>JAHQIY010000008.1:47500-5248282 GCA_019054805.1 Brachionus manjavacas
ATAATTTATAATAATTTCTAAAAATTAATTTTAGTTGCTAGGAAAAAATCGATAAAAAAATTATGTTGACGAATTTTTAAATAATGATTGTATTTGCATCACCATACAATGTCATTAATAACCATTCCATAATTAACAATTTTGGTTATTTGAAATAGTTTTTTTTAAAAGTAAAAATAAAATTATATAATATATATTAGAAAAACCAATTTAAAAGGCTGAATCTTTTCTAAATTCAACAGTTGTTTATTTTTTAAATCTTTACAAGCATCCAAAGATGGACAATGACAAGTTTATTCAAGAGTTGATTGCCTTTTTGAATTTAAATTTGCACAGCCAAGACTCTTTGGTAATCTTTGGTGATTTCAATATTGACTTTAATAGAGAAAACAATTCTAAATATCTTGATACGCTAAGAGACAATTTGAACATGACACCCGTGTTTAGCAAATGTTTAACTTTCAAGGATATGTCTCAATTGGATTGGTGTCTAACGAGCAAGTCACATTCTTTTGGTCAATTTAAATCACAGCCATATTCAACATGGTTCAGTGATCATCAGGCTATTTTCACCGAGATCACATTTTAATTCTCTTTTTTTCTTTTTTAGTTCATACTTTTGTTGTCAATAAATTTTTTATTACTTTAATCTTTTTGATTAATATTTTTGTTTTAGTGATTGATCGATTTAAAGTTTAATTTTTAAAAAATTAGATTGCCTAGATTTTTCGCGCCTTTTATGTATTCAATGCTATCGATCGACATATTTTTTGTCATTTTTAAAACTAGGGTTATTATCTAAAAACTAGGGTTAAATGTGTCCACAGACGGACGGACGGACGGACACGACAAACGTAATACCTAGATTTTTTTTTTCTTGATATTCATATATCAGCGAAAAATCTAGGCAACCCTAAACCCTAAACCCTAATCCTAAACCCTAACCCTAACCCTAACCCTAAACCTAACCCTAAACCCTAACCCTAACCCTAACCCTAACCCTAAACCCTGTACCAATAAGTGGTTTAACGCAAACAATTAATTATTTTTTTGGATTAAGATTTTAGAATTAATTTATGAGAATATTTATGCTAAAATAATTACTAATAATTTTTTAGATTATTTAACATTCAAAAATAATAGTAATTTTTACTAATGGTTCTCTAGCTTACTGCATACCCGGAACTCCTAAAATAGGCTCCGCCCCGGACCCCGTTCTCACTAATTTTTTTTTTCTATCAATTAGAGCAATTCCCTAACCGGAACCTTGTACCAATAAGTGGTTTAACGCAAACAATTAATTATTTTTTTGGATTATGATTTAAGAATTTATTTATGAGAATATTTATGTTAAATCTTTCTTATTTTTTGCGCCCCATTTTTTTCGAAATATATAAATGAAATTCTATGAAGCACACAATATGTTTTTCAAATTGTTTTTCTTTATTTAATTTGAAAAAAAAACCCGATTTTTAACTAAAAATATTGCAACAAAATAATTTATAATAATTTCTAAAAATTAATTTTAGTTGCTAGGAAAAAAATCGATAAAAAAAAATTATGTTGACGAATTTTTAAATAATGATTGTATTTGCATCACCATACAATGTCATTAATAACCATTCCATAATTAACAATTTTGGTTATTTGAAATAGTTTTTTTAAAAGTAAAAATAAAATTATATAATATATATTAGAAAAACCAATTTAAAAGGCTGAATCTTTTCTAAATTCAACAGTTGTTTATTTTTTAAATCTTTACAAGCATCCAAAGATGGACAATGACAAGTTTATTAAAGAGTTGATTGCCTTTTGAATTTAAATTTGCACAGCCAAGACTCTTTGGTAATCTTTGGTGATTTCAATATTGACTTTAATAGAGAAAACAATTCTAAATATCTTGATACGCTAAGAGACAATTTGAACATGACACCCGTGTTTAGCAAATGTTTAACTTTCAAGGATATGTCTCAATTGGATTGGTGTCTAACGAGCAAGTCACATTCTTTTGGTCAATTTAAATCACAGCCATATTCAACATGGTTCAGTGATCATCAGGCTATTTTCACCGAGATCACATTTTAATTCTCTTTTTTTTTCTTTTTTAGTTCATACTTTTGTTGTCAATAAATTTTTTATTACTTTAATCTTTTTGATTAATATTTTTGTTTTAGTGATTGATCGATTTAAAGTTTAATTTTTAAAAAATTAGATTGCCTAGATTTTTCGCGCCTTTTATGTATTCAATGCTATCGATCGACATATTTTTTGTCATTTTTAAAACTAGGGTTATTATCTAAAAACTAGGGTTAAATGTGTCCACAGACGGACGGACGGACGGACACGACAAACGTAATACCTAGATTTTTTTTTTCTTGATATTCATATATCAGCGAAAAATCTAGGCAACCCTAAACCCTAAACCCTAATCCTAAACCCTAACCCTAACCCTAACCCTAACCCTAAACCTAACCCTAAACCCTAACCCTAACCCTAACCCTAACCCTAAACCCTGTACCAATAAGTGGTTTAACGCAAACAATTAATTATTTTTTTGGATTAAGATTTTAGAATTAATTTATGAGAATATTTATGCTAAAATAATTACTAATAATTTTTTAGATTATTTAACATTCAAAAATAATAGTAATTTTTACTAATGGTTCTCTAGCTTACTGCATACCCGGAACCCTAAACCAGGGCTCCGCCCCGGACCCCGTTCTCACTAATTTTTTTTTTCTATCAATTAGAGCAATTCCCTAACCGGAACCTTGTACCAATAAGTGGTTTAACGCAAACAATTAATTATTTTTTTGGATTATGATTTAAGAATTTATTTATGAGAATATTTATGTTAAATCTTTCTTATTTTTTGCGCCCCATTTTTTTCGAAATATATAAATGAAATTCTATGAAGCACACAATATGTTTTTCAAATTGTTTTTTCTTTATTTAATTTGAAAAAAAAACCCGATTTTTTAACTAAAAATATTGCAACAAAATAATTTATAATAATTTCTAAAAATTAATTTTAGTTGCTAGGAAAAAAATCGATAAAAAAAAATTATGTTGACGAATTTTTAAATAATGATTGTATTTGCATCACCATACAATGTCATTAATAACCATTCCATAATTAACAATTTTGGTTATTTGAAATAGTTTTTTTTTTAAAAGTAAAAATAAAATTATATAATATATATTAGAAAAACCAATTTAAAAGGCTGAATCTTTTCTAAATTCAACAGTTGTTTATTTTTTAAATCTTTACAAGCATCCAAAGATGGACAATGACAAGTTTATTCAAGAGTTGATTGCCTTTTTGAATTTAAATTTGCACAGCCAAGACTCTTTGGTAATCTTTGGTGATTTCAATATTGACTTTAATAGAGAAAACAATTCTAAATATCTTGATACGCTAAGAGACAATTTGAACATGACACCCGTGTTTAGCAAATGTTTAACTTTCAAGGATATGTCTCAATTGGATTGGTGTCTAACGAGCAAGTCACATTCTTTTGGTCAATTTAAATCACAGCCATATTCAACATGGTTCAGTGATCATCAGGCTATTTTCACCGAGATCACATTTTAATTCTCTTTTTTTCTTTTTTAGTTCATACTTTTGTTGTCAATAAATTTTTTATTACTTTAATCTTTTTGATTAATATTTTTGTTTTAGTGATTGATCGATTTAAAGTTTAATTTTTAAAAAATTAGATTGCCTAGATTTTTCGCGCCTTTTATGTATTCAATGCTATCGATCGACATATTTTTTGTCATTTTTAAAACTAGGGTTATTATCTAAAAACTAGGGTTAAATGTGTCCACAGACGGACGGACGGACGGACGGACGGACGGACGGACGGACACGACAAACGTAATACCTAGATTTTTTTTTTCTTGATATTCATATATCAGCGAAAAATCTAGGCAACCCCTAAACCCTAACCCGAAACGATCATTGTTGTATGTGGCATTGAGTCGTGCAACAAAATTAAATGGTTTGTACTTGTACGGAAGTTTGTCAATTGAGAGTGCACGTGTACAACGATTGTCCAAGCGACAACGCCAACAAGAATTGGAATACTTTGAACAAAATGATCCAGTTCGCATTGAAATGAGTCGTTTGCGCAGCCAAGCTCAATTGAAAAATAACTACTCTTTTCTAGACTTCACATTTGAAAAGAAAAGAACATGTGACTTGACAATTGTATTTCAAAATATTCAATCGTTCAATACGAACAAAGAAAATTTAAAATCAGACTTTGGCTACAAACAAGCTGACATTATACTTTTGAGTGAATGTCACAATACAAGAGCAAATCGTTTGCATGCAACTCGATTGTTTGAATCAAATAATCAATACGATTGTGTGTACTATTCGTATGCAACTGATTTAAATGCGTCAAATGGTCAAATATGTTATGTTCGAAAAGAGTTGAGCCGTTCTTGTTTCAGATTGTTAGCTCACAATGCATCATTACAATACGAATACACTGGTATGACACAAAATAAATGCGTTGAATTGAGTCTATTTGAATTTGTTTGTCGTAAACAAGACTTGAACGTCAAAAAAATCTATTTGCTTAACTTGTACAAACATCCCAAGTACGAAAACGAAATGTTTCTAGTCGATTTAGACAAATTCATTTCAAAATATTACACAAATAGCACTAATTGTTCACTAATTGTAATGGGCGATTTTAACATTGATTTCAATCAAGCGTCAAACAAAAAGTATTTGCACTTTTTTAAACAACAATTCAATTTGGAACCGTATTTTGACAAGTGCAAAACACACAAAAACATATCACAATTGGACTGGTGTTTCTACAATAAACACAATCATATTTTTGCCACCGCCGCCAATCCAAATGCCGGCTTTCACTCACAGCCTTACACGACTTGGTTCAGCGATCATTCGGCAATATTTAGTGAAATTACTTTTTAGAAAATTGATCAATTAACCTACTTTTATTTATTAGTGATTATATGTTTGTGTTTTTTTTTTTAATTTGATTTCTATTTTAATTTAATTCAATAATTTAATTCAGTTGTTTTCTATTTGATTGACAACAAAAAAAATAAAATTTATTATTTATGCTAAACCCTTTTTATCTACTCTTTGGGGTACTCAATCAATTAATTCATTTCATTTATACTTTTAAAATTTTTTTTGCCATTTATATTAATATCTTGATTGATATTTGATTTAGAAAAGCACATACAAAACTCAGTGAACATTGTTTTTGCTCACTATCACACTCAATTAAACTAGAACTAAACACGAGTTTAAATTTTGAAAAAATTTATTTTGCCTAGATTTTACTTACACAGATATTTTTGACTTTTAGTTTTTTTTCATTGTTTTTTTCTCTCTTAACCCATTTTTTTTTGTGACAAATTCAGTTTTTTAATTTATTCTGAAATTATCCTTTAATTTATTTGTTTGGACGTAAATTGACGTTTTTGAGCGTAAATATGCCAATATTTGAAAAGGGAGTGGTGTATCAGTTTAAAATTTGGCCAGCACTCTACTTATCATTAAAAGATTTTGGTCACAAATTTTCAGCTCTTTAGCTTGTTTCATTCGTCCATTTTGGCCTGTCAACGGACGGACGGACGGACGGACACGACAAACGTAATACCTAGATTTTTTTTTACTAGCATAGTAAAATCTAGGCAACCCTAAACCCTAAAACCTAACCCCAAGTTTAAAACGATCGTTGTTGTATGTAGCATTGAGTAGAGCAACTAAGCTGACTGGTTTGTATTTGTATGGCAGTCTTTCGATTGAGAGTGCACGTGTTCAACGATTGTCCAAAGAACAACGAGAAAAAGAATTGCAATTGTTTGAACAAAATGATCCGGTTCGCATTGAAATGAATAGACTAAGATCGAATGCTAACATGAGAAACCATTACTCTTTTTGGACTATGGTTTTGAGTTGAAGAGAACAAGTGATTTGACAATAATGTTTCAAAATATTCAATCGTTTAATTCAAACAAAGAAAATGTCAAATATGATTATGGATATAAGCAAGCTGATGTTATTTTTCTAAGTGAATGTCACAATAGAAAAAATTTTAGACAAAATGAAGCAAAATTATTATTTGACAATTATCACCTTGTTTATTATTCAAGTGGAATCAATTTAAATTGTTCAAATGGACAAATACGTTTAATACGCAAGGAAAAATCACTTGTTGACAATTTTGAAATAGTTGCACACAATGCATCCACAGGGTTTGAGTATTCGGGCATTAATCAATCGAAATGTGTTGAATTGAGTTTATTCAAATTTAGAAAGGGAAATTCAACAGTTGTTTATTTTTTAAATCTTTACAAGCATCCAAAGATGGACAATGACAAGTTTATTCAAGAGTTGATTGCCTTTTTAAATTTAAATTTGCAAAGCCAAGACTCTTTGGTAATCTTTAGTGATTTCAATATTGACTTTAATAGAGAAAACAATTCTAAATATCTTGATACGCTAAGAGACAATTTGAACATGACACCCGTGTTTAGCAAATGTTTAACTTTCAAGGATATGTCTCAATTGGATTGGTGTCTAACGAGCAAGTCACATTCTTTTGGTCAATTTAAATCACAGCCATATTCAACATGGTTCAGTGATCATCAGGCTATTTTCACCGAGATCACATTTTAATTCTTTTTTTTTCTTTTTTAGTTCATACTTTTGTTGTCAATAAATTTTTTATTACTTTAATCTTTTTGAATAATATTTTTGTTTTAGTGATTGATCGATTTAAAGTTTAATTTTTAAAAAATTAGATTGCCTAGATTTTTCGCGCCTATTATGTATTCAATGCTATCGATCGACATATTTTTTGTCATTTTTAAAACTAGGGTTAACATCTAAAAACTAGGGTAAGATGTGTCCACAGACGGACGGACGGACGGACGGACACGACAAACGTAATACCTAGATTTTTTTTTTCTTGATATTCATATATCAGCGAAAAATCTAGGCAACCCCCCTAACCCTAAACGTTGATCGTTGTCTTTGTCAAAAGCTCAAGAATACCCGACTTTAAAACTATCTTGTCACTTGTCTAAAATAATTTGCAGCAGTGGATAGTTCAAAGTTTGTAACTTTTCTAAAATGTATTTGTCAATTTTTATTTTTGAAATTATTTAAATTCTAACACTACTTAAAAATTTATCAATCAATGGCAAAATGAGTTAAATTACTCAAAGCCATTTTAAAAGTTAAATAAACTATTTAAAAAAACAAAAAAATAATAATCTCATAAAATGGATACAAGATTTTTAAAATTTAAACATCTTCACTAAAATAAAAATTGCTTGATTTAAGTGAAGAAAAACTAGAAGAAAATACAAATCTAGAAAAGTAACGAAAACAAAAAGATTCAAATGACATGTGGGTCATATTAAAAAAATGGATAATCACTGAAAAATAGCATCCTTTCAGCTTGAGAAATTCATATAACTGGAAAATATTTTCATTTTTTTTATAAATAAGCATAATTTAAATCTTAAGTCTTTTTTGTTCAATTTAAACTTTTTATTCAATTCAAAAATTTATATTTTAAATTTAAATCTAGTTTTGACTGGTATTATCTTCATTTTGGAAATAACTTACGCAATTTTCACATGATTTGGCAAATTTTTTTCCATTCGAGTTTGGTTGATTTCGATGTCCATCATTCTTATATTCGTAATGTATTTCTCCCAATTGAAACGATTCTAAATTCTCTTGTCCAATTTCAGTCTTGATATATTCTAAAGCTTTTTTGGCAGCGCATGATCTTAAATTATTTTCTTTAAAGCCTATATTTATAAATTTAAATCCTTTCTTGGTTTCAAATTGCAGCTCTTCTCTTTTTTCGTCTTGAGTTAATGGCGATTTATTTTCTATTTTTCTTAATTTTTCTTTTTCCATAACATTAACATGGTCATCAGTCAATTGTTTACTATGTAATGGTTCACTACCGGAAGCGAAAATCAATTTTTTTTCTTTACCGTCTTTTGTTTTCACAATTACAAATCCAATCATCATTTGTGTTTTCATACCGTCTTTTGTTTTGTTCCAAGTCGGCTTATGTTTATTGTGTTTAATAAATTTTCTTGTTTCTTTATTATCATTATTATATTTTTCAGCTTTTTCAATTAATTCGTCAAAAGTTTTATCTACCTCTTTGATGTCTTCAATGATGTTATCTATATTAATTTGTTCAATTTTAATATTGGTTCCGTTGAAATAAGATTCACCAGGTGGTAAGCTATTCTCAATTCGATTGTTTCCGCCTACTATAGACGTTACTTCAAGATCACGGCCAACAAATAGCTTCCATGCAGATTCTGAACTAAGTGCATACGCCTGCATACTTTCTACCATATTGTTTACTTCTAAGCCAATGTCATTTTTAGTCTGTTTGTCGGCATCATCAAACGACATTTGTTTTTCATTAATTAACTGATTCATTTTCATAGCATAGAAAAATGCATAAGGACCACACTGATTGTCCGGACTCGCTAAATCACTTACCAATACATATTTGCCATCGGCATTTTTTACCATAGGCTCATAATGTCCATCTGTCAAGCTGACACAAATCTCGCCTTTACTCTCATCCTCATTATTTGTTTCAATTGTCCTCTCTTCTTCATTGTCAGTTATTACTTTAATATTCATATTGTATTGATTAGCTAGCAAAGTCAATTCATATTGAGTGAATTTTTTCTCAGGAGTAATTGAACTAATATAATTTATAAAATTAGGCCTTGATAAACTAATGCCATTTTGTGTCGTAAAAAATCTAATTCCTTGTGCGCCTATATGATTACGAATAAATTGACGATGGTTTTGATTAGATAAATCAAGTTCTCTCATCTTACCATCCACCATTAAATTTACTTTGCCACATTGGGCATCGTCTAAGTTTATTTCTAATATTGGAGAGTCAAATGGCAAATTGTCTAGCTCATTGATTAGAAAATCCTTTATCATATCCATTTCGATGCCAGTCTCTTTTGGATTATTTTTATATCTTGTCTGATATTCGCCATATGCCAAAGATCTTTTCTTTAAATCTTCCAAGTCTTGACCCAAACGATCGTCTAATTTTTTGTACAAAGATCTGAGAGAAAAATTAATCAAAGACGAAAATGCTGGCTTTACAATATTTAATTCAATTTTTTTGCTAATAGTGTCCAAAATGTTCTGGTTTACACTTTCAATTTGTTTTTCTATTTCCAGCGATTCTTTTTTTTCTAATTCAGCTTGCTGCTGAATAACTTCATTATTCTCTGTGTTTTCAATGTCATTTTTCATTTCTTCGCTTTGGTCTTGTTCATCTTCTTTTTTTTTAATCAAATTTCGTGCACTACTCACTGATTGTCTAGTCTCGATCAAAACAGTTTGTTGACTCTCATAAGTTTCTTGTAGTTGTGTATGCTCTGTTTGAGTATGAGCTTGATTACTTTTATTTCTATTTGAATTGTTAATAATGTTGTTTATTTTTTTAGATATTTTATCATTAGTCAATTTGGCTATGTCTCTGCCTGTGCAAATAATATCAAAAGCGATATTTACAGCTTTGATAAACTTCATCACTTTGTTTATAAGTAAAGCGATTTTGCTCAGAAAACCAGCCCAACTATTGCTCATTTGTTTTTGAGCATTGACAGTAAGACCTGAGTATTGAACCACTTTGGACGATTCTTCTATTTGACTTGACAACGGACCAGCCACCTGACCGAGCATGTTCTCTATTCTATTGTTCAATGAATCACTTTGTTGTTGAATTGATTCTTTTAGTTTTTCATCCAAAATTTGCCTGCTACTTTGTCTGTAGGATTTTTTTTTCACTAAATGAAACAATTTTTCTATGTTAGTTTGCAAGTTTTTAATCGAATTTTTGTATGATTGATCTTGTCTAATCAATAAGATTATTTTCTCAGAAAATTGCCTAATCATTTGTCTCAAAAAATCCGATGTCAATGAATAAAGAATATTGGTCGCTACACCCTTAAAAAAGTCAATGAAACATTTGCCTATTTCGAGTATAGCTTTTTTGGCAATAGCTCGCGAGATCATGAACGAGCCCTCTTTGGTAGCAAACTGAACACCCAAGCGAACAGCTTGCTCTTGAATTGTTTTACCACTTACCATTGACACCGAGCTGGCTCTTGACAAATATCCGCCAATTCCAACACAAACACATGTAATTAGCATACTCAATAGCTTGTGTTTTAAATAGCTGCTTTTTGATATATTTCCTGCGTTGTTTAGTGCAAACATGATGTCACCGCATCCTTCTGATATTAGACCAGAGGCAATGTGATAAGAGAACGGACCGAGAATGGGATAGGCAATTAGTAAGCAGCCTGCACATATTTGCACACAGCCTAAGGCCATTATAAATGCTGATCTCCAAGACCAAAAACTATTGTATTTATTGAAAGAAATAACAAGATCTTTGTCGTCTTGTATAAACTCGTTGGCTTCTCTTGGCAAATTTGTTTCTTTTAAAATATTATTCAATAGATTGCATGTTATGTAGCATTTTTCGTTTAGTCTAAATACTCCAATTGTATCCATTAGACTTGATTCAATTAGACTAGTCATTTGCTCAATATCACTTGTACGAGTTTCTGTTTTAATACTTTTCAATATGTCTTTTTCATCATATTGAAAAAGCTTTTTTTTGACAAATTTATCCATAACTATCGATTTTAATTCTTTTAAATCTGATTCAGTTAAATATTGACCATTGTCTATAAACTCGTCAATAAGCTTAGTCACAAGATTTTGAGCATAAGATTTAATTTTATTTTTGAGTTCGTTGGTCATCTTTTCAGGACTCAATTGATATTTAAATTTAAAGCATTTGTCTTTGATTACTTTTTCATTTTGAAAATATTCAATTAACGAATCTAGAGGAGCTAAGCTTATGTTTTGTTTGGTGAAATATTTTAAATCGGCCAATTCTAGCACAATGTTATTCACTTCAATTATTTCATTTTCATCCAAATTGCTTGCAGTCAAATCAATGTCTAAATATTCATTTAGGCTTTTGAAAATTTTTTTGAGTGTAAGTAAAATTTTCAAAAATCCATACGAATACTCATCTGAATTTTGATCGAAAATTGCCTCTTCAAATTCTTCTCTAGTAATTTTTTTTTGCTCGTTTTTTAAGATGCTTTCAAAAAATTCAATTATTTCCTCTTTATTTTCTTGTAATCTTGTAAAATCACTGAAATCGACACATTCAACACTTTCTCCAACATTTGTTGAATTTATGTCTTGTCTAAAATGCAATGAACTCTTGTATTCGTTTATGTCAGATTGTTTTTCATCCGCAAATTTAAATCTCTCTTCACAAGTTAAAAATTTGTTCTCAAGCAAATAATTGAAAATTCTCTCAGCATCAACATCAATCAATTGATTTTTATGCTTAGTTTTTTCTTCTATTAGCTCAATTAATTTTGAATATTCAACACATTGATTAGAATTTACAAATATTGAACACAAAATAGTTTTAATCAAGTTTGCCCATTCGCCAAATACATCATTTAGCCAAATAGTTTCATTGTTCAAACATTTATCAGAATCTTTGTGCAAATAAACGCATTTAACACTACGAAGACAAAATTTTTCGCTTATTATATCAAATATTTTGTTCACACTAATACATTCTTTGCTCAGGTTAATAACAATGTGCTCACGTTCCTCTGTTGATTTTTCATTAGCATTTTCAATTTGTTTTAGGAGTTTTTCTTTTAGGTAGAAAAATTGTGATGACAGTTTGACATGCCTTACGCCAGATGAATCAATTGGATCGTCTATATAAATTTCTTTGCTAAAATCAATAAGATTTAATTTTAATTTTTGCTCTAGACAAGAATCAATTTCGCTAAGAACAAAACATTCGCAAGTCTTTTGTGCTTTTTTTATCAATTCTTCTCCAATAATTTCTCTAACTATTTTTTCTCTATTTTTAAAATTAATGTGATATTTTAGAGTACACTTTTTGCTAAATCTTTCTTTTTTAATCAACTTGTTTGACTGACAATCATTGACAACTGCTTCAAATAGACTTTTCTTGATCTCGTCTGCTTTTTTTTCATCATTATCACCAAGTCTATTGAATAATTTTGTACTATTCAAACAATTAGACAATTTGTCACAATCAATCGAAGTCTTTAGAGCACATTGAGCTGCATTTATGTGCATTTGAAGCACTGTTATTTCATTGGCATTGCTTTTTGAAAAATGATCACCTTTTGATCCAACACCAGATTTAATATTTTCTTTTCCTATATTGCACAATACTTGACTTCTCATTTGAATACGTTGTATTTCTTTTTCAAACAATTGAATAGATACTTTAAGTAGACGCATGCCGTCTTGCTTGACTTTATCGGGAATAATTTTATTACCGCCTTTGAGATTTTGAGAATATTGATCAAAAATTTCAATGCCAATATTTTTCACTGGTCTAAACAACGCTATGGCCTTGTATAAATAGGCAAAAGAACACATTTCAATACAATTATTGTCAATAATAGCATCACAGTTTTTAATTGCTTGATCATAGTTCTCATTCAAAATGTTATACTTGGCCAATCTGATTAGTTCGCTAGGTTCATCTATTAAACACTGAATGCCATTTTGATCACGATAGCAATCTTTGACTATTTGATCAGCAAAATTGTTAAAACAATTAAATATTTCCTCTTCTATTTGATTCGATCTGTAAACATTGTTTACAAGGCAAGTCATTTTTTCGAGCCAAAATGCCCATTTGTTATGCAAAGACTTGATTTGAAGTTCATTGAATTTGCTATCATTTTTTTTTGTCTTAATGTATTGATTAACTTTTTCCTGTAGAGTTTCAAATTTTTTAAACAGCTTCTTCTCTATAACCACTCTAGGTATCATTTTAATTCGAATTTCCATCAAACGTTCTTCTTCATGTGCATCTCTTTCTTGTTTTAACAAGTCAACAGTCAATTCATGATTAGAAAACAAGCGTTTATCATAGACAATTATGTTGCCACTACCAGGTTGTCCTTTGCGACCACTGCGACCAAACGCTTGCAGTTCAACTCGCTCATTGTCAGGCACATAGCTCAAAATAACATGCAATCCACCATTTTTAAGCAGTAAATTACTTAATCTAAAATCAGTGCCACGACCGGCCACATTAGTAGCAACAACAATATCGCCTGGTCTCAATTGATGTATGTCAGTAGCAACACGCTTAGAAAGTCCTTCGACTTTTCTTAAGCCGTCCAATTTGCCATAAAAATCATACAAATGTTTATGATTTACCAATAGATTTCGTACCACATCGTTTACGTCTTTTTTATTTTTACAAATTATCAGTACTGCTCTTGCTCCACTATTTCGACTTTTATCCTCGCCCAATACATCTCTTAAATTCTCAATGCACAATTCATTTTCTTCCCTTGATTTTATCGTATTTAACAATTGTGTTTCAATTAGTTGACATTTTTCTTTTTTTTCTCGCACACTCATTTCACTATGATCAATTATTTTCCGTTTTTTCGCTTCATCAAGTTTAACTTTTAAACTTTCTATATTGCGTGACAAAAGTTCTTTGCTGTCAAATTTGGACTGAAGCATTTTTTTGCTCTCATCAATTTCATTTTCATCAATTAAACGATTATTAGCCAAATATGAGTTAACTGATTGTTTTATTTGAGCAAGCCAAGCTGATCTAGTGGCAAGTAAAAAATCATCATGTCTTTCATTGAGCTCTCTTTTAAACCTGGGCAAATGAAAAAAATCAAGACCATACGCATTCGAAAGCAAATCTCGTTCTTGACTAGCACCAAGTGTTCCAGTCATGCCAAATATATTACCGTTGTACTGTTTAAAGAAAATAAAATTAGACATAAAAATTGACTTGAGACTTTCTTCATTTAGTTTATTGGAGTGTTTGAGTTGAATGAACTGTTGGAGACCATCGCTCCATTGTGTGTTCAATTGTTCAATGCCTGTTTGCAAGTCGTTGATTACAGCTTGTCCAGTTTGACGACCTTTGCTAATAATACTATACTGATCGCCTTCTTGTATTGATGTTTTAGCCAAATAAGCATTCTCAATCCAAAGTTTAATTTTGCGCTCAATCATTTCTTGCAAACTAGCCGGATAGACTATTTGTGACTCTTTTATTTTTAGCTCAATAAATGACTTTATTTTTGCCACATTTTTAACAGTGTACTCGGCAGTGTCAAACATGTTCACTGCTTGCCAAATGTACACATAAACATCTTTCAAATACTTTAAATCAGCTATTTGATGCGATATATACAATGTATTGCACATATTGTCTATACACATGCTATCCACTTCGTCTACAATTAAACATGTGGCCAGCTCTTTACGAATAGCCTTGCCATAGTATTTTGTAAGCAAAAGATCACGTTGAAAATTTCCAATAACACCATAAATTACTTGGTTATTTTGATAGCGATTTTGACGCACAGATTCATTTTGACTAGCCTCCAAATCGCAATTATTACTCACATTTAAATTGAACAAATTGAAAAAATGTCCACTCTCAATGGCATCTCGTTCGGCTAATAATTCAGAGCTAGTTAGAATGTCTACAGTGCCTCCACGGATCAACAAATGAGCTATTGTTGTTACAATTGTGATTACAGACTTGCCTTCGCCAGTTGATATGTTAGCCAAACGACCACGTCTCTTTAGCATAGCATCAATGAACAATATCAGTGCTATTAGTTGTGTTGTACGTAGCTCGTAGCCAAATGTTAACTTTGAGCAACGTGACAAAACACAACAAAGCTCAATAACCTCATTTGAAAGTATGCTATCTACATTTTCTTTGGACAATAGTTTGTAAGCATTGGTCCAATATTTAACATCTGATTCATCGTATTCGACAAAAGATCTAACAATGTCTGTATCTGTTATTGTCGATTTAAGATTTTGTTTTATTTTAATTTGGTTCAAAGCTTGTTCCAATAGACACTGATTTTTGATTTCTCGATTGGCACATACCATCAAACCACGTATATTGTAATTAGCTTCATTTGGAGCTTCTTTTTGACGCATTAAATCAACCAATTCTTTTACACACATCTCTTTTGTTTTTTCATTTTGATCATATTCTGAAATTTTCCTAATCCAATCCTTCGGCTCAGTCTCTTTCATCAATTGAACTATTTTAAAGTTCAAGTCCCATTCATTTTTTTTAAATTTTTCAACCAAAGTAGATAGAGTAAATTGATCGAGGGCAACACTTTTTAAAACTAGCACTAGCTCATTGACTACACTAGTACCACGCACATCTTCTAAATAAACAATGTCTTTGGCCAACTTGTCACAATCAGGCCTATTAAGTTCTCTTTTTACTAGTTCTATTTTAATCAAATTGTTCCATTTTAGAATTGGAATCTTTTCAAGTCTATTCAAAATTACTTGTCCGCCTGTTTGATTAATGCCTAAACAAAAACCATTGTGTAGCGTATACTTTATTGCTTCAATTTCACTTATTTCTAGTTTTGTTTTTTTGTGTATTTCATTTAGGAGTATAGAAGCGAGCCATTCTAAATAGTAATCATTATCACTGTCTCCTTCTAGAAAATTAGATTCCACACATTCGCTTATTGAAGCCAAATCGAGTTGAAAATTTGTCGACGAATGCGACAATATTGTCGAAAACAAATTTTTAACTGATTCTAGTAAAACATAGCTTATCAAATATTTAGGCTCACAGTTTTTCACAAGCTCAATAAAATGTTTTTCTTTTGGATAAAAATAGCGACACAAAGACAACATTTTGGTCGTTTTATCTAAATTTAAATTTTTGCGGCATGCCAATATGTCAATAAATCCAATCCAAACGTGTTTATCAATTATTATTTCATTGCTTAGAATTAAATTTGTTTTAAAATTTCTAATTGAATTTAAAACTTTATAGTTTTTTATTTTGGATTTTAAAAAACTAAAACTTTCATTGCATTGAGTAAAATACGAACAATCTACTAGCTGTTTCAAATTACTTTCTATACTTATTTCATCTTCTTCTTTTTCTAAATAATGAATTTCTGCCAATAGTACATTTTTCTCATCATTTAAAATTTTATTGCACATTACTGAAATAAACATGCTTTCCATAACTTCACTCCAAATGTAATCACAATGCTTGTCCAGTACATTATTGATTACCAAACTCGGCTGGATGTGTTTTAACAGTTCTAGCTCAAGTGGGGACAGAATGTCACACAGAAAGCTCTCAATAGAAGATAAGCTTTTAATGGAATTGAATTTTTTCAAATGATGGTCACATTCAAAGTAGAAATTGATCAGCTTAAATTGTTTGCTCTTTTTAAATGAATTTAATATACGCCTCATAAACAAATTGTGTTTTTCACTTTGATTATTTGCATATTTTGTATGATAGAATTTCAATAAAATAAAACAAACATCTGCACTAAACTCACAAGGATTGTTGGCCAATTTGACTTGAGTATTTTTAATTTTGTCTTTATCGAGTACATTGGATGACAAAAGTGGAAGAATGAAGTCAAGTTGAGTATAATATTTTGTAATATTTGAATTGTTCAACTTTTCTATTAAATTCTCAATGTATTTTGTTTTATCTGGTGAACTTAAAGAAAACACTTTAAACATCAAGTCAATAAACCAATAGTCTACATGTACAATTGGAGCAACATTTTGATCTATTGAATTTTCCAAATAGGTGATCAAACAGTGAAACGAATAAAAACCAAGCCTCAAGTCTTTTAGTTGTACTAAATAATTGATTCCTTTTTTTAATTGTTCATAACATGCCTGATTTATTTTGTTTGCCTTGCTAGCTTCTTCAAGTGTCATTGTCAAACATGTATGAGCCAAACTTGTCTGAAAATAGAAAGCCGTTTCATCTAACAAATAGAGAGTGCCAATTTCAAGCTCATCAATTATTTGCTTCGAGTCATTCGAAGAAATTATTTGTTCAGCACGAGTTTTTTGTTCCATTAGAGTTGTTTTTTTGAAAGTATCTGATACTAATTTTTCAATTTTATAAGTCAATTCATCAACAGTTTCAATAGCATCATTTGTTTTCAATGTATGCAAGTTTGCAGCCATATATTTAAAATCCCTTTTAATTTGCATTAAAAATGAGACTTTGGACACATTAAAATTTTGGTCATTAAAAACAAATGAATTTAAATCTCTGAAAAATTTTTCAATATTTTCAAATATTAAATAGATTTTTTCTGTCAATAAATTCAAATCATTATCACATTGATCTTGTTGTTCATAATTTTGATAGTCGTTTAGTTTAAAACAAGTTTTGATCATTATTTGGTTCAATTGTTCAAATTGGGAAATGTTTTTTATTTCTTGTTGATCTAATGAATTAAGCAACTCAATTCTGAATGATTCAATTGTTTCTTGTTGATTAAAAAATCGAAAATAAAAAGAGCTGAGCAAACTAATGGCTAATTGTAAATATTCAGCTTGCTGTTCAAAGTTTGTCGATTGAATTATTTGACTCAAAATGTTGTTTGAATTAGTGAAAAGAATATCGAATAGATCGTCCAAACATGCGCAGATTTTATAATTTTCTTTAAATAAATTGTTCATTTTTTGATCAAATAAAGTGGACAAGTTTTTAAAATTATTTAAATTTATTAAATCTATTAGATGACTTTCAATATCACTAAGGGTTTTCATTGATTCAATTTTATTTCCTAAATTTTCCATAAATAATATTTTGTCTTGCATACTTAGTTGACATTCAACAGTCAGAGACCTATTCAATAAACTGTTAAGAAAATTTATGCGATTCGATAAAGTTAAATGTTGATTTTGCTGAACTTTTGAAGTGCATTTTTGGCAAATTGAATTTTGTGTTTTATTTAAATGGACTTTTTTGTTTTCCAAATTTTCGATTAAATTTTCCTTTAATTTGTTGATTTTTTCCAGACAATTAACTTCAACAATATGATATATTTTGGTAAAAAAATCCACAATTTCTTGGCTTTCATTTGCATGAATTTTTATCAAAACATGATCTTCCAACTCTTTTAAATTTAATTCTGTTCCGTAGATGAGTTTTTGGTTCAAAAAGCACAAATAAATGTCAAACTTTGCCGGAGAATCGGGAATTAATCTAGTCATATTTTTTTCATTTGAGCTTCTTTGATTTTGTAAGCATTTAAGCATTGCTTCAGTAACATCATTATTCTAAAATATAAACAAAATTTAGCAATTGATTCCTTTTTGAAGAAAATTCGTTTTTTTTTAATGGTAAAATGAGTTTACATTATAATTACAAAAAGGCTTTTTAATATTATTTTTAGTAATTGAATCCAAATATTTTTAGTCCTTTGAGAAAAAAAAGGTATTGTGAATTTCTGGAAGAAAATGAACAAAAATTCTCCATTTATTTAAGAAAAAAATTTAAAAAAAAACTGCAACTTAGTGCATAAAACTTTGTTGCATCTTTTTTGTCCCTAAAATAATTTATCTTAAAAAAATTTAATTTATTTTTTGCCTGGATTTAGTTAAATTATATCATAGTGTTTATTTTTATCTTTATTTTTGCTTCTTTGTTATTTGTCTATTATTCTCTAATTTTCTAGTTTTTAAATGACAAAAAATGTTGATGGAATAAAAGAAAATTAGGAAAAAAACTTAACAAAATTTTTTTTTTATCTTACATGATGTAATTTAAAATATGTTTGTTTATTTTTTTTATTATTCTTACTGGGCAGAAGGAGCTTCACCTCGTATGTGCAATATGCGATCTTTTTGAATGTTAGCTCGAAGCCTTTTTAAATAAAAATATCTATTAATAAAAGACAAAAAATAAAACATCAATTAGATTTAAATTGATAATTGATTTGGTCTCCCCAACAAAAAAATAAAACAAAATTTCTATTTTAGGTAAAAAAGGTTCAACAAATTTTGTTACAAAAAGTAACACCATTTTTTTTAATTATTTTAATTTATAATTTTATTCTTTTCGTTATAGAAATTCACAAAATCGAAAAGTTTTTCAATTTTTTTATTGGAAAAATTTTAATAATTTTGTGAAATTTGACACAAAATAACAAATAAAACAGAAATGAATGCTAACAAAAGCTTGATTTTTTTTATGAAGGCCTTTAGTAAGTTCTGTATTAGCAACAAAGTTCTAAATGCACTGTTCTATCGATAGACACAGTCTCTGCAAACTTAATGAAAACTTAGCTTACACTAAATTTGTATAGTATTACCAAAATGTTCTTAATTATGCAATTATGAATGTTGCACCATGCATGGGTCACTGAATTCCAGATAACCTTCCCAAATAATGAAAAATGTCTCTGCATAATTTTTTTTAATTAAAAAAAAATTATTTTTGAGATTATTAAATTTTGATCAAAAACGAAAAAATGTTGTTCTTTTTGTTTTTTTTTCACAATACCACATAAATGAAGGAAGTAATGATTTAAAACTAACTTTCTTTTGGTCTTAATGTAATGATTTAGAACAGCATATAAAAATGTTTAAAAAATCTTATATTAATTAGACCTTCAAACTAAAAAAAAAATTAAAAATATTAATTTTTTAATATGTTTACCATTTTTTTTTCTGATTTGTTCAAGTCAATATCCGATGATAGCTTATTGATTTCATAATTGAACTGATTTATGCATTCCTTTATTTTTACAATCATTCTAAACAAATTACCCAATTGAAGCATATTGATATTTAAATTTTTTGATAAATTGTTTAACATTTGATCAATTAACCTAATAGTCTGCTCAACATTTTCGTTTATTTGTTTTGTGCTTATACTTTGACATTTTTCACTTAAATTAAGACAAATTTGAACAAAGGCCGATTTAATTTTTCTCTCAAATTGGTCTATATGCTTTGAAAGTTCAGATTTTTTATCTGATTCTCTATTTAAAACATCATATAAACTAAATAAACAATCAATTTTATCTCGATAAAATAGTTGATCAATGTCTATTTGTTTAGCTAAATCAAGAAATAAATCTTTTGATTTATTTTGACTTGGATTCGAACTGTGTTGAACACAATCTAAAATAAAATTCACTTGTTGGTCATAATCATTTTGAAATTTGTTTTTAAAACTTGAATCCATTATTTCTACTAAATAGATATTTTTGTATTTTTTTTTATCCACTAATTTAACAATATAAGACACAAACATGTCAGCTTTGTCCAAATTTTTCATCATTTTTTCAATTCGATTGTTTTTGCTCAGATTCTCATCAATCGATTGTACATGTTGCTTTATTGATTTTATTAATAAATTGTTTGATTTTTCAAATTTTTCAAATTTTTTTTTAATTGAATTGAATTGTTTTTCTTTATCTTTTTTGTCTTTACTTGCTAACGAAAATAAACTAAATTGAATAATGGCCAGATCAAATAGAATAAATTCAACCATTTCAAAGCAATTCATATTTTCATCAATTCTCGAACAAATGCCCTTCAATAATTTTATTTCACTACTTGACACATTTTGAATAGATACAATTGTATTGGTATAATTCAGCGTCAATGTGACATTTTTTTCAAAATCATTTTCTTCTTCAGATTTTGTCTCATTTTGAAAATTAGTCAATAATCTATTCACTTGTTCATAAAAAGCAACTAAAGCTCTTGTTTGATTGAAAAATGATCCAGTTAAGTTTCTAATTCTGTTTTTAACACATTCATAAAATATTCTATTAAATTCAAAGCTATCTACTTTTTTAACTAATTTATTTTCAGCTTTGGCGCTTAAAATTTTGGCCAATCTGAACAAAAAAAGTTCTATTAACTCTTTTTGACCGATGTTAAGTTCAGTGAGCTTTTTTAAAATGACCATTATTTCATCGAAGCTTAAATATTCATAATTGATTAAAAATATCAAGTCTTTTATTATGTCAAATATTTCGTTTGAATTTTGTTCGAATTCCAAACAGTATTGAATAGCGTTTTGTGTCACAAAGAACAAAGTTGTGTTTTGTTTTAAATCAAGTCTGCATTTGTACTTGAGTACAAAATTGTCTAAACAAAGACCAGAATATTTGCTGCTGCTAGTTGATTCGAATTGTTCAATAAGTATACTTTTGTCACTTGAATTCGCAATTTTTGTTTCATTTATTTTTTGTTTAATTATTTCAAAATCATCTCTTTTCATTTTTTTATTTAAAACATGAACCAACTTGGCAAATAAATAATTTTCTATAAGTTCTTTTTTGGAGTTTGACAATGACGAATCTTCTAGTGAATCGGATATGTATTTTAGATTGCTAAGACAGAATTCAATATTTGGAGCAAAGCAATCTAACATGTTTAGTTGATGTTTGAAGAGGTTTTTTTTGGACCAAAGGTTAAGATTGTTTATTTGTCGAATGTAATCATTTAAAATGTTAAATATAGTCAAAATCTGCTCTAATTCCTTGTGATCAAAATCTTCTTTTTCTATTGTAGCAAAGAATGTTTGAATTAAAAGCCTGTAGAAATTGTTTGCTGATTTTTTTAAAATTTTTATACTAGTGTATTCGAAATTGGCTATTTTCTTGATTAGATCAAAATAATCTCTCAGCAATTGTTTGGTTGAATTTAAATTTTCTATACCTTAATTTTTGAATTTAGATAATTAGCTTGTGGTTTTGTCAATTTCAAGAACAAAAAACTTTTCTTTTTTTTTCACAAGTTTACTAAAAATAAAACATATTTTAAAAATACTCCAACATACTTTGTTGCATCTATTTTCACCTGCATCAATAAAAACTTTATTTGCTTTTTTTTTTGGTAAACCAAATCAATAATCAATTTAATTCATACTGATGCTTTATTTTTTGTCTTTTACTTACATAAGAAAAATTATTTTAAGTGAAAAAAGATGTAACAAAGTTTATTTAACAAGGTGTTATTTAAAATTCACAGTACCAGTTGATTCAAATTTTTTGTTTTATATTTTTTTTTCTTCAACAAATTATCAATAAATATGACGTTGAGAATTTTGAAGCAATAAACAAAAAAAAACCTTAAAATAAAACTCGCTCAACCATATGTACCAGCAGATATATTTAAAGCTGTTTAACAGTTGATACATTTTGTAGACTTATTTTCAGATTTGAATAAAAAGAGTTATTTAAGTTTAAAATTCTGATTTTGTTTTTTGTTCTAAAATAATACTACGAATAATAATAATAATAGATTACTTACTGTAAAAAGCAGCTGTTTTTTTTACAATAAAATTAGATATAAGTTGTTCTAAAGGGGACAAAGAATCTCTTTGTGTATAAAAAACTTCAAGACTATATTTTGAAAGCGACTCAATTATATCAACATCTTCCTCTTCATCATCATCATCATCATCATCATCATCATCATTTGTTTGGATTTTTTCAAAATCAACAATATCTTCCAAAGACCAATAAATGACAGAAATTTGTGTATAGAGAATTGTAAATTTTGAATTATTCTCGACAATTGTATTAAAAATTTTAATTAGCTCTGGAAATTGCTCATTTTCCTTCAAAAATGGCAATGCTTCAATCACAAATTCCAATTTTCCAAGCATATCATTTGAATTTATCGAAGACTGTGTTTGTTCTATGTGTTTAATTAGATCTTTTAAGCTTGGGGCTTTTTTAAACAAACTAAATCTAGCCAAAAAACCGAATAGACTTTTGTATTTATGATTGGAAATTGAACGTATACTAATTTGAATTAATTCTGCTTTTGTTTTTTGAGAGCTTTTGCTTTCAGTCTTGAATTCTTTGATCAACATTGTCTCTTGGCTTAGCTGAGATTTTTTCTCCTCATTTTGTTCATTCAAAACATTCTTTTGTATTTCATTTAACTTGTTTATTTCTTTAGTTTGATCCGATTCAAATTTAACATTATCCAACTCTTGTACTAATAAATCGTTTAGTTTATTTGCAATTGATTTTTTTTCATTCTCAAGCTTTTCCAAATTCATGATAATACCAGATTTTTCATTAGACAATTGTTCACTTGTTAATTCAATGTGACTTTTAATTTGTGCAAAACTGCTACCAATTGCACTCGTTACTTCATATTTGCTCTTCACTTCACTAACACTCAAATCAAATTGAATTTGTTTGGCTGACTTTTGCTTGATCAAATCAAGATATGACGATGTTTCATTCAAATACTGATTTTGTAAACCTTGTTCTTCACTTTCACATTCATCTATTGAACGATTTGTTTGTTCCAATTGTGCTCGAAAGTTGTTTTGCTCAATTTGATTTTGTTCTAATTTGTTTTGGACAGATTCTTTTTTTAAATTTAATTCTTGCATATTTTTCTCAATTTGATTCAATGTTTTGCTTAGTTTTTCACTATTTTCTTTATTTTTTTTGACTTGGTTCTCTATTAATTCAATTGTTTGCTCTTTGGACTGGTCGTTTTCAAGTTGCATTAATTTTTTCATGTCCAAAGCATTTTCAGCATTGTCTGTGAACAAATTTTTACAAGTCGACACTATGCTATGCTCTTGTCTAGAGGTCTCTTTTTTCAATTGACTTTTTTCTCCTATTTTTCCCTTGCTCTTATCGGTACTACGTCTCTCAGTCAAATCACTGTCTTGCCTAATAGGCTTTTTGTCACAATATCTATTTTCAAAATGAATTTCGCCTTTGTGATTTTTATTTTTAACTGCCGTAGATTGTCTTTGTTGGACTTTAAGACCAGAAAGAGTCTCGTAAATTAAATAGCAAAAAAAAGGAGCAAGAAACCAAGAAAATCCCATTAAAGCCAAAGATCCAACTAGTTTAGCTAACGTGTACATGACTGAATTGAGCGCATATGAGTCCGGATTTTCAAATATGGACTCACTACCTCCGTTTCCAAGATAATTGCTAAAGTCTCCCTTTAAATTTACTTTCATGCTAAACAAACCACTATCATAAATTACGTTGTCATTTCCATAAGTGCCCGGTTCGCCTGCATCACCACCATGTACACCATTTATTTCGGCATTTTTTCCCTGTTCTCCTTTTTCCACGAGAATTTTATTATTCGAAATAAGACTATCAAGAAACGGCTTAAGACTGGCACTTGACTCAAATTTAGATTCAGCACTTTTCAAATCAGCATTTGTGTTCAGATTGTCATCACAATCGATTAGTGTTATTTGGCCAAATAGGCCCTCCTGGCCACCAAAACCAGCTTGACCTGCATCGCCACCATTTCCACTTATCTCACTTATCAGAGTAAATTCGCCCGTTTCAAGCGAAAAGCCGGGCTCACGCGCAAACGCTGCCGAAAATGCCGGATTTTTAACACACATGGTAAAATCTTCAGCCTTTGCATCGCCAATATCCTGGCCTTTGCCACCTTTCTGACCATTGCCTCCCTTTTGTCCAACAGCTCCATTTCCTCCTCTGCTATTCAATAGCTCTATTTTGTCCAAATTAATTATTTGATTTTCAGCTCTTAAATAAATGTGACCACCATTTTGGCCACTAGCTCCATCAAATCCATTCACACCATTTTTCCCACAAGTCAAAAGCTCAGCCTCTGGTTTAATTGACGAAAATGAAAATGCCTGATCATACTTGAACTCTGGTCCATTTTGACCAGATGTGTCTATTTTGAGAGCATCGGGAAGAACAATGTTTTGTGCTGCGATCATGGCCAAATTGGAGCCCTTTAATTCTATGCTCTTCTCGATCACAAATATATTGTTGCCAGCTAGAATTTTGACGCTTTTGACTATGTGTGAAAAAAAATCGCTGTAATCTATTCGAACAGAATTTAAAATTTCGTCCATTTTCATACTGCCTAAAATGAATTGTTTTAATTTGTTATTTTTATTGTGCAGCAAACATTGTGGTTCTAGAAAAAAATCATCTGTTTCATAAATTTGCTCAAAGAGATAATTAATTCTTAGCTTTTTGTCAATTAATCTCTTCAAAGATGGATCTAAATTTTGTTTGAAAAAAATGTCATAGCTCATATTTTTGCTTCTGGTTGCCAAAATATCAAAATTATCTGAATCAAAATATAAATCGAATTTATCAATTTCTTTGCTCAAAAACATTTTTAAATTAGTCAACACATGCTCAAAGTGAATGTTAAGTGCATCAATGGAAATTAAATTTTGATTATTTAAACTGTCTTTTCCAAGTGTTATATTTGGCTCAGCTAGCAGTTTCTGTAAACAAGACTGAATTTCAATTCGCCTCTTGGGCTCATTTTGACAAGCAATATGTTCAATCGTTCTATCCACTTGTTCAATATTCAGCTCTTCAACCAAAATTGTGTAGCATTCAGTCAAATTCTTAAAGTCATTTAACAAATTGACCAAACTAGCTCGTTTTTGAAAAGCATGTTTATCATCAAGTAAACGATCATAAACCATTTGAATAAAGTTTTTCCAAGCTAATGTTTCCACAATTTGTTTTTCCAATTGATTTTGTTGATCTTGAATCAATTTTTTCTCCGAATTACAACAACATATTTCGCTAACATACTGGGCCTTGTCTTTAAGCAAAGTGTTCTCATTTTTCTTCAATTCATTTATTTTCTCTTTGAGAGCATTTGCCTTTTTTTCCAGCTGCAATTTTCTTGCCTTGACTTGTTCTATATTTGTTCTCAATTTTTCCATTGAAGCCTCTTGGCTAGCGCCACTTTTTTCAATAGCTTTCAAATCTTTTTCTTTTATTTTCAAGCTCTCTTGCATTCTAAGTATTTCGGCATCAAGCTCATCAATCTGTTCAGAATAGCTTTTTTCCAAAATGATAGATTGCTCTTGCTTCTCCGCAATTTTGTAATCAATATCGCTGAGCACTTCCAATTTTTCACTTATACTTGACTCCAGTTGTTCTATTTTTTGATTGTATAAATCGAATTCTTTATTCAGCAATGTGTCCGATTGATTTGTTGACTCTATTTTGCTCAGGGCTAAATTTTTTCGTCTCTCAGTTTCTTCATTCAGAATGTAAACCATTCGTTTGCAAAAAACTTTTTTCCAAAAAGAAATGCTTGCTTTAATTTCAATTTGTTCCTCGCTATGATCTTCTAGTCCATCAAAATACTCGTTTAAAAAGGAAAAATTAAAGCAAACAATTTGATCAAAAGCCTTTGTGTTTTTTTTCTTGGCATAATCAGTGATTTTTTTTAGAAAAATTTTCTCCTCTTCGTTAGCTTTTAGATCAAGCTTGTTCAAATCTTTGTAGCAATTTGAAAGCGCAGTTATGTCTGAGCTTTTCACATGAAAACCAGTGTGAATGGAATAAATGTGCCCGCACATGAACGACAAGTACTCCTCGTAAAGCAAATTTTGTATCAAATTTTGACATTTGTTTTTCTCATTGTGAACACTGTTGCTGCTTAGTTCTAAAACTAAAAAAATGTCCAAATATGGATAGATAGCATATTGATTTTGTTTTAGATTGTTAACATCGTTAAACAAAATGCATTTATCAATAAAATCTTTTTGAACATAATTAAATTCAATCATTTTAGTTACCATCTGATTAATTAGGTTCTGATTGATCACGTTCTCTAAACTAAAAAGAGATTTTCTCATATACTGAAAATTCTGCTCTTGCGTTTCATTAGCTTGTAGCATTGTAACATCATCATAATCAAGCATGCTAAAATTGGTCAAATTTTTAGCAACAATATCAAGAATTACTTTGATCAATGTGTCCACTTTTGACTCAAACTTGATCATATTTGAAAATATTTTCAATCCACTTTGCTGCAAATTTAATAGCTTGAAAAAGTGAGCTCTTCTCTCTTCAATAAGAAACGAATGATCGAATATTATTCTATCTTGTTCAAACGTTGAATCATATTGTTCTTTATCAACAGCTTTTTTCTTAAGCTCAATTTGATCTCTCAAAATAATCAATTGTGTATTGTTGGATGACAATTGATCGTTGTAATTTTCCAAAAGATTTTTTTTGCTATTTAAAATATTCTCCATAGTTGGTGAATAAAATTTTTTAAAAAACGATTTTTTAAATTCTCTTTCTAAATAATATTATAAAATTCAAAAGTTATTTAGCTTTTATTGGCATTTTTTTCGACTTCGATTCAATAAGGACCGAGTCATATTTGATTAAACAAGAATAGATTTAAAAATAAATTAATGATCGATTTAAATTTCATAAGAATTTGAGACTACTATCTATCAAAAATTTTTCATTTTAAATTTCTAAATTTTCTGAAATAGTCAGCAAAAAATCTTAAAATCTTAAAATTAAACTTGATTCAAAAAAATCCAAAAATTCAACTTTTCTAGCTATTTAGTTTTATTTTAATTTTCTAATAAATTCTTAAAATTAAAAATTTTTGCTTTTTAAGACCAATATAATAAAAAAAAGTTTACTGAGAATTATGTAAAAAATTAAGACTTCATTATTTCGCAAATTATGAGCCCGTATAGCCGAATGGTTTGCCTGTTAGTCATGCAAGCAGAGGATCGATGGTTCAAAACCCGCTGAGGGTGAAAAAATCTTCAAAATATCTCTGCAATACGGGCCGAATGTTTAAATCTCCTTCATCGTAAAAATAGGGGCACCAGTTTCGGCTGGATAATAATTGCGGTGTAGATGATCAACTCAATGAAGTAGCCTCTGTATCAGATTGTCGCTATTGCTCAAAAAGGTACTTGAAAAGAAGATGAGCGCCTCCCTATTATCCACTAGGATAGAATAGGGTCAATTATTAATTCGAAAATTGAAGTTTCTGATCAAATATTTTTATGCTCATGCTCAAAATTTATCCTTCAGAAAAATTTTAAAAGTGTTTGAAATGATAAAATTTAATGGAGAGACTTATTATCATGTGCAGCAAACTATGTTTAACCATATCTGAGTGTTGTGCATAATTCTGCATGCAAAATTTTTTTGCAGAAATGTGCAGTTATAAAACACTAAGTTTAACATTGTTAATTTTGATTAAGTATTTCTGCAACAAGTTAAATTCTAAAATAACTTTTATTTAAGAAAAATTTTGAGCATGATCATTTTAATTTGATCATAAACTTCCATTTGCTCATTAATTTAATATTAGAAAACTCTAACTTGAGATAATTTAATAAAAGCAACCCAATATGATGATACAGCATTTATTACAATTTACCAGAAAACAAATCATCACGCATTTTCTTTCTGGCCCAAACCCTTGAAGTGTTTTTTATTTGATCAATGACAATTGACACTTAGACAGTGGTCGAAATTCTGTATAATTCTAGAAAAAATTAAAGATGACTAAATATTTGCTGATCGAAAATGAAAATTTGAGCAATAACTCTGTGAATGTTCAATGTACCCAATGGTTTTTAAATGTATCAAAAAATGGAGATTTAATGTAGAAACAAAATAAATAACGTAATTTTGCGAATTTAGGGACATGTCATTAAATTTTTAGTAACATGTCACTGAAGAACCTTATACATGTTAAAACAGCGAGTCACTATAATAGAGTACTCTTTTTTAAAGACATGTCACTCAATTCGGGTGATTGCGTTAAAATAATAATTATTGTGCAAACTGACACAATTTACAGAATAAATTTAGTTTGTAAAATCTTATTTTTTACTGTGATGGCTTGGAGGTATATTTAGAATAGTAAGGTTCGCGCGGTTCAAAACTTCAAAACTATCTTAATCGAATAAAATAGACCTCATTTTTGGATTCAAAAAAAAAAAATTTTGTTCTAGGGGGGTCTGAAGTTTAAAGTTGTCTAAACGATTGTCTTTTTAATGACTTTTAAAAGCGTCCAAAGAGACTCACTTTTAAAAAAAATTAAATGTTGACATTTTTACACAATTTTGTAAAATTTTTCTTAAAATGAGAACTATTTTATTCGATTGAGATAGTGTGGAAGTTTTGCACCGCGAGAACCTTAGGAACACAAAAAAACCCTTAAATCGACTGCTTAAGGGCAGCGGAAGGTGAAAATTAATATAAATGGTCTTATGATCCAAAAGAAGCTAATGAGAAAAAAAAAACAAAATATTTGAATTAATATTTAAAAAAAAACATTTTAAATAGATTTTAGAAATTTTAAAAAAGATTATTTTTTTATCATCTTAATTTTATAATTTGAAAAAAAAAGGAACATAATAAAAAAACTTATCAGTGATAAGCTAGTTTTAAAAACCTTTTAAAAATTTCTTAGAATGCGAACCTAGATTTAACCATAAAAACTAGCTTATTTCAAGTTGGCTTTTTGACAATTTAAAATCTTTATCTACTTTATTTTTTAATATCGAAAAAAAATTTATCTTAAATAGTTCTTGGCAACTAAATAATTTTTTTTGTCATCAAAGGAGTTAAGCTTCTACAAGCTATAGCAGTTAAAAATTGTTTTTGAGTGTAATCGACATTCATTTTATAATTACAATTATTTCATTAGTTTTCGATATTGCAATATCACAAATCAATGAATTATTAAGCATGAAAAATAAGTTTTAGAAAATTTTATTTTATGTTAAGATTTTAATTTTTTAAATTTACTTGCTAGTCTCCGTCTGAATTTAGAAGAGAAAAAATTTCAGATAATTTATTTTCCTATTTAGCTTGACTTTGTATTGTTGTCCGTTACGATAAATTTACATCTTTAATTTAAAAAAGAAAAGAATTTAAATTGAAAAAACTTTAATTTTTTTAATTTGATGAAAATTTCCTATTTCTAGTTTTTTTTTTAGCAAAAATTTAACTACGCATTTTAATTTTAAATGAAATTGAGAAAACAATTTATAGTTGATTTTGAATAAGATTTTTTATGATTGTTTGCGCTGGCTTATCTACGATAAAAATTTGGGGAAATTTTTTTTTTTTAAATTTTATTTAGCGTTTGAATTGGAATAGAAATAGATTAGTTAAGTATTGAAATGGTTATAAAATAGAAGAGAAAACTATTAGATCACTACTGCATTAAATTTAAGATTAATTTATTTTCAAAAATGTGATATGCATATAATTTTAAAAAAATTTTTTTTTTTGTTGAATATAAACGTTTTTTTTTAAGAATGACTGTTTTAGATAGTTGTAAACAAGAGGATTGTTTCAAAATTGAAGAAAATTTTCGCTTTAAAAATTGGAAAAATTTAGAAACCTTGAACACAATTGTGGTTGAATTGAAAGAAACAGAAAAAACATATGAATCGTTTGATTTGAGTGTGAAATTAAATTTAGACGTAGATAACACAGCATTTGTATTGAGAAACATATTTGGATCAAAAGAGCCGTTGGCACATGTCATTATAGATGAAAGTCCTGAAAATGCTGGTGGCATATTTAGTTCTGATTTAGTGCAAGAGGCCAAGTCAAGTGAACAATGCTGTCAAAAAATCTCAAGAATTTTTGAATCAAGTGACGAAAAGGTGTCCAATTTGCCAATTGTAATTGTGACTGGCTCAAAAAGTGGCCTTCAAATGGTGCTATTACTACCAAGTAGCTTTCAAATACCTAGGCTTACTGACTCTATGGTTGTGTATATGATTGATCCAGTTAGTGGAAATACAGACATTTGCCAGCAGACTCAAAACAAGCTTTTGTTCAAATATTTGAATCGCGGTAGCGAAGCAACTGGCCTAAAACACGTGTTCAAAAATTTGAGCGCCAACCAAAAAGACCATCTGCCTAAGTCTACCGTCAGTCACATTGACTCGGCCTATTTGTGCATAATGTACTGTCTTTTTGTGCTTAATGACGGAAATGATGATTTCATTAGTGCAGAGTGGCCGAATATACTGAAAAATTTTCATGTCAAAAAAGCAGCTCTGATAAACCGGATTGAATCGTTTATTGCAAAACGGGATATTTTGCCACAATCAAATGTGTCCGTCAAATTGGACAAGCTGTATCAAACGGATTTACAAATTGAGCAAATAATGAAACAAAATTTGTTGAAAATAAAAAATGAAAAAATAAAATTTGAGCAAAATTCAACGCAATCACAACTTGGTGAAATGATAAAGCTGGAGAAAATTTTACTGGAAAAAAATGAAAAACTTAGAATACAAATAAAAGAAACTGAAAAATTGATAAGCGATCATTTGAATAGTGAGTCGTCTATTGAGCTAAGCGGTAAATCGTTGACTATTGAGAAAAAGTACAAGCAGTTTATAACTGGTGAGGAAAGACGACGGATTGAAGCAGATGAGCAAAAAAAATACAATCAATTCGATCAAATTTAATGGACCAAAATGACAAGGAGTCAAGAAAAATTTTTGAAGATCAAATTGAAGCATTAATGGTGCTCAAGCGATCAAAAGAAGAGGAAATTTTCAAATTGGAAAGCCAAATAACATGTCTGAGTAACGATGAAAAAAAGCTAGGTGAAAAAATAGCCGAAAAGGAGAAAGCGATCAAAAATTGTGAGATTGATTTGGCCAGTAAAACAAATAGTAAAAATTTGCTACTGATTAACAAGAACAATTCATTGATCAAAGCTCAAAGCTTTAATGGGCTGAGCATCGATAATAATCCTACAAAGTGGATAATAGATGTTTTGAATCTAAATATTTATTCGAATCAGAATGAATTAAATGCTCTTAAGAATGAACTTGATAACATTACAAATAACATTAACAATATTAGTCAAAATATAAAAAATTTAGAAAATGATACAAATAAACTTTTGACTAAGAGAGAGCAGCTAAGAGTGGAGATAAACGAATTAAATAATGAAGTGTCTGATTTAAGTGAAGAAATTAGCGAGGAAAAATCAAATTTAGTTGAGAAAAAAAAAGAAAAAGACTCATATGATACAATCTTATGGCGCAATTATTACTTTACTAAATTCAACTCGTTGGTAGCTGAAGTAGCCAAAATAGAAAAAATATATCCAGTTTGAGATCGGATTTAGATTCGAAAAAATCAAGCATAAAGAAGAATACAAAAATGAACGACGATTTGGTAAAGAATATAGAAAAAAATTTACAATCTAAAGCTTGTTTGTCGAAAAGCCTGGAACAATTTTCAAACAAGACCATTTTGGAACAATTGAAAAAAATAAAAAATTTCGTTGTTAATCAATTTTCTGAAGAGCAAAATATTATTCAAAATCAAATAAATAATACAGAATTAGTATTGAATAAAATTCAGAGCAACATATCGTTTGAATATAATCAAGTTAAAATTGAACGTGATCAAATTGCTTATTTATCTGGACAAAAAGACCAAATAAGAGAAAGAATTCAGTTGATTTGTTTGAAAAAATCAACTACAAGATCAAATAAATAAGATAAAACAAAATTTAAACAACAGTGTAAGTTTAATTTTTTTATTTATTATAAAATAAAAAAAAAAAATTTATCTATATTGATTCTTAGGTTTAAAACTAGTACTGCATATCTACTACAACATAGAATAAAAGCTTGCTTTTTTTAAGATTTTAGTAATTTTCTAAAAAAAAGTTTTGAATTCCATGGACTACCCGAATAAATTTTTTGATGTTATTTTATACCTATGCAATAAAATTTATTTAGTTTCAAATTAGAAAATCTCTTGAGACAAGGGTTAGACCTTTAAATCCTAAAATAACCTAAAAACCTTTTTTTAATGAAAAATTTTGAGCATGATCATATTAATTTGATCATAAACTTCAATTTGCATTTGAAGGAGGAGTTGAAAATCTAAAAATCTCTTAAAAGCTTTTTTAAGCTTTTTTTAAAAATTCTTTCATTCAAACCTTTGTTTTGTTAAAAATTTGAGACAAAAAGTTTTCCAACTGTTGTTTTATAACTAAAAGCTTGTTTCTTACGTTTTTTTTCGATTTTTAGATAGTTAAATTTTTAAATTTTAAATAAATATTTGAATGTAATTGCGAGAGATTACTTATGCGTGAGTGTCCTCTCTCCATTAAAAAGTATTCCAATCAAGTGTGCAATTAGATTGCAGAGTTTGTGCAGAAATATAATTCAAGATTAAGGAAAGTTGTTTAACCATTAAGCATTTTACAAAAATAAATTATCTCTTTTAGTAAAAAAGTTTTTCAAGTTTTTCTGAATTGAAACGATCGAATTGAAATGAACTTCACAACCCCTAATGATGTGCATATCTGCATATCTTTTTTTACATATTGATTTGATAGTTCTAAAAAAAAATGCAATATCTAAGTTAGTTTTTGATGCAGATACACTGATAAAAATATGTTTAATTGCATACATAATATTTGTTAATTTGGAACTTACACATTTGAAAAAACAGCAAAAAAAACAATGACTAAGTTCAAAATTAATAAATACTATGTATGTCTTTACACTTATTTTTATCAGTGTATAATCTTTTTTTTTACTATTTTCACTATAAAACGAATCAAGGGTTTTAAAGTATTTTTCTGTTCGAATTAACAAAAATATATGTTTGAATTTTATAAATTTTATAATCAATTAATAAAAAAAAAAAAAACAACAAAAAATTTATTTAAAAAACAATTTATAATTAGCACATTAAAATTACATTCATTTTTTTTTTTTTAATTTTGGATGACTTGCGAGCTCTGTATAAGCTAATAAATTTTTCAGAACATATTTTGTAACTAAATAAGGATAATTTCAATTTACTTAAGCTTTATTTTTGTTTTTTGTAGCGAAATTCACAATATTTAAAAAAAAATTAAAATTATCGCCTAACAAGCACAATGATAGCAGAAATTATTGATTTGATCTAGAAATTTTATTTTAATAAGTTAAAAAATTGACAAGTGCAAATTTTATTCATTTTTTTGGGGATACCTCCTCTTCGCTTTGTGATTTCAACTAGCTTTACATATTCATTAATAGTTTCTTTTTCAATTTTTTTCGCTAGAAAGACTCTTTGTTTAATTTGGATCTAATAAAATAAACAATTTAGCTCTAAAAGAAAATTACTATTTTAGTCTCTATTATAGCAAAGAAGCTATTTTTTTCAATAAGAACTCATATAATTCGATTAGAAGAGAAAAACTACTTTTCATATAATTTAAATTAAAATTTCAACTAATAGAATGATCCAGCTCAAAAATTACAAGCAAAAATAGCAAGACCTGTCAATTCAGATTCAGATCCACACATTAGCTCGACCATTTTGACTGAAAATGAGCTAAGAGACTTGATAAGCTTAGTCAAGTTTAAAGATCAGAAATGGTATCTTATGTATCGAGGAAGTCGTGATGGTTTCAAGTCTGAAAATTTTCACCAAAAATGCGGCGGTCTCTCAAATACTCTAACAATCATAGAAACTGAAAATAAGGCCGTATTCGGAGGATTCACTGGTGCTTGTTGGTCAAAGGACGGCGGCTTTGTTCAAGATCAGTATTCGTTAATATTCAGCTACTTTAACACATTAAATAAAAAGCTAATTTTTGAATGCAGTCGGTCTCTAGAAGCAATTTATTGTCAGCCAAATAGTGGTCCTTCGTTTGGCTACAATGATTTATTTATTGCAAATGAGTGCAACAAAAATTTTGACAGTTCTTCTCACATTGGATACAGCTATTACAACAAAGTCAATTCATACAATTCAGAAGAATCCAAAACGTTTTTAACTGGATCAGCTAATTTTAAAGTGACTGAAATTGAAGTTTACACAAAAGCTTGTGAAAAATTGTCTCAAGTAACCTTTTGGCAATTTAAATAATTAATCATTTTTTTTTAATTTAAATTAAAATTTAGGACAATATAAAATTGCTTTGTGAAAAAACTGGAAAAAATACAAAACAAATACAAGAAGTTTATGATGCTTTTAATGTATGTTTTCAACATCTTTTTAGAAAAAAAAAATCATTTTTCTTAAATTCTCCAGGCTGTAGCTATAAACGGACAAATAAAATTGGATTTATTTGTCTCGTTTTTGATTAGAAAAAATCAAAATATCGAAACCGAAAAAGAACTAAAGGAAATGGAGAGCATACTTAGATTTGTATTCGAAAGCTTTGATGAAGGTGAATTAAAAAAAAAAAATTTTCTTTTTATTTAATTTTTTAATTATATAAAAAAGACAAAAGCGGACATTTGGATTTTTTTGAATTTATTCAATGTTACTTTATATTTGAAGCAAAAAACAGGAAAAACTGCCAAAAGTCTATTCTCGAGTAAAATTATGTGTCAGAAATTTTAGACCCAAAAATTATTAATTTTTTTTAAGATTTTTGTTCGATCTGGCCGATAATGATAAGAGTCAAAGTCTTGAAATTGAGGAAATAAACGATCTTCTGAAAAAATTCCCGAACATCCTTAATAGAAATAATTTTGCATCTAATCTAAAAGACAAAGTTAATTTGAGTTCTAACATGATTTTAACAAAAAATGAATTTTGTGAATTATTAGATTTGTTGTTTTAATTACTAAGCTTAATTGAAAAATTAAATAATTTTTCAAAAATAAAAATCAAATTAAAAGAAGTTTTATTTTAGTTTTGTTTATCAAGATCATGACCGATAGACCTTTTGTCTTTTGTTAATATCCAAAATTGATAAAATTGAAATTTCCATTAAAACATGGGAAAATTACGACAAATAAATTTTCATTTTTAAAAAAATAGTCTAAAATTGAATAAAATATTTTTTCAAATGTTTGAAAATTCTGCAAAAATAAGATGAAAAAAATACTGTCTTGAAAATGTATCAGCTGATTCAAACTCAGAATTACCCGGTATTGTGAAATTTTAAACCAGAAGAACAAAAATTTTTCTTTCATTGAAAAATTAAAATAAACCAAAATGAAATATAATTTATTTAAAAAAAACTGCAACTTTGTGCCACAAAGTTTGTAACATCTTTTTTTCCTGTTTCTACATTCCAAAGTTCCAAAGTCGTATTATCTGATCCACTAACAAACATTGTTGAAGCACTAAAAAGCATGATAGTGGTGAAAGAACCTTTATGTCCAACTACATTCACGAATTGATATTTTCCAATATTTTAAAGTGTCATCTCTAGATCCACTTAGCAAATAATCATCACCAACTACGCACACACCCCAGGAACGAATTCCTATTTAGGATCTTGTAAGATTCCTTAGGGTTTTATAGGAAGTAAGATCCTGATCAGAACATTAAAGATTCTTTTTAAGATTCCTATCGGATGATTTTTTAGGAGTTTTTGCCAAGAATCTTATCAAGATTTTTAAGGAGTCCTAACAGACTTTTTTACTTAAGATTCGATTAAGAAAATTATTTGGATTCTTAAATGGAATCTTATTAAAGATCTTGAATTAAAGAATTTATAAGAACCTTTAAAGATCTTAACTAAGATTCCCAAAAGATTTTTTCGTTAAGATTAATATAGGATTCTTGATAGGAGTCTTAGCAGAAAAGCTTAAATTAGTATTAGATTAGGATTCCTGCAAGATTTTGTAAGATTCAATAGGAATGCACCTAGCTGTTCTTAAAAATTCTTTTTTAAAGGATCCTATTAGGATCTTAAAGGATAAAATTAGAATTTTTTTTTTGATAAAAAAAATGTATTTTTGTTATGATTTTATTCAATTTTAAGTAAATTTTAATTTGCAAATATTAATCGTGTTCGTTTTCATTTAAATATTCACATAAAAAAATAAATTCATTATCAACATCATAAATTATGCATTTCTCTTTAATATTGTGACTATTTATAATAATTAAATTATTTGTTTTCTTACAACAATAAAAATATCACAAAAAAAATCTTCTTCTTTCAAATAATTAAGCTCTTTTGGAACTCTGATCTTATTAGAAGACATCAGGTTGGTTGTTATTATTCGATATGGACTTACAGCTAAATAAAAGTAATTTTCTATTTCAATAAAGTAGTTAATTTCACCAAAATGAAATTTCTATTATTTTCAACACTATATTTAATGATGCCACTTGATTTGTTTTTAGAGAGTTTTGAATATTCAATCGAAGTAAATATTTTGTTTTTAATTCTTAATCTATTTCCAATTGATAACATTTTTTTATAACTTTCTATTTCAAACATTTGAAGCTCAAACGAATTTATTTTTCTTTGTATAATTGGTTCCAAAAACTCGTCAACACTTTGCAAAATTTTAATATCAAAAAGCTCTTTTACAAAATTCACTTTTCTCTTCACTTATCAATTTTATTTAAAATCTCAAAATGAAGCAACGAATCTTAAAAAAAATTATATTTAATAAATAAATATTTAATATTTTTTACAAATTACGAGTCAAAACCTCGAGTGCCATTTAGACCTCTTCTATAAAATCCAAGACAGCTCTCAAGACTAAACATCGAATGGCCAATGAGTGAACCATGAAGTTTAACGTCATTTACCAAGTGTTTTGAAATACAATAAAAAGTAAAGGTTAAATTTTCTTGCCCACAATATTTGACATACCATTTTGAAAAACCTTTAATAATTTTTCAGCTTTTGATAGACTGGGTTCATCAACGCATTTGTGTGACAATTTGATAGCTGTAACGAAATAATCTTAAAAATATTGGTAAAATTTTATTTTTTTAATTACCATAGATTAGACAGGCAATGTTTCAATTGAATTTCGGCTTCAAAATATTTCTTAATAATGGAAGACAAATTTTCCAATAAAAGGTCCGATACTCATTCGCTTTCCATGTTTTTACGCTTTTAAAGTAGAAATTTTATCTGTTAATGGAATATAAAAATCTTCATTATGATTCGAACTATCAAATGTTTCTTTATATCTCATGGGATAATCATTCTGAGAATAAGTCATTTTTTTATAGATGTTCTTATAGTCTCCTTTAGTTTTTATAAAATAAATTAAATGGTATTTTTGAAAATTTTTGAATTTACCTGGATTTAAACAATAGGCACAACCAAAATAACCGTTAAATTGGTTCATATTCAAGACTATAGATTTTGATGATGTATCGCAAAAAATTCCATATATTTTTATACTAAAATTGTATGCTCTAAAATTTCTATTAAATTTTATACCATTGCTGTTTATTTTCCAATTTCTTCGATCAAGTTAGAAAACAAAATGTCTGATTTTGGTTTTTTTGATCCAAACCAAATACCATAAACGAGTTTATTTTTATTCAATCTCTAAGACTTAAAGGTAATTCACACAACCCAATAATGATTGGCCAAAAATGTTTTGAATTAGACTTAGATACTACTATACCGTCAGTATACACCATAATACTTAATTGGTTTGATTTTTTACCATCAGAATAATGCTCACCATTAGTCAGGTCTTTAAAACATCGATTACTATTTTGAACAAATTTTTCAATGTAATTGATATTATTTCTAATTAGTCTTGTTAATCGAGACTGAATATCAAGAAAAGTGAAGGAATTATTTTGCTTTATAAGCTTTTTGTTATTCGGTTTTGGCATTTTTTATCGGTGATCAATTCCACTAAACAAGCATCACAATATTTTTTTTCTTTAAATTGTTCAGTTTCACTGTTAACTTACTTTTTAATTTATTGATTGTCTTAGGTAAATCATTCGAAATTGGAAGCAACATGCGTATTAGTTCGAGGAGTTTTTGTTGAGCAAAAGATGACAAGTCGAAACGATTGAAAAAACATATAATTAAAAGTGACGCTTCTTTTTGGAACAAATCCGAACCATAATAAAGCCTAATTTGGTTATTTTTATTTAATTTTTTTTAAAGTTCCATTTTTAAAATCAAACCGTTTTTCTTCAACAGTAAAATCAAAGCTTCTTCAAAAGATGAGTTTTGAATTCTATTTATCAAATCATCTGTCAAATCTTTATCATTTGTATTTGAATTAATTTCATTTTGTTCATCAACCTGATTCTCTACAGAATTTTCAATTTGATCCGAAAAACTATTATTTCGAAAATCAGTCTTATTAATTTCGAGTTCAGTTTTATTACTCAATTGATTATTTGAATTCATTTTTTTTTTTAGTATTTGAATTTTCGTCTAAAATGACATCAATAACAGTTTTACAAGAATTTGAATTTTATGAAATGATTAAGACATTTTCTTCGTCAAAACTAGTTTCAAAATGAAAAACTGTTTTTTTTCCAGTCATTTAAAACTAGATTTGCAAAAAAAAATTTTAATCTAATAATTAATCTAAAAGAAAATAAATTTAATCGGGCTAAAAATAAAATCAATCTTTTCATTCAAATATCTAAATTAATCGCGATTCTTTTAAAATTTTTTTCCATATAAAAATTCTATTTCTTTATTTTTTTCAAATTAGATTAAAAAAAACAAAAAAATGTCACCGACAAACAACCATCACTTAGATAATCACAAAGTATGTTTTATTAGTTAAAATGTTTTTTTTATGTTTTTAATTCTAATGTTTAAAATTTTATTTGTTGGTGGAATAACTAAACCGGCTTTAGATAAACCAACTGCTTTGAGACAAAATAAATATGCAATAAACATTCAAGAAGCTCAAAACAATGTTTTTATTTATTTTATTTTTAAATTATGTGTTTAATTTTTTCCTTTCATTAGAATGTGTCAAATTTGCTCAACTATTTTAAAAAATCGACGGTCTTGTTTTTAGTTTTGATGATTTTTATGTTCATAGAGAACAATGTTTGAAAAAAAAATTAAGCTTGTTTCCTAAATAATTCTTTATTTAAAAAAAACATAAAAGAAGATTAAGAACAAAATTGTTTTAAATATAAACTAGGACTAATCCTTGAAAAATGTTAGAACTTTTCACAAAACTTCTAACAACATGAATTAGCACGCACGCAAAGAACGCATGAGCGTGAGCTGACTTGCTAAGACACAACATATACCCCTTCTTATTTAATTGCTACAATAAATATTGAAAAACTAAAAAAATTATGATAGACATATCGATTAACCAAAAAAAGTTTAAAGCTAAAATGATTACAAATAATAAAATTTATTTTTTCACGTACTGTCTTGCTTCGCTGTAACTTGACTGCTTTTTACATCTTCTTTGCAAATTTGCTCTACCATCACTTGTTACCATGGTATCATCAATTAATTGGTTACCTGATTTGCTGTCCGATTTATTCACATCTCCCTCCGCTAACGAATGAAACTTGTCACCAAGCGTCCCATCGTTTACGGCACAATTATCTAAAGTAACATTATACTTAGCTTCTTCTAAATCTCCCACCGTAAACTTATCGTTTATCATATCCGATTCTTAAATTAAAGCTAAAGGAGGCAAATCTTTGCAAATCTCAGATTTAACACTTTGGGACTCAAAACCATTGTTTCCTAAGACTATTATTTTAAAAAAATAATTTCTCGTAACTTCTTTGAATTCATTCTTTGCAGTTATCATAGTCCCCTTAATTTCTACCACTTTATACGGAATCGACTCATACTTGGAAGTTATCTTGTTGATCTTTTGCTGTTTTAGTAAAACACAATCACCAAGCTTGAACTTTATTTCTTGTGAAACTTTTTGGTCCAAATCGTTTTTCGACAATTTAATTTGATTTAAGTTCGTTATCCATCGCTTTCTTTAAATTGTTATCCGAGTCCTGACTTTTTAGGTCATAAGAAGGCAATTTTGTAAAGTTTGTCCGATTGAACATCAGTTCAACTGGGGCAACCCCAGTCACGCTATGTGAAGTACAATTGTATGACCTTAAAAATACATTTAGTTCTTCTCGTCAGTTCTTCTTGGCAATTTGTGACCCTGTCATTACCTTGCTTAACTGTGCATGAACCTTTCACACTTGCCATTAGCCCTTGGCCACAATGGCGTAATTTTCCGATGTTTGATACCAAGACTGTCGCAGTATTTTCTAAATGCCCTATTATTAAAAGGAGGACCATTATCTGTTCTAATTACGCTTGGTATACCTAGAACTGTATGAACTTCGTCCAATCTTCCTACGGTGGAGTCGGTTCCAGTTGACCTTACAATCTTTATAGCTTTATACTTCGAACTATCATCGGTGAGTACTGAACAGTACTCTCCGCTTGGTAAAGGACCAAAAAATCGATACTTATTTCGTCCCAGACTTTATCAGACATTATTGCCATAGACACTGGATTTTTAAGACCTTTGTTTGAAGTACAACACTGACAAATTACCAACTTTGTTTTCGACTAGTTGATTCAGTCCAGCAAACCAGACTTTAGACCTCAGCAGAGCCTTGGTCTTAACAATTCCTAAGTGCCCTTCATGCGCAATCTCAACTGCAAACTTGTGCAGCGAGTGAGGCAACACAATTCTACGATCTCGTAATAACAGGCCCTCGCTTGTCTCGATTTAGAAACCTTTTGCTTAAACACGACTTTACAAAGCTCAATAACGGGTCTTTCAATGTTTCACTTAAAATTTGTTCTTGTTTCATCATTTTAGGGATAGCATTCTCAGCTACAAAGCTGATAAACTCATCGTTAGCCAACCATCAGGTGAGACATCTTCGGGATCTGGATGCCTGGAGAGTATCTGCTATGTTTGACTTTCCAGGACGATGAACGACCTCAAAGTCAAACGAGGACAGTCTAAGACCCCAGCTTTCTATTCTTGCCTGTGATCTCCTCTACTTCCATTATAAATAAACTGGATTGCAAGATTGTCAGTGACCAACTATAAAGGTTTCCAAAGAGATAAATATAAAACATTTCGCACCCAAAGACGCAAGATAACGCTTAATAATAACGCGATAATTTTCCTGATTGCAAGAAATACTTTTAAAATTTTTGAAATGCTAAATAAAGATGCTTTGCTATATTTACTTGATTCGAATTCTTCAGCTGACTTCTTAAGCTTAATTTCATATGAATTTTTAGTTCTTCATTTATTTTTATTGCCTCATTTAGTCGTTCACTCAAATCGGATATTTCTTAAATTAGAAATTGAAAAAATTAAATGAACAAACAATATTATTTGAAAATATATCTTTCATTGTATATTGATTTTCATTGTATTTTGATAAATTTTCTTTTTTTTTTTTTTTTGAATTTGGTTAAATTGTTCTGACTGTAGAAATATATTTCAAAAAATTTGTTTTCACAAACTTTAATTTTACCTTTTGATAACGAATCTTTTAATTCAACAATTAAGAAGATTTATACTTTATTGTCGACTGCAATTGTGAATTATCTTTTTGAATATTTTCATATGTCCGTTTTAGGTCCTCATGATCATATTCTAAATTTTTTAATCTTATCATACTTTTTCAAGTTCTCTTTTAATATTTGAGGTTGTTCTTTTACAACTTTTTCATAATCCTCTGAAACATTTCTAAACAACACTTGTTTTTGAGTATTCTTATCCTTTTATAAAAAACTTATGTTCAATTAAAAATTAAATTAAAATTTTTATCAAAAACTAACCAGAAAAATTTTAATTTCCTCTTGTTAATCATTGGGACTGGTTTATTTCATAGCATGTGTTAATTCACATCATTATTTTTTTTCATAGCATACAGGTAAATTATCATAGCATATTAATAAAAAATTAAAAATTAGTTAATTGTGTTTAAACTTATATTCTTTAATTATTCCAAGCAATCGACTTTTGAATATTTAGATACATCATTGAATATAAGCTTGTCGGTTTTTATTTGATCAACATCTCTATCAAATAAATGTCCACTTCTAATTCGCGTATAATTATTTTCGGTATTTGATTGCTCAAGTCTCATCTTCTCTATCAGAGCATTGATATTTAGATGTTTTTTTTTAATTAGTTGTAAAAGCATTGTGCCAAGATTCGACACTATTATTTGTTCTTGGCAACTCTTCTGAAACACGATTGTACAAATTCCAAGTGGGAATTTGATAACGAGCTACTTTTTTTTTCTTGCCTATGTAATATTATTCAATGTATTTAAAGAACGGATCGAAAGATTTATCTAATTGAGACTTGAGTTGTTTAAACACATATACAATGTCAGATTCAGGTACATAGCATAAAGCTTTGTGCATCATAAAAGCTTCTTTAAATTTGCTCTCTTATAATTATTATCCAAAAATCCTGGAATCTTAATCATTTTACGCCAAAAGTTTTGAGTAAGATGAAAAAACAACCATATACATGAATACCTTTGAATACAGTTTTTACTGCATTGAAAACAGCTTTTTCAAAATCTACATTAATTGATCTAGGCTCTTTGGTTGTAAATGACTTGATAAGACGAAATAATTTAGTATAACTCGACTGCTTCTTATTTGGTAGCAATGCATAAACTAAAGGCAAGTCTTTGTTATTAACAACAACATGATTTGAATATAATTGTTTAAACAGCACAGGACTTATATCAAAAGTTCCATCGCAGTACCAATCACGATACTTTTCAAGTAAACGCAAGTTGTCTTCTGTTGTAAATAAAAGAATACGATATTCATCAGACGGACCTGTATCTGAGTAAACAAATAATTGATTTCTATATGTAAATCGTAAATTATCCGGTATAACAATGTGTGACAAGTCTTTTGCGTTCTTACCAAAGCCTGCTTTATTTTGTCTTACTCTAGAAATAACCTGTCTTACATTGTTATAACTTGATTTGAGCACTACGTCTTCATCATCACATTTTTGAGTCTCGATTAGGATATCTCTAGGGTTGTCTTTAGATTTAATAGCCAATTCTTTTATTTTTTCATCATTGATTAATTTGTACTTTCTAGCGATATCAGGTTTATGTGAATGAGCAATTGTAATTTTATTTCATTTGTCTTTCACCAAGCTGGAAACTTCTTATTCTAACTTTGGGAAAAAAATTTCACCGTCCTCCTCCAAAGAATCTGAAATTTCACCATCTTCTTTGTCTGAAATGATAAATTCTTCTTCATCTAACTCTGAGCAAGAAATTTCTCTATCCTCCTCTACAATATCTGAAATTTCACCATCTTTTTTCTCTGAAATAATAACTCCTTCTTCATCTGACTCTGAGCATAAAATTTCACCATCATCTTTCCTCGAGCTGAAAACTTCTTCTTCATCTAATTCCGTGCTTAAATTACCATCATCTCTTTTTTAAATAGTTTCGAAAAATGCTTTGCTTTTTCTTTTATTTTTGTCAGCTTCTTCTTTCATGTCTATGTTCATTTCAAGAAATTTTGAATGTTCATTTTAGATTTTTCTTTAAATTTTTTATTTGAAAACCAATTCTGGACAAAAAATTTTGATATAATTAATGATTTTTTTTTAAAGTTTATTTAATTTATTAAAAAAAAATCTTACATGATTTTTTTGTTGTTTTTGGTATCGACATTCCAAAAAATGAATTATTTTACTTAAATCTCAATGATTGTTTTGTTTTTACGCGCATAATTTGTATTCAGATAAATCAAATCATTTTTATCAAAAATGCTCTTTTTCCCTCTCTTTTTTTTCTGAAAAAATAAAGTTGGTGAAATAGGTGTTTCAGATTAAACCCATCATTTTTCAAAGGATGTACAAATTTCCTTTAAATTTATTTTTTTCACACAAATCCTTCCGATAGATGCAAAAAATCTTAAAATTTTCAAAAGATTAAATATTGAAGAAAGCAAGCTATTTTCAATAACTTCTACTTTTCAAAATAGATATTATCATTCTCGGCACCTAATGAATCTTAGAACGAAAAACTTTGATTCTTGACATCTACAAAGAATAGACACCAATGATGACGGAGTGGATCATAAACCAAGCCAGCGATCATTGAATACGAATTTAAATCTTGCAAGAATATTTTAAATTATATTTTTAAAATATGTTAATTATAAAAAATTAAAATTACTTCATCATAATCATCATAAAAATTTTACTTGTCGAAAAATAATCAATGATTCTAATATTAAATGTTGGGCCTTTAGTTTTGAAATAATTAAAAATAATCTAAAAATTAAAATTTACAAATCAAATTTAAAAACAAAATTTTTTTAAAAAATAATATTTACTTCGTCACTTAAAAGGTCATTTTTTAGAAGCTCAAAAACATTTTTGCATGTCATTTTCGAATAATTTGAATAGAAAAAGATGTGGCCCCTGAAACAAATAGAAACTTCGGCTCTAAATTCGGAATTCTCAACATCAATTAATGGTATTGAAACCAATTCTGATTTTCCACAAAACTGAGTTTTGAGGGAATCTTCCAGCTTAAAATTATCAATTCCAAAAGTAAACTTATTAGTAAAATATATTCCTTTTTCTTTTGTTAATTTTTTTCCTTCTTAATTGTCCGTCAAATTGGACAAGCTGTATCAAACGGATTTACAAATTGAGCAAATAATGAAACAAAATTTGTTGAAAATAAAAAATGAAAAAATAAAATTTGAGCAAAATTCAACGCAATCACAACTTGGTGAAATGATAAAGCTGGAGAAAATTTTACTGGAAAAAAATGAAAAACTTAGAATACAAATAAAAGAAACTGAAAAATTGATAAGCGATCATTTGAATAGTGAGTCGTCTATTGAGCTAAGCGGTAAATCGTTGACTATTGAGAAAAAGTACAAGCAGTTTATAACTGGTGAGGAAAGACGACGGATTGAAGCAGATGAGCAAAAAAAAATACAATCAATTCGATCAAATTTAATGGACCAAAATGACAAGGAGTCAAGAAAAATTTTTGAAGATCAAATTGAAGCATTAATGGTGCTCAAGCGATCAAAAGAAGAGGAAATTTTCAAATTGGAAAGCCAAATAACATGTCTGAGTAACGATGAAAAAAAGCTAGGTGAAAAAATAGCCGAAAAGGAGAAAGCGATCAAAAATTGTGAGATTGATTTGGCCAGTAAAACAAATAGTAAAAATTTGCTACTGATTAACAAGAACAATTCATTGATCAAAGCTCAAAGCTTTAATGGGCTGAGCATCGATAATAATCCTACAAAGTGGATAATAGATGTTTTGAATATAAATATTTATTCGAATCAGAATGAATTAAATGCTCTTAAGAATGAACTTGATAACATTACAAATAACATTAACAATATTAGTCAAAATATAAAAAATTTAGAAAATGATACAAATAAACTTTTGACTAAGAGAGAGCAGCTAAGAGTGGAGATAAACGAATTAAATAATGAAGTGTCTGATTTAAGTGAAGAAATTAGCGAGGAAAAATCAAATTTAGTTGAGAAAAAAAAAGAAAAAGACTCATATGATACAATCTTATGGCGCAATTATTACTTTACTAAATTCAACTCGTTGGTAGCTGAAGTAGCCAAAATAGAAAAAAATATATCCAGTTTGAGATCGGATTTAGATTCGAAAAAATCAAGCATAAAGAAGAATACAAAAATGAACGACGATTTGGTAAAGAATATAGAAAAAAATTTACAATCTAAAGCTTGTTTGTCGAAAAGCCTGGAACAATTTTCAAACAAGACCATTTTGGAACAATTGAAAAAAATAAAAAATTTCGTTGTTAATCAATTTTCTGAAGAGCAAAATATTATTCAAAATCAAATAAATAATACAGAATTAGTATTGAATAAAATTCAGAGCAACATATCGTTTGAATATAATCAAGTTAAAATTGAACGTGATCAAATTGCTTATTTATCTGGACAAAAAGACCAAATAAGAGAAAGAATTCAGTTGATTTGTTTGAAAAAAAATCAACTACAAGATCAAATAAATAAGATAAAACAAAATTTAAACAACAGTGTAAGTTTAATTTTTTTATTTATTATAAAATAAAAAAAAAAAATTTATCTATATTGATTCTTAGGTTTAAAACTAGTACTGCATATCTACTACAACATAGAATAAAAGCTTGCTTTTTTAAGATTTTAGTAATTTTCTAAAAAAAAGTTTTGAATTCCATGGACTACCCGAATAAATTTTTTGATGTTATTTTATACCTATGCAATAAAATTTATTTAGTTTCAAATTAGAAAATCTCTTGAGACAAGGGTTAGACCTTTAAATCCTAAAATAACCTAAAAACCTTTTTTTAATGAAAAATTTTGAGCATGATCATATTAATTTGATCATAAACTTCAATTTGCATTTGAAGGAGGAGTTGAAAATCTAAAAATCTCTTAAAAGCTTTTTTAAGCTTTTTTTAAAAATTCTTTCATTCAAACCTTTGTTTTGTTAAAAATTTGAGACAAAAAGTTTTCCAACTGTTGTTTTATAACTAAAAGCTTGTTTCTTACGTTTTTTTTCGATTTTTAGATAGTTAAATTTTTAAATTTTAAATAAATATTTGAATGTAATTGCGAGAGATTACTTATGCGTGAGTGTCCTCTCTCCATTAAAAAGTATTCCAATCAAGTGTGCAATTAGATTGCAGAGTTTGTGCAGAAATATAATTCAAGATTAAGGAAAGTTGTTTAACCATTAAGCATTTTACAAAAATAAATTATCTCTTTTAGTAAAAAAGTTTTTCAAGTTTTTCTGAATTGAAACGATCGAATTGAAATGAACTTCACAACCCCTAATGATGTGCATATCTGCATATCTTTTTTTACATATTGATTTGATAGTTCTAAAAAAAAATGCAATATCTAAGTTAGTTTTTGATGCAGATACACTGATAAAAATATGTTTAATTGCATACATAATATTTGTTAATTTGGAACTTACACATTTGAAAAAACAGCAAAAAAAACAATGACTAAGTTCAAAATTAATAAATACTATGTATGTCTTTACACTTATTTTTATCAGTGTATAATCTTTTTTACTATTTTCACTATAAAACGAATCAAGGGTTTTAAAGTATTTTTCTGTTCGAATTAACAAAAATATATTTTTGAATTTTATAAATTTTATAATCAATTAATAAAAAAAAAAAAAACAACAAAAAATTTATTTAAAAAACAATTTATAATTAGCACATTAAAATTACATTCATTTTTTTTTTTTAATTTTGGATGACTTGCGAGCTCTGTATAAGCTAATAAATTTTTCAGAACATATTTTGTAACTAAATAAGGATAATTTCAATTTACTTAAGCTTTATTTTTGTTTTTTGTAGCGAAATTCACAATATTTAAAAAAAATTAAAATTATCGCCTAACAAGCACAATGATAGCAGAAATTATTGATTTGATCTAGAAATTTTATTTTAATAAGTTAAAAAATTGACAAGTGCAAATTTTATTCATTTTTTTGGGGATACCTCCTCTTCGCTTTGTGATTTCAACTAGCTTTACATATTCATTAATAGTTTCTTTTTCAATTTTTTTCGCTAGAAAGACTCTTTGTTTAATTTGGATCTAATAAAATAAACAATTTAGCTCTAAAAGAAAATTACTATTTTAGTCTCTATTATAGCAAAGAAGCTATTTTTTTCAATAAGAACTCATATAATTCGATTAGAAGAGAAAAACTACTTTTCATATAATTTAAATTAAAATTTCAACTAATAGAATGATCCAGCTCAAAAATTACAAGCAAAAATAGCAAGACCTGTCAATTCAGATTCAGATCCACACATTAGCTCGACCATTTTGACTGAAAATGAGCTAAGAGACTTGATAAGCTTAGTCAAGTTTAAAGATCAGAAATGGTATCTTATGTATCGAGGAAGTCGTGATGGTTTCAAGTCTGAAAATTTTCACCAAAAATGCGGCGGTCTCTCAAATACTCTAACAATCATAGAAACTGAAAATAAGGCCGTATTCGGAGGATTCACTGGTGCTTGTTGGTCAAAGGACGGCGGCTTTGTTCAAGATCAGTATTCGTTAATATTCAGCTACTTTAACACATTAAATAAAAAGCTAATTTTTGAATGCAGTCGGTCTCTAGAAGCAATTTATTGTCAGCCAAATAGTGGTCCTTCGTTTGGCTACAATGATTTATTTATTGCAAATGAGTGCAACAAAAATTTTGACAGTTCTTCTCACATTGGATACAGCTATTACAACAAAGTCAATTCATACAATTCAGAAGAATCCAAAACGTTTTTAACTGGATCAGCTAATTTTAAAGTGACTGAAATTGAAGTTTACACAAAAGCTTGTGAAAAATTGTCTCAAGTAACCTTTTGGCAATTTAAATAATTAATCATTTTTTTTAATTTAAATTAAAATTTAGGACAATATAAAATTGCTTTGTGAAAAAACTGGAAAAAATACAAAACAAATACAAGAAGTTTATGATGCTTTTAATGTATGTTTTCAACATCTTTTTAGAAAAAAAAATCATTTTTCTTAAATTCTCCAGGCTGTAGCTATAAACGTACAAATAAAATTGGATTTATTTGTCTCGTTTTTGATTAGAAAAAAATCAAAATATCGAAACCGAAAAAGAACTAAAGGAAATGGAGAGCATACTTAGATTTGTATTCGAAAGCTTTGATGAAGGTGAATTAAAAAAAAATTTTCTTTTTATTTAATTTTTTAATTATATAAAAAAGACAAAAGCGGACATTTGGATTTTTTGAATTTATTCAATGTTACTTTATATTTGAAGCAAAAAACAGGAAAAACTGCCAAAAGTCTATTCTCGAGTAAAATTATGTGTCAGAAATTTTAGACCCAAAAATTATTAATTTTTTAAGATTTTTGTTCGATCTGGCCGATAATGATAAGAGTCAAAGTCTTGAAATTGAGGAAATAAACGATCTTCTGAAAAAATTCCCGAACATCCTTAATAGAAATAATTTTGCATCTAATCTAAAAGACAAAGTTAATTTGAGTTCTAACATGATTTTAACAAAAAATGAATTTTGTGAATTATTAGATTTGTTGTTTTAATTACTAAGCTTAATTGAAAAATTAAATAATTTTTCAAAAATAAAAATCAAATTAAAAGAAGTTTTATTTTAGTTTTGTTTATCAAGATCATGACCGATAGACCTTTTGTCTTTTGTTAATATCCAAAATTGATAAAATTGAAATTTCCATTAAAACATGGGAAAATTACGACAAATAAATTTTCATTTTTAAAAAAATAGTCTAAAATTGAATAAAATATTTTTTCAAATGTTTGAAAATTCTGCAAAAATAAGATGAAAAAAATACTGTCTTGAAAATGTATCAGCTGATTCAAACTCAGAATTACCCGGTATTGTGAAATTTTAAACCAGAAGAACAAAAATTTTTCTTTCATTGAAAAATTAAAATAAACCAAAATGAAATATAATTTATTTAAAAAAACTGCAACTTTGTGCCACAAAGTTTGTAACATCTTTTTTTCCTGTTTCTACATTCCAAAGTTCCAAAGTCGTATTATCTGATCCACTAACAAACATTGTTGAAGCACTAAAAAGCATGATAGTGGTGAAAGAACCTTTATGTCCAACTACATTCACGAATTGATATTTTCCAATATTTTAAAGTGTCATCTCTAGATCCACTTAGCAAATAATCATCACCAACTACGCACACACCCCAGGAACGAATTCCTATTTAGGATCTTGTAAGATTCCTTAGGGTTTTATAGGAAGTAAGATCCTGATCAGAACATTAAAGATTCTTTTTAAGATTCCTATCGGATGATTTTTTAGGAGTTTTTGCCAAGAATCTTATCAAGATTTTTAAGGAGTCCTAACAGACTTTTTTACTTAAAATTCGATTAAGAAAATTATTTGGATTCTTAAATGGAATCTTATTAAAGATCTTGAATTAAAGAATTTATAAGAACCTTTAAAGATCTTAACTAAGATTCCCAAAAGATTTTTTCGTTAAGATTAATATAGGATTCTTGATAGGAGTCTTAGCAGAAAAGCTTAAATTAGTATTAGATTAGGATTCCTGCAAGATTTTGTAAGATTCAATAGGAATGCACCTAGCTGTTCTTAAAAATTCTTTTTAAAGGATCCTATTAGGATCTTAAAGGATAAAATTAGAATTTTTTTTTTGATAAAAAAATGTATTTTTGTTATGATTTTATTCAATTTTAAGTAAATTTTAATTTGCAAATATTAATCGTGTTCGTTTTCATTTAAATATTCACATAAAAAAATAAATTCATTATCAACATCATAAATTATGCATTTCTCTTTAATATTGTGACTATTTATAATAATTAAATTATTTGTTTTCTTACAACAATAAAAATATCACAAAAAAAATCTTCTTCTTTCAAATAATTAAGCTCTTTTGGAACTCTGATCTTATTAGAAGACATCAGGTTGGTTGTTATTATTCGATATGGACTTACAGCTAAATAAAAGTAATTTTCTATTTCAATAAAGTAGTTAATTTCACCAAAATGAAATTTCTATTATTTTCAACACTATATTTAATGATGCCACTTGATTTGTTTTTAGAGAGTTTTGAATATTCAATCGAAGTAAATATTTTGTTTTTAATTCTTAATCTATTTCCAATTGATAACATTTTTTTATAACTTTCTATTTCAAACATTTGAAGCTCAAACGAATTTATTTTTCTTTGTATAATTGGTTCCAAAAACTCGTCAACACTTTGCAAAATTTTAATATCAAAAAGCTCTTTTACAAAATTCACTTTTCTCTTCACTTATCAATTTTATTTAAAATCTCAAAATGAAGCAACGAATCTTAAAAAAAAATTATATTTAATAAATAAATATTTAATATTTTTTACAAATTACGAGTCAAAACCTCGAGTGCCATTTAGACCTCTTCTATAAAATCCAAGACAGCTCTCAAGACTAAACATCGAATGGCCAATGAGTGAACCATGAAGTTTAACGTCATTTACCAAGTGTTTTGAAATACAATAAAAAGTAAAGGTTAAATTTTCTTGCCCACAATATTTGACATACCATTTTGAAAAACCTTTAATAATTTTTCAGCTTTTGATAGACTGGGTTCATCAACGCATTTGTGTGACAATTTGATAGCTGTAACGAAATAATCTTAAAAATATTGGTAAAATTTTATTTTTTTAATTACCATAGATTAGACAGGCAATGTTTCAATTGAATTTCGGCTTCAAAATATTTCTTAATAATGGAAGACAAATATTCCAATAAAAGGTCCGATACTCATTCGCTTTCCATGTTTTTACGCTTTTAAAGTAGAAATTTTATCTGTTAATGGAATATAAAAATCTTCATTATGATTCGAACTATCAAATGTTTCTTTATATCTCATGGGATAATCATTCTGAGAATAAGTCATTTTTTTATAGATGTTCTTATAGTCTCCTTTAGTTTTTATAAAATAAATTAAATGGTATTTTTGAAAATTTTTGAATTTACCTGGATTTAAACAATAGGCACAACCAAAATAACCGTTAAATTGGTTCATATTCAAGACTATAGATTTTGATGATGTATCGCAAAAAATTCCATATATTTTTATACTAAAATTGTATGCTCTAAAATTTCTATTAAATTTTATACCATTGCTGTTTATTTTCCAATTTCTTCGATCAAGTTAGAAAACAAAATGTCTGATTTTGGTTTTTTGATCCAAACCAAATACCATAAACGAGTTTATTTTTATTCAATCTCTAAGACTTAAAGGTAATTCACACAACCCAATAATGATTGGCCAAAAATGTTTTGAATTAGACTTAGATACTACTATACCGTCAGTATACACCATAATACTTAATTGGTTTGATTTTTTACCATCAGAATAATGCTCACCATTAGTCAGGTCTTTAAAACATCGATTACTATTTTGAACAAATTTTTCAATGTAATTGATATTATTTCTAATTAGTCTTGTTAATCGAGACTGAATATCAAGAAAAGTGAAGGAATTATTTTGCTTTATAAGCTTTTTGTTATTCGGTTTTGGCATTTTTTATCGGTGATCAATTCCACTAAACAAGCATCACAATATTTTTTTTCTTTAAATTGTTCAGTTTCACTGTTAACTTACTTTTTTAATTTATTGATTGTCTTAGGTAAATCATTCGAAATTGGAAGCAACATGCGTATTAGTTCGAGGAGTTTTTGTTGAGCAAAAGATGACAAGTCGAAACGATTGAAAAAACATATAATTAAAAGTGACGCTTCTTTTTGGAACAAATCCGAACCATAATAAAGCCTAATTTGGTTATTTTTATTTAATTTTTTTTAAAGTTCCATTTTTAAAATCAAACCGTTTTTCTTCAACAGTAAAATCAAAGCTTCTTCAAAAGATGAGTTTTGAATTCTATTTATCAAATCATCTGTCAAATCTTTATCATTTGTATTTGAATTAATTTCATTTTGTTCATCAACCTGATTCTCTACAGAATTTTCAATTTGATCCGAAAAACTATTATTTCGAAAATCAGTCTTATTAATTTCGAGTTCAGTTTTATTACTCAATTGATTATTTGAATTCATTTTTTTTTTAGTATTTGAATTTTCGTCTAAAATGACATCAATAACAGTTTTACAAGAATTTGAATTTTATGAAATGATTAAGACATTTTCTTCGTCAAAACTAGTTTCAAAATGAAAAACTGTTTTTTTCCATTCATTTAAAACTAGATTTGCAAAAAAAAATTTTAATCTAATAATTAATCTAAAAGAAAATAAATTTAATCGGGCTAAAAATAAAATCAATCTTTTCATTCAAATATCTAAATTAATCGCGATTCTTTTAAAATTTTTTTTTCCATATAAAAATTCTATTTCTTTATTTTTTTTTCAAATTAGATTAAAAAAAACAAAAAAATGTCACCGACAAACAACCATCACTTAGATAATCACAAAGTATGTTTTATTAGTTAAAATGTTTTTTTTATGTTTTTAATTCTAATGTTTAAAATTTTATTTGTTGGTGGAATAACTAAACCGGCTTTAGATAAACCAACTGCTTTGAGACAAAATAAATATGCAATAAACATTCAAGAAGCTCAAAACAATGTTTTTATTTATTTTATTTTTAAATTATGTGTTTAATTTTTTCCTTTCATTAGAATGTGTCAAATTTGCTCAACTATTTTAAAAAATCGACGGTCTTGTTTTTAGTTTTGATGATTTTTATGTTCATAGAGAACAATGTTTGAAAAAAAAATTAAGCTTGTTTCCTAAATAATTCTTTATTTAAAAAAAACATAAAAGAAGATTAAGAACAAAATTGTTTTAAATATAAACTAGGACTAATCCTTGAAAAATGTTAGAACTTTTCACAAAACTTCTAACAACATGAATTAGCACGCACGCAAAGAACGCATGAGCGTGAGCTGACTTGCTAAGACACAACATATACCCCTTCTTATTTAATTGCTACAATAAATATTGAAAAACTAAAAAAAATTATGATAGACATATCGATTAACCAAAAAAAGTTTAAAGCTAAAATGATTACAAATAATAAAATTTATTTTTTCACGTACTGTCTTGCTTCGCTGTAACTTGACTGCTTTTTACATCTTCTTTGCAAATTTGCTCTACCATCACTTGTTACCATGGTATCATCAATTAATTGGTTACCTGATTTGCTGTCCGATTTATTCACATCTCCTCCGCTAACGAATGAAACTTGTCACCAAGCGTCCCATCGTTTACGGCACAATTATCTAAAGTAACATTATACTTAGCTTCTTCTAAATCTCCCACCGTAAACTTATCGTTTATCATATCCGATTCTTAAATTAAAGCTAAAGGAGGCAAATCTTTGCAAATCTCAGATTTAACACTTTGGGACTCAAAACCATTGTTTCCTAAGACTATTATTTTAAAAAAATAATTTCTCGTAACTTCTTTGAATTCATTCTTTGCAGTTATCATAGTCCCCTTAATTTCTACCACTTTATACGGAATCGACTCATACTTGGAAGTTATCTTGTTGATCTTTTGCTGTTTTAGTAAAACACAATCACCAAGCTTGAACTTTATTTCTTGTGAAACTTTTGGTCCAAATCGTTTTTCGACAATTTAATTTGATTTAAGTTCGTTATCCATCGCTTTCTTTAAATTGTTATCCGAGTCCTGACTTTTTAGGTCATAAGAAGGCAATTTTGTAAAGTTTGTCCGATTGAACATCAGTTCAACTGGGGCAACCCCAGTCACGCTATGTGAAGTACAATTGTATGACCTTAAAAATACATTTAGTTCTTCTCGTCAGTTCTTCTTGGCAATTTGTGACCCTGTCATTACCTTGCTTAACTGTGCATGAACCTTTCACACTTGCCATTAGCCCTTGGCCACAATGGCGTAATTTTCCGATGTTTGATACCAAGACTGTCGCAGTATTTTCTAAATGCCCTATTATTAAAAGGAGGACCATTATCTGTTCTAATTACGCTTGGTATACCTAGAACTGTATGAACTTCGTCCAATCTTCCTACGGTGGAGTCGGTTCCAGTTGACCTTACAATCTTTATAGCTTTATACTTCGAACTATCATCGGTGAGTACTGAACAGTACTCTCCGCTTGGTAAAGGACCAAAAAAATCGATACTTATTTCGTCCCAGACTTTATCAGACATTATTGCCATAGACACTGGATTTTTAAGACCTTTGTTTGAAGTACAACACTGACAAATTACCAACTTTGTTTTCGACTAGTTGATTCAGTCCAGCAAACCAGACTTTAGACCTCAGCAGAGCCTTGGTCTTAACAATTCCTAAGTGCCCTTCATGCGCAATCTCAACTGCAAACTTGTGCAGCGAGTGAGGCAACACAATTCTACGATCTCGTAATAACAGGCCCTCGCTTGTCTCGATTTAGAAACCTTTTGCTTAAACACGACTTTACAAAGCTCAATAACGGGTCTTTCAATGTTTCACTTAAAATTTGTTCTTGTTTCATCATTTTAGGGATAGCATTCTCAGCTACAAAGCTGATAAACTCATCGTTAGCCAACCATCAGGTGAGACATCTTCGGGATCTGGATGCCTGGAGAGTATCTGCTATGTTTGACTTTCCAGGACGATGAACGACCTCAAAGTCAAACGAGGACAGTCTAAGACCCCAGCTTTCTATTCTTGCCTGTGATCTCCCTCTACTTCCATTATAAATAAACTGGATTGCAAGATTGTCAGTGACCAACTATAAAGGTTTCCAAAGAGATAAATATAAAACATTTCGCACCCAAAGACGCAAGATAACGCTTAATAATAACGCGATAATTTTCCTGATTGCAAGAAATACTTTTAAAATTTTTGAAATGCTAAATAAAGATGCTTTGCTATATTTACTTGATTCGAATTCTTCAGCTGACTTCTTAAGCTTAATTTCATATGAATTTTTAGTTCTTCATTTATTTTTATTGCCTCATTTAGTCGTTCACTCAAATCGGATATTTCTTAAATTAGAAATTGAAAAAATTAAATGAACAAACAATATTATTTGAAAATATATCTTTCATTGTATATTGATTTTCATTGTTTTTTGATAAATTTTCTTTTTTTTTTTTTTTGAATTTGGTTAAATTGTTCTGACTGTAGAAATATATTTCAAAAAATTTGTTTTCACAAACTTTAATTTTACCTTTTGATAACGAATCTTTTAATTCAACAATTAAGAAGATTTATACTTTATTGTCGACTGCAATTGTGAATTATCTTTTTGAATATTTTCATATGTCCGTTTTAGGTCCTCATGATCATATTCTAAATTTTTTAATCTTATCATACTTTTTCAAGTTCTCTTTTAATATTTGAGGTTGTTCTTTTACAACTTTTTCATAATCCTCTGAAACATTTCTAAACAACACTTGTTTTTGAGTATTCTTATCCTTTTATAAAAAACTTATGTTCAATTAAAAATTAAATTAAAATTTTTATCAAAAACTAACCAGAAAAATTTTAATTTCCTCTTGTTAATCATTGGGACTGGTTTATTTCATAGCATGTGTTAATTCACATCATTATTTTTTTTCATAGCATACAGGTAAATTATCATAGCATATTAATAAAAAATTAAAAATTAGTTAATTGTGTTTAAACTTATATTCTTTAATTATTCCAAGCAATCGAATTTTGAATATTTAGATACAACATTGAATATAAGCTTGTCGGTTTTTATTTGATCAACATCTCTATCAAATAAATGTCCACTTCTAATTCGCGTATAATTATTTTCGGTATTTGATTGCTCAAGTCTCATCTTCTCTATCAGAGCATTGATATTTAGATGTTTTTTTAATTAGTTGTAAAAGCATTGTGCCAAGATTCGACACTATTATTTGTTCTTGGCAACTCTTCTGAAACACGATTGTACAAATTCCAAGTGGGAATTTGATAACGAGCTACTTTTTTTTTCTTGCCTATGTAATATTATTCAATGTATTTAAAGAACGGATCGAAAGATTTATCTAATTGAGACTTGAGTTGTTTAAACACATATACAATGTCAGATTCAGGTACATAGCATAAAGCTTTGTGCATCATAAAAGCTTCTTTAAATTTGCTCTCTTATAATTATTATCCAAAAATCCTGGAATCTTAATCATTTTACGCCAAAAGTTTTGAGTAAGATGAAAAAAACAACCATATACATGAATACCTTTGAATACAGTTTTTACTGCATTGAAAACAGCTTTTTCAAAATCTACATTAATTGATCTAGGCTCTTTGGTTGTAAATGACTTGATAAGACGAAATAATTTAGTATAACTCGACTGCTTCTTATTTGGTAGCAATGCATAAACTAAAGGCAAGTCTTTGTTATTAACAACAACATGATTTGAATATAATTGTTTAAACAGCACAGGACTTATATCAAAAGTTCCATCGCAGTACCAATCACGATACTTTTCAAGTAAACGCAAGTTGTCTTCTGTTGTAAATAAAAGAATACGATATTCATCAGACGGACCTGTATCTGAGTAAACAAATAATTGATTTCTATATGTAAATCGTAAATTATCCGGTATAACAATGTGTGACAAGTCTTTTGCGTTCTTACCAAAGCCTGCTTTATTTTGTCTTACTCTAGAAATAACCTGTCTTACATTGTTATAACTTGATTTGAGCACTACGTCTTCATCATCACATTTTTGAGTCTCGATTAGGATATCTCTAGGGTTGTCTTTAGATTTAATAGCCAATTCTTTTATTTTTTCATCATTGATTAATTTGTACTTTCTAGCGATATCAGGTTTATGTGAATGAGCAATTGTAATTTTATTTCATTTGTCTTTCACCAAGCTGGAAACTTCTTATTCTAACTTTGGGAAAAAAATTTCACCGTCCTCCTCCAAAGAATCTGAAATTTCACCATCTTCTTTGTCTGAAATGATAAATTCTTCTTCATCTAACTCTGAGCAAGAAATTTCTCTATCCTCCTCTACAATATCTGAAATTTCACCATCTTTTTCTCTGAAATAATAACTCCTTCTTCATCTGACTCTGAGCATAAAATTTCACCATCATCTTTCCTCGAGCTGAAAACTTCTTCTTCATCTAATTCCGTGCTTAAATTACCATCATCTCTTTTTTAAATAGTTTCGAAAAATGCTTTGCTTTTTCTTTTATTTTTGTCAGCTTCTTCTTTCATGTCTATGTTCATTTCAAGAAATTTTGAATGTTCATTTTAGATTTTTCTTTAAATTTTTTATTTGAAAACCAATTCTGGACAAAAAATTTTGATATAATTAATGATTTTTTTTTAAAGTTTATTTAATTTATTAAAAAAAAATCTTACATGATTTTTTTGTTGTTTTTGGTATCGACATTCCAAAAAATGAATTATTTTACTTAAATCTCAATGATTGTTTTGTTTTTACGCGCATAATTTGTATTCAGATAAATCAAATCATTTTTATCAAAAATGCTCTTATTCCCTCTCTTTTTTTTCTGAAAAAATAAAGTTGGTGAAATAGGTGTTTCAGATTAAACCCATCATTTTTCAAAGGATGTACAAATTTCCTTTAAATTTATTTTTTCACACAAATCCTTCCGATAGATGCAAAAAATCTTAAAATTTTCAAAAGATTAAATATTGAAGAAAGCAAGCTATTTTCAATAACTTCTACTTTTCAAAATAGATATTATCATTCTCGGCACCTAATGAATCTTAGAACGAAAAACTTTGATTCTTGACATCTACAAAGAATAGACACCAATGATGACGGAGTGGATCATAAACCAAGCCAGCGATCATTGAATACGAATTTAAATCTTGCAAGAATATTTTAAATTATATTTTTAAAATATGTTAATTATAAAAAATTAAAATTACTTCATCATAATCATCATAAAAATTTTACTTGTCGAAAAATAATCAATGATTCTAATATTAAATGTTGGGCCTTTAGTTTTGAAATAATTAAAAATAATCTAAAAATTAAAATTTACAAATCAAATTTAAAAACAAAATTTTTTTAAAAAATAATATTTACTTCGTCACTTAAAAGGTCATTTTTTAGAAGCTCAAAAACATTTTTGCATGTCATTTTCGAATAATTTGAATAGAAAAAGATGTGGCCCCTGAAACAAATAGAAACTTCGGCTCTAAATTCGGAATTCTCAACATCAATTAATGGTATTGAAACCAATTCTGATTTTCCACAAAACTGAGTTTTGAGGGAATCTTCCAGCTTAAAATTATCAATTCCAAAAGTAAACTTATTAGTAAAATATATTCCTTTTTCTTTTGTTAATTTTTTTCCTTCTTAAACTCTCATTTTTCTTCTTCCTCGGAATTGTTGTGTCCATCTTTGATTTTAGAGAAATCGATACAATCTTTTTCATAAAACTTCATCGAAAATTAACTGTAATATAGAATTACGATTTCGCTTGGGAAAAGAAGACGCTTAAATTTTAACAGTTTATATATGTCTAGAATATTATTTCTGAAATATCCAAACCATGATTCTACTGGATCATTAGTCAATCTTGTTAGTCGAGATCTTAAAGGAAAATTGTCTTTTTCCAACGAAATTAGAACTCCACTCTATAAATATACCAAATGAATCCTTTTTTCTATTATTTTCATCAAATTTTGCTTGCAAAACTCATTTGTCTTAATTATTTGATCCTTAGACTCTTCTTTTATGCATTTCTTATAAAAACAAAACCGTTGCTTAAGGAACTTTGTAAATGGTGAATCCAAAATATAATTTTTAGACATATCATCTGGGAGATTTATATCTTCTGATCCAGATTCCTTTGAGGTTATCAAAAATTTTCGATCAATTTTTTTAAATAGTTGATTCAGCCAGTCATAATTCCTAATGCTTATCTCTATATTCATTCTAACGAGCGAACGAAGTAATAACTGAGATAATTTAGGTTGAAAAAATATAGTGACCATATCTTCCAAATTCTGATTAAATTCATCAATCGAGAAAGAATTTTGAAGAATTGTAAAGCAAAAAATAAATGCTGCACGCATCTTATCGGTTATTTTTCCCTTAGTTATATTAATATCATCGATTTTTATTTTTAAAAATGAGTTGAACAAGATTTTTGAATTTAAAATTTCCGAAAAGGAATAATCTTTCAAAACGACAATGTTGTAGCTTTATTTCAGATATTTAATTTTATCACAGTTTAAAATGATTCTCAAAAGTGCGTTTATATTTTCCCAGCTAAAATCTGTAACAATGGTTTTCGAATAATAATCGGGTTTTAATTACTTAAATGATGACGTAATTTTTAATAAGTTAATAGATATATTTGTTGTGTCGTTTTCAGTTAAAAAAAAATCTGCTATAGAAATCAATGATTTATTAATTGGATCATAACTTACAATTGAATATAATTGTGTTTTTTTTGATTGAAAATAGCAAGATAAAAAGGCCGAAAGCGTCAAAATACCAAACTGGATTTCTTTAGTGAATGATATTCCACATCCTTAATTGAATTTCAGAATAAATGTTCATGGAGAAAGGCGAAATGGATATTTTTTGAATGAATCCTTTTATCCCTTTTTTACAAGCGCTTTTAAATAACAGGTCAAATGAAGATTTCGCTGTATCTGCATCTATGTGAATGTTCACTTGACATCTTCCTAATTACTGAATAATCGATCGGATTGTCAGTTTTGATATGATTTTGGGCTCTCAAGTTAGTAATCCCCATTGATTTTATTTTTTGAGACATTAACTCTATTTTTTCTCCAATAATATCTTTGTTTTTAGGGTTTACTACATACGATTTGTGATTTAGTTTATATTTATCCAAGTTGAAAATTAGTTAATCCATTTCGAAAGACGGAATATTGACTTTGAAGGAGTTTTCACATGATATGCAGGAAAATATACCATTCCATGCAAGACTTATATAATTATTTTGAAATATTATATGACTTAGTAAAATGTTTTTTTTCAAGGTAATTTTTAATGTATTAAAATATTTTTTATTTTACTTTCACTTAATTGAATTAAAGATGGGATCCCATCCCAAACTTTATTTTTTAGATTTCGTTTATATTTATCTTATTAAATAAATTAAGGTATCTAATTTCGGTAAACGATTAACGACTTGTCGTTAAATAAGATTAAAGATTTTTGTTCTGTAAATAAGAAATTGACATTTATATCAATGTAAATAGGGTAAATATTTCAAATATTTCAAAATTCCCTATCTATAATTTGAAAAAGATAACGAATAAAAACAGTGCGTATAATGGGTAATTTTTTAAAATAAAAAAAATATATAAAAATTTGATGAAATCTTTAATAATTTAATAAATTTAAATTTATCTTTTTAATAATAATAAGTAAAATATAAAATAAATAAAAACACAAAATAAAAAATCAGTATTTTTTAAATTTCTTCCCTAGTTTATCAAAAAAACTATCAGAAATTTCTAAAGCTTCATTCGTAGCTTTAGAAATATCAAATTTTTTCTCAAAATAAGCTATTTTTTTGATCTTCTGGTATTTTTGATAAACTTTCTTGCTGTATTGTCTAACAGCTGTTGAACAGGAACACGATGATATACAATCATATGTTTTAAACATTTTTTAATTTTATTATAAGAAGATCAAAATTGTAATTTTTCTTACGGTTTATATTTGACCCTACGCTTTTTATCTGGAGCCCATTGAATCTTGAGTTCTTGCTTGTTTCTGCTACTATAAATCTTGTGGCCGATAACGTTATCAACCTAGGAGAAAATGTATCAATAAGAAAAATTAATTGAAGTAAAATTTAAAATTTAATTTACTTTGAATGATGTATCCTCAATATTAGCACCAGTAAGATCTTTATAACTTTGAGCAAGATTTCGAAAAATAACTTTTTTGTGTGTATTTTTTTTTTTGACAACTCTTTCTTTTTTGTCAAAGGAATCGAATTTCTTTTGCCATTATTATCAGTTGAGTTTTCTTGATTTGTCCATTCTAATTCCGAATTAATTGGCGTTTATGATCCTTCTGAATCAATTGACGTTTCTGATTGGGACCGTTGTTCATTTAAAACTCCTGACAAATTAATTCCGGTTTAATTTACAACTTGTTTATTTTGTTTTAAAAAAATTTAATTTCTACCTTCAATTAGAGGAACGTCTTCTAAATTATTTTGATTGATTGAAAGAAATGTCAGTTATCAGCGGTTTAGAGTAGATCGCTTGGGTGACGTGAGAGGCGGTGGTCCCTGCATCTACGTGAAAGATGGAATCGAAGCCTTTAGAGCGACAGAATCGAGTTTACTGAGCACTGATTGTGAGCAGGTTTGGGTTGCAATCAAATTAATAGACCAAAAACCTTTATTAGTAGGTTGCATTTACAGACCACCGACATTGCAAACCGAATCGAGCATGCCTTGTAATGTTGACCGCGGAATCGCATGGTCAATCACATCAACTGTAAGCGGCGTTGTTAAGAATGCATACTCGACAGCTATCTTAATGGGTGACTTCAACATGCCAGACGTTGAATGGAACGAATTCGGCTCGCCAGTCCTGGGAGACATTGCATCAGCAAGTGCACACGTCACCAATGCACTTTGTCACTCCAGCCTTGTCCAACTTGTAGCTAATAAGACGTTCTCATACGACGGTAAGCCAAGCAGTCTTCTCGACTAAGTGTTGGTCACCGACCCAAACAGAGTATCGGAAGTTAAGATTGGCCCACCACTGGACGAAAGGTCGGTCAGAAGCCACTACAGCATACAATTCAAATTCTACTGGCCAACAGCGCGACCGACGAGCTTCGATAGCAGAAAGTTTAACTGGAAGCATTGTGACTACGTCGCCATGAGCAAGCACTTCAACACAATTGACTGGCACTCAGCAATCAACAATCGACACACTCAAGACAGTTATACTTCGTTCCTCGGTATCTTTGGCGAGGCGGCGGACCTTTTCGTCAAAAGGCGTTTACCTCGGCCGGCTCAGGTGAAGCCTGCTTGGTGGAATCAGCAGATATCATCGCTTGTGTGTCGTAAGCGGCACCTTTTCATCCGCAAACGCATCAAACGGGACGATAACCATTTGGCAAGAAACCATGCAGCATTGTGCCGACTAGTCAAATTCACGGTGAAGATGAACATTATTGAGTACGAAATGAAGTTTGCACAAGCAGCTAAAAGGAACCCTAAGCTCTTATACTCCTACATGAACCGTCGTTTTGCTTCAAAGGAAACTATAGCTGCCCTGACGGACCACGACGACCAGACCGTCACTGACCGGACCAGCATTTGCAACAGGTTAAACATGTTTTGCTTCTCGGTCTTCGAGCCTCCAACTTCACGGGAAGAGATTAGGCGAGCTAAAGATAATTTTGTTAGGCGCTCTTATGCCGATCCAAGCTTTAGGATCAGTGAAGTCGTTACTCCTTGTAAAGTGCAAGCCAAGCTCATGAAATTGTGCAGTGACAAGTCCGCAGGAGTCGACCAAGTAGCAACGCACGCCCTTAAAATGTGTTCCAAGGAGCTTGCTGGACCACTCTCGCCTATTTACTCACAGTCTCTTCGCTCATCTTCACTTCCCAACGAATGGAAGATTGCAAATGTATCACCTATTTACAAAAGTGGAAGTAGATCCGCAGTTTGCAACTATCGCCCAGTCTCTCTTACCTCAGTCCCATGCAAGGTCTTGGAATCACTCGTTAAGGACTACATCGTCAAACACCTGGACAAACACAATTTGATTACCAAGAAACAACATGGCTTTGTGGCACATAGAAAATGTGTTACCAACCTGCTTGAAACAGTTAACTACCTGACAGACTGCGCCAGTCGTAAAGAGCCTGTAGATATAATATACCTGGACTTCGAGAAGGCGTTCGACAAAGTATCACACGAACTGCTCCTGGTCAAGCTAGCAGCGTACGGCATTCCCGATATCATTGTTAGCTGGATTCGTAATTTCCTGAGCGGCCGAAGCGAAGAGTAGTCATAGGCGAAGCAGAATCCGAATGGGTCCCAGTTACGAGCGGCGTTCTTCAGGGTTCGGTCATTGGCCCGCTTCTCTTCATCATTTACATCAATGATATGCCAGACGTGTGTGGATCTGTTTTTTAGCTGTATGCTGATGACAGCAAGCTAATAAGCTCGGTACTACGTGTGGAGAACTCTAGGAGGCTGCAGTCTGACCTCAACCGTCTTGCAGAATGGTCGGACACTTGGCGAATGAAATTCCACAAAAAGAAGTGTGTGGTCATGCATGTTGGGGACAAGAACGATTGCTACGAGTACATGCTAGGCGATCATACACTTGAAAAGACCACAAAAGAGCGAGACCTCGGAATCATTATCACAAATGATCTTAAGTGGACTGAGCAGTCCAAGAGAGTGACGTCTAGGGCGACGATGATAGCGTGCCGAATCAAGCTTAACTTCTCGTATTTCTCATTGGAACTGGTGAACTTGCTCTACAAGTCGTTCGTACGGCCTCACTTAGAGTTTGCAGTCGGTGCCTGGAATCCTTTTAGGCGGGGTGACATTAAACTGCTTGAACAGGTGCAAAGGAGATTCTCATAGCTAGTCCCTGAACTCAAATCGAAACCCTATGTTGAAAGAAGAGAAGCTCTCGGTTGATTCACTCTAGAAGTCCGGCGTAGTCGAGGTGACCTCATCCAGCTCCATAAGTTTCAGCACGGCTACGACCACGTATGCTTTATCAACGGCGATCAAAGGCTAGCGTCTGATGGCCACGACGGTCCAGCAGGGAACACCAGAACTTGTCATCGTGCAATTGAGCGCCAGTTGGTTCGCAACTGCGAGGCACGCACCAACTTCTTCACGAACAGGACCGCAAATGACTGGAATGTCCTAGATGCAGCCACCAGATGCGTAACTAACACCAACACATTTAAAAATAGAATTGTCAAATACTTTATTTTTTATAAAATTCTTTTTGTTACCATTAAGACTAAAATTTTTCTAAAAATTGGATATTAGAAAATTTGTAAAAAAAAAAGCTATCTAAAAATAGCTGATTTTAAAAAAGAAAAAAAGGCAAGTGGCTGTTATAGTGGGGCGTCTACGTGCGCCACTACTTGGAGACCCAAGTCTCCCATAGCATTTATATTACTACTACTACTACTATTATTACTACTACTACTACTACTCCTAAATGCAAATTTCTGATATCAAATTTGCAAATAAATAGGAAAGCTCTTTCATTTGGCAAGACAATAATAGCCTGAATTCTTTTTGAAAAACTGATTTTGAAAAGGGATACGAGAGAAAATTATCAGTTTCTGTCGATGGTATTTAATTTTACAAATTAAGTATATATGTATATTTTTTACTCAGATTTTAATAGAAATCAAAATCTAGATTTCTATTAAATTTGACAATAGATAAAAAAAGATCAAATCTTGCACCAGACACAGTCCAAGAACTTCTTTGTCTCAAATTGTGGAATAAATTACAATAATTGAAATTTAAAGAAAATAAAAAAATAAAAGTAATAGAAAGAACAAACTTTTAATTCTTGAAAAAAAATTTTTAATGCAAAATCTTAAAGTTTTTAGATATGATCAATTTAAATTTATTTCAAAACAAAAAATTAAAGAAAAAAAATAATTTTTGTTACTTGTATTCAGAACGTTGACTTTTCTTCTTAGTATCCAAATGTCAATTGGTTTCTTTGAATTGCTGATGGTTACTTCGTCGCCATTTTGGTCAAAGAAAGACAGGCCAAGGGAAGTGGACAAGCCGATTTTGGACTCGTTTTTTCCATTGTGGCCACTGGACGGAGCTGAGAATTTTATATATAATTGATTTGAAGAAAAAGCTTATTCCTCTAAATAGTTATTCAAGTTTAGCTGAATTGAAACGAACTTCACAACCTCTTATATTCACATGTTAATTGATATTTTAAACCACTATATAAATGATGCATTAAAAATTTTAATATTTTTTATTAAATTTACAAAAAATATTTGAAAATTGAAAATGTCGCTACCAATGACAAGCGAATCAGCTTTGCTTTTGTCTCCAGGATCGAAACGAAAAAACGAAGAAAGACGTAACACAAGTCATGTATGGCAACATATGAAAAAAAAATCCAGATCAAAAAAAAATAGTTTATGTTTATAAAAATTGCTCAAAAGTTTACGCTGAATCGACAAGTACAAATGTTTAGCAAATTATCTGAAATTTGAGCACAATGTTATAAAGCCTTCTTTTGAAGATTCTGACTCTGAGTTTTAAAATATCAAAAGTCCAAAAGTCATTCGAGTATCGGAACAATCACGAATCACTGATTTGTTTTTGACTTTTTTAATTAATAATTTTCAACTATTTAGGTTAGCTGATGATCTGGATTTTAAAAGATTCATCTATAGTTTAAATAACAAATATATTATACCTTGTAGAAAAACTGTTAGAGAAAAGATCAAGTTAAGATATGAAATTTGTTTGAATAACATTAAAGAAATGCTAGAATCAATTATTTCAAAAATTCATGTCACAATTGATAATTGGACATCTTATTGTAATGAGCCATATATGTCTGTCACGGTTCAATTTGTAAATAATAATTGGAAAATGACAAGCAATTTTCTTGATGTTTTTTATTTTCCACATCCTCATGACGTTATATTTATACTTGAAAAGTTGAATAGAGTAATTATAAATTTATATATAATTGATTTGAATGATTAGTTATTTTCTTAGGTTTTAAATGATTCTTCAATTAATGACAAAACTTAAACAGTTACAACCGATAATGCTTCAAACATGGTCTACTTTGGGGAAATGTTCTGTTGTGCTTATGAAAATCGAATGCATATTAGATGTGCTCTACATATCTTACATCAAATTGTTCAAACTGGCCTGGAAAACGAATCAATCTCACATCTTTTTGAAAAAATTCGTTTTTTTTGCAAAAAAATCCACAGATTATCACGTCTTTTACAATTCCTAGACTCATAAGATGTTTCAAACGATGAGCCTACAATCAATGTTGTTCTTGTTCTTGAGACCGGATGGAATTCGACACACGAAATGATTAAAACTGCATTGCGGATTAAAAAATATTTAACATCAACATCAATTCATATTTGTTCACAAGGAAATATAACATATTACCAACTTGATGATAACGATTGGTTATAAGCCGAAAAATATGCCTTTTTCTTGAGCCATTTAATCAAGGTAATTAAAAACTGAAACCAATTAAAAGATTTTTTTTAGAATATTTTTAATTTAGCCACACTAGATCTCTCTTATGATAAGCAAGTTTGTGTTTTAAGTGTTTATCCTTGTTTTACACAAATAGAAGAAAATCTAAGAAGCTTTTCAAGCAGCATTGAGTTTGAAACAATGAAAGTTGGCTTTTAGAAACAAGATAGTTTTTGATGGTCTGACATTAAATAATTCGGAACAAATGATATTGGCTGGAGACGTCACAATGAAATCTAAGATTATGACTGGGGCAGTAGACCCAACGAAAAGCACGTATTTGTTAACAAGCTCGCCTAACATGGAACGCAATAATTGTATGCAAGATAGGCGAAACATAGAAACGAGAGACACAAGTTGGGCTTTAGGGCCGAATCAACTAGGACAAATGATTTGGTCTCGTTCGACGATAGAAATAATCGTCGACATGATACAAGACAGGAGAATTAACGAGACAGGATGGAAAATATAACTGGACAATGTGATAAAGATCACGATCAAAACGGATTTAAGTTCCTAAAAAAATCTCAGCCAACACTTGATGATGTTTTCAACCCAGTAGATTAATCGAGAAACCCTTTCAGTAGTGAGATCAAACCAGATTTAGAATTAGAACGTACGGACCAACAACTCGAACCCATACGGAAGAAACCAGAACACTATTAACCGACCCGAATCCAGAACAATATCCAAAACAACAACTTGGCATTAATTTCGAAATACATACACGGAACGCAGAGTCAGCTAAACAAGACGAGATATTAGTTGAGTCGGAAAGAAAAGATTTGTACAACGGAGAACCCAATCCTACCTACGCACGGACGCCAGTCTTGTCGGATTATGTTAAAAATAAGTCTATCTTAAAGGACCCTGAAATTTCAAGACCAGTTTCAAGACCAGTACCAACATCGTTTCACGCACCCATTCTAATGTACCTGGTGGTGCCTATGGCCCTGCCCCGGACGCTAAGTTAAATTCAAAGCCTGCTCAGTTTACAAAAAGAACCGACCTAGATACATGGTGGAAACGATTCGAGCTTTACGTGACAAGTGCAAAAGTCCCTAGCGTAAAGCTGCGCAATTAAATGACAACGGGTTAAATGACCCATACCTGATGATGCAGTTATCGACAAAGGAAACTTTGTTGATGACAAGTTTCGAAGCTCTAAAAACTAGCCTAGGATTAGTCAGCAGACTCAACACATGGAAATATAAATGTAGCGATAAACCAGTAACACAACCGCCCCAGCAAAGACACGTGAAGTTCAGCCACGAACCGCTTAATGATGATCGCCGACCTCAGATGCAAATGGAGACACCGCGAGTGTACTTCTATTGCAAGAAACCAGGACACATGAAAGCTGAATGCAGAGAGCGTGATAGAACGAATGCCGGTTATCCAAGAAGCGAACCGTCCCCACCTTTATCGAATCAGATTATTAATAATATTGACAGCATAATTGGTAACTGTTTCATTAACAAAACACCAGTAAGTTTTTTATTCGACACAGGTACTGTAAAGACAGTGATAGCTGAGCGAGTATGGAAAAAATGTAGAAGGCCACAAAACAAGATCAGACCAATGAATTCGACAATAGAGACGTGCAGTGGCGGACCGGTTCAAGTTATAGGTACAGCAAAGTGCATCATTCAGGTAAATAAGTTTGAGGGTGAGGTTGAAGTTATTGTCGTCAAGATACTGGTATATGACTGTCTGTTGGGACTTGATGTAGCGTTCATAATGCCCGAAGTGAAAAATTACCAAGTAAGCATTAGAGACATATTCTCAAACACAAAAACGCCTAGGAAGACCTCGGTCTTGAAGACACAATCCCCACTCAACTACAGCAATTCACTCCCGAATACAAGTAAAATAGAAAGCATGCCCAGAAACGACACCGAAGATGAGAATAAAGCCCGGCAACTAGACATAGATGAACTTTCAAAAATTGATAGCTTTACAACCATACTACATGAAGAATTTTCGTATATTGTTGCACAGGGTCTGTGTACTTTGACACAAACTGATATTTGTGAATATAAAATTAACCTTATCGAAAGCCAACCAATCAAACAGCCGGTGCGTCGAGTCCCCTATACAATACGTGATGAAGTTAGGACTCAGGTGGACGAGATGTTAAAAGCAGAGCTCATAAGAGAAAGTGACTCGCCGTGGGCTTCACCAATTGTGTTGGTGAGAAAAGCAAACGGAAAACTGCGAATATGCGTAGACTATCGTCGATTAAACGAAAACACTATTAGGGACTGTTACCCACTGCCGAAGATCGAAGACATGTTGGTTACTTTAAGCAAAGCTAAATACTTTACTACTTTGGATCTGGCTTCCGGCTACCACCAAATTCGCGTCAAAGACGAGGACAAATCGAAAACTGCTTTTGTCACTGAATTCGGCCTTTTTGAGTACAATGTGATGCCCTTCGGATTGACAAACACCCCTGCCACGTTTCAACGCATGATGGAAAAAGTGTTGAAAGGCCTGATCGGTGTGATATGCCCGGTTTACCTAGACGACACAATTATCTACTCGGAAACAGTGGAAGAACATTATGTTAATGTGAGAACGATACTGGAACGGATCAGGCAGGCCTCTCTGAAGGTTGAATGGAAGAAATGCAAATGGTTCCAAATTTCAATCCAATACTTAGGTCATGTAATCAAAAACGGGGGAGTTCGACCAGTCCCGCGAAAAGTGGAAGTTTTATTCCGATATTCTCGTCCAAAAACAATTCGACAGCTGCAAAGTTTCCTAGGATTGGCTAATTTTTATCGCAGCTTCATCCGTGGATTTGCTGCGATTGCCGGCCCTCTTCATAAAGCCACTGAGAAAGGAATGAAGTTCGAATGAAACGACGAATGTCAGTGCAGTTTTGACATTCCTACTGACGGAAAAAATGGCGTATTGGTGTTACCAAATTTCAACGAGCCATTCAGGCTCGAAATTGATGCGAGCGATACAAGCGCCGGTGCAGTCCTCAGTCAAAAGTTCCGTGGAGAATACCGCCCCATCCTTTATTACAGTAAGAGATTTAATAAAACGCAAAGAAAATACTCGACACCAGAACGTGAATTGTTGACATTTGTACTTTGCGTAACAGATTTAAAACAAAACCTTTTGTCACGTAAATTCTTGGTGGTAACTGATCATAAGCCCTTCATGTGGCTTAAAAACCACCCCGACCCGTCTCCGAGACTCGCACGCTGGCTAATCCAGCTAAGAAACTTTGATTTTGATAAAGAGTACCGAGAGGGCTGTAAAAATGGCAACGCAAGCCAAATGAAGAGGATGAGGACAACCTCGAAGAAGAGGGGGAGGAAGATGACAAAGACCCAGACAACAATTAAAAGATACACAAATGTGGTCGTCAATGTTGACGCAGAGGCAATCCTCGGTCGTCTAAACCTTGATCGAGGCAGATTACTCAATAAATCAGCCATGGAGCTTAGACGACCTGCCGTCTCCTGTATTTCAGTCAGCACTCGACCTCTCAGGCCCAACAACAACTACGACGACCAATCGTAATCGCTCTGACGACGACGAAAGTTACGATATCTTCGAGCCATGAGCGACAACACCTCAGCACCGCAACAGCAACAGCTAAAATTTTTTTTATTATTCCATTTTTTTTGTTGTTTTGTTTGATTATTTTTTTTATTTTTTTTTGTTGTGTTTTTGTTTTGATTCGGGGTAAGGTAGATCCGAAAAGGGTAAATCCCTCAGACATCAGGAGATGTCTTCTATGGAGGAGGGAGACATGTAATACCCCAAGTACCCCATCCCCTGACTCCGTCCCAGCCACTATATATATTCCTATTTTATTGTTTAAAGGAGAGTTTTTATGTTTTTTAGATTGAGTTTTTGAATAAAAGAGTTGAAGCCCAGGCTCTTTTGATTTATTTTTATTTAAAAGCAGCCACGCTATTAAACCTCATAAAAATAACTATTTGTCTAATACTTGTCCTGCAAGACACTCAGAGCAGATCTTTTTTTGTCCAGTCTGTCATTCACATAGGCCCACCAACACTCATCATATACAAAGCCAAAATTGCAATCATAGTTGAGTAAATGACGGTTTAGAGTTTGTCTTGCAGATCGCAGAATGAAGGGACTTGGATCTGCGATGTCTGTACCTTTAGCTCTGATTGAAAACTAGAGGCTTTTAGTTTATCGGCCTTGAAAACGAGTTTTGGAGTGAGAACTTATGTGGTTTCTCCGGCAGCGGAATGGTCTGATAGAACATTGCTCATTAGATCTATGACACTTGATGTTTTTTGAGATTTGTTCATTGGGTCAAACTTTTTACGCTGTATATTCATGTTTTTGTCCATTTGTTTTTGTTCATTTGTTGCATCAACTGTAAAAATATGTTGCACTGTGTTACATTTACAGAATTAAGTTTAAAATATTAGAAAAAAAAAGTTATTCAATTTTTGTTGTTTTTAATTCTACGACAAAATTTTATCATTTTGTACTGAATTTCACATAACCATCAAAATATTTAATCAAACTTGTGCAAAAGAAAAAAAATAGAAATTTTAAAGGTTTTTTCAAAGTCAAACAATTTAACTTTAAATTTTTCAAATAAAAAAAAATCAAATTTCATCAAAAAAAATTAAAGAAAAAAAATAATTTTTGTTACTTGGTTTCAGAACGTTTACTCTTCTTCTTGGAATTTTCGTCAGGTATTTTTTTGATCTGTAAATGCTTTGTCTTTCTGGCTTTGGAGCATCTGAACAATTGAAGAATTTTCCGAGTGGATTACAAAGCTTTTTGGAAGTATTTGGCCTCCTGATGATATTGTTAAGTTGGATGTGTTCACATGCTGGAATGGAAAGTCGGGCAAATGGCGCTCTCTTGGTATCCAAATGTCAATTGGTTTCTTTGAATTGCTGATGGTTACTTCGTCGCCATTTTGGTCAAAGAAAGACAGGCCAAGGGAAGTGGACAAGCCGATTTTGGACTCGTTTTTGCCATTGTGGCCACTGGATGGAGCTGAAAATGAGCCGCAATCCAGGCTGTGCTATCTGACTGGCAAACTGCTCATAGTTCGTAATCCAGTCGAAATTTGAGCTTATTTTTTGATTTATAATTTTGAATAGTTATTTTAAAAAGATGTATTTCATTTTGCAAAAATAACTGGTTCTGATTTAATTTTTTAATTTAAATATTTTTAATAAGCAAATTTGCTTAATTTTTGAGCAAAAAAAATTAAGAAAAAGCTTATTCCTCTAAATAGTTATTCAAGTTTAGCTGAATTGAAACGAACTTCACAACCTGTTATATTTACATGTTAATTGATATTTTAACCCACTTTATAAATGATGCATTAAAAATTTAAATCTTTTTTTTTAAATTTACAAAAAATATTTGAAAATTGAAAATGTCGCTACCAATGACAAGCGAATCAGCTTTGCTTTTGTCCCCAGGATCGAAACGAAAAAACGAAGAAAGACGTAGCACAAGTCATGTGTGGCAACATATGAAAATATTTGTTCACAAGGAAATATAACATATAACTAACTTGATGATAACAATTGGTTATTAGCTGAAAAATATGCCTTCTTCTTGAGCCATTTAATCAATGTTATTAAAAACTGAAACCAATTAAAAGATTTTTTTTTAAAATATTTTTAACATAGCCATACAAGATCTATCATATGATAAGCAAGTTTGTGTTTCAAGTGTTTATCCTTGTTTTACACAAAAAGAAGAAACTTTTCAAGCACCATTGAGTTTGAAACAATGAAAGTTGCTATTGATGAAATGGTTAAATAAAAATTGGCCCATAAGCATTTATTTTAAATAAGAGTGTTTTGCATTTATTTAACTATTTGGTTTTTTTTAAACAAAAAATTAATTGGATAGCTCCTATCTAGCGTTGCGATTCGTACAAGCGGTCATCTGACCAGCCAACTTTTTGCGGGCGGCTTTTTGGCCGCTGAGCTAGGCGGTGTTTTTTTTGCACCGCCAAAATGAACGGTCTTAAATATACGCTCTGGTTATAAGATAAGAGGTAATATGATAATAAAAAATAAAAATTTTAAGATAATTTAATATGTTTATTAATTAAAAAACAATTTTTTAATTCAAAAAATTTTATTACAAAATATAGAAAAAGAAAAATTAAAAATTTTATTAAATAAAAAATAAAAATTTTTAATTTTTTTAAATAAAAATAAAATGAAGTTATTTTTATTGGTTTTTTGGGAGTTGGAGGTTCTTGGTATTTGGTGATTGGCCGTTAACTAACAATCAATAACCAACAAATTCCAACGGCTAATAAAACAATTAAAAAATAACTTCCAAAGGCCAACAACTTCCAACGGGTGAAAACCAATAACCAACAACAAACAACCACTTTCGATTTTTTTATACTTCTTTTTAGTAAAATTTTTAATTTTTAATTTTTTGTCTTTAAATAAAATTTTTATTTTTTTATTCTTTAATAAACTTATTAAATTATCAAAAATTATATTATTTATTTTCTTATCAACAGACCACAAAATTTATACCGTTTATTTTGGCGGTGTTAAATGATCTTCGAATCCATCGAATCCATCATAGAACCGGTTTTAAACCGGTTTTCTCAAACCGGTATCCCACCCCTATTTTTGCAAAGCAAAAATTTTTTCAAAAGTTTTTATATATCATTTAGTTTGAATTTTTCTCAATTTTTTGAAAATTAAATTATTTTTTCTCCAAAATTATTATTTTTTGTGAAAATTGAATATTTTTATATTTTTAAAAACCTGACCCCCTACTGACCCCAATTGACCCCCATTTTTCTTGAAGAGAATTTAATGAGCTTTATAAAAATATGTCTAGATTTCAAGAAGTTTAGTTTTCTAGATATTTTGATTATAATAACAGACCCTAGTTTTTTTGAAATCGGGTTTAAAAGTTTTAAAATGATATAATACTCCATCAAGAATTTTTGAGCCTTTTGATTGTCATGTTTTTTTTCTTAATTTCAATATTATTTTTAAAGGAAAAACTATAATCTACTTTTAAAGAAACCTGACACCCTACTTACTCCCAATTTTATACGACTACTTCTACTATTACTACTACTACTACTCCTACTATTTAATACAACAAGCGTTTTAAATTAAAATGAAAAAACAGTTTTCTTTCCTTCTTTTTGTTTGAAAAAAAAAATAAATTGAAAAGGTGGCTAGATTACTTTATTCCAAATTGAATTTGCTACATTTTGAATCCAAATTCATGGGTGCGGTAATATTTCTTATGGGAGATCATTAAGCGAGTTTGAGGGGCACCTTAAAAAAAACCTACTTTTTGAGAAATCTGAGCACGTGACTTATCGATTATCCTGAAATTTCTATGTTACTTAAGGTGCTGAATCCGAAAATGAAGAGAAAATTTCAATATTTCAAAAAATTTTAAATGAAAAAAATTATTGATAATTTTTTTTTTGAATTTTTAAAATACATTCAAATATGTCACAAAAAGAGTTTTGATACATTTATTATTGGACTTATGAAGGAGAATATTCGGTGAAGCAAAAGAAGTAATCAAATCTTTTATGAACTTTTCTTTCTCCTCAACTTGGTTAATAGAGACTTATGCATGCAGTCGATTCTCTTTAATTTAAATTTTTGAAATGCATTGTTGTTTTCAAATTTTGTGAAATTTTTTTTTCGAAATTTACCTCTATATTACATGCTTTAAAATTTTGATTTTTTTTCAGAAAGCTTATCGGCTCCAAATTCAAGGTCTCTTTTAGACGGTGAAGGAGAACTGATTAGCATTTTTTAGTATTAATTCTTATTTTTTATCATAAAATTAAACAAAAATGTTCAACTTATTTAAAAAAATAATTTTTTGATTTAGACCTCATTTTTTTTGATATGAATCTGATTAAATTTAGTCTCGAATTACATCGTTTTTTAACTTTATCTATTATTGAACAAAAATTTAATTAAGAATCATAAATTATTCCAAGAAATTTTGTTTCGGTTTGTCTCTTTTTTAAAGTTTGACGTTTTTTTGTTGTAATTTTTTTTTTTTTATCTTATTTATATTAGAGTGAGCTAAGTATTTCAAACTTTTCCTCACTTAAAAGTAAATTTTAAATTTTATTTTAATAAGAATAAAAATAAATAGGGTCTTTAAATAATTTAGATAAAAAATAAAAAAATTACTTAAATCTTGTACCAGAATAAGTTTTTATGTGGATACGTAATATTTTATCTTTCCTCCTCATCGAAATATAGTTTTAAATTAGGATCATTTTCATTGATTATTGAGCTTGAGTAAGCAAAGGGTTTTTTAAGGATCAAACGAAAAAAAGAGTATTGAATACCTTGAAGATGTTGCTTACAATATTCTGAAATATGAGCAAATAGTATACAACCGTTATCTTTTTTTGAGCGAACTCGCGAAAAATAAATTGTCAATTTTACAATTGCTTGAATCTTAACCTTTAAGATGGAATTTTTATGAAAAACTATTATCATTTTTAACCAGCTTAGCCCAGGAAGTTTAGTTTTTTCCTGTTTACAAGGTTATCATTTATGAAAACGATTTTCGATTGCTTTTTTTTATAATTAATTAATTTAGTTTTGTAAAGGGCAGATAGTTTTTTTCTTTGATACATTTCTCTTTCGTGTTGATTTTAGTCGAGTCATTGATTATTCGTTTAAATTCAGAGTAAATGTCTTAGAAAATTTATTGATTATATTGTCGCCGACAAAATAAAAAAATCGATTTTTATTACGGTAATAAAAATCGATTTTTTTAATCATTTCATTAAATCGGGTTTCTTAGCAGGAATTAAAATTTTAGAAAAGTGATCACTTATTAGCTCGTAATCCTAAACTTTGTAATTCTTTTCCTAAAAACAAGATTAGAAGAACACAAAGCAAGGTCCAGTATTTCAAATTTGTCTTGAAAATTGTTGTAATTGGTAGGTGATTTATTTTTCACTACAAAAAATTGTACCGTTCTAAATGTTTTTCTAGTTTTTCGCCTAATTTTTGCTCGAATGCCAAGAAGTCGACTTGCAATTATGATCACCTATTTAGATAAATTTATTTAATTTATTTAGTTCTTCGAAAAATTGATTTGTTTTAAAGTTTGCATTATGAGGTAAATATAGAGTGATGAATGAGATTTTTTCATTGTAAAAACTTATTCCTATACATATTAATTCTAGTTTGTATTTATTAACTTTTTCATTTATTATATATTTGATATTTTGTTGATTAAAATAGCTAATCTACCACCAAAAGAATTTCTGTTTTTTTGGACTGATTCATAATTATTTATCCAGATCGCTTCTTATATTTTAGTTTCGTTCAAAATAATAAGGAAGGGTTATTTTTCTCTAGATATGATTCTAACTCAAAAAAGCTCTTTTAAATTGTTAATGAGTTCCAGTGAACTTGGGTTTTATTTGATGGTTTAATGAGGAAAACTTACATTTTCTAGATTAATTAAATTTTATTTATTCTTTCCCCCATTAATTTAGGATCAATTTTGTTCCCAGAAATTTAGCTAGCCAGGATAGACAAATAATTATTTTGTGTATCTTTTCTAGCCAAGTGTTTGTTTGTTAGACGAAAAAAATTGAGAAAATTAAACCTAATTCTTTTTTGAAATTTAATAATTCATCTTTTACAGTTTTAATTTCTAACCTAAAACTTTTGATCGACTTTTTTCATTCTTTTTTTCAGAATATCTTGTTTGCATACTAAAGAGCTTGCTCTTTGGTTTTTTTCGATGATATTTCTTCAATTTTTTTAGATTTAATGCGGTTATTTGTTTCGACTTTTTTTATGAGTGCATCTTTGAATGATCTAGAGTCCCGTATTTTGATTTGTGATCACCACCACAGTTAGCGAATATTTTCAGTACGACACGACGTCTGTAGTAATCTATTATTACACCTTTTGAAATGAGAGCGTTTCAGTTTTTTTCTACGTCGAATTTTAGAATTGAGTGATTTAAAGTAAATTTTTTCCTATAACTAGACATTTTTTCTATTTAACTAAAAACAGGCCTTTAAGTTCAAGTTCGAATTCTTTTCATACTTTGAATGATTTTTTTCTAATGACTGCTTTGATAGTTGACTTATCCTAATTACGCTTTGTACTTTGTAGTTCGAATATTTCACTTCCATCAAAAGAGAATTTTGATGGAAGTGAAATAATAGAATAATTTGGATTCAATAATTATTATTAATGATATTAATTTGGACTCTAAAATATTTTTTAATTTTTTAATAAATATAGCTCTTTACAATCAAGTTCAAGGCCTTGTTTATAAATAACTAAAAAATTTTTAATTAATTTCTTCATCCGACTGTAAAAACTGGGACGGTTTCTTGAAACGCCCGTTTAAATTTAAAACGGTTACTAGCCGGCCAAAAAGTAGCCCGCGAAAATAGACGGGCCAAGGACCGAGATTAACCGCCCTTTATTGGGCTGGTTAGCTCTGTCCGCATCCAACACTACTTGAGATTATATTTTTTTAAAAACTATCTACTTCTTTTTTCCATATTTTGTAAAGTAGGTTTCTGCTAAAATGTATCAAATATCCACTAAAGTTTATAAAGAAATAAATAAAATTTTTCGGGTCTAGTTGGTTAGGTAACCTTTTACTGGTACAAACCTTTTTCGTTTTCTTGGCTATTTCTCTTGTCTGATTTTTTAAAAAAACATGCAATTTGCCATCTCTGTTGATCAGTTATTTTATATATCCCCATCTTTTCTCTATTTTGTCAGATTTTTGGGTATTCTTTCTTTAAAAAGCTATCATTTGAAAAAAATTCTTAGTAAACGATTTGTTTAAATTGCAAAAAAAAACAATATTTTTATTGTTTTCAATTTGATTCTAACTTTAATGTTGATTCATACTGTACAAAAAATATTTCTTGTGAAAAACTTAAATGAAAGAATTTCAATGAATTAGAATGTTTTTTAATTTTCTTAATTTTTTAATTAAAATTTTTTTTAGTTGTAAAAAATTAATAATTATTATAAAATCTAAAAAAAATGGATTAAGACAATCAAAAAAGCACTATATTCAAATATTAAAGTTTAAGTAAATTTGTAAAATAAAGTAAAATAAAATAAAATTTAAAAAAAAATAAAATTTTTATTTATTTTTGCATGCCGGATTTGAGCCATGACAACGGGAATTGCAAAGTAAATTTGATTTTTGACATGAGCATCGATTAGTTGAACAAGCGGATGTACAGTTACATTTTAGTATCCCTTACCCTCCGCCAATTGAGAGCTCATTTACTGTCGCTCTTATGCCTTTAACTGATTTGCTAGTATTGACATTTAATGTCAGATTTGAGTCTTTTAACAAATCGAAGCAATCTCTGGCGAACATATCAGTAAAAACGCCTGCTTCACAAGCCAGTTCATGCAATTGAAATTTAAAATCAATGTCTATGACTCGACATGATTAGTTTTGGAGCTTCAGTAAGCCCTTTGTCAACATCGGGGATTGGCAATAATACATAATCTCTAATATTGACATCAGGCAAGTACTTTTTACTCCTAGTCCTCATTGTCTCAGCTTGATTTGTTTGATTGCCGCGATCAGTTTCGCAAATTCCAAGCAAATTATTAGTGGCCTTGTCGATCTCTGGTCCTAACTTTGACAGTTCAACTATTGGAGTCACTTGAGTTAACTCATCTAACTGGTACTGCTTGGGATCAAAAACGTCTTCAGGACCGTCATGTTCCTCATTGTCATCCCCTAACTCCTCTTCGCTATAAGCATACCCAACAGCATCAAACAATTGTTTGGCTGTTTCTAGTTTTGACCAATCTTCCACAGGAATAGTTGTTGAACTTAGGCCAAGAGGGTTATCAATTCCAAATACTGCTTAATAAGGGGTACATTTGATGCCTGTGTGGTGAGAATAGTTTCTTTTCAATTGAACAAACTTTAAACCCGTTGACCATTTGGTTGATTTATTCTCTCTCATCCATGTAGCTAACATTTTTTTAATTTCAGCGTTAGCCCTCTCAACACTACCTTGTGATTAAGGGTGTCTAGTGCGACCATGGATGAGCGAGAGGTCAGGCCACATTGCTTTTAATTCTAAAACAATTTGGTTTCTAAACTCCCTACCATTGACGGACTGTCGCCATCGTTTGCATATCAATGAGATCCATCTGTGCACTACTATTGAAGTTTTGAGACAAAATCGGATTTTCAAAAAGTCCAGTGGTTTTATTTCATTTTTTGTTTAATACACGTTGTTGACACGTATTGTTAAAAACTAAAAAATAATAGACTCAATTAGTAACTTTTTTTTTTCTGCCTGTAAACTGACAATTAATCATCTCAACTGTTAAATTGATGTATTTATTTTTACATGCAGGTAACATTACGTCTCGACTCTTATGTCCAACTTCCTCATGAATTCGATAAATCATATCAAACAAATGCTCATAAGGCACTAAAAAACGGATATTATCGTTTTCGTTTTCTCGTTTTTTTATAATTTTTTTGGTATCGCCTATAACGATCACGTCGTAATCACGTAAAATATTGTATTCGCTTTTTGTTTTTGTTCCGGATTTGTTTTTTGCTTGTTCGATTGTAAGCAAAAGAGCATTATATTATATTTAATTAATTTTCATTTTTATCTTTTTGAGATTTTTTGATTTAATATAATTTTTAAGCAAAATTTAAGCAAAATTTAAGCAAAATTTACGCAAAAATTATCTAGTAATTTACGAGAAGAAATTAAAAATTCAATTGAATTCATTTAGCATAAGTAAATCTCAAAATATACTATTACATATGCATGAAAATTTTACTTTTTTATCACATTTGGGTTTTAAATATTAAGATTTGTTGATCTAATCTAAAAATTGTTTTTCTAATTTTAAAATTTTTTCATTTAATTAGAAAAGGCTTTATGTAATATTCAAAAATAAGATAGAAAAAAATATAATTACTAAAATAAATCAGAGTTGGTCGAAGAAGGTAAAATTTGCAAAATAAATGTATATATGTTTCCCAAAGTCAAATACTTGAAAGGTGAAAAATTTATATTAATTTTCTTTTTATTTTTATTATTTATGCTGAAAGGCAAACATAGGTAGAAAGTTTATTGATTATTTGAGATTGCTGAAAGGGTAATACCAGGTCAAACAGATCAGAGCAAATGCTATTTCTAGCCTTTTTCAAATTAAAAAAAAACAAAAAAATATAAGAATCAATTACTAATTTTGAGAATGGCTTCTAAAATTAAAAATTCTATAAAAACTAAACTCAATTAAATAGCTTTTGCAGTTTTATCAGAATTTGCTAAAGAAATAAAATGATTATATATTATTTAAAAAAAGAATTTTCAATTTTTTTTCCAAAATTTCAAATAAAATTAAACTTGTTCTATTTCGCTATCAAGTTTAATTTTTAATATGATAAAGCATGCAATATTAATTTAAAGTATTTTTTATTAGAAACTGAAAAAAATATTTGAAAAATCGAACTTTTCAGCTTAATTTTAATATTGGATGCATTCTTTAAACCAAACATAAAAATTTAAACAAAATAGCAATTTTCTTGTTTTAATTTAATAATTCCTAAATCCGCTTAGACCGGTCTTATAGCGGGTTAGAATAACATTACCTGTTCCGAAATAAAACAAAAATTTTAGCCGGTTATCAATTTTATAATAATTGTTTTTAAAGTAGTTTATTTTGGAAAATAAAAAAAATGAATTATTTTATTCAAATACAATAAGTATCCAAAAATTTCAATAATTTTTTATGGTGTAATTACAAAGTTTTATTAAAAATTTGAAAAATCGAGTTTATTTACATACAAGCTCTGCTAAATTCTAAATTTATTCTTTTGGGCTATCTCAGTCGATAATTCTTGAAACAAAAATTAAATTTTTGGTATACTTTTTTATTTGAATAATTATAATTATTGAAAATAAAATAATCTTTGATTTTTTTTGTCAATTTTAGTATCAAAAATACTGAGGAGGAAATTCGGCAAATTCTCATTACAACAAATATAAAAAAAATCATCGTATTTGGTTAAAATCTAGCTCTTTCTTCTATGAACTACTAATAAAAGTCCTGTGCTTCAATAGAATTATTTTGGTTTCTAAAGGTAAAAAAAATTTGAAATTTTAACTATACGTGAATTTCTGTTTGAATTTTGTTAAATAATTGATGTTCCAAAATTTTAATTTTTCGCTTGATCGCCAATATTTCTCATCTTGTTTTAAAATTTGGGAATTGAAATTTTAGAATGTCTAAATTTATAAAAATTAAATAACTTATGAATACTCCAACTCAAATCCTGTTTGGTTTTAGAAGGATATTTTTCAATTAAATTTGAAAGAGTTAATTAAAATATAGCCGATTTATAAAAATTTTCCTCTTTAAATAATATACCATTAAATTTTTTTATCCAACCGAACATTAGAAAATTTAGAAGGTGTTTTGTTTAAGTTCTTAAGTTAATATTGAAAATAAATATCACGTTTTTAATCAAATATTATTTTATGTACATTGGTATGGAATGAAATGAAGACCCTAATATACGGAATATTTTCCTACGGAACACAATATAGAGCAAGTTCATACTAAATTGCTCGACAAAATCTTTTAAAGAAAACGGAATATGCAATCTAATAACGGAACTTCAAAACAACGGAATAAAATTTCACGGAATGCCAGCTAAAATACGTAATGTGTTACGGATTAGAAAAAAAAAAGTTATTTCACCTAAATTTTTAAAACTGACAAATTACTTATGTCGATTATTAAAATCATATTAATTAATTGTGATTAAAAGAACTTTTTCATTTCTTAAACATGCATTCTTTTTCGTTTACAAATTACAAGTAAATAAAACAAATAAAAATCATTTGAAAATTGAATTTGAAAAGAGGGTTTTCAGAATATAAAAGGGACCTATAAGCAAATCATGTTGATGAAATTTAAAAAAAATTAGATCCACAAACCTATATATACATTTATACGTTAGGATTTTTTTACTCTACCCTAAATATTCTACCTAGAATATTATTCCCTAAAAAAATGCTAAAAAAAGAGAAAATCGTAGTAATTTTACATTACAAAAATAAAACTGAACAAATCTAAATATTTTTTTGCAACAATGTTTTCAGCTAAATATTCAAAACTCACATAAATTCAAAAATAATGAATAGAGAAGAAATACAATTAAACGACAATAGGAATAATCCATCATGTAGATGGAAAAACTATCTATTCAATTTAAAAATCAAAGGAAAAATGTCTGCTTCATTTGTTTGTACAACGTCAGGGTGTTATGCCTCAATTAGTTTACGTGTTATCAATTCAGATATTATTGAGTCTTTTGAGATTAGTCATTTAAACGAAAAGCATAAAGCTGAATGTTTACCTATACATGATAGTTATATTGTAATTAAAGATTTTTTAAAAATGTTCAAACAAAATTGGAACAAAATATTACCAAGCCAACTCAACAGATTTATGAAGAAGTGAAAGCTGCATATCACACAGTTTCAGATACAACGTTACCAGATTACACTGAAGTTAAATCTGGAATAAAGAAAAGAAAAGCAAAATTTGTTAAAACACCACAGTATTCTAGCATAGAACAGATAGTAATTAGAGATAAATTTACTTCAAATGGTACTGATTTGTTCTATTTTTACGAAAATAATAAAAAAAATAGATCATTTGGGTTTGTATCACAGATTGGGCTAAAATGTTTATCTGAGTCGCTGTTCTATCATGCTGATGGAACGTTTCATATTTAGACTCGATACATGGGTCAATTGTATGTGATTCATGCTTATTTTCCTGAGAAAAAATATTTGGACGATAACACAGTTTGGGTTAAACGAATGATACCATGTGCTTGGTTTTTCATGAAGAGGCGCAGGACAAAAGACTATAAGGAGATTCTGATCGCTTTAGTTGATGAAGCAAACAGATATGGTTATGAATTAAAACCATTGAATGTGATGATTGATTTTGAATTAGCTGCAAAGCGAGCGTTTGAATGTGTATTTAAAGGTGTAAGAGTTAAAGGGTGCCTTTTTCACTTTGGTCAAACATTATTTTAAAAATGTATTGAGTGTTGGTTTATACCAAGAATACATTGACAATTCGGATTTACAAAATTTATTCAAAAACATATTTTGCTTGGCTCTTTATCCAATGCCTTCCATTGACCCTGAATGTATTCGTAAACAATTTAAACCTAAATGAAATTGCTCCAAAATATCCAAATATTGGAGTCGATAGAGCCAAAAAATTCTGGAAATATTTTATCAATACTTTTTTTGAGGGACAATTTCCATTACAAATGTGGAATCATTACGATAACGACCATGAAAGAACATAAAATCGTGTTGAAGGAGACAATAATAGGATGAAACTTTTTTGTGGGGCTGCCAATCCAAATATCGATAAAGCTGTGCGACTGTTAAAGCAATATGAAACTACTTCAAGTGATAAATATAACAACGCAAAAAAATTTTCAGCTAAACATCCTCATATGAAGCCTTATCAACTCAAGCAGCTTAGAGATTTATTAAATGAAGGCAGCATTACTTTAAAGGTCTATTTAGATCGTATAATCAACATTCACAAATTTGAACCAAAAAGAAAATATGTTGAAGAGTTAGCTAATACTGATGAATCAGATGACGAAGCGACGATGATGATGATAGTGAAACCACAGATTCCGACGAAGAAGAAGAAATTCCTGAAGCAACTGCCCCTTTACTAAGAATTGGAACAACTTTAGCGTTTTTAAAAATTGATGATGTTGTAACACAAAAAGGTAAAAAGGAAACATGTAAAATATGCAATAAAGAGTTTGTTAGATTAAAGACACATATGACGAAAATGATAGGCAAATTTTGTATAAAAACTGATGAAATAACATCAATTAATTGATTAATTGAAAAATTAATTTGAATAAAATATCTTCTATTAAATTACTATTTTAGCATTTTTTACAGATGTGCATTATTAAAAGCACATCTTTTTACTTTTGGAGAGCTTTTTACTCCTAAACAAATTAGCCCGTTTTTAAAAGCACACCTTCTTAAAACTTATATTAGACCTTTAACATATTACGGCCTAGAAACTGCAAAATTAGCAAATGCGAAACTACAAACTATGGAAGGCTTAATTAATTAACTCTGTCACTCGAAAAAAAATCCCGAACTCCTTACCTATTGAATTCATTAAACATAGAACCCGTTAACTCAAAAAAACGAAACTAAAACTTAAATTGAAACTAAGCTTTGGGAAAAGAACAATTGAAAATGATTAGGAAAAAGTCTTTTGAAACAAAGGAAAATGATGAAAGCTCGTTCATCAAAGAGCTTAGAGAAATTCCTGGATAAAGTGACAAAATCACCAAAGAAAATCTTCAAAAATTTAAAAGAATTTAAAAAAGAGATTTTGAAAAGAGCGAAAATGGAATTTGCGATTCCATTAAATACTGCCTACAAAATTTTAAAAAAGAAAAGTAAAGCTTTAACTTTTTTTAAAATCTTATTTACCATCAACTGAAGCAAATGAGGAATTTGTTCATAATATTGGAACAACTTGAATTGATCCCTGAAAAATATGCTATTTTACTCTCAATTGTTTGATTGCATAACTCAAAAAGATAAAAAAATATTACCTAAGATTTGAAAAAGGTTTTTTTTTTTTAAATATCAATATTTAAATATTTAATGTAAAATCAAAACGGGGGTGGTGTCTTAGTTAGAAATGAAATTTTTATATTTTGCTTCTTTAAAATAATTGTAAACTTAAAATTAGGCAATACAAACAGTACAAACCTTCTTTTGTTTTAAAGTTTTCATTGCCGCATCTTGTGTTATTTTATGAATATACTAATAAAGATAACAATTATAATTTTGCCAATTTTTTTATAAATTTTGTTTTTGCGTTTTTTATGTTTTGTTAAAATAATTATTTGAGTATTTGTTAAAATTAACTAAACAAAGTCAAATACCACGAAGTCAAAATTTTATAAGAATTAAAACAAATTTTTACTAATTTCAAAAATAAGATAGGAAAAATATTAGAGTTGGTCCAAGAAGTTAAAATTTGCAAAATATTTGTATATATGTTAAAAGGGTTAGGGTTTATACTTGAAGGGTGAAAAATTACATTTAATTTTCTTTCATATTTTTTTATTTATGCCGAAAGCCAAATTTTTAGGAAGAAAATAAGTTTTTTCTTCTTTATCCGAATTTCAATGGACTTTTTAAACTGAAAACAGAAGTAAGTGATGTTAAAGAATTTTTCATCAATTAAGTGTATTAGATAATTTATTAATCTAAATTAATTTATAAGTTTCTATCAATCAAATAAAATATTATGACTAATGAATAAAATATAAAACTGACCGATTTTTTTTTGGTAATTAACATTATGAATGATTGAAAAAAGGAAAAACAATATTTAATCTTGATAAACACACGTATTATTTAAAAAAAGGAAGTTTATTTACTGTTAAAGGTATTAAAAAAAATATTTACATCGTAGGAAAAAAAAAATTTAAGTTGCTTACAGAAAGCATAAAGATTTTGTATGGGGAAAGTGAGTGCTAGGTATTGAATTATATGATCAATTTTTTTGCCAAAATTTTCAAATAATGTTTTAATTATTAAATAAATATTTAAAATTTTTAAAATAATTAAAGATATATATTATTTCTAATATAAAAAAGTTTTTTAAATCTTATAGTTAACTCTGCAATATCAAAATTAATATTGCAGAGTAATTTTTATCAAAATGATATAATTTTATCTAAATTTTTTTTTGCAGAATTATGCACAACTAAACAAAGTTTTTTTTGTCCGAAAATATTTCTGAGACTAATTAAATTAATAATTAACAATTCAGTTAATTTTTGAAGCTTGATTTGATCATTCTGAGCATCAAAAATATATCATAAGGAAGCTTCCTTTTAAAAAAGTGTTATTTTAAAAATTAAAAAAAAGGCAAGTTACTAAATTTTTAATAAATGAAGTTTCAGCTTCTTAATAATATTTTTTTATTTACTTTTTTATTAGAATATTTTTGTTTTAAAGTCTTATTATTAATTTTGTTTTCCTTGCAATTTTAAGAAGCAATTATATAAAACTAAACAATCTGTTATATAATGAAATTTTGAAACTTCTGGGAGAGATGAAGATTCTTTATCCGATACCGAAGATTAATGTATGCAAAATATGCATGTCTTATTAATGAATCGCTAAAGACAGACTTCATTAAAGTTGAGAGACAAGGTGGCCCACTCTCGCCAAAGCTATCCTCAATTTATGTAGAAGAACTAAAAGAAGAAATAATGAACACAAATTTAATATCAGAAATTGATGGTATAAATAACTGGTGTATTAATGTACGCAGACGACCTATTAATCATGACTGACTGTACTGAAAAAATGAAAAAAATCTTTTGATTGTGCGAGGACTATGGGCTAAGCACCGAAATTAAATTTAACCCATCTAAGAATTAAATTATGCGAATAGACGGCTCAAAGAAAGACGAGGTGAGGAAATTGAGTGGGTAAAAAAAATGAAATTCTAAGGAGTCTGGATTGATGGAAAATGTAACAGTAAAGATCATCTAAGAGAAAGAAGACTGAGCACAAGGAGAGCTTTTTTCTCCTAAACAAATTAGCCCGTTTTTAAAAGCACACCTCTTTTAAAACTTATATTAGGCCTATAACCTATTACGACCAAGAAAACTGCAAAATTAGCAAATGCGAAACTACAAACTATGGAAGGCTTAATAATTAAACAAACCCTGTCATTAAAAAAAAAATCTCGAACTCCTTACCTATTGAATGCATTAAACATAGAACCCGTTGACTCAAAAATACAGAAATTAAAATTTAGCATTGGGAAAAGAATAATTGAAAATAATTATACGGAAAAGTTTTTCGAAAGAAAGAACTAAAGGACCAAATTACAAAAGAAAATCTAATAAAAAAAGAAAGAGAATTGAAAAAAGAAAATTTTGAAAAGAGCAAAAATGGAATTTGCAATTCCATTAAATATTGCCTTCAAAAATTAAAAGAAAGAAAAGAAGAGCTTAAACAATTATTAAAGGCGTACTTACCTCGAACTGAACCAAATGCAGAATTCGTTTAAAAATTCGAACAACTCGGATTGATACTGAATACAACGCTTCTCAACTGTTCTTCCGTTCAACTGTTTGACTGTCTAATTGTGCTGTGATCGTGTTTGATTATTCAATCCTATCTCAAAAAGATAAATAAAATTTATAAAATACTTACCTAAGACATTTGAACAAGGTTTTATTTATTTTTTTTGTGTTAATCTCAATCTTTGAATGTTTAATTTAAAATTAAATCTTTTCTGGTATTTATGTAAAAAATGAAAATCTATTTTAATATTTTAATTTCTTAAAAATAATTGTAAATTTAAAAAAGGAAAACAAACAGTACATAACTACATTCCTATGTATTCAATTTTATGTTATTTTTTACATCGCCGAATTTGGCTTAATTTGGCGTAATTTAATGAATAAAAAATAATATAACTTATTATATAATGAAAAAAATAGCTAGTGTTTTTCATCTATCAACTAAGTTAAACGATTACCTGTCTTAAGCTCAAATATTACTTAATATTTAGAAGCTTTAATTGATTCAAGATGTAAGAACAAGAAAAAACTCAGCTATGATGACTGCACGCTTATATTACCAATTAGATGCAATTAATCACCTTTTAACTCAACCCGACGTTGGTTGAAAAATGAATATTTGTCGATCGGTGAATTTGAACAAACATTATAATGGAAATTTTCGAGATATTTGAGACTTTTTTTATGTTGCTCTTTTACTTTTTGGTTGTAAATAATTGAAAATTTATTTTGTAATTCCTATCTGCTGTTTAAAAGCTAGTTTATTAATAGATCCAAATGATTATTTAATTTTTTAAAGAAGTTTTTAAACTTTAAATTTATTCTTTATCAAATATCTTTTAAAAAATATGGAATATATTCTAAAAAAAATTTTACACGCATCAACTTTTCTTGTTGTTTGAAATAAAAATTTCAGTAGATATTCTGTGGCGATTCGAAAAGAGTATTTAAATAAGCAAAGAACACAATAAAAACAAAACAAAAACAATAAATCCGAATTTTCATCTGAACAAAAAAAATAAAAGATTGTGAATTCAACCAATATCCTCGATTCCTTAAAAACCATTCGAAAAGAGAGCCAATAAATTTTGCAAAATTTAACTCGACGTTATTAATTTACCATAAGTTTTAATGCCATTCTCAGCAAACTTAATTTAGCAAAAATAAATAATTTAAGCAAAATAAATTTTAGCATCATTTAACAAATTTGAATTAGCAAATTGTTTTTCTGAAACATCCGAACGTACGAAACGGCATGGACAAAGAATCGTTAACTGGAAAGCGCCATTACCATGTAATAGGTGTCCCAAAATTCTTTAAAAGAGCGGCAAGGGACTTTTCGAAACAAACATTGGAAGAAATGGGAATTAGCCACCATTTGGCAAAGGAAGCCATCAACACCATGCATTACGGCGAAATCAAAGACTCCAATCACTATGAAAATTAGGTAGATTACATACAACGGAAAAAAGTAATTTATGAAAATGAAACATTGAATGAGCTTATGCTCCTAAAGAAAAGCATTTAAAAAATAAAATAAGGAAAGAAAAAATAAAATGGTTCAAAATCGAATTTTTTTTTAATTTTTAATAAATTTAAAAAAAGGATAAATAGGTCTTAGAACATAAAAAAATCTAAAAATAATAAATTGCGGTAGCTAAAGGTATCGCAATTTTTATGCTATGATATCTGAAATGTTTAAATGCTAAAAAATCTGATAGATCTGGATTAAGACAAGATTATTAGGCAGAAATTACACTTTGAAGTTTTATAATGTTTATTTTTATACAAGAAATTAAATTAAAACACTTTTCTATCAAGTAACCGATTAATCACTCAAAAAACTGTTTTAATTGAACAGTTTGACAAACAAAATAAAAAAATTCTAGAGAAAAAAATTTAACCATAATGAATTTTATTTGCTTTGTCGAAGAATTATTTTACAAGATAAAAAGTATTTTTTTAAAATTGCGGACAAAATTCAATTATTCATTATATATTAGGGTAAAATTTTATTTGCCATTTGTTTTCATATTTTGAACTAATATCTTAAAGCTCTTGAAGATGAAAACTAACGGGCGAATCAAAGGTATTTCATCAGCATAAACAATAATTCATTTTATTGTATAATGCACCGATATTTTTTGATAGACATTCTTTTATTTGTTTATCGATAAAAATATTAAATTAACACGGGGATAAAACTCCGACTTGTTTTCCCCCACAATTTATTTTAAAAAAATTTGACTTTCTTATTTCATTCATACAAACAACCATACATTTGTACTCGAAACAAAGACGAGTTTTTACACGAGTACAAGTATTGTATTCGTACCCAAAATCGTACTCGTTAGACAAGTTCTACTCGAGTAAAAACTTGTACTCGTACTCGTTTGACATGTATTACCCGAGAAATAACTTGAACTCGTACTAGTTTGACGAGTATTACTCGAGTCATTAATTGAACTCGTACTCTTTTGACGAGAATTACTCAAATAATAATTTTTTTCTCGTACTCGTTTGGTTAGATTTAAACTCGCGTTTATAAATTTTTTTTATTTTAGGAATTTAATTTTTTTTTTTAAATAATGTTAATTTTGAAAGGAAAAGTTTTTTGTTTAAAATTCAATTTAAAAAATTAACAAAATTTAGCATGACAAAATAATATTTTTTAAAGCAATTTGTATTTTATAAAAATTTAAAATCTTATTTCAATTGATTTAAATTTAACTCAAATACATTTTAAGATAAATAATAACATCTAAATTTCAGATTAAAATAAACTATAAAAATGCCACCCAAACGACAATTTTCGATTGCAACAAATTCAAGAAATTCAGCTCTATTAAATCGAAATGTGATCCAAGCAAGTAGTGAAACTAACGTTTTCAGTCGCAACCAGCGAGCGAAGACTCTCAATCAAGTCAGGCGAGTCGAACAATGCAGCAAACAAACTTAACCGAGATTGCTAAAATAAATAGTAATTAGGTTTTATTTATTTTTCAACTGTATCATCAAAAATTTTAGTTTAAAATATAACAAAAAAATTTTTTAAAAAAATTTTCGTTAAAATAATTTTAATTATTAAATTTTGACAATTTGAAATTTACGATATTTCACGTTATTCTATTCAAATTTTATTTTAATGAAAAAATTAAGCAAATTTTTTTTTTTAGTTATTCGATAATTTTATTAAAATTTTTAAGGTTTTAGAATTTTTCCTGAATTGTAATGCTAACAACATATTTTGTTCAGTTTAATATTTTATCAACAGGCTATTACCCTTATCTTTAGTGACTGTTTAATGTATTAATAATTTCAATTAACATTTTTATATTTTAAAAAAAAATCAAAAATAAAAGTTTATCAAATAAATTTTAAAACCTAATATTAATTCTAAAAGATTCTACCAAATGTACAAGTATGAATGTTGTTCCTTTCTTTTTAACCTTTATAATGTTTAAAACCGTTAAATTGTTATCTCAACAATTAGCAATATTTCGGTTAAATTTTTTAAAAATCTAATTAATTTAAATTGAAAAAAAAGACAATTAAGAAATTTAATAAAAGGTTATCAATTTATTAAAAGATATTCAAAGAGATTTTTAAAGATTTTTTTTTTAAAGAGTAATTTAAATTCAAATTTTTTGGACTCGGAGTTAATCAACCAAATATTGAAAAAAGAATTGCAAGGAATTTTTGAGGAAAAGGTTTTTTATTTTCGTGATTTACCCAACTATTAAAGTCCAGTATTAAATTTCTTCGAATGTAATAATGGTTTTGAAACAGCTCAAAAAGAATGTATTAATTTTAAAGGTCTATTATGCCAAAAAAATATGAAGCCAAAATAGGTGCATCGTCAAATTTGAAAAAACACTTAACAAGAAACCATCCTAATTTGAAAAATTGGCTTGAGTCGTATGTTAATTTTTCGAGTAGAACGAAAACCAAATGGAAAGTTGATAATAACTTAATTACATTAATTAAGTACTTTCTAACATCGAATTCTGCAGTCAACGAACTCAGAAATCCATATTTACGATCTCTTATATTATTTAAGCTCCCGTGTGCCTATTCTTTTATGACAACAATTATTCAACAAGTAAAATACAATTGAAAGATCGTTTACAGGAAAAGTTAAAAAGCTCATTCTGGATTTGTTTGATAATCGACCTTCGGTCAAACTTATCTGATGTACAGTACTTTGCCCTCGCAGCTGCAATGATATTCAAAAAATGTCATAAAGAAATTAGAGTTATTGGTATGATTAACATAAGTGGTTCAAGAAACGAAGATTATAAATCAATATGAATTTGATAAAACTAAAATTTGTGGTGTTGTTTGTGATGAAGGATCGGCTCTGGTCAGGTTATTTAAGCAGAATGAGAATACTCTTTTTGATGAGGAAATTATTTTTGCGAACTATTTTCTTTTTGAAGAACAAAGAGTTAGTAGTTCAAATCAAGAAGCTGATGATATTCGTATTCAAAACGAATTTAATTACTAAATTGAGCAAAATGATAATAAGATAAGGCAAGTTACAGAAGAAGAAGAATCTTATCTAGCTGAGAATTTACAAAATAACTCATTTGAACAAAATACTGTAGAAGAAGAAGATCAATCTCAATCTGTCGAAACTCAATTCGAATTTCAACCAACAGACCAGGAAATTGAGCATCAACTAGAAAGAAATAATTATTTATCTCAGCCTGCAGAATAGAGAAATGAAAATCTATCCGAAGGAATCATCGAAAAACACACAGACGAATCAAATGTAGTTGATGAAAACTTTAGTGACCCAATTAATTTTCTGAATATTCAACTTGAATAAATTCTGTTCCAAGATATTCATGTGCAGCTCACAAAATTAATGTCGTTGTTAAATGTGCAATCAAAACATCTAATTCATTTAGTAAAATTATAACAAAGCTGTCAAAATTTGCATCAAAATAAGACGCTCAAACGTTCTTTCTTATAATTATAATTTAAAAAAAGCAAAATTACGATGCGAAAATGGGACTCATTGGTCTTCATCATATTTTATGCTTGAAGCTTTTTATAATGCAAATGAAAAAGAGTTATTCAATGAATCAAATAAGTGTTCTGTAAGTAAAGAGAAAATTATTGAATTTTTGAAAGGACTTCACCCTATGTATACTATTACAATTTTGTCACAAAAAAGTGACTGGAAAATAGGCGATGTAATCCTTAGTTTAATAATATTCAACGCATACGATGAGTCTCAATTTCAAGGAGAAATGAGGAAGTTAGTTAAAGAGTTAAAAAAAGAACTTAAGAGAAAATTTGAATTTGAACTCAACTCTAAAATTTACAAATAAGCTGCTATGCTAAATACATCTAAATTAGAACTTTGGTTCGATAAAGAATATGCTTCAGATTATACTACAAATTGCTTGCAAGCTTTTGAAGAGACAGTCACGTTTCTATTGAATAATAAACCTGAAGAAAATATTCCAAGATCTGAACAGTTACAGAACAATCAAGCAAGAAGCTATAAAAATAATGAAAATAGGTTATTAATGTCATTGGTAAAATCTAAACCGTTTGAATCTGCTAATAATGTTGAAAGAATTAATAAAATTGAAGCTATTCGAAGAGAAAGATCAATTTTTTTGCAGTAAATAAGAGAAAAAACAAATTTGGAAAAACATCAAATGGATTTTGGAGTGAATATGGATATAAAAAGCCTCTAATTTACAAAGTTGCACTTAAAGTATTTTCAATTCCGGCTTCGAATGCTTTTATAGAGCGTTTTTTTAGAATTTGTGGAATAGTTAGCGATGAAAGATCATTGAATATGAATTCAGAAACATTGATTGATAAATGTTTGCTAAGATCTAATGTAGATCTTATCTAATATGATTCGGGAAATTTTGTTTAATTACCTTGAATGTTTTCAAAAATTAAAAAAAAATTAACAAAAAATATTTTTTTTATTATATTAATAAATATCTAAAATAAATTATTTTATATTCAAAAAAAATACATTAATTTTAATAAAAATTAAAAAAAGTTTCTAAATTAAACTAAATTAAACTTAGTTTTAATTATATTTTTTGTTGAAATATTTTTATTTAAATTGGAACAAACTTTGATTTTTAAAATAAAGAGAGGATTTTTATTCTGTTTTTTATAAATGATATTTTTTAAAATTAAAATATCTTTATCTTATAATATTTTTTCGAGAAAGAGTAAATCCAATTACTCGAGTAATACTCTTCAAACGAGTACGGTTACAAGTTATTACTCGAGTAATACTCGTCAAACGAGTACGGGTACAAGTTATTACTCGAGTAATACTCGTCAAACGAGTACGATTTTGGGTACGAATACAATACTTGTACTCGTGTGAAAACTCGTCTTTGTTTCGAGTACAAATGTATGCAAACTCCCCCTATTGATTGGTCGTATTATTTTTTTATTACAATCCAAAAGATTATGTCCATCCCTGGTATAAGCTTGTAAAAAAGTCCATCCCTCTAATCTTAATCGAAGGTTTTTTCTGCATCCAACGATGCAAGCTTACACCCTGGGTTGTTTTTCTATACTTTAGAATAGCTTCTTTTAAAACAAATATTGCATGATTGCAAGAAATTTTTCTCTTAAAAACAAATTTATTAATACTAATCTATTTTTTTTTATCTTTTAAATTCATGATTGAACTAAGGTTTTTTTACTATTCTAAAATCAATTTGATTTACTTTTGTAAATTAAAAGTTCATTTACTACATTTTGTATAGTTTTGCACATAGCTTCATAAAATTTATTCATGTGGTCTTACTTACATTTTATGTTCTCTTTTTAAGCATTATATCTAAACTATCACAGTTAGAAACTACTTTATCTTTAAGATATTCATTAGATAAATATAAAACGTCCTTTTTATTGAAGTCTTTCTTAGTGTAGGTGGAAGCATGCCTTCATATGAGTACTCTTAGAATAACCATGAAGTCAATCATGACTGCCTTAATATTTACAACTGAGTCAATAATGTTGCACTGTAAGTCTTTTAGAAACTTAGAATAATGAGACTTAATGAGATTATGATAAAGATTTGCAAAATATTTTGATTTTTTACCTAGTAACCTTCATAAGTATAACGGCATGATTGTAAATTCAAGCTGCTTATTAGTGTAAGATCAAAATTTTTTATCCTGCATTCAACAATTTATCAAATCTGCTTCCTCTACAAGGATCGGGATTTAAGTCAACCAATAGCTCTTTTGGAACCCCTTTGTCCTCAAATCTCTTTAGGTACAGAAAAACTCTTGATATAGATTGATTATAGATTGATTTACAATGTGCTCTTCTTTTTGGATTATCAAATGGTAAATGAACCCAAACACAAAGAATTTCATTACTATGAACCTAAAGGTAAACATATGACAGATGTCGACTGAAGAACTCATAATCTAAAATTTCGCAAAAATCATCAAAACCACCAAAAGGTCTACCAATTGACAATTGACAGATACCCATAGCTGACTGATATGAAAGCTCATTTTTAGTGTGACGATTAATATTCAGATTTTTTATTAGATTTATTTCATTTGGACCCGTCCATAGTTAAATGAACTATGGACGGGTCCAAAATAATTTACGTATTAGTAACAAATAGTTGAGTTTTTCACCAGGAATCTGGCATAGGAATTTTTTAACTTAAGGTTATTAAAGTTTAAACATGAGATACTAACTTTTTGTTCCATCTGGATTGAATAAAAGAAATTGATTAAATTAAGTATAAAAAGTAAAAATAAAAAGCTTGATTTGAACAATATTTGTTTGATTGTTTGATGTTATAAATGTTTGAGAACGATTCTGTTAATTTTTTTCGGCATTTGTTTGTCTTTTAGCGTACGGTCTTCGATACTTGTTGACTACCGAACCTTTCGGTCATGAATCTTTTTGATTTATTACTTCTTTGTCAAATATAATAATTGAAAATCTGAATGACTAAAAGTTATTGTGTGCTGTTTTTATTTGAGTAAAACTACATATTCTTAAAATTGATTCCACGTATTTTTTTACATTCTCATTTTCTTTTATCTATTATCTATTCTTCCTAGGTAAACTTCAATTTTTCTTACGCACCCATTAAGGCCACTTTTATCACCTATACTAGCATTTTTCGTATAAGGAGTAGTTGATGTTTTTTGTTTGTTTTTCGCCTTGGACCGGCTATTTTGTATCCTAGGGTATCATCTTCTTTGTCTGTGCTCGGTTTTCCTGGTTCGTACAAATTAAAGTTTTTCAGTGACTTTTGCCTTTTGCTTTATTTATGGTATATGTATTGGTAAATGTATAGATGCTGGAGCTTGAATTGCAATAGCGGCGAGAGATTATTTTCTCATAGATAAAATAACTTAATTTTTTTTAAAAGAGGACGAGAATGAAATTATTTACATGAAAAAGAATTAAATAAGCAAGTGAAAAAATAAAATTTTTTATGTTAAATTTTTTTTTTATTTAAATTCTTTTATTATTACTTTTAAACTAATAGCTAAAGTTAGAGATGCAAAATCGGCTAGAAAAAAAAATGATAAAACAGATCTATTTTTTATTAAGGGGAGACCTCCAATACCGAAAAGAATGATCTGTTAGAAAAAGATAACTCAATTCACTTAATTTGATTCAAAACCGAGAAAATTTATATTTAAAACTTTATTTATTAAAAAAATTAGTTTATTCAAATTATAATATGCCTTTTATTTAAATTAAAAAAAAAAACAACTTAAAAAAGAAGTGTTTCTATCAGTTAATCGTTGCATCAGACAACTTCAAAATGAAAGATTTCATTATGACATGTAAATTATGTTAGAATCAAATGTCCCAGAATTAAATTTGACAAGGTTTAATTAGACAAAGTTTATTTTAATAAGTTACAATTTGTACAAAAATAAATCAATTAATCAATTGATATTCAATTAATAAAGAAATATTTATCAAATACTCAATTCTCAATTCTTTTTTCTTCTTTGAAATAGATAAGTATGTCATCAATTTCTTTCTCGAATAACACATACTTGTTTGCTCGTTTATGAGACTCAGGGGTTGTGAAGTTCGTTTCAATTCGATCATTTCAATTAAGCCAAAAATAAATGACTTTTTTACTAAAGGAGATAATTTAGTTCTGTAAAATGCTTAATTATAAGCTAATTTGCTTAATGGAGTAAAATAAGTCTGTAAAATACTCTGCAATTTTCTGCATTTTGCACGTGTTATGCCTAGCAAATCCTACTTTCCTTTAAGTAAGTATGACGCTTTTTCCTATATAAGCTGTTACATTAAAATAATTCAAGATAATATATTGGTTTACTAAAGTTAATCTTTTAATTATAAATTCCAAAATATTACATTGGCGCCCGATAAAAAATAAAAGATACGTCTTAGCTCTACGTATAGCACGCAATTTTCAAGAGTGGCACGTTTTTGGCAAATCAGCATGTGGGTTATGATAAGTACCCTGTACCATGCCCTGGATAATGCCATTAATAGGAAAATATTGCACATGGTCGACGACGTGGATACCGATATCCCATTTAATCCGACCCAAGAAGCTGCGTGTAGCCCTCATTTTTTCATTAAATAATTTCAGACTATCTATAGTGACTATTACAGTCAACTCGACACACTGTCCTGGCCCGTATTCGTATGGACCCTGTTCATTTGGCTAGGTACGATGTCAACGGCGGCAAGAATTTTGGGATTCATGGTTACATGTAAACCAACACGTGGACTGGCAAAGTTTATGGTCTGGTGTATTAAAGAATTGATACAAATGATGATAAAGCCGATTAACTCAAGCGATTGGTATCAAAAAAAACACATAATCCCACCTCGTTTGCACTCAGGCGAAAACATTTTTGGCTGGGTCAACACGTTTGAACGCCACACGCCAGATTTAAGTGAATCAAGTAAGAAAACCCTTATGTTGAAACTGCTTGATGGAGATTGTTTGGAACAACTGGAACACTTGCTGTTAAGAGACAAGCCTAACGCAAGCTACTCAAAATAAAAAAATCGTTGCTGAGGCTTTTCAGTCGCCAGGAGACTAACCTTGACCCTATGCATGCGCTAGTTAACCGCGCGCAAGAACCAGAGGAAAATTTGTTCCAGTACGTAAGCATATTGAAGAAGTTAACTCGTGAAGCATTCGATGAGGAAAATATTTGAAGGGAGGACTTAATAAAGGATCGTTTTATTCGCGGCATCAAAGACAAGCGAATTAAAGAAAAACTGTGCAACCAATTAAACCTCAGCTTGGGTGAATTAATTGAAATGGCGAGCAGATGGGAGAGCAAGTACAAGAAAGCGGATTCAATCGTGCCGGAAACAAATTTAAAAATTTTTAGCAAATTGGAATTGGAGTCAAATAACGAGTCGCAAAAAACAGCTAGAAGAGTTCGATATTTCTCAAGCGACTTCGCGGGCACCCCGGTTAGTCATCAGAATTACAACGACCAACCCCGTATGAGTATCGCCGAAGATAAGGTTGGTCCCTTCCTACAATTGTTTCAGATAACCCAATTCTCTGCTCAGTCAACCCAGTTCAGAAAACCAAAGCCAATTAGCGGCTTGTGTAAATTGGAGGACAAACTCGTTGTGTTCGACTTGGACACCGGGCCCGAGATTTCGGCAATTAGCAAAACTGTGTATGAATCCCTAAGCCCGCAACCAAAATTGCTTAAGAACTGTCCAGTAGTTTTATCAGCTTGGGGTAAAATGAACAATGTACTTGGTTTAGTCCGAGTTAAAGTACAATTCGGAACTGAGCAATTCTCGTCCTATCTCCTTGTGGTTGAGGATTTGCCAGTAGATTGTCTTCTAGGTCGAGACTTGTTGCCTTTTTCGATAATACTTCGAACATTGTCGCGAGATTCAGCGCTCCATCAAAAAAGCATCTAAGCATCTGGTGTCACAAAATCTAAAGTGTGAAGGTAATTCGATTCAAGAAAAGAAAACCTTTTTGTCGCGCAGTCTAAAACCATGTAAGCCTCGGAACAGTGTGCTAGGAAAAAATTATATTGCGGACTCGAAACGACACATTTTTTCAAACTTAATCCAATACACGAAGAGATTGGGTACATTGAGCAAACTCGGGACACTATTAAGATCAAATTATCAACCATCGCCGCCGCCACCCTCACAGAGCTTGGCTGTAAGGAGTCAAGTCTTATCAACCACGTCATACAGTCGATTGACCCCGCAATAACTCCAATACGAAACAAAGTTCGGCGTGTCCCATACAGTAAACGGGTCGAATTCAAGAAATTACTTGACGAGATGCTCGCAGCAGATTTAATTCAAAAAAGCGATAGCCCTTGGAGTTCGTCCGTACTACAAGTTGCAAAACCGGATGGAACGATTCGATTTACCGTAGATTACAGCAAATTAAATTCGTTGACCACAAAAGATGCCCATCCATTACCAAATCCAGAAGACTTGTTTACGCAACTCGCTAATTCTCGTCGGTATACAAAATTAGATTTTTTATCCGGGTACTACCAAATTAGACTTGAATCAGCATCTCGCAAACTCACGGCTTTCTCATGCGAGTGGGGCCTGTTTGAATATACTGTGATGCCAATGGGGCTGTCAAACGCACCCGCAACGTTTCAATTCACAATGAACGAATTGCTTAAAGAGTGTATTAAAGACGGCTATGTATTAGTATTTTTAGATGACATCTTGATACACTTGCTGACTCTAGCCGTTCATCTAGCACACGTTGATCAAGTGATAGAAAAATTAAAGGCCCATCACTTTAAGGTAAAACCGAAAAAGTGTGACTTGGTAAAACAAGAAGTCAAATTTCTCGGCCACATTCTTTCATTTGGTCGGATAAAGCCCGACCCAGAGAAAATTGAAGCCTTGATGAGATACGAACGGCCTCAAAACTTAACTCAAGTTCAATCATTCCTTGGATTTTCTCATTTTTATCGCAAATTTATAAAAAACTTCGCTCAAATCGCGGATCCGCTTTATTTCTGACCAGTAATCAGTATTTGTATGGCCGTCGAGTTGAAGTGTATGCAGACCACCAACCACTTTCTTGGTTATTGCAGAGCAAAAAACCTAATGCCAGACTTGCTCGTTGGTTGATCCGTTTGGGTAACTACGACTTCAAAATTGTGTATCGGTGTGGAAAGAAACATACCAACGCCGATGCACTGTCTCGTTGGTCGCTGGAAGAAACATCAAACACAGACGATGAAAATGATGACGAACTGCTCATGATAAATCAGCTTCATCTACACATAATCCGTAACCAACAAGACGCTTACGAAATACCAAATAATTTAATCAGAAAGAGTTAACAGCAGACCTAAAGCGGTTTATCAAATTTTATAATCAATTTGTGGTCTTGGATAACAAATTGTATTTTCTCAAAGAGGGGGAAGAGCCAGTGACCATTAAACTTGTATTACCCACCAATAAGGTGAGTGAAATTATAGATTTAGCTCATTCAAATATGTTAAGTGGACATCTGGGACTTAAAAGAACAAAAGAAAAAATTTTTAAAAGATTTTTTAGACCAAAACTTGGAAAAGCAATTGAACAGTTCGTTAAATCCTGTAAAATTTGTCAGCTTGAAAAAGTCCAACCAAGTTACCAAAGGCTTCTTTGCGGCCAATACGTTGTAACTACCCATTGCAGCTTATAACAATTGACATAGTTGGTCCACTCCCTATTACCTCGAATGGAAACAATTACATTTTAGTCATTTGTAGCCACTTTTCCAAATTTGTGGTTCTTTTTTCAATGGCCGATCAACAAGCAGAAACAGTGGCAAATTGTCTTTTGGAGTTCATACTTACTTTTGGACTTTTCACCAACATCCTGACAGATCAGGATACCAATTTCCAGTCGGAGTTGATGAAAAACCTTTACGAATTCTTAGACATTTAGCAACTACGCACCAGTGCATACCATCCACAGTGTAATGGTTTGACTGAGAGGTTCAATCGAACCCAAGACCATGATTTCCTGTTTTGCAAATGAAAACCAAAACAACTGGGACATAATTTTAAAAAAGCTAGCATTCGCCTACAACAGCTCGGTGCATTCAACTACAAATCACACACCATATGAGTTAATGTTTGGCCGAAACCCAAAGCTCCCGGTAGATTTAGTATTCCAAAATGCACGTCCAATCAGCGAACTTTCAGATGGACAAGAGAATGTGGACCAAGAGGTTGAGCAGGATGTATTAGTAGCTCCAAATCCTGATCAACCAATGGCTGACAGATATTTGAGTCAGCTTAGAGACCACCTTGACGAAGTTTTTCGTCAAGTCGAAAAGAACCAAGAAATTAAACTCGAAAAAACTAAATGGCTGTATGATAGGAATATAAAGCCCAGCTCGTACAAAGAAGCTGACCTTGTTTTAAAAAATGTGGTAACAATTGAGCCTGGATTATCCAAAAAATTGGCCCTTAAGTGGGAGGGACCTTTTTTGATCATAAAAAAAAAATTAATGAGCAAAACTACCAGGTAAGACTCGCCAAAAATCCAAAGGCTAGAACCCGAGTGGTACATCATAATAGGCTCAAGATGTTCTTTGGAGATTTAGAACACCACCTGGTAGGTCAATAGAAAGAACTAACCATTACTAACCAGCCTAACAAGCCTGAACAAAACCAAATGGTTCGAGCAAAACCCCAAAAAAAGGGATGAAAACCGAAGGCACATTATCCATCAAAAGTATAGGTACCGACTCCGTCAATTCCAACTATGCCGCCGACAAAAAATATTACAGATTTAGGCGCAAGAGTGCGTAAACCTGTCGACCGGTTAACTTACTATAAAAAAAAAGAAAAAAAAAAAAAACTATTTAATTGTAAAGTTAGAACCGACTTTTGAACATAGTAAATTTTAATAATTTCGCATCAATTAAATCAAACTCAATTCTAATTTTTTCAAATTACAAAAATTTTTTAAATCGTTTATTTATTTCAATCTACAAAAAAAAAAATTTTCAAATAACATCAGCAAGTTATCACCGTCAAAACCCCTGGAACGGGATTAGTCGTGGCCGGGGAAGAAAAGCGGTACTACCAAAGAAAAACCCTGGAGGCAGCGCAGTCATAATGCAAAAACAACCAACAAAAGAAGATAAGCAAAAAGAGTCAGTGCCCCGTATTAGTTCCGTTGCTCAAGGCATGGATCAGTTGGCTGATAGAATTGATTGGGAGATGAAGGTGCAAAATTTGTGTCCGCTTGCAGAGGAGCATGAGTTAAACATTTTAGACCTATCAGCCATCGATCCGACTAAACTCCAATTTGATTAATCGGTCACCAACAGCAACATTCACGACATCTTCATCAAATCGATTCCCACGGTGGACGACTGCGAGCTACGCTTCCCTCTGGCTCTTCGCCACCACGCGTTCAAATTTGGCCTCGGGGACATCACATGGGCGAAGATTTTGTCGCAGCCAAGGTCTAAAAGCACCACCATTGCCTTCGTGCGCTTTGCGCAAGTGGCCTTGCATCCTCAAATCGTCCAATCTTTGGACGGAGCCTCAAGTGAGACAAATCGAACTTCGACATCGCAAGGAAGAGCTGGACAAAATTGAAGCTGGCCTGGACAAACGAGAGGCCGCGCTGCGTAAGCTTCCATCACTGGAACAACAATAGTACTTATGTGCGTTAGAAAGTGAAAATAGGACGCGCAAGTTAATGAACGAAAGCCTACACAATATGAAGATTGAGGCTGAGGGTGAATGGGACTACCTCAAGTGTGTGAAGTTCACAATTCCAGGTTAAACTCACTAGTCAATTGGTGAGAGAAAAAGACCTCAACGTGAGTAAAAGGGCAGTGAGAATACGCGAAGCACAACTCGAGTACAACCAGAAGAGATTTTCAGAGCGTTTGGCCGATAAAGTTGATACACGCGTTATAGCCAGACTGTCCAACCTTCCTGAACCGCCTCCGCCGTCGGTGGCCCCCGTATTTACTTCCCTTCGCCCAGAGCCACTGGCAGGTGGTGGAAAAAAGGAACGGGAGATATGGGAACCTTCGTCACATTCTAGCTGGGACAGGTATCTGGATGAAAAAATTAAAACAAAATTTGAGATTTTAGCCCTTGCTGCAGCTAACCGCAAGTCCAGATTCCGCCCAGAAGATTCGGCAGTGTTAGAGCTGATGGCTATGGAATGTGGTCTGTGCGCTAGACCTCTAGTTTATTTAAGCAAAAAGGAGCTAATGTGGACCGCCTGTGGCCACTTATTTTGCGCGGACTGCATATTCAGGTCGATTCCAGAGTGCCCAACTTGTGAAGCGCCGATCGTGTATGAGGAAATTGACCAAATTTTCTACTCAGCCGAAACAGAATAATTTTGCTTTTGTTGTATTTTTTTATATTTTTTTTTGGCTTTTGTTAATTAATGTTTAAAGAATTTTCCCAAAATGTGGGGCCATTCTTTTCCGGGATGGGGCATATGTTATGCCTAGCAAATCCTACTTTCCTTTAAGTTAAAATGACGCTTTTTACTATATAAGCTGTTACATTAAAATAATTCAAAATAATAAATTGATTTACTAAAGTTAATCTTCTAATTATAAATTCCAAAATATTACACACGCCATTAAAAAGTATTCCAATCAAGTGTGCAATTACATTGCAGAGTTTTTGCAGACATATATTTTTGGATTAAGCAAGGTTGCTTAATAATTAAGCATTTAACACAAAAAGTGGAAATTTGAAAATAAGATAAATAAATACATCAACGAACTAGAACAATGGCTTATTAAATGGAAAATGAAGATATCATTTGAAAAGTCGTGTTCAGTAGTCTTCTTTAGGTACAAAAAAGAGAGTGATAATCTAAACTTAAAAATTTATGGAAAAAGAATAATGGGCCAAAAAGAAATCATGTTTCAAGTTATTAAATTTCATTCTAAGTTAAATTCTAATATACTGGTTGACGAAATTAAAGAACGCTGTAACAAAAGGCTAAATTATTATTAAGATATTGTCAAACAAAAAATGGGGTCTCAATCAAAACACACTAGAAAATTTTTTAAAATCTTTAGTCGGATCGATTTTAGACTATTCTTTTCCTTGCTTGAATTCATTTTCAGAAAATAATATCAAAAAACTACAAGCAATTTAGAATTCAGCAGTAAGATCTATCCTTAAATTAAAATATGATACTACCTCCAATATCGTGCATCATGAAGCTTTTAATAAACTTATGGTCAATTTTTTCTTCCCATCCTTTAACTTGCAAATTTTATTAATACGATATTGGTTAATACGATCTTTTTTTCCGCCTAAACACATCGTATTATCCACACTCGACTGTATCATAATCTAAAGTTGATACTTTGAAGTCATAGCTAATTGTATCTATGACCGATGTCCTATTCCAAATTTGTAGCTTCTTATCATCAGATTCACTTGCAAAATATTCCATTGAATATTTTCCAAGAAAATGGAAAAAAATTAATGTTTCAAAAATACAATTCATTTTTTTTAATTATATTTTGTTAGAAGTTTGCAAAATGATTTTTTCTTTCCAAATTTAATATACTGAAATTCTTATTAATTATTAAATATTTATTTTTTAAGCTAACTTAATATTTATCTTTTAGTTCATTTCTTGTCAAGATATATTACTTTTTTTTCTCACAGAATCTATTTAATCATAAAACATGATTGAGTTTTACGATTTTCTTTACGCAAAATAAAATTTTTATATATTTATTTAATAAGCTTAGTTTGATTTTTTTTTAATTCATTCAAATTGATGCAACCATTATTTGACGGTTGCATCAATTTGTCAAATAATGGTGACAAATTGACAAATTTGTCATATCAAAATCTTAATCTCAAAAATCTTATATGTTCATACACACATAAAATAAAATGTGTGTATGAACATATAACACATTTTATTTTATTTAAAAAACTAACCAAAAGTATCATATCATTTGATTCTAAATTAAATTTTAATACACTGGTTGACGAAATTAAAGAACGTTGCAATACAAGGCTAAATCTAATTAAGATTCTGTCAAACAAAAAATGGGGTCTTAATCAAAAAACGTTGGGAAATCTTTATAAATCTTTAGTTGGTTCAATTCTAGACTATTCGTTTCCTTGCTTGAATTCATTTTCAGAAAATAATATCAAAAAGTTACAAGCAATTCAGAATACAGCAGTCAGATCTATCCTCAGATTAAAATATGATACTCCCTCCAACATCGTGCAACATGAAGCTTTTAATAAACTAAAATTACTAACAGTCTCGAATCGGCTTTTTGAGTTGAGTGAGAGATATGTTGGGACAGAACTGAGTCATTCTATTCCATTGGTTGTAAGACAGGTGGAGGAATACAAAGAAGGTTTCGAATCGAGATATATTAAATACCCAACTCCATTGTGTAATTGCTACATTACTATTTTCCTCCTTTTCCTGAATCCAGAACTATGTAAACATTTGCCACATGTAACAATCTAAGTCTTCTAAACTTTTTTTTTTTTTTAAGCTTACTTTATTTTGATTTTTTTTATCTCATTTTATTATTTTTAATTTTAATTTTATTTTTGATTTTGATTTTGATTTTTTTAATTTATTCTGAAGGAGCCCTAGCTTGGTACAGAAAACAAATAAATAAAAATAATAATATACATTTTTTATAATTTTGAGAGTTCTTAAAAAAATTCTAAATAAAAAATTTCTAATTAGTTTTTAATTTGCAATATATCTACTTCATTTATTTATTATATTTACTTACCTTTTAATATTTTTTTTAACTTAATTGTCATTAAAATTTCAACAGGAGAATAAAAATTGATATAAGTCAGAATTCAAAAGATCAATTTAGTTCAGCCTTGCATAAATTTCAATGTAAATAACAAGACACTCCACTTTTCTTTAAATTTGAAAGTTGAAAAAAATTTTAACTTTACTAACAGTAAGATCAACAGCTTTTTTTACTTTATTTTGATTATTTAATTCCAGAATTTGGTTTCCACTTGCATTTTGGCTAAAGTGTTGCATCTTTTAATCTTAGATAAAATTAAAAAACTTTTTTCAACAATTTATTTTCAATTCAGAATTATTGATTTCATAAAAATAAAACAAAAAAGATAACAGCTAGAATTTATTTTCTGAAATTTTATCAAGAAAAATTATTTGATAAAATATTTTAAGATGATGATTTTCTTTATTTGCAAATAATTATTGTCCTTTACTGTCCTTTACCCAGGGAACAAAACGTTGTCAGACGTTTTACGCATAGTCAATATATGTTTTATTTTAAAATTATTTTTCTCTTACTTAGGAATTTATGTTTTGAAAATTTTTGTATATTTTAATGTTTTTTTCAACTATTGATTATCTGCAATACTCAAAAAATGCTTCAAATGTATATTTGATTTATGTCCTATCTTTTTTATACTATTCATTAAATATCGTACTTTAAAGGACAGTAAATGACAGCAAAGAACATTTAGCTATAAAAACACGCTCATTGTCAAAAGCTCGTGAAAACGTAAATAAGTAAAATAAAAGGAAAAAATCCAAATTTGTAAAATTAGTCTTTTTTTTAATTTAAAAATTAAAATTTTTGCTAAATTTGATACGTTTAAAATCAATTCTTGTGATTATTCTGTTTTCTATGGTCACTGAAGCAGCTAGCGCAGTATTTTTAGCAGTAAATCTAAGAATACAAAAAGAGAAATTTTATGATGAATTAGATAAGATGCTTTTGGGACGTATCAAAAAGGATTTGCAAAATCCAGATTAAAAACTAAAAGAACTTATACTTACACAAAACTAGCCGAATATGAAGAAATAATAAAAATCATAGAAGTGGCTTAGAATAAAAAATCTAAAAAAACTTTATCATTTTATTTTGTTCTTTTTGAATAAATTTATTTACTACAAATTATAGTTATTTTCTAAAACAGCTTCCTTAATTTTCGCAAATAACTAAAATAAAATAAAAATCAGTAAATTTAGAAAACATTTTTTTTTAGATATTTTACATTTTTACGCATATACCCGTAAATATAGATATTTACGTATTTTATAAATTTACGATAACATATGGTTTAATTTTTTGTGTTTGAATTACAAAATGTATATAATGTTGAAATATCATTGAAAAAGTGCGATGTTTCAAATGGTTATTTCAGTTTCAAAAAAAAAATAATTTAAAGTTAATATTGCAAGCATTTTCAATTTTGAAATTAAACTCTTTGGTGAAATAGAATGAGTTTAATTTTTGTTTGGAAATTTTAAAAAAATATTGAAAAATCTTTTTTAACATTTAAACAATCCATTTATTTATTTTTTACCGAGCAAATGCTCCTTCAGAATAAAAACATATGAAAAAACTCAAAATAAAGTTAAATAATATAAAATAAAAAAAAAGAAAAATAATTAATTCAAATTTAAGTGTATATTCAGTCGTTGAAAAACTGGGTCTAGTAGGTTAGGTGAACTATAGTTCAATTATTATCCGAAAAATTCTTTTTCTCAAGTTTTATGAACTATTGGTTCACCCAATTTTTTTGTTCAAAATAGTATTAGGGTGAATCAAAATAGAATTAGACAATTACAATTTTTAGATTATGTGAACAAATTGAATAAAGCTATTTAATAGAATGCCTAGTTCTCGAAACTGATATAAAAATTAGTTAATGGTTATTTTATTTTTAATTTGAAGAAGCTTTAGAAATAGCTAAGCATTTGCTCTGATCTGGTTGATTTGGTATTGCTCTTTCAACAATCCCTAATACCCAAATGCTCTCTTTACTTAAATCCTTGCTTTTCAGCATAAAATAATAAAAATTAAAGAAAATTAAAATTTAATTTTTCACCCTTTAAGTGTTTGACTTTGGGGGACATAGATTTATCTATTTCGTAAAATTTACCTTCTCGACCAAACTTTAAATTTTCTATGTAATTATTTTTTCTATCTTATTTTTTATCATTACATTAGCTTTTTTCTAAATAGATGAAAAAATTTCAAAATAGGTGAACAATTTTTAGATTATGTCAACTAAAAGTTCATAAAACCTTAGAACAAGAATCGTTCCAGTAACAGGTGAATCGTAGTTTACCTAAGCGACTAGACCCGAAAAACTTGGTTTTCTTCTTATAAAATTTTGACTTTAGTGATAATTTACTTTCGTTTGGTGCATTCTAGCAAATACTTAATTTATGAAAAATGGAAAACAGAGCGTAGTAACTAAAAATTTTATCTTTTAGGATCATCATATCACAACTTAAATGATTTTTTTTTTTGAAACTGAAAAAAATATTTGAAACATCGCACTTTTTCAATGTTATTTCAACATTGGATACATTTTGTAATTCAAACACAAAAAATTAAACCATATATAAATGAAAATAAAAAGGAAAAAAAGTCAAAAGAAAATTAAGAACGATATGTTGAGATAATTAGAGGTTATTCATGTTTAAATATTTGATTATTCCGGAAAAATGAAGTAATTACTAGGTAGAAATTACACAATGGAGTTGGATATTCGATATATCTTGATTCGAAATCTTCTTTATATTCTTCCACCAGTCTGACGATCAGTGGAACAGAATGACTCAATCCTGTTGTGGCATATCTCTCACTCAACTCAAAAAGTCGATTTGAAACTGTTAGTAGTTTAAGCAACATAAGGCCTCTTGGTGCATAATATTGGAGTGGGTATCATTTTTCAGCTTCAAAATAGATTGAATTGCTAAATTTTGAATTAATTGTATTTTTTGCTGTTAGTTTCTGAGAATGAATTTAAACAAGGAAAAGTAAAATTCAAGATTGATCCTATCAAAGATTTGTAAAGATTATCTAATTTTTTTGGTTTTAGACCCAATTTTGTGTTTGAGAGATATTTTATTAAGTTAAGACTTTAAATACCTTGAAATATTAAGCCTTGCCTTCAAATATTTTATTATTATTACATTGAGTCCAATGTTATGCCTAAGAATTTAACTTTTTCCTCATTATTTAAACTGTTACAAATCAATCTGAAATCAATCTTGATTTACAGATCAAGATTGATTTTAACTTTAGTTTTTTTCTCAAAGATAATGTAACATGACTTTTGAATAGAAAAGGTACTTATTATAGGTACTTATTTATCATGTTTTCAAGGTTTCCTATCTTCTTAAAAATAAAAAAAAGAGCCAAATCATCTGCAAAAAGAAGAGAGTATTGGCAGCTATTTGTTTTTTTTTGGTATGTCAGTTATAGAAATGCTAAAAACAAGTGGACTAATTGATGACCCTTGTCGAACTCTAGCTTTAATAGGACATTTACATTTACTCCAAAAGATCTTAAATGGAGAAACGATCTTCTCCAATTAATTAGATAAAGAGATTGATAAATTTTAGTAAGTAAGCTTGTAAATTATTCCATCGTGACAAAATCTATCAAAAGCTTTAGAAATATCGAAATAGAGACAACAGATTTTTTTCTTTCTAATAAAAGACTCTTATTGAATGAGAAAATAAATATTATGTGCGGTGCGTCTATGTTTTTAGGCTTAAAAGGCTTTTTTAAATTATTTTGTAACTTATTTTTTACGATATCCCTTAATGTTTGTGAAACTTTAAAATTATCATCAGATTCAACAAAATCAAGATAATGGCTAAAGGTTATGGCTTAAAATTCCAATCACCAAAAATTTTTCCTTTATGTTTATCTGAATTATACTCGCTGTCATCATTAAATAATGATGGTATTTGTCTTGTAAGTTTTTTTGACCTGAACTTATTTATTTTCCTCCAAAAATTTTTTCGAAATTCTTTTATTCATAAACTCAACTCAGTTTTGGTTTCAATTCTTTTAAACTGGGACGTAGTCCAGATGTAAGCTTATTAAATGCTCCCTTTAGGGAAGGACATCTTGATTTTTGGAAAAGTCTTCTTATTTTTCTTTGTTCCTTAATTAAATCACATTATTTTTTTGTGAGCTTGTTTTTAAAACTTTTGAGAGTAGAGCAGGATACTTTTTTGAGCAGCAAGAATGATCTTTATTGAAATGTGTTCATTTAGCTCGTTAATGTTTTCCGTGTAACTATTCAGCTGATTTGAATACTTTAGTAGTAAAAATTTATTGCTACAATAGGCTATTTATTGATTAGTATTTTAATTATTTTTAGTAGTCAAATTTAAGTTAAATAGAAGATTATCAGCTTAAAATAATTAATTGAATCAATTGGACCATGATTATTGCATCTGAGCACGTAAAATTGAATTGAATGTAGTGTTGGATACGGTCAAGACAAACCGGTGCAATACACGGAGGATTTTTTGCGGTCATTTGGCCGGTCAGCAAGACGGCCAAATTTTTGGCGGTTAGCCACTTAAATTGAAATTTTTTCGAAATAATTCATTTAATTTAAAAAAAAATAATTAAAATGATAAAAAAAAATTTCTTTATTTATTTTAAAAAGTTTTTTAAGATTTTTTTTTTGTTTTTCAAAATTTTACAAAAAATTTTGTGACTGCCCGCCAAAAAGTTGGCCGGTTTTTTGGCCGCCCGTATATTTTAAACCATTTATTTTGGCGGTCCAAAAAATAGATCACCTAGCTGACCGGCCAAATAACCACCCGCTTAAAGGTTGTCCGACTAATGCGGACACGGTTTCTGAAAATTTTGGCCGACTAACGTGTCCGCTTGTACGGATCCCAAAACTATTTGTATGCTTTAATTTTTAATTTTTTTTTTATTAAAATCTATTAATAACATTATTATTAACAATATAAATATAAATAAATGATTGAAAGTTTTAAATGTCTTAAAATGAAATCTGAAATCTAAAATTAATGTTAAATTCGTAAATAAAAATAAATTATTTTGCTTATCAAAAAATAAATCTTGTGAAAATTATGGGACATAATGAAATGCTAAGTTGGTCTATCAGTGTATGTATGTGTGTGTGTGTTCTGAGACAATTTGGGTTGATTACTGCAATGATCAATAAATGCTGGTAGTAACAGAAAATCGATTAGTCGTTGAGCATAATTCTAAAATAGAGTTAAGAAAAAGCAAATGGAGGGCAAAGGAGGTATTTGCAGATATGCAATTGAAATGAATTGAAAATAAAAATGGAGATGACTATGAAGAAGAATAAGACAGAGAGAGAAAGAGAAAGAGAGAGAGAAGAGGTTAAAATGTATTTATTTATGATAGTAATAGTCGTCGTCCTATAAGTCTAACCAAAACTAGTTTTTTTTTTCTAGACATAAATTTTTTAACCGACTTAATTATTCGTGTATAATTATGTTAATATTATTTTTATCTAAATGAAAAACAACAAAAAAAAACTCTTTCTATTTCTCTCTCTCTCTCTGTCTCTCTCTCTTTCTCTCTTGTTTTTCTCCATTTTCATCTTTATTTTTCACTACAAAATTCATTATTTCAGTTTCATTATTGTTAGTTTTTCGTATACTTCTAATTTAAAATCCAAATTAAAAAACCAAATTCTCTCTATTTACTTTTTATTTTTTTTAACAAAGCATAGTTTGACTCTTCGAACGCACACACACACACACACTCACACAAAAATAACGAAAATTTATTATTTTAATTTTCAAAATTATTTTTGTTTCCAATTCTCGCTACTAATTTGACTTGATTGCGTTGAATGCTATGTCCTGTGATCATTGCATATTGACAAAAGACTCGAGCACTAGACCAAACTTGATCACTTTCAAAAACAAAAACTAAAGTAGAAAAAACAAAAATAGTTTAGTCATTTTTTAAAGTTAAGTGTAATTTTGAACGTCATGATACCAACTGGTTTACCTCAATCGTCCTCATCCAATTCATCATCGTGCTCGTCATCTAATCAATCGAACCAACAAGCCTCATCGTCCAATACATCTTCAAACAACACCAACAATCAATCGAACATATCGTCACAATTGGGTCCGATCGGCTCGTCCATAATCGGCTCGACCATAAACACTCCATCGTCATCGTCATCAACATCATCATCAGCGCAAATTCAATCGGCGGCAGCTCTGTCCAGTCTCGCTCTCCTCACTAATCCAAATGCAAACTCATCCTCGAACAACTCAAGTTTGTACCAGTCTTTCAACTTGAACTCGTCTCTCAATCAACTGGTCGACGTCAATTCCCTATCAGCCCAATTGCCTCAGTCTCTACTTCTATCCGACGACAATCTCCAACTTCAACTCCAACTACAACAACAACTGCTTCTTCAACAACAACAACAACAACAACAACAGCAGCAACAGCAACACCACCATCAGCAGCAACACCAACATCAACACCAGCATCATCATCATCAACAACAACAGCAGCAACAACAGCAACAGCAACAACTTATCATTCAACAGCAATTGCAACAGCAGCAACAAATGCAGCAGCAGCAGCAGCAGCATCATCAACAACATTCACAGTCTCAAGCTCAGTCTCAGTCACAGCAGCAGCAGCAGCAGTCGTCATCACAGCAGCAAGGACAGGCAAATTTGTCAATGACAAGTCAATTGAGCACAGGATCAGCTGCGTCGGCCGCACTTGCTCTTCAGTTTATGCCGCCACCACGACCATCAATAGGCACCGAAGGCAAGTCGATTAAGCTGCGCGCCAACCACTTCACAATTCAAATACCCAAAGGCTTCATCTATCACTATAGTGTGTGCATACAGCCGGACAAGTGTCCCAAGCGAATCAATCGCGACATACTGAACACGCTGGTGCAAGCAAAGCCGCATTTGTTCGCCAATCAGCGGCCAGTGTTCGATGGCAAAAAAAATTTGTACACAAAAGAATACTTGTCGAGTTTGGGCAACGAGAAAGTGGAAGTGGAGGTGACGTTGCCGGGCGAGGGCAAAGACCGTCAATTTAAAGTGGCCGTTCGCTTCGAGGCCAAAGTGAGCTTGTTTGCGTTGGAGGAGGCGCTGCAAGGCAAAAACATGAACGTGCCATTCGACAGCATTCAAGCGTTGGACGTGATCATGCGTCATTTGCCGAGCATGCGATACACGCCAGTGGGCCGCTCGTTCTTTTCGCCGCCGCAAAACGACTTTGCCAATCCGTTGGGAGGGGGACGCGAGGTCTGGTTCGGCTTTCATCAATCGGTGCGACCGTCCCAATGGAAAATGAGTCTGAACATAGACGTGAGCGCCACCGCTTTCTACAAGTCACAGCCGGTCATCGAGTTCTTGTGCGAAATACTCGATCTGAACTTGCAAGAGCACAACAAGCCGCTGAACGACGCCCAACGCGTCAAATTCACCAAAGAAATAAAAGGTCTCAAAATTGAGATCACACATTGTGGCGCGATGCGTCGCAAGTATCGCGTGTGCAATGTGACGCGGCGGCCGGCGCACACTCAAACGTTTCCGCTGCAGCTCGAGTCCGGCCAAACAATCGAGTGCACAGTGGCCAAGTACTTTAGCGAAAAGCACAGCATTCGTTTGCAGTATGCGCACTTGCCGTGTTTGCAAGTGGGCCAAGAGCAAAAGCACACGTACTTGCCACTGGAAGTGTGCAACATTGTGGCGGGCCAACGATGCATCAAAAAGTTGACCGACATGCAAACGTCGACCATGATCAAGGCGACGGCTCGGTCGGCGCCCGATCGCGAAAAAGAAATCAACAATTTGGTGCTCAAGGCCAAGTTTCACGAGGACACGTTTGTCAAAGACTTTGGCATCACCATCAACAATCAAATGACCGATGTGAAGGGCCGAGTGTTGAGCGCGCCAAAAATTCAGTACGGCGGCCGCACCAAAGTGACCGTGTTGCCGGCGCAGGGCGTGTGGGACATGCGAGGCAAGCAATTTCACACGGGCATCGAAATAAAATTGTGGGCCATCGCTTGCTTTGCTCAGCAGCGCAATTGCAACGAACAAGCGTTGAGAAATTTTACGCAGCAGCTGCAGCGCATTAGCAATGACGCCGGCATGCCCATACTCGGTCAGCCGTGTTTTTGCAAGTATGCGACGGGCGTCGAACAAGTCGAGCCCATGTTTCGCTACTTGAAAAATCAATATCACGGCCTGCAGTTGATTGTGGTTGTGTTGCCGGGCAAGACGCCCGTGTACGCCGAAGTGAAGCGAGTCGGCGACACTCTCATCGGCTTGGCCACTCAGTGTGTTCAATCGAAAAACGTGAACAAAACGTCGCCGCAAACACTCTCCAATTTGTGTTTGAAAATAAACGTGAAATTGGGCGGCGTGAACAACATACTGGTGCCCACACAACGTCCGCTCAGTGTGTTCAAAGAGCCGGTGATATTTATTGGCGCCGATGTGACTCATCCGCCGGCCGGCGACAAAACAAAGCCGTCCATAGCGGCAGTGGTCGCGTCCATGGACGCTCATCCGTCTCGCTATGCGGCCACTGTTCGCGTTCAATTGCATCGACAGGAAATAATTGCCGAGCTAAGCTCAATGGTCAAAGATTTGCTCATTCAATTTTACAAGTCGACTCACTTTAAGCCCATGCGAATCATATTCTATCGGGACGGAGTGTCCGAGGGACAATTTTTGCCCGTGCTCACCTGCGAACTAATGGCGATTAGAGAAGCGTGCATGAAACTGGAGAGCGGCTATCAGCCGGGCATCACCTTCATAGCCGTTCAAAAGAGACACCACACTAGACTGTTTTGTGCCGATCGCAAAGAACAGTGCGGCAAGAGTGGCAACATACCGCCCGGCACCACAGTCGACACCGGCATCACTCATCCGACCGAATTTGACTTTTACTTGTGCAGTCATGCGGGCATCCAAGGCACCAGTCGACCCTCGCACTACCACATCCTCTGGGACGACAATCACTTTACGGCCGACGAACTTCAAGCCTTGACCTATCAATTGTGTCACACGTACGTCAGATGCACTCGCTCCGTGTCCATACCGGCGCCTGCCTACTATGCCCACTTGGTCGCATTCAGAGCCAGATATCACTTGGTCGAAAAAGACCACGACAGCGGCGAAGGCTCCGCTCAGAGTTCAAATGGAGGCGGTGGCAATGGCGGCACTGGCGGCACTGGCGGCACTGGCGGCAATGGTGGCGCCGGTAGCACTGATTTGTCTACGACCAACCTGCTTGGCACCGCAACAAGCAGTGGCGGAGCTCAGACTGTGATCGGAAGCAGCAGTGGCAGTCAAAGCGAACGCAATGTGTCTCACTTGAGCCGAGCTGTTGCTGTTCATCCTGATGCTATGCAAGTCATGTACTTTGCCTAGTCATTCAGTGAAGCAAGCTGCACAGCGTTTTTGTTTACAATTTTTTGTAATTGTAATTTAAGCAATTAGTATTTTTTTATTAATTCAACTAGTTTATATTAAAAACAAAAGAATAAAAAAGAGAAAAAAAAAGAGAAAAAAAAAGAAAGAAAAAAATTCCACTCATTTCAATGATGATGTTTTTGATGATGGTGATGATGGTGATGATGATGACGAGGATGGAAAAATTTTTATTTGAAGAATTTTTTTTTTTTTTTTTGCTAGAATTTTTACAAATTGTTTTGATTGACAAATTTTGTTTATTCAAATGTTGTCTGTGTGTGTGTCTATAATCATTGATCTCTTTTTATCTAGGCTAGATTAGACGGTAAGACTAGATGGGTTGTTTTGTTTGTCTGCATAAACAACGATCTTTTAGGCTAAATCAGGAAAAAGTCTTATTTTACAAACTCGGGAGCCATGAGTTGGCTGTTATTTAGAAAGTGGCATGATGGACAATGCGTGATCGTGCACTTGCTAGGTTATGGTCAAGTCGAAGAAGGACTTAGCGAACCAAAAATTTGTCAAGAATAAATGCAAGCAAAAGACAAGTATTTGGAATAATTTAAAACAAAAAAAAACACTTTCAACAACAACAACAACAACAACAATCTATCTCTTTTTTTCTGCTGATTTTTTCAATAATCATTCAATTAAAACGATAAATTTTATTCTAAAAGAAACACAACTAACTCATCGTTCTAATAGTCTTTCGATTTTTTACGATTTTTATTTTTAAATCGATTGTTCGATTACTATTTGATGTCCTTCTAATTCTCTTTTTTCTTTTTTTTAATTTTAGCAAATATTTTATTAATTTAGCTTTTAAAAATCATTTAATTAATAAAAAATTAGAAAAATACTTGCCCATTTTTTTCATTCCCAAAATTAATTTATTTTATTTATTTAATTAAGTCTCATAGGCAAGTTTATATTAAAAAAAAATTACAAAAAAAAGTATCTAAATATAAAATATCTATCTAAGTTAATTACATAATTACATAAAAATTACAAATGAAATTGAATTATCTAGAAAAATCTAGTCTTAGTAAGTCATTTAAAATATTAAAATAATGGGAAAAGTTTTATTTTTGTGACAAATTATAACTAATAAGTGAAACAACATATTCAATTGAATCAACCAAACCACGATTGATCTTAAAAATATGATCAATTACATCAAGTGACGTCTTAGGACTTAGAATCTTAGAATCTAACGTATCAATCTGTATTTTTTTTCCACATTTATTGTTTGTTTACAAAATGAGACATTTTTTGGTCAAAGAAATTTTAATGATCTTTCAAAAAAAACAATAAATCATTGCAAATTTTACTTTGACGTATTTGCTTCAAAAAAAAAATCTTGTGTCTCAAATACATTTGTTCTAATGACTCGACTTTTACTGCTTCTAACATTGCCCTAAGTCCTGCAAATTTCTTAATACCAATTGCTCTTTTCAGTAGTATATTTTGTCTTATGTCTAATTCGTTTAGTTTCTTTTCACCAATAAACAGGAGATCTAAATGATATCTGAAAATAGAATGACAAAATTATTTGTATAAAAACCCAACAATATCAGGCTAGAAATTTATGGCTTACAACCAAGGCCATATAGAGAGTAAAAACTTTTCTCTACTTTCTTCCACTTTTCTTCTATAAAATTAAGCTAATTAAGTATTTTCATTATTCAAAGGCTGATTAATCTAGTTTGACATGAAACAAAATGTTTTCTTTGTTTTTTGCCGCATTCAAAAGCACCACCACATACGAAAAAAACAAATTTTTTAATTGTGCATTGATTTTGTAATGGCTCATTTTTAGTTAAAAATCGTTGTTTGTTGCTTGTTTTAATTGACAACAGCTGTTTTGTAGAAGAAGTTTTAAACAGAATTTATTGACTTTAATTTTATGAGATCACTTTTTGGGTCCTAAATAATTAACATTCGATCACATTAATTTATTTATTTATTGAATTGAATTAACCTCCTTTAAGGAGAAGTAAAAGAAAATAAAGATAACATTTTTTTTTTTTTTGTGTTTTTGTGTTTTTTTAAAAAATGAAAAATTATTACCTAAAAATAAAATTACAAAAAATAAAAAAGGAACATTAGTTCGAAAATAGAAAAAGGCATGAAAGTTAGAAAGCAAGATAATTTGGACCAAAATTCATGAATTTCCTTTATTTTGAATTAACGGTTTAGGAGAGTTCTGAAATGTTTTAATTTTAAATTGCATAGACATAACCAAATTGAATCAGATATACCATCATTAGAAATCGGATTAATCTTAAGATTTTTTTTAAGTTGGTTTGTATTTACTGTAATTTTTGAGGTTTCAATTTTAAAGTACTTGGAAATAAGAACCAAGTCAGAGGAAAACGATTTATTAGAGGGGGGGTCATTAAGCATATATTTTAAAAATTGTGATGATAGATAATTATATTTAATTGTATCAATAAAAGTTAGTTTTGAAAATAGATAAAGTTCATCAAAGTTGAAAACTTTCAGAACTTTTAAGACTCGTGATATGTGACAATAGGCTTTTAAACCAAACATTTGTCTAATTAAGTTGTTTTGTAATTTATTTATTGAATCCTTTGTGGTCGAATTAAGAGTGAGAGCCTCAAGACCATATGTTCATAACATTAATGATGTTGGTCTGCCGAACAAGACTTTTCACCAAAATAAATCGATTCTAAATAATGATGCACGGTTTAAATTAAAGATTTTGAAAAAAAAAGCTCGATTTTAGTAAATTTGAGACAGATAATTTATGTACAATGAATACCCTCGAGAATTTTGGTTGCCAATTGTGGTATAGGTAAGCATTAAGAATGAGAAAAAAATAACTTCAAAATTTAAAAACAAACTTTAGTTAGTAATTTAAATTTAAATTTTCAAACACTTTTTTTCAAAATCTTCAATTTTATCCCTGCATCATAATTTAGAATCAATTTAATAATTTTTCCTACTTTAAAAATTATCAAAAACAAAATCGTATTATCTCTATGTAATTATTTATTACTAGGGAAAAAAAAATTAAATTTTTTATAAATTAAACAACTTTTTTGTAAACATGGGAACTGAAAACAAGGTCTAAACGACCGTCCGGAACAGCCCTGGGTTAAACCAAAACCTATTTTTTAAATAAATAAAATAAACTAAAATAGAATCAATTTTTTTGCTTGATTAAAACAAACTATTTTTAATCATTGTTTTTTAATTATAATTTTTAAACTCGCACCATAACTCAAAAACTTGAATTTTTTTCCCAATTTAATTTTCAATTTTCACTTTTTAGGACAAGCTAGACAAAAATAAAACAACATATAAACAAGATGAATTCTCTCTCTAATTTACAAATAATTTATCCTTTAATCCAAGATAATCAATATCACCAAGTTTGCAACAAGCCTCTTTATGATAACAAATAGCCTTATCTAGGAAAAAACAGCATGTCAAAATTTTATGTTTTTTGATGTCTTTTTCAAAAATTATTTTTTCAAATTTCTCTTAATATTTTTTCTTTTTACTTTAGGTTTTTAATATGTTTTTTTCTACATCGTCCAACTTTTTAAAGCTGGGCAAAGTGAGCATTTTCATTTTTTTATCATTATTGTTGGTTTTTTGAACTTTTTGCACGCATCAAATGAAGACTGATACAAAATAATTAAAATATTGATCGTTCAAATAAAAGATTTTAAAAATTTTTTGCATTTTTTTTCCTTAATAAGATGAATTATCAAAAGTACAAATGAAAATTATTATAATAATTTTTTTGAGTGAAAATGTTTATTTATTAATGCAAAAATTTTAGTTTTGAATTAACGCATTTATTTTGATGACGTTTGTGTATTTTTTCATAATATCATATTCAAAAAAAAGAAAAGAAAATTAATTTTTAGTATCGAAAAATGTTCGAAAGAATTTTTGAGGACAAATCAACTCTGGGCATCTCAGTAGCTGCTTTAGTAGTCGTCATTACACTTTGTATTTGAATTCAATTCAATTTAAGCAAAAAATCTATTCAAAGTATTTTTTAAGTAATATTTTGGCTTTTGAAAAGAAGTAAAGATGTCAAGAAAAATATCCTTCTAGTTGGTGCGTCAAACTCTGGCAAAACAAGGCTTCTATGTCAAGTAAAATTTACACCATTTTTTAAATAACTTGTTGAAATAAATTACAGACATATTTTAGCTATTATACAAGAAAAATTTACTCACTCAAATATCAATTGTTCCAAATAAAGGAGAAGCGCTAATTGAAGAAGCATGTGTGAATAAAATTTTTAATAGAAAGGCTTTTAAATTTTAAATTTATTTAGAATGGTAAAAAAAAATTGGTTAGCTTGATTGATATTCCTGGCCAAGATAAAGTTAGACGTAAATTTTTCACATTGTATAAAAAAACAGCAAAGTAAACTAAATTATCAGTTAAAAATTTAATTTACATTTAATTTCAAATTTATTTAGAGCTCTTGTTTTTGTAGTAGACAGTTCAACATTTCAGAGAGAAATAAAAGATGTTGCACAGTAAGAAATATTTTGTTATGTTGAACAGGGCTAAAGGAATGTAATCTTTATTAAGATTTTTGTACGAAATTTTGACCGATGATCTACTGGCTAAATCAAAAATGCGTCTTTTAATTATTTGTAATAAACAAGGTAAACAAAATTTTCTAAAAAAATTCTAAATAATTTTTAAATATTTTAAAACCATAGATATCGATCTTTCTAAAGGCCAAGCGTATATTAAAAGTAATTTGGAAAAAGAAATGTAATTTTTTAAAAAAATTTCTAATTTTTTATATAAATTAATTTGAAAAAAAGTGAATTGTTGAGAAAAATATCCGGTTCAGCACTCAAAAGTACCGGTTCAAGTGGAGATTCAAAATTGAACTTTGATAATTTAATCAAGAATTGCGATAAACAATTTGAATTTACAGATCTAAAATATTTTAAGGTGGAATTTTGTGAAACAAGCAGCCTAGAAGAGGAAAAATTAAGTTATTTTAAAAACTGGCTGATGAATAACTAGATTTAAAATTAATTTTAATTTTGAATTTTGTTTTAGTTTAATAAATATTCTTTTCAAATTTCTTTATCTGATGTGTTAACATTTTTTTTAATTTTTAAATTCCTCAAAAAATAAATCTATCTGAGAAATAGTTTGATCAGCATCATGTTGCAAAGTTATTTTCTTCGTAAAAGATCATTAAGTTTCCGATTTTCTTTACGCAAAAAAAATAATTTAATTTCAGATAGCATTACAAATTAAATAGCGTCAATTTTATATATTTTTTTAATAAATTCAGTTTCTAAAATTTATTAAATTTTAAATAATTAAATTTTTTTTTGAATTTGATACTTTAAATGCAATCATTATTTTACACATGGTAGCTTTACTTTTATTTCGAATGATATTGCCAGGACTTTAGATTTTCAATTATGTGTGTATGAACATATATTTTTTTTCAACATTTCGTAGTTCAGTCATTTTATATATTTTTCAAGCCAAAATTCGAACTTTTAAGATATTATGATTATTTATTTTATTATTTATTTGTTTTCTGTACCGAGCTAAAGCTCAGAATAAATTAAAAATAAAATAAAAAAATTAAATTAAAAAAAAAATTAAAGTTAATAAAATTAGATAAAAAAAAAAGAATCAAAATAGAGTAAATAAGCTAAAAAAATTAAAGTTGAAAAGACATAAATTGGAAAAGGTTACATGTGGCACATGTTTAAATAGTTCAAGTTTCAGGAAAAAAAGAAGAAATAGTAAGGTAGCAATTACACAATGGAGTTGGGTATTCAATATATCTTGATTCGGAACCTTCTTTGTATTCCTTCACCAGTCTTTCAACCAATGGAATAGAATTACTCAGTCCTGTCCCAACATATTTCTCACTCAACTCAAAAAGACGATTCGAGACTGTTAGTAATTTTAGTTTATTAAAAGCTTCATGATGCAACATGTTGGAGGGAGTATCATATTTTAACTTAAGGATAGATCTTACTGCTGTATTCTGAATTGCTTGTAGTTTTTTGATATTATTTTCTGAAAATGAATTTAAGCAAGGAAACGAATAGTCTAGAATTGAACCAACTAAAGATTTATAAAGATTTCCCAAAGTTTTTTGATTAAGACCCCATTTTTTGTTTGACAGAATCTTAATTAGATTTAGCCTTGTATTGCAACGTTCTTTTATTTCGTCAACCAGTGTATTAAAATTTAATTTAGAATCAAATGATATGATACTTTTGGTTAGTTTTTTAAATAAAATAAAATGTGTTATATGTTCATACACACATTTTATTTTATGTGTGTATGAACATATAAGATTTTGATATGACAAATTTGTCAATTTGTCACCATTATTTGACAAATTGATGCAACCGTCAAATAATGGTTGCATCAATTTGTATGAATTAAAAAAAAATCAAACTAAGCTTATTAAATAAATATATAAAAATTTTATTTTGCGTAAAGAAAATCGTAAAACTCAATCATGTTTTATGATTAAATAGATTCTGTGAGAAAAAAAAGTAATTTATCTTGACAAGAAATGAACTAAAAGATAAATATTAAGTTAGCTTAAAAAATACATATTTAATAATTAATAAGAATTTCAGTATATTAAATTTGGAAAGAAAAAATCATTTTGCAAACTTTTAACAAAATATAATTAAAAAAAAAATGAATTGCATTTTTGAAACATTTATTTTTTTCCATTTTTTTGGAAAATATTCAATGGAATATTTTGCAAGTGAATCTGATGATAAGAAGCTACGAATTTGGAATAGGACATCGGTCATAAAAACAATTAGCTATGACTTCAAAGTATCAACTTTAGATTATGATACAGTCGAGTGTGGATAATACGATGTGTTTAGGCGGAAAAATAGACATCGTATTAACCAATATCGTTTTAATAAAATTTGCAGGTTTAAGGATGGGAAGAAAAAATTGACCAAAATTTTTTTTTTTTAGGAATTATTGTTTATTAAGAAATAAAAAAAAAAAATATTTATCAATTTTACTTTGAAAAGACTGATCGACGCTACAAAATTGATCCATTTTAGACAACTGATCAATGAATAAAGAACATTCTTTGTTCTTTTGGGAAAAATACAATCATAGTTTATCTATGCAATAGTTTTAAAGGTAACATTATGCCTTTTTTTTAAATCCGTTTAACCATCCATTGCTAGCTTTAAAATCAGTTTGCTTTAACATAGTTGCATATTTAATAGCTTAGGCTTGAATCAATGGACCGTTAGGAGTAATATTTTTATATGACATAACTGATTTGAACCAGTGATCAAGGGCCTCTTCAATTTTAACATAATTAGAACCTTTCATGCTTATAGAGTAAGGATTGATTAAATTATTTTCATATTAGTTTTTTATCTTTTCCTGATTCTCTGCCTTAAGAATAGAAGAAATAGTACTCTGAGGTCTATTATATTTTTTCACAAGTTCTATGACAGTGAGATAATTTTTTCATTCGAAATTTCAAGTTTTTTTGTTTAAAAGATCAATATCGTATTAAAAACGATGAGTAAGCACCGATTTGTTTGTTTTTTTCTGAATAAACATATCGTATTAATTAGATATCGTATTAAAGAAACATCATATTAACAAATAAATTTAACATGTTAATATATAGGGGAATGTAAATTATGAATAAAAATATCGTTATAAAGCGAATATCGTATTAATCAGCATCGTTACAACAAGACTCGACTGTAGCTACAATAATGCTTTACTTATTGGATCCGGAGATCAAATATTAAGGATTTTCTTCCTAGGTAATAGAACTACAAAAATAATTTGTGATTGCGCAAAATAAATTAAATCCATCGATGGAGAAACAATTGTATCAGAATCAGATGAAACACTTAAATTTTACAATATACATAATCTTTTGAGTAAAAGTTATGGAAATAGTTATGATTATATAAGTGAAATGAAATTATTAAATAATAAAAATAAATTGTTAATTGCCAAAGAGGAGTCAGTAGTTGTTTTTAATTTAGAAACAAAAATTGGAAAATCAACAAAAATGAATGGAGATGTTTATGCCCTGGATGCTTATAATGAGAACTTTATTGTAAGTCAGTACGAAGAAAAAAAATTATGCATTTTCAAAATAAATGAAGAAGACAGATTGATCAAGCAAAACTGTACAAAATTTTGTGACAAAATAAGAGTTATTGAGATAATAAAAGAAAATTTAATTCTTTTTGGATCAGAAAAAAAAAGTTGCACAAATGGAATGGAAACGAGAATGATTTAACAGAATACCCGACTCCAAAAAATAAAGAAATACTAAGCATCGAGCAATATAATTCACAAGAAATTATTTGTGGTACCAAAAGTTCTCCAAATAATCCAACCACTGGTTATATTGAATTTTTTGAAATGAGTCATTTAAGCATTGAAAAGATTACGGAATTATTTACATTAAAAGTAGATATAAATAATTGTCTTTTAAACTGCTCTGATAATGGAAAATGTAAATTAAATTCAGAATCAAAATATGTTTGTGAATGCTTTGATGATTTCATTGGTGACAAATGTCAACACAATACTCGTCCTTGTTTTCTTAATCGCTGCAGAAACAATGCGACATGTATTGATGACTTGTTGAACAGAAAATATTCGTGAGAATGCCTTTCGGGAAATAATCAAATAATCAAGTTTAAATAATGGAACTTATTGTGAAAATAAAGTCGATGTTTGTTTAAATGAAACATGCTCTAATCATGGACATTGTAAAGAGGAAAATAACATGCCAAAATGTTCTTGTTTTTACATGTATACTGGAGATAAATGCGAAAAAGAGTCTGAACAATTGAAAAAAAATAAAATGATTGTAAAAACAACAAGCATCATAGCAATTATAGTTTTGATCTCTTTTTTTTTAATTATTATACTTTTTGATCTCATTGATTTCTTGTCACAAAAACAAGTCAAACTTTCTCATTTGAAGATAAAAACGAATACTAATAGTAAAAAAGACATCTATAAAGATTGAATCATTTTAAACTAATTTTTTACAAATAATATTTTTAATTCCATGAGAGTTATATGTCAGATTCACCTTTTGTTTATTTTAATAAAATCTTATCGCTAAATTATTTCCTACGGTAGTTTTATTCAGATCCATATTCTCTGATATGTTTCTTATTATTTATTTTATAAATAAGAAACTGAAATCATAAAAGAGCATCAAAAAAATGAAAATTTTCTTTATTTAGAAAACAAGAAATAAATAGAATTGTAAATAAATTTAAATCCATCCTTTTAATTTAAAAAATTGATGAAGATCTGGATCATCTACTGATTTACCATGAACATTTGCATAAACTTCTTTACAAGCTTTTACTTTGTTAGCTTTGTCTAATATTGCAATGTATTTTTCTATGATAGCTAAATAAAATAAAATTTTTAATTCACATTAAAATGAATCAATAAAAATTTACAAATTCCAAAAATTTTTGCCCAAATAATTAAATACTTGGTTAGTCTTGGGTCATCATAATTTTGAGCACTAATTAACAAAGAAACTAGCTCTCCACAAATATAGGCATCGTCAAATGAAGCCCTTTAACAATTATTCTTAATTCAAAAAATAATTATGTCAAAATTTTATTCTATACTTCGATATTTCTCTGGTATTTTCTAAATCTAATGGAAATTTTGAATACACATCCACAGCACCCATTAAATCATTATTTTTTTTAAGCATTGTTGCCAATTCAATATAAGCATCTTGTTTCTATTATTATAAATTTTTTAATTTTATTTTAGATTTTTTTTTAAATCACCTTTGGTTCTCTTTGTATTACTTTTAAATAAAATTCTTTAGCTGTATCATATTGTTTTAATCTAGAGTTAACACGAGCTAAATACAGCTGACATTGATTGAACAATATAATTTTATCAATATTTATTTTTATTTCCACTTTTTGATCACTTTTTTCCAACTTAACTTCAAATTTATCATCAGTTGGTTTAATAGTTAGTTTTTCAGATGCAGTATTTTCAAGCACTGTTTTTTGAGGTTTGCATTCATGTGTATTTTTTGGAGCAGGATTACTAGCGGAACTATTTTTGGCAATGGGTTGAACAGGATTTTTTTTTGCCATAGGTTTACTAATAATATTGGACTTTGGCTGGGTCATCTTTGAATCTTTGACTTTAGTTTTATTCGAAGAAGCTGGTCTATTTTGTTCACTTTTTTGGTCTTCATTTTTTTCAATTTTAGCTTTGGCAAATTTTTGCCACCATTTTTGACCTAGAAATTAAAAAATCTTCAATAGACTTTCTTTTGGAAAAATGTTTCACTTTAAATTTAGAAAATTAAATGAAAATAAAATGACATTATGAAATTTCATGCAAATATTCCAATACAAAATTTAAATTCTTAAAAAAAAAGTTTTTTTGATTATTTACTTTCTGTAAGCGTTTAGAGATGAAAAAAACAGAGTTTCATTAAGAAATCGAGTTTAGAAAAAATGTTTAAAAAAATATTTCCAATACATCGTTGGATTCTTATCATTTAAATTGATTGTTTATTTAGAATTGAAATCCGAATTTAAAAAAAAAATAAACTACTAATACTAAATAAAATTTAAAATCCCCAGATTCCGAATAATTTGATTTAAAGACAAAGCTGATATTGAAATTTTATTCGATCAACACTTTTTTCCTTAATTTTTTGGCATCTTGAAGTTAAGGATCAAAAACTCTGCAATTTTGCAAAAAGATGTACCTCATTAAGAAGTATTTAATTCAACTGCGCAATTTAATTGCAGAGAATTTGCAGAGCCTCATCTAATATACAATGTGTTCTCTATTTGGTGACATGTCAGGGTAACCCAAATATTAGCCATTAAACGAAATGAATATCATTAAAAAATTTTATTTAAAAATAAAATAATGAACAAGTCAGCCAAAAAATGTATGATTTAAATAATTAAAATCAATTTTTTTTACCATACCATATCCGGCGATATATTAAAGCAATAGCATCGATTTTTTTAAAGTTTATTTTTTCTAAGACTTGGTCATCGACTTCTGGTTTCTTCTTTATTTAAAGACTGAGAATTTTACAAAAATTGAACAAATAAAATTTATGGATCAAATTATTTGAAATCTGGGGATTTCTCTCACCAACAATTTTTATTATTTATTTCAGTGATATAGCCAGACAAATTCCGGAAAATATTAAAATTGCGCTGTTCGCAGACGATCTTTGCATTTGGATCTCGTCTTCTTCAACTAAAGAACTTGAAGCACTCCTTCAAATTGCAATAAACAAGATAATAGAGTTTTGTGAAACATGGGGTTTCTATATTAATACAACCTAAACTTGCTACACCACATTTACAACGGCTGGTCGAAGAAAAAACTACTTTACCAAATATATGCTAAATTTAAGAGTTGTAAACAAGTTAATACTTTTAGATCCAAACCCATCCTTTTTAGGAATTAAGCTAATTCAACTTGAGAAAAGACTAGTATAGAAGATAAACCCATTAAAAAAGTATTAAGAACTTCAAATGGGCTAACTCAATCAAATCAAATTTAAAGCTGTACACTCTTTGACTACTGTTTTATTATTCTAAACGTTGGAACAGAGAAGATAAAAATATCGCTACAAAAAATTCAAAATAAAATCCTTAAAATTATTAAACGCTTTCCAATTAGGACTTCTATAAGAAATATACACAAAAAACTAAATCTAGAAACAATAGAGGAGAGAGCAAATAGCTTTTTCGTCAAGTTCTTAAGTAAAAAATCAAGAATAGAGCTCATAGCTAAAAAATTCAAGACTATTTGTCATTTAAAGGAAACAATCAACGCTATAAAACTTCTTTTGATTAAAACTAACATTGACTAAATCAGTGGTGTTCCGGATTTAGTAATTTACAATAATTTACGTAAAAAAAGTAAAATTACCGAATTTTAAGTAAAATATTGTAAATTTACAAAAGAAAAAAATCGTAAATTTACTAAGTTTTACGTAAGATATGGTGAATTTCGAACATTTTACGTAAATTTTTGTAAAAAAAAATGTCCAGGAAATTGTAATAATCAATTTTAATAGTAAAAAATAGTACGTAAATTTACGTAAATTATAATAATTTTTTTTTACATAATTTTGAAAATAAATATTGAATGGTAAAAAAAATTCCTTTTTTTTTTTAAAAAGTGCCAAATTATTTCAATTTTTTGGATTTTTTTTTTTTACAAAAATTTACGTAAAATGTTCGAAATTCACCATATCTTACGTAAAACTTAGTAAATTTACAATATTTACGTAAAATTCGGTAAATTTACTATTTTTTACGTAAATTATCGTGAATTACTAAATCCGGAACACCACTGTTATTTATAATTTTTTAATTGAATCTTTCTATCAATTTATAATTAAAATGCTAACATTTTTCTCGTTGCTTGAGGGTTTAAACAAAGGCTAATGACATTCGGACAAACTCTGGGGAAACCCAAATTTATTTATTAAATAAAATAAAAAAATTAAAATACCCTTGATTAAATTTATTAGCTCATCTGTCAATGGGTTTTCAAACATTTGATAGCAACATGTCAAAGCTTCTTTACTTTCATTCAGCAGCTCATTTAAACGATCCAAATCGGACTCTAGTTTGTTCTCGTTTAAAAAATCGTACAATTCAAATTTAGAACAGCCCAACAAAAGCAGAAAATAAAATTCTTCAATATTACTATAGATCAATATTTGTGATATCTTGAAAAGAGAACAAAAAAAAAACTGAAATTTTATTTTTTAAATGAGGAAAAAATTAACTTCTTCTTGAATTTTTAGAATGTGTTCATTTTCCTTGTTTCCCAATGATCTTATCAAATTAACCAAATTCATCAAGTTCATAATTCTAACTTTGTCCACATGATTTGTACTCGCATTCATGGCCAAATTGTAATGTGCATCAATTAACAATATAATCAAATCCTGAAGCAGTTTTGAATTGATCAGAATATCTTTATCGATTGGAGATTTCTTATTAAATTCAATTAATGCCAAACAGCAGAGCCAAGCACAACTTAAAAATTTAATATTATTTTTTTAAGTTTTTTTTTTGTTTTTTATCATTTTACTATTTGAATGAGTCTTGTGGTTTTATTGTTTCCAAATGAATTTTAAATGAGCGCTGAAGTTTTCCGATTATAAGAAAAGCTTCCAAAAATTCCAGATTAAATAAACTATAGTTATTTTCTGAAAACAAAATTTGTTGTTTTTTTGGAAAATTTTTATCCAACTTTTGCAAAAAGAGCTCAAGGCCAGAACATAAAGAGTGAATAATTAATTTTAAATTATTTTCATTTAAATCCGTTTTACTCAGCGCAAATCCAAAATAGAATCTTAAAAAAATGACCATTAAACAAATTACGATTAAAAATTTATTTGGTACCTTGACAGCGTCTGGAATTCACTATCGGACCAATTTAAGCATTTTATGAAAAACGGTAGAGCTAGCTTAAAGTCCTTAATGGAAATAAAAGATTTTCCTGCTTTAAAAAAAGCGGAAAAATTGTCCCGTTTATTGCGAACAATTATTCCAAGACCATCCATATACTTAATGTTAGCTTGGTAAATGTAATTGTTAAAATCATTTGTGTTATTATCTTTTTTTGATTCCTAAATAAAAGTGAAGAAAAAAGAAAAAATAGAAAAGTTTTTTTTTACAGCAATTATTTTCTTAGCTTTGAATTGATAAAGTCTCTGAACTTGTTCAGCCTTAAAATGTTGATTTGTTTCTTTTAAATGTTGATATTCCATGTCCAAAGCCTTTAATTTTTCGGCATTTGATGATGTCGCACTCACATTGCGCAACTTACATATTGCATTTATTTCATCGTCTTTTGAGCTTTCTTCTGCAATTTTATTTTGTAACACTAATGAAGAGTTTTTATCTTCCTTTAAAAAAAAACTTTATTTAGACCAGACTATAAGTAGATTAATAAGGCTCAGTCCTAGTGCTTAATGTAAATCATCTTTACACTTATTTAATCTAAGTGTAACAGTGTGTCATCTGTCATCTAAAAAATCTACATTTCATCGATCATTTCAAGCTGATTTTTATATCATTGATTATCTTTATTTTGCTGATGTTTTTCTCAAGAAGTATGAGGCTCAAAAATAGAGTTGGTCAAAAGTAAAAATCAAAAAGTTTAAGTAGTGACTCTGACTTTTGACTTTTTATTCCTAAAGTCAGAAATGACTTTAAAGGTCATTATGATCAAAATTAATGTTCAGAATTTACTTATCTTTTTTAGTTAAATCATTAGTTTATTTTACTATTTAATCTTTTTGAAAAATATTCTTGTATTAAAATTCTTTAAATTTTAATTTGCATAGTTTAAAAAAAAACATTGTAAATAAATTTTAAAAGAATTGATGTTGGTTTAAGAAAAATAAGCTTTCCTAAATTAAACTGTCTTACATTTCTTAACAACCATCAATATTTAAAGTAACTTATTTTAAGATTTTAACTATGATTTCGATTTATTACCAAATCAATTATTTAGTATTTGAACTAACTTTTTAATAATTTGGATTTTTTAAATTGACTGTATATGGCAAGTTTTTTTTTCTATTTTACATTTCTAAAAATAATTGCGTAATTATATTTCAAATTTTAACATGCTTAAGTATTGAGTTTTAATGAAACAACGTAATTTCAAAATTTCAAAAAAGTTAAATAGAAAAAAAAACTTGCCATATAGTGAAAAAAAGATAAAAAATTCAAAATCTTTAAAAAATTTTTTACTTTCAAAATTTTTTAACTTTAAAAAATAACAATTCAATAAGTAAATTGTTAAAGAGTGCAAGCGACAGCCCAAACTCATCTTCAATGGCATAAACAGCCAAAGAGTAAGGTTACTATAAAAGACCTAATAGATCAAAAGGTGTAACCATATTGTTGATATATTGAATGAACAATTTAGCAACGTTTTTAATCAGACTTGTTTTTAAGTCTAAGTCACAAAAAGTCAAAATCATGACTTAAATTTTTTTTTATTAAGTCAAAGCCAATGTCTTAGAAATTTTTTTTTTTTTTAGTGAAGTTTAGTCGAGTCAACTAATTTTCTGATTTTAAAACTAAATTTTTTTTGGATTAAAATAAAAAATCATATTTATTTTTTAGTTTAAAAATCAGAGTTCACTTGACTAAACTTCACTAAAAAAAAAATAATTGTCATTGACTTGACTTGACTTAAAACTTGTGACTTAAAAACAACTCTGTTTTTAATCCACGATTGCTTAGCAAGATCTTTACAATTCCGCTTAAATCTTTCATAATGAATCGTGTGAACTTAGATATTTTTTTATGCCAACAGAGTACCCAGCTTTATCAAAAGATTCAACCCGAGAAAATCTCTTGGGATTGATGGTATTCTCCCATATGTTAATACTGAATTTTCAGATATCTTCTCAGGGTTATTGATCCAAATTTTCGTGAAATCATTTGACGAAGGTCGTGTACCTAGTTGTGAACTATTGGAAAAAAAGTAAATGTGACCCCGGCAGCTTTAGACCTGTTTTCCAAACAGCAATGTCTTGCAAAATAATGAAATGTTTGATTAGGGACGCCATGTTAGACCATCTCTTTAATAACGTGCTAATAACAACAAGCATTGTTTTGTCTTTGGACAAATCGTTTACCACTAATCTCTTGGAAACAGAAAATTTCAAAAGCGAAAAATTAGAAGAAAGGGTTTGAATGTACTAGTGGTGTTGCTCGATTTCGCTAAAGCTTTTGATAAGGTATGCAGTGAGTCTATTAAAATTAAACGTAAAAACGCTTGGGTTTGATAATGAATCCTCATTTGGAATAGAAAATTCTTCATACAGTAAAGGATATAAAAGAGTACTTGAGAATGAGTCGAAAAGAGCCACAAAATTAGTACCAAGAATTTGTTACTGGGAATGTAGCAGTAGGCCAACAGTTTTTAGTCCAACTCCGCTTAGAGAAAGAAGAGAACGAGGTGACTTGATTAAGCTATTTAAAGTGTTTTTCACACAAAATTTCAAAATTCAAAATTTCCTATCAAAAGTAACTCGATAGCTTCTTCTTGGCCAGCTCAGGGAACCAGGCAACACAAAAGGAGACTATCCGGTCAAATCATTAAAAGTTGTAGTCAGAAAGGACATTTTTTTTATCAATAAAGTAGTAAATGGTAGGAACGAGCTTGCTGAGAAAGTCATAAACTCGTGTTCAGTTAATCAATTCAAAAAATTCAAAAATTCAAAAATTAACTAACAATCTGAATTGGAATTAGATTGGTTTGGTTGGGGAGGATCGTGTACCCTTACCCTGTATGCTTTAGACTTGGACTTGTTTTTTGTGTAATTATGAATTAGTTTATTTGAATATGCTTTTTTATTTATCTTACATAGCAGCTTAATGTTTTAAATAAATTAGAGCTATCATAAAAGACTTCATTCTTGTAATAGCTAATGATTATTATTATTATTAATCTAGTAATTTTTTAAAGCGAATCATAAGCCAATAGCGGATTCAAAATAGTTTGTGATTTTGTTGGGACTAAACCCGCAATATAAATAATAGGAAAGAATATTTTGCTTGCGCGTTTTAGGGACAACCCGGCAATGTGAATTTTCATACAAAAATTTCAAGATAAAATTTAAATTCTTAATAAAAATATGGCTTTTGAAGTACAGATTATTCTGTAGTTTTTAAAAGGTGAAACAAACAATGTTTCATTTAACAGTCCAATTTAAGAAAAAATTTAAATAATTGTTTCCCGATAAATTGATTTTTTTTAATCAAATTGAATGTTAACATAGAAATGAAGAATTAAACTTTTACAATTGTAACTATGACAGAATTTTAACATTTAAATAATAAAAATTTACAAAATGCAAAATAATATTCTGTTTTGATTAGATCATCTAGACAAGAAATAAATAAATTCCAAAATATTGATATTTTTTTTATCATTAAAATTTTCCTGTTAATAAAAATTAATCTTTTTTTGTTGAATTTAGTGAAACAAATTGTGTTTCATGTTGTTTCATCATCAAATTTTGAAAAGCTCAATTTTGTCAATTTAAATCAATGAAAAAGAATTTAATTTTGTAATTTGGAAAGGTTTGTATGAAATTTCACAATGCCGGACAACCCTATTCTCTGGTGAGCTCATAAAAATCAACCCCTCAACTCAATTTAAACATTAAAAAACAAAAAACATTAAGTCTGAGCGGAGTCTGTAATAATTTGCTTTTTAATAAATTGGCTTAAAAATTTTTAATTTTACTTGTTCTTGAGGCCCGTAGATATTTTCAAAAAAGTATTTTTCTTCCAAAAGCTGCGCCAGCCAAAAATGATACTGATAATCTTTGTTATTAAATTTAATTGCGGTTGCCGATTCAAAAATGCTCTTATTCAATAGATAAATAGCCGACTGGTTGTCGTTTGATTTGATTTTTTTTTTCGATTTCTCTGATTGAACAACAGACAAATAATTAGAAGAGCTCAATTGACTCTTTCCATACAACGCCTCCCCATCTGCTTCATCATAAATAATTTGAAGCTGTTTTTCCCACGTTTTACTCTAAACAAAATATTATGTTTTACCGGATTTTCTCACTTAATGTCCCCTGAAAACTAAAGAAAACACGTTTTATGAAAATATGGGGTATTTTGTGAAACTCAATATTTTTTTGATTTCTAATTTCCTCGGGAAATTATCTAAAACATGGTAAGGATATTATTTGAAGCAATTATTATATTTGCATTAAGTGTTTTATTAAAATGAATTTTTTTTATAAAAATAAGCTATCTGTTAAATTTTATCTAAAAAAATGGATTTAAAACACATAAAATACAAAAAAGTATGGTTGAAAAAAGTTTTTGATAATAATTCTTTAAAAAATCGCATTATAAATATACCATGTTTCAGATAATATCCCATGTTTGCAAAAAATCAAAAATTTCACATAATTTTTCAGGGAAGTTAAAAGGTGTTTCATTTAATTGCTCATAGGACATTAAGTGAGAAAATACGGTAACATTTTTAAATCGAAGAAAATCAAGACAATACTTGATAAGCCTCAGTAGGATTTACAAAATGGTCAAATTTTTCTGAGCTAAAATTTCTATACTCGTCATTTAAATCAATCATTTTGTCTTGGCAATTTATTTCCTCATTTAAACTTGACATTTCTTTTAAGCACATCTGTTTTGAATAGAGCCCATTAAGAAATGGTATTTTGACAGATAGACCAGAAATTTGATTCTCCAAGTCAAGATTGATTGCAGATGAGCTGTTTTGAATGCTAAGCCAAAGCAAACTTAGTCCATCTGGGTTGCATATATTTCTAAGTGCATCAATAATTGGCCTGGAGTAATTGATTTTATCAAAGCTTACTGGAGTTATTATGGGCGCTAGAGAAACAGGGTCTTGATAGTCGTTGTTTGAATCATCAAGGATGCATAGTCGAATTGAAGGACTTTTGAAAATTGCTATTGAATAATTTTGCTCCATTGATTTGTTGGCGGACAAGACACTGACAATTAGATGCGAATAGGTATAGTTAAGACAGAGATTGTATTGCCCATTGGTATTTTTGTTTTCTACTTTGTCATTTAGTCTTATTTGAATTTCACAGTTTGGATCCAAAGAAGACACCTTAAGCTTGATATTTTGCGTTTCAGCACTTGCATAAAGCTCGTAATCAAAATGACCAGGTTCAAACTCAGGCTGAACACTCAAAGTCTCAAAATCAAGGATGTTTAACAAAGCATTTGAGGCACTCAAGCGATTACAAGTAATCATGTACATCTTGACAGTTCCATCTTCACTTGTTACTTCAATTTTAATTTTGTTATCTCCTTCGTTTAGTTTTACTTGATCACCATAGCCTGTATCTGATTTGATTGTACATGACGCACCACGGTCGCTAGTGATTGCTTTAATTTTCAAACATTGAACACTGAACGGAACCGTAACACTGTAATCAAGTATGTCCTTGTTGAACTCGGGCTTCAGTCCCGGTTTATCAATAGACAACTTGGAAAGGTTCGCATCATCCATTTATACAACATAAACCTAATTAGTTAGTTTTTAAGCTCAAGACTGTTTAAACGCCTCAGAAGAGTTTCGAGCTGGCGTAATTAGCATGTATCCATAGAGATTTTATTTTTTTTCTTATAATGATGAAATATCATAATTGAGAAAAACAAAACAGACAATGTATTAAGAAGGTTATTGAGCAATAAGTTAATTTAAATAAATAATAAAATTAAATTTTTATTTTATAGCAAAATAATAAACAACTTGAATCAAGCATAAAATTTAAATTTATAAAATAGTAAATATAAATAAATTTTAGTTTAATTTAATAAAAAAATTAACTAAAAAATACACTTATTACAAATGATTATAATTATTTAAATTTTGAACATTTATTAGATGTCAAAATTTACAAAATAAACTGCAAAGTTTTTGATCAATTGGTCTAAGTTCACTTATCTAATAATCAAAAAAAGGCAAAATTAATGTAAAAACTTAATTTAAACATAACTATTCAGATAGAAAAGTCTTCTAATACTTCTATTAAACATTTTTTTTTCTATAACAAAAGTGATACTTGAGGCAAGCCTTGTAAAATTAAAATTTTGATTTATCATCTAACACAAGGGACTTGTCCCATTTACGAATTGTATTCATTCGCAAAAATATTTATTTTTATTGGTATCAAAATTAACCTCTATTGTGGAGAAGTAATAATAATAATAATAAAAATAATAAATTGAGTCATAGCAATGAAGCACCCTGCGACCAATCCAAAACAACTTGAATCGCTATGATGACTGGTTGTGCGTTTGGCGAGAAGGAATGTGGGACGATGAGTGTTCGAGCTAAGACCCCCCCAGTCCTAGCGTAAACGCTTCTGGGGACTGCCCAGGCCTTCAACTCACCGTCTCACTGACTGAGCCATGGTTGATCGTTGAGGTTTAGGTGGTGGTGGTGTTTGTGCGGGCAAGATGTATGTCGAGGCGGGCCTTGAAGCTGTTAAGGGTTGGAGCGTTGACTATCGAGGACGCGAGGTTGTTCCAGGTAGATGCAACTCTGTAATTTAGGAAGTTTGTTCGCGCCGGGCAGTAGAAATTAAAATTTACAAAAAATAAGAAATCAAAAAAAAAAAATGAAATGATTTTTTCAAAAACTGTTAATAAAGAAAGATCCGATAAAATTTCTTAGGAAAGTTTTTAAGTGCTTTAGATTGTTTAGACATAATTTATTAGAGTCAGATAATCTGTCATTAGAGTTAAGATTCTTTTTTAATTCCAATTGAAATTGAAAATTGTTTTTTTTGATAAAATGTATATCTCTATCAAGGTAAGAAACAAGAAAAGATAAATCCTTTTCAAAGACTTAATTCTAAGAGAACGCACCCTTGTCTGACTCCATTGAGCACTAGGTTGCTTATTATTATTTAAATATTTGAATTTAAATAATTTATTTTTGTCAAATTTACAAAATTAAAACACAATTGAATAAAAAGGTTTTGAATAAAAGAATAAAATTTAATAAGAAAAATTTTCGCCTAAGTCGACTTTAGTCGATTTTCTCAAAATTGGAGTGAATTAGTTGAAAAAAAATCGACTTTGGTTGAGTCGACTCACAACACAAGTTTATACTAAATGTTGTTGAAAAGTGTTCGCGAAAAAATCTCCCTTTTTTCTGTTTTATGATTCCTTATTTTTGAGATCAGAGTTAATCTAAATATTTAAATTTATTCTTTTTATTCAAAAAAGGACTGCTTGAGAATAAAGCTTTGATTAATTTATTAACAACCATTTTGTAAGCAAAGATAAGCTTTTCGCTTTCAATATTTTCGCTAAATATAATGGTTTAGTTAAAAATTTTTAAACCAAATTTTGACCAATTCTAAATAGCTAAATTGATCAATATTTAAAATCTTTTTTTTCAATAAATGCTTCATGGACGATGATATGATGACGATGATGATATAATTAAGTCATTAAGGTCACAAAAGTATTCATAGAAAAAATTTTTATGACTTTATAGATCAAAAAACGGAATTTTTGATTTCGCTCAAAAAATTAAAAATTTATTTACTTTAATTCTGTTTAAATTTAATAAATTTTACTCGAAATACATTTTTATTAATGAGGTTTTAATTAATTATCTTACATTTCTTTAATTTAGACATTTTCAATAAATTTTAAGCGATTCTAGGTTACCCTTAATTTTGTGCGCTATTTAATAAGAATTTTTCAAATAATTAATTAAATTAAATTCTCGCTTTTTTTATTTTATTAATAAATTATAATAAATAGATTAATTTTGAACAATTCAAAAATAAACACAGTTACTGTGTCTACATAATTTATTTGAAAGACAAAACTTTAGCTTAAAACCACCAAATTGAGCCTTTTTTATTTTTTTGTTAAATAAAATAATAAACTTTCCTCTTGATAGTTATAAAAAAGGATTACACTAGGTGGTTTTAAGTTAAGGTTTTGTGTTTGCAACTGTTTTCGACAAGTTAATTTCGACAGTTATAAATTCGTCATGAAAAACTCGACTTGTCTGAATTCGACATAATTAATTTAGACAAATTTTTTTATACTCGACAAGAATAAACTCGACATGTAGTATTCGACAATTAAAGGACTATGCAGAATCTTTAGGAGTTTTCGCCTACCATTGATAACATACTCCGTATGTTTAGAAAATTTGGATTCAAGCAAATTAAGTGGGGAGAATTTTATGATTTAATTTACTAAACATACGGAGTATGTTATCGTATATTTTTTAAGAGCTTAAAATAAAAAATTAAATAAAAAAAGTCAATGTTGGGTTTTTTTAATTTTTATTTAAAAAAATTGAATTAAAAATTAAATAAAGTAAAAAAAAATTAATTGATTATTTCTGAATTTATGGACAAAGATCTTTTTATAGATTCATTTTGAGTATTAATTGAAGCATCTTCACCCTGATCTGAATCATAGAAAATTAGTATTATTATATTTTTTATTTTATGCCCTGGTTTAGGTATCTTTTCTAAATCAAATCTCCCGTGCCCCATAAAATATACTAATGCTGCTACATGACTACAGCATCCTAGCGTTCTTTTGCCTGTTTTGCAACTACAAATTCAGGAAATGTCTTCTAAATTATTTGAGTTGGGTTTAAATTTTACAAAAACTTTGTATTTGACACTATTAGAATGTCTTGATTGGATCTTAGCAAAAATAATTTTTACATTTTCTTCATTTTGTAAATTGCTCGATATTAAAAATTCGTATTCTTCGTTTGATTGACAATGTTCATACAAGTACCCATATGCTTGTTCGAGCTGATAGTAACCAAAAGTAATTTTTTTGCGAATTGTTTCAACATCTAATTTAGGAAATCCATCTATTTGAAAATCTTCAATCCTAGTAAATGACATCTGGCTATTTGTTAACCTTAAATCCAAATATTTTTCTAAATTATTTTTCAATTTAAGCTTACTTTTCATGGCCTGTTCAATTTTTTCTACATCTTCTTTGTCGGATATTCTTTCAGAAAAGAAAGCATTTATTAATGAAGCCGCTATACGATAATCATAAATTATATGTGGAAGCTTTGTAATTTGAATTTCTTTTAAGAACTTGAACTGCTGTTTAAATATTCCATTTTTCACTTCTATGACATAGCGACATTTTGTTACTAATCGTGTCTCATTAGCTTCACTCCAGCTAAGCTGTTTTTGTCCATTTTTCATACTTTAATTTCAACTTTATAAAATATAATCATCTGAAATAATTAGTATGATTTAAAACTTACATGTAGGAATTTTGCAGTTTTAACCATAAGCTGATTTTAGCCTTGATATACAATCTAAGAATCCACGGTCAAATATAGCCAAGTCACCTTTTTTTAATAGATTTCTTAGATGATTATCTTTTATCAATACATGTTCCATAATCGATGCGTCGTTATCAGTAGCAGCGTAATTACCATAAACATCAATTATTTTCCCATTTGAAGTTGTAATAACGAACGGCTTAACGAGTGGCCTATTTTTGTGTCCGCTATAAAGTTTTCGCTGAATCAACTTTCGCTGTTTCGCAGTTTTCGCTGTTTCGTTTTCGAACTCTTCTGGCAATAGCAGTAGGTACCATCAGCAATAAAAGCAAGCTGGTTGTCATCTAAATCGAATAACGCCTTTACCATCTCCGTATTTTGTCCGAGCCATTGTTCTCTCGAAAATCGCTTTGCTCCAAGATAATTTGGAACAAAATCTTTGATCATAGCATCTCGGACTTGTGCGCAAATATTACATATACTTTGTCGATATTCGAAATCAAAGATATTTACTATCATATTTTGATCAAGTCCTGTTTTTAGCCAAAATAGGTAAATCACAATAGCTTGTAATTTAGAAGGATTTTCAGATACAATTAATGATTTTAATTCATTGAATATAAAAAAAATTTCGTCTTTTTTAAAACCAGTTGTTTTATAAAATAGTTCTCCGGTCACTATTGAAAAATCATTGAATTTTTTGAACAAACTTGATATTTGTTGTTCACGGAGTTTCAAAAAACCTTCAAAAATTTCTAAAATTTTTTCGTTTGTCAGGCCAATATTGTCACTAACTACACGTATTGTATCGATATGATCGTCTTTAACATAATAGTTTTAGGTTAAATGTTCACGACACAACCTTGCTCCTCTCGGAATTAAAATGTCTCGTTTCATGTAAATATCAATAGTTGCTTCAAGTGATAAAACTGAAATTCGTTCCAGTCTTTCTTTCACAAATAAAACATAAACTATGTGAAGCATATCCACGTTTAATCTATAAGACTATTTTGTTTTTATTAGGAAAAACGTTTTGTGTGACAGTTGCTTCATTGCCGAAATCAAAATCATCTACCGAATTTTGAACCTCAATTGGCTGGTTTTGAGATGCCGTTTCATTATGATTGTTAAAAGACTCATCATTAATTGAAAAATCATTTACTCGATCGATGTTTGATGATGTCATTGGTTGAACTTCATAATTATTTTGATCAAGAGTATTTTCGTTTTTGTCATCTGTTCTTGAATTCTGATCAATTGAATTAATAGTATTAGTAACATTTTTATTATCTTTTCTATCATATTATCTCATATAATGCTTTCTACACATAATATCTCCGACTTGAACTTGAGTTCCATAAAAACAAGTAAATTCATTTGCTAACTCAACTGATTTTATTTCTGATAACTTTTTTTTCCAATTATGTCGCCTTTTCTTCTACATCCTTCGAGGATATGACAAAATCGTTTGGATAGATTATCAAGTGGCATTTTTAATAAAAATTATTTTAAGTAAAAGATTTTTTTTAAAAAATTTCAAATTTATTTGAGATTTAGTTATAAACAAATTTTTTTCAAAAAGGGTGTTTTTTACATAATTCAAGATCATAATTTAGTGGACATTAGCAAAATATTACAGTAAAATGTGTTCTCGGACAAAGCTTAATAAAAATCCTTTAAAAAGATCCTTAATTTATTATTTTAAGTCTTTATCTTCATAACTGAAATTCTAGGCCAAATTTCAATGGAGATCCGGCAACGTCCTTTAATTTTGAATTTGTTCATAGCTTAAAATCACATCCACATTTGCTTAGCTTAATTGATAGTCTTAAGTTAGATCTATCAAATACAGAAAATGAATTTATAAAGTTGTGTCCTGGCCGTACTAACAGACGTAAGCCAGGTTATATTTATTTGGAAGAGCAATTAAATCAAGCTATTTCTGATTTTACTTTTGATAAAACTTTATCTTTTCTTAAAAATTTATCTCACTTGATAGAATTCAATGGATAAATGAATTAATTATAATTCTTTATTTATATTTTTGTATTTTTTCTAATATTTTTTAATTAATAAATTTTTTTATTTCCTGTCTAAATAATGAATGTCGAAATTTTAGAAACCTGTCCAAATTATAGATGTCGTAATAATTGTTTTCCAAAATTTACCTGTCGAATTAATTATGTCGAATTTATTCTTGTCGAAAACAGGCATATTCAAGTTTTGTCTCTCAAAAAAATTATCAAGACACTGTAACTGTGTTAATTTAATATAAGTACAAAATGTTAAGCAAAAATCAGTTCAAGTCACATTTTTTTTTATTGCAGTGAGTTAATTAAAATAATGACTTGAGTAAATAGGAAAAAAACTTGAGATATTTTCAAAATTAAATAAAGTCAAAAATTCAATCTTTTAAGAAAAAGTTAAGTTTTTTTTTGACTAATTTGTTTCTTTGTCTAATTAAAAAGTCGCGAACAAAAAAATTGCATGTGTATGGTCAATCAAAAGTTACGTCATGAATTTTCTAAAAACAGTTCAATCAATGGAATTTCTACGTGTTCTTATCTGCTCGTCACGCGATCGCTCGTTCCTCGCAATAAAAGTCAGCAGCGCTAGTCGTGTGATATTGCTTTTTTTACCACGGTTAAGTTGAGTTGTTGAATTTGACACAAGTTTAAGTCTAAGTCACTAAAGTCAATTTTATACTTGACTTAAATAATCGTGAATCATTGATTGATAGGAAGAAAAAAATTAAAAAAATTTCTAGGATTGATATTGCTAAATTAAATAAGATTAACTTGCATGACTTAAGATTTTTGAATAGCTCTGATTTTAACGAATCTTAACAGAAATTGAGAATACTTAACAAATAACCAATAAATGACTATATACCTGCATTTATTTGATTTGTGTTTATAAATGTACAACATGCGTGATTAATAGAAATAAGCTACAATACTAGTCAAGAAAAAATTACTTATTAGTGCTCTGTATATTTTATAAATGCAAAATATAAGCTTTCTAAAAATTACTCAAACAAAAATTCAAGATAAAATGGAAAATCTAGCCCTACCACAACCTAACCTATTCTTTGAATCAGACTGCCTTTTTTTCAACTAATTGAAATGAGTTTAAGTAAGAATTATGATTATTTTTATTAAAATACGAACGGCAGCTTTCTTTTGAAGCCTTTAGATTAAATTTTTCTGACGAAACTATGCATTACCATATCTTCTTCTATATTTGGAGATAGTCAAAATTGTCATAAAAAAAAAAGTCATAAAAAAAAAAAAGCAAAATTGTCATAAGAAAATTGTCATGTGTTGTCATTTGTCATATATGACAAAATAAACAAGGAAAAATGAAAAATAAATGATTGGTTGATTGTTAGAATTTTTTATTTAAAAAAGAATTTAAATCCATGACAAAACAGTTTTAATTGTTTATTCTAAATCAATACAAAGTTTAGAAAATTTTGGGGAATAATTTTCAACAGAATAATGAGTAAACAAAAAAAAATCAGTACATTTTATTATAGTATTAAACTCATCTCTGATTTTTGTTTGATCAAAGACTAATTTACCAGGATCTAGATTCATAGCTAAAGATAATGCATATCCAAGGGCAAATAAGCCACAGTCTTTGTTACCTTTTTGTTTTGTAACATTGACATGGACAACGTCAAAAAATCTAGAGCCACCCGAGAATCTTTTTAAGACCGTTTTAATAAGATTGAGATAGTGTTTAGGGTTATTAAGACTATCATAAATGAACCAATTATTAAAACTTTCAGGATCTTCGTATGAAGGATGCAAATTAGCCAAAACAATCCAGTGGTTTTCAGCATGTAAAACTTGAATAAAAATTGACTCGTGTATTGTTTCAGGATTAAAAGGTGCATTTTTGAGAGTATAATAATCAGGCCTGAATAATCCTTGGACATCATATTTCTTGTAAATCAAATTCTGGAACTCAGTAATATGAAAATTGGTCAACTCTTGATTTTTTTCTAGTTTTAAAAATTGTAAAGAAATAGGCACTCTCTCGTAATTAGTGTATGAGCGGACTTCCAAGAATTGAACTTCAGATGAATCTTCTAATTTTTGTCTCTTCTTGCACGGCTCTGATACTAATATTGGCTCTGTTTTGACTAAACGTTCACTTGAAAAATTGATAAGAGCGTCGAATAGATCTTGACGAACCGGTTGATTATTAAGAACAAATGTTTTGTAAATGTGAATCTGACTCTTAAGTATTGTGAAGAGTTCTTTTGAAAATAATTCACTTGCTTGTTCATTATTTGGTTGATCTAGCTTGATTGTTAGATTCACAAAATCGATTGTTTTTAAAAAATCTAAGTTTTTTAGAGGGTTATCGAAAGCGATCTTCCTTTTTCTCTTTTTACCAACTTTCTCGACATTCAGTTCTTCTTCATCTTGGTCAAATTTCATCAGACTTGTACCATATGGTTCCATAATGTGTGCAGATAATTTGTCAAAATATTGTTCAAATGTGAGAATCTGCTTACTGAATTGTTCTTGTAATGTAACAAAAACTTGATCTTTTTTTTTGTTTTTTGATAATTGCTTTGGCTCTGCGATTGGATTACGCTCGTTTGCATGGAATTCGCTGTGAACTTGAGACGCCGACTTTTTGATCATATTGATAAATGTTAACACATTATTTGATTTTGATGATGGAATTGACGATAATTTTAAATGATAACCTTCGAGGTGGTTATTTGTTCGTGGACCATTGTTGTCGAAATGATTCCATGAAAATCCATACTTGCCTTGTAACCAAGTATTGACAAAATACTTAATAAATTTTAATATATCACTGTCAAGAATAACTGGAACTGTGCTCAAAATAATGTTCCAGCCAGTTTGGACATCATTGAGTGGGACAAGTGCTAACGCGCTAAATTTTCGTATCCATTGTTTAAAATTGTAATCGTTGTAATAAAGTGCTTGTTTATTACATTTATTGAATAGATAACGTATAATGGCTTGATTAAAGTGAAACCAACATCCATAAATTTTTACATTTTCGAATTCGACGCTGATTGCTTGAATCATGGCTAGCTCGAAATCAGAAAGCGTTTCTTGTAAAACGATTGAACAATTATTACGAGTGAGAATTTCTTTAAGGTTAGATAAAGCTTCGACATAAGTCTCACGCTCTTTGTTCTGTAAAAGAATATAACATGCTGGGTACATTTGGTTCTGATAATAACCATGAACGGAGAAAATTTGGAGAAAATGAGTTGGGCACGTTTTGAAAGTCCCGTCAAAATGCCATCTTACTGAATTACACAATATTTTCATTCCAATAGGAGACATGAAGATCAATATTCGATTTTTATTGTCTTTGTTATCAAATTGTAAAAATTGTTCGCAGTTAATGGTTGAGTATATTTCGTTGATTTGTATATCTTTTGTTTGTTTTGGATTGTTTGGTTTAGTCTGGTTCCTGTGATATCTCAAATTTGACTTAACAGTGGTGAATGGTTTCCAATATTCGGCTATTTCATTATATGAATATTTCTCGGTTAGTTTTTGGTACTGACGGTTGTATGCATCCATGAGAGGAACGTCATGATCTTTTATGACATTTTGGATAAGTTGCTTGAAAAACATAATGCAATCAATTTCACAGTTGGATAAAGGTGGATGGTAATGTTCTACATTATTTCTTTTTCTTGCCTCTAAGTTATAAAGTGCACTGCATTTTCTATTGACGCATCTGTACCAACTTGATTTTTTTTCGTTTTTTTGATAACGGTGCTTTTCGAAAATAATTTGTTTGTATTCGGTGTCAAGATATAATATTTCTTGTTCCATTTTTTGATTTTAAGATTTTGATTAACAGTATGAGTAGAAGAGTTATTTATTTTCATTTTCAATTTATATTTATATGACTCAACTACTTTTTAAATTAATTAATTAAAATTTTTCTTCTAATCGTTTCATTTTTATCTTAGCTTCTTTTAATATTCTTCTTATTTAATTCAAAGATAAATTTTCTTTGAAATTAATCGCCAATCAGATTTGACATTCAATTTATTTTTTAATTGGTTTGACAATTTTACGATGACTATTTTGTTTTTTTTTCCTATGACAATTTTTTATGACAATTTTGCACTGCACTGATACTGACAATTTTGACCCTAACCCTATATTTATTTAAACAATTCATTTCTACACTGAAAAAAAAAAAGCGTCTTGCGGACGCTTTCAAAGGCGGATATTAAGTCGGATAAAAAGCCACTTCTATTGGTTTTTTTAAGTCACTTTTTAAGACGTTATTTAATTAAGTCGGTTCTTAAGGGGGTTGTGAAGTTCGTTTCAATTCGATCATTTCAATTCAGAAAAACTTTTTTACTAAAAGAGATAATTTAGTTCTGTAAAATGCTTAATTATAAGCAAATTTGCATTAAAATAAGTCTGCAAAATATTTCGCAATTTTCTGCATTTTGCACCCCATTAAAAAGTATTCCAATCAAGTGTGCAATTACATTGCACAGTTTTTGCAGACGTATATTTTTGGATTAAGCAAAGTTGCTTAACCATTGAGCATTTTACAGAACTAAATTATCTCTTTTATTCAAGTTAGTAAAAAAGTTATTCAAGTTTTTCTGAATTGAAACGATCGAATTGAAATGAATTTCACAACCCCGTTCTTAAGTCACTTTTTAAGAAGCTTTTAAAGATAAATTTGAGGGACGCTTTTTTCTTAGCCAATACTTTAATTAAATCGAAGATTTCATTTTAAATATTGATTTTTAAATAAAAAGTTAATTTTTGTAAAAATTTATTTGGAATATTAAAATTTTTTTATCAAATATTAGTTAGAATTAAAAGAAAAAAATTGTTTTTAATTTTAAAAAAAGGTGAAACAAATAAAAAAAGAGTTATTAAATTCTTGTTCTATAATGGTTAAATATCTAATAAATGTGTTTGATATTTTTGTATGTGCTTGTCTTTCACTTTTTACTAATAAATTATCAAAAAAACATAAAATTTTTTTCCAATTTTTGATCAAATTCAATATTGAAAACAAAATAATAACAGAACAATATTTTTAAAATATATAAAATTGAAATTTCACTTTTTATACGTGCAAATATGTCTCTCTCTTCCACAATCAAAAACTCTTCAATATTGTTCCCGTTTTTGATAAGGCAAATAATTGGTGATTTCGCCGTATTCTCATCCAAATTCATTGTATCATCTTTCTTGAAATTTAAAAAAAAATTAAATGACGAATAAGTTTAAATTTATAAAACCAAATTAGTAGGTTATAATTATTTAAAGAGCCGTTAAATGTCACAAGTCTCAAGTCAAGTCCAAGTCCGGACATTTTTTTTTCTTCAAAAGTCCGACCAAAGATTTATTTACTAATTTAATTGGTTTGTCTTATACAATTAGACAACCCAAGAGTACATAAATTTTTTGATATGAAGCCTGATCTAGCAAATTTAAAAAAAAAATTTTGGATTTGGACTTTTTTTGAGACTTTTAAACTACTCTGATTATTTAATCTATTTAAAATCAAATTTATCAATAATTATCACTATCAGAATAAATTAATAATTCGATGAGTTACCTGAAATTCGAGAAACAAATGCGTCCACTCAATCTTCCGACTTCTTGAGTTAAGCTTTCTTTCCAACGATTCAAATACATCGACCAAAATCTCGTTATTTTTCTTTAACATTTAAATTAATTTTTTTTTGAATAAAAATAAAATTAATACATTTTTAAATGTTTTTAAAATAATTTTGCTGTATACAAGATTCAAAACCCTCTCTAAATCGCTCTCAAAACTTTCAGAATTTATGAATATTTCAAACTAACAAATAAGCTTTAGAAATAAAGCTGTATTTTATTTACAAGTATATTTCAAACAAAATCAACTTACATTTGGCTCACAGCCGAAGTAATTAAATTCAACTAATTTCTCCATTAAGCTCATCCTTGAAAGAGACTTCATAAAAGCTCTCCTCGCAACAAATGAATCTTTCAATAAAGTTGACAATGAAGACTTATATGCTGAATTTGAATAATTTTCTCTTAATTTTAAGTGTTCTATGTGAAACTCATTTTTATTCGGAAGAGCCTTTTTTTTTCTTGTCGTAAATTACGAGTTTTTTTTGCGATTCACTCGCATAAAATACGCTAAAAACATATTTACTTTAGCTAGACAACAGAAGTTTCAAAATTTTTATGGACGGTCACGAATCAAATGAACAACCAATCGAGTCTGGCGTACCACAAGGTGGCTGCTTAAGTGCGTTGTTATTTGCTTTGTTCATCAATGATCTGGGAAAAAAGCTTAAAAAAGTCCATCCAAATTTAAATTTTGCACTCTTTGCTGATGACGTATCAGTTTGGTTTACAAGCTCAAGACTCAAATCAATCAACAAAATACTTCAAAAAGCAACAACAGTTATTTACAAATTTACAGTTGGAAGAGGCTTAAAATTGAACGCTGACAAATCGAACTATTTAGTACTAGCTCGTAACTACAATCGTCCATCATACTATTTTAGTTCAACACTAAACATACAAATTAATCTTCAACCAATTCAAAAAAAAATAAACCCAACTCTATTAGGTATAAAACTAGACCCTGGACTCACTTTTGCGGAACATTTTCGCGATGTCAAGTCCAAATGTGAGTCTAAACTCAACCTAATAAAAATTTTAAGCTCGAAAGCTTATAGCATTCAATCAAATTACCTCTTAACGATATACAAAGCGCTAATTCAATCCCTCTTCCAATACAGCATGTTTCCGTATATGATCGCATCTAAGAAAATAAAAAACGATATTCAAATAATTCAAAATCGGGCAATCAGGTCGATATTCAAAGTTTCAAAATTCACAAGCCAAAAGATCATGAACGCAATTTCTAATTTAACACCGATTGATCAAAGAATCCTAAAGTTATGTAGCTCATTTCTTACAAAAAACTACAACCACAATACACACATCAAAGAATTAATTGACAAATACAGTATTCTAAGCAGTACAAAACAATCAATTTTATATCAAATGCACTTAATGAATGTAAATAGTTAATCAATTGTAATTACTCAAATACTATAGAACTCTATTCATTATATATTAATTTTTTATTCTTTTTGATAATTAACTCTATAAAACATAAACTAGCGTTTTTTATATGCTGAAAGAAGGGCGTTCCACCTTCAAGCAGATGACTTTCAATAGTTATTTTTTTTACTAAATAAAAACTTTAGCTTTTTGTGTTTATTTTCATAATTAAAGAGCTAACGAGGGGATTAAAATTAAAAAATTTAATTGTTTGCATTTTTAATTTTCTAAATTAGATAAAATTTTATTTTTTTGATTACATGAGAAACAAAAAATGCTGAGAAATTCTTGGCAATTTTTATGCATTTAACGCTATTAAGTGTTAAAAAACACGGCGATAAACAAAATATGAAAAACATGGTAAAATATTTTAATTGCTTTTTTTTTGTATCGTCTAATGTTATGAAAACAAATACGCCTTTTTTGTCTCTCGTGTAGCCTGAATATAAAAAATAAGCTTTCTGATTTTATTTTATTTTTTTTTATCTCATTTTATTAACTTTAATTTTATATTTTTTTTTTTATATTTTTTTTTAAATTTATTCTGAAGGAGCTTTAGCTCGGTACAGAAAACAAATAAATAAATAAATAAATTTTATTTTAAAAAGGGAAATAATTTTAGTTAACATGATTTTGAAAATAAAACTGTTCAACGAGACTTCAAAGAAACTGTATTTTAAACTTACAAAGGGTTGTTGAATGGTAACCCTGTCACTATTGTCTTTCAGCATCGCTATGCTATTTACGTGGGTACTTATTTATTAAATATTTGTCGATTTCACCATAATGCTTGCTGTTATCTATTCTGAAGTTTAAATTGAAATAAAGCAGCTGTCTGACTTGAGAGAACGAGAAAAATTTTGCTGTCAATTTTCTCTTTAAAAAAAAATTATAAATTTTTTTATTAAAAAGTAGCCTGAAAATTATCTTTTTTTAATTTTTTTTCTAGACTTTCTTCATATACAAGCATTTTAGGAAGTGGGACATAATTTTGAGTATTTTGATCTTCTGAATTATTTGAGGTAGTTGGATAAGATTCATTTTCTCCACTGTTGGAAGTAGTTGGAATAGATTCATTTTCTTCGCTGTTGGAAAAGGTTGGATAAGTTTCATTTACTACAAAGTTTGAACCATCAACAGAAATTTCCTTCAAAATATTTAATTAATTAGTTTAATGAATAATAAAATAATTTTTTAAAGTTTTAAAAAATACCGAATCAAATAAATACTGATTTCTCGTTACAAAAGAGGTTGCTTTAAGTGTAACGCCACTACTCATTATATTAAATTCTTTTGAAGAAGATTTACAAAATATGGTTTACTTTTTTAAAAAATTAATCAAAAAGTATCTAAATTAGTTAGCTAAAACAATCAAACTTGGTCATTTATATCATTTATTTCTTTTCCGATTAAGCTTTTGTAAATAGTTTGAAAGCTTATTTTTGACCCAATTGTTTTTCCAGGAAATTCAGGAATAAAACTCAAATTGCTCATTACAAATTTATCTATTTCTTGTGCTTTTTTAGACAATAATAAAAAAATGAAAAACATTTTTTTGTTTGAAATGTGCAAAAAAGGTTTTAGTAAAGCAAAAACTTTGGAAGATCATTTTATTTCAATGCATAATAAAAATTTATTTTATGAGTGTGTCAAGTGTGGCTATATATCTTCAAGCTGGAAAAGTCATTTAGAACATAAGAGAATCAGTCATCAAGAAGACAATATAAATGATATTGCTGATGAATATGAGAATTTACTTCAAGATTCAATAATTGAGCAGGTGTTGAATGAATGTGAAGCAAATGAAGACGAAATAGAATTAGAAAATTCAACAAATCAATTCCAACAATTTTCTGGTATTAATGTAATTGATGATCAACAATTTGACCAAAACACCAGAGTAGAAGATTTTTTAGAAGGTAATTTCTTTAATGCATATCTGATTAGCTTATGCGATGAAAAAAATATTGATTATGAAAAATTTCTTAATCAATCTAAATATTATTCTAAATGATATAAAATAAATTTAAATAACTTTAAATAACTTTTGCATGTCGTCAATTGATTTTTTGTATGATTCACTCATTTTAGGGAACAAAAAGGTTGAATACGGCAATCGATAAATTCGACGAAATAAACAATTTTTTCCAAACAAACCTTAACAGTCTGTCGACAGATTACAAGCTCTTGAAATTCTTAAAAGAAAATACAAATTATATTGAACCTGAGCCGATTACCAGCAGTGAAAAAGAGTTGATTGGTTATCAAATACCATCCAAAAAAAATTGGATCAATTTATTAGAAATGCCGGAAAATTTGAATTTATTAGACAAAAATAAGAAGAACTTTATTGAAAAACAAAAATTAAATCAAAAAATTTTTCGAGATTTTGAAGATGGTTATTACATAGAGAAAAAGATCAATTTTTTTCTAATCAACATGAATCATTTTGCAATTTTAATCGGCCTATATTATGATGATATTGAAATTGGAAATACTATTGGAAATAGTCGAAAAAAACATAAATTAGGTTTTTGTTAATAAAAAATTTATAATTGTGAAAAACTCAAAAAATTTTTTTTAGGTATGTTTTATTAGGCCTTACAAAACCTAAGTCCATCACAAAAATACAGCTTATCTGCTTTGCAGCTTTTAGCAGTGTGTCAATTTTCGGTGTCTAAAAATAACATTGATGTAGTAAAAAATGAAATTCTAAGTGGTTTTACAAATGAAATAAATATGTTACAAAAAGGAATGCATGTTTACAAAATAAAAATGTGAAACTCTATGGTTTTCTAGCTGTTTGTTTAGGCGATACCCCAGCTCAAAATTGGCTAAAAGGCTTTAAGGAATCTGTTAGTAACGCTATTAAGTATTGAAGAATTTGTGAAATAAAGCAAATATCTAGAAATACTTTTTTAATGAAAATATTGGCTTAAGAACACTCGAAAATCACAAAAACACAATTGAAAAAATTGAAAATACAGTAAATTTAAAGAAAAAAGATGATATATCTATCGAGTCTGGTATAAATTATAGAAGTCCTTTACTTTTTGTGGATAATTTCGATATTTGTAAATGTCTTTTACAAGATCAAATGCATATCCTAACAGAAGGTATAGCTCATATAGAACTTGTTAATTTTTTAAATCAAGTTATCGTTAAACAAAAAAATTAAAGATTTAAATAAGGAAATAGAAAACTTTAATTACTTTTATTATGATAAATCTGATTTAAAAAATAAAATAGAAAATGGTAGCATTTTGAGTGGCAATTTCACGCAAACATCAGGTCAAATGCTTACTCTTCTTCATAATATGCCTATTTTTTTAGGAAAATATTTTAAAAGGAATGATAGTTATTGGGATAATTTTTTAAATTTTGTTGAAATTTTAAATTTATCGTTATCATATTTTTGCGATGAAAATACAGTTATTGATTTGAAAATTAAAATAGATTTATTAAATTTTAGAGAATTGAATCCGGATGTTTTGTTAACACCAAAAATGCATTTTCTTACTCATTTTCCTAAGCAAATGGGTGAATTTGGTCCTTTAAGATTACACTCTACATTTAGATTTGAAGCTAAACATGGATTAATAAAAAATTATGACTTTAATTGCTTCAAAAATATAACTAAATCTATTGCCTACAGACATGAACATTGGATAATTTCAAGACAGTTAAATAAGGATCTGAAAAAGAAAGACAATTTTTTTTATGCTGGCGATGATTTTAAAAATGAAAGAGAGTGTAATGAAGAAGAGAAATCTTTTTTTAAAAATATAAAAATTATGACAGCCGACGAGTTAAAAAGAGATGGATTTATATACAAAAAAGGTGTTTTTGTAATTTTAAGAGAAAACTTAATAGACTCTGCCCAATTGATTGGGAAAATCAATAAGATTTTTATAACTGAATCTGACATTTACTTATTAGTTAAACACTATTGTATAGATATTTTTAGGAAAGAATATTTAAGTCATCAAATTAGTTGTCTAAAAAAAGAAGAAGTAGTTAAATTTACAAATATTTTACACAAACAGCCAATAGTTTCTTTTCTTATTTGCGGAAGAGAATATGTAAATCATAAATCTTAAATCGGAAAGTCGGAGAGTAGGGTACACTAAAAGTAAATCTAAAATCGGAAAGTTGGGGTCGAATTAGGAGTAAGACTAAAATCTTAAAATCGGAAAATCGAAAAATAAAATCGAAAATTAAGAAGGTGTTGGACATAGATCACATTGAGTGGATTATACAGACTAAAAATAGATAAAAATTTTCCTCACTTAAATCTATCTTTAATTCATTAAGAAAAACAATGTCGGTACAATTTTGACCTAAAAAATTTGAGCAGTTTATTTTTCAAAATCTTTATTAAGATTAACTGATAGAATTGAAGTATGCATACTTTTTTGACAGGACTGTGACGACAAAAGAGATTCCTCATTTGTAGACTCTTTATTTGGGAACTGTGGAGTTTTGGTTATCATGTCCAACATGTTTGTTTCTATTTGAGAAGTTTTTACTTCTTCTTGAATCGCAAGTTCGCTAAAGCCGATTTTTGCTCGTTTAATCGATTTTAAAGCCTCTCAGCTAAAGAGCACTTCTGGGTCAAATGTCCTTTTTGATTACAGTTTTTGCAAGCATGGTTCTTGACAGGACATCTAGCAATGTTGTGCCCTTCAGCATTACAAAAAAAGAAATTTTGTTTCTGTCCAGCAATTGAAATTACGCAATTTAAACCGTATAGGAAAACATCAAATAAAATAGTTGCATATTGTTTTGATAGCCCTAAAATAATGTACGCTAAATTTGGAAAATGTAAAAAGTGTGATTTCGAGTTCTCTTTTAGAAATTATTAGAATGAAACTTATTTTTATCCAGCACATATACCATTGTCTTTTCTTGCAACCTCTCAGGAAACATGTTTTAAAATTAAATTGCTGCGTTATTTTGATGAGCAGATTTTGCGTAACGGAGTTACATTTGAAGGATTTTGTGACTCTCACAATAATCTTTATCCTAACCCTCAGGACGTCCTCTCAATCGTATAAGACTTGGGGAAGCTTGGTATAGCTTTAAAATAAAACACTTTCATTTAATAAATAGACCAAAAGAGGCTATCTTGGATTTAAAATCAGATTCTACTGAATCTTTACTTGAACCGTACATTAAGGAATGGAAAGATGAATTTACAATTCGCTCAAAATTGCTCTGTCGAGCATTGCGATTCAACAGGTTTTCTTAAATAAAACTACTTAAATTAGGACTTATCAAAATGAACAATTTTTTAAGTGATTTTTGACACTTAAAATTTGATAAAAAATAATTATGCAAGATGCATATCATCATATGAAATAGAGTCAAACGATAAAAATGATAGGTATTGTAAAGAGTCACCAATGCAAGGCTCATATTTTTGTTGGAAACATAATGTTCAAATGAATGGCGTTAATGGCGCACCGACATTTGATGGTATGTTTTTTTTTGTAATTCTTACTTTAATTGGAGTATTAAATATTCTTTTTAGATGATTTTATTGATATTGTAAATGAAGAAGTCTTCAAATGGTGAACTATTTTATAGGTTTAAATGTGACTCAGAGCCTAGGCTAAGATTAGTACCAGGGTAAGAATTCCCAGTTTTCTTGTTAACCGAGTTTCATAAAAGAAAAAATCTTTTTGACAAAAGTTAAGTTGGTCCGATTGAAATTTGCAATGTCAGCAAAGAACTTCCTTGTTTTTACAAATCTAAAACATAAGGTAAATCTGATAAACATGAAAAATAATCGCAGAATTATCAATTAAAAAAATATTTTAAGGAGTTCTAACGGTCTCACATGGTTGCGTTATTCATTTAGGATTCAATGAATTAAAAACTTCACAGTCCCGTGATTCTGTTATCTCTTTATTAAAAGATAAATTTGAAATAACAAAAACGAATATAAATATTGTATCTAAGACGACGGTTGCCATCTTGATGAATCAGTGCAGTTCCTGAAAAATGAGCATTCAAATCAAAAGAATCTTATCTTTTTGATCGATCGATTTCATTTGAAAAATCACAAGAGAAAAGTAAATTTAACAAACAAGTTTTTCAAAAATTTTGATTTTTTTCAAATTAATAGATTTGCCATACAAAATACAATCTATTTTTGCAAGTCAATTAAGGAGCATAAATCCTCAAGCCCGTGAACAAATGTACAGCCTTCTCTTGAAATATAAATACGTGGTGAAAAACATGAGCAAAAATCATTTCAATTTGTCTTTTTGATAATTTTAGATGGGATAAATAGGAGGGCTTTAAAAAATATGAAAAATGTTTCGGAAGTTTCTTAAAATATTGAAAAACTTAAAAGTAATTTTTAGACGAAAAATTATAAAAAATACGATATTTACGAATAAAAAATAATAATATTAATGCTTACCTACTACTAAATCCCTTACCTAAACCCTAAATCATGGCTCTGCCCCTGAACAAAAAATTGAATTTTTATTTAAAAATCGGAAAATCTGACAGATTTTCAATCGAATATATTTCCGATTGAACATATATCCCCAATGTACTTCTTACCTTTGAGCTTTTTAAAACAGTAAATAAAAAATGTAAAAACTACATCTAAGGTGGCGATCTAAACGATAGAACAAAGCAAATAGGCTGCGTAGGGGAAAATGAAAACGGTATAATGTTGGAAAGAATAATCAATGAGTTAGACTTTTCAGGAATAAATGATAAGCGTCCTTCTTTCAATATTTTTAATAAGAATTACTTTGAAATTCTTGATCTTTTTTTAGTTTAATCATCATTGATTGACAAAATTACCGACTTTAATGTCTTAAATAGTCAAGATAGACTAGTGACCATTTCCCAATCTAAGCATCAATTTCTATGGGCTATCAATTAAAAAAAAAAAACAGCTAATAAATTTAACTATAAGAAAGCGAACTGGCAATTATTTAGCAAGATTTTAAATTCTCAAATAGTTATTTTCCCTGAAAGTTTCATCACTATAGATCAACTAAATGATAAAATTACAGAAAAAATCATTTCTGCTTCTCATAAAAGCATTCCTTATCTTTCTCAGAAAATCTACAAAACCAGTCTTCCCCCGAACATTGTTATTCTGATAAAAGAACGCAGGAAAGTAAGAAGAAACTTTCAAAAAATTCGCTGTCAAAAGCTCAAGCAAAAATATAATCAACTTATATTTTAGTTAAAGGCCTCTTTAAAAAATTTCTTGAATCAAAATTGGTTTGATTTTATCAAGAAGATGGGAAAAAAACCACTTACAAGGAGACCTTTTCGGAAAAAAATTGATAAATTTAAAACATAAAAAAGGATCAAATTTAATCCCAAATTTGTTTTCAAATGACAAGGAATTCAAAACTAATGAAGAAAATGGAAAATGATTTGGAGAACTCTTATCTTCAATATTTAGTCCTAATTCTAATTTTACAGAGAAAGATTTCGAAATACTTAATTCTAATTTTGAATTTTTTAAAAATAATGATCAGTGTAATTTTAATGATCCAATTTGCTTAAATGAATTAATTATGGCTTTAAAAAGATTGAAAAATGAAGCGGCATCAGGATCTGACCAAATACATAATATAATGTTAAAAAACTTACCTAGAAATTCACTAATAAAAATCACAGAACTTTTTAATTTATCTCTTAGAGAAGGTAAGGTCCCGAAAGCGTGGAAAACTTCGAACATTACAATGATTCAAAAAAAGGCCTCTTCTTTTCAAGACCCTTTAAATTATAGACAAATTAGTATAACGAGTTGCTTAGGAAAGCTACTGGAAAGAAAAGTTTATTCAAGATTATACAAATTTTTTGAACAAAATTCACTTCCTATCCAGGATCAATCAGGATTTAGGAAACACAGGCGAACATCAGATAATCTCTTCTTTTTAATTCAAAAAATTGTGTAATCATTTAATAGAAAAAAAGAGTTTGTGGCCTTTATTTTGTTATTTCTAAAGCCTTCGATAGGGTTTGGCATGAGGGTTTACTTTGTAAATTGATTAAAATGAATCCACCTCATTACTTGACTTACTGGATTAGATCCTTTTTAGACAGTAGGACATATGTATTAATACAAATGTTTAAGTTGCTCAATAATTACGATCAAGTCAACTGGTATAAACAACCAGACAAGGTTTTTGGTGTAAATAAAACAAGAGGCAACAACTACAGGTTAAGAAGAGAAATTGTCATAAACTGTGCACCAAGATTCAACTTTTTCACCAACAGAATAGTCAAAGATTGGAATCAGCTTGGAAACAAAGTTATAGAATCAAAATCAACAAACATTTTTAAAACTAATTTAGACATACTTTTGAAAGACTAAATTATTGCTTATGGTCTGGATATAACCGGACTTAACGCGAAAGCGTAGCAATTATAATTACTACTACTACTACTACATTTAAGGTAAATTTGAATGACAACTTGAGCGACGAATATCAAATAACTGCAGGTGTCCCCCAAGTCTCAGTAATTAGACCTCTACTATTTAGTATTTATTTAAAAACACCCCCAAAAGAAACAAAACAAATAAAGAATACTCTCTGCTTTTGGCAGATGATCTAGTTACATTCTTCATATAACACAAAAAGGGGAACCTTGAAAATAAGATATATAAATACATCAACGAACTAGAACAATGGCTTATTAAATGGAAAATGAAGATATCAGTTGAAAAGTCGTGTTCAGTAGTCTTCTTTAGGTACAAAAAAGAGAGATATTATTAAAATACTGTCAAACAAAAAATAGGGTCTCACTCTAAACACACCAGGAAATTTATATAAATCTTTAGTCGGATCTATTTTAGACTATTCTTTTCTTTGCTTGAATTCATTTTCAGAAAATAATATCAAAAAACTACAAGCAATTCAGAATTCAGCAGTAAGATCTATCCTTAAGTTAAAATATGATACTCCCTCCAACATCGTGCATCATGAAGCTTTTAATAAACTTAAATTACTAACAGTCTCAAATCGGCTTTTTGAGTCTAGTGAGAGATCTAGTGAGAGATATGTTGGGACAGGACTGAGACTGGTGGAGGAATACAAAGAAGGTTTCGAATCGAGATATATTGAATATCCAAATCAATTGTGTAATTGCTACCTTACTATTTCCTCCTTTTTTCCTGAAACCAGAACTATGTAAACATTTGCCACATGTTACAATCTATGTCTCCTGAACTTTCATTTTTTTTTTTAGCTTATTTTATTAACTTTAATTTTACTTTTATTTTATTTTTTTTTATTTTATTTTTTAACTTATTCTGAAGGAGCTTTAGCTCGGTACAGAAAACAAATGAATAAATAAATAAAAAAATAATAATATAAGATAAATTTTTATTTTACATTAAATTAGATAAAGACAATTTTAAAAGCATTATATTTCAATATTAAAGTTAGTTATCGTAAGTATATGTATGAAGATTTACTTTTTTTCACACATTTGTATTCTAAGTTTTTCGAAGATTAGGAAAAACTTTAGAGATTGACATTGGGCGAATATTATTTAAATCGGAATTACTCTTAGTTTTTTCTTTAAGTATTAATAATTGAAGTGTTAAGTTAAGTTGAAACTACAATAATAGATAAACTAATTAAAAAATACTAGAAGATCATTCATTTACTCGACGTATTTTGGCTATCTTTTAGTAAAAAAATGACTAGAAGACTTTTTCAACTTTCAGAAATTATGGGGAGATTTTAGCGGCTTATTTCCGTTTTAAGACATCCATTATAAAAGGCTATTTAATTTTTACGGTATTTTCGCGAAATATAATCGCAATGAGCTATAACCGAGTGGAAATTTTAAGCGCACTTTTTTACCCGAGTAAACTCAAAAGAGGTATCAGAAAATTATTTCATTAAAATTCGCAAAAACTCACCCCAAAGAATAACCCTTCTAACTCACTTGAATAGTTTTTTTTAATGAGATATCTCGCAAAAAAGGAAGTTAAAGGTCAAAAAGATAAAAGTTTAAAGGTAAAAATATTGGGGGAATGAAAAATTAATTATCAAAAATTTTAAATTTATGTTGAAGTGAAGTCTACTAATTAATAATAATAGTACGTCAAAATTATAATTGAAATTTTTTACAAAAATAATTTATTGATTATTTTTTTTGAATTATCTAATTCTTGATTTCAATATAAATAGGAGATTTTTTCTCAGTGAAATCAGGTTTTTGAGTAAAATTAGAACGTTTAACTTGTTTTTGTGACAAGAAATCAATGAGATCAAAAAGTATAATAATTAAAAAAAAAGAGATCAAAACTATAATTGCTATGATGCTTGTTGTTTTTACAATCATTTTATTTTTTTTCAAATGTTCAGACTCTTTTTCGCATTTATCTCCAGTATACATGTAAAAACAAGAACATTTTGGCATGTTATTTTCCTCTTTACAATGTCCATGATTAGAGCATGTTTCATTTAAACAAACATCGACTTTATTTTCACAATAAGTTCCATAATATAAACTTTCTTGATTATTTTCCGAAAAGCATTCACACGAATATTTTCTGTTCAACAAGTCTTCAATACATGTCGCATTGTTTCTGCAGCGATTAAGAAAACAAGGACGAGTATTGTGTTGACATTTGTCACCAATGAAATCATCAAAGCATTCACAAACATATTTTGATTCTGAATTTAATTTACATTTTCCATTATCAGAGCAGTTTAAAAGACAATTATTTATATCTACTTTTAATGTAAATAATTCCGTAATCTTTTCAATGCTTAAATGACTCATTTCAAAAAATTCAACATAAACAGTGGTTGTATTATTATTAGTTGAAGGGACCGATGTAATTGTAGTGGTTGAAGTTGTGGTTGTCCTTGTAGTGGATGAAGTTGTAGTGGTTGAAGTGTCTGTTGTACTTGCAGTGATTGAAGTTGTGGTTGTCCTTGTAGTGGTTGTACTTGAAGTGGTTGAAGTGTCCGTTGTACTTGAAGTGGTTGAAGTGTCTGTTGTACTAGTAGTGGATGAAGTTGTAGTGGTTGAACTGTCCGTTGTACTAGTAGTGGATGAAGTTGTAGTGGTTGAAGTGTCTGTTGTACTTGTAGTGATCGAAATTGTGGTTGTACTTGAAGTGGTTGAAGTGTCCGTTGTACTTGAAGTGGTTGAAGTGTCTGTTGTACTAGTAGTGGATGAAGTTGTAGTGGTTGAAGTGTCTGTTGTTCTAGTAGTGGATGAAGTTGAAGTGGTTGAAGTGTCCGTTGTACTTGAAGTGGTAAAAGTGTCTGTTGTACTAGTAGTGGATGAAGTTGTAGTGGTTGAACTGTCCGTTGTACTAGTAGTGGATGAAGTTGTAGTGGTTGAAGTGTCTGTTGTACTTGTAGTGATTGAAGTTGTGGTTGTCCTTGTAGTGGTTGTACTTGAAGTGGTTGAAGTGTCCGTTGTACTTGTAGTGATTGAAGTTGTGGTTGTCCTTGTAGTGGTTGAAGTTTCCGTTGTACTTGAGAAAGTCGTTATTAAAAATTCAACATCCTTTAGTAACGTAAGAGCATAAACTTTTTCGAAGCCATCATTATTCAAAGCAACTATTTCAAAATTTGAAAATTTCACTTTGTAGATCCTTCCTTCTTCATCACCATAAATAAACTCCTGAAAATTTAAATGCTCAATACTTAGAATTTTTTTATCATTTGGTGTTGAATAATCTGTTACACTATTTTCATTTTCACCCCATCTGTGCAATTTTACTTGTTCTGATCCAAATAGAATAATATTTTCATTTATTATCTTTATTACTTTTATATCGTCACTAAATGCAGTACATTTTTCTCTTACTAATCCATCATTTTGATCGATTTTATGTATGCAAATTTCTTCAGTATTCCTATTATTGAACTGATTTACAATAAAATTCTTATCATAAACATCGAGAGCATAAACATCCCTTCCCATGTCAGTAGATTTTCCTTTTTTAGTTTCTAAATTAAACACAACCATGGATTTATGTTGAGCTATTAGCAATTTATTTTCAGATTTTAATACTTTCATATCTTTTATGTTGTTGTATCCACTTCCATAACTAGATTTTGAGAGACTTTGAATATTGTATATATTTAGTTTGTTATTACTTGATTCTGAGACAAATGTTTCTCCATCAATTGATTTAATTAATTTTGCGCAATTGCAAATTATTTTTGTAGTTCTATTACCTAGGAAGAAAATCCTTAATTTTTCATCTTCGGATCCAATAAGTAAAGCATTATTGTAACTATCATAATCTAAAGTTGATACTTTGAAGTCATAGCTAATTGTATCGATGACCGATGTCCTATTCCAAATGCGTAGCTTCTTATCATCAGATCCACTTGCAAAATATTCCATTGAATATTTTCCAAAAAAATGGAAAAAAATTAATGTTTCAAAAATGCAATTCATTTTTTTTTTTAATTATATTTTGTTAGAAGTTTGCAAAATGATTTTTTCTTTCCAAATTTAATATAATGAAATTCTTATTAATTATTAAATATATATTTTTAAGCTTACTTAATATTTATCTTTTAGCTCATTTCTTGTCAAGATATATTACTTTTTTTTCTCACAAAATCTATTTAATCATAAAATATGATTGAGTTTTCGATTTTCTTTACGCAAAATAAAATTTTTATTTATATTTATTTAATAAACTTAGTTTGAATATTTTTTAATTCAAACTAATTAAAGCAACCATTATTCATGTCATCAGATCCACATGCAAAATATTCCATTGAAATAAAATTAAAAGAACAAGCAAACATAAATGCAGTGAAAATAATACTCATCATTTTTAATTTAATATTTCTTATTTTTTAAAATTTCAAAAAACTTTTATTTCCAAAATTCAAAAATTATTATTCATTTAATTTCTTAAAATAAAGCTAAACAAATTTCTTTTACGTACAGAAAATCAATTTTTTCTTTATGCATATTGAAAAAGCCAAAAACATATTTTGAAGGTTTTTTAACACTCAAAGGACCAAGGGGTCTTAAAGACCCTTTTTGATGCTTATTTTGCTCTTTGCTCAATAAATTTAATCATTTTTGACAATTTTTTTTTTTCATCAAATCTATAATCAAAAAAATATTATAATAAATTCATTTTTGTTTTAAAATCTTTTTATTTTTCTGCAAAAAAAAAATTTATACGTTAAGGCCCAAGAGGGGTTTTTTGGACCCAGCAGAAATAGTGTCTTTTTTTTTGTAAATTAAATTGAACACCAAGCTAATTATGCTTTAAATTTCAAAATCTACTTAATTCCTTTTATAAATTGCAATTTATGAACCATGTATTGACGAAAAGCTGCCTTAAAAGCCCTTGAACTTCTTAGAAATGCGGACGATACCCAATCAGTAGCCTTTGATGATGATGATAATGATTATGAGGATAATGATGATTTTGTTAATGATTTTAAAGATGAAATGGAAACAACAAATCATGATAATGATGAGGTCAAATTAGGTAATGTAATGGAAACAAATCCAACTTTAATTGTGACAAATGGAAACAATTTACATGTGGTCCTTGTCTAGGAGAGAAGGTTTTCAAATCGATTTGTAAAAATTGTTACGATAAAGGACTGAGAATTTAGATAAAATTTTAATTTTTTTGGTAAAAAAATTTTTCTCTTGTATTTTTATCAAATTTTTTTTATACATAATTTTAGGTTTTTACTTAAATCTTGACATAATTTTTTTTGAAAGTATAACAAAAATGATAAAAGACATTTATTTTGCAATTGGTAACATTTTTTAACATCATTTGAATAAATAATCTAGTTTATTTTATCTAAAAAGAAAATCTAATTTTAGGGGTTTATAGGACCCTATTGTCCTTAACGTAATAAAAAATATTGGGCATTTGAGTGTTAATATTACATACTGTGAGGTTTATTTCGTAATGATCTTTTTTTTAGATAAATTTGAATTACTTTTATAATAAAGTAATGATTTGGAATACCAAAAAAATATTTTAGTAGAATGCTTAATTTTTGAGCAACTTTGCTTTAATATGGAAATATATTTCTGCAAAAGCTATGCAAAACAAAAACACAGTTAAGAATTCTTTTTATATGAGGGAAAAAGCAGAAATTTGCAGGTCCAATGCACTAAGCATACTTGCTTATAATCCTTTTTCTATCCTATTAATAATGAGGAGGCGCACTTATCCTTTTCTAATACCTTTTTGAGCAACGGTTCCGATCTGACATAGATCTGACACGGGTTTAAAACCCACGATCCTCTGCTTGCATGACTTACACGCAAACCATTCGCCTCCGGAGTCAAGCAAATTTATTGGAAGATTTATAAAGAACTAAATTACCTCTTTTTTCCTTTAAAATTTTTTCCTAAAGAAAAAATTTTAATTTTGGAAAATTTGTAAATTAAAAAAGTTTTCAGACTCTTTTTGGCATTTATCTCCACTATACATGTAAAAACAAGAACATTTTGGCATGTTATTTTCCTCTTTACAATGTCCATGATTAGAGCATGTTTCATTTAAACAAACATCGACTTTATTTTCACAATAAGTTCCATAATATAAACTTTCTTGATTATTTTCCGAAAAGCATTCACACGAATATTTTCTGTTCAACAAGTCTTCAATACATGTCGCATTGTTTCTGCAGCGATTAAGAAAACAAGGACGAGTATTGTGTTGACATTTGTCACCAATGAAATCATCAAAGCATTCACAAACATATTTTGATTCTGAATTTAATTTACATTTTCCATTATCAGAGCAGTTTAAAAGACAATTATTTATATCTACTTTTAATGTAAATAATTCCGTAATCTTTTCAATGCTTAAATGACTCATTTCAAAAAATTCAACATAAACAGTGGTTGTATTATTATTAGTTGAAGGGACCGATGTAATTGTAGTGGTTGAAGTTGTGGTTGTCCTTGTAGTGGATGAAGTTGTAGTGGTTGAAGTGTCTGTTGTACTTGCAGTGATTGAAGTTGTGGTTGTCCTTGTAGTGGTTGTACTTGAAGTGGTTGAAGTGTCCGTTGTACTTGAAGTGGTTGAAGTGTCTGTTGTACTAGTAGTGGATGAAGTTGTAGTGGTTGAAGTGTCTGTTGTTCTAGTAGTGGATGAAGTTGTAGTGGTTGAAGTGTCCGTTGTACTTGAGAAAGTCGTTATTAAAAATTCAACATCCTTTAGTAACGTAAGAGCATAGTTAAAAAAGATAGTAGAAAAATAAAAAAAATTAACTAGAAATAAAAAAAACCTTTTTCGATTGAAGGTGTAAAGAATCGGGTTTTAATCAAAGACTCTTTTTTTTAAACTTATTTTTTTATTTATCACAAGTTCAAACCAATCTTGTTTTTAAATTAAGATTACTAAAGAAAAGAGTAGTAAGTTTTGCTGGCATAACAAAGGTTTACAATAATTAATTTATTTAAGCTATCTTTATTTACTTTTTTTAAAATTCACAAAAGTACTTTTTATGTCAAAATATAAAACACTAGAATTTTTGTAAATAATTTAAGAGTATTTCAGGTTTATTAGTATTTATTTTTCAATTTCTTAAGAATTTATTTCACATCATATTTTTATTATTGATGAAGTTTTTAAAAAGAATTAATTTTAAATAATAAAATTTAAATTCTTATGTGCAATTAATTATTCATAGCTATAAAACATGACTATAAACTGATCGAAAAATTTCAAAAAAATTACGTTTTTTCTTATTTGTTTTTAATCCAAAATCAAATAAATATTATTTTGCGTAAAGAAAATTGTTTAAATAATTAATATTAACACAATTGTTTAACTAAATCGATAGCTGCATTTTTAATGAAGTTTTTGTGTTTAATTAAAAAAAAACTTTTTTAATAAAAAAACTTTTAGACCATAGTATTCTAATTGATAAAAACAATAAATTTGAGTTTTTAGATAAATCTTAAATTAAAGTAGCGATTTTATGATGAGAATTGAATGGTTGCTTTTATTATTATAATTAAAATTTTTCAGAGATTTAATTCTTTTTAAATTTTTTCTCTTTCAAGCTGGTCAGTCGGTGGGATGATGGGAATTTTTGGCTTTCGACCAAACATTATCTCAAGGAGTTCGGCCAGTAGCACTGTGTCTACTTGTGTTGTAAGCATAAGCCAGCTTATTCAGGTTTAGGTGATAGCTCAATTGATCGCCGTCAACAAATGCTGCAATCATTTACTAAACTGTTTTTACTGTAATTTCACTTTGACCATCACATTATGGAGAGAAAGGGGTTTTTATTATTTTTAAATTTCGGTATGTCTAAATTCTCATACACAAGATCTAAAAGTTTAGACAAATATTGTTAACCCTCGTCTGATAATATTGATTCTGGAATTCCATATCAACAGCACCATTTATCCACTATATTTTTTGCATTTTTCGTGATCTAACTTAGTAGGAAATAAATTGATTTGGACGAGTTGGTGCTAAGATCAATAGAGCATGTCGGACTGGCTGTGTGAGCTTGATATTTTGAAACACAATACAACATTTGAAACATCTTATGATGCCTTTTCGATTTGACCAATGAGAAAAAAAATTATTTAAATTTCGCATTATGAGTCAGCATTTTGGTCTGGTGAAGTTTGTATGGATTCTTCCAGTCAAAGCCCCAACTTTTTAATAAAGGACTTGGTAAGGTTCGCGCGGAGCAAAACTACAGCACTATCTGAATTTCGGCAAACCGACTTTAAAATATTAATCTGGAAAAACGGTTTTGAAAACCTAGAAACCCTAACCCTTGAAATTATTAAGACACTCTGTTAAAAAACTTACCTAGAAATTCATTAATAGAAATCACAGAACTTTTTAATTTATCTCTTAGAGAAGGTAAGGTCCCGAAAGCGTGGAAAACTTCGAACATTACAATGATTCAAAAAAAGGCCTCTTCTTTTCAAGACCCTTAAAATTATAGACAAATTAGTATAACGAGTTGCTTAGTAAAGCTACTGGAAAGAAAAGTTTATTCAAGATTATTACAATTTTTTGGAACATAATTCACTCCTTATCCAGGAGCAATCTGGATTTAGGAAACACCGGCGAACATCAGATAATCTTTTCTTTTTAATTCAAAAATTGTGGAATCATTTAATAGAAAAAAAGAGTTTGTGGCCTTTTTTTTGTTATTTCTAAAGCCTTCGATAGGGTTTGGCATGAGGGTTTACTTTGTAAATTGATTAAAATGAGTCCACCTCATTACTTGTCTGACTGGATTAGATCCTTTTTAGATAGTAGGGCATTTAAGGTAAATTTGAATGACCACTTGAGCGACGAATATCAAATAACTGCAGGTGTTCCTCAAGGCTCAGTAATTAGTCCTCTTTTATTTAGTATTTATTTAAAAACACCCTCAAAAGAAATAAAACAAATAATGAATAATCTTTGCTTTTCACAGATGATCTAGTTACATTCTTCATTAATAACAAAAAGGGGTAAACCCTAAACCTTTTCTTTATTTAATTTCATTTTCAGAAAATAATATCAAAAATCTGCAAGCAATTCAGAAAATAGCAGTCAGACCTATTTTTACGTTAAAAAATGACCTTTCAAATAACATCGTGCATCATGAGGCTTTTAATAAACTTAAATTACTAATAGTCTCGAATGGGCTTTTTGAGTTGAGTGAGAGATATGTTGGGACAGGACTGAGACAGGTGGAGGAATACAAAGAAGATTTCGACTCGAGATATATTCAATACCCAACTCCATTGTGTAATTGCTACCTTACTATTTCCTCTTTTTTTCATGAAGTTTCAACTATGTTAACTTCTGTCACATGTAGCAACCTATTTCAATATAAGTCTTGTAAACTTTTTTTACATTTTATTTAGCTTATTTACTTTATTTTTATTTTATCTTATTTTATTATCCCTTTTTTTTTAATTTTATTTATAGTTTATTCTGAAGGAGCTCTAGCTCGGTGCAGAAAACAAATAAATGATAAATAAATAATAATCTAATGTGAATTAAAAAATTTAAATTTGTATTTTGCCTTTAAAATTTCTAATTCTTTTGTTTTATTTTTTGCCTTAAGATTTTTCGTTGAACATATTTCAACAAGGAGCTCAGTTTGCTACAGTTTCCCAAATAAAAAATAAATTCTTATTTACTATTTTGTTTTCAAAATCAATTTTATTATTTTTTGATTCATTTAAATTTTTAAAAATTTTTGAGTCAAAATTAGAATTTTTGAAAACTGACATTCTTTTAATTAAGGAAAAAATTCAAAATTAGAAAGTAACTGATTTCAATGAAAAATCATAATGTTTTAATATTTAGTAAAAATTTTAATTTTTGATACAAAGATAATTTATTTTGTATTTATTTTTGTTAATTTTTAAATTTTTCACCATAAAATAGAAAAAAATTATTAATTGTAATTTTAAATAATTTTTTTCTTTCTATTTGCTCTTCGAAATGTGTAAACATGTCACTTTCCATTTAAAATAACCTGTTTTAATGTTTTGATTTTGTTCGATATTTTATTCTATTTTTGTTGTTTATTTTATTCTGTCTATTCTGCATTTGTATATTTTTTAATGAATAATATTTATTGAATCATTAAAAAAATAAACAAAAGATAAGGAAAAATTTCTCAGAAAAAGAAATATTTTTTTTAAAAAGCACATGTTGTTTCCAAAATAATTAATGCAAATTCTGAAATATCTTTTATTTGTTATATTTTATTTTATCATAAATTAGAATTTAATTTTCATATTAATTTTTTTCCCTTGATTTTCGTTAAATAATTAATGATGTATTAATTAGATATAAAATCAATTTTTCAAAATCTTTTTTAATTTTTCATGCCTTATAAAAAAAAGATAATCTACTTAAATAAGATAAAATTTAAAAGCATCTTTTGAATTTAGGAATTCAATCTAATATCTGGTATTTTATTTTGTAGGAAATCTATCGAATGATAAAAAATATCAAAATTTATAGCTATTTTTGTTGAATTTTGTTATTAAAATTCTTTCTCCGGACGCTCTAGTATTTATTAAAACAAATAGTAGCCAAAAAAAGTTGAAAATTTTACAAAAAAATCCATTTAAACAAATTTTTTTGCGCTTAAATGAATTAACTTACTATGTTTTGTAAATTAAAATTGTTTTTAAATAAAAATTAATCAAAAAAAAATATTTTTTAATTTTCAAGCTTAAAATTTTGATTTTAAATTTACATTTGATCTTGAGCTTCAATTTTTATGTTGAAAAGATTCATTGAAAATTAATACAGTTATTAAGACACTAAAAGCATCGGTAGGCTTTTATTTTTAGCAATTTTTACTTAAGTAATTTCACGTTAATTTTTGTACTAAAAAATCTTAACACAACTAACTTAGACTTTGCGGACGATTTGGTGCTAATATCTAATACAGAAGCTCATATGCATATGAAGAGGCAAGATTTGGTGAACGACTGTAAACCAACCGGGCTCCAAATAAATGGGGCCTAAAAGAAAGTTATATGCATTAACTTAGTAAAGAGAACCTTTTCAAGAAAGAGCTCATCGAAATGGGAATGCCATTGGGAGAAGCAAGGGTAAAGGCAAAAGATCGACTTGGATGGAAAACAAAAGTAATGACTCAAAGATTATTTAATTAAGCAACATTTTTAAATCAATTATTAGCAATTATTTAAAAAATATTTATAATGACCAAATGTTAAGTTTTTTTGACTTTTCTTATCAATTGTTATTTCTTCAAACTTCACTTCCGCCTATATTTTTATTCAAAAATCTATTCTACCTAAATTTGATAATTTTTTTAGCCATTAGTCAAGTCATGAAAAAATATTTTGAATTAATTTTACTTATTTGTTTTATTAGAAAATTTTTTTTATAATATTATTATTTTGGAAAACAAAATAAATATTTTAAATTTCTTAGGATTAAAACTAATTTCTATTTGTATTTAGTAGTCCCAAGAAATTTTTCAGTTGACCTATGTTTTCTTGTGCGTCATCATTTGGATCGATTTCAAGATTGTAGTGGTGTAGAATTTGTTTGGTTTGATCGTTGTTTAAACTAAGGAAATCACCCAAAGTTGTTACTTTGTAAGGAAAAGTCATCTTATCTTTCTTTAAAAGTTTGGATTAAAAAAATTAAAGTAATGAAAAAAAACCTCTGGCCAAACGATTTCTGCATCACCTCGTCTACATGAGCTATTCATTGATCGTGCCCAGCAAGCTTTGTCTAAATTTGTCAATGATTGCTCCAAATTTCCAACTCGCTGTGTTAATGTCTCTACATTAGTAGATATTTTTTCCAACAGCTCAAATAATCTTGAATTAGATCCTGAAGCCAGACTGGGAGGCTGGTTTTCGATCGCTTGGCTTTGTTCTAAGCGTCTGTCGGTCATTGAATATAAAAATTAATCAGAATTTCTATTATTTTTTTAGCATTATATAAACTAATAAAATTTTAATTTTTTTTTAAGGTCTCAATAAAGGCTTGATGTAAATCAGCTTTAAATGTACTTGTATTGAATAAAATTTATCAACAAATTCTCTATTGTTTGTTAGAGGGATCAGAAAAAGTTAAAAATAAAAGCTCGTTTAAATCTTTAAATATCATGGTCAATCTAGATTAATTAAGAGAATTTTAGAGCAAAATAAACAGAAATTTAATTTTTTTGGTTTGCTGAATTTAGCTCCTTGCATTACTTTATCTTTTGAAGGCCTAATTGATGAATAATTTTTTTGTGAAATTTTCCATTATTAAATTCCAAAACGAAATAATATTGTATTTTAAAAGTTTGCAAAGCAGCTTTTTAAAAATTTGAATTAAAAAGAGCGCCAAATTTAAAAAAAAAAGTTAAATTCTAATTTGATTTTTTTCTAGAGAAACTTTTGCTCGGTATAGATATCTAATAAGGATTAACAAAAATAATTAAAAGAAAAATAAAATTTGATTTAAAACTTGTCATTTACTTGGAATTTGGTGGGGATAGTTTGGCTCTTGTTTTTAGTATAGTTTCATTATAAAGTGTTCTATCATTATTCAAGTCATTCTTAAATCTCCAGACTAATTCGTCGAGATAACTGGCAAATTGAAGTTTATGATCAAATGTAAATTTCAAATCAAAATTATTAGTTTTTGATTTAAAAAAAGGTATTTTTATCAATTTTTTAAATATTAAATTTGTTAACATTATTAAGCAGGATTTGTTTAATCTTTAATTAGAAGGAAAATTGTTTGAATTTTTATCTGAAATTCTGCTTTAAAAAATTTAACTTTGTTTCGCTATAATATTTTTAAATTAATATTAAAATATCTAAAATTTGAATAATTTAAAGTGCATTTTAAATTTGTCTTTAAAATTTTTAAATTAATATTTTAAAAATATCAATTGAAGATCAATTGGGCAAAAAAATATTTAATTAAGATAACAAAAATGTTTTGTTTAATTGTTGAAAAAAATTTTAAAGCTCATTTTATCATTTTTATTAGGATTCTAATCTATAAATTTTGATCATTTTATCATGATCATGAACTTGAAGTAGCCGAGATAACTCTGTATAAAAGCTCGTTTACAGCCTCTTAAAAGTACGCTTTTAAATATTCGAATAATTCAAATCGTTAAAAAAAGATTTAATCTCATAAAAAACAAAAAATTAATTTAATTATACTTTTCAAATTAAATATACAATTTTTATATAAATTTATAAAAAAAAAATTTGACCAACAAAAAACCGGTCCAATACACGGACGGTTTTTTGCAGTCATTTGGCGGGTCAAATGACCGCTTTTACGGATCCCAACACTAATCTGAACATGAGATTATTGCAAAAGAATTGAGTGAATTTAAAAACAATCAAGTCAACAGAACACTCATCAAATTCAAAACACCATTCGATTATTCTAAAAATCTACTTCCAAAGTCTTGACCATCACAAATTAAGAGCCAATATTCTTTCTTTTTTTTTTTTAACAAACTATACGGCACCTAATCTCTTTCAATTTTTTTAATAATACAAAACCTATAAAACAAAAAACTTTAGTTATTGAATTTGTCTCAACTAGACCAGAACTTAGATTAGGGTTAGGATAAAGTTGTAGCCTAGCAATTAGGTATAACTTGAAGATAACATCTTCCATTTGAATATTTATTTTTTTTCTTTACGAGGCCAAATACCCAAACCTGTGGTCGTTTCAAGTCCTTACAAACAAAGTTTTAATTTATTAGTTAAATATTATTAAATGTAATCTAATTAACCTTCCAATATTTAACTTTACAATAGAGAGATTCATACAGTAGTGATTTGACACAAGGATCCATGCCAAAAAAACGGTTATTTTACTTTTTTTAACGTAAAACAAGGGCATTAGAACGTTTCATTTCAAAACAAATCATAGCAACATGTTTCATCGCAAGAAAATCATAGCAAGGTAAATTTTATAGCAAAGAAAAACAAAATTTACCTGGATTAATTTATTGCAAATAAAGTAAAAAAAGTAAATGTTTTATTGTTAATTGAATAAAAAAAAACGATAATTAAATTAAATTTAATGTTCAATTGTGTTAATTATATTTTTGAGTTCATTCACGTCAAATTTATGTTCAATCTTTGAGTTTGCTTGTCCATTCGCTCTAGGATAGCATCCAATTAAGCTCAGTGATCCAATTTCTAGGCTCAACATTCGTTTACTATAAAATTTTATTTGATAATTTACGTATTATTTTTTCAAGGTTATATGATTCCTTGGGAAAAAAATTCTTTGCTAATTCAGGAACAATCTGGTTTCAGGAAACATCCAAGAACCGCAGATAATTTAGTTTTCCTTATCCAAAAAGTTGTCGAATCTTTTAATAGAAAGAAAAAAGTACAGTAGAAGCTCTCAAAATGAACATCCTCAAATGTGAACAGCCCTATAAGTGAACACAAATTTCTTGCGACCGACCAAAATGAATCTTTTTACATGGCATAAAATCCCTCAAATGTGAACGTTCGGTATGTGAACATGAAAAATTTAGAAAAAAGTGAACAAAAAACTCGAAAAAAAATTTATTTACAGTTAAATTCAAAATTTTTTTTTTAATATCTTCATAATATACATGACTTTTAAATTTATATTACATATTTTATTTAATTTTTAAAATACCAGACAATGTCACACCGCGAGCTCGAGCCGTATTATAGAACTTGAGTATTGGTTCATTTAACTTTTGATTAGGATGTTTACGAATATTGCATTGATTTCTATTTTCAACGTTTAGACTCGTTTTATAGATTTCTATGATGTCATGTTTTTGTTTAAGTATTTTATTAACTGCTCCAAGTGATAATTTAAATTCTTGTGCTAAACTCGGTTGAGAACTATTTTTTTGACCTGCTACTTGAATAAGTCTATATTTTTCCTCCATGGTTAGTTTATTATAAGGTATATTCAACTTGGATGCTGACATTTTTCTAATTAGAGATTAATTTTGAGATTCAAATTTTTGCATTAATTTTATCATCATTCAACTGATACTTAAATGAATACATGGTCTTATTTTTATTTTTATTTTTGTTTTACACAAAAATTAACTTAACATTTATTAATCTCACAAAAGTGAACAGTTCACTTTTGAAGGATTCTACTGTATGTTGCTTATTTTTTGACATTTCTAAAGCTTTCGGCAAAGTTTGGCATGAAGGTATAATTTACAAGCTGATAAAGATAAATATACCTGCCTACTTAATTTATTGGGTTAAATCATTTCTTAACTGTAGAACATTTAAAGTAAATATAAATGATTACATTGGTGATGAATTCAAAATATCTGCTGGCGTTCCTTAAGGATCAGTTATTAGTCCTTTATTATTTAGTATATTTATCAATGATATTCATAAAAGAAATAAATCTGATATAGAATATTCACTTCTCTTTGCAGACGATCTTGTCACATTTTTTATTTTAAAAAAAAATGGAAATATAGAAAGTAAGATGAATAAGTACTTGGTTGAACAGTGGCTTTTCAAGTGGAAAATGAAGTTTTCAGTTGAAAAGTCTTGCTCAATGTTTTTTACCAAAAACAACAAAGAAAGTTCTATGTTTAATTTAAGGATTTATGAGAACAGAATCAAAAGCTTAAAAGAAATAAAGTTCCTAGGTATCAAATTTGATTCTAAATTAACCTTTTCTTCAATGATAGAAGAAATTAACGGGTTATCAAAGACTCTGTGGTCTCGAAATCCCTTCTTTCTATAAGTTCGATTAGAAATTCATTATTTTTTTGTGTTTCTTTAACAATTATTTCAGTTCTCTCACTTGCTACATTTATATCATTGATTATATGACTCCCAATGGTTCGATTGATGATTTCTTTTATTTTGTCATTTAATCCACCTACACTTTAAAAGACAGTTCTTTACCTTTTCCAACTCAACCCTTTTAGTCACTTGTTCAGAATTCTTAAAAATCACTTGTCTAGGAATATTCTTGTTTAAAGTAGTTCTATATTGTTTGAATAAAGAACATTCTTTACTATTTGCTGTATGATTTGTGTTTCCAAAGATGGCACACTATTTGTAATATTCCTTGTTTGTTTTATCTTTATGTGTACAGTTTTCGTAGTTATGTTTAGCACCACAAAATGAACACTTATCTGCTGATTGACAGTATTTGGAGGTTTGGCCAGGCTTTTGGCATTTGTAGCATCGAACAGGTCTATATTCGTAGTTAGTAACCGGAAATGTCATATTCATGAAACAGGTACCATTTTTAAGTAGGTGAAGGTGCATGTTTTCGTTGTTTGTGGTTGCTTTGATGAGTGTACTTCTCTGTTTGTGTTTGTCAATAATTCTTTTTACATCACTGATACCATATCTCTCTTGTACTTTTCTTAGATCTCGCCCTCTCCCATATTTCTACGTTCTCCTCTTATTACGCAGTGATATAGATTCTTTTTGGGTCTTTCATTCTCTCTTTCAACTAGCCAAATGCTGGGATAGCCCACTCTCTCTTTAGATTATTGTAATGGTCTTCTTTAGTGGTAATGATGACTAGCTCATCATTATCATAAATGTAATGATTATTTAGTCAGTCAACTAACATAAAATTTAAGAAAAAAATTATCAGTTAAATTTTTAAATGTGTAATGGTTATTTGCGGCTTTTTTGAATGCTAGAGGAATCGAGATTTCATTATTGTTGGTGACTTCAATAGCGATCCAAAACAAAACAAACCATTCGATCAAGAGTCTGCATACTTATTGAAAGAAAAAAATCTAATTTTTTATGAACAAAATTGGAATGAAAAAACGTTTACCAATGGAACTCACTCGTCTTCAATAGACCATGTTGTAGCTCCGATTGAATGAAAACCGTAATCCAGAAAGTCGAGATCTTAGAACCAAATGTCCAAGAAACGAAAAGTATAAATCCATCCCAAAAAAATTAAACTGGAACGACAAGAACAACCAAATGAAATATACGAGTCCACTAGAGAAAGAAATCTCAATAAAAAAACAAGTTGAGAAAATTAATAAACTCTCTTCATAGGGCAATGATAAACTATTCGAATCGTACAAGAAGAGCAATTCAGAAAAATTAATTGTAAATCTAAAGAATGGTGGGATTTCGAACTTGAAAAAATTCATACGGAAACGAAGCATCAACTTTGGACCTATAAGAAAAGTAACCATACCGATCTACATTCGAAAATAAAATACAAAAGACTCAAATAAAATAAAAGAAACGAACAAAGAAAAAGAATTAATGACATAAATAAAAAATTGATCGATCTTCCTAATAAAGTACAGAAAAATCCAAAGAAAATTAATTTTTTTAGTTTTATTAGCACTCTTTTTGATACTTATTTTGCTTATTGCTCAATAAATGTAATCATTTTGACGTTCTTTTTCCATCAAAGTTAAAATCAAAAAAATGTAATAATTTATAAAATTTGATTACAAAATATTTTTATTTTCATGCAAAACAAGTACAGGTCAAACCCGAAGAGGGTTTTTTGAAACCGCGTTTCTTGTTATTACTATTAATTATTATATTAGTTTTTCTTTTCGGGCATAAGCTTCTTCAGATAAAGAAAAAAAATTAGAATAAAATGGAAAAATTAAAACAGTTTTAAAATATTTTAAATTTGAATTCAGTTATTTTTCATTTATTAATGAAAGGATGTGAGACAAAAATAATAATTAAATGGAGTTGGGAAAATACATGAGAATCAGAAAAAAAAAAATTTAAGATCTTAAGAGTCAGAAAATTTTTTTTATAATTAGGTAGCAGCTACATAGAGGTTACATATAATAAATCTAGAATCAAAGCCTCTTTGATACTCCGAAACAAGTCTATTAGTCATTGGAACTGGAGTAATACGAAGGTAATTTTCTAAGAGATTGCTTAATCTGTGGTCAATTTTACTAAATTTAATTTATTTTCTGCTCAATAGAATAATGATTCAGAGGAGGTTCTGAGAGGAAGCTTTAGAATGCATCTATCAGCAGTATTTTGAATAACTTGTAACTTTAGTAAACCTGATTAGGCGAATAAGTTAAGACATGGAAAATTTGTATCCAGAATTAAGTCAATAAGTGCTTTGTAAAGACTAGCTAGTGTGTAAATTTTTATTTTATTGAGTCTATTCAAGCATTTAGTCTTTACTTCTTTAATTTGTTTATCAAAGCAAAGACTCTCATCAAAGTACAAACCAAGAAATTTAATCAAATTGAAGTTTCAAATCATATTTTAAGATCTAAACGATCATTTAAAATTTTAAAACTTAATTAATCTAATGATTTTGATAATTTTTAAGAAATACTAAATATTACTTGACATGTTATGTCTAATAATGATTCATTATCAAATTAAGATCAAAATAAATGTTCTGTAATTAATTTAACAAAAACACTCAACAATTTAAATAATTCAGGTTAAGTTATTTCAATAATTCAAATTTATAACTTTTATATCAACTCATTCAAACTTAAATAATGTTATTTTTCCAATTAATGAGATTATATAATTAAAAAGAGTAAATTTTTTTGTCTTTAAAAGTAAGTTTTCATTAAAACAAATTAAAATGTTTAAAATTATTAAAGTTCGATCAAAAGGGACATTTTAAAATTTTCAAAATGAAAATAAACTTGACGTAACATGTCAAGTAATTGCTTTGAAATAAATTAATTTCTTTTCTATTATTAAAAAAAATATTGCAATTTATATTTTGATCTTTGATCTTGGTCTCAAACTTCAATTTGCCGAAATTCATTAGTTTTAGAAAAGGGAATAGTTTTATTGAATAGCTGAAGCATAAAGGTATTATTAAATATCTTATTTTATTTTTAAAATTTTGTAGCTACATTTATTTGGGCAAATTTTCATCTTCCATTTGCATGGCCATGGTTCTATTTCTTTTTATTAGTTATTTTTTCTCTATCAATTTTTCGTGTCTTTTTAAATATGAAGAAAGTAATCAGATCATCAACAAAAAGAAGTGAGTATTTTTAGTTTTAAGATCAGCTTTGGGAACATCATTAATATATATGCTAAAGAGAAAGAGAAATTTAATATTCTGTTTCCTGTTCATTCATTGAAAAATTTATGAACTTCTCTATCTGAAAACATTAATAAGGTCATAATTCAAACCAAATGTAACTTTAAGAATTTCACCATACATTTACCTAAATCGATAATTTGATTTTGATCCGTATACTTTGATTAAAATCATTTTGCTTTCCTTCTTTCTCTAACTGTATCAATCGTAAATAATGTAAAAATCAGGCTATGTAAAAATCCGGTTTAAGAGCGGATTTTTACATAGCAAATCTGTATCAATAATGTCTCTAGGTAGTGTTTGCCTAAATAATTTACATGATTTTACTGGGATAGACCTGCTTGCAGCATCGTTTAAATCATTGGTGAGTTTACTAGCGATAGCCTCAATGTTGTTTACTGGAGATCAGATCAATTTTCATATTTGCTGTTGCAAAGGAGACTCTTAATTTTAACCCAGCCAGCTCTGTTTAAGTCACAACTAAATTTCTCAAGGCTAGATTGGTTAATGCTAATGTGATGGAATGGTACCATTCTGGTTCTGGGTATTAAGACTGCCTACGCCATTAGATTTGGCATTAAAAACACCTCCTAAAATAAAATGGGTATACTTATTTGAAATATCTTCAAGATGACTTTAATTCAAAGTTCTACTGGGTGAGCTGTAGAGACAGAAAACAGATAATGGAATGGAGTTCAAGTTAATTTTAATTCCTACAAGTTCCTGGTTCCAATGGTCAAGTGAGAGGTTCTGAAAAAATTCGATTTTTTCGTTAATGAGAATAGAAACCCCTCCACCGAAATTATTTCTTGGCTTTGAGATTTTATAGAAATTAGAAAAATTGATAAAGAAATCATCTCTTAGTTCGTCGACTTTAAGTTCACACAAAAAAACTATGTCAGGATTAAGAATATCCAAGAAATTTTTAAAAAGTTCTAGTTTAAATACCAAATTATTACAGTTCCATTGAATAATTACCATTTTTTTTAAGTTGTTTAAGTTAAAGGTTTAACTTTCCGATAATAAAAGTCTTATATAAGAATGAAAAGAAAGGAAAGAAAAATAATGAATTAATGAATTAATAGTTGCTTGGTTGGGAGGACATTTTCGTTGCTGTCGAAAAAAGCATTATCATCAATTGGGACAAATTTAAACAATTTACATGTGGTCTTTATTTAGGAGAGAAGATTTTTAAATCGATCTGTAAAGATTGTTAAGAACAAGCTACGAATACAAATTCAAAAGATATTTTTTTTGCCTGTATTTTTATCTAATTTATTTTATGAATAATTTTAAATATTAGCTTAGAAATATACATAACTTTTTTTAAAATAAAAATAAAAATAATATGAGACTTTTTTTTTATATTTAACATATTTTGAAAAATTATGGTGCTCGATGTTATCAAAAAAGCATATTTTTAAAGGGGTTTTTTGGACCCTTTCAGTACTTCACGTATAAAAAAAATCACTGTTTGAGTGTTAATTTTTTTTAATAATTTTAGAATAAATTTCGAAATTCATAAAATCTTAATTTTTAATCTTTATTGAATATACAAACAGATAGTTTGGCAATGTGTGCTGAAATACCACTGCAAATTAGCTAATTTTAAATCTCAAGACTCTTTGAATGCCTCAGAAGGGTTTTTAGCTAAACGTTTGTAAAATAAGCATGTTTCCATAGAGATTTTTTAATTTTGTTCTCATTTTAAATTTAATTTATTATTAGTATAATAACCAAGTCTTAATATTTATAAAAAAAAATTGTTTAAAATAGATAATTATGGAGACAAATGTTGACGGTAAAATAAAACTGCCCAGCATCAACTCTCGCAATAATCTACTTAAATTGATACCTACTAATGAGCCTGATATTAATAAGACAAAACAGCTTATTTTAAGGTAGTGATTTTAATAAAAAACAACAAACTTAATTTTAAATGCGATTTTAGGGTTCAGTCTAAAATTGAATGTGGACAGTTGTGCGAAAATGATTTGAACGAGTTAAAGACCGACTTGATAAAGACAATAGTAAATGCACTAATGAACAATAGGTTAATTAAATTAAATTAGATAAAAATTTTGAAAAATTTATTTATTTTATTTTCAAGTGATAGGGATTGGAATTTTTTGTACGACTATTTGAAAAATTTGATTCCGATCTCGAAACTGCTAGAAAACGATCGAAGAATAAACCACTATTTTCATCGAATTCACTGTTTGTCAAATAGAAAAGATAACAATACAAATTTCAAAGAATTTTATAGTCTTCTTAGAGAAACATTCCCGAATGTAACAATTGACAAAATTTTATATTTTAAAATTTATTTATTTTTTCTCAAGTTAAACAATTCAAAACAAACTAATCAAGTTAGTTTTAATTTGACGAACAAAAGTGAAAGAAGCGAAAAAATAAAATTTGAAATATGTCCAGATCCGATCATAAATTTTTATGATAAAAAATTGGATCCTTACTCAAATAAAATAAAAGTAAATTTAAATAGAAAAAAAAATTTTTTTTTTTTATTTTTTTTTAGGAAATAAAAATAAAACCACCCACTGGTCCACATATGAAAGAAATAAAAGGCATTCTGTCCAAAGTGACCAACGATTCTTTTAAATGTAAGTCAATTGAGTTGACAAATAAATTTTTTGATTTAGAAATTTTTCTTTTTCAGCTGAAACAAATTGGAAAGAAAAAGATTCACGAATGGTGCTTGCCACCAGTTTAGATTTGGACCAGCTGGAAGATGACTATGAGGAAAAATTGAAAAAAGATGCCAAATGTCGAAATTTTTTTGAATACGAGGATGATGATGAGCCTACTTTCGATATAAATCGAGTGGAAAAATTTTTTTCCAGAGATGCACCTGATTTTGTAATTAAAAAAAAATATTGTTTTTTTTTGTCTAGAATTTAATTAAAGGAAGAGAAATGTCTGAACTTGACAGGACGTGAAATGGTTTTTTATCTTTTAAAATCGACTCATTTAGCCAACGCGGTCTCGTTCTATTTGAATAAAGCCGAAACCAAGCTCTATAGGCCATACGATTTAATAACTGTTCCGCCAGGCCAAGTAATTATATTTTTGTTGTCTCTAAATTTTTGAAAAATATTATTAAAAATACCACAATCAAAATACTTTTAAGCCCAGACAACATCATGGTTTTTATGACAAAAATTTTTTAAAATTATTCAGCCTAATAAAGATAAATATGAAAATAGATAGATAAAGACAAGTGAATTCATATAATTTCATGCAGTTAAATGATGTTTAAAATTTCTTTCTCAGCCAAAAGTTTCCAGTTTATTTTTAAATCAGTTTATAGCTGTTTGCTCAACCACTTCTCTTGACAACTTGTTCCATCTGTTTGCTACTCGATTTGTAAAGAAGTTCAATCTTGTATTGCCTTTTCTGACTAGCTGTTTATGAAAAACAAAGCTATGACTAATGATTAATGTCTAAAAGGACTAATGCTATAATATGCTTCGCCAACTACCCATCAATCTTTGCCTTGAAACTGTTAAGACACTTTGCGTTTATTATTTCTTCTGGCAATTTGTTCCACTCATTCACAACTCTATTAGTAAAAAAGTTATATCTTGGAAGACAGTTTTTTACACATTCCCGGATTAGGTTCTTGCAATTCCTTCTCAAGTCGTATCTTCTGGTATCAGGTATTTTGCTTTGGCTAAAGTTGATCCCGTTTTCAAAATTAACTCTTTCCATATTGCTTACGATCTTAAACATTTGAATAAGATCACCTCGAAGTCGTCTCATTCTAAGATCAGTTAAACCGAGTTTCAATAAACGCTTTGAATATTCAAGATCTTGCAAACTAGCGATTAACTTAGTCGCTCTCCGTTGAACTTTTTCAAGTTCATTCAAATCTTTTTCATAAAATGGACACCATCGTAATTTCCGTCGTATGGTATTTGAATGACTTTCTTATCACTCCAAGAATACGATTTGTTTTAGCAGTTGAGCTTCTGACCTGGGCGTCCCATTTAAGTCGCTCTGGAAAAAAATGCCTAAATCTCTTTCGCAATTCGCTTTGTTTAGCATCTGGGTCTCAAACAAAATGTACTCAAATTTTGTGTTGTTTCGGCCGCAGTTTAACACTTAACACTTTTGAACATTTAGCTGCATTGACCAATCCCTTGACCATTTACAAACTTTATTAATGTCTGACTGTAAGCTATGATTTGAATTTATGTTATTGATTTGAGCTAGTATCTTGGTAGTATTTTTTCGACATCGGCTTTAGCATTTATTCTCAATTATTTCTAGCATGTCGTTTATATAAATAATGAAAAGAAACGGACCAAAAACCGACCCTTGGGGTACTCCACTAGTGACGTGAGTCCAACTCGAAAAGGCTTCACATTATACTACTTTTGAGAGCGGTCAGATAAAAATGATCGTATCCAGTGGCGTAGCCAGGATTTTTAAAATGGTGTGGCGAGATTCAGTTTTGTGGTCAAAATGGGGGAAGGGGGGCCCCGAGGAGGTCAAATAAAAAAATAATAATAATAAAATAATTTTATAAAATTTTTTTTTTAAAAAATTTTTTAATAGCTTTAAGGTTATAAGTATTTTTTTAGAAATTTTTCAATAATTAGAGCTTAAAATTTTAATCACAATAATGGCAAGAAGAAATCAATTTTTATATTTTCAATTTTTATTCTCATTAAAATTTTTTATTCAATTTTCAATTGAATATTATTTAATATTCAACAAAAATTTATTATTTTTTCAATTGAAAAAATAATAAATTTTTGTTTTATTTTGGAGCAGAATTTTAAATATAAAAAAAATCCGAATTTGTTTGTTCATATTTAACTTAAATTTGAAATTTGAAATGTTCATAATTAACTTAAATTTGAAATTTGAAATGTTCATAATTAACTTAAATAAACACAAGATCTAAATATTTAATGCACAAAACACTTTTAACCATAAAAATGAAAAACAGGAGGGGTTATATTATTTTAATTATTAATTCATGCAAGGTCAAGTTATTAATTTTTAAAAAATAAATACAAGTTCAATATGTATTCTCGTCTAAACTAAATTATCCCAATTAACAGGTATCCACCCAATTAACCGTTCGCCATAACCATAACACTTAAGTTTATACAAAAGTTTTTCATGTGAAACTTTATCAAAGGTCTTAGCAAAGTCCGATTAGACCACATCGACTATCCGTATCCGTTAAAAACTCCTTGATTAATAAATCAGGGTATTTTATGCTTAAAATTTTCGCTTAAAATATTTTGCTTTCCTTTAATTTTTTGCTCCAAACTTCACCACCCCTAGACCATTAGTATTTATTTACTTAAAAAAAAACTTTTTCCAAATCTTTAGACCTTAATCCAACTGAGATGGCTTTGAGGGAAAAAAAGATCAAAAAGAAAAAAAAATATGACATGTTAATTTTTAGTAAATAATTAATTTGTGTTACATTCCAAATTCTGATTTTTTTTCCTACTTTTTAAATTTTAATCGCTTCTCAAATGTCCACATAATTGTTTTTTAATTCTCTTTTTGGAAGCAGTGGGTTCAATTGTGGTATTATCATGACCATTTTGATTTTCATTATCATCGCATTAGCCAAATTATTTTATCAAGAACATTCTATCATTTTATTTTTAGAAAGTATATTTTCGATTTTAATAATTTTTTGTTTCATTTCTAGAAAAATTAAAAAGATTTAAAAGATTTAAAATTAATTAAAGAATATTGCATAAACAACCAACTGTGGCATTTCATCCAACTTTGAGACTTCAAAAAGTATTATCTAAAAGAGCCTAATTTGCTGATTTCTTTTACTAGTTTTTAGCGGTGCTCTCTTCTTAGGTTTAAAAGTAGATAAGTTCACTCTATTGACTAGATTAATCTTCTCATTACCAATGATTATTTTAAATCTCTTATTCCAAACTAATCATGACTAAATCCATTAGTCTTTCTGGATATGGACTAAATGCGCATTTGGAATCTTTCAATAATGTTTATGTTAGCTTTCATTGAAGAGTTCCAGACACCTACAGTGTATTCAGGATGTGGTCTAACAAGTCCTGTATACAAAATGAACATATTTAAATACTAAATTGAAAATTAGAAATAGATTAGCTGTCTTTTAATTTTTAGTTTGCGCCCTTTTACTTAAAATCTACTAAAACGTCTTTTTTTTATTTCAATTGATTTTTTGTCAAAAGATGATTTTCTTTTATTTAAAAAATTTACTTGGTAAAATAAAATTATTAAATAAAATAAAATAAAATCATTTTAATAAAATAATAACATCAGCTAGAAAAATGAATTAGAAAAAAATAAATTTTAGTTCCTTTAAAAAAAAACATGAATTTTAATAAGATCTTATTCTATTTCGCAAGCTGATCTTTTAAGAGGCTTAAATATAACGACTAAATAAGAAAAAATTCAAGAACTTAAAAAAATCTTAAACAGGCCTCATTTAGAGAATGGGGTTCGAAATTAAAAAAAATAGCAGCAGTAAAATCATAAATGAGTTAAGTGATCCTCTAAATCAATTATCTAGTCAGTATGGAACCAGAAGTCATGATTATGGGTTTGAAAAATAATTTACAATCAATCTTTAACCAATCTTTAATATTTTTTAAATCTTGAGAAAAATAAGAATCTTATAAGAATTCTTAACAAATCGTATTTTTAATAAAGATCCTTATTAAAAATCACTATTTGAGAACTGAAAAAAAATACACTTAAAATTTATTTAAAATAAAAACTCAAAACATTTAATAAAGGCCAATCGTGAACACTTTATATTTTCTGTGTTTGGAGTTTTGCATGTGATATCAGGTGAAGAAAGTGAACGATTGACTCTTGATGAATGGAACCGATTTGCGGTTCTTTGGGAAGCGTGCTCTAAGATTAAATTTTTCAAGCAATTTTTATTCAGAAAATTTCTAAGCAGGTATTTATAGATAAAACTAAACAAAATTTTAAAATAAAATCTCAAAATTTTTTTATTAAAGATGGAGAGTGAATTCAAAATTTTCTCAATTTCTAAAGCTTAAAAACAAAGTCTCCAAAAACATAATAATATCCATACCTTTCTACCATGAAGCTCTAATTCACATATCCAAGCTCATTCAATCTATTTGTGACATTAAATTTTTGCCAGAATTTAATGATACAACAGTGGAGAGACAATCAATTCTTAACAAGCAAAAATTGAACAAAGGCTCCGATAATGAAAAAAAATTGTTCACCTTGGACATTTTTTTAAAGCAAGTCAACGAATATTCTATCAAGTGTGAGCAAATATTGGAATACTTTTTCATCTATGTTAAGTATGTGCTCAATCACACTCGACAAAGATATTTTGATAAGCTCAGATTCTACGAGGCCTTGGTCCACCAGGCTAGAATAATGTAACATTTTCAAATTCAAAATATAAGAAATTTTTTTTTATTTATTAAAAAAAAGTGATGTAAACAAATCAATGAGTATACAAAAAGAATTTAGAACTAAAGCTGAAAGTGATCTTGACCAAGTTCATCATGAAATAAAGTATTAAAAAAAATTTTCAATTTAAAATTAATTTAATGATTGAAAAGCCTATTGGGAAATTTTGTATCTCTTGTTAGTTACCAACTTGGCAGCAATATACTGCAAATAATTAGACAGGAGCTAATACGCTTTCTGAAAGAGTTTGACCTATGCAATTGTTCTGACCGAGGACCATTGTTTTTTGCCGAATTGGGTTTTGACAAAGAGGGTAAAATTTCGAAGTAAAAAAAATTTTTTTTTGTAATTTTCTTTACAAAAGATAAAGTGAATATGGTGCCGAGTGCAGACATTTTTGTCATGGACATCATGAAATGCATCAAAAGAATGCTAAATGCTATCATCTTTGCAAGTCAAATAATTGATTATGAAGGCACTATAAAAGATAAGGAGAAATACGGAAAGACATTAATTGAGTATTTTTTTATTTTAATTTTAAGGACAAAAATTTTGATTATTATTTAGCTATAAAATCGATGATGACGAAGAAATAAGTGATGAAATAAGCCAAAAATTAGAAGATCGAAGATCGGATTATTATTACGAAAATATGATTGATAAAATAAGAAATGATGTACCTGTTCAAAAACCAGAGCTGAATTTTGTTAAAGGTATGTTAATTTTAGACCAAATTTTAACCCATTTAGTTAAACCATAGAGCTAAAAACACGAGAAAAAAATATATTTTCCAAACTAATAATAAAATACAAGGAGAATTTGACATAAACTTTTAATATTCAAAAAAGTAAAATTAAATCAAGTTTATATGGGAATTTTTTAAAAATAAATCTAAAGGTTAAAATAAAACAAATAGAATTGGTTTTTATTAACAAAAGTTCAAACAGGATAAAATTCAAATTTAGTTTTTAATAAAATTTGAATGCATTCAATACACTTTTTTATTTAAATTTTTTGACCAAATTTTGGAAGCAAATTTTATGAGAATTATCGAATTAGATTTTCTTGAATTAAATATTTTTATTTTTTTTTATTTAAAATATAGTTTGGGATGGAATCTCAGAATGATTGGAATGGAACTTAGTCCTTCTTTTCAGCCCCTTGCTTGAATTAACATATTAAAAAAAAAGTTTATTTACTTTTATTGAATCCTATTTATTTAATTCTATTTAAGTTTATGATTAATTTTTGATGTTCAATATGATCAAATTAAGTTTAAACTATGAAATTATTTTTTTTTCTTAATCTAATTAATGCAGAGATAAATTTTTGGATTTAGCATATTATGTCAAATAAAATGGTAGACTCTGTAATGCACATTGCAGAGTGAATTTCATCTAAACGATGCTATTTTGAGGGAGTAATTTTTCAGAATTTTGCAGATCTTACCTCCAGGATTAATAAAGTATTTTAAATCAAAAAATGTATCTATGAATTTATTCTATTAGGAAATAACAATTTATTTCATAGTTAAAACTTTATTTAATCATATTGATCATCAAAAATTGATCATCAACTTTAAGTTGCTATTATTTCGTAGATCAAAGATTTTTCTTTTTTTAATTAAATAGTAGTAGTAGTAGTAATTATAATTGCTACGCTTTCGTGTTAAGTCCGGTTATATCCTGACCATAAGCAATAATTTAGTCTTTCAAAAGTATGTCTAAATTAGTTTTAAAAATGTTTGTTGATTTTGATTCTATAACTTTGTTTCCAAGCTGATTCCAATCATTGACTATTCTGTTGGTGAAAAAGTTGAATCTTGGTGCACAGTTTATGACAATTTCTCTTCTTAACCTGTAGTTGTTGCCTCTTGTTTTATTTACACCAAAAACCTTGTCTGGTTGTTTATACCAGTTGACTTGATCGTAATTATTGAGCAACTTAAACATTTGTATTAAATCACCTCTCTTTCTTCTTGTTTTAAGTGTTGTAAGTTTTAGCCTTCTTAGTCTTTTTTGAGTCTTTTTTACTTTTTGATTTACAGTAAAAATGTAAAGTCTCGATTTTGGACTTTAGGGATTTAAGCCAAGAAATAAATAAAAAAATTTGAAAAAAGTTTATTAAATGGAATTCAAAAGTAAATAATAATAAAGTAGTGGTTAATATAGTAGTTAGTGGTTAGTGAGCGCTGCTTGCAGTTAAGACTAGACTAAACTTAAATGAGAACTAAAGAGAAAGAGTGAGAGACGTCCAAACTCAGGTCTTTACAAAACGATAAAAAGAAAAAAATCTTGTCATTTATGCTTTATTATTTCTTATTAAAAAATAATATTGAATAATTTATTTATTCATTAGATTCGACCTTAATCACTTTTCAATAAAGTCATCAAATTTATCACATTATTAAAAAATGTTAAAAATATGATCAAAAAGAATAAAAATATAAAAAAAAATACATGATCAATGAAGAAACCAAAAAAATTATGTTTTTTCTCTTATTAAAAAAAAAAAATTTAAATTTAAATTTTTACCATTAAATCGACTTTACGTTTTTTTTCAATCTTTTTATTTGTTTCGTTCTACCTGTCTCATTGAATAATCTAACTAAATATTTCTATTTTTGATTTTATTTTTTAAATTGACAGACAGGACATTAAAAATATCGAAAAAGAAAATAAATTATAGCTATTTGTTTTTAATAGTTTTAGAAAAATAAAAATTAAATTAAAGAAATTTTTTTTAATTGTAAATTTATTCTTTTAGATTACGATGAAAATTTACTTGATAAAAAGCTTGTTTTGAAATATAAAGAAAAATTTTTGAAAATAGACAATTATGTAGTGAGAGCTCAAGCGAACCCACTCAAATCTGTTTCTTTTACAGACATAATTTTGAACGAGTAAATTGAATTTAATACAAAATAAATTTCATTTTTTAATTAATTAATAACTAGTGAAATATTGAACGGGTTCATAAACCGAGTCAGAGAAAGCCTTAGTCTGGCTACTGGCGAAATAAAGCTTTTTTGTGAGCAAAACTCTTGGCTCAACGACATAAAAAAATATGTGTCCGATTGGAATAGAAGACTATTCCATGAATGGAAAAAAAATGGTGCTGCTGAAATCGAGCACCAATTGAACAAAATAAACAACTGGACCGACAATATAAGAAATAATTTTAGCAAGATTGTCATCACCCAAAATAAAATACTCAAAATTCAAACAACTCCAATTGAAAATTACCTATTGCCCAAGTTGGACACAATTTACAGTGACATTTGCGAAAATCTTGTCACCGAAATAAACAAGGACACGTCAAATTTAATACTAGCCATTAATAAAATTATTGATGTAAACTTTTTTGAAAATTTAATTTTTTTATTATTTTTTTAAATTATTTTCATTTAATTTTTCTAAGGAAATTGAAGAAAAGCCAAAAAGTATTGAAGACTTTGCCAGATATGCTAAAAAAGCTGCTAAATACAAAACTGACATTGTCAAATACGAGACTGAAATTAATTTAATTAAATCCTTAAACGAAGTGCTCAGAGTCAATTATAGACCATTGAGTATTGAAGAAGAACAACTGGACACACAGCTACAAGATGCTTGGAAATTTTTTCTTGCCAAAATTCAAGAAACTGCAGTCTACGTAAATACACAATCTCCGAGCATCCTCGAACAACTGGAAGCTTTATACAATGTATTTTTTTTTCTTATTAATCATTCTTAATTTTCTAAATTTTTGGTCAATAATTTTTTGTTAGAAATACCTGGAGGAAGCTAGGCAAATTCATTTTACAGGAACGACTGGGATTTACTTGGACCCGAGTCAGGACTCGACCAAAATAATCGAAAATCTAAAGATTGTAAAAATTATTTTTTTGTAATCTATTTTGATTTTGTCTAATTTTTATTTAGTTGTGTCACGATTTGGCCAGTGTGGAAAAAATTTTGTACCAATGTGCAATGTGGCGCGAGGCTATCACGGATCAAGTCGAGGACATGTCTTTTTTGAGTCGGCTCTCCAGTCAATTGATTGCCAGAAAAGATTTGTGGAAATATTACCAAGTAACGTTTCATCACATAAAAGACTGGAAAAAGACAGACATAAAAAAATTGCCAGTCAAAAAAATCGAGGAGAAAATTTCGTTTTGGGAAGCGCAAGCACAGGAAATTAAAAAATCTCTGATTGAAGAGGATCAAGTTTGGTCAAGTTGGTGGCAATTGTTGATCATGTTTAAATCTAACATGGCTTGGATCGAAAAGCTTGCCAGTGATTTTTTTAAAGTAATTTATTTTAATCTTTTCAAGTTTTAAATAAAAACCCGAAATTCAGAGAAAAAATTAAAATTAAACAATATTTTAAACCAGACTTGTCTATAAGTCACAGTTTTAAGTCTATGTCACAAAAATTTAAGTCAAAGTCATGACTTGCACAAAATTTTTTAATAATACCTGCTTCATCTGGACCAGTTGAAAAAATTATTTTCTAAATCTGGTTACATTTAAAGAGCACATAGGTCAAGATTAACGTCAAGGAATTTGGAAGCAACTACTTTATTGGTATCAAATATGGATTTAATAAATCATTGACTTGACTTAAAAAAAAAAAGACTTAAGACTTGTGACTTAAAAAGTTAGGTGACTAAGTTTAATATTAAGTGACCATTGTTATTAAATCGGTGACAAATAAAATAATCGATCGATTTTATCATTTTTTTTTGTAGAATGAGCTAAAATTAAAGTTAAATTATTTTAAAAGTCAATTTTTAATTTTGTATATCAACAGGCTAGTGGCCATATCTATTTTATTTGATTTTAAAATTTTTAATAAATTAAAATATGCTATTTAGAAAATCATTTAAAACAGTAAATCATTGAACTATTTAAGTTTAATTTTTTGAAAATTTGTTAATATCAAATTAATATTATTGAATATTGAATGCTTGAAAGTTCAACATCGATCTCTTGATCAAAAATCTTTTCATCAGTCTTGTAAAAAAAATCCAAATGTTTTTTCACCATTAACTTCTTTTGACGCTGGAAATTCAATCAGTTTCTCACTATTCCTTAAATTTTGTTTAAAATTTCTTGAGTCATATTTTTTATCAATTTCAATCTTAAATTATCAAGTGAATTATGAAAAAAAAAGAATTTTATAAGCAAAAGATAACATTCTTTCCAGTATTCTATGCTGAATTGATAATTCCAGCAGTAAAGTGACTTTATGTCGCTTTTGTAACCAGATTTATTTTGTTGACTGGTCACCTAATATGTGACCAAGGAAAAAAATTTTTTAAGTATCTGATTTCAAAAAAATAAATAAAAAGTATTATTTATGCATCTTTGAGATGTGTTGCTTTACATGTACATTTAAACAATCACCAAATTCAGACCCTTGCAAGGAACCAAATATAGATTCAATGTTTTTTCCTTTTTTTCATCTCCATTTTTAGTGTAGTGCCTTAATTGAATTGAATCATCATTGAATTGAGACATTGAATCTACATTTGATTCCTTGAAAGAGTCTAAATATGGGTCCTAATCTGGGTCTGAATTTGGGGATCATATAAATTAAATCAGAAGAGTTAAATGGGCTCAAGTTTGTACAAAACTTGGCCAATTTTAATGAAAGTGACGAAGAAAGTTTTGCACAGATAGAAAGAATCACAGTAAAAGAGAGTGAAATTTTCGCAACAGATTCTGCTGATGAAGAAGAAGATGTTGAGTCAACTGTTGGAGAGTTTATTGAAGCCATTAATAAACTTAAAATAAGTGAGAGAAGTATTTAAAATTGTATCAAAAGTTCCAACTGCTTCTGAAGAAACACAATTTTCAGTCAAAAGAGCCCTGAGCAAAAATAGCTTGTCCAGAGTGCAGTAAATTAATGAAAAATGAGAGTGGTGTAAAGCAAAACATCACAAAGATGTACTTTTTGCTTATTTTTTTTGAGATCAAGTATTTAAAAAAAATTTTCCTTGGTCACATAAATTTTGTTTACTGGACGTAAATTTTGTTTTTTGTTTACTGTTTTAAATAATTTTTAATCTTGATCAAATCTCTGGTATCTTTGGAGTTCTTCATTTCTTAAAATTAATTGTGACATTATTGATTCATTTAACGATTGTATTAATAAAAGATTTGATAATTCCAACATTAATTTAATTACAACTCAATTTTTTTTGATAACAGACCACAACAAGTGACAATATAAAATTTTAGTACAAAAAAGAAAAAGGTTTTGAAATGTAAACATAACTAAAAACTGTGAAATTTTCAGTATTAATTAAAATATGCTAAAAAATGAAAAGTTGTTGCAGAGCTTAAAATTCACAAGTAAAAATTTGTATATTATTGTGCTGTTTGCAGAACAATTTTTGAAAATTAGAAAAAAATTTTAAAATTTTTTTTTTTGTACTAAAATTACAATTAGTTAAATCATCTAAAAATGTCTGACAGTGTAAGAATTATTTTTTCTATAGATAATTTACTTACTGAACTAGATTTTTGATTTCATTCAAAAAAAAATTAAATTTTAATTAACATACAATTAAAGATGAGCAAAAATCGCTGAGCTTAAAAAATATTTTTTTAATTGCACATGTTAAGGGAATATTTCTAATCATGTCTTAGTTATTCAAAATTGATCTTACGTTCCCATTAAGCAATGCAAGTTCTGAAAGATCTTTTCTAAATTAAAAAGTCCAAAAACAGGTTAAGCATTTCGATAAGACAAGAAAGATTAGATAAAATTGCTCGATTAAATATAAAGCCGGAAGGAAATTATAAAATTCAATTGCATAAAGTTGTTGTGATATATCTTCAAAAAAAATAGAAAATGAAGATCTTTTTTAATTTTTTTCAACGCCAGATTTCGAACACTAAATATGTTCAGGTCAAGATTTTGAAATACCTTAAAAATAGACAAAAGTTGTTTAGAACATTTTTATTTTAAATAAATATCATAAAAGATTAAATTTTTTATTTAAAAATTCCCTCTGGTTTTAAATATTTATTTCCATCATAATTTACTTTTGTTATAAAAAAAATTTTTAATTTTTAGAACGAACATTTCCAAGAGCTTTTAGCAGCTATTGGCCTTGAGTACGATCCAAAAAAGGTTTACACGGTAGAGGAACTAATGGATCTTAGACTAATGGATTATATTGATCTGATCAATACGATTTATAAGCGTGGATCGATAGACTCAAATCACATATCTCAATTTAATTCAATTGTTGAGTTATGGAGTGCCAAATTAAAATATAAACTGGCCAAACACTTTCCAATCAAGCTTTATAAACAGGACAAATTTAAATTAGAAAAGATTGAAAGCAAAAAAACAAAAGGCTCCAAGACGAGTCGCATCAAAGAACTCAAAGAACAATCGAGGAAACAAAGTGATGAACAAATTTCGTTGCTAAATGATGTAAAATATAAATTGATAGATATTGATGAAATAAGATTTAATGCTGATGTAAAATTTAGAATATTTTTTGTTTGAACTTTTTTTTTTAAACAAATTATTTAAAAGGATTCATTGATAAAATTAGACATGATTCTTGAGTCACAAGTGAACAAATCTTTAAAAGACGAAGTGCTGGAATTTAAGAGTAAAATAAATAAGATTATAGAAATAAGCGAATTATGGCTTGAAGTCCAGTACAGAGTAAGTGAAAGTATATTTGTATTTTTTGTTGCTATTTTTATTTTTTAAGTGGTTATGGTTGGAAAAAATTTACTCAGACATTGACTGCTATGTTCGACCAACACAAAATTCCATTCTATTTCAAAGCATTGTTGCTGATTTTAAAGATGTACAAAATAAAATAAACGCAGATCCATATGTGATGAATATTTTGAAAGATGATCTCTACAAAATAAAGCTTTCCGAATTATTAATCAAATTTGTAAGTATTTTTTTGCATTGAATTAAATTTCAAGAAAAAAAATTTAAGAATTGAAAAAATATGGCATATATTTTTTTGAGTAGCTAATTTATTTTTTTCGAGTAGCTAATTTAATTTTCAAAATAGCTAATTTATTTTTGAAAAATAGATTATAAAAGTAGCAAAAATAATTTTTTTTCGTAGCTAAAATATTCAAAAAGGAAGCAAAAATACTTTTGTCAGTAGCAAAAATAGAAAACAAAAAATCGAAAAAAAAACAAAAAAATACACAAAAATTAATTTTTATTTTTTCTTGGGCGACCTCTTGGGCGCTTTGTTGGGGCTGATTGATTTGTTAATTCATTTATGACTGGCTGAGAATTATTTGTTTCACTATTTGAGACTAATTGTGTTGGCATATTGAAGGCGTCCCGATTCAAAGGGCCAGTTGAGTTTCTCTGTAGTGCAGAAGAAGCTTTTTTGCGTCTACCTCTCTTCGAGTTTTGCTCAATATTCAAGTCCAAAGCTGGAAAGGTATCAAACTTAGACGGTTCATAGCTTATACCTATTACATGTTTGCAAATGTAATTTTTTTTCCAATACTGACAAGAACATTCACTTAATTCCCATACTTGTTCATTGATTTCGATTATCTTGTAAGAATCGTTCCATGACAAATAAAAGTAGCCCAAGGTCCTGTTGAGTTCAAATAATTTCGACAGCCTTCTTTTGTCGCTTCATAATTTACATCAGTTGAAGTTACCATGTAAATAACCTTATTTTGATGTCTTAATTTAACGATTCGTTTGTTGTTTTTTTCTTTTTTTGCCCAAGTTGTTTGTTCGATTTGACCCGAAGAAAGTTCTCTTATACACTCTTCTAGATTTTTGTAAGAATCATACGGTTTAGAAGAGCCACGAAACTTTTTGGTAGGCAATTCATCGGCGTCGTTGTCAGTTTGATTCGCTTCATCATATTCATCCTCTCGTCGAACAAGTGAAGTCGTTGATGATTCAGAATTTTCTTGGCTCATATTTTGTTTTTACTTTAAATTTTTTGTTTCGAAGTTACTCAAAAGTCTGTTAATTTTATACTCATAATAATTAAACATTATAATTACCATTATAAAAATTATAGAATTCTGACTTCTTATCTAATTGTCACTTATATGATGTAAATTAAGTGCTATTTTAGATTAAAATTAATTTTTTATCAGTTGCTACTTAAAAAAATAAATTAGCTACTCAAAAAAATATATGCCAAAAAATATAAATGTCATTAACGTAAAAGGTGCTAGTCGACAAAATCTAAATAATTAATTAATAAAATTGAAAATTAAAAATAAAAAAAAACGATTTAGTATTTTACTAAAACTTCTTTTTTTTTGTATATTTTTTTTTATTTTACTCTTTAGTTTTGAAATTTGAGGAAAATTGAAGTTTTAATAAAAATGCTCACAAATTATCATTAAAATGTCTCGGCATAAAACTCCATAGTAAAAAATCTTTTATTTAATAAAAATTTTTTCTATCATGATCAATAAAAATTAATTTTAAACTTGAATTTTCTAAATTTGACCAGTATTCTACTCTTTGATCATTCTCTTCTTAGTCAATCTTAGTTCAAAAAAGCTCTGCAGAAAATTTAATTTAAAAAAACAAATTCAGTTTAATTTAAAAAAAAATTATTTTTTTTTAATATAAGTATTTGGCTCGGACTTTTGAAAAACAAAAAAAATTTAAAAGATCGGACTTGTGATTTTTAAACAACTCTGAAAATGACCAAATTTAATTGCTAATAAAAAAAAATCCATCTTAATTTTTTTAAGCTGATTCCATTTTTAGTTAAAAAATTTTTCAAATATTATTTTTTATTCAAGCAAAATCATTGTAATAATTTTGACAATATTATTGAACAAAGCTGCCTGGAATTCCCGCGATTCTATTTCCTGGAAAAACAAAAATTAATTGAAACTTTGAGTCATATGAGAGATTGTCGCATGTATCTAGACTCGGTGAAAATATGCTTCTCGGGCATCAAAGATTTGATCTATTCTCTGCCAAAAGATGTTGCGGCAAACGAAAAGCCAGACTCTTTGGCACTGGACATTTATGGTTTTGTTTATTTTTGTAGCAACTTTTCATTAGATAACCAATTTTAAAACATTTAGCTAGTGATTTGGAAGTGACAGGTCTGATAAGCCGAAATGGATCCGAAGAATTGAAATTTTTTACCGCCTTGAAATCCTATAGCCTTCAAAAGCCTTCAGAATGGTTCAAAAATTTTTCCAAAATTTTGAAATCAAGTGTTTGTAAGAACTTGCATTCCTACATGGACATACTTGAGGAATTTTCAGGTATTTGAAAAAAAAAATTGATTTAGAATTTTTTTTTGTTATTTATTAAAAAAAAAGATTATCAATGTATTCCATCGATGGACAAGCGACTCGATGAATTAAGCCAATTTCCGTCTCAAGTAATTGTTTTGGGCGAATCGCTCACATGGTGCAAGCATGTATCCAGGATTATTGAGCACAAAAAATACGAAGAATTTAAACATATTTTGTACTTTTTTTTTAATTAAATTTTTGAATTTTTGAATTTTTTTCATTTAGATTTTATTTAAACAATTCAATATCAAAATTATCGGCTCTTCAACTGACAACCTTAGGGCCGGGTCGTAGGGAAATATTTTCCAAATTGATTCTATGGCTTCTCTATACCAAAGACTTGACTTCAAGTAAAATAAAAATAAAAAATTATTTTTGGTTGATCAATTGAAATGTTTATTTAATTAAAGGTTTGATGGAGATTACAAATTTAAATCAATTTAGCTATGAATGGCTTCGAATGTTAAAATATACATTCGAAAAAAGGGTCATTCTCAAAAACAATGACGAAACCGACCCGTCAGTCATTTTGTACAATAAATACGAAAATGTTCAAGTTAATCAATTGACTTCAAATATTATCTATGATTTTGAATTTCATGGTTTTTTTAATTTTAATTTTATTATGAATTCGAATAATCATTTTTGTTTAAGATTTATCATCTCAGTTGGTTATTAGTCCATTGACTGATAAATGCTTTTTGAATCTTACATCGGCTGTGGCATCTTTCCGATGTGGAGCTCTGATCGGTCCAGATTCATCAGGAAAGAGACAAACCCTTAACCTCTTAGCTCAGGTAATATATTTTTCAAAAGATTTTTAATCTATTTTTTTTGTGAAATTTAACTCACTTTAAAATGCAATAAATCACACTTAAATCGAATTTTTCTGTCAAGTCTCTGGTCGAGTCTTGGCAAAAATGTGATCACATTTTATGTAACCACGAAATTTGGTTACCGAAAAATTAAAAAAAAAGCGTTATTGATCAGCAAAAAAATTTTGTTTCAATATTTATTGAGAAAATACGAAATTATTTAATTTTAATAGAGTAAATAAGTTTTAAGTTTTTTTACAAAGTGGTATCAATAAAGTTAACTGGACAAAACTTCCTACTAGATGTAACTCGATAGCTTCATCAGGTTCAGCTCAGAGAATCAGAGGACACAAGAGAAGACTATCAGGGCAGACCATTAAAAATTGTACTCAGAGGGAACACTTTTTAACAATAAAGTAGTAAATGAGTGGAACTAGATTTTTGCTCAGTTAATCACTTCAAAAATGAATACGATAAGCTCAAAAATCCCTATCTATAGAAATAAGTAATAACCTGTTTTGAAATTGATTGATTATGTTAGAAGAGAAAATTTCAATTTAGTTACAGTCGAGGAGCTGAATTGATTTTGTTGGTTGGCGCAGGTCGGTTCTATGTGTCAGGTACTTTTCTATCGGTTGAGAGCTGGTAATTGGATTGAAAGTTACAATATTTTTTATCGAAAGTATGATATGGACAGATCCATTTTGGGAATGTTTTGAACTATATTAATTTATTTATTTTGGATAATTAAAAATCATTTTTTTTCCGTGTAAGACTTCTCCGCATGTTTCTTGCAGTAGCTATTTATTATTTTGATTATTATTATTTTAATTATTTAGTATTTGACCAAACTTTTTTAAGCACATTTTTTAAACTTCATAATGTGAAAATTTACTTCTTCCATGTACTCTCCTCATTCTCGACAAGGAATTTGATTTTTTCCATTAATAAAAATTGACACCAACTTATAGGAACTCGTCAATTTCAACAATTTCGGCAATGTGAAATAAGATACAGGAAGCAGAGCTTTATACATGCGAGTAACGAGCCGTTATTTTATAACAAATGTGTTGAAACATTGATGGGCTTAGTTCAAAAAGGGTAGAGGAAGTTTAATTTAAATATGTTTATTTTTCAAATTGTAAATGAAATAAGATTATAAGATATCAAATAAAAGTATAAAAAAAGTATTGATAAACATTTTAATCATATAATGTTATTAATAAGGCAATAAATTTTTAAATATTGATAATGTTGAATCTTTTAACTAATTTAATCTTAATTCTTCTGTTTGTCTTGGAATTAAATTTATTTTATTTTTTTTTCCTTATTCACTCTTTGTGGAGCATAGGGTCATTACTTTTGATTTCCACTTAAGTCGATCTTTTGCCTTTACCCTTGCTTCTCCCCATGTCATACCCATTTCGATGAGCTCTTTCGTGATTGTTGACCTCCATGTTACTGCTGGTCGTCCTACCTTACATCGCCCTTGAGGTGTCCATTGAAGGGATCTTTTTGGTCACCGTGTTTCTTTCATTCTAAGTACATGCCCGAGCCATCGCAGTCTTTTGTTCTTAATGCATTGACTTAATGGCTCTGAATTTGTTCTTCTGCATAGGTCAGCATTTTACAATGTCTCAGGCCAGTGTATCCCGAGAATTCTCCGCAGGCTTCCAGTGTGGAAGGTGTTAAGGCTTTTCCTGTCAGATTCACTCATCCCCCAACATTCACTTCCGTACATCAATGTTGCTTTTACTACACTGTTGTATAGTTTAAGCTTTGTTTCCCTGCTATAGCTTTTTGATTTCCATGCTGGTCGGAGTCTAGCAAAGACACTCTTTGCTTTACTCTTTGCTTTAGCAAGTCTATTCTTAATGTCTCTGTGTGTTCCCAACGTTGTGCTGATAGTGCTACCTAGGTATGTGAATTCATTTACACATTCGATTTGTGTACCATCGATGATGATCGGGGTATCCAATTTGGTGTTTATGCACATAACTTTCGTTTTGGCTCCATTTATTTCGAGTCCGGTTGGTTTAGCGTTGTTCGCCAAGTCTTGCGTCTTCATATGCATATGTGCTTCTGTATTAGATATTAGCACCAGATCATCCGCAAAGTCTAAGTCTTCAAGTTTTGCAGTTAATCCCCATTGAATACCTCTCGCACTAACAGTAGTTATCTTCATGACATAGTCAATCAATATTAGAAATAGTGTCGGAGATAGAACGCACCCTTGTCTGAATCCTGTACACACTTTGAAACTCTCAGATTTTCCTTTTTCCAGAATCACGTTACACTCGAAATTTTCGTAGAAGAGTTTTATCAAGTTATCTATCTTCTGTGGTAGGCCATAAGATCTTAATATAGCCCACAAGGTTTCTCTGTGTATGCTATCAAAGGCTTTCTTGAAGTCAATGAAGTTAAGATACAGGGGGCTATTCCATTCCAGACATTGTTCTATGATGTTCCTAAGTGTAAATATCTGGTCTATGCATCCTCTACCTCGTCTAAAACCTGCTTGTTCTTCTCTAAGTATAACATCCAAAGAATTCATGATTCGTTCCAGTATTATACTGCAGAACGCCTTGCTTGCTATTGGTAGCAGTGTTACTCCTCGCAAATTGTCACATATCATTTGTTACCTTTCTTTGGGAGCCTGACTATTAGGCCTTTTGACCAGTCCTCTGGTATTATTTCTTGCCGCCATATCTTACTGAAGAAGTCTTGCAATATCCTTACTGTGATACTGCCATCAGCTTTTAACATTTCTGCTGTGACTCCGTCAATGCCGGGTGCTTTCCGGTTCTTCAGAGCCTTTATCGCAGCTTCTATTTCTCTTAGGCTTGGCACTTCGATGTTTATATCGAGGTCAGTGCTAGCTGCTTCTGGTAATTAAATTTATACTTTCTTTAATTTTAGTAAGCCTATCGTAAGGAAAAGGAACAATTAAAAAGTCATTTATATTTTTTAAACGCGACAAACGTTAAGCCTAGTGATGTTTTAGCTAATGCAATTATCTCTTTTGATTTCTCTTTGTTCGCGTGGAAAAATTGTTCCATTTTTAATTTGTTCTAAACAAACCTCCACTAGATGCTGCTCTTTAATCAAATGATTAATTAACTTATTGGTGTCAGGATGACTATTAATGTCTTGAGCTAAGGCTTTATGCTAGGCTTCTATGCTATTATTTGATCTAAGTAAATTTTCGTGTACTTTATTGACTCAAGACAATTTGATTTTAAGAAATTGAATATTTTAATTATACTTTTTGGGGGAATAAATGGTAAAACTTTTAGAAATCTAAAATATTTTCTAAATTCACTTTCGTTGCTTTATGCATTTCTTAAACCATTAGAAACATGCTTCCAGATATTAGCCGTCAGGTGAGAAAGATGGGTTTTTAAAATCACTTTCAGTATCACAACTAGAAGTTTGTGTAATATTTGTTGAAATTTTGGTCACACGAGGCACATTTCTACTTCTTAATCTCATAGGTGACATTTCTGGATTCTTTAGATAGAGACTTAAATTTTTCTTCCATTTTTTAGTTTTGATAAATTTTAGAATTAAATAAATTTTATAAATCAATTTTAAGCTTTTTTTTCAATTACTAAACTACAAATTTGTCTTGGGCGATAAAAAAATATCAAAATTTTAATTTAATTATCTTTAATAAAAAATTTTATTATTTTCAATTTTGATTATTCAATTCTAGAAGAAAAAAATTATTTTTGTAATGTTTTGGAAAATTCTAATTTTCTGATCAAGACAATAATTTTGTGATCGGATAGACGCGCTTAGGTAAAAATTACAAGATTCAGTGTTTGATTTATAACCTGAAATATATTAATTAGAGTGAGTGATATCAGACGTCGAGCTATAATAAATATCTTAAAATCACCCTTTTTTGGTTGATGGTAAAACTTGAAAAAGTAAATAGTTGCTCGTCTTCATTTGGAATTGCGCATCTCTTTTAGACCCAGTTTCTTAAATCAGCAATGTTCATAGGCTTTAGACCTTGGATTTTTTAATCAACTCACTATGGTTCGATAATCAGCTCTTTTTTCTGGTACGTCCCATGATTTTCTGCATTTACATGATCATTATTTTCTCCATGCATAGAAATACTAGAATTTGTGTTATTCTTGAAAATGTAAAGCCTTTTCTGACAATTTTTGAAAAATTCTTTGAATTTAGTGACATAATCTACTAAATCGAATACTGACATGTCACTATAAAATGAGCACTGGCTTTAAAAAGAGTATTGTTCAATTTTTATGACATGTCTTACAGAATTTATAAATTTATAAATTTTTATCATTTCAATTTAAACTTTAAGTACTTAAACTTTAATTAAATTAATAAATAAATTTGACCCAAAAAAAAACATCCGACTTTAACATAAATAATTTAATTTTCATTTTTTAAAGAATTTTATACAAGCTTTAACAATTGATAATATTTTTAAAGTGTGTGCACTTTTTATTACATGTCACTAGAATTTAATTTTTTTTTTAAACTGTACTCTATTTTAAAGACATGTCAATCAATTTGGATGATTACGTTATTTATTTATATTAATTTATTATTTATATTGCTTTTTTACATTGATATTGAAGCATAATAAAAAAAAAGATACAAGAATTGGCTAAAATTTTTATTTTGGGATTCTGCACAACCCGTATATATTTATTAAAAATTTTAAACTCGTAATGTATCAGAATTTGGAATTAATTTTTTTTTAAATAATAAAATTAGCTCCTTGAAAAACAATATTTTAAACAGATTAAAAAAAACATTTTTTATAAAAAAAATTATTAATTTTATTAATTTGAAGAATTGTGGACAATTTTTAATGCAAATAAATTGTGATCGTGACTTAACCAGTGAAGTGTGCGAACGGATGCTCAAAGGTTTTGTTTTTAGCGGTTGTTGGATTGTTTTTGATCGAGTTGACCAGCTTGAAAAAAGTATTAAAGAATTAAAATATTATTTATTTAATTATTATTTTTCTTTTTTAGACGTTCTATCAACTATAGGATTTCATATCGAATATTTGCGAAATTCAACAAAATTTTTGACAGAAAAAGATCATACTCTAAATGGAATTCTGGATCCATACATGATAAGACAGAGAGTAAAATTTTTCGAAACTTTTTCTTTTTCAATTTTTCAATTTTTGAGCATTTTTTCTTTTTTGAGTTGGATTTTTAATCTAAAGTGACCAAAATTTCCCAGAGGGGTCTATGTCCATTAGACTTGGCAATCTCATTTTTAAAAGTGTGATTAGAAAATTAAATTTAAAAATTAGATGATCAAAAATTTTATTATGTGACAAAATGAAAAAAAATTAAATAAATTTTAAGATATTTTTTAACCTGTCAGATTTTAAAATCAAAAGTGTTGATGATATTTAGTCTTTAAAAAAAATTAAATGACTTGTTATGATTCAATCAAACTTTGGTATCGAATAATGCTCTTATGAAATAGCACCATTTTGGTCGACAAACTTCTTGGTAAAATTTAATAAAATTTAATTAATCAATTTATGAGTAGATTTGAATTTTTTTTTTAGGATTTAAAAGATTTTTAAATTAAAAAAATGAAACAAAAATCTAACTAAAATTTGGTCAATTTTTTTTTCTACCAAGAGTCCACTTTTTGAAGACCCAAGAAAGCACAAAATATTTTTGGATTAGAATCAAATTTAAACTTGTTCTTTGAGTCACATAAATTAATTATTGAAGTGTTTGAGGGATCAAAATTAGTAAAAAAATTGAATTTCAAATAATTAAGATACTCTTTATTTCTTTTATTAATAAAATTGAATTAATGAATAAAAATATTTTCAAATAGCCCATGACCAGTCAAAAGAAAAATCCAAAAAATCAACGGGTTCACACAGTGCCATTTTATTCACTGGTAATTTTTATTATAATTAATTTTTATTTATTAAAAGAAAAAAATTAATTTTTTCATCTGACAGAACTCTGGTCTAAAGACCTATTTTGAAGAGCCATATGATGAAGAATTTGATAAGATTCCAATTTTCGAAGACATGTCAACCATCGGATCGAGTCTCAAGTTCAAAGGTACCAATTTTTCTCACTTTTTTGTTAAACAGAATGAAGTTAGCTTGACATTATTTGTAAAGCTTTACGCTTTTTTCAATTAATAGCCGGCGGAGATTGAATTTTCATAAATAATTTTTTTTATATCATAGGAACGAGACCAAAATCTAGTGGTCAAAAACCAGATGGTTTGTAACTTGATCTGTCATAATCTTCTTGATTTATCTATCTATCTATCTATTTTCATGATTATTTTAAGCACTAAATGTTCTTTTTTTTTGAGTTTGGATAAAATTAATACTTGTTATTTTTCTATCCAAACATGATGGAATTTTTATACTTTTGGTATCCAAACTATCTTTTTTTTTTGAAAAAAATTTACTAACAATTTTTTTTATTAATATTTATTGTCTCTTTGAACCGAAAAATAAATGCTTTAAAAAAAAGATGATGAGCTCAAGAGAATTGAGGACGCGATCAATTACGGAACTAACAAGCCAGACTTGCACTACAAGAGACCCTTTTTGGGCTACATTCGCTTTATGGGTCGCATTGTGCGCATAAATCCAAATCTAGCTTGCTTCATTACTTCAAACTCTTATAAAAAATTACCAGAAAATTTAAAAGTATTAATAAAATATTTTGTTAATTTTTGAAGTGAATATTATTTTAATTTTCAGTGTTGCATTCGTAATGTGAGAATAATTGAGCCTGATTTAAAACAGATCACAATTGGTCTTCTATTTAGCCAAGGAATGAACCAAGGTTTGACCGATGTGGAAATTTTGGCCAAGAAAATACTCGATTTTTTGACCATCTTGCCTGCGATTGTTTGCTCAATGATTTTTTTCTTCCAATTTTTTAAAATTTCTTTTTATTTCAAAGATTCCAAATGAGTTTGTTAAAAACTGCAAAAGCATTGGAACAATTTCCAAAATAATTAAACTGTCGGCTATTAAGTACAGACAAGATAAAGGTCGACAAGAGAGAGTTTTGGGTCTGAGCATTTCATGCTTATTTTCACCAAATTTTACCACCGCAAATGACAAAGTTCTTTTTAATTCTCTGTTGAAAAAAATATTCGACTACGAAGCTACAAATTTTATCGAGGACACTCTTACCAATTTAATCAAAGCTCAGATGACTGACAATGGTCTTAGAATAAACAACAAACAAATTCAAAAGGTAACTTAAACGTGTCAAGCTTTTTTTTGTTTTTCCAAAAACTCTATCAAGATCTGGAAATAGATAAATTAATCCATAACCTTTTTTCGTATTCTAAGGGTTGACTATAGCTAATTTCCAGTTACCTGGAATACTCTTTAAAATAAGGCATCTATTCAAAAGTATCTGAAGAATGATAATAAATATTTCAGGGAGGGCTTTTTAAATTTTCGAGCCCTCTCGAATCAGATCAGGTGGGCTAGGAGAGGGTAATTAATCGAGAACAATTTTGATTTATGTAATGCCGATGGATGGGTTTTTTCCTGACAATGAGACGGACAAGTGAATAGTACTTAAATGTAGTATGCGGGTGCTTTTTCCTAAATACCTTAATAAATCCCTATGAGACTTATGCAGCCCCGTATGGATGACTTATTCAGCCAGAGCCTAGAACCAATCAGTTGGTTCTGTTTATAGTCTGTTGGTCAGCAACCGACTTGAACTAACTTTTTAAGCTGGTTCCGATTATAGAGACACCTATTCGGCACCTCTTCGAAGCAGTACGCCTACTACTTCTATCTTTTGATATTTATTGAAATATCCAAAAGATTCGAGTTCTTGTTCAGAACCCTGGATGACTTATTCAGCCTTACTTTAGTTTAACGAGAGACTTAAATCTTAAGCCGCTCGGATAGAACAAGTAAAAGAAAAGGTTAAGTTTATTCTAAAAATATTCTTTATTTCAAATACTGTAATATGTAATTTAAAAAATTTAAAGTTATATTTATGTTAAAATATTAAGCTAACGAATGAAGTAATTTTCTTCAACTTTATAACACATAAAATTAAAATAAATAAAATTAAATTAAAACAAATAAAATGTCGGGGAACATCTTCATTACATTTATTTAAAAGCGAACTCATGCATTGATTTAACTGGTTCTATAAAAGAATCATTTTATCATAAATCCTTAAAACCGTCAAAAATAATCTAAGATGTCATTTTCACCGGACAAAGTAGAACACTCAATAGACGCAAAGCTAAAACATATGGAAAAAGATTGGCAGAATGTAAATAATTCTATATTTTTACATGTTTTTAAATTTACAATATTATTGTGCAATACTTCAGAAAATAAAAAAAAATTTACTTTTCAAAAATTTTCTGAAATTTTCAGAGTTGATTAAAAGTCACAAGTCTTAAGTCAAGTCAAAGTCTTGACTTTGTAACCTTAAAGTTAATTTATTTAAAGAAATTAATTATTGATTCAGAAATATTATTAATTAAAAAATATATTCATTTCATATATTCTATCAAAATAAAGTAATTAAGAATTTTAGGAATTTTTTATTTAACTTAAAGATAACTTTTATTTAAAAAATGTTTAGTTTTAAAAGATCAAAATTACACCGCAAAAGTGTAGTATTTTCTAAATTTTTTGCTGTCATTCTTGATCTATGTGGTCTGTTTATATAGCCAGCAAAAAAAAAGTCAAGACTTGTACTTTTAAAATTTTTAAAGTCAAATTCTTGACTTTGACTTTTTAATGACTTGTTGAGACTTTTTTTCGTGACTTTTGTACAAGTCTGGAAATTTTGCACAAAAAATATCAAAAAATTAAATGTAAAATCGTAAATTATTTACATTTTTCCAAAGGATTTATGTTTAATTCCAATCCTAGAGGGCACATCAAATTTAAAAAACCTGGGATCTCCATTATTATGATCCATTCTAAGATCTCCTATATTAACAAATCTTTATTATTATTAGTGTCATTTTTGATAATAAATTGCTCTTTATTTTTTAAGAATTGAATTGGTTTAATTTTTTGTGTTTGAATTACAAAATGTATCCAATGTTGAAATAACATTGAAAAAGTGCGATGTTAGTCTTAAGATAATATTTGTAGTTTAAAAAACTATCTACGCTCTGTTTTACATTTTTTATCAATTGAGTATTTGTTAAAAAGCACCAAACGAAAATAAATTATCACTAAAGTCAAAGTTTTATAAGAATAAAACAAAGTTTTTCTTGTCAAGTTCGTTAGGTAAACTATGGTTCAGCTGTTATTGGAACGATTCTTGTTCTCAGGTTTTATGAACTATTAGTTCACCAAATTTAAAAAAGCTAATGTAATGATAAAAAATAAGATAGAAAAGATAATTACATAGAAAATTTAAAGTTGGGCGGAGTAGGTAAATTTTGCGAAATAGACGAATCTTTTTCTGCCAAAGACAAACACTAAAAGGGTGGAAATTTAATTTTAATTTTTTTAAATTTTTATTATTTATGCTGAAAGGCAAAGATTTAAGAAGAGAGCGCATTTAGGTATTTGGGATTATGGAAAGAGTAATACCAAGTCAACCAGATCATAGCAAATGCTATTTCTAAAGCTCCTCCAAAAAAAAAACCTAAAAAACAATTAACTAATTTTTATTTTAGTTTCGAGAATAAGTCATTCTATTAAATTTTGAGCTTTATTCAATTTGTTCACAATAATCTAAAAAATGTGAGTCTAATTCTATTTTGAACAAAAAAATTTTGGTGAACCAATATTATAATAATTTTACGGATAATAAGTGAACTATGGTTCACATAACCGATTAGATCCTGTTTTTTTAATGATTGAATATAAAATTTAATCAAAATGAATTATTTATCTATTTTTTTTCTTTTTAATGCTCATTTTTATTCTTTTTATTTATTTGATTTTATATTATTTAACTATATTTTGAGTTTTTTCATATGCTTCTAGTCTGAATGAGCATTTGCTCGGGAAAAAATAAAAAAATGAATTATTTAAAAATTAAAAAAGAATTTTCAATATTTTTTTCAGATTTTAAAATAAAAATTAAACTCATTCTATTTCACTAAAGAGTTTAATTTCAAATATGAAAATGCTTGCAATATTAACTTAAAATTATTTTTTTATTTGAGACTAAAAAAAAAATTTGAAACATCGCACTTTTTAATGCTATTTCAACATTGAATACATTTTTTACCGTCTCTATTCCTATCTTTACGCTTTGCAGTATAGTAAGAACAATAGAAAAATGAAAAAGGAATAGAGTCATCTAGTCTTGTTTAGTAGATAAATTAATTAGAAATACTTTCTTTTGCTGACGACCTATTCATTTTTTTTAATTTAAATTGAAATGGTAGTGCAGAAGACAAACAAGCTTGAACAAATTTGATATTTTTTTTATGGTAAAAATGAAAAAAAAACTTAAAAAAATTTAGTTAGATTTTAATTCCTATCAACTATTATTTATTATTTATTCCTATTTTATATTTTTATTAATATTGCATTTTATTTAACAAAAAAAGTCTAGAACGGAATAATTGAATTTTTGTTTCATGTTTAATTTTACATTCTTGCTCTTTTGAAGAAGCTTAAGCTCTAAACAGATTTATCAATAGATATAAACATCGGTGATTTGATACATGAAGTTGACAAAATTTCACGTTAATTCATAAAAAACCGTCAATTCCTGAATTTTTTCATTTGGGATTTTACGGTAATTTACGCGAATTATCAAAATATTTTGTCAAATTACGAAAATTAAGGTAAAGACAAATTTTTTAGGATCCTAATATCATCTCACCACTGTAAATAAAATTTTTAGCTTAGGAACTTTTCTTTAGATGTCTTGTTTCAGGAAAAAATTTCAAATAATAAATTGTAATAAGTGATTCTAATTGCTTAGTTAAAAATAAAAATCAGCATTTATACTTTATTATCCATTTCTTATTCACATGATTGTCACAATTTTTGAAATAAATGAAGAAATTCACAGAAAAAAATTAATAAAATACTTTTGCTTTCACAAATTTAAGTTTCTTGAAAAAGACATTTTTTTGTTGTAAATAATTGAGATATTTTATACTCTAAAATATTCTGTCTTTGTATTATTAACAATTTTTTCAATAATAATAAGATGGTTGATTTGTACACGAGCCTGAGAGTGAATCAGACCGTGATTTTGAGTGGACCTGCCTTGGACGGAAAGAGTACCATTTGGAAAACACTTTGCAAGGCTATTAATATTTTGCAATCAAAAGAAGATAATGTAAACTAGTTTAATTTTGTTAACTTTTGGCTTAAATTTCTCAAAGGAAACAAAAAGCAGCGAAGTATTCAAAAAATATTCAATTCTAAATAATTTCCTGAATGAAGAACAACATTTTCCAAACATAAAAACACATCACACTTTTCCTGCCGCTTACTCTAACGCTCTGGTAAGCTTCAGAATTCTAAATAAATAAAGTAATCTCGATAAAATTTAAATTTCCAGGAAAAAAATGAACTTTTTTCTCGGATTTTAAAAAAATCGATTGATGCATACAATTCAACTTATAACTTACAAAAAGACCTAGTTAATAATAAAGTAGTGTTTTTTATTTTTTAAAAAGAAAGAATTTTATACACATTTTTTTTGTCTGAATTAGAAACATCATTATAGACACATAGAAAATTGGATAATACTTGACTCGGATATTAATGATACCAATTTGATTGAACACTTGTCGATTTTAAATGGCAAAAATGAACCCCTATCATTTCCAAATAGAACACCAGGTAATTTAAATTATTAATCTATTGTTTAAATACGAGTTTCTTTCTAATAAAAATTTAATGTAAAAATATAAAAAAATTATTTCTAAATTTTCAAAAGAAAGCAAGGATTGAGGCTTAAAAATAGGTCTAATTCTTTCTAAATTCTGATCAATTTTAAGGCTTTTTAATTAAATCAGATTGATTTTTAAAATTTTCGTTGATTGATATTTCTATCATTTCAGATATTCGGATTTGTCCAAGAAAAAATCTATTTTAGGTGAAAAATGAGTTTTTATTTCATAATATTTATTCAAAAACAAAATTAGTCTAACATTTTTTATTTTAATTTAAATAATTAATAATTAATAAAAATATATAAATATTTTTTTTGTTTATAATCAGAAAAAATATTACATCAGCTTGATTTTCCACGGAATTTTAATCATTCAAATAGGAAGCCCATGATTTGCAGAATAACACTGCATTTTTCAATAAACCTGATTGTATGTTTCATCATTTTTAAACATTCCAAATTTATTATTTTTAAACAGGTTAAGCATGAAAAAAAATTATTTGTTTTTAAAAACAAATTTCACATTCTGTAGGACTGAGAAAAAATTAGCAAAAACTCAATCTTAAGCGAGATAGGAGGAATTTTTACACGTGAAATTGGAAACAGCGAAGAACTAAGCAAATTCTGTGATAGTAAAGTAAAAGATATCTCTAGAGAGAGAAAAGAATCAGAGAAAAATGGAATTGTTGAATCATTAAGATACTGCTTAAACTCAAACTTAGCTGATTAAAAAAATATACAAATACTTGAGCTCTTAACTAAATCGTACTAATAAAACTAAAATTGGAAAAATACTTACATAAAGCTACTGAACGTCCAGCAAATGCGAAGATGAAGTTAGAAAGAGTGACGGTGGCAGTCTCGAAAGCTAGACCAGTATCTTGGAGATAAGTTCGTTAATTATGATTTTTTCTAATATTCATTTTCCTTTATTTTTGTTAATAAAACCAATTCCTTTTCTGGGCTTTTTTTACATTAATGCTTATTGAAAAATGTTTAAGAAAAAAAATAATTTGCCATTTATTAAATAATTTAACATTAGTTTGATCTTTTGAATTTTATTTAAAACTTAAGTTTAAGTCTATATTTAGGTCTATGATAGTTTTCAGGTAATCGTGCCCAAAGAGGCTATTATCACCATAGTGGTCTTTTTCCTCTTATCAAGGCTTACAAGTCCGTTTATTTATTTATCTCTATTTTTTTCAATTTAGAAAATATAAAATTTATCATTGAGACCACCAACTTGGATAATGCAAGTCCATCGATAATTAGCAAGTCAATGCTGATTATCCAACAAGATCTTGACTGGAAACATGTTCTTGAAACAAAAGTAGTTCAAATGGGTCTTAAGTACAGTATTCCAAAAGCTAAGTAAGCAAATGTTAATTTTCTAAATTGGGCAATATTTTTATTTTATTTCAAAAAAGAATTTCAATCCTTCAAGAATATGCGATTCGATGCTTTAATCAATATGAGTCAAGAGTTGATCTTTTAGATTTTAAATCGATCATTCACGGAAATATTCTTATCAAATCAATTGGCCTTAATACTTTTATATTTGCTTACATTAACTTAGTAGATTGTCTCATGAAAAAATTTGGTGCTGAACTTAAACAAACTGATGACGGTATCCACACACAATAAAATCAAAATCCAAATTTAATTTTTTTTTTTTTTTTCAGATGATGTATCTAATTGGAAAAGTCTCAAAACAATAAATGCCTATGCTTTTTTTTGGTCAATTGCAGCTTATTTGGCCACAGAGTAATTTAGATAAAATTTTTTTTTTCTATATTTTTTTAACTGTTGTCCAAAGGGAACATGTTTCTTTGTTCAACGACTTTGCCATTGATATTATATCAAAAAGCAATCCGGAATGGAATTATGGCTACAAGAAAATTTCCGAAAGTGACATTGATATCAAGTCAAATAAGCTAATTCCTTTTCAGAGAAATGTGAATAATATAACAACGAAAGATTGGATTATTATTGACGTAATGTTTAAATTTTAATTAGAAAAAAAATCATTTTTCATTCTAAAGTATCAATACCATGCAAATTTTATTAAATTGTGTGTAGATAATTCAATGCCATGTCTAGTGTATGGTGATATTGGAATTGGAAAAACAAGTTTAATAGAAGTACAATTTTTTTCCATTTCATTTAATATTTTGAACGATGCGATTCAATTAAACATATGTAACAAAACTAAAATGCAAATTGACTGTCTTTTAAGATAAAAATAATATTCATATATTGTAAATTTAGGTCAGCCGAAAATTGGTTGAGACTCTAAACCTTTTTTTAGGAGAATTTTCATTACAGTATACTTACTAATCCTAATTTCTTGAGTCTCAGAATTAAAATCAGTGGCGAGATTCTGATAACTAGATATAGGGTCTTTTCTAATCTCTATAAAAATGTACCTTTTATCACAAAAAGCTAACTTCCTAGGCCTACTAGGACGGCTTCGATCAGGCACAGTCCTAATCAGTCTCTTCATATCGTCTTCATGTTGAAGAGACACATTTTGGGGATACTCCTAACAGCTTGGCTATCTCCTTTTTGCTTCTTACCTCTAATTTGTAGCAGACCCATGATTTGTCTATACACATTTTTTCAATCCGTTTTTTGGCAAAAAACGGATTTTTTGGTAATGTTATTTTGGAAAGACATGAGCCATGAGGAGTTGGAGAGTATAAATTGCTATAATTGTATAATCTTTTATAAACATTTTGGATTATCCGAATTTATAAACATTTGAATCGACATTTATTTTTTAATTCTAATAGGAAGTTTTTTGATTATAATTTTTAAAAGTTAATTATATTTTTATGCCGAAAGTCAGTATCAAATTGTGGAGAAAAAAATCTTCAAATTAGTATAGTAAATTAGTAAATCTTCAAATTAGTAATCTTCAAAAAAAAATATTTGATTTGATTATTGATTATTGATTTTTAATAATCAAATAAATATTTTAAAAAAAATTTAAAAAAAAATATTTGATTTGATTATTGATTATTGATTTTTAATAATCAAATAAATATTTTAAAAAAAATTTAAAAAAAAATATTTGATTTGATTATTGATTATTGATTTTTAAATATTTGATTATTGATTTTTAGATATCATTAAAAATTGATATCTAAAAATTTTTAGATATCAATTTTTAATGATATCTAAAATTGATTTCCATATCAAAAAAATTTTATATGGAAATCAATTTTCCGTCAATTTCAATAAATAAACAAATTTAGATAAAAAAAATAATTAATTTCTAAATTTTTTCAAAATACTGTATTAACGCAATATAATTTCAATGAAATAGCAAGTTTGCTAAAAAATCATTCTTTCAAGAATAGCTAGATTAGGAAGCTTGAATAAAGAAAATGCATAATAAGCGGCAAGATCTATTATATACAAAAAAATGACTCAATCTAAGATATGTTAAAGAATTAAAACGTTTTTTTACCAATCTCAATTTTATTATTGTTGTTATTTATTCATAAAATTACGCCAGATTCGCCGATGTTTAAAAATAGAATTCAATAAAATAAAATAAAATAGAATTCAATAGAAGAAAGTTTTTTTACAAAATAACCACAAAAGTTTCAAATTTAGATTATTTATTTCTGGTAATTTGTAAATTAATGTCAAATGATTATAATGTCAAAAAAAAATAATGCCAAGATTTTTTTTTGGAAAGTTTAAAATAGATTTATTGCTAATTTAGAAAATAAGAAAATAGTATCAAAAATATATAATGATAATGTAATCTAATGCCAATTAAAATAATGACAAAAAAAATCAATTATAAGAAAAAATAAAAACAAATAACAATCTATTTCAATATATATCTTCTTAACTTTCATTTTTTTTTAGCTTATTTACTTTGTTTTGTTTTTTTTTCTTATTTATTTACTTTAATTTTATTTTTTATTTTAATTTTTATTTAATTTATTCTGAAGGAGCCGTAGCTCAAAAAATAACAAATAAGAAATTCTAGAGAGAACTCTGAGTCTCGCCGTATTTGTTTAGAAACTCAAATGCTAATTGAACTTCCACTATTTTTACAACTTTTTTGCGTAATATACACATAGCAGCGTCTAGGTCTTTTTTCGAAAAAAGTTCTCTTGATTCGCACCCACTGGATCTCCACATACGTTTTACTTCATTCCATATCCTTCAAGGAAATAGCAGCTGTGTATTCTTCTTTTAATTGTTTTATACGCTCTTCTTCAGCTTTCTTTGCTTTGACATGGCATCTAAAGTTTTTCGATTTTTGGAAAGTTTAATTTTATATTATGTAAACAAGCGATTTCTATTTCTTGATTATTAATAATAAAAAAATTTTAATCAAATCAAGAAATTCAATCAAAAAAATTTTGTCATTGCTTTCATTAGCACTAGTTTCTTTAATTTTTATTCGGAAATATAAAATTGGCTTTAGTTTCATTATTTAAGAAAGAACAATAGATTCTTTATTTTATTTTTGACACTTTTTTATTATTTAACGATTTGACATTAAATTATGGTAAATTTTGTTTATTAAAAATATAATCTAGAGGGAAGTTCCTCTTGGCAGCTCTTTTTAGCCAGCCTGTTTGGAATTTTTTTCTTTTTGTTACGCTAGCTTATCAAAAACGGTTCTGAATTTTTGTTGTGCTGTATTGTGTCTTTTTGAAAAGTATTCGTTTATTTCACTAGCGATTAATTCATGTTGAACTCTTGTTTTCATAAATTATATAAATAATTGGTTTGATCTGTCTTCTATTTTATCAATTTTAAGTACTCTATGCATAGTATTGATGCTTGTTTTACGAAGAAAAAACTTGATTATTCTCAAAATCTTGTTTTGCTTTTTTTGTAAATTTAGCTTTACTTTTTCTGTTCCTGAATTAAAAATAATGAAACAGGAGTCGAACAATGAAAGGATCAGTGATTTGAAAATTGATATCCATTTAAAGCTTTTGATTTTTCGAATTGGATTCATTTTTGATTCAAATTTAGATTAAATATTCATAGAATGAGAAAAAAAAATTAACTGATCACATTTTTGTTGTATTTTATTGTTTTATCAAAATCAAAGCGAAATAAAAAAAAGGATTATATCAATTGTGGAAATATGAATAGCCGGCAATTAATTGAAAAAATTTGAAAGATGTGTTTGCAGAAACTAAATTTATTTAAACTGTTATTTAGAGTCTTATGTATGTGTGTTTGATCTTTTTTATTTAATTAAACGAATACAAAATGATTTTAGTTCTTCTTGTTCGTTTACCGACATGTCGTTAATTTTGACACTAATTTTTGCAAAAAATGACTTTTTTGGTCATATTCAAATTTAACGACATGAAGTTAAATGGTTTTAAAATATTGTGTCCACCAATTACCGACATTGTCGGTATGTACATAACGACAATGTTTTTTTATTATTTTTCAGAGTAGAAGAAATTTTGAATAGGATTTCTGCGTTTTAATGATTTAAATTTTCTTTAGACACCTTTAAAATTTGAAAGGGTCTTTTGAGTTTTGATGAATTGAATCGTTTTTTAATTTTTGTTTTGAAAAAAAATTAATCAAATTTAAATTGAAAAAAAAAAGAAAATCCTTGCAAATAAATATGACTTTACAAGATTGAACAATGTGGAACCATGTTGCTTTGTTTACGAAAATCTGCTCAGACAAGTCCAATTTTACAGAAATAGAAAATACACAAGCATAAACGGCTACAAGGCCAACTATTTATTTTTTATCGATGATCTAAATGTGAACTATTCATGTTCAACTTTGGCCTGTTCTAGCATAGAACTAATGCGCAATGTGCTCGAGACCAGAAGCCTGTTTAACAAAGATGAAAAAATATTCACTTCCTTTAATGACATAAACTTTATTTTCACATGCACTTATCCATGTAAATTAAAATTCATATATTTGCATACAAGTTAACTTCATTTTTTGACAGATAACTCTTATAATTACAAACCGGTCAATCAACAGCTTTTAAAGCATCTAATTCCCATTCATTTAAACTCAAACCATCTATCACTCTTGGAAAGTATTTACTCGCAACAAGTGCGAAATTGGCTCGAAGAATTTCCAACAGCCTCGGTTCAATACCCCAGAGAACTGGCCCAAGTAATTTTCTTAATGAATAAATTCTCCCAAAAAATAATTTTTTTTGCTCTCAAGTCGGTAATTAAATCAGTGGGCGACATGTACTATTATATTAAAGAGACCCTCAAGCCAGTGCCGAAAAAACCCCACTATCTTTTTAACTTTAAAGACATAACCAAAGTTGTGCAAGGTTTGCAATTACTTGCCTCCAAATCAAAAGTAATTCCGGTCAAATTAACAAAAAAAAGTAAAAAAAAATCAAACAAAATTTTGCATTTATTTTTCAATTAATTAAATAAAAAAATTTTTTTTTGTTTAGTCAAAGACCCTGTTCAAGACCAAGTTCTTCAGCAGACTATTACAATTGTGAAGCTTGTGGCACATGAAATTATGCGCGTCTTTTTGGATCGAATAACTGATCCAAATGGTATTCCAAATTGTCCAAATGAAAAATTTTTTTGAATAATTTTTTTTAAATGATAAGATGAAAAATGGTTTAAAATAAAATTGGCGCGAATACTGGAAAATAGTTTCTGCTATCCGAACGAAACAGAGTTAGAGGAAATAAGCGAAGGGTTTTACAAACAAACCGATTATGTTCAAGTCGGAAATGAAGACTACTATGAGTTGACAAACAAAGAAAAATCATTGAAAAAAGTTGTTACTTTTAAAGTTGGCTTGACCCAGGATAGAAATTTTCAGCCTTATAAAGGCGCCCTCATATCGAAAGAAGAAGTAAGAGGAAAAAAAAAATTTATAAAAAATAAAATTTATTCCATCATTTATTAAATAGCTTGGCATTGAGAATTTCGAACAATTTTTGAACATTATATTTTCAAAATTAATTATTCGCCAACCTAACTATGGATCGCAGCGTTCTCTATCCTTGGCAGAGAGAAGCAGTATTTTTTTTGACTCATTTTTAATTTTTTAATTTTTTTTTCAATTTATTTCTTAAGCTTATGTTGAATCAAATATGACAGACTTAATGAACGCAGCAACATCTAGTCTTGACTTGTATGAAAAGAACAAAAGTTTGAGAATGAACTTTTTTTTTCATGAAGATGCCATTAGACACCTAGCCCGATTGACAAGAATCTATGTAATTTTTTTTTTCTTAAATATAAATTATTTTCTTTTTCAATCAAAATTAAAATCAAATTTTAAAATAGGCTTATTGTATTAAAGCTTCAAGCTTTAAAAAAGTTTTTTAGTACTCCTTATCAAGACAAAAATTTACCATCATTTAATACATTAATATATTTTTATAGAATTTTATTTTTATCTACAAAGTTTGAAATAAAGAACAAAAACAAAATTACCGAAACAGCTTTGTCTGTTTAGAACTAAACTTATTTTAATTCTAATTTAAAATTGGAGAGAAAATAAATTTCTTGGAATTTTGCAACCAAAACCAAAAAAGCGCCGCGGTTTTTCTTAAAATTCACAAGCAACCATAATTAATTCGATAAGGCTAAAAAAATAAGGCATCGCATGGCTGATTCCTAAATGTAAGCCCAAGGGCCTTAAAACAAAAAAATTGTTCCTAAAAAACTTAAACAATGATCTTTTGATATCAAAGCAATTTGCAAGATTTTTATTCTGTTAATTTTTAAATAATTAAGTTCAATTATTTTATTGGATTTTTTTTATTTCTAAATTGGAAAATAAAATATATATCAATGATGCTTAAGATATTTTTTTTTATTTATTAAGTATTTTATCTGTTCGAGCATAAGCTCTTTCAGAAAGATTTTAGTATGTTAGTAGATTTTTAATTATGTTTTCATTTGTATTTAATTTAATTTGAATATTGAATAAAATATTATTTATTGAATAAAATAATGAAAATGTTAATGATCTAAAGTTTAATATAGATTGTATGTTATTTTGATAGGGTTAGAAGAAAATTAATAGATTCATGGAAAGTAATTTTGGATGATTAGATAGTAGTTACATAATAGAGTTGGTCCTTCAATCATACGTGATTCAAAAACCAACTTGTACTCACTTACCAGCCTTACTATTAATGAAACAGATTTCTCCAGAGCTTGTTGTTTATTTTTCTCATTTAAATCAAAAAGACGATTGTCAACACGATGTAACTTTAGCTTTTCTAGAGCCAGGTGGTGAAGTATTTCGGAGGATGTTTCGTAGTGGAGTTTTAGAATGCTGCGAGTAGCTGTATTCTGGACTGCTTGTCATTTTCTTATGCTAGAATCTGATAAAAGATTTAATAATGGAAAAAAGTAGTCCAGAATAGACCCAATTAAAGATTTGTAGAGAGAGCTTAATGTCTTTTGACTTGGGCCCCACCTACCATTAGATAGAATCTTAATTAAATTTAGTCTCGAGGTGAATTTACTTTTAGTTCCATTGATTATTGAATCAAATGCAAGCTTGTAATCGAAGGTAACTCCCAAAAATTTGGTTGATTTGGACTCTGGAATTTTTTTATTATTAATGGTTAAGTTGAGTTTTGGTGACTTGGAATTTTTGGAGAATATAAGATTGGTGTATTTTTCTGGAGAGATTTTCATCTTCCATTTGACTAGCCAGAGTTCAAGTTCTTTTAGATATTTATTTATTTTTGATTGAAGGTGACCAAACTTACAGAAGATAAAGAAGGTTACAAGGTCGTCAGCATATAATAATGAGTTACTGTCACTGCTGATGTCTCTTTTTGGGATATCATTTATATAAATGCTGAAAAAGATTGGACTGATAACTGATCCTTGTGGGACCCCAGCCTTTATAGGGAATTGTCCGGTGATATTATTATTAACATTCACTACAAATAGTCTATCTATTAAGAAAGACCTTAACCATGTAACCATATAATAAATGACTTCGTATTGAACCAATTTATAAAGTAGACCTTCATGCCATGATCAAAACGATCAAATGCTTTAGAGATGTCAAAGAATAGAGAGCAAACTTTTTTCTTTCTATCGAAAGATTCCGCTACTTTCTGGATACAGTGCACTCGCGCTACAACGAATGAGCGGGACTTTATAATGTCATTCGTTATATGAAAAATCGTTATATCAAATTTTCCATGTTAATTGATTGGTGTTAAAAAAAAATGTATAATTGGGCGGTTGATAGATTTTTTTAGTTTTTTATTGACAAAATAAGATAAGAAAACACAAAGTAATTAACATAAACAATAAAAATAAGAAAAAATTAAATAAACTAATTAGATAAACTGAAAAAACTTGTGATTTTCGATTGTTTTTTTTGATTCGATAGATTGAATAGAGGCGATGAGTTTGAAGACTGAATTTATCTCATTTCTACAGTCTTCTTTGCTATTCATAAAATATTCTCTAGCTGTATTCAGTCCGGCGATTGCTTTTTCTTTGCTTATAAACTCTGTTTCTGTTTCTATGGTTAGGGATGGTTCTGCTTCTTCGGTTTGTTAAAATTTCATTGATAAACAAAAATTTTAACGAATGTGCTAAAAAAAGATTGTATTCGTTAAAGAAAGTGACAATTAACGTTGTTATGTATAAGTTAAGTATGAAAATGGGCTTTGATTTCCCATTCGCAGTAGCGAATTTTTCATAATTTCATATTCGTAATATGATATTTTGTTAGCCATTGATTTGAATGGAGAGGAAAACGGGGCTTATACATCATTCGCTGTAACGCGATATTCGTAATAAAGCGAATCGTTATAGCGCGAGTGCACTGTAAGAAAGGAGACATTGTCTGCAGTCCTTCTCTGTTTTCTAAAACCCAATTGCTCTTGAACTAATATTTTTTTTTCTTCAAGAAAAGAATATAATCTATAATTGATTATTCTTTCAAGAAGTTTACCTAAACAACTTGCAATGCTAACTGGGCGATAATTTTGAGGGTCAGATGTTACTCCAGTTTTTTTGGGGATCATGGTAATTTTTGACATCTTCCATGTTTTGGGGACTTGACCAGTTTCGCTACTTGTATTAAATAAAAGGAGGATTTCATTGAGAGTGCGGTTCGGAATATTTTTAAGTATAATATTATGAATTTGGTCCAAGCCAGTCGAAGAAAACTCATTAGCCTTCTTAATGGCAACGTTTAATTCAGAGATAGTAATTTTTTCAAGGTTTCGAGTCTTATTTGTCGCGGGATCAAAATATTGAGATAAGGTTTCATTTACTCGATTTGTGAAGTCTTGGTCTGACCCTTCATCATTAAGACTAAACGTTTTTGAAAGAATATCCCCAAAGAGATTTCCTTTTTTGAGATCATCATCTTGTAATTGGCCATTTAAGCAGAGTGATGGAATGATGTTTACAGCGGTTTTGGTTCGGAATTTGTTGGTCCTCTGTCAGAAACGTTTGGCAGACAATGGATTTGGGCCCATTTTTGAGACAAATTCAGACCAGTTCTTAATGGTGAAGCAGAGCTTTATATATGCATGAACGAGGCGTTAACTTTTTTTAAAATTTATTATTAAGATTATTATTCTTCTATTATAAGAGTTTCATTTCAATCAATAATGTATTACTAAATTAAAATATTGATCAATTTAAATGTAATTGACATTAATTACAAAAAAAACTAAAATGTTTTTATTTTGTTCCTAATTCAGTATTTTAGTTTTTAAATTGTATATTATTGTTATTTGAAAAATATAATACGCGCCTTTAAAACAGTTTTTGCCCAATTACTAATTCGAGACTTTTTCACCTCATTAGACGCAATAAAACTTTAAGAGAAAAAAAATGTTAAATTTTTAGTTTAAATATATCACACATATCATTTGATTCTTCTCTTCGAGTTCTTCATGTTTACATATTTTTTTTAGAAAATATCTTTCAAAATGAAGGAGATACAGCATTTTTTCAAATAAGCTCACCCTTTTGACACAAAACCCCTTTAGACGTCGCAAGCGAGTTTGAGGAGATAGCTTACTCGGAAGCCATCTATGGTAGCTAATTGCACAAAAATCGAGAGATAAATTAAGGAACTACAATAAAAGTTACAGAGACGAAACTGAGGTACAAGACGAATACGAGAGATTATACAGATTGATGAGTTAAGTAGATTTAAAGTAAATCAAAAAATTTGTCATTAATAAGAAATAAATAAAAAATAAATTAAATAATTGAACAATAGTATAAAAAACTAATAAGAGATGAGTAATTTCATTTATAGGTACAATTGATTAAGAAAAAAGAATATGTAGAGACATTACAGATATTACATAAGACTATAGAGAACATTACAGTTAAAGAAAAATATAAAAAGAAAATAATATACAGAAAAAATAGCTACTATTTTAAATATAGATAGAAAAAACTAAAGAATTAAAAAATAAATATTAGCATCATCCTGAACAAATCCCGAAGAGAAGTGTTCGAAAGTTTTTGTTTAACTTGATTTGGCTGATACAGTAGATCTCGCAAAACTGTAACGTTACCGTAAGCGTTACCTATTCAAATTTTTTTATAAAAAATCTCAAATTAAAAATTTTAAATGATTTTTATTTTCAAATTAATTTTTGATTCTGTTTATCTTCAAAATTTTGAAATTAATAATAATAATTTTATTATTTTATCTTATCAATTTTTTTTTATTAATTAATTTAAGTTTAACAAGAATTAATTTTTTTTTGAAAAAAATTAAAATCAAAAACTTTGTTAATTTCCACATTTATGAGAACTTAAAAAAGAAAAATTATGAGAAGTAGTAGTAGTAGTAGTAGTATTGAAAGCTGTGACACAGGCGAACCTGTGTGAACGCAGTTTATAAGGCTACATTATATCAGCTAAATCCTTATCTGCTATGCCAATTTCTAAACCTGATATACCGTGAGTAAAATAAAATTTTATGGGAAATCTGACTCTAACGCTTACGTTAACGCTTGCGGTCCGCTTACGGAAGGGTAATGGTAACGTTACATTTTTGCCAGATCTACTGTACAAAAAAATGTTCAAATTAAAATTTTTGTTTTTGTTTTTTGGGTCAAAATTCACAAATAGCAGGAAATTATTTCGAAAAAAAATATTACAACAAATAATTTTTTCTCTCTATTTCAAATTAAAAAAGTGTATGAGCCGAGGCCATGCAGTGCTGATATCGCAGCAGTACGGCCTGGGCCGGACCAACTCAGTTCGCCTCAGCGCATTCCTATCCAAAATGAAGTATTTCGAGGCGCGCCTCACTCACGACCACGACAAAAGCGAAAAGTACTTGCGCGCAGTTCTACGCCAATGCTGTCTAATAGCGGGCATCAAAGCATCCAACTGCATACTCTACATCAAAACAGAACACTATGCGCACACAATGCTCGAAAATGTGCTCGCGTTCACCAAAACCGGCACCTATCCGCACCTATTCACTGAACAAGAAATATGGAACATTGCCAACGAGATCAGTCCGCACACAAGCGCCTCCAGACGCGTCGAGCGAACACTCTCCATCTACAACAACTTCATCAACTCGATACGCGATCGAGTCCACGTGATCATCAGCTTGCCCAGTGGTCTAAGCGAACACCAACTGGGCGACTTGTTCCGCAAACACACCGAACTCTACACCGACTTCTATGTGGACATTTACAGGCCGCTGAACACTCAAACGCTCAACTCCATCGCCAGATACTACCTGGCTCTTCAGATCGAAGAGAATCGCGCCCGAAAACTCAGCCGCAAATACAACCGCTTCGACGACGACGACCACAACTTGAACATGAACGAAATCCAGCTGTTCAGCTCGGCCATGGTCCAGCTGCACTTGACCGCCACGCACCAATACATCAAGCTGTACAAGCCAAGCTGTGCAGCCAAAAAAAGAAGCTCGTTTTTGCCCAAGCCGTTCAATGTCAGCATGTTCAAGCAAATGTCCATTTATTTTCTCATCTACATGAAGCGCATAAAGGAGCAGGAGAATTTGAGGATGGAAAAGTTCGAGCGAGTGTTTGGCAAAATGGGCCAAGTGAGCGAGAAGCTGAAGAGCTACGATTCGCTGAGGACCGGTCTGCAGAGCCAAGTGGGCCAGTTGAAGCAAGTGATTGCCGAGTGGGACGAGAAGATCGGCAAGCAGAAAGAGTTGTTTCAGATTGCGGTGAACGAGTGTCGCAAGGAAGAGGCTCTAGTGGATGAGATGAGCGGTGCGCTGGAAAAGCTCAGGCAAGACGTTAGCAAGGACGTGAACGAGTTTAACAAGTCGTTTACGCCTCAGTATGAAATGGCCGTCAAGGCCATTCAGTCGTTGAGTCAGGAGTGTTTTAGTGAGCTGAAGAGCTTTAGGTTTCCGCCTAGGCAAGTTTTGACCGTGGTCGACACTTTGTGTGTGATGTTCGAGAGGCCGACCGGCTGGGAGTCGGCCAAGCTGTTGTTGATCAAGAAAGGCTTTTTCGACGACTTGCTCTACTATGACAAAAAAAATGTGTCCGATAATGTGTTCGAGTATTTGGAGAGGATTTGTGACGAGGACGAGTTTGAGCCGGCCAGAGTTCGCCAGGGCAGCATAGCGGCCGCGTCTCTCTGCACATGGATTCGGGCCGTGTACGAGTACTCGAAATTCGAGCGCACTGTCGGCCTCAAGACCAAAGAGCTCAAAGAGTACGAGGAGTTGTACAACCATCGGCTGGCTGTTCTTGGCGAGAAGCGCATCGAATCCGAAAAAATGTGCAAGCTTCTTGAAGACTTTTGTCAATGTAGAGTCAATGTTATCAAGGACATTAAGAAAATTCACATCGAACAAGAAAAAATCGATCAGGAGGAGCAAAAGGCGAACATGCTGCTCAAGCTGCTGAGCGACGACTACGCCAATTGGAAGAGCGAGTACAACCTGTCGGCTAGCCTGATCGACTCGTACAAACTGGACGCTGTGCTCACATCGGCGTACGTGTGCTACGCGGGCATATTCGACGCGGCCAACCGAGCCAAAATATTCGACCAGTGGAAGCAAACACTGGTCGATTTCGAGCCGAGCAAGTACCAGCTGCGCCACGACTACAAGTTCAAGGACATAGTGATAAACTCGTTCGAGTACAAAAACCTGATCATTCAACTGAACCGAATCGGCCTCAAAGACCAACATTTCATCAACAACGCGCTAATATTGCGCGAGCTGTGCGCTCTGCCGAGCACAATGAGCTGGCCGCTCATATTCGACCCGGAGAACAACTCAATTAGAGTGATGTGCATAATACAAGAGTCGGTGGACTATTTGAAAAATTCGCTCCACACCGAGTTCACCAACTCGACGCCGATCACAAACACTAGCGGACCGCTCAAAAATCAGGGCTCGGTGTTCGCGCCTCTCCGCGCTCACCACGACTCGACCGACTCGTACGAAATGGCCGAACACGACCCACGACACGCGCCCATCTACGACACCACCTTCACCTCGATCAACTACGACCAGAGCCACAAATACGAGCCGAACAGCACGCTCAATCAGAGCATGCTGATGTCGGCGTTCGAGTCCATCCAGCCCAATGTTGAACAAGTGGAGTCGCTGGCGCCGTTCTCGGCCCAATCGAGCCGCTTGTCGCACTCGCGCAAAAGTGTGTCGTCGCGCGTCAGCGATCGCTCCAGCATCTGGGAGGCGTCCACGTTCTATTCGCGATCGCAAACGGTGGCCACCGTTTATCACACTAAATCGGGCCGGCCTCTGCTCGAGTCGCTCCAGGCCAGCTTTGAGCTGGACGTGCAGATGCCTCAGATCGAGACCGATTTGAATGTGATGCCCAAGGACAATTTGTGCGTGTTGGACGCGTGCGATCCCGAGCTAGAGTACAAGCTTGTGAACGCGGCCGTTCATGGTGTGGCCGTCTTTTTGAAGAACAGCGAACGCTATCCGCTGCACAGTCGCATCGTCGAAATAATCCTCGAACGAGACTATTTCTACAACACCAGCTTGAACAAAGAGTTTCTCAAGTTTGGCGAAGAAGAGGTCTACATCAGTCCTAGTTTTAAGCTTATATTGCAAGTGAACGCGCCCATCTTGTCCAACAGTGAGTCGGCAAACAACTTCCTGTTCCACCGCTACACCAGCCAGCTCAATCCGGCCCATTATGTGCTTGACTTTGCGCCGAGCACTAGCTTTGTGGCCAGTGACTTTTTGCACATAATCATGGACATGGAAAAGCCCGGATACATCAATCAAATGCTTTTGGCTGACAAGATTTACTTTGAGTCCGAGTTCAATATTCTAAATAGACAAGTAGGTTTTTTTTCTCCATTATATTTTCTGGGTTCTAGTTAACAAATTTTGCCAGCTACCCACCTGATACAATGAGATAATTTTTTTTTAAAAACATAAAATATTTTTTCAGTATAACAAGGTTTTACCTGTTGCTCCGCTGCCAGAATAATAAAAAGATTTACTATAATCTAATGCTAAATGAATCTAATGCCAAAAATTTAATGTCAATTACTTTAATGTCAAATCGTTAGATAAGAAAAAAATGCCAAAAATCAAATAAGGAATCTATTGTTCTTTCTTAAATAATGAAACTAATGCCAATTTTATATTTAGGAAATTAATCTCTTCTCTCTAAATAAAGAAATTATTGCCGAATAAAAATTAAAGAAACTAGTGCTAATGAAAGCAATGACAAAATTTTTTTGATTTAATTCCTTGATTTAATTAAAATTTTTTGATTAACAATAATCAAGAAATAGAAACCGCAAATTTACATAATATATAATAAACTTTCCAAAAATAAGTTTCTGAAGGAGCTTTAGCTCGGTACAGTTAACAAATAAATAAATAATAAAACAATCTTTTCCAATTTATGTCTTTTCAACTTTAATTTTTTATTAGCTTATTTACTCTATTTTGATTCTTTTTTTTTTTTTTTTTTTTTCTTTTTTTATCTAATTTTATTAACTTTAATTTTATTCTTATTTTGTTTTTTTTTATTTTATTTTTTAATTTATTCTGAAGGAGCTTTAGCTCGGTACAGATAACAAATAAATAAATAAATAAAATAAATAAGTAAACCATTCTATTCCATTCTATTTATTTACATTAAGATATAATAAAGTAAAACGCATGTGGAGATCCAGTGGGAGCGAATCAAGAAAACGTTTTTCGAAAAAGGATCGAGACGCTGCAATGTTTATTTTACGCAAAAAGGTTACTGAAAAAGTGGAAGTTCAATTAGCATCTGAGTTTTAGAATCATTTGACATTAATTTACAGATTACCAATAAAAATAAAAGAAAAAGAAATTAGTATTGATCATTTAATTGATTGATTTATTTTATTTATTATATTGAAAAAATTTTTTTTTCATAAGTGTTGATTATATAATTTAATGAATGTTTCTGTACAGTATTTCACAAAAAGTAAGAATCAAACTTTTTTTACTATTTGATTGTTTTTTTGTTCATTATTTCGTTAACTCGGCTATTTCTCTTTCAGTCTTTGTCAGATTTTTCAAAAAACATGCAATATGCCATCTCTGCTGATCAATTATTTTATTTTTACCCATTTTTTCTCTATTTTGTCAGATTTTTAGGTAGTCTTACTTTAAAAAAGCTATTATTTGAAAAAAATTCATAGTTAACGATTTTTGCAAAAAAACAATTTTTTATTTTTTTCAACTTGATTCTAACTTTTTGTGACTTACTGAACAATCAACATTTCTTGTAAAAAAAACTTGAATGAATGAATTTTAATGAATTTAATTGTTTTTTTCTTTACTTAATTTTTTAATTAAAATTTATTTTTAAGTTGTAAAAATTTTAATATATAATATGTAATCTAAAAAAATGGACTAAGACAATTATAAAAGCACTTTATTCAAATATTAAGTTAGTTATCGTAAGTATATGCATGAAAATTTTTTTTCACACATTTGGGTTTTAAATATTAAGATTAGTCCTGAAAGGCAACTCCTAATCGACTTAAGTCGAAGCTTAAATCAAATAATTGAAATAAATTTTACGTAGTGTCGATTTGACACTACGTAAAAACTGGCAAAAATGAAAAGTTGAAAAAAAAGTTAAATTTTTTGAATTTTTTAATATTTTCTAATAAATTTTGCAAAAAAGTAGTTTCTATTTTTTGTTTATATTTTTACCAAAAGTTACTTTTTTGTACTATTTTTTACGTAAATTTAGGTAAAGAAAGGTAAATTATGGTAAAAAAAAAGTTTTTATTCGAAAATTAAACTTTTAAATTGTTCATCAGTTTGAAGAAAATTTGCTCTAATAATTCCAAACCATTTCAATCGGGTTTAGATCTGGTGACTAAGCAGCCGCTTTAACCTTGATATTAAACTAAAATTTTACAATCATATCTTATTGTTTACTAAACTATATTTTACTCAGTTAATGTTTTTTGTATCTAAAAAGGTTGTACATACGCAGAGTTGTTTAAAAGTAATAAAGTCAAATGTTGAATTTTTTTTTAAAATAAGTCTTTTGCTGTTCCATCTAGTTCACTTGACTTTGAAAAGACTTGAAAATGACTTTTTTTTCTGTCTTTTTGCGCAAGTCTGTACATACGTATGGCTTGTGTTTAGGATCATTATCTTGATGAAGTTTAAAATTTTCATTTAAATTAGAAGCAACATACGGAAATAAATATTCTGCCAAAATATCCCTATGATAAAATTGATCCATATTTTCTTTAAATACCTTTTTAATTTAGAAATGATAACTAAAGAACAAAATTTTTTTTTTAGAAATAATATATACTGTAATTCCTTTACGAGCTATCTCATCCCAGATATGAATTTTACTCTTAAACTGGTTGAGACGAGATAAGCCTCAAATGGCATCGAGGCTTATCACTAACTTAAATGCTTGTCTAATCTACAAAAATTGAATCATCAAAAACATAGTTTTTATGTCTTAGACACCAAATCAGACGAGCTTACTTATGCAGTTCTGTTAAGTAAGGTGTATTTCTTAGTCGTCTACAACGAAATCCTAATTTAATTTAATTTAATTTTGTTAAGTTATTTTTTATTCTTTTAGTAATTGATATAGTGATGGATAAAAATGACTGATGGTCGGACTGCTAGTTTGTTAGGAAAAATATAAATTTCTTGATTTTTTTTTTTGAAAAAATACTTTATTTTTACCATATTTTACCTTTTTTTGCCTAAATTTTAGTAAAAATTAGAAAAAAAATAGTAAAAAAAATCACTTTTGGTAAAAATATAAACAAATAAATAGAAACTACTATTTTGCAAAATTTATTAGAAAATTAAAATAAAAATAAAAAATTAAAAAAAGACTGTTATTTTTTCATTGTATCTAATTCTTTTTTTATTGTATCTAAATATAGTGAATAAAATTTTTTTTAGTATCTAATTATTTTATCTAAGTATCAAATTTTTTTTTGTTGCTTCTATTACAAAAAGGAAGAAAAATTAAGAAAACGAAAAAAGTTAATCTTTTTTTGTTCTTTTGTTTTGAGGTTGATCTTGAATTGATTTCGGCTTGTTTTTTGATCCAGTGAGTCTCACTCTTTTCTTTTTCGGAATCTCAGACTGAGCTGAATTTTCATTAAAATTATTTTCAACTCCAACTTAATTTTGAATTTCCATTTCTGCTTCTTGAGCCTTAATTTCTTCCATCACATCAACTTGACTCAAAATTGAATTTACAAGAGCCTCTGGTAATTTCTTTTGATTTCGCACGCAATCTCTTACTTGTAACTCGGTTGGTTGAATTATTAAAGCTTTTTTTGTTGTTACTGGTTTCCCGCGTTTCCTATTTCACCCAAAGGAACATTTTTTGCGTTTCTATGCCATTCCAATCCTCGAAAACGACGAGCAAGAAACAAAATGTGTTTGCAAATATTATTTTTTCTCCAATATGGGCATGTGCATTCACTTTGAGACCATTCTAAATGAAAAGTAGTCATCCAGATTTTGCGAGCTTGATTATATTTTTCAATTAGATATTAAATTGAATTATTAAAAATAATTAGATACTGTAATAAAATATCAGATACAATTAAGATTTTATTAAATACAATAAAAAACAAATTAGATACTAATATTAGATACATAAATAAAAAAATTAGATAGCTTTGAAAATATAAGCCTCAAAAAAAATTGAGCCTTTTTTGGCCTTTTATTTTTTTTTCGGTTTTAAAATTACGTAATTTCACGTAAATTTGCGTAAATTTAAGCAATTTTACGTAAAATCACCTTAATTTTTGTTTAAGTTGATTTAAATTTTAAATGGCTCTCAGTAATAAAACTCCTTTCCCCATTATATAAGATAAAAATAACATTTAATTGTTTAATTGTTAGAAACAATCGAACCTAGTTTCGAATTAATTTGTTTAAGTTACCGAAAGTTGGGAAAAAAGTCGACTCGAAAAAAAATTAGTCGATTAAAGTCGACTTAACAATTTTCTAGTCGACTCACAATACTAAGAATACTGTAAAACTGTAATGGTGACAAAGTCTAACCAGTTGCTCAAATGAAGAATTTAACCCCTTTTACCTATTTAGCCGATTAAAGATAAATTTTGTTAGTTATTTAATAAATTTATTAAAATATTCTTTTGTACAAAATAAACTAAGTTTTCAGGATTTGATTCCATTCCATAACAATTAATTTTTTTACGTAAATTTACGTAAAAACCTTTTTCTGAAATGGTAAAAAATAGCAAAAATTTTTTATTTGATAAAATTAAAACAAAAAAATTAATGATTTGACAAATCTCCGTTTTTTTCGATCACTATTTTTTGATATAGGTAATACCTTTATTAAAAAATTAGCTTTTATGAAATTATTCTATCGATTAGGTTTCTTTTTTTTACCTTTTTAAGGTGCTTACTGTAACTCATGCATTTCTCTTCATCTAAGATATTATTAAATTTGAAAATTGCTTTAATTACATCTTCTTCATCTTTTGAATCTTGTGAGAAAATAAATTTCTTTAACACATTCCTAACACATATCAAATAAAAATTTTTGCTATTTTTTACTATTTTTAAACCATTTCAGAAAAAGGTTTTTACGTAAATTTACGTAAAAAAAGTAAAATTCGATGAATTATTTTTTTACTAAAATTTCAATGGTTTCTTTAAATTCTTCAAATTTAAAGAAATATCAAATATTGTTCAATTTTTTGGCATTTTTGTTTTTACGTAAAATTACGTACAAACACAAGTTAGAAGGGATAGAAGGACCTTAGGGTTCTAATGTAACTAATTTATCATTTGCTAATCAATTATTAGATTAAAAAAAAATATGTAAAGAAAAAGTAAATGAAATAAGCCTTGAAAAGACCACTGGAAATTTTGGTCCTCGCTGAAAGGACAACCAACGATACTTGAAAATGAGTCAAAATCCTCTTAATCAATATAGTTTAGCTGGGTAAAAAAAAAGCAAAAAAATAAAAAGCAGAAAAATATAATATTTTTTTTAAACTTTTTAGAAATTGAATTCGATTTATTGATTTATTTTTTAGGAGGAAATATTGGAAAGATTGAACAACATTGATCAATCAATTTTAGACGACAAAAATTTGATAAAATATGCCCAAGACAAAAATCAAAAGCTCAAAGAAATAAATGACTCGTTTAGTGAATCGTTACACTTAGAGTAAATATTTTTTTTTGTATTTTTTGAATAAAAAATTCATTTTCTTTTTTTCAAAGAAAAACCCTGAAAGAGTCCAGTAAAGACTATGAGCCAATGTGTTCGGCAATATCAAGCATTTTCGAAGCACTCAAGCTTATCTATTTAATTGAGCCTCACTATTACATTAATTGGTCTCTTTTCAAACAACTTCTCCTTTCTAACTTTGAGCCTCTTCACCGAGAAAAAGGTCCTATGGGCGCTGCCAGAGCCAAGCAGATAGAAATTTATTGCTTAAGACTTTTCTACGAACACCTGTCTTCCAGCATGAGCAGAAACCATTTTAGCATATTTTTATTCATCCATTCCATTCTAATCCAAAAGCTAGACTCCAAAGGTTCGGACAAAATCGACACAATTTTTCAAATGCTCGACACAAGCATCTCATCAGCTATGCCTTTGAAAGAGCCGAGTGCGTTCAAAAAGCCATCGAATCTAAGTCTTTCGAGCTGGTCAAATTTGAACACACTCGAGCGCCTCAACCCAATCGCTTTTAAAAATTTGGTAAAGTCAATTTCGTTGAGCAACCACAAATGGAATGAATATTTTAATATTAACAATTGTGACATCACTGAAAAAGATGTAGATCTAATAAACTCGTGTCCCTTGGAGCAAGAGTTGTCAATATTGGAAAAAATGGTCTTGTGGACTTGCTACAGGCCTGAGAAATTGTGCGACATAATTTCTAAATTTAATGTGTACCATTTGGGCGGTCTAATGCCAAAGACAAATGATCTTAATTTAAAAAATGCTTACAAGCTGTCATCGCGCTCTGTTCCGATTTTAATTTCTACACCAAAAGGTTTTTACAATAAAGCTGAAAAAAATAAAATTATTTGTTTTTTAATTTTAATTTTAAGAGCATGGATATTTTAGTGTTACAATCGAAATAGGAAAGCTGGCCAAAGAAATCCACGAGGATATTCGTGTGGTTATTTTATCTCTGGATGATGAAGAGAACAAAATTAAGCGTTTGGGCTATGCGATCAAAGAGTCGATTCGAAACGGCTCTTGGGTCGTGGTCGAAAATGTTCACCTGTTAAATCAATGGTCACGTGATGTTTTAAAACTTTTATATGTAAAATTTTTTATTTTTAAACATTATCTACCCTACTATTAAACACTGAACCAGTTAATGGTTGATTTAATTTGGCAATTCATTTTATTTTTTTTTTTAATTTTAAATTGAATAATAACAGTAAAGAAGAATTATTTGCCATTTTCTTTTAATTTCTAAAAGAGAACTTTATTGTTCTTTCTGAAAAAGATTTTTGTACAAAATACATACAGATCAAAGGACATGAGTTTTCAAATATTATTATTATTATTATTGTTTATTCATAAAATTACGCCGGATTAGGCAATGTTAAAATAAAATTAAAAGCAAAAGAAGGAAGCTTTGTACTGTTTGTTTTCCTTTTTTTTTATTAACAATTATGTTTCAGAAATAAGTCTTAAATTTAGATTAAATATTCATAGAATGAGATTAACAAAAAAAATTTATAATTAAATAATTTTTTTTAAAAATTTTGAATTTTTCTCAAAAAAGTTATGCTTTTAAAATTACAAAACAAATAGAAAATAAAAGGTTTTGTATGTATTATTTACATAATTTTACAAAAAATAAATTGAAAAATTATTCACAGAAAGTTAATAAAAATTTAAGATGTTGATTCTTTGATTCTAATGTCTTTTTGCTTTTTTCTTATTAATTTTCATTAAAGATTAATTTTTATTTAACTTTCTAATTTTGTTGAAATTTACAAAATGTTTTTTTTTTTGATTTTTTTAATTTAGTGAGTTTAGAATATTTTAAGAACTGAATTTAATAAAAATATAATTGTGAAAATTGATCTGAAAAATTTTTCAAAATTAATTCAAGAGATTAAATTCCACCTAAAAGTACAATAAATCTTTAAAACAGATAAAACTGATAATTCTTGGGAAATTTTTTCTTTATTAATTTTTATATGTTAAAGGACATAAAAGACTCAAGTCGTTCAAAAGAAGAAATGGAACTTTGGAACGACTATAGTTTGAATATACCAGAAACAAAGAATGAAAGGACTCGGAACAGACGAATTGGTATACACGAAAATTTTCGGCTTTGGTTGCTGGCTGATATGGAAAATTTGTACAAAATACCAGGTATTAAAAAAAATAATCTAAATTTTATTCAAACAATTATGATTTTTTGTTGTAATCTCTTTTAGATTCATTAATATTTGATTCAGTTAAAGTAGTGTCACAAAGGCAGAACATGGAACAAACGTATATGAGTTGCGTTAAAAGCATCGAGTCACTAAAAGTAGAATTTTGTTAATTGGAATCAAATTTTTCACAAATTTTTATTTTAGACAATGAATAAAAGTTGGATTGAAGAAGCCTCGATATTGCACAGTTTGATTGTTCACAACGAATTCAGAAAACCCAATGAATGGCATTTCCAGGATTTTTACAATTACATAAAAACACTAAAAGATCTGGACGAAATGATTCAAGATGCTGACACAGATCTGGATAACATTCAGTTCAACATTCTTAATGATTTAATTTATACTGTTCAATTAAAAGATCATGTTGACATTCTTTTTGCCAAAAAATTGATCAAGCAGATTATTGTTGATAAGGTAATAACAAATTAAATTTTTTATTATTTAGATTAAATTTAAGATTATTTTAGCTTATATTTTTTTAAAATGAAGATATTTTCTACAAAGTCTAATGTCATCTAATTTATATCAAAAAAATATATATCTCAATTAAATTAATTGATTAAAAATTATTTATTAAATTAATAATTAACATACTTTTCTTTATTTTATTTTTTATTTAAAAGATAACTTAGGAAAGGAGGATTTCCAGGGCAGCTCCGAGTGGCATAGCCTTCTTTTCGGCCCTCTTGTTAGCAATTTAATTTTACAAAATTTAGATTAATTTAAAAAAATTATTTTATATATTTTTTAATTTTTTTTATATTTAGCAACAAATTTCAAAAATAGCTTGTTTGCCCTGTCATTGCAGACTTTTCTTAAGGCTCATAATTTTCCTCAGCGCTAATTTTAAAAATACAAACCCTTAAATTAAAAAGGTATTTTCGGCTTATTTTAAAAAGTCTTTTACCTTTGTTTTGTGAAGTTCAGTACAAAAGAACAGATCAGAGTATTAAAAAATTTAATAACTTTTTATCTAAAATTTTAAAATAAATTCTGTAAATGCAGCATTGTGCAACATTCAAAGTTGCATCAACTGTAAAAGTCTGCTAATGGTGTGCAGAATCTCTGCAAAATGCACCACGCTCGATTATATTGAAATTTAATTTCTGATTAACTCTTCAAATTTATCAGGCTTTGATATTTGATGCAACTTTGAAAATTGCACTATGATGCATTTACAGAACTAAGTTTAAACCTTTAGAAAAAAAGTTATTCAATTTTTTTACATTTTTTCTGTTCTTTTTTTCATTTTGTACTGAATTTCACAATACCCTTACCTTTTGCTTACCTGAGACCCTAAACTAGGGAGTCCGAATGGCTGCACCCGCTTCCAATTTAGATGAACCAAGAAATCTTAGCCAAAAGAAAGGTTAAAAAAATAAAAATTGAGAATCGACTTAAATAAAAAATTAATTTAACAATCAAAAAAAAATTGATCAGATTTTGTAAATTAAATTATAAATGAAATTCAAAAATTACGCCAGATTCGGCGATGATAAATGAAATTTAAATATAAAAAAAAAAGAAAAAATATAAAAAAAATAAGACATTTTTTTCTAATTTTAGAAGTATATGCTTAAAAAAATCAACTTTTTATTTTTTTTGACATTACCACATACAGACACATGTTTGTTTAATTACTATTTTGAGCTTTTTGAAGGATTTTTGGCTCATCCATTTTTAGTTTTAGTAAGAAAATTCTAAATTTCTACATGATAAATATTTTATTATCTTTTATTTTTAATTTATCAAAAAAATAAGAATCTGTGTTCAATTTGTATTTGAATTTCACAATATAATGTTTTTGTTTTATTAGATTTTTGAGTTTTCCAAAACAACAAAGTCAAAAATATTAAAATGATTATATTAAGAAATATTAATTTAAAAGAAGTTTTCATTAATTAATTAGTGAATTATTAAAAAAAATAAAAATTTGCTGAAATTTGACAAATTTGGCCATAAATAACCTTTTTTTGGTTCTATTACAATTTACGTAGAATTTCATTATCTTACCAAAATTTATCAAAAATCCTTGTGGTAATTCAATACTGTTGAAGTAAAACTCGTTTAGAAACATTAATTTTTTTAAAATTTTTTGCGTCAAATTTATTATTTTGAATTAGTATAAAAATTTTTAAGCACTAGTTTAATCAAAATTAATATCTTTAATTCTTAATTGAAAAATCGAACTTAGATTTAAGCATCGTTTTATCATAATAAGTGCTATTTGCTTCAGATGACTAAATTTCAAGCAATACATCGAAAAAAATTATTATTTTTTAAATAGCTTAAGAGCTTTTTTTTAAATTTAAATTGATCAAATCAGTTTGAAAAATTTTGAAGATGAATTATTTTTTGATTTTATTTTGAACATGAAAAAAAGATATTTAGGCAAAAATAAAATATATGAATTTTTAAATCAATGAACAATAGAACTTGCTATAAAATACCTTGCTTTTTTCAATACAACAAGTTTAGTTAATTTTTTATTCAGGTAAAATAAATAAATTAGATGTGTTATGTTAAATAATTGTTATTTGCTTAAGTTGATAATTAATTTCTGGTTCATATCTAAAGCAAACATTAGAATAAATTTAATTTAAAAAATTCCATTCAAAAACTGAAAATTCTATGATCGAAATTGTTAAATTGAGAATTTTTTTTCAAAAGACCACAAATTATTATAGCAGGAAATTTAATTATCTGCAAATTTTTTAATTAAAATTAAATATAATGACTGTCAAAGAATTAAAATTGAAAAATTGTTAACTATTCCAAATTTTTCAATCCTTATTTTTTTGACAAATTTTTAATTTAATATGCTTTCAAAGAGTATAACTTTGCATATTTTTTCCAAGATAATGAAGCATAAAATTGAATTTTTAAAAAAAGTATTTTAATGAAACTATTTACTGCTAACCTTTTTTTGATCTACTCTTGAAAAATAAGGCAAACTTCAAGTTCATTTGGTTTAATTTTTTGTGTTTGAATACAAAATGTATCCTTTTTTGATAAAAATTCAAAAGTGCCATGAATATTTTTTATATTTTTTCATTTTTTTCAGTTTCAAATAAAAAAAAAAAATTAATTTAAAGTGAATATTGCAGACATTTTCATTCGGCTTATATTTTTTTTTTTTCTAATCTATTTTCAAATAGTAGATAAGAAAATTAAAAAAAAAATTTTTTTTTTTTTTGATAAAATATTTCCGATTAGCTACTTTATAAAAATAAAATAGCTATTCAAAAAATATAGACCATTTTCGTATTGAAATAAAACTTTATTGATGAAAAAGGACGCGTTTAATTTCTATTTGAAAAATTGAAAAATAAATCGAGATAAATGATTGATAATTAAATCATTGATGAGTTCTTTATAAAAAAAAAATCAATTTTCATTATTTTTAAAATTTTAAGTAAAAAAACTCATTAAATTAGTCAAAAAGAACCCAATACAGTCCAATTTTTATTTTTTCATTGAAAATCTTGAATCTGCTTCATCATCTTTCACAAAATCAATAATTTTAAACCAAATGAAAGCATAATTTATGATGCCATAAAAATTTAAAAAAAAAAAAAAAAGAATTTGAAAAATTAAAAAATATTTAATTTTATCTTTTTGATTGAAAAAAATTTTGAGATTTTAAACAATCTCTTATCCTCCTCATTCCTTTTAGAACCTTAGAAAATTAAATAAAAACTCAAAATGAATCCAAATAATTTAACTTTTAATAAATCGGTGTCAAGCAAAAAAATCTTTCTGAATACCAAAGAATAAAACAATTTTTTTTTTCAGAAATTCGAAGCTTCACAGCTTGTGGAGAACAGTGACAAATTCTATTCAACAACGCAAAAAAATCAGCAGTCAAGGTATTTTTAAAAGAATTTATTGAAATAAAATAAAATTTAATTAATCATTAAATTAAGCCAACTTATTGAGGATTTGGGCAGAATTTTAAGTATTCTAACATTCGATGAGAAGATAACCGAGTACGAACCAGAAGTCTATCGCTATGAGACTAATTGGCGAACCATTTGGCAGTTTGGAGATGATTTTGTACCTAAGAGCCAAAAATTATTGCAAACAATTGACTCATGTTTGGACCAAATTGAAGATGTGGAGAAAAAAACTGGAGAAATTTGCACAAATTTTAGTTCAATTGTCCTAAAAGATGATATGATCAAATACAAATCAGTTTTTGAAAAAATAAAATCTGGCATTAAATCAATTCTAAATTGCATCAAAGGAATCGAGCATATTGATAAGAAAATTTCCAATTTTTATAGCATAATCCAAAATTTTAATAAAAATGAAAAAATTGATTTTTTCCAAGCCAGTGAATGTTTAGTCCAAAATGCAACAATTTTGTCAAAAATTCATCTCGATCTTTACACAGAATCCAAAGCTTCGAACAAAGACTGTAATTTGTTGCGATTGGATCTGGACATTCCAATGGACCCGTGGCTTACCATAAAACGATTGACGGTAGACAAGTACAATCAAGCTCTAAAAGAGTCCAAGATAAAATCAGCACCAATAATCACAGACTCGGAGAGTAGGAAGATTTCAGCTGAAAGTTTGTTCTATCTTGAAGTGGTTGATGATGTGAATGAGGAAAATGAGCAAAGTTTAATTATTGAAAATGTTTATTTGTCTAATGCTTGCTATGATTTGATGACAAAGTCTTTTGTGTCAAGTAATAGGAAGATGTTGAGCAAAATTCCGCTGGTAAAAATAACCCCAATAATAGACATGACGCATAGAGCCCAGGACGCATTTAAGCAAGTTCCTTTTATAGACCAAAATGGCGATATAATTTGCATGTTTGGCATTAAATTTTGGCACAGCACAAACTCAAGTCTGTCAAGTACACTGAGCCAAGAGACCAATGTGGAAAAATCCAATTCACCCAGCAAGCTAAATCAATCAACGCCCATACACTATCCTCTTCATTTTCAAATAAAAAATTTATCTCATTTCTTTTTAAATGCATTAAATTAGAAACAAGGATTTTTTTAACATTTTAAAATTTGAATTTTCTTTTAATAAATTTTTTTAATAATTTTTGTTTCATTTTTTGAATGATTTATCTTTAATGTATCCAGAGTGGAATTCAATTCGATTCGGCTTTCTTAAGTCGCTGAAACGACCTCAAACACTCACTTTTTATTTCAATTAAATAAATTTAACAAATTTTATGCTTCACTTTTTTTAATATAATTTCATTTTATTGCCATTAGTTTTTGATTGCCATTTTGGTAAAGCTTTTTGGCTAGCATTTAGTTGAGTATCAAGCAAAAATTCACTTTGGATATTAAAAAAATTGTTGCATGAGTGTTGATTATTTTATTTATTTATAAATCTGTACCAAGCTAATACTCCTTCAGAATAAAAATATAAAAAAAAGAAAAAAAAGACATTTTTAGATATTTAATAGTTCAGAAAAAAGAAAAAATTGATATGTAGCAAAAAATAGCCAAATAGTTAAATATTTAATTGAGGTGTATAAAAATCAAATGAGTGTATAATTAAAAAATTGTAAAATTAACTATTCATTAGGAGTATTAATTAATCTTAGTGGAGACTTAATTTCATAAAACATAAGATTTATCGTAAAGTAAGACCTCCATGAATAGCTAAACTAGTTTCCGTCGGACAAAAAAAAAGGGAAGCAGACCGCAAAGATTAGCAAAGAAAGCATTTAGTAGTAGTAGTAGTAAAATAAACTGCAACTTGAAACCAGTTCAAGTGAGCTCCGGAACAAGCTTCGTCGCTCTTCTCTGTACTTTTTCAAGCTCCGCGGTATCCTTTTCAAAAAACGGGCACCACGAACTGATAGCATATTCTAGATGAGGTCTGACCAATGATGTGTATAGTAATCTGATGTTTTCTTGGTTAGGAAAATTAAAAGCTTTCTTGATCATTCCTAAAACTCTGTTTGCCTTGGCAGTACAATTTTTCGCTTGTACGTCCCACTTAAAGTCGTTTTGGATATAAATACCGAGGTCTTTCTCACAAATCGACTTTGCCAAGGGTTGTCGACCCAAACTCTCTGACTTAATTTCATAGTCAAATCTTGTGTTTGAATAACCAAAGTGCACAACTTTACATTTATCAGTATTAAGTTGAGTAGACCAATTCGTTGACCAATTTGACACTTTGTCTAAGTCCCCTTGAAGATCTATCAATGATTGGAAATTTTTAACGACAGAAATAATCTTCGTATCATCAGCATAAGCTTCACAGTTTGACTCAATCATCTCTAACATGTCATTAATGAAGATGACAAAAAGAATAGGTCCTAAAACCGAACCTTGAGGTACACCACTAGTTATTTTAGCACATTGTGAAGATGATTCTCCAAGTACCACACAAAGAGTGGCAATCGAAATTTACTAGAGAATAATTTTTATTTAATTTACTGAATTTGATTTTTACAATTATTTGATCAAAGTTTATAGATCAAGTATTTTCCAAATAATCAAATAAATAATGGAAATAAATAAAATAATTAAATTTTGAAGAGTTTATATTATCAGAAAAATGATGTTTAATTTTCTTATTCCTCATAAACTCATAAATAAAGGACAATTAAAATCGATACCCCAAATTTTTATTTTTTTTCCCCAAATATTAAATAAATTATTAATTTCATACTTAAAAAAAATTAACACTTAATTAAATAAAAATCCACCATTTTTGACTTATTGACACTTTTTATTAAAAAATGATAACAAATTTAAGAATAAGTACCTAAATTATGAGAATAGAGTGTTTGTAAAAAAAAAAAGATAATATTTAATCGATTTTTATGCTGAAAATCTTGTCAGCTATATTTTATAGAAAGTTGTTCATGTCATTAAAGTTTTTAGCTTCAATTTTAAAATTTAAAATTTAAAAATCGAAAAATAATAACTTTTAGCAAGTTTGATTATTGCATTTTTTGAAAAATAATATTCAAGAGTGGAACAATAATCAATGTAAAGCAAAATAAGTATAAAAATAAGTAAATTTTTACGTATATAGTTAGCTAAGTCTTCTATAAGTAAGCTTTGAAAAATTAAGAAAATAAAATGGTTCAACACTGAACCTTTTGGTGAAGCAGATTAAAATTTTACGTCTGATTTTATTTAAGAGTTTTGGCGTCTTTTAAGTGAGTTAATTATAGAATGTAAATTTACTTTATGTTTCTTAAATTTTATATAAAACAAAAAATGCAACATTACTTTATTTTTATTACAAAATTTAGGTACTTTATCTTAAATTGGTTAATATTTTTTAAATAAAAAGTGTTTTTGTTCTATCCAAAATTTACATTTACTTCATTAAAGTAAATTCCCCAATTAATTTAAATTTGGAGAAAAAAATAAAAAATTTAGGGTATTTTATTCAAAATTTGTGATGCTCGAACTAAATTTCTTAAAATAAATAAAGAATATAATTAATTTAAAAGTTCAGATATTTAAAAATGTTAAGTTTATAATTTAAAAGCTGGTTCTAATAATAGTAAGTAACAAGTTTAAAATAAAATTTAAGGCTCAAAATTTAAGAAATCTTTAAAACTTTTTAAATGATTTTTTTTCTCAATGCATTAAAAAGGTAACTAATATAACATTGATACTTTTATTGCTACATTTTAAAAATGATCTCTCAAAGATGATTTAAAACAATCATAAGTTTAAAAATAATGTTAATTTTAATAATTTTAAATAATCATAATTCCTTTTGTTAAAATAAACTCAAAGAGTTGTCTCGGAGTTTAAAAAAAGAGTTAAATAAAAAAATTATTTTTCATTTTTATTTTTGATTGAACCTCGGATTTAGAAAAATATTTTAACAACAAAAAACTCGAATATTTTTCCTAGAGTCTATCAATTTATTAAAGCATTTTCTTTTAAACAAATTAAAATTTCGATTGCCAATTTTGTTATGCGCATTTTCATTTTACATTTTTGGACAAAAAAATATATTTTAAAGGAAAAAAATAAGAAAATAATTGAAAGCGCCTTTAAAATTAAATAGAGTCTTTTAAATAACGATTTTTTATTTAAAAGAAGTGAGGATTACGCTGTTGATTTAGATAAATGATAATCAAGAAAAAAATTTTTGTACAATCTTTTATCTATTTCAGTTTCTTTCATAAAAAATGATCTTTTTGATAATATAAAAAGGTATGCATTTTTTAACTTGGTTCTAAGGCTCATTTTGCATCACGTTTAGACAAAAAAAAGTTTAAAAAAAATAAAATAAAATACATTTCTCAAAATATGATAATATTGAAAATAAAATTAAAATATCCACGACAAAATTTAATTAATTTATATAAGAATACAATTAAAGATAATTTTTAAACATTTTTGCAAATTTCTTGTTCTGAATTGGAAATTATAAGAACTTTATTAATAAAGCATTAAATCCTTAAAGATTGTTAGATTTTCTGAAAAATATTCATTTCAGAAATCATTGAGAGTTTATTTGAATTCATAAAAATGGAAATGCATTTTGATTTTCTTTCACATTTAAGTAAAGAACTAAAATTCAATCGAACCAATTTTTATAAAATTAATTTTTTAAAATTATTTTGTTCTTAAAAGTTAGCAATAAAAATTTTATTTAAAATTTTTTCACGTTCACATTGCTGGTTCTAATAGTTGTAAGTAACAAATTTAAAATAAAAATTCTTTCATTTTCAAAATATTTTTCTATTAACGCCTATTTAAAAAAATATAAAATTAAAAATCTATAAAAATTCTCTTTGAAAATGTTTGGCCTGTTTTGAGCATGCGTAATCAAATAGACTATATTACCAAACAATTGTCTCACATAATCTCCTTTGAAAAATCAATAGGTAATTTTAACTGACGAATTTAATTTCCTATTTATTTTTAAATAATCACTCCATTTGATTATTATTTTTTCTGTTTTAAATGATAAATCAAACACAACCAAGGGTTGAAAGGAAGTAAGCTGTTTCCAAGCAGCATGTCCAAACTACACGCTTTTGCGCTGCCAATCTGCTTTAGAACCAAAAAAAGCCAATGTTCAAAAATCGAATTGAATCAAAAAAATAATCCACAACCCCAACCCTCTTTATTTTCAAATTAAAAATTTATCTAATTATTTTTATTTGAATGCATTAAATACAACAAAAAAGGAATTTTTATCATTTTAAAATTTTCGAATTGAAAACTTGAATTTTTCTCCTTAATCAATTTTAGAATAACAATTTGAGTGAAATTAAAGGTGAAATTTGCTAAGAAATATTTTTCCAAGTCTATCGCTAGGTGATTTGATATTTCGAAATGTGTTTATATCATCGAAACGCTTCAAACAGTCCTTACAGGTAGATAAAATATTTCGAATAATTATGAATCACATTCACCTATGAGAAAAAATTCTTGAAACGTAATTTAAATGAGCCTAGCTACAGCTTTAAAAGATTTTTTTATTTCATTTAAATTTTAAAGCTTTTTAAAAAGCAAGTTTTACAAAAAAATTTTCTAGAAATTTTCTTAACCCGCTGTTGCGGAGATACCCAAACGACTCTGGTAGTCTAAGTACAAAAATTCAACAATGGACATCAATCAAACAGGAAACTCGAAAGAAAGAAGGGAACAGCTCAAAAGGGAGATAGACGTGCTGGGCAAAAATCTTCCATTTAAATTTGAGAAAAATTCCCAGCTCAGAATTCTGAAAGCCATTTGTACATACATCAAAAAAGATAAGCACTTGGGCCACATCAACCAGCCTGACTCTTGCACTGGGCCGCCGTTCTTCAGTCCAAATGACAACAACATGGACCAGGTTAGCTCGGGCTTCATCACTTGTTTCACCAAAAAAGGAGACCTAGTCTACATATCTGACAATATAAGCGACTACTTTGGAATTAATGCTGTAATTTTTTTAGTGGCAACATTTGTGTTTTGATTTAATAAAATTTAATAGTTAGATGTTCTCTTTGCCTATGACAACATTTCGGAAATACCTTGCAAGCATGACTCGGCAATTTTTACCAAATTGTTCCGCAATTACCAAAATTACGTGCTGCCCAACAAAGTAAGCTTCTATTCAAGTTGGTTTGTGTCGCGAATCCAAAAAAAAAATATCTACTTGAATGAATATAAAGTAGTTTAAAATTTTTTTTCTAAAATAGTTTATTAAATTAAAAAAAAAATGAAAAATTTAGCAATTTAAAATGAGCGGTCATTATGACACTAGAACTGAATTGTTTGTGTTCTCATGCGAGCCAGTTTTGTCGACCAGCAACAGAGACGTGCTCACACTGACTCATCCAAGATGCTTCAAGTCAACCCACAAGCTCAACCTGCAAATATTGGACTACACCTCTACATTCTACCAATTGCTGGGCTACACTAGCATTGATTTTCAAGAAATATTCAACCTTTATCGCTTGATTAGCGCGGACTCCCTGCAAACCGTAGTCAAACGACACAAAGATCGTATGATCTTAATTTCGAAATTAAATTTTATCTAATTTTATCTTTTTTTTTTTTTAAATAAATTAGTTTTGCTTGTCAAGAACACACGAGGCTACATCGATAGAGTTAAGCTTACGCACCGAGATGGCGGCTACATCGACTGCCTACTGAACATGTACTATGATCCCAAGGGATTCATTGTCTGTGTCTACCAACTAATCAAGTACTTTGCTAAATTTAGGAATTTTATTTCTCTTAAATTTTTTGTATTCAAAGTGATGAGGACATAGAAAATTACATGAGCTATATGAATGTGTTTAATTGCTGTAAGAATTTGGAAAAAAGCTCCGAGATTTTTGAGGACTTTAGTCCGGTGAGCTCGGACGATGGCGAATTTTCACATGGCAGTCCGGCCGCTAAACACAAGCTAGAACAGGTGAGTGACGATGAAGAAAAAAAGGCCAAAAAGACTAAATTAAATGTGGCCGAGGCACTGGATATTTACAACATTGAAGAAGCTCTGAAAAAAGAGTTGTATTCGCCCAGATGCCAAAATTCCAATGGATGCACAAATTTCGACTTTGGCCGAAATTGTTTGCCTAGTGACAATTATTTTGGTCAAGTAGAACACAGCACATGTGAGTATAATCAAAATGAAAGTAAAATTGAGAATAATTTGGACAGCTTTGACTTTGAAAATCAATTTCTGCAAGATTGTGATTTGGAAAGCTTTAAGTGTGCGTACAATTTATCCAGCGACTTTTTAGCCGATTCAAATGAGAAATATAACATCAATAACCAATATTGTACCAACAATTATGACTATTTTTTTAATACTATTTACGATAGGCAAATTTATTGAATTTTTTTTGTTTATTTTTTAATTCAAATTTGGCTAAATGCTGGAAAGTTTAGCTTTTATTATTTATTAGATTTATTCAAGTCCTTGCTGGCAATGTGACTAGTTCAAGTCAATAAATTAGATATTTATACTCATTTTTATTTTTTTCTAAAATAATTTTTTTTTGCTATAAATTCAATAAAATTTTTAGAATGCCACAATTTTTTACTTTATTGTAGTGGTAAAAGCATAAAAGTTATCTTCTGCAAGAAGCTCAAGGAAAACTTCCCTGGTAGTTCTTACAGCCTTCCTTCATGCAAACATTAGGCTCCTTTTTAAATAAATTAAATTACATAACCGGAATAAAAAATAACAAGTTGATAAAGCAAATCTTGCTCTGTCCGTGGAAATGGACCTAGGATGTCCCATGATATTAAATGGAAGGACGTGCTGGACCGGCTATTTCGGCAAAATATGATGAATATTATCTAAAGAACAGCATGGATTTGTCAAGAAAAAGTCATGTACATCTAATCTTATGGAAACTCTAGATTTCATCTCAATGAGTCTAGACAAAAGTATTCCTGTTGATGTAATTCTGCTAGATTTTGCAAAAGCATTTGATACTGTTCCGCACAGACGACTAATAGCTAAATTGAAAGCGTAAGGCTTTGATGGTCTGACACTAAAATGGATTGAAGCTTTCTTGAAAAATAGAAGACAACGAGTCAAATTTTGTCGGATTGGGTTGAGATTTTTAGCGGTGTACCACAAGGATCAGTGATTGGTCCACTTTTGTTCGTTTTGTATATCAATGATCTACCAAAAGGAATAGAGAATATTGTCAAAATGTATGCAGATGATACAAAAATATTCTCGCAAACGGTATCAGAAAAAAGCGCAGTGAAATTTCAATCAGATTTAGATTTAATTTTCAAGTGGACTCAAGATTGGCTTCTTCTCTTCAACACATCAAAATGTGTGGTTATGCATTACGGTCATAAAAACAAAGAATTCACTTATTTTATTAATGGTAAACAGTTATCAACGTCTGAAACCGAAAGGGATCTTGGAGTTATCTTCAATACAAATCTCAAATGGAAAAATCAAGTGATAGAGGCTACAAACAAAGCAAATCAAATGTTGGGTCGCATCAGAAAATCATTCGCTCGTTTTGATTGTAAGTTATTTAGATCATTGTATTTAACTTTTGTTCGTCCTTAACAAAGTAATGAAATTTTAAAATCAGTCTTTTAAAAAAATGTTATTTTTTTTTTACAAAATTCAAAACATAGTAGAGCAAAAAATTAAATTCATTAGAAAAATTTAACTAATTAAACAAAATAAAATAAAATATTTAAAAAAAATCAAGTCTTCTATTCTTAATAATTTCTTAATAATCTCAACAATTTTATTAACGTCAATTTCTTGTAATTAAGATGACTCAATATTCATGAAGCTTATTACATTTAATCTTTCTTGACCTAGTCTGCTTCGGAGACAATTTTTTTTTAATTATTTTTTAAACTGCAGAACATTTAAAAATTTCTAACTCTTTTTTAAATTAAATTTTAATAATTCAAGTTTACTGATTTAAAACTTAATTCTGACTTTTTTCATAATAAAAAATTATGTTTTTTCAAAAATTAGTTTCAAACTCATTTGATTCAATTTTATTTTGGCTTTAAATTCTAAAAATTAATAGATACATCATCGAAAGTCTTTGAACGATCAATACAAAAGTGAAAAATACCATTATTTTACCATTTTTTGCCAAAATATCGATCTATTGGTAAAATAATAGGTTAAATTAATACACCATTCAGTATATGAGACTGTGTGCTTTCAGAATATATACATATTAATAAGGTAATGTTTATTAGAACATGAGATATTTTAGCTCAAAGGTAACTAAATTTTGTTTTTTTTTTAACTTTGAGGGGGGGGGGGATCAAAATTTTTTTTTTTGACAATACCTAAAAAATCATTTTTTCAAGATTTTCAAGAATGCAGATTAATATTTTAAATTCGGTTTGCTGAAATTCAGATAGTGCTGTAGTTTTGCTACGCGCGAACCTTTATTTGAATTTTCAAAGTATCAAATAAATGAAGATTTTTGTTTGTTAAATTTTTTTTATTTTTTTCAAAAGTCGACTGAAAAAGAAGAGATAAAAATAATTTTTTTTTTAATTTAAATTTTTTTACAATTCTCTCTTATGGCGGCGCCAAAATACCTCAAAAGGTGATGTGGTGATCGCCACACTTCGCCATGACGTAGCTCCGCCACTGACGCGACCTAAGAGTTTAAATTGAACAACAACCTCAAGAAGGAATCTCAAGTTAACAGTGCAGTCACGAAAACGATATTTTAGGTAAACTTAAAGACAGCTTTTTAAATTGGGACTTAAAAGGGGTTGTGAAGTTCATTTCAATTCAGAAAAACTTGAATAACTTTTTAATTAGAAGAGATAATTTAGTTCTGTAAAATGCTTAATGGTTAAGGAACTTTGCTTAATCCTAAAATTCATGTCTGCAAAAACTCTGCAATGTAATTGCACACTCGATTGGAAAAATGGCAAAATGCAGAAAATTGCAGAGTATTTTGCAGACTTATTTTACTGCATTAAGCAAATTTGCTTATAATTAAGCATTTTACAGAACTGAATTATCTCTTTTAGTAAAAAAGTTATTCAAGTTTTTCTGAATTGAAATGATCGAATTGAAACGAACTTCACAACCCCGACTTAAAAACTCTATGACTCCTGTTTACATCTTATGTAAGTCTAATTTTGAAATATTGATCATCAGCTTGGAAGCCGTAACTAAAAAATAGACATCAAAAAATCGAAAAAGTGCAGCGAAGAGCTACTAAGCTTAAACCACAATTAGGGAACAAGAGCTGATTGGGGAACAAAGATGTTAAACAGCTTCAAGAAAAGATTAGATAATTTTAATTCATCTCAAAATAACTTTACAATCTAAATTTATCTGCAATAATAATAATAATAATAATAATATAAAAATGATAAATGAAGCTTTGCGTAATAATACGAAAAATTACATATTTTAGAAAAAAATAAAATAACGTAAAATAACCAAAAACCCTGGTATCAAGTCAGCACTGTTGTAACTTCAAAAAAAAATTCAAAAAAATTTCAAAAAAATTAAATTTTGCAACATACTCTACAGAGCCTTGTTGATGTCATTTTTATTTTAGTTTTTTAAAAATTGAATTAGTGTCTATTAATCTGATTGCTTTAATCAAAGTAAATTAAATTTAAATTAAATTTTAAAAATGATGTTTTAAAAAATTGACCAAAGAGCTTGAATTACTATGGCAAAATTGCATTAATAATTCACGTAGATTTGAAACATTGAAATTTTTCAATTTTAAAGCATCAATTATATCATTTAAAATTTTTTCTATTTTCTTATCATGGAAAGTACAATAGTGAAAATCTCGGTTTGCTTGACTAGCAGCAATCAATTGTATGACAACTTTAAAAAATAAAATAATAATTAAATTTTAAGTACCATTTTTTACATTTAAGTTGAATGTCGCCATTAAAAGCACCGCAACCCCAATTACCAGATGCAATAGGCAGTTGATTTGAGCCTGAACTGAAACCAATATATGCCTTAGTAATTTCCCTATCAATTAAATCTTTTTGATATTGGATTATAGGATCCGGGTAGCAAAGAGCATCTATCGCTAGTACATCTGTTCTCTTACGTCCATACTCATCTCTTTGAAATATTCAATTGCAGTTTAAAATAAAAATAACTCTAAATTTAAGTTATTTACTTTTGAATTTTATCTTCAAAATTACCAGACCACTTAAATGACCAAGCATAGCCTGAATATGTACTAAACTGTTCTGAACCGCGTATGATGATACATTCGTTATCTTTCATTGGTTCCATAAAAAGCATTGACACAATAAGTTCTGGACACATTAAAAATCTAATTTCTTCTTGAACACAGCCTGAATTTAAAACACCTCCTCCGATATACTTGTTGGCAAAATCAACCTGAAGTGCCCCCGTATATTCTTCAATTGTTTTTTCATTTGAAATGACTGGAAATCGAATTTTATTTCTCGAATTTTTAATTGTTTGAATATCGAAATCTTGATAAAAGCGGCAAAATGTTATATTTCCCATGTCTTTTTCATTTTTTTGTGTAATTCTATCAAAATAGTGAAGAAGACACTTAATTTTTTCAATTTTGACTTGATTTATTACTTTTTGATTTGATTTTGCATACCAACTAAAAATAAATATTAGCATTAGATTTTTTTTTGATTTTATTTCAATTTTTTAAACAAAATATAAAATTATGCATAGTCTTAAACGCCTAGTATGGATTAAAATTTAAATTGTCAAAAAATTAAAGTTTGAGAATTTTAATCAGCTGGAAGAACTCGTTCCAAGTCAAATTTAAAATTGTATTTTTTTTGTCATTGACAGCTTTAGTTTTGTCATCCCCTAAAATAGTGTAAAATTTTCACTAATTTAAATAAGACAAATTGATTAATTGACAAATTGAATAATTTATGTGTATATTTAATATTTTGATAAATGCATGGTTGGATCCAATGTCTTCGGTTTTGTAATTATTCCCAGTCACAACCAAAATAATGTTTCATCGAGGAATTAGCGAAGTTCATCGAAAAATCATCAAATAACCCACTGATTTTACGATGAGACTATTAAATCCCCAATCTTGACTAGTATTGTAGCTTGTGACTTAAAAACAAGCCTGGCCAAAATATAAAGATTATCATCATTAAAAAAAATATCTTTTTTTCTGACAAATTAGACTTTGCTCAATTAATTAATTTAACTAATTAATAATTTTTTTTTTAAAGATTAGCCTAAATTAATAGAAAAATAGATTTCGGAAAAAATGAGTTATGGACCTGATCGTATATTTGAATCGAATACTTGGACTATTGAAGTCAACGACAAGCTCTGGTCTAGTTGAGACAATATCAACAACTCAAGTTAACCGTAGTCAAAAAAACAAAATCACACGGCTAGCGATGCCGGCTTTAATAAGTAGTACAATACGGCAAGGAGAACTTTAAAATTATTGTTAAATGATGAGAAACCATAAACTACAATTTTTTAACAGTTTATGTTAATAATATTGGTTTTAAAATTTTTTTTCTTAATTTAAATGAAAATTGTATATTTTATTTACCAAGTATAATTAAATTAATTTTTTGTATTTTATTAGAATAAATTCTTTTAAAAGCTAATTTTGAATTTTTTTAAAAAAGCTTGAGTATTTTATTATTTTTTTCAAAAATATTTTATTAAATTAAAATAAAGAAATAACAATTGATAAATTACTTTTAAATTTATTTTAACTCGATGAAAAAAAATATATTGAAATATATGAAAAACCGAAGAAATTCATATTTTTCATCGATGTAACATAATGAATCCGCTCACTCCTCATCGATGATTACTCGATGAATTTTTTTTTTCATTGATGCAACATCAAATTTTAATTTACTGGGAATTAGTCACCGTAAGGCCACCTGAAACGCGCTGCTTGAATCATTTATTTTGGCTTAAATTTTTCGGGGGTGACAAATTTAATTTTTTAAAGATGACAAAAATAACTAAAAGTGGTGACTAATTTAATCTATTCTAGCTGACTTTAAAAAACTAATTATTCTGACAAAAAAACTAAACAACTGACAAATATTGAGATGACTTTTTAATAATTTTGCACTGACTATTTTAAAGACAGAGTTTTTTTGGTTTTATTTTATTTCTAATTAAAAATCATTTAATTGTTGAAAAAATAATTATATATTCAATCAAAAAGTATTATTGTCACTCAAATCATTATTTTATCAGTAAATTAATTTATTTGTCTTCAAATGTAGTTTTTTTGTTAGTAGATTTAGTCTTTTTTGTCAGTAAAATTTAGTTTTTTTTTTAAGTCCATCAATTGATGGCCTAAAAAAAACCCATTAAAACAGATAAAAACCTCTGAACATCTCAAGTAAAACGATCTTTTAAGAGTTAATTCTCCAGCAATATAGTATTTTATATGAAATCCAACTTTTGGCCTAGCAATCTTGTTCTTATAGCGTCATCACGCTATAAGTTAAGTGGTTAAGTAATTTAAAAGATAAATTTCAAATGGAAAGTTCGCTAGCGAACTCAAGCCAAATTCAACGTTGGAATTTTAAGAATTCAGTCAAACTGAATCAAAATATGGATTATAAAGTTTGAACACGCCTTTACTGCATCAAGAGTCTTTGAACGTTTAATCGAAATTAATGGTGAATTTTTTAAGATTGAAGATGCAAACAAATTCCCGGAGACTCGATATTTAGGTTTCACAATCTCTCAGAAGATTTCAACAAGGAATCATTTTGACACTTTTTCGAAGCTGTTAAAATCAATGGTCTCAAAGTTGAACAAATTTCAGAAGAAACATGCAAAGAAAGTCAAGTAAAAAACATTGTGAAACGAGTAAAAGTTTCCTTCCCGAAAGAATCAGAACAATTAGTTAGAAATTTGTCTGGTCCAACAGTTCTATACGGATTAAAGTGCATAATTTCAATTGCTGGACAGAAACAAAATTGTTTTTTGGTAATGGTGAAGGGCACAACATTGCTAGATGTCGTGTTAAAACTAAGCTTGCAAAAACTGTAATCAAAAAGGACATTTGACCTAGAAGTGCTCTTTAGCTGAAAGGCTTAAATCGATTGAACGAGCAAAAATCGACTATAGCGAACTAGCGATTCAAGAAAAAAATTTCTCAAATAGAAACAAACATGTTGGAATTGATAACCAAAACTCCATAGTTCCCAAATAACGAGTCAACAAATGAGGAATCTCTTTTGTCGTCACAGTCCAGCCAAAAAGTTTGCATACTCCAGTTCTATCAGTTAATCTTAATAAAGATTCTGAACAAATAAACTGCTCAAATTTCGAAAAATTAAGAGATCAATCTATTAAGTCAACAAAATACCTTGTTTCCAATTTTCAAACAAGTACGCAAATCAAGCGCGTTTCAGAATCCGACAATTCACAAACAGCTGAATCGAAAAAACTCAAAGATCAAACTAATGAAAAGGAAAACAATAAACTTAATGGCGTAATTCAAGACAATAATATTGGACAGAATTCAGATGAAAACAACAGCGATTTTATACACAATGATGAAAAATCTATCTAGTCTGCTTTCCTCCAAGAACAGGTTAGTAATTACACACTGGAACTGTCTTCACTTACCTAGGGTTCATCTCTTGAGAATTTTTTAGCTCAGAAATGCCCAGACATTGTTTTGCTCAGAGAATTAAAGATAGATTTAATCGAGGCAAATTTTTATCTTGATTTTCACAGTTCTTAACAAAACCACGCAACAAGTATAGAGGAGGAGTAGATTTTTTAATTAGAGAAGGAATAGAACTTATACAAGATTTTTCTTATGAGGAATTTAATTCCGAACTCCTTTGTATAAAACTAAATTTAGGAAAGAAAAATGAATTAGTTATATTTAGTCTTTATAATCCACCCAATGTTCTTCTGAACTTTGAGCTTTTTAAAACAGTAAATAAAAAATGTAAAAACTACATATTAGGTGGCGATCTAAACGATAGAACAAAGCAAATAGACTGCGTAGGTGAAAATGAAGCGGTATAATGCACGAAAGAATAATCAATGAGTTAGACTTTTCAGTAATCAATGATAAGGGCCCTACTTTCAATATTTTTAATAAGAATTACCATGAAATTCTTGATCTTTTTTTAGTTTCATCTTCATCAATTGACCAAATTACGGACTTCAATGTCTTTAATAGTCAAGACATGACTAGTAACCATTTCCCAATCGAAGCATTAATTTCTATGGGCTATCAATTAGAAAAAAATCAACAGCTAAAAAATTTAACAATAAGAAAGCGAACTGGCAATTATTTAGCGAGATATTAAATTCTCAAATTGTTATTTTCCTTGAAAGTTCCATCACTATAGATCAACTAAATGATAAAATTACAGAAAAAATTATTTCTGCTTCTCATAAAAGCATTCCTTTTCTTTCTCAGAAAATCTACAAAACCAGTCTTCCCCCCGAACATTGTTATTCTGAAATATGAACGCAGGAAAGGAAGAAGAAACTTTCAAAAAACTCGCTGTCAAAAGCTCAAGAAAAAATATAATCAACTTACATTTGAGTTAAAGGCCTCTTTAAAAAAAATTCTGGAATCAAAATTGGTTTGATTTTATCAAGAAGATGCGAAAAAACGGCAGTAGTACGTATGTTCGCAGACAACAAATTCGCAACATTATGTTCGCAGAAATATGCTCGCAACTATTATGCTCGCGAGAAATGTCCAAATTAGATATTTTAGCATTTAAAAATTAGCACAATACTTTGATTTTTGATCAATTTTATTGAATAAAAAAACATCAATAATTACAAAAATGAAATAAGAAAAAGAATTTGAAAAAAAACTTAAGGAAGACTATTATTATTTATTTAGAGCCTTATTCACATATGTTCGTCTTTGCGAACATATGTACTATCCCCGAAAAAACTATTTCCTCCTTTTTTCCTGAAAACTGAACTATGTAAACATTCGCCACATGTAACAATCTATGTCTTCTAAACTTTCATTTTTTTTAGCTTATTTACTTTATTTTGATTATCTTTTTTATCTCATTTTATTAACTTTAATTTTATTTTTTATTTTCATTTTGATTTTTTTTTAATTTATTCTGAAGGAGCCCTAGCTCGGTACAGAAAACAAATAAATAAATAAAAATAATAATAGAGAAAGGTTTAGCATCAAAAGCTTAATAGAAATAAATCGCGAAAACAATTTAAACAATTTTAAGTCACAAGAACTATTTACGAAGTTAATGTCGAGACTGAGCAAGAAATGAAAAAAACTAAAATACTTAATGTGTGCAGATTAAATCAGGAAAAAGAGAACAAACAAAAAGAAGGAAAGAAAATAGATTAAAAATAACAAAAAACGAGCAATTTCTACAAAATCACGATTTGGAAAAAAAAAATTAACCGTAACAAAATAGACACCAAATTAACAACATGAGGAAGTTAACAATAGTTGAATAACCGACTTAATTTTCTTTTTAAAAATCAAATTTTTATTTACTTATCTTGAGCCACAACTTTTGTTTGCTTTTTTTATAAAATGGTAAAATTTGACTCGAATGACCCTCTTTGTATAAAATGGAGACAAATTAGCTCAACCCTTCCTAAACTTAATATTTTTTCTATCGAAAATTTTAGAAGTTTGATGATTTTTTTTCTTAATCTAACTTTAATTATTTTTTTCAATTTTGCTTATTAATTTGAAATAAATGTTTAAAATAAAAGAATTAATGTAAATTTTTCTAGCTTACAAGTTATTTTACAGATATTTTGTCTTTCAGTTATTTTTTTATTTTCCCGTTAATTAATAAAATGATAAATTTACTCTGAAAAGCTAAACATTTGATTTTAATTTGGAAAAGTGCAAAAAAAAGCATTTGCCAAAATACTAGCACATTGTTTTTGATTAAACGATATCGAATGAGTTTTACCTAAAAATTGGTATTTTTTCTTATTTGATAATGTTTTCATAATAATTAACCAATTTTACATGATTTTAGAATGGGTATTGGCCCTTTGACAATGTTTGGCAAATCAAGAGCTAAATCAGCCATTTTTGGAATTACTTCTAGCAAGTAATAATCATTTTTTTCATTTTTATAAAAAAAATCATGCAAATTGTTCAAATTGTCAGAATTCAAAATAACCTTTAGATTTTAATAATCAAAAAATTAAGGTGATATTTTTATTTAGTTACTTTTAAAAAATTGAAAACAGTATTTTTGTCTTCCCTTTTGTATGTTGATTTTTTATTTTGCTCAATTAAAGCATTTAGTTGTTGTTCTTTTTCAAATGGTAGTGTTACAAACGATTTTGCATCAGTCGATCCACATGTTGAAGTAAAATCCTTTAGAAAGTATTGGAATTTTTCCTAGAATTATTCTCATTAAATTTACATCATCAATGAACATAACATCGTGATTACTGGAATTTGTTAAATCAATAAATGTATCACTATTGGTCTCGCTTAAAGTTACATGGTTACAATTTACAGACGACATTTTATGCAGTTGATTATTAAAATTTGAGTATGTTTATTGTCTAAAAAAATTTTTGATAAAAATAAAATTTTAAACTGGTGATTTTAACCACTTAAGTAATAAATTATTTTGATGATTAAGTTTTCATTAAATTATAATTTTTTTTATATTTTGATTATTTCTAGTATTAGCCACCGGGAATAACTTATCTTATTTTATATAAAATCGCAAACATTTGAAAAAAGTTAAGTTTGACTTTTCTCCTCAACTTTTACAGTGGTGATTCGCAACATGGATTTTACCAAATTTTACGTAAAATTACGTAAATTTTGATAAATAAAAATTTTGGTAAAATCTGCAAAATCCAAATTTTCGCTAAGTGTTGAAAGACACTTTCATAGTGTTTTTAATATGTAGCGTAATATTTTACTGGTACTAATGACACTTTTTCTTAAAAAAATGAAAACTAATTTAAAACAATTTAACTCAAATTTTTTTATTGTTGATAACTTTAATTGATGTAAAATTTATAAAACGAAATAGAATTTCTTTTTTAAATTTATGTATCTTAAATTAAAAATTTAGCTTAATTTTTTAATTTGCTCGTGACAGATAGTTAAAAATTAGATAAAAAAATAAATAGTAATAATAATGATTTTAAAAGTTATTTTCGTAAGTATGTTACCCACACTTTAAGCACTTTTAAAAAATGATGTGTTTTTTGTTCTCATTTTATTTGATTAAAAAATGAGCACATAATTTAATATATTTTTATCCTTAATTATAAAATTTGGCTTCTTTGTCTTCTGTCAAATTAGTTTCATTTTTTAAGAAAAAGTTTCAACAAGTCAAAAAAATTGGATTTCTATTAAATTAAGGCATCTTGAAGTTCACGATCATGTTTTTGAAAAAAAAAATTCAAAACAAACTTTACAAAAAATGAGTTAATACATTTAAACTTCTATCAATTTTCACAAAAAATCAATTTTCAATGAGCTGAGAAAATATTTTTTAATTTATTTTTTAAATCTTATCTTCAAGATGCCTTAATTTAGTGTATATTAATTTTTATATATATAATCTTAATAATTTGGAAAAAAAAATGAAAAATTTGGGATATTTTATTCAAATTCTATGGTATTCGAACTTAATTTCTCTTTAACATGATTATTGACTTGTGTGATTCAGAAAAAATAAATTAAGATTTAATTCTTGGTTAAAAAAGGTGCAACAAAGGACGTCAGCTTATGTTGCAATTTATTTAAAAAAAAACATTTGAATTACAAAATGTATCCAAAGTTGAAATAACATTGAAAAAGTGAGATGTTTCAAATATTTTTTTCAGTTTCAAATAAAAAAATAATTTTAAGTTAAGATTGCTAGCATTTAAATTTTTGAAATTAAACTCTATTTTTAATTAGGATGAATTTAATTTTTATTTGGAAATTTGAAAAAAATATTGGAAATTCTTTTTTTAACATTTAAATAATTTATTAGTTTATCTGTACCGAGCTAATGCTTCTTAAGAATAAAAAAATTTGAAAAAAAAAATTAAGTCAAAGAAAAAAAAAAAAAGTAAACAGTTTATTTAGATAAATAATTATATTCAATCGTTAAAAACTTGGTCTAGTTGGTTAGGTGAATTATAGTTGATCTCAGAGTTTTTTTAAGAGTCACAAGTTTCAAGTCAAGTCCAAGTCCGGACCTTTTTTTCAAAATTCCGAGCCAAAGACTTTTTTTTTAATAACTTAACTTTTTTTGGGTGAACCAGAAAGTTTCACCCATTACGCCAAAAATTCTTGTTCTCAAGTTCAGTGAACTATTAATTCACCCAATTATTTTGATCAAGAAAGGGTTTAAAAAAAAAAAAAAAGTTTTTCATGCTTAATATATTAACTTGAAATTATTTTTTTTCTAAAACAGAAAAAAGTATTTGAAACATCGCACTTTTTCAATGTTATTTCAACATTGGATACATTTTGTAATTCAAACACAAAAAATTAAACCAATTTTTTTTACAATTTAGTTTTACTAATTTTTTCATGATAAACTAACAAAGTACAAATGAAAAAAATTGAGACTTGATGACATAAAATCATTAACTTTTTTAAAAAATTTCAAAAATAAACCTTTAAACTTTAATAACTTTTTCCTGGTATTCCTGGTTTTTTACTTGTATAAGTATTCAAATATATGACCAAGTCAAATCGACTATTGAGTTATATTCTCTAGCTCTTTATCTAACCAAAGAGAAGACTGCGAAATCATAAAGTTATTCTGATTCTGAGATATTGGGGTCCAAGTACAACATACTTTAAAAAGTATCTTACTTTGCTAGTTATTTTCCAGAGGAACGGAATTTTCAAAAATTATGAAACTTGCTGATCTTATGTATTTTTAGGCCTATTTTAATTCTATGATAACTGTTTTGCTATTATTCTTTAAAAAAAAATCAATTTTGGGGTGGTTCAGGTCCTTGGAAAAATTAAGTTTGAACTTCAAGCCTTGACGGCATAAAAACATGCAGAACCGAATTTGTGAATCCACAAAATACTCCCTAGAGAACATTAAAGATAGAATCACTGAACTTTGATTAATTGTAAAAGTTTACTTTCCATGATAGTGTGTCCCGGAGTAGTAAAGATATTACCTAAAATTCAGTTAGTCGGGATGTACATCGTTCAGAAATTAAAATTTTATTAAACAAATTAGATTTTTTAATTTTGATCAATCCATTAAAGTCCTAAAAATCTTTTTTTCCAGGATTCTTTATGAAAATTGCTGTAATGCTTAAAAAATCATAATTAATTTTATTTATTCTTCTATCAGACTCCTCTAATTAATAAAAAAATTTCAAAAAGCAAAAAAATTTTTATAATTTTTCAAATTAGTATTTTTGCATGGGCAATCGTTTAAAATTTGCTTGATCTTTAACTCAAATTTTTTAATGAATATTTGCCAAAAACATATTTGAACAATCATCATGTTTAATAAATGCTTAATCAATTGAGCTTAGAATTCTTGCTAGTTCTAGTTTAGAGTAGATAAAGACGCTGCCAAATAGAAAATAATATTTAATTAATCACTTTTACAAATATAAAATATTGTGAATAGTTTATCTTTTTAAAAGCGTTAATCTCGATATTTTGTTTTTTGCTAAAATGAATTTCAATCGGATTTACATTTTTTTAAAATTAAATTTACTCTCAAAGATTTTGGTGACAAACTTTTTGATGTATCTGTGTAACTCGAAACCAAAGTAAGCATTTTTTTTGGCTATAGATTTAAAACAAAAAAATTAATTTAAAATTTTTGGCTTTGCTATTCTCGTAAAATAGGCCAAAGTTAATGCTTAAACGCAATTAATTCGTTTTCAAGCAGAACTTTTTCGAATTTAATTTTCATAATTTCAGAGTCTGACTGGATCTTAGAAATTTAACAGTTCTACCTATGAAAAAATGAAAAATAATTAAAATTCTCTGAAAAAAATGAAAAAAATTTCATTCAGCAAGCGATCTAACAGTGACAATTGCTTGGTAAACATGAATGCCATTCCGTTTCAAGATGAATTCGAAAAAAAACCAATGAGCACGTAAGTCAAGCCACATGTTACCAATTCTAATACCAATTCAGCATTGTTTAGGACTCAATTCTCTCTAACTAAAATTTTTTTTTGAAAAATAGTTTAATTAATAAGAAAATTTTGATCAATTTTATAATAATTAAACTAAATTAGAGAATTTATAAACAAAAATTTTGGACTTTAAAATTCTTGAAAAGAATATGAAATTTTTTTTAAAATTTTTCTAGTAAATTATGTAATTTCAAAAAAAATGTCAGGTAACAAAAAACTTGGATAAATTTTAATCTAACAAAATAAGTTTATTAAAAAATGAGTTAGCCGATAATAGCTAGAATTTTTATTTATCAAAGTTTTCACTTTTTTAAAACAAATTATTTTTTAAAATTTTATTAAATTTCAATTTAGAGATTTAAAGAATTTTCCCAATTTTTCTATTCAGTTTTAACAAAACTTGTCTTAATTAGGAACATCGTTTTTAATTAAACACCAAATACACAATAAAATTTTTTTTTATTTTTACTATTTTTTTTCTTTTTTAAATGAGTTATCACTGCCATTTAAAAATGTAAAAGGACTAATGAACAAAAATTACTATTAAAACAGACAGACTTGTTTAAAAGTCATAAAGTCGAATTTAAAAAAAAAAATTGTATAATTTGAAACAAAAGAATATTTTTATCATAAGCCTTCAATCGTAAGCTTTATTTTTTTAATAACTAAATCGTGCAATTTTTTGTTGATGCACAATAAGGAATCACAACTGATTAAATTAATGAAATTAATTTTAAAAATAATGAGTTCAGAAAATTAATTTAGATTTAAAAACAAGTATCACTTGTTTTGTTTATAAAAAATTCAAAAGTCGAAAATATAAAAATTTCAAAGTCTAATTATTTATTTATGCATTTACATTTAATTTCTATTCACATTGTATATTACATTAAAAAAAAACATCTTGACAAATTTTATTGCAATAAAATTAAAGTCTTTAATCAGAATTTTTTGTTAATTTTTAATTGCTTTTTTAGAAATTTGAATTTTTTTTCTTTCCCAAATCTTGCCTTGTGGAGAATAGAGTCAATAATTTCGGTTTCCCCTCAAGTCGATCCATTGCTTTTCCCATTTCGGTGATCTCTTCCGAGATTGTTGACTTCCAAGTCATCTTTAAAAATCTGTCAAGAAAGTTTTTAAATAGTATTTTTTAACTAAATATGTAATAGTTTATTCTTACAATCTAACTGTCTATCCATGCAATTTTGAGAGAAAACTTGGAGAGATAAATTTGAATTTTTTTTCGATAGACATAATCTGTCGTTTAGAATAATTTTCACAGTTAAAGGTTATTTATCTAAATTTTTGCTGTATAATTATAAATTTAAATTTGTAATTTACTAAATAAATTACAAACAGTTTACATAATTCAAAATTCAAATTCATTCAAATTGATTCTAAAAATATTTTCAGTTTGATCAAAGTTTTAACTACACTCAATGAAGTAAAATAATTATCCGCTGTAATGCTTTTTTTATCAGGTCCGATGAATTTATAAAATCTAAGTAAATTTTGCAGAAAAACTTAAATTTTTTTTTATTTTAATTTTTTTAAATATTTACCAAGTTAATTAATTTGCCTAAAAAAATAATTTACATAATAATTTTGAAAAATAATCCCAAAAATGTGACTGTGGTAATTTGAGAGTTAAAGCGGTTTTTGAGGAAATTAAAACTCAAAAAAAACTCAAAATTTTTATTAAGATTTTAATTAAGGATTGATCATTGAGTTATGGTGACAAAATATTAACCATTTTATTAATAAAATACCAAGCCTTTGATAAACAGCTTTGATTTTTTGATAGTCCAAAATTCTATGCAGAATATCAAAGCACAAAAGCCATATTTTATAAATATTGACACTTTTTAACAATTTTTACAAAAATTTTTCAAAATAAATTTTTTTTATGATTTTTATTTTTATCATGTAGGTCAAAAGTATACTACAAAAAAAATTCCCTCAGAGATCCACCATCGCTTTCAATACAAACTGTTCTGTTAATTCTAATCGGAGTTTTTTCCGGATTTTTCCTTGCAACCCTACTGCGCAAAAGTCTTTTGGATTGCACCACATCAGAATGCTGTCCAACCGATGGCACACAACGATCGTTTTATGAAAATCAAAACGAAAACATAAAAATCTATGACAAAATTGAAATTGATAAAAATTTAGTCTTTATCGGAGTGATGACCGCTCAAAAGTACTTGGACACCAGAGCCAAATCGGTCTTTACCACATGGGGCCAGCAGATACCAGGCAAAATGTCTTTTTTCTCAAGATCAGGCTCGTCGTCTATCTACGACATACCTTTAGTGAGTTTACCTGGTGTAGATGATTCCTATCCACCGCAAAAAAAGTCTTTTATGATGCTCAAGTTCATGCATGACAATTATTTGGATAAATTTGAATGGTTCATGAGAGTGGACGATGATGTATACATAAAGCCAGACAAACTTGAAATGTTCCTTCGTTCACTGAACTCTTCCAAAGCGCAATTCATTGGCCAAGCTGGTCTAGGCAACAAAGACGAGTTCGGTCTGTTATCGCTGGATTATGACGAAAACTTTTGCATGGGCGGTCCTGGCATAGTAATGTCAAGAGAAACACTCAGAAAAGTAGTTCCGCACATAAGCTATTGTCTAAAAAATTTGTATTCAACTCATGAAGACGTCGAAATCGGTAGATGTATACGCAAATTTGCAAATGTATCATGCACTTGGTCCTATGAGGTATTTAAAATTTTTCATTCATTTTTCGTCACTAGTAATTTTCTGTCCAAGTTAATTTTTTAATCAGTTTAAAAATGGAAAAAAATTATTTCAATTTTGAACTTTTTTTATTCAATTTCATAATTTAAAGAAGTTACTGTTCATGTTTTATTTTTAAAATACTTTATTTTCTTTAGATCAGTGTTTATCAAAAATTAATTCTAAAAAAAGAATAACGTTTTTTTTATTCAAATAATAATGATAATAATGATAATGGGTCTGGTCAAAAGTTTGACCACCTGATCACAAAATTTACTCTTAAAAAATCTTCAGCAAAAAATATGAACACATGGTCTTTAAATTGACTTTTAAAATTTACTAAGTCAATTTTATGACCAAAAAAAATTTATTGTCCAAAAGCAAAAAAAATTTTTTTTTTAATTTTTGAGACCACTTTTATTACATATTTCATTTGATACAAATTTTTTTTTTGAATTTTTTTTTATCCAAAAATAAATGGATTTAAATAATTCCTTCAGATCAACCCTTAAATCAGCTAAAAACGTTGATGAGCATTTTAGTTTTGTACCCAGAAAGAGAATGCTTAAATTGTAAATGCAAATGTGAATTAAGGAAAATACGTGTCCCAGAAAAATGTATTTGGCATTTTCCTAAACGTAAAAAAAATTTTCGGTTAAATTTGGTTCATTTTTTGAGATGTTAAAATTATCAATTATAAATTTGAAAAAAGAAAATAAATAAACAAGGCGAAATTCTTTAAATAAGATAAAAAATTTAATGCATGTAAAAAACATTGACAAGTTAAAATCAAAATTGATTGAAGCTGGAAAAATGGATTAAGAATTTTTTAAAAAAGAACAATTAGAAATAAATCGAAATAAATTTAGAGCAGACGATTTTGTTTTACGTAAAAACAGAAATAGAAACATAGATGATTTATTGAATGATTTTGATAAAGTTTAAGTATATATGACATCGCGTTCAAATCAAACTGATGCTTCAATCTTTGATGAATGTACAGATGAGAGCCCAAGATCTTTGATAAAGAACGTGATATTTCCGTAGCGTCACGTTCGTAAGACATAAACCGAATGGTCCGCCTATGCCGAAGTATTAATTGAAAACAAAAAAACTCCAAAAAAATATAATTTGAGAAGAAGGAAAGAATAGGTAAATGTTTTATTAAATTTTTTATTAATTTTTATTCGGATTTGTAATAATAATTTAAGTAAATTTTTGATCACTTTTTTTTTGCTTTAAGTAGTCTCAAAATTGACTCAAAAAAATTAGTAAAAAAAATCAATTTGACTTTGCAAATTTTAAAAGTCAATTTCAAGATCATGTGTTCATATTTTTTACTGAAAATTTTTTTTAACTAAATTTTGTGATCAGGTGGTTTTGTGATTTTTTATAGCAATTTAAAAAAAACTATTTTTTTAACCAATTTATGAAAAAAAAAACTTTTTTTAATTTTCGATTTTTCGAAAAAAAAGACATCTTTTCAAAAATTTTGAATTTTAAATTGGCCGTTTTGAATTTTACCAAATTTAACCAAAATTATCTCAAAATCCTGAAAATTTACTCAATTTTTCGTAAAATACCTCTTTCTCACTTTTCGGATTTTACGTTAATTTACGTAAAATGTGGTAAAATTTTGTTAATTAACGATATTTTACGTAATTTTTCGTAAAATACTGTTATCAAATCACCACTGTAGGTGCATTATCAAATTTCATAATTTTGAATGAAAAACGATGTTGAAAGGAAAATAAATTATATTTTTCTAAGAAATTGTTTACAGTATTTAAGTCCTTACCAAAAAAATCAAATTTAAAAAGCTTGTGTAAACAAGTAATAAAAATTACAAATTTTTTGAAGAATATACTTGCATACTATAAGAATATAATTAATGATAAAATCAATAGTCAAAATAAGGTAAGATAAAAGTTTTAAAAAATTGAATATTCACTGATGTATTTAAGTAAAATGACCTTTTTGTTGAATAGAGTTTTTTATTAGTGAAAAGAAATACATTGGAGGCATGTTTACTGAAGGTTAACTTATTGTCAATTGTAACTCTCAAAAATTTAATATCAGTAAATATCTAATAAACAGTTTTTCTAGCCACAACTTCATTGTATCTAATTTAATTTCTTGGAGAAAATTATAGAAAATTTCAGACGGATATTTATTTTTGAGACTAGGTTAATACTAAAAAAACTATAATATATAATTAAACCTATGAGAGCAGTATAAACTCCTACTAAAGTTTTACCATCGAGTTTCCATGATTTATAAGACAGAATTTTGATATTATTTAGTCTATCCTAACACCTAGACCTTGACACCTGAAACCTTGAAACCTGAAAATAAACTGGACTTGAGAGTTAAAGCATAAACTTTCAGTTTCACTTTTTTGACGAATTTTCAGTATTTCTCATTACTGATTATGTTTTTTAATTTATAAATATTGCATTTTTTGCATTTTTTTTAATAGTTTATTTAAAATTTTAAATATATGGCTTTGAATAATAAAACTCCTTTCGCCATTGGTATTTAGTGTAGAGTGCTTGCTTTCCAAAAATTTTTAGACTAAGCTTATTGTTTTTTGAAGAATTCTCAGAGTAAAAAATGTAGCTACATTTTTCTGGAGACATCTCTAACTTCCATTTTTTAAGATAGTTATTTTTAATGCTTGCAATGTTGCCATATTTTTTGAAGATAAAAAAGGTTACCAGGTCATCGGCAAATAACAGGGAATTATGAGTGTTTTTTTTGGTCCTGCTTGGGGATATCATTAATAAAAATAATAAAGAGTAGAGGACTAATGACTGCACCCTGGAGAACTCCAGTATCTATGGGACCTGAGTCCGAGACAAAGTTATTTATTTTCACAAAAAAAAATCGATTTAATTAGGAATCATTTCTTTCCTTGAGTAAAGGTTTCCCCAATAATCTCTTTGAAGAGTGTACCTTTTTCGGAATCTGTTTTAAACTCCTTTGAGTTGAGAACAAGTTTGGGGATAAAATTGCAGGATGATTTTTTTGCCAAAAAGGACGGGAAGAGTTTGGATTAGGCCCAAGAGACTTTTTGAATTTTTTTATTTAAAACTTATTACACTCCGCCCTGGTTGCACTTGTCATGTTTTTTACTTTTTTTAACACTTCGCGTTTGGAAATTATCTCGACTATAGGGGTCGGAAGAGACTTTTTAAATTTTTTTGATGGAAATTTAGCAGACTTGTTTTTAAGTCACAGTTTTAAGTCTAAGTCAGAAAAATTTAAGTCAAAGCCAATGTCTTAAAAAATTTTTTTCATTTTTTTAGTGAAGTTTAGTCGAGTCAACTAATTTTAAAACTAAACTTTTTTTGGATTAAAATAAAAAATCATATTTATTTTTTAGTTTAAAAATCAGAAAATTAGTTGACTTGACTAAACTTCACTTAAAAAAAAAAAAATTTAAGTCATTGACTTGACTTGACTTGACTTAAGACTTTTGACTTAAAAACAAGTCTGAAATTTAGGAATTGCAGAGCTAGCTGCTTTTAGTATTTGAGCGGAAATTTGACTGTTAATGTGATTTATATTACCTGACAGCAAGTTAAGACCGTATAGCCGAATGGTTTGCGTTGCATGCAAGCAGAGGATCGAGGGTTCAAGACCCGCTGAGGGTGTAAAAATCTTCAAAATATCTCTGCAACACGGGGCGAATGTTTAAACCTCTTACATCATAATAAAAATTGCGGACCAGATGATCAACTCAATGCAGTAGCCTCTGTGTCAGATCGTAGCCGTTGCTCAAAAAGGTATTTGAAAAGGAGATGAGCGCCTTCCCATTATCCACTAGGATAGAATAGGGACAATTATTAAGTTAAAAACACATGAGTCCAGACTTGGCTTAAATTTTTCCATGCATTTTTTACACTTAAACGTATTGTTTTATATCGTATTTGATGACACAGTGACAAATTGACTTTAGTTAGCCCATAGTAATAATTGTATTCTTTATCCAAAGATGCAGCACATATTTCACCACAATTCAAGCGGCAACAATGCTTACACAAACGAACTGTTGTCCAAAGAGGTTCTGAGAGCCATTTCTCTACATCCGGTAAAAAAATACGAGTACCAATACAGACTGCACAATTTTCTAAATTACCGCAAAATTGTCGACCTAAGACAAAGATATTTGGAATTAAAACGAGAGGTATTCAAGCTCAGAAACGATATGGCCAATGGTTCAGCTAGCACAGCCAAGACAACAACTACATCTAAGCAGGAAGACAACTTTGAAGTCGAAAGCGAATTCGAAAATTTGGCCTTTGACAAAAACGAAAATTTGTCTTCTCATTTGGTCAAAAACCGCTTCTATTTGCCACCATCGTTAAGAACAGTGGAAAACTTGAGCAAACGCGAGCACAGACATGACTTTGACTTTTTCACCAGAAGCCTTTTTGCCAGCTCGTACATCTCGCCAAAACGAGGACTCGAAGGCTACTGGAAAAAAATCCTCAACGACAACATAAGACAAATCATGGACGAAATAAACCAGAACAGCATCGAAAGAGGCAGACTCATCGACTTCAAAGACATTTTGTATGGCTACATGCGACACCATCCATTGTACGGCATTGACTTTGTGCTCGACATCCTCCTGGTCTACCGCAAATACGAGGGCCGCAAGATGACTGTGCCAGTGCGCAGACATGCCTACGTCCGAAACACATACTCTAGCCTAATGTTCCGAGAAGACAATCTTGACAGCTCTATCTATTTTCAGCTGCCAGAAAAGTACCGCAGTCGAACAAGCACTCTCGATGAAGCAGACAAGTCACAATTTTTAAGTGAGAACAAAAATTTGGTCAAACGCCTGGCTGACTTTGTCATTCCAGACATGGTCAAAAATTTGTTCGCAAGTCCGATCAAGACTAGCTCGGACAGTGAGCAAACACATGCGAACAAATCGCTGAGCATCGATGCCAATTTGGTCAGCATAAATTTCACACAAACAAACAGTTTCTACGTGAACAAGCTTGTTCAAGCCAAAAGGATAAACTTTGTGCTTCCGTTGACGGGTCGGTGGCAAATATTCACCAGATTTATGAAAAATTATGAAGATGTGTGTCTGAAGAGCAGAGAAAATGCCAAATTGGTGGTAGTGTTGTTTCAGAGTGAAGAAACAAAGCTCATTTTGGACGAAAAAAGCGGCGTCCTCATGAAACAAAGTGACAAAATTGAACAACTATTCCAACAGTTGAACCAAAAGTATTCTCTAGTCGATCAACTGAAGCTGGTGGTCAAGGCGGACAAGTTTTCGCGCTCAATCGGATGCGAGATTGGCGCAGCGTTGTTCGCGCCTAGACAGTTGATTTTTTTTGTTGATGTTGACATCCATTTTACGAGTGATTTTTTGCTCAGGGCCCGACTGAACACCATCGAGTTTAAGCAGGTCTATTATCCCATTGTGTTCAGCGAGTACGACCCGGACGAGCCCGTCGAAGCCATCAAAATATTGGACTCGGCGGCCGATAGCTCAGCGCAATCGTCCAGGGTCAGAGAAAATCATCTGGACTTGAATATGGACACGGGCTATTGGAGACAGTTCGGCTTTGGCATTGTGGCTGTGTACAACAGTGATCTGAGGAGGGTCGGCGGATTCGACACTTCGATTGTCGGATGGGGCAAAGAAGATGTGGATTTGTATGAAAAATTTGTCAAATCGAACATTACAATATTCAGGAGTGTTGATCCGGGTTTGATTCATGTGTTTCACAAGATAGAGTGCGATCCAAGTCTGGCTGAGGAGCAAATGATAATGTGCCTGGGGTCCAAGTCGACTTCGATCGCTTCGCAGAGAAAGCTGGCACAGTTGGTAATTGAGAAAAGGGCCTATATGAAAGTTTCTCGAGTTGAGAATTTTTTTAATTTGTCTGTGTTGAAGAAAATAAATCAGGAGGCCAAAATCAAATAGTTTCAAAAATTGAGCATATTTTTTGAACAAAATTTAATTTAATTTAATTTTTACTTCGTTTTTCCAATAACAAAAAATAAACATTTTCAATCCAAAATTGTTTTTCAATTGAATTTAAGGTTTTTTTGTTTACCTATTTAATGAGACCAAATTTAAAAAAGACAAAAGTCTATCTGGTAATTATTAGCCAATTCACTTTTTGAGTCAAATTTACCATGTCTTTTGTTCAAACTACTGAAACAAAAAAAACATACAAATTTAATACAAATAAAAAATAAAAAAAATTTTAAATTTCGAAATTTAATCTTTCATTTTTCGATATAAAAATTTAATAACATGTGATTTAAATTTTCAGATAAAATTTTTTTAAATGAATCAACACTGCATCTTATAAAAAAATTTAAAAAATAAAACTATTAATAAATTTTGAAAAAAAAATCTATAAACTCATGTTGAAGACTCTAAGAGTAAATTCCGAATCCAACATTTTTTCTATTTGAGTTAATTACAAAGTTTTTATGTTATAACAATTAAAATTAAAATTAGCTAGAAAATACCTTGAAAATGGAATATTTTCCAAAAATAAAACCCAAATTTTACTTTTACTCTAAAAAAAAAGCTTAAATTTTTCTTATTTTCTATTTGGAAATTAGCTTCGCAATTTTTTAGTTTTTAATTTATTTTTGAGAGTAAAGACAGTTTTTTTTGTTCGAGTAAAAGTTAAATTTGGAAGAGCAGAGAAAAATTTAATTTACTTCCAGGCAAATTTGGTTAAGCAAAATGTTGTACATGAATTAAGCAACATTGAATTCTGCTCGCTAACGTGTGATATTTGGAGCTCGAATTCTAACATGTCTTATTTGGGTGTTACAGCTCATTTCATCAATGGAAAATACATGTTAACAAGTAGATTGCTTTGTTTAAAGTATCTTGAATGTAGTCATACATCAGATAATTTGTTTGTAATTTTAAATGAAATAATAGAAGAGTGGAATAAACTTGTGGATTTGTATGCACCTCGAGTATGCAATCCAAGCATGGAGACCACACCTCCTCGGCGAGATAAACACACTGGAAAAAGTTCAGCGTCGTGCCACTAAAGTCCCAAGTCAACTCCGCGACATGACATACGAAGACAGGTGCCTAAAACTGAACTTAACAACTCTGGAGGAGAGGAGAGCCAGGGGTGATTTGATAGAAATGTTCAAAATTCAGAAAGGACTTGACACTGTCGAATGGCACTCCTCTCTACAAGTTGGACCGCCCAGAAGCGGGCATCGAGGCCACATCAGACCAGAGCTAGTGAAGGACTGTTTAATAAGACGTAACGCTTTCCGCAACAGGGTAGCACGAATGTGGAACAAGCTACCCGATTTAGTCATTGATGCACCAAGTGTCAACTCTTTCAAGAAGAGGATTGACGACCAAAGAACAGGCTGCTCATAGGACTTAGGTTCTCTTGCTGGAGTCACCCGGCAACTCGCAGTCATCCAACTACTACTACTACTACTAACTTGTGTGCAAATGATCTCTTAAAAATAAAAGTTATAAAAACAAAAATTGTTAAAAAATGTACATTAATAAGATGGAATAGTACATTTGATATGTTGGAATCAATTTTATTAAATAAGAACGCTTTATCTAGTATGGCTTTCGATTTTGAAAATCAAAGTATTAAAGAAAAAATTTTGAATCCACTTGAAATAATTTTAGTTGAGGATTACTGCGAGTTAATGGAGTGTTTGAAAGATATAACTGAAATTTTAAGTGCTAGAAATTATGTCACAATGTCAATCGTGTTTCCAGCTCTTTACGCTTTAATGAATTAGGAAATAAATTCTATTAGACTTGAAACTAATGCAATTAAAAGTCTAAGAGACGAATTGTTAAGCTCTCCAAAAGGAAGATTTACTTATTTGCTAGAAAATGATTTATTTGTTGCTTCAACATTTTTAAATTATCGTTACAAAAATCTCTCATTCATTAAAAATTTAGAAGAGAATAAAAATTTAAAAAAAAGAGCTAAAAATTTTATTGTCAATATTTAAAATGATAAACTCATGACAAATTCACCAAATCTGTTAACACCGAACTTGAACATTGCAAATACCCCAAGCTCAACATCTTCGAACAGCTCAACTCAAATTTTTGAAACAATTAATTCAACTCCAATATCGACTAATATTCAACAAAGAAGGAGAATTGTGAAAAAAGCTTCAAAGAAAGAGCGTATAGAATTTTTTTTAAAAAAGCTGTCAAAAGAAGATAAATCAACTAATCTAAAAAGCCAAACACAAAATGAACTCGAAGTTTATGAAACCCATCGTTTAATTATTGAGGATAAAGATATAAAAAACAATCATTTATGCTAGGTCCATTGTATTTTTTTAAAGTTTGTGAACAAACATTTCCTTGTTTAAGTAAAGTGGCTAAGCTTTTTTTGTCCATTCCCGCTACATCAGTACCCGCCGAGTCTCTTTTTAGCATTGCTGGCATTATTCAGGATGAACAGCGAAATAGATTTAATCTAAGCCGACTGGAGCAATTGAATTTTATAAAATTTAATATATAATAAATGCATTGGTTTTGTTATTATTTTAATTTTACAAAAGAATTTTAATTTTTTGCTGCTTAATTTGGTTTGATAAAAAAATTTCATTTTGATTAATTTCCTTAAATCAAAATTATTTCAATTTTTATAAAATGAAATTCACAGTTCCGAAATAAATTTGATAAATCAATTGCAGAATTTTTATTCAAAACAATTACGTTGGCTTTTATTTTGAATATTTAGTTTTGAAAATTAGAAAAAAATTCCTAATCAAATTTATTCCGAATCTTAACAACCCTACTGTAAATGCAAAAAGTGCAACTTTCAATTTTGCATTTAATATCAAAGCCTGCTAAATTTTCAGATTTATGAAGAAATTAAATTTCAATATAATCGAGTTGGCGCATTTTGCAGAGATTCTGCACACCATTAAACTAAGAAGAAGAGCCTTGAAATCAGTTCAAATAACAATTTAGGAAAAAATCTTTAAATATAAAAGATGTTTTAAAAAAAAACCTAAAATGTTTTTTGAACCATTGATTACGAACTCTTATGCACTTTGTCGATGCAAATTTTCGTTGTAAGACGATGACTTTGGCATGCAAACAGGTCAAAATAAAACACACAGCATCAAAAATAAAAATTGAACAATATAAAATTGTCAACATTTTTAAAAACTTAAAGAAATAAGGTAATTAAAATCAAAACTGATTATGCTGCAAATATAGTTAAATTAAGAAGGCTTCATTATTTACTTGGAACAAATAAAAAGGAAAAACAAAAAAATCCAATAATGATCTGCATGACCACTGGGGGAATAAGTTCTCAAACTTTATTTTGTGGTTACCATTAAAAAAAAATTTTAATTAGACAATTGACAATGAGCGTGTTTTTAAAGCATTGACACATTTTTATATTTTAAAGTAAATATTCTTTAGTGTTTTCAGTGTCCTTTTAAAGATTAATTAAAAAATTTTTGAAAACGATATCCAACAAATTAAGAAATCAGTAAAATTCAAGTAAAGCTTTCTTAAAAAACCGTTTCCACCAGCATTTGAAGGTGAAATAGCTGAATATTTATATGCGCTAAAATAGTTTTAATTCTTTTTTTTGGCTTTTATGTATTAAATGCTCAAGACTCAGTATGTAAAGAACTTTATTTTGTACACTTTTTACGGGTATTTCTAATGAGATCTTCTCAAATATCAAATGTGAAAACATTATGCGTAAAAAGTGTTTTTTATTTCTTCTTTGGTTGCTGATCCGTCAACCTGCAAAAGAACAGCGATGTCAATTGTTTAAAAGTTTTGAATGAAATCTATAGAAATTCGAATATACCCCGAAAAATTTAAAATAAATACTTTAAAATAAATTTTTTAAAATAAATACTAACAGTTAATCAAATTTGTTTACCAAGTTAATTAACTCCATTATCTTTGCTTGAATTTAAGCTGGTACTGTTGAAGCGTTATTGACCGACTTTGAATCCATACCATCAATTATCAGCTTTTTTTAAAACAAGCAACCGTTTTTTTACTGATCGCCCACGCTTCAGCTTAGGGTAAAACTTATTTTTAAAAAATACTAAGTTAAATCGAAGCCAATTAGCAACGTTACTAAAAATTTACATGTCTTAAATAAAGTCTATTTTTAAACGATGAATATTTGACATTTTTATGTTTTAATAAATTTTAAAATTGTCTTATTAAGTTTTTATCTTAAACAACTTTCATTAATTTTAAATATTTATTTCAATAATTTAACCTTCCAAACATTTAATTAATTACATTTTATAAATTTTCCAGCATTTAATTTTTATAATACTTAATTTAAAAAACTCTCGATACAGATTTTTCAATAAACCAAAAAATTTAATTCTTTAAAATTTACAGCAAATATTTATAAAATTTCCATAATAAAATAAAATTTAACTTAATAATAAAGCAACGCCAGATCCCTAAAGCAGCGTTTAGCCCCGAATTTTTTTTATATTAAATCCCACGACGTTTTAAAAGAAAGTTGAAAAATAAAATTTGTTTTATTTAGTATGATGATATCGATTATTCTCTTTCGTTTCCCGAAATAATGGAAAATTTGGACAGGAATACCTTAAAGCCCCCAAAAATTAAAAAAAATGTGACAAAAAATTCTATGCGAGGAAATTTTAACTTTCAAAATAAACGATCTAAATCAATCCCTCTACAAGAACTATAAAAAAGAACAATATATATGGCTGCTACTGGAATACAGATATGTGTTTTAGGTTCATTGACTAAAGAAAAATATTTATGAAAGTTTAAAAAGTGTTGAAAATTATAATAATTGTTTTTTGTGTAAATTTTAAAGGATTTAATTTAAAAAAGATTTGATTTAATTTTTTGTGTTTGAATTTCGAAATGTATCCAATTTTCAAAAAACATTAAAAAATTACAATTTTTCAAATATTTTTTTTCAGTTTCAAATCATTTATTCTTTATAAATTTTGACTTGATTGACAATTGAACGTTTGTTTAATGCATTTTTACAAAAACTCAATTGATAAAAAATGGAAAACAGAGCGTAGATTTCTAAACTACAAATATTATCTTAAGGATCATTATATCACAAACCAAAAGTGAAAATTTACAAAAAACACCATATAATTTTTTATGCTTGCAATTTAAACTTAAAATTATTTTTTTTTGGAACTGAGATTTATTAAAAATCTTGACAGTTTTTATTTGATTGTGTTAAAATTGACAGGACAGAGTTCCTTTCTAGCTAATAAGACTGAATAAGAGAAAAAAGAAGATCAATTAGAATCGATCAAATTCTGTTCGGAAAACCTTCAGGGAAGTTTCACTGAATTAAAATAACCAGTTAGAATTCACTTTTAATGAATGCCCTGTAGGAATGAAAATAAAGTATATATTACCCTGGATCCAGTCAGTTTAGATCGGTATCCTCTCAGAGCAGACTTGACAATTGTTAATCACACTTAAGAGGTACTAGAATAGGAAAAGCGGACCTCTCTCCTTTAACGGCGACATCTTAATGACGACCTGAAATTCGATGTCTATAAAAAAAAAATATATAATAAGTTGAAAAAGTAATTATTTTTAATTGTTAAAATAAAATTATGTAAATTTTTTTTTAGGAATATATTCTGGAATCCCCAAAAGAGACAAAAAATATAGTCTTTAATTTTATAAAATTTCCCTTTTAATCATTTCACTTTGATTTTTTTTAATTAATGCCAAATCTGGCGAAATTTTTGAAATATATAAATAAATAAAATAGATATGTTTTTCGTTAGTAGCTAATTTATTTTTAAAGTAGCTAAATAAAAATATTTTTTAGTAGATAATTATTATAGTAGCTAAAATATTTTTTTAGTAGATAAATAAATTTACTAATAGATAATTAAATTAATAGATAATTCGTAAAGTAGCTAAAAAAAAAATTAACACCTCATAACATATTGACATTTTTTTTTGAGTTCTTAATTATTCTTTGATGTAATTGACATATGAATTTTTACAAATTGGCACCTCTTAAAGAAATCCAACTAATTAATGACCAGTTTTAGAATAAAAACTCAGTCTTTTTCAAACTTTTATACAACATATCATAAAAAATTACATTATGTCGGAAGAAACATCTAGCTCAACTTCTATCTTAGCTTTACATCAAGCTCAGTCAAATATTGATGACACAGATAACGATGCAAGTTTGATTGAAGAAGCAGTTATTCATAAAAAAAGAGGCAAAAATTTGAGTTATGAAGATTTTGCGGTATATTTTGCGGGAATTAAGTGAATGTTCATGTGAAGCCTGGTTAAAACATTTAGTCTGTAAACATGTAATCGGAGTGTCTTTTCATTTAGGCTTAAATAAATTACCGGGCGTTGATTTAAGCATTGAAGGGAACGCTAAAAGAGGTCGAAAAAAAAAAGCAAATCGAGCACTTCAAAGAAATTCAATTGGTCCTTTAAATACTGCTTTAGCCAATAATGAGAATAATCACAATGATCAGCCAATTGTAGAACAACAAGACACTAATTTGGGTGAAATAGATTCATTAAATGTTTTACAAGCAAATGTTGCAAATCAACCAGTCAAACGTAAAAGAGGTCGTCCTCCAAAAGCTAGTCAAAAAGAAGTCAATAATGGTGTTTCTAAAAGAAATAAATTGAGTAATGATTAAATAATTATTCTAATTATATTTTATTGGTCATTTTTTGTATTTTTTTTTGTCTTATTTTTTTATTTTTTTCTTTATAATTAGCTACTTAAATAAAATAATTATCTACTTTTTATTTTTTTTTATCTATTTTTCTAAATAAAAATTAGCTACAAAAAAATAAAATTAGCTACTAACACAAAATATATCCTAAATAAAATAAAAATAATTTTAAAAAGATTTAATTAACTGAAGATGATTCTTGCATTTTAAAAAGCTTGAGAGATTTGAAATTTATTAATAATTTTGATAGTTTATATTTGATAGAGTTAAAATTGACAACACAGAGTTCCTTTATAGCTAATAAGAGTGAATCAGAGAAAAATGAAAATCAATTAGAGGATGATTTTGAATTTCCAGTTGAATTTCTTGACTTCTCGACCCAGAAAATTTTATTCAGAGTTGTTTAAAAGTCTCAAAAAAAAGTCTAAGTCCGGACTTTAAAAATCCGGATTGTAATTTTTTTTATAAAAAAACATTTTAAAGTCTAAACTATTATAACTTCAATAAAAAAAAATTGAAATTTCAAAATTTAAATTTTTAAAAATTTTTTTCAAACCAAAGGAGATCGAAACCTTCTCCTTTAGATTATATAATCATCACTTTAACCATTGCTCTATTACATCTAACATTTAACATCTGTTTAATTATTAAATTTAAATGATTAAATTGATAGAAAAACAAAATTTAGACATAATTTAAATTTGAAAAATGATTTGAAAAAAAATTCAGCAAAATTGAAAATTAAAATGAAATTTTTACCATTTAAATTTAATAATTAAATAAATAAAGGATAGTTCAATTAAAAAAATATTTATCTATCAAAAATAAAAATAGCTTTTCTCTACTTGAAAAGCTTATTTTCAATTTAGGAGGAGACACCATGGTAAGGGTAGGGTAAACTAAAGATTTAGATTAGATTAACTCTTTTCTTTCTCTAATCGTACTGGTGTCTTTTAAAAGCGCCATTTATATAATGGCTAAACCAATCTGAACTGCTTTTGTCAGTCTTTAACAGGGGTTGGTTTGGATACCACTCGCCCGGGTTGAAGCGGTCTTTCCGATTAGACCCTCACAAGTTGAGTAAGCGAGGCTATTTTGTCATGGTGACAGATAGCTAATGATGCTGGCGATGACCTTTGCCTATCATAGTGTTGGTTTTGATACCATCATAAATGGCATAAGAGTTCTTTAAACGCCTAAAAAAATTGTATGCGCCATTTTTAATAAACTATTTACTCTATTTCATGCTATTTACTCCCTTTTTGTTCAAGAGGTTCCTGTGGGACGGAATTCCTTAATAAATATATTTAAGCTTCGGGGTGCCCATTTTTAACATAACTAGATCTCTTTATCATGCTAAAAACATTCTAATTATTATTATGTATCGAATAGCATGAAATAGAGTAAATAGTTTATTAAAAATGGCATCGTGATGAGCGCATTATGGAATGGACTTTTGGAAAATCAAACAATCTATCATTTAACCATATTTCCTATTTTTTTCTAATTAAGTTAAGTTTTGTTTAGATTTTTAAGTTTAATTTATTTTAAAAAAAAAGCTTTTACATTAGTAAACCGAACTTAATACGCGTAGTCCGATAAATGTTAAGAGAATCTTGCCGTATAATGGACTATACTATTCATTTTCTATAGTCACGCAAAGCTTTAACATCTTTTTAGTTTTTATTTAAGGCGTCGAAAATTACAAGCAATTTATTCTTAATCTTCACAAACAATGAATCAAACAACCGGTCTTTTTTTTAATTTATATTTGTAAATAAAATAAATATAATTGTAATTATTTTGATTTAATTGTATTTTTGTACAATTAAATTTGTTATTCAAATAAATCGGTGAAGATGAGTTCGACTTAACTGAAACTGAAGGCTAAATTACTAGATCTGACGACGAAATAGATCTAACAGAATGTTTCAGAGAGCGACATTTTTCATAATTCGGGATCGATACGATTTGGAAAATGATATTCAAAGGATATATAAGAGAGATTTGAGAAGAGCTAGTTTGTGTTTTTAGCTCAAGATTTGAGTTTAAAAAGGTTTCTAAAACTAAGTCTATTCTCCTCAATGCCAAAGGCTAGGTCAAGTCCTAAGTTAACCGCTAACAAAAGTGGTGCCCTACGGGAGGATGAGGAACAAGCTCAACGTGCTGCTAAAAGAACAAGCAAGTGTGCCAAGTCCAGAGGTCGTCCACCCAAGATCGCTCGACTTGATAAGGAACCTGATAATAATTCATCTTCAACCTCTTCTAACTCTAAAGTCGATTCTAATTCAATAATAAAGCTTGACAGAGCTTATTTAACTTCTTCTTTATTTGACTCCTACCTTTTTCACTCACCATACTACTTGCTAGACCAAAAGGCTAAGGAAAATGAAACTATTCCTAATAATTCTGATGTTTTAAATGTTTCTCAAATTGTAACTGTGACCGTGAACCCAAACAACTTGTTCGAGGTACCCGCTTGTATCTTTGGCCAGTCAGTTAAAAATTGCCTTGATACGGGTTCCACCCGTACATTCATAAATACTTAATGACATAATTACTTTAGACGCACCCATAAAAATACAATTAGGGAATCAAGACTCCATGATTTGCCAAGACATGGTATTTCTCCCACTAACTATTCATGGTGAAGTCTACTCTTTTGAATTTATTGTGGCAGAAAATTTGCGTTTTGATTCCATTTTAGGTATTGACTTTATGAACACTTATGACGTAGCTTTTTGACCAGCATCTAAAACCAGTAGTTTGGACCATGATTTTGACCCGTTGGAATCGCCACAGCATCGGTTCCAAATGTACTTGACTTTAACGAAAGACCTTTCCCTACCATCACACAGTTACACATTAATGGACACTAAACCATCACAAAAGTTTCGAAATAAGGCCCTGGTTGGGAATCACCCGGCACTGGTAAAGATTCGGTGTTTGTGTAGGAAAAGTGATAGTCGAATGGAGTGAAAGTGTCACTATCAGTTTAAGTAATCTAGCCGATCATTCTGTAGCCTTACCAAGACGAACAATCGTGGGTCAGTTAAAGCAAGTTAAGGATAAAGATTATCATTTGATTACCTTAGAGGAGTGGACAACACCCGAGGTAAATACAGACAAAGAAAGTGCTGAATTACCGGAAGGAGTTGATCTCACCGATTGTGAGCTCGATGAAGAACAACTGGTTCTTCTTAAATATTTACTATGTGCCAATAGTGATTTGTTTAGTAAAACGTTAGCCGAGCCAGGTAAAGCTGTTAACGTATCACATCATATTCCCACTGGAGATAACTTACCAGTGAATAGCCCGCCGTATAAGGCCGGAATAAAGAAAAAGAAAGTTATTGAATAACAAATAGAGTATATGCTAGAAAAAGGGGTTATTCAGCCAAGTCAGAGCCCTTTGACTTCGCCAGTGGTTCTTGTGGGAAAAAAAGACGGTACTGTACGCTTTTGCGTTGATTATGGAAAAGTTTATGCTATCACGAAAAGGGATGTTTACCCTCTACCAAGAATTGACGAAAGCCTTAATACTAGGACAAGCCTCGTTCTTTTCTGCACTGGATTTAACTTCCGTGTACTGGCAAATTCCTATGGCACAAGAAGACATAGAAAAGACTGCATTTATAAGCCATTACGGTCTGTTTGAGTTCAAAGCTATGCCTTTTGGCTTATCGAATGCACCCGCTACGTTCCAACGTTATATTGACGCTGCTTTTGCTGGATTAAAGTGGACGTGCTGCCTTGTATACTTAGATGACGTCATTATATTTTCCAAGTCATTTGAGGAGCATATGGAATATTTAAAACTAGTATTAAATCGTATTAGGAAAGCTTACTTAAGGATCAAAGGATCAAAGGATCCAAATGCTCATTTTGCAGACCGGAGCTTATTTATTTGGGTCTATAGTTTCCTCCCAGGGAGTACGCCCGGATCCAGCAAAAATACGCGCCACTAACAATTTATTAGGGTTTAAGAATAAGAAAGAACTTAGAAGCTTTTTAGGATTATGTGGGTATTACCGTAAATTTTTTAAGGATTTTGCTAAGATAGCTCAAAAGTTGTACGAATTGACCCACAACGACACTGAGTTAGTCTTCCTTCTGCTGAGCACCAGGAAGTATTTGAGCATCTAAAAACTTCGTTAACTACTGCTCCACTGTTAAGTCATCCACACTTTGATTACTTTTTTGTCATACAGTGTGACGATAGTGACAAAGGTTTGGGAGCAGCGCTAAGTCAGGAAATTAATGGGGAAATTCGGGTTATCCAATACATTAGTAGACTGTTATCATAATCGGAATCTAAATGGACGATTCGACAAAAAGAAGCTTTAGCTATCACATGGGCGTGTGAAACACTTAGACCATTTATTGTGGGTACCAGATTTATTGTAGAGACAGACCACCAGTATCTTAAATGGCTAAAGGAAGCAAAGTCGGCCGCTCATTTAGTTAGATGGGCTCTAAGATAATCAGAATTTAATTTTGAACTCATTTTTGTACCTCAACATCTAGTAGCAACAGTTCTGGACTATTACCATTCTGTAAGTTTGAGTCATGTGGGTCGGGGTTATAATTAGGTATTTAGGTAATTAGGCAATTATATAATTAGGTATAAAAAAGAAGTACATTCTAATCCCGAACATTTTTATCCAGATAAAAGAACACAAGAAAGTAAGAAGAAACTTTAAAAAAACTCGCTGTCAAAAGCTCAAGCAAAAATATAATCAACTTACATTTGAGTTAAAGGCCTCTTTAAAAAAATTCTGGAATCAAAATTGGTTTGTTTTTACCAAGAAGATGGGAAAAAACCCACTTCAAGTAGACCTTTTTGGAAAAAATTAATAAATTTAAAACAAAAAAAGGATCAAATTTAATCCTAAATTTGTTTTCAAATGACAAGGATTTCAAAACTAATTAAGAAAAGGGAAAATGCTTTGGAGAACTCTTATCTTCAATATTTAGTCCTAATTCTGATTTAATAGATCTTGATAAAATTAAATTTTAATATACAAGTAGACGAAATTAAAGAACGCTGCAACAAAAGGCTAAATACTATTAAGATACTGTCAAACAAAAAATCGGGTCTTACTCAAAACACACTAGGAAATTTATATAAATCTTTAGTCGGATCTATTTTAGACTATTCTTTTCCTTGCTTGAATTCATTTTCGGAAAATAATATCAAACTACAAGCAATTCAGAATTCAGCAGTTAGATCAATCCTTAAATTAAAAAATGATTCTCCTTCCGAACATCGTGCATCATGAAGCTTTTAATAAACTTAAATTACTAACAGTCTCAAATTGGCTTTTTGAGTTGAGTGAGAGATATGTTTGGACAGAACTGAGTCATTCTATTCCATTAATTGTACGACGGTGGAGGTTTCGAAGAAGGTTTCGAATTGAGATATATTGAATATCCAATTCAATTGTCTAATTGTTACCTTACTATTTCTTCCGTTTTTCCTGAAACCTGAACTATGTAAACATTTGCATGTAACAATCTATGTCTTCTAAACTTTCATTTTTTTTTTAGCTTATTTACTTTATTTTGATTTTTTTATCTCATTTTATTAACTTTAATTTTATTTTTTATTTTGATTTTGATTTTTTTAATTAATTCTGAAGGAGTTATAGCTCGGTACAGAAAGCAAATAAAAAAAAATTAAATAATCTTGAATACAAATAAATCAATTTTAAGAACAAAACCTCTAAATAAAACAAGGTTAGTAATTACACATTGTAATTGTTCTCATCTCCCCAGCAAGATCAGCCTATTTGGAATTTTTTTGACTAAATTATATTGAATTGTATTATCCAGATATTGTATTACTTAATGAAATAAAAATTGATTCGAGTGAATCAAACATTTTCTTAGATTTTAATAATTATAGATCAAAAAGTAAACCACGCAATAAGAATGATAGAGGAGTAGCAATTTTAGTAAAGGAAGAATTAGAGTTTGCCCAAGACTTTTCGTTTGATGAATTTTCTTCTGAACTACTTTGTACCAAAATAAATCCAGGAAAAGATCAATTATACATTTTCAGCTTATAATTAGATCAATTATACATTTTCAGCTTATAATCCACCTAATAAAATTTTAGTATATTCGAAAAGATAAATAGGAATTGTAAAAATTATGTTCTCGGGTGTGACTTAAACGCCAAAACAAAACAATTAGGATGCAAATGAGAAAATGAAACTGGAATCATTTTAGAAGGCCTTATTAACGAGCTTAATTTCACAGTAATTATTAATAAGTGTGCAACCTTAAACATATTCAATAAAGAATATTTCGAAATTCTTGATTTATTCTTAGTCTCATCTTCATTGATTGTTAAATTGACTGATTTTAGGGTTTTTCAATAATCAAGATATGACCAGTGATCATTTCCCAATTGAGGCATGCATATATTTTGATTACTCAATTATCTCTAAAACACAACCAAAGAAGCTTAACTATAAAAAAGCAAATTGTTTTTTTTTTCGTGAAATCCTAAATGGTCAAGACTCAGGATTATATTCAGAATCAATTGACAAACTAAATTAAGAAATTGCCAAAATATTAACTTCTACAGCTCATAAAAGCATTCCATTCCAAACAAATAGAATTTCCAAAACAAGTCTCCCACCGAACATTGTCAGTTTAATTAAGGAACGCAGGAAAATAAGAAGAATATTTCAAATAACTCGTTGTCAAAATACTAAAAAAATATTCAACCAAATGACTTCAGAGTTAAAAATCGGTTTAAAAAATTTTTGGAATCAAAAATGGTCTGATTTTATTTAAAAAATTGGGAAAAATCCGCTTTAAAGTACACCATTCTGGAAAAAAATTAATAAGTTTCGATCTAAGAAAGGATCTGGATTAATACCTACTAAAATCTTTTATAATAATGAATTTAGAACCGATCAAGATATGGCTACCTTTTTTGGTTAATTTCTTCAAAAAACTTTAAGTCCGAATAATGATCTAATTAATCCCCAAAAAGATAGAGAAATAATTGATTTTAATTTTGAGTTTTTTAATAAGGAAAATCAGTTGAAATTTGACTAGCCTATAAGCACTAAAGAGATAATATCATCGATAAATAGGTTAAAAGACGAAGCAGCTTCTGGACCAGACCAAATTCATAACCTTATGTAAAAAAATTTACCGCAAAAAATTCTAAAAGACATAATGTATCTTTTTAGTTTAAGTTTAAGTTTAAGTTTAAGTTTTTTTAGTTTACTATGTTACCTAAAAATTTCATTTTCGGAGACAAACATTAAAAAAATTCAAGTCTTACAAAACCCAGCAGTTCGTTTTATACTTAAACTAAAATATGATACACCTTCCATTATTTTGCATCATAAGGCCTTTAATAAACTTAAATTCCTAACTGTCTCGAATCGACTTTTTGAATTGAGCGAAAGAAATGTAGCGGGAGGACTACGTCATTCTATTCCATTGGTTGTAAAGCTGGTTGATGAATTTAAAGGAGTTTTTGAATTAAGGTATGTTGAATACCCGTCTCCATTGTGTTATTGCTATCTTACTGTTTCTTCCTTTTTTTCTGAATTAACAAATATTTAAAAATATGTATTCTGTTACTCTTTATCAATATTTATCTACTTTCTAACTTATATCATTTAAACTTTATTTTTTTCTTATTTTTTATTTTAATTTTATTTTATTTAACTTTATTTTAAATTTTAAATTTTCTTCTTTTTTTTAATTTATTCCGAAGGAGATTTAACTCGGTACAAATAAATAAATAATAAAAATCTTTTGATAGTGTTTGAAGTCGAAGTCGCAGTCGAAATCTTTTGAAGTCGCAGAAAAAATCTGCACCTTGACTAATAATTCCATCATAGTCAAGGAGCAGTCAGGTTTCCGTAGAAACAGAGGAACAGCCGATAACTTGTTCTTTTTAGTTCAAAAAGTCAGTGAATGCTTAATGCTCAAAAAAGGTGTTTGTAGTATCTTCCTTGATATTTCCAAAGCTTTTGATCGTGTATGGCACAATGGGTTTTTTTACAAATTAATAAAGTTAAATATTCGTAAATATTTAATACAATGGATCATCCCATTTCTTCATCTTAGGCAATTACAAGTTAATCTGAATGGCCTCTTAAGTAAATTGTTTTATATCAAGGCTGGTGTTCCCCAGGGTTCAGTAATTAGCCCCTTACTTTTCAGTATTTATATTAACGATATTCCGAATAGGGACAAATCTTACCACAGTTACTCTTTGCTCTTTGCAGACGATCTTGTAACTTTCTTCATATACAAAAAACCTGGTAATATTCAAGCCTCAATAAATAATTATCTGAAGGAATTAGAACCATGGCTAACAAAATGGAAAATGAATGTTTCAGTGACCAAATCCTCGTACACAATTTTCTCTAAAAGCAAAAAAATACTTAGCCTAAAACTGAATTTATTTAACCATAATCTCCCGTGTACCAATACAATTAAATTCTTGAGTATAATTTTGGACAATCAACTTTCCTTTAAGAACTACATTGATGAAATAAAGAAGAAATGTAACTCTAGTTAAACTTAATTAAAATATTATCAAACAAAAGTTGGGGACTTAGTCAGTACACTTTAAGTACACTTTATAAAACCCTAATCGGATCAATTATTGACTACTCATTTCCATGCTTAAATCTACTTTCAAATGAGTCTAATAGGAAACTTCAAGTTATTCAAAATACAGCTATTCGTTTAATATTAAGACTGAAAATGGACACTCGCCTAGAACACCATCACCATCTAGCCTTAGATAAACTAAATACTCATAGGAAAGACAATCGTCTTTTTGATCTGAGTGAGAACTATATCAGGTGTGGTCTTAAAAACTCAGTACGCTTTTGTTTTATTATTAAACATTGTTTTATTATAAATCGGTAACAAATGCTTTTCTTTATCTAATTAAACAATATTTGATGGAAGACTAATGCGAAGTTTGATTTCAGATATTTTATTTAATCTTTGTTCATTTAAATCTTGTACAAACTCGTATAATTATTTTTTTTTACAATGGTTCAAATTCGGCCGTTAAGGAGTTCAGTTATTTTCAAGATAAGCGTCTACCTGAATGTTGGCTTAATTATAATTTAATTATAACAAAAAAAGAAGTACTGAAAGAAAAAAGTATTAAAGCATTTGTGTCAACCATCTCGATGCAAATCTTAAAAATTTCAATAGATTAGCTTTCCGATTATCTATTAACCTTTGTGGTGGATTTACTCACATTGAGAATTGTAATTTTCGAAATTGTGGCCAAATATTAAGAATTGATGGAAACCACAAGATAATTGAAATGTATTTTTCCAATGGTTAAAATGCGAAATTTAGAATTTGGTATATAACAAAAAATATAAGATTAATTGTATTAAAATTTCTCAAATTTAAGGAAATAACAAAAATGGTTGTCAACATACTCTAATAAAAAAGGTTATTATTGCAAAGATCATCATCAAGTTGATCCACGAATTAAGTTCATATCAGGACAAGAAAAGTTTTAATGCAATAACAGTCAAGTTAAACCACAAAGGGGAAGGCTAGCAAATGAAAATTTAATTATACATGATAGCTTTTTAGACAAAACGATCAGATCATGTTATGAGTGGATTATTCGGATCAGTTACCGTTTTGGGAAAATAAAAACAAAATACCAGCCTCAAATTTGGCTTCATTTTTAAAACAATTGCCATGCAGACTAAACTTCAAGTAAAACTCAATAAAAATTTGCGCTGCCTTATGAAAAAATCGAGGACAGGAGGTGAATTTTTGGCGGTCTATAATTGACTACAATTTCCTCAGTAAGTTTAAATTCAGCTGAGATGCTTGTTTAATAATACTCCGCGGATTATGGTCTGTTTTTTTGCCAAATACTTTATTTTTTCAATGACAACCAAGCATTTTGTTTTAGCCTGATCAGGGACATGAATATGGCTTTATTTTACTAGCACAGGCTCAACCATTCTTGTAGTTCTTATACTCCCAAAACATTTATTTTTGGAACCATATTATCATCATTGTCACTTTAATACACTAAATTTGGATCGTATTCATCTAGAATTGTAGGATTAGAAACTGATTCTTTGATACTTAATGAAGAATCAGTAGCTGTATTTCGAATTGGTTCCTCAATCTTTGCTGTTGAAATTTCTTGAAACTTATTTGATTGTTTCCGAGGCACCTATTTTGTTTCTAAATCCAAGAGGTGAATCCAGATTTAATTATAAATATTTCTTAGTCATCCATTTAATTTTATTTGAAGAATAATATTGAAATAAGTATATATGTTCCTAATCTGTCAAATTCCAAAATGTCAGCAATCATCGTTCATTTTATTTTATTTTAATTTTTTTCAAATCAAACAAAACATCAATTTTTATATTCCGATCAAAAAAATTCAAAAGTTTTATTTAATAGCATGCTTTTTCAAATTGTTATATGCAAATAATAATTTCAAAAAGTTGCAATGAAAAATTAGTTTTTGAAAAGCTGACTTTAAAAAGCCAACTATGAAAAGCTTGCTATGAAAAAAAAATTTCCAAGAAAAAAATTGCAATTAAAATATTTTGAAATGAAATAATATGCTACGGAAAATTTAAGTTAGAATTATTCTTTCATGGATTTGAGAAGTTGGGCGCTTCGGAATGCGGACAACTACATTTGTCACTCTGTTCACATCTGTGTTCTCGACTCGAGCTTAAAGGTTAAAATAAGGATTCTATTCTTAGCACTTCAAAACGTTCAATTATTTGACAAAAAAAGCTTATAAACAAAATATATTGTATTAATATTTAACCAGTTACATTTCTCTTTTGATAAAATCTAATAGTTTGATAGTTTTTTTGATTAAGTTCTTCAACTTGAGCCATTAGACCAAGCTGTTTCTTTTCAACTTTAGTTGAAAAATGGAATGAAATGAAAATTTAGCTGAGTTTGTGATGCAAATTTAAAAATAATAGAATAATCTTTAAAGTACGAAAAAAGTGATTAGATTCATTGATTTAAACTTTTTTTTTTATAAATCAAAAAACAAAATCGAACAAAATGTTTAAAATATATTGAACTCTACAAGATAAAAAATTTAAATCTTTTCGATAATTCGCTTGAAATTTGTTTTCAAAATTTCGAAAAAAAATGAAAACGCATTAAAGATATTTCAATTTTTAAAAACGACAAGTCATTTTGAAGTTTATAATCATTTTCGATGTACAAAATGATCAAATGCATTTTTAGTTGTTAAATAAATTGCTATTATTTAAAATGGTAAGTGCAGAGGAACATTTTTGGATTTAACATACTTTGTAATTTTCTTTAAATTATTACTTTTTGCAGTCAATTTAAAGGTTTTTAAAAATCAAAAGAAACATTTTAAAGCATCAATTTTTATTAAATTTATCAAATTATATTTTAAAAAAATTCAAAATAAAATTTTTTGGTTTGAAATAGAAAAATAAAGAGAAAAAAAACAATTCTTTTATATTTATTAAATCTAAAATTGTAGCTACAGTTAAAAATGCTACATTAGTCTCTTCTCGAATACATGGAAAGTATTTTCGATAATAATAAATATTCTGATGTATTCTCGAATACATATTTAATAAAATTAACTATTCTTTTTCGGAATGAATACCAAAATAAGTATTCTCAAGACTTTACGAGTTATTGACATCGGACCCTTATATAAACTCCCTTATAGAAAAGATATTATTTTTAGAATTTACTTTTGGCATATAATTATTCCCTGTGTTTATTTTATGCAAAAAAAAAACTATAATACTGAATTTAGAACAAATTTATTTATTTAATATTATTTTTTAGAAAAAAGTAACACAAATTAACTAATTAGAACAAAAAAATAAAAATATAATCAAAATATATTTTTTAAATACAAAAAAAATACTTAATTTATTTTTTTTTTGTTTTTTGATCCGGCTGGTCTTCCGCGCTTATTTTTCGGTAATTTTTCAATAACTTCAACACTACTTTTTTTTGCTAATGGCTCGGCTATCTCTTCTGTTTTAGAATCTTCGCAACTACTGATGCCTATTTCATTGATTGCTTGAGTTTCATTTGGCTGTTTTGTCAATGCTTTTGCTGTAAGCTTCGGACGACCTGCACGTCTTTTTCTTTCAAGAGGAATGTTCATCGCAATATCTTTGAAGTTACAGAGTTCTTAAATAAAAAAAAATAGATATTAATATTAAAAAAAAATTTAAAATAATTTAAAAAATCAAATTTGATAAAAAGTTATTAAGTTGGTCAATTCTCGGACACTCGATTCTTTCTTCTTGTAACATGTCGATGATTGTAGCTGGCTTTATATCTTAAAAACAATCATTAATGAAAATTTAAAAAAACTTGTTTTTACAAAAATACTTACTCATTTTCTCGTATTCTATAATCTTGCTTCTTGCTGGTTCTCTAATTACTGAGTATGTTTTACGTGACTCCCAATCACTGTGCTCATGATTCTCTCTAGTCATTTCTATCATGACTGCGTCGTTGCTTTCCAAATAGGGGACAATTTTAAGTCGAATAGTACATTTTGTACATTGATACCATATTACATCTGCTTGCAATGTTTCGGTCGCTCTTTTTATAGTCCAGTTATTTCCTTCAAATTCTCGATCTAGGCATTCTTTAGCATTCTCCAAAGAAGGAAAACTACAGAAAGGAAAATAAGTTTTACCTTTTCCTCTAGTTTTTCTCTTTGAATTAGGTTCAAAAACCTGATCTTGAGAAATGTTATTGGGGATTTCTTCGATTAAGGACATTTTTTTTAATTTTGGATTTATTATTTATTTTTATTTATTTGTTTTCTGTACCGAGCTAGAGCTCCTTCAGAATAAGTTAAAAATTAAAAAAATAAAATAAAAATGAAATAAAATAAAATAAAAATAAAATTAAAGTTAAAAAAATAAGATAAAAAAAAAAAAAAAAAAAAAAAAAAAAATTAAAAAAAAGTAAATAAGCTAAATAAATGAAAATTAAGAATATATAAAATTGGAAAAGATTGTTACATGTGGCTCATGTTTAAATAGTTCAAGTTTCAGGAAAAAAAGAAGAAAAAGTAAGGCAGCAATTACACAATGGAGTTGGGTAGTCAATATATCTTGATTCGAAACCTTCTTTGTATTCCTTCACCAGTCTTACAACCAATGGAATAGAATGACTCAGTCCTGCCCCAACATATCTCTCACTCAATTCAAAAAGCCGATTCGAGACTGTTAGTAATTTTAGTTTATTAAAAGCCTCATGATGTACGATGTTGGAGGGAGTATCATATTTTAACTTAAGAATAGATCTGACTGCTGTATTCTGAATTGCTTGTAGTTTTTTGATATTATTTTCTGAAAATGAATTCAAGCAAGGAAAAGAATAGTCTAAAATTGATCCGACTAAAGATTTATATAGATTTCCTAGTGTGTTCTGATTAAGACCCCATTTTTTGTTTGACAATATCTTAATAATATTTAGCCTTTTATTGCAGCGCTCTTTAATTTCATCTACCAGTATATTAAAGTTTAATTTAGAATCAAATTTAATACCAAGAAACTTGATTTCTTTTTGTCTCTCTATTCTGTTTCCATAAATTTTTAAGTTAAGATTATCACTCTCTTTTTTGTACCTAGAAAAGACTAATGAACACGACTTTTCAACCGATATCTTCATTTTCCACTTAATAAGCCATTGTTCTAATTCGTTGAGGTATTTATTGATCTTATTTTCTAGGTTCCCTTTTTTGTTATAAATGAAGAATGTAACTAGATCATCTGCGCAAAGCAGTGAGTATTCATTATTTGTTTTGTTTATTTTGGGGATGTCATTAATATATATACTAAATAAAAGAGGACTAATTACTGAGCCTTGAGGAACACCTGCAGTTATTTGATATTCGTCGCTCAAATGGTCATTCACATTTAAATGTCCTACTATCTAAAAAGGATCTAATCCAGTTAGTCAAGTAATGAGGTGGATTTATTTTAATCAATTTAAAAAGTAAACCTTCATGCCAAACCCTATCAAAGGCTTTAGAAATATCAAAAAAAAGGCCGCAAACTCTTTTTTTTCTATTAAATGATTCCACAATTTTTGAATTAAGAAGAAAAGATTATCTGCTGTTCGCCGGTGTTTCCTAAATCCAGATTGCTCCTGGATAAGGAGTGAATTTTGCTCTAAAAAATTGTATAATCTTGAATATACTATGCGTTCCAGTAGCTTTCCTAAACAACTCGTTATACTAATTGGTCTATAATTTAAAGGATCGTGTAAACTAGAGGCCTTTTTTGAATCATAGTAATGTAAGATGTTTTCCACGCTTTCGGGACTCTACCTTCTCGAAGAGTTAAATTAAAAAGTTCTATGATTTCTATTAATGAATTTCTAGGTAAGTTTTTTAACATTAAATTATGAATTTGGTCAGGTCCTGATGCCGCTTCATTTTTTAATCTCTTTAAAGCCATAATTAATTCATTTAAGCAAATTGGATCATTAAAATTAGACTGGTTATAATTCCTAAAGAAAACGGAGTTAGAATTTAGAATTTCGATATCTTTCTCAGTATCGATTAAATCAGAATTAGGACTAAATATTGACGATAAGAGTTCTCCAAAGCATTTTCCCTTTTCTTCATTAGTTTTGAATTCCCTTTCATTTAAAATCAATTTAGGAATTAAATTTGATCCTTTTTTTGTTCTAAATTTATTTATTTTTTTCCAAAAAGGTCTACTTGTCAGTGGGTTTTCCCCATCTTCTCAATAAAATCAAACCAATTTTGATTCCAGAATTTTTTAAAGAGGCCTTTAACTCAGATGTAAGTTGATTAAATTTTTGCTTGAGCTTTTGACAGCGAGTTTTCTGGTAATTTCTTCTTACTTTCCTACGTTCTTTTATCAAATTAACAATGTTTGGCGGAAGACTCGTTTTGTAGATTTTCTGAGAAAGATATGGAATGCTTTTATGTGAAGCAGAAATAATTTTTTCTGTTATTTCATCATTTAGTTGATCTATTGTGAGGGAACTTTCAGTGACATTCACTATTTGAGAATTTAAAATCTCGCGGAATAATTGCCAGTTTGCTTTCTTATAGTTAAGTCTTTTAGCTGCTGATTTATTTTCTAATTGATAGCCCATAGAAATCGATGCTTCGATTGGGAAATGGTCACTAGTCATGTCTTGACTATTTAAGACACTAAAGTCGGTAATTTTGTCAATCAATGAAGATGAAACTAAAAAAGGTCAAGAATTTCAAAGTAATTCTTATTAAAAATATTGAAAGTAGGATGCTTATCATTGATTACTGAAAAGTCTAGCTCGTTGATTATTCTTTCTAATATTATCCCGTTTTCATTTTCCCCTACGCAGCCTATTTGCTTTGTTCTAGCGTTTAGATCACCACCTAAAATGTAGTTTCTACATGTTTTATTTACTGTTTTAAAAAACTCAAAGTTCAGAAGCACATTAGGTGGATTATAAAGACTAAATACAAACAGTTCATTATTCTTTCCTAAGTTCATTTTTATACAAAGGAGTTCGGAATTGAATTCCTCGTAAGAAAAATCTTGTATAAATTCGATTCCTTCTTTAATTAAAATAGCTACTCCTCCTCCGTACTTGTTGCGTGGTTTTGTTAAGAACTGATAATTTTGAAAATCAAGATAAATATTTGCCTCACTCAAATCTATCTTTAATTCATTGAGCAAAACAATGTCGGGACATTTTTGAGCTAAAAAATTGTCTAAGAGATGAACCCTACTAGGTAAATGAAGACAATTCCAGTGTGTAATTACTAACCTTGTTTTATTAAGAGGTTTTGTTCTTAAAGTTGATTTATTTAGCTTCTTGTTCATTCTAAATTTTCTTGACTGGCAGTTTGCTGACCAATTTTGTTAGATGATTGATCTACTTGAATTGAACATTCAGTTGTTGAACTGTTTGATTCAGACTCGAAGGTACTGTCGTTTTGATTTTCTAATACAACTAATGGTTTCTTTGATTCATTTTCGGTGAGCTCTTTTTCATTTGGATCAGATTCGGGAAATCTCTTGATTTGATTTTTTGTTTGGAAAAAAGCTTCAGTCTCATTCTGATCATTTGAGAGGACATTGACAGGTCTCTGACTTATTGGTAGAAGATCGTTTAAATGGCTTACCAAACTGTCTTCTAACACTGAAGTTTTGAGGTCTTGAGGACTAATTTCTGACATTACGTCATTGAGATTTGATGGCTGATATCCAGGCGTTTTTGGCATCAGATTTTCATCATTGTCTTTTAGGTCAGCTTCAATTATTGATTGGGTTTCTTCTTGGTCAATGTAAAGATCATTGTAGTCAATCTTTTTCCTCTCAAGCGACTTTAGCTTTTCAGCAATGGAGCATTTTTGTGTTAAGTGTCCTTTCTGATGACACTTTTCGCATAGGGATAAGGTTACATTTGTATATAAATGGTGAAGAGTTAATTTGATAAAAGAAGCAAGAAAGATAAAAAGCGGAAATTTTTATTGAACATTATCAGATTAATTAATATTTAATTTTTGTTTTTTTTGTTGTATAAAAGTTTCATTTCAATCAATTATGTATTAACAAATTAGAAAAGTGATAAATTTAAACGTAATTGACATTAATTACAAAAATAAAATAAAATGTTTTTATTTAGTTCCAAATTCAGTATTTTAGTTATTTGATTACATATTTTAGTTATTAAAATATATTATACGCGTTTACTTTTAGCTTTAGTCTACAATAGACGTACTTTTTATAATTTTTTCTCTTTATTAGAAAAGACATTATTTCTCAACTTTTTGTCATTCTATAGTCTAAAAGAATGTTGTTTTTGTACTTTTAAAAAATTATTTATGATCCAGACCTGTTTTTAATTTTTTTTTTTAATTCAAGTCAATGGTTTAATAAATCCATATTTGATACCAATAAAGAAGTTGCTTCCAAATTCCTGGCCGTTAATCTTGACCTGTGTGCTCTGTAAATGTAACCAGATTTAGAAAATAATTTTTTCAACTGGTCCAGATGAAGCAGGTATTGATAAAAAATTTTGTGACTTAGACTTAAAACTGTGACTTATAAACAAGTCTGTTTAGATCTCATACTTTTTATGTCTTTCTTAGGTTGATTTTTAAAAGGATATTAAGTTGTTCTCAATAATTTCAATTAACCCTATTTCCTAAAACTTCGTTCTCGCTTTGATCTGCTAAAACAAAAAGAAGGCCAAAAACGATGTCTTTTTTTAAATAAGAATTGAATAAATCTCTAATCTAAATTTTCACTTTTTAATTATTCAGTAAATTTTTAATTTTTAATTTTCAAAAAATTTTCTAAAATAATTTAAAAGACGGTCCTGGTTTAATGACTGTGACCGAAAGTGATTTCTCTTCAAACCAATTCACAACATCGCTTGCAATTGAATTGATTGTATGAACACATAAGTTGCCTCCAAGACCGGCAGCCGAGACTCTCAGTGCTGCCTTATGACCGAATATTGTTTCAAGCTGATCGGCCCATTCGTCAAAAATAGGCAACGATCTTTCAAAGCCGCCTGATTTATCGCAAAGCAATTGATTTTCATCCACAATCCATTCTTCCAACAACTCATCTGTTATGTGGTTGTTCATGTTTGATTGCCAAGCAGTTGGTCCAAAGTCATTCCTAAAGTCAACACATGCTCTGTCGCCATTGTGGGAATATTTTATCAAATCGAACAAATAGCTCATATTTTTGGCATCAAAGTTTGTCATTAGCTGAACATATTCATGACATCGTTCAACTTCACTTAAACCAAAAAGCGTCGCTTTTCTCGGATAAATAACTTCTTCATTTGTTCCAATAACAACATTGACCTTTTGCGGCAACAACTTCAATACTCTAAAAATTAAATTGTATCTTTTAGACTTGTTTTCATAAATAGTTTCAAGACGTCCACCAGCACACAAATCTCTTAGCAAAAAATCTTCTCTATCAACCAAGCTTTTCACACTCAAATCATCAATTCCAACTGATCTAATCTTTTCCAAATTGTGAAAACTTTTTTTGATTAAATTTAAAGAATAGACAAATACAAAAGAGCCAAATTTTCTCATTATGCCTCTAGCCCAGTTGTTAACAGCGGCTATTTTGTCTTCAGAAAAAGATAATTTTTTCAAATAGTCCCTTGATTCCGGTGAGTTTAGGCGTGGTATTTTTGAATCTACCATCAAGACAACGATTTTCTCAGGCAAACAAAGTTTATTGATAATTGTTTCAGGCATGGATGAAACAAAAATTATCTTTTTGTCAACTGAATTCAAAATACTTGTCTTGTCCGCACAGCCAGCTGTTTTACCAAGAAAAAACTCTGCATAGTCGGTCTGGCACAGCTGAATGGTTGAAAGATTCAAGTCAAATAGCTGGTTTAATGACAAGACTAGAGCTGAAGTCAGAGCTGACGAAGATGAGCTTCCGATGCCCGAATTCAGCTTCAGCAATCCGCATGAACTAAAATGAATTCGAAAGCCGGCAATTTTATCCTTTACTCCTTGGAAATTAATGATCATGTAGGCTAGACTTGCTTTCAAAAAACTAATCCATTCACTTGGATCCCAAATTTTGTCTCCCATTTTTACACTTTTAAAATCGATTTCATTTAATTCAAAAATTGATCTTTTGTAAACTAAATCTGAATTGGTTAGGTAAACAAAATGGTCTCTTGTGGCTTGGCAAATGGACAAAATTTCATTTTGACTGTTTGCATTGATTGTCGGGCCCCCTAGTCCAACAAAATCTGTGTGACTGCCAAAATACCGGTCCCTTCCGTTCACTAGCAAAAAGTTGACTTCTCGATCCAGATCAAAATTATTAATTAAAGCATCATCAATAGTTTTTTGTATAAAATTTAGTCTTTCTTCAAAAAATTCACAAGAATAACGTTGATCTAAAAAATTTAGAATAAATCTATTTTTTTCACTCACAAATATTTTCCAGTCCAAAAGTGTTTGTGGAAAACTTTTGCCACTTTTTGTCCTATTAGCCAAGTGAGTGCAAAAATTTTCATCTATCGAAGGACACATTACAGACGTGATTTTGTTGTCCTCGAAAATTAGCTGCTCGCCAAAGATCAAAGTGCCTGGTCTGGCATTTACTTCAAGAACATAAGCTGTTAGCATGCCATCATTTGATTCAATGATCATGTCAATACCAATAATGGCTAAATTTACTTTTTTACCAATTGAGTGCGCAATGCCAAGCAAATAGTTCCATTGTGCTGAATTAATTGAAATTTTTTTTCCACTTTTTTCATACAAATTGTTGACTACTAGTTCCAATCGTTCACAATAGCCGTCCAAAACCAAGCCGGTTGTTCCTCTAAGACCAATAATCTTTGAATCCGATTTTGATGTGTAAGAAGCAACAGTTATGTGGTCACAAACTACATTGAATCGGAAAACACAATGATGTTTTTGTTTGTACAGGACATTTCCTTTGAACTCACTTAAAATTGGATTTTTGATCTGTTCAGACTGTTGCAGAATTTCTTTTATTTGAAAGTGGTCAAAATAATGGACTTGAGTGGATTCGGTAGAGTTTGAGCTCGGTTGCAGGACAACTCCGTTTTGACAATCAGCTACAAAATTGTCTACTTTATCCTGAGTGGATTCGTTCAATAAAATAAATTTTGGAATGTGGAAATTTTTTTCTTTCACTTTTCTTATCCAGAGTTTGTCATCTGCTCTAGTTTGACTTTGCTCAAAGGGGTTTATGACATCAATACCAACTGATTGATACAAAAGGCTCAGTTTTCTGTGATTTTCCATCTCATTTGTTTGATTTAGTTCCACCAGGAAACAGTGGTTGATGACTAGGAAAGAGCTAAGGTCCGACTCGACAAATAAATTTGAGTAAAAATCAAAAAGAATTGCTCTTTTGACCAAGTTTGTGCCTGGCAAAAACCATGATGGATGCAGACCAACAACATTGATTGAATGATCGCCTTTGCCAGCAATAAATGGATAAATTTGGTGAGTAATTAGATTTAGTTTGTCAGAAATGACTGCGAATGTTCTAGGGGCAAGATTAAAACTTTGTTTACAAGGAGCTATTTGAAGCTGCGGCGCCAATGGTTGAGATAAAATAGAATCGGTCACCAAATCAATTAGGCGATTTTTGTACACACTATCAGATAACCACTTAGTCACATTGGCTACATCAATTTTTATCACTGGAATAATTTTATTTTTTTCTAATAGAGATTTTTTTTTACAAAAATCTACATCGTTTGGGCTAACACAATCCAATAAATTGCTCAATTGATTTTGGTTAAAGGCTAAATTTTTGAAAGCTAACTTTAAAGCTTCTTTGATCCACAGTGATGTTTGATTGTGTTCTATTGTAATGATACCATAGTTTTGCCATACAGTGGACAAAGAATCGTACAGATACAGTGCTAGTTCTGATGGAGGATCAATAATATTTTCCTGTTTTTTGATAATAAATGATTCATTTGAGTAAATTTTTGTTTTTTTGCTCAAAAAATTTTCTCCTGCTTTTAGAAAATTTCCCAAAACTATTCGATCAGAAATGCCAATGTTAATGGAATCAGTATTTCCGTGTTGGATGCAGCGAATTTCTTCACGTTTCCAATAGTTTGGCCACAGACCAATGCCTACATTTGGTTCCAGGAGCCAAAATTTAAATTTTGAAATTTTAGCTTGTTGTTTGTGGCCGGTTGAGTCCATAACAATAAATTCACAATCTTCATCATTAATTAAATTTACTTGGATATCAATTATCTGACAGTTTGCTATCTCTCTGCCTTCATTGTCAACAAAAATTGCTTCAGGTATCAAGTCTAACATTAAATATCGAGGCCACCATGTAGGGCACCCACACGCATCTTTCTCTGGCACGTCAGATCTACGATTTTTGAAGGCCTTTATTTTGTCCTAAAAATAAGCTTTTATGAATATTTTTTATTAAGGTTTGCTTGAAAAAATCAATTTAAACGTTTTTTGTTAAATTTAGCCCACGAAATTAATATTATTAATTTCAATATTTTTATGTCTCTGAATTTAAAGGACGTTAAAGGTGTATCACCGCTAATTTAATCATAATTCCTCTAAATTAAAGAAAAAAGACTAATTCTAATTATTATAATCTATTTATTGATATAATAAGATAAACACAAACACATCTAATATAATTTAAAAAAAAACTATTCTTATAAAAAAAAATCTAATTATTTAAAAAAAATTATTATTCAATTTTAAAATTTTTTCTGATTTTCAAACCCATTGAATGAACTCGAAAAATTATGGGTTTTACCTTTTCCTCTCTAATCTAGTGTCGTCAATTAAATTATCTATTAAATGTCCTGATGATTGAGTTTCAGTTCAGTCATATTTTTTTATTTTTTTTTATTAGTTTGCGAATTTTCTAGAAACATGATTATTAACTAAATTTTTTTAATTTTAATAAAAAGCTTCACTTCTAAATTAATAATTAATTCAAAATTTACTAATAGTTAGTTAAAAGAAGGTGATAATTGAATGCTTTGATAGGTTTTAAATAATAAATTTTAAAATATGATTAACTTTAAAAAAATTAATTGACTGTGCCAAAGAGCAGAATCAATTTTTTCTAACCTTACTAAACGACCTTACTAAACGGCCGACCTAAGCGACCTTTGATTTAAACCAAAATCTGATGATCAGGAGAATAATTGATGAGTTAGTTAAAAAAATATTGCTCAGTAAATAAATTAGATAGTGAGTATTTGATGATTATTTTATTTATCTCTTAGGATCAGCCGGCAAGGCCGCTTAGGTCGGCCGGTTCGGAGCCGCAAACAGGCCGGGACGGACGGCCGCGCTGGCCGTTGTTTGGTCGCGGCTTTTTTGCGTTGCGTTTTTATTAGAACCGCTGTACTTCAGAATTGTTAGAAACAATGCAACAATTTGGTCACAAGATTCACAGGACTTTAATTATAATTCTATCATTATTTATTATTTATTATCTCATAGGCAAAATTAAATAAAAAAGTTACTAAAAAAATAGAAGAAAGAATATATATATATAAAAAAGCATATAAAAGCATTAAGTTAACAGACAAAAGTCAAATTTTTGATTAACTTTTATTTTTAAAAATTAATAGAATTTTTAGACTTGTATCAAAATTCACAGAACCGATTAAAAGAATATTTTGAAAAAATTCAACCTTTTTGGCAACTTTAATTATATTTTATGATGGGGATATCATTTTATTTGTAAACCGGGTGACAATTTTTGATAAATGTTTTTTTCCTCATTTAAATTAGATGCCTTAAATTTTTTTAAAAATAATTAAACAAAAGAGGGTACGTAGAAAAAAAGCTTTTTTTTGATTGTTTGAAAAAAATATGGTAATCTAAAAAAGGGTATTTTTCGTAAAATAACGATAATTATCGTAAAATTCAGTGAAAAAAAAAATTTCCAAAATTTCTCGAAAAAACCGATTTTCATGAAAAAAATTTTTTTTTGAATTTTTGAAAAAGGAAAACAAAAAAAATTTTTTTGACAAAAATTCACGTAAATTTCGGTAATTTCTTGTAAAAAAAGGTAAAAAATGGTAAAAATTCAACAGAAAAGGAAAAATGGATTTTTTATTATTTCATTCAATTTTTTTCCTAAACAAATTAAAATATATACAAATTATTTACAAAATAAATTTTATTTTCTAGCTTTTTTTGCTTTTAAGCTGTTAGCTGTCTTGTCCCAAGCTTCTTTGAATGTTGATCCCTTTGGAATAAATTTTACAAGCCCAGCTTTTTAAAAAAATTATGTCTAACTTTTGATTTCATTTAAAGCATATTATTTTACTTTTGATATTAAGCATTTCAAAAAACTTTGACAGTTGAAAAATGTAAGAAATATATAAATCATCTTAAATATGTAAAAAATATTAAAAAATTTTATTATTTTAATTTTTTAATAAAACATTTCTAGGTTGTTGAGATTGAAAGTGAAAGAAATGGTGACTGGTCAGATCATTAAATTCTGATTGTATATCTTTTTTTTATAGAGCTTTTTATAAATGATTTTTGATAATTTTTGTATATAAGAAAATAATTTAACGTTTTCGTACTTAATATTTTCAAATACTGATTTGGGAAAACAAATAATTGACAAATAAATATTAATTTTCATAATTTGTTTAGAAAAAAAATTGAATGAAATAATAAAAAATCCATTTTTCCTTTTCTGTTGAATTTTTACAATTTTTTACAAGAAATTACCGAAATTTACGTCAATTTTTGTCAAAAAAATTTTTTTTGTTTTCCTTTTTTCAAAAATTCAAAAAAAAAATTTTTTTCATGAAAATCGGTTTTTTTCGAGAAATTTTGGAATTTTTTTTTTCACAGAATTTTACAGTAATTATCGGTATTTTACGAAAAATACTCTTTTTTAGATTACCATATTTTACGGTAAATATGGTAAAATATCGTGAATTTACCATAATTAAAATCAATTTTAAGGAAAACCAATTTCAAGCTAATATTAACAAATTCGTCGTTTTCCAGTAGCTTATTTAGGGCTTACTGGTTACTACAATAGCTCAATTTAATAAAATATATGCATCCGTATGTCCGTTACTTAACATATAGTTTGTAATAATCATTGAACTCAAAAATGGTTTTTGCTACTTTGCTGAAATTGGTCCAAGAGGCCATTGATTTGGCAGTTTTTTGAACTCTTGTATTTAAAATTTTTGCTTAGAAATTTTTTTTATTTGTGGGTGGCAGTTTTTTGTTGGTGAGGGGTAGGTGGACCCAAAAAAATTCAATTTTAGAGTGATTCATGTCATTTAACATAATATTGAGAAAAATGATGAAACAACTTGTAAAATGAACTTACTGCTAGTAAACTTATGTCTTCGTTCCAGTATGTAGGTCCGAATTTAGCCGTAATTGACATTACTTCTTGACTTGTTTGTATTAGATCACTCAAAAAAGTATTTCTAAATTTGGAATGAATCATTTCAGGAGAGAGTAATTCGAGTGTTCCTTGTCGACCAACATTAGTCGCTGTTTGCAGTGATGACAGAGATAATAAATGCGAAGTTTGCCAATTATTCCAATTGTACAAATCGTCAAGATCTGGCACACTCGATGATAAAATTACGCGCAAAGTTCCGTAAATAAAATCCTTAGGATATTTGTCCACATTAACACACACACCGAACTCATTTATTTGTCTATCAATGAATTTTCTAATGGCATACTTAGACATCCATGTCAGTGGAGTGGATAAAATTGCCTTTTGAATGGTCACATTTTGGCTCTTGGACACCTCGTATACAAACCTGGCTGCTTGGTTAAGAGCTGTACCATTGAACACATCAAACCTGCACAAATTCCTAGCCCCGGACTCTGCCGAGCCTTTGCATATTATGATGGGATATGCGGCAACAAATGGTCTAAGCCTAGCGCTTATCTTTTCAATAACTCGATTTTCATGTTCATTCAGAGTCTCCGAATGAAACCAGTCTATCTGAGGCGGTAACAAATCATGCTCAGAATAGATCAGAGGATACAGCGATTTGTTATAGGTCAAGTCAAATAAGAATGGTGACTTGTCCGTAGTTGGATAGCCTGCTTTTGAAAGTTGAATTTCAAGAGGATGATGGTGGTGCGCAATGCAAGATCCGACCAAAACTGGTTGCTTAAAAATGGCCGCACATCGGATCCCCTTGATGGAAAAGCGTCCAAAACTTTCATCTCTCTTTAAGCACTCCTCAATGTCATTATCACTAAAACCGTGATGGCTTAAGCATTGAACATACTGATGCTTGGTCATGTAAAAATAGCCATCTGATATAAACAAAAAAGAGTCGGACACAAAACCAGTTCTTGTGATGAAAATGTTATCATTTAATTGGGCTGATTCCATGATGGCGCGAGAGTAGTGGGTTCGGCCGATTGGCGACAAAATGGCAAAATTAATTTTCTCATTCACATTCAAAAATTGCTGGTCAAATTCACCAAAAATGACAGGAAACTCAAAGCCATCATTGCGCATGAAACTAATGTCGCGCAATTGGTTGTAGGCGCGCCACAATGACTCATAGTGACCAATTGTACCATTATTACCAATGGCTTGGATCACAACAGAGTTGTCTTTGACCAAACCAAGCAAAACATTTCTGTCACTTTCGCCAGGCACTTTGACTCTTAAATCCGAATGATTTACAATTAAGTTTAGTAGATACTGGTATAAAATTTTGTGAGTGTTCCATGAAATTTCATACAGCTGTTCAGAGCATTCTTGTTTCAAGACGCCTAAATAGTCATAGTATTGAACGAATGAGGAGCCGCGCTTTTGATCCAAAAACCAAGGGTTGTACTCGTAAAAATGATCATCAATTGTTTTTGAAAAAAATTGTGCCAAATTGCGCCAGATGTCGCTTTTGAATTGGCACATTTTTAAGCTCAAATACTCATTTGTTTTTTCCAAAGCAATTAGATAGTAAAGTAATTCACAGCAATTGAAAACGCTTTGTTTATTATCTGTTAGTTCAAATAGTTTGGAAATGTGACCATGACTTTCATAGGTGCCACAAAATCTGTCAAATACACTCAAGTTTAACTGGCCATTGGTGAACAGCTCGTTCAGATCGTCGAGCATGTTTTCACTTATCAGACTTTGATGAAATAGGTTTTTAATAACAATCTTTATGTATTCAATTGTAAGGCGAGATATTTGACCAAATGATTTGTTAACAAAATCCTGGTCATATGCACCATTTGCCGGTGTATTGGACAAATTTAGCATTAGATTGCGAGCTTTATTGAACATTTGCTCGGCATTCAAATTCTCACACATTTGATTGAATCCATCGAGGCGCTGTTTTAAGGCGTTTTGTTGTCTATTTTCCAAAGACAGCTGAGCTCGTCTGGCTATTGCTCTCACTTGGCATTCTTCACTTGCTTTCACTGAGAACATCTCGCGCTTTTTCTCTGATAAACTTATTCTGTCAGCTTCCAATTGTGGAACAATTAAATCTGAAACTTTTTTCTCCTCCTGTAAATTCTCCTCCAGCTGAGGATTAATTATTTGAAAGCATTTCCTAATGATGTCCAAAGCCTCAGATTGATTTTGTCTAGTTGAACCATTAATTAAAAAAATTCCTCCGATCGAAAGCCAATGGTGTCTTGTGAAAATTTTTTCCACTTGACTTGTAGTGACCAATTCTTCTACTGACTGTAAAATTATTTTGTCTCTTTGCTTAAATCTTTTGGCCATCAAAAGCCTCTGTGCCAATTGCTGTAAATTCAAAATTTCACATGATAAATTAGTTAAGTGTTTTTTTAAAATTGATTTATAGCTAGCGATTGCCAATTTCTGGTCTTGACTCGATTTCACAACTTTTAAAGCCGCACTTAAATGAAATTTAAAATTTCAATACGAATGATTGTAGAATAAAAATAAAATTTCTCTGCAAAAAGGTATGCAATGGGATACGAGTAAAAAAGATTAAGCTTTATTTCCTAGTTTTTATTTATATTCACTATTAATCTAGCACTAAGAACTGCACTATAAATTATACTGACTTATTCTTTATTTTTAGATAATATATTCACTCTTATTTACTTCAATATAATATTTTAAAACGAATTAGTTATTTATCCTTGTCTGCGATAACTCATAGAAGTACAATTAATAGATTTAATTAATTTACAGTCGAGTCTTGTTATAACGATGCTGATTATTATTTATTTATTTGTATATCTGTACCGAGCTAGAGCTCCTTCAGATTAAAAAAAAAAAAAAAAAAAAGAATAAATAAAAATTAAAATAAAGTTAAATAAAATAAAATAAAAATAAAAAGTAAGAAAAAAATAGAGTTAAAATAATATAACTTAAAAAGTAGATAAATATTAAAATTAAAATTAGATAAATTTTGATAGAGAGTAACAGAATACATATTTTAATTATTTGACGATGCTGATTAATACGATATTCGCTTTATAACGATATTTTTTTTCATAATTTACATTCCCCAATATAATTACATGTTAAATTTCTTTGTTAATACGATGTTTCTTTAATACGCTATCTAATTAATACGATAGGTTTATTCAGAAAAAAACGTACAAATCAGTGCTAATTGATCGTTTTTAATACGATATTGATCTTTTAAACAAAAAAATAGAAGACCAATGAAATCCAGTTATAATTAAATATAATTAAATATTAATGTTAATTTAATTGCTTGTGTGTATATAAAGGTAATTTTATATACATATGGAATTGATGGACTCAATATTGAACACATTACCGAAGAAAAATATAAAGATAGACCCGAGAGGAAAAATGGTGTCAGAAGAGTAAGAATATCATTTCCAAAAGAAGTTGAGAACATTATTGGAAGCTTGTCAGGCCCTACAATAATGTATGGTTTAAAGTGTCTTGTGTCAATTGTTGGACAAAAGCAGAAATGCTATTTTTGTGATGAAGAAGGGCACAACATAGCGAAATGCCCTGTCAAAGAAAAACTATGCGAAAAGTGTCATCAGAAAGGACACTTAACACAAAAATGCTCCATTGCTGAAAAGCTAAAGTCGCTTGAGAGGAAAAAGATTGACTACAATGATCTTTACATTGACCAAGAAGAAACCCAATCAATAATTGAAGCTGACCTAAAAGACAATGATGAAAATCTGATGCCAAAAACGCCTGGATATCAGCCATCAAATCTCAATGACGTAATGTCAGAAATTAGTCCTCAAGACCTCAAAACTTCAGTGTTAGAAGACAGTTTGGTAAGCCATTTAAACGATCTTCTACCAATAAGTCAGAGACCTGTCAATGTCCTCTCAAATGATCAGAATGAGACTGAAGCTTTTTTCCAAACAAAAAATCAAATCAAGAGATTTCCCGAATCTGATCCAAATGAAAAAGAGCTCACCGAAAATGAATCAAAGAAACCATTAGTTGTATTAGAAAATCAAAACGACAGTACCTTCGAGTCTGAATCAAACAGTTCAACAACTGAATGTTCAATTCAAGTAGATCAATCATCTAACAAAATTGGTCAGCAAACTGCCAGTCAAGAAAATTTAGAATGAACAAGAAGCTAAATAAATCAACTTTAAGAACAAAACCTCTTAATAAAACAAGGTTAGTAATTACACACTGGAATTGTCTTCATTTACCTAGTAGGGTTCATCTCTTAGACAATTTTTTAGCTCAAAAATGTCCCGACATTGTTTTGCTCAATGAATTAAAGATAGATTTGAGTGAGGCAAATATTTATCTTGATTTTCAAAATTATCAGTTCTTAACAAAACCACGCAACAAGTACGGAGGAGGAGTAGCTATTTTAATTAAAGAAGGAATCGAATTTATACAAGATTTTTCTTACGAGGAATTCAATTCCGAACTCCTTTGTATAAAAATGAACTTAGGAAAGAATAATGAACTGTTTGTATTTAGTCTTTATAATCCACCTAATGTGCTTCTGAACTTTGAGTTTTTTAAAACAGTAAATAAAACATGTAGAAACTACATTTTAGGTGGTGATCTAAACGCTAGAACAAAGCAAATAGGCTGCGTAGGGGAAAATGAAAACGGGATAATATTAGAAAGAATAATCAACGAGCTAGACTTTTCAGTAATCAATGATAAGCATCCTACTTTCAATATTTTTAATAAGAATTACTTTGAAATTCTTGACCTTTTTTTAGTTTCATCTTCATTGATTGACAAAATTACCGACTTTAGTGTCTTAAATAGTCAAGACATGCTAGTGACCATTTCCCAATCGAAGCATCGATTTCTATGGGCTATCAATTAGAAAATAAATCAGCAGCTAAAAGGCTTAACTATAAGAAAGCAAACTGGCAATTATTCCGCGAGATTTTAAATTCTCAAATAGTGAATGTCACTGAAAGTTCCCTCACAATAGATCAACTAAATGATGAAATAACAGAAAAAATTATTTCTGCTTCACATAAAAGCATTCCATATCTTTCTCAGAAAATCTACAAAAAGAGTCTTCCGCCAAACATTGTTAATTTGATAAAAGAACGTAGGAAAGTAAGAAGAAATTACCAGAAAACTCGCTGTCAAAAGCTCAAGCAAAAATTTAATCAACTTACATCTGAGTTAAAGGCCTCTTTAAAAAAATTCTGGAATCAAAATTGGTTTGATTTTATTGAGAAGATGGGAAAAAACCCACTGACAAGTAGACCTTTTTGGAAAAAAATAAATAAATTTAGAACAAAAAAGGATCAAATTTAATTCCTAAATTGATTTTAAATGAAAGGGAATTCAAAACTAATGAAGAAAAGGGAAAATGCTTTGGAGAACTCTTATCGTCAATATTTAGTCCTAATTCTGATTTAATCGATACTGAGAAAGATATCGAAATTCTAAATTCTAACTCTGTTTTCTTTAGGAATTATAACCAGTCTAATTTTAATGATCCAATATGCTTAAATGAATTAATTATGGCTTTAAAGAGATTAAAAAATGAAGCGGCATCAGGACCTGACCAAATTCATAATTTAATGTTAAAAAACTTACCTAGAAATTCATTAATAGAAATCATAGAACTTTTTAATTTAACTCTTCGAGAAGGTAGAGTCCCGAAAGCGTGGAAAACATCTTACATTACTATGATTCAAAAAAAGGCCTCTAGTTTACACGATCCTTTAAATTATAGACCAATTAGTATAACGAGTTGTTTAGGAAAGCTACTGGAACGCATAGTATATTCAAGATTATACAATTTTTTAGAGCAAAATTCACTCCTTATCCAGGAGCAATCTGGATTTAGGAAACACCGGCGAACAGCAGATAATCTTTTCTTCTTAATTCAAAAAATTGTGGAATCATTTAATAGAAAAAAGAGTTTGCGGCCTTTTTTTTGATATTTCTAAAGCCTTTGATAGGGTTTGGCATGAAGGTTTACTTTTTAAATTGATTAAAATAAATCCACCTCATTACTTGACTAACTGGATAAAATCCTTTTTAGACTCTAAGACATTTAAGGTAAATGTGAATGACCATTTGAGCGAAGAATATCAAATAACTGCAGGTGTTCCTCAAGGCTCAGTAATTAGTCCTCTTTTATTTAGTATATACATTAATGACATCCCTAAAAGAAACAAAACAAATAATGAATACTCTCTGCTTTTTGCAGATGATCTAGTTACATTCTTCATTTATAAAAAAATAGGGAACCTAGAAAATAAGATCAATAAATACCTCAACGAATTAGAACAATGGCTTATTAAGTGGAAAATGAAGATATCGGTTGAAAAGTCGTGTTCATTAGTCTTTTCTAGGTACAAAAAAGAGAGTGATAATCTTAACTTAAAAATTTATGGAAACAGAATAGAGAGACAAAAAGAAATCAAGTTTCTTGGTATTAAATTTGATTCTAAATTAAACTTTAATATACTAGTAGATGAAATTAAAGAGCGCTGCAATAAAAGGCTAAATATTATTAAGATATTGTCAAACAAAAAATGGGGTCTTAATCAGAACACACTAGGAAATCTATATAAATCTTTAGTCGGATCAATTTTAGACTATTCTTTTCCTTGCTTGAATTCATTTTCAGAAAATAATATCAAAAAACTACAAGCAATTCAGAATACAGCAGTCAGATCTATTCTTAAGTTAAAATATGAATCTCCCTCCAACATCGTACATCATGAGGCTTTTAATAAACTAAAATTACTAACAGTCTCGAATCGGCTTTTTGAATTGAGTGAGAGATATGTTGGGACAGGACTGAGTCATTCTATTCCATTGGTTGTAAGACTGGTGAAGGAATACAAAGAAGGTTTCGAATCAAGATATATTGACTACCCAACTCCATTGTGTAATTGCTACCTTACTATTTCTTCTTTTTTTCCTGAAACTTGAACCAATTAAACATGAGCCACATGTAACAATCTTTTCCAATTTTATATATTCTTAATTTTCATTTATTTAGCTTATTTACTTTTTTTTTAATTCTTTTTTTTTTTTTTTTTTTTTTTTTTTATCTTATTTTATTAACTTTAATTTTATTTTTATTTTATTTTATTTCATTTTTATTTTATTTTTTTAATTTTTAACTTATTCTGAAGGAGCTCTAGCTCGGTACAGAAAACAAATAAATAAATAAAAATAATAACATATGTAAACAAAAAATGTCCACTCAAATTAAAAGAAAACCTTTGTCATTAGAAGAAAAACTTGAAATTTTGAATGATTTAAAAAAAAATAATCTCACTGTCACAGAACTTGTGAAAAAATATAATAGACCTCAGAGTACTGTTTCTTCTATTCTTAACATAGATAAACTACGATTGTATTTTGCCCAAAAGAACGAAGACTGTTCTTTATTCATTGTCTAAAATGGATCAATTTTGTAGCGTCGATCAGTCTTTTCAAAGTAAAATTGATAAATATTTTTCCTTTTAATATATTTATTATTTTTAAATAAACAATAATTCCTTTAAAAAAATTTATTTTCAATATTTTTCTTCCCATCCTTTAACATGCAAATTTGATTAATACGATATTCGTTTATACGATGTCCTTTTTTTCCGCCCAAACACATCGTATTATCCAGACTCGACTGTAGGAAAAGTATAATTAAGGGTTGTGCCTAAAACGTGGAAAGCGGAATGCGGAAATTTTTAAAAATTTCCATTATTCTCAAACATTGTGAGAGATATGACGCTATTATTAAAAAAATTTTCCTAAAAAAGACTACGTTTTACTAAAAAAGAAGAAAAATGAATTGAAACTTTTTTTTAATATTATTCATTTTGCCTTTTTTTGATATACTTTTTTATTTTGTTGTGAGTGTTTTACCGAAATAAATAAATCAAATCTACTAAAAATGGTTTTTAAATTAAAATTTGCTCTCATCGTCCTTGAGGTTTTTAAAATTTATTTTAAGATTATGATTTTTCAAATAAAAAAAAAGAAAAAAACCGTTAATTTTTTTTATTTAATTTTTTTTTTTGGTTTTGTTTTTCTTTTACTGAACTAAAGTACAGATTTTTACTGAATTTGTAGATAAAAATTATTTAGGCTCCTAAAATAAAAGAATGCAAGAAAAAAAAAATATTTAAAAGATCTATAAAAGATCAGGCTCAATATATTCATACTAGGTGCTCGCGACTCTACGAAATTTCTAAGAATTCGGACTTTTCTCTTATTCTCATAACACCATAGGGATCAATTGTTCATTTTCATTCATGAACAATGATTTATTTTATTCAATTTATATTATAATTTCATTTTAATTTCTTACAGAGTTATTTAAAAGACACAACTCTCAAGTCAAGTCCAAGTCCAGACTTTAAAATATTTTTTTTTTCAAAAGTTTGAGTAAAAACTTTCATATTTTATTTTTTATCAAGATGAATATAATAACTAGCAATAATTATTTAAGTATTTTAAAATAATAAATTTTCTTAATCTTGATGACTCGACGTTCCGAGATCCCAAAGTCAATTTTTTCTCCGGTTTTAAAAATTATTCAAATAATTGTTCCTTTTTTTCCATGAAGAGTAATTGTTCAGGAATTTTTCACGTTCAATAAATGTGAAGGGACAAATGAAATTTCTTCCGTGCCAGGAAATGATAATTTTGCGGTCCAAGGTGGCTATTATGGAAGCCAAGCGAGTGTTGGACTTTTAAAAAAAAATATATAAAAGTCGTTGCCTTGGACTCTTGAAAATTAAAAATTAAAAAAGTGTTCGGACCTGGACTTTAATTTGGGACTTTTAAACAACTCTGATTTCTTTACTTTATACCCCTCTCAGTTCCTTTTTATTTTTTTTTCTTATTATTTGTACAATGAATTTTATAACACAGTTAACAATAATGTTACTATTTGACTCTTTAATCTTATCAGTCCTCTTATTTCTGTAATTTTCGTTTTTTAGCGCAATGTTACCATAGGCGATCTCCATGTAGACCGCCTCCGCAAGCTTGCTTATTATTATTATTGAGACTTCATTTTATATAAAATTTTTTAACAATTTTTTTATTTTTGAAATTTACCTGTATTAGTTATAGAAAAAAAAATCAATTAAATAATTAATTATTTTAAAACAAGGATTAATCTATCAAAAAAATTTGCTAATTTTTCTTTATTGTAAACACTAAACAAAGACATAATTTCATTATCTTTTTTAATTTCTGATTTTTCACGTGGATAAACTATGCCTCTATTAATTTTATCCATTGTATCAATTGTAAAATGTTTTACCTTAAGTCTATTTTTTCCTAAACATTTTAAATTTTATTACAAGAATAAAATATTTTAATAATAAATATTTAAATCTAAAGATTCTTACTTCCAAATGTCAATCGCTCGGTTTTCTTGTCTAATTACTTCGGTTCTCAGATCAGTTCCTAGTAGAGGTAAATATTGATTATAACCAGTTCCAAAAGCTTTGTAAACAGCTTGACGATTATTTCGTTTTGACCAATCTAGTTGTAATTTTCCATTTAGTTGCAGACCACGAGCAGCAGCATACCATAGCATAACATCACGTTCATACCAGCACCTGTGTCTTCCTTGAGACACAAAATCAAGAGCACAAAGTGCTGAATTAGGCCGACCAACCAACATTAGGTCACGAAGATGAGCTGGATTGAGGTTCAAAATTTCGGGATGTGTAATTGAGAATACAACGGCGTCCTGTCCTTGTAAATCATTTAAAAAATCAGTTCCTGGTCCGCGTAAACGCAACACCAGCGGATGAATAGACCCTCCTATTAAATCTTTAATTTTTTGTATTTCTTTCACTGCCAATTTGTTCAAAGGTGTCCATTCCTCAGGAAATTTTCGCCTTAGAATACAATTAGCTTTAATTTGATCTAAAGACATTTGGCCTAAATTTTCAAGGACATGTCTAGCTCTGTTTGCCTCATCACCCAGTAAAGTCATTGTTTCGGCACTGAATCCCAACAAATCTTCACTATCAACGCCTGGAACAACCGTTATCGTTATATCTCCGACAGTGCTATGACACGGAAAAGCTTTTTTAAAGCGTTCAACCAGATCATCACTCAAATGATTATACTCAAATTTTTTCATTAAATAATTAACTGCTTCTACATCTCTGGGATCTGATGAATCTGGTCTGAATCCGACCCAGGACAAACGAGCAATTATTTGACCATCAATGTCTAATGAATCAGCTACTTTATCATAGTGACCGGACATGATTTGAAAAGCTCGCATGGTCCATGAATAGCGAACGTCCGGCGGTGGTGGTTCATCATCGTCACCTTTATACACGCCAAACATTTGAATTCTTAGAAATTAAAACATTATTTTTTTTAGCTTTACATTTGGGTGAATATTTTTTACAAATATTAGTAGTAGAAGAAGCCTTGCAATGAGATGTGTGAATAGCTTGAATTAAATGTAAAAAAAAATAAAATAAATAATTCAAACAATCATTTTTTTACTTCAAATTTAGATATTTAGTTTTGTATTTTAGTAGGTAAGAGAAATTGATTAATTTAAATTAAAATTATTTTCATTTTCAATAAATAGAACAATTTTTCATTTCAAATGATTTAATTTTCTTTTCAAAATTCTTGTCCTTTTTTTTCTTGTCGAATTTCAAAATTCAACATATTTTAAATCAGACTTAATTACTTAAAAAATCAAATTTATTTACAGTGCTGCTACATGGTTCTGAGGTAAATTAACGTACTTTTTTTAATAGAATTTTCAAAAAAAGATTTGAAAAAAAAATATTTTCACTTTTCAAATCATCAAAAATAAATTTATCAAAATATACGTAAAATTACGTAAAAAATTATTTTTTGAGGTAAAAAAAAAAGTAAAAAAAAGAAAAAAACTGTAAATTTTTTTTATTCAATTAATTTCATTTCAATTTTTAAATTTTGTTGTTTTTTGTTTCTTTATTCTAGGTCCAGACCAGTCTCTATCTTATTTGATTACTATTTCGATTACTTTTGGTTTTTAGAATTTATTTAGAGATATTCTTGATAAAAACAATGGCTGGGTTAAAATCCTTAGCAAATCACCTAAAAGCGAGAATGAAGTAGAAAAGGCGATTTTTGAATTCAAGAAATTTCTCACTCGATCGAGAAGAAAATAAAAAAGGAATTAAAGAATGAAGGATTTAAATTTTAAATACCAGGTAATCGAAATAGTAATCAAACAAGATGGAGACTGGTCTGGACATTAAAAAATTACCAAAATAAACGTAAAATTACGTAAATCTACCTCAAAACCATGTATCGTAGCAACACTGCATATTATATTCTGTTTTAATTTATTAAAATTAAAAGCTTAAAATCTTTTTTTCATTACCATTTTTCTTTTTTGTCCTCCAATGCGTTATCAAAGTGAAAACATATCAAGGGAGAAAAATAAGATCATAAAACCGAATAGACTAAAAAAGACGAATCTAAATTTCATAAAACTCCATACTCTTTCTCTCTCTCTTTCTTTATATGTAAATGTTAATTTTAGTTTCCGTTTAAAGTTTGAGATTAAAGATTTAAAAGAGAAAATCTTCTTTCAATTTTATTTAATAGTGTCAGGCTATTAAAGTATTCTTATTTTAATTTATTAAAAATAGAAAAATGGTAAAATAATTTTAATTTGAGAAAGGGGAATTTTGAACTTTTCAATTGATCAATTCAAAGGGTTTATGTTTAGATAATAAAAGATTTCTTTGTAAAATGCTTTACATGTTATGTAGATAGAATAATTCAAAAAAAATATTTTCTCAATCTATTGATTAAAAAGATTTTTAAATTTAAATGAATTATCTAATTTGTTGTAAAGTTTATTTTGAAATTTTTTATTTAAAAAGTATTTTTATCTAGCTTTTAAAATTAAGTTTAAAAATAAAAATTAAATATTAATGTCCAAATCAGTTATATATTGAAAAGATCCTTCTTTCCTCCCAATTTTTTTAAATAAAAAAAAATTCAAAATAAAATTCACAACAAATGAGATAATACATTTAAATTTAAAAATCAATTTTATCAATTGATTGAGAAAATAATTTTTTTTAAATATTTTATTTTTTAATTCTACATGACATGTAAAGTATGATACATTAAAATTTTTTAAAACAAATTTAAAGATTAATTTAAAGATGCCGAGAATGACAAAATGAATATTGGAAAAAAAACTTTTTTTTTTAAAAGCACGATTTTTTTTAATTCTTTATTATTCAAGGTTAATCAGCATGCTAGTGCCCTTTTTTTCCAAGACTGATTAACACTTCATTTATCTAATTATTTAAATATTAAAATCCAAATTTTACACAAAGAAAAAAAAATTAAATTAAATTTTAACTGAATATTTTCATTTGAATTAAAAAATTTTGTACATCAAATCAAATTAAATAATTTACACGCTCTATTGTAAGTTAAATTTAAATTATTAAATACAGATATCTTGAGGTGATTAAAAGTTAAATTTTTTTTTTCAATAAGAAAATTATTAATTAATTTTGAAAAAACAAGATCATTCGTTTTCAAATTAAGATAAATATTAGAAAATTGTCAAATTTAAATTGCAGATTTGTTGCTTTATTTAAAAACATTGAAAATAATTATATTAAAAAAAAAATTAAAATTCTAGCAAAGAAAAGTTTATGATAAAATTCCATATTTTTTAAATGTAAAAAAGAGGATAGCCGCCTGTACTCTTGCAAATGATGAAATTACGCATTTAAAATATTTTGAGCGTTTTTTAAATTATGAAATTAGATCGTAAATTTTTCTTTGCTTAAAATCTACATAAAATTTAATCAATATTTAAAAAAGTTATTAAACTAAATTTTAATAAATCAAATTAATGTTGTTGAAAATTGAAAGCCTGAATAAAGAAATCTCCAACATTGATCTCTTGATTACAAAGCAATATATTAAAATTCAAGCATATTTTGCTGAATTACTAGACCTAAACAAAAAAAACTTTTTCAACTTGAAATTTTGCTTATTCTCTGTTCCAAATGTCACAATTACTGTGAGAAAGCTATTTTAAATTAAATTATTCTATTTCAAATAATGAGTAGAATGGGTTTAGTTTAATTTTTAAGGATCAGAACTATAAAATATGGTCTACAATGGAGGTCTTTGAGACGAGCATTTGACCAAATTTCATGAATTGGCAATTCCTTTTTTTTTAGTAAAATTTGTCAAATACGGCTGTAATTTAAAATTATCTTGATAAAATTTAAAAAAAAAAATTCTAATAAATAATGTGTTAATTTTCTTTGAAAGCCAAAATTTACTACATTACCTTAACGATTCTTCAGGTGCCACAGCAACATTTGCATTTAGTTCTCTGGACTTTCTGGCCGATTGCAAAATATCTCTAGTCATTGTGAACACAGTCGATCTGTTAACTTGCTCTCCACCGAGAGTTATTTTATGATCCGACCAGTTCGACCACAAAACACTGTGCAAATCACGCTCACTATTTAACATTGGATTAGGTATGCCTGTGTCTCCAATTATTTGAATTAATTTACTCAAATTAAACACTATTTTGGTTTGGGAACATTTCAAAAAATTACAAAAATAATCTTTAATTATAAAAGAATGCTCATCAAACATTTGACTCAAATAATCCTCATTTAAAAAATATTGTAAAGCCCACAATTCCCACTCTTGAATAGAATCAAAGCCAGACTTGGCATCATAAATTTTCACCATCAATTGAATTAAATTTTGATGCAAAACTTTAGGTATGCCCAGCTGGCCCAGTTTTCTTGTGTCCTGAAGAGCACCTACAAAAAGTTTAAAGAGTAAATCCTTGGGAATGCAATAGCCGGCCGTCGGTCCACTATTGTAGCCCTCGGCCTCTTTTAACGAGCCGAAAAAAAGTCCACCCCTTTGATTGAACTGATAGGACAAGTCCTCGATGTCACCGATGCCCAGTCTTTCGACAAAAAAAGCCTGCACATTGCGGCACGATCTAATCAATGCGGTCCATTGGTTTTCCGAGACCTTAAGGTTTTCTGCCTCTCGTATATTCCTCACTACAGGACAGTAATTAATCAGCTCGTAACAGTCCAATGCGTGCTTGGCCGCCAACGGATCTGTTACTCCCAAAAATTGCGACCAAATTTCCACACTTTTTCTCTCATCTTTTCCCAGATTGACTCTGGACGGCGCATAGATCGAATGATATCGCTTTTTCAAACCTTTGGATTGCAAGCCATCACTAAGACCATTCGTATAATTAAACAATGGACTGTTAAGCTCACTGCTGAGGCCATTGCTTGAAATGGCCACTCGTCTACATGTCGTTTTTAGTAAGGCTGTGTGCTCGCGGACAAAATTTGTGCGCCTTTCTCTCAAGCATAAACTTGGATACTTTTCGACCACAAACTTGAAACATTTTGCTCTGACCAACCACTTGATTTCTGCATTCAACTCTTTAGAGTATACTGGGTCATTTGGTAAATTTTGAACGCCACAAAAATCGGGCTCGTTCCTATTACGCTCAAAAACCAAGTCCATAGCTTCACTTTTCACCAAGTCCAAATCTAAGCACATTTCTCTAAGCCAATAGTCCTCAATCGCATCAATTAGATAATTGCCCAAATCCATAAAGACAAAACTGGTCTGAAGTGAATTTTGCAGATTGTAAATTTCGGCCAGTATTGCCAAGACAGACACTTGGTCTTGAACAGGCAAATTTTCGGCCAGCACCTTCAAAACTGAGCTTTGATACGAATTGCCCAAAGTTACATGGTGATTTACTTTGGGCTCGTAATCAAACTCTTTAATTACTCTATTAGATAAAATGAAAAGATTTTTTTTTATTTGTAAATCTATTTGATCACATTTGTGCTGGAGCTTGTGATGTTTAATCATATTTCTCATTGCCATTTCTTCTTCTAGGACAATGGTTATGAAGCCTTCTATTAAGCCCGGAGCTTCGGTGGTTAGCAAATGAAATGCGGGCAAGTCTCGCTGTTTTTCAAAGCACACATGTCTAAATCTGTCTTCGATCTCTAAATTTTCGGATTCCTCAATCAATTTGGAATTGATTAAACCATGTTGTAGCAAATAAATTCCAAGAGATTCTTTACGAAGAATAAATTTATGTTTGGACCAAAAATCTTCGACTATTTGTTCACATTGTTGGATATTTTTGTTATAAATCATTTCTAATAATGAAGCCAATTTGGCTATTTTGTTTTCAATTGATTCTTTGGACTCTATTTTGTTTAAAAGCAGATAGTCTAAAGTGACAAGTTCAGCTATTTGTTCATCATTGACTTCCTTTTGAATTTCATCAAATATTTTGGCAAATTTCGGTTCTAGTTTGACTAGAATGGACCTTGCCAAACTCACATGCTCTGAATCCATAGTTTTTTCAATATTCTCGGCCCAGTAGTCAGCAATCTGTCTAACAGTGAGCTCGAGGCCTTCTTGGTCAACTTCAAAAACAGTCTCTGGTTTATTGTCAACTAGAACTATTCTCTCATAGATAAACAATGGTACTGCTTCGATTAGATCAGTAGCTTCTGATATCCAATCGTAACAAGGACTCATGTACAGATGGTCGCCTCCTAAAAGAACAAGCTTTTGCAGAGATTCCTCCTGTTCTGGCTTGGTTTCTAGTTCGTTTAGTTTAAATCGATCTGAGCCGGTGTAAGATGGTCTTTGCAGTAGAACACTAAACGCTGCGCGTTTTGAACTTGTAGAAGATGAATTTAGCTCATGAGCTAATTTTTCTAGCTTGTTTATTTCATGGGTTATTTTGGCACTAAAGCTATCCAATTCAATAAAATCAAAACTTTTCTCATCTTCTTCATCTAAATTTAAATTTTTCAACTCTATAGAACAACTTGTCGCTTTTTCAACCAAATATTTGTATTTACAATGCATTTTGTCTTTGACTCGTCTTTCAAATATGTCCAAGCATTCCCGTAAATTTGTTATACCACTAGCAATTTGGGTAAACGGAAAGTGTTTAGCCGAAATCAAGGACTTCAATCTGCTCACTGATGGTTTAAATTCAAGCACATAATTTTCTAAATTTAACCCTGCTAGTTCCTTAATGTTTAATAAACTTTCAATTAAATCTATTTTTTCTTTTAACTTTTCACTAGAATAGATAAGCTTTGAGTTGGCAAAAAGATATGCCTGGTTACCAAAAGCTCTCGACTCTCTGCCAACAACCAATCTTAATTTATGCTCAGAATATCTACTCTCTGCTTTTAATTTATTTAAAACTGATTCTATGTTATTAAATTCGATCGATTTTTTATAGCTGCTGATTATTTTTAAGCATTCTTCTCGTCTTACTTTTATATCCATTAAAGACGAAGCTTTTCTGAACATGTCTCTGGAATATGGCAAGCTAACATTCATTTGTTTAGCTAGCAAAACAATTTGTTTGTGGTTGATTAAATTGTCCAAGTCAAAATTGTCAGTCATTGACAAACAGTGGAACAAAGAGTTGTCATGGTCTAATCTTTGGCAAGAGTTAAGGAAGCTTTTTAGTCCATGGCTTGAATTTGTGTCCAAAACTGACAGAGTAATGGCCAAAGATTCTTTAATTGATAAATCGATGAAGCGGCAAATGCCGTAAACAAAACCAAGTTTATAAATCAAAGAAATGTGCTGAAAATCAGCTTGGTCAAAATATTTAAACTCACTGATATCGATTAATAAAGTAGCTAGTTGATTTGGAAAATATTTTTTGAATTTTGAAGGAACATTGCTTTTTGCTAGTTCGATTAGAGTGTAATGGTTGCTTAGATAGATAATATTCAGCATTGGGCCATTTATGCTTAAATATGTCCCAAAAATTCGTTCTATCAATGGATTGATATTTCCAATTTCGAACAATTGGGACAAAACTCGTTGAATAAATTCGTTTTCTATCTTCAAAATATTCGATGATTTTAGGTGAAATTCGTCCTTGGAAATTATGGTTCCTGGCAGTCGCACTTTTTCACCATTACAAGTTTTGCTTATAAAAGCATTAAATTCAAAAGAAAAGTCCATTTTTGTTATAGAGAAATAATTTTTTATGAACTTTTTGACATGATTGAAATTTTATCTATGCTAGTTATAAAAAGTTTATATTTAAAAATTAAAGGTTTGCGCTTATTGAAAATCAGAGTTTTGATAAGTAGAACAAATTAAATTATTATGAAGGCAAAAATTTTAGATTATTTCTCATCAAAATTTTTGATAACTATTAAATTATGCAAAAAATTAAAATTAAGATTTTACATAAATTAAAAGAATTGAACACAAAATAATTTAAAAGTTTTTAAAAAACCTGAAAATGGAGCTCACGTTCTATCCTTTTATAATTATGGCAATTTTTGAATGGGAAAAAAAATTTTTTTTGGTATTTTAAACTGGTGCTACGATAAATTAGCGATATTTTACCATATTTTAATTTTGGTCAAAAAGAATAATCAAATTTTTTTTAATTTTAAGTAGTAGCAGTAGTAACTGCGGTATCATAATTATCCTAATTTACGATTAATACCATTTATAGATCATAATATTTTACGTAACTTTAGAAGAAAGAAGAATTCGTGGAGATTTGATCCAAAAATATAAGATAAACAACAAAAATGATCAGATTAAATGGTATCTTAAATGGTAAAAATGGTAAACTAGTTTTTTCGTGCCAAATGAAAATTTTACAACACGAGAAATCATGCATATTCATTGTCCAGGCAATTAATTGGCAAATTTTTTAAATTAAAAGGCTGTGTAAATAGATATTATAACGCAGATGACTGCGTTCCATTCTTGGGTTAAACTAAGGATTATGGCTTTAACTTTATCATTTTCATTTTTTAGGAAAATGGAAAAATAAAATTTTCCTATTTTTATTACATAGGATACTCAGCGTTCCACACCAGAATCATTTTCGATGAAACGACAGAAGCAAGTATGGCTAACAAGAACATAAGTGAGTGAGTGTCTAAGCCTTAGTTGATATGTAAAATTTTCATTTTGGTTTTTTGCTCTGGATGCTTTACCACATTATTTCCAAGACGTGGAGTGAGTCACTGAAGGGAAACTTGCGCCTGAACTCGCTTAGAAGCCATATTCACACGACCAGAAAGAAAGTATTTCTTATTTATACCTATAGGCTCATATTAAGATCACGAGCTAATAATTAAGTCAAATACTTCTTAATAAATGTTCATTTATTAATAGACTTCTCAAGAAAAATATGATTTCAAGATTTTAAAGCAATTGTATTATAATTTTCCTATTTTTATAACATTGGAAATTCAGCGTTCCAAACCAGAATCTTTTCGGTGACATTTTACAACACTGTAGAGGATATTTGATAACTAGGATTTTTTTTGATAACTTGACAACTAGGATTTGATAATTTAGATCATCAACTCGATACAGTAGCCTCTTTGTCAAATCGGAACCGTTGCTCAAAAAGGTATTTGAAAAGGAGATGAGCTCCTTCCCCTTATCCACTAGGATAGAATAGGGACAATTATAATAACAAGGTGACAGATGCAGAAAATATAGAATATTTAGGCGTTCCGATTAGTTATTGTGCTTATGTTAGTAATTTTGTTCAGTAAAATTGGAAAAATGTTGATAAAAGCTTCTACTCTCTTTGTGGATTGGGATGCAAGTAAAAGATGGATAAGGTGGAATCAGGAACACAAATTTATATGATACACAAAATTTTTTTTAAATAACAAATAAGTCAGAGCAAGTTGTGCTCAGATTTGTTAGTGCACTTTAAAAGTATGTATCAAAATCAAAAAATTGAAAAAAAAAGAAACAAAAAACTTTCGAACTTTATTATTTTATTTTTCAATAAAAACGACTGACTCGTGGTCCAGCCACCGGGGGTTTAGAGTTAAGCTTTATGGGTGTCACGTGTCACTTTGTCGATGCAAATTTTCTTTTTAAAACTTAATTAACTTTGGCATGCAAACAGGTCAAAATAAAACGCATAGCATCAAATCTAAAAATTGAACAAGATTATATTGTAAACTTTTTTGTAATTTAAAGAAATAAGATTATCAAAATCAAAACTGATTATGTTGCAAATATGGTAAAGTTAAGAAGGCTTCTTAATTTAGGTAAATATTTAGCTATTTTATTCAATTTAAGACTATTTCTTATTCTGATTGCGTTTAAAAAAAAAATCATTTGAATATAATTTTGAATAATTAAATTAATTTTTGAATTTGAGTTTATTTTAAACAAATTATTTTTAATAGTTTTTAAAAATGTGAGTATTAAAAAAACTAAAATTCTTATTTAATCAAAAAAAACACCAAAATACCATTTGAAGGTGAAATAGCTGAATATTTATACGCCCTAAAGTAACTTAAATCCTTTTCCTTAGCTTTTATTTAAAATATTTTATTAAGTGCTCAACACTCAGTATGTAAAAAATTTTTATTTTGTCCACTTTATACGAGAATTTTTTATCTAATGCGATTTTCTCAAATATCACCTGTGAAAATTTTATGCGTTAAAAGTGTTGTTTATTCTTCTTTGGTTGCTGATCCGTTCAACGTAAAGAGTACAGCGATGTTTAAAAGTTCTTGAATGAAATCGAAGAAAATTCAAAAATACCCCGAAAAAAATCAAATTTGATTAACGATTAGTATTTATTTTAAAATTTTTTTTAAGTTAATTTACTCCATTATCTTGCTTGAATTTTAGCTGGTACAATTGAAGCGTTATAGACCAATAAAATTCAGGACAATAAAGTTCTGTTATTTCTATATTTAGCACTCAAATAATTGTTCAAATTAATATCTCAACAAATTTAAATATTTTGACAGACGTGAGCTAATTTATTGATAGGCTCTAAGTTTGAGTAATAAAAATGCCCGGTTTTAGCCAGTTAAATATGGATTAGAGTAAAGTGTGAAATAACAGTGATTGGGAAAATTTTAAACTCATAAAGAGGATAAGCGTTTGGAATTACAAGTCCCCATTATCGTCATAAAATAAGATAAAAAGAAAGAGAGAGTCAGAGTGGGGAAGGAGGGTCATTTAGAGCGCTAGGCCTTGCATAAAATCGTGAGATTTTAGAAAAATGGGGGATGGTGGGTCCAAAGGGCGCGGGCTAGTTTCTGAATAATTTCAAAAAATTTAAAGTTTAAAGTAAATTTCATCCTTTGACTTTATTTTTAATGCCTTTTATCTTCTTGATGAAAAAGCTTATTTATTTTCAATTTATTTTCATAATATTTATGATATTTTTATAATATACGCCGAGAAGTTTGGGAATAAGTATGATTTTTTTATGGCGTAAGAAAATTGTTTAGTTTTTGAATTATTTTAAATTTTTGAAAATCTTTTTTTTAAGGCAATGTAAATCGGAATCTGGAAAAAATAGAGTTGCTATGTTTATACATAGTTTTAAAATAGCATACTTAATTTTATAGCATTTGGAGTCAATTAATCATCTGAATTTAAATTGATATGGCAGGATATTGGTAATGGTGCATGGAAGACCAATGCAATAGTGGAGCAAGAAAAGTATGAAGTGAATGTAGATGAGTTTGCAAAGTTTGTCAGATTTAGTGATGGGAGTTTTCTCTTTAGTTTAGTTAACTGAAATTTAGTCGACTAGTTTTTAGCCAACTAAAATTTAGCCAACTAGTTTTTATTTAACTAATTTTTAGTCGACTAGCTTTTAGTTAACTAATTTTTAGTCCGTTTTTTTTTAGTTAACTAATTTTTAGTTGACCAAACTAAAATTATTAACTAAAGTTTAATTTTTAAAATCTATTTTTTTTTTAGAAAATTATTAATAAATAAAAGTTATAACTAAAGCAATTACAAAAAAAAAAAAAAAAAAAAAAAAAATTAACATTTAAATTAAATATTTTTTTAGAAAACACTAAAACTTTGTCTTATTTATTACATTTTATTTTCTAAATTTTTACTAACATCTCCTTTAAGGCGTTCATTGAAATAAATAAATAAATAAAATAAATAAAGCAATTAGCATTATTTTTCTGTAGCAGAAACTCAAATAAATTAAAATATGAGTAAATTACCAATTAATGATTCTTTAAACCTTTGAATTTAATTGATTATAAATTATGGAATCAACAAATTAAAAAATGTTATGTTTATTTTATTAATCAACCAATAGAATAAATAAATAACATTAAATAAAGACTTAAATTAATAACATCTGGTTTTGTTACCTATCCTCTTTTAAAAAATTTTCACATAAAGAAAATGTATAACTTTCTAAATAAAGGAATATTTCTTTTAATTAAAATTCAATAGATTAATTATCAAAATCAAATCCAAGATATTAACTAAAAATTAAAAAAAAATTATATAATGTCAAATCAATGTTTTTAAATATTTTTTTGTCTCACTATTCCTTAGATATCTCGCTTTCTGCATAATATCCCGCTATTCCTAAATTGTCTCACTATTTCAAAGATACTTATTCTATTACAACTTTTTTTTCTTAATATCAGACTTGTTTATGAGTCAGAGTTTTAAGTCTGAATCACAAAATTTAAAGTAAAAAGTTATGACTTGACTTAAATTTTAGTGACTTTGACTTTAACTAGGCAGCCACAATAACTACCTGGAACGGTAAAAGGAACATTTGGCCGCAGCAATAACTATCTGGAAAGGCAAAAAATTCATGTTGCTCAGACTTTTTTTTAAAAAAATTCATTGACTTGACTTGAGACTTCTAATTTTAAACAAGTTTTTTAATATCATACTAATCCCGAGAAATCTCAAATCGCAAATAACATCCCTTTTTCACATTTTTTTGTACCCTTAGTCTAACTAATTCGACTAAACTAAAATTTAGTCGACTAGCTTTTAGTTGACTAATTTTTAGTCGACTAGTTTTTAGTTTACTTATTTTTAGTTAACTAAATTTTAGTTAGCTAAAAACTAGTCGACCAAAAATTAGTCGACTTAATTTTAGCCGACTAAACTAAATTAGTTAAGTTAGGACCCATCACTAGTCAGATTCTACTAACAATTTCTCAGCAAGACAATGGAGGATGTAAAAGTGGCAGTGAATGGGTCAAAGGTTTTTTCTAAACTTGACATTACCAAAGCGTACCATCAGCTGGAAATTGCCAAAGAATCAAGTAATGCAACCATGATTGTAACACACAAAATGTTATTCAGATACAAGCGGATATACATGGGAGTTTCTAACCAAAATTTTTTTAATTTAATTACTTAAAGTTCCGATTGTAATTTAAATAAAAGGCATCATTTCTCTGTTTTTTGGAGGAAAAACAAAAAGATAAAATTTAAAAATCTTCCCGTTATGTTTTCCTGATGAGGAATATATACAGTGATTTTAATTGAACTTTATTTAAATTTTATTTTTTTACGACCATAACTTTTGAACAGAACATCGTACAGACATAATCTATATATCGTTGTAATCCTCATTCAATTATTTATTCGACAATATGTAAAAATACATTTTGAAAATCGAAAGGCAAGAGGACATTTTGAGGGTTTGAGGAAGTTCAAGGTTATGTGACTGCCTATTTCAGGAAGACTTTAATTGAAAAGCTGACCATTTATTTATATACTAGATAGCCCAAAGTACCCCTGTGTTAAACTTTATGGGGATCGGTCTACCGCAACATATTTTTTTTTCAATTTAAAAAAAAGCACCGAGATTTTTTGAACACCCGTTAGTATAACGAAAATGACAGTTTATCGAATTTCTGGCTGATAAACAAGTCAAAATTTCCAGCACTAGCAACGCTTGCTCGAAAATTCTTTTCAATACCAGCTTCATCAGGAACAGTTGAGCGCCTTTTTTTAAATTTGGTTTATAAACCTCATAGATCGAGATTGATAGCCAAAAACCTAGAAGCCACGACTTTATTGGTCATTAACATGAATTTAATTAAAGATTGAATTGAAAAATACTTGAATGATTTAAATTAATGAATTACTTTTTTAAAAAAGATTTATAGGAAAAAATTTTTTAATTTAAGTAAAAATTCTTCTCAATATTTATAATATAAAAATAAATTTTGATCGAGTATTTTTGAGATGAATTTTAATAAATCAAATTTATTATTTAATAAGTTTAATTAGTTTAAGTTTCGAGAGATAAAAGATCAAATTTTGGTCCTGACGGTTCAAAATTTACGCATTTAAATTAAATTTAAAATAAATTTAGGCTTTGTTCAAGGCTAATTCAACAAAAAAAATCTTCAGATTTTGGTAAAAGACGCACGCATTTTCAAAAAAAATTAAAGTCTTTGTTGGGACTTTTGAAAAAAAAGAAAAAAAAAAGTCTTGACTTGGACTTTACTTGAGACTTGTGACTTTTAAACAACTCTGATTTAAATTTAATTAAGATCTATTCTTGTTTAAAAGATAAATAAAATTTTTAATTTTAAATGTTTTTATTTATTATTTTATGGAAAGAATTCAATATCATATTTTCTTTGATGAAATTTTTAAAATCGTTTAAGGGGAGACTTAATTCAAATATACAAAATTTTAAAAGGTTTTGAAAAAGTATCGTTAACAAATGGTATCAATTTCGCTTTTGGTGTAAAAAACCTAAGAAGATCACATGAAAATAGATTTGTCCATGAAATAAATGGCAGAGGCTCTTTAAGAAATAATTTCTTAACAAATCGCTGTGTAAAATTATGGAACAGCTTATCAGATAATGCTGCTAGTGCGCAAACAATAAATAGCTTTAAAGCAGTCATTGACAATGAAGTTTTTGGAATAGTGAAAGCAAAGTCTGCCAAAGCCTTAGTTTATAAGGCCAAACGCTTTCAAGCGTTGGTGTAGGTAGAAATATCCATACTGCAGATACAACTTCTACTACTATATTTATTCCTTGTTATCTTTTGTTAAATCTGATGCGCTCAATCCGTCCCTACTGCGAGAAAATTTATTTTAGAGAAAATTTCAAAACATTGAGCGAAATTTTTTGCGAACATTTTTACTACGAAACTAAAAATTATGATTTCTTTAAAAAAATAAAATATTTTAAATTTATAAATTTTTATGAAGAGCTCAAAACGGACTATTTAAATAACAATTGCTACAATTAAATTATTCTAACCATTCCAAGATACAAGATGATTTACTTCTGTGCCAATTTTTATAAAAAAAGCTGCATTAAAATTTTGAGCCGTAATGGGCTGGAGTATTTGGATTTATGGCACGTCTAACGTCTAGTATGGCACGATTAATAGAAAGTTTCTATTTTTCAAATTTTGTTGTCTACGGAAATAATAATAATTGTCCCTATTCTATCCTAGTGGATAATAGGGAGGGGCTCAACTCCTTTTCATGTATTTTTCTGAGCAACGGCGCCGATCTGACACAGAGGCTACTGTATCGAGATGATCATCTTACAAGAGAATAATCTAGCTGGTATTTAATCAGATATTAGAACTAACAGAGCACTTATAGAAATCAACAATGACGAATTAGAGCTTCAAGCGTCAAAATTGTTCGACCACATACTTATATTGATTAGCTTAAATTCCAATGAATTAGTCTGTAAATCAAATGAAAAAATTAATTAATATTTTTTTCTAAATTTATAGTATTTTAAAATAAAAATAAAAAGATAATTTAAATTTTGTATTTATTTAGATTGGAACAACTATTTTCGTTTAATGTATAGAGTAAAGCTGATTCGAATGAGCTGAATGATATATTCTAGGTTTGAACAAAGATGATATATTAATTTTAGTCAAGAGCAAGAAGATATTGAAAAATATGGTCGCAAAACTGCCGAGTCTTCTGGATCAATTGTTTCAATGAAAAAATTCAACAAACAAGAAAATGAAATTAATTTTTCGTATTTACAAATGGTTTATTTAGCCAAGAACAACACTAAAAACCATGAATTTTTTTATAGAAATTTTAAATTTTTATATAAATGTGAAAATTTTGATTTTTTAAAACTTTTAATTTTTCGTTTTTTAATGATGGCTATTTTTGCGATCACTAATAAGAAAGTTCATTTTTTCTGAATTAAAGTTCAATAGAAAGAAATCAAAGTTTTTGTTTCTATCTACTTTTTAAACAAATAAATTTAGTAAATATTTTGAATATTTTTTAATTGTACTCGAATGTACAAACTTTTTTGCTCAGTCTTTTGACTCTCAATGTTCATTTTCATATTAGCCTGATTAGCGCTTTTACAGAATGCCGGTTTTGTGAAGTTCAGTACAAAAGAATAGAACAAAGTGCAAAAAAATTAAAAAACTTTTTTTCAAAAGTTTTAAAATTAATTCTGTGAAAGCAGCATGATGCAACTTTGAAAGTTGGTTTTTGTCGCTGATTTATGCTTTAAATTATATAGGGCGAAAGAATTGTTTGCTGCTATATCAATTAAATACATAAATACATTTAACCGCCATCTTTTTGTTTTCCTACAGCATGTAAACATTTCGACCATTTGATATAGTGTATCACATTCGCCTTTATTTTTGTTATAATCAAGGATAACCTTAGGCTTTTTCGTCTGCCCGTCAATCGACACATCATGATGAAAAGTCGATATTATAATCACAGATTTGTTCTTTTTAGGAACATATCAAACCAGAGTTAACGATTTATTAAAACCAAAAATTGAAGTGTCAACTTTTCTTTCTTTTTTTGCCTGAAATTCAGAAGGAATCTCACGTTTATTTGATGTCCAAGTGCCTATATTTTAAGACATTTTTTTTTCGAATAAAAACTCAACTAGCGCAACACTGGAAAAAAAATTATCAGCGGTAACATTTCTTTTCGAATCGAAGAATGGTTCGCATAAATTTCTTTACCGCGATCTCGCCAACTTTGACCGAACACGACGCTTTTTCGTTTATTTTCCCCAAATATATGTTCGTCTCGCAAAGATATTTGGTTTGCACATTGACTAATGACCAATACTTGAGACCATTTTGCTGGCTTATTTGGGATATATTGTAAAAACGCGCATCTTCCACGAAATGCATACAATTGCTCATCGACACATAAATTATTTCCCGGTGTAAATGCAGACTTTATATTGAATTTAAAGCGCTCAAAAATTTCACTCATTTTAATGAACTTGTTGTTGTTAGATGCGGAAAGCAGTTCAACTCTACTGTTAATGTCATCAAATGATACTTTAGCTAGTAAGAATTTAAAATCTATCTCTGGGCATAGCAGCCGATGCCCAATCTGAGTGATGAAATGACTCACAAGACCACGTTTGGTTGAATTCGACGTCATTTTGAAATTGTTGTTATTCGGAGTTACTGGGAAAAAACGACACGAGTCAGTCGTTTTTTCCCAGTTACTCATAGAGGATGAAAAGTAAAGCTGTTTTGAAAAGTAAAGCTGTTTTTCTAAGATTCTTAAAAAGGGATAAGTATTTATTAAATGAAAACTAATATAAAAAAATTTGCTTAGGTCAAAAATGACCCATTTTCGTCAACAACGTATTGCTGGGTCAATCTTGACCCAGTTTTCGACGGACAAGGGTTAATTGCAACATCTGAAAATTTCCCTTCTCAACATGTTTTTTCGATCACCTCTCGGTAAAGATGATTATTGATGGAGAGGCCAATTTAGTTTTGTTTCAAACACTCAGACATGTAGTATTCTAAGTTTTACTGTGTTGTCCCTAAAAGGCGGAATGCGGAATGCGGAAAACGGAATTCCGCAGGCCAAATTCCGCTAAAATTTTTCTAAAAAATTCCGAAAAATTACCTCCTAAAAAGCGGAAATTCCGCTTTTAGTAGATTTTTAAATTCCAGGGGAATTTGTCTTGCGGAACAAAAAAAATTTGTTAAAATGTTAATAAAGTAATTTGAAATTTGAAAATGTTCTATAATTGTTGTAATTTAAATAAAAGTTAAACTTTGAATAAAAGTTTGCCTGAATCTCACAATATTACATAACAAGTTATATTAAAATTAAAATTAAAAATAATTAGAGATTTGGGAATACTTAACCTTAAAACCAAAAATGATCGTGTTTTCCACTGAACATAATCGATTTTGTTATGATTATGTTCAACAAATATTCACTGATTTTCAACCTGAGCAAAAAAAACACACTCATGAGATAAAATTTCCTAAATCAGGTATATTTAACCGTAAATAATAAATATATTTAAGATTATTATAAGTTAATTTGTAAGGCGAAGTATTGTTATATTGGACTAACAGACCTGAAAAATACAATGACTGGTCAAGAGATGGATATAAATGGCGATATCAAGGTGCAAAAAAAGCCCTTGTACCAACCTCAAGTGATGGTCCATTAATTTATAAAAGCTATCATCATCTTAAAATGCCAGATATGTCCATCAATAAAAACGTGATAAAAGATGTTTATTATTATCAGGATCAAGAAACACCGATAATTATACACTACTTGGACAAAAACAAACCAGATGAAAATGTCTTGATAGAATACGAATTAGGACCACATGGCAATACCAAAGATAAAAACAATGCCGAAAGTTATCAAAGAACATTGCCATCCGTTTTAAGTCAAATAAAAGAGAGAGTTACCAAAAAAGCACCACATTTAGTTTACAAAGAGTCTTCAAATAAAAAGGGCCAAGAGACTTAAAGTAATGCTAAAACTTACGCTATGTATATTTACTAAATTTTTCTTATTTGTCTAATTTATTTTAATTTATTTTTAATTTGAATTTTATAAAAATATTTTAAGGCTGTGAATAAACTTAAAAGATTTACATATGACGAAATTGCAAATTGTCATTTGATGCATATCTCGTTAGGCTTTCCAAATTTGATTTTAACAGCTCCTGACATAAGAATAATATGCATTGATGATGATTTGTTACAGGAGACAAAAAAAACAATGAATGCTTTTGATTCTGAAACCAGAACATGTTTTCAATTCGATACTACATTTAATATGACTGGCTATTATGTATCCGTGCTGTCAAATATACATTCAATTCTAGTACGGAATAACTCAGAAAAAGCTCCTTCTGTAGTTCTAGCATTTTTTCTATACGAAATGAAGTTTGAAAGGTCTCACAATGAGTTCTGGCGATACATGAGTGAAGTACTACCTGAGTTGAGTGAATTAGGATATATGTTACTGTTAAATTCTTAATTTTGTTATCAACTTTAATTTAACTTTGTCCTTGATGGATGGACGTCTGTAGTGAATGGTGTTGTGTTAATAAATAATTAAACAAAACTGAAATTATAATAATAACTTTATTTAAATCAACAACATAACTTAAAAAACTAAAAAGAAATAATAAATCCTCATGGCTTAAACAAACAAACTTATAAACAAAAAGAAATAAACTAAAAGTAACTAAACTTTTGCATTTAACAATGCTCTCATCCTTTTTTGAGAGCCACTCCGAGGCTCGGTCTCAATGCTTCTGCTCTTCGACGTCCAGACCGTTGTCCTCAGTGTCGGTGCCAGTCTCGTTAAAAACGACCCACTTAATTTTGGCTGTACTCGACGTCTCGCTTGGTTGCAGCACTTGTTTTTGTGTTGACTCCGACTCCTTTTTATTCTGGGGTTCTGTGCTTACTTCACTCGTGCACTCATAACGTTCATAATTTTCGTCCCTATGGGTCCACGTTCTAACGACCTCTCGGCCGTCACGGAGCCATTTGACTATCTTCACCTCTGTGTGTGGGAATTCGTCAAAATCGCACTCCTTCCTTTCCTTATTATTCCGGAATTGTGAGAAGTGTGTTGAGTCTTGTGGGTTCACGATCCTCGGGTACTGAGAGGTTAAACACCTGATGTTGTCCCGAGAATCGTAAAAGCTTAAAAACCCTACCGTGTCCAGACGCTTGTTAAAATGGTCCTCGATCACCCTGAAATATCTGATCGGGCCCACTTGACCTCTCAACTCATCTACAAAGCAGTTCAACATAAAGCTGTCGAAGTGTCGTGGGAAACATCGGATGATAATTTGGTCACACTTTTCTTCTTGACGTCTTTCCATTTTTGGTTATTTTTGATTAATATGAAAAATAAGTTATACGATGATCACTTATGTATTTAAATTTGATGATTCATTAAACTTGTCTTTTATAGTTGTATAATAAATTAAAATTAAAACTGTTACTCGAAACCATATTTACAATTGCTTAACTTTTCTTCATTCATTTATGAGACGGATCGTACCTGTCCGGAGGCTTACGTTGACGTCGCGGCCTATCTGGGACATATATATCTGTATTAATTTTTTTTTTGAAGGTTGGGTCACTCAGGTCATCGATGTTGTCTTCTGGTGGTTTAGTTTGATCCGGATTTAAAGTGGTTGCCATGACCAGTTGGATTGGTTTGGGTCGGTTCGTTTCGACGTCCACGCTTGTTCCTGGTAGTATCTCTCCAATCCTTTTTTCTCTTCCTCTTTTATCCTTTTTGACCCTTTTTATCAACTTTCTGGCGTATACTGTTCTTGGATTGGCTTTAATTTTAGGGATCTTTTGGACTGTTGGTTCGGTCAATTCGTGTCCCTCATCTAGTTTATAGAAATGTCTTTTTAACCTTGATCTGTTTACTGTGATTCCGCGTCCTTTCTTGAACAGCGGCTTAATAATATAATTGACGTCATTAACCTTTTCGGTGACGAGATATGGGCCTTTCCATTTGTAAATAAACTTCTTACATTGGCCCTTCTTGGTTTCGTCATTTTTAAGCCAGACCGCGTCACCCCTTTTGAAAGGTGCTGCCATAACTTGTCTGTCGTATATTAACTTGGCTTTCAACATTTTTATGTCGCGGTTAATCCGTACTCTTTCATGGGCTATCTTTAGAGTCTTCTTTATTTTATCTGCATATCCGGCTGTGTCCAATTTTAAATTAATTTGCGGCGTCTGGTAAATGAGGTCAATGGGCCTTTTTGGCTTGTGGCCGAACATCAATTCGTCTGGTGTATATTTTGTGGTTGAATGTACCGCTGAGTTATACGCTAGTTTGAGTAAAGGCAACAACTCATTACAGTCATCGTGTGTTTTATTTACGTAGCACGTTATCATTCTCTTCATCACTCGATTTACTCTCTCACTTAATCCATCACATTTAGGGTTAAAAGGTGTTGTTCGAAGACGTCTCATATCCGAAAGTTCCCATAGCTCTTCAAGTAACTTGGATTGATAATTCTTTGCCTGGTCTGACAGAATGGCTTCCGGTATCCCGTATCTACAAATAAAATCTAAAAGGCATCCGGCCGTCGATTTGGCGTCTATGTTTTTCATACCATAAAGTTCAAGCCATTTTGTAAAATGGTCAATAATAACGAGTATGTATTTACAACCATTTTTACTAACCTTAAGAGGGCCTAAAATATCGGTGGTGAGTATTTCCAATGGCTTGTTTGACAGTATTGGTTTGAGTGGCACTTTGATGTTTCGTAGAGGATTAGACGTCCTTTGGCACATTAGGCATTCTTGAATGAACTTTTTAACATCTGTATGATACTTTGGCCAGTAAAATCTATTTCTTATTCTGTTTAAGGTTTTGTCAAACTTTAAGTGTCCACTTGTAATCGACGTGTGTTGGGACTCGATCACTTTTGTTCTTTCTGTTTTTGGGACTACGTACTGTATAACCTTGTTTTCTTTTTCATTTGAAACTCGCCATAAGGTGTCATTATCAATTTTTAAATTATCTTTTTCTTTCATGTATGCACCTTGTTCGTCGTTTAACGTCGACTCGTTGACTTTCTTATAATCTATTTCTCCTTTAACAAGTTTCTTTGCCCATTCGATGTTCTCGTCCGCAGCTTGTTCACACTTACCGTCTATTTCTTTAAACAGCAAAACATTTATAGTCGTTGACTCTTCTTCGATATCACTCCACTCCTCTTCTTCCAGAATTATTTCCAATTCGTTCAAAGTGTCCTTTTTAGTCATTAAATTATTAATTATGTACTCTTCTTTTTCCATTGACGTCTCGGTGTATTTGTCTATTGGCCATCTAGATAGACCGTCGGCGTTTCCGTTTTTGGATCCAGGTCGATACTAAATGTCGAAATCAAACATTTCAAGCCTAATTATCCATCGGGCCAATCTAGGTGCTGGATTTTTTACAGTGTGGATCCATTTAAGTGGTTGGTGATCTGTAACCACTGTAACTACCACACCGAACAGAAACTCTTTAAAGTGCTCCATTGCATTTACTATGGCTAGCATCTCTTTTTCCGACGTCGAATACTTTTGTTCGGCTTTACTGAGTTTTCGTGAGTAGTAAGCTATTGGGTTGAGACGTCCCCTTTCATCTTTTTGAGATGGCACTGCGCCTATGCCTATGTTACATGCGTCTACCTCTAAATAGAATCGCTTTGAAAAATCTGGAAGCGTTAGAATAGGCTCATTGACTAGTTTGTTTTTTAATGTGTCAAATGCGTTTTGGCATTGGTCGTTCCATGCAAACTTTACATCTTTTTTGCACAGTTCATGAAGCGGATATGCTATTCTAGCAAAATCTTTTACAAATTTCCTATAGTATGATGTTATTCCAACAAAAGCTAGGGTTTGATCGACGTCTTCTGGCTTTTTATGTTTTGTTACTGCTTAAATTTTTTCATTTGATGGTTTGATCGTACCATTCTCTACTATGTGGCATAAAAACGTGATTGAAGTTTGGAAAAATTTGCATTTTTTACGCTTGATTTTTAGTCCATGTTCTCGAAAAATTTCGAAAATTTTGTTCAAGTGTTTGAGATGATCTTCGACGGTTTCGGAGAAGACTATAATATCGTCAAGATACACCCAGCAACATACACCAATCAGCTTTTTAAAAATATCGTCCATGAAACGTTGGAATGTTGCTCCTGAGTTGGTTTGTCCCATGGGCATGACGTTGAACTAAAAATGGCCAAACTCGCAGGTAAAAGCGGTGTATTTCTTGCATTCTTTCTCGACGACGATTTGAAAATAACCTGAGTGTAAATCAAACTTTGAGAATATTTTGGCTCTTTTCAAACTAAACAGCAGGACGTCAATTCTTGGTAACGGGTATGCATCCCTCACCGTCAACTTGTTTAACTTCCGATAGTCAATTGTCAGACGTATGCCTCCATCGGCCTTTTTCACTAAATGTATTGGTGACGAGTATGGTGACTTGCTAGGTCGAATCAGTTTTGAGTCCAGCATCTCGTCTATGATGTTCTTAAACTCCTTTTTCTTGGAAAATGGTATTGGCCTTGTTTTAACATTGAATGGAGTTTTGTCGTACAATTCGATCTTATGTGTTGCTCTTGATGTTGGTGTAAGATCTTTATAGCTTTTTGCCGACAATTCTTCGATTTGTCTGTTGATTTGGTATCTATATACGTCGAGTGTCTCTTCATTTATTTCTGTTTGTCCGGTGTTAATGTTATTCACACTATAGATGTCTTGGCGAATTAACTCGTCGTTGAACTTGGATGAGTCAATTGAACTAAAAATCATCTTCGCTTGGCCAAGTGAGTCATTTGGAATCTTCAACATCATTTTCTCACAATTTTTCAATTGTGTACCAAATGTTCCTTCGGACAAAAACTCTTCCATATGCTTGCTATCGTATGATCTCGACGTCCAATTTTTCAAAATATTCAATGCGTCTCTAGACGTCTCAAATCTCTTTAGTGTATCTAAACCTAGGATCACTTCGTTGTATAAATTATGAATCACGAGCGCCTCAAACACTACTTCGTTCCCATTCACTTCGAATTTCGCCGTCACTCGCCCGTACGTCTTCATCTCCTCTCCCAAAGGGTTGCATACTTCCATTGAAATCTTGTTTGGTGTCAATTCCAGCGCGTCACATACTCTATTGCTTATGCAAGAATGTTTTGCACCCGTATCTACTAGAAATAAAGCGTACATATCATTCAATTTACCTATTCCATGCATCTCTGTGGGCTGTGGATTAATATTGTTCAATGCGTCCTTGGGCTTGTTTGGGCAATCGCGTTTGTAGTGTCCTATCTTGTTACAGTTGTAACATTTGATTTCTTCATTGTTATACAGCTGGCTTTGTTGTCTATTTTGATTTTGTTGTTGGTAGTTTTGGCTGTTTGATTGATAATGTTGGTTGCTCTGGTATGATTGATTTTGGTTTTGTCTTGTGTTTATCGACGTCACTTTGTCGATTTTGTGCGGGTTATTATGGATGAATAAATCGAATTCTTTGCTCCATGTTCTGACGTCCGTTCTTCTTGCATCGAACTTTTCGGGTGGTTTGATAAATATAAAAGGAAACATTGTAACGTTTGTTTCATATTCCGGGTGTCTTTCGTCTGCAAATCTAACACGTCTATTTTGTGCTTGAAAAGTTGAATCTTCACTGTTTATTGATGCATTTGGTGCAGATGGGTTCATCACATCGGGTTGATTTCTTGTCTCTGAATATGTGTTTGGTGTGCTGTTCATTCGTAAAGATGTGTCCACGTACGGGTAGTCGACATCGTCAGTCGTCATTGATGTTAACTGAGTGTTTGGTCTTGATGTGGTCGTTGTTGGTGTTGACGTCGTCGGTGTAGCTTGAAGTTTTGCACATGCATTACTCGTTGGTCGGTTTGTTGTTGAGGTTTCGTTTGCGTTGACGTTTGAACATATAAACTGTGGCGTGTTGTTGCTACTAATTTGCTTAATAAGATTGATAGACTCGTGTATTTATTTGTTTCTAAGGCTCTTTGGCGTCGAAAATTTGAAATCATCATCGTTATGAAGAAAATGAACGAGGAAGTGATTATAAATATTGACTGGTTGTTCGACCAAACGTCTCTGAGTGTTGTCTCCATGTATCCGTACCACGTGGTTTGATTGGTGGGGGCTCTAGTTTTTGGTATTCGGGATAAGACGTCTGGTTCATAAATTAATCCTAAAACTAATTTAAATATTTTGAAATAATCCATCCTGAATGTTGTGGTCTTAAAAATTTGACGATTGATATGTCGGATGTATTGATTAATTGGGATATATATTTAATTAAATGAATTTACCCAAAAGTTGACTTGAAAAAAAAACAAACAACGTGATTTTGCTGACGCCGTCCTTGACACAGTACAAATCACAACCAAACACGTGTAATAATCGAATTATGAAAACCCAAAAAAAATCCCAATGGGCTTATTGACGTCAACCGCTGACTCAATACAGACCATTAATAATCCTATAAACAACCTTCAATCACTCCAGTCTTCCTACTGACCGTGATCGAAAAAAAAAAAATCCTATTAATACGCGTGAGTTCGTCCGAACAACTTGTCTAAAGCTTGTTCAATAATTGGGCACCAATGTTAAATTCTTAATTTTGTTATCAACTTTAATTTAACTTTGTCCTTGATGGATGGACGTCTGTAGTGGATGGTGTTGTGTTAATAAATAATTAAACAAAACTGAAATTATAATAATAACTTTATTTAAATCAACAACATAACTTAAAAAACTAAAAAGAAAAAATAAATCCTCATGGCTTAAACAAACAAACTTATAGACAAAAAGAAATAAACTAAAAGTAACTAAACTTTTGCATTTAACATTACCGATTCTGAAGATGCTTTTAGGAACGCAATTAAAATATACTTTCCAAATGTTCCTCTTCTCAGGTGTTGGAATCACTTTTGGAAGTCTTCAAAGCGGTGGATAATTAGTAACAAAAAAATGTCAACAGACGACGTCGGATTCTATTGTGACTCGTTACGTGAGTTATTTTTACAACCTAATAAAAATTTGTTCGATTCACAACTAGACAAAAAAAAAACAGGCTATACAAATAGTTCGGGTCAGTTGATTCCAGCTTGGAGACAAGAATTCATCGATTATTTCAACAAATGTATTATGCCAGACATTGAAGGTTTAGCCGCATACTCAGTAAAACCTATTGCTAAAAAATTTTTTAATCATTTCACTGGGATTACTACAAACCAAATTGAAGGGCTTAATAACTTATTAAAGTTAATTTGTGATAGAGTAGAATTGCCTTTAGACGTGGTAATTCTTAGTTTAAACCAGTTATCAGTTTATTATTGTAATGAGATCAAGTTTGGCTTTGTTAATCGTGGTAATTACCGATTGAGACCGGAATTTAAAGAAAAATGTTTTTTAGACACTCGGTTCATCAACACCAGAGAAACAATGGAACCATCAGAAATTGTAAAATCTTTGATAGCTGATAAAAATGAGCTTTTACAGTCATGTGGTGTAAAATTTACAACTATTAGTAACAGTGAAGATAGTTCGATTGAAAGTGATCTCGAAACTATTGCGTCAAGTAAATTACCAAGTTTATCAAACAGTTAAATTGAAGCAAACGATGATCCGCAGTCTTCTTTTTGTGAGATCTTATCTACTTTAAATGATAATGTTCTAAATGTTCATGTTGAAAATGATGATGTATCGCAAAATACATTAACCCAGTCAACAAAAACATCTTCAACGCTAAACGCCATTACATCTAATACATCTGACGATGATGATTCTGATATAGAAAATTCACCATTCGAGCTTAGAAATCGTTATAACTCTAAAATAAGTAGGGCATTATGGTTTGTAAATAATGGCAAAGTTAAGCTTGACACTGCCTTAAAAATTCACTTTGTCACTGACGAAAAAAACAACTGCTACCAAGTAAAACTACTCTCAAAAGCAACATGTACATGCTTAGAGAAGAATTCTTGTTGTCACATATTGGCTGTACAATCAATAAATGGAATTGAACCAGCATATAAAATACCCAATCTCACAGATTTAACAAAGGCCAAAAATTCTAGAGTTACTGGTAGAAAAAAAAAGGCCATTTGGTAAATTCAGTGGAGCCTAAAACTAGTACAAGTTCAGCAATTGAAAGTAGCTGTGAATTACTGTTAAAAGAAATATTAATAGAAAACTTTCATGGTGATATTGCTGGTATTCTTGCTTAGACTATATTAATAAAGAAAAATATGGTAGTTAATGATTTTAGTGTGCTTAGTGACAAATTTCTTAATGTAGATTTTGGGAAGTTAGAGACTTTTTTCAATAAAATAACATGGAAAACTATTAAAACTTAAATTGAGGAGAAAAATAAGCATTGTATTTGTCCTATTTGCTCGATTATTTGCTACGAACATTCTATCGAGTGTGAAAATTGCAAATTTTGGTATCATTTTGATTGTGGTAAAGTAAGTCGATACCATAGATCTGGCAAAAGTAAGTCTTGGATTTGTGAGAAATATAAAAAGCGGAATTTCCGCTTTTTAGTAGGTAATTTTGCGGAATTTTTTAGAAAAATTTCAGCGGAATTTGGCCTGCGGAATTCCGTTTTCCGCATTCCGCCTTTTAGGGACAACCGCTTTACTGGTATGTGCTTTGACTCTAACCAGTCAGACTTCTTAAGTTCTATTCTAGACTCGAAGGTTTCAGATCAAAATATAAGGTTTTAAAATAACTTAATTGGGACATGAGGTTCGAAAACAAAAACTATGCAAAACAATTTTCTTCTTGAGACGTCTACAGTAAACTTGTTAAAAAATAACTCTGTGACCTTTCCTCACTAATAATTTTGTGTAATAAATTAATTTAATATTAATTAAGTAATACTAAAAAAATTTTGTGACATTCACTAAATTATGTGATAAGTAATAATTTAATGTGGCATTTAATATTTCATATAGCTACTTTAATATTCTTTAATGAAAGTTAATATACTGTTTTGACATTTTAATATATACTTTTTATTAAAATATCAGTATTCTTACAAAGAGTAGGGAAATATTTTTCAACGGTGACGAAAATTATGACCTTAAGTTAATCCTTAATTATGCCCTTAAAATTGTGTCCTTAATTTTTCAGCTAACAAATTGGATAAAGGTCCAGTAACATTTAAAGTGGACAATACAATTTTAGTAGAGAGCTTCTCATAGTCGAACAAAACTGTAATGTTAAATGATTTATTTTTTACAAAATATTTGTACATGTCGAATAAAGTTTCAAACAAAAATAATTACAAATAGAAACTAGTTAATAGCTTACAACAATTCAAAAAAAGCATTCTAATTGACATATTTTTTCAACCAGCTTGGCGTTCTTAATAGATTTTTAGTTAAAAAATTGTTAAGCTGAACATTTGATTTTCTGTAAAAGGCTCTCAAGTAACTGTATGATTTTTGGTCCATTTTTTCATATGTGCGACCTTTACTTGGACCAAGACAACGACGATTTTTGAGACAAAAGAATTTTTTTCTTGCACTGTAAACCAGCAAATTTTTGTAATCAAAAAACCTGGATGAATTCATATAACGCTGAATTGAGTTCATGGCCAAATAGGGTTTTTGTTTAAACTCTTCGCCATCAATGAGCAGAAAGTGATCTCTTGCAAAAAATCTCAACCAGTGTGACAAATGCTTTATGTAAATACCAGGATCTAGACATCTGTGTCGAAATTTTTCAATCCTGCGCAAATATGAGCCATTAAGAGGTGAAAAATTAAGAATTTCATAAAATGTGTACTGCCGAGCAATCGGGTCCTTGTGAGCTTTCATATGATTGTACCACGAGTATGCTCTGTCAATTGGATCAATGGTGATGATTATAAATTTTGTGTTAGGCATTAATTTTCTTATTCTGTAAGGCACTCTGGCATCAGAAAAATAATTTGCTGACTTTTCAAAATTGATTATAGACGCGTTTGACTGAAAGAGGTCTAGATACCAGTCAATGCCGTTGTGGTATTCTGTGAGAAAAAATTGAGTTTCTTCGAAATGATGCTGAGTGTTTCGATTTGACGCAAATGATGGATGAGCGTCCAGAAAATGATGCACAGCAGTTGTTCCCGTTTTTTGTGGTCCCAATATAATCAATTTGGGAAATGTTTGACATGTTCTGTTCGGTGACCAAATGGTCATGTGGTGCCTGTCAATGCAAGGACTGGTCCAGGTTGGCTGAATTTCATCCGCGTGAAAATTGAAGTAGTCAATGGCCAGCTGCATTGGTGGTTTGAACCTAAATTTTAAATTTGTCCTTGTGATTAAAAATTTGAAGAGATTTTTAAAGACAAAATGCGCCAATCTGTCATTGGCATAGTTTGTCATGTGTGTCATAAAAATGTTGATTCGGTTGAAGAGAACACTTTGGAAAATTTCGCCACCATACATTTTTGACAAAAGATTTCGAATTCCTTTTGGATAGGTGGCAAAAAAATTTGTGTGAGTAAAGATGCCGCACGTTTGTCTTGGCAAAACCATTATGTTCTTGTGAATAAATCCGCGCCTCAAATGAGCTGGTCTCAGATGCGGATATTCTTCTGTGCTTGTCACCTTTATCGTCCATATTCTGGACCAAAGCTCATAAAGACTGTTTGACACAGGATACACTCCACTGTGGTGCGGTGCCACAGCGTAAAATGTGTTTGCGGGAAGATCATGCTCTTGGGCGAAAAAAAAATTGTAGTACAGCTGTTCTTTGAGTTGGGACGAGTTGAGGTGTTGAGGCTTGAAATGAGACCACGTGTGATCAAACCAATTGAAGTGGTTTCTTTTATCTAGCAAGAGTGGGTCAGCTAAATTTTCATCATTGTTACCAGAGCAATAATGAAAACCAGAGAAGCCTAAATTGAATTTAAATTTTTCAACACTTGCATTAAAAACATACTTATTTAGATAATTTTGAAATTGAATCAAAGCATGCACATCGTCAGGCCTCAGTCTTAGGCCTGATGCGCCCACAAACACGTCATCAATGTCAATTTGAATCATTCGCTCAAGACCAATGCTAAGACGGCCATAGGAGGAGTACTCGATCACATCGAGTACCAAACTACACAGCACATTTTCAAGTTTAATTTTCATTATCACAAATCTCAGCCCGGAACCATTGTTTTTTAGGATGGCATGTTTGTGCAGATCGCACAGCAACACTGGAGCGCTATTTTCCACCTCTTCTCTTCTAAATTCACTTGACTGCGTTGATGACTGGAGCAAAAAGTTCGCTTGCGCATTTAATTTGGTTGTTTTGAAAAAGTCTCCCTCATTTGCATTCAACTTGCACTCTTGGACATCATAAATTGGTCTATTGTCCAAAAAAACCAGGCCTATCTTGAATTTGAGACACTCTTGGATCAAAGAATGGACAAATTGGTTGTTTTCAAGTGATTTGAGCAGTTCGAGGGACTCGAATACGACAACACTGTAAAATGATTTGTGTCCATTGGCCAAGTTTATTTGCTTGTCCACAGATGGCTTGATTCGAACAAAATTGAATTTAAAGCGTGACCACTGGGCTATTTTGATAAATTGAGCTATTTGCTGTGACGTTCTAGATGTGGCTAGAATGAGAATGCGATTTTCATTGGCATAATTGCCGGTCTGCACAGGCTGATTTAACTCTTGGAAAAAATTAACACCAGCATTTTTGGAAAGATTTTTTGTGTTAAACGAGGAATTGCTTGTCTTAGAAGTGAGAATTAAAAAAATAGCAGTAATTGTGGTGATCAAAAGAATTGGCCGGATGAATTTAATTATTATTCTGATCATCTAATGTTTTCTTTTTTTTAGATGGCATTTGCCTAAAGTCTAAAGAGAAAATTAATCAAGTAGTTTACAAAATGTTAGAAAAATATGAATTAGAATTTTTTTGATAGGATTTTTTGTAAATAGATGATTTTTATAGTTTTGTGAAATTAAGTTGATCACTGACAGATTTTTAGATGTTGAGCGGCGACATACAGTTTTTTATTTATGCAAATCAAGACAAATTTTATTTAGGAAAATAACTTACATTTTACTACAAGATGAATTTTTGATTTTTGATTTTAGTCAATAAAGTCAATAAATTTGTCTTTACGTAAATTCTTCAATTTGTTTATTAATTTATCTAAAGAAGAAAAATTTTGAAATTTTACGCAAACAATTATTTTTTTGCGATAAAAAATCGAAAAAAGTAAAAAACCTAAAAAACAGTCGTTTATTAAAATTTTAATTATAATGTCAAAATTAGTCTTATGAATTAAAAATTTTGCAACATAAATAGCTGCATCAATAGTCTTAGCCTGCTTAACTCATCAGATTTATTTTGGTGCATATCAAAAGCAGACTGCAACAAGAAGTTCGTGATCATGATCACATGATCAAAACTTAATTGATTAAAATCTTAATAAAAATGATGAAAAAAGCTTATTTAAAAAACTTTTTAATCAAAGACACAATTTTTAATATTTTGATTAGATAAAAAAAATCTCTTTTTTTCCTATTGATCTTTAATTTATTTTAATAATGAAAACATTTATTTGAAAATTTTAAAGACCAATTTAAAATACACATCTATACATCTGTTTTGGTCGCTTCATCAAGTCTTTGCTTAATCGCTTCACAGTTTCTCGAAGTTGATCGATTGGTTGAGAAAAGTATGGAAACCTTTCAAGCAGATCAAGGTGATGGATTATTATTACGCTTTTTACACTTAGTTGAGCACCAGTATCAACTTTCTTAGATAAAAGTAATCCATTGATTAAACACGTACCTTAAATTGATTTGTTGACTTCCTCAATATCTTTTTCTTCTTGATGATTTGTTTCTGGCATGTCGACTTTTGAGTTTAGTGGTTAAAAATTCTAGAGTTGGTGTACCGTGTTGTCTTGCTTGATCGGAGGTCATTTCTTCTTTTTTTTATTTATGAATTGCTCGAACCTGGGTTTAGAGATCATTTCTGTTTCTTGGAAAGTTTGAGTATTCAAATCAATATTTGGCTAAATGCTTGTTTTTCGTACATCGGGTACAAATATCCTGATTAGCTTCAATCTCGATTCTTCGTGGCTTTTCCTCAAATGTCACTCGATTGTTTTGCATCTGATTTGCAATTGGCATTTGAATTGGTCTTGGCGTCCCATATTTAAAAAAAAAATTTTCTGTAGACTTTATCTAAGACTTCTGATAATTTGTTGAGATTAATCAATTCAAAGTCCGGGGTTTACCCCCTAACCCCCTCTTTTTTTTTACATTCTGAAACTAGAGGAAATTCTGAACAAAATGTTCGGACTACTTTTTTTATTTTTTAATTTTTAACAAAATAAAATTGCTAAAAATAAGTGTAAAATCAAAAAAAAAATTAAATTGTTATATTCGGAAAAAAATTCTTCAAGTGTATGAACAAATTAAAATTAAACTCTTCTTTTTGTAATTTAGCAAAGCACATAAACACAAAACTGCGTATTTTGTTCACAGGAAGAACATACGCGGAATTATGAATCGGTGAAACTGCTATTTTTTAATTCTTGTGGTTAAAAATTACTTGGTCTCTGAATGTCTTTTAGGCATCAATCTGCTAATAAGGTTGCCATACTTTTGTCAACCAATCGATCAACTTTGAGAAACTGTGAAGCAATTAAGCCAAGACTTGATGAAGCGATCAAAACACTATGTGGGCCACATGGCCGGCCGACGTAGCCCACATGGCCCACATGGCCCACATGGCCGATAAAGCCGAACAACTTGGCCGACTAGGCAGGCCGCGCCGGCCGGCCGAATGGCTTTACGATTTTATTAAAACCGCTGTATCAAAATGAACAATTTTTTTAGTGATTGTTGACGGAAATCATAAAATCAACGAGCAACTTGCATATCATCATATGAAATAGATCCTAAAGATGAAAATGATAGGTGTTGTAAAGAGTCACCAATGCAAGGCTCATATTTTTGTTGGAAACATAATGTTCAAACGAATGGCGTTAATGGCGCACCGACATTTGATGTTATGTTTTTTTTTATAATTCTTACTTTAGTTGAAGGATTCAATAATCTTTTTAGATCATTTTATTGATGTTCAAAATGAAGAAGTCTTAAATGGTGAACTGTTATTCCTAAAGTAAAATGGTGAATTCAATTCTTTAATGGTAATACAAAGCCAATAATCGCGAAGAGCACTTTGATACAAACCTTAAACTAAGACTTTACGAAAACTATGATGACTTGCGACGCGTCGATCGACTTTTGTATTTATTTAAACCTCAAGACTACGGATCAACACAAAATTAATTATACTCCAGGATCAGTTAGTAGATAAGATGTTAACCTTAAATCATTGCTCAATATTTTACAGTCATAAATCGAAAATCCACAATTCCTCCACAAGGCAAAAATTGCAACCTTATCTTAATCATTTTATAATTATTTAATAGCCAGAAAGCTCGTCCAATTTTGGAAAAGTAACCATTTTTAATCACATAAAGAGCTTCGTTGCCGCATACCCAGCAAAACTCGTGCTTGCATCTATTACAGGTAATGTGAATTTTGAACACTTTACTTTATTATTTAAAGTTTTCATACAAAATCAAATAAATTAATGAGTCAAATATAATCAATAATAATCAAATTTTTAATTTATAAATTTATTAAAATAACTTTTTGTGAATATTAATTGTTCAAATAGATCATCTTTAAGACACTTTTTTGATGGTCGAATCCTAGCACTACCCATATTAGATATTCTTTCTATCGAAATACTAATTTCTGATACTTATTTTAAATTTTTTATTCAATATTCAGTTCTTTGTACTGATTCTAAAATTTTGTTTTATTAAACTGCTGTAAATATTCTTGATAGCTAAATTCTTAGCTTCTAATAATTATTTTTTTTGTAAATTTTTATTGTTTTTCAAATTTTAATCATGAAACTTTAATTTTTTATCTTTAGGTTGATAATGTAAATCAAATGAGTCATCAATATACTCATTATTTTTAAAATCAAAATTTTAATGCCAATATCAATGTTTTAGTATAAAAGCATTTTTTTATTCTAATTATTCAGCTGAGAAGTCTGTTCTTTTGGGTACGCCATTTTATTTTGATACTAAACCATTTTGAATTAAAACGGCATAGAATAAAGATGATTTGAACTAGGTTTTTTATATTTAAAAATTTTAAAAAATATTTAAAAAGGCTTTAAAGTTTATTTACATGATAAAATTTTGTTTTATTATAAAAATAAATATTTGTACAAATTGAATAAAGCTTCAAATAGAAAAAAATATACAAATAATTTTTAGCTCAAAAGCTTCAATTGAATACAAACATTGTGAAAAAATTACTATTTCAAAAAATTTGAAATTTAAAAATAACAAAAATAATTGATTTATTCATTGAAAAAAGTCCTTTAACAATGTATATCGAGCTCTGGTCAACACGTCCACAGCTTCGATCAAAAACTCCCAGTCCACCAGAGTGCCTCCTTCGTTGTTCATTATTTTGTGCTGAATCTTGAGCAGGCACTGTTGCCTCAGCGCTTTTTCGAACTTGAGACTATTTGAATGGTTGATCCTGCGGTGGTAGTAGTGAGTGTATCTGTTATGCGCCTCTCTAGCTGTGTCTTGTTCCGGGTTGCCTTTGTATCTGTTGCAGTCAAAGGTGGGATCGTGCGTTTTCCAATCGTTGCCACATACCCTGCAAAACTTGTGCTTGCGAAGAGCACTTTGATACAAACCTTAAACTAAGACTTTACGAAAACTTTTATGACTTGCGACGCGTCGATCGACTTTTGTATTTATTTAAACCTCAAGACAACGGATCAACACAAAATTAATTATACTCCAGGATCAGTTAGTAGATAAGATGTTAACCTTAAATCATTGCTCAATATTTTACAGTCATAAATCAAAAATCCACAATTCCTCCACAAGGCAAAAATTGCAACCTCTACTCCCCACCGGGCCATTTTATCTCGTTACCTAAGATTTAATTGGTCCACTACTACTTTTAAGATATATTCATCTAACAGATGGTGAGAAAAACTTCCAATCTTAGCTGAAAAGCAAAATTTTATTAATTACTGACATTTATAAACTCAATACCTCTCCATACCACTCTGAGTGTGACGGCTTGAACAAAAGTATTAATCGCACATTGAAAACAAGGCTTTTAATCATTACATAAAAAAAATTACTTAGAAAATTGACATTGAAAGATTATTTTTTTTGTCCGAAATTTATTACAAAGAAATATTAACATTGAAAAAGATTGTCATATTTTTGCTAAAATACTTGGTCGAAAAAATCTTTTAAGCTTTTATATAATAAAATAAATAAAAATTAGTATCACATGATTCTTATAAGTTTATCCAATAATTCTAAATATTTTTACTTTTAAATTATTTTTTGTTAATTTTATTTATTTTTTCCCCTTTTTAATCTCATTTGAATATTTAAATAAAAAAGGTTGCAGATAATTTGCATAAATAAATTATGGATGAGCCAAGCTTTGTATCAGCTGATAATTTTTCAGAAAATTTTCTCCTTAATTAATTTATTTCAATTTAAAATTTATGTTTTTGTTTTTTGTTTTAAGATTCACAATTCCTTTTTTTGTGTAAATTAACATGCAACAACCAACCATACACCTTTCGAAACTGAGTATTTTTGAAAATCAAAGCTTCAATTAGAATAACTAATTATTTAGAACATTTATTTTGAAATTAAAATTAAAAAAAAAGTTATCCTTTTGTAAAAAATTGTAAATTTTTATTTTTTTTTTGGTTTTTTTTACCAGAGATAAAGTAAATGCAAAAATAGAAAATTCATTTCTTTGTTAAGATAAATGTATTGATAAAAATTCATACAGTTGCAAAAGCTTTAACCTAATATTTAATTCTAATCTTTAATGGGAAACTAACTTTTATTTTAAAATATGCCATAATAAATTTTAAAAAATTTTGCATCTGAGAAAAACCTCTGTCGCATTTTAAAAATGAATTTTAATTGAATATAAATAAGTGAAGATTCAATTGTATTCTAAAAAAAGAAATTAAAAATAAGAAAAAATGCACGTTTTCTATATTTGTCTTCTAGCCACTTTTTTGGTTTTTACTGAATGTTCAGTCATACAACAAAAACCACGAATTGATTCTTCAGTTGAATCATGTAAGTTTTAAGTGCCCAGCTTAATATATTTCAAAGTTTATTTTAGCCCAAGTTTCATTCAAAGCGCATTTGATTAGGCTTTCATTGTGTGGAGAAGATAAAAAATGCATTATGAGTCAAAAGATGGACAATAATGAGTCATTTTTATCATCAATTGGTTTGTTCATTTTAATTTGTCTTCCAAAATTAATATATTAAAATTGAAAAAAATTAAAGAATTTTTAAAAAACGAACCTAATCCAAGATGCATAGATTGTTATAATGCTGCATATGATTGTTATTATAGTAGCGGCTCTTGGTCCAATAGCGAATGTACATATGCCTACGATGTCTGCTATAGCTGTGGTGTGACTTTGTCAACTGCCATTGCTTGGTTATTTGGAAAATAATTTTTTTTTTTGCACATTAAATAAACCTAATCAAAAGTTAAAAAATTATTTAAGTAATAAAGTTGATTTTTTCGAATGAATTTTTTTGAATAGTCAAATAATTTAGAAATCAAAATCAATCATCGTTTAAAAAACGGCCATATATTTTATTATTCAAACTATAAAGAATTCCCTTTTTTTATCTGATCAATTTTTTAAAACCAAAATAAATTATAAATAGATATTCTTTCGCAATGATTCTATCCAATGTTTTTAAAATGAAAATTTTTTTTCTAGGTTTTAATTTTCTTTTTCATAGTTTTTTCGAAAGCAGCCTTAGTGTTAATTATTGTTTTATTGAATATTTTCTTCAGCTTTTGAATGTTTGTCTTTTGTTGTTAATCTAAAATCAAAAATAATTGTTAATTTAAAATTTTTCAAAAAAGTATTCACTCTTTCTAAAACGGATTTTTGATAAGGAAAATGTATTAAAACTATCGTGAATACATATCAAGATATAGAGTGTTTGTATATAATAACAGATGCAATGAATACAAGTAAGAAAATCACACTACAACACAATCATCTGCACATATTATTTTGTCACAGTCTATTGAGTGATTTTGTTTTTTAATCCAAAATCATATATATTCCTAAAGTTAAATGGTAAATTCAATTCTTTAATGCGAAGAGCACTTTGATACAAACCTTAAACTAAGACTTTACGAAAACTTTGATGACTTGCGACGCGTCGATCGACTTTTGTATTTATTTAAACCTCAAGACAACGGATCAACACAAAATTAATTATACTCCAGGATCAGTTAGTAGATAAGATGTTAACCTTAAATCATTGCTCAATATTTTACAGTCATAAATCAAAAATCCACAATTCCTCCACAAGGCAAAAATTGCAACCTTATCTTAATCATTTTATAATTATTTAATAGCCAGAAAGCTCGTCCAATTTTGGAAAAGTAACCATTTTTAATCACATAAAGAGCTTCGTTGCCGCATACCCAGCAAAACTCGTGCTTGCATCTATTACAGGTAATGTGAATTTTGAACACTTTACTTTATTATTTAAAGTTTTCATACAAAATCAAATAAATTAATGAGTCAAATATAATCAATAATAATCAAATTTTTTAATTTATAAATTTATTAAAATAACTTTTTGTGAATATTAATTGTTCAAATAGATCATCTTTAAGACACTTTTTTGATGGTCGAATTCTAGCACTACCCATATTAGATATTCTTTCTATCGAAATACTAATTTCTGATACTTATTTTAAATTTTTTATTCAATATTCAGTTCTTTGTACTGATTCTAAAATTTTGTTTTATTAAACTGCTGTAAATATTCTTGATAGCTAAATTCTTAGCTTCTAATAATTATTTTTTTTGTAAATTTTTATTGTTTTTCAAATTTTAATCATGAAACTTTAATTTTTTATCTTTAGGTTGATAATGTAAATCAAATGAGTCATCAATATACTCATTATTTTTAAAATCAAAATTTTAATGCCAATATCAATGTTTTAGTATAAAAGCATTTTTTTATTCTAATTATTCAGCTGAGAAGTCTGTTCTTTTGGGTACGCCATTTTATTTTGATACTAAACCATTTTGAATTAAAACGGCATAGAATAAAGATGATTTGAACTAGGTTTTTTATATTTAAAAATTTTAAAAAATATTTAAAAAGGCTTTAAAGTTTATTTACATGATAAAATTTTGTTTTATTATAAAAATAAATATTTGTACAAATTGAATAAAGCTTCAAATAGAAAAAAAAATATACAAATAATTTTAGCTCAAAAGCTTCAATTGAATACAAACATTGTTAAAAAATTACTATTTCAAAAAATTTGAAATTTAAAAATAACAAAAATAATTGATTTATTCATTGAAAAAAGTCCTTTAACAATGTATATCGAGCTCTGGTCAACACGTCCACAGCTTCGATCAAAAACTCCCAGTCCACCAGAGTGCCTCCTTCGTTGTTCATTATTTTGTGCTGAATCTTGAGCAGGCACTGTTGCCTCAGCGCTTTTTCGAACTTGAGACTATTTGAATGGTTGATCCTGCGGTGGTAGTAGTGAGTGTATCTGTTATGCGCCTCTCTAGCTGTGTCTTGTTCCGGGTTGCCTTTGTATCTGTTGCAGTCAAAGGTGGGATCGTGCGTTTTCCAATCGTTGCCACATACCCTGCAAAACTTGTGCTTGCGAAGAGCACTTTGATACAAACCTTAAACTAAGACTTTACGAAAACTATGATGACTTGCGACGCGTCGATCGACTTTTGTATTTATTTAAACCTCAAGACAACGGATCAACACAAAATTAATTATACTCCAGGATCAGTTAGTAGATAAGATGTTAACCTTAAATCATTGCTCAATATTTTACAGTCATAAATCAAAAATCCACAATTCCTCCACAAGGCAAAAATTGCAACCTCTACTCCCCACCGGGCCATTTCATCTCGTTATCTAAGATTTAATTGGTCCACTACTACTTTTAAGATATATTCATCTAACAGATGGTGAGAAAAACTTCCAATCTTAGCTGAAAAGCAAAATTTTATTAATTACTGACATTTATAAACTCAATACCTCTCCATACCACTCTGAGTGTGACGGCTTGAACAAAAGTATTAATCGCACATTGAAAACAAGGCTTTTAATCATTACATAAAAAATTACTTAGAAAATTGACATTGAAAGATTATTTTTTTTGTCCGAAATTTATTACAAAGAAATATTAACATTGAAAAAGATTGTCATATTTTTGCTAAAATACTTGGTCGAAAAAATCTTTTAAGCTTTTATATAATAAAATAAATAAAAATTAGTATCACATGATTCTTATAAGTTTATCCAATAATTCTAAATATTTTTACTTTTAAATTATTTTTTGTTAATTTTATTAATTTTTTCCCCTTTTTAATCTCTTTTGAATATTTAAATAAAAAAGGTTGCAGATAATTTGCATAAATAAATTATGGATGAGCCAAGCTTTGTATCAGCTGATAATTTTTCAGAAAATTTTCTCCTTAATTAATTTATTTCAATTTAAAATTTATGTTTTTGTTTTTTGTTTTAAGATTCACAATTCCTTTTTTTGTGTAAATTAACATGCAACAACCAACCATACACCTTTCGAAACTGAGTATTTTTGAAAATCAAAGCTTCAATTAGAATAACTAATTATTTAGAACATTTATTTTGAAATTAAAATTAAAAAAAAAGTTATCCTTTTGTGAAAAATTGTAAATTTATTTTTTTTTTTGGTTTTTTTTACCAGAGATAAAGTAAATGCAAAAATAGAAAATTCATTTCTTTGTTAAGATAAATGTATTGATAAAAATTCATACAGTTGCAAAAGCTTTAACCTAATATTTAATTCTAATCTTTAATGGGAAACTAACTTTTATTTTAAAATATGCCATAATAAATTTTAAAAAATTTTGCATCTGAGAAAAAACCTCTGTCGCATTTTAAAAATGAATTTTAATTGAATATAAATAAGAGAAGATTCAATTGTATTCTAAAAAAGAAATTAAAAATAAGAAAAAAATGCACGTTTTCTATATTTGTCTTCTAGCCACTTTTTGGTTTTTACTGAATGTTCAGTCATACAACAAAAACCACGAATTGATTCTTCAGTTGAATCATGTAAGTTTTAAGTGCCCAGCTTAATATATTTCAAAGTTTATTTTAGCCCAAGTTTCATTCAAAGCGCATTTGATTAGGCTTTCATTGTGTGGAGAAGATAAAAAATGCATTATGAGTCAAAAGATGGACAATAATGAGTCATTTTTATCATCAATTGGTTTGTTCATTTTAATTTGTCTTCCAAAATTAATATATTAAAATTGAAAAAAATTAAAGAATTTTTAAAAAACGAACCTAATCCAAGATGCATAGATTGTTATAATGCTGCATATGATTGTTATTATAGTAGCGGCTCTTGGTCCAATAGCGAATGTACATATGCCTACGATGTCTGCTATAGCTGTGGTGTGACTTTGTCAACTGCCATTGCTTGGTTATTTGGAAAATAATTTTTTTTTTTGCACATTAAATAAACCTAATTAAAAGTTAAAAAATTATTTAAGTAATAAAGTTGTTTTTTTCGAATGAATTTTTTTGAATATCCAAATAATTTAGAAATCAAAATCAATCATCGTTTAAAAAACGGCCATATATTTTATTATTCAAACTATAAAGAATTCCCTTTTTTTATCTGATCAATTTTTTAAAAGCAAAATAAATTATAAATAGATATTCTTTCGCAATGATTCTATCCAATGTTTTTAAAATGAAAATTTTTTTTCTAAGTTTTAATTTTCTTTTTCATAGTTTTTTCGAAAGCAGCCTTAGTGTTAATTATTGTTTTATTGAATATTTTCTTCAGCTTTTGAATGTTTGTCTTTTGTTGTTAATCTAAAATCAAAAATAATTGTTAATTTAAAATTTTTCAAAAAAGTATTGACTCTTTCTAAAACGGATTTTTGATAAGGAAAATGTATTAAAACTATCGTGTATACATATCAAGATTTAGAGTAATTTTAATTTAAATTTATATTTTAATTATTTAAATATTATTGTTATAGGATTGATTAACTAAGTTAAATCAGTTGTTAAGCATTACTCTATTTATTAATACATATGATATATTATGGTAAATTAAAATATTATATTAATTTGAATTACTAGGCAACTCTAATTAATAACTAGTTAATTGATGATTGATTTCTAGAGACGAATTTGAATAAGCGATAGTATTTAAAGGGAATAGATTTTTGGTTAAGTTGTGGTTCTGTTTGTATATAATAACAGATGCAATGAATACAAGTAAGACAATCACACTACAACATAATCATCTGCACATATTATTTTGTCACAGTCTATTGAGTGATTTTGTTTTTTAATCCAAAATCATATATATTCCTAAAGTTAAATGGTAAATTCAATTCTTTAATGGTAATACAAAGCCAATAATCGCGAAGAGCACTTTGATACAAACCTTAAACGAAGACTTTACGAAAACTATGATGACTTGCGACGCGTCGATCGACTTTTGTATTTATTTAAACCTCAAGACAACGGATCAACACAAAATTAATTATACTCCAGGATCAGTTAGTAGATAAGATGTTAACCTTAAATCATTGCTCAATATTTTACAGTCATAAATCAAAAATCCACAATTCCTCCACAAGGCAAAAATTGCAACCTCTACTCCCCACCGGGCCATTTCATCTCGTTATCTAAGATTTAATTGGTCCACTACTACTTTTAAGATATATTCATCTAACAGATGGTGAGAAAAACTTCCAATCTTAGCTGAAAAGCAAAATTTTATTAATTACTGACATTTATAAACTCAAGACCTCTCCATACCACTCTGAGTGTGACGGCTTGAACAAAAGTATTAATCGCACATTGAAAACAAGGCTTTTAATCATTACATAAAAAAAATTACTTAGAAAATTGACATTGAAAGATTATTTTTTTTGTCCGAAATTTATTACAAAGAAATATTAACATTGAAAAAGATTGTCATATTTTTGCTAAAATACTTGGTCGAAAAAATCTTTTAAGCTTTTATATAATAAAATAAATAAAAATTAGTATCACATGATTCTTATAAGTTTATCCAATAATTCTAAATATTTTTACTTTTAAATTATTTTTTGTTAATTTTATTAATTTTTTCCCCTTTTTAATCTCTTTTGAATATTTAAATAAAAAAGGTTGCAGATAATTTGCATAAATAAATTATGGATGAGCCAAGCTTTGTATCAGCTGATAATTTTTCAGAAAATTTTCTCCTTAATTAATTTATTTCAATTTAAAATTTTTGTTTTTGTTTTTTGTTTTAAGATTCACAATTCCTTTTTTTGTGTAAATTAACATGCAACAACCAACCATACACCTTTCGAAGCTGAGTATTTTTGAAAATCAAAGCTTCAATTAGAATAACTAATTATTTAGAACATTTATTTTGAAATTAAAATTAAAAAAAAAGTTATCCTTTTGTGAAAAATTGTAAATTTATTTTTTTTTTTTGGTTTTTTTTACCAGAGATATAGTAAATGCAAAAATAGAAAATTCATTTCTTTGTTAAGATAAATGTATTGATAAAAATTCATACAGTTGCAAAAGCTTTAACCTAATATTTAATTCTAATCTTTAATGGGAAACTAACTTTTATTTTAAAATATGCCATAATAAATTTTAAAAAATTTTGCATCTGAGAAAAAAACCTCTGTCGCATTTTAAAAATGAATTTTAATTGAATATAAATAAGAGAAGATTCAATTGTATTCTAAAAAAGAAATTAAAAATAAGAAAAAATGCACGTTTTCTATATTTGTCTTCTAGCCACTTTTTTGGTTTTTACTGAATGTTCAGTCATACAACAAAAACCACGAATTGATTCTTCAGTTGAATCATGTAAGTTTTAAGTGCCCAGCTTAATATATTTCAAAGTTTATTTTAGCCCAAGTTTCATTCAAAGCGCATTTGATTAGGCTTTCATTGTGTGGAGAAGATAAAAAATGCATTATGAGTCAAAAGATGGACAATAATGAGTCATTTTTATCATCAATTGGTTTGTTCATTTTAATTTGTCTTCCAAAATTAATATATTAAAATTGAAAAAAATTAAAGAATTTTTAAAAAACGAACCTAATCCAAGATGCATAGATTGTTATAATGCTGCATATGATTGTTATTATAGTAGCGGCTCTTGGTCCAATAGCGAATGTACATATGCCTACGATGTCTGCTATAGCTGTGGTGTGACTTTGTCAACTGCCATTGCTTGGTTATTTGGAAAATAATTTTTTTTTTTGCACATTAAATAAACCTAATTAAAAGTTAAAAAATTATTTAAGTAATAAAGTTGTTTTTTTCGAATGAATTTTTTGAATATCCAAATAATTTAGAAATCAAAATCAATCATCTTTTAAAAAACGGCCATATATTTTATTATTCAAACTATAAAGAATTCCCTTTTTTATCTGATCAATTTTTTAAAACCAAAATAAATTATAAATAGATATTCTTTCGCAATGATTCTATCCAATGTTTTTAAAATGAAAATTTTTTTTCTAGGTTTTAATTTTCTTTTTCATAGTTTTTTCGAAAGCAGCCTTAGTGTTAATTATTGTTTTATTGAATATTTTCTTCAGCTTTTGAATGTTTGTCTTTTGTTGTTAATCTAAAATCAAAAATAATTGTTAATTTAAAATTTTTCAAAAAAGTATTGACTCTTTCTAAAACGGATTTTTGATAAGGAAAATGTATTAAAACTATCGTGTATACATATCAAGATTTAGAGTAATTTTAATTTAAATTTATCTTTTAATTATTTAAATATTATTGTTATAGGATTGATTTACTAAGTTAAATCAGTTGTTAAGCATTACTCTATTTATTAATACATATGATATATTATGGTAAATTAAAATATTATATTAATTTGAATTACTAGGCAACTCTAATTAATAACTAGTTAATTGATGATTGATTTCTAGAGACGAATTTGAATAAGCGATAGTATTAAAAGGGAATAGATTTTTGGTTAAGTTGTGGTTCTGTTTGTATATAATAACAGATGCAATGAATACAAGTAAGAAAATCACACTACAACATAATCATCTGCACATATTATTTTGTCACAGTCTATTGAGTGATTTTGTTTTTTAATCCAAAATCATATATATTCCTAAAGTTAAATGGTAAATTCAATTCTTTAATGGTAATACAAAGCCAATAATCGCGAAGAGCACTTTGATACAAACCTTAAACGAAGACTTTACGAAAACTATGATGACTTGCGACGCGTCGATCGACTTTTGTATTTATTTAAACCTCAAGACTACGGATCAACACAAAATTAATTATACTCCAGGATCAGTTAGTAGATAAGATGTTAACCTTAAATCATTGCTCAATATTTTACAGTCATAAATCAAAAATCCACAATTCCTCCACAAGGCAAAATTGCAACCTCTACTCCCCACCGGGCCATTTCATCTCGTTACCTAAGATTTAATTGGTCCACTACTACTTTTAAGATATATTCATCTAACAGATGGTGAGAAAAACTTCCAATCTTAGCTGAAAAGCAAAATTTTATTAATTACTGACATTTATAAACTCAAGACCTCTCCATACCACTCTGAGTGTGACGGCTTGAACAAAAGTATTAATCGCACATTGAAAACAAGGCTTTTAATCATTACATAAAAAAAATTACTTAGAAAATTGACATTGAAAGATTATTTTTTTTGTCCGAAATTTATTACAAAGAAATATTAACATTGAAAAAGATTGTCATATTTTTGCTAAAATACTTGGTCGAAAAAATCTTTTAAGCTTTTATATAATAAAATAAATAAAAATTAGTATCACATGATTCTTATAAGCTTATCCAATAATTCTAAATATTTTTACTTTTAAATTATTTTTTGTTAATTTTATTTATTTTTTCCCCTTTTTAATCTATTTTGAATATTTAAATAAAAAAGGTTGCAGATAATTTGCATAAATAAATTATGGATGAGCCAAGCTTTGTATCAGCTGATAATTTTTCAGAAAATTTTCTCCTTAATTAATTTATTTCAATTTAAAATTTTTGTTTTTGTTTTTTGTTTTAAGATTCACAATTCCTTTTTTTGTGTAAATTAACATGCAACAACCAACCATACACCTTTCGAAGCTGAGTATTTTTGAAAATCAAAGCTTCAATTAGAATAACTAATTATTTAGAACATTTATTTTGAAATTAAAATTAAAAAAAAAAGTTATCCTTTTGTGAAAAATTGTAAATTTATTTTTTTTTTGGTTTTTTTTACCAGAGATATAGTAAATGCAAAAATAGAAAATTCATTTCTTTGTTAAGATAAATGTATTGATAAAAATTCATACAGTTGCAAAAGCTTTAACCTAATATTTAATTCTAATCTTTAATGGGAAACTAACTTTTATTTTAAAATATGCCATAATAAATTTTAAAAATTTTGCATCTGAGAAAAAACCTCTGTCGCATTTTAAAAATGAATTTTAATTGAATATAAATAAGAGAAGATTCAATTGTATTCTAAAAAAGAAATTAAAAATAAGAAAAAATGCACGTTTTCTATATTTGTCTTCTAGCCACTTTTTTGGTTTTTACTGAATGTTCAGTCATACAACAAAAACCACGAATTGATTCTTCAGTTGAATCATGTAAGTTTTAAGTGCCCAGCTTAATATATTTCAAAGTTTATTTTAGCCCAAGTTTCATTCAAAGCGCATTTGATTAGGCTTTCATTGTGTGGAGAAGATAAAAAATGCATTATGAGTCAAAAGATGGACAATAATGAGTCATTTTTATCATCAATTGGTTTGTTCATTTTAATTTGTCTTCCAAAATTAATATATTAAAATTGAAAAAAAATTAAAGAATTTTTAAAAAACGAACCTAATCCAAGATGCATAGATTGTTATAATGCTGCATATGATTGTTATTATAGTAGCGGCTCTTGGTCCAATAGCGAATGTACATATGCCTACGATGTCTGCTATAGCTGTGGTGTGACTTTGTCAACTGCCATTGCTTGGTTATTTGGAAAATAATTTTTTTGCACATTAAATAAACCTAATTAAAAGTTAAAAAATTATTTAAGTAATAAAGTTGTTTTTTTCGAATGAATTTTTTTGAATATCCAAATAATTTAGAAATCAAAATCAATCATCGTTTAAAAAACGGCCATATATTTTATTATTCAAACTATAAAGAATTCCCTTTTTTATCTGATCAATTTTTTAAAACCAAAATAAATTATAAATAGATATTCTTTCGCAATGATTCTATCCAATGTTTTTAAAATGAAAATTTTTTTTCTAGGTTTTAATTTTCTTTTTCATAGTTTTTTCGAAAGCAGCCTTAGTGTTAATTATTGTTTTATTGAATATTTTCTTCAGCTTTTGAATGTTTGTCTTTTGTTGTTAATCTAAAATCAAAAATAATTGTTAATTTAAAATTTTTCAAAAAAGTATTCACTCTTTCTAAAACGGATTTTTGATAAGGAAAATGTATTAAAACTATCGTGTATACATATCAAGATTTAGAGTAATTTTAATTTAAATTTATCTTTTAATTATTTAAATATTATTGTTATAGGATTGATTTACTAAGTTAAATCAGTTGTTAAGCATTACTCTATTTATTAATACATATGATATATTATGGTAAATTAAAATATTATATTAATTTGAATTACTAGGCAACTCTAATTAATAACTAGTTAATTGATGATTGATTTCTAGAGACGAATTTGAATAAGCGATAGTATTAAAAGGGAATAGATTTTTGGTTAAGTTGTGGTTCTGTTTGTATATAATAACAGATGCAATGAATACAAGTAAGAAAATCACACTACAACATAATCATCTGCACATATTATTTTGTCACAGTCTATTGAGTGATTTTGTTTTTTAATCCAAAATCATATATATTCCTAAAGTTAAATGGTAAATTCAATTCTTTAATGGTAATACAAAGCCAATAATCGCGAAGAGCACTTTGATACAAACCTTAAACGAAGACTTTACGAAAACTATGATGACTTGCGACGCGTCGATCGACTTTTGTATTTATTTAAACCTCAAGACTACGGATCAACACAAAATTAATTATACTCCAGGATCAGTTAGTAGATAAGATGTTAACCTTAAATCATTGCTCAATATTTTACAGTCATAAATCAAAAATCCACAATTCCTCCACAAGGCAAAATTGCAACCTCTACTCCCCACCGGGCCATTTCATCTCGTTACCTAAGATTTAATTGGTCCACTACTACTTTTAAGATATATTCATCTAACAGATGGTGAGAAAAACTTCCAATCTTAGCTGAAAAGCAAAATTTTATTAATTACTGACATTTATAAACTCAAGACCTCTCCATACCACTCTGAGTGTGACGGCTTGAACAAAAGTATTAATCGCACATTGAAAACAAGGCTTTTAATCATTACATAAAAAATTACTTAGAAAATTGACATTGAAAGATTATTTTTTTTGTCCGAAATTTATTACAAAGAAATATTAACATTGAAAAAGATTGTCATATTTTTGCTAAAATACTTGGTCGAAAAAATCTTTTAAGCTTTTATATAATAAAATAAATAAAAATTAGTATCACATGATTCTTATAAGCTTATCCAATAATTCTAAATATTTTTACTTTTAAATTATTTTTTGTTAATTTTATTTATTTTTTCCCCTTTTTAATCTATTTTGAATATTTAAATAAAAAAGGTTGCAGATAATTTGCATAAATAAATTATGGATGAGCCAAGCTTTGTATCAGCTGATAATTTTTCAGAAAATTTTCTCCTTAATTAATTTATTTCAATTTAAAATTTTTGTTTTTGTTTTTTGTTTTAAGATTCACAATTCCTTTTTTTGTGTAAATTAACATGCAACAACCAACCATACACCTTTCGAAGCTGAGTATTTTTGAAAATCAAAGCTTCAATTAGAATAACTAATTATTTAGAACATTTATTTTGAAATTAAAATTAAAAAAAGTTATCCTTTTGTGAAAAATTGTAAATTTATTTTTTTTTTTTGGTTTTTTTTACCAGAGATATAGTAAATGCAAAAATAGAAAATTCATTTCTTTGTTAAGATAAATGTATTGATAAAAATTCATACAGTTGCAAAAGCTTTAACCTAATATTTAATTCTAATCTTTAATGGGAAACTAACTTTTATTTTAAAATATGCCATAATAAATTTTAAAAAATTTTGCATCTGAGAAAAAAACCTCTGTCGCATTTTAAAAATGAATTTTAATTGAATATAAATAAGAGAAGATTCAATTGTATTCTAAAAAAGAAATTAAAAATAAGAAAAAAATGCACGTTTTCTATATTTGTCTTCTAGCCACTTTTTTGGTTTTTACTGAATGTTCAGTCATACAACAAAAACCACGAATTGATTCTTCAGTTGAATCATGTAAGTTTTAAGTGCCCAGCTTAATATATTTCAAAGTTTATTTTAGCCCAAGTTTCATTCAAAGCGCATTTGATTAGGCTTTCATTGTGTGGAGAAGATAAAAAATGCATTATGAGTCAAAAGATGGACAATAATGAGTCATTTTTATCATCAATTGGTTTGTTCATTTTAATTTGTCTTCCAAAATTAATATATTAAAATTGAAAAAAATTAAAGAATTTTTAAAAAACGAACCTAATCCAAGATGCATAGATTGTTATAATGCTGCATATGATTGTTATTATAGTAGCGGCTCTTGGTCCAATAGCGAATGTACATATGCCTACGATGTCTGCTATAGCTGTGGTGTGACTTTGTCAACTGCCATTGCTTGGTTATTTGGAAAATAATTTTTTTTTTTGCACATTAAATAAACCTAATTAAAAGTTAAAAAATTATTTAAGTAATAAAGTTGTTTTTTCGAATGAATTTTTTTGAATATCCAAATGATTTAGAAATCAAAATCAATCATCGTTTAAAAAACGGCCATATATTTTATTATTCAAACTATAAAGAATTCCCTTTTTTTATCTGATCAATTTTTTAAAACCAAAATAAATTATAAATAGATATTCTTTCGCAATGATTCTATCCAATGTTTTTAAAATGAAAATTTTTTTTCTAGGTTTTAATTTTCTTTTTCAAAGTTTTTTCGAAAGCAGCCTTAGTGTTAATTATTGTTTTATTGAATATTTTCTTCAGCTTTTGAATGTTTGTCTTTTGTTGTTAATCTAAAATCAAAAATAATTGTTAATTTAAAATTTTTCAAAAAAGTATTGACTCTTTCTAAAACGGATTTTTGATAAGGAAAATGTATTAAAACTATCGTGTATACATATCAAGATTTAGAGTAATTTTAATTTAAATTTATATTTTAATTATTTAAATATTATTGTTATAGGATTGATTTACTAAGTTAAATCAGTTGTTAAGCATTACTCTATTTATTAATACATATGATATATTATGGTAAATTAAAATATTATATTAATTTGAATTACTAGGCAACTCTAATTAATAACTAGTTAATTGATGATTGATTTCTAGAGACGAATTTGAATAAGCGATAGTATTAAAAGGGAATAGATTTTTGGTTAAGTTGTGGTTCTGTTTGTATATAATAACAGATGCAATGAATACAAGTAAGAAAATCACACTACAACATAATCATCTGCACATATTATTTTGTCACAGTCTATTGAGTGATTTTGTTTTTTAATCCAAAATCATATATATTCCTAAAGTTAAATGGTAAATTCAATTCTTTAATGGTAATACAAAGCCAATAATCGCGAAGAGCACTTTGATACAAACCTTAAACGAAGACTTTACGAAAACTATGATGACTTGCGACGCGTCGATCGACTTTTGTATTTATTTAAACCTCAAGACTACGGATCAACACAAAATTAATTATACTCCAGGATCAGTTAGTAGATAAGATGTTAACCTTAAATCATTGCTCAATATTTTACAGTCATAAATCAAAAATCCACAATTCCTCCACAAGGCAAAAATTGCAACCTTATCTTAATCATTTTATAATTATTTAATAGCCAGAAAGCTCGTCCAATTTTGGAAAAGTAACCATTTTTAATCACATAAAGAGCTTCGTTGCCGCATACCCAGCAAAACTCGTGCTTGCATCTATTACAGGTAATGTGAATTTTGAACACTTTACTTTATTATTTAAAGTTTTCATACAAAATCAAATAAATTAATGAGTCAAATATAATCAATAATAATCAAATTTTTAATTTATAAATTTATTAAAATAACTTTTTGTGAATATTAATTGTTCAAATAGATCATCTTTAAGACACTTTTTTGATGGTCGAATCCTAGCACTACCCATATTAGATATTCTTTCTATCGAAATACTAATTTCTGATACTTATTTTAAATTTTTTATTCAATTTTCAGTTCTTTGTACTGATTCTAAAATTTTGTTTTATTAAACTGCTGTAAATATTCTTGATAGCTAAATTCTTAACTTCTAATAATTATTTTTTTTGTAAATTTTTATTGTTTTTCAAATTTTAATCATGAAACTTTAATTTTTTATCTTTAGGTTGATAATGTAAATCAAATGAGTCATCAATATACTCATTATTTTTAAAATCAAAATTCTAATGCCAATATCAATGTTTTAGTATAAAAGCATTTTTTTATTCTAATTATTCAGCTCAGAAGTCTGTTCTTTTGGGTACGCCATTTTATTTTGATACTAAACCATTTTGAATTAAAACGGCATAGAATAAAGATGATTTGAACTAGGTTTTTTATATTTAAAAATTTTAAAAAATATTTAAAAAGGCTTTAAAGTTTATTTACATGATAAAATTTTGTTTTATTATAAAAATAAATATTTGTACAAATTGAATAAAGCTTCAAATAGAAAAAAAAATATACAAATAATTTTAGCTCAAAAGCTTCAATTGAATACAAACATTGCGAAAAAATTACTATTTCAAAAAATTTGAAATTTAAAAATAACAAAAATAATTGATTTATTCATTGAAAAAAGTCCTTTAACAATGTTCTGCGTCGCTTTTCAACAATACTCATGTGAATTCTGATATTAAACTTGTCATTCAAATTAACTTTCTCAAGACTGTGGCTTAAGTTCTCCACCTCCCTTTCCAATTCAGCCTGGATGTTCTCAAACAGCATTTTAGTCTCATTATTGTCCAAATAGTACGCATACGGATAAGTGTACTGAAGAGTATATCGAGCTCTGGTCAACACGTCCACAGCTTCGATCAAAAACTCCCAGTCCACCAGAGTGCCTCCTTCCTTGTTCATTATTTTGTGCTGAATCTTGAGCAGGCACTGTTGCCTCAGCGCTTTTTCGAACTTGAGACTATTTGAATGGTTGATCCAGCGGTGGTAGTAGTGTGTGTATCTGTTGAGTGCCTCTCTAGCTGTGTCTTGTTCCGGGTTGCCTTTGTATCTGTTGCAGTCATAGGTGGGACCGTGTGTTTTCCAATCGTTGCCGCATACCCAGCAAAACTCGTGCTTGCATCTATTACAGGTCATGTGAGAGCAACCACCATTTTTTTCAATGCAAACTTTGCACTTTGGACAGTCTTGAGTGTGAACCAACAAGTAATTTCTGGTCTCCGAATCGTCCTGACACTTCAGGTTCCATTTGCGAATAGTGCTGCAATTGTTCGGAGCATGGTAAGGAGTAGCGCACAAGAAACAAAACTGAGTGTCACAATTTGTACAAAAAACTCGTTTGGCACCAGGTTTACTCCTGAGCCAAACAACACTGTCGCATTTTTTGCTCACTGTTTCAGTCGGCTCGGGAGATTCTGTTTCAAATGTGAAGGAAACAGTTGGCGTGGATGTAACTGTGCTTGTAAGTCGGATTCCAGTGTTGGCCACATGAGTGCGAGGTGTCGAAAACTGTGAGTTGACTTTTACACTGTGAATTTCGCCTGGACATACCTGCAGATCCTCACTCTCATTTATGAGGTCATTGACGACCAATTTTTTGTACTTTTCCATCAAATTCACATCACTTGTTTTCAAACATTCAAGAACAAAATTCTTGCCAGCCACCACATTACACTTGGTCTGCATACACTCAAAAAAGTGACCACCGGCATAGTTGACCAAAGACTCGAAGTGCATTTTCCAGCAATCGATACAAAACAAGTGACCACACTGCTCCAGAGCCATCATTTCTTGGCCAGATTTGGCACAGTAACAAATTTCGCAGCAAGTCTCCAATTCACTTGATTTGCCTGTCAAAGTGGTCGAAGCCATCGAAGTCAATTTGTTTTCGTTGAATATGTTTAGATAAGAGACCAGACTTGTCTTGTTGACTGATGAGGTTTTCTTGCTGTTGTTGTTATTGTCATCGCTAAAATAAGACTTTAAAAAAGAGCTTGGATCTTTATTATATTCATTGAGAATGGTCTGATGGTTCCAGTTGAACTGTTTGAGAAGATAAAGTGCATCTAATGGATCGTCTAATTTTAATACAGAGGTCACATTTTGGCATTTTTGTTCAACTATCAAATCGATTTTGTTTTTTGGATAAATTTGATAGTCAAAGTGTTCCGGGTCCGACTGGATCAGGTCATTGTCGTCGTCTTCACTCTCACAGATATAATTGTTGTTGTGGTCGTCATCGTAGCTGTAGTGGTCATCATCGTATTCGTCCTCGTAATTGTCCGAATCGTCAACGTCCAGATTTGAGTACATTTTTTGCTCTTCGCACTTTTTAACTTCGACAGACATTCTCCCAGATCTTGTCTAAAAATTTATTTGGAAAAAAATTTGAGAACTTTTTAATTTTTAATTTATAATTTTTATTTGAATGTAAAAGTCGCTCAAGTTTAGTGACGTTGTTGAATTTAAAAATTAAAATTTTAAATTCAAGTTTTTTATTTTCTTTTAAATTTTTTATTATAGAAATAAATTTAAAAATGGAATTAGAAAATCTCTTGAAATTTAGGTTTAAAAAGACTGTTTTAAAAATTGATTCTAATAGGTGACATTTGTGGATTTTTAAAATGCTACTTTAATCTAGCAGTTTTGCTGCAGTTCGATAATTCATTTAATGTAAGAACTTAGAGAATTTTCACAGACAATTTTAGGCTTTTGGAAAAAATATTTAAATTTTTTTTGTTCTAGCATCCGCACTGTCTCAACAAACTTTTTTTTCAAAAATGCAAATAAAATTTTTCCGTTAATTAATTTAAAAAAAAAAACTTGTATTTTCTCGTATTAAACTTATTCAAAAAATTTAAATTTTAATCACATCTAGTTGGAAACCTTAAGATCAAGACTTAATTTAAGAATTTTTTTATTTAAAAGCCAAAAAATATACTCTTAAAATTTTGAAGATAAAAAAGGAAAATTAAATGCTTTGTTTGATTGATTCATTTTTAATTATCAACCTTTGTTATAATTTTTAATTTCTAAAATTCAGTTACGGAAAAATTTTAAAAAAATCAATCCATTTTTTATTTTTTTTCTGTTCTCTTGTACTGAATTTTTCATAACTATTTAAAAAAAAAAATACAATTATGATTAATACCTTAAGAACTTCGAATAAAAAATTCATCAGAAAGAACGTAAATTAAATGATAAATGATCAATTTTTTTGTTCATTTTTAACAACGAAATTTAAGATTAATTTTCTATTTCTGTGAAAAATTCTTGAAAAGAAATGTATGTAAAACACCTTTAATTTTCATTTGATTGACTCGCATCAATTTTAAAACAATCACTTGAAATTTTTAGCAAATTTTTTGGTAAAAACGCTGGTTTCGCTTTTTATTATAAAAAATTGTTGCTAAATACGTGAAACCTAAATATCGACGGCTGATCATTATCCTAATTATTTTTAATTTTATTATAGAGATATTATCAGTTTAATTATAAATTTAATTTATTTTTTTAAGGATAGTTTAATATAAAATTTTTTTTAGTATTTCACATCTTTTTACAAATATGTCATATTTTGAGAATTTTCATGTAAACATTTTTTTAAGTAAAAAACATTGTTAAACATATTCATTTATTTAGAAATCCGTCTTTAAATGAAATGGTGATTTTTTTTAACTAATTAGAATTTTTGAATCAAACTTGATGAAAAAAATTTAGATTTGAAATACCAACTAAAATTAGCATACTGGATAGTCTTAGATAAAATAACTAAGTTAAAAAAGTAAAAAATTGAGATGTCCAAAAAATTGAATAAATTTGGCACTTTTTTAAAAAAAAATGAATTTTTTTACCCTTCAATATTTATTTTCAAAATTATGTAAAAAAAAATTTACCATAATTTACGTAAATTTTGGTAAAATGTAATCTATTTAATAGTAAAAAATGGTAAAATGTCAAAATTACATTAAACATTTAAAAAAGATTAAAATTGAAAATATAAAATAATATGGCCATCAATTAATGGACTGACAAAAAAAATTAAATTTTACTGAGAAAAAAGACTAAATCTACTGACAAAAAAACTACATATGATGACAAATAAATTAATTGACTGATAAAATAATTATTTGAGTGACCAAAATACTTTTTTGACTAATTAATTATTTTTACAACAAATTAATAATTTTGAGGTCACAATAAAAATCAAAATCTTGAACTATAGCACCAAAATCAGAAGGAAGCTCCAGACGATTATGACAAACCGTTTTGTCCAAATCTCATCATCAAGCTAGAGTCAACTATGAGAAAGCGTCACAATTTAAGTTCATTCCTTACAATCTTAGAGAATTAAATTACTAAATAGCTTTTCTTTTTTTTTCCTTATTCACTCCTTGTGAAGCATAGGGTCATTACTTTTGATTTCCACTCAAGTCGAACTAAATAGCTTAATTAGAACTAAAATAAAATTAAAATGAATAAAATTTTGTCAGTAAAAAATTATTAAATAGTCATCTGAATATATATATGTTTGTCAGTCGTTTAATTTTTTATTGTCAGCTAAAAAAGATTATATTAGTTACCACTTTTAGTTATTTTTTTCATCTTAAAAAAATCAAATTTGTCACCCCCCAAAAAATTTAAGCCAAATAATATTTTAATTAATTTAAATTAAAATCTAGATAATAATTTAATTAATAGAAAATCAAGGAGGTTGATTAAACAATCAAAAAGCATTAAAACTAATTTAAATATTTTTTTTAACGTAAAAAAATGAAGATAAATTTTTTTTTTCAATTTAATTTAAAATTTTAATTAACCATTTTTTGCTATTTTTTACTATTAAATTGATTACATATTACCAAAATTTACGTAAATTATGGTAAATTTTTTTTAAAATAATTTTGAAAATATATATTGAAGGATAAAAAAATTCTTTTTTTTTTTAAAAAGTGCCAAATTGTTTCAATTTTTAGGACATTTTTTTTTTACATAAATTTACGTAAAATATTTTTTACGTAAATTATCGTAAATTACTAAATCCGGAACACCACTGTAAGCATTAATAAATTTCTCTTAAAAATTTTATAAATTTCAATTCTCACGAATACTTTGCTATAAATAAAGGCAAATTAAAGGTGATACCTCACTTTGTGTGAAAGCAAAAAATAACTTTTCCCTCAAGGAGCAAAAGAGTTTTTAAATTTAAATAAAGATAAAAGAATTAATTAAAAATAAATAAAAAAAAAATAAAAAAAAAATAAAAAAAGTTTATCTTATCATTTTTTAATGATAAGATAGTAATTTGAAATAGTAAAAAGATAGTAAAAAGATTTTAATTTGAAAACAAAAAATAACAACTGTGATAGAGGGTTTTTAGAATTGGCCCGACTGTTCCCTCAAGGTCTTTGAATTTTCATTTTATCCACAAGAACCGGTTCATTAAAACCGGTTGATCCAAATCAAATTAAAATATAAACAAAAATCTCATCATTTATTTTATTAATTTACATGTTTATAATGTAAGACAAAGAACGGTTTAAAATTTAAAAAAAGATACAATTAAAAAAAAATAAAAAACTCTATACTACAATTTTCTATTCATCTGAATGTTTTTTTTTAATTAAATTTAATGAATTGTCCACGTTGGTCTCTTGCAGCTCGAGAACATGCTGAAGTTGGACCACTCGGCCATCGGGCCCAATAGTGGCTGGTTTGATGACACCACCGAGCCTAGTGAGCTTATCAATAGTGTTGGCAAGCTGGACAGCTTCGTGTTCCTTTTGCTCGTCGCTCATGCCCTCGAAAATGTCTCTTTTATTAGTGCGGACATACTTTTGGCTTTTGTGGTCGAGCTTGGCATTGTCGAGCTCGGCTCGGCCCGTTATCGGATTGATACACTCTTCCAGCTGCTTGTAGTCCTCGGTGTCCGAGCTGTCCGAGTCGCTCGAGTACGCAGCCCGGTCTCCGTGCGAGCTGAGCATTAGGCCGGCTTCGGCAAGCAGGCCAGCCGCGTTGCCATAACCAGTGTACTTGATCAGCCGACTGACGCTCTCCTTGCATAGAATAAACAACAACTGGGCCACTAGGCGCTTTATCTGCAAATTGGCATCGGTCATGAGGCGAACTAGCCGATTTCTGATGTGGCCGCCCGATTGCGGCAGCGCCACCAAGTCTTTCTTGTTCAACGGAGGCAGCACCTTGAGCCGCGAGTAATGTCTTATTATGTTATTTGACTTGCACATCAAGGACAACAGCAACAAAACTGGATACAGTCGATCCGACTCTGTCAGTCCGTTTGTGTAGCTGGTCACGTGACGATCCATGTAAGACAAAATCATTGTCACCGCTTCCAAATTTTTGCCTTCGAACTCCGAGCCCTCGTCACTGCTTAGCAGCAAAAAGCTCTCATAGTCCGCACTGTCCTTGCTGGACATCTTGGCCTCGTCCTGCCGTTGCCTCAGTAGTTTGGATCGGCGCGACTGTCTTTTTCGGCTGTGGGCCAAACGAGCGCTTGTGAAGTAGTTGGCCATTTGACTGGGACTTGTGGTCGATTGTGTGGGGCAGCACGGAGTCATGAGCTCTTCGAAACAAATGCTCGGCATGTTGGTCAACAGGTTGATTATGTTGCTGTGCAGGTTGTTGATTTTGTCGAAGTTTGGAGAAGTGGAGGCGTCTGGCCGACAGGTGATTAGGTCGCGCAGCACGGACACCAAGTGCATCAAGTGAGCTTCTTCTTCTTCGCTGGTGTGACCATGCTGTGTGCTCGATTGGCCGGCAAAGTTCAAATTGGGCTTGGCAATGTCCATGGTCAAGTTGTACAAGATTTTGAGTATTTCATTCACAAAGTCAATGTCGACTGGCTTCAAATAGCAATAGTCTTCTGAGTCCGCGCTGCCGACATCACTGTCGCTGCTCTGCAGTCTTTCCTTCATGACCAAATCGATTATTTCAATCAGATAAGTGATTACTTGAAGTTTTTCTCTCAGTTTGTAGCGAAGATCTCGATTGAAAACTGTGAGCAGAAACAAGATCCTAAGTTTAAAGATGGTCATTTGAAATAGGGTTTTGGATGTGGCCGAAGACTGGTCCTGCTTCAGGATTTCACTGAGCTGAAATTGTTTCAGAAAGATGGTGATGGCTTCGGCCACGTTGTTTTGAGAGTAGAAATTTTGGACAAATTTGCTATTGTAGATCAAATTGGACATGGACATGAGGGCAGAGAGGCTAACTGGGTGCAGCTGGGCGCACCACGGCTCTTCGTTCAGGCTCAGGCCGGACATTTTTTGTATCAGCTCGAGCAAAGTGTCTGCTTCGAACAAAACTATGGTGGATGTGTCGCGACTGAGCAGCCGGATCATGTCCAAAAGGGAGGTGGCCAGCGCCAAGCCGGCTTTTGATGCGGCATCGCGCCTCAGCTCAGTGCACACCAGGTCCAAGCATTGCTGCACTGAGCGCGAGAATGTTTTGTGCACCGAATCGTCCGGCTTGAGTGCGCCGAACGAGAAAGTGTTGGAATTTTGGCTGTTAAAGTGTTGGATAGAGTTGGTAATGGCGTCAAAGTTTTTTCCATCGATCTGCAAAGCACATAAATTATCTATTAAATCATCCAACATTTTATCTAAACAAAAAAGCGTGTTTTAGACAACAAAAAGAGAAGAGTTAAGCTTGGATGGTGTGACTGCACTAGTGCTTAGCTAAAGCTACGAGCATTGCTTCTGACTGTAACTTGATCTCGCTGTTTCAATGTCTTTCTAGATCTGAATAATTATTTAAATTAAAACAAGCTAGAATATTAAGAATATTTGAAGAATAAATAGCTGAGAGAAAAGAGAAAATAAATTTCATTTTGTTCGATGGAAATGGCAAAAATTTATTATTATTATTATTTTTGTTGAATTATAATAATTCGGCCGAATTGACTTTGTTTGAAAAATAATTATACTGTGGCCAAGTTTTTATTCAAACCTCTCTTTTTTTCACAAAAATTAAATTTAACTGATAAATATAAAATCTAAAATAATCTTGAAATTTTTTTTTCTTTATTACCCTAAAAATTAGAAATAAAAAAACATGGCTTTTTTAAAAAATTAAAATTAATTTAAAATTTCCCAAAATATCTAGTCTCGTTCCCCAGGTCTCCTGATGTAGATATTTTTATTTTTTTTATTACCCAATTATTAAGATTATACATAAAAAAATTGATTAACACTTAGTGGCACTTTTTTTTAAAGAAAGAAAACTAATTTACCTAGACATGGTACCTAAATTGTAAAGTAAAAGATTTAAAAAATAAACTGACTAAACTGACAAGGGTTGCTTTCGTTCTGTAATTTTTACTTCATTTAAAAAGAATCAAAGATAAAAAAATCAAGTACTATGTCTTAAATTAGTTTTCTTTTTTTAAGAAAAAGTGCCAATAAATTAAAATATTGTATTATTATTTAGTTTAGTGTCTTTTTTATGTTTAATCGGCAAGATGTAAATAATTATTTTATTTTTAAAATTTTCATTTTTTCCAAAGATTGTATGCAATTTTTTAGTAAATTTTTTAATCATCAAAATGACTTAAATTTTATGAAATATTGTATAAATTTTTTTTGAAAAATATAAATTATTTTCATTTTGCCGTCTAAGCTTAAAAATTGAGGAATTTTATTTTAAATTAGGGGTATTTTATTCAAATTTTGTGGTATCGGTTTTCAAAGTCTGTTTAAAAAATTTTAAATTTTGGATTTGATAAAAATAAGAAGAAAAAATAACTAGATAGCAGTCACACAAGATACGGTAAACCCTTGAAGAAGAAGTTGAGAAGAGTTGGGTGCACTAAAAGCTGAATACTAAATTTTAATGTTTTGATAAGCCCTACACCATTACTGCATTTGAAATCAAAATTTGAATTTAAACATTTTCAGAAATTAAATTTTCGGTTTTTAGGATTAAAAACCGAAAGTTAATTTATTTTAATTAATTTCAAAATTATTTTTTATTTAATTAACGAAATAATATTTATATTTGTTTTAATTTCAGGATGAAAAAAAAAATAAATTAAATAAAATTCCAAATTTTTTAATTCCAATCGAATATTTAATTTTATGATTAAAGGAAAAAGTCCAAAACATTTTTTTTAGAAATAAATTAACTAGGAAGTACTAATTCACCAACAGGATAGTCAACGAGTGGAACGCCTTGCCAGTTACAGTGACAGACGCCGACTCCGTCAACAAGTTCAAGAATGGATACGATGTATTTCGGACTAGTCAACAATCCTGAAGATGAACATTATTTATAAAATTTTTCTCTTACAGCTTTTTCTATCGAGAATCTTAACTCTTACTTTGACCTATAAATTTTAAACAGGATATTTTTTTTTTCAGTACTTTCTATGTGTTATGTGCAAGGAGCTACCATAGGTAGTAGGTCATCTCCGCAAGCTAGTCTTGCTGTAGCTTATATATATTATTATTATTATTATTATTAATTGAATAAATGGCAAGAAAAAAGAGTTTAACTTCGTGGAATTTTTACCTAATAACAAAAATAGTGAGATCAATGCTAATTTTTGGGAGTGAAGAAAATCTAATTATATAATCAACAAAAAAAATTAAAAACTGAAATAGAACACAAAATGAATAACAATTATCGAAATTTAAAAATTTTACATATTTAAATGGAAATTTTCTCATAATCTTATTTTTGTCTTATTTTTATCTTATTTAATTTTATTTTTTTTTAAATACTTATTTTTGCTTTTTAATTTTTTTTACATCGCCTTAAAGGCGTTCATTGAAATATAATCAAAAACAAAGAGTCGAAATCAGTTAATGGGTTTATTCAATGAACATCAAAACGAAAAAAACCCAAAATAGTTATGTCAAAAATTAATATAATTTTTTGATTTTTGTTTTATTTAGAAAATTATTTTTTTTTGTAAAAATTGGAATATGATATGTCTTAAATTTGAATAAAAATATTAAAATTGAATTAACTATCTTTTTTATTTTATATATTTTTTGGATCCCTATGAATTCTTTGGAATTTTTACAAAAAAACATTTGATTTTCTATTTCATGATCTTCAGCATAATAATTAAGCTCAATTTTGTGTCAAGCATAATATATAGAAATGAGATAGAAAATTTAAATTTAATATATGAGCAAAAGATCATTTAATTTTAATGAGCAAAATAATCTTCTTAAAATCTATGAACATAACACTTTTAATTTTAAAAAATGGATTCTTAAAATATTTCATCAATTTTAAAGCGATTCAATTAGAAAAAATCTCTTTTGACACTAATTTACGTAAGATATTTTTTTTTCATAACAAAGAAGTACATTAAAACACTATGACAAGCTACTTGAGCCCATTAAGCTATTTCATCAAAAAAAAATTGTTAAATTATTCATGAATAATCAGTCTTTCGAAAACACAGACATTTTGATGTCAATATAATTTATTTTATTTATAAAAATTACTAAATCGTCAAATATATAGATTCAAGTTTTGAAATATGCTTTTTATTATTTTAATTTTTTGTCTGACAATGAAAAAAGGATAATACCCATTCTACAAAGCATAAGGGCTTATTGCTAATTTTAAAGCTAAATTTTATACTAAAGATTTAATTTTTTATGAAAAATAATTTTAGATTTATTTAATTTCTTAATTTCAAGGTTAATTAACGAGCAAGCGCCTATGTCACGAAAGACCAATTAACAATTCTGTAGACGTCTCAAGAAGGAGATTGTTTTACTCATTAAGAAATTCACATCCATATTCTTTAGTTCTTCATTTAAATTAAAGATTTTAATTAAAATATTATTATTTTTTAGTTATTAAATTTTGGTTAAGTCTTTGGATTTTGGCATCGTGTCACAATAAATTTACTGAAAAAAATTTTTTTTTAATCTGAAAACCTCGAGTAGGACTTTAAAAGTCCGACTGAAAAGAATCATAAGACGTTCCAAGAAAACCATGATTTTACACTTCATTAATATTATAAAGTTTTTATTCTTTTAAAAACATCGTCAAACATAGTCAGCGTATTTATCTTAGAGAAAAAAGCATGTCGCTCCGTTGAACAAAGTCTTTTAGAATTTTAAAATGTATCTATTTAAATTATTTCTATTCCATATTTAAACTATTCTAATTTTTTTTAATTTTATTTGTTTAAAATTATTTCAATAATGTTACCAAACGTAGTTTTTAGGCAAAATTATGAAGTTACGAAAATTTAAGCGGGTTTTTGAAAATGGCAGATCAAATTTTAGTGTAAAAAACATTTAAAAAAAAAAAAAAATTTTATAAAAAAACCTACTTAAAATTACAAATGCAAAATTTTTTTTTCATTAAATTAAAAAAAAAAGATTTTTAATCGACTGAATTTTTCGGTAAATACCTAAGCTTATTTAAACTAATTTGTATAATCTTTTACTATGAAAAAAATATATCAATTTTTATATGAAGTAATAATTATATATTGATAAATATTTTGTAATTTTGCAATACAAAATTAACTTTGTTTCGCTTTAATAAATTTCAATTCAAATATCAATTTTTTTATAGAATTCGAATCAGAAAAATAAAATGAAAAAAAATTGGAAATTATTTTGCATTCGAATTTTAAAATAAAAAATTGATTAAAAAAATTTTTAAGCTAAATATCTCATTCCGAAAAAAATTTTCATAGGATCAGATTAACTTTTAAAAAGCTAATTTTTTTTATGCTACTATCCTTTTATAATAAAATTTTATTTAATCTTTTGCCATTTATTTTATCATATTTTAGCTTATAATTTATTTTTTATCTGAATTATCTACCGTTTGATACAGATGTTAAAATTTATACCAAATTTCATCAAATAGAAGTAGCCACAAATAGAAGAAACTTGCTAGTATTTTAGTTAAAATTTTCTTAATTTGAATTGTTTTTCTCAAAATAAGTCCAGTGATCAGTTTACTGTTTTTTGTCATTACTGATGTAGCATTTTTTTTAAATCGATAGCAATCGGAAACTCTAGTATCGTGATTAATAGAGGTTGATTAAATAATTCCAAATTATGAATTTTGGCTCCCACTTTTTTGGTTATGAAGCTAAAAAGAAAATATTTCAAAAATAACACTTTATTTACGAACAATTTTTACAAATAAACTTAATAAAATCTTTTCTAAAATATCTGAAAAAAAGAAAAAAATTTACCATTTTCTTTTTTGTTCTGGACAAATCTTAAGTTAAGGCTCAGAAACCTACTTTTGGTATCTTTCATACTTTAACCCTCTTTCCAAATGATTTATCTTTCGAACTTATAAACCATCAAATACATTTTTCTGAACAATATTTTTATGAATAAAAGCATAAAGAACTTATGATTAAAAGATTCCTGAGTTAGTTTTGAATTTACCAGCGCTAAACCTCTTTAATAAATTATTTTCACCACTCTTTGCTTCTTTTATTCAATTTCTTTTATTGAATCTAAAGGAACTTAAGCCTGAACATAAAAACAAATAATAAATAAATAATAATAATTGATCGATGCGTGATATATTCACAATATTCGATTTTATGTATTTTTTTTTAAAGGGAACACTTATATAATATATATTAATTGTATTTAAATAAATAAAAATTTAGCCAGCTGATTATAAACGCCCTGTGTTTTGTAAAATAAAAAAAGAACCAAAAATTTTGTATAATTTCATTGACGATTTAAAAAAAAAAACAAAATCTTTGTTTTTAAGTTTCAGTAATTTTTTATATAGTTAAAATCTTAAAACAAAATTTTAGGAAGATATTATAATAAATGATAAGCTCGTGATAATTATCACATAATCAAAATTTAATTGATTAAAATCTTAAACTTTTGAAATAAGCTTTTTGAATTTTTTTTGAATTAAACATAAAATTTTTATTATTATAATTAAATAAAAAAAATCTTTTTTTTCTATTTGATCTTTAATTGATTTTTCTAGAATCTTTATTTGATAATTCTAAAGAAATATTTAAAAACCGCATTAAGGGATCCAAATTATGGCTTTAAATAATATTTAATTTTAATTAAAACATATTACAGCGAAACATAATTAAATTTTGTATTGCAATATTACAAAATATTTATTAATATTTTAATAAACTTGATATACCAAAATTAACCTAAACTTTCTGTGAAGTCAATTTTCTTCTAATTGTCTTTGCCTATAAAAATTTTTCAAAAAATATCTTGAATTTACAATAAATATTGATATTTTACTTTAATTTCGGTATTTTAAATTATCAAATTTATCCCTTTAAAAGATAATTTTTTATATATCGTGGCGGCTTAGAATAGAAATGAAAATTGTGTAGAAATGAAGATTGAAAAAAAAATTTATAATAATAATGAGCAAATTTGACGGGTTTATGAAAATTTTTATGATAAAAAAAATCTCATTAGATTTTGCCTAATTTTTTGACTAAAATATCAAAATATTTAATCCCATGATTATGATATTTAATTAATTTTAAAAATAAAACAAATTAATCTAGCATATTAAACTTGATTAAATTTTTTTGCAAGATTTAAGCAACTAGCTTAATTAATCATCTTAATTATGAATTCAGATTTTTGATAAAATCGATTATTAGATTCAACACTTGTTGACCATCAAAATTAATTAAAAATTTCTTAAAAGCTTGACACCAGAAAAAAATATATTTTTGGCCATTTTCGTATTCACTGTAATGTTTACTTTAGTACCCTTGGGTCCATCTATCCGATTTCTTCGTAAAACGTTTTATGATTAAGTTAATCAATTTTTCAATGATATCGACAAAGATGTTGCTATTACAGCCAGTAAAGTACTTTTAAATCAAGTGTTCAATACATATTGATGGAATTTTTTTTAAAAAAATTAATTTTGTAGCATTTTTATCATATCCTTGTTCTATTTATCAGAACATGCCAAAAGGATACATTATATAAAAAATATTATTCGGGGTTTTTGGAATAGCAACAACCAAATGCGTTAGAATTTGTAAAATTAAACTATTTTTTTCTAATAAAATATTTGCTGAAGAGTTTTTTTATATTAATTATTTTTTGTTAAAAAGTATTTTTAAAAATGTAGAGCAGTTTTTTTGTTTAGGTAAATTTCATAAATTTTTTTAAGTATCAACAATTTTTATGTTTTTTTTATGCCAAATCATTTTCATCTATCGAGAAATAATTGAATTATTTAAATATTCTGATCAAAGATATAAGGATTTATAATTTTGCTTAATACTCGAAATTATCCCTTTAATGCTTCTGGTGTGTAAATGAATTATTGAAAAAAAAAACATAAAAGATATTACATTTTGACATAAAAGTTAAAAAACAAAATTTTGGTAAATAATCCAGCCTAGAGTGTTAATTAGTAATTAGAATTATTTTCATCTAGTAAATTTATCTCATAAATTGCGCACAATTTCCTAAATTTTTTAAAAAATATTAGTTAGAAAAATGATATTATTTAACTAATTTTCTAAAAGGCTTTAGTTTAGAGTAATCATCATCTAAAAAAAATTTTTATACCATTTAAATATTAAGTGCAGAAAAACAAATTAATGTAGGCTAAAATATCTCTAGTGAGTTGACTTTTAATTAATCTATGAAAATTTTTGACAATTCATCTTTTATTTATTAGATAATGAAGAGTTTAATTTTGATATTTTTTAAGCCAGTAATATAAGCATTTTTTTAAGTAATTCTGAACTACGACTTATAGAATTATCAAGCGTCTTAATTGTTGTTTAGTCTGACCTCACTTGGCAAAGTAAAAATTTTGCTTATTTTCATTCTGTCCAATCTTGCTCAAAAATAAAATGCAAATTTTAAAAAACTGCAAGTTTGAATTTCTTACAATTATATCGATGAAATAAATATTCAAAATTAAATTCAAAATAAACAAAACAAAAACATGCTACACTACTTTCACAAGAGCTGGTGTCAGAAACAATTATGAAAGAAAATACAGACTCAATCTCAAAATCGACAAAGAAGTAAGACCACTAGAGCCGAATCCTATTTTTTAGGCATCAAACGGGACTCTATTTTGAATTCGGGAACAGAAAAAATAAAGCTAAATATACAAAAAATGCAAAACAGGATTTTGAGAATAATCAAGTTTTTTCCTCTTAAAACAAGCATTGATACGACCCACAAAGTGCTTAAAATCGATAAATAGAAGACAGATCAAACCAATTATTTATAAAATTTATGAAAACAAGAGCTCAACATGAACTAATAGCAAGTGAAATATACGATTTCTTTTCAGAAAGACACAATACAGCACAACAAAAATTAAGAACCATTTTTTAATAAATGAATAAATATTTATGAAATATTTTTTTTACAATGGCTATACTGGAGGAAAAATCTTGGGCATGTTGAAAGATTTGTATATGACGTTGGGCGGATTTAAACTTTTGATATCTGAGTTGACTAATTTTTTTTTAACTTTGAAATTAAAATAACGACTTTGTTAATAGAGAGGTAAAAAATACATTTCAAACAGACAATTTTAGAAAAAAAAAATTTAATACAATAAAAAAAATTGAGATCATTTTTAACTTTGAATTCAAATAAAAGGTAACAAAATATCAAAATAAAAGAAGGTCCTTTAACGTTGTGTAACGTTTTTTTAAACCCCGGCTAGTTAATTTTAATTTATCAAATTTACTAAAACTATCACCAATTTTACTTGATGAAAACAAAAACAAAAATTAAGTTTCATTATTTATATTTAGTTACATAAACACAATTTTATTCCATAAATCTCAAAGTTATATACAAAAATAGTCTCTTTTATGCCAATGTTTAGGCGTCTTCTTTTGCTCTTTTTTTTATTTCTGAATCAAAATATTTTTCAGGTAGAAAGATTTGATTGTTAGCAAAAATAATTACAAGTTTATGTTTGCATATCCAAGTTTTAAAATAATCATAGCAAGTACACTTGCAGAATTTTCAATTATCTGGATTAGTTCTAACAATCCCAATACTATTTTTTAACTCAAAAAAAGCATCGAATGTCGAATAAATTGTTATTATCATCAGCGTCGTCGGTACTTGCACCTACTTTTTTTTCACTATAACTATCGGGGGTTCAATAGCTTTTATATGGAAAAAATATTCGAAACGTCAATTTGTAACATTTTTAATTTTTTTAAATTCAGTAAATTTGAATGAAAAAAGTGTTTTTAAATCACATTAGTGATTATGAAACAAGTAATATTTTGTTAGGAAAATTTAGAAATTATGTATTTTTTTCTTAATTTTTGGTAATAGTTTCAGTAAATTTGATCAAAAAAGAATAATTAGCCAACAAAATATCAAGAAAAAGGAAGGTTCTTTAACGTTGTCCCATGACTTAATTCCTGGAAGGATCTTTGACAAGATCTGATCAAGAATCTTGACTTGTTACTTAACATTTTCTTTTTAAGAATCTTTATGAGTTCAGTTCACTTTTTTTTTTGATCATTAAACGATCTTTTATGATTCCAGTAAGTCAAAATAAGATTTAAAAAAACATATGGATTCTAATAATAAACTTTAAAGAAAATTCAAGATTCTTAATATTGATTCAAGATTAAATATTATAGTGATTTATATCGATTTAGATCTAAAATTATCAAAAAAGACTCTTTGAATAACAAAGTCAATCCAGTCTTCTTCTCTTGTATTACTCGCATCATCGGATTCTTTGGCCTCAAAAACAATTCTTCTTCTTCTTACATCAATTCCTTCGTCTTGTAAATTACTCTTAGGGGAATCATTATCTTAAAAAAATAAATATTAGAAAGTCTTAAAAATATTTGTAAAAAAAATTTCTTTTTTTGGCTGATCTTCTGGAGTCCAAACATTTTTGTTTTAATGAACGAACATAATTGTTTTTAACTTTTTAAGTAGCAAACTAAAAAAAGTAATTATTCAAATTAAAATAAAATTTAATTAAAAGTTACCTTTGATTAAATCTACTCTTCTTTGTTCCAACAAGGGAATTGTATTTTTTGATGATTCGACTGTCCCTTGAGCTAACTCGTCTTTTGTAAATAGAATGTCTAATAGTTTGGTTCCATAAGTATTTATGCTGTCGTTATTGAAGGGTGTGCTCAAAAGATGGCGTCCGTTATGAACCTTGAATATAATAAATATTAAAGATTTTAATAATAAATAAAATGAATATTAACAAATCGACTGTTATGTCCAGTCCAAGCTGTTCCTGAGCATCTTCTATCATTTGTTCGAAGAAATTTTGGCTTGCTGGTACGATTGATCTTTGAATGACTTGGACTCGATTATCTATTGAATTTACACTTGTTTGTAGATTCTGTAAACTAGTGGTCAAAACTGCAACTGTTGCCTCTATTCTTTCGACTTTGCTGTCGATTCGACCAGTCGCTATATTATTAGTTGAAATTGACTGGGAAATATGTTCAAGTGTTCTTGCTAATGATGTTACTGTCATGTTGCTCTGTTGACTTGGAGGAGTAAGTGAAGCTCTTGGTGTTGAAATCCTATCATTTGTTTCCTTACGGATAGGAAGAGTTCTTTGAGCTAAAAACAAATAAAATAAAATAAAACATTAATTAGTAAAATTTTAAAAATATTCATGATCGTTTATCATTAGAAATTTTGAAATCTAAATAAAATAAAATCTAAATTAAAAAACAAATTTTGAAAAAAGAAAATACTGGTGTTGGACATCAATACAATTATACATGATGTAGGTATTATACTTCCGGAATCAATTCAAAAAATGAGAAATGAACAATATTTTGATAATGTTTTTTTGCATGTTAAAAAACAAATGATTTATTTCTAATAGATATGAAAAACAAACAAAAAAAATGCAAAAAAATATAAAAATATAATAACATTTTTTATATAACTGAATATCAAAGTGAAATCGAACATGATTAGTCATCAGTTTCAAAATAAATAATTTAAAATAAATTGATATTTTTAGTTTTTTTAATCTCATAATTAAAAATATTCACATATTATAAAATCATTCAATTTAAAATAATTAATTAAGATTATTGTAAAGAAACTTAATAAACCTTTTTTTAGGTTTTTTATTAAGATCCTATTTAAATCTTATTAAAGATCTTTAGAGATTTCTATTATAAGATTTTTTCTAGTATTCTAATAAGATTTTTACTTAAATCTTTTCATAAAATTCAAGACAAATTTCTGACTCGAGATCTTATCAGATAAATATGAATTTCTAGACTAAATCTTATAATAGAAATCTCTAAAGATCTTTATTAAGATTTATATAGGATCTTAATAAAAAACCTAAAAAAGGTTTATTAAGTTTCTTTACAATAATCTTAAATGTTTTCGTACTGGAATCTAATTTTTTTTCTCAAAGTATTTTTTTATAAAGATCATATTTAAGAATCTTTCAAAAAATCTTTCAAGTTTCTTTATCTAAAGGAATCTTATGTTAACTTAAAAAGATTTCATAAGATCTTATTGAATATTTATATCTAACAAGATCATAAAAGATCTTGAATAAGAATTAATTCATGGGTGTTACATTTAGTCTTAAAAGATAATTGATTATTATTCTCTTCGATTTGTTTTCAGACTGGTGAACGATTAAAATGCTGGCTTTAAATCAAGATACTTCCGACAATGTGTAATTATTTTGGCAACTTGAAGTTCATGATCATGATCACATGATCAAAACTCAGTAGATTAAAATCTTAATAAAAATGATGAAAAAAGATTTTTTAAAATATTTTTAAATTAAACACAAATGTTTATTATCTTAATTAAATAAAAAAAATCTTTTTTTTCCAATTGATTTTAAATTGATTTTTATTAAATTTTATTTGAAAATTTTAAAGACAAATTTAAAATGCACATTAAAGCATCCAAATTATGGCTCTGAATGATATTTTAACATTAATTAAAATATATTACAGCGAAACAAAGTTAAATTTTGTATTGCAAAATTTCAAAATATTGATTTAAATTTTATTTTACTTCAGATAAAAATTCATATATTTTTTTTCCTAATTAAAGATTAAAAAAAAAATGTTTAATAAAGTTTAAAAATTTAATATTTAAAAAGTTGATGAAAAATACCTTTTTTTTACCAAAAAGTAAAAATTTTGATTTGAAATTTAAATTTGATCATTAACTGCCAATTATTTTCTTTTAATTTTTTCTTTTTCCTGAAATGTTAAAAATTTAAGACATTTATATATTTTTTAATAATAATAAATGTATTACAAAAAGAAAAAATATTAAACCGTCATATGAATAATTAAATGTTCATATAAAAATTAAACGGGATCCGGGACAGAGACCTAGTTTATGGATTCGGGTATGTTCTAAATTAGAGAACTTTTAGTTAAAATTAAAATTAATAATTAAATTATGAATTAAAATCTTTAAATTAATTATCGAAATGACGAATTTTATTTATTTTCATATGATTATTTAATTATTGATATGACGGGTTAATATGCATCCATTAAAAATACATTTATTTATTTATTTTCTTCTGTATTTTTATCTTTTTTATTTTAATTGACTTTTACTTTTTAATTTTGAATAGATTTTAATTATTAATTTTATTTCAAGTTTATTTACAGTAATTATTTAGCTTTTAAAATCAAAAAAATAATTAACATTCTATAAATTTTGAACAAAATTAAGAATTTTTTTTAAATATATAAAACACTTCTAAGAATTGAAAATAATTAATTAAAAAAAAATATCCAAATCAAAATGCCAAATTAAATTTTGCTTTGACGCTTACCAAATCCCTTTTGGACATGATCCGGCTGCTCAGTCACCACATATCAACCATATTTTTATTTGATTTAGACGTTTTTCTTAACAAAAAATTGCCGACCTGATTGTTAACGGAGAGCCGTGGGTTGACCAGTTGCACTTATTTAGCCATTCTGTCTTCATGTCTACAAACTTAAAAAATTGTAGAGTTAAATTCGAAATTAAAAAAAATTAAAAATTAAACTTTATTCTAATTTTTGTATTTATTCTAAGAGTACAATTTTTTAAGTTTATTACAAAATAAATTCGAAATTATTCTAATAATAAAATCAAGCTTTTGCGCTTACTCTTAGTTTAAAGTCAGACGTCAAAGTTTATTCTAAAAAAAAATTTAAAAAATTTATTACATGGTTTCAATGGTATTAGTTCCGTTTGGAATAAATCCAAATTTTGAAATTGTTCTAAAAGTAATGGTCACGAGTTTACGGTAACTTTTGGAACTTATTTTTTTAATTAATTGGATAAATTTTCTTTTTGGATTTTTTTGGTCCATATTCTTAAAAAAATTCTTTTGTAATATAAAAAAGGGTAAGGGTTATTCGTTTTGTTGAAATGAAAAGTCCAAATCACTTTTCATCTTCTTCGTCATCTTAAAGGTATTTTTTTGTTAATTGTCATTTTTATTAATTTCTTTAGTCGATATTTGTGTACAGACTTGTATAAAAATGTTCAAGTCAAGTGCAAGCCAAGACTTTGACTTGTTTCAAAAATTTAAAAAATATTTTTGAATTTTTTGAAGAATTACGCCTGATAAAAATTTTGAAAAGGAAGCATGCGAAATTGATAAAAAAAAGTTAAGCCAGGAAAACATTTCATTTTTTATTTATTAATACTTGATAATCGGATGTAGTTTGCAATTTTGTCTAATAAAAACTGATTGTTATTTACATTCAATTCAATTAAAATCATTTTTTTAAATATATGTAGGTTTTAATATGTTTATGTCATTGGTTTGTGACAAATGGAAGCCAAAATCGAGGATGTCTTTAAATAAGCTTCTAAGGAAAGCAAACATTCCACTTAACTTAGTATTGAAAAAAAGTTTAGAGGATGAAAGATTTTTATGCTATTAAACAAACAACTGTGATTTATCTGCGGTCAAATCTTCTTGAAACCGTCCATTTTCTTACAGACATCGTAAGTAGCAGTCGACCAGGTGACGTGATCTACTTAGGCTTTGCAAAAACATTTGACAAAGTCTCACATGGACTTTTTATCATTAAACTTAAAGCCTATCGAATCCCATTTTGATCGTTAATAAGATACAAGCATTTAAGATAAAGAAAGCAACGAGTTGTATGAATGGAAGCTAGTTGAGTACCTCAGGGTTCAGTTCTTGGTCAACTCCTGGAAAAATCAAAAAATCTAACAAAATGAAGAAAATAATTAGATTTTAGAAATTTTTATTTTTTTTACAATCAAAATTTTATTTAAATTTTTTTTAAAAATCAAACTGTCTGAAATAAAATTCTTTGCTTTAATTAGGGTTTCCAAAATGGTTTTATAATCTGATTTCAGTTGAAAATGGTCACCAATCGCTAATGAATTTTACTTTTTCTAAGAAACTTTCATATATATTGTATCTGAAAGATCAAAGTCAGTAAAAATTTACCTTAAATTAAAATAAATTAGGAAATTATTATTCTCAAATTTTTTGTTCTTTTCAAATAAAGTATGTTTACTTTTAACTATTTTTTTTTATATGGTAAGGTAATATTTTTTTTTAGATAGCCTGTTTTTAATGATTGGTTTGAAAAAAGAGGTATTAAATTCCCTAACTGAATTGAATTTTACAAAAAAATTGAATTTTTTTTTTTTCAATTGAACTATAGACTTCACAAAAATGTGTCTATTTGAATTAATCTCTTATTCAAATAAAAAGTTGTTGATACTCTAATAAAAATTATATGTGATGACAATTTTTAAATTTAAAAAAATTTCAAACAGTGTAATAATCTTTTCATCTTAAAAGATTCTGCAAACCAAATAATTATTTACTAATATTTTTAATTATAGGTTTCTAATTAGTCAAAAAAATCGAAAAAAAAATTACTAATCGCGGAAAATTTTTTAATTTTTAGAATTCTCTTTATTTTATTCCTATTTTTTTTTCACCTAAACAATTGGAAAGAAAATGTTAATGCATTATCTAAAATTAAGATAGAAAAAATGAAAAAATCATTTTCTTTCATTTTATAAATAAATTATCACCCAAATTGCGTTTTCTGAAATAATTTTAAAGATATTTTTTTTTCTATAGACTGATCAAAAGTAACAAAAAATATAAATTATCGATTTATTTTATTGAGAAAATTCATACAAAAAAAATATTCACAAAATCTAGTCTTTCTCTAAATATTCACTTGGACTCCCACTCAAACTGCTTGGATATAATGCTTTGGCAATTGGTGAATCATTTGAATTGTTTCGTTATACAAATCCATGTCTTAACGAAAAAAATAAACTATTTAAAAATTTCTTAAAAAAATAAATCTACCAAAATTTGCGTAAGCAGACGGCTCAAAAGTAGTGTAGTTCATACATACTATGTTTCCTTGTTCATCAACACTTCCATACACCTCAATAAAATCACTCAGCATTTCTCTGGTCGGAGTTCTCAATTTAACGAGCACGTTTTTGTTATCCGGTGCGGTAATCTCAAACGACATTTGATCCGAAGCTAACTAAAAGAAAAAAAGATAAAAAAAATTATCACTTTTGAAAATTTATTTTTACTTTATTTAATTTTCCCATTATGCAGACATTCTGACCTCTAAACGAGAAAAGCATCTCACCGTTTACTCTGGTAAAAATCGATTCAGACATTTTATTTTTTTCAAAAAAAGCACACTCTAAAATTTAAAAAAAATTGAAATTTATTAAAATTTTTCAACATTTATTTTTAAAATAAAAATTAAATTAACTTTAGTACTTATTTAAATACCTGCATATAGAAAAAATGTATTTTTTAAATTATGAATTTAAATAGCATGTTTTTTTCTCGACTAGAATTAAAAACAAATTTTTCCAAATAGATAAAAATGACTTTAGAAAATGATCTAGGTGGACTTGGCAGTGAGTTGAGCAAAAATTTAAGCCAATTTTGCCCAATGATCGAAAGAATGCTTGACGATTTTAAACAAAATGCTGACTCAATCGATAATGGAAAGGTAATTCTGTGAAAAAATTTAATCAAGTCTTTTCTCTTTAATCCTGTCCTTTTCGAGTATCATTTTAATGTCGAACTATTTTCCAGGATAAGCAGGAATCAAAATTTTAGATAAATTGTAAAAAAGGAGAAAAAATAAATAAAAAAAATACTTTATTAATAATTAAAAAAAAAGCATAATATTAAATATTTTTTAATTAATAGGGAATAAGTTTTTTGTCAATGAAAAATATGCTTTTGATCGAGTACCTGACAAATTTGTTGAATTTAACTTACTTAAAAACAAATGGTAAGAAAATAAATGGTAATCCGTGTGTTCAAAGATTAGCTGAGCTGAGATGTGTAAAATAAATTAAATTTTAATATTAATTTTTATTTTTAATAAATTTAAATACAGGTTTTAGAAAAGACAAAATCGATTGAGTTCAAGCTCAAGTATCAAATTGATAAATTGCTAAAAATGGCTTCTAATGTGACCAGCGACGAACAGCACCCACTTAGCTTCAAAGCAAATGCTGATGCATTCGAAAAATCGGATCAAGAAGTTTGTTTCTTTTTTGATTTAATTGAAAAATCAAAAAATATTTGAAGGATGAAGACGAGGATGTTTTACGAATGAATGATGAAGATGAGGATCAAGAGGCCAAAAAAGACGGAATATATAGACCACCAAAACTGGCCCCAGTTTACAATGGTGAGTTTACATTAATTTTATTCAAAAAAAATTCTAAACCAATTTTTTTAAGACATTGATCAAACACCAGCAGAAAAAGCTAAAAAAGAGATCGAACGGCTCAAGCGGCGAGCAATGAGCAGCTCAATTATGAAAGAGATTGAAAACGAGTATTCCGGGGCACCGGAGGAAATCAAAGATAGCTATGCGAATACCATTGAGAGAGAAAGTAATGAACACAAGCACAAGATTGAGTATGAAGAGGAAAATTTTGTCAGAACACCCATGACCAAAAAAGAAATGGTTTTAGGATATGATTTTATTGAAGATTTTTTTTTTAATTAATTTTTTTTAGCTAAGAATAAAGCGTTTGAAGCGCGGCACCAATTTGGACTCGCTTGCTTCTTTCGACGATGCTCGTTTGTTGCTCGATGATAACTTAAATGCCGAGGATTATTTGAGCGCTAGAAAGGAAAAGAAAAAGGCCAAAGTTGCCAAGAATGGCAAGAAAGGAAAAAATTTGAAAAAGAAAAAAAAGATTAGATACACATAAAATATTCGAAATTAATAAAAATAAAATTATTTTTTTCTTTTTTTCTTAACATAAAAGCTAGAGTTGAAAATCTAGTTTTTTTGAAAAGGTTACACGAGAATCATTTTTAAAGATATCATTTCTTCCAAAATTAGAATGGACTCGAAAAAAAAGCCAACTTTTACTGAACGCTTTTCCAAATTGTCCAACAAAGCATTGAAGTCTAAATCAGTGTGGGAAGACAAAGACGAGTTTTTGGATGTTGTCTATTGGATTAGACAAATATTGGGTATTATTTTGGGTTTAGTCTGGGGCATTCTTGGCTTCAAAGGAATATTTGCCATTCTTTCGTAAGGAAATTTAAAAGCAAAAATTTAAATAAATAAAAAAGCATTTTTTAAAGATTTTGTTTGTTGAATGTTTTGTTTGTGTATGTTTACTGTGTTTCTTTTCAGCAAATTGACGAAGATGAGTACGGTGGAATGGCTGACATAATCAAAGAAGGTTTTATGACTTCATTCAGCTCGTTTTTGGTGAGTTATTGACAATGATTTTTTTTTTAAAGCACTAGATAAGTGAATTAGAATACTTTTTTTTGATCAATCTAAATTATTAAGCCTTCTGGTGCTTCATTATTTTCAAGAGTTTTAATTTTCTTATTTTAAGGTATTTTGGATAATTATATACTCTACTTTGCATGCGAATTAATTCAAAATGTTTTAATAAATTTTTTTTCTAATGTTTTTCTCTAAATCAACATAATTTTTAAATTAATCAATTAAATAAAAAATATGAAGGATTTGTAGATTATTCCCCCATATGACTCTCTTTGATGACAACTTCTGTCTTACTCCATGTTTCTTGAATTGATTTTAAAAAAGGCTAGAAATTGTTCTTGTAACTAAAATTACTTTTTTATGACTAAAAGTAATTCAATTCATAGAAATGCTACATGCATTTTAAATAACTTTTTATTCATTAACCATTTTTTTGGCAAATTGAAGTTTATGATCAAATGCAAATTTTAAATCAAAATTTTTACTTTTTGGTAAAAAAAAGGTATTTTTCATCAACTTTTTAAATATTAAATTTTTAAACTTTATTAAACATTTTTTTTTAATCTTTAATTAGGAAAAAAAATATATGAATTTTTATCTGAAGTAAAATAAAATTTAAATCAATATTTTGAAATTTTGCAATACAAAATTTAACTTTGTTTCGCTGTAATATATTTTAATTAATGTTAAAATATCATTCAGAGCCATAATTTGGATGCTTTAATGTGAATTTTAAATTTGTCTTTAAAATTTTCAAATAAAATTTAATAAAAATCAATTTAAAATCAATTGGAAAAAAAAGATTTTTTTTATTTAATTAAGATAATAAACATTTGTGTTTTATTTAAAAATATTTTAAAAAATCTTTTTTCATCATTTTTATTTAGATTTTAATCTACTGAGTTTTGATCATGTGATCATGATCATGAACTTTAAGTTGCCTTTTTTTCATTTTTAAAGACTCTTCTCATAAGGAAAACATTTTTAATATTTTTCCAAAATTGTCAGATAATTTTGTCTCCAAATTCGAAAATGCTTGATTTGGAAAGTGAATCCTAATCAACTATTAAATTAATTTGTATAGTTTTTACAGACACTCAAAAATGGTTAATCATCACGGATTATCTCTTTAAGTAAAAAAGTTATTCAAGTTTTTCAGAATTGAAACGGTTGAATTGAAAAAAAAATTTCTTAAGCCCGAAAGAATGGACACTCAAGACTTATAAATACCAAAAAAAAAGGAAAAAGTATTTTAGAGCTTAGAAGTTCTATTAACACTCAAAGACGGAATTTTTTAAGTACGTTTTTTTTAGTACTAAAGGGGTCCAAAAAACCCATTTGATAAAATTTGCTTTTTATGTAACATAAATTACCATACTTATTCAAAATATGTTAAAAAAAACTTACTGAATATAAAAATATCTTTTATCATTTTTGTTTTGGTTAAAAAAATTTATGGCTAATTTTAAGTAAAAATCTGAAATTATTCTTAAAAAAATCTGATAAAAATACAAGAATAAAAATATTTTCTAAATTAGCATTCCTTGTTCGTAACAATTTTTTCATATTGACTTAAAAACCTTCTCTCCTACACAAGAACCACATGTAAATTGTTTACAATTGTCAAAAGAAAAGCTCCATATGTTTCAATCAAATAACCTGATGCGGAATTTTTTTTGCAGATTTTGGAGATGAATAAGTGCTTGCTAATCGCTTTCTAGAAGCAATGGGAGTAAGTGGGGTTGTAAGCTGTACGCTTTTATTTGCTATTTCCAACATTTCTTGAGCCAATGATCCCAAATTCATTTGACAAGAAATCTTACTACTGCTACAAATTTTATACAAGATCCAGCTGTTTATTCCAAAAAATGTAACGTTTAGCATAGCTAGTTATTCCAACTTTCTCTTTAAAATTTATTATTTTTCTAAGACTTGCCTCTTCTCCGTCATTCAATCTAGTCATATTTTTCCATTTTTCGTAGTTTTTACACTGTTAGTTTCCTCTTCTTCTTCAGGTTCTATATTATCTGAGTCAGATTAAGCATTAGGTTGATTTGATGTTCCATTTCTTCTTCAAATCATCATTTAAGTCATCATAATTCTTGTTTACAAACCGGGAGTTTTTGAATGGACTGCTTGGAAGCTATCTGCTTCCTTTCAGCCCCCGTTTGAACTTGGGAATTTATTTAAAATCAAAAAAAAACAAAAATTTAGAAAATAAAATAAGAGTTTAATAACTTTAAAGATAATCCTCACAATCATTATCATCAGAGACTTTTTTAAATTGAAAAAGTATCCTTATCTTAGTGAAATTGGCTTAAAAAATCCTATTGTTAATGTCAGCTATAATGTTAATAATAGACATAGACACTTACTTGAAAAAAATCAAGTGTTAAGTGTGAGTGCAATTGTTCCACTTACAATTAACATTCAAAATTTAAAACTTAGTAAAATTAAGTATTATACTTAGATCTTACACTTGAATAATTAAATTTTTCTAGTGTTGCACTTTGTTTTAATACTTAAATACTTAAATTAATCAAGTGTAAAAGCTGACAATAAACTAATTTTTATTTAAAAAAAAAATTAAATAACTGATGGTGAAAAATCTTTTTCACCATCAGCGGGTTTTGAACCCTCGATCCTCAGTTTGCATGACTAACACACAAATCATTCGACTATACGTGCTAGAATAATTTTTTTTAGAATAAAACTTATTATCATTTATATTTAGTTAATTAATTTTTTTTTCTAAATAAAAAAATAGTTTATTTTCAGCTTTTACACTTGATGAATTTAAGTATTCAAGTATAAAAACTAAGTACAACGCTAGAAAAATTTAAGTATTCAAGTGTAAGATCAAAGTGTTATACTTAATTTTACCAAGTTTTAAATTTTGAAAATGAAAATTGCTAAAAAGGTTTAACAGCATCTTATGAAATATTTCTAGTAGAAATTGGAAATTTTCTGAAAGCACAAGGGCTACAAAGTTGATTTAATAAATTTAACTGTGATGACAATAGCTTTTGAAGTAAAAAAGAGTCCGGAAAACTAATAAGCCTTTATTACAATGACTTAAGTTGATCAAATATCATAATATTTTATAACTAATGAAATTTGTTATTATTCAAGTAACACTGGAATAAAGCTCCATATTAATTTAAGTTTAATTTTTAATCATTTCAAATAAAAATGATCAATTAATAATAGAAAAATTTATATTTGTAAATTTATTCTGAAAAGTCAAAAATTTCAGCATTAGCAATTTTTAAATAATCGCTAGTTTTAAAAATAATTGAATTTGTAAGTGAACCAGCGTTAAAAGCGATTTTCTCATTTTTTACAAAGCTGTCGTCTAGAAATAATTTAAAAGGAAGAATTGGGTGTCCAAACGGTGGAACTGAACCGGGCACTAACTTGCACTTATCAAACAATTCCTGGCTAGTACAAAATCTTATTTTTTTGGCTTTAAAATTAGCTTTTATTTTTTTCGAGTCCAGTTTTTTGGAAGCACTTAGAACAAAAAGATAAAAATCGGCATCTACTTTCATTAAAATTGCTTTTCCGCCAATTGACAAATCTTCTCCGCGCACTTTTGCTGATTCTTCTGATGTAAACGTGGGCTCGTGTTCTATACTTTTATACTCTATTTGATTTTGCTTCAACAGTTCACAAATTCTTATAAAAATTGAACTATCTTCCATACTAAACGATCTGTTAATTATTTACCTGTTTGACATAAAAATTAAAATTGATGAATTTTTGTTACTTAAATTTTTATTTGAATAATTTGAATAAATTTGATTCATTACTTTTCTATTGTCTTAATACTTGTCTTTTATTAAATAGACTTTTATTAACTAAAAAAAAATTAGTAAATCTCTGAGTCGCTAAAAAAAATGGTGTTTTGATTTTAAAAGAAAGTAACATGATTCAATAAATTTAATTGAGGTAAAATATGTATTAATATTGTATATTATTAATTAATTAATTAATTAATTGGATTTGGTTGAAATGATTATTCTTTTAAAATAAGTTTTTTTTTTGTCCATGTATTTTTCAATTTTTCCACTAATTGTTCGAATTGTCCACGAATTTTTTAAATTGTCCAGGTAATTTAACACTTTTTTTTTCTTCGAAAAATTGCCCACCAAACAGACATATATCTTTGTTCATGGACAATTGTCCACGAATGGTACAAGACCTGGATCCCATCTATGGTAACTGTGGTATGTGCACTATGTTTAGAGCACAGTCACTTCCAACTCTGGCCTCATGAATATTGAGTTATCTGAATTACAAGAAATTGACGTTTACAAAATTGTTGATATTTATGCTAGGCAAAAGAATAGAAGACTTGAATTTTTTTAAATATTTTATTTAATTTTTTTTAATTTTTTAAGTTAAATTTTTATTATTTTTATTATTCAAATCTATTATTATTTAACGAATTAAATTTTTTTTCTCTACTTAGTTTTGAATTTTGTAAAAAAATAACATTTTTTAAATGACTGATTTTAAAATTTCATTACTTTGCTGTAAAGCCCCCTTAACACACCAATTCTATCCCCTCTTCTTTGGTCTTGAAGTTCGCCTCACCATTTTCAACTTTCTGACTCCGCCACTGTCTGTACCAAAAAGAAAATTAATGAATTTTTTCTACTTGATTAATCCAAATTTTCGTTCATATAGGTGATTTTTTTTTAATTGAAATTTAAATATATTTTTCGATGAAACTTTAATAGATTTAGCTATAAAAATAAAATATTTTGATGATAAAATTCTAGATGTTCGATGATATAAAAAATACCACCCAATTATTTTTTTTAAAATTGTCCATGGAGACAAACTATCTAACAAGGACTTATATTTGAGAAAAAAAATAATTTTTCAACAACCTTTTTATTTTCTTAAACAAAATAAATTTTTTTTAACTAAAATTTTTTTTAATTATTGATATAAATTATTTAGAAAAAAAATTAGAAATCAGCTTAAATTTTTTGGCTCAATAGAGGCTTTTCCGTAAAGAACATGAGCTCTTTTGACAAAAGCACCCAGCATTTGCTTATAAATTTGATCCATGACTAAACTCGAAAATTTATTGTAGATCACCGACCGAAAATTAAAAGAAACATAAAATTCTACAATGCAGCAATTGGGGTTTATGTCAGAGTCAACTGTTGGTCTGTACGGGTGAAACTTCCACTCATTTATTAAATACTCAAAAAGATTAGTGTCTCTTGATATTGACTTGACAGTCTCTGGTCGGACCATGCTCACGTGGCTTATGTACGCCTCTCTGATCGGCGGGTAGCCTATCTCAAGCTTTGCTTTGAAAGAAGACGGAAGATCAATTGCTTTTTTAGCTTCCATTTTCTTTGAAGAAGTGTGCAATTTTTTTAGATTTATTCCTCTGGGGCGCATGCTTCTGTCCTCGATTACTTCCGAGTCTATACAGAAAGGAAGAAATTCTTTGTATTGTCTCACGTCGAATACGAGATCGCACATTTGTTCTCTTGAATAGCCTAAGATAACTTTTTCATGGTAAAAGCTTCCTTTGGATGTAGATTTTAAAAGTGATTTTCCTGGTTTGAAAGTAAATTTGCCAAATGGGGGCGGCTCTTCTTTTTGACTCAGTGGCTGTTGAAAGACAAAATTTACACTTTTGCTCGCCTCGTTTCTTTTTATTAGAAAAAATTTATTGTCATACGGTCTTAATAGCTTAGCGCACTTTTTGACCGTCATCTTAACATCTAAAAAAAAAATTTTTTTTTTATTCAAAAAAATAATGAAAATTTCTAAAGTTAATAAAAATTTTGAGAAAAAAATATTTGTTTATTTGCTAAGCAAAAAGTTTTTGCCTAAATCGGTGCATGACAACTTTGCCAGCCGGCCACAAAAGACTCAAATTTTTGCGGAACCACATTCGATTGTATTCGTAATGATTGTGATAGTTTTCATCTAAAAATGTTTTATAAAACTCATTCATTTGATTAGTGTCAGGATCATTTATTTCGAACTGCTCCAATTTATTTCTGTTCAATACTTTCTGGTCAATTCTGTGCTTTTCGATGAATTTTTTTCTAGATTCAATGAATTTCAGGTTCTGTTGGGTCCAGTACTGTTGGTTAAAGTCGAAGATTTGGTCTTTTAGAAGCCGAAATTCTCTTTCGACTTTGCTTTCATTGCTGGGAATGAAGGACAGAACTGGTCGGAGATTTGAGATCTTGTCCGCTGGTCCGATCAAATCAAATTGATCGGATAAAAATGGCTTTCTTTTGTGGACAATTTTGTCTGCTTTTGCATTTTTGGGGCGAATTTTTTTTAATTTTTCAACTAATTTCCTTAAATTATTCACTAAAAAAATTTATTATAGATTAGTCGAGACAGACAGAGAGTTTAAGAGCGAAATGTTTCTATTAAAGCATTATGTAAGTTTATATTTGAATGAAAATTACATAAGCAATGCTTATTTAATAACAAAATATTGAGTTTTTTGCTTTGATTAGAAATATTTCAAAATAATGTCTAGAATTATTTTATTTTCATAATTTTAAAACTAAAGTCAAGTTAATTTTGAATAAAATTAATATTGAAAGAATACGAAATTAAGATACCGGAAGCAGAGGTTATATGCGGGTAACGAGACGGAAAATTTATTTATTAAAACTAAAAATTTAAAGTTTCTTTTGTTGCAAAATGATATCTCTATATAATTTTAAAATAAAATAATAAAGTATAATTTAATTTGAACAATGAATAAAAATTATTAAAATTTAACATATTAAAAATTACTTATAAATTGGGTAATTATTAAGTATTATTGTTTTATGGATTTATTTTTTTAGAATAAATTACTCATAAAGTTTTATAAAAGATTAAGTCTCTATTTTATAAGAATCTTTAGAATCATTAATTTCTGCATCAATAATTTCAAATTCGTTTTTTAATAAAGCGATTAAAAATAATTATAAAAATAAAAATTTTATTTTTAATCTTTCAGATATTTTTTTAATAATTTTATCTTTAAAATTGCAGTTCCTTCATCAAGTATTTAGAAATCAGCAAAGTAAACTGACATTCTACTTTTATTTGAAACTTCAATTTTGCTGCCAATTAATATGGTCTTTAATAGATTCATTGTCTTTTTTGATTCAAAATTTAAATGCCGAACAAAATTTATTTCCTTCTTATTTACTTGCCTACCATAACTTGTCGGGCCCTTCAAGGTAGTTGTCTCTCACCGACCCTGTTTATTCTTTTCTTTAGTGACATTGCCTACAGTTTGCCAAAGGAAGTAAAAATTGCACTGTTTGCGGACGATCTTTGCATATGGATTACAAGAACCTCTAAAAAAGAAATTGAGCGTCTCCTTCAAGATGCAATAGAGAAAATTGTGGAGTTTTGCAAAAAATGGGGCTTCAAAATAAATAAAACAAAAACATGCCACACTACTTTCACGAGAGCCGGTGCGAGAAGCAACTACGAAAGAAAATACAAGCTAAATATCGAAATTGAGCAAGAAGAGGTACCATTAGAGCAGAATCCAACCTTTTTAGGCATCAGACTGGATCCAAAACTTGCCTACACAGCACATCTACAAGACGTTACAAAGAAACAGACGTCAAAAATAAATCTAATCCGTAAAATTAAAAGCTTTAAATGGAGTTCATCTCTAAGAATCAATTTAACCCTCTATAAAACTTTAATTCGCTCATTGTTCGACTACTGTTTCATTATTTTAAATTCGGGAACAGAAAAAATAAAGCTTAAACTACAAAAAATGCAAAACAGGATTCTAAGAATTATAAAATTTTTTCCTCTTAAAACAAGCATCAATACTATGCATAGAGTACTTAAAATTGATAAAATAGAAGACAGATCAAACTAACTATTCATTAAATTTATGAAAACGAGAGCTCAACATGAATTAATCGCAAAAGAAATCCACGATTACCTTTCTAAAAGACCAAATGAATCACAACAAAAATTCAGAACAGTTTTTGACAAGCTACAATGATAAATTAAAATTTTTTACTCAAAGTCTTCAATGTAACTTAACTTAAATTATATTCTATTTTTCTATTCAATTTTAAATTGCTTATGAGACTGAAATTAATAATAATAATAATAATTAATTGCAAAATATTCCTAACAGGCTGGCTGAAAAGAAGGCACTACGCCGTTCGGAGCTGCCAAGAGGAACTATTCCCTCTAAACTATATATTAAATAAAATAAAATAAATACTTGCCTACCATGGATACGTATTATTAATATTAAATGTATTTAGTTTATTTGAATTATTCTATACTAATATAAATATGTGTACTTTTAATTTTTTTAAATTTTTATAATGTCTAACCATTTATACTTTGTAAGCTTTTAACCATTATAAAGCATCAATATGTTCTCAGGGTCGAAGAATTCAACAGCTTCGGGTTGTCTCTCCATTTTGTTTTTTTTTAAATAATTTTTTAATTATTATTGATTTGGCGGTAATGAGTTAAAAGGACTCATATTAGTATATCAATTAGAAAAATTACACAAGATAATCGCTTTAATTTAATTATATTTTTAAAATTGCCACTCTACTTTTAGTCAAGATCGGGTTTATTAAAATAAGGAAGTCGGTAAATTAAGAAAAAATAAATTATCTATCATTTCACAAAAAAGTTTTAACTTAAGTTAAGAAATCAAGCTATTTTTTTTTGGAAAAAATTATAAAAAATATTTTTTTTTAATCGTGAGTTAATTGTAAGAGGAAATTATTAATGGAGTAGGACAGATTATTTTGTGTTTGAGCATGAGTTGTTTGTTCAGATTCAATCGACTATCACTATCGGCATTTGTAACTATCAATGAATTAACCATACCAGTTGATTTATTTCAACCAAAGCATTTTATAAAGAAAATATATTAAAGTGTCATTTATTAATATTAATTAGTCAACATAAAAATTAGTCAATTGAATGTATGAATCGTAAATTAAAAGTAATAGTTGTCATTTTAAGTAATTAGTTATCACATAATAAAATTAAAAGTTATAAAGTAAAGAGTCAAAAAAAAAAAATTTAATCATAAAAAAATTAAGAAAATATTTTCAGTTATTTCATTACTAATGCTTTTAATTCCTTTTTTGGTCTTCCTACTCCTCTTTATTTTCCTAAAGGTATGTCGCAAGCTTCAGCTGGAAAGGACTCGAATAATCCTTGGTCTTAATCGACACCAATTATATGCTTCCACATTATTAAATGGGATAACAGCGTTATTGTAAGAATTTGCTGCTAGGGTAGTCTCATTATTACCTTCTTCTACCTCAGTTTCAATTAAAGTGTTCCTTAAGTTTTCTTGAGCTTCGATTTATTCGTCGAAAGTCTCATGAATATCTTCATAACCCCCCGATTCCCCATAAAATTATTTATTGGGGTCGTAAGATTCGAGCCATGGTTCATTGAAATAAGTTACCATTTTGACAATTTAAATTTTTTTTTAAACCTAACGATCAACCATACTTGCAACTCTGACAGCCTGCTTTTTCTATTTCTCACGAGTCTATCGAGGACTATATGGGTAAAGACCTTACCAACAATACTAAGCAGGCTTATACCTCTTTACTTCTCACACTCACTGCTCTTACCTTTCTTTCTAGGTACCACTAAGGCTCTCACCTAATCACTTGGAACTTGCTCTTGTTGCCATTCCATTTTGAAGAGCTGATGCAACTCCTCTACTAACAAAATGATTCTAGACTCAAAAAATATTTTCACTAAGTTAAAAAGTTGCCAATTTAGATTTTTATTTCATTTTTCTTATTTTTTTTTGAGTTTTCGCTCTTAAATCCTTAAGAGATACTCAATATCTTGTTCATATAAAAAATTTCTTAAAAATGAGATTATCTAAAAGCTTTTAAGTTTGATTCCTAAATGCTTTTAGATAACTATCAAAAAGCTGGTTTGCAATTTATGATTTAAATTATTAAATAAAATTCTCTACTCAAAATAATTCTATCCAATTGTTATATTGCAAATTGAAAAAATTAATAAAGCATAACATCATTTTTTAGATGTACAACAATTATTCAAGTAAAAATAAAATTATATTTAAAAATTTGCCTGTCGAAAAGAATAAATTTTGATATGTTTATTTTATTTTCAATCAAAACATCATAAATAAGAAATTAATATGAAATTTTAAATTTTAAATTACATAGAAAATGACAATATAAAAAGCAAAAGTTGCAATTTTCTTTTAAAAATTAAGAAAATTAAAATGAATAAAATTATTTATTTAATTTTGGCCTTAGGTTTATTAAGATTTGATGGAATAAAATCTCAAAATTGTCCTTTTGGTTCAAGTTATTGTCGAAAGGGCTCTGAAGGTCCCGGAGGATGCGTCGGATTCGGAAATAGATGCTTAGATGGGCGAATTTGTCCTTTTAGTTCAAGTTTTTGCCGAAAGGGCTCTGAAGGTCCCGGAGGATGCGTCGGATTTGGAAATAGATGCTTAGATGGGCGAATTTGTCCTTTTAGTTCAAGTTTTTGCCGAAAGGGCTCTGAAGGTCCCGGAGGATGCGTCGGATTTGGAAATAGATGCTTAGATGGGCGAATTTGTCCTTTTAGTTCAAGTTTTTGCCGAAAAGGCTCTGAAGGTCCCGGAGGATGCGTCGGATTTGGAAATAGATGTGTTAATGGTCGAATAATAAGCATTTTTGGCTGATAGATTTAAAATTATAGTAATTTTTATTTTTCTAACTAGAAAATTTTATCAATAAATCAATTTAATAATTTATCAATTTAATTAAATAAATTTTAAATTTATTTAATAATTTCAAATTTTAATAAATAACTAAATAATATTAAAATTTACTAACAAAATCTACTAACAAAGCTTTTTGTTGTTATACTTTAATAATTTATTCATTTAACCAATTTATTAATTAAATTTTTTTTTCAAAAATGATAGAAGACTTTTATTTTTTCAATCTGTAACGTTTTTTACATATTTTGTATAATTAATCTAGTTTAATTTATCTAAAAATAAAATCTTATTTAAGGTTTTTTAATAATCGACTAAAAATAATTAACCGATTTACAAGTCGACAATAAAAAATAAAAATTAATCGATTTATTAAATTTGTCAATCGATTGGAGTCGATTGCCAACACTGGGCCAGCTTAATTTTTTTAAAAAATTAATTTTATTTTTTATCGTCCATTTTATTTATTTAGTAAAAGCTAATTTAGTAAAAATGTCAATCATGTGATCGCGCCACAAGTTCACAATTTCTTGTCTCAAAAACTGCTTATTCCAGGTAATTGCCCAGCATAGCTTGCCATCTACTGTACAAATGCCATTATAGGCAGCAGTTATAAAACACTCAGGCGTGTAAGCGAGACCTTCATGATGCTCGAAAATTTCAATTGATCTGTGCGAACCATTCAAAGCTCCATTCATTCTACCAATGTTTGAAACAGCATACATAATAAAAACGTCTTTTGCCTTCCAGCCATTTTCTAGCATGTAATAAATATTCTGCTCCTGTACCAAATTTGTTTCGACAAAAAACGACTTCTGATCCAAATAGTGGTGAATAGCCTCGCTTCTTTTTGTTGCCATGTTCCAAAATAGCTTAGACCAAAACTCAGACTCAGTTTCTTCATGTTCAACTTGGACATCGGGCACAAACGATGAAATCCACACTCCCATGCAACTATCTTCCAAAGGTGGCTCTAAAAACGGTCTCAAATTAACAGGCACTTGATACTTTACCACCGGGCTTAGTCCCAAATTGGCCGAAAAATGCCTCACAATTCTTCTCCAAGCCACTAAGGCAATCATCTCAAAGCATGCATTCAGCTTTATTTTTAACTCAATTGATTTCTTAATAAAGTTGGCAAAGGTCTCTTGTGGCAGATCAAGATAGCACATGCGGTGTACACTCTTTTGTCTTTTGTCAAATATTTCTCTTGCAGTCAAAAAATCTTTTCCATCTAAAGTTAAAAATTTTCCACTCTCAAAAAGTACCTCATCCTCAAAAGTCTCTTCACTGCAATCCGGCTTTAAATAGTCAGGCACAAGCGTGACAATAGACGGCTCATCAACTGGGCTGTAGTCGAAGTCAGGCGCTTTCTTGCCGGCTCTCGTGTCATTCGGATAGCTTAGCTCATGTGTAGCTCGCATTAAATCTTCATTTCTCATTCTTCTATCAATTAAACCAATACTTCCACTATGCAAGTCCTCTATTATCTTGAAAAGCTCTTGAACAACACAGTAAGCATTTTTGCCATCAGTTATTGAATGATGAATATTGATAACAAAGCCATAGCGAAATGAACCGTTCTTTTTAGGTAGTTCTACAAAGAAAGCACGCCAGAGCAGACTGTTCTGCGAGTCTATTGGATTGTAGAACTCGTTTTCATAGAGCAGTTTCCAGCAGTTCTCTAATTCAGTTTTGCTGTTGCTCTTTGACTGATAGTAGATGAAATGCACATTGTCAGAACACTCAACTAGTTCTTTGGGCGCTTGAGCCATGTAATGCTTGACTTGGTTGCCAACTTTAACTTCCACAAAGTTCACTTGCAGAAGTGGATGCATTTGTTTCCATTTGTAAAAGCCTTGCAGTACCAAATCCTGATTTGCATAGAGGTCTATTTTAGAGTTGAGTAGAAACAAACGTGGGTTCACATATTTACCTTTTGATTGATCTTTTTCTATTACTCTTTCAACTGTGTACAGTTCGCGTATAAGTCTCGAGTCTTGACAATGAACTGCTTCACTCATTTAGAAAGACTGTTCTATGTGTTCACTTTTATTACTTTTATCTGTCAAGTACACTCATATTTATTTTCATTTCACAAAATTTCACCTTATGATGAAATTTTCATAATATCTCACTATTACATAAATTAGTTAAAAAAAGAGTTTTTTTATGCATCTAAAAGAAGAAAAATAGCATAAAAAATTTATAATTTATAAAATTTATCTATTTATCTATTAATTTTTTCTATGTTTTTTATTTAAAATTTTGTAATTCAAATTGTCAATTAAACTTTAATCAAATAAATAAACATTCTTAATGTCTGGACTATTGACCATCATATTCTATAACAATTTTATCACTTAAATTAAAAATTTTGGGAATTATTTTAAATTAAAGTTTTAAATAATAAAATAATACACACACTTTTTGTTTTTTTCCCAAATATTAAATAAAATTCCACAACTTGTGGAATTTTATTCATTCATGGGTTCGACTTGATATTTTATTCAATAAAATAGATACAATGAAAGGTTATTTCAGTAAATGAGTATTTTGATATCCAATAGAAATGTAGAATTTAATCCAATAAGGAAGATTTTCAATTAAACTAAAAGAGACAATTATCATAATCCCTTAATCTGGAAATGTCGTAAAAATATTGATATAATTATCAAGATCTACATAATACAATAAAGTAAGATTATATTTAACCGAAATTCATTTTTTAATTTATTGACACTTATCTTTTAAAAAATGGTACTTTTTATTTAAAAATTAAAACTAATTTTATACAAAGTACTTCAATTTTTTAATCATTTTTTGTGAGTACTAAATAGAACAGTCTGCTCTGGCGAGCTTTCTTTGTAGACTTACCTAAAAAGAACGGTTCATTTCGCTATGGCTTTGTTATCAATATTCATCATTCAATAACTGATGGCAAAAATGCTTACTGTGTCGTTCAAGAGCTTTTCAAGATAATAGAGGACTTGAATAGTGTAAAGATTTGCCTCGCAATCGATATTTTGAATTGTCATCAAATGAAACTGTTGATATCGCCAATTTATTCAGATCAAATGTTATTTTATCGAAAAAATACCTTATTTGTAAAAATTGCTACAAATATAAAGCATTTAATTTATACAAAATTCAAACAAAGATAAATAATGAATATGAATCTTCTACAATAGTTCCTGATCAACTTTTTTTTGGAACCTCAAGTCCTTTTTTTAAATACACAGGAAACAATTTTAGAAGATATTCAGGAAAATGAAAACGATACATGTAAAAATACAACTGGATTTAATAAAGAAGAATTTAATATAATTTATAGCTTTCTTGTGAAAGTTCAAATAATATATTCCAGAGAAAATCATATTCAGTCCAAAAAAAACGGTCCCTAGTAAAACCTTTCATATTTGTGACTTCAAATGGGAGAATTGGTGCTTACGGAGTCTTTCCGGCTACAAAAAATGATGCTGAGATAGTTAAAAGTTGCTTTAGGTTTGATAAATCATTGGAAAATCTTATAAGAAGTGGTGATGTAATTTTGGTTGATAGAGGTTTTAGGGATTCTATTGATTTTTTACAAAATAAAAAATTGAAGGTAATGATGCCAGCTTTCATTGAAAAGAACTAAAAACAGCTTTCTTGTTATCAAGCAAATCATTCTAGAATGGTAACAAAATGTAGATGGGTGAAAGTAGCTATTAATGTTGTACTAAAGAAGTCTTTTAGAGCATTATGTCAGGTTCAAAATTCAATGCTCAAGCACATAATGATAGATTTTAAAATATGTTGTTCCTTTATTAATCGTTTTTTTCATCCAAAATTATCGGATAGAGAAAATGGAGTTCTAATGGCAAAAAATATGAAATTAAAGTTAAATAAAGTTAATGAGCTAGAATAATGTGTATATTGTCTTAAAATATCTAATTCAGCTGAGTTTGTTAATCTGAAAGAAAACAATCTACTAAACGATTTTCCTAGATTGAGCTATGATTTTATCTTGGAAAATATAACATTTGAATCTTATCAGTTGAAACAAAGTCTTGGTTATTTGGCAGAGCATCTATATAAAAATGGAAAGCTAATAATAAAAATTAATAAACAAACAAGTCTAAATTTCAAACCCGATACAAAGGTATTAATGGTAAGGATTCATTCTAGACATTCTGGAGCAGTTACTTACAAGGTCTTTGTTAGTTATTTAGTTGATGAAAGACTGGAAAATCAAATCCCTATTAATGGATGGTATTGTACATGTAAAAATGGATGTAGAACTTTAGGATGGTGCTCTCATGTGGCGTCGATAATTTTTTGTCTTAATTACGTTAGATATTTAACGAATATTCCTAGACCAGCTCATTTTTTAACAAGTATTTTTCCGAGCTGTTTTAAAGAATCATTAGATGAAGAGAGTGAAAAAGATGAACTAGCTCAAAAAGTTTCGAAAAAAAGTCTTTAAAAAGGAAAAAAAAATCGAAAATTAAAATATCCAATTATAGTTCTACTGAAAGTGATAATTCGAATGATAAAAATTTAGAAAATTTAAGCAGTTCATTGAAGAGGTCACTTTCTTTTGAAGCTGAGATTACAAGTAAGAAGCTCAATTCATCGAAGGAATTAGATTTTAATATTGAAATTAACGATTTCATACAGTTTATCCCTTCAAACGGTGAGAGAGTTGTCCATTGTATTAGTCCTAATTCTAGAAAAAAAATCATAAAAACTTGTCCTATTGAATATTTCCTTCTTGGTCTTTGGTATGCAACAAGAATTAAGCATGATTTTTTACAACTTTTATCAACTTCAGATCTTGAATACAAAAGTTATATTTGTGAAATTGTTAGCTTGATTGAAAAAAATCAGTGGAATAGAGCCAAGTCAATTTGGATTATTGATGTATTAAAACTTCAAGCCGTAGATGGTGAATTTTATGACACTAGAGCCGAGCAAACGGACGTTATAGACAATTTTTTGCTAAATCATCAAAGCTATAAATCAATTGTTAAATGTTGCTGTGGAAAAGTAAGCGATTTCTCAGGCAACGTGATAATATTTATTAAAAAAGACTCCAGCTTAAATATTTCAACTAATAAAAAGACTTGCTCTAATTGTCAGAAATTGGTTAATGTAAAATGTGAATTTAAATTTAGACCTTTTTTTTTAATAATTAATAATTTACTGCAATATGATATTAATTGCTTAGATTTAGAGAGTGAAATTGAAGTTGATGGATCTATCTATCAATTAGTTTTTTCAACAGTCTTCTTTAACGACTATGATGGTCATTATTTAGGAGTATTTCGAGTCAAAGAAAACTTTTACTTGGTTGACGATTTGGCTCAAAAAAAATTACGAAAGAATATTCTCGATTTAAGATTTTTTCTTCTTTTTATTATAAAAAAAACTAAAATAATTTATAATCTTAATTTTCAAATAAAAAATGACTAGATTAAAAAATTATTGCTCATTAATTTAACAATTTAGAATAAATCTTACGTACTTAATATAATATATATAAAAATAAAATATAAATTTTGCGCCTTTTATTATTATAACAAATGATCATATTTTTTTCTTTTTTGAGCTTTCAAATGAGCTAAAATTTATTTAATCATGCCTCTCCCACCAAAAAAGTATATTTCTCTATATAAATACATGGTTAATCCTTATATTTAATTGGTTTTAAAGGGTATAATTTAATATACAAAAAGAAAAAATTTGTGCATTTAATCAACAATAGAATATTTAATGAAGAATTTATTAAAAAAATTTCCAAAATTGAATATTTTCAATTGTTTTAATAGTTTTAGTTGTAAGCTTTAGGGTTTAAAATTTTTCTATCAAGAAATTTAAGGTGGCGCCAATTTTTTTTATAAATAAAAATAAATTTTTTCTGCTTTTTAAAATGAGCCATAGTTTATACTATCATGATCCGATCACCCGGATGATGGTCTAATACGAAAAAGAGGGTACCGACTTTATTATTCAGCATATCCTTTTTTAGCTGAATTAGCTTAAAAAGTTGTGAATTATTTAACGAATATAAAAATTTAGCCTTTATTTTTCATAATTAATTAAAAAATATAAGTTTACATCTTTTTTTTGATTGCTAAATTGAGCTAAATATCTTGTATGTTTAGATATTTTAATCATAAAAATATCTATGGCGCCAATTTTTTTCCAGAGAAATATTATTATTTTCTTAATCCTTGTAAAATAAGCTTCAAAGGATGTATATATTATCCTATCACTTGAGGACTAAAAAGGGGGCTGAAAACCCTCTATATGCAACAGACTCCTTTGATATTTAAATCAATTTAAATTAATTTATTTAAAAAAAAAAAAGAATTATTGCTAATTCCTAATATTTCATTTCGAGATATATTAGAAACTTTATAGTCAACTATAAAAAATCAATCGATTTAATAGTAAACTAAAAAAAAAATTATTAGATTTAATAGTCGACAAAAAAAAATTGATCGATTTAATAATCGCATAATATTAATTGCTTCTAGATAAAATAATTATTTTACTAGATAAAATGTATTAATTTTACTAGATAAAAAAATTAATAACAAGAAAATAAATTTAAACACTATAAAAATAAATTAACACCTATCAAAAAAAATACCTTACTAGATAAAAATTGCTGTTAACTATAAACAAATATTAATTGACATTAAAAATTAATTGAAACTATTAATTGACATTAAAAATTGATTGAAACTAGTTTTAAATTTGACATCTCTTTTAATTGATTAAATATGGCCTATATAAGTTAAAAAAGAACTTTAAGAACTCAAATTAAAGTTTTAGTTTCAAAAATGAGCTCTGATGAAAGCTTTTCTTCAATAAGCTCTGACAGCTCCACAGAATCCATCAATGATTCTGACACCGAGACTAACGAGATTGAACCTAGACACACGCGACCAACGGTAAGTCAAATTCAAACCGATTTAAACGCCGATGACACCGATGTTGAAGATGATGCTCAAATTGTTGTAAAAAAAGGACGTGGTAAAAACAAAGTATATGATTTAGTTGCAAAACAAATAAGTCTAAATGATGCAATTGAGTTTATAAAAGGTTTCGAATCCGTCAAATGGACTCGCGCAGACACACGCAACACGGAAGAGGGAGAAAAACGTTTTTACACTTGTATTAAAGGGTGTCCAAAAAGATTATATATATTACTAAATGTCAAAGCAATTCCTTTGGGACAGAAAAGAAAACCTGGAAGACCAAAAACAACAGTCGAATGCTTAGAATTTCAACCGGGTGAACAGGTATCCGATTCAAGTGATGAGGATACCTTCGAAGAACTTCTGGACATCCCAATTAACGATCAAAAAAAGACATACAAAAATAATTCGATCAATATACTATTTGACAACGACGAACCTGGGCCAAGTCAACCTATTAAGCCGAAACGTGGTCGAGGTAGACCAAGTAAAAACAGTCAAATTACAATTACTTCTGCAAAAAAAAGAGACGCGAAAAGTACAAGCGATGCCGCTGTGAGTCAAACTCAAAATAAAAAACGCAGAATTTAATTTTTTATTCTTTTATTTTTTTTCTACTTATTAATATAAAATTATATCAATTTGTATTTTTTTCTACTTATTAATAAATATATCTAGTCAAAATAATATTTTTTATCTTTTATTTGAATATCTAGTAAATTTAATACCTTTATCTAAAATAATTAATTCAATGCCTTTAATAATCGACTAAAAATGATTAGATTAAAATATTTTAAATTAAAAAAACAAATATTGAATATTGTAATTAATTTTATTACAATATTCTTTTTGAAAAAGTTTAATTTTTTATTTGAACAATTATTTGCTCTCTTTCAAAAAACTGCTCCCAACTTCACTCTCCCAAAATTCGTTAAATTAAATATTCCATGGCAAAAATAGGGATTAAAAAAAAATTAAATTGTAAAAATTTTATATTTCAAAATAAGAAAAGAAAGCGCGAAAAAATTTTAATAACTACATTATGTCACTAAAAGTTAGAATCAAACTAAAAAAATAAAAATATTCTTTTTTTGCGATTATTTAATTATTTATTTGTTTCCTGTACTGGTCTAGAGCTCCTTCAGAATGAATTATAAAATAATAGAATAAAAATAAAAAATCTAGTTTCACGTAAAATTACCTAAGTAAAAAAAGTAAAATTTTGTAAAGATTAAAATTCCAAAAAATACTACTTTTGAGAATTTTTTTATTTTTTTGGCCTGAATTCGGAAAAAAAATTACTTTATTTCATATTTTTTAATGCTTCAATGTGGCCAGCTGACTTGTGTCATCAAGGGCCAGCATCCGTTTATTGATAATAAAGTTTAAAATATTTATTTTATAATGTTTCTTTTTCTATTGTAATAATATGACAAAAATAAAACAGTTGATTGAATTATAAGTTAGCTTTAGACACAATTTAAAAATAAACACAAAATAAAGATACAACAAAAGCAAAAATAGAAAGTTTGTAATTGAATTTAATTTAAGATGAGAAAGCGAGCTTATTTAAAAATTAAATAAATATGCTGCCTTGCTGATGAGTTCGACATAAAAAACGAAACCACTAATTTATTGGTCCAAGGTTTTTCATTCATTTGTAGTAAAAGCAGTAATAACTCAGATCAAATTTGGGAAACAACTCTACAAATCTGTCAAAGATCAGGTTGATGTTATTATATATATATTTTTTTTTAATTAAATTTTAATTTGATGTCTTTTATACAGTAGCTGTTTATGAACTTGCTAAAATAGAACTCAAATGTGTTCATCCCATAGTTATTGAGATCACTGATTCTTGGAATTTGAAGCTGTCCAATGTTTTTAAGAGGGTATTCAAGTATTTTTTTCTTGTTGATTGTTGTTGATTAGACTCTTAGCTTGGGCTGCTGGAGCATTATGATCATTTAAAACTTTGAAAGAAAACGCAGTTTTTCTGGCTATTACTCTATGCTTAAAATTTGCCAAGCTATACTTTTCAAGTAAATTATTAAATTTTTTGTAGTCTTTAGATATTTCCACTATTTATTTTATTCCCAGTAATTTGTTTAGACAAATGTTATAGCAGTTGGCAAGCTTCTGTATAGCTTCTTTTGGAAAATATCCAAATAAGGTCGCACAGTAGTCGAAATATGGAAGGATGAATGATTTGAAATATTGAAGTTAAACTGCACTAGCAAGATAGTTAAGTCTTTTTATGGAGCAAAATAGTTAAGTCTTCAAGATAGTTAAGTCTTCTTAATTTGCTATTGATAGTCTTTCTTATGTGACTACAGTATGTGCTAAAGTTGAGTTTATTGTCTATTATGACGCCCAGGAGTTTAAATGAGTTTACTACCATTATTTTGTTGCCATCACATTTATTCTTTTTATTTGTAACAAACATAACATAAGTTTTAGACCAGTTGATATCGAGAGAGCTAAGAGGAGTGGTCCTAGCACGCTTTCCTGGGATACAGATAATCGGATCTGCCTCTGACTAGAGAGATTGTTGTCAAACTTTACAAGTTGACTTCTTTCTGAGAAGAAGTTAGCTACTAGGAGAAAAGATTTTTCACTAAACGCATATTTTTTTTGTTTGATTAAGAGTAGGCTGGGGTCAACCAAGTCAAAAGCTGTTCGAAGATCCATGAATAAAACAGGCCAAGAAGTCTTTTACTTTTGATACGGTTCATTTCACTTACCAATGCGTGCAAAGCTGTCTCACAAGAATGATCGATCGGCAGCCATGTTGTCCATCAAAAAGTATGTTTTCTTTATTTAAGTGTGTGATCATTTGTGTTGCTAGCATTTTTTCAAAAACTTTAGCGAGTGGTGGCAATATTCCACGGTAGTTATTTACATCATCAATCTCTCCTTTGTTTTTATAAATCGGTGTGACAACCGCAGTTTTCAGCAAGACACTGGTTAAAAAGACTGGTTATTAGTGGCACAAGTGTATTCGGATGGCTTTTAGTATTTTTGAGGATATTCCTGATATACCAGGTCCACTTGACATTGATATGTTCATAATCAAATTGAGAACTGTTTCTTCAGAGACCTCTCTTAATTCAAATTCATCTTTAATTTCATGTTTTAAAAAGTCAGTGAAGCATTTATCGATGAATATGATTTGCACTTGAATTTGATGAAAGAGAAGTAAAAAAGATGTTTAAAAGGTTACTGATAGATCAAGGATCATTTGCAAATTCATCCCCATTATTCATTCTCGAAGAACTTGCCTGATTGTCTATAAACGATTTTAAGTTTAAGTTTGATTGTGGCTGAGTAGAATTTTAGAAATTTTTTTCATTTTTGTAATATTATATTTTTTTAATTTAAAAATCAATTTTATAAATGGGTTAAATTTTTTTTTTTAATTATTTTATTTTTTTAATCTACATGACATTCAGTAAAGCATGGTAAATAATAAAATCATCACGTTATTTTTATTTAATAAAAATATCCCTAAGCCTAAAAAAGATAAACATCCCGCTATCTAAATTCAATAAAAAATCCTTATTCTCATTGTTAATTCCTTTTAAGAGATGATAATGATTCATTTTATAAAATTGAGTCGTTGATAAATGATGAAAATTTAGAAAGAATCAGGCATGCCAAAAGAGAAGAACTAGAACGTTTGGAAAGACCAATTACTGAGATAATGGCATCCTTTACAGATGCAGATATCACTAATGAAGCAAAGAGGTTAAAAGGAAAAAATTTACCGAAAGTCAGCAAAAGCAAGCCTGATCAGTAATTTATTTACATTCTTATCAAATTTCTTGAATTTTAAAAAATGAGATAATTTTATCATAAAGCATGTTAAATTAAAATTGTTCAAAAAAATTCAAAATTATAGATTAAGTTTAATATCAAAAAATAATTTATTTGAATTGAAATGATATTTTGAATTGATCATTAAAATCAAGATGGCGTAAATTTCATATATTTTACTTGCTTATTTTAATTCAGATTAAAATCCATATAATTTTCTTCCTAATTAAAGATTAAACAAATCATGTTTAATAAAGTTTAAAAATTGAGCATTAAGAAAATCGATAAAAAAAAACTTTTTTTAAATCATCCGAAATTTACATTTGATCATTAACTTCTAAAATTTAAATTTTCATAATTGCCAAAATTTTCTAAATAAAAAAGAGAAATTCTAATTTTGGTTTTAAATTTTTAAGAAAAAAATTTTAAACTTAAATTTTTATTTTAAAAAGTTTAAAATGAAAAGTATGCTAACAAATTATCGATCTTTGATTATTTTAAGGCTATAAAAAAAATTTAAACTCGAAAAAATACTAGTAGAACTAGAATTGAAAAATAACTAGCGGTACTAAAAGTGCCAGAAATTCAACGAATTTTTTTCTACGAAAGACTATAGATCTTTATTAAATTTAAATCATCGTTCTCAATTAATTCAAATTTATCTTCATCCAAAATTTGTATTTTGATCTGATCAGAAAATCCCTCAAAATTAACTTCTCGATCAATTAATCCATCAGCGAACATTGAATAAACCTGAGATTTGTTGATTGTTCTATTCATTATCCAAATTTTGCCACTGTCAGTTGTTCCAATAATTTCATAATTTGTTTTCATTTTTAAAGTATTTATGAAATCTAAATTTTGTTTGTTTATTATATGACACCTTTTAGGACAGAACATTGAAGGAGTATTTTCATAAAGAATATAATTATTTTTATTTACATAGATGGAACTGAAATTAGAAATTGGAGGAATGGAAAATTTGATTTCTTCAAGACAACTAAAGGATATTGATCGAAGTAGTCCTAGATGAAATTTGCCATAGATGTACAAATGATGATCAGACAAAACTGTAATATAATCTGAACAGACTGCGAAATCTCTTACAATATCATCAATTTCAATTTTGTATTTTTGTTCTTCAAAAAGTAAATCAAATATAAAAATTGAATCCAAATAGATATAAATAAATTTATCGCATGCTTTGACCAGAAAACAACTATCTAAACTATGTTTTGTTTTATAAGAACTAGATTTTAATAATTCATCCTTTGAAAATAATGTCAAAAATACTTGACTTTGATAGAAATAAGTATCTTTTTTGTGGTCAATTATTTTTTCCTTGTTCGTAAAACTAATCAAAGTCATATTATTTTTTAATCTTAAAATTTTTGAATCATTTTTTAATTCATATTTAATTGAAAATTGCTTACAATTTTCAGGAGAAAAATTTTTGGAATCTTTTAAAACCAATGTTCCTAGAAAATCTTCATTTATCTTTTGATCTGGCAGCAAAAAATTAAAATTTGAATGAAAAAAAATATTTTTCATAAATTTTTTTTCTTGATCATCAAACTTAATTTTGAGCATTTCGATTTCATTGATTTCCTGCTCGGAAAAAATATTCTTCCGACACTTGGTTTCGATATTTTCAGAGATTTCGCGTAAATTTTGCAGATTTGCTTCAATGGTGTCTTTATTTTCCAGCAATTTAACATTACAAGTATGCTCATAGGCTCTGACATCTTCTATCAATTTGTGTCTTAAATCAGAGATTCTTTGGACCGTGTATTCATATTGCAAATCGATTTGATTGATTAAATTTGAGCAATAATTTGAAATTTCATTTTCTGCAGACACATTTTCAACTCTTTCCATTTTTGAAGTTATGTCTTTAACCTGAAGTTGATATTCTTTAAAGCGAGGTTTAAAATCTGCGGAGTCAAGAGTTGACTCGAGTGATTTTGCCAAACACTTAATGGCAACAAATCCCTTTAGTGGTACAGAATGTTTTTCATGACATGATTTGCATTTAAGTCTTTTACACCCGACTGGAACACAAGTGGAACATATGCTTTCGCCGCAAGGAAGTATTCTTGGATCGTTTAAGGTATTTTGACAAAATTTGCATTTAAACAACTCATCGTCTAGCATTAACATATTTTTAAAATAAAGATTTCAAGATTTGCAAATTTTCCATATAAATTTAAATTTTTTTTAAATTGAAAATTTTTTTCAAGTCAAATCATAATAAAGTTTATTTTTTTACTTCCCTTCCGATTTTTCAAGATTTAGATAATATCTTGATAACTTTAATTAAATTACATTCTCAATCTAATGATATTATAAACTAAAATTGTAGACATTAACTCTTTCTTTAATTTGGGTAGTACCAAAGCTCGGATCTCGGTGCATTCGTAATTTCACTAATTCTCTTGGGTTTTTCATCCTACAAGTGTGGCATAGTAATTTTCCTTCTCTTGGCAAGAAATGCCTCTAGTAACTTCTATAGCATTCTTCATCCCCGCATAGCACATGACCACACTTACGAAATATTAACCAATTTTGGATTTTTGAAACTGTTGCGAATACTCGCCACACTCAACAGCTATCCTCTTCTCCACAATGTCTGAATCGTTGCCGGGGGACTATAATCTGCTCAGTATTTAATTAAAAACTTTATTCAAAATAAGTTTTAAAAAATTAATAATTAAAATATTGCTAAAAATTATATTTATAAATTATATTTATAAAAAATTAAAGATTCAGAAAAATGAATGCGATTTTCAGAGGCTAGATTATGAAGAAAATTAGAATCATCATACGCAATAAAGAACAGGCTTGTGAAGAAAGGAGCTAGGCGTGATAAGAGGAATTATATAAACCAGTGTGCTAGCGAAGCAGAAGAAGCCAGCTCAAAAGGGGACCTACATAAGCTACACAAGATCACTAATTCGATATGTAGCCCTTCACAGAAAAAAACAACATTAGTGAAAGACAAAGAAGGTCGTATCCTAACAACTGAAAAAGAGCAAGGGCAAAGATGGGTTGAGCACTTTAGAGAAGTTCTAAATAGACCAGAACCTTTAGAGTCTTTAAGACCAGAAGCAGCTAGCACTGACCTCGATATTAACACCGAAGTGCCAAGCTTAAGAGAAATAGAAGCTGCGATAAAGGCTCTGAAGAACCGGAAAGCACCCGGCATTGACGGAGTCACAGCAGAAATGTTAAAAGCTGATGGCAGCATCACAGTAGGGATATTGCAAGACCTCTTCAGCAAGATATGGCGGCAAGAAATAATACCAGAGGACTGGTCAAAAGGCCTAATAGTCAGGCTCCCAAAGAAAGATAACAAAATGACATGTGACAATTGGCGAGGAATAACATTGCTACCGATAGCAAGCAAGGCGTTCTGCAGTATAATACTGGAAAGAATCAGAAACTCTTTGGATTTTATACTTAGAGAAGAACAAGCAGGTTTTAGACGAGGTAGAGGATGCATAGACCAGATATTTACACTTAGGAACATCAAAAAACAATGTCTGGAATGGAATAGCCCCCTGTATCTTAACTTCATTGAGTTCAAGAAAGCCTTTGATAGCATACACAGAGAAACCTTGTGGGCTATATTAAGATCTTATGGCCTACCACAGAAGATAGATAACTTGATAAAACTCTTCTACGAAAATTTCGAGTGTAACGTGATTCTGGAAAAAGGAAAATCTGAGAGTTTCAAAGTGTGTACAGGAGTCAGACAAGGGTGCGTTCTCTCTCCGACACTATTCCTAATATTGATTGACTATGTCATGAAGAAAACTATTGTTAGTGCGAGAGGTCTTCAATGGGGATTAACTGCAAAACTTGAAGACTTAGACTTTGCGGATGATCTGGTGCTAATATCTAATACAGAAGCACATATGCATATGAAGACGCAAGACTTGGCGAACAACGCTAAACCAACCGGACTCGAAATAAATGGAGCCAAAACGAAAGTTATGTGCATAAACACTAAATTGGATACCCCGATCATCATCGATGGTACACAAATCGAATGTGTAAATGAGTTCACATACCTAGGTAGCACTATCAGCACAACGTTTGGAACACACAGAGACATTAAGAATAGACTTGCTAAAGCAAAGAGTGTCTTTGCTAGACTCCGACCAGCATAGAAATCAAAAAGCTACAGCAAGGAAACAAAGCTTAAACTATACAACAGTGTAGTAAAAGCAACATTGATGTACGGAAGTGAATGTTGGGGGATGAGTGAATCTGACAGCAAAAGCCTTAAAACCTTCCACACTGGAAGCCTGCGGAGAATTCTCGGGATACACTGGCCTGAGACATTGTCAAATGCTGAGCTTTACATAAGAACAAATTCAGAACCATTAAGTCAATGCTTTAAGAACAAAAGGCTGCGATGGCTCGGGCATGTACTTAGAATGAAAGATACACGGATACCAAAAAGGGCCTTTCAATGGACACCTCAAGGGCGACGTAAGGTAGAACGACCAGCAGTAACATGGAGGTCAACAATCACGAAAGAGCTCATCGAAATGGGTATGACATGGGGAGAAGCAAGGGTAAAGGCAAAATATCGACTTGAGTGGAAATCAAAAGTAATGACCCTATGCTCCACAAGGAGTGAATAAGGAAAAAAATAAATAAAAAGATTATGAAGAGGGAAAATAATTTGAGAAATATAAAATATTCAAATAAATTTATTAACTTAAATATTCAATAATAAAAGATATTTAATATTTTATTAAAATGGACTAACATAAAAGCATCATTTGTTTTAGAAGTTATTTTACATGAATACAAAAAAAATTATTGATTTTCTTCTTAGACATTAATTTTGATCTAATTGGATTGAAAAATTACATTAAGGGTTTGAATAAGTTGCTACCTGAATAATTGTGTCAGTATGCCACAAAATATCTTCGCTATAAAAAAATTATTTGCCCTTTTTTTTGAATATACAAGAAATAATGGTTTTTATTACTTAATAAATATTTTTAATATTATTTAATATTTTTAATATTTTGGTGGAAGGTTTCATGCTTTGATTTTTTGGTGGTTTGGTACATTTATTTTATTTCGGTCTTCATGTAATTATATAAAAATTTTAAATATTTTATAAAATCCAGTAATATTGGTTTTTTCAGATTTATCTTTAGTAAATAAATTGTTTCTAAATCAATCATATTATTTTAAAAATAATTTATTTCGTATCATAAAAATATATTTAGAAAATAAATGTGTTTTAATTAAAAAAAAATTTCACCTCTAGAGTTTGAAAAAACAATATTTGAAAAACTTTTAAAATTAATTAAAAAAAAGTCATCTTTTGACGCGTAAAATAATTAATTTTCAAAATTAAAAAAGAATTTGCAAATTAATGAAACTTATATTTAAGATTGGTCTAGCATTAATTTTAAATTTGAATTGAAATAAAATTTAAAATTTCGAAATAAAAATTCTAGAATTTTAAATTTTTTATTTTATTTAAAATTTAAGCTTTCATAAAAATAAAAATAATGAACAAATATGCATTTATCAACACCAGAAGCACCAAAACGAGTCATTTTGACTCGCTTTGAAAAACAAAGAATAAATTATATATTTCATGCGCGAATTTATTGAAATTATTAATTTTTATTTTTTTCTTGGCCTTATAAAATATCCATGGTTAATCACACTTTTTACAAATACTCTCTATTTCTTTTGTACAATAAGCACACACTGCTTTTTTACATTTTGAACAAAAATTTTTTGTCGCTTTATAATTACTTTTAAATTTGTCGAAAAAGAGTCATTTGTACTCGTTAGAACAAAATGTAAATAAATGAACAAATGTTAATAAATTTTATATTTTAATCCAAAAAACTTTTGAAAGCAAAGCCAAAAGCGAAGTCTAACTTACCGAAAATTTCAATTTTAGTTTAAATAAATAAATTATTTTTAATAATTTTTCAATTATTTTTCAAAATTTATTTTGCGATAGAATGCATTTCATTTTAATTTTTAATATTTATCTGTCAAACATCACTCGTTTCACCTTACTTCACTCATTTATTCAAATTTTTATACAAAATAAGCTAAATTAACACTTATCCATCAAAGATGTAAAAAGTTTTGCTTAAGACTAGAATGGGTCAATTTTGAACCAAAAAAAATAAAAAGATTTGTATTTTGAGTTGGCAAAGCTCATGTTGTAAAAGACCTTGAAGCATTTAATTTAGAAATAGGAAGTTCTAGTTCTTGTTTTATTTCATCATTTTCGAAAAATTGAACGATTTGTTCAAAAATAGACTGAAGGTAATAAAACTGGTCATCGCTTATTTGTGCATGTTCTTCAAGATCTTCACAACTTTCTCAGCAGTATAGCTAAACGTGTTGAAACTATTAAAGCTCATTTTTAAAAGGACATGATAAAATGATAAAATTTTTAGTTAGATTTAATTTTTGATATTTTTTATTCATTTTATTTGGAATAAACTCAGCCGTTAAAGATTTTAAGATTCAAATTTTGAATTTGTAAAAAATCTGTTTCTAATTGATCTGTTCTAAAATTATTTTATCAACCGAAATTCAAAAATGTTAACACTCAAAAACCGGAGGGTTTTTTTCGAACCTCTTTGGTACTTCTTTTGCTTGTTGTTCCAAAAATATTATCTTTTTATAAATATTAATTTTTTTTTTCCATCAAAACTAAAATCAAAACTAAAATTATAAATAAATAATTTTGATTACAAAATAATTTTATTTTCATGCTAAAAAAAAAAAATAATAATAATAATAATAATAATAATAATAGGCTAAAACAGGTTAACTGTAGAGCAAGCTATTGCTTGCTTTGGTAGCAATTTTTGCATGATGTTTTTGTGTTTTTGCTTTTGGATGTGATAGTCTCTGTTGTTAAATTGTTCCAATTGTCAACAACTCTATTCAACAGAAAATGTTCTCTGTAGCAATTCTTGGTTGACTGCTTTTCCAAACGGTGTTTGCTTCCGCGAATGCTACGCGCTGGTCCATCGACTGTAATGGAACTCATCAACTTATTCGGGTTGTGCCAGTCCACTCTTCTTAGTCCATTACTTATTTTGAAGTACTCAATTAAGTCACCTCTTTGTCTTCTTTCTTCTAGTGTTTTCAAGCCTAGCTTTTTGAGTCTGCAATCATACGGCAAGTCCTTTATGATCTTTACCAGTTTAGTTGCTCGTCTTTGAACTCTTTCAAGCACTGCTATATCCTTTTTTTTTATAAGGACTCCACACTGCTATGGCATATTCCAAGTGAGGTCTTACAAATGCAATATATAGTTTTCGAAATGTCTGTAATGAAATAGTATACTTTAAACCTGGAGAGGGGTTTTTGAACCCTCCATAAATATTGTCTTTTTTTAACCATGTCTAGATGAAAAGCTCTTGAACTTCTTAGTAATGCGGACGATTACCTAACTTCAAAAATATTTTGAAGTTTTTAAATGATAAATGTAAAATAATAATAATTTCACAAGGATCAAATGTAAGTTACATTTGGTCCTTATGTAGGTTATTTGGACCCCTTCAGTACTTAACGTATAAAAAATTTCCGATCTTTGAGTGTTAGCTACTTTACATTAAATTTAAATCAATTAAGTTGAAAAATCATGGTTTTTATTCAGCATTTTTTATATCAAATAAGCTTTAAAAAGTTAATGAGTCATTTTTGACCTGATTTTAGACGGATAAGGCTAAGGTTTAAATTAAAATTTAATTTTTTTCAAGTTTTTTATAGTAAAGTCATTGCGAACTTAAGAAAAAAATAGAATAATAAATTAGAAATTAATTATAAAAATTAAAAACTTATAGATTTATATATTCAATTATGGCTGTTATGATTTCTTTTAGCAAAACTAATCAGAGGTAAAGTAAAATAAATGTACCAACATAACAATTTTTCAGCGTTCGGAATTTTAGAATGCTTCATGCAACATAAATTCTTTTGAGAAAAAACTTCTTCATGTAAATTTAAGCTTATGCAGACTTTGAAAATAAATTATAGATTTGAAAATTTTGGATAAATTTTGGTTTGACTTTACCCTAGTTTTGTTTGATTTTCCCAGAAAATTTCGCCAAAAGAGAAAATCAAAAAAAAAAAACATTATTGTATTAAGCAAATTTCTGACTCCTGGCAAATTTTTATGTTTGCCTTTATCACTTACCCAAGAAGAAATAAAAAGTAAAAATTAGTTGACTTGTTATCAGCTATTTGTTATAGGTAAAATATCATGTTAAAAATAGAACTACAGAAAAAACAATAAAATGATTACTTAATTATTCCATTAAAAAGTAAATTCAGCCATAACATAGAGGCCTTGTTTGACTGAAGTGAATTATTGAAAAAAATAAATAAAAAAAATTAATAAGTAAAAATTTTAAATTTTGTGTAATAAATTTTAAATTTAATAAAATTTTTAAATTGATAACATTTAATTTAAAATTTTTCTTAGTTATCAGTTTAACAAAAACCATCAATCAATTTGATTCAATTTATTCTTCAATTGTAGCTGGTATTGGTGTTATCGGAGATAAAAATAAGAAAATAAATGAAAAAAAAATTTATTTTTCTTAAATTAAACAAAATTACCTAAAATAAAAAAAATCTTTAGATTATGTACACTCTAGCACTCAGTTGTACAAAGAGTATAGTCTCTGGTGTCCATTTTTTCAAAATTGACAGCATTAGCAATTTTGCATGAGATAAAAGCCAACAAAATGCCCGATAAAACATCAATAGTGTAGTGATGCATTGAATAAACTGCCGAGAAGGCAATGAGAGACACGTGAAGCACACAGAACCATCTACCGATCCATAATTCTTCTCCGAATAGGATAATTGAAGGCCAAGCAGTATGCAAAGATGGAAAAGCACCGCATACCAATTTAGAATATGAATAAATTGTCTTGAAAATTTTGATACCGAGAATCTTGTCCACTCGATAAAAGTTGGCTTCGGGAATTTGATTTTCCATTAATACCATCCATGGAGGTGGTGTCGGAACCATGTACTGAATAATCACTCCGATCATATTTACTAAACCATATGCCAATGCGATGCGCATAATGTCTTCAATGCTTGTTTTTGACCGAACTAGATAGATGGCATAGATAAATGGCAGAGGGAAGTGAAATAGATAGGGAATTGATGAAATGATATCAAGCACTGGGTTTTGTACTTTGGATAGAATAAAATAAATATTGTTCTGGAACAACCATAAATCTACATCGACTACTAAATTTGATGAACATTTTTCGTGGAATAACTTTTGAACAAGAGGATTGACAAAAAAAAGTATCAGGTAAACAATCAGAGGAATAAATACCCAGTAATTTAAGAGAAGAGTTTTTTTGATCATTTTTTTAAATTAGGTTTTACTTTAAATAAGAATGACTAATGAATTTATTTTTTTAAAAAAAGAAATTTTTCAGATATTTTTTCATGCATGATAAATTTTGAAATTTTATCAAGCAGCATCGCTATATATTTTGAGATAAAGTCTAAGTTTCAAAAATGCTTTTGAATGATTATATAATTTTTCTAGAGATTCAAAGTTACTTTAAATCACATTTAACGATTAAACAAGATTATTGATTAATGATTTTAGAAATCGGTTAAAAAATTCAATTTCAAAGATAGTTTGGATATTAAAAATTGTAAAAATTTGTCAACCGAAAAAAGAAAATTAACGAATTTGTAAAAAATTATTTACAAATAAAAGACGTAAACGAAATAAGTAATTCTCATCTTTTTTTTAATATCAAGTGATATAATTATATATATTGTGTATATTGAATTAAATTTTCGATGAAAAGTAAACAAAGAATTGAAGTAATTTTCAATTTTTATGTTTTATCTATGTGAGAAGAAAAAAAATTGTAAAAATTAATAATTGAAAAAAAAATTCAGTAAAATAATATAAAATAACAAAATAGCTTAAACTATTACCAAAAATTTTTTAAATACTTTAAAGCCTTTTATTCTGAGAACAAAACGCTATTTGCATTTAATTCTGATCCTTTAATGTAATTTTACATTTTTTTATTTTCTTATATTTTTTTTGTATTAAAAAAATTAAGTGCTAAAATCCAAATTAAAATTTTTAATTTAAAGAAGGAAAAGAAAAGAGCAAATTTATGACAGTAATTTAAATTAAGCTTGTTAGATTAAAACAAAATTTATCCAATGCTTTGTTCGGGCTAAAATTTCTATAAAAAAACCACAAATTTAATTTATTCCAAAGAGTGTAAAAAAAGGAAAGCCGTCTTATTTTTTAAATTAAAAAAAACATTAATGCAAAAAATTTGAATGTTATCACATGTTTGATCATAGAATAAGCTAAAGACGACAAATTATTTAAAACTCAATTGAAACAAAAAGATAGGTAAAATCATATATACTTCGCTCTTTTAGTTACTTTTAATGGCATTGGAAAATGGTCTGATCGGAAATCGGAAAAGCTTTGGTTTTTTTTACTTGATTCACTCCGCAACTGTCAACTGATATGGTTATAAATAATAGTAGTAAATACTTTCGATATGTAATGATTTTTGAGATTTTTTTTAGTATTTTTATCAATCTTATCATTTTTATTCTTTCTAATCTCATCATTTCAAAAAAAGAATAGTATAGCGATAGCAGTTGACATGGATGAAACCGCCAATACGACGAATGTAACGGCCGATACCAGTACCAGCACCGTCATGACAGTCCACAAGGCTTTCGGTCCAAATGCTATTAGCGACAGCGAAGATGATACTAAGCATATTGGGTGGATTATAAAGACTGAATATAAACAATTGATTATTCTAGTCTAAGTTTATTTTTATACAAATGAGTTCGGAATTGAATTCCTCATAAGAGAAATCTTGTATAAATTCAATTCCTTCTTTAATTTAAATTGCTACTCCTCCTCCATACTTGTTGCGTGGTTTTTTTATGAATTGATAATTGTGAAAATCAAGATAAATATTTGCCTCACTTAAATCTATCTTTAGTTCATTGAGCAAAACAATGTCGGGACATTTTTGAGCTAAAAAATTGGCTAAGAGATGAACCCTACTAGGTAAATGAAGACAATTCCAGTGTGTAATTACTTACCTTGTTTTATTAAGAGGTTTTGTTCTTAAAGTTGATTTATTTATCTTCTTGTTCATTCTAAATTTTCTTCAATGCTGTTTTGACCGGCAGTTTGCTGACCAATTTCGTTAGATGATTGATCTACTTGATTTGAACATTCAGTTGTTGAACTGTTTGATTCAGACTCGAAGGTACTGTCGTTTTGATTTTCTAAGACAACTAATGGTTTCTTTGATTCATTTTTGGTGAGCTCTTTTTCATTTGGATCAGATTCGGGAAATCTCTTGGTTTGATTTTTGGTTTGGAAAAAATTCTCATTCTCATTCTGATCATTTGAGCGTACATTGACAGGTGACTGGCATAGTGGTAGAAAATCGTTTAAACGACTTACCAAAGCTTCTTCTATAACTGGAGTTTTAAGGTCTTTAGGGCTAATTTGGGATATTACGTCATTTAAATTTGTTGTCTGGTATCCAGGTGTTTTTGGCATCACATTTTCATCATTATCTTTTTGGTCAGCAGTCTCATTCTGATCAATTGAGCGTACATTGACAGGTGACTGGCATATTGGTAGAAAATCGTTTAAACGACTTACCAAAGCTTCTTCTAAAACTGGAGTTTTAAGGTCTTTTGGGCTAATTTGGGATATTACGTCATTGAAATTTGTTGGCTGATATCCAGGTGTTTTTGGCATCACATTTTCATCATTATCTTTTTGGTCAGCATCAAATAATGATTGCGTTTCTTCTTGGTCAATGTAAAGATCATTGTAGTCTATCTTTTTCCTTTCAAGCGACTTAAGCTTTTCGGCAATGGAGCATTTTTTTTGTCAAATGTCCTTTCTGATGACAATTTTCGCATAGTGTTTCTTTGACAGGGCATTTAGCAATGTTGTGTCCTTCATTATCACAAAAATAGCATTTCTGCTTTTGTCCAACAATTGACACAAGATACTTTATACCATACATTATTGTGGGGCCTGACAAGCTTCCAATAATATTCTCAACATCTTTTGGAAATGATATTCTCACCCTTCTGACACCATTTTTCCTCTCGGGTCTATCTTTTTATTTTTCTATGGTTTCAACACACAGCGAACAACAATGGGCTCAGCAAAATATCAAAGACACCTTCGAGGGACAGAAGATATTTTACCGAAGCAACACTGTCCGGGGTAGTAAATGCCCGGTCAAATGCTACTTGCTTCGCCAGGAAACAGGTTTGTTTAATAAATCTTTATTTTAATTTTTTTTATTTTTTAACAAAAAATTTACACAAAAAGGACCGGTAGGTACTATTTATGTATCGGACGATGCCCACGTACACGAATTGCCCGAGCGTCAAACAATTGGTATGTCTTTTGACGTAAAGACAAGAATCAACAAGCTCTATTCTCGAGGAACCACAACGCCTATGGTAATCATCTGCAAGATGAGACGTGACACGAACCGTCTACCCGAACCTTCAAGTATACAAGTTGCTAACTACCTGTCCAAGAACAAGAGGAAACTCCTCGGAAATACATCCGGATACTCCTTCAGTACGGATCGTGACCCATTGATAGCCCATCAAGGCAATCTCAAAGCCTTCCTTCAAACACCAACTGCTGATACAAAACCGCTTTTAGACAGTGCCTGGAGGTGACTCCTGCTCGCCAAGAACATCATCAGTAAAGTTAAAAAGCACTATATTGCCAGTGGTCTCTCAAAGAAGAACGAGCTTCAACCAGCCTATATTACAATCTATGAGAGCGCGCTGAAGAAGACAAGTTGGAAGAGCTTCGATGTTTTCATCTGTGGAATCAACATGTGCCGAGTCGTCACACTCAACAATCAAGACTTCCGCCGCAGCAAGTGTTGTTGTCCCAACTATGACAAAAAGAACATTTGCAAGCACATCATCGGCGTTGCTAGTTATTTCAAGCTATTCACCATTCCAATCGAGATCATGATCTTGCCTTTGGGAGAAAAACGAAAGCGTGGTGCTCCTAAAAAAGCTATCAAGGCTCTTATTGGGATGTAAAAGTTTGTTGGTCGCTTATTTTTCATATTATTTCTTATAATTTTTCATTTTTTGTTTCTTAGTTTTTGTTTGTTTGTCGTTTTTTTAAAAAAATAAATAATTGATTATTACTATTAACTATCGATTTATATTTAAAATTGATTAGATGATCCCCATTTTATATAGTGGAGATATATATTATTAGTGGAGTTTTATTTTATTAGTGACGATGGGAATATTTTAGTGAAGGTGGAAATATTTTAGTGAAGGTAAGGAAATTGTTCCCTTTTAAATATTAAGATATTAAACCTAAAGATAAAATATTGCATGATAAAAGTAAGTCTAGAAATTTAATGATAAAGTTTTAAGGTAAAAAGATTTTCACTTTATGTTGTAGTTCTCTAAATAACTACATCATCTTCTCACTTAAAGAACAGTTTATTTTGATTTAAAACATTAATGTTTATTTTAATATATAAAAGCATGTTAGAATTGTAGCTCATGAAATATATTACCTTTTGATGATTTTTTTTAGAAATTGAAATATATTTTTACTTTTTTTTTGGATTAATTAAGCTTTAAATAAAAAAAGTGAAACATGAGATTTGTTCAGAATTTTGTCTAGTTTTAATAAAAAAGTTAAGGCATTGGGTCAATCCTCCGACGAGAATCAAAAAAACTAAAAAAAAGCACAAAAAAATGTGTTTTTTTGGTTTAAAGTACAACTTAATTCCACTTAAAATACTTGAAAAATATATCATTTAATAGGCTATTAAGTGATATATTTTTCAAGTAATTTTTCAAGGATACTTTATCTATATATATTCTCTATAAGATCAAAAAAAAAGATCTTTAATAATACTTCAAAAAATCTCTATAAAATGTTTGACTGGGTATACATGCCAGCCAATTTTGATAGCCGATTTTTTTGACTGATTTTTAAATAGCGGTTAAGTTATTGAACGGTCAACCAACCCTGGTTTAATTAGCCGCGACCGAGCATCTTTTAAAGCAACATTAATTCGACTTAAAAGAAGTCTTAATATTGATGATATCAATTTTTATATCTTAAATATTTAATTTCAAATTAGAATTTTTTTATCCATTTATTCAAATTTAACAATTTTTGTAAGTTTTGATAAAATATACGATAAAAAAATGCCCGATAAAACATCAATAGTGTAGTGATGCATTGAATAAACTGCCGAGAAGGCAATGAGAGACACGTGAAGCACACAGAACCATCTACCGATCCATAATTCTTCTCCGAATAGGATAATTGAAGGCCAAGCAGTATGCAAAGATGGAAAAGCACCGCATACCAATTTAGAATATGAATAAATTGTCTTGAAAATTTTGATTCCGAGAATCTTGTCCACTCGATAAAAGTTGGCTTCGGGAATTTGATTTTCCATTAATACCATCCATGGAGGTGGTGTCGGAACCATGTACTGAATAATCACTCCGATCATATTTACTAAACCATATGCCAATGCGATGCGCATAATGTCTTCAATGCTTGTTTTTGACCGAACTAGATAGATGGCATAGATAAATGGCAGAGGGAAGTGAAATAGATAGGGAATTGATGAAATGATATCAAGCACTGGGTTTTGTACTTTGGATAGAATAAAATAAATATTGTTCTGGAACAACCATAAATCTACATCGACTACTAAATTTGATGAACATTTTTCGTGGAATAACTTTTGAACAAGAGGATTGACAAAAAAAAGTATCAGGTAAACAATCAGAGGAATAAATACCCAGTAATTTAAGAGAAGAGTTTTTTTGATCATTTTTTAAAATTAGGTTTCACTTTAGATCGGAATGAATTCATTTTATAAGAAAATTTATTAAGATATAGAATAAATAGCTTTGATCACCACTATTGAATTGCGTAAGTATTTCTTTGAATATTAATTTTACTTTTTATTTTAGTAATTCTGAATGTAATAAATCAATAAATCACTACCTCAGTTTAATTTTGCTTTAAAAATTTTCTTTATTTAATTTGCTTATTGAGAGAACTTAAAAGTTTGTTTCCTTGAATCATTGTGAACTCATTGATTTGATTTTTTGAAGTAGCTTTTTAAATAAAGAGATTAATTTTTTTAATTCTCATTTAATTTCAAAAGAACGATTGTTGTTTAGAAATGAGATTTTAATTTTTAATTATTTTTTAAAAAAATTTTTAATTGTTCGTTCTCCATTAGAAAATTTTTTAATTTTTTTGATTTTCTTTTTTAAATTTTTCAATTAATCTTGAAGTAAAAAAACCAAAAAAGAAATGGTTTTATCAATCAAAATTCAAACAGGAATACTCTTTTAATAAAATGTTTTTTTGAAAAATTGAAATACTTCTAATGGAATTTTTTATTTTTTTTTCGAAAACAAATTTCAACATAATTGTCGAACAAATTTTCCTGAATTTTTATCCAAATAGAGTTCAATATGTTTTAATTTTTTTTTCCATTTTGTTTTCGGAATTTTTTAAAAGAAAATAAAGTATAAATCATTGACTCTAATTACTTATTTCTTTCATTCGAAATTTTTATTATTTTTAAATTTTCAAAACAATTCTTGCTTATTTTACACAATAATTAATTAATAAAACTAAAAAAAAAATTTTTTTTTAAAAATTCTCTCAAACTCGCTAGCATACTTATCATTAATGTTCGCATAAATTTTAATGTAAGTTAATAAAAAATTTACGAAAAATTTTGAAAAATTACGTATAAACAAAAAAGCCAAGTCTCCGTTTTTTTTTATTACGAACGTAATCACATTTTAAAAAAATTAAAATTAAATCTAATTATACGATCTTTTTTTAATTTTAACAGAAAAATGTAAATTTAGAAAAAAAAATAATTTCAGTAGAACCAAAAAGTGCTTTTTTTTAATCGTTGGAATTAAAGATTTTTTTATTTTTTAGCTTTTAAACCGAACCACTAGTTTTTAATGAATTTTACGCTTTTTCAAAAGTTTCACCATTATGAAAAATTAAGAAAGGTGATCTTACAAAATCTTTATCCATTAGATTGTTATAAACTTAATTAATTAATACAAATTTTTTTATCTTTAATCTAAAAATTAACCTCCAAGATTAAAATATAAATAAAATATGAAAAATTATATATTTAAAAAAAAATATATCATTTAACATTTTGCTTCGAATGTTTAGTAAGCTCCAAAAGTAGATAATAAGACTTTTTATTATTAAGACTAGAAAGCCCGATTATTTTTATATCATAAAAGCCAGATAGGGGTTTATAAAAACCCTATTCATTTTTCATTTGAGATAATTAAAAAGATACATTCTAATCAAACTATAAGATAATCTTAAGTCAAAAATGAAATGAGGATTTATTATCCAATTTAAAAAAAATCCAAGGGAAAGTACAAAATTCATTTCTTTTATTTTATTGTTGTTATTTTGATAATTAAATTTGTCAATTAAAAGTTTATTCAGGCGTTGTTAAATTTATTTATAAATATTGAAAAATTGTACATAACATAAGAGAGATTTTTGCACAATTTTTATTTAAAAAAAAATTATTAAAAAAAATAACTCGTTCACAACTTTAATTAAAAAATAATTTTAAGTTTTTTAATGGCTGTATTGAAGCAAAAACCTTGGCCATATTATAAGATTTGTAAACGAGGTTGGGAGGAGTTAAAGTTTTTCATTTCAAATAAATTAAGAAGACATTGCAACTGTCTTTTTAAATTAGATTTCTTATATTTTTTTAAAAAGGCGTCTTACTTTGAAAGTTGATGATTTAAAAAGTTTGCGATGTTGATTAAAAATTGGGAAATTAAAATGAATGGCGCAAAATTTGAGTTTCGTAATATAATATAAAAGTTGAATGTTATTCTTAAAACTATTGAGCAAACCTTGGCCCATTGACGCTTTTACTTCTGGCGTCACCATTCCTAAGCGAAAACCCAACTTGATCAAAGCAACGATACACAGAGTACCAATTGACATTGAAATCAACGACTGTGACATTCTCGCAGAACTAAATAACCAAGGTATCACTGCTGCCACAAGACGCATCAACAAAGCTTCCAACACACCCACCGAGTACGTCTCAATACACGTAGAGTCTAAAGAAGCTATGAGCTCTCTTATACACAATCAGCTAAGGCTGGCACTCTGCCGATTCAAAGTTTCACAAAACCAAAAGATTCTCCAATGTTTCAATTGTCAAAAGGTCGGACACTCAGCATCCATCTGTCCAAATAGACAGTTTGCCTCAGATGTGGAGGCAACCACAACCATAAAGATTGCTCAGCAGCACTCAAATGAGCTAACTGTGATGGATCTCACGCTGCGTGCGCACGTAAATGTCCTACACTCAAGCCTATACCAAAACCAACAGAACAACTGACTGCAACAACTGCTACCACAAATTGCCAAGTCAACAAACTAAATCAAGGCAGAAGCTGGAGCTCTGTAGTCTCCAAAAAACCTTCTGCAGAGCCTTCTACACCAACACAACCTCAAATTCAAGACATGATCAACGACACGATTGAAGCCAAACTCAAACCGGTAACTGAGCTCCTTGTTAAGCTTATTGCCGAGATAACACTACTCCTCTCACACAGAGAAGTTTTCTCCCTCCCAACAGTAACAAAGCTTAACACTGCCACTCAACATATTAACAACTCAACACACTGCAGCATTAACAGCGATACAATGCTTCACTCAGTCCAGAACCTCATCTGCAATGCTTTACAAAGTCACCAAGCAAAAACTATATCCACGCAAGCGCAACAAACTCAACCAAGCCAACCACAACACGAACTTACTCACTTAGCCAAACGCAGTCGATCTCCGTCTCCTCAATCGATCAGCGACAACATGCTCCCAGAACCAAGCAAAAAAATGGACTTCGACAACACAATGTTTGACGTATCTAGCAACCAAAACAAAATCGAGGTAAGCTACATCCGAACAACCAACAACAAAAAAGACAGTACAACAAAAGCCCAAAACAGCGTGAGACACCCAAACAAGATAACAAGACAATCAAAATCCACACTGAAAACAATTTCGCAAGCAAAGAAAGAGATACCCAAAAACCACAATGTATAGGCACCTCAACATATTACACCTCAACGTTCAATCAGCCTTGAACAAGATAATTGACATTGAGCAAGCGTCACAAGACGAACAATTGGACCTCATCATGCTAAACGAAACGCTGCTGAAGCCAAGCAAACAATTCAAGCTCAAAGGCTACACAATTCATAGGCACGACAGATTAAGGGCTGAACGGGGAAGTGTGTGCATCTGCGTGAGAAAAACCATTCCCTGCCTTGTCGTCTCTAAGAGTCCAAACAACAGCATCACCGAGTGGATCACTATTTGTATACCGAAGATCTTACCAAACGGAGAAGATCTTCACGTAACGTCTGTCTATATTCCGCCAGGTAATGAAATCAGCAAAAATACAATGCAAGGCATCTTTAGTTACTCCAACACTTTAGTAGCTGGAGATTTCAACGCTCACAATACACTGTGGGCCTCATCAGAGACGGACAAACACGGCATCACGTTTTTTAACTGACCAAAAAAATTAAAATGACGAATAGATTCAGGATCACCACAGGAACAGCGCCACAAATAATACTCACTTAATGTTGGTTTTATTGTCTAATTCATTTCTTTATTACATTTTAAACATAAAGGACTTTAAGATGAAATTAGACCATTTTTTTTTAGACATGGTATAAGTTTTTCAACATATTTAGTTAGCGAATATTCTTTTATAACAAAATATTATATGGTCAGTGAAATAATGCATATGTAATCAGTAAATATACTTCAGTAAATTTATTAAAAAGAAATAGCAAAAATATTTATTCTTTCAGTAAATTTATTGAATTTTTTTAGCAAAAGTATTTTAATCTGCAGTAAAATTTATTAAGTAAAATAATTAAAAAAAATAGTAATAATTTCAAAAAAATAATTAAATGTTCAGTTAATAAAAATTTGTCGATTCTTGCCTACTGTGAAGATATAGTCTTATTATCACCATCCGAAAAACACACCAAAATTTTACTAAGAACTTGTGAAAATTATGCCAAGGACTGGAAAATCGAATTTAATGCATCTAAATCGGCATCAATCCTATCCTAAAAAAAAGTACAAGTTAAATGGTCTAATTTCATCTTAAAGTCCTTTATGTTTAAAATGTAATAAAGAAATGAATTAGACAATAAAACCAACATTAAGTGAGTATTATTTGTGGCACTGTTCCTGTGGTGATCCTGAATCTATTCGTCATTTTAATTTTTTTGGTCAGTTAAAAAACGTGATGCCTTTAGTCCTCTAAATATAAAATACAATTATGTTGACCACGAGTCAGTCGTTTTTATTTAAAATAAGAAAAATAGTTTGAAAACTGCCTGATTGACGGAGAGCAACTTGTTTTTATGAACGTGCGTAGCAGTGCCATGGCGCAGGCTCCCCTGATGGTGAAGGCGCGTCCGCCGGATTGTCAGCAGATGGAACGTAAGAGACGTCCATGTGAAATCGTCTCACTAGCTTCCAGAGTCCGATCACCGCTTGGTTGTCAATATAAAGTTTCAATCTTGCCAAGTGAGCGCACATTAGACCAGGTAGAATCGATGCAGCACAGCCGCTTCGTTGAAGAGTAAAGCTTCTTTTGGGGTGACTCCCGAGAATCATTCTCGGGAGTCACCCCAAAAGTTACTCGACTATTACTCGGAAAAGGATTCCTTTTCCGAGTAACAGTTAAACCCCAAGCTGGTACTCACTGGCATCCGTAAACCAGGCATGCTGGCTTCTGGGGAGGCTTCTGGGGAGGTCCTATACAAAAGTAGTGGACTCTCTACTTCTAGTTATCTCTAGCCATGAAAACTTAGATGCTAAACCGGTTTTAGTACGGATTTTAGTGTGTTAAGCACCCACCTTGCATTCTTTGATTTTTCCCTTAGCACATCCAGAAGTACTTGAAGCTTTTTCTGTTCTGGATGCGCAATTATGAGGTCGTTCAAATGCCTTTATGTGAACTGCGTGGACTTTTTGATGAATTTAAGTACGCAGTTCAGCAGTTCATTTGCTGGATATAGAGTGCGACACTAAGTCCGAAGGGCATTCTAGTGAAATCATAAAATTTCCCCTATAACCAAAGGTAGTTACGAACTTAGAGTCAGGGCGGAGTTCTATATTAAAGAAGGCCAGCTTGAAGTCGATTTTGCTGTTCCATAAATGTTTGTTTTGTCTAATTCTTTATCCCTATCAGAATCCTTGGCCTTTATTTTGTACCGACAGCCTTTTGTCGTAGCACATACCTCCCGCGTCCAAATCTTAAGCCCGTCTTTAAGTTTAGATTACAGGGCCTTAGGAATGGGAAAGATTTGACCACGAGTTAGGCAGCTTTCGAACTATTTTTCTTATTTTAAATAAAAACGACTGACTCGTGGTCAACATAATTGTATATTATATTTAGAAGATTACATAATATACAATTCGTATGAGCGTTCTAAACTGCTAGACAAAAACTTAACTCATTTAACTGTTAACCACGATTTAAACAAACAACTGTTTCTTTGTTTATTGACTTTAGGAAAGCATTTGATGTAATTGATTCAAATTTGTTACTTTTGAAATTATTTCACTATGGTTTTGATAATTCTTCTTTGGGTCTTCTTTCAAACTATTTTGAAAATAGATCTCAGATAGTTAGAATTGGATGTGAAACATCTAATCCAGTTAGACTAAAGCTAGGTGTCCCGCAAGGATCTGTCCTGGGTCCACTGCTATTTCTTATTTTTGTTAATGATTTACCATTTTTATTTAAAAATTTAAGTACCAAAATGTTTGCTGATGATACAACAATAAGTATCTCTGAAAAAGACCTTGAAACAGCTTTGATAAAATTAAATGTTACAACAAAAAATTTAAATGAATGGTGTATTTTTAACAAAATTGATATAAACTGGTCAAAAACTTTTTGCATGATTTTTGAAAATAGAAAAAAAGTTTATCCAGATAAGATTAGAGTCATTGAGTCAATATGTAAGAAAATATTGAACATTGAGTATAGCTCGTATCGATTCCTTAGCAATTTAAAGCCCGAACAACGGAAAATTATACATGAATTTTTTAAAAATACGAACTTAATCATATAAAAAGTGGTACATGATATAAGCTAATTACCATGTCGAGTTTGACCATACCAAAAATATCAACAACAACCTTCAAAATAAGCAATCAAGAGCTGCAAGTTAATAATGATCATGTTAAAGAGGTGATCGGAAAAAATTCTAATTTAAAGAAACATGATAGACCAAAAAAAATTAAATTTAGAATTTTACCTTTTTTTATTTAATTGGATCATTAATCTAATAAACAAACTTTTTTGATATTAAATTTGGATAGAATAAAATTAATATCAGTTAATAGAATAATTGATATTGAAATTTCAATATCATTGTTATTCAAGTTTATATGACCCAAAGTTTTTATTATGTTGTTCCAAAATTCAGAATGCCTTAAAAAAGGAAGAATAATTAAATTTTTTTTTAATTTCAATGAATGTAACAAAATATTACATTATATTTGTCTTTGTGTATTCAGCTATTTGTTGCGTTTCGCCAAGTTTTATTGATAATTTAATTCAAATATCGGTCTTTATCAAAAAAAAGAAAACTCTAATAAATAAAAGTAATTGTTAAGCTTTGTAATTTTTTCATTATATCGAGAAATTTATGGCAAACAAAATGGTAAGTCTTGGCTAAACGCAAAAAATTATTCGTCACACTAAACCTTTTTGCATGACTTGGAAAATTTTTTTTTTAAATGCCATTAAAGATTATTTCAATTTTAAGTTTCTTTTAACTGATTTGAATTTTTACATTTTCTCTATTCAATGCTTTTAAAAGTTTATTTTTTAAAAAAGATCGATTTTTAAATAAATAAAATACAAGGAAACAAATTATTTTGTTTATTACGGTTTTGAAAAAATAGCAACTAATAAACAGACCAAGTTAATCACTAATATACAGAAGTATTTTTGAAATTGAACTTTTATTTTATAAAGTAAAAATCATGCTATTAAAAAAGAAATAGAAATGACATAATTCAATAAATAGACGTCATTCAATAATAATCCACTTTTCAAACCTTTTCTACTTTGTAAACCAAACAAACTATTGCCATAGTGAATTTTAGAACATTAATTCCTTAAGAGTATTTAAAGACGATTTTCTTTTAAAAAATTTTCAAAATTTTAAACCGAATTCATGTTTTCAAATAAAAGGTAATATTTGAAAAAAAAATAAATTCTAGCTAATAAATTAAATTTTTATCTTTTTACCTAGAGAAATAATCTCCTTCCATATTTCTGGTTCGGGTAACGAAATCGGAAATTCATTTTGGTCTTCACTAGATTCCGAATCCAATGACCAAACCAATTACAGACCCGACGTTTTTTTTGAAGAGTCCAAAGACGGCTTTTTTTCACCTAGGGCTCTTTTTCTCACTCATAAAAAGTTACGACAAAAAGAGAGCAATCAAATTTTTTGTTCAAAAGCAAAATCTGTAATTTCATTAAATTATTAAAACAGCTAAAGATATTTTAATTTTGAATTGGATCAGATTGATGAATTTAAAAAAAGCTAAATATATCTCTAAATTGTTTTAATTGAAACAGCAAGTCGTTTAGTCAAGTCAAGTCATTGACTTAAGATATTTAATTTTTTAATTGATTTTAATCAGACTTGTTTTGGCCTTTTTATCATGACTTTTATTCAAGCCTGATTTTATTGATTTTGTATTTTAAAAGGAGCTTTGTAAATTTATCAGACAAGACGTATCTACTGTTGAATGACATTAAAAAGACGCAATGTTAAAAAAATTAATTTTAATTTAATATTTCAAGTATTTCTTGTAAGATTTAAATAAAAAAAAATTAAATGTGTCTTAAATTTTATTTTTTCTAATTAATTTAATGTTAACATTAAAATTGTGAATCAATTAATAAAAATTGATTGGGTTCATCTCTAGAAAAATTTGTTTTTTAATCTAGACTTTAGATTAAAATGTTTAATATTAATTTTTCTAATTTTTCAGTTTGAAAAAATAAACGTCAAAGAGTCCTTATTTTATTATTCTTTCTAAAATTATGAGTAAACGAATTTTTATGTCTAATAACACATTTCTGAATTTTTAAATTGAAAATAAGCTAATGAGTAAATGATTTTCAAAGAGTAAACGAAAATCTTCTATTTTTAAAAAATAAAAAATTTCCCTTAGACAAAAGTTATCTTTAATTATACTAAAAGAGCTACATTTAGATTTACAATTTTCTTCTTTTAGTACAACTTTCATTGTCAACTCTCGTTAATCCGGCCAAGCTTATTTTCTAAAATTTTGTCGGAATTAGCGAATATCCGAGATATCGGTATCTCGGAAGATAGGAATTTTTACAAAAAGTTCCGGACTGAAGAAAAAACAGACACAAAAATTAAACAAGTCTAATTCTAATTAAAGGAAAAATTGTATTTAATTATTTTGAAATAAAATAGTCTAAAGTTAATTATTTTTTTCTCTAATTTACTAAATTTGAGCTTATTAGTTAATTGATTAAACATGTTTTAAAGTCTTCTTCACTCAAACAATTTCTATTTTGCTCAACATACAATACTGCTACGATTTTCTGTTTTTACGTAATTTTATGTAAATTCTGGTAAAATTACGTAAATTTTCCAAAGTAAAAAAAAGTAAATTTATCGGAAAAAATTTCCTAATGAAATGAAGGAGATTAAAAGTAAGTATTTTAATGAAAAAAAACAGCTTTAATTTTAATTGTTTTTACTAAAGATGATTTTTGCAGATTTTGCCAAAAAATTCTAGTTTCTAAGAATCATGGAGAAAAACTGGTGACTGCTTTAAAAATAATAAAAAAAAATAAAATAAACTTATGAAAAATTTTTCGCAAAAATTAAAAATTTGACTTTTTTTTACAAAAAATTACCATTTTAAAATAAAATTTCACGTAAAATTACGTGAAAAAAGTAATTTTTTTATCCGAATTTAGGCTCAGTAAATTTTAAAAAAGTCAAAAAATGTCAAAATTTTCAAAAAAGTTAGTATTTTTTGGAATTTTTACTTTTTACAAAAATTTACGTAATATCCGGTAATTTCACGTAAAATTACGTAAAAACAGAAAATCATTCAGTAGTGTAACTTGTTACGCTATTTAAGGATTCAATTAGGTTTTTATATTTTAAATTGGCAGGATAGGAGAAAACCAAAAATATTTAAAAACCAAATCAACTAGCTGATTAGGAACATAAGTAAAGATATTCTTTAGTCGAATGGTTTGTGTGTTATCTAAAGGTCAAAAACCCTTAAAACCCTTTCATCATAAAAATAGCGGGACCGATTTCGACTGAGTAATAAATGATCAACTCGGTGTATTAACTTCTGTGTCAGATAGGAACCGTTGGTCAAAAAAGTACTTGAAAAGGAGATGAGCGCCTCCCCATTGCTATGCAAGCTTTGAAAAACCATGTTTTTTTTTGATGAGACATTCACAGGCTTCCATTCGACAGGAAGAGTCGATTTGGTCTAAAATTTCCAATACATTTGAGCCAGTAGACCCTGAATGGCCTCTGAACACATCCTAAGGGCATGGGTTGGTATCATGTCAACTCCAGGAGTATTGTAAATTTTCAAGAGCTTTATTTCTTTATTTTATTTTTGTAATTTCTTAAAGATTTATATAAAAATTCACAATGCCTTAAAAAGATAGTGTAAGGATTTTAACTGGGATAAGAAAATTTTTTATTGTAGCATTTAGTTTAGTAGCATTAATAGTTTACACTATTTCTAGTCTCTAGTTTATAAGTTCATCAACCGAAATTCAATATTAAGATAGCAAAAAATTTTTGACAAACTGATTTAATTTATTTTAGTTTTTTGAATCATATACAAATAAAGATGAACAATTGATGGCTGAAATAAAAGAAAAATTGAGAAAAGAAATAGAAAAATGCTCCTTCTTGGAAGGATTTATTATAACTAGAAGCGTGAGAGGATACAACGCTTCTGGATTAGGCTCACGCCTCTTGGAACTTCTTTCCGAATATGACAAAACAGTGAAGCTGGACTTTAGACTCTATCCGGATCACTCTAACCCTTCGTTAGAGCCCGAAGATGCTTTTAACTCAGTACTGGCCACATACTATGCATTGGGTGCGAATACTGACCTGTCAGTTTGTCTTGATTCAGGCGCTCTAAATCGCATATGCACCCAAAATCTTGACATTAAAAGCCCTTCTTTTGATGATGTGTGTGATCTTTCTGCATATTTGTTGGAATCGTTGACCCTACCAATGAGACAAAAAGGAGCTATTAATGGAGGATTGAAAGACATGGTGAATAATTTGGCGCCTTTTCCGCGTTTGAATCATTTGATTCCTGCACTAGCTCCCATTCTTAGTCAAAATAGATTCAAGAGCATCAAACAAGACACGACCACTTTGACCAACAGCCTATTTTCTAGCCAGAACCAATTTATTGACTGTGGCCACTTAAGAAACCAAGCTTACAAACACATAGCCTGCTATATGAGCTATCAAGGAAAAGACTTTGACTTGGCTGAAATTGATGATTCAATTGATAAATTGAGCAGAAATTTAAATTTTGTTGATTTTTCACCAGCCAAATTCAAAGTTTGTCTGCATGAAAAATCACCTCAATCGACAAAAAAAATATTCAACAACAAAAATTCAATTTTAGGACTGATCAATTCAACAATGATATCAAATGTTTTTTCTTCTCTTAAAAACAAATCGGACAATTTTATTAAAAGTGATCATTTTCAGTCAAAATATTCAAATAAAGATTCTGCTGCTAGAGAATCTATAGAAGATTTAGGATGTCTAATTGAAGAATATAATGCTTATTCTAGTGATAATTTAGATTGTGATGATTACTAAAATTAATATAACTAATAAATAAACTTTTAATTTTGATTTTAAATTTTTATTAAAAAATGAGCTTTGACAAGCTTTAAAAATAAAAAGATTATCACCAATTTTTTTTAAAAATTTATTCAAGATGATTCAAATACAAATTGGTCAGTGCGGAAACCAAGTAGGATTGAACTATTGGGATAAATTAATTAGTAGTTTTAGAAAATAAAGAATTAATTTAAATTTAATTTTTTCTATTTAAAAGATGAGCATAAGATTGGTCTGGATGGTTTTTACACTGGTAATGATCAGGATGAAGACAACTATTTGAGCAACTCAGAATTTGTGTTTAATGTGAATCAATCGGATAAAAAATATGTCCCTAGAGCAATTTTAGTTGATTCCGAATCAAGCGTGCTAGATGAAATGCGTCAAAGCCATTTGTCTAATCTGTTTAGAAAATCAAATATTATAAATGAAAATAGTGGAACTGGTGGTCTATGGGCAACAGGACGCTTTGGTTTAGACTCAGAATTTGTGGATTCAATTATGGACTTGATAAGAAAAGAAGCAGAATCTAGCGATATGGTCATGTTTCAATTTGTCAGTGCAATAGGTGGTGGCACTGGATCTGGCCTAGGGTAACACTTTTTAAAAAATTAAAAAAATTTATCCAATAATTTGTTGTTTTCTATCCATTTATGAGATTTAAAATTTTAATTTTTTCCAAGTTGACTTATAATCTAATCTAAATGTTTATTTATAAGCATTCATTTAAGTAAATTTTAGTTTTAATATTCTTCTACTGGTTTAGCTCCTCAATTTGGTGAAGTAATAATAATAATATATAATAATAATAATAGTGATTAGCTACAGCAGGATACCTGCGGAGCGAGACTAGCTTTAGTCTGGCTTTGGTAGCTGTTTTTACAAAAAAAAATAAAAAATTACTCCGAGTTAAATTTAGAATCCAGGTCTGTCTTTGCACATTCTAAAACTTCATTAATTATCAATCAAATTCGTTTCAATCTCATTTAATTTTATTCTTTTTTCTAATTTTTTTCTTTTCCGATGCACCATCAAAATTTCTATCTGCCGAACAAAATTCATTAAAATTCGAAATCAATCATTCAAAATCGAAAGAGACAAGGTCAGATGAGGATTCAGAGGTAACTTAATATTTTTCTAGTTATTCTCTGTTACTTGTTCTTTGTTTCTATTTCGCTCCATAAGTCGGTCCAACTCGAATTTTAAGTTATTTAAGGACTTAACTACTCTGTTAGTCAAAAAGTTGTCACGTTGTTTTGTCTTGGTGAGTTGTTTGCTAAATCTTTGTTTGTGTCCTCGAATATTGTTTGCAGAACCATCGGCTCTAAGGGAATTACATTTAAGTACAGGATTCTGCCAGGTCACCAAGTTTAGCCGTTAACTACATTTAAAAGACTTTTTAAGGTCTCCTCTTTCTCGTCTCACTTTTAGAGATGTTAAACCAAGTACTACTAATCTGTGTTTATAATTTAAGTTCCTAAGTTCAGGGACCAATTTAGTTGCACGTCTTTATATTTTTTCTAATATTTCTCTACCTTTTTTAAATGTGGATTCCAAGCTGCAGCAGCCTGAAATGTATTCCAAATGAACAATTAAAGAGATAAAATCAATAATTTTTGATAGCTTTATTTATCTAAAATAGAAAGTGGCCACTCTGGTAGCCAAGGTATAAAATATATATATAAGTTAAAATATCAAAAATTTAAACACAAAATACAAATGAACAAGAATGGTTTTTCAATATATATTTAAATAAAATCAAGTACCGTGCGCAAACTGTTCGTTCTACTCTAGGTGGGGCCTTACAAAAGTTACATAAAGCTGTCTAAAAGTGTTAATTGACCAGCAATTGAAAACTTGTTTAAGTTGAGCTAGAATAACGTTAGCTTTGTTCGCTGCATTTCGTGAAGTTCTAAATGTCCCAAGCCACTACTTAGTTGCTTCTCCGGGGACGATTGACGAACAAAACGAAATAATTACCAACAAAATATTGTCTGCTGCACAAAAAAGTATACCTTTTCAGTCTCAAAAAGTTTTCAAGAGCAGTCTACCTCCTCATATTGTAGATTTGATTAAAGAACGTAGGAAAATAAGAAGATATTTTCAAAAAAATCGCTGTAAAATAACGAAACAAAGATATAATCAATTAACATTCGCAATTAAAATTCGCTTAAAAAAATTTTGGAATCAAAATTGGTCTGATTTTATTAAAAAGATGGGGAAAAACCCAATATCAAGCAGGCCATTTTGGAAAAAAATAAATAAGTTTAGATCAAGAAAAGGATCAAATTTAATCCCGACCCTAACACTAAACAACCAAGATTTTAACACAGATGAGGAAAAAGGAAAGTTATTTGGAGAAATATTATCTACAACATTTAGCCTTAATACTGACCTTGAAAACACTGAAAAAGATTCAGAAACAACTCACTCCAATTTAAAATATTTTAAGAGCAACAGTAAGCCAAAATTTAACGAACCGATTAGCCTTAATGAAATGATATTGGCATTAAAAAAGCTAAAGGGAGAAGCAGCTTGCGGACCTGACCTTATCCACAATCTAATGTTAAAAAATCTACCTTTAAATTCATTAAATGAGATAATAGATCTTTCAACCTTAGTCGCAAAGAAGGTACAGTTTCTAAAGCTTGGAAAAGTGCCAATATCACAATGATACCTAAGAAATCTTCTCCATCACAAGACCCTTCCAATTATCGACCAATTAGTATTACTAGCTATCTGGGTAAACTGCTTGAACGTATTAATTTCTCAAGATTATATGATTTCTTGGAGAAAAATTCGTTGCTAATCCAGGAACAATCTGGTTTTAGAAAACATCGAAGAACAGTAGATAATTTAGTTTTCCATATCCAAAAAGTTGTCGAATCATTTAATAGAAAGAAAAAAGTATGTTGCTTATTTTTTGACATTTCCAAAGCCTTCTACAAGGTTTGGAATGAAGGTTTAATTTATAAGCTTATAAAGATAAATACACCTGCCTATTTAATTTATTGGATTAAATCATTTCTTAGTTGTAGAGCATTTAAAGTAAATATAAATGATCACATTGGTGATGAATTCAAAATATCTGCTGGCGTTTTTCAAGGATCAGTTATTAGTCCTTTATTATTTAGTATATTTATCAATGATATTCCTAAAAGAAATAAATCTGATAAAGAATATTCACTTCTCTTTGCAGACGATCTTGTCACATTTTTTATTTAAAAAAAAAATGGAAATCTAGAAAGTAAAATGAATAAGTACTGAATTGATTTAGAAAAGTAGCTTTTCAAGTGGAAAATGAAGATTTCGGTTGAAAATTCTTAATGATTTTTAGTAAAAAGAATAAAGAAGATTCGGAGTTTGATTTAAGGATTTATGGGAATAGAATCGTAAGCTTAAAAGAAATTAAGTTCTTAGGAATTAAATTCGATTCTAAATTAACCTTTTCGTCAATGATAGAATAAATTAAAGAACGTTGCAATTCATGGCTAAATTTAATCAAAATCTTGTCAAATAAAAAATGGGGCCTTGACTTTAAAACTCTAGGAAATCTTTATAAGTCTTTGATTGGATCTATTCTAGATTATTCTTTTCCTTGTCTGAACTCTCTTTCAGAAACTAATATAAAAAGGTTAGAAGTAATAGTATTCAGCAGTTCGTTCTATACTAAAATTATAATATGATACTCCCTCCAACATATTTCATCATGAGGCATATAATAAACTTAAACTACTAACAATCTCAAATCGACTTATTGAGTTAAGTGAGAGATATGTTAGGGCTGAGCCACTCTGTTCCATTGGTTGTCAGACTGGTGAAAGAATATAACAAAGGTTTCGAATCAAGAAATATCGAGTACCATATCCATTGTGTAATTGCTACCTTACTTTTTCTTCTTTTTTTCCTGAACCATCAAATGTTTAAAAAATGTATTATGTAACTCACTATCTTTATCATTTCTTAATATTTCTTTATTTATTTTTAATTTTAATACTTTCCCTCTTTTTAACTTATATTATTTTTACTTTTTTTTCTTATTTTTTACTTTTATTTTATTCTATTTAACTTTATCTTGAGTTTTATTTTATTTTTGTTTTTTAAAATCTGAAGGAGCTTTAGCTCGATACAGAAATACAAATAAATAATAATGCATGAGATGCTTGATGGTTCCATTTTAGGTCACTCTTGAGGTAGATTCCTAGATCGCGCTCAATCTCTGTCTGTAGCATTTTTATTCTTTAAATTTATTTGCTACCTTTTTTTCCTGAAACCTGAACTACGTTAACATTTGCCACATGTTTCAATCTATGCCCTCTTAACTTTCTTTTTTTTTTTAGCTTAATTAACTTTTTTTTTATTTTTTTTTTATCTCATCTTATTAACTTTAATTTTATTTTTGATTTTGATTTTTTTTTAAATTTATGCTGAAGAGCCCTAGCTCGGTTCAGAAAGCAAAAAATAAAAAATGTGTTTAACACTCAAAGGGACAATTTTTTTTATTACGTTAAGGACCAAAGGGGTCCAAAAAATCCCTAAAATAGGATTTGCTTTTTAGATTAAATAAACTAGATTATTTGTTCAAATTATGTTTAAAAAATGTTACAGATTGCAAAAATAAATGTCTTTTATCATTTTTGTTATATTTTCAAAAAAAAATATGTCTAAATTTAAGTTAAAACCTAAAATTATTTCTAAAAAAAATTTGATAAAAATTCAAGAAAAAAATGTTTTTAAATTTTTTTAATATTTTTTAATAATAATTATTTTATCTCCTCCATCTTTCAATCTTATCCATATCGTTCCATTTTTTGAAGTTTTGTCTTTGTTAGTTTCTTCAGTTTCTTCATTATCAGAGTCTTCAACTGAATCTTATTCTGCATTAGGCTGATTTGTTGTTTCCATTTCATCTTCAAAATCATTATCAAAGTCATCATTATCCTCATAATCATCATCATCATCATCATCAGAGACTACAGATTGGTTATCATCCGCATTTCTAAGTAGTTCAAGGGCTTGTAAGGCAGCTTTTCGTAGAGACATGGTTCATAAAATTGTAATTTAGAAAAGGAATTATTTAAGTAGATTTTGAAATTTAAAGCATAATTAGCTTGGTCTTCAATTTATTTAACAAAAAAAAAAGACAATATTTCTGTGGGTCCAAAAAAACCCTCTTGGGCCTTAACGTATAAATTATTTTTTTTGCAGAAAAATAAAAAGATTCTAAAACAAAAATGAATTAATTATTATATTTTTTTGATTTTAGATTTGATGAAAAAAAAAATTGTCAAAAATGATTAAATATATTGAGCAAAGAGCAAAATAAGCATCAAAAAGGGTCTTTAAAACCCCTTGGTCCTTTGAGTGTTAAAAAATTTAATTAAGAATTTTTGGCAAAAATATACTTTTTTTTTGTGAAAAAGCGTAAAATTGCGAATTATTACCAGAAATTACTGATACAAATTACACCATAAATCGTAAAATTCCGTAAATTACGGATAATAGCGTAAAAATGTCAGATTTTAGCAGCACTGTGTAATGCAACAATCCGTAAAAAGTCAACTGATCCTTTCTTTACTTTCTATACAATGTCTCTAATTATTTTTTACTTTGGGATCTTGAAGTTGATTATAAATTCAAAAAGTTTATCTTTAGATTTTAAAATCAATCTTTGAATTAATTTAGATAATTTTAAAGTCACATGGTTAACATTTTATGTAGATATAAAAATTTAATTGATTAAAAAAAATATTTGGTTCTAGTGGAAAATGTGAACAATTGTTCACAAAAAATGTTACCATGAATATCAAGTCCAAAATGTGAACATTTTGTTCACATAATCTCTGGTCACATATTTGGTGACCAAAAGCTGGTCACAAAAAAAATGTTCACCAAATTTTAGATTAAAAAAATAAAAATTAAATAATTTAAAAACACTATTTTATAATGCTATTTTAATTCTTATTCTTTAACACTATGATTAAGCTAAAAATTAAAATTTAGATTTGATCATTCTATTCAAAATTCAAAAAAGGATTATTTAGTTGAAAAGTTAAAATTATGGATGAAAATATTGATTTGAAAATTTTTAGACAAATCTCTGCAATTGGTTTGGTACGGGCTAGTTGCATTTAAAATTAAACTTTTATTCTAAAATTAATGTTCACAAAAAATAAAAATTGGACTCGAAAAATGTTTTTATTTTTTTATTTATCTATTTTGGTCACCAAATATGTGACCAGAGATTATGTGAACAAAATGTTCACTTTTTGGACTTGATACTCATGGTCACATTTTTTTTTGAACAATTGTTCACATTTTCCACTAGACCCAAATATTTAATTTTAAAAAACCAAAATAATATTGTTATATAGCGACATTTTTGTCAATATCACTGGAAAGATGATAAACTTAACCATAATCGTTTAAGTTAAGAAAGAGCATAAATAGCTGCTCCAATACGAGGAGATCGGATAGACGAACTAAGAGGACTAATGTATACATTAAAAAAATATAAATAATTCTACATAAAAATTATATAAATAAATCCTAAGATTACTCTTAATATCTTAAGATCTCTTTGAACTGAAATGAGATTTTGAATTGATCATTAACTTAAAAATGACTTTCATCATCAATACACTTCTCACACATGTTCGTCAAACCAGTTGAAAAATGTTTTATAAATATTAATAATAAGAAGCTAAGATCAATTATTTTAATTAAAATATTTTTTTTATTTAATTTGAATATAATTTAAATTTTAGCTCTTTGTTAATTGATCGAATACGTCATCTTTACCCTAAGAATGTAATTAACACATTCAACTTAGTTCCTTCACAAATTCAAAATGGAACTGTTCTGGATTATTACAATTCGATTTTGGCAATCAAAAGTCTATCTCAAAATAGCAATGGATGCTTTTTTTTCGACAATCAAGCATTGAGAAAAACATGTCGCAGTAGCTTGAACATTAAATCGGTGAACATAAATCATACAAATGATTTAATTTCTAAAACCATGCTCGGCTTATCCGGCTGTCAGAGACTCTCAAATAGTCAAACTAAAATTGATTTGGTAAAGATTACTGAAAAGCTAGCTTGCACTCCACAGCTCCATTTTTATGTGCCAAGTATAAATTTTTTGCAAAGTTCCAACATGTCTTACGAAAAGATCAGGTCAGGTCCAGTAGATTCACTTCTTTCTGTTGGCCAAGATTCGAAAGTGTTTGGAGCTGCGTCCATATTTCATGGAAGCTTGCATCATCAAGTTGATTTAAATCAGCTTAATAAAAGTTTAAGATGGAATAGCGGAAATAAAATATGTGGCGCCTGTGAATCGAATGATGGCCAAAATTCGGTCATAAATGTAGTAAATTCTAAAGGATTAAGGGAATTTTTTGACAGATTAAATGCTAATGGGCTTAGAACTTATCAAAAACGGGCTTATGTCATGAGATATGTTTTCGAAGGAATGGATGAGAGTGAACTTGTAGAATGCTTTGAAGAAGTAAACAAGCTTAAAGAAGAATATGACAAAGAGATGGTAGTTAATAATTTGGTAAATAACGAAGAGCAAATTAGAGGTAGAAGTGCAAGGGGAAACAATGTCAGTGTTGGTGACCAGTCGCAGCCGGAAAGTGTGAATACAAGCAAATGCTGTGTGATTTCTTAAAATTTTAACTTTTTCACATAAATTTGTCTTTAAATAAAATTTTGATTTGAGTCAAAAAATTTATTTTATGTTTAAGAATTTGTATGTTAGGACAAATTTTTTGAATCGAAAGATATCTTGAATTGATCATCGTGCTTCTGTTTTGGATATTAGCACCAGATTTCTTATAGTCATATCTTGATGAAAGGGTTTTGCAATATCTCAATTGTGGTCCTTCCGTCAGCTTTTTACATTTCCGCCGTAACTCCGTCAATAGGGTCTTTTCTGCTCTTCCGGTCAAAAGATAGAATTTTTTTTTTAGAAGTGTCAAATGATAGATAGATAGATAATTTAATATAGAATCGATTTATTATAGAGAAAAAAATAGAAACAAAGAATATTGAAATTCTAGGTCTTTACGGATTTCAACATAGGCTGATCATTAAGCTTTGCTGTTTTTCATACAGTGTACTCCCGCTATAACGATTCGCTTTATTACGAATATCGCGTTACAGCGAATGATGTATAAGCCCCGATTTCCTCTCCATTCAAATCAATGGCTAACAAAATATCATATTACGAATATGAAATTATGAAAAATTCGCTACTGCGAATGGGAAATCAAATCCCATTTTCATACTTAACTTAAACATAACAACGTTAATTGTCACTTTCTTTAACGAATACAATCTTTTTTTAGCACATTCGTTATAATTTTTGTTTATCAATGAAATTTTAACAAACCGAAGAAGCAGAACCATCCCTAACCATAGAAACAGAAACAGAGTTTATAAGCAAAGAAAAAGCAATCGCCGGACTGAATACAGCTAGAGAATATTTTATGAATAGCAAAGAAGACTGTAGAAATGAGATAAATTCAGTCTTCAAACTCATCGCCTCTATTCAATCAATCGAAAATCACAAGTTTTTTCAGTTTATCTAATTAGTTTATTTAATTTTTTTTTATTTTTATTGTTTATGTTAATTACTTTGTGTTTTCTTATCTTATTTTGTCAATAAAAAACTAAAAAAATCTATCAACCGCCCAATTATACATTTTTTTTTAACACCAATCAATTAACATGGAAAATTTGATATAACGATTTTTCATATAACGAATGACATTATAAAGTCCCGCTCATTCGTTGTAGCGCGAGTGCACTGTATAAGATTTAAAGTTCGCGCGATGCAAAACTTCCACACTATCCCATATGTGGATTTCGAACTCATTTTTGGATTCTACGAAACTAGACAAAATTCTGAACAAAATGATGGTTTTACTTTTTTTATTTATTTAGTTCAAAAATTTTTATAAACGCTCAAAAAGAGTCCATTTTTCAAAAAAAAAAAATTCTTGAAAATTTTTCAATTATTACTCAAAAAAAAATACATTTAATTAATTATAACAATGAATTTGTTACCCAGTCAACTTTATTTTAAAGGATCTTTAAAGAAATTTTAGAGAAATTTGTAGAGTTTTTTTAGAGGTTATCGTACATTTTTGTTTAGAATATCTTTAAAAATTTCTTTTAAATTTCTCTAAAATATCTTTTAAGTTTCTTTTATTTATCTCTAAAGAGTCTTCAAATTTTTTTCAATTAAGATTTTTTTCAATTTTTCAATTTTTTTAATCAGTATGCGGTATGCATTTATTAATTAAGGTCAATTAACATGATTTTGTGCCTCAGAAAATTTTCAAGGACCTAGATATGAAAGATCAAAATCAAGATCACTAAAGCTGCCATAAAGCTAGATATCCATTAAAAAATAATATACAATATAAAGAAAATGTTTAATAGGCAATTCAAATAAAGTAATAAAATCTTTTGATTATCACTTGCCAAATCCTTAAAAAATAAAAACATATGATATATGTACAATGGTTTTTTGTATGAAGTAATTATCAATAATTTTGTTGTGGTTCGGGTTAAATTAAGAGTTATGATGTCTAAACGCTACATTAATATTTTTTTCATTTAAAAATCTAAAAATCAAGAAATGAACAAAAAGTTAAACATTTTCAAGAAAAAATTAAAATGAGGAGTTGTTTAAATTCACAAGTTCTTTTCTCACGAATTTATTCTCATGCTTGATTGATGAGACTTTGTAGTTAAATTTAATGCTCAAATCTAAAAGTCTCTTAAGAAATAAGAATTAGTATGTTAGGGTATTTTTATTTTTTAAAATAGGAGATTTATAAATTTTTTTCATTTATCTGCACATAAAATAAACAAATAAAATAATAAAAAATAAATAATAAAGAATCTGTAAAGAAACTACAGAAAATCTCTAAAACTTTTTGACTGACAGAATAGATTAAAAATTTAAAGAGAATATAGAGGAAAAAAAGATTTTTTTATTCAAATTAATGATTTTTTTATCTGTAAAATATCTCCATTTTTTCTTCAAAATAATTCAATTTATAAAGATTTTTTAAAGAATCTTGAAAGAATTTACAAAATATCTCTTTAAACGCTTTGACTGTTAGAACAGATTAAAAATTTTAAAGAGAATACAGAGAAAAAACAAAGATTCTTTTTTTTTAATTTATGATTTTTTCTTATCTCTAAAATATCTCTATTTTTTCTTAAAAATAGGCTAAATTTTAGAGATTTTTTAAAGAATCTTTAAAGATACTACAAAAATTCTCTTTAAATGTTTGACTGGGTATTTCTAAATGTTTTTGATGAGTTGCCTTAGTTTTACCTGAAAAATATTCCTTTAGGACTTCACCATAAGTTGATCCTTTATAATAAGCATCAACTGACCTCCAATGTCTTCGTATTAATTTTTTATAGATTTCTTTTCTAATAAAATGATGTAGATAATACTGAAAAGACACTAGATCTTTATTTTATAGATGGTGAAAATATAGGGAAAAGCAAAGGGTTAAAAAGTATTGCGTTAGAATTAGAATATGATTTACCCGCTAAAATAAAATTAGAACAAATTAAACAAATTCTATCATTTCGAAAAATGGACTCTTTTTGAGCGTTTATAAAAAATTTTGAACTAAATAAATAAAAAAAGTAAAACCATCATTTTGTTCAGAATTTTGTCTAGTTTCAGAATTTGTATAAAAATATATAGGTTAAGGGGTTTGCAAAAAAGTAGATCCCGAAAAAGTTAAAAAATGTCAAAATTTTTCCGATTTTTTTCCGAAAAAATTTTCAATTTTTTTTTTTTCAAGATAACCAGCTCGGAATATAGAGCATTTAATTCTCTATCAGGAAATGTGTCGATCGAGTAGATTCGATTGATTAAATTCTGAGATAAAAAAGCTTAAATAAGATATACTTTATATAAGGCTGTAAAGATTCAGACCCCCCTAGATAAAAAAAAATTTTTTTGACCCCCCCTAAAATTTTTGCTAAACATAGGTTTTCATATTCGTAGAATCCAAAAATGAGATCAAAATCCATATCTGGAGATAGTGTGGAAGTTTTGCATCGCGCAAACTTTAAAGAACCCAGAATCGCCTCATACACTTAAAACTCAACTTATTATGAACGAATCTCTTAAAAACCATATAATTTAAGAAATAGCAATTAATTTTATAATCAAGGAAGTCTTTGGTTTAATTCTTTTGGTGAATTAACATTTTCCTTCATTTTTTCTAAATTTATCAACTCTTTTACACTGAAAGATCTAGATTTAAATTTATCTCTATTTAGAAAAAGAAAAATTAATAATGTAAATCAACACTTTATTGAGTTTATTAAAATGTTTCCCAAATTTTACATAGATAACATCTATAATTTTCTTAATTATGTAAAATACAAAAAAAAAAGAAATAACTTAAAATAAAACCAAATCACATTTCTTTCTTTTTCTTTCATCTTTGATATTTTATTCTACTTATTTAAACTTATAATGTATTATAAATTGAAACATTTCGATTGATATTAAAATTTTTTATTTTTTTTTATCTTTATTTTTCATTTTTAAATAAATGAGTGTGTCCACCATGTTCGCATGAAAGACTAATGTCTGCTCTGGACACATTTGAAAAAAAAAAAAAAAGTTTAATTCAGTTTAAAATATAATTTTGACCCTTAGTTATTAAATAAAAAACTAAAAAAATTCTATCAATTTATATTTCTATATTTTGTTTTCTTTAGTTGCAATTCTGATTTTTTTTGCTATCTTTTGATATTTCATCGACTTTTTTGGCTCTGATCTATTCAGAACTTCTTTAACTTGAACTCAAGGTAATAAAAATAAATTGTAAAAGCAAGAAACAGTCGAAAGCTTTAATATTATAATTTTATTCATTCATTATTCCTATCTGCGTCAACAAAGGTGATTTTTAACTTCTTAATTTATGTATTGACGACTGAATACAATCCGACAAACTGAATCTTGTGTTGTTATTTTTTTAAATGATTTTTTTTAGTGGAATATCATGTTTTAATCATTTTGTTCAGTTTCTTGAGATATTTTGGTTTATTTATTCTTTTTTTATTTTATTTTTTTTTGTAAAAATTATCAAAATTAAAGAAAAAAATTATTAAAAACACATGAATTCGAAGTATTTTCATTTTTTTATTTATTCTTTGTTAAATATTTATAACAAATAAAAATTGTAAATTTAAAAATAATTATCTCTTGAAATTTTTAAAAGACCAAATAAGCAAAAGTTACTAAAAGATACTAAAAAATCAAAATCAACCAAATGAATAAACTGAATAAAATCAACTAACTGAACAATTTGAACGACTTATATGTTAGGCTTTTTTTAATAGATTTAGCAATCTGAATGTACTAAAGACAGAACGTCGGATTAAAGGATCGTCGTCATTACCTCTCTTAATTGTACCTAGAAAGTATCAAATTAAAAATTAATTTAATGGTTTGAATTTCTTTTATATACAAAATACTCGTTTGATCCTTTAGTTTAAATTTGAGTTTACCTTTCATTTAATAAGCTTTGACTTAAAATAACTCGATCTAAAAAAAATTAAGATCGAGACAAATGACTGTGAAAAGACTTTAAAAAAATTTTTTTTTTGCTTATAATATTTTTTTTTAAAAAATGTTTCATAACTTTTATCAGAAATAATTCTAAAACGAATTGAGTTTATTTTTGTGAAAAGTTTAATCTAGAAATGTATCCCTTTCTATGAATCCCATGTCAAAAGCAGAGTGATGACTTTGATACAAAATAAAAAATAAAAATATGAAATTGATCTACAAATTTTTGCAGAAACAAAATATTTTTTGCAATTCTGTCCTTCTCAATTGTTTCTAAATTCACTTTTAAAAATTCAAAGTTTGAAAAAAAATTTAATGCAAAAAATGAAAATTTATTAAAATTTTATTTTAAATTTTAGAAAAAAATGATTTTTATAGAAAATGATCAATTCATTTGCAAAATTTGTGATAAGTTACTAAATGATCCACGAGTGCTGCCATGTGGTGAAAGTGTCTGTTCCGGATGCATTGCGGATGATTGCGCAATTTTCAGTTGCAATATTTGCTTTAATTCGCACCAAGTTCCCGCTGAGGGATTTGTTGTAAACAAAGCTTTGGCCAAATCTCTTGAAGTGGCCATCGATACAAAAAGTATAAAGAAAAGCTTGCGATTATACAATCAAAGGATAACAAAAATTGATTCTAAATTACAAAATATTCTAAATTTTGCACCAGAGACCACCATTTCTGAGCACTGCTCAAATTTAATAAACCAAATCGATCTTGAATTTGAAACTAAATTACAAACAATTACAGAACTTCGCGAATCTTTGATCAAACAAGTCAAGGACCACGAAAAGCATTGCCTTGAAAATTTTGCCCACAACCAGAACAAACATCAGGCTCAATTGGAAAAAATTAAGCAAGTATGTGAACAAATCAAATGTTGTTTGCGTGAAGCTATTGTGTCAGATGAAGAGATCTACAAATTAGAACTTCTTAAATCTAAATTCAACGAGTATGAGGCTGAAATAATGAGAAATACATTCGATGATACTCATTTATGGTATTCAGTATCCAAGTGGAAAATAGAGCAAGATTTTATTGGAAAAATAAAATCAAAAAATTTAAAAAAATTGACACCAGATTATTTTACCAAAGAGACAATCTCATTTGATTGTACATCAAATCCAAAAATTTTTAGACTGGAAAATGGAATGACCCTAGTATGCCATTGGAAAATAGTTATTTCAAATGAAATTCAGAATACCTTGTTTAGACCTAGGAGAAATGGTTATGACCATGGTTATAATTCAGAAGTAAAACCAACTCAAAAAGCACAACTCATTTTGTCTCTATTTGAAAAAAACTTAAAAAATTCTATTATTGTCGATTCGATTTGCTCGACTCCTAAAAATTTTCTGGTCAAAGTTTATGAAGAATACATATTTGTCTTTTTAGATAAAATCTTTCAATTTAATAATTGCCTTAGAATGATTAAAAATTTTAATTTTCCAAAACAGTTAGATGATTTTGTAGTTCGCTCAAACAGAATTATTATTTTGTCACAAAACTATTTAGAATTTTACGATCTAGGCAATTTTAGATTATTTAATTCTCGATCCCTTTTTAGTTATTCAGGGCTTAGTTTTAAACAAATTTTTGCGAATGAAGATAATTTAATTTTAAAAAATGAAAAAAATTTGATGATAGCATTGAAAAAAAATGATGAAATAATAAATTTTGACAATGACGGACGTGAGATTTTAAAAGTTACAGATGATGGTAAAATTTGGGTTCACGACAGGAAAGAGGCCAAGATTCTTGCGCTGTTTTTCGATGGAGAATTGTGTAAACAATTTGACTTGGAGGGATTTTCGGCAAATATTCAAATTCAGCTTCAAGAAAACGAAAAATTTGAACTAATTGATTATACTAGCTCACAAATTAATATTTTTAGTTTATTAAAAGAGTGATAGATTAAAATAAAAATTTGAAATAATTTTATTTTTATTCTTTTCTATTAAATTAATTTTTTCTATGTTGTAAGGATGGGGCTATTTATTAATTACAGCGAAATAAAATAAACTAAATTTAAATTAATTAAGTGAATTGACAGCTTGGATAGTGAGAGTTTTAATCAATTATTATAGTATATCTAAAATTGTGATAGTACTTGGAGAAAGTAAAACATCACCATTCAAAATTACCAGAGGGGTCAAACAAGGTGGGCCATTAAGCCCAGCTCTATTTGCAATATATGTTGATGACTTAGGAGCCCTTTTAAATGGACTAGGTCTGGGAGTTAAAATTGGTAGACTCATAATCAATAACATATTCTATGCTGATGATATAGTGTTGATTGCAAATAGTATTGATGAGCTTAACTTGTTACTTAATATCACTGAGACGTATGGAAAAGAATATGAAATTAAATTTAACCCGAACAAAACCAACTATATGATCATGTTCAATAAACAAATACGTAGACAAGAAAATTGGACACAAGAAAAGGTCATATTCCAAAATGAAGAAGTGAAAAGGGTAGTGATTATGAAATACCTTGGAATGTGGATTGACGAAACATTTAACAGTCGAGTGCATGTCGCTACGCGAACTAAAGCGTTTATATTTGGATATCAAAACCTAAAAAGATGTGGAATAACCTCGGATGATGTCACTAATGATATAAAACTTTGTTTCTATAAGACGCATATTAGACCGACACTTTATTATGGACTAGACAATGTTATACTAAATAAGACTCAGATTAAGAAGATACAAACGTTGGAATCAAAGTTAATAAAAGGAATGTTTAGATTAAGAAAAAGAACTAGAAGTACTCAGTTTTTAAGAGCAGTAAATATAAATAAAGTAGATGAGCTTATAGTAAATACAAAAGTCAAATTCTTAATAAGACTGGTAGAATTTGAACTTACAAAATCAATAATACATGAGCTAATGGCACATGATCCCGATTTAAGCAAAGATAACAAAAGCCTGCTATACGAAATATCAGTGATTACGAATAGACAAACAATTTATGAAATGATAAAATGTGGAAATGAAATAGTCAGGCAAACAGTTAGAAGAATTGTAGAGTGCAGGAAAGATGATGAAGTCAAAGATATAATGGAGGCATTGGAGATAGAAGGAGACAAAAGGAGAATAAGGTTGAATCAGTTGCTACACATCGAGTACTAATCAGTAGCTGAAAAAATAGATAAACAAATGTGCACAATAGACTTTCAAACTATTTTTTTATATATTTTTTATATTTTTATTGGTATTTTACTTGGCAAATTTTATAATTACTTTTGAACAATTGTAAATATACTAGTAATTTTAATAAGAGTACTGGAGGTCCGCGATTGACGCTCCAACTCCCAAAATCGCCCTAGTTGCGGCTTTCTTATTTAAATAAATAAATAAATTTAAATTATGAGGTAAAATGGATAAAAAGAGAAAAAAAAATATCTTTTTAAATGAAAATATTTTTTTGGCAATCAAAAATTTCATAATTAGAAGGAAAAAATGGCTTCAAAACCGGTTAAAAAAACGCTTAAATAAACGCATGTTAAACCGCGTAAAAACGCCACAAAAACGCGTATTTTTTTAAATTAATTAATCTCCATTTTTTTTTAAAGACGCATTTTCAAAACTAGTAAAAAATCTTGAAAAAAATTTATGAAATTATTATTTAATTTCTTTTCCTTTTAAAAAATAGTAAAAAGCTAAAGCAAATTTCACAAAAAGCTAAAGCAATTTTTCTTAATCTTTCATTTATCATATTTTGGACTAAAATTAAATTTTTATAACAGGCAGTTATCATTGTATTTATCAATATCGATAGTTAATTGTTTTTAATTTAAGATTTAAAGTATATAATTTTAATGATTTGGGAAAATAAAAAATACATATTCGAATGTTTAGCACTTTTACAAATAATCTAGAGTATTTCCTTCAGTATTTTTCTTCATTTTAGTTAATAATAATAATAATAATAATAATATAAGTTACAAAAAGCTAGCAAGCTAGACTTGCGAAGATGGGAAACAGTAGGATCCCATCTATCTATATATTAAGCAAGATTGGACAAGTGGTTATAATTATTTATTATTTATTAGTTTCAGGACTGTAAAGTGTAAAACTAGGCAGAAGCTGCCCAGCCATTTATTACTACTTCTACTACTACTAAATTAAATTAAAAATAAAACAATTTTTTTCATTGACCTTTACTATTTATTAATCTAGTGAATATTAAAACTAAAATTTCCTATTTATTTATGACGGTATGTCGTAGCAGCAATAAAAATTAATGTTATTCAAACTTGTATCATCACCTTTGTCTTGGAAAGGTTCCTCTTGTGTTTTTAAGCCACAAATGAAAAATTTTGCTGGACAAAGATTGACCATAGACCACTCGCCCCAGAATGATTCTTTGCTTTTGAGAATATTGAAGTCTTCACAAATCATTCGGATTGCATTTGTGGCTGTATCATCTCCTTTTCCTTGTGATCTTTCCATTCTCATCTCAAATCCAAAAAGAAATTTGCCATTTGGACAAATACTAAAAGATTCCGCCCAATTTCCCCATGGACCTACATAACTCGTAATTTTTTTTGATTGCTGCAAATTAATTCAATGCCATTCATGGCCGTGTCATCACCTCTACCTATTGATGATTCAACTTTAGATCGAAAACCGATTGCAAAATGACCTGGTGCGCAAGACTCTGTTGGACCCCAACTTCCCCAGTTAACTAATGGTTGCGACTTTATTACATCTATCAATCGGCAATCATTACCATTAATTAAGAACACTAGTAAGATAATGCAGAATGATAGTTTAAACATTTTTTAAAAAATAATTTATAATTTCTTTAACAAAACATATTTTTATCATAAAATTGCTAAAAATCTTTCAAATAAGAAAATAAATGCGCTAAAAACTAATAAATATTTGACTTAAAATAAAAATAATAAGTTTTTCTTACAATATTTGTGTTTATTATTTGCCATTTTTAATTATTTTTCTCTATGAATAAAAAGTATTGAATTTTGAACATTTTAAAAAATTTTAATAAATTTTATCAAAAACTATTCAAGGAGTATCTATTTATCATTTATTTTCTTTTTTGGAAGTTTTGAAATAATATTTATAAAGGCCTATTAAATACACCAGTTTATTAAAAAGTTAGTTTTCTTTTGAAAGTTTAAAAAGAAAAAGAAATAACTAGTTGAAGAAATTTGCTACATAATTAATATTATATAATTCAATAAATATATCTTATTTAAAAAAATTATATATTTATTGTTAAGTTATTTAAAAATTAATTTCTAAAAAATGTTAAATATTAAACATTTGAACCAAAATTTTATATTTTCTTTAAACTCTAATATATTTTTAAATATTGAATTTGTTCACTAGAATTTAATTTCATAAAAAATTTAGCTGCTAATTGAAAAAATGCTCTATTTTTGGCAAAAAAAAACTAAATATAGTTGAATCAGTTACTAAATTCACTTCTGTTTTAAATTTATTATTCTTTATTTCAAAAAAAAATAAAATCTATGTATCTATAAATGACAAATTGGAATTAAGTGGATTTGCTAAAGCTGTGGACAAGATATTTTTCTTTTCCTTTGATTTTTTTAGTTTTAGTTTCGTAAAATTTTCCGATATTTGGATGGTTTTGTTTATTTTCAGAGAATCATGGCACCCTCAATGTCAAGGCCTGGTTGGGCAAGGAAGTTGAAAAAAAAAGATTCTTCTAAGAGAGAGATATCTGTGCTTGCTATTAAGAGATCAAAGGATTTTTAAGAAATTGAGGTGTATCATAAGTGTCCAAGAAATAGTTCTTGAAAATGTATACCACAGTGTCTCTCAAGTCAGGTTCAGGATGCTGTAAATACATGAAAATAAAAAAATATTTTTTTCTGATTAAATAAATAATTTTTTTATAAATCGAAAAGATAATTTGAAAATTGTTAATTATTAATTATAAAATTTAAATTTATATTTTTATTTTTTTATTATATATTAATAAGTCTTCTTATAATAATAATGATAATTGCTACGCTTATGTGTGAAGTCTGGATTAATCAGACTGTAAGCAATATTGGTCACTCAATATGTTATCTAGTTTGATTTTGAATAAGTCAGTTGTTTTCGATTCGATTACCAGATTTGTCAGCTTGTTCCAATCACTAACAACTCTGTTAGTAAAAAAATTAAACCTCGGTAAACAATTTTTTGTGAGTTCTCTTCTTAGTTTGTATCGATTACCTCTTGTATTAAATGTACTTACACCTTCCAAATGTTCGCTATACCAACTTATCTCGTCAAGTCCATTCATGATCTTGTACATTTGTATTAGATCTCCGCGCCTCCTTCTTGTCGAAAGTGTTGTAAGATTCAATTTTTTGAGTCTTTCTGAATAACTTAGCTCACTAAATCCATTTATTTTCGTGTAGCTCTTCTCTGTACTCTCTCAAGTGTATCAATATCTTTCTTCAGGTATGGATTCCAAACTGATACTGCATATTCGAGATGAGGCCGCACTAGATTTGTGTACATTTTTTTTATAATATTTGAATCATGGTTACTGAAACCATTTAATACTTGCTCGAGAATTCTGTTTGCTCTTGCCGATGAAGTACATATTTGCTTACACCATTTCATGTCGGGATTTACTATGACTCCTAGATCTTTCTGTTCAAAAGCCTTCGTCAATTTGTGGACTACATTTTCCTTTGATATATAATAATCCGTTCTTGGGTTATTCCTACCAATATGCATTACTTCACATTTTTCAGTGTTCAGATTCATCGACCATTCACTACACCATTTGACAATACAATTTATATCATCTTGCAAGTGCTCTTTCTTTAACTTATCATTTAATTTATTAAATATGCAATATATCTTGCAGTCATCCGCATACAGAGAGGATCTTCCACTGAACATTTCCGGAAGGTCATTTATATAAATAACAAAAAGAAGTGGACCAAGTACAGAACCTTGAGGAACTCAACTTGTTACATCTAACCAATCCGATTTTGCATGACCAAGCACCACTCGTTGTTTCCTATGATTCAGGAAGGATTGGATCCAATTGAGTAATTTTCCTTTGATCCCATAGTTCTTCAACTTTATGATTAACTTATTGTGACTGACCTGGTCGAATGCTTTTGAGAAATCAGTATAGACAATGTCAATCATATTTCCTTGGGCAAGCTCAGACGTAATCAGGTCAACACTCTCCAAAAGGTTTGTAGTATAAGATTTATTTGGAATAAATCCATGCTGGCATTTGTTAATCAATCTATTCTGGATTAATTGTGTAATTATAAATTTTCGTATGATTTTCTCAGTGATTCGGCATACAATCGATGTAAGTGAAACTGGTCTGTAATTCTTCACGTTGCATCTTTCACCCTTTTTGAAATGAAATGTTTGCTTTCTTCCATATCTCTGGTAATGAACTTGTCCTTAGAGATTCTTTTATTATCAAGTATAGTGGCAAAGAAACTGCTTCTGCAGTTTTCTTTAGAAAGAATGGGCTGACATTATCGACTCCTGCACTTTTTGACTCATCCAATTGACGAAGAGCTTCTAAAGTGACCATTTAAGTAATTTCTTCATCAATGTCTATATCACAAGTGGCATTAGTTCTTTTCAAAAAATTTGACTTACTGATCTCATCATCCTTAGTGAAGACTGATTGAAAATGCTCATTAAAAATTTTTGCGATTTCATTTTTTTCAGTTGTCAATGACAAGTCCTCTCTCTTTATTGAATGAATTGCTGTTTTAACTCTAAGTTTCTCATTTATATATTTATAAACAAGTCGAGGATTATTTTTTGATTGTTTTGCTATTTTTGACTCAAATGTTTTAACCGCTTCCTTGACTTCGCGCTTTACATGATTTTTTATCCTTTTAAGTTTCTTTAGAAAGTGTTGCCTATTTTGTCTACTTCCATACATTGCTTTACTCCAATAAGTCTTTTTAGTCTTAATCAAACATTTTAGTTTCTGATTCATCCAAGGTGCCTTTTTTTATAAGGACTAAGATGTCATTTCGTCTTGGGATAAACATCCTGCAAGCGCACTCATACAATTTGAGGAAAATTTCATACATTTCGCTTATATTTAGCCCTTTAAAGCTCATAACCCAGTCTACACTATTCAAAAATTTTAATATAAAAGGATAATTTCCTTTTCTAAAGTTAAATAATTCACAATGAAACAAAACTTTATCGTTTTTATTTTCATTTGAATAAATAAAGTTCCATGTAATGCTCATAGGACCCCGATTCAGACTACCTAGACCTGTTCTGGTGTTTAAATTTACAATCCTTGTATCACCTTCGGTTAATATTAGGTCTAATGTTGACGACTGAGAATTATCATCGTTATGAAATGTTGGTTCAGTAACGTTTTGAATTAAAAAACAGTCCGCTAATGCATCAATCAATTCAGACTCTTCTAAACTAGACTTTTCTCCTAGATTCCATTCACCATTGTGATACCAGGAAATATTAGGGCAATTAAAGTCTCCACAAATCAACATACCACTAACTTTTTTTGCATCTAGCATTTTTCTTGCTCCACTTAGACTCCATTTGATTTCGTCAATCGATTTAGCAATATATGGGCAGTAGATGCACCCTATCAAAATTAACTCTCCTCCGCATGTTATCTGACACCAAACTTGCTCAATAGAAGCTTGATTGTAGAGTTCTTCTATTTAATTAATATCTAAAAGATATTCTTAAAGTTGAAGAAAAAAATAGAAAATATTCATGGCTTTTTTTAGATGATCTAATCAAATTTTTTGTTTATATAAAAAGTGAAATAATTGAAATAGATATCAACGCATACCTAATGGAATTTAATGGCTCTGTAAAAAGACGATGAAGATCTGTCCAAGTGAATGAAATTTGACTTTTATTTTAAAAAATAATAGAGAGTTTGTAAACTTTAAAATTAAATTTTTTGATGGCAAGACTTTTTAAACAAAAATAAATTTAAAGATTATTTGTACAAAAGTTTTTTCTTTGCAAAACAAAAATGAATTTGTTGGCTTAATATTATGAAAATCTTGTCTTGTAAAAACTGGCCTTTGAACCAGAGTTGTTTAAAAGTCCCAAATTAAAGTCCAAGTCAAAGACTTTTTTTTTCACGATGAATATCATGAATAGAAAAATTCTTAAAGTATCTTGAAATAATAAATTTTCTTAATCTTGACGACTCGACGTTCCGAGATTCCAAAGTCAATTTTTTCTCCGGTTTTGAAAATTATTCAAATAAATGTTTCTGATTTTCCTTGTAGAGCAATTATTCAGTAACGAAAGATCGCCACATTCTCAACTACAATCAAAGCATTTTTTCCAGTCATTTTTATTGCTTAACATGATCGTGAGATTTTTTTTGCGTTCAATGAATGTGAAGGGACAAATGAAATTTCATCCGTTCCAAGTAGTTTTTTTTTTAACTTCTGTATTCTTTACCAATTAAGCTTTTTTAAAAATCTCAAAAGTTAAATATTAAAATCATAAAATCATAAGGCAATATATTTAATGAAAAGGATTTTCCTTACTAGAATAATAACCCATAAACTTTTGCCCGCAAGTACCCTCGATTTTTTTTTCGGTTTTTGGACAAAAATTTTTGAGCTAATATTTAATTTTTTTCTAAAAGATACATTAAGGTGGTCCATTATCGCCTAAGCTGTTCTCAATTTATGTCGAAGATCTAATAAAACAAATAGAATCAAAAAAACTGGGTTCAATAATACAAAACCTCTACACAGGAATAATTATGAATGCTGATTATATCTTCCTCCTAATGACAAACATCAAAGAACTTCAAGAAGTGAAGTTTTTTTAAATATTAAATATCTTCAAAACGAAAATCAAAACTTAAATCTGAAAATAAAGATTCATCTTTATAGAGGAAGAAGAAAGGAAGAGGAAAGGAAGAGGAAAGGAAGAGGAAAGGAAGAGGAAAGGAAGAGGAAAGGAAGAGGAAAGGAAGAGGAAAGGAAGAGGAAAGGAAGAGGAAAGGAAGAGGAAAGGAAGAGGAAAGGAAGAGGAAAGGAAGAAGTGAGGAAGAAGTGAGGAAGAGGAAAGAAAGAGGAAAGGAAAAGAAAGCGATGAAGTTAGTTTTAGGATGTACTGTACCTTAAAAGACTTACTAATAATGATCTAACGAAAAAAATTTGAAATTCCTAGAAAAATGCGATAGTGCGATTAAAAAATTAAGTAGCAAATCCGCGTAATATAATCTATACCCATAAATTTATTAAAAATGACCATAAATATAATAAAGTTTCCATAAATTTATTAAAAATAGAATAAACTTAACAGTTATTTATCAAATTGAATAAAAATGTAATAGAAAATAGAAAATTATCCTAAATTGATTAAAACAACCTTAATTTGAATAAAAAGAACATTAATTGGTTCATTAGAATTAAGAAACTCATTAGATTTACACTTTTAAGATAAATTAATTGATTAAACGTTATTTCATGTGCATTTAGACTTCAGATGTTAGATTTCAGCTCGATTGGTTTGGATTTACCAATACATAATAATAAAAAAAGAGGCCCTCCTTCTAAAACTGTAAAGAGCCTAGAAGTTCAAGCTTCTGACCTAATTAAAGCACCTGAAGAAAATGCCATTTTCGATGATGACTTAACATCTCAAGATGATACTTCCAAGCGACCAAGATTTGATGACAGTGTTAGTAAATTATGTGATACTTGCGGCAAGCCTTTACAAAAAGAATTGTATTATTATTGCGCAATAAACAAATGTAAACAAAAAAAAAATGAGTTTATTATTTTTCTAATGAATCTGATTAATCTTTAATGAATTTGATATTTTTTTAATAAATTTGTTACTTATTTCTTTAATTTGATAATAATATAATAAATTTGTTGTATTTTCTTTTATTTTATTATAATTTAATAAATTTATGGTAAACTTTAATAAATTTATGGTATTTTTAATAAAATTTATGGTTAGAAGTGTTAACGGCCTAGCAAATCCAGCTTAAGGAAGATAGCTGAGTATTTAGATTGTGATGAACTTGATTTTGATGTCCTAATTCCACTGGTTTACTTAAAATTGAAAGAAATTTCGAAACAAAGTAACAATGGTATAAATGATTCAATAAGAACATGCACAGAAAATATTTAAAATAAAACTTACAGAAAAATGCTAGAAGAACTAACGAAATCCTACTAACAAAAAAGAATTATGGAACTCGGGAAAAAAAGGAAAAAAAAAGGGACAAAATTTACCATAAGCATTCAATGTTGACTGAACTCATTTGAATTTGCCTATTTATCCTCTAACTCGACTTGATTGCCTCCTGGATCGACTCGGTTATTCGATTGAAGGCGTCCATTGAATAAATAAATTAAGCGATTCAATATCTAAAATATCTTCCTCATGATTATAAAAATTAACTTTTAATGATAATATAAATTGAGAAATTTAGTTCGGGTACCACAAAATTTAATTTGGTGCTTAATAAATTTTTTATGTAGTATCTTAATAATTGGCGAATTTATTTAATATTTGGAGAAAAAAATAAAAAATTTTATTCAAATTTTGTATTATCGATTAATCATTCAAATAAATTTAATTTGTAGTGTTTTACTAGAGCTTAGAAATTTTTTAAAACAAGTCAAAATTACCAGTCCGATATTTTGAGTATAAATTTAGAGCAAAATTTTTTTTAATCTAATGACATACAATAATTTATTAAATAAAAAAATAAATAAATAATAATACTTTAATTTATTTTTTCTTACCTTTGTTTTGGTCAGATTTTAGCAACAAAAAAAACAGGTAATAATTTTAAAAAATATGAAACAAGCAAAAATAAAGAGCCTTTTAATGAAAATATGAAAATTTTAAATAAAAAGATTTTTTTTTACTTAATATAAAAATTTTGATTGAATTGGCATCTTTTTAATTAAATTTCTAAAAACATTTATTTTTCAAATGTTTAGATCTGATTTTTTCAAAAACTAAAGAAAAAATTATTTTAATTATTGTCTTATTCAGACAACACATTTTTTTTAAAATTTACATAATATTCATAAATTTCAAAAGTAACATTTCATATTTTAAATAATTATTCATTTATTTTTAAATAAGATTTAGCCTATTTAAATCTTTATGCTAGATTAGATCAACAAAATGATATATTCAAAATTTTTGGTAAAAAATCAGACCAAGCGTTTGTTGATGAGCAAACAAGTGACATATCGGCAAGCAGTGAGAAGCTTCGGAGTTTTGCCATTTCTCGGTAGAATACTGAAACTGAGATACTTGTTTTTAGGAAGTGCTGTCGGTGGTGGAGTTGCCATTCATAATGTAAGCTAAATTTTTTTCAAAATTTTAATCAGCTGACCATTTTTTTATCTAGAAATACGAAAATTTTAGGAGCAATTTACCAGACTTGAGTTGGATGAAAGAATTTTTACCAGAGGACAAATATGACCAATTTTATTCGAAGATGAGAGAAACCTACAACACAATCAATTCACCTCAAATTGTAAAAATTTTGTTTTATTTATTAATAAAGTTAGATTAAAATTTTCGAAGGGTATAATCATGAATCGATTCTCAGAAATAAGGAACATGGCAACTAATTACTTAGAAAATTTAAAATCAAATACTGAAGAAGGTAAATCAATTTTATTAATCAACTTTTGATCTAAATTCAAGTAACTTCACTTGCTCAATAAAGTAGTGTAGCAAATTAAATAAGGCCCTACGCTACTTTTTTATCTTAATTTTAAAATCTCCGGGATTTTATTTTATTTTAGGCTTGCTATTTTTAGGGTTGAATAGTGCGCTAGCAGACGAGTCGGGAAATTTGAGTAAAATTAAAAAAAAATTTTTTTTTTTCAATTTAAGTATTTAATTCAAGGGGACAGTGTAAAAAATTCTTTTCTGAGTCAATCAAATGGACCAGCTGGTACCAGACCGATGAATGATAAAGAAAGAATTTCTAGGCTGCAAGAAGAATTGATGAGTATTCAATTGAAGTATCAAAAAGAGCTGGAAAAGTACGAAAAAGAAAACAAAGAACTTAAAAAACAACTTCTTTTGCAGAAAGAGAAATTAAGAGGGGGAAAAATTCGAAAAATTAAAGTAAAAAATTTAGAAAAAAATTAGCTGACCAAAAAAATTAATCTTATTTTAAAGAAATCTTTAATTGACATGTACAGCGAGGTGCTTGACGAACTTTCAGAGTACGACTCGGCCTATAACATCCAAGATCATCTCCCAAGAGTAAACAACTTCATAAAATCTCGATAAATAAAATAATTTTATATCTAAAGGTAGTTGTAATCGGAGACCAAAGTGCTGGCAAGACATCCGTTCTTGAAATGATAGCTCAGGCTAGAATATTTCCAAGGTATTATTTATTTTAATTAAATTTTAGAATCTAAATGAAAGTTTTAATAGAGGAGCTGGTGAAATGATGACAAAAAGTCCTGTTAAGGTCACGCTCAGCGAAGGTCCCTATCATGTGGCTCAATTTAAAGACAGCAAACGAGAGTTTGATTTAACTAAGGAATCGGAGGTATTTTTTGGTATATTAAATCCTTGGTATCAATTTATTTGCTTCGATTGTCAATTAACAGAAGTAAATTGATAGATATAATTTTTAAGGCTTTAATTAGCGTTTATTTGAATTTTAAAATTAAAAAAAAATATAAAATATATAAAATTAGCAAAATAAAATATTAAAATAACACCTTTTTACAAACTATGAGACAGAGCAATTAGCAAATGATTTTTTTTTAACTAAAAAATAAATCAAATACCACTTTATGTTATTAAACAAATTTTTTATTTATTATTTTTAACTAGCTTGTCGCATTAAGAAATGAGATTGAATTAAGAATGAAAAATTCTGTAAAAAACAATCAAACGATTAGCAATGAAGTAATATCTTTGTCAGTCAAAGGACCAGGATTGCAGCGTATGGTTTTGGTTGATCTACCAGGAATTATTAGTGTAAATTTTGAATATTTTTTAATATTGAAATAATTGCTCTTTGAAAAAATTGGTACTAAATGTTAAAGACTTAAATATTTTAATGGTATCAAAAAAGATATTAGTTTTTTTATATTGGCGATTGAAGAAAAATATTTGATTTCTGACTTTCACTTAAAACAATCAAATTATTTTAATTAGATTTGTATTTAATGGACGGTTGGAACAAACTAAAATAAAAAACTCACTAAGAGTAAAAATGTATACTTTAATTTATCAATCCTTATTTTACTTATCGATAAATAGATTAAAAAATAGTGACAGAATCATCATAAAGCTATGAAAACCTCATTCAAATATAATAGATAATTTGATACCTAAGTCTGATACCAATTAATAAAAAAAATGATACTTAAAAAAAATTAGGAAATATTAGTAGTAGTACCTCACACCTTACATGTAGATTGTCTGAGCCCATCACCGCCAATTGGCCGTGTAGGACTGTAGCAGCCGATTCCATTGAACTTATCTAAAGTCATTTTAAAATTAGCGGTTGACTTAGATTTCACCACGTTTTCTGGCAACATATTCCAATGCGGAACTACTCTGTTTGACAAAAATACATATCTGACATTTACTGCAGCCGCAAAATCATTTCTAATTTGAGCTGGGAAACTTTCTCTCTGGACTCTGATGCTATTTTCTCTTAACGCCCCGGCTGGTCCCTTGTTTTCTGATTTATTCACTTGATTCTCGACCGAGCCACCTTTTCTTTTCCATTCACTAATTTGTACATTTCAATCTGGTCTCCTCTCACTCTTCTTTCACTCAGCTTTGTCAGTCCTAATTTTGTCAGCCTCATTTCATACGACATGTCTTTTACAGACAAAGGTATTTTTGTGGCCCTTTCTTGCACCATATCCAACGCATTCACATCGCTTTACCATTCCATATTGACTCAAAAATTTTGACACCTAGAAAAGCAACAAATTTTTTTTAAAATAAAACCAACTATCACTTAGTACGCTGTTTGGTGGTGAACTTTTTTCTAGGACAGTTTTCAAAATTTCACTAATTAATTTAAGAAAAATAAAAATAGATTTTTTTTTTAAATGAAAAAAATAAGTATTAAAATATAAAAAAAACAAAATTTTCAAAGAAATTATGAGAATCTTTAATATTTCAAAGCAGATGTTAAAATGGGTAAGATAAAGCCTCATTTTGTATCTTAAGTGGCACTGAATTATGGTCTATGTCTGAAAATAAATGACAAAATAATTTGGATTTGAAGAACAACTTTCTAATCGAAAGTTAAAAATTTTGAATTTTTTAAAAAATTTTCTTATTCACAAAAATAAATTTATTTTAGGAAAAATTAAAATTCGCGAAAATTATCCTAAATTTTCAAGAAAATTTTCAAGAAAAATAAAACATAAAATTTTCTTTATCAATCTTATTTTAATTTAATAAAATGAATATTTTTATTAATTTATTATTAATGAATAAATTTTTATTTAATTTATTTCTTTAATTAGATTACAACTGCTTAAAGATAAATTCATTTAAAAAAGTGCAGCTAATAGAGAAATTTAAAAAAAAATTTAAATACAGCACTTATTTGCAACGAGGATACTTAAAATTTCGTAAAGAATTATTTTTTTGAGGTAATAATCGTAAAAGACAATTTTTTTTTCAGGCAAAATTTTGTAAAATAAAGTAAAAAAAATATAAAATTTCGTATAATTTAATTTTATTGTCTTTGATAAGCCAAGATACCAACAGAGCCTTCCCTCATCTCAACCGAAAGCCTTACCCTCTTCTTCAAAATTTGAAAGAAAGATTGGTCAAAGAGTTGATTAATTTTTAAAAATATAATTAAAAAATAAATTTAAATTAGACTTTTATGAAATTTAACTCCAGAAAAAAAATTCTGTACGTAATTTTACGCAAAATAACAAAATTTATCCTTTGACGAAAAATTAATCAAAAAAATTGCATCAAATTTTGCACCGAAAACCGTCAGATCCTCGTAGCATAACAGTGATGTATAAAAAGATACATTTTTCAATAATACAAAAGAGTTCCGGACTTTTGAGATTTTCATTTTAAATACTGAAAAACAAATTTTTTATAGAAAATTCAAATAAAATATAAAATTTCTTCCACTGTCTCAAAAAATGGCCGGTCAAACAGAAAAAAATTTTAATTATTCACTATACTATGGTATTTTTACATGAAATTTTCTTATTATTTCATTTTTTTTTAAATTTTGAAGATTGAATTTATTTATTTGATAACTAAATTTTCAATTTGATTTTTCATTTAAATTTTATCAATTTAAGCTTAAATTCCATAAAAAATTTTTGTTTTAACAAAATTCTGTTTAAATTTCTCAACAAAATTTAAAATTTTTATTACAAAATTTCAGATCAGCTTACTTTGAATCCTATTTTACCGATTTTAAAGCGAAAATTTTTAACTTGATTAATTTTAGACTGAAACCCAAGGCATGGCTCAATATACCAAAGACTCGATTCAAAGGCTAGCTTCCGCATACATGTCAAATCCAAATGCGATAATTTTATGCATTCAAGATGGTTCAATAGATGCAGAAAGAAGTAATGTAACTGATTTAGTTAGTAAAATGGATCCCAACGGTAAACGAACCATTTTTGTGATGACCAAATTTGACTTGGCCGAAAATAATCAATTCAATCCTGACAGAGTAGAAAATTAAAAAAAATTAAAGTGCATTTATAAAATCTTTTATTTTAAGATAAAAAAAATTCTTGAGGGCAAATTGTTTCCGATGAAAGCTCTGGGATACTTTGCTGTGATCACCGGTCGAGGCAACGTTAATGACTCGATTGATAGTATTAGAGATTATGAAGAGGAATTTTTTTCCAAGTCGCGTCTCTTCCGGTAAGAAGAAAAAATTCTGAACAAAAAAATATTTTTTCTTTAGTGAAGGTATTTTGTTGCCAAATCAAATGACTACCAGAAATTTGAGCATGGCTGTAAGTGAATGCTTCTGGAAGATGGTTAAAGAATCCATCGAACAGCAAACTGATACATATAAGGCAACGCGGTTTAATTTGGAAACTGAATGGAAAAACACTTTTCCCAAACTAAGAGAATTAGATCGAGTATGACATTTTTTTGAAAAAAAAAAATAAAAAAAAATAAAAAAAAATTCTACCAGGACGAGCTCTTTGAAAAAGCAAGAGGTGAAATTTTAGATGAAGTTATTAATTTGGCCCAAATAAAAGCCAAAGAATGGTAATTCTTAAATTTTTGCTCGGAAAAAAATAAAATTTTTGCCTAGGGAGGACTTGCTGAACAAATTGTTACTGGAACAATCATCTAACTACATATTTAAGAGCATTTATATGCCGTCAGCTCAATCAGATTCCCTAGGGTCATTTAACACCAATGTTGATATTAAACTAAGACACTGGGCTGAGAAGCAGTTACCACAAAAATGCGTCGAAGTCGGAACTTTGGCTCTAATGCAAGAGTTTGAGAAACTAATGAACAAAGACCAGGTGAAAAAAAATCATGATAATTTGCTTGATGGGCTGAAAGAGGCGATTAGAGGTGCAGCGAGTCAATGCCACAAATGGGACACAAAAGCTATGGATAGTTTGGTAAAAATTGAATTTAATAAGCTTAATAAATTTCAAATTTTCTTCTTTAAAGAGAGTTATTCAGTCTAACGCTCTTGAAGATAGGTCTGTGCCGGATAAACAAGCTTGGGAAAGTGCCATTGTTTTTATGGAAGGAATGATCAAAGACAAATTAAAAGAAAGTTGGTTAGAAAATTTTATTATTTTTTGTTTCTAATTTTTTTTAAGTACAAGATCAAATTAAAGAATTTAAAGGACCTTCATTGAAAGAGAGGTGGCTGCAGTGGAAAAATTTCACTCCAGAGCAAATATTCAGATCGGCAACAATTAATGAATTAGAAAAACTCCAAAAATCATTTGATGTATTTAGTTGAATTTAAAAATTAATTTTTTTTTAATTTTCTGACTAAAAAGCGTTTAAAACAAAATTTGGACCGCGATGAATTGACTGCGGTGAAGAAAAATCTTCAGGCTCAAAAAATTGATGTCGATGAAGAATTTGTAGGAATTCTAGAGTGAAAATTAATTTCTTGAAAATGAAAATTTTTCTTAGATTAATGAAACTTGGTCTTATGTTTACAAGCAGAATTTTATGCTTAAAAAATTGTCAGTATGTGCAGATTGTAGAAATTTTTTTTTCTACTACCAGAAAGGATTTACCGAGCAAGGAGTATGATTATGAAAAAAAAATTTTAATTTTTAAAAAATTTTAATTTTTAAAAAATTTAATTAGGTTGAATGCCAAGATGTGATTTTATTTTGGCGTCTAAAAAAAATGCTAAACATTACAGCGAACGCACTTCGTCAACAAATAGTGAATATTGAAGTGCGAAGATTGGAAAGGGAAATAAAAGAAATATTGGATGATTATGCTCATGATAAACACCTAAAGAAACAGTTGCTTACCGGAAAGCGAGTTGAATTGGCCGAAGAATTAAGTAAGCCTAAAAAGCATTAATTTAATAAAATATTCTTTTTATTCTAAGAACGTGTGAGACAAATTCAAGAAAAACTAGAAGAGTTCATTCAAGCTCTTAATAATGAAAAAAATTAGCCTTCTAATCTATTTTGTTAATTCGTTTCTTAAATCCGAATATAAAATATTTAAAAAAATTAAATATTAGAATAAAAAATTTAATTATTTAATTTTTTTTCTAAAGCTCCTCAAATTTTTATGGGTTGAATTTTACTTTATTATCAAAATTAATTAATTTACCAAATTAAAATACTATCAAAAAAAAAATTTTAAAGTTTGCTTATCGAATTATCCTTAAAAAAAAATGACTAACATTTTTCTAGGCCGACAAGCTATGCCAAAAATGTTGAAAAATTTATTTAATGCAGGTTACTTCGTTTTTTTATTTCCTTTAGCTTCCCAGTCATCCCTTAATCACATCCATAAAGACTTGATCAAAAAACAACAAATTAATTGTTATTTTGATAGATTTTTTCAAATAATTTTGGATTCAATTTTTTTTAACAAGGCAATAGCCATTTTCATCTTCGTGAATTTTAGAACGATTATTAGACCATTCTTCAAGTTCACCTATACTTATACTATAAAAACCATATTTTTTTCTTCCACTAAGTCACCTCTTACATTAATTAATACTAATTAATAAGTCGGGGCTTAATGTAACCCTGGGACAAATTTTTTTTTTAAATATAGACAAGAGAGTAGAAAATTTTATGCTCTGTCAATATTTATATGATTTTAAAAAATATTTCAATTTTATCATTGAATACCTGGGTCTGGAATTACTACAACTTTTTTATTTATGTTTAACCTCATGGTAATAATTTTTTTTCAAAACTCCCAAAAAAATGAAATTTAGGATTTAAAAGGACGTAGCTTACGAATTCTAACTAAAAAATTAAAAATTCAGATAGAACTTTATCTTTTTTATGAATCATTAGTTTTCAAAAAAATTAATTTTTAAGTTTTATTGAATTAATTTAGATCAATTTTAAATAAGAGAAAGAAAGCTCTTATCAATTCAGCTTATTATGAATGACGTTTAGAAAGAGATAATTTTCTGAGTAAAATTAAATAAAAAATTGCCAGAAGATGGAATCTTTTTTGATCAATTCAAAATCAAATCTAGGAAAAAAAATTTTATCTAATATTTTTAAATTTTATATGAAATTATTATTATTATTTTTATTAATATTAATTCAAGCCTTATAGGCATTTTAAAATTGAATATAAAAAAAAAATATATAATAAAATTTAAGTCACATTGAAGACTTTGAGTAAAAAGTAAAAAAATAACAAATATTAATAAAACTTATTACGTAAATATGTATAACCAAAATTTTTATACATAATTTTTTTTTAATGTTATCTGTAATAAATTAAATTGTATCGCTATGACCAGTGTTCCTTGACATTCATCATTCATTTTAATCTATTTTTTTGTTAAAGTAATATTTTTTTTTTCAAATTTTGGATCTTTGCAGATTCCGTATCATCCTTGGATAGCTGGTTCCGTCTTTCGATTGATTAAAGGCTTCATCTTTTTTTCAGGTCCCAAGAATTTCGAAAGATGAAAATTTTGTTCCCTAAATTTAGTCAAAAATAATTAATCTAAATATTTTGTTAAAATCGATGTTTCAAAAAATTAAGTGAATACTTCACCAGTTCATTAAAATTTTTTATTTTAGGCTTATAAAAAAAAATTTTAAATTCAATTTTTATCCATAAATTAAAGATAAAAATTTTAAATTAAAAAATTTTCTAAGATGACTTCTGGAATTAATACATTAATTTTTTTTAATTGTAAATAAATCAAAAAATAACTTAATTTTGCTTTTAATTTTCTATTTAAAAAAATTCAAAATAAAAAAATTAATTTAAACAGCAAAACTTTAAATTTAAAATTTTTAAAAAATGTTCACTCCTAAACGACCTTCAGTTTTGTCAACTCCGAGCTCGGCTCGAGTGACCCGCAGTCAAAGTCTCAAGACTACAAACGAGCTTTTCAACTCATCAATAAGCTCCAGCGGTGGTGCCCATAGCCGAATATCCCTAACAATGAGCTCCATTTACAACGATGCCATTTTGGAATCATTTAAAGCACCTTTGCCAATAAAAATAAAAGAACTCATCTTTAATCTAAAGTCACAGAACTCTTTTCAGCTAAATGCTACCATTCTATCCAATGGTCACATATGCCTGGTAAATGAGAGAAAACTCTTCATCTGGAGACTCAAAAAAACTTTTAAAGTAATTTTTTTCAAATCAATTTTTCAAAAAGTCTCATTTTTATTAGAATATTCAATGCAATGAACTTTCGCTGCCATTTAGCAAGTCTCTGATTAAACAAAACTGTGTTTCAGTCGAGTGCCACAATAACAAAGACTACGTTGGCTTGTGTGTAACTGTCGAAGGCTCCATCAGATACTGGCCGTCCATTTTCAACGAATATCTTTGTGTAGATGAAAAAATAGACATACCTCAAAACGATGAGGTCGTTCATCTTTTGTACATATCGGTAGGCGATAGTTATACAAATAATTCAAAAATTAAAATTGCTAAATTTCAAATCGAAAATTTTATTTTTTATTTTATTTTTAAAGGAAAATTTTTACCTTACAATTACAGCAAATGGAAGTTATTTTGGTGTACAGATAGAAAGTCATGAGGGAAAGAGTGTGATATCGAGCAGAAAAATTGATCTGTCATCAGGCTTGCTGTCAAGTGTTGGTCGCAGAATGACATCACTTATATTTGGTGGTGGTCAAAATTTGAACAAAAACAGTCAAAATTTTAAATCAGCTGTTCGCTATAAAACTAGCTCGGAGCTGTTTGTATTAATTGATAAAAATTTACAAAGGCTTAAAATAAATCACGATTACACATTTTCAGTATGAAAATTAGACTTACTTTTTTCGGCTTTAAATAATTTATTTAAAGATGTTGAGTCAGGCAGCCATGGATAAATTATTCTATGAAGAATATTTGGATCAGAATATTGATTCGACAAGAATAACAATTCATTTTCAGGACTGTGTCATTACCAAGTAATAATTTCTAATTTTTATTACCTAAATTTTTTTTATTTGAAAATAATAATCAAAGGCAAAATATTTTTGTAAAAAATTTGATTTTTAAACTTAAATTTCTGACAGGTTTTTACTTTCAGAAAAAAAATCTTTGCAAGAAAATTCATCGACTCTTTTTTCTTCGTGGTAAGGTGGTGAGCGACAAAGATAAGAAAAAAGTAGGCAGACTATTATTTTTATAATTATTTTTAGATTAATCTTCGAGCATTACTACGAAATTTTTTTTAATATATTATTTAAAATTTTGTTTATTTAGTTTTTTAAATATTTTAAATTTAATGATTTAAAAATCTTTTGAAAAATTTGCTAAAATCTTTACCCGGACTTCTGGATGTGGATAAAGACTAAAATATATTATGATGATTTTTTTTTTTTTTATATTGTTATTATTACATACCACAGTTACCATAGATGGGATCCTACTGTTTCCCATCTTAGCAAGTCTAGATTGTTAGCTTGTTGTAACTAATATTATTATTATTTTGACCTAAAAATTTAAACAGTTTTTTCTATTTGCAGTAATTTTTTATGTGTAATGTGCAAGGAGCTACCATATTTTTAGAAACTTGTACTAACATTAGCGCCAAATATTTGGAAATAAATTGTAATTTTTGTTAAAATTTTTTTTCTGAAAAAAAAATTCGTTGCCAGCAAAAGAGGTCTTGGATATTTTGTACGAGTTCTTTGATTTAATTTGAATAGTCTTCATTTAATTTAATTAGTCCTTTAATAATTTTTTTTCAGAAGGTTAATAACTTTTTGTTAGATATTAATTAGAATTTTTTGCGAATTTTTTCCAAGTAAAGCAAAAAAAAAAGGTCATTGATTAAAAAAAATTTTTTCTAGAAATTCACTTTACATCCTTGCAGTGGTCGAAGATGATAGCCCGAGATTTTGCATAGGAGAAATTGACACATCAAGTAGAAGCAATGATCTTAAGCTCAAGTCATTTCACATATTGAGCCACCGACTAGCTCAGTCAGAAGCTTATAATTACAAATTTTTTGCCATGGACAATCAGCACGCATTTTACATTTTTAATCATAACTCCATTATTTCGTTCACTGGGCCCACTTTGGAGTTTACTGGCGAGTCCAGATTCAACACACTCGGAGATCGCATAATAGCAAGCAATTTTTGTGACAACGATTTGATATTTTTTTCACTAAATCACGAGATTCTAAAAGTAAAAGACAATTCGCTGCGGTTAAGTATTGACGAGGAGAGTTTCTCGGGTGCAAAAGCAGACCAGTCGCTGGAAATGTCACAAATAAAGTCCAATGTTTCAAACTATCATTTTAACGATTTGAATTCGTCTGTGCAGAGCCTGGGAGAAGATACTTCATTTTGTAAAGGAATGCCTAGACATACTTTTGACTTTACTTTCAGCAATTTGGCTAAAGGCGAACAGCAAGCTTTGAACAAACTTAAAGAAGCCTTTCAATGCTATTTGAAAAAGGAAGAGGTAAAAAATTTTAATTTTTTTTTTTTAGATAATATTAAATTTTTGAAAATAATGCTAAATTAAAAATTTAGTCTAATACTTTTAAATCTTGTTATAAAAAAAAGGAATCTAGTCTAAGGGTTTTTTATTTGCATAACGAAGGTTTGTCCCTTCAAAGATATTCTATAAATACGAAATATAAAAAATAAAACAAGAACCAATTCCGGTTGTTAAAATTATCAAAAGAGAAATTTTTTGGATAGCTTTGATTCTACTTAGCTGAATTGTGCACCCTTTAAAGGTAAATTGCCATTACACTTTCGAGTGATAGAGTTTTAATTTGACATGATTGTCGACGGTAATTTTACGTAAAACTACCGAAAATTGACCCCTTTTTTTCTAAATTGTAAAAAATAATCTTTATTTTTAAAGTTTTTTTTATAAAAAAATTTAGATTTTCGTAAATTCACCATTTTTGTATTTTAAAAAAATGGTAAAAAGTTTTTCAAGCTTTTCTGAATTGAAACGAACTTCGCAACCTCTTAACTTAGGCAATTTAAAAATTTATAAAATTTTAACTTTGTTTTACCACTTTTTATTTTAATAAAGTGTAAATTTAAGAAAATTTACGTAACTTTTTTTTTTTAAATACTTGAAAAATAAAAAAATCTGCAAAATTCCACGAGCAGAAATCTTTCAAGAAAATTAAAAAACAAAATTACAAATTACGTGAAATAGATTCATTAGAAAAATCAATTATTAGGAATATTTTATTCGACACAAAAAATTGCCCAGCATAAAATACTTAAAATTGAACAATTTTGCTCATTTTTTAAATAAAATATTACCTGTATACACAAATTATTTTTTTATTAAATTCAAGTCTTTAATTTACAAAGATATTTTGAAATATTATACAAAAACCTTAGTAGAAATTGATAACCTGTGTTAAAATGATTTACGAATTTAGAACATATAAGTATGGAACAATTTTTTTAAATTTTAAAAAATTGCTATAAAATATAATGAATAAAGATTAAAAATTTTGGACAGAAATCAAATGCTTTTATCAGAGAAAAAAAATACAAAATATTTTTAGCAAAAAAAGTCTTAAAAAAATGCTATGCCCAAATCGGGCACTTTTTTTAGACAGAAATTAATTAGTTAAAAAAAAAACAAACATTTTAGCAGTAAAGGTAAATAAAAGCCTTATTGTATGTGAATTAAATAATTAAATTTAATTTAAATTTTTTCTGCTAACCTACTCCTATTGTTTATTCTAAACTTCTTATCCTAGACCCCCAAACAATATGCGATCAGCATCTTATTTTTCTTACACCTATTCAAAAAAAACGGGTAGATTGATTGTCAGTCATAAAAAAATAGAAAATTAAAATAAATCTAAATTTAATGAATAAGGGACTACTGAAAATTTGTCAATTTAAACAGTCTTAAATTAATATGAACGGGCTTAAGTAAACTGGGTTTATCTTGGTGTAAAAGTTATGCAAAGTAAATAAGACATGATTTCAAATTATTAGCTGTTACTTAAATAAATTAATCACAATAATTAAGGCTGTTACTTACCTGTTAATTAAAAATTATTAATTTACTGTTCGAAAAAATGTCAAATATATTTTTTTCACGTTTATTTTATTTAGTTTTCTGTTTAAAAATTTATTTGAAATTTATTTCTATTAGTTTTCGATCAAAATTTATAATTTGTACAATTTTTTTAATCATTAAATAAATTTATATTTGTTTATATTTTATTAGACTTAAAGTTTCAGTCTAAAAAATTTAAAATTATTTAAATTATAAATGATTTAAAATTTTTTCTAATTTGTGAATTGCTTATTTTTATTTTTGTTGAATTCGGAGAATTTTTTTCCGGACAACTTTTTTTCTTTTTTATTTTGCCTATGAGGCTTAAAAAATAAATAATAATAACAATAATTTAAAAATATTAAAGAGTTTTGCTGACCGCTCAAAATCTGACATAGATTTTGGTATCCAAATAGCATCAAAGCTCAATTAAATTTTTGAAAATTTTTTCAATTAAATTTTTCTTTAAATTTATTGCTTTTTAATTGTCATTTTTTTTCAATTACAAATTCAAATTATTAAATTCAGTTTTAAATTCAAAATTTTTCTTTTTTAAAATTTTATTTCGAATGTTTTAGAGATTCAATTTATAAATTAAAATAAAATAATATTTAAATATATTTTTAAAATTTTTTATGTTCAAATATTATATTCAAAGCTGATTTCCTTTCGAAAAGCTACTAATTTTTTTCATGTTTATGTTATTTAGTTATCTGTTTAAAAATTTATTTGCAACTAATGATTATTAGACTTAAAGTTTAAGTCTAAAAAATTTTAACAATAACAATTTTTCTAATTTTTTGTTATCAAAGCTTTTTTTGCTTTAACGCTTCTACCAGCTTTCTTTTTTGGTTCAATTACTAATACTATCTACAAACTGGTTCTTCTTCGCTGTGTTTATCTTCTTCTTGACCAATATCGATACTATTTGTCGTGGTATAATCGTTTAGAATTTTTATTAATCGAACCTTAGTTCCCTGATATTTTGCATTCTTTGAATTTTTTTAGCACAGTTACTAAATACGAAGAATCAAACATTTTATAAAAGAATATTTAATTATATCACTAAACTAAGCATCTATTTCATGTAGTAAAAAAACTTAGCAAAAAATAATAATTTTAAACATTAAATTAAGTATTGTTATTTGTTTAAAATTGCTCACATCAGACAAATTTTTTTCAAAACAATAAAATAAATATTTTGACAGTCTAATAAATTTCTTGACAGTAAATTAATAATTTTGAATTCACAAGTAATATTGGCTCAATAATTAAAATAAAAATATTAAATTGTAGCCTAGAGTCTTGGCTATCTATAGAGTAGTCGATTATTATGCCAAGTCTCTGCAATCGTGAGTGATAAGCAGATGAAGACAATTACATTTTTTGAATTGGTTAACTTTTAGTCCCTGTTCCCAAAAGAACGTGAAATTTAGAATTTTTAACACAATTTTCTAATTTTTGCATTTTATGAATTTAACAAAAAAATGAGAAGATTTTTCATTGTGGAAGTGTTTATTAAAATCCAGAAGAATAGTTAAAAAAATATTTTTTAGCTAAGACAAAAATTTTTTCGGTCGCTAAATTCTTTTAAATATTTTACTCAAAAATAAATTTTTTTTACCATAGAAATAATTTTTTTTGTTTGAAAATAATTTTGAAAAAATTTAAGAGAGAGAGTCAGCTTTTGATTGACGAGCTTTTGACAGTTGATTTGGCTGAAAAAAAACTTGACTTTATTTGTGTAGAGTTGAGCGAAAAGCTGATAGACGACGCACCGACCCATGACCCAAGATGGGCTGAATTGACCAAATCAAAATCGATGAACACCAATATCATCATTTCAAATCAACTTAAAGGAAAAGTTCGTCTTCACGAATATTTTATTGCCTTTTTAAAAAAATTCCATCTCTGGGACAAAGTAAGCCAACAAATGACCACAAATAACAGCAAAAAATAATTTTGATTAGTTAAGCACATTAGGCTACAATGGACGAGAAATTAAAAGCAAACTAGCTCTACAAGAGCACGCTGAAAAACTACAAATAGCCTTGGTCATCAGAGAACAATTGTACACAAGGTAAATCAGGGAAAAACTGTTCAAATAATTTTTTTATTAAAAAATCTATTAAAGGAATCAAGAATTTATTAATTTAGCAATTGAGTACACGACCAAGAATCGTGATGATCTGAATTCCAAGTTAATCTATCCACATGATGTGTTCTATCGTCGAGTGTCCAAAATTGATGAGATTTTCAATGCCCTTTTTGTAATTGAAAATGAAGTTATTAAAAATAATAGCACCGAGCAAGCTATTAATTATTTGATAGACACTACTTTTTTTTTTGCGGTAATTAAGTTTTTTTAATTTTATTTAGAAAATAATTTTTTTTAAAAGAAACTTCTCAAAACTTCGCAGAATTATAGCGAAGAAAAAAAAAAATTGTACGAAAATTTCCAAGACGATTCGGTTGAGTTCGTCAAGTGGACATTCACGCCTGTCAGTGAAATTACCTCCGCTTTACCTTCAGTCATAAATTTAAGTGTTAAACAAGTAAAAATAAAATTTTATTTTGATGACAAAATAATTCTCTAAATTTTTGTAGCATAAATTGTGCAGTGAATTTGGGCTTTCTAATTGTAGCACACTGGAAAAAAAAACAGAAATTCTTCAGAACTTATTCGAATTAGATGGATTGTTGTTCGAAGAATATGAAACAAGACTAGACTCGATTGATGATGAGACCGCTTATTTGAACCTTAAAGTCACCTATGATTCCATTAAAACTAAACTCATTCAAGTCTACTGTAAGATATTTTTTTAATTAAAATAGAAAATATTTTAAATGCATTAAAAATTGGCAGAATTTTTAAGGATTGTTGTTCCGATAGGGGCATTGTGTGACTTATTAAAGAAAATTATTAAGCTTTCTTTGTTTTAAATTTTGGGAAAATTTTTTTTTTTCAGCATCATATTAATGCTATCAATTGAAAGCAGTGGTTTAAAATTGAATTTAAAATTATAAATATTAAACAAAAATTTAATTCTCATTCAAAAAATACTTGAGTTAAATGCAAGTCAATTTATTCAAGGATTTTAACCCTCAAAGATTTTTCAGCAAAGGATATTTGGGCTGTTTTCGGCACTTTGCATTTTTCTCAAAAAACTTAATTTCTTTAAATATCGTTATTTGATTAAGTATTTGAAAAATATAACTTATCAAAATAATAATTGAAAAAAAGAAAAATTTTAAGATAAATTTGGTTTATTTTTTTGTGTTTGAATTACAAAATGTATCCAATGTTGAAATAACATTGAAAAAGTGCCATGTTTCAAAAATTTTTTTTAGTTTAATAAAAAAAAAAATAATTTCAAGTTAATATTGCCAATATGAAAAACTTAGTTTTTTTTTTTAAATTTTGACTTTTTTTTATAAATTCTGTTTTCCATTTTTTTTTTAATTGAGTTTCTGTTAAAATGAATCAAACAAACGTCAATTATCTCTAAAAACAAAACTTTATAAGAAGAAAACAAAGTTTTTCGTGTCTAGTCGATTAGGTGAACTATGGTTTAATACTGATACTGGAACAATTCTTGTTCTCAGGTTTTATGAACTATTAGTTGACCTAATCTAAAAATTGTTCACCTAATTTAAAAAAGCTAATGTAATGATAAAAAATAAGGTAAATAAAATAATTACATGAAAAATTTAAAGTTTGGCGGAGTAGGTAAATTTTGGGAAATAGATGAATCTTTGTTCCCCAAAGTCAAACACTTGACGGGTGAAAAATTAATTTTAATTTTCTTTAATTTTTATTATTTTATGCTGAAAGGCAAAGATTTAAGTAAAGAGCGCATTTGGGTATTTGGGACTGTTGAAAGGGTAATTCCAAGTCAACCAGATCAGAGCAAATGCTAAGCTATTTTTAAAGCTCCTTCAGATTAAAAAAAAAATTGTTAACTAATTTCTATATCAGTTTCGAGAATTAAGAATTCTATTAAATAGTTTTATTCAATTTGTTCACTTAATTCTATTTCGGTTCACCCTAATTCTATTTTGAACAAAAAATTGGGTGAACCAATTTTTCACAAAACCTGAAAACAAGAATTTTTTGGATAATAAGTGAACTATGGTTTACCTAACATACTAGACACAGTTTTTCAACAATGAAAAAAATATTTTATTCTAAGTGAATTATTTGTATTCATTTTTTATTTTATATTATTTAACTTTATTTTTAGTTTTTTCATGTATTTTTATTCTGAAGGAGCAGTTGCTCGGTAAAAATAAAAAAATGAATTGTTTAAAAGTTAAAAAATAATTTTCAAAATTTTTTTCAAATTTCCAAACAAAAATTAAACTCATTCTATTTTACCAAAGAGTTTATTAATATTAACTTGAAATTATTTTTTTTGAATCTGAAAAAAATATTTGAAACATCGCACTTTTTCAATGTTTTTTCAACATTGGATACATTTTGTAATTCAAACACAAAAAATTAAGCCATTTGAATTTAAAAATATTCAAAATATAATTGACTTATGTTGCTTTTCCTTTATCAATATTGTAAATCTGATAAAGAATGGGATAAAGAATTTCCTTATTTTATTCCAAAATACCCCTAACCCCTATAGGTTCAATATTTTTTAATAATAAATAATATAAAAAAATATAATATTTGAACAGAGAATTGAATGCGCAATTTAGTCAAATATAATTTTGAATACCAGTTAAATTTGAATTTAAATTTGATTCATTTTTACTTTTAAAAACTCTTTTTAAATTTGAAAAACAATTTGAAATTAAATAAAAATCAACTAAAATATTAAACGTATTAAAATTTGAATAAAATATTTGAAAACACTGTCATTTCCATTAGGAGAATTTTTTTTATGTCAAAAATTGTGTATAACAAATAAGTCAACAAGAGTTTCAAAATCTGACATAGATATTGGTATCCAAATAGCATCAAAACTCAATTTAATTTTTGAAAATTTTTTCAATTAAATTTTTCTTTAAATTTATTGCTTTTCAATTATTTTTTTTAATTGTCATTTTTTTTCAATTACAAATTCAAATATTGATTAAATTCAGTTTTAAGTTCAAAATTTTTCTTTTTTAAAATTTAATTCGTATGTTTTAGAGATTCAATTTATAAATTAAAATAAAATAATATTTAAATATATTTCTAAAATGCTTTATGTTCAATTTATTTATTTTGTGACAGCTGAAAACATCAAATGGGTTCATATCAAAAATTAAATTATTTTCATTCATTCAAGCTAAAATAATCTTATTGTTCTACTTGAACAAATTATAAATTTTAAAACATTAATTTTTTTGATTTTAAAAATTTTTATTGAAATCAATTTGAAAATTTAAACATATTCAAGCTCAATATATTTTAAATTTTTTACATTGAAATAAACTTTACACAACATTCAAGTAATTACTTAAGAAAAAAGTTATTTTTTCTCTTTTATTAAAAAAATTATGGGTCATAATTTTCCTCGCCGCAAATAAACCCCTAAATTAAAGCAAAGACTAATCTAATAAAAAACCTAACCTTCTGCATTCTAGAAATCCTGTACCAGAACTTTTCACCGGAACTCGAGTGGCTGCACCCACTTCTAATTTAGATGAGTTTTTATTAAAATAGTAGTATCAAAAAATTATCTTTTGATCTTGATCTCAAACTTCAATTTACCAAATAAGTGACGAGCCAATTTTGGTTAATTATAGACTCTTCTTCTTAAACAATTTAAAAAAACGAAAAATATTTCCAAATTTTTTGGACAATGGAAAAAAATTGTGTAAAGACAGGATTGAGTAATTCTGTTCCATTGGTCGTCAGACTAGTGGAAGAATATAGAGAAAATTTCGAATATCCAACTCCATTGTGTAATTGCTACTTAGTAATTTCTTCTTTTTTCTGAACTATCTATTATTTAAATATGTCTTACCTCTAGTTATTTCAAAATATCGTTTTTAATTTTATTTTGACTTATTCATCCTTTTTTTTATTTTATTTCCTTTTTATTTTTTTATGATTTATTCTGAAGGAGCTTGGGACGGAAAACAAATTAAAAAAAAATGCTTTTACTAAATAAAATAAATTGATTAAAAAAAATTAATTTTTAGTAAAAAACAAGCAAATAGAGAATGCCATGAAATTAGCAGAGCAGTATATTGATTTAAGCACACTGACAACTATTTGTGAAATAAAAAACGACCCAGACCAATTGGTGGTCTATTTGGAAAAATTTTCCAATTCTGTAATTATATTTGACTAAAATTTACTTCGAATTTTTTATTTTAAATAACCGCAGAAAATGGCTGAACATGTTGTGCGACACTTTATAGAAAAATCAAAATTAAACTTCATGTTCAAAAACCAGTTTTTGCAGCGAGCAGATATTTCTAAATGTATCGACAAATATCCATATCTGTCCTGGGTCAAAGACTTTAAAAACAGCTCATTTTTTAAAGTACTTTTGACACATTTTTTAAGCTTAAAAAATCTAGCTTCAAATTTTAGGCTTCCGAGACTCTTTACTCTCTTGGCATTAATGAATCAGACTCTTTTTTGAAACAAAAGTCACTGACTAGCATGAGCAAATTAAGTTTAATTGCAGGCAATAGTTTCACCAGTGATTACAACCAAAGAATTGAAAGCTTAAACCGGTATTTAAAATACCTGAATTACATTGAAAGCAAATCTCAACATATTTCGGACATGTTCGCCTTGCCCATCGAACAAATTCCGGCCTACAAGCCCGAAAAATTAATCGAAGTGAATAATTAAAATTAAATTTTTGAATAAAATTACTGAAAATTTTTTTTAGATTTATATTAATTTAGACAATGCTAGTGAGAATGAATTCAAAGAGGCGTTTGAGTTGATCGAATTTTTAAATGATGATAAATCAACTGTAATATTAGAAAAATTTTAAATTTTAGAAGAATTCATTTTTTTTAGTATTACTCCGAGGCACAAAAAGAACAAATGAAGGTTGAAATTTTGGTCCGGTCAATTCTAGCTGACAAGTAATCTAAAACATTTATTCTGATATTAGTTATTTAAATATTTTTTTAGCTGGGAGCAATTGTATGATCTAGATTACCCCGAATCTCAGCTGAACCAAACAAAGTTCTTCAAAACCTTGCATTTATTGAAAATGACTGGTAATTAAAATCGACATATAATCTAAACAAAAATACTTGATGTAAATTTTGATTTTACTAATCGTTTTGGCAACGAGGATCATCATTATTTAAAAAAAAAAAAATTTTCTAATCGAAATATCCTCAAGAGGTTTATTCAAAAATTTGTATCTATCAAAATTTAAGTTTTTAAGGCCCATTAAAATCAGGCACACAATTTTTAAGTTTCATGCCACGGTTTGTGAATTTCTGTACAAAATGAAAAAAAGAACAAAAAAAATAAAAAAAAAATTGAATAACTTTTTTTCCAAAGGACTTCAATTTTTTTACATTTTTTCGTTGCATTATGCTGCATTCACAGAACCAATTTTAAATTTTTAGAAAAAAAGTTATTTAATTTTTTACACTTTGTTCTGTTCTTTTGTATTGAACTTCACAGAACCCATGCCACAAATTTATTTAAAAAATATGCAAATATTTAAGATAAACAATTTAAATCTGTAATTTGAATAACACAAAAATTTTTTTTTTATTTTTTGGTTAAAAAAATATCAGCTAAAAGCGATATAATTAAATTTATTTCTTACAGAATTAATTTTCTCTTCATCATTTTACCTCCACATAGGATATTTTTGGGAAACTTTATATCTTTAATAAATCTCTGGAATTCTTCTAAAGACTCACAATCTTGTAAATGATCAAAATTTCTACCTTTTGTTCTTTACCAAAGGTTTTGGAAATTATTTTCTAAAATACTCACACTCCACATCTAAATTTATTTATTTCCTTGTTTATCTGTATCGAGTTCCGCTCCTTCAAACTGAAATTTTAATTTAAAAAAAATAAAAGAAATCAAAAGAAAAAAAGGTTAAATAAGTTTAAATAAAATGTAAAGAAAATTCAAAACAATTTATTGAAATAGCTAAAGGTTAGACGTATCTAAATATTTGATAGTTCATTAAAAAAAGAAGAAATTGTAAGGTACCAATTACAAAAAGTTAGATATCTGATATCCATTTAATTAATAGTTTATTATTTATTTATTTGTTTTAATTAATTAAGTGCTAACATTTATTTTAGTAGATTTTTTTAATAAATTTATACTTTTATTTAATATATTTTGGAGCTGAAATATGATAGCCTTCAATAATATTCTGGTTCATCGATCGTCAAACTTGTGGAAGAATATAGAGAAGGTTTCGAATCGAATATCTGACTCCATACTGTAATTTCTTCTTTTTTCCTAAACTATCATTTAAACATGTCTTACCTCTAGCTATTTCAATAAATTATTTTAAATTTTTTTTTCTTACAATTATCTCAATAGTTTTTCTTTTTTTTCTTTTTATTTTGATTATTTTTTTAATTCTGAAGGAGCATTAGATCGGAACCTATAAACAAATAAATAAATATTTTTGGTATCAATTTAAAAAAAAAGTGGTATTCCAACTAAATTGGCGGTTTGTTGAAATATTTAAATAAATAAAATTTAATTCTTGGAGTAATTTTTTTATATTAATAAAAAATTAGACAATGAATGGTACCATAAAGCTTTTTGAAATAAATTTTTGCCTTAATAAAAAAGATGCGATGTTTTTTAAAATTTTTTTCTGTCTTTTGGGTACTGAATTTTAAAAAGCCAGCATTGAGAATCTGAAAATCGAATTTGAATCTAAACACTGTTTATGAATTTTAAAATTGTGTATTTTCTAATTTAATTATTAATTTATTAATTATTCTTTAGATAGTGTTTCCGGTTTGGCTATTTTGATTTTATTGTCATGATATTGTCAGTTTTTAGAGAAAAAATATTAAAGAAAAGTTTTGTTTATGACAAATTTTGCTTAAATGGTTTTTAAATTTCATATTAGATATTTTTTTAAACATAAGAATATTGCTTCTTTTGTACAGTACCGATTTGAAAAGTGGATTTCTACTTTGCAACAAAATGTAAATTTACGTAAAAATTGGTAAAAATGGTAATTCCAAAAAAAAGCCCGATTTTTTGAATTTTTTAATATTTTCTAATAAATTTTGATAAAATTAGTTTCTATTTATTAAATCAAATTTTAACAAAAATTACTTTTTTTTACTAATTTTTACGTAAATTTTTGTAAAAAAAGGAAAAAATGTGGTAAAAAAAAGTAACTTTTGAAAAAATTAGTTTCTATTTATTAGAAACTAATTATTAGAAAATAATAAAAAATTCAAAAAATCGGGCTTTTTTTTGGCATTTTCATTTTTACCAATTTTTACGTAAAATTACCAGAAATCCACTTGTGAAATCGGTACTGTAAAATAAAATAAAATTGAAGTTTAGATTTTAATGGTAAAAGCCGAAAGAATATATAATATAGAAACTAAATTATCATTACCTTCTACATGCTTTTTATCTTAATTGTATAGAAAAAAATTCTTAACCGATGATTCCCTGGAGATAAATTAATTGATTAAAAATATTTTTTTGATTTCTATCTTTTTTAGATTTTTTTAAACCAATTTGCGGTTAAATATGCTTTTGTATTTAAAATTAAGAAGTATAAACAGTTTTGGCAGTCGAACTTCAGAACTAATTTTAATTTCACTCTACAAATTGTTTCTGCACTCTTTCTGTTTAAGTTTCTGACTCTATCAAAGTTGAGAATAAAATTTTCATAAATTTTTGACACGAAAAAATTTTAATTATTTTAATTGAATACAAAAAATCAGAGTTGTTTAAAATTCCCATATTAAAGTTCAAGTCATCAAAAAAGTCCAAGTTCGGACTTTAATTTTTTTTTTCTCAAATTTGCTAGATCAGGCTTTATATGAAAAAAATTAATATACTAATGGGTTATTATATTAAATGGAAAAACAGGTAAATTTATTTGATTAATTTGTAAAAATGGAGAAAAAATAGACTTTGATATCTCGGAACTTCGAGTCATCAAGATTAACACAATTTATTATTTTTTTAATAAAAAATAAATAAAAGTCTTTGACACTGACTTTGAAAAAAAATTAAAAAAAAAGTCCGGACTTGGACTTGACTTGAGACTTGTGACTTTTAAACAACTCTGCAAAAAATTTATAAAATTAAAACTTTAAATTTTTGCAATATTATTCTTGTGTAATTTTTATACTGCCTTTAAGACTGAATTTTGTTCAAAAAATTATTATTATTATTAATTATTATTTTTTAGTTAAATTTTGATCAGTTTACATTGTTGAAATTTTTTAAATTTTTGAATGAAATCTCTCTCATTTTTTGCATTGAAAAAATTAACTTTTAATTTTTGAATATTTTTAATGTCAGCTTTGTAAAACATGAACGAAAGTTGACTTTTAAATTTACTAAATATCTAAATTTTTGAGATTAAAGAACTTTTTTTCCAAAAGTATTTTTGTGATTTTTTATTTGTGATAAACAAAATAAAAGACTATTAATCATTTTTTCTAAGGTGAAAATATGGAAAGATTAATTGCGCTACAAGAGAGCATTATCAGTCATGAATTGCTCGAACATTTGGCCCAGACAACAAGATTTTCATATCTACTTCAAGCATGCTTCGAAATGTTGGCATGAAAAAAAAATCGAATATTCTCAACTTAAAAATGATTAAACAACAATTGATTTAAAATAATAAATTTTTCTAAAAAATAAATTTGCTTGGGAATTGGGGCATGCTAAAATTTAAAATAATTTGGACATTTTTTCTTTTAATTTAAATAAATAATTAAGATATTTTTTATGTTTGAGAAAACACATTCTTCAACTAGGTCAGAAAAATTTTTGTTGATCATAATGTGCACATTTGGAGATCAGGCAGCGATCACACTCTAGCGGAAGTTTGACTAATAACAGTAGACAATCTGTCAAATGAATCATACTGAATGCGATTATGATTCATTTGTGGATTTTGGCAAATTTTTCAAGAAAAAAAAGTGAATAAAAACAAAAAACAAAAATACTCATATACCCAAACCTTTTAAGGTAACTTTGAAAACTTTATTTTTTAAATATTATAATAAGTTATGTTAGAAATAAAATTGTTCTAAGCGCATAAACTTTATCATTTTATTCTAATCTTATTTTAAATTAATTGGGGCCTTTATTGAATTTCAAATATCATAATTTATCTTTTAATTGCTGCAAAACTTTAGAATAGTATGTGCATTTATTAATTGATTAGATAAATGAAAATTCAATTAATCACAATATTATCTACTTTGATGGTTTTGGGCCACCAGGCTCAAGATTTCGGGGTGCGATTCAGCGAGCCGAGTCTAATCGAGAGTCACTCGAGCAATGTTTTTGTTGTCAAGCTAAAAAATCAAGACTTGAGCGAACACAATTTGTACATAACCAGCCAAGCAGATGGTTCGGTGTACGAAAAAATTGACTTCAAATTTTCTGGCCTGTCTCATGTAAAGAAAAAGGTAAATACCAAGCAAAGTGACGCTGTTCAAAAGTTAAACAAATTTTTTTCTAGCTTCAAATCGAAGCTGACAGCGCTCCGAGTTTGACTTTGAAATTTGGCCAAAAGCTTGCGGCCGAATTGACCGGTCGGTATGAATTTACAGCTCGTCGTAGGGACGGCTCTGAACAAGTGGTCTCATGGTACATTTATTTTTATCCGGGTAAATATTCAATTTTTAAAAATTTAATTTAATTAAAGATTGAGAGGGTATCGAAAATTTTTTAAATTTTTTTGATCATAACTTCATCTGTAATCAATTATCTGAGAATTTCTGTTATTAGAATGTTATCTCAATTAAGGCCTTTAACACTAGAAAGCCCGGCGGGTCACCAAACAAATTGACCCGATTTTTTAAATTTTAACTTGATTTATTTTCTGAAAGAAAAAATTTTTGAAAAAATTGTATGTTGGAACTAAAAACTTCTTATAATCTTTAAAAAAATTCGTTAATTTCTATTTAAATATTTTAATTTTGAAACAAAACAGCCGGGCTTTCTAGTATTAAAATTAAGAAACAGATAAAAAATATGTTTCAATTATGTTGCTTTTTTTATAATTTTTTTTATTCCAAAAACACAGCCGATATTAAAAATTAAAAATAATTTTTTTTGTTGAATAATGCAAAAATAATCAAAAAAGAAACAAGCTTATAAATGAATAATTTTTTTATTAATTTTATTTAACTAGAATATTATTGAATTAAAGTATCAAATTTTTATATCAATTTGGAGCTTTTTTCAGATTTAATTTAGAAGTTTTTCTTTTGTATTAAAAGAAATTGTTAATTTTTTTTTTGATAAAATTATCTAATGTATATTTTTTTTTTAAATTTAAATTTTAAATTGTGTTGTATAAAAATTTAAACATTTAAACATCTTTAGAAGTCTGCTCTTACTCCCTTAAAAAAGGATATTAAAAAGAAATTTCTTTATTTTAAAAATTATCCATATTATTTTAATTCAAAATAAAATAAAAAATTCATTTTCTATTTTTTTAAAATATTACTTATATATAGTGCTTCTATTAAAAGTCAAAAACGATCGCTAAAAGAATTTGTTTTTGGGACCAGATTTTCTCACAAAGAATTTACTATCATACTTAAGCATCTCGATAGATAAAAAAAGTCTTATTAATAATAAATATGGCAGGTTTTTTTTTCTATTAAACTTTTTTGAAATTTTGAAATTACGTTGTTTTATTAAAACTCAATACTTAAGCATGTTAAAATTTGAAATATAATTACGCAATTATTTTTTAAAATGAAAAATAGAAAAAAAATTTTGCCATATTTATTAATAGAAATATACCAATAGTTTAAATTTTTCTCAAAAAAATAACTTAGAATTTTTCTTGATTAGTTGTATTTTCAATACAAAATTTTACCAAATTTAAATAAAAAAAGGTGGAATTTTGCATAAAATTATTTAAGAAAAGATAAGGATTGATGAAATTTTTATTTTTTCATTATAAAATTAATAAAAAATCTAGGAAAAATTTCAATTTTTATTAACCAAAAGTTAAAGGATTTTTTAGCAATTAGTATTATTTTTTTAGGCTTACATAAGCTTACTAAAAATAATGTAAAATTACGTAAAATAGCGAAATTTAGCATATTCTTGGCTTATTATAGAAGCACTGTGTAAGAATTTAATATTCTGAAAAAAATTTTAATAGATTTTTCTAATTTCAATAAATTTTTCTTTATATTAAAAAAAAAGATTTAGTATAAAGAAAAATTTATTGATAATTCAATCTTTCTTGTATAGATTGTTACAGTCCAAATATTATTTTTTATTTTGAAACATGATTATTTAAGTAAATCTAATATTATATTTATCGGATTATTTACTTCCCTATTAATTTTCCTCAAATGAACATAGATCGAGGGAGAAATTATTATTCCCTTAATCAAGTGTTTATAAAAACAAAAGACACTTGCCAAGAATTTAATTTTTATCTTTTTATTTACAAATTAAAAATAATTTTCTATGAATCTGTAAATCAATAAATGAAAAAAATTAGATTTAAATATTTAAAGAAAATCATTTCATCAGTTTCTTGTATCCATTTTTTTTTTAAAAAAAGTTTTTTTTATTTTTTTTGATAAGAGGTATTTTTAAGCATTATTTACTTTAAATTAAATGATGCGATAATGAAATTTAATGAAAAAAAATGCCCTCTAATTTTAATTTTTTTTTTAAATAATAAGATTTTTTTCCAACTTTTCCGCAATTAAATCTCTGAAAGTTAAAATGATATCAAAAAATGCTCAAAAATTAAATTATATCATCAAATGAATTTTATTTTTCTATTTATTTGCCAAATTTTAGTTTAATTTAAAAAAAAATCAAAATTAAATAGAAAATTCTCTAAAATCAAAATCGGTAAATTGTTAAGTACATTATATTTTTTAAGATTTTTATTTTTATTGATTAAAGTACACAAAGAGACCCTTTTTTAAAGATTTATTTTCAGTTTTGTTTTCTTTGTCTATCCACGCTTTTAGTTCTTTCACCACCTAGAAAAAATATAAAAAAATAAGCATTACTGAAGTAATTTTTTAGAGTTTAGCGATCTATTTGAAAATAAGTATTTTTTAAGTAAAGTTAAATTTAAATTCAAGATGATGGTCGATTGTTTTTGAATTGCGAGCAATTGGGAACAAAAAGTATCTGTAAATCCTTCTATCGTCTCAAAGTTCCTTTCAAAATACCATGCAAAACTCTTCACCCCTCAGTCCGAGTCACAGCTAGCTTAAAAACCGTAACTTTACTCATTTATTTAAAACTATAAGCATTGCACTTAAAAAAAAGATATCTTATGACCCGGAGAGTGGATTCGGCATAAAGCTAAATCAGGATCTTGGAAGCTTTGAGTGCAGAGCCGAATACGACTCGTATTCTGACAGACAAATATTTGAATTGAATGGAATAAGCTCTGCAATTCGTGTTGATGTTTTACCACCAAATGATTTACATGAAGACTTGATCTTGGTTAAGCACGATGCAATGGCACTGGTTTCCAAAGGTCAAAAGCTCACCATGACTTGTTCAGCCAAAATTGGATGCAATGACATATTTTACAATCTAGTTCCAATCACAGACTCTACAGTAAATTTTTAAAATTAAAATTTTTTTTTATCATATTTTTGTTAAAGGATAATTATAGAATAGAAGAAAGTAGAGATCGGAGTGCGTGTGCAAATAACTTTTACGCTCTTTTCGACTACACCAAGACTATTTATTTTGACAGTGTGACCAAAAACGAGACCAGTGTGTCTTGCGAAGTCTCTTTTGAGCAATCTGAGCTTAAATACACTTCAAATCGCATATTTTTGGTCTTTTCTGGTAATATTAATTACAAATTTTAAATAAAAAAATGTTGATTTTTGTTTAAGATGAGCAATTTTTGCGCATTATTCCCGACCAACCACCCTTAGTCGACTATTCAACATTCGGAGTAATTAATTACTTTTTCCAGGCTTCAGGAAAATATAAAATCAGATTCTTCCGTGATAAAGTGCTCCTTGAAAAAGACTTCATTGCTTATTGTATCCATGTTAAGTTGTTTAATTACGCCTGCTATTTTCACTATCCAAACGAGCTTGTTCCGGGAAAATATGAAATATTCATTAGTCTGATAGAAAATCCTGCACTTTCCATCAATCAGACAGTTTATGTCACAATTCCAAGTAAATTTCAAATATTTTATTTTTTAGTAATTTAAAAAAAACAGTAATGTCTAACATGAGAAATCTTAAAACAAACAAATTAAAGTTGTAATGCTGCTTAAAAATTTACGGAACGATAAAAGATATTTTTAATTTTGTTAGAAAAAAAATTTTTGAAGAAAAAATTAAAGAGAGTCGCTGCGTTAACAAAAATTTCCTAACACACATTTTTTTTTTGCTGCGTTCAACCTATTTTTTTTCTCAACACACTTTTTTTAGTATTTGTGCGTTTTATTCTAAAAAATGAGTGAAAAGTAAAAAAACAAAGTTTCTGGTAAAATTTTATTTAAAATAAAAAAAATATAAAATTAGTAAATTAATTTAAAAAAAAAAAAAGTAAGCTATTTTTCACAAAAATTACAAGTCCACAATTTAGTCGATTTAAGACTATTAGAACATTTAAGATGAAAATTTTTATAACAAATCGAACAAATTTTAACATATTCCTTCAAATTAAAGTATTCATTACAAATGTCACATTTTAAATTAATCTTATAAGAAAATAAAGAAGCTTTAAGTTGTTTTAGACCGTCATCAGAAAATAATGACGTAAAATTGTTTAAATTTTTAAGAAATTGATTATAAAAAAAATAATTTTTAATGATAAATTTGAAAGATCTACAATCAAATCTTCTTCTTGTATTTTAACCTGTGTACTCATGATTTTATTGATTTTTGACTCATCAACAATTACAACCAAAAGAAACTTTTTGATTCTTTGTTCGTTTTTCGAAACTTTACAATCAGGCGAAAGTACTAACGGAGCATGTTCAGACTCATCTTCGTTAATTTTTTCGGATTATAAAAATATTGATTATTTTGATAACCATTATTTAAATTGTTGTATTGGTAACCATTATTGCAATTCGGTTGCCAATTATTAGGATGCATTTGAAAACAATCGTTATAGTAAAAAGAATTTGGGTACATTTTAATGTTTCAAAATAATTATTAAGCATTTTATATCAATTTGCATTGTCATTTTCAACAGTATATAAATAAAAGTTAAAAGATAAATCAAAAATTGATCATTTATTTTTAATTATTTAGACAGCATTGTACTAGGCATCAAAGTTAATTGGTCTTCAAGTATCAATAATTAGAATTTTCGCTATTCGCTATTAAAAGTTTGCATTGTTACAAACAATATTTTTATTTGTAGTCCAATTTCCATTAAATAGAGGTTAATTAAAAAGTCCAAAAAAAGAATTTTCAATAAAAATTTGTTTTTTAATTTAAGAATAAAACGCACAAATTCTAAAAAATGTGTGTTCGGAAAAAAAATAGGTTGAACGCAGCAAACAAAAAATTTGGTGTTAGGAAATTTATGTGTAACGCAGCCATAAAAACTAAAAATGCGCGCTAAAAATATTTGAAGAAAAAAAGCTTATTATCTAAATATGGATATTTTTCATTTTTAAAGCTGATCTCTGCGCCAAGACATTACAGTTTTACAATATCGTTATTTTTCTCGAACACTACCTGAAACTTGGAAACTTTCACAGAACTTTCAAGTCTGTGTCCAAATAAATACTCTAAAATTGTATTTACAGTCTGCCTTAACAACATAAATACTTTTATAACTTCTTTAAAATTATTATCTTTTAGATGCAATTTTTTTTTATAAAGTCAAAATTAAATTGTAATCAAAATTTACACAAATAACTTTCTTAAATTTTTTTTTACTACATTCTATTACCGCTTCATTTAACACATCATCTTGTGGAATAGTTTCAGAATATGTGCTATTAAATATGAATTAAGATAGTTGAAATATGGTCAAAAATGGTGGAAATGGCATATAATTTGGTTTTGATTCTATTTTTCCTTTGGGTTAATTTTGATAAAATTAAAAGAGCTCAAAAATTGAAAAAATACACAGTTATTTTTTCATAGAATCCGATAAATTCTTGTTAACTTTTATAATTATGAAATCTTCGTAAATTAAGGAAATTTTATTAAGCTTATTTGAACAATTCACTCACATGTTAATTTTTTTTTTGGTATTTAAATTTTACTCAAAAGCAGAAGCAGTGGTTTTACTCAATTAAATTCTTTTTTCAATGCCTTAACATTTAGAAAGTGAATATAAAGCTCTCAACAAAAAAAAGATGTCAACAAAAAACTCGATTTTTTTAATATTTATTTAAAATTATTAATTGTAATTTATAAAATTTCCGTCTCCTTTTATGTTCGATTTATTTATAAAGTTAATAATTTTCCAGAAATTCCAATTTTGCACACTAGCAAAACCTTAGAATTTCATATGAAAAATTTACAAGGTTATTTTTTGTAAAATAAATAATATTAAACATTATATTTAATTATCATTATATGATATTATAGAAATAAAAGTTGATAAACAAAAAAAATGTTGCTACCATGCTAAGATCTTTAAAAAGGATTAAAAAGATCTTTAATGATAATTTTTTCCGGCAATTTATTCCAGACACTAACATTTCTGTTTGTAAAATAATCAAATCTCTGACTAAAATTCCTTACTCTTTCTCGAACCAAGTTCTTGGAGTTTCTTCTAAGATTATACTTTTTAATGTCAGGTGTTTTACTGTCTAGTGTTTAAGCTGTAGTTTAAACCTTTACTGAAATTCACAATCTCCATATTGTTCACTAGTTTGAACATTTGGATTAGATCTCCACGTATCCTTCTCGTTTTAAGACCTGGTAATTTCAGCCTAGATAGCCGCTGTGGATACTCCAAATTTGCAAGCTCAGGTACTAACCTCGTCGCCGTACGCTCCACTAATTTAACATAGTTACGGCTCTTTAAACAAAATGAAGGGATATATTTAACTCGGGAACAGAAAGGAAATATTAGGATTTGTTAGTGAGAGTTTATTTGATTAATGAAGTGAACGTCATAGAAAGCTAATGGAAATTTTTAAATAATGAACGTTTTTTTCAAAAGCAGGCAATTTTTTCAAATAGAGAACGCTTTATATACGGTGTAAAGTTTTAGTTAGTTTTATGGGAAGTCTTTTTTAGATTAGGGATTTAAGCCAAGAAATAAATAAAACAATTTAATTTAGTCAAAAGTTTATTAAATGGAATCCAAAGTTAATACAAATAATTACCTTTTCAATCTCATCTATATCTTTTTCTAAGTAAGGACACCATGAGCTGATGGCTCATGATTTGCTGTCAGAAATTTGAAAGATCTGCGGATCATTCCCAATAAACGGTTTGCTCTTAAAGTCACATTTTTGATTTGAGAATCTCATTTCAAGTCACTTTGGATTTATATACCTAAGTCTCTTTCGCAAACAGACTTGCTGAGCGGTTTTGAATAGATAGTGTAATCAAATTTTGTGTTCATGTTGCCAATATGTAAAACTTTGCACTTATCAATATTCAGTGATGCTGACCAGTCCTTTGACCGATTGTAGACTGAGAATCGAGCTGAAACTCTTGATAACGGATATAATTTTTGTAACATCTGCATAAGCCTCACATTCATTTATGATGATTTCTAGCATGTCATTAATGTAAATTAATGTAAGTTTAGTAAAATTTTTTATTTTGAGCCCAAAAAAAAAAATTTTTGGTCATGTAGCTTACGATTATCAAGTCAAAAATGAGAAATTCAGATAGCACTCAAGTTTTGAATCTTTGGAACTTTCAACTATTTCCTTTTTATTAATTATATTAAATATAAATATATGAGTGACTTAAAAAATTATATTTGATATAGCATTTTATTGTTTGAAAATTAAATTAAAATCTTAAACCAGACTTGTTTTTAAGTCACAGTTTTAAGTCTAAGTCAGAAAAATTTAAGTCAAAGTTATGACTTGACTTTAAATTTTTTTTTTTTAGTGAAGTTTAGTCAAGTCAACTAATTTTCTGATTTTTAAACTAAAAAATAAAAATGATTTTTTATTTTAATCCATAAAAAGTTTAATTTTAAAATTAGTTGACTCGACTAAACTTCACTAAAAAAATGAAAAAAATTTTTTAAGTCATGACTTTTACTTAAAAAAAAAAAAATTCAAGTCAAGTCATAACTTTGACTTAGACTTAAAACTGTGACTTAAAAAAAAGTCTGTCTTAAACTAAATTGTCCACATGTCAATTTAATAGCTGATGTAATGGGTTAAAATGCAGCCTTTATTTTACCTTAAAAGCATATTGAATTAAAGTTTTTTTTGAATCCCTTTAGTCTTCTTAAATTGACCTTTGATTTAAAAAAAAACACCAAAAGCAAAAGTTTTTAGATAAATGGAAGAAAATAAATACAATTGTGGCACACACGAATAAAAATTTTTGGAATCTTTTTCTTTATTGTTTAAATTGACATTTCTAGTGTTCCAGAATAGGATTTGGATAAAATAACGGTAGCCAAGGAACACAATTGAATTTAACCTTTTTAAATAAATTAACAGAAAAGCCGGAAATTTTACTTTATCGGCCGACCAAGATTTGCTCATCAAATTGGACATGTGAACAGGATAGGATAGCCATAATTCAATGTGATGCACAAGCACATCAAATTGACGACATGGACATTAAGTTTGTCGAGTGTGCTGACATCAACACATGCTATTCTCTTCTCAACAACTACATGTTCGAGAGAGAGCTTGAAAACAACTTTACAATCTACATGCCAATTAGCAGGCGAAAGCGGTCATCTGACGATGACCCAATCATCCTAGTAGACCCGGATTCAAACCACAAGGTTCAAAATTCACCAAACAAATTTGATCGTGTGGAAAAAGCCGACGATCGAAACGCTTGGTACCTTAAGAAAAAACTGATGGTAAAAAAATTTCACATTGTCTACTGCATGGCTTTCAACGAAAAAGGGTTTTCCCTAAACAAAAAACTGATTATTCCCTCGGACTTGACCAACGGTCTGTCCTATGACACCAAAGTTGTTTATGAAAGAGACTATGACAGCGAAATAGTCCAAGGAGACACATTTAGCATTCAGTTTTGGTTCAGCAACATTTTATACTCATCAAATGATTATGAACTAAGCTCAGTTGAGGATCGGTCATGCACCATGGCTGTCAAGGAGCCAAGAACAACCACATTTAGTCACATTGTCGAGTTGGTATTTGAAGATGTGTCGGTTGATTGCAAAAATAATTACACTCTACAAATTAACGTGGACAAACATCCCTACTTTTATCCGTCGCAGAATTCCAGACCCGTGAGCCCAGTCCTGTTCTACAACCTAAATGTGCTGAGGCCAGTCGATTTGTACTTTTTGAATCAATCGATGCATCTAAACCAGACTAATGAAACTGAGCAGATAGTGACATATGGCGATTTGCAGATCAAGCCTGACAAGACCCTTATTCTGGACTGTGAGTACTATGGCAGGCCCAAGGGGAAAATAGCATGGCTCAAAGACAACAGAACTGTCGACTTGGATGATGAAAAATTTAATCTCAATGCAGGAAAATTGGAAATTTTCCGCACTCATCCGGTCGATTCAGGCACCTATGAGTGTCACGTGACCAATAGATATGGACGCATCAAGAGAAGCTTCAAGATTCACGTCGAAACGACCACTATTACTTTAAAGGTTAAGGAGATGTCCAAACGAATAATTGGTCTGATAGTTGTGGTGTCGTTGTGCGCCATTGTTTTGCTAGTCTTGCTAATATTTGCTCTGGCCAAAATAATTAAACAAAAAAGAGAGAATAAAAAATTAAAAGTTTGTTTTATTTTTATTGTTTTTGGTTTTGATTTAATTTTTTTTTTTTTTTTCAGAAAAAGCATCAAGAGTTGTTTGACTTTTTGCTGAATGGTAATTTGTCCGTGATTGAAGATGACATACTAGACAAAAAAGTGTTGGGTCAGATAAAATTTGATGACAAAAAATTCGAAATTGAGCGCACAAATTTCATAATTTTAGGTAAACTTTTTAGTTAAAAATATGTTAATAGAATAATTCTGAATGATTAAAATGGATACAATTTTTTTCTACAAAAATGTGATTTTTACACACAAATTATATTTTTTAAATTTTTTCAAAAATTTAATTTAATTGTTCAGTCAAACAGCTTGTAAAACGACACGCTTTTTTCTAAAAACGCCAAACTAGATACGAATTTGTAAATAAATTAAAAGCTTTAAGATAATAATAATTATATTTTTCCAAGTCATTAAATAATAATGTCTTTATTAAATTGGCTAGGATTTATTGAATATCAAAAAAACTCGTGTTTCAATAAATATTAAAATTTTAACAAAACAGATTAAGAATGAGAGAATAAAAATAAAATTTTTTAAAATTAAATTTTTTTTGCATTTAATTCATTTTTTTTAGAATAATTAAAATCAAATATTTTTAAACGAATATATTCAAAAAGAATTAATACTGTTTTTGAGCATCAACTTAAAATTTTGAATTAATATTTTTTTTTAGAAATCTAATCAGTTTAAAAAATTCCAAAATTAAATTTATATCAGTTTTAGGTAATTTCGCTAAATAATCCTGTGAAAAATTTCCATCTAATACATACCCTTTTTTATGGGTCTTGTCGACTATGTGATCTGTTCTATTGAAAAAATGCGCGATCACATTTTTTGTGATTTTTTAAAAAAGACCTAAAAAAAAATTCTGTGATCAATATTTTATTTTTGTGATAAACAAAAAAAAAATAAAATTCAAGTTAAATAAATCAAGAAAAAATTATAAAACTGAAATTAATGCTTATTAGCTTTAAGTCCTCTTTCATTTTTCATTAAGGAACCACACAAAGACAAGGTACACCATTTAGGTGTTTACTTAATGCTTTTATCACTTCATTTTGTGCCAATTCAGAATTATTTGAAATTTTTTCCCAAAAAGACAAAACATGAACATTTTCAAAAACCAAGCATACCAATAGATTCCTTATAAAATTTGCAATTTAATGAGCTACATTAGATTAAATAAAAATTATTTTTTCCGACTCGAATATAACATTTTAAATTTTTTTAATTTTGTTCAATTCAGAAAACGAAGGACTTGAAAGAGCCAAGATTTTAAACTGATCTGACTGACCTTAACTTAACTGAATTAATTTGTAATTTTGATAAAGAAGAGCTTAAAACATCAATATTTGGATCATTCTCAGAATCAAACTCATCATCTAAATCTGAACTATCTGGGTCATTTGTTTTTTCTTTTAATGTTATAGACGTAGAGTCACTGTTAGCATCTTCATCTGCTATTTTCGGGTTCTCATTATCGTCATCGTCAGCAGTTAAAACATCATCACTAATTGAACCCATTAATGATGCAAAAAGCGATTCGACATCTGTGTCTGAATTTCCATCAGACTCATCAGCATAATGAATGACAGCGTCTTCATTTAAATCACCATTAGCATCACTCTAAATATTATCAAGACTCTCTATTCTGTTTTAAAAAATATTTTTAATTTTTTTATAGCTCATGATTTTATAAGGGTGATCATAAAATTTGCCATCATCACAGATCACAAACCCCGCAAGATGACAAAGATCACATATTTAGTGAACATGAAGATCACTTATTCGACAAGACCTCTTTTTTTATACTAAAAAAGTAATTTAAGCACTAAATTATTTGCGATGCACAGTGATTCAGAATTTCAGGACTTTTGGCAAAATTAATATTCATTACGTGGATAAAACTTAGTGCTGAATTTGAATTTTTACATGATTTTTTCTAAATTCAATACCTAGCTAAGTTTTGGCTCATTTTTTCCAAAAAAAACGAAAATTTTAGAAATTTTGTAAAAAATACAATATTCTGATAAGACAAACACCTACAAAAAAAAACTTCAAAAACGATTTACTTGGCAAGAATTAGCCCTAAATTGTTTTTGAAAATTTTACCAAATAATCTTAAACGATCAAAATATGAATTCTGATTAAGAAACTTCTTTATTTTGAAACTTCGCCAGATATTTTAATTTTTGAGACTGTGCCTTTTTCGTAAATTTAAATTTTTAAATAATTAGGGTTTTTTTCAAAGCACCAAAAATATTTTAAAGATATTAAATCGTTTATTTTTAGTTTTTTAATTCAAAAAATGCTAATCCTTGAGATTAAATTTCTCTTTTATTAGCAAAAACTAGCAGACTATTCTTACATTTGAATCTGATTAAATATAAGCAATTTGTATGCCCGTTGCTCTAAAAGTCACAGGCAAGTAAAGTATGCTAAAAACTTGTTTGCTAAAAGCTATTTAGAATTTTTTAAAATACAGATTCAAGCATTAAAAAAAATTAAGTCTCTAGATTAAGTCTCTCTTTATTTCTTGAGATATACACTTTTTTAATTTGGCTTGAAATTTAATTAAAATTTTTATTTTTTTTTATTTTTTAAGGCTAGTGCCCATAATCAACATTATTAGATAACTGATAATGATGACCTGATCAAAACTTCATTTATTCAAATAGTTTATAATATAAATCACAATAAAGAATTAAATACAAATTCAAAATTATAATGTTTTTAATTTTAAATCAAATTCTGTAAAAAAACAAATTGTTTTCGCATAAATTATGAGGTAAAGACAATGAGAATATTAATAAGTTAAAATCCTTTCTGTACTTTTTATACTTTAAGTACAGAAACAGGACCAAATAAAATAATATTCAGAAAAAGTACAAAAAGTGCAGAAAGTATAAAAAGGAACAGTGCCAAATAAATTTAATTATGATAAAGTACAAAATGTAAAAAAAGTAAAATGTTTTTTTAAAAGTTTGATCTCATGGTCTATCTATGTAAATTATATCAATTTTAATAAAAAATTGAAAATTTAAAGTGGTTTATATTTATATTATTAAAAGTTTGAAAAATAAAAATCTTTTGTAAATAAATTTTGGCAGATCACCCGAGCACTTAAAAACTCGAGTGTGTTCGGCAACTTTTTAGACAAGCTTGGAACCACAAACCAAGCGACGTTCTCAATTAAAAAGAGAATGCCTTAACTTTAGCGCTTCCAAAAAGATTATCTGTTAATATTTTTTTTCAAATTTTCTTAAAAATGTTAAAGACATTCTTTTAGTTAATTAAAATGTAAAAAGGGGGCTTTATTTTTTGATAAAAGGTGAATAAATAATTTTCTAATTTGATTTTTAAATAGATAAAGTGTTGGGAGAGGGAAATTTTGGAAAAGTTTGTCTCGCTATTGTAAGCGATGAACCCATAGCTCCAGAGCAATCTCAAGATGAAGCGGCTGATTTGTCCAAGACCGAACGATTGAAAAAACGCCTATCGATCCGCCGTAACAATCAATCAAACTATTCTGTGTCGAGTGATCCAGAAGTTGTCAAACCGTTGATCGATGAATCCAAATTCCCCAAAAATTCTAGAAAGGTCGCTGTCAAAATTTGCAAAGGTATTTAGTTTTTTCATTTAAATTTTGTTTCATTGAATTTATTTACAGAAAAATTAAATCAATAAGAACTTCAGTACAATCGGTATAGTTTATTTGAATATTTAAAATAAATTTATTTAAGTTTGCTTTTAATTTAAGGTTAAAAATATTTCTCCGACTTGGTGACATTTAAAATTAAATTTAAGATCAATTAATATAAAATAAACTAATTAAACTTTAAAATGCAAATTATTTTTTGTTTGATTTATTTTAAAAAATTTTGAAAAATTCAAAATAATAATGAAATAACCAAGTTTATATGTGAGCTACGATTTTTGTAACAATGTTTTTTAAAATTTTTAGAATTTTATTTTTTTAAGTTTTAAATCACTAAATCTGGATTTTAATTAATCATAGTGGTTTAGTAAAATGCATACTAGGCCCCCTTTCCGCCTCCAAATTCGGCATACAACTCACAAAATTTTACAACCTTATTTTTTCAATTTTTTTCAATTTTTTAATCATATTTTGCGAATTCTAAGAAAAAATTTTGATTTAAAAATAACTATCTGTGTCAATTAATATCTTAATCACTTAAGTTATTTCTTTTTTTTTTTCATTTTTTTATTTTAAAATTAAACTGAATCTTATAAATTAATATTTTGCACAAGGTGAAAATTTAGAAAACTTACAAAATTCTACTTTTGACAACTATTCAGTGAAACAATTATAAGGAAGTGCTACTACCTATCCAAATTCTTAACATCCATTTTTTTAATTGATTGTTTGGATTTTAAATAAAAAAACGCAAAAATCGATCATCTACTAATTATGAGATACAAACAAATATTTTGGTGTTGTTTTGAATTAAACTTTAGATTGGGTAAATTTATCTACCACAAACAAAAACTGTCACCCACAAATATGAAACTTTTTAAAAATTTTGTGATGAAAAAAAAATTATTAAATTAATAAGGTGCCCCAAATGATAAACCGTAGTTAGTCAAAAAGCTTTAAATATTAAAAAAAAACTCATTATAGGGTTTTTCATGATGAAAAATTTGAATTTTTCAAAAAAAAAACGATGGGAAGCTTATATTTTTGAGCTGGAGGGGGTCCTTTTTTCAAGGATTTTCGCCAGTTTTTCGGATCGACATGTACCATAATTTTTTTTTTTAGCTTTTTCTGAAAATTTACATCAAATTACATTAGAAAAATAATTTTCTTTAATAGAAATAAATTTTTTGAGTAATTGATTGATGAAAAAAGAAAAAAAAATCGAAATTTTGCAATTTTGGTCTTTAAAATCTATTCCGACTAGGCGACACTTATGCTAAGCCGAAATTTTTTTTAATTTTATTCTTTGACCAATTTGAAACAAAAGTTAGCTTTTTTTTTTTTGTTTGTTTAAAATTTCAGTTATAAAACGCGCTAAACAAAACCATATTTTTAACGTTTAAAATTTTTATTAAGTAATTTTGACATTTTTCATAGAAAATAATTAAAATACATCAAAACTAATTTCTTTATTTAATTTTGTATTAAAATCTTTATTTTTTATGGGCTTGAGGGCAACTACTAGATTTAGCCCCGAATAATTTCGTTAAAACCTCTTGATAACTTGAGTCATTATAATACATATCTAATGCGACCCAAAATCTATTCCAAAGTTTTACATTTAACTTTTTATCTTTAAAAAGTCTTAATCCATCTTTAATAAGATCTAAGAGCTTTCTAAAATCTTGATCATTGTTTTTTCTAACATATGATTTTAAGTAACACCATAGGCCTTCAATTGGGTTTAAATTAACAGTGGTATTTAGGACAAAATAACACTTTAAAGTCATAATCGGTAGCCAGTTTTTGAAGATGTGTATTCTCGTTATTAAAAGCTTGATGTTCTTGCAGTTTTGCTCTCAGCTCATCCAATGTTATATCACTAGATTTAATATTCTCATCGATTAATCCAAGTTCTTTACATATATTAATTAAACCTTTATAATTTCCATTTTCATCTCGGCAAGATAGACTTTAATAATAAATTTAAAAAAATATTCGTTTAACTTAAATTAAAATTACATTAAATCACCTTCCATCCATTTAATTTCGTCATAAATTCAATTAGTACCTGGAAATTTATTAAACATTCTTTCATCGTAGATTTTTGCCGAATGAGTCCTACTTTACTTACTCTTCCCATTTTTTTTAATAAAAAAGTTGGTAGTTTTTCTTAAATCTGGATAAAAAATTAAAATTTTTAATCAAAAAAGGAAAGCTAACTTTTGAAGAGAAAAGTTTAAACTTTCTGATATCAATTTATTTTTTTCATTTTAAAAAGAATCAAGCGAGAAACAGGATTTATAAAAGTATGTTTTTTCTGTTTTAATCAAAGTTTGACGTAAAATTACGAGTCAATTAGAAAAAAACTCAGTTCAAAAGACATTTCAATTTTATAAAATTAATTCAAATTTAAAAAAAATTTTTGTAAGTTTATCAAATTATTAATTTAAATTCTTACCAAAAATAATAAGAATATTAGCAAATTTATGTTGCCTTTTGCAAAAAAACTAAAAGTTCTATATAAAAAATAACTAGAAATTTGAATTCAGCATGAAAAATTACTCTATTTTTCAAATTTAAAATAATTCTTAAAATTTATTTGGCTAAACTACGGTTTTTCATTTGGGCCTTAAAAGATATTAAAAAAATTAAGGTCCAAGTCCGGACTTTACAAAAAAAATAAAAAGTCCGGACTCGGACTTGACTTGAGACTTTCCATTCTTCAGGAATAGTCTTATTAACTGTTAAATGGTCCATAAAGGAAAAGTATGTTTTTTCACCAGAAAAATTATTCTATATCATCCATGATAGCTTTTGGTTTCTTTATACCATTATCGCCTAGTTCGGATGTTTTTTCTTTAACCACTTTATTCAAACAGTTATTTTCTGCTTAATCGATATCATGATTATGATTCTCAGTTGAAATAAAAATCGATGCATTTTCCGAATCATCATTAGCAATAATGTACAACAAAGATGACTTACATGTAGATTTTTTTTCTGTAGAGCACTTATGAACAGTTTGTATCCCAATGTAGTTTATTTAGTAAAACTAAATAAATAAAAACTAAATGACCATAAGTTTCTTTCAATTGAATCTAGGGATTGTTGTTTTAGAAAATCGATTAAACTTTTTAACAAACTAGCAAAACTTTTCAGCGTATTAAGATACATATTAACATATCAACCACCTTAATAATAAACTAAAATTTGATTGACATACAAATGCTATCGTTTCAAAAAGTAATAAGTTTTCCTTCCTTTTTAAAGATAGAAGCGAGATAAAAATTTATCTTAAAACTAAATTTTATTTTTTAATTTAAAATGGGTGGTATTTAAACTATCACTTATTTTAATAGCTTCTAAATTTAATCAATTTTTATCACTAATTTTAATCTAAAACATCACTAAAAATTATCACTATTTTTAATAATAATAATCAATATTTTAAATGGAAATCGTCACTATTTTATAATAATACCATCACTAATTTTGCTGTTTATAATAAAAACCCAACTATTATTAATAAAAGTTAAATCTAAATAAATAGCTTAAAGTACCAATTTTATAAGGATGACTAATTATAGAATAAGACAACAAATAATTGAACATTACGCAAGAAAAAATTTTATTAGTGATCAAAATCTATTAAATTGTTAATTAGAGAAATAAAAAATAAAAAAGATAGTGGTTTATTAGACTTTTTATATAATTTATTTTATTAAAAAAAATACATACACCTCATAGGCATTTAGTAAAAAAAAGGTTCATTTATATATAAAAAAAAAAGTATTTATATAAAAATTTAAGTCACTTTTAATAAAGCATTTAGCTCATTGTACAAATAAAAATAATTAGTTTTATTCAATATAAATTTTTGTATTAGATAAAAATAGTATTTTACAGAATCAACTAAGCCCATGTTATTACATCTAAATAGGGAATTAACTAGTTCTACCATCGTATTTGAATCATAATCAAGACAGTTTATATACAGCTTTTCTTCAACACTTTTGATTTGTTTACAAAAGGACGTGTTGTCCCTGTCATAAACTTCATTTCCTTTTTTAATTTCATTAAAAACTTTCCAGCATAAGCTATTATTTATAATTTGTTTAAAGAAAAAAATTTTATGTTTGTAGTAAATCTGTTTGATAGTCTCTAGTTTGAGGGCTTCAAATAGAGGTCTTGTACGACTATACTTACTTAAACCAATAGTTCGTTTAATTAAAATATTTTGTCTTGTGTGATATTCGGATAATTTCTTTTCAGTTATAAAAAAGGTTAATTAGAAATAGTACGTTGTAACACAAGAGTCAGAAGTTGATGACATTTTTTAAAATATATTTATCAAAATCAATTGGGACGAGTACTTTTATTTTTATATAAGAGCACAAAGTTTGACTTTGATAACACTAATTTAGGTAATTTAGCTATAATTAATAGTGATATGTTCTATTTTTAAGTTAATATGTCTATAATCGACATCCATATTCAAAGTCAGCTTTTAAATAATTTGAATGATAAACAATTAATTTTACTATGTTATCTATTGTCAGATCGAGTATCATTATTTAAAGTATGCATGTATATTTTTTGTTAAACATGTTAATAAAAATAGTGACGATTTCCATTAAAATTAGTGACGGTTTAATATTGCCTGATATAAAATGTATGGTGGTAATTTTTTGAAAATAAGACAATTACAAGAGTCTAATAATTTTGTGAACAAACTCAAGCTTGATGGTCTGAAAAATGAAAGAGTGCATTGATAAACATTTACTTTAACTGACTTCCAGTACTGCTATGATAAACTGTTTTTTAGTAATTTTACGTAAATTTGCGTAAGCCATTAGAGAATTTGAAAAAAAATTACGCCATTTAAATGTAAAAGATATATTAATAATATATTGATCACTTAAAAAAGATATTCATTTTATATTCCCTTAAAAGTTATTAATTTTTAGGTAATTAAAATAGTCATTGAAAATAACGGTGACTGGTTCGTGGATTTTTTTTCAATTTTCATTTTAATTTTCTAAAAAAAAGAGAAAAATTCCTAAAAATCGCCATTTTTTCAGTTTTTCTTGGCCCTTTTTATATTTACTAAAATTTTCGTAAAATTACGTAAAATTTCGAAAAATTACGAAAATTTCGTAACCCAGTTCTAAATTGAATGTATTTTATTTATTAAAAGCTGATGTTCTGGTTTAATGTAATCAATATACTCGTAGATTAATGGGCGAGACTTGATGTTAGCAGCAAAAGCGTTATGCCATTAAGATTCCATCAATAGTTCGACGGTTAACATTCTACAGCGATATTGAAAACAAAGGTCTTAAATTTTAACATCAATATTGATTGCCATGACAAATTTTAATATTTTTAATGTTAATGTTAATTAATTAAGCTATATCTAAGCGATTTATGAACCTAACTTTTTTTAAGAGTATTTATTTTTAATCTAAGCTAATTATAGTAAAAAAGCAATTTTTTTTTGCTAGTTTATTTTGGATTTTTGATTATGAATACAGAGTTGTAGGAAATGGGCTCTAAAACCAAAAACATTAGGTATTTTTTACAAATCTTTGATAAGATCAATCTTGGATTATACTTTTTCTCGTTTAAATTCACTTTCACAAACTAATATCAAATATGTACAAGTTATTCAAAATTAAGCAGTTCGATTTATTTTGAAGATGAAATATGATATCCCCTCCAATAGACTTAAACTACTAACAGTCTCAAATCGATTTTTGAGTTGAGTGAGAGATATGTCAGGGCAGGATTGAGTCATTCTGTTCCACTGGTCGTCAGACTGGTGGAAGAATATAGAGAAGGTTTCGAATCAAGATATATCGAATATCCAACTCCATTGTGCAATTGCTACCTTACTATTTCCTCCTTTTTTGCTGAAGCATCAACTATGTAAACATAGAGATAGATAGATAATTTTAGAGAGATGATCTCTAACCTCTAGCTATTTCAACTTATCATTTTTTGCTCTGACGAGCTATTAGCCAGATACGAACATATTCAAGAGAATTTGATCAGTTAAATTTTTTTGGTCCACTTTTTAAAAACTAAATAGCTAATTAGTTTTAATCGTTTCTTATTAGATAATTTAAAATTAAAAAGTCTGAAACTAGACAAAATTCTGAACAAATATCAGCTTTCACTTTTTTTATTTAAAAATTAAATTTTAATGATTTTTTTTTAGAAATTGAACTATATTTTGACTTTTTTTTGGATTGATTAAGCTTTAAATAAAAAAAGTGAAACCTGATATTTGTTCAGAATTTTGTCTAGTTTTATAATTTAAATAAAAAAGTTAGGGTCTTGAGTCAATCCTCCGACGAGAATCAAAAAAACTGGAAAAAAGCACAAAAAATGTGTTTTTTTGGTTTAAAGTGCAACTTAATTCCACTTAAAATACTTGAAAATATATCATTTAATAGAGAATTTTGCGCTCTTTAAAAATATATATAGATATAGTAACTTTTGAATGAAAAATCATCTCAAAAATTTCAAAAAGCTAAACCACTGTTTTCAAAAACTATCAAACTTCAAGACCCTCTTGTCAAAAATCTTTCCCCCCCCCTAAAGAAACAAGTTTTCCTAGGTTTTCATATACGTAGATTACGAATATGCTATCGAAAATTGTCGATTAGGATAGTGCTGTCGTTTTGCTACGCGCGAACCTTAAAAAATGACATGTAATTTATCTATTAATGTGTATACTCTATTGACGATTTGCGTCCAGAATTTTTTTAATAACTAATCAGTATTTGTTTTTTATTCACGTGTGTCTATGCTTAATATGCTAATCACGTACCGCTCGTTCCTCACAAATTAACGGCTCGTTACTCGCAATCAAAAGCTCTGCTTCCCGTATTTTAATTTTCTATTCATTACTTTGTCCTTTTTTTCTCTTTATTTTTTTTCTAAAGAAGCATTAGCTCGGTACAGATTAACAAATAAATAAATGATAAAAAAATTTTGAAATTGTTCTAAAATTATTCTAAAATACACTTTATTAAGATTTAAAAGAAAAAAAATTAAACAGCTTTAAAGTTGCTCATGATGGCCGAATTGATAGTGTTGAGGTCGTTTAAGTGCTTGATTTCCAAATTAAGCGAGTCTCTGGCGCGTTTTCTATGCTTTCGAATTTTTCTAAAAAATTTCCTAAACTCGCGTCTAAATCGACAGCTGACCCAGAAGAGCAAGTAAAACTTGGAGCAGTAGAAAAAGTATCGTATGTAGGTCATGTACTGAAGCACGGACATGTACGTCAAGCTTGGCCTTATCTGATTGACCATTTCGATGAGCGAATAAGGCAAGAAGAGGAGAACATGGGTGAGCGAAAAGGCAATGCAGGGTGTGCACGTCTTCAAAAATTCCGTGTGAAATTCGTTCAGCTGAAAATCAACTTTGGCCATTTTGTTCTCTTTGACTTGGACTATTTCTTCGTAGTTGTTCACACTGTTCACATTGGTCGCACGTTCTGACTCGTTTCTTGCCAATTTCTCATTTCTTCTGCTCTTTTTGACAAAATCAATGAACACCGCTAGCTTTTGTTTGAGGAGTGCGCGCTGCTTGATCAAATAAACGCTCACGAGCAGATTGCCGAGCGCGGGCAAAATCGAAAAAAGCATATTGTAGACTATGATGGACCAAAATAAGGCGTTGGTCGAGTCGCCGATGGTGAACGAAATCGCTCTGATATTCGGTCCACACTCGGACGACTTCACTTGTTCGCTCATCGACTGAATCAAGTTCAGAATGGCCTCGGAGCTTTTGTTCTCGCCGAGGTCGTAGTCGGCCGCGAACTGACTAGGCCTTGATTGCATCTGGCTGTTGACGTTGAGCAGCTCCAGGCGGAACACATTGGCTATGGTACAAATGCAGAACAGGAACAGGGTCAAGTATTTTGTGTTGAGGCAGAGGCGATGCGAGTTGGTCTCGACAAGCTTGAGCGGCGAGAGTATCAGAAAAGAGCGGTCGAGAGAAAGCAAAAATACCAGGTAGTTGCTCATGGCGCCGCTGATGCGCAAGATGTAGATGAAAAACTTGCACGTAAAATTGGACACGTCATAGACCGACTCGTACCTGCTCTTTTTTAGATGAAACAAAAACTGAAAGAGCGTGTTGACGATCAGATAGAAGACAATGGTGGTGTCAAACGAACAGATTTCGATCATGTACGTGTGAAAGCTGTTTGCCACACGCACGTAGCCCACGTTCAAGTGCTTTATTTGTTTGTAGCGGCGCATTTTTCTCACGTAGAAAAAGAGCAGAAAACTGTTCGCCGGTATTGTCAGCACGGCTATTAGGACTATGAATATCACTTCGGTCATATAGTCCCATGTGTTGTGCTCGAGCTCTTCGAAGACCGCCTCTTGGCTCAGTCTTGTGCTGTTCACACTTCTTGCTAACATTTCTCATCAGATCTTGCCACTATCTAAACACTAATTAAATTGTCTATTACTCGCGGCTCTGTGAGTCTACCCGCTTATGTTATCAACTGATAACATATTTTGTCATCAAACTGGTCACCTCCGGTCAAAATTTTATCAAGGAAAAATGTTACGAACCATGATAACAAAATAAGTTCAATGTTAACATAACAAGGTTTTGCCTGTTGCTCCGCTGCCAGAATAATAAAAATAAAAGAAAAAGAAATTTGTATAGTTTTTAATTTATCTCTTCGAGAAGGTAAAGTCCCTAAAGCATGGAAAACATCGAACATTACTATGATTCAAAAAAAAGCCTCTTCTTTACAAGATCCTTTTAATTATAGACCAATTAGCATAACGAGTTGTCTAGGAAAGTTACTGGAAAGAATAGTATACTCAAGATTATACAATTATTTGGAACAAAATTCACTCCTTATCCAGGAGCAATCTGGATTTAGGAAACACCGGCGAACATCAGATAATCTTTTCTTTTTAATTCAAAAAATTGTGGAATCATTTAATAGAAAAAAAAGAGTTTGCAGCCTTTTTTTTGATATTTCTAAAGCCTTTGATAAGGTTTGGCATGAAGGTCTACTTTTTAAAGTGATTAAAATGAATCCACCTCATTACTTGACCAACTTGATTAGATCCTTTTTAGATAGTAGGACATTTAAGGTAATTGTGAATGATCATCTGAGCGAAGAATATAAAATAATATGGCCTTATTTTCAATTTAGTCAATTTAATAAAATGCAAGAGTAAAAATCAGTTTTGAAAACTTTCACTATTACAAATATTTGTTTTAATGTAATTTAAATTAGCGTGTGGAATTGACAAATAAATAATTATTTGGCTTGTGTGTTACGTTCAAACCTAAATTAAAAGGATAAATGAAAACGAAAAATTTCACAAAATCTGTTTATTTAATAAAAAACACATTCAAAATTTTAAAAATATCAAAACGTAAAAATGTAAAATTATTTACATAAAAAGGTTCCTTTATATATTATACCTTATTGAACTTGTTCTGGGCATATTTTTGTTAAAAACCTGACAGCGGGAAATTGGAACACTGGATGCGGTGACAAAGAGCGTTACTAGCACGAACATTGCTAAAAAAAGAATTGACAAGTTACTGAGATAATTAAAAACTTTTTTTCTTAATGCTAGTAAAATTTTAAAAATTTTCTTGCATCCAAAAATAAGTTATTTAAAAGTATGCAAAAATAAGCTACCCAAAATTTAAAATGGGGCGTCTACGTGCGCCACTACTTGGAGACCCTAGTCTACCACAACATTTATACTACCAAAAACAAAAGTAATAATTAAATTGAATAAAGATTAAAAAATAGTATTCTAATATTTTTATTGCTTCTATATAAATATTTGAAGTATATTGAATGATTTGATTTTAATATGATATTATTGATTCAGTAAAACTCAAAATAAACGTAAATGGTCATATTAGTATTTCCACTAACTACAGGTTTGCCTCAAGGATCAGTTATTAGTCCATTATTGTTTAGTATTTTTATTAACTATATTCATTAAAGAAATAAAATAAATAATGAGACTTCTTTTTGCTGACGATCATGTCTTTTTTTTTGTTGATAAGAAACAATGTAATTTAGAAAATAAGGTTAAAAGGAAATTAAAGATATCATTCGACCAGACTTGTTCAATGGTCTTTTCAAAATATAACAAAGAAAGGCTTTACCTTAATAAATAAAAAACCCGTGACTTAATTAATTCTTAGAAACTAATATTAAAAAAATACACGAAATCCAAAATTCAGAAGTTGGGTCTGTGCAAAAATTAAAATCAAATACTACAAGGGTTTCCATAAACTTAAACTACTAAAAGTCTCAAACCGATTTTATGAGGCAAGTGAGCGATCAGGATGTCAATTTCAGATTATCTTATAATATTTATCTATATTTTTTTTTGCAACCCATAATTAAAAATGAACGAAAATTTTAATTTAATAAAAAAAATTGTTATTATTATTTATTTTATTTTACGCATATTATGGTGATGATAAAAAATAAAAAAAGGAAAATTAATAAAAACATTAATTAATATAAATATCCAATTAAAACTTTAACATAATATTAAAATTCTATGAATGTTTTGAACGCCATTTTGGCATCATAATCAGATTCGTAAGTCCAATAGGTCTTAAATTCGAAGACTCTTGCTTCAATATTTATGGTAAAATTAATATTAGATCTAAAATTACTTGAATCAATTTTTTTCTTTTAATTAATTTAAACTAATAAAAAATCTTCAGAATTTTCTAAAATAGCAGGTATTTATATAATTTCAAAAATAAAAAATTTCGACCAGAGGGTTTTCGAAGGTGTCTGTATTAGTTTTTTCATTTTTTATCCGACATCAAAACTTTTGAACAAAAACAGCGGATTTATTAAGGAAGTAAAAAAAATGACAAAAATTATTTTTCTTAAAAAAATAGCTAATTTAAAATAGAACTATTAGAGTTGCGTGATTTCATTAAAAGCATACAGTGAAAAGCTTCGCGCTTTGACTAAAAAATAATAAAAGATTTTGATTATACCCCAAGTCTTGACATTTTTTGTAAAATCTTAGATTAATAATAGATTTTACGATTTCATTAAATTTATTTGTTTTAAAAACTGAACACAATTCAGAAAAGATTATAAAAAAATTCAAGTTAAACTACCCAAATAGATTCTCTTTTTTTCAACAATCTTGATTATTTTTTTGCTTTAGAATATGAAATAACTTAAACTTAACTCAAGGATAAATGTCCCAGAAGACAAATAAATTGCGTAGTAATTCAGAAACTAAGTTAGAAGAAAACTAGAATTAAAAATTAATTCTTGTTTAAATACTGTCCCCAAATCTAAATCAAAATTTATATTTTCTAAAAATTTTGATAAGTTTTAAATTTTAAAATTTTATTATGAAACTTTCCAAATTTAATTTTGATTTTAGTTTATCTGAAAAATCGATTTAACTTAGATAAAGGAAGAATAGTTTGAAATAAAATTTGATATTTTAAATTTCTGTTTTGCTAATTTTTGCTTAAGAATCGATAAAATGATAAATCACTATTTATAACTGTATTTTCATGTTTATAGAATAGATATTTAACCAATGCATGTTTGCTTAAATCCTCGAGGAAATAAAATAGCTAACAAGATAGAAACGAGAAAAGGACCAAAAATCGATTTAGACAAATATTATGAAATTAGTCATTTCTAAACATATTAAAAGCATCTATAAATTAATTAAAATTTTTTATTGTTTTTATGAAAAGATAGTGCAAAGTCTTGGGAGATTGCTAATGCTGAAATCAAAGTGATGCATCGTAGAATCGATTTGTTTCAATGGAATAATTAGAGCTGATATTTAGCTAATTTTACAAATGTAAACAATTTTCCATTAAGACTATTAACTTATTCGATTAGCTTAAAATAAATTTTTGCATAATGCCGAATGATTAGTTCGGATTATGGTATTAAAGTTTTCCTCAGACTTGTTTTATTACACAAATAATTTAAAATTTGAAGAATCTCTGCCTTTTTTTTGCTTTTTAATTAACTTCATTCATCAAGATTAGACTTATGAAATTAGAATTTATCTAGATTTTAATTTAGCGAAAAAAAAGTGTCTAAATCATCACATAGTCTAACTTTTCGAACACCATGTTGTCTTTTCCTTTCACAAAAAACATTATTTAATAAATCATAAATAAATTAGTAATTAAGAAACAGTAAATTTGATATCTAGTCTATATGATAAATAAATCCAAAAAATTTGAAATTGATAAATTATTAATAGTTCATTTTAAAAAAGGAACCTTAAATCGAATAACTATGGTGGTAAAATTAAAATAATTTGAATTGATTTTTAATATTCTTTAAATATTTCCTCAAATAAATATGTTGAGTCAATTTAATAAAAAATATCTAAACATTGTAAATATATTAAATGCTCAAGCATTTTAAAATACTAATTATCTTTAAATTTAATAAAATTGTCATTTGACTGTTATTTATATTTTTTAAGTATTTAATAATTTATTTTTAGTCTTCTCTTTTATTTTATTTCTAATTCTATAATTTTAAACTTTAAAATTAATTTTTCATGTTAACAACCTAAAAATTGTATTAAAACTTTTTGACCAAAAAGCATCAAAATCAGAAGACAGTAGCAGATACTTTTTTTAAAAAAATTAACTCCTGTTAAATCTGACGGAAAGACTTAGGTTAAATTTTTAAGAAACTTTTGCTTTTTTTTTAATTTTAATAATTTTCTTGTTAAATTTAACAATATTTAAAAAGTTATTTGATGAAAAAGAGGAAAATTCAAATTTATTTATTGCTTTTTCCTTTTTAATTAAAAATCAAAAATCTAAATTGTATAAAATAATTAATTTCTATCAAACTTTGTATGTTTTAGTTTAAATTATCATTTCAATAATAGTCGCTCTTATTATAAATAATTCAGCTACAAATTAAAAAAAAAATTTATGATACATTAAAAATATTTTCAAACTTTAAAAAAAAAATAAAGTTTTTTAATTTTATTATTGTCTGATTTTTAGTACAATTCTCTGATTAAAAAGTGGTCAAAAGCAAAAAATCGTTCTGCTGCTTGTGGAGCTGCTTAAAATATAGATATAAAAATAAGATAAAAAATTTTAATTTGAGATTGCATTTTAAAATTATGGATAATCTATCACCTTAGAATTTAATTTCACTTTTCTTTATGAAGCTTAAAACAGAAAAAAAAAGCACGTGAACTTCATAATCTATAAAATCTGATCAATTACTAAAATGTTTTGAGTTTTCATTTTTTTTTATTAAAATTTTACAAAAAGTTTAATACTAGAAAAAATTTTGAAAATCTATTTTAAAAGGATTCTATATTCAATTTAATTTATTTATTTTGTTTATTTCAGTTAATTGACACTTTTTTGATAGATTCGAATAAAATCATTCATTAAAGTTCTTAATATGTTTATTATTTTATCAAATTTTTTTTATCTATTTTTTTTTGATAATCTAATTTTCTATAAACTAAACCACTAATAGAAAAAAAAAATTTCAATCTATTATTTTACAAAATTCAGATTAAAATTAAAATTTAATTTAATTTATTAGATAAATTTTAAAAAATTTATGTTTTTCTTATCAATTATACATCACCAGAATTCAAATTAATTTAGTTTAAAAAAAATTATTAAATATTAAATATTTTTTTGCATTAAATTAAAATTTTTACCGAAATCCACATTTAAGTTGCATTACTAATTACCCATGTTACTTATTACTATTTACCTTAGGTCCTGAATTTTTAAAGCATTAAAAAAAAAAAAAATTTTATTTTTTAAATTTTTAACACAAAAATAATTGAATAATTATCTAAAATAAAAATAAAGCTTCATACTATTTTTTGTCAAGTTATAAATTAAAACTTCGAAACCATAAATTGAAACCTCTCATTAATGTAAATTCTCTTTAGGAAAACTCGCAGAAAATTTTGCTTCCAATTGATTAAATGTAAAATAACATAAACTGATTTAATTCTTCTTGAAATAAAAAATTAACAATAAAAAATAATTAAAACAAATTATTTATTAACTATTTTAAATTAAAGATAGCAAATTAAACTCTTCAAATTTGGACTCATTGTTACAGGAACTGAAAATAATGGGATATCTTGGCTTTCACTTAAATGTCATTCAGCTAATTGGATGCTACACCAAAGAACTCAAGTCCCAAGGCAACGCATACGTCTTTGTCGAGTACTGCTCCGAGGGCGACTTGAGAAACTGGTTAAGGAACAATTCAACCAAATATGTCAAAAGTTCAAATGATTTGAAGCACTCATTATTTTACCAAAAGTACAGGAGAACTAACAGCAGGTCTCTAAATGATGTCCGGGAATCTATGATAGAAAAATTCAACGACCCGGATTTGGTTTTTTTTGCCTACCAAATTGCACGTGGCATGAAATACCTGGCTGATAAGAAATTTTTGCACAGAGACCTTGCGGCACGAAATATTCTACTTAATGAAAATTTTGTCTGTAAAATATCCGATTTTGGACTGGCCGATGAAAGTAAGCTTTCATCTCAGGCCTATTTTGGCAAAGCTAAAGTAAAAGATTTTAAATTAGAAAAAAATTTCTTAACTTTTATTTTAAGGGTCAAGTGCCGGCTAAATGGGCCCCGCCTGAAGCATTTGGAGGATCTTATGAAGCAACCAGTGATGTGTAAGTTAAAAATATAAATTTTCCATTGTCAATAGTTTTTTCAGACATCTGATATTTTAATAATTTTCTACCAAACAAATAGCCTTTTTATAAAATTCCTAAAATTAGACGAGAAAATTTTCGTTAAAATTAAGTGACCTTTTACTCATTAAAAATTATTATAAAAATTCAATTTTTTATCATAAGTACTCTTATTTTCTCATTGATTCTTTTTTTTTTAATTGATTATGATTAAAAATAAAGTCTTAAATCAATTAACATCTTTTATCACGATAATTGATTAGGTTTTTTTCTTTAAAAAAAATCCAAAATTTAAATATTTTTATCTTAATCAATTTTGATAAAAAGTAATCAATAAGTTCTCATAATTAAAAAAAATTGTTATCTATAAGATGGTTTTTTTTCCTTTGACTTCTTTGTCTGTTTTTTGTGAATATTAAAGTAAGAAATTTTGGTCAGTTTAATGGTCGTATTTTTAATAATTTATCTGTGTTTCTGTTAAAATATCAACTGAAATAATAGTTTAAAAGTATTGAAGGCTCAATCAAGATTTAGTACTATAACTAATTTATTGATTTAAAATGATATTTCCAGTATATTATTTGTCTTGCCACAAGCAGTTTAAATACCTAATAAAAATTCAAATATTTAAAAATGACAGAAGAATCATAAAAATTTTTTTCCTAAATTTTACTTGACTGTACCATATTAATATAATAGTTCTGCTAAAACAAGTGGTTTTTTGTTAGTTTTAGCGTAAAACTAGAAAGGGCCAAAATTTCTTTCAATGGGTTAATTTTAGTAAAAGAACAAAGAATTAATTTTTTATAATTCAATTTTATTTAATATTCTGCTATATTTTGAAATATAAATGGGAAAGAATAATCCAAAATGCATCCTCCCAAAGATGTATAAAATTTTCCAAGAGTTTTGAAATTTAGATCCCAATTTTTGTTTGAAAAAATTTATATTAAATTTAACCTTGAACTACTACGTTTTTTTTGATCTATTATTGGATTAAAATTTAATTTAGAATCCAAATTTATACATAGAAATTTGGTCTATCATATCAAAAATATCATGTAAACATTGTTTTTCATTAATTATAATCCCTTGAGTAAGGTTTTGTGCTTTTTTGAATGCAACATAGTGTAGCATTCAAAGTTGCATCACCTGTTAAAGTCTGCTAATGGTGTGCAAAATCTCTGCAAATGCACTAACCCTAACGCTCGATTATATTGAAATTTAAATTCTGCTTAACTCTGCATATTTAGCAGATATTTGATGCAACTTTGAAAGTTGCACTCACAGAACTATTTTAAACTTTTAGATAAAAAGTTATTCAATTTTTTTACATTTTTTTCTGTTCTTTTTATCATTTTGTAATGAATTTCACAAAACCCTAAAGTAAAATATTTTTGATCAAAAACAAGGTTTACTGGGCAAATTTTTTAATCTAAATAAATTCCTTAAAAAATTCTACATAAATACTAAATCAAATTTCTCTCTCTTTATTTGAATTTCACAAGAAATTAACACCAGATAGATGTTAGACTTAAATCAATTATTTAAAAAAAGTAATTTGAATAATTTTGAAAAAATTGAAAATTAATTTTTTGTTTTACTTTTTTTGTCCTAAAATTTACCTTTAAAATAATGAAATTTACTTTTTTTATTATAACCTCCTAAACACCGCCAAAATCGTCTGATTAATTTTTTTAAAAGCTCAGAACCAAAATTTTCTCTTGCTTCGTTTAAAAACTCCATCATTCTTGGAAATGTCTGAAAAAAAAAAACAGTAGTTGAGCACCTAAAAATATCCAATTCTTTAGTTAAATCTAAAATTCTAATAAAAGAATTCAAATTTGACAAATTTTTTAATTATCACATGATTTGAAGACATTTTTTAAGAAAAATAAAGCAATGTAGCATGTAGAGAATTTTATGCTCTTTCAGAATATATATACTTTTTTAGTATATTTAAGTTTTATCTTTGAGATTTTGATTCTTAAAGAACAACAACTTTTTAAAGGGTTTGCTATTTTTGGAATCCTGGGTGTAAAAAAAATTTTTCTAGTCCCCCCAAAAAAACTTTTTTTATGGGGTTTTCGAGGGCGTATATTACGAATTTTGAGTCAAAAAATTGTCAGTTAAATTAAATTTCACATCCGATTTCAGACTTAAAAAATTAAAAGAAAATTTATTTGAAATAAAACTATTTTTTTGTTGGGATTAAGTAAGCATATAAAAAAATCAAACAATTTATCTGATGAAAAACGATGCTTGCATAACAAAGAATATTAGCTTGAAAATTTTGGAAAATTAAAATAATTCCAAAAAATGGATTATTCAAATATTTGGAGTTATTCCGAGTATCTAAATTCTAAAAAATAAATCCATGAATTTTTTCTATCAATTAAATGAAAATGAAAATTGAAAACTTTATCTAATAATCAAGCTAAAATTGCTGTTTAGATTTGATAACTTTTTATTTATTTTTCAGAAGCTTCTAGTAACTCTTTTTAAGGAAAAAAAACTAAAATAATTATTTAAAAATTAAATATTAGGAATTAAATAAATTTGTCTATATTTAAATAAAATTGATAGTAAAAAAGTGCTAAATTGAAATATTATAAACTTTGAAAAGCGGAACTAAACAATTTTTTTTTCCAAACATCTTTTACCACTTATTTATTTTGCTCTAATCGAAAAAAAAATAATTAATTTTTTTAGGTAAATTTTTTGAAGAATGAGGGCAGTGTGACATAATATATAGAATGACATAATATTGAATCAATAAAATAGAAAAGGAAAAAATAAAAGAAATAAATTGTTAAAGCGTGATTAATTAATTAAATACATAATAAAAGCGTAAAAAAGATATTTTTAATGAAATTTTACTTTTAAATAAAAATTTTTAGCTTTTGGATTTTAAATGAGAATTTATTTATAGACATTTCAATATTCTTTACTAGCAATTTTTAATATTTTAAATCTTCTCTTAAATCATCCGCTTTACAACAATAATTGACGCAATTAAAATATAGACAATTTTTACAATTATAATTTTATTTCAATTTTATGTGTAAAATGTGTGATAAATTTTGAAATTTATATTTTTTGATACTATCCGTTTCCCGGCAAAAAAATAAGATTCTATAGATTTCTTTTTTTCCGATAAATTTTATCTAGTTGATGATTAAATCAATTTTAATTTAAATTGAAATCTATTTACGAATTTTTTTTTTAAATCACTAAACTGAGGTAAAAATTTTAAGTTCAAAAAGTGTGATAAATTTTTAAATCAAAATTTTCGAGTTTTTCCACTCACTTTAAAAATTTGTCATTTTCGGTTCCTAGGTCAAAAATTAAATTCTGTTAAAGGTTTTTTTTCTTCAAATTTTTATTCTTTAAGACCAAAAGAAAAAATTCAGGTAACTTCTTTACCTCTCTAGGCTAAAGAATATATAAAGACTTAAGAATAATCTATGTTCGAAAACTTTTGAATATTCAACTTGGCGAACTTTAAAATTCTTTAATTTTTTCTAATTTAGATATTAATAATTTCAAAAAACTAATTTTTGATAAATTCTTTTATAAGCCTTTTTATTATTAATTAATGGGCTCAATCATCCATTTTTGGGTTTTGACCTTTGGTCTCTTTAAAGTGGATGGGTAAATGAACAGTTTTAGATTTTTTCGAATGCTAAAAAAGAAAGAATTATGAGACGAAATAGTGAGACGATATATATAAAACTCAATATATAAAATATATATAAAATAATAGCAAATCCTCAATATGTTAAACATTTTAAAGATGATAACTACATCGTGGTATATGATGCTGATAAAATAACTGAAGCTCTAAATGAATATTTCCAGTCAGTCTTTTCAAAGAATGATGAATCTAAACCATGTCCAAATTCTTGTAAGATTCTTGAGAGATTATTGAAGGATCACATGATGCCCCATCTTAAAAATCACAAGTCAGTATCTAATTCTCAGCATGGTTTCATGCCACGTAGATCATGTTCAGCAAATCTTATACAGTCATTAGATATTGTCACTTTAGGACTTAGAAATGCTTTACCTATGGATATAATTTATACGCTCTCCTCGAAAGCTTTTGATCGAGTTTCACATAGACTCATATTTAGACAAAAAAAAATAGACAAAAATTAATTAAATAAAATAAATAAGAAATATCTTATTAAATTGATCACATCACAATTTAATATAAATATTTTCAGTGTTAGACTGCTCAACTTTTAGACTATTTATCAACGATAAAAGGTGAGGATGGGATTTTACAGAAAACATTAAGGCATTATGCCAATCTTCTGGATTATTGTTGGTTCAAGGAAGGTCTAATCTATTTCTTTCATAACAATTCCATAAATATAAACCAAATTTTGGAGATTTTCTAATTCTTTTTTTGCTTCCAATGTAATTAACTTCAAAATAAGAAAAAGGTTCTTTAGATCATCTGAATTTCAGTCTTGAAGTTGTTCAAAAGCTTCGAAAACATATTCAACAGGTACAAAGGCTAACAAAGTTAACAAAATTTTTGCCTAAGATAATCAAGTTAAGCAATTATTTCATTAATTTTAACATTAAAATAAACAATTGAAAAGTGTTTTCTTATATTTGAAGATTCATGGTTAATCTATGCTTCATGAGACTGATTAACACTTCATTTATTTAATTGATTATTAAAAAAAATTATATTAATTGAATAGAGTTATCGATTTAATAGTAATTTGAAAAAATTTAACAACAAGCTATTTAAGTTAAATAATTCAAATTTTGAAACAAAATCTGCGTAAATTAAATCTATGTTATTCAAATTTGAAAGCTTAAACGTTGAAAACTTCAACATTGATCTCTTGATCACAAAGCAATTTATTAATCTTGAATAAACTTGTTCAAAAGTTTTTCCTCCACTTTTTGATTTGGCCATTGGTTTATTGTTGTTCCTCAAAATTTCTTGAGTCTTTTAGATTTAGCGGAGAATTGATTTATAATAGACATTTATAAGAGAAAGTTAGCATCCTTTCAAAAATTCGATGTTGAAATGAATAAAGACCATACTTTTTTTTTTGTTTATTTAAATTTGAAATGGCTCTAAGTAATAAAACTCCTTCTGCCATTAGATAAGTAAAAATAATAGAATTTTAAAATGAATAAAGTAAACATAAAATTTTTTTTTTGAAAAATAAAGTACAAAAAAGAATGAAATGGTAAATTACTGTAAAAACGATAGCAAATTTTTTTTATTTTATTTTTTTTTATACACTTTTTAATGAAAGATTGAAAATCAGAGAGATAAACCCTTAACATTTAGCCATTCACTGAATTCATTCCATATATTACATAATGGTGTTTTTTTCTATAAAGACCATACTTTTCTAAAGCATTATTTATTTCATTAAAGCTGTTTGCTTCAAGCTTAACATTTAAAAGTTTTATGATAGAGATATAATAACTCTTAGCTAATTTTTTTATTGCTTCTTTTGAAAAATAGCATAAAATACGGGAGGACAAAGGTCTTAAAGAACTGGATCTTTACTGAAGTAGCAAGATAGAAAATTCTCTTGATGGAAAATAATTTCCTATTAACTTGAACTGATAAATTAGATGCAAATTTGGTAAAATTAATATCTTGATCAATAATGAAACCTAATAAACAGATTTCCTTTACAACTAATATGTCTTCATTACCTACTCTAATCTTATCTGGACACATTTTTTTCGTATTTTCAAAAATCATGCAAAAAGTTTTTGACCAGTTTAAATTATGTTTGTTAAGATAAAGCACTTTCGACTTGATATAAGTGGCGGAATTCCACAAGGATCAGTTTTAGAATCGCTTCTATTTTTGATATTTATAAACGATCTATCAATTGGCTTGGGCAATAAGTGTCAAAAATATGTTTAAGGTAAAAAAGTTTATTCTTTGATAAAAAAAATAATAATGTTTTATTTCAAAATGATATGAATTTCTTTCAAGCTGGTCCCTTGCTTTTTCTCTTGATTTAAATATCGAAAAATACTCTGTAATGCATATTGGTCTGGAAAATCCAAACTATGGTTGAATATTTTTTAACAAATGCAGTACTAATTGCCCTAAGCAATTCTTGAGAAAATCAAGGCATCTTTATTCACAACGACCTAAAATGGAAAAATCAGGAAATGATAGCTAAGAGCTTCAAGAAATTGAACATTGAATATAATGATGCGCTTGTAAGAACTCATCTAGAGTCCGCAATTAGTTCATGGTGTCCATATCTAGATAAAGACACTTATAATATAGAAAAGGTTCAGAAAAGAGCAACAAAGATAATCCCTGCCAAACGTAAAAATGAGTACTCCTAGGGACTTGATTTTTTTTTAGACCTACTAATCTGAATGTAAAACCCATGAAAGGAGATTTAATTCAGATTTTTAAAATCACAAGTGGTATAAAATTTGCACCCGGTAAGGTGTATAATTTTAGTAGACATGGAACATGGGGTAAAAGGGTTAAGGGGAATTTATCCATTTTTAAATAAAAATAAAAATTAAAAACTAGCTTAAAAAATAAAAATTAAAAACAATTAAATCTAAAAATTTAGAGGATTCTGGGTGAAACCTAAGATCCATGGTTAGAGCAATTTTATTAAAAATGGGATTAAACCACTTCACTAAATATCGAAATTATTTAATTTTTCAATTTAAAATAAATTACAAAAATTAAATCAAATCTGTTCTTTTCTAAGACATTTTTTCAAAATAAATTTTTTTATCAAGAGTAGTTGGGAATTCTTCTCGATAGAAAATAAATCAAAAAAAGCAATCTAAATAAATTTTAACTCTTCAAAAATTGTAAGAAAAATGGATCTGAAAAATGATATTTTGAAAATTTAAATTTAATCAAACCAAAATAAATTTAGATATTCTTTAAAGGTGGTCATTTGGAGTAGTACTATGGGAAATATTTTCTCTATGCGAAACAGATCCCTATCCAGGAATACCAATAAGAGAGTTTATAGATTACATGGATCGGATAAAAAGAGGCGAAGTGTCGCCTGATTTGCCTGAAAATGGATCACATGAACTGTATTTTTTTCTCAATTTTTAAAAAAAATTTAAATTTAAAACTTATTTTAAGTCATCAAGTGATTAACAAATGTTGGACTGTCGATTTCAACGAAAGACCAACATTCAACCTAATAGTGCCCCAAATAGAACAGCTTTTAACTAATTTTCATAGAAATGTATTTAATTTTTTCTCTTAAAATTTATAAAATTTAAAAATTTTTACTCTAAGCGCTATGACACTTTGAACGATAATTTTAGACAAGTGCTAAGCACTTTAGTGGAAGACCGAATTCTTAAACACGAGTCAAATAACAGAGATTCCAAAAATTCAGCTAAAAAACCAGCTCAAAACCAGACTAATTCAACACCGGAGCAAAAAACAAATGTTGGCTATTTGCAGCCAATAAATGAAAATTTGACCGGCAAAGGAGGCTACTTGATGCCTACCAATGGAACAGCCATAGGCAATCACAGATCCTATCTGGAGCCCCAGCAAAACCAGACTGGGTATCTAGAGGCCAATAAAGGTGCTGATAGTGATACTTATGGCGGCAAGAACTATACACCTAGATACTATGCCGACTCGTATATCGGCCCGACTCCTCAACCTAGTTACATAAACAGTCATCCACCTAGCAGATATTTGAATGATGAAGTTGTCACTGAGTTGAAAGAGAAAAATTTGGTGCATGATAGTGAAGATGATGGATACTTGATGCCGAGACAGAGCTCGACAATGTCGTCGTCGAGCACGGCGCCTTTGATTCTCAAAAAGCTTGAGAGTTCCGGGTCAAGACCGGCCAAGGCGAAAAACAGTGTGCATTATGTGCCACCAACTTTGTTTACTAACAACAATAAGATGACACGTGCCAACAACTTTAATGAAACAGACGTTTAGAGAGATTAGAGAGAAACTAATATCTGATAAATATTTTTAAGAGTTTTTCTTTTCTTTTTTTTTCTTCCAAGTGTTAAGTGTTTTTAGAGAGTTTTTAATTTATCATTTTTGAAAAGAGATATTTTATATAATTGTAAACAATCTATTGAGTTTAATAAAATTGGCAATTATTTTAATCATTTCTTTATTTGACGCCGTCATGGCACTTTAAGAGAATTTTTGTCTTTTTAATTAAGCCTCTTGGAAAATGTGATCGATTTTTTACATTTTGTCCTAGCAAAATATACCAAATTTATGAAAAAATTAATTGCTCTACCAAAAGACATTTTCCAAATGTGAATTTACATAATTTTAAATTTGTAAAAGAAACATGACTTTATTAAAATTGAATTTTTTTTATTAAATTAAATTTTACAATATTTTTTTATTAGAGATTGGAAATAAAAATATTAGGTTGAAATTTTTTTCAAATAATAAAATCTAAAGGCTGATTTGAAATCCTCAGAGTTTAATTAACTTGAAATAATTCAAGTTCGAGAAAAACCTTTAGTTTGCTGTGACTTCGTAAGAAATCTCCGAGTCATAAATCGTTGAAAGTGTCAATGCAATTAATCAGATTGTTTTCGGAGATGAATGTCTAAGCAGGAGATTGCTTTCCTTCATCAAGAATGCTTGGGGACGAAATAATGAACTATTTAATAAAATCAGCATGGGTTTTTTTGAGAGTTAATTGATAAAGCAACTAATGAATATGAAAGAGGCAAAAATGTTGACATTCTGTATACTGACTTCTCAAAGGCCTTTGATAAAGTTCATCATAGGAAATTTACAACAAAACTTGAATTATCTGGGATAAATGGTAAATATCTAAGATGAATTGAGTCGTTTTGAATTTCAGAAAGACCAAGATCTCCTAATGGAATGGGCAGATAATTGGTAAACAAATCTAAACCTAAACAAATGTAAATCTGTTCGTCTAGGGAATTTGACCTGAATACCTTCGATTAACTTCAGAGGAGAGATGGTGAAGACAAATAACTAGATTGTGTTGAATTAACGTTAATTAGAAAATTTATTATTATATGGAAAAAACCCAAAGTTTTAAAAGCTCCCTCTATAAGAATTACAACTTATATTTATATTCAGTAGTTTTAACTTATAAAGCAAATACTTGCAAATACTTGAAGCATGGATGTCGTGCAGCTTTATATTTACAGTTAACAGACGGATCAAAAGGTAATTGTTTTATATCAGATGATGAGCATACAAATCATCCAAATGATGAAGAAGATATTAAAGTGCCACAAATTTAGAAATTATTTGGAGTTTTTTTATTATATTTTTGGTATTTTTTATTAAATTTATGGTGATTGTAATAAAAATATGGAAAAATTATTAATTTAGGAGTAATTAATTAAAAATGTGGAAAATAAATAAAAAATATTGCATAAATATTATATATGTTATTTTTTTATTAAATTTGTGGTAAAAATTACTATTTTGTGGTTTTTTTAATTATTTTTATGGTTTCAAAATATTAAAGCTCAACATAAATAATCTAAATAAAGATAAGTTGTGAATTGAATCGGTCGTAAAGATTTATGACTTATGATTAATCTTAACATTTAAAACCCAAATGTGTAAAAAAAATAAAATTTTCATGCATGTACTTACGCTAACTAACTTTAATATTTGAATATAGTGCTATTATAATTGTCTTAATCCATTTTTTAGATTACATAATATATATTAATTTTTATACAACTTAAAAATAAATTTTAATTAAAAAAAGAAAAAAACATTCAAATTCATTGAAATTCATTTAAATTCATTCATTCAAGTTTTTCTTACAAGAAATGTTGTTTGTACAGTATGTCACAAAAAGTCAACTGATCAACAGAGATGGCAAATTGCATGTTTTTTGAAAAATCAGACAAAGATCGAAAGAAAAAAAGCCGAGTTAACGAAATAATGAACAAAAAAACAATCAAATAGAAAAAAAAAAAGTTTGATTCTAACTTTTTGTGACATACTGTTCAGAAATATTCATTAAATCATTTAATCAACACTTTTGAAAAAAAAATTTTAAAATCAATTTTTAATAAGAATTTTCCAATATAATAAATAAAATAAATCAATCAATTAAATGGTCTATACTAATTTCTTTTTCTTTTCTTTTTATTATTCTGGCAGCGGAGCAACAGGTAAAACCTTGTAATTGATAAAAGCATAAAGATAAAATGAAGATAAGTTGTAAATATTGATAAGGTTAATTTAAATAGTTAAAACGGTTATCTTCACACCGAAACAAATCTAAGAGAACAGAAAAAGCCGAATACTTATTATTAAATTAAAATTCATCTCATTTCCTAGAGAAGATAACAGAAGAAAAAGATTTGGGTATTTTTATTACAAATAAAATTAAAATGAAATAAACTATGAACTTTAGCAGCTATGAAAGCTAACCGAAAACCGGGTCTGATAAGAAATTTTTTTTAAGAATCTTAGCCGAGAATCACTAAGACTTCTCTATACATCACTTGTGAGACCCCATCTTGAGAATGCAATAGGAACCTGGAGCCCGTGTTTAAAACAGACAAAGAAGAAAGATTGATGCTACTATTAATGGATACAGATTGAAAAACTTAAATCTTATGAATCTTGAAATCGTCGTTTAAAGGTAGACTAATTCAAATAAAGAGAATTTTAAATGGTTTTTAATGTTTCTTTAATAAATGGTACCAATTTCGCTTTTAGTTAATAGACTTGTCTGAGAAATAAACCACAGAGGCACGTTGAGATATTATTTCTTAGCAATCACTTTGTAAATTATGAAACAGATTATCAGTGAATGCTTTTAATGCGCAAAAAATTAATAGCTTCATTGACAATGAAGTCTTTGGAATGGTGAAAAGCAAAGTCTGCCGAAGCCCTACAGTAAATAAGGCTAAACGCTAGTCTAAATGGAATCTATACTGCAGATATCATTACTTCTCTGACAACAAGCAGGAGATCAATAAATATCATTTAGACAAAATTTTATTTTCTCGCCCGACTTGGCGAGCTCTCATTACGCAGAAGCGTCATTGGAATTTTTGATCGAAAATGGATAACCCTGCAAATTTGCCTGAAACTAGACCTATTGAAGATTTTTGGTCATATATGTAAGCAAAAGTCTATGAGGATGTCTGGAAAGCAAAAACACTTCGTCAATTGAAACTCAGGATACTAAATGACTGTGTGAAATTAGCCTAACATCAATTCAGATCCTAATGGAAGGTGTCAAAAGTCGGATTGAAAAAATTCGAAGAGATGATTTAATAGAAAAGATCTTATAAATAAACTTTGTAAAGCACTAAATTTTTTTTCTAAATTACTAGTTTTTATTCTAAAAATGAAAGAGTTATGACCTATTGAAAAAATTCCCGAAACTTAGTCTTCACCCGGTATCTGTCTTAATTTTAGCTTGGTGAATTCGAGGGTTTTGTGAAACTTGATAGAAAAATAGAACAGAATTAGTTGGACCAAATTTTTTTAGTAAAATTGAATAAATTATGATCATTTCTGATCATAATTTTTTCAAGAAAAAAAATTAATATAAATTAAAACACCAAGCGTTTCTAAAATCAACTAAGCTCTATCTTTAACTCTAGATTCGTCCATTAGCAGGTACAGATTTTGTTACTGTCTATTTAAAAAATAATTTTTGCTTTTGCGATGATAATCAATAAATTTAATTCTGAACCAATTTTCGATAATTTTTAAGTTTCTTAGTGAATATTAATAACTTTTTGAGGAAATAATTTTTAAAATTAAAATTTTATTATCGATATAAAATTTTTGAGATTTAAAATAATTTTCAAACTAATAAAATTTGAAATTATCATAAAAAATATTCTAAAACAGTCCTTGAGCTTGAAAATCTCATTACTATAAAATAAAATCTTAAAAGCAAAATTGAGCAAATAAAACTAAGGATATTTTTTTTTTAGGAAATTCAGCTCAATTTAATCATTTCGAAAGAAATAACTAAGTGGTTTCATTAAAATAATTGATATAATTCCTCATTTGAATTTATTTAATTCGCTATGCATTTTATCCTTTTAATTTTTTATGAAAAAATTTGGTCCCACTTGGACTTGTACTGTAATCATGGAAGTTTCTCCTATTATTAATTCATTGATTAATTTTTTTAATGAAAAAAATCAAAAACAAAATTACAAAATAATTAAATGAACTCTATTTGTTCGATAATTCTCTGTAAATTTGTATCCATAAGTTCGACAAAAAAAAGTGAATTAATAACATTCCAATTTGCATTAAGGATAACCGGAAAACTATCAAAAAATTTAAATTTATTAAAAGAAATATCTTTAATTGCATTCTTTTTAATTCTTTTAGATTTATTGAATAATGTTAAAAAGAAAAAAAATTCCTCTATGCGCCTCTTTCACCTAAAATAATCAAATCGAGTCAGCTCTTATATTCTCTTATCTCTCTTATAGTTCTGGTTATTTTTGTCGAAAAAGGTGAAATAGCATCAAAAAAATTGAACAAAAAGATTGATTTAACTAGATTGATATTGGAAATTTTGATGGCAAAAATTTAATTTCTTAAGTAAAATTTGGTGCTTTTTAACACAAGACGATCCAGTTTTTTAACAATTTAGATCCCAAATGTCTTTAAAACTTCAAAATATACTTAAAATGAAAACAAAGAGTTTTTATGGATACTTTTTATTTTTTTTTGTATAATTCTTTGTTTTTATGAATACAAAATTTGTTAATTAATTCAAATATTTTGACAAAATAAGTGAAAAATATTAAAAAATTTTTGGCAAGCCTAAATAACTTCTCGGGTCTTTGTGATTAGACTTTTTTTGAAATTAATTTAAGGAAGAAAGAGGTTAGTTTTTATTTTATTTGACTTTGAATAGTGGAAAAAAGTCCAAAATTTTTTCTACCTAATTTTAAAAAATTCGTTTAATTATTTAGTTCAAATATTTAAATTTATTTCAAAAAAAAAATTTTTTATTCCAAAAAAAATCTTTTTTAATTATAAATCCTTAAAATTAAAAATGGTTAAATACTGTTATATTTTGAATTCGTCTTGGATACTTAAAATGTTGTTCATAATTACAAAAACTCGGTGAATTTTTTTTCATAAAAATACAAATTTTCGAAAAGGAATAAAGATCTAGTTAATAAAACCCTATAAGAATCGTTTAAGATTATTGAAATCATTGATTTAAAAGAAATAAATAATAAATAATAATTTGATAACAAAAATTCAATCCAGAGAATAAAATTTTAGTTTAAAAATTATTTTTGGCTAATTATTAATTTGATATTTAGACCAAAAATAATAAAAATAATAAAAATGAAATTCTTTAGTTTGTTTTTTATTTAAAGAGGAAAAAAACAATTTCATTTTTTATTCAAATTTGTTACCTCTTTCAACACTTTAGCTCTGGTCCATTGTTAAAAAATCAATTTTAAATTTTATTAGAAAATTTTGTAAAAAGTATCTCAGATCAAATTTTTAAAGATTCATGAAAAAGATAAGCTTAAAATACAGAGTAAAGGGGTGATAAAATTTTGAATTTTTACGTCTTTAATATATTAAATTAAAAATTTCATAAAAATACAGTGTTATCCTGCTTTTTTAAAATTAAATTTTTTTATTTTTTATTTTCAAAAAAAGGTAAAATTTCAATATTACAAAAGTTTATTTCTTTCTTTAAAATGAAATCATCCTGTTAGGACAACTGAGGATTAAAATTTCGATATTTAAAAAAAATGAATCTTTTTTAGCCTCATTTTTACCTTCATAATTTACAACGTTAATTCAAAAATTTCACTCAATTTCTCCAGAATTCTTAGTTAAAAAGAGATGAAATCCATTTAAACCTTTTACCCATTTTACCCTATAAGGGGAAATTGAAAGAAGGTTTTGAAGGATAAAAAACGAAAAAGAAGAAAAAATGACCAAAAATCGTTTAGCAGAATTCCGCTTCAAAATCTACAAGTTGATGACAGGATCCAAAAATTTAAAAATTTAATATTTACCCCAGTTTAATAAAATAATTTGACTTTAAAATTTATTGACTTGACTTTTTTAATTTTTAATTTCCATCAAACTTAATTAGATAAAATTAGTTTCATTAAAGAATAAATAAACTTTATTAGTTGTTTTTTAGATGAAGACTTGATGAAGCAAACAAAAAAAGATCGAGACTGTACCCATTAAAATATCGTTCTGATAAGCATGTTTCCTCGTTGTTTCTAAAATTAAACATATTAAAAATTAAGTATTAAATAAAATATTTTATCAGTCTTTAATTCAAAGTAAGGAAACTGATCTACTTAAAGCAAGTGACAATTAACAGTTACTAAAATCACTGATATCAAAAAATTTGTTTTCCTAGAAAAAAAATTTTTTATGATAAATAGTTTGTTAAATTAAAAGCTAATTTATTGTTTAAAAAAATAAAATTTTATGATTTAATTTTGGACAACTTTCTTTTGAGAAAAAAATTTAAATCGTATTTTATATAATCAACAAAAAATCATTTTTGTTCAATTTTTTGTAAGAAAATTTATTTTTTAGAATATCCTTTTTTGGTTTTGTTGAATTTCTTTGTCTTATAAATTTTGCTTTTAAACTAATTTGACAGATTCTTAAAATTTGAATTCACTTTACTAACTTTTTTGTTATTGAATAGACTAAGTCTTTCTGACATGTTTCATTCTTGGCATAGAATTTTGTGAGGATCTTGAAATAATTGAAAGCTTTTGAGCTAATTTTGAATGCAAAAACTTGCCGGATATTGAATTCAAAATTCAATATTTTCATACATAAATTTTTTATCAAATTTTGAAAGAAATTATAGAAAAAGAAAATTTTTTTTTTAATTAATCTTTAGTGAAACTTGGCGCTTTTTTTTAAACATCAATAAATGATTAATTTAAATTTTGAAAAACAGGATACAAAACAAGTGTTGATGGAAAAATCATTATCTTGTGGAATAATTTAAAACTAAAATTATATCCCTTTTTTAAATGTAACATTTTTGCAATCAAAATCTGTTCTCAGATATTTAGTAATTTTTCTTTTCAAAAACTTCTCGATATTTTAATCTAAATAATTTTCAAACGATAAGAAAAGTGGCATTGATTAAAAATTTAAATTATAACCATTAAACAAAACATTAGAAGATGACAAATTCGCTATTAAAAAGTACCAAAATTCTTTAATTAAAAGAATTAATTATTGAAAGGAAGCTGATGTGATAAAAAATTGAATTAATCAACTAAGAAATTTTTAAGACAGCTGGATGGAATAAACTATTGCTGTGCAAATATTTTAGATATGTAATCATAAATAATTTATTTAGAAATTTCTGTTTAATTTTAATGATTTTAAAATCAATTCACGGCTTCCTAATCACTTGAAAAATGCAGATGCTTTGATTTTTGTTTGAGAACTGATTTGATGTTCTGATATTCTTTAAGTTTTTAGAGTCGGGCGTAGCTTTATTAATTTAATTAAATATGAGAAATTGCATTAAATAGTTTTTAATTTCGCACTCTTGAATAAAAACAAAAAGAAATAAATATTTATAGGTCTAAAAGTTTATTAGAAAATAACTTGTCTTACATTTTTTTGAACTGAAAGCAGATTTGGTGTTAATAAATAAAATAAAATATCGTTTTTTTCATCAATATTGTGATGGTAAAATTTTCTCTTATATTAATTTGTTTTTATTTCAGCAAAAAAATCAAGATCTAAAATTAGTAAAAAATACGGAAAAAAAACAAACAAGCATTTCCCAAGAAAGCAAAAATTATTGATTTGTTCTACCAGAATTTATCCGAAACTTTTTTTCAAATTTTTCAAAATTTTCATTTTTTCTATCATGCCAATTTATTTTGCAAAATTTTCAAAAAAAAATCATTGATAATTATTAATGGCTTTAAATTCTTTTTTATCACCAAAAAAATCTCACCTTTATACAAGCACTTTTTTGAATTAAAATAACCTTTTGAATATAATTCTTTTATTTAAATAATATTAAGGGGAGGACCCCGAACAGTTTGGAATGGTAATTGACCTTCCTTTCAGCCCCGTGTTAAGTAGTTTTGAGAATTAAAAAAAGTGATCAAAATTTTGAAATTTTTATAAGACAAAGAGATGAAAATTTTTTTTTTTATTAAGGAGATGAGTTCGCTGTTGTTTTGAGGATCTAGATTCCAGATAACATGTCTAAACTTATCAAAAGGTGTGCAGTATTGAATATAAAATTAAAATAAAAGCTCGATTTTAACCACATGTCGTTAAATCTCGAATGCTGGTTTTCTGATGAAAGAGTGACATGTCCCTAATGCTGATTTAAATAATTTTAGACTCTTGATAAAGCCCAGAAGTGGCGAAACCGGTAGAGAACCTATTTTTTACAAAAAAAGTTTAATTTTAAATTTTTTTGTTTGTTTTTATTTTTTATGCAGTATTGCAAATATCTGGTCTATGCATCCTCTACCTCCTCTAAACTTGCTTGTTCTTCACTTAATATAAAATGTTAATAATTTCGGATTCCATTAAATAAACTTTTGACTAAATTAAATTGTTTTATGTATTTCTTGGCTTAAATCGCTAAAGTCCAAAATCCGAGACTTTACAAAAATATAGGTTGAGAAAAAGTGTAAAATTAGTCAAATTTAGTTTAATTTTTTTTATTCAAAACTAACACAGAATAAAAAAAAATTGGGACATGAATCTTAAATTTTTTAAGCTTAAATTCAAAAATAATTATAAATACAAATTTGTAATTTTTGTGTTTGGATAAATTAAAAAAAATACCATTTTTACGTGAATTGAGCAAATAATACCCTGTTTTTAAAAGACGATTTCAGGAAAATTCAAGTTTAAGGTCAAAATTAAATGATCATACTCAAAAATTTTCATAAAAAGAAGGTTTTAAAAAAATTTTTGATTTCAGATTTTATTGTATAAGAATATTATAAAAGTAAACATACAATGTTGAATTGTTAGTTGCCCATAAAATTTGGAATCGAAACTTATCATTCTTTTTTATTATTATGTTATATTTTTTTTAATCACGTATTTTTTAAAGAAACAAGGCTCTGTGAATTTTCATACAAAAATTCCAAAACAAAATTTAAATTCTTAAAAAAAATATGGCTTTTGAACAACAGATTCTTCTGTAATTTTTAAAAAGGTGAAACAAACAATGTTTCATTTAACAGTCCAATTTTAAAAAATATTTAAATAAATGTTTCCCAATAAATTGACTGTTTTTAATCAAATTGTATGTTAACTTAAAAATGAAAAATAAAATTTATACAATTGTAATAAAATAAATTTATAAAATGCAAAAAAAATTCTGATTTGAATAGATCATAGAGACAAGAAATAAATAAATTCCAAATTATTGATATTTTGTTTAATTATTAATAAAAATTAATCTTTTTTTGTTGAATTTAGTGAATCATATTTTGTTTCATGTTTTTTCATCTTAAAATTTTGAAAAGCTCAACTTTGTCAATTTGAATTAATGAAAAATGATTTTTGAAGGTTTGTATGAAATTTCACAATGCCATGAAACAAAATATATTACTTTAAGTCCGAATGAAAACATCGAAAATTTTGAATCCGCTGTTGGCTAAAGATTCTTTTAAAAAATTTAGTCAATTAATTGGTAAGTTCAAAGTATCTGTGTGACAAAATTTAAAAAGAATTTTCAAAATGAATATACATTTTTTAATTATTTAACTATTATCTTTTTAAACCCCTATTATAAAACTTTTTTTTGTCTGCTTTTCTAATAAGGCTTTTTTATATTTTCAAAGAATTATTTTATTACAGAGCAAAAATGATGAAATTTTAATTCAAATTAAATAAAAAATAAAAATCATTGTTCTAATTAAAAATTTTAATTTTCGCTTCCATGTTTTAGGGGCAACCTAAATTGTGTGTTAATACATGAAAATTTGCTACTGCATTTAATCTAAAAAAATTGTCAAGATAAATTTTGATCACAAACTTCAATTAGACCGATTTCCTCTTTATTGGATACAATACACTTGACAGCTAAACAGTACACTTAAATAAATTAAAACTCAATTTATAACTCAGTAATGAATTATATCTATTTAAAGAGGAAATCAAATAATTATATTTAAAATATTCGAGGAAGTTGAAATCCATACAAATAAATAAATAGATGCAAATAGTTTTGAAGCAACTCGTTAGTTGCTAATAAAAGTTGACTTACTTGATTTTGTGTAGATTTTAATTTATTAATTCTTTTTAAAAAATTTTGTCAACAATTTTGTCATTATAGCTTTCCTATTTTTATCCTTCAAAAAGATATTTTTTTTTGGAATATTTATTTTTTCCCACAAGAATTAGCTTTTTTAGTAAAAACTAAAATTAAGCTCATTTAATAACAAAATGTAAATGATTGCTCTAATTTGTCCATTTTTTTAATGTCCAAAATGAGTCTATATGTTAATAAAATTAAAATATCTTGATTTTTTTTTCAATTATAAAAATTGAAATATGGATCAAATGTTTCCTTTACAAAAGAATTTTAGTTGGTCGAATGTTTTTAAAAAATCAGTAAACCAAAGTAAAGTTGTTTACATTTTTTCTTTAATTTAGTTTAAATCGCTTAGTTTAGTTAAATAACATAAATAGTATTAAATAAAAGTCGGATAAAATGAAATAAAATAAAAAAAAAGTTAAAAATCAAATGTTGAAATCGTTTTTCCTATTAATTTTTTTTTGAGAAAACCCAATATTTTGGGTTTTAGATTCCATTTCCTAATTGAGAGATATTTTATTAAATTAAGCCTTGAATTACAACGTTCTTTCAATCATCCACCATAGCACCTAATGTTAGTCTCGAGACTAAATTAATTCCATTTTTTTGAATAAAACTTCGTTGATTTTTTATATAATTTTGAAAAAATTGTAATTGAAAAATGCAATACAAAACAAACAACTATTTCTGATTTTTTTAAAAATTTCAATTTTGTTAACCATTTGTTTATTTTTGTTAAATAAAATTCCAGAAACCAAAAATCTTTTTGTCCATCGTTTTTAATGGGATTTCGATGCAACGAGTTTCGATATAATGAGCAGGATAATTTCCGCACGCTTGCTCGTTATATCAGGGTTCGACTGTATGTGACTCAGTCAATATCGGAATTTTCCTCTTTATACAGTATGTGTCAAAAGTTTAGAATTTTTTTTTTTCGTTTACAAAAGAATTGTTTTTGTATTTATAATAGGCGGGAAAATAAAAAAAAGCGATTTTTTTTCAAATTTTTATTTGTCATCAATCCAAGATCATAATATCAAAAAAAAATTAAGTGAAAAAAAAAATCCCAAAAAAAAATGCAAAAGAAAAAATGGATACAATAAATTAAAAAAAAAAAACGGTTCAAAAGTTTAGAAATTTTTACAATTTAATATTTAAAATGACCTTTTTGGCATAGATTCAATTAACTTTTGTACGTACTCAGTCGGAATCTTTAACCACTCTTTGTGTAAAACCTCTTTTAAATGCTCGATAGAGGTTACCTTTGTGTTTACCATTTTGGCATTCATGTATGACCATAAGTTCTCGATTGGGTTGAGATCTGGTGAACGGGCACACCATGGCAGAACCTCAATGTTCTGTTCTTTCAACCAGTCCCTTACTGAGTGGGCAGTATGTGCCGAAGCGCCATCTTGCTGAAAAATCCAAGGGCGTCTGGCTCAAACCCCTTGAGTCTTAGAATTTAAATCAGTGGCGAGTTTTTGATAGCTATATGTAGGGTCTTTTCTAATCCATCTAAAAATGTAATTTTCATCCCTAAAAGTGAGCTTCCGAATCTACCAGAACTGCTCCGATCAGACACAGTACCAGTCTCTTCATATCGTTTTTTAGTTGAAAAGACACATTTTGGAGATACACCTAACATGTTGGCTATCTCATTTTGCTTTTTATCTCCACTATTTAGCAGACCCACGATCTGCCATTTTTTTACTCATTTTTTGGCAAAATTATGATTTTTTGGTTAAGTTATTTTGAAAGAACCTATTTATTTATTTTTTTACCTAAGTAGTTAGAGAGTATTTATTTTGATCAGTTTAAGAGCACAATTTACTAAAAATTAGAAGCTATTTAAGAATTAATCATAAAGGTGTGAAAAAAGGTAGCAATGGTTGCTAAAACTTTAGGATTACCCGAATTTCTAAACTTTTGCACCGACTTTTATTTTTTATTTTTTTGAGGAAGTTTTTTCATTATAAATATTTAAAAGTTAATTATACTTTTATGCCAAGTGTCATTTATCTAATTGTAGAGAAAAAAAAATCTACAAATAAGTGCTTTTATTTTTTTTCTTTTGCACTCAATTTTTCGTAAAATACAACAAATAAACAATTTAAGTTAAATAAAATAATCAATTTCTAAACTTTTGACACATACTGTATAAGCCTGAAAGTTATAATTAAATTTTTTTGACTTAAATAAATTTTGAAAGAGAATACTTTCAAAATTTATTTCGAATCAAGATATATTGACTACCCAACTCCATTGTGTAATTGCTACCTTACTATTTCTTCATTTTTTCCTGAAACTTGAACTATTTAAACATGAGCCACATGTAACAATCTTTTCCAATTTTATATATTCTTAATTTTCATTTATTTAGCTCATTTACTTTTTTTTAATTCTTTTTTTTTTTTTTTTTTTTTTATCTTATTTTATTAACTTTAATTTTATTTTTATTTTATTTTATTTCATTTTTATTTTATTTTTTTAATTTTTAACTTATTCTGAAGGAGCTCTAGCTCGGTACAGAAAACAAATAAATAAATAAATAAATAATACTTTGAGTTTTAATTCTTTAAGAATAGTAACCACAGAACCAACCGATATATTCAAATTTTTACTGACTTTTCACGAAAAACGCTTACAGCAGAAGTTTTGGATAGAGAGCTCTCGTAAGCATACTTTGGCCATTTTGGAATATTTCTTGATAATTTATTTTAACAATTGTAACAAAATAATTTTTTTTAAAGGTTTAAAATAAGTTAAAATTTAAAAAATACAAAACAAAAAATTTTTAAAATTTTAAGATTAAAGCATAATTTAGTTAATTTTATTCAAAAATACAAAGAACCACCCTTTTGAACTAAATGTTTTTAGTAACCAGATTTATTAACCTTTCATTTTTGTTTACTTGTTAGATATTTTACTTAAAGCACTTAGGTCAAACTTAGTGAGAAATTGGTCACTAATAAGATAACAAATTTTGGTTTATTCATGACTCCTTGGTCAAATCAAAAATGATACCCATAAAATTAGTATATATGTTTAAAGCTTATTTAGTCATCTATGAGTATGTAAAATTTTATTTGAATCAAATGTTACTATAAAAAGTTAGGCTTAGTGTTGTGGAATTTTTTGCCTAGCTTCCCTGTAAAGTCCCTGTATATTTTATACCGTTTATTTTGGCGGTCAAAAAATAGACTGCCTTGCTGACCGGCAAAATGACCGCCCGTTTAAAGGTTGTCCGGCTATTGCGGACACGGTCACGGTTTATGAAAATTTTGGCCGGTTAAGTGTCCGGTTGTACGGACCCCAACAATAATTTTTGCATATCATGAAATATTTGGGATTTGATAACAAGTAAAGTTCACGAAATTCAAAACTTTAGTGTTATCTGAATTTCACATTTTTGACTTAAAATTCGTAATCTACGCCCTCAAAAACCCCAATAATAATTTTTTACACCCAGGGTTCCAAAAATAACAAACCCTTAAAAAAGTTGTTGTTCTTTAAGACTCAAAATCTCAAAGAAAAAACTTAAATATACTAAAAAAGTATATATATTCTGTAAGAACATAAAATTCTCTACATGCTAATGTAATTTGTAAGAAAAAAAAAGGGTGTGGCGGCTTTTGTTGGCTAAAAAAAGGAAAAAATGTGTTTTTACTGGTTTGAATTGTATCTCCTCCGAGGGATCAATTATGACCCGATTTTTTTTTCTTAAATCTAGACAAAATTCTGAACAAATCTATGGTTTTACTTTTTTATTTAATGCTTTATTTTTTGTTTTTGACTAAACAAACCAGTAAATTTAAAGAACAAAATTTTTATAACGATGAAAAAGGTACTCTTCTTACTGTTTATCAAGGCAAAAAAATAAAATGTTTCGATTTTAAGGTTGTGAAGTTCGTTTCAATTCGATCATTTCAATTCAGCGAATCTTGAATAATTTTTAAATGGTTTAATATTTTTTAAAAATTTTGAATCAAGCAAATTTAAGCATCTTTGTTCAATATTTTCCCAATTCTTATAATTATTATCTAATATAAGGAAACATTATCTAAAAATTTAAAAATAAAAGTAAAGTTTGTCTTGCAAATTAATAGAAAAACAAAAATAATGTTATGTTTATTTTATAATTTAACACTCTTTTTTAGATATTAAAAGAAAAATTTTCAAATAAAAGAAATCAATTGAAAAGTTTTTTGAAAATGTATTGTAAAAGATAATGAAAATAAGGATAAAGAATAAAAATGTCAAAAAAGCTTTTACCAAATTTGAATTAACAATGAGTAAATTTGATTAAATTAGGATATAAATTAGTAAACCCTTTTAAATCGGAGTGGTGTAAAATTTTTCATTTTAATTTATTTAAAGGATTAAAAAACTAAATTTGTTAATTAAGAGGTCATTAATATTAATCATTTTCTTTAACCTTCCCTGACTTGATCTAAAATTAAAAGTTTTATTTGTAAATAATTGTTTTTGCCTTGCTTTTTTTAATGTCCCCATTTAAATAGCATTTTACTTTTTTAACTCAACAGCTAGTTTGACAATTGTTTTCAATGTAAAATACAGAATGAAAGCAAATACAAATTTCTGGTGCAATTTAAATAATCAAAAAAAAATTTATTTAAACAGTTAATTTGATTTGTTCGAAACATTAATTAAAATAAAAATAATTTTTATTCAATTTAATAAACATATAAAAAATATTAAAAAAATAGAAAGAAAATAAACTCAAATTCAATGATATTGTTCTTTTCGTCAAAATTTAGATTTTAATTTTATCTCATTGTATTACTAATAAAATTTCTTTAAAATTGTTGAAAAAAATCAGCTAAATTATGTAATTTCAACAATTACAAATTTAATATTTAAATTATCTTACTTTATCGCTTGAAATGCTTAATGAGTAAGCATTTCCTGTTCTCTCTTAATACGCCCGTTTAGATCGTGAAAAAACAAGGACAGGATCGTGTCGAAACGAGAATTAACTGAATTTCGAAAATTCAACTCTCTTTTTGCTTTAACTAACAATTAAAATTTCTTTTAGACAGGATTACTCATTTAATTCATCATGAATTCTTTAGGACATAATGATCTTTATCTTTCATCCTTTCAAAAGGCATTTTGAATACATCCAAGTTTTTCACAAAAAGAAATTTTGCTTTTCCACACAAACAGTCAATAAACGATTTGAACACTTCTAATTCCTTTTTTAAAGTCCCTCCCAACAAGCTGCTTATTTTTTTCACTCTTCCGTATTAGCTTTAACATCTGTTCTTTCAGAAGTCGAATAAGCCAGACCAATCTAATCGAGCAGATTATCGGAATTTGAGATAAAAAGCAGGACATTTTTAAATTAAATTTGAAAGAGAGGGTTAAAAAATTGGGGTTAAAAAATCAGTATAGTTAAAATGATTCTGATCTATATAAAAATACCTCCCTTGATGAAATTACATTAAATAAGCTAGATTTATTCCAGCTCTCTTAAAAATTTTTTAAAAGTAATACAACGGGAAAACAATAACACATTTTAAAATAAAAAGAATAATATCAGAAAATCTTCATTACAAAAAGTTGTAAAATTAAAGTGAAAAAAAAAACTTTTACAAAAATAATAATTAAATACAAAATAACAATAACGTTTTTATATGTAGTTTTCTAAATATTTATATTCAGCTAAAAATTTTATCGGGAGTATTTCCTTTCCACGAATATAATAAAGTGAACCATTGGATTTTCAAGAAAAAGTCCTCCTTGTGGTCCAAGATAAAGGTTTCTGCCAAATAATAACTTCTTCTTCATCAAACTGTGAGCATAATATTTCACCATCCTCCTTTACAGAATCCAAAATTTCACCATCTTCTTTCTCCGAGCTAAAAACTTCTTCTTCATCTAATTCTGTGCTTAAATTACCATCATCTCTAGTTTTAATCGTTTCGAAAAATTCTTTGCTATTTCTATTATTTTGGTCAGCTTCTTCTTTCATGTCTATATTCATTTCAAGATTTTTAATGTTCATTAAAGATTTTTCTTTAAATATTTTATTTGAAAACCAATTCTGGACAAAAAATTTGATATAGTTAATAATATTTTGTTTTATAGTTTATTTAATTTATTAAAAAATAAACTTACACGAATTTGTTGTTTTTTGTATCGACATTCCAAAAAAAGAATTATGTTACTTTTATCTGAATGATTTGGTTTGCTGTTCCGCGCATAATAAGGAATCAGATAAATCAAATCATTTTTATCAAAAATACTCTTTCTACCTCTCTTTTTTTTCTGAAAAAATAAAATTGGTGAAAGAGGTGTTTCTGATTCGAAATTGGATTTAATAACTGTCCCTTTTCTTTTTCGTCTTGTTCTTGGTTGTTCCATGTTAATAATAATTTAACATTTTAAAAAAATTTTAACAAAGAAAATCTTTACGAGATTGTTGATTTATTTCCGAACTCCCTTTAAAATAACTCATTATCTTTTCTCTGATGCTCGCTAAGGCTTCTAAAGGGTTTTTATCAACATATTTCTAAAAAAAAATTTACAAATTTCTATTTATAATTTAAATAAAACAACCTTTTAACAATTGATCGAGTTATTAAAAAGATTTTTGAGTAGTTTCCGAAAAATCTCTTTAAATCTTCTTTAATGTTCCTGAATTTTTGGTCTCACTATATTAAATTCACTTTTCGATTTTCTTACAAATGAATTTCCAGTAATTTTCGTGGCCAAACTAGCCAAGAATTCGTTAGACTTCGACTTCCTAAAGTTTCCGTTCATTTTTTCGATGGTTTGGATTTTTTTAAATCTAAATTTCGAGTTTTTAAATCAATAATAAATATGAATTTTAAAAAAAGTGTTGTTTATAAAGACAACGAAATGCCTAACAAATTAAAAAAAAATTTAAGATTTATTATTTTTAAAAATTTAGAGTTTAATTGATCTTAAGAAATACAGATTTAAGAATGGTTGTATTTTACAAGTAAGCAATCAATAATTTCACATTGCTCGCATTCGTTTTTTTTTTTAGCATTTTGAATTATAAGAATGAATGGAATCAAAACCTATTATTTCTTGATCGGAATATTTCTTACCACATATTCAACATAAATTCACTTTGCCTACATATTTCAAATTTTTTTTACATAATTCATCAAAAATCACTTTTCTGAATCGATATGGTTTTTTTTCTCTAATTTTTAACTCTTTGTCTCTTAAATCAACATTTAATAAAGTTTCGAAAAACACACAAACAAAAACACCACAGCTTACTCCATCATTTTTCAAAGGATGTACAAATTACCTTAAAATCCATTTTTTATCACATAAATCCTTCCGATAGGTGCAAAACAATCTAAAAATTTTAAAGGATTAAATATTGATGAAAGCAAGCTATTTTCTATTATTTCCACTTTTCCAAAAATAGATATTATCATACTCGGCGCCTAATGAATCTAAGAACGAAAAACTTCGATTCTTCACATCAACAATGAATAGACACCAATGATGACGAAGTGGATCATTAACCAGGCGATCATTGAATACGAATTTAAATCCTACAAGAAAAATTTAAATTTATATATGTTATTTATAAAAAATTAAAATAACTTCATCAAAAATATTCGCACTCAAGAACATTAAAATTAAAAATTTAACTTGTCGAAAAATAATCAATAATTCTTATATTAAATGTTTGGCCTTTAAGTTTAAAAAAATTAAAAATTACAGATCAAATTTAAAAAATAAAATTTTTTTAAAAAATAAAATTTACTTCGTCACTTAACAGGTCATTATTTAGAAGCTCAAAAACATTTTTGCATGTCATTTTCGAATAATTTGAATAAAAAAAGATTTGGTCCCTGAAACAAATCGAAACTTCGGCACTAAATTCGAAATTCTCAACATCAATTAATAGTATTGAAAGCAATTCTGATTTTCCACGAAACTGAGTTTTTAGGGAATCTTCCTGCTTTAAATTGTCAATCCCAAAAGTAAATTTGTTAGAAAAATATACAGTAAAGTACGGTTATAACGAAGTCGCGGGGGGAATCAAAAAACGGTTCGTTATAACCGAACTTCGTTACATCCGAAAAAGACAAAAAAATTTTTTTTTTAAGTTTTTATTTAATTAAAACGAATTAAAAAAGAAATAATAATGATAAATATGAAAAAAAATTATATATTATTTTTAAAATAATCGAAGATGGTTTATTGTTTAACCATTAGACCCAAGATTTCATTCTCAATTGAACCCAAGCTATCAATTGATGACTCAAAGTTTTGAACCTGTCTAGCCAGCCAGGATTCGGTTTGGATTCAGGATAATGAAATCTAATAGCGTATTCTGTTGCTTTTGATGTTATTATTGGTCCATCTATCTGGATACCATTTCCAACTTTTTCTCTGATCCATTCTGCGAGTGCTTTTTCGAGATCATCGTATTTTCCAGATTTGATTTTTTGACATTCTGCTGCTGCTGCTGCGTTCTCTTCGAATAATTTTAGAAACTCCTCTCTACGTTTGTAAATACCGCTCATTGTACCTACTGGAATTTTAAATTCCTCGCAGACTTCGGTCTGAGTTTTTTTTTTGCTATCGATAAGCTTTATGTATTTTACATTTTCATGCAACGAAAAAACCAACACAACCTTACGTTTAGTTGGTTTGTTTTTTCTAACATTTTTTTAACATAATATTTTTGCTTTTTTTTTTTTATTTTATAAAGGTAAATGTGTGATTTTTCAGAATATTAATTGATCATTAAGTAGGGATTAGTTTTAAGATTTCGGTATTCAACAAAATTCATACTTATTTGCTGATTTCCATTATTAAAATTTAAGAAACAAATATTTCTCAAATGTATATTTTAATATTTTCGTTATAAGCTAATAAAATTTCATTGAAAATTATCAAAAAATGCTTCGTTATAACCGAATTTTCGCTATAAGCGTACTTCGTTATAACCGTGAGAAAATGTATTAAAAGTATTATTGTTCTAAACAACAGTGTTTTATTTTTCTTTTTAAACGAATTTTCGTTATATCCGTGTTTGTTATAACCGTACTTTACTGTATTCCTTTTCTTTTGTTAATTTTTTTTCCTTTTTAAACTCCCGTTTTTCTTCTTCCTCGGAATTGTCCATCTTTGATTTTAGAGAAATCGATACAATCTTTTTCATAAAACTGTTTAAATTTCATCGAAAGATAACTGTAATATGGAATTACAATTTCGCTTGGAAAAAGAAGACGCTTAAATTTTAACCGTTTATTTATGTCTAGAATTTTATTTCTGAAATATCCAAACCATGATTCTACAGGATTATTAGTCAATCGTGTTAGTCGAGATCTTTGAGGAAAATTGTCTTTTTCCAACGAAATTAGAACTCCACTCCATAAAGGTACCAATTGAATCCTTTTTTCTATTATTACTATCAAAATTGGTTTTTAAAACTCATTTGTTTTAATAATTTTGGTCTTTAGACTCTTCTTTTATGCATTTTTTAAAAAATTTCAAACGTTGCTCAAAGAACTTTGTAAATGGTGAATTCAAAATATAATTTTTAGACATATCATTTGGGAAATATATATCTTCTATTCCAGATTCCTTTTGGTTATCAAAAATTTTCGATCAAATTTTTCTAAAAAGTTGATTCAGCCAGTCATAATTCCTAATGCTAATCTCTATATTCATTCTAATGAGCGAACGAAGTAATAACTGAGATAATTTAGGTTGACAAAATATAGTGACCATTGAATTCATCAATCGAGGAAGAGTTTTGAAGCATTGTAAAGCAATAAATAAATGCTGCACGCATTTTATCGGTATTTTTAGATATATTAACATCATCAAGATCATCGATTATTATTTCTAAAAAATGATGAGAACAAATAAAGATTTTTGAATTAAAAATTTTCGAAAAGGAATAGTCTTTCAAAACGACAATGTTGTAGCTTAATTTCAGATATTGAATTATATCACAGTTTAAAATGATCCTCAAAGTGCGCTTATATTTTCCCAGCTAAAATCTGTAATAATGATTTTCGGATAATAATGCATGTGAACACATCCAGCCGTCAGCAAACTGTGTCAAGTGGCTCGATTGACAATGGGCCATTTCTAGTGTGCCTTCTGGCGAAATTTCCATTCCATCTGACTTCCACTTGCCTGAATATTTGTCTAAATAGTAACAGTCCGATGTGTACACTCGGACAGAAAAGTCACTAGTGAACAATTGGGAATCATTGCTGATCGATGGTGGCTCGGTGAGAGAACTGTTGGTACAGTTAAAGTTTAATTCAGTTTATATTAATTGTCTGATTCCGTAGCCAGTGAAGCCTTTGTGGCTTTTGACTTGGCTGATGTTCATGAAAAATTTGAACTGGACATGCTGAGTTTGGTTTTGGAAAGAAGATTTAATTGGCTGTGTGTGGACACACAATTTGCCAGTGGTCATAAATTTTGTGGCTTGAGTTCAAAACAGGGCTTAGACCGAACTTGATCAAGATTAAGTATCCGATAGAGTTTATTTGAGTCAAGTCAATGTCAGGTCTTATCTACAAATGAATGGAAGAATTGTCCGAGTGGATTACAAAGCTACTTGGAAGTATTTGGCCTCCTGATGATATTGTCAAGTTGGATCTGTTCACATGCTGGAATGGAAAGTCGGGCAAATCGCGCTCTCTTGGTATCCAAATTTCAATTGGTTTCTTTGAATTGGTGATGGTTACTTCGTCGCCATTTTGGTCAAAGAAAGACAGGATAAGGGAAGTGGACTAGCCGATTTTGGACTCGTTTTTACCATTGTGGCTTATAAATGTAAAAATACCAAAAATAGAAAATATTAAAACTTTGACTTTTTTATAATAATGTATATAAAATATTGAAATTAGTTTAGAATATTGAAAGAACTTTTTTTGTTATTTTATTTTATAAAGAATAATTTTTTATTAAATATTACTCTAAAAAATTATGTAATTTTATGTTTATTTCAATTTTCTATATTTCTAGAAAAAAATTTTTTTTTTTTATTTTATTGGGTTATTAATCAACTTTTCTAAAAAACTTCTCATTTTAGATCCCAAAAGAAGGCAATTTGGGTCGAAAAGCGTTGATTAATTGAACAATTTCGTTATTATAATTAAAATTTTTTTTTGTTTTATAATTTTTTTATAATATTTTTGGTTTAATATTTGTATTTTCAATCGGGAATCATTCAAGGATGGTTTCGCTGTATTTTTTCCTGAAAATCATTTAAATTTACTGAGAAAATATAAAAATTTGAAAAATACATTATTGAAATTTATCGAAAAAGAGTGAATGCATTAGAAAATTTTTTTTTTCTTATTTGCATTTTAATTTTACTAAATTTAAATCGATCATTTTAGTTATTTTGAATATACTACTACAGTCGAGTCTGGATAATACGATGTGTTTGGGTGGAAAAATGGAAATCGTATTAATCAAATTTGAATGTTAAAGGATGGGAAGAAAATAATTGAAAATAAATTTTTTCTAAGGAATAATTGTTTATTGTAAAATAAAAAATGGATTAAAAAGAAAAATATTTCTTCAAAAAAAATCAATTTTACTTTGAAAAGACTGATCGATGCTACAAAATTGATCCATTTTAGACAACTGATTAATGAATAAAGAATAGTCTTCGTTCTTTTGGGCAAAATACAATCGTAATTTTCTTTTGCAATAGTTTTAAAGGTAATATTATGCCTATTTTTTAAATACGCTTAACAATTCATTGCTAGGTTTAAAATCAGTTTGATTTATCATAGTTTCATTATTAAAAGCCTGGGCATGAATCAATGGACCGTTAAAAGTAATACTTAAATAACATAACTGATTTTAACCAGTGATCAAGGACCTCTTCAATTTTAACAAAATTAAAAACCTCTCATTCTTTTAGGGCTAGGATTGATTAAATTATTTTCATATAAGTTTTTTATCATTTCCTGATTCTCTGCCTTAAGAAAAGAAGAAACAGTACTCTGAGGTCTATTATATTTTTTCACAAGTTCTGTGACAGTTAGATAATTATTATTAAAATAATTCGAAATTTCAAGTTTTTTTGTTTTAAAGATAAATATCGTATTAAAAACGATGAATTAGCACTGATTTGTTTTTTTTTCCTGAATAAATCTATAGTATTAATTAGATATCGTATTAAAAAAACATCGTTTTAATAAATAAATTTAACATGTTATAATATTGGAGATTGTAAATTATAATAAAAAAATGGTATAAAGTGAATATCGTATTAATCAGCATCGTTTTAACAAGACTCTACTGTAATTTAAATTTTTTTATTTAGAAATTTAAATTAAACAAACTTTAAAATCAATGTTTGATAAAAAATAGTCCTTAAATCTTAAGGAAATTTATTTATAAGTATAAAATAAGCAATTTGAAATAAAATTTTAGTAAACTTGAACATGCCGTAGTTTCCTGAAATTTTGTAAATTTTAGCTTTTGGTATTTTACGGTAAATTAACGTAAATTTCAAATTAATTTAAATCAAATTGAATTATGGTGAAATTCTTTTTTCGTAGCACCATTGTATCTTTATTTTTTAAATTTAGGATTTCCAAATGCTAATTTCCAAACAGCTAAATTTTAACATGAAACACTCATTAAAAAATAGTGATGTTGGTTAAGAACTGCTTGGTTAACAAATTTTGTAAAATTGGTTAACTATCAAAAATCTGGTTAACCAAAAATTAACTAAAAGTATGCATTTGTAAATTTTGGTTTCGATTTAAGTTATTCAAATAAATTCTTATTTATAAAAAAAATATTTTATTTAAATGATCTATTTAAAAGGATTCTTCAAGAATAAATTAAAAAAAACTTTAATCAATTGTTTAATTAATTTCAAAAAAAATTAAATAAAATTTAAAAAAATTGAGAAAAAAATTATTTAATTTGAAAAATAAGAAGAAAATGTTTTTTGTGCTAAGTCTATTTTAAATTAATCTTATATGACTTTTTTTTCGTAAATAAATATTACCTTTAAAAAAATTTTTTCGACAAACGATTTCTTCGGTCCGAAAGTTGATAGCCTGCATGTGAGAAAAATCTCTCATTTGGAACACTTGTTGCTGGAATCGCTAAAACATATGAAGCTAAACTAGATAGTATAGGAAATTGGGATTTATTAAACCTCCAGTAATCCGACATATCGATATTACTTCTATCTTTCCTGTATTCATTGAGCTTTTTTTTGATATCAATTGATTCTTCGTCAGTTAGATGAATTTTCAGAGTCTTCAACGTTCAGCTTTTTCTTTAATGAATGGGACTTTAAGGTTTCCTTCTTTCTAGCACTAACAATTAGCTCATTAAATCTTTTCGATTTGAAAAGATCAATAAGAAAATTTTTAGCCTTTTTAATTGTAAGATTACGTTCATTTCGGTTTACGAACTCGAATTCTTTATAAAAATGGTGTAGGAAAGTTGATGCTATTAAGAAATCATTTGATTCGAGATCACATATATTACAGTAGTGATCATAAGATTGTTTAAAAGCAGCTTTTAAATCTTTGCTTAACCTAATATCATCTTCCTTTACCACTAATTTTGTTTCAATAAATTTTAATCCAGGTATTATCATACTAGTAGTCACATAAGTTTCTCCACTCATTGTTTCACTTAACTTATTAAAAGGACCAAAATATTTTAAAGTTAGAGAAAGAATCTCCAAGAAAGACTCTTCTTGATTTAACAAACTTAAAGCAAAATGTCTATATTCTGGTAAGTGGAAAATTGCGTCAATGTAATTATGAAGTTTCAAAATACGGTTTAGCATTAAATAAGAAGATTGTCATCTGGTTGAAACATCTTGAGTGAGCATTAAAACATTTTCAAAATTTTTCTGATAGTTTTCTAATAGACATTTAAGCTGGGAAGAATGATTAAATGAGGTCACTATAGATCGTGATTTTTACATTATTATGGCCAATTGTTTAAAACTAAAATTTGGATCATTTTCTTCGAGCTCATCTAATTGGCTATGTTGGAAAGAATTACAGTTATTCAATACTTTTTTTACAATTAGCTGGAGTACATGACCCATGCAATGGATAGGAAGACGACCAATTTCTTCTTTTATAAGTGTAGATGCTTTAACTACCGTACTGTTGTTATCTGTAACAATTCCCAAAACTTTTTCCCTAATTCCATACTCACTCAAAATCTCAAACACAATTTCTTTTATATCTTCAGCACGGTGTCTTTCAGTCATACATTTAAAACCCAAAGCAAAAGATCTAAAAAGTTTACTAGATAATGTCCTGTAATGGAAAGATACGTATAATTCTGACATGATGTCCAGCTATCATTTGTTAAACTTATAAAATGAATTGATTTTAGAATATTCAAAAGTTTCTTCTTTTGAATTGAATAAACAACATTCATTGTTGATTTTATTCGAACCTTAGTAGGAATTAGATAGTCCTTGTTTAGCAAGCGACAAAACTGTATGAAATATTTGTTTGTAAGAATCCTATATGGCAAATAAGCCAAAATAATGAAAAAGAGAAGAATCGTATCAGTTTTGATTATATTTTTTGCTTCTAATTTTCTTTTTTTTTTTGGCAACCATACCCAGTCAAACATTTTATAGAGATTTTTTGTAGTATCTTTAAAGATTCTTTATAAAAACTCTTAAATTTGGCCTATTTTGAAGAAAAAATAGAGATATTTTATAGATAAAAAAAAATCATTAATTAAACAAAAAAAATCTTTGTTTTTTCTCTTTATTCTCTTTAAAATTTTTAATCTGTTCTACCAGTAAAAAATTTTTGGTAGTTTCTTTACAGATTCTTTATTATTTATTTTTTATTATTTTATCTGTTTATTTTATGTGCCGATAAATGAAAAAAAAAAATTAAATATCTCCTATTTTAAGAAATAAAAAAAAATACCCTTCTTAAGAGACTTTAAGACTTAACTACAAAGTATCATCAATCAAGCATGAGAATAAAATTTTATTTATTTATTTATTTATTTAATCGTTTATTTATTTAATCGTATAATATATTATAAAATCGTGAGAAATAAGTATTTAAATGAAGAATAATATTCGAGATAAAAATTTCAAATGTCGGAAAGATAAAGCTATTAGCGATGCATCAAAAAACATGTGATTTTTAGATTTTTCTCAAGAACCATTCCTAATTAAATCAAAAAGCTTTTTAATTTTTACTTAATTGATAAAATGTTTAATTGAATAATGCTGTACGCTAATTTGCTTACGGGATTGATAGCGGTTACTTTTTTTATTGATAGGTGCCACAGTTCACTTAATTATCCCATCTTTACTTTTCAAGTTACAGTTAAATTATCGACAAGCTCTCCCATTTAGAAGACAATAAGTAAATCATTATGCGTACTCTTAGAAGGTCATAAGTTCAAATTAGAAAAAAACCATCTACTTTTAGCAATTCAAATTAATATAATTCAATTGAACGTTTATTTTTATTTATATCAAAATTTTAATTAAAGTAATAAGGAAATTTTCTTCTTTTTAATATAGTTTTTAAAAAGTCATAAGTTTTGAGCCAAGTTTAAGTCCGAACTTGAAATGAATTTTTTAAATTTCGTACTTGGACTTTAATTTTAGCTTTGTCTTAAAATTTACCGCCAAAATAACTCCCTGAAACTGCAAAAAAATTTAAAAGACCGATCATGACTGATGAATTATCGTTCATATTAATTATTTTGACGCCCTTTTTTAAGTCATAGTCACTGAAATTAATGTCTAAGCCAGTCTTTGAGTTGTCTTAAGACTTGTGAATTTTAAACAACTTTTCTTTTTAATTTTTTCTTGAAATTGTTTAATTTTTTGTTCATTTCTTGATTTTTAGATTTTTAAATGAAAAAAATATTAATGTTACGTTTAGAAATCATAACTCTTAATTTAGCCCGAACCACAACAATATTATTGCTAATTACTTTATGGTAATACAAAAAACCATTGTACATATATCATCTGTTTTTAATTTATAAGGATTTGGCAAGTGATAATCAAAAGATTTTATTACTTTATTTGAATTGCCAATAATACACTTTTTTTATATTATAAACAAAAGAATATTATTATTTTTTACTGGATATCTAGCTTTATTGCAGCTTTAGTGATCATGATTTTGTTTCATATCTAGATCCTTGAACATTTTCTGAGGCACAAAATGGTGTTAATTCACCTTAATTAATAAATGCATACCGCTTACTGATTAAAAAATTGAAAAATTGAAAAAAATCTTAATTGAAAAAAAATTGAAGACTTTTTAGAGATAAATAAAAGAAACTTAAAAGATATTTTAGAGAAATTTAAAAGAAATTTTTAAAGATAATCTAGAGAAATTTGTACGATAACCTTTAAAAAAACTCTACAAATTTCTCTAAAATTTCTTTAAAGATCCTTTAAAATGAAGTTGACTGGGTATTTCATGAATTGGCTCTAAATGTAAGTCTAATCTTTGACGTCGATGCTGAAAAATACTTTTCTATTTCTATTTTTTCGTACTCAATGCATTGAATAACTTTAAAAACTTGATTACGATCTGTTTTTTCAGCTTGCTTAAAAAATGAGTTTGTGTTTAGGTCAAGATTAGTTCCACAATTCAAACTCATTTCAAACCCTTGGTTTTCATTTGCTGTATCAGAATTTGTTAAGGAAATTGCTAAATTTTGCTGGCTACGTTCACTTGCACTTGAATACGAATCAAGAATTGTTCTTGGACAAGATGGAGCTGATAATGTCCTGTTCATTATTGCCTTGTTATCTTATATGGTTTATGATTCATTTTATTGAAAAGTAATTTCTTAAAAAAAATTATTAGCAATTATATTTGATAAATTAAAGAAAATAAAAGGATTCCTTATAAATCAACAAAAATAAAATTAAAATTAAGCAAATTTTTGTTATCAATTTTATTTCAGAATTTTGAAGAATGTTTGAAAGCATTGTTCAGATTTAGTAGCTTTGTTGTTTTACTCAAAGAAATTGTTCAATATTATTTTTACTTAGGAGGAAAAGTCCGACAGAATTATGTAGAAGACTAAACAAGTCAATTCGCTATGACTAAAAATAACTCAGTACAGATTTTTTAAGCTTACGAGTATGCTTGGAAAATTAATTTACGATAAAAAAACAGATACAAATTAGATAGAATTGTTAATAATCAATGGGACTGTAAAAAAATTTAAGGAGCTTCATCATAAAATCTATTCAATTTTTAAAAGAGAGCTTTATTTGTTTATTTTGTTCAACGAGCCTTTCCTAGACTCAAATTTCAATCTCTTTAATTTTAGTTACAATAAAAAACAACTTTTGGACCAAAACCGTCTAAAAGAAAAATTACCAAATGTGTTCGAATGGATTTAATATGAATAACTAAAAATTAAATCAATAACCGTATTTTTGGTTAACCAATTTAGGCTAACCAGATTTTTGGAAAACCAATATTTGGCTAACCAAAATTTGCTAACCACAAAACCAAGCAAAACCTACATCACTATTAAAAAACTGAAAGTACAAATAAGATGCACTGAATTTTTTACCATTAGTTTTTATTAAAAAAAATTATTTATTTGAATAAAGTTAAAAGGAACATTAGTTTTACAATTTAATTTTAACCAAAAAGTTTTTTCTTCAAAACACTCAAAGCATCTTTTACAACTTTTCCATATTTTAGCAGAGAATCATTCACAGTTTGGCCTATTTCGTTAAATTTGCTATTATCAGTCTTAAGGCAATATCCGATCTTTTTAAAAAACGGTCTCACACACACAGACAAATCGTCTTGACACTCAATACTAAATCTGCATTTCTCACCAATTTCTTTTTTCTTCAAACACATAAGTTTGTATAGACGATGAGTGCTATTGACCATAGGATAATCCACTGGCCAGTACCTGTTTAGTCCACATACTCCGAATGAATGATTGAGATAGTTCTCGACCAGCTGGTGGCTGATTCCATTGAAACTCGCCTCAGTTTTGAATCTGATCTTTATTTTCTCAATGCGTTCGGGGCTCATATCACTCATCAACTCGGGTATTGTAATTGTTTTGCATTTGTACAACTTTTGAATTTTATAGATATCAATGGGAGTCAATGATTTCCTCTGGTGGTATATTTCATTTGATTGTGAGATTAAAATTGGTACCTTGCTAATCAAAGTTGGCTTATGGTCGTTTTGTAAGGCGTCTGAGTTATAGTGAATAACACTGTGAAAATCGTATGGAGCGTCTATTTCAAACGATTTAATGTCGTTTACTTTAAAATTTTCCTCGTTCACTACATTGTTGAACAAAACTTGAATATTCTGATCTCGATCTTGGCGCGAATGCTCATGATCAAATCCAATTCTAATTTAAAAAAAAATTCAATTCAATTAAATAAACAAAATTAATTTAAAAAGAAATTCGAAAAAGTTCAATTTCTTCATTATTTTATTATAATTTAAATAAAATTAAAAAAAAAATTTTGGAAATAAAATGCTCTTGACAATGATTTATATCAATAAATAAATTTCTAGTATAGGTATTTTAAGATTAAAAAAAAGAAACCCGGGGTAAAAAAAAATTATTTAATAATTTAAATGGGCTTATAATAAAAAATTCATAGTTTTTGAAAAAAAATTCGATTCTTCACAGAAAAAATAGAAAAAAGTACTAAAATAATTGATTAATTTTTGGTGAGCTTACAAATTGAAAAATTAAACGAAAATTTTTTTAATTTATTTCCATTAAGCATCTCTTGCCATGCTGCTGCTTCTTCTTTTGATGGCCTACCTCTTTTTCTTTTTGGCAAAGCTTGAAGCTGTTGGCTTTTCATATTAGTTTAAGTATAAGAAATTTTATGGAAATTATATAAGAATGATGAAATAATGATCACGGGTGTGCAATTTTTTAAATTTCAATCCCATGAGACCATTAAAATTCTTTTTATAATACACACTGGGGCTATGATGAAATTCAGCTAAACATCATATAAGTATTTCAAAGTTTTTTAAATTAAAATCCCGGGGTTATAATGAAACTTTTTTTGAAAAACCCAGGGCTTCTAGTAAATATTATGGTTGTGGGGCAATAGCTAAAACCATACTTGTACCCCGGGGTAGTAAACAAGAGTTTACGGTAACTAAAACCTAATTTAAAAATTTTAAATGAAGAAGTCTTGGTTGGAGGATTTGAACTGGTCATCATTAAAACATTTTATCTTTTAATTTTTTTGACTTTTAAATCTTTGACTTCAAAGATTTGATTATAAAGGCTATATTTAATAAATTAAATGGTTAAAAATGAGCTAAATTTTTGACTTACGCACAAGTCTGCTTTGTACCAATATATCGTGTTTTTAAATTGGAAAAAAACGGTAAAAAAATTTCATCAAAAAAAAATTAAAATATTTTAAATAAAATTTTGGTGGCGATTTATTTGTTTTTATTTTACGAATAACGGCGAGTTGATAAAAAAAAATTTTGAAATTTTTTATGAGGTTTTTTAAGCACTATTATATTTCAGTCTAAAGCGCTGAATCTCTTCTACAAAAAATATGATTAATTAAGTTAAAGTTCTTTTCATTCCATAATTATAGTGCCTCGAAGATAAGTACCTAAAAAAACCCTGCTAATTTAGTTCTCATCTTTGGAATTCTTGACGCACATAAGGAACATTTCCATTTTTTTACTTCATTAAAATAAAACATTTTTTTATAAATATATCAAATATTTTTTTGCTGTTGGGTCTTTTTTATGTCATTTTAATGTATATCAAAAAGTGATATTTTTATCATGAAAAACTCATTCTTTAAATGAGCATTCAATTTTACATGAAAAGAAAATCAACCTGTAGTACGTATCCTTTCCGAATTACAGGAAATCAAAGACAAACAACTCTCAAAAACAAAAATCAAAATATTGGGAAATTTTTTATGTCGAGGCCGAATTTGGACAAAATGCAAGACTTAGTTAACCACAAGCGGGAAAAAAAAGGTTATTACAGATACAATAGGAAATAATTAACCTTTTTTGACAACTTGAAGTTCATGATCAAAATTTAATTGATTAAAATCTTAATAAAAATGATAAAATTAGATTTTTTTAAATTTTTTTTAATTAAAAAAAAGATTTTTATTATTTTAATTAAAAAAATCTTTTTTTCTCTAATTAACCTTTAATTAATTCTTCTAAAATCTTTAAATGATATTTAAATATCAATTAAATTATATTACGGCGAAACAAAGTTAAATTTTGTATCGTAAAATTTCAAAATATTATTTAAGTATTCAAATTAATAATTATTACATAATTTTCTATCTAATTATTGATTAAACAATTAATGTTTTATAAAGTTTAGTCATTTATTATTAAAAAATTGATAAAAAATACCTTTTTATTTAAATCAAAAACTAAAAATTTTGATTTGAAATTTACATCTGATCACGAACTTCAATTTGCCACTTTTTTTGTATTTTTTAAAAATAATTTTAAAAAGAGAACTGATTAATCAATTGGTAATACTCAGAATATAATATAATATCTTCAACTACCAGAGGAAGAAGTGTATTCTTCTTTGTCTCACTGACTATTGAAATAAATTAATTCTTTATTCATTCTTGCTTTTGACACTCTTTTATTGGCGTGAAAAAAACTATTTAATTATTTAATAAAAAATAATATCATTAAAAATCATTAAAACTAAAATTAGTGATAAAATCAGGGCGCAAATTTCTAAAATAGAACCTTATTAATAAATAAATTTATAAAATAGATCGGGAATAATTATTTTATATTCATCTTATCTTTATTTCTTTTTCTTTGCTATAAAAAATTACAGATTTAATTTTTATGAAAAAAAATGAAATTTTTTTACAAACCAATTAACTTGTACAAACAATTCAAAATTTTTAAGCACCTGAGACGACCTAAAAAAAACTTTTCGAGTTCTAGTTGTCCTTAAATTATTGTCAATGAATAAAATTTCAAATAATTTATTTTTTTGTTTAAAATACAATTTTAATGTCAAAAATGCAATAAAAGATATCAAATGAATAAATCTTTGAGGCTAAAACCAAATTTACGCGTAGCTGGTTTTTACTTCAGATATTGATCAAGAGATCAATGCTGAAATTTTCTACATCCTAAAACAGAATTAGATTTTTTTCTTTTTTTAATAAACATTTAAGAATTAATTAATTAATTAAAATTCAATATTTCTATTAAAATTTTATTTTATTTTGAATCATTGAAGTGTCAATCGATATTTTATAAACAGGTGATCTAGCCTGTCTATTAGCCTTGAAACTTAAAATAAAAATAAATTAATAAAATGTAAAGTCAGTTTTAAATTAATTAAAATAACAATCTTAATCAGAATAGTCTACCGCCACATCAAGGGTTATAAAAAAGTACCCCAACCCATCATTCCTATTTCCTCTATTTTTCCTGAAGCTTCAACTATGTGATTTTTTTTTACATGTAACAACCTATTTCAATATATGTCTTTTTAACTTTCTTTAAATTTTTTTTAGATCATTTTACTTTATTTTTAAGGATCTCTAGCTCGGTACAGAAAACAAATAAATAAAAATAAATAATCATTATAAAAATAAGTAAACATTCTGTACTGATTTCAAATATTATTCGGTCTTTTTTTGCTAATTTAACATAATTAAAGAATTACCTATGCATTATTTCGTGTATGATAGTTCCTTTGGTCATACATTCATCGGTTAGACTGATTTGATTCTTGCCTGGCAAAAATCCGATTCCACTGCTGCAACCATTCATTTCGGTGAATAAAATGTAATCCTTTTGGTCTATTCTCTCAGTAAATTCCAAACATCTGTCGCCGTCAACACTCAGACTTTCTTGAATTTCTTCCAGGGTGGCTCGGATGAGGTCTCGCTCTTCGAAGCCGAATTCAATTATGTTCGAGAAAGCGAATGGAATCTTTCTGTCAGGCCATAGTGGACCTACTGCTGAACGCTTTGGTCGAGCTGAAACAATTGTACAAATAAGTAAAGCTTGGTAAATATTGAAAATATTCATCTTTTAATTAGTTCTGAATTGAAAAAAAAATTGAACTTATAATTTGAGATGCGTAATTTGAAATGAAATTTAATATTTTTGTTTTGATTTAAAGATAATATCTTTTTTAAATAAATTTGATTTTTATCTTTTCAAAATTTTTTAGTTAATTTATCTTATCAAATTTTTTTATCTAAATAAAAAAATGATTTTTGATTCAAATATGAAGAATTTGTTTTAAATGCTTATTTTTGTTATTTTCGATGCAAATTTATAGCTGGTTTTAGAAAAATCTTGATTTTAGGATAATTTTTTATTTTTAAAATATGACCTTAAATTTTTTCAATTAAAAATAAGATTTTTTTGCGTTTAAAATGAAAGATTTTGATGTTCATGAGTCAAGTTGGGTTTGTTGATTTTTTTTTAAATAAACAAGATTCTCCATAAAAATAAATCTATCTGAATAAGCCAAAAGTGTCTAAATATGATCCTTTAGCTATTAAGATTAGGGTCCCACTTCGATTAACAATTTCAATATTTTTTTAAAAACACAACAAAATCAACGAAATTTTTTTTTTATTTACAATTTTTAGTTTGAAAAAAAATATTCAAAGCTTAAATAAAATATAAAATTCGATTTAAAAAAAATTCAATCATTCATTATTGAAAAAATTAAAAATTAAAAATATAAATTTTTAAAATTATCTTTAGGCAAAAAAAGTTACTTAACTAATACATTAATTTAAAAAAATGAAAGAAAATTACATATTATTATAAAATGATGTAATTTTACGTAAAATGATGTAAAAAAATTAAATTAATAAAGTGTAAAGTTTTTTTTCAAAAATTGTTTTATAAAATTTAAATTTTCTATCAATTTTTCCCTTTTTCCTCTAAAATACAGTTCTTTTTTGGCCGTAAGCGTTTTCGGTCATTTTTTTTATAATAATTATATAATTTTTTTTGGTTTTATGTTTTTGTATTAATGGAAAATCAAAAATAATTCTAAAATAATTGTAAATATTTGTAAATAAACATCAATTTTTTCATCGGCTTCATAATGTGAATTCAAAAAAATATCTGAATTTCAATTCATTCATTCATAATATATAAATTATTTTTTAAATGAATTTAAAAAGATTATTTATTAATGAAAATCTTATGTTTAATTAAGATAATTTTATTGCAGTAATTTAAAATACGAATAAAAAAATAGTCGTTCGACAATTTAATGAAAATTCGACAATTGAGTGTCTTGAGTGTTCATTCTTTCAATTAAACTATTTAATTTAAATTATATTATTATACAGTCAATCCTCGATATAACGACAAAGTTGGGCGGAAATTTTTATATTCGTTGTATCGAAATTCGTTCTATCGAAAATCCCATACAAAAGCATTGAATACATTTTAAGATTTATTATTTTGAATTTTTATTAAAATTAATAAAAAAGGTGAAAAAATTAAATGAAAAGAAAAATTAATCCTTTTTAACATACGAAGTAATAGTTGTTTGTTTATTACAACTTTTTTCAATTACCAAATTTTCAATATTAAACAAAAAGTTAACGATATTTGATGAATCATATTCTTGTTTATTTAAAAAAAAATCTTTCAAATCGTTAATTCGTTCGATTGCTTCTTTTGAACTAATGATTGACTTTTTCGGTTGAGTTAACTCTTCAATTTCACTGTCATTATTGTCTGATTCTTCTTTTTTTGTAGCAACTGTATTTAAAATTTGCAAATCAGAAAGCGAACCACGTGCTGCTAAATTTGAGTCGACTTAAACAATAAATTACAGCTTTATCTACGTCATCGTAGCTCGAAAGTTTCATTCGTTTTTTTTCTGGTCCAACTAAATTTTTCTCATACTAAAAGCTTTGATTTCGATGCTAAAATTGTTGAAATTGTTGAGGGGTTTGCGTTATATTCATTTGCAAGAGCAGTAATCGTTATTTTTTGGTCTGTATGCTTTTTTATTATTTCAATTTTTGTTTCAAGTGAATAACATTTTCGTTTTTTTGGGACAGGATTAGATAAATTTTCAATCATTTTAATAAAAAGATTAACAGATAAAATTTTTACCTGTAAATATATATTTTTTTATTGAAAGAATATAGATAAAGTCAAATAAAGAACAATTAAATTTTTGCTTTATTTCCAATTAGTTAATTAAATGTCAAGATTTTTTTCATAATATAAAGGTGCGAATTTTTTTTGATTTTTCGTTGTATGAAGTTTTATTTCTTAAGAAAAAGATTAATTGGTTCGTTAGAAGAACCTTGTTGTATCGGGTTTTCGTTGCATCGAAATTCGTTCTATAGAAGATAAAAAGTATTCATTTTCCATTGATCGAAATCGGTTCTGATAATCGAATTCGTTCTATAGGGTTTTTCGTTCTATGGGGTTTCGTTGTACGGAGGATTGACTGTATTGTTTTAGTGATGAAAAAAGTATTCTTAGTGACATAAAAAATTTCTACCCTAAAACATTGATTTACCATTAGTAATTTTTTTAAATTTAATAGTTTATTGATGAGCTATAAATAGTTTATTTAAAATGACGATTTATTAGAAAATTTGAAAAAAATAACAAAAATTTTTAATCATTTCGCCAAATATTGAGTAAAATCCTTAATTTGTTAACATTATTCATAAAAATTTAATTAAAAATATTAAATACAAATACTTATCTACACTCTTACTTTAAAAATAGAAGTTTGTCATCTAAAACTCGAAAATAAATCAAAATAAATAGTCAAAATCGATTAAAAATATCAGATTTAATTTTCAATTAGTATCAAAAAGATAATAATGAGAAGCATTGCAAGAAATAACCTTTTTTATTCCAAGATAAACTAATAAAATAATTAACAAAGCTTAATCAGACTTTATTTCAATTTTCAAATGACTTTTCTAAAAAATAGCTCTAATTTCATACCTAAAATTAAATAAAAAAGATTTTTTTTTACAATTTATTAATTCTTTAATATTGAAATACTTAAAATTAATCTGTTCAAAATGATCTAGTTTGAATTTTGATTTTTTTTTCAAAATGATACAATTTTAATAATTTTAATAATTTTTTTCTAATTATCAATTTTTTTAAAAGAAATTCCATTTTATATTAAAATTGTTTTAATAATATTTCTATTTAGTTCATTATTAACTCGCTTAAAGAGAGCAAGTTAAATTTCCTTTTTAAAATCGGTTATATTTTATTCATTGACAAATTTATAGAAAGTATATGACAAATTTTTCTTTTATTAACTGACAAAATAAAAAGGATAACAAAATTATAGAAGCTACTGACAAATTTTTTTATAATAGCAACAAACATTTTTTTTTAATGACAAAAAGTAGCAATAAAATAATGACAAATATTTAAAAAAAAAGAGGTGCAAAATTATTGAAACCAATGACAAATTTATTTATTACGAAAAAAAAAAAAAAAAATCAAATGAAAATTAGAAAAATGAAAGAAAAAATAAACTTCAAAGCAATTAAATTTGTTTTTTTGGTCGACCTGGGCCACATTTAGTCGAAGTGGCCGCAGCTTTTGAAACTAAATGCTTTTCTTCTAAGTCAAACGGTAGTCTGTCTTGTTCCATTGCAAAGACCAAAAGTAACATTCCAATCTCTTAATAGCATTACAATTGCTCCAACTTTGATGTTAAGTTGATGTGGCGGAAAAGAATGAGTAGTCATTCGGAGAGCTTCTTCTATCGGGTAGTCGTCAGTGTCGGCAACCAATTCACCTTGACGATTGAGTATCTCAGTATTTGACAATGACTCGTGATTTTCGCCTTGAAGTCTTTGTAATATGACTTCATTGATTTCAAGACCGTCTTTGTTTGTTGGACACAAAAGGGTATTATTGAGTCGATTTTGTACGTTCAAATTCAATTGTCCAAAAACAAACACCTGATCAACAATATTTTTTAGACAACAAACTCTTTGCGGAAGTCGAATCATATATTGCCCATAGTACACACGACTTTGTCCATCTCCAATTTCCATTAGTCAGTTCTTGAATTCGTGCTTGTTTGCATCAGTCCTCACGTTAACTGTCAGAGGAAGTTAGGTAAATTGAGACTAGAGGGTAGAATTATTTATGCACATCAATATGCTGGATTTAATAATTTCGTTGTCAGACACAGTGCAGAATTAACGAAAATCACCAGTGAGCAGCACTACTTTACCTAAAAATGGAATATCAAGCCAATGCATTTCGTCTATCAAAAGACGATCAACGTGTTCAAGGATTACTCGCGACACCATTGAAGCTTCGTTGATTTTAAACAAAATACATTCCCGTAGTTGCTGAGCTTGACAAAACTGCAAATTAATGCTGCTCACAGAAATCAACGTAGTAGGTATCGGGATTTTGAATTTAGAGTGCATTGCCCTCCACCAATAAAAAGTGCCGATGCGATGCCAGTAAAAGCAGTTGGAGATAAAGATAGACGGAGGTGACGCATTCAATGATAAAATAACTATAAATATAAATATTAATATTAGCTCTTTTAATAAAAGCTTATTAGATAATTTGATTTAAAAATTACATTAATAACATATTTATGTAATTTTTAAAGTTATTCCAGGACCACCTGGATAGTCAATTCATTTTGATTTTGTGGTAAATTTTGTGTTCTTCGTGTAGTCAAGTTCATGAACATAGTCCTCACTCATAGGCTCTTTAAATATTTCCCACAGCTTATGTGCATTTTGAGATGATTGTGATATAACAATGATACATACAGTTAAAAAATAGTAATTTAATTAGCTACAATTTTAATTACAAGAAAACAAATAAATTAAATACCTAATTTTATATGGCAAAATTCTTTCATCATATTGTACCACTGATGGTTATTTTCTACTTAATTTAGGGCAGGTGCTGCTTCTACAAACGTATTGTAAAGGAATTGATTGGCGGTAACATCACGGAAATTCATGAAAAAATTCAGTCGACATTGTTCTTGGTGCTTGATTTTTGGCAAAACGATCAATGTTGGCTCGATTGAAAACTACATTTTGTCGATATTCCTCATGAATAATTAGAGGTACTATTGTGTGCGAAATTTCTGAACGTTGGTGGCTCTAAATCTCATCAGCTACCTCAATCGAACTCACACAGCGCTTGCGTTCAAAAGTTCTAAATTCATCATAAACGACCTGATTAGTTTGATTGGAATCATCAAGAACATTATCCAAATTTATCCTATCCGCATAATTATTGTTGTTGTCTACTGTTGCATTATCGTCATTATAACCTATGTGCAATTAGCGTCATCATATGGCGGATTTGCTCCATCCTCGCCATTTAAATTAATATTTTCGACATCGTTGTCAGGCTAGTTGAGCTGAACGTCATAATCATCGTTTTCAAGTTCGACTGCAGTCGGCTTTTGATCAGCTGAGCGTTTTTATTTTGAATCACACCAAGTTCCCCACGATTAATTCCTCAGGTTGCAAAGGGCATTTGATTATTTAATCCATCAACCTGAACATTTTCTCTATCATTGCCTGTTCAAACATACTTGAATATATATTTCATGGAGGAGAAACTACCGCTACATTTTTGTCAAATGTCCCCTAACAGTTTAATTTCTGCCATTAATTTTCAGCATCGATTAATGGGAAAACTTTTTTTTCGCATTAAGGCAATGTGAAATATTAATACAAAAATTACAGTATAAAAAGTAAAAACGCTATAAATTTTTTTCTAATTGTTCAAAAATGATTCTGCTTACAGTACAATGTTTTACAAATTTGTACAAACGAATTCCAAGCTCTGCTAAAAACTCTTAATTTTTCTTTAAAATGCACACAATCAAAAAATATTTGATTAATTTATGCAATAAATTGCAGAGTTTTTGCAGAGCTCGGCATTCCTTCCTAAAAAATTTTTACAATATTGTACTGTAAGCAAAACAATTTTTGTGCAGTTAGAAAAAATTATAGCGTTTATACTAATTTTACTAATATTTCACATTGCCCGCACTCGTGTCCTTTCACTTTAAAGTTTTGGAAAGCCTTTGGAACAACAATTTCCAAATGTTTCATAAACGAACTATTTGGTAAACATGGTTCATGAACCATCTTGCTTATGAAAATTTCAAATAGTTCTCTGTCAAGATCAGGATCGGGTAATTCGCAACAAATTATGTTATCGATCGCATCGGGGGTAGACGGCATTAGCATACATACATAAAAACATGTGATCATGAGGTAAGCTGCGTTTCTGGTATTCTTCAACATGAAAAAACGCTTACACAACTCCAATTTTGTGCTCTTAAGTAAAATCTTTGAAAAATTCTCTGGATTTCAAATTGTAAATGCGAGAGCAGATGTCAGGTCGAGACAAATAACCTTGGCCATTTTTTAATTTTCGTTGTAGTTTGGGCCATTGAGGATTAGATGTGAACGTGGAGTATCCCGTTCGATCGCGGAATACTCCCCACGTGTAAAACATGATCTGAACCAGCTAGACAAACAACGGCAACATTGGGACCGAGAACGACGGGAGCTGAAGGACGACATAGAACAGTTGCAAATGGAACAGCAGTCCATGAGTACTGTAAGGAGCCAACTCGAAAAAAAAATCCAGATCATAGAGTCGGGTCCATTAATCGACGAGATCCAAACCTTGCGAGTACAAATAACCTCGAAAACCACGGTTCTTATTCGTTGGAGAGCCAGCCGATGTTCTCGAGCAGGTTGGAACTAACACTAGCCGAAAAGTTACAACTCCGTCAGCGTCAACAGTCTATATGGACCGATGATTTGGCTAGGACCTCGAAAATTTGCGACGAATTGAACAGAGCCAAAGAAGGTCTCGAACAGGAACGGAGAAATCTTATGGCTCGAAACCAAACTGTTGAAGCTTAGAACGAGAGTCGAGCAACTTGAGGAAGAGAATGCAGAGTTGCGTGGTCAAGCAGAGCAAGAGGAACCGTTAAAGTTTCCAGACCGCCTTTAGGTCTACACAAGTGAGCGCAGGGTAGTTGCCTTATTCTGCTCTCACATGTTGTGCAACCTGTGTCATCAGCGACTGATAGAGCTCGACCGTAGCTCGCTCTGCCGAATGTGTCGAGGAGTTGAAGTAACAAATTGTTTGCATCTATTCTGATTTCGCAGTTGTTTGTCTGTTTTTTTTTTTTGTTTATTTTTTTTTTTTCTCAGGGCTAGTCACCTCTTCATTGAGGGGAAGGTATGTTATTACCCAAATTTAATGTCATATTAAATTTGAGTTATAAACAGTTACAATATTATTTTCAACAGATATAATATTATTTTCAACAGTTACAGTAGTTATTATTTTCTAGTCATAATTTTTCATATTCAAATGCTTGTTTTTCACTTATTAGTTTCAGATTCCAATTTATTTCAAATAAAGATTTATCCTTTAAATGTTTCTTCTTTTATTGTTTGGTCTCTCAACAAAAGCATAGCCGGAGTTATTTAATTAATACTCATCTACGCTCAGAAAGAAAATAAACAAAAACCACGTTTATAAGACTTTAAAGGCTTATTGGCAAAGGTGGTCCGATTTATCCGAAACTACAAAAATTAAATTAAAATAATCAAAACATAAAATAAATCACATTTTTTTGAGACTTTATTGCCATAAAATAGAGCTAAAATTCAAAAAAGTAAATCTATAGATTCGTTCACAATTTTGTCAAGTTTATTTAAAATATACACGAAAAAAAGTGTTGTTTGGCTATAATCGCCAAAGTCTAGAAATTTCATGATCTTTTAGAATATATGTGATTTTAAAAAATATTTTAATTTTATGATTCAATACTTGGGTCTCAAATAACTAAAACTTTTTAAAGGGCAATTTTTTTTTAGCCTCCCAAAAAAAAATAAAAAATAAAATTAGAAATTCAGATAGCACTTAAGTTTTGAATTTTTTTTTAACTTTAAAAACTATTTAGTAAGAAGGCAGAATTTTACAACTCACTTTAATTAATGAAAGTGAAAATTTTTGCGTAGATCTATGAAGAAAAATAGGAATTGTTTTTTTTTTTAATTTTATTTTAAAAAAAACTTTTGATAAAAAATTTTAATTGACATTTTATTTTAAATAAAATAAATAATTTACATTCAATTAAATCCAAGGTGTTATGTGGGAAATTTAAGGAAAAAATTTCATATCAACACACACACATTGCCATTTTGGTCAAGTCATATCTCTATCGATTTAATTACACACACACATAAAGAGAAAAAACGACATTGAAGCTTTGTCAAAGGAGTTTGGCGCACGATCTCCGCGTCAAACTTCACCTTTGTTTGCCATTTAAATAAATCTTAATACAAAATACACTCAACTTTTTTTTTTTAAATTAAATTATAAAAATACAAAAATTAAGAAAAAAAATTCTTGTTTCTAAATAAATATTTAAACAAATTGATTTGGATCAATAAAATTATGTGTTGAATTATTGCTCATTGATTTTGATATTTGCTTTTGTAATCGCTTGTCTTTCAACTTAATCTCCAGACTGGTGTCGTCCCACTCGAGCTCTCTGTCAACAACTTTAACATTCTCCTCTTCGGATGAACACTGATCCTCATCGTTATACTCATCATCCTCTTCATCATAGCTCGTGTATTCATCTTCATACTCCAAATTGTGCTGGACCACCTGTCCGGTCTCTTTGTTGATCTTTGAAAAAAAAAAAATTATCTCAACTCTTTTTCTTTTCTGGTAGTTACCTCAAGGGTGTCAAGAGGATTCTCAGTAATGTTCAGACCCGAGTCGTCCCACTCCATCTGAGGATTCTCTTCATTGGGCACTGGCTTTCTTCCACCAGTTCTAGACGTGTACATCTTGATTGCGCCGAATACCAGCACGAATCCGATTGAGCATGAGGCCACTACCAAAATGGCGAACACAATCGGACTTGTTGGGCCATTTTGTGAGACCAGGTCGCTCTTTTTTCTCACTATGTCATCATCGTTCTCTGACACCACAAACGACTGCAGTTGTTTGTGCGCCACAGGACCAGCAATGTTCTCAGCCTGAATTTTGACAGACTCGGACTTGGCCAAGTTGACTTGAACAGTGATCGCATTCGAGTCCACTTTGCTTTCCAATGAAGTGCATGAGATGAGGAATTTTTTGCTTCTGATCAAGTCAAGATGGGCCTCGTCCACTTCATTTATGTTTATGACCACATAGGTCAAGTGGCGAATAAAATTCTCATAATTTTTGATGCCAGATGGACCGGAGATTAGGACAGAGTTGAGGGTTTCCTCGAACCTGAAGCCATATTCATCGAGCAAATTCTGCAAAAACATCACTTTTTCATTGTTCAAGCTTGGCGCCATTAGGTTACGCTCAGGCATTATTGTAATAGCGCATTTGGAAAGCATGTTGGACTCATCAGACACGTCCTCGGCGCTTATTTCAGTGCTGAATGGTTCATTACTTGGCTGGTCTATTTTCATTATGACTATGTCTTTGAACGGCTCGAAGCCGTTCTCCAAATCTACTTTGAACACAGTCAGCTCTTTGCTTCCGTCCATTACTATTTTGTAGTCGGCCAAATGGTTCTTTATGTTGACTCTCACGTCCACGTCATGTAATGGCAGTGTTTTTCCATTTTGGCAACTAAAAGAAAATCAAAATTTCTTAAATATTTATTTTTTATGAAAATTTTAAAAATAAAATTTTTTTGAGATTAAGTATTTTTTCTTCGCATTGAAAAGTTGATGCATTAAATCTACCACCTGATTTGGGGCCCCGCGAAAAATTCTAAAAAATGCGCACACATTAATTGCCTGAAACTATACCTATTGAAGAATTTTGGTCAATATTGTAAGCAAAAGTCTATGAGAATGTCTGGGAAGCAAAAACACTTCATCAATTGAAGCTCAGGATACGTAAAATCAGAAAAAATCAGAATGGAAGATGTCAAAAGTCGGATTGACAAAATTCGAAGAAATGATATAATAGAAAAGATTTTATAAATAAACTTTGTAAAGCCTTAAATTCTTTTTCTACAGTACAATATAAAACTAACTTGTACATTTCTTTTCCTCAATTCTTCCTTTCCTCAAATTTTCCTTTCCCCACTTTTCCTTTCCTCGAATTTTCTTTTCTAGATAAACTTGAGATAAAAATTTAAAATTTTTTTGATAAGTTGATAAGACTAAAATAATTCTTTTCACTTAAAACAAAATTAGCAATTTAAATTTTTTTTCTCACTTTTATTTACATTTTCAATATTTTAAATAAATTAAAATTCAATTGTTTTCACCTAAAAAATTGAAAATTAATTTTTTTTAACTGGACCATTTCTTAACGATTTTAAATAAAATTTAGATCATAAAAAAATATAAAATGAAAGCGTCACTTCATTTTCGAAACGGAGAGTTAAGGAAAGGAAAGGTCGAGGAAAATAAATGAAAGGAAGAGTTGAGGAAGAGTCTAAGAACAAAATTTGTACAAGTTAGTTTTGATTTGTACTGTAAATCACTTGGTCTTAGTCTTCATTCTCTAAAAATGAAGGACATTTTGAAAAAATTCCGGAAACTCTGTCTTCATCTGTTCAATTAAACCCTCTTGTGCCATTTGAGAAAATAATTAAATGTTATTAAAAAAATACTAGGTTGGTGTAAATTTAGCAAAAAAATAAACTTAAATAAAACTTTTAATAAATAAATTTTTGATTCCGCTTTTTTAAATGAAAATTCCGCTTTTCTGATAAAAACTCATCTAAATTAATTAAAAGTACATCTAAATGAAAATTTAATTAAAAAAGCATAGTCTAAAAAGTAAATTATGGATACAGGTATAAACATGTAAACTAAAAATAAGAAAATCAGTTTGGAAAAAAAACTGCAAATACCACTGCAAACATACCTTGAATGGTATTCAAAATGAAGAAAATAAATTTTGCTCAACTTGCAATATGCCGATGGCTGAAGGAAGATATTTTTGTTTTTTTAAATGCAACTTAATAAAAAGGATTTTTTTTTTTAAATAGATATTCTTTTATTAAAATATTTTTTTTTTATTTGATTGAGCGAAATTTTAATTAACATTAGAGGTGAAAGAAATCATGGTTCCATAAAAATTAAATTTTAATATGTATTTTTTTAATTTTACTCTTTATTTAACATTTTTTTCGAATTCTGATTTTTATTCTTGGTCTTTTTTTTAAATAAAAAGAAAAGTCACTTTATTTCAATTTTAAAGTTAATTTTAAAGTAAACAATTAAGATTGTGTGTAAATTTTTTTTTAATTAAAAGCCTATACGGAAAAGAAGTGAAATTTTTTTATTTTGATTTTTTTCAAACTAAAAAAAATAAAAAAATCAACTTACTGAAGTGATGTGGATAGCTTAACAGATCTAGCTCCCGGATACGGCTTGCTCTCTTTGTTCACATAATTTATCCTAGTAATAATTTGTTGCACTTGAGCCAGACTCGGAGCAGTCACTGTCACTTCATTTAAATCTGAACTTTCCACCGAATGCTAAAAACAAAATTTTTAATTAATTAAACAAAAAAAAGGGTTGAATCAAAACATAGAATAAAAAACGTGAAATTTTTTTTTTACTTTAAAAATTTATCTGCTAATTTGTAATGAATAAAACAATCAATTCAACAATAAAGAATTTATAAATAAATTTAATATATGCTTTTTTTTAATCAATATTTAAAATAATAAAATGCTCAACGAAATTTATTAAGAATTAACAACTCTATGTGAAAAAGTATCTAATTATTACAGAATTTGACTAAAAACATAGTATAAATTTGTCAGTAATTTTTAAAACACATTATCAGACGAAATATTTTTTCTCACCCACAAAAAGTTATAACCAATTTTTGTATTTTTTTTACAAGTCAAAATTACTTCTTCAGCCATTTTTATTGCAATTTTTGTACGAAAACTCATTAGAATGAATCGTTGGTATGGCCTCACTTAGAATATGGGATACAAATCTGGAATCGATTTTTTAAAAAAGATACCCGCAGTTCACTAAAATCAAAGGTGAGTTAAGAGAACCAAAATATGTAGATAGTTTATTGAAAATAAATCTCACCACTCTAAGAGAGAGAGAGAGAGAGTAAGAGGTGAACAATTTAAAATAGTGGAGAACCAAGATCAGGTTGAATGGCATCATCTTCTAAATCAATTATCTAGTCAGTTTGGTTGTAACCAGTAAACTTGTTGTTAAGACTGTTTATTGAAGTATTCCTATATGTGAATAGTTTCTATTATTTATAGTGACAATGTTTGGCTCAAGAAAGGAACGCTTTAAAATGTTTCAATGAATTAATCATTCAGGGAACGCATGCGTGAGTGCTGGATTAAGTTATATAATTCTTAAGCTCAAATCTCAAATTTGTAATATCATTTAATTCTTAAAAATCTAATAAGTCATGTGGTTTAGTCACATGACATGTCTACATGGTACCAGAAGTCATAATTATGGGTTTGAAAAACAGTTAGTTCGAAATTGCAGTCAAAGATTGAACTTTTTTACAAAATGAATTGCAAATGTTTGGAATATTTTACCAAGAGAAGTTGTTGGACAAGAAGAAATTAATGGGTTTAAAATAAACTTGACAACTATTTAAAAAGAATAAAATTTATTCTACAAACCACTATGATACAATTAATCTTTAAACTTTTCGTTAGAGGATGACTTTTATTTGTTCCTTATTATTATCATTATAAAAATCCTTTTTTTTTTCAAATCAAAAACTAAAAATTTTTATTTGATCATGAGCTTCGGGGGATAATCAAAATGTAGAAAAAAAATGTAAATCCATGTTCATTGAGTCAGGCATTTTGCTTATTTTACTCTTGATAAAATTAAACATTTTTTTGTAAGTTACAATTTTTTTATTTGGCAATAAACAATAGACCATAGGCAAAGCCGAGTCCGATATCTTAATGTGTATTGAACAAACTTGTTTAAACAACGTAGGGCTAATATCGAAAGTGCCATCACAATTCCAATTGTTTTATTTACTTTTCTAGCTTTTCATTAAAATAAGCAAGATGTTTTTTTATATTATTATTCCTTTCAAATAAATGTGTTTTATTTTCTATATTTTTTGTCTTCGATATTTTTTTTTCTATATTTTTACATATCACCATGTTTGATTATTTTCTCCATGTTTTTTTTTACTGGGAAAATTTGATACGAATTTTTTTTTATTTCTATGTTTTAGTAGAGTTGGCGTAAACTTTAAAAAGAATTAAAATTGTTCCCTGGCATTTATAAATAAAATTTGAAAAAAAAATTTTTTTAATAGGTTTTGAAAAAATTTGTATCAATAAAAGATAGTTGGATAAAAAAAAAAATTTTAATTAATTAGTCGGATTTCGAATTACGCCAATTCTACAATGCCCGAAAAAATGGTTTAAAAAATTACCAAAAAATTATGTGCCTCAACTGATCCAGCATCAATGAATTCGTCACATTCCTGTTTGCAATCAGCCCGGTTGGCCAACTTCTTACTGAGCACAACTTGGCCAATATCTCCTTCAAAATGGTCTGTCATGGCTTGAGTGCGCGCATGAAAGCACGCACCAATATGACTGGTGATAGTGCCAGTGTCACTGGCATCATTCAGCTCATAGGCATCAATTATATCGCTGTTTGTATTGTTCTCAGCAAACTTGGCTCCATCGATGAACAAACTGGCGTTCGGGTAGTTGAATCTGATCTCATATAAATGCCATTCGGAATCACTTACCACAGACCATTCCCACAAAGACGGATAGAAGGCTTCATTTGAATCTATGTTGCTCGAGTCCTGATTCAACAAGTCCTGCTTCGGTTCTTTGTGTTCGCTGGGCTCTCTTCTTAGCAAAAATTTCAAATTTCCTCTGTAAAAATAAAGACCAAAGTGGTGTCTATTCAAGGACTTTGAATCAGTGCCGCACAGCACTTGCTCTTTGAGTGTTTTGTCCGCGCTGCCAGGCCGTCGGACCCAAGCACTGAGATTGAACTCGTTTCCGAACGCGCCATCAAAATCAATTTTTTTCCAATTGGCATTGGACTTTGAAAAGGTCTGATAATTGGCAGGTTCTCGGAGGACCTTTTGGTTCAAAGGCAATATTTTGTTCAGCTCATCTTCATACTCGTCCTCGATGCTGTCGTCAGATGTGTACAGGCCCCCGTTGAAAAGAGTCAATTTTTTGGCATCGGCGCACTTTTTGCATTTGTTCTGAATGGATGGGTCCAAATGGAGGCTCAATTTGGCCGTCACTGAATCAACCACGCACTCCGAGTCCTGTTTGTGCAAAATGTTCGCTTGGGTGCACACAGTTGAATCCAGTCGGGGGAACAATTTGGTGCTCTCGGTCTCAGAAGTGATTTCATTGTGGTAGTTGGTCCATTCTGGTGTGCACGGCTCCACTACTGTGATGTAGACTTTGGCGTCTGTGTGAGATTTGTTGTTGAGACAGTCGAAAGCGCGCACAATAAAGTTGAAGCTTTCGGCTCTTTTGACTGACCTAAGGGTGCTCAGAACTCCTGTGTGGTCGATTTTGATGGGAAATAGTGGCTCGACTGGAATCAAGGACTCGGTGAGCAGTTGATATGAACAAGCGTAGCCGTCGTTTGTGCAGTCATTGTCTCTGGCTCGGACACTCATAAAGTTCTGGTATATTTCATTTGATTCGGTCAAAGTCGCTGTGTAGACCCCTTCGTGCTCGAATTTAAGCTCATAGTCATCGTGATCAATTACTTGAATTTTTACAGGTATTCTTGAAAGGTAAAAATTTATTTTTTAAAAATTAAAATTTATCTTTGAAAAGTTAAAATTTATTCTTGAAAAATTAATATTTGGTTTTTTAGTAAAAAAGAATTTTTTTTATTAAAAAAATATTAAACCAAGAAGATTCATTTAAAAAAAGCTGCATGAATCTATCAGTCATTGATGAGAAAACTGAAGGCAAAGGAAGTGAACTGATACAAATCTTTTTTTTTTGTATATATTTTAAATTTATATATTAAAAATTTAAACCTTTTTTATAATTTTAGATTAAATAAAATTTATTACAGCTGAAAGCCAGGTTAAAATGAAAACAATTTTTAATCTTATTTAAAAAAAGTCTATACTTTTTTATCACTAAATAAACTTCACATGTAAAAATGTACTCATACCTATATTAAATAAATCGAGTTGTATAAAATGATTTTATTTAGATAAAAAACCTTTCTCAATATAAAAAAAACTTTTTAATTTTAAAAGATTTTTCAATAAAAGAATGAGTCCAAAAAAATAATTTTAAATATCTTGTCTAAAATAAAAAATTGGATGAGGCTTTTTTGCTTCCAACATTATTAAAGCTAAAATTTATTTAACTAGACAGACACTGCAACAATGTGCTGGCAGATGTAAAACTTTAAATAACAAGTTGAATTTTGAAACAAACAAGTTGTTTATTTATTAAAAGTTTTTTAAATGCAGTAGCATTTTTATTAAAGTTAATTTATTTTAGTGATAAAAATAGTAATTTTAGTCACAATTGCAATTTACAGCTTTGAAAAATGTTTTCTTTTAATTTTTGTTTTTTTTTAAATAAATTTTTTTATTTCTAATTTTTTAATAAAAATTTAATCAGACTCATTTGGATTGAAGATTGAAAAAATTTTATTGGAAAATAAAAAAAATGATTAAAATAATTTTTGATCATTATCATCAACTTCATTTTGACAAAAAAGATCCTAAAACATTTAAAATTTTTTTGTTTTGAAAATATAATTACAACTATCATCTTAATGTTGTAATAAGAAAAATTTCAATTTTTTTTGCTTTGTTCAATGTATTAATTTGTCAATATTTTAATTGTTTTTTAAATTTTTCAATCTTTTTTATATATATATTTCAATTTGTCCATGGGACTAAAATGTATGCTATTTTAAGGTGTTGACTGAAAAATGATAGATAATTATCTAAAAGTTTATTTTAAATATTTTTCTTTAATTTGAATAAGATTTTAAAAAAAATCTTTTCGGAAATTTATAATTTTTTCACGAAAAATATTTTTGAAAGGAATTAAAAATTTAAACATTCGTTTTTAAAGATATTTTTTATCTTTGATTTTTAAATCTGACTTCTCCTTAAAAAAATTATTTATTTTATTAACAAAAAAAAAAATCAATTAATCTTCTTCATTTTCCCATTTTTTTCATTTACTGTTTTGTTTAATTTTTTAAGTCAAAAGGTACAATTAATATAAGTGATGTGAAAAAAGTTAAATTCTCGTGAAATTTTCAATTTTTGATGAGTATTTTAAGAATTCTCTATTTTTTTATTTAACTAGAAATAAAGATTGATTTTTAACCAGACAGAAACATTTGTGAAAATTTTTAATCCATCGAAAATAATTTGCTTAATTTATGATTATTTTTTGTCCAAATTGATTTTTTGTCAAGACTGCTTTTAATTGATTTAAATTGCTCGTTAAGCAGAAACACTATTTTCTCAACTTAGGAAAAAAACTCAAGTATTACTTTAATAAATTGCCACAATTTTATTCTAAAGGATGATTATACAATCGATATTTTTTATAAAAATAAATAATTAAATATGCTTGAGAAAAATTTTGAAAAAAATTTTTTTTTAAAAAAATTAATAAATTTCTTATTTGGTTTTTAATTATTCACATTAATCAATTAATCATGCTAAAAAATGGCTTAATTAAACACGAATTACGTGACTAAAATAGGCAAATATTTAAATAAATTTTAAATCAAATTGAGTCTGAAAAAAATCCCACAGGAAAAAAAAGTTAAAACAACTTACTTTTTGGAGGGCAGCGACGGAGTGCTGCAGTCGTGGGCTTGAATTAAAAAGTCGTACTCTTTTCTTTTGTGACAGTCCAAAAAAATTGTCTTTTTCTCGTCGATTGTCTCTTTGCGCACAACCTCGATCACTGCTTCACCTGTGAGCTTGTCTTTGATGTCAATGGTGAATGGAAAGTCCTCTGAAGTTGGCTTGAAGACATGGTATGAGCAAATTCCGTCTAGAATAGGTTATTTAGAAAAAAAATGCGGAAATAACACTAGGTTACTTATTGATTCAATATTTTTTATTTGAAGATGAGGTTTTAGATCTACCAAGACATTGCGCTCACCAATGGTGCCAATGTAGCCAGCCGACTCATTCTCTATGTCCAAAACAGGAGCTTCACTCGAGCTGGCGCCTTCAGAAAAAATTATTCCCCTCCCGAACAAAAACAAATAATTAAATTAACCCACCATTTATTGAGGCAATGAAACCTAAGGCTGTAAAGGCATACGCTAAGTATGACAAATTTGTTCGCAACATTTTATACCATCAATCTATCTAAATTAGAAAAAAAAAATTTTTTAAAAAAAAGTAGCTAAATCGATTTGTTAAGGCGAAAAAAGTCTTTTATTTGGGAGCATAATGATTACACTTTGAAACTTATTGATTTTCTTGCTTATTTGTTGCTCTGACACAAAATTACCAGTAGTCAAGCAAAAACGTCGCAATGTTAAAACTTAAATTTTCAAATTTTGCAAATAGAAAAAAAAATTCTTTTTTAGAAGGATAAAATATTTAATTTCCTTTTGTTTGCATGGAAGTAACATCGATTTTTGCAAGCGAAATTTCTCGTCAACATAATTTATTACTATACGCCAAAAGATATCGATTTTTTGGGCAACGAATCGATTGCTTAGCGTTCGTCAACAAGCATTATTAATTGTTCGTTTAGAGATGAATATCCGAAACATTTAGCATGGATAAACTCGACTCCTTGCTGATTATCTTTTAATGAATTTCAATATTGGTGCATTTTCGAACTCTGTTTCAACACAAAGCAATACACAAACCTACATGGAGATCATCAGATAAAAGAACTTTAAATCAAATTGATCATATTAAAAATTTAATACACTTAATTAAAAAAAGTTAAAACACTGACAATTTTTCGATTGGAAAGATCACAAACCAAACGAAGGGCAAGTGTAAAGTTATGCACACTGGAAATAAAAATGCTCACATTGACTTTAAAATTTTTAATAAACATGGAACAGTAACTTTAAAATATTTGAATTAACACCGACTCCAGTCAATTTAAATGAAACTAATCTGATGCGTTTAGCAAGTCGCTAGTATTTGACACTGTGTAAAATACTTCTCATTTTGGATTCAGAGTTATTTGTCTGGACTAGAAGTGGCCATTTATTAATAAAGTTATTATTTAATTTCTTTCTTTATTATTTTGTGTTATAACCGCGAACAACCAGATCGAAAGATATGGCAAATTGAAGTTTATGATCAAATTTTCATGACCATGCTCAAAAATTATCACTAAAAAAGGTTTATTAGATATTTTTGTCCTTAAATTTTACTGCAGACGCATATTTTCTAAGTAAACTTTTAATTTCAAACTAAATTTTTATATCTGCAAAGCTCTGCAAGAACTTCATCAATGCAGAATTATGCACAATACTATAGTATGATTTATCATGGTTTTCTACACATTAAAATGTATCTCTGCATTTAATTTTTTGATTTAAAATTCTTAAAATTTTTTTTAAAACTGTTTCTCAATAAATTAAATCATTTTTGACTTTTTTTATTTTTATCAAAACTAAAATCAAAAGAATACTATAATTAATTAATTTTGATTACAAAATATTTTTTTTTCATGCCCAAAAAAATGTATACATTAAACCCGATTATGAAATATTGTCTTTTTTTTGTAAAATAAATCAAAGACATGGCTAATTACGATTTTAACTTCAATAATTTCTATAGCAAATAATAAATTTTCGAAGTATGACTGGAAGAAAAGCCGCTTTACTAGCTCTTGAACTTTTTTGAAATGCGGATGATACTCAATCACAAGTCTCTGATGATAATAATTATGAGGATAATGATTTCGAAGTAGAAATGGAAACATTGAATTATCCTAATACTGAATATGATTGAGATGAAGAATAAGATAATGAAGAACTTGAAGAAAAAGAAGAAACTAACTTTGACAAAACTTCGAAAAATGGAATGATATGGATTAGATTGAATGAAGGAAAAGATACAAGTCTAGCAAAAATGATAAATTTTATTGAGAAAATTGAACATATTAAAATTAGCTGGAATAAACAGCTAGATCTTTATAAAACTTATATAGATAGTCTAAGATGTCTCGTCGAATGTATTTGAGATCATTGACTAATGAAATGCTGGAAATGATAAATAAAAGCATAAAGGGGTCCAAAAAAAACCAGAGGGTTTTTATTTTAAAAACGTTACAAATAAAAATTTCGGTCTTTGAGTGGTAAGATAGCTTTTGAGTATGATAATGGGAATGTAATCATAAACTACAATTTGCCAAAGATATCAGCTTTAAAAGACAATAAAAAATAAAAAGTAACCATAAAAACTCTTTGTTTTCATTTCAAGTCAAAAGAAGTTTTATAAAGACTTCTGTGGTCTTAATAGTTTTGAACTCGAACATTTTTTTATTTATTGTATTTATTATTTTTTGCCTAGATTCAAAATTTTTTAAATTGATTCAATTAATTTTTTAATTATCTATCAAAATCATAAAATTTTACAATAAATTATTAAACTAAAAAAAATAATTGTTTTAATTTAATGAGTTTTATTGAATTCTCTGGCCTCAACGATTTAAAAAAATGTATCTTCTAGTGTTAAAAGAAGATAGAGGGAATTAGAAAAAGTGCAACACAGAACAACAGTAAGAATCTTGGGTGTAAAGAAAAATTGTGCAGAAAGAAACTTACGTCTCTAGAAACAAGAAGAAAAAGAGACTGTTTAAACAAATTTATTAATGATCCAGAATTTTTTTAGTTGGTAAGTGGAATCAGACAAAATTAATTTTTAAGAGGTCATGCAAAGATGGTTACAAGAGAGCTGATTAAAAATTTTCTTCCTAATTTCAATTTTTTCACAAATTCTAGATGTCTGGAAGCGTCTACTTTCAAAGCAAGGTTTGATGAATAGTTATGGTTCAGAAACCGATGTAATTGCAAAAAGGTGCCACAGCCTTACGGTTTAACTCGAGTTGTTTCGAGTTGTTGACGATTTTTCCTAATACTATTTTATGTTATCAAGTGTTTTAATAAAGCAATAATGTCTTAATTTTTTATTTTTGCTCTAAAAATTTTTGGCAAAAAGTTAAACAAAAAAATTGATAAAAAAATTCAAAAAAATTTAAACTTTAACTATTACCAGATTATAAAAGTATAATTTTTTAAAAAAAGTTGTAGTTTTATTAATAAAATCAGGATTTATCAATTTTTTATAACTTTTATCGGTAACTTAAGCAAAAAGTTTTTGCTAGCGAATAAAAACAATATGCACATGACAAAAATTTTGGAAGTAAAATAAATACATTTGACTCCAGTAAAAACAATTAATAATTTGATTTAATTGCAAAAAAAATTTCTTGTTTTAATTTTTGGAATTTTAATATTTTAATAAACAAAATAAACAATAAAAAAAGATTTTGGATAAAAAGGTAATGAACAGCCCTATTTTATATTGATGCTTAGGATAAATGAAGAGCGACAAAGGGTATTGATAAGTTGGCGAATCTGAAATTTGCTGAGAGACTTAGAGAGCTAAAATTAATAACATTAGGGATATGAAGGAAGTGAAGAGATCTTATTCAAGTCAAATTTATATAAAATTTTTACTACATCTTAATAAATTTGCATCATAATAAAAATTTAAAGAAAAATTTTTTTTTTTCTAAACAATTTTTTCAACTCCTTATAGGTAAAATTTTCTAGAAAGGTGTGGTTCGTAGTGGTTTCAACAAAAAATATTTGAAAAATGATTTTTTTTTTTAAAGCTCATCACTGAATTAAAAAATAATTAAAAAATCAGAAATCAGAAATATGCTTAAAGGAACAGCAGCAACTCAAGTGAAAAAGAACTAAATTGCTTATCACATCGATTCTAATCCCGCAAGTTCAACTCCTTTAGGTATACTATGAAACTATGGCTCCAAAATTAATTCAAATAAAAATAACGAATTATTTCAATATTTTTTTTATAAAATTTTTAGACTTTTAATAAGCTTCAGAATTGCTTAATTTTTATGCTTCGAAAAAAAAGAAAAATTTAAGATTCATTAAAATGTTTATTTTTTAAAGACAATTTAAAGAAAATTGAATAAATTGATAAAATAAAAATACAAAAGATGTTTAAATATTTTAAAGCTAAGTAACTGCCTTGACAAATTTAAGCGTAATTATCTGTAAATTTAAAAAAATAGCTAAAAGCTTATTCTAAATTTTAAATTGAATTTTTTTTTTTTTTCAAAGATAAAATTCCAAAAATAAAAAAATTATGTTTTAATAAATTTATTGGAATTCATTAATATCCTAGTTGAAAAATTAATTTTAAAATCTAGCCAAAATTACTGTATTATGTCGAAATCAGGCTTCATTTATTAACCCTGATATTTACCGAATTATAAAAAAAAATCCAGTGCTTACGCATTTTCGACGCATGTCCTCAAACATTTTTTTAAAATTAATTTAAAAAATGTGAGATTTCTTACTTTGCCTGAGAGCTAAAATTGAATTTTTTTTATTAAAAGGTCAAAGGGTGAGTTAAAAAGTATCGTAAAAAATATCATAAAAATTTTAATAATTTAACCCTAAAAAATACTAATTGAAAAGTTTCGCAGAATATTTTGAAAATTTTTTTAAAATAATTTCTTTAAATCTCACATTCTTTCTTTTCTGACAAACACTATCATTTCAATATTTTACCTTTCTTGCTCGGACTCCACCAACTAGACCTTAAGTCTAGTTGAAAATTTTTAAATTTTCTATAAAATTTTTCCATATAATATTTATAATTTAAATTAAAAAAAATCGGTTTTAAATTAATAGTTTGCTTAAGAACATGTGCTGAGAATTTTTTTTGATTTCAAAAAAAGCCTCAAAATGTTTTGATTTATTTTAGCACTTAAATCAAGCAGTGAGAATCTACTCGAAGAATAAAATTTGTTGAAGCTATGCTGCCTCTTATAATAAAAGTGAGAAAAATCGAATCGCCTTTTATTTAAGATCTGTATAAGAATATTAAAAAAATTACTCATATTTTTTATTTTTTGATTTTTAATAAATCATTTATTTATAAAGTCTCTTTAATATTTGATGATTAAATTCATTGTCCATAAGGATATCAAATAAAATAATTTTTTAAAATTCTGCTTTAATGATTCAACTAGCTGACTGATTCATTTAAAAAAATAATTCTGATTTTAGTTTATTTTTTTTTTTCATATAATTTAAATGAAAAGAGAATTTTTTTATAAAAAAAATGAAAAATCTTCTAAAGCTGACTTCTTCTAATTTTATAATTGTGATAAAATATTTTTAAGCTTCATTATTTTTTTTTAATCTTCTTATGAAGCTTTAAAATTTAATTATACAACACAACTATTTTTTTGCTATATCACATTTTTAAGCATGAAAATTAAATTGATATTTAACTAAATTATAAACATATTTTTAAATTAGAAAAAAAGGCGAATCAATTATAAAATCAATACATTGTCCAAATTTAGCAGGAATTGGAGATTTTAAGTAGTGTGGTTATTATTAACAATCACTTAACTTTTTATTTAAGATAAAAGCAAAGAGCAAATTTTTTGTTAATTGCCAAATAGCTTTAGGGTAAGAATTGATGAAGAACTAATTTAAAATCACCTTTGTTAAATTTTAAACACTATAAATTGGTATCAATAGAACATTTTAAGAATGAAATCCAATATTTTTGAAAAATATTTACTAATTTTTATTAATCATTAATTTAATCAAAATCAAATTTTAAATTCAAGGAGCACTAGCACATGTCATTTAACCATTTCAAAAAAATAAACTTTCGGATCGAAGCTAAAAATATCAAGCTTGATCAAATGTTCAAATAAAATCTTTTCCGACTGGAAAAAAGTTGTCATTTTATATTATAAAACATTTATTTGAAAACAAAAATATTAGCAATGCTGAGTTTACACTCTCTTTTCAAGAGTTCAAAATACTTTAGTTATAATACAGAATTTTATTATATAAACTAAACATTTTTTTGAAAGCTTCTCACTTGTTTTAATACAAAAATATTAATTAATGTTCATTTTCAATATCTTAACTTGATTTTATCTTTTTTCTATTCCATTTAAGATTATTTCTTTGAAAAAACACTGCGATGAAAAGTTTTTATCTTTTATTTTACTTACCTCGACGATGGATGATAACAGAAGTAAGAGTTAATATTGTAAAAAAATATAAAACCCAAATCAACAAAATTGAATATATTAGAGCTGCTAAAGAATTTAAAATTTTTTTTCTAAAATATAGAAATGTCTAAAAATCAAAGATTCTTACCACCGAAAAAATTTAACTAATTTTTTGAGAATCAAATAAATTTAAAAAAAATAAAAAAGTTGCGAATTAATTTTTTTTCTATTTTGATTGTGCTTAATTGATCATGCTAATTTATTGATTAGTATTTTAAGATAGAGCCAGCAAAATCTTAGAAGGTTAGATTTATTTTTTAATCTAAATATAATTCAGACAAATAATAAAAAAATTAAGCATTTTCCTTTTTCGGTGATTCGAATTAAAGAAAATATGTATTTGTTTTTTTAATTTCTTTTATTAAATAAACATCCTTTTTTTTAAATAAAAATAGATTTGTTAGCTTGAATTGTCTTTGACAAGTCATGTCAAAAAAATTAACAAAATCAATCCAGGATTTTTTTATTTTAAAGGAAAAGTAATAACATTTCGATTATTTTAGGAAAATTAGTTATCTTTAGTGTCAACTCAATTGTGAAGGATAAATTTTAAAAAATTTATCCAATTTATAATCTCTCTTTTCTTTTCCTAATCCTTAATAAAGTGAGTAAAAACAAAACAAAATTTTTAATTTTTTTTTCTTTACGGTTCATTGAAATAGATACTACAAGTTAAAAAATTAATTGAAATAGGTTAAAATAGAGAGCCTAAAATATATTTTTTTAAAAAGAGTAGAGATAAAAAAAAATCGAAATCACTTGAAGATGATCAACTTTTAAAAAAAGTTAAATAAAAAAAATTTTATTTTTAATTCTTTTTTTTTAATTGCTTCTAAATAAAATATCAGAAAAAATTTTACTTCCACTTTTTAGTTGATACCCGAAAAAAAAATTAGATATTATGAACAAATAAAAGCAATTTGAATTTTTTAAATCTGATTTTTTTAAAATTCGATTTTGTTTAATTATTTTCTCGAAAAAATAGCTTGAAAAATAAATGAGCAAAAATAAAAATAATAACAAGCAACAGCAGGTATCTTTGATTATGATTTTTTTTGAAAAACTTAACAAAAAGTTATCTTCAACCATTCCATAAAAAAAACCTTTCTTAATCAATATTTTAATTAAAAATTTTAATTGATCTTAATTTTTTGGTTGCAAACCTTTGAAGAAATAGCATTTCCTGGCAGATAATTACAAAAAAAAATGTTTCGTATTTTAAATTGAAAATTAATCATGCTATTAAACATAAGTAGCTTAAATCTTAATTCTAAGCGAAAGAATAATCTTCAGAACAGAACTTTTAACTTGGAGAAATTTGACACACAACTCACAATTTTGCTTTCTAAAAAAACACATGAAAAAGCTAAAGATTTCCTGATTCATGAATTTTCATCACCTATTTCGCAAGCTTTAGACTATAGAAAATTTATTTGTCCTACCCTAGGTACAACTAATTTTTAAAAATATAATATCTTTAAAACAAAGTAAGTATATATTATTCAAAATATGTTGTATTTAATATTGAAAGTTAATTGTGAAAGCTTTATTTATTTGTTAAAACTTTTATTATAAATAAATGAGTAAGACAGCTACGATGAGAGAAGTACATTCTACTCGAATAATATTTTTTTATCCTTGCTTGTGTTATCCATTTATTGGGGTGACAACAAAATAGAGGTCATTAATAAGGTTTTATTTAACATTTTAAGGAGCTACCATAGGTGACCTCCTAGTAGGTCATCTCCGCAAGCTAGTCTTGCTGTAGCTTATATATATTATTATTATTTCGATTTAACAAAGAAGTTTATTAAATCAATTGCAAATAAATAATTAAATTTTTATAACTCTACTGTTTTGCCTTTTCCTTTTAATTAAAAAAAAATTAATTAAAAAAATATTATATAATTAAAAAAAAACTTATAACTATGTTTAAAAAATAATTTTTAATTAAAATTTTATTTTATTAGTTCATCATCATCAATTGACTACAAACAACCGTCAGCTTTATTACAGAGCAATTTAGAATACTAATCCTCAATGCGATTACGATACCGTTTTTTATGTTTAAATAAAAACTTAAAAAGCGAAAAAAAAGCAAATTTTTTTATAATGTAAAAATTAAAAAATATGTATCTTCTTTTTATTGTTGGAACCAAGATAAATTTAATCAATTAACCTGGTCTTTTAAGGAAAATTTTTTTAAGAATCTCACCCAAAAGGAAGGCTGGTAAATGGTTTGAAGCTGATTGAGTATTAGTTTTTTTATGTAGGATTTTCTTAATTGAACATTTTTGGAATATTAAAAAAAATTAAATTCCGTTTATATAAAAATATAATTTTTTTAATATCGGATTCTTTTTTTTTAATTTTTAAACTAAATTCATCCTTTTCAGAATCGTGAATTTTTGGAACAAAAATCTTAAATGAAATAATTTTTTATTTTTTAATTAATAACAAAAAAAAATTTCATTTAATACAAACTTTGAACCATCCAAATTAAGTCTCTGCAATAACTCTGCAATTTATTTTCAATGATTTTCAAATACATTGAGTGCTTTGCAGACTAGCAGAGTTTTTGTCAGAACAATTTTTAGACTCAAAGTAAAAAAGTTATTTCATCTTTGATTTTGTTCTTTGTTCCAAAATTCCGGTGGCTGCTTTTTCTTCTTCCCTCGATTGAATGTCAACAAAAGATGAAAACTAGGAACAAAATTCATTGATTTTTAAGCTAAAAAAAATAATAATTATGAAACCTATCTAATTTTTTACTTCAAATTTGAAATTTAACAAAAAGTACTTTTTAATTTTTCTAAAAAACAGAATAATTATTTTATCTTGTGAAAAAAGTTGTTTTGTATCCTACTCAGCAATATTTTCTAATAAAGCTATAAGGGTTTTAGGTGCAGCTCTTAGATTTTTTATCAAATTTTGTGATTAAATGTTAAGATATTCTATTTAAAACTTGTGTACACAAAATCTGGACTAAATGCCGCTTTTGTCAACTCAATCCGATTGAAAACCTGATTTTTCTTTTGTCTTATTCTCATTAGGCCATGCTAGATCTATTTGAATGATTATTTATTGAAAAGAAAGTCATTAAACGCCTATTTACATGCAGAATCTAAAAAATTGTTTATTAATTTTAATTAATTGCTAAAAATAGAAAGCTTCTAGCAAGGCTCCAAGCTATGATGTTAGCTTAAAATTCTAGATGAATTTTTTCATGGACGGAATGGAGCTTTTCTGAAATAAATTAAATTTAAAAAAAGAGTGCCGAGCTCTTCTAAAGTTAGAACATATGGTAAAACTTTAGGAGATCGTGCTCTGAATTAAATATCTAATTTTTCAATTAGCTAATAAAGCTTTATTTGAATAAAAACTAGAAAAAAATGCGTTTTTAATGTTTCTCTAGGTGAAACAACTAAAACGAGTTTAGTATAGATAGTTAAATTTATTCAAGCCCTAATCTAACATGGCTTGAAACCACGAGCCGTGATCAGATACGCCATAAAAATCAATTGACTAGGGAGATCTAATTTCATGCCTATTTTTACAAATAATCTCATTTTTTTCAACATCTTGATTTTCTATCTCAGCCCGACTAGCTTACAATTTTCTGATAAATTCTACCCAGGGATATAGACCATCCGAGCTTTTATCACGAAAATAAACTTGTCCTTAATGCCTTATGCCGGCTAATCTAGATTAGAAGAGATTAGCAAGCAGATTTTTGCTCAGCTCATTAAATAAAAAATAATAAATTCAAATAATATTTTTATTTGAGATTTTTATAATCAAAATCAGATTTAAATCAAACAAGCTGTCTTTTCTTTTCAAACATTTTATGCATTTAATTGTTTTTTCTTATACAAGCTTAGGGTATATATTTATATGAACATACTTAGAAAGAGAAAATTTTATTGATTTTTATATTTTTATTTAGAAATAATTAATAATGTATTTCATGCTATTTAATTAGGTAAATCTTGTTGTTGGCTTGGGTATGGATGATAATTTTTCAAATGCACTCGAAAAACTGAATTTTATTTGTGAGACCTTGAATTGATTTTTAGATCATGGCGGTCATAGAAAAATAATCAATGGGACAAATTAACTAAAAATAGAGATATCATTTAAAAATTAGTTTATTGAACTAAAAAAAATTTTCATATTATTTAGAAAAAACTGGATTTCTTGTTACAAGTGCAATTGAGCTTTGGAAAAGTAGTATTTTTTTACGATGACATTTAATGATTCTTAAGAATAAAAAATAAAATTTAAAATTACTTCTATTTTTGAAAAAGATACACCTGTTTAATATCAAAAAAATACCAAATAGAAGCTTAACAAAAAAAGGAAAAATATTGACGATTATAAAATCGAGTCCACAGGAAAATTGAATAAATACCCCAAATTTTTTATTTTGTTTTTCAAATTTTAAATGAAATTATTAAGATTAAACATTAGAAAATTAGCTCTAAATTAATTAAATTTCATATATTTTAAACTTATTGACGCTTTTTTTTTAAAGAAATGAAAGATATTTTGAGAAAAGTATCCAAATTTTTTTACATTTGATATTTTATAGAAAAATTGAAAAATGTTTTTTAATTTTGTAATTGCTATCTTATCATCTCCTCTTATTTTTCAGAACCTATCAATACTTTTTAGTGTAATTTATTTTTTTATAAATTTTTTTTTTTGATTCGAGCCAATGTTCCTACATATTAAAAAAATATGATAAATCAAAAAATTTAAGATTACATAGAATTTCATCAAATGTAGAATGTAATAAAATGTTAGCTTACGTAAAATTATGTAAAATTACGTCAAAATGCTGAAAGCCAAAACAAAGTCTAATTTTTCAGACAATAATTTGATTTTTTTAAATTGTTTTAGTTTAAAACAATTGAGCTGAATTTTTTTTTAAATCAAATAAGTCTATATATAACTTTAATGAAAATAACATGAACTTTAAAATTAATAAAGAGGCATAAGCATACTTAAACTTTAACTTTTAAATTTAAAAAAAAAAAAACTCAAATTAGCTTTCACAGATTAATTCTCCATCTAGATCACCAGATTAATCCCAATTGTGATGTTCTGACATGAACTAAAACAATTAATAAAAAAAATTCGAAATGCAAGGAAAATGAATCTGAAGTTGTGGGGAAAATATGCGAGTTTTAGCGAATTTTTACAAAATGCATAGCATATATCAATCGATTAAAATAGGCAAATAAAAAAAAAATTATCAAAGGAATTTTTTTATGAAAATTTTTAGGCTTTTATTGTAATTGTCATTAAAAATTGTAGTAGTCTTCGATTTTTTGATGTAAAATTAGGCAAAATAATTTAATATTATACGTTCATTTGTGTCTATTTCTTGGTTAGGAGAATATTTTTTAGATCGAATTAATTTAATTAAGAGAGAATTCTTTGTTTGTTTAATTAGCACAAAAAACAACCAAAGGACAAAAAAATATTCAGCTATAAAAATTGTCTTTGTAGCCAGATGCTGCATTATTGTATAAGTATAGTTTTGTATAAGGGTTCCAAGCAGCAACAGCGTACTCCAAGTGAGGCTCACGAAAGCCACATTCAGTTGCCTGAAAGTGCTGATTGACCAGCACTTGAATACTTGCTTGATTTGTCCTAAAATAATATTGGCTTTGTTTGCAGCTTGAAATGCTTGGTGGTTCTATTTTTGGTCGCTTGTCAAATAGATTCCGAGGTCTCGCTCCACACTGGTTTGTTCCGTTGTTCCGTTTGTTCTTGAAGAACATGAACTTACATTTGTCACCGTTGAAATACATTTTTCTTTCATCAGCCCATTTAATGTGCATATCTATGTCAATTTGCGTTTGCTGCACATCGAGGCGGTTTTTTATCATAGTGAGGAGTTTTGTATCGTCCTCAAAGAGCTTTATCAAGACTGGGAAGTCTTATCTCACTCAGACTTGGCTCTTTCAGAATAACATTTTCGGATCCATGTAGCACTTCCTCAGCAAAAAAGTTATTCAAACTTTAAATCCAAAAAGACATCAGTGAATATTTAACCTTAAAACTAGTCAGCTTCCACTGAGGGACCAAAAAGATGGGATAGTTGTGTTTCTAGCGAATTAATTTTTTGTTTATGAATAAATTAAGTCTAGAAAAAACGAAAAAAATCACGAAACCACCTAATAATTACCTCTAAAAGAAAGGTTGGATTTGAGCTTTATATAAAGAGTACACAACGCGAGTTACACTGACCAAACTGACTCTCCAGTCTTTGTTTCAACTCCCAGGTTGAATTTATTCGTTCTCGATGTCATGATCGCGTGAATTTAATTATAATTTTGTCACACAGATCGTGGAAGTTAAGTAAAAAACCTAAATTGGAATCTATAATGCACTTATAGGTTCTATTTACGACTGTATTTTTTTATCTTATCCCGTGTCTCCCAGACAAACTCTTCTCGAGGACCAAAAGGTAGATAGAATTGAGTCAAGACTCAGAATTCTGCTTGAAAAGTACACAAAAAAAAAGTTTAATATAAAAACACACTCATTACTTCACCCATGCAGGATTATATTGATGATTTTGTTGATTTAGAAAAAAAAATCTCAAATTCAGTAAAAATATTATTTTTTCGATTTTGTATTTAGATTTTTTTCTTTTTTTCTACCCCTCTTTTTTGTAATCAAGACTTTAAATTTTTAATTTTAAATGGAGTATTTAATTATTTATGAAAATTAATGCGATTTCACAAATAATTTCTTCTTTTTTTTTTAATTGTAATTTGTATTTTTGTGTTTCTTTTTCAATTTGCCTATGAGGCTTTAAATTTTTAAAATAAAAATAAATAAATAGTGGCAATATTCAGAGTAATAAATCTTGTATTTCATTAAACAAAAACTAATTTGGTTTTTTATTCACAAAATCAATAAAACATATCTAATGGAGCGAAACTGTAAAAGTTAATATATTAATTCACTAATTTGATAAAACTTGGAAAAAATGTCTTCAGAAGCAAAATCAAGAGAGAGTGTATTGCTCGATCCAATCGACGACACGCTAAACGAAGTTTAGGATATTCCTTATACTCAAATTCTCAAAGAACCAACAACGAAGAGAAAAAGAGGTTAAAAAAATTTCTATGTTAAAAAAAAGGTTTTTATTGTGAAAATGGTTGTACAAAAAAAAAATAGGTAATTTTTTTAATTTTTTTATGTAATTTTTTTTTACTGAATTAGTGAAAAAAATTAAAATAAAGTTATGATTTAATTGAATTAGTGTTTTTTCATCTTTTTTTGTTATATTTTTTTATTTTTTGTGTTCTTTTTCTTAAATAAATGTTATAAACTGAATTGTTTATTGATTTTGTTATTTTTTTACTAAATTAGTGAAGATTTTTACTAAATTTGTGGATAGATATTATTTATGCTCTTTTGTTGAAAGCTCAAGAAGTTCTGAATTTGAAACCGTCCTTTTTAAAGTCTCAAATGAGCTATTCCAATGGAAAACTGTTTTCCTGTAACATTTCTAATTTTTCTTTCAAATTCTAATTAATTTAATAATAATTTTTTATGGACACTTTTTTAAAATTTTAAATACCAATGGCGAAAGGAGTTTTACCACTCAAAGCCATTTATTTTAAATATTAAATAAAGGCTTATATTTTCAAAGCTATCTATTTTTTTTATTTATGTATCTAATTTTAGTATCTAATTTGTTTTTATTGTATCAAATAAAATCTTAATTAGTATCTAATTATTTTTTTTAGTATCAAAAAATAATTCAATTTAATATCTAATTGACAAATATAATCAAGCTCGCAAAATCTGGATGACTACTATTCATTTAGAATGGTCTCAAAGTGAATGCACATGCCCATATTGGAGAAAAAAAATATTTGCAAACACATTTTGGTTCTTGCTTGTCGTTATCGAGGATTGGAATGGCATAGAAACGCAAAAGATGTTCCTTTGGGTGAAAATAGGAAACGCGGTAAACCAGTAACAACAAAAAAAGCTTTAATGATTCAACCAACCGAGTTACAAGTAAGAGATTTCGTGCGAAATCAAAAGAAATTACCAGAGGCTCTTGTAAATTCAATTTTGAGTCAAGTTGATGTAATGGAAGAAATTGAGGCTCAAGAAGCAGAAATGGAAATTCAAAATGAAGTTGAAGTTGAAAAAAATTTTAATGAAAATTCAGCTCAGTCTGAGATTCCAAAAAAGAAAAGAGGAAAACCCACTGGATCAAAAAACAAGCCGAAATCAATTCAAGATCAACCTCAAAACAAAAGAACAAAAAAGATTAATTTTTTTCTTTTTCTTTATTTTTCTTCCTTTTTGTAATAGATACAACAAAAAAAAATATTTATTCACTATATTTAGATAGCTTATTATTGAGATACAATAAAAAAAGAATTAGATACAATGAAAAAATAACAGTCTTAAATTAACTATTAAAAAAAAGGAGATTAAACAATTAATGTTTAATAAAGTTTAGTCATTTATTATTAAAAAATAGATAAAAAAATACCTTTTTATTTAAATCAAAAACTAAAAATTTTGATTTGAAATTTACATTTGACCATGAACTTCAATTTGCCGTTGACGTTACCATTTTTTTAATCAAAAATAAAAATAACTTATCTTTTAATTGAAATAAATATTTACCATTTTTTATAGTTAATTTGCCACAAAAAGAGTCAAACAAACCGACTTGAATGCTTTAACATGACTAGTTTTTTTTTCTCAATCGATTTAATTTTTATATAAAATAGCTTGTTACAATTTAATTTCATGATTTAAAAAAGCAACAATTATAAAAAGACAAAATTTATTTTTAAAATTTAGATAAATTATAGAAAACAAGATGTGATCATTGTTGCCGAAGTGAAAAAAAAATTCAAATAAAATCAAAAACAATTTTTAATAAATGCCATTTTTGGGCACAATTAGTCCATTTTTAAAAATTTGAATAAAAAATTACCAAAATTTACATTTCCTTCTGCCAATCTCTGTAAGCTTTAGGGCAACTTTATCATAAAAAAAACCTGCTACAAAAACCAAAAAACTAGACCCATTATTGAAAAAAGAAATCGGAAAAAATGGCAAAATCATTGGTCTTGGGACACTCGGACCGACTCCTTGCTCTTCAAGTACTGTTTCCCATTGAACTGAGACTCATCCTCGCTCAATATTTCACTCACATCCTCGACCTCTATTTCCTTGTCACAGCTCTCGGACAGCGAGTTCTTCATCAGCGAAGTCCTGACAGCCGCCTTGGGCGCCGAATTGTTTATTATTGTGTTACCAGGCGATATAGACGAACTGGACTTTCTGAATTGTTCGCTCACCTCTTCATCCAAACTAGTAGTTGTAATTGCCTGTTTTTTGATCTTGCTGGCTTCGCCATTTCGGTTTACTGTGTCCACAAGCACTGCTTGGCTTATCTTGGCCACATCGTTAAAACTGGGCAGCTCAGACTCGTTCAGATTTGAATTTTCTTTGTTGGTTTCTTCGATCTCACTGAGCATCATTTCGTTATTTCGCCTCTGGTTGTAAATGGTGCTGTTGTTTATACTTGAGCTGTTGAACCTTCTGTAAGTCCTGGATATTTCGAGCGCATTGCTGAGCAGTGTGTCTATGTCGTGGCTTTCGTTCAGAGTCGAGTCTGCTTCGATTCTGGACGAATTGTACACCTCTTCGTAATTTCTGCTCATTTTGTTCTTGGTTTTGTTTATTTTGGCCAAAAAGTACTTTTGCTGATCGGTGGGGGACTTGGAGCGAGGCTTTTTGGGTGATTTGGGTAGCGAGCCGCATCCAATTTTCTCCTTGAACAACTTCTTTTGCTGCTTCATGACCTCGGCTTGTTTTGACTTTGACTTTTTGTCCTGGTTCATTTCGCCAATGTCAATGAGCTTGCCAAAGCCGGCGTTGCGCAAAAAGTCCAAAAAATTCTGGTACTTGTACAGCGTGAGCTCGATGATCTCCAGCGCCTTGTCGTCATCGAGCATGGTCCTGTTCATTGTGGCATTCTGTTTGCTGCTGAGTTTGTTCAACTCGTGCTGCTGCTGTTCTACTCTTGACTTGTACACGCTCAGCTGGGACTTGAGCTTGTTGTTTTCGTCCTGAAATTGCAGCAACAAGTCTTCTAGTTGGGTCTTGGCTTCTTGTTCTTGTTGCAAAATCACCAGCAAGTCCTTTACTGACACATTTTTAATCTTGTCCAAATTGGAGGCCAAGTCGCCGCTCTCGTTTGCCCATTTTTTTTGCTTTCCGGCTTTGCTCTGGTGCTCTAGCACTTCTTTTAAGAGATTTTTGGTTAATAAAACAAAAAAAATTGTTTATTCAAAATTTATTTGGTCAAAAGTAATTTTTTGGAATCTCTTTATTTTGGCAGACAAATGGCAAATTTTTTTGCTATTGAAATAATTTTTTTTTAAACTTTGGAAAGATTAGCAAAGACTTTGACATTCTTTAATAAAAAGAAAAATAATTTTTCACGTTTGGATTTTTAAATTTTTATTTTTTCTAATATTTTTGTGCAATATTTAAAAAAATCTAAAATAAAAATTTACTGAGATGTTACACAACAAATAAGAGAAAATATAATAGTGTAAAATTATTGACATCTTGTCAATTAAGATTGAGTTTCTTGGAACAATTGGATTTAACAGTGACACCTACTTAAAAATTATCAAGTCTTCAGCAAAGAAAATATTATTATACGATGAAAATTTAATTTTAAGATTTTTTTTTATAGAATAACTACAGAGATGTTCCGTTTTGTGTTTTTTTTGATAAAAATTTACGTAAATTGTTGTAAATAAAAATATCAAAAATTTTAAAGCTTTATTTAACTGTTTACGTAAAATTTTGGAAAATTTTCAATATTTTAGTTCGTTTTCCAGGACAAAAATCACTCGTAATTTATCCTAAAGAATTAATTAACAAAATAGTTTTTAATTTTCTATAAAACTACGAAAAAAAAATATAATTAAAAAAAAATTTATTTCATTATCAAAATTAATTAATTTTAAAATTGAGAAAGTTTTAATTTTTTTGCCAGTTATTAATTCTTGCAAAAATAATTCAAAATTTTTTCTAAATTTTAAACATTTAAAGCACTACAATAATTATTGAGAATTTGGAAGCTTGAAGCTCATGATAATGATAATTAAAATTAAATCGAAAAAATTATGAAATAAAATTTAATTTTTTGTTTTTATTTACACATTAATTCTTCAATAAAAAACATTTTTAAGACCTTTATTTTAAGTGGTATCAAATTATTTATTGTGGCAACATTAAATTAAGAAAATATATTAAAGTGTCATTTATTTAAATTAATTAGACAATTAAATGTATGAATCGTAATATGAGAAAATATTTTCAAATATTTAAATAAATAAATAAAATAAATAATAATTATTTCATTATTAATGCTTTTGACTCCTTTTTTGGTCGTCCTACTCCCTGATCTTTGTATATATCGCTGGCGTTTATTTTGTGCCGGAAACCTCTAGTTCGGGCACAGCCAATTTTAGACCATATTCGAGCCCGTCCCTTAATTTTCTTAGTAGCTCGTGAGGGACGAGGAGATCCTTACGGAACTTTTGTTTGTCAGTGGGCTGTTAGAAATCAGCATGTTTTTCCACTTACTCTGATAGTGGCTGGGATAACTGCTTTATTGAAGGTATTTGTATTCTACCTCAGTTTCAATTAAAGTGTTTCTTAAGTTTCTTGAGCTTCGATTTATTTCTCGGAAGCCTCGGGAATATCTTCATAACCCCCTGATTCCACAAAAAAATAAAAATTTCCATGTTAATTTTGACTATTAATGACAATTAATACATTTAATTGACTTAAATTTTATTGAAGTTTAATCAAAATAAATGACGCTTTAATAAATTAATTACTCGGGTTTTTATTTTTCAATTAAAATGTGGCACCTAGGATATTAAAAAATGAAATAATTTAAATATGAAACTTTAATAATTTAATAGCTCTAATTAAGAATAAAATCAAACAATCAAAACTTATAATGTGTCAGTAAATTCAGCGAAGTTCAAATCGCTTGATGACTGCTACAGCATTGGTTTTAAAAACCCTAAAAAAAAGAAGAAAAGCTCTAGAATATCTGTTTTTTTTGCAGGCTATATAAATCGCCAAATAATTGTAAAATTAATAAATTGTTAGTGTTTAATAGATCCATGTGTAAGTGTTTACCAGAAACATCGAAATCTGTAACTAGAAAGACACACTGGCAAGTCTCAAAAACGCATCACGTCCAAAATTCTTTCAAATTGTACTTTTTTTTATTTTTTATTTTTTTGTTCGATTAAGGATTATTATTTAGGTAATTTATGAAGTTGAATAAACTAATTATTTATTTATTTATTTAATTGAATTAACCTCCATTGTGGGGAAGTAAATGTAAAAAATTTAAATTTTAAGTAAAAAAAATAAATATTAAATGAGATACAATAAAAATGTTGTAATAAAGTAACTTTTTTCTTTTATTTAACTAATTAAAAGCCTTTTTTGCAGGCTTATTTCACGAGAGCAATTATTATTGATCTGGAGGCAAAGAATATTAACTAAAGAGCCATTCTTTTTTAGATGCCATGTTTAATAATTCTGATACTACAGAAAACTTCCGTATTTTAATTTATTCTTCAAAAATATTTAATGAAAGCTATGAAGAAAAATTTCAATTCAAAATAAACCAATTTAATTTTTTATGTTATCTTGAACTTCAATTTGCAGAATATATAATTTAACTTTTAGATTATATATTAGACAGATTTTTTTTATAATTTTTAAAAAAGAATGGAATTTTTAATGGATTTACATTCGATTCCTTTATGTTGATCTGATTTAAAAAAAAAATTGAATTTAGTTATTTTTACTCTTCATAAAGTTAATTCATTAGTAATACCGAAATAATAATGTTTGAATTTATATTTTAAATACAAATTTATGATCAATGTTTAGGATTTACTTTAATTTTCTAAGTAAAATAATTAAAATTTTTTTTTAACTTTTGCACAAGTCTGGTAAATTGAGTGTAAAACAAATGAAATATTTTTTTTCTTAATGATATTGAATTTAATTTTTGTATTTTTTGATCAAAATTCTTCGAATGAACTGAGACAAGGGCCAAGATTTCGTGACTTTATTTTAGAAAAACAGTTGATGAAAAACTGCGAACAACGTCACAATTTTTTTCTAAACAGAGTGTCAAGTGTTTGGAATCGTCAACCAAAAGAGATAATTGACTCAAATACTATCAATAAATTTAAAAATAAAATAGATAAATTAGATTTAGCAAGCTATTACAATGGGTTTTAAAAACCCATAACGTGTGGTTTCCCACATCATTACATATTTTATTGTTAAAATTATAAAATAAAGAAATTATAAATTAAAATTTTTGTAGAGGTCAAAAGGACATTTTAGAATTTTAGATCAAAAATTTAAAGTTTCAATTTATTTTGTTAAATGTCAAAAATTGATTGTGTAAATTGGCTCAACTGATGCAATCAGTGTATAACCTAAATCTAGGAAGCAAAAAAATTTCTTATTCAAATTAAGAAAATTAATAAATTTAATATATTATTAAAGATAGAGATTCTGATATTTAAAATCAATTAGAATTCCTATAAAAAAGCAGACTTTGGAAAAATTAGAATTCAAATTCCATTTTTTTTTTTAATTTTTTGAGTCATCTTTACAATTTGAAATTTAAAAATTGTAATGTTAATTTGGTTTGATAACCTTTTTTTACTTTTTTCTTTTTAATTAGGCTTGAAATAGTAAAAATTAAAAACGCGAATAATATATTAAAAAAACAAAAATAATATTTTCTAGAACAAAAATACTGATGTTAGTGCCAATTATTTTTGTTTGTACAATTAGATTAAATAATGTCAAATATGATTGAGTTAGTAACTATTTTATTTCTTTGATAGCTAATTTGATCTAATTGAAACAAATATATATCTAAAAAAAGTTTTTATTTCAGAAATTAATTTAGACCATCTAAATCTAATTCCAACAAGATGAGTTTATTGGTGTTATACATAAAGGAAATTATTGAGCTAGACAATATTCACTATTCAAAAAATGTCTTTTATCGAAGAAATCCCAAACAACTTAAGCCAAGATGAGTCCATTGAACCAGAACAAGTGAAAAAAACTAGCGGAAAGGGAAAAATTTACCTCCCTTTCTGTAGTTTTCGTAACTTAGAATCAGCTCAAGGACATCTAGCTATGAGCTTTGCCGATAACGATTGGACCTGTAAACAGGCCACAGAGAATTTGCCTGGCGATGTTATTATAATGAAACTCAAAATGTAAATGATTTGGGTATCAGCGTATATGAAGAATTAGATTCGGACGATCCGCCTGTACAAGAGCCAATATCAAAAAAAATTCGTCTTGAAGAGATCCTAATCGTTACTCCACAACCCCGAGTTTAAAAAAAACGCGGTAGACCAGTTGGATCAAACAAAAAAAAAAGTAAAATGAATATTATTTTTGTCTATGTTTAATTATTTTTGTTCTAATTTGATATAAATTGTATTACTTTTTTTATTTATGTACCTTTTTTATTTTAATAGAAATAAAAAAATACATTTGTTCCTTAGTTCAGTAATTTTGTTTTTTATTTCAATATTAATAAAAAAAGAAAATGGAAAAAAAAAAAGAAAACAGAAACTAGAAAATGGAAAAAAAAAGAAAACAGAAACTAGAAAATAGAAACTTTACTAACTAAAAACTTGAATAATAATTTAGAAAATTAAAGAAAAAAAAAAAAAAAATTATGTATTTATGACCATTTAAAATTCGATATGGAAAAGTACTCTTCATTTGTCTTACAATTATTTTTGTCCTAATTGTTTGATTACTTTATTTTATTTTTTTTTTTTTTTTTTACATCGCCTACAAGGCGTTCATTGAATAAATCATTCATTAATAACATAATTAATTATTACATGCCAATTAAAAATGAATAATAAAACTAAATTTATTTGCAATTCTGCTTTAAAACTTATTTTTCTAGAGTTTGGTATGAAAAACATTCATTAAATTGTGGGAATAAATTGAATTTAAATCTGACATCAATAAAAATTTATTCTAAAATTTGAGGCGACCTTTTGCCTTATGTTTTTAATTTTAGTAAAGATCATTTCGGTAAAAAGATTTATTCTCCATCAAATTCAAATGACTTAAATGAGTTAAATAATATCTGCACTATTCAAAAAAATTATTTGAATATTTTACATTTAAATGTAAACTCACTTTTTTCAAAAAAGGATGAGTTACTTAAAATTGTTTCGCTTCAGATTTTTGAGTTATGGAACTTTTGGGTCTATTTTGCATGAGAAAATTTGCGTAAACTGTCTTCTTTTTTGGGTCCACCATGAAACTGAAAGTCAAAAGAAAAATGGAGTGGAAATTTGTCGAAAAAACTTGGAATATCTAGTGATTTAGTTATAAGGGATGATGCATGGATAAATCACAGAAAGATTGGGAACATGAGTCTAATTTTAGCTTGGTAGCAGTTTAGTCAGACTAAATCGATGATATGCGTGTTAATAAAATGCACTCAGTCCCTAAAGGAAATGCCATAAGCAAAATTTATTTTGCAGAAACTGTTAAGACCCTCTTGTTCGAGTGGTTTTTATTCAAAGACTTGCATCAGATTCCAAAAATTTGAAAAGATTTTCAGACAAAATCAAAATGGCATTTTGAATGAAAATGCTATTATTCATCAAAACACTAGCTTGGTATAATCATAATCGATCATGCAGTTTACTGGCAAAATTTAGCTCCATGTGAGTTTGTTTGTTCAGTAAAATAAAAAAGCACCTACTGGAACGAACAACTGAAGAACAATTGGAACCCCTAGTTACAAAAATTTGTTACGGTGTGAAAATAACCGTTTCAAATATTTAAATTAACCTTATCAATTTTCACAACCTATCTAGATTTTATCTCTATGCTTTTATGAATCACTAATCATGTGTCATAAATCTTTGTGACCGATTTAATTCACAACTTATATTTATTTATATTCTTTATGATAAATGACCTTTTTGAGTTACAACTACTGGATTTAAATATAAGTTGTAATTCTTAAAGAAGGAGAGCTTTTTAACTTTGTATTTTTCCTATTCACTTTAAATTTATAATAAACGTTTATTAAACTCAATTTTGTTCTTTGTCTTCTCTCTATCTTCTCTGAAGTTAATCGAGGGTATTCAAGCAAAATTCCCAAGACTAACAAATTTTCTATCTATTACTAATTAGAATTTTTTTTCCTTTTGAGAAGCTTAAGCTTGACATAAATTGCTTTGTCAGAAAATCGATTCATTCCAAACTAATACCAAACTAATCTTATACCAAATTTTTATTTTAGAAGTTAATACTATTTGCTTATTTAACGAATTTAATATCATACAGAAAATTAAGAAATTAGTACCAAAATATTTTGAAATTAAAAAAAATCAAATACCAACAAGAAATTAATACTTTCAATAAAAATAACAAAAAACTAATTAATCTAAATAATTGATTTGTTAACTTTTTATTTGAATTCACTTAGTCCAAAAAACGTTTAAAATAATTGAAAAATGTCCAACGCTGTCTTTTTCCAAAGGAATCTTATTTTTTTTGACATAAAATTCTCTTAGTAATAGATTCGTTGTATTAGTTAAGTTTGATATTAACTTACTAAAGACCAGAGAATAAAGAAGGTAATTAAATTTTAATATTCACTTAGCCATAATGGCTTAAAAGCCTACTATCTTGGCCCAATAGTCTTATCAGTTAAAATTTTTAAATACTGTCAAGTGATTATCAACTATAACAAAGAGATGTTGTGTATAATTAAAATAAAATTAAATATGAACATTTTATAAATAAAGAAATTAAAATTAAAAATAATCAATCTTTTTCTTTTAATCCTATTATTTGTATTTAAAAAAAATCTCTATTTTTAAAAATGTTAATTAAAAAAAATAAAAAATTAATGGCATATGTTTTTTCGAGTAGCTAATTTACTTTTCAAAATAGCTAATTGAATAAAAAAAATATTTTTCGACAGTAGCTAAATTATTTTTTTTTTTTTTTCTGTACCGAGCTAAAACTCCTTCTGAATATATTAAAAATAAAATAAAAAAATAAAAATAAAATTAAAGTTAATAAAATTAGATAAAAAAAATAATCAAAATAGAGTAAATAAGCTAAAAAAATGAAAGTTGAAAAGACATAAATTGGAAAAGTTTAAATAGTTCAAGTTTCAGGAAAAAAGAAGAAATAGTAAGGTAGCAATTACACAATGGAGTTGGGTATTCAATATATCTTGATTCGAAACCTTCTTTGTATTCTTTCACCAGTCTTTCAACCAATGGAATAGAATGACTCAGTCCTGTCCCAACATATTTCTCACTCAACTCAAAAAGACGATTCGAGACTGTTAGTAATTTTAGTTTATTAAAAGCTTCATGTTGCACGATGTTGGAGGGAGTATCATATTTTAACTTAAGGATATATCTTACTGGTGTATTCTGAATTGCTTGTAGTTTTTTGATATTATTTTCTGAAAATGAATTTAAGCAAGGAAAAGAATAGTCTAAAATCGATCCGACTAAAGATTTATTTAAATTTCCTAGTGTGTTTTGATTGAGACCCCATTTTTTGTTTGACAATATCTTAATAATATTTAGCCTTTTGTTGCAGCGTTCTTTAATTTCGTCTACTAGTGTATTAAAGTTTAACTTAGAATCAAATTTAATACCAAGAAACTTGATTTCTTTTGGCTCACTATTCTGTTTCCATAGATTTTTAAGTTTAGATTATCACCCTCTTTTTTGTACCTAGAAAAGACTACTGAACACGACTTTTCAACTGATATCTTCATTTTCCATTTAATAAGCCATTGTTCTAGTTCGTTGGTGTATTTATTAATCTTATTTTCTAGGTTCCCTTTCTTGTTATAAATGAAGAATGTAACTAGATCATCTGCGAAAAGCAGAGAGTATTCGTTATTTGTTTTGTTTCTTTTTGGGATGTCATTAATATATATACTAAATAAAAGAGGACAAATTACTGAGCCTTGAGGAACACCTGCAGTTATTATATATTCGTCGCTCAATTGGTCATTCACATTTACCTTAAATGTCCTACTATCTAAAAAGGATTATTTGCGATAATAGCTAATTTATTTTTTTAAGTAGCGACTGAAAAAAAAATAATTTTAATCTAAAATAGCACTTAATTGACATCATATAAGTGACAATTAGATAAGAAGTCAGAATTCTATAATTTTTATAATGGTAATTATAATGTTTAATTATTATGAGTATAATTAAATATGAGCCAAGAAAATTCTGAATCATCAACGACTTCACTTGTACGACGAGAGGATGAATATGATGAAGCGAATCAAACTGACAACGACGCCGATAAATTGCCTACCAAAAAGTTTCCTGGCTCTTCTAAACAAATGTTCATTTTGCTCCAAACGTCTATATATTTTGATTCATCGTACAAGTCTTCAAGTAAATTTATACAGTCAAGATCAAGAACATGAACATGAAGATAACGATAAAGGCATTCCAACAAGGACCAAAGAAAAAGTGTTGTCGTTGTACTATGATGAAAATAAAAAAGCTAAAGACATAGGACGTTGGCTTCGTAAACACATGAATGACGATTATATCGAATTGAGTGACACTCAAATTAACAATTTAATCAATCGAAACAAACGTTTACCGGCTCAGCAAGATCCAGGAAAAAGTATTGAAAATTTACAGCTTAGGATTTGAATATTGAGCAAAACGCGAAATGAGGTAGACGCAAAAAAGCTTCTTCTGCACTACAGAGAAACTCAACTGGCCCTTTGAATCGGGACGCATTCAATATGCCAACACAATTAGTCTCAAATAGTGAAACAAATGATTCTCAGCCAGTCATAAATGAATTGACAAATCAATCAGCCCCAACAAAGCGCCCAAGAGGTCACCCAAGAAAAAATAAAATTAATTTTTATGTATTTTTTTGTTTTTTTTTCGAGTTTTTGTTTTCTTTTTTTGCTACTGACAAAAGTATTTTTGCTACTTTTTTGAATATTTTAGCTACGAAAAAAAATTATTTTTGCTACTTTTACAATCTATTTTTCAAAAATAAATTAGCTACTGGAAAAAACTAAAATTAGCTACTCAAAAAAATATATGCCAAAATTAATTTTTAGAAACAAAAAGAAATTGTTATCTTTATTTAAATATAACTTATAAAAGTGAAATGTTTTTTGCCATTAAGTTTCAAAATAAAATTAGAAAATGTGAATTTTTGTAATTTTTTTAATATTTATTTTTATTTGAATTATTTATCATCAAAATAAAATTCAAAAGTGAATAATTTAAGCAACGCAATAAATTCATCATGGAAAAAATACCGAAATACTTATTCTTCTTATTTCAATTTTAAAATATTATTTTTATTAAATTAAGAAAAAAAATTGAATATCTATTTGACCAAATCTGTTTGTTAATCTTCAATCCATTATTATTAGCATTCCTAAAGAAGAGTATCAAAAGACCTTTTATAAGTGTTTTGAAAGGATGAAATTACTTGAAACATTTGAAAAAATAAAGGTTTAAATTTCGTTTTTTTACCTTTTTTTTCTAGAAAAGTCAAAACTTCTGGATTTTCCAAAGTATTATCTGATACAATTTACAGTATAAATTTAGACATTTAGAAAAAAAAAATTTAAAATTTTCTTCTTTAAGAAAAATCTTAATAATGAATTCAAATCCTTAATCTTTTTTATCTAAAAATAATTTTTCTGTAAGTAATCAGGTGCTTACTTTGGTCATTGAGCTTGTCGAAATCAAGAGTCGAGCTGGCTATGTAGTTTCGACTTTGTCGGTACAAACTTGAATTGTTTCGAAGCTCTTCAATTTGGTCTTGGTCTTCGTCTAGCATTTCCTCTTCATATTCTTCATCGTTGTCCTCATCGCACTGATTGTTGGATGAAGAAAGACCGATGGCTTTGCGATAGGCGGAGCTGCCCGTGGCTCTGAACCGGCTGGCTCGGGCAGCAGTGCGCCACGGTATACCACTCTTGGACTGCTGGCCGCTGGACGTGCTTGCAATGGGCGATTTGTTGCACAAGACCGAGCCGGTCGATTTGCACCGCTTCATTTTGTTGAACGAGTTGGAGATTGTGTTCACCTGTGACTTTTTGGTAAAGCTAATGTTGGTGTTTCTTCGTTTTTTGTTTTTTTTGTGGTTGGATGGAGAGAGGGAAGTGGACTTGTGGTTGTTTTGTTGGGTGAGCGCCAGCCATTCGTATTCAGTGTTGTTGCCACTGCTGTTTATCATGACTTGTTCCATTATTTTCTGCAGGGTTTCGCGGTCAATGCCGACATTGAGGCGCACATCTAGCACGTGCATCATAGCGTTGAATTTTAGACCGTCAAGAAGGTAGTTGGCGCCCTGGGTGGTGATGCCACAGTCCTGGAGGTCGAGGGCCTTCAGCCACAGATCACTTTTGAACGCGTCCGCCAAATACTGGACCCCTTTGTCACCGATCAGCTCGTTTGAGTTGATGGTTATGCGGCGGATGCCGAACATGCTGTCCAGGTCGGGCCGGCCGTAGCGCAAGCTGTCCTTCCATGCCTCGTTGTGACGCTTCAGGGCCTGGACTTTGATCAGGGTGGCCAGAATATTTGCCCCTTCGCTAGACAAGCTACAGCAGGAAAAGTCAACTCGGTTCAAGCTGCTTGTATTCTGGATTTCTTTGCATATTACTTAAATGATGAAATTTTTTTGTTATTGAGGTTAAAATTGGAACCAAAGTTAAGATTTACTTATTTTTTTTTAATTTTATGTCTCTTTGAGATTAAAAAAAGAAAAAATTAGAATCGAAGAAAAGCAACTAAAAGAATATTTTGGTAGCTTTTTGAAATAGTTTGACCGGATAATTGACGCGGAAGATTTGGATTTAAATAAAGATGTTCAGCTTGATATCAAGACCAGAGCCAAAATAAATGAGATTACATCACAAGAAGTACCACATAGTTCAAGTGAACCTTTGGATGCAATCAAAAAGTGTTAAGCACCAAAAAAATCCGATTGTATGCCAATACTGTAGAGAGTATGTGAAAGGTGAACCAAGGTACATTTGAGAAAAAAGCATAAAAAGATAAAAAGAAAAAAGAAATTTATTTTTATAATTTTTGGAAGATTTTTATGAAAATTCACAATGCTTTTTGCCAAGCCTTTGATTTAAATTTTCAATTTTTTTCACTATTTCTTGGTTCAGCTATCTAAATATTATACTTTTCAGACTAAAATTAGAATAATTGAGAACTATGGGCTATTTGGTAAATCAAAATTAAAAAAATTAATAAGAAAATTGAAAAATTTCCTTTCAATTTTTTAAAATGCAAAAATTTAAATTAAAAAAATATTTATAAAAAAATTAACTTAACTAAAAAAGGAGATGAGCGCCTCCCCATTATCCACTAGGATAGAAAAGAGACAATTATTAGCTTTATTTACTTTAAGTGGAAAATTAAATTGATATTTAATTTTTATAATTCTAATAATCATGATCTGATGAATAGAAAAATTAGGTAGCTAAGCTACAAAATGGAATTAAAAAAAAATTAAAGTGAATCCAAAGGCTTGGAAATAATCAATTCAATTAAAATTGATTTCAATCAAAAAAGCTTTCACTCTTTTTTAAGCAATCCATTGGTAACCAAAATTAAGGCTTCCAAATTTGTTCACTTAATTCAAACCTTGGTCAGATATAAATAATTATTATATATTTGATTAATTAATAAATTTAAAAAAAATAATAAGAATAAAACGAAATTAAAAAAGGTGACTAAAAAATATAAAGGCAGATAGTTTACCATAAATTAGACGTAATAAAAGCTCATTCTAAAACAAAGAGTCCTTGATTTTTTCATTTAGAAAATGACACTTTTATCTTTTCTTTTAGTTATTAAAATCATTTTTTACTTAATCTTTAAATTATTTTTCTTTAAAAATTTAATTGTATAATTAAAAAATTCTCATTAAATTAAACATTTCTTTAAACGGAAAACGTCAAAAAATAAAAATAAAATAAAGAGATGCTTAGCGATCAGATTTAAAGGTACAATTTAAGTATTATTAAAAAATTTTTTTTATTTTATAGAAATTATTTTAGCTTGGAAATTAAGACAATAAAATTTTTAGTTACCTGCAAGACCCTCGTCTCCAATTAAGCACCGATCCAAGCTTAAAAATTTGACTGTCTTGTTCGCTCTTAAGCCCTTAAATAATTTTTCTTAAATTAATTCAAATAAATTTTGAAAATTACTTTAGAAATTTGACCACAATCTTTGACTGTTAGCGGAATATTAAACAATTCTAGCTTATTTAGAGCTGTTGAAACGGATAGACAGTCTTTGAGGCTTCGACAAAGCCGGTTTGTTTTTTCTTTGTTGCGGATAGCTGGTGGTTTTTTAAGTTTTGCATAACCTTTTACTTTAGATTCTTAATTTAAAATTTAGTCATTCAATTGACCAAAAAGTGGTCAAGTTTACCACTTGGATCATTTTCCGTGTTGTAATTTGATTGAAAAGAAATTGCTCTAAAGTGTTTGGACACTCTTAAGGCATTTAAAAAAGGATCCCAGTCAGCATTCCTAACAAAAAAAATTTTTATTTTTTTTTATTATAAAAAATTTATTCTACTTCAATTTATCTGCTAAAATGTTCAAGTTGCTTCCTGCATCAACAGATAGAGATTGTTTAATTGATTGCAATGGTGTGACGTTTTGAAGCGCGCACAAGTGCTCGTAATTGTCCCAGAAATTGTTCGACAGTTGACCATTGTAGCGGGAGCTGGAGCTGCCGTTGGCCGACAAATTGGACGGGAGAACAGTCGAGCTTATGATCGAAGGTACAGAATTTTGCTTAAATTGGTGGTCCATTATGTTTGAAGCTAAAATATGCGACATTCAAAATATTCGTTTGTTAAACGAAAATTTTCTTAAATCGAAATAGATTTTTAAAAATGACCGCGACCTCCAAGCTCAGTTGTCTAGCAATTTGTAGCCAAAACGGTAACCATAGAATAAAATTTTAAATTTTAGATAAATGCTTTTTAATTCAAGATTAGAAAAAATATTGTTTCAACTAAGTAATAAGTCAAAACATTAATTTTTCAAAATTTTAAAGTAAAAAAAAATTAAATTTTATTTTATAATGTTTTCAAAATAAAGCAAACATTTTAATTGTATTTTTTTCTCATTGATTTTCAGCATTTTATTAAATCGAAAAAACATTCTGTATCAGCAGATTAAAAACTATTGCAGAAGATGGGGTCTTTTAATTAACATTTACAATTTTTTGAATAAATTTTAACTTTAAAAGGCTACAGATCAAAGCATCAGCCCAATTTTTCCTGTTCCATGCTATCATTTGCATCAGGCTTGATCCAATGCTCACTTTCAAAAAACTCTTTGAAAATGCAAAACCTAATTTTAAGACACATTAAGTTGTTTAGACAGAAGACGAGGATAATTACCATGCACAATAATTGAAATGTCCTCAACAACATCTAGATCTTTTAAATATTAAGTCAAGTCAAGTCTTTTAAAATTTAGAGAAAATCTAAAATTTGAATAAATATGGAAAAAGTAAACTCTTTTTTTTTCTAAAAATGGAATATTATTTAAAAATTATAAAAAATTTATGCATTTGGTTCTCAAGTGCTTCCTTAAAAGACATTGGAAAAACACTCAATCGAGCAACAAACATCATCTCCACTTACTGCAAAAAATGGGGTTTAGTCATCAATTCAAGCAAAACAATTCATACCGTGTTCACAACAGCAGGTCATTGTTCTAACTATGAATCGAAATACGGACTTAAACTTATCCTAGACAAAACTTTAATTCCACTTGAACCATACCCGACTTTTCTAGATATCCAATTTGATCCGAAGCTCTTGTGGTGTCTTGACAAAGACAACACAAAAAGTCACCATCTGATTCAATCAGTTTCTTTTTATTGTGACTGACTAACGCGCATACGCAAATATTGCTGCAACCAAGCAGTTATGTCTGCTATCTCAGTATTTACATTTTTATTCGCATGCGTTAGTCAACCACAATATTAATTCAATTTTATATCTGATTCGAACCACATTTTGTACACTTTTCTATTTTTACGGAATGAACAATTTTATTTACTTCGGCCTAATCTTTTTATTCTAATTTTAGAACGGCCGTTTTCATACTTTTTAAAATAAAGAATCTCTTAACAATAAAACCTTTTATTTGTTAACTGATTTATAAACGTGGAACACCACAGCTCTGCTTTAAAAAACCATTTGAAAGCCTCACCTCAAGAGCCACGTCCAAAATAAACTTAATCAGTAGAGTTAGAGGTTTAAAACTAAAAAATGACATTGAACTTAGCAGAATTATCTACAAGAATTTTATTTGTTCAATTTTGATTACGCTTTTATTCCTCTGTCTAGTGCAACTCAAAAAATTTTACCAGAAGTTCAAAAACTTCAAACCAAAGCCCTCAGACACATTAAGTTCTTTTCGATCAGGACAAGAATAACCCACATTCACGAAAAGTTACGGATCGAGCTAACATCAAATAGACTTCAATCGCTTCTCAAAAGTTTTTTCATCAGACGCGAAAACCATGCAAAGCTAAACTTGGATCTTAACGAATTCTTGCTGCACGAAACGAATAACAATCCCAAATTTAATTCATTTTTTAAAACTTTAAAATTTTCCTAAATGAAAAATAGTTCTAGATCAATACGCTTATCCAACAACAACCGCTAATCTTTATATTTACTTATGTTTTTTATTTTATTTTTGATTTTTAGAAACAGATTTTAACAATTTTTGATCCTATTAAATAATCAAAAATTTAGTCCCAATTGCAAAAATTAAGGGCTCAGCTCAGTAATAAAATTTCTCCGAAATTCTCAATTTTTATATTTTATGCAAAAGAGAAAAAAATGGAAGCGTTAAGTCAGGTATACATAAAGTTTGTCAATATTAGTAAAACAATTCCATTTAATTCTCATCTTAGCACCTGAAGAAACGATTTTTGGTCGAATTTACTGTTTTAATTCATCAGACATCAAACGATTTGCTTTTTTTTTAATTATTTATTTAAAAATAAAAATTCGGATTTATTTTAGGATTTACGAATTCTATTATATTCTATATTTTTTGGATTGTGAGATGTGTTTAAAAGTCCTCTTTAAATTAAAAATTAAATTTAATGCGTCATGAAAGCTAAATATTTTTACGAAAGATATAAATGTTGTCTTTTATATTTAATCCAGCAAACACATTGAATACAGTTAATAAATAAGAAAAGCGATTTTTCAATTTATCTAAGTGATAAAAACTGTTAAGTTAATATTATCTATTCAAAAGGTTTTTTATCACTTTTTCTAAAAAAAATAGGCTCTAGCTATAAAATTATCTTAGACTTAAATGAAATTAATCAATCTTCAGATAATTTAAACTTAAGGAAAAAATTATTTGATGAAAAACAATAATGGGTTTTTATCCCAAACTTTAAGAATAATAATTTTAATTGAAAAATTAAAACTTTTATTTTTAAAAGTCTAGATTATCTTGCAAGTATTAAGAATACTACATCAAAAAAATGGATGATACAGAATTTTCGAGAATTTTGTCAAATTCTCTTCCAATTAATGTAATCAAGAAAATATCTGATACAACTATTATGGGTCAGAAATATGTGATTGTTGTGAATAAAATTTTGTGGTACAAAATAAGAGTTTTTTTGAAAGAAGATCACTTGGATAAAAGACAAAAATTAACTGAGTACCATTGGTCGCAGCATTTAACAGAAGAAAGTGTTGAAAATCACATCAAATGGATAAAAGAACGTCTCAAAAGAACTCCTTTGCTTTATTTTGAACAATTCGATCATTTGCGCCAAAATCTAAATTATTATTTTTCTTACATTAAAATTGACGATGAATGTAAACTAAATCCAGACAAATATTTTAATCCAGGTGATCACTTGGCTATAACACGAAAAGGTGGTATTTATACCCATGACTGTATTTATATGGGCAATAAGAAAGTTGTTCACATTTTTGGTGAAGACATTTCTTTGTCCAAAACTTATGCAAAAGCCAAAGAAGATTCTTGGGAAAATTATATTGGAATTGACAACAATGGGAGTGTTCCATTTTGGGGAACTGTTTTTGTAGTCGTTTATAGACTAAGAATTAAGAAGCCAGATGATATTGTAAAAGCAGCCAAAGAACTTTCTGCTAAAGAATATGCAAAAGGCCAATTCAATTTTGTCTTAAAAAATTGTCAACACTTTGCAGCAAAATGCTGCATCGGTATAGAATTTTCACTTGGAACATTGGGTCTTTTTAACAAAATGCTAATTAGTCATCCTTTTTCTCCATTGGAAGTCAATTAACACTATACTAAAGCATGTTTAAATTTAAAATTTTATTACGTAAATATTACGAAATAAATAAAATTGAAAGAAAATTAATAAATGGCTTATTTTTTTTTAAATCTATTTAGTTTTTTTCTTTATTTTTTTACAATGTAAAAATTAAGAATGTTTAAATTTTGGATGTTAGGTACAAAGACAAATTTGTTATTAGCCTGAACGACTTGAAAGCTTCTCCAAGATTCGCGTTGTAAATTCATGTTTTGCGAGTCAAGTAAAGTTAAAAAAATGTTTTTTTGGATTTTTTTCTAATATTTTGAACCTATGAATATTTAATTTTAATAAATTAAGTGTTTTTAAACTGTAAAACTCTAAGGATTTTCAAGTTAATGAAAATTCCTTTTTCATTGAATTCGAAAAATATGATTAAATAAATAAAAAAAAATCAAAAGTAAAAATAAATGCTAGAATCTTTTTTATTAAAAGCCAGAATCTTATTTCACGGTTATTATATTGAGTAAAAATAATAAACGTATTTAATGAATCTGAATATTAATTTCTTTTTCTTTTAAAATTTAAAAATTGCAGAGGGGTAGAATTTTTTCCCCAAAAAGCGCTCCCTAATTTTGTTATTATTTAGATTTTTTTAAAGTAAAGCAATTCATTGATGTCTGATGAATTAAAACAGTAAATTCGACCAAAAATCGTTTCTTCAGGTGCTAAGATGAGAATTAAATGGAATTGTTTTACTAATATTGACAAACTTTATGTATACCTGACTTAACGCTTCCATTTTTTCTCTATTTCATCTAATGTAAAAATTTAGATTTTCGATTTTAGTAATTTTAAAGTGCAAGGTAGCATGAATACAAATTCTTTTAGAAAATAATATTTTAAGTAAAAGACAGACATTTTTATGTTATTTGACTTCAGCTTTCATTTGAAAAAAAAATTAGTCCAACCTGTAAGCCACCTCGTGGTTCCCCAGGGCCCCCAATCATAGAGGTCAATTTCGATATTTTGGACGATGAAACTTCCAAAAGATTATTTAAACCCTTTCTGAGTAATCGAGGATGCTCGATAAAAATATCTGCAAAATTGAGCTTTAGAAATAGCATATTCTCTGACCTGGCGTTAAGATAGATTCTTTTAAAAATTTCAAAATATTACCTACCCTCCCGACTTTAAATTTTTTATCTAATTGTTTTTTTTTCTATCTCAATTATATTCAGCTTTTATCTAAGTGTATGAAAAAACTCAACAGAAATGTTTTCGAAAACTTTGATTTTTTCTTTATAAAAGTTGAATTTAGTGATAATTGACGTTTGTTTGATGCATTTTAACAAAAACTCAATTGATAAAAAATGGAAAACACAGCGTAGATAGTTATGAAAGAAATAAATGAAGCATCGCACTTTTTCAATGTAATTTCATCATTGGATACATTTTGCAATTCAAACACAAAAAATAAAACCATATCGATTAAAGTTTTTATTTATGAGACCAAAATGCTTCATTTTACTATTTTATAAAATAAATTCAAATTTTAAGATCTGATTTTAAATTACAAATTTTTCTTAAATTTTTATAATCTATTTGACTAACATATTATGTGACTCCTCTGGTCACATAAGAGGCAAAACCCAAATTTTAAATATACCAAATAAAATTAACAATTTAATATAAAACAAGTGTTAGATGCTAAATTGCTGAATGGTTCAGCAAAGAAAAAAGAGAAAGTAATGAATCAATATAAAAATATTGAAAAAACAAATTAAAATTTTTTTCATTTATTTGTTTTTAAGTGACGAGCTAAGGCTCCTTTAGTTTTATAAAATAATAAAAATTTGAAGTAAAAATAAAATAAAAGTAAAAATTATATAATAAAATATAAAAGAAAATTATAATAAAAATATTAAAAAAGATTTTTTTTTATTTTTAATTATTTATTTATTTGTATATCTGTACCGAGCTTAAGCTCCTTCAGATTAAAAAAAAATAAAAATAAGGTTAAATAGAATAAAATAAGAAAAAAAATAGTATTAGTTATTTTAAAATTTTGAATTTGCTTTGACGGTACAATAGTTGAAGATAACAGCTTGATTATTACCTCTAAATCGGTTATTAGGATTAACAAAGAAAATTATTGTTTGATTGATTGATTTCAATTTGCACGAAATGTGTCTTGATTGCAAAGTTTGGGCTAGAAAAGCAAACTTTCAAATTATTGCTTATCTATTTAAGGAACAAAAATTGATTCCAAATTTATTCAATCAATCAGTTCAAATTTAAATAATAAAGATAAAAATGTATTATTACGACAACACAAGCAATCAACCATACCATCAGGCTGAATATCCTTTGGTCACCCCAAACTTTACTGAATCATTCATTCCTCAAAATGTTAACGGTTCTAGTTATGATTACAGCATTTATTACAATCATGAATACCAATACCAATATGATGGTGAGTATGCCTTTTTAAAGCCTTGTCAAAATTCACAGTCGAGCTACATCAAAAACTGGACATTTATGGACAATTCTTCTCTCCATTCAAGCTACACTCTTGATTCAACAGGTAACAGTTTAAATAATAGTAAAATTAATTCTTCTTTTTCTCCAGATAAATATGTCACCACCGAGGTAAGTAATCAAAAGCTAAACTTTTCTAGATGTCATAAAAGTAGGAAGCAGTTATTACCAGATGATGCAGTTGACATAATGAATGATTGGTTCCAGGGTCATATTCATAATCCGTATCCAACTATGGAAGAAAAAGAAAAATTGGCCAGACAAGGAAAAATTACGGTGAAGCAAGTAAATGCATGGTTCAGCAATCGTCGCAATCGAAGCCAAAACACAAAGCCAAAGAGAATTAAAAGAGCAATCGAACAAGAAATGAATGAAATGATCAATCAACTTTCTTACAATTCAAATAAGACCGAAATAATAGAGAAGTTTCGGCGATCATTTATGTCAAACTAAAAATTTTTTTTTTTCTCCATATGTAAATAGTATTTATTGTTATCTAAAATTAAATTATAGATCAAATAAATTTCTAAATTTTTAATTAAAAATTCTCTTCAATCTTTTAAAATAGAAAAGAGCTAATATTTTGGAATTAAAGTATTATCAGTCGAGATAAAAACTAAAATTTGTCTTGACAAAAAATAAACTTTAATTTAAGTTTATTTCCTTGGTAATTATTTTAATTCGAGGATAAAATTAAATACCTTGATTTTAATTTAAAAAAATTAACAACATTCACAAAAATATTCTTTTATGAATTTTGTAAGTCGAATCAAAGCGATAAATTGGAAAAAAAAATAATTTGATTTTAAATTAAAAAAAATAAAGACAAATTTAGACAATTTTGATATAAATATAAAATAGGAGACCAGACTCAACTATGTTTCGAAAGGATCGGGTGTCAAAATAGCTACACTTGATGCTGAAAAAACCTTCGACAAAGTTTGGAGAGATGTTCTTTTTTCAAGCTACTTTCAAGGATGAATTTTAGCTTTGGATACTTTTAAAAAAGTACTATTACTCAGCCAAAGCTATAGTCTGTCTAAACGATAATCTTTCGGATCTATTCAAAGTTGAATGTGGTGTGAAGCAAGGGGGAATCTTATCACCTTTCCTTTTCAATATTTTTATAAACGATTTAATTGAAGAATGTTTAGAAAAGAATCTGGAAAGGATTTTTAATAATCTAAATATTTCAATAATTGTTAATGCAGATGACATAATCCTTGTTAGTCCAGTAGACAGTCATCTTCAAGTCTTACTTGATATTTGCAGTAACTATGGTCCAAAATGGAGATTAAAATTCAACTCAACCAAATCTAAAATTATTACTTTCGGTCCTATCCTCTTTAACTGTGACTTCTTTTTAAGTGGTAAAAAGCTGAATATAGTTCTTAGTATAGAATATTTAGGACTTGTTATCAATTCAAATTTAGAATTTAATTCATTTGCAATTGACAAATTTAAGCTGGTTCAGAAATCTTTCTTCTCTGCGTCGTTTTTGTTAAATAAGATGAGTCATACTTCCCTTTCTCTGGAAAGTTTCATTTACAAAACATTTTGCCTTTCTCAATTCACATTTGGTCTTTAAAACCTAACACTGGACAACAAAACCCTCACAATTCTTCACATTGATCAAAAAAACCTTGTTAGACAAATGTTTAACCTAAAATCTAATTGTCACATGTCTGGGATCCTAAAAGTTCTTAGACTTTTTAAAATTGAGCAACTTTATCTTTTTTCCAAGATGCCTTTAATCAGTTCTATTGGGTTCAATCATGTGTTATCACAAATATTTAAGTCTTTATGCTTTAAAATTTATAACAATTTTCATTGCTCCCCCTTTCCTTTGGAAATGATCTCAAGCGATTGTTGCAGTTCACTAAAAAAAGTCTTGACTCAGTAATAAAGAATATTAGTCAGCTGAAGTTGGATCCTAAGCGGCACTTTTATATTCGTGACGGCATCTAGGACTCTATAAAGCTTTGTTTGAATAGCTTAAGATTCAAATCTTATAAAAACCCTCTAAATGAATTAACCAAATTAAATCAGTTCTGGTCCAGATGAGGTTTTATCAATAACTGTATCTTTTTCTTTTTCAGCATTTTATCTGTTTTTAATTTAACTCTCTTTTTATTTTAATTCTATTTCTCCTAATGGAGGTTAATTTGAATTAAATATATAAATAAATAGGAAAAGTAATTCAATTTTAATATTCATTTATTCCTTAAGGATGATTTCAGTCATTATATAAAAAAAGAAACCCTAAATGAGTTAAGGTATAAAACAAATATCTAAAATATTCACTTGTGTTCAAAAAATAAAATTCACATATTCAAAATTTGGAATTTTGGAGTTTATGATCATGATCATATGATGATCAAACTTGATAGTTTAAAATCTTAATTAAAATGATGCAAGCTTATTTAAAATATTTTTTTATTTAAACACTGAATGTTTATTATCTTAATTTAATAAAAAAAATTCCAAATTGATTTTTAATTTATTTTTATAAAATATTAATTTGAAAATTTTAAAGACATTAAAGCATCCAAATTATGGTTTTAAATGATATTTTAATATTAAGTAAAATACCAACAGCGAAACAAAGTTTGAGGCACCAAAATTCGTGCCTAATTTTCAACTACGGTCAAAGCATTTTTTCCAGTCATTGCTTAACATGATCGAGAGATTTTTTTTGCAATCAATGAATGTGAAAACTTTTTAACTAAAATTGCAAGAAAATCTTGAAATATGGCAAATCTATATTCTTTAAACAACCCACTAGTATAAAAATGTTTACAAATAAAGCCTGATATAGCAAATTTTAAAGAAAAAAATTAAAAGTCCGCACTTGAACTTTAATTTGGGACTTCAGAATTTTAAAAAATTAATGCTCTATCAGCTATCCACTTGACTTTTTTCATTTTCAAAATGCATTTATATACTTTTTAATTCATACCGTAATTCCGTGTTGGGGAACGCGTGCATTAATACCCAAAGTCATATGTGAAGTGCATGCACAGACATTAACCCCTTCCATGTTAAAAAATACTATTAAAGGTTCGGCGCACTACATGTGCAACTTTGGGTATTAATGTGTGATACTAATAAAAAAACCAAGTTTAAATGTCGAGTTAATAATCAAAAAATCTTTTTTAGAGCATCATCTTTATTTGAAATTTTCTGAAATATTAAAAAATTAATTTTTTATATTTCAACTTTTAGTGCGACCATTCAAACAAAATTATGAAAATGTTTTTTAATATTAAAAATTATTTTTTTTATGCTTTTCTAGTTATAGATGCAGCTTTTTTAAAATAATATAAAAATTAAAATATTAAAATAATATGACAAAGTCTTGAATTAATTATACGAGCGGCGTTTAAAGACAAAATTAAAATGAAAAAAAAATACTATTTGAAAATCTTATTTTGATGATTTGTTTTGTTGAGCCCTTTTTCCTACCAAGAGGCTTTCGAACACTCCCATCTTTGTTTAAAACTAAAACTGGAGTAATATCAACTCTATTCAAGTTTAAACTTTGAAGAGGTCGACGCATAACTTCCTCATTCTGGTTTGAAATTGTAATGTTTGAACAATTTGTTTCTTTTTGTACTGGATTATTATTTTCATCATTGAACAATGGTGAAAAAAGAAAAAAAATATCGTATGATTTTTTAAATCTTTAAAAAAAAGCTGCATCTATAAATAGAAAAGCATAAAAAAATAATTTTTAATATTAAAAAACATTTTCATAATTTTGTTTGAATGGTCGCACTAAAAGTTGAAATATAAAAAATTATTTTTTTAATATTTCAGAAAATTTCAAATAAAAATGATGCTCTAAAAAAGATTTTTTGATTATTAACTCGACATTTAAACTTGGTTTTTTTATTAGTATCACACATTAATACCCAAAGTTGCACATGTAGTGCGCCGAACCTTTAATAGTATTTTTTAACATGGAAGGGGTTAATGTCTGTGCATGCACTTCACATATGACTTTGGGTATTAATGCACGCGTTCCCCAACACGGAATTACGGTATTTTATTCAAGATAAGAGAAATTTTTGTAAATTTTTTTTGTGCTGAAAAGTTTTTTAAAAAATTATTGAAATTGTATTGATAAGACTTTTAATTCTGGGGAATAGGAAGACTCACTTAGGGCTTACGAAAAATGGTAATTATGGGTTAATAATTATTAGACAAATATTTTTAGCATGAACGTTTTAAAATAACTCTTGATGAATTATTATATATTTTTAAAATTTATTTTTAAAGCTTTTAGTTGACTAGAAGTCGATTAATTGAAAATTAGTCGAGTTTGGTCGAGACTAGGGTTGTGAATCGACTAAGCGTTAATCGATTAAATCGGTTAAATTTACATTCGATGAAATTTTAACTTTATCGAAAATGTCTTATTTTTATCGATCAAAAAATCATTGTTAGAATTTTAATTTACTTAATTTGATAAATTTTACAAAAATCTATGGAACAAATTTTGGACAATAGTATCCCTTTGTTTTCGAATAGTTAGTCGAATAGTTAAATCGATTAAATTGTTCGATTTTATAAATCAAATTCAAAAGTGCAAAAAAAAATGTATTCGATATTTTTAAAAGATAATTAATTTATGAAACCAAACAAAACTTGAAAAATCATTTTAAAAAATTATTAAATAAGTTACGAAATTAAATAAAAATTAAAAAATTGTTTAAAAATTTTTAAAATTATTTTTTGTTTTCTAAAACGATTGAATTAAAGCTCTTTAATTTCGATACCCCAAACTTTCAATAAAATACCCCAAATAATTAATATTTTACCCTTATTTAATAAAATTCCCCTTTTAATCAAATAATCGGTAAAAATAAGGACTGAATTAAATAAAACGGCACTATTTTTTTAATTTTGACAACTAATTAATTAAAACGGCCATTAATTTCTTATAATGACACCATTTTTTATTGACACATACCTAAAAAAAACTATATAATAAAATGAAGTTTTTCAACTTTCATTTTTTTAGCCTATTTACTCTATTTTGATTCTTTTTTTTTTATCTAATTTTATTAACTTTAATTTTATTTTAATTTAATTTTTTTATTTTATTTTGAACTCAGTAAAAAATAAAATAAAAACCTCCTTCAGAATAATATTCTGAAGGAGCTTTAGCTGGGTACAGAAAACAAATAAATAAATAATAATAAACTTCATTTCATTTCATCAAATCAAAATCTCTAGTTCTGCGAGTATTCTCGAAAATAATTTCAACGATACAGTGAATAACGCTGAAGAATTCCCAAAAACCAAACGAAGCAAAGCTAAAGCCTACGATTTTGTTGAAGACTGTGAATCTTTGGAAGAATTAAAAAAATTGATCAAAAATTTACATTTCGACAACGTATCATGGAACTTTCATAGCACAAATAAATTAGCCGATTGCGATAAGCATACATTCGATTGTAAATTTCAAAAGAAAGGTTGCAAAAAATCAATTTATTTGAAAATTAAAAACGATGAGATTAATGGATCATTTTATATTTCCTACAATGAACATTCAAATCATTCAAACGACGAAACTGTGACTTCAGTGGCCCCACAAGTAAAAGAAAAAATTTTATATTTTCGTTCACTCGGACAAGCAAAAAAAGAAATCAAGCGAAGTTTAATAAAAGAAAATATTCAACCACCTACGGACAATCAAATTAAACATGTAATCAATTCAGTGAAAAAAGACAAATGATTTCGTCGATTTTCAGTATAATAAAAGTTAAATACAATGAAAACAGTTGGACCATGAGTAGCTGCAATTGCTGGTATTGGTTGAAAAATTATAAATGTTATCATATAACTACATTTGCCGCACGTAAAAAAGTGTAGTTTCGACTCAGTTGGGATGGATTTACCGATACAAGCTAATAGAAAAAGAGGACCAAAAGGTACAGCTGGAGCCCTAATAGAATTTTTAGTTTTTTGAACCTCTAGATTCAAAATTCCGAACCATAACCAACACGCATTTTGAAGTTAATAATCAAATTTTGATGCTCAATATGATCAAATCAGTTTTAAATTATTAAATAAATTTTTTTTATTTAAAATAATAATTGCAGAGGTATATTTTAGGATTTAAAAAAGTATGTTATATTCAAAAATGTACCTCTGGGGTCTACAAGTGAACATGAAAATTTAAAAAAATTTTAGTTAAAAAATTTAGGTGAACAATTTTATAAATTGGCGAACATTTGAAAAAAGTATAATTTAAAAAAATTTAAGTTTTCGAATAAAGAATTTTATGTCTTGTGTCTTGTTAAATTAAAAACTTTTACTTATGACTCCGAGTTTTATGGCTTTTTATACCACGCTCACCTTCAAATAAGCGTAATTCATATTCTTCAGATTCAAAAACTTTATTCATTTTTTTCTAATAAATTTCCAACAAATTGTGATTTCTAAAAAAGAATATTTATTTAAAATTTAAATTTGCAACATTATTCTTACAAATTTGTATTCGAAAATTTTTTTTCCTATTTTAAAAAAAATTTTACAAGGAACAGTTAAAAATTGTCTTTTGGCAAATTATTAAGATAGGTGAACATTGTTAAATTTAGGTGAACAAAAGTTGTTCATTAACTTCGAAATGCCAGCCATCACACATTATTTATTAAAGATACAATTACAAAAATTATTTTATTTTATAAAGTTAATATTTAAAAAAAGTCTTTTCAATTCATTTAGATCAAACGAACTTTTGGGCTCCAATTTAGAGAATTCGAGCAAATATCTGAAGTCATTGTCATTAAATTTTCTGCCATGTTTAGTCGAATATTTGGCAAAAATATTACGAGCATCTTGGTAGGCAATTTTTCTGCAACTATTAAACGACTCAAATACCTGATCTATAAAAAACTCTACTGAATTTGATGTTTTCAAAGAAGATAGGTCACATCTTAAAAGACTTTTTAAAAAATGATTAGTGTCCAAACTTTTTGAGCAAATACTTTTTTTATCATAATTATAAACAAAATCTTTATAATGACCAAGACCTTCTTTGTCTAAATCGACCAATTTCAGGGCATCTATGTCCCCCTCTAGTTCAGGAACCTCTATTTCTTCTTCAGCTTCTTCCAACAATTTATCCGAATTTTTCAGATGCTCTCTTAATTCCGGATAATCTTTCAAATTTTTGAGATTTAGACCAAATTTTTTCCTATATTCACCAGGGTCCGCTTTTAGTACTCCTAGAAAATTGAACCTCTTTTCGACCTCAACTTCTGGTGTTTGCCAATCAACAATTACATTCTTTGGGTCTTTCACTATCGTTTGGGGACTGGATGATTTTTGGTAGATTACTCGGCACTTTCTTTTTGAGTAGGGCAGCCATCTTTCAATTATGATGGTAGGTGGTTTTGGCGGAATAGGTGGCAAGCGTTCAATGACAACTTTTCGAGGAGGTGGAGGCAAATTTTTTCCTCTAACAACAATTACTTTTTTATCAAGTTTGGCTGGTGGTGGTGGAGGATTTTCGCGAATTACCAAAGGCTCAGGAGTCTTTGGTTCTGGAGGTTTTTGACGTATGACCAAAGGTGGCGCTGGTGGTGGGCATACATCAGGATTTTGTTGGATAACTATAGGAGATGGGCTTTTAGGAGTCGGTGGCTTTAGATATCTAATGGCCAATTTTTGCACATAGTCAAGTGTGTTGGTCGGCTTCTTATTTATTACCAATGGATGAGAATCTTTATTAAGTGGATGCTGTTCTAAACCAGCATTTCCGCGCCAATTTTCAATCTCATTTTGGTTTAAGAGGAGACAGTTTTGATTTTCAAAAGAGATGTGTTCGGTGTTGTCAAATTCTAAAGGAACACTAGATCTGAGGATCTTTAATTCTATGTCTGATAAAAATTGACTATGACCAGATGAGTTTGGTTGAGTGCTGTTCATGCTAGGCTTTAAGATGAATTTTTGCTTTCCACTTTAATTAAACTAGAAATGAGAATTTTTGTTGAAAAAAAGTGAACATTATTAAAAAATATGTTTGTTTTCAATTAATTTGGGAAAAGATCGAAAGACTACCAAAAACAAAGATACACTTGGGAACTAGAAATTAGAATCTTCTAATTGTTCATTAATTAATGGTAATTTCTTTTTCAGTAACAAAGAGCTTCGTAGATATTTAATTAGGAGTTGGGTTGTTTTCATTAAAAAAATATTTAATTACCCGAATACCCTTCATAATAAGCTTTTTAGACAAGTTTGTTTTAATTTGGACCAATTTGTCACAAATAATCTAACAGCAGAGCCCTGAAAAATTGAAACCGGTGTAAAACAAGGAGCTTTTATTTCAAATTATCTATTTTAATGTTCTTTTTTTTAATTTTTATTATATTTCCCATTTAAAATTTTTTTTGGAGGATTTTTGAAGATTTTTGGAAATTCTTCATAAGTTCTCCATTATTTCAAAGGAAATCTAGAGGTCTCTTAAACACTAGAAGACCATTTGATTTTTAAAAGATTTTTTGTTTCAATTAAAAAGTTAATTGTTCAGATAGGTTAATTGTTAAATTTCAATAATATTAACATTTAATGCAACAAAATATTATACTTAAAGTGGTCGGTTTTTTAAACCCAGTTCAATTTTTGGACTATTAAACATTAAAATATCAAAATAAATTTGACTTAAAAATAAAATTCCAGAAAAAATAATAAACAAAACAATCCTAAAAATTTAATTTTTAATAATCCGATGACGAATTCTTATTTAAGAAATTAATGACAAAATTTAATCAATAATTAAAGGGAGGTATTTAATCGATCTCTAAAATTACTTAATCGATCTCTAATATTTTTCTATCTCTTATTTTACTAAATACCCTTAACTTATAATTTTTAATCTGTCTCCTAAATTAAATAAAACAGCAACTAATTTTACTTAAAGTATCTCTTATTTTTATTTATTAAATTGATTAAAAAAAAAAGAATTATAAAAAATTTCAAATAATTTCAAATAAAATAATATCTTATAAGTTTTTTCCTGGTCTACCTCTACCTCTCTCTAGTGGAGCTTCTATTTTCTTACTTATATCACTGCTGGTTGATGCTTGCACTACTTTTTCAGCTTCCTTATCAATTGTTTTTTTGTTCTTTTTTGTTGGTATAACTGTTTCTTGTGGAGTTTCTTCCTCTACTTGAAAATTGTAAGAAATTTTCTATGGAACCAGCAGTCTCACTAAAGTTGTGGACAAAAGCATACTAATGAGACAAAAAATCTAATGACAAAGGTTTTCATATAGTTGGTAACAAATTTTACATTTTTGTTGGCGAGCTCAGGGTGATTTTGCTAAAAAATTTTCAATCAAAAATTTTTTCAATGAAAAGAATCTAAACAGCATTATTCTGTTTTGGCTTTAATTTATTAATTACTGCCAAAAAAGAGCTTCAGCCTTACGTGCACTGGAACTGCTTTCCAATGTCAACGATATCGAATCAGGTTTTTCAGACCATTCTGATGTTGACAATGGCGTCGATGTTTTTAACTGTGAGGATTTTTTTTTTGGTCTTGAATATTCATTAGAAGATAAAAATGAAGAGAAAATTGATGAATCAGTTGACTGTAGCAGCGACAAATGCCAAAAGAAACTAAAATGAAGATAAAACTTCAAAAATTGGTGTTATAAAAAAATATCAAAAAAAGTATTTTATCAAAAATGAAATACTAAATATAAATTTTTTATTTTTTTTTTTTTAAAAGATAAATCTTTCAATGTCAAAAATTGGAAAATTTTAAAAGACTTGGTGTTTATGATTAATGTGTTGTCAAATAAATAAGAACCCTATCAAACGCTTTACTATGTTTTGAACGAATTTGTAAAAATAATAAATTAAAAAAATATGTCTACTAGTTAATTTATTTCGATGTTGAGAACAATGCCAACAAACCCGAAGCGATTGACATTGACAAAAAATAATTAAAAAGTGGAGAAAAATTCTTGAAGATCACGAATGAAGCTACCAGCAAAATGAACAAGAACAGGCTGTTGTTGTAAAAAATGGAATAAGTAGTTGATTCGAATTCAGCGATCTCATTTCTCTTCCTCAATGATCTATTTAAAATGGAACATTGTCAAAGAAATTGTCTTTTATCTAATCATCTAAACCACTTACCGATCTTCAGTCTTCTTGTCTTTATCGTCTTGAACCACTGATTCCAAATTTTGAAAAATTCTTTTAAATCAATTAATTTTTAATTATTTTTTTTTGGATCCAAATTTACTTGTGCTTGAGAACAAATTTGACATTTTTGTAAGCCAAACTGATCAAGTAGGATGTGACCAAAGTTCCAAGTAAAAAATAAATGAAATTGTTTGCAGGTTCCATTTGGTGAATTTTCCAACACAGCCCTTAAATTAAATGAATGGGTTAAGGACTCCTTTTGAATATTAAATTTTTGGGTTTATTATTACATATGGGCACTGCTGCCACAATGGCAGCGTTTCCGTAGAATAGAGCCGAGGATTTGGTGGATAAATCGCGGCTGTAATCCTGAAGAAGTTTTTCTTCTTCTCTGCTTAAAGTCTTTGGTTTTGTCGACTTGGCGGACATTTTAATTTATTTCAAATTAATTTTTTTTTTAAATAGTTAAATCTTTCAACGTCAAAAATTGAAAATTTTTAAAAGGCTTGGTATTTATGATTGAAGTGCTGTATTTAAAAAAAATTAAAAAATTGTGTCAAGACATTAAAATTGGGTGATCTTTTGCTGCCAAAATTTTTTTATTATTCTCAAAATAATTAGATTAAAAAAATTAAATTTTTATAAATTTTTTTGACTTAGCTGTAAACAAAAAAAAATAATTAGGAAAAAATGCGAAATAAAAATAATTATTCTTGCATAATCATATAAAATCAACTAAAAAGAAAAGTAAGTTGAACAAACATTAAAGTGTCATTATTTGAAACAAGATTTATTTAAAATTATTGTGTCCGTTAATTTTAATAAAAAAGTTAAAAGTAAAAGGCAAGTTATTTTATTTTAATTTTACATTTTTTTAAAGTGAAGATCAATGTCCTTTTTCTTCAATTAGCATAGTATTAAAATTTTATCGTTTTGATTAAATTTTGAATTTTTTCTGGTCACACTTGCAGCTGAATTTTTCAATAGCTTGGTTAATTTTAAATTCTATTTTTTAGTTGACACATACCGCATTACCTAAATAAAATTGCGGTGAAAAAATTTTTTCCAAAAATAGAACTCAAATAGCGAAAATTAATCTAAAATCAGGTGAATTTGCAAAATTCTTTAAGCTACCAAAAAATAAATAAATAAAATAAATTTTAAATTTTTTAATAAATTTCCGAAAAACACTTATAAAAGAAAAACTGCAAAATTTCATCAAGTTAGAAAAATTAAGTCTTCAATTGTAATAGATTAGAATTGAATTTTTTCAGAATTTCTTTTTTAACAAAATTTCATCGAAAAATCTATCTAACAGTTAAATTAATTTTATATTTTGATATTTTTAAAATTTTTTTATTTTCTAAAAGGATTATATAAAAAAGCAGTTCTTTTTAATAGAATTTTTTCCTTTAAATTGTCATTTAATAAAAATCTAAATAGGAAGATGTAGAATAAATTAAAAATCAAGGCTTAAAGTCACATGGCTGTATAGGACCAAAAACTGAGACTTGAGGAGCACATTCAGTTGTCGCATTTTGATCTCTGATTCAAAGTCCATAGGTCAATTTTCAATTTTTTCAGATAATGTCAATTAATGCTTTACCTTGTTTAATTTTTATAAAATGTCACAAAAGTTTCTTTTAACAACTTGTCACTATGCCTTGTATAAAAAAACTACTTGATTTTCGACCTGAAACTCAAGTCCGATTCGGTTCATATTTTAAAATTTTTAATTAATTTAAAAAATAAAATTCCAAAATAATTTATTCGAAAGAAAATTTTTTTAGAGTTCATTTTCCATTCAATTTGTACTCTAGAAGAGTAATTCAAAGTGATAAAGTTTACCAAGCTAAAATTTCGACATATAATCAGATAAACAAGAATTGAAAAAACATTTTAGGACTTAACTTGATAGCTAAAATTATATAATTAATTTATTTTTAGATAAAGAAATGTTTAGCTTGTAATTCCATTTGCTTTGATAAACCACCTATTCTTCAAGATTCTTACTTTTTCGAGTCTAGAATCAGCGTTGAGAAACAACATCTGAATTGTACACATTTAAATTAAACAAAGGCACTCCTTCTAAGATAAGCCAAATTTTATTAATATAAAAAAGCATCGACTAGTTCAAATCACTTAAGAATATTAATAAAATGAAGGCCATTCTAGGACTATTATCTTTTCTGGCTTTGAGCATTTATTCTCAAGGCCATAAGGACCCACTTTATGTCCCAGGCAGGACTGTTACTATCCATCTTTTTGAATGGAAATGGACCGAGTGAGTTATCAGAATTAATTTAAAAAAAAATTATTTTTTACTTTTTATTTAGTATTGCCGCTGAGTGCGAAAGATTCTTGGGTCCAAAAGGTTACGGTGCTGTCCAAGTGTCACCACCAAACGAGCACGCTCATGTGAACAACCCTTACAGACCATGGTGGCAAAGATATCAACCAGTTAGCTACAAATTGATAAGCCGAAGTGGTAACGAACAACAGTTTGTTGACATGGTCAATAGGTGCAATGCTGTCGGAGTCAGAATTTATGTCGATGCTGTAATCAATCACATGTCAGCTACTGGTGGACAGGGATCAGCCGGAACCGACAACAACCCAGGAACAAAATACTATCCGGGAGTTCCATTTGGTAGATCATAAAAAAAGAGATGATTTTTTTTTACTTTTATTATTAAACAGGTCCAAATGACTTTAATGACTTTAAATGCAAAACTGGCAGTGGAAATATTGAAAATTACGGGGATACAAGCCAAGTCAGAGATTGTAAATTAGTTGGTCTACCTGATTTGAACACTGGCTCGGATTATGTAAGACAAAAAATTGCCGACTACATGAATCGTTTGATTGACATCGGTGTTGCTGGATTCCGTATTGATGCTGTCAAGCACATGTGGCCAGGTGATTGTCAAGCCATTTATGCAAAATTGAAAAATGTCAGACAAGAGTAAGAAAATATGTTTTTTTTTAATTTTTATTTAATTAATTTTTTTTAATAAAAAAGTATTTTTGGTCCAAACAAACGTCCATACATTTACCAAGAAGTAATTGATTTAGGTGGTGAGCCGATCAAGAATACTGACTACACTCATATTGCTCGTGTTACCGAATTCAAATTCGGCAAACACCTTAGCGATGTAAATAAGGAAAAATTGAAAATGTGGCAAAAATTTATATTTTTTTCTAGGTTGTTTTTAGACGAAATGGTCAAAAAATGGCTTATTTGAAAAATTTTGGAATGGGATGGGGCTTTATTGCTGACGGCGATTCCATGGCTTTTATTGATAATCACGACAACCAGCGTGGTCATGGTGGTGGTGGTGAAATCATCACTCACAAAAAGTCAAGAGCTTACAAAATTGGAAACGCTTTTATGTTGGCCTGGCCATATGCTAATCTAAAAATCATGAGCAGCTACGACTTCCCACTTTCCCAAGATTGGCTTGGGCCACCAACTAATGGCAACGGAGACACCAAAGACGTCACTATCAATCCGTAATTTTTTTTTATTTCAAATTTAAAAAAAATTATTTAATAGAAAATTTATTTATTTTAGTAAAATTTATGAATTAAATTTTTTAAATTTTTGAAAAAAAATAGCTTATAATTAGAAAATTTTAAAAATTCATAACATTTGCTAAACAACTCACCGAATTTTCTTTTAAACTTAAAATTATATTTTTTTATTATCAAATTATAATTTTGATCAATTTTTGAACAAAAAAATTTAAATTTTTTTTATTCATTACAGTGATGAAACTTGCGGAAATGGATGGATCTGTGAGCACCGTTGGAGACAAATTTACAACATGGCCAAATTCAGAAACGTGGCCAATGGCCAATCGGTCCAAAATTGGTGGGATAATGGCGGCAATCAAATCGCCTTTTCCAGAGGAAACAAAGCTTTTGTCGCCATAAACAACGAAGACTATGGAATGGATGTTACTCTACAGACCGGAATGCCAGCTGGTCAATACTGTGACATAATCAGCGGAAATAAAGTGAACGGATCATGCACTGGAAAAGTTGTTTCAGTCAATGGCGATGGTACAATGAAAGTTAGCATTCCTTTCTATGTCGAAGATCCCGTAATTGCCATCCATGCTGATTCCAAACTTTAAATCTAGGAAATTAATTATTTATTCTATTTATTTATTTATTTATTGAATAAAATTTATTTTTAAATTTTATTTTTATTTTTGAAGAAAAAGCGAAATAAAAATTACTTTTGAATAGTTATTAGCATTTATTAAAAATTTTAAATAATTATTCTTTATCTTTAGAAATTATTTTCAGTAAAATTAGTTTTAATAGAAAGATGCAATTGATTGTCAAAATATTGAATGGTGCCGAGCATGTAGTCCAAGTTTGAGTTAATAAATAATTTTCATGCATTTGGTTCATTGGAAATAATTTGTTTAAGGTCGTCCCAGAAATGAGTGTTGAAGAACTTAAAACAGTCCTTGACCAAATGTTGAGCGTTCCCAAATATCAGCAACGATTAATGTTTAGAGGAAAAGCATTGTCAGGTAAGCAAACATATCTGGTTTTTCGAAAAGATAAGATTTTTGATCACAGATAGTCAAAAATTGGGCGATTACTCTCTAGCAGACGGGACCAAAATTCATCTAAGCATTAATAAAAATGCCGAACCACCCTTGCTGGAGTCGAAATTTACCAAAGAACTTAAGTTGATCGCCGCCAATTATGTCAAAGATGTGGACAAATTTAGCTCTTTGTTCAACAAGGTAAAAGTTAAATGAGAAAATTAGTTTTTTTTACTAAGCTAAACATTTCTTGTTGCCAGGAATTAAAGAATTTAGTAAACGAAATGAGCTTAGATGACATTGAACGATACGAGGAAGAACGAGAAGCAAAGAGACAACAAAATAAATGATCTGTATTTGTGTTATTTTTTTGTAATTGATTAATCTAAACTCTAATAAAAAATTCTGTTTTATAAAAAAAAATTTAAATTTAAATTTGGAAAATTGAAGCAGCTTACTCAATTTATTTAATTTATTTTAAATCATAAAAAGGAAAAATTTTTTTTTTGATCAATTAAAAAAATTACTCAGAAAAAATAATTTAAACATTTTAGATGTTCGATTTAAATTTAAAAGCTTAAATTATAAGGTGCGATTTATCTAAATTTGAAAATTATAATATATTTTGAAATTTGGTAAAAGATTAGCATTTATTTTTACAAAGAAAATTTATGATTTTTAAAATTGTTGGTTCCATTCTGTTTCTTATTTTATCCTGTCCAAGACAGCTGATCTGAAAAGGTTTTCGGCAGTAAATGAAGTTAATGCTACAGCATATATAAACCCAAAAATTTATGTCAATATTGACGATATGAATACGAACCGGCAAACTTAAACTGTTTTTTTTTAAAACAGATTCAAATTAGACCATATTTATTAGCCTAATAATAAAATCTTTATACTTTGTTATTGTAAAAGGATTTTTGAAGAAATGAATAATGAAAGAAATTTTTGGTAAAATAATCAAGTTTGAAAATATAAAAATTTTTGAAGGCAAAGATTCGATTTTTATTTTTCTTCAAACAAATAAAGATTAAAATTAAAATACAAAAATAAGTTATAATAAAAAAAAAAAAAGTAGCAAAAATTTAACAAAAGATGCAAATTAATTATTTTAATAGCAAAAAATTAAAACAAAAAAATCACATTTAAGTAAAAGAATATTATAACTATTTATTTTTTTGGTTGGCCTCTTGGTCTAGGCACATGATCTGAAACAATTTTAGTTATTGTGATTGAAGATGAAGTTGGTCGAGTTGGTTTAAAAATTTTATTATTTTGACTCTTGCGGTTGCTTTAAATTATTAATGTTTTGAACTTCGGTTTATTATTCATCAGAGCCAGTACTTCCAAGATAAATACTCTGAAAAGCAAGATTATTTATACTTGTAAAAGCTCCGGCCACTTCTCTTAGTTTTTTTAGGCATCTTTAATTTTGAAAAGAGAAACAGACTCGTTCAAATTATTTTTTTCTTCCTTGTTTTTTAAGAATTCAGCAGTCGTTTGTGATATTTCACAATTTTCCTCTGATCGAGCAAAATCGAAATGAAGACTAAAAGTTTTTTACAAGATATTTTAACATATTGTTATCAAATGTTTTCCCTTTATCTATTTCTGAATTAAACTTGTTTCCATTTATAAATAGTGATGGTATTTATCTTGAACATTTTCTTATCTGAACTTTTGGGTGTAAAGCGGAGTACTTTTTTTAGAGAAGCATCAAATATCTTTCCGGATATATTTTCATTAAGCTCATCAATTTTTGTTATAGAAACAATGCGGTGTGAAAATGATGTATGATGACCTTAGAATGTCACGGTTAAGTTAAGACAATAGACGAATTTAACCAAGTTTTAAAAAAATAAACAGACTTGAACCAAAGTCAGAAGCTTTAAAGTAAAATAATTAACTTAACTAGAGAGAATTTATCAGAAAATTGGCCGTAGAAAAATTTAAAACTTAATTAAAAAAAAGTCAAAGAAATAAATTCAATTAATAAAATTTATTTAATTTTCGGAATTGTTATCTTTTATTTATTATTTTCTTGAACTTTAAATAGAAGCACCTTTCATAACTTGCAGTTTATTTTTAATTTTTTTTAATCTGAAGGAAAATTAGCTACAGACAGATATAAAAAAAACTGTTTAATATTCAAATCTTTAGCATTTCGATTTTGATTATTTTTATTTATCCTTTTATTAAATTTGAAAATAACAGTCGTTTAGTTTTTTTGTCAGAATAATTAGTTTTTTATTGTCAGCTAAAATTGACTAAATTAGTCACCACTTTTAGTTATTTTTGTCATCTTAAAAAAATTAAATTTGTCACCCCCAAAAAATTTAACCCTTTTTATTATTTGACTCAGTTCAATTAGAGAAAACTCGTGTTGATGAGTCTAAGAGTAAATCCTAAATCCAACCTTTGTTCTAAAAAAAATTGTCTCTACTCTCATAAAAAAAGAGCGAATTTCGAAATAGAAAAAAAGTCAAATTTAAGCTTTTTTTATTGAGAGTAAAGACAATTTTATTGTTAAAGTAAAAGTTAAATTTGAGCTTTATTTTTGGAAAATATCCCATATTTTTATTAAATAATAAATAAATCTGTAGAATGTTATATTTGACTCTTAATATTTTGGCACAATATTTTTAGTAAAAATTCCACAGAAATAGTAAAAAACCCATAAATATATAAAAAAGTAATAATATTAATTTTGTGTCAATTTTTTTATATAAAATTAATAAAAATAGTAAGAATACCCAAAAAAAAATAATTTTGCCATTTAATCAAAAATAAAAAATATTTTTAGTAAATAAAAAAAAAAAAAAATATCAAAAAATTTAATTTTTTTTCCTAGTACAAACATTTGGGCAATAAAAACCTCTTTTTTCTTCATTGGGGCATTACAAGTTTTACAAATATTCTCTATTGATAAAGCTGGATCATTCGGCTTGTGTCTTTTATATGATGTTGGAGCTTGTTCAAGTTCTTTATCCGAATCTTCTTCAGATTCAAGTATGGCATTCTTTTCGTTCTAAATACAGTCCGCTGGTTGATGTTGTAGGCACGACCTTGTTTTCTTTTTTGATCCTCGCTTTGGCTTGTATATCCAAGCCAATATCATTGAAGTTCATCAATTCTAAAAAAATTAATATTAATAAATTTAAAGAAAATTTTATGTATTATGTTTTCATGAATTTAATCGTTTTATTTATAATAAGTTGGGAAAAAAAGAAAGAGATAAAAATTTATAACTTTTGTTGATTTTCTATATAAATTTGTGGTAATTTTACTAATTTTATTGCGGTAAATACTAATGAATTCCTTTTGTGTATATTTTCCGGGGGAAATTACATATAAAAACTTAAAAGTATTTTTATTTTAATTTGATTTTATAATTAATCCAAAGCAAATTTAAGTTTTTAACTTAAAAACTTTTGATAAGCTGTAATTTTTTTATAAAGTAATGCTGATAAAAAACAACGACAAATTTAGCTAAATAAAAAATAATTTTTTTTGACAAGAGTCGAAATTAAGGAATTTTCCAAAGTTTATTATTTCACTTTTAGAAGCCGTTTAAATTGTCAGAAATTTGGATTTTTTAGACACAAAAAAAACGGACTAAACTGTCATAAAAAAGAAGCTAGCTATTTAACAATTAAAAATTAAAAATCTTCAACGATTATTATTATAAAAAAATTTGAAATAAAAATTTACTTACTAAAAACAATACAAAGAGACTTAATCTTTAACTACCAAGGCATCGTTTTCATTGGAAACTCTAGATTTTTTTATGCAACTGTAGATAGATTTTACTTTTTTTATAAGCTTTTTATCATTTTTTTTTAAATTTAAAATTTTAAAATTTAATTAAATGTAATTGCCTATGAAGCTTAGATATTGAGGTTAGGGGTTAGAGTTTTTTTTGATAGATTAAAAAAAATTGTTAAATGATATCAAATCAATATTTTTATTTTAGAAATTTAAAAAAGCTCTGTCTGGAGGAATGATTTTATTTTTAAAAAATGAAAGAAAATAAAAAAGTCGATTTAAAATCAAAATAGAAAAAACTATTACAACTCGTCTAAATCTTCTTCTGGAAAATCGCCCACCTCAATATTTTCTGGCTTGACAAATCCACCATAATTAAGTGCACACTCAAAATATCTTTTTCCATCTACGGAGCCATCATTTTTACCCAAAGGTTCATCATATTTTACACCAACAAAATATCCAGGTTTTCCACTAAGCTCGCCAGTGTACATCACTGTTCCGAGTCTGGTCGGATGTCCGGCCACTGATACTTTGCACCTTGATCCAACGGCCATGGCATCAATTAATTTTTTTTCGTTTTCAAGCTTTTCTCTGGCTTGCTTTTCTTTCTGAGCTAGTACCTCTGAATGTTGGTTCGAGTATTGACCGAGCTTCATTTTCTGTTTGAATTCTTTGACTGTGCCTCTTTTTTTGGCATATTCCTCTTCGGTTAGTTCAAATTTTTTAACTGTTGGGTCAATTTCACCAATGGGTACTCCCATGACTGTGTTCGAGCCTTTGACTTCTATGAAATAGCCATCTTCACATGGATAGTAGCCCAGCATGCGATCATCATCGTTCATTTCACAAATGAATTCCTTTTGTTTATTCAAAAGGCGCAGAGTCATTCCAGCGGCGACAAAGCCGGTCATCATTTCAAGTTTGTTTTTTAGATCGACAATTTTGATGTCTTTGGGATATCGCTTTTCTACGCCAAACTCTCTTCCTTCCGACACAGTGGTCAAGTTTACAAAGCTCTGAGTGATAACTTGATATTCGGTCATTTTTTTTTATGAAGAATTTTTTTTTATGAATTTTTTGATCCTGTATTGAGTTGAATTTTATTTTTTTAATTTCAATTTTATTATTCAGAAAAATGTAAATATCACAAAGCATATTTTTATTCAGATTAAAGCTGTTTTTTTTCCGTATTTTTGAATCAGGTCAGTGAATGTTGCTATGCTACAGTCTTCGGGTTTAGCTATGAAAATTTTTTTTTTTAACTTAAGAGAATAAACTATGAAATTTTATAAAATAAGAAGGTAAATTTTTAATTTTTTTTTTCAATAAAAAACAACTGTATTTTAAAACTAAGTTAATTTTGTTCAGAAGGAATCAAAAAAATAAAACACAAATAAATTCTTTAATGATAAAAACGATTAAGTAAATTAATTCTTAAATTTACATCTTTAGAATAATTTTGTTTTATTTATGATCTTCACTTTTTATAATCGTTACAAAAATTGTGATTTTTTAGTGAAATCTTTTTCAGCTATTTACAGACACTTTCAAAAATGTAATATTTACAATAATTTTCTTTTTTAGTTAAGCCGTAATCTTGCATGTGTTTCGATTTAGCTAAATGAAACCAACGGTCTAAAATTATACGATCTGGAAAATTAAGCTCTAAAACATTAATAATAGCTAATTCAAAATCACAACTAAATGATTTCTGATCTTTTAGAAAAGTCTTTAGCATTTTAAATACAGTCGAGTCTTGTTATAACCATGCTGATTAATACGATACTCGCTTTATAACGATATTTTTTTTCATAATTTACAATCCACAATATTATTACATGTTAAATTTATTTGTTAATACGATGTTTCTTTAATACGATATCTTATTAATACGATAGGTTTATTCAGAAAAAAACAAACAAATCAGTGCTAATTCATCGTTTTTAAAACGATATTGATCTTTTAAACAAAAAAACTTGAAATTTCGAATGATTTTAATAAAAATAATCTCACTGTCACAGAACTTGTAAAAAAATATAATAGACCTCAGAGTACTGTTTCTTCTTTTCATAAGGCAGAGAATCAGGAAATGATAAAAAACTTATATGAAAATAATTTAATCAATCCTAGCCCTAAAAGAATGAGAGGTTCTAATTATGTCAAAATTGAAGAGGCCCTTGATCACTGGTTAAAATCAGTTTTGTCATTTAAAAATATTACTCTTAACGGTTCATTGATTCAAGTCCAGGCTATTAAATATGCAACTATGATAAATCAAACTGATTTTAAAGCTAGCAATGGATGGTTAAACGGATTTAAAAAAGGCATTATGATTTTCTGTAAATTAATTTTTCAAAAATCAATTAATTTAAAAAAAAAAAACGTCAATAAATAAGTCGTCAATTAAAAAAACAAAAGTCCATTAATTTTTATTTTATCAATTAAAATTTTATTTATCAATAAAAAAAAAGTTTAATCAGATTAAAAAAAACAGCATTTATTAGAGAAAAATTTAACAAAAAATTAATTGAGCATTAAAGCACTTGGCCTATTATTTTTTTATTTATTTGTGGTTTATTTTTTTTGGTCATCCGACAGGTCTTGTTTTTCTTAAAGGAACGTCTATAGCTTAGTCTGGATAATCCTCAAACTCGATTATATCTGAAACTAGGTTCATTTTAGATTTTTTTTAGATTTTTGAGTGTTGAAAAAAAAGGTTTTAATATAATTCAAAATGAGATTAAAAGTTCCATGTAAATTTTATTTACATTAATATTATTTTTATTGATTCCATAATATAATTAATTGACAATAATTTATTAAATTGACATAAGAATATTCTATTGACAAATCTTCAATTTTATGTATTTCTTTTATTTAAAATTGACTCTTGTTTAATTAATTGATTTTTGAACTATTTTATTGATTTTTGTTTTTTTAATGGACATTCAAATTATCAATTGATTTTTATTTATTTTAATTGACGTTTTGAATAAAATATTAATTGATTTTTGTAAAATTAATTGACAGAAAAACATAGAGCCTTTAAAAAAAGGCATAATATTACCTTTAAAACTATTGCATTGATAAACTACGATTGTATTTTTCCCAAAAGAACAAAGACTGTTCTTTATTCATTGATCAGTTGCCTAAAATGGATCAATTTTGTAGCGTCGATCAGTCTTTTCAAAGTAAAATTGATAAATCTTTTCTTTATAATCTATTTATTATTTTTAATTAAACAATAATTCCTTAAAAAAAATTTATTTTCAATTTTTTTCTTCCAATCCTTTAACATGCAAATTTGATTAGTACGATATTGGTTAATACGTGTCCATTTTTTCCGCCCAAACACATCGTATTATCCAGACTCGACTGTAGTTTCACATATAAAAACTGTTCTTTATTTGGTATAATTACATATAATAATGAAACAACTTTTCCATTAATAGCAGCTTGAATTCTAAAAATTTGTTTAATAAAAGAAGGCGAAACGTTCATACTCAATTTATTTATGAAAATTTTTAAATTTAAATTTTTTTTTCGAATCTTTATTTGATTTATTTATGTTTTTAATTACTAAATCGAAAATTTTTGTGTTCATTTTGATTCAAAAAATTTTCTATATTTAAATTTTAATTATATTATTGATGAAGTGACATCTCATAGAAAACAATATTCATAGAATGTAAACTCATAGAAGACAAAAATCATTGAATGATGTTTTAATAGAAAAAAATTCTCATAGAATTAAACTCGTAGTATTTTTTTCATAGAATATTTCTCTTTTATGATTTTCTCACTTCAAATTTATATTGCAAACACTTGAAATTGAAAAATGAATTTGAAATCACCAATTGTTAATAGGCTTAGTTCAAACAAAAGCTATAATGTTAGTAACTTAGCAACATCTAAGTTAAAAATAAAATAAAAGAATACGGTAGTAGGCGAGGAGATAGTCAAAATTGTCATAAAAAAAAAAGTCATAAAAAAAAAAAAGCAAAATTGTCATAAGAAAATTGTCATGTGTTGTCATTTGTCATATATGACAAAATAAACAAGGAAAAATGAAAAAACAAATGATTGGTTGATTGTTAGAATTTTTTATTTAAAAAAGAATTTTAGAAAAAGAATTTAAATCAATGACAAAACAGTTTTAATTGTTTATTCTAAATCAATACAAAGTTTAGAAAATTTTGGGGAATAATTTTGAACAGAATAATGAGTAAACAAAAAAAAAAAGTACATTTTATTATAGTATTAAACTCATCTCTGATTTTTGTTTGATCAAAGACTAATTTACCAGGATCTAGATTCATAGCTAAAGATAATGCATATCCAAGGGCAAATAAGCCACAGTCTTTGTTACCTTTTTGTTTTGTAACATTGACATGGACAACGTCAAAAAATCTAGAGCCACCCGAGAATCTTTTTAAGACCGTTTTAATAAGATTGAGATAGTGTTTAGGGTTATTAAGACTATCATAAATGAACCAATTATTAAAACTGTCAGGATCTTCGTATGAAGGATGCAAATTAGCCAAAACAATCCAGTGGTTTTCAGCATGTAAAACTTGAATAAAAACTGACTCGTGTATTGTTTCAGGATTAAAAGGTGCATTTTTGAGAGTATAATAATCAGGCCTGAATAATCCTTGGACATCATATTTCTTGTAAATCAAATTCTGGAACTCAGTAATATGAAAATTGGTCAACTCTTGATTTTTTTCTAGTTTTAAAAATTGTAAAGAAATAGGCACTCTCTCGTAATTAGTATATGAGCGGACTTCCAAGAATTGAACTTCAGATGAATCTTCTAATTTTTGTCTCTTCTTGCACGGCTCTGATACTAATATTGGCTCTGTTTTGACTAAACGTTCACTTGAAAAATTGATAAGAGCGTCGAATAGATCTTGACGAACCGGTTGATTATTAAGAACAAATGTTTTGTAAATGTGAATCTGACTCTTAAGTATTGTGAAGAGTTCTTTTGAAAATAATTCACTTGCTTGTTCATTATTTGGTTGATCTAGCTTTGATTGTTAGATTCACAAAATCGATTGTTTTTAAAAAATCTAAGTTTTTTAGAGGGTTATCGAAAGCGATCTTCCTTTTTCTCTTTTTACCAACTTTCTCGACATTCAGTTCTTCTTCATCTTGGTCAAATTTCATCAGACTTGTACCATATGGTTCCATAATGTGTGCAGATAATTTGTCAAAATATTGTTCAAATGTGAGAATCAGCTTACTGAATTGTTCCTGTAATGTAACAAAAACTTGATCTTTTTTTTTGTTTTTTGATAATTGCTTTGGCTCTGCGATTGGATTACGCTCGTTTGCATGGAATTCGCTGTGAACTTGAGACGCCGACTTTTTGATCATATTGATAAATGTTAACACATTATTTGATTTTGATGATGGAATTGACGATAATTTTGAATGATAACCTTCGAGGTGGTTATTTGTTCGTGGACCATTGTTGTCGAAATGATTCCATGAAAATCAATACTTGCCTTGTAACCAAGTATTGACAAAATACTTAATAAATTTTAATATATCACTGTCAAGAATAACTGGAACTGTGCTCAAAATAATGTTCCAGCCAGTTTGGACATCATTGAGTGGGACAAGTGCTAATGCGCTAAATTTTCGTATCCATTATTTAAAATTGTAATCGTTGTAATAAAGTGCTTGTTTATTACATTTATTGAATAGATAACGTATAATGGCTTGATTAAAGTGAAACCAACATCCATAAATTTTTACATTTTCGAATTCGACGCTGATTGCTTGAATCATGTCTAGCTCGAAATCAGAAAGCGTTTCTTGTAAAACGATTGAACAATTATTACGAGTGAAAATTTCTTTAAGGTTAGATAAAGCTTCGACATAAGTCTCACGCTCTTTGTTCTGTAAAAGAATATAACATGCTGGGTACATTTGGTTCTGATAATAACCATGAACGGAGAAAATTTGGAGAAAATGAGTTGGGCACGTTTTGAAAGTCCCGTCAAAATGCCATCTTACTGAATTACACAATATTTTCATTCCAATAGGAGACATGAAGATCAATATTCGATTTTTATTGTCTTTGTTATCAAATTGTAAAAATTGTTCGCAGTTAATGGTTGAGTATATTTCGTTGATTTGTATATCTTTTGTTTGTTTTGGATTGTTTGGTTTAGTCTGGTTCCTGTGATATCTCAAATTTGACTTAACAGTGGTGAATGGTTTCCAATATTCGGCTATTTCATTATATGAATATTTCTCGGTTAGTTTTTGGTACTGACGGTTGTATGCATCCATGAGAGGAACGTCATGATCTTTTATGACATTTTGGATAAGTTGCTTGAAAAACATAATGCAATCAATTTCACAGTTGGATAAAGGTGTATGGTAATGTTCTACATTATTTCTTTTTCTTGCCTCTAAGTTATAAAGTGCACTGCATTTTCTATTGACGCATCTGTACCAACTTGATTTTTTCGTTTTTTGATAACGGTGCTTTTCGAAAATAATTTGTTTGTATTCGGTGTCAAGATATAATATTTCTTGTTCCATTTTTTGATTTTAAGATTTTGATTAACAGTATGAGTAGATAAGTTATTTATTTTCATTTTCAATTTATATTTATATGACTCAACGACTTTTTAAATTAATTAATTAAAATTTTTCTTCTAATTGTTTCATTTTTATCTTAGCTTCTTTTAATATTCTTCTTATTTAATTCAAAGATAAATTTTCTTTGAAATTAATCGCCAATCAGATTTGACATTCAATTTATTTTTTAATTGGTTTGACAATTTTACGATGACTATTTTGTTTTTTTTTCCTATGACAATTTTTTATGACAATTTTGCACTGCACTGATACTGACAATTTTGACCCTAACCGTAGGCGATTTTCAATCAGTCGTCGAACAACTTTGTTTTAAAGAACCTGTAGAAACTTGTGATTTTTTAAACAATTTTGATTTTGACGATGATGACTTGTATAATTATGAAACATCATTTATTAAAGTTCAAGTTCAAGACAGTCTAGCTGACCAAATAAATAATTTAATTTGAATAGCGAGTTTGATTCTAATGAAGAAGCTTGGTACTTGTATGGTACTGGTACACAACGTAAAGGTTATAAATTGTATTCTTTTGGTTGTCGTTATACTGGCAAAAAACCGAAAATGTGTGAAGTAGAAATGGCTGAAACTGTTTATTGGCGTTGTGAAAAATATCCTAATTGTAAAGGACGTGGTACATCTCAAAGATTATTACCACTCTTTAAAGTAACACAATGTCATAATCATGAATTTAAACTAGAACTTAAAGAAGAGTTAAAAGCAATAAATGAGTTAAAAGTGAATGCTATTCAATCCAATGATCAACCGAGGGTTTTAATTCAAAAATTACAAAGTAAAATGAGTGATCAGTGCATTGTTTCATTGCCAAAAAAAGAATCGATTCGTAGACTTATAATTCAAGAAACACTAATACTGGTCCAGGTTATAATGCACAAAGTCTAGCAGAACTAGACATTCCCGGAAGTTTACAAACCACTGAGAAAGGGAAAAGTTTTATTACGGTAACAGTGGTAAAAGCGACAAAAATCGTGTGATTTTTTTTCCTACCGATGAAAATTTAAAACTATAGAGTACAAACAATGATTTGTATATGGATGGTACATTTGACATAGCACCGGCCATCTTTAAGCAAGTGTACACAATTCACATACTTTTCCGTGGGACAACATTGCCAATGTTGTATGCACTTTTGCCTAACAAAAAACCGACAACGTACAAAAAGTTATTTCGTATGATTGACAATTTAATTTCTAAACGGCCCAAGTCTGTCAATTGTGACTTTGAACTAGCTGCTATCAATGCGGCAAAGTTAGTATTTGGTTGTGATATATATGGATGTTATTTTCATCTTTCACAGTCGTTTTCGAAACGAATTCAACAAGGAGGTTTAAAAAGTTGGTACAAAGACGAGAAGTTAAGACTTACTTTCAGAAAACTCAAGCGTTAGCATTTGTTAAAGAAGAAGATGTAAGAGCTTGTTTTCAATTGATCAAAGATGAAGCTCCTGATTCAGCCAAAAGTTTTCTTACTTATATTGAGAATAACTATATCGGTAGTGAATCAAAGAAGCCAAGATTTCAAATTGATTTTAAATTGACCCGGTTTAGGGAACAGGGGCTTATGTGAAAGGGGTCCGAGGCGAAGCCGAAGTGAGCAGAAGTTTAGGATCTTTTTAATTAATTAGTCTTTATTCTAATTTACCGCCTTATTTTTATTAAAATAGCGATTTTATTATTAAAATTATTAGATATGAAAATTATGAGCTTTTATATTATCAAACCAAAATTTGTTTCAAATACAATTTAAAACTAAATTTTGCATTTAGTTAAATTAAAAAATGAACAATTTAAAAATTTAAATGTCTTAATATGACTCAGATCAGATTGCGGGTATTTTGAATAGTTATTTTATTCATTTTTTTAAAAAAATGAATTATTAGAAAAGGTTTAAGAATAATTAACTAAACTCAACAGCAACAAATCCATTCATGTGCAATAATTTGTATTATACAACTCTAATATCTTCTAATTTAATATCGTCATTTTTTCAATTAATCAAATTTTCATTTATTCAATTTATCAACTTTTCAATTATTCATTTTTAATAAATTCAAATTAAACAAAAGATATATAATAAAACCAGACTTATTTTTAAGTCACAAGTCTTAAGTCAAGTCAAGTCAATGACTTTGACTTAAAACTGTGACTTAAAAACAAGTCTGAATGAAACGTATGAATAAGATAAAATATAAAGCGAATTATGATGTAGGGCAATTTTTGTTTTTTGAAACAATCAAAATAAACACAGAATTTTTACAAAAAATTTTAAAATAAAATAAACCATAAATAAACAATATTTAGGGTTTTTTTTGAAATTAGATTAATTATAACAAAATTTTAGATAAAATAAAGGGGACCGCGGCGTAACCCTGGTTTAGGGAGTTCAATTTAGCAATAGAATGGGTTTTTTTTCTTAAATACTGCTAAAATTTTTTTATAATTAATATCTCATTGATTGATTTAGAAAATACATAAATACTGATAATTTTCTTTATTTTAATTTAATATTTCAGTGCCAAATATCCGAATCTTTATAAATAAAATTCATTATATAAAATTGTTCATGGGTTTTAAAAAATTTTTTCAATTATAAGCGTCTATAATAAATTAGTTTTAATTTTTGTTAATTTTCCTAATTAAAAATTTTAACGTACACTCGTTTTCACGACTTTAAGAGTAAATCTTAAATCCAATCTTTTTTCTTTTAGAGTTAATTACATTGTTTCTATGTTTATTTATATTTATTTAAAAAATAATTTTGGACAAAATCCCTTGTCTGTTTGGAATGAATATTAATTCGCCCTTTCAGCCACGTTAGCGTTAATTTTGAGATTTGTGGATACTATTTTTGGTTTTTTAAAAAATTGAAAAAACACATAAATTAGAGCAAAAAGTAAATGTAATACAAAAAATTGAATAATTTTGAGTTAATCAAGAAAAATATTCTTGAAAAATCGCTTGAACAATAAAAATTGTAAAAACATAAAAGATTGTTTATTTTATTTTAATTTTTTTTTAAATAGGTCGAAAGGGGTTTTCCATTTTTGATACTCTTCTGTTTTTTTTACGATAAGTGTGTGTGTTAATTTGCTTTCCACAAATTTGTCGAATAATTTATTAGCTCTAACTAATACTTTGTCTACTTTTATGTTTCTATGTTAGAACAATTAAAATTTAATTTGCTAGAAAATACCCTGAGTATGGGAAATTTTCCAAAAATAAAGCCCAAATTTAACTTTTACTCTAACAAAAAAATTGTCTTTACTATCGTAAACAAAATTAAAAATTAAAAAAATTGTAGAGTTAAGAAATAGGAAAAAAGTCAAATTTAAGCTTTTTTCTATATCTGAACTTAACTCTAATATCATTTTTAATATTTTTAACCAAGAAATATTTTCATTATGCGTTACATTATTTTAAATTTGTAATTTACATTTGAAACTTTTTTCATAACAAAATTGATTTATCGAATCTAGAGTATCCAGAACGACTAAGAAGGCTAAAACTTACAACACTTAAAACAAGAAGAAAGAGAGGTGATTTAATACAAATGTTTAAGTTGCTCAATAATTACGATCAAGTCAACTGGTATAAACAACCAGACAAGGTTTTTGGTGTAAATAAAACAAGAGGCAACAACTACAGGTTAAGAAGAGAAATTGTCAAAAACTGTGCACCAAGATTCAACTTTTTCACCAACAGAATAGTCAATGATTGGAATCAGCTTGGAAACAAAGTTATAGAATCAAAATCAACAAACATTTTTAAAACTAATTTAGACATACTTTTGAAAGACTAAATTATTGCTTATGGTCTGGATATAACCGGACTTAACGCGAAAGCGTAGCAATTATAATTACTACTACTACTACTAAATGATTATGAAGATGCTAGTGAGCCTAACAAGTTTTCTGTCACAACAAAATATAGTGTTTCAAAGAAAAGAAAAAGATATACACTAGATTCAAACAAGAATTATTGAATTTTTTGTTTAAACAAGAAAATCAAGGTCATGCCGGTAGGGTTTATAATGTTCATTCTCGTTTAATTAGTTATTGGTTCATTCAAAAAGAGTTTGAAAATAAATTAAATAATATGAGTTGTAAACACGAGTTTACGGTATAATCAAGTGCATCTCATATATTTTTTTTAAATAATTAAAAATTCTTAAATTTAAAAATGACTAGAATTGATTTGGAAAAGCGTGTTGAACAGTATCATTGTATAATTTTCATAAGCTTAATAATTCTATTTTAGGAGATGATTTTTTGATTTTAAACATCAATTAATTATAATTGATGTGACAGATTTTTTTTTTATATAAAATTTTTATATTATAATTTTTTTCAAAAAAGTTCCATTCGAAAGTCTTTCTCTGGTCTTCTTACAACCTCATTTACATTATGCGAAAAGTCCACAATTAAAGCAACACAAGGTTTAAAACAACCGTTTTCATTATACAATGTTTTTGTTGGTGTAATTAATAGTAGAAAAAGATACTGTATCCATATAATTAAAGACGAATTTACGAAAATATTTAGAATATGATGATTTAGTTTTTTTAAAAAATAAAAGATGAAAAGACTCAAACATAAGAACAAATTTTTGGCAGTTATTCAAGATTTAAACAGTCATTGAAACATTTTACAAAAAATCACTTTATTTTCTTTTCCATTTGTTTATTTCAAAGATTGCATTGTTTTTCTATAGAATAAAGCTATTAAAAAATAAAATTATTAAAAAAATTATAAAAATTAATTACTGATTTCAAAGAAGTGTAATGGGAGAAGTTAAATGATTTTTAAAAATTTGAAAATTGAAAAAGTTTTAAAATAAAATAATTAAAGAAAAACAATAATGGAATAGTTTTAAAATTTTATTAAATTAAAATTGAAAGGAAACAAGGTATTCGAAGGAAATTAGCGACCCGTTTCGTTTACTTGTTCTCAAAAAGGATTTATCATAACTTTACCAGATAATCCTAAAACTGATTATATTTTTGAATAGAGCATAAAAATTTCTACCAGAAAAGAAGATTTTATAAATTAATAAATTTGATTTTGTCATTAAAATTCGAAAAAAATTTTAATTATTTTGAAATTTATTCAGTATTTGTAAAGGAATTAAATTTAGTTATTTCAAATAAAATATTAGTACAAACTTATATCAAAAATTTGAGTCTCTAATATTTTTTTCTATAGCTTGATGTAATTGTTTTTTCCGTCATTTCTTTTTTCAGCTTACTTTTAAAAAATGAATCAAATTTTATTTTTGCTCTTCACTGGTAAGCTGACTCCATCTCCCAGTTAAGTACTCGTAATGTCGAAAATATTTTGATACAGTATACTCACCACTTCCCCTCATTGATCAATTTTTGGTCTACCAAACTTTTATATATATCAAAAATTTCAGATTTTCTATTTTTTACTTCAATTACGTTTATTATATAATAATCTCTTTGATATAATTGATAGACCACATAATTTCATAGAAAATATCAGAGTTGTTTTTAAGTCACAAGTCTTAAGTCAAGTCAAGTCAATGACTTAAAAAATTTTTTTTTTTTTTAAGTCAAGTCAATGACTTAAAATTATTTTTTTTTTTCTTAAGTCAAGTCAATGACTTAAAAAGTCCGGATCCTAAATCCGTCTTTGAGTTTTTGTCCTCCTTTTGTATTTTCGACATTTTTTATTAGCCCTTCTATATAAATGGAAAAAAGCTTGGGGGATAGGGCTCCGCCTTGCTTGACACCTATGGTAGTTTTAAACGACTTGGAGTATATGTTGTTGTTTGAGGCAATCATAAATGATTCTTCATAATAATTTATTATGCATTTTGTGATTGACGGATCGATTTGGGTCGATATTAACTTTTGCCAAAGGATTTTACGCTTCATTTTATCAAAGGCTTTCTACGCGTCGATCGCTGAGACCTAAACCCATTTTCTTGCCGAGAGTGATACTTTAACGCATTGTTTAAGTACAAAAATTGCGTGAGAGCATGACGATTTTGTTTTGAAACCAAATTGTTTTTGGTTATCTTGGTGCTTTTTCACAATTTCTTAGAGTAATATTGTCTCAAAAAGGTTAGTTCGCGCGTCTGAGATTGCAACTGGTCGTAAATTGTTTATATCGTCTGCATTTTTTTTGTATCTTTTATTAGTGGTTTAATTATCGTAACATTGAAAAAAAACGGAAATATTTTTATTATATTTTGATAAAAGCTTGTAGGAGTCCTTAAAAGTTTGGAACAAAGAGAGTACTTAAGCATTTCATTACTTACTCCATGAAAGCCAATACTTTTTCCGTTTGATAGTTAAATTATTGACTTTTTTACTGCCGATAGCTCGAGTTTGTAGTCAAATTTTGCTTCTTCAAATTTCTTGTCGAATTCATGAGAGCATTGAAAATTCACAGAGTTATCATCGGCAAAGTTTGATCTGTTAAAAAGCTCTTGATAATTTTTTTCAATATCTTCAATATTGATATTAATCCCAGTGTTCTTATGCTCAAAACTCCTAATTTTTTTTCAGAATTTTGTTTTGTCAAGTTTAAAGAGGTCGTTGATCTTTCGGTTATTACTGAAACCCGGACCACCTATTTATTACTAAAAAAAGACCTATACTTTAAAGACGAATATATAGCCGGGCGAAAGCCGACTTGCTTTGTACTTGTAGAAAATTTTAAGGCTTTCGCGCAAGACCATAAGCTAGGCTCTAGGACTTACTATTCGGCCTGCATCAGCCTTAAGATACAAAAAAACAAAAAAAAAAATTAAATATATTTTTTTAAAATTAAATTTTAAAATATAATATAATCTTTTGTTGATTAAATAGTTTTTTTTTAATTATTAAAAATGATTATTTTTGTAAATTATAGTTTGCTGTAACATTTTTTTCATTATAGTTTTTTTTATTTTCCTGACATTTTTTCATGAATTTTTTAAACTTATTTTCTTTTTGAGTAGTCACTAAAAGATGCTAAACACTCGTTTTTACCGAACAATTTCTAAATAAACACGAAACTTCATAGTCTCCTGTTTCAAACATTGCTGATTTACAAGCATTTATTTGACGATCAGCAATTTCTTCAAAAAACCTAAAAATTTCTGTAAAATTGTTTTTTATTTTTGGTATTCTTTCCTTTATCGAGTTATTAAAACCTTCAATATCGTTAGTCGTATAATACTTATTTAACTTATCTTCATATTTTAAATTTGGTGTAATAAAAAATTTCAAAATTTTTTTAGCCTTATGCTCCAAAAATCAATCATCAAAACTTTTTAAATTTTATTTATCTTTAAGACAGTCGAAGTAATTAGAAAGTAATTCAAGGTTTTCTATATATTTTTTCTTATTTTTGCTTGCTATCAAGCTATTATCTCTTTCACTCGCTGTTCCGAAAATTAAAAAAAGAATTTTTTCTTGATCACATTCATCTAATTCAAATTGTTTTAATATACGAACGATGTTTTTTCTAATATGGTTACAGCAAAGCACAAAATCGGTGTTCTCGAAAGATTTCTTTAAAGCTCCATTAAGTGCTTCATCGTCGTCTGTAATTTTCAATTTTAGATCTGTGACTGAAAACTCTTCATCTTTAAATAGAATATCGCTATGATTTTATGAGCTGTGTAAAATAATAATAACAATCAAAATCTTTTTTCATATGAACCATTAGAGGACTAATGAAAATCGAGTGTACGCTTGAACCGTTCGCATTTAGAGATAAATTTCTATATGACACATAAAAATTTACTTAAAAATACCATAATTACAATTTAATATTTGAAACAATTTAAAAGTATAAAGGAGTCTTTTAATAGATGTTGGTATATGAGCTAAGAAAAGATGGTATCCAAAGTAGGGGGTGTTTATTCCATTTTTGTAAGTCATTAATGAAAAAATAAGTGACCTTAGTAAAAATGAAGAGTTGGTTAAGTGGTTTAAAAACATATGTTGTTTGTCTTTAATACCAATCGAAAGTGTCGATAGTCAATTTGAAAGTATACTTAACTCAATGCCTGAAATAGACAAAGTCAGTAAGTTCATGGACTAGCTTGTTAGTACATATTTTGAGGGTAGTTATCCACTGTAAATGTGGAACCACTATGATACCGAAGGTACTCCACGAACCAATAACAACCTTGAGGGGTATAATAATAAGCTCAATAGACATATATCTATTGCCCATCCAGATATATTCATGGCTATAACAAACTAATTGAAGAGGAAGTCGATTCCGGTTTAAATATTTTAGAGCTAATGCTAACGAAAAGGCTCCACAGCGTAATAAACTCTATGATATTAATGATGCTATACTTCTAAGTCAAAAGGGTATGCTAAAATAAAATTACATCTCAATCGAGACTTACATGAAGTATGTCTCAAAGTGTTTTGACTTTGCTAAATTGTCCAAGAAGAAAACTGAAAGTTCTCAGTCGTTAGATGAATCCTTGTCAGGTGTATCGGAGGATGAAGGAGAAGATAAGGTTTATAGCTGTGAAGAGAATTAAGAAAATTTTAATTAATTATTCATTTATTTTTTTTTACAACTAATTAACCAATAAAAGTATAATTTTGTTACGAATCTTTTTTTTATTATAAAAACCATCAATTAAAAAATCTAATTTTGGTACAGTTAATTTTTCCGTGTCGTAACAAAACTATACGAAATGAATTTACCTGATGAAGAAACCGGACAAAGTTCTGAACAAAATTTTGGAACCACTTTTTATTTATGAATCAATATTCAACAAAAAAAATTGAGTAAAATGAGTTTGAAACTAATTTTAAAAAAATCATAAATTTTCATAAAGTAAATATTCAGAATTTTATTCCAAATTTGTCGAATGTTTTTGTTTTTATAGTTAATTTAATAAATTTTCCGGAAACATTTTTTTAGATTTCAAATTTATTTTAAAATTACTTTGTTTAGAGACTTAAAAAATTTAAATTTAAAAAGTATAAAAAAATTCAGTGTTAAAACTCTTCAGTTAGCTTTAAATATTTTAAAATTTATTCTCAAATGAAAAAATTCTCCTATTTTTTCTTATTAACAACTTCTTTACGCAGTGTTTCTGCTAGAGCTTTTCTAGCTTCAATTTTTTTTCGCTGTTCATCAGAACTAGACGAGGACTGATTAAAATCGGCTGGATCTGCACCAGATAAGACACTTCTAGCTGCTCTAGACGACATTGGTCGGTCACCTGTCCTTCTCGATTCTTTTACCAACTCATCAATTTGTTTTTGTCGTTCAATTTTCTTTTTTTCTGCCAAAATATCTCTCTGCCTTCTCATAAATTCTGCCCTTCTTTCAATTTCACTTTGGCTTAGGTTTCCACCCGATTTCTTGAAAACAAAAATAAAAAAAAATTTTAAATCATCTTCTATTTACTTCCAAGACAGTCTGGGCAATGTCATTTACCATTCCGGATTTTTCAACATCACTTGAACCATCTATTTTCATAGATCTAAACTGATCTTCAAAACGCGATTTTCTGGCTGAGACTGGACGGTCACTAGCCGGATTTTTCAAATTTTCTTTCAAAATTTTCCTATTCAAATGCTCTTGTTGGTCAAGCTCGTCATTAAGCACCTCGACCAGCTCGTGTGATTTGACCAGTTTCTTGGCTATTTCATAATCTTGTGTTTTCATTTGATATTGGTAATTTTGTGTCTTATTTCTACTATTCACCTTGCTATCGTATTCATCAGCTGATTTTTTGATCACCAATTCCAAGATTTTGTCTTCATCACTCTTTATTTCGCCATTTCCGGATTTAATTATTCCCAATTGATATTGCAGAAGAATCAATGCCTGAAGCTCTAACTCGATGTTTTTGCGTACCATCAATGATTTGAACATTCTGAAATTCTCAGACGACCATATTTGCTCAAACAATTCCTTTATTTATTAATTAAAAAAATTTAAATTCCCTGAAATATTTTTTTTTCTTTAGAGTTGGTAGGTTTGAGCAGAAATTTAAAAAAAATTTTTCTAGTTGGATTCTATCAAGCAAGGGATTGAATTGATAAAAAATATAAGAAAAAAAATGATTAAATTTTATAAAAATGGCAATTTCATTTTTCTGAACATATAACAATTTTAATTAAAAAAATTTAAAGCTGTTAACCAAATAAAAACATTTTTTATTAAATAAATTTTTTTCTCGATGTCTCAAAAAATTTTCTTTTCTGATTTAATCAAACATTTTGAAAAATCTATCACAAATATAAATAAAAAAAATTCACTAAATAAACAAAAAAACAATTTTTTACCATAATTGAATGAAAAATTCAACTAATAAATTTAATTATTTGAAAAATTAATTGCAGTTTCAGGGGTTGTGAAATTCATTTCAATTCAGAAAAACTTGAATAACTTTTTTACTAAAAGAGATAATTTAGTTCTGTAAAATGCTCAATGGTTTAGCAACTTTGCTTAATCCAAAAATATACATCTGCAAAAACTCTGCAATGTAATTGCACACTTGATTGGAATACTTTTTAATGGGGTGCAAAATGCAGAAAATTGCAGAGTATTTTGCAGACTTATTTTACTGCATTAAGCAAATTTGCTTATTATTAAGCATTCTACAGAACTGAATTATCTCTTTTAGTAAAAAAGTTATTCAAGTTTTTCTGAATTGAAATGATCGAATTGAAACGAACTTCACAACCCCGCAGTTTCATTTCTTTTCAAAACTGTTTACAATATTGATCTTCTGATTCTTTACCAGCTGAGAAAGAGAAAGAAATTGAACAAAAGTATCAGCCATCCTTTAAAAAAATTTCTAACATTACAGCCCTATTATAATTGTGTGAATAAGAATTTTTTTGTTCTTTTTTTTGTTGTTAATTTAATATAAAGTATGGCAATAGTTTAAAAAATTATTTTTATTCTTTATTACATTAGGTTAAAATAAAATAAATTCATAGATAGACAATGATATTTGATTATTAATTAAATCCCTTTCGATTTCGTGCTTTTTGTACTTAATGGTATTTGATTAATTATTAGGCTCGTATCTATTTTGAAATTATACATCTTTTTTAAAATACTGAATAAAACTATAAATCGCTTAAGGTATTTTGATATTATTTTATATTTTCTTTCTGTTTATTTAATGAAATTTTTCTTTAAAATGAAAAATATTTTTGTTTATTGTCAGTGAAACTTAACTTTAAATCTTATATTCAAAACATGAAGCACTAAAAATTAGTCCATCAATATTTTAAAATAAAAAGATTATTAGCTTATTTAAATAACTATTTTAAAGTAAGGAACATTAAAAATAAAGTCATTTAGATACAAAAGAGCGATTTAAATATATAAACAAATGGTAAAAAAATTTAAAGCCAAAATTTGGAAAGTTTTTTATAAAAAAATTTACAAATTTTTTGTTTTGTTTTATGTTTACATCAATTTTCACAATTTTACTCTTTTTTTGTTTTATTTTATATCAATAAATAAAATTATACTTAAGATTTTCATAAAGAATTTTGTCTTTTTTGTGCATGAAAATAAATAGGTAACAATTTTAAGTCAAAAAATCTAATAAAAAAAAAATCTGGGTCAAGAGGTTTATTAAAAAATCAGAATATTAAAAAAAAATCCTTTCTTTACTTTCTGTACTTTATATTTGAGATTTTAATCAATTAATAATTTAATTTTTAATTTCAACTAATAAATCTAAACTACGATATAGCCGGACCTCGTTTAATTTTCAATATTATGAATGAAATAATAGAAAAACAATTTTTAGATTTGATGATCTAATAGTTCATAAAACCTAAGAACAAGAATTGTTCCAGTAACAGGTGAACAAAAGTTCACCTAACTGACTAGACCCGAAAAACTTTATTTTTTTCTTGATAAATTTTGACTTTAGTCACAATTGACGTTGATTTGATGCATTTTAACAAAAGCTCAATTAATAAAATAAGCAAAACAGAGCGTAGATAGTTTTTAAACAAATATTATCTTTAATCATCATATCACAAACTCAAAGTCAAAATTTATAAGAAAAAAATTAAGTTTTTCATGCTTGCAATATTAACTTAAAACTATTTTTTTATTTGAGACGGAAAAAACAATTTGAAACATCGCACTTTTTCAATTTAATTTCAACATTGGATACATTTTGTAATTCGAACACAAAAAATTAAACCAAATCAATTAAAATATTTAAACTTATTAAAGTGCGATCAAAAGGGGCATTTTAAAATTTTAAAATTAAAATAAACTTGACAAGACATGTCAAGTAATTGCTTTGGAAAAATTTATTTCTTTTCTATTATTAAAAAAAAATATTACAATTTATATTTAGATCTTTTGATCTTGATCTCAAACTTTGATTTGCCTTTCCAGAGAGGTATCATGTTCACTAGCCAGAAAAAAAAGAGAACATAAACAACAAGATCATCATGTGGGATAGTCTTAAAAAAAATAAAAAAGCCATCTTAGCAAGCTGTAAAGATATGCTGTATAAAAGATCAGAGATGATTTATACCAAATTGAAGTACAAACTAAAAATAATACTAATCTAATTACTTTTACTTCTAAAATAACTTGAAAATTGAATACACTTTTTTATTCAAACACAAAAAATTAAACCAATTCTAAATTGAAATATTTATCTAAAAATTCCCAATTCCAAGATTGTTGATTCAACAAAAATTTAGTTTCTGCAAAAACTCTGCAATCAATTTCGCTAATAATGATGTAAAAATTTGCAGAATTCTTGCAAAGACCAAACTTGAGTTATATTTTATAGTCTATATCAGAATTTTAGAAAATGAATTTATGAAAAAAAATTGAAAATTTGAGAGAAAAACTGAGCAAAATTTTTCACAGAATTCTTCGCCTAAAAGATAGACCAGGATTCACATGATAAATGAGACAATTGATAAAATTAAAAATTTATACCAAATAAGATGAGTTTTCGTTTAAGCTACTGGTTCTTTTGCAAGCCCTTAGAAATTGACTATAGGAAACACCAAGGTCTAGCAAAAATGTATTGATCAAAGTATCGACCAAGTCTTTGTATTTCAAGTGCACGTCGATAAATTCGGTTGGAACCTTTTCTAGGTTTTCATCATCTTCATCGTCCATCAACGTTCCACCGGACCAGGAATCATTTGGACTGAATACTTAAAAAAAATTTATATTTAAAGTTTTTTTTTATTTAGAAAAAAAAACTTGAAGAATTTGTTTCTAGAAAATGTTGAACAGGAATTGACCAGATGGGACTGGATAAATAGCCGAGAATGCTGTCAAAAAGCCATTCATCGTCTTCATCGCTGCTATCTCTAATGTTTTTTTTAGATCTTGAGTTCATTTTAAAGCTAAAAGAAATTAATTCACCTTATTTTAAAAAAAAAGTTCGCTTTAAAATAATTATGATAAAAATATTTAGCATAAATGAAGGTCGAGCCTTGACAACATAGCCTAGAAATCTGTTGTGTAAGATATTATTTCAAAATTATTGATTTTTTTTTTAATGAAAAAAAATTATTTTCGTTTTAATTAATCTTAAGATTTTGAATTTATGAAAATTATCAACCTAAAAAACTTAAAAAATTTTGAGTTTCTAGACCAAAATCAGCAAATATGTTTTTTTACCATAATAATTTTAGTCAAAAATGAAGAATATTGCCAAATAGCAAAATGTCTTTCTATTTTACATTTTTTAAATAAATTTTAAATAAATAAAATCCCAAAAAAAAATTGATTTTATTAATAAAATGTTAAATAGGATGATATTTAAAAAACCTTTTAGTTAAATAAATTTTCCTAAAGAATATTGGCAATAAACATACTTCAGACAAAAACATGAGAAAACTATTAAATTAATCAAGCCTTAAGTTGGAGGACTAAGAAAAAAAAAGTGTATTTGACAATTACAAATATGTTTTAAATAGGTTTTGTGAAGTTTTTTTTTCTAAAAGTCTTAAATAAGTTATTTAAATGTAACAAAGTGCAATATTCAAAGTTGCATTAACTGTCAATGTCTTCTAATGTACTACGCTCTACGCTCAAACATATTGAAATTTAATTTCTGCTTTACTTGGCAAATTTAGCAGACCTTGATATTTGATGCAACTCTGAATGTTGCACCACATTGCATTCAAGAACTTATTTTAAACTTCTAGAAAAAAAATTATTCAAAATTTTTTAGATTTTTTCTGTTCTGTTTATCTTTTTGTTCAGAATTTCACAAAACTTTGTATGTAATAATTTAGATTTTATCCTTCCTAATCGTAATATTTAAAACCCAAATGTGTGAAAAAAAGTAAAATTTTCATGCATATACTTACGATAACTAACTTTAATATTTGAAGTAATTGTCTTAATCTATTTTATTAGATTATATAATACATATTATTTTTTTTACAACTTAAAAATAAATTTTAATTAAAAAATTAAGAAAAGAAAAAAACATTCAAATTCATTGAAATTCATTCATTCAAGTTTTTCTTACAAGAAATGTTGTTAGTACAGTATGTCTCAAAAAGTTGGAATCAAGTTGAAAAAAATAAAAATATATTTTTTTTGCAATTAAAAAAACCGTCAACTATGGATTTTTTTCAAAAAATAGCTATTTTAAAGTAAGACTACCTAAAAATCTGACAAAATAGAGAAAAAATGTGTTAAAATTAAAATAACTGATCAACAGAGACGGCAAATTGCATGTTTTTTGTAAAATCAGACAAAGACTGAAAGAGAAATAGCCGAGTTAACGAAATAATGAACAAAAACAATCAAATAGAAAAAAAAGTTTGATTCTAATTTTTGTGACATTCTGTACAGAAATATTAATTAAATCATTTAATCAACACTTATGAAAATTTTTTTTTATTTTTTAAATCAATTTTTAATAAGAAATTTTCAATTTATAAAATAAATCAATCAATTAAATAATCAATACTAATTTCTTTTTCTTTTCTTTTTATTATTCTGGCAGCGGAGCAACAGGTAAAACATTGCTATATTTAAGGACTGTTTTACAAGTTATAATATAAAATTTGAAAATTTGTCGTTTGGCTTAGCAAATTTGAAAAACCAAAATTTAATTAATAGCGTCATCACGTGATTTAAAAACCGTTGAAAGTTGTGTGTTGGCAATGTCGCTCAACAAAACAAACCAAAACCGACGGTGGATATTTAAAAATTCGGTCAAGCTAAACTTGAAGAGGTTAGACAAACCGATTAGCCATAAAGTCTTATTTAGTGCACTTGATGTCGTCCTGAACCAAGTGGAAAATGATACGATCACAAGTATCTACAATTTCTCTTCAAACAAAGTTTGGATAATAGAGTTTAATGCTGCTTTTAATGTTGCCAAAGTTTTCGATCGTGACATCAATATCAATGGAACTATTTTCAGACTTGAAGATGCAAATAAAGTCCCGGATCTCAGAAGGTATTGTACTTTTCGATTTCACTTCTTGCCCTCTGATTTCGAGAATCATAGACTTGAAACCTTCTTTAATGCTGTTCGAATTGATGGACTCAATATTGAACACATTACCGAAGAAAAATATAAAGATAGACCCGAGAGGAAAAATGGTTTCAGAAGGGTGAGAATATCATTTCCAAAAGAAGTTGAGAATATTATTGGAAGCTTGTCAGGTCCCACAATAATGTATGGTTTAAAGTGTCTTGTGTCAATTGTTGGACAAAAGCAGAAATGCTATTTTTGTGATGATGAAGGACACAACATTGCTAAATGCCCTGTTAAAGAAACACTATGCGAAAATTGTCATCAGAAAGGACATTTGACAAAAAAATGCTCCATTGCCGAAAAGCTTTAGTCGCTTGAAAGGAAAAAGATTGACTACAATGATCTTTACATTGACCAAGAAGAAACGCAATCATTATTTGAAGCTGACCAAAAAGATAATGATGAAAATGTGATGCCAAAAACACCTGGATATCAGCCAACAAATTTCAATGACGTAATATCCCAAATTAGCCCAAAAGACCTTAAAACTCCAGTTTTAGAAGAAGCTTTGGTAAGTCGTTTAAACGATTTTCTCCCACTATGCCAGTCACCTGTCAATGTACGTTCAAATGATCAGAATGAGACTGAGAATTTTTTCCAAACCAAAAATCAAACCAAGATATTTCCCGAATCTGATTCAAATGAAAAAGAGCTCACCGAAAATTAATCAAAGAAACCATTAGTTGTCTTAGAAAATCAAAACGACAGTACCTTCGAGTCTGAATCAAACAGTTCAACAACTGAATGTTCAATTCAAGTAGATCAATCATCTAACGAAATTGGTCAGCAAACTGCCAGTCAAAACAGCATTGAAGAAAATTTAGAATGAACAAGAAGATAAATAAATCAATTTTAAGAACGAAACATCTTAATAAAACAAGGTTAGTAATTACACACTGGAATTGTCTTCATTTACTTAGTAGGGTTCATCTCTTAGCCAATTTTTTGGCTCAAAAATGTCCAGACATTGTTTTGCTCAATGAACTAAAGATAGATTTAAGTGAGGCAAATATTTATCTTGATTTTCACAATTATCAATTCATAACAAAACCACGCAACAAGTATGGAGGAGGAGTAGCAATATTAATTAATTAAAGAAGGAATTGAATTTATACAAGATTTCTCTTATGAGGAATTCAATTCCGAACTCCTTTGTATAAAAATGAACTTAGGAAAGAATAATGAATTGTTTATATTCAGTCTTTATAATCCACCCAATGTGCTTCTGAACTTTGAGTTTTTTAAAACTGTTAATAAAAAATGTAGAAACTACATTTTAGGTTGTGATCTTAACGCCAGAACAAAGCAAATAGGCTGCGTAGGGGAAAATGAAAACGGCATAATGTTGGAAAGAATAATCAATGAGTAAGACTTCTCAGTAATTAATGATAAGCGTCCTACTTTCAATATTTGTAACAGGAATTACTTTGAAATTCTTGATCTTTTCTTAGTTTCATCTTCATTAATTGACAAAATTACCGACTTTTGTGTCCTATATAGTCAAGACATGACTAGTGACCATTTCCCAATCGAAGCATCGATTTCTATGGGCTATCAATTAGAAAATAAATCAGCAGCTAAAAAGTTTAACTACAAGAAAGCAAAGTGGCAATTATTCAGCGAGATTTTAAATTCTCAAATAGTGAATATCACTGAAAGTTCCCTCACAATAGATCAACTAAATGATAAAATTACAGAAAAAATTATTTCTACTTCACATAAAAGCATTCCTTATCATTCGCAGAAAATCTACAAAACCAGTCTTCCCCCGAACATTGTTATTCTGATAAAAGAACGCAGGAAAGTAATAAGAAACTTTCAAAAAACTCGCTGTTAAAATCTCAAGAAAAAATTTAATCAACTTACATTCGAGTTAAAGGCCTCTTTTAAAAAATTCTGGAATCAAAATTGGTTTGATTTTATTGAGAAAATGGGAAAAAACCCACTGACATAAGATCCTGACCAAATTCATAATCTAATGTTAAAAAACTTACCTAGAAATTCATTAATAGAAATTATAGAACTTTTTAATTTATCTCTTCGAGAAGGTAGAGTCCCTAAAGCATGGAAAACATCGAACATTACTATGATTCAAAAAAAAGCCTCTTCTTTACAAGATCCTTTAAACTATAGACCAATGAGTATAACGAGTTGTTTAGGAAAGCTCCTGGAACGCATAGTATTTTCAAGATTATACAATTATTTGGAACAAAATTCACTCCTTATCCAGGAGCAATATGGATTTAGGAAACACCGGCGAACATCAGATAATCTTTTCTTTTTAATTCAAAAAATTGTGGAATCATTTAATAGAAAAAAAAGAGTTTGTGGCCTTTTTTTTGATATTTTTAAAGCCTTTGATAGGGTTTGGCATGAAGGTCTACTTTTTAAATTGATTAAAATGAATCCACCTCATTACTTGACTAACTGGATTAGGTCCTTTTTAGATTCTAGGAGATTCAAGGTAAATGTGAATGATCACCTAAGCGAAGAATATAAAATAACTGCAGGTGTTCCTCAAGGCTCAGTAATTAGTCCTCTTTTATTTAGTATTTATATTAATGACATCCCAAAAAGAAACAAACAAATAATGAATACTCTCTGCTTTTCGCAGATGATCTAGTAACATTCTTCATTTATAACAAGAAAGGGAACCTAGAAAATAAGATAAATAAATACACCAACGAACTAGAACAATGGCTTATTAAATGGAAAATGAAGATATCAGTTGAAAAGTCATGTTCAGTAGTCTTTTCTAAGTACAAAAAAGAGGGTGATAATCTAAACTTAAAAATCTATGGAAACAGAATAGTGAGCCAAAAAGAAATCAAGTTTCTTGGTATTAAATTTGATTCTAAGTTAAACTTTAATACACTAGGAGACGAAATTAAAGAACGCTGCAACAAAAGGCTAAATATTATTAAGATATTGTCAAACAAAAAATGGGGTCTCAATCAAAACACACTAGGAAATTTATATAAATCTTTAGTCGGATCGATTTTAGACTATTCTTTTCCTTGCTTAAATTCATTTTCAGAAAATAATATCAAAAAACTACAAGCAATTCAGAATACAGCAGTAAGATCTATCCTTAAGTTAAAATATGATAATCCCTCCAACATCCTGCAACATGAAGCTTTTAATAAACTAAAATTACTATTAGTCTCGAATCGTCTTTTTGAGTTGAGCGAGAAATATGTTGGGACAGGACTGAGTCATTCTATTCCATTGGTTGAAAGACTGGTGAAAGAATACAAAGAAGGTTTCGAATCAAGATATATTGAATACCCAACTCCATTGTGTAATTGCTTCCTTACTATTTCTTCTTTTTTTCATGAAACTTGAACTATTTAAACATGTGCCACATGAAACAATCTTTTCCAATTTATGTCTTTTCAACTTTAATTTTTTTTAGCTTATTTACTCTATTTTGATTCTTTTTTTTTTTTTTTATCTAATTTTATTAACTTTAATTTAATTTTTTTATTTTATTTTTAATTTATTCTGAAGGAGCTTTAGCTCGGTACAGAAAACAAATAAATAAAATAAATAAATAAATAAAATAATAATATAACACTTAAAAAGATTTTTTAGATAGTCACAATAAATTCAGAAGAATAGATTTTTCATTAAAAATAATGTAAATTGAGAGGAGAGGGAGAAATAAAAGAATATGTTTGTTAATAACTGATTTTTATTTTTTTAATAAAACAATTATATTTATATTTAAAATACAGAGAATACTAATGACTAGGGAGGGGTCACAATTTACAATACATTGAAGGAGATTCGAATGTTATAAAAAGAAAAAAACAATTGATACATACGTGAACCTATTTGAAAGCTCATCCAAAAACGGCAACTTGAAGTTGACGATCAATTCAAAATATCATTTCAATTCAAAGGGTTTATCATTAAATATTGAAATAAATCTTTGAATTAGTTTAATAAATCTTAATGTAACATAGTTTACATGCTATGTAAATTAAAAAAATAAAATAATAAAAAAAAATATTTTACTCAATCTATTGAAAAAATCGATTTTAAAAATTGAAATTTTTAAACTCATTTTTTGTTAAGTTTATTTTGAAAATTTTTCTAATTTTCAAAGTTTTAAAGCAGGTACAGATTTCAAAAAAATCTTTAATATTTTTCAAAAAAAATCTTTAATAAAAAATCTTTGATGCAGCACACTTTGCAAAATTTGAACTCAAAGTGTCAGGCGATCGCCTACGAGGTGAACGAGCGCGAAAAAGAGTTTGCCGAAGCGAAGGACATACTTGAGTATAATGACCAGTTGGAAAAGCTTGAAGAGTGGCTCGAGGACAAAGAGTTGATGATTCAGAGTGGCGATGTGGGTCGCGACTACGAGCACTATGTTCAACTTTTGAAAAAATTCGACGACACCACATCACCCACACATGAGCTCAAGCTAAAACAATTGATCGAAATGGGCAAAAAATTGGTGCGCTTGGGACGCACTGACCAGCATATGGTGGCCGACAAAAATGACCGCTTGATCAACAGATCCGAGCTGTTCAAGTCGGGTGTGTACAAGTACCGGCAAAAGTTGTTGGCTGCGCTGGACGTTCATTTGTTGATGCGCCACTTGGAAGACATTGACCAGCGCATTCTGGACAAGATAAGTGTTCTGCGAGTGGAGGTGGAGCACAAAAATTTAGACTCTGTCCAATTGGCACAATTCAATCAATTTGCGCCAGGAAAGAATGACTGAAAATGAGGGCAAGACCCACAGGTTCATTGGTCTAAGTGACATGGCCAACGAGCTGATTGAGCGCAAGTCAAACGAGTCCAACTATCAGCTGGTGCAGCGGCAAATATCCAATTTTATCAAAGATATCGGTAGACAATTCGAAGAGCAGCTTGAGCTAAAGGCGTTACAGAAACAAAAGCCGTTACACGAGTGTGCCCAGTGTTTGGAAGTGAAGGAGTCGTGGCGCCAAATTGAGAACTGGTCAAAGCAAATTGAGCTCTGGTTGAACAGTGTGGACGTGGGCGATTCGGTCTTGGCGGCCAAATCGCTGCAGACCAAGCAAGTAAACATGGAGAACTCGGTCAAGTCCCAGATAGGCTCTTTTGACAATTTGGAGCAGAGATGCAGCGACATGATACGCAGCAAAAATTCAAATGTCAACCAAGTCCAGCAGATTGTGGAACAGAGCTGTGCAAAAAGCAAGCAGCTGAGCGATCTGTGCGCCAACAGACGCAAACAACTCGACGGCTCGTTGATGCATCAAAATTTGCTTTTTAACTATTATGACGTCATACAGTGGATCAAGGAAAAACTTCTATCTGTTGACAAATAAAGAGCCCTGCAATATCAGGTAATTAATAAATTATTTATATTGAATAGTTACTTTATCTCATTTAGGCTTATATTTTTCTAAATACCTAATTATATTTTATCAAGTACCAAAAAGAAATTTAAATTTAAACTTTTAAGCATTAATTTAATTATTAATTCAATTTCGCCAGAATTTCTAAAATTCTATATAATAATAGGCTTGAATGAAAAAATATTTTAAATAATTTGTCATTAATTTGGATTGTCCAGAATTTAAATTTATTCTCTTAATCGTTTAGCTTTTTCAAGTTTTTAAATTTTTCTTTTAAACAATTAGCTTGATAAGTCATTTTATTTCCTTTCATTAAGTTGACTTAACACTATGCTCATCAGTTGTTGAAAAATGATGAACAACGGTTGGAAGTAGTCATCTGAAGTAAAATTTTTTATATTAAAAAAAAAAATTTTTGTTTAATTTTTTTTTATTCGAGAAATGACTAGAAATTCAGAAAGAGCTAAGGCACCAGCATTATGTTTCCTACAAAGGTTGCTTCATTAAGGACTATTACGCATGGCTTGTCATTGAGTATTGTCTCGGCTCGGCGTCAGATTTGCTCGAAGTTCACAAGAAGCCTCTTGCCGAAAGAGAAAATTGCGACCATAATGAGAGACAAATTGGACGGATTGGACTACTTTTACTAAAAAACCTGCATTCATCGAGATATTTAGGCCGATTACATTCGTACAACTGATGATGGAACTTTGGCTCGTCTTCTTTCATTAGTCTGGCTAATTCTTTTGTTGGGGTAAATAATTTTTAATTGCCTATTTTATTTAATTTAAAAAAATAGAGCTAAAATTAATTTTTTAAATTTTCAAATAATTTGGGTAGGCTTTATTTTGTTAATTTTTATAAAGAGAAGATTCATTAAAAAAAATAAATTAACACTTATAGCAAATTAATTTTGAAATGATTATGAATAGTTTTGCATGCAAAAAAAAGTAAATCCAAGTTCGCGTAGCAAGAGTTAAAATGATTTGGAAATCCAAGTCAATTAAAGTAAACTCGAGTAGTGGATTTGGATTCCCAAGTTCGCGTTGCAAGAGTTAAAATGATTTGGAAATCCGAGGCAATTAAAGTAAACTCGAGGAGTGGATTTGGATTCCCAAGTTCGCGTAGCAAGAGTTAAAATGATTTGGAAATCCAAGTCAATTAAAGTAAACTCGAGTAGTGGATTTTAATTTTTTTTTTCATTTTCAATCATAAATATATAATATTTCCTAACCTTGTCTTTTTAAAAATTAAATAATATTTATTTGATTATATAAGAGATGGTTTTTCAGATAGATAGATATTATCATTTTGCAAAATTAAGTTTTTATTTCCTTTATTTAGAATAATCTTTAGAAATTTCCCAAAAACGTGAACCCAAAAAAGTGCCATTTTAAAAAGATTAAAAATAAAAGCTTTTACCTAAACTTTATAAAAAAAAATTTAAGTCAAACTTTTGACTTGACTTAAATCTCTTGTGCGGTCAGCGTGGACAGGAGTTCCAGTAAGTCCTGTTGTTTAATTTTAATGGTTGTTTGTTTTCCAGATAAAAGTAAATTGAAATATACAATTTGAAATTTTGGTAAGATTTAAATATAAACAAAAATTAAAATTTCACTAAAAATTGTTTTTAGCAAGCCAGAGTGTAAATTATAATTCTCATCAATTGTTTTTTCACATATAGAGCAGTTTATTTTCTGGTTTGGAATGTTGGTCTAGGCTCCAAGTATTCATAATTTCAGATTAGTTTAAGCTCAATTAGTTGAAATGCGTCATCGGCTCCCTAACCTAAAATAAAATTTTTGATAAAACAAAAAATTTTTTAAGTGGATAAATTAAACTAAAACAATTACAAATTTAACTTCTTTAAAAAAAATTTAAAATTTTTTGGATTTTTAATAAATTTTACAAAAAAATATTCATTCTTTGTTTTAAAAGTTTTTTGATTAATCTATGTTTCAAGATTATTTCTTTTTTATTCATAGTTTAATTTCAAAATTTTGAAATCTAATTTTTCTGAAGAAATGAAGGGTTTAATATCTCTCAAAAATAAATCTTTTATTTAATAATTTAATAAAAAATTATTAAGATATTTATCATATTTAACCAAAAATTAAGTTGAACAAAAAAATGTTAAATTTAAAGAGAAAAACCAGTAAAATTAATCAAATCATTTCAGAAAAAACTATGATTTTAAGAGATTCACTCAAGAGGTTTGTAAAAAAAATGCTTTCTGATAAATTATTAATATTTTTTTAAGTAATCTTGATTCCAGAAGTTTAAGAAGAAAGAACTATATTACAAAATTTGCCTTTAAAAATTCTCGCGAATTTGACCAGTCAAAGGAAGAAATAGAAGAAACTTGTCCTAATCAAATTTTTTCCGAGTCTGTTATAAATTTAAACGGATCGTTTTTGTCAAAGATAAAGAACAAAGCTCAAAATGTCAAAACAATTATAGTAAATATAATTTTTAAAAATAAAATTAAATGCTTTATATACTCGACATAAAATCCTATGAAGTTCCTATAATTATTTATTGATACAATTAAATTAAACCTTAACTTTATAATTTTAATTTAATTAAAGTTTTTCAAAATCTTACTCATCAAAATGATTATTATTGTATTTTTTAATTTATGAATTTATTAAAGGAACAGAATGTAAAAAGCGGAACAGAACTTAATTTTTACGAAAGAATTAAAAAAAGTGCCACTAGTCTAATTATATCAATGGTAAAAAAATTACATATTTTCAAAGAAAATTTGTTTACATTAAATTATTTAAAAGAGTCAAAACAAGATGCATCAGTCTACTAGCAGCACACTTCAAAGTACAACATCTCAAAATCTAAAGAATTTGAAAAATTTTCAAATGATATTAAAAAAAATGAAAATTTTGTCGATCAAGACATTAATAATCAAAATAAATTAACAATCAATGATCAAATTGGAATCAAAAATAAAAAATTAGATTATTGTAGAGTCAAAGTAAGTTTTCAAATATTTTTTTCATTTTGTTTCTTTTAAAAGAGAGTTTTTTCAATATAAATTTAATTTTTTTATATAAAAGATAATGGATCAAAATAGTAGAGTGATAAAAAGACGGTGTCTTAATTATAAAATGTGCGGTGGTAAAGGTAATGCACATGATGAAACAAAGTCAAGACATTTGATAACAGCGAATTGTCCGATCGAAAAATCCAAAGACAGTTTCCAAACTGTTGATAAGCCTGATATGCCTTTTGATAAATCTCAAAGCAAAAAGAATATAACTGAAGGATATTTTAACGCATGCCGAAATTCTTTTGATGTTGAAAAAGATCAATTTAAACCGAACGATTTTCTATCATTAATAAATTCAAAAGATGTCTTGGATACGCAGGTCGTAACCGAAAAGGACTTTTTTAACTGTAATTTGAATTTTGAAATTGAAAGTGACACAGATTCAATAAAGGCTCTTCAGGACGAACTAAATGTACCAAGAGTTAAGGGAACATTTCCCAAAACAAAATATAAATTTTTAAAGTCATTAAGTTTAGACTTAGAAAAAAATCATTTGAAAATAGATAAATCTGAAGAAAAAAATATTTTAAATAATTCAAAATATTATTCCAATATTAACTTTGAAAGCGAGAGATTAATCGACATTCTTAAAGATGAAAATATGATTTTGAAAAAGCAACTCGAAAAGCAACAAGAAGCCAAAGAAGAAAATTTAAATTCAAAAAACAAATGCCCGTTGTATCCAAAATGTAAAGGAGCAGGAAATTTAAGAACAAAGAACGGAATTCGTCACCGGTCAATTGAAAACTGTCCACTTTTTGAAACAATAGAAAATTATAATAATATAGGAAAAACTAATAGAAAACTAAACGAAGATTATATCAAATTAACAGAGGAAAATTGCATATTATCAAGAAGAATTTTTGATTTGGACCAGGAAATTATTGAACTAAAAAACAGTGAAACTTTTAGACAAGACGACTTGTAAACATAACCCAATCTTTAAAAATATTAAAAAAGTTTATTTTTTTTTAAAAGATCACCTTCACAGCCTGATGAAAATCAAAAGAAGGAAACACTTGAGCTAAAAGGAAAAATTGAGATTCTTGAGGGGCAAATATTAATTCTTACTCAGAAAAATCTGACTTTAGAAGAAGATAATGCTGAAAAATTGCGCCAACTATCTGAATCTAACAATGAAATTGGTCAAATGAATAAAAACTACGATGACAAGTAAAAAATTGTTTTTTTTTTTTTAAAAATGCAAGTAATTATTAAAAATTTTTAAAAAGGATTGAATATCATTTAAATGATTATAATAAAAAAATCAATGATCTCTATGAAGAAGGGAAAAAGTTAATCTCCGAAAAAGATGAAAAAATTCAAGCTCTTTACAGAGACATTGAAAAATCTCGAAACGAGCATAGAACTGCACTTGATCAAATTTCAGGATTAAAAAAGTAATTAATGCAAATTTAAATAAAATTATATAAGGTTTTTAAAATTAAAACAAAATGACAAATACATATTTTATAAAATGAATTTATATTTTTAAATATTTTCGCATCAGATAAGTTTTATAAATAAAAAAAGAATTAAGAATTTTGTCATGGATTATCCAAGGAAAATAAAATAGAATTTAAGTATATCAGATTCTAGGTATTTAGATTCTTATGTGCTTTATTAGATTCAAAATAAAGTTGATTTTTAAAATAATTTTTATTGGTTTATTTTACTCGACTCTATATTGAGCAACATATTTATGTTGGCTAAAAGAATTAATTAATTAATATTTATTTTTCATTATAAATTTTAAGGTATGTCAATGCTCAAAAGGTTGATATCAAAATTCAACCCGAGAAATTAAATTTTCAAGAGAATATGAACAAAGAATTTCCACTTTTTCATTCAGTCAATCAAAATGAGACCAAAAGATTAAAAGAAAATTTTGATCAAGAATACTCGAAGCTTTTTAATGAGGCACTTTTTGAAATTGAAAAGCGCAATAATGAAATAATTAATTTAAAAGAGTAGAATTAAATAATTTTCAATTCTTGTTTTAAAATGTTTTTTTAGAAAAATTTCACATCAATGTACATCAAAAGAAAATCCAATTGTAATTTCAATTGACCTTAATTTTAAAAATTAAATGTTTTTTTTTTAGAAATGTAAATATTGTCTTAAAGAATGTAAAAACTGGCATGGATTTACTATTCATTGTGGTCACATGCACAGAAATTCTTGCTGCGGAAAATCGATTTTGAAGTGTGAATGTTTAATTAGACCTTCAAATTAAATTTTTTTCTAGACAAAATTTTTTTTTAAATTTTTTATATATTCTTAATTTTTGGATTATTTTTTTATTATATTTTTCAATTTTTTTAAATCATTTATGGTTTTATTCCTTGTTATATTATTTTATTTTTAGCTCAATCAGGCTTATCTTAATTTTACTACGACTTAATTTTTTTTTTTAGTCTTAGTAATGATTTGGCTTGACAAGAGACTTGTGACTTTTAAACGACTCGTCTCAAAGGATTTAAAAACTTTTTGAAATTTAAAGCCTCCAAAATAGTGAAATAGAAATGTTCTTTATCAAACTTATCAATATCTCAAAATTAGTACAAAAACTGATACAAGGGTTGGAATTTTCGCAAATGCTTTAGAATCCCATTTACTGGTAACGCAATTTTGGGTTGCTAAATTTTTAAAATTTTTGAGTAGAATTTCAATCTTTTGTTTCATTTTTTGCTTCTAATTTTGAGAGATTGAGAAGTTTGTAAAGAAATTTCTCTTTCACATTACTAATAGGGGTTGAAAGTTTCAAAATAGTTTTTAAAAACTTTGAAACAGAGTTGTTCTGTCAATCTCAGATAAAGTCAATGTCCGGACCAGGACTAAAGTAAAAAATTTAAGAGTCCAGAGCCCTTGATCAAAAATTAAATAAACACTAAATAGAACCAAAAATCATTTAATTAAAATTTTAAAATAAAAAGAAAACTAATTCAAAAATTTTATACTTAGTAGTTTTCTTTTATTATTTTTATTTATTGTTATTAAAAACATTATTAAACTCATTATAGTTTTTATATTGTAATAAATTAAAAAACAGATATTTCTTCAGTTTTTCTCTATTTTATTATTATTCAATGCTAGTTAAAAGGTATTATTTATAAAATGAATTAAATTTATTAACATTAGTATTTAAATAATATTTAATTTTTGAAATATTTTTGAATTTATATTTTTAATTATTTTTTTTGAAAAAATCGTTTTCTCATAGAATTAATTTACATTGTTTCAAATAATAAATATGAAAAGGACCGTTATTGACTTAAGCAAATTAGTTGCTATAACATGCCAATTTTTGAAAAACCCTGGTACAAACTTGAATTTTGATCCTAAGTTTTCTAAAAATGAACAGAATATCTGGGTAAAAATTTGCAAAGAATATTATGGGAAAGTATGCTATAAACAGGCATTATTAATTTATATGTGGTTTAAACGGAATACCCAAAATTATTCGAAAATTGTTCATCAAAATCTTAATATTCTTGAATTTAATTCAAATGAAAATCCGGAAAAAAGCAAACAGCAAGAAAATGAGACATTTATCGAATTTAGTTTGAAAGAATTCAAATCATTTGCTGTTTCTATATCTAAACGTCGTCGTCTTCTCGGTGATTTTGAAGAAGCCTTGAATACTCAATTGCAAAAAAATGGTTTCAATTGTTATTTTAAATGCAATCACAATTGGTTCAAATCAGAAAACAGTTGAAAAAGGAATTTACCAATATGGTCTGGGTTATACAAATGCATTCATGAAGAATGTCAGCAATCTATAATAACTGAAATAGCTGAAATCGGAAATGAAAAAGTTGTAATAAAAATTTTGTATTCTGACAAAAAAAAACATGAAAAAATTATAAAGTCCGATAGAATAATAGGACTAGAAAGAAAACTTACAGCTCTGAAGCTAAAAGCAGAAGGTGTTTCAAATGTATGCGATACTAATAATACAAGTAAATATTTTTTAAAATCTTTTTTAAATAAAAAAACTCTTTAATTTCTTTTTAATTTTTAATATTGAAGTAACAAAAACAAAAAAAAATACACTTCACAAAATCGTTAATGAATTCGATCACCGTTTTAGACTTAAAAGAGACTTGATTTTAGATTTAAAAGCGACAAAAACTCTTTGCCAGAATTTGGGTATTTCAACAAATTCCGAATTCAGAGGTTTTGTTCACAATTTATCAATAGATCCTTACGGTTTTTTGTTAATGTCAGATATTCAAGTAATTAATTTAAAAAAATTAAAAAATATTAAATTAATATTTTTTTAAGCTAAAAATTTGGATTCAAGCCAAATGTTCAAATCCAATTTGGTATTTTGACGCCACTGGAAGCGTGCATAAGGATATTGTTTCTCAAAAAAAGCCATTATTATATTCAATAGTTTTTCGTGATAAGAAAAACAAGATTATAATGCCAATAGCAGAATTTATTACAACAGAGCAAACAACAAAATCTATTTCAATTTATTTACAAGTTATTTATTATAATATTATGGAGTTTAATAAGAGCATTGAAAATAAAATCCCTCCAATTATCGTGAGTGATTTTTCATGGGCAATAATTAATTCTATTTTAAGTGTATTTAATAAAATTACAATTCGAACTTATCTTAATTGGTGTTATGGAGTAATATTTGAAAATCAGAAAGAAACCAAAAATGTTTTAATTCACATAAACACACGAGTTTATCTTTGTTCAACTCATTTTTTAAAAACAATTGTCAAAAAAGTAAAAAAAATGAATTTAGAGATCAATGTAAAAAATTTGTTTATTTTTTGTTTTTCAATGCTCCAAAATTCAATTACAATCAAACAATTCAATAATTCTCTTTTGAATATTTTTAATATTTTTAATAACCCGAAAAATGAAGAAACATTATTGTATTCGTTAGAAACTATGAGGAGAGAAATAAAAAACCGAAATTTAGATACATTAGATTTTTCAAATTTAACGGATGATGTGAAAACTGAGAAAAATAACAATAATTCGGATAATGATTATGATGTTATATATAGTGAAACAGCTGAATCACTAAAAAAAATTTCACCATTTACAGCATATTTTGAAAAGATGACTTGTACTCTACGAAAAAAATGTTTAGATAATAATTCTAAGTCGAATTTACAGTCAAATCCTTTTTATTTATCTAAATTATACGATTTAATAGCAGAACAGCTTTATTTAATGCCACTTTGGTGTGGGATTATTCCTGAAATATACGCAAATCAAATAATAACTGTTTATCAGAGTGTTTCAAGACAAGACTTACGAATAACCCGGTTGAAAGTTATTTCGGAAATTTAAAAAAAAATATTTTACAACATAAAAAATGTTTTCCTAGCGAATTTGTTAGTTTAAGTTTTATGCGAATAAAAGCCAAATATCTAGAATATTATATGCATAATTCTGAAAAAGAATCAAAAATCTTAGGTGGACTAATAAGTAAAAAAGAAGAATGGTCTGACAAAAAAGCAAAAAATAAGAAGCAAGCAATTTACTACGATTCAAAACCCACAGCAGAAAAAGGATTCTATTTTCAGAATTATGATATTTTCAAATATATTTACCAAGATTTATTCGAATACGATCCAATGTTTTTGGAAAAAGAGAGTAAGGAGTACACAGAGATTTTTGAAAATGCAAAAATCTGCATTGAGGAAAAATTTGAAGAGCCAATGGAGATTAGCCAAGAAGAAACTCAATTTGATTTTAAAAGATTTAATGAGTTCTATCATAAAATTTCAAATGAAGTGTGGGATTTTGATGGAGCAAAGACATTTTTTGAAAGCAAACAAACACAGTTAATTAATATGACTAATTACCTTAGAAATATCAAGCAATCAATTGTGTATTCAGGCCAAAATTTAGACGAAAGCAGATGTTTTAGTATAATAGTTGAATTATTTAATTTAAATGGTTTTGTTCCAATAAGAACATTAGGTGATGGCAATTGTTTTTATAGGTCGATTTCAACACTTCTTTTTGGAACAGATGAATATTATTATTTAGTAAAAATAGGATCAATTTTTATGCTTTTAGAATATCGTGAATTATTTTCAAATATTGTAACAAAGCATTATTATGTGGAATCTTATGAAACCATCTGTTGTAAGTCTATGATTAAGAATGAATTGGCAATGATGCTTAATATTTTAGCAACAAGCATTTTGCTTAATAGAGAAATTCTTATTTTTAATCTTAACACTGAAACATTGGTCCCGTATTGTTATAAATATTTAATTGGTGAAAATAATTGTGAGAATTTAAAGATTGGATTTGCCTCCAACCACTTTGTTCCATTAGTGTGTAAAGAAATTCATAATTCACCCTTTTTAGAAAATTACAGTGATTTATTTATAAACTTTAGAGAAAAAATAAAAATTTATTAGAAAATAAAATATTAAAAAACAATTTACAAAAGTTTTGCAATTAAAACTGTAAATCAAATTTTAATTTTGTATTCTCAATATCAATACCATTTCTAACTAAAATACTTTAAGAAAAAAAACATTTTACAAAAATATGAAAACTATGAAAAAAAATTTTTGTTTATATTTAAAATATTTTATTAAAATATATTTTTAAATAAATGTTTGAATTATTCTGATACATTTTGATATATTTATTCCATTTTTTTGCGTTAATTGCCTTGGATATTCTATTGGCAAAATATATTTAAACATCTTAGAATATTTTTATCTGAAATATTACACAAAATATATAGAAATAATCAAAAACCAGAACATCACATTTTTGGTTTTTTCAGTGAAAAGGTTATTTTGGATTATCATCATCAAAACTTTGGATAATTTTATTTGTTACAATGTCAAAATGTAAAGGTTTTGACTTGGACTTTTGTATCTTGGGATTTAAATAATTAAAATTTACAAATAAAATATTTAAGAAGATTTGATTTGCAATGAATTTTTTAATGGACGAAAATAAATAAAAACAAATAAAAATCATAATTATTATTTTATTATTAATTTCAAAAAGATTAAAAAAAAATACCGTTAAAGCTTAAAAGGTCAAAGAAAAAAAATAAAGTTTTGATGATAAATCACTTTTTAAGAAAAGAGGAGAGCAAACTGTTTTCAACCCTGGAATTTTTGAGATTTTCTCTCAATGGGTAAGTCCAAATTTTGTTCTTTAAAAATTACGATCTAATTGATTCTGAAAGCACCATTATTTTGTCGGTAACAAAATTGCTTGAACATTTGTTCTTTTTTGATTCTATATTGATTTTCAATCGTGGTTTTAAAAATTAAATCTAAAAGAGAAAAACGAAATAAAAGTCAAAAATAGAATTTTAAAACTTTTTTCAATTAAATTTTATTGATAATTATTTTTTAAGTAAAATCTATATTAAAACGTTATATTATATTAAAATCAATTTTTTCTTCTCTTTCTTGGAATGGGACCTTTTCCTATTGTTTGAAAAGTTTTGTCGGCTAAACCCAATTGTTCTTTTGTTAAGTCGGTTGCTAATCTGAAATGATTTGTCCCATCTGTTGCTTTTTTGGGCCTGCAGCGCTTAAATTTCTTGTTGAATTTGATTTTGTTTTGTCTCGAATAATTTTTGTATAAGGTTGGCGCTTACACGTCCGAGAAGGCTTCCCATGAACTATGCAAGATTAAAATAAAAGATTTTTAAGAAAAAGATAATAAATTTACTCGTGGTATTCTCTTTTTCCAACTTTATCCCATTTCAGCAGGAGTTTTAATTTACCATCTTCAAATTTGTGCCCAATTATGCCATTGATCTTAATTAGTAAAATTATTATTAAATTACACTTCTTAAAATAATTTTTAAATAAAATCTTACAAAATACTCGACATCTCTAAGATCAAATTTAGAATTTCGCTTGAATTCAGACATGAGTTGTTGTTTAAGGATTTCCTCAGGTGGTATAAAATCCTCTTCCTCTTCCTCTGGTTCTTCGTCAACCATGTCATTTTGATTTGAGCCACCAGGAACATTAATTTGTCTTGCTATTGCTTCCGATGATGTTGTAGCATCTGGTTCCGTGACCGTTTCCTCTGTTATGGTGGTCAGTGTGGAAATGGTCCTACCTTCAACCATTTCACTCTCAGACTCCGAAGTTTCTCCAGATTGAGTGTCTTCGCCGAGTCTGGATTTTAATTGTTTTTCAAGAGTCGAAGGTATTTGGCGGCCCATATTGACGATTGGCGACTTGGTCTTAAAAAAAAATAAATTAAAATAAAAATTAAATATAAAAAAAATTAAAAAAAAATGTACCGAAATTTTTTTGGGTGTTTTTTTTTTTCTGTGGCCAGTTGGTGGCAAAGGGCTAGATAGGGGCGTGATGGTCATTTTGCTTTTCACGTTAATTTTTGTATTAGCATTTAAATTGCCTTCTTGCTTTAAAGCTGTTGACTTAATAAAATTTAATTTAGTAATAATACTAAAAATTAAAGATAACAGGATTTACACTTACGGATTCTTGTGATGAAACTTTTGACTTTTTATTTTGAGGTTGAGAGGGGGCCTCATCTTCATCTTTTTCCTTGCTATTGGAGCAACCAGGAACATTAATTTGTCTTGCTATTGCCTTCGATGATGTTGTAGCATCTGGTTCCGTGACCGTTTCCTCTGTTATGGTGGTCAGTGTGGAAATGGTCCTACCTTCAACCATTTCACTCTCAGACTCCGAAGTTTCTCCAGATTGAGTGTCTTCGCCGAGTCTGGATTTTAATTGTTTTTCAAGAGTCGAAGGTATTTGGCGGCCCATATTGACGATTGGCGACTTGGTCTTAAAAAAAGATAAATTAAAAAAAAAATTAAATATAAAAAAAATTAAATATAAAAAATTTAAAATAATTTACAGGAATTATTTGCTCAAGTTGATTCTTATTTGAGCTTGAAGACTTCTCTTCGGTCTGAAGCTTATTCTTCAGTTCGTCAAGCTTTTGATTAAGGCTGGCAAACTTAAGGCTCGATTTCAACCGGTTTTCCTTGACAATATCATAGTAATTGTCAAGGAAATGGGACTCAAAGTCTTCCATTTTTTGCTCATCAAATTCAATTTTTATTTTTGAGCTATCAAAATCGTAAATAATATTACGATTTTGAACAGATTTGTTTAACAGGACTTCCTCCGGCAAAATATTTGAATCTAACAGAAGACAAAAATAAAATATATGTAAGAATAATAAAAATACAATACTTTCAATCAATCTCTTGAAATCCTCAGTTTTTAAATCAATTATTTTATTTACTGCACAGTAAATAATTTTTGCTCTGAGAATGCAACTTTTTATTCTGTCGCGGTTAATAGCCGACGGAGATTTTCTCTTTAAAAAAAATTTAAATTTTTTACTGAATATAATGTAATCGTACCTTTGAGCTGTTCGACAGAATTTAAGATGCATTTGATGACTAAAAAGAACAAAATGGAAAATGGAAATTTTAATTTAAATTTAATAATTTACTTTAACCAAGTTTTCAATTTCACAGAATTTTGTGTGATTATTTTCTGTAGTTTCCGGATTAAATTTTTCCATATTTAAATTTCTAAAGATTATTCTAAATAAAGGAAATAAAAAATTAATTTTCTTCAAAAAACTTAATTTTGCAAAATAATAATATCTATCTATCTGAAAAACCATCTTTTTTATAATCAAATATATATCATTAAATTTTTAAAAAGACAAGGTCAGGAAATATTAAATATTTATCGATCGATCTATAGAAATATTTTAGTAGTGGCACTAGTTAAAGTTTGTTTTTGCTTTCGAGCATTAAGGTGTTGACAACCGATGTTTCTTGCTTGAAATTGTTTTTTTTCGGCTTGGTCTAGTTGTTGATCGAATTGGTCGAGTTAGATTGAATTATATTGGACTGATTTGTGATGATGTCTCCAATCGAGCACACCACCGCTTCGGATCTGAAAAATTATTGTCCCTATTTTTCCCTAATTAAACTCACTATCTTCTCGAAATCAAAGCTGATGCCCACTGCTCGCTGATTGTTTGTTGCTCTTTTGGCAAATTTTGATATCTTTGAAATTTAAATTTGATTAATAAAAAAAAAATATTCATCCAAGTACTTGGACTTAAAATTTTATTTATGAAACATCGGACTTTATTTAAAAAAATTCTAAAGTCAAAGTTTCTAAAGTTTCTACTGGTCTTGAGTACAAAATTATTTTTGAAGTCGATGTTAATCATCAAAAAAAAAGTTAATTCTCTAATCAGATAAAATTATTTAAAATATTTCAAAAACAACATTTGATGAATTTGATTTAATCTTCATCAATTGAAATGCATTCTTGGTCATTTTCCTTATATTCTTAAAACTAATCTACAATTTATCTAAGCTACAAAATGTTTGTTTTTAAAATGATAGTTTTTGACCTTTATAATTGCAAAATCAGAAATCTGACAAAATTCTGAACAAATTGTTGAGCTAACTCTCTTTAATTTTTGACTTTGAAGACCATCAATTTTGACCAAAAAGTGTATATATCAACTAAAAAAAGAAATGCAGTTCATATTTTTCCACAGAGTAAAATAAATTTATTCAGCCTTTTTTTAAAAAAAATGCTGTAAAATGCTATTGATGTCTCATTTGAATCTTCATTTTACGTGAATTCTGGAATAAATAAAAATGCTCCATATAATAAGAATCACAAGAAAAGGGAAGTAAGCAGTCTAAAAGAGAAAAAAAAGATTTTTCTGAGGATTTGTTTAAATCAAAATGATGATATATATATTTATCAATACAAAATAAAGACTAATTGAATGAAAATTAACTGAGAGTCCTTCAACTTATCAGTTAATTATTTTGTTCAATTTAGGAAAATTGAGAAGCAAATGTATTTTTGTTTAAATAAATTGATTTATGTAAATTAAAACTTGTTTAAAAATTTTATCTCTTGAATATAAATCGAGCGTTCTTAATTTCATTTAGTCGAGTGTGAATATCGAATTTTTTGCTTCGCGCTGTATGCAGTTCACAAGCCGCCAAAGAATCCTCAATAAAGTCGAACATCTCAAAAACTTATTTGTTAACTTTTTTTCTAGATATGATAGAGGAACTCGCTGAACTCGTTCCGTTTGTACAATAAAATAAGCTTCAAACGAACCAAGAGGCCTGCATTGCTCACAAATGATTTGAATTCGGATTTTAAGCTTGACAAGTATTTGATTACAGACATGAAAACAAGCGGGTTCAAGCTGGGCAGTTTTTATGAGCCAAGGATATTGATAAACAATGAGCAGAAATGTGGAAAAAAAATGACTCAATTTTAATAGTATGCCTTATTCATTCGCATAAAAACAACTATTTGAGGCGCAAGGCCATGCGGGACACATGGCTCACCATGGATGAAATACAGCTCTCTCAGCTAACCAATTTAACATTTTTTAAATACCAAAGAATACAGATTGAGCATGTGTTTTTAATTGGAAGCGATGATAAAAATGGTACTTTTTTGACCATAAAATCTGAATCGCACCTTTTGAAAGACATCATTGTTATTGACACGGTGGATAATTACAAAAATCTAATTTATAAACACCTGACCGTAGTGAATTGGGTGCTCAAGTACTGTTCGAAAGCAACTTTTGTAATGAAAATAGATGACGATGTATTCGTCAATATAAAGTCACTGAGTAAGCATTTGGTGGAAAAATTTTCCATAGAACCAAAGTCATCAAAGTTTATTTATCGTAATATAAACGAAATGGCTTATCCGATGCGCAAAAATGCTTCAAAGTGGTATGTGGATGCGGACACGTATCCGTTCACTTTGTATCCAAAATACTGTGAAGGTTTTGCATACATAACCAATGTAGCAACCATGGAGTTGATGCATGAACAGAGCAAAATAATTCCGCGGTTTTGGATTGATGATGTGTACTTTACGGGTCTTTTGTTACACGGGATACCTGGCATAAATTGGTTCGATTTCAAAAATGAACTCAAGTGGTCGTACTACGATTTCTGGGATCTTGGCAATACTCTCAAAATTTATGAGTTGTATGCCAAATTTTTGAAATTTTTTAAAATCAATGCCATTGATTTTTATTTGACAGACTGTTTTGTTGTTTTGTATTCGCAATTAGATAATAAAGAGATAAATTATAACTTGATTCCAATAGAGTCTAATCTCATTCCGCTGATTAATAAAACTTGGAGTTTTAGTAAAAAAGAAAGTTTTCAATTTTATAAATGTTTGAAAAGTAAGAAAACATTTTTATATGTAAATTGTTCAAGTTTATTGTCGTCAAATGAAAACGAAACATTATTGTATGTTAATTTTTACGAATTTTGTATTAATTTATGGAAAAAAACTATTGCATAAAAATTTTGTTTTGATGGATTTATTTTATTTTTTCATGTAAATAAATTAATTTATTTTATATTTCTAATTTCAGATTTGGTTTAGATTTAAATTAGAAGAAGATTGTAAAAATTATAAAAAAACATTTTCTTTTTTTTTAATTTGGTAATAAATTTTTTTGGCTTACTATTTTATTTTCATCAAAAAATATACCATTAAACAGAAAAAATTTATCTCTTATAAAAAATCATCTATTAATTTAGTTCAATTTATCGAATGATATATATGTTAATGGACAAAATGTTGTTTTTTAAATTCTAATTAGAATTGTTTAAAATTCATTAAGTCAAAGTCAAGTCCTTTGACTTTAAAGATCTAGAGAGAAGTCATGTCAAAAAACTTGATTTCGAAATTCAAAGTCAAGTCACTGACTTGACTTTGAAAAGACTTTAAAATGAATTTTTTTCTGACTTTTGCACAAGTCTAAATCTAATTCCAATCTTTTTCGTACCAGTCTTTTGTCTTTGATTTTCTACCGCGCTTTTTTCGAAACCAATATCTTTAAAGCTAAAACAGATTTTTATCAGTTTAGTCTTAACTGCGGACAGCTACAATATATTTGAAAAATTTTCCAAATTATTTCTATTTTTATAAATTTTTTCAAATATTATTAAACAATTTTTTACATATACAGGTGCTAAATACCCATATAGCTTTGTTTAACACTACCCTCTGTATACATCTTTTGAGTTCATTAAATTGATCAAAATCAAATTTAAAATTCTTTGTAACTTTCGAATTTAATCATTTTATAAATGTTTATTGGAGCATAAGTGACTTTTTATATTTAAGAAAAATTCCTATGTTAAAATTTTTTTCTATGCATGTGAACATATTTTGGAAACTAAATTTTTTTTTGGTGAAAAAATAAATACAATGGTTAGAAAAAGAAATTATTCACAATTATTTAAAAAAAGTATAGTAGTAAATATAGCTGTGACACAGAGGTACCTGTGTGGATGTAGATTATTAGGCTACATCATATCAGCTCTTATCTGTCCTGCTAATGGCTATACTCGGTATACCGATATCCTCAGATCACCGGACACCGGATCCAGTTTAGCTTTAAAGCTGTTCAAATTATTCGCATTAACTATACTGGGAGGTTGTAAATTCTAAGCATAGATATTTAGAAAGAGTTTATAATTAAAGTGAGTATTTTGACCACAAATCTTTGACACTAATTTCATTTATACCCGCCAAAAAAAATGAATTTCTTTTCCTCCAGGCCAGACTTATCTAGAAATTAGCTTTCTCGTTCTTGAATTAAGACCATTTATTCAAAATTTGATCAACTAAGATTTTATTTTAATTAGTTAAAGTTATAATGATTTCAAAAAGTAAGTGTTTCGAAATAAATAGATTCATTTTGTGGATATTGGATACAAATGAATTAGAGAATAAACTGCTCAAAATGGAAAACGAGTTTTTTAGAGCTGCTTTAAACAAACAATATACAGAACAAATTTTTAAAATTATGAAATATTTATTTTAAAAAAAATTAGACTTTTTTCGTTTTGTAATATCTTTTAATTCTTTTAAATTTGTACAAAGAAATGAAAAAAAAAATTTTTAATTAAATTTTGTGAGAACGTGTATTTCTATTTTTTATTTTTGTACTAATTTTTTACATTGCATTATTTTTTGTTTTTTATTCCAACATATTTATTAGTAATTTTTTAGTTTTCATATTCTTCAAAAACACGACTTTTTTTTTATTTATTTACCGTATAATTTTATAAAGTAAAAAGACAAATTTTTTAAATATTTGATGAAGAAAAAAAAATAAAACAATTAACCGAAAAATCGTTTTAGCTACCAAAGTGAGATTTATGTGCCATGCTTTACAGGATAAATTCTGTTGTAGCTTATTTTTATTTTTATGCTAAGACTTTGAATTAACAACTAAAATAATTTACCATAAAAAATAGCAATTAGCTTTAATCTTTAAATTACGATTTTACCTAACTTACAGTACTAAAAACGATACAATATATTCTTTTATGTTTTTTTTAAACAATGCTTTCTTTTACTATTATTAAAAAATAAAACTTAAAAAAATTTCGAAATTTTGTACCGCAAGGTTTAGTTAAATGCAATTTGATCGCCACGAAAATAACAAGATTATTTAACAACACAAAGCTGTGATATATCAATGAAAAATGAACATAAATACTTATGCAACAACAGAAAAAATCAATGTTCAATTTTTGAAAATTTGCAATGTAATGTAGGTAACTGGCTGAATTTTAATAAATTTATAAAAAAATTTTTATTCTGGGTTATTTTTTTAACTTGCTTTTTTTTATACATAATGAATAACTCGTGAGATGTTACATGAAATAAATGGTTCCCCACAATCAAAAAACTTTTGCTCACAGACTAAAAACTTTTCACCACACACCAAGAACTTTTTAACACAAATCACTACATAACACATTTTTTGTGCCGAATTCAAAAAAACCAAATAACTGGTTAACAAATAACTGGTTAACAAAAATTTTTTATTTAATATTTTTTCAAATAGTGCTTATAAAATTATATATAAAAAAATTAAATATTAAATTAAAATCTATTTTAAGGAAAACCAATTTACAGCTAATTATGGACGACCTTTATTAGGTTTATTAACAAATTTGCCCGATTCTCATATAATATTAGCCCTGCATCATTCAATGAATTGTCATTGTTTTTTCTTTTTCGTTTTATTTTTTTTGGATTATTTAGTTTCTAAAATTTGGAAATTTTTTTACTCCGTAAAATCATAAGCATTTTATTATCTAAAATATTTAGTAGAAGTTTTTAATAGATATTTAAAAAGAATTTTGCTTAGAAGTTTTTATTTTGTGGAGAGCAGTTTTTGTCTTAGTCAAGTTATTTTTGTGCTGAAAATTTTTTCTTTGTGGGGAAAAGTTTTTGATTTGTGGGTGACAGTTTTTTGTTTGTGGGGACTAGGTAGACCCGATGTTACATTAATTAAAGAATATGATTAATCACTGATTTCTTATTGATTTATTTTTTCTATATTGTTAATTGAGCAAAATTAAAAAATCCATAAATTTTAATTTAATCTTTTAAAATAAAAAAAGTGAGAAAAACAAAAAATAAATTCAATAAAATATAAAATATAAGTAAATTTTGTAAAGATTTTGTAGAAAAGGAAATAAATTTTGTAAATTTCAAATTGAATGCAAATTTATTGACCTTGTCTTTTTTTTAAATTAAATGCTATGGTAACCTAGTCTAACCGGGTGACCATATTTTTTTTTATTGCTTATTTCTCACCCATTTTGTTCAAAAACTTCAAAAATAGTCACCCAATTTTCCCGAATTTTTTGAGTAACCCCTTTGGCTCCGCGGTTAATTATGTGAGGTCCAAAAGGGTTAAAGCGGTTAACCCGATTAAAACCTAAAATTGTATACAATTAGCCCGAAATTTAACCCCAAAAAAAGAATTTTAACCCTTTTAACCCATTTGACATTTAGGTAGAAAACTTTATTTTGTTTTTGAATGTAACTTTACTTGATCAGTAAAAATGATTGAAAAATGAAAAAAAAAATCCAAATCCACTACTCGAAATTACTTTAATTGACTTGGATTTCCAAATCATTTTAACTCTTGCATCGCGAACTTGGGAATCCAAATCCACTACTCGAGTTTACTTTAATTGACTTGGATTTCCAAATCATTTTAACTCTTGCAACGCGAACTTGGGAATCCAAATCCACTACTCGAGTTTACTTTAATTGACTTGGATTTCCAAATCATTTTAACTCTTGCAACGCGAACTTGGGAATCCAAATCCACTACTCGAGTTTACTTTAATTGACTTGGATTTCCAAATCATTTTAACTCTTGCAACGCGAACTTGGGAATCCAAATCCACTACTCGAGTTTACTTTAATTGACTTGGATTTCCAAATCATTTTAACTCTTGCTACGCGAACTTGGATTTACTTTTTTTTGCATGCAAAACTATTCATAATCATTTCAAAATTAATTTGCTATAAGTGTTAATTTATTTTTTTTAATGAATCTTCTCTTTATAAAAATTACCAAAATAAAGCCTCCCCAAATTATTTGAAAATTTAAAAAATTAATTTTAGCTCTATTTTTTTAATTTAAATAAAATAGGCAATTAAAAATTATTTACCCCAACAAAAGAATTAGCCAGTCTAATGAAAGAAGACGAGCCAAAGTTCCATCATCAGTTGTACGAATGTAATCGGCCTAAATATCTCGATGAATGCAGGTTTTTTAGTAAAAGTAGTCCAATCCGTCCAATTTGTCTCTCATTATGGTCGCAATTTTCTCTTTCGGCAAGAGGCTTCTTGTGAACTTCGAGCAAATCTGACGCCGAGCCGAGACAATACTCAATGACAAGCCATGCGTAATAGTCCTTAATGAAGCAACCTTTGTAGGAAACATAATGCTGGTGCCTTAGCTCTTTCTGAATTTCTAGTCATTTCTCGAATAAAAAAATTAAACAAAAATTTTTTTTTTTAATATAAAAAATTTTACTTCAGATGACTACTTCCAACCGTTGTTCATCATTTTTCAACAACTGATGAGCATAGTGTTAAGTCAACTTAATGAAAGGAAATAAAATGACTTATCAAGCTAATTGTTTAAAAGAAAAATTTAAAAACTTGAAAAAGCTAAACGATTAAGAGAATAAATTTAAATTCTGGACAATCCAAATTAATGACAAATTATTTAAAATATTTTTTCATTCAAGCCTATTATTATATAGAATTTTAGAAATTCTGGCGAAATTGAATTAATAATTAAATTAATGCTTAAAAGTTTAAATTTAAATTTCTTTTTGGTACTTGATAAAATATAATTAGGTATTTAGAAAAATATAAGCCTAAATGAGATAAAGTAACTATTCAATATAAATAATTTATTAATTACCTGATATTGCAGGGCTCTTTATTTGTCAACAGATAGAAGTTTTTCCTTGATCCACTGTATGACGTCATAATAGTTAAAAAGCAAATTTTGATGCATCAACGAGCCGTCGAGTTGTTTGCGTCTGTTGGCGCACAGATCGCTCAGCTGCTTGCTTTTTGCACAGCTCTGTTCCACAATCTGCTGGACTTGGTTGACATTTGAATTTTTGCTGCGTATCATGTCGCTGCATCTCTGCTCCAAATTGTCAAAAGAGCCTATCTGGGACTTGACCGAGTTCTCCATGTTTACTTGCTTGGTCTGCAGCGATTTGGCCGCCAAGACCGAATCGCCCACGTCCACACTGTTCAACCAGAGCTCAATTTGCTTTGACCAGTTCTCAATTTGGCGCCACGACTCCTTCACTTCCAAACACTGGGCACACTCGTGTAACGGCTTTTGTTTCTGTAACGCCTTTAGCTCAAGCTGCTCTTCGAATTGTCTACCGATATCTTTGATAAAATTGGATATTTGCCGCTGCACCAGCTGATAGTTGGACTCGTTTGACTTGCGCTCAATCAGCTCGTTGGCCATGTCACTTAGACCAATGAACCTGTGGGTCTTGCCCTCATTTTCAGTCATTCTTTCCTGGCGCAAATTGATTGAATTGTGCCAATTGGACAGAGTCTAAATTTTTGTGCTCCACCTCCACTCGCAGAACACTTATCTTGTCCAGAATGCGCTGGTCAATGTCTTCCAAGTGGCGCATCAACAAATGAACGTCCAGCGCAGCCAACAACTTTTGCCGGTACTTGTACACACCCGACTTGAACAGCTCGGATCTGTTGATCAAGCGGTCATTTTTGTCGGCCACCATATGCTGGTCAGTGCGTCCCAAGCGCACCAATTTTTTGCCCATTTCGATCAATTGTTTTAGCTTGAGCTCATGTGTGGGTGATGTGGTGTCGTCGAATTTTTTCAAAAGTTGAACATAGTGCTCGTAGTCGCGACCCACATCGCCACTCTGAATCATCAACTCTTTGTCCTCGAGCCACTCTTCAAGCTTTTCCAACTGGTCATTATACTCAAGTATGTCCTTCGCTTCGGCAAACTCTTTTTCGCGCTCGTTCACCTCGTAGGCGATCGCCTGACACTTTGAGTTCAAATTTTGCAAAGTGTGCTGCATCAAAGATTTTTTATTAAAGATTTTTTTTGAAAAATATTAAAGATTTTTTTTGAAATCTGTACCTGCTTTAAAACTTTGAAAATTAGAAAAATTTTCAAAATAAACTTAACAAAAAATGAGTTTAAAAATTTCAATTTTTAAAATCGATTTTTTCAATAGATTGAGTAAAATATTTTTTTTTATTATTTTATTTTTTTAATTTACATAGCATGTAAACTGTGTTACATTTAAATTTATTAAACTAATTCAAAGATTTATTTCAATATTTAATGATAAACCCTTTAAATTGAAATGATATTTTGAATTGATCGTTAACTTCAAGTTGCCCCAAAAACACGCATAAGGTGGAAATTGGTAAGAAAGAATGCCAAAATATTCTAATTTTATTGTAAAATTATTTATGAAAAAAAATAAATTAATCCAAATCCGCATCGAAATAACTGACCTTTCTCGGTCCTTATATATGAAGGATAAGTATTTGGAGTCAAAAATATAATGATTTAGTTTTTGACACGCGCAAACAGTAAAAATGTCATGAAAAAGAGATCACATACAGGATACAAAAATTTCTAAGCATTGTTAAATTAAAATTTCTGCCTAGAGTTTGGTGTGTTTAGGACTTAATCAGAGATTTATATCAGGATTTTCAAATTGTTACTCGAAGAGCTTTGAAGCAGATCCAGTCAAAAATTTTGTGAAGATTTTTTTTAGTTTCTTTAAAAAATCTTTATATTTTGACCTATTTTGAAGAAAATAAAGAGATATTCTAGAAATAAAAATATAATTAATTTAAATAAAAAATCTTTACTTATTCCCTTTATTTTTTTTTAAAATGCTTAATATGCTCAACCAGTCAAAAAGTTTTCATAAATTTTTTGTAGTTTCTTTAAAGATTCTTAAAAAAAAATTGGGTTTAAAATTATTAATGAAAATACTAAGATATTTTAGATTTTTAATCTCATGTACCATTCCTAATTAAATAAAAAAGCTTTTTAATTTTTGCTAAATGAATAAATTGTTTTGATTGAATAAAGTTGCACGCCAATTTGCTTACAAAATAGAAAGCGGTTACTTTATTTTATTGATAGGTGCCACAGATAACTTAATTCATTTTAAAGATAAAGTTAAATATTTATTTTATTTATTCAATGAACGCCTTGTAGGCGATGTAGAAAAATAAAAAATAAAATAAGAAAAAAATTAATAATCTTAAGACAAAAGAATTGAAACATCCGATAATTTTAATTTTAAATGTTAATGTTTATTACTTTATTTTAATTTCAATAATTAATAATTGACGAGAAAACTCTCCTATTTAGTAGACAATAATTAAATCTTCATACGTACTCTAAAAAATTCTTTTCTACATGTAATGTTTGCATTAGTACCCTTGGACCCGTCTATCCGATCTTGTCGTAAGACGTATTGGAGCAGCTATTAATGCTTCTTGTTAACTTAAAAGCTCATGGTTAAGTTAATCAACTCTCAAGTGATATCGACAAAGATGTCGCTATATCACACTACATATTGTTGACGTGCGGTCAACGACTTGTTAGTGCTCATAATAAAAGAGTGAAAAGTGCTTTTTTTAAAGAATTTATTAAAATGTCTTATCAAAATTCAAGTTTAAGAACACACACACATTTATCCAAAAGTCTTGGTCCATTTATACGAAGAGTATTTCTTATCAGTTAAAAATTAGGCTTAGCAACATTTTGTATTTATTCTATTTTATTTTATTAATGAAGTAACAACTACTAGCAACAATTAAGTTACTAACACTTAAACTAAGGACTTTTAATTATTATTTTCTCCAGAGAGACTGTGTAGCATTCCAGCTTCTCATTTCTGTGATAAGCCGCTAACACACTCCCTCTTGTTTTAAACAGCAATGTCTCCTATTGTCTGATGCCTATTGTTGCTGTCATTACTGTATATTATAAACTCGTAGAGGCCATAATGACTTATAAAAGCAGTCTTTTCCCTGTCTTCTTCAGCCATAGGTATTTGCCAGTATCCTGAAGTAAGATCTAACGAGGAGAAAAATTTAGCTTTTCCCAGTGAATTGAGGCTGTCGTCAATACGAGGAATGGGATATACATCCCGTTTTGTGACTTTGTTAATCTTTCTGTAATCAATGCAGAATCTAATGCTGCCATCCTTCTTGCCTACGAGTATAATCGGTGAAGACCATGGACTTCTAGAGGGCTGAATTACCTTTTTATCAAGCATATCTCTAATTTGTTCCTCAATCACTTGTTTTTCTTTTACACCAGCACGGTAGGGTGCCGAATTGATTGGGAAGCTGTTATTAGTATCGATAGAGTGAGTGACATTGTAAGCACCTCCTGGATTGGCTAAGTTTTTGTTGAATAACTCGTTATAGTCAATTAAGACTTCTTTAAAAAGTTTGAGTCTGTCTCCCTCCAGACATGTGTTTGATAGATTGACTCCTTCTGGTAAATTTTCTTCATCTTTTTTTTTGCTCTTGGTAGCATTTCGATCTTCAGTTTGTTTGTCTATAGATTCACCCTCTAATTTGTCGGAGAAGTCCATATCTATTACGTAGAAGTCATCTTCGTCTACAGTTTGAAGGTTGCCCACTATTGTCCCTTTTGGTAAACACAAAGCTGCTCGAGAAAAGTTAGTAACATCCAAGCTGATTTGGTCTTCATAAGCTAGCAATCCTTTGCCGACCAACAACTGGAATCTAGCTGTAAGGTATGGATTTTGTGACACGAAAGCTTTGCTATTGTACTATTTGGTGGCTTTGGTTAGTACCAATGTGTGACAACCTGCCGGTAGAAATAGATCTTCATATAGGTAAAGCTGTAAGGCTTCAGTATTCTGATGATGCGGATCATATAGATCGTAGTCGGGGTCTAAACTTATGGTTTTCTTTGTAGGCCTTATTATTACGTCGAATTTGAGGACGAAGTCCATACCAAGAACTGAGTCATACGGAAGTTTATCAACTACAAGAAAGTTAGTAAGATACGTATCGTGATGAATTTCTATCGGGAGTTGCACGTAATGATTAGTTGTGACAGTGGTTTCATCACCAAGCTGGACAACACATGGAATATCAAGAAGCACTAACTTAACAGGATGCAAAGAGGACTGCAGACTCTCAACAATCGATGCCTTGATGAAGTTATTACTGGCGCCTGTATCCAACACGTTAGAAATAGACTTTTCCCAAATTGATGCTGGTATTTCCATGAGGTTGTTCTTACGCAAACTTAACGAGACGGTCTTTTGAAAATTAAGTTGAGCTAAGGTTTGTTCTAAAGCTGTTTCTTGGGGTATATAATAAAATGGAGGATGGTGCAGACAAGGGTCATAAAAAGTTGCCGCGCAAATTTCGTAAAATTTTATTTGTTTATTTTGGTTATTATTATTATTCAAAGAATGATTAGCTGATGACTGTGGTGCATAGTTAGGAGGCTTATCACTGTTTCTGGTCGGACAGAAGGCTCTTAAGTGACCAGGTTGATTGCAAAGGTAACAGCGTTTTATCCTGGGTAAGTGTTTAAAGTTCGGACCCACATAGGACTTACCTTGCGTATTGTGGTTTTTTTGATTGCTGGTTTGATGGTTATTGTGGTGACTATTGTTGCTGTCATTACTGTATTTATAGTTACCATTTAGATAGTTAAAGTTATCATTTCGGAACTTATAGTTTTCGTTACGGTTTTTATAGTTTGGCGGCTTGTTATCACGTCGGTTATCATGTTGCATAACCTGTCCTGGATTTGTAATGCCAGGATTATTTCTTACCATGTGCAATAATTGCTGGTTTTGTCGTTCTGTCACACTCGGAGTTGATTCCAACTGTTGTTTCAAATTCTTGAATTCTCCCTTCAAGTGCTCATACTGTTGTTTGACTTGGTGCGCCTGGCTGTCCAATTTTGCCAGAATACTCGTATAGTTTGAGCTCTTTGTTGTTTTTATTTTGTCGGAATCTAGGAGCCCTTTCTCACTAGTAGTTTCTGTTGTTTCAAGGACTAGTAGTTGTTCCTTCTTGGCCTTGTCCTTATCCACTTCGCAAATTTCAGCGAACCTAATAGCTTCCCGTATATCTTTTGGTCTTCGCACCCGTACCATAGCGCAGATTTCGGTGTTTAGTCCTCTCAGGAATAATCCAGAGTCAATTGTTCTATGATAGCAGAGTCTTGTATTTGAGGATACGCTTTTCCAAACATTTGGGTCACACGTAAACCATAAAAAGTGAGTGATTCGTTTGCTTCGCGCTTTACCTTACCTAGGTCGAGCACGTAGTGTTCCGGATTACTCTTGCAGAACAACTTTCGCATCTCCTTAACAAGGCTTGTATACGAACCTCTAACTGACTCTTTAAAACCTTCCAGACATTCTCTGGCTCGACCACCTACGTATGCCTTGAACAATTTTAATCGGTACTCTTCGTCGTCAAGTGTGTGCGTTTTGGTATCGAATTCATCCAACCACTGATCAAAATCATCATCTTCCAAACCTTTGAAAATCCTCATTTCTATTGTGGCCAGTTGAAATATTGGCTTGGTAGGAAATACTGATGGTGCGGCACCCAATTGCTGAAATTGATCTGTTATGTTTTTAGTTACTGCATCATCTCTTGCCTTTTCTTCTTCTTTCTTCGGGATCTTTGGTGGTCTACCCGGTCCTCTCTTACCAGTGCTGGGGCGCTTACCACTTTTTTTAAGTTAATGAAACGATGACTGCGTTCTGATTGGTAACATTCTCCCGCCGCTCTTGATTCGCAGCGCCACTTTGTTGACGTGCGGTCAACGACTTGTTAGTGCTCATAATAAAAGAGTGAAAAGTGCTTTTTTTAAAGAATTTATTAAAATGTCTTATCAAAATTCAAGTTTAAGAACACACACACATTTATCCAAAAGTCTTGGTCCATTTATACGAAGAGTATTTCTTATCAGTTAAAAATTAGGCTTAGCAACATTTTGTATTTATTCTATTTTATTTTATTAATGAAGTAACAACTACTAGCAACAATTAAGTTACTAACACTTAAACTAAGGACTTTTAATTATTATTTTCTCCAGAGAGACTGTGTAGCATTCCAGCTTCTCATTACTGTGATAAGCCGCTAAAAATATCATACATCAAAAGAGATGTATGACATGTAGTGTTGCTTTCTCTTATAATGAATACCAGTTTCTAATTTAACGAAGATTTCTTTATTTTTTCTTTGTTCAGCACGAAACATGTCTATTAGACGATAAACCAAAAGATGACGCTATAAGATGTTGCTAAACGCATTATGCCACGCCTCAACAAATTGTTAGCACGTGGCAAGTATTCCTAGATTCTATTAAATAAGTTCCATAGTCTCAAATAATGGCTTAACATGTATTGTTTTTTTAAGTACTCCACGACCACGACCAGTTTTTTCATATTTCAATACCAATCCATGTTTCTTTTAAGAAGGTATAAAATCTGTCCAATTCGGTGTAATGTTGCTGACTTTTATCTAATTTAGATACTATTAATTGGAATTGATGTCTCACATCGTCTTGCGGAACAAACGTTAAAACTTGGGCCACCTTCAATATTTTTCTTATCTCTAAACATTCAACAAACACTTTTCTCAAACATAGATCTTGAATTTTGCGCCAAACAGCTTGTTTAAAATGAAAAAGCACCCATTAACAATAATCATCTTAAACACTTCCTCTACAGAGCTTATAAACGCTCTCTCAAAGTCATTTGTAATTGTTTTTGCTGCCGTTTGCAACTTTGATTTAATGAAATTTAATACATTTGTATTTAATACTTGACTTTTACCGAGTAAAAGACAATAAACTAATGGCATACATCGACATTGAACTAGTGCATAAATTGTGTAAAGTATTCCTATGCAAAATAATGTTTTTGATTGCGGTGTTCTTGTTTGTAAATATGCAAGTATTTTGTCGAAAAATTCTGATAAATTTTGTTTTTTGGCTAAAGATATGTAATTTTATCGAATAAATATTTTACTTTCAATTTAAATAACCATATTTTCTAAATTTTTCATAGTTTGCAATTTTTTTCTAATATTATATTCAATAATTTTTATAATTAATTTCTACATAAACTATTAGTCAAAAAAAAATTCTAATTAATGGTACTTCTTCACCTTTATTTTTTTTTTATTTATAGCCTTTTCTACACTATTTTGTTAATTGGAGAACAATGAAAGTGTAAAAGTACTTCGATACGCAAAAAAGTTGCAATCATAGTTTGCAGTTAATTTCTATTTATGACAAATTAACATTTATTTATTTATTTCTTAACTGTACCATGCTTAAGCTCCTTCAGAATGAAAAATAAAAATAAGAATTTAGTAAAATAAAATCAAAAAATAGAAATAAAAATTAAAAACAAGTATGTGAGAGTTAAAAGTAAAATTAAAAGTAAAATCAGATAAGACAAAATGTATTTCCTTAAGATTTAAATTTTTAATTTCAATAATTATTAATTTAAAATAGGTTTCTAAACTAAAAAATTTATTTTACCGAAAATCCTTAAAAAATCAATTGAAACTCAATCGATATTTTATTCATTGCTATTATGATACAGAGCCTTATTAAAGTAGTGTGACATGATCAGACAATAAATATAAATTGCTACTTATAGAGTTAGAGAAGATTGTCGTTATTTCTTAACTCAGTTCTAAACACATTCGGCATCTTTTAAATTGATGAAAGCGGTTAAGATAATAGATTGATTTCTTAATTAAAATAAAGCGTGGTTTCAAGTGTCTTGAATTTTTTATTTAAGTAGTAATCTAAAAAAATTTTAATGATTGATATGGTTGTAAAATTTTAATTTTTCACATAGGAAAAAGCATCTAGTTATTCACTGCTATTGTCAATTTTGAACAACAATGAATAGAATAATATTTTTTATTTTTTTTTTCTATTCACTCCTTGTAGAGCATAGGGTCATTACTTTTGATTTCCACTCAAGTCGATCTTCTGCCTTTACCCTTGCTTCTCCCCATGTCATTCCCATTTCGATGAGCTCTTTCGTGATTGTTGACCTCCATGTTACTGCTGGTCGTCCTACTTTACGTCGCCCTTGAGGTGTCCATTGAAGGGCATTTTGTGGTATCTGTGTTACTATCATTCTAAGTACATGCCCGACCCAGCGCAGTCTTTGATTAATGCATTGAATTAATGGCTCTGAATTTGTTCTTCTGTATAAATCAGCATTCGACAATGTCTCAGGCCAGTGTATCCCGAGAACCCTCCGCAGGCTTCCCGTGTGGAAGGTGTTAACACTTTTCCTGTCAGATTCACACATCCCCCAACATTCACTTCCGTACATCAGTGTTGCTTTTACTACACTGTTGTATTGTTTAAGTTTTGTTTCCTTACTGTAGCTGGCTGACTTCCATATTGGTTTGAGTCTTGCGAAGGCACTTTTTGCTTTACCAAGTCTATTCTTTATGTCTCTGTGTGTTCCCAACGTTTTACTGATTGTGCTACCTAGGTATGTGAATTCATTTACACACTTGATTGGTGTACCATTGATGGTGATCGAGGTATCCAATTTGGTATTTATGCACATAACTTTCGTTTTAGCCACATTTATTTCGAGCCCGGTTGGTTTAGCGTTGTTGTTGTTGTGTCTTTATATGCATATGTGCTTTTGTATAAGATATTAGCACCAGATCGTCCGCAAAGTCTAAGTCTTCAAGCTTTGCTGTTAATCCCCATTGAATACCCCTCGCACTGGCAGCTGTTTTCTTCATTACATAGTCAATCAGTATTAAGAATAGTGTCGGAGAGAGAACGCACCTTTTTCCAGAATCACGCTGCACTCGAATTTCTCATGGAAGAGTTATCAAGTTAACTATCTTCTGTGGCAGGACATAGGATCTTAATATGGCCCACAAGGTTTCTCAGTGCTATCAAAGGTTTTCTTGAAGTAAATGAAGTTAAGATACACGGGGGTATTCCATTCCAGACTTTGTTCTATGATAGTCCTAAGTGTAAATATCTGGTCTATGCATCCTCTACCTCGTCCAAATCCCGCTTGTTCTTCTCTAAGTATAACACCCAAAGAATTACTGATTCTTTCCAGGATTAAGCTGCAGAACGCCTTGCTTGCTATTGGTAACAGTGCTATTCCTCGCCAATTGTCACAAACTATTTTGTTACCTTTCTTAGGGAGCTTGACTATTAGGCCTTTTGACCAGTCCCCTTGTATAAATTCTTGCCCCCATATCTTTCTGAAGAGGTCTTGTAATATCCCTATGGTTATCCTGCTTTCAGCTTTTAAAATTTCTCTTGTGACTCCGTTAATACCCGGGATTTTCTGTTTTTCAAAGCCTTTATCGCAGCTTCAATTTCCTTTAGGCTTGGCACTTCGGTCTTAATATCGATGTTAAAGCTAGCCGTATCAGGTTTTAGAGACTTTATAGGTTCTGGTCTATTAAGAACTTCTCTTAGTGCTTAACCCATCTTTCCCCTTGCTCTTTTTCAGTCGTTTGGATATGACCCTTTTTGTCTTAATGATGTTCTTTTCATTGAGGAGCTACTTATCGAATTAGAGATCTTGTGTAATTTATGTAGGTCCCCTTATGAGCTGGATTCTTCTGCTTCGCTTTCACACTGGTTAATAAAGTTCCTTTTATCACGCCTTGCTCCATTCTTTACAAGCCTGTTCTTTATTACATTTGATGCTTCTAGTTTTTCGCGGATTCGGTCAGGATATGTTTTATAATAATTTAATAATAATTTTATATTATGTCCAGAGTCGTCCTTTCAAGGCATTTATTATTTTATGTCGATCGTTGACGCTAATGTATTCAATATGCTTCATTAAGCTTAATTTTGGATTCGAGCTAGGTCTATAGAATACAGTCGCTCGTACGATTTTCTTTTTCCAGCAGGTGTGAAGACTGTGTAGGTAGTTTTGTTTGAATTTAGTTTTAAACACCATTCTTCGCAGAAAGAATAAATTTTATTAATTGAATTCAATTCGAACACATATTTGCTAGCTACATTATTGAACATTTCAAAATAAGATTTTTGATTTGATAAACTATAGGCTATTAAAATCACTGAAAAGGCTACAGTTCCTTTTTGTGAAGCTGATCGTTTTCTATAAAGCTAAAAGAATCTTTTAACTGAGGTTCCAAGTTCAAATAATCAAAGTCAAAAATCAAATCCTGCTTTTAATAATGCCGAAAATATGAAACGTCTTTTGATACTGAAAGAGTTTCGATTTTTTAAAAAATATGTAGAGAAAAAGATCTTTTCTTCGATACAATTAAAGATCTAACAAATATCTGAAAGTTTGGAATTTAGGAATGGTTCCAAATTTTTAGTCAAGGAGCAAAAAAAATTTTTCAAAACCAGCATCGAGTGCGTATATTGAACGATCCTTTTAACAAATGTGATGTTGTCAGCAGTTAAGTTAAGATTGTCTTCCGTCAAAGACAATTAGAAGCAAAAAAAACCTCCTTGGCATAACAAGGTACTGTTGAGCCAAATTAAATCAAAGAATAATTTATGGAAAAAGTTTTTAGCGAGCAATAAAAACGAAACAGTGTTCAGTGAGTACAATCGACAGAAAAGAATCGTTAGTCAAAAGATCAAGTCGACGATTAAAGAGTATGAACAAAATATGGCTATCATGAGTAAAACGAATCCAAAGTTATTCTACCACTATGTTAACAGTCAGGATAAGCCACGTGAACCGATCAAAGTACTTAGAAACGTTAGAAATGAAGTAACATCTGACTTAAGTGAAATATGTGATACTTTGAATCAACAATTTCATAGCGTCTTTGTAGTGGAAAATGATAATCAACTGTACAATTCAGAATATAGAACAAATAATAAATAACTGTTAGATCCGAACATTACGTTTTCGTTTGAAAACGTATCAAAGAAGATTGAGAAAATTGATCCGAGTAAAGCAACGGGAAACGAAGAGGTTCATCCGCGAGTACTGAAAGAAACGCACTTAATTATTTCCAGACCGTTGTCCTTAATTTTTATTAAATCATTTATTCCTGGTGAGGTCCCTATAGAATGGCGTGAAGCCAACGTAACTCCGCTACACAAAAAAGGTAGCAAACTAGAAGCTTCAAATTTTCGACCGGTTTCTCTTACGTCAGTCGTGTGTAAAATAATGGAGAGCATAGTAAAAGATGCAGTTTTGAATCATTTAGTGAATAATAAATGCCAGCATGGGTTTGTTCCAAACAAGAGTTGTATAACAAAATTGTCAGAAACATTGGACCTACTGAGCGAAAGTATTCATTTAAAGAAGGCAGTTGATATAATATACATGTACTTCTTTCGAGTGCCTCATAAAATGCTAACTTATAAGTTATACCGCTATGGTATAGACGATCAGTTAATAATATAGATAGATGTGAGGCTGGAGGATAGTTAAAGTGGATCGTTGTTTGACATTTTCTTTATTATATTTATCAATAAAAATGTGGAGACTATTTATAATAATTCTCCTTAATTAATATTTAAGAAACTCAGCATTAATCATTTTTATAAACGATTTACCGGATAATATCCAAAACATATGCAAATTGTTTGCAGACGACACAAAGGTGGCAAGTGTGGTTGAAAGCGAAATACAAACTTCACTATTGCAAAAAGACATTGATAATTTGTACAAGTGGTCACATGAATGGCTAATGGAATTTAATGAGGACAAGTGTGTTGTGATACACTATGGTCCAAATAAGCAAAAATATGAATATTTGCTGGGCTCAGCTGAAAACAGTCACAAGTTAACTGAATCATTTCAAGAAGGCGAATATGATTTCAAGAATGAGAGGTGACTTAATTGAACAATTTAAAATAGTTAAAAATTTTGACAGGGTTGATTGGCATTTTCCGTTGGACCAAACATCAGAACATTATGGGACAAGAAGTCGCAATCAAGGTTTTGAGAAACAACTGGTTCGAAATTGCAACCAAAGATTCAATTTTTTCAGCAACCGTGTTGAAAATGCTTGAAACAATTTGCCAAGGGATGCTGTCGAACAAACAACAATAAATGGTTTTAAAAACAAACTTGACGCACATTTAAAAAAAAAATATTAGCAAAAATTAACAGGCTAATATAGTGCAACTAATCCTTGCGCTCCGTTTAAGGATGATGTAAAGTCTACCTTTTCCTATAGCCTTATAAATTATTATCATATTATAAAGTTTTAGATGCGAATAACGAGACGTTAATCTTATTTTTTCTAAGCGGGAAGTTAATTTTTGTATGCAATTTGTTTTGTATGCAACCACCTCTAATTCCTTTTGTTGACCAATTTTAACACATTCAAAACTTTTTAATTTATTTTATTTTAATTAAATATTCTAGCATGTCATTACATTTTAAGTTAAAATCATGTCTTAACGATTTAAATTTTGAGTAAACAAACCTGATTTTGTTTTTTTAGTTAGTAAGCAAAAATTTCCATCTTTAATGATTATACCAACGTTCTATTTTAGTCTAATTTAGAAACTATGAAATAAAAAAACATTTTCAAAAGTTAATGTGTATTTAAGGTATGTCTAGTAAATATTTAAATAAAAATGTTTTTTTTTAAGAAAAGGATTTTTTATACGTTTGATTTTTATCAATAAAATTTTTAAAAAATGTCTAGCAAATTGTGCATACTTTCATATACAGCAATTTGGTTTTTTAATGTATCGATTCTGTTGATGCTAGGTAAATATATTTAATTTTTTAAATATTGATTAATAAAAAGAGATTTTATCAATTAAACATTTTTAGGTGCTATTATGCTTTTGTACTATGCTCAAGTTGCTGTTATTAAAGAATTTCCAGATTCTTGTTTTACTACAAGCTTAAATTTAAATACCACAACAACCAGTGCTGAGGCCATATCAACTTTTACTCACTTAACTGGTGTCTCTACACTCATTGACAATTTCCAAAGCACAGCTGGTCGAACACAATCGACAGCCACAATTTTAGCAGCAACATTTGAACCTGGCGGTTTTGGAGCTTCTTGTAACGCAACAAGTGATTGTAACTATTCTACTTATTCTCTATCAGATGGAACTGTTATTAATTCTATAACTTGCACTGATGGAATTTGTAGTTGCTTGGACCCTTATTCGGTTTATTTTTATCAAAGTTCGACAGGTGATTATTTTTGCAAGTTAGAAAAAGATGGTCCTTGTATTGAAACAATTCAATGTGCAGCAGGAACATGCAATCGGGGACAGAACAAATGTACAAGTGATGCTGGAGCTAAATAAAGCTGAATTTGAAAAAAATTGAATTTTTGGTCAAATAATTTTTATTTCTTTAGATTAATTGCAATTTAATTTTGTTTAATCAAATTTTTTGGCAAATCGAAGTTTGAGCTATAGATCCACAGATCAAAATATAAAAAGAAACAGTTTTTTATTTATATTGGAGAAAAAATATTTTTTTTCTTAGAAATTACTAGATATGTTATGTCAAGTTTATTTTCATATTTAAAATTTAGAAACTTCCATTTTTAATGAACTTGAATTTGTTTAAAATTTTCTTTTTGATTTAAATAAAAACTTGTAAAGACAAAAAATTTAATTATTTAAATTATTTTAGTTTGAATGAATGAATACAAAAGTTATAATTATGAATTTCGGAATTAACTTAATCTGAATTATTGAAATTATTGATTGTTGTTATTTTATAAATTAGAGGTCAATCGTATTGATAGAAATTTGGTTATGAACCATTATTAGACTTATCATATCGACGATTTGGATACAATGTTATTTAGGTCTCATGAGGCATGGGCACTAGCCTGTTGATTAACCTTGAAATTGAAAAAAAAAAACTGATTCAAAGTGAAATTAAAAATCAAAGAAATAATAGGTAATATCATAAACTGTGGATCGTACCTGGAACATGGTCCAAACGAACAATTAAATGTTACGGTTGTAATCAAGATGGTCATTATAGGAATTTTCCAAATACTCAACTGTTCAACCAAAATGATTAAAATAATCTAAATTATTAAACAATCGAAACTTGACTCCTAAGATACCAGAAATTTTACTGAATCCTTCAAATTTAGTTTGAACAAAATCTAATAACACAAGTGACTATCAAAAGAACAATACAAATAAAATAAACGAGGAAAATAATGAAAATTCATAGGAAAGACTCAGCCACTGATGAAGAAACACACATTTAAACTCAAAAGAGAAGAAAATTGAAAGTAATATTTAAGATCTATTTTCAAAAAAGTATAAAAGATGGTTTATAAAAGAACTTAAATGCTAAAATCTTTTCAATTATTTTCACTTTTGAACTTAATTTTTTAAAAAGAGATTTTCGATAGCAAGTTTCCAATCATCTTGTTTTTTTCTTCTGTTTAAGGAATCATAAAATATATCCCAAATTAATTGAAAAAAAAAATCTTGAAGATTTTGAAAAATTTTAGAGTGTAACTAGATGAGCTTGAGGAAACCAATTCATTTAAAGCCTTTATAATTTCATTAATAGTTGATTCATTGAATGAAAATTACTTAAATTAATAAAGACTTTAAATTCAAATTGAATTCTTTTTAGGTACAAAAAATTTGTTCAACTAGAATCTTTTTGACTGTTTAAAAAGGAAATAAATACTCATGCAGTAAGTCAATTTTTAAATATTTCACTAGGAACAAATTGAATTAAAATTTTTTTATTAATATACAGTAAAAAACAATATTTCAACGAAAATAAAATAAAAATACCCAATATTAAGTCTTTAAATTTAAAAAAAGCTTCTACAGATTAATAAAAATCATAATTTAACAAGCAAGAGGTCACTGCTTCAAATATCACAAAGAAATTTCGAGGCTCTAACTTTTTTTTAACAGAACCGCTAACATAACTCACTGATCAATTAGTTGAAGGCCCCAATATTAACAGCTTTAGCAGGCATATTGAATTAAATCAGCTGTATTAGTTTGCCTTATCAGCACACTCGCTGGCTAGCCAGCTACAGTCAAAACTTCTACTTCTATTACTAAAGTAAATATAAAATTAAAAAACAATTTTTTTATGTTAAATAAATAAACATTGAAACTGACTTTATTAAAATTCATGTTCTCGTTAAAATAAAAATATTATTTTTTCATACTTAATTAAACAGTGTTAATTTTTTGATGAATACAAAAACTATTTTCTAATCCTTTAATCACGGGAATCTAGCATTTTAAATTGCCAAAAAGCTTGTAAAAATTTAATGTAGATAATCGATACAAATAGCTTCATAAAAAAAATCTAAGATCGACTAAAAATCAAATCTTTCCTAATAAGTTGAAGGTTATCCACTGGTCTCAATCTAAATAATCTTAAAAAAAACGAGTGAACAATTGCTGGAGAAGTTTTTCAAAATTTATGAAATCATTTTCACAATTGAAACAGTTCTCCTGGGGAAGGAAGGAGTGATGGTACACAAAGTCTAGAATAGTTCGCTAGGATGGTAATCAAGTGATTGGCATGGAACTAAAGATGGGACAAAAAGGATAACAGCATGTTTATGAAGGAAGAGGCTGTTTGAAGAAAGTGAAACGGATTTGTCATTGTTTAATCGATAAACCGAAGTTCTTACCAGAAAAGATGGTTAGCGAAATAATTTCAACATTTTATTCAAGAAGAAGAGATGAACATGGTTTGGCAACATGTAATAGCATTCGCGATTCAAAACAAATTTTAGTTTTTCGAAGAAAAGCTTCGAAACGTGCGACAATTTTGGAAAAGAAATAATGAAGACAGAAGAGACGCAGCACCTTTAAACATGTCGTCAGGCAGTCGTCCTGCTTCTTAAATGCCCGAAATGCAATTGAAAAAATTTAAATTTTTTAAATTTTTAAATTTTTTAACTAATTTTAATTTTATTTAAATTTGTTTTGAAAAAAAATAGAATGAGCAGAATTAAGTTAGCATTTGTATTTTAAAATTTGTCTTTTTTTAGATATTTTATGAAATTTAGGACAATTTCTATTTCTAATGTCTATTTCATAAAATACACAATGTATAATGTAGGATGGTTACATAATCAGGCTAACTTGCTACTTAAATAGAAGAGAGTTCAGTTGTTATTTCAAAACTTATTTTAAATAAAGTGCTTAACCAAATACTAAGCTTATTATTCACACACTCGGCCTGTGCTACAGTATTTTATTGAAGGTTTTAACGAGCTGATTCTAAATATAAAACCATTTTGATTTTTGGTTCAAGGAAATAACGCACAAAAAATTTAATTGGGAACATGCTATTAAAAAGTGTATTTTTCTTATTTTTAAAGCTAAATCTTCAATTTTTACTTCAATCTTTAATTAAAGAAATTACAATTTGTTTTTCTATTTATATCATTTTAAAACCTTAAACCATAATCTGCAGATATAATTATTTTGATAGAAGTTTTAAATAACTGAAACCTTATATATGCCATCGTTTGCTGATAAAAAAAAAATTCAAGTCAAAAATTTTTTTCAAATTTCCAAAATCTGCTAGATAGTATATAATTTTACGTTTTTCATTAAATTTTTTGTTTTCAAAGAAAAAATAAATTAAACCATTTTTTCGGGAGCGAAATATCCCATTAATCAGAATGCACAACCTCTTTAATCAGAAATAAAAAATAATAGGTTTTAAATGTACAAGTATTGATAGGTTCACATCAAATAAAAAAGTATCAAAGATAAACTTTGGGGCTTTGTCTTTAATTAGTTTTCGTTTTTAAAAAAAAAGGTCAATAAATTAAAAATATTGTATTTATATTTAATTTAGCTAATTTTCTTATGCATAATCTTAATAATTGGGAAATTTTATTTAGTTTTCTAATTTTTTGTTATCTTTTTTATCATTCTTCTTTTAGTAATTTATTTTTAATCGAATTTATTCATGGTATTAATATTTGGCTTTACTTCTTGCAGCTTTTCGAAATTTTTTTAATAAAATTTTATCTATTTCTCATGAAAAAAATTTAAATTTTCTAATTTATCTTTTATTTAGTATCTTAAACTTTAAAAAAATTAATTAGCTGTTATTAATAATAACTACGAGTTTTTTTTCATAAATTAAACGGTACAACAACATAATAACCAAATTTTTAAAGAAAAATTTACAAAATTAAAATCTAAAATCTAAGCCGCAACTTGACAAAAAATAATGGTACTTTATGTTTTAAAAAATTTCAGTTTGATATGAGCATTGGTTTGATTGACTTGAAAACCAAAGCCAAAGAGTTCATTTTGATTCTTGACCAAGCGCACAGATAAACAGTGAAAAAGACGATTCTTGAAATTAAACTTTCCAACACACCTAATCCAGCTGTCCCTCACAAATCGGCCCATCTGCCGGTCTATTTCATAAAATACACAATGTATTCTTCCCTGAGAATCTTTCAAAGAAAATTCGCTAGCTCCATTACTCTCATCCTTGCTTATAGCGCTGTCCAACTGGCCTTAAAATCAATTTTTATCAAATTTTTATTTTAACATTTTCCTTGAGTTTTACCTATTATTTCAAAAAGATATGAACCAGGCAAGCTGTTTTCGCCCAGTTTTTTGTTTGTGCAATGTTTCTCAAGTATTTCAAATCTATTGGAAAAAACCTGCATCGATTTGGTGGTGACTGACCAGATTTTTAAGTTTTTGGAGTTGTCTGATTCACTTGCACTTGATGTCGATTGATTGCGTGAAATGTTGGTCTTATCCTTTAAAATGCCCCTTCGCTCTTGATTAGACTTTATCAAGGTTGGATAAACAATTTCTTAATTGACAAAAAAAAGAATTTTTTTAAAGAATAATTTTATTTTTAATTTACTTTGACTAATTTTCGTCGAATTCAAATAATTACTATGCTCATAGTTTTCACTATTAATCAGTGGATTGTGTGATGATGCCTGCTGTTGCTGAACTGGTCGGCTTGAGCTTGCTTTCGAGCTGGCATTAGCTCGGTTCTGCGAATATGGATGAAATCTTCGTGAATCATTTGATTGCATTTTTTTTGTTAGGAAGATTAATTTAACCACGAGCTACAACACAATGAAATTCAAAAAATGAATTTTTTTTAAAATAAAATTTATTTAAAAAGTTAAGAAATTTTTATGTTAAATTCATCCTAAAATTGGAATAATTAAAAATAAATTAGATATTAAAACTGGTTGTGTATTTGTGATCATTTTCATTGATATCTTTGTGAACTTCTTGGACATTCTCTTCGTCATATTGGAGACAGCTGCTGAGTGTGGAATATCGGGTTTTGGCAGTTGTTTTTTTAAGATAATTTGTCATGCAGATAAAGGAACAAATGCTTGTGACGATTCCGAGTGTGGCACCAGCAAGCACATCTGTCGGATGATGCTTGTTGTCCGCTATTCTTGACAGAGCTGTAAAAAAAGCCATCATAAAAAAACTAATCTGAACCATTCTGGGCAAGAGACCAAAATGCCTGCACTTCCAAGTGTGATTAACAAACAGGATCAAAAAAACCATGGAATAGAAAGAAAGTGACGAGTGTCCGGACGGAAACGAGAGCCTGGACTCCTCGACGCTTTCTTTATTCTCAGCGGTACATTTAAAATCTACCTCTGGTATTAGGAATGTTTTGTTTAGCTTGCACAACTGGGTGTACGGATTTAGATCTGGCTTGCATACGTCAATGAAATTAGGCCTCAGCCGGCCTACCACTACTTTGCCAAAGTCGGTTATCACTGCTGTTGACAAGAGGCCGAAAAAAAACGATCCACAGCTGATGTACAAATTTCCGATTTGTTCCGGAAATTGAAGGATTTTTTCGTGCAGGAATTTTACTTTATAAATTATGATGGACTTTTTTTTGTGCCTAGGGTTACGGGTAAAAATTGTTTTGAATATTTCTGTGGCTATGATGGTCATCAGCGGGAGAATCAATGATAACAGGATTAGATGAAAATTGGTGACTGTGGAGGGCCTGAATGGCATGTTGACGGTGTAATCATTGCAGTTGAAGCTTGATTTAAAGGGCTTCAAAAATAATTTTATTACATGGAATGACAAAAAAAGCATCAAAACAGAGCAAATGTCGAAAACAAGCTTGAACCAATGCACCGTTTCATTCTGGTTCATCATTTACTAATTTAATAATCTAAAAAAAAATTTTTTATCCAAAATTTCGGATAGGATTCAAAAAAATATAATACTATGATATTAAGATAATTTGAAAAAAAAGGCATAATTTTTGCCACGTGATTATACCATCAAGCTTAAGATTTTTGTTACCTTAAATTGTTTTTCTATTAAAAATTAAAAATGAAAAGATGCTAAATAGTGTTATTTGACATTAGATGATTTATTTAAAAAAATTTTAAAAATTGATGGAGTGAGGCTAATGAAATTGTTGTTAAATACACGACAATTTTAGTTTGAATTACGATTTTCGCAAAAAGATAAAAATAAAATTATAAAAATAATTTTAGTGCTAAAATTATTTTCATTTTTTTATCGATTTAAAAATTTAAATTTGATAGTAAAAAATCGATGTTGTGAAGCTCATAATTTCTAAGTCTAAATTTTGTTTTAAATTCTAGCAATTTTAAATCAAATGTCAAGCGGAATGCAAATTTTTTTTGAATTAGTTTTCAATTATTTTAAAGCTTAAAATTATTCATTAGACAAAAGTAAATATTTAGATTTTTATTTAAATTTTAATTAATAACCTATAACTGGTGCAAATACGTTTAGGCTAAAAAGCATTTAGAGATTCATATGAACACAAAAAATGGATCTTGCTTCAAATATTCATGAACATCTTAAAAACTTTTTTGTGACCAAAATTATCCTATAAATGTTCAATAAATTATAACAATAATTAAATCTTGATAAAAGTGGGCTGATTTATTCAAAAAAGATGCTCAGGGTTCCCAATTACCATGCAGTTCCAAGCAAATATCAAACTATGATGAGATTCCATTATTATTATTATTATTATATTGAGCAATAAAATAATGAGTCAGGGTTTTCTTTTACAGACAGATTGAGTGTTAATAGCATTACGAATTTTTGAATAAAAGAAAAATATTAAATTTTAAATTTAAATAATTTTTTTCGTTAAGGCCTAAGACTCGTTCAGTAAATATATTCTCTGCAAAAACTGTGCAAAGCACATGCAGAGAATTATATGTTTTTTACATGTTTTATTTGATATTTTTTTCAGTGTACAAATTTAAATAAAAAAATCTTTTTTTTTTTGTAAGAACTTTTAACAAACTCTTAAAGGCAAAAAATCTCTTTTTAATAATTTTTAATTGAAATATTATTTATCAAAAAAGAGTCTCCTACAAACATTGTGTCCGTTCATCAAAATGAAGAAAACACGGCACTTTGAAGTTTATCAATTTTTGATGCTCTAAATGATCAAATAAATTTTAACTATTAAATAAATTGTTATTTCTTAATAGAATAAATGCAGAGTACATATTGAAGATTGAACACCAACTAAACGATGCTATTTTAAGTGAGTAATTTTTTGCAGAATTTTGCAGATTTTACCATTAGATTTAAAAAAGTATGTTAAATCCAAAGATGTACCTCTGCATTATTTCTATTAAGAAATAGAAATTTATTTCATAATTTTAACTTGATTTGATCATTTGAGCATCAAAATTTTATCATAAACTTCAACTAAAAACAAAAATTTTCATAATCAAAAATTGTCAACACGAAAATTAAAAAAATTCTCAAATTCATTTGAAAAAGTCAGGACTAAGACTTGTTTAAATGATAAATTTTTGATAATCTCTTTTTAAACATAAATATATTTTAATTTTTTATTCATTAATTCACTTTAAAAGAATATAACTATAATATGTATTGTTGAATAATTCATGTTTCAATTTTTACATTGAAAACGACATTAGGACAAAAAAATTTATGATTTATAATGTCTAAGTCCTTATTTGCACTTGACTTGTGACTTTTATACAAGTTCTTTCTTTTTACTACAGACTGAATTAATTTTTACCTTAGTATACACTCTGCAAGAACTAGAAGTGCTTGCCGGGTACATTAATTCTTTCAGATTGTTGGACCTCATAAAATCGCAAAATTAAAAGATTGTCAACATTAAACTCTTAACCATTCGATTTACTTTTTAGACCCGGATACAGGTAAATTCATATTAAAATATTAGTAAAAATATTACTCAAAAAATAAAATTTGATTGTTAAGGAGCTTGTACAAATCGTATAGAAAGCTTCTGGAACTCATCTAAGCAGCGATTTAAAGAGATAAAGGGGATGCAATAGAGGATTAATTCAGTCACACTAAGATGAGTTCACATTTATAAATAAACATCTTATAATTTTAAATTTAGACAATCTGATTTTGAAAAAAAGTGTAATGATGCCGTTGGTAATCTTGAGCAAGATGGTCGAAAAGAAGAATTTTAATTCACATTAATTCACCTTTCTGGATTAAAATTCTCAGCATCTTTAAGAAAAACATTGTAAAAAGGAATTTTCTTCTAACTAAGAAAAAAGAATGATTTAAAAATTTTATTAAACAACAGATATAATAAGAAAAAAACCTGATCAAATTTAATTTTCTCATTTAAATTTTCAACAGGTACACACAAAAATTTTCCAAGGAATTTTGATTTAGCAAGTTTTGAGTCCGGTTGATCGGCACAACTCTGATTTTCATTAAATCAGTCATTTTAATTTCAATTGAATAGGGTTTTAAAATCTGGGTGCGTTTGATGCAAAAAAAAAAACTATTAGATAAATTATTGTAATCAAAAGTTAATTTGGCTTTTTTTATTCTTTTCAATTTTTATATTTTATAAAATAAATTAATTTTTGTCTCTTTAAATTTAATTATTAATTTAAGAACTTGAATTTAATTGAATTAATTGTTTAATTTTGGTAATGCTCTAATTAAAAGATTTAATTGTTTTGGGCTGATACAAACGAGAAAAAACGGCATGTCAAAATATTTTTTAGAGAAAATATGAAATTTTAGAAGTCGGCGGAAGAACAGAAAAATTCTAAATCCTTTATAAAATGTTAAAAAATAAATATGAAAAATTTCAAAGAACCACATTTTTAGAAATCCTTGTTAATTGTTGATTTTGGTTTAAAAATTTAAATTAATAATTAGTTGGTCAAATATGTAATTTGCAAGGAGGGACTGAGGTCTAATATATTCAACAAGTGAATTTTTTATTTCAAATTACATTCATTTTTTATATCAAATCAAAATTTTTTGCGAAATGAAAAGAGGTCTATCTATCTCAATTTTCAATGCCTTGCTAGAAATGATACTGTTGAAGATGAAGAGCTACAATTTGAGAGTGATGAACTGATATAAAATATAATAATAATAATAATAATAATAATAATAATAATATAACTGATATAAAATCTGATATATTTTTTTTAAAGGGAAAAAAAGAAAAGGAATTAAAAAAAAAGGGTAAATAAAAGATTAAAGACTAAAAGAGGCTAGAGAAAGCGAGTATTTAAAAGAACAAAACTCACACATTTTAAAGGGAGATTAAATGGACTTTATATCGCTAAGGCCAGTAAAAGGATATAGTACTTAAAATTATCGAAATTCAAGTAAGCTATCTTAAATTTTAATAAATTTTGTTCAAATAAATTTTAAATATCAGTACAGTAAATTAAGAACAAACAGTCATGTATTGACAATAAATGAACTAAGATACTTTTTTGAATGTGCTTTAGTTGATTTTTTCAAAAATTCTTTCAAGATAAAAACTTTTTGAACTTTTTTTTACATTTTTGCTTTATTGGGATCATGTCAAAATCTATGATTTTAACCATTATCCTTGTTAACTTTTTATGTCCATGAATTTTTGGTTAAAAAGAATTTACTTTTTTCTTTATTGTCAATACAAGACTGTTTGTACTTAACACTAGAAGCACCAACGAGTCAAAATGACTCTTTTTCGATTTTTGGCCACTAAACTCTAAGTCAAATTTTGCTATTTGAGCATAATTTTTTTTTCAGCATAAAAATAAGAATAACTTTCTAAATTAACTAAATTCAAATAAAAAAAATAATTCCTTTGTACAAAATCAAGTATATACTACTAGAAGCACAAAAAAGAGCCATTTTGACTCGTTTTTTAATTAAAATTTTGAATTTATCTACAAAATCAATGGATGAGTCATAAAATATTTATAAAAAGTATACAAATCTTTAAAAACTGACTTAAATCCTAATACTTGAACGAAGATAAGCAAATTTAAAAAATGCAAAAATTAAAGTTTGCGTATTTTACATGAAAGACGAAAAATTGGTTCAAAAAGGAATGAATTCAGTAGAAGATAAAATTTTTGCAAGATACTTTTTTTTAGCCAAATTTTTATTTTTACTCAATTAAAATTAAGTATTGAATAGATTTATCCAAATAATAAATTATCATCCATTTTTATCCATTAGATTCTATTAAAACAAGTCATTTTGACTCGTTTTGGTGCTTCTAGTGTTTATTAACTGTACTGATATTTAAAATTTATTTGAACAAAATTTATTAAAATTTCAGAAAACTTACTTGAATTTAGATAATTTTAAGTACAATATTTTAGTAAAAAAAATTTAATCTTGATGTTCTTTTGAACTGAATTACAAAGAAAAAAAATGATTTTTCAGCCAAAATTTTTGTCACTATTATGGTTATTTTTTAAAATTTAAGGAAAAAATTAGGCAATGTAAATTTATGGATATGTTTTGAATTGACGTTGAACCCTAGCTTTTTCTCTATTTAAAAATTTAGCTAAATTCTTAGATAAAATCATCAAAACCACATTATTCGTGATTGCTACTATGTCCGCCAAGTCGACAAAACCAAAGACTTTAAGCAAAGAAGAAGAAAAACTTCTACAGGATTACAGCCGCGATTTATCCACCAAATCCTCGGCTCTATTCTACGGAAACGCTGCCATTGTGGCAGCAGTGCCCATATGTAATAATAAACCAAAAAATTTAATATTCAAAAGGAGTCTTTAACCCATTCATTTAATTTAAGGGCTGTATTGGAAAATTCACCAAATGGAACCTGCAAACAATTTCATTTATTTTTTACTTGGAACTTTGGTCACATCCTACTTGATCAGCTTGGCTTACAAAAATGTCAAATTTGTTCTCAAGCACAAGTAAACTTGGATCAAAAAAAAAATATTCAAAAATTAATTGATTTAAAAGAATTTTTCAAAATTTGGAATCAGTGGTTCAAGACGATAAAGACAAGAAGACTGAAGATCGGTAAGTGGTTTAGATGATTAAAAAAAAGACAATTTCTTTGACAATGTTCCATTTTAAATAGATCATTGAGGAAGAGAAATGAGATCGCTGAATTCGAATCAACTACTTATTCCATTTTTTACAACAACAGCCTGTTCTTGTTCATTTTGCTGGTAGCTTCATTCGTGATCTTCAAGAATTTTTCTCCACTTTTTAATTATTTTTTATCAATGTCAATCGCTTCGGGTTTGTTGGCATTGTTCTCAACATCGAAATAAATTATTATCTTTTTATTTTGTTAATGTAGTACTTAAATAAAATTAATTAATTAATTTAGTCATTAATTTATTAAATCGAAAAAAAATTTAGCAAATGAATTTGAAATAATCGAATTTAGTATTTGAATGAAGTTAACTGCATTTAAAATTTTATCAAGACAAAAAATATCAAATGTTTTTTTTTTGGCAGGAAGAAAGCTGCCATAGCAAAACTTCATCTACTCTCGCTCGGTAGATCTCCTGTTTAAATTATTATTATTGATAATTTTTTTTGATTTTTTTACAAGAGCAAGCTACCGTAAACTCGTGTTCACGACTCTAAGAGTTAATTACATAGTTTCTATGTTACAACAATTAAAATTTAATTTGCGAGAAAATATTCTGAATATGGTATATTTTCTAAAAATAAGGCCCAAATTTAACTTTTACTCTAACAAAAAAATTGTCTTTGCTCTCAAAAAAAAATGAAAAAATTGACTTTTTTTCTAATTTTTAATTAACTCTACAATTTTTAAAATTTTCATTTTTTTTGAGAGTAAAGACAATTTTTTTGTTAGAGTAAAAGTTAAATTTGGGCCTTATTTTTAGAAAATATACCATATTCAGAATAATTTCTCGCAAATTAAATTTTAATTGTTGGCATTGTTCTCAACATCGAAATAAATTATTATCTTTTTATTTTGTTATTATTCCATTCCATTGGCAACAAAAGGAAGACTAAACGTCTTCCCAGTAAGACTAAACTTTTGGAAAATTTTTGGTCTAGTACTGTCCCGACTTTTTTTTGCTCAATGAAATAAAAATTGATTTGAGTGAATCAAATATTTATTTAGACTTTAAAAATTATCACTCAATAACTAAACCACGCAATAGATATGGAGGAGGAGTAGCTATTTTGATTAAAGTAGGAATTGATTTTTTACAAGACTTTTCTTGTGAGCACTTTAATTGTGAACTGCTATGTATTAAACTAAATCTTGGAAAAAGTAATGAAATATCTGTGTTTAGTCTATACAATCCACCCAACAAATTACTTATTTTTGAGCTATTTAAAACGATAAAAAGGAACTGTAGAAATTTTGTGTGGGAATCTTATCGCCAGGACGAAGCAAATAGGCTGTTAAGGATAAAATGAAAAAATAATCAATGAATTAGATTTTTCAGTGATTAACGACAAATGTCCTACATATAATATTTTTAATAGGAATTACTTTGAAATTCTTGACTTTTTGTTCGTTTCTTCATTAATAATCAAAGTTACTTATTTTTGTGTTCTCAATTGTCAAGATATGACTAGTGACCATTTTCCAATTGAAGCATCTATTTCCATTGACTACTTAATTAAAAGCAAATCTACAATTAGGAAATTCAGCTATTAGAAAGCAAACTGGCAACTTTATAGAGACACCTTAAATGAAAATAGAGATTACCTTAGTGAAAACACACTTTCAATAGATGAGCTGAATAACAAAATTACAAAAAAAATCATTTCTGCTTCACATAAATGCATACCTTATCAATCAGAGAAGATATACAAAACGAGTCTACCACCAGATATACTTATGCTGATCAAAGAACGTAGAAAAATTAGAAGAAACTTTCAAAGAACTCGTTGTTCATTACTTTAGAAAAGATTTAATCACTTAACCTCAGAGTTAAAAATCTCAGTAAGAAAATTCTGAAATCAAAACTGGTTTGATTTCATTCAGAAAATGGGGAAAAATCCACTTTCAAGCAGGCCTTTTTGGAAAAAAATAAACAAATTTAGAACACATAATGGATCAAAATTAATTCCAAATTTCAAATAAATCTCAAATAACAAGGAATTAAAAACTGATAAGGAAAAAATAAAATGAAAAGGCGATATATTATCTTCAACATTTAGTCCTAACTCTTATCTAATACTGAAAAATATAATGAAATAATTAGCTTTAATTTTGAATACCTTAAAAATTACAATCAGTGTAATTTCAATGATCCATTTTGCCCAAACGAACTTACACTGGCTTTAAATAGACTGAAGACTGAAGCGGCTTCAGAACCTGACCAAATACATAATCTAAAGCTTAAAAATTTACCAAGAAATTCCTTAATAGAAATCTCAAAGCTTTTTTACCTATCTCTGCGTAGTGGTTTTATTCCAAAATCATGGAAAACTGCGAACATAACTATGATTCAAAAAAATGCATCTTCGTCACAAGATCCTTCAAACTACAGACCAATCAGTATAACAAGTTGCCTTTGAAAGTAACTTGAGAGTATAATCTACACAAGACTCTACAATTTTTTAGAAAAAAATTTATTACTTATCCAGGAACAATCAGAATTTAGGAAACATCGGCGAACTTCCGATAATCTTTACTTTTAGATTCAAAAAATTGTAGTCATTTAATAGAAAGAAAAGAGTTTGTTCCCTTTTCTTTGATTTTCCTAAAGCCTCTGATAGGGTTTGGCACGAAGGTCTACTTTTTAAATTGATTAGAATGAATCCACCTCATTACTTGACTAACTGGATTAGGTCCTTTTTAGATTCTAGGAGATTCAAGGTAAATGTGAATGATCACCTAAGCGAAGAATATCAAATAACTGCAGGTGTTCTCCAAGGCTCAGTAATTAGTCCTCTTTTATTTATTTTTTATATTTATGACATCCCAAAAAGAAACAAAACAAATAATGAATACTCTCTGCTTTTCGCAGATGATCTAGTTACATTCTTCATTTATAACAAGAAAGGGAACCTAGAAAATAAGATTAATAAATACACCAACGAACTAGAACAATGGCTTATTAAATGGAAAATGAAGATATCAGTTGAAAAGTCGTGTTCAGTAGTCTTCTCTAGGTACAAAAAAGAGTGTGATAATCTAAACTTAAAAATCTATGGAAACAGAATAGTGAGCCAAAAAGAAATCAAGTTTCTTGGTATTAAATTTGATTCTAAGTTAAACTTTAATACACTAGTAGACGAAATTAAAGAACGCTGCAACAAAAGGCTAAATATTATTAAGATATTGTCAAACAAAAAATGGGGTCTCAATCAAAACACACTAGGAAATTTATATAAATCTTTAGTCGGATCGATTTTAGACTATTCTTTTCCTTGCTTAAATTCATTTTCAGAAAATAATATCAAAAAACTACAAGCAATTCAGAATACAGCAGTAAGATCTATCTTTAAGTTAAAATATGATACTCCCTCCATTATCATACATCAGGAGGCTTTTAATAAACTAAAATTACTTACAGTCTCGAATCGACTTCTTGAGTTGAGTCAGAGATATGTTGGGACAGGACTGAGTCATTCTATTCCATTGGTTGAAAGACTAGTGGATGAATACAAAGCGGGTTTCGAATCAAGAAATATCGAATACCCGACTCCATTGTGTAATTGCACCTTACAATTTCCTCTTTTTTTCCTGAAACCTAAACTATGTAAAGCTGAATGACCTAAAAGGGTAAGGGATCATATATCTATTTTTTATTATTATCTCTTACAAACTTTATTCATATTTTTATTTTTATTTTTATTTTTTGATTTTATTTTACTTAACTTTTTTTAATTTTTAATTTTACTTAATTTAATTTTAATTTTTTATTTTTATTCTGAAGGAGCTTTAGCTCGGTACAGTTAACAAATAAATAAATAAATAAAACTTAGTTCTAAAGAATTAAAAATGTCACAGGTACAATTAGGAGAAAAATTTGCGAAATTTGAAGAATTTGACAAGGCCCTTGAAAATTACTGACAAACCAATTATCACATCTTCCCAAAAGCAACAAGTAGTTACCTAAAGCCAGATCGAACCAAATACGAGTATGTTGAATACAAATGCATGTTTTGGAGGATCTGAAGTCTCGAGAGAATCTGAAGATGTTTACAACTACCGGATGCAAACAATCCTTCAGATAACTAAGCTATGGGAAAATAACGAAATGTTAGGTTTGAAGCCGATCGAGAGCATCAAAGAAAATAAAGTGAACAAAGAAGATTTATCACGTTACGAAAGTATGATCAAAGAAGCTGGACAATGCGAACCAAATGAGATAAAGAAGAATTAGAAGAAGTTAATTCAACATCATCATTAACAACATCAAGTAATCCAACAGATTCACAGCCAGGTTGTTTCGAAAATAAATTTGAATGGAAGAAGTCTAGTTAATAGTGCTCCAATACGAGGAGCTCCAACAAAAGCACAAAGAAAGAGAAAACTAAAAGAGAACGAATCAAAACAAAGTAAGAAAGCTAAGCTTGATGATGTAGTTGTTGATCAAGCACATAATGAAGAGTCGAATACATGCAAATTATGTCAAAATTTGTTAGAAGAAAATCCTCTTAATTGTAGTACTTGTAATTTCTTTTCATAGATCTTGTGTTAAAGGTTATATCCCATTAAAGAAATCTTGGTATTGCAAGGGTTGTAAAAAATCTAATTAAATCTTGTATTCTTTTCTTTATTTTTTTTTATTTTAAATAAAATTTTCACACTTAATTATCTTTTTCTAGCCTCTTATAAATTTTTACACATATTTTATCTAACAGTAGAAAATTTTTTTTTCAGATAGTTATCTGTCGTAAGACAATGCTACGGAAAGATATTTTACTTATATGTAGCATCTTCCTTAATTCAAAGTTTAGTTTTTTTCTCACAAGGTAAAAGATAAATATTGCAAATTTACAGTCTCAAGGATTTTCCAACAAAGACTTTATAAAAATAAAAAAATTGGTTTGTGATAAATGCAATCGATTGAACAATTATCAATTTAGTGATCAAAAAACAATCAAAGAATTTCAATTTTTTATAACCCAATCTTTGGTAAAAAAAAAACAAAAAGAAGAATTTAAATTATTTAGATGATGAACGATTTTTAATTTGTAACTCAAAAATAGTGAAGTTGAGATCGAAAAAAAACGAAAAATAGCATAAGAAATCAGTTTTGATAAAATGTGAAAAATTCAAGAATTGTTAAAGAATGTCAGTGACTAAAAAAAAAATTTTGAAATTTTATCTACCATAATTTACTAAATTTACAATATTAATAACCAATATCTAGTTAGCCAAAAATTAAATCAAAAATTTTACTTTGACAAGATGAAGCCAAAAGTAAATTATTGCGAAAAGCTGATCTTATAATTAAAACGTTTTAAATTATTTTTTTAAAACTAATTTTATAATATTTACATAGTCTAAGACTAAGGACTATCGTAAATAATTTTACGAAAGTGATAGAACTTACTCTAGGATAGATAATTAAATAAATGCAGTTGTTTGAATGATTATTTAATAAAGTCTTTATAACAGACTAAAAACTTCATAAACAATTTTGACTTAATTGCTCTTAAAACTTCCGTTTTTGAAAGGGTTACTGTTAAAAATTCTATCTCTTGTTCAAGTTATTTCTCGATTTTGAATTTTTCAGGTTCCAGATTTTTTGTAAAAGCTTCATCATTCCTCAAAAGTTCTTCTAAAAAAATATCCCTCATTATTCGAATCATTTTCTCTTGAATCAGTTAAATTAGTTTCAATGAAATATTCTTCATTACAATAGCTTCTCAACTTACAGAAATTTGAATATAACCACATACTTTAGTATATGAAATATATATTTTCTTTAAATATTTTCTAATATTTGATAGGAAACTTATTAAAAAAATTTTCGATAAAACGCTGACGAATAACGGCGTTCTAAAGTTGAATGGTGCAACATTTAAGAAAATTTAAAAAATATTGAAGCAAAAAAATGCCTAAAAATCACAAAAAATTATAATAATAATAAAAATAATCTACAGCAGTAGATCTGGCGAGCAAGACTAGATCTAGTTTTGTTATGGTAGCTATCTTCCTGCGAAAAAAATAAACATTTATAATGATAAATAAAATTTGAATTTTTTGAGACAACGATTAGAAAAAAAAAATCATTTTACTTATTTTTGAATTTTTTTTCATTATCAAAATTAAATTATAAAATATTTTTTGAACAATTTTGAAAAATTTCGCCTCTTGGGGCATTTTAAACTTAAACTTTTCATTTAATCAAATACTTTACTAAATACATCATCTAAACATTTATATATTTTTTTTAATTTTAATAAAAAGAATAAATAGACAATGAAAATATTTAAAAGTAAATATCCTTTCTGTACTTTTTGTACTTTTTCTAATTAATTCATTTGGCCCTGATCCTTTTTGTACTTTTCCAGAATATTATTTTATTTGGCCCTGTTCCTTTTTGTACTTTTTATACTTTTTATTCTTAATGGTAATAAAAAAACCTTTTATAATAATAATAATAATAATAAAAAGCTACAGCAAGCGAGCTTGTGGAGATGACTTACTCGGAAGCCATCTATGGTAGCTAATTGCGCAAAAATCGAGAGATTAATTAAGGAACTACAATGAAAGTAACAGAGACGAAACTGAGGTACAAGACGAATACGAGAGATTATACAGATTAATGTGATTAAGTAGATTAAAAGTAATTCAAAAAAATAGTCATGAATAAGAAATAAATAAAAAATGAATTAAATAATGGTTCAATAGTATAAAAAATTAAGAGATGATTAATTACATAAATAGGTTAGTTACAATTGATTATTGATAATATGATTAAAAAAAAAAAAAAAAAAAAAATTAGCTAAATAAATGAATGTTAAGAAGACTTAAATTTTAAAAGATTGTTACATGTATTACAGCATTTATTTTTTTTTTTTTTTTTTTTTTTAACATTCAATTAAATTTACAAATTTAAAATAAAGATAGGAAATTTCAAATATATAGTTACAAGAATGTACATAAAGAAAGGTTAGACGTTAACCAGTTATGAAGTACAGGCCGACTTATAGGCATCGTAGTGGTTCTTGAATTGGTTAACCGAGGTCGATTCAGTAACTGGCGGGGGCAAAGCGTTCCACTCGTTGATGACCCTGTTGGTGAAGAAGTTTGCTCGCTGCTGACATTTGGTCGTGACTTGGCCAGAAAGTCTTCTCCTGTGTCCCCTAATATTACCAGCTGGTCCTGCTTGCGAGAGAGAGTTGCAGTGTTCCATAGGTTTCACCCAGCATACAGCGTTGAATCCGCGGTAGAATTTGAACAGTTGGATCATGTCTCCTCTCAAACGGCGCTCCTGAAGTGTCGTGAGTCCTAATACAGCGAGGCGATCAGCATAGCTCCAGTTCTTGTATCTGCTCACTAGCTTTGTGGCCCTCCGTTGCACAGATTCGAGGATTTTGATGTCCTTTTTGCTGTGAGGAGACCAGACTGTTGCAGCGTACTCAAGGTGGGGTCTGACGAAGGCACAGTAGAGGATTCTGCACGTATCGATGGTCCAGTACCTGAATGTTCTCTTTAGCTGTCCGAGGATGGCGGTAGCCTTGTTAGCCTGGATTCTAATGTGGGTGGAGAATTTCAGGTTACGTGAGAGGGTGACCCCGAGGTCTTTTTCGGTTTCGACATATTTCAGGGTGGTGCTTCCTTTGGAATCACCCATGACAAGTTCCGAATTGATTTGATTACCGTTGGTTCTGCTGAAGTCCATCACCTTACATTTGTCGACGTTAAAGAGCATGCGCCATGTGATCGACCATTCCATGAGTGCGTTGAGGTCGTTCTGAAGAATTGAGAGGTCGTTGTTATTTCGAACTGTGGCGATTAGCTTACTGTCATCCGCAAATAACTTAACGAGATGGCTAACCGCTTCAGGCATGTCATTAATGTAGATGATAAAGAGGAGAGGCCCTAGAACACTGCCTTGGGGGACACCACTTGTCACATCAATCCAGTCCGCCTTGTGCTTCCCAATCACTACTCGCTGCTGTCTATCGGACAAGAAGTCGCTGACCCAATCAATTGTTCTGGGACAGAAGCCATATTTGATCAACTTGATTCTGAGAGAGGAGTGACAAACTCGGTCGAAGGCTTTGGCGAAGTCGAGGAACACTACGAGGACATGAAACCCGTTGTCGATGCCATCACTAATGCGGTCCACCGTCTCTAGAAGATTTGTGACAACTGACTTCCTCATGACGAAGCCGTGCTGTTCAGAAGCGATGATATTGTTGCTGTAGAGGTGCTCTAACATGACATCTCTCACAATACTCTCCATCAACTTACAAGGCACCGAAGTTAGAGAGATAGGTCTGTAGTTACCTGGAGAGCTTCTGCTTCCTTTCTTGAAGGGGTGATTTGCGCGAGTCTCCAGGCATCCGGAACTTTACCGCTTGCAAAGGATTGGCAGAAAATGACGCTGAACGCCTCTGAAAAGGCACTGGCACATTTCTTGACGACAAGAGGGTGAATACGGTCCATGCCGGGCGATTTCGTTGGGTTCAAGCGATCGATATATTTGAGGATGTTGGAAGGTGAGAAGATTGCAGTGTCAACCTCGATCTGCGGTGTACGAGTTGGCTGTACGGCTATGGCAGGGGGGAGGCGGGCGATGAAGACGTTGCCGAATTGCTTATTGAGAATATTGGCTATTCCACCTCCGTCTGTGTGGGGGACACCGTCGCTATCATTGAGGCATTTGATCGTGTCTCTGCACTGCTTCTGGCTGTTAATGTAGTTATAAAGCAGCTTAGGTTGACTCTTACAGGCCCTGACAATCGATGCTTCGTACTTAAAGATTGCGTTGCGCACTGCTGTCTTAACTTGTTTGCACACCGTGACATAGAGAGCCTTTAGCTCAGAGTTGCGGGGTGCTGACCTAATCCGGCAGTGGAGTATGTATTTTTTTTTGGTGAGCTGCTTGATATTGGCGTTGAACCACTTTGGGTTAGGACGATTCCTTGCTCGGGGCACACAGGTTGGTATAGCCAGGGCGGAGGCAGTACTGTACGTTGTTACGAACTGATTGAACGCTATGCTGGTGTCGCTGTCCAGCAGCTTGGTACAGTCGAGAACGTGCTTGTTAAAGAGCTCATAGTTACCACGTTGATAGACCAAGCGCGGTGTTGTTTCTAAGGGGTTGCGGATTTGCGAACGCAGGCTGTAGTTCCAGGAGAGAGTGGCGTGAAGGCAGTCTTTGTCTGTGTTGCCGAGGGGTGGACCGTTTATAATGCTGAAAATTCGGCCAGGGTCGTCCGTGACAATTAGATCAAGGATACTGCTCTTGAATGTTGGCTCTAGGACATGCTGGGTGAGGAAGTTCTTACTCAACGCGTTCAGAAATTCAAGGCTCGAAGGGCGACCTTTGTTGGTGCAGTAGCCACCATCATGAATCCATTTGATGTCAGGAAAGTTAAAGTCACCGGAAACTAAGAGATGCTTAGACGAATCGGCTTTGCACAGGTGGCTCGCATAACCAATGGACTTACTAATTTCATGACTGATACCACCATCGGCTAGCGGGGGCCTATAGACACATCCGACCAGGATCGTCTCGTCGTTGACTTTAACGTAGCACCACACTTGCTCGCTCCTAGTGTTAGACAAGGTCTCATCACTGACTTCAAAGCTCTCCAGGTTTCAATCTTTTATCAATCAATATTTTAAATATAAGTTTTATTTCTAATTTTTTTCTTACCTGCAGCATACCCGAATCCCTAAACCAGGGCTCCGCCCCGGACTCCGTTTAAGTTTTAATAAAATGATTAAAATTACCATTAATCACAAAAAGTACAAAAAGGAGCAGGGCCAAATAAAATAATATTTTGAAAAGGGACAAAAAGGACAGAAAGGAAAATGATTTTTTAAAAGTTTGATCTCATTGGCTATCCATGAATAAATAAGGATTAAAAAATATACATAAAAATTAAATTATTATTTTTTAAAATGTTTGAATTGGAAATTTCAAAAATTTTTTTAAATTTTCACGCACTTTTTTTTGAGTGTGAGTAATTCACTAAAAAATTCTCAGAGAATAAATTCAAAATGCTTTTTTATGCTATGAGATGCCTTTTGTAGACAGCGTTTTTTAAATTATTTCACTTTTATAAAACAAAATTTTAAAAATCAAAAAATAAACTTATAACATGTTTTAATATTTCTTTATAATTTCAATAAAGTCTCTTTTTTTTAAATCATTATTTTGAAAAAAAAATAGATCACATGTTTTTTTCCATATTGGCATGAACCATTTTAGTTGATAAAGAAAATTTTGTTTTTGGCATTAAAATACTTTTTTAGAAATGAAAATTAAAATAGAAAAAATTCTCAATTCCTATTCAAAGGATATTTTAAAATAAATGGTTGATTCTTAAAATTGCAAATGTCATCATGGCTATCTAATGGCAGGTCTGTTTTCTCTTTAAATAAATCATTAGGCAGAATAGTCTTCCAGATTCTTTCTTTTCAAAAATAATTAATTCGGATACCAAAAATATTTAAACTGCTAAAAATTAAACAAAAAAGTAAAATACCGTAAACTCGTGTTCACGACTTTAAGAGTTAATTACATAGTTTCTATGTTACAACAATTAAAATTTAATTTGCGAGAAAATATTCTGAATATGGGATATTTTCTTTTTTTTTTGAGAGCAAAGACAATTTTTTGTAAAGAAATCAAAAAAAATTATTAATAATAATAATTTAAGCAGGAGATCTACCGAGCGAGACTAGATGAAGTTTTGCTATGGCAGCTATCTTACTGTGAAAAAAAAAACATTTAATATTTTTTGTCTTGATAAAATGTTAAATGCAGTTAACTTCATTCAAATACTAAATTCGATTATTTCATTTGCTAAATTTTTTTTCGATTTAATAAATTAATGACTAAATTAATTAATAAATTTTATTTAAGTACTACATTAACAAAATAAAAAGATAATAATTTATTTCGATGTTGAGAACAATGCCAACAAACCCGAAGCGATTGACATTGATAAAAAATAATTAAAAAGTGGAGAAAAATTCTTGAAGATCACGAATGAAGCTACCAGCAAAATGAACAAGAACAGGCTGTTGTTGTAAAAAATGGAATAAGTAGTTGATTCGAATTCAGCGATCTCATTTCTCTTCCTCAATGATCTATTTAAAATGGAACATTGTCAAAGAAATTGTCTTTTTTCTAATCATCTAAACCACTTACCGATCTTCAGTCTTCTTGTCTTTATCGTCTTGAACCACTGATTCCAAATTTTGAAAAATTCTTTTAAATCAATTAATTTTTGAATATTTTTTTTTGATCCAAGTTTACTTGTGCTTGAGAACAAATTTGACATTTTTGTAAGCCAAACTGATCAAGTAGGATGTGACCAAAGTTCCAAGTAAAAAATAAATGAAATTGTTTGCAGGTTCCATTTGGTGAATTTTCCAATACAGCCCTTAAATTAAATGAATAGGTTAAAGACTCCTTTTGAATATTAAATTTTTGGGTTTATTATTACATATGGGCACTGCTGCCACAATGGCAGCGTTTCCGTAGAATAGAGCCGAGGATTTGGTGGATAAATCGCGGCTGTAATCCTGCAGAAGTTTTTCTTCTTCTTTGCTTAGAGTCTTTGGTTTTGTCGACTTGGCGGACATAGTAGCAATCACGAATAATGTGGTTTTGATGATTTTATCTAAGAATTTAGCTAAATTTTTAAATAGAGAAAAAGCTAGGGTTCAACGTCAATTCAAAACATATCCATAAATTTACATTGCCTAATTTTTTCCTTGAACTTTAAAAAATAACCATAATAGTGACAAAAATTTTGGCTGAAAAATCATTTTTTTCTTTGTAATTCAGTTCAAAAGAACATCAAGATTAAATTTTTTTTACTAAAATATTGTACTTAAAATTATCTAAATTCAAGTAAGTTTTCTGAAATTTTAATAAATTTTGTTCAAATAAATTTTAAATATCAGTACAGTTAATAAACACTAGAAGCACCAAAACGAGTCAAAATGACTTGTTTTAATAGAATCTAATGGATAAAAATGGATGATAATTTATTATTTGGATAAATCTATTCAATACTTAATTTTAATTGAGTAAAAATAAAAATTTGGCTAAAAAAAAGTATCTTGCAAAAATTTTATCTTCTACTGAATTCATTCCTTTTTGAACCAATTTTTCGTCTTTCATGTAAAATACGCAAACTTTAATTTTTGCATTTTTTAAATTTGCTTATCTTCGTTCAAGTATTAGGATTTAAGTCAGTTTTTAAAGATTTGTATACTTTTTATAAATATTTTATGACTCATCCATTGATTTTGTAGATAAATTCAAAATTTTAATTAAAAAACGAGTCAAAATGACTCTTTTTTGTGCTTCTAGTAGTATATACTTGATTTTGTACAAAGGAATTATTTTTTTTATTTGAATTTAGTTAATTTAGAAAGTTATTCTTATTTTTATGCTGAAAAAAAAATTATGCTCAAATAGCAAAATTTGACTTAGAGTTTAGTGGCCAAAAATCGAAAAAGAGTCATTTTGACTCGTTGGTGCTTCTAGTGTTAAGTACAAACAGTCATGTATTGACAATAAAGGAAAAAGTAAATTCTTTTTAACCACAAATTCATGGACATAAAAAGTTAACAAGGAAAATGGTTAAAATCATAGATTTTGACATGATCCAAATAAAGCAAAAATGTAAAAAAAAGTTCAAAAAGTTTTTATCTTGAAAGAATTTTTGAAAAAATCAACTAAAGCACATTCAAAAAAGTATCTTAGTTCATTTATTGTCAATACATGACTGTTTGTTCTTAATTTACTGTACTGATATTTAAAATTTATTTGAACAAAATTTATTAAAATTTAAGATAGCTTACTTGAATTTCGATAATTTTAAGTACTATATCCTTTTACTGGCCTTAGCGATATAAAGTCCATTTAATCTCCCTTTAAAATGTGTGAGTTTTGTTCTTTTAAATACTCGCTTTCTCTAGCCTATTTTACACATTTTTGCATTATTAGGACCATGTCAGAATCTTTGGTTTTAACCTTTTTAATTATCCTTGTTAACTTTTTATGCACATAATTTTTGGTTAAAAAGAACTTACTTTTTATCTTTATTAGCAGAGTAGAAAATGTAAATTTGAAGTAAAGATGTCTAAACCATAAATTAAATTTCAATTTCAAATTAAATAAATAGTCAATTTCTAATTTTCAATAAAGCATTTTGCCGTAATCATTGTCAATAGGTAAAAAATGTTAAACATTTAAAAATGCTATTATGAAAAATTTTTCAAATCAATAAAAATATACATTTTTAAGTCTTTTTTTTTACTAATATAGTCCAAGGATTTCAGAAATTTCAATTTTTTCAATAAAATAAAGCTGTCATTTACAAAAAAAAATTTAACTTCGACACTGTAATTATTTAAGGGTAACATTTGAGCTAAATTTTTCAAATTAATATCAATTTTTTTAAAGTTGAGAATGAAATTTACTCTTCCATTTTTTTTAAATAAAACTTTATTTTTAAACTTTTAAATTTATCTAACAAAAAATAATCAAATCAAATAAAAAAGGAACATATTTAAAAAAGTATTTATTTACTTTATTTAAACAGAAAATTGAAATTAAAAAAACATTTTTGAAAAAAATTTTGATGAACTAGCCCTGCAAAGCTTGAATATCCTAGAATCGTTTTTCATAAAAAAACTGATTAAAAGTATAAAAATAATTGAAGAAAATTTTCTTGATTAGAAATATTCATTTGATGATGCTACTTTTCATCCATCAGGGTCAGTGTTTGGTCCACTATTGATCGTTTTGTATATCAATGATCTACTAAAAGGAATAGAGAATATTGTGAAAATGTATGCAGATGATACTAAAATATTCTCGCAAACGGTATCTGAAATATTTTAAATTAGTATTTTTGATCGATTTTTCTTTATTTTCATTTGAACGACTCACTCCTAGGATTTTATTTAAAGCACAATTGATTATAATTTTTTTGCAAATTTTGTTTAATTTAATTTAATAAAGAATTTACTTTTCAATTTTTTCTTCAAAAAATGAATGAAGTAATTCTTTTCCAAAAAAAATATAAAAAAGCAAAATGTTTAAAAAATTTAATTTGTTTCAAATTTATTCAATGTTTCGATCATTTGGAATTTAAAAATAGTCAAAACAGGGTTCCAAATACTTAATTTTCAAAAAGAAAGTTTTCGAAATTAAATTTCAAAAATAAAAATAAATAAAACTTTGTTTTTGCGGAAATAAAATAGTTTTTAAAATATCAAATAAACAAAATGAGACATAAATAAGAACCATCATTTGCAACCAATTTGGTGTAGTCATGGAAACACATTTTTTGTGCGACAAGTTCAAGTTAAAACTAATTCAAATTCTCACATAATTAAAGTTTAAAAAACATATTCAAGATTGATTCCGATTTATTCAGACAGTCCGAATTTTTAACATTCAAGTCAAATCTAATAAGTTAAAATTTTAATAAATTTGGCGCAAAAAAAAAGATGAAAGTTTTGGAAACTTGGGTGGAACAGATAACCGATGAGGACACAAGGTATACAAAACTAAAATAATAATTTGATTAATCAAAATAATAAAAATAAAATAAAAAAATTTATTTGAAAAAAAAAGCATTAACGATCTGTGTTTTCGTCCTGATGGCTCTCAGCTGATAGTTGCTGCTGGAAACAAAGTTCTTGTTTTTGATCCATTGGATGGCAAGCTGATCAAAGGCCTTGCCGGCCACAAGGAAACAGTTTACTGTCTTAGCTACGCAAAGGACGGCAGTTTGTTCGCCTCGGGAGGTGCTGATAAAACTGTCATCATTTGGACAACAGAATTAGAGGGAATCTTGCGTTTTCAGTGAGTTTATAGCTTGGGCAAAAAAAATTAACTTAGAAAAAAAATTTTTTAGACACAATGAGGCAATTCAAGGATTGGCATTCAATCCGGTGACAAATGTTCTCGTGACATGTGCCGTGAGTGACTTTGGCCTTTGGTCATCCAAAGAAAAGTATGTGCCTAAAACAAAAGTGTTTTCGCGAATAACGTGCTGTGCATGGAGCAGTGATGGCCAGTATTTGGCCTTGGGATTTTTTAATGGAACTGTGCAGATACGAGACAAAAATGGTGACGAAAAGTTAAAGATAGAGAGACCCGATGCAGCCAACAGTCCGGTGTGGTGTGTTGAATGGACCAAGACAAAAAGTTCACAGGACATTTTAGCTGTGGCCGATTGGAGTCAAAAATTATCATTTTACCACATAACTGGAAAACAAGTACCAAGATTTTTTCCTTTTTTTTATTTTTTTTAATTAAAATTTAAATAAAGGCTTATAAAGACCGAAAATTGGGCTATGACGTCACTCAGCTAAGCTGGAATTCAGAAACCGAATACCTGATAGTAACAGGCTCAAACAGACAATGCACAATTTACACCAATGAAGGCGTAAAGTTAAATACTTTGTGCGAGAAAGACTCGTGGATACTTTGTGCCAAACAAAAGCCAGGCTCGAACTTTTTGGTAGTTGGATCCCAGAGTGGTCACATTATAATGTTCCAATTGGTGATTAGCACAGTTCATGGCTTGTTCAAGGAAAAATATGCCTATAGAGAAAGTATGACAGATGTAATCATCCACAATTTGATAACAGAAGTCAAAGTGCGCATAAAATGCAAAGATCTGGTTAAAAAATTGGCTGTGTACAAAGACAACTTGGCAATTCAATTGCCAGATAAAGTGGTCATATACGAAATAGACTCGAATGATCCAAAGACAATGACTTACAAGGGAAAAAAAAGCATTTCGAAAAAATTCGATTGTAACTTATTTGTGATCACTTCAGAAAATTTAATCCTGTGCTACGTAAGTAAAAAATTCTACATTTTTTTAAATATTGGGGCTCCAAAAGTGACCCAAAGTTAAAGTTTTTTTTGAAGAATAAATGAGAATGGCCTCATCTTAAAGGATTTATTTATTTATTTGTAAATCCGTACCAAGCTAATGCTCCTTCAGAATAAAAATATATAAAAAAAAATAAATAAAATTAATAAATAATAAATATTGATATATTTTTATTTATTTATTTAAAAAATTTAAAGCCTCATAGGCAAATTGAAAAAGAAACACAAAAATACAAATTAAATTAAAAAAAAAAATATGATTTACAAATCGCATTAATTTTCATAAATAATTAATTAATTCATTTAAAATTTAAAATCTTTAAGTCTAGATTACATAAGAGAGTGGTAAAAAAAGAGAAAAATCTAAATGCTAAAAAAATAAATTTCTTTATAAAAAAAAATTTCAAATCATATATTTACAGTTATACAACTTATTATTTAGAAAAAATGAAATGCAAAATTTAATTTTTTTTCTTCTAAACAAATCCCACAAGTTTTTTTTTCTCAAAAGCTACAAGTGAGTTTTATTTTATTAAAATTGAGAAAATACCCTCTTTTTCAACTAATTTATTTGGCTTGAAAATCAAAATTTTGAAAAAGTAAAATCTTCAATTTATTGAGAATTTTCTCTAGTTTATATCTCATTTGGGGTCAGGGGGTCCCTTGGGACTAGATACAAAAAAATGGTTAAAATTTCGGCTTTGTTTGAAAAAATCTCGAGACTAAATTTTTTTTGGAAGAAAAAAAAAATTATTTACTAGTAGAGAATTTTTTGGGTTAAATTTTTTGGGGGTGACAAATTTAATTTTTTTAAGATGACAAAAATAACTAAAAGTGGTGACTAATTTAGTCTATTTTAGCTAACAATAAAAAACTAATTATTCTGACAAAAAAACTAAACGACTGACAAATATATATTTTGAGATGACTATTTAATAATTTTGCACTGACAAAATTTTATTCATTTTTAATTAATTTTATTTTAGTTCTAATTAAGCTATTTAATTCGACTTGAGTGGAAATCAAAAGTAATGACCCTATGCTTCACAAGGAGTGAATAAGGAAAAAAAAGAAGTGCTATTTAGTAATTTAATTCTCTAAGATTGTAAGTAATGAACTTAAATTGTGATGTTTTCTCATAGTTGACTCTAGATTGATGATGAGATTTGGACAAAACGGTTTGTCATAATCGTCTGGAGCTTCCTTCTGATTTTGGTGCTATAGTTCAAGATTTTGATTTTTTTGTGAGCTCAAAATCATTAATTTGTTGTAAAAATAATTAATTAGTCAAAAAATTGTTTTTGTCACTCAGATAATTATTTTATCAGTCAATTAATTTATTCGTCATCATATGTAGTTTTTTTGTCAGGAGATTTAGTCTTTTTTGTCAGTAAAATTTTTTTTTTTTGTCAGTCCATTAATTGATAGCCGAATATTTTCAATTCTTTTATTCAAATCCCCCTAAAGATTGACATTCTGGAGTTTTTACATATGGAAATTACTAATTTGAGGTCGAAAATTGAATCCTAAGATAGTGTGGACGTTTTGAATTTCCGGAACCTTACGCTTTATTTCGTCATCAATAAATCAAAAACCAGTCGTGTAATTTTTGACACGGCTGGTAATAAAAAGATTATTTTTTTCTAAATTAATTTCTTTATTTTTGTATTCATTTTTGGCTAACAATATTTAAATAAAAAAAAAGATAATATTTAAATTTAAATTTAAATTATTGAATAGCTTAATTTATTTAAAATTTATCTTTAATAATAAAAATTAATAAATTAATCATAATCTTTATTTCGTAAAAACTTAACTTTTATTCATTTTTTCAATAATAACTTTTTTTAATTCTGCTTATGAGGCTTAAATTTGAATTTCTAAAATATAATGGTTTAATTTTATGTAAATCATATTTTTATTGCATTTTAAAAAAATTTCAATCCAACAAATCATTATTTTTTAAAAATCTTTATAAGCTATTTTATTTTTTTAATTTAATTAAAGTTTAAGTCCCATGGACAAATTGTAATAAAAATTAATAGAAAATTAAATATCCATTTTACAATCAAGTAAAAAATTCAGTTTGAAAAAATGATTAAGATTATTCAACATAAAATATTCTATCAAGTAAAAATAGTATTTTATCGAGTCGGTTAGTCCGTTGTTGTTACATTCAAGGCACCATTCAATCAAAATAACGCTGAATGCTAAATCATATTCAGTGCAATTTATATGAATCAGATCTTCTACTTTTGATATCTGTTAAATAAAAGAAGTATTCTCTCTATCAAATATCTTGTAATCTTTCCTTAAGAATTCAAATACGTTTTTACAAAATAGGTTATTGAGAATTTGTTTGACAAAGAATATTTTATGCTTATAAAAAATTTGTCTAATTGACTCCAATTTTAGTGCTAGGTTCAAAGGTTTTGTTTTTGTAAATTTACTGAGTCCAATAAATCATTTTATTAAAATCAAATCAAATTTTTTTAAACTCTTTTCATTAATAAAGATATTATCTAAATGATACCTAAAGATTGATTGAGAGAACTGTTTGTATAAGAAAGCTTTAGTTTCTGGCTTCATTAGCTTTGGTTTGCATCCAACATTATTTAGAGAGTAAAAACTCTTTTCAAATTTTTTCATCTTATTTCCATGAAATCATTTATTGATTTTTGATTTCCAATAGGTAGGCCTAGATAAATCAAACTTTGTACTTTTGGAATTGTAGAACCATTTAATTTAAAATCTGTTTTATTTAGAGGCATTAAATTCGATTTTCCAATCCTTTGCATATTCTTCACAGGTTGGTTAAATTTTGATGTGTTTTTCCGATGGTGATAGTAGGATTATATCATCGCAGTATGATAGAATGGATAAGTTTATCTCACCAATTTTTGAACCAACTTTCAAATCAGTGCATACCGATAATATTTGATCGATGAAAAAATTAAATAAGTATGTAGATAATATTCCTCCTTGTGTGAATCCTTCTGTTATTGGAAAAGAATTACTTTTTTCTTCACCAACTTTGATGACCACTTTAGAAATTTCATAATATCTGTATAATATTCTCCACAAATAATTATTCATTTTTCCGATTAGTTTGTAGAAAAGCCCAGCACGCCAAAGTTTATCAAATGCTTTACTGGCATCAAGACTTATTAGATTTAAACGAGATCTTCCTTGGCAATAATAATTGACTACTTCGTTTGCTAAAAAATAGTAATGTTTACATGAGTTCTTTTTTTGTATCCAGATTGATTGCTATTAATGCTATCAAAAACATTCGTCTTGGCCAAAATAAGTGACTCAAGAATGTTTGCTAAACATGTAGACACCGTGATAGGTCTCCAATCTGAAGGATCATTTGAAAAACCCTTTTTTGGAATAGGTTTTAATAAGGAAATATTGAAATTCTTTGGGAGATAACCAATTTTAATGGAATAATTAAAGAACCATTAAAGCAGAATAAGAAGCTTTGTTGATGATCCATATATAAGCTAATAAGTACATAAAGGAGTTTTCATTTGAATATTTCAGTTTTAAACCAGTCCAAAATAATCAATTATTGGCATTTTTATTTTCAATTTACATTGAAATTTAAAATTTATCTAATTCAATAAAAATAATCAAAATTAATCATTTTATTTTTCAAAATTAACAATTACATTTCTTGCTAAATTCTTAAAATTTAAAAAAAAAAGATTGAATAAAAGCAATGTTCATCGAAATTAAAAATTTAAAAAATCAAATTTTTCTTTAATAATTATTCATTAAAAAATTAATTTTCTTATTTTAGATAAGAAGTGTATTCTTTAAAAAAAATTTTTTTTTGTAAATTCTAATTTTAGTTTCTCAGAAAAAAGATCATATAACAAATGTGTATTTAATTTAAATCAATAATTAAGATTCCCAACAAATGTTCCCATTAATGAAAAATTTAGTTCAAAATAACTATTTTAATGAGTGAATATGATGGTTACACAGGATCATTATCTTCTAATCTACTAAACTAAATATTCAATTGAAGAAAAACAGAATAGTTTTTTAATTAATTGAATTCTTTTAGATATTTTTTTGTTGACTTAATATTTTAAATGATAAGTTAAATTAAATAAAATAAATAGTTGACTACATAGCGACAATTTAGCCTAAATTAAAAAAATTACTAAAATTAAAAATAAAACACAAATAATAAAATTTAAATTTTTAAATTCTAGAATTTATTGTTTTTAGACTTGGATCAGAAAGATTCAATTTAATTTTAGGAATTTATATTTTTATTTTTCATTATTTTGAAGATTTTTTTTTTTTCAAAAACAAATTTTTGAAAATTAATTTATTTTTGTTTGTTTAAATAAAAAATAATTGCTTATTTAAAACTAAATTGTAATAATTATAATAATTAATATTTTAAAAATCTTTGATAAAAAATTAATTTTTTTCTTATTTTTAAAAACGCTATTAAAATTAACTTATTTTTTAAAGAGGAAAAATATTAGAAATATCGTTTTTTTGCAATAATATCTTTACCAAGGAAAAAAATTGTGACCATAAAATATTAAACCAGTCTTATTCTTGAAAATTTCTTAAAAATTATTTTTATTTAGGAAAAAAAACTCGAATGTTTGAACCTAAAAGGTGAAAAGGTAAGAGAATGGCAGATGGAATATTCAGTCCGGTATATAAAGGTCATTGGAGGACCTGTTGGTAAAGAGGGAATTGTGGTCGGTCTACGAAGTGGTCATGTATTTCAGATATTTGTTGATAGTGCGTTTCCTGTTCAATTAATCAAGCAAACAAATTCGATCCGTTATGTGGATTTGAGCATGCAAAAACAAAAGCTGGCAGTCATTGATGAGAATTTGACCCTTTTTGTTTACAATTTAAAAAATGGCGATCTTATTTTCCAAGAGCCAAATGCCAATAGTGTCGCATGGAACAGTACTTTTGAAGACATGCTTGCGTTTTCTGGCGGTGGAAATGTATCCATTGTTGTATCAAATTTTGCACCACAAAAGCAACGTTTACAAGTAATTTTATAAATTTAAGACATGGATTTTTTTTATAATTTCTTTGACCAAAAATATTAATATTTCAATCTAATCTGCTTTTGGAAGACTTAAAGTTCATTATTAGTTTTTAAATATAAAAGAATAATGATTAAAGCCAATCTTTATATCATTATTCATAATGTCTGATATTGAACGAAATTTCTGCACCACATATTCATGCATGGTACTAAAAAATGGAAATAATGGGCAAATTAAAGTTAGAAATTAAATGACCATGATCATAAATTATTATTAAAAAACATTTTGGATAATTTTTGATTTTAAAATTAATTTTTTTGCAGAATTATACATAAATCTTATCTTATCTTAAGTCAAGATTTTAACTTAAACCTCTGGCTTAAAAACAAGCGAGCTTTAATGTTTGATATTACGGCAGTGTGACAAAATATAGAAAGACAAAATGTGGAAAACGATTTTTTATTGGATAATATAGAATTTACCTGTAAAAAAAATGTAGAAAAAAAAAACAGTCTAATTAATTTTATTTCAATTTTTTTCTTTGTCAATTAGTAAATTATTTCCTAAACCTTCAAAAAATGCTTCAATATTCTCACTTTTATAATCTGTCACTAATCGTAGAATTCTCAAATTAGTCTCATGTTTGTCTTTTTTTTGTTTAAATTCATCACCGTTTTTAATTCTAAGCTTATCTGAATCTACTTTATTTTGCTCTCTCCTGAATAATTCTACAACTTTCGGAACAGTTAAATGTTTTCTAGTGTCTAATTGAATCTGACGATGCCAAGACTCAACATGGTTATTTGTACGCGGTCGATTCAATTTGATTCGATCAAATAAGGACCAATAACTTGGGCTATATCTTGGCTCATGTCGTGGCTTAGTGGCGGTTCTAGAGCCAATCTGTTCATCTTGGTAACTAAGTCCTCCGAATTCGAACAATTGTACTCTTCTTCTTCGTCGTCTTCTTTATCAATATTCGAAAAACCTTTCATAAAACTTAATTCTCCATCATCACTTTCACTATCTGTGACTATATTTCTATGAGTTATAGGATTAACAATTTCATCAACACTTGCTGGTTCAACAATGGTTCCTTTCTTAACCTTTCTTGAGCGTAAAGAAAGTGAATTTGGCGATGAATAATTACTATTTTGTTCCATAAATTTTTTGATCATTTTTAAGCTTAATTTAAAATTTAGCTTTTTAATTTTAAGTTCAAGTCAAAGTCTCTAAGAGTTTTAGTAAAAGTAAAAGTCTCAAATATATTATTATAATAATATAATTAAAATTTTCTATATTTTTTTACATATAGTACTATTCTACATTTTGTCTTCCTCCCGATATTACATTTATTAGTTTGAACATCCTGTATTTTATTTCATCACTAGATTAAATTAAATTTCATTTAGTTGCTTAAAAGGAAAAAAATAAAAAAATTGGTGAATCTATTTTTAATTTTTTTTAACTTTATTTATTTCAAAAATCACGCCAGATTTGGCGATGATAAAAAAAATTAGATATAAAAGTACATCAGAGTTGATCAAAAGTCTAAGTCAAGTCAGGGACTAGACTTAAGATTTTTTTTTAGTCTTTTGAGTGCATTTTTTGAGCTTTTTTTAGTCATTTAGAATTACTTATCTTTAAAGAAATTTTTTTAAGTTTTAAAATTAACATAAAAGTTAAGCATTAATTCTAAAATTTGCAGTTTTATTTAGAAAAAAATTAAAAGATAAAATATTTAAATGATGACTAGTTCAATCTTCTTACCAAGGCTTCCTCATTTAAAATTCAGCCTATTCTTCAATTAGGTTTTAGGGAAGTCCATTCTGAAATTTTTTTTGCATTTGAATTAATTTTTATTTTTTAATTTAAATTAATTATTTTAAAAAAAGCATTTTAAATAAATTCAAGTCATTTTAAGTCAAAATTTAGCTATATAGTACTATTCTACATTTTGTCTTCCTCCCGATATTACATTTGTTTGAACATCCTGTATTTTATTTCAGTTTTTTGTATTTTTACTTCGAGTTTTTTAAGTCATTGACTTGACTTAAAATGACTTAAATTTTTGACTTACGCTCAAGTCTGTATAAGATTATACAATTTCGGAAATAGTAAAAATTCAAGTTCAGTATCTTTACAAAATTTTTACAATATTTACAATATAAGATTGAAAAATTATCGTTTATTATCTAGAATTAAATTTAACATTTTCCTAATGTAAAAAAACTTTAAAAAAAACATTATTTTGCGTTTAATTGAATAAAACAATCGATTTTGTGATTCTATGGGGCTATTTTCATCCTAATTAGTGAGAGTTCAATGTGTAATTTTAAAAAATTCTATTCTAAATAAATACTGATTATATTTTATGAGAATTGGTAGATGAAAATAGATAAAAAAATTGTAAAAAGTTAAAATGGAAAAATCAAATAGAAAAGGTTTAATAAAATGAGGATTTTTTGACGTTTTTTTTAAACTGAAAAATTAAAAAAATTAATAATAAACATTTGAACCTAATATATAAAATGAAAAAAAAAATGTTCATTACAATTCAAAAAGTTTTTTTAAAATATGTTTTTTAATACATATAAATATATATATTGTATTACATAAATAAATAATTTCAACTGAGCTAAAAATTCAAAAGTTTACCTTTATATTTAATAAAGTATGTTAAATCCAAAAATGTGCCTCTGCACTTATTGAAAATTGATTTGATCATATTGAGCATCAAAAATTGGTCAAAAACTTAAAATGTCAAAAAAAGCACTAATTCCTTCTTTTTCTAAAAACCTAATTTTTCCCTTGTACAATCTCAAATGGTTCTTCAAACCTAAAATCCATTTTTAAAAAAATTAATTTAAATTTAAAAAAAATTGTTCAAAAAATCCATATATTTAATTTTTGTTTCAGTTTACAAAAAATATAATCTAAGGGAAATGTTGTTGGTTTCAATGGTTCGTTTATTTTCTTTACCAACGGAATCAATGTTTCATCAATAGAAGTGGCTCATTCCAACTCAATGGCCCAGTATCTTGAAAAGAACATGTTCAAGTAAAATTAGAAACAAAAACTCTTTAGAATATTTATTTGATTTATTTAAAAATAAAAGAGAGGCTTATGATGTGGCTTGTTTAGGGGTCACTCACCATGATTGGGAAACACTAGGTCTAGCAGCCTTGGAAAATTTACACTTGGATATTTCGCGCAAATCATTTATTCGAATAAAAGACTATAAGTTCTTGAATTTAATTTACAACATACTGGAAATAAAGAAACAAGGAAGCATGAAAAACGACATAGTCTTGGGATTATTTTACGCCTATCAGTCAAAATTTGGTGAAGCCGCTAAATCTTTCCGAAAGGCGGGCGAAGAGAATTTGGCAATGCAAATGTTTACGGACCTGAGAATGTTTGACATGGCCAAAGAATACATCAGTGGAGCTAACATGGACAAGAATAGCATTATGCTCAAGCAAGCCGAATGGTCTCTGCAAAGTGGTGACGCTAAAACAGCTGCCGAATTGTACATGAATGCAAGACAATTTGGCAAAGCCATTGAATTGGCAGGAAAGAACAATTGGTCTGACATGCTTTTGGAAATAGTGAGAAAACTAGACAAGGCCGATAGAGATTCACTGAACAAATGCGCTGAGTACTTCAAAAAAATGAAGCTGTTCAATTTTGCTGGGGAAGTTTATGAAAAAATGGGAAACATCAAAGAGCTTATTGACTTGAGAATTGATTCCAATCAATGGGAAGAAGTGTTTGCTTTGGCCAAAAAATATCCTGATCTGAACAATATGGCTCATTATAAATATGGTCAATGGCTGGCTGAAAACGATAAGTTCGAAGAAGCACAAAAAGGTACTAATTTTATTCTTCTAAATTTTTAATTAATTACCTTTGTTTAAAAAAAAATAAATTTACCTAATTTGTTTAGCTTTTAATGAGGCTGGGTTTAAAAAAGAAGCCATCAAAGTCCTAGAAGAGCTTACATTTAACGCTGTAATCGAAAACAGATTCAATGATGCTAGTTACTACTATTGGCTCTTGTCGATGGAATATCTTCAAATAGCCAGCGGTAAATATAAATTAAAAAAAAAAAACAATCAAATGATGAAATTAATTAAGTAAAATAAAATTTATTTGAATTAGAAAACTATGAAGAATTTAAATTTTTAATTAGATCGAGTTTTTTCAAATACCAAGTTATATCTTGGTAGGAGATTTTTGGTCAGTTTATCAGTCTTTAATTTTTTTTAACAAAAGAATAGAAAAAAACCTAATTTTTTTTTCCTCTTGAACTTAGATTTTAGTTTTGTAAGTATAACATTCTGCAAAAACTGTGCGATTAAATTAAATTTTTATCTAAGGATTAAAAGTAATATCGTCCCGTTTTTTATCACGAAATATAAAATAAGAAATTATTAAGAGAATTAAAATTTATTGATATTCATAAGTAAATTTAATAGTAAAGATAACTTGAAGGGTCCAATATAGCCGATTGGTGTGCGTGTTAGTCGTGCAAGCAGAGGATCGAGGGTTCAAAACCTGCTGAGGGTGAAATTATCCACTAGGATAGAATAGGGACAAATATTATAAATTGAAAGACGTGACCACTCTTATATCATAATTTAAATAAAATATATGATATTTTTAATAAAGTTTGTAACACTTAAAGTATGGCCACTACTTTAAGCGTAGTAAAAGATAACGAATTCGTTTTAAAAAATTTATTTGATAAAATAAGATTGAATATAAAACTAAAAATAAAAAATAAGTCACTTCAATTTATAGTGCAGTTCTTAATGCTAGATTAAGAATGAATATAAATAAAAACTAGGAAATAAAGTTAAATCATTCTAAGATAAAATAAATGTTTGTTTATTATATTTTTTGTTCACATTTATTAATAGGACAATAGCAGTACAATTTTTCTTTTCTCAAGTCAGATGATTGCAGTTCTAAAATTGACATTTTTTGATGGCGCGCCTCTCTTTCTATTATTATGAATAGGTATTCAAGAAGATGAAGTCTAAATGAATTTATATCATTATTGATCAAATAATTTTAGACTATCTTGATTTAATCGTTGTAAAATTAAATCAAGTTTTCTGCAATTTAATGATGCAGAAAAGACAGATTGTATTTTGAAAATGTCAGTACGAATTTTTTTTTAAATTCAGTTTCAAAAGCATTGAGTTTTTTATCTATTTTTCTTATTACATGTGACCAACAGTTGACTTTTTTTTCGCAGATAAATACTTGTTCAAATCCATTTTCTCTTGCTTCAGCGTTGTCAGCTATAATAACTCTTGGATCAATAATTCTATTGTAACTTTGTTCTGCGACTTTTTTTACTGATTTAAAGAAAAAAGCAAAATCAATCTCTTTCTCGTTGTTACAAAGAGCAAGTCCGAAGAGACGAAACTTTTTGGCTCTATCAGTTGTTCCACCCGTGAGTGCTGGAAAATTTCCATAGCTTAAAAGTAGCGTCAGACAAAATAAAGTTTGCTTCTAACGAAAACTCTATAAGTTCCTTTGTTGTTAGTGAGACTCTGAAAAATTGATCTGAAAAACTTGATATTCAAAATTGCCAGCAAAAACTAAATCACCTTCTTCTGGTATATTTGTTACGGTATATCACCGATTCTCCATAGTTTTATTTCTATTCTTTTCAATCAGTAGATTAATATTTATGAATAACATAAATATTTAAAAAATAATAATTTATGATACGATATCAAACAACAGTTTATATCGGTTATTGTAACAGTCAATTAATAATAATATAATTAACATTTATTTTATGTTAGAATGATTTAACTTTATTTCCTAGTTTTTATTTATATTCATTCTTAATCTAGCATTAAGAACTGCTTTATAAATTGAAGTTACTTTTTTTTATTTTTAGTTTATATTCAATCGTATTTTATTAAATAAATTTTTTAAAACGAATTCGTTATCTTTTACTTAGCTTAAAGTAGTGGCCAGACTTTAAGTATAACATACTACTATTTTGTTCGCATCAGTCTTTGAAATTTCTGATTGTTGGGTAGGGTGTTTCTCTTTTTTTTGATCAATTTTTGCTTAATAAATATTTAAGACGCGAGTCTTTGAATGGATCTAGTTCCAGCTTTATCAGGTTATGTCTTATCGACTCAGGATTAAGATTTAAACTTTCGAGCTGCAAAATTTTTTGAGTTACTATGTCATTTTCGTCGATTTTTTGGTATTTTGAGAGGGACTCTTTGTGGTTGTATGCTGCTCAATTAAGATAAAACAGTTGCCTTTCGTATCTTCAATTAATTCTAGGTACAAAACCGCATGACAACCATTATTTTGTTGAGTACAATAATAGCGAAATTTATTATCATTTTGAAATGAGCTTCTTAAGCAGATTTTTTTTTCAAAAAGTATATTTTTAATTAATTTAGTAAAAAAACCAAGAGCATTATTTAATTTTTAATCAATTTATTACATTTTTATTTTTAAAAAAAATTTATTTTTAAGATGCAGTTTTTATTTAATTTATGGTATATTTTATTCAAATAATGGGTATAGAATATATTTCACGTAACTTGAACAGATCAAAAAATCCAAGTTTTTTTATTTATTTATTTTTAAGTTCTAATTTTACTGATCAAACTTGCTTTTGCTGATTCCCGGTCATGTTTTCATATTCATGCTGTGTAAAAATTAAGTAATTCGATATTAAAATTAGAAATTGCTTTAAATAATAAACCATTTGGTTTAATTTTTTGTGTTTGAATTACATAATGTATCCAATGTTGAAATAACATTGAAAAAGTGCGATGTTTTAGATTTATTTTTCTGTTTCAATAAAAAAATAATTTTAAGTTAATAGTGCAAGCATTTTCATATTTGAAATTAAACTCTTTAGTGAAATAGAATGAGTTTAACTTTTGTTTGGAAATTTGAAAAAAATTTGAAAAATTCTTTTTTAGCTTTTAAACAATTGATTTATTTATTTTCTACCGAGCCAATACTCCTTCAGAATAAAAACACATGATAAAACTAAAAAAAAGTTAAAATATATAAAATAAAAAAAAAGATGAATAATTCATTCAGATTAAAGTTAATATTCAATCGTTAAAAAACTGGGTCTTGATGGTTAGGTGAACCATAGTTCACTTATTTAACTTATTTAATTGAAAAATGCTTAAAATTTTTCTATTTTTAAAAACTATAATTTAAAACATCGCACTTTTTCAATATTATTTCAACATTGGATACATTTTGAAAATCAAACACAAAAAATTAAACCATTAACTTATGAATTTATTCTACATAAATGATCTGAAAAAACAATCTTTCCACAATTAAAATTTAAAAAACAATTATCAATTTAAATAAACTACAAATAATAACTTTATTAATTAATTTCAATAGATGAACCAAACGATCAAATCAGAGCCAAATCGTTTAGTAAGTTCACCGAATATCAACGCTTGGCCGAAATCTATTACGCCTATGAGCATATACATCGCTATGTGGTAAAACTCAGCCTTATCTTATTTTTTTAAATTTAATATTTTTAAATTTATAATTAATTAAAAATCAAGGCTGAGCCGTTCACAGAACACTTGCCGGACACACTTTTCAATGGCTCCAGATTTTTATTTCACGAATTAAGCCAAGAACAATACGTTCCAGTTGGCATATCTAAATTGTAAATTAAAAAATAAAATATGAATAATAATTTTCTAATTAATAAATAAAAAATTTAAGTAAAATTTTATACACTGGCGCCAAAATATCCAAAGATATTCAGGCCTTTAAATTTTCGAGAAATATCCTCGAACGAATGGATGAGGTAATGGTACCGCACAAATTTTCAGACGAAATTGAACAACTGTCAATGACTATAAAAGCCAAACCATTTAAAGACGATGAGGAACTGTTACCTTTGTGTTATCGATGCAGTCATCACAATCCATTGTTGAATCCAAAGGGCAATTGCTGCGGGAATTGTGGACAACCCTACGTTTTTTCATTTGCTTCATTTGAGTCCCTGCCATTAGTTGAATTCGTCATACCAGACGAGATAAGTGACGAAGAGGCCTTGTCTTTGATAGACTTTGTGCCAAATAGTCAATTTGATAAAGATGCTGAACTGAGGGAAAGAGAGGCAGTTTACGGTGACTTGAACACAGCCAGAGGTTCAAGCAATCGCTTGGTCATTGGAGAGCAAAAAAGTTCAAATTCGTTGGCCAAAGACCCCTTTGTAGCTCTCATGAAGAAATATAGTGTAATTTTAAGTTGTTTTTTGAGATTTTTGTTTTGACACATTTTATTAAAGACAAATGCTGGTGAGTACCGACCTGTGATAGTAAACCGGGAGGTATTAAAAGCAATTGATCCCACTCATGTGTTTATTTGCAAATGGCCTTCTCCGCTACGATGGAAATTCTATAAGATAATTTTGGCTAATGAGCCGATAGTTAAATGCAATTTTTGTAATAGAGTAATATTTAATTTTATTAAAATTAAAAGATTCTAAAATTTAATTTTTTTTTGATTCTAGTTTTTTCATACTGATGATTATGAGCTGAGTATTCTTCAAAAAGGACATTGCCCATTTTGTCGAAGATCCAAAAATAATAGTATTTAACGAATTAAAAGATTATGGTTATTTTGAATTTTTATTTTTATTCGTAAAATTTAAATAAAATATTAAATCGAGAAAAGTTGGAATTTTTTTTTTCTAATTTAAATTTTTTTTCAGGTTGTCTTTTAAAAAAATATAAATTTTATGAAGATAAAAACGCAAAAATGTTTGTTCGAAGTTTCAATTAGATAAAAATTTATAATTAAATATAGGTAAAATTTATCTATTTTATATATTAGGTATATTTTTTGATTTCCTATCGGTAATTTACCAACAGATTTTAACAAATTGTATGGTAACCTTGTCGATATAGGAAAATCGATACCTTGTTGAATAATTATTGGATAAAATGTTGCTTTGGATGTTGCATGGGTCAATAGTGATAACTGACCTGTTGGTCAAATATTATGAGACCAGTATAGCTCACCTAAAATATGTCACCAGGATTTCGAAGGGTTTTAAGCAGAGTTGTTTTATAGTCACAAGTCAAGTCCAAGTCCGGTAGTAAAAATAAAAAAAGTAGTAATAGTAAATAAAGCTGTGACACAGAGGTACCTGTGTGGATGTAGGTTATAAGGCTACATCAAATCAGCTCTTATCTGTTTTGCCAACACTCAGTATACCGATTTCCTCAGATCACCGGACGCCACGTGAGCATCCAGTTTAGCTTAAAAGCTGTTCACATTACTCGCATTAACTATACTGGGAGGTAGCAAATTCCAAGTAGTTGCTGTTCTATTAGAAAGGAATTTCGCTCTAATGTTAGACCCCTTACAGTCATCTCCAACGATCTGATGTGTGTGTGACCTGCCTTTATTATTTTTCCCTATTTTTATTCTCAGATCTAGCTCTTCTAACTAGTGTTGGATACGGTCAAGATAAACCGGTCCAATACACGGACGGTATTTTACGGTCATTTGGCCGGTCAGCCAGGCGGTCTAATTTTTGGACGGTCAAAAATACGACTAAATTTTTGTCGGCTGGCCACTTAAATTGATATTTTTTTCAAAACAATTTTTAAATTAAAAAAAAAAATTTCTTAATTTATTTTAAAAAGTTTTTTTTTTCAAAATTTTACAAAAAACTTAGTGACTGTAACTTAGTGACTGTAATGTTTACATTTGTACCCTTGGGCCCGTCTATCCGAACTTCTCGTAAGACGCATTTGAGCAGCTATTTACGCTCCTTGTTAACTTAAACGCTCATGGTTAAGTTAATCAACTTTCCAGTGATATCGACAAAGATGTCGCTATATCACAGTGACCGCCTGCCAAAAAGTTTCTCGATTTTTTGGCCGCCTGTATTTTTTAGACCGTTTATTTTGGCGGTCCAAAAATAGACCGCCTGGCTAACCGGTCAAATGACCACCCGCTTAAAGGTTGTCCGGCTAATGCGGACACGGTCACGGTTACTGAAAATTTTGGCAGGTTAAGTGTCCGCTTGTCCGGGTCCAAACATTACTTCTAACCCATGTGTTATTTTATATAGCTGTATAAGGTCACCCCTCTTTCTCTCTGTCCCCAAGTCGGTGTATCCTAACTTCTTCCACTTTTCTTCATATTCCATGCTCCTTAATTCTAAAACCATACCTGTTGCTCTCCTCTGAACCCCATCGATTTTTTTTTATTTCCTTTTTTGAAAGAGTTGCGCTGAAAATTTACTATCTTTTGTTATAAATACTCCCAAGTCCTTTTCTTTCTCAGTTTCTTTCAGTACCATTTTATTTCCATTGTTCTCAATTAATTACTTCTCATTTTCCTTGCCAAAATACATCACTTTGCACTTTAACCCATTAAGTCTCATCGACTAGAACAATAATTTGTTAATTTAAAACAACTCTGGTTATATGTCACCTATTTTTTAGACTGATCACCATTTTTATTTGTCTGATAACATACTTTATTTAACATTTAGCATATTTTTTATCGCTTTTATAATAATTTTTCGAAGATTCAAACATTTTAAAAAGTTTTATTTTATTTGATGAAAAATAATTCATTTTGAAGTTTAAATTAATACTTCAAAATGAATTTAAGTATTGATTAAAGTTTGAACAAAATTAACAAGGAACCGTCAGAAGTAAAATTTCATAACTAAATTTGAGCAAAAAGGGTTAAATGAACTTATGGCAAAACTGAAAGCGGATAATTTTGAATTTTTTATTATTAAACTTGCGGTCACATATTATCCGTTCGAATATTAGGTGACGAGTCATTGAAGATAAGGGGTACTGTTCAACCTGAATAAAAATATCAATAAGAATTTATTGATTAATTGATTAATTAAAAAAAAAATTATGATTTTTTTAGGCAAAAAAAGTGCAAAATAGAATTTGTGTTGTATTTTTTAAGAATTTTTTTTTCAAAATTAATTTATATTTTCAAATAAAAAACTGCTCCATTTGTACTGAATTTCATGGTTCCCTTTAAAAAGAACAATTTTGTAGAAGGCAAATATTGAATTGAATTCGATTTCAATCGAGGTGACTATTGTCGATAAAAATACGTAAACGTTGACTCCACATGATCATTGTATTTACCTTTCAGTGGTAGGTAGAACATTTTTTTTTTCTTAGATTGCAGATGGTGTTTTTTTGATCCGCGTTTTTTTTTTTCTTTAAAAAAAAATGCGGGCACCAAACAAAAATGCGGTGTTTAAAGTTTAACTGTATAATGGGTAAGATTACGTCATTTTACGTAATTATACGTCAGAAAATGTAAGCTTACATAATTTTACATCATTACTTGAATGTAAAAAAATGTAAGATAACATAACCTTACGTAATTTTACGTAAGATTACACCAGTTTAAGTTAGTTTGGCCGAAACAAAAACACTACATTTTATTACATTTTTTACATTTTTTTACCGTAAAATTACACAACAGTGGTTTGCTCTAAAGCCATGCTGACTATCTGAAAATAGCTTGTTCGAATTTAGATTATTTATTTATTTGTTTTCTTACCGAGCTAGAGCTATTCAGAATCAATCATAAAAAAATCAAAATAAAAAAAAAAAATTAACGACGCACTTTCCGAGTGGTCAAACCGTCCTTAGACTAACTCCCCTTAATGAGCGCCGTGTTCGTGGAGACCTGATACAGATGTTCAAACTCACCAAGGGCATCAACGAAGTGAGCTGGGTGAACCCCCGGTTCCTGCAAGTTCACTATACCAACCCGGACCCGCCGGAGGTATCAGAGGTCATCCAAGAAGACTGTCCGGCCAGGTGTCCACCAAATCTACAACGGGCAAACACATTCACCAACAGGAAAGTCAACGAGTGGAACGCCCTGCTAGTTACAGTGACAGACGCCGACTCCGTCAACAAGTCCAAGAACGGATACGACAAACGGATACGGAAAAATTTAAACAGGATTTCTTTTTTCAGTACTTTTCTATGTGTTATGTGTAAGGAGCTACCATAGGTGACCTCCTGGTAGGTCACCTCCCGAAGCTAGTCTTGCTGTAGCTTATATATATTATTATTATTATTATTAAATTAAAGATAATAAAATGAGATAAAAAATCAAAATAAAGTAAATAAGTTTAAAAAAAATGAAAAGAAAGTTTAAAAGACATATGTTACCCTGAATAATCACTTATTCATCAGCTTGTCAACTGATGCTCAAAGATAAGTAAGAATTATACTTGTCACGTATCTCAGAAGTTAGACGCTTCGAAATGCTGACATATGCATTAAGCACAAAGCTCACATCTTGACTTAATTATAAGCTCGTGTTCTTGACACGAGCATATAGGTAAAAATAAGAATTACATTCTTAGAACTTCAGAACGTTCAATATCTTAAATAAAGCTTTTAAAGATTAAACATTGTTTATTATAAACCGGTTACACATATATTGAAGTAGGTTGTTACATGTGGCACATGTTTACATAGCTCTTTCTGTATTTAGACCACACCGTTTGTATTTTTTGTATTCTGAGTTCTTTAGATTTTTTAGTCTCAGGAGTTCATCATCATACCAAAGGACTTGATTGAAATTTCGCAAAGTTATTTTACGAATCGAAGTTTTTCTATCTACTTTTGTAGAATGTATTCGGACAACTTTCGTCCAATTTAGTCACAAAAAAAGAAAATTAAAAATTCAAAATATCACTTGAGAGTGAATTCGATAAATTTATGCATAGATGATTGTCATCGTATGATTTGTCTCGTTTCAAATGTACAACTTTCGATTTTTAGTAAACGTAGAAGATGGCATTATGATGGAACATTAAAATCAGCTCCTACCTTAATTTTTAAGTTATATTTAATTAAATGGTCATGTTATAATGGAGCGAGTCTGTTTACAACTGGTGTTAGAAACTGTCTTAACAATGCTTTCTCATTGGCACTTAATGGCAATGAATCACAAAAATAAAAAGTTAGCTGTGGTTTTTATTTTATTAGGTATATTATTAGGACCCAACTTAATAGATTAAAAAATATTTTTTAATTAAACACTAAATGTTTTTAATCTAAATTAAAATAAAAAATACTTTATTTCCAAATTGATCTTTAATTAATTGATTTTTATAAAATATTTATTTAAAAATTTAAAGACAAATTTAAAATCCACATTAAAACATCCAAATAATGGCTCTAAATGATTTTTTAAAATATATTACAGCGAAAAAAAGTTATATTTTGTATTGCGAAATTACAAAATATTTATTTAGATTTTTCTTTACTTCAGATAAAATTTATATTATTTTCTTCCTAATTAAAGATTGAACAAATCATGTTTAATAAATTTTAAAAATTTTACTTTTAAAAATTAAAAAAATACCTTTTTTTTAAACTAAAAACTAAAAATTTTGTTTTGGAATTGACATTTGATCATAAATTTCAATTTGACATTTTACACCGATAATTCCTATTTAAAGCAATTTTCAAATAAATAGCTCTGACTACTGGTGATCATCTCAACTTTATCAAATATTGTTGGGGTAAAATTACAATGAATTAATTGGAAAATGCGATTCCTCAATGTTGGAATAGTGGTATGTTGCAAATACCTGTAAATTATGTAAATTTTATTAGACTTAAACTATTATAATTGACTTAAAAATTAACAAATAAAATTCCTTACAATATATTATTCAATAATTTTCTTTAGTGTTTCATTTTTTTCAAACTTCTTCTTTGAAAAGGCGCTGGGGCTGGATAAAAAAATGTTGAAATACTTCAGAGCAGTTTTTCTCTTTTATTTTTTACATTGGTTTTTTGTTCACATTAAAAATTATGATTAAACCGTACAATTTTTCCATTATTGCTGACTATATCCTTGGAATTTTTTCTAAACTTAATTTACTTTTTGTCAAAATCTTTTCAAATATTAAAACATTATTTCTAAAAAAGACTCCTTAAAATTATAAGATAAGATAAGAGAAAATCATCATTTTTTATTGTGAAATTATTATTTTAAAAAATTTCGTAACTAAATATATATTTTTTAAAAAAGAAATTTCATTCAATCTAATTTTTTTAAAAGAAACTGAATGATGGATTTGGTAATTTTCTTTTTTTTGAAAAATTCTCTTTAATTTTATAATATACAATTTGTTTTTTATATATTTCAAGTTGGAGAAATCCAAAACTATTTGGAGTGGAGCAACTTTTTTAGAAGACTCCCGTCAACTGATGGACTGTTTTTCTGAATGTAACAACTTTCAGATGCTCAGGTACCAATTAGATGATGGTAACTTGGAAGTTAGAAGAAGCTCAGTAAAAAAAATTTTTGATTTGAGAGAAACCAATTCAACTTTGCAGACGTGTTGGGACGAGACGCTGTCAAAAAATGCCAATATCGAAAACTTACACGAAATGCCAGAAAATATTGAAAAGATTAAGAGCTCATTGGAAAAAGCTCAAACCGAAAGGGTGAACAAGTTGTACAATATGCAGACTGTTCTTAGCATTTTAATTATGGCTCATCAATTTAAAGTTTTGCATGAATTTTATGAAGAACTAAAGAGCTGTGACAATGTCATCAAAAATAAAGACTTGTTTGATTCAATTGATAAGCAAATATCCGAAATTAAAGAGGACTTTGAGAAAATTGATGAAGATATTAAAAACTCTCAATTTGGAGTAGTTAATTCAAAATTAGAATTGGTTGTCATAAAATATGAAGAACTAAACAGCGATTTAAGCAATATTGAGATAAAGTTAAATGGAAAAAAATCGAATTTAGAAAACATTAGGGTTTCGTCAAGAAACTCGGTGATTTCCTTTGGACTGCAAGCAGCATCAAGCTGGTTTAAGTTCTGGCAATATTACAGATTTTCCGGAGAGTCAACGGTTAATTTAGCCTTGGGTTCACTTGAGGCAATAGGATATAGTGCAATTGCAGTTTGTGGATACACAATAAATCGAATGACCATAGAAAGAATTGCTGAAGTTGATAGAAAAATAGAGGAAGCAAATGAAAGGAAAGTAGAATTAAGAAAGATTAGAAAAAAAATTGCCGAATTTCGAATCGAAATCGAAAAAGGAGCTTGAATAGATCAAATTGAAAATTTAAATTTTGACTAAAAAAAGCTTTTTATATTAGTATTTTTTAATTAAACATAATCTTTATTCTTTTAATAAAAAAAACATATATTTTTTCTAATCGATTCTTTTAAAATCTTCAATTGAAAAATTTAAAGACAAATTTTAAATCGACATTGAGGTATGTTTCACATTTCTTTATAGTTTACTTGCTTACCGCTAGAAATTATATCAATCAAAAATAGATAATTGACAAGTAATTTCTTATTAATAAAAACTAAAATGATAAGATAATTCATACACTTAATTTTAAACTGAATAAGGTTATTATTATTTATTTGTTTATCTGCACCGAGCTAATGCTCCTTCTGAATATATATAAACATATCTCTCACTCAAATCAAAAAGTCGATTTGAGACTGTAAGTAGATTTAGTTTATTAAAGCTTCTTGGTATCATATTTTAGCTTCAAAATAGATCGAACTGCTGAATTTTGAATAACTTGTATTTTTTTGATGTTAGTTTCTGAGAATGAATTTAAACAAGGAAAAGAATAATCCAAGATTGATCCTACAAAGGATTTGTAAAGATTACCTAATTTTTTTGGTTTTAGACCCCATTTTCTATTTGAAAGATATTTTATTAAGTTAAGCCTTGAATTACAGCGCTCTTTTAATTCATATACCATTGGACTAAATTTGATAATATTGAGAATAGACTTGTGAATTTAAACAACTCTTCATTTTAATTTTTTCTTGAAAATGTTTAACTTTTTGTTCATTTCTTGATTTTTAGATTTTTAAATGAAAAAAATATTAATGTAGCGTTTAGACATCATAACTCTTAATTTATCCCGAACCACAACAAAATTAGTGCTAATTACTTTATGGTCATAAAAAAAACCATTGTACATTTATCATCTGTTTTTAATTTTTAAGGATTTGGCAAGTGATAATCAAAAGATTTTATTACTTTATTTGAATAGCCTATTATACATTTTCTTTATATTATAAACAATAGAATAATATTATTTTTTATTGGGTATCTAGCTTTATGGCAGCTTTAGTGATCATGATTTTGATCTTTGCTATCAAGATCCTTGAAAATTTTCTGAGGCACAAAATCATGTTTATTAACCTTAATTAATAAATGTATACCGCTTAGTGATTAAAAAAATTGAAAAATTGAAAAAAATCTTAATTGAAAAAATTTAAAGACTTTTTAGAGACAAATAAAAGAAACTTAAAAGATATTTTAGATAAATTTAAAAGAACTTTTTAAAGATATTCTAGAGAAAAATGTACGATAACCTCTAAAAAAACTCTACAAATTTCTCTAAAATTTCTTTAAAGATCCTTTAAAATAAAGTTGACTGGACAAGTAACTTTCCAAGGCAGATTGTTATACAAATTAGACGAAGGGTCTTGAGTGGGAGATGCTTTCTTGGGGATCATGGTTTTGCTTGCTATTTTCCCAGATTTTGGCACCTGGCCTAGTTCCAAACTCCTGTTAAAAAGATGACTAAGTTCAATTAAAGTCTCTTTAGGTAAATTTTTTAACATTAGATTGTGGATTTGATCTAACCCAGAGCCTGCTTCTTCTTTTAATTTTTTTAAAGCAGTTGTTATTTCCAAAAGGTATTATGCTCGTTCAAGTTATTTTGTACCTTATTTTTTAAGAAGTCTGTAATGGTTTGTGATTTTTCAAAACTATCCTCTGTTTCACCATGATTTAGATGAGGAATAAAAGTTGAGGCTAAGATATTTCTAAAGATTTTCCCTTATCTATATCTGTATTAAACTCAAAAGCATCTTTGAGTAATGATGGTATTTTTTTTGAGCATTTCTTAGATCTGAACTTATTTATTTTTTTCAAGAAAGTCCTGCTTGAAAGGGGACTATTTATTTATAAATTCTTGCCAGTTTTGGTTCCAAAATTCCTTAAGAGCTAGACGTACCTCAGATGTAAGCTTATTAAAAGTTATCTTTAATGAAGGACACCTGGTTTTTTGGATAAATCTTCTAATTTTCCTTCGTTCTTTGATTAATAAGACAATATTTTTTGGTAAATTCGATTTAAAAGATTTTTTAGTGTAGACTGGAAGATATTTATCGGCAATGTACAAAAATCAAAAGTTCAAAAGTTTTTATCAATTCTGTTTTCAATTACGGCTTAATCAGATTGTCAGAATTCCTTAAATTGAATTTTAAATTTCTTGAGTCTTTTGTCTTTAATTTCATTCTAGAATTTTCAAGCGTTTTATAAAAATAAATTCTTTAAAAAGTAAAAAACATGATTCCATGCTGAAGCAAAAAAAAGGCCATATTTTTCTAAAAAACTAGTTAATATGATTAATATTATTTACTTCAAATTAGAATTTTAAATTTTGAACACTGAAAAATAAATAGAAACGAACAAAAATACTAACACGGACGGCACACTCGCTAGTTTAGTCGAAAACAATAATTACAACTTCGAATCGGACCTTGTTTTTTTCTCTAAAGTAGCACAAGAACTCAACAATAGAAATACGATAGAGAACAACAAAGTCATTGGCGGCGTCGCCGAATGCGTAAGTGAATCACAAAACGAAAAAGAAAACCACGATCAAGACAAAGTACACAGAATACTTAACAGAGTTGGCGTTGCCAAAAGAATATTTAGAACGCCACCTCGCTTAACTCAATCAGAAAACGCGACAACCAGGCAATCTATTGGGAGAGCTGCAAGACAGCGAAAGCAAGAACGCAGCTCTTTTTTAATTCTCGTGATCTAGCTAGAATTGACGAATTCAGAGGAATATTTTTTAAGATAGAACTCTTGCTGAGCGAAAGCTGGACAGGGTTTTGAGAGACAAAAAAGTGATTGATGTACAGTCGTTCCTCCGTATAACGAGACCTCATAAAACGAGAAACTCTTTATAACGAACATTTTACCTGGAGTATTACGAGCAATACAAAAAGATATAAAAATGTTTTCGATAGATCAAATTCTATAGAACGAAAATTTGATAAAACGAGCTCATTTTGAAAGACCGCTTAATCATTTTTTTAAGAAAAAAAGCTTCCTTTAACGAGCTTGAAAAAAAAACTTTCACACTTGTGTATTAAGAAAAAAGGGCAATAGTCGAATATGTGATCGGACAAAAAATGTCATGTGGTCTTAAGTCTAATTTGTGATCGCTGTTAAGATCGCGATCACAAATTTTAATTGATAAAAAAATGTGTGATCGTAATTAGATCATTTATTTACAAACAAGTCAATTATCTAATAAAAAATTAAAAATTTTTTTCCTTTTACATTTTTATCTTTATGACACCGACCCTTATGTATTTTTAGACTCCAATCATTTTCAACAAACTTCATCTTCCCAACAGCTTTACACAAATCACATTGAATTTTATCTTGACCTTTCGGCTTTTCCAAAACATTAGATACGGCAGTTGATGCTATTTTTGACGGTATTGGATTTTCGTACAAAGCCTTTTCTATCTCTAAAGCCTTCCGTTTTACACTGCTTATTTTTTCATTAATTATTAAATCATTGATTGAATTAATTTTTTCACTCATTTTTGACATAAGGCACATGGATTTTGCACTCCTAAATGATTCAAAAACTGTACGATCTTCTTCTAGATTTGATATATGAATTACATTGTTTTGTGTCCAATGGAAAAGACCTTGTTCATCACATTTTTTATGAATAACACAACGTTGTTCTTTGGTTAAATCTTTGAATTCAAAATGTTTTTTGTGAACTTTTAAATATTCTAATAAGCACTCTAATTGATTCGTAACTAAAATCTCATCATCAGTTTTATAAATTGAAATATTAAAATCTTCCAAATTGCTATCTCCTATTACGTCATTTCGTAAAATAGTCTGTGACCTCGATTGTATTTTACTTTGCTCACTAACGACTCGTCTATTTCAACCACCCTACCGTCACCTCCTAACTTTATCGAACTAACTGTATTCTTAACGCTTGCACTGCATAAATTTCTTAATAAACGATAAACATTTGAAACAACATATTTCGATTTGTTTGTTATTTTATAGTCAATTTTAAGTATATCATATGTTTTTGATATTGTAATTTGAGCACACCAAAACTTTATTATCTCAACGATCAACAACAGTGGGCTCTTAAACAAACTAAAAAATGAGTTTCTATAGACCAAATTATTTCAATTTTTTGGACATTTTTTTTACAATAATTTACGTAAAATTATCGAAATTTACCAAATTTTACGTAAAACCTGGTAAATTCACAATTTTTACGTAAATTATCGTAAATTACTAAATCCAGAACACCACTGTATTCCAAGAAACAAACAACCCATGTATGACGTTAAAGCTAAAAGAGTTAATTAGCAAGAAGAAATCAATCTGGAATAAACTTCTTGCTACAGACTGTAACATTCCACAATTGAAACAAGACAACGTAAACTTCAAACGCAAGCATGAAATAAAAAAGCTAGAGGCCACCAGAAACTTCGAAATCGACATTGCCTCTGACATTAACAACCCAAAACACCTCTATGCATACGTTAATAGCAAAATATGCAATTGAACTCCGTTTTTGTTTTTGTTTTTCTCGATTTTTCCAAAGCCTTTGACAAAGTACCTCATGCTCAACTCCTATTCAAACTAGAATGTTATGGAATCAAAGGCCAACTATTAAACTGGATAGGATCATTTTTAACAAACAGGACTCAAAAAGTGTCTTAGGCGAACATGAATCAAACTGGCTCCCAGTCTTATGTGGTGTTCCGCAAGGCTCTGTTCTCGGTCCCACATTATTTATAATTTACACAAACGACTTAACCGATGCAATCTCAAATCAAGCTAAAATGTACGCCGACGATCCAAAAGTTTTAGCTAAGACTCACCACGCTATCAACCAGAAATTACCGAGGAGATCTAATACAAAAATTCAAATTTGAAACTAAAAAAGAGTACATTTAATGGCACGCAGCGCCAGTATGCTCAGAAGCTCGCACAGGTCACAGAGATAAATTTAGACGCGAATTGGTAAGATGTTGCAATCCCAGACACAAGTTTTTCAACAACAGAATAGTAAACATCTGGAATAGTCTACAGACGAAATAATCGACTCACCCACAGTCAATTCTCTCAAGCACAAACTCGATAAACACTTTGATACCGCCATAAGGCGTCATCTAATTTTTGATTTATTTTTTATAGTTAGTTTTTTTTAAAGCTTTTTGCAAAAAATTAACAATACTTAGCGAAAAATTTTCGAGAATCAAAGGATCTAATAAATAATTCTCGTTTTTGTATCCTTAAAAGGATTACTTGGGATAAATATGCATTCAATTTCTTTCGGTTTAAATGCTTAAATTCTCTTATAGCCTCCATGTATTCATTTGAATTAGTTGATTCATTATAGTTTAGATATTTATGAAAATAATAGTCCCTAAAATTTCTTAAACTTTTTAAATTCTTTGACCCATTTATCTTTTTCGAAAAATATGGCTCTCTTGTTTGAATAAAGAAAAATATTTTTTGGCTATGAGTAGAGTCGAAAATTTAATTTGGTTCAATTTATTTTAATACAAATCAATCAAATATAAAATAAAATTTTTTGAAATCTTTCCTGGTTTTTAGCCAAATATTTTACTTTTTTGTCTTTATATGTCGAGTTGATTTTATTACATTTTTTAAAGCCTTAAATTTTTCTTTTGGGCATCTCATGGCATTTGAAAGCTAATCCATCACAAATATACTAATATGTTTTCTCAATTTTTAAATGCTATTGGCATAAACTTACAAACTGTTTTATAAAGAAATAACAAAAGAATTCTTTGAATTTTGAATTTTCTTGAACTCTTTTTTTATTATAATGTGCTCAATTTAGCTAGATTTAGGAGATTATGTTCATCAATGGGTCCAACCTATAAGTTTTAGAAAAAGCAAAAATATTTTTTAATTTTTCCGTCAATTAAGAGCCTACAGTTTGAGCCCTACCTAAAACTAAAAAAATCCTTAGTTAAAAAATAAAGTTAATTAGTAATTATGGTATTTTCTGGTAGATGCCAATTTTCAGAAAAGAGAATACTTTTTAATTTGTTCTGAATTTAACAACACCAGACCCATTAATGTACAAATGTTGATGAATTGCTTTTACTTGGCAAAATTTTGAAATTTTTTTTTTTAAAACGCTTTAATTGACTTTTTATTTGGACTTAAGATTTAGGAAATCCAAATATCTGATTAAGAAAGTAATCAGATATTTGGATTACTAATATTAATAATATTGTAAACCAGCTAGGACTGAGTGACGTTGAGTTCGGTTAACTGAACTTTGTCTGTTCTCCTTTAATAAATTAAATTTCTTATTTAAATTTTTGGATTAAAATTTTATTACAAAATAGATAACAAGATAAAACTTATCAATATAATACTAAACATACTCATAAATTAATACCAATCTCACTTTTTCTTAAAAAACAAATAAAAAAATTAAAAAAAAATTAAAAATTTTAAAAATTTCAAACCTACCAAATCTTTATTTAGATTTTTCAATACGTCATAATTAATTTTACTCGACAACTTTTTCTCCTGCAACATCCGCTCAATTGCCTCTTGCGGATTAGCAACAGGCGCATTATTTTTCGGCTTTCGAACCCTTGTTTTTTTTGCCTTAAACACCTGACCACTTGGCATATTCTTATTCATTTCTTCCCTTTCCTTTTTCTTCAAGTCTTCTTTTTCTTTCTGCTCTTTCAGCCAGTCCTTGTTTGCCCTTAGCCACAGCTTAGCCTTAGTCTTTATCTCAACTTTAGACAAAATCATCTAAAAACCAAAAAAATTAAAAAAATAAATGTTGAAATTATTATTTTTTTATAATCCTATTGTCAAAGGCTTTTTTAAAGGATTTTTAAAATTTTTTTTTTTTAAATTTTGGAGCTAAAATTATTAAAATCTATGGATATTTTCAGTCAGTATTAAATATCACACTAAAAGCATTAAAAGCAAAATATTATTAGAATTTATTTAAATTTGAATTTTTCTATTTTATTCTTAACAAATCCTGGTGTCGGATTACCAGTGCATAACTTTTTTCATTAAGTAGATTAATATATTTAATAGGATGCTTAATTTTAATAGTAATAATTCTTATTAAATTTATATTTTTTTCAATTTAGTTTAAGAAAATCCCTTGTTTTGAAATATTAAATTCTTTGATAATATATCCTCAAAAAAGAATTGATTATATTTAGTCAAGATTTGAACATAGAACATGAAGCAGTTTCATCTTGAGAGGAATCAGAAATGGAGGTAACCCAAAGCAAAATTTGAAAAAAAAAGAAAAGAAAAGCTGTCTTTTTGAAATTTTTTTTTTTGATTTTATTTTTTTCTTTTAAATGCCACGTTTAAATATATGATCATTACTGGTCACAATACCGATGAAAATGAAAGCGATTTAGTGGAGTCACTAAAGGAAAAATTACAAATTTAAGTCACTAAATCAAAATCAGAAATATTGGACTAACAAAATATACTTAAAAAATCAAAAGAGTTGTAGGAGCCAAGCCACAATACACAATTTTGTGTATTAAGTGAAAAAAAGAGATAAAGAACAACGTGTTTTCTTTTTTTTTATTTATTTCGTCATTAATGTAATTTAAAAAATAGTTAAAACAAATTTAATATTTTAACTAAAAAGAATAGTTTTGCTATATTTGTGTTGATCCTTTTTTTTTAGGATTTAATTGAAAAAGGTCTTTTAAAATCATGAACACAATTTTTCGAATTAGATACCACAATTTTTAAGTTTCATTCCAAAAATTATTACTAAAGCCACAATTATTAAAGATATACACAAATTTATTAGAATAGACGCAAGTATAAATAATTAACAATTAAAATTAATATCATTGCACAATATTTTTTTCAACAATAACATTTTTAAAAATAAATTCAACCAAAAATGATATAATAAAATTTATTTATTTCTAAATTTATTAGGACAAGTCCAGTGTCTTCTTTTCATCGTTTTCTTAATCAAAAAAATGTCAATTATTTATTTATTTATTCAATGGACGCTTTATAGGCGAAGTAAAAAAAAAATACTAGTAATTATTTTGGTGGATTTTTTCAATAAATGTGTACACTTATTTAATATTTGTGACATCAATTAAAAAATATTGTGGTAGTAAAGCTAAATTTCCGATTGAAAAATTTTAATCAGACAAATCTTAAAAATCAAATGTTGGAAATTGAGGGTTGTTAATTTCAAATACAAATGGTTTATTTTTTTTGTGTTTGAATTACAAAATGTATCCAATGTTGAAATAACATTGAAAAAGTTCGATGTTTCAAATATTTTTTTCAGTTCCAAAAAAAAAATAATTTTAAGTTAAAATTTCTAGCATTTTCATTTTTGAAATTAAACTCTTTAGTGAAATAGAATGAGTTTAATTTTTGTTTGGAAATTTGAAAAATATTTTTGAAAATTCTTTTTTAACTTTTAAACAATTCATTTTTTTATTTTTTACCGTGCAAATGCTCCTTCAGAATAAAAACATATTAAAAACTAAAAATAAAGTTAAATAATATAAAATAAAAAAAAATAAAAATATTCCACTCAGATTAAAGTTTTAGTCGTTGAAAAACTGGATCTAGTCGGTTAGGTGAATCACTTATTATCCGAAAAATTCTTGTTCTCAGATTTTGTGAACTAGTGGTTCACCCAATTTTTTTGTTCAAAATAGAATAAGGCGAACAATTTTTAGATTATGTGAACAAATTGAATAAAGCTATTTAATAGAATTCTTATTTCTCGAAACTAATATAAAAATTAGTTAATAATTTTTTTTTAATTTGAAGGAACTTTAGAAATAGCATTTGCTCTGATCTGATTGACATGGTATTACTTTTTCAACAATCTCAAATACCCAAATGCGCTCTCTATTTAAATCTTTGCCTTTCAGCATAAATAATAAAAATTGAAGAAAATTAGAATTCATTTTTCCCTCTTTAAGTGTTTGACTTTGGGGAACATAGATTCATCTATTTCGAAAAATTTACCTACTCCGCCAAACTTTAAATTTTCTATTTAATTATTTTTTCTATCTTATTTTTTATCATTACATTAGCTTTTTTCTAAATAGATGAAAAAATTTTAAAAAAGTTGAACAATTTTTAAATAATCTTATGGTCAATTAATAGTTCATTAAACATGAGAACAAGAATTGTTCCAGTAACAGGTGAACCATTGTTTACCTAAGCGACTAGACCCGAAAAACTTTGTTTTTATCATTATAAATTTTGACTTTAGTAATAATTTATTTAAAGGTAAAAAAAAGAGGTAACCGAGACTGTATTTTATATTATTAAATGTTTAAAATTTAAAAAAAAATTTTAATAATCGCTCATAAGAGATTTTAAATGATATTTTAATATCAATAAAAATATATTAAAGCGAATCAAAGTTAAATTTTGTATTGAAAAATTTCAAAATATTGATTAAAATTTTATTTTGCTTCTGGTAAAAATCAATAAATTTTTTTCCTTGTTAAAGTTATAAAAAATATTTTTTGTTTTAATCCTAAAAAAGAGCTTTTCAAAAGTCATAAAGTCAAAGGACTTTAAGATGATCAACAGCTTTTGGGCTTGATTTTTTTTCACTTTTTCACTCTAAAATTCTTTTAATTTCAAAAAAATTTTATCTGATTTTTTGACTTTGAGAACACTTTTAGATGACTTTTTTTTGTGACTTTTGCGGCATCTTGGAGTTGATCATCAGTTCAAAGAGTTATTCTTTGGATATCAAAATTAATCTTTGAATTAATTGAATAATTTTAATGCAGCATACTTTAAATGTTATGTAGATTTAAAACTTAAAAAAAAATTTACAAAACATTTTGTAAATCCATTGAATGTATTTACTCATTTTTTGTAAAGTTTATTTTTAAATTTTTGAAAACTAATGGTAAGGTCGATCTTTTCATTTTCTAACTTATTTGGAATTTAATATTTGAATTGTTTTTTTAAATTTAATACTATTATGCTGGTCGAAAATATCCAAACATTGTAATATTTCTAATTTTATCCTTGAACATATAATTATTAGAGGGATTGTGAAATGTTTGAACAAAGAACAAAAATTTTCAAATTCGAATAACTTTAAAATAACTCAACTTGCCAAAAACTCCTACTTTAGCTTACCAGCAAAATTATTTTTTTATCTGAAAATTTATTCATTTGTATTCTAATTATTTTTTCCCAATTAAAAAATTTTTTTATTTGTTTATCTTTGAATTTTTTAATACTTTCATTATTACTAATTAAAGATTTTGTATTAAATTATTTAATAAATAATATTTTTTTTCTTAATCTTTTCAATTAAAATCCAATTTTTGAGTAACATTCATACGACATATTAAATGAATACTTATATTTTACTTTATAAAATGATAAAAACTTTGACTCGACTTCCCGAGTCCACTGTGTAATTGCTTTTTTTTTCTTCCATTTCTTCTTTTTTTCCTGAACAATCAAATTTTTAAAAAATATGTTTCCTGCAACTCTCTACATCTAATTTTAATTTTCTTCTATTTATTTTTATTTTTTTGGCTCTTTCTTAAAATAGCAATCAATAAATAAGCATGATCAATTAAGCAGAATAAGGCGCTTGAAATTTGATCAGAAATTTTATTTTGCTAAAAAAATAATTAATTTCCAACTTTATTTTCTTAGTTTTTTATTTATTTAAATTTGTAAAATTAAAATTCAGTTGTCTATTAACTATGGCTGAAAACTCTTTAGATGATTTAATAAATGATTTACAAAATATACACATAAATAAAGGAAAAATAACAATCTCTCAAAAAAATTTTCCAATATTATTTTATGGCGGTTTCTTGTTTCGAGTTTGGAATTTCATCTAAGTCAGAAAAAAAAATTAACTGGTGATGTATTGAGACAAAATTTTTTTTCAAGTTAGAGATTTTTTTTATTTCAACTTTTTTTTCAAGGTAAAACTTGAAAAAAAAATGAAATTTTTGTTCAATTAACCTGGCTATCTTAAATATTGCTATTTTAAGTGACTCTCAATTTTTTTAATCTGAGGAAGCATTAACTCGCTACAGATAAACAAATAAAAAACAAATTATTTAATAAAAAAAATATTTTAAATCACAAAACGTTCTATTTAAAAATAAAAAAGTATTTTTTAAAAATTCTGACAGCAGTTTCAAGTTCTAGTGCGATTTTGAGAAATACTATAGAAAATATCGATGCAGCAGAAAACGACACCTCTGAAATCGAACCTGAATTACAAAATAAAACAACTCGCGGTAAAGGAAAACAGCTATGAAAAATATGAAACTTAGAGTGATAAGGAAAGTGCATTACAGAAAACTAATGACTCAATTGAAGGAAACTTATGGTCATTTTGTTTTACTAAATAAATTTTTTTTGGTTTTCTGGTTATAAAAAATAATTTTTCTGTCTAATAAAAAAATAGCCGCAAAATTTAGCTGATGAAAAGAAATATTTCTCTATCAGCTTATACAAGGTTTGTATTTAATTTTGCACTTGGAGTTTTGTTACCCACCCCACTATCACCTAGCTTATATGTATTTTAAAAATAAACTAGTTAAATAAACACTTTTTTAATTTACCGGTAACATTTTTAGACCTAGACAAAAAAGTTATTCTCATTTTCAATTTTGTTTTTGTTCCTTGTTCCATGAAAATGAAAAAAATAAAAAAAAAGTCTTTAAAAAATAATAATTTTAAAAATAAAAGAAACAAAATTTTTTTTTAAAATTAATTGTCCCTACCGATTCAATTTCCTGGTCATCTATCCCGGTCAGGTCCAACTCATCCGAATTTCTCTCTATATTTACAGCCATTTCACTAGTTTCTTTTGTCTCTTTAGTCTCACTGGTATCACTTGTGTCAGCAGTGGCCTGTTCGGACTGCAGCCTGCGCTTTTTGAGCAATTTTTTCACCTTAAGCCTCTTTCTCCTCTTGCGCAAGCTCTCCACATCAAACTCGTCAGTGTCCGAGTCTAAGCCGTCCTGTTCCAACTCACTGATGTCACTCACCGCATCGTCCAACTCTTCACTGTCATAATTTTCCAAATCCTCGCTGTCCACATCACTGCCCTCTTTGACAAGCTCAATATCGGACAAACTGGGCTTGATATTGAGCCATTTGTTCTCGTCCACAGTCTGACTGTGGTTCTCAGTGACCACTATTGATTTGATGATGTTTATCTGGTCCTCGGACAAAAATTCAGCCGCCTCCTTGATCTCGGTCTCAACATTGGTCAAGTCTTTGTTGGGCCCGAGTATCTGCTCTTCGAACGAAGTAAGCTTGCTGTATTTGGCCATGAGGCCGCGCGGCTTCTGCAGCTCAGTGAGCGCCGCCTCGATATTTTCCTGCAAGTGAATGATCTCTTGTTCCAAATCGACAATGTTGGTCATTTCTTCTATTTGTTTTATTTTGGCAAATTTTCTCGACCTGGTGTAGGCGGGCGGGTCGTGCTCCTCCTCGAGATCGATGGTGTGAAATTCGTCCACTGTGAGATTGGACGTCGGCGTGTCCTCGAACTCGAGCATGCGTTTCCTCAGCGTAGTCTTTCCGATCTTGACCACTTTGACAATGTCGTCCAGGCTGCGCTCAAAGTCGTACATCCTGGCGGAGACGAGGAGCGCAGCGCCGCACAAGCCCGACGGTCTGCGTCCCGTGGCCATCCAGTCGCGGTTCATGCGCTGCACAAGCCTCAGAGCGGTCAGAGTCACTTCGTGGGTCTTGTCGCCGAAGTCGAGCTTCTGGGCGAACCGAGGAATGAAGAGGCCCGGGTCGATTTCGGGCAGTTTGATGCAGAGCAAGTAGGCGAACTTCATGGCCAGCTTGCCCAGGCTGGATATGTAGCAGGCGTCGTCGTGGACTATGTCGCACAGGTCCAGCAGCATGTGCGGGGTCCCCTCGGTGCGGCACACCAAGTACAGGCATGCGGCAATTACTTGGCGTATTTTGCGGCCGCGAGTCAGACCGCGCTGCACTGCCAGCTTGTAGAAGTTGAACGCGGTGTCTATGCAGCGCTGGTTGAGGCGCAGTTGACTGGCCATCTCGTTGATGAGTCTGCGGCCGTTCTGCAGCGTTATTTCCTTGGACTCGCGCAGTGTGTTCTGCAGGCCGTGGATGGAGGAGATGGCGCGCGTGTCGCCCGAGCTCACAAACTGGCCGATCACGTTGCAGCCACCGCCGGCGCCCTCTTCCATCTGCACCTCCGACACTATGATCGACTCTTCGAGCACGTTGCCGCAGTTGGTGCAGTAAGTGGTGCCCCGGGCCCGGTCTACTTCGATTTCATTTGAGCCACACTTGTTGCAAATTTGACTCGATGACATATCTATACTCAGACTAGGGTTAAATTAGATGTTAAAAATTAAAATTAAATCGAATAGTTGAATGGTGCTGCTGGTGTAGTGGCTGGGGCGTCAGAGCGAGCAGTGCGCTAGGTGCCCGGATCGATCCTTGCTGACAGATTTTTTTTTTTAATTTTTGTGAGTTAGATGTGTAAAGATTGTGGTGAAAGCACTTGGTTAGATATCAGAAAAAAATTGAGCTGTTTGTTGTGCAGTTTTTGCACGAGGAAGAAGAAATTTTTATTTTTAAAATTAATTTTTTTTTCCAAGGACAAAAAAATAGAATAAGAATATAAGATTTGACAATTTTTTTGCAAGGTTTTATTTATTTTTAGCTAACTATGTAATAATAAGTGGATATTTTGAAATTAAAATCGAACTCATTTAATGTTTATGCTAGTAAGAAAATTTTAATTTTCAATTTTAATATGCATTTTTTCCTCTCTCTCTCTTTCTTTGTTAGAAATATTCAGGTTGTTCTTTACTAAGTTAACTTTTGATTCGGAATATAGTTTATTCAATTTGAATTGCTTTTTTTAATATTAACCAAATCATCTACTTAAAAAAATATTTTAAATTTTTTAAAACTCCTAGAAGCACCAGACGATTCTTTTCACGGCATCTTGAAATTGTTGATCAATTCTATTCAGAGCGTTTATCTTTAGATATCAAACAAAATTTTTGATCTAATTTAAATAATATTAATGTTACATGAATTACATGTCATGTAAATTTAAAAAATAATAATTTTTTTCTCAATCCATTGATAAAATTGATTTTTATTTTTAAATGTTTAAACTGACTTTTTGTAAAGTTTATTTTGAATTTTTTTTTCAAAAATATTTTTATCTAGCATTCAAAATTATATTTAAAAAAGAAATTCAAATTTTAAATTATTATAAGTATATAAACTAAACAAAAAATCAGTTTAATAAATTAAAAATCAATTTTATCAATGGATTGAGAAAATTTTTTTTCCTATTTTTTTTATTTCTTAAATCTACATGACATGTAAACCGTGTTACAATTAAATTATTAAAATTTAATCAAATATTTATTTTAATATCTAAAGATAAATTCTCTGAATTGAAATGATATTTTGAATTGATCATCAACTTCAAGATTCTCTTTTCACTCATTTAAAAATTTGAGTAAATTAAAAAACTTCTTTAATTCTATTTTTTCTCAACAAAACAAATTTAAATTTTAAATAAATTACAAATTTTTTGGATAATCTTTTGACCGAAATTATAAAAAAATTAAAAAATCATATTTTAAACGAATATAATACATTCTTTTATAATTTACCTTCTTAGATCGAAATATTAAAAAAAAACAAGTATTAAAATAAAATTGTATGAAATTCAGAATTGTTTTTCGAATGTCAGGATTTAATTATGATTTTTTGTTTGGCTTGGACAATACTATGATCCAGGAAAAGAATATCGTGAAATTACAATTACAATGATAAATTAAACGGTACAAAGTAAATTTTTCTCGTTTAATTTTATTCCTAAATTTTTAAAAAAATTTTAATTTATTTTTTTTAAATTTTATTAAAATTAAAAAAATTATAATTAAGTAAAGTACATCACACAAAAATTATAAGATAATAAGTTGGTTTAATTATCATGTCCCCTAACCAGAGGTATTTAGGGACTTAACTAGAGTTAAATTAATTAAGCAAAAAAAAAAGATTTTTTGAGTAATCCTTTTTCATATTAACGGGTGACAACTTAAAATCGAGACGAACTTTAAGTATGTTACCCACACTTTAAGCACTCACTCACTTGATGATCAACTCGTGTTTAAATCATATATAGAGAATACGTGACTATATTATTAATGTTATTAATATGTTATTAATTAACACGCCTCGCAATACTTCTAGAATCAGAATGGAATCCTATTCTAGAAGATTCATTATTCCTAACGAGATACAGATGTCAACGCTATATTTAAGAAACGAACACAATCCTTGTAAGAAGATATTATATTATATTATATTATTATATTACTTTATATTTATATTATTGCAATAAACTTTTAAACAACTATCCTTGTTATTCTTCCAGTAACAACTTGGTAGCAGCGATAGAAACAACAATTGATCAATTGAGAAGTATACGAAACTAGTTAAATAAGATAAATTTTAGAATGTCCATTTTGGTACCAATTGAAGACAAAAAGCCGTTTGATTCATGGAAAGTAGAGGAACTGAAAGGAGTTCTCTTGGCTCAGGCTCGATGCTTGGGTGCGAGATACTTGGTCTCAGATAACGATGAACTTGAAGAAGTATCCGAAGAAGCTTTCAATGGTTGGATTGAAGAAGTGACCAGCTCACAGGGTGCTAAAAAAGTGCACCTAATAGACTTAATCATCAGATTAGGTACTTTGACGGCTAGTAATGTTAACAGAGTAATTAACATAGAAACCGAACTCAGAACGAAGCAAAAAGAGTTCAAAGAAAGAGAAGAAGAACTCAGAACCATGGCTGAGGAACTAAATGAACTGAAGAAGCTTAAACTTAGCGTCAGTCAAACAGATGGTATAAACAATAATAGCCAAACAGGGAATCATGAGAGTAAGCTTTCACCACCATCAGGTGGAAGTAGCTCCAAGAACAGTACTGAAAGCAGCACTGAGACACAAAATAATTATACACCCGCTTTCTTGGGCGATCTTAGGTACCCAAGTGTAAAAAAGAGAGAAATAGAGTTGAAAAATGTCCTTAAATTCTATGGAAATATTAATGATGATGTCGATGCTTGGATATTTGTAATAGAGAGCCAAGCGGCAAATTTAGGCATTAATGAGGCGGACCTACCTATGGCTGTTATACCATTCCTAAGAGGGAGTGCTCTAAGCACAATTAAAAACATGATCATGAAAAACAAGAACTTGAAATGGGATGACATAAAGGGGCATTTCAAGAGTTCAAATAAATTGATTCAGGTAGAATCGACGACACTTACTGAACTGATTAACCTCAAATTGGATGGTTCAGGTTGCGACGAATTCTTAATCAGATTTCAGAATCTTTGTGATAAGCTAACACGTACACACGAATCTGATAAAGTTCGTTTACTAATTAGAGCAGTCCCAAAGAGAATTGGTGAAGAATTAATGCTCAGGCAAATAGAGCGTCTAGACGAAGCTCTTAATGTTGTTAAGGTAATGCATAGCTGCATGGGGAGTACATCTTACAACACAGATAAAGTCAATATGGCTCGATATGTTGGCAGTAATAAATCGAAGGCTAGTAGCAATAAATTTTACCATCACGCGAAGAACAATGGTAATAGACCTCAGTATTATCAAAAAAAGGACACTGGACTCAAAAAGACTTACGGTAAGAGGGATGACATAGTATGCAATAAACGCGGCCATGTTAAAAAAGACTGCAAGTCTAAGTATAAAGACAAAGGTCACAAAGGAAATTACAAGAAAATCAATGTGGCAAACGCTATATCAGAAAGTGAATCATCAGCCGATGAAGATCAGTGTAATATGGCAGCTGAAGGGAAATTACTAACCAGTCGTGGGTTTATTGACGGGAAACCCATGAAAATTGCGTTTGATTGCGGCGCAACCGTCTCCATAATTTCAAACAAAATGATTGACAAACATGTAATAAAGACCATTCCGACGAACAAGAAAGTAAAAATAGCAGACAACTCTGTTCTAAAGATTGATAAAATGACCAAGAAAATAGAGGTAAACATAAGCGGACACATATGTTTTCTAGAATTCTGGGTGATAGATAATCAAGAAAATGATGCACTACTTGGTTTGGATTGGTTTAACTTAACCGGTGCTGGAGTCTTTCCAAATCAAAATACAATTACATTCCCAAGCGAAACGATAATCTTAGATTCCGATATGAATGATGACGAGAGTTCAGAAGGTATTCTTACAACAGAAGGAATACATGACGAAAATATATTCGAAGAAGAATGGTCCTTAGATAAGGCAAGCGATAAGTTTGAATGTAAGCCAGAGCAAAAGCTCGACGTAGAGGAATTCGAATATTTCAAGATGGCAGTATACTCGATGAAAAAAATCTTTGCAATGGATGCCAAAGAACTGGGGATATGCAATGTTGATACTATTAAGATAATCACTACGGATGAAGAACCAATCTTCATCAGACCGTATAGAAAGTCACTTGCAGAACGCGAACACATAAAAAATGAAGTAACTAAAATGCTCGAAGCCGGTATCATCGAACAATCAACATCGCCTTGGAGCGCACCAGTGGTGCTGATGCCAAAGAAGGATGGCACGAAAAGATTCTGTATAGATTACAGAGAACTGAATAAAAAGACTAAAACCGAAAACTGGCCATTACTAAGGATTGAGGACATATTGGACAGACTAGGTGGTTCAACTTACTTTACCATGTTTGATCTGACCAGTGGATACTGGCAAATAGCAGTGCACTTAGAATCTAAGTGCAAGACTGGTTTCTCGACACCAGACGGACACTACCAATTCAAGAGATAATCTTTCGGACTAAGAAACGGACCAGCTCAGTTTTGCAAAATTATGCATCGTGTGTTAGGAGGAAGATCATACTGCGAAATTTATCTGGATGATATAATTGTTCATTCAAAAACAGCAAAGGAACATTTGGAACACATAAAGCTAGGAGCTGAAGCTCTTAAAAAGGCAGTTTTAGAAATAAAGCCTTCCAAATGTAGGTGGTTTGCCAAGAGAATCAAAGTCTTAGGGTATGTTATCACTGGTAAAACTGTCGAAATGGACCCTACTAAAGTTGAAGCGAAAAAAACGAGCACCACCTAAAAATTAAAACAGCTTCTTAGTTTCCTCGGAATTACAAACTACTACCGTAGGTTTGTCAAGGATTATGCAAATATCGCACAACCATTGTTCAAACTTCTTAAACTAGACGTTAGATTTGAATGGTTAGAAGCGCAAAATAAAGCTTTTAATACATTAAAGGAAGCCTTAATTTCGTACCCTATTCTTAGACAACCAAACTTCAAAAGAAGCTTTATAATTCACTCAGATGCATCTTGCATTGCTATCGGAGCTATTCTAGCACAGGTAGACGAGTTTGGAATGGAATATGTTGTGTGCTATGCTTCAAGACTTCTGACAAAACACGAAGTGAACTACACAATCACTGAGAAGGAATGTCTCTCAGTTGTATTTGGATTTATAGAGTTTCGAATATACATATATGGTACAATTGTTGAAGTAGTCACGGATCATGTTGCGTTAAAATGGTTAATGAGTATAAAAAATCCTACGGCTAGATTGGCGAGATGGGCCATCATGTTACAAGATTACGACATAAAAATAACACATCGCAAAGGAACAGCTCATGGCAACGCCGATGCGATAAGTAGACCTGTGTTAATGTTAACTGAGTCTTCAGAAAATAAGGCTGACACAGAAGCCAATGTATCCTCAAGGCATCTAGATGTGTATGAGGATAGTGCACTATTACATATGTTAAAAATGAATAAACTCCCTTCAGGATTACCTAGGAAACAAGTAAAAAGAGTTACAAAATTGGCAAATATCTACTCCTACGAGCCAATATCAGATAAAATATTTCATAGAAACACGAAAGGTGAGGTAGTGTACGTTCCGAAACCCGAAGTCAGAGAGAATCTTATAAGAGATGCTCATTTATTAGGGCATTTTCAGGCGGAAACCACTTATAATAGATTGAAAAAGGATTATTACTGGCTAAAAATGTGGGACGATGTAATTAAGTTTGTAAACAAATGCGAACCTTGTAAACGTAACCATCTAGCTATCCCAAAAGAACACTGTGCTAAGGCGACAGCGATCCAAGGGATTTTTGATAGGATTGGAATCGACTTAGGGCTACCAGTAACTGCTGAAGGGTACGCAGGAATTATTGTCATTATTGTATACCTGTCTAAACACGCGTTTGCAGAACCTATTAAAAGTAAAGAAGCGAATGAGATAGCGAGTATACTGTGGAAATATATTTGTATCTTTGGTCCAAGTAGAGTTGTTACTTCTGATCAAGGGACTGAATTTAATAACTCAGTAATGGACGAACTTCTACGACAAGTTGGAGCGGAACATGCAATTACGTCAGCATAGCATCCACGAACAAATGGCCAAACAGAAAGATTAAATAGAGAAATAATTACCTGTCTACGCAAACACTGCTGTGACAATCCGGAAGACTGGCCAAAATGGATTCCGTATGTTCTTTTATCGTTCAACACTAGAATACACTCTACCGCTAAATATTCACCATTTGAACTGACATTCGGTCGAAAAATGAACAATTTCAGTGATTGGTCAGCCACGGACGAAACTTTGTCAGAAAATGCAATTTGTTCTAGGGCGGCAGACTTAAAAAAGTTAAGTGACATAGACCGAACCAAAGCTCTTGAGAATATTGGCAAAGGTAGGGAAAAACAAATGAAGGCACAAAACAAGGCTCACACAATTCAAACTGAAACCTTACCATTGGGCACCAATGTTTGGATAAAAATTATGGGCTTACATGATAAACTTCATCCTAAATATCAAGGTCCTTTTAAAATCATCAAAATTACTAAAAATCAAAATTATATTGTCAAAGACCAGTTCGGCCAAAGACTTAAAGACACATTCCCACTACAACGCTTAAAGGTGGATAAGACACTATTGAACCCGGGGGATGAGTCAAATGTTTACAAAGTGGAAAAGGTAATCGATCATAGACTAAGTAAAAACAAAAAGTACGAATTTTATGTAAAATGGTCTGTAATATGGTTTCTTCTTATCAGTCTCGCAGGTTGTTTTGAAATAAAAGGTAGCTTCTCTGTATGTAATACTCCTACATGGGAAACTAGAGATAAATACACAACATTAAACTTAGACGAAAAATGTCATCCGCATCATGTTAACAAAAGAATATGGATTAGAAAAGACTTAAAATTTATGAGAATCACTCCGTTGGTACGGCAAAGCTTAACAATTGACGGAACTGGCTATGAGTGTTTAATCGTAGAAACATTCACTGAAACATTTAAAAACTTTTTTGGTGCTGAATCTAAGGATGAACAAATAGTTATTAGAAAAATGTCTAAAGAAGAATGTTTTATAATGGAATTTACTAAAAAATGCCTTGGCAATGTATATGAAAAGACAACCGATGTTTTTTTTCTAAACCGGCACACCCTTCGTACCATTGGCTTAAGACCTCTTATGCGTACGGGCTTGCATGCTCATTGAGGTATGTTAATTTACAAAGTGAAAACTCGAAAATATACAACTGTGGTATCGAAGATTTGGAATGTAAAACTGAAAATTCGATATATATCTGGAATAAGACAATAATCAACAAATGTCCCTTTAGGAGACTGGATTCAATGTCACTAAACTTTGTTTAAATAAATTGAGGTATTTAAAAATTATGTCACTTGTCGAAGATAATTTTGACATTATAAAAGACACAGATCATGACATAATAACTTACTCGAGATATGGTAATGTCTATGTTCCTGTTTGTACTGTTATTGAAAAAATAACAATCGAAAATAATGCTGATTGCTATAAAGATCCTAAAGTTAAATTTCAAATAAACGGTACTGAGTCGTACGGACATCTAACGCAATCTAGTATTATTAGGAAAGAGTCAAAATTAATCAGTTGTGATGATCGAACGTACTGGATACGTAATATATTAGATAAAAACATTAGTATAAGGATTTTTCTCTTCAAAAATGAGCTAATTTTATCACTCATAAAGGACTATGAGGATGTTTTTGTTGAGAGCTCAAGAGAACCTGAAAAAAAGTCTCCCTTAGCAATTTTTGTCCATGAATTTCCACGGGAGTGGCTAACAACAGCTCTCTTAATATTCCCATTTTACTATATGTTATTTAAATTTTGTGAACCCAATTTTGTAATACCTTATATCTGTTTCACTTTCTTTCTTTTAATATATGAACAATAGCTAAAGGAGTTTCATTACTCAAAGTCTATTTAAATAATAAATAAACAATAAAAAAAAAAAACATTTTTATCATTCGGTAATAAATTCACTTAGAAAAATTTTAAAGGAACAGATTTCTGATAACCAAATTAAACTTTGATAAGTAAGCTTATTTTAAAATCGATGAAAATTAGAATCCTCCGATATTTTAGCTAATGATGAAATTGCCAATAATTAAGAACGGTTTTGGAAAGAATCGGTTTTGAATTTTTAAGTAAATACAGAGAAAATTCTATACCAATTTTTTTTTTCGAATAATTAAAAGATCAATTCCGTTTACTTAAAAAAAATTTAAATTTAAAATTCAAGTTATTGCTTAAAAAATTCCAAAGAAAAATAAAAATAAATCCGAAATGGATCAATGAAAACGAATAATTTCAGAGAATCTGATTTTTAAATAAAAAAGACACCCTTCATCACATCCTTAACTACTCACAGCCAAAAGTAAGTCCTTACCACTTTTATAAATAAAAGATTATTGCATGAAGTAACTCTAGAACTCAATGTCCATCCTTTTCGTAAATTCTGCTTAAGCACACTTTGATATTATTAAAAGCATTTTACTATTTTTAAGAATTTTAGGGGTAAAATGTAAATAATTTTACATTTTGGTATCTTTTAAACAGTATTGCTTTAATTTCTTGTATTTACATAATTTTTCGTGAAATTCCGTAAGTTTACGTAATTTTACATGAAACTACGTAAAATTGTTTTCAGAATTGCAAAATTACCAAAGTAAAAAAAAGTAAATTTACCGGATTTGGCAGTCAAAGATTTCCAAAATCTTTTACGAAAGAAAAATGCCAAAATTAAATGAATCATTTAAAAAGGGTTTTTATTATTATTATTTTCAATTTAATCTTTAAAAAAAATAATATAAATTAAGGTAATTAAAGTGGTTATATAAAAATATGAACATTAGTCGACGCATTGAATTATATTGGGATGTGTATAATTCAACATTTTTTAATTTTGAGTTATTGTTAATTGTTTAAAATTTACTTTTTTAAATTTGTACAAAATCTACTTTTTTTTACTAATTCATAAAAAATTAGTAAAAAATTAGTAAATAATTCTAAAAAAATAAATAATTAATTCTTTATCATTTTGAAATTTAAATCACATGACTATAGTTATACAACTAATTATTTAGAAAAAATAAGATCCAGAATACAATTTTTTTCAAAGTTTTTTTTCAAAATTTTTACACAATTTACATTAGACTTGCATTTCTATTCTTCTAAACAAGCCCTAAAAATTGGTTTTTCACAAAAGCTACAAATGATATTTGTTTTATTTTCTTTGCATAAACAAACTTAAAAAATTTTTTTCTTGGGTCTTTCTTGGATTTTTTTGACAAAACTGGAGTTTATAATTTGCTCATATTACACGAGATGGTGTATTTGTAGTAACTGGTGTGGCAGGAACTGTATTTTTTTCTAAATTTGGATTTAAAAGTTCAAATAATTCTTCCATAAGTCAAGTTAAAATGAAACTATTAGCTGAACTTGGTGTTTATTCTGATTGTCTCACTGTCTTTCAATCGGTGCGATCAAAATTTAAAATCAATCACAAATATAATATTCGATAAAACCAATACTGAATTTCATCTTTTACATTTTATATTACTTTTTAAATTTTTATATCTAATAAATAAATGATCTTTGAATGATCGTGTTAAAAACCTGTATACCCAAGTTGTTTGTGTGCAAGCAGAGGGTCAAAGATTCGAACCCAGCTAAGTGAGATTTTTTTCTAATATATATGCAGTAAGGGACACATTTTTAGACATCTCTCATCATAAAAAAGGGGCACTTATTTCGACTGTGTAATAATTGCGTTGTAGAATACCGAATAGATGCAGTAACCTTTGTGTCAGATCGGAGCTATTATCCTAATAATTTAAATTGTTATCAAAATTATTAAAAATGTTCAGTTGGTGGGTTCATTTTTAAAATAAGGTAAATTGTCAAGCTTTTGAAATTTCAAAAAATTAAGATTACACTTTTTTCTTTAGAAATCTATTTTTCTTTAAAAAAAGTCATCATTCAATTATTTGACTTGTTAGCTTTTATTCAAAGTTATTTAATTTTGAGCCCAAGTAAAAACTTAAAATACAAATGTTCACACAAAAAAAAATAAAAGCCATTTATTAAAAATTAGTTTTCAATTTTTTTTTTCATTAAAATTTAAAACTTTTCCTTTTAGAAAATTTTTCAAAAAACAAATAACCACATTGACTTGATTTTTTTTAAAAGCTAACTCATAAATTTGACTTAAAGACTTAGTCACATGACTCTAATTCAATTAAAGATCTTTCAAGAAAATTAAAGACTCTAGTTTTAATTAGTGGCTCAAATAGCTTGCCATAAAAACTTGTAATATTGGTCAGTAATTAGATTGTTCTTGAGATAAAGAGGATTTCTAAGGAAGCATAGCTCAGGCACTTTTCTTTTTTCAACATTTTCATCAAAAGATGTAGAATATCAACGAGAGAGCCTTGAGGTAAAATTTTCAGCATGCAGTTATAGATTTGGTCCTTTTTTGATCAATTTTTTTACATTCTAAAATAATTTTAATCAAAGTGGTGATTGTTCATTTAATTTTTTTGAAAACAATTAGAAAACTTTCTCTCTTTTTGCAAAAGAAAAATCAAAAAAAAAACTTTTAAAAGACTAAAATATGAAGAAAATTTAAATAGATGCCAAACTTTTTTAAAAAAGTTCAAAAAAAAAACTTACAGATCTTTTTTGATAAAAAATTTAAAATTTATTAAAACAAAATACTAAAAATATGATTAAAACAAAGAAAGTAAGGATCAAGTTCACCACAGCCTTTCAATTTTTTTTCGACTTGGTTATTTTCAACAGTTTAAGCTTTTTGAGTAAATCGTTTGATAACTTGATACCATCTTCGGTCTCTTCGTAAATAATTTCTGCATTCAAATGGAATTTTCTTATTTTTAATTTGAATTGATCGCGTTGACCAACTAGTGTCGACTTGGTAATTTGCTTTTCTTGAAATTTGCTTGCCATTTAAACAAAATGTGAAAAATTCAAACAAATAATATTATAATTCATACTTGAAGACAAATTGATAGCTTTTTGCATATAATTAGGTATAAATTTTAAATAATTGCGTTGCTTTTCTACTAACTCATTGAGATTTACAGTCAGGTTTATTTTCATTGTCAATTCCCATTTTAAAATGAATTTTTTTTTGTCCGACTTTAATTTATCTGTCTGAATCAGCTTCTATTTTGATATTAATCACTTGATGAAAAATTTTTGGATCTTTAAATTAACTTTTTATTTTAAAACTAATTCCTAATATTTATGCTAAATATAAAGTTGCAAATCACAAAATATCTTGAATCCAATTTAGTAAAATTCGGAACAGAATTATTCATTAATAACCGAAAGCTGGAAAAGAGAGATATTTATTAAAGGAGAATATTGGTTCTACAGTCAGTTCTAATCTCAGCTTAAATACTTAAGCTAAATAAAAAAAATTCTAAAAAGGTCTAAAATGTTTTTTTCAATTTCAAGGTTAATCAACAGGCTAGTGCCCATGCCTCATGCGACCGATTAACACTTCATTTATTTAAATTCATTATTAATAAAAATATAAAATGTTAAAATAAAATTACATAAAATTTGATTAGATTTTTTGATTTAATAGTCATTTGAAAAAATTTAACAACAAGCTATTTAAGTTAAATAATTCAAATTTAGAAACAAAATCTGTGTAAATTAAATTTATAATAGGTAATTGAAAACTAAAAGTCATTTTTTTGTTTGTAAAATATATATTGATGGGAATATCTGGTAAGTTTTATCAGTAGAAAAAAAGTGAATTAACCAGATTTTTCGCAAAAAACTCTTTAAAAATTAAAATTTTTAAGTCAGCACTTTAAAATAAATTTTTTCTCAAAAGACGGGTTATTTTTTAGAAAATTCAAACTGACCATCAAATCCGAAATAGAAATTGATAACGAAGTATTAAGCTTTTAAAGAAGACAGTTTTATGAATGATAAAAATAAATTGTAATCCAGATAAATGAAGACTGGTCAAAATTAATAAAAATTCAACCCAGAAATTTCTTTTTTTAAATAGCATTGTGAATTTACATTCAAATATTCCAATACAAAATTTAAATTCTTATTAAAAATATGGATCTTGTACTCCAGATTTTCCTGTAAGCTTTATTAGGTGAATCATAAGATATTTTATTTAACAGTCCAATTTAAAGAACAAATTTAAATAAAAATTTGCCAATATATTGATTATTTTTAATTAAATTGTATGCTAATTTAGAATTGAAAAATAGATTCTAATATAAAAAAATCATAGTGACAAAAAATAATTAAATCCCAACAAATTGATAATTAGAAAATTAATTTCCCTGTATAAAAATTAATTTATATTTGTTTAATTTAGTGAAACATATTTTGTTTTATGTTGTTTCTTCATCAAAGTTTAAAAAGCTCAATTTTGTCAATCAAAATTAATGAAAAAGAATTTTATTTTTGTAATTTTTGAAAGGTTTCTATGAAAATTCACAATGCCTTTTTAAATAAAAAAAAGTCTGAATTTGAACAAAAATTTAAACTGATTTAAAAATTTAAATAAAAAAAACAAAAATAAATCTTATTTAATTAAAAAAAAATAATCGAAAATTAAATTAAAAATTAAATATTAAAATTATTTTAATTTTTATTTTCCAAGACAAATTGGATAGTTTAAAATTATTAAAAGGATTTTTGCTGTAAGCATTTTTCATGATTTCTGACTTGTCCATGATAAATTATATTTTGAATTGTACGAATTGCCTGATGAATCGCTGGAAATGGTAACTAAAAATATACAGCCTACAACTCCAGTTACTCAAGTTTCTCCTAAAAGTAAGTACTGAGACAAATTAATATTTACAAAAAAAGTGACAAATCAGGCTATGTAATGGTAATAAATCAAGCTATATTTGTGACAAAAGTAAAAAAATTTTCATGTGGTCCATTTTTAGAGTATAAGGTAATTAAAAGGTATCAATATTTAAATTGACAAAAATAATGGATAGGCTTTTTAGAATAAAATTATTTTCTTGTATTGATATTAAATATTTTTTTGGAAATAATTTAAAATTTTAATTTAAAAAAAAAACATAATAAAAATGACAAAAGAAATTTATTCCGAAATTTTTTCATTCAGTTCATTAATATTTGTTGGAATCATTGACCGTGGATTTGGTGATGTGTGTAAATTAAGGTGCACTCCCTTATTAATTTTTTTGAAATCAAAATTTTTCAAAATTTGTGTCTATTAATCAAAAATTTTGGTATTTTAAATTTATTTAAAATAAATTTAATGCTTATGTTGTATTATTCAATTAATAGCTATAATTTTTTTAAATTAGGATACATCTGTTAATCTGTGGTAGTACCAATTTTTTGTGCTATTATTTTATATTTTAAAAAGGGTTATTATAATAAATTTTTGGATATTTAATACAAATTCTTGGGTATCATTATGAAGTAGCCATTTAAAAAGAAATCAGAGACTTAAAAAAATTTGTTATCATTAATTTAAATTTTTCAAAATAAAAGAAGAAATTTTTGTTCAATTTGCTCAGAGTTACATATTACCAAAGGTTAGGTGAACTTTTGTGAATGCATATTCACAATTTTGGCTGTGGTAGTTACTGTGGCAAAGTGCTCTTTTGTAATTATTATATTTTTAACCTTGTAAAATTTGATTTTAGCGTCAAAAAGCTTTGATTTTTAAAAATTAAAATTTTTTATCCTAATAAACTTATTTGTTTATTTTATGAACAAAAAAAAATTCTAGTTAAACAATAATTTGGTCGGTACGATCAAACCGATTAATTTTACCAATTCTTAATCTGATCCATCTTCTTGTCTGAAGTCAAAAATTAGCAATTAAGATAGTGTAGAAGTTTTTATTTTTAATTTTGCTAAAAAATTAAACTAAAAGACAGTTTTATTTTGTCGCTCTAAGAGCAATATAATAAATTTCCTATATAATACTTAAATATTTAGCTTGAAGTTTTGATCATAATTTAGAATCAATAACTGGTTTTGAAAAAAACTTGAATTCTTTTTTCCTTCAAAAAAAAACGACTCTAACCATTCTTCACTAGAACTTGTGCTTTATCAAGCCATTTTAGATAAAACTAAAAGTCAAATGATTTTAACTCAAATTTTTATTTCTTAAGATAAACTGCTAAAACAATATGTCTGGTAAAGACCGATTTCCCGTTTTTCCATCCAGAATGTAAGTTAAATTTTAAATACTTTGAAAATTTAAAGCAAATTTTGCTTCAGGGCCCAGTCGCTGATGAAGTCGCGATTGAAGGGTGCTCAGACCGGCCGTAATCTGCTAAAGAAAAAAGCTGATGCATTGACTATTCGATTCAGACAAATTTTAAAGCGTATCATTGAGACAAAGACGCTAATGGGCACAGTGATGAAAGAAGCAGCGTTTTCTTTGGCAGAGGCAAAGTTTACCATGGGAGATTTCAGCCAGCAAATTCTTCAAAATGTAAACAAAGCATCAATTAAAGTAAAGGCCAAAAAAGACAATGTTGCCGGCGTTCAGCTTCCCATCTTCGAGTCATTCAAAGATGGAAATAGTTAGTTTTCTTTTTATTAAAAATTTGTTTAAAAATAAAATTTTAGCTCCGATGGACCTCACTGGTCTATCCAGAGGTGGTCAACAAATGAAAAAACTTCGGGATAACTATGAAAAAGCCATCGAGGTCTTGATAGATTTGGCTTCTTTGCAGACATCATTCATAGCTCTGGACGATGTCATTAAAATTACCAATCGTCGTGTTAATGCCATAGAGCATGGTACTTATCTGAAAATTATTTTTTTTTTATAAATTTTTTCAATTTTTCTAGTAATTATTCCAAAGATAGAGAATACAGTCAATTACATTATTTCCGAATTGGATGAAATGGAAAGAGAAGAGTTTTTTAGACTCAAAAAAGTCCAGGAAAAAAACAGAAAAATAAAGGCTGCTGAAGACAAAAGGCGTGAAGAGCTCAAAGAGCAAGGTCTGCTGAAAGAAATCGAGGCTCCGAATCTTCTAGCCGACCAGGAAGACTCAGATATTCTCTTCAAATAATTGAAAGTTATTTCCTTTTTTTCCAGTCACTCAATCGATTTTATACTAAACCTATAATTTATTGGCGATTCCAGAATTTTTTTAGATTAAATAATCCAAATTTTAAATAAATATTATATGAAAAAATTTTACACTTTTAATACCCCAACGCCTAAAATCGTTGCTTTAAGATCCAAATTAGGCTAGTGATAATTTTTTTACCAAAGGAAAATGACCGATGTAATCCTGTTTGTTTTTGCTCTGGTGCTCAATTTAATTCAGTTGTTTCTCACAGTTTATTTTGTAAATAAAACAAATTGGCTCTATTTTAAGAAATTTTAATAATTTAATTACAGATAATTACACTGTCTGATCTGGAGTGTGATTATATAAATGCTCAGAGTTGTTGTCAAAAATTGAATAAGGTAATAACATTTTAAAGAAATTTATGTACTTTTAATTTTTTTAAGTACGTTCTACCTCAATTAATTTTGCGAAGTTTGTCCACGGTCGCGTTTCTTCTGTTCGGCTACTGGTTTTTGTTTTTGATAAATTTGCCTTTCGATATTTGGTATATATTGAGGTAAAAGTTGTCTGAGAGGTTTTTTTTAATTTTCATCTGAGTTCTTTAAGTATTCTTAAAAAACCGAAAAATTATTTGGCACTTTTCGATCCAGCTGAAATACATAACAGAGGGTACTAATAAAATTAATTAAAATATTTTTCTATATTGATTTTTAAAGTGAGCTTAAGATTCATATAAGGAATTCGATGGTCAAAATGGGTGAAAATTTGCTTTTCTTTTTTATTTATCTTTACTAGTAAGAATTTTATAATCAAAAAATAAAATTTTATTGTTAATTCATTTTAGCTTGGTTGCCTCTTTGATAAGTTAAAAGTAATAATTTTTTTGCTAATTTTTTTTCGTATTAAAATTTTTATTTTGTTTTATTCAATTGTGAAGGCTGATATTAAATGATGATGTTTTTTTTTAATTGTTTAATTTTTTCTTAAAAATAGAATAAAATAATTTTTTTTAACAAAATCTAAATTTTTTTTTTATGAATTAAAAAATAAAGCTCATACTTATTTACTTCAACATTCATTACTTATTCTAACTTTTATTTGGAAAATTTTTTTAATAAAAATACCTTTTAAAATTTAAAAAATGATCGAATTTGAAATCAGCCATATATGACACTCAAATGAACAATTTTTAAAAGAATAAAGAATAAACTTTATCAAGTGGATTTATTCTTAATAAAGGGTTTAATCTACCCTAAGTACTTTTCTGGTCAAAACCCAGTGCAAAAAGTTTATTAATCTTTTTACTTTTATTTTATTTATTCTTGACATTTTTTATTTTAGTTTTTTTTGAATCTGAAAGAGCTTTAGCTCAGCACGGTTAAACAAGATAGATAAAAACAATAAATAAATAAAGATTAGGACTGGTAAATTAGTAAATAAGTTTTTTTAAGCACTTTTACATGTAAACACAATTTTTACAGGTAAAATTATTTTTATTTTTAAAAATTAACCCAATAAGTTAGCTTTGATTTTTATGATGTTTATTTAAAATAAGTGATTTTTTTGAAATTTTGGTAAACTGATTCTAACAAATCTTTTTTCATTGTAAACCCATCTTCAAAATGACATTCATTTGTATCTATTAATAAATTTGTCTATTTTAATTTTCTTTTAGATTATATTTTTACTCACATTAAATTTTTATTTTATTTTATTTATTTTTGATTTGTTATTTTTTTAATATGAAGGAGCTTTAGCTCGGCACATATAAAACAAATAAACAAAGACAAATCTAATGAATTATTAAAATATTTTGAATAAAAGATTCGTTTAGAATGATATACTCAATGAGTGAACAAGATTTTACCAGTTATTTTTTTAAATTAAAATCTTTTAATTAAGTTTAATTGAAAATGAGAGATTTTAACATTAGAAGGTTCTGAATTTTCTAAAACTTCTTTTTTTTTCAGAATAGTTTGATAAAATCTTTTTAAAAATGATTTGATTTAAAAACAACCTTAGCTTCTTTAATTAAAATTTAATCTAATGTTTAAAAGTTTTAAATTTGTAAAATTTAGCGTTCAAAAAAGATATTTTAATTTTCCTCTTACAGATAAGTCTGAAATGTACGTTTTTTTTCAAAGTAGGCTTTCCAAAGACGGATGATATGAAGTGAAAAATTTAAAAATTAAGATAGTGTCGAAAATTTTATTTTTAATTTGTGAAAAAAAAATTAAACAAAAATTTTGAGATTTTAACACTCTAAGGTTCAAAACTTAATCTAACTTTTTTATCCTTTATTTATAATTTAAAATAAATTAAAAAACTTCTAAAATTTAGTGTCCAAATAAAATCTAAATTAATTATAAGCCCGACTCCTCTTTTGACCAAATTACTCAAATACTGATATTTTCTTCCTTGAGAATTGCTAAATGTTTAATACAAAATAAAAATTAAATTAAAAATAAATTCTAAATATTCTTTCTATACTTAGAACTTTCATTATTTTATAAAAAAGAGTCTTTCGAACTCATTTTAAGCATGATTTTGTGAAATTTTATTTATGTGATTCCAATCTTGATGGCTTGAACATGAAATTCTAAATTTATAGAACTAGTCATTATACTTTTTGTTAGGTTTTAGAAATTATTTACAAATAAAAAATAAAAATCTACTAATTTCAAGTTATACCAATTATTATTTATTTATTTTATTTATTTGTTTTCTGTACCGAGCTAGGGCTCCTTCAGAATAAATTAAAAAAATCAAAATCAAAATAAAAAATAAAATTAAAGATAATAAAATGAGATAAAAAAAAATCAAAATAAAGTAAATAAGCTTAAAAAATGAAAATTTAGAAGACTTAGATTGTTACATGTGGCAAATGTTTACATAGTTCAGGTTTCAGGAAAAAAGGAGGAAATAGTAAGGTAGCAATTACACAATGGAGTTGGGTATTCAATATATCTCGATTCGAAACCTTCTTTGTATTCCTCCACCAGTCTTACAACCAATTGAATAGAATGACTCAGTCCTGTCCCAACATATCTCTCACTCAACTCAAAAAGCAGATTTGAGACTGTTAGTAATTTAATTTATCTTGACGTATTGGGATTAATATTATATTTAAATTTAATTAGGTTTTAAATTAATTAATAAAAGAAAACATTATAAAAATTAAAAAAGAAAAATTAAGATAAAAGAGTGACAAATTAGAGATATTTAAATACTTGAGAGTGAAGGAAAATAAGAAATTATAAGGTAGCAATTACACTATGGAGTTAAATATGGACAACAAATGAAACAGAATGACTCAATCTTGCCTTGACATATCTCTCACTCAACTCAATAAGTCGGCTTGAAAGTGTGAGTAGTTTAAGTTTATTGAAGGTCTCTTGGTGCATAATTGGATGGGTTATCATAATTTATATTAAAGATAGATCTAACAGCTGAGCTTTTAATAACTTGTATATCTTTGATATTAGTTTCTGATAATGAATTTAAACAAGGAAAAGAATAATCTAAAATCTATCCTATTAAGGATTTGTAATGATTTCCTAGTGTTTTGGGTTTTAGACCCCATTTGTTAACTGAGGAATATCTAATTATATTAAGCCTTCAGTCCCAACTTTCTTTTAAGTTAATAAGTTAGTCTTGATCCTAATCTAAACCTTGAGGTCAAGATTAGTTTTTTATTTTAAGTTTTTTTCAAAGATCATGTCACATGACTATTCAACAGAGATTTTAATTTTTCATTTTAAAAACCATCGCTTCTTTAAGGTATTTATTAATCATGTTTTAGAGATTTCATTTCTAGTTAAAAATAATAAATGTAGCCAAATCATATGCAAAAAAGAAGGGAGTTTTGGTTGTTTGTGTAATTTCTTTTTGGTACGTCATTTATGAAAATACTAAAAATAAGCGGAATAACCACTGATCCATGTAGAACCATTTTTTTTCTACTAAAAGACTCAACAACTTTTTGAATTAGAAAAAAAATGAAGAAAAAGAAAATTCGAAGAAAAATTAATGGTCTAATTTATTTATGAGATCTATTTCTTTCTGCTTTAAATTTTTTTTTTAACTGCTAGTAAAAAAAATTAATTAATGATAGCTAAATTTGACGAAAAAAGACGATTTTCATATTTTTCACAAGGTAGTAAAGGTTACCTTGTGAATAATAGATTTTCACACTTTCCTATACTACATTTGAAATTTAGTATAGGAAAGTATTTGTTGGTTCCTATACTACATTTGAACATTTGAAAATCCAGTTCAAATGTATTTGCTCTTACAAGATTCACAAAAATGCACTCTGCATACGTAAACAGATAAACATAATCATGCAAGTAAATGTGAATTACAATTTGATGATCAACGTTTAAATCCAAATGTTAGGGATGAGATACTAGGAATTTACGAAAATGAAACTAAGTCAACTGCTCTTATTCTTGATAAACTAGACGATAAGGATATGGTCACTTCTGTAAAAATTTTGGTCAAAATTATCAAGCTGATGCACAAAAATCTTCAAATGGTTCAAAACGTCGTGGCAGACCTCGTGGTTCTACAACTAAAAAAAGAAATACAGAAGACAGTTCTGTCAGAAAATCAAAAAGAGAGTGAAAAAACTAAAATTGGTATTTCCATATGAAATTTTTATATTTTTTGTCGGTACTTAGCTTAAATTTTTTTTCCTTTTCAAATTTATTTATGGTTATTTTTTTATACTTTTATTTTTGCTATCAAAAACATACTTTTTATAGCAGGTGAAAAAAATTACTAGCAGAAGAAATAACGTCCTATTTTAATGATCTAAATTTTACCTCTTTTAAAAGTTTAGCAGTCTATTAATATGTTTACTATGGGAATTTAATTAAAGGGAATCCTTGAACCAGTGATTGAAAAATGTCAACCAGATCTCCAGCTTAACACTAAAAGCACCAACGAGCCAAAATGACTCTTCTTCGATTTTTGGCCGCTAAAATCTAAGTCAATTTTTGCTATTTGAGCAAAATTTTTTTTTTCAGCATAAAAATAAGAATTACTTTCTAAATTTACTAAATTCAAATAAAAAAAATATTTTCTTTGTACAAAATCAATGGATGAGTCATAAAATATTCATAAAAAGTATGCAAATCTTTAAAAAATTGACTCAAATCCTAGTACTTGAACGAAGATAAGCAAATTTAAAAAATGCAAAAATTAAAGTTTGCGTATTTTACATGAAAGACGAAAAATTGGTTCAAAAAGGAATGAATTCAGTAGAAGATAAAATTTTTGCAAGATACTTTTTTTTAGCCAAATTTTTATTCTTACTCAATTAAAATTAAGTATTGAATATATTTATCGAAATAATAAATTATTATCCATTTTTATCTATTAGATTCCATTAAAACAAGTCATTTTGACTCGTTTTGGTGCTTCTAGTGTTAAAAGCAAAATTTACACTTGCTTAAAGCATAATGAACTGTTAAATATTCTAAAAATATAATGATTTTGTGCATTTTTTTCCCAAACGGGTTTTTTATCTTAATAAAGAATAAAGCCGAAAGAAGCAGATAAAGATGATTTATAAAAATATTTTTTTTAAAAAAATTAAAAAATTAAATTTATTTTTAAATTTCTAAATTTAAATCTGTATTAATTGAACGAACCTTTGCAAGCAGACTATGTTTTTAGAATATGTTAATCAAACTTTATAAAAACAAAACGATATTTAATTTTAACTTTTTTTAAAAAATAAAGTTATATTTAAATATAAAACAAATAAAAATTCTTTACTTTTTTATTTGGTTAGATGATTTTTAGGTCTAATAAAACAAAACAAACTATCAAAGTATTTAAATTAATTTCAATCTTGCTTCTATGAAATTTCTTTTTTTAGATTTAATTTTTGATGAAAAAAATTATTTTTGGCAACATTTTCGTCAATCAAAAAAATTTTTTTGATTAAAACAAACTTTTAAGCAAATTGCTCTTAATTATTTAAACAAAAAAACATACTTTGCTTTAAAAATGTGATCAATTAATTATTAACCCGAGAGTTTCAACGTTGATTAAACGATTAAATCTAAAATAATGTTGGTTCCTATACTAAATTTATCAATTTATCTTTGATTTTGTTAAAACAAATAAAACGTAATAAATCGAATGGAGTAATCTTTTTATTAAAAATAAAACTATCACAAAGTTTTTATCGTTATTAAAAAGCATTATATTCTAAACATGATATTATGAAATTTTATTTATTCGATTCCGATCTTGATTGCTTGAAAGTGAAATTCTAAATTTATAGAACTAGTCATTATTATGTTTTGTAAATATGTACAAATGAAGTTACTAAAAGATAAAAAAATACTAATTTTAAGTTATACCGATCTTTAAATTTCGATTTTTGAATAAATCAATCCATAAAAAATTTTAATCAAAATAATAATTAAAATTTAAAAAAAGAATGTTTTCTTTCAATTTTTCAGCTTCAACAACTTCATTTTATTCTTGAATTAAGAATTCAAATCTTAAGTTTTTTTTTTATCATTCAAACTTACAAAATTTAGTTAAATTTAAATTCAATATTTAAAATTTTAGAAAAAATGTTGTCCAGAAAATTGGTAATATCTAAAAGAAATATCTTTTTTGGCCGAAAAAATTCATTTTCAAAGCTTTTAGCAATTTTTGAGGTAATTTGCAGAACGATATATTAACATTACATAGTGTGACCATTGAATCAATTTAAAAAAAAATTTATAAATAAAAATTTTTTTTAATAATTAATTTTTTTTTTAATTACAAAGCAGAAAAGCTTTGGTAAATATTTTTTAGATTCGCTTCCATAATATTAATCACTTGTCGAGATAATTACTTTGAATATTCGAATCTCACTGGAAATTTCGAAGTTAAGCAATTTTAATTTAATTTATTTTTGTTTTTTTTTTATTTAAATAAATACAATTAACCACTAAAAAAGAGTAGAATAGCTTCTAAATTTTTAAATTTAATTTTTATAAACATTTTTCTAATTATAAATCATTAGGCAATCTAAAGACTGAAAAAAGCCAAAAATTTCGTTTTATTTGAAATGTTTTTTTTGGCATTGAAAAAAAAACACCAAAAAATAATATAAAATGAAAGCAAAAAATCCAAAATATTTTATTTGAAAAAAATGAAAGTTTTTTTAACCCTAATTTCATTGAGTATTTTGCTTGGTTTTGGTGACTGTAGCCACTTTTATGGAGGCAGCATAACTTGGAAGGCTATGGATCCACAAAAAATTAAAAATGTAGATGTCTTGATTCAATGGAGATTTTTTTGGCGATCGACCTTTTCTGCAAATCATTTTTGTAATGATACAAAAATCGTCAACGGTGATCTTATCGGTGATTCAGGATTCATAAATTGTGAGATTGGGTGTAGTCCTACCACTTTTAAAATTGATTCAAAGGTTACTTGCTCCGATTATAGTTTGTCTGATAACTGGTCCGGTGGTCAACGATCAACTCAAATAACATTTCCGAATCAAACATATATAGAAGGAGTTTTCAAGGGGGGAGCTTGGTTAAAATTGGTGACTGGAGGTGGAAATTGGGAACTGAGATTGAGAATGAATTTGATTCAGCGCGCTGACACCAGGAAAATAAACACGCCTCCTACATGTCTGGTAAAACCAATAACAACAATGAGGGCTGGATGCGAAAACACACTCAAAATTTTCACAACCGACCCAGATGGTGACACAGTTAGATGCCGTTGGAGCAGTAGTTCTCTGAAGGAATGTGCCAGTATTTGCGATGCAGTGCCTGGAGCTGTTTTAGATGAAGAAAAATGCGTTCTAAAATTTTCGCCAAACATTACTGGATACTACGCTGTTTCTATACAAGTGGAAGATTTTGCCGAAAAAACATCCAAATTAGCTCTAAGTAGCATACCAGTGCAATTTTTGATCAAAAGTGAAAAATTATCATGCATCGTGAACAAGCTAGAATTTCAAGATCCCACCTTCAAAGATGATTCATGTGTTTTTGTCAAATTTAATAGAACTTTTCATTCCAAAATTATTGTGTTAAGCACTTCTCGATTAGTCGAGATTGCTACCTTATCTCCCAGAGGCCTAATCAAATCAAAAATAGACAATTATAACAATGACCAAAATTTGTGGTATGTTAATTTGACATGGACAGTGACCGATCCAGATCAGATTGGTGTTAATCTTTTTTGCTTTGAAGCAATTAATGCATTCGATGAAAAGAGCGACCAAAGATGTGTTTCTCTTGTTGTTGATGGAAGGGCGCCCGTATTTGAGCAGCCATTTCCAACAGGTCTAGTTGATCCAATTGTCCCTTTTTTCTCAATTAAATCCTCCAATGTTCCAATCATCAAATCACTCACTCCTGGCTCTTATATTCGCATATTTGATTCAAAAAATTCCCAAATTGCTCTGCTTGAATCGGTTTCATCAAATGTCCAAGTCACTGATTCAAGAACACTTGTTTTTAGGGTTCACTTCAATTTTACCAGAGGAGAGACTTATTACATTCTCTTTGATGCCAACATTGCTCTGAGCAATCAAAGCTGTGCATTAGAATCACTTCCGATTGATGATAAGAAATTCTGGCTCTTTACTGTTAAAGCTAGTACCACCACCACGACTAGCACTCTTTTGAGCACGACCACTACTTTAAAATCAACTTCTTCAAATCCAATCACCAGTTTTTTCAATACCAGCAAATTAACTTCAACCATCAAGGCTGTCCCTTCAACAAAAACTTTAAGTCCAACCAGTAGTGATTTGAATACTAGCAAAATGACTTCAATTAAATCTTCAACAACAGCTACGAATTTAGCCACAACTTTAAAAAATTCCATTACAAGCACCAAAGTTTTGACCCCGAATCTCAACACTGAAAGTGAAAGTACCACTTCAAATAGAAAGGAAAACGAAGAAGCCTTAAATGAATATAATAAAAAGCAAATTTCTTCATTGGTAAAATTTTTCCAAGACTTTACTGAAAAGGCATTAGTTGGCTTATTGGCAACAATAGGGGGAGCGGTTGGTTTGGTGTCAATGTTAGCTATGACAACAGTAGGTATAGGCTTATTGGTTCGTAAGCTTAAAAAAAAGCCAAAAATTTCACCAAACAAAAAATTAAACTCGGGTCCGAAAAAAGAGTTATTTAGAAAAAGCAATGCAAAAAGACAAAAATTTAATAGAAAAGACTCAGACATGTCAATTCAAGATGATATAGACTCAAGCATGGATCGATCTCTTTCAGATGTCGAATCGGTACAAAACCAGACATTGCCAGATGAGAATATTTTTTGCAATAGTGAATTAAGAGGACAGAATGGTGCAGAACCGCAAAGGTTTGACAGAAATATGAACAGAATGGATTTTAGAACAAATCCAGAAAATTATGAAATAAATCGATCTAATCATTTTGGATATCAGAGTATATCTGTAAAACCAAAAAATACTGGTTTTGTGATAAAACGATGAGAATAAAAAAGCAAAAATTTGAGCGATTTTTTTCAATTTTATTTAGTTGAACTTTTATTTTTTTTTCATTTATAGAGAATTTTTTTTCTTCTTTTAGTTTAACTTGTATTTTTTTAATAGCTTTTTTATCTTCAAATAAGATATTACTTAATAAAATCACAGTGTTTATTTTGAAGCAAAAAATTTGAAACTATAACTCCTAATTTTTTTTTATTTTTGATAAGGTTCGAATTATTAAAAAAGGGGATTTGATGTAAAAAGCAGAAGAAAAAATTTCTTAATTTTCTTGCAAAATAAAAAACTAACAAAAAAGGTCAATGATAAGTATCGTATATCAAATAAAAGCTCAGCTTATAGGCTTTAATTTTCGCACATTAACTTTTACTTTGAATAAAGTCATTTAAAAAAAAAATTTGACTTAAATACTACCTTATATTTTTCATAATAAAGAATATACAAAATAGTGAAGAAAAAAATAAATTTAAAAAATTTTTTTTATTTTTCATAAATATTGATAAAATTTATAAAATTATTTAAAATTTGGTGTAAATATCTTGTTCCGTTCAAAAGTTATGCGTCCAAATCAAAAATAAACCAAATTTTTCTTTTTGTAAAATAAGGTTAATATTTAAGGGTTTTTTGAGTATATTTTTTGAATCGAAAGTAATAAAAATAAAATCTATATATCATTTTTATCCTTGTTTAATTATCTATCAAATGATATATAATACTTATTAAAATAATATCAATAATTGGGAGGACATTGAGATTATTTAGGTGGTGTTAAGCTCATGCTGTTTATTTCCGGTACAGACAAAGCCAATAATTTTTATTTATTTTATTTATAGTATAATTTGAGGAAGTTTTTCTTCCCAAGGCTACTCAGAATGGATCTTAGTCCTTCTTCTCAGCCTCGCAAAATTGAAGAATTGATAATATTAGTATTTTTTTTTTTTTTTTATAAATACAATAATCTGCAGTTTTTCGAGTCAAAAATAGAAAAATACATAAAATTATATAGATAAGCCAATAAATAAAAACATAGTGTTTTGTAATCATGAAAGCCTGATGTATGCAGAAAATTTCAAAAGATTTGGATAAACCAATCGCCAGATTTTATCGAAAAAAAATCCGCGCCAACCTTTTTTGAACACCTGTCATTATTTTAAATAAGATATTTCTAAATAAAATCACAGTGTTTATTTTGAAGCAAAAAATTTTAAATTTTTATTTTAGGTGAAATATAAAATTAAAAAGATACGAAATGTTAATAATCGACCAAGTTAATTTTGTCCTTTAAATCAAAAAAAAACTAATGAAAGTTATTAAATGAATTTTTTAACTAAGAAATTTTTAAGAATTTTTCCAGATAAAATAAAAAACCAAACAAAGTTTATCCGTCAAAATTTAATTTCGAAAAAAGCTATATAAATCCTGATATAAAGTTAATTTCATTAATTTTTTAAACAGCAGCAGAAAAAAAATCAATAAAAATACCTGAGAAGTTAATTAGACTTGTGAAAAATTTTGTTCGACCGGAATCAAGATGATATTTTGAAAAGTTGTTGTAAGAACATTTGTTCTAAGAAGTCATGAATCCGCAAACCAAATTTTAAATCATGATTTGAAAAAACTAGTTGTTTGGGCTGAAAAATGGTCAACAGAGCTAAACCTTTCGAAATGAAAGGTAATGCACTTAAGAACCAAAACCCATATATAATATATGGCAGCATAATCAAGCCTATTGCCTAAAAGAAAGACAAGAAGAGAGGGATTATTTAAAATTTTTTTGAAAAATTTTAACATAATTTTGTTTATTTTTTTAAATATTATTATCAGATTTATCTTAATTAGAATATTTTTGCTTTGAAATTAAAAGGATACTATAAAAAGAGTGAAAAATCAAAATCAAAGTTGTTTTCAAATTTTGAAAACTTAAAAAGATTGACAAAATTAATTAAGGTGCGGCGTCTACTTCTATTGAGCAAATGAACGTAGCGCTTAAGGTCCTGGAGCTGGACTGGGTGTCCGTGGGCATCGAACAGGTTGGGGCAATCCGAGTGAAAATGCACAAGTACATCATGGCACTGGTGACCGTTGTTAAGGACCAGTCCAAAACAATCAAAGCAATGAAAGGCGAGTTAGATGAGGCAAAGAAGAACCCGAAAAGTGGCTTGGAAGTTTCGTGGAGTGCCATTGTAAACGGCTAAAAACAGAGTGAACACACGCAGGTTCTCATAGCCAGTGTTAACAAGGAGATCAACGAGAAGGTAAGGATTGAAAACAATTTAGTGATATCAGGAGATGGAGTTGGATATGAGAAGGAAGATGAAGAAAAGGTGGAGGTAGTTTTAAAACCTCTGAAATTAGATAGGAGCAAAACCGTTAAGCGCATTAGGAACAACAAGAGCAATAAAAACCAGTTAAAAAGGAGCTCAACATGATCGTGGTGGAATTTAATGAGGAATCCAGCAAGCACACGGCGCTACCAACGCCAAGAACCTTCGGGGCACGGCCGACTTAAACAATGTGTACATCAATCCAGAAAAAAACCCCAGCGTGAGAGCATTGGATCGAGAACTTAGGACCGAACGAAACAAACGGAATGACCTCCTCAGCGAAAGCAAGAGCGATTCTGAAGGAAGGCACTGTTACGGCGTCAAACCTCAGGGTCATTCAAAAGCTGGCAAGAAATTTTATTGGGGCATTAGGTGGAACGAGCTCCTGGAGATCTACTTCAACTAATCACACCTCATTTTTAATCAGCAAGGAATCCAACGCTTAACCAACCAAATTTTTAAACTTTTTTTAAACTAATGCCACATCTCTTGCTAATAAATGGAGCGACTTCAACTCTCTAACTGCCTTTCACAAATCCTCTCACGTAATCCTCATCACCGAGACATGGTTCAATGCCCTGGGCAATTGAAAATTGGACAGCTACAAGCTCCGCTGCAAGAAAAGGGAAATGGCCCGAGGAGGCTATATATGTACGCTGTGACGTAGAGTGCTTTGAGGTCAGCGAAGAGGTCTTGTCCAACACTAGGAGCGAGCAGATATGGTGCAACGTCAAGAGCAACGACGAAACTTTTCTTGTTGGGTGAATCTATAAGCCGCTATACGACGATGGAGAGCTCAACTTTGAGATCAACAGATGAATCGGCCATGCGAGTTTCCTGTGCAGCTCATCTTCGTCAAAAAATCTTCTAGTGGCCGGTGACTTCAACTTCCCAGATATCAGCTTGACCCAAGAAGGGGGTTTTATGTGTCAACAAAGGACGTCCATCCAGCCTGAAGTTTTTGGACCCTCTAGGTAAGAACTTTTGAGACAACACGTTCTCTTTTCAACGCTAGAAACCATTACCTAGATCTCGTGGTCACGAGTGATCCCGCCAGAGCTTTCCGAGTAGCACACGGACCTCCCCTTGGTTTTACTATAACGGCCTGCACGCAACACTTACCTTGAATTACGAGCTCCGTACTGGCCGTCATACTCCTTCTGTCGTGTCCCCACGACCAGTACTTCGCTGTTGCAACTACGAGCTCTTCAGTACCCTCGTTTACGACAGCACCAAACCCATTGATAAGGACGTCGATGTCGCATATAATGGGATAATTAAGTCCTATGCCGCTGCCTCCTAGATGGCTATCCCCAACCAAGTGCCAAGAGCGCGCAAGGGCCCCAATCCCAAGTGGTTCAACCCCAAAATCAAGGTGTTAACCAGGATGAAGTACAAAATCTACTGTCGGATTAGATCAGCCCCTTGCTGCCGTGAGTTGATGACTGCTTATTCCTCGATCTGTAAGCAGGTAAAACAAGCTGTAAGAAATGCCATCTTTAACTTTGAAGTATCTATTGTCAGGGCCTGTAAGCTTCAGTCAAAGCTTTTATACAATTATATTAACAGCCAGAAGCAATGCAGAGGCTCAATTAAAGGCCTGCTCGACTGTAATGGCGTCTTCCACACTGAAGGTGACAAGATCGTGAACAGTCTCAATGTCCGATTTGGGAATGTCTTCATCCCTCGCCTACCATGCCAAGCTCAGCCTCTCCAGCTCACGGCAAGTCCCCAGCATGAAATGGATGTTGATTTCTTCTCGCCCGCCAACGTCCACAAGTACATACTGCGCCTAAACCCCAGGAAATCACCTGGCATGGATGGTATCCACCATTACGTCAACAAAAATTGCGCGAATGCCTTTTCGGAGGTCCTTAGCACTATCTTCACCAGTCCGTACACCAGCGGCAGGATCCTAGACGCTTGGAGACTTTCTCAGATCAGCCTCATCTTCAAGAAAGGTAGCATGAGTTCCCCTGGTAACTACAGAATTATCTCCTTGACATCAATCCCCTGCAAGTTGATGGAACGCATGGTTAGAGACGTCATGTTCGATCACCTCTACAGCTACAAAGCGATCGTTCCTGAACAACACGTTTTTGTCCTGAGGAAATCAGTAGTCACTAATTTACTGGAGACGGTGGACCGCATAAGCGACGGGATCGATAGGGGATTCAACGTCTAAGTGGTCATCCTCGACTCTGCAGGGGCCTTCGACAGAGTTTTCCACGCGTCATTAAGAGCCAAACTGGTTGCCTCGATGTGTCCAGTGGGGTCCCTCAGAAAGCGTCCTCGGTCCGCTTCTGTTCGTCATCTTCATCAACGACATGCCAGCGGCGGTCAGCCACCTTGTCAAACTATTTGCCGATCACAGTAAACTGATTGCCACAATAAGAAGCAGTAGTGACCTATCAACACTGCAACATGACCTCGACGCACTCTCTGAGGGGTCGAACACTCGGCGTATGCTCTTCAACGTGAGCAATGCAAGGCGATGGAATTCAGCAGGTCTGGCAAGAACAGCTACTCTCAATCCGAACTACTGATGGGGGAAGACGAGTCCAGGAGTGCACTAGCTTTCGTCGAGACAGAAAAGGATCTGGGAGTCACGTTTTCACGTAACTTGAAATTTTCTATTCATATTAAAAATCAAGTGAACAGAGCTACAGGAATACTCGGCCAGTTGAAGAGATCATTTAGATATTGGACCATAGATACATGCAGGACCCTCTATTGTGCCTACGTAAGACCCCACCTGCAATACGCCTCTATGGTCTGGTCCCCCTTAGCAAGAAAGACGCAAAGATGCTCGCTCAGGTGCAAAGAAAGGCCACCAAACTGGTGCCCCGCATTAGAAACTGGCGCTACGAAGACCGTCTTGCCATCCTTAGACCCCTTCATGAGCGCCGTGTACGTGGAGACCTGATCCAGATTTTCAAACTCGCCAAAGGCATCAACGAAGTGAGCTGGGTGAACCCCCGCTTCCCGCAAGTTCACTTTCCCAACCCGGATCCGCCGGAGGTACCAGAGGTCATGCAAGAAGACTGTCCGGCCAGGCCTCCACCAAATGTCTTCAAAGGGCAAACACATTCACCAACAGGATAGTCAACGAGTGGAACACCATGCCAGCTACAGTCATAGACGCCGACTCAGTCAACAGGTTCAAGTACCGATACGATGCCTTCCGGTCCAGTCAACAATAATGAACAGCAAAATATTTATAAAATTTATAAAATGTTTTCATTTTACAATTTTTTCTATCTGTAATCTTTGCTCGTATTTTGACCTAAAAACTTATACAGTTTTTCTTTTTGCAGTACTTTCTATGTGTAATGTGCAAGGAGCTACCATAGGTGACCTCCTAGTAGGCCACCTCGGCAAGCTTGTCTTGCTGTAGCTTATATATATTATTATTATCAATCCTAAAATTTGTAGATCATCTTAAGTTCAAAATAAATCTAAATCTTCACTAGGCGTTTTAAAAATAATACGGCCGTAATGGTCGTGACTAAAAACTGCATAGTGATGTTTTTAAGATATTTAAAAAAATTCACTATTAAGGCCAGAGAAAGTCAAAGTCTAAAATCAAAAAAGATTATAAATACTCAAATTATTACTAAATTTTCTTAAAAATAGAGAAAAAAAAACACAAAAAAATTTTAATTTATGCATTTTTTGCAGAGTTGGTCAAAAATCAAAGACAAACTCTGATTTTAAATTTATGACTTTCACTTTTGTTCGAAATTGATTTAGGCAGCTTTTTGATCCTGAAAAACTCTGAGAAAAAAATAAGGTTTAATTCATTCTTAAATTTTTTATTAGAATTTTTTTAAGTTAATACCAGTTTTAATAGAATACAAGAGTTATTGGTAATTGTTAATAAACTTGGTCAATTATTAACACTTCGTATCATTTCAATTTTATATTTCTCCCAAAATTAAAATTTCAAATTTTTTGCTTCATAAAAAACACTGTAATTTTATTAAGTAATATCTTATTCGAAGAGAAAAAAGCTATTTAAAAAATAAAAACTAAACTAAAAGAAGAAAAAAATTCTCCATAAACGAAAAAAATAACAAAGTTCAATTATTTTTACTTGAAATAAGATATTTTATAATAAAAAAAATGATTGACTACCTGAATATTAAGTTTTAATCAAATTTCTGAAAAGCATCACGGTATCTAATTTTATACCTAATTCTAGTACTGGTATTTTTGAAACTATAACTCCGATACTTTAATAAAAATAAATTTAGTTTATTCTTAGGAATTTTTTCTAATTTTTTAAATGAATTTTATTATTAATAATTTTTAAAATCTATTTGAATATAAAAAATTGTCCCACTCCTTGGTCAATTTTGAGCATAAGAAATTAGTGTTGCTCTAAACAAACAATTCTTCTGAAAAAAGTAGTCTATTAAATTTAATCCACAAAAATTCATTTTTAATTTAGAAAAATAAAAATTTTTTACAACAGTAAATAATTAGGCTAAAAGCTAAAAATTATAAAGGAAAAGAGTAATTAATATTAAAATAATAATTTAAAAAATCGATTTAGATTCCTGAATACATCAAGTAAAGTAAATTTTACATCCCTAGTTGTGGTTATTTCATCGCAAACTTTTATTTTGATTTATTTATAATTTTTATTACTAAAAAAATTTAAAAAGTTATAAAACTGTTATTTAAAGAGCCCTCATAATATTTCAAATTTTATGGCGACATTGTAATTTAAATATTTAAGATCTAATGTCTTACCTTCTATTTCAAATTAGTAATATAATAAATTAGAGAATTTGTACGATTATCGCTAAGAAAGTAATATAAGTGATTTAATTTAGCCAACAATTTTGTTTGATTGTTTATTATTTAGACTTGAATTAATCTATTTTTAAAATTGGCTTAGCTTAAAAATACTAAAATAATATTCATCTAAAATCAAAAGTATTTGATTACAGAATTAAATGTTTATAATTCTGATAAGTAGGCAAAACGATTCATTTAAAGACTCTTGAAAAAAACCGAAAAAAATCCATAAAACCCATTATTCATGATCGTATTGAAACTGAAATCAAAAAATGAATAAACAGGAATGTTTAATTACATTAAATTTACTGATTAGTTTAGGCCACTGTAGTCACTTTTATGGAGGAAGCATTACTTGGAAGGCTAAAGACCCAACCGCAACAAGTAATATTAATGTTTTGATTCAGTGGAGATTTTTTTGGCGGTCAACCATGTCCGCAAATCACAGGTGTGATGACACGAAGATTCTGAATGGAAATCTTATTGGTGACACTGGAGCAATTGATTGTGTAACCGGATGTACTCCAACGACATTCAGTATTAATTCAAAAGTAATATGTTCAGATTATAGTTTATCTAATGACTGGTCAGGTGGTCAACGATCAACTTTAGTCACATTTTTAAATCCTATATATGCTGAAGGAATTTTTAGCGGAAACGCTTGGCTAACCTTGAATACTGGAGGAGGAAGCTGGGAACTAAGATTCAAGATGAATTTGACCAAAAGAGAAGACACCTTAAAGATCAACTCACCACCAACTAGTCTTGTAAATCCGATTACAACAATGCGGCTTGGATGCGATAACACACTGAAAATCTACACTGCCGATAGAGATGGTGACACAGTAAGATGCCGATGGAGTGAGAGTTCGATGGGCGAATGTGCAGGAATCTGCAGTAGTGTTCCAGGTGGTGATTTGGATGAAGAAAAATGCACACTTAAATTTTCGCCTTCTTCCACTGGATATTATGCAGTTGCCATTCAAATCGAAGACTTTGCTAGCAGTCAATCAACAACTCCATTAAGCAGCACACCAGTTCAATTTTTGATTATAAGTCGAACACTGGCATGTGTCTATGACAAGCTACAATTCCAACAACCCACACTGAAAGATGATGCATGCACTGCAGTTAAATTCAACGAAACTTTTCATTCAAAACTAATCGTGTTCAGTACTTCACAAGTGACTGAATTCACCACTCTATCACCTCCGGGTCTGATAAAATCAAAAATAGACAATTACAACAACAATTTAAACTTGTGGTATGTCAATTTAACATGGCCAATAACTGATCCTGATCTAATCGGACTCAACTTATTTTGTTTTGAAGCAATCAATATAGATGGTGACAAGACCGATCAGAGGTGTGTTTCTCTTGTTGTTGATGCAGTGTCGCCAATATTTGAAAATCCTTTTCCAACAGGTCTTGTTGATCCGATCATTCCTTTTTTTACCATCAATGCAGCAAATGTGCCAATAACAAAATCAACACGTCCAGGATCATATATTAGAGTTTTTGATTCAAATAATACCCAAGTGATAGAGATTGAATCTGTTTCATCCAACATAGCTGTCATCAATTCAAAGACACTTATTTTTAGTGTTGACTTTAATTTTACCCACGAAGAGACCTATTACGTTCTTTTTGACACTGACGTTGCTCAAAGTACTCAGTTTTGTGGACTAGAATCACTTCCAATTGACAATGAGACATTTTGGGTTTTCACGGTAACGGCTGATCCGTCAATAGTTGTTGATGTCATATTAAATTCCAGTTCAGCTAGTAACCATGATAATAAATGTTTAAATCATATTAAATCTCAAATCCGCATGTATTCATCAACTTTTCAATTTTACACATTATTCATTAAAAATCTTCTTATTGGATTTACATCAGCATTGACTTTTTTGATTTTAACTAACTTAATCTCACTTATTTCTATTTTTTTATTTATTCATAAGAAAATTCAGAATCCGAAAATTACTCCAATTATCAAAATCAATCCAAATTCAGAACTTTCTAGACCATTTGAACGTCATCTTGTCAATAAGAAAATATCCAATGGTAACTTAAGTTATTCTACTACTGCTGAAAATGCCGACCAAATTAAACCTGCAATTTCGCATCCAAATCAATTTGAATCAAATCCAGTGCAAACAATATTGGTAAAATCGACAAATTATGGAGGAGACAATCTAATAAAGCCGAAAAAAATTGTCAGAGATATTAGATCTGAATATAAAGAAAATACGAATTCATTCGTAGTAACACGTTTAAATATGTTTGGCTATCAAAGTGTATCTGTTTCTCCTAAAGTAAAAATAGTTGATTAAAGAAATAAAACAATAATAAAAATTTTTATCCTAAAAATTTAAAAAATTTTCTTTCAAAAGTTTGCTTTTTTACAGCTAAAAGAGCCAAATAGTTTTTCGATTTTTTTTTTTGCTATTTACTTAATATACATAATAATTTTTGACATTTTTTTCAATCTTTGCTTTGAGAGAAAGAAAAGAATTCCTCATGCTTTTCGAATAAAATTTATTTGCCAAGAGGAAGATTTTTTTCTAATTCTTGAACTAAAAGATTAATTTTAGTTCAATTATATCTTTTGAAAGAGTTTGCTTTGAGAGAAAGAATAGGAAACAAATTAAATCTTAAGCAAAGAATGCAAATTTTTTTAAATAAATTTTCAATATTTTCTATTCAATACTTACTTATGTAGGATTTTTTTAATAAAATAATTTTAAATTTATCTTATATTGTTAAGTATCTGTTTAATTCCATACTTACTCTTTAGTAAGAAAATATTTAAATAACAAATGGTGTTAAAACGTCCTGTTAAAAAAATTTTTTTATCTTGTTTTTGTCCATTTTTGTTATCATTTTTAAAACAATAACCTAACCCTTAAAAACCACTAAATATTAATATAATAAGACACAAGGCTGTTGGGGGTCATATATTCTAAAAATTGGAGTCGAACAAAATTTGATTTTTAAGTTTTCAAATGCTTCTTCTCATTCCTTTCCTCTCTCAAATTTAATATTTTTTGAGCTTGGCTTAACCAATGGTTTTGCAATGGTAGAGAAATTTTTATCAAAACATCTATATCGGTTGCAAATTCCTAAGAAACTTGAAACTGCTTACGATTGACAGGTGATTTTTATTTTTTATCTCATTTATCTATTTAGGATCTATCTTTATCATATTGAGGGAAATAATATGTCCTAGAATTTTTATTTTCTTCGCAAACTAGCAACACTTGTCTGGATTTATTTTTAGATTAGCTTCTTTGAGTCTCTAAAAAACTTGCTTCACGTGCTCAACATGCATTACACAACTTTTTGAATGAATTGCAATATCATCTCTATAGATTTCTACAAAATTTAGTTTATTGAATATAATATGCATAATTCTTCTAAAATCAGTGAGAGCATTCTTATGACCAAAAGGTAATCTTACGAATTCAAAATGTCCATCAGGTGTGATAAAAGCACTTAACGGGATTGAATTTTCATTTATTTTATCTGCAATAACCAGATTTAAGATCAATTTTTCGGAACCAATTTGAGTCATTTAATCGATATCGTAAATCAATTGTATCAGGTAAAGGACATTTTTTTTGTTAATAGTTAATTCGTTAAATTTTCTATAGTCAATTAAGATTCGCTTAGAGCCATCTTTTTGTCTACTTCTATTACTGGAGAAGTCACGGGTGACTTAGATGGTCGAATCATTTTCTCACATTTTATTTTGAGGAAATTCCTTTACTCTGTCATTTTCGGTTAGGATGTATGTACACAAGAGGCGTTAATTCATACGAAACAAACTCCGAGATATTCAATAAATAAAGCATTAAGATTGAGAAAAAGAAGATAAACTTTAGGATTGAAGATTTTTAAATCGATAAAGTAAACAAAGAAAATTATAACACTTTAATGCCAAAAACGAGTTATTGTGAAACAAAAATTAAACAAGATCAAATCGATAAAAAAAGGTAATGAACATGATAAATATGGAACTAGATCATATCATGAAAAACCCGAGTCTCCAGAAGATTAGATGTAAATGACCTTTTTTTTAACAAATTCGTGCTGTTCTTTTGATATAATATTATTCTAATAAAGATAGTATTCCATTTTGGTTCTTATTATGCTTTCATATCTTTTTTAAGGAATTGAAGTCAAAGACACAGGACGATAATTGCTGGCCGTTGATTTATCACCTTTTTTAAACAATTGAGTAATGTTTGCTGATCTAAATTGTATTGGAAGCTGACTATTAGATAAAGAATTTCTGAAAATTAAAGTTAAAGAAATATTAAAGTCTTCTGCACAGTTTTTTAGCAATAGCGGATGAAGCTTGTCTACACAACATGATTTATTTTGATTTAGATCTTGTAATTTATTATAAACGACTTCATAACTAATATAATGTTGACGAGGATTCTGATGAGAGAGATCTTCTTTTTGGGTCGGAAGAGAGCGAAGAAGAAGAAGAGGATAATACAAACCATCATATAATTGATTCAATTGAAAGGACAATCAATAGGGTAAACGAGGACCAAAATATTGACAAGACAAGTAAAATTGGAGTAATTTGGACAAAGTTAAAAAATGGAGGAGATTTATTAGTGAGAAAGAAAATTTATTTCAATGAGAAACCCGGACCTACCAGCTATGCAACAAGGAATATAGACAATACCAAGTTATCGGCGTTTTTGATGATTTTTGATATGTCTATTCTAAATTTGATCGTACAATGTACAAATTCGAACGCAAAAAATTATGAAGATGTTAGCTTTAGTAAAAATGATATTTTAGCGATTATTGGAGTTCTGATTTTTCGTGGTGTTTTTTGTTCAAAATCCTCAACTAAAGCCATGTGGGATAAACAATTTGGTATTCCAATTATTGCGAAACTAATGTCAAGGAATAAGTTTTTGAAGATAATGAAATACGTTTTGACGAAAAAACAACCAGAAGCCAACGAGTGAATAAAGACAAATTCTATATGATTCGTGAACTTTTGAACAAATTCGTAGAAAATTCTAAAGCTTGTTATTGTCCGAATCAACACTTGACTGTCGCATAAACAACAGGTAAGACTTGATTTGTGCTGATTACACTTCTTTATTTGACACTTTCTTCTATCATCCAACCTTGTCTTTTTGATAGAACCTGGAATTGGTGCTGACTCATTATTGTTTGGACGTTTTCTAGTAGTGTTTGTGAAAGCTTAGCATCTTGTTACTTTTCAAAATTTTGAAGCACTTTTCTATTTTTATACTACAATATACTACAATAGGTTCATATTTTCAAAAAATTTTTTCAAAAACTGGAGTTATTTTTGTTAGTGGTGTTACAGAGCATATTTATTTAATAAATATATTTTCGTTTTTTAAAAATAAAAAAATTTTGCAATAATTTTATTTACCACATATCTATCTTTTTTTTTACAAAATTAATTATATCTTTTAGATTAAGAAGACAAAAAAAAAAAGGTTTAAAGTTTTATAAATAATTTAAGTCCAATTGGTTAATTTTTTTGTGTTTGAATTACAAAATGTATCCAATGTTGATATAACATTGGATTGCGATGCTTCAAATTTTTTTTTTTTTCAGCTTCAAATAAAAATAATTTTTAGTTAGTATTGCAAAAATAAATTTATTTTTTTTATAAATTCTGACTTAGATAATTTTCACTAAAGCCAAAATTTTTTTAGAAGAAAACAAAGTCGGGTCTTTTCGCTTAGGTAAACTATGGTTCACAAGTAACTGCATCAATTCTTGTTCTTAGGGTTTTATGAAAATAGGTTGACCTTATCTAAAAACTGTTCACTTATTTTGAATTTTCTTCATTTGTAGTAAAAGTGAAAAATAATTGCAAAGAAAATTTAAAGTTTAGCGGAGAAGGTAAAATTTGCGAAAAAGATGAATCATACACTTAATGGGTGTAAATTTAGTTTTAATTTACTTTTATTTTAATCATTTTATGCTGAAAGGCAAAGATTTAAAAAGAGAGCGCATTTGAGTTTTTGAAATTGTTAAAGGGGTAATACTAATAGTTATATTAAAAATAACCAGTCAACCAAATCTGAGCAAAAGCTAAGCTATTTTTGAAGCTCCTTCAAATTAAAAACAAAATAATTATTAACTAATTTTTATATCAGTTTCGAGAATTAGACATTCTATTAAATAGCTTTATTCAATTTGTTCAGATAATCTAATTCTATTTTGGTTCACCTAAAATTTTCTTTATAAATAAAATTAGGGTGAAACAAAAGTTCTAAAACCTCAGAAATAGAAATTTTCGGATAAATAGTGAACGAAGTTCACCGACTAGACCCAGTTTTTTAACGATATCTGAAGGAGAGGAAATAAAAGCGAAAATGCTTTAAGCAAAATCGAATCACAATCGCGAGAAATTAGAAACATTATATGAATTATAGAACAGGTTTGTGAAGGATAGAAGAAACAAAATAAACCAGTGTGCTAGTGAAGCGAAAGGAACCTCAAAGGAGTGCATACTAATGCTACACAAGATCACTAATGCGATATGTGGATGCCAAAAGAGAATAAAAATAGAGAAAGACAATGAAGGTCGTATCCTTACAACTGTAAGAAATTACTTTAGGAATGAAATAATCCAGAACCTAATAAATCTTAATAATCTTAACCAACAAGCACCGACCTTTGATGACCGGTTATTTTTTTTCGTTTAAAAACAGAAAAAAACAAAAAAAAAATGATTCGCTTATATTTTATTCATATGACAAATTTATAGAAGGTATATGACAAATTTTTCTTTTATTAACGTGTAATAAACCTACTTATTCGGCACTAAGCGGTTTATACTCTAAATGTTTAAAATAAATAGAAGAAATTCTTCTTAGTAAATATTTTATTTAATTATGTTTTAGCCACTTCTAGCCTAAAGAAAAAGATAGGAAAAAGAATAACAAAAATAATATAATAAGTAAAACTGAAAAAACTAAAACATGTGCTACAATTTCAACATGCTTCTATATAATTAAACAAACATGCATATGTAATATTTTAAATCAAAACAAACTGCTCTTTAAGTGAGAAGATGATGTAGTTATTTAGAGAACTACAACATACCTCCCCCTTTTGAGACGGTTCCGTCCCTGAAAATACAAATTCAAAATTTTTTTATTAACCTGTCAATTTGCTCGGCCCAATCTTTGTTCTCCTGCACTTTTTTACGTAGTTGTTCGTTTTCCTTTCTCAGCAGTAAAATCTCCTCATTTGAATCCTCCAGCTCACTTTCCATTTTTAGCTTGTCGCTTTTGAGAGACTCAACCTGGTCGGAGAATTCATCTCTCTCCTTCCTCAAACGCCATGTAGCCTTGCTGTTCAAATTTATTATCTCAGCCGCTTTGGCCATCCTCTCTCGGCAGTTCAGCAGCTCATTTTCAGCTTTCGTACGAAGCTCGGTTTCTTTTTTGAGCTCTCCTTGGGAATCATCACTCTCCTCAGTGTTTGTTGCTGCTTCTTTGATTGTTGCTGCTACTTTAAATGTTGCTGCTACTTGTTTTGATGCTGGTGCTTGATTAAATTTGTAGGCTTTACTCAGCGAGGTCGCTTTGATTGGGAAATTATTTCGCCAGACCTTAATTTCACGACCAGCAAATTCCTTGTTGAAAAGAAATCTTGCAATGCTGTCGTGCTTGCTAAAATTTTGAAAGCGGACAAAACCAACACAAGTGCCCTTTTCTATGTATTCGTCTTCGGAAAGGATGAAGGGTATGTGCACATGTTCCACTCGTCCAAAGTCCTCTTGGAGACCACTTGTTTTCACCACCATGTCTAAGAATTCTGCCAACTCTTCTTGAATGATTGCGTGATTAGAGTCGAAACGAGAGATCTTCGAGATGTACAAGTCATATATTTCGTTTGACATGATTGTTTCTTAAGTGCTACTACTGATTTAGGAAAATTAATTTTGAAATTTTAGGTACTGAAGAAGATGCTGAAATTTTGAAACCAAAATGAGTTAGATCTTTAATTTTTATGAATGAACATTGAGAGAAAAATTTTTTTTTTTTTTTTTTTTTTTTGTCATGTGATATTTAGAAGGTAAATTACAATTTTTAGTCTTTTTTTTTTTTTTTTTTTTTTTTTTGTAGATTTATTTGCTTTTTCTTTTTGGTACTTTTATTGGGTTAAACTCTTCGCCTGATGAGGAATCTGAACAAATAGATGAATGACTGAGATTTTTCTCATCTAGCCTTTCAACATTTTTGGAATTTTGAGTCCTAATTGCTTGTATGCGGCTACTTCTGCGTTGTGGTGCTTTTGGAATACTATTAGCTTTCTGTTTCAGAGTGATTTTTTGTTTTACAGGTAATTCTAAAACTTCATTATGTTTGGCAACAATGTCGTTTGAGACATGTTTGTTTTTTTTCCAAACATTTTTTTTTGTATTCTGTGAGTCAGATTCTTGTTTTATTTTTACATTATCAAGACCAGATTTAAAATAAAATTTTAAACGATTTTTATGGACTTGTTTTATTTTGCTTTTAGGCTTTGATGCAAATCTAATTAAGTAGTCGACATTGTTATCATTTTTTCCCACCACTACAAAAGGTCCATAAAATTTTCTTGCAATACCTTGTGATAATCCTTTTTTTAATTTTGGGTGGTCACACAACACAAAATCACCAATGTTATAATCGAGTTTTTTAATTCTTCGATCAAAATCGATTTTTGATTTTTCCATTTTGATGTTTCGATTTGTTGCTGCTATTTTATAACTTAATGACATTTTCTCTTTCAGCTCATTTAAATAATTTCCTGCCACATTGGCGGAGTTGGCTAAAATTGTGTCTTCTACATCCTCCAGGACTACTACTTCACCATGTTCATTGACTAATTTGTATTCTTGTAAAATTGGAAGTCTACCTAGAACATCTGTAGTTGGTGTAATTATGTCAATTGGTATTCTTGGTTTTCTGCCAAACATCATCTCAAATGGAGTTTGATTTGTGGTTGAATGAACGGAAGTGTTGTATGCAAAAGTGTATTTTTTACAGTGTATGTCCCATGTTGTTTGGTCAAGGTCTATATGAGCTTGAATCATTGTTTTGAATGTCCGAACGCCTCTTTCACTTAGGCCATCACATTGAGGGTGAAATGGAGTCGTTTTCAAACGCCTTATGTCTAAAAAATCATAAACAAGGTCACTTAATTTTGATTGAAAACATTTAGCCCCATCGGACAAAACTGCTTCTGGTATACCGTACTCACATGCCCATTCATCTATTACATTACCTGCTGCTGTTATTGCTTTAACATCTTTTGTGGGACACAAGAGCATCAGTTTAGTGAAATGATCTGCAATAATTTGTAAGTATTTGTTTCCTCGACTAGTGGTTTTAAAAGGACCAGCAAAATCAGTTGTGATTAATTGATTTGGGCGGCAGGGTGTCAAGTAAAGTAATTCTGCCAAACCTTCGTTTTTTTTACTCTTTGTCTTTTGGCATATGTCACAATGTTTAATACAATTTTTAATTTCTTCTTTCAAAAATGGTCTATAAAACCTTTCAATAATTTTTCCTGTTGTTTTGTGCCGACCAAGATGGGCATTAAAAATCGAAGAATGGATATGTTCTACTACTTCTGCGACTACTTGTTTTGGAAGAACAAATTGCGTAACTAAAAAGCCATTACGGTCTTCTGAGTGTCTGTAAAGAACACCTTCAACCATAAATAAATTGTCAAATTGTTTATACAAAATTTGTCTGACTGGGTTTTCAAAAATATTTATTTTGGGTTTTTTATCCTTGTGAGTTTTTTTTAAATCGATCATCCATTTGATGTCTTCATCTTTTAATTGTTCATTGTTCAAACTTCGGTATTGCTCTATCTGGTTAGAGTTTGGATTTTGTGAAATAATTTTTGCATTTTCACTTGTGTCAGTTTCTAATGAGACCATTTCTTCCTCTTTTTCATCTACCATTGCTACTAAATTGTCTAAGTAGTCATCATTGGACTCAGCCACTTCATTTTCATCTGGTAATCTTGACAACATATCAGCTACAACATTTTCTTTACCTGCTTGATAGATTATTTCAAATAAATATTGGTTCAGTCTGAGAAGCCAGCGTTCGAGTCTGGGATGTGTGTTCTTTTTATTCAAAATCCAAGTTAGCGATTGGTGATCGGTCTTTACGGTGAAGAATTTTCCATATAAGTATTGATGAAAGTACTCGATCGACATAACCACTGCTAATAGCTCTTTCTCAGTTGTTGAATAATTTCTCTGGGCTTTTGTATAGCTTTTTGAGAAATAAGCGATTGGGTATGCTACATTTTCAATTATCTGTTCTAATACGGCGTTATAGCCGTATTCGCATGCGTCAGTAGAGAGAAAAAATTGTTCTTGAAAGTTTGGAAGTACCAGAACCAAATTACTACAAAGAGTTTCCCTGACATCAATGAAGCTCTTTTCTGCTTCAGCAGTCCATTCTAAAGGTACTTTTTTCCCGTCTACTGCCCCGTTCTTTTTTCTACATCTTAATGGAACTTCTTTGAGATTCATCATGTCATAAAGAGGTTTAGTCAATTTTGCGTAATGGGCGATAAATCTTCGATAGTGATTGGCAACTCCGAGCCATGATTGTAGTTCTCTGATATTGGTTGGTCGAGTTCTATTTTCAAGGCACTTAGCTCGATTTGGATTTGGTCTTATTCGATTTTTTGATATAGTATTGCCAAGTAGTTCAACTTCTTCTACTACTGGGACACATTTTTCAAAGGAAATTTTTAGGTTTCTTGACTTTAGTGTGTCAATTACTTCTTTAACTACTTCTACATGCAAATCAATCCCTAATTTAGAAGAGTTTGTAAAAATGATTGTGTCGTCCAAATATACTCTTAGCATATTATTTACAATAAATTTATTTAAAACTCTTTCAATGAATCTTTGGAACCAGCCTGGTGCTGATTTAATGCCCATTGGCATTGAGAGATATTCAAATATTCCAAATTCGCAGATAAATGCTGTAACCTCAATCGATTCAGATGCGAATGGAATTTGGTGATAGGCCGCTTTCATGTCTATTTTGGTGAAAGTGTCTGCTTCAGCGAGCTTGTTGTACAAGTCTTGGATTGACGGCAAAGGATAATTATCATCCTTTATTAACTTGTTTAAGGCTTTGTAGTCAACAGTTATTCGAATTGAACCGTCTGGTTTGTGAACGACATGTATAGGTGAACACCATGGGCTATTACTGGTTCGAATAATTTTTGCCTCTAACTGTCTGTCGATTTCCCGATGCACTTTTTCTTTCAAGTGGTATGGAAGTGGTCTGGATTTACATTTCAGTGGTTTCTGGTTCGATTCGATGAATTCAATTCGAAATGCTGCATCCGAGTTGAAATTTGGTCTTAAGTCAACAACATCTTTTGCCGAGATATTTCTCAATTCCTCTACTACCACTTGTCTTGCATCATCAATTGATTTGAAACGAAAGTTAGGAGCCTCAAACGTTTCAGGATAATTTTCGAGAGTTTCTGTGTTCATTTGTATACTTTCAGTACTACAAGTGCTACTACTTGATAAACAAGTGAGTGTTTCTGAATTGCAGCTCCTCCTTTTGACTGAGTTATTTAATAAATGTTTCCTCTCCGATTTGAAGATTTTTTCACCTGATTGGACATTTTTCTTATTTTGCTCTGCATTTCACAAAATTTTGTTCTAAAATCCGGAATTTTTTGTACTAAATCGCGACCAAGAATAAAATCGTGGTCTGTGACATTTTCGGTGACAATTAATCTAACATTCTTCATTATGACTTCCGGTGAAATAACAAATTTTTTTAAAAAAACAAAACCAAAAATTTTAATCTTTCCGCTACAAGAAAATAAGTCTTTTCCTGTATAGGTTTCAAGTATTGTTTGTGGATCATGTTTTTTAATTATGTTAAAAAGTTTTAAACTAATTAAAGATCTGCGTGCACCACTATCGCACAAGTATTTTACCAAAGTATTGTTTAAGATAGCTTGACCAAAAATTGGGTTAGAAAAATCTTTATATTGTCCCGAATCAACATTTAGAATTTCTTCATTTACTGACCTTTTTTGTTCTTCCGGCTTTTTCTGATGTTGGTGTTGCTGATGTTGATATTGATCGCTTTGTTGAGTCGGACCGAAATTAACGAACTTTTTTTGGTTCCGATTGTATGGGTTGTACTGAGTATTGTAAGATTGTTGCTGATATGAACTCTTCTGGTTTAGATTCATATTATTCTCAGTTGTCTTTTGTTTCCCATTGTAATCAGTTTCACTTGTATAGAGATTGTTCTTTGTATACATTGCTACAGTGCTACTATTTCTGTCGAAGCCATTGTTTTTGCAGTTCACGTAGTCAATGAGGCTTTGGATTCCAAAAAATTCATCGGGTTTAAACGCTCGCATTTTGTGCATTTTTGTACGTGCAACTTCTCTTAAGCGTACGTTGAAAAGGCCTTCAACGAATCTCTCCTTAATGATATGGTCCAAATCGATTGAGCCCTCCAAGTTTGGAAAAACACTATTAACCAAATTAATGATATTTTGTCCGTAGTCTGTAATTGACTGACTCTGCCTTTGCTTGTACTCATTGAGTTTTGTCCAGTTAGAAAAAGACTGGGTAAGAGCTGTTTGTGGTACTACTAGTCGCAAGAAGGCGGTTTTGAATTGCTCAAATCCATTTTCGTGATCTTTTAAAAATGATTCTAAATTTGAAAATTGCTTCAATATTTGATTTTCTATGTAGCTTACTACTACACGAACCCATTCGGATTCGTCGAAGTCTTTTAAAAATGATTCCATGACGGTTATCCAGGATTTACCATCCATACCTTTTCTGAATACGTCGGGAATTTTTAGAATGTTCGTATTTATTGCGGGATTTCGATCCTCAATACGACATTTTTTGTTGTTGTTTGAGTTATTAACATGCATGGTACTAATAACGTGTAAGGTTGTCTTTGGCGTGGAATGCCTCCCTTTACGAAAATACTTCAATGCTATGAAAGTTGACAAAACAAGCGAGAAAAAAATTATTGTTTCCGTTGTTGTATAAACTATGACGGAACAACTAACACCATTTACGAGTTGAATCGTATTTGTCCAGATACGGATTAAATAAGATATGATTCGATCCGTTAATGATGGTTCAGGTACAAATTCTTCTTTTTTATGGAAGTTTATCCAAGCATTTACGCGTATGAAAAAGATAAAGAAAAGTACCGTGAATTTCAAAAAGTTCATTGTGACAATTCGGAAAATAATAAGAGAAAAAGGAATAAGTATGTGCCTATGTTAATACTTTAATTCGCGTGTTACTACTAATATACTATTTTTGTTAGTATTTAGTGTTAGAGTACACGTTTTTCTTTTGTTCGTTTCTAAATCAATTCTAATAAAGAAAAAAACCTAGGGACGCCAATGTAATAAACCTACTTATTCGGCACTAAGCGGTTTATACTCTAAATGTTTAAAATAAATAAAAGAAATTCTTCTTAGTAAATATTTTATTTAATTATGTTTTAGCCACTTCTAGCCTAAAGAAAAATACAATATATAAAGAAAAAGATAGGAAAAAGAATAACAAAAATAATATAATAAGTAAAACTGAAAAAACTAAAACATGTGCTACAATTTCAACATGCTTCTATATAATTAAACAAACATGCATATGTAATATTTTAAATCAAAACAAACTGCTCTTTAAGTGAGAAGATGATGTTGTTATTTAGAGAACTACAACAAACGGACAAAATAAAAGTAAAAAGGATGACAAAATTATGGAAGCTACTGACAAATTTTTTTATAATATTAACAAACATTTTTTAAAAAGTAAAATAATGACAAATATTTAAAAAAAAAGGGGTGCAAAATTATTGAAACCAATGACAAATTTATCAATAACGAAAACAAAAAAAAAATGGAAAGTTCGCAAGTGAACCCAAACGAAATTCAACGTTGGAATTTCAAGAATTCAGTAAACTAAATCTCAAAAAATTGGAGAAACCTGTAAGTCACAAAACAATCTTTAAGCAACTCAAATATGTACTCAGAGACTCAGAATTTAAAGAAATTATAGCAATTTACAATTTCTCTTCGAACAAAATATGGAAATATGAAAGACAAAATATGAAAGTCTTTGAACGTTCAATAGAAATAAATGGTGACTTTTTCAAGCTTGAAGATGCCAACAAATTACCAGAGACAAGAAGGTACTCGATATTAAGATTTCACTTTCTCCCAGATGATTTCAACAAGGAATTTCTCCGAGAAATTTTCGATGCTGTTTAAAATCACTGGACCCAAAGTTGAACAAATTTCAGTAGAAACGTACAAAGATAGTCAAGTTAAAAACGGTGTGAAACGAGTAAAAATTTCCTTCCCGAAAGAATCAGATCAGTTAGTTAGAAATTTGACTGATCCAACAGTTCTATACAGATAAAAATGCGTTATTTCAATTGCTGGACAAAAACAAAATTATCTTAATTAAAACAAAAATAAAATCGGATCTATTTTAGACTATTCTTTTCCTTGCTTGAATTCATTTTCAGAAAATAATATCAAAAAACTACAAGCAATTCAGAATTCAGCAGTTGATCTATCCTTAAATTAAAATATGATACTCCCTCCAATATCGTGCATCATGAAGCTTTAAAAAACTTAAATTGCTAACAGTCTCAAATCGGCTTTTTGAGTTGAGTGAGAGATATGTTGGGACAGGACTAATTCATTACAGTCAATCCTCGATATAACGACAAAGTTGGGCGGAAATTTTTATATTCGTTGTATCGAAATTCGTTCTACCGAAAATCCCATACAAAAGCATTGAATAAATTTTAAGATTTATTATTTTGAATTTTTATAAAAATAAATGAAAAAGGTGAAAAAATTTATAAAAAAATAAAATGAAAAGAAAAATTAATCCTTTTTTAAAATTAATTCTTTTGAACTAATGATTGACTTTTTCGGTTGAGTTAACTCTTCAATTTCATTGTTACTATTGTTTGATTCTTCTTTTTTTGTAGCAACTGTATTTAAAATTTACAAATCAGTAAGCGAACCACGTGCTGCTAAATTTGAGTCGACTGAAACATAAGCATATTTTTCGAAATCTATTTTTGAAAGAACGTTAATTGTTGTCACATTCGAGCCATGTTCGATTGCATGTAATTTTCACGCGCAACATCGGTACGATATTTGACTTTGAACGATTGAATAATTCCTTGATCTAAGGGCTGCAAAACAGACGTACAATTAGCAGGAAAAAATGCGATTTTTATATTTTCACAAATGTTATTTGACTTTTGACCACTAAAATTGTCCAAAAAAAGAAGAACTTTGCGATTATCTGCTGTAAATTTATATTTTTTATTGAAAGAATATAGATAAAGTCAAATAAAGAACAATTAAATTTTTGCTTTATTTCCAATTAGTTAATTAAATGTCAAGATTTTTTTTTAAAATATAAAGGTGCGAATTTTTTTTTGATTTTTCGTTGTATGAAGTTTTATTTCTTAAGAAAAAGATTAATTGGTTCGTTAGAAGAACCTTGTTGTATCGGGTTTTCGTTGCATCGAAATTCGTTCTATAGAAGATAAAAAGTATTCATTTTCCATTGATCGAAATCGGTTCTGATAATCGAATTCGTTCTATAGGGTTTTTCGTTCTATGGGGTTTCGTTGTACGGAGGATTGACTGTATATTCCATTGATTGTAAGACTGGTGGAGGAATACAAAGAAGGTTTTGAATCGAGATATATTGAATACCCAACTCCATTGTGTAATTACTACCTTACTATTTCCTCCTTTTTTCCTGGAACTTGAACTTTGTAAACATATGCCACATGTAACAATCTATGCCACATGCCACATGTACAGAAAACAAATAAATAAAAATAAAATTTAATTTTGTCAGTCCTTAAAATAGTAGGCAAAATGATTAAGCACAGTAAATGTCAAAAAAGCTAACATTTATTTAATTTATATAAAACATCTGAAATTAAGCTATTTATTAATTTCGTCAAATAATTATTTTTAGATCAAAAGTAGAAAGAAAATAGGAAAAAAAGACTCTGAGAATAAAATACAATTTGTCTTTTATCTTTTTTTTGAATATTTTTGTTGAAGAGAATTGAGCAAAATGTAAAATTATGGTATTTATTAAAACAATTAAATAGATTCGAATTTTTCAACATGCTTATAATGCATACTCCTTGATAAGTTTGTTAACTTTTTATGCGAGAAAGCAGCCTGATAGATATCAAGTTTATAAAATTTTCTATTCATTAATGAACAATCGTCTTTCAAAAAGACCAATTAATCATCAAGGCATTCATGGAAAAAACCAAACTCTTTTTCAAAAAAATAAAAGCATGATGCAAAATTAATTATTTGAATTAGCTTCTCTCATGGAATTGTAAAAAATAATAAATTAATTTTAGCATAGTTTTTAACAATGTGCTAATCTGTCTGGCTCCCTAATTAATATAAAGACAAAATATATTTTACTATAGAAAAAGTTGTAGAATAAAAATACTAACTTAAAGAAAAAAATACAAACATAAAGAGAAGGATAGAATCCTAAAGAGTTTTAATTTTTTCTAAAGAAAGTTATTAGCATTATAAAAGGATTCATTTTTTGTTAAAGCAATTTCATTTGATTTCTAAAAAATTTCATTCAAAAAATAAATAATGGAAAATTTTATGATTCATCCAATTCATCAAGATTTGATTTGACCATTAAAAAAAATAATTGTCTATTAAAAGAAGCTGATAAGTTAACTTCAACTGATTTTTTTATACAAGATTTAAATACTGGTTACAGATTATATAACAATACAAACAAATATCACATACAAATTTTCCCAAAATATTGTAGTTGTATGCATTTTTTAGAATATGCTATATGTAAGCATTATATTGCTTTTTGTAAGTTAACAAATCATCCATTTGGAGAAAATGAAAGAGAATTTATTCATATTAAAAGACGAGGTATACCAACAAAATCAAATACTGGTGCATTAACAAGAGATTAAATTGGCTATATATTTAACAAAATAGTATTATCTTTAATTTAGTATTTTTTTCTTTATAAAAATAATTTTTCATTTATTTATATAAAAAACTTATTTAATTTCGAATAAAAGTCTTTATAATCAATATTAATGTATATAATTAAAAATGATTTTCCTTTATATTAATTATTAAATCAATCTGTCTATTCACTCGAGTAATTATATACCAATAAATTTCAATTAGGATAATTAGCAAAATATAAAATTAATTTTTTAAATACTTTTTAAATAGGAAAAAGTATAATAACTTTTTTTTGCCAAATATATTTTATAATTTTAGTAAAAATGGAAACAATTTTTTGCATCCAATAATTAAAAATAAGAAGAAAACATTTTAAATATTGTTAAATTTTTTATGTTTTTAAATAAATTATTTTAAAGAAAAAAGATTAAAAAATTTTTTGTCTAATGATCAAAATAAAATCTATTTCATAAAATACTTTTCTCAAGATACAGTGGTTTTAAAATTTCTGCCAACAATATCAAAATAAGTACTTAAGAAGTACTTAAGAAGTACTTAAGAAAAAATAAAAGGAATGATTAAACTTATTTTCTATCTTTTTAGAATAAATTAAAAATAAAGTTTTTGTATGCTAATTCTAGAAAAATATTAATTCCTTTAGCTGATATTGAAAAAGTTGAGAGAGAGTGATTCTAAATAAAATCAAGAATGTTAAAAACAATTATTTAATTTAAAGAAATTCCAGAATGTTTATTTGTTTCATTAATTACTAAGTGGTAATTTAAATTATTTAAAGCTCATCCCATATGAAAAATATAAGTTAAAAGTTATTTTGATCCTGATATTTTTTTTCAGCTTAAGCAAATAAACCATTTAATATTGGAATTATTTTAAAAAATCTGATGTTTATAAAACTTGAATTCTTTAGGTAGTACTTATAAAAAAATTAGACGAAAAAGAAATCTAAATAAAGAAATAAATAAATAAACAAATTGAATTGAAAATTAAAAAAAAAAACAAATAAATTTGGTTGACATAAAATTTAAGAATTTTAATTACAACAATTCAGACATTTAAAAAATTAATATAAAAAAGCTTTTATTGGACTATAAATAAATTCTAAATGAGAAAAATAAAAGTTTATATTGTATTTAGTTTGCTTCTTTGTCTTAGAAACTGTAGTCACTTCTATGGAGGCAGTATTTCTTGGAAAGCTATAAATCCAAATGCAATCACCAATATCGATGTTTTGATACAGTGGAGATTTTTTTGGCGTTCTTCCACGTCAGCAAGCCACAGATGTGATGACACAAAAATTTTGAATGGAAATCTTATAGGTGACAATGGAGCAATTGATTGTGTAACCGGATGTACTCCAACAACATTCAGTATTGATTCAAAAGTAATATGTTCAGATTATAGTTTATCTAATGACTGGTCAGGTGGTCAACGATCAACTTTAGTCACATTTTTAAATCCTATATATGCTGAAGGAATTTTTAGCGGAAACGCTTGGCTAACCTTGAATACTGGAGGAGGAAGCTGGGAACTAAGATTCAAGATGAATTTGACCAAAAGAGAAGACACCTTAAAGATCAACTCACCACCAACTAGTCTTGTAAATCCGATTACAACAATGCGGCTTGGATGCGATAACACACTGAAAATCTACACTGCCGATAGAGATGGTGACACAGTAAGATGCCGATGGAGTGAGAGTTCGATGGGCGAATGTGCAGGAATCTGCAGTAGTGTTCCAGGTGGTGATTTGGATGAAGAAAAATGCACACTTAAATTTTCGCCTTCTTCCACTGGATATTATGCAGTTGCCATTCAAATCGAAGACTTTGCTAGCAGTCAATCAACAACTCCATTAAGCAGCACACCAGTTCAATTTTTGATTATAAGTCGAACACTGGCATGTGTCTATGACAAGCTACAATTCCAACAACCCACACTGAAAGATGATGCATGCACTGCAGTTAAATTCAACGAAACTTTTCATTCAAAACTAATCGTGTTCAGTACTTCACAAGTGACTGAATTCACCACTCTATCACCTCCGGGTCTGATAAAATCAAAAATAGACAATTACAACAACAATTTAAACTTGTGGTATGTCAATTTAACATGGCCAATAACTGATCCTGATCTAATCGGACTCAACTTATTTTGTTTTGAAGCAATCAATATAGATGGTGACAAGACCGATCAGAGGTGTGTTTCTCTTGTTGTTGATGCAGTGTCGCCAATATTTGAAAATCCTTTTCCAACAGGTCTTGTTGATCCGATCATTCCTTTTTTTACCATCAATGCAGCAAATGTGCCAATAACAAAATCAACACGTCCAGGATCATATATTAGAGTTTTTGATTCAAATAATACCCAAGTGATAGAGATTGAATCTGTTTCATCCAACATAGCTGTCATCAATTCAAAGACACTTATTTTTAGTGTTGACTTTAATTTTACCCACGAAGAGACCTATTACATTCTTTTTGACACTGACGTTGCTCAAAGTACTCAGTTTTGTGGACTAGAATCACTTCCAATTGATAATGAGACATTTTGGGTTTTCACGATAAAAGCTGATCCGTTAAAAGTTGTTAACGTCACATTTAATATTACTACCATTGAGAATGGCAATCAAAACAATTCAAATGACACTCTTTCTATTGAACAATTTAATAATTTTGTTTCATCTTTTTTTGAATTTTACTCAGTTTTTTAAGAAAAGCAACTTTGGGAATAGTTTCAACTTTAGGTGCTGCTGTTCTTTTGACTCTGATTTTCTTTTCAATTATTTTCTTAATGAGCTGTTTTTTTATCAAAAATAAAATGAAATCATCCATTTCGCCGATTACAAAAATAAATTTAAATACAAATCATGTCACACTTAATAGTAATCATTTGGAAAATAAGCAAATAGATAGTTTGAATTCAAGAATTGGTCAGATGGGAATAGTTGAAGAAATCGAAGATGTTCCAATCAATAAAAGTTCTCCATTTTATCAATCTAATGAAAAAATTAAACCAAGCTCAGTCACTAGACCAAGCGAAGTAAAGCCAAAGAGATTTGTGAGGGACACAACAAGATTTGATTTTAAAGAAAATCCAGATTCATATGTTGTTAGTCGGTCGAATTTATTTGGATATCAAAGTGTAACTGTTGCACCGAAATATTCAAATTTAAAAATAATAAGATAAATCAATGAATTCATGTAAAGACTAAAATTATATAATCTTCCAAAAACATTAAAATATTTTAGTTAACTTTAAGGGAAATTTTAAAAAATTTTCAAATAAATGCTCGATTTTTTTTCATTTTTTTAATGATTAGAATCATAAAATTAAAAAAAAATTCTAACTGAAATATTGTTTTTCTCATTATTTAGATTTTTTTTGCATAATAATACGTAGCTATTTTTTTCGCTTATACCTTGAACGGCTATTTTCAGGTTTTTATTTTATTAAGGAATTGATTTTTCATTTCATTTTGAGATAAAAATTATTGAATAAAAAATTATTTAAATTTTTACTAATAGTCTTTTTTTTGCTAATCGTGGTGAAAATCGTTTATTGATTTTCAGTACAGATCTTTATTTAAAATTGCATTTTGCAAAAAGATTTGGGTTCTGCATTATTTCTTAGAATGGAATATTTATTTTTGTACAGGCGAGCCGAGTGTGTGAATGATAGGCTAAATATTTAGTTAAACACTTTATTTTAAATAAATTAGGAATAACAACTGAATCTATTTTCTATTTGAGTAACAGTATATGTTTATAGTCTGATAATGTCACCATACTACATTCCTCCCACCTTAGACTGGAAATTGTCCTCAATATCAAAAAATATCTAAAAAAAAAGACAATTTCAGAACAATACAAAATGTTAACTTAAATCTGCCCTTTTTTTAAACAAATTAAAAAATTATATTAACAAAATTTCAAAATAATTAAAAAGTTTCAATTTTCATATTTTTCAAAAAAAACTAGCTCTTTTTTTCTTTAAGCATGTCATATTTCTTTTTAAGGGCTGTTTCTCTCTTCTTCTTTTTTCTTCACATTTGTTCTTCTAAAGCATCCTTATTTTTAGCAATTTTCTTTTTTCCGTTCTGCAAGTGTGACAAACCACTTTTCCTTCTTTATTCATCAAATGCTCTTTATAATTTGTGGAACATTCTTGGTTTCCACATATTGAGAAAATTTGTCAATCCTCTCAATTCGAGACATGCCATGCAAACATGGTTCGGCTCAATTTCTTCTTTACAAAGTCTGCATTTTTCCTTAGGGACCATTCATGCAACAAAATGGTGCCTGAACTCATCTTTTGTTAGTCCTGTGTTGCAATACGGCCAACTAAATAAAGGGACAACTGCCGGAGGACAAGTAAGTAAATGTTTCGCTTCTTCTTTTTTTTTAAACTCTTCCTCACAGTTTTGGCATGCTTTCATTTGACTCCATTACTTGTACACTGTAATTATCAACTTGGTACCTTTTGTTGCATAATCCGCACGTAATGAAAGGCTCATCCATTTTTATTCGGAAAATTTCAATTTGTCATTATTCGCGCATGGCCTCACATGTTGTCAAATCATGTTTATCTCTACTTTTTTGTCACAAATAGTGCACTTATTTTCGCTTACCAACATTTTTGGGGTGAACTTCCGTACCAATTGATTAAACAATGCCATCTTCGCTCCTCTTCTCTCAAACAGCCTTTTTCAAACAGTTTAGGACTATGAATATTTGTTTATATGTTTTGTATGGATGTAGTTGCGAAGAGTGCTGGAGGCTAACGTATTCTGGGAATGGGCCCTTTTGCAATTTCTTACCTAACGAATGTTTTGGAAAGAAGGAGAAAACGGATTGCGAGTTTGAACCTGTGTGTAGCAGACCGAAACTGACTCCGAATGATGTAAAGCTTGGTTGTAGAATGGTGACACCAGTATGTATTGGAGAATTGAAGCAGCGCAGTTATGTAACCCTTTGGGGTGATGAAATTTGCTATAGATTCGGAAACAGGGAATCGATGCCAGCATGTGGGAAGGGTTTTAATGATTTTAACGAGATTGAAGTGCCAACGAGTACACGTGATGATGTTAAGCCAAATTTTACACGTACCGAGGCTAATCCGATGATTAAACGTGCTAATGAAAAGCATGCAAACACGAAGTTTGAACCAAAGGGAAACGTATATAATGGTTATACAAGTAGCGAGTGGACTACTAGCTTGTATGGAGGGAAGGAAAGTATCATGTCAAAGAAGAGGTGCTATATTTCGAAGTCAAAACTAGATGCATGTTCGACTAGGGTAGAAGCAACTCCACAATTGTCAGATTTTGGTGTTCCGAAGGTAAAAGAGCTAAATGGCCCAGAAGTAGAACAATCGGAAAGGTAAGTTGAGGCTGAAGAGCCAGCTATGTATTTTAAAATACCATTGATGATTGCATGCTATGTTTAACTATTGCATCACTATTGCATCGATGGGTATGACAGATTTGTTCCAACACATGAAAATGATTTTTGGCAAGACGGAACCAGTGAATATTGACGCGAAAGGTATTTATTACACACAAGCGCAGCAACCCAACGAAGATGTGAGAGCCTTTTTCACGAGTTTGTGGAATTTAGCAAAGAGCGCATTCAAAACAGATTCTACAGTGTCCAATGTGGATGGTATTGTTAAAGAAAGATTCATAAATAGTTTGAACGATCCGTACCTTATCATGCAGCTTACTTCGAACAAGATGTTCATGAAGAACAGTTTCGAAACGCTGGAAGCCACTTTGGAGCTCGTAAACAGGTTGGAGTCTTGGAAAACAATCAGTCAGGTCGTAATGTTACCAATGACTGACTGAATGAAAACAAGTTGGATTTCACGACGAGCTTTTAACAAAAGCCTACTTAGTGAAGACATGAGAGTGTGCTACATATGTAGAAAACTCGGCCATTTAGCTGCTTACTGTAGAGAGAATAGAAACACTGCCCTAACTTAACCGCCACGCACGATTAAACTGTTGTTATTAACAACTAAATGATGAATGAAAGCATTATTGGAAAGTGTTTTGTGAATGGTAAACCAGTACACTTTTTATTCGAAACTGGTACAGTGAAAACCATTAACACAGATTACCAAGATTTATAAGGATGAACTAATCAGAGACAGTGATTAACCTTGGGCGTCGCCTATTGAGTTGGTGAGAAAGTCAAGCGGAGCGTTGCGAATCTGTGTCGATTATCGGCGTCTAAATTAGGTGACTATAAAGGATTGCTATGCTTTACCGAAAATCGAAGATATTTTGGTAATGTTAGGAAAGCTAAATATTTTCCGACACTGGATCTGGCATCGGGTTTTCATCAAATCCAGATTCAAGAAAGAGACAAGGAAAAAACCTCATTTGTAACCGAATTCGGTCTTTTCGAATATATTGTCATGTCGTTTGGTTTGACAAATGTCCCAGCCACGTTCCAGCGTTTGATTGAGAAAGTTTTGAAATGCCTCATCGGTAAGATCTGTTTCGTGTACCTTGACTATACAATCATTTTCTCGACAAGAATTGATAAACATAGCGTTAATGTTAGAACCGTCTTAGTTCGAATTTAAACGGCGCTCCTCAAGATTGAATGGAGAAAATGTAAGTGGTTTCAGTTGTCGATCGAATATTTTGGTCATATGGTCTGTAACGTTGAAGTCCGACCGGCTCCTTGTAAAGTTGAAGTGCTTTTCCGCTATTCGCGACCACAAGCAATATGTAAGCACCAAAGCTTTTAAGGACTAGCAAACTATTATAGAAAGTTCATCAAAGCGTTCGCGAAAATTGCTGGTCTTCTACACAAAGACACAGAAAAAGGTAAAAAGTTTGAGTGGAGCGAGAAATGCCAATCTAGTTTTGAAGAGTTAAGAACTTATTTAACAACGCAAGCCAATGGAAACTCTGGGGTACTGATCTTGGGCATTGTGAATTTTGAAGCAAAAAACAAAAACAATAATCTTAAAATGAAATAACTTTTTTACTAAAAATCTAAAAATAGTTCTGCAAAATTTATCAGCTGGTACAAACTTTGTACCATCCAAATTTAGTCTCTGCAATAACTCTGCATTTTAATTTTAATGATTTTCTAATACTTTTAGTGCTTTACAAACTTGCAGAGTTTTTGCAGAGACTAAATTTGGATGGTACAAAGTTTGTACCAGCTGATACATTTTGCAGAACTATTTTTAGACTTTTAGTAAAAAAGTTATTTCATTTTAAAATTTTTGTATTTGTTTTTTGCTTCAAAATTCACAATGCCCTGATCTTGCCTGATTTTAGTCAATCATTCAGTTTGAAATTCGTTGCCAGTGATCACAGCGCCGGGGCAGTTTTGTGCCAAAAATATAGGGGAGAATACCCACCAGTTCTGTATTTTAGTAAACGTTTTACGACGGCACAAAGAGAATAAGCAACCGCTGAAAGGGAACTGCTAGCGTTTGTTTTGGCTGTACTTAACCTGAAACGTTTCCTGAATGCGAAAAAATTTTGTGAAAAGTGACTGATTACAAGCCACTTATTTGGTTAAAAAACATCCTCACCCTTCACCGAGGCTCGCTAGATTGTTATGCATTTTAAGAGAGTATGATTTCGCTCTCGAATATCGTGAAGACCCTAGAAATGGTAATGCCGATGCGCTCTACCGATGGTTACTAAATACAGGTGAAGAAGATGAAGGAATCATCGAAATTGAAGAGGAATGGTAATTATAAAAATGTTGTGTTACAGGAGGTGGAAGTAAACAAGGCACAATTAGAAAATGAAAGTGTAGGGTTCCTGTTTAAGTGGTTGACAAGCGGTGAAAAGCCGGTTAAGTGCAGTAAAGATGGTTCGGATCTGTTCATTTATTGGTGCAATTTTCGAGATTTCAGAATTTTTGGTAAAAACGTGTATCGCTGTAATGACAAATCCGAACATGGTGTTTATTTTCAGGACGTTATGCCAACCGATGACCGCCCGAAGTCCTGATAAAATTAGATAGAGACCCAATGAGTGGGCATCTAGGATTTGATCGAACGCTTGAAAAATTGAAACAGCGTTTTTACTAGCCCAATTATCGAAAAGAGCTTGCTGAGTTAAAAAACAAATGCGAAATCTTCGCGTCAGACAAAGCACCAAAGGTTTATACTAGACAACCAATTCCCCCAGTTATTGTAAGTCACCCTTTCCAAATCATTACCTGGGAAATTTTGGGCCACTCTCAGAAGGTCAGTTTATTTATATTTTAGTAGCAATCTGCCATTTTACTAAATGGGTAGAGTTGTTTGCATTAATAACACAAACAGCTGAAGAGGTGGCAAAAACCTTTTTCTGGTTATCTGCCGCTATGGCGTCCCCGAAGCTGCCCTGTCAGACCAAGGAACAAACATCCAGTCCGAAGTCATGTCCTTTTTTTTTGAAAAATTAGATATTCATCGCCTACGAACCTCAGCCTATCACCCACAGTGAGATGGAGCTACAGAGCGGTTTAACCGAACCTTAGAACAAATGTTTTCTTGCTATGTTGCCGAAACGCAAAACGAATGGAAAATTTTTACAATGCCTTGCTTTTGCCTATAACAAAAGAGAACATGCTACAATCGGTCTTACACCTTTTGAAGGAGTGTATGGTCGAAGACCCAATCTTCGGGTTGATCTCATGTTCCCCAAACCCGTTCTAGACCTAAAAATTAGAATTGAAACGTACGCTGAAAATATACAAAAGCATCTTTATCTATGTAATTAAATAGAGAGGAAAACAACGGATCACAAAGTAAACAAGTTTAAGTTTTATGCTGACAGAAGCGTGAAATCAGCGGTTTTTGATTAGGTGATCGTGTTTGGTACCTGAATCCTGCCCAAAAAAAGGGGGTATCAAAGAAACTGAGCCGTAAGTGGGTTGGACCATCCTACAGCTCAGTTCCTATACAATCCTAGGAAAACAAGACGAGCATAATTACTTGATTAGACCTGATGTGAAGGGTAAAAATAGATAAGTGCATGTGAACAACCTAAAGCGTTGTTAAAGCCCTGCCGAGAATGTACGGTACGAAACGATAATTGACACAACAAATGCAAATACTATAGGAAAAGAAAATGAAAGTACGACAAAAGAGTCTATACATCGAGCTGATGGGTCTGCGCCAGCCCCGAAGGAAGCTATCGTAAATCAAAAAGAATCAACAGCTGACCAGGCCGCTGAGGAAGACTCGTACTGGCTCGATGACCAACATTTAAATTTTAGATTGATGATTCCGGAGACAATCACTCCGAACTATACTTCGAACCTAATTGTTATTTTTCAAACGCAAATAAAAAGCGGACTTATTAGAAAAAACGGTACGCCTGGACTAATACGCTGCCGTAAAACCCCAGAACGATTCGGGTCCTAAAAAAAAAAAAAATTTAATTCTAGTTATGTTTTAAATTTTTTTAAGTTTGTTTTAGAAAAAGTTGAATGTTGAAGATTTTATTTTTTGCACGAAGTTTTCAGTTTCTTGTTTGGATTTTAAAATTAAAAATAAATTGGAAAATGTAATTGGATTTAAGTGTTTCCAGGTACCAATGTAGATAAGGGTGGAATATTTAAAAGACAATCAAGAAAAGAAACAGGAATTTTTTCTCTTCATTCAAACCAATGGTGGAACGGAACCTTGACCTAACGCTCTGTTAGGTCAAGGAAACACCCAGGGGAAGGCTAATTGTTTATGGGCATGGTATATTCAGTTTACATCGGCTGGCTATTGGATATTATAAACCACCGAGCCATCAACAAAAAATCCTCTCGGGCTTATGATGAGGGCCGGATAGGAGTAGGCGCTCCCATCAGTGGCGTTATAATGCCAACGCCAAGTAACGTCCAAGCAGCTGGCCTTCTGTAACATCCTTTTTAAGCCACTCTGGATGTTACTCCGGCCTCTGCCACCCTTTTACGAGCTCCAGCACCAGTCGATCCAACTCGCATCATCTTCAAAAGAATTTATAATTTTCTGGAGAACAATAGTCTACTAATCCATGAACAATCAGGATTTAGAAAACATAGACGCACTACAAATAATCTTTACTTTCTTATTCTAAAAGTTTCAGAGTCCTAATAGAAAGAAGTAGGTATGCTGTCGATATTTTGACATTTCTAAAGCTTTCGATAGAGTTTGGCATGATGGACTAAATAACAAGCTAATAAGAATTAATTTACCTCCTTATCTTATCTATTGGATAAGATCGTTTCTGCACTTTAGATCTTTAAAAGTAAATACAAATGGTCATCTAAGTGATATTCTCTATTAAAGCAGGAGTTCCACAAGGTTCAGTAATTAGTCCGCTTCTTTTAAGCATTTTCATAAATGACAAACCTAAAAGAAACCAAACAAACTTCCAATACTCTCTTTTTTTTGCAGATGATTTGGCTACTTTTTTTACTTAAAAAAAAACAGGAAACCTTGAAAAAGTGATTAATAAGAATTTAAAATTTAAATATGGTTTTTAAATGGAAAATGAAAATTTCTGTTGAGAAATCATGTTATGTGATCTTTGAAAAAAAAAATAAAGTTAAAATTAATCTTGACCTTAAATTTAATAAAAGTAATTTAAATAAAGAGGAAAAAGTTAAATTTTTAGAAATGACTTCAAACTCAAAACGTACGTTTAGTCCAATGGTGGATGAATTAAGAGAGCTTTGTAATTCAAGGCTTAACTTAATAAAATATCTCTCAAATCAAAAATGGGATCTAAAACAAAAACAATGTTGAAAAACATTAGGTATTTTGTATTATTTAAGTATTCGTGTATATATCAGCAATCTCTATCTTGTATTGACGTACAAGATACAGATTGTATGATTAAATGACGCCATGATCACTCTTTTGAGAAAGTTTCGTTGCTATTGACGATGAACCATGGAAAATACCAGCTTCAACTTCCGTTCCTAATTCCGCAGAATCTCTTTTTTCCATCGTTTCAAATCTTGAAATAGTGTTCGTCCATTTATTACATCTGATACTGTCTATTCTTTGTTCTTTCGATCACGTTCCTGTCGTAGTTTGCGATTTGCTACCCTCTCACTAGGCGTTAAATCCTCATTCACGTTGACATTGTTGTATTCAGGTTTCTCACGTAAAATCTTTGATTTTCGAAATATAATTATTAGTTAAGTCTAGTTTAGCCTAGTGACTGATGCCGATTCTTTTGATCTCATTTCAAGTGTCTCGATTCGAACTCGGAGATCAGCAATTTCTGACTTGAAAGCGTTGACGCTCTTATCTTTCTCGGCCAAACTCTTTCGGTATACACAATCAATCGATCCAACGACGGCTTAAATGCCCACTTCTCTGGCGTAACGATTTCCCGTTCTACCAACAGCCTTTGTGGTTCCAAATTTGTCGCAACAGATACAGGATCTGTCAAGTTCATGTATTTTAAATATTTTTTTAATGTTAATAAAAGTTTAAAAAAATTGAATTTTTGCAGATGTACCAGGATATAAAAGTCTTTTAATTGAAAATAGTTTCTTGTTTAATAGTCAGAGAATTTTTGTTAAGAAATTTAATATTTTACATCAAACAAAGAATATTTAGTCTTTTTTTTTTAAATAAAATCTTTAACGTTATTTTTTTATGCAAGTTAAAACTAATAAATTTAAAAATGTTATCTTTTTTTTTTATTCTGCTTAACTATATTGCACAAAAAAATCACAAAATTATGAATTATTAATTATGAAAATTATATAATAATTGGCAAAAGTGGTATCAGTATATCAAATTTTTTCGATCATAATACCATGAAAAACCTTTAAACCATTTCAATTCCGATTTAAAATGTGAGTTCACTTAATGAATTTTTAAAAAAATTTTAAATCGCACCTTTTCATGCTTTTCAAATCTGTATGAAAATTTTTATTAAAAGATCAAAAAATAAACCATATCTGCAATCAAATAGATTAAATTATTATTATTAATATAATTATAAAAAAGCTACAGCAAGACAAGCTTGCGGAGGCGTCCTACATGAGATTTCACCTATGGTAGCTCGTTGCACATAATGAGATAAAACACTGATAGAAATATACAATAAAAATTTTAGGATTAAAAAAAAGTTAAATAATTTTTGCAAGAATAAAAAAAAAAAACGAATAAATAATAAAATTGTTTGTGGTGCCTATGAAACGGTAGTTTGGGTTCAAGACCGGAAGACGTCGTATCGGTTCTTGAAATGGTTTACCGAGGTGGCGTTGACGACGAAGGCAGGCAGGGCGTTCCATTCATTAACCACTCTGTTCGTGAATGTATTGGCACTTTGTAGGGAAGTTAGACCAGAACCTGAAAGATCTCTTCAACTGGCCGAGTATTCCTGTGGCACTGTTGACTTGATTTTAAATGTGGTTAGAAAATTTCAAGTTACGTGCGAATGTGACTCCCAGATCCTTTTCCGTGTCGACGAGGGCGAGCGTACTCCTGGAATCATCCTCACCCATATGTAGTTTAGGCACTATTAGATGGTTGATCTTGCGGGTGTTGCTGAAATCCATAGCCTTACATTTGCTCACATTGAAGAACATTCGCCAAGTATTCGACCACTCGGATAGAGCGTCGAGGTCGAGTTGCAGTGTGGCTAGGTCGTTTGTGCCGCATTTCGTTGCGATCAGTTTACTGTCGTCGGTGAATAATTTGACTAGGTGGCTGACTGCCGCGGGCATATCGTTGATGAAGATAACGAACAGGAGCGGACCGAGGACGCTGCCTTGGGGGACACCACTCAACATCGACCCAATCGGCTGTGTGCTGACCCATCACAACCCGCTGCTGCCTCCTGGACAGGAAATCAGTGACCTAGTCGACGATGCCAGGACAGCCATAGGCTACCAACTTAGCACTTAATGACGCATGACACACTCTATCGAAAGCCTTTGCGAAGTCAAGGAAGACGTTGTTTCTGTAGAGGTGATCGATCATGACGTCTCTTACCAAACGTTTCATCAACTTGCAGGGAATTGACGTCAGGGAGAAAGGTCGGTAGTTACCAGGTTCACTCCTGCTACCTTTCTTGAAGATGGGGCTGATCTGGGTGAGTCTCCATGCATCCGGAATCTTGCAGCTGGAGTACGAACTGGAAAAGATGACGCTTAGGACCTCCGAGAAGGCTTCCGCGCAGCTTTTGACTACGAATGGGTGAATGCTGTCCATGCCTTGCGATTTCCTAGGATTCAAACGCAGTATGCACTTGTGGACGATCTATGGCGAGAAGACTTTGATATCCACTTCCTGCTAGGTGCATGCCATTGACTGGAGAGGCTTGGCTAGGCATGGTAGACGTGAGATGAAGACGCTACCCAGCTGGACGTTGAGAATGTTCGCGATCTTGACACCATCCATGTGGAAAGTTCCATCAAGGTAGAGGAGGCCTTTGATAGAATCTCTGCATTGCTTCTGGCTGTTTATATAATTCTAAGAAGCTTTGGCTGGAGCTTGACTTGATTGGATGGCTCGTGATCTCAAGATCCAGAATGTTGTTTCCTAGCGTTGGGTTGAGGATGTGCTGGGACAGGAAGTTCTTACAAAAAATATTCAGAAATTTCAGACTGGAGGGACGACCTTTATAAACACAGAAGCCTCCATCGTTGGTCCAGCTTATATCAGGGAAGTTGAAGTCCCCGGTCACTAGAAGACTTTTGAGAGACGCTGAGTCGCACAGGTGACATGCACGGCCGATGGACTTGTTGAGTTCGAAGTTTAATCTCTCTGTCAGCATACGGAGGCCTGTAGACTCACCCAACGAGGATCGTTTCGTCGTTGATCTTGACGTTGCACCATACCTGCTCGCACCTAGTGTTACTCAGGACCGCATCACTGACCTCGAAGCTTTCTACATCGCCTCGCACATGGATCGCGACATTTACACCACGGACCACCTCTTATTTCTTGCAGAAGAGCTTGTAGTTGTCTAGTTTGCAGTTGCTGAGATTTAACCATGTCTCGGTAATGAGGATTACGTGAGAGTGGTTGTGGAAGGCAATTAGAGAATTGAAGTCGCTCCATTTATTAACGAGAGATGTAGCATTAGTATAAAAACATTTTAACAAATTGGTTGGATTGTCGGGAGTGTCGTTGCAGTTAGGAGATACGGTGCGCTTAATTAAAATAGATCTCCCTAAGCTCGCTCGACCGTATGCCACAACAAAATTTCTTGCCAGCTTTTTGATGATCTGCAGATTGGACACCGTAGCGGTGCCTCCCTCCAGCGTCTCCTTCACTCAGCTCTGCATTACGCCGATTACGTTCGATTGTAAGCTGCCGATCCATCGCTTTTCGCTAGGTGTTCTGTCCGGGTTGATGTAGACACTCTTGAAGTTATCCGTATCGCGAAGGTTCCTGGCGTTACGAAGCGTTTGCTGTTTCGTGTCTTCGCCCTTTAACTCCACCACGATCATGTCCAGTGCCCTCGTAGTGTCCTCCCCGGTATCGTCCCTCCTGGTGTTTTTGATGCGTCTGTGGCTCTTGAGCTTGCTCCTTTCTATATTAAGAGTTTCCAAGATCTCCTTCACCTTCTTCTTGTCTTTTTCTTCGGTTCCGATGCCGTCTCCTGATATAATTACATTGTTCTCGATTCGACTTTTCAGAAAGTTCTTTGCTGACACTGGCCATGAGGGCTTGCGTCTGGTCTTTCGGTTTGTTGCCGTTAACTATGCTGCTCCACGATACTGTCGGACCACCAGATGCATTCCCCTTAAACTCTTTTATTTCGGTTCTTAGTTCCTTTGACTGCCGAGCTGTAGATAAATCGGTCACTCATGATAGGACTGAGATAGATTCGGTCCAAGATAACAATTTAATATTATTTTTTTTTTTGTTAATTTGAATTTTGAAATTTTTTGAAATGAAAAAATTTTGTTTTCAAAGATCAAAAAATAAACCATATCTGCAATCAAATAAATTAAATTATTTAAAAAATTTATGACAGAACAGATAAAATTAATGCTAATTATTCAACAAGAAAAGCAAAGAATAATAGGCATATCGAAGATGATGATCATTTCAAAATATCATTTCAATTCGAAGAATCTATATTTAGATATTATAATTATAAAAATATTGGTTGGAAAGACCTATCTTTTCATTTTATTACTTATTTTGAATTTTATATTTGAATTTCTTTTTTAAAATTTAATTTTGAATGCTAGATACAAATGGCTTAATTTTTTGTGTTTGAGCTACAAAATGTATCCAATGTTGAAATAACATTGAAAAAGTGCGATGCTACAAATATTTTTTTTAGTTTCAATGAAAAAATAATCTTAAGTTAATATTGCAAACATTTTCAGTTTTGAAATTAAACTCTTTAGTGAAATAGAATGAGTTTAATTTTTATTTGGAAATTTGACTTTTTTTAACTTTTAAATTATTCATTTATTTATTTTTTACCGAGCAAATGCTTCTTAAGAATAAAAACAAATGAAAAAACTAAAAAAAAAAGTCAAAAGATATAAAATAAAATAAAATAAAATTGAACAAAAATAAAAAAATAAAAAAAAAAATAATAAAATATTCGTTAGATTAAAGTTTATATTCAATTGCTGAAAAACTGGATCTAGTCGTTTAGGTGAACCAAAGTTCACTTATTATCCAAAAAATTCTTGTTTTAAGGTTTTGTGAACTAATGGTTCACCCTATTTTTTTTTTCAAAATTATGTGAACAATTTGAGTAAAACTATTTAACAAATGAATGCCTAATTCTCGAAACTGATATAAAAATTAGTTAATAGTTTTTTTGGTTTTTTATTTTTGGAGTACCTCTAGAAATAGCTTAGCATTTTCTCTGATCTACTCATTCCATAATCCTAAATACCAAAATGCGCTCGTTCCTTAAATCTTTTCCTTTCAGCATAAAATAATAAAAATTTAAGAAAATTAAAATTAAATTTTCACCCTTCAAGTGTTTGACTTTGGGGAACAAAGATTTATCTTTATCGCAAAATTTCCCTTCCGCCCAACTTTAAATTTTCTATTTAATTATTTATTCTATCTTATTTTTTATCATTTTATTAGCTTTTTTATATTAGGTGAACAATTTTAGGATTAGGTGAACTAATATTTCATAAAAGTCTAAATAAAGTTTTAAAAATTTCATATTTAATATTACAATATAAATTATCATAAATTATGAAAGAAAACTTAGTTGACACTGGGTCGACCTTACAAAGGACCCAACCAAACAACAGGCCAAAAACCGTATGTATGATATCCGAGACCTCTAAACGACCCCGATCAAAAATTAGCCCAGAACAAAGCCCAATTGAGTATCGCTTTGTTGAAATGTCAGAATTTACTAGCTTGAAAAACCGAGTTAACTTACTTGAGGATCTTGATTGGATCATTAAGTCAAAAGATACAACTATCCAAGAACTAACTGCAAAAGTCGAAAATCTCACGAAAAGATTGGAAAAACTTGAAAATAGAAACGCTAATAATTTGCATGATATCGAAAAATTAAAGGAAGAGGTTAAGGAAGCCAAATTAACCTCAAAAACAACAGATATCAGTAATAGTTGGGTTCAAGTAGTAAGCCAAGGAACTAAACATTCAAAAAAACCCGTTGAACAAATAGTTGTAGAGAATGCAACCATCAATGAACTTAACGAAAGGGAAAAAAGGAAAAAAAATATTATTATATATGGTATTCCTGTATCACAAAAGAATAATTTAAATGAGAAAAAAGTTGATGATGAACAAAAAATGAAAGAAGTCTTTCAAGAGATTGATATGACAGAAGTAAAACCGGTTCACTTTAGAAGATTAAAATCAAGAGATCCAAATAAGCCTGGTCCAATGTTGATTGAACTCCCAGACCAAAGTCTTAGAAATCCAATCCTCTTAGCCGCCAAAAAACTGAGATTAAAGGAACGCAATAAAAATATTTACATTAGTCCAGATCTAACAGAGGCGGAAAGAAAGCTTGACTATGAACTTCGTCAGGAACGAAACAGATTAAATAACGAACTAGACGAAAACTCGCCCTTTCGATATTTTATCCGTGGAAAACAAGTGCAAAAATTTAATAAAAGAAGATAATATTGATGAGAGAAAAGTCAGGATTGTCAACTTTAATTGTAAAAATATAAATGCTAACTACTTTTATGTAAATGAGCTACTTAACAAAAATGATATCATATTTTTATGTGAAACTTGGCATTATGAAAATGAATCTATTTTAACCGAATTTGAAACAAAAGCCAAAACTTTAAAACTTTAAATCAGCTATGGAATCAGAAACTAAAGAAGTGTAACACCCCACTCACCCCGGTCCCCGCCTCGACATGTTTAAATATATTTTTCCTTTCTTTATATTATTAAGTTTAGTTTTTTTTTAGTTTTAGTTTTTTGTTTAAATAAAAGAATTACAGAACTTTGTTCTTTTTTGTTTTATTTAATAGCTCACGCTATTAAATTGGTGGCAGCGGTAAAGAAGTTTTTCCACGAGGATTTTTTTATCCTATTTAATCATGGACAGGAGGGATTGGTATATGTCGCTAAATGTCCAGTTATGTACTGCAAGCCTAGGATTGGCAGTTTTTCTATATTTTGTTTTTTTGTTCAACGGAGTTTTAGGTGTTGTGGTGGTGATAGCTACAGTAATATTTGTCACGTTTGGAATGATGTGGTTACAGAACGTGTCAATCGGTAAACCTATTGAACGTCGTCGTCACGACTCCAAGGAGTTTGAATTGACACAAGTCAATAGATCATTAATTAATATCAAGCGAGAAGAAGAAGATGCGAAGGAAAATCTTGAGCGAGCGCTTACGCCACGGACTACAACAACGCTAAAATCAAAATGGTGTCAGGTAGAAAAGGAAAACTCAGATTACAAACCACGAGACCAAGACGTGGCGAGACGAGTTGAGAGGAAATTAGAACCGGAAGGCTTACAGACAACCCTTGGATCATATCATTATGAATTTAACGGTTCTCGTCCATTTCAAGTAGACAGCAAGTGGCCTGAAACGCCCCGACGCCCAGCTGGACTGTTCGAATCCTTTAATTACAATGAAGGCTTCACCAACGTTTCTGATCTGAACACAGGTATACAGGACAATACTGTCATCCAACCCGTGAAGAACTCACAAACCGAACAAACCCCTAAAGTCGGGTTTACCCTTCTCGGAGAAGAAAATCCGTCTATCAAGAACCATTGTTTGGAGCCATTTTCAGTTGATCGGGAACCAAATAAGACTACAACCAACGCACAACGGATTTCCGAAACAAACATCAATCCGACTGAAACGAGACCTCGTTGGATCACGGGAGATGCGCTCCTAGACAACTATACGACGAGTACTCCCAGCGTTTTACAAGAGCAGTGGCTATTCAAGGACTCTTGTTTTCGGCCCAGTCGGTACTCGCGCTCGATGGACCTGAACACATGGTGGAAAAGGTTTGAGATCTTTGTTAAAAATGCACACGTCCCGTTGAAATCTTTACGTTCCGTATTACTCTCGTTTCTCGACGACGATTGCATGCCAGTTTTCGAGAATTGCACGCCCGAACGGACAGCCGGTTTAGATGAACTAAAAGATCAAATGTACAAATTGTTCGCAGTTTGTGAAGAAATCAAAGTGGACTCGTTTGCTAATTTCTTCAGTAGGAAACAATTTCGGGATGAGGAAACCAAGTCGTATTTCTCAGAGTTGTGGCGACTCGCTAAAATCGCATTTAAAAATGAACCGTGCATAGATCATGACCGTTGCGTGCGGGACCGTTTCATCAGCGGTCTATGCGATCCGTACCTTGTTATGCAGATAACGTCTAATAAGCCTAATACCAGTTTAGAAGCCCTTAACTCTACCATGAAGTTGATGGCCCACTTAAACTCGTGGAGGACAACCCTCCCGTTTCCGACAAACACCCCGCCTTTCTCAGGGCATCCCAACAGGGACGTTTCCGACTACAAGGACACGAATATTGTACAACCAAACATTACATGCCATTATTGTAAAAAGCCGGGACATTTCATCGCGGAATGCCAAGCGCGTCTGTCCAAGATAAATCACTACCGACAAGGGAAACATCCAAATGGATACCCGAATGATCAACACCCGCCTACGGTTTCCAATGTGGTCATAAACAGTGTTATATGTGAGGAAAGTATACAGGGAGATTGTAACATCAACGGACGTAGAGTGAGATTTTTATTCGATACCGGGACGGTTAAAACAATCGTTTCGGAGAGGGTATGGAAACAAGTCAGCCGGAACGACATTAAGGTGAGACCGATTAATGGAAAAATGGAGACTTGTAACGGGGGTCCACTACTGATTGTCGGCGCCAGCAAGTGTCAACTACAACTCCAGAATTTTTGCGGTCAGGTTGAAGTAATAATTGTTAAGCAGTTAAAACATGACTGTCTCCTTGGCTTAGACGTGGCGTTCAAAATCAGTACGGTAAAGACATATCTGAACTTGATTCGAGAGGCGTTTGGTGGCAGTCTACCAGCAAGTCCCCAGGTATCTACTAACACCACAGATAACTTTGCTGACCTTCCAAAACAATATCAACCACTGATTAACGCCGTTTCAACAACGAGGCCACCCGAATCCGACGAAGAAGTCCAAACGGAGAAGAAAAACACCGAAGAGGAACAAATTGAGATTTTCAAAACAATATTACGGGACGAATATGACGACATTGTTTCCCAGGGGTTGGACACCCTAACCCAGACTGACTTGTGTGAACATTCTATCAGCCTAGTCTGTGACCAACCCATTAAACAACCCGTCAGACGGATGCCATTCTCGCTACGAGATGAGGTCAAAGGACAAATAGATGAAATGTTGAAAAATGCACTCATTCGGGAGAGCGACTCTCCATGGGCCTCCCCAATAGTTTTAGTCCGCAAAGCCAACGGCTCTCTCCGTATTTGTGTCGACTACAGGAAACTCAATGAGTCCACGATTAAGGACAGTTACCCGCTCCCTAAAATCGAGGACATGATAGCCTTACTAAATAAGGCCCGTTTCTTTACTAAGTTGGATCTCTCTGCAGGATATCATCAAATCCGGATCCGAGAGCAAGATAAATTGAAAACGGCTTTCGTGACTGAGTTCGGACTCTTTGAGTATAACGTCATGCCATTTGGATTGACCAACGCTCCAGCTACGTTCCAGCGGATGATGGAGAAAGCGCTAAAAGGCCTGTTGAACAAGATATGCCTAGTCTATCTAGACGACACTATTATCTTCTCAGAGACGCTAGAAGAGCACTATATCAGTGTCCGGACCGTCCTGGAACGCGTCCGAAAAGCGTGTTTGAAATTAGAATGGAAGAAATGTGAATGGTTTGTGAAGTCTATAGAGTATTTAGGAAATGTTATAAGCTACCGTAGTGTTCGCCCCGCCCCAAGTAAAGTCGAGGTACTTTTCAGATATCAACAGCCAAAAACAATTCGTCAACTACAAAGTTTTCTCGGCTTAGCAAACCACTACAGACGTTTTGTGAAAAGCTATGCTGCTATAGCCGGACCATTACACAAAGCAACCGAGAAGGGGAAAAAGTTTGTATGGGACGAAGACTGCCAAGTGAGTTTTGATAAACTGCGTACCTATCTTACCACGACCGAGACTGGAGTACTTATCCTACCCAATTTTAAAGAGGAATTTCGCCTTGAGACCGATGCTAGCCAGTACAGTGCAGGCGCAGTGTTGGCTCAAAAATATAGGGGTTCATGGCGACCGGTGGCGTATTGGAGCAAACGTTTTTCGAGGGCGCAGAGAAACTACTCCACTTCCGAAAAAGAACTCCTAGCTCTAGTCCTCGCAGTATTACACTTTAAACAATTTCTAATCGGGCGGAAGTTCATTATTTGCACCGATCATAAACCTCTCATCTGGCTAAAAAATCTTAAAAGTCCTTCACCCAGGCTCATGAGGTGGCTTTGTGAATTACGAATGTTCGAGTTTGATATAGAATATAGGGAGGGTCATTTAAATTGCAATGCGGACGCCTTATCACGATGGTTATGCAACGGAGATGACGAGGAAGTTGAAAGCAAGGAAGATGAGGACGAACTTGACCCGGGCAATGTAGTAAACAATGTCACCCTGCAAGAGGTAGAGGCCAATGAGACCCAATTCAAAGACCCGCATATCGAAAATCTCTACAAATGGCTGAGAGACGGACACCGGCCCGACAAATGCGAACGGAAGCCGATGGAAACATTTGTTTACTGGTCGTCCTACCATCGTTTCCGAATTTTTGGCAAAAATGTGTTCCGCTGCCTCGAAAACTCGGATTACGGGATCCATTATCAGTACTTAGTCCCAATTGATGAACGCCACGCCGTTTTAAAGAAAATCCATGATGATCCTTTCTCCGGACACTTGGGTGTTGACAAGACTTTTGAAAAACTTAAACTCAGATTCTACTGGCCAAACTACAGAAAAGACACAGCCAACTACATCCTCAGCTGCGAGATCTGTGCCTCAATTAAAGCACCTAAAGCTTACACTCGACAACCAATTGTACCCATCCAGGCATCTAAACCATTCCAACTCATTACCTGGGATATTTTGGGCCCACTGCCGGCAACGGAAAATCGTTTCGCTTATATCCTGGTGATCATTTGCCATTTCTCGAAATATGTTGAGTTATTTGCATTACTAGGACTTACCGCCGAAGAAGTAGCAAATTGTTTAGTTTTGTTTATCTGTCGCCACGGAGTTCCGGAAGCTGCTTTGTCGGACCGAGGAACCAATTTTCAGGCTGAATTAATGGACCAACTGTTCGAACTTTTGGACATTAAACGTCTAAGAACTTCAGCTTATCACCCGCAGTGCGACGGAGAAACGGAGCGTTTTAACCGAACTTTGGAGCAAATGTTGGCGTGCTACGTAGCAGACACGCAGAATAAATGGGATCAATATCTACCAAAACTCGCTTTCGCCTATAACACGGCTGTCCATGCGACCACTGGGCTCACCCCATTTGAGGTAGTATACGGAAGGAAACCAAAACTTCCCGTAGACTTAATGTTCCCCACGCCAAACCTTGAGTTAAACCTTAGTGTTGACTCATACGCAAAGAAGGTTCAGCAACACCTCCTCAAATGCTACGAGTTGGTAGAACGAACCTCAGGGTCACGCATAAATAAATTTAAATTTTATGCAGACCGGAACGTTAGACCAGCCGATTACACTGTTGGAGATAGAGTATGGCTGTTAAACGACGCCAAGAAAAAAGGGGTGTCGAAAAAGTTGAGTAGAAGGTGGACGGGACCGTACACCGTGATCGAGAAGATGTCGGACACCAACTACCGAATTCGCCCCGACTCCAAAGGAAAAAAAAAGTTAGTTCACGTGAACCGCTTAAAAAAGTGTAACGCACCCCCAAAAAGCAAACTGTACGACTCTGTCACAGATAAGACTTCCAATCCGTCAGATGAAACCGCACTCACCCATTATGGAAATAGTACAGGGATACACTCGGATATAGCGGAACAAGCTTTTCAGAGTTTGGACGAAGCATCGTCCAAGGGAAGAACAAACACCCCACAAGCTAAATCACCGTGCTTAGCTAACAACTCGATACCACACATATTAGAGGACGCTTCGCTTTGGCTTGACACTAATTACCTAGATCTAGCTGAAAACGAGGTCTTGTCCCAAGTACAGTCTTGCTCCGATGATTTAGAGTTTAGACCAACTTCATACCACCAAAAGCAAATAGATCAATGGGGGAAACCAACAGGCGCATCCAAGCAACGCCCCGCCCGAACGCGTCGACCCCCCGACCGACTACGGTTTTGAGACAAATTCGTACACAACAACTTATTTTTTAAAAAAAAAAAAAAAAAAAAAAAAAAAAAAAAAATATTTTTTTGGTTTCTCTTTCTATGTTTAAGTGAAGGTTTTATTTGCATTCTATTTGCATTTTTTTTTATATAGCGTTTTTTTTCTATTTTTAAGTGAAGGTTTTATTTGCATTTTTTTTATATAGCGTGTTTTTTTTCTATTATTAATAAAATTTCATTTTCTATTATTTTCAAGAAAATTACGCCTCAAACAACCGTACAATTCGTAACAATCGAAGAACCAAAAAGGAAATGGACACTGCTCTGGTACCACTGGAAGTGAGAATCGACCAAGTTCGTGACGACTTCAAGCAAAAGAACACCATCAAGGAGTTTATTTTAAACAATGGTGGTCGCGAGCGCGGGGGACTCGCTAGGTTCCGTACTGTGGAGCACCGGAAGAAACTCTCGATTTTCGTGTCCATGAAGCGAATCTACGAGAACAAGTGGCTTTTCGACATGCTCCGGTCCACACCAATCGAGGGAAGAATCCTCACCCTCTGGGCCGAGGAAGAGGTCGAGGTTTTACGACCCAGGGAGCACATTACGCCACCTAAGGAGCCTCCAGTGAAGACGTCAAGTCAAGCTACGCTGAAGACACCCACCATCTCGGCCCAGAACGACAATGTCATTCACCACCAAAACCCCCATCCCGAACCACCAACAATAAACATATATCCGAAAGTGGTGGTGAAAGTGGACACTGAGTCTCTGATATCCAGACTTGGATTAGGCAGAGCCAGACTGTATCGCCACGTCTCCGCCCTTACATTGCCAACTCCAAGGGCGGGTCCCTCCGCACCTTCCCAGGAATCGGCTCTACAAACAGACAGTGAGGAGGAGGGCCGCACATTTGCCGACGTCAAATAAAATTTTTTTTTCATTAATTTTTCATTTTTTTTCTTTGAAGAATATCTTTTTTTCTCTTATTTTGTTTATGTTATTATTTTTGTTATTATTTGTATTTTTGTTTTGTTTAGTTGAGGTCGGACGCTATAGCTGAAGAGTTACAGTGCCACCCTCGACATCGGGAGATGTCTCTCATGTAGAGGGGGGAGCAATGTAACACCCCACTCACCCCGGTCCCCGCCTCGACATGTTTAAATATATTTTTCCTTTCTTTACATTATTAAGTTTAGTTTTTAGTTTTAGTTTTTTGTTTAAATAAAAGAATTACAGAACTTTGTTCTTTTTTGTTTTATTTAATAGCTCACGCTATTAAAGAAGGAAGACCGTATGGAGGAAAAGGATGGATAATAAAAAAAGAATTTTCTGTAAAAATAAAATGATACTTTAAAAAGATTATAAAGTATCATTTTTAAATGATCGAATAAGTCATATTGAATTAGAAAACCTAATTATAGTTGGTGTATACTTAACATCAAATGGGTCAAATCAAAAATCAAAAAATGAACATCTGTATGACTTGGTTACACTGGAGAACCTAATTCTAACTATAAAAGATAAAAATAAAGAATTTCTTATTATTGGAGACTTTAATTCGGATCCTCTTAGAAACAAATGTTTTGAAAAATTTTTACTGCTACAATGACCGTACACGATTTAGAAGTGATGGAATATAAACACAAACAAAATGTAAATTTTACATTCTTTAACCAAAAACACAAATCTTGGATCGATCATGTGATAGCGATAAAAAATTGCTCTTTATAAATCGAAAACATCGAAATTCTTGAACCGTGCATCTTGAATATGAGTGACCATTTGCCTATCTGTAGTGAGCTAAGTATTTTCAACAGTCCGAAAAAAATCAACAAAAATGAAAATGTTAACCATCAGCAATACAACAAAAAAATTGACTGGAATAACCTAATCATACAAGAGGAGTTTAAACTGAGTCTTGAGAAAAGGCTAAAAGAACTAAAAATCAATGAAAAACTTGATAAGGTGAACGGGGAAAATTCAAAGATAGTCATTACTGAAGCTCTGAATGAGATACACAGTGAAATGTTCAGGGCTACACGAACAATATCTAAATCTAAGAAAATACAAAACAATAATACTAAACGTAAATTTTGGTGGGACAAAGAATTGGAGAATATTCACATAAAGATGCGTTTTTATCTAAAAAAATACAAACATAGTGATTTCCAAGACCAACATTCTAATTTTAATTACAAAAAGTTTAAAAAAATTTTCAGAAAAGAACAACGAGCAAGAATTACAAAAAAGAAGGGAAAAATGCCTGGCTTCTTAATCTGAACTACAAAGACAAAAATAAATTTTGGAAAATTTCAAAAAATCTCAAAAAAAAAACACCATAAATACAGCATTCATGTCAACTTTTAAAAATGAGTTTTGAAAAACTTTTTAATGAAAAAATTGTCAAAGAAGATGACTTACATAAAGAACGTTTAAAAAGAATTGAAAATAAGATATCGGACTTCGAGACACATTTAATTGGAAAAAGTGACTATTATAGTATAAGTGAAGATGATGTTAAATATGCGATTGACAACCTTAAAAATCGGAAAAGTATTGGATTCAGCGATGTTTCGAATGAAATGTACAAGGACGATAACAGTAATGTTTAAGTGAAAATTGTAAAGAAAATTTTTGAGAAAATTATCCAATTTGGAGAAGTACCAAGTCTTTTCAATATTGGGAAAATTGTCCCAATTACTAAAGATGATCAAAAAAACAATTAATGACACCAGTAATATTCGACCGATTACAATATCTGATGTGATATCGAATATATTCGAAAAATCATGCTAATTGAAATATTAAAAACAAGCAATGATCTTGACAAACAACTTGGATTTAAGAAAAAAAGCTCATGTTCTCATGCAATTTTTTCTGTTAAAGAAACAATAAATCATCTTACAAAAAGAAACAGAAACGTATACGGCTGTGCAATAGATGCAAGCAAAGCATTTGACAAGTTGAACAGAAAAATTCTTTTTGAAAAATTAATCAATAAAACCCACCCTCAAATATGGAGATGTCTAAAAAATTATTATAATGACTCAATGGCCTTAGTTATGAATGGAAAAAATTTTAGCTCATTATTCAGAACAACCATTGGAGTTAAACAAGGTGGTCCTCTATCACCTAAGCTTTTCTCAATATACGTCGAAGACCTTATTAATGAAATAGAATCAAAAAATCTGGGTACAAAGATACATGGCCTTAACACAGGAATAGTCCTTTATGCTGATGATATATTCCTCCTAATGTCAAACATCAAAGAACTTCAAAAAGCATTAGATATCTGCGAAAAATATGGAATTAGAAATAAAATAAAATTTAATGCAGACAAAACGCAACTCATAATATTCGGGAAAAAGACAAAAAAAATAGAAAGAAAGCCAAAGATGTACAATGAAGAGATAAATGTAGTTGAAAATATAAAATACCTTCGCGTGTATCTAAACAGGAAAAACAATAACACAGACCAAATTGATACTCGTATTAAATCAGCCTTTAAGGCGATGGCATCAATTAAATATCTCCAAACTGAAAATCAACAACTAAATGTGAAAATAAAAATCCATCTTTATAAAGTATTTGTCAGACCTGTTTTAATATATGGATTAGAAAATTATGCACTTAATGGAATAGAGATAAAAAAATTACAAACAACAGAGAGCACAATTATCAAACGAATGTTGAACTTAAAAAAAAGCTCGCGTTCTACAAATCTACTTTTAGCTCTTGGTCTTGAAAGAATAGAGCAAAAGTTGATGAAAGAAAAACTAGGTGTTTTAAAAAGACTTGGTAATAATGAGCTGACAAAACAAATACTTGAAATTTTGGAAGAATGTGAAAATGAGATAAAAAATTTAAGCAACAAATCCAGCCTAAAGAAAATAGCTGAGTATTTAAAATGCGATGAACTTGATTATAATGTCTTAATTCCACTACTTAACCTTAAAATGAAAGAACTATCCAAACAAGATAATAATAATGGAATAAGAGACTCAATACAAACATGCCTAGAAAATATCGAAAAGGAAACTTACAGAAAAATGCTAGTTGAATTAACAAAAAGCTACTAACAAAAAAGGGGATAAGTACATACCATTTACATCCATTGTTGAGTGTAGTGTATTGAAATTGCCTCTCTCCTAACTCGACTTGATTGCCTCCTGGATCAACTCGGTAAACCGGTTTCGAATAAATTTTTTTTAAAAAAAAAGGGAAGAGAAAAGAGAAAAGAAAAATAGTAAAAAGAAGAATAATAATTATTGAAATTAATAAAGTAATAAACATTAACATTTAAAATTAAAATTATCGGATGTTTCAATTCTTTTGTCTTACGATTAGTAATTTTATTTTTATTTTTAATTTTTTTTTTTTTACATCGCCTACAAGGCGTTCATTGAATAAATAAATAAAAAATAAAACCTGAGAACAAGAATTGTTCCAGTAACAGGTGAACCGACAAGACCCGAAAAACTTAATTTTCTTCTTTATAATTTTTGACTTTAGTGATAATTGACGTTCATTTGATGCATTTTAACAAATACTCATTGATAAAAAATGGAAAACAGAACGTAGATAGTTTTTTAAACTACAAATATTATCTTAAGGATCATCATATCACAAACCTAAAGTCAAAATTCATAAAAAAACACCAAGTTTTTCATGCTTGCAATATAAACTTAAAATTATTTTTTTATTGAAAATGAAAAAAATATTTGAAACATCGCACTTTTTCAATGTTATTTCAACATTGGATAAATTTTGTAATTCAAACACAAAAAAATTAAACAAAAATTAAATACTTTTGAAAATAAAAAACCTTTAAATAAATTTTACAACAAATGAGCTAATACATTTACATTTAAAAATTGATTTTATCAATGGGCTGAGAAAATATTGTTTTTATTTTTTTTATTTTATTTTATCTTCAAAACATGTAAGTCATGTTACACAAGCATTATTTCAATTAATTCAAAGATTAATTTTAATATTTAAAGATAAAGTCTTTGAAAAGGAATGATATTTTAATTATATCATAAAATTCAAGATGCCGAATGAAACTTGAAGTTATCAAACACTCAAAGTAAAAAAGATTTATTACTTTTATTAATCGATTCAAATTAAACTAATTTTAGTCTTTATAAGTGTATCCAAATAGTTATAAAAATATTTAAAAATAATATTTAACAGATGAGTCCTTTTTTCGATTTTTTTCATATTTTTTTACTGACTATTTAAATTTTTTTTTAAAAGAATTATATGTTTGACTGAATTTGTAAATTTTGACATTTTTTTATTTTTTTTTTTCTGAAATTTGGACAAATGCTTGTTTAAGCCACGTTTTTAACAATGTGTTTTAGTTATATTGTATTTTTATGGTCGAACAATAATCACCAATTGTCCTGAATTTATGATTTTTAGAATATGTGTATATCAAATTACAGGATATTATTGCTTAATTTAGAAATAATCATTATCTATCCAAAAATAATTTATTTATTTATAATCTAAGCTAATTAGTATTTTTCTTAATTGCTAAGCCAAAAGAAAATCAATCAAAACACTTAAAATGTTATTTATAGATTTTTTTAAAATTTATACCTTAAAATTAAAACACAAAAGAAAATATGGTTTTTGAAAAATTTCCTATAATTCAACTCTTATTCTTTTTAATTAATTAAATTTATTACGATCAAAAAATCTGATTTAATATTTACCGGCAAACTTCATAAAGATATTTATTTATTTTTAATTTTGGTTAACTTGAACTACATTTATTTTAAAGTTTTGATCTTGAGATTAAATTGAAAAAATCTTACATTTATTTAAATACTTATTGATTTAAGTAATAAAAAAGAGCTGTAGACAAAAGTATTCAAAGAATTTCTAAATTCAAAAAAAAATTTTGAGATTGAATTGAGTGGCATTAACTTGGAATTTAAAAGCATTTAGAAAAAAATAAAATCTAAATATTAATAAAATTTAAGAACAAAATAGACTTATTATAAAGGGATGAAATATCTAATATTTTTGGCTGCATTAAGCCTGTTGAATACTTTTGGCAACTGTAGTCATTTTTATGGAGGCAGTATTTCTTGGAAAGCTATAAATCCAAATGCAATCACCAATATCGATGTTTTGATACAGTGGAGATTTTTTTGGCGGTCAACCATGTCCGCAAATCACAGGTGTGATGACACGAAGATTCTGAATGGAAATCTTATTGGTGACACTGGAGCAATTGATTGTGTAACCGGATGTACTCCAACGACATTCAGTATTGATTCAAAAGTAATATGTTCAGATTATAGTTTATCTAATGACTGGTCAGGTGGTCAACGATCAACTTTAGTCACATTTTTAAATCCTATATATGCTGAAGGAATTTTTAGCGGAAACGCTTGGCTAACCTTGAATACTGGAGGAGGAAGCTGGGAACTAAGATTCAAGATGAATTTGACCAAAAGAGAAGACACCTTAAAGATCAACTCACCACCAACTAGTCTTGTAAATCCGATTACAACAATGCGGCTTGGATGCGATAACACACTGAAAATCTACACTGCCGATAGAGATGGTGACACAGTAAGATGCCGATGGAGTGAGAGTTCGATGGGCGAATGTGCAGGAATCTGCAGTAGTGTTCCAGGTGGTGATTTGGATGAAGAAAAATGCACACTTAAATTTTCGCCTTCTTCCACTGGATATTATGCAGTTGCCATTCAAATCGAAGACTTTGCTAGCAGTCAATCAACAACTCCATTAAGCAGCACACCAGTTCAATTTTTGATTATAAGTCGAACACTGGCATGTGTCTATGACAAGCTACAATTCCAACAACCCACACTGAAAGATGATGCATGCACTGCAGTTAAATTCAACGAAACTTTTCATTCAAAACTAATCGTGTTCAGTACTTCACAAGTGACTGAATTCACCACTCTATCACCTCCGGGTCTGATAAAATCAAAAATAGACAATTACAACAACAATTTAAACTTGTGGTATGTCAATTTAACATGGCCAATAACTGATCCTGATCTAATCGGACTCAACTTATTTTGTTTTGAAGCAATCAATATAGATGGTGACAAGACCGATCAGAGGTGTGTTTCTCTTGTTGTTGATGCAGTGTCGCCAATATTTGAAAATCCTTTTCCAACAGGTCTTGTTGATCCGATCATTCCTTTTTTTACCATCAATGCAGCAAATGTGCCAATAACAAAATCAACACGTCCAGGATCATATATTAGAGTTTTTGATTCAAATAATACCCAAGTGATAGAGATTGAATCTGTTTCATCCAACATAGCTGTCATCAATTCAAAGACACTTATTTTTAGTGTTGACTTTAATTTTACCCACGAAGAGACCTATTACATTCTTTTTGACACTGACGTTGCTCAAAGTACTCAGTTTTGTGGACTAGAATCACTTCCAATTGATAATGAGACATTTTGGGTTTTCACGATAAAAGCTGATCCGTTAAAAGTTGTTAACGTCACATTTAATATTACTACCATTGAGAATGGCAATCAAAACAATTCAAATGACACTCTTTCTATTGAACAATTTAATAATTTTGTTTCATCTTTTTTTGAATTTTACTCAGTTTTTTTAAGAAAAGCAACTTTGGGAATAGTTTCAACTTTAGGTGCTGCTGTTCTTTTGACTCTGATTTTCTTTTCAATTATTTTCTTAATGAGCTGTTTTTTTATCAAAAATAAAATGAAATCATCCATTTCGCCGATTACAAAAATAAATTTAAATACAAATCATGTCACACTTAATAGTAATCATTTGGAAAATAAGCAAATAGATAGTTTGAATTCAAGAATTGGTCAGATGGGAATAGTTGAAGAAATCGAAGATGTTCCAATCAATAATAGTTCTCCATTTTATCAATCTAATGAAAAAATTAAACCAAGCTCAGTCACTAGACCAAACGAAGTAAAGCCAAAGAGATTTGTGAGGGACACAACAAGATTTGATTTTAAAGAAAATCCAGATTCATATGTTGTTAGTCGGTCGAATTTATTTGGATATCAAAGTGTAACTGTTGCACCGAAATATTCAAATTTAAAAATAATAAGATAAATAAATGAATTTATGTAAAGACTAAAATTATATAATCTTCCAAAAACATTAAAATTTTTGTAGTTAACTTTAAGGGAAATTTTAAAAAATTTTCAAATAAATGCTCGATTTTTTTTCATTTATTTTAAAAATTGATTAGAATCATAAAATTAAAAAAAAATTCTAACTGAAATATTATTTTTCTCATTATTTAGATTTTTTTTCATTAAAATACTTAGCTAGGTTTTTTTTCTTTAAACCTTGACTGGCTATTTTAAAGTGTTTTTTAATATATTAAGATTTTTCCTTTTATGATAATAATAATAATTTTTAGAGTCGTTTAAAAGTCCCAAATTAGAGTCCAAATCTTTTAAAAGTAACCCCGCTGCTTGGTCTTATCTTGAGACTCATTAATTTTAAAAAACTCTGATATTATTTTACCAAACAATTATATTTTAAATTTAAATGAAATGAAATGAAAGAAAAATAAAAGAAGCTAAACCTAATTTTTTTTAATGTTATTAAGGGCCTGAATAAAAGTCAAAATTTATGATTTTAATTTTTAATATGATCATGAAAATTAAATTCAAGAAAAATTTAAATTTGACATTTTGAGATATGTTACCTTGAATGCTATTCATGCTGTAGTCAAAACTTACTTTAATATTGTTCGAACAATTTATCACCTTCTAATATTAATTTCCAAATAATTAAGAAAATGATAACGTCGATCTTTAATTCTTCTATTTATGAAATTTCAAGATAAATTTTACAAAAAATGAGGGCAAAATGTAAATTTTAGATAAAATTTTTTTTTTTTATTTAAAAAAAATAAAAAGACAGTTGTTTATTCTCTTATACTTAAAAATAACAAGTCTCATAATAATAATAATAATATTAATAATAAGGAGCTAGAGCAAGCAAGCTTGCGGAGAAAGCTTAAGGCGTTCCACTCGTTGATGACTCTGTTGGTGAAGAAGTTAGCTCGCTGCTGACATTTGGTGGTGACTTGACCAGAAAGTCTTCTCCGGTGTCTCCTAATATTACCAGATGGTCCTGCTTGCAAAAGAGAGTTACAGTGTTCCATTGGTTTCACTCAGCCAACAGCGTTGACTCTGCGATAAAATTTGAACAGTTGGATCATGTATCCTCTAACACGGCGTTCCTTAAGTGTCGTGAGTCCCAAGACAGCGAGGCGATCAGCATAGCACCAGTTCCTGTATCTGTTCACTAGCTTGGTGGCCCTTCGTTGCACAGATTCGAGGATTTTGATGTCCTTCTTGCTTCGAGGAGACCAGACTGCTGCTGCGTACTCAAGGTGAGGTCTGACGAAAGCACAGTAGAGGATCCTGCACGTATCGACGGTCCAGTACCTAAATGTTCTCTTTAGCTGTCCGAGTACAGCCTTGTTGGCCTGGATTCTAATGTGGGTGAAGAATTTTAGGTTATATGATAGGGTGATTCCGAGGTCTTTTTCGGTTTCGACATATTTCAGAGTGCTGCTGTCTTCGGAATCACTCATGACAAGTTCAGAATTGATTTGTTTACCGTCATGTCACAAAAAAAAGTCCAATCCAGCATTCATTTTCCGAAACGTTATTACAATTTTTTTTTACTAAAATCAGTGAAAATTTATGAAAATAAAAGTGAAAATAAAAGATGATTTCATGAAAATTTTCATTAGCTTGCAAAATAGTTTAAAATAGAAAGGATTAAATACTTAATTTTTTTTTTTTAATTTTAAAACATTCAAAAATAATTTAAAGAATTTTCATAGATTTAAAAAAACGCCTTTATTTTTTTAACTTTAATTATATTAAATAATTAATCGATTGTTTTAAAATAATTTTATTTTAGTTCCCAAAGATCTTAAGATTTTTTTCAAGAATTTTTGATTAATTTACAAATTAAAAATTGTGCTGTCATTTGAAAAATTTAATTTTAATTTTTCTCCATCTTGCTTGATTTCTAATCATTTATTTTCTTTTAATTTAATTTAAAATTTTTTATTAAAAATTGAATCACGTCAAAGCCATTTTGATTCTCTGGAAACAAAAGATGCACATGAATTAATTAAATAAGATGTCGGAACATAATTCCTTTAAAGCTGTTGTCACGAAAGCGAATTCTGGCATAAAGTCATAATAAAGTATTTAGCTTTTCAAAACAAAAAATGCCAAAGCAATCACGTGTGTATCCTAAAGTAGTCAAGACACATGATAACTTCAGAAAGTCTAATTATGGAAACAAAAGAGTGTCCAGTTCTTTGTACCAAAATTCTTCTTTAAATGAATTTTTACAAATTAATAAATTCGATGTTCCCGACCAAAATCAAACAACCACAAAATTTGGTCCATTAATTGAAGAAAAAGTGCTCAGTCAAGCAAAGGTTGACCAGGACAAGTCTGATGAAATAAAAGAAAATTTTTTGGTTAAAAAAAATTCAAAAGTTACCATTGATAAGCTGAAAGATTTTCCATTTGTATTTTGTGCTTGGGTAGTGGTAATGCATACAATATCGGGTCTGGCACAAATGTGTCTTCAAATTGTCCTTCTTGTGAAAAACACACCTCTAAACAAAGTATCAGGAGGAATTTGGTCCGGCACCTATGGGCTTTTCGTAGCCTATTTAATGTCCATAATAATCATTAAACGAAATTATAAAATTTATATTGCAAGTTTGGTTCTGAATCTAATTGCTATTTTTGTTTTTATTGCTTTGGCAATTATTAATAATTTAGCCATTATTTCTTACGATAATTGTTCGGAGTGTTTATATGAAAAAGAATTTAGATGGGTTAACTATCTTTTGATGAGTTTAGCTTTACTATCATTTATGTGTTCAATATTTTATTTATTTCAAGCTCAAAATATGATAACTTAAAAATGAGCAAATTTTTATGCTATTTGTAAGAAAAATTTCATAATTAATTAATTTTTTTTTCTTAAAATATGTTCCATAATTAACTAAATATAGAAATTGCTTCTTTATTTAACTGAAATTTCGGACAATCATTTCTACAAAGATTGAGCATGCAAAAGACGAAGATCAAATAAAGAGAATTTTTTAATGACAAGTTGAGAAGTCAATAGTTGGAGCAAATTCGGATGGAAATAGTGAATGCTAAATCCAAAAATAAATTCAGAAACAAAAAAGATTTTTATCTTTGAATCTTCATAAAATAAACACAAAAAATTTAATCATAACATTTATTAATCGAAATTCAGATTTTTTGAATAAAATAAAAATTTTATTTTTTTACTTTTCTTTACGAACAAAATGCCACACTTTAAAAATCTTCTGATCCCACCAAACACAAAGCATGACCTTTTTTTCATCAATTTCGCATTTCGGAGTAGGTAATGACGCTTGATCAGGGTCGACCGATAGTTTTTTGTTGAACTGGTTATCAACGTAGGACAACTTTTCATCTTCAGTTACAATTTTTTTTGAAACACTTTATTTTTCTACAAATGAAATACAAATGCTCTATCGTAGCGCAATTTTGATTTCTGTGAGTTTGTGCGGGGCCCATTTACCTGTCTTTTGAATATTCCCTAATGCTTTTAATTAACCAATTTGGGAGCCTCTGCCTCTTTTGATTTTTTCCTTCGCTAAGCTTATTTAAGCTTATTCGCTAAGCTTATTAGATGCAATGGCTAATATGCATCTTTTTGACAAAATTTTTTTTTAATTTTCGATTTTTCCAAAACCTTTGATAGGATTTGGCATGAAGGTTTACTTTTTAAATTGATTAAAATGAATCCACCTCATTTATTGACTAACTGGATTAAAAACAAAAAAGTGAGTGAAAATCTTATCTTAAAAATCTATGGAAACAGAATAGTGAGCCAAAAAGAAATCAAGTTTCTTGGTATAAAATTTGATTCTAATTTAAATTTTAATATACTGGTAGACGAAATTAAAGAACGCTGCAATAAAAGGCTAAATATTATTAAGATATTGTCAAATAAAAAATGGGCTCTTAATCAAAACACCCTAGGAAATTTAAATAAATCTTTAGTCGGATCAATTTTTGACTATTCTTTTCCTTTCTTGAATTCATTTTCAGAAAATAATATGTAAAGAAAAGTAAAAGACATGAAAAAGACAAGCTGAGAGAAATGTTGGAACAGGACTGAGTCATTCTGATCCATTGATTGTCAGACTTGTGGAGGAAGGTTTCGAATACAAAGAAGGTTTCGAATTAAGATATATTGAATACCCAACTCCATTGTGTAATTTCTACCTTACTATTTCCTCTTTTTTTTCCTGAAGCTTCAACTATGTAAACATGTGTCACATTTAACATTTTCAATATATGTCTTTTACTTTTCTTTACATTTTTTTAGCTTATTTACTTTATTTTGATTACGATTTTTTTTAGTTAGGCAATTAAAAATTTAAGAAGAGATTATATAATCTTTTACATAATGATAATATCTTATACATCATGGATGTTTTTGTCTTCTTATTAAATAATGCTGACTGGATTGCTTGAGTTAAATTTTAAGATGTCAGGGTTAGATGTGAGACTTTGGAATTGTATTTTTCAGTTATAAGTAGTAATAATCAAACAGCACTATATAAATCAATATTAAGACCCGATTTAGTTTTTACAAAAATTTTGTAATTTTTTTGAGCTATTTTTAAATATTTAAATTAAATAATTAATTTCATATTCATGAAATATATAAAATTAACCATAAAAACTCTTTGTTTTGGTTTTACGTAAATAGAAGTTTAAAGGACGTCAGGGGTCTTGATGGCTTAAAAAAATTGGGCTCTTACTTTTTTTTACATTGTACTTGTTTTTTTCTTAGCAAATTTTTAACCTGTTTGAAACTAATTTATTGATATAATTTTTAATAATTACATAAAAAATTATACAATTAAACGTTAAAATAACCTAAAAAAATTTAATGTAAAAAATGAAGATATTAAAGAAGTTTCTTAGATTTCTCGGCTCTTAACGATTGAAGAAAAATCGGATCTTCTGATGTTTAAGTAAATTAAAGGAATTAAAATCTAATTAATTTTTAGTTTAAATTAATGAGTTAATATGGCAGTCAAGTCTCTTTTCTATCTAGAAAATATAAATTGTTATCAATAAGAAAAGTTAATTGACAAATTATTGAAAAAAAATTAATTCAAAATTTTGATTAAAAATGTTTACATTTAAAAAAATTTAAAATTCCCAGAAATTTTTTTATAAAAAGCCAAAAATGTTGCTGGCATACAACGGTTCGAAAAAGGACTAGTACGAAGACGGATCTCGTATTCCAAGAAAGTATTTGTATTTTAGCAATTGAAATACTCGAGTATTTACTATTACCTTTTACCTATATTGATACTCCAAACGAATACTCGATTAAAATTTTTACACTGTTAATGTATATGCTAAAAAATTAATAAAATTTTAAAAAATTCTTTTTAATATTAATTATTAATTTTGATATCTAATGAATCAATAATTACACGAAACGTGACTTAATCAATAAAATTTCAGGTTCGATATTCATTGAATGTTTATTATTAAATAAGCAACATTACCTAAATTAAAAAAGAGTTCAATTTCTTAGAAAACAAATTCAAATTTATTTAACTTTTTCAAATGAAATTCAATCATGTGGCTGAAAGGAAGGATTAAGGTTCCACTCCAACTGGCCAAGGCTCGATTAAAATTTTTACATTGCTTGTAAATTTTTTTAAAAAAATTTTTTTTAATTTTTTTTAGTCAGTATAATTTTGTAAATTTACAAAAATTTACCACTTTATATGATAGCTTCATTCAGACCAATCCTTCAATCATTTTTGACAAATTTCTTACTAAATTTAAATTAAGCATTCTGTTTACAAATTGAATTAAATTAATTTAATTTTTTTTCTTATTGCAAAAGTCTAAGACTTATTTTCAAAACAAAGTCTAAATGGATAAATTTTACAAAATTTTTCATCCTGGTTAGAGTAAATTGAATAAATTTTGATTTTCATATATTTATTTTTTTTAAAGACAAGCAAAATGCTCAATTTTTAGGATGCTATGCAATAGGCGATAAATATTTCTCTTATGCTCAAGGTTTTTTGTACAATGCGGACATGAGCATTAGCTCTTGTCTTGAATTTTGTCACAAATTCGCTTTTATGTGGCTAAAAAAAGGGTTTGTTGAAATTTGGAAAAAAAATTTTATTAGTTTTTAAAGGGTTGAATGTACATGCAGCGAAAGCTTGGATGAATTGCGTCACATCGAAGACAAGGCTTGTAATTTAAAGTGTAATGATTATCAGTCATGTGGTTCTAGTCAAGAGGGAGTCTTTAGTGTGTATACTAAGCAAAAAGAGTTGCGCAATTATTACCGCTCGGATGATACAGCTCCGAGCATTAAGCAACTCAATTTGCTCGAAACAATCAAATTAGCTTTGCTTTCAACAACCACAGCACAGCAAACACTTAATGACTATAATTTACAAAAAATTTATTTAATAAGTGTATTTAGTCTTATTATTTTAATAATGTTTATTTTGTTTGTCATAGGAATTTATTTCAAACACCAAATTAAAATTTACGTAAAAAATTTTATTTTTGTTTGTTTGAAAAAAATTAATTTTCAAAGTAAAAATAGTTGTGCTTGTTCCGACGATGAGAAGAGTAGGAGTTCTTCAATTTTGTCTGTAAACTCTAGCAAGTCCAGCAACAAATTGTTTCCAAAACAAAATTCAAGCAGCAAATTCTCAGAATTTTAAGTTATTTTCTCAAAATAAAAATGTTTTAGAATCAAGAATTTTATTTAATAATGTTTAAAAAAAATTATTAATTGAGTACAATTAGAAATTAAAAAAAAATTAAAACAATGAAAGTTTGAAAAAATTATTTTAGAAAATTTTTAGATTCTTCAAATTTTACTTTTTGACATTTATCAGAATTTATTGGGACCAGACATACGAACTTGAAATAAAACCAACATCAAGTTCAATTATCGATCAAGCTGGGCGGTGGAATTTATTTTTTCAAAAGTTTGTCTTTAAATTTAAGAAGATCCCAGAGAAATTTTTAGATGAGAGAAATATGCAAAAGAGGATAATATAGGTGGGAATTTTTAACGAATAGAGTGATATTACTGATAAAAGAAAATACAATTTTTTAACCTTTAAAATCCAAAAGCTTGCAAAAACTTCATTTAACAAGATGCAAATATACAAGTGTTTAGCTCAAAATAAGCAATCGATAGAATAAATGAACTGAAACATTTTTTTTAACTAAAAAGATGATAATTCAAATGTAATTAATTTATTATTTAATATTGAAAATTTTATAATTGAAAGTAGTTTTACCGAAAAACCGATTTTTTTGAAAAAAAATAAATCCTTCATTTTGATTTTAACTTTTTTTAATCAATAAAATTTAACTTAAATTCTGTTTATCTCTATCGTTTTATAGGGGAATTTCGCTATTTCGAATACCGAATTTTCCACCCAAGTAGTTTGTTAAACCGAGGAATGACTGTTCACTCATTTTGAAGAAAAAATTTATGGCACTGTCCGAAGTTAAATTAGACAGCGCTAAATATAGAAGTTTTTTGTATGAAAAGCAGGTACTTGAAAAACCAATATGCACTGATTTAACAATGAGGTGCAAAAATAAGCTTAAATTAAGAGAGGTGTCCTGCATGTGATAATTACTTTGAGCGAAAAGGTTAAAAAATTCACATGACTAAAAAAATTAAAACTTAAAACTGACGATTTTGAATTTTTTTTGATTATTTATTGATTTTAAATTTATAAATTTTTAATCATTTAATTTTTTTAGATTAAAATTCTGGCCACATATTACCAGAGTTGTTTAAAAGTCCCAAATTAGAGTCTAAGTCCGGAGTTATTTTTAATTTTTTTTGGCTTAAATTTTTTGGGGGTGACAAATTTAATTTTTTTAAGATGACAAAAATAACTAAAAGTGGAGACTAATTTAATATATTGATATGACAATTTAATAATTTTGCACTGATAAAATAAAACCTATTTTATAGATAGGTTTTATTTTTATTTTATTTTATTTTAGTTCTAATTAAGCTATCTAATAATGTAATTCTCTAATATTGTAAGGAATGAACTTAAATTGTGACGTTTTCTCATTGTTGACTCTAGCTTGATGATGAGATTTGGACAAAACGGTTTTTCATAATCGTCTGCAACTTCCTTCCGATTTTGGTGCTATAGTTCAAGATTTTATTTTTATTGTCACCTCAAATCATTAATTTGTTGTAAAAATAATTAATTAGTCAAAACAGTATTTTTGTCACTCAAATCATTATTTTATCAGTCAATAAATTTATTTGTCATCATATGTAGTTTTTTTGTCACTAGATTTAGGACTTATTTTTAATTATGATTTCTTGTCAAAAATATTATTTAATTAGAAAAATTCTACATATTTTTGAAAAACAAAAATTAGAAATTTTTAACTTTTTTTAAAAAAATTTGATTATTATTCTCGACAAATGTTGAGTTTGTTTTAACTTTTACTAACGACTCCAAATTATTAAGCTAAATATGCTATTTAAAATAAAAATATCTACGTTTTAGAAAAATTTTAATTTTTTCAAAACCAAAGCTTTATTTTCAAGAATTAGAATGTCAAAAATAATACGCAAAATAATCCGAACATCGAAAGCACCAGCTGCCATCGGACCCTACAACCAAGCTGTTCAAGTGGATAACACTTTATATTTATCTGGAAGCTTGGGAATGGATCCCACAACAGGTGCACTAGTAAGTGGTGGAATTGAAGCTGAAGCAAGACAAGCTTTAAAAAATATTGGCTCTATTCTTGAAGAAGCAGGAGTGTCTTACAATAATGTGGTCAAGACAACCGTACTTTTAGCCGATATTCAAGACTTTACAGTATTGAATAATGTTTACCAAGAATTTTTCAAGTCAAACTTTCCGGCGCGATCAACTTACCAAGTTGCTAATTTGCCAAGAGGAGGACGAGTAGAAATCGAAGCCATTGCTGTTGTAGGAGAAGTAGCCGATGCTCCAGCAGCTCAATTATAAAATTTTTAAATAATTTTAGCCAAAAAATTAATTTTAATAAAACAAATTAAATCAATTATTTTTTAAGTAAATAGGATTAGCTTTCCTACAGTACGCTTCTGAAATAAGTTGACAGCTTGCTTAAACACATGCTAAAGAGCTGCGCTAGGACAAAAAAAAAGTTCTAGAGCATGTTCAAGATATATCATGATCACAGACTGTCAAAATATGCTTTCAAATTCATTATAATATGGTTTAATATTTTGTTTTTGAATTACAAAATGTATCCAATGTTGAAATAACATTGAAAAAGTTCGATGTTTCAAATATTTTTTTCAGTTTCAAAAAAAAAATAATTTTAATTTAAAATTCCAAACATGAAAAACTTGGTGTTTTTTATGAATTTTGACTTTAGGTTTGTGATATGATGGTCCTTAAGATAATATTTGTAGTTTAAAAAACTATCTACGCTCTGTTTTCCATTTTTTATCAATTGAGTATTAGTTAAAAAGCACCAAACGAAAGTAAATTATCACTTAAGTCAAAATTTTATAAGATGAAAACAAAGTTTTTCGGATTTTTGTCAGTCAGGTAAACTATGGTTCACCTGTTACTGGAACGATTCTTGTTCTCAGGTTTTATGAACTATTAGTTCACCTAATTTGAAAAAGCTAATGTAATGATAAAAAATATGACAGAAAAAATAATTACATAGAAAATTTAAAGTCTGGCGAAGTAGGAAAATTTTTCGAAATAGTTGAATCTATGTTCTCCAAAGTCAAACTCTTAAAGGGTGAACAATTTATTTCAATTTTCTTTAATTTTTATTATTTATGCTGAAAGGCAAAGATTTAAGAAGAGAGCGCATTTGAATATTTGGGATCATGGAAAGAGTAATACCAAGTCAACCAGATCAGAGCAAATGCTAAGCTATTTCTAAAGCTCCTCCAAAAACAAAAAACCTAAAAAACCATTAACTAATTTTTATATCAGTTTCGAGAATTAGACATTCTATTAAATAGCTTAATTCAATTTGTTCGCATAATCTAAAAATCTTTCGTCTAATTCTATTTTGAACAAAAAAATTGAGTGAACCAATAGTTCACAAAACCTGAGAACAAAATATTTCGGACAATAAGTGATTCACCTACCGGCTAGACCCAGTGTTTTAATGATTGAATATAAAATTAAATCAAAATGAATTATTTATTTTTTTTTTTAAATGCCCATTTTTATTCTTTTTATTTATTTAATTTTATATTATTTAACTATATTTTTAATTTTTTCATATGTTTCTAGTCTGAATAAATAAACGAATCATTTAAAAATTAAAAATGAATTTTCAATATTATTTTCAGATTTAAAAAAAAAAATTAAACTCATTCTATTTCACTAAAGAGTGTAATTTCAAATATGAAAATGCTTGCAATATCGACTTAAAATTATTTTTTTATTTCAGACTGAAAAAATAATTTGAAATATCGCACTTTTTTAATGTTTTTTCAACATTGAATACATTTTGTAATTCAAACACAGAAAAATTAAACCATATGCTTTTCTGAATAAAAATTCTATGTCTTATTAATTTTTAACAAATTTTATTTATTTTTGATTCTATTTTTAAAAAAAGTCAAAATGTTCACTCAAATTTTTTTAATTTTTGAAAAAAGTAAAAGTCATGACTTGCACTCTGTTTTTTTACTAAAATTTACTACAATTTACCATTTTTCCCATTTAATATAATAAAAATTTACGTAAAATTACGTAAAATTACGTAAAATTACGAAATCACTTAGTTGTCAAGAACTAAGTGATTTCAATATATTAAAAAATGGGAAAAATGGTAAATTGTAGTAAATTTTAGTAAAAAAACAGAGTTTTAAAAAAACAAAATTATCACTAAAGTCAAGACTTTAATTTTTAATTTTTCCTATATATAAGTAAATAATAAAAATGAAGATTATAGATTATAAATCTGGAAGCGATTGTGAGTTTGATATGTTACGAACTAAAAAGAAAAATGCAATTAAAGCAAAAATAAATAATTCACATATTTTTTTCTAAATAATTTTTTTATAATCATTGAATAATTCTGCAAGTTTTTTTTTTACTTTCTCATCTTCGAAAGCACCAAAAGATATTTGTAAAATATACTCTTGTAAAAGGTTTTGTAAATGTAAAATAGTGTATGGGTAAAATTTCGTAATTTTTTTTTTCAATTTTCATTTTAATTTTATAAAAAAAAAAGAAATCTCCTAAAAATCGCCATTTTTTCAGTTTTTTATGGCTCTTTTTATATTTTCTAAAATTTTCTAAAATTTTCGTAAATTTTCGGAAATTTACTTTTTTTTACTTTAGTAATTTCACGTAAATTTACGTAAAATCACGTAAAGTTAATCGTAGCAGTACTGTATAAGCTAATTTTATTTGTAATTCCAAAAAAAAAATTTTATTTATTGAAAATTTGATAAATTGCCTTAAATTTTCTAAATATTAACCATATTTTGACTTTTTCATTAACTAGTTTTTTTTTATTTATTAAAAATAAATCGATTTAATTTTTTGTGTTTGAATTAAAAAATGTTTCCAATGTTGAAACTACATTGAAAAAGTGCGATGTTTCAGTTATTTTGTTCAGTCTTTAATAAAAAAAATATTGTAAAATATTTTAAAATATTTATAAAAATAATAAAATATTTTTGTGACATGATGAACTTCAAGATAATATTTGTAGTTTAAAAAACTATCTACGTTCTGTTTTGCATTTTTTATAAATTGAGTTTTTGTTAAAATTTATCAAATGAACGTCAATAATCACTAAAGTTAGAATTTATAAAGAAGAAAATAAAGTTTTTCGAATCTAGTCGGATAGGTGAACTATAGTTCACTTCTTAATGGAACAATTCTTGTTCTCAGGTTTTAAGAACTTCATCTAATCTAAAAATTGTTAAACTATTTATTATTACTGTTAATGTAAATCCTAAATTAAAAGTAAAATTAATAAATTTATTTTTAAATAAAATTTTTTTAATTATTTATTCAAAATAAATACAAATTTTGTAGCTCTTTATATTTAGATTAAATTTTGACAACTTAAAATCTTCTATTTTCTTATTCAATGTTTCAAAAAATTAATTAAAATGTTCCTGAAATATGTTTAATTTGATCTGTTAATTTGCTTTATATGTTTAAAATTATTTATATGCTTATTAAGACAAAATATGCGGTACAAGAAAAAATATGCTTAAGCATATAATGACAGTCTACGATCATGATAACATGTTAAATCATGTTGTATCCACTAATTGTATCCATTTTTTATCATATGGCAATAGAATGCACAATATACTTTTAAAAAAAGGGGTGTTTTATGGAGTTCAAATAATTATGTTAATTTTGTAATAATTTATTAAAAACGCTTGTGTATTCGCAAAATAAAAAATAAATGTTCTAGCGCATGATCTAAACACTGTCAACTTATTTCTGAAACGTCCTGTACTTTTAAAATTAAAAAATTTTTTTAAATTTTTTTATCAAAGATGAACAGCTTGTTAAAACTTCCAACTATTGGTCTTTTGAGTCAGTCTATTAAAAGTATTGACTTTTTTTTATCCAGATAATTTTTTAAATGATTTTGTTCTAAGATAGTATCCCGGCTTTTATGCCCGTGCGTACTAAAAAAGTAAAAACAGGAGGCTCCGCAACAAATCGTAGGAGAACTACACCGGGAAAATTTAGACGACTGTATGTCCAAGATGGTGAATGGGTCGAAGAAGACCATTTGTTGGTTAGACAACTAGGGTTACAGTTTTATCCAGGCGAAAATGTAAGACTCTCATAAAAGTTTTTAACTGAATAATGATCGATTATTGACAAAAACGTTCAATTTTGTGACTTATTGAGCACATTAATTAACTCATGTATTTTTGATGGTAAATTTGGTCATGTCGACTATGTGATCATAGGTTACATGTCCAGAATGTGATCAATTAATTTAATTTTTATTTTTTTTTATTTTATAAAAATAATTTTTCAGTTTTTTACCAAATTTTCTTCAAAAAAAGCAAAAAATTTAATTAAAATAGAGTTTTTGTTCGAATAAGGATGGATCTAAAGGTATTGAAGAAACCTAATCAAAAATTGTATTTTTGTAAAAAAATGAAAAGTAAAATTATTCCAAAAATAAAAAAACATTACTATTACACTAGTGGTTTTTGAATAATTAACTTTAAGCAAATTTTTGGGCCTTTAATATTTTAGTATCTTTAATTAAAAAATAGTTAATTCCAATGATCAAATCATCACTTAAGAAAAAATATTTGATGATCATTTTTTGATCCCATTTGAGTTTAATAATTATTGTGGTCAAAATGACCACATTTTTTTTGAACACTTAATCACTTGATAGTCGACATGGCCAGGTACTTTTTTAATCAAAAACCCTTTCGTAATATTTCGATCCGGAATTAAACAAAGTTCACCTTAAATTTGGTAAAATTAGAAAAATTAAGAATATTTCAGGCTAAAAAATATTCCAAAAAATTAACATCACTTTTAGTTGACTTTTTTCTTAAAATTGCTAAAAAAACAAATATGCTAAAAAAGTGAGTTAAATTACATTAAATTTATTATTTTCTAATGATAAATAACTAATAATTAATTGAAATTTTTATCTTTATTTTAAAAATAGATTCGATCTGAAAAATCGTGAATTTGACTGAAATTTTGAGTTTTTTAATTGTTACTAACCGAATCATTATTGTTAAAACAGAAATTTATGCTCAAATTTAGTTTAAAAACCTTAAAAGGTTTAAAAATATGATCCTAAGTTTTTTTAAGATTCTTCATCTATTCAATTTATAACTGTAAAAAAATAATTTATGAATTCTGTGAATTTTTTTAAAATAAAAGTTGTTATTCAGATATTTTTAAATATCGGGATTTTAGTAATAATTTAAATTTCGTAAATCATCGGGATCTTTAAGATTTAAACTAAATTTGATCTAAAAAATAGAAAAAATGAAAATTTTTAGTTTTTTGTGGTCAAGATTAAATTAAAATTTTTAATATATAAGTAAATAATAAAAATGAAGATTATAGATTATAAATCTGGAAGCGATTGTGAGTTTGATATGTTACGAACTAAAAAGAAAAATGCAATTAAAGCAAAAATAAATAATTCACATTTTTTTTTTTTAAATAATTTTTTTATAATCTTTGAATAATTCTGCAAGTTTTTTTTTTACTTTCTCATCTTCGAAAGCACCAAAAGATATTTGTAAAATATACTCTTGTAAAAGGTTTTGTAAACCTGATTTGAGGAAAATAATTTTCTCATAGAAGCCAAAAATATTTCACCAAATTGAAGTTCATGATCATGATCACATGATCAAAACTTAATAGATTAACGAGGAAAAGAGCTTTTAAAAAACTTTTTAATTAAACACAAAATGTTTAATATTTTAATTAGATAAAAAAAATCTTTTTTTTTCCAAATAATCTTTAATTGATTTTTTAAATATTTATTTGAAAATTTCAAAAAAATTTAAAATCCACATTAAAGCATTCAAATTATGTCTTTAAATGATTTTTTAATATTAATTAAAATATATTAGAGCGAAACACAGTTACATTTTGAATTGCAAAATTTCACAATATTGACTTAGATTTTATTTAACTTCAGATAAAAATTCATATAATTTTCTTCCTAATTAAAGATTAAACAAATCATGTTTAATAGTTTAAAAATTTAGTATTTAAAAAATTGACAAAAAATACCTTTTTTTAAATTAAAAACTAGAAATTTTGATCTGAAATTTAAATTTGATCATTAACTTCAATTTGTCAGATATTTCCGATTATAAATTCACTTTTTTCCAAAACAAAACAAATGCTCTAGAAAAAATAATTAACTGAGGAAAATCGCAAAATTTATTAAATTCATTTTTTTACGGAAATAAGAGATAAAAAAAATTTTAAAAAAATTTAATTTTTAGTTCTATTTTATTCAAGGTGATTTTTTGCGAAAATCATTCTCTCAAAGCCAGATTCGCTGGACATGTGTTGATTACTTTGGAAAAATTGTCGCCGTATCCTGACAGTCCATTATATGACTATGTATCAGCCGGGAATACTGTCGAGAGAAAGTTTGTTCATGTTTTACCGCCAGCAAGAAAAGGAAATTATAAATTGGTTGAAACAATTTAAAAAAAAACTTTATTAACACACAATTTGTTTTTTAAAAATAAAAAATTTAATGAAATTAATTCCAGATAAAAAATTTTTCAATAGGGTCATTGATCAAATTAGCTGAAGCTTTAATCATACTAAATTTTGTTGGCTTTGGAGCATCGATTTCAACTTCCGGAAACTCTTTAATTAAATCATTCGGATAAAATTCCATTAGATCTGGCGCTTTTTGGCTGCTTTTGGCACTGGAATACGACTTTATTTTTGGCCTATTTTTTATCTCCAAGTATTTTAAGAAGTCTTCTTCGTCTGGCTCAACCGACACTAGACCTTCGTAAACATGGCCTCTTATGTTCAATTTTAAAGATGCCTAAATTTAAAATTCTTAAATTAAACAAAAAAAATTTACACGTCATTACAGAGAAATTTTTTTATGCCTAAATTTTTTTTTTTTTAAATATTTTTTATAATAGTTATTTAATCAATCAATTAAATAATTCGTTATTTTTCTAAAATTGATTTTTTTAAGTGTTTAAAAAATTAAATTTTTTGATTTTAAAATTGAATCATTTTTTAGATTTCTAACTATAATTTTTTTAGTCTCAGATAGAATTATTACTTTTAAATACATTTTATGCCATTTTTTAAAATGACAATTCTCAAAATAATAAAATTTTTAAAATTTACCATATTTTTTTCTAATATTTCTCGCGAAAAAAAATATTTAATCTAATTAAAATTTTTGAAGATTTTTTGAATTTTAACTGAATTATGAACTCTTCGAAAAGATAAGAGAAAAATATAAAATCAGAATTACTTGAATAATAAAATTTAAGAAAAAAGTATTTATTGAGAGATTTAGAAAAGCATTTATAAAAAAACATTCAAAAGAGGACTCGACAAAAAAAATATCTATTAAAAAGAATTTGGCATGAACTTTTTATAGCTAAGAAATTTTCTTTATTTAAAATAATTGAGAATTGATTTGATTTTACCATAAGCATTTTTTGGCCAATTTTGTCCCAAGATTTGGAACCAACTTAGCCAAAATGTAATCGAGGCTCCGACAATTTAAGAATAGAATAGGCAAATGTTTAATTTAAAAGTTTTTGTTAAAGACTAGTATAATGCAGATAACTGCGTTCCGTCTTTGAATTAAACTAAAATTTATAGTCACAAAACTTCAAAATTTTTATTATAAAAAAATATATTTAATATCATAATTTTTTGATTTTTTTTCAACCTTATCCTTTATTTTAAAAAACTTAAAAAATCTAAATCATATTAATGACCAAATGCTAATTTGGACGAATGTGATGAAAAATTAAACAAATGGGCCAGAAGCAATTTTTGCATAAGAGTCATAAAATCTATCCGAAAGTTTAAATTTTTTTAAGTTGACAAAAAATGTTTTAGGATTCCGGTAATGCAAGACATCTACACTATTAATTTTGCCTAAAATTATTTTTTTTGTTTTTTCTAAACAAAAATTCACATAATTTTAGCCGAAAATGACTGGGGTGAAGTTTTGACATGAGTTAAAAAAAATGAGTTAATTTAAAAATAACTAATTTTTTAAGTCAAAATTTTTTTTCGAAAATTGTCATTTATGGCTAAAATAAAGTGATTTTTTTTTTAGAAAAAATAAAAAGTTGATTTTAGGCTATTTGGATACCCGATTTTTTCACGGATTATTTTTAAATGATAGCTAATATTGTCAAAATAAGCTATTATTTTATTACAATTTCTAAAAAAGGAAATTTTGTCTATATAATGACATGGTACATGTTGCTTACTTTTTCATGAATGCGCTCAATTTCTTCATCTGTCAAATGAACTTGCTGTTTATCATCTACTTTAAAATCGTCCAATTTTTTAATTAATTTCAATGTTGAATTATACTGAGGTCTTTCCAAATCGACTTTGTTTCTATCATTCATCCTGCTACTGCAAAAGACAAATTTTTTCTATCCGACTTAAAAAAAATCGACTGTTTCACTAGTCCAAAAAACTAAATAAAAAAATAAAAAAATAAACTATAAAATATTTTATTTAAATATAAATGCAAACTACATTTAAAATTCGGTTGCTAGGGGACACTCAAATAAAGCTTATGGTCCAATATCTTATTAAATTTATAAAAAGTCCAAATTATACATTAAATATTTTTTTACTAGAATCAAATTTAAATTAAAAAATTTATAAAATAAAATAAGTATGGGGGGTCGTTTGACTAGGGATTAGCATCTTGTTTCGTAGAGGCCCGATCGGCCAATGTAGCGAACCCACTTGATGGTTTCGTTGTCTGAATAGTTAAGCTTGGGCTCAAACACCTTCAGATATCTGACCTTGAAGCCAGAAGGCGCAAAGGGCACTTCAAAGCTCATTGAGATCGGTGGTCTGGTCCACTTCTTTTTTTCGTTGGACATTAGCTCGATTTCTGCACTCAATTGTGACTCCTTCATGCCGCCCATTCTCTTAATCTTCCACACAATGGCGTTATCACTAGCCTTGTACTTGGCCTTGCCCTTAATGCATATCAATTGGACACCACAAGTGTTCGGCGGTGTCGGTATTCGGACCTCTATTTTTTGGCCGATTAGGGTTGATTTAAAATTTGATTTTACTATGACTTTGACCTCCATTTTTCCCTTGCCGGTCTCCTTGACCAGTGGTATCACTCTGAATGGCAGATTAATGTCCTTGGTGGTCCTGTACTTCATGAGCTCGAACTCGCCGTCCGGCGGAATGAAGCTTATCGAATGGTCAGATTCAAATTTGCTCAATTTGACACACTGGTGAAACTGGATGTCGTCTATGGCTATGGAGCTTTTGCCACTGCCGCCGACCACGGCGCCCGCTGACTCTGTGCCTGATGAAGAACTTTTGCCCTTGCTGTCCAAGGTCAGTTTGTCATTGATGCCAAATTTGCACTCAGGCATCCCGCTCAAATAGCTTTTCATCACTATTTTTCCCGCCACATGGGCGCTTAACACTTGTCCCTGAGGCGACATCAGCAAGTTGACGTACTCCAGCACGTCCAAGAACAGCTCATTGCGTCTGTATTTGATGCCCTCGCGGCGCCATCCAATCTGACCGGTCACCTGGTTGGTTATCTGCGAGGTCTCTTCTTTGGACTGGGATTTGACTCCTTGCTGGGTTATGTAGGTCTTTAGGATGCCCACATCGGAATTTTGCGGATAGCCAAAGTCAAGTATTTCTTTTTGGGGAAAAAAGGAAAAAAGGTTTTTTATTGTTCGGAAAAGATTTATTTTTACCATCAAGTAGTTCATAAATGAGAACAAAATTGTTTTTTATGTTTTCCTCACTTATTTTGCCAAAGTATGACTGCATTACTTCGACAGCTTTGTTCAAAAATTCGAAGCACATCGCCGCATTAATGTTCTCTTTGGTCACCACTGCTATCCAAATGTTAGATCTAAAAAAAATTTTTTTTAAATATTCTTTTATTAAGAAAATTTTTTTTTAAATATTCTTTTTTTTTCTTTACTTTTTAATGTAAAAAAAGCTTGTTCTGGCAATGTTCACGACTGGGAAGCGAACTTGCTGTCTGGCATGGATAACATTGACTCTAAAAGCGTCAACTGCATTTCGGCTTTACAAAAATAGGAATTAAAAAATGTTTTAAAAAAAAATGGCCAGGAAATATGTGTACCCGATATCGTCGCGGTATATCCGGGAGATTAGAACTTCTCCCTTGTGGTTGTACATGAAGACACCTCCGATCATTTTTGGTCTGAAACTGAGTGATCGATTTATAAATTATGACTTGAAATAAATTATGAAAGCAAAAATATAAAATAGGAAAACTAAATTTTTTGAAACATATACGGTTTGAGATAAGGCTTTTGTGAGAGTTGATAAATTTTTTGAATGCAAAATGATTAATTGTCGGCTTCAAGTTTTTGCTATGCACGGCTTCAAATATCGGTTCTAATGCAAAATTTGTTGCGTGTAATTTCAGCTTAAAATATTGGATATTCTTTTGCTAGTATATGAATTTGAATATAAAAAGTTTTGTTTGCTGAATGACTCTTTTGTCAAATCTAAGACTTCTAACTTGACAATTTAAGGATTAAGAAAAATGGGTCTTGAAAATTACCAGGAGAAACTTCGGTCAATTGAGCTAAGCAGGATTTTTCTAACTCTTTTTTTAGATAAAATAAAAATTTATCAAAAATAGAAATTAAATTCTAAAATATTTTGAATTAATCTTGTTTGATATACTTGGTAAAATTCATGCTAAAAAAAGTATCACAACTGATGGAATCAAATAGAAATTTTTGCTAAACAAACCCCTAAGAATTTTGCTAACTGCTGATAAATATTCGGTTCCAATACTGTTTAAGGAAAAAATGGCATTTTTTTTCTATTTGCCAAGCCAAATGAAGAAATTCAAATCAGAAAATTGTATCACCAAAAGCCTTAAATTCTATAGATCATTTTTATGCAATAATTTTAATCAGTACAAAATTTTTTATTTTAAAATTTTAAAATTTTTTTTAAAATTTTAATCAATTTTTCATGAACAGAGCAATTTATTTAAAATTGTATTAAATCTGATTAAATTATGATAAGCTAAGGAAATTTTCGAATATTAAAAATAAAATTTTAAAATTTTTTTGAAAATCGATTATTAATTTGTGAAGCTAATAAGGCAAACAAATTGAATGCTAAATTTTTTATCAAAGTATACACTAATCATCTTAACAACAATAGTTTATTGATTATTAGTTATTGCTTAAAAAATTTTTTTAAACGAATATTCATTTAAAAAAAGCTATTAGACAAACAAAGATAAAAATTATTTTTTTTATCAAAAACATCAATTTTACTTTTAAATTAGATTTAAAATTTCTTAGTAATTCTGACGAATAATTTTCAAATCATTATAGCTTAAGTGGCACTCTTTTAATTTAATTTTAAGATAGCCCTTGATGCCTGATCACTTAGATAATTTCGTACAGATTTCTTGAAATTTAAACTAAAAGAACTCAAAATATTTTGGTTATTTTGTTGGATTTAGTTTTTTGATTTTTAAAATTGTAAATAAAGTTAAAATCAATATATTTGAACAGGTTTTTTTTTAAACATTTTTTGGCATAATTTTTAAGCATGTGATTTTGATAATAAACCTATTTAAGTCAAAACAACTAAAGCGAAAAGTTGCATCACAAGCATCAAAGAAAGATCGAATTTTTTTTCGAAATTTTAAAGATGATTTTTATTTGATATTTAATAATCAATCTAAAAATCTCAAACATTTAAAAGTGAATATGAATATTAAAATGAGACCACAAACTGATTTAAGAATCGAATGAATAAGAATAACCAATGGGTTATGCCACTATAGTAGTGTCTAGGGTTGTTTAAAAGTCACATGTCTCAAGTCAAATCCAAGTCAGGACTTTTTTTATTTTTTCAAAAGTCCGAGAAAAGACTAATATAAAGTAATGTGTTTTACATTTTTTTTTGGTTTTTTTACATAAGTCCAAAAACTTAACAATTTTTTTTTGCGATAAATATCATTACTAGAAAATTCTTGAATTGTGTTAAATTAATAATTGTCCAAATCTTGGTTGCTTTGGATAAAAAGACAATTTTTAAAACATTTCTAAAATTTATACAAAATTCAATTTTTAAATATTTATGCCTTTTTTAATTTTTATTTAGATTCAATTTTGTAAAGAAAATACTCATTTAAATCTCTCTCATCTTTAAGTCAAACACATTACTTTTGAAAAAAAAGAAAAAAAGTCCGGACTTTTTTTTTAATACCTTGTCTTTGACAAGCGTAGGGATACCAATTTTTGCTAATCTTGAGAGAACCTAATTGTACTCTAAGCGGTAAGATCAGATTTAGCTTCGGTTATGCAAATTTTGGATAACAAAATCAAAAACCTCAGAAGATATAAAAAGTCCCCCCATGAAGTCAGTTTGAGCAGACCTGCGACGTCAACACCGACCATATCCAAATGATGTTCAAATTTATTGTGACCATTGGACATTTGCTAGGGGAATTGTTTGGCTTTAATTTCTGACGAGTGTCGCATGTTTGGGAATAATCGTATAATAGTCACTTCCTTCATCTTCAACCAAAAGAATCTTCACCTTAAAGCCTTGTGTGCTTTTTTCGGGTCTAGTCGGTTATGTTATCGGTGGATAACCAAATAGGTTATCGAAGTGGTCATGGTCAGACATGTGATCTATAACAACAAATATTTTATCTCTAATTTTTTAATTTTTCTTTTTTAAATTTAGGTTGTCTTAACTTAAAATATGTTATCGGAACCTAAAATATGTAATCGGGACTGTAACTTTATCAATTAGGATAACTAAAAGTAAATTCAGATTATTTTATAAAACTAAAATAATTTTAAATACTTAGAAAATAAAAAATTTAATAAACTATTTTTTTAATTTTAATTCGAGTCTACTGTCAATTTATTTAAATTTCAATTTAAAAGTCAAATAAAAAATTAAACATTGTAATCTTATTTTTTATGAAAAAGAGCCATATGCATGTATGCTGTATGCTGCACAAATTCGACATGGCTTAGGATTTTTTTATTGCTTAACGTTAATTTATACAAAATTATACAATATCGAAGAAAGCTATAATAAGAAATTTTTTAAAAATTTTTTCTAATATTGGATAAAGGATCATCTTAAGATCTTAATTAGGAATTAAAAAAAAATCTTAGATACAGGAACTGCTCATGTAACTTGAAGGATCTGAATCTTTATAATGATTACAAACGTATCTGTAAATTAGTTTCTTCGGAAATAAAAAGAGCCAGACTAACTAATGAACAAAATTTATTGGAAAAAGCTAAGAAGAATCCAAAATTATTATAAAAATATCTAAATGATCAACAAGTAATCAGAGAATCAATAAAAGCATTAAAGAAGTCAAACAATGAATTAACGCAACAACCGAAAGAGATATCAAATCTATTAAATTAAACGTTTTCAAGATGTGTTTGTTATTGACGATAGGTAGCTTCCACCTTTTGTAGCTGAACTTAATGAAAACTGTTCAGAATATATTGACATTGAACCAAATGATACTAGTTATGAAGTGGTTTATAATAAATTACAAGACCTAAATCAAAATAAATCATGTGGTGTAGACAAGCTTCATCCGTTATTGCTAAAAAACTGTGCAGAAGCCTTTACTGTTCCTTTAACTTTAATTTTCAGAAAGTCTTTGTCTAATAGTCAGCTTCCAATACAATTCAGATCAGCAAATATTACTCAATTGTTTAAAAAAGGTGATAAATCAACGGCCAGTAATTATCGTCCTGTGTCTTTAACTTCAATTACTTAAAAAAGATAGGAAAGCATAATAAGAACCAATATGGAAAATTATCTTTATAATAACAATTTTATTTCTAAAGAACAGCATGGATTTGTCAAGAAAAAATCATGTTCATCTAATTTTCTGGAAACTCTAGATTTCATCTCAATGAGTCTAGACAAAAGTATTCCTGTTGATGTAATTCTGCTAGATTTTGCAAAAGCATTTGATACTGTTCCGCACAGACGACTAAAAGCTAAATTGAAAGCGTATGGCTTTGATGGTCTGACACTAAAATGGATTGAAGCTTTCTTGAAAAATAGAAGACAACGAGTTAATCAAGGTGAAATTTTGTCGGATTGGGTTGAGATTTTTAGCGGTGTACCACAAGGGCCAGTGATTGGTTCACTATTGTTCGTTTTGTATATCAATGATCTACCAAAAGGAATAGAGAATGTTGTCAAAATGAATGCAGATGAAACTAAAATATTCTCGCAAGCTGTATCAGAAATAAGCGCAGTGAAACTACAATCAGATTTTGATTTAATTTTCAAGTGGACTCAAGATTGGCTTCTTCTCTTTAGCACATCAAAATGTGTGGTTATGCATTACGGTCATAAAAACAAAGAATTCACTTATTTTATTAATGGTAAACAGTTATCAACGTCCGAAACTGAAAGAGATTTTGGAGTTATCTTCAATACAAATCTTTAATGGAAAAATCAATTGATAGAAGCTCCAAACAAAGCAAATCAAATGTTGGGTCGCATCAGGAAATCATTCGCTCGTTTTGATTGTAAGTTATTTAGATCATTGTATTTAACTTTTGTTCGTCCTCTTTTGGAATTTGCTGTGCCTGTATGGTCTCCATTTCTTAAGTCGGATTGTGAGAATCTTGAGAGGATTCAACGCAGAGCTACGAAATCTGTTTCTTCAATTAGAAACAAATCGCATGAAAGCAGATTTAATGCTTTAAACATTCCAAATCTGGCGGAAAGAAGAAAAAGAGGTGATCTAATTTAATTATACAAGTTCATGCATGGAATAGAATTGGTTGAAAAAAAGTAACAAATTTAATGTCACCAAAATCCAAGGAAGAGGTCACTGCTTCAAATATCACAAAGAAATTGCGAGGCTTCAACATAGAGATAACTTTTTTTAAACAGAACCGCTAATATATGGAACTCGCTGCCAAATCAATTAGTTGAAGCCCCAATGTTAACAGCTTTCAAGCAGGCATTGATTGCTGGATGAGCAGCAATCAATCACATCAGCTGTCTTAGTGTGCCTTATCAATACGCTCGCTGACTAGCCAGCTACAGTCAAAACTACTACTACTACTAATATAAAATTTATGTTACCATTATAGATAACATGTCTGACCATGTCCACTTCGACAACCTTTTTGTTTATTCACGATAACATAACCTACTAGACCAGTTTTTTCAAACCGTAAATGTCCACCAGTAATCGAATCGTATTAGATATTGCAAATTTGTTGACTTAAATAGTAATTTCACCACTTGGTTGCTTGTAAAACAGAATGTTTTGCTGAATAACTAAGCTATCCTTTAAATTGTTCCAGCTTTCATTTTCGAGCTTTTTTAAGCTTTTTTTTCTCTCTGATTTGACGAACAATTTTACTAGAGTGATCTCTTTGTCTTTTCCTTGCTCTTCTTCCGAATAAATGTCCAATTTTACCTTATAATTAATAATTGTCCAATATCATACAAGCGTCTCTTTACTTTTTGATGAGCTGTTTGGTTTCTGGCTTTCTCTCGCGCTTAAATCACGGCTAAATTGAATCTCATTACTTCTGATCTCACTATCGACCAAAAGCTTTGGCTCTTCTTAGGTAAATTTTTATTTTTAGAATTTTTACATCGAATTCTGATAAAAACAGTACTAAATGCAAAGCTTTTTTTTTTAAATTTTTTCTGAAATAATAATTTTTTTTTCTTAATTTTTTTTATTTTTCACCCTCGTAATTATAACCTAATTCAGAATTATTTAAGGAGCGATGACAGAATTTTAACATTTAAATAAAATAAATTTACCAATTGTAAAAAAAATCACAGAGACAAGAAATAAATCTTAAAATATTGATATTTTATTTTTGGCTGTTACTTACCTGTATATTAAAAATTGTCGATTTTCTGTTCGAAAAAATGTCAAATATATTTTTTCATTTTATATTATTTAGTTTTCTACTTAAAAATTTATTTGTAACTAATGATGCTTATTTTAATTTGGTTTCGATCAAAAATTTATAATTATGTACAATTTATTTAATTTAAGTCTAAAAAAATTTATAAACAATTACAATTTTTCTATTTTTGTGTTAACAAAGCTTTTTTTGCTTTATCGCTTCTATCAGCTTTTTTTTTTGGTTCAATTGCTGATGTAATGTAACGCATTAGAATTGTGGCTAATTTTAGATTTACGGCTATTGATATTAAATGATAGCAATGATAATTTTTAAATAGAACCAAAAAATGCATTTAGTAGTAGCCCAGTTAGCCGTGTTAAAACTGATAATTTTAATATTGGCTCTATAATCCATTAGTAAATCGAAATTTAAATCTTTAATATTTGAATAGTTTTTATTTATAAAGTCACTGTTTATAAAATCATTTGCATTTTTCTTTAGCACAGTTGCTAAATACGAAGAATCAAACATTTTATAATAAAACATTTAATTATATCACTAAACTAAGCATTTATTTCATGTAATAAAAAAACTTAGAAAAAGATAATAATTTTAAACATTAAATTAAGTATTGTTATTTGTTTAAAATTGCTCATATCAGACAATTTTTTTTTATGCAATAAAATAAGTATTTTGACAGTCAAATAAATTTCTTGACAGTAAATTAATAATTTTGAATTCACAAGTAATATTAGATCTTTATTGTATGATTTATATTTTCCTTTTAATTAAATTGATCTTTTTTTGTTAGAATTTAAGGAAAAATATTTGTTGTTTCATCATCAAAGTTTAATAAGCTCAATTTAAATAATTGAAAAAGAATTTTATTTTCGCAAGGGTTTTGGCAAATAAACTTATTGTGATTTGGAAAATTTTGAATTGATTTTTTTTAAACTTCCCAAATTTGGAACTTTTCTGTTTTACCTGGCTTTTGACTTAACCCTTAACCAAAGTTTTCTTTTAGAAATTTGGATATTTATTGATAAATAAAAAGAAATAATAAATTTTAAGGTTTATTATTAATAAAAAATATTATACGATTAAAAAAATACTCCGATCAACTTTAATTAAAAATTGTTTTAGTTTTTAGAAAGTGAACTCAATTGTCTTTTATGATTCCAATGCCTCTCGGCTTGTAGATTGATGGTCGCTTTTGCTTCAATCTCTGTTGAAGTAAAATTTGTTTTATTTCATCCAAATTGTTCTCATATTTTTCAATAAAATCTAATTGATCTTCTAAATCTTTTTTAAATTCAATGATTCTCTTGTAGTTATCTTTTTCAACGTCTCGACCAACTACCCAGCTTGGTCGCTTATCAATTTTTCCCATCAGATCATAGTTCATTCTAGTCTCACTTGTGTCTTCGTCCTGCATTGAGGCTGCTGCCAAGAGTGACACGCAGGCTTGGAATAAAAGAATACTAGTTAAGTAGACAAATACCTTACTCATATTGATAAAATTTTCGATCCTGTTATTTGAAAACTTGGCCTTATTTATATTGTTGGTATAATCAATTAGTAAAATTAAGATATACGCTGCAAAAAATCTAAAGCCTTAAAATAAATAAATTTAATTAGAAAAATTGAATTAAAAATCTAATATCTAAAAAGTATTGCCATCGGATTCATAAGACACCTTTATTCCTAATTAATATTTGTTCAACCATGAGCAAATTAAATAATTCAATTTGATCCGATAGCAGTAGGTGGTTGTTGTCGAAAAGTCAAAAATTATAAAAGATTTAAATCAAAAATTGTTGTGAAAAATTTTAAATTTTGAATAATAATTTAATCTTTTTATATAAAAAAATAATAATTGATTTGATTGCAATAAGGCGCTTTATTATGCCAATAATTGTTTTAGTTGGATATGAACTATATAATATTTTTATTAGAAATATTACATTAATTGATCAGCTATTTAAAATAAAATAACTTTTTTTTTTTTTAAATGAATTTTTAATTGAATTTTTTAGAACAATTGATCAACCTAGGAGCTTGAAAAAAAATTTCTTTAACTAAGTTAAATTTAGACTGTCGTAAATTAAATAAAAACTAACAAAAATTTTTTGAAGATAGTTTAAAATAATCTTGTTTTTTAGAAATTTAATTATAAATTTAAATTTAAATATTTTTGCTTTTAACAGATGAATTTAAACCAAAATTTACTTTTTTCTAAAAATTTCACGTAAAAATGTCCATATTTGTTCTGCTTTTTATTTAAAGAAAAATTTTAAAAATTAAAATTGTCTTGCAAAAAATAAATTTTATAAATTACAAATTTTTATTTTCCTGAAGACATTAATTTTAATTATTAGTTTTAAATTAAACTAATAGTTCTCTAAACCTCGGCATTTTGAAGTTTTTGATCAATTTTTGATGCTCAAAATAATCAAATAAAATTTAAACTATGAAATAAATTATTTCTTAATAGAAAAAATTTTTTTGCAGAATTTTGAAAGATTTATCTTTTTATTTAACAAAGTATGTTAAATAAAAATCTTCGTATTGAAAAACGAATATATAAAGTGATTAATTTTTATATTTATAAATCGTATTTTAATTAAAAAAGGCTTTCGCTTATAATTTGACCACATGGCCACGTAATATGTGACCAGAAATGAAAAAAAGTAAATATAAAAGCATAGGTCAAATTTTTTCTTTGTCACTAAAATTTTTTTTGGTAAGCGAATCTTGTCTTAAAAAATCTTTATTTTAATAATATTATAAATTTTAAATCCAGTTCCTTGTCCTGTTTGTGATCTGTTTCTGGTCGACTAACGAAAAATCAAAGAGGAATTAATGGTTACATAAATAAAAAATCATTATTTTATTTTTTTTATTTATTGGTCACTTAGATTTTTTCGCAAGTCGACATAATTCTTCTGGTCAAATAACAGGCGAGACCCAAAAAAAGTAAGTAGATACAAAAGTAATTTTTTTTTGCATTCAATCAAAAAATGTCTTATTTGTGCTTCAGCATCGAAGTCTTAAAATAAATTATGAAAAATTTTTTTTTAATTTTTAAAAAATAAAAATTTAAATTTAATATTCAACGTGATTTTCAGAACGTTTTCTTTTGACATCATATTCCAACAAATTCCCATCGAATTTTATTCCAACTTAAAATATGAAGTTTGCTGACTTAATATCCCGACTTGAAATAGTAAAACTCTACCAAACCTTAACAAAGAGCTTTAATATTCTCTATTAAGTATCTAAAAGAAAATCCAGTCAGGCTAAATAGCGACATCACATTAATTTCTGACGAATTTCACCAAAAATTCAGGTAAAACACCTTCTTTATTTGTTCAATATATTTTAATATCTTAAAAGTGAATATAAACGCATTAAAAAGAACGTTTTCAAGCGTCAAGTTGAAAAGGCCTACTCTATTTTGGCAAACAATGACACTTTCATCAAAGAAATAGAAACTAAAATTGAAAAGTAATTAGAAAAAATTAAAATTTTAAGAAAAAAATTTAATTATTAAATTTAAAATTTATTCGAAAAAATTTTATTTTTATTTTTATGGAGACTTCAAGATGAAGAATCAGATGTTGATGTAGATAGCGACTCGATTGACGAGCAAGCCTTGGGAATAGCCATTAGGGGTGACTCCGGCAATGATATAAACAACATGATCACAGACATGTACAAAGCAAAAAACTCATCTTACACTCTAAATAATGATGAAAATTTGAGCGAAAGTTTTAAGAAAAAAAGTAATCTAAAAACTACTAATTTGGATGTGCCAGACGAGCCTGATGCTAAATTAGCTACAAAACGAGTGCATTTTAATGATTTTAGGCAAGAAAAGACCATCGATCTACCAGTTTCCAATAATGACAATAAAAAAATAAAGTTAAATGAAAATTCAGATCCTAAGTCTCAGGAGCAGTCTCAGTCAAGGCGGTCAGCTCAAAAAAAAACCAGTGGAACAACAGGTGCTGCCAAAGATCTCGTAAAATCTAAAATCAATTTCGAGTCTTTTGCTTGTGATCAAGAATTAAAAGAAAATATTTTCAGAAGAATCTATTATATTCTTTCTCCGGAGCAATTTTTGACAAATGGTAAGATCCCCCCGCGTGGCTTCTTACTTCACGGTCCGCCCGGATGCGGAAAGACCCAGCTTGTCTATGCAATCGCAGGAGTATTTTTTAAATTAAAAAAAAGAAAAAATTACAAAAATTTATTCAAAAATAAAGGAGCTTGATTTGCCACTGTTGAAGGTGACATCAACCGAGCTAATATCAGGGGTATCCGGGGAATCTGAAGAAAATATCAGAGCTGTGTTTGACAAAGCAATTTCAAATGCACCATGTGTTCTTTTCATTGATGAAATAGAGGCCATATCTCAAAGGAGAGAGACGGCTTCCAAAAATATGGAACATCGGATAGTGACTCAATTGTTGTCTTGCTTTGATGATTTGGCAGTAAAGGCATATGTGCCTTTGGTAGTGATTGGAGCGACGAATCAAGCAGACTCGTTGGACATTGGCTTAAGAAGAGCTGGCCGATTTGATCAAGAGATTCCCATCGGAATACCTGATGACAAACAGCGAAAGAGAATTTTGGAAATACTGTGCCGCAAGATTCAACAGCATGCTGATATAGACATGGACAAAATAGTTCTGAACACGCCTGGGTATGTTGGTGCGGACATAAATGCGCTGATCGATGAAGCGCTCATTTCTGCTCTGGATCGGCGATTGATGGAACGCATTGAAAATGAAAATTCAGAGAAAAATTCCCAAAATTTGATTGTTTTTAGCTGTTGGTTTGACAATTTTGGTTTTTATTTTTTCAACTTTATTTTGGTTTTTAAGTGATAGATTGGATTAAGAATAAATTAAATGATTTAAAGTCCGAATCGGCTCAAAGCGAGCAAAATAATCTTGATTTGGTTGAAGTTAATCAAACTGACTTTGAAGTATTGGGAATTTTTACATAATCTTGGTTCTTGAGGCTTGGAAAAAAATGAATTTTTTATTTAGAATGCCATAAAAAGAGTTCAACCTTCGAGCAAGCGAGAAGGTTTTGCAACTGTTCCAGATGTGTCTTGGGATGACATTGGAGCCCTGCAGAATGTTCGCGAAGAATTAAAAACTGCTATTTTGGTAAATAATTTTTATCTATTTAAGTATTACTATTATTAAATAAATAATCAGGGATAAAAAGAAAACATTCTAACAAAAAACAAAAAAATTATATTTTTTATTGAGCAAAATAATTAATTTTATTGTTTAAAATTCAAAATTATTTTTGAAGTTAGATTTTTTCAACCGTTTTTGTTTTAAAATTTGCCAATTTAATGAAAAAAAATAAAATTCTGTTGTTAAAGTCACGACTTGTAATAGATTTATTTTTTTTATAAAATTAATATTTTATTTTGACCTTTTGACAAATGGGCAATACTGTCTTTTAGAAAATTATTCTGTTATCTGCATTTTTCCTTCTCACTATTAAACCTCTTCGAATATTTCGATTATTCAATTTTTTGAATTAAATTGAGTAGTAATTTTTTTAAAAGATAAAAATTTTATTAAGAGAAATATTATCACATTTTTAAAAGCATAACTAACCCATACCTAAACCCAACTCTAATCCCTAAGCGAGACTGCGCGCCTCGCGCTCCCGATTAAGAGAAATTTAAATAAAATAATTTACTTAGGTTTAGAAATAAATATTAAATAGTAATTTTTAGGTTTAGAGTAAAATATTTTTTTTTATTTTTTTAAATCGAATAATTGAAATATTCGAATACGGGTATGTAGATTTAATGAACGAAAAATCGAAAATTTCGAAAGTATTTCATAGGGAAAATTTCGAACAGAATAATTTCGAAATTATTATTTCATTTCAAAATAAAGGTTATTCGAATTGTCCATGTATGGACCTTTTTAAGTCTGTATAAAAAAAATCATCAAGTTCTGTAAAAGCTGTTTAAATTTTGAAAATTTTAGACTTAAATATTAAACAAATCTTTAGTACAATTGTTTTTGTAAAATTATTTTAAATTTGTACACCTAGGACACTAGGCAAATATTCTTTTTTTTGAACATATATGAATCGTACTTTTATTTTACTATATAAACTTGAGTTTAAAGCATCAATTTATATCCAAAAATTTTATCAAAAATCAAATTAAGTAAAAAAATTTTATCGTAAAACAAAAAATTAAAATTTTCTGGTCCATTACGGATTAAAGAATATTTTTCAATTATTCTATGGTATATAACACAGCTAACAGATCCTTTGTAACTTTGTACTAGTTTAATCTTTGAATCTAAATGAGCAAAAATTAAAAATTGTAAATTTTTGAAATAAAAATATCAAAAATCGCGCCTTCTCAGTCAAAAATCGTATTTTCTCCATAGAGATACAAACCTTCAGTAACCCATAAGTTTTCCGCTTTCTCCCAATTATTCGCTTCTATGCAGTCGAAAATATTCTTCAGTAATAAGTAAACTTTGTTTGTAGAACCTAATTGATTTAATTCAACCAACTTAATATTGATTTCGATGTTAACCTTATTGAAAACAGAAAGTAAAAATTTTACTATTCAGAAAATTTTCCATTGCAATAAACTAAAATATGAAGAAAAGGAGTGTACAAGGTGTACTTTTAGTTTTTTTACAGAAAAATAATCGTACTGTTAAGTTTAATTTAAATAAAAAAAAATTTATCAGTTTCTTCGAATAAAAATTTATATTCAGAATATACTTTAATAAATTACTACTTACCATTTTTTCTTTGCTAATAGATATTCAAATTTATGAAGATTCTAGCATTCTAGCATCCCCTGCTCCAGTTTTGTTGAATTCAGTACAAAATGAAAAAAAGAACAGAAAAAGATGTAAAAAAATTGAATAAGTATTTTTCTAAAGGTTTAAACTTAGTTCTGTAAATGAAACAAATATCAAGGTCTGCTAAATTTGCAGAGTTTAGCAGAAATTTAATTTAAATATAATCGAGCGTAGTGCATTTTGCAGAATTTTGCACATCATTAGCAGACCTTTACAATTGATGCAACTTTATTTGCTTCCTTCGACCTAAACAGCAAACATTTTTAAAGCTTTCTTTACTCAAACAATAAAAGTAGAAAAAAAATACTCAAATATTTTTTTTTTCACTTAAGAACCTGGGTCTTAAAATTTTTTTTTTTACCAAATGGATTAATATATGGTTTAATTTTTTGTGTTTGAATTACAAAATGAAATGTTGAAATAACATTGAAAAAGCGCGATGTTTCAAATATTTTTTTCAGTTTCAAAAAAAAAAATAATTTTAATTTAAAATTCCAAACATGAAAAACTTGGTGTCTTTTTATGAATTTTGACTTTAGGTTTGTGAAATGATGATCCTTAAGATAATATTTGTAGTTTAAAAAACTATCTACGCTCTGTTTTCCATTTTTTATCAATTGAGTATTTGCTAAAAAGCACCAAACGAAAGTAAATTTATTTTATCCAATTAATTATAATTTTAATTTTGTCTGTAACAGATTTGCATTGAATGGATCAGACCAAGATCACGCAATTCTAAAATAGTTTAAAATTTTCCTCAATTTCCATTTTGATTAAATTATTCAAATTGAGCTATTAGTTTAAAATATTCAATCATTTATTTTTTTTGTTAGAAATTTTTAACCAATTTTAAATATAATAATAATAAAAATTGTCCCTTTTCAACCTAGTGGATAGTGGGGAGGCGCTCATCTCCTTTTCTAGTACCTTTTTGAGCAACGGCTTCGATCTGACACAGAGTAATTAATTTTTTACTTAATTCAGTCTCATAAAATTATTTTTAAGTGATTATTTTTTAATTTTTGTGATCAGATTTTGATCAAAAATTATGTGATAATCAAAAATGTGATAAAAAAAAACATTTATTTTCACCAACCCAGCATGATTTGACTGATCACAGATTAAGTGAAAATTGGATCACAAACTGGACATGACCCTTAATTTCAATAATTTATAATATTTTCATAACTGGTCTAAAAAAATAATTAAAATAAAACTAGGGCTAAAGTATATGCTTAGAATATACAAAATAAATACACTTTAAATGCTTTGATTTATTATTCTTCGAGTATCCTAGAATACATTAAGCTCCTAAAATGCTTAATTTTTACAAAGAATACTAAAAATATATTCTTTAGGCGAATAGTAAAAAATAAAAAAAAATTTTCAAAATAAAATTAAAATTAAAAGAAATTAATTTATTTTTAAAAATTTTTTTTTCTTATTTCTAGAACTAATTTGATAATTTAAGGCTCCGGTAAAATACGCCCACCAGTGCGAAATATTCAATTTCACCAAGCCACCAGGCATTTTGATGGTAGGTCCACCTGGCTGCGGTAAAACACTTTTGGCCAAAGCGATTGCAAGAGAGTCCGGCGTAAATTTCATATCAGTCAAAGGACCCGAATTGCTGAACATGTATGTGGGCGAAAGTGAGCGAGCAGTGAGATCATTGTTTCAGAGAGCAAGAAATTCCAAGCCATGTGTGATTTTTTTTGACGAAATCGATGCCATATGCGTCAAAAGATCTGACTCTTCGTCTGACAGCGGAGCAACGACCCGAGTTGTAAATCAAATGTTGACTGAAATGGACGGCTTGGAAAGCCGAAAAGGTGTGTTTCTGATGGCAGCCTCCAATCGCCCCGACATTGTTGATCCAGCAATTTTGCGTCCCGGACGTTTGGATAAAATAATCTATGTCGGTCTGCCCACTTTAGAGGACCGCCTTGAAATACTCAAAACCATCACCAAAAATGGAACTAAACCCAGAATTGATGCGGACGTAAACTTTCAATTCATAGCTGAAGACCCTCGCTGTCAGACCTTTACTGGTGCCGATCTGTCGGCTCTGATTCGCGAGGCATCTGAATTCGCGCTCAAGGAATTCATCAAAAATCCGATTGCAGAAAACGAAGTGGTCAAGCTGAAACACTTCGAGATGGCATTCAACAAAATTAAGCCTTCAGTATCCCACAAAGACTGTGAAAGATATGAAAAAATGAAATCCATGTGCATCAATCTGCCCTAGAGCTAAAATAAAAAATTTATAAAGCAACTTTTTTGTTTTTATCTTCAAGTGCCTTCATTTAATAATTGAAATAGAAAAATACTAAAAAAATCTATCATTCGATTATTTGAAAAGACATTTTTTAATATTTTGAAAAATAAAAAATTAATCTTAATGGAGAAAATTAAGGATTGTCTAGTCATAAACTTTTATTAATTAAAGAAAATTAACACTAAAATTGACCATAGTTTGACTTCGACTTAGCGAAAGAGATCGGTAGCAACTTTTTGTTTTATCAAATTTCTGACAAGACGTGGTCCGGAACACAACTCCGGTTCAGGGAATCGTGTTAATTAAATTAAAAGAAAAATTATATGAATTAAATGGAATAAATAACAATATCGATATTTTTAAACAAAAACACCGCTTTTTTAATAAAAATTCATCTAAAATAGAAGCGGGTTCAACACGTTGGGGTCTGAGGCAGAGCCCCGGTTTAGGGTTTCGGGTGAGCAGAAGCTTGGGGTCTTTTTAAATAAGTTAGTCTTTATTTTTCTTTACTTTTCCAAAACAAATATTAAAATTACTTCTTTAGATTAATGTAAAATAGTATAAATGAACATTTTGAGAATATTTCTAAAAAATTAAAAGGGAATTAATTCAGCAAAAATATAAAGGGAATTATTTCTAAAAAATTATTTCAGCACAATTCGATTTCTTCTAAGCACAAAAAATTATATTTAAAACAAAGCTTTTAACACAAAGAAATTGTGTGTTGAAAATAAATCTTAAAGGAAATTTTTTTTCAACACAAAATTTTAATAATATTTTAATTTAAAAAAAAATATATTTTCTAAGTCTTCTTAAAAATCTAATTGTTTAACACGAATAAAATTTTTATAGTAAATTGAATTCGTTCTAGTATTTGGGCCAGTTTTAAAATTTATTTCACGATTAGAATTTGAAAATTTATCAGAGTCGGTGTATTTAGTCGCGGTTGTTTTTGAAGAATTAGTCTTAAACGAATAAGACATTTCTAACACTGATTCAGATTCATTATTTGCAGACTTGTATATAAGTCACAGTTTTAAGTCACAAAAATTTAAGTCAAAGTCATAACTTGACTTAAAAAAAAAATTTAAGTCATTGACTTGACTTGACTTAAGACTTGTGACTTAAAAACAAGTCTGATTATATGATGAAATAGAGTTTTTAGGACTAGAGTTAGTGCTTGAGGATTTCTGACTGGAACTATGGCTTAAGGATTTGTGACTGGAATTAGTTGTTGAAACTGAGATTTGGACTAGATATTTTTTAGTGGAATTTGGACTAGGTATTTTGTACTTGGATTTGGACTATAGTCTTTTTTTTTGCTGTTGATGGCAAAGGATCAGCATCCTCTAATGAGTTGTCAGCAATCATTGCGATCTTTTTATTACGCTTTTTTTTTTGGTTTATTTTGGGCTAAGTAAACAATTTGTTTATTATTTCTTAAATTCATTTCAAATTTATTTTTTAAATTTTAAAGCTAATTAAAAAGCATTTTTGTGTTTAATATTTTTTTTCAAAATAATTTTCTGTGTTGAAAAGGAGCCCGTCAAAATAAACGGGCTAAGGTGCGTCCGCCAAAATTGGAACGGTTAATACGATCACGTTCACGGTTTAGGAAAATTTTGGCCCGTTTACTGTCCGCTTGCACGGACACCAAAACTATTAATTATGTGACTCTGAAGTCACCTAATCACGTAACTCCGCCACGATGCTGTTTTGGTGACTTCATGGAGTCAATTAATATGAAACTCAGGAGATTAATAAAAGAGTCACTTAATTTTTAAGTTTAGTTAAAAAAATTTTCATAAAAAACTTGACAAATGGGTCGTGGCCTTCTTGACAAGTAGAAAACAAAGAGTTGTTCTTGGGAATATATGCTCATCTTGGAGGAAAGTTGCGTCCCACAGGGTTCTGTATTCGGGACACTATTATTTGTAATCTTTATTAATGATTTGCCTAATAGAGTAAAAAATGTCTGTAAATTGTTAGCTGATGATACAAAGGTTGCAAGTTTTGTTGAAGATTTTGAAGCTACCGTTAACTTACAAAAAGATATATATACAATGTATGAATGGTCGAATGAGTGGCTGATGAAATTTAATGACAAAAATTCGTTGTTATTCATTATGGTCCAAACAATCAAAATATGATTATAAAGTTCAAGAAATTCAAAACTTTAGTGCTATCTGAATTTCACATTATTGACTCAAAATTCGTAATCTACGCCCTCAAAAACCCCAAAAAAAAATTTTTTACACCCAGGGTTCCAACTCCAAGGTTAACAAATTTATCTATTATATTTTATTGATATTTTTTTTCTAAATTTTACTAAAAACTTATCTAAGTATAAAAAAAATTTAGTTAAAAATCCCTAAAAAATCAAAATGTAATCAATCTCGTGTTAGTAACCTTGGAGTTTTCGGCCAAAAAAAATTAATTGAAGAGGAAGAATATGAAGATGATCATATGGAAATAGACGTTGAACCCGATATAAATAATAATTACCATGATTTTTTTACTTCATCCGAATCTGAAGAATCCTATAAAAGGTCTTTGGTGTTATTTAAAACAGCATATTAGAGCAAAAAGCCGAAGCAAAAGAAAAGTATTTGGGTTCTGAGCTTTCAAAAAAATTAATCGACGATTTTGGTGGTGTTTAGAAGGTTACAATAGTGGTGCGACATACGGTCAAGTCCTAAAAGCATATTTTTCAGAAAAATCGAATAAAAACAGTAGTTAAGCACCTAAAAATATCGAATTACTTAGTTTAATCTAAAAATTTTAATTAAATAATTCAAATTTGACAAATTTGTTAAAAATCACATGATTTGAAGACATTTTTTAAGAAAAATAAATTAATAAAATAAAAAAATAAAACCATAGAATTGTTCAGAATTTTGTTTAGATTTAAAAAAAAAAAAATTCGGATCATAATTAATCCCTAGGAGGAGATACGATTAAAACCAGAAAAAACACTTTTTTTTTCTTTTTTTAGCCAACAAAAACCGCCACACCCTTTTTTTTCTAAATCAAATCAGCATGTAGAGAATTTTATGCTCTTTCAGGATATATATACTTTTTTAGTATATTTTTAGTATACGCTTTCTTTTAAAATAATATTAATTTTCATAATTTGCTTAAAAAAAAATTGAATGAAATAATAAAAAATCCATTCTTTTCTTTTTTGTTGAATTTTTACCATTTTTTACCTTTTTTTTACAAAAATTTACCGAAATTTACGTCAATTTTTGTCACAAAATTCAATCAAATTTTTTTTTTTCATTTTTCAAAAATCCTTAAAAAAAATTTTTTTCATGAAAATCGGTTTTTTCGAGAAATATTGGAAATTTCTTTTTTCACTGAATTTTACAATAATTATCGGTATTATACGAAAAATACCCTTTTTTAGATTACCATATTTTACCGTAAATATGGTAAAATATCGTGAATTTACCATAAAATTGGTGAATTCAAGGTATCGTAGCAGCACTGTACCTCCTAATTGATGAATATTTTCCTTACCTTGTTTAATACTTGAAAACTTCAATTTCCTTCAGTTCTGAACAACTAATTATTAAAATTGTTAATTTACCATGTATTCAAAAAAATATAACTAACGGAAACTTAGCTTTTTTTTTCTGAAGGAGCTTGGCTCGATCAGAATTTACTTAATAAATAAATAAATCAGCATCGTTATAACAAGACTCGACTGTATGCATAGTTGATTTCCATCACTATTAAATACCTTGTTATTAAATTTTTTCAAATAATGATATAATCGATGAATTTTTTTTTATTATTTTTATGCAGAATTTTTTTTGCTTTTTATATAATTATTTTTATTTTTAATGAATTTAAATAAATGAAGCTTTAATCAGTCTCTTGAGGCATGGAAACTTTATTGACCTTGAAAGTATAAAATTTACTTCTCCTAAAAAGGAGGCGAATTTAATTGATAAATAAAAAAATAAAATAATCAACATTCATGTTTATTGATCGTAAATATTCGTTCATTCTTAATCTAATTGTTTTCTAATTTTTTATTTTGAACAAAAAAAAGATATCAATTTGATTTTGATTTCTAAATTAAAGTTATAAACTTTCGAATTTGAAATAATTTTTTTTATCATTTATTTCGCAGAATCGTCTACAAGCAGTAAAAAAAACTAAATCTTTTAGATTTTTATTTATCTAATTATCCTGCTCTAATAAACTAATCACTTTTTGTTTTTTTTTCAGTCAAATCAGGGTAAAGCTATGCAAGTAGTACAAATAACTACTAAAATCTAAATCTTAAATGATTAATTTTAAATGTTAAATGTCAATTAATATTAATCACTATGCTCATTTAAATCAATTTTGCACAATTCTTTAAAATTTTCAACAAAATAAAAATCTTAAATTTTTAATTAAATTTTTAAAAATAAAAAATTTTTCAAAATTTATTTTTGTGAAAATTTTAATGACAAAATTGCTCAACTTAAAAAAAATTCGAAAAATTTGAAAAAAAAGTTCGGTCCAGGTTTGAACCTTTTTCCAAAAAGAGAAGGAGAAGTAAATTTTTTACTTTCAAAAATATACAAATAAGGGATATGCAGCCTCGCTTGGGTATAAGTGTGGGTTAGTTACGCTTTTAAAAGTGTGATAATATTTCTCTCAATAAAAATTTTTTTAAAAGAAAAAATTATAACTCAATTTAATTCAAGTAATTAAATAATTGAAATATTCGATAAGGTTTCGAAGGTAACAGTTTAATATTATAATAATCGAATAATCGAAATATTCGAAGAGGTTTAAGAGTAAGAGGTATACTATTTTTGACTCTGATTTGAGATCATAGAGACAAGAAATAAATAAATTCCAAACTAATGATATTTTGTTTTATCATTAATATTTTCCTTTTAATAAAAATTAATTTTTTTTGTTGAATTTAGTGAGACATATTTTGTTTCATGTAGTTTCATCATCAAATTTTAAAAAGCTCAATTTTGTCAATTTAAATAAATGAAAAAGAATTTTATTTTTGTAATTTTGGGAAGGTTTGAACGAAATTTCACAATGCCAGCCTCTCTTTTAAATTTAGAAGAGAATCGTAATAAAAGAGATATTTGAAAGAAAAAGTAAGCATTCCTTCAAAAAATCGATCTTGAAATGAAAAAAGACCTTATTTTTCTAAAGCATTATTAATTTCATTAAAACTTTTCACTTTAAGCTTTAAATTTAAAAGTTTTATGATACATATATAATAGCTTTTTGCTAATTTTTAGATAAATTGTCCTTTTTCTATCCTAGTGGATAATGGGGAGGCGCTCATCTCCTTTTCTAGTACCTTTTTGAGCAACGGCTTCGATCTGACACAGAAGATACTGCATCGAGTTTACCCAGTCGAAACTGGTTTCCCTATTTTTATGATGAAAGAGGTTTAAACATTTGCCCCGTATTGCAGAATTATTTGATAGATTTTTTCACCCTCAGCGGGTTTCAACCCTCTATCCTCTTCTTGCATGACTAACACGCAGACCATTCAGCTATACGGGCTTAATTTAAAGATAGCTTCTTTCGAAAAAAAGCATTAAGAGAAGAGCAATAGTCAAAATACGGTAGAATAAAAGTCTTATAAAATTGGACTTTTACTGAAGTAGCAAGATAGAACATTATTTTGATAGAAAATAATTTTCTATTTACTTTGATCGATAGATTAGAGGCAAGTTTTGTAAAGTTAAGAACCTGATCAATTATGAAGCCTAATAAACTCATATATTTATTTAAAAAATAATTTGGGACAAAATCACTTGGCTGTTTGGAATGAATATTAATTCTCCCTTTCAGTCACGTTAGCGTTAATTTTGAGATTTGTAGATGTTATTTTTGGTTTTTTAAGAAATTGAAAAAACACATAAATTAGAGCAAAAAGTAAATGATATACAAAAAAAATTTGAATAATTTTGATTTAATTAATTAAGTTAAATATTCTTGAAAAATTGCTTGAACAATGAAAATTGTAAAAACATAAAATTTTCTTTATTTTATTTGAATTTTTTCTTTAAATAGGTCGAAAGGGGTTTTCCATTTTTGATTATATCATAAACTCATATCACTTACAACTAAAATGTCTTATATACCTATTTTAGACCTTTTTGGGATCATGCAAAAAGTTTTAGACCAGTTGATATCAATTTTGTTAAAAGTACACTATTTATTAAAAAATCCTTAGTGTAAAGTTTAGACTTTTCAGAGTAGTTTCAAGGTCTTTATCAGAGATACTAATTGTTGTATAATCTGCAAACATTTTGATATTTAAATTTTTAAATAAAATAATCAATCATTTACAAAATTAAAAACAAAAATGAAATCAAAACTGATCCCTGGAGTACGATATTTGATCGAGTTAGTTTTATTGAGAAAAAATTCCGACTTAAATAGTAGAGGACCAACATTTATTATATTAGGATTTAGGGAATTAAATTTAAGTGTCCATTTTGTACAAAATGCAAAAAATAAAATTCTGATTTGAGACAAGAAATACATAAATTCCAAACTAATGATATTTTGTTTTATCATTAATATTTTTCTTTTAATAAAAATTAATATTTTGTTGTTTCATCATCAAATTTTGAAAAGCTCAATTTTGTCAATTTAAATAAATGAAAAAGAATTTTTTTTGTATGCCAGAAAGACCTTGAAAATGAGTCTCACTAATTTTCAACGCTTCATTTAGAATTTTCTTTTTTTATAATGCCTCAAGAGACTTATTTACACTTCATTTATTTAAAAAGTAAAAAAATTTAAAAATAGCCTTTTTTGGAAAAAGGCTCGAACCCCTTCACCAAAAAAGATTGCCAGCTTCAGTATTTTACGGTCAAAGCTTGGTTTGTTTCGTGAATTTTGAGCAGAAAGAGTGCAAAAAGATGGCCTGGAGCTTTCGTCAACGCCTCCTTGGACCAAAATGAATTTGGTCGTTTTTATTACTGAGATTAAAGTTAGATTTGGTTGGTCAGACAAATTTTTGCCGAGACAACAGAGCCTCGGATAAGACTCAAATGGAGGAAATGTAAAGTCTAAACTTCACATGCTAATTTAATTATCGCAGCAATATAGACCATTTAATTTCTAAGATGGTAGAAATTTCTTAAAGAAAAAAGAAAAGACGCAAATACAACAACAACAGCAACAACAAAAGCGCCAATCCCTTCATCCGCGACCAAAATAAATACTGAAAAAAATCCAAAAACTTTGCATCAAAACTTTTAGTCAATTTAGAAAATTAGAAAAATAATGCAACTATACAATTTAGTGCTAGGCTTGTTAGTTAAGGTCATACTAGACAATGTGAACGTGCTGTTCAACGAGCTCAAAAAAATTCAGCTCAGGATCCAAGTGCCCAGATTTGGCGCCAAGAGCCAGAAATCAATTGACAACAAGAAAAATGCGCTGCAGCTTGCCGAACAGTTGTATTTCAACGAGAAGTTCCTGCGCGTTGTCAAGCTAGCTAATCAGAATGTGGACTCTAAGTCGATAGTGGACAGGGCGACGAAGCGGCCCGTGGAGCAGGTGTTCCGCGCCCTGGACGCGCTCGACGAAACCAACCTGGGCCAAATAGAGCAATTCATAGACGACTACTTGCACGAGCCCGGCGTTGAGATTGTCGCCGCCAAGCTCACCGACTGGAGCGAGGAGCCGGCCTTTGTGCGCTCGCTGCGCAACCAACAGCTCATTCGCTTCTTCAAGTCGCTGAACAACCAGTGGCTCGACTTGTACAAACAGTTCGACAGCCGCCTCCTCCACGACAACTGCGTGTCCAGCCACTTGCCCATGAAGTACCCGTTTGTGGTGCCCGGCGGTCGCTTCATCGAAATCTACTACTGGGACACGTACTGGACCATCGAGGGACTGCTTGTGTGCGGCATGCTGCAAACAGTGCGCCACTCGATCGAGAACTTTGTTGAATTTATCAAAAAATTCGGCTTCATTCCGAACGGGTCGCGGGTCTACTACCTGAACAGGTCCCAGCCGCCCTACTTCTCCCAAATGGTCATGAGGTACTTTGACTTTTGCATGCAGTCCGCCGAGCTGAGCCACGAGCAGAAGGAGGACGTGAAAAAGTTTGTGCTGGGCGAAGCGCTCGAGTGCATGCTCAAGGAGTACCAGTTCTGGATGACGCACAGATCAGTGGAAGTCAGAGTGAGCGATAGGCGCTGCTGCAAGCTCAATGTGTTCAGAGCCAACACGACAAAGCCAAGGCCCGAGTCCTACTTTGAGGATTTGCACACGGCCAAGCACACGAGCAGCAGCGAGCAAAAGGAAAAGCTGTATTTGGACATAGCGACTGCGGCCGAGTCGGGCATCGACTTCAGCAGCCGCTGGTTCAAGGACCCCATGAACATGAACACCATCCAGACCAGTGATTTGATTCCTGTTGATTTGAACGCGGTCATGTACAAGACCGAGCTGATTATATCGGATTTAAGTCGACTGAGCGGCGACTTGGACACTGCGCGCAAGTTCAAGATGTGCTCGCTGCGGCGAAAGTTCGCCATTAACAAAGTGCTGTGGAGTGCGGACATGAACTGCTGGGCTGACTTCAACTTCAGGACAAATCAGTTCACCGACCACTTTTATGTGTCCAATTTGTCGCCACTCTGGTTCGACATCAAGCCGCCCAATAACCTAAAAGAGACTGACTTGATCGAGCTGCATCTGGCCAACTCCATCGACAGCTATCACGGCGTGCCCTACTCGTTCATTAAGTCAAGTCAGCAGTGGGACTTTCCGAACATTTGGGCGCCAAATCAGCACAATTTGATCGAGTTTATAAACAAATTTGACCGCGAATTGGCACTCAAGTTGGCTAGGAAGTTTTTTAGCTCTATTTACAAAGGATGGGAGTCGAGCAGTGCGTTCTACGAAAAGTATAATGCTCATACGCCTGGCGAGCGTGGCCACGGCGGCGAGTATCAGGTGCAGTCAGGTTTTGGATGGACCAATGGTGTCATATTTAAGCTTATAGAACTATTTAAAGATGATATTTTTGAATTTTGAATTTTATTTTATTTTTTTAATAAAAAAATTACTATTTTTAACAACAACAAAAAAATTAATAATATATAGACCATCTGAAATTTTTAAGGAAAAATAAATTTTTGTTTTAAAACTTGATCGATCTTTACCCATTATAATTTCCTCAAATTTATAAAGAAATTTTATTTTAAAAATAGCGCTTTTAAATATTGAAAGTTAATTGTGAAAACTTTATTTATTTTTTCAATCTTTTATTATAAATAAATGAACAGGCCGGCTACCAAGAGAGCAGAATATTCTATTTTGACTCAGTGGCAAGTATACTCTATTCTTGCTTGTGTCGCCTAATTATTGGCGCGACTTTAATCATAAAATAAATCAAAACCAATATATGTGCATTTTATTATTATTTTTATTATTTTTTATTGAAATTTAAGTCCCATGGACAAGTATAAAAAAAATTAGAATATAAAAAAATACATTAAAATTAATAATAGGGCTTCATTTAACGGAGTATCATGGGTTTATTTCTTTAAATCAATAATGCGTTTAATTAATGATATATGCCTCTTTATTTTAAAAAGCCATCTCTTCAAAAAATATAATCTAAAATGTGTCTAAAAGACGATCAACAATATCGCTTAAATAAAAAACTAATTAACTGAGGATTTTATACCATCGGTTTACAACCATATAACTTTTTTCCATTACTCTTCAATAAACTTTGCCACAAATTCTCTTTTTCCAAGTGGAAATCCTAAATACTCAAAGCCATCCAGATTCGGGATACAATTACAGTTAAAAATAAAATTTTCTTTTGAATTTTTGAGGTAATGATGACGGTCCTTTAATCCGACGTTCTGTCTTTACAGTACATTCAGATTGTTAAATCTATTAAAAAAAGCCTAACATATAAATCGTTCAAACAATTCAGTTTGTTGATTTTATTCATTTTGTTCATTTTGTTCATTTTGTTCATTTTGTTCATTTTGTTCATTTTGTTCATTTTGTTCATTTTGATCTTTTATTTTATTTTGCTTATTTGGTCTTTTAAAAATTTCAATAAGAGATAATTATTTTTTAATTTTTATTTATTAATTTACAGTTTTTCTTTGGAATAAATCAGAGTTGGTCAAAAGTCAAACTTTAAAGTCAAAATCGTTAAAAGTTAAAGACAAAGTCTGACTTTGACTTGAATCTAAAAAAATTTCAAAGACAAAGTTTGACTTTGACTTCAAATAATTTCAAAGTCAAAGTCTGACTTTGACTTGAGTCTACTCAAGGCAAAGTCAATTTATAAGACATTTAAAATAATGCAATACAAATATCTACAATGAATTTAAAATCTTATATGAAAGAAAACTATCGGTAATGGCATTTGAAAGCAGTGATGTAAAAAAAGAGCTCTCACAACAGAATATAAATTTCTTCATTTTCAAATACTTAATTGTTGCTCTAATTTATGTGTTTTTTCAATTTTTAAAATAATCAAAAATAACTTTTACAAATTCCAAAATTAACGCTAATGTGGCTGAAAGGGAGAATTAATATTCATTCCAAACAGCCAGGGAATTTTCCCAAATTATTTTTTAAATAAATAAAATAAATAAATAAATACTTAATTGTACTCTGAAGTTTGCCATTGAGACTGAAGGTAAATAAAATCTTAGAATAATAAAGTAATAATTATTTGAATTATTATCAGAATTTAAATAATTATCAGAATTTCATGCTACAAGTAACTTTTATAAAACAGATTTTGAATGTTTTTTCGATTTTAAATTTTATAGAACTAATATTATATAGAACTGAGAGGTATTTAGATTAAATTAATACACAACAGTCCGTACAGATTTAGTAAAAAAATAAAAATTCTTAGAAACAAGATTTATTTGTTCTATTATGTTTTAAAAAAATATAAAATACAATTTTGAAAATACATTGAAAATGTGCGATGGCGATTTTTTTAGGAAATATTTGGATAAATTTTTAAAATGTCGATTTATTGAAATTAAATTTAGTGCTTCAAACATAGAATATTTTGTTTTAGAAAATTTAAAAGAAAAATAATTAAATTTTATTAATACTTTTTATATATACTTTTTCTTTACTAATTATAAATAAAATTTTTAATCTTTTACTCTTGAAAAAGGGAATAATTTAATTAGCTGAATAGCTTAAAAATTTTTTTTTAAATATTTAAGTTGGATTGATTTAATTTTATACTCAATACTTTAAAGTTGTAAAAAATTTTAATAAAGGTACAATTTATAAAAAATTTAATGAAAATGCTATCTTTTTCTTATTACATGTTTTTCATTCACAATTTACCAGAAAAATCTGAAAATTCAACTACTAAAATATAATTCATGAAATTTAGGTTACGATTAAAGGAATATTGAGAATCAAATCAAAGCAATGTCAAGTAAATCAGAGGATTAAAAATCATTTGGATATTTTATATCGAGATTTCCAAAAAGAAACGAGTTCAAGAGATCAAAATTGAAGTTTTTTAAAATTTTAGCAATTAGCCATTATTTTTTTTAAATTTAATTTTAAGAAAAATCTAATAATTATATTAATGATTTTTTAAACTGATTTTTTAAAAATTAGAGCTTAATTCTTAATTTATTTGAATAAATTAATAATTAATTAGTCTTTTTTAAAATTTTTAAAAAAAGATAAATTTCTTTAAAAAATCATCTTTATCATAACATCAATATACAAAAGATAATGATTATGGAGTGATCGTATGCTTCGATCCTTCATGGGAGTGACCTGTCATTTCATAGACGAGTTATTTGAGTTTAAAGTATTGTTTTGGCTTGTAGACACATAAACGGTTCAATTACCGGTTTAAAGATTAAAACTGAAATGCACAACGTTTTAGCCTTTTTTGACATTAAGTTTGCTTTTTGAAAATATCGCTTCATAAATAATAATTTGTTTTTTTAAGAAACAAGTTTGTAAAAATAGTAACTGACAATGGAGCAAATATGGTTAAGTTCGGAAAACTTCAAGATCTAGGTATGTAGAAATGAAGTAAAAAGATTAACATAAATTAACTTCTAATTTACATTTAAGTTTTTAAAAGACTCATAAAAGCGGTCTTGTGAAATTCAGGACAAAAGAACAAAACAAAGTGTAAAAAAATTAAATAAATTTTTTCTAAAAGTTTAAAATCAATGCAAAATGATGTAAGTCATTATTCATTCATATTTTAGTCAGTATGAATAATGACTTTATCAATGTCATTATTCATTTAGTACAATGACATTGATAAAGTCTCTAACAAACCAGAACATGAATGAATGTATTCACCAAAGCAGTTACCTTTATCGATTTCTGAGTCAAAAATGCTATTTTTATACTCAATTTTATTAATTTTGTAATATGATTTTGATTTCCTAAATTTATTTATCTTGTTCCAAAATGGTTTACTAGATTTTGGGTTTTTGCCTATTTAATGAAATTTGACCAATTTTTATTTCTAAACTCTCTTTATTTGTATCTCAATTCACTTGTTATTTGGTTGTATAAAGGTCTAAATTCCGCATATTTTAATCTTTTTGCTTTCCTTCTTTGTCTAATTGTATCAATAATGTCTTTAGGTAATGTTTGCCTAAATAATTTATAAGATTTAACTGGGATAGACCCGCTTGCAGCATTATTTAATTCATTGGTAAGTCTACTAGCGATAGCCTCAATGTTATTAAACTCGAGATCAGAGCAATCTTCATATTGGCTGTTGCAAAGGAGACTCTTAAATTTAACCCAGTCAGCTCTGTTGAAGTCATAACTAAATTTCTCAGGGCTTGCTTGGTTAAAACTAATGTAAATTGAGTTTAGTTTTAATTGTACTTGATAGTGATCACTTGTCATGTCCCAATCGTATAGAACTTTAAAGTCATAAATTTTATCAAGTAAATTTGGTGAAGATATATATAGGTAAAGAATTTCATAATAGTCCTGATTGAAAAGATGAAAGGTAGGTGAATTATTGTTAATGGAATGGAGTTCCAGGTTCCAATGGTCAAGTGACAGGTCCTGAAGAAATTCGACTTTTTTGTTTATGAGAATGGCAACCCTTCCACCGAAATTATATCTTGGCTTTGAGACTATATAGAAGTTAGAAAAATTGTTAAGAAATTATCTCTTAATTATCTCTTAGTTAGTCGACTTAAAGTTCGCACAAAAGAACTATGTCAGGATCATAATTGTCCAAGAATTTTTTGAAAAGTTTAGATACCAAATTACAGTTCCATTGAATAATGAGCATTTTTTTTTTTTTTTTTTTTTAATTTGATTAAGTTAAGGTTAAACTTTCCAGGAATAAAAACTTTTTATAAATATGAAAAAAAAAAAGAGGAAATAGAAAAAAAATGAAAAAAAATGAATTAATTTAGTTGCTTGGTTGGCAGGACATCTTCGTTGCTGTCGAAAAAAGCATTTTCATCAATTGAACTTGAACTCTTTAGAGTTTTTGCTTTTGATTTTGCTATTGTTGAAGAAGTTCTTTTTTCCCTTTCTTGAGAGGCTTTGTAGTTTGGATAAGTGATGTTATTTGAATAATTTTTATTCGGATAAATCAGATTCGAAAAATTATTTTTTTTTAACCAAAATTCAATTTTTAAATATCTTAATTAGAAACTAAATTTTTTTTACATTAAGTTAATTATTCAAATAAAATATGATCCAAATTTAAAAGACAAATTATTTTTTGATTTGAGAACAAAAATCAGTTAAAAAATAAATTAAATGTGCAATTTGGCTAAAAATTTGACTAAATTCATAAAAAGAATTTTTGTAATTTGAAAAAGTGATTTATTATCTATTTAAATAAAAGTTAAATTCTTGAATATAATTAAAAAAATACTAAATGATGGAAACTCCTAGTTCTGGTCAACTGCCTTTTAAATATCACGCCGAGTACCACGCAATCAAAAAAACGCAATTAAAAGAAACGTTCTCCAGTTCATACTCATTCGAGACAAGTAGATTTAGATGGTCAAATATACCTTTTTTGTAATTATTTTTTAACTAAATATATATATTCTGGGTCAACAAAAAATATGCTTTATCATATTAAAACCACCCACCCAGAATATTTAGAAAACATTGAAATAAATGAAAACAGTGACTATGATAAAGAAATGGAACAATTAGTTTCGCATCCTATCAAACGAAAAAGAATTGAATTAGCGCTAGATTTTATTGCTATTTGTCATAATTGCTGCGTTGCCATTTACCATCGTCGATAATGAACAATTTAAACAATTCGTCAAAAAATTGAATCCAATATATAAATTACCGGGTCGATATAAATTGTCGAATGAGATATTGGATAGTCAATACGATAATACAGTTGTTTTAATTAAAAATGCCTTGTCACAGGCTTTGTCTATCGCAATCACGCTCGATTTATGGACGTCGATTCAACGATACCCATATCTTGGAGTAAAATTCCATTTTATTGATATTATTAGTTTTAAATTAAAATCGTTTACATTATGTGTCAAGCATTTGCCAGGACAACACACAACTGAGAACATTAAAGATGCTCTTTTAGAAATTTAAAAAAATGGAAGATTATTCCAAAAATTGTTGGTTTTGTTACCAACAATGCGTCAATTGTGGCAAAATTAGCAGAGTTTTTCTCTCAAGTTGAACCTGAATTCTCGCAACGACGTGTCGGGCTCGCTCAATTTGGGTGTGCTGCACATATTTTAAATTTAATAATAAAACGCCTTTCTAAGTTGTTCTGTTGAACAGGTCGACGAAATCGATTTAGATGTTGATAAAATAAATGTTCTTACGGCTAAGACACAGAAATTATGAATAACTATCGTGAAGTTGTAACTAAATGCAAGAAAGTATCAAGCATCAAGTGTTCATCAGTCGAACATTCTTTCTAATCAATTTAAAAATGCGCAATTGGTTTTATATATGCAGAAAAATATCAGACACCGAGAAAGAATACAATGAAGAGATTGTTCAGGTTTTAGCATGCTATTTTGAAGCAACAGTTGAATTGAGTGGCTCAAAATATGTAACGCTTAGTATGGTTTTACCAATTTTTTATAAGTCTCAAAACAGAAATAACGCTGTCAAAGGAAGACAAACCTCTAACTAGAGTATTGAAAAAAATTTTATCCTATTGGGTTAATTTTTATTCGCAAAAGTACAAAATTTATGAGCTCAAGGCAAAAAAAATATAAAAAAAAAAAGCTCAGGGCTACGTTACAGTTATTTGAAAGGAGGTTGAAAAAGTTTCAAGTAAAGATTTAAATAAAATGGACCAAACAGATATAGAAATTGTACGGTTTAATTCTGAGCCTTTAAAGAATGTTCAGCCACTCGAGTATTGACAACAGAACCATAAGTCTTATCCTATTCTTTATCATGTTGTGCAACATCTTTTTTGTATTCCAGCTACATCAGTTCCGGTGGAAAACTTTTTTTCACATACAGGTAATACTCTTTGGGATAAACGCAACAGATTGTCGCCTGACAAATTAGACAAAATTATGGTAATTCAAGAGAGTTTATAGTGTATTGTATTCGAATTTTTAAAAAATATTTATTAGACAATTTTTTATTCGATTCGTTTTTTTCTTTTTAAATTAATTCGATTTTAAAATTCAAATATATAATTAATATTTTTTCCTTATTAAAATTTTTTTAATTGGTTTTAGTAATTGAATCTTTCATTTATTCAAACTTTGGAATCAAATATAAATTTATTTGTTATTCCAAGTTAAATTTATTTTTGTTTGAATTCAATATTTAAATAAAATTGTCTAAAATTTGGATGAAATTTAAACAAATCTTGAAAAACGTCAATCCAAATAACATCACCAGTTTGGATGTTTGAACTCATTTCATTATTTGATTCGTAGTTGCTAGATAGTTCACTTTCGAAACTATCTAGACCAGGTGGTCTGACTGGAGTCGGGGATCATTTAATTGACTAAATATTGGAATATTAGCTGCCTGAATAATGTTTTTTTGAGGGAGGGAAATTGATGGTTCTTTGAATGAAGTAGAATAAGTAGAAGATAAAGCAACAGGAGTCTTCGTGCGTGTATCAAGATCATCCAGGAAAGAGCCTATAGTGTTGCTTATTATCTCATCAGGTTGGATCGAGTTGTGTGACGTTTGGTATTGCTGGATAGTTTCTTCTTCGTTAGTGTGTCTTCTTCTACTGTTAGTTCAGTAAAGTCTATCTAAGATCTTTCCATGCTTCTAATTTTCTCTGCCATTGAGCATTTAATTGCCGGATGGCCTTTTAGCTTGCATTTTGAGCATTCGAGTGATTTTAGAGGACAAGATTTTATTGTATGCTTATGATCAAGGCAGAAAAAACAACGTTGGGACTGGCCTGAGATAGTTATGTTATTTTTCAATCCAAAGACAGTGGTTGGTCCAACTAAATTTTGCACTTGTTCATCAATATCTAATGGATAAGTGATTTTTACTCTTTTGATGCCATTGGTAACATTTGTCCAGCCTATTTCTTTTAAATTCTCGTTAGAAATTTCATTTACTAGGAGTTCTTTGAGTTTGAGATTGAATATGAATCGTTTGATTGTCTGGTCTGTAATATTAGATGGCAAAAAATGGAATCTAAGGGTAGTAACTTTTTTTGTTTATTTGGGTCATCGAATTTAAAGATGCTATTATCGATCATAATTTTTTTAGTATTGAGACTTGTTTCATTAAAGGAGGGGTTGAACTCAATTATCCAAATTTTATTTGAGGAGAAATTGCCAACAGATGAAATGCAAGATCGCTCTTGATAGGAAAGGCATGTTGTCAATAAGGTCAGTATTTCACGATGAAGTAGGGTTTGATTGAGGCTTTTCAAACTTAATTTGATAGCCTTGTTAACAGGATATTCAAAGCTGAAGATCACGTGATGACGCTTTGATGGGTGTGTTAGTCTTGTATAGATTATTTTTGAAGTAAAAGTTTCGATAAGCTTAGCTCAGTTTGGCTAGAAACTTCCAAATTTTAACAAATATAATTATTTTATCTAATTTCAAAAGTTGGAGACGATGAGTTCTAAATTGGACCAGACACAAATCAAAAACTAATTGATTCAGATGATTCTGAAGATGAAGAATCGTTAAATGGAGATGAGAATATAAATTTCGACTCATTCGGTGAGTTATCATCACAAGCTACAAAAGGTCTTCATCTAAGATGTTTTGCTCATTCTCTTCAGTTAGTTATCAAAAAAAGTCTAAAAAGGTTCAACAACGCAAAAAGACTTTTGGCGAAATGCTTTAAGATAGAAAATAAATCGAGACAAAAAAAGAAATTTGCTGACTTTTTATCTAAATAAAAGTATAACATGATACCAAAGCCAATTGAAGTGAAATGGAATAGTGAATTAAAAACTTTAAAAGCCATTATTAAAATAAAATTAGAAGATTTGAATATCGGCTTATCATCAGTCGACGAGAGAAATTTAATGCTTAAACATCAAGATTTAAACAAATTAGCTGATTTGATTAACATCTTAGAACCTTTCGAATATGTAATAGATTTACTCCAAGGTAAGTGCTTTATTTAAAATATTTGATAAAAAATTAGATTTTAAATTATTTTTAAAGTCAAGTAATTAAATTTAATTTTAAAATTTTTCAAGTCGTTTGATCTGACTTAAAAAGTTTTCTTTATTAAATAATTCTTATGACTTGTTTTTAATTTTATTTTAAAGTCATTTTAAAGATTTTGAAAAACAATCGCCAAATTAGTTCATTGAACGCCAAAAAATTCAAATAAAGCGTCTTAATTTGACTTTAAATTTTAAGAATCTTTAAAAACTCTGATTTTTTATTCCTATTTTTTTTAAAACATGCTAAATTTCATAAATTTACAATTTAAGGAGAATTTTATTCATCACTTAGTTTAGCAATTCCTAGTCTTTTACAACTTTTAAACCATCTTGAAGAGGTTAAAATTAATAACAAATGTTCAAAAACCTTAGTTGAAAATTTAAAAAAAGAGATAAATGATTTTTTCGCTGGAATATTCTCAAATATTTATGATCTGCCTATATCTGGAATTTTTAATGTTTTTGCTGGTTTATTGCAACCTTCCTTGATTCAAGTTTTAAGTTTTATTGGCTTGGGTCTAAATACTTGACTGAAACTGATGCAGACATTTTTCGTTCATGTTTAAAAGAGCTAATCAAAAGCCAATGGGAACTAATCAATCAAAATTTAAATGCATCAATTCAAAACAATGAAAATGATCAAACAATGCAAACAGACATCCCTACTTCAGCTAGTACAAAAAGTGTAAATTCTGATGTATCCTTTTCTCTTCTTGACTCACCAACAAAAAGAAAAAAGTTTTTTAGCTATTCTAAAGCAAAATTAAATAATTCATGCAAAAATAAATGTTTTGCGAAAGAATATAAATATTATGAAGACATTGAGTAGGATGCTGATTTAGATTTAAACGATTTTCGGATATAAATGAAATATGTTATTCCTGGAATTTTTCGATTGGCAATTAAATTTCTAAGTATTCCGGCTACATCTGGTCCAGTTGAACGATTATTTTCTTCATCAGGCTATAACATTAGACCTCATCGTTCTAGATTAACACCAAATAACTTGGAAAAATAACAATCATAAAATCTAATTTGAAAACATTAAAATTCGAGAACTAAACTCATGCATGTTACTATGTATTGACGATCTGAATACAATCCGACAAACTGAATCTTGTGTTGTTTTTTTTTAAATGATTTTTTTAGTGGAAAATCATGTTTTAAACATTTTGTTCAGTTTCTTGAGATATTTTGGTTTAATTATTCTTTTTTATTTTTTTTTTTTTTTAAAAATTATCAAAATTTAAAGTAAAAAATATTAAAAACACATGAATTCGAAGTTTGTTAAATATTTATTACAAAGAAAAATTGTAAATTAAAAATTGTAAATTAAAAAATTAAAATTAAAAAATAATTATCACTTATTGAAATTTTTAAAAGACCAAATAAGCAAAATAAAATAAAAGATCAAACTGAATAAAATGAACAAAATGAACAAATTGAACTAACTGAATAAAATCAACAAACTGAATAGTTTGACGATTTATATGTTAGGCTTTTTTTAATAGATTTAACAATCTGAATGTACTGTAAAGACAGAACGTCATATTAAAGGACCGTCGTCATTACCTCCATGTTACCATTTAAAATAGCCCCCAAAAAGTGCAAAAATGAACTACAAATCGTGCAAAACCGAGCAATAAGAACAATATTTAAACTTAGTCGAAAAACGCCACAAAACCTACTAAACACTATCTCAAATCTAGAACCTTTAGAAGCACGAATCAAAAAACTCGTAAAAAACTTCATTAAAAACTCTAGCGCCGTTAGCAAAGGAATCAAGAGTTTAAAAAGCAGCTGTGATTGGAGTAGAAGTGATAAGAAATCCATCTTAAAAAAATATTTATAAACCATTAATCACTTTATATTTAATTTTTTATTCTTTTTATTTTGAAATTTTTACTTTATCTAATTAATTTTCTTATTTCAAATTTTGTAAATTATTTTTTATGCTGAAAGGAGAGTGTTCCTTTTTCAAGCAGCAGACCATAGGCCACATTTTAATTTAAATAAATAAATAAATGTGCTTTTAATCAAAAATTTTTCAAAAAATTAATCAAATTTATTAAGAAGTATTAAATGTGAATAAGTTACTCAAGGAATAAACGATTATGAAATAAATGAGGATTACGTCCAATTTCGGAAGCCTTTTTGAATTTTTAATCCCAATAAAGTTCCCAAATGAGTTTTTTTAATAAATTCTTTTTCAAAAACATCTGAAAAATTCAGCCAAAAAAACGTAATTTTAATCCAAACAAAAAAAATTGCTCATAATAATATATCGAAGAAATTTGATATTTAATTGCTTTTTTTCTCAATTTTCAAATCGATTTGAAAAGTTCCGCTATTTCATTCCACTATTTAAGCCATTAAATCACATGCTTTAAAAAAAATAAAAGATAGACAAAGATGATTTTTTATTTAGCAATTACTGTAACTATTCATATAGCCAGACTCAGTGATTGCAAAGAATATTTGAACCAAAACTGTAGCATGTTCAATGATATATTTAAAACAACTTATACCAACAGATATTTGGTAGAAGTTAGCATGCTTTTTGATATCAAAAAGCCATTTGACTTAAATTGTTTTTATCTAAATTTTAACCCATATGTCATTGATCTTGTTTCAAAGAGAGAGATGGTCTTGGACAATTCATTTCAATTAAAAGCACCAATTAAGTTGCCAAAATACACACTTGGCTTTCAGTTTATTGCCATAAAAGCCATTGAATCAAATTCAGACATTTTTCAAAAATTTTCCTCTTTAGTTAAAATAAATTCCATTAATTTTTTTTATTCTAAATTTTTTGTTCTCACAAATGGCTCATTCAATTGTTTCTCCTACCAAAATTTTAGTCCTCTTGGAAGAGTAGAAACAGTTGGATTCGGCTTCTCGGTAGCCTATTCCAGAAGAACATGCCCCCTTGTATTTGCAAACTGTGACATCGAATCTCTCAAGTTTTATGGTCTGGCAGATAATTTTTTGAAGAGAAATGTGCTTGGGTTCTTGCCAGTTAACAAAACATTAAAGAACCACATTCAGAGGCTTTTTTTCCACGCTTATAAAATAGATTTAGAGAAAAAAATGATCAGTCCAGTCATTTTTAAAACAATAAATTCACTTTTTCTGTTTGGATCTTTCAGGTCGATTGGAGTGGATTTTTCCAGAAAATTCGGAAAACTTGTTAATTTGGAACTTTCTCTTGAAAACCTTAGAGAATTCCTGCACAAAAATTTTAATTTATTAAGCGTTTTTATAACAAATAAAAAAAATTTCTCTAGAATTATTAAGTTCTCGATTTTAGATGACTATCAATTTCCGAATGAAGACTTTTGTTTATTCAAAAAATTCCATGATTCTAATACAACTCGTGTATTAGTGGTCCCATCTCATGATATCAATTGCACAATGACACTGAAGATGCTCCTAAAAGACAACAGTTTAGCTGATCATAATGCTTTATCCTGTCCAGTCGATGCTGCTGAAAGGCAACTTTTGGATTTTTTATCAAAAAATTGCAAGCAAACAGCATTTTCCAATTTAAAATCAGAATCAAGTTACACAGATTTAGTCTTTTTTTCAGAAACATTAAACTTTATCACCATCTTAATGATTCCCACCTTTTGCTTGATTACTATAATAATAAATTTAATAAATCTAAAAGTTTTGATCAATGTCAAGTCAAATAAAACAATGGTTGTGAATAGTTTGACAAACTTGGTTTACTCGGCCATCTATTGTATTCACTTGATCAACAAATGTGTCTATGTAAATGGAACGTTTTGCTCTTCGGTCCGAAGAGATAGATTTGTTCAATTGTTCGATGTAATTTGTGTAGAATTTATTCTGAATATTTTGAAGATCTGGTCAAATTCTACCATCATTGCCATATCGTGGCAAAGACTGAGCCTATTGATTGCTTATAAATGCTGGGTGAAGCGAATCACAAAGTTTCAAAAAAACAAAAAATCAAATGTTTTAATTATTTTATTTATCATAAAAAGCATTTTGCTTTCTATTGACAAGCTGTTTGTAGTGCGGGTAAATGACAGATTTTTTGTTTTAGATGACCAAGACTATGAAGAATTTCCTAACAAAAACACCTTTTTACTTAGATATTTTCAATTGCTTGAATTAGACGCCCAAGAGACCATTATTTTTTATGGTAAAAAAGCTTTGATATTTTACACAATATTCATAGTAAATTTTATTATAAATGACTTTTTAATCTATTTTGTTCTTCTTTTAATTGATCTAACAATATTATTTTATTTGAGGGTAAAATATAAATTCAAAACTCAATTGGCAAAAAAATTGAATGCAAAGGAGACAAAAAATCTAAAAGCTAAAGAAAAAAAGATATACCGCACAATCAGTCTGAATTTAATTTTTATTTTTCTTCTCAAGTTTGGTCACTTTGGTGTAGCATTATATATTTTCATTAATAAAATCAATCCAAACATAGGACATGCAAATCTATGCTTTAAGTATAGCAGAATTTGCTCGAATTATTTGGAATTCAGTGAAATGTTTTGCATTCTGTCAAATGCCTATTCAGTTATTTTGTTTAGAAATTTGAATCAAGATTTTAAAGATTGTTTCAACAAAATTTTTGCAATCAGAAAACAATAAAAGAAAAATTAATTTTTTCAAACATTATTGAAAACTTGCTGAACATCCGAAAACTAGATCGCATTAGTTTTGATTATTCTTAAAAAGACACAATTTTTACGTAGTATTAATAAATTTTTAGTAGTATAATTATTATGTAGTTTACATGGTTTAATATTTTTAACTTATTTAGTGATTCTTATAGAGAATTCTGACCCGAAGCATAAAATGATAAAACATAAAACTTTCTCACAAATTTTTTGGTGAAATAGAATGAGTTTAATTTTTGTTTGGAAATTTGAAAAAAATATTGAAAATTCTTTTTTAACTTTTAAACAATTCATTTATTTATTTTTTACCGAGCAAATGCTCCTTCAGAATAAAAACATATTAAAAACTAAAAATAAAGTTATATTATACAAAATAAAAAAAAATAAAAATTTTTCATTCAGATTAAAGTTTTAGTCGTTGAAAAACTGGGTCTAGTCGGTTAGGTGAATCACTTATTGTCCGAAAATTTATTGTTCTCAGATTTTGTGGACTATTGGTTCACCCAAATTTTTTGTTCAAAATAGAATCCCAGTCACAACCAAAATAATGTTTCATCGAGGAATTAGCGAAGTTCATCGAAAAATCATCACATAATCCACTGATTATTCAAAAATCTTAAGCCAAGCTAAAGTCACCGACTTTAAATTTTTTTTATGTTAATCTTTTTTTAATTTACAATAGCAATTCTAGATATTTTATTTATTTTTCCCTTTCCGTCGATCAAAAATTCAAGATTATTTAAGTCAAGTAAAAAATTGGCTTTACTGACTTTGACTTTAACTTGTGACTGGCCAAAATATTAAGATTATCATCATTAAAAAAAATAACCAACGTCTGATTCTGGCACATATGCTAAAACTTTTATCATTGAAAATTCTTGTTTAAACTTAGCCGACTTATAAAAGTTCTCTAGAAGATATTTCAATAGTCATTAAGTCTAAAAACTCTTGTTCGTCTTCCTCTTCATCTGAACATTCATCTTCATCATCGTCCTCATCATCATCTGAACATTCAATATTTTCAATTGGCTCGACACAATGTACTACACTTGGTTCTTTAGCTTGAACAGAATCATTTTGAAACTATGTTTTCTTTAAATTACTTGTAATAATTACCTAATTTTTTTTTTTTATTTTTTTTTTTTTTTATTTTATTTCTTTTATTTTAATAAACATAACCCTGAAGGGGCGAAAGCCCAAAGGTTTTAACAATAAAAAAAAAAAAATTATCGGGCTCATTGATATTCAACACTTGTTCAGTCCTTTGAATGCGACGCAAACGTAAATTTTTAACAGAAGCCGAAAAGTTAGCATTATCTTTCAAGAAATTTTTATTCATCTAGATAACTTAATCATAAATTATTAATTACAAATTTTCACCAAAAAATTGCAATAAAAAATTTGCTATGAAACAATGTGCTATGAAAAAAATTATGCAATGAAACATTACACAATCGCTCAATTAACTAATTTGATAATTAATATTTTTTTTTAAAGATTAGCCTAAATTAATAGAAAAATAGATTTGGGAAAAAATGAGTTATGGACCTAATCACATATCCGAATCGAATACTTGGACTATTGAAGTCAACGACAAGCTCTGGTCTAGTTGAGCCAAATTCAACAACTCAAGTTAACCGTGGTCAAAAAAGCAAAATCACACTATTAGCGATGCCGCCTTTAATAAGTAGTACAATACGGCAAAGAGAACTTTAAAATTATTGTTAAATGATAAGAAACCATAAACCACAATTTTTTGACAGTTTTTGTTAATAATATTAGTTATAATTAACAAAAACCACTGCCAAAAAATTTGTTTCCACTGCCAAAAATTGGCCATAAAAAACCGAACTGCCCCGATCTTAATCAGCCTCCGACGTGTGTCCGTTGTGCTGAAATTGGACACACTCACGAACACTGCAAGATAAAAGATCGAAAACATTTTAGATGCGTAAACTGTCATCTGAACCATCCCTCGTGTAGCAGAAGCTGCGAAGTTCTCATTCAAGAAACAAACCGCAAAAAAACTAAAGCAGAAGAAAAAGCACAAAAAGTCGCCTCTTCGAACTTTACTCGTATCCAATCAGCATCAAACACAACATACAACATTAGAAATAATTCAAACATAGAAAGCTTAAACAAAAACTTCCTCAATCTTTTGATAGATATCCTCAGAAACTTGAATGAAGTCATTCAGTCAATTGAAGAGAATCCGAAATTCTTCTCTAGCCTTGTTAAAAGTCATCTTGGCGTAAACGATGCGAATTTTGATATGAACAAATTAGTCTCAGAACTCGACTTGAATGAAACCAGAAATTCAGCTTCGATTTCACTCGACGACAACGATATGGACTTTGTTAATGACGATGAATAAAAAACTCAAACTCATACACCTAAACGTTCAATCGATAGTTAACGACTCGAAAAAAACATTAGTTCAAAATTTGATTAATTTAAACGACCCAGATATCATTAGTCTAAATGAGACATCCCTAAAACCAAAAAATTCTCTCAAAATCAAAAATTACAATATTTTTCGCTCTGATAAGCTTCACAATAAAGGTGGCGGGTCAGCGATCTGTCTAAAAAATTGCTTAAGTGGTTCAGTTATTGAACTAACGAATCTGTTAAAAGAAGAAAATTGCATTGGTTTTGAATTAGAGCTAAAAAACAAAAAAAAATTGGCAATTTTTTCAGTGTACTCTAGTCCGACTACACCATTAAATCTTTATTTATTAATTTTCATCAGCAAAACTTTTGAAAACTTTATAATCCTCGGAGATTTGAATGCTAAAAACACACTATGGCATTGCTTGAAAGATGATATAAAAGGTAAAATTCTAGAAAAGCTCTAATTGAGCTTAACCTCCATGTTTTAAAATGGTCCAGGTTTTACTTTTAATAGTGGAAAAAGTGTACTCGACCACTCAATTTGTTCAAATTCGGTTCGTAAATATTTTGAAAACCATACCGTCTTAGATAAAGAAATAAGTGACCATCAACCAACAATTACCACATTCAAGAGCCTGCACGGTGAACCTAAAAAATTCACCTTAAGAAAAACCAATTGGCAAAAGTTCGACGAAATTATAATGGATTCAATATCACCGAAAAGTATGGTTGTAAATATTCTTGATCTTAACAATGAGCTCGAAAACATAGTTAAAACTATTAATTCTTCAATCGAATCTTGCACAGAGACTGTGACATTTACCTCAAAAGAGATTCATCCAAAACCTATTCCACACACACTCGTATTAGAAATAAGAGCAAAACGCAAAATTCAGAGACTCAAGAAAAAAATCAACTCACCTCTCTTGGTTAAGCTCTTCAATTTTCTCAATAATCGCGTCCGTAAACAAACAGACTCCCTCAAATCAGCAAGATTAATCAATGAATTTCAAGATCTAAGGTTTTTTAATCAAAGTGACTCAAAATGCTGGGAGACATTAAAACGGCTTGATCAAGGTGATTCAATTCAGACTAATAAACACAGAAAAATAACTAGAATAAAAGAGCCAAATGGTTCTTATCTGAATTCAAATCAACAGATAGCAAACGCTTTCGGAGAAAATCTCGAGAAGATATTTAATTGTGATAGGCCAATCAAACAAACTGGGTCAAACACGCACCTACCGAACGATATCAATAGTGCTTTGATCACGAAAAACGAGATTTTTAAGGCATTGAAATTAATTAAACCAAGAGCAGCCCCAGGTTTTGACAAGGTAAACAACAATATTATAAAAAATCTCCCACTACCTTTTTTGAAACGTATTTTCAACCTTTTTAACTCATCAATCAAGTCAGGACATATTCCCTCAGTCTTTAAACAATCAAAAATTATTATGCTACACAAGAAAGGAAAACCACCAGATGATTTAGATTCTTTTAGACCTATTCTCTAATAAGTTGTTTAGCCAAGCTTCAAGAAAAAATTATAAACCAAAAGCTCAAACGCTGGATAGAATCAAACTCGCTTCTCCCTACTTGCCAATCCGGATTTAGAGAAAAAATGAGCACACATGACCACATTTTTCGGCTTAGTCAGGCAGTTATCAGCGGTTTCAGTAAAAAAGAATACACCGGGACAGTCTTTTTTGACATCGAAAAAGCTTTTGACAAAACATCACATCAAGGAATTTTGTTTAAACTAAAAAGAACAAGAATTAATCAGTACATTTTCAATTGGATCAAAGATTTTCTAGCAAATCGAAAATTCAAAGTTAGCGTAAACAACACGTTGTCTAGAGAGTTCAATATTAATGCTGGAGTCCCACTATGAAGCTGTCTGTCAACAACTCTTTTTTTGATTTACTTTAGCGATATTATTAATGTAATCCCGAAAAGTGTCCGAGTTGCTCTCTACGCCGATGATCTCTGTATCTGGGTGACCAGTAAATCCATGAAACAAATTGAAAAAAGCTTAAACTCCGCCATAAACAATATAATTCAGTTTTGCAAAGACTGGGGTCTAAAAATTAACTCAAAGAAAACGATCTATTCAGTTTTTACAACTGCCGGGTATCGTGCTGGATACGAAACAAATACTAATTAAACCTAAAACTCGAGAATTCATCAATTCCAATGGAACCATTTCCTACGTTTTTAGGCATTATTCTTGATCCCAAACTTAACTTCAAAAAACTACTAGAAAATTTAAAAGTGAGAGTTAACGTAGAAATAAATCTGATCCGTAGGATTAAAAGTCTAAAGTTACAAAACTATGCAAAGTTGTATTCAAAAACTTTATCAGATCGCTGCTAGACTACACGTTTATTCCATTATCATGCTCTACTCAAAAAATTCTTCCCGACTTACAAAATGTTCAAAACAATATATTGAGACACATAGAATTCTTTCCAATAAAAACTAAAATTACTTGTATTTACAGCAAATTAGAATTAGACCTGCTATCGACACGAACCGAAAAGCTTTTAGATAATTATTTCAAAAATAGACTTAATCATGAACAAAGTATTTTATTATTTTTTTCAAAAATATTGTATAAATTAAATTAAAATAAATAAATAACAATTGATAAATTACTTTTAAATTTATTTTTAAATATATGAAAAACCGATGAAATTTATATTTTTCGATGTAACATAATGAATCCGCTCACTCCTCATCGATGATAACTCGATGAATTTTTTTTTTCATTGATGCAACATCAAATTTTAATTGACTGGGACTTGGTATTACTCTTTCAACAATCCCAAATACTCAAATGCGCTCTCTACTTAAATCTTTGCCTTTCAGCATAAAACAACAAGGTAAATAGGAAAAAATTCCAGTGGAAAAAATTCCGGTCGAAAAAATTCCTGTTGAAAAAAATCCAGTGGAAAAAATTCCACTAAGAAAAAATTCTGGTTGAAAAAATTCCACTTTGAAAAAATTCCACTTATAATTAAAACTAAAATTGGCCAATAATTTTTTTTTAGAATATTTTATTATAATTAAAAAACGAAAATAAAAGAAAATGGAATAAAATTTTACACTTAAATCATTAAAGGAATCAAATTTCTTGGCTTATCAATTACAGAAGATTTAAATTCACAAAAAAATTTTGTTTTAACTAAATTATTAAAGTTTCTCCTCATTGACACTTGATCATATTGGATATTGGACGGATCTCTTTTACGCGATAATTCGTAAGCAGCATCTAAAGCGGATTGATCCATCCTGGTTATCTTCATTTCGTGTAAATTTAACAAAATTAAAATGAACAGAAGTTCTGTCATTGTCTAAAAATTCGAAGACTTCCTCGGTATTTTTCATTTTTTTTTAAGTAAAAAAAGTTGATCTAATTACTTAATTGATTTTGAAATAATTTATAATAAATAATCAGTAATTATAATTTTTAGAGTGGATAATTTTCCACTGGATTTTTTTCCACTGGATTTTTTTCAACAGGAATTTTTTCGACCGGAATTTTTTCCACTGGAATTTTTTCTTAGTGGAATTTTTTCCACTAGCATTTTTTCTTAGTGGAATTTTTTCCACTGGATTTTTTTCACCGGAATTTTTTCTAAGTGGAATTTTTTCCTATCAAACAAACAATAAAAATTAAAGAAAATTAAAATTAATTTTTCACCCTTTAAGTGTTTGACTTTGTTTGATTAATTTTTCACCCCGCCAAACTTTAAATTTTCCATGTAATTATGTTATTTACCTTATTTTTTATCATTACATTAGCTTTTTCTAAATAGATGAAAAAATTTTAAAATAGGTGAACAAATTTTAGATTAGTTCAACTAATAGTTTGTAAAACCTGAGAACAAGAATTGTTCCAGCGACTAGACCCGAAAAACTTTGTTTTCTTCTTATAAAATCTTGACTCTAGTAAAAATTTACTTTCGTTTGGTGCATTTTAACAAAAAATTAATTAATGAAAAATGGAAAACAGAACGTAGTAAGTTTTTTTAAACTACATATATTATCTTAGCAATAATAACATAGTGCAACATACAAAGATGCATCAAATGTAAAAGTCTGTCAAAAGTGTGCAAAATCTCTGCAAAATGCAATTCACTTGATTATATTGAAATTTAATTTCTGCTAAAATCTGCGAATTTATTAGACTTAGATATTTGATGCAACTTTGAATTGTACACTATGTTGCATTTACAGAACTAAGTTTAAACCTTTAGAAAAAAAGTTATCCATTTTTTTTACATCTTTTTCTGTTCTTTTTATCAATTTGTAGTGAATTTCACAAAACCCTCTTAATTACAGACATAACTTTAGTATCATCGGCATATTTTTCACATTTATTATCTAATCAAGTCTAAAATTTAAAGATAAAACAAATTATTTTTACTTTAACTTATTGATTTAAACTTTATTTTTGAATAGATGAAATTTTAATCGGTCTTTTATGGACAGGGACCTAGTCTGTTGATTAACCTTGAAACTTGAAAAAAAAACAACTTATGTTTATGCCATCTTATGCTCGGACTGATTGTTTTGGTCTTCAAAAAGACCAAAACAAGAAAAAGTAAAAAAAAAAAAAGAAAAAGTAAAAAAAAATCGAATAAAACGGCTTCTTTTATGGCAAATTGATGTTCATGATCAAACATTTATTTAAAATCAAAACTTTAAATATCAATAAAAAAAGGTAATTTTAATGGATTTTTGGTTAATAGAAAATTTAATTTTACACTATTCCTCTTGATATTTTTGCTTGAATTGAGACCAATTTTTAAAAAGTAAATTTTATGTCTAAATGGATAATGTCTACCAGGTCTAGAAGTGGCCAATATTCAGTAAATAACCATATAAAAAATTACTTTTATTTATTTACTTATTGAGAATTAATCAGTTGATGTCGGATTGGGCTTTTTTTTAGAGTTACATCGTTACATCAAATAAAGAATATTTAGTTTTTGTTTTTCATTTTAAACTTTAAATTCCATAGTAAAAAACTTTAAATTAATCAAGTACTTATTTTGGTACTGAAAAAATTTTCCTAGAATTTTTATCCATTTAAATTAGTTTTTTTCACCTACAAAAGCTTTTTTAAAATTCACTTGAAGCCATATTTGCTTAAATTCCTCCCTCTTTTTCATATCCACAGACTCGAAATCATTGTTGGTACTAGAAAAAACTTATTACATTCACTCTGCAGCACGTTCACTCTTTCATGCATGATTTCAGTCTCTGATTCTTTTATCAAGTCATTTGTATTTTTCTACCTTAATTTTTTTCCCAATTCAGAAAAAAATTTGTTGAGTAATTTAAAAAAAAAAAAGTTTTTTTAATCAAGAAAAATTCATTTGTCATAAAATGAAATTTTGATATTTTAATCTCTAAAATAATTAATTTAAACAAATGCATCACAGTAGAATCAATTTTTTTAAGTAGTAGTAGTAGTAGTAGTAGTTCTTGCTGCGACACCTAACATGTAGAGAATCTGAGCCCATCACCGCCGATTGGCCGTGTAGAGCTGTAGCAGCCGATTTCATTGAACTTATCTATTATTTAAAATTAGCGGTTGACTTAAATTTCACCACATTTTCTGGCAACTTATTCCAAGGCGGAACTACTCTGTTTGAGAAAAATACATTTCTGGCGCTTACTGCAGCTGCAAATCGTTTCTAATTTGAGCTGGAAAACTTTGTCTCTGGACTCTGATGCTATTTCCTCTTAACGCCCCGGCTGGTCCCTTGTTTTCTGATCTATTCACTAGATTCTTGACCAGGCCTACCTTTTCTATTCCATTCACTAGTTTGTACATTTCAATCAAGTCCCCTCTTACTTCTTCTTTCACTTAGCTTTGTCAGTCCTAATTTCGTCAACCTCATTTCAAACGACATGTTTCTTACACAGGTATTTAGATATCGAGACATAGGTATTTTTGTTATCCTTTCTTGGACCTTTTCTAACGTGCTCACATCCCTTTTCATACTTGGATTCCAAACCTGCACTGCGTAATCTAGATGAGGTCTTACCAAGGATATGTACAATCTTACCCAGAGCCTTTCCTCTCTACTTGTAAACACTGACTTGAGCATTCCAAGTTCCCTACTCGCTTTCGCACAAACACTTTTCACTTGGTGGGTCCACTTTAAATCTGATGAGACCATCACTCCAAGATCCCTCTCACACTCTGTGGTCGCTAGTATAACTCTGTGGTTGAGTTGCTATTTTGTGTATATTTATGCTTTGCATTTAGTTTGCCGAAATGCATTACTTTACATTTATCAACACACAGTCCCATACGCCAAATCTCTATGCATTGCCATACTGCATCCAGGTCTTTCTGTAACATCGCTCTCTCATAAACTCTATTAACTATGCCGAGTATTTTTGACTCATCTGCATACAATTCCATTCTATTTGAAACGCAGTCAGGTAGGTCATTTATTTACAGAACAAATAGCAGGGGTCCAAGTACAGACCCTTGCGGAACTCCACTCAGCACCTCTGACCATCTAGAAACTCCATCACCAAGAACAACTCGCTGAATCCTCAAAGAAGTGCTACCAAATTAATTTCAGTTTATTTTTATAATTTTGTTTCTTTTTAATTGTAATTTGTATCAAAAATTTTCTGCAATAAAAAATTGTTGAATTTTGAATTAATTGTTCTAATAAATTGAATCTGGCTCAAAATTTTTTTTATTTGATTAAAAAAATTAAGATTCTTGATACAAAAATTCCTTCATTTTGCTTTTAGTGAATTTTATAATTTTTTAAACTTTCTCACCACCCAAAAGGTGCTTTTCAATAAATAAAAAAATGAAAACCTTTGCCTTTTAAGCAATGCTAACTTCAAGAATGATTAATATTTAATTTCAATTCTCTTTTGCAATATTTGTCATCAAGAAAAAAATAAACTTTATTAAACTACTTTTTTTAAAAGTTTATTATTAAATTTTAATTAAATTTTAAATTAATAAAATGCATTAATGTTAAGCAAATCTAAATTAGAAAAAAAAAAGGCTTTTTTTTATTCTTATTTTGGAGCAAATTCTTTCAGATTTACATAAATGATAAATAAAGGAAATTTAAAAATTCAAATTAAAAAAACTAGCGCGAACGATCTCTCTTAACCAGACCTTGGCTTCTTCTCTCACTCGGAGTTGACATATAATATTTCTTTTTGCTCTCTGTATACTCTACAGCCCATTCAAGAAAGACCTTGACTGCATCTGGATTTGGTAGCCTGTGCGATGCATGAGTCCTAATATTGGGCTTACCAACTCTGAACGTGATTCCCAGACCTGCCAGAGCTCGCATCGCATCTTCATCTGTCTCATCATCGCCAATGAATATGGTCCTCACATTGTCAGCCCAAGTGACTCCATGCAGTCTCTCCAAAATGTTGTAAACACCTCTGCCCTTGTCCCATCCGATGGATGGTCTGGCCTCGACAGTGCAGTGCCCATTCAATGCTTGAAAGCCGTGTTTTTGGATGATTTCTTTGGCTCGCTGCACCATTGTCGGTCTCAGGCTCGGATTAGTGTCCCTCCAGTGAAAAGTCACGTGGTACTTTTTCTCCTCGATCCATCCACCATAAAGGCACACATTTTCTTTCAACTCGGCGGCCAACTCCGGCACTTTGTTCTTGAAAATGATGGCTTGTTCGTTCTCTTCCTCTATTCCGTTTGCCAACTTGAGCTCCATGCCGTGACTTGCCGCCAAATTTATGTCCCTCAAGGTGACCATTTTGCTCAAGTTTTCCATTGATCTGCCAGACAAGATGCACACATCAACAAGCTTGAAATCAATGAGTTTTTGCAGCAGTACTTTCACTTCATCGGACAAGACAGCTAGATCAGGATGAGGCTTAATGGGAACCAGGGTGCCATCGTAGTCCAAAATGACAGTTAGTCGGTATCCGCGGATCAAAGGGTCCAGCCAAGACTCAAAATCGTACAAGTTGAGAGACTGCATTTTTTTCACACTGTCAATGAGATCCACGGCATCAAAGAACGAGTCGCGCCAAGTGTCCAAGTTGAAGAGCTTTTCTCTAGTCTGCAGCGCGTTCATTCTCAGCTTTCTCTCGTGGTACTTCATGTCATAGGCATTCTTGATTGTGTCAGCCAGCATTTCCTGTTCCAGCGGGTTGACAAGCAACGCTTCGTGCATTGTCTCGCCAGCGCCCGTAAAAGGAGACAAAACTAGCACGCCTGGGTCGGCTATTTGGCACGCCACATACTCCTTGGCCACCAAATTCATGCCATCTCTGACTGCGGTAATCAAAGCTATGCGCGCATCTCGGTAATAGCCGGCCAACTCGTGCTGAGGTATGTTGTTGTAAATGTATTTGATAGGGGTCCATTCGGCAGTGCCGAATCGTCCGCTAATTCTTCCGATTTCTCTCTCCAGCTCGTCTTTTAAATTGCGGTAGTCGTCCACGTCAGTCCGTGACGGCACTGCTACCTGGAAAAACACAACTTTTTCCCGACACTCCGGATACTTTTCGAGAAATCGCTCATAGCCTCTTGCCCTATGAATAATCCCCTTGGTATAATCAAGTCGGTCTACACCAAGTATTATGGTTTCCTTGCAGTGGAAAGGCTTGGGCGAAGCCTTGGCCATATTTTCGAACCAATTGTAGGGTATGCCCAGTGGCAGTGCGCGCACTATTATTGTCTTGTTGCCATACTCGACCAACATTTCCTGTTTGTCTATTCTCGAGCCCAGGATGTGGTAGCAGCACTCGATGAAATTAATGGCGTATGTGTTGGTGTGAAAGGCGATCAAGTCACAGCCAAGCAGGCCGAGCAGCATTTCATTTGCCCACGGATTCAACCGGAATATGTCCCAGGACGGAAATGGAGTGTGCAAAAAAAAAGCAATCTTGCAATTTATGTTCGCCTCGTCAATCAAATTCTTGAGCATCATTGGCATCACCATCAAATGGTAGTCATGCACCCAGACCAGATTATTTCTGTCATTTAGATCTTCGAATTGCTTGACGGCTTCAAATGCCGCCGAAGCGTACTGCTCATTCACTTCCAAATAAGAGTTCCAGTACTCGGACTTGAATATGGCCAGAGTTGGCAACGAGTGTATCAGCGGCCACAGAGAAGCATTGCACATTCCATTGTAAAAAGCTTTGTAGATTTCGTCAGTGTAAAAGATGGGGATAATTTGAGATGGCTCGATGGAGTGAGCAATCGCGGTCGGGTCTTTGCTGGGAGGCAGTTGCATGTCTTTGGTGAACTCTTTGCCAGCCCAGCCCACCCAGAAGCCCTTGCATTTGATGACCAAGGGAGCCAGGGCAGTGACCAGGCCGCCGGCCGAGTTTGTTCGCACCGGCTCGCCCGCCTCATCCAGACTTACCACAAAAGGCAGTCGATTGGACACAACAACCAATGATCTGGACATTTTGATAGAAACTTTCTACAACAAAAAATAACAAGGGTGTATAAAAATTAGCTTAGGAAGAAAAGAAGAAGAAATTTTTTTTTTAGAATGGTCTTGATGCGGAGGACTATCCTCGCTTTGAAAATAAATTCTTTATTTAAACTAAGACTTGAATTGGTACAAAAAAAATGAAAAAAAAATGCTTGTTTGGTATACTAGAATGTTCGTTTGAATGTAAATCTATGTTTGCATGCAAACCCCAAGGCCGTGGAAATAGAGTTTCAATTTTTTAATAATTTTATGAAAATTTATTCTATAATTATTTGAAATATTTTTTTATTTTCCAAAGACGATAAACGCTCGATTTCAAGTCGAGCTCATTTGAAAATATTTAATGTAAGCTTGTTTGATCATTTTTCGCTTGCATGCAACCAACTTAAAGGCATAAAATACAAAAGTTTATTACAGTAATTAACAAAAAAAAACTATTTTACATTCAATTATTCTTTTATGATTAGTGAATGCTAAGAGCTTGGTTTGTCTAGGAAGTGATTTTCGTTTTGATAAAAAAAGTGATAAAAAATTTAGACTCGGGTCTATTTAAAAATTGAAAGTTTAGACCGCTTTTTTATTTTTATGTGAGAAAATTTTCTAAAACTCAAGTTTAAGTATTCAAGTTTTTAATTTTGAAATTTACATTTTTATGAAATCAATTATTATTTTTCTATAATTTTGAGAAATAAAAATTTCAAAATAATTTCTACGAAATAAAAAAGTTATTTAGAAATTCGAGTTTTTTTTGCTAACATAATTATTGACTGAATAAAACATGATCAATGAATTAAACTAAAATTTTCTGAAAAATAAATGAACTGGATAAAAAATTGGATCCTATTTTTGGTTCTTTAATAAAATAAAATTTTCTGCTATAAAGATTTATTTTTCTAATATCTAAAAAAAAACAAAAATGATATAAAAAGAATGCATATAGACTTGTCATATCAATAATTAAACCAAAGATTTTCATTTTTTAAGTTTAATTATTAATTTTAATTATTTATTTTCAGAGGGTTGAACCACTGGGACTCTCTTACTCTTTCCAGTTCTGCCTTTTTCTCTATTTGCTTTTTGAGTCACATTTTTAGCATCAGGACGCCACTCAAGATCATGAAAGCAGCCCATTAAGGTCCAAACGTGTTAGCGTATGCAGTTTTTTTTTCCCATATGGGCATAAATCATGAGACACAGACATAAGCTTTGGAACGTAGAATGGCAATTTTATAAGTTGATTCAATTAAGATAAAAAAATATAATGATATTTAAAAAAATTTATAATATCTTATTAAATAATTTTTTTTTTTATTTTTTTGATATTTATTTTATTAATCAAAATATGTTAGGACATTAACAAACAAACATTAACTTAGAAAAATAAGTCAACAATAAAAAATCACAGATTCCTTTCATTTTCCAATATTATCTAAAAAAATTAATCTAGTAAAATAGTTAAAATTTTAAAAACAAAATAAATTTTAAGCTAAAGAAATCAAAACGTGATAAATTAATTTCAACGAAATCTGACAACAAAATAAAGGAGTCCTAGGTTAAAGAATTGGGTTCAGCAAAAATGATGACATTAATTTCCTAGATATCGCTTAATTTTTTTTTTAATTGCTCTTAAATAAAATTTAGAAAATATATTGAATAAATAAATGCCAACAAAAAAAGTCTCATTTAGTTACATTCTCAGTACAAACTAACTTTTGAATTTTAAATTTTTTCACAAATGTTATTAAATTAGTTTTAAATATACAGTATTTGACAAAAAGTAAGAATCGATTTTTTTTCCCATTTGATTTTCTTTTTGTTCGTTATTTCGATCATCAAAAAATAAAAATCGAGTATATTTTTTATTAATCCAAATGTCAAAAAAATACAAATAAAAGGATTAGTAAATTATATTATTTTTATCTGACAAACCAAAAAAAAGTAAGAATTACATTTTTTTAGGCTTTAAAATGACCATCTTTTGATTTAATGCAGGCGGCGCCCGTTTTTTCATGGAAGAAATTAAGTTGTTACTGATTTTAGTCGGTATTTTTAACCATTAATCATGAAAAACTTTCTTTAGATATATGACTTAAGTTATCCCATAATTCAGCAATTTATGGTCGAATTAAACAAGTATTACATGACCATTAATTATCAATCGAATTGAGACTAGGTGATATTGGACATCATGGGAGAAATTCAAAATTATGCTCTCTAAACCAGTCTATTACCAAGTTGGCCGTCTTTGTGTGTTGGAAAATCCACTCCTGGTCAGGCTCGATTAAAAGCTTTACGGATGGTATTAAGTGGTTTCCTAAGATGTCCATGCAAACATATTGGGTTATTCTTACTAGTGTTGGCAATCGATTATCAATATTATAAAAAAATTAGTCGATTCTTACGGTGTATATGGAGCAACAAATTAAATTAAATTATTTAATGAAGTCAATGGCTCAAGAATTTGATTTCAAAGTAAAGTAAAATTTTATAATCAAATTCATTTAATTACTTTCATTGATATCAAATTTTATTTTTATTTTTAAAAAATATAAATCAAAAAATAAAAAATTACATCTAGATTAGTTTATTATTTTTCTTTGATTTTTTTTGCTAGATTAAATAACTAGACATTAAACGATTCAAAATTACAACATAATAGTCCGTGACTTGACTTTTTCTTGATGACTAACGCACAAGTTTGGTGAAATCACTCGAGAACAATCTCAACAAGCATCTCGACACCGCTACAGAGCGTCATCTGCTGTTTATATTTCTTATTTTTTTTTATATTTGATCACAACCAAAGAGACCAAAGGTCAAAACACATAAAGGGATGATTGAGCTCATTTATTAATAAAAAAAAGCACATTATTATTAATAGAATTAAAAAAAAATAGTTTTTTTTAAATTAATATCAAAATTAGAAAAAAATATTACAAAATGTTATTGTTTATTCTTCGTTTAAAAAAGACAAAATCAAACTGGAGATCATCAATAAGTAATTTATTGATGAAATTAGACTAAAAATAATCAAAGGTTTTTTCACTATAATCAATGAAATTTCCTTTGGAAGGATAGTCATTAAAATTTCTTAGATTATAATCAATATTTTTCGAGCGGTTGCTGATTAAAACTTCACTTAAGTCTTCATGCGATGTTTTTAAATTTACAATTTTATGTTAAAGTTATTGAATTTTTAAAATTAATTAATAAATAATTTGTTTTTAAATAAAATTCATTTTAAATAAACGAAAACTAAATACAGTGACTTTTCGCTTTTGTTTTTTACAACATTTAAGTAACATTTTGAAAATTTTAATTTTTTCTTTTCTAATACTTTACGTAAATTGTTGTAAAAAACAGCGGAACATAATTTTATTTATTTAAATGAATAAAAAATAAAAGGGTTTATTTTAGGTAGAGAAATTTAGTTCGAATACCACAAAAATTAAATAGAATACCCCAAATCTAAATATTTTAAGTTTTTCCCCCAATTTTATTAGATTTACCACAAAAAATAAAAAAATACATAAAAATAAAAAATAAAAACTTTTTTTTACTTAGGACACTAAATTTTTTAATTTTTCCCACATTTGTTTGGACAAGCCCAGTAGCGTTTTTTCTTCATTTGCACGCCACATTGATCACACAATTTTGTTTGTTGGACAATTACTTCTGCATTGTTTGCCTCCAATCTTGCTCTTTTTAAAACTGGTTCCTCTTCTTCAACGTCAGACTCACTAGACTCGATGCCTTTTGGAACAGCGTTAAAAGCTTGTGTTTCATTCGGTTGTTTTTTCAGTGCGCTAGCAGTCTTTAACGGTCTGCCTTTTTTACGGTTCGATTGAATTGGAACGTCCATTCCTACTGTGTCGAAATTGCATTTTTTTTTCCGAGCTGCTATTGCTATTTGATGATGACACTTTAAATTTTCATGCTTTAATTTGTACGTGGCATCGCTCAATAGATGTTGGCTTTATTCGGCGAATTTAATCAATCGCTTTGTTGTTAAAAAAATTCGGAATTCTTGTGTAGGAACAGTTTTATATTCTAATTTTCCAACAAAAACTTGATCTTCGGCTTCGGGGATACTTGAACGTTCTTCGCATCATTCCTTCAATTCGTTCATTCAACAATTTTTGCTATTGTTGAGCGAAACAGTGTTGATAATATATTGAATTTGATGATCGGTAGGTGGTTGAATGCCTTCTTTTATCAAGCTTTTCTTGATATTTCGCCTTTTTTGACCTAATGACCTAAGATAAATAATTTTTTCTTAACATCTAAAGGCAAAGTTGTTGACTCTTGTTCGGCTGGATGACTTGGATGTTCGTTATCAGATACGTAATTTTCGCCACTTGTCTGACCGTTATTTACTTCAAAAAAAATTGTTTTTTTGCAACCTATTTTTCTATGTTTGAAATTGTAGACCGTCTACAATAAACTTGCCAAACTTGCCAACAGCGATAAAAATGGCATGTTTATCGCTGTTGGCAAGTTTATTTGTTGCATGAAAACTCAAAGAAATGTTATCAAATTGATGGTTTTTAATTAATCTTTTAAATACATCCAATGAATCACATTCTTGGAGATATTCATATACTTTGCTAGAACTTCTCTTGTTTTTTGGTAGCGCTTCAGCGTCTTCGGCTGTATCATTAAATTGGTCTTCTAAAATGCTGACTGAACTAGACATTTTATTTTCCATTGTTTTATTAATTTATTTTATTTATTTATTTGTTTTCTGTACCGAGCTAGAGCTCCTTCAGAATAAATAAAAAAAAAATAAAATAAAATAAAATTAAAGTTAATAAAATGAGATAACAAAAAAAAATAATAATAAAGTAAAATAAGATAAATAAATTAAAGTTAAGAAGACATGAATTGGAATAGATTGTTACATGTGTTACAGCTTTTATTTTTTTTGATATGTAGTTTTTTTTGTTTTTTTTTTGAACCAAACCGAATCAAACCGACTCAAATCGAACTAGGAGAACATGAGCAGTACAACAGCGGTGGAGATTTTCAATTTTTTTTAACCCTTTAGGTAAAAACCCTTTTTATTTTTTTTTTCTCTTCAATTGGACATTAAGTTAGACATGTTTAAATATTTGATAGTTCAGGAAAAAAAGAAGAAATTACTAGGTAGCAATTACACAATGGAGTTGGATATTCGATATATCTAGATTCGAAACCTCCTCTATATTCTTCTACCAGTTTTACGACCAGTGGGACAGAATGACTCAATCCTGCCCTGACATATCTCTCACTCAACTCAAAAAGCCGATTCGAGACTGTAAGTAGATTAAGTTTATTGAAGGCTTCTTGGTGCACAATATTGGAGGGGGTATCATATTTCAGCTTCAAAATAGATCTAACTGCTGAATTTTGAATAACTTGTATTTTTTTGATGTTAGTTTCTGAGAATGAATTTAAACAAGGAAAAGAATAATCTAAAATTGATCCTATTAACGATTTGTAAAGATTACCTAATGTTTCTGGTTTAAGACCCCATTTTCTATTTGAAAGATATTTTATTAAATTAAGTCTAGAGTTACAGCGTTCTTTTAAATCATCTACCATTGGACTAAATGTAAGTTTTGAGTCTAACGTGATTCCTAAAAATTTCACTTTTTCCTCGTTATTTAAGCTGTTACCATTAATTTTAAGGTTAAGATTGGTTTTATTTTTTGTTTTTTTCTCAAAGATCATGTAACATGACTTTTCAACGGATATTTTCATTTTCCATTTGAAAAGCCATTTTTCAATTTCGTTTAGGTACTTATTAATCACGTTATCAAGATTTCCTATCTTTTGGAAAATAAAAAAAGTAGCCAAATCATCTGCAAAAAGAAGAGAGTACTGGCAGTTTGTTTTGTTCCTTTTTGGTATGTCATTTATAAAAATGCTAAAAAGAAGTGGACTGATTACCGACCCTTGTGGGACTCCTGCTTTAATAGGGTATTGATCACTTAGATGACCATTTACATTGACTCTAAAAGATCTTAAGTGCAGAAATGATCTTATCCAATAAATAATATAAGGAGGTAGGTCAATTTTAATAATAATTAATAATTAATTTTAATAATAATTAATATTTTAATAGTAATTTTTTTTTTAATTTTAATTTTAATTATTTTAATTTTTTTAATTATTAATATAAAAAGGTAAGAAGTAATACAAAATTCAGCTCCCTCCAACATATTACATCATGAGGCATATAATAAACTTAAACTACTAACAGTCTCAAATCGACTTTTTGAGTTTAGTGAGAGATGTGTTAGGGCAGGGCTGAGCCACTCTGTTCCACTGGTTGTCAGACTGGTGGAAGAATATAACTAAGGTTTCGAATCAAGAAATATCGAGTACCCAACTCCATTGTGTAATTGCTACCTTACTATTTCTTCTTTTTTTCCTGAACCATCAAATGTTTAAAAAATGTATTCTGTAACTCTCTATCTTTATCATTTCTTAATATTTCTTTATTTATTTTTAATTTTAATACTTTCCTATTTTTTAACTTATATTATTTTAACTTTTTTTTCTTATATTTTACTTTTATTTTATTCTATTTAACTTTATTTTTATTTTTATTTTATTTTTGTTTTTTAAAATCTGAAAGAGCTTAAGCTCGATACAGAAATACAAATAAATAAATAAATGAAATAATTTTTAATGGCCCTTTTAGGTAAAGATTCAAAAATTGATTTAAATTAAAAAAATTTTTATTAAGTATTAAATAAGAAATTAATTAAAAAATTTATAATATATAATATTATTTATAATAATTAATTTATAAGAGTGTTTTAATTTCTCCAATTAATCATTTCAGTACATAATTATTTGCTAATATCTAGAAAGCTTTAGCAATTAAATAACAGGATAACAGTTTAATTTCTAATAGAGGTTCAAAAAACATTTAAGTCAGAAATAGTATTTTTATTTTTATTAAGGTTTTTAAATCAAAAAGGGGTTTAAAGAGCTCCCGGGCTTTCTAGTGTTAAATCAACTCCCTCATCCTCAACTTAACTGTTACAACTTCATTTTCAACACTCGCTTGAGGGGTCCACAACATCAATCTATGGCTCAACAAGATCAACCTGAGACTCAATCACATTTATTTGTGGTTTCAAAAAATCAACCTGTGTCTGAACAGCATTGGGTTTGTTCACAAAATTTTGACGAAAACTGCTAGGTGTTTTATCACATCACTTAGAGAGAAAAAATAATGGCAAAACCATTCAGAAATTTTTTTATACCAAAGTTGCAAATGTTATACTAAAAAAAAATAAAAAAATTTATGCTACATTTTATTTTTTTTATTCATCAAAAGCCATCGTCCGAAAATTTTTTGACGACTTTAGACTCAAAGTAAAAAAGTTATTTGATTTGAAAATTTTTTTTTTGTTCTTTGCTCCAAAATTCACAATGCTATTATTTAATATTAAGAGAAAATTTTTATAATTTTTTATTTGTACCAAAAAAAGAGTCTTAAATAAATTTTCTTTAAAGTACAAGAGTACATGCACCAAAGTCTAAAAAGTAAAGTAAAAATTCAATTGAAAAATTTGAAAAATTAAAAAAAAAAAGATTTTTCTAATTTTTATAAGTGAAATTGAGTATCCATCAGATCCTCCTTAATTTTCGAATTAAAAGTGCTTAGCGACCAAAATTTAAAATAAAAACACCTTGTCAAAAAGTGATTTTACTTTTTTGTGATTTTTTTAAAAACTAAAGAAATTTTTTTAATTCAAGTGTCCCAAAATTTTATTTGATTACGCGCCATCTCAATCTGAGACACAATTAAACACACATTTTTAATTAAAAAATGCTTCTTTTTTTAATTAAAAATCTTTGTTTAGGCATAATAACTAAAGGTGCTTTAAAGCATACCTAAGCAATTTGAAACTTATGGCTTGAAAAATTTCATCATCTTAATGGTGAAGAGTTGCATCACTTAATGCTCTAATCTAAAATTAGATAAAATCTAAAATTAAAATTTAAAATATTCTATGTATAATTAAACAAATAGCCATGTATTTTAGCTCAGCTTTTCTCGTAGAATACTCACTTCTAGGAATTTTTAAAAATTAAAAATTTCTAATTTTCATAAATACAAAAGCGTCTTTGAATACAACCATTAAAATGTTAGATTACTTAGAAGAAAAAAAGTGATGATGGGAGATTCCAAAAATGAGCAGAAAGCAAACGAAATAAATCTGGAAAATGTTCACCTGAACCCAGAGAAGCTAGTTCCGCGCCGCGATCAGACTAGTGATGAAAATTTAAAAGTCGACTTCAAACATAAATTATTTAAACACAGAGGCATATTTTATTCACTAGCTGCTGCACTCTTTATATCGTTTTCAGGGATCTTAACCAAATACTGTGAATATTTCAATGGTAGTGAAATAGCCGGCATCAGATACTTTTTTCAGTTCACAGTGATGCTCGTTTTTGCTGTTTGCCACAAGGAAAAACTGCTCGGAGAAGCTGGACAGCGAAAAATTTTGATTTTTCGCGCTCTTTTTGGAACCATTGGTCTTTTGGTCATCACATTGTCTTTCAAGCTAATCGACCCATCTGACACAATATCTCTGGTCAACTGTAGCATCATAATTGTGTCGGTTTTGTCGCGTATCATTCTAAAAGAAAAATACACCATTTGCCATTTATTGGCATTAACAATGACATTCACAGGAGTTTTGTTCATAGCGCAGCCATCATTTTTAATTTCAAAAAATAGTCACCTAAACAGAACAAATTTGGTACAAAATGATACCATTGAGTCACAGAATTCTGATTTTAACAGATACTTGGGCATTGGCTTTGGACTGGTTGGAGCATTTGCAGCCTCAGTGGTTTCAATTTTGCTAAAAAAATTGGCAAACAACAAAGTTCATTTTTCAATAGCAATAATATATGCGTCCTATTTGGGTCTTCCGGTTTGCTCATTCATATCCTTTATATTACTTTACACTGGCCATGAGGTGAAGCCTTACATTAGCTACTTTAATCTTTCAATAGAAATAGGCATAGCTGTTTTGTCAGCTATTTCAGGACTGATGGGGCAAGCTTGCATGAACTTTGCGTTTTCTCACGAAGACGTGACCAAAGTTTCGCTGGTTCGATCCACTGATGTGCTCTTTACATTTTTGTTCCAGTACATAATTTTGAATATACATTCAAATTTTTTTAGTGTGCTGGGAGCTTTGTTGATTCTGGTCTCGGTGATAATGATAATGATTTATAAAATAATGGATCAGAAATACATCAAAAAACACCGAGATTACATTGAGACCAAAAAACTTAAAGCCAAAGGACACAAAATCGAGCTCCAGAATGATATTGTTAAGCCTAGTATTGTCAAGAAGATTTTATTTTTCAAATTTTAATTATAAAAAAAATTGTTGTTTATAATAATTAATTAATAAAGAGTGTTTTTATTTTTTTTAAAACAAATTAATTTTTTTAATCAAGCAAATCTAAAAAATGTATTTGATACCATTGTCTTGAGTCAGCAAGTCATAAAGTGAAAAAAACCATTTGACTTAACTTAAAAATTTTGATTTTTTTATTTAAAGTTAAGAATTATTCTACTCTAAAATAAAAAAAGTTTAATGCTGTAATTTTTCAGACAGATTAAAATAAATATTTAGTTTTTTTAACTGCAACCACATATATAAATTTTATCTATAAAAAAAGTGAGATTATAAATGTAAAAATATATTGATAATGTCGATGATAAAATTATTTCTTGCTTACCAAAATAAAAGTCATTTTTTTAAAAGCGCAATAATCTAAATTACTTAAAGTTTTTATTTCTTAATTTTTAGATTATTTAAATTCAAATTTGAAGTCGATAACTTCAATGACATTAATAATTTTTAAATAATTTTCTAGAAAAATATGGCTTGTTTGCTTTTAAGCAAAGAATTCTTGATAAAATGTTATCTTTTTTCTATAAAACAGTATTTTTCCATAAATTTTATTTTTGCTTTCATTAACATAATTTTACAATCAGGTGAAAAAAAATTTCCAACAAGAAAATAATTCTATATATAGCTAGTAATATATATATTATACTATATAATAATATTTTAGCTAGCAGAGGAAATAACGTACTTTTTTACCCTGTCACTCTTTTTCTCACTTTTTGAATATCTATTAAAAAAATTAAAAATCTGACTCATCTTTCCACCATAAAATCTAAAAATTTATGAAATATCGAACAATTCTCCCATAAATTCCTATATTCTTGAACCATCTCAAGTGTATTCCACCATTATTTCCAACTTATCCACTGTAATGTCTCTTTATAGTTAGGAATCTTAAATAATGTCATTTCCCAGTCAATAAATTTTTGAAGACATTTTAGGGATTCTTTAAAGAACCTACATGAATTCTATAAATTCATTCATTTTTTAAAGAAATTTTTTTTTTTTATAGAAAATAAAAATTGCAGAATTGATATCACGATTGATTCTTTATTTTTTAACCACTTTTGTCTTTAAATTTTCTTTAATTTATGCTTGCCATAATTTTAAATGATTTTGAAAATCAACAATTGTTTTTTTTTAATTTGCAGATGAGACCGAGAATCCAGATGCAATCAATCAATAAAATCCCATCGAAGCTATTTTAAACGCGTACCCTTCAAGTCTATATTCAAGAAGCGCTGAAGCAGGCTAACTGCTCACTATGCTAGGCTCATTAATGATTTCGATAATTTATCTTTGCAAAAAAACTTTGATCAAGCAGAAGAACTAAACTAGTAAATAATATAGAAAATTATTTTTAATTTTTTAATTACTTTCTAGATATGATTAAAAAGTTTGAATATTTAAAGGATGAAAATAAAAAAATACCACGCAGCACCCTTCATGACAAAAAAAAAAGGAAAAAGAAAATATTTTGAAGAAATTTGATAAACTTTTTAAATCATCAAGCGATCAAAATGAAATCATATTAAAGAATTTTGAAAATCTATTAAAAATAATTAATGAAAATTACATCCATTCTTTTACAATTTTTATCCAATTTATTAAAAAAAAATCAAGGAGCTTCTAACTAAACAATGTATTTCGTTGAATTAAAATGATATTTTAATAATAAATTCTTTTTCAAGATTTAAGGATTAATTTAAGATTTTAAGAAAAAAAATTCATTAAGAAAATTGATATGGTTATCAAAATTGGGCGCCTAACAGTTGTCATAGTTACAATCAGATTTCTTTTAATCAAATTCAAGAAACATTTATCTAAGAAGATGATGAGTCTCCTTTATCTGAGCTACTTGAATGTGAAACAAAAAATCAAATTAATTTGAGCAATCAGGAAAAAACGGAATTGATTGAAATGTGCTTGTTATCATTGTTTTACTCAGGTAAAATAACTCAAAGTGCATTATCTCTAGTTAGCCAACTTTTACATTTTACAACAAAACTAAACATAGCAAAAACATATGATTAAATTAGCCATAAATTACTCAAGCTTACCAGTGAGTAAATTAACTATACTAAAAAATGGTATTGTCAACCTTGTAATTTATTTGTTGAATAAGAAAATAAACAAAGGTCATGCAAAAAATGTTTTACAAAGTAAGAAAGAAAAATACTTTTTTGAATATTCTTTTAAATATAGAATAAAAAACTTTATTATTTAGACTTGATGCTTTGTCCTTTGTTTGTCTAGAAACTCAAATTAAAAGACTTTAAAAAAAATATTACCAATAAAATTTTCTAACAACAGCACTGAGGATGTAATTAAAGACGTTTCTGACAGTGATCATTACAGAGAATTCAAAAAACAACATTCAAGTATAAATAATCCAGATCATGATACTGTTTAAATCAGATCAAACTTAGCAAAATAATATTTAATTCTCTAATTCGATCAACACTAGACTATTCACACGTTATTCTAAACACTGGTACCCAAAGAATCTCAAAAGACCTTCAAATTTTTCAAAATAAAATCCTCCGATCAATCGAACGTTTCCCATTTAACACCTCGACAGAGACTATACATCAAACTTTAAAAATCGATCTACTAGAAACAAGGCTAAAAAAACTTTTTATCAAATTCGTTTTGTCAAAAGACCAAGACGACCTGATCACAAACAACCTTCAAAACTACGCAACAAACTCAACTCATAAAATCAAAACACCTTTTGATAACTTTTTAGATTTTGAACACGACTAAACTTTTCTTATCTTTTATTAATCTGTAAATAAGTTTATGAACAAAAATTTTTATCTGTATCTTTTTAATTGTATTAAACATTTTTATAATCGCATGCGGGTTTAAAAGAAGGTTTTAGACCATTCTGAACTTCCCAAGGGCCACGGCCCTTAAATTATTATTTAATAAAATAAAAAAATAAAATGATACTGTTTATAGCTCATAATTAATACTGATGGCTTAGATATTTCGCACAAATCTCCAATCTCGATATGGCCTGTTTATTTAGCAATTAATGAGATTCCTTTGGAAAGCCGATACTCTTTTGACAACATTTTAATTGCTGGTAAAGTAAACTAAAATCAATTAAATGTTTGATTAAAATTTTTACAGGTATTTAAATTTCAAATGGTAAACCAAGTGGATTTAGTACTTTTCATCAGCCTATAATTGAGCATTTGAAACTATTGGAAATTGGAATTTTTCATATATCAAATTTATATCGTTTCTTTGTGCTATTTGTTATATTTGACAAACCAGCTAGATCTCTTATTTTGAATACTAGATCATCTAACTCATATTATGGTTGCTTAAAATGTGAGCAGCCTTGAAAAGTTATTCCTTACAAAAATGGTCATCATCATATTTCTGAGTATTGTAGCAAAGAAATGAACAAAAGAAATCATGCTAATCATTTAGAAATTTTAACCGTGGTTGAAAAATAGCAAAATAATTTCAAGGGAATTAAAAGTCACACGATTATTAGTGAATTATGCCAATAAAAGCCAGTTGAAAGTGCACTGATAGATTCAATGCATAGAATTTTTTCGGAGTTGTTAAGCACTTAATGAGTTTTTGGTTTGAATCACCTAACAATTGTGAGTATTCCTTAAAATCAAGATTAAATGATGTTAACAGCCGGCTGATGAGTATTAGACCTCCAAATTTTTTTTGTGCTCCTCTTCGTGAAATAAACACATTCAAACTTAATATATTTTATTACAGTGTTCCGGTTTTGTTCAATTTATTACCTGATATCTTTTTAAAGAATTTAATTTGTCATAATATTTGTCTAGAGCAACTTTATTCGGAAAAAATTAACAAAAAAAATTAAAAAATTGCAGAAGATTTCTTAAAAAATTTAGTTAAAGAATTAGCTAGTCTTTATGATGAGCATTTAATGAATTCAGGAGTTCATTACCTTCAACACTTATTGGATATGAGTATTGAATCAGGTCCATTAAATGTCGCATCCTGCTTTCCGTTTGAATAACTCAACCGCAAACTTGGTTTAATGGTAAATGGTAAAGATCTGATTGGTGATGAGTTTATTAAACATTGGTCAGTATCTCAATGCAATTAAGCCTTATTACAAAATTTTTTTCATGTAAATGAACTGAATTTTTCTACGCAAAATTTGATAAGTTGTCATTTTCAAGACAAAAACACTGTCTTGTTCTATGAGAAGATATCAATTGGCTTAATGGTTTTTACTCCAGAAAACAAAAGGGCGCGCTACTGTAATAGTTTCATAAAACATGGTGAGCATTTTGCGTGTACTAAATATGTAGCTTAATGAATCAGTTAATATTGAATATGGTTTCAGTCAAACTCATTTTTTTAATTAAATATTGATTTTAGAGAAAATATTTAAAATACCGAACCAAAAGTTAGATAAAAGAAAAAAAGATAAAAAAGTTGCTTTAGAAATTCCGGATCCGGATCCTCGGTTCTTCATTCAGATGAATCAAATGATGAAATTCAACAAAATATCAAGGCAAATAAATCATCAATTACGATTTCCAAACTATCTTGTCGAAATGATGTCGAGACACATTCTGTTGTTTTTTGGACCTTGGAAAAAAAGTTTTCAATTATTTCAAATGTTTGTATTCACCCAAATCAAGGAGATAAAATTGAAGAAGGGAAAGAGTAAGATGCCTCCTTTGAGAAAGCACCTATCGAGCCATTGTCAAATACAATGGAATTCAGATTTTTCTTCCCCTATTCTGTATGTTTTCAAAAACTTAATTTCTTTTTATTAAAAAAAATTTTTTTTCCTCAACTAATGTATTTTTATGGCTAGAAAGTAGAGTTTTTCCTGAACTCTCAAGTCAATAGTAAGTCGAAACTTGACTTCATTTATTTTTGGAGTGAAAAGTCAAATCACGGCTTGCGTTTATGCTTATTTTAGTTTTATTTTTCTTAAATTATCTATTTTGTTCATGTTTATCAAAAGTATTAATTTTTTTCTAAATTACAGAGTTGTTTAAAAGTCACAAGTCTCAAGTCAAGTTTAAGTCCGGATTTAAAAAAAAAATTAAATTGTGGAATTGGACTTTGAAAAAAAAAGACCAGACTTGGGCTTATTTTTGGGACTTTTAAACAACTTTGCTATATTTAATATAAAAAAATAAAAATTCCTAAAATTTTGAAATTAAATTATGTGTTCGAATGTTTAGTCTTTAATTTCATTTCTAAAGTTATGAAAAATGTGTAGAAATCGAAAAATCTATTTGTTCATACAATGGAATATTAACATCTGCTTCTTCTCGAGTACAAAGAGATTCTCCAAAGGAAACAAGTTATGCAATTGAAATTTTGAGACGAGAAAATTTTGGATATAAAAAAAATTGGTTGAAATGACAGAAAATCTAGATATTGAATTAAAAATAAAAAAAAAGGAATTGTTGAAAAAATTAAAGATATTGAAGCAAAAATAGAAAATCTGAAACTCACTTTCAGTAATTTTTTATGCTTATATTTCATTTTACTAATTAAAGAAAAATATAAGGATGAAATAAATAGAATTCTAAAAATGTGCAAAATTTTCCAGGCCATTTTTGAGAATGATATAGAGCCCGATCAAGATATTGTCCCACTAAGTGAAAAGTAACCAAACTTTTTCGTCAAACCAATAGTTCGTTCTTCTGTGACCGATTTGGTTAATAATTGCAGAACAAGTCAAGCAATTATTAACCAAATTTTTAAAATGCCGAAACAAAAGATTAGCAATTAGTATATTTATGACTAGAGTATTTAGAAAAATTATTTCCTCTGTTGCTACCAAATTCTTCTGATCTAACCACAAAAAAAGCTAAAAAAATTAAGAATTGCTACTCCAATATAATTAATCCGATATATGGTAATTTTAAATCAGTTTATTTTTCTAAGCAAAATTTTTTTGAATTTCCCCATAAATTATGTGACTCTTTATTTAAGAAATGTTAAATGAAAAAGATCCAACATTCACAGTCAAAGAGATGAATTTAAAGCTTAATTCTTTAGTACAAGACTTCAAAAAAATTTCGAAAAGACAAAAACAAATCGATGGTGACTCCAGTGTTTAGTTGAATGAACTCCTTTAATTTTGACCAATATTTCTCAATGTGAATTTGACAAGCATATGAAACAATTTTTGTTTTATGCACTAAGTAAATTTGTATTTTTTTCCATAATAATTAAATTTTTGTTTTTTATTTTCAATTTGTAACTTCAAATCAATTTTTTGGTCTTTAATTTTATAAATTTGTAAATTATTTCCCATTTTTTACTAATAAGTTTGTTCCTAGTCAAGTTCCTTTCAATTTGGTTCGTTGCTCATAACTAATGAATGGAATGATATTGAATTTTGCTGGTTTTGAAAAAACTTACAACTTTTAAAAAGTTTGTTCCACAAAATGAATAAGATAGCACTTCATTTTGCATACTCTATCTTTATATTTCATGAGCTTGTTACAGGTTGTTACATTTAACCAAATTAGTTTATTTCATTACAATAAAAAGTTACTGACAAAGAACAGAATTGAAATTATTGTCTTGTCCCCCCCTAGCAAGAGAAACGCCAAGATGCTGGAGCAGGTGCAGAGGAGGCCATTAAACTGGTACCCCGTATCAAGAACTGGCGCTACGGAGATCGCCTTACCGTCCTAGGTCTAACTTCCCTCCACGAGCGCCAGGTACGTGGAGACCTGATCCAGATGTTTAAGCTCGCCAAAGGCATCAACGAAGTGAAATGGGTGTACCCTCCGGTTCCAGCAAACTCACTCTCCCTCACCGAACCAGCCAGAGGCATCAGAGGTCATGCGAGAAGACTGTCCGGCCAGGCCTCCACCAAGTGTCTACAAAGAGCCAATACATTCACGAACAGAGTGGCTAATTAATGGAACGCCCTGCCTGCCTCCGTTGTCAATGCCACCTCGGTAAACCAGTTCAAGAACCGATACGACGCCTTCCGGTCTTGTACCCAAACTACCGCTCCATAGACACCACAAACAACAATTTTATTTTTATTCGTTCGTCGATATCGAACAATAATATCACAACCCTTTGATATTTACTTTTTAACACTATATATCAATTGTATACTAAATATAATTCTTTCTTCTCTTATTAGAATTTATTTCCAGTTTTTTTATTCTTGTAAAACTTAATTAACTTTTTTAACCCTAAAATTTTTATTGTAAATTTCTATCAGTGTTTTATCTCATTATTTGCAACGAGTTACCATAGGCGACTGAAAAAAATATTTGAAACATCGCACTTTTTAAATGTTATTTCAACATTGAATCCATTTTGTAATTCAAACACAAAAAATTAAATCATATGAATATGAAAATTTTCCAAAAATGGCATTTTTTTTTCATTATTTAATCAAATTAATTCAATTTTTCCGAAAAATGAAAAACCACAGAATAAAATATTAAAAAAATTTTTTTTTATTTATTTTATTAAATTAATTTATTAAAAGTGATTAAAATGTTGTTAATTATTAATTACTAAGTAAACAAACTGGGGATATATTACAAGTGTTTATTTTTAGGGGATCACGGATTTGATTCCATTTAGCAAAAAATTCCGTTCATCTTGAATAATGTTTTGACTCTTCAAAAAAGGCCCAAAAGTTTTCAAGCAATAAAAAAATTTTTCCATTTAATATAATTTTATCATTATCATTAGTTTATAATTTAAATAATTAATTCGTAAAAAAAAACTTCTACAATAAAAAATTAATTGCATCTTAAAAGCTCTTTAAAATTTTATTTAATAGACATCTTTTCTACAAGTTCTAGTTTGTTTTTTTTTACGATATATTTAAGATTGAAATAGATTGATTTCATCACAATTTCAATTATTTCAGCACAGCTTAAAATACTCATACCTATGAAAAGACCCAAATTGCCACCTATACTCGACAAAATGGAGAAAAAATTCCACAGTGGTTTTTCTTTTATTTTTGTGATCGAAGTTTCTTCATAATAGAAATTAATTAAAACCACATTTTTTCTTGCAGCTTCAGCAGAGCCATAAGAAGCTATCTCTCTTTCGATATCATTCGTTTGATTTTCGAACAATTCAAAATACCAATTTGTGTAAAACTCAGAAAAAGACAACTTGGTGGAATATTTATATGCTTCACATTCAATGGGAAATCATCATCGCATTCGTGAGACTGGTTTGAAAAAAAAATTTGAAAAAATTTTTCTTTGCAGATTATTTGTTGCATTGAATTGCATTTTGTGGTATTTTGAATGCTTGCAATTGATGGATCTGAACAATTGCATTCAATTTCCAATTTTAACTGAAAACAAATGTTTAAACAAATTTCTTTTAAATATTTTTTAAAATTTAATTGATTAAACATTATATTCATAATTTTTGTTTGCTTTTGATTTGAACTTGTCAAATCACCAAGGCAAGTGCTGTATGGCTCGCCCAATTTTTCATGCACACTTCTGCTGATTTTTACTTGGGTCGAAAAGCCAGCTGCCGCCTCTTCTCCATGATCAATTATGCTTATAGTGTCCGAGTGATTATGAACCAAAAACCGGACTCCTCTTGAAATCGAATATGCTTCTTTGCCAGTTGAGTTTCCCACATAGATTTCAAGTCTTAGTCCACTTTGAGAACCACTTTTTCCCACAAATTTCGTTCCATTTGGATTAAATTTGTAGCAATTTCCATAATCAAAATCATAAAACCATTCAAAATCTTCTCTTTTGCAAATAAATCCATTAAATTTGCAATTATAAACCATTTGATCGAAATCAAAAGTAAAATTTTTTTTTTCATCATTTAATAAGTCATGCACAAACGATTTAACGGGACTGGACGCTGATATCCACACTAGATTAGGAGGTTTGTTGTACTCTAGTTTTTTTTTGGATAATAAATCTTCAAAAATGGCATAAACACTTGGATTTGCTGTATTAAATGGGTTCAAATTGCAAAAGCTTATTGATGGAAAAGGTGCTGGCATCTCCTCTATTACATCGAAGTTCATAAAAACAGGATATGTACTGACATCAATCAATATTTGGACTATTTGGTATCCGCAAAATATGGTACTGGCAAAAAAAGCAACTAACCAAAAAGTGGAACTCAATTTGCTTTGAGATCTAAAAATGTTTGGAATCCCGTGAGTTGTTGATGACAAGCACCATTCAGTAATTTTATTTTTTAAAGAAAAGTCTTGTGATTTCATTTTTTGAAAAACAAAAAAAAAATATAGTCTAATGAATAATTATTAATTTCTTAATATTGATTGAATTTAAAATTTTGAAAATTTAAAGCAACTAAGGAAATGGTTTCTGGCATAATCTGTGTGGGAATTTATAAGAGTTTTAAATAATTTAAATAAATTCACATTTTTTATCTCAAAGGAAGTTTAAAATAATAATTAAAATTCAATTAATCAAATTTTTGCTTTTGTTTTGAATTAAATGATTAAATTATCTGATTACTTTGATGGCAATCCGAAATATTTTACCATGATGAAACCAGTTTTTATTTGATTATAAAGAATAACAAGCTTAATTAGCATCCATTTTAATGATAAAAAAAGAAAATTACACAAGATAATTTTTAATCTGAACAAAAAGTTTTAAAAAAATTAAAAATAATTTTAGCTTAAAAAATCAACGTACAATTAATAATTATAAATAAATAAAAATAATAATGATAATAATAATAATAATTAGCTACTGAAAGAAACTTGCCGAGAAGACTTACATGCAAGTCTTGTATGCTATGGTAGCTTTTACAACATTAGGCAACTATCTAAGATAAATACTTAATAAAGCACAACCCATTAATAATTACCGAAAACAAATAAATTTATATAGTTCAAAAAATTTCCATGATGACTGGATGATAGATTTTTAGCTGGCTAATGGATCAGTCCATTACATACTTTCGATGTCAATATTGAAGCTTTCAATTCAATTACCAACTCTCAACCGGTACCAGACACATATATATTTATTTGGCTTTATTTCCTATTTTTAAAATCAATATTTCAAAATTAATAATTCTTAATTAATACAGTATAATAATATTTCTCAATTTTTTATGTTGGAATTACAAAATGTATCCAATGTTGAAATAATATTGAAAAAGTGCGATGTTTCAAATAAAAAATAATTTCAAGTTAATATTGCAAGCATGAAAAACTTGGTGTTTTTTGTAAATTTTGACTTTGGGTTTGTGATATGATGATCCTTAAGATAATATTTTTAGTTGAAAAAACTATCTAGGCCATGTTTTTTATTTTTTTTATCAATTCAGTTTTTGTTAAAATGAATTAAGCAAACGTCATTTATCACTCAAGTCAAAATTTATAAAAAAAATCAAAGTTTTTGAGGTACAGTCTCAGATTTTAGTTCAATTTTGAGTTTTTTTCATCTATTTAGAAAAAAGCTAAATATAATATTAAAAAGCAAGATAGAGAAAAAAACAATTAGATAAAAAATAGAAGATAATAGGTAATATTTTGCGATTTTTAGATGAATCTATGCTAACACCAGGTAAACAAGATCCAAGAAAATACTATTTCTAAAGCTCCTTCAAATTAACAAAAAAAATAAAAAAATCTTTAATTTCAATTGTTTATTTTTATGTCAGTTACGAGATTATTAAATAATTTTTTTCAACTATTTTTACCCAAGTGAATCATTTATCTTTTTTTTCTTATCTTATTTAAGTTTATTTTTTATTTTTTTTATATATTTTTATTCTGAAGTAGCATTAGCTCGGTACAGAAAAACAAATAAATAAATTCTTTGAAAGTTAAAAAAAGAATTTCATTTTATAATTCAAACTCAAAAAAATAATTAATTTGAAAATGAATGGAAAAGAAGAAAGACAGTTAAAGAACGTGATTTAGGTATAATGATGATTATGAACTTCAAATCTGAAATGGAGAATGCAAGCTTTGATTGCGGCCAAAAGAGCTAATATGGTACTAGGAAAATTATCTAAAGCTTTCAAGTCATGGCCAATTGGTACGTCCAAAAAGCTTTATTCTAAAGTAAATTGGCACAATTCAAACAAATTTTGTATCCGATGAGCTTTTCTAATCTAGCGAGGTTTATATGCGGATACCAAATGTCAATAGCGATTGGGTCACTCTGGGAAAGCTACTATTGCAATCCCCATTTGGGTTTTCATTTAGTGGGATTGTTATTATATTTATTATGTGCTATCTGTTTTTAATAAATGAAAAGATGTTATTTCAAGAGTAAAAAAAAAAAAATTTTTATAAATTTTATCCTTGAAGTTATTTTTAGAAAAGTTAAATATGAAAACTCTTATAACTTTGTAATTTTGGTATATTTATTAATTGTCATTTAAAATGACTAAAAAATTTAAATCAAATCTAAGAAAGAAAATTGTCATTGAAAAGTGTCATAGGGACCCCTCTTTCGATCGAGGAAATCAAGCAAATCAACAACCAAAGATTGATTAAAAACCACTCAATCGTGACGGATTAGAAACCCACGCGAGGCATTATATAAAATCACTTTTTTGGTCCATCGATACTTTAGATTTTCTGGTTTGACAAAATGATTTTTTAATTTTATTTTATTTTTGACACTTAAAAAACCCAATTTAGGTAGCATTTTATTTTTAAATTATTCTGAAGGGGCTCTAAGTCTGAAACAGATATAATAAATAAAAATTTTGAAGTAAATTTTCTTCATTCAAAACATCTTTGATTGATAACTTATACTTCTTGAATACTTCTAGTCTGACCATATCTAAAGCATTCATAATCATAATGGATGTTTTTAGTCACCTCTTAAGAAACGATTATTATATCTAAATTGGGCAGTAAATTTAATTTTGGATTATTTTTTCCAAAAAAGTCAATCAGGTCGTTTATCGATTACATTGTAATATTCTTTCAAAAAAATATATATGTAAAATATTTATTTAAGTCAAGACCAATTTATTTTAATTATCAATAATTTAAACTTCCGTAGATTGACTCGAATTCGAATTAATTTTCAATTGATGAAAACATTGATAAATTTTTAATAACAATTACCTAAATATTATTATATTTTATTTTAAAAGTAAATAAATTTAAATTTTAAAACGAAATAAATGCCTTATAAATTAATCATAAATATTTAAATAAATTTTCAAGATTATCGATTAAAACTCGAAAATTTTGCTTTAATATTATCATCAATAATTTGGAAAAATTCGAAATTAAAATCGTAGAAACATCTAAATTTTTTAAAATAACATCTTTATTTCGAACTTATTTTTTCAAAGAAAACAATCAGATTGACACATTCAGATAACTTCCAATGGATCAGATCTTGATAATTATTATTTAAAAAGAGTTAATTGAGTTCTTTATTTATTATTCATTTTTAAAAAAATAAAGGTAGAACAACACAACATTCTATTATTTTATAGTTTTGTAAGCCATCCTATTATTTATTTAAATAATTTCATAATTTTTAGTTTGATGTACAAATTATTTTTCTGATCTGAATTTTCGAAAATCTATTTGATTAGAAATTTACACGATTATTTTTTCAATAATTTCCAAATTTACCAAAATAAATTTTATTCTCGAAATATGTTTTTTTTTAAATATCTGAGTATTTCCACGATTTTATTTCAATTTATTGTTACAGATTTTTAGAAAGCAAAATTTTGAAGTTTTAATTGTAAATATTGAATATTTATTTATCAAATACAGAAAAAATTACCATTTTCAAATAAAATATCACGTAAAATTACGTGCCCAAAAAGTTTTAAAAAAGCCAAAAAATGTCAAAATTCTCAAAAAAAGTAGTATTTATCCAATTTTTTATTTTTTCCGAAAATTTACGTAATTTTCGGTAATTTTACGTCAATTCATATAAAATCCGGTAATTGTAACTTAAATTTTTTTACTTTGGTAATTTTACGTGAAACTACGTGAAATTACGTATAAACAGAAAACCATAGCAGTATTGTAAATAATAGCACAAAAATGGCTCTGCAAACAAGCGAATTCTGCAAAAACGTCAAATATTTTATGCATTGTGCATTATACAGAAAATTGATTTTTTGCTGAGAATTGAAATTCGTTTGTATAGATTTGTAATTTTTGTGCTAAAATCTTACATTGCCATGGAAGTGACAGGTTGTGTGTCCTTTAGATATTTTATTGCTCCTAAAACTAAATTTCGGGAATAATGTAATAATGTATACGAATTTAACCCACTTGTAATACGCCTCATCAGTTTGGTCACCATCTAGTCAGCGAGACATCAGAGCATTAGAGACCGTTCAGAGGAGAGCTACCAAACTGTTGTCTAGAATCAGAAACTGGAGTTATTAAGACCGTCTCACTGTATTAGGTCTGACGCCACTTCATTAATGCAGAATTAGAGGGGATCTGATCCAGCTATTCAAGTTCAACAATGGCGTCAACAAAGTGTCCTGGGTGAATCCTCTGGTGCAATGTAGTTCTCTCACACAAACTGGTCCAGTAAGGGGAATCAGGGGACACAAGAGAAGACTCCCCAGGCAGCCCTCAACTACTTAATGTATGCAGAGGTCCAACTTCTTCACGAACAGAGTTGTTAACCATTTGAATGCCCTGCCAGCCGAAGTTACCGACTCTCAATCAATCAACCAGTTCAAGAATAAGTACGACGCCTTCAAGTCTAGCATATGATTTCACTAACGCGCACTTGTTCCTTCTACCTTTTTTATTGTATACTTCTTCTATTTTAATTTTTCATTGTAATTCTATTTTAATTGTAATTTTATTTGATTTGTAATGGTATTTAAACTGTAATCTATTTATTATGTAATTCTATTTTTGTATTCTTGCATATTTTTCCTTTGTAAAATTCTTGTACATAATACTTACTTAATTCCACACAATACTTCCTTAGATTAAATTAAACAATGACTCTTACTGAACTAAAAAAAAAAAAAATAATATATTTATCTGTTATTTTCCATTTTTTCTGCGCAATTTCGACTACCATAGATGTCCTCCTAGTAGGTCATCCCCACAAGCTTGCTTGCTGTAGCTTATTATTATTATTATTATTATTATTATTATTATTATTATTATTATTATTATTATTATTATTATTATTATTATTATTATTATATCCCTTCTTAAAAAAAACAATTCGCTATTCAAATTTTTCGATACTTCATCAAGTATTCTTAAATACATCAAAAGCATCGTCGCATAGGAAAGTTGAATTCTGCTCAAATACCCATGACCACAAAACGTTTCTCAAGGAATTGAACGTTCCGGCGTATTTATAAATGGTCAGGAATTAATTGGGATGAAAGTTTAAACAGGCGTCAAAGTTTTAAAGCAATAAAAACTAGCTGTTCTTTTTTGTGTTTATCCATATTATATTTATTTAAAAGAAATTTTGAGCAAAAATATTGAGAATTTTAAACAGAGTTGTTCCTCAAGTCTCAAGTCAAGTCCAAGTCACGACTTGACTTGAATTTATTTTTGAGTAAAAAGTTGATGTTTTTTTTTATTTCATTTTTACTAAATTATATAGCATTTTTAATTGAATCATTTTGTTAACAAAAAAAATTATAAAGGAGACGGGGAAATTTGAAAAAAATAATTTTTTTGGTATATTTATTTATATTTTATTAAATAAAAGAAATTTTTTTATTCTTTTTTCATTAATTTTGATATTTTATTTAGTTTTTCAATTCAAGACTCTTCGATGCTTAAATGTTTTTAAAAAAAAAAGAGAAAAATAAATTTTTAAGCTAAGAATATTGTTCAACATAAATTTGAAAATCAAACAATTTTTTATCTTCTTAAAATAGCTAAATTTAACAAAATTAATGCTCAAAAAAAATTAAAATTGAAATATAGCCTTAATTTTGTAGAGAATTTGATTCTTTATCCAAAAATATTTAGAAATTGAGATAAATAACTATCTTAAATCATTTAAAAGAAAAATTACTTAAGAATTAGGAAGCAAAATTCAGCTTTCAGAATATTCAGTGCTTGAAAAAAAGCACTTGGGAAAATGGTGTGTCTCAGAAAATTTTTGCCTTGACGTCTCTTCGCACCTGTCGCTTTGGAAGAGAAAAATCAAATTTTTTGTATTTTTCTTAAAGAATTTTGAATAAAGACGAAGAGTTCCTATTCAAAACACTGAGAATATAGTTTTAAGGTCATTTTTAAATTCCGTTCCTTGTGAATCTAATTCGGTAATAAATCGCTCTTCTGTATTATAGAAAATAAATCGAGAAAAGGAGATATTCTTGGATTTTATTAGGCAGCCAACAAGTGAACAAAAGTCTAGAAAAGAATTTTGGAATGAAAATTCTTATCGTTTTCCAATTTTTAGCCAAATTGCCCGTATTTTGTTTTCTATACCAGCTTCAAGCGCTTTTGTTGAGCGGTATTTTAGTATATGCGGAATCGTAAGTAGCAAAAGATCTCAACACACTAATCCAAAAAATTTCATGTCGAAAACATTGTTAAAAGTTAATGTTGATGTTTTAAGAAAGAAAAAGTTATTTTTTTATTATTTATATTTTTTTGAAGAGTTTAACTCTCATTTTTTTCTAAATAAAGATTTTGAATTTTAATTTAATTTTAAAAATTTTAAAATTTTCTAATAATTCCGCATCATTAAGCATTAGGTCTTAAGGAAATTCTGTGATGAGCAAAGCCCTGCCAAATCATTCAAGTGTTCAATTGTAAGTATGGACACTTGATCTGGTCACTTGAAACTCAAAAAATTTCAAGTGTAAATGTATGCGGGTAATAAAATTCAACAAAAGAATCTGAAAAAAGTCAAGTCAAGTTTAGGCTTGATTTAAATAATGTACTAACGTAGTAACGAAGTATTGTACGTTTAATTTGTAACTTCTCGTCTGTATTTTGTTTTAGGATTCTAGAATCAGCATCGAAGAGGAAAAATCAATGTTTTTGAGCAAGACAGTGAAGATTTTCGAAATTGGTTCCTGAGCTGAAATCAAAAACCTACCTCTAAAGAGTCAGACACAAAAATTTTAATAACAGGATTGAGGAACATTGGAACACTCTGAACGCGGTGACTAAAAACATCATTAATACGAACATTTAAAAAAAAGAATTGACAAGTTACTAAGATAATTTTTTATGCTAGTAAAATATAAAAATTGTTCAGCATTTAGCAATAAGTTGTTTAAAAATATAGTCGAGTCTTTTTATAACGATATTTTTTTTCATAATTTACATTCCCCAATATAATAACATGTTAAATTTACTTGTAAAGCTAGCAATGAATTGTTAAACGTATTTAAAAAAAAACATTAAATTACCTTTAAAACTATTGTATAGATAAATTACGATTGTATTTTGCCCAAAAGAACGAAGACTGTTCTTTATTCATTGATCAGTTGTCTAAAATTGATCAATTTTGTAGCGTCAATCAGTCTTTTCAAAGTAAAATTGATAAATATTTTTCTTTTTAATCTATTTTTTATTTTTTAATAAACAATAATTTCTTTAAAAAAAATTTATTTTCAATTTTTTTCTTCCCATTCTTTAACATGCAAATTTGATTAATACGATGTCCATTTTTTCCGCCTAAACACATCGTATTACTCGACTGAATGTTAAAATAAGCTTTCTAAAAATAGAATATTTAATAATTGGCCGTTGGTTTTATATTTTGGAGTCTTCGTGCGCCCATATTTGGACACTTGAATCTCCCACAGCATTTATACTAGTGTTGGGCGGCGGCCAAAAATTTGGACCGCCGAGTTGGCCGGCAAAATCATTGACGGCCAACAATCACCCCGATAAGTTTGCTGTCATCTGCAAAAAGCTTGATAATGTGATTGACAACTGCCGGCATGTCATTTATCAAGATGACGAAGAGGAGAGGTCCGAAGACGCTCCCCTGAGGGACTCCACTGGTTACAGGTTTCCATTCCGAGTAGCTGTCACCAATCATAACTCTTTATTTCCTACCGCTTAGATAACTTCTTATCCAGTTCTTTAGTTCTTGCAGAAGCCCAAATGCTTCAGCTTGAAATAGAGTGACTCGTGACATACTTTATCGAAGGCCTTCTGAAAATCTAAAAAGACAACTAAGGTTTGATGGCCATTGTTAAAGGCATCCGTTATCGTATCCATAGTCTCCAGGAGATTTGTGATACAAGACTTGTTTTGTACAAAACCATGTTGCTCCTTGGTGATCAAGTCGTTATTAATAAGGTGTTCCAACATGACATCCCTGACCATTCTTTCCATAAGTTTACATGGGATAGCTGTGAGTGAGATTGGGCGGTAGTTTGCTGGATCATTCTTGTCGCCTTTCTTGAATACTGGGGTGATGTTCGCATATTTCCAGCACTCTGGTACAATTCCAAATTTGAGCGAGTTCCTGAAAATGCTATTAAGTAATGGGCCGAAAGTCTCCGAGCAGCTTTTTAGTACCAATGGATGAATGCCATCCGGGCCTACAGATTTTCTGGTATTTAGTTTAGAGAGAGCCCTTATTACCTTATTTACTGTGAACAATTCTTCAGGTTTGACTGAGCAGGACTCTTATGCTGTAATGTCTGGATCTCGAGTCACCTCGGATTGGTTCTGATAGAGTATTGAAAACCATGCAGAACTGGTCATTCAGAATACGGCCAATTTGGCGGCCAGACCGGCGGCCAAAGTGGCCGTCCGCCTTTATAACCTTCCGTCAAGGCGGTCTTGTTCGCGGTCAAAGCAATTTTTGGCCGCATCAATGGCCGTTTGTACGGTTCCCAGCACTAATTTATACTTGAACTGCTTTATTCAATTTTAAAGATTTGAAAAAAAAATTTCATAATTAAAAAGATAATTTTATTTTTTTAAATTAATAACAATTTCTATTCTATATTAAATGGTATACAAAAGACCAGGCCTAAGCAAATGTTTGTGAGCGAAAGAATCAAAATAATGACATCGTAGATAAAATATTCACACAAGTCTAAGCCATAGTTATCCTCGAAATTAATCGAATTTGTGTTATCAGAATAGAGGCATTCGTATATGTAGAGACCATGTAAGGCTATTGTATTTACAAAGGGAATGAAACCAATGGTCAGAAACTTGGATGTCCATGAAGCCATTTTGAACCTGGTCGACCAGTTTTTGCAGCAATCTTTTTTATGCTATTACTGAAGATTAAAAAAAAGATCAAAAATTTACTAGATAGCAAATAGATAATTGAAGCAATTGCGTAGAGCAATCCGAACGGAACACAAGAAACAAAATAAATAACATTGTGTGACTGGATCGAGAACATTAGTTGAAGCAAACAAACTATAATGCTTATTAACCCAGCCAGTGTGAATAGTACATTGTATTTTGAAACAAAGACTTGGTAGCATTTGTCTGAGCTGTGGTCCAGATACATTTTAAACTCAATTCACTGTCAACATCTATAAATAAGAATTACTATTTTTTTAAGAAAGTCAAATGAAATTAAGAAAAAATGTAAATATAAATTAAAGCTAAATTTCGTGATAAGAACCCGAATCTAATTTATAAGCCTACAAATGTTAAATAAAAGGTTAGAACAATCAAAATGGAAAAAATAAATAAAATATGTTTATTTAATCGATTTAACATTTTAATATAAATTAATGATTTGTTGGTATAAATTGAAAATGTCCATTTAATTTTTTCCTTATTTTCCAAATGTAGTTCTGTCTTCAACAAGATTTCAGAAATTAATAAAGCAAAGAAAAGAAATAAAATGTGTCACAAAAACTGTAAAAATAGATTTGACTTTCATCCACACCAATTTTTAAAAGTTTAATCTTAGAGAAAATCTTTTTGTTAAAGCCAAAATTGTCAAAAATAAGACGATTTTTCGTCGATTCTGAAAATTCTACTTTATTTTTAGCATCATAAAATTGAAAAAATTGAACAATTTTTTTTAAGAGTCCGAAATTGAGAGATATTAATCACCTAAATCTGCTTTAGCAAATACTCTGCAAATGAGCAAATTTTTGCAAGGCACAAAAGCCAGCTTTGACTCCATTAATCTATTAGAACAATAAAACACATTCACCCGTTGTTATTTAAGTGCTCAGGCATGTGGCAACTTTTTCTTCCTCATTAAAGAGATTTTTTCTTTGGATTGATTTTGCCAACCCTTTAAATAAAATTTAAAAATTTTTTCCCATCAAAAAAGCCAGATTTGACTTTGACTTCATGACTTTTAGCCTTACTCTGATCTAATTATTAAATTTCTCGCACCAAAAATTAATTGAGATATTTAGACTATTAGGGAAGGAAAAAATTTAAAAAAATGTTAAAATTTAATTGAAAAATTTTTAGCAACATTCTTTTGATTTGTAAAAATTTGAATTTTCGAAAAAAAAACTGAAGAGATGCTTGATTTTTTTTAAAAAAAATTTATTTTTAATTTTGGAAAATTATCATAATTTGTCATGAATTTCGGTTGAAAAAATTAGCCTAAATTTAAAATTTAAATTTTTTTAAATTATTTATCTTAGAAAATTATTTGAATAAATTTAGTAATTTTTTAGTAAAATTTCGTGGAAAAAAGATATTTCTAAACTAAAAAATATAAAATTTAGTTTATTCTGGTGAATCATTCACCTAAGATTTTTTTTTTTAATATCCTTATTGTTTAAAAACAATTCGGGGATTATTTACTTAAGCTTCAAACTTCACTAGTATTATGATCCTAAATTTAGATCAAGAATTTGTTCTTCTTTTTTATAATAAAAAATAATATTTCAATTTTTAGTTTAATTAACAGATTTTCGTTAGATTGCGAATTTTGTATTTTGGGGCATTTTACATAAGCATAAAATTTGGTTAAATTTTCTTACCAAGTATTTCTAATTCCCAGTATTTTAATATTTCTAATTTTGGTCCGAAAAATATAAAAAATCTAATATTTGAAAGATGAAATAATGAAAAAAATATTTAAATTTTTTAAAAGTTTCGGAAAAATTACTTTTTTTGCCCGACGCCAAATTAATTTGAAGATCATTTTTTCAAAAACAAATAAGTAAGAAATAAATTTCAAGTTTAATTAAATTTTTCAAAATTTTCAAAATTTGGCTCTTAATTTAAAATAAGATTAATTTATTTTAAACTAATTTTATTGACACACTTGAATACCTTTTTGATGATTTTTTTTAAAATAACTAACTAATAAAAAACTTTATTTTGTATGCTTGAATTTTAAATTTTGTTATTTATGATGCCAGCTAATGTTTTGGAATACTCAGTAATTTTTGAAACAAGAAAAAATAGAGATGGTTTGAACTTCAAAATTTTTCGTAAATTTTAATAAAAAAACTAGTTGATCAAACCAGTTTGAATGATCTTTGAAGGAATGAATTTAAAAGTTTAATTTTTTTAATAATTTGAAATCTAATCGAATTAATTTTTTCTAAATGTTTCATGATTTTCGTGTTATCAGGAGACGCCTTCCAAGATTAAAAAAAAATTTTTAATTCATTTTTGATCTCTATTTGCTAAAATAATGCTATGGTCCCAAGTTGGATTTTCGTTGCGTCATCTTTTCTAAAGAAAACATAACCAAAGAATTAATTGTATAAATTTGATACGAGAAAAATTAATATTATTATTATTATTATTTATTAGATTTAAGCCTCATTAGCAAAAAAAAAGCTCAAAAAAAAATTTCAAGGCACAGTAAATCATGAAAATTATTAGTCTCAAGAATTAATCTAAAAAACAAATTATCTAATATAATAATCAAAATATCTAACTCTATAACAAAAAAACTAAAAAAAAAAAGAAAAATTTTGAACAAGCAAAATTGGCGTTTTTAGTGTCAACTTTTTTTTCATATATTTAGTGCTTTTTTTTTGCTTTTATCATTGATTAAGAAGCCTAATGTCTCTTAAACAGCATTTAAACAAAATTTCTTCTATGTCTTCTTAACTTTAATTTTTTTTAGCTTATTTTCTTTATCTTGATTTTTTTTAATTTGTTCTGAAGGAGCCCTAGCTCGGTACAGAAAAAATTAAATAATAAATAAATAAAGGCTTTGGTCGTAGTTTACCGAGTACCCACAACACAATTGAGGCAAACAATCGAGGAATCAGAAAAGATCTTGTACGATTTACGACATTCTCGCCAAACCCCAAAAGAAGTTTTTTATCGGCTCATTAAACTTAGCAAGCAAGTCAGAGTTCGAAGCAACAGTCAAGTAATTCAAGAAAAGTCAATACATATTTAAGATTATAAAGAATTTAATATATAATGATATGCATAAGCTACAGCAAGACTAGCTTGCGGAGCTGGCCTACTAGAAGGTCACCTATGGTAGCTCCTTGCGCCTAACACATAGAAAAATACTGACAGAAGGAATACAGGTTAATTTTTAGGTCAAATAAGAGTTAAGATTACAGATAGAAAGAGCTGGAGTTTATGTATAGTACAAATGATGGATAATTTTACATTAAAATTGTAAGCGTAATAAAAGAATAATTTAAAAGGAAAAAAAATTTTATAAATAAGTGTTTTATGTTCAACTTCTAATAAAATTTGAATTTTTGAGCTTAATAAACAAAGTTGGATGAAAAAAAAGTTTATTTTTTCGTTACGAAATTAGCCTAAAATAAAAATAAAAAAATTATATTTTTATAGTCTAATTCATTTTCTTTTTTGTTATACGAGTTGGCTTTTTTGATATTCAATTTGACAATGATAGTCAAAAATTAGATTGTTTCTCAAAAAAGCAAAGCCTTTTTCTCGATTTTCGAAATTTTTTTTAAATCGATATAATGAACTTTAAAAAAATAAAAAAGTAATACTTTTTCTAAGAAAAAATATTTAAAAACAAATTAAAAAAAATGATATCCGTTAATTATCACCATGATAATAAAAATAAATCCATGAAAATTACTAATTATTGTTTATCTAAAAATTCTAAATAATAAAAATGAAAGAAAAGCAAGTCTGCAAAAAAAGAAATTTTTTCTCTCATGAAGTAAATTTGGAAATTATTTCTGAACAAAAAATAACTTCTTCAAAGCTGGCCAAAGAATACAACATTATGGCTTCTACAATTTCATCTATTTTTTCGACGAAAGAAAAAATATTGTAACATCTTGAAAAGAGCTTAGCATAAAAAAGCGTATAAAATTTTCAAGTTACGAAGATTTTGATCAAGCTCATTAATAAAATGATATCACAATTAGAGGTATTGAAATTCAATTACAAGCTTTGAAATTTGCAACAATGTTAGGTAACTAATGGAAGAAATCGTCGATTCAGTAGTAAAAAAAATCCAGTAAAACAAGACAGTAATACAGAAATCGAAAAGCAACAGGATGCAAAAATACAAGTGGTTAGCTCAAATGAAGCAATCGATAGGATAAATGAACTGAAACATTTTTTTAACTAAAAAAATTGATAATTCAAATGTAATTAATTTATTATTTATATTGAAAATTTTATAATTAAAAGTAGTTTTACCAAACAACCATCTATTACCGATATTTTTGAAAAAAATTAACTATTCATTTTTTTCACATTTTTATATTAATTTTTTTAATATATAATAGTTAGGTTAAATATTTTTTATCCCTATCATTTTTAATGGGAATTTCTATTTAAAAATTTTAAAAAAACTTGACTTGGATGGTGTATCCGATTGATTTCTATTAAGGAAAAAAGAATCAAAAAATGATGTGAAAATAAACTGCCAAAAACAAACTAAAGGTCTCTATTGACAAAAAATAAATTTGATGAGTATGTTAGTTTAAAATTTAACTTAAATAATAAGTCCTACAGCAACCGACTCAAATTGTGTTTTAATTTTTTTTTATTAAAAATACCTAAAAGTACTTATGAAAAAAACTGAAAAATTACAATATGTTTTTAATTAATTTAAAAATTAATAAATATTTTATTATTCAAATTGATCGAATTAAATAATTCTTAATTTTACCCACATTTTGTCATGTAAGCAATTTTTATTACTAAATTGACAGAAGCATTGTTTTTGATCAAAAAGATTCCTTAAAAAAAATTACCAAAACTTTACAAAATTTTTTGGTCACAAAAATAAATAACTAATTCAAAAACAAGCTTGATAAAAAAAATTTTGACCAGTCGGTCACAAAAATCGGGTACAAATTTTTTTACTAATTCTGCAATTAATTGCAGAAAAACATTATTACTAAAATTAGAACTCTCGAATGTTAAGAATAAGAGAATCATTTCACGAAAATGAACAATTAAAATAAGAGTCTTAACTATGAAGTAAAAAAATATTTACCAGAAATTAATATAGGTGAATAAATTGATTTATCATTGCCTTTTTTAGAAAAGGGACTCATCGAATTCCGAGAGCGTTCGATGAGTCCCTGTTTTGCTCTGACAATTCTTTCAAAATGAAAATATATGAAAATCTTGTTGATACTAAATGAATAAGAGATGTTGAAACATTATATTCTAAGAATATTTAAGCGTATTTAAGCGTATTAACAATACTATGAGTTATCACTTAGAGATTAATTGAGAGCCTTGACTTAAAAAGGAAGTTTTTGACACATTAAGAAAATCAAAAATCATGCTTTTTATCCAGAATTTGGAGCATCAATGAACGGGAATAAAAATAATTAGATTTAAACTATAATTACTTTTTTTTAATTAGAAAAAATCTTGATTTTAATCATTTCATAATAAAATCTAAACATTTTATTTTAAAAAAATTATTTTTGAGAATTAAATATTAAATAAAAAAAGGGTCCTTTTATCAAAAAGGGACACATTAATTTTTTATTAAAATTCTAGTCACAAAAGTTTTGAAGTTCTTTTTGATAAAAATTTCGAACAGACCTATGAGGAAAAAAATTTTTTTTTTGAATTCTTTAATTAAATTTTGCTTAATAAACACATTAATCCAATTCTTTTCTTTTTGAAATAAAATCTACTCTAAAATCAAATGCCAAAGGGTTGATTTAACTAAGGAAAACTCTATTTTTTCTTTGATTTAAAAAAATAATGCTAAAATTAAATTAATGAAATGAGAATTGTTATTGTTATAGATTTAATTAATTTTTTAAATTGAAAAGAATCCAAAATTTTGTTTTTTGGGAATTTTTTAGAAAATAATCATTTGAGTTTTTAACAACGATCTCTAGCTTTTTTTAACAAAGAGAAATTTTTGTTTTACTCCAAAATGTTGGCAATTAATCAAAAAAAAAGATAGAGAATGCTTTTTGTGCTTGTCATATACACAATTGAAATGAAGAATACAAATTTCTACCTGGTTGAGCTTTCATTTGATTTATTTACTGCTAGATATCAAAATTAAGATATAGCATGTAATCGATTGAATAACTTTCCAGAACCTTAAATTACCAATAAAACATGATTTTAGGTATTTTCTGCTCTAAATTTATAAATAATTCAAATTATTTGCTCTAAATGAGATCTTTTGTTTGTTCGGATACAAAAAAAGTTACACAATCGATTTTTTTTTTGAAAAAATTTTTCAAGAAACTTGAAAAATCTCTTAATCTAATTAAAGATCAATGATTTTTTTTACCAACAAGTATTTTTATTCAATTAAAATGAAGATTCTCCTATTACAATGCTTATATAAATATTCTGTATAAATTAATTAAACTTGGCTTCATGAAAATATTTAGCTTGGAGAATTTAATGTAATTTTAAAAGATGCGTTCGATTGAATCATTATCTTGATGTTGCGATTTTAGAGGAAAAATGAGCGCATGCCCAAGTACAAATGAATATAATAATTCCATAAAATAATGAAAATTTTCCTCTAATTATTTAAAGATCATTAATTTAATTATATAATTTTTTTACTAACAACAGCTAATAATATTCTAAAATCAGTTAATTATCTTTTAGTAAGAAAAAAGAATTCACTAGAAATTCCCACTAGAGTTTTCAAGAGCTATTACCAAAATCATGACCATCTTTCTGAAAAGATCAGAAAAAAATATTAAAAAAATTAAATTATTTAAAAATGTTAAGTGTGATCAAATTTAAAAAAAAAATTAAAAGAAAAACCCTTTAAAAAAAACCTTCATTATTTTTTTCTTTTCTAAAATATAAACTAACTAGGCCAGATGTAACAAAGTAAAAAAAGTCTAGGTATGTGCATTTATGTGGGGCTTACGTAGTTCAAATAAATCAAATATTATTTAAGAACTTTAATGATTTATTTTTAAAAATTTTATTTGTCATAATCTTAAATATTCTAATTTAAAATCGACTAATTTAAAAAAAAACTAAAATTGAAATTTTTTTGAAATTTATTTCGATATGTGCAAGGACTTATTTAAAGTAAAATAAAATATCTTTAATTAAAACTAATTTTAGTAAATAAATGTTGATTGTAAATCTGATTCACAAAATTTTTGTGTTTTCCCTTTATGTCCATTTCAAATCTTTTAAATTTCTCATTTATATAACACAGAGTTCTCATACAAATCATAATTTCCCGACTTGATTTTTTTATTATTTATTTATTATTATTAATTGAATTAACCTCCTTTTAAGGAGGAGTAAATTTAAAAGTTCCAAAAAAAAAAGAAGAAAATAAAATCTGAATTATTAAGTGAAAATAAAAAAATAAAGAAATACAAAAAATACATCTTTAGATAATTGAATTTTTTTGATTTTATCCTGAGTATCTACAGGATATTTTGGCAATTAAAAATATCATTTCAATTCAAAAAGTTTATCTTTAGATAGTAGAAGTAGTAGTAGTAGATAACTGCGTGGATCTTATCCACAAAGCTGAGAACGCCTGAGCGTTTTATTTTCAGCTATAGCAGTCCTATACATTTTCTTAAAATTATACAATAATTGAATTGATAAATTAATAATTACACTTAAAAGTAAATGCAAAATAATGAATGATAAACACTAAAAAAAAAACAAAAAAAAACAAAAAAAAACACAACTAAAATGGTTCAAGAGAAACCACAAAATGCTAAAGACACAAGACTTTGACTTAACAAAACAATAAAAAACACTTACTATAATTTTTTTTTTTTTTCTAAATTAGTTTAAATTAGTTTTGACTCGTTCGATTCCAGCCATTTGTCTAGCTTTGCTTTAAACGAGTTGACCGATTTCGCTACGACTATGTCATTAGGTAATTTATTCCACCACTTGCTTGTTCTGTTTGTGAAAAAGTTAAGTCTAGTACTGACTGATGAACAAAAATCGTTTCTCTCTCTCGGGTTGAAGCTTTGGGATCTCACTCTCTTACTGTTGCCTCTTGTAGACGATGAAGGCCCTTGTAGTAGTAAGCTATCTCTAGGCAAAGGTTTATTTAGTAAGTTAAGGGCATCGACTTGGTTAACAAATTTGTAAAACTGAATGAGATCACCTCGTTTTCTTCTTAGCTCGAGAGTTGTTAGTTTCATGTTCTTCAATCTTTCGTCGTAGTTTAAGTTGAAGTCCTTGGCGGGGATTCTCGTGGCTCTTTGTTGAACTTTTTCGAGTAGCATGATCTCGGCCGTGTTGGGAGGGGACCAGGCTGACACTGCAAACTCTAAGTGGGGCCTTACGAAAGTTTTGAATAAATTAGACCAAAGCTCGCAGTCTCGGCTTTCAAAGGTGTTTTTGAGCACTCCGAGATGCCTTATTGACACAGATTTGAGTGTGCTCTTTCCATTTAAGATCAGGCTGAACTTGAAGTCCAAGATCTCGTTCCGACTCGCTCAGTTCTAAAGCAGTAATTTTGCCCTTAAAATCCATGTTGTATGTTTGTTCAACCTTTTCGACCACTTGAGAATTGCCAAAGTGAATGAGCTTGCATTTTTTACAGTTAAGTTCCATACACCAAGTTTCACACCATTTTGTTAGATTATTATTATTATTATTATTATTATTATTAAATTATCTGCAACGGATTTAACCGCGGAACTAAGTACTATCGTATTTAGCTAAGGCAGATTTTAACTTTAAAAAAAATTTAAATTAGTTTTTGAATAAATGTCAAAATTGTTTTTAAAACCATTCACATTCGATGGATTTAGCTGGTAAAGCGTTCCAATATGGGGCCACTCGATTTGTAAAAATATCATATCTCGCTGGACATGACTTAACAGCTTGTCTGTATAGCGTGTCTTGGCTTCTTGTTGAACCTGCTGGTCCTGTTGATCTCAAATAAAATATGAATCTTTATTTTTTATGTAAAATAAACAAGAATTTGTGCTGCAAATTAAAAATAATAAAATTCTTTAATGTTCAAAATAAGTGATTAGATTCATTATAATAATAATAATAATAATAATAATAGGCTACGACAGGTTTTATCCTGTAGAGCAAGACACTAGAGTCTCACTATGGTAGCTAAAACGAGTATAAATAACTAAATATGTTTATTTCTTGTTTGACTTGAAAAAAATCATTGATTTATAATTAATTTTCTTTTTTAAGAAATCAAAAAGAAAATCGAACAAAATATTTAAAACATATTGAACTTTATTTGGTTAAAAATTCAAGAAAGTTTGCTCGAAAATTCTCTTAAAATTTGTTCCCAAAATTTCAACAAAAATTAAAAAGTGCGAAAAAGAGATTTAAAATAAAATACCAAAAAAAATAACCTAAAAAACTATCAAATAATTAGATTTTATTAATAAAATTATTTCTTTTTTGGGCTTTTTTACCTTAAGATTTATTGAATTTAAAATAGACAAAAAATCTTGTCAAATGTAATTTTGTTCTACTTTTAATAATAATAATAATGATAATAATAATAATTAGCTAATGCAAGAAACTTGCGGAGAAGTCTTACACGGAAGACTATTATGGTAGCTATTTACACCGTTTATACAACAAAACACAAGGCTATTCAATATTATCCAAATTTCGAAGAAAAATGGTTTTGTGAAATTCATTACAAAATGAAAAAAAGAACAGAAAAAATGTAAAAAAAATTGAATAACTTTTTTTTCTAAAGTTTTAAACTTAGTTCTGTAAATACAATATAGTGCAACTTTCAAAGTTGCATCAAATATCAAAGCCTGCTAAATTTGCAGAGTAATGCAGCAATTAAATTTCACTATAATCGAGCGTGGTGCATTTTGCAGAGATTCTGCACACCATAAACAGACTTTTACAGTTGATGCAACTTTGAATGTTGCACCATGCTGGATTTACAGAATTTATTTTAAACTTTTAGATAAAAAGTTATAAAATTTTTTAATACTTTGTTCTGTTCTTTTGTACTGAACTTCACAAAACCAAGAAAAATATTGAAGCTTAAATTTTTATTTTTTTAATTTAATTAATTTTTAATTTTTATTTTAAATCATTAAAGAAGCTTGAAGTCAAAAACTTCAACGATGTAATTCAATTTTTAGAAAAAAATAAAATTTCTAAGATAGATTGATTTCGACAGAATGTGATTAAATTTTTTTAAGACATTATTTTAACATAATTCGCCTGAGAATTTTAAAAAACCGATTTACAAGATTCGAAGAAGATTTTTTTGTAAAATTTAAAATTACTTTTAACATTTTGAATGTAATTTTAGCAAATAAATTGATTTAAATTAAAGCTGTGTAAAAATTCAATTTTATTTCGACATAGAACCAATTTATGATAAAATAGACTGATCATAAATTTTGCTAATTTCAAAAAAAATCATTTATTCAAAAAAAAAAATTACGATTTTAAAAATATGAAAGACAGTGGCCGCAAGAACCGCCGTGATTCAGAAGTACATCTTTAAGTTTAAAAACAATTTCAAAATTTTCTTTCTGTAGACCTCAGCCGAAGTTCCAGACTTTAACTTTGACTACAATGATTCTGACACTTTGGAGGCCGAATTGGCCGAGTGGTATACTTATTCGGAAGAACCTGAATTTTTGTGGAACTCGAATGCCTTTAAGAATCTTCTTAATAAAAATTGTATGCAAAAAAAAAAAAAATTTTCTTTACTATTTTTGTTAAGATCCGAACAAAAAATGGAAAGACTTGAATCAAAAAGAGAAAAAATCTCATATACTTAGATTAATTGAATACACTGATGTTGATCATAAACAGACCAGGGATCAAGCATGTCGGTCAATTTTATACCTTTGCCAAGGTGAGTAAAAATTCTAAGAAATTGATGATTCCTAAAAGAAAAACTTCAGGTGCATTCGCTGAGGCGGAAAATCTGCAGGAATACCATTCAAGTTTGGTCGAGAATGTATCTCTACTTTACCAATGTGACATATTCAATGTGTTCATGGAGCTTTTTATTTTTGAAATAAAGTACTTATTTAAAAAATTTTAAATCGAATTTTTAATTTTAATTTTATTTAAGTAATATTAGTGAGAATGTTTTAGCTGACAGCAAGTATGCACCGTCAATAGCAGATAATGTGGATGTTAGAGTAATTTTGAGTGTATTGTACACAATTTTGGAAGTTGTTCGACTTTATGAGTCTGAAGTTGATGCTAGGCGATTTGCAGCCAGTGACCACTTTGGCAAAAATTACCAACACATCAAACATCAACTAAGAGCTGAGCTTAGTAATTTTTTTTCACAAATAAAAATTTTTTCTAAAGCCAATATTTAAAGACAAGCCAATATTAAGAATAGACCAACTTCTGTCTGCTTATCTTTTTCAGTTAATTAACAAATTTTGCAATCAAAATGTTGTATTTTTGCCAATTAAAAAAATAATTTTATTTTTATGGAAAGTTTTATTGGTACTGATTTAAAATTTGAAAAAAATAGGAGTTTTTTATTTTGTGCTTAAGTTTACTCTGGGGGGTCTTGACGAAGCATTCAGACTAAAAAATGAGTATCGCAAGCTGTTCAATTTGGCTGAGATTACCGAGAACCCTAAGGAAATTATGAGCCAAATGACACCAGCTACACCACCGCCCAATCCTGTCGACATAGCAAACGAAATTCAATTAAACAATCCCAATTCTTCCTATAAACGAAAAAAGGTATTTGAAATTAATTTTTATCTTGATGTTGTTGTATTTTTGTTAACGCTTGCTTTTTGTCTAAAGAATATAAATGATCCAAATAATTCTGTGGTAAATAAATGTAAAACAAGAATAAGTTTTTATTTTTTCTAATTTTATTTCTAATAAGAACGGGCTTACAAAGCAAACAAGAGGCATTGACAGTGATGATTTGTCGCTAGCCAGTGGTATTAACAACAGCAATGGCAAATTGACTCAATTTGGAATTTCGACAAATAATTTTGCAACTAATTCAAATGAGACTAATGAATCGGAGCCAGGTGAGACTGATTTGGACAGAAAAGAAAGTCAAACAAACGAAAGCGAAAGTGAAGCGAACTCGGAAACAAATAGAAGACCTTCAAGTCCGCCACCATTGCCCAGTGAAGATCAAACCAAGGTGTTAGAGGCTGCCAACGATGCTATATCAATAAAAATAAATTTTAATTATCAGTCAAAATCGTTGCCATGGCAACCAAAGGTGCGGATCAGCGAGTTGGAGTCGTTTCTGGACCAGGAGAGAAAAAAGTTTCTCGGCTTTGGAGACCTGTCAAATGATCTGAACACTCTGGTCGGACTGCCCAACCCGATACATGAGAGTATAAGAATACTAAGACAGCATTTGTACACCTCGTTGTCAGATGAACAAATTAGGCTTGAGGAAAAATTTCTCAAGTATCCACTGTCGACCAAAGAAGTAATCGAAAACGCCAGTGAATTTCCTGCTGAAATTTTGTTCTCCTCTCTATTGAATAATTTGCCTCAGTATTTGGTGAATTTTTTAAATTAAATTTTTTCTTATTTTAATTAAATTTTTTAATTTTTTGTATAGATTTGTTTGCTCAAAATTTTGCTCACTTCGATTCCGCAGATAAGACCTAAAGCTGACTCGTTGCAAATAATGTCCGATCTTTTTCCCGAGGAATTATCCGGTTCACATTATTTAACAATCAAATTAGGAATTGACTCAAATCGTCATAAGGTAATATTCATTTTCCTGTCATCTATAGACCTCTTTTAGACAAGTATTCAAAAATACATGATTTTTATCGAAAAGTATTTTGGTAATGTCTTTAGAATCGTATACTTAATAACATTTTTTTCCTTTCCAATCTGTCAAAATTTTAAAATCAATTCAGCAATCTTTAAATTTTAAAATTTATTTGTTTTATTAAATCAGTTCACAAAAATTTCTGAAAATCAACAGTTGTAATTAAGCATCATGAAAATGACAAAATATTGAGTTTAAAAGTACAAATCTTTTCTGCACACTTTACACTAAATGGGGATTAAATTTAAGATTAAAAGTTTTATTATTTATTTTAATTTGGTATTGTCAATTTCAATTCAGAAATTCCAATACATAATTTAAAACCTTAATAAAAATATGGATTTAGTGCTACAGATTTTTCTGTAAGTTTTAAAAAGGTGAAACAAACAATGTTTCATTCAAAAGTCCGGTTACAAAAAAATTTAATTAAATATTTTCCAAATGAATTGATTGTTTTTATTGTATGCTAATTTAGAATTAAAAAATGGTATATAATTATATAACGAGTCAAATATATTTATTAAAAAAAAAACAAAAATACTGAACTTAGGAACAATTTTATTTTATTTAATCAGTATTATAAAAAATAAAACAAATATAATAGAATTAGTATGTTTTTATTTTTTCAGGTACAAAAAAAATTATTCTTTTACAAAAAAATTATTTAATTACAAAAATATTTTATTGAGTTTTTTTTTGTAACCCACTGGTCGGCCACGCTTTTTTGTTTCAAGTCTGGGTTTTTTTTGTGGTGGAGTTTCGTCAACTTCTAATGCCTAAGTCAGATATTTTTTGAGTTTCGTTAGGGTGCCTCGACATACCATTTCAATATTTCGTAAAATTAAATAAATAATCAATAAATTATTTTAATTACAATAGATAAAACAAAAATTACTACGTTTCGTTTCACTTTTGAAAGAACCACTGTTAATTAAAATAACAAAATATATTTTAAAAATGCAACATAAAAATGTAAATAAAAACAAGTTAAAATTTATTTTATTTAAAACAGGAAATATAAATGATCAAATAAAATATCAATTTTTTCAATTTTTTTTACAATTATTTAAGTAATGATGACAGAATTTAGCATTTAATAAATACATTTACAAATCTCCAAAAAAAATTCTAATTTGAATAGATCGTAGAGACAAAAAAATAAATCTCAAAATATAGATATTTTATTTGATCATTTATATTTCCTGTTTTAATTAAAATAAATTTTAACTTGTTTTTATTTACATTTTTAAAATATATTTTGTTATTTTAATTAACAGTGGTTCTTTCAAAAGTGAAACGTTCCGTTCCTAAAAGAGAAACGGAATGGAGACGCTTTCCACAAAAAACAATCCCATTCCATTCCGTTCGATCTAACCATTCCGTTCCATCTAAATCATGATCGAATTTTAAAAATGAAACTTTATCAAAAATTTTACTTTGCCTGGAATGGAAAGGATCAAATTGAATTATAATGGAGTTGATGGAACGGTATGGAATGGTTCGAACTGATGGAAAGGGAATGTTTTTTTTAGAACGCGTCTCCATTCCGTTCCTCTTTTGCTAGAAACACTGTATCAATTAAGGAAGAATTTTTGTTCAATTTGTATTCGAATTCGGCATTGCTTAAAAGCATCGCTATTTTATTAAATGTGAGTCTAATTAAAAAAAATCTACATTTATTATATTAAAAAATATCTTTGTTGCTAAAATAAAAATTTTTTTTTTAGATTTTTAAAAATACAAGGCTAATCAACAGGCTAGCGCCCATGCCTCAAGAGACTGATTAACACTTCATTTATTAGATTTATTATTAAAATTGATAATATGTTAAAGTTAAGAAATTTACTTTTCGATTTAGCGATCGATTCAATTATATTTCAAACTTCTTGAGTTTTTTCTTTAGTTTTTCTTATAAATTTTAGAATGAGTTATTAAAAAAAAGGCATTTAAAAGAGAAAGTAATAATCCTTTCAAAAATTCTATGTTGGAATGAATAGAGACCTTATTATTCTAAAAAAAAATTTATTACATTAAAGTAATTTGATTCAAATTTTAAACTTAAGAAATTTTAATGATAGATAAATTAGTTATACCTCTTTGCTAATTATAAGATAGCTTCCTTTTAAATTTAGCTTAAAAGAGAAATACGGAAGAATAAAGGTCTTAGAAAATTAAACTTTTACTGAATTTGCAAAAAAGAAAACCTTTTTGATAGAAAATTTTCTATTAACTTTGATTTTGTAAAATTAAGATCTTGATATGAATGGTAAATCATTCACAAATATAACAAAAAGAAAAGGACCTAAAACAGATCCCTATGGTACCCTTAATTTTAATCAAAATAGTTTGAAAGAAGGCCAACAGAAGAATTATCAAAATCAGTGTGAAAAAACTTTAAAAGTAACAAATTTGAATCTTACCATCAAAAGCTTGCTAAAGTCAATAAAAAAAGAAGCAGTTGTTAATTTTTTTTTCTTGGGGTATTTTTAATTAACTTGTGGATGACAATTTGACAAGAATGTCTTGTTCTAAAACCATGTTGTCAATTAAAGAAAATCTTTATAGAATCAAAATAATAACAAATTAATTCAGGTTGCATCAAGAAAAAAAAACTTCTTTTAGCAATGGCATGTTACAAGTTTCAAGTCCAGTTGTCTTTTCTTCTAATTTGCAGTTGGGAATGGTTTTTGGAGAGAATGCTTTCGGATGCTTGACATTTTTGGAAATTTTTACTAATTTTGAATTTTTGATAGAATTTTTAAGGGTCATGTCCAGAATGTGATCAAGTGTTCACCAAAAAATGTGATCATAGGTATCATGTCCAGAATGTGATCACAGATCACTGATCACATATTTCGTGATCAAAAAAGCCTCTAATTTATGAAAAAATATACGTAAATTTTTTTTGGTGATCAGAAATATTTTTTGGTGATCAGGAAATTTTTCAAAATATATTAAACTTTATTAGCAATTTTCAAAAAAAAATAAAACAAAATCTAAATTATTCTTTGTGCTTTTTTGACATGTGCAATTTAACACCCTTTTCATTTTTCATAAGTTTACCACAAATGTTACATTCTACCGGATTTGCCTGTTTGCTTAACGCTTTTTACTGGGACCAAAGCAATTTCTTTGTAAAAACTGCCTTTTCTTTTACGGTTTTTAAATCTTAACATATATTTCAAAAACTTATAGTTTAATATGGTGAGTTGCAATTTTTTTTTGTTTTTTTTTTATTTCATTCAATATTAACATAATTTAAAAATTTTGAAATTTCTTGAATGAAAAAAATTTTTGATTTCAACAAAAAAAATTTCTTGCGATCAAAAAAATTTTTATGTGATCAAAAAAATTTTTATGTGATCAAAAAAATTTTGGTGATCAATTTCTGATCACAAAGAGTACACTTAATATTTTGGTGATCAAAATGATCACATTCTGGACATAACCCATTTTTAAATCTGAATTATTAAATTTGAATTGAGATCTATTTTGAATTAATTGAGAGGTGAGTGTTATTAATTTAGCTGAGTTTTTATTAAAACAGGGGTATCAAAAAATCATTTATAATAAATATAATTTGCCTTTATTTTTATTGTTTCAATCACTGTAAAAATCATCAATCTTTCAAAAAAGTAGGACTAAGTCACCCTGCTTACTTTTCAAAATCTTTTCTCTCTTTTTATGTAAAATCCTTTTGAATATTTATCTACAAAACAGAATTAAAATATTTAAAAATAAACTTAATTTTTATTTTGATTTAGGAAATTATAATAAAAGGAATATCGGGTATTTTGCTTTTGATGCTTAAACACTTTAAAACAAATCACTTTTATCAGGTAACAAAAAATTTTTATTTTTTCTAAATATTATCTAAAAATTTTGAAGTTTGAATTCATGAGTCAACATCTTCTTTTTGCAAATTGTGTGCCGTTGATTCTAAAAATTTTCAACATAAACATTTCTAGTTTTGTTCAATCAAAAAATAAGTATAATATAATTTTAAAATAGAAGCAATTAAGCAAAATTTTAAATTTAATTTAGCAATTTCAACCTGGACTTTCCGAATTGTGTCATTGGAACTCAGTCGGATATAGATGTCGAAGAATTGGTAAAAAAAATAATTGCAGTAATTACCAACTAATTTTTAATTCACTTCAGGAAAATGGAGATTCATCAATTTTTAGATGGAGAAATGTTTTTTCTTGCATTAATCTTCTAAGAGTCTTGAATAAATTAACCAAGTATAAGAGATCCAGAATAATGGTAAAAAATATTTAATTCAAAATTTGGTTAAATTTCGAGAAATAATTTTCAGATGCTGGTCATTTTTAAATCAGCGCCCATATTCAAAAAAATGCTCAGAATAAAACAACCAATGCTGCAGTATTATGCTTTGAAGCTACTTAAATTGCAGACCCGCCATTTGGGAAGACAATGGCGCAAGACAAATATGAGCACAATGTCTGCCATTTACCAGAAGGTGAGGCATCGATTGAATGACGATTGGGCATTCGGCAATGAACAAGAAACACAAGGATGGGATTTTCAGAGTGACGAATTCGCAATTCGAACTAAAATCGACAAATACATACAGAGAAAATATAAGACTGCTGAAGAGCCCCTGTATCCTGAATTCATGCCTGTCGATAATAGTTTTTACGGCTGCCTTAAACAAGAAATTGATTTACCTGAAGATTTTGAGGACAATTATGAAAAGTGGCTTGAAGAGGAAGTATTTAATAATCAAATAAATTGGGACTTGATGATTGATGGGAAAAAAAAGTCTATTTTGTATTAGAATTTTATATGTGTGTCGTTCTTTTAATGAATATTTTTAAAAAAATTAAGTTTAATAAATCAAAGTAATTTAAAGATTAATTTAAGTATTGTTTTACTTAATTTATTTGCTTTTACTTTTATTTAAAGAGGGCTCACGGTATTTCAACAATTCGGTCACACCTCAGCGTATTTTCACATATTGTTTTTAATTGAAAAACCGAAAAAAAAGGTGGAGTTTTAAGAAGAAAAATTGACCCTTAAATATTAAAAAATGTCAAAATACTGTTAATAATAATCAAATATTAATTAATTGTTCAATATTACAACTTTTGAATCAAAAATTGTACTATATTTCAAATTTATTATAAATTGAGAGAATTCACATTAGTACCAGCGTCCAGAGGAGGGCATTATCCTCTGGACGTTTAGAGAGGTGGTAGAGTAGTGGGTAAAACAACAGCTTATTGCGACTGAGAGTCCGGGTTCGAATCATAGTCAAGTTAAATAAGTGTAACGTTAAAAAATAATAAATTATGGATTTGAGCTTGTGCTTTCAGTGTTGTGCTTCTACTTACCACCTGGTTTAGGTTCATCGCCAAATCATTTCTCTAAATAGTTATTACTATAGTACTATAGTTGTTACTATTTTAAGTCATAGTCACTGAAATTAATGTCCAAGCCAGTCTTTGAGTTGTCTTAAAACTTGTGAATTTTAAACAACTCTTCTTTTTAATTTTTTCTTGAAATTGTTTAACTTTTTGTTAATTTCTTGATTTTTAGATTTTTAAATGAAAAAATATTAATGTAACGTTTAGACATCATAACTCTTAATTTATCGCGAACCACAACAAAATTAGTGCTAATTACTTTATGGTCATACAAAAAACCATTGTACATTTATCATCTGTTTTTAATTTTTAAGGATTTCGGAAGTGATAATCAAAAGATTTTATTACTTTATTTGAATTGCTTATTATACATTTTCTTTATATTATAAACAATAGAATAATAATTTTTTTTACTGTACATCTAGCTTTATGGCAGCTTTAGTGATCATGATTTTGATCTTTGCTATCTAGATCCTTGAAAATTTTCTGAGGCACAAAATCATGCTTATTGACCTTAATTAATAAATGTATACCGCTTACTGATTAAAAAAATTTAAAAATTGAAAAAATCTTAATTGAAAAAATTTAAAGACTTTTTAGAGATTAATAAAAGAAACTTAAAAGATATTTTAGAGAAATTTAAAAGAAATTTTTAAAGATATTCTAGAGAAAAATGTACGATAACCTCTAAAAAAACTCTACAAATTTCTCTAAAATTTCTTTAAAGATCCTTTAAAATAAAGTTGACTGGGTATTCATCTAAAAAATGAAACCTGGCATTAGAACAGCGATTTTCTTTCTATGGGAACGTGTCATGACTTGCGAGTCAAGGGGACGAAAGACGCAAGGAGCGAGTATAAAAAACTCTCTAATAAGCAGCAATGCTTCTACAACCTAACCAAATATAACTTGTGTTGCTTTACAAGGATTTAGACTTGTCGCATTCAGTCAAACTGTATTTTAAAAAATTGGAGAGATCTATTAATCTCAGATCAATCTTTAATCAACTCAAATGTGCACTTAAAGACTCAAAATTTAAAGAAATTACAGCCATTTACAATTTCTCTTCAAACAAAATATAGATTGTAAAGTTTTAACCCGCCTTTACCTCTCCTAAAGTCTTCGAACGTTCAATCGAAAAAAATAAGGACTTTTTCAAGCTTGAAGATGCAAACAAATTGTCAGTGACAGGAAGATACTCGATATTTAGATTTCACTAACTCCCTGAAGATTTCAACAAGGAATTACTCCGAGATTTTTTCGATGCTGTTAAAATTAATGGTCTCAAAGTAGAACAAATTTTAGAAGAAACTTACAAAAATTGTCAAGTTAAAAATTATGTGAAACGTGTAAATGTTTCCTTTCCGAAAGAATCAGATCAGTAAGTCAGAAATTTTACCGGTCCCACAGTTCTATAAAAATTAAAGCGCGTAATAAAAAAGGCTAGGATTTATTGCATATAAAAAAATTATAAAAATAACAAAATAGATAATTAATAAGATAAAAAAAATAAAGTTTTTTTATTTTTATTAGTGGCCAATTGTGTAACAAAAAAAATAAGATTGAGACAAAAAAAATTATTTTTTTAACAATTTAAAAAATTATATTAAAAATTTAAAAAATTATATTAAAAATTTAAAAAATTATATTAAAAATTTAAAAAATTATATTAAAAATTTAAAAAATTATAAAAAAATTATATTAAATTATACAAAATCTACCCACGATCTCTTGCTTAAGCTTTTTTTGAATTTCTTAAGTGTTGCTTCGAACTCTGACATGCTTGCTATTCTTGATGAACCAATATATAACTTGTTTTCGCTCGGAACTGCGCAAGAATGGAGTAAATCGTAGAAAATTTTTTGAAAAACATCGACCCAAAACTGCATTGGTATTGAAGGTTCGTTTGAAAACTTGTAATTGTTCGACAACTAACTTGATTCATCTCTTTGTTTTTAATTTTTTATTATTATGTCTTTTTGGAACAAACCCGAAAATCGACCAATAATTAAGAGCTCGTAATCTGTTATCTCTTTTTTAACTAAATAGTTTAAAAAATATGAAAATTTGATATAAATTTATTTATTTTGTTACTAATTAAGATAATTTTTTTTTTTTTTTTTTTTTTACAGAGATAGGTATTTTGATTATTGAATTAGATAATTTGTTATTTGAGTTAATTTTCGCGAATAAAAATTTTTTGTAATGGTGAAAGTCAGAACATTGCTAGATAACCTGTTAAGAACAAAAATTGGAAAAACTGCAATCAAAAAGGACATTTGACTCAGAAATGCTCATTTGCTGAGAGACTTAAATCGTTTGAACGAGCAAAAATGGACTATAGCAAATTAGCAATTCAGGAAGAAGAAGAAGAAGAAATTTCTCAAGTAGAAACAAACATGTTGGACATGATTCTCAATTCTCCAGAGCAAACGAATAATTAGTTAACAAATGGGGAATCGCTTTTGTCGTCACAGTCTAGTCAAAAAAGTATGATTACTCCAGTTTTAATAAAGATTGCGAACAAGTTAAATGTATTAATTCATTTAGCCACATAAGACAAAAAGAAAAAATTAAATTCTTTATTATAAACACAAAAAATAGGAAAAATTTCAAAAATGAGTAGACAAAATTAAATTCGACATAACAGATAAGATGAATTATCTTGGTTTTCAATTTTCTCAATTTTTAATTCAATCAAATACTTCAACCTGGTTTTAAAGATAAATATTCAAAAAAATATTTCAAAATTTATTGATATTTTATCTTTATTTTTTAGAAAAAATCGAGTATTATTATTTAAATTAAGTTTTAAAATTTAGTCAATTGAATAAAATATTCAAAGTCAATTTATTTTATATAAAAAATATAATAATCTATATATCAATCACTATTTTTAATATTATTCATTACACAAAGTTATTAAATTTAGAAAAGATAATTAAAATTTTTTTTAATCATTTTGATATTTTGGAACCACTATCAAGTGATTATCCAAATTTTACATATCCATTGAAAAAGGACTTAAAAGTCTTTTTTGTTTAAAGTGTAAATGCAAAATGTCCCTCTCTTCCAACAACTTGTAACCTAAATAGTGTTTCAAATATCCTTATGTTTTTAATGGAGCTATGGCAAAAAATATTTCATTATTCTTTTCATAAATAAGATCTATTCTTGCAAAACAAGGATAATTTTCTGAGCTCTTAGAAAATCCAATCAAGTCTTTTTCTCTATATTCTGTACCGAATATTTTTATCCATCTAAATCCAGCTAAATCTTGACCACTTAATTCCTTAATAAATGGATAAATTGAATTAATTTTTGATTCAGGTCCATATTCAATAGGTTTAAAATAGTTTGGCGATTTTAAGTAATAAAGTTGTAAGTCTTGGTGTCTTTCAGCCTAGGACTTTGTTGTATTAATAGAATTATGAATCCTTTGGTTTGATCTCTTAAAATAACTATGTTTCGATTTAAATCGCATAGTTAAATACTGCTTAGGTGGTCCAGATTCCCTAATAGTACATTCAACTTGTACCATAAAATGATGTTTTGCTGTAAGAATAATTTTATAATATATTGTCAATGTCTTGTCAATATTTAATTTTCAATTCTAGTTTCTAGCGATTTAATTGTATTTTCATTAAAATTACTTCCATTTAAGTCTCTATATATTTCAATTAAAATTAACAAAATAATCATAGTGTTCATCATCTTGAAACTCGTTGCCATAGATAAACGGGAATACTTTTATCAGCATCCAAGCCTGTGTAACCGACAACTTAAGACCATAACTTGTTTTTAACGCAAATATGGTACAAGGAATCATATTTTTCATATCTATTCTTCCATTATTAAATTTAGATAATTTTTCGTTTAGTTTTTCTACTTTTGGTGCATTCAAATCATTTAGATAGTTCATTAAAAGTCCAAAATTATAAACTATAACTCCTTCTACAAAATTGGGCATGATATCAGGAGGAAGCCCATTTACTATATTAAAATAACTCGGAAAAACAGTTATCAACTTTAACACCATTTGAAGCTAAAATTATATCCTGTTAAGGTTTTAATAAATCACGCTTATCAAAGTCAGTGTCCTTAAATTTTTCCTGTACTAGTTCAGATATTCAGGTGTCTACAATAACAAATAACATTGTTATAAAACGATTCGACAAAACCCCCAACTTTATTAACACCCAAGTTATCAGCAACAATATAGGAAATCGAACCTTTAACATTAACTATCTTATAACCATTATCAATATCTTGCCAATTTTCTTCCAAAATTTTAATATTGTTCATAGATCTCTTGAAAATAGTAGCATAACTTTATTGTTTTTTTACAAAAGATGAGTAAAATTTTAAGGCTAATTGAGTAAAATAATCTATACTTTCAAATTGATCTTTGAAATTACCTATTCGATTAAAAACTCCATTCATCTTTTTTTTTCTATTATCACCCAATGGGTTGAATAAATCAAAATTATCAATAAATAGCTTAATTTGTATTGCATTGTTATTGTGCATAAATGATTCATTATTAGTAGAATGATGTCCATTTTTAAATGAGTTTATATAATTACACTTGTTTTGATCTTGATAAAAAAATTCGATTTTTATTTATTCGTTAGATAGAAAAGCTTTAATATTTAGTAAAATTGGCACATAATGATACCGATTTGTTAAACCAAGAGATATTTGTATAGGTTCAACATTAAATTTTGATTCTTTTTGCCAACTTTTAGATTTTTCCAACTTTTAGATTTTTCCAACTTTTTTTTTTATATCAGTTTTTACTGTTCATGTATTCGTTTATTTATGTTATCGTTTTTGTATATACTCAATTATTTCTTGGCCATATTTTTCCCATATTGATTATTACAATCTTTTAAGAATTTTCCAATATTTTTAGTCGTCATTTTGACAAAAAACAAAATGTCTTCAAATATTTCGTTACAGACTCCTTTCGGTATATTATATTTACTATTATACTTAATAAAAGTATTCTTGTAATGTTCCTTTATTTTTTGGTCATGGTATTCGGAATTCATTCCTCCATCTGAAATATCTTCATTTGAATAATTATTATCATCCATATAATAATTAGTATCTATTTGTTCACTAATATTATTTGCTAAAGGATAATTACTTAGTGATTAATCTTTGTAATAAAATCATTCTTAATTTTTTTTAAATTATAATCATTTTGGTGGAACTGAAGAAGCATTTTATATTAAATGACAATCTTTAAAATGGTCCAATTCTACATGATTTAACAAATCATTTTAATCATTTGTTTTGTATTTGCACTTTGAATATTTGCAATTGATCATATTTTTCACATTTATCTAAATATTAAATAAAAACAAAAGATTATAAATGGGTTTAGATAAATTAAGTTCGTTAGATCTAGCAGATATATTGCCGTTAGATGACTTTGACCTACAAAAAATAATAATTGGTTTGATTTTATCATGGATAGACAATGAGATCAAACTTTTAAAAAATCATTTTCCTTTCTTTACTTTTTGTACTTTTTCAAAATATTATTTTATTTGGCCCTGTTCCTTTTTGTTCTTTCTGTACTTTTTGTACTTTTTCAGAATATTATTTTATTTGGCCCTGTTCCTTTTTGTACTTTCTGTACTTTTTGTACTTTTTCTAACTATTTTATTTGGCCCTGTTACTTTTAGTACTTTCTTTACTTTTTGTACTGTAACGGGGGAGGATTTGCCCGTTAGGAGAATATATAAAATAAAAGAAAAGAAGAGACGTTGGATTTCAGAAACCTTTATTCAAATAAAAGAACTTGTTTCAACTAAAGAAAAACTTATCTTTTATAGTACGTTCCTGACTATTTGGGGAGTTTGTTTTGTTCTCCTAGCAAACTCTCCATTGCACAGTTCCGGCGCCTTTTGCGAATCACTCCGTTACTAACGTTCTCGCTTTGCTAACTAGTCGTAACATCCGTTACCACGATCATCTCCCTATCGGTGGCCCCCAGCGCCTGCGACCCGGTTTGGCACTCGATCGCTTGCCCGGCCTCTCTGATTGGATTTAGGTCCAGGCCATAATAAATATGACGGCTCCAGACTGGGACAGAGTCCCTAACGTTGTGCGACCGCATATGCACCCATAGTGTCGGGTAGTCCACGTACACCCGGGCCGCCTTCCGTTCCAAATTCAACTTGACCTGCAACTTGTAGTCTCGGCCTCCAACGCTGTACACCGGGTACTCAGAGATGAAATCGTGACAGCGGATCGAGTCACGGTCGTCGTAGAATTAATAAACACCACGGTCTCGGGCCTGACTGTCTCCTCCATCACTCTAAAATATTGGATCGGGCCGATTTGCCTGTATAGAAACTGGGCGCACTTAACGTTCTCCTCAACGTCGAACTTCGGAAACATGCAGAGCATCGTTTGGTGTTCGGCCATAGCAAAATTGGTTTGGAATGAGTGCGTTTAGTAAAAAATTTTTTTAAATTTGAATTTGAATAAATGAGAGCGTAATTCGCCAAAAGTTTTGCATAAATCCCCGAAACAATTGTGCATATTTAGATATTTGAGTGTGTTTACGAAACTTGTCTTATTTACATTTTACATAAATTTGAATTTTAGCAAATGTGCAAGGAACTAAAAAGCTAGAATTTATCTTATTTGGAGTGTGTATAGTTTAAACGTGGTGGGGGTCTCCTATCCCTCTTAATCCTGATAGATTCATGGGCTCTTCTTTGTACATTCCTTAACAAACGTTTCGTTGCAGCATTAGGGACGAACGTTTCGTCGTCGCTTGAACCACCACTTTCCGTAGTTGTCATGGGATTCTGTCCTTCTTGTAACGTTACCTTAGCTCTCTCGACTATTTTTTTGCTGCCAGGGTTTTCAGATTCACCCTCTTACTTTTCTCGTTGTTTGATTGCGTTGCCAGGCTATTTTCAGTCTCAATTTCGTGTTTTCCAAAATGCCTCTTTAACCTGTTCCTGTGAACAATGAGTCGCTTCCTTTTTAGAATTCAAGGATCTCATCTTGTAATTTACGTTGTTGAACACACTTTCTACAACGTAGGGGCCTGTCCAACTGAAAGTGAATTTTTTACACTGCCCCTTTTTAACAACGTCGTTATGGACCCAAACGAGATCCCCAACTTTGAGCTTGGCTGCTGTCACGTTACGATCGTAGTTAAGTTTCATTCGACGAATTTTTACGTCTCTATTCGCCCTAACTCTTTCGTATGCCGATTTTAATTTTGATTTCAATTTGTCGGCATATTCGCCCGGTGAAACCGGAACGTTTATGATCGGGTCTTTGTAAATGAGGTCTAAAGGCATTTTAGCATCGCGGCCGTACATTAGTTCGAACGGTGTCGACCCCGTCGTTGAATGAACTGCAGTATTGTACGCTAAGCTTAAGACGTCCAGATGTTCGTCCCAGTCGTCGTGGTCCTCATTAATGTAATTGGTGATCATGCGTTTAATAGTTCTATTAAGGCGTTCACTAATGCCGTCGGTTTGAGGGTGGAAAGGTGTTGTCCTCAATCTCTTCACATCCATAAGATTCCATATCTCTTCGATCAGTGCGGATTGGTAATTTGTTCCTTGATCGGTTAAAACTGCTTCTGGTATTCCGTGCTGGCAGATAAACTTTAAGAAGCACTTGGCCACGCTTTTTGCTTCTGCGTTTTCGAGGGCAAAAAGTTCGATCCACTTCGTGAAGTGATCTATAATGCAGAGGATGTATTTCTTATTGTTTTTGGATATTTTCAAAGGGCCTAGGATGTCTGACGTTATGATTTCTAAGGGTTTGTTCGTTATTATCGGTATTAGCTTGTCTTTGATTTTGCGACCTTTAGATGTTTTTTGGCATATTGTGCAATCTCTTATGAACGTCTTAATGTCCTCGTAGTATTTGGGCCAGAAGAATTTTTTCTTATTCTATTAAACGTTTTCTCTGTTTTTAGGTGTCCGCTTAATTTTGATGCGTGTTCTTGTTGCATGATTAATCCACGTTCGCTTGCGGGTACTACTAGTTGTGCGATTTTGCTGTCACTTTTGACTCTGTATAGTATATCCCCATCCAATTTGAATTCGTTCCATGAATTGATATAGAACTTTTTCTCTGGGTTTTCGAAGTTTTCGATTAATTGGTCTCTCAGCGTTGTTTTTGAGGAGGTTTTTGAACCATGTAATATTTGGGTCGCTTTCCTGGTAATTTTGGTCATCGGTATCCTTAAAAAGGATTGCGTTTATTGTTTCAACGTCGTTTTCGAATAGGTGGTTAATCAGGAGGTCACCGAATTCTTCTTGAATTTCATTGTTTTCTTCTTTCAGTGGCCACCGCGAGAGGCTGTCAGCGTTTTGATGTTTTGTACCTTTGCGGTACATGATTTTAAAGTTGATTTTAATTCTGTGACTACACTGAATTCTTTACCGTAAAGGTATTCTCTGAAGTGTTCGATCGCGTTAACGATTGCTAATAGTTCTTTTTCGGACGTTGCGTAATTTCTTTCTGGCTTGTGTAGGCTTCTTGAGTAGTAAGCTACTGGTTTCCATAGGCGTTCTTTACCATGTTGTTGGGATAATACTGCGCCAATGCCGTAATTGCTAGCATCTGTTTCGAGTTTAAACGTTTTTTCGAAATCAGGTATTGAAAGGACTCGGTTTGACGTCAAGTGGCTGCGTAGGGTCTGAAATGCTATTTCGCACTCTGGTGTCCATTTAAACTCCGAATCTTTCTCGTTAAGTTTATGAAGAGGGGCTGCTATCTTTGAGAAATTTTGTATGAATTTTCTGTAATACGACGCTAGACCGACGAAGCTTGATACTTGGTCGACGTTATTGGGCCAATTGTATCTAAGGAGTGCTTCTTTTTTGGTGAAGGGGCGATTGTACCATTTGAAATGACGTGTCCGAGGTATTCGATTGACATTTCGAAAAATGAGCACTTCGTAGATTTTATTTTCAGGCAGTTCTTCCTGATTACGTCAAGTACTTCTTGGATATGTTTGTTGTGGTTTTCGACTGATTCTGAGAATATAATGATGTCGTCAAGGTAGACCATGCATGACTTTCCGATGAGGTCTTTGAAAATTTCGTTCATGAAACGTTGGAAAGTTGCTCCTGAGTTGGTTAAGCCCATTGGAAGTACTTTGAACTCGAAATGTCCAAATTCGCAACTGAATGCGGTGTATTTTTGGGAATTTGGGTCCATTTTGATCTGAAAGTAGCCCGAGGCAAAGTCGATTTTTGAAAATATTCTGGCATTTTTTAGGCTTTTTAGCATGACGTCGATGCGAGGAAGTGGGTAGCTGTCCTTGACGGTGAGACTGTTTAGTTTTCTGTAGTCTATTGTGAGTCTCATGCTTCCGTCGCATTTTTTGACTAGGTGGACCGGTGATGAATACGGTGAGTTGCTGTCTATTATCAGGCCTCCTTCCTTAAGTTCGTAAACTAACCGTTTGAACTCTTCGCGTTTCGCGTATGGTACGGGTCTTGGTTTGATGTTGAAGGGTGTCCTGTCTGTGAGTTCAATCTTGTGTTTCATTAAGTTTGTAGGGGTGAGGTCCTTTAGCCTGTTAGCTGTGACGTCTATGATTACCTCCGCGATTTTGTTTTTATATTCGTTGGTCAGACGTTGCTCGATTTGTGTTCTTGAATCTTCCAGAAAATTGACCGAGTAGTCGTTGTCCATTTCCTCTTCGTTGTATTGCAGTTCGTCCAATCTCTCGCTAAGTTTGTCCATCTGAACGTTTGTGGCCTACCTTTCCGCAGTTAAAGCATCTAATTTGTTGTTCGAAAGTAACTTTGTTGTGGTGGTTTGTTTGCCAGTTTTCTTCAACGTTTAAGCCGAGTGCCTCTTCGTAACTTCTTGCTAATTCGATTATTTCATTTAGGCTTGTAAACGTTGGTCTGGAAACTTTAAGCTTCACATGTATTTCTGGGGTCGCTAGGCCTTCGATGAACTGATCTGCGATGTATGTTTCGAGGACGTTTCTGCTAACCTCCGGGAATGCTTTAGTTGCCAACATGCGTAGTTGTGTTGCAAACATGAAAACGTTTTCGTTATTGAGCTGTCTTCTGTCTAGGAATGCTTTTTTGACATTGGCCTTGTCTCTTCGTTCGTATAATTGTAGGAGGATTGCTTTAAGTTGTTCGTAAGCCCATGTTTGATCGTCGCTGAATGTGTGAAATTCGACTTTCCTTCTACAAATCGGGTTCAGTTTCAGAAGCATGATGTCTTTCTTGTTCTCTGTGATGTTGTTGATCCTGAAAAACGTTTCGAAATTTCGGATCCATTCGTTAATAACGTCCGTTTCAGGACTGAATTTTCTTGGTTCTGGTGCTAGGTAGCGGGTAGTTCTGTTGGGGTTCTGCGTCGTGTTTTGGGCAACAATGTTAGTGGGTGGTGTTTGGTTTTGTGTTGGTCTATCAGTGGGGTTGTTGGTGTTTGGTTGTTGTTGTGGTTGGCTTAGGTTTGGGCACGTGTTGTTCACAACAGAGACGTTTTGTGATGTAACATTCCCAGAATTAGCAAGTCTTATTTGTCTTTTGTAGTGAAGTACAGTTGTCCACATGATGATTAATGAGACGGTTGCAACAGCGCCAAACGTGGTGATGAACACGTGTTCGTTCATTAGACACCAGCATCTCCTCAAACACGGTATGATTGTGTGGATAGTGTCCCTGATTGAATTCATCACGTTTCTGAATATGATATAGTTGTTGTCGTGGGTGTAGACTGTGTGGGGTTTGAACCAGTTTTGCATTCCTGACTGTAGGATTAAATAGGATTTCTCAAAAATTATATTAACGTTAGAATTTGGTGTGACTTTATTGAAATGCTAGCGTGGAGAAGCTCTTTAAATGAACAAAAATTTCCGTCCTTCAACGTTTTGTATGTATAATGGAATAAAGAAATTCATATATAACTAACTCAATGAATATATAAATAAACACGTTTACCTTCCCCAGCAAACGGGAACCGGGTCAGCCCTTGACCTGTTCCAAATAATAAAAATACGTGAATTCACTCTCTTAAAAACTAATATCCCAAAACCTAAACCAGTTTTGGGCCCCAAAAACCTAACCCAGCTTTGGTCTTGACCGAATCCTAAACCAGATTCCGGTCGTTCGCAATCGTTTCGAGAGAGATTTACTCCGTCGACACGTTGCCCATGGTACCTCTTGCCTCGCAAAACACCTAAGCTCGCGCCAGCTTAAGAAAGCCTTGCACTCACTTGTGGGCACAAGTGTAACGGGGGAGGATTTGCCCGTTAGGAGAATATATAAAATAAAAGAAAAGAAGAGACGTTGGATTTCAGAAAACTTTATTCAAATAAAAGAACTTGTTTCAACTAAAGAAAAACTTATCTTATATAGTACGTTCCTGACTATTTGGGGAGTTTGTTTTGTTCTCCTAGCAAACTCTCCATTGCAGTACTTTTTCAGAATATTATTTTATTTGGCCCTGTTTCTGTGATTAATGATAATTTTAATAATTTTATTAAAACTTAAACGGGGTCCGGGGCGGAGCCCTGGTTTAAGGATTCGGGTATGCTGAAGGTAAGAAAAATATTATTTAAATATTAATAAAAGGTTTTTTTATTACCATTAAGAACCAAAAGTACAAAAAGGAACAGGGCCAAATAAAATAATATTCTGAAAAAGTACAAAAAGTACAGAAAGGATTTTTATTTTTAAATATTTTCATTGTCTATACCTCGATTTTATTAATTTTATATGCTTTATAAATGTTTTAATATAATTTTTAATCGAGGATAAAGATACAAATGATATAAATTGTATACTCGAAATGTCAAAAGAGATTTCTCAAGTTTATTTTCCAACTGCCCGATTGCTAATAAAATATGAAAATTTTAGAAAAAAACATCTCAGTAAATTTTGTGATATGAATGACTCTATGTTAAATAAAGATAACACATCAGGCTCTATTTTTATTTGTTCGTGAGATAGAATAGCTTTAATATTTAGTAAAATTGGCACATAATGATAAGTGAGCTAAAAGCAGCTTTAAAGCAGGCATTGATTGCTCAATCAATGCCTGCTTTAAAGCTGTTAACATTAGGGGCTTCAACTAATTGATTTGGCAGTGAGTTCCATATGTTAGCGGTTCTGTTGAAAAAAAAGTTATCTCTATGTTGGAGCCTCGAAATTTCTTTGTGATATTTGAAGCAGTGACCTCTTCCTTGGATTTTGGTGACATTAAAATTGTTGCTTTTTTCAACCAATTCTATTCCATGCATGAACTTGTATAATTGAATTAGATCACCTCTTTTTCTTCTTTCCAGCAGATTTGGAATGTTTAAAGCCTTCAATCTGCTTTCATACGGTTTGTTTCTAATTGAAGAAACAAATTTCGTAGCTCTGCGTTGAATCCTCTCAAGATTCTCACAATCCGACTTAAGAAATGGAGACCATACAGGCACAGCAAATTCCAAAAGAGGACGAACAAAAGTTAAATACAATGATCTAAATAACTTACAATCAAAACGAGCGAATGATTTCCTGATGCGACCCAACATTTGACAAAATTTCACCTTGAACAACTCGTTGTCTTCTATTTTTCAAAAAAGCTTCAATCCATTTTAGTGTCAGACCATCAAAGCCATACGCTTTCAATTTAGCTATTAGTCGGCTGTGCGGAACAGTATCAAATGCTTTCGCAAAATCTATTAGAATTACATCAACAGGAATACTTTTGTCTAGACTCATTGAGATGAAATCTAGAGTTTCCATAAGATTAGATGTACATGACTTTTTCCTGACAAATCCATGCTGTTCTTTAGATATAATATTGTTCTTATAAAGATACTCTTCCATTTTGGTTCTTATTATGCTTTCCATTATTTTGGACGCAATTGAAGTTAAAGACACGGGACGATAATTGCTGGCCGTTGATTTATCACCTTTTTTAAACAATGGAGTAATATTTGCTGATCTGAATTGTATTGGAAGCTGACTATTAGATAAAGACTTTCTGAAAATTAAAGTTAAAGGAACAGTAAAGGCTTCTGCACAGTTTTTAGCAATAGCGGATGAAGCTTGTCTACACCACATGATTTATTTTGATTAAGGTCTTGTAATTTATTATAAACCACTTCATAACTAATATCATTTGGTTCAATGTCAATATATTCTGAACAGTTTTCATTTAGTTCAGCTACAAAAGGTGGAAGCTCCCCATCTTGTTCAATAACAAAAACATCTTGAATCATTTATTTAATAGATTTGATATCTCTTTCGGTTCTTGCGTTAATTCATTGTTTGACTTCTTTAATGCTTTGATTGATTCTCTGATTACTTGTTGATCATTTAGATATTTGTATAATAATTTTGGATTCTTCTTAGCTTTTTCCAATAAATTTTGTTCATAAGTTAGTCTGGCTCTTTTTATTTCCGAAGAAACTAATTTACAGATACGTTTGTAATCATTATAAAGATTCATATCCTTCCAGTTACATGAACAGTTCCTGTATCTAAGATTTTTCTTATTCCTAATTAAGATCTTGAGATCATCTTTTATCCAAGGTTTTGAGATTTTTCTTTGACTTTTCTTTTTAGAGCCATCCGTCACTGGAATGAATCGATTACTAGCTTCGCTGACATAGAAAATAAACTCATTGTACATTTCCTGAATATTTAAATTCTCAAATAAGTGCACCCAATCAATATTTGATAAAAAATAAGAAATTTTTTCAAAGTCAGCTTTACTATAAAGAAATTTTTAATAATATATGATTCCTTACTAACCTTGTTTTTGAGTGCAAAATTGAAAAAGATAACCAGATGTCCTTTATTAATGTAACCAAGCACAAATTTTGTATCGATTGCATACACACTGCCAGACTGAGTCGTGAAAATCAAATCCAAAGTGTTGACAGCTTTTTCGTTTGACATTTGAAATGTTGGAACATTTACATGCTGATATAAAAAAGTGTCGCTTAGCGTCTCGCTGAATTTATGTTCGATGCCATTTTCGTTTAAGATTTCTGAAACACAGCCATTTGACCAGATGATTGATGGAAAGTTAAAGTCACCCATTATTAGAATATCCTTAAAACCTCTTTCATCCACATAGTCTTTAGCTTGTTTGAAGACTAAATCAAAATCAACTAAATACTCTTCACAGTTAAAGTTAACAACTACTCAAATTTGTTCTATTTTACTTAAATTAAAACCTGCATCATTTAATTCAAATGAATCGATATTTTCATCAATGTAGAGACATACACCCCCGCCTCTGCGTCCATCACTTCTGTCCTTTCTGTACAAATTGTATCCTTTAATGTTTGCATTTGAGTTGCTCTTAAACCAAGTCTCACTAACTGCCACAATTTGTGGGCTATATGTTTCAATAACAACACTGAATTCATCAAGTTTATTGTCCAAGGAAGTAGCATTTAAATACATACATTTTAAAGATTCGAGATTATCCACACGTGATGACGCTTTTGATGAACGATTATTGCTTATTGAATTTGACGATCTGATTTCCACGGATGCCATATCGAAAGGGCGAGTCTTGTGAAAGACCCTTATTTGCTTCGTTTCTTTGTTTCCTCAATTCATAGTCTAAAGCTCTTTCGGTTTCAGTCGAATCTGGACTAAGATAAATAGATTTGAAATTATTTGAATCTCGCAATTTTTTGGCTGCTAGGAGTAGTGGATTTCTGTTTGCTTCTTCTTTGAGTTCTACTAGAATTGGGCCTGGTTTACTTTGGTCTTTCGATCTCAAGCGTCTTGAATACGCTGGCTTGACATCACCTTTTCCAATAGTGGTCAAAATTTGTTTGATTTTTTCTTCATCTTCTGCCCTCCTGTCTGTTAGAATCTCTTTCTTTGATTCTGGCACACCATAAATGATCACATTTTTTTTTCTTTTGATTCTTTCATTCATTTCACTGATGGTTGCATTTGCCACAGCTATCTGGTCGGCTGGTTTTTTTGCATTTTTTGTCCCTTGTTTTACAACTTGAACCCACTGACTACTGATGTTGGATGAGTTTGCTGTTTTATTTGCTGCTGCCAATTCAGATTTCAGTTTGTTTATTTCAATGTCTTTCTCAATTTCTCTTATCTCTAGATGTTTCACATGATTTGAAAGCTCCAGGACGAATTTCGAAATATTACCGCACCATTCATGCAAAGTTTTTGAATGCCCAGATACGGTTCCCTGTCCAAATGTTGGCCAGTTTGTTTCAAGCAAAAAATTTGAGTCCATTTGACAAAAACTGCGTGCTTTTTATTTTATTTTGGCTAACTTGTGCTTTTTTCCTTACTTTTGGCTTACGTGTGCTTATATTTTGGTGTGTTGTTTTCAATTTTTTTTATTTTTTTTAAATTATTAATAGATTGGTTACTTATGAATTAATAGAAGAATGGTAAGTAATTTAAAATATCTATTTAAAGAATTTTTTAATTTTAAAAATATTTTTAGTCATTTTTTATTAATTTATTCAAAGCTATCCATTAAAAAAGGAATATGCCTGTATTAATGCACCTTTAAATTTTCCTTTTCTCATTTGGTTTGCTTTAATGTAAGTAAAATTAATAGATATTGTTAGCGGTTAACTTAGGACTGGACTTAGACCTTGGCATTGGAAATAATAAACTAGTTTTTATAAACTTTATTAAACTCAAAACTTGAGCTAAGAAAAATAAAAAAATAAACTTGATACACAAAATATTCTCTCTTATATATCCTTTGAATATCATTCTATTTTCTAAATTGTCTCCAAGTTCCAATCAATTATTATTAGTCAGATACAGCCTAGTAACTACGAGTTTGGTTTAAATCTAATTCTAGCAACAAGACTAGTTACAAATTATAACTAGTATGAAAGGTCCAATATGACCATGGAGAAGAGTCCGCCTAAGCTTACAGCTCCGCCAACACTCCCTCCGGTCAAGAAGCAATGTCCTCATTGCTTATCCGCCCTAGTCTGTACAGTACTAGTTCGGATGTCCTACTGTCACTGTAGCAGCGATCAGGACCACCGCCATAACACTACAGCATAGGACTTACCCAGTTAGTCCTATCCGACTAACCGAGTCTGCCATTTCCAGCGCCCTCAATGTTGCCCTTCCTAAACTCTTGTCACGTTACTAGCCTATATCTGACTTTTCTTTCAATCATTAATGGTTTCCGCTGCACTCTCATTGGGTTTAAACGGTGTATACCTCAGCAGCCTTTGTTCATGTATCACTATTGTCTTGGCATCTTTCTCTATTCTATACGTCAGCGTACTAATCTTAGACACTATTTTAAAAGGACCTTGCCACTTGGGCAACAACTTCTGGGTAAAACCTTTTTTCGGAACTGGCCAATCACCAAATCTCCGATCTTAAATTCTACTTCTTTGTGTGTTTTGTCATACTGATTCTTGTAATACTCCATTTCTTTGTCCAATTTAGCTTCAATTTGCTCATTACTATGCCTTAAGCGTCTTAACAGGTCAGCTTTATATTCGACTAAGTCGTCAAAATTAACTGGTTGACGGCCTCGCGGGGCCTCAAAGACGATATCCCCTGGTAGGACTGCGTCCCGCCCATAGAGCAAGAAGAAAGGAGTTTCCTGAATTGTCCTATTAATCGTAATCCTATAGGCAAATAGGCATGAATCCAATAAGAGGTCCCAGTTACCCTGATCCTTAGCAATTACCGTAGCAAGCGCCGTCGTTAAAAACCTTATAAATCTCTCTGTTTTGCCGTTTGTCTGCGGATGTTTAGCACTTGCCTCTAATTTAAATATCTTAAATTTTGTACATAATTTCTTAAAGACTGCAGCAGTGAACTGGGTGCCCTGATCGGTTATTACTTTAGTTGGACACCCATGTCGGACTATAATTGTCGAATAAAACCTCTCAGCAACCTCGTCGGCCTCTAAAGTCTTTAACGGACACGCCTCTACCCAGTTCGTGAAATAGTCCACGAAGACCAAAATGTACTTACATCCTCTTGCCGTAGTTTTGAGTGGCCCTAGAATATCAATTCCCACAATTTCAAACGGGTATGTAGTTTTAATAGGTTGTAACAACACATGGGACTTTGGTTGAGGATCTTTGATTTGTCGACATTTAACACACGCACTTACCCATCTACGAATATCCGTATACATCCCTGGCCAAAAAAAACGATCTCTTAATACTTGAAATAACTTATCCCTACCCACATGACTTAAACTTACGGAATGGTAATAGTCCAGAACTGTTCCTACTAGCTGTTGAGGTACAAAAATGAGTTTCTTAGACGATTCAAAATAGTATAAGATGTCATCCTCAATTTTATAGAATTTTTTAAGTTATTATAAGACGGCGAGTTCTTGTTACGAATATTGTTACTAATAGATGCTGTAAATGGGTCCTTACTTTGCTCGACCTTCAAATCTATTTTGTCCAAAGGACCCTCTGTATAATGAATAAATAGAAACGGGTCCAAAGTAAAGTCTCCCTCGTCCTTCAATGGTTGTGAATCATCCGGTAGCCTAGAGAGAGCGTCAGCATTAGAGTTCTCAATCCCTTTCTTATACCTAATTTCAAAATTAAATTCCGATAATCTAAGAGCCCATCTAACCAAACGAGCGGGTGACTTTGCTTCCTTTAGCCATTTAAGAGACTGGTGGTCTGTCTCAACAATAAATCTGGTCCACACAATAAATGGTCTAAGTGTTTCACACGCCCATATGATAGCTAAAGCTTCTTTTTCTCGAATCGTCCATTTAGATTCCGCTTCTGTTAACGGTCTACTAATGTATTGGATAACCCGAATTTCACCATTAATTTCCTGACTTAACACTGCTCCCAAACCTTTGTCACTAGCGTCACACTGTATGACAAAAGGGTAATCAAAGTTTGGATGACTTGATAGTGGGGCAGTAGTTAACGAAGTTTTAAGATGCTCAAATACTTCCTGGTGTTCATCAGCCCACACAAACTCAGCGTCGTTGTGGGTCAATTCGTACAACTTTTGAGCTATCTTAGCAAAATTTTTTAATTAAAAACACAAATTTACGGTAATACCCACATAATCCTAAAAAGCTTCTGAGTTCTTTCTTATTTTTAAACCCTAGTAAATTGTTAATGGCGCGTTTTTTTGCTGGATCCGGGCGTACTCCTTGGGAGGAAACTAAATGACCCAAATAAAATAATAATCCGGTCTGCAAAATGAGCATTTGGATCCTTGAATCCTTAAGTTAGCTTTCCTCATACGATCTAATACTAGTTTTAAATGTGCCATATGCTCCTCAAATGACTTTGAAAATATAATGACGTCATCTAAGTATACAAGGCAGCACGTCCACTTTAATCCAGCAAAAGCAGCGTCCATATAACGTTGGAACGTAGCGGGTGCATTCGATTAGCCAAAAGGCATAGCTTTAAACTCAAACAGACCGTAATGGCTTATAAATGCAGTCTTTTCTATGTCTTCTTGTGCCATGGGAATTTGCCAGTAGCCGGAAGTTAAGTCCAGTGCTGAAAAGAACGAGGCTTCTCCTAAGGAATTAAGGCTATCGTCAATTCTTGGTAGAGGGTATACATCCCTTTTTGTGATAGCATTAACTTTCCCATAATCAACGCAAAAGCGTACAGTGCCGTCTTTCTTTCCCACAAGAACCACTGGCGAAGCCCAAGGACTCTGACTTGGCTGAACAACCCGTTTTTCTAGCATATATTCTATTTGTTCTTCAATAACTTTCTTTTCCTTTATTCCGGCCTTATACGGCGGGCTATTCACTGGTAAGTTTTCTCCAGTGGGAATATGATGTGATACGTTTACAGCTTTACCTGGCTCGACTAACGTTTTACTAAACAAATCCCCATTGGCACATAGTAAATTTTTAAGAACAACCAGTTGTTTTTCATCAAGCTCACAGTCGATGAGATCAACTCCTTCCGGTAATTCAGCACTTTCTTTGTCTGCATTTACCTCGGGTGTTGTCCACTCCTCTAAGGTAATCAAATGGTAATCTTTATCCTTAACTTGCTTTAACTGGCCCACGATTGTTCCTTTTGGTAAGGCTACAGAATGATTGGTTAGATTACTTAAATTGATAGTGACACTTTCACTCCATTCGACTATCCCTTTTCCTACACAAACACCGAATTTCTCTACCAGGGCCGGGTGATTCCCAACCAGGGCCTTATTTCGAAACTTTTGTGATGGCTTAGTGTCTATTAATGTGTAACTGTGTGGTGGTAGGTATAGGTCTTTCGTTAAAGTCAAGTACAGTTGGAACCGATGCTGTGGCGATTCCAACGGGTCAAAATCCTGGTCTAAGCTAATAGTTTTAGACGCTGGTCTAATAGCTACGTCATAAGTGTTCATAAAGTCAATACCTAAAATGGAATCTAAAAGCAAATTTTCTGCTACAATAAATTCAAAAGGGTAGACTCCACCATGAATAGTTAGCGGGAGCAATACCATGTCTTGGCAAATCATGTAGTCTTGATTCCCTAATTGTATTTTTTTGGGTACGTCTAGGGTAATTATGTCATAAAGAGCTGGATCTAAGTTATCCAGGTAGGATGCTTTTATGAATGTTCGGGTGGAACCCGTATCAAGGCAATTTTTAACTGACTGGCCAAAGATACAAGCGGGTACCTCGAGCAAGTTGTTTGGGTTTACGGTCACAGTTACAATTTGAGAAATATTTAAAGCATCAGAATTATTAGGGATAGTTTTATTTTCCTTAGCCTCTTGGTCCAGCAAGTGGTACGGTGAGTGAAAAAGGTAGGAGTCAAATAAAGATGAAGCTAAATAAGCTGTGTCAAGATTTATTATTGAATTAGAATCGACTTTAGAGTTAGAAGAAGTAGGAGAAGAATTATTATTATTATTAGTACTCTTCGCAACATGTGCTTGCAGACTGGGTGCTTTCCGGCGAGGACATGAGGCCTTAAGATGTCCAGGTTTATGGCAAATGTAACAGCGCTTGGGCTGACCTTGATAAGGACCAGAATAATGGTACCTACCTTGGTTCGTCAAATTAGGCTTGTTTTGATAAAACCCTTTCTTCTTATCGCCTTGATGTCCCGTTTTCCAACTCGACTTAAATCCGAAATTGTTTACGGTTTTTATTTTAAGAATATCATCATTAAAATCACTTTTCAATTTCTTCAATTGTTCGTTTAATTGCTCAATCAACTTCTTAGTATCATTATCCTTTTCTTTCGGTTTATTTCCTTGTCCTTCACCGCTAACGGCATCAGATCCGGCTGCTAAAGCGATAGGTTTTGATTCCTTTAGTTCTTTAAAATCTTTTCTGCGAGCCATCTTCTCACCTTCGTACTGGTTTGCATTCTTCAAAGCTTTGTTTAGATTGGTAGGTGTACGGTTCCGTACAAGAGACCCTAGATCAGCACTTAACCCATTTATAAAATATTCTATCTTCATTCGATCCAATATGTTAGAGTCATTGGTCGGAAATGCTCTATGCACAAGTTCACCTACGCGAATAGTAAAATGATCTAATGGTTCATTTGGTGAACGTCTAGTATTCACCAAAATCTTTAAATAATGTGTTGGCGTTTGCGGTAGGAAAGTCTTCCTTAGTTCGTCCTATAGTTTTTCAAAACTATTGCTGACGAATAAATCAGAATTAAAGCTGTTCAGAAGTTCACGGGCTCGTCCACTAGTGTAAGCTTTGAGTGCTTCAATCTTGAATTGTTCATCCGCAACTCCATATAACTTTATCTTAAATTCGGCAATCCATTGCTCCAAGTCTTCATTTGGGCTACCATTGAATACTCGAATAGAAATTGAAGGTGGGGCTCTGACGTGACTTATCAGTGGAATTTTAGAATGGTGACTTAATGTAATGTCTTGAGTGGCTGTTGGGTCCTCTTGTTTCTCAGGTTCATTTTCAAGTCGAGCGATCTTGGGTGGACGACCTCTTGGCTTGGCACACTTGTTTTTTCTTTTAGCAGCACGTTGAGCTTGTTCCTCCTCCTCCTGTTGGGCACCACTTTTGTTAGCGGTTAACTTAGGACTGGACTTAGACCTTGGCATTGGAAATAATAAACTAGTTTTTATAAACTTTATTAAACTCAAAACTTGAGCTAAGAAAAATAAAAAAATAAACTTGATACACAAAATATTCTCTCTTATATATCCTTTGAATATCATTCTATTTTCTAAATTGTCTCCAAGTTCCAATCAATTATTATTAGTCAGATACAGCCTAGTAACTACGAGTTTGGTTTAAATCTAATTCTAGCAACAAGACTAGTTACAAATTATAACTAGTATGAAAGGTCCAATATGACCATGGAGAAGAGTCCGCCTAAGCTTACAGCTCCGCCAACACTCCCTCCGGTCAAGAAGCAATGTCCTCATTGCTTATCCGCCCTAGTCTGTACAGTACTAGTTCGGATGTCCTACTGTCACTGTAGCAGCGATCAGGACCACCGCCATAACACTACAGCATAGGACTTACCCAGTTAGTCCTATCCGACTAACCGAGTCTGCCATTTCCAGCGCCCTCAATGTTGCCCTTCCTAAACTCTTGTCACGTTACTAGCCTATATCTGACTTTTCTTTCAATCATTAATGGTTTCCGCTGCACTCTCATTGGGTTTAAACGGTGTATACCTCAGCAGCCTTTGTTCATGTATCACTATTGTCTTGGCATCTTTCTCTATTCTATACGTCAGCGTACTAATCTTAGACACTATTTTAAAAGGACCTTGCCACTTGGGCAACAACTTCTGGGTAAAACCTTTTTTCGGAACTGGCCAATCACCAAATCTCCGATCTTAAATTCTACTTCTTTGTGTGTTTTGTCATACTGATTCTTGTAATACTCCATTTCTTTGTCCAATTTAGCTTCAATTTGCTCATTACTATGCCTTAAGCGTCTTAACAGGTCAGCTTTATATTCGACTAAGTCGTCAAAATTAACTGGTTGACGGCCTCGCGGGGCCTCAAAGACGATATCCCCTGGTAGGACTGCGTCCCGCCCATAGAGCAAGAAGAAAGGAGTTTCCTGAATTGTCCTATTAATCGTAATCCTATAGGCAAATAGGCATGAATCCAATAAGAGGTCCCAGTTACCCTGATCCTTAGCAATTACCGTAGCAAGCGCCGTCGTTAAAAACCTTATAAATCTCTCTGTTTTGCCGTTTGTCTGCGGATGTTTAGCACTTGCCTCTAATTTAAATATCTTAAATTTTGTACATAATTTCTTAAAGACTGCAGCAGTGAACTGGGTGCCCTGATCGGTTATTACTTTAGTTGGACACCCATGTCGGACTATAATTGTCGAATAAAACCTCTCAGCAACCTCGTCGGCCTCTAAAGTCTTTAACGGACACGCCTCTACCCAGTTCGTGAAATAGTCCACGAAGACCAAAATGTACTTACATCCTCTTGCCGTAGTTTTGAGTGGCCCTAGAATATCAATTCCCACAATTTCAAACGGGTATGTAGTTTTAATAGGTTGTAACAACACATGGGACTTTGGTTGAGGATCTTTGATTTGTCGACATTTAACACACGCACTTACCCATCTACGAATATCCGTATACATCCCTGGCCAAAAAAAACGATCTCTTAATACTTGAAATAACTTATCCCTACCCACATGACTTAAACTTACGGAATGGTAATAGTCCAGAACTGTTCCTACTAGCTGTTGAGGTACAAAAATGAGTTTCTTAGACGATTCAAAATAGTATAAGATGTCATCCTCAATTTTATAGAATTTTTTTAAGTTATTATAAGACGGCGAGTTCTTGTTACGAATATTGTTACTAATAGATGCTGTAAATGGGTCCTTACTTTGCTCGACCTTCAAATCTATTTTGTCCAAAGGACCCTCTGTATAATGAATAAATAGAAACGGGTCCAAAGTAAAGTCTCCCTCGTCCTTCAATGGTTGTGAATCATCCGGTAGCCTAGAGAGAGCGTCAGCATTAGAGTTCTCAATCCCTTTCTTATACCTAATTTCAAAATTAAATTCCGATAATCTAAGAGCCCATCTAACCAAACGAGCGGGTGACTTTGCTTCCTTTAGCCATTTAAGAGACTGGTGGTCTGTCTCAACAATAAATCTGGTCCACACAATAAATGGTCTAAGTGTTTCACACGCCCATATGATAGCTAAAGCTTCTTTTTCTCGAATCGTCCATTTAGATTCCGCTTCTGTTAACGGTCTACTAATGTATTGGATAACCCGAATTTCACCATTAATTTCCTGACTTAACACTGCTCCCAAACCTTTGTCACTAGCGTCACACTGTATGACAAAAGGGTAATCAAAGTTTGGATGACTTGATAGTGGGGCAGTAGTTAACGAAGTTTTAAGATGCTCAAATACTTCCTGGTGTTCATCAGCCCACACAAACTCAGCGTCGTTGTGGGTCAATTCGTACAACTTTTGAGCTATCTTAGCAAAATTTTTTAATTAAAAACACAAATTTACGGTAATACCCACATAATCCTAAAAAGCTTCTGAGTTCTTTCTTATTTTTAAACCCTAGTAAATTGTTAATGGCGCGTTTTTTGCTGGATCCGGGCGTACTCCTTGGGAGGAAACTAAATGACCCAAATAAAATAATAATCCGGTCTGCAAAATGAGCATTTGGATCCTTGAATCCTTAAGTTAGCTTTCCTCATACGATCTAATACTAGTTTTAAATGTGCCATATGCTCCTCAAATGACTTTGAAAATATAATGACGTCATCTAAGTATACAAGGCAGCACGTCCACTTTAATCCAGCAAAAGCAGCGTCCATATAACGTTGGAACGTAGCGGGTGCATTCGATTAGCCAAAAGGCATAGCTTTAAACTCAAACAGACCGTAATGGCTTATAAATGCAGTCTTTTCTATGTCTTCTTGTGCCATGGGAATTTGCCAGTAGCCGGAAGTTAAGTCCAGTGCTGAAAAGAACGAGGCTTCTCCTAAGGAATTAAGGCTATCGTCAATTCTTGGTAGAGGGTATACATCCCTTTTTGTGATAGCATTAACTTTCCCATAATCAACGCAAAAGCGTACAGTGCCGTCTTTCTTTCCCACAAGAACCACTGGCGAAGCCCAAGGACTCTGACTTGGCTGAACAACCCGTTTTTCTAGCATATATTCTATTTGTTCTTCAATAACTTTCTTTTCCTTTATTCCGGCCTTATACGGCGGGCTATTCACTGGTAAGTTTTCTCCAGTGGGAATATGATGTGATACGTTTACAGCTTTACCTGGCTCGACTAACGTTTTACTAAACAAATCCCCATTGGCACATAGTAAATTTTTAAGAACAACCAGTTGTTTTTCATCAAGCTCACAGTCGATGAGATCAACTCCTTCCGGTAATTCAGCACTTTCTTTGTCTGCATTTACCTCGGGTGTTGTCCACTCCTCTAAGGTAATCAAATGGTAATCTTTATCCTTAACTTGCTTTAACTGGCCCACGATTGTTCCTTTTGGTAAGGCTACAGAATGATTGGTTAGATTACTTAAATTGATAGTGACACTTTCACTCCATTCGACTATCCCTTTTCCTACACAAACACCGAATTTCTCTACCAGGGCCGGGTGATTCCCAACCAGGGCCTTATTTCGAAACTTTTGTGATGGCTTAGTGTCTATTAATGTGTAACTGTGTGGTGGTAGGTATAGGTCTTTCGTTAAAGTCAAGTACAGTTGGAACCGATGCTGTGGCGATTCCAACGGGTCAAAATCCTGGTCTAAGCTAATAGTTTTAGACGCTGGTCTAATAGCTACGTCATAAGTGTTCATAAAGTCAATACCTAAAATGGAATCTAAAAGCAAATTTTCTGCTACAATAAATTCAAAAGGGTAGACTCCACCATGAATAGTTAGCGGGAGCAATACCATGTCTTGGCAAATCATGTAGTCTTGATTCCCTAATTGTATTTTTTGGGTACGTCTAGGGTAATTATGTCATAAAGAGCTGGATCTAAGTTATCCAGGTAGGATGCTTTTATGAATGTTCGGGTGGAACCCGTATCAAGGCAATTTTTAACTGACTGGCCAAAGATACAAGCGGGTACCTCGAGCAAGTTGTTTGGGTTTACGGTCACAGTTACAATTTGAGAAATATTTAAAGCATCAGAATTATTAGGGATAGTTTTATTTTCCTTAGCCTCTTGGTCCAGCAAGTGGTACGGTGAGTGAAAAAGGTAGGAGTCAAATAAAGATGAAGCTAAATAAGCTGTGTCAAGATTTATTATTGAATTAGAATCGACTTTAGAGTTAGAAGAAGTAGGAGAAGAATTATTATTATTATTAGTACTCTTCGCAACATGTGCTTGCAGACTGGGTGCTTTCCGGCGAGGACATGAGGCCTTAAGATGTCCAGGTTTATGGCAAATGTAACAGCGCTTGGGCTGACCTTGATAAGGACCAGAATAATGGTACCTACCTTGGTTCGTCAAATTAGGCTTGTTTTGATAAAACCCTTTCTTCTTATCGCCTTGATGTCCCGTTTTCCAACTCGACTTAAATCCGAAATTGTTTACGGTTTTTATTTTAAGAATATCATCATTAAAATCACTTTTCAATTTCTTCAATTGTTCGTTTAATTGCTCAATCAACTTCTTAGTATCATTATCCTTTTCTTTCGGTTTATTTCCTTGTCCTTCACCGCTAACGGCATCAGATCCGGCTGCTAAAGCGATAGGTTTTGATTCCTTTAGTTCTTTAAAATCTTTTCTGCGAGCCATCTTCTCACCTTCGTACTGGTTTGCATTCTTCAAAGCTTTGTTTAGATTGGTAGGTGTACGGTTCCGTACAAGAGACCCTAGATCAGCACTTAACCCATTTATAAAATATTCTATCTTCATTCGATCCAATATGTTAGAGTCATTGGTCGGAAATGCTCTATGCACAAGTTCACCTACGCGAATAGTAAAATGATCTAATGGTTCATTTGGTGAACGTCTAGTATTCACCAAAATCTTTAAATAATGTGTTGGCGTTTGCGGTAGGAAAGTCTTCCTTAGTTCGTCCTATAGTTTTTCAAAACTATTGCTGACGAATAAATCAGAATTAAAGCTGTTCAGAAGTTCACGGGCTCGTCCACTAGTGTAAGCTTTGAGTGCTTCAATCTTGAATTGTTCATCCGCAACTCCATATAACTTTATCTTAAATTCGGCAATCCATTGCTCCAAGTCTTCATTTGGGCTACCATTGAATACTCGAATAGAAATTGAAGGTGGGGCTCTGACGTGACTTATCAGTGGAATTTTAGAATGGTGACTTAATGTAATGTCTTGAGTGGCTGTTGGGTCCTCTTGTTTCTCAGGTTCATTTTCAAGTCGAGCGATCTTGGGTGGACGACCTCTTGGCTTGGCACACTTGTTTTTTCTTTTAGCAGCACGTTGAGCTTGTTCCTCCTCCTCCTGTTGGGCACCACTTTTGTTAGCGGTTAACTTAGGACTGGACTTAGACCTTGGCATTGGAAATAATAAACTAGTTTTTATAAACTTTATTAAACTCAAAACTTGAGCTAAGAAAAATAAAAAAATAAACTTGATACACAAAATATTCTCTCTTATATATCCTTTCTTTCAATCATTAATGGTTTCCGCTGCACTCTCATTGGGTTTAAACGGTGTATACCTCAGCAGCCTTTGTTCATGTATCACTATTGTCTTGGCATCTTTCTCTATTCTATACGTCAGCGTACTAATCTTAGACACTATTTTAAAAGGACCTTGCCACTTGGGCAACAACTTCTGGGTAAAACCTTTTTTCGGAACTGGCCAATCACCAAATCTCCGATCTTAAATTCTACTTCTTTGTGTGTTTTGTCATACTGATTCTTGTAATACTCCATTTCTTTGTCCAATTTAGCTTCAATTTGCTCATTACTATGCCTTAAGCGTCTTAACAGGTCAGCTTTATATTCGACTAAGTCGTCAAAATTAACTGGTTGACGGCCTCGCGGGGCCTCAAAGACGATATCCCCTGGTAGGACTGCGTCCCGCCCATAGAGCAAGAAGAAAGGAGTTTCCTGAATTGTCCTATTAATCGTAATCCTATAGGCAAATAGGCATGAATCCAATAAGAGGTCCCAGTTACCCTGATCCTTAGCAATTACCGTAGCAAGCGCCGTCGTTAAAAACCTTATAAATCTCTCTGTTTTGCCGTTTGTCTGCGGATGTTTAGCACTTGCCTCTAATTTAAATATCTTAAATTTTGTACATAATTTCTTAAAGACTGCAGCAGTGAACTGGGTGCCCTGATCGGTTATTACTTTAGTTGGACACCCATGTCGGACTATAATTGTCGAATAAAACCTCTCAGCAACCTCGTCGGCCTCTAAAGTCTTTAACGGACACGCCTCTACCCAGTTCGTGAAATAGTCCACGAAGACCAAAATGTACTTACATCCTCTTGCCGTAGTTTTGAGTGGCCCTAGAATATCAATTCCCACAATTTCAAACGGGTATGTAGTTTTAATAGGTTGTAACAACACATGGGACTTTGGTTGAGGATCTTTGATTTGTCGACATTTAACACACGCACTTACCCATCTACGAATATCCGTATACATCCCTGGCCAAAAAAAACGATCTCTTAATACTTGAAATAACTTATCCCTACCCACATGACTTAAACTTACGGAATGGTAATAGTCCAGAACTGTTCCTACTAGCTGTTGAGGTACAAAAATGAGTTTCTTAGACGATTCAAAATAGTATAAGATGTCATCCTCAATTTTATAGAATTTTTTAAGTTATTATAAGACGGCGAGTTCTTGTTACGAATATTGTTACTAATAGATGCTGTAAATGGGTCCTTACTTTGCTCGACCTTCAAATCTATTTTGTCCAAAGGACCCTCTGTATAATGAATAAATAGAAACGGGTCCAAAGTAAAGTCTCCCTCGTCCTTCAATGGTTGTGAATCATCCGGTAGCCTAGAGAGAGCGTCAGCATTAGAGTTCTCAATCCCTTTCTTATACCTAATTTCAAAATTAAATTCCGATAATCTAAGAGCCCATCTAACCAAACGAGCGGGTGACTTTGCTTCCTTTAGCCATTTAAGAGACTGGTGGTCTGTCTCAACAATAAATCTGGTCCACACAATAAATGGTCTAAGTGTTTCACACGCCCATATGATAGCTAAAGCTTCTTTTTCTCGAATCGTCCATTTAGATTCCGCTTCTGTTAACGGTCTACTAATGTATTGGATAACCCGAATTTCACCATTAATTTCCTGACTTAACACTGCTCCCAAACCTTTGTCACTAGCGTCACACTGTATGACAAAAGGGTAATCAAAGTTTGGATGACTTGATAGTGGGGCAGTAGTTAACGAAGTTTTAAGATGCTCAAATACTTCCTGGTGTTCATCAGCCCACACAAACTCAGCGTCGTTGTGGGTCAATTCGTACAACTTTTGAGCTATCTTAGCAAAATTTTTTAATTAAAAACACAAATTTACGGTAATACCCACATAATCCTAAAAAGCTTCTGAGTTCTTTCTTATTTTTAAACCCTAGTAAATTGTTAATGGCGCGTTTTTTTGCTGGATCCGGGCGTACTCCTTGGGAGGAAACTAAATGACCCAAATAAAATAATAATCCGGTCTGCAAAATGAGCATTTGGATCCTTGAATCCTTAAGTTAGCTTTCCTCATACGATCTAATACTAGTTTTAAATGTGCCATATGCTCCTCAAATGACTTTGAAAATATAATGACGTCATCTAAGTATACAAGGCAGCACGTCCACTTTAATCCAGCAAAAGCAGCGTCCATATAACGTTGGAACGTAGCGGGTGCATTCGATTAGCCAAAAGGCATAGCTTTAAACTCAAACAGACCGTAATGGCTTATAAATGCAGTCTTTTCTATGTCTTCTTGTGCCATGGGAATTTGCCAGTAGCCGGAAGTTAAGTCCAGTGCTGAAAAGAACGAGGCTTCTCCTAAGGAATTAAGGCTATCGTCAATTCTTGGTAGAGGGTATACATCCCTTTTTGTGATAGCATTAACTTTCCCATAATCAACGCAAAAGCGTACAGTGCCGTCTTTCTTTCCCACAAGAACCACTGGCGAAGCCCAAGGACTCTGACTTGGCTGAACAACCCGTTTTTCTAGCATATATTCTATTTGTTCTTCAATAACTTTCTTTTCCTTTATTCCGGCCTTATACGGCGGGCTATTCACTGGTAAGTTTTCTCCAGTGGGAATATGATGTGATACGTTTACAGCTTTACCTGGCTCGACTAACGTTTTACTAAACAAATCCCCATTGGCACATAGTAAATTTTTAAGAACAACCAGTTGTTTTTCATCAAGCTCACAGTCGATGAGATCAACTCCTTCCGGTAATTCAGCACTTTCTTTGTCTGCATTTACCTCGGGTGTTGTCCACTCCTCTAAGGTAATCAAATGGTAATCTTTATCCTTAACTTGCTTTAACTGGCCCACGATTGTTCCTTTTGGTAAGGCTACAGAATGATTGGTTAGATTACTTAAATTGATAGTGACACTTTCACTCCATTCGACTATCCCTTTTCCTACACAAACACCGAATTTCTCTACCAGGGCCGGGTGATTCCCAACCAGGGCCTTATTTCGAAACTTTTGTGATGGCTTAGTGTCTATTAATGTGTAACTGTGTGGTGGTAGGTATAGGTCTTTCGTTAAAGTCAAGTACAGTTGGAACCGATGCTGTGGCGATTCCAACGGGTCAAAATCCTGGTCTAAGCTAATAGTTTTAGACGCTGGTCTAATAGCTACGTCATAAGTGTTCATAAAGTCAATACCTAAAATGGAATCTAAAAGCAAATTTTCTGCTACAATAAATTCAAAAGGGTAGACTCCACCATGAATAGTTAGCGGGAGCAATACCATGTCTTGGCAAATCATGTAGTCTTGATTCCCTAATTGTATTTTTTTGGGTACGTCTAGGGTAATTATGTCATAAAGAGCTGGATCTAAGTTATCCAGGTAGGATGCTTTTATGAATGTTCGGGTGGAACCCGTATCAAGGCAATTTTTAACTGACTGGCCAAAGATACAAGCGGGTACCTCGAGCAAGTTGTTTGGGTTTACGGTCACAGTTACAATTTGAGAAATATTTAAAGCATCAGAATTATTAGGGATAGTTTTATTTTCCTTAGCCTCTTGGTCCAGCAAGTGGTACGGTGAGTGAAAAAGGTAGGAGTCAAATAAAGATGAAGCTAAATAAGCTGTGTCAAGATTTATTATTGAATTAGAATCGACTTTAGAGTTAGAAGAAGTAGGAGAAGAATTATTATTATTATTAGTACTCTTCGCAACATGTGCTTGCAGACTGGGTGCTTTCCGGCGAGGACATGAGGCCTTAAGATGTCCAGGTTTATGGCAAATGTAACAGCGCTTGGGCTGACCTTGATAAGGACCAGAATAATGGTACCTACCTTGGTTCGTCAAATTAGGCTTGTTTTGATAAAACCCTTTCTTCTTATCGCCTTGATGTCCCGTTTTCCAACTCGACTTAAATCCGAAATTGTTTACGGTTTTTATTTTAAGAATATCATCATTAAAATCACTTTTCAATTTCTTCAATTGTTCGTTTAATTGCTCAATCAACTTCTTAGTATCATTATCCTTTTCTTTCGGTTTATTTCCTTGTCCTTCACCGCTAACGGCATCAGATCCGGCTGCTAAAGCGATAGGTTTTGATTCCTTTAGTTCTTTAAAATCTTTTCTGCGAGCCATCTTCTCACCTTCGTACTGGTTTGCATTCTTCAAAGCTTTGTTTAGATTGGTAGGTGTACGGTTCCGTACAAGAGACCCTAGATCAGCACTTAACCCATTTATAAAATATTCTATCTTCATTCGATCCAATATGTTAGAGTCATTGGTCGGAAATGCTCTATGCACAAGTTCACCTACGCGAATAGTAAAATGATCTAATGGTTCATTTGGTGAACGTCTAGTATTCACCAAAATCTTTAAATAATGTGTTGGCGTTTGCGGTAGGAAAGTCTTCCTTAGTTCGTCCTATAGTTTTTCAAAACTATTGCTGACGAATAAATCAGAATTAAAGCTGTTCAGAAGTTCACGGGCTCGTCCACTAGTGTAAGCTTTGAGTGCTTCAATCTTGAATTGTTCATCCGCAACTCCATATAACTTTATCTTAAATTCGGCAATCCATTGCTCCAAGTCTTCATTTGGGCTACCATTGAATACTCGAATAGAAATTGAAGGTGGGGCTCTGACGTGACTTATCAGTGGAATTTTAGAATGGTGACTTAATGTAATGTCTTGAGTGGCTGTTGGGTCCTCTTGTTTCTCAGGTTCATTTTCAAGTCGAGCGATCTTGGGTGGACGACCTCTTGGCTTGGCACACTTGTTTTTTCTTTTAGCAGCACGTTGAGCTTGTTCCTCCTCCTCCTGTTGGGCACCACTTTTGTTAGCGGTTAACTTAGGACTGGACTTAGACCTTGGCATTGGAAATAATAAACTAGTTTTTATAAACTTTATTAAACTCAAAACTTGAGCTAAGAAAAATAAAAAAATAAACTTGATACACAAAATATTCTCTCTTATATATCCTTTGAATATCATTCTATTTTCTAAATTGTCTCCAAGTTCCAATCAATTATTATTAGTCAGATACAGCCTAGTAACTACGAGTTAGTTATGGAGTAGAGTCAACCTAAGCTTACAGCTCCGCCAACAATATTAATGAAGAAGATTTTATAATTAATTTTTTTTAATTAAATAAAAGGATGATACCACAAAAAGATCACAAACAAATTTCGTAATTTGCGTAGAAGCTCGACTATCAGATATTCAGGAAATGTTAAAAAAAGAAGAGAAATTTTTTCAACTAAAAAATCAAAGGCATCCAGTGAAAGCGTAGAATCTGGGCCTAGTAAAGACACAAATAAAAAATCCAAAAAGTGCTTGGAGTCAATCTTTAATCAAACCAACTAAAATTTAATAGCATTTTGGTACAGAATTTTTAATTTTTTTCTAATAAAATTAAACTTAAATTAATCACAAAATATTGCACTTCATTAATATATTGGATTTGTTTTACAATTATTTACTAAACGATTTGTTTAGATAAATAAAAAAAAAAAATAAAGAAAAATCGTCTTGTAAATAATTTAAAAACAAATCTGATACATTTACAGTTTTGTGAGTTAATAGTCGGGTTCGTTACGGGAACGCGTTAATATGGTAGAAATGCAGTATTTTGTATATCAATTTGAAATTTGAAATTTGAATATCTTTTTCTTTTTATGTATATACATTTTTTATTTTCAAAATTTAAGCTTAAAATTTTATAGAAATTTAATTAAAACATGGCATTTTTTTTATTTTAAATTTTAATTTTGAAAATTTTTGTGTATGCATTTGATTTTTTCAAATTGACTTTTTGTATGTATTTAACTTTAAAAAAAAATTAACTAATCATATTTTTAAAAGTGTTTGAAATTTTTTCAATTTAAGATTAATTTAAAAAAAAATAAGAAAATGTTTAGTTGCTTAGTGCTTAACTTAATACACTTTAAGTTTGAAAAAATAGGGCTTTAAATACAGATATATATCAGTATTTAAATAAAACGCGCATAATTGGATATTAATAATTACTTATACATGGATTTTTATTGATAATTATATGTGGATATTTCGAAAATACAGTTCAAGCCTTGTCAAACTTTTTTCCAATACAAAGTGGGCTTAAATCCACATAAAATATTAACAGTGTGTGCTTACAATCGAACTGAATCGGTATGAGGGATCGAGGTAGAAGGCGTTTTGGGTTGAGGTTTTGAATTAGGGGGATATTCGATAAGGGATTTTTGGACATTCCGTCTTCAGGATAGGGAAGTGTTGGATGGTCATCGTCGATAGCTAACTCGTTGTTGTCTATTTTGTCTCTCTCCATGTTTATATTTTTTCAGCCTTTGAACATTTTATTGTTGAATGGCTTTTCTGCTAACAATTAGTACACTCGAGTTTTTTATTGGAAAATTTTTGATAGTGTGTTTGGGATCAAGGCAAAAAAAGCACCGTTGTTAGTGACCAAAGATTTTGATGCTTGTTTTGAGTCCGAATGCTGTATTTGGTCCTAAAAGGTTTTTAATTTGTTCATTAATTTATATCGGGTATATGAAACGAACTCTTTTTATCCCATTATTGACTTCAGTTCATCCGTCTTCTTTAAATTTCTCATTGAAAATCGGTTTATTCCTAAATCCTTTAGTTTTAGATTGTTAATGAAGCGGATGATGGCGCTTCATTTTTCAATCTTTTTAAAGCCAGAATTAATTCATTTAAACAAATTGGATCATCAAAATTACACTGATTATAATTTCTAAAGAAATCAGAGTTAGAATTTAGTATTTCGATATTTTTCTCAGTATCAATTATTTCAAAATTAGTACTAAATATTGAAGATAAGAGTTCTCCGAAGCATTTTCCCTCTTCTTCATTAGTTTTGAATTCCTTGTCTTTTAAAATCAAAATTGGGATTAAATTTGATCCTCTTTTTTCATAATGGTCTACTTGTCAGTTGGTTTTTTCTCATCTTCAAAAAAATTCTGGAATTTTGATTCCGGAATTTTTTTTAATGAGGCCTTTAACTCAAATGTAAGTTGATTATATTTTTGCTAGAGCTGATGAAAAATTTTTAGCTGTTGATTTATTTTCTAATTGATAGCCCACAGGAATGATGCTTCGATTGGAAAATGGTCACTAGTCATGTCTGACTATTTAGTAGTAGTTTAACTGCAGCATGTATGCAGTACCGAAGTACTTAGCTCAAAAATGAGCTTTGGCAGCTACCATTCAATTTTACATCCAAAAAACCCTTGAAACTATTTAAACTCTTCGCCGTGATCGCTTTTTCAGACAATTTATTCCAATAAGATACAATTCTATTTGTCAAAAACACGTCTCGTGGCGTACACTTTCTACTTATTTCACAAACCATTTTAAGCGAATGTTCTTGTCGCTTAACTTTTTTGTGCAAATTTCAAACCTTATTTTAAATTAACCGACTCGTAGTTATGGACTGTCTTAAATATTTGACGAAGATCACCTCTAACGCGTCTCTCTTCTAGAGTTGTCAAAGATAATCAGTCTTTCAGTATAAGTTGGTTCTTTAACCCAGCGACAAGCTTAGTTGCTCTTTCTTGAATCTTTTCAATTCGAGTTATATCTTGTTTCAAATGCGATGACCAAACACTAATGGCATATTCTAGATGTGGACGAACCAGTGTCTTGTAGAGCAGACGAAAAGCATTCTTACTAAGATTCTTAAAACATCTTCTAATTACCCCAATCATTCTGTTTGCCTTGTTGACTGCTGTGTTCACATTCATTGACCATTTTAAATCACTTGTTACGCGGACACCAAGATTCTTCTCACCCTGGCTAACCGAGAGAGCACTAAGAACTCCATCCGTATCATGCATATTTATTTATTTGTATATCTGTATCGAGCTAAGGCTCCTTCAGATTAAAAAAAAAAAAACCAAAATAAAATTAAGTTTAAAATAAGAAAAAAATATATAAAAAAAAATAAAAAATAAAATAAGTTAAAATAGAAGAAAATTAAAATTAGATATATTGATATAGAGAATAAATTAACACACTAGCAATTACACAAAGGAGTTGGGTATTCAATATATCTTGCTTCGAAACCTTCTTTGTATTCCTCCACAAGTCTGACAACCAATGGAATAGAATGACTCAGTCCTGCCCTAACATATCTCTCACTCAACTCAAAAAAATACTTGATATTTTTATTCTTTGACCCAAAATGCATAATTTTACACTTTTTGCGGTTTAACTGCACCTCAATTTAAGACATTAAAGTAACTAATTTTGTCAATTAATGTGGAAGAAGCTAAAAAGAGGTCAAAATCCCAAAATTTTTTTAATTTTACTCAAAATTGATTTAATGATTTTTTAATCAGTTGAATTATGAATAAAAAATGGCTCGTTGGTGAATACATCTTATCACATTTTGAAACAAATTTAAACATCAAACATTTTATTAATAATAAATAAATAGATTTAATTAAATTTTTTTTAAATTAAAAAATGAACGATAATTCATTATCTCACATCGCTTTTAATTTATTTTGTCAACAAACGCTAATTCTTAGACGTTTTAGGCCTAAGCGCAATTTTTTTATTGCTACACTCTTTTTTACTTTTTTTCGCATTCACTTTAGAAAAAGGACAACAAATTTGAGATTCCGAGTAGTCACCATTGGCCTTGATCATATCAAACATCTCCTGATGCTCCAAGGCAAGATACTGTTTTTTCTTAGGCAAACTCGAGCCCATGCTAGCCGAGCTTTTGCTCTCCAACTGTTTAGCCTCACCTTTCTGTGCACTCTTCTCGGCCGATTTGGTCTCCAGCTTCTGTGCAGTCAACAACACCTTGGCTTTTTGTGTCTCCAATTTTCTCTGACTCACCGGCACATGCTCCACCGAAATCGATTTTCGCCTCTGAGAGCGAAAACTTTTGCCCGGCAAAATGTTCATCTTTCTCATCTGCTCTTCCTTGTTTACGCGCACATTCGCCCCCAAGTCCTTGTAGTCCTCGTCCTCTTTGCTCTTCTTGTCAATGTCGAACTCATCGCTGTAGTTGTTCAGCACTTTGCTTTTGAGCACCTTTTTTGTGGTCTCTGTTTGCTGGACATTTTTGGCCGAAGTGCACCGACTGGCCGAGTTGAACGTGTGGCCCATGTATTTGGAGTCATTTGACATGTTCGATTTTTCCCTCGCTGTTAGTCTGCTCTTGTCCTCGGTCTTGATGCTGGGCAATTTTTTGCAGCTATTGCACTTTGGCTTAGTGTTGCGCTGAGGCTTCTTTTTCTCCAGCTCAAACTCGAGCTCAAAAGGCCACTGTTGATTCGAGCTCTGCAGATCGAGCTTGAACGGGTCGTAGTAGTACTCGTAGTCCGACCTGGCCACATCTGTGTAGTAGTAGTAGTTGGCAGCGTCCAAGCGCTCGTTCAGCTCGTCGTCAACAGTGTCATAGTTGTCCTCGTTGTCCACTTGGTTCATTTGCTTCATGGGTATCAAATTCACAATCTTGGGTCTGAACTCTTTGGTCTCGGGAGGCTCACTGGCCGAGATCAGGCCCGTGGACGGCCGTGACTTGAGCGACGAGCTGCTGTTCATGTTGCGCTTTATTTTGTTCTTTCTGCACTCGGATCTGATGGTCGCCTCGACATATTTTTTCTTGGTCAACATCCGCTTCAGAATAAAGTACATGTCGAGTATTTTTTGGCTCGATTGGGAGCGTTGGTTGGCAAAAAACTGGGCCGATGGCAACTGCTTTTTGATGAAGTGGTCTGCGCTAACAGTGCCATCGTAGCGGTCAAGAACTTTGCGAAAGTCGTCCACAATTATTTCGGTGTACTCGTACTCGAAGTCGTCATTGGAAGACTTGTCGAAATACTCGCTGGGAAACTCGCTAGGAGGGGCGGCTGGTTGGCACACAGCTTGTTCAATAGCCTGGCCTGTCGGCTCGTCCTGATCCTCAAAATTAAACGATCTTATTTGGTTGCAGATTTTTAAGACGTAATTTTTTTCCATACTGGGCTTCTGGATGCTGAATGGAGTGAGAAAGTGTTCTTCCAAGTCGTCAATGTCTGTGTCTTCAGAGCTGTAGCTCGACGAGTCCGACTCATCCTTGAGGTCCGGGTTGGACACGCATCTGGCCAACAGCTCACTGGTTATCTGGTCTATGTGAGTGGAAAAGTATTGGTCGGCTTTGACCATAGGAATTTTTTCAATTGCACCTCTCTGCTCTTGATCAAAGCATTCTGTCCTGTAGCCGTTGGTGATCAATTTTGACAGTTCAGAGTTAGACAGGTTTTTTTCGGCTAAATAAATAGAAATTTTTTATCTTTTGTGTCCTTTTCATGGTAAGGAGAATATTCTGTTCTTTTATTTTTTTTTCTTGGTAAGGAAAAAAAACAGTTCAAAATTAAAAAAGTGAAATATAAGGGTTATACTTAAAAGACGGATGGACCAACACGGATCGGTGAATCCAGATTTTGGATACCTAAAAGACGGATTATTTTTTAAGGATTTTACTAAGTTTGAAAACACGGATGCATTTCTACAAACTAAAAGATGGATTTGGATCGAATTTATCAAATATTTTTCAAAGAAAATTTTAGAATAATTTACCCTAAGCTTCAATTAATTTTTTTTTAAAAAGAGCTGCTTTTTTAAAAGGGTATGGGTCAATTTGGATAGAAATTCAAATAATAAAAAGTATTAAAATTGACTCCAAACATTTAAAAAAAAACAATTTCTAGGGTTTGAGAAACCACGTTTAGATGATTATTCACTTTTTTTTCTTTAGTCCTTGACGAAGCTTCTTTCTCTACTACAAAAATATTAGCTGTCTGATACTAAATGAAATAATTTTTTTCTTTTATTGAAAATAAAAGTCAAGAAAAAAAGATTAAAATTTAAAATTGTTTCTTTATTTTTAATAAACAATTTCTAAAGATATAATGGATTTTTTTCTGAATCAAATTTTTTGATATGTTGTTTATATTTGGCAATGCATTAATGGGTCCCTAGGGCTTTAAATTGACCATACTCAAAAATTTAGGTTTTTTTTTACAACTTTTCAAATACTGTTAACAAATTTTTTAAATTAAAAAATAGTAATTTTAAAATAGTCATACAATTATGAGTATATTAATGTCATTTTTCTTTGAAACTTTTAGGTGCAATATTTCTTAGGCCAATGTCATATAAATAAAATAATAATATATCCTGAATCGAGATCTACAAGAAAATACCTAGCTTTAATTTAGGATTTCTATCCAAATTGTCCCATATCATTTATATTTGAGAAAAAAAGTAATTTAGATTTAAAGTCTTACCCAAGTCATGAATTTGACTTGACTTGTGACTCTGATTGATCTTGTCATTCTATTAATCTATCTTACTAAATTGATAAACAAAAACCTTGTGGCAAAAGGGTAGAGAAAATTTCGAGATTCAACACCTAACTTAGTTTAAATTTAAAATATCAAAATAAAAGGTCACTTTTACAATAAATTTTATTTTTTTAATTTAGACCTACATACTTTTTTAAATTTTTAAAAAATTTTTCAGTTTTCGGCAAGTCACTATTCTATTAAGATGTGGTTATTTGTAAGTTTTTTATTAAAAACAATCTAACTTGCTATATCAATAATTTAATAATAATCTATCAAACTTTATAAACATGATTTGTTCAATCCTTAATTAAGAAGAATCAAAATAAAAAATAAAATCTTAATCAAACTTTGTTTCACTGTAGTATATTTTAATTAATATTAAAAATATTAGTTAAAATGTTTATTTGAGACTTTATCTGCATACCTAAATGTGGATTTTAAATTTAAAAAAAAAAGATTTTAAAAGAAGCAATTAATGATTAATTAGAAAAAAATTTGCTTTTTTTAAATAATAAAATTTTTTTTATTTTTGGTTAAAAAAAAAAGCTAATTTGATCATTTTTTTTAAAATTTTAAAAAATTAAATTTTTATCATCTGATCATGATAAAGATTCTTTTTCAATGAAAATATTTTACAAGAAGTCGTTCGAATTTGGAAATATTCAAAAGGAGTGGAAAAGAGTCAGCATAACACCAATTTATAAGAAAAGAAGCCGAATGGAACCCCAGAATTATCGATCAGTATCCCTCACATTGTAAATTTGGTTTTAAAGATACTTCTTGACTTCTCTAGGGCTTTTGATACAGTACCACACATACATACGAACTTTAAAAAAAACAAGTGTTAAGTGTGAGTGTAATTGTTACACTTACAATCATAAAATTTAAAACTTGGTAAATTATACTTGGTAAGTATTACACTTTGATCTTACACTTAAAAACTTGAATTTTTCTATTGTTACACTTTGTTTTTAAACTTTAATGTTTAAATTTATCAAGTGTTAAGGCTGACAATAGACTATTTTTATTTTTATAAAAAAAAATAAATATAATAAATAATAATAAGTTTTATTCTAAAAAATTTCAAATTATCAAATCGTTCTTAAAACGAAGATGTTCTTAAAACAAATTCTACCAGAATACCTATTTTTAGTGAAAAAGCAATAAAGTTGTTTTCAATTCCGGCATCTTTGGCTTTTGTTGAACGATTTTCAGAATTTACCAGAACTAAATTTTTGTTTGTAAAACTTTTTTAAATAAAAATAAATATAGATCTGATTCAAAAGATTTTGTTTAATTTTTTGTCAAAATTTCGACAAATTCTATTCTATGTAAAAATAATTTTTTGCAAAATATAATAAACTTCTCTTATTAATTAAATAATTTATTTATTAAAAGATTAGAATCATTTTTCATAAATTGAAATTTTTTTGAATTTTTGAATATTTAATTCATTTATTTTTTTTAATTAAAAAATAGCTTTTTTTCAGCTTTAACACTTGATAAATTTAAGTATTCAAGTGTAAGATCAAAGTGTAATACTTAATTTTACTAAGTTTTAAATTTTTAATGTTAATTACACTCACACTTAAAACTTGTTTTTTTTCAAGGACGCATGTATGATTCCACATAAACGCCTTCTACTCACTTAGAGCTCCGCGGTTTTGGACTAGTAAACAATGGTGAATTGGTTTCAAGATTTCCTGAGAAACAGGGTTTTGTGAAATTTAGTTCAAAATTCTTTGGCAGAGTTTAGCAGATATAAAATGTCAATTTAATCGAGCGTATTGCATTGTGAAGAGATTTTGTACATATTTAGCAGACTTCCACAGTTGATGTAACTTTGAATGTTGCATGCACAGAATTAATTTTAAACTTTTAGAAAAAAATTATTCAATTTTTTTACATTTTTTTCTGTTGCTCAATGCAAGAAGTCATCTAATTTAGTCATCACCTTTTTTATTTAATTCTAAAAATGCTCTTTGACCTTCCAGATTATTTTTCAATTAAGATGGAAATGAATGTTGGTGGCTCAAAAATCTCGGCTTTTCTAAATAAAGTTTTTTAAAAGTTGAAGTTATAAAAAGATTAAGATGCGATTTGTGAATGAATAGTGGTGCATGGTCTTGTGTGGTAAAATAAGTAAAGTAATGCATTTTGGAATATTTAATGAGAGACATTGGTACATAACTCAAAGTAACGGGAAGTGTGGATGAAACACTAGAAGTTACTAGCTGCGAGAGAGATTTTCGTTTGATGGTATCATCTGATTTAAAGTGGACTTCTCAAGTAAAAAGTGCATGTCAAAAAGAAAACAAGAAACTTGGAATGCTAAAGTCAAATTTAAGGGTAATGATAATTTTTTTAGATGAAAAACAATGTTATGAAAAATTCAGTTAATAAGAAATGAAAATTTTAAAAAAAATTTGATCTTTAAACAAGAAATTAAATCAAAATAAAAATACTTGTTTTTTTTTTTACTTTTTTTAAAACCCTGAAAAAATGGAATACACTACAGATTTGATATATTGTTTGAAAGAAATACTTATATTTTGTTTATTTGAACTGATTCAAATGATAAAAATTCTCAACATCATGGTTTTATTATAAATATTGTAATCTTAATATTAAAAAAGGAGAAAAATAAAATTAATTATTCAAAAGAGCTTGAATTTGAATGTTAGAATGTTTTATTCTATAAATTTGTTAATCTATTTCGAGCTAATTCTCCTTCAGATTGAAAAAACAATAAATGTAAAAATGAAATACAATTTTTAAACTGGGATTTTTTGAATATTAAAATTTACTTTTATTATGGGGATAAAGCTTAGAAGTGTCAAAGAGTTAACAAATATATATCAAAAATGATGCAAAATTTATACAATTGACTAACCTTTCAATAAAATTTCAAAAAAAATTCTATTAATTTTTTTTTCATTATAAAACATCTTAATTGAGTAATTTTGTGAAATTATTTGAAGGCTAAGTGAGGTCAAAACATAGAAAACTAATAATATTAATATTCGGAGATCTCTTTAAAATCCCATAATACTGCCAGCTTTAAAATTTTGGGAAAATACATGGATAGACAATAAGATTTAACTTTTAAAAGCCATTTTTCTTTTTGTACTTTACTAGATTTTTTTTTAATTTGGCTTTGCTCCTTTTTGTACTTTATATTAAAAATTAAACTTGGTACGGGGTGGAGTCCTGGTTTAAGGATTCGGGTATGCTGGAGGTAAGAAAAATATTAGTTAGTAGTAGTGGTAGCAGTAGTAGTATCTGCAGTATAGATATTTCTATCTACACTAACGCTTGAAAGCGTTTAGCTTTAAAAACCAAGGCTTTGGCAGACTTTGCTTTTCACCATTCCAAAAACTTCATTGTCAATGACTGCTTTGAAGCTATTTATTGTATGCGCACTAACAGCATTAACTGATAAGCTGTTCCATAATTTTACACAGTGATTTTTTAAGAAATTATATCTTAAAGAGCCTCTGCGATTTATTTCTCGGACTAATCTATTGTCATGTGATCTTCTTAGGTTTTTTACACCACAAGCGAAATTGATACCATTTGTTAACGATACTTTTTGAAAACTTTTTAAAATTTTTTATATTTGAATTAAGTCTCCCCTTAAACGACGATATTCAAATTTCATCAGATTTTAGTATTTCAATCTGTCTTCATAAGACATGGTTCTGGTATTATCAATCAGTTTTGTTGCTCTTCTTTGCACTTTTCAAGAATTATAATGTCTTTTTTTAAATATGGACTTCAGGTTCTTAGTGCATACTCCAGATGGGGTCTCACAAATGATTTATAGAGAAGTCTTAATGACTCTCGGCTAAGGTTCTTAAAAGAATTTCTTATTTGACCCAGTATTCGGTTAGCTTTCATAGCTGCTACAGTACATTGTTTATTCCATTTCAGATCATTTGTAATAAAAACACCCAAATCCCTTTCTTCTGTTATCTCCTCTAGAAAATGAGATATATTTTGGTTTGATAATAATCACAAGTTAAAATTTAAAATTGATATTTAAAATATTGATTGATTAATATTTTTTTTTAATTACCATTAAGTACAAAAATACTGAAAATACAAAAAGAAAAGGACCGGATATATTTTAATTTAGAAAAAGTACAAAAAGGAACAGGGCCTAATAAATTTAAATTATGATAAAGCACAGAAAGGATTTAAACTTTTTTGCTTGTCTATACCTCGCAAAATAGGATGAAACCCGATTAATCCTTTTGAATAACCCTACTTTTTAACTCAACTTAGAATTTTTATTACTAAAGTATCTTTTGGTTTTTAAACTTTAATAATGAAAATCCGAAAAAAAACTTAATCTTCAAAAATTGCCATTCCTTTAGCACATTTAAGGGTTACCCCATCTTACTATTATTAATAATTTGACTTAAAACTGACTTGAATTCTAAAAAAATCTCAATTCAACACTTCGAAAAAAATGATTTTCAAAATCATGACTTAACTTAAACTTGTGACCTTAATACAACTCTAGTTAAAAAAAATAACTTTATTTGCTTTATTCTATTATTTTAAAGCAACTTTATCTCTTTCCACTGAAAATCAAAGTTATTTTCGTAAACTCATAATTTTTCTTTTTAAAAATTATATGTTATTTTACCTGAATTTTTCCTAAAAATTGATCAGATAACAAAAATTAAAAAAATTAACCATATTGATCTATTTTTACATTTTATAATTTTTAAGTGAATTTTTTTTCAATTTTAACTTAAAACCAATCTTTAAAAAATCATCAATAAATGGAAAATTAAGTTGTCAAATCTGAAGTAAAATTTTCCAATTTTTTTAAAAATACAATAAAATTATTTTATTTTAAATACTATCAATTTTATTACTTAGGAAAAAAAATTTTTTTTCGTCATAAAATTATTCTACTTTACTTTATTGGATAAATTTAATGTATTTAAGTCTTTCAAAACAATCAAAAATATAATTTACAATGTCTACGCATAACATCGAAATTTTAAATTAGTTTACAATGTTAATTTGATTTTTTTAATTTTTTAGAACTTTGATGCTATGTAGCAAAATTTTTTTTTCTAATAATGTTAAAAAATTTCAATTATTTCCGATGTTTTTGTTTTTTAAAAAAAAATAAACCCCATTAATCAATTGTTACATTTTATACTTAAGATACCTGTTTAAAAATATTTTACCAAATTGAACCAAAAAATATCCAATTTTTCAATTTAATTGTTTTAAAAAAAAAGAGCATTTTATTGAAAAATACTTAATGATTCATTTTAAGTTTGTTTTCTGTGAAACATTTAAAATACTTTCCATTAAGATTATAAATTATGCAATTTTGAACCATTTTTTTCATGTTGACAAAAAAAATTTATCAGGTTTAATCATCAAGTCCGGGTCATGTAAAAGAAAAGAAAGAATACTTTTTTTTACCCAAACACTCATGATTACGATAGTCAACTAATTCACTGATGTCGACAAAAATGTCGCTTTACCGAAATTTTTTTTTATTCCTATTTTAACTTTAGAAAATTTCCCACAATTTGCCATCGAAATCTAGAAAAAAATAATTGTAACAGTCAGGTTCCCTTTAATTTTCTGCCATTAACAATCTTTTTGCTGATCAAAATAAATTCTACTAAAGCTAAAAAAGGGGGAGGGGTATTGGGTTTACCGAGAACTTTTTTTATTAATTTAAAAAAATAAAAAAAAAATACTTTTTTTAATGGTGCCCGAGTTCTTTTTTCTATGGTGACTTTTTCGAATTTTTTTTGATGCATTCATCTCAAAGCCAACGTCAAACACATTACTCACTTGTTGAATGTCGAATAGCTGATTGTCTCTGCTCTGAAGCAAACAAAATTATAATTAAGGTAATTTTCACAAAACAAATAATTTATAAATGCACGCTTTATGGGGATTCCGAAGCCTGTCGGTACTCGGTCAAGTCTAAATGCTTTAGTTGCCAAAGAGGGAATTACTCTACACTCTTAATTTGGTTCGTATTTAATTCCTTGGATCGCGCATAAATTATGGATATTTAAAAAAAATTTTTTGAGTTTAGTAACTAAAAATATAATGCTTTAAACTTTTTTCTCTTCTATTATAATAAAAGTCGTCCGAGTTACCACAGTTCTAAAACATTTTTTTATTGAATTATTTATTTAAATTAAAACAATTGCTAATGCTTTCGAATCATGTAATGTGTAATTGTCAATAAATGGTGAGAAATTCGTGCATTTACTTAAAAAAATGGACTGAGACATTTTTGGTTGAGTTGAGTGCTGTTTTTCTATGCCACATGTTCCTTGTCTGTAAAAAATTAGCTCTGTATGTAAAAGTGTACATGCTAGGAAATCATACGCAGCGTCCGTCCGGACAATACGACCAGATGGTCTTGTTGTAGTTACTAAAAACATTTTTGCCAATTATACCAAGTGAATAGTTGTTAAACAACATTTTTTAAATAAATTTTTTTTTTCACAAAAATAAAGAATTGTTATAAATAAACATTGTTATTTTTTTATTAGTATATCGGCAAAAAATTAATGGAAATTTAATTTTAGATTATTCCGCCAGGAAAATCGTAATTTTAAAAATCACTTTATCCATTTTCTACATAATTAAAATTCTCTATGCGATTGAAAGGCTTTTTCTGAAATAATTTTTAAACTTTTCTCAAGTTTATTCGAAAAAAATTGGCTAATTATTTTTAACTATTTTTGGCAATAAATTTTTTGGACAATCAATAATTTGGAAAAAAATTAAACTAAACCAATTTTTAGCATTATTATTCAAGTTATTCAAATTAAAGCAAACTTTAAAATTAGGTTTTAATGGAATTTTTTCTATTTCTAATCTAATCTTGTATTTTTTATTAATTTAATTAGTAAATAAATTATTTTTAATCAAGGCAGAAAAACCAGTCAAGAAGTATAACACGAACCCCGGGGTAACCCAAAATAGTTAAAAATTGTAATAATAAATGAATAAGACAAATTTTAAGATTCAAAATATTTATTAAATAAAAGTTTTTGAAAAAGGCCCGTAATTAAATAGGTATTTATCAATAAAGTTGGGCACTTGACAAAAAATCAATTTGGGTATTAGACAAATAGAATATTTAAAATATTTAATGGGTTTTAAATAAAATAATTAAGTAGTTATTTATTGAGTGCAAAAATTTATAAAACTAAAAATTTATTAAAAGAAGACAACAAAATTCCTACTTAGGAAATCATTTAGACTTTTGACAACGCCCAAGATGCAGCAAAAAATGCACCAAATATGACACAGTGATTCAATCGGACAAAATAACGCGGCAAACAATGCAGTGCAAAAATGTTCTCTAAGAAAACCTAGCAAAGAAAGCATTCTTTAAAGAATAATTTTTATTACTTAATAGAATTTGAGTGAAAAATTAAAACTGAATAATAATTTTTGATTTCTTTTATAAATATTTTGAGAATAAATAAAATACCCAAATAATTATAAATATTTAAAAATGATCCTTTTTAAAAGTTTAAAAATTAACAAAAACAGTTAAAGGGTCTAGGCTTTCTTTTTACATTTAAATACACCATTTTGTGCATTTTTTTGAAAGATTTATTGATGTTATAACAATGAATAAATTGATAAAAACTATATACAAGCAACCTTTTATTTTATACCTTGTCTTTGAGTAGGGTCAGTTAAAAAAAAAAAGCTGAAAATATGTAAAAATGACCATTTGTATAAAAATGTATATTTTTGCATTCAAAAAATGTAGCGGTGTATTTTTCACCGACCGAACCGTGCCATATTTGATAAAGATTAAATAAATTATATTTTTCTAACCAAAGTGTGAGGTTTAATCTAAACTGCTAATTAAAAACTTTATAAAATAAAATTGAATTTAAATTTGAGTTGTTTTTAATTCATTAAGTTAATTTAAAGACATTGTCATGACTTAAGTCTCTGAGTAAAAATTTCTAAACTCTAAATTAAATTAGTAATATTTTAAATCTCTTAGAAAATTTTTTTTATTTGGAGGCTTAAAATAAATATTAAATAAAGGTTATTTAAAAAAATACCGAGATGCAATTATTTTTATGTTGCTTATGACTTTTATTATAATAATGTATAGATTTTCTAATTTTTGGAATAACAGAAAATTAAATTAAAAAAAAAAAAAATTCGATTTATAAAAAATTCGGAAAATAAGATAAAATATAAAAAAAGGATTTTTATTAAAGAAGACTCGATTAAATACTATTTTTATTTAATTAAACAAGCTCATTTTTTAATTTAATTGTATTTAAGATATTTAATTGTAATTTAAATTCTTATTTCAATTTGTCTATGGGACTTAAACTTTAATTAAATAAATAAATACAAAACATAATATAAAATCTTAAATATTTACCAAAAAAAAATAATTTTTTAAAAATAAAGACTAATTTGAAAGAAAAAATTGGATCTTGAAAACTGATCTTGAAGATTTTACCTATAATGATGATTTTTATTTATAATTTCTCTTTTCGTTGATCAATTTTTCTTGATTCTTGATGCTGATTAAAGGTGTATTTTGCTAGAATACCTAATTCAATAATTAAGTCCTTGGTATCAAAATATAGATAATTGATTTCAAGAAGTCGCAATTTAAGGAATAGTAGGAATCTAATCGAACTAGACTTGTTTTTAAGTCACAGTTTTAAGTCAGACTTTAAATTCAATGACTTAAAATTGACAAAAAAAAAATTTATAGTCATTGACTTGGCTTAAGACTTGTGACTAAAAAAAAGTCTGAATCGAACCAATGACTAAAGCCATCAAAGGTGAAAAAACATTTTAATTTGTCTTAAGATTAATTAATACATTGCGTATTAAAACTACCTTCATTAATTTCATTTCCTTTCCTTTTTTCCGCCTTTTCCTGCTCTTCTGCTTCTTCGTGGTAAAAAGAAAATTTAAATATTTCCCTAACCTCAATAACAGGTAGAATCATGGAAAGGCTAATCCACAATCAAATGATGGCTCACTTGGAGGCAAATAAGCAACTCTCTCAAGAGCAACACGGCTTTGTCTTTGTTAATTCCTGCATCAAAAATCTTTCGGAAAGTCTAGACTAGATCTCTGAAGCCCTAAACCGAGGTTTTCAAGCATTAGTTTGACTTTGTCAAGACTTTCGACAATGTGGTACACGAATTACTGCTGGCCAAACTTGAGGCTTATGGTTTTTCAGGTAAAATTCTTGACTATTTAAAGATTCTTCTCAAAGCTTGTCTCATTTTCCAAATACTTGTCACCATGAAAATAGATGCGTCACACAGGCATGTGTTAGAACAGTCGTCTGTGGAAAAAGATTTAGATATCATGACAAATATTAGCTCAAATGAATTGAGCAGATTTACAAAGAAAATCAGACGACAAACGGAGTCCTTGCTATGCTTTTAAATTCTGGACAGTGTACAACTTTAGAAGACTCTATACTGCGTTTGTAAGATCACATCTTGAATACTGTACAGCAACTTGGAATCCTTTGCAAAAGAAAGACATTAAAAGACTGGAAAAAGTCCAACGTAGAGATACCAAACTAGTGCCTGGTCTCAGAAATCTCAATTAACTCTCAAGATTAGCAAAAATTGGTATCCCTACGCTTGAAAACAGTAGGGAAAGAGGTGACGCAATCCAACTTTTCAAAAATTGCCAGCAAACAGAGCAGCTACATGCCTTCGCAGTTTCAAGCCAAAATCCAAAAATTAATCACTCATCAATGAATCTACGTAAAAAACCAAGACTCATGAAGCAACTTTGCTTGACAAAGCCAGGAGAAAACTTCTTGTCCAACAGAGTAACATCCATGTGGAATTAGCTACCCGATTCGATCATTTCTGCAGCTTTAACAAATGCATTCAGATCTGAGCAATTGGCGGCTATAAATTATTATTATTCATTTGATTCTTCTTTAATTTGAGTCTAACTCTCATTTTCAAATAACAGCAAAAGAGAGGAACAGGAAGAAGAAAGGAAAGAAAGTGTTAAAATTAGTTTTAAAATTTACTGGAGCAATGTTATCACGAGATCAATGTTGAAACCTTCTACTTTATAATAATATCAGCTCAATTTTTACAGGTCTTGAAAAAAATTTAAATATTAGCATAAAATGTTTAATTTTTTCAACTAAATTTTTTTTAATTTATTTAACTAGAGATTAATTAATACAATACGCATTGAATATAACTTAATCATCAAGTTGAAATTGAATGCATTTAAAATGTTATGTTGTCAAAATTAAAATTTTTAATTGCTTATATTTGAATTTTTGAATTTTTTTGCGAAATCTGTGAAAATAAAGCTGATATTATTAAAAACTGAAAGCTTAATTTTTTTTTATCTTTTTTTTTTAAATGCATTAATTTTAAACTTAAATTTGAATTAGTGTTAAACAGTCTTTTATAGGCAGAAACACTAGATTGTTGATAAACCTTGAAAAGTTGAAACTGTATACATGGCTTTAAACAAGCAATCAATAACACATAGCTTTTAATCCTGCGTTACAATAATTGTAAAAATTTAAGTTTCTCATTAGTGTTGGATAACGGATGAGGGTTCACCGGAAGGCTACGGAAAAAAATCAACGGAAGGTTAAACGGAGGAACAGAAACAGAGCGGTTGAACTTCCGGATTGACACCGAACGGAACGGAGATAAAAACGGTCACAATAATCGGAGACAAAGGTTGGAACGGAGAAAAATTCCGGAGACGGTAACGGAAACGAATAATGAACGTAGCCTCCGGATTTAACGGAGTTTTAACGGAGGATCCGAAAGGAGCGGAGACTGAAACGGAGGACCAAAACGGAGCGGAGAATGAAACGGAGGACCAAACCAGAGAGGAGACATAAACCGAAGAGATTCTTTAGACTTCTAGAATTTTGCCATCGCTACTTTGTTTTAAAAAGTTTGGTCAAAAAAGAATTGATTATCTAAATATTTTTTTTAATTTTTTCGTAAAAAATAGAAATGACTTTAATCTATTTTTTTTACACCTAATGTTTTAGTTAATTTTAATTTAACTTAATTTTAAAAGATTGAAACTTAAAAAAAAATTTAATTTTTAAAATTCTGATTTAAAATTATTAATTTTAAAAAGAAAATTTAAGAGTTGTTTTAGCCATGTGCTTATGTTTGTCAATTTTTTTAATGAAGTAATCAGTTCGATTCCTAATGTCTTTAAAAATTTCATCATCTTTATTTTGCAAGCTTTGGTCAAGTGCTCAATTTCCGTTGTTCTCTTCGGTTTATTTCTCCTCTCTGTTTTGGTCTTCCGTTTCAGTCTCCGCTCCGTTCGGATTCTCCGTTAAAACTCCGTTAAATCCGGAGGCTACGTTCATTTACCCGTTTCCGTTGCCGTCTCCGGAATTTTTCTCCGTTCCAACCTTCGTCTCCGATTATTGTGACCGTTTATATATCCGATCCGCAGGAGCTCAACGTTAATATCTCCGTTATTTTCGAGGTCACCGTTTATTTTTCCGTTTCCGTTTCCGGCACTTTTTTTTTTCTCCGTCTCTGGAACCTTTTTTGTTAAAAATTTCCGCATTCTTTTCCGGCTCCGTGAATCTGGCAATTTTTCTCCGGAGGCCCCTCTGTTCCTCCGGAGGCCAACACTATTTCTGATCTAACAAAAGTACTAAAGAAAGTGATAACAAAATTTAACATTGAAATGAGTCTCAATTACAAAATGAAATGAAATTGAAATACTTTAAATTGACCTAAATTGTAATCTCGAAAATATTCTTACATAAAATTAGATCACGAAATGGTGTTTAATAAAGAAGATATGTGAATAAATGTGAAAAAAATTAAAACTAAATATTATACATGGATTGCTAATGATGATTTTTAATCTTATTCCAAGTAGGCAGTGTAAGGCAATGTTTTTTGGCCACCACATATTTTTTAAAAATTTTTGTTCACTTACTTGATCATTTGTGTGTGAAAAGGCACTGGTACTCTTCTGCCAGCTAAACTTTTTATCTTTTAAAGAAAAAGCGAAAATTTAAAATTAAATCTGAATACAAAAAAAAATCCATCAATTTGACAAATTAGTACTAAATGTCTCTTTTTTTGTGAAACAAGCTAATGCAGTTTAAAAAATAAATTAAAATTTATATTTAGATCAAATCAATTTGAAAATTGTAAGGCTTTATTAATAGATTTGATTTAAAAAGAAACCATTTAAAAGTGGTCTTGACGAAAACTTGGTTGGTTCAGTATGCTGAAAAAAATCTTATCGTAATTGTTTTTGAAAAGATTGATACTTTTCGACTAAGGTAATTAGACTGGTTAGATGAAAAAAAATGTTTCGCTGATAATGATTTTATATTTTATTCTAAGGTTTTTTTGTTTAGCTTGAAGAGATCAGTTTTAATTTGCGAGGCATTAGGCGCTAGCTATAGCTTTTATTCAACATCTGATTTAGATTAAAATTGATAAAGTTTTGTGATGTAAATGTGATGACAAAATACTAAGCTCCTAAGTAATGGAGTTTAAAGTTATAATTTTTTTTTTAATTTTTCTTTAATTAAAATTAAATTTATAGAAATTATTATTTTAATATTACTTTTTATAAAATTAAAACCTATAAAAAGAAATTTTAAATTTTATCATTAAAATCTAATTTAAATATCAATACAATCTCATAAAATTAAAACTAAATACTATCACTAGAAAGTGATATTTTACTCAAATATTCATTTACTAAATCAGTTATTCTTTTAATCGAAATTTCAGAAGCATTCAATATCCATGGTAAATTTGACATTTTACGATAAAATTAAATAATTACGTAAAAAATTAAATCGAATCCAGAATAGTTATCATACTTTACAAAAAAAAATTTAGACTTTTATAAAATAAAATTATTAAATAAAATTTTCATTAATTTATTTATAAATAATATGAAAAGAAGAGGGCCTAGTACAGAACCTTGGGGCACTCCACTTGTGACATTTACCCATTCTGACTCTCTCCCGTCCACTTCAACCCTTTGTTTTCGAGTGGAAAGAAAGGATTTAATCCAATCGTAGAGCTTACCCACCACGCCATATGATTTAAACTTAATTAGAATACGTTTGTGTGGCACCTTATCGAAAGCCTTGGCAAAGTCAAGGTACACAAGGCATATGGGTTTACCTTTTGTCATTTGGTACGTGACAAAGTCAAGTGTCTCGAGTAAGTTCGTCGTGCAGCACTTTTTGCCAACAAAACCATGATTTTTATTAATCAAGATGTTTTCTGTTATGTACTCGGCAAGCGTATCTCTTATCAGCGTTTCTAAGAGTTTACACACGATAGATGTTAACGAAATAGGTCTGTAATTTGACGGTTCATTTTTTGAACCACCTTTATGTATAGGCGATATGTTAGCTAATAACCACTGGTCCGGGACTGTACATTTAAAAATTATAAAAATTGGCAAAAAATAAAACATTATGAACAACGATTAAATATTTTGGACAGAAATTAAATATTTTAATCTGAGAACAAATACAAAATATTTTAAGCAAAAAAAAGTCTTAAAAATTTTAATGGACATTTTTTTTTAGACAAGAACTAAATATTTTATCTGTGCAGATAAATAAAATCCATTAAATACAAACATCTTAAAGTGACTAAATAAATTTTTTTAATTTCATTTACAGAATTATTAATTAATTTTGGGAAAAAAATAAAAAAAAGGTCTTTTCTGCAAATTTAGATTAAACACCATTTTATACCAATAAACCGCAAATTCCATTTTGAGTTTCCTGACTCATTTTTTTAAGTTGTTTTTTTAAATTGCAGGTGCAGTATATCAAATTTCATGATTTCAAATGAGAGATTTAATAATTTCGATTAATAAAAATGCTGAAAGCAAAATAGAAAAAAATTTCTTGGAAACTGTTTATACTATTAAAGCCTTTACCGAAAAAACAAATTTTGAATTTTTGTAAACAAGTGGAATAAAATTTAAAATTTTTTGAAGTGTTGGCTTGCTGAAAAAATAATTAATGAAAGACAATAGCCAAAATAAGGTAAGATAAATTAAAAAAAAAATCGAATTTTAATTGATGTTGATAGCGTTTTTATTGAATAGAATTTTTATTTTTAAAATTGAAAATGATTTTACATTTTTTTCAAAAAATTTTACATAAGTTTCTGTAATCAAATTAATTCACATATAAAAATAAAATTAAGAAAGCGAAAATGCTACGAATTGCTCCAAATCTAACTTATTGAGTTAATTTCTTTCACTAACCTTTAAAAATTCTAAAAAGTTGGCTATTTTGATTTTTTAAAATATTAAGATTGATATTTTTGTTTATTAAAATAATAAATTGAATGAAATATATTTGGAAAAATTTTGCTAATTTTTTAAAAAATTTAAAGCATTTTCGCTTTATCTTTGAGCAAGTTTTTTGGAGGAAAAATTAAAATTATTTGAAGACCATGCTTGCTTTTATTCTGGGTAATACAGTAGAAAAAAATTTTAATTCAATTCATTTCTAACAAAATTTTTAAGTTAATTTTAAGAGAGAATAAAGAGAACAATAATGTTCTATGAATGATCGAGCGGTGACTAAGCAGCAACGCAAGAAGTTGTTTGCTTCAAAATTTTTGCATCATTTGACAAAGTGAAATATTGCAGCATTCAAATCAATAATTTAAATTTAGAACTTTGGAGCGTTAGTTGGGAGTGATTTATTGTTCTTGAAAGAAAAACCAACTTTATTTGTACCTAGAACAACGCTATTTTCAGCACTAATTATTTCCAATATTCCGATAATGCAACTCAGAGAAATTCATAAATGTTAAGTTAAGTTAATCAGTTTGAGCGTTGGTTGAATTATGATTTTGTTCAAAAAAATAAAGAGAATATTTCAAAAGCAATTCTTGTAATTTTATTCTAGTCAAACGGCCGAGCACTAACCCTCAAGATTAATTTCAATATTTTTTTGTTGCTCGAATTTTTAGTAATTTTTTATGTTTATGGCAACAAAAACTGCTTCGTCAGATAATCACAATGCTTCAAAAAAGAAAAATAATTTAATAAGAATCAGTATTTAATGCTTCAAATCAATATTTGTTAATTTTCAAATTTATTTCTAAATTAAACTAAATTTCAAATTAAAATGGTTAATTTGAGCGCTTAATAAGATAAGATAATAACGCTTTGTGTTGAAATTTTATCACTTTTTAAAAAAATGTCACGATTTGGAGTACAAGACCCAGATATCGTCATTTCATTTTTTTTTATTAATTTTGATGATAAAATTTCTCATAGAAACGCTCGGGGCTTCGCCAAAACCCTTGAAAACAAGTTCTTGTCGCACAATGCAATAACTTGTTATTCTCTTATTTTCCTTTAAAACTTTAGCCACTTTTTTATTCAATCTTGAACAAAAAAAAATTTTATCAACTTTTAAAAATTTTAGAAAATTTAAAAAATTCAAATGGCCGATAAGCGTAAGTCCTAGCCAATTTTTTAGCTTGGTCAAGGTTATTTTTGTTTTTAGCTCCGTCGTTTCTGCTCTCAATTCGGTTCATGCTGGCTTTGCTGGGCTTTTTGGCCTATGCGACCCAGTACACCCAGAAAATCAACATGAGCGTGGCCATTGTGTGCATGATCAACAACACGGCCCTCAGCCTGCAGAACAACGGAACCGAGTTGGTGCACGACAAACTGTCTGAGGAGACTCTGTATGAGAACAGCTCTGTGCTGATTGGGAAAAGTGGTGACCCGGAGGTGTCTTTGGTGGAGGACAAGTGTGGAGCTGTTGATAAAAACAAGAAGCCGATGAAAGACGGTCCCTTTCCTTGGTCCAAAGACATGCAGGGTCTAATTTTGGCCACTTATTTTATCGGCTACTTCATTACCGAGGTAAGTTGGTGAAAAAATGGGAAAAGTTTTTTAGGCTTTTTTTTTTTTAAGATTCCTGGCGGCTACATGTCGCTGAAATTTGGTCCTAAAAGAGTGCTTGCCATATCGTTGCTCACCTCTTCGATACTGACCATGGCTTTGCCATTTTTTGCCAGATTTCACTACATAGCATTGTTGTTTGTGAGGTTCGTAATAGGATTGGCTCATGTAAGTACTTTTTTTTATACGCCTTGTTATCATTTTTTAATAGAAAGATAAGATAATGTTGCCAAAGCAAATATTTTGTTATGAATAATTAAATTTTAATTTACTAAACTTAAGTAAAAAATTTTCTAGAAACTTTTAGACAAAAAAGCTGCCTAATATTTAAGATGATTAAAATTTGATTTAAATTTAACAATAAACAGATATAATTAAATTCTAAAATTTTTTATTTTAATACTGGAGGTAGCTTTAAATTTTAATTTAATTACCTTTTATTTAACAAAAAAAAATCAAATGAATAAAAAAAGTTATTTGAAGATTTTTATTTTAGCAAAATGAGGAATCTGATCATTTTTAAATTTAAATTAAATTAAGTTTTACTTTTCGATATAATAATGTAACTCTCAAGTGGAATTTATAAATACTGTGATGACAAAAAAAACATTGTGAAACTTCAGTACAGAAAGTACAAACTTTAAATTTTTTTTCTTATTTCGCAAAAAAGGTTTTGTAAAGATGCAAATTTTTACAAACGAATTCAAAGCTCTGCAATTTTCTGTGAAATGCACACCATCAAAATTTAATATTGTACTTTTTATAAAACCTTTTTTGTACAACTAGAAAAAAAATTTTTAAATTTTTACTTTTTGTAATAAAATTTCACATTGCCCAAAAAAAGAAAGTGAATGTCGATTTGCTTGAGTGCTACTCATCCAGCAATCAAAGCATATTTCAAAATTTGTTTTCTATCAATAAACTCTTTCTTTCATAATTAATATTTAACCATGGGGTGAAGTTTAGACATGAGTTTAAAAAATAACTAATTTAATTTATTTATTTGTTTATCTGTTCCGAGCTAATGTTCGGAAAAGAAAAGAAAAAGAGATAAATAAGTCTAAGTAATAAAAAAGAAAAAAAATTAATAAAGTCATGTTGAAATAGCTATAGGCTATAATATCAAATATTTATGTTTTTTTTAATTCATTTTTAAAAACTCATTTTTTCTAAATTTAATTTTTGGTTTCGATTTTGACATTGAGGTTTAACAGTGCTAAAAAAAAGAATTTTCAATTGAAGATTTTATGCAATAGAAAAAGATATAATGAAAATTTTAAAAAACAAAAAAATCTAACTTTATTAAATGAATATGTTTGATTTTAACTCATTAAACATGTCATTTAGAATACAAAATTTAAAATGGCTAGAATTTATTGAATATCAAGAGACTTAACTAGTGTAATAAAAAAAAATAACAAAAAATATAATTTTTTTATTTTATTTTAGGCTAACTTCGCAACAAAACAAATAAATTTTTAACAAAATTAAAAAATAAAAAAAAGCAAAATAATTACTGTCGCACCAAAGCTTTTTTTGCTTTTGGAATACGATCTCTTTTTATTTTAGAATTAAAGGGAATATTTTTAGCTTGAACTGGTACATTACACAAATTTTACAGTAATTCTTGAAGTTGTTTTAATGAATATGCTGATTAACTGGTGATTTGTAACGTTTTGATAGTGTGAGTTTGACTCGAGCTAATTTCTTGTATTTTAGCTATTTTTTTGTTCCCAATCGAACAAGAAATGACCAAAATGATTTTGGCAAACAGAATGGATTGAATTTTTCATTTTATTTATATGGTGTTTAAGGGACATTAGGCATCTTAATCAAGGATAAAAGCAAAAAAAGAGCACTAAATATATAAAAAAAAAGTTTATACTTAAAATGCCAATTTGATTTGTAAAATCAATTATTTTGTTAAAAATTAAGATAATTTGTTTAGAACAAATTTTTTTATTTTTTTTGTTAGAGTTAGATTAAAGCTTGAGAATCTTTAGAGGTGCTGGTAATGGGTGCAGCGGACCTATCTCCTATGACGGTGACTTGTCTCTATAATTCGTTTGAAGAAAAAACAAATAAAAACAAACAAGCTAAGTAAATTGAAAAAGAAGCTATTTTCAATTTAAAAATAAAAATTAATTAAATTAGAAATAATGTTAATCTTTTTTATTTTTTTTAAGCATGCACATCTTGAAATCGAGTAAAAAAACTGTCTTTATGTGTTTTTTTTATAAAATAAAATTTTTACCTATAATTTAATTTTTTTGCATCGCCGAACGTGGCGTAATTTTGTTGAAATATTTATTTATTTAATTTATTTAAAATAAATAAATAAAATTTTGTTGAAATTAATAAATAAAATTTTGTTGAAATTAATAATAATATAAATTTAAGACAGTTTGTTTTATTAGTTAATTTTCGCGATTTAAAATTGTTACTAATTAAATACTTTAAGTAATGAAAATTATAAAAGTCGCAATTGTTACCATCTTAGATTTTCTTGTTCAAATACTTTATTTTAAAGAGAAATAATATTGGTAAATACTTTTACGAATTAAATTTGAAATTATTCAGAACATATTGAAATAAAGCGATAATTAGAAACTTAAGTTTTCTAAAAAAAACCATATGAATAATAGAAAAGAATTTGGAGAGCAATTAAACATGGAAAATAAAAATTGTTAAATGATATAAGAAAAAATTTAAAAAATCAAAGATATCAAAAAAAATATTAAGCCTTAAAAATTGCAAATGGTGTAGATATTTATTTAAATGAATAAAAATATTTTTAAAGTGATTTTTGATCAAGTTTTATAATTTTTCGTGACCGAAAATATTTAAGATTTTTTTTAAATTATTAAAGCTTCAAGGTTTTTTCAAATTAACATGGCTTTTCAATTCTAATTATAATTTAAATCCAGTATTAACTTCTCTATCGAATAATAAAAAAAATGATTGAAATACCGAAAACCAATTTTTTAATTAAAATATTCTTGAGCAACATCGCTTTATTATGCACAATTTTTATAATCCTCAAAAAATTATTTAATAAAAAATCGATCTAAATCGAATAATTTATTTTCAATTAGAATTGCATTTATTAATAAAAATTTCTAATCATTTGTTATCTCTTGAGCATCATAATCAACATTATTAAATTTCATACTTTAAAACTTTATTTTCACTTTCATTTTATTTAAATTTTTATGGTTTTTTTATTAAAATGGTTAATAAAAATTAATAATTAAATGGTCTAAAAAGCTCCTCCCGAATTTGTCACTCTTTTTTAATTTACAAAGTTTATTTTGATTTTAATTGATTTTAAATGAATTGAAAAATTAAAATTATGAATTCTAGAAAATAATTACGTTTAATAATTACTAGAAAATAACGTTTTTTTGATCGGTACTGATTTACGAATCAATTAAATAAAATAAATTCATTATTATTATAAATATTGTCTATTTTTTGAAGGTTTTTTAAGCTTCACAAAGTTAAATAAAACTCAGTTCACTTTGACACTGATTTTTGAAGTACCTGTGTAAACATTAAAATTTCACAACCAAAATAAATAAATGATTAGTTTCAAAAAATTTTATCTAAAAAAGTCTTTGTAGTTAATAAGAAATTGATAAACGATTTAATGAAGTGTATCAATAAAAAGGCTTCTTCTAAATATTAGGATTAAATTTTTGAAAGAAAGCTTTTTAAAGCTTATAAAATATTTACAAACAAATACTAAAAATTCATGTCATTAGTTTACCTTTATACACATTTGAAACTAAGCGTACTTTCTTTTAAGTACTTTTATTATTCTCAATTAATTTTTTTAAAAAAATATAATTTCACATCGTTAATACATTAAGTTCTTCAATTAACAATGAACATTTTTTTTTAATTTTAGAATCATTGAGGCTATTAGGGAAATCAAAACCTAAAAATTTAATTTGAATTTGGAAAATTTTTTAATTGAAAATTTAAATTTAAAAAAATATGAAACATATACTTATATTTTTTTCATTTACTTTATTTTCAATTAAGTGAAACATTTTGTACAACCCGATTTTTTGTGGATATTTTTAGGGCAATTAAACTTAGAGAAAAAAATTAAAAGTTTGAATTTTTTGTTTAAAATTTAGTTGTATTAGGCCGAGAAAAAAATTTAAAAAAAATATATCACTATTTTATTTAATAATTAAGATGAAATCTTGAAAAATGCAAAATTTTCTCAATTTTTGTCAAAAATTTTACTAAATAATTAAAAAATTTGTTTTCATATCAAATTTTTATTATTTTAAAGTAAAAAATTTCTATCTCAAGGGAGTCATTTGGCCTGGTTTTGCCGGATTCTGGGCTTCATGGGCCCCACCAGCAGAGCGAAGTCGTTTAATCGGAACCACAAATGCTGGATCTCAAATTGGAAATGTAAACAGTGGCAAATTAATTTTTCATTAACTGGATTAAATTTCAATTTTACTAAAAAGGTATTGGCCCTACCACTAGGAGGCTTTTTGTGCGTAAATGGCTTTGATGGTGGCTGGCCATCAATTTTCTACGTATTCGGTAATCTTTTTGTTCTTATTGCTATTAATGAATATTAATCCTTAAACTTTTTGCAAAATAGGTAGTCTTGGCCTAATATGGTTTGTTCTTTGGGTCATTTTTGCATCGAATAGCCCAGACAACAACCGTTTTATTGGTGAATATGAAAAAGAATATGTGTTGACTGAGACTCTTGAAACAAGGGCTTCTCACGAAGAGGGTGAAACTGGCGCTCCATGGGGATCCATTTTTAAATCTAAGGCCTGCTTGGCTTTGTTTTTAGTTCATTCATGTTCGAATTGGGGCACTTATCTTTTTTTGACATGTCTGCCTAGCTACATGAAGGAAGTGCTGAAATTCGACATTAAATCTGTAATTAAATTAAATTTTTATTTCTTAAAAAAAAAATAAAGAAGGTATTTAAAATTTTTAGAATGGAACACTTTCTGCCGTACCTTATCTGTGCTTTTGGCTGTTTATCGTTTTATCTGGAATAATTGGTGACACTTTATTGCAAAAACTCAAAATGTCCAAGACATTGGTACGCAAAATTTTCAATTGTTTTTCGTTGTTTGTTCCCATGTTAGCTGTTCTTGCTCTTTCATTTGTTACATGCGAGAACAAAATGATCGGTGTTGCTTTATTGACTCTAGGTTTGGCCTTCACTGGTTGTGGTTATGGTGCCGGATTTTTGGTCAATTACAATGACATATCTGGTCCATATTCGGGAATTGTATTCGGGATAGGAAACAGTTGCGCCACTGTGCCAGGAATTTTAGCGCCGTATTTAGTCGGCATTTTGACCAAAAATCAAATGCAAGAAGAGTGGAGAATTGTGTTTTTCATCACAGCTGCTGTCTACTTATTGGGAGGAATAATGGGCATTATATTTACCACTGGCAATGTCGAACCATGGGCTATAAGAAAGAAGTCACAGGCCAATGTAGATGAATCGATTCCTCTAAGAGGAGAAAAAGCTTAGAATTTTTTTGCTCAATCAATTTTAGCTTAGATAGGTTATTACCAAATTAAGTAATACAATTTTCTATATTGTTTAAATTTTTAGTTAAATCGTTTGAAATTTTAAAATTAATTAGAACAGTAAATTTATTAAAACAAGTTTAAATTTTTAAATCAAAAAAATAAAAGTTAAAAACTAAATTTTTTTCTTATTTGTCTCAATAATTGTTCATTGTTTCTGAATAAAAAGTGGAAAATTTTGTTACATCCAAAAAGACACGACACTCGTGGCACTTTGGTCTTTGTTTGGGCAAAAAAAGAAATAAAAAGTCATTAATCTTAATACGTAAGTCTAGTGCTCTGGTATCTTGTATCGAAGTTTTTGTTTTAAAGAATGAGAAACATGGAAACTTCAATTCCACCACTGGATACACCTCATCTGAAAGGCCTTTTATTTGAAATACATTCTTTTATTTATTTTAACATTAAATAATAATGACCTACTAGGAGGTCACCTATGGTAGCTCCTTGCACATAACACATAGAAAGTACTGAAAAAAAAAAATATCCTGTTTAAAATTTTTAGGTCAAAGTAAGAGTTAAGATTCTCGATAGAAAAAGCTGTAAGAGAAAAATTTTATAAATAATGTTCATCTTCAGGATTGTTGACTAGTCCGGAATACATCGTATCCATTCTTGAACTTGTTGACGGAGTCGGCGTCTGTCACTGTAACTGGCAAGGCGTTCCACTCGTTAACTATCCTGTTGGTGAATGTGTTTGCCCGTTGTAGACATTTTGTGGAAGCCTGGCCGGACAATCTTCTTGCATGACCTCTGATACCTCTGGCGGGTCCGGGTTGGGATAGCGAACTTGCGGGAACTGGGGGGTTCACCCAGCTCACTTCGTTGATGCCTTTGGTGAGTTTGAACATCTGTATCAGGTCTCCTCGAACACGGCGCTCATTAAGGGGAGTTAGTCTAAGGACGGCTAGACGGTCTTCGTAGCGCCAGTTTCTAATGCTGGGCACCAGTTTGGTAGCCCTTCTCTGCACCTGCTCGAGCATCTTTGCGTCTTTCTTGCTAGGGGGGGACCAGACAACAGCGGCATATTCCAGGTGGGGTCTTACGTAGGCACAATAGAGGGTCCTGCAGGTATCTATGGTCCAATATCTAAATGATCTTTTCAACTGGCCGAGAATTCCTGTAGCCCTGTTCACTTGATTTTTAATGTGAATAGAAAATTTTAAGTTACGTGAAAACGTGACGCCCAGATCCTTTTCTGTGTCGATGAAAGCTAGTGCGCTCCTGGACTCGTCATCCCCCATCAGTAGATCGGATTGGACGTAAATGTTCCTGCCGGACCTACTGAATTCCATCGCCTTGCATTTGCTCACGTTGAAGAGCATACGCCACATGTTTGACCACTCGGAAAGCGCGTCGAGGTCATGTTGCAGTGTGGATAGGTCACTGGTGCTGCGTATTGTGGCAATCAGTTTGCTGTCATCGGCAAATAGTTTGACAATACTGAACAAGCATTAATTTTTATTTTATTAGCAACAAATCAAAATCATTAAAAAATATATTATTTAGCATTAGTTCATCAGTTATTTGGCATTTAATTGAGTAGATACAAACATTGATTATTTCATTAATATCTTTAAAAAAAGTTTTTTAAGCATTTTAAAATTAAAAAATGAACATAAACTCTATAAGAAAGTAACATTAATCAAAAAATTATTGCATTAGTAAAACACTTTTTGCTTTTGAAGGTCTGCCTCTTTTACGTTTGCTGCCAATTTCTATATTTTTAGCTTCAAGCTGTGGTTTGCAGTACTTCAATCTTATTGACATCCCATTTTAAGAATCCAGGACAACTGTAAGTACTTTTTTTTCCAATCTTTGTTTTTTGGAATAAAAACACACCATATACCAAATTGTACATTTTTGAATGTGGCAAATGAATTGAATCTACAATAAGTATAGACTGTTGTTGGGTTGTGTTCAATTGACCATTTTCTTACAATCGAAGGTGCCATAACAATGAATCTAGAAATCACCAAACGATCACGGAGAGCATCGTTAATTACACGATTTGTTGTTTCAAGTGAATTATTTGTGCTTAGAGAAAAAGATTGCAATCCTTCGGAACTTTTATTGCTATTTCTGTTTCCATATGTTCTGGTTCATCAGTATCTGTGTCGCTATTGTATTCTGCTACTCGTTGACTTGCCATTTCATGATTTATTTAAATTTTGATGCTTCATATATCAGCAATTGAAGAGTATAAATTCTCAGGCAATTAATTAAAATAGATCACTTGGTGTGAATTTTATACTCTTTTTCGGACTTTAAATCAAAGAATCGTACCTTTTAGTACAGGAAATTTAATATTTTCTTTCGGTTTACAATTATATTTTTTTGTAACAAAAAAATAAAATACCTTACTATTTTTTTTCCTTATTTAATTTTAAAATGTAAGATTTCTTATCTTGACGCTAGAAAATTAGTCAATTAATGTTGATTTAATGAAATTAATGTTAAGTAAACGGAAGTTCCAAAGGAAAGTTCAATGATTATGGTGAAAAAATATTTGATTATTTTTATTCTAAGTTCATCAATAAATTACTTATTGATGATCTCCATTTAGATTTTGTCTTATTTAAACGAAGAATAAACAATAACATTAATTTAATTTTCATAAAATTTTGTAAAATTTTTTCTAATTTAAATATTAATTTCAAAAATCTAATTTTTTATTAATTTTGTAAATTTTTATTTGCTTTTTTTATTATTAAATGGGCCCAATCATCCCTTTATGGGTTTTGACCTTAGGTCTCTTTGATTGAGTTGGAATTATAAGTACAAATTAATAACGCTCAAATATAAAATAAATGCTTGTTCACATGAATTAATGCACGCTAATAATAATCAATGCTAAAAATTATTATTGTTAAGTTCAAATTAATTAATGCTCATTTAAATATAACTCTTTTTTAATTAGTGTTTTTTTATTTTTATTTTTTAATCTATCGATTTAAAAAGTTATTAAAAATTTTATTTATACTTTATTTTGAAAAAATGGTCTTTTTCAACTCAAAATATTTGGATGAATGGTAATTTTCTCCTTAAGAGTATTTTTTAAGAGTTTTTTTTTTGATTAAAAAATATCTTAAAATTCGTAAATATGCAAATTTTTCATTAATGGCTGTAAATAATACTGTTATCATTCATTTTACTTTTTTTAAAGAAAGAATTATATTAATTTATATAACTATTCAATAAAAATTTCTTTTTTTTTCAAATATTTTTACATTCGATGATTACTTTGAATAATCAGAACTCGTTCAATGCAATATTTTTGATTCTAGTTATTTTGAGAAGAATACTAATTTTTAAATTAGCTTGCTTCCATACAAGTTTAGCCAATTTGATATTTTCATTTGTCTAAAAAATAATAAATAAATTAAAAAAATTAGATTCGTCATAAAATTTTGTCTTCAATATTATATTTTAGAAAATTGATAGATATTTATCCTTTAACATTGAATTTAAAAGTGAATTAGCACTTTTTCAATGTTATTTCAACAGGACAAACATTTTGTAAATAATTTTTCTAAAAAAAAGTTCCATAATTTTTATGAAAATAATTTTATGAGTTATTGTCTTATTTTATTAATTTTCTATTAATAAAGATAGCTCTTTTTGCTTGATCTTTTGAATATTATGGCGTGTTTGTTCGTTTTCGGTTAGTAATATAAAGATTAATGGTTGACTTCGAAAGACCGAAAGTTTTGTTTTTTATGGTGATGATTCAAAATTTTTATTTTTTATTAAACAAATTTTAATAAAGGAAATTCAAATATTTTTTGTGAAAAATAAATCTTTTTAAATTATTTTTTTATTATTATTTAATTTAACTTAAGCCAACAAATAAGGTGATGATTAAGATTTTAAAAACAATTTTTTTTTTAAAGTAAAGCATTAAACAACAAAATTTTAATTTTCAAATATTTTATTCATTTTTTGTTTATCCAAAAAGTTCAAGCAGAGAGAGAGAGAATGACTGAAATAAAAAAATTTCAATTACTAGATTTTCAAAAAAAAAACAGATTGAAAAAAATATTTTGTCATGTCTGAGAATATTTTTGTTTTTCCAGACGCAAAAAATAAGAAAATAATGAATTCCAGTTAGCTATATTTAATCTTTTAAAATTTTATAACATTAATTTATATAGATATTTAATATTCAAAAAGTTCAAAATAAAGCAAATCACAATTAATAATCAAAAAATTTAAGTTTTTATAAAATTGGTTGTATTTATTATTTAAGAATATTCATTATTTAAACTATAAGATAAATAGAAATTTTAAAATATCCTGGTAAGCGCATTCTGAGTCCACTTTTAGGCATGCTAAATATATTTCTTAATAATATGAACAGTTTTATTTAATGTAAATATCTTTATTAATCACGCTTATAAGATAAACTCTTACCGTAAGAGTAATATTATTAGTAATATGTATAAATGAAGGCTTCATTTCACTCAACTTCACTCAATCAAAAATCAATTTTCACCTGATTCATTGCAAATTGTTTGACATCTCGCTCCATTTGCTAAACAATCAATCATCATCTGGTTAAATCTTTATCCAATATTCTATATTATATAATAAAACTCTTAAAATCTTAATCATTCAAAATTCTTACTTGATCTTATCACATTAAAAACTTAATTTATTGTCTCTGATTTTACAAATTATAGACCATATGTTTTAAACAAAGAAGCAAAAAGAAAGCTGTTAAAAAAATTTAAATAAAGATTTGGTCAATTTAATTTTAAATAGAGTCTGAACAGAGTGTAGTTAGTAAACTTTACCAACTATATTTACATTGATAAGTATTCACCATAAATACCTTTCAATGTATGTTTACAAAATTATCATAGTAATTTCCTGTAGCACTGCAATATCTTGTTTACAAGTTACAAGAAACATGTTGGCAGCCTGCAAATTTGCCAAAGTTTTCTCAAATTTTTCTATTTACTTTACCAAAAATAAATTACAACCTTATCCAAATGCAAATTTTTGGAATGAAATTTTATCATTAAGTATGGCTTTGTTTAAAAAATTTAGAGAAGGGATTTGGGTTAAAATAAATGTTGGCTGAACGGTGGCTTGACCACGAGTTGGTCGTTTATTATTTAAAAATATTAAATAAAACTCGAAAACTGTCCTTGACTACTAACTTCTTCTAACGGATGACAACTTAAAATCGAGACGAACTTTAAGTATCATTTGCAATGCTATTTTAATTTTTTTTAAATCTCCATCCATGTTCTTGTAGTAAAATTAATTTTAAAAACGATAAAAAAAAAGTTATACAATTTGAATTATAAATGACCACAATAAATTCATCTAAAAAAGAGGCCCTAACAATTCGCGTGTTTAACGAAAATAGATCACTTGGAAAGAAATTCAGTGTGAGGCATTTTATGGCTGAAAAATTTCCAAGGAATACTGTTTACCGAATTTCTAAATGCATTGAATAATTTTCACCAGAAAGGAAACAAGGATCTGGTCAAACACCGAACAAGCTAAAAAAGTCTTTTGATCACAAAGACAACATCAGTCAGCGTCAAGCAGCCAAAAAATTTGATATAAGCCAGCAAATGGTCTTAAAATTGTTGAAGAAGCTTCAAATAACACCTAACCATAAACCTAAAGATGAAAATCACTGACCGAGCTGAAACGCAAAAAAAGTAGCTAGAGTTAAATGTAGAAATTTGTATTTAAAAAATCCAAATATTTCCTGGATTTTAGACGATGAATCCTATTTCACTCTCAGTCATGTAAAATCAGCGAATTGATATATTTTACTCAAGTAACATTGCTGCAACACCAGCAAGTACTAAATATACCCCAGCTAAGAAATTTGAGCAGAAATTACTTGTTTCGTAGGTCTTTTCTAAGAGGGATATTTCGGCGCCAATCATACGAAAAAGTGGACTTGCAGTCAACAAAACAACTGCAACATATAATTTCTAGTCAAAACTGTCTATTTGACTAGAAATTATAAAGCGTAGAGTCATTCCGTTTATTAAAAAGCATCATTCAGACGGCAACTATAAGTTCTGACCCAACTGGCGAGCTCTCATAATGCCAATACAGTGGTCAACTACTTGATTGACCAAAATATCAAATTTAATGTGCCCTGCAAATGTGCCAGAAGTACGACCAATTGAAGATTTTTGGTCTAAAACTAGAATAAAAATGCTATATTCTCTCAAAATTTCGTTTTATTTTAATAAATATTAAAGGAGTTATGACCTTTTAAAGTTCGTCTCGATTTTATGTTGTCACTCGTTAATCTCAACAACAAATAAATTTTACCGGTATACTTTTTGCTATTTTGCAGGGCTCAGCTACTTATTTATGAATAAAAAAAAATCCTGCTTTTCAGAGAGTTCTTTTTAAAAAATTAATAAAAAATTTTTTGGTTTGCTAAACTTAAATTAGAAGTATTGAACCCTTTTTTTTCAGTTAATGTTTGTTTTATATTATTGGAATGTATTTTATTTTCATCGAAGAATTCAGATTTATCCTAATTTTTACCATAATTTAACATCTCTACCAAACAAAAGTCTAATTAAATAAAAGCTGTCTTTAATATCATGAACCTAGATGTTTTCGCCTAAACAAAATCGATTCATTTAAGAAAATGACTCTGGATTCTTTTTAAAAAATTTTTTTTTTCGTTAGAAAATGTGTTTTTAATTTTTTTTAAATCCTTTACAGTATTTTTAATTCTGCTAAAAACTGTTTTAATCTAGCCGTGCCAAATACCAAAAAATCTTTTGGTAATATATATTTGTGGTCGAGATAACAAGGGGCCAGAAAAATCTACAAAAATAAGGGTCAGCGTTTTAGAGCATTCCGATAAGAATTAATGACATAGAAAATTAGAGGAGCTGTGAAATTGGCCCGGAAAACTTAAATAAAAATTATTTTTAATATTTAAATTTTTTCAAAATGAATTGACACTTTTTTCCGAACATTAATTATTCATTTCATATTATGTTTTCAAATTATTTTCTTGATTTTAAATTGAATTTTGAAAGTTTTAAAAGTTAAAAGACTGTGTGCATTTAAAATTTTTAGCAAAATAAGCAAATCGAAAATTTAGAAAAACTTACTTTTCCCATTTTTAAGGCATTAATTGAATATTTAAGTGATTTGTAATTTCGGGATTTTTTAAATCACTAAATCTGCATTTAATCTGTAAATTAAAAAAATAAATTTTGGAAAAATAAATGAAAAAATTTAGAAATTAAAATCCATTTTTTCCAAATAAATTTTGATGAGCTTCAAGTCCAATTAAATAAACTAAATCAGTATTCATTAATCACCATTAAGAGTTTATATGGCCGAAAGTCATAAAAGCAGAGAAAAATTCTTACAAATGTCTCTGTAGTACGGGGAGAATGTTTAAACGGTTAGGATCACTTACCAGGATAAGATCGAGGAGGCTAGCTAAATTTCCTTTATTTATAAAGGTAAAACCAGTAACAAGTTGAACAAAGCTTGTATTAGTGATTGCATCACTTATCAACAGATTTGGAGACGATTCATTAAACAGAACTGGTGTACCGTCATCGCTCCATTCAACGTCTGGCATGTTGAAATCACCCATTAAGAGTTTATATGGCCGAAAGTCATAAAATCAGAGAAAAAATCTTACGAATGTCTCTGTAGCACGGGGAGAATGTTTAAAACCCGTTTAAATAAAAAAAAATGGGTAACTGGTTTAGACTTGGTATTAATTGCAGTCTAGATGATCAACTTGATGCAGCGACCTCTGTTTCAGTTTTTTTTTTATAAAAATTTGTGTTTATGGAAACATAATATCTCCAAAATGTTCGATAACAGTATCAAAAAATACATTTTTGTTCATTTTAATAAATAAAATTTTCGAAAATTCAACTAAAAATAATTAGATGAATTGAGGCATTTTGATTTATCTATGGGCTTAAGCTAAATGAAATAGAATTTTTTTGTGATAACAATTAATTAAAAGACAAAAGTTTTGAAAAATTTAATGGCTAAATTGAAAAAAATAAATAAAATGGGAAATTTAAAAATCAGTAATACTAAATCTTATCATTTCATTTCAGTGCATCTAAATTCAAGCTTAAAGTAAAAATTTAATAAATAAATCAGTGAAATCGATCATTTTAAATCCTTTTTTTTAGGCTTAAATTTTTTGGAGAGTGATAAATTTAATTTTTTTAAGATAACAAAAATAACTAAAAGTGATGACTAAATTAATCTTTTTTAGCTGACTATAAAAAACTAATTATTCTGACAAAAATCCTGAACAACTTTGTTTTTCCTATGGTGATCACAAGACTATGCCATCGCAGTAGGCAAGAATGGACAAATTTATCTCACCAATCTTTGCACCAACTTTCAAATCAGGACACACAGATAACATTTGATCGATGAAAAAATTAAATAAGTATGGGGATAATATTCCCCCTTGTTTGACCCCTTCTGTAATTGGAATAGGATTACTTTTTTCTTCATCAACTTTGATGATCACTTTAGAAATTTCATAATATCTGTAAAATATTAATCATCAATGCATAAAAAACATACAAGATAATAAAATTTAAAAAAAAAATTTTAAAATCTTCATTAGTCAAAAAAGATACATATATTTTTTAAATATCCTCAAAAGATACGAGGATTTACAAATTTTTCAAACGAGTCAAAATGACTCATGAAAAATGAAAAATGGTCAAAAACGAGTCTATCATCTAGAAATGAAAGATTTTGAGAAAAAAAAATTTCTTGAAATAGTTAATAGAGTAAAAAAGGTTTTACTGATGAAGGTTACTGAAAGAAGTTGCTAGACCATTTGATCCGAATGTAAATGACTACGAAACTGTTGATAAAATTGTTGATTTTATCGATTGGAGTCGATTTCCAACATTAGTGAGATTCATAGATACCAAAATATTAACATGGCTCTTGTCCACTATGGATGAATAAATCAAAATAGCACAGAAAAAAAATTAAAATAAATTTTATTAAAATAAATAAATTTTGAATAGATAAAAATATAAATATGGCTTTCTTTTTTGAATATAAATACTAGTAGAATTTTACTTATTTTTCCTCGGGTTTTCTTTTGGTTCATCTTGGGTCAATTCGACAACCGATTTATTTGAGTTCTTCACATCATCGTCTTGCTTCAGTTCTTCGTTTGGTTGCTCTTTGCCTACATGTGAATAGCGTCTATATCGAAACAAGAAGTATGCTATATAAGTCAAATGAAAAAAGAAATAAAGACTTCCTATAAAAAACAAAGCATATTTATCTATGCCTCCGACATACTCTTTGTCAATTGATGAAAACAAAACTGAACCGATCACAGCGTGCCATGCACACAATGAAACTAAGAATATCAAGGCCACAATTGCGTATTTGTCTAAAGTAGTTAAATAGGAAACAGTAGGCAGCTTTTGGGTCACTATCCATCTGAAATTAATTGATGACAAAATTAAAAGACAAGTGGTTTGAATTCTGAAGTGAGGAAACGAGTGATTGAATGAAAAAGGCACAAAACCAAGTGCGCTTATTAAGAAAATGAGCATGTAAGCATTGTAGATAAAGTATCCGGGACGTCTGGATATGGTTGATGATATGGTAAAGCAAGGGCGTTCTTGTTGCTTCCAAATATCGTAGATATTCTTTTCGGATGTTTCAATGTGAGGATACAAGTTCCATTCTTGTTGCTGCTGAAAATCGTTTGTGTTAATGGTTGACTCAATGTAGGAACTGGGAACGAATTTAACTTCGTTTATGCTTCTTGATGATGTTATTGTAATACTTAAATTTTGTATATCTTAAATAAATTAATATTTTAATATTTAAAATTTTTATTCAATTTAAATTTTGCAAAAATTAACAAGGATTTGTCTGTTGAACACAATCAAAAATTTGTATCAAATAAATACAAAATCTGCTCTCCACCAATATTAATTTTTTTAACAAAATTTTTTTAAAGATGCTACTATTATCTTCGATCCTTAAAATCAATTACATATCAAGTTATTTATCTTGATATTTAAAAAAAATTAATTTCAAGTGTCATCGCTATTCTAATTGTAATGTCTACCCTTTGGCCCGTCTATCTGATTTCTTCGTCAGACGTATTAGGCGGCAATTTATGCTCCTTCATAACTAAACACCCAAACCCGGAGGGTTGTTTTCGGCCCTTTTAAATACTTATTGTGCTTGTTTCTCAATAAATTTAAGTATCTTTAACGATTTTTTTTTCAATCAAAATCAAAAATTTTTTTTAATCAATTAATTCAAAGCATTTTTGATTTTTTAGTTTTTATGCAAAAAAAAGGATACATTAAACCCAAAGAGGGGTTTTTTGGACTCCAGGGACAAAAAATTTTTCTTTTGATTTTGATAATGATTTTGATAATGATCAAACTGTCAGAATTTTTAATTATTTTTGACTCGATGAAAAATTTATTTTGAATTGTACCAATTGTCACCCGAAAGCAGTAGATACTAAACTTTCATTTACAAAAATAGATATTATTATTATTATTATAAAAAAGCTACAGCAAGACTAGCTTGCGGAGGCGTCCTACATGAGAGGTCGCCTATGGTAGCTCGTTGCACATAATGAGATAAAACACTGATAGAAATATACAATAAAAATTTTAGGGTTAAAAAAAAATTTAAATAATTTTTGCAAGAATAAAAAAATAGAACGAATAAATAATAAAATTGTTTGTGGTGCCTATGGAACGGTAGTTTGGTAGATATATTAGCGTTTATCAGCACCTTTTATGCAAGAAGTGTTTAAGGTCAAAATTTACCTCTCAAAGCCATGTGGTCAATATTTTATGAAGTTCAATCTGTTTCCGTAATGGAAACAAATTTGATACTAAATTTATTACATTGAAAAAGTGCGATGTTTCAAATATTTTTTTCAGTTTCAATAAAAAAAATAATTTTAAGGTGAAATTGTAAGCATTTTCATATTTGAAATTAAACTCTTTGGTGAAATGGAATTAGTTTAATTTTTATTCGGAAATTTGAAAAAGTTATTTCAAAATCTTTTTTAACCTTTAAACAGTTCATTTATTTATCTTTTAATATAAACATGAATAAAAACACGAAAAAACTAAAAATAAAGTTAAAAATATAAAATAAAAAAAAACGATTAAAAAGAAAAAAAAAGAAAAATATTTCATTCAGATTCAAGTTTTAGTCGTTGAAAAACCGGGTCTAGTCGGTTAGGTGAATCACTTATTATCCGAAAAATTCTTGTTCCAAGATTTTGTGAACTAGTGGTTCACCCAATTTTTTTGTCAAAATAGAATTAGACGAAAGATTTTTAGATAATGCGAACAAATTGAATTAAGCTATTTAATAGAATGTCTAATTCTCGAAACTTTTTTCTAAATAGGTGAACAATTTTTAGAATAGATCAACTAATAGTTCATAAAACCTGAGAACAAGAATTGCTCCAGTTATAGGTGAACCATTGTTTACCTAAGCGACAAGACCCGAAAAACTTTGTTTTTTTCTTTATAAATTTTGACTTTAGTGGCAATTTACTTTCGTTTGGTGCATTTTAACAAAAACTTAAATTATGAAAATAGAAGACAGAGTGCAGTTTTTTAAATTACTAATATTATCTTTAAGGATCATCATATCACAAACCCAAAGTCAAAATTTTTAAAAAAACTCAAAGTTTTTCCTGTTTGCAATAATAACTTAAATTTTTTTTTTTTTTAAACTGAAAAAAATATTTGAAACATCGCACTTTTCAATGTTGTTTCAACATTCGATACATTTTATAATTCAAACACAAAAAATTAAACATAAATAAAATATAAATATAATTAAAAAAAGTAAATAAAATTTGAATTTGTGATTGCAGCTGAGCTGCGACATCATACTAATAATCATTGTTTTCTAATAAATATATATCTGTAAATTGTTTCAGCACACCCTTAAAATATAACGAACAAACTCACTTAATAGCACCCCTAAATCACTGTTCTGCATACTTTAATTTTTTTAAAAAAATTTTTTCAAAAAAATTAAAGTAATTTTACACTTTTTCAAAATCTAATTAACACACTTTTCTAACGTAGGAAAAACACTTTAAAAATATGAAAAAAATTTGAAATTTTAAGCTTTATTTGAAAAAAAAATAACCAAAAAAAATTTTTTGAAATATTGAAATGAATAATTTTCAATATAAACTCAGGCCAAGAAATTCTAAAAAATTCTACAAATACTTTAGAAAATTAATTACATTAAACTAAAATTAATAATAAAACTTAAATTTGATTTCTTTATCAATCTTATTAAATTATAAACTATGAATTTTTCTGAATTTACTTAAAATTAATAAAAAAGGTGTGTAAAACACTGTTAAGGGTGTTTTTAAGTATAGTGTGTTTGTTAGATTTTAAAGGTGTACTAAATAAACAATTTATAAAATATCCAAAAAGTAGTGTTATTTTCAAAAATACACTAATTATTGAATTAATCAAAGACTATGTCAGTGCTTTTGTTAATAGCTCAAGATCCTGTAAGAAAAAAAAAAACCCATTATGTAATTTGTAGAATGAATTCAGTGAATGTTGTTCATATTGTTCTTATCTAATGTCGGAAGTAGTTTTATTAAATCAGAGATATTTCAAATTAAAATACAAATAAATATTAAAGGCTTAATTTTTTTTGAATGAATACAAAAAATTTTAATTTAAAATAAAATTTTAATTTTTTCGCTCTGATAATAGTAATGATAAAGAAATTTTACTTTAAATGTTATAATTAAGTCTATGTAGTTAGCCACTGGCTGGTACTCATTTAATAGTACCAAAGAAGAAAAAATTTTGCATCAATAATCATTTTTTTTTTATTAAATAATTCTTTAAATAAAAAAATTATTTTTTTTTCTATTTTTCTATTCACTACATTGAAATAGAGTTCAGCAAGCTTTTGGATCAAAATGATTTTTTGTGATGAGCAGTTTCTTAATTTTATGCCAATTCTTCATAAAATAAGCTTTTTTGTTGATGTACTTTTTTTTAGAATTTAGACAGTTATTTATTAATAGTAGTAGCAGTAGTAGTATAAATGCTGTGGGAGACTTGAGTCTTCATATTATAGTGGGGCGCAGGTAGACGCCCATCTATCATAGCCTACGTCCAATGTTTGAATTACCTATTTTTAAATTTAACACGAATCAAACATAGAGTTTTTTAAAATATCTTAAAATATTTTTTTTAATTTATTAAAAAAAAATAAATTTCAAAATTTCTATAATTTTTTTTATTTCATCTTTTAGATTTAATTTTAATTAAATCAAAAATAGTTAAGATCACAAAATTTAAAGTGAAATTAATGCTTATAAGGACGTAACATCAAAAAATTTTATTTCCTCTTTTACCTAAAAGTTATTTATCATCCATTTCGTTAGAAATTTAGGGCATCAGTCTAAATTACATTGTAGTATTACAATGATCACATTTAGGGTAAATGGGGTGAGAGCTTAATAGGGTTAATCCAATTGCCCCGTTTGTAGCCAACTTTCAGAAATTAGCCGGGAAAACCCAATATTTCACTTATTTTCACTGAATTTTGTGAGTTTTATTTTCATAAATCTTTAAAAAATCGTGTTTAGCTATTTTTTTAAGTTAATTTTTTTTTAGGAAAAAATTTAAACGTATTATTTCAAGAAATAGTTTGTTACTTTCTTTAAAATATTTGCAATCTAAATATGAATTTTATGAATATTTGTAAGATTTTTAAGAAAGAATAAAATCTAAGTGAACCATCTCATCAATTATGAATCAGGTTTTGATTGCTGCGTAAGCAGCAATTTAAAACTTACTTACTAAAGATGTTAATTGAGATTAGCTTTTTCTAAAAATGATAATTTTTAAATAAATAGATTTGTAACTTTTTTAAATAAAGCTTGATCACTCAATTAATTATAAATAGTATTCGGCAGATCCAAGTTTTTGATCAATTTTTCATGATCATGCTCAAAAATTATCAATAAAAAGGTTTATTAGATATTTTTGTTCTTAAATTTTTACTGCACCTGTCATTACTAATAAATAAAATAAAATACTTTTACAATTTGTCTTATTTAATTTTATTTTTTCTAGATTTTTTTTATCTAAAGCAGTCTTAGCTCAACACAGATTAAATAATAATAAATATTAATGCATAAGCAAATTTTCCAAGTAAACATAAAATGTTAAACAAAATTATTTATCTCTGCAAAAATTTCATGCATGCAGAATTATGCACAATGCCATGGTATGGTTTAAAATGGTTTTCTACACAATGAAAATGAAACTCTGCAATTAATCTTTTGATTTAAAAATCATTTTTTTAGATTACTTTTGAATGAGATCATGATAATTTTTTCTTCTTCAATTTACAAAATAACTAGTTGGACTGGTAAATTTTGTGAACAATCTTTTTAATCTCTCAAATTAAAATTTTAGTCAAATTAAATCTAGAAATCTCTTTAAATTTTTGATTTAAAAGTCTTTTAAAATCGAAAGTAATTTCTATCTATTCTCTTAATTAGTTTTATGAGATTTTGATTCAAACAATTATCGAAAAGAATTTTTTTTACAGAACTCTAACTTATTTGAAATAAAAAACATTAAAAAAATCTCAGCGTGAAAAAATTTAGCTAACTTTCTATCACTTTAAACGGTTTTTGAAAGTAAAAAAGTTAACTTTTGAGAATTGCCTCAACAATTAGTAAAATTTTTTTAAGGTCGATATTAAAAGGAAAAATAAACTCTGAAAATTGATATTGGAAAAAATTGAACACTTAATTATTAAAAAAAAGACAAAGACATAAATTCAATTAATTATTATTATTTATTAGATCTAAGCCTCAAAGGCAAAAAGAAAAAAAAAAGAAAAAATACAAAAATGAAAATAATAAAAATAATAATTAGCTCAGATTTACAAATAGATAAAAAAGTCTTACATTCAAATTCAAACTTTTTTAAATAATTAATTTTAAATATGAGATTAAAAAATTCTCCAAATTTAAACTTTTTTACTTTAAAAGTCTTTAACTATTAACTATCATTATTAAAAAAGATCTAAAATTAAAATTTATATACTAAATAAATACAATACATCGAGGCTAAATTCCCAACTAAAAAGGCGTTTTTTACAATGAAATGGGAACTCTAGTTATATTATGATAAAGAAATCATCTTTCTTGGACCCAAAAGTTAATTACAAGAATTAACAATAAAAATTGTTTTACTGGAGTTACATCTGATGACTATTTTTGTGAAATACCTAGAGATGAGTGAATTCACGCGCAATCTGCAGCAGAAATGACAAAAAATTCCAAGTCATAATTTATAATTTTTTTAAGTAATTGTCAGCTTAAATTTCAATTAAAACACTTAAAAAAAAAATTTTCTGTCATCTATTCTCTCCTTAATTTAGCTGAACAATTTGTTCTAGTTCAGATTAAAAAAAAAAACTTTAAATTTATTACCCAAAGGAAAATCCCATAATTCCAGTTTTTCCCAAAATATTCCCTTGATATTTCTCATTTCGAAAATGCGAGTTTTGTCACCATCTTTTTCCACTCGATACTTGATGTCTTGCTTGAGATTTCCAACTGCATTTTCGATGTAAATCTCCGGCTCCCAATTGGACCTAGGGTCAAAAGCCAAACTGGCATCTACGGAATCATCCTCCCAACTGGCTTCAAAGTAGGCATCAGCCTGAAATCTTTCCTTGACATTGTCTATTTCGCCTACGCGCAAAAATATCAAATAAATTTGAACCGTAACCGGTGCAGTTTTTTTTAAATTCTCATTATTAATATACAAATTAAGCTTTAGGTTAGCAGCTTGTATCAGATTATGTATAGCTTGCAGACGCTTCTTGTAATCTTCCACACTCAACTGACTTGTAAGGTCTTCACTGATCTTTGCCTGGTTTTCGTTGAAGCTTGAATCCTTAGAGCTGTTCAACTTTTTTCGATTGAAAACGTTTCTCTCATTTGTAAAGTTATTGCTTGAGCCGTTTGCAGGCTTAAGCATGGACTGAGTGACCACCAAATCCATTTTTTTAATTTACTTTTAAAAAAAGTTACGTATTTAGCTGCGAGATTGGAAAACTTGCTAAATAAATTCGAACCACATATTTATCCATAAATTAACCTAAGAAAGTGAGCTATTTCCATTCGCAGTTTTTTAAGCTATAAAGATTATTTGTTAAAAATTTATTATCATAAAGAACAATTATCTAATAAAAATTATTTATTAGAATTGAATTTAAGGTTAATCTATTTTTAAATGATTTGTGTTTGTTTTTTTTCCGCAAAAAAAAGACTTGAACAAAAATAAAGAAATGAGCAATTTAAAAAATGATAGTTAAATATTTTTTAATTTTCAGAAATTCAAGCGGAAATACTACATGTTATTAAAAAAAGTTGGTTTTTAACGCGCTCCTAAATTAGAAACACGACTTTGGCACAGGCAGTTTAATTTAAGAATGTTTTAACATGGAAGTTGGGATTTATTGTCTGCGTCAAAGTTGTATTTAATAATAATAATAATAAATTGAGTCATAGCAGGGAAGCACCCTGCGAGCCATCCAAAACAACTTATCGAATTGAATCGCTATGATGACTGGTTGTGCGTTTGGCGAGAATGAATGTGGGACGATGAGTGTTCGAGCTAAGACCCCCCCAGTCCTAGCGTAAACGCTTCTGGGGACTGCCCAGGCCTTCAACTCACCGTCTCACTGACTGGGCCATGGTTGGTCGTTGAGGTTTAGGTGGTGGTGGTGTTCGTGCGGGCAAGATGTATGTCGAGGCGGGCCTTGAAGCTGTTAAGGGTTGGAGTGTTGACTGTCGAGGACGCGAGGTTGTTCCAGGTAGATGCAACTCTGTTATTTAGGAAGTTTGTTCGCGCCGGGCAGTTGGATAGTTGGACAAAAAGGCGTTTTTTGTGACCCCTGATTGCGATGGCTGGGCCGTGGCAGGTGATGGACGACATAAGCTTGGTTGAGGCTAGCCAGTATTTCGTATTACTAGAGTGCAAAATCGAACAAGGGAAAACAATGTTTGATTTTAGATAAATAATTAATTTTGCTTTTCTATACGATATATTTGAATAAAAACTACAATCCGCTCTTTCACAGTTAGTTAAAAAATCAACTATAAAAACTATCAACTGTGGAGTCCCTCAAGGAAGCTGCCTAGCTCTTACTATTTATATTCTGTTTTTTAGCAATATAGCTAACAGTATTCCTCCTGAAGTTAAACTAGTCTTGTTCGCAGATGACCTCTGTATTTGGGTATCCAAGCCCGGTAAAAAACAAATTCAAATAGTTCTTCAAAAGTCAGTGAATAGAATTGTTAAATGCGAAATTTGTTCATTTTTGCTTTTGGTTCATTTCTACATAAGTTTTTGGTTATTGTTTTCTCAAGTTTTTAGTTTAGTTAAGTTTTGTTTTTGAATAAAGTTACTATAATTAAAGTTTTGTTTATTAATTTATTGATCTCACACCATCCACCAGAGCCCGTATAGCCGAATGGTTTGCGTGTTAGTCATGCAAGCAGAGGATCGAGGGTGCAAAACCCGCTGAGGGTGAAAAAATCTTCAAAATATCTCTGCAATACGGTGCGAATGCTTAAACCACTTTCACCATAAAAATAAGGGGGCCAGTTTCGACTGGGTAATAATTGCGGTGTAGATGATCATCTCGATGCTGTAGCCTCTGTGTCAGATCGAAGCCGTTGCTCAAAAAGGTACATGAAAAGGAGATGAACGCCTCCCCATTATCCACTAGGATAGAATAGGGTCAATTATTATTATATACACCATCCACCACAGATGTCCATCCATCAAGGACATATAAATTATTAATTAAAGTTAAATGGTAATATAAGAAATTTAACAGAATCATTGAATACTGCAAAAAATGGGGATTTAAAATTAACAAAAAGAAAATTTGCAACACAACATTTACCAAGACTGGTCTTAGAAAAAATCATGAGAAAACATATGGAATGAAAATAAAAACCGGTAACTCTCATATTCCTCTTGATTAAAATCCAACATTCCCCTCGTATTAAATAGATCCTATAATCAAAAAAATCTCCAAAATAAACCTTATCAGAAATTTTAAAAGTTTAAACTGGGAATCAACAGAATTTATATATAGTAGTGATTTTACAATAAGTAAATTTACGTAAATAGAAGTAAAATTACCAATTTTTGCGTCAAATTATTTAAAATCCTAAAATGTCAAAAAAATCTCAAATTTACTTAAAAAAGAAACTGATATTTCATATTTTAGTGAGAGCGAAGAAGAGATACAGACAAAAAAATTGCAAAAAATAAAACAAAAGATGAGGAGGCTGAAATGATAGCGGTAGTTTATGATATAACAAATGGTAAACATTCATTTCACCTCTTACATCAAGTATCCTCAAGCGTCAGATATATAATTTATTTATACCTAGTATTTTAAATTTTTTTTATTATATTTTTAGATAGTCAATGACACAGTGGTTCTTTATCAGAAGAAAATTGTTAGCATTTGATTATCAATGCTTTTATCAGCAGTGACTTTATAGCAAGTAAATGTTCAAAAGGTTGCTTAATATTAGCTAAATATGTTTTTGGAAACCAAGAACTGATTTTCTATAGAAAAATAAATTGATACTTCAGGTTAGGTACTCAAAGATTAAAGCCGAATTATAAAAAATGCAAAATAGAGTCTTGAGAATCATCAAATATTTTCCATTAAGGCCAAGTATCAAAACAAATGAAAAAGCTGATCTAAACTTAAGAAATTATAGACTAAAAAATTCATTTTTTCAGAAAAAAGTTACATTTTTAAAATCTATCTCGTCTCAAAAATATTTCAACATTTTATTAAAACGTTTATTCACTAAAGTTATTTTCTAAAGAATCTATAACGAAACTTAAATTTTTTTTACAGATATATCTGTAAGAAATGTCAATCCTTTTGCATTATTTTATCAGTTTAAAAACTTTTATCTATTTATTTAGATTAATAAAGTTTTTAAAGAATCTTTAAAAAAAATCAAAAAATCCCAAAAAATTTGTTGACTGGGAAGTGTAAATAAGGGTGCAATAAGGGTTCTACTAAGACACTGATCCCCAATTCTCTTCAAGAAAATTGAGGGTCAGTTGAGGGTCAGTCGTGAAAAATTGGGGGTCAGTAGGGGGTCAGGTTTTAAAAATATAAAAATATTCAATTTTCACAAAAAATAAAAATTTTGGATAATAACTAATTTAATTTTCAAAAAAGAGAGAAAAATACAGACTAAAATGATATAATAAAACTTTTGAAAATATTTTTTCTTTGCAAAAAATTGGGGGTCAGGAAATAAAAAAAATTGGGGATCAGTGTTTTAGTAGGACCCTGTAATAATGATTTAAAATAAAAGAATCAAATATTTTAAAATAATCCTTAAATCGAAAAAAGATTTCTAAATTACTAGACTTGTTTTCAAGTCACAGTTTTAAGTCAAAGTCATGACTTAAGTAAAAATTTTTTTTTTAAGTCAAAGTTTTTTTTTCAAACTTTGTTTGAATTTTTTTCTATCTATTAGTTCATTTAAAATTAAGTTAAACTGGAGTTCGATAAAATAAATAAAAAATCTAAAGCCCGTCTACAACAAAAAAATCACTAATTTGACATGAAAAAAAAAATTAAGTCATTAACTTGACTTGACTTATGACTTGTGACTTAAAAACAACTCTGTAAATTTCTAAATGATATCTTTTCTATATCTTAAATTAAAATAAAATAATTTAAAAACTTATAATTTATTTTTTTAACAATTTTTTTTCAAATAAACTATATACAAAATAAAAGATCAGTTGTTTTGATCCATTTTTTTATTGTCTTCAGCGGTGACTAATTCCCCAATAAGAGATGAATAGACCGAACGGTCCGCTTCTTCAAAACTAAGAGTTCTTTTCTTAAAATCTTCCAGAAATTCTTCAATGAGCTCAACATTTTTTTTTAGCTCAAGCAAGCGATTGTGAATGCTTTCCTTTTTTGCCTGATCTGTACCACAGTTGGCATATTCTTGCTTCAATTCAACAAATTGCCGATAGTATTCATTTTTGTGCTGGACAAGTGGACTGTCATCAGCCAAAGCGGCCAAATTTTTTTCCTTTTCCTCCTTTATCCGCGCCATTAGCTCATCACGGCTGTTTTTTAGTGCCTCTGGTAACTCCATCAGCAAAGTCTCAGTGCGCACATCGATCTGAGTCTGAATGTTTTCATAATGATCAATGATCTCTTTTCTTAGATTTGACTCATCGTTGTTCATCGCGACAAAAAATAAATTTTTCGGGCTCAGTCAAAAATAAAATGTGTCAAATTAATATCTTTTTATAATCATTTTTTGTATAGCCATAAATTTATTAATTTTGAATTAAATTAAAATTTAAAATTTTTTTCGTCAGTACTCAGCTGTAATAAATATATTTTTTATTATAATTATTTATTACAAATTTATAGGTATCCTTTAACTAAAATAAATTAATAAATAATAAAATTGATAAATAGTGGATGGAAAACTGGTGTTTTTTGGATGCAGCGTTCAGCTGGGTTTTAATGTCCTCCAATTGGTCTTGAGTGGTAAGTTCGGCTTTGATGGCTCTTAAAAGCGGATAGGAGCCTTGTGAGCAATGTTTGCCATCAAAATCGTCCAGATCTATGCTCCACAGAAAAGCCCCAGACAAATTGTTTGCCTTAATGAAAAGCATCTAATAGAAAAATAATTAGATTTTGCATCTTTAATAAATAAGTCATTTCACTTTTTCATAAACGCTATCCATGTCTTCGTATCCAACCCAATACTTTTTGTCATAAACCAAAAATGGTCCGAGATTGTTTTGATTCCAAAATTTTTTCGAACCATCCTTTCCAATCTTGTCACATATCTTTAAAACAAAACAAAATTCATAATTTTCGTATTCAAAAATTTGTTTTTGAATTTTTTTTTGGAAAAGAAATTTTTTTTTTAATTTTATTAATTTTATAAAATTAGGAAAAAAAGCGAAAAAATTAGAGGAACTTTATTATTAGTTTTCAATATTATTTTCTAGTTCAAATTGAAAATTCTTTTAATTCTTAAAAACGAAAATCTTTGATGATTTTGAAATATTTGAAATATAGTACCAGAATTTATTTGCTAAATAGTATTTTTAATTAATTGAGTGATCAAGCTTCATTTAAAAAATTTACAGATCCTTTTACTAAAATCTTTAATTCTTTCCATTAAATTTTGATTGAGTTTAAAGCTGGCGATTTTGCAGCAGACTTCACCTTAAATTTTTTCAGCTTAATTTCAAAATGACTTAAAAAATCATTCCTCATCATTTGACTACGGTATTAATTTTAATCTTTAGATACTAGACCCTGGTCAAATCTTAAGAATATTATAAATTTTGAAGTTTTAATAGAACATGGATTCATGGTTTAAGACCATTGATCAGATTATACTTTAACAAGAGAGGGTAATATGAGATCACCAGGTTACGCAATTGTCATCAACTGGGTATCCGAAATAAGGAGTGACTTTGATGAAAATGTGATAAAAAATAATTTGGATCATTGTGGTCTTGTAGATAGCTTTGATGTGCTTTCTGTTTTGGAAAAGTTGATTCACGAAAAAATATTCATGAATGAGTATCTGATGTTGAAGAGGGTGATTCAAATCAACTGGTTGTAGAAGGAAACGAATTACAAAATTAATTTTGCCTAAACTAATCTTTTTCATTTTTTTTAAAGATATTCTCAATATTTATTAATTAGCTTATTCAAATCCGATTTTTTTTAGCATTTATTTCTATTTTTTTAAAACATATTATTGAAAATAGAATAAAAATTAATTAATAAAGAATTTTTTTTTCTATTCAAAGTTCTTCAAAAGCCATTAGTCTCTAGTCAAGTCCAAGTCCTGACTTTGAATTTTTTTCAAGCCTATTTCATTAACTTTTTCTAAAACTAGACCGACAAAATAACTACCTGGAACGGAAAAAAATTCATGTGACTGTGATCATGACTGATAATGATCGTTTTGCCGTTCGAGGTAGTCATTTTCACTGGAAATTAAAGTCCAAGTCGAGGCTTTAAAAATTATTTCCTAGTCCGGCCTTTTAGTTCACTTAAGACTTGTCACTTTTAAACAACTCTGTTTTTTAATTTTTTATGCTTTCTGGAAAATGTTTAACCTTTTGTTCATTTGTTGATTTTTTGATATTTTTATTGGAAAAATATTTTACGTCAAAACTGTTAATTTAACTAGAACCAGAATAAAATTATTGCTATTACGATTATTAATTTTATTTTTATTTTTAAATTTTTTTTTTTACATCGCCTACAAGGCGTTCATTGAATAAATAAATAAATAAATAAATATAAAAAATGATTGTGCAAATATCATCAGCTTTGAATTTTTTAGCAATCGACTAGTTTTGATCAAAATATTTTAGACCTTTTTTCTTATATTGACTGCAAATGCCAACAAAATTTTAGAAAGAACAGGTGATAATTCAGACTTAAGCAGGAATTTCATAAAAATTAAAAAAATTAATTATAAACGTCAACTTTTAATTTTTAAATTGCCTATAATGCATTTTATTTTAATTAAAATTTTAATTTAAACTGAAAATAAAGCTATTTATAATATATTTAGCGATCATGGTTTTTCACCTTAATTATCTAAATCATTGAAAATTCCATTCAATCATCCAAATTGGCCTTAATAAATAAATATTTTCGGATTAGCTTTTTTGAAAAAAAATTTGATAACTTTTTAGAAAAAAATAAAAGAAAATTTTAAAGATATTTTAGAGAAATATGTACGATAACCTCTAAAAAAACTCTACAAATTTCTCCAAAATTTCTTTAAAGATCCTTTAAAATTTGGTTGACTGGCCAGACTGGGGTTTAAGGCATTTACCGTGATCTCTTAAAACTCGTATTTTCTTTTTTTTTAGTTTTATACCAGGTAGTTTATCTCACGAGTCAAAATTTGCCATATGATGGGTCACTACGGTGATATTGTTTTAATTTAGAAAAGAAGGAGAACAAATCCATTTTAAAAAAAACTATTTATAAAATATTTTTTTACTTTATATTTAATTTTTTATTCTTTTTTTTATTTTGAAATTTTTAATTAATCTAATTAATTTTCTTATTTGAAATTTTGTAAATTATTTTTTAATGCTGAAAGGAGAGTGCTCTTTCATCAAGCATATGTTATCTTTAAAATTTTCTTTTATTTTTTTCAAAAAAGCTTATCCGAAAATATTTATTTATTAAGGCCAATTTGGATGATTGAATGGAATTTTCAATGATTTAGATAATTAAGATGAAAAACCATGATCGCTAAATATGTTATAAATAGCTTTATTTTCAGTTTAAATTAAAATTTTAATTAAGCAATCAAGCAGCAGACCCTAGGTCACATTTTAATTTAAATAAATAAACAAATAAATAGATAAAAGAAGAAGAAGCTTCTGATCTATGCTTTGGATTATTATCTTGGTGAAGTCTAAAGCTTACTCTCGTGAGGCAAAAGAAAGGAAATAATCAACAGAATAAATAACACATTAAGTTCGGTAAATAAAACATTCAATTTAATAAATTTTGTTTATTAAACTTGTAAAAATTTAACATTTGAAAAAATTAAATTTTTTAAGTTTTATTGCCAACTTTGGGGCTAGTAAAATTTGCTGCCTGGTCTTATTATTTAGCTGGTTTGATTTTAGAGGCTATGATCCAAAAAAAGATTTCTTAATATCTTGATTTGAATATAGATTTTTTAGATGAGATTTTAAGAACAAAAAGGACTTATTTTAGGTGCTAATCTTTGAGAGAGGGGTAGACATTTACATATTTTTTTTGCCCCAACTATATTTTTCATAGAAAACATTCAATGCTTGACTTAATTTAAAATGTCTGCAAAACTCCGCAAATATTTTTTGTTGCAGAATTATTCATAAAACTTGGTTATATCTGAAAATAAAATTTTTCAATTTTTTAGCCACGCATCTTAACCAAAGTTTCAAAAAATTTCCAGACAAAAATTAAATTAACAAAATTTAAAATTCTAATTAAAATTATCAACGAAAAATATCTCATTCTCATTGTTTTTTCTAAAAAAAAGAAAAAAATTTACTTGAACTTTAATTAATTCTAATTTTAATAGAAAATTAAAGTAATTTACTAACTTCAATTTTTTTTGTTATACTAAACTGCTTATATGATTTGTTTATTTTTGTTAATTTAAAAAAATTACTTCAAAATAAGAGAGTACGCCGCCTTCTTGTGTTATGTTACCGGGCATTGCAGGTCCTAGAGCTGGTGAGCCTGGTTTTGTTTTATTGGGATTCTCCAACTCAAACGATCTTCCATAAGCCGGAATTCCAATCACCAGCTTTTGCGGATTTGCTCCATTAGTGATGTATTTTGCTACAGTTGATGCCTAAAAAACCTAATTGGTGCTGGACCTTTTCATTTTGACAAGGACTTACAATATTAAAAGTTGACTGAATTCCTTCTTCGCTGGTCAAAGGAAACAAAGCCGATGTGATCCGTGTTTTTTTCTCTCTACTACTTTTTAAGTCAAATGTTAATAATAAAAGATAGTCCAAATAATTGAATATCTTTCCATTTTCATAAAATTTATCGATCCAATCTACGCGGCCAGCCATAGCTGCCATCAATAGCAATTCTGAATTTTTGGTCTTGAGGCTTTCTTGCTTAAACTTTTCTTTCATTGTCTAAAAAAAAATTATTTTTTTTATAAAATTAGTGAGAATTTTTTAGTTACTTTAACTAGCACTGAAAATCCTTGTTTGGTATGAGGTAGTGAACCACGATTGAGCATGTTTGGGAATTCATAGTCTAAAAGAACGCCATCAAAGTTAAATTTACGCAAAAATTTTATTAAATTTTCCGAAAAAAGTTCAATTTGCTTTTTTTCATAAAAAATAATTTTATTATTAAAAAAAATTAACTAAATAAAAAAATACTTTGATATTTTTCGGGTTGGTGACGGAGTTAAAACCGTAAGACTTAGTGTCATAGGTTCCGATTACAAGAATTATTTTTAATTCTTTATATTTGAACTTGCTTTTCAATATTTTTTCCAAATTTTCCTAGAAAAAAATTTTTTTTTGGCTTTTATTAAAATTTTTGGATCAATTTTTACTGAAATATTTTGTTGCATGAAACCGACCGTGAGAGTTTTGGGATCTATTAGCGCAGCTGAGTACAAAATGTGTGAACAAAGGTCGTAGTTGATAAGATCGGGTGAAAAAGGCTTTAAATCTCGCTTCTCTGCCCAGTTAACATACCAGCACATGTGAACATAGCCTTGGACTGAAAAAAAAATCAAAAAATTCTTAGAGTAAAAACCCAAACCTACCTTTTTGTGAAATAGAAACTAGGACCATGGAAAATAAAAAAATGTGGTGCATTTTGGCAAAAAATTGCTCTTACCAATTATAATGATTGATTGAGGAAAATTTTTAAATATTATATTTTTTTGTTTTTTCATTTAAGTATCTTATTTATAAACAATAATTAATGATTGTTTCAAAAACCGGTCTTTAATGATCAGATTTAGATCATATTGTTAGGCAAATTAGGATTTTTTTTGTTGTAATCCTTTAAGAAGCTATCCTAATCCTTTGATATCAAATGTTACAAAATTTCACTTAATACTTTTTCAGTAATTGCACTCAAAGACACCTTGAGCAAGATGATTTTTGACATTTATTAACTCCTTAAAACTTCAAGACCAAATTTTTAAGATTGTCATGGTTAAATCCTCAAAGATCAGGATATTAGCAAAAAAAAAATATTTAAAAGGTTAACATTAAATGAAATCTTGATCATGAAATTTAGTAAAGGTTCATCAAAACTTCTTTTAGGTAATGCAACACTTAGCTCAACAAAATTCTTCATTAAGAATGCAAGTACGTGATATATTTTGGCATGGCTCGAAAACTTTCTACATGAAAGGAAGCAGAGAGTAGTAATTGGTCAGTACGAATCTGATTGGGTTGATGTGCTAAGTGGGATCCCACAAGGTTCAGTGCTTGGTCTGCTACTATTCTTGATCTTCATAAATAACTTGCCTGAACTTGTAAGTCAATTTTGTAAGCTATTTGCGGATGACAGCAAATTGATCAGTGTCATTAGAAATATTAAAGATCAAATGCTTATACAAGAGGACATTGACAAGATGGTTGAGTGGTCGAAGCGCTGGAGAATGGAGTTCAATGAGTCCAAGTGTAAAGTAATGTATAATGGCAACTTGAATTTTGGTAAACAAGGAAAATCAATGGTAAAAAAGTTAATTTTGATAAATTGATTTCATTTCAATCCGCTTTAAAAAAAATACAATTAAATAAACAGATTGGTCAAATAGTAGATGCACTTGAAATCTTTTTTCAAGAATTATTATTGCTCTCATATTATTTCATTAGCAGTAAACCAAAAGCTTTTAGTAATGCCATTGAAGTTTATTCAGACAGCTGTTGCTCCAAAAGCAAAAGCCGGAAGACCAGCTAAAGCAAAAGAATGCCTAGCTAGGCAATAATCAAATAAGTTTTTGGTTTTTTTATTAGATTTTTTTATATTTTGATTTTTGAAATATTGTTAAATATAATAATTTTTTATGAACAAAAACTAATTAATTTAAACTTATTAAGTAAATTTTTTTGTGCAAAATAGAATTTTTTATTAATAATCGCAACAGAAAATAATTATTTTCAACAAAAAGTAAGAGGTATGGACAAAATTTTTTTAAATACAATTATTCAACAATTCAAATATTATTAATTTCAACTAATTTTTCAACTGTATGACTATTCGATTATTCAGCTTTTCAGGGAAATAATTCAGAATAAATTTATTAAGATCTCTCTTTGCGTCTAATTAACCGGATTCCCTAAACCGGGGCTGCGCCCCGGACCCCATTCAATCCCCAGTTTGTTTTACTAAAATTCTACCGGAAATTATTTGAAAATTTAACAATCATTTAATAGTAGAATAATCGAATAATCGAATAATTGGTAAATATAGAATTTTGTCCATGACTGTAAATCTTGGAAACTTAATAGTAAAACTTTAAAAGGGGTCTATAATGCTCTCATAGGTTCAATTATGTTTATGTTTTTTTTTATTATAAACCTAGTTTCAAAAACAAAAATCCAAAGGTTACAAGTACTTCAAATATCTCAATCAAGTCAATATACCATCTTCCCTTTGACACCCAGTCGGAAATTTTCTTTAAATTTCTCGAAGAAATTAAGTTAGATACAATAAAATTAAGGCTAGAAAAATTGTTTATTAGATACTTGAAAATTTTTTTCAGTCACATAAATACCTTGATAGCCAGGCTTTCCAAAGAATACGTGGATGTCTTTATTGAAAGCTCAAGAATACCCGACTTTAAAACTCCCTTGTCACTTGCCTCAAATATTTTGCAGCGGTGTACAGTTCAAAGATTGTAACATTTCAAAAATGTATTTTTCATTTTGTTCTTTTTGAAATTATCTAACCTCTAACTCTATTTAAAAATTTTTTCTATTTTAATGGAGAAAGGAGTTTGATTACTCGGAGCCATTTAAAAAAATTTATTAAATAAACTGTTAAAAAAAAAATGTAGGACTCAGGAAATTTTAAGCTTCATTAAAAATTATTTGGTTGTATCCATATTTAAGATCGAATTTTAAAATATAAGCTGCTCCATTATGTCTTACTGCTACTGTAGGAAAGCTATGTCTTGTGCGTTGAATAGCCTCATTCGGTTCTCCTGCGTCCGTTCAAATACGGATCTCATTCGGTTTTCCAGTTTAAGTACTTGAACCCAGATTCAATGATATCTTGATCTAACATATTCTTGATTTCTGATTCTACAAGAGGACGCATATGGAATTGAACAGGTTTTAGCTTTTGTTGTAGCGGCTTTGTATTTTCGTCAATGTTAAACTTTGCATCCATGTCTTTCATTAATTCAATTTTTCCAAGAAACAAAGACGGATACTGTTTTGAACAACGCTCCAGCTTTGGATCTTCAATTCCGGTCCCAATAGCATATATTTTGTCTATTATTCAAATAACTGAGCCTTTAAATGGAAATAAAGAATATTAATTGCCATATCCTAGTCAAAACTGCTTAGAATTTAGTTAAGAAATTTTTTAATTTTTTGGTTTGCTTTTTGGATTAAAATATTGATAAATAGAATATTTATCGATCTACAAACCCCAGTTCGAGGATAACATTTTTTTTCTCGTTCATTTACATTAGCAAGTTAGTAGTAGTAGTAGTAGTAGTAGTAGTAGTTTTGGCTGTAGCTGGCTAGCCAGCGAGTGTGCTGATAAGGCACACTATGACAGCTGATGTGATTGATTGCTGCTCATCCAGCAATCAATGCCTGCTTTAAAGCTGTTAACATTGGGGGCTTCAACTAATTGATTTGGCAGCGAGTTCCATATATTAGGGGTTCTGTTGAAAAAAAAGTTATCTCTATGTTGGAGCCTCGAAATTTCTTTGTGATATTTGAAGCAGTGACCTCTTCCTTGGATTTTGGTGACATTAAAATTGTTGCTTTTTTCAACCATTTCTATTCCATGCATGAACTTGTATAATTGAATTAGATCACCTCTTTTTCTTCTTTCCACCAGATTTGGAATGTTTAAAGCCTTCAATCTGCTTTCATACGGTTTGTTTCTAATTGAAGAAACAAATTTCGTAGCTCTGCGTTGAATCTTCTCAAGATTCTCACAATCCGACTTAAGAAAATTGAGACCATACAGGCACAGCAAATTCCAAAAGGTACGAACAAAAGTTAAATACAATGATCTAAATAACTTACAATCAAAACGAGCGAATGATTTCCTGATGCGACCCAACATTTGATTTGCTTTGTTTGTAGCCTCTATCACTTGGTTTTTCCATTTGAGATTTGTATTGAAGATAACTCCAAGATCTCTTTCGGTTTCAGACGTTGATAACTGTTTACCATTAATAGAATAAGTGAATTCTTTGTTTTTATGACCGTAATGCATAACCACACATTTTGATGTGTTGAAGAGAAGAAGCCAATCTTGAGTCCACTTGAAAATTAAATCTAAATCTGATTGAAGTTTCACTGCGCATATTTCTGATACCGTTTGCGAGAATATTTTTGTATCATCTGCATACATTTTGACCATATTCTCTATTCCTTTTGGTAGATCATTGATATACAAAACGAACAAAAGTGGACCAATCACTGATCCTTGTGGTACACCGCTAAAAATCTCAACCCAATCCGACAAAATTTCACCTTGAACAACTCGTTGTCTTCTATTTTTCAAAAAGCTTCAATCCATTTTAGTGTCAGACCATCAAAGCCATACGCTTTCAATTTAGCTATAAGTCGTCTGTGCGGAACAGTATCAAATGCTTTCGCAAAATCTAGCAGAATTACATCAACAGGAATACTTTTGTCTAGACTCATTGAGATGAAATCTAGAGTTTCCATAAGATTAGATGTACATGACTTTTTCCTGACAAATCCATGCTGTTCTTTAGATATAATATTGTTCTTATAAAGATAGTCTTCCATTTTGGTTCTTATTATGCTTTCCATTATTTTGCACGGAATTGAAGTTAAAGATACGGGACGATAATTGCTGACCGTTGATTTATCACCTTTTTTAAACAATGGAGTAATATTTGCTGATCTGAATTGTATTGGAAGCTGACTATTAGATAAAGACTTTCTGAAAATTAAAGTTAAAGGAACAGTAAAGGCTTCTGCACAGTTTTTTAGCAATAGCGGATGAAGCTTGTCTACACCACATGATTTATTTTGATTAAGGTCTTGTAATTTTTTATAAACCACTTCATAACTAATATCATTTGGTTCAATGTCAATATATTCTGAACAGTTTTCATTTAGTTCAGCTACAAAAGGTGGAAGCTCCCCATCTTGTTCAATAACAAAAACATCTTGAATCATTTATTTAGTAGATTTGATATCTCTTTCGGTTCTTGCGTTAATTCATTGTTTGACTTCTTTAATGCTTTGATTGATTCTCTGATTACTTGTTGATCATTTAGATATTTGTATAATAATTTTGGATTCTTCTTAGCTTTATCGATTCACTTTGAGTTCTACTAGAATTGGGCCTGGTTTACTTTGGTCTTTCGATCTCAAGCGTCTTGAATACGCTGGCTTGACATCACCTTTTCCGATAGTGGTCAAAATTTGTTTGATTTTTTCTTCATCTTCTGCCTTCCTGTCTGTTAGAATTTCTTTCTTTGATTCTGGCACACCATAAATGATCACATTTTTTTTTTCTTTTGATTCTTTCATTCATTTCGCTGATGATTGCATTTGCTACAGCTATCTGGTCGGCTGGTTTTTTTTGCATTTTTTGTCCCTTGTTTTACAACTTGAACCCACTGACTACTGATGTTGGATGAGTTTGCTGTTTTATTTGCTGCTGCCAATTCAGATTTCAGTTTGTTTATTTCAATGTCTTTCTCAATTTCTCTTTCCTCTAGATGTTTCACATGATTTGAAAGCTCCAGGACGAATTTCGAAATATTACCGCACCATTCATGCAAAGTTTTTGAATGCCCAGATACGGTTCCCTGTCCAAACGTTTGCCAGTTTGTTTCAAGCAAAAAATTTGAGTCCATTTGACAAAAACTGCGTGCTTTTTATTTTATTTTGGCTAACTTACACCCTAGGTATCACTTGATCATCAGCTTCTCAACTGATGCGCAATGATAAGTAAGAATTAATATACTTGTCACGTATCTCAGAAGATAGACGCTTCTAGATGCTGATATAAACATTAATATAATAGCTCACATCTTGTCTTAATTATAAGCCCGTGTTCTTGACACGAACTCATGGGTATAAATAATGATTCCATTCTCAGTGCTAAAGAGATATATTTTAGTTATTACACTACTTATTAAAAATGTATTGTAATAACATTATAAAACTATTATTTTTAAATCAAAAAATACTCCGGAAATGGTTTAAGAAGATTTTTAGAGGCTCTTGAAAAATTTGTTGGAAGACATTTTAAGTTTTTCGGAAAGATTTTCTCTAAATAATCATCAGAGATTTTTGAGACATTATTTTTCTTTAAAATTTTTTTTTTTTTTGCCTTCCAGAATTTACAATTAAATAACATGCTTTTTTTTAAAAATTAATTATTCAATATTTTTTTACAGAATTTTAAATTTTTTGAATTCTGTAGTTGCATATAACATATTTCATTTATCATTTTAAGAATTTATTTAGTATTTTTATATAAAAAAAAGTTGAAATTTACATGTTTCAAATTATATTTTTAGTTTTTTATTGGCTTTATAGTTGTAAATCTAAAACAGGGTTTATGTTCTAAAAGAAAAACAAAAAATTTCAGCCAAAGCTAATTAATTTTTGTCTATCAAATTATAAATTAGTAATTTGAGGTTAATTTTTAATTTTTTTTAATTATCAAAAATTTATTACCATTTAAAATGATGATTGCACCATCATTAAGAGATTGTTCCATTTCTAAACTTCAGGTTCGATTAAGACATCGTTGTTTGCTCTATTTTTAATATTAGACTGATTAATATCCATGTTAGTCAATATATTAATGTTTATTCATTCTTAATTCTAAAATTTAGATACTTTAAAAAAATATGAGAAGCGACGATGAAAACCAAAAAAGCATGCAAAAATTTTTTGGTAACATAATTAAGTAAACAATTGTGTTAGGGTTTTTTATTTAATTTCAAAATGCTGATTTATCAGTAACGATTTATCTTATTAAGGTGGCATGACTAGAGTTCGAATTAGATGACAAAAAAATAATTTTTTTTTTTAATTTGAATTTTTAATTTACAGATTTATTTTTCAAAACAAATAAGTTTTCACTCTTTTATCTGAAAAAAAATCAACAAATAGGATACAAAAAATAGTTTATAAAATTAAATTTTTCATTGCGAAATTCTCTTTAAAATGAGTAATAATTTTTTCACTTACAAAATTTAAGACTGCGGCGAAAAATGGCTGAATACTACTTTGTTTAAGAAATTGGAAAAGTCTTTTAAACTTAAAAAGCAAATAAAACTTTAGTTTTATGCCATTTTTATAGAATGCACCAAGAGGTTTTCAATAAACTTACTTGATTTTAAACTAAAAGTCTAAAATCGTCTTTGTGAGTTGAGTGAGAGATGTTTCAAAGCAGGATTGAGTTATTCTGTTCCATTAGTCGTCAGACTGGTCGGAGAAAATAGAGAAGATTTTGAGTAAAGATATATTGAATGTCCAACTCAATTGTGTAATTTTTACTTTATCTTATTTAACTTTATTTTTAATTTTTCTTTTTTTATTCTGAAGAATCACTTTAGCTCGGTACAGATTAAAAAATAAATACATTTATAATCGTTTGTTGTTTTTTTGTTTACTTTAAATCAGAGACATCATCCATTGAGACTATGAGGATACTTCTATCCGAATAAGTAAAAATTTTATACAAACTAATATTTTATATGAAATTTTTTATTAAATAAAAAGAATAAAGAATAAAAACTGAAAATTAATTTTTTTTCGCTTTTGATTTTTGTGCAGCCAATTCGAACTGAAATCCGTCTTTGGACGCCTCTTGCTCTTTCTTCCTAACGCCGTCCATAACTCTATTCTGCAACTCGGCCCTGGTCAAAGGTTTGCTAAGGTCGTCTCCTTCACCGTCTCCCAAATTCTCATAACCATCTCTAAAATAAAAATTTCCTCAACAAAACATAAAAGCAAATACGACAAAAACCAAAAAATAAAAAACAAATTGATTAAATTTATTCATTATTTACTCGTAAATATAAACCCTAATTAAAAAAATAACCTTACGAGTTCTTGAATTTAATTCAAATATTTAAAATTTTTTAATTACTTTTTTTCACCTTAACGCTATTACTTAACAAAATTATAAAAAAAAAATTAAAATTCGAGATCATTTTACTATAAGAAATTCAATACTTAGCCCTAATCCTCAAAAAAAGATAATTTTGACAAAAAAAAATTTAACTATTTTAAATTTCAAATCATGATCCTTAAGCCATTTCACTTGACCATTTTGCTAATCGGCCTTGTCAAACTTGTCTCCTCTAAATCAATCATAATCGCCAACTATCACAACGTGCTGCTATTCTTTCCGCGCGAATACGGCGGCAATGATGACATACGCGTGGTATTCGACGTCCGCAACGTCACCTTTGGCACTTTTAAATACATACCTGTAGTGGTCGATGTAGCCTACGACTCATTTTTGAACCATGCTTACTGCTACCTGGAAAGTGCGGTCACATCCTACATTCTTCTGCTGAAATGGGCCGGTGGTGCATGGTGCTACCAGGTTTTGTTTGAATTCCCGGCCTCCCAGTTCTCCAAATACATGTACCACTCCATTGTGCTAATGGATGACTTTTTGTACTGGACCACCGACCGGTACATCATGACAGGTCGCTCTGCTGGCTACGAAAAAAGACTTCTTCTTCAGCCCGGATGGAACCGACTCTACTCCATGTCCCAAGACTACCAAAACCAACTAATCTACGTGTCTGCCTTTGACTACACCGAGAACGCTATTTTCAAGTGTAGCCTCAGACTGTTCAGCTGCGAAAAACTGCTTATCAGCTCATTCACCATCAACTATGTATTCTTCAACCAGTTTTCTGGCAAACTCTACGCCACTAGCATTCAAGGTTCGAATGGCCGCTACTTGTTCAGATATGAAGACGACTTCAAGACCCTGGTTCCAGTACAGTCTGTCAATGAAGATATATCCAGTATACTTTTTTTAAGCCAAGACTTTGCCGTATATTCCAATCAACAAAGCATCACTGTCTCAAACAACATAAACAAGTTCAACTCGAGCCGGAAAACAAGTCCCAAAATGGTCGACCCCTATGCCCTACAGTACATTTTTAGTTTCAATCAACAGATCAATTTTGAAACCTATCCGTACCCGTATTTTTTTACGGACTATCAAAATCTTTTGTACAAAAATAGCCTTTATTTGTTCTACTATTACATATGTGGCATGGACGTGGTCGAAAACGACCAAGCGTTCGTGCCACAGATGGACTTGAACAACAATTTCCTGTCCATTGGAGATTGTCAGACAAGGTTTATGGACGAGAGAAACGCCATTCTTATCCCATCGGTAATTGGAGGCTGTGTTGGCTTAGTGCTGATCATGGTAGTGGTAATGGTGTGCTTGTGGCGGTCGGCAATGTGCCGGTCTAGAGTGGACAGATTAAGATCTAGGATGGGATTGGTGGTGGAGACAAATAAGGCCATGATATCGGATGATTCTATGGAAAAAAAAGAATCGAATCTGGTGTACAGTTTGGAAAGTGAACTGTACGACAAGGAGCCCGTAAACTTGGGAATAATAGACTGCTCGAGGTACAGACTCCAGCCCTCGTTAAGCATCAGCTCGTCGTCCAGTGACGAACTTAAGTTCAAGACTGTGTCGCCAATGTCCTCTGTTTCGGCCAATTCGGCGAACAGGGTCAAGTTTAGTGACCGAAAGATAGAGCATTTTTATGACAAAGAAGAGGTGCCGAAGCATTCGAAAATGTATCACATGGAAAAAGACTACAATGGTTTTGGAAGTAAAGATGGACATTCTAGTAGTCCTAGTTATTCGGATTACAGAGATCAGTTGGAGAGAAATGATAAAAAGTTTAGCAAGTATTTTACAAATTGTGATATTAGCTTATACGGTTCTAATTCGAATAACTACATTGATATTGTTAAATCAATAGGGGATGATGTGACAAGTTCAGAGTCAAAGATTATGATTTGAACTTACCCAGTTGACGGAATTGGCACAAATTGTTTAGTATTTTTGGATTGAGCGCCTTCGCCAATGTAATTGGGAGCTTTTTCTCTAAATGCCACATTGTCTTTCTAAATTCAAAGAGTGTTTATTGAACTTAAAGAGTGTTTTATTTTTTATTTTGGATTTATTTTCATCAATTTTATTATTTTTTTTTAATTATTGAATAAAATTTTTAACTGATTGAAATGTGCCTTGATTATTTTCACAATTCATAGAAATGTGAAAATTAGCTATTTCGTTTGATTTGGTAACTAAAAATGTTTTTTGGAGAAAATCATTTTTTTACGACCGACCCTTTTTGGTGAGTAATTTTGTTAAAAAGAAAGAATATTTTCTCACAATTTTCTACACTTAAATTTTTTAAATATTTTAAAGCTTATCCAGAACTGAATGCTGTCTGAATGGTTATTAATAAACAAATATTATTTTTTCATCCAAAAAAATCTTAACCAACTTTGAAATTAATTTATTGATTATTTTAAAGGTAAATAGGTCTCCTGAAAATTTAGTCCTTTAATTCTAGAAAATTGCTCTGCTGTTTTTACGATCCCCTTATCGAAAGTGTTGATTAGATCTCATAAGAAAAGTGGCCAGAATCATGGAAAATGCGAATGCCTCCCCGTTGGTAAAAGATGGATCAAAACTTAATATTTCAAATTTCAGACCAGTTTCACCAGCTTCAATTTTTTGTAAGATAATGGAAAAATTAAAAAGAAATGAAATATATAATAGTTGAGAATTAGTTATTTAGTAAGAAACAACATGGTTTTATGCCTGGAAAATCAAGCTAAACAAAATTACTTGGATTTACTGATTATATTACATATTAGGTTTAGAAAAGAAACAAAATAGAAATTATTTACGCAAAAAAATTTGATAATATTTCATTACATTTCAATGGATCAAATCATTCATTTCAGACTTGTTTTTAAGTCAAAAGTCTCAAGTCAATGACTTAATTTTTTTTTTTTTAAAGTCAAGTCATTAATAAATAGGTGATGCATTTCTTAAAGAATTATAATTTAATTTTTTAACATTTTATGATTTTTGTGTTTGTTAATTATAAAAAAAATTTTAGTTCAACTCATAACTTTGACTTAAATTCAGACTTGGGCAAAAGTCAAAAAAAAAAGTCATTTGACTTGACTTTAATTTTTTTTTTTAATTTTGTTTTTAAATATCAAAAAAAGAAAAAATTAACATTAAGTGTTCGACATCAACATTTAATTTAAAAAAAAAAGAGCTACATCTTTCGAAAAAAAAAAATTATTTTTTCTCTAGATTTTTCAATTTTAGTGATTTTAAATTTAAAAAAAAAATTAAAGTCAAGTCAAATGACTTGACTTAACTTTGACTTAATGACTTTTGCCCAAGTCTGCTTAAATTTTTGTGACTTAAACTTAAAACTGTGGCTTACAAACAAATATGATTCATTTTAGATATAAAGCAGCGAGTAGTAATGGGTGATGCTATATCAGATTGGAGCCATAGACAATGAGCCTATAATTTTTAAAATATTCTTTTGTGTTCTTTTACATATTTATCCATGTATCCTTTTTTACTAGCATAAAGAGTGTTTTTTAGTGTCCATTTCTTAGTAATCCTTTATATTTTTCTGGCAAATAAACCAAATAAAAAAAGATTTTTCTCTTATTTAAATTAAACAGCTTCTCTAAACCAAGGCTTCGCCCCGACTCAATTTTTCCCTGCCACTTGTTTATTCAAGAATTAATAAAGCTCAAGACATCGTACATAAATAAAGGACCAAAGGACTCAAAAAACAATAATTTGTACATTCTAAGAAAGGACAGAAAACAGCAGAATATTATGCTTACAAAGAGAATTTACACAAAAAAATTTTTTTTATTAAAAATAAGCTCATTGTCAATCCATGGACTTTCTAGAGTCATTCGAAAATCGGTAGTGGGAAAATTAAATACAAATTGAAAAAAAATTATTCCTTTTTTGATAAATTTAAATAAAAGTTAATAAAACAAATTAAAAAAATACTGCAGTATTTTGCAACATACTTTTTTTTTCTTTTTTTGTTTTAAATATAAATTGGGGGATCCCCGGTCTTCCTTCGTTAGTTACCATGTGTGTGTAAAAAAACACCAATTTAAAAAAGTAGAGTTAAAAAGGTAGTTTAAAATTTAAGTAAAATTTTTGACAAAAAGGTAGATTTTTAAAAATTAGCTTGAAGATTGTTTGATTTAATCTATTTTTATTAAAAAAATTTTTCTAGTGTTAAAATAAGACGAAAAATAAAACATAAATATGATTTAAATTGATTATTATTTGGATTTACAAAAAAAAAAGAAAAGAAAGATTTTATTTAAGTTAAAAAGGTTCATCAAAGTATGTTGCACAATACTTTAGAATTATTTTATCTTTAATTTTAATTTATCAAAAAAATAAATAATTGTTGTTCAATTTGTTTCTGATTTGCACAATAATTGAAAATCAGTGTTTATCATATGTGGATGATGTAAAATTTTGGAGATTTTAAAAGGCATGAGAAAAAATGGTCAACAGAACCCAATTTTTCAAAATTTTCTCTAAATTTAAGATGGCTTATTATGTAAAGAACAAGTTGAAACATAAATATCAAATCTCTTGATTACATGGTAAATATGAGCGCTACGAAATGATTGTAGAAAAGGATTCAGGAGTGATTATGTCCTTGGAGCTCAAATGGAGCATACATTGTTCATTTACATCTAAGGGGTGACAACTTTTGAAAATTAAGTTTTAAAACCGAGCTTACTTTTAATACAAAAACTTTTGAGAATTTAATTTTAATTTGTTTTCTTTGGAGGTTTTTTGTTGGAAAACTCTCAATTATTGAATCCATGTGAAAAAAATTAAAAAAACAGTCAACAGCTTACCAAAAGATGAACAGAAAATTAGAAAAATTATGGCTCAAGTTCAAATCACATACTTTTTGTTCTACATTCATAGTAATTTTAGTAAGATCTTATTCTCGGAAAGAAAGGGTCCTACTAAAACACTGACCCCCATTTTTTTGCAAAGCAAAAATATTTTTAAAAGTTTTAATATACCGTTAAGTTTGAATTTTTCTCTATTTTTTGGAAATAAATTAGTTTTTCTCCAGAATTTTTATTTTTTGTGAAAATTGAATATTTTTTTATTTTTAAAAACCTGACCCCCTACTGACCTCCATTTTTCTTGAAGTATAGTTTTTGAGATATTTTGATTAAAATAAAAGACACTTGTAATTTTGAAATCGGTTTTAAAGTTTTAAAACGATATACCATTCGATCAAGAATTTTCTAAGTTTTTTGACTTTATGTTTGTTCTCTTAATTTCAAAATTATTTTTAGCGAAAAAATTATAATCTAAATATTTATGCTTTGCAAAAAAAATGGGGGTCAGGAAGTTTATAAAAATTGGGGGTCAGTGTTTTAGTAGGACCCGAAAGAAAGCATAGATTAGATTAAAAATATTCTGAAAAAATTTGACAAGTCTACTATTTAAGAAATTAGACTCTATTTAATTATCACAGTAAAATTTAAAGTAAATATAATATTTTGATCGTTCCAGAAGCTGTGATGAAAAAGCCTCAAAGTTTTGAGTCAAAAAAGAGAAAGAGAGGACCTGATTTAGCTTTTAAAAATGAATCTACAAATTTAACTTTTTATTTTGGTATCACCTGATGATTTAAGTAAAAACAAATGGTTCAAATAAAAACAAAATTTAAATAAAATCAAAAATTTAATTTTGGGTTTTTTTTCCAAAACTAAACCAAAAATTTAAAGCTGTATTAAATATTCATCTTTTCTTTTTCAATTTTATAATCAGGAAAAACAGATTTTTAAATTGAATTTTTTGAATAAAAGATAAGTTTTGGAATTATTTTCATTCTTTTTTATCTATAAATGTAATGATTTAGTAAATTTTGAACATTTACAGACAGTATCCCCGCTTAGAATTAAAAATCAATGGGAAATTTTTAATAGATATTTAATGATTAATGAAAATAGTATGATGAAAAAATTCAATGTTGTAATGTGAATAAAAACTTAATTAAATGAACTCAATAGAATGCAAGAATAACCTTGAATAATTAAATTACCCGCGAAACAAAAAACTAATTTTTTACTTTTTTTATTCTTTTGTCCTGAACTTCACAAAACCTTATTCTAAATTTCAGAAGATAAATTTCTAGAAAATGAAGATAAAAAAAAGGCTTAATAAAATCAAATTTTTACAAAAAATATTTTATAAATTTTTTTAGTTTACTGCGCCTTGCAACAGCAGTAAGCTTTAAATTGTGAATATTAGAACTTAAATTAATTTATTAATAAACTCTATTTTTAATTTTTATTAAATTAATATTGATTAAACATCATCATTGTCTTAAACTTCACCTCGTTTTTGATCAAACTACGTATTGGTAAAATTAAAGAAAATGTAAATATAAATTTTTAATTTAAATTTCTAAGGTATTTAAACATTAGTGCTAGAGACTTCAGAAGGCTACTGAACCACATAAGTTTTAAAGGCTATTTTGATGTCCGCAAGGGCAAATTAGATATCTTAGATATTAAGATGTTTTTATGTGCGAAAATCTTTTCATTTTTTAAAATAAATAGATCTGTTAAACATTTACTTTCATCCTGCTCAAGAAATTCAAGATGACCTTCATCTATTTTAGCAGTACATGAGCCCTTTCCAGCAGCAGTAAACTTTATTCCTAATAAGTTTTTGCTCGGTAATTTATGGAAAAAGAATTAATAAGAAAAATAAAGAAAATTTACACTTGCCCGACTAAAAAATATTCAATAGTTAAGGGATCTTTATCAATTTAAAATTAATATTTTGTAAAAATATTTGAAAAGTCTTAATACTAAGAACGACAAGTTTTTGTTATGAAAGTAAATATTTTTTTTTCCAAAAATCTGAATAATTTTTTTAAATTGAGTGCTATTGTGAAATTTTTTTCTAACATTTTTTCAAAATTCAAAGTGAGATTAATGTTTTTTTTTTTATATAGTTTTGTTCCCAGTGTTTTTATAAACTTTTATTTTAATTCAAAGATTGAAGATTTGTAGAGATTTTGCACATCATTAACAGACTTTTACTGTTAATGCAACAGAACTTATTTTGATTTTCTGGAAAAAAAATTTTAGATTTTTTGATAATTTTCAATTTTTTCTGTTCTCTAGTAGTGAATTTCACAAAGCTTTTAAAAATCTTTAATTCTCCCGAAAGGCCTGAATTTTTTTTTTCAATTCATGACAAAAGGTCGATTTTTTTCTTTTCATTTTGATAGTTGCTGTTTTTGAATATTTACCAGGGATGTTTACTTGAATTTTTTTATATTTAAAAGTATTCGTCATTTAGGGGAAATAACGCTTTCCTGATATTTGAAATATCAAAAAATGACAAACACAATGTATTATAAATCCAAAATGAAAAAATGCATTTTTTAACTTACCTTAGCTGCAAGTATGCTCTGCCATTTAAGTAGCTCATCAGTACGGCTATCAATTATACCCAAGTACTGAGACATGTTAGTCTCAGTGACTCCCTCTTTACTAAGAAGAAGAATGTCAATTTGAGATCGATCACAATTAATTTTCTTGAATAAAGACTCAATTCCTATTTAGATACAAAATTTTTTTAATTAAGTCCAAAATTCAAATCCTAAATTACCAATTCTAGACTGATCCAAAATTTTCTTGTTAGCCTTTATCTTTTCTTCATATTCATCGGCCAATTTTTGAGCAGTCTGATACTTTTGTTCCAATTCTTGTAAAATTCGCTTTCTTTGCTCTTCCATTTCAATGCCTTGTTTCTCAAATTGCCTCACATCGGTTTTAATCTTGAATTTTTATAGAATCTAAAAACTCAATTCTATTTTTGATTACCTGGTCAATTTGTTCCTGCAACAACTCCACTTGGTTGTTCAACTCATTCACATAATTAAATATGGCATAGTTTTTATTCTCGACTTGGATAAAGCGTTCCACTAATTTATCCAAATCTGTTTCGCCAGTTATCTGCTCTATTTCTTTAAATTTAGTCTCATAGGCTTCTACAGAGTGTTCTTCTCTTTCTTTTCGCCGTTTCTCAGCCGCCTCAGCCTCTATAAAAAATATAATCTTGATAGTTGTATTTTTATTTATTTATTTGAATTTAATTAGCCTCCTTCAGAAGAACTGAAAATAAAAATTAGAAGAAGAGAGTACAGGAAAAAAATAAAAAATAAAAATTTATTCTAGTTTTTTTTTTTTTGAAAATTTTATGAAACTTGAAATGATTCAAATAAAATAAAAGTGAAATAATTTCACAAAATTTTAATTTTCGTTAAAATTAAAAGAAAATTTAATAATTTATTTTGGCATTCTGAATTTTAGAATAAAAAATAAAAAACTTAATAGCTTTTTTTCTTAAATTCTTAAATTGATTATGTAAATTGTATCAATGATTCAATCAAAAAAATGCATACACGTTAAAATTACTGCAGAGGAGGTTGGATTTAGGTTTATTGATTGTTTAATTTGATACAATTTACAGAACCAAATTTTTAATTTAAAAACAAAATTTGAGTTTTATAATTTCGGTCTGATTTTTTTGTTCCAAAATTCAATGCTTTAATTTATAGTTGGAAAATTAGGAGATGCTTTATTTTGAAAAATTATCATTATTTTCAACAAATTAAAAAAAATTTTATATTAGAATTTAGTGATTTAGCTAAGGTTTTAAATTTTATCAAAAACTAAAATCAAAAAAAAAATCAAATTGAAACTAGAAGCAGTTCAATAAAAAAAGTAAAGAAAAGAATTAAATTTAATAGTTAAAGACGGATCTGGTTTGATAAGTGTTCACTATTTATAACATTGGATAAATCGTAATACTCTTGAAACGAATTTTCCAAAGTAGTAGCTTGTTGCTGTTGCTGGTTTTTCTCTTTTATTTATTGTCAAAATTAACTAGCAGGTATTAATTTTTTAGAAGCATAAAAAAGCTATCATTAATTAATTTTTTTTACTAGCAGTTATAAAAAAAATTTGCAAGCAGAAGAAAAAAATTTAGTGTAGAAAGAAATAGATCTCTTTTTATTTTAGGTTAATTAATTAATTTGTCAACAAGAGATTAATTTTAAAATTTTTCGACATTAAAACTTTCTATTTATAATAAAATAAACTTATATTTTTAGCGATTGTTTCAAAATTTGAATTATTTAACTTGAAAAACTTGTTGTTTAATTTTTTTAAATAACTACGTATTTTAAAAAAATTAAATAATTTTAAATTTTAAATTTTTATTTATTATCTATATTTTATAATAATTTTAAATAAACAAAGTGTTAAACAATTGTGATATAGCGACATCTTTGTCGATATCACTGGAAAGTTGATTAACTTGACCATGAGCGTTTAAGTTAACAAGGAGCATAAATAGCTGCTCCAATACATCTTACGACAAGATCGGATAGACGGGCCCAAGGGTACTAATGTAAATATTACAACAATCATGATGATTAACCTAAAAAATTTTATTTAGTTATAGTAGTAGTAGTGTAAGCTGTAACACATAAAGTGTGAGTGCAGTTTATAACGCTGCACTTTGTCAGCTTGTGGTTTTGGTTATGGCCACATACTTCTAAAGTTCATCAATTTCAGCTTCGGTAGACCGATCTCCTCCAAGTCTCCGTGGCCATATGTCGGTCAATTCTGCCTTTAAATTGGTTAACCGTATCCGCCTCAGCTATCTCCGAGGGTAACATATTCCAGGTGGTAGCGTTGCGGTTCAGTAAAAAATTATCCCTCATGGGTGCATTTACAAATTTTTCCCTTATTATCTGACTGTTGTGTCTTCTATTAGCTCCTACTGTGTCCCCTGTATTTCTTAGACCCAGTTCTACCTCTTCGAAACCTTTTGTGATTGTATAAATTTGTTTCAAGTCCCCTCTTTTCCTCCTAACCTCGAGACTTGTTAGTCCTAATTCTTTTAATCTTTTTTAACCTTGCCTTACTTGTTTTTTTTTAGTTATGGTTTTAAATTTTAGCAAAAACTAAATTAAAAAAATTAAATTGAAACTAGAAGCAGTTCAATAAAAAAGTAAAGTAAAGAATTAAATTTTTAAGTTAAAGACGGATCTGGTTGAAATTTTTAAAAACTAAAAAAGTACCTTTTTTTTTTCTCCATATAATCAGCTCTTCATCTTCATTTCTCTCTTGAGTCTTTATTTTCATGAATTCTTTCAATTTTTTGTCATGGTCAATGACTCTTATCAACTCTTTGAGCTCAGTATTCAATTGTACTTTATCTTTGTCCTCCTTGTCTCTCATTAGAACCATTTTAGTCTGAGCCTCTTCTCTGAAAACAAAATTTGATTATTTTTTTTAATTATTGAATTTTTTTGTACCTTTGATCGTAAGCCTGTGTTGAGTTTTCGATGACTTGAGCAATTTCTTCCTTCAAAGACTGGAGTTCTTTTTCCAGTTTTTTGTGCAAGTCCTCGAATCGATGTCGTTCAATACGAAGATTATCAATCTCGTCTCTTAGCTCGGCATTCTGGGTAAGAATGGAATTGAATGATTTCAAAGCATGGTCAAGACGATTTTCAAGAGTTTTTTCTTTTTTTTTAGAATGAGTAACAAAAGCCGCACCTGCATTAGTTCCACCAACTTCACGTCTTTTGTTACGGATCTTTTTCTCCCATTCTTGTATTTTAACTTCAATTTCTTTGCCTCTGTCCTTTTCGTCCTTAATTTCCTTTTCCCGTAAATCTTTTAGTTCCAGCAATTTTTCCAAGGTCTCAGTTTTGCTGACATCTTTTTTCTCGTTGGTCTTGCTCTCAGCCAAATTCAGATCTTTGTTCAGCTCTTCTTTCTCGGCCTCCAAGTTGTTGATCAACTGGTTTTGGAGGCGAATTTTTTTTTGCACCTCAATGCTGTACTGAAGCCGTTGCTGTTCCGATATTTTGTATTGAAGCTGAAGTCTTTCCAGTTCGACTTCGAGAGCGTGCTCGTCATCCGAGTCGTCCGAGTGGTTCATTTGTCTATACATCTTGGTTATCTCAGTATTATGAGTTTTTATTAAAAAATATTATTTTATTTTATAACTCAAATAACTAAACTGAACACGAAAATAAGTTTCTATAGAAACTTGAAAAAGTATCAAATAAATTTTGTTTCTAAGAAGAAATTTATGTACAGTTATTTTTAATTTTTAATTCTATAATAATTAAAAAACAATAACAAAATATAATTATTTACTAATTCAATTACTTTAATATTATCTCATTTAAATTAAAATATAATTAAAATTCTTTTGAAAATTTAAATTGATTCTTTTGATAAATTTAGGTGTTTTATTTATTTATTTCATAAAAATACACCTGTCTCGGCGATGTTTAAAAAGAAGATTAAAAATAAATATAAAAAGTTTTAAAGACATTTGTCTAGTAATTTTTTTTTAAGTTTTAAAAAAAAAAAAATTTATGTACAAAGAAGTTAAAAAAAAGAATTATTGAAAAAAAATTAAGCTACTCTTACAACATAAGCAAAATTATTCAAATATATTGTTTTTTAATCTGTTTTTAATTTTTTTATTATTTTTTTGGTGTTTTAATAGAAGACGAGTAGAAATTATAATAAAAAAAAATTCAAACTTTCAAAATCAACTTTATTAAAATAATAATCAATGAGACATTTAGTTTTAAAATTATTAGGATTTACCCTTTACTTGGCTCTTAGAGTTTTGAAAACGATCTCTTTGGTCAATATTTTTGCTAGTTGAACCGAGATTACTGGCTTCAGAACTGGCTTGAGACTTGACTTGGATTATCTTGTTTATCAGTTTAATTTTTTATCCTTTCATGATTCAAGTTGCTAAATACTCCTCTCTTTTTTAATAAACTAAAGGAAAATTTTACCAAACTTTTTTTTAATAGAAAAATATTAATTTAATATTTTAAGTGTTGTATTTATTAAAAAAAAAATCATAATTACAATATTAAAAAAAAATTAAGAATTAATATTAACCCTTAATTATTTTTAAATTGCATTTTTTAAACGGAGAATGTTTTTCTATGTATCAAAAAAGGTTTTTTTGGTTATATTTTTTTTTATTAATTAGAAATTCATTAATGACTAATTTGAATACTTGTATAAAATTAAAAAAGTTTTTTTAAAATGAAAATTTTTCAACTAGGTTCAACTTTTTTTAATAGAGGGTTCCTATTATTCAAATTTTTATTTTTATTTTATATACAAGTAAAAAAAGACATCTTATGTTTAAAAAATTAAATTTTGTTTAAGAGTAAAGAATAGATTATTTCAATATTTCAATAGAATGAGCTTGTGAAGAGAAATTCCTTTTTAAGAGGATGGTTTAAGAAAATTTTATTTGGAACTTTTTCTGACTGAAGATTCTGGCGAAAATCTTAAAAATTACATGAAAATTAGAAGTTTGTTTTAAATATTATTTTATTTCTTAAAATATAGTAATGATTTGCATCGAGGATTTGACGATAATTTACTTAGATTAAGTAAAAAAATGAAATAATGAAAATATATTTTTTTTAATTAGTTATAAAAATGTTCATTTGTTCTTAAATTTTTAAAAAGTTGATTTTATCTCAATTATCAATCATTGTGATACAAAAATTGCAAATAATATCTGGTTAAATTTGAATCTGACCTTATCTCAGATGGATGACAATGAGTTTATTAGCTAAATGGCCAAAAGCTCTTGCTTTGTACCTTACAAAGATAAATAATATTATGCCAGATGAATACCATTTTGAAACCTGTCATTTTTTTAATTTGAAAAAATCAGGAGAAATATTGGCAGGCACATACCTAGGTAGCACTATCAGCACAACGTTGGAAACACACAGAGACATTAAGAATAGACTTGCTAAAGCAAAGAGTGTCTTTGCTAGACTCCGACCTGAATGGAAATCAAAAAGCTACAGCAAGGAAACAAAGCTTAAACTATACAACAGTGTAGTAAAAGCAACATTGATGTACGGAAGTGAATGTTGGGGGATGCGTGAATCTGACAGGAAAAGCCTTAACACCTTCCACACTGGAAGCCTGCGGAGGATTCTCGGGATACACTGGCCTGAGACATTGTCAAATGCTGAGCTTTACACAAGAACAAATTCAGAACCATTAAGTCAATGCATTAAGAACAAAAGGCTGCGATGGCTCGGGCATGTACTTAGAATGAAAGATACACGGATACCAAAAAGGGCCCTTCAATGGACACCTCAAGGGCGACGTAAGGTAGGACGACCAGCAGTAACATGGAGGTCAACAATCACGAAAGAGCTCATCGAAATGGGTATGACATGGAGAGAAGCAAGAGTAAAGGCAAAAGATCGACTTGAGTGGAAATCAAAAGTAATGACCATATGCTCCACAAGGAGTAAACAAGGAAGAAAAAAAAAAAAAAAAAAATTGGTAGATTAACACCATGTGGAATATTCATTTCGTTTATTGAGGTTATAAATGGTGAGCAGACTGGTAAATAGTAAAATCATTCCGTTTTTTTTATCCCAAATCAATTATCCCGTTTTATTATTTAGGCAATTTTAATTTATTTAATATAAAAATAAAATTAGTAATAATATAAAAAATTTAAATTTATCAGAAAAATTTACTACTGCTAATAGCTAGGATTACTAGAATATCTGTCCAAAAAATCCAGGTGTTTCCTTTGATTTTCCTCATTTTTGTTACACGTTGTTTATTAGTGCCATTTTTTGCTCCTAATTCTTTGCTTCATTTTTGATATCCGAATCTGTTAAACCTTCAATTCTCTCAGCAATTGCTCTTTCAACACTTTAAAGTCAAACTAATATTTTGAATTGATACCCACGTGAAATGTGAAACATCAAGTTTTAGCAACCCAAATAAATAAAAGAAAAATTCCTGAGATAATTTCAAAGCAAGAAATTTATGTAAAAATCTTGCTAAGAAAATATGATAAATTTCTAATTTAATCAAACGGAAAGCTGTCTAAAATAAGCAATCTATCAAGTCAAGTCAAATCACTAAACTTTAAAAAAATATATCTTAAGTAAATTCACCAAAAAATGACTAAAAATTTTGGCTTATGCACAAGTCTGATGGTGAGTCAATAAAAAAGTTTTTGAAGGAGCTTTGTAAGTAAAATTAATAAATACACAGCTCAAGTTAATTATTAACAGAGTTGTTTAAGTCCAAATCCAGTCTTTTTTTAAATTACATGAACTTTAATTTGGGACTTTTAAATAACTCTGATTATTTATGATATATCTTGTCATCTAAATGAGTATGAGATAAAAGGACAATATTAAGGAACTTGTTGAATTAGAATGCAGAAATTCTCAAATATCTGAATTAAGTTTTAGATTAATTTCTAGATACAAATATTAAAGCCAAAATTTTTCAAAAAAACACTTTATTGTCTTTGGTTTTGTCAAATTCAGTACAAAATGAAAAAAAGAACAGAAAAAGATGTAAAAAAATAAAATAACTTGTTCTCTAAAGGTTTAAACTTAGTTCTGTAAATTCATCATAATGCAACATTCAAAGTTGCATCAAATATCAAGGTCTGCTAAGTTTGCAGAGTTATGCAGAAATTAAATTTCAATTTAATCGGGCGTAGTGTATTTTGCAGAGATTTTGCACACCATTAGCAGACATTTACAGTGGATGCAACTTTGAATGTTGCACCATGCTGCATTCACAGAATTAATTTCAAACTATAGAAAAAAAGTTATTAAATTTTTTACTCTTTGTTCTATTTTTTTGTACTGAACTTCACTAAACCATTGTCTTTTTTATTTGATAGTTTGAAAATTAATGAATTTATTCAATTAAGAAAATAAAAGAAGTTTATTCATAATATGACTTTGTATTTTAATCAATATTTAAAAAAAAATATATTCGTCAATTCTAAAATTTTGATAAGATCTTGAGCTTTTAAATTAGATGTTTTATTTGTAAAACTTTGTAAAAGACTTTTTAAAAATAAAAAATAAAAAATTGAAGAAATTTGAAATATAAATATTGAATAATCGAATGTTGTTCTTTAAAAGAAACTGTTCAATGGTCGAAAAAATACTGCTTAACAACAAAATCTATTTAAAAATTAAAATTAAATTTTAGTAAAAAATTATTTTTTTGATTTTTTTAGAGCCTCATTTAAAATCTTTAGTTTATTTTTTGAACCTACAGGTCATTCTCATTTTTTTTGCTTGTAATGCCACATTTTTGGCATCTCGAAGTTGATGATCAAAATCGATTTTAAAATTTGAATGTATTAATTCATTTTTCGATTCTTTCATTTATTACTTTTTTGGAATTTAATATTTGAATGCTAGATACAATTATTTTGAAATAAAAATTTTGTAAATTATTTTATTTTTTAAATCTACATAACATGTAAAGCATGTTAGATTAAAATTTTTTAAATTAAATCAAAGATTAATTTTCAAATCTAGAGATAAATTCTTTGAATTGATCATCAATTTCAAGATGCCACATTTTCCTTGTTATCAATTAAGCTTTCCGTAGGCTCTTCTAGTTTGTGGGCCCTCTCTTCTCTTCTAATTGTCAATAGCTCATTTAAATTTTTCATTACCTTTTATTTATAATTTAAAATGAATATATTTGTTATTAAAAAAATAACACTTAAGTCACTTCTCAAACGAATAATGACAAAAAATGAATGCAAAAATATTTGGTTTTTTAAATTGAGAAATTGTTAAAATTAACTCATCTGGCTGATAAATAATAACTGCTACATATTATCTCTGAAATGAATTCACGCAATATTTTAGTTCAAAAGTAACTTTGGAAAAATAAAGAATTCAAACTTACTTAATTAAAAATTTATAATTTGTCTGTTTTTTTTATTATTATCCTTTTTTTTAACTGAAAATAAAATTCTTAAATAAAAAAGAATTTTTCTTAAATTTCTGAGATTCTGGAATAACTTCTGTTAGGTAAGTTTTCTTGGAAAAATTGACGATCTTCGAAATTTATTTTCGCTAAGAAATACTCAATAGCGTATTTTTGAGATCTATTTCTTTCTGCTAGTAATTTTTTTTTTTCTGCTATTAAATTTTTTTTTAACTGCTATTAAAAAAAAATAATTAATGATAGCCAAAATTTAACGCAAAAAAAAATATGATACTCCCTCCAACATTGTGTATCATGAAGCTTTTAATAAACTTAAATTACTAACAGTCTCAATCGGCTTTTTGAGTTGAGTGAGAGATATGTTGGGACAGGACTGAGTCATTTTATTCCAATGGTTGTAAGACTGGTGGAGAAATACAAAGAAGGTTTCGAATCCAGATTTATTGAATACCCAACTCCATTGTGTAATTGCTACCTTACTATTTCCTCCTTTTTTCCTGAAACCTGAACTATGTAAACATTTGCCACATGTAACAATCTATGTCTTCTAAACTTTCATTTTTTTTAGCTTATTTACTTTTTTTTGATTTATTTATCCTTTTTTTTATTTTTATCCTTTTATTTTTATTTATATTTATTCTGAAAGAGCATTAGCTCGGTACAGAAAACAAATAAATAAATAAATAATAACTTCAGAACATTTATTATTAAAACTAAAACTTAAATTCATACAAAAATGGCTAACTCAACTAGAATTGAATTTACACCTATAGTTAATGACCCTGTTCAAGTAGCAAATAATGATACATTGAATGATGCTGAAGAAACTGATTTGAACCAACCCGTGGACGAAAAAGACGTGGCAAAAATAAACAATATTTCGAGTTTTGGCTTTTTAAAGATTTTGAAACAGCTGATAAAATATAATTGTCCCTATTCTATCCTAGTGGATAATGGGGAGGCGCTCATCTCCTTTTCAAGTGCCTTTTTGAGCAACGGCTCCGATCTGACACAGAGGCTACTGCATCGAGTTGATCATCTACACCGCAATTATTACCCAGTCGAAACTGGTCCCCCTATTTTAATGATGAAAGAGGTTTACATTCGCCCCGTATTGCAGAGATATTTTGAAGATTTTTTCACCCTCAGCGGGTTTTGAACCTTCGACCATCTGCTTGCATGACTAACACGCAAACCATTCGGCTATACAGACTCATGTCTGATAAAATATGCAGAGGTATTTTCGATGAGCAAAAATGGAGAAAAGGGAATTTAGATAATCAAGAAAAAAGACGATTTTCATGTTATTCACAAGGTAGTAAAGGTAATTGTCCAGTTCAAATGTATTTGCTCTTGCACCAAGATTCACAAAAATGCACTCAGTAAACAGATAAACATAATCATGCGAGTAAATGTGTATTACAATTTGATGATCAACGTTTAAATCCAAATGTTAGAGATGAGATACTAAGAATTTACGAAAATGAAACTAAGTCAAGTGCTCTTATTCTTGATAAACTAGACGATAATGATATGGTCGCTTCTGTCCACCAAATATACAATTTGATTCATCTTTATAAAGTTAAAAATTATGGTTCACGGAACATGACATTGAATGAACTTAAACTATGGTGTGCTCAAAATCAAGATATACCCGAAAGTTAAGACAAAGTTTTTGTTGGAAATACATATTTTGAAGCTGGTTTAGACGAAGTAAAAGCGTTTATATTTTACTACAAAGCGTTTAATGTCTCTGGTTAAAAAATCTAAGCATATATGCATTGATGCAACATATAAATTGCTATGGCAAAACATCTTGAAAAACAAAAAAAGCTTTACAAATTCAACTATCTGAATCTCAACAGCAACAGTTTATCAAGAAGAGCATCAACAGCAACAACAACAAGCTACTCCTTTGGAAAATTCGTTTCAAGAGTATAACGTTTTATCCAATGTTTTAAATAGTGAAAACTTATCAAATCCTTTACAAAAAGATGAACCGATTGATTTAAATTTTGGTCAAGATTATCAAGCTGATGCATAAAAATCTTCAAATGGTCCAAAACGTCGTGGCAGACCTCGTGGTTCTACAACGAAAAAAAGAAATACAGAAAATAATTCTGTCAGAAAATCAAAAAGAGAGCGAAAAAACTAAAATTGACATTTCCATATGAAATTTTTATATTTTTTGTCGGTACTTAGCTCAATTTTTTTATTCTCCTTTTCAACTTTAATATGAATAAAATTTTGTAAAATTTTTTATGGTTATTTTTTTATACTTTTATTTTTGCAATCAAAAGAAACAATTTTGCTATCATAAACATAATTTTAACAGCAGGTGGAAAAAAATTGCTAGAAGAAGAAAAATAATTACTATCATTATATTAGCTAGCAGAAAAAAAAATTACAAGCAGAAGAAATGACGTCCCGTATTTTTGCCTAAATTTACATTTAAATTTTATGCTTTTATTTATTTTTTTCAGTTTCGTTCAAAACAAATTTTAGTTACAAACTGATCGTAACCAAATTATACAAAACAATTTATCAGACAGAGATGAAAAAAATTTTATTTCTATTTTGTTTGTCTGAAATTTAATTTAATTTTGATAAATAATTTTAAAGTAAGAACAATTCGTTGAGCCTGCATGCAATTTTACTTGTCATAAAAAAAAACATAATATTCTAAATTAAAGATATTTAATTTTTTAAATAAAAAAATGAATTTTATAATTTTTTTTCAAATTTTAAGTAAGTCTTAATCTAACAGCAGCTAATAAAAAATATTAGAATTTATTTTGAAGCAATTTTTCCAATTTTTTCTTCTCAACTAAAAAAATCACCACAACGCTTTGCTCCGGTGAAAATAATCGAGGAACCAATTCAATATTTGAACAGCTTGTACACAGCTAATCACAATCAGCTCAAATCAGATGATGACATCGATATGAAGCCAAAATTTAAGCCAGCTGAATTCAGTGGTCCTTCATTTCTTGCTCAGTTAAACGGGCAATGCTTTGATTATCTAAGCAACAAGTAAAAAATATCTAAAATTAAATCAAATCTATTTCTTATCTATAGTTATAAATGGTTCGTTTGTCCTTACCAAAATGTAACTCAGTTCGAACAGAATTTGAGATGGGAGCCATTTAAAGGAATTATTGGGTTGATAATTTTTTATTTTATTTTTCAATTTTATTTTATTTTATAATTCAAAGAGTTTGGTATGAGTGGGAGATAATTGATGGAAAATTTTCCTCTCTTTTAATGCTCAATGGAGATGAATGTGGTACTAATGGAGCGCGTCAAGCAAAAATATTTTTTATTTGTGATCAAAATGATACAAAAACTCAAGTTGATGAAATAACAGAACCACATGTCTGTAAATACGAAATTAAAATAAAGACCCATTTAGTTTGTGAAAAAAATTACGATTTATTTACAATGAATGTATATGCTTATTTAAATGATACCCTAAAAGTCAAATGGGACAATATTTACACTCAATATCAGAATAGAATTATCACGGAAAAAGTAATTTTCGATTAGATAAAATAGGGTATTAAAAAATTTTAATTTTAGATGTATAATATAAGTTTGAATCAGATTTATCAAGATGGCGGATTTTTGAGGCGACAAGAGGATATTAAAAACTTGGAAATAAAACAAAGTAATGCAGCTAATGTTGAACAAGACTCGAATGTCTCAAGATCGATTAAGAAAATTAAATTTTTAACCTATGACGAATTACAAAATAAACTGGAAGAATGTGAAAAAGTAATTTTTTATAGATTTTTCTACAGAAAATTGTTAAATTTTTTTCTAGGAAAATAAGCGCTTAAAAAATATTATGACAGCAAACAATTTAACCGGAAAATAATATTTTTATTTGTTTTTTAATTCGAAAAATTTACCAATTATTTCAAATAAAAAAATAAGAAATTATTTTCAGGCCTACAAGTGACTCAATAAAAGCCCAAGGAGCATATCTTTAAAAAATCAAACTTTGAGCTTTAAATGTGAGAAAAATGACAAAAATACATAATTTTTAATATTTCCATACTTAGTATCAGTTGTTCTGAGTTTTTTTTTAATGAAATGTTATTATCATTTAATCTATTTGATATTTACAGAAAGATTTTAAAATGGATCGCCATTTTTTTCAAATTGTGTTAAGAATATACGGATCATGGCGATCTCTCATTTGATCAAAGACTCCAACATGAATCAAAGACTTAATAAAAATGAGGTAAATATTTTGAAATAAAAATTTAAAAATTCATAGTTCAATAAAAGATAATTCAAAAGTTTATCATAAATAGTTGATCAAGGATTTATGAGTTTAAAAAAGGAATGTAATTATTTAACGAGTCAAATATGTTTATTAAAAAAAACAAAAATACTGAACTTAGGAACAATTTTATTTTATTTAATCAGTATTATAAAAAAAAAAAAAAAATAATAGAATTAGTATGTTTTTATTTTTTCAGGTACAAAAAAATTTATTTAATTACAAAAATATTTTATTAAGTTCTTTTTTGGAACCCACTGGTCGGCCATGCTTTTTTGTTTCATGTCTGGGTTTCGAATATCTTGTCGAATATCATGGAATCATTTAATGGAAAAAAAAGAGTTTGCGGCCTGTTTTTTGATGTTTCTAAAGTCTTTGATAGGGTTTGGCATGAAGGTTTACTTTTTAAATTGATTAAATTGAATCCACCTCATTACTTGACTAACTGGATTAGGTCCTTTTTAGATTCTAGGAGATTCAAGGTAAATGTGAATGATCACCTAAGCGAAGAATATCAAATAACTTCATGTGTTCCTCAAGGCTAAGTAATTAGTCCCCTTTTACTTAGTATATATATTAATAACATCCCCAAAAGAAATAAAACAAATAATGAATTCTCTCTGATTTTCGGAGATGATCTTGTTACATTCTTCATTTATAACAAGAAAGGGAACCTAGAAAATAAGATTAATAAATACACCAACGAACTAGAACAATGGCTTATTAAATGGAAAATGAAGATATCAGTTGAAAAGTCGTGTTCAGTAGTCTTTTCTAGGTACAAAAAAGAGGGTGATAATCTAAACCTAAAAATTTATGGAAACAGAATAGTGAGCCAAAAAGGAATCAAGTTTCTTGGCATTAAATTTGATTCTAAGTTAAACTTTAATTAACTGGTAGACGAAATCAAAGAACGCTGCAATAAAAGGTTAAATATTATTAAGATATTGTCAAACAAAAAATGGGGTCTCAATCAAAACGCACAAGGAAATTTATATAAATCTTTAGTCCGATCGATTTTAGACTATTCTTTTCCTTGCTTGAATTCATTTTCAGAAAATAATATCAAAAAACTTTAAGCAATTCAGAATACAGCAGTAAGATCTATCCTTAAGTTAAAATATGATACTCCCTCCAACATCGTGCAGATATATTGAATACCCAACTCCATTGTGTAATTGCTACATTACTATTTCTTCTATTTTTCCTGAAACTTGAACTATTTAAACATGTGCCACATGTAACAATCTTTTCCAATTTATGTCTTTTCAACTTTAATTTTTTTTAGCTTATTTACTCTTTTTTGATTATTTTTTTTTATTTAATTTTATTAACTTTAATTTTATTTTTTTATTTTATTTTTAACTTATTCTGAAGGAGCTCTTGCTCGGTTTGCTCGGTACAGAAAACAAATAAATAAATTAATAATATAAAGGGTAATAAGCAAATTTATCCCGTTTTTTTATCCCGAAAAAACTTTAAATAAAAAAGTACAGGGAAGTACGGTAATAACGAAGTCACTGGGGGAATCCAAAAGCAGTTCGTATTAAACGAATTTCGTTATATCCAAATAAGAGAAAATAATGTTATTTGTAAAGTTTTTATTAATTTAAAAAGCATAATCTAGTACAATAAATCATAATTCATAAATCAGAAATCAAAAAAAATATTTTTTAAAATAATCCAATATTGCTTTTTGTTTGTCCATTAAGCCTAAAATTTTTAATTTATTTGTTTGGAAATTTTTGATAAACAATAAGACAAAATATTTTTAGAATTTTTTTTGCTTTTTGTTTATTTATCTCTAGATGCAAGATTATTTTTTCTTAATATTTAAAGTGTAAGATTTGACTTTAAGTCTTTTTTAATTGTGTTAATAAATGCAATTTATTTGTTAAATAATTTTTAATTTATATACTGATACCTTCATTAATTTTTCAAAAAAGTTCGGCAACAAAAATTCATCAAAAACTTAAGCATATTACTCAAACTCTGTATGTTTTAAAAAATAAAAAATCTAAAATTTAAAAATAGATAAAATTTTATTAAAATTTGAGCTTTTTCTTTTCATTAGTTTTGAAAAAAATAAGAGAATACATTTATCTATTTAAATACGACAGAAGAATGGCGAAAATTTGGAACAGACTAAAGAAGATCCATTCAAAATTAAAAAAAAATTATAAAATCTTTTTAAAAACACGATCAAATAATTGCAGTATAGATGCTCAAATAAAACCACATTAAATTTTAACCCAGACAAAATAAAAACATTTCAAAAAACTCTTTCCATTCACTTAATAAAATTTAAATTTAAATTTTTTTTTTTAAATTATGAAATAAAATGAAGTTCTTAATCGACGATCTAGTTATTTATTTTCCATATGACTACATTTACCCGGAACAGTACACTTACATGAAAGAGCTTAAGATGACTCTGGATGCCGAAGGGCACGGCGTGCTGGAAATGCCCAGTGGCACCGGTAAGACCGTCACTCTTCTATCTCTAATCATAGCTTACATTCTTCAGTATCCGGAAAAATTAGTCAAGCTAGTCTACTGCTCACGGACAGTTCCGGAGATCGAAAAAACAGTTGGCGAACTTAAACGCCTCATTGACTTCTACAAACAAGAAACCAACCAGCCTGAACTCAAATTCCTCGGTCTTTCTCTAAGCTCCAGAAAAAACCTATGCATCAACCCCGAAGCCAACAAGTCCAATGTAGGCAAAGAGGTCGACAGCAAGTGCATGAGCATGACTGCTTCGTTTGTGCGCGAGCATGCCAAGACAGACAAATCAATCAAGCTGTGTTCGTTTTATGAACAGTTTGATCTAGAAGGACAGGACTCGTTGATTCCATCCGGGGTCTATAATTTAGATGACCTGAAGCAGTACGGCTCCAAGCGCAACTGGTGTCCGTATTTCCTAGCCAGATACACCATGCAGCACGCCAATGTAGTCATTTATAGCTACCATTACCTGCTAGACCCCAAAATAGCCGAAATTGTATCCAAAGACATACCCAAAGAGTCAGTGGTTGTGTTCGACGAAGCGCACAACATTGACAATGTGTGCATTGACTCCATGAGCCTTAGTATCAATAGGCGTTTACTGCAGAGAGCTGGCGAGAATTTGGAAGCGCTGACCAAGCAGGTCAAGAAGTTAAAGCAGCATGACGAAGAAAGATTGAACAATGAATACAAAAAATTGGTCGAGGGTCTAAAAGAGGCGCAGATTGTGCGCGAAACAGACATGGCGCTAGCCAACCCCATTTTGCCCAAAGATATACTTGACGAGGCCGTGCCCGGCAATATTCGCCAAGCGGAGCATTTTTTAATTTTTATGAAAAGATTTTTGGAGTATGTCAAGAGTAGATTGCGCATTAGCCACAAAGTGCAGGAGTCGCCGCCCTCATTTATAAATGACATTTTTTCTAAGGTCTACATTGACAAAAAACCGCTCAGATTTTGCTATGAAAGACTGAGATCTTTGCTTAAAAACCTCGAAATAGCTGATTTACAAAGTTTTTCGCCTTTGATAGTTTTGACAAATTTTGCAACCATGGTCAGCACTTACACAAATGGTTTTACCATTATAATTGAAATACCAGATGACGGTAGGCCTATTACGAGCATTTCGTCAGCTAATGCTCCTTCGCCTGTCCTGTACTTCGCATGTCTGGACGCCTCGATAGCCATAAAACCAGTTTTTGAGAGGTTCAAATCAGTAGTTATTACATCTGGAACTCTTTCTCCTTTGGAGATCTACCCAAAGCTTTTAGATTTTAGAGTGGCAAATATGGTTTCTTTACCGATGACTCTGGCCCGACCAGTTATTTGCCCTATGATTGTCGGCAGAGGAAATGACCAAGTGTCAATATCTTCTAGATATGAGACCCGAGATGACATAGCAGTCATTAGAAATTATGGAACTTTGGTCGTAGAAATGTCCAAAGTAGTACCGGATGGCATAGTGTGCTTTTTTACCTCTTATTCGTACATGGAGTCAATTGTCTCCAACTGGTACGTTCAGGGTATAATTGAGCAAATTCTGAAGAATAAGCTTTTGTTTGTAGAGACTCAGGATTCGATAGAAACAAGTTTAGCTTTGTATAATTACACTAAGGCTTGTGAAAATGGCCGCGGTGCTGTTTTGATGGCGGTGGCTCGTGGCAAAGTGAGCGAAGGCATCGACTTTGACAATCATTTAGGTAGATGCATAATTATGATAGGCATACCTTATGTGTACACTCTGAGCTCGATTTTGAGAGCTCGTTTGGAATTTTTGAGGGAGATGTACAATATTAATGAGAGCGATTTTCTGACCTTTGATGCGATGAGACACGCGGCACAATGCGTCGGCAGAGCTCTCAGGGGCAAAAATGACTATGGCATCATGTGCTTTGCCGATAAGCGCTTTGCTAAGGCTGACAAGAGACAAAAATTGCCAAAATGGATCAGAGACTACCTACAAGATTGTGATTGTAACTTGTCGATTGAGGAAGCAATGAGCAAAGCAAAACGCTGGCTCAAGCAAATGGCCCAGCCGCTCACGCACAAAGAACAACTTGGCATTTCTTTGTTAAACGAAGAGCTACTTGAACAGATAAGGCTAAAATCTAACTATAATGACAATCGGATGGAACATTGAAATTTTTGAATTTATCCCAATTTTGATATCATTTTTTTTCAATTAAAATATTAATCAAAATTTAAATTAATTAATGAATTAAATATATGCTAATAAACCAATTTAGATCAAAATTTATTTATTTATTATTTATTTATTTATTTCAATTAACGCCAAACGACGATGAAAAATTGTTATGAATTAGTAAAAGTAAAAGTCCCATGGACAAAAAAGAAAATATGTAAGACAAAAAAAAGATTATGAAATGATATGAAAAAAAAAAAAAAAGTTTCGATTATCTTATTATTTATTTTAAAATTACAAGTCGAGTCAACTTCAGTTTCTTCCAATATTAACCGTAAGTCTATTATTAAAATTTATCATTTATTTGATTTAAGCCAGATAGGCAGAATTACATAAGATAAAAAAGTAAAAATCTATAAAATAATTAAAAATTAAGAGTTATTTACATTTGATTCTTATTATTTTATCTATAAAATTAAGAATTCATAAAAATGATTAGTTCAAATATTCACTTTGTTACTTTTGTTTAATTATGAGTAATTAGATCTAAATTAAAAATTAATTTTAAAAGTACAAGTAAAGTTTTTGCTAACTAGAGGTAGAGATGATTGAATGCAACATTTTATTTTAAGATTAGAATAATTTAATATATTAATAATATTATACGTTTCAAAAAAATTTATTTATTTAAAAAGATTTCTTTTTTTTTCTTTTATTCGAATTAAGGAAAAAATATAAATAAAGGGATAAGTTGAAAAAATATCCGAAAAATCAAAATCAAAATTAAAAACAGCTGTACATAAAAATATTTGTTAATCAAAGCAAATTTTGAATATTTTCTTTTTTGTTCAGCGAGACACTTCTGTTCAGACCTCTTAAGTTCTAGTCAAACAAGATAATCGAATAAAGGACGAGTACAGATTCAAATTAATCTATTGATTAATAGTAATTAATTTAAAAAAGTGAAAATTTAATTTGATTACTTTTTTTGAAAATTTTTTATTATAAAGCGCCCAATATTAAGGTAACAAAAATTAATCTAATATTTTAGCAATTGAGTCCTATCACAATCAAAAAAATCCACACCACAGAAATGTAAGAAAGAAAAAAAAACAAGAAAAAAGACGGTTATAATCGGCTTCCATGGCTGCTGGAGTGTGGTTCTGGGCTCCTTACTCGATTTTATTGTGGATTTCTCCTGGGTCGGTTTGATGGTGGATTTTCTCACATAGTTGGCAGGAAAAAAAAATTGAATATAAAAGAGAGCACAAAATGATAATTATTGAATTTAAAAAACATTTACATTTATATTAAATATTTAATTCTATTTTTTTTCTTTTTATTTTCAAAAACACTAAAACTCTGTCTTATTTGTTACATTTTATTTTTTTATACTTTTTTTTACATCGCCTTCATTGAAATAAATAAATAAATAAGAAAAAAAAAATTTTTCCGTGCTTTATTAATTTTAACTTTGATTTCAAATAAAAAACAAACAAAAAACGTAGGTTCTCTAACGTTCTGTAATTTTTAATGAAAAAATAATTATGGTCTAAAAAATTAAAAATGATATGAAAATTTTATTTGTAACCTTTTCCTTATATTTGATTCACTTTAGAAGACCATTGTAGAGTTGTTATAAACATTTAACATAATCTAAATAAAAAAGCATGAATTTAATTTGAAAACTAATTGAGATAGAAGAAATCTGATTTTATTTTCAGATTCCTCAGCATCGTTTTTCTATAATGGCAATTTTATATTGTGGTAAAAAAAGGAAAAAGTAAACAATATTGTCGAAGAGCAAAAAAATGTTTTTTTTTTTATTTTTAATGGCAAAATTATTTAACTTCAAAAAACTACATTTTCTAGTAGATATTTTAATGCTCTATTCAAAATTATAATCAGCTTAGGGGTGTATCTGGAAAGTAATGAGGGTGTTTTGTGTTGTTTTTTTTTTCATTCGAAATTTTAAGGTGATGAAAATGGGTGTACAGTAAAATTCAGAAAATTAGGAATAAATGTATCAAAAAAAATTAGAACTTTTAAAAATATTTTGGCGGTTGAATGATGTACTTGACTTGAAACTTGTGACTTTAAAACTACTAAGATCTATTGATACCAAAAAGAATTTTTGTAAAAAAATCCTTTAGAATGCGAATAAAATGAAGAGTGTCTGGAAGGGAACGTAAGTTTAAGGTTCATCTCAATAAAAAGCAACGGTGATATACTTAAAACTCTTATTTTCAAATTCGTATTTTATAATTAAAATAAATTAATTTTCAAGTATATTTTGAAGTTTTTTTTGAAAACAAGTGAAACAGGTAAAGAAAGTGAAAATAATCAAATATGAATAAAAGCATTGGATGAGATTTTTAAATAAAAATTTTTGAAAAAATAGATTAAATTAGATTTTTAGAGTCAACAAAATCAGTAAATTACTTTCGAAACTGAACAATTAAATTTTGGACTTAAAATAAATCTAAAATCATATTGAAAAATAGTAAACTCAAAAATTACTTCGATAAAATAATTTCAGAATTAAAAAAAAAAAATTAATCAAAAAGTTTAAATCTGGATTTATTTCTTATTTCACTGAAAAAAATAAAAGATAAAAATTGCAAATGATTTCAATAAGATTTGAATTAAAAAAAATATCGAAAAATTAAATTCCAGGTGAATTGATAAAATTGATCTAAAATTACTAAAAAAACAGAAAAAAATTATGAACGATCGACAAAAGTTATCAATTTGAAAAAAGATATGAAAATGTTTGAAGAGATTTAAAATAGTTCTTTTTTCCAAGTAATCAAATATTTGATCAATATTAAGTAATTCTTTAAGCCATCTAAATTAAACAGAATATAAAAGGATGTGCCAAAATTGTCAAAATCAAACCAAAGAAGAAAAAATAAAATGATTACCAAACTAGCAATCTCTGTCTTATTAATTGCATTGTCCGTATCTGGACAATACAATAATTGTCCAAATGGATACTCTCCATATACAATTCAATCTGGTGACACTTTTTCTGTACTAGCTTCTCGTTATGGAACAAGTGTCGAGGCGATTACCGCTGCCAATCCAGGTGTTGATTCAAGATACTTGCAGGTCGGTCAAACTATTTGTGTTCCTAACAATGGATACAATACAGGCTATTATCCTAGTTACACCACTGGTTATTATCCAGTCTATAGCACAACTGGCTACTATCCAAGTTACACCACTGCTGGATACCCATCAACCTACTACACAAACTATCCAACCTATCCATCTGGATACAACACAAACTACAATACAAACAGCCCATATCCAAGCAACACTTATTACGGTGTTAATCAAAATGGCCAATATAATTCCAACTACCCAAAAGATTGCAACAACTACCAAATTAGAGCTGGAGATACGTGCAGCAGTTTGGCTGGTGCCTCGTCAAACTATTTCTATCAATTGAACTCTGGCATCAATTGCAATAACTTACAAGTCGGTCAATTTGTATGCTTGCCTTATGGAAGCAACTATGCAACCATGAGTGGATACTATTCGGGTTGTCAAAATTATGTTATCAAAAATGGTGATACCTGTGCTAATCTTGCTTCACAATCCGGAGTCTCACTCAGCCAGTTCTATAACTTGAATGGATACTTGAACTGCAATGCTCTCCAAGCTGGTCAGAGTGTTTGTCTGCCAACAGGCACAGCTGGAACTAGCATGTCTGGCTACAGCAGCGGAAACAGATGCTATGGAAGACAATATACCATTCAAAAAGGCGATACTTGCTGGTCTGTTGCTCAAAGATTTGGCACTAGTGTTGAACAATTACAAGCATGCACTGCCTTGAATTGTAACAACTTACAACCTGGCCAAGTTATTAGTTACTAGAGAGAATGTTAACATTTCACCAAAGTCAAAATTATTTAACAATATTTTATGAAAACACAAATTGAAAAAAAAAAAAAAAATTTCAATTTTTTAATAAAAAATTGATTTGATCTTAATACATTTTAACTTTCTCTTAAAAAATTTATTTAATTTAATCTCTTTTTCGTATGTCATACTTCACAACAAAGTTTCTAATCTATAAATTGCAATGTAGTAATTATTGAATATCAAAGTCTATTTTGCTTTTACTACTTCACTTTTTCTTTCCTTTTTTTTTCTTTTTAATTTAAATTTACAAAATTTAGCTTTTTAAACTTTGAAACAAAATATGTTTCATTAAATTAAACTAATAATAACTAGATTTTCATTAACTAGGAAATATTAATGATTAAACAAAATATCAACATTGTCACATTTCTTTTTATTTTTCAATGATCTTTCCTCTTTTTTTTTCAATCGTAAATTTATCTAATTTTGATATTAAAATTTTGTCATCGCTCTTTAATTTATTTTTATTTAGATGGTTTTAATTGTAAATAAATTGGGTCGAAAATTATGAATAGCGAAAAATTTAATTTTCATATCTAAATTCACATTCACAATATGATTTAAAAAATCAATTTACTGAAAAATCTTTCTAAATTTTATCTTTAAATTGGACTGTTAAATGAAGCATTGTTTGTTTCCCTTTTAAAGCTTGCAGAATAATTTGCACTGCAAAATTCAAGTTTTATTTAGAATTTAAATTTTGAATTAGAATTTTTGTATGAAAATTCACAATATTTTTTATCCTGATCTCTTTGATATTTAATAATGTATAAGTTATCATTCTTTAATTTAAATTTATCTTTTTTAATTTACTTCTATATGTATTTCTTTTTAATATTTATTATTTACTTTATTTTTAACTTTATTTATTTTCGAGTTTTTTTTCTAAGTGAAGGATCTTTAGCTCTTCACAGATAAACAAACAAATATATCATTGTAAAGTTTGTTTAATTTTTTGTGTTTGTATTACAAAATATATCTAATGCTGATAAAGTGCAATGTTTCAAATATAAAAAATAATTTTAAGTTAATATTGCAAGAATGGAAAACCTTGGGGTAAACGTAAATTATCACTTTAGTCAACATTTTAAAGAAACTTTTATAACTAAACTTTTTTTAACTTTTTTTCTAAAATGTTCACCTATTTAGAAAAAAGTAAAATGTAATATTAAAAAATAAGACAAAAAAATAATTAGTTTAAAATTTTTAAGCTGGGCGGAGTAGGTAAAATTTGCGAAATAGATGAATCTATGTTCCCCAAGGCAAACATTTGAAGGGTTAATTTTTTTATTTTTATTTAAAGGCAAGATTTAAGTAGAGAGTGCATTTGAGTATTTGATTCCAATTGTTGATATTAACCATTCGTTCGTCCATTCCAACAAAGCATCAAGATCTTTTTGAAGTACTTTTGAGTCTTCAAAATCTTGAACTACAGTCGAGTCTTGTTATAACGATGCTGATTAATACGATATTCGCTTTATAACGATATTTTTTTTCATAATTTACATTCCCCAATATAATTACATGTTAAATTTCTTTGTTAATACGATGTTTCTTTAATACGATAGGTTTATTCAGAAAAAAACGTACAAATCAGTGCTAATTGATCGTTTTTAATACGATATTGATCTTTTAAACAAAAAAATAGAAGACCAATGAAATCCAGTTATAATTAAATATAATTAAATATTAATGTTAATTTAATTGCTTGTGTGTATATAAAGGTAATTTTATATACATATATTTCTGAAGGAGCTTTAGCTCGGTACAGAAAACAAATAAATAAATAAAAATAAATAAATATGTAAACAAAAAATGTCCACTCAAATTAAAAGAAAACCTTTGTCATTAGAAGAAAAACTTGAAATTTTGAATGATTTTAAAAAAATAATCTCACTGTCACAGAACTTGTGAATAGACCTCAGAGTACTGTTTCTTCTATTCTTAAGGCAGAGAATCAAGAAAAGATAAAAAGCTTATATGAAAATAATTTAATCAATCCTAGCTCTAAAAGAATGAGGGGTTCTAATTATGTTAAAATTGAGAGGTCCTTGATCACTGGTTCAAATCAGTTATGGCATATAAAAATATTACTCTTAACGGTCCTTTTATTCAAGCCCAGGCTATTAAATATGCAACTATGTTAAATCATACTGATTTTAAAGCTAGCAATGGATGGTAGCAATGGATAGAACATGTTGAGCCAATAGAAAACGCATTGAAAATTTCAAAAAAAGAAGCAACGGACTGCATAGATAAACTACGATTGTTTTTTGCCCAAAAGAACGAAGACTGTTCTTTATTCATTGATCAGTTGTCTAAAATGGATCAATTTTGTAGCGTCGATCAGTCTTTTCAAAGTAAAATTGATAAATATTTTTCCTTTTAATATATTTATTATTTTTAAATAAACAATAATTCCTTTAAAAAAATTTATTTTCAATATTTTTCTTCCCATCCTTTAACATGCAAATTTGATTAATACGATATTCGTTTATACGATGTCCTTTTTTTCAGCCCAAACACATCGTATTATCCAGACTCGACTGTACCGACAAAAGCTTTGTATCGTCAGCAAACAATAAACTCAAGTTTCTTGAAGCGTTTGGTAAGTAGTTAATATAGATAACAAAGAGCAAGGGGCCCAACACGTATCCCTGGAAACGCCACTTTTAACACGCTTCTAACTTGATACCGCTTAAACAAATTATCTAAAAGTTAAAAAAAGAATTTCCAATATTATTTTCAAATTTCTAAATAAGAATCAAAGTCTTTATATTTCACATTTTGAGATTTTTAGCGGTATACCACAAGGATCAGTGATTGGTCCACTTTTGTTCGTTTTGTATATCAATGATCTACCAAAAGGAATAGAGAATATTGTCAAAATGTATGCAGATGATACAAAAATATTCTCGCAAACGGTATCAGAAATAAGCTCAGTGAAACTTCAATCAGATTTAGATTTAATTTTCAAGTGGACTCAAGATTGGCTTCTTCTCTTCAACACATCAAAATGTGTGGTTATGCATTACGGTCATAAAAACAAAGAATTCACTTATTCTATTAATGGTAAACAGTTATCAACGTCTGAAACCGAAAGAGATCTTGGAGTCATCTTCAATACAAATCTCAAATGGAAAAACCAAGTGATAGAGGCTACAAACAAAGCAAATCAAATGTTGGGTCGCATCAGGAAATCATTCGCTCGTTTTGATTGTAAGTTATTTAGATCATTGTATTTAACTTTTGTTCGTCCTCTTTTGGAATTTGCTGTGCCTGTATGGTCTCCATTTCTTAAGTCGGATTGTGAGAATCTTGAGAGGATTCAACGCAGAGCTAAGAAATTTGTTTCTTCAATCAGAAACAAACCGTATGAAAGCAGATTGAAGGCTTTAAACATTCCAAATCTGGTGGAAAGAAGAAAAAGAGGTGATCTAATTCAATTATACAAGTTCATGCATGGAATAGAAATGATTGAAAAAAGCAACAATTTTAATGTCACCAAAATCCAAGGAAGAGGTCACTGCTTCAAATATCACAGAGAAATTTCGAGGCTCCAACATAGAGCTGTTAACTATGGAACTCGCTGCCAAATCAATTAGTTGAAGCCCCCAATGTTAACAGCTTTAAAGCAGGCATTGATTGCTGGATGAGCAGCAATCAATCACATCAGCTGTCATAGTGTGCCTTATCAGCACACTCGCTGGCTAGCCAGCTACAGCCAAAACTACTACTACTACTACTACTACTACTACTACTACTACTACTACATTTAATTTTAAATATGAAAATGCTTGCATTATTAACTTGAAATATTTTTTTTATTTGAGACTGAAAAAATAATTTGAAACATCGCACTTTTTTAATGTAATTTCAACATTGGATACATTTTGTATTTCAAACACAAAAAATTAAACCAGTTGCATTTCAATTTACTTTTTTTTTCAAACAGATTTTGAAATCGATACTTTTTTTTGTTTTAAAATTTTTTTGAATAAATCATATTACACACCTTTTTTAAAGTTCTTCTCAAGGTTTTTAAATTAAAAATAGAAAAAATTTCATTTAATAGTCTTAATAACTCTTGGATCTTCTAGTTTAACTTATATGATTTAATTGCAGATCACTGATATTAGGATCGTGTTTTTGTTCTTACAAAATCTACTTTCAAAATATTAAAATTCAAGAAACATAACAAAATTTTTATACACAACTTCTTGCATAAATTTAGAAAATAAAATGTCAGCTTTATTTTTAAATGATAAGAAAATTTTTATATGCAAAAATAAAATTATAAATTTTTAAAAATATTATAATTAAATTCAGAATATTTCTATTGAGATATTTACCAAGTCAAATTTGCTTCAAAGAAGCAAGGTTTGAAAAACAAAATTTTCATCTTTAATTTCATTGAATTCAAATGATTATTTTTGATGGATTATGAAAATTTAGAAAAAAAATTTTAATAAAAACTTAATAGACCAGAGTGAGCTAATTTTGAAAAAAAAGTTTAAACAAATATGAATTATAGAAACTAGAAAAAAAAGCTGTGAATCCTCTAAATTTCATTATTATATCATTTTCGGTTCACCATTATTTTTCTAAATGAATTTTAAGACAACCATTTTTGGTCTTGCTATCATTAATTAATTATGACTTTAGTGATTTAAAAAAATGTGCATAAAATTTATAATAATGGATGAAAAATAACAAAATAATGTTTAAAGTCTCGAAATTCAAAAGCCCAACAAAAATGCAAAAATAAACAAAAAAAATTATTTTTTTAAATAAAAATAAATCTTCTTAAAAAAAATTATAATTCAACAAATCTAATCTTAAATTAACTTATTTCTTAAATTAAAGATTTTTATTTTTTTTTAATAGCAACACCTATCCTTGTTTATCTTGCGAAAAAAATAATTTTTCATATTTTTTTTAATATAAAGTAAACAGTTTGGTGAAGCAATTCAAATTTAGATCTTGATTTTTAGAGCAAAGTAAAGTCTCATTAAGACATTTTTTTTACTTTAAAAATTTAAAAGTATAAATGCATAGCTTAACATGACCATGAATTCTATTAATTTTCAAAGATTTTAAATGAAATCGATCTTTCATTTCTAATTTTTAAAAAGAAATTTATGATATAGCAAGTTTACCTTAACAAAAAATCTGGTCATATATAAGAGATTATGATACAGATGAAAGCGACAAAGAGGATGATAACCCGACATAAAAACTTAATCTAGTGTAAAACAATCAATTTCCATGCTTCAGATATTCAAAATAATCCGACTCAAACAAAGAAAAAACTTAACTCTAAATTAGATGATTTATTTTATATTTTATAAAAATTTAAAAAAAACAAGCTTGTCTGTTTATTAATTAAAAGATCCTTTTTAATTTTTAAGTTTGGATGTTGGTCAATAGACTTGTGTCCTTTTTTTGAACAATGCTGAGAAATCGGCATTGAACAAATGATTAACAATTATATTTATTAAAATTTAAAAAAAATGTAAAAAATAATATTAAAGATTATATAATTAAAATTAAATCAAATAAAATATTTTCAACAATTAATTTTTAATTTTAACTTTGGAAAATTGAAAAGTTTTATCAAAAATTAAATTAATATTTTTAAAAATTGAAGTTTTAAAATCCAAAAGTCAAATCTCTCCAATCGATAACAAACAAATTAACTAATTTAGAGAAGATGTGATCAAATGTACTTTTGACCAACTCGGTTTTGCACCTTGCTTCATTAAATTTTTCTATCCTTATTTGTCAAAATCTTGACTCATTTGACCCTAGCAATTCTTCCAAAGATGATGGCGGGCTCTTAAAACGCTTTCGAGAGCTTTGGACTTGTCAGATTCTTATTTCATTATTAAATCCAAGTTTAAATCAAGAAACTCAATTTGGTCTAAAGAACAAAGTCAAAACATTTTTGTGAATGCATCACAAGAAATACCTCATTCTTTGAATGAATCTAAAGAAATCAAAAAATTTCTTTAATAAATAGGTTTAAGTTCCAACTAAATAAAAAGCAAGGGTGATATAATTAAAACTCTTATCCTCCTAAACAATCATCTTTAGATACTCATAGAGAATTTTTAAAAAATTTTAATATTTTATATTTTTTTTTATTGAAAAGGTTTAATTTTAAAAAAATCTAATTTAAAATTAAAATTTTAATTCTAGGCAAATTGATAAAATTGATCTAAAATTACTAAAGAAACAGAAAAAAATTATGAACGATCGACAAAAGTTATCAAGTTGAAAAAAGATATGAAAATGTTTGAAGAGATTTAAAATGGTTCTTTTTTCCAAGTAATCAAATATTTGATCAATATTAAGTAATTCTTTAAGCCATCTGAATTAAACAGAATATAAAAGGATGTGCCAAAATTGTCAAAATCAAACCAAAGAAGAAAAAATAAAATGATTACCAAACTAGCAATCTCTGTCTTATTAATTGCATTGTCCGTATCTGGACAATACAATAATTGTCCAAATGGATCGTCTCCATATACAATTCAATTTGGTGACACTTTTTCTGTAGTAGCTTCTCGTTATGGAACAAGTGTCGAGGCTCTTACCGCTGCCAATCCAGGTGTTGATTCAAGATACTTGCAGGTCGGTCAAACTATTTGTGTTCCAAACAATGGATACAATACAGGCTATTATCCTAGTTACACCACTGGTTATTATCCAGTCTATAGCACAACTGGCTACTATCCAAGTTACACCACTGCTGGATACCCATCAACCTACTACACAAACTATCCAACCTATCCATCTGGATACAACACAAACTACAATACAAACAGCCCATATCCAAGCAACACTTATTACGGTGTTAATCAAAATGGCCAATATAATTCCAACTACCCAAAAGATTGCAACAACTACCAAATCAGAGCTGGAGATACGTGCAGCAGTTTGGCTGGTGCCTCGTCAAACTATTTCTATCAATTGAACTCTGGCATCAATTGCAATAACTTACAAGTCGGTCAATTTGTATGCTTGCCTTATGGAAGCAACTATGCAACCATGAGTGGATACTATTCGGGTTGTCAAAATTATGTTATCAAAAATGGTGATACCTGTGCTAATCTTGCTTCACAATCCGGAGTCTCACTCAGCCAGTTCTATAACTTGAATGGATACTTGAACTGCAATGCTCTCCAAGCTGGTCAGAGTGTTTGTCTGCCAACAGGCACAGCTGGAACTAGCATGTCTGGCTACAGCAGCGGAAACAGATGCTATGGAAGACAATATACCATTCAAAAAGGCGATACTTGCTGGTCTGTTGCTCAAAGATTTGGCACTAGTGTTGAACAATTACAAGCATGCACTGCCTTGAATTGTAACAACTTACAACCTGGCCAAGTTATTAGTTACTAGAGAGAATGTTAACATTTTACAAAAGTCAAAATTATTTAACAATATTTTATGAAAACACAAATAAAAAAAAAAAAATTCAATTTTTTAATAAAAAATTGATTTGATCTAAATACATTTAAACTTTCTTTTAAAAAATTTATATAATTTAATCTCTTTTTCGTATGTCATATTTCACAAACATATCTCTGATGTTTTAAGGCCAAAAATATTCATTATCTAAATAATTTAGATACGACTAATAAAATCTTTAAAAAGAGGATTAAATTTAAAAAAACTTGATAATTTTTATTCTGATTCTCTAGTGTACATTCTTTAATTAGATCTTCATTCGATTTAATTACTGCAAATCAGAGTTGTTCAAAATTAAATACAGTTTAACTTTGTCTTTGACCATAAAAGTTTCTTATTCTTTCGTAAAAAAAATTGTTTCGAAATTTTCAAATGCTACTCTTTGGCTGGAAAAGACTAAAAACAGGCACCCATACAAACTAAAAGATTTATTTCTTTTTTTAAATAAAAAAATTGAACTCCGGAATAGAACACTCCACTGTTCGTTAACTTCATTGACACAGAGAAACCTTAAGGGCTGTTTTAGGATCTTATGGTCCGCCACAAAAGATTGTGAACTCGATTAAGCTCTTCTAATAGAAATTCGAGTGTAGCATAATTCTTGAAAAGGGAAAATCTGAGGGCTTCAAGTTGTGCACAAAAGTAAGGCAAAGTTACTTTCTCTCCCCAACTCTAATTATTTATATAATTGATATTGTATGAGGAAAAAAACTGGTAAGTTAAGGGGTATACGAGGCCATATCATTACACAGAAAAATTCACATACAACATCAAATGTGAATAGAGACAAGCTTCTTGTTAATTTAAATTTTATTTTTTTTAACTTCTAATGATATTTTCAAATATCTGGCTTAAGAAAATTTAAATTTATTTAAAAATCTTAAATTAAATACTTCCTCGCCGATGAGACGATTCCATTGTTTCCAATTATATATTGGAACTTACACAAAAGAAGGCATTGTGAATTTTGAAACAAAAAACAAAAACAAAAGCTTTAAATTGAAGTAAATTTTTTTTATAATCAATATAAAAGTAAAAAATATTTAGAATTTCTAGATAAATTAAAAGGAATTATGTGATACTAATTTTTTTAATGATATAAAAGCTTAATAGATTTTTTGACCAAGTATTTGACCAAAAAATATGATCATTTCTTTAATGTAAATTTTTCAATGAAATAAATTTCGTGCAAAAAACAATAATTTTTCAGCGTAAATTTTCTACGTTATTTTTTTCTATGTAATGATAAGGGGTCGGGGTATACAGTGGGTAAAACAACATTGCTTGAATGTGTCAAATTATGATTAGGGATACTTTACGTGTTCACATTTTTGTTTTGTTTAATTAATACTTTTCTTAGTTGGGAAAAAATTAAAATAAAATTAAAAGATCTAAAAAGGTAACTATTCAAATTAAAGAATCTAATTTAATTTAATTTAATTTAATTTAATTTTTACTTTATATAAAATAAAAACATAATTCAACCGAGATATACATTAAATCAAAAATTTTCATAATTAATAGTATTTCAAGCCAGTATCTCTAATTGTGTAAGGTCTATCCCATTTTTTTTCCGGATCATAGACCTCCCATCTAGATGCAGGAAAAATGTGCTTGTTTCTTTCGTACCAGCTCCTGAGTATTACTTTGCCAGCATGAGATTCCTCCTTTTCAATAGTGGCATCGTTCTGTAGACGCACATCTTCGCGACAATTGAACATAAACAACGGTCCACTCTTTCCTCTAGCCTTGGCTACAATTAAATCATAGAATGTGTAATGATGCGGCAAAATAATGTCTTCCTTGACATACATCAATTGATCTACACTAGTTACTTTGAGCTCAGCAAATTGGTTTTCAGCTCTTAGCTGTTCCAAGCATTTATGCAGAAATTGCTGGATAGTGTTTCCCTTTGTGAGGCGGATTGATCTTCTGTGGCCTGAGCCATCCCAATACGAGTAGTCGATCTCTATTTCCTCGTTCTTTAGCTGCTCTTGTTTCTCAACCCATTCTTGGCGAAGTCTTTCTCTCAGTGCGTTTTCTTCTTCTTCTCGCTCGCGATCCGGCAAAAAGCTCGTGTCAACAGTCGGGTTTTTGCCAAATCGTTTTTTAAATTTGCTTTTTGTTTCTGCAAATTGGCAATTTTCGTCGCTGGATTCTTTTTGTTTTTTTTCATCTTCCTCTTGTTCAGAACCATCGTCTAGCTCTTCAGCAAATGACAATTTTTGTCTCTGATTTTTTTGGCGCTCTTTTTTCTCCTTCCGCTCCATTTCTTCCATAAGAAGAGCCTTGCGTTCTCGCGCCAGTTGCTGTTCTCGTTGTAGAATTATCATTTCCCTCTTTTTTTTCATGTCTTCCAAAGTGACAAGACCAATTGTGTCAGTGCGCAACAGCTGTTCGACGGCATCGTAGTGCGCCTTGAATTTGTTGTCAATGGTGCTAATCTTGTTCGTCTCTTCTTCCATTTTTTTCTTTTTTATCATAAGTTCTTCCTGTTCTATTTGGCGACGTTTTTGCAAAGACAAAGATCGCATCGCTTCACTGCTACCACCCTTGAACGAAGCCATTATTTATCTTGTTTTTTTTTTCAGAGCCTTATTACGAATTTAAATTTATGATAAAAATTGTTTGTGAAATTTTTATTCATTCACAAAATAAACTCGACTTAATCACCGAATTTATTTATTTCACTTAAATTATTTTTGAATATGATTTTGAAATTTTATTTTTTAAAAATGGATTATTAACTTACATTTGAGTTAAAGGCCTCTTTAAAAAAATTTAAAAATAAAAATTGGTTTGATTTAATCGAGAAAATTGGAAAAATCCCACTGACAAGTTGACCTTTTTTTGAAAAAATAAATAAATTTAGATCAAATAAAGGATCAAATTTGATCCCAAATTTAAATGACAAGGAGTTCAAAATTAATGAAGAAAAGGGAAAATGCTTCGGAGGACTCTTATCTTCTATATTTAGTCCTAATTTTGATTTAATTGATACAGAGCTGTTTAAAAAACACAAGTCTCAAGTCAAGTCCAAGTCCGGGCTTTTTTTTTTTTTTAAAAACTTGTGAGCTTGAGACGACATGTTAAGTAGTCTGTCTTTTAACGCTTCGTTTTGACCGCGCTGTGAATAAGTGAAAAATGTGTTAGACTTAAAATATGAGAGAGATTTAACTGGGAGAAAATGTATGCGTTTTTACCCGAAACCTGAAGATTTTTTGGTTGAATTAGTCTTGAACAAAGCCTAAATTTATTTAAATTTAATTTAAATACGTAAATTTTGAACCTTCACGACCAAAATTTGATCGTTTATTTCTCGAAACTAATTAAATAATAAATTTGATTTTTTTAGATTAAATTTTTTTTTAAACTTTAATCATCTCAAAAAAACTCAATCAAAATTAATTTTTATATTATAAATATTGAGAAGAATTTTTACTTAAATTAACTAATCCTGACTTGGCCTTTGAAAAAAAAAGTCCTGACTTGAACTTTTATTTTAAAGACTAGGACTTTTTTTTGAGACTTTTAAACAACTCTGAATTGATGGCACTAGGTTGTTATATAGCAATTTTTTTCGTAGAAAATATTTAACAGTTTTTTTTCGAAGAAAATTTATTCAGGTAAATGTCAATTAGAAGCAATGTTTGAAGCAATTAATTCATCGATTTTTATCATAGCAAGTTATATAGCGTACTTTTAGAAGCGATTTTTAAGAAGTAAATAAAAAAAACAAAAGTTCGATTTTTTTTTTTTTATCTCATTTTATTAACTTTAATTTTATTTTTATTTTATTATTTTTTTTTATTTTTAACTTATTCTGAAGGAGCTTTAGCTCGGTACAGAAAACAAATAAAAAAAAAAAAAAAAAAAAAATTAAAATGCAAATCAATTTATTCAATCAATAAAAAAAAAGTGTCGAATCAAATTTAAAGTTATTTTTTTTGTTCATTCTAATATTAAATTAAAATTTTCAGCCCACTTCTCGAAATTATCTCTTTTGAAATCTTTTAAACTTCTCTTGATTAACTCGTCTTTTTGTACCTCTTTGTTCTTTCCAGAGTTGTTTTTAAGTCACAAGTCTTAAGTCAAGTCAAGTCAATGACTTGACTTTAAATTTTTTTTTTTTTAAGTCAAGTCAATGACTTAAAATTATTTTTTTTTTTTTTTAAGTCAAGTCAATGACTTAAAAAATTTTTTTTTTTTTTTAAGTCAAGTCAATGACTTGAAAATTTTTAAGTTTAAAAAATCGTTAAAAAAAAGTTACGGTCAACATTGTGGCGGGCGGTCATTTAGCCGTTCAGCTTGGCGGCCAGAATTTGGGACTGCGGCGCTGAAAAAAAAGATGCCAAAATATCATAAAAAATTAAAAAGTTAAGAAAATTAAATATGTTTATTAATTAAAAAAACCATAATTTTATTAAAAAAAAACCAACGGCCAACAATCATCCACTACCAATAATACTCAATTTTAATGAAATAAATAATTAAAAGTATTTCTAATCTAACTCATGTCTTGACTTAAAAAAAAAAAAAAAAAATTTAAGTCATGACTTTGACTTAAAAAATGAAAAAAAAAAATTTTAAGTCATGACTTTGACTTAAAAAAAAAAAAAATTAAGTTAAGTCATGACTTTGACTTAAAAAAAAAAAAAAAAATTTTAAGTCATGACTTTGACTTAAAAAAAAAAAAAATTTTAAGTCAAGTCATAACTTTGACTTAAATTTTTGTGACTTAGACTTAAAACTGTGACTTAAAAACGAGTCTGGTTCTTTCTCTTAAATTCATCTTCACTTTGAATCTGTATTCTTAAAACGTCTGTGTTCTTTTGCTCAATACGAAATTGTTCAATTAATTTATAAGTCGTTTGGTGTTTTTTGGCGTCGATTTAAAATTGTTTGTGCCAAGACTCTAAGGAATTATTTGTTTTTGGACAATCGTTCAAAATTCGCTCGTTTATGTTCCATAAATTTATTTGAAACATAGGAATAGATCGAATTGTATTGCAATTTTTTTTCAAAATTCCAATATAATATTTTTCAAAGTAATTTAGCATACACTTAAATTTAACTGGAGCCAACTCTCTTAACTTGTTAAAACAAAAAATTGCGTCTTTCTTATTGTCAATGCCAACCTTACAAGTGAGGACACTGTCCTTCAGCTATTTGATAATATTAGAATAGCAGGAGTTGACAAGGAATCACATTCTGGTAAAAAACATTACCACATTATAGGTATTCCTAAGCTCTATAAAAGAGCAGCTAGGGATTTGTCGAAGATAGTCCTGGAAAGCATGGGAATAACTCACCCGCTTGCTAAACAGGCAATTCACTCCATGCATTATAGAGAAATACAAGATCTTAGGTATTTCAATAAATTGGTGGCTTATATAGCCAAAAAGGAAATCATTTACGAAGATGACGAAATGGGATTCGTGTCCGCTGGAAACAGAGTTCTTCACAACATTGAGAGCATGAAGGCTCCAAATAAGTTCTCTGTAGAAGACATGAACCATTTTAGAAGGATGTTCCCAGAACCAAATCAATGGCACAATGATGTTGTTAAGTTGAAACTGAAGAAGAATTACACAGACCAATTGGAAGCCATGGGACAGCAACGTTACTGGGAAGACTCACGTAAACCATTGACAGATTCAGACTACGCCAAACTTGCCCCATTTAAGGCGAACTGTTAAGGAATATTAGAGTTAAGGTAGATGGCCACGACACCAATTCCGGATGGTGTCTTGTTTTAGCAGGACGTGCCGGAACGTACAAAACCACAGCTAATGAAATATTAGCTTCATCATATGGACCATATAACACGTGGACAGGACACCAGTATGTCGACCGGGACATACTCAAGTACGATGATGCCCCAAGAGCTCAAATTGAACAATTAATTGTGGAGGAAATGGTATGGACATCCCTTCAACACAAGAAAACGCTAGAAGACACTTTGTACTCACTAAAAGAACAATTGAGTGGTGCCGGTCTAAATATTAGACTGGCTAAGAATAAAAGTTCTTTAGATGGTCTTAAACTTAAGATCAAGCGCTTCTTTTTAAGTTACAATCCGGACGATGTTATATCGTTCGATGCGTTAGAAAGAAAGATCAACAGCAAAATGGAATTTAAAGAAGATTTTATCTTATAAACTTTGATGGACTCCAATATCAAAATATATTCAGCAAACCAACTGCCAAATGGAGAGAAGAATATATTAAATTGGCTGGAAAGTGTATCGCTACTCCAGAAGCGTGGCGCAAATTCCAAGATTACTTGGAGGACATTGAGTGTATTGGCGAATTTAATTTCGCTGATTCAGAGAGAGAATTGCCTCCATTAAGAATTAAGCAGGAGTTCACCGAACAAGATTTTATTGAGCACCAGCAAGAAATAAGAGCCATCCACAGAAGAATGAATGGTGAAGACTTGCAAGACGAACAACAAGAAGACTCTCCTCCTGAAGATGATGATATAATATGGATTGAGGCTCCAGAGAACAATGAAGAAGGGGACCAATAGGCCCAATGTTGTTTAACTTTTTATCGATTATTTTTTTCTTTGTTTCGTTTAAGATTTTTTGTCTTTTTTTATGTTTTCATTGTTCTCTGTTATTTGTTTTTTTAAACTTTATTTTTTTCTTTTTGGACGACCATATTTTTGCAGAAAATTTTTTTTGGGATAAATCAAATTGAAAATTACATTGTCTTATATATTTTGGTTTTTTTAAAATCGTGGGATTTATTCGAATTTTGTGCATGTGATATATCAAGACTAACTTAATATTTATTTAGATTAGGAAATTTTGGGAAATTGATTTTTCAATGATATATCCGGCTTGTGATATAATAGTTTCGTGATAAAAATGAGCGGCGATTGTACTTAATTATAACTCTGAATTCTTCAGAAATTTTTATCAGTGTAGTTTTAATGATCCAATCTGCTTAAATGAATTAATTATGCCTTTAAAAAGATTGAAAAATGAAGCGGTATCAGGACCTGACCAAATTCATAATTTAATGATAAAAAACTTACTAAAAAATTTATTAAAAGAAATCATAGAACTTTTTAATTTATCTCTTAGAGAAGGTGAGGTCCCGTAAGCGTGGAAAACTTCGAACATTACAATGATTCAAAAAAAGTCATCTAATTTACAAGATCCTTTAAATTATAGACCAATTAGTATAATAAGTTGTTTAGGAAAGTTACTGGAACGAATAGTCTATTCAAGATTTTACAATTTTTTGAATCAAAATTTACTCTTTATCCAGGAGCAATCTGGATTTAGGGAGCACCGGCGAACATCAGATAATCTTTTCTTTTAAATTCAAAAAATTGAGAAGTCATTAAATAGAAAAAAAGAGTTTGCAGCCTAATTTTTGATTTTTGAAGATTTATTTTTTTAAACTGATTAAAATGAATCCACCTAATTACTTGATTAACTGGATTAGATGATTTTTAGACTCTAGGATAATTAGGGTAGTATGAATGATCACCTGAGCGAAGAATATCAAATAACTGCAGGCGTTCCTCAAGGCTAAGTAATTAGTCCTCTTTTATTTAGTTTATATATTAATGACATCCCCAAAAGAAACAAAATAGATAATGAATACTCACTGCTTTTCGCAGATGATCTAGTTACATTCTTCATGTAACAAAAAGGGGAACCTAGAAAATAAGATTAATAAATACACCAACGAACTAGAACAATGGCTTATTAAATGGAAAATGAAGATATCAGTTGAAAAGTCGTGTTCATTAGTCTTCTCTAGGTACAAAAAAGAGAGTGATAATCCTAACTTAAAAATTTATGGAAACAGAATAATGAGCCAAAACGAAATCAAGTTTCTTGGCATTAAATTTGATTCTAAGTTAAACTTTAATTAACTGGTAGACGAAATCAAAGAACGCTGCAATAAAAGGTTAAATATTATTAAGATATTGTCAAACAAAAAATGGGGTCTCAATCAAAACGCACTAGGAAATTTATATAAATCTTTAGTCCGATCGATTTTAGACTATTCTTTTCCTTGCTTGAATTCATTTTCAGAAAATAATATCAAAAAACTACAAGCAATTCAGAATACAGCAGTAAGATCTATCCTTAAGTTAAAATATGATACTCCTTCCAACATCGTGCGTCATGAAGCTTTTAATAAATTTAAATTACTAACAGTCTCAAATCGGCTTTTTGAGTTGAAGATTGTAAAATTGTATTAAATTCTTTTTCCTTCGCATATCTAGCGAAGTGAGGTCCATCCATTTCAATCTTGTCTCGTAACCAATGTTTCTATTAACGGTTGGTATTTTATTTGCTCTACGTTGAAACTTATGTAAGACAGTAACCTCCGATTTGTTTGGTGGACTCCATATTGGCACTGCAAACTCAAGACGTGGTCTAACCTTACACATGTAAAGCCGCTTCCATAATTCACATTCACGTCTCTCAAATGTGTGTTTTAAAAGTCCAAGCGTTCTTGATGCTTTGTTTGCACACACTTGAACTTGGTGTTTCCATTTCATATCAGGCTCTACAAAGATGCCTAAATCCCCTTCAATTTCACTTTCACCGAGCACAGTTGTTGTTCCACCTATAGTCATGGTGAGGGTGCGTTCAAAGCCGACAAAGGTTTCCTGGTTACCAAAACTCATGATTTTACATTTGCTTAAGTTCAAATCCATGTTCCCATCAGTGCACCATCTTACTACCTCATCCATATCGTTCTGTAGCTGTCTAAGGTTCTCCTCCGTTTCCACAGTCGCAATAATCTTATTTTCGTCTGAATACATCTTAAACAAGTTTTTTACCACTCCCGGCAGGTCATTTATAAAGATGATGAACAAAATTGGACCAAGGACTGAGCCCTGAGGGACTCCACTATCGACTCCTATCCAGTCGGATGATACACTTCCTAGTACCACTCTCTGCTTTCTCATACTTAGAAAACTCTTGATCCAATTAAACAAGAAACCAGTAATTCCATACGCTTTTAGCTTTTTTAATAGACGCCGATGTGGAACTTTATCAAAAGCTTTAGGTACAAAACCAGCCTGCTCATCACTGATAAGCTTGGCCTTATAAGATGCTCAACGAGAATTTCTCGTACTATCTTCTCAAACAATTTACATAGAACAGAGGTCAATGAAACTGGTCTATAATTTGATGGGTCTAACTTTGATCCGCTCTTATGTATGGACGAAACATTTGCCATAGTCCATTTTTCAGGAAGGTTACCGGTCTCATAGCTCAACTTGAAAATAATCAGAATAGGAGTTAAAAACCCTTCAGCCGCTCTTTTCAAAACGGTGCATCTCGTCATAGCCCATTGCCTTAAACTCCTGTAGTCTTCGTAGTCTTTCAAAAAGCTGCTCATTTTTATTAGCTAAAAAATTTATTTTGGTCACATTTAGTTTCGGTCCTTTTTTCGTACACTGGTATTTCATAGTCGCACTCATTGACGAAAACTGATTTAAACTGTTCATTTAAAACGTTAGCAATATCGGCTTTGTCAGTTGTTAATTCATTTGTTCCTTTTCTAATAGCTCTTATTTGGTGCTCTACTTTTTGTTTTTTGTTTACATGAGAGAACAAAATTTTTGTAGACCTTTTGGAAGCGTTGACCAATTCTTTCTCATATTCTTTGGTCGAACGTTTTAACTGCTTTTACTTAAAACCAATTCTATCGGCTTGGTAAAGAGCTTGAAGATTTTAATGTTTCTGTAGTTGCCTATTCAGATGATCTTAATAACCTCAGTTGACTCCCATCTACAAATGCTTTTGGATATTTGTGGGTCTTATGGGAATAAATGGAGAAAAAAATTTAACCTCAATAAAACAAGCTTTGGTGTTCAATAATTTAAGTCGGTTTTCCACCTAAATGGATCCGAAATTAACGAAACAAATCAGATAGAATATCTGGGATTTGTTTTCGACTCAAATTTTGACCTTAACGCACAGGCAGCTATAAATTATAAAAAATTTCAAAGCAGCTTTTTTGGATTTTCATATCTTCTGCCTAAAAAATGTCCTACCTCGTCACCTAAATTCAAATCATCTGTAATCATTTGTAAATATTGTTTATCAAAATTCACCTATGGTCTTGAGGTTCTAACTCTTAATTCGACCAAAAAGGATTCAAGAAATAAATTAAAAACAACTTAATTAGACAATTGTTTGGTTTAAAAACCCTTCTGTCACATATGAGCAGTATTAAAGTAGAAAAATTTCACTAAAAATACAAAAAAAAAGTTAAAATGTATTTAATTTTGAACAACTCTGATTTGCAGTAATTAAATCGAATGAAGATCTAATTAAAGAATGTACACTAAAAAATCAATATAAAAAATTAACAAGCTTTTTTAAATATTTTATTAGTCGGATATAAATTATTTAGATAATGAAAATTTCTAAACAAGGAAAAAAGAAAATTTTTGGCCTTAAAACATCAGAGATATGTTTGTGAAGTATAACATACGAAAAAGGATAAAATTATATAAATTTTTTAGGGCAAAATTAAAAAATGTATTTAAATCAAATCAATTTATTATTAATAAATTGAATTTTTTTTTTTTTTAATTTGTGTTTTCATAAAATATTGTTAAATAATTTTGACTTTGGTGAAATGTAAACATTCTCTCTAGTAACTAATAACTTGACCAGGTTGTAAGTTGTTACAATTCAAGGCAGTGCATGCTTGTAATTGTTCAACACTAGTGCCAAATCTTTGAGCAACAGACCAGCAAGTATCGCCTTTTTGAATGGTATATTGTCTTCCATAACATCTGTTTCCGCTGCTGTAGCCAGACATGTTAGTTCCAGCTGTGCCTGTTGGCAGACAAACACTCTGACCGGTTTGGAGAGCATTGCAGTTCAAGTATCCATTCAAGTTATAGAACTGGCTGAGTGAGACTCCGGATTGTGAAGCAAGATTAGCACAGGTATCACCATTTTTGATAACATAATTTTGACAACCCGAATAGTATCCACTCATGGTTGCATAGTTGCTTCCATAAGGCAAGCATACAAATTGACCGACTTGTAAGTTATTGCAATTGATGCCAGAGTTCAATTGATAGAAATAGTTTGACGAGGCACCAGCCAAACTGCTGCACGTATCTCCAGCTCTAATTTGGTAGTTGTTGCAATCTTTTGGGTAGTTGGAATTATATTGGCCATTTTGATTAACACCGTAATAAGTGTTGCTTGGATATGGGCTGTTTGTATTGTAGTTTGTGTTGTATCCAGATGGATAGGTTGGATAGTTTGTGTAGTAGGTTGATGGATATCCAGCAGTGGTGTAACTTGGATAGTAGCCAGTTGTGCTATAGACTGGATAATAACCAGTGGTGTAACTAGGATAATAGCCTGTATTGTATCCATTGTTTGGAACACAAATAGTTTGACCGACCTGCAAGTATCTTGAATCAACACCTGGATTGGCAGCGGTAATCGCCTCGACACTTGTTCCATAACGAGAAGCTAGTACAGAAAAAGTGTCACCAGATTGAATTGTATATGGAGACGATCCATTTGGACAATTATTGTATTGTCCAGATACGGACAATGCAATTAATAAGACAGAGATTGCTAGTTTGGTAATCATTTTATTTTTTCTTCTTTGGTTTGATTTTGACAATTTTGGCACATCCTTTTATATTCTGTTTAATTCAGATGGCTTAAAGAATTACTTAATATTGATCAAATATTTGATTACTTGGAAAAAAGAACCATTTTAAATCTCTTCAAACATTTTCATATCTTTTTTCAACTTGATAACTTTTGTCGATCGTTCATAATTTTTTTCTGTTTTTTTAGTAATTTTAGATCAATTTTATCAATATATCAAGAATTTAAATTTTAGATCGTTTTAAATTTAACATTCTAAAAAACTTTGCCTTTTTTTTTTAATTTTGTGTTAATAAAAAGCAATATTATTTTTCTTTGAGAGTTTTTAAACTTTTAAACATTCAAAAATTACGTAAAGTTAACTAAATTCTATTCTTTATATTTTTTGACAATTAAAAAAAATAAATTTATTTTTTCGACCTATTTGTCTTAAATTTTATTTTAGAATAAATTTTTTATATTCAAAAATGTTTTATTTTAATCAGTTAGTTATTTCACTCTTTTAGTTCTTGGCAGTAATTTGACTTAAGAATTTTTTGTTTTTTTTTATTGAAATTCTGATTTTAACCTTTAATTTTCTTTCAATTTCTGACTAAAAGATTTATTTAAATATTAGATTTTTTAAGTATTTTAAGTACATTAAATGATAAAAAAATATTCATTACCTTGACCAAGATATACAAAAGGATTTTCAGAATTTTGATCTTTTAAACTCGTGTAAAGATTAAACGTTTTCCTATCAGCTGATGGCAAGCAAAAATTAAATTTATATAAATTATTCTAAGACTGCTCGTAGCTTCTTAAACTCATTGTTCCAACGAATTTTACAAGGCTTTGGATTTTTATTATATTTCTTTCAAACAAAAAAATTTAATCTGATTTTACTAATTGCATACCCTAAAAAATTTTATTAAAAGCACTACTTTGTTACTTTTTTTAAATATTAAAAAAATTATTCTAAAATAAAATTTGTTTGAAAGGAACAAGTGTCGAGGCGATTACCGCTGCCAGTCCAGGTGCTGATTCAAGATACTTGCAGATCGTTCAAACTATTTGTGTTCCAAATAATGGATACAATCCAGGCTATTATCCAAGTTACACCACTGCTGGATACCCATCAACCTACTACACAAACTACAAAACAAACAGCCCAAGTGTAGCAATTACACTTACAATAAATACTTGTTTTTTTTTTCATGTACATATTAGGGCATCAATAAATTTGACCACCGACAATTCTCAGTCAAATAAATAAATGAAAAAAGTGAAATATTCAAAAGAAAACCAAGGTTCCAAAGTTTATTCCAAATTTTTTCAATTTCCAATTTGGTTACTGAAAACTAAAAAATTGTAAATAAAATTTTGAGATCAAAATTTGCAACATTTCAATTTTGTTATCTAGTACATAGAAAATAATTTTAAAATTAGAATTTAAATTCTTGAATATTCGAAAATCTTTCTATGATGTAATATTTTTTTACTTTAAATTTTTTTTTAAATAGACTAAAAATCAGGCGTACAGTCTGTCAAAAAATTGACTTTTTTCTGACTAACTGAACCATGTCACAAGTTTTGGTAAAAAAATATTCGCTCAACATTTTAAAACTGTGCAGACATTCGCGAATAACTACACCTGCCTCTTATTGTCCCATTCAAGCTATAAGCGCTAATAATTCAATCTCAAATCGGGTCCAATTCCTGAATACCTTTCCGAACAAAGCCTCTTTCCAATCAGGTGCTTGTTTGGTCAACCCGAAAACTTTAAAAGCACACACTCTTAATTTGTGGTTTAATCAAAGATCGAGCTTTCATTCAACTCGAATATTGAGAGAAAAAAAGGATGATGAGCCAAAGGACAATGAACAATCAGCTGAAAATCAGCACCAAGACCCACCGAATCTTCTTCCAATTCCCTCTTTAGTTGCACTTGCGCCACTTCAAGTCCCTGAATTTTTACCCAAAGTTCCACTTGTGGCTGTGGCCAGAAATCCACTTTTCCCCAACTTTATTAAAATGCTGGAAATAAGTGACAAAAACTTAATGGATTTGATCCGCAGAAAAGTACACTTAAATCAACCTTACATTGGACTTTTTATGAGAAAAGAAGACAAGTACTTTTGGATAAAATATTTTAGACCAGTTTTTGTTTACCCTTAATTTTTCAACTAGAGATGATGACTTAGTCAAATCTTTAGATGAAGTTTATTCGGTAGGAACTTTTACACAAATAAGAGAAATTCAGGATTTAGGCGAAAAATTGAGAATGGTAGTGATGGGAGTGCGTAGAATCAAACTAAGTGGAGTAGCTTTTGACGACTTAAGTCCTATTCAACCAGGCGATGGATCTCAAATAGAAGAGAAAATACTAAAAAATGGCCTTAGACGTCGTTTGAAAAGAAATGTCACCAAAATAGAAGAAGCCGAGACCAAACCGGAAAATATTGCTCCCGAAAGCACTGCTGAAGGAACAACAATTGGCAGTATTGGCGTTGAGAGCAAACAAATTGACCAAGTTCTCATGATCGATACAGAGAATCTTGTTCATCATGACTTCAAACAAACCCAGGAAATTAAAGTATTTTATTTTTAAAGCTAATGTCTATCATATTTTCTATTTTGTTGGGAAAAAATAATCCATTTTAGTTTAATTAGTTTTTTACTTTGAAATTTCAAAAAAAATATCTGACTTTTTAACCCAGTTTTCTAAAAAACTGAACGGTTTAAAAAATGTTATATCTTTTTTTTTAAAGAAATTAAAATTAATACCGTATAAAATAAAGTATTCATTTGTTTGATATTGCGTCCTCATAATTCGAAATACAACTTTTACGCCGGTAATAAATACCACCCCGTCCATCTTAAAACATACCTAACTGAGCCGAAAAGAAAATTTAAAAAATGAAAATAAAATAATTAATAATTTTTTTCAAAATAGTTTCTTTCAATAGCGCAGCATCGAATCTGTGAAACTTTAAGTTAATTCAGTAAATTTTAAAAAAGAATTGACAGTGTAAAATCCTAGTGTGATTTCTATACACAAGACTTAAAGGATTTATTTTAATTAAAAAAAAATTATTTTAAAAATTGTTCATTTCTAAATTTTTACATGATATAAATCCGATGGATAAAATAAATGAACTAAAGTTTAAGGTAATTTAAGGTAATTTTATTTTAAGTTTATTGTTTTAAATGAATGTTGATGTTTTCATTTAAATAAGTGACCGATAACAAAAAGGAATCTTAAAGATGATCAATCCAAAATATCATTTTAATTCTAAGAGTTTTTCTTTAGATATTAAAATTAATCTTTGAATTTATTTAAATGATTTTTATTGTAACATGCTTTGCATGCCATTTAGATTTAATAAATAAAAAAATTTTTAAGAATTTAAAAAAAACTCCTCAATAAAGCCGAATTTTAAATTTAAATTTATTAACTTACTTATTTTGAAATATTTTACTTCAAAAGTATTTGTATCTAGCATTCAAAATTAAATTTGAAAAGCAAATTTCAAATAAACACTATTATTGGAAAAAATTGATCCTTTTTAGCGATATTATTAAAATAAGAAATTTCAAAATAAACAAAAAATCAGTAAATAAATTTAAATTTAAATTTCGATTTTTTCAATGAGTTGAGATTTCTTAAATCTATATAACATGCAAAGCATGTTACAATAAAAATTATTTAAATTAATTCAATGATTAATTAGAATAGATAAACATAATTCTGATTTGAAATGACATTTTGAATTTATCATCAACTTCAATATTCTACAAAAATCAGTCAAATTTTAATGAAGAATTTCTAGCAAAAAATTAAGAAACAATCCCTAGACATTAAAAGATATTTAAACATTCGTTTTAAAAAAATCTTTTTAAACTATTTTCTTTAATTCATCAGATGATTTTGCTTTGTATTTGGTATATTTTAAACTAATCTAGACTAAGTTCATTGTTACACTTTTGGAACTATTGTTTTTTTCGATTTTTTTTTCTTTAACAAATTCAAAATTAAATGACATTTTGTAAATAGAAAAAAGAAAAATAATCTAATGAAAAGTACCTCATTTTTAATTTTTAATTTTGGTAAATTGTAAATAGAAAATTTTTAAAAAATTTTTATTTTTTTTTAATCTGAAAGAGTTCTTGCTCTGTATAACAAGCTAATTAATACTAAAAGAAATATAAAAAAGTTGAATAGAAAAATTAAAAAGTTTAAGCTTGAATTACCTTTATTTTTTAGATTTTAGTTTCTGAGAATGAGTAAAAATAGAGGAAAGAATAATCCAAAATAGATTCAACTTAAAATTTATAAAGTTTTGCTTAAATTTAGCCTTGAATTGCAAAATTTTTTAATTTCATCAATCATTAGAGTAAAGGAAATTAAATTTAATTAAAGTTTTAGTTATTTTATTAATTATTTGTTAAATAGACGGAGCAAACGTTTCTTCAGAATAGAAAAAATTTAATTTTTTCGATCTAAAAAATTTATTAAAAGATACAAATTAGGGTACTTTTTATTAAATTAGATTTAGTTTATTAGTAAAAAATGTCAATTTTAAATGATATTAATAATAGAATTTTTTATTAAGTATCTAGGGGAAAAAATAAAAAGTTGGGGTCTCTATTAAAAATTTGCTGCATTTGATCTTAAAATTAAATTTACCAAAGTATTTTTTCTAATAAAATTCACGAAACTGTAAAATTTTCATTTTAATTTTTTTAACAGGAAATTCCATTTAATAAATGAATATAAAAGAATTTAATTTTTTAAAAAAAAAGGCATTAAGTAATGAAATAGTCAAAACAATTAGAGATTTGATCACCTTAAATCCAATAATGAGAGAAACTATTTCTCTATTGCTACAAAATGGACCTCGAGTGGCCGAAAATCCGGTCTATTTAAGCGATCTGGGCGCTGCCATAACCAATGCTGATCCAAAAGAACAGCAAGATGTCCTCGAAGAGCTCGATGTAAGCTTTGTTGTTTTGTTAGAAAATAAATATTTTTAATTCTAAAAAGATACCTAATCGTTTGATGTTATCGCTACGTCTGCTAAAAAAAGAGCTTGAAATGAGCAAACTTCAAGTGAAAATTGGTAAAGAAGTGGAAGACAAGGTTAAGCAGCAGCATAGAAAATATATGCTCCAAGAACAGCTCAAAGTGATCAAGAAAGAGCTCGGAATTGAGAAAGAGGATAAAGATGCTATTGAAGAAAAATTCCGCGAACGCCTCAAATCTTTAACTGTTCCTAAACAAGTAATGGATGTGATAAATGAAGAGCTAAACAAATTAAGCTTTTTGGATCACCACTCGGCTGAGTTCAAGTAGAACTTTTTTTTTTTTTTTTTTTTTTTTATTTTTTTTTTCAAGTGTTTCTCGAAATTATCTAGACTGGCTTACTAGTCTACCTTGGGGTTTAACCACGCCAGAGACTTTGGACATAGCCAGAGCTAGTCAAATATTAGACGAGGATCATTACGGAATGGAAGATGTTAAAAAAAGAATACTTGAATTTATTGCGGTCAGCAATTTAAAAGGTACCACTCAGGGAAAAATTTTGTGCTTTGTGGGACCGCCTGGTGTTGGCAAGACATCGATTGCCAGATCAATTGCTCGTGCTCTGCACCGAGAATATTTTAGATTCAGTGTTGGTGGAATGACAGATGTGGCTGAGATTAAAGGTCATAGACGCACGTATATTGGTGCAATGCCCGGAAAAGTAATTCAATGCTTGAAAAAAACTAAGACTGAGAACCCTCTGGTTTTGATTGATGAAGTGGATAAAGTAGGACGCGGTGGTTATCAGGGCGACCCATCGTCTGCTTTACTTGAGCTCTTAGATCCAGAGCAAAATGTCAACTTTTTGGACCATTATTTAGATGTGCCTGTTGATTTGTCTAAAGTGTTGTTTGTTGGAACTGCCAATGTTATTGATACAATACCTGATCCACTAAAGGATCGTATGGAAATAATTGAAGTGTCTGGCTATGTGGCAGAGGAAAAGCTTGCCATTGCCAAGGTAAATTTTATCAGTTTATTTTAAGCCGTTCATGTAAGAGATTTAAAAATTTCAAGTTAATTAAAGTCATTTTTCAAGTCAAGTTTAAGTTTATTTTAGTATAAATTTTTAAAAAGATTTAATTATATTTATGATTGAACAGCATTAAAAAAATATTAACATAAAGACCCATGAAGCTTTTTAGACTTGTCAAAAATTTTGTAATGTTTTTCACTAATTTTTAAATATTCGAATTGTTAATATAATTTTTTTTATTCATAATAACAAAAATATGAGCAATAAAAGATAAAAAAAAGTAGCCATAAAAACTCTTAGTTTATATTTCAAATAGGTCTCTAACGTTTCTATTTTGTTTATTGTACTTATTTTTTCCTAAGATAAAGCACTTTTTAAGCTGTTGGAATTTATTCATTAATGTTATTTTAAAAAGGACGGGTATTAATTGAGGAGTAAACAATATTAAACAGATATTAAATTATATGAGCAGAAAATAAATAATTAATAGGACCCAAAAAATAGTTATAACGGTGAGAATAAATAATAAAAGCGGTAGTGAAAATAAATATCATTGAACATATCCACATATATCCATTCTCGATTAATACCTCTTCGTTTTTTGAGTATGTTTCTTCTTCACTTCTTCAGAATCAGACTCTTGCGATTCATTTAATTCAAGTGGGACGCACTCGTCATCACTCATTTTATTTATTGAAATATATTTTTGTAAAATTTATTATTTGAATTTATTTACAACAGAAAAAGAAAGATATTTATATAGATAGGGCCGAAAATAATTGGACTATTATTATTAACTAATAATTCAATTTACTGATCAAGATTCATTAAATTGGGTTTAATAATTCAATTAACTGATCAAAATTCATTTTATTGGGTTCAATTTAGTATAGTTTCTGTTCATTTCATTCTTTTAGCGGATAACTTAAGGTTATTATCACTTTTATTTTTTATTCCTGCACATTAATTAATTTTACTGCTTTTTAAAATTTTTTTGGGGTAAAATAATTTTATTTACTGCTCAAATAATCTTAGCTCTTTTAAAAATAACAAAAGGTAAAATCTAAATCATTAACTTTGATTAAATTTTTTAATCAATATTTACATTAAAAATTTAAGATTTTTCTACTCAATTTTTTTCGATTATTTACTGTTTAAACTCATCTATGAGGCTGAAAAATTATTTTCGGATAATTATTTTTTAGGCATTGTGAATTTTCATAAAAACCTTCCAAAAATTAAAAAAATAAATTTCTTTTTCATTAATTTAAATTGACAAAATTGAAATTTTATAAACTTTGATGATGAAATAACATGAAAAAAAATTTGTTTCATTAAATGCAACAAATAAAGAAGAAAAACAATTTGCAAAAAAAAAAATTTGCTAGTAAAATTACCAGTTGGTAACAAAATTGACTAGTAAATGACAAAAATGTATTCTCGAATACACATGATTTTTAAAAAAATTAATTTTTAAATTAAGATTTTCAGCAATTTTTTATTTATTTTTTTAGCAATATTTGATTCCGACTGCAATTAAAAACAGCGGTGTAAAACGTGAACAGATTGATATAACTGATGAAGCGCTTAACACCTTAATAAGGTCATACTGTAGAGAAAGTGGAGTTCGAAATCTCCAGAAGCACATCGAAAAAATTTTCCGAAAGGCAGCCTTCAAACTTGTCAAAGACAAAATCGAGCACATTAATGTAATTAACGAAAATCTTCATGAGTTTGTAGGAAAGCCAGTTTTTACAAGCGACCGTATGTATGACGAAACACCCTCAGGTGTTGTGATGGGATTGGCTTGGACAAGCATGGGTGGCTCTACTTTATTCATTGAAACAACGCTTTCGAGGCCTTTGGACTTGTCACCAGATAGCAAAGAACAAGGATCACTGACGGTAACTGGTCATCTGGGAGATGTAATGAAAGAAAGTGTTCAAATAGCCTACACTTATGCCAAATCATTCTTGGTTCAACATGATACAGACAACAAGCTACTTCAGCGCGGATTTATCCATGTCCACGTACCAGAAGTATTGACTTGCCAATTTTTAATTAAAATAAATTCAAACAAATCTTTGATTTAGGGAGCCACTCCAAAAGATGGACCATCAGCTGGTTGCACCATTGTTTCGGCTTTATTATCTCTAGCAATGAATAAGCCATTAATTCAAAATGTGGCAATGACTGGTGAGGTATCGCTGACTGGCAAAGTTCTACCAGTCGGAGGAATTAAAGAAAAAGTCATTGCGGTACGGCTTTATTTTTTAAATTAAAATATGAATCTAAAATTTATTTTAATTTTTAAGGCAAAAAGAGCTGGAGTTAAAACTGTTATTCTTCCGCATGAAAACTTAAAAGATTTCAATGAACTTCAGGATTTTATCAAAGACGGAATACAAGCTCATTTTGTCAAAAATTATGACGAAGTTTTTAATATCATATTTCCGAAATAGAGTTTTACTCATTATTAAATAAATTGTTTTTCTTGTATATTCTTATTGTTTAAACCTCAAATAAATTAAATTCAAAATTCTTTTGTTTTGAAATTGTATTAAATCTTTTAACAAAATTTTTTTATCTTTGAAAAAAATTTTTTAATCTTAGATAAAAATTTTTTTTGATCGAAATAGAATTAGTCTTAATGTAAAATAATTAAAATAATAAGTGTTGTAAGATAATTTAAAATATGTTGGACACAAATTGAAACTTGAAAAACTACAAAATTTTAAAAGAAAATTTCGCTCGAATGAAATCTTTAAAATTAGATAAGTTAAAATTTTAATTCAATTTATTTTTATTTTTGATATTGAATTCAAAAATTTAGAAATCAACTTGAATTTTGAATAAATTAAGCTGATAATTTTCAAATTCAAATTGTAAAATTAAAAGAAATTTTCAAGTATATTTTGCAGTCTTTTTTGAAAATAAGTGAAATAGGTTTTTAAAAGTGAAAACAATCAAATAGAAGCATTGGATATGATTTTCAAATATAAATTTTTGAAAATATATTTTAGAATAACTGCATTAAATAGTTTCAAATTAGATTTTAAATTAGTAAATAACTTTTGAAGTTGAACAATTAAATTTTGGACTTAAACTAAATCTTAAATCAGATAGAAAAATAATAAACTCAAAAATTATTTAAATAAAATAATTTCAAAATTAAAAAAAAAAATGATCAAAAAGTTTAAATCTGAATTAATTTCTTTTTTCACCGAAAAAATAAAAATTGCAAATGATTTTAATTTAAAAAAAATATCGAAAAATTTAAATTCTAGGATTTATTGATAAAATCGATCTAAAATTACTAAAAAAACAGAAAAAAATTATGAACGATCGACAAAAGTTATCAATTTGAAAAAAGATATGAAAATGTTTGAAGAGATTTAAAATAGTTCTTTTTCCAAGTAATCAAATATTTGATCAATATTAAGTAATTCTTTAAGCCATCTAAATTAAACAGAATATAAAAGAATGTGCCAAAATTGTCAAAATCAAACCAAAGAAGAAAAAATAAAATGATTACCAAACTAGCAATCTCTGTCTTATTAATTGCATTGTCCGTATCTGGACAATACAATAATTGTCCAAATGGATACTCTCCTTATACAATTCAATCTGGTGACACTTTTTCTGTACTAGCTTCTCGTTATGGAACAAGTGTCGAGGCGATTACCGCTGCCAATCCAGGTGTTGATTCAAGATACTTGCAGGTCGGTCAAACTATTTGTGTTCCTAACAATGGATACAATACAGGCTATTATCCTAGTTACACCACTGGTTATTATCCAGTCTATAGCACAACTGGCTACTATCCAAGTTACACCACTGCTGGATATCCATCAACCTACTACACAAACTATCCAACCTATCCATCTGGATACAACACAAACTACAATACAAACAGCCCATATCCAAGCAACACTTATTACGGTGTTAATCAAAATGGCCAATATAATTCCAACTACCCAAAAGATTGCAACAACTACCAAATCAGAGCTGGAGATACGTGCAGCAGTTTGGCTGGTGCCTCGTCAAACTATTTCTATCAATTGAACTCTGGCATCAATTGCAATAACTTACAAGTCGGTCAATTTGTATGCTTGCCTTATGGAAGCAACTATGCAACCATGAGTGGATACTATTCGGGTTGTCAAAATTATGTTATCAAAAATGGTGATACCTGTGCTAATCTTGCTTCACAATCCGGAGTCTCACTCAGCCAGTTCTATAACTTGAATGGATACTTGAACTGCAATGCTCTCCAAGCTGGTCAGAGTGTTTGTCTGCCAACAGGCACAGCTGGAACTAACATGTCTGGCTACAGCAGCGGAAACAGATGTTATGGAAGACAATATACCATTCAAAAAGGCGATACTTGCTGGTCTGTTGCTCAAAGATTTGGCACTAGTGTTGAACAATTACAAGCATGCACTGCCTTGAATTGTAACAACTTACAACCTGGTCAAGTTATTAGTTACTAGAGAGAATGTTTACATTTCACCAAAGTCAAAATTATTTAACAATATTTTATGAAAACACAAATTGAAAAAAAAAAAAAAAATTTCAATTTATTAATAAAAAATTGATTTGATCTAAATACATTTTTTAATTTTGCCCTAAAAAATTTATATAATTTTATCCTTTTTTCTTATTAATGCCATATTAATATTTAATATAATAAAAATTAAAATTTATATATTATATATAAGTATATATTTAAAAAATTTTTCGATACAACGAGATTCAATATAACAAAAACTTATATAGCGAGCTCGAAAATTTTTCACATGTAATTTAAAAAGAAAGATTTAAAAAATTGAATTTAACAATTAATTTTCGAAAACGAGCAATAAAATTTTTATTCACACTTTAATAATAAAAAAAAATAATTAACTTATTGTCGTTACTCTTTATAAATTGAAATAATTTACATTTTTTTTCTCTTTTTTATGAGTAAAAATTGAAGCCGCTTTTTTTGTAAATCTGAAAAAATTAATGTAATTTTGGTTGTTCCTAAATCGCCGATCAGAAAATCCAGCACTTAATTTTTAGAGGATTGTAGACTGCTAACCCTGTTACGGATTTCTGAATAAACTAATAAAACACGGACTTACCCGTATTAAAAATTTTTCATTTCTTTAAAATTTTTAATTTTTACTAACAACACAAAAATAATTAAGAAATTTGCTTATAATAGACTAAATTAATTTTTAATGAAAATTTTAAATTTTTTTCTCTTAGAAATAATAGATAGACCCAATTTTTTGTTTCCATTTGAAAAAAAAAACGAAGTTTGTAAGGCGAGTCAATGAATAATAAATACAAGTATACTTTTAAATAGTTAATTAAATAATTTTTAAGCTCTATCAATATTCTGAGAAAATCCGGTGAAACTTACCGATTTCGAAAAATTGAAAATCTTTTTTTATTGTATCGTTTTTCCCTCATAAAATATCATATGCCAAAAATAATTAAATTAGTTTTAAATAGTTATCTAGTTTGTTTTTAAATTAATTTTTAGATTTCGCATTAACAACTTCAAATGGTAATTTGTTCCACGCGTTTACCACTCGATTTGTCAGGAAGCTCCTTCTGAACTTTATTCTTATCACCTGCCTCGTCAGACTTTGATGTCCCTGAATTATTTATGTTTTTTTGTACCTCTATGGTTCATAAGTCGCTTATTAAGAGAAAGAATGGAAAATTTTAAAACCACCAACTGTTAACAATTAGTTATAGTTATTATTAGAGAATTAGAGAATTCAAATATTTATTTTAGATATGATCTTTAATTATTATGTAATATAAATTTTTGAATTCTGTTTTTAAATGATTAGTAGAATTTTTAAGGATATGAGGTGTCCAACATTACCACCTAATAAAGAGTATACCCTAGAGTATTTAAAATTTATTTAAACTCTCATAACACACTTATTTTACAGTAATGTAAATTTTAGAAAAATTTTTTTTAAATAAATATTTTGTCGGTAGATTAAAAAGCCTAAATTTTGGTAATTTTTTTGTTTTAATGAGACCACTGAGATCCAATATTTATACAGATTGAGCGAAAAAAGTCAAGACTTGACCCTTGACTTGACTTAGAATTTTTGACCAGTACCAAAAATTTCTATAAAATTTAATATCTTAAATTTCAACCAAAAATTTTAATTTATGAAAAAATTTTTTTGTGGAAAAAAATATAAAAATACGCTTTCTTTGTAGATGAATTTATGACGATTAAAAATTTTGCGGCTTCATTTTTTTCACCTTATTTCTAAAAGCCTTGATTTCAAAAGTAGAAAAATAAAATTAAGACAAATGAATTGACTTAAAATTTTTCTCGAGCAATTTTACTGACTTGATTTTGAAAAGTCTTTTTTCTCTCAATTTTTTTTACTTCTGATCTTGAATTTGTTCAATCACCGATAATTTCAATAATTAATCATTGCTTCCTAATTTCGGAGTTCCTACAAGAAAAAAATGCCTTAAAATGAACTGATTAAAGAGCATCAAACATTAGTCAAGCCCAACAAATAAGTCAGGCTAAGTTATTATTGGCACATGGTTTACAACCATGCTGATTTAATATAAAAGTAAGCATCACTCTTTGAGCCAGATTTTCAAAATGAGAAAAGACGAAATTTCCAAAAATGTTATTGATGTCTAACTCAATAACATCTTTAGGTGAATAGAGAATAAAAGATGTTTGACGTTCTTTGAATAAATTTCTGAGCAAACTACTGTTTATCAGTAATCAAAGAAAAGTAAATAAATTTTATAGAAAATTAACAAATTTTGACTAATGTTAGATGCAAAAAAATAAAAAATAATAAAATGCTATTTTTCTCTAAATCAGACAATAAAAAACATACAAAAATAAAATCCAGTTTTTTGATCACAAGCTCGATTCCTTGATCTCCTTTAGCCAATTAAACAACAAAAGAATGTCACAGTATTTAACCTGAAAAAAATTCCTTTACAAATCTTAAATTTTTTGAATGTATTGGGAACAAATTTCGTTCTGTGTATGTGCAATAGGCTTTATAATGCTGTCGTCTGTCAAGACGATAGACAAACATCGGCTAAATCTAAAGCGCAAAAAAATCATCAAAAATTTGCTCAATTCATCTTTATCCAAAGAAAGCTTGATCAACCAAATAGCAGCTAGTGGAATAATGATCAAACATGAAGACAACAGTGAGGAAAAAATCGAGCCCTATGACGGCAAGGCTCATTTTTCCAAATACCTCAAAGTAATTATCAATTATTGCATGACATTTAATTCAGCAATCCTTGTAGTTGGCTCCCTTGCTGAATCATACTTTCTGGGGGTGAGGATTATGGGCAACATTATCGGAATCAGCATCGGATACATCTATGCAGCTCTAATTGTTCATCCATTCATGTACAGCCTTGACAATGATATAAAAACGCCTTATCAGTACTTTGAGAGGCGCTTTGACAACAAAAAGTATGTCAGAGCGATCACTGCTTTGGCAGCAATGCTTTTTTATTTTTTTTTCCTGACCCTGTACTTGTGGGGATGCGCTGTCTTGCTAAGCACTTTAATTCCACAAGTGCCTCTATGGGTGTCAATAGTATTGATTGGAGCGTATTCAATCATTGGAAGTACAATAGGCGGATTCACTCAGTCGACAAAAACCAATGTTGTTCAATTCCTTGTCTTAATTACGGGACTGATTGTTACATTGGTGTTGACCATTAAAAGGCATGACATCTTTGACCAGAGCGAGCTTTGGCCACTGGCCTCGTCGAACAACAGAACTGTTTTTTTGGACACAAGTGTCGATTTTACAACCAGATACACAATCCTAAATCAATCAGTGTCAATACCGCTTCCATGGGCTTACATTCATGGCTTGTTCTTGCCTAATTTTATTCGCTACAGAAACATACCCGGAAGAAAAAGGTCACAATTTTTGCTTGTCTCAAATTTTCCCTTCATGGTACTTGTTAATTCAATTTTGTTCATATCAGGCGGAATATATTGTTTTGTCTACTTTTATGGATGTGATCCGGCGTCAAGTGGTAAATTGGTGAACAGAAATCAATTGGGCACATACTGGATTTTAAATGTGCTATCTGAACATGCTCCTTCGTTCACCGGCATTGTATTTGCCTCCATAATAGCCTATTCTGTTGTGCAGCATTCGCTTGGCATTGCTTTGTGCGGCCAAACCATTTATGGAGAAATAATAAAGCCAATGGTGTTCGATTTGTTTAGTTTTTTGGGAGAAAATGATCCATTGATTCGTTGGACAAAAATTTTTTTGACCATTTCTCTGGGTGTTCTGAGCACTGGCTTGGCCATCACATTTCAATATTTGCGCAACACATTGCTTTCATTATTTTTAACTTCCAATAACGCCATCAATTCTCCCCTATTTGGTCTGTACTTTTTGTCTGCTTTCAACCCCTATGCAAATCATGTGGGTGCCATGCTTGCATTTGTGTCCAATTTGGCTATTAATCTGTGGCTAGCTTTTGGGACTGTGGTGTTTAGCCGCCTTAAATCTCAAGATTTTCCTGCAGATATTTCCCAATGTAACACTGAATATCACAGCAACATGACAGCTCTAAATTTAAATTTCTCAAGTGCGCCTGACAAAATTCCAGTGCCATCAAGTGACAGCTTTTATCCTAAAAATCAAGCGCTTGCTTATTTGTACTCAGTAGCTCCTATTTGGTATTGTATGTTTAGTTTTTTGTTTATGAATATATTCGGGCTCTTATTTAGCCTGGTGTATTCTCTTATTACAACACGAAGCTTCGATGCCGATCACAAGCATAGTGAACAGCGGAAAAAATTTTTATTTTATTATAGAGTGTTTAAAATGTCAAAAGAATGTGAAGAACAAGCTTCTGAGCAAATCACTCATTTCTAAGTGATTTTTATTCTGTCCCAACTGTGCCGATGGCAAAAATATTTTGGATTATTTGAGAAATTAATTGTAAATTGTTTATTTTGTTATTATTTTAATAAAGAAGAAGAGATGTTTAATTAATTCATTATTTCATCATTTTTTTATTGTTCTAGATGATTTATTATTAATTAAAAGAATAAATAATAAAAGAAAGAGAAAATGGGACTAAATCGTGAAGAATTGGAAAAAAGAACTTTACCTGACGTAAAAAAGAAGACCAGGTCATTTAAAAATAGCCATTTAAATATTCATTTGGTTTAATTTTTTGTGTTTGAATTACAAAATATATCCAATGTTGAAATACAGTGCTGCTAAGATACCTTGGATTCACCATATTTTACGTAAATTATGGTAAATTCACGATATTTTACCATATTTACCGTAAAATATGGTGATCTAAAAAAGGGTATTTTTCGTAAATAACGATGATTATCGTAAAATACCGATAATTATTGTAAAATTCAGTGAAAAAAAAAATTTCCAAAATTTCTCGAAAAAAAACGATTTTCATGAAAAAAAATTTTTTTTTGGATTTTTGAAAAAGGAAAAAAAAAATTTGATTGAATTTTGTGACAAAAATTTACGTAAATTTCGGCAAATTTTTGTAAAAAAAGGTAAAAAATGGTAAAAATTCAACAAAAAAGGAAAATTTTTTTATAGAGCTCTATATAAATGATTTTTGATAATTTCTGTATTTAAGAAAATAATTTAACATTTTCGTACTTAATATTTTCAAATACTGATTTGGGAAAACAAATAATTGACAAATAAATATTAATTTTCACAATTTGTTTAGTTTTGAATTTGTGAAAAAAAATTGAATGAAATAATAAAAAATCCATTTTTCCTTTTTTGTTGAATTTTTACCATTTTTTACCTTTTTTTACAAAAATTTACCGAAATTTACGTCAATTTTTGTCACAAAATTCAATCAAATTTTTTTTTTTTCCTTTTACAAAAATTCAAAAAAAAATTTTTTTTCATGAAAATCGTTTTTTTTCGAGAAATTTTGGAAATTTTTTTTTGAATTTTACAATAATTATCGGTATTTTACGATAATTATCGTTATTTTACGAAAAATACCCTTTTTTAGATCACCATATTTTACGGTAAATATGGTAAAATATCATGAATTTACCATAATTTACGTAAAATATGGTGAATTCAAGGTATCGTAGCAGCACTGTAACATTGAAAAAGTGCAGTCTCAAAAAATAATAATTTTAAGTTAATATTGCAAGAATGGAAAACTTTGTTTTTATTTTATAAATTTTGACTTTGAGTTTGTGATATGATGATCCTTAAGATAATATTTGTTCAAAAACTATCTAAGTTCTGTTTAGCATATTTTATAAATTGAGTTTTTGTTAAAATGCATCAAATGAACGTCAATTATCACTAAAGTCAAAATTTATAAAGAAGAAAATAAAGTTTTTCGGGTCTAGTCGGTAAGGAGAACTATGGTTCACCTGTAACTGGAACAGTTCTTGTTCTCAGGTTTTATGAACTATTAGTTCACTAAGTCTAAAGATTGTTTTCCTATTTTGAAATTTTTTCATCTATTTAGAAAAGAGCTAAATGTAATATTCAAAAATAAGATAGAAAAAAAAAAATATATATAAATTACAACAAGCTAGCAAGCCAGACTTGCAAAGATGGGAAACAGTAGGATCCCATCTATGGTAACTGTGGTATGTACACTTAATCAGTAAAATTCATTATGTCAGTATATAATTAGTTAAAATGATAATATATAATTAATTAAAAGATGAAAATAATGTTTGAAGGGAAAGAACAGTGTCGTGGAGAACTGGTTGGCTGCTGGTAATTTGGTTCGATGTTGAGTGTGATGGGGGCCTCGGGTCTGATGCTCCAGTTCGCTAAGGTGATAGCTTGTTCTGTTTTTAGAGCACGGTCACTTCCCCAGTTCTGCCTTCATCACACTCTAGATTGCTATTCGTTAGGTAACGATTACCTCGTGTCGATTCTACCTAGCCTGAGGACTTCATCCATGGTAGGTTTCTCCTTACGTCTGTTCTTGAATTGGTAAACGGATAGTGATAGAACGATCTCTTAAATAATTAAAAAAAAATTCAAAGTTAGGTGGAGTAGGTAAAATTTGCAAAATACATGTATATATGTTCCCGAAAATTAAGCGCTTAAAGGGCGAAAAATTAATTTTAGTTATCTTTAATTTTTATAATTTTTGTTTAAAGGCAAATATTTAAGCAGAGAGCGCATTTGGGTACTTGGGATTGTTGAAAGGGTATTACCAGGTCAAACAGATCAGAGAAAATGCTGTTTCTAGAGAAAATGCTATTTTAAATCGGAGAAAATGCTGTTTTAAATCGGCTTCTAACATTATGCATTCAATTAAAAAGCTAAATTTGCAGTTTTACCAAAATTTGGTAAATAAATAAATAGATTATAAAAAATTTACTAAATAGAAAAAAGAACTTTTAATATTTTTTTCAATTTTCAAAATTAAAATTAAACTCGTCCTATTTCACTATCAAGTTTAATTTCAAATATGAAAATGCTTGCAATATTAACTTGATATTATTTTTTTATTTGAGACTGAAAAATAAATTGAAACATCGCACTTTTTCGATGCAATTTCATACATTTTGTAATTCAAACACAAAAGTTAAACCATTTAAATGTATAATAAAAAAATAATAAAAAAATTATATTATAAAAAACATATTAAAAATTAAAATTTGAGCGATCATTTAATATACTTCGAAGCTCATTTTTTCAGAAATCACTTTTTAATTACTTCAGAACACAAGTGAATTTATATCATATAAGGATGCCGAGATCATAATTTGAACTCGTGGTTTTAGACAAAACCAATACCTTTATTTTGATTATGTGGGTCAATCAAAGTGATTGCATAGAAAAGCCGGAACCTTCCCTTGACTCCATTTTGAGTTGTTAGCATTACTTCCCTTAGTTAGCGTACCATGTTTCCGAGAATAACATTTTGGACCTATTTTTTTTAATAGGTTTATTTTCACGTAAATTATCTGTAAATAAACAAAAAGAAAATCATATAAAATATCTGTAAGTGAATTAAAAAAAAAGTTTTTTTTCAGATAAAAAAAAAGATTAATCAATTAGCACATTCAATACAAATCCATTTCTTTTTTTGTTGGAGCTAAGTTCTATCAACACATTTTAAATGAAAAATACAAGAACAATTCTCACAAACTATATTCTTAGATTCACATGATAAACAACAAATTTTACATAATTTAACGCTTTGTTTGGGTCGTATACCAGTACTCTTTGATGTTATATCATTTATCTCCCTGTGATGGATACACTTGATTTCAAGATATTTAAAATTGTTGTCTTCAAGTTTTCGGCTACTAACGGTTGTCCAAATCGAATAGCTTTGTTTCGAATATTCATTTAAAGTTTGGATAAATTCGTCAAAGTTGTTGAAAGGTTGTCCAAGATATAACTTTTCAGACATTTTTTTTCAAAAATTTAAAGTGTATTAAGGTAGTTTTGTTTATGATTAGTAAAAGGAGTTTATTAACAAACAAGTGCATTTTAAATAAAGATTTAGGATTAATTTTTAATTATGGTTTCACTTCATTAATTCGGCTTAATTAATTTTTTTCAATTATTATGGTCTTTGAATTGTTTCTATTTTTATTCTTTTGATTTTTGACATTTTCGTGAAAATAAATAATTTTTTAATTCAGGTAAAAAAATAAAAAAATTTAAGGTAAATTACGTTTTCTTATATAGTTTTTTTTTCAGATAATTTATCTGAAAATAAATTCACATTTTTTTTTTTCAAATTAAAAAAAAAAAAAAAAATATTTGACTTAAGACGGCCGTTTCGCCATTTAGAAATTTAACGTAATCATCTGAATTGAGTAACAATTCTTGTTTATGTTATTTGAGTAGTCTATTTTAGTGACATGTTATTTAAAATATTTAAAATTGAGCACTGTTTAAAAAAAAATAAATATTCAATTTTAGTGGAATGTAATAAAAAGTGAACACATTTTAAAACTATTAAAAATTGCTAAAGCGGTTTCGTGAAGTTCAGTACAAAAATTGGATAACTTTTTTTCTAAGAGTTTAAAATTAGTTGCATTAACTGCTAATGATGTGCAAAATCTCTGCAAAATGTACTTCCATGATTATATTGAAATTTGATTTCTGCTAAACTCTGCAAATTTAGCATACCTTGGTATTTGATGCAACTTTGAAATTTGCACTATGTTGCATTCACAGAACTAAGTTTAAACCTGTACACTTATTTCCATTTTTTTCTGTTCTTTTTATCAATTTGTACTGAATTCAATAAAACCTGTTAAATCTTATATAAAATTTTTTAAAAATAAAAATTGAATTTAATGTGCAAGGTAGCATGATTAAAAATTCTTTTAGAAAATAATGTTTTAAGTAACAGATGTTGTTTATGTTATTTGACCTCAGCTTTCATTTGAAAAAAAATTATCCATTATTTAAAATTTCTTTTTTTTCAACTGAATCTTAATCAAAAACTAAACTCAATATTAAAAAAGTGCTTAGAACAATTTATTCTAAATTTAATTCTCAACAAAATGATGTATTTATCGAACCATCTGATAATTTGGTTCATGAGTTATAAAGAAAAAAAATGTTTTTTAGCGATATCTCTTAAAAAACACAAAACAAACGCCTGAACTTTTGCAGATATTCTTATAGAGCATCCTCGATTACCTAGAAAAGGTTGAAATTATCTTTTGGAAGTTTCATCGTCCAAAATATCGAAATTGACCCCAATGATTGGGGTCCTGGGGAACCATGAGCCGGCTTACAGGTTGGACTATTTTTTTTTTCAAATGAAAGCTGAGGTCAAATAACATAAAAAAAATCTGTCCTTTACTTATAATATTATTTTGTAAAAGAATTTGTATTCATGCTACCTTGCACTTAACTATTTTTTTAACATGGGTCCAAGTTATTAATTTTTTAAGAAATGTCATTAAAATTGAACATTACTCTTTTTAAAACCAGTGCTCATTTTTTAGTAACATGTAACTAAATTCGGATGATTACGCTAAATCAATACAGAAATTATTAAATAAAACCTTTCTCTTGTTTTATTACGATTGTACAGAGATAACAGTTAAAAAAATCTAGGGTGTCTTTATTACAAGCGGTCATTGACCAAGAAGTCTTTGTAATAGAAACAAAGTCTACCAAAGCTTTACGTTTAATAAGGCTAAACGCTTTCAATATCTTTACTACTACTTCTAGTCTATCTTTTGCTTTTTTACTCAATTCACCTTTTTAAAAATGTAAACAATTGCTTAAAATACACTTACGATTGAAAAGCTAAATGTGATAATCTTTTTTAAAAAAATTTTTTTCTATTTTTTTCTATTTAATAATAATAATAATAACCGAACTACCGCTCCATAGACACCACAAACAACAATTTTATTATTAATCGTTTTTCGATATCGAACACTAATATCACAGCCCCTTGATATTTACTTTTTAACACTATATATCAATTGTATACTAAATATAATTCTTTCTTCTCTTATTAGAATTTATTTCCATTTTTTTATTCTTGTAAATATTAATTAACTTTTTTAACCCTAAAATTTTTATTGTATATTTCTATCAGTGTTTTATCTCATTATGTGCAACGAGCTACCATAGGCGACCTCTCATGTAGGCCGCCTCCGCAAGCTAGTCTTGCTGTAGCTTTTTTATAATAATAATAAAGAGCTACAGCAATCGAGCTTGCGGAGATGGCTAACTCGGAAGCCATCTATGGTAGCTAATTGCACAAAAATCGAGAGATAAATTAAGGAACTTTAATGAAAGTTACAAAGACGAAACTGAGGTTCAAGAAAAATACGAGAGATTATACAGATTGATGACATAAGTAGATTTAAAGTAATTCAAAAAATTTGTCATTAATAAGAAATTAATAAAAAATATATTAAATAATGGTACAATAGTGTAAAAAAACTAATAAGAGATGAGCAATTACATATATAGGTACAATTGATTAAGAAAAAAGAATTTATAGAGACATTACAGATATTACATAAGATTATAAAGAACATTACATGTAAAGAAAAAGATAAGTAGAAAATAATTTACAGAAAAAATAGTTACAATTTTAAAAATAGATAGAAAATTTCTAATAAATAGTCAAAGATTGTATATAGAGATTTTTTACTCTCTTATTCACAAGGATCAATATTGAACGGTCTGGAACTTTTCGTCGCAGAATTTTTTTAAACTAATTAAAAAATAAATAAATATTAATAAAAAAATGTTCCAATTAAATAAGTAAAATGTTAAAGAGTACAAACAAAACAATTAGAAACATTATTTTTTTAAATCAAGCTAAATTGTTTAATCATTAAACTTAGCAAAATCAAAAGTTTTGATTTTGCTAAGTAAAATGAATCCAAAATTTTGCAATTTTTTCAAAATATTCTTATATTTAAATATTTCAAAAGAATGATTTATGATAATTCACATATTTACTTTCAAATCCAACAACTAAATTGTGTTGTTTGGGGGTTGTTTTATTTGATGCAATTTCGACTTTTCTTAACTAGGGAGCATATATACGAATTATAGTTTTTATGCATTTTAAACTTCTATTGCTTAATTAAAATTTGGTCAAATATTTTGACTATAACTATTTTTATTTAGAAATTTATTTGCTCGTCATAATACGTTCCGAGATCTGTGCATAGCTTATAAATCAATAAAAATGAGTAATAACCGTGTTTTGTCAACTCATGTGTCCAATATTGTGAATTCATCGAGTTCAAATACGAACCAAACGGGTGTCAAGGCCCCGGCAAGCTTGAACGAAATCTGGGAGGAGATACAATTGGGCATCGAGTCTGCTTACCAACAGCAAACAATTACCAAAAACAGATACATGATTTTGTACACGTGAGTAAATTTTGGTATTTTTTCTTGCCATTTTTCTACATTTTTCCACTTAGATATGTATATAATCATTGCACAAGCACGAATCCAAAGTCAAATTTAGAACTTCCGGCCAGAAATAAAAAGAACCCGATGAGTTCTAGCGAAGGAGCTCAAATCATAGGATCTGAGCTTTACAGAAAATTGCAGGAATTTCTTGAAAACTATCTGGAAAAGCTAAAAAAAGTAATTTTTTTTTCAAGATTCTTCTCAAACAGACTTTTTTACATTTCTTACCTTTTTTTCAAATCTATTCTAAATAATTCATTGATGATGCAAAAATTATTTCAAAGAAATTATGTGACATTTTTTCTAGATAGACATTTCAAGAAAACTGTTTTTCTTTTCTTTGGCTTAAAATTTAATTAGTTTAAATTAATTGAGTTTTATTGCAATAGAAATAAATTAAAAACTTTATAGATTTTGTGGATTTTTTCTCTATTAAAAATTACCAAAGATTATTAATCTGAAAAAAGTCATTTTTTATTTTCTTTTATATTTATCTATCATAAATATTTCCTTTTTTGTTGAAAAATTAGAATTAAAGTCAAAAAAATTTTCTTAAAAATTGCATTACATAAAAATGAAGATCAACACGATTTCAATAGGATTGATGGTTTGATTGACTTATTGGAAGAAATTGAAGACTTTATTTTAGATAAAAAGAGGCAACATAGGATTCTGGAATTAAAAAAAAAATGTCAATTTGGTCTTGTTTTTTAATGTCGATTATATGATACTTTAAAGTTTAATTACTTTTAAAAGATTTGGCACATTTGTGTTAAGAGAAACAAAAAAATAATTGAAAAAATTCAAGATTTTAAGTTTACTTGGTTAACTAAGTTTTCTTTGGACCGTAAAAAAAATCACCAAAAAATATTGTTTTTAAGTTTTAAATTTGGTAAGAGATTCTTGGGCGGTTCAAAAAATTTCAACAATTATTATTATTATTATTATTTATTTAAAGTTTAAGTCACATTGACATTATTATAAAAATTAAAAAATTCAAGTTACAAAATAAAATAAGTTTTAAAAATATTCCTAATTTTTCTAAAAAATTACACAATTAGCCATCCGAAGTCATAATTAACTTTTAATAAATTATTTATTAGTCTATATAGATAAAAAAAATCTCGATTTGTTTCCATATAATAAGTTATATTTGATACAACAAATTTAACAGAGTCTACAAGGCCCATTTTGAGACTTCTAAAACTAAATGAAATCAAAGCTTTCACAATTTTGGATTTATACTCTCAACAATTATATAAATTTCGCTCCAGTATTATAAACTTTTTCTGGAAAAAGAACGAATGTTTTTATTCACTCACTGATTATGTCTGGAAAAGATCTGAAAATTAGTTTCGTTCTTTTCGCATAGTTTTCGCTTGATTTCAATAAAAATTCATCAAAAAAATTGAATAAAAAAGGAAAGTAAGAATAAATTTACTCTTCTCGGACTTTTCTTAATTCTTCATTCACATGCATCAATTTTTCATCATTCCACTTTAAAAAAATAAAAAAGTTTTCTGGTTTGAAAAATACAAACTTAAAATAAGTAAATAAATATCGAAAAGAATGAAAGTTTTTCTCGGTGTGAATCATATTTAGACAATGAAGGAACGCATTAGTTTTATTCATTTGAGAAGACACTCTGAGAAGCTTTAAAGGTTCATATATTTTTTGTTTAAGTAAAGTAAATTTATAATAAAATTATGAAAAAATTTTAATTAAGTCATTTTATTTCATTGTAAATTTCAAAATTTTCAAAATTCAAAAGATAAACTTATATTTAAAAACAAATATCTGTAAATAAAAATTTACAATCAAATTTTATCCTAATTATTTTGAGTTCATTTTAAATTTCAGATAAAGTTTAGTTTGCTCAAATTTTTAAATTAAATAATTCTTAATTTTGATTTTTGATCCATTTTTTTACATAGGTGCCAAAAAGGCATTACAAAAGCACAGTTAACTTTTTCTGTAACAATAATTATTGAAGAAGATCAATGGAGTCAAATATGTGTATTTGGCAATATTTTAAATTTTAAGGTATTGAATAGTTAAAGAACACTCGTAATCTTTGAAAATTTTCTATCAAATTTTTAAATTATTAGATTAAATTAAACTTAATTTATTTTTGAATTTTTTTAATTAAATTTCAAAAAAAAATTTCATACTAAAAAGGATAAGTGATTGAATGAAAGCTCATTTTTATCGATTTTAGAATTAAACCAGCAGAGCACATTGAAAAAATTTAAAAATATAAAAAGAAAAAAAATATTTAACTGAATTTTAGTAATGATCAAAAAATTTGTATTTCCAGCTAAAGGTAGTTCTTTGGACCAGATACGATCAAACTTGTATTTAAGTCAAAATAAGTTTTGCCATTAATTTTTAGAATCGATATAAATTTAATAAATTAATAAAAAAAATTTCAAATTTATTGCTGTAAATACTTTGTAATAGATTTTACTATTTCTCAGCTTATTCAATCTTAATTATTTAAAGAGTGGAACTGACTTGATTGACGAAGAAGTTCTTAAATTTTTTTGCAAAAAATGGGAAGAATATCAATTTTCAAGCAAAGTCCTGGATGGTTTTTGCAATTATTTGAATCGTCACTGGGTCAAAAGAGAAAATGACAGTGGTCACAACAATGTTTACGAAATTTACAATGTAAAATTTATTAATTTTAATTTAATTTTAACAATAAACAAATGGAAAAAAATAATCTTTATTTTTTTTAGCTAGCCTTGGTTACTTGGAGATTGATTTTTTTCCGTCACTTTGCCAACAAAGTGACGAACGCAGTTCTAAAGCTGGTTGAAAGAGAGCGCAATGGAGAGCCTATCAATTCCCGTCTAATCTCCGGCGTGGCCGAGTGTTACGGTATCCAATTCACCCCAGGAAAATTTATAAAAATTAAGCCTTTTTTTAATTCAAGTGGCCCTTGGTCTAAGCGAAATCGAGTCCAAGCAATCGAACCAGCAAAAGCTGGCTATTTACAAAGAATACTTAGAAAACCCGTTCATTGACGACACCGAAAGGTTTTATAGTCGCGAGAGCTCTGAATTTCTGCGCCAAAATTCAATCACCGAGTACATGAAAAAGGTGGAGCAGCGGCTAGAGGAGGAAAAAAAACGCATCCGCTTGTATCTCAACGAAAGCACCGAGTCCATTTTGCTGAACAAGTGCGAGGAAGTGCTGATCAAAAAACATTTAGATTTGTTCTATAGCGAGTTTGAGAGCCTGTTGATAAGTGGCAAGAATGAAGACCTGGCCAGGATGTACGACCTGGTGTCCAAAATAGCAGATGGTCTAAATGAGCTGAAGCGTTTGCTTGAAAATTTCATCTACAACCAAGGCATGGAGGCCATCGAAAAGTGCTGCGACACCGCTCTAAACGACCCCAAGGTCTATGTGCAAACCATACTGGGAGTTCACAAAAAATACGATTTGCTGGTACTTGGCTCGTTCCACAACGACAAAGGCTTCGTTGCCGCCTTGGACAAAGCATGCGGCAAGTTCATCAATGTGAACGCCGTGACCAAAAAGTCAAATAGCTCGTCCAAGTCGCCAGAGCTTTTGGCCCGCTATTGTGATCTACTGCTCAAGAAAAACACCAAAAACACCGAGGACACCGAACTAGAGGACAGCTTGAATCAAATAATGACTGTTTTTACCTACATAGAAGACAAGGATGTGTTTCAGAAGTTCTATAGCAAATGGCTTGCTAGACGCTTGGTCCAGCAAACGTCGGCTTCGGACGATGCCGAGTCGACAATGATTTCAAAGTTGAAGGCCGCCTGTGGATTCGAGTACACTTCCAAGCTGCAAAAAATGTTCCTAGATGTCGGCATTAGCAAAGATTTGAACGAGTCTTTTAAGAAAGATTGTGAACTCAATAATAGACCTTTGGGCCGTAAGATTTTTTTTTCTCTATTCAAAGTCATCGACTAAATTTTAAAATTTAAAATTTAATTTTTAATAGTTTGTTATTTTTTAAGAAGATTAGTAGAAACTGATAGAAGGGTTTTAAATTTTAAACTAAAGGAAAGTGAAAAATTTTGCCAATTTTTTGGAATCGAATTAGAGGGCTAATATTACTGGGGTGAAGTTTTGACATTAGATAAAGAAAAAAATTAATTAAAAAATAACTCATCTTTTTTTTTAATCATTTTTTTTAATCCAATTTTTGGTATAAAAAAAAAAGGTGATTTAAAAAAAAGAATAATTGGGTTTAAGGTTTAAATATATTTTTAAGTTATTTAATTAATTTTTTTCAATAATTAGGATCTTTTGTTGCAATTATAGAAGTTTTAAAGCGAAAAAGTCATTTTTTAATTAATTTACACTTTTTATTTTTATGGTCATTTTTTCTATTTATTTCAAAATATTGAAGCAGAAAAAAATGAGTAAAAAATGTGAAAAAAAGCGAGTTAACAAAATAACTAATTCATTTAATTAATTAACTCATGTCAAATCTTCAATCTAGTGCTAATATTTAATGCTGGACAAAAAAAATCAAAAATTAAAAAATTTTTACTCAAGATCAAAAAATGAGGAGAGGACTAAGTTTGAAGACATTTTTTGACTAAATTTATATTTTTATTTTCGAAAATTTAAATTTCGAATTTAGTTAAAATTAGAAATTTGAACAATTGTTAAATCTAGTTTCGATTTTTTGATGCCTAAAAACATTAACTTTTGTGGGGCTTTTTTTGCATTAGTAAATTATATACTTTTTTTAGAATCATTAAAAAAATATTTTAGCTAATCAATTTTGAAAATTAGTTTAATTTCAATTATCTAAATCATGATTTAATTCAAATGTCAAATTTTTATTGTTTTAACGATACTTTTTCAAAAACATTTAAAATTGTATACACTTGAATTAAGTCAGCTCTTAAACGACGATTTTCAAGACTGATAAGATTTAAATATTTCAATCAGTCTTGATAAGGCTCAGTTCTAGTAGAATCTATCACTTTTGTCACTTTATTTTGATTTAAAAAAATTATGTATTTTTAAAATTAATATTTAATAATATTCATAAAATAAATTAAATAAAAATACAGGCAAAAAATTTTTTTTGAATTTGTATTCGTGGCTTGTTCTTAACAAATTTTACAGATCGATTTAAAAACCTTCTCTCGTACAGAAAGACCACATGTAAATTGTTTACATTTGTCACAAGTAAAGCTCGATTTGTTTCCATTACGGAAACAAATTGAACTTTATAAATTCTTGACCACATGGCTTTGGGAGGAAAATTTTGCCATTAAACAGTTCTTGCATAAAAGGTGCCCATAAAAGCTATCGTTTACATAATACTTGCCACTTTTCCGTTCTCAGTCAAACCAATATCGTTCTATTTTTCGAATTTGTTTAATATAAGTTGCTTTTTCTTCTTCAGGTTATTGATTACCTAAGTATTCATCTAATTCATATTTGCCATTAGGTTGATTTGGTGTTTTCATTTTTTCTTCTAAATCATTATCAAAGTTTTGATAATTCTCATAATCATTATAATTATCATCAAAGACTTCTTGTTGGGTGTCATCCGCATTTCTAAGAAGTTTAAGAGGTTGTAGCTTTCATCGAGACTTGGTTGAAAAAGTCATTATTTATCATAGGAATTATTCAAATGCAGTAGATTTTGGAATTAAAAGGATTAGCCATGTCTTTACTTTATTTTACCAAAAATAATACAATATTTTTGGAGGGTCCAAAAAAACCCTCTTCGGGTTTTACTTAAAATTTTTTTTTCTCCATTAAAATAAAAATATTTTGTAACCAAAATTTATTATTAATTATTACATTTTTTTGATTTTAACTTTGATGAATTGTCAAAAATGATTAAATTTATTGAACAATAAGCAAAATAAGTACCAAAAAGGGTCGAAAATACCTCTCCGGGTTTTGAGTGTTAAAATACAGACTCCATGTTCCTACTGCATACTCCAGATTCAAAAGTTGTTTTATCAATTATCTGTTGTGCATAATCTGTTAGATAAAAAATCATGTTGCTAATTTGGAATTAATTTGTTTTTTAATCAATTTAAATCGAATATTTTGTTCAATTAAATAGAAAAAATAAATATAGAATTGCCTAGATGGAAAATGATTTTAATTTTTTTTTAATGAAAAAAATAAAGATTTGTCTATGTAGGAAAAAATACTAAACTAATTAATTGCATAAATTAGTTAAAAATTAATTAAATTTTATAACTGTGGTGTAAAAGCGATTTTCTGCAGTAAAAAAAATTATGCAAATCACAACTTAAATAGAATGTTTTTAATAAAAAAAAACAGGTAGAATAAAATTTTCTCATCTTTCTTTTCTTTTTCTATTTTTTTCCTCTTTTGTAATTTTCTTTAACAAAGATATCAAAAAGAAATATCTTTGGCTTTAAAAAATAAACCTTTTGAGACTCTGGATTTTAACAAATAAAATGATAACTCTTTTTTGAAGAAAATCTGATTTTAAACTAAAGAATCTAGCTTAAAAAAATTGAGAGATTACGACTTGTATGTTTTGTAATCAAGTTGTTTGTATCAGTGAAACTTTTGAATTAGCTATTTACTTTCAAGATTTGTAAACATTTCCTTTTCTTTTCTTTTATTTAACTTTTCAAACTGAAATGATTTTCAGTACAAACTGCCTGGTATTTCTTTAATTTTATTTCATTAACAAGTACATCGCTGTCAAAATAAAGGGTTTCTAAAGATGGAAAAAATCAAAAATATCTGGGCGTTTAATGTAGGGATCATAAAATCAAATTGTTTAAAAATATGGAACTTAGAAGTTGAAAGCAAATTCCCTTTGGGTCCAAAATTTTCAACAACGAGCTTTTCAGAAATCTTTTTTTGACCAAAAATTAATTCTGTTAATCCTCAAAAATGATCTGATCTAAAATAAGTATCCCATCTTTTCAGGTATTATGAAAATAAAATAAGTCAACTAACAGACAAGATAGATCTTAAAATTTCAAAATTTTATTTATTTTTATTACATATGATTGATATTTAATTTCAATTTTTACTTGTTACAGTAGCTTTTGAACTTTTTTTTTTTTTCCTTATTCACTCCTTGTGGAGCATAGGATTTCCACTCAAGTCGATCTTTTGCATGCATTGACTTAATGGCTCCGAATTTGTTGAAGTTTTTTTAAAATAACCAAATTACTTCATTGATATGAAACTAGCATCTTAAGAAAAATTTCAGCAGCATTTAGAAAATTTTATATCTTACTATTTTTTTTAAACCATTAAATAAACTATTAATGATTAAAGAAAAAAGTTCTGAATATACATTGATAAATTCAAAAATAAAATAAAATAAAATAAAATAAAGTAGTTGACTTAATTTTGTGACTTAAAAATTAAAATTTTATTCAAAAATTTAAGTTGATTTTTACATAATGGTTTTGAGCTCTGGCTCATGGCCGTTCCAGCCCTGTCAGCCTCTTTCGCTGCCCACCGAACTAGTGCCATGTTACCAGCAGTTTACCAATTTCTACAGTTGTCAACACAACGGCAGGAAATTGACATGGTTGTACAGTTTTTCCAAAGGTGAAGTTGTGACTAATTGCTTTAAAAATCGCTACACTCTCCAAGCATCCACTTATCAGATAGCCATATTGCTCTTGTTCAATGATAAAACAGAATATTTAGTCAAGGATTTAATTGACATGACTCAGATTAAAATGGAAACATTGACTCAAGTTCTGGCCGTGCTGTTCAAATCAAAATTGCTAGTCAGTGAAGAGGATGAAATCGAAGAGTCCGACATTCAGCCAAACACTCCAGTCCGTCTTTTTTTAAACTATAAAAAGTAAAAATTTATCTTTTTGAATAAATATGCTGGAAATTTATTTTAATTTTTTTAGCAAAAAATTCCGAATAAATATCAATGCACCGATCAAATCAGATATCAAGCAGGAAGATGAAAAGACTCACAAAAACATCGAGGAGGACAGAAAACTGTTGATTCAGGCTGCCATTGTGCGTATAATGAAAATGAGAAAAACGCTAAAGCACACTCAGCTGATAAACGAGGTTTTGAGTCAATTGTCATCTCGTTTCAAGCCAAAAGTTCCCATCATAAAGGTAATGGAATAAACAAATTTGAAAATTTAAAATTAATTTTAAAAAAATTTAAGAAATGTATAGACATATTAATAGAGAAAGAATATTTGGAAAGATTGGAACAGGAAAAAGACACATACAGATACTTGGCTTAATTTTAATTTGTAACATAATGACAGCGATATTTAATTCATACCGAACCGGGTGAAACGCCGGTTTGCGTCTAAATCAATTCCGATAACGACTTTCAAATTATTTTTGATTAATACTTTATTTTTTTTTTCTAATTATTTATATCATTCTTTATAAAAATAAATAAAGATTTATTTTTACTTAAATTATGTATGGTTTATTTTAAAAATATATTTACAGAGTCTAATAAAAGCCTTAATATATAAAAAAAATTTTTCTCTCTAAAAATAAATTGTTTAATATTCTGTAAACATAAAGCATTTGTTTGCTACGATTTGCAATTTGATTTTCCAATTTTGTTTTGGTAAATTTTTCCTCAAAGAAAAATTTTGTAATTCCACATAAAATTTCGTAAAAGCCTGATTTATTGAATTTATTTTTATCTATACTTTTATACTAAATTTATATTAATTTAGTATTTTATTTTTTAAATATTTAAAATTAACAAAGGTAAAATCTCCTCCAAAATCATCAGATCTAAAAATACAATGTAAATGGTCTGGAACGAAATAAATAACATAACTAATATTTGTTTAATAAATTTAAGTTAAAAGGCAATAAATATGTTGATTAATTTTTAAAAGTATAATTAATAAATAAATTAAACTTTTACAAATTTTTGAAATTTTTTTTACAAAATTTTTATAAAGTTAAAAATGTTTACTGGTATAAACGTAAATTAGGCTAGAAAAAAATTACAAAAGCCACTGAAAGCATGCTAATAGTTAAGTTAGATATTTTTTATTAAAATTAGAGAAATTTTTATTAACTGGAATATTATGGGCATCTTGAAGTTTGGGATCAAAAAAATCAGATCAATTCTTTGACTAAATCTTTCTGCAATATCTAAAATGTAAAATAATGCTATCAGCATGCTAAATATTTGATGAGGCTCTGCTCTGTTTGATCTGCTTTTTTTGATTCTTAACTTCAAAATACCGAAATTATGGGCCAGAAATTTTTCCTTTTTAAAATTTTTACATGACAAAATGAATACTAAATTTTGAAAAAAACCTTTTTCTTACTTTTTTGAAAATAGTGAATTTAATTACAGAGCCACTGCTCAAGCTCTCATAAGTCTTTCGTCAATTTTCCCCCTCTTTTAAATCATCTGGCAAGATTTTTATTTCATGAGAACATTTTTTACCTTAAATTTATTCGGTATTTTTTTAAAGTAAAAATTATTTTTATTTTAAATTTGTTAATTATTATTCATTTATCTTTTAAGTATCTTTTAAAAATCAAAATACAAAGTTTGAGTATATATTTTAATACAGTCGATCCTCTGTATAACGAACCCTCATTCAACGAAATCCTCTATATCACGAATAAGAATCCAGGAAGCGATATTTTAAAAAGAAAAAAGAATGCTTATTTTCTTTGATACAACGAACCTCTTTATAACGAAATCCCGATATAACGAACTAAGAAAAAAAAACGAGGAATACTTTTCTTAAGAAAAAAACCTTTATATAAAGAATTTAAAAAAAATGACATCGGTTTATTAACACCTTGATAATAAAAAATAGTAAATAAATATTTGACAATTACTAATTATTGTTTGAAAATACCCAAAAAAATTGAAAATCCCCACCGTTGTTGGACTGCTTATGCTTACCCAGTAAAATACATTATCGAGAATTTTCGAGAATTTACGTAAAAAGTTTTTTTATTCGAAAAATTATTTAATCAAAATCTTCGAAATATTTACGCTTTTTTTCCTAATTTTTTTTCAAAAAATTTTAAAAATAATTTACGAAAAATTATTGCAAATTCAAAATTTTTGACTAAATTATTTTAGTTAAGCCGGAAGTGTTGAGTCGAAAATCAGAAAATTGCTGTCAGAAAATAAATTTAAGTTGATTTGATATTTTATCAACCGAAAGATCACTACAGTGGTGATTTGCTTTTTGTATTTTACAAAAATTTACGTAAATTTACGTAATTTTACGTAAATTTACGAATTTTTAAATTTTACAGGATGAAAATAAATTTTTAAATTTTAAATTTTTAAAAATTAAATTTTTAAATTTTAAATTTATTAAATTTTCGAATTTTTTTGGACTTTTAGGATTTTACGTAAATTTACGTAAAATCCTAAAAGTCCAAAAAAATTCGATTTTTTAATTTTTTTTTAAAAAAATATGCAAAATAAATTCCAAAAAAAAATTTACCATTTTTTACGTAAATTTACGTAAATTGATAGTAAAAAAAAGTAAATTCTGGTAAAAAGAAGTAAAAAATGGTAAATAAAAGTAAAATTTCAAACATTTAAAAATTAAATATTTTATTTCTATTTAATTCTATAAAAATCAATTTTTAAATGAAAATAAATGGCTAAATAAACATTTATTGTTTTTTTTAATGATTCGACCAACCACCATCCTTTTCGAGCACTAATTTAATTACCTTTTAAATTAAATAATAAAAATTTTTTATTAATTATTTTAAATTTGTATAAATTTAACTTTTTTTAAATGGTTAATATATGATTTGCATTTTTCAACTGTTAATAACTTTTGAAACTCTTCTATTGCATGTTTAGCGTCGTCATCGTTTTTTATATTTTTTTTTCGTATAAAAGTTTTCATTTCATTCCAAACAAGTTCAATTGGATTTAGATCTGGAGATTTTGGTGGCGACTTAATCTTAAAAAATCAAAAAATTTTTACCCCTTTCAATCATAGTTTTTGAACAAATAAAATTACCCATACGATATTAGTTTCTAGATATGTCTTACAAAGCCCTGAAGTATGTTTAGGGTCATTATCCTGATGCAATTTAAAAAAAAAATCGTATTTGGTCGCTCCAAACGGCAATAGAAATTCACCTAATATCTCTTGGTATAATTCTGCATCGAGATTTTCCTTAAATATCTTTAATTTAACTATTAAAAATAATAATACGATAAAAAAATTCATAATCATTACTGCAAAATTTGTTGCACCCTTATATGATATTCCAGCCCATATGTTTAGTTTCGACTCAAATTTTGATGAACATGGTATTGCAGTAGGGTAACTTGTAGGAAATCTTATGTGATAAAACGGTTTTTCAAAAACTCTAACTGTGGTCTCATCGACAAAAATGTAATTTTCAAAATCAGCATCTTTGTAATTTAGGGACCAAATAAGGCGTTGTATCTTAAAGTATTAAGATACAACGCCATAAGTTTGCAAAAAGAGAAAATATAAATTTCATCCTGTGAAAATATTAAGATAGTTTTTTTGAGGTGAGTTTACTTGAACTTGGCTTGAATTAGCACCACTAAAATATGTTTTGAACTCTTGGTTGTCTTCAGCAATTTTTTAAATGCTAGAATTGAGATTGAACAGACTTTCATTTATATTTAAAAGTGTCTTTTCTAAATTCACATTGGTGCCATTAGATTTTTCTTTCAATTTCCCAGTCTTAGGTATTAGTAAATATAAAATATATAATGATACTTATAAATAATTTAAACATATACTTTGTTTTTTGGTACTTTGAATATCTTATTCGACTGAATTACGGCGTCAACAATCAAGTGGTTGTTGTCAATCTCATGCACAAATTTTATAGTAGTATTTTTTATAAACTAAGAAAAATCGAGCAATAAAAAAAGCACATAATTAAACAATTTTCAGTCAGTTTATTACTTCTTCTCTATCTGTCGGTTCAGTTATTTTCGAAACTTCCACACTACCAGCGACCTTATGAAGGTGATGGAATGAATGTTTTTCATTTGGTATTAAAAACTCAATCGCTAACATTTCAATTTCTTCCTCAATTTATCCTTTTTTTTTTGAGTTTTTTTAGGGGCCTCATTTTCAGAGAGTGATTCACTTTCTGTCAAAGAGCACGTCTGAGAGATACCAACAAAAGATATTCTCTCTTCGATTTACAAAATCAAATGCGCGTGGAATAAACAAGTGATTAACTCAAAAGAAGCAATCGATAGAATAAATGAACTGAAACAATTTTTTTTTAAACAAAAAAGATGATAATTCTAATGTAATTAATTTACTATTTAATATTGAAAATTTTATAATTGAAAGTAGCTTTACCAAACAACCATCTATTACCGATTTTTTTCAAATAAATTAACTTTTTGTTTTTTTTTCACATTTTTATTTTAGATTTTGATTAAAATTTGGTTAAATTTTTTTTTATACCTATCATTTTATATGAAAATTTCGATTCAACGAATACGAATTTTCCGCACAAGGAGTTCGTTATACCGAGGATTGACTGTATTTAGATTTATTTTTTGCATCAAAAATTAATTTTGAAAATTATGCTCACTGACGCATTTTTATTTTTGAAAGATTATTCGTAAATGAATAATAATTAAAAAATTCAAAAAAATTAAGTGAATGAAAATATTAAAAGTATTACTGGTATGTCTAAAAAAATTTAATTTTTACTTTAAAAAAACATAAAAAATCTAAGGTAAATATGTATTCATGAAATAAAGATCTTGCCATCTGCATAAAATAGTATGTATTTTCTATTTGTCTCGTCAGCTTTTGGGATATTTATTTTGTACAAGCTAAACATAATCAGATATCATCGTATTTTATTTTAATGTTTCATTATTAAACTAATATTGTTCAAAATTTCTTCAAAATTTTCTTATAAGTTCAAGGCCTTCCCGCTTTTGTTCCTATTTTACCAATGAATCTACTAATTTTGAAAATTACTAATTTATTTTATTTACTTGTAAATTTTTACAGAGCTAATGCTCCTTCAGAATAAAAATAAAGATAAAGATAAAAAAGATAAATTAAAAAAAAAAAAAATAATGAAAATAAAAATTAAAAACTTTAGTTAAAGTAAAATAATAGAGGTAAGACATGTTTTAGCAAAACTAATCAAATCAAGCCAATTTAAAGCTCTTAAGACACATAATTTAAAATAATTTAGTTTTAGAGTGGCTTAGAAAAAGCTACAGTAAAATTTGAATTAATTTTTTTATTTATTTTTTCAAACAAACAAAATAACAAACAAAAATAATTAAAATTTATATAAACTTATTTCAAAAATTTTGAATTGAAATTTATTTCAATTTCATAATTTGATTTTGATTGAAGTGTAAAAGCTTGAAATTTGCACTAATTTTCTTTTCAATAGAAAAAAATCAAAATGAGCTCAAATTTTGAAACCTCTTTTTACTGTTTTACTAATAATGCTAAAACCAAAAAGAATGGTCGTAAAACTTCCACAATTCGTTCTTAAGCTAATAAATAATAATTTAATTTAATATGAAAATAATTTCTATATTTGTATGAATTTTTAATAATATATTATAAAATTTTTAATAGTAGACTACTATTATAAATCTTTTTAAATTAAATATTTTATTCAATTTTGTAAAATTTTAAAATTTTTTAAAAGACTGATTTTAAAGTTTCACCACTTTGTTTTAAAGCCCTCCCAACGCACCAATTCTATCCCCTCTTCTTTAGTCTTGAAGTTCTTCACACTATTTTCATTTTTCTGGCTCCGCCACTGATAAGAATAGTAGTATTAGTAGTATCTTCAGTAGAGAAATTTCTAACTAAACCAACTCTCGAAAGCGTTTAGCCTTAAAAAACTAAAGCTTTGAAAGACTTTGCTTTTCACCATTCCAAAAACTTCATTGTCAAAGACTGGTTTGAAGCTATTCATTGTCTGCGCACTAACAGCATTAACTGATAAGCTGTTCAATAATTTTGCGATTTTTTAAGAAATTATCTTTAAGAGCCTGTGCAATCTATTTCTTGGACCAATCTATTGTCATTTAGTCTTCTTAGGCTTTTTAAACCACAAGCGAAATTGATTCCATTTGTTAACGATGTTTTTTCAAAAAATTTTAAAATTTTATATATTTGAATTAAGTTTATACTGCATACTCGAGATGGGGTCTAAGAAGTGACGTATGGAGAGGTCTTAATAATTCTCGGCTAAGGTTCTTAAAGGAATTTTTTATTTGACCCAGTATTCGGTTAGCTTTCATTGCTACTACAGTACATTGTTTATTCCATTTCAAATCATATAAGTCGTAACTTGATTGAAATTTTTTGAATAAATTATCAATGGATTTAAATAGTCCAGTGTCAAACGCGGACGATTTGGTTGCTCTTGTGGATGCCCTTTGTCAAAAGTTTAGTGCAAACAAGCCTGCAGGCAGATCCGGCAATCCGCACGCTAGGGAAGTTGACCTGGTTGCTGTTATTAGGTCGCTTGATGGCGCATATCGCAGGTGTATGGCTGATAAAGAAGATAGCATCAACGCTCTTAAAGCTGAGATTGCCGAGCTTCGAGATCGCATCGATTCAATCGAGAAAAGGCCAGTGACCTCGGCTTCATCTGGTTCGATTAACTGGGCTAAAGTAGCCTCGGGATGTGTGCACAAAGATGAAAATGCAGTAGCGTTAATGACATCAATATCAACCGAAATGAAGAAAAAGGAAGAACGGGCTAATAATGATTTACTAGCTATTCCGGCATCAATCATTACTGTTGCTGATGGAGAAGCCGATTTCGCAAAGAAATTGGCAACACATATGGGCATTCCAGGTTCAAGAGTTAAGAAGGCGAAGCGTATTAGCAAAAGAGTAAGTTCTGATTTACCAGAAATTTTAGGATGTGATGTGAGAAACAATCCAGTTCTTGTTGTGGTTGAGATGGAATCAATTGATGCAAAAATGGAAATGCTGCGAAAATCAAAAACGCTTCGTAAAAACCCCGAATTCAAAGACGTGTATGTTAATGAAGACCTTAAGCCAAGTCAAAGAGTTGCGGATCGGAAGCTTCGTCAAGAACGAGATCGCAAAAATAGTGAATTGCCGGAGTCAAACACTTTAAATGGCCGTACACTCAAGTTCAAAACATGCGAGGACGGAAAAAAGAGATTTTGGGGAATAAGAAATGGTGAATTAAAGCTGGTCTTGTCAAATATTGACCAGTTATAGCAAAAAGAAAAAATGCAATCAAGAGAGATCATCGCCTCATTTGATCTCAATGAATCAGTTGATCAAAACAGCACCGAAGCAACCAAAGAAACAGTTAACAAGGCTTTGACCAAATCAACCAACTCCAGTCGTCCCGTAGCAACCAAAGCAGCGGTAAACAAGACCTTAACCAATTCAGCCAAATCCAGTCGACCCAAGGGTCCCATAGAAGTTCCTTATGATCCTACGATAAATATATTCACAGCTCAATCGGCATGCTTGTCGTTATATCACGTTGAATCAGCTCGTAATATGCAGGAAATTACTCCGACGGCTAATGTGACGAGCAGTCCTGTAGTGAGTCCAGACGTGTCAATGAATAGATCAGCTTTCTCTTCGTTCTCTTGCTCGTCATCGGCAGCATCGTCGTCATCATTTCTCTCTTCGAGCTCTTTACAACAAATGTCTCCAAAGGACAGCACATCGTTTGAGTCCAGTTCTGAATCGTTGGTCAGATGCCCAGATAGGACTAAATTCTGGTACACGAATGCTACTAGTCTTAACAACAAGATGCACATGCTCGAATCTACGGCATTTAGCTTGGAACCAGATATAATCGGCATCACAGAGACTTGGTTTTGCCCAAGTTCCGTACCGGAACTCATCGGTTATCAGCTGTTTAGAGTAGATCGCTTGGGTGACGTGAGAGGCGGTGGTGTCTGCATCTACGTGAAAGATGGAATCGAAGCCTTTAGAGCGACAGAGTCGAGTTTACTGAGCACTGATTGTGAGCAGGTTTGGGTTGCAATCAAATTAAGAGACCAAAAACCTTTTATTTGTAGGTTGCATTTACAGACCACCGACATTGCAAACCGAATCGAGCATGCCTTGTAATGTTGACAGCGGAATCGCACGGTCAATCACATCAGCTGTAAGCGGCGTTGTTAAGAATGTATACTCGACAACTATCTTAATGGGTGACTTCAACATGCCAGACGTTGAATGGAACGAATTCGGCTCGCCAGTCCTGGGAGACATTGCATCAGCAAGTGCACACGTCACCAACGCACTTAGTCACTCCAGCCTTGTCCAACTTGTAGCTAATAAGACGTTCTCATTCGACGGGAAGCCAAGCAGTCTTCTCGACTTTGGTCACCGACCCAAACAGAGTATCGGAAGTTAAGATTGGCCCACCACTGGACGAAAGGTCGGTCAGAAGCCACTACAGCATACAATTCAAATTCTACTGGCCAACAGCGCGACCGACGAGCTTCGATAGCAGAAAGTTTAACAGGAAGCATGGTGACTACGTCGCCATGAGCAAGCACTTCAACACAATTGACTGGCACTCAGCACTCAACAATCGACACACTCAAGAAAGTTATACTTCGTTCCTCGGTATCTTTGGCGAGGCGGCGGACATTTTCGTCAAAAGGCGTTTACCTCGGCCGGCTCAGGTGAAGCCTCCTTGGTGGAATCAGCAGATATCATCGCTTGTGCGTCGTAAGCGGCGCCTTTTCATCCGCAAACGCATCAAACGGGACGATGACCAATTGGCAAGAAACCATGCAGCATTGTGCCGACTAGTCAAATTCACGGTGAAGATGAACATTATTGAGTACGAAATGAAGCTTGCACAAGCAGCTAAAAGGAACCCTAAGCTCTTATACTCCTACATGAACCGTCGTTTTGCTTCAAAGGAAATTATAGCTGCCCTGACGGACCACGACGACCAGACCGTCACTGACCGGACCAGCATTTGCAACAGGTTAAACATGTTTTTCTTCTCGGTCTTCGAGCCTCCAACTTCACGGGAAGACATTAAGCGAGCTAAAGATAATTTTATTAGGCGCTCTCATGCCGATCCAAGCTTTAGGATCAGTGAAGTCGTTACTCCTTGTAAAGTGCAAGACAAGCTTATGAAATTGTGCAGTGACAAGTCCGCAGGAGTCGACCAAGTAGCAACGCACGCGCTTAAAATGTGTTCCAAGGAGCTTGCTGGACCACTCTCGCTTATTTACTCACAGTCTCTTAGCTCATCTACACTTCCCAAAGAATGGAAGATCGCAAATGTATCACCTATTTACAAAAGTGGAAGTAGATCCGCAGTTGGCAACTATCGCCCAGTCTCTCTTACCTCAGTCCCATGCAAGGTCTTGGAATCACTCGTTAAGGACTACATCGTCAAACACCTGGACAAATACAATTTGATTACCAAGAAACAACATGGCTTTGTGGCACATAAGGCATGTGTGACCAACCTGCTTGAAACAGTTGACTACCTGACAGACTGCGCCAGTCGTAAAGAGCCTGTAGATATAATATACCTGGACTTCGAGAAGGCGTTCGACAAAGTATCACACGAACTGCTCCTGGTCAAGCTAGCAGCGTACGGCATTCCCGATATCATTGTTCGCTGGATTCGTAATTTCCTGAGCGGCCGAAGACAGAGAGTAGTCATAGGCGAAGCAGAATCGGAATGGGTACCAGTTACAAGCGGCGTTCCTCAGGGTTCGGTCATTGGCCCGCTTCTCTTCATCATTTACATCAATGATATGCCAGACGTGTGTGGATCTGTTTGTAAGCTGTATGCTGATGACAGCAAGCTAATAAGCTCGGTACTACGTGTGGAGAACTCTAGGAGGCTGCAGTCTGACCTCAACCGTCTTGCAGAATGGTCGGACACTTGGCGAATGAAATTCCACAAAAAGAAGTGTGTGGTCATGCATGTTGGGGACAAGAACGATTGCTTCGAGTACATGCTAGGCGATCATACACTTGAAAAGACCACAAAAGAGCGAGACCTCGGAATCATTATCATAAATGACCTTAAGTGGACTGAGCAGTCCAAGAGAGCGGCGTCTAGGGCGACGATGATAGCGTGCCGAATCAAGCTAACCTTCTCGTATTTCTCATTGGAACTGGTGAACTTGCTCTACAAGTTGTTCGTACGGCCTCACTTAGAGTTTGCAGTCGGTGCCTGGAATCCTTTTCGGCGGGGTGACATTAAACTGCTTGAACAGGTGCAAAGGAGATTCTCAAAGCTAGTCCCTGAACTCAAATCGAAACCCTATGTTGAAAGAAGAGAAGCTCTCGGTTGGATCACTCTAGAAGAACGGCGTAGTCGAGGTGACCTCATCCAGCTCCATAAGATTCAGCACGGCTACGACCACGTATGCTTTATCAACGGCGATCAAAGGCTGGCGTCTGATGGCCACGACGGTCCAGCAGGGAACACCAGAACTTGTCATCGTGCAATTGAGCGCCAGTTGGTTCGCAACTGCGAGGCACGCACCAACTTCTTCACGAACAGGACCGCAGGTGACTGGAATGCCCTAGATGCAGCGACCAGATGCGTAACTAACACCAACACATTTAAAAATAGAATTGACAAACTACTTTATTTTTTATAATATTCTTTTTGTTACCATTAAGACTAAAATTTATTCTAAAAATAGGATATTAGAAAATATGTAAAACAAAATTTATTTATAAAATTTGTAAAAAAAAGCTATCTATAAATAGCTTATTTAAAAAAGGAAAAAAAAGGCAAGTGGCTGTTATAGTGGGGCGTCTACGTGCGCCACTACTTGGAGACCCAAGTCTCCCACAGCATTTATACTACTACTACTACTAAATCATTTATAAAACCCAAATCCTTTTCTTTTGTTATCTCCTCTAGGAAATGAGATAAATTTTAAGTCATCAGTGAAGTGTCGTGAAAAAAAAACTTAATATGAACAAGCATGAAACTTATGTTTCCATGTTCAAGACCTACCCCACTTCCAAATATAATAATATATTTGTTTAATGGTTTGTTTTAAGTGTTGAAAAACCTTTCCTATTTTATATTATGAAAGCACCTTAAAGTTAATGTATATAAGCCAACACAAATCTAAAGATTTATTATTATATTTCTTTGTGTTTCTTTATTTTCATTCTATTTCATAAGCTTATTTAACTTGGTCACTTAGAGTGGCCACTTTCTATTAAGATTATAATAAAATTTTTAAATAAGAAAACTTTATTTAAAATCCAAGACATTTTAATCAACATATCCAAAACAGAAACTGTTGAAGCTCTAAGGATAATAATTTATTTAGATCATTAGTATATTCTAGTAGTAGTGCTTTATCTCATCACTAAGCATTCTTTCAAATACCTTGCCGACTGTTGAAGTTAGTGAAATCGGTCTATAATTTTTAATGTTCATTTTTGATCCACTATGTATAGGAGATATATTTGCTTTCTTCCATAATTTTTGTAATTCACCCTAATTAAACGATTTTATAAATATTGATAAAAGTGCGCATGAGATTTCATTATAGCAATTTTTAAAATGCAAAGAATGCATTCCATCCAGTCCAGGTGATTTTTTAGGGTTTAAGAGTAATAGATCAATTTTGTCTGGCTAAAAGATGACGTCCAGGTTCAATCTCAGCAATCTGTCTGCTCTTTTAGGAAAGTGAATATTGCTCTCAGTTTCACTCGGCAAGTTGAAAACCGATTTTAAATAGTCAATTGTTTTTTTTACGTTTTGTAATTAATTTTTCCAACTTCAATTGCATCAAGCTGACTTAAAAATTTTCTCTTTCTATTTATATAGTTATAAATAAGTTTCTTTTTCTATATTGCATGATTTGCAAAGAAATACTCGAAATCATGGACAGCTTTTCTAATTGCTCTCGAGCAATTATTTCTAGATTTCTTATATGGTAAACACAAAAGATTACTTTTAAAATTTGTCTCTTTGAATCTATACGAGAGCTTTTTTTTTGTTGCCTTACCATCTGCTTGGTTCCAGTTTTAAGCCCTTTCAGCCTTTTTCTATTTTTTTTTAGCTTTTATTTGGAGAATTGTGGGGTCTCCCCCAATAGGTGACCAAGCGGTCACGAAATATGTGACCAATTCAATTTCTCTCATTTGGTGACCAACAGTGGTCACGTATATTTGACCATGGAAATAGGTGACCAATATTTAAATAAATTTTAAAATTAAATTATTTAGGTGACCAACATGTAGTTTATGTGACCACTTAAACTCATTATGTGACCATCGACGTCATTTCGTGACCACTTAAATTTAAAAAAAAAAGAAAAAAAATTTTTTTAATTAAGTTTATTATGAAAATCGAAGCAAATCAATGTTTATAAAAATGTATTTTCAATGTTTAAAAATACATTTTTATTAATAAATAAAATAAAAAAAATTAATTTTTATGTTTTCTACTTTTATGAATCTTTAGACCTAACTCTCCATTCATGTATTCACCACATAAGTCACATTTTATAGGATTTTTTTTACCGCTTAAGTTCCTTTTAACTAAATCCTCTGTTTCTTTTGAACATGTTGGTACAGTGTTTGACAATTTTTCATAAATTTGTGATTTGCTTTTAACACAAACAAAATTTAAATCATCCAATTTCGCGTAACATATTAAAAATATTATATTCTTCGGAATCTTTAATTTGTTCATTCATTTTTGATTTTTAATTTTTAGAATAGTTTTAAAATTGTTTTTGGATTTAATATAAAATCTAACAATATTTTTTATAAAATTTGCTATTTCATCAAAAAAATGATTATAATAAAAATTTGAAATTAATAATAATAAGTAAATAAAATTCATTTTATAAAATTAACTTAAATTTTGTAATAATATTTTATTAAATTCATGTGACCATTGTCATTCATTTGGTGACCATTGATATTCATTTGGTGACCTATGTACTCATTACGTGACCGTTGTCTTCAAAATATTGGTCTCCTATTTCCATGGTCAAATATACGTGACCACTGTTGGTCACCAAATGAGAGAAATTGAATTGGTCACATATTTCGTGACCGCTTGGTCACCTATTGGGGGAGACCCGAATTGTGCAATAAAGTTCTTCTGTAAATACATAATACATTTGAGCTGCGTCCATATTTTCAAAAATTTAAGCTCAGTCCTGATTAGCCAACTCATCTATTATGCCTAAGAAATTTGCTTTAAAATAATTTAGATTCTTTGGTGAGTTTTCAATTTTCGTGTTCAGTAAGTCAAAGATATAACTAAAAAAAAAAATTTTTATTCATTGACTTGACTTAAAACTTGTGCCTTAAAAACATCAATAAGATCTACGCCAACGTTTTTGAATTGTAATCTTGTACAACATTTGTTTTTTTCTTGAGTAAAAAGTATTCTTCTAGTTTTACATAGACTGAAGTATTTTTAGCATGAATTTACTGTAAAACGTGCCTATAAACAAGACTATCAAACAAACAAGTCAAATTGACTCGGTTTGGTGTTTCTAGTAGTATATACTTGATTTTGCAAAAAAAATTTATTTGAATTTAGTTAATTTATAAATTTTTTCTTATTTTATGCTGAAAATTAAAAATTATGCTCAAATAACAAAAATTGACTTGGAATTCAGAGGCCACAAATCGATAAAGAGTCATTTTGACCCGTTGATGCTTCTAGTGTTAAGATGATAACATCTTATTTTATTTCAAAATTAGACTAGTTGAGACTTTTTTTTCATAAATTATGAACAAGTCTGATTTTAATTTACTTTAAATTTTTATTTTTCTTTATTTTATTTTTTTTGATTTTTATCTTTTTTGTTAATCTGAAAGAGCTTTAGCTCGGCACAAATAAATAAATAAATGACTTGTGAAAATAAATTCACCCATCAACTAACAGCAACACCAAAAAACTTTTTTTTTAAAAAATATATATTTGATAAAACGATTGATTATTTTAAAAATAAAAAAATAAAGTTGAACTTTGCCGCCTTGGTAGTAGGAAATCCATTTTTATTACTGAGTAATATGAAGCCAAGCAATTAGCTATTATTGTCTGCTAAATCGAACTGTGTGTGTGTGTGTCTAAGTCTTTTTGAAGTTTTACCAAACCAAAAAAAAAGAAAGTTAAAAAAGAATCAGAGTCAAAAAAAATCCAAATTTGAAATTGTGTTGCAAAAAGTGTTTCTAAGCTTGTTCGGCCTCTTCTTCGCCAGTCTCTCCCTCCTCGTCAGCAGTAGCATCTTGGTATTGTTGATACTCGCTGACCAAATCGTTCATGTTCGACTCGGCCTCAGTGAACTCCATTTCATCCATACCTTCACCTGTATACCAATGCAAGAAAGCTTTTCTTCTGAACATGGCCGTGAATTGTTCGCTGATGCGCTTGAACAACTCCTGGATGGCAGTCGAGTTGCCAATGAACGTGGCGCTCATCTTCAAGCCTCTCGGCGGTATGTCGCACACAGCAGTCTTCACATTGTTCGGTATCCACTCGACAAAGTAAGACGAGTTCTTGTTCTGCACGTTCAACATTTGCTCGTCGACTTCCTTCATGGACATGCGGCCGCGGAAAATGGCCGCCACGGTCAAGTATCGGCCGTGACGGGGGTCACAAGCGGCCATCATGTTCTTGGCGTCGAACATTTGCTGGGTCAACTCTGGAACTGTCAGAGCGCGGTACTGTTGGGAGCCGCGCGAAGTCAACGGAGCAAAGCCAGGCATGAAAAAGTGGAGACGCGGAAACGGCACCATGTTCACGGCCAGTTTTCTCAAATCGGCATTCAATTGACCCGGGAATCTCAGACAAGTGGTCACGCCGGACATGGTCGCCGAGACCAAGTGGTTCAAGTCGCCGTAGGTCGGCGTGGTCAGCTTGAGTGTGCGGAAGCAGATGTCGTACAGGGCCTCGTTGTCAATGCAGTAGGTCTCATCGGTGTTTTCGACCAGTTGATGCACGGACAAAGTGGCGTTGTACGGCTCAACGACTGTGTCGGACACCTTGGGCGATGGAACCACCGAAAAGGTGTTCATGATGCGGTCCGGGTACTCTTCGCGGATTTTGGAGATCAACAAAGTGCCCATGCCGGAGCCGGTGCCGCCGCCGAGCGAGTGCGTCAACTGAAAGCCCTGGAGACAGTCGCACGACTCGGCCTCTTTTCTCACCACGTCCAGCACTGAGTCGACGAGCTCGGCGCCCTCGGTGTAGTGGCCCTTGGCCCAGTTGTTGCCGGCCCCCGACTGGCCGAACACAAAGTTGTCCGGTCGGAATATTTGACCGAAGGGGCCCGAGCGCACCGAGTCCATGGTGCCCGGCTCCAGATCGACGAGGACGGCGCGCGGCACGTACTTGCCGCCAGTGGCCTCGTTAAAGTACACGTTGATTCGTTCCAGTTGAAGGTCGGAGTCGCCGTGGTAGGTGCCGGTGGGGTCGATGCCGTGCTCGTCCGATATCACCTCCCAGAATTTGGCTCCGATCTGGTTGCCGCACTGGCCTGCCTGGATGTGAACGATTTCTCTCATCTTTTTTGTTTGTTAAGAAAAATAAAGCTGCTTTTCTTCTTTCTAAAATATGTTTGAAAAGTTAAACTCGAAATTTTTCTAGTTTTTATATTCCAGATTGCTATGTAGCAACCAATCAGAGGTTGGAAAAAGAACCAGAGGGGTTGACAGAACAGAGCGCACACACACATACACACACACACAAAGAAAGCGGTGCGTTCGCTAGTCAAGTCAGATAGGTTGCTAGGCACATGTGAATCACAACTTTTGAGATAATTAAATAAATAGAAGGAGAAAAAAAGAAAACGAGCCGAAACAAAAAAAGCTCGTCGCCTAGGCAACAAGAACTATTTGGCAAAAACATCACAATTGGCTTATTTCTGTTCAGATCGTGCTCGCTTCACAATTTATGCATGGTTACTCTCCATTGACAATGGTTACTAGGTAATTAGAAAACAATTTTAGTGTCATGAGACCCGCCGAATCAAATGAAACAACAAAATTTCTTATCATGCCCGTTTATTTGTGTTCGTTTACGACACATCATCAGCGCCATTTGAATTTCTATTCTCCAAACGCTTCTCATCTTATCTCGAATTGTTTTTATGATTTCAACTTGAAACATATCGAGATAGAGCGACAAAATAGAAAATATTCTCAAATTATGCTAATTAAAATTGCAAATTCTGTTTTTGATGAAAAAATTGAAAAAAAATCGTTTATTTGTTCCAAAACATTAGGAAATCTTTAAAAATCCTCAAAAGAGACAATTTTAGATTATGCTTTTCCGCATTTAAATTCTTTCTCAGAAACAGACATGTTTAAAAAAATTCAAAATTCAGCTATATATATTTAAAACAAAATATGTTGCTTCCTCCAACATCATGCATCAAGAGGTCTTTAACAAAGTCAAACTACAAAGCAGTCTCGAATCGGCTTTTTGAATGAGTGAGAAAGACAGAGAACATGCTAGAGCACGACTGAATGATTATGTGTAACATCTAATAATTTGGCCCTTATTCCATCTTAGAGGATAATAGGGGGAGGTGTCCATCTCTATTTTTCAGTACCTTCTGACCTGATCATTTATTTCGCACTAATTAACCAGTTGTACGGACTCTACACTAAGTGTGATTGCTATCCTAATTGTTTTACCTTTTTTCCTGAACCCTCAAATATATAAAGCCTTATTTCAATTTATCTATCTGAATTTTCTTGTCATAATTATTCAACTTTGAGTTTTAGGAGCTTTAGCTCGACACAGATATACAAATAAATAAAAATAAAAAATTTGACATACTTCATCGTCATCATAATCATTGCCATCAATTGACTGTAAACAGCCTAGGTTTACAGACATCCACTTGCAGGTATCGGGCTCAATTTTATTATATGGCATTATTAGGAGACTGTATTAGAATAGGCGCAAGAGCGCTTATCAATGATGTCTCCTAGTTGAGACAAGAAAGGATGGAATGAATAGTGCTTAATGAAAGAAGAATAAGAGCGCAATTGCAGGATTCGCCATAGAACCTGCCTTTATGCCAAATTGCAGAAAGATTTATTTAACTTAGGCTCCTTTAGCCTATTTAATTGATTCAAATTGGTAAAAAAAATTCTGGAGATAAATTATTATATGAAAATCAGAACACAGTCGCGATTCTGTATGATTTGGAAGCAACTACATAGAAGAGTAGGATTCGAAGCAAATCTTGGATTAAAACTTTATGTTCATCAGAGATGAGCCTTTTAGTCAAGGGAATTGAAGTAGCTTATGTTGTACAAAGGTACTTTTCGAAGAGTTTCTAAAATAGCATCTATAATGTGAAAATAAAGAATTTAAAAAATTTTTTTTTGCTTCATTGTTGATTTTGAATGGTCTTGAAAGAGACCGGGACGAGATATTTAAAGTGCGATTCTCTTTTTCAATTTTCTACATCATTTTATATTCATTAAATATGAAAGTTAAATTATCAAATTTTTTTGTATTCCAAAATAAACTTTTTACTAAATTTAATAATAAATTGAAATTAAAGCTTTTGTTTTCTAGTTTTTTTTTAAATAAAAAGCATTAAATCGATGTAGAATATGACTATTCATTATAAAGTTTTTTTTTGAGGAAAATACAATAACCACATGAAAAAAAATCAATTTTTTTTTTGAAAAAATCATAAGGCTACATCACTTCCTGTAATTTTTAATATTTTTTATAATTTATCTTTTAAATTTTTTTATTTCGATCTTGATAAACTCTTTTACTTTTAGGTGTTTAGACATTTGAATGACTGAAGTAGCTTAAACATAAACATTAAAGTCTATACCTTTAAATTCTACTTTTTTAATATTTAAACAAAAAAAAGCATAAATTTGAAAAATAAATTGGAAGCATGGACTAGATGGAAGGCGAAATGCTGAACTCAATGGCAAAGAACAATTACAATGCAATTTTTAAAAAAAAAAAATTTAAAAAATTGGTCTAGTGATGTAATTTAAATTTTTTTTTATCAAAGAAATTTTTAGTATCTATTTTGCCATAATTTTATTTCTGTTTTAAAAATATTCGTAAGCCTAATAATTTTTCCATAAATCAATTAAACTCATCTTTATATCATGTAATAATAAATTAAAAAATCTATTTTTCCCAAAATGCATGTACACATCTTCATATGAGCTAACAAAATATTGTGTTGGTTCTGGAATTGTCGATTTAAACTAAACCAAAATGTTAAACCATTTGGAAAAATATTGCTTTTTTTTCGCCATTTTGTTACTAATTATTACTCATTCAAAGTAAATTTAGTTCTTCTACTGACAAAGAAATTTTTATTTATCTTGTGTACTGTAGCTGAATGCACAAACTATTTAAATTTTTAAAAATAAATCTTAATTTATTGAAATATCCGCTTAATCTTGAAAAATCTGTGAGCAAAAAAATATTTAATTTAACAAGCAGGTGAGCGCCAATTCTTGGGCATCAGATAACTGTAACATCTTTTTTTTTACTTTTAATCACAGTTAGTAATTTGGTTTTGACAATTAGGGGACAAACTTTAAAACGTGTCAAATAAGCCAGTCTTTACATATGATCAGCAAAATGCAGAGAGTATCAAGCCTTTTTAATTTTAATTTTAATTTATAAAAAAATTTAAATGTTTAAACTTTTGATGAAAAATAAAATTTTATAAAAAAATTTTGTCTTCAAATTGAAAAAAATTTTTTGAAATTTTTTATTATTAATCATAAAAAAAGAAATTTTTCTGGTCTATCGATAAATAATTTTCAAACTAAATCAAAATTTTAATTTATTTTCAAACATGCCTCTTGAGACTAATACTTTAAGACTTATGGTAAATATTTTCTAACATGAAATTTAAAAAATATCGCTTGCATGCAAACATCAAGTTTGTCGATATTTATAAAGCATTGGGATTTAATTATTTAATAATTCATATGCAAATTTCTTTAAAGAAAATTAATCAAATTTTGATTTATCATTGCGGCAAAATATTTTAATTCATTTGCGTCAAGTTTTTTTCATTTAGGCAACTTATGCTCAATATTTTTAATAAAATCAAAAGCTTTTATTTTTGGAAATTTTCTTCATTTGAAAAGCATAATAAAATGAAATAGATTAATTTTTGCTTAAATTGAAAATTGGCACTAAAAATTTTTTCGATGATTGTTTTAAAACTGAATTATAAGGCAAGAATTTAAATTTTTTTGGAAACAAGAATGATTTGAATTTTTCTGTATCAGCTTTACTAAGCAATTTTAAACAAACAGTTTTCTTTTTATTTGAATCAAAAACTTTTATTCGAAATTATCAAAGAGTTTTCATTTTTTCAGGTAGCTTTGGTAATATAAAGAAAAATAACAAATTTTCAAAATTAAATTAATCCTCAATATAAAAAAGTCTTTAAAATTTTTAAAATTCAAAAAGTTTAAGCCTAAAAAATCTACTTTTATTATTTTATTTATTTTCTAGATTAACAAGCATTGTCAAAAATAATTAAAATTGCCTTATAAAAAAAAAACAAAAAGAAAAAAGTTCTAAACAAAATTTTGAAATTTAACACAAAAATATCTAGAAAGTCATATTTTAATGGAAAACAAAAGAATAAAAAATCGTTGATTTTGTGACATCAAATTCGATATATTTTTTTTTTTGCAAATTGAATAAATTTTTTTTCAAAAATATTCCATTGATGAGCAATTGTAATGTCTTCTTCATTTTCGTATATTTAGGTTTTGTGAAGTTCAGTAGAAATGAACAGAACAAAATGTTAAAAAATTGAATAACTTTTTTTCTATCGGTTTAAAACAAGTTCTGTGAATACAAATAAGTGCCACATTCTAAGTTGCATCATCAGTAAAAGTATGCTGATGATGAGCAGAATCTCTGTAAAATGCACAACGCTCGATTATATTAAAATTTAATTACTGCTAAACTCTTCAAATTTAGCAGACCTTGGTTTTTGATGCAACTTTGAAATTTGCACTATGTTGCATTTATAGAACTAAGTTTAAACCTTCAGAAAAAAAGTAATTCAATTTTTTGAATTTTCTTCTGTTCTTTTTATCAATTTGAATTTCACTAAACCGTATAATTAGTAAAACTAAATGAGTCATTAATTTTTTGTAAAGCACTTTCCATATTATTATAAGTTTCATTTTTTCCATAGATTTTTCCTTTACCGCGTGTTTTTTTTTGTAGTTCAAGTTCGATTTCTGAGGCGTCGCTTATGTTGCATCGAAATTTTCTAATGCATTTCTCAAAACCAAACTAGAACATGAAACTGTTGTCTTTGTCAAAATTTTTAAAAATTAAGTTTTGTATTTCAAATTTTAATTAATTTAAAATATGTCAAATTTCTTATCATTGTAAAGAAAAAAAAAAATTTTAATTGATAAGTCGTATCAATAAATACAATGGCATGTAATTATTAATTATTCTATTAATATTGAAATAAAAAACAAAATTACTTTACTAAGGAACAAATGTTTTTTTATTTCTATTATAAAAAAAAAGGTATATAAATAAAAAAAGTAATACAATTTTGTCAAATTAGAACAAAACAATTAAACATAGACAAAAATAAAATTCAATTTACTTTTTTTTTTTTGATCCAACTGGTCTACCGCGTTTTTTTTTTAACTTGGGGCTGTGGAGTACCTATTGGGGTCTCTTCAAGACGAATTTTTTTGATATTGGTCCTTGTACAGGCGGATCGTCCGAATCTGATTCTTCATTTACGCTGATACCCAAATCATTTAGATTTTGAAATTCATTTAGCTGACGAGTTAAGGCATTGGTTGTAGCTTTAGAGCAACCTGGACGACGCTTTCTTTCAAGTGGAATGATCATCGCTAATTCTTTAATATGACAAAATTCTTAAAATAAAATTTATTAAAAGTTTTAGAGGATTGTTAGGTGAATAAAACCTTACTTAGCCGAGAACAGACTGCAATCACATAAGTTGTTTGGAATTCGATAAAAGATATTTTTTTGAATAGTAAATATTGTCTTTTTATTTTATTTGTTAACTGTACCGAGCTAAAGCTCATTCAGAATAAAAATAAAAAATAAAGTTAAGTAAAATTAAAAATTAAAAAAGTTAAGTAAAATGAAATCAAAAAATAAAAATAAAAATATGAATAAAGTTTGTAAGAGTTAATAACCTGGAATAAAAAATAGATATATGATAATGAGAGTTTTAGGTCATTCAGGTTTACATAGTTTAGGTTTCAGGAAAAAAAGAGGAAATTGTAAGGTAGCAATTACACAATGGAGTTGGGTATTCAATATATCTCGATTCGAAACCTTCTTTGTATTCCTCCACCATTCTGACAATCAATGGAATAGAATGACTCAGTCCTGTCCCAACATATCTCTCACTCAACTCAAGAAGTCGATTCGAGACTGTCAGTAATTTAAGTTTATTAAAAGCTTCATGATGCACGATGTTGGAGGGAGTATCATCTTTTAACTTAAGGATAGATCTGACTGCTGTATTCTGAATTGCTTGTAGTTTTTTTGAAATTATTTTCTGAAAATGAATTCAAGCAAGGAAAAGAATAGTCTGAAATTGATCCGACTAAACATTTATATAAATTTCTTAGTGTGTTTTGAGTAATATTTTGTTTGACAATATCTTAATAATATTTAGCCTTTTGTTGCAGCGTTCTTTAATTCTTTAATTTCGTTTCTTAACGCCAATAATCGTTTCTTTAATTGGCGTTAAGGTCCCCCTACAAAATGTAGTTTCTACAGTTCCTTTTTATTGTTTTAAACAGCTCAAAATTAAGTAATTTGTTGGGTGGATTGTATAGACTAAACGCAGATATTTCATAACTCTTTCCAAGATTTAGTTTAATACAAAGCAGTTCACAATTAGAGTGCTCATAAGAAAAGTCTTGTAAAAAATCAATTCCTTCTTTAATCAAAATAGCTACTCCTCCTCAATATCTATTGCGTGGTTTAGTTATTGAGTGATAGTTTTTAAAGTCTAAATAAATATTTGATTCACTCAAATCAATTTTTATTTCATTGAGCAAAACAATGTCGGGAAAGTTCTGGACCAAAAAATTTTCCAAAAGTTTAGTCTTACTGGGAAGATGAAAACAATTCCAGTGTTTATCTACTAACCTTTTTTTCATAAGAGAGTTTTTTTTTGAAACGATCATTCTAAGTTTTATTCTATATTGTTTGAACTAGTTTGTTGTTCAATTCCTGTGTTCGTTCTAAATTTTTTAGATTGTTCAGTTCCTTGTAGAAAGCTTCTCGTTGAACTCATTGCTTCTGACTCGAAAGGATTATCGTCATCATTTTCTGTGTCCGATTTCTCTTCATTTGAATCATCTTTGTTGGGCTCGGATTCAGATGGTCTCTTGGTTTGGATTTTCGTTTGAATAAAATGTTTTGTTTTGTCAGTTTTTTTTTGCTTGGACCAGTGTTAAAATGTCTTTAGTGTAAGATTTTTGCACATCACGAAGATGATCTTCTAAAATAGGCGTTTTAAGGATTAGACATCCTGTAGGATGGATTAATTTTGAATCATTGCTATTGTTGGAATCTAGCTGATATACTGGTGTGTTTGGCTTACTAATTTCTTCAGAATCGATTTGATTTGTTCATGGATTGATTGGATTTCTTCTTGTTCCACAAAAAGTTCACTATAGTCAACTTTTTTTCTCTCAAGAGATTAAAATTTTTCGGCAATCGAGCATTTTTGAGTCATGTGGCCTTTTTGCTTACACCTTTCACATGTTGAATCTTTGACTGGGCATTTTGCTATATTATGTCCTTCTTCATCACAAAAGTAGCTTTTTTGTTTTTGTCCAACGATTGTAACAACACATTTTAGACCGTACATGATTGTTGGACCAGACAAGCTTCTAATAATGTTGTTTACTTCATTTGGATAAGAAATTCTAATTCTTCTTACACCATTTTTTCTCTCAGGCCTGTCTTTGTTCTTTTCCTCTGAAATTTGTTCTATTTTCAGTCCATCAATACGAACCGCGTTGAAAAAGTTTTTCAGAAGATTGTTATCGAAATCTGTAGGCAAGAAAAGAAATCTAAAGGTACAATTTCTTCTAAGACCCGGGATTTTATTCGCATCTTCAAGCTTAAAAATTGTGCCAATTTAAAAAATTTCTTCGACATAAGATGAGTTTTTGAATTCGATAATCCATATCTTATTCGACGAAAAGTTGTAAATTGACGTGATTGCGTCATTCTCGACTTGATTAAGGGTGACATCAAGAGAGTCAAATAAAATTTTGTGGGTGTCTGGTTAATCTTACTTTTTAAGGTTTAGTTTGACCGAATTTTTAAAAATCCAGCGTCTATTTAGGTTAGGATTGGTTAGCGACATTGCTAACACACAAATTTTAACAATTTTGTGTATCACGTGATGACGCTATTAATTAAATTTGATTTTTCAAATTTGCTAAGCCAAACGACAAGATTGAAATAAATAAATAAAATTTATTTTAAAAATATTGTCAAGCTCAATAATTTCCTTTATGTATAACACCAATAAACTCATCTTGTCGGAATCAGCTTTAGAAGGTCTTAAATTAATTTTTGAAATAAAAACTTTTTTTAGATATATATTTATTTCAATTAGATCAAATTAGCTATCAAAGAAATAAAATAGTTACTAACTAAATCATATTTGACATTATTTTATTTAATTGTACTAACAAAAAATAATTGACACTAACATCAGTATTTTCGTTCTAGAAAATGTTATTTTCGTTTATTTAATATGTTTTACGCGAAATACAATATCCTTAATTACGTGAATATTGAAAATGCTAAAATTAGATTTGCATGTTTGATTATTTTTAAATGATAATTAAATGATCTTGCTGTGAAAAAAAAATTAGAATATATATGTATAAATTTCTTATTAAAAAATTGCTGATAAAAAAGACTACCTTTCTTTACATTTTTACTAGCTTATTTAATTTATTTTTATTCGATCTTTTTTTATAAACTCTATTTTGAATTTCATTTTATTTTTTTTTTTTCAATTTATTCTGAAGGAGCTCTTGCTCGATGAGCGATAATATTTTAATACCTCAAAATTAGTTAAAAATTACCACAAAAATAGTAAAACATACCACAAATTTAATAAAATTATCAAATTTACAGTATTTTTATCTTAATTTTAATTATTTATCCTCAATATAATTAAAAATAATACAAATTTAGTTTTTTTACCATTTTATTAATAGATTTACCAAAAAATTCATTTAAGTTACACAAAAATAATTATTGTTTGTTTCAAAATTCCACCAAAAAAATTATTGTTTGCATTTATTAATACAGTAGAAATATTTCTTTTTTTTTCATAGGCATATTACATTTTTTGCAAATATTTTCAGAGTTTGAGAGACTAGAAGTTGATTTATTTTAGCTTGTTGTTGGTACATCTGAGCTTGTTGTTGGTATATTATTACGAATCCTTTTATTCGGTTGTGTAATTTCTTCTTCGATACCATTTTCTTCATCATTAGTTTCTTCTTCATCACTAGCTAAATCTGAAGGTTGGTATTGTAGGCTTTTTAAAGTTTTTTTTGCAGCCCCTCTCTTTCTTTTGTTGCATATTGGTTGATCCATAAAAATGCTATTGAAATTGACCAATTTGAGACGATACGCAATTGCAATTGTATTATAGCATTTGTAGTTTTTTAACCAATCAATACAAGTTGTGTTTTTCCAATTTTGTTGATTTAATTTAATCAAACGAATACTAAAAACATCATTGATCATTTGGTTGAAATTGTCCCAAGGTTTTTCATCTAAGCGTTGTAAAAATTGTTTGCAGTCGTCACGTGACAAATTTTTTGAATTTTTGTCTTTACCACTTTTAACCATGTAAAATTCGCCAAGATGTTGTATTGTTTTTTTTTGACGTTCCATTTGTAAGCTTCTAATAGATCATTTTTATCAATAATTGGCTCTGTGTGAAATTTTTTGTGATTTAAATTTTCGAACTCGTTTGAAATGTTGGTAACTTGGTTGATTGTTGAAATTGTTTACGATCGTTGTTGGGACCAATATTCGACTAAATTCGAACGACATTCATTCAAAAATTCAATGATTCCTAATCTTTTATTTTGAAGAGCTTGCTTGATCTTATCGTGACTAGATTCAAGACCGTTGCTCGTTGACGGAAAACATATATCTTTAATATATCCTTCATACCATCCGTTGTCCTTTTCGATCCAAGTTACGAAAATATATTCGACAAAATCATCAATTGATTTGTTTTTTTTCGCGAGCCATTTTTTTCTGAATAAATCCGTTGCGAGATGAAACAAATCGTTGCGAAAAATTTTTTGAATATTTACTATTTCTTCTCTCAGCTCTTTTCGTACTGGTTCCACAAAAACTAACAATCGTTTATCTATTCGTCTTATTACGTGCGCCCAACAATTTACTCTTTTTGTTAAATTCAAAACTTTTTTAAATCCGAGCGTTAGGCATGGCATCAGCGCTATCAGCGACTAAGATTGATGGACTGATTGAATGACCGTATACTCTGAAACATGCTGATTTGATAGCTCTAAAAAAAAAGCGAAGTCGAAATTGTTTTCAGAAGAACATAACGCAATGCCGAATGGATGAAAATTTTTATTTTTGTCCGTTGTTCCACCTGTTATCACTGGGAATCCACCGTAGATTAATTTATACGTTGCATCCGATAATATATACTTTGAATCAATTGATAGTTTTAACAATCGTTTAGTTGTTAGTAAGACTCTAAATTTTTGATCTGGAAATGCTTGTAATTCGTATTCACCGACAAAAACTTTATCCTCTTCGTCAGGAATTTCATTGTATTGTTCACACCACCTTTTCAGATCGTTCATTGTTGGTTGATTAGTGACTTTTTTTGCTTTTCGAATCGTTTTTAAAAAATTGTTTAGTTTTGTTTTTTGAGGTGGTTGAAATCCATTTTTGAGTAGATTTTTTAAAATACCTTCTGGTTTGATACCCAAATTTGTTCTTGAATATCAAATTGTTACCATTGATGTTACCTTCTTTTATTTGTTTTACAATTTGGTCATATTCTTGGAATGGTTGATATAGCTCGTAAGTAATTGCTTTGCCACGTTTTTTTTGATTTTGTGGTTTTAACACGTCGTCCCAATCTTGATCAGTGTCATCTAAAGATTGGTCTACTGGATCTTCTAAAATGCTTTCTTTTGACTGTGTTTCAGACATTTTTGAATGAAAAAAACTTTCATTTTACTGGTTTAAATAGTATAAGAGTTAACTGTCGCTTATCAAGTTGATTGAATTTTTTTTACTTAATTAGTGGAGTTTTAATCGAATATAAGGGCATTTTAATTAAAAATATTGTTTGATCAAGATATTGTAGTATTTTTATTAAATTAATGGAAAAAAATTAAAATGTGTGAATTAATTTCTAAATTTGTGGTTGTATTATTAAATTTGTGGTATGTTTTACTATTTTTATGGTTATAGTTTACTAACGTCCTTGCTCGATACAGAAATCAAATAATAAATATAACCTGGAAAAAATAAGATAAAGACAAAAGTGATGACCAAATGGATGATTCGTTTTAAAATATTTTTTAACGATGATGAAGATGATGTCCCAGAAAATAATGAAGAAACTGTTGAAATGGCTAACAATGTTTTGGTTGAACAAACAAATAATATTGGGACATTTGCTCAAGTATTCGTGATGATGTTGTTATTTGTTTATTTATTTATTTTCTGTACCGAGCTAGGGCTCCTTCAGAATAAAGAAAAAAAAAACAAAATTAAAGAAAAAAAATTAAAATTAAAGTTAATAAAATGAGATAAAAAAAAATCAAAATAAAGTAAATAAGCTAAAAAAAATGAAAGCTAAGAAGAACAATTGAAGCAATTGTTTCTGTTAAAAATGAAAGCTATATTGTAGATAGATAAAAGAGAGGTCGACCGCCAAACAACAAAACAAATGATCAATTGATAGTTTCAAATTGCTGATCTTTTTTTTTCCTTTTTTTTTTTTATCTTTTTTCATGTAATTTTATTATTATAAAAAAGCTACAACAAAACGAGTTTGCGGAGGCGGCCGACATCAGAGGTCGCCTATGGTAGCTCGTTGCACATAATGAGATAAAACACTGATAGAAATATACAATAAAAATTTCAGGGTTAAAAAAGTAAATTAATTTTTACAAGAATTTTCTTATTTCTTTTATCAAAAAAAATTATATTATTTCATTTGTTTTTTTTATATTAGAAAAAAAAAATTTTATAGCAATTTTTTATTGTAGCATTGTATTTAAATATTATAGCACGACATTAAAACTCAAAATTTTAACTTTACATGCATGAATTATGTCCGAAGAACATTTTTTGTGTTTCAAATTTTGAAACAATTGAAAAAATAGAAAAATATATTTTTATTATTTTTTACATATTTTATGCGGCATTTATACCAAAATTTTGGCATTAACTGCAGCATTTTTAGTCGCAGCGTATCTGGAAAAAAAAGTGGGTTAAATGCATGCATTAAAATCCAGAATTCTGAAAATAAATGGCGCATTAGGGGGCAAGGCATTACGGTAAGTTTACAAATTTAATATTTAAAAAATTGATGAAAAATACCTTTTTTTTAAAGCAAAAACTAAAAATTTTGATTTGAAATTTAAATTTGATCTTAGACTTCAATTTGCCTAAGTTTCCAGATGTTAAGTATGTGTGACTTTTTTGTCAATTTCAAAATAAAAGTTAATGTTGATTAATTATTTTGAAAGTTAAATATTAGAAGGAAATTTCAAGTCCTAATTTTGTTCGTTAAGAATTTAAGGTAACATTAATAAATTTTAATAAATATTTTTGTTTTTTAATTTTTAAACTTTTTTTAGCTTTGGGTAAAAAAGATAATACAATTTTTTGGTTTCAAATTATTTCTTCTGAAAAAAAAGTTTATTAATACTGCTTTATAATTTTATTTAGATAATTTCTAATGAAAAAAAAATCATTTCATAATTTTTGATCCAGAATGAATTGCGATTATTGGATTATCCTTATAAGAAGGAATATAAATATTAATTGTTTGATCAACGTTCACAGTAATAGTTTGTCCGGTACAACTGTTAGCGACTTTATCTCCACTTATTACATCGCAATAATCACCATCTTCCAAGTCGGTCTTTATATCAGTAACATCCATTGCAAAGTCATCATTATTAATAGCAATAAAAGCCTTATCTCCTCTAGAAAAGGCAATTTGATTACCGCCATTATCCCACCAATTTGTAACTTCACTGTCTTCAGCAATGTTTCTAAACTCAACCATATTATGAATTTCCCTCCAACGGTGTTCACATATCCATCCTTTTTCACAGTCTCCGTCACTAAAATTAATTTTAATACTAATTTAAACTAACTTCCTAAATTTACTCTGTAAGAGCTTTTTTAGTGTTTCCATTTTCATCAGATGGTGGTCCCTGTGAATCATCAGAAAGTGGAAAGTCATAGCTGCTCATAATTTTAACCAGACTGTACGGCCAAGCCAACATAAACGCATTTGCGATCTTATAATCACGCGGTCTTTTGTATGTTAAGATCTCACCACCAGCACCATGGCCACGTTGATTATCGTGGTTATCTATAAAAATCAATGAATCACCTGTCGCAATCAAATTCTTTTTTTCATTTAAATTTTTCAAATCTGCCATTTTTTGTCCATTCTTCTTAAGAATCGCCTAAATTAAATATTTTAGAAAAAATTTTTAGATCAAAAAATAAGTGTCATTATTTTTCCTACTTGGCTTAGATACATGCCATATTTGAATTCTGTCACACGTCCTAAATGAGTATACTGTGTATTTTTAATTGACTCGTTTCCTAAATCAATTACTTCATGAAAAATAAATGGTTTTTTACCATCACTAAAATTATTTCAAAAAATTTAAATAAAGTATTTCAAAAAATGCTATTTTTCTTACACTATTTTAACATCATCTAATTTTTCATATATTTCGAGCAAATCATTGGGCCATATATGCTTCGAAGCATCTATACGGAAGCCAGCTACACCAAGACCACTAAGTTTATTCAAGTATTCAGAAATTTTTTCTCTCACATAATCAGAACCAGTATTCAAATCTGGTAGACCTACTAAATTACAGTTTCTGACTTGATTTGTGTCATTATAACTTTCAATTCCTTTAGTAGGAGATTGGCAATTCGGATCATTAAAATCCTTTCGAGCTGTTATTTTTTTAATAAATAAATGATATTTATTTTTAATTTAATTTACTATATGGAACTCCAGGATAGTCTCTATTTTCCGGATCGGACACGCTTCCACCTGATCCCTTTCCATTAGTGGCTGACATGTGATTTATTACAGCATCGACATAAATTCTGACCCCAGCAACATCGCATGTTTCTACCATTTTCTTAAATTCTTCCTCATCACCACTTCGACTAGTTAGTTCGTAACTAACTGGTTGGTATCTCTGCCACCACGGTCTGAACGGCTTTTCGACAAGAGCGTGCTCGTTTGGTGGTGAAACTTGTACTCCACCGTAGCCTTTTGGACCTAAAAATTTCTCACATTCCACACCAATGCTTAATTAGTTTTAAATAGAGAATAATCCATGAATGATTTTATGAGGAAAAAACTCAGCTCAAAAGAAAAGCAATCAATTTTTTTTCCAAAAGTTTAAATCAAATTCTGTTTATTGAAAAAGTTAAGGTTAAAAAAAAATTGAAAAAATAATTGGTCTTAAAAATTTTATATTTTTGGTGTTCTTTCTAGAAAATAAAACAGTTTTCATTCTAAATTTATAAGGGATTAAAAAATCTTTTTTTTTTAATTTGTTTCAAAAATTTCTTTAAAATAATAGTAAAGAGTTCTTTAAGGATGTGATAGGAGTTTTCTCTTTATTTTCTTATTAAAAATTTCGAAAATTAATTTAATGCCAGAAAAATTAAAAAATTAAATAAAGAATTTTAAACAAAGTAGAATTTATGATTTAATTTCAAAACATTCTGAGAATTTTTAAAATTTTTAATTTCAATACCTTGCAAGAGTCTTTAACTTTTTCCTAATAAAAAATAAAGATAAACAAGCTTTGAAGAATTCAAAACATCAAAACTTGAATCAAATTTTTTAAGTTTTGAAATTAGATCAAAACTTTGTTTTTTAATTATGAAGTGAGAAAAAAATTGAATTAAAAATTACTTAAAATTAAATTTTGCAACATATTAAAGTTTAGAGATCAAAGAAATTGATTAAGACTTAAGTTTTTTCCAAAGTACTTTTTAGATCCAATTTATTTTATGTTTACAATTAAGAAGCTAAAAATTAATTTTTAAAAGTTAGAATGACCAGCTACTTCAAAAAGCCTATAAAAAGACCCTACAATAATTTTTAAAATAAAAATTTATCCCAAGAATTTCTTCTATAAATTTAATTTAAATATTACTCGGTCCATTTCCACTCAAAAAGATGGACTATTACGTTTTTTTTCGGTGTTCCAGACTTCGCGAAATGTGGATCTTTATGGTCTTAAAGTATTTAAATAAATTTATAAAATTTATTCAAATAATTTGGTTATTTACCTGGTAATGGATTCTTATTATTATCAGGACATGTATTACATAAATTAGGACAAAATTTTTTTATTTCTTCAATATCACAGTTATCCTTGCTCCAACTGAAACATTTATAAGGGTCTTTTGCATTACAATCCAAATATTGGCAAGTTTCACCTGGAAAGCATTTTATAAAAGATTTTTAATTAAAATTGTCCAAATTACCAAAATATCCAGGGTAACCTTTTTAAAAATTTTAACCTGTGGTTTTTTTAATTTCTGTAATAATTTCTCTTACATTCACAATTACAATTTTTAGGGTTGAACAGTCCTCCGTTTTTGCATTCTTTGCCTGGACAATTCAAACTAAGCACTGATAACACATAAAAATTTAACAAGATTAAAATTATTATTTTCATCTTTTAGAATTTCTTCAATTGAATTAAACTTGAATTCGAATTTTTGAGCTTTAAATAGATAAATTTAACGAAACCAAAGTCATGATTTGCTTTTAGTCAAATATTTATTTTCCAAAAAGAGAATTAAAAGTGTTCATCTTAATCATCTGAATGTTTTGTAATCAACTAAACAATTCTAGCAAAATGACTTTAGTAGACTAAATATTAAATTACAATAATTCTGATATGATAATGCTTTGTTAGCTAAAAGAGAAGATTATTTTTCTTTTCGAAGTTGAAAAGTTTCTTTAATTTTTTTAAATGAAAAAAAAATATTTGCTCTCATGTCTTTGCTTTTTTACTCTAATATTAACTGTTTTTATTTTAAATTCCTTTAATGACATTCAAATTTAGATTTTTACTTATTAAATATTGATAGAAAAATTATTTTTTACCAATTGAATTAATTTCTAAATGCTAGATTAAAAAAAATCATCTTGAGAACGATATTTCTGAAAATGTATGCATTTGATGTTTTTACATCATTTATTAAAAAAAAAGACTCACAAAAAATTGTCTTTTAATATGGATCTACATTGATTTGCTTATTATGTAAGTCCATTTATATATTCTAGTGTTGTTGTTCACAAGACCAATTTCCTCTAACGATGTGACGAAATCAAAATTGAAAAATTCTTAATCAAAGAGGTATGCAGGATCTTTCAAGATTTTTGCCCGATATGATGCCCTAATTGCCTGTGCCTGAAAATTTGCAATTTTGATAATTTTTTACTAAGAATTTACTGGAAAAAAATCAGATATAGGCAAATGTGGCGCGACCAAGTTTTTGAATTATAAAAGGACCATATGATTAAAAAAACAAACAGATTAGTTTTTATATAATTTTTATTAATAAAAGAGAAAATTTTCAAAAAAATTGTTGAAGAAATCTTTTTAATATAAAATTAAGTCATTTCTTTACTCGAGTCGGATTATTTTGAATATCTGATGCCTTTGAAATTGATCGTTTTATTTTAGTTTCAGTGTTAATTTTCGAATTATCACCCTCTTCATCACTGTCATTTAAAATCGGAACTAAGATATTCTATAACCAGGTTTTGGTTTACTTGCTATATCGTAAATACCTACACCCATAAAATAAATTAATGCTATTACATGACTACAGCACCCTAGAGTCTTTTTGCCTATTTTACAGCTACAAACCCATGAAATATCAGTTAAACTTTTTGAGAGAGGCATGACATTATAAATACTTTATGTATTACGCTGGTTGAATCATCTTCCGTAATCAAATTTTCATAAGCTAAAAATAGATTCTCTTCATTAAATTCGAAATGCTCTGCCAATTATCTGTACGCTTGTTCTAGCTGATATGAGTTTCAAACGTTTTATTGATTAAAAATTATTGATTTGAGAATTAAATCTAATTGTACAATAATTGTTATTAAAACATAAAGTAAGAATTGTCAGACATATCGTAAATTGCTACAAAAATATAAATTATAAATTATAAACTAGTTATATGATTAAGCAAGATAGAGACTAGCTCTCGCGTTTTGGCTGTTGGAATCGTTGCGAAGTTTTCGAAGGAACTTCTGTAAGAAGCTGTTGCGATAAGCAGACTTGTTTGCTTTTCTTGTTTGGAAAGGGAAACGTGCGTTCAAGCGAAGGTTGCGTGGTTGACATGACGTGATGGGATTGTTTGGTTTGTTTGATATCTTCTAAAAGTAATTTTTTTTCTAATAATCTCTACGTCCAATTTTGGAAATCCTTTTAATTGAAAATTCTCAATTTTAACGAATGAAGTCTGACTATTAGAGGTATTGCCAATATTTTTTTAAATACAATTTCAACTAATTTTTCAACTGTATGACTATTCGATTATTCGATTATTCAGCTTTTCGGAGAAATAATTCAGAATAAATTTATTAAAATCTCTCTTTGCGTCTAATTAGCCGGATTCCCTAAACCGGGGCTGCGCCCCAGACCCCATTCAATCCCCAGTTTGTTTAAACAAAATTCTACCGGAAATTATTTGAAAATTTAACAATCAATTAATAGTTGAATAATCGAATAATCGAATAATTGGTAAATATCGAATTTTGTCCATGACTGGACTATTAGTAGACCTTAAATCCAAATATTTTTCCAGATTATTTTTTATTCTTATGTTTTTATTTCTGCAGAAATTTCTAACGCCAACTTACAAGTAGTTATTTTGCAATTTAAACCAAATACAGCTTTCAATCTAGCAACACTTATTAAATTCTTTAAATTCACGATCGAAAATAGCAAGATCACCTCTCATTAGAAGATTTCTCAAGTCTTTATCATTTTTTAGAACTTTTTCCACAATAAATTCATCATTGTCAGTAACAGGGTTATCACCATAAATATTTTTAATGCCATCATTTGAAGAAGTAGTGACAAAAGGTTTGACTAGAGGCCTTTTTTTATGACCGCTAAAAAGTTTTGATTGTTTGAACTCTTTTGACAAAAACAGTTGGTTCCAGCATAATCCGTCGGTCACAATCAGAGTTGTTTAAAAGTCACAAGTCTCAAGTCAAGTCCAAGTCAAGACTTTTTTTTTTCAAAATTCCCACCAAAGACTTTAATTTTTTTTTCAAATAAAAATGTTGGCTGACCGGTGGCTTGACCACGAGTCAGTCGTTTTTATTAAATAAATTAAAACAAAGTTCGAAAGCTGCTGGTGAAACGTTTCTACCATTTTTTGTGGTCGATTTGCTTCAGGCCAACTTTTGTTCCATTTTGTTCATTCGGCAGTTTCTGCTAGTGTTGGATACGGTCAAGACAAACCGGTCCATTACACGGACGGTTTTTTGTAACAAAATAAACAGTCTAAATTAAACGGGCTGTCAAAAAACCGGCCAACTTTTTGACGGGCGGTTTTTCACCTTGGCGGCCAAAAATTTGGACTGCAAAGCTGAAAAAAAAAAGGTGATAAGTAAATAAAAAAATAAAAATTAAAAAATTATTCAAATAATATATGTTCCACAAGAAGATTTTATGCAATTTTGGTCAATAAGATTTTTTAATTTTTCAATGAAATGTTTCGAGCAAAATTATATTTTAAAATAAGACTTTAATAATTTTTCTACTTCTACTTAATTCCAACAATAAATTAAAAAATTACACTGTTTACGTGCTAATAAACTGGATAGTATAAACATGATATTCTCCTTTTTAAGAAAAGGACAAAAAAGGACTCAAAAGAATTTTTAGTATTTAAAATAAGCTCGTCGTCAGTCTGTAGATAAATAAAGAGATTATACAAAAAAAATTGTAACTTTTTCTACTTTTTTTCTAAAATAATTTTAACCTTTCGGAAAAAAATGTTCTCTCAGAAAATTAAAAATATTATTAGAAAATAAATTATGACTTTTTATTATACACTAAATGATTTGATAATAATTTTGATAGTGTTCAAGCCTAATAATTTAAGTTGTTATTGATCCGTCACAATTAAAAAAATTTTCTTCACAAACAAAAATCTATTGAAAATAAAAATTGACTTTTTATTTTAAAATTCATTTATTCATTTATTTTACACAAAAAAGTAATTAATATTAGTTTTTGACTTCTATTAACACTGGAACGTTCGCTTTAAACATATATCCTGATACTCAAAAATTTATACCTTGATTTTCAAATGAATAAATTAAAAAAAATATTTTTTTCAATTATTCAATGAATTATTATTAAAAGGGTATTTATATTAATTATTAGGGTGTAAAAAAATATATTTTTTGGGTGTTTGTTTTTTGTCAAAATTATTGCAAAAGAAATAAAAACTGGGTACAGAAAAATTATTGTTAAGGATTATAAACTGATTATTGAGTGGTATAAAAATGATTATTGAGTAGTATAAAATTTATTATTGGGTATAAGAAAAATTCGAACACTTGAAAATAAAAATTCGAAATCCTTCGTTTTTATAATTTGAACTTACTCCTAATCCAAAAAGAAGGAAAACTCTTTCTTTATCAATAGTTTCTGCAATTAGTATAGAGTATTCTTTCCAAACTAGCTTGTAAGCTGAATCTGTTTGGAAATGAGTAGATATCAAATGGTTATTTAATAATCGTATTGATTAGAGAAAAAAAGAAAATTTAGCAACTTTATAGCTGTAACATATTTGGTGCATTTTGATCCTTTCTTTCCTAAACTGTTTTCTGCATCATCGGCGTTGTCAAACTTTTGAATTAGAGTTGTTTAAAAGTCTCAAAATGAAGTCCAAGTCCCGACTTAAATTTTTTTTTTTCTTTACAATTCTTCTTCACTATTTAAAAATTTTAAAGTCCGGATCTGGAGTTTTGAAAAAAAATAAATAAAAAAAGTCCAGACTTGGACTTGACTTGAGACTTTTAAACAACTCTGGTTTGAATAATTTCCCAGGTGGGCAGTTTTCTTTTCTTCTTTTTAAGATTCATGGACTGCTTTCTCCATCTAAACATCGGTTTCCTCCTGACTGCTGTAATATTCTGGCGCAAGCATTTTTTGCGTAAAGTAATTATTAATTTATTTACGTATTAATTATTCTTTTCCTTGTTGTGCAATAGTTTAAAATTTCTAATCATTAATATGAATATTCAGATTGTTTTTATTAAAATAATTTACCACTTAGATAAATTAGTACTCTAAATGAATTTTTATGCACTCATTTTATTTTTTTAGACCTCAAATAAACATTAAAAACTTTAATATTTTAATTAACACTCTTTCAATATTTTAAGCACTTAAATTATTTATCTAATATCCAAATCGATTTTTAGCTAAAAACCCAATTATATTAAAAAATATCCATTTAAATATTCTAAATGGGTATAGAGTTTCTTAAAAGTCTAAAAATTAAATACATTCAAAACATATTGGGATTTAAATTTTTAGTAACTGGTTCTAAAAAAATTCGCTGGATATTCAAAAATAATTCTTTGTTTTTATTATAAAACAAAATCATATTTTTTTATTTTTTGTGCTTAAATCTATTAATTGAAAAATAAACTCTGTAACAATTTTAATATTTTGTGAGAGAAAAATTTATGTGCTAATTATTGAAATTTTTCATTTTGTGTAAATTAGACTCTTAATTTGAAGTCTTTAAAAAACTAATTTTGGAAATAGGCAAAAAAGTATTTTTTTTCTAGTGAAAGTGCAAATAAAACATTTAATTTAAAAAGTCATTTGAATATCTTTATTGAAAACTAATTACAATTTGCTTAAAAAAAATTAACAAATTTATTTAACTAACAAAAAATAAAATTTTAGAAAAATTACTAATGCTGTGTCGTCATATCTTGTTGAGGTTGATTCTGTTGCTGATTAATCGCATGAGGTCTTTGCACCATTTGGTTACCCTGCTGTTCGCTGCTTGAACCACTCAATCTCGGCTTTCCGATCTTTCCCAATATTTCCTTAATCTTTTCTTTTTCATCATAGGACTTCCAAATGTCGTACAAAAACATTATGTGCCTTACCACCTCAAATAGCTTTTCCATGTCCACATTAAGCTCACTAAACCATTGTTTAGCATCTTTTTTTAAATGAACGCAAGCTATATGCAAGCAGCCTAAAGCTATCATTGACGGGGGGTACATAAGACACAAATCTGTTCTCAATGAGTCATTACAGACTCGCCAAGCCTGCTGCAATAAACTCTGATCATCAGGACTCATATCGTTCACAAACTGAACTAATGGTCTATAAGGATGATACAATATTAAACAACAATCCTTTTATTATAAACAATTTAAATTTTTTTCCTTATTTAAATTTTACCATAACTTCTAAAAGATAAAATTCACATTCCCATATGTGTCCTATTTTGTAAGGATATTCCTGTGGGAAAAGATGAGAATATTTTGTTTTTACTTTTAAAATTTTAATTTTTTTAATTTTTAATTTTCTAAATTAATACCTAAATTGGCCGTAACCCCGGAAAATCTATGCTGAGATGGTAAACCGAATTCCTTGAGCAAAAATTAAATATCAGGAAAAAAATCGGAAATCCAAATTACTTCAACTTTGGTAGCAAGAAAGAGACAGGTTGGTGCAAGTAAAAATGGGTCGATGCATTTTAAAGAATATTTTGAATAAAAACGCCGGAAATAGACAGTAGCGGTTGCGATCACTTGTTGTCTCAGTCGAAGGCTTTCACCAAGCGCTTGGATAAAATTGGCAAAAAATATCATTAACTTGTAGTATTCGTCTTCTTTGAGGTTAAAAGCTTGTAAATCTTTGATACGATTGAGCATTATGTCTTGAGGGTCCAGCAGCCATTGTTGGTAATGAGAGCTCTTCCAAAAATTACCTGACATCGTTGACGAAAACTGCTTTTGAATAAAAATTATTTAATTTTTATACACATTCTAAATAATTATATTTTTTCTTAATGTTAAGTTAATCTTGATTTTGAAAAAATTATATAATTTTAGGAGTTCAAATGAAAAATTAATTTTGGGACAAAAATTCAAGTAAATTAAATTTATTTCCTGGAATAAAAAAAATTCATTAATTCCAATTGTGCTAAATATCATTAAATTACTTAATTATATTTCTGATTGATAATAATTTTATTAAAATAAAGATACAAAATTTAAAAAAAATCAGTATTCTTTATTTTTTTCAACATACCAATAAATTTTTAAAACAGTTAATAGAAGAATAAGGTGAATCATTTATGGATACTGGAGAACCCATTTGGTAGAATATATGGTCTTTGTTCACTTTGTAGCTAGAAGAATTGTATTGGTTATGGATTATTAATAATATCAGTCTTTTAACTATTAAGTGCTGCTAACACCTTGAATCTTTTTTTTAAAAAATAATCATTTAATAGATAATAAAAAAATTAAGTATATTTTTTTGAACAATATTTAAAATAAAATCTAATTAGTTAGATATTCAAATTTTAATATATAATTGCCAATTTTTTTATTAAAGCTTAGGGTTAATTGTAAAATTTAATAAATTTAAAAAAAATATTTTTTTTTAAATTTTTTGAATAAAATTTAGCTTTTAAAAAATATTTTTTGTCATTTTATTTTGAAATTTTTTAGATTCTGTAAGGGAATTCTCAGAAATTGATATTTTATTTTTGTTTAAAAACCGATTAAAAATTTATTTTTCCCTTATTTATTATTTATTCGACAGACTTTCAAAAAAACAAAAACTAGATAATTTTCAACTTTTTGATAAACAAAAATCAAATTATTTCTTTTTAAAGTTTTATTTCTTATTGAGTACCTGAAGTTGATTGAATGTATTCTGCTAAACTTTGACTAAACTTTTTTTTTAAGTCATTGAAGTCATTAAAATTTAAGTCAAGTCATAACTTTGACTTAAATTTTTGTGACTTAGACTTAAAACTGTGACTTAAAAACAAGTCTGAAATAAACATCAATTGAATTATTTTCAGATATTATAGACAAATTATCGAAAAATGGATCCTTTGAATTCGGAAAAAAGATTGAAAAATATAGCTTCGGCTTTTGTCCGAGAATCTTGTTTAATGAAAGCTACTGCAAGTTTAATTAAAAGAGGAAATAAAATTTTTTCCGATAATCATTTTTGTGATAAATTGAAAATTTTAATTGATAAAAATGATACTTCAATCAGTCAAATCTATTCCCGGAAAATTGAAATAGTGGAGAAATTTTTTCTTGATTCTCAGCAATCGATTAAAACCACCAACAAGGTAATTAACATTCAAATAAGGGTAAGATTTCATTTTTTCATTATGACATTTTAGTTAGCAGATGAATTTTATCAAAATGGAATTAATTTAGCAGAGGCAAATAATGATGAATTTGAAATGTTAATGTTTGAAATACCCATTAATAATGATGAACTAATCAATTTTAAAAAAAAAGTTGCAAATTTAAAAAAAGAAAGAGAAATCTTAAAAGCAAAATTCGTTACTAAAAATCACACCTATATTTTACTTAGGTGTGATTTTTAGTAACGAAAAGTTCAGCACATATCGCAGCAGTTATTAAGAAAGCTAATCAAACTTTAGGTCTAATCAAACGTACATTTAAATACCGTGATATGCAAACAATCAAGAAGTTGTATACTTCCCTAGTTAGACCTCACTTAGAGTATGCTGTCCAAGTTTGGAATCCGATGTTAAAGAAGGACATAGCAAGTATAGAAACAGTACAAAGAAGGGCGACGAAACTAATCGGAGAGTTAAAAAACTTGAGCTATGAGGAACGTCTTAGACAATTGAAACTTACAACGCTTGAAGAAAGAAGATTAAGAGGTGATTTAATTGAACAGTTTAAAATTGTAAAAAACCTTGATGAGGTTGAGTGGCATTACCCGTTGGATCAATTGTCGGAACATTATGAAACAAGAAGTCATGGTTATGGTTTTGAAAAACAACTTGTCAGAAATAATAATTCAAGATTAAACTTTTTTACAAATCGAGTTGCAAATGTCTGGAACAAATTACCAAGAGAAGTGATGGAACAAACAACGTTAAATGGATTTAAAAATAAACTGGACAACTATTTTTTGTTAAAAAAAGATGGTACAGGTTACCATAGCGCAACTAATCCTTGTGCTCCGTTTAAGGATGATTAATAGTCATCTTTATTCTATAACCTTATATTATTATTATTATTATTTAAAATTGATGGAAATTTTTTCAAAAGAATCAGAAAACGAAATTGAATTTATTAAATTTTGTAAAAAAAATTAAAAAATGTTCCAGACTGTCAGTAAAAAAATGAATTCGAACAAAGAAGAAACCCGTAATTATTTTCCGCTTAGATAATTAAAAAAATTCTTTATAGAAAATAAATTTTCTTTAGTTGATTGCAATAATGATTTGAAAACAGAGAAAATTTTTTCACATTCATTAAAATTTGAAATGAGCGATGCCATAATTAGCTCGAATGTCAGCAGAGATTGTAACAAGTCAAAATTAAAAGATGATGATTCAATATTTGAAATAAATGCTGATGTTATGAATTCAACAAGGTAAGTGGATTTGAATAGTAAGTTGAGTTTACCTGAGCCATAATATTTTTTTAAAAATTTAAGAATAAAATTTCAGATTTTAGCTTAGTTCCTTTTGGAAAATAAAACTAAAAGATATAATTTATTTATAAATTTTTATTCACTGATGAATGACAAAAATCTTTACAAATACTCAAATTGGATGGTTTTGTGAACTTTTTTATTAAATTTTGTTCGGTTCTCAATGATGATGAACCAAATTACACAAAACCAATTAGATTTTTATTCGATTCAAATATTCGAACTTGTTAAAATTTTCATTCCTGAGCTTTGTTTAATTTTAGAAAGTAATAAATGAATTTTTTTGATAAGGATTGACTTAATTAATTTAATTTTTAGTTGTGACATGTCCAGTGTTGCAACTTATTAAAAGTTTTTACAATTGCAACCTAAGCCTACAATAACTATGAAAAATATTTGCTCATCTTATTTAAATCTTTTTTAATAGAGTACAAATGCATAAGTTTATTGCTTTTCTAATTTGGCTCAGTTAAATTAAACAGAATCCTAACTTTTTTTTACAAGTATTTTTTTAACTTTATTTCATAATTAATCTAAAGGTTTAATGAATTTGAATTCAATATTTAAATTAAAATTTTTAAAAAATAAAGCTGATCCAAAATAATAAAAAATTTTGTTAAAAATAGTTTTTAATAAGAAGAGTCGGATTAAGGAATTCTCGAAAGTTCAAATTGTTTTCCATCAAGAAATTGTTAAAATGTCAAAAAGTTAGCTTTTTACATACTGGAACTTTTTTAGATAAAAAGATAATTTCACAAAAAAACACCCTAAGACTATCGTAATAATGAAGCAATCTTTTTAGCTAGAAAAAAAAAAATAACATTCAAAATACGAAACAATACGCAATAGCTCAGTTCCTAAAAAAAGACTCAGATCTGATTATAAGCCTACTTGCGAAAGCTATCTCAACTTGGATGAAGATGCAGAAAGTTTGAACAATTGATTGACTTGTATTTGGAATTTTAGATCCGGTCAGACCTGAAGTAGCTGAGGCAATACAAAAGTGCAGACATTGTTGGTCGTAGGGTGACTGGTGACAAAACAACTCGCTCAAATTGCAAATATTTTTTGTCCGTATCAATCTCATTTTAATTAAAATTAAATTTTATTAAACTTATTTTCCTTTTAATTAATTAAATTTTCCTAAATTTTGCTTAATTTTTTACATTGTAGCGCCACAAAAGGTTTTAAACGAAGACTTAAGTTATTCGGACAAACTCGGGGAGGCCAAAAATTATTTATCAAAAAAATAAAAAAGCAAAAAAAAAAAAACATGCTAATTATTAGTAGTGTGACTTTAATTTTTTTAGTGGAGTTAATGTGCCATTAAAAAATAAAGATTGAAAAAAGCTTTTTTTTATTTTTGTGATTTTTATTTATTTTAATGCTAAAATTTTTCAAAATTTTATTAAAATAGTTTTAAAATTTTTTTTTTAATTCTTTAAAATCAATACTGTGCGTCTTTCAGAGTTTTCACATTCTTTTAATGGCTCATGATATTAATTTTTTGGCACTTTCTTATGCACAATAAAATACCAAAATTCAAATTGATTTTAGTTAAAAAAAAAATTAAATCAAGATTTTTAAATAACTAAACAAAATTATGTACATTAATTTAGGTGATTTTAGCAGCCTCTTTTTAAATTATTTTTTAGATTTGTATTTTATTTAGAAAAATCAAAATAAAAAAGTAAAAGAAGAAAAAAAATAAAAAGAAGATTATCATTTAAATTTCATTTAGAACAAAATTTTTCGTAAATTGAGTTGAACTAATAAAATTTTCGTGTATTTGACACTGTCCCTTGAAGATGCGCTTTTTTTTCCTAAATGTCGAGCTCAATATCTTTCGACTGACGGGGATATACGAATGCAATTCAACATTTAAATGGAACAAAAACTTCCTATCCACATCACCACTGTCCATACTGGACCCAAATTGACTCAGATTTTTTTTTGCATCCTGCTCACCATTAGTTTGGTCAACACTTGTGTTCGTGTGCATTTTCTTGATCTGCAGACTCATCGCTTCCTCGGTCACTGCCATGAAGTGTTCGTTGACCAGATCGAAGTCGATGGGCTTGCACAAATTTTTCAGATTGTTATCAAACTTGCACTTTTTCACCTTGATCTTGCGTATCTTGGCCATCAGCTTTTTGTCACACTCGACCAGCTCCAAAGTCAAATAACTCAATTTTGCCTTGACACAATTGATCTCGATGAGCGGCTCGACGCGCATATTCTTGATGTCTATGGAGATCATGTGGCCTTTCATGTTCTGCTGCAGCTTCTCGAACGACACGTCCACCAGTCCTCTGAGCACCGCCTTCTCTTTGGCCATAAAGCCCTTCAGAAAGCCCTTATCATTGGGCTTCTTGTTGCGCAGCAGACTCGCCTCTATGTACAAGGATTCATTGGATTTGTTCAACGAGGCCTTTTTCTTTCTTGCCTCTTTTTCGATCTGGTAAAAGTCACAATTGGTCAGACTAAAATGCCGGTGAAAGTCCGAGCCAACGCTTTTCACACTCTCCAACTCGCCTTTGCACTCCAACTCGCTCACTTCCTTCTCGCTCAAATTGGACACTTTCAGCCTTTCTTCCATTTTGGAATTCACAGAGTTTTTCCGGCTAAAAAATTTGATTTTTTTCTTCAACGACGAGTCGAGTGTGCGACTGCGTCGGTGCTTTACACTCGAATCGCTAGTGCACGATTTTGTCCTGAACAAATATCTGAACAAATTTTTGCACCTTTTGCCATTGACTGGCACCGATTTTTTGTCACTCTGCAAGCTAGGCTGCAAATTGTTGAGCTTGGGCGCTTTCAAGAAATCACTGAAAATTTTGTCATAGTCGTCGTCATTGGGCGACTTTATTTTGTTCACCATTGGGTCGCTCTGGGTCTTGGCGGACTTGTCATGGGTTCTGTTAAGAGCCGGGCCGGATGCGCTGACTGTCGGGTTCACTTTGCCGAACAGCATTGAACTGTGGCTGCTCAATGATGGTGAGTTGGACAAGCTCTTGTGGCGTGTTTCTGTGTTGGTCAGTTCGTTGACCACTCTTGAGTCTATGGAAATGGTAGAGGACTTTTTCTGGGATATTTTGTTGAATAGATTTTTGAAGGAGAATCGGCGTGAGTCGCTAATGTTATCGGTGTTTAGCGAGTTCTCGCGCGATTTGTCCACATCTAGAAAGTATCCGTAGCTGGCCTTTGACGGAGTGGACAGCACATTCAGGCATTTGGAGCTTTGATTCCTGGAGCGTTTGCGGCTCGGGCTTTTGACAATGTCGCCCTTGAGGTCCAAGTCGGCGCTCAGCAAAGAAGTGAGAGTGAGAAGAGTCTCGCTTTTGGAGCGCTTTTCTTTTTTGCACTTGCTTTTGGAGCTTTTTTTGCCGCAGTGCTTTTGGTCTTCGGTCTGGAGTTGACTTAGCAGATGGATCAAGTGGTCGCGCTGCATTTGGTCTTCGTTTTTGGCGCCATTTTTCAAATTGAGGTTGTTTACCGAGGCTGATTTGAGGACTTGGTGGTCGCAATTTTGATCCAGATTGAATGGCTTCGAGACTGAGCTTCCGACCGGTTTGTAGTCTCCGTGCAGCACCCACAGATTACAAAAATTCTCCTTTATACTCAAGTCGTCTTGGAGGACGCTGTTGCTCAGAAAGCCGCTCCGGAATAGATTTTTAACCAGAGATTTGGATGAATTTTGTTTTCTGGACTGGAAGTTGGACTGGCTAGACGTGTCAAAGCTCTTACGGTTGGTTGAGCCTGCCACTGAGCTATCTTTGTGCTGCGATTGTTTGACCAAGTTTTCCAGAGAGCTACTAGCTGCAGGTTGTTTGACTGAGTTTTTTAAGGGTCCTGAGGTCACTGGACATGATTTGAGCTGGTTTGTGGTTTTTTGCACAAAATCCGACTCGTCTTGGTCAAGTGCTTGGTCTGGGCATGATTGTTTTTTGGCTTTTGAACGCTTTGAATCGTTATCTTTCCATGTTAAACTGATCACCGGCTCTAATTTCTCTTCTCCTAGACTCCAGCAGTCAAAAGTGTCTAAAAAAATAAACAAAATTTTAAAAATAAAAATTTAATGCGATATAAGTTTTTTTTTTTTAAGGTTTTTTTAGCAATTTTTTAAAATAAATAACAAAATTTATTCAAGTTCCACTATTAAGCTAGTTTGACGCTGGCGATTCGACATTAATTTTTAATAAAAAATAGGCATCTTGAAGTCAACATTTGTATCAAATATTTAAAGTAAAATTTAAAAAATAGATTCAAATATTAAATTCCAAAAAAGTAATAAAATGAAATGATCGAATTTTTTTAGATATTTTTTAAAATAAAGAATTTTAAAATAAACTTAAACAAAAATCAGGTTATAAATTTTAATTTAAAAATTGATTCTTTTTTAAATATTTTTTTAAATCTACAAAACATGTAAAGAATTAAAATTAATTAAAATTAATTAATTTTAATATCTATTCATAAACTATTTGAATTTAAATAATTTATTGAATTTATCATTAACAATATATCTATTTTCCAAAATATAAAATACAAAAAAAGATATTGAAAAGATGTAATTGAATTTCATTTTTAATTTTCTAATATTTAATAGCGCAAAAAATCAGACTAAAAAAAATAAAAAACTGGACCAAAATCTATTTTCTAATTTCTTATTAATAAAAAATTTGATTTCTTATTTAAAAAGAAAATGATGAGTTAATTTAAAAATTTGAGTCTTATTATTAAAAATTTATTTTTTAATAATAATAATTATTTAATCTATTTAAGTTTCATGGACAGAATTATGAAAGACATTCTTTGAAAAGATAATTAACTTGAATTTCTACTACATTAAATCCTTTCATACTACCGTGGGTTTAAAAAGTTTTTAGCCATAAGCCTAGTACCTTAGACTCGGATATAACCCGGGTTTTTTCTTTTTCATATTCACTTTAATACCTGTCCTTATAAACATAATTAAAAACAGAGATTATAATTATTAAAGATAATTTCCATTATTAACCCCAGTCTGTTTTTTTATTTATCATATAGTCTCATGGGATCAAAATATTTAAAATAATATACACTCACGAGTTTATACTATGTGAATTTTTTTCACGTTTTAATCCATGACAAAAATTTCACTATAAGTTGTTATTTCTATTTTTTAAAGATAAATACAATTAGGAACAATTGAAATTCAGCAAACCGACATCTTCGAAATCTTATTTTAAAAAAAAAATTTTTTTGTCTTCATTGAGTTAAAAATTTTGTTGAATTGATTTTTTATTTAATTTTGGCAACTTAAAATAAATGTCTTTAATTTTTTTATTAAAAATAATAAAGAAAAATCATAAAAAATTAGCACTTAATAGGTCTTTTGGTTTAAACACATCGCGTAAAAATTAATTTTTTAAAATTAAATTTACAGACTAATTGTCAAGTTCTCAGTATCAAGAAAATCAACTTTAGTATCTAAGTTCTTTTAGTAGAATGTTTTAGTCAAATTAAAATAAAAAAAAATAAAACCATAGGTTTTTTTATCAAAGACTTAAATTAAACAATTTAATTAAAAGATTTACTTGGATTGAAGACCTGAATTTTTAGAATAAAAATGAAAAAAATTTAATTTTATTTATTCAATAATTTTTTTTGTAATTCTAAAAATTTATATTTTAGAATTATACCTAAGAGGATCAAAAATGTAATATTTTTGGCCATGTAAACAATTTCTAAGTATCTACGTCTCTATCATCTTCATTATTGTTCCATTTTTTGCTATTTTTGCTTTTAAATTTTAGAGCCGCATTAAAAATTTAGAATTTTCAATATTTAATAATAAATAATTAAGAATAAATTTTAAAAAATTATTTAAATTTCATTCTTATCCCGATAAAATTAAAACCTAAATTTCAGATTTAAGAAGATGGTCGATGAATCAGGGTCTCAGTAAAATGGGTTCGATAGAAATTACCCCCTGGAGCACAAGTCTTTTTGAAAGGGTTGAAATTGTACAGTAAAGTTAATAATTTTAGTAATTTTTATTTTAAAAAAATTCTTCAATTAATTGCCCAAAATTAAGTTTTGGTCAAAACCTTTAAAAAAATCTAAGAATTTCTCTAAAAGTCAATTTTATATTTACATGAAAATTCCATCAAGCAAGCTCAGCAAGTACAAGTTGAAAAATTCTAATTTTCTTTCTCAAATTTTTTGTCCTAAATAAGCCCTTGTTTATGCTAGCAGTAAAATTTTACCTTAATTTCACAATCTTTATTTTCAAGAAATTTAATTTTTTATTTTCCAACAAAGTGTAAAAAGAATCTGACTCGGCTAGTGAGAGAAATTGATTTATTGCCCCCTCAAAAAACCCCGTGTTTTTTTAATTTAATTTTGAAAAATTAAGAAAATTTTATTATCAAACCCTCTTGTTTTATTATGAATGTAACCAAGTAAAATTTACCAGATACTTATTCTTGACCAGTGGTCTAAGACATAAATCAAAATTGGAGCTAAAATGGAAATTTTATAAAATAAAATACGAACTGTCGATCTTATTTTAATTTATAAGTTTAATTTCTTTTAATATTTAATTAATCAATAAAAAAAAGATGTCCTCAAATATTGAAAGCTTGAAATTAAAAATTTTCTCATTCTTTTTTCATTAACTAAAACTTGACATACTCAATTTGCTTTGAAAGTTACTGATATTAATAAACTATAAATTAACTTTAATTTTTTTGAATTGTTCTACACATTTGTATTTTTTAATATTCAATTGCGATGTTTTTTATTTTTTAGGTACGAGGAGTATTGTTTCTTGATACATAATTCTCCTGTTTTCAACTAATAAATTATTTTTTATTTTTATTTTCTTCAAATTAATGTATATTATGAAATTCGAAGATTTTAGTCACGATTTTTTACTTATCTTTTTAAGCTGACTCATTCAAAATCGTTTTATGCTTCAATAATGTCTAATTTCAAACCTTTTAAACCACTGAATCATAATTCATCGATTCAAATTATGTCACAAGCCATAGCAAAAAGAAAAGAAAACATAAAATTAACTTATTTTTGAATTCAATTTGAAAATTGCGTATTTTCAAACCCAATTTCGCCCATCATTATTTGTTTTCAATTAGGAGTTTTTTTATTTTGTTGACTTTGTTAATTTTTTTGTTAAGAAAAACTTTAAATCACACAAATCGAAATTCTCTTACATCATAGCTTTTTTATCTACAAAAGTCACGTTTCTAAATTAGAAAATTTCGCTCTTAATTGCTGGCCAGACAATTAAAAGATTAGGAAAAAAGGACATTTTTTAGAAAACAGTGCACATACCATCTAACTCTGTTTTGTGGCTGGGAATTTTGTCCAAAGTTGGCGGCAGGATGAAAATTGGAATCGACGACGGTGTGATCACCCTTGGATCATTGTGCGCATACGACTTGGCTTTGTTGTACAATTTAGACATTAGCATTATTATTAAATCATTGAATTAAATTTTATTTTTTTCTAAAAAAAGAAAAAATTAAATAAATTAATGTTCATAGATTTTTATTATTTTAATAAAAATCAAAAAGAGGAATTTAAATTTTCTAAAGCTAAATCATAAAAGAACAGATTGAAATCGAATTCTCAGAATGACTGATAATTCATTTCTTATGAAAATGATTTTTATTTCAGGAATAAATATTCGTCATATTTGCTAAATTGGTCACAGAAAGAGTGCAGCGAGAAAATTTGCGCATTTAATCAGCTTTACCAGGTCTTGAACATGCTTGGAGAAATTAGCTAAGCCAAAAGAAATGTATGAAGTCATCTAAGCCACAAATTACCATTAACAAATCCTGAGAGCATAAAAATAGATCTAATATGTAGTTATTAAATAATGCTTGCTTAGATTCCCCTAAGAACATATTTGATTTAAACAGAAGCCATGAAAGAAAATAAAAGATATAAATTTGATAAAAACTTTATGATTTATTGGTTTAAGGCAAATATTGAGCGAAAAAGTTTATTGACAAATTTAATCAAAAAAAAGACTTTTTTAATTATTCGAATTGAAAAGTGATTAAAAACCAAATAAATCGAATTAAATGGAAAAATAAAAATAAAAATTTTCACCCTGTTTTGATTTATTCCTTGTCAAGAATTTTTAATCATTGAATTAATGCAATCACAAAAATTCATACGTAATTCTTCCATTTATCATATCGAGTCAAAATTTTTCCGGTTTATAGTTCCTCAATAGATTAATCATAATTTGATTAAGTAAGTTCCAAAATCACTTTGATAATTTGAATTTTTGAAACATTTTCAAAAATATAATTGATGATCAAAAAAAAAATTTTTTTGCTCAAATTGCTGGACTCAAAAAAACTCAGTTACATTTTTTAAAATAAAAAAAAAATTGTAAAAATTCACGTTTGCTCATAGAAAAATTTATTTTAATTCTTTCTAGCTCAATTAATTTCCAAAGTGAACGACACTCTCGAAAAACATATTAAATTTTGGGAGTGAAAATTTCATTTCGAAGCCAGCTTTGCATCGAATGGTTCATGGATGAGATTTATTAAATTCTTTCAAAATGCTTAGGTTTAATTAATTTTTACGTAGAGCTAAATAATCAGGAAATCTTATTAGTGCGCAAATTTGGTGTCGCTCAGCATTCAGAAACGTATCACAAATTTAGATAGATTTGCTCTATTCTAATCCGAATTAAAATAGCAATTAAATTCTATGAAAGCAACTTGAGATATAGAAGCTTCCGAATAGTTTCCTCTCAGTAGAAAAAATATTGATTATGCAAAATAGATTTAACTGAACTAGAGGTCTCAACATTAAATTAAATTTTATTTTTTGTTGCTTAATTATTTTCAATCAAAACAAATTCATGAAAAATTCATGAGAATATAGAATCACATTTGTTTGCTTGATGCATCTAACATTCTGATTGTCTATGCAGCCGGATACTTTTAGGAGCAATTTTTTTATTAGAGGTGATGATTTTCCTATTCTTATAAAATTGATCTCCAAAAATTGATTTTACAGCACATTTTTCCTAGATTATTTAATTCTTTATTATTCTTTCTTCAGACTTAAAGCTCTTATTTAATAGTAGTAAGTAATTACGGATGAAAAATACTTGATAAAATTTAAAAAAAATATTTCAGACTCAAGAATTTGAAAATCATCGAAATTTTAATTCAAAAATATTCGAAACAGGAAAATTATTTTTTTTTACTTTTTAGAATTTATGAATAAAAGTGACAGACGTATAAAATACCTAAGTATAAATCATCATCATAATGTCACGTCATCAATTGAGTGACACATGCAATTATAAATAAAAGATTATTTAATTATCACTTGCCAATAAGTCAAAGAAGAATGTAGTTATTTTCTGACTAGTCTATTTATTTACAATAGAAGTTTAAATTAATAAATAGAGTTTTCTCAATTAACTTTCATTTTTAAAAAGATACATCAATATAATAAAACAAGAGGGTTTGATAATAAAATTTTCTTAATTTTTCAAAATTAAATTAAAAAAACACGGGTTTTTTTGAGGGGGCAATAAATCAATTTCTCTCACTAGCCGAGTCAGATTTTTTTTACACTTTGTTGGAAAATAAAAAATTAAATTTCTTGAAAATAAAGATTGTGAAATTAAGGTGAAATTTTACTGCTAGCATAAACAAGGGCTTATTTAGGACAAAAAATTTGAGAAAGAAAATTGGAATTTTTCAACTTGTACTTGCTGAGCTTGCTTGATGGAATTTTCATGTAAATATAAAATTGACTTTTAAAGAAATTCTTAGATTTTTTTAAAGGTTTTGACCAAAACTTAATTTTGGACAATTAATTGAAGAATTTTTTTAAATAAAAATTATTTTTTCATTAGAATAAGTGATTCATAGATTTGAATATTTTCCTTTTCCATCATGGTTAATATAAAGCTCAGTAAAAGGAGCTATAGACAAGAGATTATTTAAAAGTAAAAATCTTATTCTTTATTTTCTGGAATTTTAGGGCCATGTCTGAATCTTAAATTATTTTGCTTGTTATTTTTTGTACTTTTAAACCCGTTAAATTTTTATAATGATTAAATTAAATTTACCATTAAGTACAAAAAGAAGCAGGGCCAAATAAAAAAAAATTCTGTAAGTACAAAAAGGAAAATGGATTTTTAATTAATTTAATCTTATTGTCTATAAATGAATAGAAGAGATGAATTTTGCCATCAAAAATTTGGTCAAAAGTAAAGTTAAAATACTCTTTTAATTGAATTTCGAAATAAATAGACTTTATTTATTAATTATTAAATTGGTTTTAGAACGACTAGTTTTTAAATTTAAACACAATATTGAAAATATAAGAAAAATAATTAAAATTTTGAAAAAGAATATATTTATTGATTAAAAGATGATTTGAGATAATCGACCTTTACTAGGTGACAATTTACTGGGTGACAAGACTTTTGCCGAGTCAGATGGAATGTTAATTTTTAAGTCTTAATTAACCAGAATTTTGGTACACATTCGTACAATACTTGGTAATTACTAGATTGAAAATTTCCCTCTTTAAAAAAAAGGTAATTTTTTCTTTCTTTTTTAAAAAGTCAAAAAGTAGAGAATTTTTGATGATTTAAAAATAAATAATAATTAACCAAAATATTGATAGATATCAAAATCAATGAATGAATTGGTTTTTAAAAATATAATCAGGACCTAGAACGCTCGATTTAAATTTTTGAAATATACCAGGTATGAAATATATTTCCGCCTCCAGATACAAAAAGTTATAGAGTAACTGAAAACTAAAACTCAGTAAATAATCAAGAATATCTTGATTATTCTGAAAATATATATTTATTACGAAAACTCCTCCTGATTAAAAAAATAATAATAAATTCTTTCGCCTTTATGAATTAATTTGATTTTTTTTCTTTGATCTAAAAGAAGAATATACTTTTAAATATTTTGTTTATTGTCAGTTCATGCTTTTTTTTACTTTAAAAATTAAAATGTAAAAATTTTGTCTTTTTTTATTTTAATTTCAAAAAAATTAAAAACCTAATTTAAAATTTTTAATTTATTTAGTTAATATATTTATTAACAGTCTTATAAAAAAAGTAATTAAAAAAATATTTCAAATACAAAAATTAATAATTTGATTTTAATTGAATTAAATAGATAAACTAAAAATAGAAGCTAATCCCATTATTTTTGACAAAAAATTTAAATTCGCAATTTAATTAATCGATGATTTATTCAAAGTTTTAAAATCATTATTTTTAAAATTTAGTAAAGAATTTTAATCTCTAAAAATTCAATGAAATCTTATATTTTATCAAAACATACCTAGGCTTTTTTTTACTGAAATAAAATAATTCAAATCAATCAATTCATATTACTAATTTTGATTTTATTTTTAATTCCAACTCTTATGCAAACCTTTATCTTGGTATTATATTAAATATTTTTTTATAATTTATGATGGAAATGATTTGTCGATTTATCTTTTATCATGGTCATACATCTGAGATATTTTTATCAATCCAAAGATCAAATAGAAGAAATTTAACATAAGTAAGGCAACATTGGAGGATTGCTTTTTTTAGAAGCGTAAAAAATAAAAGATGAAGTAAAATATTTTAATAGTAAAATTTTCATTATTTTTTTTCCTTTATAAATTTTAATTTTCAAATAAATAAATAAAAAATTCTCTTATTCTAAAAATTTTCGTTTTAAATTTTGAATTTTGGTGCCGATTTGTGATTAAACTGTTTAAAAAAGCTAAATTAACTTTTTTGCTGTCAAATAAGTTACAAAGATAGAAATAATTCAAACAAACTAAGGAAAAAATTTTTTTTCTTCTGACTATAAAATAATTAAGAATCAAAAATTTTGTTAAATTATGTCACAAAAAATAAAATTTTAAAAAGACGTAACTATTTTGAATCAATTTCATTTTCACTTATTTTATTCATCTATGCTATAGCTTTATATTTTGATCGATTACCAAAAAGAGGTAAAAGTAATAAAATTAGTTTAAAAGCAAACAAAAAATAAAAATTTTAAAAGAGGGATTATTAATTATTTATTATTTGAATAATTTATTTATTTAAATTTGAACTCTTCTTCTGCAAACGAAATTTTTAGATAATAAAATTTAAATTTTTATCTTAGCTGTGTCGAATTTTATATTAATTTAAAAAAAAAATTCCTTTAAGCTTATATTTAAACAATATTTTTCATTTTTATTAAAATATTTAAAATCGACCAAACCAATTAAGACCCTCTTGTGGTAGAATGAAGTGCAAAATGTTATAGGTTTGATGAGTGGAATGTTAAAACAACACAATTTGACCTGAATTGTATTTTTTTTTAAAAGAAAAATTGAGGAACTAAAAAAAATTGAACTTCTTCATCATTCTTTTTGCCTCTGATTATTAATATTTTGCTCATTTGTTCAGTTATTAAGAATCAAAAAAATCATACAATGCAAATCAAATGACTTACTGATAGTGATTAAAAAAAATAATGGTTAAAATTTTGAAGATTAGACTATCTAATTTTAGTTGAAAAAAAAAAAGCAAAATTTTTAAATTTTTCGATACTGTTTCTTAGAAATCTCGAGACATATCAATTTTATGGCCCATCAAATTTTCGATGAATTCAAAAAAAAAAATTTTTAACCAAATTTTAACTCAGATTTTATTTTAATTTTTAAATATAAAATACTTAAAAAAATAAATTAATTTCAATCTATCTTTGAATTAATTGATTAAATAAATAGCATGAGATTATCACCATTTAAACTGACCAATTTAATAAATTGGTAATTTTTACATAAAATTTTGGGATCTAGTTAAAACTACGAATCCTTGTATTTACCTGAATATTTTTAGTTAAAAATATGTACACGGTTCATTTAATCAACTTTGATTTTGTTTTAATAAATGAAAAAAAATGATTAAGTAAGTGAGAGAGTACGGAAATGAGCCCTTTTCTTTAGACTTTAATTAGTAAAAAGAAAATTAGTTAAACATAAAAAGATGATTAAAATTTGTGGTAATTTTTTTATTCAATCTCATCTTTAAAAAAAATTATTTATTCTATATGTTTTATTTTTATTTGTTCTATATGGGTTTATTGTCTTGATCTACGCTAAATTTGTAACGGGATTTAGCAGCACTATCCTTGATCAAAAGTATTTCCAAAAAAACTTTTAAGAATAATAAAGTGTACATTATATGCTTCAACAATTTTTCTCTTAATTCATTGAAATTTTTTTTAAATTAGTAGGCATTTAAAAAATTTAAATGCTAAAATTTAGAAAATCAATAAAATTTTGATATCTACCAAGACAGTTATTTTGGAAATAAGTTTACTAATTATCTTTTGGTTTTGTATATCGAAATGTTGCGTGCATTACTCGGAAAATGTGAGTAACAACAAAAAAGACTCCTACAAAATTAATTTTTTTTTAATATTTATCCTTCATGATTTTTAGCTGAATTCAAAAAAACATGAAAGAAAAATATTTTTCCGCCTATAATTAAATTTAATTTAAGACAGCCCGAAACTAATTTTAAATCTTAATTCTAAAAAAATAAATTTTCTAATATGTTGCGTAAATAAAATCTTTAAAATAGAACCCTAGTTTTAATCATGAAATGTAAAATTATATTCTAGATAATTATCTCATCAAGACTGTAATTTGAGTTTATTAATGAAAAAAAAAATATTTTTTTCTTTTATCTCAATATTTTGCATTTTTGAATATTCATAATTTAAAATTTAAGACTAGCATGGCTTCCTGCTAGGCCATGCTAGGAGTTAAATAATTAGTTTTAATTTCCTTTAAAACCTACTTAAATAAGACAAAAAAAATACTTTTTGAAAATAATAAACATGTGTTTTGAAAAAATTTTAAATTAAAAAAAAAATTAAAAATAAATAGACAATAAAATGAAAGTAGTCGCTTTGGTAAGTGGGGGTAAAGACAGTGTTTTTAACATGATGGAGTGTGTCAGGAATGGACACGAAGTAGTTGCTTTAGCCAACTTGCGACCTCCCATCACTGAGAACGAGCTAGATAGCTACATGTATCAGTCGGTGGGCAGTGAGTTATTGGACCTGTATGCAGAGGCCATGGACATTCCTATGTACCGAGCTGGTATCACTGGTAAAGTTCTAAATACCGATTTGGACTATGAGCCGAGAGATGGCGACGAGGTTGAGGACCTTTTCCAGCTTTTAAGCCGCATTAAACAAGAAATAAAGCTAAAATATGGATTTAATGTTGAAGGTGTTTCGTCTGGAGCCATTTTGTCCACTTACCAAAAGAACAGAGTTGAAAATATTTGTCAACGACTAGGCATGAGCTCACTAGCATATTTATGGGAAAGAAATCAGACTGAATTGCTAAATGAGATGATTGAATCAGGAATAAATGCCATTCTAATCAAGGTTGCTTGTTACGGCCTCGAACCAGAAAATCACCTGGGAAAAACAATCAAGGAAATGAAAGCCTATCTTGCCAAATTAGAAAAAGAATTCGGCGCTAATGTATGCGGAGAAGGTGGTGAATACGAAACATTTACCCTAGATTGCCCTCTTTTTACCAAGAAAATTGTCATCGATCACTTTGATGTTAAGATACATTCGAACGATGCATTTGCCAAAGTTGGATATTTGGTTTTTAAAAAATTTCATTTAGAAAATAAATAATTTTTTTTCTACTATAATTTAGACCAGAACATTTTAATGATCTGTTTCCTCGGCTTGACCTTTAAAATTTAATTGAAAAATTATTTTTTAAATTTAAAATTTTCAGCAATTTTTTTCAAACATCTAAATCTATAATTAAGAGAAAAATTTTTTTGTTCGCCAGTTGCTAAAGAGTCGTCCCTTAAAAAATAAAATAAAATTGTTCAGAAAATATTAATCATTGCGTATTTTATACAGTTCCTGAAAGATAATATGATGAGGATCAAAACACTCTATTTATCGTAATTTTAGGGAATTATAGGCAGGGATATATCCTAATAATATACCTGCATATTTTTAGAAATAAATTTCCACAGCAATTTTTGATGTTTTAGAAAAAAATCCCACTGAATGGTTTATTAAATATTTGTTTTTATTAATTTAATTTTTTTAATTCAAAACACAAAAATAATTCATTGAGAGTTTTTTTTTTGTGGTTTAATACTAAAATATATTATAGTAAATGTTTTTTTCTAAGAATCATTTTAGTATTACTCTATTAGCCCCAGATGACCAAAAAAAAATGAAATTTTCCCAAATTTAATTTGGATCCAAAGGCTGGACTCGAAAATTGAAAAATATAAATGAATTAACATATCACTGTAAGAGCTGATAAATTTTTTCACTTTTAAAAGTTGAATAAAATAAAAATCCAACCAAAATTTTCAATTTTTTAAGTCACTAATTTAATTTCAAAAAAGTAATACAAATTTAGAATAAAAAAGGTAAATTTAAATAATAATCAAACAGTATATATTCAAAAATGAAAAAAAGACCGATGAAGATTTTTAGACTTGTTGAAAAAATTTCAATATTTCAAACCAATTTTGACCTTCGAGTTAGCAATTTTTTAACTATTTGAATCTATTAATTAATAAAAAAATTTTCGTAATAAAAAAGAAGTGCTCAAAAATAACGAAACGCTTAGAATTGTTAAAAAAATTATTTATCGAATTGTCTTTTTATTATTATTGTTTAGATACGGTAAGTTGAATAACTTATTGAGCGTATTTGAGAGGAATAGAGTTATTCCTTTGTTTAATATATTTTTTTTTTTTTTTTAATGTAAAAATGAATATATAATTTGCCATTAAACGTTTCAAAAAAGGCTGTTATTTAACTTTATACAATAATTTACAATCTAAAATAAAATTACTTTTTCTTTTCTCAGAGCCTTTTTACATACAAGAGTCTCTGCTTCTGGCAATCTTTAAACAAATAAATAACCTGACAACTTCAAGTTATTTGGTAAAACTTTTGGAAAATATTGGATTTGATCTATTGATGTGCCGAATTACTGATGAATTATTACTTATGCTGGCTGGAATTTTTGTAAATTTATCCACTAAATTATTAATTACTGAAACGATGCTAATTTATACTTTATTAATTTTAAATTAGAAGTATTTTAATTTTTTTTGAAAAAAGTCAAGTCTCAGCATATTGGCTTTGATTTTTGCATGCGACTTTTTCAAATTCGCTAAAATACCATTGTTACTTAATTAAATTGGTATTTAATGGTATGGTTTTAGCGACAAAATTTAAATGGATAGCTTAAAAATTAGTTATGCTCAAAGGAACTTGCAAAAAAAAATATAATCAGAAAAGATTTTTAAAATTTAAACTTAAACAAAAAAAAACTTTAATTTTATTAAAGGAACAAAGAAATATAGCCAGATCTTTAAAAAATTACTTGAAATTCAAATTTATTATTCCACTATTTTCATCTCAAAATGAATCACATAGAAAATTTACTAAATTTTTTCCAATTTTAATATTCAAAATATTAAACAACAATTTGACTTTTTGCTTTATTCCCAAATTATGCTAAAAAGTAACCGCTAAGTCCAGATCTCTGGCCTATCTTAATTAATCAAATTTTTCAATAAAATAATTTACAAATAAATTAAGTATTTTTTTGCTTTTTTTTTTTCTAATTTCAAAATAAAAATCTTCAAAAAAACACTGTAAATTCGTAGATTAATCTCTCTACTTGAATTTACTTAAAATTTTAATTTTTTTCCCTGAGATCACGCAATAACAATTCTATCAAAAAAGTAACCATGGTGTTAAAAAAATGTTAAGCTAGAAACTCAATTTAAACGAGATTTTTTTTATTTAATAAAATTTTAAAATTTTATTTTTAAATTAAAAAATGTCATCTCTTCGAAAACCAACCAAAATGGTAATTAAAAAACCAGCAAACGTGAGTCCATTTGATGTGACTAGTATAAGCAGTATAAGAAATGATTCAATGAGTTCTTTTTCTTCGACCAGAACTCGATCGGTCAACTCGACTCCTCTAGACATTGATTTCAAAAAGAGTTCTTCAGATGACTTGATTAAGAAAATCGAAGTAAAAATATGTTTAATTTTGTCCTGTCTGAAATTAATTATTTACAGGGCCTGGTAACCAGTAATCATAGTCTAGAAGAAGAAAACACTGTGCTAAGGTAAAAACATTAAAGAATTAATTTAAAAAAAATTAAAATTTTCTTAAAAGAAATTTAATTAAAGAAGAGAGTAAAAATTTTGGCGTTGACGAACGCCGGGTCCTGATGCTCAAGTGCCAGATCTATCAGCTAGAAAAACAGGCAAGATAAATAATCTTCAGTTAAGTAGTGATTAAATTTTTTAATTTAAGATAAATATTTTATCCAAAAGTGTCTCGTTTCGAAAACATGCGCACACGGATTCATTCAATACACTTTGTTTTCTATCTGATTCATTTAGGTAGCTAATTTTTTTTAATTTTAGGGTAACCTTTTAAAATATGAAGCAGCAAAAATCAATAATTAAATTTTTTAAATTATGATTTTTGTTAAAAGGCTCCACAACTAGGGAAAAAAAATTCAAATTCGATGGCTTGAATATTTTAAAAATTGAAAAGTTTAGAATAGCTAAAGACAGTTCGATTTTTGGCTTAAAACAAATGCGAAATACTCCTACAAGAGGAAAATTCTAATCAAAATTTAATTTAAAAATATTGACTTGTTTAATATTAAATTATATTTCTGTCTTCTTTTTTGTCGCTAGTCGACCATTATTAAATTAATGTGCAATCACATTATTTTATCCGATATATCGGGTTTCATAAATTTAATCAAAAACACTCAGTCTAAAATTTTAAAATTTTCAATTTCGCTTTAATTTATTAATTTATTCCCTAGCGTGATGTCTAAGCCAAAAATTCAGCTACATATATTTTATTCGATTGTTAAATTAACTTCAAATGAAAGCTGTTTATAATTGCTGATGATAAATTTGAAAATAATTGGATTTTTAATTGCTCTATTTTCCCTTTTTAATTAATTTAAAAAAATTAGAATTGAGAAAATGTCATCTGATAATAATTTTGTTCTGGATTCAATACAAATCTTTGTCTATTCATGCCTCACTAGCTTACTTAAGATAATAAAAAAATCTAAATTAACTCAATTCAATGTTGAATTATTTTTTGGTCATTTCTTACATCTAAAATTAAATCTTAAAAAAACCAAGTAAAAGCTTCTTTAAGACTCAGCAATTTTGACGTCGTGTCAAATTTTGGATCATTTGAAAATGAATCGCAAACTTCAAAATGCCAATTTTGGTTCACTTGTTTTTTATTTTAGATTATTTGAAGCTTTCGAATTCTAATAAATAAATAAAACTTTAATTTAAACAATACATTAGCATTGATATTTTGAAATGAAAAAAAATAATCAATATTTATGGAAAAATAAATGAAAATTAGATTATTTTGATTGTTTCCAAAAATTTAGTGAATAAGAGCAGCGTCAATAGGACATTTCGAAGAATCATCACAATGAAGTTTTAAACTGAGTTGATTTATTTTCTAAATTTGATTAAAAACAAAAAAAAAATTAAGAAAATTTGAGGTAAAGATAATGAAATTATTGAAAAGTTAAAATCCTTCTTGTACTCTTTGTAATTTATGGAAATTAAAAAAAAAAAAATTAATTAATAAATAAATTATTAATTTTAAATTATAACTTATAATTCTCTAACCTCCAGCATTTCCGAATCCTTAAACAGTCTTAAAGAAGCTAAATTTTTTCGAAAAACCTTTTATTTTAATTCTGTTAAATTTAATTTTATATGTGGGAAATGAAATGACTTAAATAAGTACAAAAATATTTGAAAAAAAATTTAATTCAACAAAGTTAGGTCGCCTGGTAAAAAAAATTTGTTCTCCTGGTTTAGCTCTTTGAATTTGCCGCTTTGAATTTTTAACATGTCTTTCAATTAATTTGGATTTTTTTAAAGATTAAAGTTTCTAAAATGGATTATTATTGAGAATTTTAATATTATAAAATAAAATTTAAAATTAAGATATGCTTTAGAAGCTTTAGAATTCAAAAAAATAATTTTATTCATTTTAGTCCTGGAGTTTTATTTTAACTTATAAATTTGAAAATTTATAAATTTTTTTTTGATAATTGATAAATGGTTTTCTTTTATAAAACAGCGAAAAAAATAAAAAAAAATACTGATCGATTGATTTACACTTTATAACTTTCTTAATTTTTAAAAACAATTTGATATTGAGAAATTGTTCAATGAACAATTAAATTGCATATCAACAGAAATGGATTATTCAAGAGAAAAAATTGAATATTTTAGAGTAAAAAAATATTATCATTTTTTAAAAGTCGAATATAATTTTCATGAAATGCAACATCACGAAGATAGAAATAGTCATTTTTTAAAAAAATTAAGATTACTAGGATCAATATTTCATTGAATTAAGAATTAAACCTATCGTGTTAAAAAAAATATAAAATGTGTTTATTACAAATTTCATAAAAACACAATTTGATGTTTTAATAATATAAGGTGTGTACTAGATTTAGGAAGCTGTCCACAATCAAACTATCTCCTAAACAAAATACTTCAAGTTAACTGCACCTATTGTGAAAATGCTATATCTTTATCATAATTGTGCATTTTTTGTTCAATTCAGAGGTGGTCAAAAGTCAAAGTCATGAAGTCAAAGTCAAGTCTGGACTTTGACTAAAACTAAACATTTTTTTTTAAATTTTTGTTTTAAATAAAATTTAGTTCTCGAATTTCAATATTTTTAAATTAAATTTTATCATTGTTAGTTTTCTGTAATATAGAATGATGAGGTCTAATGTTATAGCCTGAAAATAATTAAGTTGACCTGAGTGGACTCAAGTCAAAGTCAGACTTTGACTTTAAAATTATTTGAATTCAAAGTCTGAGTTTGACTTTTAACGATTCTGACTTTAAAGTTTGACTTTTGACCAACTCTGGTTCAATTTAAAAAAATTATCATTGAAAGGATGTAAATTTTTTTTCCAAAACATTTTTCATTATTTTAATTATTCTTTTTCTAATAATTTTTGGACTGATTATTTTTTCAGGTTTAATTATCTTAAGGTTTTCAAAAATGATTTGAAAAAAAACAATTTTATTAAAAATTTACTTTACTTATTAATTAAAAGGAGATATGTTATTAATAATCAAAGAAAAATCAAAGCTTTAAAATTTTTCAATTTTTTTTCGATAATGGAAACAAGAATTTACATTGAATTTACCTTTAATTTTTTTATAAATATTGTCTTTTTTTTAATTATTGAATAATTTTAATTTAGGTGAAAATTTGAAAAAAAATTTTTACTTAAATTTATCATAGATAACAACTTAAATTCTGTTTTAATTTTTTTTACTCAATAAATTTCCTTGCAATTATTTCAAAATATGACTTAATTAAATTATTACATAAGAAGATTAAATGAGAAATTTAGAGTAATTTTCAGACTAATTTACTAGACTTGAAAAAAATCTTTTAAAATCTCCTTTTTTTGGTCTAATAATAATTACCTAAGTGTCTTTTAGTTTTACAGAGAGAAAAATTATAATATATTTAAATATTCTTATTTAAATTAAAAGCGTCTTAAAATACATCAATCACGAAACCTAAAAAATAATTTTTTATTTAGTAAAATGTAAAATTTTAAGATTGATTGGGAACAAAAATGGAATCCCATCGAACAGTTTTGTGATTGAAAAGAGTGATCTGGAAAAATGGATCGAAATGACAGAGTCGTCAAAATTGAAGCTGATACGCGCCCAGGTAACCAGACATTTATTTTGTCTATTTAATTTAAAAATTAATCTAAGAACGACGAAGACACTGATCCTACTTCAGATAAATTGCTTTTCGAGTCAAATTTTTCTAACAAAGAAATAAATATTTTAGATATTTGTGACGGAAATTTGAACCATGTTAACATGAAACAAGTGGTAAATAAAAAAATTATTTTCAATTTAAAATTTTAATTTTTCAATAGAGAATTAAGAAAAAAATTATATTTCTATTCAATAAATATAATTACTATTGAACTAAATCGATTTTTAAATATTAGTTGTATAATTGTTTTCAAAGTCTTAAATGCTTTTGCCTTATTTAGGTAATTCAGTGGAATTTCAATTAATGAATTTTAGATACTCTTAAGAAAAATTAATTAATCTTTGATTACAAGTCGAAAACATCAATTAATTTTTTTAAATATCACATTAAGATATTTAAAACAATTTAACATTCAGTTCTATTACATGTTCATACCTTAATATCTTGTCACGCGATTCTTTTTCCTCGCAAGTAAATTATATCATCAGTTTTGGATATTTAAATCTTTAAATACATTTGATTATATTTTAATTTAGCAGTAAACTTGAGTTCATACTTAGATGCCAATTAAATGGGTGCCCAAAAATGTTTGTCCAAAGTTTTAATCAAAACAGAAATAAAATCAAGACAAGATATTTTTTTCTGTCATCCAGAGCTAAAAGAGTAAAACAATAATGATCAAAGACATATTTTTTATAATGCATTTTTGTGATTGATAATAGGATCAATGTAAGTTATTTTTAGAAAATTGCATTCAAGAGATAATCTAAAATTTGTCTAAATATTTTTAGAACAATCTAAGAGTGTGTTGGAAAATATTCGAAAATTTTGAAAATTAAAAATTTTTAAATATTTTTTGAAATGTATAAAAAGTCAACTTGATTTAAAAAAAATTTAAAAATTAATTTTTGAAACAAAGGTTTTTTAACCCAAATCCTTATCTTAAAATTAATTTTCTTTATTTTACCAAGAATTTTTTAAAAGAAACTATCAAAATACTTTTTTTTAATAATTTTTGGTATTTATTGAATGTGTTGATTAGTGAAGTTATTCGAACCATTTGGTCCAGTTTCTAACTCTTTCCATAAAATAGTTCTAACCTTATTAAACTTGAATTTTTTTAATTTTTAAATGAATCAGGCAATTTTTCATCATAATATAGAATTTAGATTAATTAAAATTTTCAATTAAAAAAAAACTATAATTGCCTGGATTTGAACTAGTCTATAATCATATATTTTGATTCATTTCGAAAATTTGTTTTAGCTACCTAGAGAAGCATGAAAAAATAATTGTTCGTTATGAAATTGAAAAATTAATCTAAATAAATTTAAAAAGGTGATTTAGAAAAAAAAAAATTAAAAATTTCGAATCTTAAAACTTTTATATTTTGTATCTCTTAAAATTTATTTGGTAATTAAGTTTGTTTTTATTTTCAAGTTTGCACAATTTGAAATTCGAATTTTTTTAGGACTGGGCTTCATCTTGATATAAGTCACAAAAGGGCCGAATTCCTAAAAATAAAACTAACTAAATATTTTCAACGCATGCTTTCTCCTTTAAATAAATCATCAATTTTTTGGTTCTTTTCGTACCTTTTCCGCATTTTAGTGTCCAATTTCATTCCGTAAATAAATTCCATTTCTAGGTACTAAAAAAAAATAAAAATATTAAATAAAAAAATTTTGCTTTTACTGAAAAGATCATTAAGTATTTAAAAGCAATAAATTTTTGATTACCTGCTCTTAAAAAAAAAGGGTGAGGAATTCAACTAATTCGGACTTTTTAAAAAATTTCTCAGGATTTTGGAAATTCGCTTTATTGAAAAACAGCTTTTAATTCTTATTTTAGATAATTTGATGGTAAATGATCAGAGTTGGTCAAAATTCAAAGTTATTAATTTAAAGTCAAGTCTGGACTTAAACTCGTTGATTTCTTTTAGCAAAATAAATAGATTATTTTAATTTTAAATTATTTTCATTTTATTTCTTAAAATTACTTATGTTTTTTTTTTTAATTATTTTGTTCTAAAAAATAACTAGATATGAAGCCTTAATCTCAAATTTTTCCATATAAATTGATAAAATAGAAAACAAATTCAAATTCGATCTTTGAAAATTCAAATTTATTCCAAAATTTTTAAATATTATTTTCATTTTTCTTTAGTAAAATTTTTAAAATAAAATTATGGCCAATTCCAACCACTTTTCATTTTCAAATGGAAGAAAAAAATTTCTCTTCTCAAAAACTAAGGATAGACAGAGAGATTTAACTATTAAAAATCTATTGTCTTTTATGTACTTTTTGTACTTGATGGTCATAAAATTAAACGCAAACGGGATCTGTTTTGTGGATTCGGATATGTTGTAAATTAGAGAATTATTAGTTAGAATTAAAATAAATTATTAAGCTATAAATTTTTCAAAACCTAAAATTTAATTACCATCTTACAAAAAGCATAAAAAAGAAACAGGGAAAAAATAATTATAATTCCTATAAAGTACAAAAGGAATTTTTTACTTTTTAATATTCTCATTGTCTATACCTCACAAAATCGAATGTAATTTTTCGAAATAAAAATTTTTTTTTCAGAAAATTACATTTATGAGTAATGAAATAAAAAAATCTAAATTTTTTTGTAAATTTAAAATTGAACTTAAAAATTACGTTAATATTTAATAAGTAAAACCTTTAAAAACCTATTTACTTTATGGGATAGGGGACCTGAGCACCCCTCGGTACTCTCTTGCTACTCGGCTGATTGCTAGTTTTAGGTAATTAACAAATTATAAAATTATAAAATTTTTTTCTTGTTCTACAATTTTCAAATAAATTGCTACAAAATATTTTTTTTTTCAAAAATAGTCTATTATTTTCAAAATCAGATTAAATTAAAAATTGAGTCTTAGTTATATCCAAATTAAAATAAAGTTTTGAGCTAATTTTTTACTATTTATTTTCTAAGGCAGTTCTGGAATCAAATCTAGCCCAGCTTTACAAAAAGCTCACTAGATTGGGTGAATCATTTAAGACAGTAAACAATTTGGAAAACAATGAAGCACATAGCAAATCCAATTCGCTTCCTTTTCATAATCAATCTCTTAGAAGCCAAATAGATGAGTCTGCAAAAGTGACTTCGGAGTGCTGCCAGAAACTTTTTGATCTCTCAATGCTTGTACCCTCAGCACCATGGGTAAATAAAATAGTAAAATCTTAATTTTGTTTCCTTTTATTATTTTAAAGTCTGCAGTTAAAAAAAGTCCCATAGACCAACTTAGTCAAGAAAGTTTAATGGAAAAATTAAAGTCAATTTCACTGCCAAAATCGAAGCAAATTTCTGTTGAAATTTTGCTCAAATCACTTTTTGTCTCTTCAAATTATCACTACCACATGAAAAGTGTTGAGTGTATAGCACTTAACGAGGAGCTTGACTTCTACCGGTCATGCTACGCTCTTCAGAAAAACTACGTGGAGTCAGTAACAGAGCTTTTTCGGAATAAATATGAGCAATTTGTCAAAGAGCTATCCGAAACTGTCCGAGACCCACTTAGAATTGTAATGGAAAAATTCTGGCTAATGAAAGAAAGAAGCACTGAGCAAAATTTAAAAGAATTTCTGGGTATTTTCAAAAATTATGTGAGCACTTTTAATAAAGTGGTTTCCAATTTTGACTCGATTCCTAATAGTGACATAATCACTCAAACGTTTAATCAACTGATGGTTCAATTAGACACTGAAGTATCAAAATTAAACGAAAAGTGTCTGAGCAAAAAGGAATCTATTAATTTGGAGAGTATTGATTTGAAAAAATTATCTTTAGAGAGCGATGAAATTCTAAAAGATTACATAAAACCGAGCCCTAAATCGTCACCTGAAAAATAGTTATTATTTTGTTGAATTAAATTAAAGAAGAGAAAAAGTATATTAATTTTTGATTTCAACAAAAAAATTTTTTCTTCAAACTGAACAAATAAGAGGAATTTTGGAAATTAATTTAATTTTTTGTTACTTCTAAAATCAGATCAAGAACAAAAACGAATTTAGAACTGATGAACTTTATGATGCCTAAAAATATATTCTCGGAAGAAAAAATAATTTCCGGGAATGATAAACTAGAAATGAAATAATTATTTTTTTCATTTTTATAAAATTTAATCAAAAAAAAGATTAGAAAAATTCATGGAGTTGTCATGATTTTGTCAAAAAAATGCGTCAATAATTTACCTTAACGAAATCCACAATTTTATTTATAAACGTTTCATAATTAAAAAGTTTTTTTTATTTGAATTATATTGATTTTTTATTTATCTTTTTTAAAAAAAAAAGGTTTTAATCTCTTTTAGATATTCTAGAAAATTAAATACAGAATTTTTTGTCAAATTTTATAACAATATAATAAAAGTGTATTATTTCAATCAGCAAAAAATAATATTATTTACTTTTTTTTTTCAAAATTTCTTGAAAGAATATTAAATTTTTATTTAAAAATTTATTCTGGTTCGGTAAAATAAAATCTTAAGCTATCAGGTAATCATAAAATATATTAGCAATGATATATAATTTTTTTCGATTTTTTCTGGACTTAATTAATTCACAATAAACAAAATAAAATATAATGAGTCACTAAAATAATCCCCTTTGCTAAAAATACACATCTCCTATCTTTCTGGCAACATATTGATCCCTTTTTTTTGAACCTGGTTGATAGGTAAAATTAAAGAATGAACTTTTGGATAACATCTGAAAGCCTCAACCATTGAACCCTTCATACTGGTCACTGGTCACTGCGAATGGATGTGCATTCCAGGCAGAATCACTTTTACCCGATGTTTTAATTCTTCGACGTCCCTCTTGTATTGCTCTTGTGCCATGATATAATATTTTTGGCAATCATCACAATTCGAGTCTATAACCGATGATTCTTACGTCCTGGCGAAGTTGAAGAGCAGCATGATGGATGCAATCCCTGTAGCTGTGTGTGACATGTCGTGGTAACTGGACAAAAATTCTTTCAGAACTGCGTCAGGATTGCGCTTTTCTAGCTTTGCTCTTTTTAAAACTTTTAAAATTTAGGATATAGTATTTAAAAATGATGATATTCATCCAAGCTGTTTTGTTGAAATAGGAGTGATCATTTAATCCAAGTTGGAAATGTTCTTGATTTAATAATTGCTGGTAACTTTCTTCATCGCTTCTCTGCGCCTTTCCACCTCTTCGTAATCCATGTCATCAGGTTTCCATGCTTCACATTTTGCTGAATCCAATACCTTCCCTTAAAATCTTGGAACCAGAAAATTGCACCCATTAGAAAATTGGATCTTGAGGTAAGCCGCGTATCTGGTATTCTTTAACACGAACAAACGCTTCCACAACTCCAATTTTGTGCTCTTCAGTAAGATCTTTGAAAAATTCTCTCGATTTTTCATTGTAAATGCGAGAGTACATATCAGGTCGAGACAAATAACCTTGGCCATTTACAAATGTTTGTTGTAGTTCGAGCCATTAAGTTTTCAATGGAAACATGATAAAATAATCTGCTTTACCAAATCGCCCGGCTTTACCAAATGTACCAAATCATTATATTGTTGCTTCATTGACCGATTACTACCATCAAAAGTGGACGGGAGTATAAAAAAGCAACCAATTAGTTCGTTTTGATTAAAATTTCATTTCCTACATTACACCCAGATAGTCAAGAATTCGCAATTGAGATTGTTGGGTACGAAGAAATTGTAATTTTTTTTTTGATTTTGATATATGCACAAACAATATATTCTTGCAATAATTTCCTCATGCGAAAAATTGCATTCGGATTGTTGTTTCGAACATGAATTCCGTGCTTGAAAAATTCTTTAAAAGTCATCCTTGAGTTTGTAGTTAACAGCTCGGTTATGCTGATTTCTGTCATCGTATCTTGCTTCACCATACGGAAACAACAAAGGAAAACAAAGTGGATCGCAATTTGGCTCTCGCATATCAATACTTTGCATAAAGTCATTGACAGCTTGCGGAACAATGTTTATCAAGCGAAGTCTCTGTTTCCTTGCTTATGCAAATAGTACAAATCCATCGTCGGGCTAGCTATCTTGATAACTGCTGCAATCTCGCCATTAATAGCTTCATCAATAATTTGCCTTCGCCATCTCGCATTGATTGGTACATTTGTGTTGCGTGACACATAGCGGATTTTCCACATACGTACATTCATGGGATCACGAACGTATTTTTCTTTACTTCTTGATCAGTGAGAAATTCCTGGACAATTTGATTAGACTGCCTTAACATTTGATGTAACATTTGAAAGTCTTTTTTAAATTCATCGCCATTGTTTAGTCCCCAATTTTGACGCATATTTCCAATGATTGCTCTTTCCATCATCAAACATTGCGCTGCTTTCAAATGCAGATTACCGTTTGGACCATTAAACAAAAACGGCATCCGGTAGTAGACTGATTCGTGCACTTTGTACAAGAATGGCAATCGAAATGTGTGTCAGGAATTGAAACGTTGCCTGACATTTGATCTGTTGTCAAGATCTTCGGGTCAAAATTTGGCTTGACAAAAGCCATTCCAAATAATGATTGGCAACATTGCTGAGGTGTTCTAAGGTTGGAATTATTCGATCTAAAACTGTTACAAACATTTTGTTTCTCTCACAACATTTTTTATTGACACCAACTGAATTTACTCCACCAATTCAATAAAGAGCTCCAAAAAATTTACAAAGGTTGACCAATTCGCCTTGATTATCGATTTTGACATGTGAATCGCGTGCAAAACTCCATTCCATGTGAGTTATCAGAATATGCAGTGGCTCTCGTCTTCTTTCATGAATCAAACACAACCATTCGCTGTTCAGCTGTTTGGTTTTCTCTCACTCGGGCGCGATAGTCGTGTTGTTTGCAAGTTTATCTCTTTTTCTTTGTTTCTCTCGGTTTTAACGAATGTCGGTCTGTACGGGCATTTCGTTGGCACGTCGGCTTCTATCTCTCTGGGCATCATTATTTAATCGAACATTTAACATTGCTGGTGTTAAGCTTACGGCTTCTGGGATTCCGATTAGGGAATTGGGAATAAATGAAAATAAATTAAATTTGATTCAAAACTTTTGTTCTGGAGGTAAAATAATAATGAATATAAAGAAAAGAAAAACACGAGATTATTAATTTAGCAGCTAATGTATAAATACTAAAATTACCTTGATCGTCTAATTCTTCAATAAAACTAAGACCTTATATAGATTATACTAGAGTAAAGTTTTTATATAAAAGTAATACCATAGATTTAATTTATAATAAATCAAAAGATTAAATTTGGCAACATTATGTCTTTTTTTAATGTACTAAAAGCCTTTGTCCGGTATTTTGTTTAAATTGGCGTTCTATTTCTGCATTAGACCAACCATTTTAGTAAACAAAAAATTTACATTTAAATGGCCCCTTAATTTTGAGTGAAAACTTTCTCTAAAAATGATCAAAATAAGAGATAATTTCAATTAAAATAAATATTTACTCAGGGGCATTTTTATTAATTTCTTAATTTAAGAAAAATTCATGAAAAATATATTCTCAACTAAAAAATTAATCCTTATAAACAGGCAATTTACGGGCATGAATGTAAATTTGGATTAAATAATTCAAATCTAGAATTAGGAAAAATTTATAGTTTTGAATGGTTTATTTTTTTATACAAATATAATTTTCAATTAAAAATTTTGAAATAATAAAAAAAAATATAATTTGATTAAAAATCAGAATTTGATGGTGCTCAGCATGAAAAATTTCTTATGCTGAGCCCATTAAATTTGGAGTAAACAATGTCATTAAATAATATATAAAATTTTTGTTTAATATTTTTATTCCGGTTGACAAGATTGTTGGACATTACTTCGGATAAGCTATATTTCGAGTTAAAATGGAAATCAAAAAAATTTTCGTGAATTTTTAGAGTAACTTTTGTCGGTTGAAAAATTCTTTTAAAATATCTCATTTTAAGTTCAGCAGAAAGTGCTTCTTTGGTTCAATGTAACGTACTTATTAACGACTATTAGAAGATTAAAAGTAAATATTAAAGCTGCTAATCAAATGTAAATGTTAAAATTATTAAAAACAGCCGATTTTGATCGTTTTGGGACAAATGTACAAGAAAGATAAATAAATACGATTCACTAAAAAATAGTATGAAAACATCGGACTGAATGCACAAAACCTTGAATTCCTTTTTATATGGGCTGTTCAATCATTAAATCAAAAACTAATTGTAAGGCATCGCGATAGACCCTAAATTAATTTTTAAAAATAAAGAAAAAATTTGGAGCTATAAAAAACTGGAACATAAAATTTAGAATACGACTGAATAGTCTTTGATATCATTGTAATCGAAAAAAAACATCTCAGGTTGTAATTCAACAAAAATATTTATAAGACTTGACTTGTAAAACTTTAAAAAAGTCAAGTAATTTTAGACTCGACTTGAAAAAAGCCACTTGAAAAACAATTCTGATTTTGTGTATTAGAAAAAAAACTCGTATAAGATCACGAATATCTTTTGGAGCTTATGTAAGTTTTTTGTTGCAAATTATGAAACTGGTCTTTGAGAATTAGTCAAAAATCAGCCCTCTTGAGTTTTAAGATTTACTTGTTTAAAAAATTTCAATGGCAAGGTTGATTCAATGTTTTCAACCGTACAAAAAGTACGATAAGCTTTTTATCTTATTTTCTTTATTTCTATTAATTATTCCTCAATTTTATTAGATATTAAATACAATAATAAAGACATATTTTATAAATCCAGTTATATTAGAATAAGTGTTTAAAACAAGCATCGTTTGAAGTTCAAGAGGGCTCTTTTTTTTGTCCAAGACTTTAAAAAACTATTACCTTATTTGCAACAAAAACAGCTTGACTTAAGCTACAGAAACTAACACTTTAAAAATTACAATGACATTGATCATTCAATGCTAAGCCATTAGAAAATTGTCAAGTGTAATTTCATTAAAGAAGAAAAAACTGAATCAACCTTCTGCCGGATTGTCGGCAGAAGGCACGTACGATACTTGGATGTTGTTGGTTGCCCTATTTTAGTTCACAATCAGAATAACGGAGAATAATCTTTGCGTCGATTCCTTCTCCGTTGAGTAGAGGCGGGCCCACTTAGCTGGATGTATCGAAAATCTGTTTTGACTGATGAACAAAATTTAATCGATATTATATCAAAATATTTGGTTGATCTGAAGTTGGAAGATTTAAATTTCGGACTTAGAAGACCTGGAAATGATTGTGAAAAGATCGTAACAATATATTTTGATAAAAATGTAACTATTCTCAATTTGAGTCGTATGGAAAATGGAATGAAAATCGAAAGTTTAGTGATTCTGTTTTATCATACTTAAACTCAAAAGCCAAACAACGATATTTTTGAATACCATTTTGAATTTTATGATCAGATTTAATTTAATGGAAAGGCTTGGTAAAAATTTCGATTCAAAATCAAATTTCAACCGAAAGATAGATAAAATTAAATAAGGCTGTAATTCAAGGCTCAATTTAACGCAAAAAAGGGGTGCAACCGATTTTCAAATTGAAGTGGAAAATCGTTTTGTTTTTGGAACCGGTTTGTCGAACCAATTTTGAATAACAGAAACATTAAGAAAAAATTTTTTTTTCTATTTTTTATAAAAGAATTGAGTTTTTTATACTCAATTGTTCAATTGAAAAAATAAAAAATTTATAGGCAAAAAATTTTTTGGATCAAAAATATTTTTTTATTCTTCGGATATAACCGGTCTAATACAAAACCGGTTTCTAACCCCTGAAGGCAAATTGAAGTTCATGATCAAATGTAAATTTCAAATAAAAATTTAAAGTTTTCAAGAAATAGTAAAAAAAACTTCTTCAGAATAAAAAATAACTTTAAAAAAATTGTATAAGATAAAATAAAATAAAAAATAATTCTAAGTCTTTTTTTTATCTGTGTATAGATAGTTATCTATTAAATTTTTATTTTAGTTTTTTTTTAAATCTGAAGAAGTGCGGCACAGATAAAATAAAGCAAATAACAAAATCTTTCATTAGACTTAGCTACGTATAGATGAAAAATCTTTCAGGAGTCGTTATTTTTATTTTATTTTGTTTTTTCTTGATTTTTTGATTTTTTTTAATCTAAAGGAGCTTTAGCACGGCACAGATAAAAAAATGAATAAAATAAATAATAAAAAAGCCTAAAAATTTTTTTGAGTCAGTATTTAGTAATCAATGCTGAACAATCAATTACAATGCTGAACTCAAAATTCTTTTTAAATGAAATAAAAAATAAAATCTAATGACTAAATTTTTGCTTTATAAAGCATTAATCTATTGTGAGTTCTTCTTTTTATGCTTGATTCATATTTTTATGTATTTTAATCTATTTTTATTATTTTTTTTTAATACTTGCCCATCCATAATATTCATTTATCCTAATCGTAGCGTAGTGTCACAAAACTTATAATATTTTGATTTACTTTTTAGACTCAATTTATTTATGTAGCAGTAATTTTTATTTAAAATGGGTGAAATTTTATATCTCTCTTTTTTTTTAAATAAATTAATTTAAAAAAATTTATTAATAAAAAAATTAAATGAAATGTCTAATAATTTTAAATATTTAAATTCTTAACTTATAATACATAAAACTTCCGCCGTCTACTGAATACAGCAGTTTATAATCCGGATTGTAGCTTAGCGATGTAATTTGTCGACTAGTGATGCTGATATTAAAATTTTGATCATAAAAATTGGTACATTCGGAATCATTAAAAAAGTCACAAACTTTATAAACCTGTGCAGGATTGTTCGCACTATCTTTAAGTGCGTACAATTGGCCACACTGAATGAACATGTTAGCTACACGATCTCTGACTGTTACTTGCCATCTTTTTATAATTTTCAATTCTCTAAAATTTCTATTATCAATTTTAGCAATTACATAACCAAAGTTGTTACGGTAAATCAGCCAGAGGCCGTGTTCGTCAATCTCAAAATTATAAAATCCAGAATGTTTAATGCTGTAAACATTGTGTTCCTGTTTACAACAGAGTGAATCACCAGGAGCCGGAAGCTTGTTGACTTCAGTTCCATCGAGAGATTGAACTATCAAGTTTCGAGTTCCTTCATGATGATAAAAAATGTAATTTTTGTACACAGCATGGCCTGTTCCGTAATAAGCAAACTTCAAAGTCATGTGTCGGTAACAGCGGTATGATTTTAGTTGTTCTAAATTTTGACATATAGAAATTGAAAATCCTTGCAAAAATAATTAAGTTTTGGATTTAAATTTATTTGTGTACCTTTGAAGCCTTTGGTGACGTAATAGTTTTGATCATCGGAATTGACGTTGTTCATCCAGTTCGAATGAAAAACGCCCATGAATATCAAAGAGACTGGGCTCGGGTAAATAGATCTCAAAGAGCATTTATAATTTGATTTTTTTGACTTAATAAGCGATTTTCTTTTTTTGCTCTCTAGAGTATTAAAATTAGATTTAAATTATTTATTAAATCGATTTTTATACCTAATCTCTTTCGGTGACGAGTTTTGATCAAATCCAACAAATTTGATTGTGGGGTAAAAATATTGACAGCTGAACTTATACTTGGGGTTGATGTATTGTTTGAAGTTTTAATTAAATTCTTTATCACATCTGAAAATGAGAATATGAGAATATTTAAAAAAAAAGATGAAAAATAATTTTTTTGCTAAAGTTAGCAATTTTAAATTGGTGTTAAAAATATTGATTTATTATAAAATTTAATTTTTCCACAGAATTTAGAATGATTATAATTTTGCTCATCAATCTGAAACGAATTATAAAAAAATTAATTTTTATCACTAAAATTACTAGCTGGCTTTTTAAAAAATTTTAAAAATGTTTAAAAAAATAAAAGTTTTCATATGAATTTGTATTTCGAAAATTGTATGACTACAATCTGAGTCTATAATTTTACCTTTTAATTAATTTTATTTAAGAATTAGCTAACATTTTTTTTTAATTCAATAGAGATTTGCCTAATCTAATTTTTGAAAAGAATAAAAAATATGATAAAAATTTATCACAGGAATACAATTTTTAACTATCTTTGATAAAATTTTGACATTTTTCTGATACCACATTTTGCCACCTTTTTGCTTTTAACTATAGAATAAGATCCGTAAGGTATTTAGACTTTAATTAAATTCAGAGTTCCCGCAGAATTTCATATAGCATGTTTGGTCAAAATTTTCAGAAATTACTAAAACTAAATGGAAAGATTAATTTGAGGCTAAATTCAGCAGATCAGTTTCACAGAACCAGTTTAAACATAAAGAGTTTTTTCATTTTAAAATTTTTGTTTTGGTTCCAAAATTCACAGTACCGATTTTATAAGCTATTTTTAAATCATTAGATTACTTCAATTTTCAAGAAAAAAAGGATTAAAAATAATAAAGCATGATCATGAATATTAGAGTTTATGACCAAAATTTAATGAGCACGCTCAAAAATTATTATTTAGAAAAAGACTTTTGTATTTTTTTGATTTAAAATTTTTTTAAGATCCATTAATTTTTCACAATTTTTAATGTCTACTATACTAAAAAATTTATTGATTCAGAATTGTCCATAATACTTGGTTAAAAATAAAAAATAAAAAAATAATATTTTATAGTATTGAAATACTTAAAAAAAAACTTTTTTTTAGTTGCAGAAATTCATAAATTAAAAGAATTTGAATTCTGGATCTGCTAAACTACGTCCTTTAAAACCCTGAATTTAATTTTTCATGCATTTTATATCAAGAGTTTTTTATTTAAAAAAGTGCGGTCTTAAGCAATCTCTGGGTCTTGACATTCGATTCAAGTGAAAAAAAGTTTATTTTTGGCTTTTTTTCAATAATAAAAATTTGCATACTCTTTTTTTTAATTATATGCTCTTTTAGAACATATGATTTAATTTTAGTATTTAATTTTTATCATTGAATACTTGGTTTTGAAAGAACTAGACCTTTTTAAATGGTCAGTTATTTTTGGAACCCTAGGTATAAAATATTTTTTTGAGTTTCCTAAAATTTTAATCTGAAAATTAAAAATTTTTGATAATATTTGAAATTTGAGTTTTAGTTTTCCAAAATTACATTAAAAAAGCATCCCCCCCCCTTTTTCACAATAAAATTAAAATTACTTGTCGTAAAATTGTTATGCAAAGTCGATGTTAAAATATTTGTTTGATTAAAATTTGGCAAAATTTCTAAATAATTAACAGTTACATTGTCTAAACTCTGATTGTGCTAGAAATAAAAAAATTAATTAATTTTTAAAAAAATATATAAAAATAATACTTTATTTGATAAATCGAATTTTTTCGAGTAAAAATTATAAGACTCTACAATAGGCTTAAAGACCAGACTGGTGTCTTTGATTTGATTGTCGTAGTCTAAATATTCCTCTAGTCTTTCCTCGGCCTTCTTTATTTCATCAGCCGAGATCATCATCGAAATTTGCTTTAGAAACTTGTTGTTTAGCGACTTTTCCAAGGCCTCCATTTTTAGCCGCATAGACACCATCGTATAGTAAAAGCCGAACGAGCCACACATGATTACCACACACAAAATTAGATAAATAAAATAAAAATGCAGCATGAAACATGGCAAGGGTGATTTTTGTTTTAGACTCGTTTTTGAACTATTCATTTTGGACTTGGAATTTTTTTTTAACTTTTCATCTGCATTTTTTTCCGAGCCATCAGCTGAGCCCAGTTCCTTTTCTTCGCCTTTCACGCTACTCGAGTCCAAGTTGTACACAAGAGGAAAATTTTTGTCAATCTCCAGTATGAAATCATTTAAATTGTACAGCTTGGGCTTGTCATTAGTGCCAGTCTGGTATTCATACAAGACTCTTGGAGCTTTTTTTGCTCTTTGCCTTCTACTCGAACTCATTCTAATTCATCTAAAAAAAACTCAAACTCTGAGAAATTTTAAAATTTAGCATCATGATAGTGATCACATGATTAAACTTTTAATTTAAAATCTCAGTAAAAATGATGAATTTCAGATCATTAAATTTTAAATATTTTAAATTAAGAAAATCTTTTTCTAATTGATTGCCATAAAATATTTTATGAAATCTTCAAAGACAAATTTAATATCAGCATAGAAAAAGGAAGGTTTTAAAAAAAATTCAAAAAACTTTAAGTAACATAGCCTCTAAATGAAAATTTAGTATCAATTAAAGTAAATTAAAATTGACTAAAATTCAATCTTTATTCGAGAGAAAAAAATTACATAATTTTTGTTCCTAGTTAAAGATTAAATAAATTATTTTTAATAAAGTTATTTTTTTGTAAAAAAAAAATTATTATAAAGATTTTCTCTTATAGTAAAGAACTTAACATTTTGAATTGAAATTTTTATTTGATCAATTTGTCCTTTAATGATCAAATTGCTATCTTTATTTTAATAAAGAAATAAAGTTTCTTCCGAGAGCCAAAAATGTCCTGGGAAAACTTTTTCTTTCAAATAGTTATTTTATTTAGAAACTAATGAAGTGGATGCTAAGTTATTTAATTGTTGATAAAATCGATCATGCACTAGGCGAAATTTATGAGCTGATCGCAAATCTGTTTACTCAAAAATGGCGCAAATATTTTAGGAAAATATTTAATCAAGTGTAAAACAACGCAATCTAGATGAATCCGACTGGGTGGTTTAACTGAGCAATGTTTGAGCAAAACTTAATTTGAATCTATTGTTCCTTTACTCTAGTTCAACTTTTTTGATGCCTACAAAGGGCTCATTTATACTTAACTTAAACAGTCTCTTTTAATTTATCTTCTTAAAGATAGTTAATTAAAAAAATTATAAAATCAAAAAAGACTAAATCTTATGTAATCTAACTTTGAGTTTCTCTAGAGATGAATTTTTTAAAAGCGTCAAAAATTCTTGTCAAAATAATCACTTATTTATGATCTTATATTTTGCATCAAGTCTCATTGGAAAATCGGATTGTTTAAGTTTTTATATTTTATTAAAAACTCCAAATGACAAATTTCTTTATCTATTAATTAATTTTGTTTGATCGATGGTTCTTGATCTTCAGCTCTTTATTTAAATCTGTCAGACTAGTCTAAATCTGTAGTTTATCGAAGATGCCCAAAGCCATCGGTGATTTGAATACTTGAAGCTATTAAAATCGATTTACGGCGATTTTTGCTCGAGATTAAGGAAATAACTGTCCCCAATGAAGCAAAAAAAATTTCTTTATCCAGGATTTAAAAATCAATTAGCACAATTTTCAAAATTTCATTATACAAGAAGTTAAACAATATTTAGAACTTAGTGAACAAAAATATTTTTGTCCAAAAAAAAGTTAACAAAGTCAAAAATTTTTAATTTTAAATTAAATTAATCAATAATTTTTCAGATATTTAAGGTGTTTTTGTTGGTTGAGAAAAAGAATAGTCGTGACTATATGTGCAAAAATTGTTGAATTTTAACTAATTTTCTGATTTTAAAACTAAACTTTTTTTGGATTAAAATAAAAAATCATATTTATTTTTTAGTTTAAAAATCAGATAATTAATTCACTTGACTAAACTTCACTAAAAAAAAAAAAATTTTAAGTCATTGACTTGACTTGACTTAAGACTAGACTTAAATATTTTTTTGTATTTTTATCATAAATATTATGTATATTTAATTAATTATAAATAATGATAAATAAAGAATAAAAAATTGAACCCAAAATTTTAAATTAATTTTAATTCGATAAAACAAAATTTATTAAAATATAAAACCAGAGTTGTTTAAAAGTCGCAAGTCTCAAGTCAAGTCCAAGTCCAGACTTACTTTATTTTTCAAAAGTCCAAGTCTCTTATGCTAAAATTGCAAATAAATTCTGAAATATGACAAAACTATATGCTTTAGACAACCCAAGAGTATAAATTTTTTAATTTTTTGATATAAAAAGTTTTTGATAAAGTCGTGTAGTCGTGTATTATTTTAAGTCCGAACATGTACTTTTTTTTTAATGACTTGGACTTTATTTAGAAACTTTTAAACAACTCTGTGAAAAACCGATGAAATTTTTTTTTTCATTGATGCTACATCAAATTTTAATTGACTGTGGTCTGATTATCCATTTTCGAAACTGTTTCAATATTAAAGCACAAGAAGCAAATGCAATGGTTATTATTCAAGTATATATTCATGAAGTCAATTATTTTTTATTTATTTAAAAACAATTATTTTTATTTGAGAAAACTAAAATTGACGTCATGTCATATGGTAAGTGATAAATTGACTTAAATTAAGTATTCTGAAGTACCTGTAGTTATTCGTTCAAGAAACACAAGATAAGGTGAAAAAGCCATGATCCAAAATGAAGCATAGATTTTGGTTAAATTTCATTCCAAGAAAGACTGGAGAGTCTGTGAATGGGTTTAACGTTACAAAAAGTTTTAAGCTTGGTTTGTTATTTTTGGAAGAGTTACCAGAGAAGTTTATATAATTGCACTTGTAAGGGGATATTTTTAATCTACATTTTTGTAACTATCGTTGAATTTTTTTTAGTAATTATTTAAAATTTTAGAAATTTTTTTGTATTTCTTGAAGATAGAAAAGATAGTCAACTCCCCAGCAGCCACAGTTATTTCGTTATGATGAAATTCAATTCTCTAAGACTAGACGATCCAGAAAGCTGAGCCAGAAATCAACTCCGGAAAATGTCAGTAAGAAAAAACCAAAAATGACTCGGAAAAACAGCAATAAAAAAGTGAATGAAAGTAATACAAAAAAGAGAGAATTGACCTTACAGATATGGATTTTGAATCGGAAGCATCAAAAATTCTCAATGTCAGCTCAAACAAGTCAAACCTTTGATAATCTTTAGAGGCTACAGTCGAACCTCGATATAACGAGCAAGTCGGGCGGAAATTATCCTACACGTTGTATCGAAATCCCATTAAAAACCATTGACAATAAAATTTTTGGTTTCTAAAATTTAACAAAAAATAAACAAATGGTTAATAAAAGCCGAAGTTACCGACTCTCAATCAATCAACCAGTTCAAGAATAAGTTCGACGCCTTCAAGTCTAGCATATGATTTCACTAACGCGCACTAGTTCCTTCCACCTTTTTTTAATTTTTCAATGTAATTCTATTTAAATTGTAATTTTATTTGATTTGTAATGGTATTTAAACTGTAATCTTTTATTATGTAATTCTATTTCTGTATTCTTGCATATTTTTCCTTTGTAAAATTCTTGTACATAATACTTACTTAATTTCACACAATACTTTCTTAGACTAAATTAAATAATGACTCGTACTGAACTAAAAAAAAAAATAAAATAATGTATTTGTCTGTTATTTTCCATCTTTTCTGCGCAATTTCGGCTACCATAGATGTCCACCTAGTAGGTCATCTCCGCAAGCTTGCTTGCTGTAGCTTATTCTTATTATCATTATTATTAAAATAAAAATTATTTGAAAAAATCAGAAATAGATGCTTGTTTTGTATAGCATTTTTCAATTTCAGTATTTTCAATATTAAATAAAAAATCAACGATGTTTGAATAATCTTCCTTTTTATTCAAAAATAAAATATTTAAAATATTTCGAGTTTAGTCTCAAGCGAGATACAATTTCTTTTTTTCAGCGATATTTTTTGCCATTTTTGAATAAAACTACTATCAATAATTCTTATCAATTTAAAATAAGTAAAGACAATAAGTTTATGATTTTTTTTTTTAAAAGTTAAAAATAAAACTCTTGCTCGTGATCAGAAATTAATTGTCTGAAAAATTTTTTCGCGCTCGTTATTTGAAATTTTTAAGCGGTTTTTAAAAAAACAGCTCGTTTTATCAAGTTTTCGTTATATCGAAACAATTTTTATGTCTTTTTTTATTGTTTGTAATCTGTTCCGGCAATACAGCTCGTTATATCGAGGTTCGACTGTACATAACGTTAAAATCTGGTCAATTTAAATTTTATTTTTATTTCTCTTATTTAATTTCAATAATGCATTTAAAAAATCTTAATTCTCTTCCTCAAAAAATTGTTCATAGGAATTGCAATTCTCTTTCAAACAAAAAAGAGCTTCTTGACCTTCTCAGTACTAAGCAACAACCTGATATAGTCATGTTAATTAAAATTAAATTAGATAGTCAAAGACCGAATAGTCTTCTAAAACTGAGGGATTACTCTTTTCTTTTTTTTTCCCCCTTATTCACTCCTTGTGGAGCATAGGGTCACTCCTTTTGATTTTCCACTCAAGTCTTTATCTTTTCCTTTACTCTTGCTTCTCCTCATGTCATTCCAATTTCGATGAGCTCTTTCGTGATTGTTGACCTCCATGTTACTGCTGGTCGTCCTACCTTACGTCGCCCTTGAGGTGTCTATTGAAGGGCAATTTTGTATTCGTGTTTCTTTCATTCTAAGTACATTCCCGAGCCATCGCAGTCTTTTGTTCTTAATGCATTGACTTAATGGCTCTGAATTTGTTCTTCTGTATTCGGTCAGCATTCGACAATGTCTCAGGCCAATGTATCCTGAGAATCCTCCGCAGACTTCCCGAGTGGAAGGTGTTGAGACTTTTCCTGTCAGATTCACACATTACCCAACATTCACTTCCGAACATCAGTGTTGCTTTTACTACACTGTGTATAGTTTAAGTTTTGTTTTCTTACTGTGGCTGGTTGACTTTCATACTGGTTTGAGTCTTGCGAAGGCACTCTTTGCTTTAGCAAGTCTATTCTTAATGTCTCTGTATGTTCCCAACGTATGTTCTTTATATGCATATGTTCTTCTGTACTAGATTTTAGCACCAAATCGTCCGCAAAGTCTAAGTCTTCAAGCATGTCTGACTCCTGCACACACATTGAAGCTCTCAGATTGTCCTTTTTCCAGAATCACGCTACTCTCGAATTTCTCATAGAAGAATTTTTTCAAGTTAACTATCTTCTGTGGCAGGCCATAGGATCTTAATATGGCCCACAAGGTTTCGAGGAATTACTCTAGCATTCATAAATGCAGGAATTTCAGAAGTGGTGGGGTAGCTATTCTGATTAAGATCAATGTGGAGTTCAGTGAGTTAACTGAGCTTGAGTTTTTAAAAAGTGAAACATTTGGCATCAAAGTTCCAGATAAATTTGGTTCTCTAAGAAAGCACATTAACTTCACAAGTGTTTACCAACCTCAAGGAAATTCTATTCTCCTGGATTATAGTGTTTTTGACAAAATCGAAAAAAGATTTGAATACCTTATAATTGGTGGTGACCTAAAACTCACTTGTCTAGTAAACGAAATATTCAATGAGAATGGCAAAATATAAGCAAATATATTGGAAAAACAGGGTTTTCTGCTGATGAATGATGATAATCCCTTTTCACATTAGGTCATTGTGATAACTCCGCTTTCACATTAGGTCATTGTGATAACAAAAATCATAAGCAACTCGAAAACGAAATTCGCACTTGTCTGAGCAATATGGATTATTTAAGTTTAGCAAGGGGATAATATTTAAAAAAAAAAGAGTTTTTTTTAATTATGTATTTGGTGCGGCATTAAAGTTTAAAAATAAAAAAGAATTTAAAATTACTCTTTTTTTTTTTTAAATATTATCTCTTTGCTAAACTTAAATAATGCAGCAACATTCTCAAGACCCTGGATATAGTGCATCGCCACAACCCGAAATACGGTTTTGGCGCATGCAACACAAGTTAAGTTGAATTTAACATGGGCGAGATTTAGTATAGCGCCTGCGCCAATGATGTGTTCTAGGTTGTGGCGCTGCATTATCGAACAAAGGAATACGGTATACATTTACAATAACCTTCTTCTTATTCAAAAGCCTTACCAAAAATAGGGATCAGTATATGTGGCGGATTTTCATTTAAATGCGCAACAGAATTTGCGGTATTTTTACCTTATTTTATTTTGCTTTACTTCGTTTTAATAAAAAATATTTATTTTTACTTAAAAAAGAAATCTATGGAAAATATGAACGCTGAGTTATTTTGGGAAATTTTGGGAAAATATTTATGACCATATTGAGCTCATAAGTACAACTCCTTTTTCAAGATAATGATCTAGAACATACATCAACCTTGTGTATTTCATATCTAGCAAAAAATGATATGCTTTGGGTAACTTAATCTTTTATTATTTTCAAGTATTAAAAACAATTTAAAGCTAAGATCACCGCCAAAATCACCGAATTTAAACCCAATAGAGCTTTTGTTGAATTAGCTTATTTAAGGGGCAAAAACATAAAGGCGATTTTGATGCGTTTGATGCTATTTTGGAGTTTGAAAAAACATTAACTCCAGAAAATGTCAGAATTTTATAAATCTCTTTAAAAAGTTAGAATTATTTTAACTATAAAATTAAATAAAAAAACAATCTGAATTAAGGCAATTAAGATCTTTATTGAGATAAAATATTTTATGGGGATGGTCAAACCATTAGTTAATATTTTATCGGTTTTTTTAAATTTTGTAAATATATAAGAGATTAAATATTTTTTTAAAAACCATCAGTTAAATATGAATTTACGTTTTTTTTAAATAAAAATTTTTAAATTTAATTGAAATTTTTTAAAAAATTTCAAAATTACCAAATATTTCATTTTAATTAAAATTTATCAAAAAAAATGAGTTTATTAAAAAATAACTCGTGTTTTTTTTAAACTTATTTTTAGTAGCCACGGTTAGCCTGTGCATTTATAGATGGATCGTTGTCGATTGTAATTATATATTTGCACGTATTACTACAAATTTTGCAATTGGCATTTAACTCTCATAAATGCTGTTGTTGATCACTCGGTTGCCGTGTAATCGTGATGGTTGATGGATCTACCACCTTTTTTTCTAATATCTTGGATAAGTCAATATTAAAATAGGAATAATATAAGCATTCATTTTTAGCAATGTGCAATTTTATCAGCAATCGGTTTAAGGTTTAAATACATTTTTAAGTTATTTAATTAATTTTTTTCAATTATTGTTTTTTTAGTTAAGTTTGGGTTTCATTTGTATCTTTTGTTGCAATTATAGAAGTTTTAAACCGAATAAATCATTTTGTAATTAATTAACACTTTTAATTTTTATGGTCATATTTTCACTTTTCATCAAAATATTGAAGCAGAAAAATTTGAGTTAAAAAATGAGTTTACAAGATAAATAATTCATTTAATTAGCTCATGTCAAAACTTCACCATAATTTACGGAAAAAAAGGAAAAAAAAAGTAAAAATTTTAAATTTCTTTTTCTTTAAAAATAAAAGACTTAAAAAAAAACAAAAAATTTCTAAAAAATGTCAAAATTTCGTTTAATATTTGACATTTTTTTTTAAAAACTATTTTAATGAAAAATATAGTAAATTTACGTAGAATACCGTAAAATATAGTAAAAAATAGTCAAATTCAGATATCGTAACACACTGTAATAAGCTTACCAATTACATTAGAAAAAAAATTGAAAAATGAAAGCTGGGATACATTTCCTAAGTCTTTTGGTTCTAATCCTAACTCTTCACGCTCTTTTTTTCAGAAAATAATTAATACAATTAAAAAACTCATCATCAAGTGAGATACCCAAAAAAATCTTGATCTCAAAAGAGAACAAAAGTGACATTGAAAAAGCTATCCTCTTCTAGAAGATTCTGGAGGAAATTTTCTCAGAGGCTAGAGACTTTTCTTTCGACCATAACTTCCAAAAAATGGTTAAAACTCATGTCATAGGAAAGGATTATCTCTGGGATAGTTCATATTTAAATGCCGGTAAGTCATTCCCGGATATCACACTTGAAGAGCTTAAGAAAACTTAAAAAAACTAAAAAATGACTCAGCTTCTGGACAAAATATCTTTCTGACTCATTTCTAATTGAGTTGATGATATTTTTAAAATCTGTATGGCGGCATCCGAAATTCCAAACGCTTGGAAAATTTCTAAAATAATCATGATTCCGTAAAAAAAGGGTTAGTTCGGATCTGACAAAATATCAACCTATTAGTGTTACTAGCTGCCTCGGTAAAGTTCTATCACAAATAGGCTTTACTGTTTAGGCAGCATCGGCGTACGTCAGACAATTTGGTCTTCTTAACCCAAAAGGTCTCTGAGACATTAGTAAGAAAAAAAAAACATGTTCTCTCTTCTTTGATATCTCAAAGACCTTTGACAAAGTCTGGCATATTGACCTAATATATTAGATAAGCAAAACTGGAGCGCCCCTTTGTATCCTAGAGTGGGTTAATAAATTTGTGTATATTCGCAAGTTCTTTGTTAAGTTAAATAGCTTTGGCTCGGATTCGGAGCCTATTGACACTGGGGTTTCCCAAGAAGCAGTTAAGTGATAAAGAATAATAAAGTGATATAATATAGTGTCGATTTCACTCAACTACTAGTCAATTTTTTATTTTTTGTTTTTTTTTTTATTAAACTGAATTAAATGATATTTTTACTGATTTTGTGGATAAAAGATTTAGAAGATTTTTTTCATTTTTTTTTTAATTTAGATTAATTAAGACATTTTTGTTGCTTGTTCTATCCTTAAAAAAATTTTAAAATCAAATTTTTGTTGAATCATGTGCTTTTTGAGTGATAGGCTGTGAAATTTTTTTTTCAAATTTAAAAAAAATTGAATCGAAAAAATCAGAAAATGCAGTGTGATTTTTGTCAAGCTGAACGTGAAGAGTCTTATCTTTTGAATCTTCCGTGTGGTTACTTGGTATGCTTTGAACACATTGAGTCAATAAGCTTGGCATCTTGTTGTTTCATGTGTCAAGAACATTCACTTTACCAAGCGGCTTGTTTAAGCATGAAAAAAAATCGAGTCAAACTCAACAAAATAAATTATTTTAAAATTAAAAATTTGGTCACCGCTAGCTGTGAGAAAATAGATTCGCTGAAAAGCGATCATCAAACTGACATTAAGAACCACTTTTCAAATATAATCAATCAGATCGATTTAAAGCGAGAATTATTAAAGAATCAATTTAATAGTCTAATTGATAATTATTACATGGAACTGGTTGACCAAGTTAAAGGGAAAGAAACAGAATTTATTGAAGAAACAAAACAAAAATTGACCCAAGTGGACACTGGCGAATTGAAAGAAAAATTAGAAAATCTTTCCGGTTTAGATTTCAATGGTGAAGAACTGTCTGTTTTAGAAAATGAGACCAATATTTTGGCAAATTTATATCAAGATAAATTAGAAGATTTTTTTCAAAATTACGAAAGGTTGGAAAAAATTAAATTTAATAAAGGTGATAACAAACTAGACGTCAACTTATCAAGTCAATTCGGAACAATAAACTTCCTAAAATATTCATCTTCTGTGGAAAATTTGAGTGTTATTTCCGATGATCAAAATCAAGATCAGTCGATTTTGAAACGTTTATTGACCGAAGAAAATCTGAATAAAAAAAAAATTAAATCAATAAAACTACCTATTTTTCCTTCAAAATTTGTAGAATTTAATGATGAGAAATTAGTGTTTACATCATTAATTAAACCGTACAATCTTGTGTATTTAAATCGAAAAAATGGTGAAATAAGTCAAGCAAGTAGCCCTGGATCAGATTCAAGAATCGATTTTATTTTATCAGATAATGAAAAAATTGTAACTATCAGGTTTTGTAACTTAGTTGAAATTTGGGAAAATTGTCGATTTTTAAGATCATTTATGTGTCCTCAAGTCAAAATAATTTTGGCTGATTTATTCGAAGAAGAATTGTTTTTAGTTGACGCAAATTACAAACTTTCAATAAGAAAATACTCAAATGGTCAAGTTTTTAAATCTTTTAATTTGGAAAAAACCGGTTTTTTGAAAGTTTTGAGTAGCGATGTGCTTGTTACAGGACATGGTGATATGATAGTCAAATGGAATGTTCAAAATGGAATAAAAATTGACTCGATTAAAATGGCAAGTTCAGTGAATGTAATTGAGAGGCTTAATGGAAATCAAATGGTTGCCGGGACTAGTGATGGTAAAATATGTTTGTGGAATTTAAGGAGTTCGGAATTTATCACAAAACAGTGTCATAGTGATGAGGTGCAGTTCATTCAGATTTGTCCTAATAGTGATATTTTGAGTTATAGTTCCATTGACCAAACCATCAAATTTTGGAATCTGGATTTAAATCTTATGCATAAGATCTATTTGCCGGGTGTTAAACATGGAATATTTTTGAGTGATAATAAACTGATTTATGCCAGTCTGGGTAATCTTCAACGCGAAGTTTGCATGATAGAAAATTAACAACATTTCTGTTCTTTTAAATAATGTTAAAATTAAAGTCAGTTTAATTTTTTTATTTAATAAGTTTTAAAAGAATTGAAAAATTTTGAAAGTTAAACACTAATAAATTTTTTTTTAAGTTCAATAAAGTTCCATAAGGTTCCTGAATTTTTTATACTATTATTGGATTTAAAAGAAAAGGAAAACATTTTTAAACTTCAATTTATTCCAAATTATATTTTAATTTTTATCTATCTTTTAATATTTATTTGTTTTATTTTTGTCTTTTCTTTTAATTAATGACTCAAAAAAAAATTCGAAAATTAGAATTAAATAATATGACATAAAAAAACATATCAGATCCATTAAAACTTTACTTAATTATTTGGATATTATTTAGATTCCTAATCAAAATTCTTAAAAGGAAAAATGAAGATCTTGCCAAGATCCTAATCAAGATTCCTAATATATTGATAAAGGAAAGAATATTCTAGGAAATAGAAATTTATATCTAAAATTTTTTAATATTTTCAAGTCAAGATTCAAAACTTTAGCTCGATTTACGTTATTCTCAAAAACTGCATACTTTTAAGGACATTGAAGATGCCTCACCGCTAATCTTATAAAAATTACCACCTTTTATAAAAATATTACTATGGAATAGATGTTCTTTTATCTTTTAGCAGAGTTTTAATCAAGTTAGATTTTTTTTTATTAAATTAGCAGAAGAGTAATATTTACGCCTTCTTTTAAAATTTTAGTATTCAACAAAAAACGACATTAAATGCCGAAGGAAAGAAATTTCTAAAAATTTAAAAAATCAAATTTAAATTTCTATTAAAAAAAGTCTTGGAAAAATTTAAAAGGAATTTTATTTAAAATTAAAATTATTTCCTTGAGCAAAAATTTTCAAATAAAACTTGTATCATCAAATTACCTGTTATATAAAAAATTTTCTCATATTTTAAAGTTTATTTTGGAATTTTTTATTTCAAAAATATTACCAGGAAAGATCGATCCGAACTTTTCAGTTTATTAGTTTTTAATATTTTTTTGAATGCTTGATTCAAATGCTTTAAATCTAAAAATTGATTTTATCATAGGATTTAATTTTTTTTTTTTTTTTTTAAATCTACATTTAAATTTGCCTATTTGTTTGATCAGAGACCGTATAGCCGAATGGTTTGCAGATTAGTCATGCGAGCAGAGGGTCGAGGGTTCAATACCCGCTGAGGGTGAAAAAAATCTTCAAAATATCTCTGCAATACGGGGCCAATGTTTTAGCCTCTTTTATCATAAAAATAGGGGCACCAGTTTCGACTGGGTAATAATTGCGGTGTAGATGATCAACTCGATTCAGTAGCCTCGGTGTCAGATCGAAGCCTTTGCTTAAAAAGGTACTTGAAAAGGAGATGAGCGCCTCTCCATTATCCACTAGAATAGAAAAGGGACAATTATTATTTGTTTGATTAAATTTATTAAAAATTTCTCAAATACAATAATTTTTTTTTTCTTAGTTCAATTCATAACTAGAATCTAAAATTTAAAAAAAAAAAAATTTTGAAGTTTATTTCTTATAAATTAAAAGTTTTTTAATATTTTTAAAAGTAAGCTATAGTTCAATTTACCGGATCCATACAAAAAGTATCTATATAGCCAGGTCTGCATTCACATACAATGGTTCTAGTCAATTTTTTATAAAAACATTTTCCATCGTTTAGACAAGGATTGGGAACATTTTTTGGACACGGAAAATATGATTGATTTGGGTCCAAAGAAGCTGATGTAGTTGTAGTTGAAGTATTGTTTAGACTGCAATCGTTTCCGTAAAAACCAGGATAACATGCGCAAAAGGCAAGCTTTTTAGCTACTAGGATGCATTTGCCTCCATTAAAACATGGTCTATCCTTGCATTTAACATTTAGCTGGCGCCTGCCCCTAAAGGCTGATAGATTGTCAAGAAGAATTACGCTAATCAAAAAAATGTAAATCCGCATTTTAAAAAATATTTGGGAAAAAAATTCTCAATTTCTCTTCTTTAATCATTTTATTGACTTTTTTTAAAGACGAAAATTAAAAAGTAAATATTTAATTTTCTCATTTAAATGGTCAAATAGAGTTTATTTTTCGTTTTATGTTTGAACTTTAACAAATATTTAATAAAAACAATACTTTTTGCCTCATTTTAACATGATTTATATTTCATGATTAATAAATTTCAGTAAAAATTTTGGATTTTACAGAAAATGTTTAACAAATAATGCTTGCTTTTAAAAATTAAAAAATAACAAATAATTTAAGATTTTCTCAGATCATGATTAGATATTAAAAGAGGCAAATAGTTTTAATAATTTATTCTTCGGTACTTCTATCTTGTATCACTTTCCCGAAAGTATATTTCAAAAATTCAATTTTTAAAATAAAAAATTAAAATTAAATAATTATTTAAAATAATTTATTTTAAATCAACATGTATTTATTTCAACAAAAACAATGGTCTAATTTATGATAAATATTGATACCGGAAATTAATGTTGAAATACACTCTTAAAAAAATATGGAATATAAATAGAAGAAAACAATATATTATGTTTTAAATAGTAAACTTCAAGTTGATTTTTAGAAAAATGAAAATTGTTTTCTACTTTAAGGGTAAAAATTTAAATTTAAATCAGCTTTTTTCAAAATTCATAAAGTCAAAAACAGATCAATTGACTTGCATATATTTTCTTGAAACCTATGACAAAAAAAGTTAAAAAAAAGATTGCTTTTTTTTTCTTAATTTAATTTCTAAAAAAAATTTTTTAAACCGAGCTTTCAAACTTTATTTGCATGGTTAAAATTTTAAAATTAAATTTGATCTATTTTAAAAATCAAAGTATTAGGCTCTCTATTTTAAATTATTCTCGACTTCATATATACTTGACAAAACAACTTTTTTTTTGAAAAAAAAATTAAATTCAAGTTAAATAAATTGACTTTTAATATATTTTAAAGTCAAGTTTCTAGCTAGTGACATTGAATTAACTTGAAAATAACTAAATTATTTTCCTGATACTTTATTAATTCAATTAATTTCATTAAATTTAAGTAAACCTTTCTACCAAATAGTCTTTCAGTTAAGTTTAGGTTAGAAAAGACACATCAGCGGTTTTAAAAAAATTTTCTTTAAAAAAATAAAAGATTAAATTACACAATTTTTATCCTATTCCTTTAAGCACTAATTAGTGGATAATAATTTAAAATAAGATTTTCTATATCGCATAAAAGCATAAGCTTTCTTGATAGATTTCAAGGTTAAGCAATAGACTGGTGGTTCTAACTGAGAAGAGAATATAAACTAGTTTAAAAATTCATCTCGAGTTTAATTGAATTTTTTTTATTTAAAATAAATTAATAAATCAGATCCAAAAAAATAACCAAAGCAAAAAAAATACAACCAATTTCGATTTAAAACTAATAATACTCAAACAACTTAAATAAAACCAAATTTTAAACTAGTTCCAAAGAGTAAGTGATCAAATGTTCAGAGTCCCATGCGTACAATTTTTGGTCATACGGATTATAGGATAGATGAGTGTTTTTTTTATACGGTTGAATAAATTCAATTGATTGTAAATAAGAAAACTTGTTGTCTAAATTGTATAAATCAAACATTAATCTAATGACTGTGTTCTGTGATCCATGGTATTGAAGAAAATAAATTTTTCCGCAAATTATGAATCCATTTAGGATCTCATCAAGACCTTTGTCCAACAGAAATGTCTCTTGATGTCTTTTACTGTAAAATCCTATCTCATTTCTCTTTTTCAATGCCAGCTTGGGCTTAGAGAATTTAATTACCACTGTTTTTTGAATAGACATGTCATCAACGTTCAACTTGGAAACATAAATATTCATTCTGGATCCATTTCGGTACACTACCCACACTCCATTTTCATCTATTGAAAAATCAACACAGCCCACATGCTCTCTATGATCACTATACACTCTACAGTACTGTTCGACAGTATCATTCTTTGGCAAATGCAGAGAAATTTCGGCAACTGTTTTTTTCAAGTGCAGGTCGTATCTGACCAAGGTGTCAGTGTTGTAAACATGATAAAATAGCGAACCTTGGTATACAACATGACCAGTGCCATAAAAAGGCTTTGGCAAATAATACATTTTTGAATGTCGATTGGAATTTATGTCCTGCAAACTTTCGTATTCAAGCAGAGAATTATCTTGACAAAAATTAATAAAAAAGTAGTACATTTTTTTTTGTATTTACTATAGTATCCTCTTGTGATCCATATTTTATCTGCCAAGCTTTTTCGACGCGGCATCGGGTCTTTCAAAAATGCGCCATAAGATACTCCTTGCATGTACGCATTGTACAAAGGTATTCCAACACGGGTTAGTTTACATACTTAAATTGAATTTTCTTTTTCTTAAATTTTCTTTTTTATTTAATAAATTACCTTCTAGGTTTGGCAAAGAACGATATGAAATACCCGAATGACCACACTCTAAAAATAAATGTAAATAAATAATTTTTAATTTTTTTTTCTTATTCAGTCTTAGTGTACTCACGTCTATAATTAGTATATTCAACTGTAATAACAGGATTGGCTCGGAACTTTGGCTCAAAAAATTCTTCACCTTAATTTTAACTTATTTTAAAAGTAACTCCGCCAAATATTCTATTTAATTATGCATCTTTTTTTTTGCTAAGCGAGAAGCATCTAGGCTAAAAGAAAGTAATAATTTAAAATCTTATTTCTAAAAAGCAAATTTAAAATACTAAAAAAGTTTTTAATCAATTTTTAATTAGTGTTCTTAATTATTTAAAAAATTTTAGGCGGAAATGGTTAAATTAAATATCTTATTTAGATTATTAGGAATTATTTTTTTGCTTAATTCAAATTGTTTACATTCGATCTAAAAATTATAATCATTAAAATTTGTAATTGAATTTGATTCATTAATACTTGATTATTTTGTTATAAGTAAATTTCACTTGGCAAGCTGAAGACAATTTATGACCATTAACGTAAAAATCAAAGTTTTAAATCATTGATGTAATCAAATTAATCAGAAAAAGTATTTTTGATTATTTTCATTCAAAAAATTATTTTTTTTAATTCGGCAATAATTTATTTAAAAAACATATGAATTAATAAAATATTTAAAAATATTTATTCAATAGTTTTTGGTATAAAAGTCCAATTTAATGGTCCCTAGCCTGTAGATTTTATCAAAGAATTTTCAATAGTCATGACCAAGCATAAAATAACTTTTTCATTAAAAAAGTTAATTGTACAATGGTTATTTGATAAACGGTTAACGTTATAACTACAAAAATTTTTTTTATAATCATTGAAATTTTTGTATGAATTTATAATTAAAGCCAAATTTTAACTTTTAAAAAATATAGAAAATTTAAGTACATACTAGGCTAAAGCTTTTTTGATTAAGAATGCTTGGTTTAACAGCATTATCTTAGCTTTAAGTTCGCATCAAATTTAAAATTCTTAAAATAATGCGTCATCAAGAATTGAGTTTAAGACAAAAAATAGAAATATTTTTTTATGCATTTGGTGCAGGAAAAATTAAAAAAAAATCAAACCGATCAAAAAATGTTTAATTAGTCATTTATGAATTCTAAATCTAAACCGCATTTTTAAAAACTACTACTAATACATTTATTTCTACTAAATATTTTTAATTCTTATTATTTATTTTTACGCGACGATGGTGTAAACTAAAAAATAAAAATTTTTGAATTTTTTGAAGATAATGATAAAATTCTTGTTCAAATTTTAGTTTTCGTTTCGTAAAGGTGACCAAGATGCAATTATCTAACCTAAAATATTAAATATATGCTTCTAGTGTTAACTTAGCAAAATGAATGTCCATTTTAAGTAAAAAATTAATTTTTTTCCTAAATTATAAATTTATATATGTTTATTTTTGTCAAATTGAAGTTTGAAATCAAGATCAAAATAAATGAAATATTTATTATAATAATAGAAAATAAATAATTTTTTCTAAAGTAATTATTTGATATGTTAAGTCAAGTTTATTTTCATTTATAAAATTTTAAAAAATACCTTTTTATAGAAAAATTTCAGTTAAATATTGAATATTTACTATGAAAATATGATCCTGCAAAAAAAGATAATATCAAAAATTAACTACTAAACTTCTATTAATTAATGACAATTGCCTACAAAAATCTGACCATAAACTTCAATCTGCAATTTTTTTAGTGATCAATTGACAAATATTTTTAATAAAGGAACATATTTTTAATTCTATAAAAACTTTTTTTCTTAATTTTTCACGAGCTTATGAATTTTGGTACAAAAGAAAATAAAAAATTATTAAAATTTTCCTAAATTAAAACTAACTTTAACATCTTTCCTCTTCTTCGCTTTTCCTCTTATTTTTATCCCGATGATGCAGAGGAATAAGAAAAGCAGGGAAGAGGAAAAAAAAAAGGTAAATTAAATTGATGAAGTTGGTTTTAATACATAATGTATTTGAATAGCGATTAAATTTTTTTAAATTTCTACTTGATTTTTTACCAAATTTCACATTACTCACATACTCTACAAGACCCATAAGCATCTAAGACTAATAAGTTTAAAAGCATGAAATAAAAAAATGTTCTGACCAGTTTTAGCTGTTGTTCCATTAAATCCCGGATCGCCTTTTTCTCCTTTTGGACCAGGCAAACCATCTCTGCCATCTTCCCCTCTCGGTCCTAATTTAAAAACATTTAATTTTATAAAATGAAATCATTTAATTTCATAAAATGAAATCAATCTTGCCTGGATCTCCTTTAGGACCTTGAGGTCCAACATCTCCTTTAGGTCCAGCTGGACCCTTGAACAAAATTTAAAACTAAGAAATAAATTTTAAATTTAAATACCATCGGTCCTTGATCGCCTTTGTCGCCCTTTTCTCCTCGTTCTCCTTTTGGACCCGGAAAACCGGGCGGTCCAGGCGGTCCTGGAGGCGACGCCGGACAGTGTTCTTTGGTTGCTGTGCAGTACTGAGCCAAAGTCGACACTGAAATTTTTGAATAAGCCTGAATCAAAAAATGATCTCCAGGATATGCATTGGTAATTTCTTTTTCAGACACATTTGCCGGTTGTTTGGGAGTTATTAGAAATACATCCTTGTCCGGACTCTTAATATTTCTATACTGTTTCACCCTACGCTTTATCCGCTTTTTTATATTTTCATCCAAAGCTGTCTTGAACAATTCATCGTGGCCAGAATGCAAATTAATCGGATGAGTCAAATTAAATATCATAAATTCATTGTTATTTGATTCTAGGTTTTTGAGGATTTGGTCTATCTTAGCACGATAAGTGTCACTTTGAGTCTTTAAATAGCTAAATTGAATGTAGAAACCAAAGAAAACCAAGCTAAGCTGAAACAAAAAAAGTACGATCACATAACGTGAGCTAAATGAGTTTTTTTTTTGAATGAAAGAGCATTTGTTTGTGTCAATGGTATTGAGGTGATCTTTGGATGCCATGGTCAAAAATTTCTACACTTAAAAATGCATTGAAAAATTGTTTAGTATCTAAAAAATGGGGTTTAGATAGTTTTAGTAGCTTTATTTATAGCAGGAATGATTAGATAATATGTTTGAGATTTGCATTGATGGAATTATGCGGACCTGGAATTAGGTATGATAAATGATCAAAAGATAGATTCTTTTTTTATTAAGTTGAAACAATTTATTTTTGAAAAATTACAATTTAAAAAAAATTAATTGAGAAATAATCTTTTTAATCTTTTAAAAAACATATTTTTGAATTTTGTTTAACATAGGGACTAGTTGAAAAAACGCGACTAGGGGCTAAATGATCCGAGCTCTAAGAAAAACAAAAAGGATCATATCACTAGATAAATAGAACTGGTTGTTTTTCTTTTCGCATCTAATTTGTAGTAAAAACAAAGCTAGTTGCAATTATTTTAAATTGATATTCGAAACTTGTTCGATCTTTAAATCACAGCCTTTTGTTTATGGAAAATTTAAATTTTTGTTCTATTAAATTTTTGAAATTTAAGATCAATTTAATGAAGCTATTTTTTTTATTTTTTTTTTATTTAGACTGAAAATAAAATATTTGAATAGACAAAGTCACAAGACACATTTGTCAAATTTTAAGCTTTAGACGGAACGCTTTGTTTTAAAAAAGAAATTTGTCATGATGACTTTAGTTCGAACTGAAAAATTTAGGCAATATCATATTCTATTTGATTAACTTTTTTAATTATTAAATATTTAGAAATTTTTTAAAATACAGCACCATTTAAATTTTGAACAATCAACTAAGAAATAGTCGAATTCAATGAGCAAAAATTAACCAAAACATCTATGATGAAAATGATGATGAAATCATAGATTATATTATTAAATTAATTTACCAAGATTTTGGACTATGAAAAAAAATGCTGTAATTTTGACTTATAGGCAATGAACTTGATGGTTCCAAAAGCTGCTTTTGAAAATAAAAACAAAACTTCAGTTTGGTTCTAATTGAATAAAAAATTTTAGTTCATTAAATCTTCTAAATTATTATTTTAAATTTTAATGGTTTAATTGTACTTTTAAGTTGTTTCTGGTTCTTATGGTCATTTATATAAATTTAAACTTTTCTCTTTTCTAAGAATAATCGATTCTTATTCCCTTTTTTAAAAAGAACTTTCTCAATTCTTAATATTTATTTTTGGTTCTTCATTACCGAAACCCTAAACCAGGGCTTCGCCCCGGACCCCATTGACTTAGACCAAAAAGAACCATAAAGAACCGAAAATAACCATAAAAAACCTTAAAAGTAATCCAAAAAGAAAAGAAAGAACCTTAAAGAACCAAAAAGAACCATTAAGAATTGAAAAAGTTTTTTTTAAAAAAAGGAAAAAGATCCGAAGATTCTAAGAAAAGTTAAAATTTTATAAATCACCATTAATAACCAAAAAATAACCATTAGGGACTTAAATGTATCAAAAAAACAACCAAAAAGAACCAAAAAGAACGCTAAAATGAACCCAAAGAACCTAAAAAGAACCCAAATAGAACCAAATAAACCTTAAAAAAATCCATAAAGAATAACTTTAAAATTTAAATTTTAAAATTTAATCAAAAAAATCTGAAATGTCCTTTTTAAGAAAAAAATGTAATTTATTTTTTATTAAATGTCTTTGTATTAGAAATTTTTTACAAGTTATGTAAGAAATTATAGAAAATAATTTTCACTCTTAATAATTCAAAAAAAATTTAAAAGTATTACCGAGATTAATTTGGAACTAATATAATTTATTAATTATAAATTTATAAATAATTAAATTTTCAAAAAAGGTGCAATTTCATCAATCTTGACAATTGTTTTCAAGATTATGACCAGCGAAGATTTTAATAATTTTAATTTTTGCGTGAAAAATTAGATATTAGAAAATTACAAAGCTTTGCAACAAATGATTAAGCAAAAAAAAATTATTCATTTAGTTATTAAAAATAAATTTTCAAAAAAATTACCATTTATGGTTCACAATTGAATTTACTGGTTTAGCTTGTGTATGTTCTATTTGCTATGTTTCAGAGTTAACCTAATCAATGGATTAAGTGTAACTGCCTCAGCTAATGAAGAAAGACCACAATCAAGACTCATTTTATTAATATATTTTATTCTTGCAAAATTTAAAAATATTGATTTTGATTTTATTTTACTTCAAAAATTCATATAATTTTCTCAATATCAAACTAATCATGTTTAATTAAGTTTAAAAATTTAATATTTAAAAAATTGATAAAAAATGACTATTTTATAAATCTAAAAAAAAATCTCAAATTTATACTTGTGTAATAGGACACTATTACGTCTTAGAGAGAGCTTTCAGTAGTCCTCTAAGCTTCCTCCTTGAACGATAGTCTGACGCGAGTTAGCTATCGTTCAACACATATATAAAATTATTATTATTATTAATTATTAGTTGTTTTTGAATAAAATATTTGAAAGTTTATCGACTCTTAATTACTACCCCCGAACCCCAGTTCAAACCATTACATTGGTGATAGCGGTTAAAGTAAGCCGAGAGTTAAGTTTTAGTGAAGAGGAGTGCGCGCGCACGCTAAAAAAAAAATTAAAAAGAGACTTAAGTTTGTTTCAAACTTGTTGCTTTTTAAGAGAGTGTTTTTATTGGTTCTTGTGTAGAACAAAAGAAATTTAAAGTGAAGCTATAGTTAAGCTAAAGAGAGAAGTATAAAGACGAGTGATAGTCTAAAGTGTTAAAAAGAGAAATTAAGTGTTAAAGAAGTAGTGTTGAAAAATTTTCAGTGGAAAAAAAAATTGAGCCGAAAGTTAGTGATAGTTTAGTGTTGTGTAAAACGTGTTTAGTAAGCCTAGAGATTAGAGATGTTTGTTAATGGTAGATTACAATTTGATGGTGAATCACACGATGTGGAATCGTTCTTGAAGTCATTTATTTATGAAGCGTTGATGTTTAACTGGGACAGAGTAGCCCAAGTGAAAGCGATTGAGTGTTGCCTGAAGGGAAAAGCTCTTCAGATCTTTAATGGTTTGAACTCCTTAGCGAAGGGTGATATAGATGAAGTGATGAAAGCATTGAGAGACGGATGTAGGAAATCGCCTGATTACTATTTAAATTTGTTTTATATGAGAGTGCTAAAACCAGATGAAACTATTGCCTCGTTTTGCCACGATATCGAGTATTTGTTGTCGAAAGGTATGCCAGGTTTAGAAGAAGCTTCTAAATCAAGTTTGTTGCGAGCTAGGTTGATAGCAAATGTACCAGAAAATGTTAAAAATTTTATGGAATTATTGAGCGATAAGTCATGGAAAGAGTTAGTGAGTGTTTTTGACAAGTCAGTGGACTACAAATCAATTACAAACAAGGTTGACGATGAAACTGTTTTGGTTAATCAGTTGAAAGCTACGAGTATTAGCAGCCCAAAAACGAGATTCAGTGGAACTTGTTTTTACTGCAAGAGGACCGGACATAGAATTTCAGAGTGTAGGAAACGAGAGAGTGACGAGAAAAGTGGTCGAATCGGCTCTCAAAGAAAATTCGAAGGTAATAGTAGGAACCGTAGTCGTTCACCTCATCCAAATCATGTGAGATTTGATGAGACAAGAAACAAAGAATCTGATAGTTACAAAAGGTACAACAGTAGAAACGATGGAAATGTGAGGAAAAATTATGCTTTTACTATTGATGCTGAACCAGAGGATACTGAATTGGATGCGAAATCGTTAGAATTTGTTGAATGCAAGGGAGTGAAAGTTAGCAAATTGGAAAGAGTGAATATGAGCGTTCAGATTGGTGAATTTAATACAAGAGTGAACATGCTAGTGGACAGTGGATCGTCAGGTTCATTCATTAATCCAGATAAGTTGCCAAAAGATGTTAAAAGCCACTTGGAAGTGTTGAAAAAGAGACCAAGAGAAATGGAAGAAGAAGGATTTTCAATGACTACATTGAACATTAAGTCAGCATTGGCTACAAAGCAAATAGAGTGTATGACGGGAGGTTTAGATATTTGTAATAAAGAGTGGCAGGGTCATCATCAGTTCATTTTCGCGGATGTTTCAGAAGCTGGTATTTTAGGATTAGATTTTTTACGTAAGTTTAACGCTCAGATTGATTGTTCAACTGGAAGAATTACGGTGAAACTTGGAGAGAAAGATGTGTTTTTGAATTACATTAGAGAAGAAAAAGAGACTTCATTTGGAGATAGAGTGTTGGTAGAAAGCAAAAAGATAGTTGGACCGAAGTGTGAGTTCGTAGTAAAGTGTAAAACAAGTGATGAATTTGAAGACAAAGTGATGATGTTTGAACCAGGTGGAGATGAGAAAATGAACAAGAATGGATTAATATTTGGAAAGTGTTTGAACAAAGTTGGTAGTAAAGGTGAAGTTTTCATTTTGGCTTTAAACATGAGCGACAAAGAAGTGGAATTAGAGGCTGGTTGTGATATTGGATCGATGCAAGACGTAGAAGTGATGTCTACAAATTATGAATTAGAATCCGAACTTAAGAGTAAAATAGACATAAGCAAATTGAAAATAAGCGATAAGTTGTCGATAGCTGAACGTAACGAAATTTTAAAAACTATTTTGAAGCGTTCGAGTGCATTCAAGTGGAGTGATGAAGATGTTGGAGCAACCGAATTGACGGAACACAACATAAACACTGGTGACGCGAGACCAATTAAACAACGGCAGTATAGGCTTCCACAGACGGCGCAGGCTGAGGTGACGAAGCAAGTTCAGAATATGTTAGAGAAAAACATAATTAGTGAGAGCAAGAGCCCTTGGGCTAGTCCGATTCTGTTGGTCAAAAAGAAAGCAGATGACAAAGGAAAATGCGAATTTAGATTTTGTATTGATTTTCGCAAGTTAAACGAAGTAACGATTAAAGACAGCTACCCTTTACCACGTATAGACGAGACACTAGATGCATTAGGTGGATCGCGTTATTTCACAACGTTAGACATGGATAGCGGGTATTGGCAGATTCCGTTGAGTGACGATAGTAAAGAGAAAACTGCTTTTTGTGCAAATAATAAATTGTATCAATTTAATGTAATGCCTTTTGGGTTGTGCAACGCACCACCGACCTTTCAACGGCTGATGGACGAATTATTGGACAAGTTGACGTGGAAAGCGTGTTTGGTATACTTAGACGACGTGATCATATTTTCGAGAGACTTTAAAACTCATTTAGAGAGATTGGACACAGTGTTGGAAAGATTCGAGAGGGCTAATTTGAAGTTAAAACCAACTAAATGTAGTTTTGCTATGGACGAAGTTGGATACCTTGGTTTTAAAATAACCAAAGATGGACTTAAGCCAGATCCAGCCAAGACCAAATCCATTGTGGAATTGCCTACACCAAGAAACAAGCGTGACGTAATTCGATTTTTGGGTATGATTGGTTATTATAGAAGGTTTATTCCAAATTTTGGTGAAACGGCGACGTGTTTATTTGAAGTTGGGAAAGCACACGCGAAGTTTGCGTGGACGGAAGAGAGGGACAAGGCTTTTAATAAGCTCAAACAACAATTGGTAGACGCTACAATTTTATTTTACCCTGACTTCAACAAAGAGTTTGAGTTGTTTTGCGACGCATCAGGTACACATTTAGGTGCAGTGTTGGTACAGCGTATAAATGGTATAGCTCGCCCGATAGCCTTTGCAAGCAGACAGCTTACGAGACAAGAGAGAAATTATTCAGCAAGCGAGCGTGAGATGTTAGCAATTGTATGGGCAACCAAACACTTCCACAGCTATATTTATGGAAGACATATAAAAATTTATTCGGATCATCAACCACTTAGTACGTTAGTCAAAGCGAAAGAGCCGACAGGCAGACTATATAGATTGATGTTGAAACTGCAAGAATTGGACTACGAAATCCTATACTACCCCGGCAAATTAAACTATACAGCTGATCAATTGTCAAGACCAGCAAGTCAAGAAGATGCGAGTGTTGAATTGAAAACGTTAGAGTTAAGTGCGAATATAGATTGGGAAAAAGAGCAAGACGATGACAAAGAGATTGCAATTGTGAAAGCGAGTGTGAAAGCTGATGTCAGAGACGATGATTGGGAGAGTCTTAAGTACAAAGAGTTCTGGAACAGGTCAAGAGAAAAATTGAAAGTCAAGAATGGAATATTGTACAAGAATGTTAAAGAAGAATGGCTAATTTTAGTCCCGGTGAAGTTGATAAATACGATTTGCAAGCTACACCATGATTCGATAACCGCGGGACATTTAGCTTTTGAGAAAACCTTACATGCGATTGGGTTAAGATTTACGTGGCCAGACATGAAAGCTAACGTGTATGACTACTGTAATTCGTGCGAGAAGTGTCAAAAGTTTAAAGTAAAGAATAATTCGATTAAGAAACCAATGGTAACTATCAAAGTGGATAAACCTTGGGACTTGGTTGGTATGGATTTTGCAGGACCATTGAAGAGAACTAAATTGGGAAATTGTCATTTTGTGCTTGGTGTGGACTATTTCTCAAAATTTTGCGTTGCGGAAGCTGTATCGGACGCTACAAGCGAGAAAACAATTACTTTTGCGAAAAATAGGATTGTTAATGTTTTTGGTCCTCCACGTGCTATTTTGACAGACCAAGGGAGGAATTTTGAGTCCGACAAGTTCAAAGAATTTTGTAATGAGTACAAAATTAAGAAGCTCCGAACGACAGCGTACCACCCACAGTGCAATGGTTTAACCGAGAGAACAATTCGCACCCTAAAACAAATGTTAAGTATGTATGTTAACGAGAGTCACGACAACTGGGACGAGTGTTTACCTAGAGTTGTTTTCGCTTACAATAATGCAAAGCACTCTAGCACCAACTGTGCACCAAACGAGCTAGTTTTTGGTAGTATTATGGCAAGTCCAGTAGATAGAGTATGTGGTGTCGATTGTGGAGATCGAAATCAAGACGAGAATTTGATTGAAAAAGTTCAAAAACGCATTCAAAAGGCTCAAGAGAATCAAAAACGTCAGTATGATACTAAAGTGAAAGACTTAGTAAAATTTAATTTAGATGATTTGGTAGTTTTGGTGAATACAAGACAAAGACCCGGTCAAGTTAGAAGCTTTGAACCGAAATTTATTGGACCTTTTAAGATTATTGAGCAAGTGAACGAAACTAATTTTAGGATCAAAAGTTTGACTGGTAAGAAAGCCGAATCGGTTGTACATTTTAACCGAATGCACAAGTATAATAGCAGAGAAAGAAATGAGCTGAGCGAGGTTAATGTTACGAAACAGAGTTGTAGGAGTGAAGCGTCGAATCTAGACGAAGAGATTGACCAAAGACTGTTGATTAGAGCATGCGCAAGGAAACGTTTGGTTCAAGAAGAAACAACAATTAATGGTCCAAGGACAAGTTTGGAGAATATACCCCCTGCGAGAGTTGAAATCGAGTTGGATAATTGGGACAAATCGTTAGACAATATACTGCTAGAGGCGCAAGGTGTCGAGAACAAGACTAATAAAATTGATGAAAGTAGGCTAAATTCTAACACAAACGTAAGTAGAATTGAGTCTAGTGGTGACGAGAGCGGCGAAGAAGATTCGAAAAGAGAAGAAGAAAAAGTTAGAGAAGAAGTAGTAGACCAGGAGGGAGAAGTGGTGGTTAGAGAAGAATTAATCCCGTTACCGGACGAAAAAGGAAATTTTATGTGTGTTATAGAAGGCTGTAACAAAAGTTTTAACAGCGTATTTGGACTTAAAATACATGTAGGACGAAGACATAAAGGTCTAAAAATGATTGAAAGAGGTATTGTGCCTCAAAATGAAAACGTTAACGAAAGGCAAGAAGAGCAAAACATTAGTGTACGAGAGGAAGTTCCAATGGAAATCCTCTACAGTTAAAATTAAGTTATCCGAATTACAATTTTTTTTTTCCTCTTTATTTCTTTTCTCATTAAAAAAAAAAAAAAAAAAAAAAAAAATTTTTTTTTTCAAACATTTTTTTCTCTCATTTTTGTTGTAAGGGGCGAGGAGGATTAAAATATATATTTCTCAAAGTAAAGCGCGAGGGATGTAATAGGACACTATTACGTCTTAGAGAGAGCTTTCAGTAGTCCTCTAAGCTTCCTCCTTGAACGATAGTCTGACGCGAGTTAGCTATCGTTCAACACATATATAAAATTATTATTATTATTAATTATTAGTTGTTTTTGAATAAAATATTTGAAAGTTTATCGACTCTTAATTACTACCCCCGAACCCCAGTTCAAACCATTACACTTGATCATAAATTTCAATTTGACCCTCATTTTGAATCTTTTATCTTCTGTAATTTATGATATTTTTTGTTGAATATTAATGTTTGAATTAATCGAATGGTTCATTTTGCTTATTGACCAAACTTTGAAAATGTCACTTAATTTTATGATCAATTTTTGATGCTCAAAAATGATCAAATAAATTTTCAATTATTAATTAATAATTAAATTCCCATTTAAAATAATAAGTGCAAAGGTACATTTTTTGATTTCACAAATCTCTAGGTAAACCCTGGAAAAAATAACTCACAGAAAATTAAATTATATTGATGGTCAGCAATGTGCATTTTGATTTTGCAGAGTTTACCTTAAGATTGATAAAAATATGCTAAATCAAAAAATGTACCTCTGCACTAATTATTTTAAATAATGACAATTCATTTATTAATTAAAAATTGATTAAATAATTTTTAAAAAATTCGAAATGCGGAATAACTGACGATGATTTATTTTTTGACGGTAAAGAGCAAAATATTAAGCTAATCGATGAATTGGAAGAATCTAGCTTAATTAAAATCAGAATTTTTTTTAAGTCCCAAATTAAAGTCCAAGTCCGGACTTTTTTTTTATTTTCAAAAGTCTGGAAAAATGCTTTAACTGTAGTTGAGAATAAGGTAAAAATTTTCGTGATCTTCCGTTCCTGAATAATTACTCTACATGGAAAAACAGGAACATTTTTTTGAATAATTTTTAAAACCGGAGAAAAATTGACTTGGGAATCTCAGAACGTCGAGTCATCAAGATTAAGATAATTTGTTATTTTAAAATACTTAAGGAACTTTTCTAGACAATTTATTCATCGTGGAAAAAAAATAAAAGTCTCTGACTCCGACTTTTGAAAAAAAAAGTCTGGACTTGGACTTGCCTTGACTTTTAAACAACTCTGATTAAAATATGTTTTTTGTCAAAAAAGAATAAAAATATTCTTTTTGGTTTTATTTTACTTCAAAAATTCATATAATTTTCTCAATATCAAACTAATCATGTTTAATTAAGTGTAAAAATTTAATATTTAAAAAATTGATAAAAAATGACTATTTTATTGCCTTGAATTTTTAAACAACTCTGATTAAAATATGTTTTTTGTCAAAAAAGAATAAATAAAAAAGGCTTCCTTTGTCAGTTTTTCTAAAAATCATGTCCATTCAATCCCATATTTATTTGTTTAAGAAAACTAATTCTAACTATTTTAATATTTAGATAAAGTAGAGATCAATAAAATTTTAGAAATTTGCTAAATTCTCCAAAATTTATTTTTAGGTGATGATGGAACTGTCAATTCCTACACGGCTGACCGTACCGGATGGATCGATACAGTACATCCTAATACTAACTTCATCGCTTTCTTTTTCTTTCCTCTTCTTTCCTCTTCCTCTTCCTCTAAGAAAAAAGAAGGAAAAAGAAGGAAGAGGAAAGGAAGAGGAAAGGAAGAGGAAAGGAAGAGGAAAGGAAGAGGAAAGGAAGAGGAAAGGAAAAGAAAGCGATGAAGTTAGTTTTAGGATGTACTGTAAGTTCGACTAGTAAGGTCGGACGGTTTGGAACTCAAAAGTTACCGTTGGCCGGTCGATCGGATCGTTGGCGTTACGTTTTTATTAGAACCGCTGTATTGCTGTATAAATTTAAATTTTTTAAGGTATGGTAATAAAAGTTATAAATAGGATGATTCAAGACTCAAAAAAAATCATTTAAAAATTTTGTAAATGAAGAAACAATAATACCCTTAGAAACTATTAGAATTATTTATTTAGAATATGTTATTCCCGTGGCAGATTATTTTATAATAATGAATAAATATTAATACAGTATTGTGAAAAAGTTAATAAGTTAAAAGTTTTCATGCATAAAGAATATTATTGATCAAAATAATCAAACGAATTCATACGACGATCGTCCAAGATCTGGAAACCTAAGATTTCTACTATCAAAGATGATTGCTATATAGTTCGTTTGGTAAAAAAAATAGAGCTTCGCCATCACATATTTCAGATCATAACTGGAAAATGGCAGAAAAGCATCAGATTCTCTGGTTAGACGAAGTTTATTAGAAGGAAAACTCGAATGGAAGTATGCGGTTCGAAAACCAAGATTAACATAATCTAAAAAAAGGGAGAAAAATTTCTGTCGCAATGTAAAATCATGGAACAAGGGTAAATGGGAACAAATAATGTTCAGTGACGAAATGAACATTGAAGTAGACAATAGAGAAAATCGAATTCAGATAAGAATGATGCCATCAGAGAAGTATAATGAAGATTGCATTATCAAAAGAACAAAGCAAGGAAGTGGTTCCATTGGAATTTGGTACTTTTTTCTATATTTGACGGAAGGCTTAATTCTCACAGATATGCTGATAATGCTGATATTTTAGGAGATAACTTACTTCCATTAATGGATATGTTAAGAGAAGAAGAGGCCTTCATATTTTAGCAAGACAATGCCCTTTGTCATCGTGCCAAATTAGTGAAGAGAAATACTGAATATTGAAGTCTTAGCTTGGTCTTAGCTTGAAAAGCCCAGACACGAATTGCATCTAAAATTTATGGAGTACCAAGGTAATGATGGATGAGCTGAAGGAAATCGTCCCAATTATTCTAAATAATTTTAGAGAACTTTGTAGACTCAATTTCAAAAAGAATTAGTGAGTGTTTGAAAATAAAGGCGGTTCAGCTCGTTATTAGAGGTATTATTTAATTACTTTCTTAACTTTTTCACATTTAAAAAATTTTAGCATTTTGGATAAATAAATATTTATGGGGCTGACAAAAAAAAACTTTTTTTTACTGACAAATTAGTTCATTTTATAACAAATTAATTTAACCAAAGACCAAAAAAATGATAGTTTAACAAATGACATTAAGTCATAACAAATAAATTTATCATAAGACTAAGCCTGGTGATGTATAATGTTTGAGGGAGCATCATATTTTAGTTTCAAGATAGATCGAATCTTTTTGATGCTAGTTTCTGAAAGTGAGTTTAAACAAAGAAAAGAAAAGTAGTAAATTAATTTGATTTTTTTCTTTTTTTACCCCTCTTTTATGTAATCTAGACCTTAAAATTTTAAATTTTAAATTAATGGACTAATAAATTATTTATGAAAATTAATGCGATTTGTAAATCATATTTTTTTTTAAATGTAATTTGTATTTTTGTGCTACTTTTTCAATTTGCCTATGAGGCTTTAATTTTTTTTAAAATAAAATAAAAAAATAAAGTAGTAATAAAATATTTGTACTTTAATAAATAAAAAATAAATATAATACTGTCGATGGTAATGGCAAACCAAAAGGATTTTTTATGATGATGGTGAAGAAGAATAAGACGTTGTTTCAGCAGACTCAACGACAAAAACTATTTCAAAAACAGGAACCAAACATTGGAAAAAGAATCAAGAATTTATAAATTTCAGTTCATTAACACTGTAAAGACCAAACTAAAAATAAGACTTTTTTATAAAGCTAATCTTTTTCTAAATTTTAAAATTTTTTATTTTCTTTTAGATTTTAGTATAATGAACAAAATAGAATAAATTTTTTAAAAGTCTAATAGAGCTTCCTTTAGCTATTCATAATAAAAGACGGTGTCAAATTGACACCGGTCATTCTAGTGTTAATTATTTAAAAATAAAACTTTTTTATAGTTTATTCAATTATTTTTTGATTGATCGAAATATTCCATTATTTTATAAAAAGTAAAAAATCTAAAAAAATTTATAGTCATCAACTAAAGCCAATTGGTAACAGAGCTTAAGTAAGAATCCATCCATCTTTTATTTAGACTGACGGTTTCTAGCGACTCTTGGAAGGCATTTACTGCAATTCCTAGATCAGGATGCTGTTGTTGGAAAAGCTTTAAGCTATTTAATTCAAATTGTGTATTGAAATTTTTCAGAACATTTTTGACCAAATTAGCCAAGGTGAATGAAATATCACCAAACTTGAGCAGTAGATCATCCCACTTTTCGTCAATAAAGTCAAAAGCAAGCTTTCGACCTATAGCATTATTGGCCACATCAATAATAATAGACGTCATATCTTGTCTGCGAACAACACTTTCATCATACGATAAAGACAAGATGCTAAAAAATTTTTTAAAATTAATTTCTTCTAAAATGGATATCTTTACTATTTTAAAAGGTTGAAATTCTGAGTGTGAGTCAACGATCTTAGCATTCGAAGCTTTTCAGAGTTGTCACTTGTATTTTTAGCCATTTCCAACATAGCAATCCATGTCGAATCATTTGCATACTTAGCGATTGTTTGGTAAACAATTGTTTTAAAATTTGCTGGAATCCTTGAGTTTAGTTTAAAAAAAATTTTGAAAAAAAATAAGTTGGTGAGAGAGTGAAGTTGAGAGCATGGATCCCGAACAATTGGCGGAATGATCTCAAAATTAGTCAAGAAAATGCTGTTAATAAATTTAAAGTTGTTGAAGTAGAAAAAAATTTCATACCCACACTATTGTTGTAATATTTTTATATTTAAGTCTGATAGGCAAAAAAAAGAGTAAAAATTTATTTAATAAACTAAATTTTGAAAATTATTTAGTTTTAAAAAATTATGTCAAAATTCTATTTTTTAAAGGATCATTAAAAATCGGAAAAAATCTTTTGACAAATTATAGTATTAAAAATGCTTTCACAAAATAAAACACGTCTAAAGTTTGGAGGTGTTTTTATGGTCATAGGTATCGCAATGACCTCTTAGATTTGATAATATACCAAGACAGGTATTGATTAGTTTGGACAAAAAAATGCTCCTAAAGTTGCCAAAAATAAATTTTTGTACCATTTTTAAAGGACAAAAGCCAACTTTTAAGTTGAAGATTTTTTAATCTATGTTTCAGGAGCCCTAAAATGACCTATAATTAATCTTCTAACTTTATAACAAAATTCAAAAAGAGAAAAAATAGACTCTTATGAGACAATATTTTTTTATTTATTTGTTTATTTGTTTTCTGTACCGAGCCAGACCTTTTTCAGAACATATTCCTTTTCATTTTTTTTCATACAATAAGTCTAAGTGCTAATTTGTTTAGAGTAGTAGTTCTCTTTATTTTATGCATAAAATATAATTTTGGTACAATTCTAATAAATTTGGGGCAAAAACTTAATAAACTCCTCCACAAGTTGAAACATTATGGTATCAGTGGTAATTTACACAGGTGGATTGAATCCTTTTTGATTGGTAGGAAGCAGCGTGTTGTTCTTGGTCATTCAACATCTGAGTGGCTAGAAGTTACGAGTGGAGTTCCACAGGGTTCAGTCCTCGGTCCATTACTTTTTGTGATTTTTATTAATGACCTTCCCGAAAGATTCAAGAGCATATGCTCACTTTACGCAGACGATTGTAAGATCTATTGCGTCTTCAATAAAACCAATGAAAACTTGATGAAACAGCAGCTTCAAGCGGATATTGACGAGCTAGTGAAATGGTGTAGGGAGTGGTCAATGGGCCTTAATATCGAAAAGTGTGAGATAATGCATATTGGCAAAAACAATCCGAAGAACGAATTTTTTATTTCAAGCAGCAAAGGTGTTCAGAAGTTAGCAGTTGCAACCGAGCAAAGGGATTTGGGCGTAATGGTGACAAGTGATATGAAATGGAGTAAGCAGGTCAGCACGTCGGCTTCAAGAGCGAATAGAATCTTGGGGTTAGTCTTAAATGGCTTGAGTAATCGCAGTGAGAACGTTATTTGTAAGATGTATAAGAGTCTGGTTCGGCCTCATTTAGAGTTTGCTGTTTCGACATGGAACCCATACCTAAAGAAGGACATTAATGCGCTTGAAAAGGTACAGAGAAGAGCAACGCGTTCTATCTCAGGTTTATCGAATCTAGAGTATCCAGAACGACTAAGAAGGCTAAAACTTACAACACTTAAAACAAGAAGAAAGAGAGGTGATTTAATACAAATGTTTAAGTTTCTCAATAATTACGATCAAGTCATCTGGTATAAACAACCAGACAAGGTTTTTGGTGTAAATAAAACAAGAGGCAACAACTACAGGTTAAGAAGAGAAATTGTCAAAAACTGTGCAACAAGATTCAACTTTTTCACCAACAGAATAGTCAATGATTGGAATCAGCTTGGAAACAAAGTTATAGAATCAAAATCAACAAACATTTTTAAAACTAATTTAGACATACTTTTGAAAGACTAAATTATTGCTTATGGTCTGGATATAACCGGACTTAACGCGAAAGCGTAGCAATTATAATTACTACTCCTACTACTACTACTACTACTAATAAATTTGGGGCAAAAACTTAATATTTTGAGGAATTTTATTTAAAATTTGGGGCATCACATATAAAAACCCTTAATTATAAGAGATTTACTATGAGGGAATTTAGTAGGTCCCTTAAATTCACAATTAGGATCAAATGTATCACTGTTCAAGTCAATCAGCTGTAACAACAGAACAAACATCATAATCAGCAATAACTTCACACAATTTAAAAATTTTTAATTTTGAAAATTTAATTTTTACTTTGCCACTTCAAAAATCAATCTTGATGAACTGAAAAAAAAGGGTTAAAACTTGTAAATACTGGCTAAAAAACTTATATTATCAACATGTCATAGCGGTCTCTAGTAGATTAAATCTCTGTCAAGTACCTTTGCAAGCAAGTTTACCAAAAGGCCATGGAAAATACGATGAGCACATTTCAACCTAACCAAGCTTCTCAAACAATTCCAGTAATGGTCAATGAAAATGAATTTGCTAGCCATAAAGAAAAAAAAGGAAGAGGAACAAAAAAGAATCAGAATTTTTTGTCTTTTTATGCTTCACATTTTTGACTTTTATGTTTTTAAGTTAAAAATGTATTTTGAGTTTTCTCTCTAAGATCTTATATATTCTTTTAAAAATAATATTCTGTAAAATTTTTATTTAAGATCACAAAAAAAATTCTTAGCTTAACAATTCCTGAGATAATTTTTCAGGATTATAAAAGAAATTAGTAAAAAATATCATTTTTTTAACTCAATTTTTTACGAAAAAGCAGTCACACTAGTAATGTCTAATTAAAAAAAATGTTTAAAAAGCAACCCTAATCAGGAAGTATTTTAATTTTCTTGTTCATTTATACAAAATCTTCTAATCTAAAACAACTTTAAATTAAGATACAGCACTTACAGAATAGATTTTACTGCCATTCTGCACATTACTCGTGTTCCATGTCTCTAAACAGTACTCTTCGTGGATTTACTGTTCTCCATTCATAACCAGGTTGTTATAATACTCCCAAGCTTTGTCTATGCAATCTTGATTGCCAAATTTACACATTAAATTAATAGTCGATGTTTGTAAATTACTAAATAAATTAAAATAATTAATTTTTTTCAATATTTTTCCCATTTTTTATTTACAGTTCATTTGCATCATCTTGCTCATTCCATCCATTCTTCTGATAAATCGGTTCAATTAAGCTCATGTAATATTTCTTTAAAAAAAATAATAATAAAATGAATTAAATTTAGTCGCCAAGATTGTTTTAAATTACGTTAAATTTAGAAGAAGTAAAAAAATCAGTCTGAAGCATGGTGCTGATGTAATTCAGACCATTGAGAGCAGCTGTGAAAGGTAATGGATCAAGTTCTTTTGTCAAGTATTTAGTAATGTTCAAAAAGACAATTTGATCAACGATTTCAGCACGTCCCAAATTATATGTATCATCTAAAATTTGAGCTCTATTAATCGGATTTATGATCGAGTGATTTAGTTCCAACTGCTCAATAAGTTTTTTCCAATTTTCTAGATCATAATTAACTCGGTAAAAGCCCGCATGCTGTAAATTTCCAATTACCCAACTATTTGAGCTATTCAAATTTATTTCGACTAAAAGAAATCTTTAATCAATTGGGCATTGCAAATTAAAAAAAAAAACTCTATCATTTTTTATCCTTGAATTTAAAAAAAAGCTTTGAATTTTTTAATTCTCATAATTCTTTAAGGAATTCAACTTATTTAAAAAGTTTTAGAAAATACTACTGAGTTATTTTTTTGTATTCACAATGCCATCTTCTATTTAATCAGCTTTTTTTTAAATACTTTTGCTATCTTCCGGTTTTAGCCAAATTGGAACGTTTTCAAAGTTGAAATTAAGCTCTTGGCATGTAGTGTAAGTGAAGGGGACGTACCATCGGTATTCATTGTATTCCGAAGTATTTTGAACACGGTTCTCCGGGTTTAGTAAGAACCATTTTTGAGTCACAATTAATTTATTATTTGTATAATCTCTTTTAACAGAGACTACGGGATAACCTTTTCTAAGGGTCCAGGTATCCATAATTTTTTTTACTGTTAGATTTTTTTCCAGAGTTCCATCTTGATTAGCTTGTACCGTTAAGGCTTCCCATAAATCATTCTGTTCAGCATTCGAATACTCATGTTTTCTTAAGTACCTCTTGGTATTTTAATAAAAAATTAACTTTAATTTAGAAATAAAAAAAAATTATTAATTGAAAATTTAAATATCTCTTATTGAAATCAAAAAATGAAAATATATTTCACTCAATTCGATTACCTTGAAATTCAATAAAAGAGAAAGAATTTTCTAAAATTTTAAAAAACGAAAACTAAAATAACTTTTATTATTATCAATTAAATTTTTAAATAAAATTAAGATAAAATACATTAACTGTGGTAAATTAAAATAAATTTAAATAAATATTTTACATATTTTAAGAAATTGAATTTTAATTTTTAAAATAAAAAAACCAACAAGAAAAAAATTGAATAAAAAAACAGAAGTTGAAAATAGAAAATTCTGCCAAAGATTATTTTTAAAGTCAACTCCAGTAGTCTGTTTAAAATTTAGTTAAAAAAATTAATTAATTTCGGAAATTAGAGTTTACAATAGATTTCTAAATTATAATATTCTCATGTCATTGTCAAAATATAGATAGATGCTATCTTTTCTTTATCTTAAATTAATTTACCAGTATCATTTGATTCACCATCAGTAATTTTAGAAGTTGCCGGGATTTCTAAGAAGCAACATTATGTGTCTAACTTTTCTCTTTTCTCCAAAATCGATCTTAACTCAATTTCCTGCACTGGAGATTTAATTTTATTTACAACCACTTCAGAACGACTTTATCTTTAAATGGAGATTCCAGCATCAAGAATACGTAAAACATTTAAAAATTTGAAAGTAAATCTAACACTAGAAAAACCACTCAGAGACACTTTTATTACAAAAATAGAAGCTCAGAAGAGGAAGTCAATAAAAAATAAAGCAAAACAAATAATTATTTTTAAAAAGTTCTAATATTTTGTCGTCAATCGATAGAATAAATAAACTGAAACAATTTTTTTAACTATTGAAAATGATAATTCAAATGCAAGTAATTAATTATTTAACATTGGAGGTAGCTTTACCAAACAAAAATCATTTACCGATTTTGAAAAAATTTTTTTTCTGAAATTTTTATTTTAATTTTTTTTAATCAATAAAATTCAGTAAGCGAGTAATTTACATTAAATATTTTTTCATCAATCTCTGAAGATTATTTTCTTTACTTTTTCCTAGAAGAGAAAATAAAAAGGAAGAAAAAACAGGAAGAATATCTTAAACAGGATCTCCTAAGGATTCTAGTCTTGACTAAAATCTTATTCAGTTCATGATAATTTCTTAATCAAGTTCAGTATAGGATCCTACAAATCCTAAACAGGAAAAGGTATAATTTTTTAACAAGTAACTAATAGGATCCTTTATGTTCTTTATTTAAATTCAGAGTTGTTTTTATAAAGGAAAAGTCTGAAGTTAATGCCAAAAACACTAAAATTAAAGTGGAAGTTCGAACTTTGACTTTAATTTGAAAATAAATAAATAATAAGTTTTTGACATGGATTTGTCATGACTATTAAACAACTCTGAAAAAATTGATGATAAATTTACAATGACTCTAATTAGATTATGTAATTTACAAAAGATCGAAACTAAATTGCAAATTATATATTAGAAAATAATAAAAATAAATTTAAGGAATAATAAGAGGTTGGTTAAGATAGAAGCGTTTAATTTAATCTTTGGATTCAATAATATTCATTTTTTTAAAGATTAACTTTAAATTAATATTTTGATATCTTTTATCTATAACGGTAGAAATTAGTTAAAAATAACTTAAAACAATTAAATGTCAATTTGTAATTTATGAACTATTGAGTACTTATTTAAGGTAAATAATCTTAAATAGTATTTCAAAATAATTCTTTTTTTTTTACATAAATCATAGAAAACTTTTTTTGTCTCATCTCATTTAAATTTTTAATTTTTTTTATTCTAGCTTGTTTTTAACTTTATTTTCTTTTATAATTTTTTTGTTTATTTCTTTTTAATCTGAATGAGAATTAGCTCATCACTGATAAACAAATAAATAAACACAAAATATCTTATAATAATTAAAAATGGAATCATCAAAGAAAAAAAGAGATTTTTTCTTAAAATAAATGATTTTGATCAAATAAATTCTTAAATTCTTTTTTCTTAAAAAAATAAGATAAAAAAATTATAATAATTAAAACAATTTTTTTTAAAGCAAGGTATAATAACAATGAAATCAGTGAAAAGACAAAAGAAGAGTTGAAATAAATAAAAAATGAAATCTAAATGACATCTTAAAGTCAACATTTGGAATATTTTTAAAAATAAAGGGAATAAAATTATTAATTATCGTTTTTAATACTTTTCCGATAAATTGAATTGAAATTGTAATTTTTTTAATTTAAAATGTATCTTTACCGTGACTCCTTTCTTGAATGTATTTTCTGTTAAGAAAGCGTTCATCATTCTAATAATACTAGCACCCTTCATCAAAATTTAAAATAAAAAAAATTAATTTAGTTTAAAATTTACTTTGCCATAACTTATTCCATCGAAAAGCGACGCTATTTCATTTGGATCATTAACTTCAACACTAATTGGGTGACTTGATTCAAGACTGTCCTGTATAAATGGTCCGAGTTCAGAAACAAAAAAAAAGTCCAACTTCGTAACAAAAATTCAATTTTTTGTTCGACTAAATAACACAGCTAAAAAGTTACATCTCTCCATTCCGGATGAGAGTGGTTAAGACCAAGATACTCCACCCAGGAAGCGAACCCTTCATTGAGCCATAAATCATTCCACCACCGCATGGTTACCAAATTACCAAACTAAAATACATAAATATCAAACTTGGCATTTAAGAGCCCTAATCTCTATTACCCATTGGTGTGCCAATTCATGAGATACTACCAGAGACACTCTACGCTTATTTGCTATGGTATCTGATATGTTATTGTACAAAAGAGAAGTTTCACGATAGGTAATTAAACCCCAATTTTCCATGGCCTTTAAAAGCAATTATTTTGTTATATTAAAAAAAAAATTTCTTACACCCGAATTAAAATCTGGAATTGAAATTTGAGCTAAAAAAAATAAAATAAAAAAAAATAAATAAAAAAATCAAAAAAAAACTTGATTTTGGCAGTGGATACGGCACATCAAAATAATCGACAAAAAAGTCGATTATTGTAGCCGCTTCATCAAGACCAAAAGTTCCTTCGCCCTTTTCTATCGCTTCGGGCCTAGCAGCTACTTCTACAGAAATATTCTTGTCTGTTGTTGCTAAAATCGATTCAAACTCGGCAATGACATAAGCGACTAAGTAAGTTGACATCGGAACAGTTTGGTTAAAGTGGTCAACTTCCCATTCTGCATCGTTTGAATACGGCTCAGTGAAAGCGATCGGATTGTTGGCAAAGGATTTGTGTGTTTTTGGCCGAATTATTCTCATCGTAAATTTGGCTTTGAGAGCTGGTTCATCAAAGCATGGAAATGCTCTTCGAGCATAAGTTGGTTGAAATTTAGTAGTGGCCAGACTAAAATTTAGAATTAATTTCAATAAATTAAATTAAAAATAATTTACTAATGTTTTTTATTATTTTTATCTGAAAATGAACTCCGGTAAAATCCATACAACTTGTCCAATATGACACCTTCGAACTTAAGCCCTAAGCTATAATTACTATCTTGTTTACAATTTTGATTTAAATAAAGAGTAACAAAGTCTTTTTTTGTATCAAACTCAAAATCAGAAGTAATTTTCAGCTCTGGATCGTTTTGGGAAGAAAAATTGCCAATGGTTAGATTTAAATCTTTTTGGTGAAAAACAATTTTGTTAGTCGGCTTGACACATTGAAAATGCATTTCAATCCAACCCTCGAACGTGAAAGCTTTCGAGCCGTATTTTTCACTAGGTCCGACATAAGGCTTTATTTCTAAATCGTACCAAAATGGCACAAGGTCCTCGGGAAGTCTAACATTCAGCCCAGGCGAGAGTGTGGTTGTTTTGACTGGAGTTGATGGACACGTATCAGGCCATTCTTCAAACTAGGGCTTTATTCTTTTATTTGGCTTTTGGAAAGTCTTACCTTGGAACAGATTTGGATTACTGCATAGATATGGCTTGCATTGACGATTCAGCTGGTCATCGTCTAGCTGAGTACCACTGCAAGATTTTCCAAAGTAAGTTGCGATAATGGCTACGACTAAAACAGTGGCAAATGCAACCGAGGCAATTATTAGATTTCTTTTTGCGATTTGAACTTTTTCCATTTTTAAAATTCAATAAATATATGATTTAAATTTTCTTAAATTTTTAAAGGCTCGTATCGTTCACATGATAAAGTCAGAGCTTTGAGTGTTATTTAAATGAAAGAGATAAAAATTATCATCCTAAGTAAATTACACAATTTATATTTAAATGTTAGATTGTTTATAAACTTATCTTTTTTAAAAAGTCTGAATAAATTTCTCGAAAGGGAGTTGGCTAAAATGAATCAAGAGAAAAATTATCATTTAAATAAAAGTTTCATGATTTTTTTTTCTCTGATAAAAAAAAATATTGATAATTGGAAATTTATTTCTATTTCAGCTGATTTGTTATTTTTGAAGTTTGTGAAAAGACAGAATCATATTTTTACTTTTATCTTTGGAGATTTTAGTTTATCATTATGATTTCAATAGCTTCAGTTTTTTGCATACTTCTTGATTAATATGTCATAAATCTTGAATCTTAAGAAATTAAAAAATATCAAATTTTGTGACAATTTAGATCTTTTTTTTCGTATATTTAATTTATTTAAAAAATTCAATTTTTTAATAATTTAACTACCCCCAATTTTTTTGCAGGGAATTTCACGTCTCATGTTTTTGACAGAATGTTTCTATTTTTTGAAATATTTTAATAATTTTAATTAAAATTCTAAAAATTTAATCTCAATATTAATAAACATATTTTTTTGTTTTATTAATTTAAAAGAATATTTAAATTTTTATATCAAATAAAATTCCTCAATCATTTACAGTGTTTTTTCGTATTTAGTATTTTACCTTATTACCTAATTTATGGTAAATTTGGAATATTTAACAGTATGCTCGTGGAGTGTTAAGGACGCTCCTTAAAACTGCTTAAAACGCTCTTAAACATTTTTAAAGAATTTTCGAAGCATTGTCAACTTTAGAACATGTACTCTTTTATAAATATTTATTTATTTTACTTTTTATCTGTGACGTGCAAAAAAACTCCCTAAATTTGAATAAAAAAATTTCATCCAAAACATCTCATTAATTTTGATAAATAAACGGTTTTGGGAATTCAGAAAAAATGAACATCAAAAAATCTGTACAGAAAGCATCACGATTGAAAATACGAAGCAATAGCCTTCGCCTTAAACCCTCGTTTTTAAAAAAAAATTATAGGTTTTTTATAAAATTTGGCTCTCTTTTGTACAGAATTTAACGAGATTTAAAAATAAAAAAATCGGTTGATCCGATTAATAATATCCCTCTTAAAGATTATACACTAGCTTCTTGAGAAATGAAATGGATAAGTTCGGTCCAGATAATTATGTTAAATTACTAAAAAATAAAAATAAATGTCAAATTCTAAACAAAATACGTGTAAGACCTTTCTTAGTTTTTTTATTTTTTAATGATTTACTCTAAAAAAATTATACTTTCAAAAATTTATATAAATTTCGATAAATTTCTTATTTGCAAAGTTTAATAAAATATAATTTTTTTTTAAAAAAAAGTCACAATTCTTCAATATCTTGGACATTTTTATTTTTACAACAATTTACGTAAAATATTAAAAATTCACACCTTTTAAGCAGGCTGCTAACTTAATTCTGAAATGCACTGTAAAATATTTTACGTTAATTTTACGTAAAATAAGATGAAATACAAAATGCCGAAAACCACTGTAGATTAAATATGAAAAATTTTAAATTTAGAGTTAATAGAAATTAACTATTTATTTACTATTAAATTAATATTCCCCTTAAAATCAAGATTGATTTTGAATATTAAAATGCTTGCAATATTAAAACAGTGCTTCTTCAAAAAGCCTAGAATTGTAAAAATTACGATATTTTACTTAGTATTACGTAAGTTTCGGTCAGCTTTAGTAAAATTACGTAAATATTAGTCGGTAAGGAATTTTATCAATTCTGGATATTTTGTAGAACCACAGTATTTATTCAGTAATTTTTTGTAAATCTGATTATTTTAAAGATCAATAATTAATTTTTAAAAAAAATCTTTATTTAAAAAATTGATTTTATTCTCAAAATTTATCTAAGCATACATTTCTTCACCAAAATCCAATTCTTGGCAAAGCTTATCTATAACCGACGCAAATGATGCTATCTAAAAAATAAAATTTTCTATAAAATTGAAAAAAATAGATTTCTAAGTGTCAAACTTTTATAAAAATTTCAATAAACTTTTGAGATCTGCTTTTAAGCGAAAACTGATAAAACAAAGCCCTGAAATAATATTCTCGTATTTCTTGTATAATATTTGGATTTACCAATCTTTCAGTCGGACCTTTGTAAAATTTACATATTCTTTTTTCTTTACATTTCAAATACTTACTAATTATTGTTAAAATAATTGGAATAGTCAAAGCTAATTCCTGGACTGTTAAATTCAGCTTTTGAATGTGTGAAAAAAATTTGTAATGAGAATCGCGAATTAAGTCACTTGTTAAAAAAGCAAATATTTCACTTGTCATTGGTATTTCATCATGCATAAAGTAAAAATCATTGTTAATAAACAATTTTATGGTTCTCAATGCATAAACAGAAAAAAATCTTTCTCTTAGTACAATTTGAAGGTCGTTACCAGAGATTCTTTGAAATCCAGGTAATTGTTCAATAAATTGAAACATTGAGGCTGCATGTCTTTCCATTTGTAGATTGTCTTTTTTTCTAAGTTTACGTGCCAGATCAGAGCCTTTTTCTATCTTAATTGGCGTGTAATTGGAAAGAATTAATGCTCGAGCTTTTGTTTCGTGTTCGTCAAACTCTCTGCTTTGTTCCACGAAAATTTGATAAGCCTTATCTCTCAAGGAACTTAGTATTATCAGTTGATTTTGACTGGAAGAGTTCAAATATTTTTGTGTGTATAAATTTTTGGGAAGGAACTGGTTGGACTCAGCTAGAAAATGCTGATCAACTTTTTCATGTTTCTTCAAATATTTTATATAAAGATAAAATTTATTTTTGGGAATGCTTGGTATATTTTTTTTCTGATTTCCATTCTTAGGCCTAATTTCTTTCATGTAATTTGGAATTCTTCCAACTCTCACTTGTGATAGACACATACCAGCTTTGGTACAAGCCATCCATCGGCAAAATTTGCATTTTCTAGAATCTTTTGGAAGAATGAGACAATTTTTGTCACCTCGACAAATGTAGCCATTGTATTTCGTCAGACTACGCTTGAAAAAACCCTTAAACCGAAATAATTTAAACATTTTTTTTTTAAATAATTAAAAAACTTGGAGTGCTAAATTTGATATTAAATTTAAAATTTTTTTTGGAGAATCTATAACTAAAAAAGAAAAAATATTCATTTACTGTTTTATTTTAGGGTTAAACAAACTTAAATGTGTTTTATCAAAGAGCTTTAAGCTAATTAATTGAGAGTAAGGTTATTTAAATTTTGAAATTTTGTCAATGACTTAAATTTTTTTTTGTTTAGTGAAGTTTAGTCATGTCAACTAATTTTCTGATTTTTAAACTAAAAAATAAATATTATTTTTTATTTTAATCCAAAAAAAGTTTTAAAATCAGAAAATTAGTTGACTCGACTAAACTTCACTAAAAAAATGAAGAATAATTTTAAGACATTGACTTTGACTTAAAAAAAAAAAAAATTTAAGTCAAGTCATAACTTTGACTTAAATTTTTCTGACTTAGACTTAAAACTGTGACTTAAAAACAAGTGTGATAAATTCCAAAATAAGCAGTAAGCTTTTAAAAAAAATTACTTTATAGCTTTACATTATGATACTTATTTTTTCAGGTTTTGTCAATTCACAGTGAATACGAACTATTAAGATCTTTATTCAAATATAATTTTTGAGAGGTGTCCTGAAAAAAACTCATCAAAATCATTTGTCAGTTGAAAAATTCTTTTAAATATTTTATAATAGAATTAAGGTTCATGAGCTTCATATTATTCTAAAACGTTGCTTATATCATTAAAGTTATTCTCTTCAAACTTAAAATATAAAACTTTAAATTAATTTTATTAAAATATAAGAAAAAAATTAATGTTAACTAAGTAATTTCTTTTCATTTTGAATATGATATTTGTAATGTTTACATTAGTACCATTAGGCCCGTCTATCCGATCTTGTCGTAAGACGTATTGGAGCAGCTATTTAAGCTCCTTGTTAACTTAAACGCTCATGGTTAAGTTAATCAACTTTCCAGTGATATCGACAAAGATGCCGCTATATCACAATATTGAATGCTCAATAATATTTTTCAAAGCAAATTCCTGAGATTGAAAAAAAAATTGCCAAAAATAAATAAATTTAATTTTTTATACTCTATTTTTATTTCTGATTCTTTAATTTAACCTATTTGAAAAATAACAAGTTTAACTTAATGACTTTTAAATAAAACTGGTTTAAATATGATATGATTAATTTAGATCACTTTTTTGATAGGGAATAGTAAAAATTTAAGTTTCAAAATACTGAAATTTTACTTAAAAAGCAAGTTAGAAAAGTCTTTAAAATAAAGCTTTTTGTTTACCTTAATGGAAAATTCAAAAACAAATTTTGTAAAATTACAATATTAAAAAATTACTTTACAGCCTTCACATGAGCAAACACCGTAATGAATGCCAGTAGCTTCACTTCTGCACACTCTACACTGTCCAAAATCGTACTTTGCTTCGAACGCTTCTTTTTGACTCCTCTTTTTGCTTAGACTATACTCAATCGAAATGGTATCCAGGATTTCTTGCTCACTTAAGTTTTTGCTATTCATATCTAGTCAAAAAAATCGAGCATCAAGTTTTAAGAAAAGTATAAAGGTAAGTGATGATGAAAATTTTTCAAAATTAAATTAGAATTATTTACGATATGAAATTAAGATTTTTTAAAGTTTATATAGAAATTGATTGGAAAACAAATGACTGACAGAAAAAATTGTGCTGTATCAAAAACTTTGACGAAACCTTTTAAAAATCCAATATTAAAACATGAAGCCGAATTTTAATAAAAATTTTTTTTTTGAAACTAGCTTTTTATATTCCAAGCTTATTTTAGTTTGCTTGAAATATGATTAAATCCAAAGAAGAATTTTTGGTTAAATATTTGTTTGATTAAACCCGCTTGAAAGTCAAGTTTTGTTAAAAATTTAATCAGTGAATTTTAAATTAGAATAGGTAAATTTAAAATTTTTCAGCCAGCGTTTGTTTTGCAAGAGAACAGAGTTTCTGTTTATTCTGTCTAAAATAAATAAAAACTGGTGTGTGATAATTTAAAAAATTGCGAAAGTCTCTTGTTAATTTAATCGATATCTAATTAAAAAGAATAGTTTTTTTAATAATTTAATCTTAAACAAAATATTAAACAGACTCAACTTTTATTCTACTGGTATAATACTAGAATTTTTATTCATAGGGTTCTGTCATAAGACTGAAAAAGATTTGTCAAAAATGGCACTTTTATTTTTAAAAAATGTGATCATATTGAATTTATTCACGTGCAAAAACTTGTTACCGAAAACAATAATTGAATTAAGTTAATGAAAAAAAAAGAATCGATATTTCCTAAATTCATTCTATTAATTCAATTGTACATACTAGAGTTTTAATTTTTTTTTTTTTTTTTTTAAATTGAAACTAAATAAATTCATTTTTTATTTACAAATTTGTATAATTATTTTCTGTCTTACATTTTACTTTTTACACTTTTCATTTTTAATTTTAATACATCGCCAGCATTGGCGCAAAATGAATATAAATAAATTAATTCAATTGTAAAATTGTATAAAAATAAATTATAAAAGTAATTATCCAAATTTAGTGACATGTTACCAAATCAAATAATGACATGTCACTAAAAAATGAGCGCCGGTTTTTAAAAGAGTAATGTTCAATTTTAATGACATGTTTTAAAAAATGAATAAATTTGATCCTTGTTAAAAAAAAAAACATCCGACTTAAACAAAGTTAAAAAACATAATTAATTCAATTTTCATTTTTTTAAGAATTTTGTATAAACTTTATCAATTGTTAATAGTTTTAAAATGTGTTCACTTTTTATTAAATGTCACTAAAATTGAATTTTTATTTTTTTTATAAAACAGTGCTCAATTTTGAATAACATGTCACTCAATTCGGATGATTACGTTTTTTGAAATGATTTTATCTAGGGATTGTTGTTTTAGCATACCGATAAATCTTTTTAACATACTAGAAAAACTTTTCAGAATTTCCATTATTCATCCCACTATACTTGCATTATCAACATACCAATCACCTTAATAGCATACTAAAATCTGATTAACATACTAAAGCTGTTTATTCAAAAAGTCTTCCCGAATTTTCACTTGAATCATCTACCAGTAGAGAGTGCAAACAATTCAACAAAAAGCGTTCGAAATGGGAATTTTTTGAACAAGGTAATAAGTTTTCTTTCTTTTTTAAAGGTAGAGACGAGATTAAATTTGTTGATAATGAGATAATTACTAGAGTCAAATAATTCTGTGAACATACCCAAGCTTGGTGGTCTGAAAAAATGAAAGATTGCATTGATAAAAAATTCAAATTACATTTTTTTAAAAATTTACTAAAATTGACTTAAATTTAATTAATTTTTTTGTAAACTTTTTTGTTTATTTCAAAAATTCAGTATGGTAAACATTTTATCTATCACTTGACATCTTTAGTTAGCTACTTATTTCGGTTATCCCTAAAACACGGATATATTTTCCGGATTTTTAATGCCTAAAATACGGATCCGGATTTAAAAATGTCATGTTTCAAAATAAAAATTTATTTAAAGCACCAAAAGGAACATCTTCAGACATTGTAGCAACATATCTTCTTTTATTTTACCGCTGAAGTCAAACTCTTTGTTGACCAAAAAAAGTGATAAAACACGCTTGTTTTTTTTTTTTTAACTTTTTAACTCTTTTAATTGTAATTGAGTTTGACCCGGACTCAAACCATTCTGTAGTCCCAAGGTATCAACTGAAACTAAAGGACCAATAGTTATAACTTCAAAAAGTGTTGATTTTAAATTGTCTTTTTCAATTTTTTTCAATCCGGATCCGTGTTTTAGGGATAACCACTTATTTTCCATTTCGCTTTTTTTAACTTTACCTCTCGATGTTTTTTATTCTTCTTTATTTTCTACAACAATAGTGGCATTTTTAATTTTTTTATTTTGCAGAAAATTTAACTTTTTATATTAGACTATCTTTATAAGAATAATATTATATCTAAAGAACTGCAATTCCTCAATATTGAAATACTGGTACAAATACTTGTAAATTATGTAAATTTTATCAAACTTAAACTTGAATGATTGACTTAATAATTAACAAATAAAATTCCTTTTAATAAATTATAATCAATAATTTTGTTTAGTATTATTTTTTTATCACACTTCTTCTTTGAAAAAGCCGTTGCGGTCGGTTAAAAAAAAAATGTTGAAATACTGCAGAGCCGAAAAAAGCACCTATTTTAATTTCACAAAAAATCAAGAAAGAGGTGACTGCTTCAAATATCACAAAGAAATTTCGAGACTCCAACATAGAGATACATGGAGATTTTTTTCAACAGAACCGCTAAAATATGGAACTCGCTGCCAAATCAATTAGTTGAAGCCCCCAATGTTAACAGCTTTTAAACAGGCATTGAAGGCTGGATGAGCAGCAATCAATCAAATCAGCTGTATAGTGTGCCTTATCAGCACACTCACAGGCTAGCCAGCTTCAGTCAAACCTGCTACAACTCCTACTACTCCTCGATTGAGAAGTATTTTTTTTCGTTATCAAATTTATTTAACAGCAAAGTTTTACCAGAAAAATAGAAAATTTTTTTTTAGAACTTAAATCGATAAGTCATAAACAAGTGATACACAATTAAAATTGAAAAAAAGCTATTCTACAGCCTTCACAAGCACACTCTGGTTTTTGAGTTTCAAAAATTTGAATTAAAAAGAAAATTAAAAGTCAAAATAAGAAAACAATAAAAAAACAGAAGATTTAAAACAGATCCTTGCTGAACTCCAATTTTTATTTATACAGGTTTTGTAAATTCAATTTCAATACGAACAAAAAAGATATAATAATAATAATAATAAGAAAAAGCTACAACAAGCAAGCTTGCGGAGATGACCTACTAGGAGGACATCTATGGTAGCCGAAATTGCGCAGAAAAGATGGAAAATAACAGACAAATACATTATTTTATTTTTTTTTAGTTCAGTACGAGTCATAATTTAATTTAGTCTACGAAAGTATTGTGTGAAATTAAGTAAGTATTATGTACAAGAATTTTACAAAGGAAAAATATGCAAGAATACAGAAATAGAATTACATAATAAAAGATTACAGTTTAAATACCATTACAAATCAAATAAAATTACAATTTAAATAGAATTATATTGAAAAATTAAAAAAGAAGAAGTATACAATAAAAAAAGGTAGAAGGAACTAGTACGCGTTAGTGAAATCATATGCTAGGCTTGAATATATATTTAAAACAAAATTTGAGAGGAGTCTTAAGAAAAAATTATCAAAAAGAATAAATGTTTTAGCACACTGAAAAATCGTTTCAATACACCCTTAAAACAAGATAGACAAACATAAAAATAAACTCAAAACTAACTTGCTAAATAGTGAAAAAAAATATATTATTGCGTCCAAAAATTTAATTGATATTTAAGATAACTATTAATTCAGATGTGGAGCTCGAATACTTTTTCAAATAATTACCAAAGCAACATTTAATTCGCAAATTTCGCACAAAAAAATTATCTAAAAAGTCAGTCTAAGAAACATAAAGAAGGACTAAGGGATAAATTTTAATAATTTTTATGTGTTTTTAATGTTTCTGACTTTTTTTTGGACTTTATTAAAAAAATAAAATTAAAAAAAAAATTATTAAAAAAGTTTTTATTTTTTTTATTTTTACTTTATGTGTTACTCATTTAGCCATGACCTAACTTATTAATTGATTTACCTATGAATTTTATCAAAAATTAATAGTCTAAACATCCAACAGTGTTATTTTTGGATTCACTAAAAAATACTAAAAAAGGTGTGTAGAACAGTGATAAAAATATTTTTAAGCACAGAATTTTTCTTATTATATTGATATTTTGTGTTAAAAAGATTCAGCTTGTGCTGGTTAGGTAGACCCTTCAAAATCATTAAAAAAAATTTCAAATTTGGCATTAAAAGCTTTTTTAAAATTAATGAACTTAAAAATTGAATAATTCTTTTAAACCGATATTCAGAAAATTTTTAAAAAATTATAAAAAAGTAAAATAATAGAATGCGGAGTGTTAAAATTTTTAAAGAGTTACTATTGCTGATTCAAATATCAATAATCTTTTTCAAGCAAAAATAATTATAATTTTACTTATTATTTAACTACAAATTCTTTCAGATTTTTTTCAAAAGTAAAAACATTACTTTACAGCCTTCACACGAGCAAACACCGTAATGAATGCCTGTAGCTTCACTTCTGCACACTCTACACTGTCCAAAATCGTACTTTGCTTCGAACGCTTCTTTTTGACTCCTCTTTTTGCTTAGACTATACTCAATCGAAATGGTATCCAGGATTTCTTGCTCACTTAAGTTTTTGCTATTCATATCTAGTCAAAAAATCGAGTATCAAGTTTTAAGAAAAGTATAAAGGTAAGTGATGATGAAAATTTTTCAAAACTAAATTAGAATTATTTAGGCTTGGAATTTTGAAAAAAGTTAAGTTATAAATATGATTTTAGATTTTAGTATAATTTTTTAACAAATGATCAGTTGTTAATAAGTCAAGCTTATCTTCAAAAAGCTTTAGTTAAAAAATTTTGAATTTATAAAATTCTACTTTTTTAATGCTTTACTGTTAAATTTTCGTTTACAGAGAAGATTTTCTTTTTCAATAATAAAAAATAAATTTTTAATTTATTTTTTTTCAATATCTTTTAATAAAATTTTGATAAAAATTGACATTTTTATTTTATTTTTTTGAAGGCTTAGTTAGATGTTTCAAAAGTATAATAAAAAATTTTTCTTATCGGTAGCCGAAACTTGTGATTAAAAAAAATATTATGGATAAAAAAAAATGATTCAAAAATTTAGAACCGACCTGAATATTGTCCGTTTGGAAGAAAATTGGAAGATGAAGATGAATGAAAATATAAAGAAGGCATAGTATTGATCAGTTCTTTTATTAAAAAAATAGCTAAAAACATAGCTGCTTTAAACTAAAAATAAAAAAACGTCGTGAAACAGGTTTAGTACAAGACTTCTCGCTGATCCATTATGATTGAACTTGTTCTAATTGTGTCCAAATAGAACAATTTAGTTTAATAAGCTTCAGTTCAATTTAGTTACTTAAATTCTTAATTTTTAAAAAATACATCATAAATAATTCTCTGTTAAGTCTTCACTAGGATAAAAATTTCATAGAGGTGTCGATTCAATTAGATATTATATACTTTAATTGAAAATATAGTCAGACTTTGCTTTCCTTGTTCTCTATTTTTCTGTCTCTTGGCTTTTCTCCGAACCCCGAATCAAAATTGGATAATGAATTTTTTAATTCACTCGGAATTGAATTCAAGATCTTGACTTCTTTTGATATATTAAAAATCTGCTTTTTTTCTAAACCCTTTGTTTGATGCTTTTAAATTTTGACTTAATAATTGATCATTTAACTTTATTGTCGTGGAAATCTTGGGGCACCCAACAACTACGTTGAATATATTTAAAGTAAGAGAGAAACTAAACGCAGAGTTGAAGCCAAAAAACTTCAAGATCTGAAAAAATTGGACAGCACGATGACATTTAGCAATAGAATTAGAATCCGAACGTCAAAAAATCTTTGAGAGTTTAATGCTAGAGCTACAACAGCTATCGTCACTTTTGTCGATACCTCCGTTCCAGTCTCAAAAAAATTGTATTTTAGTATTTAAAAACAACCTAAATTATCTTTTCGATAAAGAATTTACTATCGATGGTATAAAAACAATATCAAGGGATACTAGTATTACTGAAAAATTAAACATTAAAGACTCTTCCCCGAAAGTGAATCTTAGATTTTACTAGCTTTCAATCAATTTTGATCATTTAAAATTAAAGAATTTCTCCACAAAAATTTGAAGGTCAGAAAAGAATTTTTATTCAAACTATTTCGAATGAACAGTAAAATCTTGAGAATTTCACCCAGATTTCAAACGGTATTATTAAAGTAACAGTTAAGTGTGACCTAATTGATCATGAAGACTTTATTGATATAGTTGAGGTCCATATCATCGATAGTCAACGATGTTTTGTTCAACCAACAGGATATTACAGGTGATGTAATTTTTGCAAAAAAATTATGGTTACTAGTAGATACCCGTTGCTTCGCTGCCGGGGGAATTTAAATAAAATTAAGAAAAAAAATTGCAGAACACACTAAAAAATTTATTGAAAAACCTCAGTATAAACTATGTTTTTTGTTAAGTTATTTGGATGATTCATGCAAATCTTGCGATTTTTTTTATTTGTCACTCTTGAAAAGGCTACATATAATTGCCCATGAGAAAAAACAGGTTCGTTTAAGTAAACCCCTACGTGTTCTAAAGTTTGTCCTTGAGATTTATTTATACTCATTGCAAACGCTGGTCGTATAGGAAATTGAAGCCTTTTTAATTCGAAAGGTAAACTTGCATCAGTTGGAATCAATGGCATTCTCGGTATGTAAACTATTTTTTTTGCATTAGATCCAACAGCTATTTGACATTCAATTATTTTACTGTAAAAATTTCTACAAATAAGCCTGTTACCGTTACACAATCCATCCGAAGCTGAGTCATTTCTAAGTAAAATAATAGGTTGGCCTTTTTTAAGAACTAATTTATGAGGTGGCATTCCTGATAAATTTAAGCTATTTAAAAATTCGGTCGGGTATAAAGCTGTATGTGCGTCATTCAAAACAGCATCAGCTGATAAATATTTGTTCTCTTCATCTTTAACTCAATTAAAAGGGAATTATATATAGTATTTTTTAAAGATTTATAGAAGATTATTTTTACCTGGAAAAAGTGAAGTAGCTATTGAGTTGAATTTATCGACGTCTACATTTTTCGCTGTTAAAATAGCTCTTGATGGAATTGATTCGTACGCACTTACATTATCACTTATATTGAATTAGATTTATATTAATCAAGATTAAATTAAATTGTATTATTAAAAGACATACTAATTGGCGATATTAGGATAGATTAACTCTACAAATTCTTTGTCGGTCGATTTAACGATCAAATCGTCAGAAATTTTTTTATTATTATTAGATTCGTCAATATCTAAATGATAAAGCTCTTGGCCATTACCAATTCTTAACAAATACTCAGCAAACTCGACAGCTTCGTTCTTTTCTTCTGGTGTTGAATTCATGTTCATTAAACGCATATTTTTCTTTAATTTTAAAATCTGAAAATTTTTCCATAAATATGACCTGTTTATACATGAATTAACTATTTCTGGCCTTGAAGCTGCGAATTATAATATATTTAATAATGGTTTAAAAAAAAAAATTTTAAGCTTAAATACCTTTTTTAACTACAGGTAAAACCTGTCTAAAATCGCCTCCCAAGACTACTATTTTATTACCAAAAGGTATATTTTCATATCTACTATCTTTTATTTTCATGATATCTCTTAACGTACGATCATGTGCATCTAAAGCGTTCCTATGCATCATTGGAGCTTCATCCCATAAAATAAGATGTGCTCTACGTATTAATTCGGCTTCAGGTGAGTTTAAACTGATATTACATGTTGAATTCGGATATAGGTTTATAGGAATTTTGAACCGTGAATGAGCAGTACGACCACCAGGTAATAACAAAGCTATATTAATACTTAATTGATAATTGGTAATCAATCAATTATCTATTCTCTCTCACTATTCAACCTTGACATCGATAACTCGCTAACCCGCTAACTTCGTGAAATTTTAAATAATTAGATATCCATGCGAGTCGTTCAAAAAAAAGGGCAAGAAATGTTCGGCGAGTGGCCATGAAGAAGCAAAATGTAATACAGTCAATAACCGGTTATCCGGAATGAGATTCTAGCTTTTTTTTTCAAAGTCTTCCGGATAATAAATTTTCCAAATAACACGATTTGATAACGAAAAGAGGGGTAAACACAGTGTTAATTGATTTAGAGTGTTTATTTAGAACAAAGAAACCATAAAATCTAGCGCAAGTTTTTTTGGGCAGTACTATTCTTGTTCTTAGTGATGATCTCCTCCCGCTGAACAAATATAAGAACAACCTTCTTGCGTTTTGCAATCGTAGTATTAAAAACTTTTTTACTAGCGTTCTTGCGAGGCTTAGCGAATGATACATAGGTCCTGTCATTTTAATGCGAATAACAGAATGACTTTTATTTATTTGTTTTCTGTACCGAGCTAGGGCTCCTTCAGAATAAACTAAAAAAATCAAAATCAAAATAAAAAATAAAATTAAAGTTAATAAAATTAGATAAAAAAAAAAGAATAAAAATAGAGTAAATAAGCTAAAAAAAAAAAGAAAATTTAGAAGACATAGATTGTTACATGTGTCAAATGTTTACATAGTTCAGGTTTCAGGAAAAAAAGAGGAAATAGTAAGGTAGCAATTACACAATGGAGTTGGGTATTCAATAAATCTCGATTTGAAATCTTCTTTGTAATCTTTCACCAGTCTTACAACCAATGGAATAGAATGACTCAGTCCTGTCCCAACATATCTCTCACTCAACTCAAAAAGCCGATTTGAGACTGTTAGTAATTTAAGTTTATTAAAGCTTCATGATGCACGATGTTGGAAGGAGTATCATATTTTAATTTAAGGATAGATCTAACTGCTGAATTCTGAATTGCTTGTAGTTTTTTGATATAATTTTCTGAAAATGAATTCAAGCATGGAAAAGAATAGTCTAAAATAGATCCGACTAAAATTTAAATAAATGTTCTAGTGTGGTTTGAGTGAGACCCCATTTTTTATTTGACAATATCTTAATAATATTTAGCCTTTTTTTGCAGAGTTCTTTAATTTCGTCTACTTGTATATTAAAGTTTAACTTAGAATCAAATTTTATTCCAAGAAACTTGATTTCTTTTTGGTTCATTATTCTGTTTCCATAAATTTTTAAGTTTAGATTTTCACTCTCTTTTTTGTACCTAGAGAAGACTACTGAACACGTTTTTTCAACTGATATCTTCATTTTCCATTTAATAAGCCATTGTTCTAGTTCGTTGATGTATTTATTTATCTTATTTTCTAGGTTCTCCTTTTCGTTATAAATGAAGAATGTAACTAGATCATCTGCGAAAAGCAGAGAGTATTCGTTATTTGATTTGTATCTTTTGGGGATGTCATTAATATATATTTTAATAATAGAGGACTAATTACTGAGCCTTGAGGAACACCTGCAGTTATTTGATATTCGTCACTCAAGTGGTCATTCACATTTACCTTAAATGTCCTACTATCTAAAAAGGATCTAATCCTGTTAGTCAAGTAATGAGGTGGAGTCATTTTAATCAATTTAAAAAGTAAACCCTCATGCCAAACCCTATCGAAGGCTTTAGAATTATCAAAAAAAAAAAGATTCACATTAAGGTTTAACAGGAAGTAATACGGAAGTAATACTGTTCTAATTAGCTCAAAGCCTAAAAAGTAGGAAGCGAAAAAGCTCAAAGTAAAAAATCAAAAAGTGCTGGTCCGAAAATTGATTCCGGATAATCGGGCATTCCGGATAAAAAAATTTCGGATAATCGGTTATTGACTGTACAGCTAATTAATTAGCTTCTTAACTAATTGGAAAAGAACCGAATGTGGTGAAGAGATAATTGATATAGATGAAGTCCATGATGATGAAACACCCTTAAATGATCAGGACAAAATGGATGAAAATGCAACTGATGTAAATTTTTGTGAGGAGATAGCTACCAAAACATCTTAATCAAGTAACACTGTTAAAAATTAATGCCGAGTCGTTTTCAACTGGTGTGACCGCAAATAATTCATATGACTCAGTGCAACAGGAAACAAATGCCTAAAATCAATAAGTCTTAACTCACTAAAACAATATGAAATAAAAGTTGATCCGAATCAAATAAACATCTCCTTAAATTTTCAAAATGATGTATCAAATGTTAAGGCTCGAAATAAACAAGGCGGAGGAATAGCTATTTTTGTAAAAGATGGAATTGAATTTAAACAAAATCATTCATTTGATAACTTCTCGTTGATACATTACGATTAAACTTGATCTTATTGTGCCCAAATACAACGATTTGGTCTAATAAGCTTCAGTTAAGTCAAAACTGTGATTAGTTATTCTGATTAGGACTTTGACAGTGCTTTGGAAAATTTTGCTGCCACCATTAAAAGTCTTAATAATTGGTTCTTTTATAACAAGGTAGAGTCCCGAAAGCGTGGAAAACATCTTACATTACTATGATTCAAAAAAAGGCCTCTAGTTTACACGATCCTTTAAATTATAGACCAATTAGTATAACGAGTTGTTTAGGAAAGCTACTGGAACGCATAGTATATTCAAGATTATACAATTTTTTAGAGCAAAATTCACTCCTTATCCAGGAGCAATCTGGATTTAGGAAACACCGGCGAACAGCAGATAATCTTTTCTTCTTAAAAACTTAAAAATTTATGGAAACAGAATAGAGAGACAAAAAGAACTCAAGTTTCTTGGTATTAAATTTGATTCTAAATTAAACTTTAATATACTGGTAGATGAAATTAAAGAGCGCTGCAATAAAAGGCTAAATATTATTAAGATATTGTCAAACAAAAAATGGGGTCTTAATCAGAACGCACTAGGAAATTTATATAAATCTTTAGTCCGATCGATTTTAGACTATTCTTTTCCTTGCTTGAATTCATTTTCAGAAAATAATATCAAAAAACTACAAGCAATTCAGAATACAGCAGTCAGATCTATTCTTAAGTTAAAATATGATACTCCCTCCAACATCGTACATCATGAGGCTTTTAATAAACTAAAATTACTAACAGTCTCGAATCGGCTTTTTGAATTGAGTGAGAGATATGTTGGGGCAGGACTGAGTCATTCTATTCCATTGGTTGTAAGACTGGTGAAGGAATACAAAGAAGGTTTCGAATCAAGATATATTGACTACCCAACTCCATTGTGTAATTGCTACCTTACTATTTCTTCTTTTTTTCCTGAAACTTGAACTATTTAAACATGAGCCACATTAACAATCTTTTCCAATTTTATATATTCTTAATTTTCATTTATTTAGCTTATTTACTTTTTTTTAATTTTTTTTATTTTTTTTTTTTTTTTTTTTTTTTTTTTTTTTTATCTTATTTTATTAACTTTAATTTTATTTTTATTTTATTTTATTTCATTTTTATTTTATTTTTTTAATTTTTAACTTATTCTGAAGGAGCTCTAGCTCGGTACAGAAAACAAATAAATAAATAAATAAAATTACGATTGAACTTGATCTTATTGTGCCCAAATACAACGATTTGGTCTAATAAGCTTCAGTTAAGTCAAAACTGTGATTAGTTATTCTGATTAGGACTTAGACAGTGCTTTGGAAAATTTTGCTGCCACCATTAAAAGTCTTAATAATTGGTTCTTTTATAACAAGGAAGATATTAATTGATTAAAAACATATTGTATGATCTTCTAGAATAAAACAAATATTCCTGAATTTATAAATCTCTGTTGAAATGAAATAAGCCTTTTGGATTTTAAAATTGATCGAAATCAGAACTTTTCAAAGCTTGTTTGTAGCATCTCATTAGTTGTAAATAAAAAATTTTAAATTAAACTAACTAGCTTGAAGTATTTTTCGATATTTAAATTATTTCAGTTGAAATCTTTAATAATAATAATAATAATAATAATAATAATAATAATAATAAGCTGAGGTTGGTTTTTCCACCAAGCGAAAATTCAAATAGGGATCGCTATCCGAGAGTGACTGATTTGCTTTTGACTATCGCGACGAATTGATTTCAATTTTAAGTAAAAAACTTTAATGAAATAAACAATATTTTAGAAAAGTTTGGTTTCAATGCATTTCACCATAGAATACTGGAAAGAATGTTATCTTTTGCTTTTAAATTCCTTTTTTTCATAATACACCTGATAATTTACGATTGAAATTGAAAAAAAAATGACTCAAGAAATTTAAAATATAATTAAAGGAATAGTGAGGACCTGATTGAATTTTTTACTAAAATTCATTAAATATTTTAATGTTTCACTTTTTTAAAATCAAATAAAAGAAGTGTTAATCGGTCTTCTAAGACAGGGGTACCAGCCTGCTGGTTAACCTTGAAAATTTAAAAAAAAACCCACAATAACTTGAAAAAAATTAAAATTATAACAAACCTTTTTGAAAAAAATTATTCTAAAATTAGCTTTAGTCTTTAAAAAAATGTTTTATTTTGAGTTATTTTTTTTTCTTAAACTAAAAAAAAATGGAGTCAAAAACTAAAAATATTGAATCTAATAAAATGGAAAATGAGCTCAATACGGCCCTAACAAAAATCCTAAACATTCTTGAAATGGAACAAGACAAACAATACATCTCTAATGCCGACTTATTTGATCAATTATTAACTGCCTTTTCAAGTGATCTTAGTAGTGTGCTAAAGCCCTCTGGGGTAGCCAAAGAATACGTCGGCGTTCATCTTGGACCTGTCTATGATCACCAAGATTTCAAGCTGTTGCTAAAATCCTTCAAAAATAATCAAGTTTTAGATGCATATTATGCCCTAAGAATCATGGAGGATGCCAAAAAAAAGTTATCACAATTACCCAATATCCAAGAGTGCCTTATTGATAACCCCCTGGAGAGTGGTTGCATTGTTGTCGGAGACTTGCATGGAAATTTCAATGACCTACTACACATCATTCAAAAATACGGATCTCCTGGCATTGATTTTAAATTTATTTTCAACGGTGATTTTGTGGATAGGGGTGACAAACAGATTGAGGTACTGTTAACACTCTTGTACGCATTTTTGATGCGACCAGATCGTGTTTTTATAAATCGCGGCAATCACGAGGACATAAGTATGAATGTGAGAAATTGGCCAAAAACTAATTTTTTCAACGCTACTAGACAAACTTATCGAAAATACTGGAATGCTATCTTTAATTCAGCTGAAGAATTATTCTCTTGTTTTCCTTTGGCAACCATTCTCCATAATAGAATAACTGAGAGGAAATATTTTGTGGTTCATGGGGGTATCGGAGACCAAACTGATCTTGATTACATTCAACATAAATTGGATAGAAAAAAATTCAAAAAAGTTACATTTAGCAGTGTTCACTCGGAACATGAGGCACTCGAGACTAAATATGTGTCAGACTTGTTGTGGAGCGATCCCAAGTCTATTGAAAATAGCCATGAGCCTTTGAAGGGATGCTGTTTTAACACAAATCGTAATCTAGGATGCTTTTTTGGCCCCGATGTGACATGCGACTTTTGCGAAAGGCACAACTTTGCGGCTCTTGTCCGCAGTCATCAAGTAAGAGCCAAAGGATACAGCGAAGATCATGAAAAGTGCATCACAGTTTTCTCCGCTTCACATTATTGTGACGGACATAACTTTGGCGCTATTTTAAAATTTACACCAGATGCTCTTTATCCAAAGCCACATAGATACAAGACCAAAGTTGGAGATGTGTCAGATGATGTGTATGTCAAAAATGAGAGTTTGATCAAACGTTTTAAGGCTTTGATTCAGCAAAATGAAGCAGAGTTGAGTGCCAAATTTGGGGTGTATGACACCAATGGCAATGGTTGGATCAAAAGTGATCAATGGGGTGAGGTCCTAAGCCAGTTTTTAAATGGTAATATTGCAAAGAATCATCTGATCGCAGTCAAATCTTTTTTATGTGAATGTGATGCTGATAATGATCTGGTTAATTTTAGAACATTGTTTGGTCAAAAGATTGGCGATGAAAAGTGTGGGTCATTTTATGATAAAAATACAATGGATGTGGTGGAGAGTTTGTTCGATGTTTTGGATAGAAATAATGATCGGCGCATTTCGGTAAGTGATGCTAAGGAAGCGTTAAATATTGTTAGCCAAAGACTTGGTGACAACTATTTGATGCATAATGCAAATGAATTTATAAAGCTTTTGGGTATGAATAAAGACAATTTTGTCGATTTGGATGAATTTAAAAGAACATTTTTAAAAAATGAACAAATTACTCTATCTTCTAAAGAAATTTGAGATTTTTATTTTTTTTTTGAATAAATTTGTCAATAAATTAAATCCAAGGTGTATTTTCTACGTCTTTTAATTTTTCATTCAAGTTTGAAAAGCATCATAAAAGTGAGATGTTTCAAGCTTATTTTTTTAAAATTAAAAGGGAGTTTTTTTTGCAACCTTATTACATAGAAATTAAATAAATTAAAGCAAATATGGGATATTGAGTTTTTATTTTTTAAAGCAATCCTTAAATTTTACTTATTTTTTTTTACAAATAAGAAAATTACTTTATTTAAAAAGATAAATTTAAAAAAAAAATATAAAATAATTAAGAAAATAATAAATAAGAATGTTTTTCACTTAAAAATATTAACCGGTCTTTTAAAAAAAATTTCTAAATCATTTTAAAAACAAAGAGCTCCAAATTTTTCGAAAAAAATACCTGGATTAAATAAAATTTAATTAAAAAATTTTTTGACTTAAATTTTTGTGACTTATAAACAAGTCTGGTATACATTAATTATGTGGTTATTAAAACTGGTATTGTTTTATTTTTTTGTATCAAATCATATCATATTTATTAATGAAGCACTAAAAGCCGAATCAAGATATATTGAATACCCAACTCCATTGTGTAATTGCTACCTAACTATTTCTTCTTTTTTCCCTGATAAATCAGAAATTTAAAAATTTGTATCCTGTTATTCTCTACTTCAATATATCAAATCTCAAATTTCTTCTATTTTTATTTTTTTTTTTATCATATATTAAATTTATTATATTTTTTTTTGATCTGAAGGAGCATTAGCTCGGTACAGAAAACAAATAAATAAATAAAGCCTACAAACTTTGTTTGATTTCTTAAAAAATTTTAATTTTCAAAGCTTAAACTCGTGGTGTAGTTGTTTAATCACCCGCTTTACAGCAGCAAAGTAAGCAAAAGGTTCCGGGTTCGAACCTTCTCGTAGGAAAATCGAAAGAGTTTCCTACAATTCGGCTCTTCTGAAAGCGTGTAGGGGTGTAGTATTAGGTAGCCAGCTGATCATATAGCAGGGTAGAGCAAATTAAATGACAAATAAAAAAATAGGAAATAGATAAAAAATGACTTAAACATACTATTTATTGCAATAATAAAAAAAGTTTGATATTAAAAATTTTTTGGTAGATTTTGTTCAAAATCTGAGTGTTGTTACGTTTCTTTATGCCTTACCGTTTTTTTGATATTCACTTCTGAGAAAATCGAAATAGTACGCAATTGACAAATTTTCCCTTCATAGCCCTTTAATAGATTTTTATTACAAAAATTTTTGTCTATAGAAACACATTTAAAATAAATAATAAAATTAAAATAAAATCAAAAATTTATTGAACAATAAGACAACTATAAATAAAAATCTATAAATCACTAACAATCAATATTAAATTATCTATCATCAATATTAAATTGATAAATAAACGTAAACCATTTTTCAAATTTTCTCAAACTCAGAATTCACTTTAAAATTACAAAAAGTTGAGATTTTGTTTGCACACTAACATAAAAAAATCAATACGAGGTAAGCTTAAATGAGTTAAAAGATCTTAAACTTATGAAAATTAAGTTTTTTTACCAAAAAGTTATCCTGTCAGTTTTCATTAAATAATTTAATAAAGATAACAAAATTTTATCTAGAGGGATAAAATTCCAGTTAATTGTTATTTTTAAATTTAAAAAATATAAAATGATAAAAATTATACAATCGGCTAATTTTTATTGTCCTTTAAATAAAGAACTACTTGAAGAATGCTTTTATAAATCATAAATTTAGAAATGATCGAATGGAGTAAATTTGGCGGTCAGACAAAATTGTCATAAGACTTGACTTGAAATTTTTTGGAAGTCAAGTTACTGACTTAACTTTGAAAATACTTTAAAATTACTTTAATTTGTTATTTTTTAAAACAATAATAATCTAATTATTCTCACAATTTTTCATCTTTTATCGTGATTTTTCAAATTTCTGAAAAAAATAAATAGCCATTTTAATAAATCTTACTATAACACTTAATTTTGAAAATTGCCTGGCCTAAACTTATTTTACAAAAGAAAAAAAATTTTAAATTTTTTAATTCGATTCATGAAAAGCTGAGGTCTTTTATTTAAATCTAAATTTCTCAAAAAAATCCTTCCTGGATAGAAACAAGACACATTTTTGGAAATCTCTTGAAATTCTCTACCAAAATAAAAGGGGCTCTAATTTTTAAAAATTATAAAAAATTCAATTTTTACAAAAAATAAAAATCCTGGAAAAAACTAATTTAATTCTCAAATTAAATGACATTTTAAAACTTTTTAAAAAATATTTTTCCCTTGTAAAATGAGTATAGGCCAGGAAATTTTCAAAATTCCGAGGTAAGTGTTTTAGTAAGACTCATTTTAAAAGCTTTTCTTTTGGAAAAAAATTTAAGGTTGAGTCAAATATTTAAATTATTCTGTTTTGGATTAATTTTTTTCTTAAATAAATTTAAAATAGATTATTTTTAAAATTAGGTAAATCAATAATTTGTATTAAAATTTAAAAATTTAAATAAAAAATGATGCAAATTGAATTTAACCAACTAAGAGTTGTAGTGGGTGGAACAGTCTCCGAAAAGATAAACGCAGGGATTGGAGTACCACAGGATTCAGTTTTAGGTCCAATTCTTTTATTATTTACATTAATAACCTCTTAAATTTTCAGACAACCTTTGTAAAATATTTGCTGATGATAATAAGTTTAGCACTTGGCAATGATCTCGCCAAATTGAATTGCAATTACATCTTGGCTGCACTGAACTTGACTTCTTTAGAAACAAGAAGAAAAAGAGGCTTTGATTGAAATGTTTAAAATTGTTAAAGGACCAGAAAAAATTGACTGGCATACTCCCTTAGCCTTAAACAGCAACCAAGAAATTGTATTTGGTCCAACTCCTAGACAACATAAATATTGGAGAAGCAAATGGTAAAAATTGTGAGCAAAGATAAAATTTTTCAGTAATAGAGTTAAAACTGCTTGGAATCAATTAGATCAAAATATTATAGACTTGAATATTTTTAATGTATTTAAAAACAAAATTGTTAAACGAATATTAACAAGCTTTTATGATGAGATCTCATTTCATGTGCCTAGCACATCATAGCTTTTTATTATTTTTATTATTCTTTTTTATTATAATTAGCATTTTTGATCTTTAAATAAATATTTTTTTGTTAATAATTCATAATTTTTCTTCTTAGTTGCGATATCTAATCAGGTAAATTCTTAGAGATAAAAGGTAAACTTGGTTATTTTATAAAAGAAATATATTTTGAACAGTTTTAACATATCATTAAGTTATAAATATGGAATTTTTGCGATGATTAAAATTTTTACTTTTTTAAACACCTTACCCTCTAATGTGCTTTCTAAATATGTGACAAGTTTTTGTATTGAAAATTTAGTTGTTTAGCGATGTTCTTTTTTTTAATTCTAACCTTTTATTAATAAGTAAATAAATGAATGTAAGATTTATTTAAATAAAAATAAAGATTCAATTTTTGAAAAATTGAATTTTATTAAAGATAAATTTTACTAAAATAAGATAAAAAATAACCTGAATAAAAATTAAACACGTATTTAGAAAGCTCTTGAAATGCTAAAATATAGCCAACGATTTTATTAAAATGACAGAATTAAGACATCGATTTTATTTCCTAAATTAGTATGATTAATAGAATTCAAAAATCTAGGTGGCAGTTAGATTAAAATAGTTTAAATTAAGTCAAACCTCCTTGCACAAACAATGCTGTATTTTTTTTCCACTTGAAGGATTTATGAAAAATTCAAGCTTTCCTTAAATATTGAAAGATTTAAATTTTTTTTAATTAAAAAGATAAATTCTGATTCATTTCATTTTCAATTAAAGTTCTGTTTTACCTCCATTCAAACATTCTAAGACTGATTGAAAACAATTAATAGTCAAATTAAAAAAATTTCCTCTTTACCTTGTTCATGTTCTTTTCCTCTGGTTGTTTTATAATGTTCAATTGTACTCGAAGAATCTTTTAAATTAAAGATTTATCGAATAAAAATTTAAATTTCTTAAATTATTTTCGAATAACTACCTTTGCTTAAAATGTTACTTGTCGGATGTGAAGTTTTTTCAAAATCTTCTCTAGCTCCTTCATTTATTGAGGTTGTTGTATACTGTTCACATGTATTCGTAATATCTATCGATGGAAAAGAATTATCCTATGATTTTTTGAGGCATTGTGAAATTCAGTACTAATTCTTCAAAAATTTTCCTTCATAAAAAAATAAAAATTAAAAAAATTAAAAAATTCTCAAAAATAAAAGTTGCTATTTTTTGAGAAATTTTTTATTTCCTTTTTTTTCATAATAAAGGAACTTAGGTAGAATTTGTACTGAATTTCACAACGTTAGATTTTGATTTTTAATATTATTTGTTAAATCGACCTTTGCATTTGTTAGCTTAAATTTAATTTAATAATATTGAGTAAAAAACAGTCACTGTACTAATTAAATTTTACTTTCAGGCATTTTCTCATAATTTCGATGTATGAAGAAAATAAAATAGACTCCGAATGATAATAGAATTGCAACTACAACTATAATAATTATTCCTTTCCAGTTCAGACAAAAGTTGCTTTTTTCTCCATTTATTTGATTTGAATTATTTCTAATTAATGGAAAATATGTTTTGTTATTCATGATTATTTATTTTCTCTCAATTGATCTATTCACAGAAAAAATAAAGAGTAACTTTTAAAAAAATTTTGATTTCAATATTATTGCTTTTTGATGCTATTTGTTTGCTATATTTTATGTTGTCGAATTTAAAAATTTTAAATTTTGTCACATTTAAGAATAAGAATTAGGATCACATGATTTTTGTTAATTGATAATTTTCACAATTTTTATCTTTTTCAACAACTAATTTTCTCAAATTAAGTCTTACTCCATTTTGAAGAATTATGCTCAGAAACGCAAAATACAAAAATTCAATTTCAAATTTATTGTTGAACAGGTTTAAAATCTATACTTTATTGAATGGCCGCAATTTTTCCTGACCAGACATTTTTTTTGGTTTTGAGTGTGAGTATGAGTGCTAAGCACTCGGCAGATGATTGTGAGTGACTCACTCAAAACTTTGAGTGAATTACCAAAAAATTAATAAATTAAAAAAATAATTTCTAAATAATTATTATTTTTATTCTTAGATGTTCAAAAATGATTATAGCGTTGAGAAGATGATTGAATTGTCAAAAGAGAAGGTTTTGCCAAAGAAATTCATCAACATTGGAAATTCAATATTCCGGAAGACACCAATTTTACATTTTTTTCAGCATCCTCTTTTTTAATTCCTCAATTAATCAAAGAATTGCTTCAATCCCTAATAGTTTGCCTTAAGCAAAAGTTTAAATTTCAAATTTAATCTGAAGTTTATATGGTAAAAATATTTTATTTAAAATGAAAGCAAAATGTAAATATTAATCAAAGGCAGCAACTTCATTGAACATCGGCAAGATGAATTTTTGGATTAACAATCATTTTGTAGAAAAGTCATAACTAATCGGCTAAGGTCATTGAAATGCATTTATTCGAAATTTTTCTATGAGGAAAAACTAAATGATTCCAGAATATAATTGAGAAACAATTCGATAATGATGGAGATTTTGGATGAGCTTTTTCTTTTCCAAAATCAGGAAGAGTGAAGCATCTTTAGGTATAAAAACTGAGAACTTAATTGAGGAATCAAAGATGTTCCTGAAGGAGTTTTGATTTGACTTAAGCCTGCATTTGATACTATAAACCATTTTAGTAGCTCAAAAAGTTTATCTTCTATCTCTTTTACACAAATTTTCATCTGTTTATCATATCAAATAAAGCATTCATTTAGGATGTCATTATATTTGTATTTTTAGTGTTGATTCAAGTTTCAAGTAGCTTTTGAAGGATGATGAAGCCATTTGCGTTCAAAATACTGAGCCAGAAAGATTTAAAATTGCGATTTAGCAAGGAAATGAAAAATTAAACCAATATTCTTTCAAAACATGACTTGCAAGCCCTGATTTTGCAAAAAAATGGGAACTAACAATTAATAAGACTAAAACGTGCTACACGATGTTTACAAACGCTGGCCAAAGGAAAAATTACGTTGATAAATACTCGATCGAACTAAAAATTGAAAACGAACTAATCCCTCTCGAACCAAACCCAGCTCTCCTCAGCATAAAACTCGACCCTAAACTAAAATATGCCGGTCATTTTCATGAACTAGTCAAGAAAGCGACACCCAAATCAACATTTTACGAAAAATTAAAGGGTTCAAATGGAAGTCATCACTCAGCATAAAGAAAATGCTGTATAAGTCTCTCATCAGATCGTTATTCGACTATTGATTTGTCACTTTTCAAACCGGAACACAAAAATCCTAAAAACCTTCTAATTTTTCAAAACAAAATTTATCGAATCATTAAAATTTACCCGATAAAAACAAACAATGAAACGAAACATAAGACCCTAAACATGGAAAAAATCAACGACAGAGCTAACGCACTATTTTTAAAATTTTTAAAATCGAAAAAAAACCTAGACCTAATTGCCAAAGAAATTTCCGTTTACTTGTTTACTCTAATTGATAGTAAATAAAATTTTTCATTCAACAAATTTTTACCTAAAAAATAACAACAAAAAATGTTTGATGTTCAATTTCTAACAGAATTGATTAATTCTAACAATATTGACGAAATAGCTAAATTTTTAAAAGATTACGATTTAATTCAAAATAAAGCACCTCTTTACAAACAATGTACTTACTAAGGAAATGAAATAGGACATCAAAAACAGCTTTAAGCGACAAGCAATTTTGGCGGTGTTCAACTTGCTGTGAATGCAAATCATGTCGTAACAATGGTTTTTCAGCGTATCAGTAAATTAGACAAAAATAACACACATCTGACGGTAAATCATGCCCGAATGGTTTGCATGCTTGTAATGCAAGCAGAGATCGATTTTTGCAAGAAAATAAATCTTCGAATTTATCTCTTCAACATGAAGAAAATGATTAAACTTTGCTTAAAATTTATTATTTTTTAATGTTTATAAAAGCAAAAGAAAATTTCAAAAATTTATCTAATTATATCCTGATAGATTATTAGAAAACATCAAATAAAGTTCTTTAAAAAGATTGATTTTGTATTCTAATACTTTTATTTGGACTGGTTGTTGCTCAAAATGGAAGTTCAATAGAGAGGTTACTCGGCTTTTGATTGTGATTTTAATCTAAACGATTTAACAAATGCAAAATTATCTGAAAGTAAATGTAGTTTAAATGTTCAAATACACCTAGATGCACTCTTTTTGTATGGAACACTTACAAAGGATGAAAAAATGAAATGTTTCAAAAAAGTAACACATGTTGGGTGAGTGATAAAACACAAGTTTGTGGAGTTTTAGCAAAATCTCACTATAAGTTTTTAGTAATAGACCAACTTTTGTGTTTTATCTTAATTCTGAGAAAAATTCAAATAAGTTTTAGAAATTTAGGCTGATATTTTAATTTTTACTCAATTGATTCAATCTTCAATGTTTCAATACATTGTAATACATCAACTCAATTGAACGCCTCAATTTGTTTTTCTTTATGTCAAAACTTATGCTCTTAAAAACAGGAAAAAAAAGTCAATTGCCGTTGTTCATTAAAAACAGAAATAAAAAAGTTAAATTTTTAAAAATTCACATATAAGTTATTCGGCTAACAAAACTGTGAGAAATGGGACAATTGGATTTGTGGAGATTATTTGCCTAAAGGTTTGAGGCCAAATCAATCATATTATTACAATTTGTACTTTTTTTCAAGAATAACTTTGAATTAAAATAAATTTTACTTTTTACTCATTAAAATTAAGAAAGCATAATTAAGCTTTCTGACATGTGACAATGGATTTGTAGATCGACGACTTTTTTTCCAATTTGATAGACCGACAAAAAAAAATTTTAAAAACTTGCCATTTGATAACGATTGCAATATTATTCTCAATACTGCTGTTGGTGGCTTCTGGGGCGGTACTAAAGGTAATGACCAAATTTATATAGGAGTTTTCACTTTAGTTTAGTTAACTAAATTTTGGTCAACTAGTTTTTAGTTAAAAATAAATTTAATAAATAAATTTGATAATTTAACTACTTGGTAATTTTAAAAAGCACTCAACTAATTTTTTTAATATCAAAAATAAGACTTGTATTACAGTGGTGTTCCGGATTTAGTAATTTACGATAATTTACGTAAAAAACAGTAAATTTACCGAATTTTACGAAAAATATTGTAAATTTACGTAAATTTACAAAAGTAAAAAAACGTAAATTTACTTGATTTTACGTAAAATTTGGAAAATTTCGATCATTTTACGTAAATTTATGTAAAAAAAAAAATGTCCAAAAAATTGAAATAATTTGGCACTTTTTAAAAAAAAAATTCATTATGGCTATTTAAAAAAATTAGTTGAATGCGTTGATTAATTTCAAAAAATAGTATTTAATTTATAAATAAATTTAATAAATTACGAAATTTAACATTTTTTTTACTTTATTTTTCGATTTTTTACCTCGATCAAATAATTCTAAACAAAATTTATCTTTAGAGGAAAATCTATACAAAAATTGAAAAATCAATTTTTGAACGGATAAACCTAAAAAAGAGCTAAAATCAAGAGAAATTTTTTAAGAAGAGTCATATTAAGTCATTTTTCGAAATTTATCGTAAAATTGAATTTTTTAAAGTAAAATATTATCTGATCATCGTAGAAAACCAGGACTGTATGTACTTAATTCTTTCAAATTTTTAATTTTTTATTAATTTTTCTTTTAAATCAATTTTCAGGTGTTGTATTTGCTTGTCTTTTAATGAAATTTTTAAGAAAATTTAGAAAATTCATTTTTAAAATTCAAATTTAGAAATTTCCATATTTCGAATTTATTTTTATAAGAAAATAATTGAGAGTTACTTTTGCAAACTTATTACATATAACAATTAAGATACAGTAAATATTTTCCTTAAAAATAGTCTTTAAAAAATATCAAAAAAAAAATTTAAAAATAAAGGATTCTAAATTTTTTAAGTAGTTTAATAGGGTCTTTGAAAATAACTTTTGGGCATTTTAGGCCTTTCTCTTTGACAAAACTCTAGTAATCTAAAAAATTCATAAAAAATTTCGTCAAAATGGTGACAATCCAAAATGCTAAATTTTTTTTATTGTGAAAAATTTAATAAACGAGTTGAATAATGCTTCTAATAACGTGTTAAACCTCGTTTATTTTTCAAACACTCACAAATTCTTTTTGTCATTGAGTCTTCTAAGTTCTCCAAAATGTATTTCGGTTATATTTAGAACTATTTCCTTCAGCTCCTCCAATGACCCAAGCTCTAGTTTTTCAATCTCTTTATTGAGCCAACTCCATTAATTTTAAATGCAATTGGGCTTTTCGTAGACCAAGCTAAGGCTTCAATATTTAGCTCTTGTGATCATTTCTTCGCTATTTTGGCATGATGACAAGGGGCATTGTCTTGCTAAAAAATGAAGGCCTCTTCTTCTCTCAACATATCCATTGATGGAAGTAAGTTATTTCCTGAAATATCAGCATATCTGTGAGAATTAAGCCTTCCGTCAAATATGGAAAAAACTCCTAGACAATGTTAGCTCATACAGCACCAAATTCCAATAGAACTACTTCCTTACTTTGTTCTTTTAATAATGCAATCTTCATTATACTTCTCTGATGGCATCATTCTTATCTGAATTCGATTTTCTCTATTGTCTACTTCAATGTTCATTTCGTCACTGAACATTATTTGTTCCCATTTACCCTTGTTCCATGATTTTACATTGCGACAGAAATTTTTTCTCCCTTTTTTTAGATTATGTTAATCTTGGTTTTCGAACCGCATTCTTCCATTCGAGTTTTCCTTCTAATAAACTTCGTCTAACCAGAGAATCTGATGCTTTTCTGCCATTTTCCAGTTATGATCTGAAATATGTGATGGCGAAGCTCTATTCTTTTTTACCAAACGAACTAATTGGCAATCATCTTTGATAGTAGAAATCTTAGGTTTCCAGATCTTGGAAACTTAAGATTTAACAATTTGAAATAAATTGAAATAAATTGAAATAAATTAAGAATTTATAAAAATAAATAAATTATTGCAAATTTATTAAATTTAAATTTAAAGCTGCTTAAGTTTTTTATGACTTTAATTTTTTTAATTTGTTAATTAATTCCATAAATTGCGCCAAACTCAGCGATCACAAATTTTTTTTTAATTTTTATTTCAACAAGTTCATTTTTGTTTAATTCGAAGCTTTTTCTTTTTAGCTCCAAACAATCAATTCTTTATAGGATGAACTCACAAAATTTCCATTTGGCAAAACAGCTAATTGAACAACCTTAGATTTGTGTAAGTTTGAATTAAATTTAAGTGTTCCATCAGACGAATTCCAAACTTTTAGACTTTTATCCCAAGATGCACTTAACAAGTCACCGTTGTTTAAAACATGCAAGCAGTTTAAAGCACAAATAGCACCCGTATGGCCAATTAAAGTTCTAATCAATCTTTTTGTTTCCAAAATCCAAATATTGATTGTGCCATCATGAAGGCCACTGGCCAGATAACCACTCTTTAAAAATGCAATTGATACAACAAAACTTTTGTGTTCAATTGAATTTAAAATAGAGCCGCTTTTTACATCCCATACTTTTACTGTCCTATCCATTGAGCAACTGACTAAATTTCCATTTTCCATTTCAATTATTTGAATAACATTCCATCTATGACCGACAAGTCTATGTTTCGTACTTCCATTTTGAGAATCTCTTATCACAATATCATAATTGTTTGAACCATGACCAGCCAAATCATCGTTTTTCAACACAGTTAGACACTGAAAATCTTCATCTGTTTGGATAACTCGTTTCAATGGCTCACCACTAGCTATTTTTAAATCCCAAACTAAAAGTGTTTTATTATCATAATATCCAGCAACTAAGTTGCCATTTGACAATAAACCAAATAGCCAAGGGAGCGAGTACACACTGCTCAAATTTCTTTTAATAACTCCTTTTTCAATATCCCAAATTTCGATTAAATTACTGTCACTCCCTCTAACTAAATCACCATTTGGCAAAGATAAAATTCTCTGGAAAAAATTACTTGTAGAAACATTTAATTTAACAGTGCCATTAAAATGGACAATATGAGCCGGTTGTGTTGTTGTTGATTGTTCAGTTGTAAAGTGGCTGAAAAAAAATAAATAAATTTCTACATTTGCTCACTTAGACTTATCATATTATGTTGATATAATAAAAAGAGAGAAAAAAAATAATTTCAAGATTAAATAAACAAAAATAAAAAATAAAAAATATTTTCTCTAATTCCAAATTTTGACCTGTTGAAAAAAAAATAAATATTTTTATTTAAAAACTTTTGTTTTTAATCAGCTAAAATCAAGTCATGAATTTTTTTTATAAATTTTTATCATTCTAATCTTCACTCAAAATTTTCATGACATGAATCAGTGACTCGACATTTTTGAGACGATTACTCGCGAAAAGAATCATGAAAGAAATTATCAGATGTATATTATTTGACAAAATCTCAATAAAATAATTTAATCTTTGATTTATTTACATTTACATTATTTACATTTTTGAATCAATTAATTATCTTGTTTATTTAAAAAATCTAAATAATATAATTTTAGATAAAAAGATTCATTTTTAAATAAAAGATAAATTTTCTGCCAAAATCTTCCTTATCTGTCATCGGAGTAAAGTGATGAAAACTTAAACTTTTATACTTGGTTTTCAAGAAAAAATTTAACACTTCTTTTTATTCTTACCCAGGCAGAGATGAACATTTACATATTGGCAAATTATTCTCAACAACACATTGACCACTTTGTGAGTATTGTCCTCTGCAGAAAAAATGACAAACTTTTGACTGTATCGGATCCATTGAATCACAAAGCAAATATTCATTTCCATTTATTGTTTCCAAAACGTTCTTGTTGTAAATGTCATCGGCACATGCTGAACATTCTGGTTGTCTAAATGAAATGCATGCTTTACATCCATTTTCACCATAACAATTCATACATGAATTAAAAGCAAATGAACAATAAGTGCATGTAATAAGCCAATATTTTGTATAAACATCACCAAGTCCTTCACTAATGACAAGAAGTGCCAAAAATAAAAACAAAATTTTCATTATTTTAAACATTTTTCTGAATGTTTCTTATTGAAAAGATTTTAAAATATTGATAAGATTATAAAGAGAGCCAAAACAGCCATTTGTTCATTTTCACTAGACTTTGATTCTTGATAACTTATTTTAGATATAAATTATTAATCACTACATAAAATTATGTAATTTCTAAATGTTCAATTTCAATAATGTTAAATTAAATTTTTAAATTCTTTTAAAATTACAGATACTTTTCTTTTAAAGGTCTTAAAATCGATCTGAAAAATAAATCATATTAAACAAAATATGTATCAACTAAATTTATTCTATAAAAGATAAAATTAGTAAAACAATGGCCACAACAAAGACTTAAACGTTTTCTATTTTCAAAAAGCATTAGAAGTAAACTTTTTTACAATTATAGCATAAAAATTTAAACAAAAAAAATATAAAATAAAATTTTATTTTCATACCATAATAAAATTAAAGTAAAAAAAAGGCGTTAATTAAGATAAAAAATTGAAAATCATGTCAAGAAATAAAAAAACAAAATATTAGTAATGAACAAATTTTTTTAAAATTGAAAATAAAATATTACGGTGATAAAAGTTGATTTTTTCTGTCAAAAACAAAAAAGGTCTAAAGAATAATCTTTCATTATTTTTTGAAGTCTCTTTTCGCGTATAATGTAAGTTGGGTGTTAAACATTAATATGATTTTTGAAAATAAACTAAATATTCACTATCAATTTCCATGCAATCGGAACAAAATTTTGGTTTGCATCCATTTTGGTTATTCAATCTATCGTTAATCTTCATGTGCTTGCGAAGTTATTATGGTGTGTTTGTGCGAAATGTCACAGCTGTTAATACGACATTAATTATTAATGTCACGTACATTTGCCTTTAGTGATCTGAGCTGTTCGCAAATCGTCTATCACATCCTTTGAATTCACACCGATTGATTTTTGAATAAGCAAAATAAAGGACGTTTAAAATCGATTCCACAAAAATTTTTAATAAAATACCCCAAATTTTTTGATTTTTTCCTCAAATATTAAATAAATTCACCAATAATTAAAGTTATTCATAAAAAAATTAGTTAACACTAAATTAAATATAAATCCACTATTTCTAACTTATTGACATTTTTTTAAAAAATAGCACTTTTTATTAGAAAATGATAACAAATTTAAGAAAAAGTACCTAAATTAGGCAAATTGAAATTTGCAATCAAGATAAAAACATAAATTGAAATATTTTTTTTAAATAATAGAAAAGAAATGAATTTTTCAAAAGCAATTACTTGACATGACATGTCAAGTTTACTTTCATTTTTAAAATTTTAAGATGTCCCTTTTGATCGAACTTTTATAAGTCTAAATATTTTAAATGATTTTTATGAAAACTTACTTTTAAAGACAAAAAATTTGATGTTTTAAAAATATAATTTATTTAAGTGGACTTATAACCTTACTTCATATTCTAGATTCCTTAATTCAATGACCATTTTTGTCGCCCTTTTCTGAATACCCTCCAATTTTGACATATTCTTTTTTGACATAGAGTTCCACCCTCCTCCAATGCCTTCTTGAAAATAATTTCCAGGACCTTAGCCATCTCATTTGAGCAGCTGCTCAATACTCTTTGCGTGACTCCACCCCCAACTTCCGTCTTATCACAATTTAGATTCTGTAGTCTGTCTTTTATGTCCTTCCTGTGAATAATGCTTTCGCCGTTACATATGCTCTCAGTTCTGCTCTCAAACTCCTGCTCATCCTCTTCATCCACAGGAAAAACTGACTCGAACTGTGCATTCAATATTTCTGTAATTTCCTTCCTGTCCGTTGTGTTGGTGCCGTCTTGTCTGCTCAACGGATTCTATCATCAAGCTGTTAATTTATCTAAAAGGAAAAAAAAGTAAAAAACAATAAATAATTTAAATATAATATTATTTCAATTTTGAAACGTATAATTAATAGTGGGGTATTTTTAATTTTTTAAATTTCTTTTTTACCATTTAAGAAAAAGGATTTTACGTAAATTTACGTAAAATTTGGTATTTTTTTTTATTAATAAAAATTCAATATATTTTAAAACTTTGCAATTTTTTGAAAAATTATGAAAATTGCCCAATTTTTTGGACTTTTTTTTGTTGTAAATTTCTGTAAATTTACGTTAATTTACGTTAAAATGTCAAATCACTACTGTAAATGTAAATTTTTTTTTTTTATTTTTAATTTTCTTAATCTACATAACATGCAAGGCATTAAAATTTAAATTAAAATTTTTAAATTAATTCAAACATTAATTCTAGTATCTAAAGATAAATTTTTTGATTTGATCATTAACTTCAAGAAGCCAATGCTCATCACCTTTTTCTTTATTTAGCAATTTCTTGCATGTCTTGAGTGTCCATTCTTTCATTAAAAATTCTTTTACATTCACTTTCCATATCAAGCATTTTAGTATTTGGTAAAAAATTCTATTTTAATTTTGGAAATTATTCTTTAATCAAAAAATTTCTTCATTTATAAAAAGTATATTTTAAACGAATTTAGCATTTCTATAAATTAAATTATTTTAGTGTTAAAAAAAAGTAATGTTAGTAACAAAATCAATTTCTAGCGGTAAAATATTTTGATTTTTGTATTAAATAATTTGTTTTATTAGTAAATTTTTGCCAAAATAAATTTGTGATCATAAATAAAGATGGAGATGGAAAACTAATTTACCCGATCATTCGTTTAACTTCAATTAGCTTTAATACTTACCGTCGCCTTTTTTTTTATTTACTTAAGCTTCTATTAAATCTAATGATTTGATCTTTTATTTAAGCCTTGAAGATATAACTCAAGCCAATTTTAAAAAATAGCAATAATCAAAATGTCACATTTAATATAAAACATCTTGATTTCACTGATATCTAAGCCAAGTTTTTTTTGTAACTCAATTGTCTAATTCAACAAGGATTTATTTTAAGAACAAAATCATACTTTTTTTTTAATACCCACCCCCAAAGGATAACATGATGGATTTCGAGAAAAATCTTCACAAATTTCTGCTTAAACTCAAAGTTAATTTAATGCTTCATTGCTTTGACTTTTGGGTATAAATAAAAAGAAAAATTTTCTTTTCTCTTATTCAAATAAAAATGAGTCAGGTGATGCAAAAATTGGTCATTTTCTGGTTTATGGGTGCACTACTAGCTCTAGATGAGTGTTTTTTTGACGGGTGCAGATGCGTCAAAAACATCGACTATTCATATGACATCATTTGTGTCAATCAAAAAAATAGCCTGTTTCCCAAACGACTCAAATCCAACATCACCAGAACAATAAACACATTTCTGCTCAAGCAGTACCTGTTCACAGAAATACCTGATGGTACTTTCGAAGACCTGTCAATCCGGCATTTGATAATAGGAGAAAATCGGCTTAGAAAAATAGGTGCCGAGACTTTCAAAGGCATCAAGTCTTTATCTCTCCTCAAAATAATAGAAAAAAACTTCGAAACAATTGACTTGGGCGCATTTGATCCAATTAGTTACTACTTGAGTGAGCTGGGCATTTGGCAGATAAACTACCAAAGTCAAACAATTGACGAGTTTTTTGCCGAGCTGAAAAATCTAAAAAACCTCAAGACTCTCAGTCTGATGGGATACGGGCTTAAGCAATTTAAGCCAGAGTGGACCAACATTTTTGAATCAATAGTTCATTTAAACCTTGCCTCAAATGAAATGAAGTCCATTGAGCCAGACATTTTTAAATCATGCAAACAAATTGAATCGATAAATCTGAGCAATAACTTTATGAGCAATTTGTCATCAATTTTCAGAGCTCTGGAGCCAGTTAGGTCTCAATTAAGAGAGTTAAAATTAGCCTCGAATCAAATCAGTCAGCTAAAGGACTTTTCAGCATTCCCTAGACTAGAGGCTTTGGACTTATCAGACAACCAAATAAAGAAAATTCCGAATGGCCTGTTTAATAGCTTGGACAAGCTTAATAGCTTGTACTTGTCATCAAATTTGATTCGGTCCATTCCGGACTCTTTGTTCAGTAGTGTGCCGGCACTGAGCATTCTAATGTTGGATAATAATTACTTGAGCTCGGTGCCTAGCGTAAAGAACCTCAAAAATTTAAAGATATTAGACCTAAGTAATCAAAATAGGAATTTAAAGGAGCTGGCAGACTTTTCGTTCGAGCGTGGAAACTCGACTTGTTGTCTTTATTTAAATTTGGATGCAAATAGAATTGAAAAATATGGAAAAAAGACATTTTGTTCGAGAGATGGTAGACTGAGTGAAATTAGAAAGCTGGATTTGAGCTATCAATCAATGGCCAATATGGACCATTGTTTGTTGTCACAAATAAGATCTGACATGGCGAATAAAATCGAGTTTTATGTCACAATAGAGAATGATATTAGCAAAGAGAGTACAGTTAGTTGTAACTGTAAGCTAAAGAGCTTCTTGAAGAGTTTAAAAGTTGAGTTCATTGGGCCATGTTCAGATGTGGCCGGTCCATGCAATCAAGATCAACAAGCTCAGCAATGTGACAAACAATTTCAATGCTAGAAAAATTAAAAAAAGAATATTAGATTAGTTTTTTTTTTGTTTATTCTGTTACATTGATTGTCGTATGATATGAAATTTGTTTTATTTTGTTTATGGATTTATTTTTTTATGTTTATTTCTTTTTTTTTTAATTAAATAAAATTCATTTAAAGTTTACTTTTCAGAAATTGCTAGTTACAATTGGAAAATATCTTTAAAAAAAATTCTTAGTTAATAAATCATTAAATCTTAGCCTCATTTTTCAGTTTTAATTTGAAAAATACTAGTGTTGGGATCCGTACAGGACACTTAACCTGCCAAAATTTTTAGAAACCGTGACCGTGTCCGCATTAGGCGGACAACCTTTAAGCGGGCGGTCATTTGGCCGGCCAGCTAGGCAGTCTATTTTTTGGACCGCCAAAATAAACGGTCTAAAAAAAATGAGCGGCCAAAAAACCAGCAAGCTTTTTGGCGGGCGGTCAAAAATTTTACAAAAAAATTTTTGAAAATTAAAATAAATTAAGAAAATTTTTTTTTATTTTTTTTATCATTTTAATTAGTTTTTTTTTTAAATTAAAAACATTATTTCGAAAAAATTTCAATTTAAGTGGAGAGCGTTTAATTTAGCGGTCCAAAAATTTGACCGCCTAGCTGACCGGCCAAATGACCGCAAAAAACCGTCCGTGTATTGGACCGGTTTGTCTTGACCGTATCCAACACTAAAAAATACATACAAAAAAATTATTTTGAGTTTTTTTTTCATTAATAATAATAATAATAGTATATATAAGCTACAGCAAGACTAGCTTGCGGAGGTGGCCTACTAGGAGGTCACCTATGGTAGCTCCTTGCACATTACACATAAAAAAAATACTGCAAAAAGAAAAAACTGTTTAAATTTTTAGGTCAAAATAATAATAAATAATAATAATATTAGTTACAACAAGCTAACAATCTAGACTTGCTAAGATGGGAAACAGTAGGATCCCATCTATGGTAACTGTGGTATGTAATAATAACAATAAAAAAAAATTAAAATCAATTAAATTACATTTTTTAACATTATATTATGTAAAATTACGTAAAAGAAAATGTAAAACTCTTTTGTTTTCTTTCTTTCTTTAAATTTTTAGAATAAAAAAAAAACAAGCAAAAAAAAGCTCAAAAACGAAATTTTCTTCTATGTAAGCATTTTTGAGATTTTCAAAAAAATTAAGTACAGTTACGAAATTTAAGGTAAGATTTGGTAAAATTAAATTTTTTTGCCGACTAAATTTGATGAAATATTTTGTAATTTTTCCAAGTCATACGTAATATTTCGTAAAATTACTTAAAATTGTATTTTAAAAGTACTTCTTAACCAGTGTGTAATCTATTGAATATGAAGATACAAAGATAGAAAACAAAAATTCACAAACCAATTTTTTTAGGATAAATCCCTGTATAAATTTCTCCTAATTTAAATTTCTATCATCAGCAAAAAAAAAGACAAAGACTTGGAATTTTTGGAAAGATTTTCAAATAACCTAAATTTTTGATATCTTTTTTTAGAACATTTATATTCCAATAAAATTTTTAATTTTTCTCTAAGGTTAAAGTTTGACTTCTCCAAAAAAAATTTAAAGGTTAGATAGGATAAACATATAAAGAGATAAAAAACATTTATAATGTGAGTAAAAAAATCTTTCTGTGAATTACTAATAGATTTGCTATTTTTTAATAAAAGCCAAAATTCAGTCATAAAAATAAAAAAAAAACCTAAAAATTATTTTTATTCTTGTGATTATGAAACTTCAAATGCTAACTTTATTTAAAATTTATCCAAAAATTAAAATATTATGAAAAACATCGTTTTCTTTTTGTATTATTTAATTTTAAAATTTTTTTTTTGTTTTTTATATTTGCTTACTATGTGTTCTTTTCATTTATTCAAGTTTAGATCTTATTCTACTTTTAAATTTTTTAAACTTATTCAGCTATTCATCTATTCAATTATTCAAAATCAATGAGCAATTATATATTTAAAAAATTTAGCAGTATTGAAGAATTAACCCTAAGAATTTTAGCTGAACCGAACTCTCTAAATTAAAGGTCTATTCCCCGGAGCCCTTTATTTTAAGATTTTGATAAAATAATAATTTCTTTAATTTTAAATTTATTTTGTTGAATAGTAATCTATCGGTTGTATCAATAATCAAAAAGTTCTTTAAATGATTCGCTTTTTGTTTTATCTTTTTCATACGTTTCATAATAAATCTTTGGTTAAAAAGAAATTCATTTGAACAAATAACAAAAGATTAATAGAAAAATTGAAAATTTGACTTGAAGATATTTTAGTTGTATAATACAAATGAATGAAAAAATTCCATGTCAAAATTAAATATAAACTTTAATTAAATATTGCTTCTCATCAAGCAATCAATTCCTGCTTTAAAGCTGTCATCATTAGGGACTTCAATTAAATTGCTTGGCGGCAAGTTCCATTTGCTTGCGGTTCTGTTGAAAATAAGTTATATCTATGCAGCAAACAATTTCTTCCTGGACGAAAGATGGAAATTTGGTATTATATCCCTTCTGAATCTAATGAAATAAATAGTTATCAAAATTTTGAAAGTAACCATTTTGATCAGACTAGTAAAGTTCTAGAATTTTTAAATAATTGGAAATGTGAATCTGACAAGAAGTTTAAAGACTGTATTTTAGCTTTAAGTTACTATATGGCTAAGAATAATTTTTGGTCAATGAATGAATACAAAACCATTGAAGTTTGGTTATCTGCACTGGACAATATTGGATATAATTTCCCTGATAGCGTTAACCAAAAAAATGTAAATTACAAAAAGTTCCAAGTATTAATCTCGACCAAATCTAATTTAAACAATGATGCCAATGTGGATTCAATCCAGTCATTGATTTTTTCAAAAAAATGTACCAGTTTTCACAAGTTGAGAAAAAGTCTAGCAATTTGGCAAATCTTGACCATTCTTCAAATTTACTTAACTTAACTCTTCTAATTACTTTCAATCAGAGTTGTTTAAAAGTCACAAGTCTCAAGTCAAGTCCAAGTCCGGACTTTTTTTTTCTTTTCAAAAGTCCTAACAAAGACTTTAATTTTTTTTTTTCAAAAAAAAAGTCTAATTTAGATCGTTTATTTTGGCGGTCCAAAAAATAGACCGCCTGGCTGACCGGCCAAATTACCGCAAAATCCGTCCGTGTAATGGACCGGTTTGTCTTGACCGAATCCAACACTAGCAAAAACTGCCGAATGAACAAAATGGAACAAAAGTTGGCCTGAAGCAAATTGAGCACAAACAATGGTAGTCCAAGTCATAGATTGAGTCCAGTTTGAGACATAGCAGCACGATAAAGGCTGAAATGGAGCACAAATCCAAAAAAATCTCAAATTTGGTCATCAAAAACCAAGAACAAAGACTTTTTAATTTTATTGAAAACATTTTTTTTTTATTTACATTAATTAATTATCTTAAAAGACAAAGAAAAAAAATTAAAGTCCTGACTTGGACTTTTTTTTGAGACTATTAAACAACTCTGCTTTCAATAAAAAAATTTTACAGAAAATTTTGAATATCTCTTTGCCATGTATTATCAAAATTATCATGTATTATCATGTTTTTTCAAAATGTTATTTTCTGTGGCAAAAATTTGATCCAAGTTTTGAAAGAAGGAATTCTGAGTGGTAGCGAGATGTTTAGATCTATAAGAGGAATAGAACTGGATTCTCATAATGGCTATTTTCATTATGATTGTATGAGCAAAGTAATAGAGATCAATTACAAAACTAAAGGAATATTATTGATTAGTGACGATGCTTAGATCAAACCATGGAATTTGAGAAATTTGGACATAAACAAAATTTTGTTTTATAATTTAAATTGTAAATGGACTGTGAATTGTTTTCATACACTTGATCCCAACTAAAAAACTGCATGGCCCTGGTGGACACGAAAATACGGCTACCACGAATATTGAAGTTTGTTTTGTACCAAATTCGTAAAGGACAAATATTTAAATTATTAGTATATTTTTGATGATTAAGAAATCATATATATATTTTTAGAATAAAATTGCTCTAATCTTTTGAGTAAAAAAAAAAAAATTTTCTTAATTTTGAAATTCCATTTAAAAAGGACGATTTTTTGTTTAGACAAACAATGAGTCTCAAATGAAAATTTTTTTTGAAACTAAATTTCGTAAATTAAAAAAAAATTTAATTTCTTAAATTCAAGAAATAATTATATTGACCGCTGGATATTGTTATCACTTAGTGAAACAACAAGAAATCAAAATTTCTTATGAAATTTTAATATTTTAGTTTTTTATAGTGATATTTAATTTTGAAATAAAAAGGAAAAGCTCTCAAACAAAAATTTTCGAAATATCCAAATAAATATGTTTAGATTAAGAAAAAGAACTAGAAGTACTCTTTTTTAAGAGCGCTAAATATAAATAAAGTAGATGAGCTTATAGTAAATACAAAAGTCTAATTCCTAATAAGACTGGTAGAATTTAAACTTACAAAATAAATAATACATGAGCTAATGGCTCATGTATCCGAATTAAGAAAAGAAAACAAAAGCCTGCTATACGAAATATCAGTGATTACGAATAGACAAACAATTTATGAGATGATAAAATATGGAAATGAAATAGTCAGACGAATTGTGGATTGCAGGAAAGATCATGAAGTCATAGATATAATGGAGGCTTTGGAGACAGAAGGAGACAATAGAAGAATAAGGTTGAATCAGTTGCTACACATCGAGTACTAATCGAAATAGCTAAAAAAAAAAGGAAATTATTTTTTTTTATTTTTTATTTGTATTTTAATAAACAAATTTTAGCATTACTCTTGTACAATTATAAATACACTAGTAATTTCAATAAGAGTACTGGAGGTCCACGATTGACGCTCCAACTCACAAAATCGCCCTAGTTAGTGGAAGTGAATATGGATTTTTTTAAACCATGGATGTTTGAAATTGTGCATTTTATGGTCACTCGATGTGTCAAACATAATATCTGATTAATATAAAGTGAATGATAGCTTTCTTATTTAAATAAATAAATAAAATATCCAAATAAAAAAAGCTTTACTCTTTCCAAAAAAGACTTACTTTATTCATTTGGCCAAAACAAAAAAAAAAACTAAAAAATCTATTCTCAAATTATTCAATATTTTTTTCATCACTTCAGAGGTAACGGGTGAACCATAATTCTTTGCTCAAAATTTCAATTGAAAAAAAAATGTCATAGGATTATGGTAAATGCTTTCAAGTTTGTGAACTTAAAGATTGTGCATAAAATCTATCTCTTAAATTGTTTTTAACAAAAAAAACGATCTAAAATGAAAATATAAAGTGAAATTCATTAGATAATTTTTTTTGTTATTTTATTACATTTTTTAAACAGACTTTGAGTTATTAAGTAAGTTTACTTTTACTGATATCATAAATTTTTTAAAGGTAAAACACAGATAGGAAAAATCAAAACAATTTTTAATCTATTCATTTTTCATTCATATCGAGATAAAAATTTTTTAATTCTTATAATAATTTTTTATTATTCTAGTTTGATAATATATAAATGTTATATTATTATTCTAGTTATATAAATGAAAAATAAATTTTGTCTTCCCTATCACACATTTTTCGAAAAAGTGTCCAAGTATTTTGTAAATTTTTAACTATGGTCCGCATCTTATTTACTAATTTAAATTAAATAAAAAATCAAAATTTTAAACTGGTATTTTAAAAATCAGAAAAAATCAAGTGTCCGAAAGTATGTTAATCATTAAAAACAAAATATTAAAATTAAATTTGGAGCTTTCTTAGTCATGCTAAATTCAGTTAAATACAAAAAAAAGAAATGATTTTTGGCCAATAAATTCAAAAAACTCAATGTGTCAAACCTTTAAAATTAATTATTTAAATATTATCTTTTTTAATTATAAATCTTTTTTTTTTATTTTTAAAAATAAATACCGATAATGAATAAAAAAACGGAAAATTTACTTTTCATCATCGGCATTTATGTTTATGGTCTTTAAATGGATTTATACTTTAGTGACAATTCACAAGAATGAAATGAATTCAATTAAATTGCACAATATAATACTCAACTGAGTCTCCAAGTTTTCTTTTAATGATATCTTTAAATTTGAAATTATTTTTGATTATTTCAAAAAATGAAAAAAGTTAGAAAAAAAAAATAAAAAATAAATAAAAAAAATTTAAAAGATAAAAAAGTTAAAATTATATCTCTTTTAGTAATTAATAACAATTTAATCTGCTTGTAATGAGGTTAATTTATTTTATACCATTATCTGAGTTTAATTGTTTGCTTTTTTTTCTGATTTAAACCAAATAGTTCAAAGGCTTAAAATTAATTTTTAAAATTATAGATAAAATTTAAATAAAATTTTCATCTGAAATTGATGATATTTGTGCTAAAACTTTTAAAATGAATAATTTTCTAAAATATATCATCAAATTTACCTTTTATATTTTTAAATGAATGCTTGAATTTTTTTTTTTTCAACAAAATTAATTGAGAATTATTTCAAAAAATTAAATTTTATTTAATCTTTTAATTGTTATTACTAATTCTTCAAAATATTAATATTATCATCTAAAAGAATATAAAAATTATCATATGATGGACCTAATATAATGTGCTATTATTATTTGTTCTAGACTAATAAAATTGAAAAATTACTCAACTATCTGTTTTAATTCTTAATGAAACCAAAATTAAATTTATCTCAAGTATTTTAATAAAATAGATATTTCTTAATGTTTTTTTTTTTAATTTATTTTTTTATTGACTTTGTTGAAATAAAGTCTTATCTAAATTTTCTTAAAAACATGACTTAAATCATTATGGTACAACATTCATGTGATTTAAAACAATCAAACTTACTTATCTATTTCGAAAATTTTAAAACAAAGCATTTTTTTAAAATAAAAGATCTAATCATTTTTTATTTTTTTTTATTTTTTATTATTATTTTCTGGAAAAAAATGGAAAAACTTGAAATAGAAGAGAACAGTTTAGCCACGGTTAAAAACGGGATTTTTATTTCGAAAAAAATTTTGGCCATAATTGGAGTTTCTTTCGGCCTTATTTTGGTGGGCTCAATTTTGGGTACTTATTTTGGAACTATTAATTCTGATTCAACAACTGCAGCACCAACTGCAACACTAACTGCAACACCAACTGCAACAGCAACTGCAACACCAACTGCAACACCAACTGCAACACCAACTGCAACACTAACTACAACATCGACTACAACATCGACTACAACATCGACTACAACATCGACTACAACACCAACTACAACATCGACTACGACGACATCAACAACAACAACTACTTCATGTAAATTTTAAAGATGCAAACGAAAAGACAAATCTTAATTTTATTTTATTTTTAAGCTCCTCCATTGAATTATAGATTGACTCAGGATTTGAAACCTTTTTATTATGACATCTTTATTCAGCCATTTTTTAGAGTAACTGAAGAGCCACATAATTATTCAGCCAATGTTACAATAGACTTTATATGTGAGGTTCAGACAAACAAACTAATTTTGCACATGAAAGATTTGATTTTGGAAAATTCGACACTTATCATAACAAGTTTAAATGACTCATCTTTTGTCGACCATAAAATATCTTCGAATTGGACTTATAACAGCATTAACCATTTTTTTACGGCTGAAATTCCTCAACAATTTAAGATTAATCACTCATATAGATTTAGGGCTTATTTTACTGGATTTAGCACAGATGATGAGCTAGGATTTTACAAAAGCTCTTACAAAGATTCTAACAATCAAACAAAGTGAGAAGATTTAATTTAAAATTTTTCTAAATTCAAAAAAATTAAGGTGGCTGATTACCTCTCAAATGGAATATATTGAAGCAAGAAAATCGTTCATTTGTTTTGATGAGCCTATTTTTAAATCAAAATTTAAAATTAGCATTCTGCATGATGAAAGTCTGCACGCAATGTCCAATATGCCCATAAATAAAACAACTCAAATGTATCCATTGTGATAGTTAATTTTAATGAAAAGAAAATTTTTTTTTTAAGTGGCCCAAGAGATGGCTATAACTGGACTCTGACAGAATTTGAGGAAACAGTTCAAATGTCCACATATTTGGTTGCAATTTTAGTTTCAGACTTCAAATGTAAAAGTGGAGTTTCAAGTTCAAGTTATTCAAATGTTGATGTAAAAGTTTGTGCTAGGCCAAATGCTGAAGATAAACTTGAACTAGCTTTGAACTCTTCGGTCGACATCCTGGGCTTTTTTGAAGAGTATTACCAAGTAAAATATCCTTTGAAAAAATTAGGTAAGATTGCTTTTATTGAAAAAGAAAAAATTTAAAAAATGTACATTAAGATCATGCTGGAGTACCAGATTTTAAATATGGTGCAATGGAAAATTGGGGTCTAGCCATTTACCGGGAAGTTTACTTTATTTTCGATGAAAAAAGTAGTCAAACTACCGAAATAAATGTCGTGAGAATAATTGCTCATGAAATTTCGCACATGTGGTTCGGAAATCTTGTCACTCCAAAGTGGTGGGATGATTTGTGGTTGAATGAAGGCTTTGCTCGATTTGCAGAACATGTTGGGTCAGATGCTGTGAAAAAACACTGGAGAATGGTAAATAGTTACACTTTTTACTTTAAAAAAGCATAACGTATCAATTACACCTTCAAATATTGAGAATTTATATTTATTTAATGTTCATAGCATTTTTAATTTTGCGATAAGAAGTAGGCTCTTTTGTTTATAATTATTGATCTAAATTTTTTAACCAAAAATTAAGATAAAAAAATGAGAAAAAATATTTCTATTTGAATAAGCTGGTGAGATTAGTCAAAGATTGTGTGAAAGGCAATGTGTAAATAATTTTTCATTTTTATATTTTCATCTATTTTTTGTGAAATAGTTCAGTAAATTTTTAAAAAAATTTCTGAAATATTGCACATCTTGCTGTGTGAAGTTAATTTCATTTCAATTCAATTAAAACTTGAATTTTTTTCAAAAAGCTAGATTAGAGTGATCATACCAAAGATGGTCATTAGTCAAATAATTAACTTGAAAATCTGAAAAAGTAAATGTCATCATTGACTTTTGAAAATTTATTCTTGTTCTGAGATTTTTTTTCAAAATATTTTAATGAAATTTCTGAGGTAAAGACAATGAGAATATTAAAAATATTGAATATTGAAATTATTTAGCCCTATTCCTTTGTGTACTTTTTGTTCTTAATGGTAATAAAAAAAAGTTTTAATTAATCAATATTTGAAATATCAATTTTAAATTTAACATATATTTTTCTCACCTCCAGCATACCCGAATCCATAAACCAGGGCTCCGCCCCGGACCCGGTTTAAGTTTTAATATAATGATTAAATTTACCATTAATTACAAAAAGTACAAAAAGGAACAGGGTCGAATAAATTTAAATAATGAAAAATTACAAAAAGTAAAAAAAGTTTTTTTAAAAGTCTGATCTCATTGTCTTTCCATCAAATTTCTCAAAAAAAATCTTTAACTTTTTGGCATTATTTTATTTATAGTCTTGCTCATTAATTTTATAAATCTAGGGAAAAAAATTTTTTACTGAATTTGACTTTTGACTAACTCTGAATCATAGTCTAATGAAAAGATCAAAGTTTAAAATTAGAAAATTAAAATCCTATCCCTGTTAAAATTCCTACAATTGAAAATTTTAGATTATGCCCAATTATTAAAAAATTATTACCATAAAATTCGGAAAATACAAAAAAAAAAGAAGATAAAATTTATTTGAAATTCTAAGCAAAGCAGCATCATAAAGAAATTTAAAAAGTTGTTTTTAATAAACAAAAAGAATTAAAAAAAAAAAGGGTTTAACGGGTATTACTGTGATATTGCGACATCTTTGTCGATCATTGGAAAGTTGATCAACTTAACCATGAGCGCTTAAGTTAACAAGGAGCATTAATAGCTGCTCCAATGCGTATTACTAGAAGATCGGATAGATGGGCCCAAGGGTACTAATGTAAACATTACAATTACTTCATTTTTTATTTAAATTTTACTTTTGATAAAATTACTTTGAAGTAGAAGTGGTAGTAATTTTGCTGCGTAGAAACCCACAAGCTGGAACGTGGGCCAGAGCGCCAAAAAAAATCGTCCAACTGTAGCAGCCAGAGTACCTGTAATGTTATGAGCCTCTGAGCCTGGGCATCATAACATTTGAACCTATCCTCTTAACCAATTTTCTCGACTGCCCTTAATAACCGTTCACATGGATAGAAATATATACAAAAAAAATATAAATACAAAAGCCAATAGATAAGATACCAAAATATAAAGACAAATGAATAAAAACAATGTATCTTGTGCTGATTTTTGAATTCTTGAAACACCATTAACCAAGCTTTTTCCTATTCTCATCTTCTCTAAGCCAAAAATCCAATCTTGCTTTGAAAATATTGAGACTACTAGGGTTTACTATACTGTCCGCCAGCTGATTCCAAATTGTGGATACCCTATTAGTGAAAAAGTGCATTCTTGCACTGACCGAAAGTCGTTGATTTCACGTAAAGGGAAACTTTGTGACCTTAACCGCCTTTTATTGCCTCTTGTTGATGCCGCAGGAACATCTTGAATTACGCTTGATGTATGAAAATTTACTTGTATTTAGTTTCATCAAAATTTTTTTTTTGATAATTTTCTTAGAATAAAAACAGAAAAAAAATAGGTTTTGTTAGATCATTAACTAAATTCTGGTAAAACTGCAAATATAGCATTTAAATAAAGTCGAGTGGAGTGCATTTTTTCGATTTTTCCCTTTTGCAGAACTTCCGAAATTTATTTTTTAAAAAACACATTTAACAAAATTTTATTTGTGTAAGCTTGTCCTTAAAAAAATGCCTACAATTAAAAATACTAGGACGGAGTTTGGGGCTTTATTAAATTTCTAGTTATCATGTTTTAATGCCACTTTAAAAAAAATTTCTATTTTTATTTTAAAGAATGACAGATTGTTTGATTTACTTCTAAATGTAATTCAATCAGATTCGACTGAAGAGACAAGAGCTGTCTCAACTGATGTAAATACCCCTGAAGAAATTGATGCAAACATTAATCCCACAATTACTTATGGAAAGGTAGATTAATTAATTTTTGTTAATTTTCAATTAAAAAATTTTAATCAAGGGTTCAGCTATTGTTAAAATGTTATCTTATATTTTGGGAGATGACACATTCAGAAATGGGCTGAAAGTATAATTTAAAAAATAAAAAGACACAAAGCGCTAAATAATTTTTTTAGAATTATTTTGAAACTTTTGAATATCAAAATGTTGATCAATCTGATTTGTGGAGGATGATGAACGAAGTAACAATTATTTAAGCTTCAAAAAAAATAAATTTAAAAATAATTTTAATTAAGCAAATGAAACTGGAAAATAAATCACATGGAGTAGATCTTTTACCAGTAATGACATCGTGGACAAAACAAAAGGGTCATCCAGTTGTTACTATAAAACGAATAAATGATACACATATTTCTGTGAGGCAGAATAGATTCTTGGTAGATTCCACCGTTTCCAGCTTACAAGAGTATTTTAATTTAGAAAAAAAAACATTTTGTTTGTTTATAAAAATAAATACTACCTTCAAGCACTTTTTGGCAAATTCCGATTTCTTTTTCTATCGAGGAACTGGGATCAAGTGGCGAATCTTTAACCAACAAAATCAACTCCACCAACTTATTTGACAAATTTGTGTGGATAAGCAACAAAACAGGAGAGAGTATTATTCAATTTTGACAAATTTTATTAGAAAATTAATTAAACTTCTTAAAGCAATCATTTCCCTTAATAGAACTTTAGCTTCTACTAATTTTCTAATCGCCAATTTGGACATGGCAGTATTTTGCCGAATTAATTATGACGAAAAAGATTGGAAGATGATAGCCGAACAACTACTCACAAATACTGAAGTAATCAATTTTTAAAATAAAAAAAAAACAAAAAATTATTTAAATTTTTTTTTTAATCTAGGAATTATCTGCGAGAACCAGGGCTCAATTGATCAGCGATGTTTTCAGTCTTTCCCAAGCTTTGTACATTAGTCCCGAAATAGCTTTAAACCATATTCGATATCTTGAAAACGAACTGGACTATTTACCATGGAGCGTATTTCTAGAAAGAGTTAAATATTTTACAGGCCAATTGGACTCGACTGAAATTTATAATCCTTTCAAAAAATATATTCAAAAATTAGTAAAGCCATACTACCAAAAATTAGGCTGGATTGATAATCCACTTACAGATGATTGGAATGATAGGTTCTTTTAGACTTTGGTTAAATTTGTAGTATAGATGTATTCACCTTTGCATTCTGTACATTTCCTTTTGGGTTCAATATTTTTTTAATTACAGGAAGAAGTATTGGTGATAATACAGGAGTCATCTATACTAATATCGGTTTATTTTAGGCGGATCTGAATTTTAATTTAAAAGATTTAATAATAACAATAGTTTATTAAATTAATAAATTAACTAGCATAAGTAAAAAATTAGACATTTTTTACAACGAATTGTACCATTTTATTAAGTTTTTCTATTATAATTAGAGTCTAAATTAACATGAAAGCAAAAGTCAGAATAAGGAAGGACTTTAGAAAACTTTGAGTAAATTATTACTCGCATTTTTGTTCAATTGTTAAACAATTTTATTTAAAACTAAAAGCACCAAACTAGACATAATGACTCGTTTTAAAAGTTATTACTTTGTAAAATTACTTTAATTTTTTTTAGATATTTTGGATTAAAAAAAAATTAAAATGCTCGATGCTTTTAGTGTTAATTGAAAATTATTGATCCGTAAAGACTTGTCTTTAAAGACATAGTTAGATTAAATTTGTATATTATATAAAGTTTTAGAAAAAAAAATTGAGAATTTTGGTTCATATTTAGTTTAAAAAATTTATTTTTTAGAATCCATCAATCAAACATTGACCAGAATCTTAAAATTCATGATATATTTGATTTTTGCTAGAATTTAGAAAGTTTTTTTCAATATTCTTTACAAAATTCTTAATGATGCTTAAGATTCTGTTAATTTGTGAACAAGAGCCCGAAAAGAATAACTTGTTTATATTCTTAAAAAAAATTTTTTTAACATCATTTAAAAGCGAATTTCTTTTATATCTTTAATTCCTTAGATTTATTTTTCTAAAAAAAAAGTACTGTAAATGTAGCGGTTTATTTTTCGTTTAAAATTTAATTAGTGAATTTTAGGTAAAGACAATGAATAATTAAAATTTAAAATATTTTGAATTTGGTTTTGTTTTTTTTGTAATATAAGACTTTTTGAATATTTCAGAGCGTCTTTTTTTCAGAAAAAAAGCACGGAGTAAATACTAAAAGTCCTTTTTTATAAAAAAAATATTACACATTTTTATCTTAAAATTTAGTTTCATTCAGAGTTGGATAAAAGTCAAAAGCGATTTTTTTACAAATTTCCTTACAAATAGTATTTAAAAATGTAAAAAATACATGTTACAAAAGTTCTAAAATTTTAAATACTAAAAAGCAGATCTGCACAAAATAGAGTCGATTTTTAATAATGGAAATTTTTCAAAAAATTTTTTTTTAGAGTAGTGAGAAATAGGTTGGTAGAATTTGCATGTCAAGTTGAACTTACTGATTGTTTGAGCCAGGCTCGATCTATTTATAATGATTTCATTGATTCTGGAATTCAAATTAAGTATAAAATAAAATTTCTAAAATTTCTGTTTTCACCTTTTTTAACTTTAAAAACGTTTAGTTTGCCATCATTTTTATACAGAGTGGCGTTTTGTTCATCAATAGAACAAGGAAACGATGCTGATTTTGAAAAATTATTCGAAAAAACTAAAAATACTAATAGTGATTTAAAATCAGCCATGTCATATGGCTTGTCATGCAGCAAATCAACAGCTAATTTAAATAAATACTTAAATGACCAAATGAACTCTAACTCAATAATAGCTGCTATTCGAAATGTGCTATCTAAACCATCGGGTGTATATGTAGCGTGGAACTTTTTGAAACAAAATTGGCAAAACATCTACAAGTTAGCTGAAATAATTAAATAAATAGTTAAATTATTAAACTGTGATTGTAAAAGGGATGGCTCGGCTATTTCAGGAATCGTTTCAGATTTGGTAAAAAAACTCAAAACGCAAAGCGACTTGAATGATGTAAATTAATAAGATTACAAAATTTAATTAGAATAAAATATTTTTTTTAGATAGAATCATTTTTCGGTGACAAAAATTTGACCGAAGCAGACAGAAATAGCTTGAAGGTTGCTAAAAATCAATTACTGTCAAACATTAAATGGTTTAGTCAAGAGTTTAACTCTATCAAAAATTGGACTTTAGAATTAAATATTGGTAAAATTAGGCAATGTAAAGTGTATTTAAATTGGTTAATTTTTTTTGTCAGGAAATGAAGTCAATTACCGCTTGCCTACTAATTTGATACCGAATTCCTATGATATAAAAATACGACCTTACATCGGAGATTCATGGCAAGAGAAAGCGTTCACATTTGACGGATCGATAAGCATTAACTTCACATGCGCTGAACCAACCAAAAAAATCATTTTTCATGCCATCGATCTGGATTTGGACACTGACACTTTTACAATTCAATCAACAGATCAAATGGAAGTAGAAAAAATGTACACCGAGGACAAAATAACCAATTTTATAGAGCTTAATTTGAAAAAAGAGTGCCAAAAGGGTTCCGATTATGTTTTGAAAATGAATTACACAGGTTCGATAATCAAAAATTTGTATGGCTTTTACAGAAGTTCGTACAAAAATGAACTAGATCAAACAGAATAGTAATTTTTATTTAGTTTGTGTTTAAAGTTTAAAAAATATTTGCTAATAAAATAGTTTGGCTACGACTCATTTTCAACCAACAGATGCCAGAAGAGCGTAAGTTTAAGAAAAATAAAAGAAAAAAATATTAAGAATTTTTTGCTTTAAGCTTTCCATGTTTCGACGAGCCAGCACTAAAAGCTTCCTTTAAATTGACAATTATGAGACACCAAAATTTTTCTAGTTCTATATTCAATACTCCGTTGACTAAATCGAGCCCTAATGGAGATTGGTTTGAAGACGAATTTGCCGAAACGCCAAAAATGTCCACTTATTTAGTTGCTTTTGTGGTTTCTAACTTTAAAAATATAACAAATAAAACATCAAAAGGCATTGAAGTAGAAGTTTTTGGAAGACCTGAAAAAATTGATAATGGCGAAGGAGACTTTTCTCTGAGAGAAACTCAATTAATTTTGGATTTTTTCGAAAATTATTTTAATCTTTCTTATCCTTTGGCTAAATCAAGTAAGTTTTATCATTTATTTTGAAAATTTTAGTAAAAAATATCATGCATTATTGATACAAGTGAAATTTGGAACAAAAACACACTATAAAAAAAAATATTTTGCTAAGCTATTAGATAATTTTCTTCTTTGTTTGACTAAAATCTTGAGAGTATCATTACCTTTATAGTTTCAAAACCTTTAGATGACATTTTTTTTGACGCTAAAATGCTTGGATCACTAATTTCTAAAATGTTATTTTTTTAAAAAAAGAAACCAAGTATTTTTCAAATGTAAACCTTTGGTTTAGGTGGTAGGTTAATGATTTTCTCAAAATTAAATCAAATGAAGAAATAAATCAGGTTAATTTTAAGTGATGCCATGATTCCAAATACCCAATGTATTAAATTGTCAATTCTTCAAATTAAAAATTATAAGACACTCGTATGACCATGTTTAAGTGGATGAATTTATCAAAAATTAATGAAATTCATATTCCTCTTTCTGCAACTGCTGAATATTTTCCAAAGTAGTCTAAATTTGGTCACAGAGCTGATAAAGCATTCGAATTATTTTTTTTGAAAAAAAAATAAATTAAAAGTTTAAGATTTTTGAAAAATCGTGGTTAATTCTAGAGGCTTTTAATTCAATTCTTTTTTTAAAGTATCATTATTATTATTAGATTATCTGCAAGGGTTTAACCGCGGAATTAAGCACTTAGCTATGGCATATTTAAACTTGATAAAAATTTAAATTAGTTTTTGAATAAATGTCAAAATTTTTTTTGAAACCATTCACATTCGATTGATGTTCCAGTATGGGGCCACTCGATTTGTAAAAAAATTATGCCTTGCTTGACATGACTTAACAGCTTGTCTGCATAGCGTGTCTTGGCCTCTTGTTTAACCTGCTGGTTCTGTTGCGAATGAGCTTGGAGGTAGAGCGATTGGATGGAACAACTCGATCATGTCGATCCTGTTTTACTTTTTTTCAAGTTAAAAAAATTGTATTAAGTCACCTCAATCCGGCGTTCTTCAAGGCTAGTCAGTCCCAATACTCTGAGCCTTTCTTCTTCACTTTTGTTCCGGATAGATGGTACAAATTTGTTAGCTCTCTTTTGGACTTTTTCAAGTCTCTTTATGTCATGTTTCTTGTATGGACTCCAAGCCACTGATCCATACTCTAATATTGGTCTAACAAATGAGATGAAGAGTAATCTAAATGTTCTGATATCCCAATTTGTAAACGAATTCTTAATTTTTACAAGAATAAAATTGTGGATTATTCTCGATAAATAGTTGTCTCATTTCAAATCATCAAAAATTTAAATTCTAAATAACTAATCATTTCTCAATTATATCATTACTTAAGTTATAAATTTTCATTTAAGTTAAATTAAAAGATCAATCTTTCCTACCAAAATTTTTGAAATAAAATTCGAAAAAAACTTCAGTAAATCAGTTTTAACGGAAGTTGCTTTTATAAATGAATTGAGGAATATTTTTTTTAAACCTAAATGGTGAAACAGTCCAAATATTAAAAAAAAAAAACTATTTTTAAATTATCTAATTTTTGTAAATAAAGATAACATTTAAAATTATTTAAATTTTAGAAGACTCGTGAAGTTTTAAGGACTTCTATTACCATTACCATTAAAAATTAAATATAAGTAAATGAAATTATTTTTCCTTATTTATTTTCAAAAATTTAATCTAAATTTTGTAAAGAATTAAATTTTTCAATATAAAGCCAAAAAAAAAATACCATAAAGACTTGAGATGTTTTTTTGACTTGTCAAGCATTCTGTATTCTTTTGCAGTTAATTTTTCTTTTTAGTCATCAATTTTGGAACAATTTTTTCTAATTCTGAATTTTAATTTAACAAAATAAATTCTACATGATCAAAATGTCCATAAGAAAATCTTGCTTCAAAGGCCTCCTTTTTTTCATTGTAATTTAAAATAAAAATTTTTTAACTTCTCGTGCCTTATCGATAAAAAAATTTAGATCTTCAAGTGTTAAACTTATTCAAAGATTAATTTCAATATCTAAAGATATGCTCTTTGAATTTGAATTGGTCATCAACTTTATGATGCCTATTTATTTCTATTAAATTTTCTTAGTAAACTTTTCTTTGGTTGGAAAAAAAATGTATCATTCATATTTAGTCCCTTCAAAATCTAATATAATAACTCAATTAGATCGCATTATTCTTAATAATTATAAAAATTAATTAAAAAATCTTAAAAATATTATTATTAACAATTTTTACAACCAATTTTAAATATATAGAAAAACTAAAGAAATTTTTTATTTTTTACTTAAATTCACAATAAAGTCAAAATTTAAAATTTTTTATAAAAGGCCAAATCGGTGTTCCTGATTTTAATGCGGGTGGTAAGTTAATTTTTTTTGTAATTTACATGAAATTTTTAATTCTGACTGTGTTCAGCTATGGAAAATTGGGGTGCTGTTATATACCGTGAGACAGCTTTATTTTACAATCCAAAGACTGATGCACTTGCTAACAAACAAAGGGTTTCATCTGTTGTTTCTCATGAACTTGCTCATCAATGGGTTAGTTAAAATAATAAAAATTTTATTAATTAATTTTTTTTTTAAATAGTTTGGAAATTTAGTTACACCGGACTGGTGGAATGATATTTGGCTAAACGAAGGATTTGCATCATGGGTAGAATATCTAGGTGTCAATTATACACATCCCGAATGGAATTTCGTAATTTATTCTAAATTAAATAGATGCAACAGTTTTAGATTTTTTTTAAAAGCTTGATTTGTTTTATGTTCAAAAATTGAAAGTAATGGAATTAGACAGTCTTGAATCGAGTCATTCTGTTAGTTTTGATGTAAATGACCCTGGTGAAATAAATTCTCTCTTTGACAAAATTTCTTATGACAAAGTAAAAAAATTTTAGATTGAAATTTTGAGTTTTTTTTTTCAAATATTTTTTTCTTAGGGATCGAGTATTATTAGAATGATGAATTCTTTTCTCACTGAAAAAACATTTAGAAATGGTGTTTCGGTAAAATGATAGATTTAAAAAAAAAATTTTCTTAAATTTTTTTTAGAATTACTTGAAAGATTTTGCATACAAAAACGCAAAACAAGATGATCTTTGGCAATACTTGACTAATCAATCTTATGTTGATGGAAGTCTAGATCAAAATTTGAATGTAAAAGATATTATGGATACTTGGACCCTGAAAAAAGGCTATCCATATGTTAAAGTCGAGAGGAAATATGCGGAAAAAGAAATGATCTTGACTCAAAAATGGTTTTTGTTGAATCCTGCAAGCAAAATTAAGGATACAGAAGAGTACAATAATTACAAATGGTATATTCCTTTTACTTTTACGAGTCAAGAGGACCCAATTTTTGATTTTGAAAAAAAACCTACTTGGTTGGAGCCGGATCAAAAAGAAGGTATTTTTTTACTTAAAATAAATGAAAACAATTAATTTTTAATTAAAAATTTTTTAATTTTTTTTAAATAAATTTTATTTAAGTAAAAGTATCGACGCAGAATATTGATGATGAATCTTGGGTTATTGGTAATTTAAAGCATTCAGCATTCATGAGAGTCAATTATGATCAGCACAATTGGGATTTACTAATTGAACAGCTTAATGCGAATCATACAGTTATCGACCCTATAAACAGAGCAACTCTTCTTGATGATTCTTTTAACTTAGGAAGAGCGGAAATAATAGATCAGCTTTTATTTTTAAGAATAACTCAATACCTAGTAAATGAAAAAGAAAACTTGCCATTTGTTCCAGCTTTTATAGGCCTTGATTACATTGGAAATATGATAGCAAATGATTTTTTTGCTTACAACGACTACAAAGTAGTTTTTAAAATATTTTGATCAAAATTTTAATTTTAACATTTTTAATTTTTCAGAATTATATAATTAATTTAATGAACACCACTTATCAGAGTCTAGGATGGGATGATGTTTCAGATGATTTAATGTAAATTTTTTATCATTTACTTGTTTTTTTTAGTCCTGCTGTGATAGTTTTTTCCATGGTTAAGGATAAAGAATTAAAATAATGCAACTAAAACTAATGTTAAAAAAATTATCAATAATTATTAAACTAAAAATATAATAGCAATCGAGAAGTTAATTTGGGTAAAAGTTAAAAAATTTTACCACTATTTTATTTAAAATTTTCGGGCCCAAATTAATGAAAAAACATTAATTTATTTTTCGTAATTTTTGGCTTAATATTCAAACACCAAATTTTTTTTTTTACTTTAAGTACTAAAAGGCTCCAAAAGACCCCTTTAAATAATATGCTTTTTTGATAGCATAAGTTACCATAATTATTCAAATATGTTAAAAAATATATACTGATTATTATATTTTAAAAATATATGTCTCTTATTAATTTTCATTTTGATTTTTAAAATAATTACGTTTATTTTTAAGTTTAATTTTAAAATTATTCATAAAAAAAATTAGACAAAAATACCGGAAAAATTATTTTTAAATTCGTATCACTTGTTCTTAACAATTTTTACAGGTTCATTTAAAAACCTTCTCCCCGATACAAATACCACATCTACTGCTTTCGGGTGACAATTGGTACAATTCAATATAAATTTATCATCGAAAAGTCCAGTATCATGAAAAATTCTTAGAGTTTGGTCTCATTTATTTACTTGTAGCATAGCTTGTTGTTCAAACTTTCTCATCTAAAATTTATCGTTTTCCTAAGATTTGCCACTTCTCGGTTCCCAGTCAAACCCATTACGTTCTATTTTTCGAATTTTTTTCAATATAAGTTGCTTATTCTTCTTCAGGTTGTTGATTACCTAAGTATTCATCTTATTTAAATTTGGCATTAGGTTGATAAGGTGTTTTCATTTTTTCTTCTAAATCATTATCAAAGTTTTGATAATTCTCATAATCATTATAATTATCATCAGAGACTTCTTGTTGGGTATAATCCGCATTTCTAAGAAGTTCAAGAACTTGTAAGGTAGCTTTCATCAAGACTTTGTTCAAAAAGTTATTGATTATTAGAGGAATTATTGAAATGTAGTAGAGTTTGGAATTAAAAGGATTATTAGCCATGTCTTTACTTTATTTTACCAATAATAATACAATATTTTGGAGGGTCCAAAAAAAAACCTTTTTGGGTTTTACTTAAATTTTTTTATCCATGAAAATAAAAATATTTTGAATTAATTAATTATAAAATTTTTTGGGTTTTGATGGAAAAAAAGATCGTCAAAAATAATTAAATTTATTGAGCAATTAGCAAAATAAGAACCAAAAAGGGTTTTGGGTGTTAAAGAGGTGTATTTGGTGAGGTTAAAATACCCGATTTTTTACTGAAAAACTACTAAAAATAAATCTTTAATTAATATTTATGTTTTCATTTTCAATATTAAAGTTCAGCTTCAAAACAAAAACTTGTTCCAAGTCTGAGACTTAATCCGTTTTGAAAATCAAACAAGTATTGCCACTTTTTTAGGTACTGAAAAAAGTATTACAATTTAAGTAATTTGGTTTTCAAAAAAGTCTATAGTTAATCCAGCTGTGTTATAGGATCAATAGTCTTTTTTGTTTCTGAATGAGATGATTTACTAAGAAGCCATTTCTCAATTTAGAAGAAATTTTAATTTTAAAATTTGAAAATAATTTTTGACTAAAAATTCTCTTTTGAAATGAAGAATTAATGATAAAAAATTGCTTCAAAATTCATAATTTTGGTCAAAATTTATTTATTACTTGAAGAATTTATTTAAATTTTTTAATTATTTTCAAAATTTTTTTCAAGTGATCTGCAAATTTCGACATTACAGTTGATGTGCAGTTTCGGATTTGAAGATTGCATTACTGAAGCCCGATCTCGTTTTGACGATTGGATTAATAACGATATTGCGTAATTAGATTTTTAATTATTAATTATTTTATTAATTTAAATTTAATTTCTTTTAGACTTCCGAGCAATTTTAAAATTTTAATCTATTCAACAGTGGTCAAGTACGGAGATGAAGAAACTTGGCTAAATTTGTATCAAAAAGCAATAGGCATTTCTGATAACACTGAAAAACTAAGAATTTTCAGAGGTCTAGCTTCTTCGAGAGAAGCTTCTTTGCTGTCAATGTAATTAATTTTAATTTTGAATAATAAAGCAATAAAAAATTTCTTAAGAATACTGAATTCGGCATCCGATAAGAACATCATAAGATCTCAAGATGAAACATCAGTAATTTCTTATGTAGCGAGTAGTCCTTTAGGCAGAAAACTAGCCTTTGACCATTTGGAAGACAATTGGGATGAACTTTTCGAAAGACATGGTGATGTTTCATTTACACTTTCAAGCTTGATCGACTCGGTCACAAAATATTTGAACACAAATTCCTATTTGCTGAGATTATTAAGCTTTGCAGAACGAAATTCCAATTTGGGTGTAACTAAGAAAGCCTTTGAACAAGCGATCGAGAATGTACAATTCAATACCAGGTGGACCATGAAAAATCTAAGTCCAATTAAAGAATGGCTGAATTCTAATCTTTAACTAAACAATTTTAACTAGAAAAAAGACAAAATTAATTAATAAATTTAAAAAATAAATCATTTTAAAAATTTAAAATTTTTTTATAGATTTCCCAACCAAAACACAAAAAATTGCTATAATTTCTTATCTAGAGTCAAAGTTTGCTAATGAAGATCTTTGTTAAAAGCTTTTCAAAAAGTTTATTAAATTTTTAAAGAAATTGCAAGTAAAAAAAACGCTAAAAGAGATTTGTTCAAATTTTAGTTTAACCTTAAATTTTTGGTTTTCTGAAGTCAATGTCCCAGGCAAAAAAAAGCCATTGCAATAAGTTGGCACTTGAAATTGAATCAATGGCTTAAAGAAACAAGTCAAGGACGGTGTAATCAGCTTAGTATGTCAAGTAAATTTTTTATACAAGTAATTCTGGGGAGACTAGTTAAGACCGTAGACTATCAGCTCTCAGAGATACAAGGTGGATTTCGATCTGGACTGAGTTGCGCAGACCAAATATTTACGCTGAGAAGAGTCATGGAAGTGTCGCGCCGACAAAGGGTACCAATACATATGTGCTTTGTCGATTTTAAAGCGGCATATGACTCAGTTGACAGAAAATCGCTCATGTTAGTATTGGAAAAGTATGGCGTGTCAACGAAGTTACAGAACCTTATAAGAGCCTCGTATAAAGATACGGAGGCCGTAGTGCGTGTGTGTGTGGTGAGATGACTGGCTGGTTTAGGGAAAATGAAAAGGCTCTGCCCGAATGTATGAAACGGCTTGATGTGACCATGCTAAAGTGGGGACTTAAGATCAACATCAAGAAGACAAAAAAGATGTTAATTAATGTCAAAGAAGCAGTACACGAGACTCTGAGAATCAGGGGTGAAGAGGTTGAACAAGTTAACCATTTTATATACCTGGGATGTCGTGTGACAAACGATTCGAAATCTAGTATCGAGATCCAGAGAAGAATAGGTCTTGGAGCTCACAGATTTCAGTGCTTGAAATCGATATGGAATAAAGCGGAAATTAGTATTAGAACTAAAAGTAAGATTTATTTAGCTACAGTAAAGGCAACTGCCATTTACGGTGCAGAGTCGTGGACATGCAGTCCTTCTGACTATCAAAAACTAAGTAGTTTTAACAGAAGACGTTTGATGAAGATAGTGGGTCCTCGAAGAATTGGATTAACAGAACAAAAACTCTAAAGTCAAACGAAAACTGTTCCGCTTGATAAAATCGTCAGAACAATAAGGCTCAGATGGGCAGGACATGTACGACAAATGTTGGACACATGTTTACCAAAGATTGTTCTATTTGGTGATGTTTTAGGTGGAAAGCGTGGAAAAGGAAGACCAGAAAGAGAGTGGACGGACCGCTTAAAAGAGGATTGTGAGAGAGCTGGAATTTTCTGGACTAAATGAGTGAATGAATCGAAGAATCGCAAGAAATGGCGCATCAAAATCTCGTCCCTAACCTTAAACAGATGAGGATAAAGGACCCCTTATTATTATTATTGTTATTATAAGTAAAAAAGAACAGAACAAAATGTTAAAAAAATAAATAAATTTTAAAAGGTTAGAAGAACGATGGCAAGCAGCTATCGCCCGATGTCTCTCACTTCCGTTACTTGCAAAGTTCTAGAGTCGCTAATTTAGGACTATTTCGTAGAGCATCTATATAACAATAGTAGGCTCATCACTGACAAATAGCATGGTTTTATTGCTAACAAGGCGTACGCTACCAATATTTGACGAATTGCATATAAAATCTACATGGACTTTGAGAGAGCATTTGACAATGTGTCGCATGAACTACTACTTGTTAACACTAGAAGCACCTCTGAGTCATTTGATATTTTTTCTTTTGAAATTTTTGATTTTTAGAGTTCAATTTTTTTGACATAAAATAATTATGAATTTTGTTCGCAAATCTTCTTTAACACTAGAAGCACCAAAACGAGTCAAAATTACTTGTTTTAATGGAATCTAATGGATAAAAATGGATATTAATTTATTATTTGATAAATCTATTCAAAACTTAATTTTAATTGAGTAAAAATAAAAATTTGGCTAAAAAAAAGTATCTTGCAAAAATTTTATCTTCTACTGAATTCATTCTTTTTTGAACCAATTTTTCATCTTTCATGTAAAATAGGCAAACTATAATTTTTGCATTTTTTAAAATTTGCTTATCTTGGTTAAAGTATTAGGATTTGAGTCAGTTTTTTAAAGATTTGTATACTTTTTATAAATATTTTATGACTCATCCATTGATTTTGTAGATAAATTCAAAATTTTAATTAAAAAACGAGCCATAATGACTCTTTTTGGTGCTTCTAGTAGTATATAATTGATTTTGTACAAAAGAAATATTTTTTTTATTTAATTTTAGTTAATTTAGAAAGTTATTTTTTTATGCTGAAAAAAAAATTTTGCTCAAATAGCAAAAATTGACTTAGATTTTAGCTACCAAAAATCAAAAAAGAGTCATTTTGACTCGTTGGTGCTTCTAGTGTTAAATGCTAAAGAAGTGAATTTTTGCCTGTTAATATTTTATAACTAAGGGAGATACCGGTTCGTTTTTGGATCCGGTTTGTTTCTGTTTCTGGTTTTGTATTAAACCGGTTATTTATGAGGAATAAAAAAGATATTTTTGATCGAAAAACTTTTTTTTCTCTATAAATTTCATAATTTTTCAATTAAACAATTGAGATAAGTCAATTCGGCAAATTGAAGCTTGAGATCAAGATCAAAAGATCAAAATATAAATTGAAATATTTTTTTTTAATAATAGAAAAAAAATATATTTTTCCAAATCAATCACTTGACATGTCATTTCAAGTTTATTTTCATTTTTAAAATTTTAAAATGTCCCTTTTGATCGAACTTTAATAAGTCTAAATATTTTAATTGATTTTAATGAAAACTTACTTTTAAAGACAAAAAATTTGATGTTTTAAAAATATAATTTATTTAAGTGGACAAATAACATCATTTAAGTTTGAATGAGTGGATATAAAAGTTATAATTATAAATTTGTATTTTTGAATTAACTTTACCTGAATTTTTTAAATTGTTGATCGTTTTTGTTAAATAAATTAGAGATCATTTAATTTGATGTTAATTTGATAATGAACCATAATTAGACATAACATGTCTAGTAATGTTTAGTATTTATTTCTTAAAAATTATCAAAATCATTAAATTAATTAAGTTTTAAAATTTTAAATGATCGTTTTGATCTTAAAATTTGATTTGAAATTTCTGTTTTTCAATATTTAACCGCTACAATAAACAAACCGATTTTTCTTTAACGCTAGAAGGACCGGGCGGTCAAAATGACCGCTTTTCATTTTTAGGCAAAAAATAACAGAATTTTTTTTTTTCAATTTTACTTAAATAAATCTCTTCTCTTAAAAAAACAAAGCTTAAAGATTTTTTGTTTTTTGAAAATTTTTCATGTACATCACGACCCCAACAGATGCTGAAAATAAAATGAAAATTAAATGCTATAAAAAAATCAACGGCTTTGAGTTTTGATCCCACGCCGTTTTTTTTGTATAAAAACATGACGAATTAGTTGATGAGATCAAAGAAATAAAGAGAAGAGCACCAGCTAAAGATACTACTCCACAAGAAAAAAGGTCGAATTCAGAGGAATTTTCAAGGATTCGTAAACAGTGCCAGATAAGAATGTGTAATGGAAACAAGAGTAGTAATGTATGATACATGAATGAGCTGCATACCATCATATTATTTGTCGAAAATGTGAAAAAAAAAAAACAATTTATTTTACCTGTTCTTAATTTATTTAATTTTTATATTTTTTTTGATAATTTAATGAAAAGATTAAAACAATGAAAGTTTAACAATAACTTTATTGGAGCACATGGCCTGAATCCAAATACTTAATAACCAAAATTAATAACTTAAAAAACTGAAACTTTCAAATAATGAAAAACTACAAAAAATGAATGCAAATGTAAGTTTCTGAATGAGCAAAACAGGCTTTTGAGACATCTGCACATGATTTTAAACTGTCACTCTGTATTTAAATATGGTCCATAATTTTCCCGCTAATTTTGATAAAATAAAGCTATTTTGATAAAAATAAACCCCTAAATTAAAATTTAGGCTAACTTATTAAAAAGACTCTAATCTTCTGCTCACCAAAAACTCCGAACCCCGACTGGGTGCACCCGCTTTTAATTTAGATGAGTTTTTATTAAAAATAGTGGTACCAAAACATTATTTCCCATTAAATATATCTTTTTTTTCATTTTCTTCAATATTTAAACTTGATTGTTTTATTTAATTTAATTTAATTTAATTTTGTTTTCAATTTTATATTTTGAATTTTTAATTTCTTCAATATTCAAACTTCTTTGTTTTATTTTATAAAAATTTGTTTATGGTAAATGAGCCTAACCGGGTGACCTATCTTTTTTTTAATGCATTTTTGGCACTCATTTTATTCAAAAACTCCAAAAATGCTCACCGAATTAGACCAGTTTTTTCTGGTCACCCCTTTACCTCCTGCTGTTAATTGGGTGAGGCCTTATTGGGTGTATTAGGCTAACCCAGTTACCCATGATTCTGTAAATATTTAGCCCGAGAACTAACCTCTTTTTCAGGATATTCACCGAATTCACCCAATTAGCCCAACAAGAATTAAAAAAAGGATTTTAAATGTTATTTTTAAAAATATAAATATTTAAAATATTCTTTATTATTATTCTTTTAAATATACACTACAACACAACTTTTTAGAAAAAAATTTAAACGAATTATTAACGAATTCAAAATAAATTTTATGTTTGATTTTTTTTTAGTTAAAAAGATTAGTTAAAAAAATCTGTCTCGGAATGTTGTATAAATTTGAAGCTTGAGTAGAGTTCATTTTTTTTTTTAAAAACATCTTTTTTTGCGTTATCAAGATCTTCCATGGAATAATTTTTTTTTTAACTTCTTTTGTTTGTTCTGATTCATTTTTATAATATATTGACGATTATTGATAATACAGAATGAATATTTTTATCAAATAAAATCAAATTATTTTTGTAAAAAAAGGAGAAACAAAATTTTAAATTTTTCATAAAAAATGACGTCATTGTGATGATTTTTGTCCTTTCAGTCTAATTATGTCAAAAATTTTATTTTTAGGGGTAAATGGGTGGGATTTTTGGGTACTGAGGTGATACCTCATTAACCTCTTAACCCATAGAAAATAACATTAGACAACGGATCCATCGGCTTTCTTAAAATTCTAGTAAAATTATATTCTATTAATCAAGACCCGCTGAAAACGATAAGCAAATAAGGTCAGTTCAAACCTGTTGCGTCATCGGATCAAAAATTGTCAAACAAAATTACTAATTTGAAAAATTCTACCGAATTAGCCGAAAAAAAAACTTTGAATTAAAAAAAAAAAGGTTAAAAAATTTTTAAAAATATTTCATTTATATATTTGGATTCCTCTCTTCAAGATTTACAAGAATATGTGGGTTGTTTAAAAAAAAAAATAAAACGACTGATATATTTCGGTTTTTCAAATTACGTTACCGAATTTACATTAAATACATTTAGGCTGTGTTAACATAATTTTATTTTATTTTAAATTTTTTATTTTTTATTCTAAAGGAGTTTAAGCTCGATAAATCTAAAAAAATAAATTTATTATTCCAACACCTAAACAAAAGTTTTATTATCTTTAATATTATTTAGTAGATACTATAATATTTCCCCTTTGAATAAAAGTCAATTCGTGTTAATTTTTTTTTAAATACAACAAAACAATGCTTAATTCGCATATAATAGAAAAAAATATTAGAGATCTAATTTAACTTTAACTAAGTTTCAAATTAAATTAAATCCGCAAAAATAAACAATTCGAAATATTCATTTGACCATGAAAAAAATTTAAAAATTTTAGTAATCGGTTCAAAAATTAAACGAGGGTGAATTTCAATACAAAAAATGAATTTTTTTTTATTTAAAATTCAATTAAATTTTAAATAAAACAAATACAAATTAATCACACTTAAATTTTAGATCACATTTATTTTCTTCAAAATAAACTCCATCGCAAACCGTTTGATTACAATTTGGTAGACTGTATATACCAATCTCAAAAAAACTAGCAGCTTTCAAAATTTCACAATTACATTTGCTTACTTCTTCGATCTTAGATTTTTCCGAGTCGATTTTAATAATCATTTTAGCTGATCTACTTGATTTGAATTGACTAAAAATACACACATCCATACCGTTCAGAGTGCTAAGAGACAAGTCCAAAGTACCTATTTGACTCTCTGTCGAGTGTCTTGAACAAAAACTTTTCGGCTCAAATTCTAACTCGTTTAAATTCAAATAAAGAGTCAAAAGATTGCCAAAGTCAAAGTTTCGCTCAAAAGCATACTCGCCAATTTTCACCAAATTGCCATTTTGACTTGACAAGTCCAATATTTTAAGCCGCATCAAAGAACTAATGTTTGGACAATTAACCAAAAAATTGTTGTTCAACAGCAACACCATCAAGTCTCTCATATCTAAAAATAAATTTTGGTCCAAATTTTTAATTCTATTGCTGCTAAGGTACAAATGGGTCAATTTGGTCAAATTGCGGAACATATATTTTGACAAAATTGATATTTTATTGCTGGACAGGTCTAGATACTCTAAATTGGACAATTTGCTCAAACTTGTCAAATTTTTTATTTGATTTTTTTTTAACTTGAGCTCTTTTAAATTTTCACCAGACTCAATTGCGGACAATAAATTGGTCAAATTGGAAACAAAATTTTGGCTTAAATCAATGGATATAAGCTTTGAACTGAACACATTTGAGTCCAGGAGAGATAAACGATTGGAAGCGAGGCTCAGGTAGCTTAGGCTTTCCAGAGACTCGGTCCAATTCGTCTCGAATTTGTCCAGTTTCAAATTATTCAATTTGAGAGTGCGTAGATTCTTTAGTTGTCTAAGTTCCATGTTTATTTTGTTTAGCAGAGAAATGTTGGTGTTTGTGAGGCCGAATTCTGTCAGTGACTCATGCAGAGCTTTTAAAGAGCCCGACTCTACTTCTTCGAGATTATTTTCTATCATGTGAAGCATTGAGATCGACTCAGCTCCCTCAAAAGCTCCTTTGGTCAGTATTTTTAGATTATTTTGACCAATTATTAAATATTTGATATCTAGATGTCTAAAAGCCTGATCTGGTATTTTTCCGATGTTGTACTTGTTCATTAGGAAAACATTGATGGGCTTGGATTGGTTGGCCAGGCGGCTTGGAAAGTCAGAATTGAAGCGGTCCAAATCCGGTATGCATCTGATGTCAATGGTTTCATCGCTGTTGTTAATGCAGCGACATCGCTCGAATACACAACTGGACCCAGTGTTGGCAAAGTTGGTCGCTAGAGCTATTATAAAGAGGAAAGACATTTTTTTGATTTGAGTTTTTAGTATTTTAAAATAAAGTTTTTTGTCGTCTAATTTAAAGTAAGTTGGGACAATTTAAAGCAAAATGAAGATTAAAAATGCTAATCAAAAGGATAAAATTAGTTCTAGTTCATTTTTTTTAATTTTATTAAATTTTTTTTTGTCATGGATGATTTTTAAATAGCAAATTGATAAGAATTCCCTAATGGCTAAAAAGCGAATCGAATTCTAATGTCAAAAAAGCTAGACTGTGAAAATTGGGTCCTAAGCTTGTCACTTAAACAACCATTTAAGAAAAGCAAATTTAAATCGTTCCAAGCAGAGCAGTTGTTTTTTTAGAACAAATTAAATATTAAATTTATTTTTTCATGCATTAATTTATAGAAGACTGTTATTTTTTCATTGTATCTAAATAATAAGCTATCTAAATATAGTGAATAAATATTTTTTTTAGTATCTAATTATTTTATCTAAGTATCTAAATTTTTCAATTGTGTATCTTTTGCGTTTCAATGCCATTCCAATCCTCGATAACGACAAGCAAGAACCAAAATGTGTTTGCAAATGTTATTTTTTCTCCAATATGGGCATGTGCATTCACTTTGAGACCATTCTAAATGAATAGTAGTCATCCAGATTTTTCGAGCTTGATTTCGTCAAAGTTATCAATTTGCTCTTTGAAAAAATTGGTTTTATAATTTTTAATATCTTCCTTTGATATTTGTTTGTTTGAACAACATTTTGACGGCATATAATCAAAAAATTTCATATTTGTCAATTAGATATTAAATTGAATTATTTTTTGATACAAAAAAAAAATAATTAGATACTGTAAAAAAAATATCAAATACTAATTAATATTTTATTAGATACAATAAAAAAATTAGATACATAAATAAAAAAATTAGATAGCTTTGAAAATAAAAGCCTTTATAGAATATGATATAAAATATTAGCTGAACCAGCTACTTTGATTTCAGCGGTGCAGTTTTTAGATTATACCAAATAAGGGAATCTCTCAAAACATCAAAAAAATTTTAGAGATATCAATTAAATTAGAATAAAATATTGTCAAGTCTTAATCTTACTTTCTAAATAATTCAATTTATTAATTATTTAAAAAATAAACAAGCAATACCATCAATTTACAATTCAGTTGTTTTTGTTTCGTATTGTGAAACAATTTTTTTTCTTTGATTTTTTATCTGATTTTATATCTAATTGAGATTAATATTTTTTTGATTTTTGCTTCCTTGAAAAATACTAATTAACTAAATCTGATTCCATGAAACTTTGTTTTTGACGGAAAATTTCAACAACTTTCCCAAATGTGTTTGATAACTTATAATTCTATTATATTTCAATATTTTTATAGATGATTCAATAGAAAAATGCTTAGACAAGAACATGGGAGATATTTATAATAGGCTCAATGTCAGTATTTTTGTGTATGCGGATGACATAATCCTGAATGAGCCCCGTCGACTCTCATCTCCAATTCCTTCTTAATATTTGTTCAGAATATGGCTCAAAATGGAGAATTAAATTTAATCCATTAAAATCTAACATAGTTGAATTTGGTCCTCAATTATTAAATACTGACTTTTATCTAGACAACCAAAAACTAAACAGAGCAGATAGTATTGAATACCTAGGTATTAAAATGAATTCTTACCTCAATTTTGACTCAACTGCTAAAGAAAATTTCAGAAAAGTAAACAAAATATTCTTTTCTATTTCCTATCTAGGTCTTGAGCAAAAAAATATTTCTCCAACCTTAAAATCATTTATCTACAAAACATAATGTTTATCCAAATTCACATATGGATTGGGTATTACAACTCTAAAAGACGAGACAAAAAAGTTATTGAACACAACCCAGAACAACTTAATTAGACTAATGTTTGGTATAAAATATCCTCAAAGTGTAAAAATATTTAATTTCTAACAGTTCTACTTATTTTCCAAACTATCTTTTATTAGTAGCTTGCAGTATAATCCATTGGCTTCTTGCATTTTTGAATCAATATGTTTAGATATCCCTCTCTTATGAATGCTAAAAACAAATCATTTAAGCATGACATAGCCATCCTTGAAAATTACGCAGCTTATTTGCTTTGTTCTAGCGTTTAGGTCATCACCTAAATTGTATTTCATACATTTTTTATTAAATGTTTTAAAAAGTTCAAAGTTCAGAAATATATTGGGTGGTTTATAAAGACTAAATACAAATAATTCATTATTCTTTCCTAAATTCAGTTTTATATCATGGAGTTCGGAATTTAATTCCTCATAAGAAAAATCTTTTATAAATTCAATTTCTACTTAATTAAAATAGCTACTTTTCCTCCATACTTGTTGCGTGGTTTCGTTACGGACTGATAATTTTGAAAATCAAGGTAAATGTTAGCTTCACTCAAAATTATTTTCAATTCATTGAGCAAAACAATGTCGGTTCAAATTTGAGCTAAAAAATTTCCTAAGAGATGAACCCTACTAGAAAATGGAGACAATTCCAGTGAATAATTAATTAGCTGTTCTTTTAAGAAGATTGCCTTAATAGATTTTTCTTCATTGAATATTTGAGTTGGGCTGTTTTTGTATAAAATCGATATTATTTTCATTTTAACAAAATAAGAATCCAATTTTGTTGTCTTGAAATACGCCATTAAGTTACTTTTTTTTTGATCATTAGCTTTATCTTTTATTTTTTTGATTTAGCTTTTTGTGATTCGTCGGATTCTGAAACGCGCTTGATTTACTTACTTTTTGAACATTGGTAACAAGAGATTTTAATGACTTTTTAGATTGATCTTTTAATTATTCCAAATTTGAGCAGTTAACTTGTTCAAAATCTTTGTTAATTTTGACTGGTAGAACTGGAGGATGCATTCTTTTTGACAAGATTGTGACGACAATAGAGATTCCTCATCTGTTGACTCGTTATTTAATCATGTCTAGCATGTTTATTTCTATTAGAGAAATCTTCTTCTTTTTCTTCTTGAATCGCTAGTTCGCTATACTCGGTTTTAGCTCGTTCAATCGATTTAAGTCATTCAGCTAATGAGCATTTGTGAGTCAAATGTCCTTTTTGATTACATTTTTCGCAAGTTTGGTCTTTAATAGAACATCTTGCAATTGAAATTACGCACTTTAATCTGTATTGAACTGTGGGACCAGTCAAATTTCTAACTAACTGATCTGATTCTTTCGAGAATAAAACTAATACTCGTTTCACACCGTTTTTAACTTGACTATCTTTGTATGTTTCTTCTGAAATTTGTTCAACCTTGAGACCATTGATTTTAACAGCATCGAAAAAGTCTTAATGTAATTCCTTGTTGAAATCTTTATCATTTTATTTTATTACATTTTATTTTTCTATTTAAAAATTTCTAAAATGAAAGAAAAAGTTTTGATTTGAAAAAAAATATTTTATTATAAGGTCAACTCTGATTTTCATTAAGAAAATTAAAAAATTAAAAATTTTTAAAACTAGAAATGCAGAAAAATACATTTTAGTTTGAGTGATCCCCTATTTGAGAAATTATCTAATTTTAAATTGTTGCTTGATTTATTTAGAACACTTCTTTTCGGAATTAGTTTAATGATGCATTTGATTTTTAACTGTTTCACCTTTAAGACTGATTTTTGTTTTTTATATTTTTTTTAAATCTTAAGGAGCTTAAGCTCGGCACAGATTAACAAATAAATAAATAATAAATTACTCTAATTGCAACTTTACTATTTCCTCTTTTTTCCCTGAAGCTTCAGCTATGTAAACATGTGTCACATGAAAGACTCTTTTTCAATGTTTTTTAATTTTCTTCTCATTTTATTTTATATCTTTTGGAAAAGAATCGGTTTACCATCCCTATTTTTAAAAACCATTCGCAAAATTAATAATGAAATTTAAAAAGATTAATTTTCTTTTAATAATCTAGTCTTTAAAAGAGTATACGATGAAAACCTTATGAATTTTAGGCCGGCGGAACAAAATACAAAATTAAGGATTTAAATAACCTAAGTTAATGAATTGACCTGACTTACTGTACAAGACGATTCATTTTAAGAAAAATTAATAAGTTATTTTAAAATTTATTTTTTAAAACTAAAATATATTTTAACTAACAGCTTTTAATTCAACATCAAAAATAAGAGTACTATTTGCTGGGATGTCATTTCCCATTCGTTTATTTCCATAGCCCATATTTGGCGGAACAACAATTTGCCGTTTTCCACCAACTTTCATATTCTCAAAACCAATATCCCATCCCTTGATGACTTCACCAGAGCCTAGACGAAATTTGAATGGTTTGCCTGATTGACAAGCATCGAATTGTTTTCCATTTTGTTTCAACCGGCCAGCGTAATAAACATGAATAAATTTTCCCTTTTTTGCCTCAGGACCTTTGCCAAGTTTAGTATCTTTAACAGTTACTCCTCCGGCTAGCTTTTTTGCTTCACCCTCTGCTGGAACTAATTTAGGAGGCTTTTCTTCGGATTTTTGATTTTTGGCATTTTTACTAACTCCGTTCATTTTTCGTTTTCCGTTTGCTTCGACCTTTTCTTCTTCTTCTTCCTCTTCATCTTCATCATCATCATCATCTTCATCATCATCTTCATCATCATTGTCGTCGTCCTCAACATCATCATCATCATCATCATCATCATCTACATCATTATCCTCATCATCTTCACTTCCCATCTCGCTATCATCTTCATCACCAGCACCATACATATATTCAGCTAGTTCACGATTGGCCTTGGCTATTTTTTCGGCTCTGTCGTCTTCCTCAAAAGGAACCATATTATCCTCTTGGATGTAATAGCCGGTCAAATTTACACTACCATGCACACAATCGAGGTAAAATTTAACATTTTCTCCGGCATTTATCATTAACTGCAATGGCTGCTGCATAACTCTGTCCTTGCTCAAGGTACACAAGATATATTTGCTTGTTTCGGTTGTCTTAACAACTAATGGGACATAATCATCACCTAAAAGATTGAATTTATTAAAAAAATTTAAAATTGAGCAATTTTTTTTCACTTTTTTTCTTCACATCTAGTGAGGCCATTGTGATGTGAACCAATCTTTCACTTTTAAAGTCGAGCTCTTTTGACTCGCCAGCCTCTAGGGCTAATCCAAACAAACTGTTGTCTAATTCACTTAATAAAACCATTTTTGGTTAAAATTTCTGAGTATGCTTTTTTTTTTCTTGAAATAAAAAATAAAATGAATTTTAAAAACGAATTTATAATTTGAAAATTTAGGAACATGTGCTTGAAACTTTATATTGCAGTAGCTTAATTCGTACGTGTAGGAATGAATAATTATGAATAGAAAGCTTGGTGAAATTTCAGTGTCTTAAATTAATTTTTTTCAAAAATTTAGAAAAAATTGTTTTTATTCTTTAGTTCAATTTCTAAAATCAAATAAATTTTTTTAAAAACATTTGTATTTATTGGAAAATAAAATTATTGAATTGAAAAGTAATTATTGAACGAGAAATAATAAAAATTTAAAAAAAAATTACACTTACGCTGAAACCTGACGGAAATGAAAACTTAATAAAGAAATTTTCAGTAAAAATAAAATTTTTTAATGAAAATAAACAGTTTTCTTTATAATTATCAAATAGTAAAACAAAACAAAAAGATTTTAAGACTTCTAAAAAATAGCTAGATTCAAATCTTCATGTTTATAATAATTAATATTAAATTTAATTTTTAAAAAAATAATTTCGACAATTAAAACCCCTAAAACAGCGCTTCGCCCCGGACCCCGTTTATTTTTTAATATAATATTACCAAAAATTACATTAAGTACAAAAAAAAACAAAAAATAAATTTTTTTACAACAGCTGAATCTCAGTGTCCTTCCATGTTGAAAAGATACTAAAATTACTTTTTTTTTCCTTTTTATCTAAGTCTACTTAAAATTTTCAAAAAGTTTTTTAAATTCTATATCCTTTGTCCGTATCCTCTAAAAAATGAGAGAAGAAAAATAAAATAAAATTTAAAAAAAAATTTTTTTCAGGTAAAATCAATTTAAAATATATTGAAGAAGGAAATTAAATATAATTCTTTTTGTTATAAAGTCTGTTAAAAGCAAAATTTTTGAATTTTTTGTATTTTGAAATTTTAATGAAAATTGAACAAAAATTTTTCCTTTTTTATAAATTAAAACTAAAGATATACTGCAGCATAATGCAACATAGAGCAACATACTTTGTTGCTTAATTTTACTAATATTAAAATATAAAACTAAAATTAAGATTTAAATTGATTATTGATATGATTTACAAAAAAAAAGAAAAGCAAGATTTGATTTTAGCTGAAAAAGGTGCAACAAACTATGTTGCATTGTTTTTAAAGACATATTTTCTTTAATTTTAGTTTTTCAAAAAAAGAATTTTTGTTCAATTTTCATTTTGAATTTAACAATAAAGAATTTTTTGATTTTTATTTTGTTTTTAATTTGATGAAGATTTAAAAAAAATAAAAGAATGTCTTTAATGACAGTTTATTATTTTAATAAGATTTGAAAAAAAAAATTTTGGTTTAGGTCAACTATCACATTTAAATTTAAAAATAAATATTGATAGGTACTTTGAAGTTAATGACAATTTTTGTTATAAAAAAACGACCAAATAAAGTTTAAACTATGAAATAAATTGTTATTTCTTAATAGAATTAATGCATAAGTACATTTTTGCATCTAACATACTATGTTGAATTAAAAGGTTAACTCTGCAATATCAAAATGCACATTGCATAGTGAGTTCCACCTAAACGATTCTATTTTTAGTGAGTAATCATTTTGGAGAATTATGCAGATTTTAACTTTAGTTTACCTAAAAATTTTACAAAAATTTACCTCTACATTAATTCTATTAAAAAATAACATTTTATTTCATAGTAAAAACTTTATTTGATCATTTTGAATATCAAAAATTGATCATAAACTTCAATTTGCGAATGATAAAAATTAAATCTAATTTCTTTTGAAATTAGTTTTATAAATCAGTATAGTAGACCGAACTTTTGCAAAAAATCAAAACATAAAATAATTTAGCATATTCTTAATAAAAAATTTTAATTTTTAACTTTACATCACTTCCTGATTTCACATTTTGGCTCCAAATCGGCGTTGGGACACTTAAAAAGGTTGATTGCAATAAAAAGCACTCGGAAGGCTCATCATACACAATACAATATCTAAATTCCTTTTAAATTTCTTAAAATTTAATTCATAAAAAATAAATAATAAAAATATATGTTTTTTTAATTTATTAGAAATTAAAAATTAGAAACAAAAAAATAGCTTAATTTTACAATAAAATCTAGTTTTTCTTAATTTCTTTTTGTTCTATTATGTTTTTTTCCAAAATAGCTTTTTCAAGTTGAGTGTCTTTTTTTTCCATTATTTTTAGCTTTTTAATTGTAATCGACGACTTTCCGAGTCTTCTGAATGACACCAATTCTTCCATTAAATTCTGTTCATAGGCTCTCTTTTCAGAAACCATGCTATAGACTAGATAAGAAATTTGAAAATGAATCAAAATGAGTTTTATTCATAAAGTCATTATTTATAAAAAAAAATGTCTATGGTTCAGTTATTTTATCGCACATTTCATCGATTTTAATCTGAACGTTTGGCGTGAAATTTAACACAAGATTTGAATAGGCCAGTTCTGATTCAAACTTAAAGTCAACTATCTTGTCTTGAAAATTTTTGGTCAATTTCATTAATTCTTTAATTTTCTTATCATCTACTTGATTATCTGAACTAAAACTTGCTCCAGTATCGTTCTCCATTGTCTAAATTAGAAAAATAATTTTATTCAAAAATCAACTCTAACAAAATCTTGAGAGAGTATTTTTTCAAACAGTAAATTAAAGTTAATTCAAGCTTCTTGTAAGTTTAACAAAAAATTAGACAATTTTCATGTCATGTCTACCGAATTTCAGCTTTTAATAATTTAGTGCCAAAATAAATTTTGATTCAATTTTTTAAAAATTTTTAAATTTTAAAAAATTTAACTTTTTAATGGATCTTAAAAGCAGCCATTTCCAAGGCAAAAAGGCAAGATGCTTGTTCAACTACAAGGCAACCATGACCGATGAAGTGAGATTTAGAAATAAAAAAATTTAAATTCAAATTTCTGAAGTTGAATATCAAAACTGATGATATCATTGTGCTTATTCAGTGCTCTGATGATGAAACTTGGTTTGAGGGAACACTAAATGGCTTGACTGGTTGGTTTCCGAGTAACTACGTGCAAATATTAGAAGAACAGTCTGAAATTAGTATTTCTCAGAGCTGTGAAAGTTTTTCTAGTGAGGATGAAAAGTCAAGAAACAAAGTAGAATTTAGTAAGAAAAAAAAAATCTTTTATTAATCAATTTTTCAAAGTATGTTCACGAGTTAAAGTTAATAGAGGAAAATTTTTTAGACGAAATTTGTAAATTTGTAAAAATAACTATTTTACCTTTAAAATCAAATGAAGAAATGTAAACTTTTCATTTAAGTTTAAATTTTTAAAACTTTATTAATATATAGATTTAACGCTGCGTTTGTAGATGGTCTTAGTTCATGCTTGGATGAAGTAATCCGATGCCATCAAGCATTCTATCAGCAACTCAAAGAACTACCAGAGTATTCAAATTTTGAAATTACATTCTGATTTTATTTTAAATATTTTTAAATAAGGGATGGAAATACAAAGATCGGTCACTTTTTGATAACTTTTGCTCCTCAATTTAAACATGTTTATGAAATTTATGCCAAAAATAATCCAAAATTTACCCATCTAATAAACAATAAAAAGTGAGGAATTCTTATTCAAAATAAAATTTTTTTATAATTTTCTTTATTAGAGAAAAGCTGAGTAAATTTTTTGAATCATCGATTTCTAAAATGACCTCACCACTTTTGCCTACAACATCCACAATTACAGTAGCCATTTATTTTACCAAATTCTTGGCCACACCTTTCAAGCAACTAGAGATCTATGTCAAATTTTTGAAAGAAATCCAAAGATATACAAAAGTGATTCTAAATCGAAAATTTTATTTATTTTATTTTTTTAATTCAAGGACTCTCATGCTGATAGGGGCGATGTCCAAAGATCGATCGAATTTTATTCAGAATTAACCGTAAGTTTTCATTTAAAATTTATCTTTAAGAAAAAAATGGATTAAAAAATTTTTTTAACACGCAAAATACCACATTTTTTAAAAAGCGTTTATTACCTTTCGGTTTTTCGAACCCGTTTTTTTCCGTTTTGTTCTTTTCAGCTTTCAATTTAGTCTGGACTCAGCTGTACAAAAAAATTTGGATAAGAATTAAATGATAAACTTCCTCAAATTTTTGATTTTTTATTTCTAAATAAAACGGTTTAATGATAAAATAGAGCCATAAATACAGTGCCGATTTGACACGTGGATTTCTGGGAATATTACGTAAAATTACTTTGTGACAAAAAGTGAATTTACGTAATTTTACGTAAAAACTGGTAAAAATGGAAAGGCCAAAAAAAGCTCAATTTTTTGAATTTTTTATTATTTTCTAATTAATTTTGAAAAATATTGAGTATTTATTTGAAAATTAAACTTGCTAATTCTTCATCATTTTTGTTTAAATTTTTTTGGTCTGAGTTCAGAAAAAAAATTACTTTTTTTACGTAATTTTACGTGAAATTTTATTTGATAATGGTAATTTTTAGTAAAAAAAAGTAAAATTTTAAATTTTTTGAAGAATTTTCACAGAAGTTTATTTTCTTTTATTATTATTTTCAAAGTTTTCGCCAGCTTTTCTCCATGATTCTTTTAAATTAGAATTTTTTGGCACAAGCTTCAACAAATTCTCTTAAAAACAATTAAAATTAAAGCTGCTTTTTTTTCATTAAAATACTTACTTTTTATATCCTACATTTCATTAGGAATTTTCTTTTCATAATTCCCTAGAGTATGTCCCTTGTCATTTACAAATCTCTTCACTATCTTTTTCCGAAACTATTTGTAAATGGATTTTTATTTACTTTATCTTAAAGTTTTAGATTTTTTAGATAAAATATTAAATTAAAAATAAATATAAGAATACTTATGGTTTCAATAGCTTCGCTATCTCTGGAACTACTATAAGTTCTCTTGGCCTTTATTTTGATTCCTGGTGAAAATAAAGAACTGTCAGTTTCTCTCTCAAATTTCGTTATTAAGTTAAGAAATTTTTGTTTAGTTTCTTAATGTTTTCATTCATTGAACAAAAAGTTTTTTCTAAAGATGCATGTTTGATGACTTGATGTCATTGAAGAGCTTATTAGTCTAAATTAAATATTATTTTTACTATACTAAAGAGGATTTGTTGAAGCTTGTGCCAAAAAAATTCTAGTTTAAAAGAATCACGGAGAAAAGTTGGCGACAGCTTTAAAAATAACATGATAAAAGAAAATAAACTTCTGTGAAAATTCTTCAAAAAATTTAAAATTTTACCTTCTTTTACTAAAAATTAAAATTTTCAAATAAAATTTCACGTAAAATTACGTGAAAAAAGTAATTTTTTTTTGCTAGATACAATAAAGAGTTGTTAAAAAAAGACACAATTCTACTTGATGATTTGTGCTTAGACGTCATGAAAAATGAAATGAAGGAAACTGGAGATAATGATGAAATAGAAGTCTAAGAATTTACTAGAGATGAAGAAAATATCAATTCAACCCCATAATTGTACTTTTTTTTTGAGAGTTGGGTGTCTTTGGCTCCTTGTAATTCGGGAAAGGATCGGTAGTACCGGTAGATTTTAGTTTTTCTCATGTAAAATTGATTACTCTTTTAGAAAAAATACTTTTTGTGTTAAACTGGATGGGACCCGCATTGCCACAAAAAAATGAGTTTTTATTATAAAAAATATTATTTTTTTAAAATGCAAAAAAATTTCATAAAAAGCTCAAACAAGAAAAAACATATTTATAAATAAATATTAATAATTTAAAAAGAGGTTTCATTTAATCAAATTTAAAAAGATTGGAAATGTATTTTGTGTGCATGGATAGAGAATTCCAAAGATGAGAACTAAATTAGTTGGGTACTTATATTCGAGGCACTGTAAGTATGGAACGGAAAGATCTATAAATTAATTAAACATATATTCTTGTAGCTGAGATTTAGCGCTATCTTTTACTTATAAATTGTTCAAAAAATTATTTCCAAAGTTATTTTTCAACTCGCCGGTATCCTTTAAGTAAAATTAGTTTTTAAATATTTACGGTAAAATTTTTGTGTGATACTTATGGAAAATCATTACTGCGTATAAAAATTAATTTTTTTAATTTATTTGCAGAAATTTGCTGAATTTAAAATTTTAGTTTAAAATCCACTGTTTAATTAGAATTTTCTTTTCTGAAATTAAATTTTATAAACTTATAAAATTAGAGAATTTTGATTAATATTTTTTTATTTTGGTCAATGGCTTTTGGAACAAAAAAATTAAATTTTTCATTCTAAGAGTTTAGTTTTGAATGTAGCCCTTAATAAACTATATCATGAATTGTTCAAGATTACAAGTTTAGATCAAAAACTTAATTTTTAATGTTGTTTTTCAATTCATCTAATAGTATAATCGGAGTAGTAAAATAAAACGAAAAGTTAAAATGATTAAAAGAAATTGTTAAATTTTTTAGTTGAAAAACAAATTAAAAATTAGCCGATTGAGGAAATTATTTAACGTGAACAAATAAATATAGGTACTATAAAAATTAATACTTTTTCAATAGAATTTTAACTCGTTTTGGTGATTTTTTTTATTCAAAAAACAACTAAGAAAAACTGTAAAATTTTTTTTCAGAGTTCGATTTTGGAAATTAGAAAAATGAGAGAATACGAATTAGACATCATGTCAAGCAAGATAAACAATTTAGACGAAAATTTGTTCAAAAAAGGTGAATCGTCTTATTTGTCCCAAGCAGTTCTGATACCAGAAACTGGCGAAATTAAAGACAGAATTTTGATACTTATATCAAATCAAATGGTGATTCTTTCACCTACAAACAACCCTAATGAATTCGATTTTGAGAATAGAATATTTTTTCTAAACCAGGAAAATAAAAAAGCAGCGCAAATAAAAAAAATCACCAATATTGATTCCTTAAAAAATGTTTATGGGCCTAATTTAGACAGTTCAAATTTTGTAAATAAATATTGTTTCGAGTTGAGCGATGTTACTTTACAAAATAAAGTCAACTCAGGTCATGTTGGAAAAGTTCTCGTAATGTGTTCAACTTTTCATGATCTGAAAATGTGGATTGAACTCATCTCTGAAGCAATAAATAGAACTCAGGCGAATTTGAATTTGTCAAGCTTAAAAAAAAACTCATCTATTAACAAACAAAAAAATGATAATTCCAAATCTTTTACCTCGCCAAGCATTATCAGAACAAGGAGCAAAAAAATGTTTTGTATCAGACCACACGCACCTCTGATACCACATTTTCAGTTGCCCAACGATATTCCGATTTTGAACAGTCAAGATCCAAATTCAACACTAAAAAGATTTATGTACAAAAAGCCGAAATCATCTGACATCGGAAAATGTATGTAATTTTTTTACTTTATCTGACCACTAAACCCAATGCTCCAAAAAAATTTATGTTTTTTTTAATTAATTTATTTTTTTCAAACAGATTCAGATTATTCAAAATCATTTGAATGGAAAAATCATCTTAATTTAATTAAAAACAGAGTTTTTTTTAAAAGTCAAAATTTGATAAGAATAGTTTTTAGATGCGTAAATTTTTTTTGTCCTTGACTTCATTAAATCATATTTTTAATGCTAGAATTTTAGTTTTAAGTTTATTAAAATTTATTAGATCAGCTCTCTTTGAAATTAATTTAAATAGAAAATTGTTTGTTGGATAAAAAAATTTAATCCGCCCATAAAAGGAAAGCTAATTATTCAAATTGAAGAAAATGCGTTTTTTTTTATTTTAAGTTTAAGTGATAGCTTAAAATAAAAAAAAGCTACAAAAGAAAAATTTGATAAAATTTTGAATTTTCAGTTTAAAAGTATTTAATAGTCACATTTGGCTAATTACTTGCTCTTAGGATAGCTTTTTTTATTAGATTAAAATTCTAAATTTTTTATTCAAAACTAGTTAAAAAAATGCAATGTTTTTTAATTTAACACTAGAAGCACCAACGAGTCAAAATGACTCTTTTTCGATTTTTGGCCGCTAAAATCTAAGTCAATTTTTGCTATTTGAGCAAAATTTTTTTTTCAGCATAAAAATAAGAATAACATTCTAAATTAACTAAATTCAATTAAAAAATACATTTCCTTTATACAAAATCAAGTATATACTACTAGAAGCACCAAAAAGAGTCATTTTGACTCGTTTTTCAATTAAAATTTTGAATTTATCTACAAAATCAATGGATGAGTCATATAATTTTTATTAAAAGTATACAAATCTTTAAAAAGCTGACTCAAATCCTAATACTTTAACCAAGATTTAAAAAAATGCAAAAATTATAGTTTGCGTATTTTACATGAAAGACGAAAAATTGGTTCAAAAAAGAATGAATTCAGTAGAAGATAAAATTTTTGCAAGATACTTTTTTTTAGCCAAATTTTTATTTTTACTCAATTAAAATTAAGTTTTGAATAGATTTATCAAATAATAAATTAATATCCATTTTTATCCATTAGATTCCATTAAAACAAGTGATTTTGACTCGTTTTGGTGCTTCTAGTGTTAAATGCTCTTTTTAAGTTCAATTTTTTATTTTTATTAATCCTCACACACTGTTAAGTCAAAACTTTAGTTTAAAAGCAAAGTCTTTATCTTAAGATATTAAAATATATAAATATTAGTAGTAGTAGTAGTTTAAACTGCAGCTTATAGGTTATCTTAGCATAACTATAAAGAGCTGTAGCAATCGCTTCTTTTTGTTTCTACATCCAAACATCAAGCTTCGCTTTAAAACTATTCAGGTTCTTTGCATTTACCACATCTTTGGGAAGTTTTTTCCATCCATTCACGACTCTATTTGTAAAAAAGTTAAATCTAGGAAGACAATTCTTTACATGTCCACGCGTTAAACAATAGCTATTTCTCCTTAATTCATATCTTCGGCTCCCGGATCTTGTGTTTAGACTGTAATTGATTCCTTTTTTAAAATAAAATATTAAAATTAATCTTTGGTTTAATTTAAATAATTTTAATGTAACGTGCTTTACTATTTATGTAGATTTATATAAAAATGTAAAAAAAATTATCTTTCTCAAATTTCCATTTATAAAATCGATTTTTGATTCATTAAACTGATATTTTTTAAACTTTATTTTTATCTTATTACTTATTTGGAATTTAATAATAATAATAGTGATAAGCTGCAGCAGGAAATCAGTAAGTACATTTAAGTAAAATATGAGATTTAAATCGATTATGGTAAATTGAGAAAGATTAATTTTTTAAATATAAGTCTACATAACATGTAAATCATGTTACATTAATCTTAATATTTAAAACCCAAATGTGTGAAAAAAAGTAAAATTTTCATGCATATTATTACGATAACTAACTTTAATATTTGAATATAGTGCTTTTAAAATTGTCTTAATCCATTTTTTCAGATTACATAATATTTTTGCAACCTAAAAATAAATTTTATTTAAAAAATTAAGAAAAGAAACAAACATTCAAATTCATTGAAATTCATTCATTCAAGTTTTTCTTACAAGAAATGTTGTTTGTACAAGATGTCACAAAAAGTTAGAATCAAGTTGAAAAAAAAAAAAATAATTATCTAATTAATGTTTAAGTCCCATGGACAAATTGAAAAAAAAAAAAAAAAAAGGACTGTTAAATATCCATTTTACAATTAAGTAAAAAAATCAGTTTGTTACCAAAAAAATGATTAAGATTAATCAATATACAATATTCTATTAAATAAAAATAGTATTTTATCGAGTCAGTTAGTCCAGGGTTGCTACATTCGAGGCAACATTAAATCAAAAGAAAACTGAATGCTAAATCGTATTTAGTACAATTTATATGAGTCAGATCTTCTACTTTTGATAACTGTTTAATAAAAGAAGTATTCTCTCTAATAAATATCTTATAAACTTTCCTTAAGTATTCAAAAGCGTTTTAGCACAATTGGTTATTGAAAATTTGTTTGACAAAGAATATTTTATGCCTATAATAAATTTGTCTAATCCAGTTTTAGTGCTTTGTTCAAGGGTTTTGTTTTTGTAAATTTAGTGAGTCCAATAAATCGTTTTAATAAAATATTTTGCCGTATATCAAATTCCTTTAAACTCTTTTCATTAATGAAGATATTATCTAAATTATATCTAAAGATTGATTGAGAGAACTGCTTGTATAAGAAAGCTTTAGTTTCTGGGTTCATTAATTTTGGTTTGCATCCAATACTATTTAGAGAGTAAAAACTTTTTCAATTTTTTTCATCTTATTTTCCACAAAATCCTTAATTGATTTTTGATTTCCAATGAGTAGGTCAAGATAAATCAAATTTTGTACTTTTAGAATTGTAGAGCCATTTAATTTAAATTCTGTTTTATAACTTGTACTTTTTTTTCGAATAGGATTGATGCCGATTTAGAGGCATTAAATTCGATTTTCCAGTTCTTGGCATAATTTTACAAGTTCTTGGTAAAATTTTGGTGTGTTTTTCGGATGGTGATAGTAAGACTATATCATCGCAGTAGGCAAGAATCGAAGAATTTATTTCACCAATCTTTTCACCAACTTTTAAATCAGTACATACAGATAGCATTTGATCGATGAAAAATTAAATAAGTACGGAGATAATATTCCACCTTGTTTGACTCCTTCTGTTATTGGGAAAGGATTACTCTTTTCTTCACCAACTTTGATGATCACCTTAGAAATTTCATAATATCTGTATAATATTCTCCACATATAATTATTCATTTTTTCAAATAATTTGAAGAAAAGCCCAGCACGCCATAATTTATCAAATGCTTTACTAGCATCAAGACTTAACGAGATCCTCCTTGGCAATAATAATTGACTACTTCATTAGCTAAAAAATAGCAATGTTTACATGAGCTCTTTTTTTGTATCCAAATTGATTGCTTTGAATGCCATCAAAAACATTCGTTTTGGCCAAGATAAGAGACTCAAAAATAGTTGATAAACATGTAGACACCGTGTTAGGTCTCCAATCTGAAGGATCTTTTGATAATCCATTTTTTGGGATAGGTTTTAATAAGGAAATATCGAAATTCTTTGGTAGATAGCTAATTTTAATAGAAAAATTAAAGAACCATTCAAGCAAAATTAGGAGATTTGTTGATGATCCATATATGAAAAATCATTGCATATTAGATCGTGACCAGGACTTTTCCTACGACCAAGTTCTTTAAGTACATCCTTAATTTCTTCAAACGTGAAATAAATAGGTGATTCATCCAGATTATCTAAACTTTTGTTATAATTTTTAACCTCCAATTCTACATTCTCCTGTTCTCTGTTATTGGGCCTATCATAATGAGAAAATAATCTTTTATAATAGTCTTCAAATTGATTAATGTTTGATTAATGAAATAATGAACAAAAAACAACCAGATTAAAAAAAAAGTCTGACTCTAACTTTTTGCGACATACTGTACAGAAATATTCATTAAATCATTTAATGAACACTTATGAAAAAAATTTTTTAAAATCAATTTTTAATAAGAATTTTTCAATATAATAAATAAAATAAATCAATCAATTAAATAATCAGTACTAATTTATTTTTCTTTTATTTTTATTATTCTGGCAGTGGAGCAACAGGTAAAACCTTTGAATTGATCATCAATTTCAAGATGCCATGCCATTTTCATACAAAATTTAAAAATAATCAATTGTGGCAGATTATTTTAATTAAAGAATTAAATTAAATTTTAACTAAAATTTTTGTATTAAGACCATGGAGCTGATGATGACTTGAAGCTTTTAAATGTAATAGATTCATTAAGTAAAATTAAAATACGCCAAGGTTCTAATATCAGCTCAAACAGTTCGACATCAAATGTGAACGAAAAATCTAACCTAATAAATAAATCAAATAATTCAATAAGAATGAGAGAAAATTTCAATGAATCATTTAACTCGACTTCTACTATGAATGAAAAAAGTCTTACTAAATATGTAAATCAACTAGTTGAGGAAAAAAATCAACTCGAAGCTCAATTGCATTCAGTAAGCAATGAATTGAATGAATTTAGAAAAGCAAATAGAGAATTAAAGACAGTAAAAATTTTGCATGAATTGTTGTTGACAAAATTTCATAAAATTCCTCGATTTTGTGAACAAATAAAATTTCATTTTTATTTAATTAACTATTTAATTAAATTTTTTTAGATTCTAATTAGTTATCAAAAACACTTGGATAATGAGAAACAAGCACGTAAGAAATTAGAGTATACAATTAAAAAAAATACCAAACAAAATCAAAAACTGATCTCTGATGAACAAGTTAGTTTGACCATGAATTTAGATCATGAATCGGCGATTTAACAAATTGTAATTATTAAGACTAATTTTTTGGATTTGATTTTTTAATCGAATAAAGTTTTGTTTTATTTTGAAATTCAATTAAAGATACTTCTGTCTTGACACACAGAAATAAATTTTTATAATTCATTAAGAGTAAATTATATGAAAAATTTAGAAAAATGCATTCAATTAGTAATCTGATGAAATTTAATAAAATTAATAATGAAAAATTAAATTTTGAAAAAATGAGTCTGGACGAGCTAAAAAATCACCAAAAAAAGTTTATCGGCATCAAATCGAATGACAAGCTGATTAATTCTTTAAAAGACAGGGGAGAAAAAATTGATCAAAATTTAAAGATTATACAAGTATTTTTTTATTTGATCAAGCATCAAAAAAGTTCTTTCAAATTTATTCTTAAAGGAATTAATCATAAATTTGGAGAACAAAAAAAATGAAAAACAAGAATCAGGTCAAGAAATAGAAACATTGGTTGATAAAATGGAGATACTTGAATTTGACAGAGAGAAAAGTGCTGAAGAAGAAATAGAGAAAGTGCAGAAAGAAAATTATTTTTCAAAAATTTCAGTAAAGTCCGAAAGAAAAAGCGAAAAAAATATTGACGTAAAAAAACTCACTGAGGTTAAAGCCAAGATAAAAGAAAATATAGACAAACAGTTTAAATACAAAGAATCCAAAGAAATTCCGGTAGATGAAGCATTTAAACTATTAAAAGAACACGAAAAGCGTATTCAAGTAATTAAAAGAAGTTTTAATCTTAATTTTTGTGTTATTTATTTGTAGGAATACCAGATGAAACAAGCAGCAGAGAGGCTTTTAATGGGACAATCTGTTAAGTACGAATTTTCATTTTTGGAAAAAAGTGATAAAGAAAACTTGGCTTACCGTGAAAATGACAGAGAATTCGATGACGAAGATGATGAAGATGATGAAATCGAGAGTGAACAATTTTTTGAAAATGATTTTTATTCCGGATCTGGCATTGATAAAATACACAAGTCAGAAAAAAAGAAATACAAGCAATACAGTGATGATTTGGAAAAGGTCGATTAAGATTTGATTTATTATAAAAGCTTAAATGCAGTGTAAATTATCAATATTTTTTTTTATTAATAAAAATTTTAATTAAAAATCATTTTTAATATTTTGATCGAATTTTGTCTAAAAATAAATTAGATTTTTTAGTTATTTTGAATCAGAGTTGTTTAAAAGACACAAGTCTCAAGTCAAGTCCAAACTTTTTTTTTTCAAAAGTCCGAGTCAAAGTTTATTTTTTTTTCACGATGAATATAATGACTAGAAAAATTCTTTAAGTGTTTTATGAATATTAATGAATATTAACTATTAAAAACAAGATTTTGATGAAATAATTAATATTCGAACAGATGAACAAAATAAAGTGTTTTATCGTATATTATCGCAAACATGACATGTATAATCGTATACAAAATTTTTGAATTATTTATTTTTTTGTATAATTATGTATGCTTTTATACAAAATATATATACTAGTATACTATACCGATATTTGGACGTCATTGAGTAATGAGCCTTATATAGCAGTTACTTGCGACCTACACCTTTTAGATACTATTTATTTTACAAATCCTCATAATTCAAGTTTTATAAACAGAACATTTTTATAATGACTTTTTATTTTCCAATAAAGATCTTTTATGATTTGGAAATATCAAATAATGTTCGGTTTTTTGCAAATGCAAATATGGTTTTAGAGGAATAAATTTTTTGTTCTAAACAGAACAAAATGAAGCAGAATGAAATGTAACAAGTGGTAATTTAGTTAGAAAAATTAAAAACAGCAACTTCCTCTCAACTAGAGAATGAAAAAGAGTTTTTTTCTCCAAGATTCGATACAACTAATTGGTAATAGGCTGAAAAAAACTCACCGAATTATTTGGACAGGAACTAAAAAATTACACAATTTTCATTTTGATATTTCTAAAGCTTTGAATAGAGTTTGGAGTTCCAAAACTTGATTTGAGAATAAAAATAATGCTTCAAAGGGTCGAATTAAAAATACCTTACCAGTTTTCGAAAGAAATTCGACCTTAAAACAGGCTCTTTAGATCATGAACTTTTTCATTACCAAAAACTTCAACTCAGCCTAATGCTCCAATTTCAACAGTAGTTGAGTTAGGTCTTTTTTAACTCAATCAACTACTAGCAATAATTTAAAAATAGCCAAGGTAATCAAAGAAAAACCGTTTCAGTTAAATAAGGTTTGAAATAAAATTAAATACAGAAAATTAGTATATTTTTTAATTGAAAAAAATGGTCTTTTTTCATCTGTGTTATTTATTTTATTTTAATTTTGCTTCTAACAAAAAAAAATTATTATAAAAATTGCTTTTTTTCTTCTAAAAAGTAAAAAATTTGCTCCTCGAGAATTTTTTTTTCAAGTGAATGGGGTTTAGACGGACTGCTTGGGATCCAATTGCTTCCTTTCAGCTCTTTGAGGATTTAAAATTTGCTTCTACAATATATTTTTTAATTTTTTTAATTTTTTTTCTAGCTAAAATCAAATTTTCTAAAATATTATATGAATTTTTAAAAAATGGAAAATAGAATTAAATGGAAAGAGAAAACTAAATAGATTTTAAATTATTATTTTTGAATTTTAATCTTGAATGATATTTGCATCTAAACAGTTGACAAATTAAATATTCCAATAATCGAATTGTCTTTTAAAAATAATCTGTTGAAATTAATAATCTGTGAATGATTGAAGATTTTATTTAAGAAAACAATGTCCATATGTCTGTTGAAAAACGAGGTATGGAGTCCATACCTCGTTTTTCAACAGACTTTGATAGATTTTGAGTAAAAAATAAAAAAATCGATTAAAAATATCCTATGAATAATGGAAAAAGCCACGAAGAATCCAAAAATATTGTACAAATGCTTAAATGATCAACAAATAATCAAAGAATCATCAAGATCAGCAAATATAACTCCATTGTTTTAAAAAGGTGGTAAATCAATGCCGGGCAATTATCGTCCGGTGTCTTAAACTTCTATTTCGTGCAAAATATAAGAAAGCATAATAAGAACCAAAATTGAAGATTATCTAAGAAAAATATTATATCTAAAGAACAGCATGGATTTGTCAAGAAAAAGTCATGTACACTTAATCTTCTGGAAACTCTAGATTTCATATCAATGAGTCTAGAAAAAAATATTCCTGCTGATGTGATTCTGCTAGATTGCGAAAGCATATGATTCTGTTCCGCACAGACGACTTACAGCTAAATTTAAAGCGTATGGCATTGATGTTCTGACACTAAAATGGATCGAAGCCTTTTTAAAAAACCTCACTTCAACACATCAAAATGGGTGTTGATGTATTATGGTTTAAAAAAAGAATTTTTTTCTTATTAATGCTAAGCGGTTAGTTACGTCAGAAACCGAAAGAGATCTTGGTGTTGTTTTCAATACAAATCTGAAATGGAAAAATCAAAAATCAAAAAGCACCAATTTTAATTTCACAAAAAATCAAGGAAGAGGTCACTGCTTCAAATATCACAAAAAAATTTCGAGGCACCAGCATAATTAATTTTTTTAAACCAGATTTTGATAATTCAAGAAATAAATCACTTCATAGAATATAAGAACTAACATTCATCTATTTTTTTATATAAAACAATAAATGAAGGAAGAATTTATGCTGTCCAAACTTAAAAAGTTAATTCTTTAGAATTCTTGACTCATTTTGCGTAAAGCCACACCTTGAATACGCCGAAGCTGCCTCGAGTCAATCAATTAACTAGATGACTGTCAATTTAGTAATTTATAAAAATCTTATTTTATTTTTTATTTAATTAAATTTTGTTTTAATTTAGAATATAATTAACAAAATAAAAATATAGAGTAATACTTATGTTTTTATTTCTTTTAGAAATATGGGCGTCAATTGATTGAAAATAAATGATTAATTATTTTTTTCTAGAAAACAATTCAAGTTTTAATTTTGCTTTAAGTTTTCAAAATATTTTAAAAGTTAACTAAAGCTAAAGATAGACATAAAGTTGGTTTTGTTTTACTTAATCTAATTTTAGAGTACAATTTATTGATTAAAAAAATATTTATAATTCTAATAATTAAAATTTAGAAATAAACGTTAAGGTATTTGAAAATTTAGAATTATTTTTCAATTTAATACCTGTGATTAAAAAAAATTTAATATTTATTTGTCTTCAAATAGTTAAAAATATTTTGAAATTAAATTCGACTGTAAATACGCACTAGAATTTTTAATTTAGTTTTAAGCTAAATATTTAATTAATAATTGTGATCATTGGTCTTTTCGTACCAGGAAAATTGATTTTATATAACATGGGTAAGTTAAAAAAAAATTTCATTACAAATTTCTTTGAGCAATAAATATTTTTATTTTTGTCGTCTCATTTCCATTTATAAACTTCTAATTAAATGTTTGGCTTATTGACACTGAGCTCTAGGGATTTAAATTCTGAAGTCTTTAATGAACACAATTTAAAATTCAAAATCCTAAAATATCAACAAAGTACATAAAATTGCTTGTTAAAACAAAAAAAACGAATATGTTTTTAATTTAGTTAAAAATAGTTAATTGACTGCTTTAAAATTTAAAGCTAATTGAAAAATGTCCAGACTTCTTGTCAAAAGCTATTTCGACGCACATAAAGTCTCATTTTTTATAATTCCCTAAAAATAAAATTTTGCTAGAGGAATTTTTCTTCATGTTTGTTTTGGGGACGGAAATTTAAATTTAAATTTATTGATTTTACTTAAGCTAATTAAACAAAAGTTAGGTAATGAATTTTTCAACTCAATTTTTTCCCATAACTCAAGCTAACGAGCTAAGCTTTATTTCAGCAGTTAATTATTCATCTAAATTTTTTGATTTAATTAGAAAATAATGAACCATCCAGTTCTTTTGCCAAAGCGAAAAGAATTCGGTTTTTTGAAGCCTCCACAGACCCAAACAAATTTTAAGAGCTCGTCGATTATCCGGTACACGCCCGGCAAAAGACAAGAATTCATCACCCAAACAGCCAAGCCGGTAACTTTGAGTCAGAGCATCAAAACCTTAAGAATAAGCTACGAGCTAAAGAGCGCCAGCATGGTAAATCCGAAACAGTACGAATGGAATAGTGAAAGTTTTAGGCCCGAGCAAAAAAGTGACCTGAAAAAAGAACATTTCAGAAGACAAGCTTACGTCACTGACACTGGCACCAATTTTAAAAATCTGAAAAAACAGCACCACGTTCTTAGCATTTATTCAATTGATAATAAAAAGCCGAAAACTGCCGACTCGATCAGATCAAAAAATGGCTATTTGAATAAGAGAAAGGGTGAGAGAAAAAATTGCGTAGGAGCTTGTGTCAGTTGTAAGTTCGGCAAGTGCATTAAATTGGAGGAGTTTGTAACTTTAAAGGCGATCAAAAAGCCAGATGATTATGACAGAATTCCGACAGCCAATTCTTTGGCCGAATCAAGGACCAGAACTGCAAATAGGTCAACTTATTCGGACATTTTTAGTAAGAGAAGCCGCAAAAGTGCAGCTTTGTCCGAATCAACAGGCAGAAAGACCACAGAGAACACGTATGAGAACAGTTTGTACCAGAGGTTAGATGACGAAGAAGACGATGATGATATCATTCCAAAGCTGACTCTTTGGCTGGTCTAAAACTGTTGTTTTTTTTCATATTGTTTATTTAAATAAATTGGAAAAATTGCTAAAAGGCTTCTTTTAATTCGTTTTTAGATATCTTTTTTGCTACCTTTAGATTTAAAATTAATTTTGTAACTTTAGCCAAATTTTAAAAGTTGTTGTTTTTATTTTTCTTCAGGTGAATGTATTAAATTAAACGAAATTTTTTGACAATTGTTACTGAACAAATTTGTTCAAATTTACCAAGTATCAAGAGCTAAACATTGTAAAATTTAAATGTATTACACAAAACCTAGGAAACCCCGTTTTCAAAGAAATTTGTTTATTTTAAAATTGGTCGAACTGAAAAGGCTTTAAATGAATTTCAATTTTTTGTTTTCTAAGTGAACAATTAAGTTCTATTATATTCAGAAGAAAACAATAAAAATCTTTTTTTAATTAAATAAAATTTAATTTTGATGAGATTTGTTTTATTTTCCCAAAGATTCATTTCTAATTAGTTTGTATCTGAAATAGATACCCGAAAATTCTGCAAAGCTCTGCATTAAATTCAGTGTTAGAACTGTGATCATTGGAATTCAGCATTTTTATGTAAATTTTCTTAAATAACTAATCCTTGTTATTTACAAAAATTAGCGTAAAAACTTATAAAACTAAAAACCCCAAAAAAATAAAATTAAAAATAATTTTTTCAACTAATTTCTGTAATTTTTAGTAAATTTTTTACATATAATGTTCAAAAAAAGGAAGTCAAGATAGTGGTTTGATCATTCATCATTTTTTGCATCTACAATTTTTATGTTTACAGCAACTTGAAGTTCATGATCAAAACTTAATTGATTTAAATCTAAATAAAAATGATGAAATTAGCTTTTATTTTTTTTAATAAAACAAAATTTTTATTTTAATAAAAAAAAACAAACCTTTTTTATTCTAATTGATTTTTCTAAAATCTCTATTTGGAAAATTTAGAGACATATATTTAAAAACCACATTAAGCTATCCAATTTATGGCTTTCAATTCTTTTCTTTTCTTTCAAGCATTACCCACGATCTTAAAATAGGTCTTATAAAATCGTTTAAGATAAAATTAGTAGTAAGATCAATTTCTTATCTCAAAAAAATTCCAAATAACATCTTAATTTTAAAATTATTATAAGTTTTAACTTAAGATCTTGCTCATTTCTTAAGAATAAAGAATAATGAGTTTGTTTTAAATTTTGCTTTAAATTCTTGATTAAGATCTTAAAGTTTTCTTAACTAGAGATTTTAACAGCATAAATTAAATCAAGAACTTGATAAGATCTGAGAATTTTACCAAAAGTCTTTACTTGTTAAGAATTCTATAATATTTTTTAAATTCTCTTGTAAGATTTTAATAAAAAAAAAAGTTAAAAATGTGCAGAATTCTAATTCATATCAATTTTGAGAAATAAAAGAGAAATAAATGAAAATCTTAAATATTTATTTATTTTAATTAATTAAATCTTAACATTTAAATATTAAGTTCAAATGTTTAATTTTAATTTAAAAAATTTTTCAATTTAAAAAAAAAGTCAAAAAGTTCCCATTTTATTATTCCTTCCAGAATTTTGAGTCAACGAATTTTTATGTCAAATAACAAATCATGAAAATCTACTATTTTTAGAAAATAATAAATTTCCCTTAGACAATAGTTATCATTAATTTAAATATACAAAAAGAGGTACATCTAGATTCATAAACTTTTTCATAGTGTACAGAATGAAAAATTAAACCTTTACAAACGAGTTGTTCGATTAAAAAAAATTTTAAATTATTTTTACCAAATTAACTTTTTAAAATTTTTAATTTTGTTTTAGCTACCGAATCTCAAAAAATATTTTGGATTTTTGAAGGAATTTTGGATTTGGGTCAAGAGGAATATTTGAGTTCCCGATTTTTATTTTCATTCCATTTCATAATCATTCAAAGACCAATTTAGGTAAATGTTGTGTAACAAGTAGTCTTTTCGTTAATTTTAGATCGTCATTTTTTGCAGTACTCAGTGATTCTATTCATTGCCTTTTGAAGAATTTTTTGAATTTCTCTTTTACTGGCCTTTTATTTTAACATTAGGAGGAATACTTTTAGCTTTATCGCTAAAGAAAAAAAAGAAAAACACTCAAATTCCCTGACGGACTCCTCATTTAATAGGTTTTTTGAAATTTTGTCATTGTGGCCAGCTCTGAAAGAGCGGTTTCTGAGAAAGCTTTCAAACTATCGAAGAAATATTGTATGAAGATTGTGTTCTTTTAATTTTGTAATTATACCATTGTGTGATGTTTTGTCAAAAGTTTTTTCAAGATCGAAGAAGATAGCTCCAGTTTGTTGATTGTGGTTGAAACCATCTGTCATCGATTGGTTTAATCTCAATATGTGATCTTGGATGCTTTTGGATTTTCTGAAGCAAGACTGACAAGTTGGTAGAATTTTTAAGTTTTCTGCCTAATCTTGAATCTTTTGATTTATAATTTTTTCGAGCCATTTGACTAAGCAACTGAGAAGGGAAATAGACCTGTAAGAGTCTAGACTATCTGGAGGTTTATTTTTTTAAGAATCATGATAATTTTGGATTTTTTCTAAATTGGAGGTATGTGGCCAAGATTGAGAGAGCTGTTAAATATCTTGTGTACGTTAACAAGCTTTTGCAAAGGGAGATTTTTAGATACCTTGTTGAATATTGGATCAAAACCTGCTCCTGCTTTTGAGTAAGTTGTTCATAACGTTTTCATCATTTTATTTCTAGTTATATGCATATAGCTTCCTAATGGAAAGATAGACGATTTGTGTCTCACAGATATTTGACTATCGTTAAAAAAATTTCTAAATTACATGAAAATAATTCTGCAACTTTTATTTTCCATGTTTATGCTCAGAAATGCTTGCTAATGCTTCGATTCCGATTGATTGAAGTCCTTTTAATAAGTGAGTTTGTCTTCAAGAACATGTTTTTTTGTGCTTAGTTAGCTCCGATTTCAAATTTTTTTGTGTGCTGGATTGCTGTGTTTTTGAACCAACCTTTCCAGACATTTTCCTCTATTTCTTTTATCTTTTTCTACAATCTTTCCGTCAGCACCAAGTAACAAATAATTCTCATTTAACCGAAGACTTGCTAACTTTTTTAAGGAAAAAAAAAGATTTGATACAAATTTTTTAAAGATGTTTTCCTCCAAGTTCAAGCAGCCATAGTTGAAGCATCTCCAATACAAAAGTGCATTTTTGGCTTCTTTATTACGCTTTAGTAACCATGGTGACAACTCTCAATCAAATTTTTTAAAATTGAAATTTTAAAATTTCCGGAATATTTAGACCATATTCTAATAAGCCTAAATACATTTATGCTTATTAAGATTAAAAATTTTGTCTTTACAATCCATATTGCAAAATAATCATTAAGTTTCAATTAAATAATAAAAAGTTATTTTACAATTTAATTTTTTAAATTTTGTTTAGTCAATTAATTAAAGAAAAATTCTATAAAATATTTAAAAGATTACTTTAATTATTTTAACAAAACAGCCTAATAAAAAAAGAATTACAATTATAAATAAAGGTAAATGCTACCTAATGATAACATATTATGTTATCACCTGATAAAACTTTCAACTAGACCCGTTAAATGAACACCCCATGTTAAGAGCTATCTCTAGTTATAATTTAGAGTAAATGTAAACGGACACCTGAGTGATCAGTATGCAATTGAAGCAGAGATTCCACAATAATCAGGTTTTGTGATTTAATTAATCGAATTCTCTTTATTTTTCTTTGGTATTACGTTTGAATATATATATAGCATTGTCGTTTTTTAAAATGCTTTTTTTACTTAACAATCTCTATGGGAGGTTGAATCTTTCTAATAAATAAATAAAAAATAAATAAAAATTGAACCTAAAATAATATCAAGGTTAACTTGGCTCAAAAGGTAAAAAAAATTTAATACTCTAAAATTAAAATTTAAAATCTTAAGCTGAGATTTAATTAACCGATGGTTGGAGTAAAAAAATTTAAGCAAAGCAAAATAATTTAAAAATTAAAAATTGAATTAACAATTTTGAAAATTTTTAGCATAAAAGTCTGAAAAAAAGTAACATATTTAGAACAATGTAAAGTTTAGTACTTTTTCTATCAATATTCGATCTATCCTTCAAAATATAAAGATTTTTTTAATTTCTTCCTTGTTTTACTTTTAACAAATTATGTTAACCAATTTTAATTAAATTAAAAAAAAATTACAATTAAAAATTTTTGTGCAAAAATTATCGCTTAAATTTGTTAATGAAGGAAGTGGAATTTTAATTAATAAATAAATAAATTAGCGTGGTAATTAATTTTTATTTGGATTTTTTCTGATTTCAACATGCTTTGATTTTCTCAAACAATTGAACTAGAAAAAAAAAACTTTCCATTTGAAATACTGCAAATAAAATGTGCTGTGAAAAATCCAATTATTTTCAACATCAACACAGGATTTTAGCAAGATAAAAAAATTGATTAAAGAAAACTTATAGACCTTGAGAGAAAAATTTATCCTAAATTGAAATCGATTTTCTGTAAAAAGATAAAAGAATTAGTAAAATAATTACAGTTAAAGCATTGGTCTATGAATTTAAGGTCTTCAACTAATTAATCTTAACAAGGTCCGATCACTGAGCCCATTGCATAAACATAATTATCTTTGATTGAAATCAACCAGTGCTCAAAGCTCAAGAATTATTAATTAAAATTTCAAAATGTGCAAAAATTATTTTATTCATTCAAGAGTTGAATTTTGATTAAAAATAAACTCGAGTATCTTTTTATTAGTGCTTTTTTAAAACAAGTGATAGATAAAATTTAGATTAGTTCCTTGAAGAAATCAAGTTTGACAAAACGAAGTCCGTCTTCACAAGCTTTCAGCAAGGTGGACTAAAAAATGCTCGATTTTTGAAAACATATTTATTTCAGAGATAAAAAAGGACTTTACAGATGTCTTTTTTAATAGCTAAAGAATTTGTAATACAACACCACTGTGAGGTATATGAGGAACTAGATAACTAAATAAATGGATGATTGAAAAAATTCTAATTAATAATTTTTCTTGTATCCTTCTTTTCAACATTAATCAAACTGATTTCTATGTAAATTGTGCATTATCTTTAAAAAGAATCTTATTTAATCTTTTAGTTTTAATTTTTTTTTAAACTGGAAGGAGTTTTTTGCTGAGAACAATTTTAATTTTATAATAAAATTTAATTAAAAAATCTTTAAATGAAGAAAATTTATCAAGGATTTCATTATTCCAAGTAAAAAAGCGTAAAAATGAGACGGCTAGTATCAAAAATTGTGTTCATACTAAGATTAAAATGGAAAATTAAAAGAAAAAACTTAGTCTACACATTTTTTTCACAACCGACTTTACCTATGAATATTTTTTTAATGACAACATAATAATATACTTTGCCAGATGATTCAAATAAAAATATGAGAGCTTTTTTTTTTCAATTGCGTGTTTTTATTTATAATTTTCAAATGGTTTTATGTATAAAAGGTTCAAAATTGACGCTTCAGTTTTTAAAATATAGTTGTCAAAATGCTGTTTCTTTTTCAAGCTGGAAAATATTCTTTAAAAATTTTTAAAAAAAGAAACCTCTTTTTCACCGATTTTCCGCACTAGCCACAAGTTACATTGAAACTTTTGCGTTTAGAAAAGATGATGAAAATTTGGTTGCTCACCATTTTCCATCGTCTAGTTAACTCAAAGATCTTTTTTTATGTTGGCTTTTAATTCTTCTCAGTCTTTTAATGTTTTTGAATACATTTATCAAAGTAAACAGTAAACAGGCAATCAATTCTACAGGTCATTAATGAATAAAATGAAATATGCTTTGATATTAAGAATAAAATATTAAAAAGAAAAACTTGTTTTAATCTTTTCTTTAATTGTTAATATTAGGGAATAATTTTTAAATTCTAGGGCTGATTCTTAAAATAAAAAAAATTTTTAAGTTTGATTTTAAAAAAATTTATTTAGTTTGGTTAAGAATTTTTTTTAACTTTCGAAGATTAAATTTTTGATGGGATTCAAAAAAAAAATTTACCAATATTGATAGTTTGGTCTTTGAAATACTTGAAAAAGTACAAAGAAGAGCGTCTAATCTGATTGATTCTGCTAGATAAAAGTCTTATGAAGATCAGCAATTCAGCAAGTTCTTTCGTGACTGTTGACCTCCATATTTCTGCTGATCCTTCTACCTAACGTCGCCCTTGACGTGTCCATTTAACCCCCTAAGTATAAAATTAGTTACAAAGAAATCAAAAACTCAGAAAGAAACTCAAGGAAGTAGTGATAGCAAGTCAATGACCGATCTAGATGAGGCCAAATGTCTTTGACACTGCAGAGACTACTACTACTAAATATCCATTTAATAGAGACTCTCTTAGAGACTTTTACCTATTTAGCTTTGGAATTTTGTTCTCTTTTCAATTTGAAAATAATCAAAAAAAGTCAATTGAAAAAAAAACTTACTTGGAAATACATTGACTCAAAGTATTTCCATGACAGCTTATTTTTTTTAAATTACAAGTTCGAACCATGTGAATTCGAAAAATCAAACATTGCTAAAAGAAAAAAAAGAAAAGATTTTCTTGGATATTTTGATTTTAAAGTAAAGATTCGATGTAAAATTCTAAAATTTTTTTTTTAACTTTTGTAGCCGAAAAAAAAGCCATAAAAAATTATCTTTTCTTGTAAATTTTATCGAATTATTTTCTACTTTCAATTCATAGTTTATTTTTTCAAGTTTCAATCTTATTAATTAATAAATCATTTTAATTGATTGATTTATAAGTAAATTATTGAATTTTGTAATAGCTGTTTTATTGAGATTTAATTTTATGTCGAGATGGTACTAGAACACTAGAACGCCTAGTGGGTTGATTACTACCGTTATTAGAATTTTAAATTCTTTGGATGAGTTTGAGTTTCTCAGTAATTTTTATTTTTTTTATATTTAATTTGAGTCTTGATAATAGTTGAAAAAATTTTCCTATCTTTTACTATTTTTTTAAAAAAAATTAGAACTCAAATTTCTTATATATAATCATCGAGCTTTCTAATCTTGAATAAAATCGCAATAAGTTTTTTTTCCAAAAGGTTTAAAAAACTTTGTTTACATTGGAAATCAAACATAATCAACTTTATTCTATTTAATTGCTGTCATTAAATTTTTTTAGTCTTTTAAAAAAATTTATATAAAATATTAAGAATAGAATTTTTGTAATTTAGAATAGTTTCAAGGGACTTCCATATTAATGTTTTTAGTAAATTCATCTGATTTAAGAAATTTAGATTTAAGACTTTCGGGACTAATTGATTTTGTGACCTATTTACCATATTTGTATGAAAAAAAAATAACTCATTTTGTAATTTTATTATCAAAAATATAATTAAAATCAATTTAAGAATCAATTAGAACCAGTTTAGGATCTTTTTTGGTCAATAAAATTTATTTTTTTATTTCAATGAACGCCTTAAAGGCTATGTAAAAAAATATGAAAAAAAAATAAAAAATCACAATATTATTTAAAATTTGTAAAATAACTCAAATCCCTAATGATTTATTTTGATTATTTTCAGACTTTAAAGGGTCCATCAAACTGGTTGTCCTAAAATTGTTCTTTTTTGTCTACTAGAAAAAAAAAAGAACAATACGAGCCCTAAATTATTCTCAAAATAATCTGAGGCTATTGCATCAAATATAATAAAAAAATTTTAATTTCAATTTTTGCACAAAAATTTAATACAATCTGAATAAAAGATTCGAGTTCCGGAAAAAATAATCTCTCAAGAAATTTTATTAGCATTTATATTAAATATGGAAACTTGAAAACTTTATTCTATTTAAATAGTTAAAGTAATTATAAATTTCAAATATTTTCTTTATTAATTAGCCTACATTGGCCGGAAGAGACACACTTGTTAATTTTGCCTTGTCACCTAGGCAAAGAGAAATGCAATTTACTCTAGACATAGCATAGGGACTCGAAGACACTTTTTGATCACATGGTAAATTTACTTCTCTCTACAAAGTAAATGGAGATTAATTTCGTGATTTTTGTGTCTAATCCAAGCAAATAAGATATCGAATGGATTAAGATCGATTCAAATTTCTAAATTTTCATTAAAAGATTCAGTTTTGTTTAAAATTAAATTTTTCAATTAAAAAAAAACAGAAATTAGAGAGATTAGTAAGTGTTTATGATTTATTTATGAACAGTGAAGAATGAAGGGCTAAGTACAATAGATATTAAAATAAAATTTTTTCTTAATATTTACAACCACTAGACAAAGATATATTTAAAGATAATTTATCATTATTTACTGTTTTGCTTCATGCCCTAACACAATCTCAAGTGTTCTTGCTAATCATTCAAAATCTAATTTATCACATTGTCTACTGAAATCAGCATTTCTTGTTAAATTCCTGCGAGCATAAATTTGATATCGGATAGCAGAAATATGTGAGGATCAAATTTTGTAATATTGAACAGGAATCGGGGCGGATTAAATGACTGAGTAGAGCTTTTGTAATTCAAAAATTTAAGGAATCGATAAACTAGACTTAATGGATAATTGGTGCCGAATTTTAGGTATTTCAGCGCGAGTTCTTAATTAAGGATGTTGGCTCAAACGAACCATTAAAATATGTTTGCATTTAAAAAAGATGTAATAGATCAATGAAAAAATTTGATTAGTTTTTTATTATTTTAAAATATTTTTTGTTGTAAATAGTATCGAGATGTTAAGCAGAGTATTCGAAATCTGTGTTCGAAAAAGGTATTCCAAAACTTTCACTTGAGGGTTTATCTGCTCTTTTTCATTTTTAATTAAAATTGCTAATTATTTTTTTTTATTTTATTTAGATTTAGTTTTCATAAAATGAACATTTGTGTATCAGAATTTTACACCGTTTTAATAATTCTAACAACTATGACAAGTAAGATATTTTATTGTTTGTTTTAGGCTTAGCTTGAAATTTTAACCGTTTTACCGTTTTCTAATCTTTGTAAAAAATATTAGAAAACAGTTTTTTAAAGGAAATTGATTTATTTAATTTAAATTTTTAGACACAAAAAAGGATAAATAAGCTAACGCCATCTAAGGACACTTCTTTGAAGCATTTTATTAAAATGAACCAAATATAACAAAAAAATTATGAAAAAATTGCATTTTTCGTTGTATTTTCATTTAAATGAATTGAAAAAATCTTCAAAATTTTATTTCTTTTAAAACTGAACAAAAAATAATGAAAAAAGTTTATTTTTACAATAAAATCGTATGGTTCAGCTCTTTTCAATTAAGAATTTTTAAAAAATTTACAAAAAAAATCTTTAGATGGCGTTAATTTTATCATTTTTTTGTATCAAAAAATTAAATTTTTCATAATTATACAATAACTCAAAAATTTAGCATAGATAAAAATTAAAAAATAAAATTTCTGAAAAAAAAAGTTCTCAAAATATTTTTTATGACGATTAGTAATCGAAAAAAGGGGTTAAGAAATAATAATTAACGATGGATAAATTATTTGTATTAAATTTTATTTTACCTTTTAATGGCCTATTTTTCTATTAAACGAAAATTATTTTTTTTCATTTAAATACATTATTTTAAATTTAAATCAAAACTTTTTATGTAATTTAACCAATTAGACTTGAAACGAAAAAAATAATTATTTATCTTATCATTTATATATTTACTGAGCTGTTTATTGATTGCCAAAGTTCTGGTCTTGATTTTTCTTTTTTGTCATTTTTATCTTCCTTTTTTATGTTTAGGGCAACAATATTCGCTGTTAATTATTTTCAGTAAACTTGGTTTAATCAGCTCTGCGTGAGTGTGAATTCATTAGACAACCCATTAGTTTATAAATTTTTTCACATAAAGCCTGATCTAGCAAATTTGAAAAAAAATATTTTTTAAGACCAGACTTGGGCCTTAATTTGGGACTTTTAAACAACTCTGACCAGGATCAAGAATAACCCTAACTCCAGAATCTTAGGATTAACATCGAAATAAAGAGCCAGTTTTCGTGAGAGATAATAAAATAGTTTATTAAATTCAGTTAAGTTTATTAAAATACAAAAAAAATTTGCTTTTGATCAGCCTTTATCTGTACCGATCTAAAATTTATTTAGAAAAAATAAATAATATAAAAGTAAAAAGAAAAAGAAAAAAAATGTAATTCCTTTCAAATAAATTAAGTTATTATATTAATGTTGTATTGAATTGGATAAAAATTTTCAAAACAAATGAGAAATAACAACAATAGATAGTTTTTCATTTCATATCTTCAAAAATTCAGTTCATTGTAAAGAGGCTCTTGTTTAACACTAACTGTAGAAAATCAAAAATAACCAGGTTGTTGATTATGAACATTTAAAAATAAAACTAAAAACATATTTTAAAAATTTAAATTTAAAAATTTTCTAAAATTTAGAAAGAATAAAGTAAGATTTGAAAATTCACCGCATTAGTTTTATCAAAATAATTGATTAAACATTTTTTAAGATTTTCCTCATTTTACTAAATCTTTAAAAAAATTAATATTACTATTAATATAATAATAATAATACATATTTCCTTTTTTTTTAATTCTAATAATCTTATTCTATTCAATGACTCTGTCAGCTGGAGTTCGATGTCCACGGAAACAATAACAATTTTTGATAATATTGCTATTTTTATTATTTTTTGGTAAATTAGCCCACTTTGAGGAGAATTTAAATTAAAAAAACAAAATTTTAAAGAATCCTTGGTTACTTAAATCATGGTCTCTTTTATATTTAAGTGTATTAATAAGAATTAGATTAGAATAGAATAAAAACTTGATGTAAATTTCATTTATTTTCATAGAAAAAAAAAGTTTGAGTATATAGTTAAGTTATTCAAAAAGAAATTTAATTTTTGTGTCATTCGTCTATGTCCTTTCTTGTTTGCTATTTCATTATACGAAGGATCAACTGTAACTTATTCTTTAATTCCAGAATTATTAACAAAAAATTTTTCGTATTAATCTAAACTTTTTTCACAAAAATATCTAAAAAGATTCTTTTTTTTTTGCAATGGTAGTAATGGAGAAAAAAACTTGGCGATGTTATAAGATTTGTAAATGAGGTTGGACGGTATTTTAGTTTTTTTCCTCACAAATAAATAAGGTAGACTTAGTTACTGTCTTTTTTATTCGAATTATTCAAATAAATCTATTAATTAATAGTAGTTAATTAGCTTAAAAAAGTGTGAATTTAATTTGATATTTTTTTAAATAGCTCACCATAAAAAGAGTAATATAAATTATACTGATATTATCTATTTGTGAATCATTTACTAGTGCCTTAGATCAAACCATTGATCTTCAGAAATTAATTGAAAAAAATGTAAATTTTTCGAATAATAACGTAAGAAAAAAAGCTGGTTCAGTCATGAACTCTTAATTAAGAAAAGACTAGTTGAAATTAGGGACTTACTTAAATGTAATAATAATTTAATAATAGAGGAAGAGAGTAAATGCCTTAAAAAAAATTTTAGAAGAATACAGCGAAGAAATATATTTCTACACGAAAATAACCATTTAATTAAATTAGAAAAATTATCATTTGATAAAAATAGAGCAAAATTTTGGAAGTACATAAAAAACAAAAAAAACAACAGGGAAAATAAATTAGAAGTTAAAGTACCAACCAACTTTTTGAACATTATAAAGATATTTTCTCCCAGACTCAAGATTTAGATTATGAACAAAAATTAATCAAAGAAAATGTAGATAAAACTTTTAAAGAATTTAACCGTGAAGGTAGAGCTCCAGATAGATGAGCGCAAAAACTCAAATGTAAAAGGAAACGATATGATTTCTTACTCTATGTTAAAGAATGGAAATGATATTGAAATTAGGTCTATAATGTAAAAGTTTTTTAACCAGATGGTTAGCTTTTGTTCAATTCCAACAGAACTTAATATATCAAAAATAAGGCAAATAATAAAAGATCCATTAAAAAAATGTAATAATTTAAACAACATTAGAGCTATTTCAATTTAGAACTGTCTTGCTCAAATTCTTGAAAAATTAATACTGATGAGCTCACCAAATCTATCAAAAACTAGTTAAAACCAATTTCGTGTAACCATGCCATATTTGTTGTTAAAGAGACACTATTTAAATATCTAAAAAACAATTCAGGATGCAAAATGGCATCCTTGGATGCTGAAAAAGCATTCGATAAAGTTTGGAAAGATGAACTGTTTTATAAATTGATTCCTAAAATGGATATCAATTATTGGTTTATTCTCAAAAGATATTATGATCTCTCTTCAGGTATTATCTTCTTTGATGAAAATAAAAAAACAGCAAGTTTCAAAATTAAATGTGGAGTAAAACAAGGGGGAATAATTTATCCTTTCCTATTTAATGTCTTTATAAATGATTTAATTGAAGAATGTATTTCTAAAGAAATAGGAGCTCTTTTTAACAGGCACAATGTATGTATAATTTCATATGCAGATGACATTCTTTTGTTGAGTCCAGTGGACTCGCATTTACAAGAGCTCCTAGGTAAATTTAATAAATATGGAAATAAATGGAAAATCAAATTTAACCCGTCTAAATCAATGATAATTGAGTTTGGAAATAATATCTTTAAAAATGAATTTTATTTAGGCAATAATCATTTAACAAAAGTAGATAAGATAGACTATCTCGGTATTGAGATTCCGTCAAATCTAGACTTTGAGTCAAAATCTATAAATAAATTCTCTAAAGTGCATCAAGTTATTTTTTTCTTTATCATGTCTTGGAAAAAAATGTAAAATTTCACTCTTTCTACAATCTTTCATTTATAAAACGTATTGCTTGTCCCAATTTACATATGGACTCCATATGAAAGACGTGTTAAAATGTTTACAAATTTTTAACATTGATGAACTTTACATTCAATCTAAACTCTCTTTTCTAGGAACCTTGAAATTTAATAAGCTTTCATACGATATATTTCACGATTTAACTAAAACATCTAGAGATATCGGATCTAGATTAAAAACATTTGATCATGATATAGTAACATTAGAAAATTTTTTTAAATTGAACATAATTAACATTTATAATAATTCTGGAGTCCTAAAAAGGGATCTTAAATTACAATTTAAACTAAAAGAAGGACTAACTGACTCTATTAATTTATGTTTAAACAATATAAATAATAGAAAATATTTTCTTCTTCTTCAAGAATTAACTAAATCATTTTGATTTTAAATGTTTAAAATTTATGTTTTTTTACATGTATTTTTATCTGTATTTAATTTTTTTTTCTCTTTCTTTTCTATATAAGGGTTTATCTTTTCTTTTTCTATAATTTTTCAAATTTAAAATTTTTACATTTACTTCTCCTAATAGGAGGTTAATTCAATTTAAATAATAAACAATTATGTGAAAAATTATATTTTCAAACAAATGCTCTTTTTAATTTTTTCCTACTTGTCAAATAGTCGATTGCTCGATTATACTTAAGAGCTAATCAAGAAACTTCTCAAAATGGTCCATACTATTTACTGAAAATTAATTATATTTTTTACTTTAAAAAAAATTATTTAAGTCAAGTCTTGATTGTTTTTATTTTTAATTTTTTATCCAGCAAAAAATTATTATTTTTTAAATACTTGAATTATTTTTAAAACAATTAAGGCTTTGAATCGGCTCACTCTTTGAAATTCTTCTATATTTTAATTTTCTATTTAAAAAAAAAATATTAAAAGAAAGAAAAAGAAATTTTTTTTTGATTAAAACTTTGATATCAAGATATAATCAATTAGAAATTAATTTAAAAAATTTTACTTTGTTCAATTTAATTTTTTTAATTAAATAAAGATTATTTTAGATGTTTTAAAATAATATAAAATTCTTAATTTCTTAATTTAAGTTTTGTTTATTAGCAACATAGATTTAACGAAATAAAGATAAGATATTCTTAAAATCAGCCATTCTTCATTCACATATTAAAAATTTATACGAAAATTTGTAAGCTGAGGAAAATCATGTTTATCAAAAACCAAATAGAAAATTTTCAATTGGTATATAAAATTAGAGATAAACTATTAACTAAATGAAGTAAAAGAATTATATATACTCGTTCAATTGGGGAAAAGAAGAAATAAATTTTGACAAAAAAAGAAAGTAATGAGTTCCAATATTCACAAATATTTTCGCCAGTAATAAAATAAATTTTTTTTGACAATAATTTATTTTTTTTCGTTAAAAAGTAGAGAAAAAGATTAAAATAAAATAAAAATCAAAAAAAATATTTATAAAAATATAGAACAATTAAGCTATGGTCACTTTTAAATATCAAGAACTCAATTTTAAATTCCAACTATTTAAATCTCATTATTCTTTTTGATTTTTCACAATTCTAGAGACTAAAGTTTAAATATTTGAACATCTGAATTGTCACTGTCCTCACTATCGCACAAGTCCTGATCATCTTTAAGATACTCCGACTCCATGAACGCTTGCATGAACTCATCTAAATCAACATGATTGTCCCCATTTTTATCCATTTGCTTAATAAAATTAAAACAATCTTCTTGCACTAGAAATTTTGTTCCTAATTTTTGATTAATCACATCCAACGCATGTCTGGCCTCGGTGACAGATATTTTTTTGTCATTATTCCGATCAAGAATTTCAAACAAGTTGGTAACTAGGTCCAAAAATTGCTTTTCCTCACGTGACCTAATGTGATCACTTTTGCGGAACAAACTCCTATAGTTAACACAGTCAAGATTTGTTTCACACTCACACAAAAAGTCCTTGATTGCCTTCAAATGTCTGACACTAATTTCAGAATTGAACGCTTTTGATACTATGTCAGCCCATAGGTCGGTGCGTATGGTGCCATTTTTTTCCAAGTCAAAAATCTCAAATCTTCTCATCAAGTACTTTTCTTTTCTTTGAATCATCATTTTAAAATGCTTTAGCAAAAATGTGTTCCTCTCAAAAACCAAACTGGACAAGTCTCCGGGCAAATTTTTGTATGCATACACCTCGAATGTTGTGTCCGTGGGTAAAAATTTGAAGACCGCGCCGTAATTGTCTGCTCCGCAGTAATATGACGCGGAAAAGATGGTAAAACAGCGCGAATGGTCAACGCTAAAGCCTTTTAGCCGGACCTCATGGCTCCGAATTACTCCATTATAGGAATACTTTTTGCAGAATTTTTCTGTCACATCCCTGCCAAATATGCATCCTAAGTTTCTGTGCTTATTAAAATAGCAGCCTGTTGACTTTTTGACATGTTTAGGATATATGACCCCGTCCTCGATTCGTATAGGATCGCTCCACAGCATTTCGCTGACAGTTTTGTTTTTTTTTTGCCTAGACCGAACTAGACTTACCTTGTCAAAAGAAAACCTATCAAGTCTAGACCAGACATAGTCCAGGTCCAGAGTGTCACTGATTCCGCCATGCACTACAAAGTACTTGTAGTTTCCCGACTTGCTTTCCAGCGATGTCGCCAAAGGCAAAGCAGCAAACAATTCATTAGCTGACTCAAAAACTGCCAGGCCATATTTTGAGTAGACATTTTTGCAGCTGGTTAGGAAATTGGGCTGAAAAAGCGGACTCGAGTTCATGGTAATGTCCTCGTGGTTGCCGCGATTGACATAAACTCGTCCTGGTCGGACTAAAAAAGAGTACAAAATAGTCAAGAGTACCTCGACTTGTTTGGCACCTCGATCCACTATGTCTCCATTGAAAATGAACTTATAACTAGCTCCAGGTATTCCGTACTTTTCTATTAAATGATATAAGTCATTAAAATTACCGTGCAAATCACCCACCACTATGCATCCTTGGTCACACAATTCGTCCACCATACACTCGTTTATGTTTTTGAGTTTGGCAAATTTTTCTTTGGCGTCATTTATTATCTTTAGGGCATAAAAAGCGTCCAATTTCTGGTTATTTTTGAACGATTTTAGCAAAAGACTAAAATCGTTGTCTTCGTACAAAGTACCCAGATGAAGACCCACATAGTCTTTGGCAATGCTAGTTGGCACTAGATTGGACTCAAGCGAAAACGCTTTTATCAATTGATCAAATAGCTCGGCATTCGATACGAACTCTCTTTCTTGCTCCATTTCCACAATGTCCAACACTTTACTCAGCGCTTGGTTAATCTCTGCATCGTTCATGGTCTCCACTGACAGAGACATTTTCCCAATTCTTTTTTTTTGCTCTTTTATTTATAGTTCAAAAATTTAACTCTAAAAAATTTAAATTAAAAAAATAAAATTCAAATCTCTATGATAATCTCAATGATGACTATTAATCATAAAATTTGTTTTTCAGGTAAAAACACTTACGTTGAGCTAAGTCAGCTCTTGCCAATTGATTTCAATGTGCCCAAAATAGTGACAAAACAAATTCGCTTGGTTTCATTTGAATACCAAACGGTGATTTTGCCATGCGAGGTCGAGAATCTTCCACAAGAGATGCCGGTCATATGGCAGTATGGCAAGAGGGGCGAGAACAATCAGACTGTGCTCACAGTGGGCGCAACACAGCTAGAGAACAACTACCGAATGCGTCTAATGACCAATCTAAGCGCCAATGACCAAAGTCAAATGGCAAAAAGGATAGTCTACAATTTAGAGATAAGAAAGGTTAATTGTCAAGATTCTGGTTGGTACGAATGCCAGTTGCCGACCAAACCAACTCAAATCAATTATGTACACTTAGAGGTTCTAACAATGCCCAAAATTGAGGTTAGCAGTAAAATAGCTAGTGTTGGTGAGCCCTTCGAACTAATTTGTAAGGTTAAAAATCTGCCACAGCGCTACCATCTTACTTGGTATTTAAATGGGGAAAAAATTCCGAGAAAGAAACACGAAGAGATGAAAACTAGCAGAAAAAGACGAGGTCATTTGAGCAACTGGTTTAAAGATGGATTTTTGCTTTTCAAGAAAAAATCTAATTTAGCCCAGTCACTGAGCATAGTAGAGGAAAAATTTAGAAATTTCACCATTAGTCGTTTGAGAATTGACGAAATTGACGAGCTTCACATTGGGGTCTTCAAATGCAAGTATGATAAAGTCGAGGCCAATTATTATCTTGACGCGAAAATAAACTCAAAAACAAGGATATATGCTTTGGATTTGTTAAGTTCCTGTGGATCCAACATAGCAAAAAACAGTGTTGTTTATTTATTTTATTTTTTGATTTTAATGATAGTTAATTAATGATTATTCAGGAATAGACTCGAGGCTTGATCAAAATGTAAATAGCTTTGTTTTTTAGGTTTATGAACCCATACTTGTGACAAGGTGTAAATTAGAAAAGAGAAAAAAATTTACTTGAATTTTGACTAATTTGTTTTAATTAGAGTTTTTTATTTTGTTTTTTTTAAGATTAAAATTTTAAATTTATACTCAAAAGGTATCTAAGCAAATAAGCAATTATTCATCTCATTTAAAAATATAAATAAATATTTTTTTAATTAAATTGTTTTTTTTAAATCATTTAATTAGGAAAAAAGATCAGTGTTTTTTGTTACGTCAATAGACGTAAAATTACGTGAATTTACTTTTCAGATTATCTTGATTGAAACTGAAAAAAATTAATTTATCCCTGAAATTAAATATCAATCGCCGAAAATTCAATAAGTTTTGCAGCTTTTACTCTACAAGGTAAATTAAATTCAAATTTTGGTTAAATAGTATAAAAAAACAACTATTAATGCATTGCAATTGAAAAAATTTTGATTTATAAAATTTTGAGTGTATTTTTTTTAATCTTATGCTAGGTATATTTAGTAATAGGTTAGATATAAATTTTATTATTTTCATTTTAATTTTCGAAATTGTTTAATTCATTTAAAAAAATAATCGACAAGTTTGATCTCCAAGGCTACAAAAAAAAACACTAGAAAAACTTATTCGAATGTAATTGTTTTATATTTAGAGAGAAGAAAAATTAATCTGATCAAAAAGGCTCTCTCCTTTTGGAACGCAAAAACGTTTAAAATCGTCTAAAAAAGTCATGTAAGACCTCTCATTGAATACACGGTCCCAGTGTGGAGACTCTACAAAAAACAAGACAAAAAAAAACTAGAGAAAGTGCAACGAAGAGCTTTCAAAAGCTTTCGGGAATTAAGAAACAAAAACTACCAAGAAATACTCCAAGTTTTAAATTTGCCAAGTGTTGAAGCACGATTAGATCGATTCGACATGATACAATACTTTAATTTCAACAAGAACATAAATAGAATCAACTGGTACTGTCCTATCAGAAGAACCCCAAATAGTGTGGAAGAAGGACCAGCTTGTTCTATTCGCGGCACAAATCACAAGTCTTATAGGCAATTTTTGAGAAACCGTCTACCAAGAAATACCTTCTTCACAAACAGAACCAATCCATCTTGCAATGGACTACCTGACCAAGCCAAGAACGCGACAACTGTTGAGCAATTCAAGGTCGATTATGACAAACATAAACAGGTTCCCGACTAGATAACCGGAGACAAACATATCTGCTATAGCTGGCTTCCAGCTCTGCGAGCAACTGGCTTGCTGCAGATTACTTAATAATACTATCTCTAGATTAAGAAAATTCAAAAAACTAAATAGCATTTAATGAAAAAAAATGATTTAATATTAATTTAAATTATATTGTTTGAATATTTTGATTTTATTGCAATAAAATGAATATTGGTTTTCTTTTCCGCTAGCTCTTCGTTCAAATAAATAAAAGTAAAGAAAAACAAAACATACATGGAAGTTTACTTCGTCATGCACCTGGGAACTTTTTTTTGATTGATATAAATTTTTTAAAGATTTGTGAATTATTTTGACAAAAAAAAAGTTCCCCCTTAACTAACTAAAATTTTATGAATACTTTGATTTGAAATTTTGACGTAGGGATTAAACTTAAGTGTTATAAATTAATCATTAAAAAAAAAACGAAAAAAAATTTAAAATTTAATGAAAAAAATCTAAAAATTTGATAAACAAATTATTTTATAGGAATTTATATTTAATTATTAATGAATTATTTTGGGTGAATTTTCGTTCAGTGAATTATTTTTATGTTAGATTTAACACGGTTAGATTTTGTTTTTAAGTAAAAAAGTTCATTTTCAGTTTCGAAAATTGCTTAAATTTTTTTAACTTTATAGAGAACATTTTCCTTTTTCATTATCAAGCTCGATCAATAAACCACTTAAAAAAAGATCGAAGAATAAAATAAATAAGTGAATTAATTTTATTATTTTATGGTCAATTTAGGGATTGTGAAGGTTTTTCCATTCGATAGTTTCAATTTTAAAAAACTTGAATTTCAATAACTTGAATTTCTTTAATTTAATATAGTTACTTTTTCTGAATTGAAATGAACTTCCAAACCCCGCTAATTTATAAATATCAAATCGTTTTTTTCTTATTTACTTTTGAATTTAATTTTTTCATTTTAACAATCAACTAGCGTAGATAAAGTCTTTCCTAGGTATTTGGTCTTTGTCAATTTAGTAGAATATTTCTTACAACACACTTTTATTTTCATCAGTTTACTCATAGTCAATTTCCAGTGGTGCTAAAAAATGGGTTTGATGAATATTTTATTTTTTTTATATCTTGGATAAATACAATGGTAGATATTTTTATTCAAAAAATATTAATGGATACTACCTTAATCTGTAAATCACACCTGTTTTATGAGTTTAATCACGATAAAAATGAGGTAATGACAATGAAAATATAAAAAAGTTAAAATCCTTTTGTACTTTCTGTACTTTATCATAATTTAAATTTATTTGGCTCTGTTTCTTTTTGTACTTTTTGTATTTAATAGAAATAAAAAAGGTTTTAATTAACGCGTATAATATTTTTAAATAACAATAATATACAATTTAAAAACTAAAATACTGAATTAGGAACAAAATATAAAAATTTTATTTTTTTTTTGTAATTAATATCAATTAAATTTAAATTGATCACTATTTTAATTTATTAATACATAATTGATTGAAAAGAAACTCTTATACAATCAAAAAAACTTAAATTTTTTATTAATCAATCCTATAATGTTCAAAAAAATAGCCACTTTGAAAGTTTTTTTATCTTTCTTGTTTTGTTTTTCAAATAAACACTTTTGATTTTACTTTAATATAAACTTTGAGGAAAAACTAGAGGAAAAGGTAAAAGATTTTTTCCTTCCTGTAGTTTTCGCTTCTTGGAGGAAGCTAAAAAATGCCATGATAGGAAATTTGATTTTTTTGCCCTTAAAAGATATATTTTGTTTTTAATTTTAATTTTTTGTTCTATTTAGATAATTAGTACTATATATTTCTTAAAATAAGTAATGTACAAAAAATTTTGTTCCAAATTCAGTATTTTAGTTTTTTTTTTGTATAAAATAAACCCAGGTAAAAATTTTATGCCTTTAATTAATCAATATTTTAAATATCAATTTTAAATTTAACTAAAATTTTTCTTACCATTAGCATATCCGAATCCCTAAACGACCAGGACCCCGTTTAAGTTTTAATAAAATGAAAAATTACCTTTAAGTACAGAAACTACAAAAAGGAACAGGACCAAATAAATTTAAATTATGATAAAGTACAAAAAGTAAAAAAAGGAAAATGGTTTTTGTAAAAGTTTAATCTCATAGAAAATCCATGATAAAATTTAAATACAATAAAATTTATTTAAAATACAATTAAATTTTACATTTTTAAATTTTTTATAAATTAATTATATGCATAAAAATAATTAATTTAATACTAAATATAAATTATTAAATAAATTATTTATATGCATTTAATTTTGTTGTTACTTCTAATTTCAAGCACTACAGGATATTTTTTGACGTAGTGTTATTTGGGACTATTATTTATGATTATTATAAATGTTATTTATTATGGTGATTATTTCCATCTTTATGGCGCACGAGAGTATGATCAAAACTTTAAGATAATGACACTAAACAAAAATCAGAAACTTGAAATTTCTTTTTAAATTAATTCCTTTTTAGTATTAATTAAATTTCCTTAATTAAAAAAAAATTTATCAAAATTAACGTAAATTGCCGTAAATTTGTGAATTTTTGCTTTTGATATTTTACTGTATTTTACGTTAATTATCTTAAATTTTTGTCAAATTACGAAAAGTAAATCATGGTAAAATCCTTTTATCGTAGCAGCACTGTAGTCCGAAAAAGAAAAATATTATAAATTTTTTTTCTATTTGTATTAAGTGATTCTGTAAACAGTTCAATATTGTTCAAGTTTGTTTCATGAATCCTAAGCTCTGCAATTTTATTTAAAATGCACACAATGAAAAAAAAATTATTAAAATGTACAATAAATTGCAGAGTTTTTGCAAAGCTTTGAAATGGAATAGCTAACCAAAATGGCAGATTAAAAGAATTTCTATGTTAAGCTGATACAATTTCAAGAACTAATTTTAATAATATTTTAGCAAAAAAGTCATCATTAGTCATTCACAATGTCAATAATTATGTTAGAATTCACAAAAAGACTAGAACGACACAAATCCTCAAGGCTTTAAAAATTGATAAAGTCAAAGATTCAAGAATATAAGAGGTGCCCAATAATGCTTGCTCAAAACTTAAAAAAGATAAGCTTTATAAAATGATAAAGATAAAAATTATTAAATATTTTAGTCCTATATAAAATTTTGTCTTTTTTTCGAAAATATTAATAGTTTTTTGATTTTTTATTTTTCTCTTATGCCACATACTCTTACCCCATTTTGTTCTCGGTTGTAAAGAAAATTCGAATACCAGAATGATAAATCATTTTGGAGAGCATTTTATCTTGAATAAAATGTGCTATAGTTTATTTTAATCCGATGATTTTTGCAAAAGTTATGATGAAAAAGCATCAAAATTTTAGAATTTTATTAAAATGATTGTTTTTTTAAATATCTTTTGATCAAAATTAGATATTGTCCTGAAATTTTACACACGTATTATTTAGAATAAAAGATTTGATGAAAAAAAGAAATTTAAAGTTAATTTAAAATTTATTTTAATCATTAAATAAATTGATTGAAAAAATTCAATCATTAAATATTGTTTTCATGGCTGAACTATTACAGAAAATTCTTATTCATCATAAATTCATTTTTTTCAAATAGAAAAATTAAAGAAAAAAATGAAAGAGCCATTTACCAAAGTAGTTTATCAAAAAATTTTTTCAATTTTAATTAAAAGAAATTTAAATAAAATCGTTTTAAATTCGAAATTAATTGATTTCTTAATTTATTTTATTCAACTGACTCAAGCCATTTTTAAATTTTTTTTTTATTAAGAGTATAAAATTTTATTTTTTCAATGGATAATCAAGCAGCAAAAGACAGTGTTAAAAACACATTTTATTTTTGTCAATTTTTAATATGTTTTTACTTTTTTCTTACCTTTATAATTGGGGTAAGCTCTAATCTTGAATTGTTTTGTCTTAAAATAGTCATTTTTACATTATTTATTAAAAAACTTTTTGCACTTTCGATTGGAAAAACTAAATGGATAATAGCTTTAATAAATTGTGCAATATTTATATTAATTATTAAATGGAATAGCAATGATAAAGAGATAACTAACTTTTCAATTTCATCAAAAAAAACTGATAATTTCACCGATGAGTTCAGCATTTTCTTTACTGAAACAGATAGGAATCGTGATAAAATTACTGAGAGACAAATGTGTTCAGTTGAATCTGCAGCACTTCACAATCCACAAGTCAACATTTATTTGTTTTCTTTAAAGGCCAAAATAGATGAAGCAATTTTGAGGAAATATAAAAATATCAAGTTTGTATTGACCAGTCCAGAGGAAGTTTATGAAGATACACCATTTTTAGACTGGTGGAAATCTCAAAAAAACAAAATTGAAGAAGGTCAGTTTAAAATAAATGATTTATCAGATACTTTTCGGATAGCTTTGGTTTATAAATATGGTGGTCTTTACTCAGATTTAGATATTCTGAGCCTAAAAAATATCCAGCCTCTAAAACATTTGAATGGTGTTTGTTATTCCAAAGACGGAAACTCGATTGAAACAAACAATGCCATTCTTTTGTTTCAAAAACGTCATGGATTTCTGCTAGCTGCAATGAGGAATTTGATTGAAAATTATAAAATTAATATTTGGGGCTATAATGGTCCTCATCTGATGGCTCGAGTTTTGAAAGCTTATTGCAAAACAGAAAATATTTACACAGATTTGGTTTTTGAACCAAATCAAGAGCACAAAATCTTGAATTTTACCCAGTTGTACAGCAAATGTGACATGGTATTATTTCACAAAAATTTTTTTTATCCTGCCCATTGGACTAGAGCAACATCGTTATTCGAGAAAAATTCGTCTTTTGTAATTCAAAATTTTAAAGATTCATATGGAATTCATTTTTTTAATAAAATTACTAATACTTTGAATTTAAAACTAAACGATAACAGTATTTATGAGTATTTTATTTCACAAAACTGTCCGTTCACTTATGAATATTTGCTTAAAGGAAATGTGAAAAAAATTTAATTTATGTGTTCTTATTTTTAATAAAATTTTGTTTTTTTCAATTTTTGCGGGCTTTTTTAATATATTTTTATTTAGGACTTATAATTTTAAAATATTTTGTAAAGTTCTTAGACACCTCCATTTGGATCCTTTTTTTTTCATTTTTTGCAATTTTTGTGACATAAAGATCAAAGATTACAAGAATTGCGTATTTTCGAAATTTTTTGATTCTTTTTTAAAAAAACTTTTTCAATACAAGCAATTATGATCCGATTTTCAGTATTTTTGAAGAATGCTTGATGACGAACAAGCCTATCTATTTTATTTTTCTAAAAAAATTTTCGTGAGAATTTCAGATGCAAATTTTTCACAAAACATCAAAAAAGGCTTATTTTGAGAATCTAAAACTCAAAAATTAGTCTAATAAATTTGAGCTGGATATGAAAATTGACCGTATCAAAGCCATTGAGGCTCTAAACATGTTGGTCCACACTGATTCTGATCAGGAAAAAGACAATGATGATTATGACAAAGTCATGGATCGTAAAAATAATGAGAGTGAAAACTCAAATGATGAATCCGAAGATGAGAATGTAGTTTATGATCTTGATCTTGATAATGTTCTTGATCTTTTTTTAGTTTCATCTTCATTAATTGATAAAATTTCCTGACTTTAATGCCTTAAATAGTCAAGACATGACAAGTGATCATTTCCCAATCGATCAATTTATATGGGCTATCAATTAGAAAAATAAATCAACAGCTAAAAAATTTAACCTTAAGAAAGCAGACTGGCAATTATTTAACGAAATTTTAAATTCTCAAAAAGTAATTATCCCTGAAGATTCCCTCACTTTAGAACAACTAAATGATAAAATTACAGAAAAAATCATTTCTGTTACACATTAAAGCATTCCTTTTCTTTCTCAGTAAATCTACTAAACCAGTCTTCCCACGAACATTGTTATTCTGATAAAAGAGCGTAGGAAAGTTAGCAGAAACTTCCAAAAAACTCGCTATCAACAGCTCAAGAAAAATTTAATCAACTTTCATTTGAGATAAAGGCCTCTTTAAAAAAATTCTGGAATCAAAATTGATTTGATTTTATCGAGAAGATGGGAAAAAACCCAATGACAAGTAGACCTATTTGGAAAAAAATAGATAAATTTAATAGAAAAAAAAGAGTTTGTGGCCTTTTTTTTGATATTTCTATAGCCTTTGATAGGGTTTGGCATGAAGGTTTACTTTTTAAATTTATTAAAATGTTTAGGTTCTAAATTTTATTTAATTTTTACCTAGAATTCTTCTTTGACAATCTTCGACTACACTGTCTGAGTCTTTTGCAATAATATTTTATTTTTAATTAACATTTAAAAATTTCATTTATTTTAACCATGATTAGATTTATTGTTGGAAAATTTTAGCTAAATAATTTATTAATAAAATTTATTTTTCTTAAGCTAAAATTAAAAAGCACATTTAAATAAAATGATTTAAATTAAATGTTAATTAAGAATACTGAATCATTAATTTTCTTTCTAAAGAATGCAATTTTTTAAATTTTGAAACAGAAGGGACTTAAAAATATAATGATACTTGTTTAATTGCTTTGTTATTAACGAAATAATGTGAAAATAGTTTATTCAATTTATTTCAAAGTATATTTGTATTGTAGTGATTTAATTTGACTTTATACAAGACATAAGATTTAATTTTTCAATATTGTTAAAAATAATTTTCTGCTCAATTTTATTTTTTTAAAAAATCATGATTTAATAAAATTATTTAATTAAAACTTTTTAAGTTCGCGCCTTTAATATTTTAATTTTTTAAATTAATTTATTAGTCTGTATAGAAAATTTCCTTTCAAGGCTACTCCCGGTTAAAGCCTTTAATTAAAAGATAATTTCTTTTGGTACACAATTTTAAATGTTTAACCAAACTAAAAAATATATTTAAATTTATTCTAAAAGCTCTCAGTCTTATCTTAAAAATGAGAGACAATGACCAAAGTCAAATGGCAAAATAAAATTGAAGTTCCTTCAAAACTTTTACATAAACGTGTTATGTTAGTTCTTTCAAGGGTTCCTAAAATCATACAAGAAATCCAATTCTTCATTAGAAGGCATATTTTCTCAATTACTTCATTTCCAGGCTCAAAACACATTGACTTCAGTGAAGCCTCATTCTGAAAAATAGATTCAATCATATCTAGAGTCGAATTACAACGAGTACAAACATCTTGTGCAAATTGACTTTTTTTTCTAATTGTATACTTTTTTATTGACGTCAAATTAAACCTTTACTATGACTAAATGATCCTACGAGCCTTTTACATTTGGTAATAACTGGATTGAGAAGTTCAGATTTGATTAATTTCAATTCTTCAATCAAAACTTTTTTCTGCAAAATCAATCTTAATGTCTTTAGACTTGCCATTAGCATCAGATGAACGTACTACAAAATGTTCGCTAGAAGATTTTGTATAAAATTTATCCTTGATATTTTTTGTTTTGAAAAAATCATTTACTGCTGAGTTTAAATTGTGAGCCGAACAAGAAAAATATAATATTTTTTCATCAATTAATGAGAGCGCTGATTTCATATTTGAGGCTGAATTGGATAAGATTGCAATTACCTAATATATATGATGAAATTTTCTTTTTTGGAAATAAATGTAAAAAATAAATACATTTTTTTCAATCTTCCAATTTTCTGGTGTCAATTATAGCTTCTTACTTAAATAGTCTTTATCATGATCCTAAATAAACCAATCCTGAAACTTTTCTATGCATAAAGAAATTGATTGAATCTAAGTAATGTTCAGTTATTCCAAGATAAGGGCATTGTGAATTTTGTAACAAAGAACAAAATCAATAATCTTAAAATGAAATAACTTTTTTACTAAAAGTCTAAAAATAGTTCTGCAAAAGGTATCAGCTTGTACAAACTTTGTACCACCCAAATTAAGACTCTGCAAAAACTCTGCAAGTCTGCAAAGCACTAAAAGTATTAGAAAATCATTAAAATTAAATTGCAGAGTTATTGCAGAGACTAAATTTGGGTGGTACAAAGTTTGTACAAGCTGATACCTTTTGCAGAACTATTTTTAGAATTTTAGTAAAAAAGTTGTTTCATTATTAGATTATTGTTTTTGTTTTTTGCTTCAAAATTCACAATGCCCAAGATAAACCATTTGTCTTTCATAGCATCAATCAATTCTTGAAAGTCATCGGAGACAGTTATATTAAATGGCAAATTGCATGCAATAATAAATATAATTATTTTTTGATGCATTTTTTAAACTTAATAATCTGGTACAAAATTTTTCTTGTTCTTAGTTGCATTTGAAATATACTCTTCTTCATTGGAATTTTCAAAATCAAAACAACGCCTTTTTGAAGGTTTGTCAGTAAGATACGAATTTTGGGTTATTTTATGAACTTTGAGTAAATTCTTTGAAACCTCACTTGGAGGACCATTTTAAAAATAATTTCTTTAAACAAATCCTTCTTTTGCTAAACCTCTATGTGTCTTTGACATAGAGTTCTTGGTTTAATTTCTTTTCTTTTTTTTTGGTTTAAAGACGTTTGGGTTTCGGTTTTAATAGATTTTGTTCTATTGGTAAGCATTTTTAATAATTTTTTTATTTATAAATCAAAAAATAAAAATTGCTTAAAAGAAGTTTAATTTGATATGGTTTAATTTTTTTTTTTTGAATTTCAAAATGTATCCAATGCTGAAATAACATTGAAAAAGTGCGATGTTTCAAATATTCTTTTCAGTTTCAAATAAAAAAATAATTTTAAGTTAATTTTGCAAGCATGAAAAACTTGGTGTTTGAATTTTGACGATAGGTTTGTGAAATGATGATCCTTAAGATAATATTTGTAGTTTAAAAGACTATCTACGCTCTGTTTTCCATTTTTTATCAATTGAATATTTGTTAAAAAGCACCAAAGGAAAGTAAATTATCACTTTTGTCAAAATTTTATTAGAAGAAAAAAAATTTTTTCGTGTCTAGTCTGTTAGGTAAATTATGGTTCACCTGTTACTGGAACGATTCATATTCTCAGGTTTTATGAACTATTAGTTCACCTAATTTAGAGAAGCTAATGTGTTGATAAAAAATAAGATAGAAAAGATAATTAAAGTAGAAAAATTTTGCGAAATAGATGAATCTATGTTCCCCAAAGTCAAACTCTTAAGGGGTGAACAATTTATTTTAATTTTATTTAAAATACTGCCTAATTTGTTGATTATCACAGTGCTATTCAACTTAGGGTTAGTTTCGTTTATTATATTAAGTTTAGAGAAGATTTCTTTTTTCCAATTTATGTTTTAATAGGTTAGCGTATTCTATTTGAGTAATGACGTCTTGCCAATTGCTTTTCGTTTTAGGTCCATGTTTATTGATCTTATCTTCAGTTTTGGATCGGTGACAATACCATAATATTGCATAAATTTCAATTAGCTTGGCAAAAGTTTTAAAATACGTGATTTATTAATAAAGATAAAGATAAAAAATATTTATTATTTATTTTTATATCTGTACCGAGCTAAAGCTCCTTCAGATTAAATAAAAAAACAAAACCCCCTTTATATTCATCAACCAGCTTGACAACCAATGGAACAGAATGACGCAGTCCTCACGCTATATATTGTTCGATCAATTCAAAAAGTCGATTCGAGACAGTTAAGAATTTAAGTTTATTAAAGGCCTCATGATGCAAAATATTGGAAAGAGTATCATATTTTAGTTTAAGTATAAAACGAACTGCTGAGTTTTGTAAGACTTGAATTTTTTTAAATGATTGTCTCCGAAAATGAATTTTGACACGGAAAAGAGTAATCAATTATAGATCCGATTAAATATTTATATTGGTTTCCTAGTGTGCAATAATTAAGACCACACTTTTTGTTTGAAAATATTTTTATTAGGTTCAACCATGAACTACAACGCTGTTTTATTTCATCAACCATTGGGGTAAAGGTTAATTTTGAATCAAATTTTATACCTAAAAACTTGATTTCCTTTTGACTCTCAATTTTATTTTCATATATTTTTAATTTTAAGTCAATATTTTCCTTATTATATTTAGTGAAGACAATGAAGCAAGACTTTTCAACAGATATTTTCATCTTCCACTTGAAGAGCCATTTTTCTAGTTCGTCTAAGTATATGTTTATCTTGTTTTTTAGATTTCCTTTTTTCTTAAAAATATAAAATGTAACCAAGTCATCAGCAAAAAGAAGAGAGTATTCACTTTTTGTTTTATTTCTTTTAGGAATATCCTTTATAAGAATACTAAAAAGTAATGGACTAATTACGGGGCCTTGAGTAATATGCTGCAGTAATATGGTTTTCATCACTTATGTGACCATTTACATTTACTTTTAAATGATCTTGAGTCTAAAAAACGAATTAATCTAATGCATTAGGTAAGAGGGAAGGTTCATTTTTATTAGTTTATAAATAAGACCATCATGCCAAGCCCTATCGAATGCTTTGGAGATATCAAAAAATAGGGAACAAACTTTCTTCCTTCTATTAAATGATTCTTCAATTTTATGAATAAGGAAGAAGAGATTGTTAGCGGTTCGTCGATTTTTTCTAAAACCTGATTGCTCCTGAATTAGTAATGAGTTTTGTTCTAAATAACTTTATAATCTTGAGTAGACGATACGTTCTAAAATTTTTTCAGACAACTTGTCATACTGATTGTCGGTAGTTAGCTATTCTTGTGTTAAAATTGACTTTTTAGATATCATAGTAATGTTAGCAGATTTCCATGCATTCGGTATTTTACCTACTCATAGACTTTTAGAATATTTTGCGGTAAATTTTTTAACCTAAAGTTATGAATTAGGTCTGGTCCCGAAGCTACTTCCTCTTTTAACCTATTAATCGCTGATATAATCTCTTAAGTGTTAACAGGCTCGTCAAATTTAAATTGATTTTCCTTATTAAAATACTCAAGATTATAATCAATTTTTCTTTATCTTATTGGGGATTAATTAGATCATTATTCGGACTAAAAGTATTTAGAAGAAATTCACCAAAGAAGGTAGTCTTTTCTTCATCAGTTCTAAGTTCATTATTATTAGAGATTAAATTAAGTATTAATCCAGTTCCTTTCTCAGATCGAAACTTAATTTTTTTCCAGAATGGTCTACTTTAAAGCAGATTTTTCCCAATTTTTTTAATAAAATCAGACCAGTTTTGATTCCAAAAATTTTTTAAATTGATTTTTAACTCTGAAGTCATTCGGTTGAATATTTTTTTAGTATTTTGACAACGAGTTTTTTGAAATATTCTTTTTATTTTCCTACGTTCCTTAATTAAACTGACAAAGTTCGGTGGGAGACTTGTTTTGAAAATTCTATTTGCTTGGAATGGAATGCTTTTATGAGCAGCAGAAATAAATAGTTTGGTCATTTCTTCATTTAGTTCGTCAATTGATTCTGAGATTTGACCATTTAGGATCTCACGGAACAAAAACCAATATTCGCTTTTTTATAGTTAGGCTTCTTTGGTTGTTTTTTAGGGATAACTGAGAAGTCAAAATATATGAATGCCTCAGTTGGGAAATGATCACTGGTCATATATTGATTATTTAGAACCCTAAAATCAGTGATTTTATCAGCCAATGAAGATAAGAATAAGAATAAATTAAGAATTTCGAAATATTCTCTACTGAATATGTTAAAGGTTGGACACTTATTATTAATTTCTGTGAAATTAAGCTCGTTAATAATGCTTTCTAAAATGATTCCATTTTCCTTTTCTCCTTTGCATCCTATTTGTTTTGTTTTGGCGTTTAAGTCATCTCTATAATGAGGTGACTTAAACGAAATTTTACGAGAGATTTTACGAGAAATTTTAAGAGAACATAATTTTTACAATTCCTATTTATCTTTTCGAATATACTAAAATTTAGAAGTTTATTAGGTGGATTTTATAAGCTCAAAATGTTTAATTGATCTTTTCCTGGATTTATTTTGATACAAAGTAATTCAGAAGAAAATTAATCAATTGCTTCTCCTCCACAATGCTTATTGCGTGGTTAACTTTTTAATATATAATTATTAAAATCCAAGAAAATGTTTGATTCACTCGAATCAATTTTTATTTCATTAAGTAATACAATATCTGGTGAGAATTGAGTCAAAAAATTCCTAATAGGCTGATCTTACTGGGGAGATGAGAACAATTCCAATGTGTAATTACAAACCTTGTTTTATTTAGAAGTTTTCTTCTTAAAATTGATTTATTTGTATTCTTGTTCATTCAAAATTTTCTTCTACACTGTCTTGACCGAAAGTTTGGGCCTGACAAGCTTCCAATAATGTTCTCAACTTATTTTGGAAATGATAAAAAGGTTTCAAGTCTATGATTCTCGAAATCAGAGGGCAAGAAGTGAAAAGTAAATGTGCAATACCCTTTGATATCCGGGACTTTTTTTGCATCTTCAAGACTGAAAATGGTTCCATTTATATTGATTTCACGATCGAAAATTTTGGCAACATTAAAAGCAGCATTAAACTCAATTATCCAAATTTTGTTTGAAGAGAAATTGTAGATATGTGATCGCATCATTTTTCACTTGATTTAGAAGGATATCTAGTGCACCAAATAAGACTTTATAGCTAATCGATTTTTCTAACCACTTCAAGTTTAGCTTGACCGAATTTTTAAATATCCACCGTCGGTATTGGTTTGTTTTTCTGAACGACATCGCCCACACAACTTTCAACGGTTTTTAAAATCACGTGATGACGCTATTAATTAAATTTTGGTTTTTTCAAATTTGCTAAGCCAAACGACAATTTTTCATATGTTTTAATTATTAAAAAAATAAATGAAAGGCTACTATTTAGGTGATTACTAAAGCACGGACCTCCAGTTTTTAAATAAAAACAAACCCATACTTATCTTCCCCATTAATACTATGCCATTTATCCTCCACCATTTCACTAGTATAAAATTTTACCAGCTTTTACGCAAGACAAAAATCTAAGCTCTAGCTTTTTCGGTTCGCCCTTCAGTAAATTCTGAAATCAAATCTTAATTAAAATCTACAGACCTATACTTATCTCCTTAAGAAATACTATGCCACTTATCACCCACCATTTTCCTAGTATAAAAATGTACCAGCTTTTACGCAAAACAAAAATCTAAGCTCTAGCTTTTTCGGTTCGCCCTTCATTTAATTCTGAATCACATAAAGAGTGTTTTAAAAAATTTATTTTGTTTTTAATTAAGAATTTTTAAATATTAATATTTTAATTTATAACTTATAAATCAGATTGATTTAATGTCTTTCTAAATGCTCCATTTAGTCCTTCGTGATCATCGGTATGAATAAGTTTTATATCAAGATCAGAAATTTTTTCGTTTTTAAATAATATATCACTATAATATTTCACTTGTTCAGTAAAATAGGAGTAGCAATCAAAGTCTTTTTTCAAATGAACCATCAATAGCCCCATAAAAATTGGATGCTGATCAGTACCATTAATGTTAATTACAAGTTTCGATAAGTAAAATCCAACATATAAAAATCACTTTTTAAATAAATTAATTAGAACAATTCTGAATCTAAAATTTTTTAAAAAAGCATAAAGTATGATATTTTTACCCAAATTATAGGTAGTGTCAAAGTTAACTACTGAATAATATTTTCCAAAAATTCCAAAACGTACAAGATCAAATAACTGTTGGTCTTTAAAACAGACAGTAATCAAATTATACTCTGTAAAATTAAATAATTTCACATAATCGCCTTATTAAAATTGATTTAAAATAAGAAAAAAAATTATTTATTTACTTTCTTTCTTATTAAAGATTGCATCGACAAAATTGTCTCGAGTTTTAAAAAAATCCTTTTTGTGTAGTTCATTTTTAACAAAAATCGATTTATGCTATAGAATTGCTTGGTGTTTGTTGGAAAATTGCTAACTTTTATCTCGTTTTTACTATTTTTTTCATTTAATAGCTTTGTGAACTCAGATTTTGAATATGTTGTTTTTTTAGCTGATACTTTTACCTCATCTAAAATTTCTTATGAAGATCTTATATATGGTTTAGCTGTCTTGGTAGAATTACCATGTGCTAAAAAAATGAAATTCTTCTTTTCATTGTTTTTCGACCAAGTGAAACATGTGAAAATACGATAAAAATCTGATGGAGCTATAAATTTAGTCAATTTTATTATTTTTCTATGAAAACCAGGCTGACTTTTTGAAAAATATGTCATTCTCTAGATTTTGTAAGTATTTTCGTTTGCTTGATTTTATGCTAATTAAATTTTGATAAAAACTTAAATTTTGGTTCAGTTAAACTGTCTATTTCATTAATTTTTTTTTTTGCTCCATTATTCCAATATGATCCATTTTCATCACGAATTATTTCATCATTTTTTTTTTTAAATTCCAGTCGAAAACAAAGAATGACTTTGTTCTTACAGCACTTGGAAATTCCTTTGTTGTGTGATGGTTAAACAAAATTGATATTACATCTTTAAATTCTAGCCTATTAATATCAAAATCTAAAAAATGGTGATTCTAATAATTTTAATTAAATTATAAAAATTATTTCTATTATTTTTGGAGCTATAAGTTCGGCAAAAAATTTAAATAAACTTGTTGTTTCAGTAAAGGATTGAAAGAGATCATCAGTCACTGTTCAATTCATTATTTTTAGTTTCATTTCTTATTAAAATATCATTAAGCACATTCAAAATACGCGGATTTGCCGGACTGTAAAATTTTTTAAGAAAAATTAAATATTTGCAAAAAAAGGTTACTTTTTAATCGAGATTCATAATTTAAAAACTCGTCATCTAAAAAAACAAACGAACTGTCAAATTGTTTTATATTTAATCCTCCTTAAATTTTAATTAATTTTTTTTTTAAATTCATAATATTACTTACTTTAGACAAAAAACTTTCAATTTTTAATTTAAAAGCCTAATTTAATAACCTTCGGTAAAGGTAAAGTCAGTAAAATTTCTTTTAGTTGTTTTTTTATATTTTATTTTATTAATTGATAAAATTACGCTTATGACAATTACGACAATAGGCCCACGTAAACGTTTTATATTTTATATATATTCGAATAGGACGAATAAATGAAATAAAGTTTTACATTTTTAAAGTAGAAGAAATAATTAAAAAACATCAATCACAAATCAAGATAATAAAATATTTAAAGTAAGAAAGATAGGGGACAATGGTCATTGCGATAACGATAAAACTTTATATTAATTTAATTTAATTAAAACATCAGAAAAATTAATTTGATAAGTAATTGAATTTTAGGATCGTAGATCATAGTAACAGATTCTCAAGATTATTTACCAAAATCTAAAATGATTCATTATTTTCTGTCAATTTTATATAATGTAATTTTAAAGCAACTTTTTTTCAAATAACAAATTTTTGAAATTATCTTACCTTTTTACTTTTCACAAGAGGAACAAAATGATTCGGGTTCTTAATTATATTAAATCATCAAAATTCAAATAAAATAAACAATCTTTTATGCTTTTACAATTTTTATTTTTCAAGCAATTTTTCAAGAATATTTAATTTAATTGATTCAAATTATTCAATTTTTTGTATAACATTTACTTTTTGCTCTAATTTATGTTTTTTTTTCAATTTTTTAAAAAATCAAAAATAACTATTTCAAATCCCAAAATTAACGCTAATGTGGTTGGAAGGGAGAATTAATATTCATTCCAAACAGCCAGGGGATTTTTCCCAAATTATATTTTAAATAAATAAATAAATTAAATCATGGGTATGAGCAGACAATTTAACGCAAATTTTTTGCGTGAAACACTCAACTAACACTCAATCACGCAAAAATTTGCGTGAAAAATTTTAAAAATATTATAAATCTTTTATATGTGAGATCAAAAAATCAAAAAAAGAAAAAAATTCTAAAATAAAATTTAAAGTAAAATATATTCCTTAAATTCACAAATGTAAGCATAGAAAAGTTAGCAAAGTACTTGATAATTTGATTTTGAAACTTTTTAAAAAACGCTCCTGGTTCAATCTCCTTTATTTACTGAAAAAATTTTAGCCAATTTGAAAAAATAAAGTTTTTATTTTATTAAGCTTATGTATCATTCATACAAAACATGATAGATCACGATATTTTTCATTATTTTAAAATCATGTTTTTCGAGGTAAAAAATTAATTATCCAATTAGATTTCCTATCATTGAGCCGAAAAAAAGCTTATAAATATTCAAATATTTATTTATTTGTTTATTTAATCTTAAAAAACATTTTTCTAAAACTTAATTAAAAAAATCAGACAACCTTTAAAATGAAATAGGTGAAGTAATTGACTGTATTTACACCTACTACAAAAAAAAAAAATGTGAAGTTATTGAGTTTATTCAGTCATCAGAAATTTTACTAGATGAGTCTCAGTCTGAAATCCAGACTGAATCTCAAACTGAAACCCAGATTTCACTTAGACAGGGAAAAAACTCCAAACGAGATAGGCCACTTTCTTCTTTTATTGATCTCCCATGTAGATCTAAAAAATTTACACAAGATGTCGAGAAGGAACTACCAACTTATAAATTTCGATCGATTTTGTCAAAAAAGACAATATCTGAATCAACAGATGCTCATAAAAGAACGGCGTATTTCGAAACAGTGGATCGATTTGATCCCGATTTCAGTCAACATTTTCATGTAAAAAAGATCAAACCTAAATCGGTCAACCGTGAAAATTATTTAGAACTAACAAATAATTCTGAAGATGAATTTTCTGTAGATCAAATGATTAAACAAACCCTGTCACTCGAAGAGAGATTTCGAACTACTAACCTATTGTATGCATTAAACATAGAACCCGTTGACTCAAAAATACAGAAATTGAAACTTAACTTTGGGAAAAGAATAATTGAAAATAATTATACGGAAAAAGTTTTTCGAAAGAAAGAACTAAAGGTAAATGATGAAAGCGCGTTCATCAAAGAGCTCAGAGAAATTCTTGGATCAAGTGGTCAAAATTTCAAAAGAAAATCTTATAAAAAAAGAAAGAGAATTAAAAAAAGAAGATATTGAAAAGAGCAAAAATGGAATTTGCGATTCCATTAAATATTGCCTTCAAAACTTAAAAGAAAGAAAAGAAGAGCTAAAACTATTATTAAAGGCGTACTAACCTTGAACTGAACCAAATGCAGAAATCGTTTAAAAATTGGAACAACTCGGATTGATGCTGAATACAACGATGCTCAACTGTTCTTCCGTTCAAATGTTTGACTGTTCGTGTTTGATTGTTCAACCCTATCTCAAAAAGATAAATAAAATTTAAAAAATACTTACCTAAGACATTTGAACAAGGTTTTATTTATTTTTTTAGTGTAAATCTCAATCTTTGAATATTTAATTTAAAATTAAATTTTTTGTGGTATTTATGTAAAAATGAAAATCTATTTTAATATTTAAATTTCTTAAAAATAATCGTAAATCAAAAAAAGGAAAACAAACAGTACATAACTACCTTCCTTTGTATTCATTTTTTGTGTTTTTTTAACATCGCCGAATCTTGCGTAATTTTATGAATAAATAATAATAATAATAAATGATAGAAATGGCAATAAAAAATACATTTCCATAAAAAAAAATTTTCATAGGTTGATTATTTTAATTATTAAAAAAGAAAATTATTGATTAAAACTTCTTAAAAGGTGAAAATACATTTAAAAAACATGTATCGTCTATTTTTTTGAGGTCCTTTCTCATTTTGTTTCAATTTTAAAAGACAAAAATTTGGTTTTTGTTTGTAAAATCTGCAAAGGAGCAAATGCTTTGCCCCTTTTAACAAACTCAGTAACCTAAACCAACACATGAAACTGCAACATTTAGATGTACTTTTAAATTGGTTTGATCGATATAACAAATGAGCAAAGACTCATCTAAATTTTTAAATGAAAAAATGCTTCAATTTATTAAGTGGTTCGTGGTAAGCAATAGCAGTTTTAACAATTTGAAAATTCCATATCTTCAAAATTTATTAGATAAAACTCTGAATATACCAAACTACTACAGCTTTAGAAGCAAATTATTGCCTGGTGTTCTAGATAAGCTCTATTTTGCTATCGAAAATAAGCTTAAGGAGGCAGTTTCAGTTAGTTTGGTTCTTGATTTGTGGACAAACAGTTTCAACACTGATTTTATTGCATGCGCTGCAATGCTTAGTTTTTAACAATTGAAAAAGAATGTCTTGTAATAGGAATCACACCGATGCCTGGTAGACACTCTTCTGCAAATATAAATAAGGCATTATTGAAGCTATTGCAAAGATATAACTTTAATCAAAAAAAAATTCATGCTAATTATTATTTAATCATTAATTAAAAATTAAAACACTCTTATTGTTTCAATTTTTCAGGTATTTTTTGTGATGAAGGAAGTAGTCTTGTCAAACTCTTTTCCCAAATAGATTTTAGTATCGAAGAGTATGATATTGAAAAAAATATTGATGAGAAAAGTAATTGTGTTTTTTAAATTTTATGAAATTATTTATTAATTTTTTTAAGATTTTGATGAACCTGCTTTTGTAGACGAAAATATTTATCAGGAGAATGAAAAAGCCCAAATGATAGAAAATTATTCTGATGATGATTCCACAGCAGAATTTGACAAAGTTTATAACATACCAAAAATGTCATCAACTGACGAGGATATTATTGAAATATTTCAAGAGTTTCAAGAGCTGAATTACAAGTATGAAATAAGTTCTAATGGTGTTAACAGATCCAGCATAATTGAAAATACAAAGAAAATTCGTATCGATACAATTGAGGAATATGATTTAACAAAAGATGAACCATTATCTGAGAAAGAGGTCGAATTGAGCGTTAATAAAGTACCCAGATTTTCATGTGCTTGCCACAAGGAAAATTTGGCCGTTCGTCATGCCATATCAATGTATAAAATTGGAGATGACTTGAAAAAACTGAATCTTGTTAATAGTCTTATAAGAAAATCAATTCAGTTAAATAAAACATTTAATAAATCAAAAGCAATACTTGTCTTGAAAACGCTACAAGGTGGTCTTCAGCTTTTTTGATGTTAGAATCGGTAAAAAGGGCTTATGATAAAGAATTATTCAACGAAGAAAATGAAGACCTCACATTTCCACTTAGCCTAAAAGAAGTAGAGACCTATTTACAAATTTTAAGGCCTGCATATCGATTCTCATTGACGTTTCAGAATAGTTTTTCATCGATATCGCATTTAATTCCAATCTTAAAGAGAATTTTTTTTAGCTGGGAGAATATGGATTTAGAACCTGAATTTGAAAGATTGGCTATTCTTTTAGTTGTCTGCTTTAAAGAAAAATTTAAATACGAGTTGGAATCAGAAATATATCAGGTTGATAATTACTTCTAAATGTTAAGAAATATTTAATTTTTAAAATTCTATTTTTATGTAGGCAGCTACTGTTCTTAACCTGTTATTTGTTAAGTGTTAATTTAATCTCAATTTTTTTTTCAGCTAAGAGAACTGGATTTTTGGGACTTTGTTCTGGAAGTTCGATTAATATGTGGCCTGGTTTAATTGGATCTCTTTATTTTAATCTTCTATAGAGAACTAGTTTTACTTCTTTCATATCAATATCCTGAAAGACTTCTTTGATATTTTGTTCATCTTCTGCTTTTTTACACTTAGAATATTTTTCTTTGATTCAGAAAAACCATAAATAATAATATTTTTTTTCTTTTTTTCCCGTTCATTAAATTCATTGATAGTGAATTCACTACAACCATTTGTTTAACAGGTTTTTTTGATTGTTTGGTTCCTCTGCTTATAACTTGAACTCAACTATTACAAGTATCTGTTATTTTTGAGGTCAACTAAGCTTCTCTTACATCTTCCTTTAATTTTCCATATCATGTAATTTTTCAGCATCAATATTTTCAAGTTTTTCCAATCTTTTCGTGAGATTCTCAACTTATACAGTCAGTTCTTGAATAGTTGTATCTTTCAAGAACTGACTGTAGGTTGTTTTTAATCGGGTTCGTTTAGAAGTCTCATATACATACAGACGGTTTGAGTCCTTTGTAGGTTGACCCAGTGTCTATGAAATTTTCTTCCATAATTTACGATAATATATGTATTAAAAAGGGGTTTTATTCTTGAGGAGCTAAACACAGATAAAACAAATAAAAAATAATTTGTTTATTTGTTCTAAAACTTAATAATTATTAATTATTAATTATTCTAAAACTTAAATATTAAATTTTAGAATACTTTTTATTTTCTTCCATATTAAAAAATAACTTTTGTTAGTATTAATTTTCGAAGAATTAAAATTCTTTCCTTGTTTAGTTTTTATCAAAAAATTTTATTTGGCTTAAGATGTTTCTACTTAAAACAATTACTGAATTAGCCAGTTTAATGCATCCCATTTTTTTGCCAGTGAAGTTACATGCAGTAAGCACGTTTTTTCGCTTTTGCTATCAGTTCTTTTTGATTTTGTAAATGCCGCTTCTTATACTTTAATAAATTGTTGTTTTAATAAATTCAGAAATTATAATCTACTCAGTCTTAAATTATGTACAGCAGTTTAACAGTTTAGATTTATCTAAACTTGACACGATACGGACTACCCGACAGTAGTCAAAAAATGCTGGTAAAATATGTAAGTGTAGAAATACACTACAAACTAAAGAAAACTAATATACTTTTTACCTTTGTATGTATCTTAAGTTTTCATTTCCTCATTAGTATTATAAATTTATTTTATTTATTAAAAAATTAATTAATACACAAGCCAAGGCGGTTCAAAACGGTAAAAAACCTTCTTTTCAGTATTCATTTAATTTTGTTTTTGATTATCTAAAAAAGATTAATAAAAAAAAATAAAAAATTCAAATAAAAATTGATCATATCGATTTAATAATTAATTTTTTTTTTTTATGTGATATTTTCGAGTGTCGTAAATTGATCTTTGATTATGTCAAATGGTGATAGGAGAACAGATGAAAAATATAAGAAATAAAAGGAAAAAATTAGTTTTAATATTAATTATAGTTTACAAAGTAAGTTTCAAAAAATTCACGTTTATAACGAATTGTCTGGAACACCTTTATATTTATCTATTAAAATTCAAAAATAATTATTTATTAAAATTATTTATTTTTAGATAGAATAAATTTTTAATATTTTGTTTAAAAAACTATTAAAATATGCTTCTGATAAATTTGTGACTTTTAGATTAAAAGTTATTTGAAAAAAAAAGAACTTTTTTGGAAAAAAAAATTTTTTTAAGTAGATTTATTTTAAATAGGTTAAAAAATTTTAAATAGATAAATCATCAATTTTTACTAAAAATCTAAAATTGGATAAATCGGCTTGTGCAGTTAAATCTAATTCTAATAAATAGTCCATGTAACATGTTTGACTTTTTGATTATTATTTCTCATGTAATCTTCTAGAGCAATTCTTGATGCTTGAGTTACTTTAGGACATGAATGAAATAAAAGATATTTTATTTTTTTGCAATAGATTAGAATGCATTCAATTGATTGATCAGATATGAAAGCGCAATGAGCTACGTGTATTTCTTGAATGGTTTTAGCCACATTAGGTTTGGAAAACATCAGAAAAACCCCATCGTCTGTTATCTGAATTAAATTAATTAAGTAAACTAAATTCGAATCAGAATATACTTTGGTTCCATTTAGTCTAACAGATTCCAATTCATGGCAGTAATTTCCTAAAGCCACCAAAGTTTTGTCACTAATTAGGGGACAATACGCAACACTTAGAAGTCTGATCTTGGGACAGCATCGAGCAATGGTTTCTATGCATTCGTCATTTATCATTGAACACCGGGCCAACAAAATTGAATTTAGGTATCTACAGTTTTGAGCCAATAAGTCTATACCTTAAATTTTAATTATTTAAATAATATTTTTTAATAAATTATTTTTAGTTCTACTTGTAGCAGTTATTGAAACTCTAGGATTTGAACGGGAATCGAGATCGATTTTTTTTAGATTTTTACACTTTAAAATTTTCAAAAGACCTTTATCTGTAAGCTGGTCGCACTCACTCAAGTCCAATTCGCGGGTATTTTCACTCACAAACTTGAAAAATATAATCAGAATTTGATTTTTGGACTAAAAAATATTTTTTATAAAAATTTTGAATTGATTTTTAATTAAAGGATATTTCATTTATTTTAAAGATTTTTAGAAAAAATTGTCGAGGATGCTAATGAAAAAACACCATTTTTTGCTGTCTTGAGTTGAGAGAAGGAAAAAAATAAAAAAAAAACCCTGATATTTATTTTTTAATTTAATTAAATTAATATTTACTGTTAAGTCGCTTGAAGGTCACTCCCCTTTTGACAAATTTATTCATAAAAAATAATAATAAAAATAAAATTGTAAAAATATTTAAAATATAATTTGAGTATTACAAGCAGTGAATTTAAACTCAACTAGTTCTGGCATTTTGAAGTTTATGGTCAATTTTTGATTCTCAAAATGATCAAATCAAGTTTTAATTATTAAATAAATTGTTATTATTTATTATAATTGCAGAGGTATATTTTTGTATTTAACATACTTTATTAAATCTGGAGGTAAACTCTGCAATATCAAAATGAACATTGCAGAGTGCACACCATCTATATGATTCAATTTGAAGTGAGTTATTATTTACAGACTTTTGTGGAATTTACTCTGCAATTATCATTTTAAATAATAACAATTTATTTAATAATTGTGGTTTGATAATTTTTAGAAGCAAAAATTGATCTTAAACTTGAAAATGCCCTAGTTCCACCCAATTAGTTCAAAAAAGAGACATAGGACGTCCGTGTACAGCTGATTCAAAGAATAAAACAAACAATCAAATTTAATTGATTAATTGTCTTTTTTTTCTTTTTTTTTTTCACACTTATTTATTATTTTTATTTTATTAAAAAAAAATGTTCTTACTATTTTTTGATATAATATTTACTACATTTAATTCTAAGTTTATTTTTTAAAAGGATTTAAAATTGTACATAAAAAAATAATAAAGGAATGGGAACTTGCATTTTTTTTTATAAAAATAAATCTTTCCTATACACAAAAAAAATAAAGTAAGTTTTATTTTTTTAACCTTCGAAAATAATTATGTTTTTTGATTATCTTTATCCTAATAAATTTGTCGGCTTTTTTTAGAATCTAGGCTATACGATTTTAACTTTATCCGGGGCAAAAAATTTTACGGTAGAAAAGCTCTAGAAAACAAGCTTAATTAGACTGATTTTTAAAAAATCAATCAAACTGAATTTTTCTATTTTTACTTGGACTTTTGACCAGCTCTGATTTGCATTTTCAATTTTTATTAAACAACCAAAAAAAGATTTTTAGGTATCTGAAAATGCTTTTTCAAATTTTTTTTACAATCGTTTTTTTTTTCTCTTTTTTTTTTATATTTTGTAAAACGCTTTGAGTAACAAAACTCTGAGGCAGAGAAGTATTTCATTTAACTCAGTTCAGCTAAAGAATATTTAATTATTATTAATAATAATTATTAATAAAATCTGTAGAGATGGTACATTTGTTGATTTAAATTATTAGTAAATAAAAAATTACATTAATATTTTAATTTAATTTATCATTATTTTCATTTAAATTTCATAATTAATACTATACTTTAATATAAAATTTAATTAATTTTTTTTAAATTTAAATTTCGGAACTTTTTACATAATTTTATATTCTGAAAATAATACTAATAAAAAAATGACAAATTTTTTAAAAATTAAACTATAATTTATTTTAAAAAGATTCTCAATAAAATGTATTACTCAAAAAAGTGTAAATTAACCAAAACTTATGTATTTTTTAAAAAGAAAAAAGCCTAAAAAAGAATAAAATCTGTGACTACTAAAAGAGTGACTATCTTTAGGCTCTTTTACAATTCTACCCAAAAAAGAAAAAAATCATTTTAAATCAACACTGTGATCAAATTTTATTAATAAAAAAATTCAAAATTAGTATTTAGAATTTAAATTTTAGCAACTTACAAGTTCTATGTTACCATCTTTCAAATAACCTCTTTTGCTGAACGTATTCAGAAGAGATGCGAGCAAATTTTTGGGCAAATGTGCCAGCATACTAACATCAATTTCCCCATTTTTAACCATGTTTGCGATAAAGTCCAAGCATCTTTTTTAGTAAAAAAAAAATAAAAATTAAAAAGAAAAAAGCATTTGAAAATTTTATTTAGATCTACAAATTGACCAGCGTTCGATTACAAGTGATCCTCATCAACACTTGCCGAGATTCCATATTTTAGAATTTCAAAAAAAATTGAAAGTTTTTTAGAAAATTTATTTTAATAAAAAATTAACAAAATAAAATTCCCATTTAGACTAATCCCCATAACAACTAAATATGTACACGATCACGTGATAATCTATGAACACGAATTTAAAAATATTATTTCTGGTATTTGACCATCTTCGACCGAAGTACCGTTGTTGTTTCCACTAGCATACTGAAAATTGAAAGTAATCTTGGTTCCAGAGGAGACCTCATGGACTATTTGTCTAAGGCCTTTTGTACCATAGTACGAATCAGGACCTTTAAGGGTGGCTGATGCGATGTAGTCAGTGTCAGCCAGAATTTCAACCGGCTCCTTGAAATAGACCGTGAAAGTTGAATTGGAGCCGTCACATGTAAAACTGGTGGTGTTTTGGGCACATGTTTTGTAAGAGTCATAGTGAATCAACTGAATCACTGCTTGGTACTCGCATTTGCCGTAAATAGAGCCGTATAGGCCCAAGCCTAGTACGAATATTTTGCGGTTAACTGAAAAGCGAACTCGGTCCGATGTGCCTGAGTAGCCCCATCGGGACTCAACTTGACAAAACCGGTTTATGACCTGTTCTTTGCCGCCTACACAGCTTCTCGGCGTGCAGCTATAGCCCAGATTTTTTGCCGACACTGATAAATCATTCGCAAGTGTCAGATTAATAAATATGTCGACTATTGACTTTTCATCAATGATTCTTGTGTCCTCATTGCTCATTGCCTTTGCAAACTCTTCCTTGCTCATCAGCGGAAATCTGATCAAACCAACGGCCTCGCCAAGAACCAACATCTGATTTTGCCTATTCACTGGATACAAGCCTTGTTTGGCACACTGACTCTGCGCCCACTTGATCACATAGTTGTACAACTTGAACTCGCTAATGCCGAGCGAGTCGCGCTTAAGCATCAATATCAAAGTATTTAAATTGATGTCCAGAAAGCACTCGGCCGAAAACGCCTCATTAGTGTTGCGGTCAATGACGCCGAGGCACAGATCGGCCAACTTGGGCTCGTCGAACAGCAACGCCTGCTCCAGCAGCATGAACGCATTGTCCGCTCTCAGGTTACTTTGCAGAAAGTTGACGCACTCTTTTTCCAAAGTGTCCACGGCATATTTTTTGCATATGTACAGAGTGTTCATTACGGAATCGGGCCCGATCTGCAGCTCGTCTGTGTACAGGTATTTGAGCATGTGCTTGAAAGAGAGAGGGTCGGCGTCGGGGATTTCGATCTCTGGGCCTGTTTGCATTTGAGAGCCGGTGCCGTAGAACATGGCCATGAAGACGGGACTGCCGATGCTCAGGACGAGCTTGTGGGCCGGGATGCGCTCGGCGTACGAGCTTTTGTGCTTGCCGACCAGGAAATGGACGTCGGCAAGCGAGTCGTTCAGATACAGGTAGTTGAGCCGCTCGATGATGCATGAGTCACGTGTCTAGGCAAAGGTTTAGTCGCGGTTAAGTAATTTACGTAGGCTTACCACTCTGGCCGCATGCTCCGCGTCCAAGTTGTGCGTGCTCGAGTTCTTGAGCTTGGAAAAGTTGGACGCGTTTTCTGCTCGGTTTACGTTCGGTTCTTGGGCCATTTTTTCGCAAGCATGGTTCAAATTGTTGGCATTTTTGGATTTTTCGCTACAAGATTCTTGTGTGTCTGTTGCGCAATTTTTACATCTAGAAAATGTTGCTTGGTAATTTTGGAGCTGATTATTTTTGGACATAAAAACTTGTGTTTATGTTCGATTTAGTGCTTTGAAACGCACAGACACTCGAGCTCAAAAAATCATAAATTATTTTTGGAGTAAAAAAATTTTAATAATTATGAAATTTTCGACTAGAAACAAATTTAAGCGAACAAATTAGATGGAAAAAAATTATTTTTAATCACTAGCTGGATTTTTAGCCGAAGAAAATTGCTAGTATTAGTAGAAACAAAAATCTGGATTTGGCTCCAGGATTTGGTGCCAAATCCAGTATTTTGGTTAAATTTTTCAAAAAAAAATTATTTGTCTGTAAAGGGTCATACTAAAATACTGAGTCCCTTTTTTTTGGAAGAGTGAATTTGGCACCAGTTTTGTCCAAATTGAACATTAACAACTTTTTCAGAGTGAATATTGGTATTGAAAATTTCTTTAGCAATAATTAACAAATTATGTTAAAATTCAAAATTAATTTGAGGCATTAATTTTTATTAATAAACTTTGTTATTTTTGATTTTACTATTTTTTCAATTCAGATATTTCGGGGAATTTTTTCATATCAAATAATTTTTAACAAAATTAACACAATTAGTGTTTACTTTGGTAAAAAAGTAAAAAATAAAATCAAAAAAATCTAACGGGTCTAGTCGGTTAGGTGAAATGTGGTTCACCTATAATGAGAACAAATATTTTTTAGTTACCATACCTAGGTAGCACAATCAGTACAACGTTGGGAACACACAGAGACATTAAGAATAGACTTGGTAAAGCAAAGAGTGCCTTTGCAAGACTCAAACCAGTATGGAAGTCAACCAGCTACAGTAAGGAAACAAAACTTAAACTATACGACAGTGTAGTAAAAGCAACACTGATGCTCGGAAGTGAATGTTGGGCGATGTGTGAATCTGACAGGAAAAGTCTCAACACCTTCCACACGGGAAGCCTGCGTAGGATTGTCGGGATACACTGGCCTGAGACATTGTCGAATGCTGACCTATACAGAAGAACAAATTCAGAGCCATTAAGTCAATGCATTAAGAACAAAAGACTGCGATGGCTCGGTCATGTACTTAGAATGAAAGAAATACGGATACCAAAAAGAGCCCTTCAATGGACACCTCAAGGGCGACGTAAGGTAGGACGACCAGCAGTAACATGGAGGTCAACAATCACGAAAGAGCTCAACGAAATGGGAATGACATGGGGAGAAGAAAGGTAAAGGAAAAAGATTGACTTGAGTGGAAAATCAAAAGTAATGACCCTATGCTCCACAAGGAGTGAAAAAAGGTGAACCAAAAGATTAGGTGAACAATTTTTAAGTTAGGTGAACTAAGAAGTATTAATAATTAAAATAAATTTTATCTTATTTACTGAAATGCTGCTAATGCTCAATCAAAATCAATCCGATACAATCAAATTTTTTTTTAATAGTTAATATTATTTTAAATTTTTCGTAAACAAATCGAATTAATATTTGTGAGACCTTAAAAAATTTAGTTTAAACCCCTCTCGCCTTCAAAAAAGCCTCCATAGATTATATTTGAGGAATAACTGATATTCCTCAGAATAAAATATTTCTTTTTTTGACAGCAATAATTAAATTTATTTTTTTTCAACTTGGCTTTTTAAAAATTCTTTTTTTGCATCATCATTTACAGTGGTGATTTGATAACAGTATTTTAAAAAAAATTACGTAAAATATCGTTAATTAACAAAATTTTACCACATTTTACGTAAATTAACGTAAAATCCGAAAAGTGAGAAAGAGGTATTTTACGAAAAATTGCGTAAATTTTCAGGATTTTGAGACAATTTTGGTTAAATTTGGTAAAATTCAAGTTAATTTACGTAAAATGTGGTAAAATTTTGTTAATTAACGATATTTTACGTAATTTTTTGTAAAATACTGTTATAAAATCACCACTGTAACTGCAATCATTAAGCTTTTTATGCATTGTAATTTTTTAAAATTTAAGAATCATTTAATTATTTATTTTGTTAAATTATCTTTAACTTTTTAAAATTGGGTGAACAAATTTTAGAAAAGGTGAACTAATTGTTCACTAAACCCGAGAACAAGATTTGTTCTCATAAGAAGTGAACCACAGTTCATCAACGGACTAGACAATATCTAAAATTCATTTTTTTTTATATTGTTAATTTCCCAAATCAAATCGATTTTTTATTTTATTTTAATTTTTTTGAATTATGAATATATTTTCTTGTTTCTTGCTTTTTTTTTGTTCTAAAATTTCGCTAAGCTATCATATTTTAATCGGATTTTATACAATTTTAAATAAATTGCTCTACTCGAGATAAAAATTGCTTTCAACTTTATGCATGCCACTTTTTTTATAATAAAAATTTATTTTTAAAAGTTTTAGTAAGTCATTTAGTTTGCAATTTACTTTACTTTTTGAAAATTAATAAATTTTTTTCCTAAGAGTTTTATTTTTTTTAATTGAATTTTTTGATATTTTTAATAACCCGACTAATTATATACAACTGACATACTACTTTCTCCCATTTCATTAGAGAATTTCACGAGCTTTTCAAAAATGTGTCTAGTTTTGTCATTGAAGTAAAGTTTATGAGATATTTCCAAATCTACATATTAATTAAAAAATTTAAATTTAATTGAAATATTTGATAATTTTTGTTTAATTAATTAAAAAAAAATAGCGACGATATCTAAAATATTAAAATAATATTTCTACAAGGATTGTGGGAGTAAGTTGAATGTCAATCGTATAAAATTGGGGATCAGATTATTATAATCATAAAAATTTTATTTAAAAAAAATAAATGTCTTGGAAAAAAATAAAATAAATGTTCAAAAAGTACAGAAAATTCCAAACTAAATGACATGTTAAAACTTTTGAAAATGAATTTTCTTTTTAAAAAAATGAGTATTTTTTTTGGAATTTGATGGTTTCGCATTTGATTTATTAGTGGTGAGCATTCTATTAGAAATCTTTCTAGTACTTTTAGTACTCTATGGTATTTTTAAAATTCATGAACCATGTTCCTTGTTGTACATTTAATATTTTATAAAATAGATAGTTACAGGTAACACATGTTTACATAGTTGAAGCTTTAGGGAAAAAAGAAGAAAAAGTAAGGTAGCAATTATACAATTGAGTCGGCTATTCGATATATGTTGATTTGAAAGCCACTTTTCGACCTACAGCCTGAGAACCATTGGATTAGCATGACTCAGTCTTGTTTCAACATATTTCTCACTCAATTCAAAAAGTCGATTCGAATTTAAGTTTATTAAAAACTTGGTGATGCTTGATATTGAAGAGAGTATCATATTTTAATTTGAGTATGGATCTAACTTCTTTATTCTTAATTGCTAGTACTTTTGGGATATTATTTTGTGAAACTGAATTTTAGGAAAAAAATAATTGTCTAAAATAATTAAGACCCCATTTATTATTTGACAGTATCTTAATATATTCAGCCTTGTATTATAACGTTCTTTATCTTATTTTCAAGGTTCCCCTTTTTACTGAAAATAAAAAAGTTACTAGATCATCCGCAAAAAGCAGAGAGTATTCTTTTTATTTGGTTTCCTTTAATGTTGTCATTAATATCTTTATTAAATAAAAGAGGATTAATTACTGAACCTTGTGGGGCACCTGCAGTAATTTGGTATTCTTCGCTCAAGTGATCATTCACATTTACCTTAAATAATCTAGAGTCTAGAAAAATCTAATCCAGTTTTTTTCTATTTATGACTTTACAATTTTTTGAATTAAAAAGAAAAGATTATCTGTTGTTCGTAGTATCTGATGTTCAGCGATTTTTTCTTTTAACAGATCTTACTTTACCCAATGGGTTTATTAAAAAATAAACCAAATTATTTATATTATAGAATGACATAAAAACTAAAAAAAGAAAGCAATTTGCACTTAGAACAAACTGCTTTCTTTTTTAAATGCAAAGAAAAAGAAAGCGATTATTAAAATACTTTTTACTTGCCGTTCGGTTGACAAGTCGCCTCAATTATGATATTGAGAGGTTATTTCATCTGAAAAATTGCACACCATCTAAATGGTACTATTTTGAATGAGTATTTTCTGCAGATTTTTTCTTTAAATTTAACAACGCATGTTAAAACAAAAAATATACCTCTTCACTTATTCTAAATAATAAAAATTTATTTCATGATTAAAATTTGATTTGATCATTTTGAGCATCAAAAGTTGATTATAATCTTCAAATTGCCATTATTTTTTTATTAAATGATAAATAAAACTTTAAGAATGCCATGTTTTTCAGTAAAATTAATTTTTTGATATTGAAAAATATTGACAACTTTTTTTTTTTTATAATAAATTGTAATTTAACTTGAATTTAAATAGAGTAAGGGGAATAAAATATTTTTGTATTGACTACGAGTTGGTCAAGAGATGTTACCAAACTAATTTTCAAAAATTTAAATATCTAATAAATTCTAATTTTCTTTTAAACTAAAAATAATCTATTTTAAAAAGAATCAAATTTGGGAAATCGTCAAGTCTAAGTGGATTTCTAAGGCTAGTTTTTTTCTTAGAAAAATATAACCTGACTTTTTTTAAAGATTAAGATCAATAATTGATTATTATTAATAATATTATTATAAAAATATTGATTGAAATTATGTCAAAAACAAGTAGAGACACACTATCATAAAAATCATGTAGCCAGTATTTTAAAGACTGATATCATAAAAATTCAATAATGATTCTTTAATTAATTGATTAGCAAAAAGAAACTAGTTTGCACTTAGAATAAAAATCGAATCAAGAACTTGGCGATATATTTTTTTAATAGCCGTAAGTAAAGAATTATTCAACAAAGTCCTTAATGAGATTTATGTATTTTTTAGGTAATTTTATTTCTTGGGACTTTTCCATGATAAGATTTACGTTTTTTTTAAAAAAAAGTCCTGACTTGGACTTTTTTTTTGATGACTTAGACTTTTTTTTGGGACTTTTAAACAACTCTGTAAATTTCAAATTAAAATTTTTAGTTTATAATTCAAGAAAAAGGCATTTTTTAACAATTTTTTAAATATTAAATTTTTAAACTTTATTAAACATTAATTTAATAAAGTTTAAAAATTTTAAAAGTAAAAAAAGGAGTAAGTTAACAAAAAAAACTTATTAAAATATTTATTAAAATACTTTCTATTAAAATACTTTCTATTAAAATACTTTAAATTATTTTTAGTATAAAAAGTTGCATTTATAGATAACAAAAAAGCTTTAAATCGAATCAAATATTTGACTATTTTTAAATCTAAATTTATTTTTTTTAATAGCCGGAACTAAAGAATTATCGGATTTAGTCCTTGATGAGGTTTATTATTTTATGGTATTTTATGCTATTTTCTATTTCTTTAATCCTCTTTCTTTTACTACTCTTTGTAATCTTTTTTTTTAATTTATTCTTAGTACTTTTAAGAATATTTATGTAATAACTAAATAGTCATACTTTTTTTTTAGCTATAACAATTTAAGCTTATAACTCAACATAATAAACCTATTAAAATTTTGCCAAACTAAATTTAAATTTAAGCTTAATTTAAGCATTTTCACTTAAAAAGTTTATTTATATATTTATATATTCTAACGGGTTAGGGACAAACTTTTAAAGGTCAGTACTGAAGAGTGAGCGTTGGATATTGCAGAGTTGCTCGATGATTTTGGCTTACCAGTTGCCCTCATACACTATTTCCTACAAAACTGACCAAAAATCCTCAACTGGACGATCTTCTGGCAGCTTTGGAGAGTTTTCAATGCATTGGACATAATTGATCGATCTATTATCGTCACAAAACGGGGCCACCGTTTAAGCATAATGAGAGCTCGCCTAATCTGACCAGAACACACTTTGCTCCATCGGAATGGTTCTCGTTGATCAATTGAAACTGCCTCTGCTTGTTGAAATCCAAGGAGACCGTCTGATTCACCCATCATTCTGGTTAAACATGACTTTAAGACACCTGATGTTATTCAGAGTAAAATTTTTTGCAATTCGACAGCTCCTTTTCGCTCTTTCGTGGCCAGAATCGATTTTATCGGGAGAATTGCAGAACAGCAGGACAAAAAATATATTTAATAAGCAATTAAAATAGCAATTTTTTTTAGCTTAAATTAACAAGCATAAATTGCCTGCTATTTTAACCATTTTTTTCTCGAATTTATTAAAAATAGATGAATTAGCTAATAAGCTTAATGAATTAAAATTTAGTTTCGATAAAGGTTATGTCATTGAATTTCAAAAAAGATTACCGTAATTATGCTCCTAGAACCCTAAGACTAATAAATACTTGTGATGCAAAAATTAAAAATGGAAAATACCATAAAATGTTGGTATACTTACAAAAATTGCTCTTATAAGTGCCAAATAAAAAGATTCAGAATACGCGAGCTTTATGAAATTGTATACACTGAAGGAACCAGAGTTTTTTAAAAGTCCCAAATTAAATTCCAAGTCCAGATCAGGAACGGCAGAATATCATTTTTCCATGATTCTGACTGACGGATTGCCTATGCTATTTATCTGCCTCAATTAAATTAATCAAAATAAAAGTAATTAAATCGGATTTTATTTTTTGAAAAATACAATGTAAGTAACTAAGTAAGTAATAAGAAACATTTCCCAGTTCAAGCAATCTGTTTAACAAAAATAAGAATTGAAGAATTTTATTAAATATCTAATCATTAATTTCCTAAAATTTACGATTAAGACTAGAATTCCTGTAGAAAATATGACCAAAAATTGGAAAAAAATTTTATGAATCGAGTCTACAAAAGATACCAAATGTAAAAATTATTAAAATTATATAAAGTTTTTTTTAATTTAAATCAATATAAATGGGCTTTATAAACGTATAAATTATGTGGATTCAATCTATTTCTTTCTTCATTTTTGAATGAAACCGGCTACTGAAAAAAGACTCTCAGCTGGTACAGAAGTTGGTTTTATACAAAATAATTCTTTCACTAAAATAGAAAGATTAGGCAAATTCGATTCAAATTTTTTAAAGAATAAGAGTGATAAAAATTTTCGGCTTGATTTTCGTAAAATTGTAGCTCATTATACGATAAAATATTTAAATTTGATAAGTCAGTTTTCTATCGATCTACTACCCTAGTCTAAACCTTTCAATACGATCCGAAAGGCAAATTGAAGTTCATGACAATGATCACATGATCAAAACAAAAAGTAGATTAAAATCTTAATAAAAATGATGAAAAAAGTTTTTTTTAAATATTTTTTAATTAAACACAAAATGTCTATTATCCGAATTAAATAAAAAAAATCATTTTTTTTTCAATTGATCTTAAATTGATTTTTATTAAATATTTATTTGAAAATTTAAAGAAAAATTAAAATTAAAGCATATAAATTATGGCTTCAAATGTGATTTCAATATTAATTAAAATATCTTACATTGAAATAAAGTTAAATTTTGCATTTGATTGATTTTGTTCAAGATATTGATTTAAATTTTATTTTACTTTAGATAAGAATTCATATAATTTTCTTGCTAATTAAAGAGTAAACAAAACATGTTTAATAAAGTTTAAAAATTTAATATTTAAAAAATTGTTAAAAAATGCCTTTTTCTTGAATTATAAACTAAAAATTTTAATTTGAAATTTACATTTGATCATAAACTACAATTTGCTGATCCGAAAAGAAAAGTCAAAGATTGAGTCTGAATAGCTAAGTCTAAACGCAATGCCTCAACTTTCTTAATATTAACTAGTGTTGAATGCGCTCAGACCAAACCGGTCCATTTGGCGAAAGGTTTTATGCGGTCAATTAGCCGGTCAGCTGGGCGGTCTAATTTTTTGACCGCCAAAATAAACGGTTCAAATTATACGGGCGGCCAAGAAACCGGCCTACTTTCTGGTGGACGGTCATTTGGCCGGTCAGCTAAGCGGTCTATTTTTTGGACTACCAAAATAAACGGTCTAAAATATATTGGCGGCCAAATAACCGGCCTAAAAAATACGGACGGTTAAAAATAGGGGCGGTCAAAAATACGGCCGAATTTTTTGCGGTTAGCCACTTAAGTTGAAATTTTTTCGAAATAATGTTTTTAATTTTTATAAAAAAAACTAATTAAAATGATAAAGAAAAATAAAAAAATTTTCTTTATTTATTTTAAAAAGTTTTTTAAGATTTTTTTTCAAAATTTTAAAAAAATTTAGTGACCGCCCGCTAAAAAGTTGGCCGGTTATTTGGCCGCCCGTATATTTTAGACCGTTTATTTTGGCAGTCCAAAAATTAGACCGCCTAGCTGACCGGCCAAATGACTAATGCGGATACGGTCACGGTTTCTGAAAATTTTGGCCGGTTAAGTGTCCGCTTGTACGGATCCCAACACTAATATTAACAGAAGGAATGAAAAAAAAGGAAAAAATTATAAATGACCGCGTCTTATTACCATACGGCTAGTCGCATTTGAGATTCCCTCTGCTAAAAACCTACTTCACCTAATCACCCATATATCAGCCTGTTGCAAATAACAAAAAAATTTAAAAATTGAAAAACTAATTAGTCCCTGGCTAAGACTAACTTAATTTTTGAATCAAATTTTATTCATAAAAATTCATAAAAATTTTAACATCTCAAAAGCTACCCCTAATTTAAGATAACTCGAAAACTAATAGCGACCTCCAAAATGTTAGACCTATATCAATCTTGAATTGTTTAGCTCAAATTTTTGAAAAGTATATCTTAGTAAAACTAGACTTATATAAAACTAGCAAAAATTTAGCTTTAAAAAGTAATCTTCATGTAACCACACTGTCTTTGTTTTAAAAGAAACTATTCTTAATTATGCTAATCGAGACTCAGGATGTAGGATAGGTTCCTTAAGCTTAGAAAGCTATTTTCTAAAGGGATGGACTTTCCTGCAAACTTTTAAACCTAAACTCCACATATCTTACTGTGTTCTTAATTTACTTACGGCTTTTAAACACTTAACTTTAACACTGGAATCAAATATTACATTAATTTACTTCAAAATAACCTTATTAGACAAAGACCAATTTGCCACATCTCTAGAATGCTTAAGATTCTAAAAATTTTAAACTTTAATCAACTTTATCTGTTTTAAAAACTGCCTTTTATTAACACACTAAAATTGGGTCTTGTTGCTTATATAGCCAATTGGCCAGGCCAATAACTTTTCAATTTTTTTACCTGGCCAGCTTTTTTTTTATCTGGCCACAAAATATGACAACATTTAAAATAAAAAATTGTTACTTAAATTAGCACCTCAACTGTTTGTTTGTTTGTTATTTAAATTAAGAAAAAATTAAAACATAGAGAACAAAAATTTTAAAAATGAATAATTCATCAGATAAACAGACAAAAATAAATGAAATCTTTGAATCCAAAGATAACTTAGAAGTTATCTCATGGTTGCAAGATCGCAAGTTGATTCCTAGCGAACTGAATTGTATTAAATGTTCTAATCGTTTGAAATTGCAACCAAGAAAAGACGTAATTGCCAGTTATGGTTGGCGATGTTCTAAGTGTTCAGCTAGGCGTTCAATTCGAACTGGTACATTCTTCGAAGCATTCAATATATGTCTCAAATCGATTTTAAAGTTGATATTTTTTTGGTCGATTCAGACTAGACAGATTGAGCAAGCCGATTTTCTAGGTGTCAGCTGAAATACGATTATTACGTTTCAACAACGACTACGAATAGTTGCATTAGAAGCACAGTTGAAATTCCGTGTACTAGTACGAGAAAAACAACAGCGTCTGATTTGGTAACTGAAAGTTCAATTCCCATCAAAGAGCATCAAGTCGTTTCAGAAGTTGTTGAGTCAAACAAGAGTGGAGGAAAAAAAAGGAGAGGAAGACCAAGAAAAGAAGACACAAAAACCGATCAAGGTAATGAGACTGAAAATAATTGCATAAATCACAAAAATTATAACTTGAGGAAAAGAAAAAATTAGATGATTTTGTTTGAAATTGGCCATATTTTTTTTGGATTGAACACGAATTTTTTTATTTGGACAGGAAATTTTTTTTGGCCACTAATTGACAAAAAGTTAATTGGCCATATAAGCAGCACGACCCCTAAAATTTAAGGCAAGTTCATGATCATGATCACATGATCAAAGCTTAATAGATTAAAATCTAAATAAAATTGATGAAAAAAGCTTATTTAAAATACTTTTTAATTATACACAAAATGTTTATTATCTTAATTAAATAAAAAAAATCTTTTTTATTACTCAATTGATCTTTAATTGATTTTTAAAAATATTTTTTTGAAAATTTTTAAGACAAATTTCATCATCCAAATTATGACTTTAAATGCTATTTTAATATTAATTAATTATTAATTAAAATATATTACAGCGAAACAAAGCTAAATTTTGTATTGCAAAATTTCAAAAATTGATTTTGATTTTATTTAACTTCAGCAAAAAAATAATATAATTTTCTTCCTAATTAAAGATTAAACAAATCATGTTTAATCAAGTTTAAAAATTTACTATTTAAAAGATTGATAAAAAATACATTTTTTAAGATCAAAAAATAAAAATTTTAATTCGAAATTTACATTTGATCATAAACTTTAATTTTTCAAATTTAACTATCTCTCATCTCAAATAGGAAACATAGGAAACATCATTAAAAATGCATTTATATCAAACGACGGTATTTCTGACTCCATTAGGTTTCACTAGAGAATGAATTTAAATGAACTAATCAAGAATAAGTGAAGCTCACTTATAGGTCTTTTTTATTTCCGATTTCTTATTAAACGACAATTTTTTTTTCAAATCAACTAATTTTTTTCAGAATTTTATTAATATTTTTATTACATTTTAACATACAAATTAATTAGTTAAAGTTAATTTAAGCTAAACGAAAAAAAAACATTTCAATTTTACTTAAAACCCATAATCCGGAGGGGTTTTTCGACCCTTTCTTGAACTTCTTTTGCTTATTGCTCAATAAATTTAATGATTTTTGAATTTTTTTTTCTATCAAAAACAAAATCATAAAAATATTATTATAGATTAATTTTGATTACAAAATATTTTTATTTCAATGCAAAAAATAAAGTATAAACGGAAAAGGGTTTTTTAGCCCCTCCAAAAATATTGTCTTTTTTTGTATTAAAGACATGAGTAATTTAGTTGAAACCTTTAATTAATATCAATAATTCTTAAAAAAAATAATTTTTTCTACCACGTCTGGAAAAAATTTGCATCACAAGCTCTTGAACTTCTTAGAAATCCGAATAGTACCAATCAGAAGATAATGATGACTTTTATAATGATTTTGAAGAAGAAATTGAACAATAACTCGACCTTATATTAAAAAACTCTAACAGATTATAAAGAACTTGAAAAGGATGAAGAAACCAAGATAAATTCGAACAAATACGTTACCAGTAATAAGTCCCAAGTTTAAGTAAAAGTCATAACTTTAACTTTTAAGCAAGCCTGAAAAATACCATAAAGTACTAGAATTACCAATAGGAGCAGATTCAAAAGAATTGAAATACCTCAAAGTAACAAAGATACTAAAAGGAGCTGAATCTAAAAGAAAAAGATACCATAAAGTGCTAAAAGTAAATTTTAAATTTTTTTCATAAAAAACAAGGTAGAGCTTATGTGCTCTGTATCTAGGTGGTTTTAGTATGTTTGAAATTCAATCCAAATATATTAACCAAATATTAGATTATTTTAAAGTGAAATAAAATATAATTCACTTTAAAATAATGCAAAACATAAAGCGATGTTTGGCTTACTTTGACAAGTATATTTATTTTTTTAATTTATTCAGAAAAATTACGCTTGTTTGCTGAAAAAAATATTCAAACGAAAATTTTTGTAAGGATTTTATTTAAATAACAGAAACTTAAAATTAAATTAAATATTATTTAAAAAAATTAAAAATAAAGCAACCAAAAATAAAATGTGTTTAAAAAATTAACATTTTTTCTAATTACTCACTTTTGTACGAAAACCTTCAGTTTTGTCACAAAAATTATCTGATTGTAATCAGAAATGTGTAAAATTAAAGAGAAAATTAGAAAAAAAAATAGTCAATACAAATTTAGAATTGCTAATTTAAATTTAAATTTAGATTAAAGAAAACTATGAATAAAAGAAAAAGGTTTATAATTTAAAAAGAAAAACATACATAAAACTCAAGGAAAAACTCGATTCTAGGCAGAACAAAGATGGTAATTAAAAGGATTGAAAAAGAAAAAATGATATTAAAAAAAAATGGAATAAGTGATTCGTTTTAAGCATGCTTTTCAATGATAAAAGATGATGAAAGAAATGAATAAACATTATTTTATTCCTTTATTCAATTAATAAGGCATTTTGAAAACTTAAAAATTGAAAAAGACTCTTTTTAACGACTCTCAAAAAATAATTAATAATAAAAATAACCATTCAACTAAATATGTTTTAATTTACCAGAAAAAAAACCTTTCTAGCCTCCTGTCTTGGCAATTTTTTTTTTTAACATTTTTCAATTATTCACTAACCACTTTAGCAGAAAAACTGCCAAAAGGTAGGGGTATGGATGTCAAAATCCAAGTTAATGAAGATTGGAAACAAGCTAAAACAAGAATCCAAGTTAAAACAATCCAAGTTTATGAACTTTTAAGTTAAGGTAAATACCTTAACTTAAAAGCTTTTGCAATATTTTTTGACTTTGCCAAAGCCTTTAACTTGTTAAACATAGACGTTTCATTTTTTACCTATATATTTTTATATATCAGTGAATAGAGAATTTTATCAGCTCTTTAATGACACCAAGGCCAAATTTTTCCAATGCTCTGTTTTGGTAAAAGATATTATCAAAAACATTCAAAAATCGCTAAAATTATATTAAGTTCAAAAAAAGGGGTTTTTGTGAATAAAATGTAATATCTTTTGAGTGGAATGATATTTTTTTACCAAATTTTGTATGATTATAGTAAATACTCAATTTTACACAAAAAAATATGAATAATATTTTTCATGAAAATTTAAGACATTCGATTACCATTTTATAACTAAAAGTGTCTGTCTTTACAAATAATAATCCTGTTTCAAAAGTACTTTGACTAAGAAGGTGATTATACACTTTAAAAATAGCAAAATGAATCAAGTTTAAGATTTAATGTTATATTAGTCACTGGTTAACTTAGTTTACTAAATTCTGCATCATCAAAACTAACAAATCATTAATTCAAAAAAATAATTGATTTATCTCATCTAATACACAAGAACTTACATTAAAATAGCAAAAATTAAATGTAGTTTGGATTTTTAATAGAGAAATTTTATAAAACTGTTTTTTAGTCCTGCATTATTCTACTTAGTTGAAAATAAAGTCTACTTTTTTAATCTAATGTCCCTTTTTATTATAATAGAAATAAAAAAATACTTTTGTTCCTTAGTTGAGTAATTTTGTTTTTTATTTCAATATTAATAACATAATTAATAATTACATGCCTTTAGGTAAGTTGACACTCTTTGGACCATTCTACCTTATATATTTTTTATTCTCTTTTTTTAAAATAAAATTAAATAAATTTTGTCAATTAGTTGAAAACCTAAAATGAATCAGTGCTAAAAAAATTAGATTTCATTTGAATTGGTTTTATTTTTTGTGTTTGAATTTTAAAATGTATCTACTGTTGAAATAACATTGAAAAAGTGCGATGTTTCAAATATTTTTTCTGTGTCAAAAAAAATAATAAGAGAATATTCCAAGCATTTTCATACTAGAAATAAGACTTTTTGGTGAAATAAAACGAGCCAAAATTTCTATTTGAAAAATTGAAATTTTTTTTTAAGTTTTAAACTTAAATCAAAAAAAAAATTCAACAATCGAGTTGAATGATTGATAATTAAATTATTGATGAATCTTTTAAAAAACAAATCAATTTTCAATATTTTTAAAATTAAAGTCAAATAACTCAAAAGATGAACCATTAAGAACTCAACGTAGTCGAACTTTATTTTTTTATCGAAAACCCTTAGTCTGCTTTATCCTCTTACAGAAAATCAATAATGAAAGAGAAAAAGAAATTCGGTTTTGTTAGCCTATAAACTTTATTCAGAGTAATCAAGTGATGGAACAGCTTACCATCATCGGTAGCTGAAGAGACTATTGTAAACAAATTCAATACTGGATTAGATGGATGGTTGTTTATTAACAGTAACAAATAAAATTGAAACTCTTTTGAAAAGATTTAAAGATTTTTAAACTCTTTATTTAAGAGATGTAATCTCTTTTTTATTTAAGTTTTAAGGTTAATCAATAGGATTTTGTCTTTATCTTTTATTTAAATTCAGCATATGAGTATTCTTTCAAAAATTTTAGATTTTGAAAATATTTAATTATTAAAAAATTAAAATTTATCTTAATTTTAATGAAAATTTTACTAATTTGTGATCATGGCTCATCAAAAAAGCATTTCATAATCGCTAAATTCGTAATCATATGATAACTCAACAAGTTTAACCCAGTATTTTTTTCAAAAATAAACAAATAAACCTTTTCAAACTAAACAATAATAATAATAATAATTAGCTACTGCAAGAAAATTTCGGAGAAGTCTTACACGGAAGACTACTATGGTAGCTATTTACACCGTTTATACAACTAAACATTAGGCTATTCATAATTATCCTAATTTCGAAGAAAAATAATAAGTTTTTCAGTAATATTTTTATAATTAAACATTAAAAATTGCTCCGTGTTGATTCTTATTTACCGTAAAATTTAAGAATAATAGTAAAAGAACACAAAAAGATAAATTTTTAAATCACTATTTTAGACAGATCATAGGTATTGCCATGGGAACTGAGTGTGGCTTAGCTATTACTAATCAAGTTGAAATTTTTTGGAGAGAATTTTTAACAATTCATAAACCTATATTAAAGATAATTTCTTATTTATTAATAGAGATTTCAACTTTGATTAACTAAAGGAATTCTTTAAACCATTAAAATAAAAAATTTGTGCTGGAAATGAGATAATATTTAGATCAACAAACCTAAAATTCAAATTTTAAATAATTAAGATCGATTAAAATATTTAAAAAAAACAAGAAAAATGATCCGATTACAATAAAACATAATTTTATTTATTCAAAAAAATTTAACATAGTTTATTTTCTAAAATGATACTTCATTTTGATCGAGATATTTGATTTTAGTTAAAATTTTAAAATAATTATAAAAATATTCAAAAAAGTGTTCAAACGACGATTTTGCCAAGAAAATCCTGACTATACCCATATTTTTCTTTTAAATAAATTTTCTCTCGATTTAACATATAAAAATTTTTTAAAATAAAATATATACACGTATTCAAATATTTTATTTTTGAGTATTTTTGGCAATCAAAATATCTTCAGTCAGAACATGATAAAATTTTGACAACAACCGATTAGAGTATCATAAAATGGAAAAATCTGCTTACGAAACCGTCGATTGTGGTATCATGTCCGTAGAGGACGTGTACAAGCTTGCCAGAGAATTTCTCAAAGGTAAAATTTCAAATTAAATGACCATTTTTCGTAATTTGCTTCTAGCCAAAGAGGGAACCAAGGCTTTAAATTTGAGCTACGAGGAACGGAACATGATCAATGTTCTCAGCAAGCAAGCTTTCTATGGAAAATTTGACGAAACAAAAATTAAAGTCGGTTTTCTTGACTTGGTTGGCAAAGACCGGGTGTAAGCATTTTAAAAATAATTAAAAATTAAAAATTAAAAATTAAACATTTCCCAAAGTCAACTGTGGAAATCTCTTAGCAATTTAACCAGAGAAGAGGCCATGGATCGCTACATTCAGCTCATAAATAAAGTTTGTCCATTATTCTATGCCCATCTAGAAGCTCACAAGCGAAATTTAGAAGACCAAAAAAATAGACTCAAGTAAACATATTTAAATTAAATTAAACTTAAGATATAGTATATGAACTAATGAAATTTTATCACCAAAAAACACAATTAGAAAGAGTATTTTAGTTTTTAATATCTAAATTTATCTACCTTTATTTTTGTTCGTGTCTTGTAGGAAATTTTTAAGTTTTTTTGCAAATCATTTATTTTTTTTCTTGGCATTTAGTCATTATTTTAAAGTGGGTTTATTTTTTTGATAATAAAAAACTCAAATAATATCATTTGTGATCTTGGTCGGGATTAGGGAATAAAGTATTGGCATCCTTTAAAAAAAAGATTGCTGTGACTTGAAAAAAGAGAAGTAAAGTAGAAAATTTCGTTATTGTTCGATCAAAGATGTAATTGACAAATTTTGAACAATTCTTTGTTCAAAATGAAAAAATTATTTTTTTAACACAGTGCTGAAAAATAGAAATTCAGCTCTGACACATGTGGCCTTTACCAACTAATCCATGTTTTAATTGATTTAACTTTAGACGTTCATTTTTTCAAGAAACATTGGTACATAAGGTTTTCAATTCTATTTAAAGTCACATTAAATATAAAAAAAATTTTAATATTTATTGCTACCAAAAAAAACTATTTACTATTTATTATTAAAAACTATTTATTTATATTTTAAATATTTTAATTGATTGAGACGTAAATCTACGTTGGATAATAATGGACTGAATCTGCTCTTAAAAACAAAAAATGTTAAAAATTTAAAAAAATAAATAGAAATTAAAAGCTTTGAAAATTAATCTCATTCAGTCCATGAACATACATTAAATTTTGGTTCTTTAAGGTATATTGTCTGTCACTATGGTTCTAATAAATTAAACAATTTAAAAGAAAAATATATTATTACTTTAATGTTGGGGTGGTTAAAAAGGCATATATTTAAAACACATCAGGATTTATGTGAAATGATTTATTTTTAAAAGATTAATGCCCCTAGGGAAAAAAAATGTTTTATTGTGAATTGAATTTTATAACTAAATATTATAAATCTAGAATAGTGTTTGTAAAATATTTTAATAAATTGTATCAATTATTCAAAATTAATTTTCTTATTGAAAAAGATCAATTAGTTTTGAAATTTTTGAAGGCATTTACATTTGATTTTAAGTCTTTGATCAGTTTCTTTAAAAAATACTTGAAATTAGTGCTGAGTTTTTGCAGACTTTGATCAGGCATTTTAGATCCAATATAGGCGCCTTTACTTTTCTAAATATGAAAATTAAAAAAAAATCTAATCTGATCAAAAATTAATCAAGAATCTCAACTAAGTTAATTATTTTAATATTTCATCTGAAAATCTGGCAATTTTTGCAGCAAAAAAACTTAAAAATTAAAAAAATTACAAAATAAAAATAGAAACTAAAATTCTAAGAAAAAAAGTAAATTTTTTGAATTGAAAGAAATATAAAATGCGTGTGCTTATCAGCCAGGCAATTTAAATTAAATAAATTTTTTCTATTATGCAATTTGTGAATATTTAAATAATAATAAATGAAAGGATTGTATTATGATCATTGTAGTGAAAATTTTGCTTCTAGTATAATAACTATTTGATTTAATAAGATTCTGATTTCGGAAAATTTTTTTTAAACGATCGATATTATTCTGAGCTAATTTATTTGCGAGATTATTTAAAAGTTTAATTAAATTATTTAGAAAAAAAAAATATTTTGAAGAAAGAATTTGGCTGGGAGTGCCAGCAAGATTGATGAAGTAACTAAAACGAGGAAATAGATACCTCAGTTTATTACGAAGAAATTAAAAATCGATTTTCCACTAAAGCTCTTGGATCTTATTTTTAAAAATTTATGCTTATTTTATGTTAGATTATCAATGCTTTCAGAAAATAATCTGAAAATAATAAAAACTGTTCAATTTGATTCTGACTTGAGCTGAATTCATAATTTATTTTATAAATATCCTGATCTAGACTAATTTTAAAAATCATGTACTCGTATTACGCAAGCAGAAATCACTTGGTTTTTATACCTAGCCCGAAAATAAATCAATATCTATTTCTAAAAAAAATAATCTTTTTTTTTCATCTAGACTTATAGAAGAAGAACAGCATAGAGAAAAAGAAATGATGGAACAAAAAGAAAAAAAACTCAAGGAAGAAGACCTGAAGCTAATGGAAGAGAACAAGAAAAAAAGAGAAGAAATTCAAAGGTAAATAAATATTTTTTTGACAAACTGAGCTTTTATCTATATCATGGGCAGAAAACAAATTCAGGAAGCTTTGAACCAACAGACCTATCCACACTTCAAAGCGTATGCCGAACAACAGCATCCAAACAATCCACAGGCTGTAAATATTAATTTAAAATTAAAAATATTAAAATTTTAATTGGTTTTGTAAAGCAAGAGGAATTGATTAAACAATTGCAGGAACAACATTTTGAACAGTACATGAGCCAAGTGTATCAACAGCAATTGATTCACCAGCAGCAGCAGGCCGAACAACTGAGAGCTTTAAAAGTAAATTTAAAATTTAAATCGAAAATTTATTCAAAAAATTAAATTTCTTTTAAAGAATAGTGAACTCGAAATGGTAAATAATTTACCTTAACAAAAAAAAGCTAACTCAAATTAATCTATTTTTTTTCTAAAATCTTAAATAACACAAATTAATTTATTTGGTTTTGACGAATTTAGTACAAAAAAAACAAAAAATTTTAGAAATATTTTTCTAAGTTTAAAAATTTACTTTAAATTAAACTAATATTCTTGAAAAGTCTGCTAATTATCTGCAAGCCATTTGCAAAATGCTTTTAAATTAATTAAAAATATTACGCCATAGTAGGCAATGCTAAATAAAAAAATCAATTAAGTTTAGAAAATTGTTGAAAAAGTTTTTGCAGGCAATGTCAATCAATGCTTTGTCACACTTAAAATTTAATTTAATTAAATAAAAAAAAAAATTTTCAGCAATTCTATTCTCCATTTTTCTTATTTTTATGTTCATTTTTATTAAATTTCACTTCATTTAAAAATTTTGACAAAAAACTTTTTTTTTTCAGAAAGCCCAAAGGAAACAAGAGCAGCAGACCGAAGAAGAATTGAAAAAATTAAGCATAAATGAAACAGCATCAAGTATTAATCACGAGTCAGTAAATTTGACTTTGGTATCAGAAAAAAGTGACCAAGCACCTGTTAATAGCGAAAATTTGGATACAACCAACAATGTGTCATTGATTAGCAATAAAGAGGAGAACGATGACGAAGATGAAGACGAGGACGAAGAAGAACTTCCGCCTATATCAGCAGCGTCTATGCTGACCAGAAAAGACATCAAAGAATTCAAAGAGAGTGTACGTAGAGATAATGATGCGATCATTAAGGTAGGAAGTGGTGAGACAGTGACTGTCAGAGTGCCGACTCATGAGGACGGCCGATTGATATTTTGGGAGTTTGCCACTGACTATTATGACCTGGGATTTGGTCTGTATTTTGAGTGGACCATTTCTCCATCAAACAATGTGACTGTACATGTAAGTGATTCAAGTGATGACGAAGAAGGCGAAGAGGAAGAAGCCAAACAAGATCCGGAAAAAGGCGACAAATCAAATGAGAACAAACCACCATGTGATGAAATTATACCCATTTTTAGACGCGACTGCCATGAAGAAGTGTACGCAGGCAGTCATCTGTACCCGGGCAGAGGTGTCTACTTGCTCAAGTTCGATAATTCATATTCTCTCTGGAGATCTAAGACTCTCTATTATCGGGTTTATTACAGCAAATAATCCGGGTCAGCTAAACTCTAATCAGATTTTTATATGTTGTTTTAGTTATGCGGGCAATTCATTCTACTGATCTTTGTTTGAAATCGGACATTTTAACTTTTTTTTCTAATCAATTAGCTTTTATTTTATTTTTATTATTAATTTTATAAAATTCAAAAATAAAGAAATTTAAATCGACATTATATTTTGTTTAAATATTTATGCGGATTTACTGAGGATAAAAGGGATGGACCGTTAAAATAAAATGTTTGGGCTTTTTAGAAGTTATATACTATAAAAACTAAAGCTTTTTTTATAAAAATTGGGCTCTTGGAATTCCGAAGTAGAGACAATGAGAATACAAAAAAGTAAAAACCTTTCTGTACTTTTTATAACTACTTTGTGGTAATTTAAGATTTTTGGCCCTGTTCTTTTTTGTACTTTTTGATAAATAAAAAAAGATTTCAATTAATCAATAATTTAAAATTTTAAACTAATATTTCTCTTATAATTGTCCCTATTCTATTCTAGTGGATAATGGAGAGGCGCTCATCTCCTTTTCAAGTACCATTTTGAGCAACGGCTCCGATCTGACACAGAGACTACTGCAACGAGTTGATCATCTACACCAATATTTCTCTTACCTTGAACATACCTAGTGATGAATTCGAACAGAAATTAGCTCCGAGTTTAATTTTTGAATATAAAAATTTTTTAAATACTTTTAAATATTATTTCATTTTAATTTAAAAATTGAATCTCTGCAAAATTCGAATTAAAATTTGAAAAAAGAAAAATTTTGAATATAAAACCGAATATAAAAATTATTTGATTTTGTAATTAAAAAATTTAAATTATTGGAAAAATAATTGAAAAAAAAAATGATAAAATTTGAATAAAAAAATTTTCAAAAAGTAAATTGAGTTTTGATGCTATTTGGATACCAATTTCAGATTTTGAGCAAAACTCTTCTAAAATTTTTTAAAACTTTCTTGACTTACAGTACTGATTCGTCACGTGGAATTTACGTAAAATTACGTAAATTTACCTTATTTTACTTTGGCCAAAAAATGGCTGAATTTTTGTAAATTTTCACTCAAAAAAAAATTTCGGAGTTTCTATTGCTTTTTTTTGGCAAAAAGAAAATTTAACAAAATTTACGTAAATTTTCTTTTTACGTAAATTATAGAAACTGTGAAATTTTTTTTGAGTGAATATTTACCAAAATTTACAAAAAATCGGCCATTTTTTGGCCAAAGTAAAATAAGGTAAATTTACGTAATTTTACGTAAATTCCACGTGACGAATCAGTACTGTAAATTAAGATTGCCCTTTGTATATCAACAATTTTCGACACAAAAATTCTCCAAAATGAAATAATAGTGTAGGAGTACAAAAAGCTCAAATTTTTTTTTTTCATTCCATTTTATTTACGCAGAATAATATTTATAGAAAATAGAGAATAGTGAATGAAATAAAATATAAAAATGAAATAATCACAATTTTTTAAAAAAATCTATCTTTAGTTGGTCATTTTATATAGTATAAAAATTTGAGTAGTCAACACCTAATGAAAATGTAATAAAAAATGAGATAGTTTAACTTTATATTCTTTCAAAAACTTTACAGGCTCAATATTTTAAACAAGTTCTTTATTAGACTGATAATCTGTGTTTATAAACAAATAATAAGCTGCCCAAATCATAAAAAGTCATAAAAAAAGAATTTTTATTGAATTTTAAATAAATGTTTGAATCATAAAATTTTCAAATATTTTTTTCAAATTTTAACATTTTTAAGAAATTGTGAAGTTCGTTTCAATTCAGAAAAACTTGAATAACTTTTTCACTAAAAGAGATAATTTTTTTCAATAAAATGCTTAGTTATAAGTTTAATTTTTTAGTATTTAATTTAATTTCACTTAGCATTTCAAATTAAAATATAGTTCAAATTTAATTTCAAAAGTAAAAATGGATCAAAGTTAAATTCAAATTTAACTTGTATTCAAAATTTTATTCTAAATTGCACATTTAATTGTCTGTTCAAATTATTTATTTATTCAGTGTTAATATAATTATAAATATTACCATAGAAGATAAAAAGGAACAAAGCCAAAAATATTCAATTCTGATAAAGATCAAAAAGGAAAAAAGTTTTTTGAAAGTTTAATTTCATTGTCTATTAATGAGACCGCCTTACTAGTCATTTCTTATTTAAAATTAAATTCTATTTTGTTAGATTTAAAGTCTTATAGACAAACTCAAAAATACAAAAATAAGATTGCGGCAATTGAAAATTTCCGAAATTGTGAAGGCCACACTATCAAGACTTTTTAATTTCACATTCTTGAAGCATATAAGAAACTATTGAATTCATTGAGACTAAATGTACACACTCGAAATCGACGACATGGCGTATCTTTTAGAAAACACAAGATCAGAACGAGATAGAACTATAAGACTAAAAAATGTAAAGGGCATATTTGTGCGTCAATCTTCAAATCAAATTTTGTAACCGGAAAGCTAAAAAAATCCTTTAAAAACTGAGCATTTAAAAAACTATTTACATCGGGTCTTCCCGGTTATGGTTAAAATTTTTATATTATCAAATAGATTACTACCAGTTTTGTCATCATGCAGATAACACAATGAAAAAATTTTATCAAAAAATTAAAAAAAAAAATCTTGAAAATTAAGTTATCATCAGGGAATTTCAATTTCGCAATTTTTTTTGAGTATGGCAGTCTTGGCATTTCATCCATGTAAAGGTTCCAAAAAGCCGTGTTTGTAATTTTTATTAAAATCTCGGTTCAGCTAAGAATGTCTGCCAATTTTAAAATTTCCCTATCAAGTTCAAATTCGATCTTGTAGATTTCAGGTTCAATATTTTTTGTTCATTGCACCATCACTCATTAACTCCTCAAAGAAAATTGTTTCATTGTCTTTCTGTTGATTTAAGTAAAATGATTTTACTTTACAAAATTTTTTACTTTTTTTTAAAAAATTAAAAAATTTTGAATGATTGAATTTTCAACATTTACCATGCCCCACTATTTGGTGCACACATCTTTGCCAAATAACCTAAAATCAAGTAAAACTTCTGAAGGATAAAATATTCAGCATCTCTTTCAGCTAGGAGTCGGATAACAGACGAAAGAATGAGATATATTACTATTTGTAAAGAATGTCGAAAAGCAATTCGAAAGGCTTTAATTATTATATAAGTATTAATAATAATTTAATTAAGTATAAAATGAATTTAACCAAGAAATATAAAACTAATCTCAAATTGATTAATAAATGCATGAACAGTAAATAATTCATCAAGAAGTTTCTTTATATTAATATAATTGGTAAATGTGAATTGAAAACGCACGAACTCATTGAGAAACTTTTATTAAAAAAATTCACAATTTTTCGATGCACAAAAGAATAATATCAGAATCTTTTTGAATATTAAGAAGCTAGAAGTTATGTTAAAAAACTAATTAGGCAAAAGCGTCTTTAGACTTTAAGAATTCAAAAATTTTATGTAATTTTTTCAAATCATTCATAAAACAATGACGAGATGCTGACTTTGAAAACTATTCTTTTAAATCTTTCTATTTTTCAGGTGAAAGTGGTTCAGTCATATGCATCTTTGATTTAAAATTAAAATAATTAACTTAATCTTTACCTTTTTTTTGTAAGAATTTAAAAACAATCTTTATCTCAGAAGATATATTGACACCCTTGAAAAAGTCCAGAGAAGAGTAACAAGAGTCCCCACTGCTTTGAAAGGCATGGAATACGAGAGCAGACTTGAGCGGATGGGTCTTACATCTCTGGAGACAAGACGACAACGTGGTGACTTAATCCAACTTTTCAAAGTCAACAAGAGCAAAGACGACATAACATGGTACAACAAGCCTAATTGGTCAGCTCCGAGAGACACGAAGAGAAGTCAACTAAAGCGTGATATCGTGGCATCTTGTCAGCAAAGACACAACTTCTTCATCAATCGGATAGCAAATGTATGGAACGGACTACCAGATGAAGTAGTCGCAAATAAGACGGTAGACTCATTTAAAATCAAATACTACCGACACTAATTGAGACGACCGCTTTGAGGGACACCCCTGTGAGTTATCTCGCTTCGCGGTCTTTACTACTACTACTACTAAATCTTCAAAATATTAAGATAAAAGAAAAGACTTATAATTCTTAAAATTTCAGATAATTACTTTTTAAATTGAATTGATAAATGAATTCAGTATTCTCTTATCTCAATTATTAAAAAACCTAAAAGTTGATATGAATAAATTCTGTATTTACTTTTAATTTTTATACAAACTAAGAAATTATTTAGCATTCTATTTGCATCAAATTTTTGATTATGGTTCAAAATTGTCATATAAAATTAAAACTGAATCGATTAAATATATTTTTTCAAAACTATTTAATAAAATTTAAAATTAAAGTTTCTTTTTTAAATTTTTTTGTCTCTCAATATATTTTACCAAGCACTGGCTCCTTCAAATACAAACAATGGTTTAAAGAACATCACGAATAAAAAAATGAAAAATAAAAGTTCAAAATTTTTTTTCTATTTTTTTAAAAATAAATTGATGTAAAAAATTATTAATTATTGATAAGAAAATATTTTTGAATATTAAGTACTCGTAAATTGCATTTTACTTGAAATTTTAAAATATTTTTTAATTTTAAAAAGAGCTGTTGTTAAAATAAAATTGGAATTTTTCTTATTCATTTACTCTACACATTTTATTTTTTCCTCTTATTAATAATATTAATGATTAACAATATATTTCTTTGTTATTATTATTCTATTTTTATTATATGTGGTAGTTTTAATTAAATTTGTTGATAAAAAATTATTTTAAGCCTTTACAGATAAGCTTATAAATAAAACTAAATTTTTTTCCTAGGGGTTAAAAAGTCTGAGGGCTCATCTCATTCAATTTACTCCAATTAAGAAAAAAATTTAAGAAATAAAATGATTCATGTTTATTTTGTTTAAACGAAATAAATTTTAACTACAATAAAACGTTTTTAGTTTAAAAAGTAATTCTATTTTTACCTAATTATTATAATAACATAATTTAAAAAGAAAAATCAAAAATAACAAATTTTTTTTTACATTTTAAAAAGCTAAAAATCAAAAATAACAAATTTTAAAAGCAAAAAATTGATAAAGAAAGCTTTATTAATAAAAAATTCTACTTAGAATATTAATAAAATGAATGTGATTAAGATATTAAAGATGCCAAATCTAATCAGAATCTTTGGGTTTTTAAGTGAATTTTTCGAAAAATTTTTAACATCCATTTCATCCAGGCAGAAATTCACAAAAATGAAAGGGAAAATAATGATAAATTACTCCTTCAAATACAAACGGTTTAAAAAACAGTACGAATAAAAGATGAAAAAATTAAAGGTCGAAATATCTTTTTATTTTAAAAACCAGAATTGTTGGAAATTATCAAAGTGAGGCACTTAAACATTTAAAAAAATTATCTGTTGTTAAATACAAAATATTAAGTTCTCAATAATACTAAAAAAATGTCGCTTAATTTTTTTTGTGACTATAAATAATTACACTCTAATAAAATAAATATTTTCCAATTCATTTTTTTTTATTTCAGTTCGACGAAAATTTTTCAATTTCCTCAAAGATTTTAATAAAAAAAACTAAGCACATTTATCCATTTTTATGAAAGATAAGTATTGAGTTTTCGGCACGAAATCCTAATATTTCAAGAGTAGAGATTTTTCCTCTTTCCCCAAACTAAATTAGCATCCATTTTTTAATTTATAATTTTGGAATCTTGATCTGTTATTGACAAAAATCTTCATAGAGTTCTGATAACGATGATGATTAGGATTAGACTCACGGTTTTTTTATTTTAATTTTTTGTTTTTTTGAAAGTCATTTACAATTAAATATTAAAAAAAGAGAGTAAGTTAAAAGAGTGTTTTTGGTTACAAAATGATTCCCTGTGTTTAATGAGATTTAGTAATTTGCATGCAAATTATATCATGCGTTAATCAATGCTAACTACAGCATAAATGAAAAATAATTGTATATTTCGAAGCATTTTAATTAATCTACACGGAAGTTTAAGCTTAAAAATTCAACAAAAAATATCATTTTTTTAATTTAATTAATGCTAATTTTTTTGTTTTAAGATTTTTTTTCAAAATAAATAGAATCGAGTAAATGCAGACATGATCGAGTTATACAATTGAACAAGACGTTTTAATTCAAATGTCAGTTATCATTTTTGTCGTATTTCCAATTGTGTCAATTCTTCTCTATTTTTTTCTCTTATTTATCATTTTTTACGAAACTTAATTGAAAAAATCAAAAATTACCTATTTTTGTTATTAAAATTTAAATAAATAAAGTGGAATTTTATTTGTTTTTATTATAGTTAGAAAAAGTAATTTATTTATTAGATATCGATACAGTTCATTTTAACAATTTTTTACTAAATAATGAACATTTTGTTGCAAAAGTTAAGAAAAATTCTTTTAATTAATAAAAAAGCGACATTTTTTTAAATTTTTTTATTAGATCTTTCAAATAATCAAAAAAAATAACAAAACTCCATGCGAATTTACCAAAATTCAACTTGATTACTGGCTAGGATTCATAGATTAAGCTCAAAACTGAATCTATTCAAGATTTCGATACCATTGCCTTAGACGATCTCCAATCTTAACGGATTGTCAAAAACAATCTAGATAGCTATGGTGTTTAAAATTTAGAAACTGTTTTTTTGAAAATTATTTTTTTGCTGACGAAAAACCAATTTGCTTTCACAGAGACCATTTTATCATTTCAGGTATCCCTCAAAATGTCCAAATGTTCCTGTTAGTTAGTGGAAAATTAAATATTTGAGCTGGTATCTCTCATAAAGCGGATACAGATTTATCTACTGCATCAAATAGGAATTGCACAAGATTTTCAAACAGAAAATTTATCCTGCGTATATGGAAAAATAATGGGCATTGTGAATTTTGAAGCAAAAAACAAAAACAATAATCTTAAATTAAACAACTTTTTTACTAAAAGTCTAAAAATAGTTCTGCAAAATGTACAAACTTTGTACCAGCCAAATTTAGTCTCTGCAATAACTCTGCAATTTAATTTTAATGATTTTCTAATACTTTTAGTGCTTTGAAGACTTACAGAGTTTTTGCAGAGACTAAATTTGGGTGGTACAGAGTTTGTACCAGCTGATACATTTTGCAGAACTATTTTTAGACTTTTAGCAAAAAAGTTATTTCATTTTAAGATTATTGTTTTTGTTTTTTGCTTCAAAATTCACAATGGCAAAATAATGTCAGATATCCAAACGATACGATTTCCAAACTTATTAACATCATTAGAAATCGTCTTTACATTGAACAGTTTCAAACAGACATTGACAGGGTTGTTAAATGATCGAATGATTGGCAACTGAAATTTAATGAAGACAAATGTAAATTTATGTTCTTCAAAAATAAAACTATTAATGGAATCGAATTATCAATGAATAACTTACTAATTATCCATACAAGAGTTGAGAAAGATCTTGGAATCTATCTAACAGATGACCTGAAATGGACTCACCAAGCGACACAAGCAGCTAACTAAGCAAACGCAATTTTAGGTCAATTAAAGCAAGCCTTCAAATGCTGATCCTTAAGTACATTCAAACAGTTGTACGTTTCATTTGTAAGACCACATCTAGAGTATGCAGCAGCAGTCTGGAGCCCCTACACAAAAAAGGACTCAAACATTCTCGAACAAGTACAAAGAAGAGCTACAAAATTAGTATTTAACTTAAAAATCTAGTATATGAAGAAAGACTTACAAGATTGGGACTAACAACACTGAAGGCAAGAACATAAATTCATTATAAGAATTTATGTTAAAACCAGACAGCTACCATAGCGTGGCTACTTATAGCCTTGCTCCGCAGTTAGTCTGCTGTAGCTTTTTTTTATTATTATTATTATTATATTTTGTTACAATTTAGGACAACTAAACTCGATTCGGAATTTAATTCTCACCAATGCAATGATCCGAAACGGTTATCCCTAAAACACGGATCGATTTTACGGATTTTTTTCGGACCCTAAAATACAGTTCTTGATTGAAAAATATTGAAAAAGACAATTTAAAATCAACACTATTTGAAATTCTACCTATTGGTCCTTCAGTTTCAGTTGATACCTTCGGACTACAGAATGATTTGAGTCCGGGTCAAACTCAATTACAATTAAAAGAGTTAAAAAGTTAAAAAAAAAAGACAAGCGTGTTTTGTCACTTGTTTTGGTCAACAAAGAGTTTGATTTCAGCGGTTAAATAAAAGAAGATATGTTGCTTACAATACCTGAAGATGTTCCATATGGTGCTTTAAATAAATTTTTATTTTGAAACATGACATTTTTAAATCCGGATCCGTATTTTAGGCATTAAAAATCCGGAAAATATATCAGTGTTTTAGGTACCTAATCCGGCGATCTGGTGATCCGGATCCGTGTTTTAGGGATAACCATCCGAAACTTAGGAGTGGTTCATTTCGTTTGTTAACTTAAAAAAAATCAAAACAAGAGACTTGATAATATTTTAGAAAATTCAATTACCTATATTTTGAAACCAAAAACTTATTTATTGAATTGTGTCTTGTAGGAGATCATTAAAAAAATTAAAAGGAATCGCAAAAACTCTTTTTTTGTAAATATCTATTGACCTAGACAGTAAAATTTAGTATAACTTGACAAAAACATGTAATTTAAGAAGAATAATCTGAAAAAATCAAATAAAAATTTCTTACAATAACGAGTTGAAATTTGTAAAATTCGAAATTAAGGGCATTAACTCGAAGCAAAAATTTTATCTTCAAGCTTTTCTCAGAAAACAAAGCTAGCTGAATAACCTGGAATATTTGGTTTTCTAAAAAAAACATTTTTAAAGGATTCGAATTCATGCTACATTGGCCTTTAAAAATTATTATTTTTTTAAGGTTGTTTGTTTTTTTTTTAATTTAAAAGTTTGATATTTTTGTTTCGTCTAAAAATCGAGCTATAGACTTTAAATATTCTTTTGTGTCCTTTTGCGTACTTTTCTTGGTGAGGAGAATAATTTGTCCATTTGTAAGTAAGCCTTTGCATTGTTTCCTGCTAATAAAACAAATATAAAAAAATCCTCACTTTTTTTAATTAACCTGCTTCCCTAAACTGGACCCTGTTTGTTTATGTAAATTGTTTTTACCAAAAACGACAATGTCCAAGAAGCTGTAAAGGTAAAGGATACAAAATGACACAAAATAACACTTTTTATGCTAAGGAATAAAGTATTTATAAAATTGAAAATAAGTTCACTGTCAATCAATGTAAAAATCAGGATGCTTTGATTAAAGCATTGAGAATTTAGAAAAAAGCAACTAAATAAATTAATTAGATAAAGAGATTTATTTAAAATTTTGCACTTTTATTATATTTATTAAAAATATTGAAAAAATTAAAATTTAAGCAATGTTTAATTCGAAAAAGCACTATTCAGAAAGAATAAAATCCATAAGTAAGTGGAAACCATTTGTAATTTTTGATTTGGAGATAAATTTTCTTTTCCTCCTGCAACAGAATCTAGAATAAAGATCCAATAAAAAAATTTAACAAGAAAAAAAAAGGTAAATATCTCAAAAATTTTAAACAACTTTTTAAAATCATTTACCTCGAATCCAGTTCATAAATGTGCTTGTTTTTGCAAATACCGCACCATATTGACAATCACTTGGACCGTAGCTAGTAATACCAGCCAACTGCCACTTTTCACCAACTTTTACAACCAACGGACCTCCAGAATCTCCTTGACATGTCGCTTTACGAATATCACCAGCGCAAATAGAATTTTTAGGATTGAATTTTAAATTCAAAAAACTTCCATATTCTTTGCATAAAGAATCATTATATATGGGAAGCTTTATTTCCATTAAAACATTAGACTGACGACCAGTTTGAAATCCTACCGTATCACCCCAGCCTGTGGCCCATCCTTCTTTATTCGAAAAATCACTATTCAATTCTGGTAGACAAATTGGTAAAATATGCTCATTATAATTAACTGGTTCCTGTAAGAAAAATTAAATAACAATATTAAAATTTGTATAAAGGTAAAAGTACGTTTAGCTTTATTAATGCAATATCATTTTGTAAGCCTTCTGTTTGAAGCTTTGAATCATCATAATCAGGATGAATAATTATTTTTGAAACTTTTCTGCTAGTGCTATAAGGTTCTGGATTTGATCTAGTGTGTAGGCCGAAAATCAATTTTAAATTTGATGGCTCCGCATTTATAACAAGACCAGGTTTTAATTGTAATCTAACAAGACAATGAGCAGCCGAAATCACCCACTCTGAATTAATCAAAGAACCTCCACACGCAAAGTTTTCATTTATTCCGTATTCAAGAAATGTGATTTTGAGAATAGTTTGCCATCCCCAATCTTCAGGATTTGCTTCATTTCCACCAACAATTTTATTTAATCTTTTTCCTCGGATTTCATTGATTCTTCGCCCACATTCCGGAGGATTTAATTTTGAACTCGATCCATGCAAAAATTCACCTACTAGTAAGAGCAAAATTGAAATAAGATTAAAAAATTGATGATTCTTCATCTCTGAATAAAATTTAAATTTTTCGGCTGTTTAAATAACCTCACTTTAGTCATACTTGAATTATTTGGATATTCATATTAGGAATAATTATTCTTTTTATTTTAAATGATTTCGTAAATTTTTTTTAAATTTCGAAATAAAATAAATTAAATTAAAAATAAAAAGATAAATAGCTTAAAGCTAGTTATTCAAAATTATCAAATGTATGCCTTTATTACATCTAATTTGTATATCTAAATAATTCAAGCATTACTAAAATGGTTTTTTTAGCGACCAAAAAATTCTGATTTTTTTCAAAGATTAAAATAATCATTTTTTTATTTTTTTATTAAATCAAAACTTAATTTTTACAATAAAGTCAAAAATCTTTATCCTTTTCAGATTAAAACAAATAAAATACTATAAATCCTATGAAATTATATTTATTCATCATTCTGAATATTACCGATTTATAGCATGTTTATAGTTTAAATTTTTTTGACAAATTTAAAAAATTCAATGTTTGATCCGTTTAAATAGCATCAAATATTCTTTAGAAAAATGAATAAAAAAAAATATTGTAAGATGGGGATATTATTTTATGTGTAAACCGGGTGACAACTTTTGATAAGTGTTTTTTTTTCCTCATCAACATTAGATGTTTTAAATTACTTCTAAAAAAATCCAGGATCAATTAGTGAGATTTAGTCAAATTTGAATTAAAATTTAAGTAGTAAGACAGCCTAATTATTTGATGTGTGAACGGGGTGACAACTTTTAAAAATGCTTAGAAAATTGTTAATTTTCTGTAGGCATTGGGATTTTTTTTCTTAAAATAAGTAATTGAGTGTCCAGAGAATTTAAATAAAAAAACAGCTTGTAGAAAAAAAATATTTAATTCTAATTCTTTTTAAGTCAAAAAATAAAATTGGTCAAAATGGGTGATTTTCTATCAAATTATGTATATGGTTTAGGGTTTAAATCTCAGATATTTTAATTTTATTTAAATCACCTTTTTTGCCATTTAATCTAAAAAATGTTCAACGAATTTGCTAAAGAAAAAAATATTAAATATTTTTAGACTGACTTTTTAAAGGGGTGAATTTTTGGGCCAATTCGGTTAATAGAGTATCACCCCATTAGGACCAAAATTCACACAATAAACCTTGAAAATAACTCATTTAACTCATATTAACCTTTGTAAAAATACATGACCTAATAAGAACATTTATTAGGTTGACTGATTTGCTTTAATAGGAATTAAATTTATTATATTTTGCGCAATTTAAGAAAAAAATTTAAAAAATTAATCAAATTAAATTGACACTTTTTTAAATTAATCAACTAATATAAGAAAATAATTTATTTTTAATAATTCGACAAAAAACAAAGTTTTGTTTGAGAGGTAAAACTTAAACTCCGCTAATCCTCAAATACAAATCATTTAACATGCACAACATAAGTAAAATAAAAAGGTATTTTAAAGATTTATTTGTTAAAAATGCTAAAAATTTTAATTTTCTTCTGTCTTTCAAGTAATTTATTTAAACTTTACTTATATTTATTCAACATTATTATTATAAAATAATTTTTTGGCTTAGCCCAAGACAGATCTGAAATTCTTTTTAATAATCTTTTTTTAAATTTTGTAAACTTTCGATCCTCTTCTTATCACATTCGATTTCTCATATTCACATTATAAACCGAAATTTAAATACTAATTGAAAATCTAAATTTTATTTTATTAACCAAATTTTAGTTAGCAGATAATTTTGGTTAGCTATTCTCTACTAAATTACTCATTCTCTTTTTTATATGAAAACACATCAAAACTAAATAATGTGTTTTAGTTACACTTGAATATTTTGGAAATTCAAATTATGTATAATTATTCTTTATGTTTTAAGTGATTTCGTTAATTTTTTTTTTCTAAAATTTCGAAATATAACAAATTAAAATCGCAATAAAATGCTAAAATACTTGAACATTCCTGATCCAGATATTGAAAAAATTTCAGCATTAGAATTGAAAATGTGAATCAGAGAGATCGAATAAGATAAGAAATAGCTCGAATTTTTACACATGGTTAATCCGGATCTTGCTTAGACTTGAATTTCCATTCGAATATGTTATTTTCGGACTGACGTTTTTTAAAGGCTTCAAATTCTTTTTAACTTTTTTTATCCCCCAAAAAACTCATTTTTCTAAAAATACTTCCAAAATAACTTCATTAATATAAAATTATTTTAAAAAAAATGATTGATCTCGAAGAGACATTTATTGAATCATCGATCGAAGATAAGAGTTTATCTGCAACGAAATAGGCATTGAAATTGACAATCAGTCTAACACCTACAATTCTAATTTATTGGAGCGTTGAAATTATATTTAACAATTACAATGGTATGAAAACATTTTATTATTTACCACAGTTAACAGCTGATACCTGACAGGAAGCTGATCAATGAATATTTAAAAATGAGCCTAGAATTAAAATTGTATGAGATTTTGAAATTTATATAGTAGCTAATTCGGATAATACTGATCTAATGCTTGGTGAAATGTGTGATCTGATCGAGTGTGGAAAAGAAAGTTTTGAAAGCTACTATGATATGTATTCGTTTGAAGAATATTCTTATTTAAATAGCAAGATACTAAGAGTCGAATTAAACAATTATAAATGAGAACTTAGCTCCTTTACTTGTAAAAATTACTTGAAAGAATATACTTGCAGTGAAAAAAAATTGACTAAAATAGACTTCATTTTTATTTAAATCGGTTGCAAACCTAAAAGAGGACGCAAGCCTAAATCTGGAGCTTGCAATCAAATATGAGATTTCGGGTCTGTTAAAACTCAAGATCAATGATCTTCAATTTTCAAGATCAGTGAAATTCAAGATCAGATTTTTCAATTACTGATACTCATTTTAATTACCTGATATTGGTTTTCAAGATCAAAAAATAAGTGTTACAAAAATATATTTTAATTAAAATCAATTAAGAAACCAATAAAAAAAAAATCTATGAAAATTGACAAGTTATTTATTTTTTTTTGGTCTTCCAACTTTTTTTTTTGATTTTAATGTTGTCTTTTGATTAACTATTTCAACTACATGCTGATTAGGTTCAATATTTACATTTGAGATCGCTCTCAATTCACTAACCGGGAGGCTTCGATCTATTGATCTTGAAATCTCCATCACTCGATACCGAGTACCAGTAGTACGATGCTCTAAATTATTGTTTGTACATAACTCTTGTATAACATTACGTTGATGATTATTTTAATCGCTTAGGAATCGGTACTCTTTATACTCATTTTTAAGTATTTGTTTGATAATCGATTCGACTGAACGCCTAAATTCATCTTCGTCGATTTGAGCAAGACTTTTTACAATACTTATTGACAATTCTTCCTCCACTAAACTATTACTAACAACCTCGCTTCCAGTATCAACATTATCTTGAATCATAGCATAATCAAAATCAGAGATGTCACCATCTGGTAAAACTTTTTCAGATTCGCCTAAAGGACTATCCTCATCATCATCTACTACAAACTCAATATCCATTGACTCATCTACCTTTAAAGTCTCAAGTCCAATAGCAAGATTTTCAACATCATCAACGTCAACATTGAAGTTGTTAGTCTTGGCTATCAAATCTAAAACAGCACCAACAGCACCCGATCTAGTTAAATTCTGGTTATGTCTCCAGCAATATTCGTCTAGGTAAGATTGTAAATACAGCCGATGAACACCTTTCATCTTCTTAAAAGCACTCTTAGCTGAGTTCCAGACTGACTCTATACCGTTTGTGTGGACCCCAGTTTTTGGGTCAACAAAATATAGGTCATGGTTAACCATTAAGTGAACATAGTTTTTATTCAGTTTTCTTATACGTTGGTAAGCCTTCCAACAATCACTGTGAATAATTGTATTTGGTAAAATGTGTCGGTAGATCAGATTCAATAAATTGACTGCGTCACGCTTGGGTACAATGAAAAACAGACACCTGTGGCTTTCTCTTTCATAAACGCCAAATACCCAAATCTGTTCACGTTTCAAGTCCTTGCCTTTATGATGCTTGACACGTATAAAAAGTGACTCATCTATCTCGACTATGAGTCCATCACCTCCAAGTCGTATATTGGCTTTATCAAAGTCTTTTAAACAAATTAACCGCAGTCGCTGAGATATTTTGCTAATAGTTGGAATAGAAACACCTACTAAATCTTTAATGTCTTTTTGGAACATTTGAAAACACCAGTGTAAGATTATCTTTAACATTTTGACGAGGCCAACATCAAACTCAGAGAAAAAACTGTTGTATCGGATTGACTTAGAACAACCACAAGTTGAACATCGCCATATATACTTGTCGGTTAGTGATGCTTTAGTGTCCCACTTCATGAGTTTATTATCTTTCTTACAATATGGCGCGGTACTTGAATTAATCGGTGAGCCTTCATAAAATTGGCTATTTTATCCATGTCACCAGAATTGATTAGCTCAGAAATTGTTTCGAGATCCATTTTTAATTTTTTTTTTGAAATGAAAAGAAAAAGAGAGAGAGAAAATGCAATTTTGAAACAAACTTGATTGTTAAATGTAGCTGTTAATAATTAGTCTGATCTTGAAATTTATTAGTTGATATTGAAATTCAGTATCAGAAAATGTTAATTGAATAATTGATCTTGAATTTCACTGATCTTGAAAATTGAAGATCATTGATCTTGAGTTTTAACAGACCCGAAATTTCTTTATCTTTTAGACCTTATTTTGTCTAAAAAAAAAATTTCTCTATTAAAGAGTATTTTTATAAAAAAAAAAATTTAATTTTAGTCAAGTATTTTGGGTCTATTGCGTTATGTGATCACTGGTTCACATAAAAGGTTAACCAACTTACCCAACCTAAATGGGTGATCAGTTGTGTTCACTTATTAAGTGAACCAAAAATATGTGTACAAAAAAAATTATTACGAAAATCAAAATTTATTTTTTAATTTTTTTGAATTATAGGTGAAGCTGATATAAGCTTATCGCTCATTGTTTAAAAAATCTTTTTGATCAAGTTTTTAAAATTTAAAAAAGCGTTTAAATTTCTTTAATTATTATTTCAAGCATTTTATTGTAATTTTAATATTTTTAGTGCGAAAGTTTTGCAATTTTTTAAAATAAGATGACTATTTATTAAAGCTAAAATTTTGAAAAATCAAATTTTTAATTACTTTGTCATAATTTTTTTGGTAAGTATCATTTTAAGTGAACACAATTTAATTTAGGTGATCATTTTGAAAAAAATTTTAATTAATTAGTACACATATTTTTGGTTCACCTAATAAGTGAACACAACTGATCACCCATTTAGGTTGGGTAAGTTGGTTCACCTTTTATGTCAACCAGTGATCACATAACGCAATAGACCTAGTATTTTAATATCACAAAGAATGCAAAGAGAATTTTTAGAAAAATGATGATTTTTGGTGATAGAAAAATTCTAAACCTATTTTATAATCGTAACATGTTAGAAAAATTGATAATTCAGGATAAAATTGTTGTGAATATGAGCTAGTCCGGATTAAAATATTTATTTCGGAAAGATTGTTTGGAATTTTGATTTAAAAAAAAAAGCAACTAATTTGAAAATATACAGATTTATTTTCTAAAAGAAAGACAAAGTGGTTAGGATTCCGGCCATCTAAATGAGAATCTGAATTATATAATTATTAATGAGAATCTGATTGTTCACATAATTGCTGAAATTTAATGCCATTTCAATCATGCATCGTATTCGTATTTCGGTATGAAAAGTTTCACTACCATAAAGTGCCATCGAGATAGCTCTAAATAGACAATTACCATCTCCGATAACACTAACTGGTATTAAATATTCATCAATGTTAATCCGATCAAGAATTTTTGCTGAGTTGGCAAATTCAAAATTTTTTATCTTGATTAATTAACAAAAACATATAAAAATAAATAATAAATTTTTTATATATAAGCAAAGAAAAAAAACAATTTACCGTATACAGGAAGTTTGTAGTTAACTAAAGGGGGGATTGTTGTTTTAGCATACCGCTAAAACTTTTTAACATACTAGCAAAACTTTTCAGCATACCCATTTTTCATCCCAGCATACTTGCATTATTAACATACCAATTACCTTAATATCATACTAAAATCTGATTAACATACTTATAGTAAAAATAAAAAATTGAAAAAAAAATTTTTTTAAATTGCAAATTTTATTATTTTAAATGGAGTCCAGAAAACTACGGCAAAAAACCGTAATAAATTATAAAACTAATCGTTCGTATAAAAAACGTAAACTAATACAGAACGATTCAAACGATTCGCTGAACGACGTAGACGACGAATTTAAAAGTTTAATGCCAAATCCAAAAAAAATCATCTCCAGATAGCAAGTGCAAACAATTCGCCAAAAAGTATTCGAAATGGGAATTTTTTGAGCAAGAAAATAAATATTCCTTCCTTTTCAAAGGCAGAGACGAGATAAAAATTGATCTTAAAGCTCCGTATTGCAATTGTAAATATTTTTTTTAATTTAAAATGTGTGGTCATTTGTTGGCAATAAGATACTTAGAAGAGTCTAATGATTTCGTGAACAAACCCAAGCGTGGCGGTCAAAAAAAAGCAGCGAGTGCATTGATTAAAAATTGATTTTTTTTTAATTATTTACTTTATTGACTTGAATTTAATCCTTTTTTAATAAAAAACCAAATTTATTTAATAAATTTTTTTATTTCAAAAATTAGTATGTTAAACAGATTTTTAATTGTTTCAAAAAATTAGGTATGTTTTTCAGCTAAAAGTGTGCTAATAAGTATAGTGTGCTGGGATGAAATTCGGGTATGTTGAAAAGTTTTATTGGTATGTTAAAAAGTTTTGATAGTATGTTGGTCAAGTAGACCCACTAAAGGGTGATTTTTGAATTCGTCCTGATTTTCAATATAATAGCATTTAATCGCATCAGTATTTCTTAGAGAAAAGAATTTTTTAAGCTCAAAAAATATATTTCGTTCCTAATCAAAAATTAAAATAAATATTTTTTTGCTAAAATTAATCATAATAATTAAATACTTGAGTATTGTTTACTAATCTTCCAGGATTTCTGAAAGTATTATAGCTCAGAGATGACTCAATATTCAACGAGTAGGGTTGAGGAGCTTCGATCAGATCACTTGAGACACTAGTTGAAAACGTATTATGTGCAAAAGTTAAATGTACATGTCAAAAAAGAGAAATAAAACCATAATAGAGTTACTTAATTCTAGAAATAAATAAAACAAACTATGTTTACTTTCGGACAAATTTTGACCGAGAGCTCCAAAACAAATATTCATTTTTTATATGAGAATGTAGATATTTTAATTCTCTACAAAACGATATGCAATAAAATTTTCAATTTTTTAAAATTAAAGAATTTTACTTAAAAAATACATTTTTAGTAATTTTTTTTTGTTTTTTAGCTATGAGCTTAAAAAAAAAGAGCTAGGAGACATTTTATTTTTCTGCAATAATGCTTTCATATTCTCAGCCTATTCTCTTTCATATAATTAGCGGTCGGAAGGTCAAGGTCTTATCATTATCCTGGAAACATGTGGTCCGTTAACAGCAACTCAGGTATTGACTCGTTATTTCTAGTTTTAAAAGCCAAAAACAAGGTCTTATTGAGCAACTGATACTTTTGCGTAAAAGTTCATTAAATTCTCTACAAAATGGTTGGTGGTCGGCAGTTTTTAGATAATTCCTAATACTTTCCGACCGCGGTCCGTGTTTTAGTAAAAAAAAGGTGGTCCGTGTTTTAGCATAGGCCTTTTTAAGTCAGTTTACGTAATTTTATAAAAATTTTAGGATGATAAATGTAAATTCCCGTAAATTTCTGTTAGTATTTTACGGTAATTTACGTGAATTATTTTAAAATTTTGTCAAATAACTAAAATTAGCTTAAAATGTGACAAAATTTTTGAATCAACTCACTACTGAATTTAAAATTTCTTACAACTGATTTTAGGAAGGGGTTAATTGTAAAAAAATGAAAATTATCCCCATTTAGATTTTAATTTTTTTACCATAACAGTCCGTGTCATTGTGCACAAAATAGAAAAATGCTGACAAGAATTTATTAAAAAAAAGAAAGAAAAATTTAATAAATTAATTTCCAATGGAATAAAACATGATTTTGTAAATCAAAAATAAGCTCAATAATTTTCCAACTCTTTGGTCCATTTGTTTTTCCACTGAGAAAATTGTACAATCGGCTCCACATTGCTAGTTTTGTCCAAATTGCTAAAATTGAACTCGCTGCCGCTATTCTTAATGGGGGCAAGATTTTTTTTAGATGTCGAAGTAACAAGAACTTTATCTAAATAGTTGACTTTTTTTGGCTGACTTGTCTTATCTGATTTTTTATTATTTAATCTCAATTTATCAAGAATTTCCATGGCATTGTCAATGTGCTGACTGACCAGCATTTTCTTATGCATCTCAATATCAGGCAAAGTCTCTCTGCTGTCTGTTTCAGAAAACAATTCCGACTTAGAGTAGTACAAGCTATCTGTGAACTTGTTCTCATGGGCCATGTCTTTGGATGACGGTGGAGCCAAAAAAGATGACGACTGGCACAAACTTTTGCGAAACTGAGCCGTAGAAGTGCGAGAAATTTTCCCTCTACACTCGGGATACATGGTCTCTATCTCATTGATGATGGTGTCCTCTAGTGACTTCATCATAGCGTACTGGCCATCTCTGGACAGTGTGCTTCCAAACCTTGGACTTTTATTTTTATGAAAGCTCAAAGTGCTTTCATCGGTTGATTTTTTGCGCATCACGCCATCTGCTTCATAATCCTGGAGATCGCTTGAGCTAGGCGCCTCGAAGACCGACGCTCTTCGGCTCGGACAAGAGGAATACTTGAGTTGTTCGAACCTGTGCTTAAGCTCGTCATCCAAATACTTGGAAATGATGATGGATTTTTTTCTATGACGATACTCTTTAAGAAAGTATTCCCGCTCTTTTTGGTTCATGTTATCATAGCTGATTGAGGAGGCTGACGAAAAGTCCGAGTCCTGGCCCGGATTGAACACACTCAGTCTTCGATTCAGCTGCTCGGCCTTAGCGTAGATGTTGGGCAAAAATTTTGGACGCCGGTGAGCTAATTCGTTTAGTTGCCTTATCTTTATGAGGGTTTTGTTGGAAAATATTGGTTCGGAGAGAACGAGCTTTTTTGGATCTGTCAATGAATTTCTACGAGACATACTAAAAATAATAAATGCTTTATAAATAAACTCTAAATATGTTTAATTTTTATAGTGTTTGAATTAATCTGAAGGAATTAGCCCTCAGAAATTGTCAGCTTTGATCATACCTGGATACCTAGACACCTCATTTGATAATTAGTTCTAAACAATAAGGTCTGTAAAGTGATGTAAATTAAAATTTGAATAATTTTCACTATTGCCTTAGTAATTAAGAAAACAAACTAAAAAATTGCCAATTTTTGAATTATTAATAAAGGAATTCTCGGAATATCTAACTCTTCAGGCTAATTAAAGGCTTCATAAGTCTCTAATCTAACTAATTAATTAAATATTTATGTGCGCATGCGAAACCAGTGATACAGAGGAACATTTGCTAGTTTGTTTACATTTATTTATACTCATTTATTGCTGATTATTTTACCAAATAGCTCGGTACAGAAAACAAATAAATAAATAATAAATTGAGAAATTAGCATGACCTAATGACAAATGTATAAAAGAAAAATCATGGACAATTTTTTTTTTTTTCTACCTAATTTTATTAACTTAAATTTTATTTTTATTTTATTTTTTTATTTTATTTTTAACTTATTCTGAAGGAGCTCTTACTCGGTACAGAAATCAAATAAATAAATAAATAAATGATTTATTTTATTTAGCAAGATTCAGTCTCATGTGAAATATGGTAAAATCATGATTTCCATGTCTTATGATGTCCCATTCAATAGATGCCAGGCTGGTGAGTTTAGAATCAAGATTTTCCGAATATCCCACTCCATTGTGTAGTTGCTACTTATCATTTCCTCTTTTTCTTTTCATAACCTATGAATACTTGGACATGTAACACCTGTCATTCCTTATTTAAAATTATCTTTTATAATTAAATTAGTTTTTATTTTATTTTACTTTAAATTTTTTATTACATTTATTCCAGACTTGTTTTTAAGTCACAGTCATGACTTGACTTAAAATTTTTTTTTAATAAACTTTTTTATTTAATAAAAATTTTAACAAACTTTGATTTGAATTTTTTTCTATTTATTTATTCATTTAAAATTAAGTAAGACTGGAGTTCGATAAAATTTAAGCCATTGACTTGACTTGACTTATGACTTAAAAACAACTCTAAATTATTCTATTTATTTTTACTTTTATTTAATCTGTAGGACCTTTAGCTCGGTTCAAATGAGCAAATAAATAAAAAATTACGTATTTAGACATCGTGCTTTAGTCTTTTGATGCTCAGCTCTCTACTACAGCAAATTTTTTAATGAATTGCAAAGCGCCTAAATCAGTTAACTTGTAAAAAGTTAATTGAAAAAAAATAATCCCAAAAATAAACCGATTTTTTATTTTTTCTCGTAATTTACTTGAAAAATATACATAAGGTTTCAGAATTTTTTAAAGTTTAATTCAAGTTAAGTTAATTTTTCCAAATTAGATCAAAATTAAAGCGCTTGATAATTTAATTGTCTATCTAAATGATGCTTTTTTCGTCGCTTAATAAAAACCTTCAAACAATTTTGAAAAAGTATGAAAAAAATGCACTGTTTCAGATTTTTTTTTTTTTTAAATAAGTAGGAATTACTTTTGCTAATTAGATATTAGATATTACTAATTAGATAGACTACATCAAGCATATGAAAATTTAGTTTTTATTGTTCTTAAAAAAACAAAGATTTTTTTTAAACAATAAAAACTAATTATAAAACATCTAAGAATATAGTAAATTTGAATTTTTTACTTAAAAAAATTAAATATTCTTTTGATATCAATCTAACATGAGACTCTTATTTTTTAATATTCCAATACTGAAAAATTAAATTCATTTTTTAAAAATATTTAATAAATAATGTTTAAATATAATATAAGCTTTATAAATTGCTAGAAACATTTTAATATATCATTTTCTACTGGAAAAGGTATCCTAAAAAAAATCCATCAGTAAAAACTTCATCAAAAACAAATCTTTGTCTTTAATGATAAATTTGGTACTTCAAACTAATTGTTGTATTTATAATTCTTTGAAAGGGTTTTTTTTTTTAAAGGAAATCGTTTGAAAATGTTTTATATTTTTAAAATTTTCACCTTTTTTGAAGAAAAGTAATTTCTTACATTTAAAATAAAATAAAACATCGAACTTTTTAATTACCGTAAACTCGTGACCATTACTCTTGGAACAATGTCAAAATTTGGGTTTATTCCATACGGAACTAATACCATCGAAACCATGTTATAAAATTTTTTTATTTTTTTTTTAGCATAAACCTTGACGTCTGACTTTAAACTAAGAGTAAGCGCAAAAGCTTGATATTATTCTTAGATTAATTTCGAATTTATTTTGTAATAAACTTAAAAAATTGTAGAGTTAAATTCGAAATTAAAAAAAAAAATTAAAAATTAACACATAAATTATTTAGTAAAATACAGGATCAGATTAAAAATTGACGAACTTGTGAGTAAATTTAGAAATTTACTTTGTTATTTTTGAGAATCCATTATCTATATTTATTGTTTTTTCAATCTAACTAAGTATTAGATTTTTTTCTTTTCATATAAATTTTTAAACATGAAAAATTAGGCACTTAATTTATCTTGGTACTTAAAAAAAGTAACAATTTTAATGTCGCAAAAATCCAAGGAAGAGGTCACTGCTTCAAATATCACAAAGAAATTGCGAGGCTCCAACATAGAGATAACTTTTTTTTCAACAGAACCGCTAACATATGGAACTCGCTGCCAAATAAATTATTTGAAGCCCCCAATGTTAACAGCTTTAAAGCAGGCATTGATTGCTGAATGAGCAGCAATCAATCACATCAGCTGTCTTAGTGTGCCTTATCAGTACACTCGCTGACTAGCCAGCTACAGTCAAAACTACTTCTACTAAATTTACTTTTATTGGTATCAAATTTTGATATAAGCTTCTTTTAAAATAAATGAATTAAATATCTAAATTAATTTAAAAAATTTCAAAATTTATTTAGTTAATAATCTGTAAGATTAAACAAAAAAATTCAGAATAGACTCAAACATAATAAAAATTTAATAAAAATATAATGGACGAATTTTGCGTTAATAGCAGCTTTGTGTTCTCTAAATAATCCTGGTAATATTTAAAACTTTTTACAATATTTTAAAAACTTTTTTGATTTAAATAGTTTATTTCAGTGACAAAGACTTACTTTAAAATTTGGATTATTTAGAAGAACAGCTGAAACTAAGCATACAAAAGTAAATATAATAATTGTACCAAACCGTTAATATGCTCAAATCTTTGGTTAAAAAACTTTTCTGGCCATAAAACTGAGGATACTTTAAATTTAGTCATAGTCAATATATTTTTCCATTAGAGATAGAAAATAGTATTAAAAATTTAGCAAACATGATAACGGGATAATGCTTGAAAATATAAATATGACTTGAATTTTTTTTTTTAATTTTTCGAATTTTTTTTGACTTAAAAAATTTAGTGTTCACACAAAAAAAATTACAAAATTTATCTATTATCTATTTTATGAACATTATTTTTGTTGAGCAACGTAAAAGATTTAATTCTTAAACAAAGGCATATTTTTCATTCATTGTTTGAATTTTGATGTTGACTGTAAATTAAAATTATAATTATACTCACGGTATTAAATAATTCTGTTCTTTTCCGATTAATTTTTTTCTAATATTGCTTTTCATCTATTTATTAAACTTTAATTTTTTGTCCTATTTATGAAAAAAAATCGAACTATTAGTGGAACCTGGATTTCTGGGCTTCTAGCTACAATAGGTTTCTTCTATCGTCTTCCTGAGCCTGCTTGCCGTATTTTTATTCTGTTTATTGTTATATTTATTTTTATATTTTTTATTTAATAAAAAAGGAATGAATTTTAATTATTTTGTTTTGTTCAATTTTTTTTTAAATTATAAAAAAATTGCCTGTGTAGAAATAAAAAAAATTAAAAACTGAACTTTTATGGGAAGTAAAATTAAGAGCAATGGAACTGGAGCAAATTTCAGAATAATAATAAAATTTATCATGAAATTACTATAGATAAAGTAGGAGTTGCTAAGATTGAAAAAATATTTTTTAAACCCTAACTCTTTGCTTGTTTTTTTTAAACAGGATTTTGCTTTGTTACTCAAAAATCACTATTTTTAGAATGTAAACTTTAAAAATTTCTAATTGAAAAAAAATCATAATTAAAATTCAAAAATCAGTACAGAACATTCCAGGCATTTAAAACTTTTTACTCATATATTTAAAGCTAGTTTTTTCTCGAAGCCATAAAATTTAAGATTTACGTCATTCTAAATTCCGACTCAAGGCCAATCTTAAAAAAATCTAAAATGATTTAATTTGATGAAAATATATCCTTTTCATCGTTCTTTTCTCTTTTTCTTTAGTTCTTTTCATCATTTGTAGACTATTCACCTTGCTTTTTCCAAAAATTAAGACTAAAAAATAAATTTTTACAATAAAAACTGTAGCTTATTTTTTACAATTCTTTATTTTTTAATTCCAAACTCCTATAATATCAATAAACCTGACTAACTAAAGAAATAAGTTATTTTAAATTGACTGAAACCATTGTAAACGATATGATACACATGATGATAGATTCTTTTGTTCAAAGATGCTAGATAAAGCGAGCAAATAAAAAGGTAAAGGCGCTTAGAAGAGCTCAGTTTTTTGTAAGGAAAATTAAATAAGTTTTCAGCAAATTAAATAATAAAAATCGTTTCAGAAAAAAATTAGTGTTGATACAAATTACTCTAAAACAAATAAATCCTAATGAATAGAAGCACCTTTTAAATAGCTACAATTTAGAACTACAACAAACTTGAGTTTTAATAGATTGTTTAATCCATGGCTCTTTCTTTCTTTATTACATAAACACAAATTTATCCATTAGGAAAAAAAAATAAATCCAACATTTTATTTTAAATCTAAAAAAGCGTTAATTTAATAAAGAATGCAGAATTGATGGCAAACAAAGTTAGAAATGTGCCTTTTTCCTTTCTTGTTTGTCAAACTCTCAAGAGGAAATATGGATTTAGTGAATTTGAATTACGTAATAAAGAAAACTAATTTTTTATAGCACTTAAAATTTCGAGCCTTTAATTAAGTTTAATTTCTTCAAGGAGAATGGGCCTGAAAAATGATTACTTTTTTTAGACATTTCTATGCACAACAATACATTAATTGTTATGTAATAAGCGTAAGCATAATGTTTGATTTAAGAGTGGGATTAGGATCTTATGCAAAGGCAGCCTGAAGCGAAAAAAAATCCTAAAATTTAATTTACTGCTTGACAGACAATAAAAAGTAATCGAATGTCGAGGCATCAAGTCCGAAATTGGTAACCAAGCCAAATAACTGGAAAAAAGTTTATTTAAATTTTGTTCTTAAATCAAAACTTTTGCTTGGAAAATTATTTTGGGTTCTAATGACGCTGCAAGTAAAAATCAATGAAAATAGCTTGTTTAATTTTTGATATTATTTTAGACTTTTGCCCGCAGATGTTTATAGATTAAGAAGTAATATTGAAATTTAAAAAAAATAGAAAATATGGTCAATCAAGTCAAGTCTTGGTTAAATTTGAATTCTTTATCTAACAAAAAAATTTTATTTAAATACTGAAATTGTTTGTAAAAAAAAAGCTTTATCAGAATTTCAATAATATTTCTAAGTATTCAAAAAATTAGAATCAATATTTAAAATTTCATTTAAAATAAATAAATAATGTTCATGTTAAAGAAAATAGAATAATTGTCTTGAGAGCTGGTACAGTAGAACTTAAGAACAAAAGTCTGTAAATCTAAATTAAAAATCAAGCTGTCAAATGAAAAAATAATGAAATCGAATTGGAAAAAAAAATTTTCAAAATAAAAATAAAAATAGAATGATTATTGTTTGGATTCAATCGAGGGTTTAAAACATGGATAGAAAGTGAAAGCAAAAAAATATTCATTCTTGACTAATTCTCTTAAATGTAATTTATTAAAAAAAATTAAATTTTTCATCTAAACTGATAACTAAATAAAAAAATCTAATCATAAAATTAATAATTATTTTTTACAGGGCGTCATTCTCGCGAAACATGCCACCCTCTTAGGAAGGGTTTAAGGCAATGCCAAATATGAGTGAAAATTAATTGAATAAATAATTATTATTTATTATTTACTGTAATTCAATTTATATTATATAATTTAAAATAAATAAGTTTGCACTTCTTAAGTATTTTTAAGTTGGAGTAGGTTGCCTGAGAGTGAAGTAATATCCATTCAAACAAAAGCCTCTAGGTGTCTTTGATAAGTTCAACCGAAATGACTCCTAAAGAAGCACACTGCAAAAAAAATGATAGCCTCATACTTTCAGCAAGAACTACTAACTAACAACTACATAAAAGGGCAAAATAAAGGTCTGGTTATTCTAAAAGTGAACAAAAAGAAACTTGTTCAAAATAGATGTAAGTTAAGTAAACTAAAGTATTTTAAAAGGACACTTGTTAAGAAAAAATATATTTTTTTTAATAAAGTGCAAAAAATTACACAAAATGTTACTTGTTGTAAAATTTAGAACAAAAAATAAACAAGAAAAAAATTATGAAATTGTATGACAATTTTAGAATTATAAATATAAATTTAAATAAAAATAAAGATATTTTTTTCAATAGCTCATAAGCCAACATTTGATCTATTTATTTGCAAATGTGTATCGAGTGTAAGCTCGTTCAAAAGAGTAATAGTGAAAAAATCAATAAAAATAAATTAATTTAAAATTTCGTAAATTTTTTGTTTTATCTAAAGATTACCCAAATTTACATAATTTTACGCAGAAATTATTTTTTTTTATAAATTTATCAGATTGAGGGTTTTAGTATTAAAAATATAAAATTTAAATTTCTTTTATTAATTCTTAGTCAAGTGAGTATTCCAATTCAAAATTTTACGTTTTTAGCTTATTCTAGGCTAAAGTTAGGGTCAAAAATGTGAAAATACTTCAATTTTCAGCGAAATAAATTTTAGTGATCGTTTAGCATTTGTCTTAAATTTATATTTAAAAGAGACATTGTGGTTTTCCTACGATCAATTTTTTTTTATAATTTAAAATTAGAATTATCAGTTAAAAAAAAAATTAATAATATATTAAAGTATTTGAGATGTTTTTTGGTCTTTCGACAGGTCTTTCCTAAAGGAACGTTAAAATATTGGTCTGGAAAATCGTCGAACAATTGTTCTCTGTAAACAATACAAACAATTTGCTTTCACAAAATTTCCCCGACACATTGCTTTCTTGAAAAATAAATTTGATGCAAATTGAACTTTTTAACGTTTTATATAATAAACTGATTTTAATTATAACAAACTGATTAGAAATGAAATTTATTTAATAATTAATTAATTAATTTGTTACAATTGTCACATTGAATATAGATACAAATTAAAAAATTGCTGTAAACAATTCAAATTTTAGAGAATTATTTCAGAAAAAAATAATTCAAATAAAAATAATGATAAATTAAATGATTTTGTGTAACAGAAATTACTTTGCAGTTGGTATTGAATCAGATGAAGATGCCAATTCAAGTAAGAGACAAGTCATTATAGAAAATCAATTTTTACCGTCCACGACCAGTTTTTTCTATTATCCGAGTGCTTGAAGCAAAACAAAATAGTATTTATCAGTGTTTTTTTTAATTAAATTGTTCAATTTCGCATCAACGACTCCTTCATAAACTACGTGGTTATGGGTTAGGTGAGAAAATAGTAAGGTGGTTCGAAGACTTTTTGAGTATGAGAACTCAGCGAGTTGTACTTGGTGTTGGAGTTTCTAGATGGTCAGATGTCTGATTGGAGTTCCGCAAGGATCTGTACTTGGACCCCTGCTATTTGTTCTGTGCATGGATGACCTCCCTGACTGCGTTTCAAATAGAATGGAATTGTATGCAGATGACTCGAAAATACTCGGCATAGTTAATAATATTTATGAGAGAGCGATGTAACAGAAAGATCTGGATGCAGTATGTCCATGGATAGAGGTTTGGCGTATGGGACTGTGTGCTGATAAATGTAAAGTAATGCATTTCGGCAGACTAAATGTAAGGCATAAATATACACAAAAAAGCAACTTAAATGTTATACTAGCGACCACAGAGTGTGAGAGGGACCTTGGAGTGATAGCCTCATCAGATTTAGAGTGGAGCCGCCAGGTTAAAAGTGCTTGTGAGAAAGCGAGTAGGGTACTTGGAATACTAAAGCGAAAGTTTACAAGTAGAGAGGAAATGTTGTGGGTAAGATTGTATATATCCATGGTGAGACCCTACCTAGATTATGCAGTGCAGGTTTGGAATCCAAGTATGAAAAGGGATATGAATGCGTTAGAAAAGGTGTAAGAGAGGGCAACAAAAATACCTTTGTCTCTAAGAACCATGTCGTATGAAATGAGGTTGACGAAATTAGGACAGACAAAGCTGAGTGAAAGAAGAGTAAGAGGGGACTTGATTGAAATGTACAAATTAGTGAATGGAATAGAAAAGGTAGGCTTGGTCAAGAATCTAGTGAATAAATCAGAAAACAAGGGACCAGCCGGGGCGTTCAGAGGAAATAGCATCAGAGTCCAGAGAGAAAGTTTCCCAGCTCAAATTAGAAATGATTTTGCGGTTGCAGTAAGTGCCAGACATGTATTTTTCTCGAACAGAGTAGTTCCGCATTGGAATAAGTTGCCATAAAATATGGTGAAATCTAAGTCAACCGCTAATTTTAAAATGGCTTTAGATAAGTTCAATGGAATCGGCTGCTACAGCTCTACACGGCCAATTGGCGGTGATGGGCTCAGACAATCTACATGTTGGATGTCCCAGCAAGAACTACTACTACTAATACTATAATAATAATAATAAGCTACGGTGGTTTATTCCACCAAACGAAAACCCATATAGTAAACGCTATAGTAGCTTTCCGATAGTACTTAATACTCCTTTAACTATCGCAACTTATTGGTTTCGTCAACCATTTTTTAAAACAAGTTCTTTGAACTTGCCTTGAATTTGTAATAAAAAAAATTTTTTTTTATTATATTAGGGATGATTTCATTCTTTTTTTACAATTCTATTAGTTTTGTAATTTTTTAATTAATAAATTACATTATGTTTAAATTAGATGTTTTTATAAAAACTTGATTATTTTAAATCTGTTTTTTAAAAATATTAATGGTCAATTAATAAATAGATAAAATTTAAAGTTTTAAAAACATTCCAATTTATGAAAAGCCGAAAAACAATCGATTATTTAAATTTTTAAAAATACACTTTGAAAGTGTAAAAACTTAGATTAGCGATTAGAAACATGAATGAAATGAGGCAACCTTTTTCAAATTTACAAAATATTGAACAAGCACGATCAGATTTGTTGATTTTGTTGAAAATTAAATTTATCTCAAAAAATGGGTTTTTGGAAGCAGGGCAGATTTAAAGTTATTCCATTTCATTATAATTTGTGTAAGTCATGATAAAAAAATGGCATAGTTTTTCGTTAGTAGATAATTGTTTTTTTCAGAAGATAATTTTATTTTAAAAAAAAGATAATTTAATGAAAAGATAAATGTTTTTGTTAGTAGATTTTCACCTTTTTCGGTAGATAATTATTTTGTTACGAAGATAATTGTTTTGTTAAGTAGATAATTTTTTTTATGTGTTAGATTAACTAATTATACTTAATTAGCACTTAATAAGTGTTTCTTATTAATTAAAAAGTTTCGTTCATTAATAAAAATAAGTTTTCTTAATTAATTGTACTCTAAAACAAGTATAAAAATCGATATCTATAAACAAAAAACTTATCATTAATTAACAAATTAAAAATATGGAAATATCTGAATCATCTACTACTTCAATTCTCGCGGTAAATAACTCGCAAGAAAATAATGGTGACGATACAGATAATGACGTTGAAGAAATTGTTTCAAGTAAACGTGGAAATTCAAAGGTATATGATGACTATGCAACTTATACCAATTACAAAGAATTTATAGAAAGTTTGGATAATGGGTTGATAGACAATAATCAATGGATAAAAAAAGATAAAAAGGAATACAAAAAATGGAGAAAAGCAATTTTACAAATGCTCTTTATGCTCAAAAATGATGTTTTCATTAAAACTCAGTACAAGTTTACAAGTTTCAGTGAATTTACAAGATATAGTGCATGAACACGGTGATCAAATTTCAAAAGAAGCATGGGAAAAAAGTAAAAAAAAAGCTGTCCAATTGTATCAAAAAGATAAAAAGACTCCAAAAGAAATAGCAAGATGGCTTAGACTCAATTTGGGAGATGGGTATGTCGAGCTTTCACAAATACAAATAACAAATTTAATCCAAAGAGTAAAAAGACAAGAAGAACCAATAATGACAGTAGAAAAGCTAAAATCCTGGTGTGAATCTCACAGTGCAATACCCGATAATCCTGATGAAATGTTCGTTGTTTCAGAATTCAAAATTACACCAGAAGAATTATCTTTCAACATTTTCTTCACAACAATACATTTAATTTCATTTACAAACAATTGTAATCATGTGGCAACAGATGCAACTTATAAACTACTCTGGCTTAATTTTCCTGTATTGTTATGTGGAACTACTGATAAAAAAAACAGCTTTCATCCATTTGGCATCCTTTTGACGCGATACGAAACAGAATCAGAATTTGCTTTCATGTTTCAAACTGTTAAACGGTTATCACAAGATTTGCATAATATAGAATTTAGTCCTACTATATTATTAGCAGACGCTGCTGGTGCAATTACAAATGGGTTTAAATCAGTATTTTCACTCGATAAACGTATTGTTTGCTGGGCACATGTCGAAAGAAAAATAGAAGAACATCTCAAAGGAGTTGACAAATTAATCAAAAAAAAAGTCAAAGCAGATTTCTGTTCAATTCAAGTTGGAGTTCAACACAGACATTTTAAAACAGCTATTCAACTCTTGGCATCTCAAATGTAAACATGTTATAGGCATATCATTTATTCTGAAATTGAATGAATTTCCAGGGTTAGATTTGGCAATTGAAGGTAATGCTAAACGTGGACGTAAAAAGAAAGCTAATCCATCTCTAGAAAGAAATTCAATAGCTCCAATTAACAATCAATTTATTAATCAAAGTTCGGCTACAAATTTGATTGATAACGAAAATCTACAAAGACCGGTTCTTAGTTCAATATCAATCCAAAACGAACAAATAAATGAAAATCATTCTATATTTGTTTCAAATGGTATAGCATCATCAAATAACGATCAAGTTATAGTTACACAAGCTCCTGTTGAATCCACTTCAAATAATTTTAGAGCCCCTGAAAAACGTGGACGTGGAAGACCTAAAAAAAACAAGGAAAATGATGCCAATTTAATTACAGAAAATCAAACAAATGATGAAAATTCAAATCAAAGTGCTAGATTATCAAAGAGAAGAAAACCGTAATAAACGGAATTAATTTTTTTTATTTTTTTCTTAATTAATTTTTTTTTCTTAATCAATTTTTTTTTTTTATCTATTATAAAAAATTAATTTTTTTTCTTAATCAATTTTTTTTTTATCTATTATAAAAAAATTATTATATATGATAAAAAACATTTATCTTTTTCTTTGTATTTTTTTATCTTTTAAAAAAAAATAAAATATCTTCTGGAAAAAATAAATATCTACTGGCTAAAAATAGTCTCATAAAAAAATGAGAAAATTTATTAAAAAAATAAATATTAATTTTGTTTTTTAATAAACGCACAGGAATGTCTGAAGCAATTGATGGATAATAAATTTTTGGATAAATATCTTAATCCTTCTTGAAGATCTTCACCATATTCTTCAAACGGTGTTTTATTTTCTTTTATCATTATTTTCATTGTACTAGCATCTAATAACAATAGATAATTAGTCAAATCACTAACTAAGTCTATCATGGATTTATGGAAATCGTTATATTGTTTCAATTCAGATTTGGCAAAATATACATCTTCAACAACATAGACACCTCCACTTTTCAAATTCGCAAAAAGAGCAACCAAGCTATAAATCATTTGTCTGCGAGAATGTCCTCCATCATCTACGATTAAATCATATGGACCATTTTCTTCTACTTTTTTCAAATCTTTAAAATTACTCTGATCTCCAATGTACAAATTATCTATTCGATCTTTAAATTTTTCTGCACAGTTTTGATCATATTCAAAAATTGAGATTTTCGAACTTTTGAAAAACTCTTTCCAAGAGAGCAATGATTTTCCAACACCAAATGACATTCCACATCCTATTCCAATTTCCAATATGCTCAATTCTTCATTCTTCATTTGACCGAAATAAAAACCATACAAATTATGATACAAATGACCATATTTACTTGTTCCGTATTTTTTAAACATCTGTCCAAGTTCATAAATATCTGACCAAGAAGATCGCTTTGAATTTTTCATTTTAAAACCGAAGTCATTTTGAGAATTTTCACATGAGCAATTACTTTTAAAAATAACAACCAGAATTACTTGAAAAATGAAAAAAATAATTATTAACTTTTTGTCAATATAAACCATTTTCAATCCTTATTGAATGCTCTAAAAAAAATTCTAATAATTGAAATATTTTGTTAATTGAAAATTTTGGTGAAATTTTGGAACAGTTCAAAGAGATAAAAATTTTAGAAAACTGCAGTTATAATATAATGTGTAAAAAAGTTAAAATTCTTTGTTTTAAAAAAATTAATAAATTTTTTCACCAAGTCATGGATTTGGAATTTTTTTTTGATTTTATCGGAAATATTTTTAATTAGATGGCAAAAAAAAAGACTATTAAATTTTTAAAAATAATAACGAAAATAAAAATTAATAGAATGATTTAAAAAATCTTATTTTCTAGATTAAAGTTTAAAATATTTAAATATATATGATCTATAAATATGTTTAAATTTTTTGTGTTTGAATTACAAAATATATCTCCTGTTTAAACAACATTGAAAAAGTATCAAGTTCCAAATATTTTTTTCATTTACAATAAAAAAAATTTAAGTTAAGTATTGCAAACATAATGATTTTATTGATTTTATTACAAAATCCTTATAAATTCTTTGATAAAAAAATGTATTTATTTTTAGGCTTTTTTTGAATAACTCGAAATATCAACTCGTTTGGAGGAAAGCTAATTTTTCTAAATAATTATTCTTCTTAAGATAACTAGAATCAAAAATATTCCCTTTTTAGTACAAGTTCTGTTTATTCAAAGTAATCATTGAATGTAAAAAAATTTAATTGAAAAATAAAATAATTGAATAGTAGAAGTAAGTCTTAAATGAAAGTTTTTGATATTTATGAAAATTTTAACTATTGAATTAAAATTAAATCAAAATTATTATTTAAAAAAGAATTTCAAATTTTTTTAAAAATTTTTTAAATAAAAATTTAACTCGTTCTAATTCACTAAAAAGCTTAATTTCAAATAAAGTGGTGTTCTGGATTTAGTATTTAGATTAAGATTTATTACGATAATTTACGTAAAAAATAGTTAATTTACAGAAATTTCCAAAAATAAAAAATGTCCAAAAAATTGAAGTAATTTGGCACATTTTTAAAAAAATATGAATTTTTTTTATGCACGACTGCTATGATTTTTTGTTTTTACGCAATTTTACGTAAATTCTGGTAAAATTACCTTAATTTAGCAAAGTAAAAAAAAGTAAATTTAACGAAAATTTATTTTAATTTTATTTTATTTTTTCAATTTCAACCTTTTTTAAATATTTAATAAAATTCAGTTTTTTTGAAAAGTGCTAAATTATTTCAATTTTTTGGACATTTTTATTTTTACATAAATTTTACGTAAAATTTGGTAAATTTACAATTTTTTATCCGGAACACCACTGTATTGAAATGATTGCAATATTAAATTAAAATTATTTTTTATTTAAAATCAAAAAAAAAATTGAAACATCGCACTTTTTCAGTGTTTTTCAGCAGAAGATACATTTTGTATTTAAAACACAAAATATTAAACCATATTCATTTAATTGAAGGTTTTATGATATTTAATTTTTATATAAAAAAATTTAATTTAAATTTTTGATTTCTAATGATCGAACTATTTAGGAATTTTGTTAATTTTAAGTTTCAATATTATTCTTTTTTCCCCAATAAATTCTCATAACATTTCTGGCTTTAAATTTAGTTAAAATAAGATCTAATCTTGATCAAAAAAGTCAATAAAAATTAAATTTTTTAATTTTTTTTTTGTATTTTGTTAATTGAAGATAGATAGTTAAATGAGAAAAAAATTAGGAAAATGATTTGAACTTGACTTAGCCTTTATTTGATTAAAAAATGATTATTCCATTAATAAATAATAACATTATCGAAAAATTGTCCAATATTAGATAGGAAATTAATAAAAACGGAAGTTTTTATCCAAATTCTAAAAATCAAAAATCAAAAAAATTTTTTACCAGTCATTATCTTTTGATTACGAATATCCAAACTCAAAAATTGTGTGTTTCTTATCTTGCTTCACAATTCTACGAATTTCTCAGAGATTTAAATATTGAAATTATGTAAAAATAAAACAATTACGAGTAAATTAAATTTTGAAACCGTAAATAATAAAGTTCTATTGATTTTTCTTTTATTAGTAAGTCCGATTTAAGTTCTTGGAAATTCTTATGATGACCCTTTTTTTAAATAAGAATTGTAATTATTTCCAGAAATATTATCTTGATATCATCAAGGAAATATCTTAAGAAAAGAAACTTATTTTTTCTTTCGAGAAAAATTCTAAATACTACTGAATTTGATAAGATATTGTCCGAGATCAGAAAGAAAGTTGTGAAAATATTTTATGATATTACAGTTGAGTCTTGTTATAACGATGCTGATTAAAACGATATTCGCTTTATAACGATATTTTTTTTCATAATTTTCATTCCCCAATATAATAAATGTTAAATTTATTTGTTAATACGATGTTTTTTTAAAACGATATCTAGTTAAAACGATAGGTTTATTCGGAAAAAAAAAAACAAATCAGTGCAAATTCATCGTTTTTAAACGATATTGATCTTTTAAACAAAAAAACTTGAAATTTCGAATGATTTTAATAAAAATAATCTCACTGTCACAGAAAGAGAGAATACTGTAGAATACAATTTATACTAGATATTTAATAATTGAATCAATAAATAGTTTTTTTTGAAATACATAATTTTTGGTATAAAGAGGGCTACGAGTAACGAAGCATTTACTTTAAAATTTTTCTAAGTAATTAGTTTGCTTGAGCGATTTTTAATTTATTTTCGAATTTGGACATTTTTCGCAAATTACATTTATTCTAGCAGGTAAAAATAAAATTAATTAAAGGTATCATCAGCTTATTTTTCTAAATGTTTTCTTTTATTATTTTTACATATTTTTATTTTTATTATGTTTGAAGAATATTTAGCTCACAAGAGAAAAGTGATTGTGTATTTCAATGATAAAAAATGCTGAGCCTAAATAAAAAAAATTTAAATTAGTTTTAATATCAATCTACATACAATTTGACCAATTTTTTATCTTTAATAGAAAGAATAATTTTGAAAAGTAGCTAAAATGGTAGCCAAACGCATAATTTAAGTCTCATTTTCTTATCTTCTTAAAAAACAAATTAAGATGTCAAATAAAAATTTAAATTAAATAAAGTAAAGTCAAATCTTTACTTTATTAATTTAAATGTTTATATCTACAAGAAAAATTTAAAAACACTTTTTTTAAAATAATGATCATTTAAAAAAAAAGTATCGTTTAGATGGTGTGCACTCTGCTATGTGCATTTTGATATTGCAGAGTCATAATGTATCTCATCATTAATTCTATTAAGAAATAACAAATTATTACATAGTTAAAACTAGTTTCATAGTTAAAATTTGTTGATCCATATAAGAAATACCTCATGAATATTTTTCATCTTTTATTTGTCTGTCTAATTTACTTGTCACGCTGCTACCTGAAATTAAGCCCTACACTGTCATCATGGGTACTCAGAAAAAATTTTTGATTTAAAAACTCTAAATTTAATCAAAAAAAATCCATGTTCAATAAAAAATAAAAATTGGTTTGAGAATTGGTCGCGTACTTTATTAATGCCAATATCGAATTGAGTTATATTAATTAAATTGGAAATAAAAAAAGAACAAAAAAGTTTATTAAAATATTTCTATTTTTTTGAAAAAACTAAGTTTTATTTTGTGAAATCAGCCGAGGGTATTACGAAATTTTTTCAAATTTTAAACAAGGAATTTGGAATGCTCATTTTGAAATATTGTTTGAAATAATCTTAATTTTTTATTTTCTTTTTTAATTTGTATTAGATTATTCATTTTTAGGTTTATTAATCAAATAATAAAAAATAATTAAGAATCTGATTCTTTCTTAATTATTATTTGAAAAAGAGCATCTTCCTTCTTCTCCTGATAAAAAGAAACAATTCATCTCTTTAAATTTTTATATCATTAAATAGCCCATAAAATTAAGAGCTGAACAAAAATTGGTCAAGGTTCAAAAGATAGAATTTTTTTTTGAATTGTCAAATGATTGTAAAAAATTAAGAAAATTTTGAATTGATAGAATCGAATTTAAAACAAAAATAACACAGAATTTTAAATAAAAAAGAATATAAAAAATATAAAAATAAATTGATTGAATAAATTGAAAAAAAAGTTTTTTTTAATTGAATAATTATTCTTTTACTTTTTCCCTAAAAACAAATCTAAATTTAATACATGGCATTCATCAATCAACAAAACTAATTCTACTAAATTATGAAAATCAATTAAAAAAAATTTAAGTCTAACCTAACTTTTTAACAAAGACAGCCAAGAAGGGAACACAAAAACTTGCCATAAGGCTATCGAGCAACAGCTGATCCGCAATTTTGGAGTAAGATCATACAAGCCGACCCGAAAAAAAGACCTGTTCGGGTACGGGTTTCGGTTTTTACCAGTACACGTACCCGTATCCGAAATATACTTTAATCTCGGGTTTTTACACGTACCTGTATCCGAAATACACGTAATTTTCGGGTTTTTCAAACAGAAAAATTTTAAATTTTATTAAATTCTGATTTTTTTATATTTTAATTTTTTATGAGACTAAAAATTTTAGATAAAAAATAAATTTCATTTTTTTTTATTTTAAATTTTCAAGTTTGATTTAGGTCTAAATTCAATCAATATTTACTCTTAACACTACTCTTTCAATTATTGTTTCGGGAAGCATGTTTATTAATCTCTTATCACAAACTAAACCACAAATGCCAGAAAATCTTTACTAATATGTGATTGCATATGATATGCAATCACTTGATGTTGGTATTAAGAAGGCTTTAATTGAAACTTTAGCCAAACTTGGATACTTTTAGCTATATTGACTGCAAAATGCCTGGGTTGAATTTTGTCTATTTCTAGCTTCACAAATAAAATCTAAAAAAGAAGAACATTCAGTGCTTATTTCGTGTAATTTGTTGGTTCGTGAAACATCGACCTGAGTTTGATAAGACTTGGACTTTAACTAAATTTCTAAAAGCTGCATTATCATGTAAATGATATGGCCTTGGAGTAGATTTAGATTAACTAGTCCGAGGCTGATTCGATTCTTGTTTTTCATCCATTAAGAATAAAGCAGTTTCTGTCAAACTTCAACTGCTATGGCTCTAAATTCTTCTCAATAAGGCTCTTCATACCATAATTTTGACGAATTCAACAAAGCTGCTGTCAAATAAATCTTTGAGCTGAGTTAAAATACAAACTTTGATTTTAATGATTTATTAAAATCTTCGTTAAGGTTTTTAATTTCCAGTTTCATTTATAGCCTAAAGTATTTATAGCCATATAAGATTATAACAAGACCAGGTATTAAGTCGCCAATTATCCAGTCAGTTTTTTTGAATCAAAATCGAAAAAGTTTACCCACGGTGAAATATCTTTAGGAAAGAGACGATTGTTTCTTTTGAAACAGGACATAGATTATCAGTGGCAAACACTTCCTTTTCGTAAGCTTTATAAATTGATTCCAACAATAAATAAGTAGAGAACCATCTTGTGCCATATTCACATCTAAGCTAAGATTTTTTATTAAATGTATTTACTACTACTATTAAAAGAGATAATTTAGTTCTATAAAATGCTTAATGCTTAATCCGAAAATATATCTCTGCACAAAATCAGCATTGCACACTTGATTGTAATACTTTTTGATGGCGTGCAATATTCAGATGATTGTAGAGTATTTTGCAGACACATATTTTCGGATTAAGCAAATTTGCATATAATTAAGCATTTTACAGAACTAAATTTATATTTTTTGAAAAAAAGTTTCAAAATTTCAAATTTTTCAATCTGTATTTTACTATTTTTTACGAAATTTTACGTAAAATTTCATTAATTTACGAAAAATAAAAGAAAAACAATATACTTTGATACTTTGAATATATCAAAGTATATTCAAATACTTTGATAGATATTAAACTTAAGAAAATAAAATGAAAAAAAAAATTAAACAATTTTTGTGGTATCTTTAAAGATTCTTTAAAAATCTCTAAAATTTGGCATAGTTTAAAGAAAAATAGAGAAATTTTTAGAGATAAAAAAATCTATTAATGTAAATAAAAAAGAATTTTTATTTTTTCTAAATTCTTTGTTAAATTATTAATTTGTTTACTGTGCAAAAAGTTTTTAGAGATTATTTGTAGTTTCATTTCAGAATCTTTAGAAAATCTTTCCTGAATATCTTAACGGGTGGCCAAAAATAGTTGTCTTAAAATTCATTGAGAAAAAAAATAGTGAACGGACAATGATATAATAGTGAAATTTTGAGGGTTTACAGCTTTTTTTCTCTTGTTTCTGAAATTGATATTTTTATAAAAAAATAAGTCCACTCTGGCCTACTAATTGACTCCTAACTGCGACCAAGGTTGTCCTCATAAATCACCATATAAAAGTTAAGAGTTTTATATATCATTTTGTAGAAAATTTTTTTATGATTAAAATGAGCTATAGATTGTTTTATTCCGTCTAGTTTTCGAGAAGATACAATCAAATAACACCGAAAAATGACCATTGTTCTAAAATCTAAAAAACTTGGGTGTTTTATGTTTTTATCGAATAACTTTTGATTTATTTAAGGTATTATCTTAAAATTTCGAACACATATATAATTGAATTTCAGCTTTTAAATAAATATCTTAATAAAATAAAATTATTTTTTTGAGTCTTGATTTTCATTTTTTTTAAACTTTAGTGCTATATATCATTAAGTTAAAAATTTACGAGAAAACAAGGGAAAGTTACAATTTAAAATACCTGATATAAAAGCTTAAAGTTTATCCTTTATTTTGATATAAAATATGTGATGGTGGCCTTGTCCTAATATGAAAAAATAAAGATAGAAACCTAAGAAAAAACAAATCTTTTTTTTTAATTTTATTGTGCATTTTAAAAATTTAGTTTTAAATTGTTTTCTCGTTTGAATTTTTAATCTTTTAAACAAATTTGAAAAAAAAATTATTTAAAAAAAAATGGGACGTCAAAAACCTCAATAGATGCGTGAATTGGTAATTGAGCACTATAAAAATGGCAAGGCGATCTCCGAGATATTCACGATAATGGCTTCAAAAGTTTCCAAAAAAACGATTTCTCGTTGGACAAAAGCTTTCAGGGAAAATGGGAATTTTTTTCCGAAAACTTCACCTGGTCGCCCAAATTCTGTTTCAAATGACTTAAACAAAATCAGAGTAAAGAGATTGGCTAAACAATGTTCAGGTAGACAGATTGCTACCAAATTAAATATTTCAAGGGCTTCGGTTCAAAATATTTTAAAGGACTTGAATTTGAAAGTAATTTTAAATTTATTTACTTTTGAAAAATTATTTGGTTTTTTATTTAAAAAAGGCTTACAAAAAGAGAAAAATACCACCCCTAAATGAAGGCCATGTATCAAAGCGCCTAAAATTTTGTCAATTTTAGAGAAAAAATAAAAACCAACTATTTAAAAATCTTCCGATAATGTTTTCGGATGAAAAGATGTTCACGGTAGACGGTGGTCTGAATAAACAAAATTACCGAGTTTATGCAGTATCACGTGAGGAAGCTGACAAAAAAGGAGGTAAAAAAATCTCAATATTTTGTTTTTAAACTTTAATGTTAAATTTAAGAATTATTTTTAAGGATTAAATGGAACATCAAAATTTCCTCTTTCTGTAATGGTTGTGATGAAGACATCACTGTGTATGTACGCGGTTCGCTGTGCAGTTGCATGCACGCGTATTTCATATTTATATTTTAGATTTATGATTTTTCGAGACATATTTTTCTTTATAAGTTTAATAAAGTAGTTAAACTTTATTAAATAAGTTACTTTATTTCAATGGTGTGGATAGGATTGACGGAAAAAGGTGCTACTGAACCATTTTTCGTTGAAAAAAGTACAAATTATAAAATTGTTTAGATAAATTAAATTAAATGGCTCTTTTCTATATTTTTTTATTTGGTTTAAATTTTATTATTTTTAAAAAAATTTCACTCGATTATATTTTTTAATATTTAATTAAACTGATAAATGTAAATAATTTTCATCTCATCTATTCTAGGAAATAAAAATAATTCTTATCAGATTTTTAAATTCGAGCATTTTTACAGATCAATCAATTTTTGCCTAATCTGTAAAGTCTCATCAATCTAGTTAATATTCATGAGAACTCTTGAATATTCATTAAAACATCACTCGTATGTTTAAAGTTCATAAGTTCATAAGTTCAAAATGAAAATTTCAAAAAAGTAAAAAATAACATGTTTTTTATCTATTAATTTGTATACTCTATTGACGTTTTACGTCCAAAATTTTTTTAAAAACCATTCAGTATTTTCACGTGTGTCTATGCTTAAATTGCTCGTCCCGCACCACTCGTTCCTCGCATATAATCTGTTATTACAATTTATTCAAAATAAAATCATTAATTTTAAAGTTTTTTTATTAAATAATAACAAGTTACTTAAAAATTTTAATTAATTTAATAAAGAATTTTTTTTCTGAAATATGATACTCCTTCCAACATAATGCACCACTTTAAAAACTAAATTTATTAACAGTCTCGAATCAACTGTTTGAGTTGAGTAAGACATATGTTAGGGCAGGACTGAGTCATTCTATTCCATTGATTGTAAGACTGGTGGAGGATTGCAAAGAAGGTTTCGAATCGAGATATATTGAATACCCAACTCCATTGTGTAATAGCTACCTTACTATAACTTCTTTTTTCCCCCGAAAATCAGGCTTTTAAAAATATGTATCCTATTTCAATATATGGAAAATGAGCCTAACCCGGTGACCTATTTCTTTTTTAGTGCATTTTTGGCACTCATTTTATTCAAAAACTCCAAAAATGCTCACCGAATTAGACCAGTTTTTTCGAGTCACCCCTTTACCTCCTGCTGTTAATTGGGTGAGGCCTTATTGGGTGTATTAGGCTAACCCAGTTACACATGATTCTGTAAATATTTAGCCCGAGAACTAACCTCTTTTTCAGGATATTCACCGAATTCACCCAATTAGCCCAACAAGAATTAAAAAAAGGATTTTAAATGTTATTTTTAAAAATATAAATATTTAAAATATTCTTTATTATTATTCTTTTAAATATACGCTACAACATAACTATTTGGAAAAAAATTTAAACGAATTATTAACGAATTCAAATTAAATTTTATGTTTGATTTTTTTTTAGTTAAAAAGATTAGTTAAAAAAATCTGTCTCGGAATGTTGTATAAATTTAAAGCTTGAGTAGTGTTCAATTTTTTTTCAAAAACATCTTTTTTTGCGTTATCAAGATCTTCCATCGAATACTTTTTTTTTTATAATTCTTTTTGTTTGTTCTGATTCATTTTTATAATATATTGACGATTTTTGATAATACAGAATGGATATTTTTATCAAATAAAATCAAATTATTTTGTAAAAAAAGGACAAACAAAATTTTAAATTTTTCATAAAAATGACGTCTTTGTGATCATTTTTGTCCTTTCAGTCTAATTATGTCAAAAATTTTATTTTTAGGGGTAAATGGGTGGGATTTTCGGGTATTGAGGTGATACCTCATTTACCTCTTATCCCATAAAAAATAAAAACATTAGACAACGGACCCATCGGCTTTCTTAAAATTCTAGTAATAGAAAAGACTACTAAGTCTTATTTTCGGAGCTTACCTCATAATTGACTACAAAAGCTTTATTATTCTCATTAGGAATATTTGAATGACTAATTAGACGAGTTAATAAAGCCATGATCATTGTCCTCTTGGTTTCGTAGTATATTGACATTCTGATTTTCATCAATACAATGGAGATGCATTCGAGCTGGAAATTTCGAATTAATTGAACATTTATAATTTTCTTTTATTCCATTTTTGGTGCTGTGAGTTTTTTGGTGAATTCATTTTTTTTCAATACTTTTGAAGTCCTCATTGAAATTGTTAAATATAATTTCAACGCTCCAGTAAATTTTTTTTCGTCTGTTGGGTCGATTAAAAGAATTGAAGTTGTAGGTCTGATTGTCAATTTCAATGCTTTTTTCTTTAGCAGATAAACTCTTATCTTCGATCGATGATTCATTAAATGTCTCTTCGAGATAAATCACTTTTTGTAATATTTATATATTAAAGAAGTAATTTTATATTCAATAAGTTATTTTGTTTGCAAGAAGTTTTTGTTTAGTGCAAGTAATTTTGTTTCATAAAAGTATTTTTAGAAAAGTGAGATTTTTTGGTGATAAAAAAAGTAATATTAGTGCTAGAAAGAATTTAAGGCTAAAATTCAATAGTCTCAACTCAAGCCCAAGTACTGACTTTTTTTCAAGACTATTTCGGATTTAATCTCATTAACTTTGTTTAAAACAAGACCGCCAAATTAACTACCTGTAATGGACAAAATTCATGTAACTGTGATCAAGACTGATTGTTTTGCCGTTCCAGGTAGTTATTTTTGCGCCCTAGTTAAAGTTATTTTCACTGGAAATTAAATTCCAAGTACGGATTTTAAAAAATAAATTCAAGTCCGGTCTTTGAGTTCACTTTTTTTAATGTTTTCATGAAAATGTTCATTTGTAGATATTTTCATTGGAAAAAATATTAATGAACCGTTTTGACGTCAAATCTATTAATTTAACTAGAAATAGAACAAAATATTTGCTAAATTATTTCTGGCAATACAAAAAATGTATGTGCAAATATCATCGGCTTTCAATTTTTAAGTAATCGGCTAGTTTTGATCAAAATTTTAGATTTTGTTTCTTATATTGACAGCAAATTCCAACAAAAATTTAGAAAGAACATTTGGTAGTTCAAACTTAAGTAGAAATTTCATAAAAATTGAAACATAAATTATAAGCGTTAACTTTTAATTTTTAAATTGCTTATAATTCATTTTCTATTTATTAAAATTTTAATTTTAACTGAAAATTTAGCTATTAATAGTATTTAGGAAACATAGTTTTCTACTTTATTGACTAAATCATTGAAAATTCCATTCTATCATCGAAATTGGCATTATTAAAAAATAAATATTTACGGTTTGAAAAAAAATTTGAAGACTTTTTAAAGAAAAATAAAAGAAAATTTTAAGATATTTTAGAGAAAAATGTACGATATCCTCTAAAAAAACTCTACCAAATTCTCCAAAATTTCTTTAAAGATCCTTTAAAATTAAGTTGACTGGGAAGCGTATGATTTCATTTTTAAGTAAAAAATCAAGCATTTTTTAATCATTTTTATAGATTAAAAAATACTTGATTAAAATATCGTTATAAATTAGGTACATGTTTTAGACTGAGAAAAATTAATAGGACTGAACTTTAGGATTGAATTATTTTCAATTGTTTGAAAATTATTTTAAATTTTAACAAAAAAATTGAAAAACACTCAATTCTAAAGTTCAGTTCTATTCAACATACTAATCTTTAAGATTTCGTTATCGTCGTTTACGCAAAGCCCCATATTTATCAGATTTACCAAAAGCTTTACCATGTACGTCCTAAAATAGAGAGAAGGAATTTCATTTGAAGCGCAACAAAATTCTCGATATTTTTACTTCATTTTGTTTAACCTTACTTCGTTTAAAAAAATAAATATTTTTACTAAAAAAAAGAAATTTAGGTAAAATATGAACGATGAATTATATTTTTTACCATTTGGAGCTCTTAAATACAACAACTCTTAAAAATTGCATCAAAATAATGACCCAAACCATACATCAACTTTATGTACTTCATACATAGCAAAAAATGATGTTCTTTGGGTAACTTAATCTTTTATTGTTTCCATGAATTAAAAATAATTTAAAGCTAAGATCACCGCCAAAATCACCGGATTTAAACCCAAAAGAGCTTTTTGTGGAATGAGCCAAAAGTTTAAATGAGATTTGTTTGATGCTATTTTGGAATTTGAAAAAACATTAAGCGTGAATTCTGTTACCCTGAACAATCACTTATTCATCAGCTTGTCAACTGATGCACAAAAATGAGTGAGAATTATACTTGTCACGTATCTCAGAAGTATACTTGTCACGACACTTCGAAATGCTCACAGCACTTAGCTCACATCTTGACTTAATAATAAGCTCGTGTTCTTGACACGACCATATAAGTATAAATAAGAAGTCCATTCTTAGAACTTCAGAACGTTCAATAACTTAAATAAAGCTTTTAAAGATTAAACATTGTTTTATTATGAGAAATTTAGTTCGAATACCACAAAAATTAAATAGAATACCCCAAATTTTTTAAGTTTTTCCACCAATTTTATTGGAATAACAACAAAAAATAAAAAAATACATAAAATATAAAAAAAAAACTTTTTTTTACTTGTAACATTAAATTTTTTGTTTGGACAAGCCTCCAATCTTGCTCTTTTTGAAACTGGTTCCTCTTCTTCAACGTCAGACTCACTAGACTCGATGCCTTTTGGAACAGCGCTAAAAGCTTGTGTTTCATTCGGTTGTTTTTTCAATGCGCTAGCAGTCTTTAACGGTCTGCCTTTTTTACGGTTCGATTGAATTGGAACGTTCATTCCTACTGTGTCGAAATTGCACTTTTTTCCGAGCTGCTATTGCTATTGAAAAAAGCTGCATTACTATTAAATTAATTATAAAAATTCAACCACGTTTAAAAAAAAACAAAGACACTTAATATTGTAATCAAAAACTATCTACAAATAATGACCATGTAGTATAAATAGAAGCATTCTTTGGTAAAAAAAGACTAGTCCTTTTTGAAATACATTATTTTTATTATTAATTAAAAAATTAAAATAAAAAAATCAAATTTTTTCCTCGAATTTTTCAACAAAGATCAAATAAATGAAGCAAAAAAAGGTTTGAGGGTAAAAAAAAACAAAAAAGAATAATTTAAAAAAAAAAAAAAACGAGTCTAAATAAATGGCATTCAAATATATTCCAGAAAATCCATCTGCCCCAATATTTTCTCACTATTCACCGTAAAACTGCTCTTTGATTCATTGCTAGTCTTGGCTGGCTGCTGAGCCTTTTGGCTCTCTTTGGCCTGCTTCATTATTCTTTTTATCTGCTTTAGTCTGTCATAAAACCTTCCGCCATAAAATACCACACCATCTTTCTGACTCCTAAACACCTTACTGGCAATGTCTGCGTGTAAGGCCATTTTTCTCACGATCAAGCCCAGATTTTGATCGCTAACAAACTTTGGATCTGAGTACGTCAACCACTGGGACATCTCGCTGGTCGTTTTCACCTTTACTATATTCGTATTTGATTTAAGAGGTATAATTTCAATACACACACAATTTACTTCTCCTTTAATCATACTAAAATTGTATTCTTCACCACTCTCGTTGTAGACAATGATGGTCGAGTCGTTTCCAATGTGTCTCTTTTTTGAGTTTGTGTTTTCCTCGGTGAGCATCAGAGTGGCAATATGAAACAGGACCTGAATAATGCCATCGAACCAAATGACGGCAAAATCGCCCACTGTTCCGTCCGTGTCCAGTCCACCGGGGTAGAATTGATCAGTGTCCATGTCCCGCAGACAAATGAGATTGCCCAAGCTGTTGACAAAAGTTCTGTAGCGGACAGACCCACTGGAATTGGACAGAATGGCCTTTTCGTCATAGGCCTGGTCGGGTCCCACATAGACAACGCCAATTTTGTGCAGCCAAAAGCAGGAGTAATAGTCCAGTATGTTGAGAGAGCGTTTGATTGCCTCATTGTCAGGTATTAGTGTTGGCTGGTCGGCTTCGTTGGCAAAGTGCTGGTTTTGGAACAAATGGAGGAAGACTTGGGACGGGTCGAGGCACTGATTGAATCCTGGGCTTCGCTGACTGCATGTTGAAAGAAAAATGTTGGTGTCTGGATCGGGCTGAATGTCTAGCGACGATTTGCGCGATGTGTTTGGTTTTTTTTCGGTGTCCAATCTTTCGTTCGGCGGAGTTTCATTGCTAGCACTGGACTCGGATATGCGAGCCAAAATGTTCAGCCTGCGCATTTCAATCGCATTTTGTTTGATTAGTTTTTCAGGACTCAGCTCAAAAGGATGCGACTTTAAGATCTTGTCAAAATTTGCTAAGTTGACGGAGTGAAAGTTGGAAAAATTGGGCTCCACTAGAGACACAAAAGAGACCACTTTGGTCGGATAGCGGCATTTGATCTCGACTAGATTATTGCACCAACAGTTCGGGTTGCACAGCTCAGACCCTTTGTTAATTTCATGATGATGATGGTGGTGGTGATTTATGTCATGACCATTTTTGATGCAACAAAGTGGTAAAAAGTGGTCAGTGTCCTGGTTCAGAACAGAGTCGTCTTTGGACAATTTGTTGCCATTGTCATTTAAGCTTTTCAGAATGCTTTCTTCCATTGAATCAATATCATTTCGATCAGTTAATGGCAGACCGGATTTGTAGCGTCGCTTGATCAAGCGATTTTTTTTAGGACCATATTGAGCAAGCTTTGGTTCGCTTGGTTTTACCAATTCTTTTTTGATGTATGTATTTTCACTTGCGTCAATAGTTTCATCGAAAATGTCCTGGTCGGATTTGTCGCCAACTTGCACTGGAGTTGAGTCGCATTTTTTTAAATCGACAATGTTGGAGTTGGAACTCAGACTATTGGTGACACTTACACTAGTGCTGCTGTTGCTACTGGCCATGCTTTCGGTGTTTTGTCCGGCATGAGATGGAATGTCAATAGCTTGAGAGTGGACGGATTTGGACTTTGACAGGTTCTTTGAATTTTTACTCTTGGATGCAGACATTAATGGTTCTTGTTCGGTGCATATATTTGAAAATAGGCCTGTTGTTATTTGGATTATTTTGTTGCCGATCAGCCAAAGCTTGGTTTTTTGTCCATTTTTTTTGTTCTCTTTGTTCTCGAAGAGACCACTTCTAAAACAAAATTTTGTAGAAAATATTTTTCTTTTTTTTTAAAGCGATGATAGGAAGGAAATATGTTTAAAGAATTTTTGAAATTTTAAATGAAAACTTTAAATGTAACATTACATATCAATCAGTAACACTAAATCTCCTCTACAAGAATATATGTTTAATTAAGTTATAGACTTTTCGGTTCCATACTTATGGTGTCTCGAAGATAAGTACCTTAAAAACCCAACTAAATCAGTTCTCATCTTTGGAATTCTCTATCCGTGCACACAAGGAACATTTCAAAATTATTTTTTTTCTAGTTAATGATATTAAAGCTTAACTTTATAAATATGTATATTTTTTCGTGTAAATTTTCTTTCCCGAATTTCAGGGAGAAAAAAAATGAAATGTTCATTGTTTGCATGGAAATATTTTTTAAATTTAAAACATAATCAAATTTTCATTAATTTAAAAATATTATATTAAAAAAATTATTTGGTCGCAAAAGTCTAAACAATTTTTTCATCGTTTCTCAAGATTCCAATTTTACCTTTCCTTTCCACAAATTTTACTCATGAGTTGGATTACGAATTGTATCTTACTTTAAAGCTTTCACAGCACGAATTAAATATACAATGTTCTACAAAAAGCCCAGAAAAGGTAAAAAAAACGCTATTTTACGTAATTTAATGTAAGTTTCGGTCAGCTTAAGTAATCTTACGTAAATATTAGTCGGTAAGGAAAATTTAAAGGCAGTTTTTTTTTCAAAAAAACCCTCTTTTTGGGCGAAAGAATTTACCGACGAATTTACAAAAAATTACGTAATTTAATATCATTATACTTATCCTTGCCGAATAATATTTCAGTCGATTAAAGCGTTGAAATCGAACGAACTTTTGGAAATAAACCCGATTGAAATAGTTAACATATTGAACGAGTATTTTCTTCGGTTTTCAATATCGATAATTTGTCATGTTTACCCCCGTTCAATTCCAAAACAGATAAAGTTTGTGACCCAGGTCCGGAAGACATCTCAAGTGTAAGTAAAATTTGTGGGAAGCTAAAATTATTAGATCCAAATAAGGGAGAAGGCCCTGATAAAATTCATAATAAGGTCTTAAAGTCTGCAGCTGAAACTTTCTCGATTCCCCTGTCTTTTATTTTTCGGAAGTCATTTGTTGACGGAATTTTACCATCAACTTGGAAACGGGCGAACATTACACCCTTACATAAGAGTGGAAGTCGTACTGAAGCCAAAAATTACCGTCCTGTTTCTCTCACAAATTTTGTCTGGAAAGTGTCTGAGAGTATTGTAAAAGAGTATATGTTAAAGCATCTCATTGGGAACGATTTAATCTTTAGGGTTTAACAACCAATCTTCTTGAAACGATTGATATCATTACAGATGCTCTTGCAAATGGCTTTCCAGTAGATGTTATTTAAACAGATTTCGCAAAAGCTTTTGACAAGGTTTCTCATTGTAAATTATTGTACAAACTCCGATTCTATGGGTTTGGAGAAAAACTAATCGCTTGGGTCAATCGATTTTTAGCGGGGCGCACACAAAGAGTGGTACTTGGAGAATCGTCTTCACAATGGACTAAATTAACAAGTGGTGTACCTCAAGATTCGGTTTTAGGACCTATTATTTTTGCAATCTTCATTAATGACATGTTGTAAATGATTGAGTCAAACTGTGAAGCTTATGCTGATGATACGAAGATTATTTCAGTCGTTAAAAATTTCCGATCTTTGATAAATCTTCAAGGTGACTTAGAGAAAGTATCAAATTGGTCAACGAACTGGTCTACTCAACTTAATACTGATAAATGTAAAGTTGTGCACTTTGGTTATTCAAACTCGGTATTTATATCCAAAACGACTTAAAGTGGGACGTACAAGTGAAAAATTGTACTGCTAAGGCAAAAAGAGTTTTAGGAATGATTAAGAAAACTTTTAATTTTCCTAACCAAGAAAACATCAAATTCCTATACACATCATTGGTCAGACCTCATATGGAATATACTATCAGTTCGTGCAGCCCGTATTTTGAAAAAGAGCTTGAAAAAGTACAGAGAAGCGCGACGAAGCTTGTTCCGGAGCTCAAACATCTTGAATACCCGCAACGACTTATGAGACTAGGCCTAAGTTACCTGAAGACGCGAAGGTTAAGGGGTGATTTGATCCAAATGTACAAATTAGTAAATAAAATTGAGAAAATGAATTTTGTAAACGACATAAATTTTTGATTTGGGGCTGGCTCAAGCTGCGCTAACAATCTAAGAAGGCACAAAAAAACGATTCATAGAGAACAAGTAAAAAATTGTCTTCCCAGAATCAACTTTTTTGTTAACAGAGTTGTGGACGATTGGAATAAATTTCCTGAAGAGGTTATTGAAGCAAGAAGCCTGAACAGTTTTAAGTCGAAGCTTGATGACTGACTGGCGAGCAAATGTGTAACGACTGCTATAGCTCTATGAGCTCACTTGAACTGGTTTCAAGATGCAGTTTATTTTACTACTAATAATAATACTGTATTTATATTTAAAAAAATGCACCCAAAGTTTCCAATGACTAAATTATGAACCATTTACCTTTATTTTTGTGTCAATAATTTTTTGAAGGTAGAAAAAGAATATTTCAGCAAAAACCAAAATATTTACTCTCTTTTATTTTTAATTTTTAATTTTATAGTAGCAGTGAAATAAATAATGTGACCCTTTTTAAACATAGAAGTTATGAAAGTTAATTTTATTATTTCAAAAAATATTTTCTAAATTGTTTGTTTAAACTAGCATTGAAAAAGCTTACTGAGTTACCAATAAGAATGCTGTTTATCGTTTTCACTTGTTTCTTAACATTGGTTTTTTTTTTTACTTCCTTAAGTTGTATTTCTAATTTTGTCAAAAACTTATGAAAAAATTAGAAATATAACGCAAAAACTTACCGACTAATTTTAGAGAGCAAAAAAAAAATTATTAAATGAGCCCTTAATTATAAAGATTAAGATTTGTAGTTCAAAAGTTAATTGAGTTTGTTTAATTTTACTCTGTTTCCAAAAAAATGGCACACAAATTCATCAAATCTGGATTTTCGCAATTTTTATCAATAGAATGGACAAGTTATTTGGTTTATTTCAAAGTTGTTTAAATGCACAAGTCTCAAGTAAAGTCCAATTCCGGATTTAAAAATTTTTTTTATTTTTCCAAAGTCCGAACCGCAGACTTTTATTTTGATTATTTAAAAAGAAATTAAAATTAAACTGATGAAATAAATACCATCGGCAATTCATTAGTAAGAATCACGGTCAAATGTAATCTCTGCCGTTCCAGGTAGTTATTATGGCGCCCTAGCAAGTGTCAATGTCCGGACTTGGACTTGTGAAAAAAAAATTTTACATATCCTTAAATTTGGGACTTTTAAACAAATCTGGTTTATTTATAAAATTTAGTTAAGTACATTTTTTAGGGCATTATCTATAACGAAGTGAGAACACACAATTTTTAAGTTTTTTTATGTATGGAGGTCTCATTAAAAAACTAATTGGAAACATATTTGTGTTAAAGCTAAGTCATTAATTAATTCGAGTTTAAAGTTTTAATTAAATTTGACTTAAATTTGGGCAGAAATGATAAAAAGTAAATGATAAATCAGACTTGATTTTTTTTAAAGTAATTCTAAAAAGTAAAGTTTTGGTCATTTTTTTCAAACAGCTTTTGATATCTCATAATAAAGATAAAGAGCTCATTATACTCGTTTTTAATTGCTCTTTAAAATAAAGTATCAAACAAAAAGTTATTTTGTTAAATATTAGAGAAGAGGTATAAATTATGGGTAACTTAAAGTTATTGCGTCATTTTTCTATACGAAAAAACAAATCCATTGTAAATTTCCATACAAATCTTACAAAAATTATAAAAATAAAATTATTTTTTGTTAATTTAAATTGTTAAAATTGAATATGTCAATAAAATACATAAGAAATAAAAATTAATTTTAATTAATAGGTAAATATTAATGATCAAATAATTTGTGGTTTATTTCTTTTCTCAGTCTCAAATAAAAAAATAATTTTAAGTTAATATTGCAAGCATTTTTATATTTGAAATTAAACTTGATAGTAAAATAGAATGAGTTTAATTTTTATTTGGAAATTTGAAAAAAATATTGAAAATTCTTTTTTTTAAATTTTTATAATCTAATTTTTTATTTACCAAATACTGCCAAAACTGCAAATTTAGCGATTTAATTGAACAAAGCTATTTAATAGAATGCCTAATGTTCGAAGCCGATTTAAAAATAAACAATTGAAGTTAATAATTTTTTTTTGTTTTTTTTAATTTGAAAGAGCCTTAGAAATAGCATTTGCTCTGATCCGTTTAACCTGGTATTACCCTTTCAGCAATCCCAAGTACCCAAATGCGCTCTCTACTAAAATCTTTGCCTTAAAACAAACATTATAAAAATTTAAGATAACTAAAATTAATTGTTAACCCTTCAAGTGTTTGACTTCCGGGAACATATATACATATATTTTGAAAATTTTACCTAAGCATGTTTTTCTATCTTATTTTTGAATATTACATTTAGCTCTTTTCTAATTAAAGTCGATTCTCTGTATAGCGAACCCCCATATAACGAAATCCTCTAAATTACGAATAAGAATCCAGGAACCGATTTTTTATAAAGGAAAAAGATTGCTTATTTTCTTTGATACAACGAACCTCTTTTTGACGAAATCCCTATATAACGAACTAAGAAAAAAAAACGAGCATCTTTTCTTTTTAATTCAAAAAATTGTGGAACCATTTAATAGAAAAAAAAGAGTTTGCGGCCTGTTTTTTGATATTTCTAAAGCCTTTGATAGGGTTTGGCATGAAGGTTTACTTTTTAAATTGATTAAATTGAATCCACCTCATTACTTGACTAACGGGATTAGATCCTTTTTAGATAGTAGGACATTTAAGGTAAATGTGAATGATCACCTAAGCGAAGAATATCAAATAACTGCAGGTGCTCCTCAAGGCTCAGTAATTATTCCCCTTTTATTTAGTAAATATATAAATGACATCCCCAAAAGAAACAAAACAAATAATAAATACTCTCTGATTTTCGCAGATGATCTAGTTACATTCTTCATTTATAACAAATAAGGGAACCTTGAAAATAAGATAAATAAATACACCAACGAACTAGAACAATGGCTTATTAAATGGAAAATGAAGAAATCAGTTGAAAAGTCATGTTCAGTAGTCTTTTCTAGGTACAAAAAAGAGGGTGATAATCTTGACTTAAAAATTTATGGAAACAGAATAGTGAGTCAAAAAGAAATCAAGTTTCTTGGCATTAAATTTGATTCTAAGTTAAACTTTAATGTACTGGTAGACGAAATCTTATTTTTCTTTTTCAAGCAATATTTCAAGAATATTTAATTTAATTAATTCAAAATTATTCAATTCTTTTGTTTAACATTTACTTTTTGCTCTAATTTATGTGTTTTTTCAATTTTTAAAATAATCAAAAATAACTTTTACAAATTCCAAAATTAACGCTAATGTGGCTGAAAGGGAGAATTAATATTCATTCCAAACAGCCAGGGAATTTTCCCAAATTATTTTTTAAATAAATAAATAAATAAATCCAACATGTTGCATCATGAGGCTTTTAATAAACATAAATTACTAACAGTCTCAAATCGGCTTTGTGAGTTGAGTGAGAGATATGATGGGACAGGACTGAGTCATTCTATTCCATTGGTTGTCAGACTGGTGGAGGAATATAAAGAAGGTTTCGAATCAAGATATATTGAATACCCAACTCCATTGTGTAATTGCTACCTTACAATTTCTTCTTTTTTCCCTGAACAATCAATTTTTTAAAAATATCTATCCTTTAACTCTCTAGTTCAATTTCATTAATTTTTCTCTATTTTAAACCATTTTTTTTTTTTAATTTTTATTCCATCTTATTTAACTTTATTTTGTTTTGATTTTTTTTTTTTAATCTGAAGGAGCTTTTGCTTGGTACAGAAAACAAACAAATAAATAAATAAATAATACTTTTCTTTAGAAAAAACCTTTATCTAACGAATTTAAAAAAATGACATCCGTTAATTAACATCTTGATAATAAAAAATAGTAAATAAATACTAATTATTGTTTATCTAAAAATTTTAAGTGATCAAAATGAATGAAAAGTAAGTTTGCAAATAGAGAAAATGTATATCTCTTGAAGTCAAGATAGAAATTATAAAAAAGCATACTGAGCAGAAAATAACCACTTCAAAGCTGCCCAAAGAATACAACGTTAATGCTTCTACAATTTCTACTATTTTGTCGTCGAAAGCAAAAATTTTAGAACATTACGAAAAGAACTATCATTTTATATGGGAATTTCGATATAACGAAATTCGATATAAAGAAAACCGAATCTTCCGCCCAAGTAGTTCGTTATACCGAGGATTGACTGTAGATGAAAAAATTTCAAATTAGGAAATAATTTTTAGATTTGGTGAACTAATGGTTCATAAAACCTGAGAAAAAAGAATTGTTCCAATAACAGGTGAACCATAGTTCACCTAACCGACTAGACCCGAAAAGCTTTATTTTTTTCTCTATAAATTTTGACTTTAGTGATAGTTGACATTCATTTGATGAATTTTAACAAAATCTCAATTTATAAAATATGGAAAACAGAGCGTAGATAGTTTTTAAACAAATATTATCTTAAGGATCATTAAATCACCAACTCAAAGTCAAAATTTATAAAAAAAAAACAAAGTTTTTCATGTTTGCAATATTAACTTGAAATGATTTTTTTATTTGAGACTGAAAAAATAATTTGAAACATCGCACTTTTTCAATGTAATTTCAACATTGGATACATTTTGTAATTCAAACACAAAAAATTAAACCAATTTAACTAAAAATCAATTTATTGACAAAGCTTTCTTTAAATTTGACTGTTAAATTAAACTTTGTTTAATTCACCTTTTTAAACTTACAGAAAAATCTGTAGTACAAAATCTATATTTTTTTAAATTAATTTGTATTGAGATTTATGTATGAAAATTTAAAATACCAAAAAATTCACAAACGAATAAAGTTAATTCTTTTCTACTGATCTAAATTTTCTGCGACCATTTTTTAATGCAATTAAAGTCAGATTTTATTTTATAAATTTAAAAAAATTACTGGTTATAATTTCCAGGTAGGCTTCCGATGTTAGAGAACCTGTCTGCCATGAATTCGCCTGAATTGTGTATTGACGAGCTTTGATTTAGGTACGAACTATCATAATTCATGTTATTAGACATAAAATCCATAGTTATTTCCACCAGGTCTCGATAGAACTGTTTTAAATTCTCACTTATAGCTCGGTTTGATCCATGATTCTCAGCCTGAGTTGACTTTGATTCACTTTTAGGAAAAAAATGTTCAACTTAATCTAAAAATGAGCTAAAATTAAATAAATACTTTTTTTGATTCGGCTCCAGTGCACTTAAGCGCTTTTGAGCATTTGTCAAATTTTCTTGATCCGGTGATTTATTCGGACTTTTTTTTTCTCTATAATTTACTTTGCTGTCAAGCTGAACAATTACTTCTTGATACAAGCCCTTAAAATAAAAGGTAAAATTTTGGGAACAAATTTTCTGAACAAAGTCTCACTCGACTTGTGAAAGAAGCGTAGCTTTTGCGCGATTCTGGCTTACATTTAATAAACCACGCACACAAAACATAGTGAGCCATAAGAACAATAAAAGGGTTAAATCTTTAAAAAGGGTCAAAATATTTTTTATTCAAATTAAATTTAGTGCTACTTGAATGGGTCGATGTATTTGATGGCAGTGGCTGAGACCGCTATGAATTCTTTGGTTGCGCAGACTGAATGAAGCTTCTTAAAGTCACTAATTGTTGACAAAAGTTCTAGGATCGGTTGGGCTATTGCTAAAGAGGAAGAGAATTGAGATAATTTTAGCAATAGCTCGGCACATTGATTGGCATTTGTTTCATGCATTTCTGTCATGGCTATGGTTAAAATTTCCAAGCAGAATAGATTTCTGCTCGCATGAATACCTGAAGCTAAATTTTGAAGAATACTTTCCTAAACATTTTTTATTAAAAGTGATTTTTTTGTTTTTTGGCGAAAATACTTGAGAATTTTTCTCGAACGACGAATGGTACAAAACCATACTTGCCAGTAATGGATAAAATTTTGAAATGTATTCTTGTCCGCTCAAATTTTCGGGTTTGTTACGAATTATATTAATATCTTTTTTGTTTAGCTAGAATGAAAAAGTTTTTTTTTTCTAAATTAAAATTTTTTATTTTTTAACTTACTAGTTTGAATAATTTGTAAGTAAAATCCGATATTTTTATCAAGTCCATTTCATATTGCATTACATATGGTAATTCGGAGAGTAACCTGGTAATCACATGCCAATCTACTTCCTTAAATATAATAATCTTTAGTTTGATGTTTTCAATTAAAGAAGACATAAGACATTATCGGCAGTTTATCAGACATACCTTTTTTTTCTTAATTGAATTGTAATTTATTTTTATAGGAAATGCTTTAAATAGAATTTTGATAAATATTTAAGTTATTTAAATGAATGAAATTTTTGAAAATAAATGTTTAGTTTTTTTATCAATAAAAAATTGGACAATAAAGAAATTTTTTTTTAATTTTTTTTTCACGATTTAAAATCTAAATTTTATCATGAATTACTGCTAACTTAGTAACTTGAAGTCCTTCAAAAACTCTGAAAATCTTTCCATTTAAAACTCCATTTGCAGAGTTCTTGCAGATTCAATAAATGAAAATAATATTTGGCATTTTATTTTTTTAAATTATTTAAATTATTTTTTTTAGTTTCTTATCACCTTTTTTGTTTTAAACATTTTAAATCAAGTATTAGGGTTCTAGTTGAATAATAGCTAATACATTTCATTGTGAACTGTGTGGAAAATGATATAGGTTTAACTTAATATTTAGGAATTTAGAACATTTGTTTTTAGTTTTCATTTTTTTAGATTCATTTGTAATAATCTACAAAAAACTGCTCTTTTTTGCTGTAATTATTATTTATCTTTAGATCTAAAAAAAATTTATCTTAATATTTAAAAAATATTAAAAAAAAATCTGAATATTTGACAATTCAAAAAAGAAAGAAAAGATAGCAAATATCAACAGGAAATAATTTTTTGTACAATCATTTGTTAGAATTAAACATTCCTTTTAATACTACTCTTTATTATTATAAAAGATAAAAAAAAGAAAAATTGAAATTAAAAAAAAATTAATTTTTTCTTTTGTTTTCTGAGTTAATAACTCATTTTCAATCTTTCATCACATCATGTAAACCAAATGGGTAAAAGAAGACATATATAAAGAAAAAAATCGCTTAAATCTTAAATATTTTGAAAGAGTATGGAGGAATTTAGAGCTGATATACCAGTCGAAATATCGGTTTAAATTTAGAACCAGTTTTTAAGCTAAGTTTTTGGCAAAAAAAAACAAAATATTTTTTTTATCTAAATTTACTTAAGGAACACTTAAAGGCCTAATTTTTATTTAACGACAAGAGTTGGCTTGTTAATAATTTATTTTATTTAAATAAAGATGATATTAATAAATTTACAATTTATTAGCCCAAGAGTTCAAACAAGCAAAAATTCTAACATTATCTTTGTCTTGAAGATAATAGTTCTTTAGACCACTTTTTTAAACTAAAAAATTTTCTGATTTAATATTTTTTTCTTAAAATTTGAATAAAAAAGTAAATGAAATAAAACGTGATAAGTCGGTTCTTAAGCCGGTTTGAAAATCAGAACCGGATTACCAAATCTAGAGGAAATGACAAAAATTAAAAAAAAAATTCTCATTCACATCATGTAAATATTCATTATTTAATACTGATTTAATTTTGTTTGATTTTAAAAATTTTTTGAAAAAAATGCTCACTTTATCTAGACAATATTCGATCATTTTCAATATCTTTCCAAAGTCGAGTTCACATTTAAGTAGATCTTTTTGTTCAATATCTTCGGGAAATCTTGCTTTTGTCTCACTAAAAAAAATCTCAAAATTAAATAAAATTTTTTTCTTTTTAAATTTAAATAAAATTACCAAAGATTCAACATTAAATATCGACTTTGAATAAATTTTCTCCTATTGACCCTGTCGATTAAAAGAACTCTTCCTTCCGGGCTGCTTCTAATTCTGAGTAAAAAATCGAAAATTTCCTTGCGAATGTGAGAGTAGTAATTGAAAAATTTTGAATGAGACTGAGCTTCAATTTGATTTTGAATTGGCAAGCTCTCTGCAGCAATCGATGACAAACTGCTCGGATTATTTGACAGGAAAAAATTTGCCGAATTAAAGTTATATTGAGTTAAATAGTAATACTCAATATATTTGACTAGAATATTGAATATTTCTAAAGAACAAGCACTGAAAGTTTTGTTATCTTTGTGAAAATATTTTTCAAATATTTCAATAAGACCATGAGTAACGATTTTGTACAAATAGCTCAAGCAGTTTGAATTATTTCCATTTGGATGCTTTAGTAAAAGCTGATTATTGATTGAACTTGATATCTGGGAATTGTTCGGCACTGTCGAAAAAACCAAACCATAAGGAACCAGCATTTCAACACTACTAACTTTTTCCATCTCAATTATCTTAATTTTAAAATTAAAGAAATTGAAGAAATGTTAATTTGGGTCAATAGTGACATTATGTGACCAGTATCCCTAACCTGAAATAAGATGGATTATGTGACCAGAAATGGATCATTTTTTTATAGAAAAGAAAAAGTATAAAAGGGTAAAAAATACATATGGCTAAAAGGGGAAAATTAATTTGTCAACAATTAAATTATCAACAGTATATTTTGTAAACAAATAAAATATCAACAGATAAATTTTTCAAAATTTTTTTTTATCAATAGTATAATTTATCAACAAAAAATAAAAATAAAAATTAAAGAGTACAACTAGTTATACTTAAACGAATTACGTCCGGTATTCAAAAAAATAAAACAAGCATCGAAAATATCAGGAAGATTTGTCTTTAAAACCATTCAAGTTGAAGCTCAAACTGGCGGAATAGACTGTGGTCTTTTTGCCATAGCGTACGCTTTCGATTTGTGTCGTAATGTCGATCCGTCAACTCTCAAGTATTCTCAATGTGATATGCGAGCTCATTTTAATGAATGTTTAAAAAATAAAAAATTTACAGAATTTCCTTCAAACCCCTTAGATCATATCCGGGAATATAAAACTGTAAAATATAACATTAAAATTTAATTTTTTTATTTCGTTAAATTATTTTTTTCACATTTTTTTGTTTACAAATTGTAATTTTTTTTTAAAATAAAATAGTTGACAAAATACACTGTTGATCTTTTATTCAGTTGATAAATTGATTTTTATAATTAAAATTGATAATTTATTTGTTGACAAAATATACAGTTGACAATTTAATTGTTGATAAAATATATTCGGCCGGCTGAAAGCATTAAAACTTAAAACTGTTGATTTTTAAATTCTTTAGTCACTGCTTTTTTCCTTGATAAATTTTTTGGTCACATAATATTTTTTTTAACTTCTTGTCACATATTCCATCTTTGAATATTAGGTCTCATATCATTTTAGACCCTGAGATTCAAAGCAAGAGGTAAAAAAAATTGTATCAAAGTTTTAAATAAACTGTCAACTCATTAATACAATTTAATAAAAATAATCTTTTTTTGAAAAAAAATGTCTGTTAAACTTGTGAAGTCCTAGTGCGGATCTTCATTGAACCTTATTCATAAATTTGAAAATAAGATATTAATTGATAATTTAATTTCTGCAAGCGAAATAATGCAAAAAAAAAGGATCACTAAAAAAAAATTTAAGTAAATCACCTTTTTTTTAGTTTGAAAACACAAGTTAAGAAATGTAATAATTCAAATTAAAGAGTCAAAAACCGAAAATGAGAACTTGACCCCGCATCAAAAGTGAAAAAATTTATTCCTTAAAGTGAAAAATAAAATTTAATTAGAGGCAAAAAAAAGAAGTTTTTTATTTATGCTGCGGGGTAAAAAAAAGGATAAAAAAGACTAAAAAATAAATTAAATAATTAAAAATATTTTTTTTTATTTTTGAAAATAATCGATTCTAAATTTTGTGATAGAGTTTAAATTAAAGATTTTGAAAAAAGTGCTCAACTAAAAATTGATTTTTGAATTAAGTTTTTAAACATGTTTAGATAAAAAATACTAATTGGGTTATAATTTCAAACGATTAAGTAATTTTTTTAGTCATTTATTCTACCTTTTATTCAACGACTTACCTTGGGATCTTAGCTTTTCTCTAGCGAAAGAGGTTCCGGTGACTGTACTGTTGTTATTGGTGAATGTGTTCGATTTTTTTATGAAGGCGAAATATTAATCGATGATAGCAATATTAGGTCGCTTATGCGAGCACTAAAACCTGAGAATCAAAAGATATTCAACGCAAGATCTTGCAAATGCTTACGGCAGGTTAAAATCAAAAAAAATAGCTCATAAAGCTTTGATAAAGATTTAATAAAAGCCAAATGAATTTTCGAAAGCTTTAATATTTATTTTCTAAAAAAAATGGCTAAAATAATAAGAAAAAAACAGAACAGACCATTCATCATTATCAGGATCAAGTTTGTTTGACAAACGTCAAAATGACTCGTTTAAAAAATTAAAATTAAATAATTAAATTTTAAATTCTCACATCTATTTAAAAGATTTTTTTAAATTTTTTAAATAAATAAAAAAAATTTATCATCAAAATTTAAGGTATGATTATATAAAAAAGTAAAAATCCTTTCAGCATTTTTTGTACTTTATGGTAATTTTTATTTTTTTGATCCTGCTCCTTTTTGTACTTGATCAGAATTTTATTTTTTTGGCCCTGTTCTTTTTGCTACTTTTTGTTCGTTTTGATAAATAAAATTAAGATTTTTATTAATCAATAGTTTAAAAATTCATTTTAAATTTTAACTAATATTTTTCCTATTTTCAGCATATTTTCGGAATTCTTAAGCCATTTTCATTTTTGTTTAAGAATTGAATTAAAATTACCATAAAGTACAAAAAGGAAAATGGTTTTTTAAAAGTTGAATCTCATTGTCTATGCCAGAGTTGTTTAAAAGTCACAAGACTCAAGTCAAGTCCAAGTCCGGACTTTTTTTTTAAATTTTTTTTCAAAAGTCCAAGTCTGGAAAAAAAAATTGCAAGAAAATTCTGAAATATGGCAAATATTTGTGCATTAGACAACCCAAGAGTATAAATTTTTGATATAAAGCCTGATCTAGCAAATTAAAAAAAAAGTGGACTTTTTTTAAAAAAAAATTTTTAAAGTACGAATATGCTGAAAAGATTTTTTTTTCTAAAAAAATTTTCACAAAAATTATCAAATTAAAGAATTACCAAACCTAAAATAAAAGATAGGGTGATATTTAAAGAATTTCTTCTATTTTTTCCTTTAAAAGAGACTTTTTTTTTATTAAAAAATAAAACCTTTTATTGTAATGATAAAATATGGTCTTTTTTGATTAATTAATTTTATATTTTTCTTTTTTTTTTAAAAAACACTTTTTGGACGATGATCGAAGTAAAATTGAGAGAATTATTTCATATTATTTTGATAAGGATCATTTGTATATTTTTTTAAAACAATAAAGTTTAATAAAATTTTAATTACTTTTTCAAAAATTTTTATGATCTTCAGCACATTATTTTCATTATTTGATAAATTCACAAGTTCTATTAATTTCGTGACTACAAAATATTTCATTTCGAACAAATCGAAAATAAAATCCATTTTTTTGGCACTTGGTACAGATCTGAAATGAGAGTCATCTTCAACTAAAGTAACTTCATAGGCAGCAATGAGAACTTGTTCGACAAGCTGCTCTATAAATGATTTGTGATCCATTTGAAAGTATTCATTTATTTTGCGATGGAGCGCTTCGATGAGATTTTTCCTAACTACAATACTAAATTTGTTCCGCACCGCTAGATACTTTTCGAGCAAAATTTTTATGCCTTCAATTGACTGTGGGCCGAAAATAGGCAAAAATTTTCTTTGCAAATAAAAATCAACACAATTGTTTATACAATTGTCTTTAAGGTAGTTTGGACGCGGAAACTTGTAAACCAAGTCGTAGAATGCTTCTTTGAATTTGTACATTATGAAACTAAGTTCTTCCAAGTTGTCGCTGCTTAGACTAGCTGAGCTAGGATTTCTAATAAGCGTTTGACCAGAGCTTGTCTCTTTTTGACTAGTTTTGTAAGAAAATACGTCCTTTAAATCCAACAAATTGATCAAATCTGCATATTTTTTGACCAGCTCGTCGTCATCCTAAAAATGATAAAATTTTATTTTTACTCATCTGGATCTATTCATGTTATACCAAATTTTGCACTGAGAACTGATTCACAATTTCTATGAGAAATTTTCTAGAGTTGTAAGTGAGAAGGCACATGAACAGGTCTCTGTGGCTTGCTAGGTGAACCAAATCAATCGTAAGATTCACTATGTGCTTGAATATGATCAATTGCTGCTCGCGTGGTCCGTCTGTGCAGCATGACTTTAGTGCCTGAAGAAGAAAAAAGCTTTTTTTTTGGACAGATAAATTGAGAAAGCTTACATTTGGCAAATAGATTAAACAGTTTATGTGAAGCTCTTTAATTAGGTAAATGTTCTTGGATTTTGACTGCTTGAACTCGTCAAAGATTTTCTTTATATGCATTAAGGCTCCATTGATTTGGTGTTTTCTGTGAACTTGATACTTTTTGCTTTAAAAAAATTGGATTAAAATTTTTTTTTATCTTAATATTTTTTTTTATCTTAAATGAAAAATTTATGAGAAAATTTTGGGCGTCAGAAGATTTTTTGAGTTTATTTAATTTTTGAAATAAATTTTAAAATTTTTTAAAGCTTAATTTATTGAAAAAATTCACGTAATTTAATTTTAATTTTTTTACGCAATTATACGCGGAATTTTTAAAATTTACAAGTAACAATCTATTACAATTTAAGTCTTCTTAACATTCATTTATTTAGCTAATTTTTTTTTTTTTTTTTTTTTTTTTTTTTAATCATATAATCAATAATCAATTGTAACTAACCTATTTATGTAATTAATCATCTCTTAGTTTTTTATACTATTGAACCATTATTTAATTCATTTTTTATTTATTTCTTATTCATGACTAATTTTTTGAATTACTTTTAATCTACTTAATCACATTAATCTGTATAATCTCTCGTATTCGTCTTGTACCTCAGTTTCGTCTCTGTTACTTTCATTGTAGTTCCTTAATTAATCTCTCGATTTTTGCGCAATTAGCTACCATAGATGGCTTCCGAGTAAGTCATCTCCGCAAGCTCGCTTGCTGTAGCTTTTTATTATTATTATTATTATTATTATTATTATTATACCACTGAAAAATACTTATTTGTAAATAATTAGTAAATTTTTAAAGAAAAATTCAAATATTAGAATTACAAATTATCAAAAAATTTGAATTTTTTCAAGGAATAAATTTTTAATTATTTTTTAAAAACAGTTATTTCAAAATCAGTTCTAAATCTTTATTGGTAATAAAAAAATGCTATCAAACCAAGTCAAAAAACGTTTAAACTACTTTAGCTTCAACCATTTTTTGGTTTATGCGTTGACAAAATTTTCAAATTTTGTATTTTTTATGAACAAAAAACATGGCTGAAATAATGGGTCCTACTAAAACACTGACCCCCATTTTTTTTGCAAAGCAAAAATATTTTCAAAAAATTTAATATAATCATTTAGTTTGAATTTTTCTCTATTTTTTGAAAATTAAATTATTTTTTCTACAAAATTATTATTTTTTGTGAAAATTGAATATTTTTATATTTTTAAAAACCTGAACCCCTCCTGACCCTTCATTTTTATACGACTGACCCCCAACTGACCCCCATTTTTCTTGAAGAGAATTTAACGAGCTTTCTAAAAATGTGTCTAGTTTTTCTTCAGGAAGTATAGTTGCTAAAAATTATTAGTAAAAATAAAAAATTTCGCCTCATTTAAGTTTATCAATTTTTACGTAAATAAAAATTTAATACATAGACTTCATTTTTTATTAAATTAATTGTCATAAATCAATAGTAATTTTTGTTAAAAAATTTAAAAAATTTATTAATAAAACATAAAATATGAGGCGAGATTTTTTATTTTTACTAATAATTTTTAGCAACTATACTTCCTAAAGAAAAACTAGACACATTTTTAGAAAGCTCGTTAAATTCTCTTCAAGAAAAATGGGGGTCAGTTGGGGGTCAGTCTTATAAAATTGGGAGTCAGTAGGGTGTCAGGTTTCTTTAAAAGTTGATTATAGTTTTTCCTTTAAAAATAATATTGAAATTAAGAAAACAAACATGACAGTCAAAAAGCTTAAAAATTCTTGATCGAGTAGTATATCGTTTTAAAACTTTAAGACCCGCTTTCAAAATAACTAGGGTCTTTTATTATAATCAATCTCGAAAACTATAATTCCTGGAGAAAATCTAGAAATATTTTTAGAAAGCTCGTTAAATTCTCTTCTAGAAAAATTGGGGGTCAGGTTTTTAAAAATGTAAAAATATTCAATTTTCACAAAAAATAATAATTTTGGAGAAAAAATAATTTAATTTTCAAAAAATAGAGAAAAATTCAAACTAAATGATACATTAAAACTTTTGAAAATATTTTTGCTTTGCAAAAAAAATGGGGATCAGGAAATTAAAAAAAATTGGGGGTCAGTGTTTTAGTAGGACCCGAAATAATTGCTTTTCAAGAAAAATTAAAAAGTTTAAAAGTTTGTCCCATCACGTTACACTAGAAAAAAAATGAGATAATTTTTTTTTAAATTGAAAATTCAATAGTTGAAGACAAATTTTAGGACGAAAGTCAAATTATTTCAGTAAAATAACTATTTACTATATCAAAGCGACTTGCTGATCAATGCTGCTATCAAAACATACCACTAATAAAAATTTTTTTTCCAACTATCAATACAAAAAATTCTGAGATGAATAATATCTACTATTGAACACCAATTTTATAAGCAAAGTTTTTGGTGGAAGTGAATTGCTCGTCAAGACCTAAAGAAACTGAACATTTTTTAATCTAATTATATAATGAAGAATATTATTTAATTTTTAAAAAAAATTTTAATACTCAAAAAAAATAATTAATTAGAATAAGTTTAATTTTTTTACTTGACCAGCCGAAAAAGAGATTTTACTCACATTCAGAAATTAAGAGAAAAAATGCTTTGCGAAAAATTCCCATTGTGTTTATGATCAAGAGTGTTCATTTAAATAAAGACTCGATTGACAAGAGTTTATTGCATAAAAATTATTTCAATGAATTCATTTTTTTATGTTTAAGAAGTCAAAGTCAAAGCAAACGATTGACAGTATTTCATATATGAATTTTAAAAAAGGGTCTTTAGCTTTGTTCGAAAAAATAAAATTGAAAGAAAATTAATGGATAAAAAAAATTTACATAATTTTACTTTTTGGAAAGTTAATAACTTTATTTGAAAAAAAAATTTGTTTAGAATTCATTTCTTATTCTAAGATTGCTAATCATTAAAAATGAACACCCATAAGTATTCGAAAATTTCCTAACCCTTTGATTTTGGTCAAGCTGCAATTCATTCAAATGGATCCGTAAAGGTATGTAAATTAACTAAAAAACAAACAATTATAAAGAAATTTCTTTTATCTTGGAAAATTTTAAAAAAAATTTAAAAAAAAATAAAGTTGAAAAAATTATAATTACTTTTTGATCATAATTAATTTAAGCACTAAATTTATATTTAAAAAAATTTAATTGATTATTAACTTTTAAAGAAATTTCAAATCCTGAAAAAATATTTTAAAAATGAAGAAATTTTAGAATTTTGCAGAATTTTATAAGTTTATGAATAAAATTATAGATCTTATTATATTTCAATTATATTAGATGTTATTAAGGGTTTGGTCGTCTTCATATTAAATCTAAGACGGACTGTCCGATTCAGTGATTTTGCTAATCACCTTAATAAAGATAAAGTTAACCTTAAACTGATAACTAAAAAATTGAATGATTCTAAAAAAAATTTTAAATTTTTGTTTTTTTTGTTTGATTCAAAATGCCGATTCAAATAAGGAAATTAATTATTGAGTAAGTTTTTTTTTTTTTCTAATCACAAGAACTAAATTCAGGAACTTTTTTAATTTTTCAATTTAATTTAATTTTGGGAAAAAACATGGTAGGTCCCTCGTTTGAACACGCTCATTTGCGTTACAACGCTATTTACAGTCTAGAAATAAAAGAAAATTTCAGAATTAAAATTCCAATATAATTGAAAGTGATTTTTTTTTAAAGATTTTTTTTAAGATTTCTAAGTTCACTCTTTCTTGTCTTTCAAAAAGGTAGTGTATCAACTCAAAATAGCTAAAATATGGTTGTTTTTAAATTATTTTTTAAATCATTATTTTGATTTAAATAAAATTGGCTTTTTAAAGAAAATTTTTTTTTGAAAAATTTAATTATTTGGTAAAAGTGTGAGATTTGAAAGAAAAAAATTGTGATTAGACATTTTCAGGTGAAATTTTGAATTTTTCATTTAAAAAAAATTGAAACTTCAATCAAAAAATTAAAAATTTAGTTTTTCAAAAATTTTGCAATAAATCAAATTTAAAGGAATAAAATTATAAATTAAAAACTACATACCTTATAGGAAAAATCTCACTAAAAAAAGTAAAAACTGCGTAGCTCCCAATAGGACTGACAAAAAGTTTGTTCATACACTTGCAGGATAAAAATTAAAATTTTTTTTTTTAATTTCCTAATTAATACCCCATATATTTGACTAATTAACAAATCACTTAAGTCGACTGCTTCATTCCGGCTGAGTTGAACTTCAGCTTGACTATTTTGCCAAACAATGTCAAGCAGCTCACACAAACAAAGCACTACATAATTAATACAAACGCTGCTAGTAATGTTTTCAATTAAATTGTCTATTAGATCGACACACGTCTTGATGTCTTCTTGGTTCAGACGACCGGGTCTCTTAAAACTGGCCGTGACAAGATAGGAAAAATTTAGGATCGTCCGACTCAGCATTGTTAAAATTTGTTCATTTGTATACTGGAAATATTTATTAGTTATTAGATTTTTAAACATTATGAACAAGTCTGCAAATTTGTCAATTAAAAGCTCGGAATTTTCCAAAAAGTAAACCAAGCATTCACCTTTTAATGAATTTTCAAAAATAAAATTATTCCAATATTTTGAATTACTCATTAGATCAGGGTCGAGATTTTTACAGTAATTTCCGTTTCTAGTTACCAAAAGGAACAAATTAAGCCTCAATTTTAGATCATCATTAAGCAGCTTTGTGCTACTATTTGGTCTGAGGTTTTCCAATATCGAGTTGTGTCCATCTTCTGGGCTAGTTGGCTTGCTGATTTGATTTAGTGCATTTAAAAAAATACACTTGGATTTTTTGCAGTTAATGATAATGAAGCACAAAAGGTGATTTCGAAGCATGAAAGAGTCGAATTTATCAGTCTAAATTTTAAAATTTAAATTTTTTTTATTTAAAATAAAACAATTTATTCATAAAATAATCACTTTTTTTTGATAAAATTGAATCAAATAATTGAAAGCCTTGGTACGGATTTCGACCGGGGTCCGGTCAATTTTGTACAAATCACTGGTTACTTTGAGAAAACTGTTGATTGAACTCTGAAAAAAATTAATAAAAGATTTAGACAAACAAATATAATTAATACTTCATTTAGCTGAAATAATTCACTTAGCTTAATCAATTCTTCGAATGATTTGAGTCTGTTCTCGAATGATTCGCTTGATTTAAGGCTCTTTTGAAAAATTTAAAAGTGGTTCTTGGAAATTTTCTGAAAAAAAAAATACATTTAAACGCTTGTAAATTTCGTCACTGGGCGCATCTTGGTCAAAATCTTGGACTGTATTGAGGGTCGATTGGGCTTTTTTGTCTTGTTTTGGCTCCTTATCTGCTTGAGTTGAAGTGGGCCTAGCGCGAAGAAAATTGTCCAGAGCTGACCAGAATGATGATCCTGACTTATCACTATCGGACATGATGCATAACTTGTGACAGCTTCATTTAAGTCTAAATTTAAAATAAATTTCTTTTAAATGATATACAAATACGGCGAGTTTTTATTCAAACAATAAAGAGCAAAATAAAATAGGTGTTTAATCAAGACGATAAATTGGAGAGAATTTTTATGTAAATATGCTTTCAAAATTTAGATATAATGTTTTTATTTAATAAATCAGCTGATCTTTTTTTTTAAAATGGAGTTTTAGCTTATTCAAAAAAACAATCCTAACATAATCTCAGCAATAATTGTATGTGCCATTGATTAACACGAAAATTCAGAAGCTTTAGTTCATTTCATTTTCTTTAATTTTCATTTAACAATTTGCTATTAAAAATTTTTTAAATTTTTTCCTCTAATTGCTAATTAATTCCAGTTAAAGTGATTCAATTTTGATAAAAAAATTTCAATTAAAAATTTTAGTTAAAATGGAACGAATAATTTACATAAAAAGCCCCATGGGAAAATAAGTATTTAAGAATTTTTTGAAGATTTTTTTAAATTTTAATCTATCGTAAGTGTATATATATATGCGCGGCGTTAAATAAATCAAGCCTCAGCTTTAGCGCACGCATCGTTTACCATTTAATCCATATTGAAATTATTAAAATTTTAGTTATACGCATTTAAAAAGTGTTTTTCAAGAATTATCTTCTTTAAGTTTAAAATTAAAATTAATTTTTAATACAAGAAAAATTAAAATTGAAAAAGAATTTTTCATTAACTAAGCTTCCTTTATCAATTTTACCATAGAAAACTTAACAAAAAAATTTAATGTTTTTATTAATTTTTGGCTTTCTTAAAATTTTTTTTGAAGAGATAAATAGTTTATTTTAATTTTATTGTGAAAAATTGTGAAAAATTTTGTTATTTTTGAATTTTAATTCTTTTTAAATTATGTTATTATAATAATTAAGTAAAAATAAAATTGCTTTTTAAACTAGATTTGATCTATTAAAATTTTCTTTTTCATTCTGAATTTAATGTCGGATCAAATTTAAAAATTATTTCTTTTATTTAATAAAAAATTACTGTCATTCAAAAATTGAACGAGGCCCGGGACAGAGCCCTGGTTTAGGGATTCGGGTATGTTGAAGATTAGAGAACTATTAGTTTAAATTGATGTCCAAATAAAAAATATTATAGAATTTTTTTAAAAAATGTATATTTTATAGTATTCTAAAATTTCAAAGCTTAAGTGATTTAAAATATATTTTATTACGTAATAAATAATACGTAATACTTAATTGATGATTTTCTTTTTGTAAATTCTGATTTTCTTCCTCTTTTCAAACAATATTCTCTTCAAGTTCGCGGATGAATGGCTCTAAATTTTGCAGATTACTGCATAATGTATTGAGTTGGTTGCTCTCCTGATTCAACTGGCACTGCTGCAACTGAAGTACCTTTTTGACTAGATGTATTTCAGCTCGCTTCTATGTATAAGTGTCAGGAACGCCATGAATATCAACGAAGCTGTGGGAAGGATCGCCTGGAAGTCACACAAGTCAATGTCAAACTTCTCTAACTCTTCTTCCAGCTTCTTGTGAGGTGGAGGTTGTTTGTCGTGGATTTAGTAATGTATCTGGTAAATGATGATAATTAATAATGAAATAATTTTTTTCCTTATTCACTCCTTGTGAAGCATAGGGTCATTACTTTTGATTTCCACTCAAGTCAATCTTTTGCCTTTACCCTTGCTTCTCCCCATGTCATTTCCATTTCGATGGGCTCTTTAGTGATTGATGACCCTAATAGTTGTCAGACTACTGTACACACTTTGGAGCTCTCAGATTGTCCTTTTTCCGAATCACGCTACACTCTAATTTCTCATAGAAGAGTTTTATCAAGTTAACTTTCTTCTGTGGCAGGCCATAAGATCTTAATATGGCCCACAAGGTTTCAAAATGTGTATGCTATCAAAGATTTTCTTTAAGTCAATGAAGTTAAGATACAGGTAGGCTATTTCATTTCAGATTTTTTTCTATGATGTTCCTAAATGTAAATATCTGATCTATGCATCCTCTACCTTGTCAAAATCCTGTTTGTTCTTCTCTAAGTATAACATCCAAAGAGTTCCTGATTCTTTGAAGAATTATGCTGCAGAACGCCTTGCTTGCTAGCAGTGTTATTCCTCGAAAAGAAAAGAAAGAGATAGACATCCGATGAGACATGGACACATGATAGCTGAAAGAGGGGAAATCAAAACGAAAATGCTTCAAGCAAAATCGGGTCGCATTCGCGAGAAATTAGAAACATTATATGAAAAAAAGAACAGGCTTTGAAGAAAGGAGCAAGGCTGATAAAAGAAACTTTATAAACCGGTGTGCTAGTGAAGCGGAAGAAGCCAGCTCAAAAGGGGACCTTCATTTGCTACACAAGATCCCAAATGCGATATGTGGATCCTCACAAAAAGAACAACATTAGTGAGAGACAAACAAGGTCGTATTTTAACAAATGTTTGAGCATTTAAAGAAGTTCTAAATAGACCAGAACCTAAAGATTCTTTACAACCTGAACCAGCTGGCACTGATCTCGGTATTGACACAGAAGTTCCTAGCCATAAAGAAATAGAATCTGCGATAAATGCTCTGAAGAACAGAAAAGTCTCAGGTATTGACGGAGTCATGATAGAAATGTTGAAAGCTGACGGTAGAATAGGAATATTGCAAGACCTCTTCAGCAAGTTATGGCGGCAAGAAATCATATCAGAGGAAAGGCCTAATAGTTAAGCTCCCCAAGAAAGGTGACAAAATGATCTGTGACAATTGGCGAGGAATAATAATGAAATTTGGGCCAAGTTGATTCCCCGAATTCATCTTCGATTGGTTTCAACAAATCAGTTTGGTGTCCCAAAGGGTCGACTTTATTTGTAATGTAAATTAAAATTAAGAAATTCTTTTTTGAAAATTTAAAATAAGATTCCTCAGCGGGTTTTAAACTCTCGATCCTCTGCTTGCATGACTAACACGCAAACCATTCGGCAATACGAGCTCGACTTAGTTGTTCCAATTTAAATCACTCTGTATGCAAATACACAAATCCTTTTCGTACTCAAGAATTCACAACCAATCTTATAACCAAACTCTGGTTTCTTGTTGCCAAAATGAACATCTTTGCATTTATCTTCATTTATCTGAGTTGACCACTTAGAAATTTAACCTTATCTGATTGTGGCTTATAAATCGATTTGAAATTATTAATTGTTTATTAGATCTTCGTGTCATCAGCATAAGCTTCACAATGGTTTTGAACAAAATTCAACATATCGTTTACATAAATAGTAACTAGTTAAGGACCTATCATTATACCTTGTGGAACTCCACTGTTTGCTTTTATCCAATTTGAGCTGGTATCCCCTAAAACTACTAAAAATGAAAAATTTGAGTTTTAACTTTTAGTTTTTTATAGTTGTTTTGTTGTTTCAAATTTTGTTTTCCAAATATTAGTCCTCCTAAAAATCAAATAACTTTTGATGAAAGTACTATCTTTGGTTCTGAATTGTAAAACTATTTTTAAAGGTTATTCTTTAGATTCTCAAATGAATCCGATAATCAAATAAATTCGAGATCTGTTGTTAATGGATGCAAAGCAAAATGTTGTACCGATGGTAGTGAGTATTTTGTTAGTTTCAAAAATCTGGTTCATGAGAAACAACCAACTTACATTTTACTCGATCAGAGAATACAAGAAATATTGAAAGATTATTTTTTAGATAAACATGACTTTTATCTATTTGTTTTCTGTACCCATCTAGAGCTCCTTCAGAATAAATTATAAAAAAACTAAAAATAAAGTAAATAGGCTATTTAAAATTTAAAGAAAGTTAAAAAGACATTTATTGAAATAGAGTGTTATATGTGGCACATGTTTACATAGTTGAAGCTTCAGGAAAAAAGGAGGAAATAGTAAGGTAGCAATTAAACAATCGAGTTGGGTATTCAATATATCTTGATTCAAAACCCAACGTTGTATTCTTCCACCAGTCTGGGAATCAATGGAATAGAATGACTCAGTTCTGTTCCAACATATCTCTCATTCAATTCAAAATTATTTTTTGAAAATGAATTCAAGCAAGTAAAAGAATAGTCTATAATTGATCGGACAAAAGATTTATATAAATTTCCTAGTCTACTTCGATTACGATCCCTATTTTTGTTTGACAGTATCTTAATATTATTTAGCCTTTTATTGCAGCGTTCTTTAATTTCGTCAACTAGTATATTAAAATTTAACTTAGAATCAAATTTAATACCAAGAAACTTGATTTTTTTTGGCTCACTATTCTGTTTCCATAAATTTTTAAGTCAAGATTATCACTCTCTTTTTTTCACTTAATAAGTCATTAATAAGTAATTAATAAGTACTAGTTCGCTGGTGTAATTATTATCTTATTTTCTAGGTTCCCCTTTTTGTTATAAATGAAGAATGTAACTAGATCATCTGCGAAAATCAGAGAGTATTCATTATTTGTTTTGTTTCTTTTGGGGATGTAATTTATATATTTATAATAAATAAAAGAGAACTAATTACTGAGCCTTTAGGCACACTTGCAGTTATTTGGTATTCTCGTTTACCTTAAATGTGAATAACCACAGCAGTTAGATCTATCCTTAAGTTAAAATATGATACTCCATCCAACATCGTGCAAGTTTCTTGGTATTAAATTTGAAGAACTTCTCAAGAAATTTTTTAGAAGTTTTTTATTTAAAAAATTAAGCAAACTTGGTAGACAAAAAACTCGAAAATTGAAGGAAATACAATTTCTACGAATCAATTCAGACTAAAACCGGAATCACGCATATTTACAGCTTTTTCATGTGAACTTGACTATTTGAATTGCTCGACTTACCAGCGGAACAACTAATGCTCGGGCTTCTTTCTATCAGCATTTCGTATAATTTTGACTTGTAGTATAAATTTTATACTGAACTGTAAAAATTTTCATGCAAAAGTTGCAGTTCCTAAACTTCATTTTTAAAAGAAGACATACCAGCTTTTGTTGGTTTGCTTTATGCAAGAGGTGTTCAATACCCAAATGTTCTTCTTAGAGCCATGTGGTCAAGAATTTATGGAGTGAAATGTTTGGAAAATTCATGTCAAGAAACAAGAAATGGCAAATAAAAGCGTGCAGCCTAAAACTCCTATTACTATAATTGCTTCTAGAAAGCGCTTAGCAAGCATTGAGGCTGATTCATGTCCACTATCTGCAAAAAAAGATTACAAATTAAGATATGTAATAGAAACATATTTACTTGTGAAAAATGCAAAAAATTTTGAATTTGGTCCTTGTGTAGCGCAGAAAGTTTTCAAATCGATTTTAAAATACTTTATGGCAAAGGACTGGGGAATTAGGTAAAATAATTATTTTTTAAATAAAGAAAATTTTTCTTCAATTTTTGTCTAGTAATTTTTGTGTATTAAATTTATAAATATTTTTTTTATGAAAGTAAAAAAATAAAGAAAATTTTTTTTTCAATTATTAACGTTCTTTGACATATTTTGAATAAAAAATCTAGTTTATTTTATCTAAAAAGTTAAACCTTATTTTAGGTTTTAATTCAAATATTTCAAAATTTTACGTTTTAAAATTTTTTTTTTAAATAAACGTAGTTTTGTTTTGGTTCTTATTAAAACAGTTATCCACAAATATATTTCTTTAAAATAAATTAATTTTTTTTGATATATAATACATTTGCTATTAAGCTATATTTAAATTTTATAGAAAAATAAAATGTAATTTGTTCTTCAAATATAGCATATATAATGTTTGGAACATTATTTTTATGGATTTCAAATGTATTAATATAATAATTATATTAACTAAATCCTGAATAATTCAGATAGTAATGGGATCAAAAAAAAATTAAGAAATCTTGCATAACTAATATTTTAATATTAATATTTCCTTTTTTTTGCTTTAGATTTTGAATGCTTTTGATTGTATTTCGAGTTTAAACTTTTTCTGATTTATATCTAGAATAACTTCATGAAGAAAACACCAGTATATTCTTTCAATTTTTCATCTTATACGAAATTAGATAAAAGGTTAAAACCAAAAGTACCCTAAAATTTTTTTTCCATTAAATTAAGCTAATTTTTTATTTATTTACCTTCTTTCCTTTGTTAACTTTTTCAAATTTCAGCCGATTTGTGTTTGTTTAAAAAAGTGAAAGAAAATGTTGCTGTGGGCACTACGAAAGCTGAATTACCAGCGTTCATCGTAAAAATTTTACTTTTTGTTTCTGTTGAAACCAATGTCCATAACAAACTCCTAAAATTTAGATTTTAAATCTTAAAGTTACTTCCTGGTTCCATATAATATTCAATTCTGATTTTAATTTAGAACTCGCCATTGAACATGGTAATAATATACCATGTTATTATTATGGTATATGTACTTGTTAAGAATCAGTCATTTTAAAAATAAATTTCACATCTTACTAAAAGTATAAGAAAATTTAAAAATTCCAATATCGACTACTTTTTAGTAATAAAATTTTTTAAATTTTCTTTAAGCTTTTTTGTTTTGATATATATTCAATTTTAAAATTTATTTTTATATTTTCAAAGTTTTTTCAATAAAGAGTAAATGATTAATATTTAAGTTTAATATTAAAATAAAAGTTTTGGGTTTCCCCTAGGTTTTTCCGAATGACTTTAGTCTTCGTTAAAACCATCATGCTATTAAGAATTTGTGATTAAAATGAAAATTTGAAAATTTAATAAATAAGATTGATTTATAATAAAGTTTCTTTAAAAAAAAATATATTTAAATTAAAGATAAAAGGCGCTTTGCTCTGATGTTCAACATTCATATGATGTAGACAGCGGCAAAGGCACACAATGAATCAGTACAATGTTCGTAAGTGAAATAAGAGGAAAAAATTAATATGACACTAAATCTAATAATTAAATTTAATTAATAATGTAAATTTTATACTTTAATTTTATGAAAAAATACAAAGGTTTCTATCATATCGTTTTTCATTAAGTATAATTATCTTTCTAAAATTTGATATTTCCGAAAAATATATTTTTTATGAAAATTTCAAATTCTATTTTGCTAATCATTAATTGATAGCCTGATCCGTTTTTTTTTTTCTATTATTGATATTTTCTAAATTAGACCTCAAAAAATCGGGAATAATTGAAAAATATTTTTGCATTTATTTCGATCTAAATTGATAAAATCCAATTAAATTAAAAAAACAACTACATGTTTTAATGAATAATAAAAGATTTATGTATTTAGCTACGCTTTTAAAAGTACTTTTTGTTAAAAAAAATAAAATAAAATTACTCAAAATTTAATTAAAATTTATTCAATAATTCTAAAAAAATGACGGATTAGGAAAAAAATTAAAAATTTGATCTATATCGGAACCATAAGCCTTATATTTTTACAAAAAAAAATTACAAATAAATTATTTAGATTTATCATGAATTCTTGTTTATTTTTTCTTGATTTTTGTTCATGCTTATTTATTAAATGATAAATAAAGAAAGACAAAAAGTCAATTGTTAGTCTTAAGAATCAATCTCTTCACAAAAAAAGATAATTTTTAAAAAGGAAATAGTAAGTTAAATAAATATTAGCATGTATTTTTTATCAAAAAATCACGAATTTGGTTAATAATACATAATCGAAAGTATAAAAAATCTTTTTAAGAACATATTTTCATCATATTTCATATCTTATAATTTGCTTCTCAATATTACTGTCGAAGAACCAGCAGATAAAGAACCATTTGGCATTTTTTTATTTATTATTCTTTTATAAACTTAAGGATTTTTTGGCCGATAATTAAAAAAAAAATTATTTTTAAAATCACCATTTGTTAGTAAAGCTTTCTAATTTTGATTTAAAATTTAATAATTGAATATCAAATATTTAATCTAAATTTAATACTTTAATTGAATTTTATTCTAATTTATAATCCACTTTAAATTCTTTAAAGTCAGAATCGTTAATAGTCAAGGCAAAGACTGACTTTTGACTTACTAAAGTCCGCACTTGAAATGGACTTCATGACTATGACTTTTGACCAAATCTGTATATTTTATTATTTATAGTAAGAAATGACTCTAAGTCTGTCAAAATGTTTAAATAAAATTTTTTAAAGCGATATTACAAAAAATTAATTAATGGTAAAAATAAAGGAATTTTTATCAGTAACCAAAATTAGCCATTCAAAGGTATTTATCGATGACCTATGGTAAAAATTTTGAGCAATTTTTAATTTTGTTTAGTGAAATCAAATTTGGTGATTTTTGATGATAAATATTTTTAAAAAAAATTTAATTTATTATATTTTTTTATTAATATAAAAAGGAAAATTTACAATCAATGTTTTTACAAAAAAAGGAAAATAATAAAAAAGTTAATAATATTGAAAATTATAAACATTTTGATAATTATTGTAATATTGATAATTATTTGGTGTTTTGAAATGGGAAGAATAATCAGAGCTCGTGGGAGAAGAATTTTGTACATAGTAATTAAAAGCTGAAGTGTAATCGGAAGAAAAATTAGATGTTGTTGAAGAATAATGAGGATAATAGTTTTGATTTATTACTGGTGAAGAGGAATAAATAGGGCTATTTGAATGAAGCGAAATATTTGGACTATTTTGACTAGTGGGTGAACAATAAGCTGAATAATTAAACCGATAGCTTGTCGGAGAGCTAGACTGAGTAGAGTAATTATTTTCTGAAAAGGTAGAATCCAAAGAAAGAGTTGAATAAGAATAAGCAGTTAATGGCTGAATTTCTTCTTCCAATTTGATGCGATTTTGGATTTGATTCTCTTCATTTTCTGATTTTCTTTTTGTACATCGGGTATCCCTAGTTTTGCGAAATTGGTTTTGTGTACGTCTTCTCACATTTACGAACCATTGTTTTACCTGATTAATTGTGATGTTACCTTTTTGTGCAAACATTTCACAGTCTCTATAGGTCGGATAAGGATTAGAATAATGACGGTCGTACCATTCTGTCATTAAGTCAACTGCTTGGGTTGGCAATAGTCGACTGTTTTCTTTTACTCTTTGTCTTACTTGTGGTAGCTTTTTGGCTCTATCCGAAATTGGAATAGATGCAAAAACAGTGTTGCTAAACAAGTATTCTTCGGGTGATTTTTGGTATTCCATTTGGTAATTTTTTTGTTGATGAAAAGATGAAGTGATGATGCTTATCGGGCATTTCCGATGGTTAATTTATAGCGCTCAAAATAAAGGACTTATCCAAATGCTGCAGATAAGTTGATTAAATTAAAAAAAATAAGTTCGATTAATGTGAGTGTTAATCATTAATTAAACTACTCATCATCAGTAACCGGCGATTATCAATTAGGAAGAGAAATTTCTGACTGTTACTCAATTAATTAAGTCAGATAGTGGATGGCAATAGATTTTGATTATGTGTTTCCCTGAAGGTTATCTATTTGAATATTTAAAAATTAAAATTTTGTCTCCAGGGTATTAGTGTAATAAATCTGGAATAATGGAATTTTTTATCAAAACTTGTAAATTTTTTTTAGTTTTCTATTTAAAATTTATTTAATTTTAATTTTATATTAATCAAGGAACCTACCTCGATGTAGTCAAACAAACAAAATTTAAATATTTCATAATTATTATTTCTATTTTACTCTGTATGTTTCCTTTTTTCCAATATTTAATAATTATCATTATAAAATTAAATTTTAGCTTTAAAAAAGAAATCGTTAGATTCAATTTAAAATTTGTGCGATTTCTTTCTATTTTTTAAAAAATGTCGCAAATTCAAGTGGATTTTATTGAAATAAAAAAGAAAAAATATTTTAAAATCAACTTTCTATTATCTATAAATTTTAATAAATATACTATAATTATTTAAAATGAAGATGATGCTCGATACAAATCAATAAAGTTTTTTAATTTTTAAATCTTTTCGTTAATGCGTTAGGTAAAATATTTTTTTTCGTGAAAATATTAATATTGCTTAAATATAAATAATTTTATTTTTTAAATTTGTTTTATTAATGTTAGACACTCCAAAATAAATAGATTAAAATCAAATAAATTTTTCAAGTCTTTAAAAATTTTTTTTGTTAAAGAAAAAATATAAATTTTTATTTTTACTTCTTATTTTATTTCTTTTAAATACGCAAAGTAAAGTAATTCGAAACTAATTTTAAAAAATGTTTCAATTATTTATTTAATTTAGATTAATTGAAAAAATAAATCGTGCCTACTTTTTGAGACGATCAATAATTACCAATTGGTTAATCCAGAAAAGCTTCAACAAAATTTTTACACATTTTTTGTTAAGGAATTTTTTTGCTAACAAAAATTTAAAGATATTTATTTTATTTAGTTTTTTCAAACCTTTTAGTTTCAAAAAGGGTTCAAAAATCAAATTTATTTAAAAAAATTTTTTTCGGTCTTAAGCAAATTCGGAATCTACTTTAGTTTCAATTTTAATTACACTAAAAAAAATTATAAAACTTAAATGAAAGCTAATTGTGAGTGATTAAAATTCTTCAAAGAATTTTCATTGAAATTAGGTTTTGTTTTTAGGGATTTAAAATGATAGTGTTTCAAAACTTAGGGATTTGTCAAACTCAACAAATCTTTAGAGATACACATTTGAAAAAAAATTGATCAATAATTTTTTTGTTTTTTTCATAATTTTTTAAGAATTAATTCACTTGAGTTGATAAACTAAAGTTATTCGATTATGAAACATTTTCATTTTATTGGACATGTCTTTGCCAAGATGTTCAAAAATGTCAAAAAATCAACTAGAGACACGAAATTACCATTCCTTCGAATTTAAATTAATACTCTCAAGGATTATGACAAAATTTCATGACAAAAAAGCAGGCTATTTAAATTCTAATTTTCTAAAATTTTGTCTTTTTTTTTTGGTTTGAAAAATATATTTTTAGAATATATCTTCTATCAAAAAAAAATCAAATTAGAAACCGACCAAACTTGTCCAAAGATAGATTTTTCTAATTAATTAGTTTTAGGACTAATAAATCATTTTTAATTTTCAAAATGCGTTGGACCAAAAAGGATAATTTTAATAAAATTAAAATGATAAAATTTTTATAGTTCTTTTTCCTAAGAAAATCTAAAAAAAAAATTGTTAATTTGTTAAAATTTTCTTTAACTCAAGGTATCCTTTTATTAAATGTACTTTAACTCGAGTTAATTTAGATCGGAAGTAAATATTAATCAAACAAAAAGCTTTTTTTAAATAATTTTTAAAGACTTGTTGCTTTCCCGATAGGCGTCAATAAAAATTATTAAATTTACTTGATTTAAGCTTTGTTTAATTAGTCATAATTGAGCAGGTATTTAAGCATATTTTTTGTCGACTTAGACTAAAATAGTTTTTAGTTAGCAGCAATTTAATTTCATCTAAGAAATTATAATCAAAATTTAACCAAAAACACTACAAAATTTTTTTTAAACTATTGTGACATTTTCAAAACGGAATAAAATTATAAAAATTTTTTTTTAATTTTAAAACAATTTTATAGTTTATTTAGATTTCTGTTAAAATGAAAAACTTAAATTTTTTCCTAGTGGTTTTGTGTGCAATTATATTTCAAGCTTCATCAGTAAATTTTTTTTTCAATTTAAATTTGAGCTTAATTTAAAAAAAATAAAGGAAAAAGTTGACGACGTAATACTGAAGACAGAAAAAGAGCCAGAATCTAGTGATTTATTTCGAGATTTGGAAAAGCGCTACCGTCTCTATGGCAAGCGAAATTATGAAACAGAGCTCTCGGATGAGATTGGACATGACGCGTCAAATGATGTAGACAAGCGCTACCGACTGTATGGCAAAAGAATGGACGATCTCTCTGATTTGGACAAGAGATACAGATTGTACGGCAAAAGGTACAGACTCTACGGAAAGAGATACCGTCTATATGGAAAGCGAGACTTCGATGAATCAAATGAGTCAGATGATTATGAGAGAGAAATTTTAAAAAGATATCGTCTTGCTGGAGGTGGCACTGGTAAACGCTTTCATCTCATGGGATAATACAATTTTAAGTCTTTATTTTCTATTTTTTTTTGGAAATTTTGTTGACCTTTTTCACCCATAGATGAAATTTATGAATAAATGTTTTTTAAGTCGTATTTATTAAAAAAAAATTATTTAAAATAAATAAATCTTATTATTTTAAATTAAAACTGATTTAATGAAAAGTGATTTTTACCTGGTTATTAGAAGTATAATAAGTATCTGTTTGAAAATTACTAGATGTTACTAAAAAAAGTTGTGCAATTAATTAAAAATGAATTTGATTTTATATTTTAGTCAAAAAAAATTATTTTTAAATGATTTAAATAATCAGGATAAATTGATGAGTTTATTTTTCAAAATAATTTTCTTAAAAAAGTAATAAAACTACTGTTCAGTTCTACTATTTGATCTCACTAAGGTTATAAAAAATATTTTGTTAAAACAATAATTATATTAAACTTGGTTTTTTTAATATTTTAAAAAGCAATTTTATAAAGATCATTTCGAGCTATTTCATGTATAAAGTAGTTGCGGTAGTTCAATGCAGTACATCCTTCATAACATCTGTCCTTCAATCAAAGATAGAACCAAAAAATATTAATTTATTTAATTTAATTTCTAACACTTTTTAAATAGAATAAAAAAAAATCTAGTTTCAAATTTTACTTTAAACGATTTAAAAAAGATGTTTTCCATTCCAACAGATTTGAACAAGAATTATTTTACACTTTTTTCAAAAATTACAAAATTTTATTTAATCTATTATTCATTATGAACTGCTTTATTCTCTAAAATTATTTATTTAACTAAAAATTGCGTTACAGCTAAGTTCAAAGAGCTATTGCCTATTTTGCTCTGATCCATGTAAAACAATTCTTTACCATGGCAACTTTTTTTTAAAAGTTTTCAGTCTTCAAAATTTAATAAAACATACCAAAAATTTGTAAAATGCTTTGTTTTTGAATAAAAAATTTTGATGAAGCAAATTCGCAAGCTATCGTGGCAAACATTTCACTTATATAAAATTTAAAAAAAATTTTAAACCTACTTTTTTTAAATTTTTATTTTAAGGTGGTTTATTAATTTTTAGTTTTTTGACTTGAATTTATTAATTTATTCTTCTTTTATCTAAAATAAATTTAAATTTAATAAACGTCTTTATTTTGATAGAAATACTTTTTATTCGAAAAAAACTTAAAACTTATAAAAAAATATATTGAATATGAAAAAATCTTATAATGACTACTAAAATATTTGACGCCTTATTTTTCCTTTTCTTAAATTCATTAGAGATTAGGTTAATCTAAATTCTTACTAAATTTAAAATTTTTTCCTTTATTTTTTATAAAATCGTACACAGTTTATAATTTTCATAGGGATAACATTAGAATTTTCAAATACCCGGACATAAATATGTATGAATAAAAAGTTGAAAGAGCAAAATGATGGTAAATATTTAATGGCTTTACCTAGAAAACGGGCAAGGCCAACGAAAAAGCAAAAGACAAATTTACTTTTTTTATATTTTCTTTGTAATTTTATATTTAATAGTCAGTTTAATAAATATTTTTGTCAGTCGAAATAGTTTTTTTGTCAGCACAATAAGTTTATTTTGTCAGTCCAAAATAGATTTAATAGTTCACTTAAAATTGTTTTTTTGTCACCCCCAAAAAATTGACCCTATATTTAATTAGATTTTTTTATAATGAAAAAAATATTCAAGGCCAAAACAAATTTTCAAGTTAATGTCAAATTAGCTTAAAAAAAATTTATATCGAGCAGGTAACGTAACGAGGAGCGTTTGCTGTTTTTCAAAGATCTGTAGATCAAAAAAGTAAAAGATTTGGACTGATTTTGAAAACTACAAAAGTTTTTATTATTAATTGAACGGTAGGATCGGATCAAAAGTAAAAAAACAATTAAAAAATATTTTAATGAGAAGTAAATAAATTTATGCAAAAAATATCAAATATTTTTATATTTTTCAAAAATAAACTGATTTGAAATCTTATTCAGATTATAAATTTATCATAGATAATACAAGTTATGAAAATTATGAAATTTAAATTTTTATTGAGTAAATCTGGTGATTTTTTCAGAAATATAGGTGAAAAAATAATATATCCCCAGTAAACAAAATCAACATTCTGTTATCAGGCCAAATAATTTTTCATTGATTTTTTGAAAGACTTTTAATTATTATTATTTTTTAATATTTTTTGTTATTGAAAGACTAAAATTAGAAATTAAAAAAACATGCTTTTTCTTACTCATAGTTTTAAATTAATTTGATTAAGTTTTTCAAATAATTGTTTCTCATTCAATAAATGATTCAAACGTGGGTTGAATATTTATTATGAAGAAAAAAACTAAGTTTAGAAAATCTATAGAGTTTTTCGTGATACATAAACTTTTAAAAATATATCAAATGTAATGGAAGTTGCTAAAATAATATGTAGCGAATTTAAAACAGAAATTTAATAAGGAATCTGATTAAATGACTCCCAGAAGACAATCGTCGAAGTTCAACACAATTATAAAGCTAAAAAAAGGCATGTTGAAGCTTATAATCAAATTTTGATGTTTAAAATGATCAAAACAAGTTTTAATCTTGTTATTTTTTAAAAAATTAATGCAGAGGTACATTTTTGGATTGAATATACTTTGTTAAATCTAAAGGTAAACTTTGAAAAAGTCTGCAAAAAATAACTCACTTAAAATAGTATAATTTAGATGGTATATACTCTGCAATGTGCATTTTGATATTGCAGTGTTTAAGTTTAGTTTTTACAAAGTATGTTGAATCTTTTATTAAATTTTTTATTAAAAAAATAATTAAAATGTTTCACCAATACATTAATTTTTATAAAAATTTCAAATAAAAAATTTATTTTGATTTAGATCATATGGGAATTTGAAGTCGATTTCAATTCAGATAAATTTAATTAATTTTAACTTGAAAATAAAAAATCTGATTTATTTATTTTTTTTTATTTAAAAATTAATTTTAGGTTTTAATTTTTTTAATACAAATTAAATTTCATAAGAATACTTCTAATTTAGATTGCTTTGCGTTAGTGTATTTTTAAATAATCAAATTGAACAAAAGCCATTAATTATTGAAAATTTAAATGAAAATTTCAAACTCTATTTAATTAATTCCTATAAATAAAATATTTTATTAAAATTAGACTAAACATGTCAAATCAACTTTTGAATGTCATCATAGAGTAAAAAAGATTCTAATAAAAAGAGAAGGCTTGCCACAATTTTAATTAAAATCTTTCTATGTTATAAAAATCAATATGGAATTCTTTAATTTAAATAACTGGTGTTAGTAATTGCATTTTTTGCATCTTTATTAATATTAAAATAAATTTTGAGAATCCAAGTTGCATTTTTTAATTTAAATTTAAATTCTACTTTAAAAAAATAAAAAATTTCATGGCAAACAAAAAATTCCTTATTATTTTGCCATTTTGTAAATTTGTTTAAGAAAAAAATAAAATTATGCTTTAATCTTGAATCTCTAAATTTTTGAAAATAAAAAAAATGGAATCCGATAATGCGGCTGAGACAGAAATTTTACCACAAGCCTTGCCAGTTTCTAAAATACCAGAAAATTTTGATATGAATTATGCACCCGTAACTGGTGAAGAATATTTATCACGAGTGAGGCTTGAAGCTTCGAAAAAAAAAATTGTTGTGGCCAACATTGACACAAAAAGATTCGAAAAAAATCGAACTTCTCAATTTTTTCAATCAGTAAGAAAACTAATTGTCATTTGAAAAGTTGATTGTTTCATCTTTAAAGGACTTTGAGGGTGAAAAAAGGCCTGAATTTAAGGCTAACCGAGAATGGCAGTTGGAAAAATGTGCTGAATTTAGTCATTTGCGTGACAAAGTTATTAAAGAAAGAGCTCAATTTATCAAAAACTTTCCAATAAATGAAACAAAATTAGAATTGGTAATTTAGTTAAAACTAATTTAACAAATATAAAAATAATTTTTGTGAAAAGAAATCTTTGAAATCAAAAAAAGAATGGTACACGTTTTGTCATGGCAAAAAATCTAACAATGAAGAACAGCAAATCAAAGAACCTTATTTGACAATATTGTATAGTATGGATCAGGTAGATCATAATCTAAAATTTTTAGACGTTCATTAATTTCCTTCAGAATTCTGTTGTTAAATTATTTGATTACCATGTCGAGTGGTTAAAAGCATATGGCTATTCATCTAATAAAGTAATTTTTATTTAAGAAAAAAAAATAAATAGCAATTCTTTAAATACTAGTTTAAATGGATGTTTTGTTTAATGTGCTTTTTAGAAAAGCCTTTACTTCCAGAAACACATTCATCGCTTAGAGATCTAGCTAGAGAATGCATCAAAATAAGAAGCCAACTAGTATGTTTTTTATTTTTTGGATTTTTTTTAATTTTTAATCAAGAATGATCTGAATGATGAAAAATTGACTGAATTGAATTTTTTTATTGCCATTATTGGTCGTTACTTTGAGCAAAGAGATCTTGCTGATGAAGACCTTTGATAAAATAATAGAAAAATTGAATAAAATTTTTTGTGTACGGTTTTTATTTTTTTGACTCTATAATAATTTTCATCAATTTTTTTAAATAAAACTAGTCACCCTTTGGTTTCTCGACATTCTAGGCCTTGATCGGATCTTCGGTAATTCTTTTCTGGTACTCGGCAACTTCTTTTCGAATTTCCTTCTGCTTATCTAAGCCAACGATGTCTGCTTCAGGGTTTCTTCGTTGCCAAATTAGACGATGTTTTTGTTTCATGTAAGCATCAACACAGGTCGCATTTGATCCCAAGTCACCATCTAATTCAATTCAAATATAAATTGTTGATCTATAATCTAGTGCTTTAAAGGGTTGCTTAAGGATGGTTGAAAATCAAAACTTTTACCATAAAAATAATGTTAAAACATTATACTGTTTTAAATCATCATTTTTTGATTCAACTAAATTTTAGTTTAATACTTAGGAATAAAATTTTGAAGGAATCATTTACTGAAACATGTAATTTAACTGATATTTATGATTTTAAAAAAAATTTTCTTTTTTTAAATATGATTCTTTGGTAAGAGTCTGAAATTTAATAATTTGTTAATTAGTTTTAATATTTGTAAAATATTTTTTTCACACTAGAATAATTTTATTTTTCTAAAAATTTTAAATCTAAATAAAAGAATTTTTTTGAACATAAAGGCCACAAACAAAAAAAAATTAAAACTTAAAAATAAAAATATTTTTTTGAAAAACAATCGTTTTTAAAAAAATTTTTAAATTCATTTTTTTTTTCGTCATTCACTACAAATTCTATAAACCTAATTCAAATTTATTTAACTTTTAAAAAAAATTTTACTTTAAATTTGATCATATGACTGAAAATAACTAAGATAGTTCTGCAAATAATACAAGACGAGGTCAGTTTTCTATTCAGAGAGTAAAAAATATAAATATTTTTTAAAATAAAATGAACTTAGTTGTATTTGAACAATAAATATTGGACGAACAAAAAAGTAACTTAATTTTTAGAATGTAGAATATGGATAAAAATTGAAGGTCGTATGCCTTTATAGCAGAGTATTTCCCAATACCAATACTTGGGATTACTTGATAACAAAATATGACATTTTCTACCCTATAATATTTTGATATTTTCATGAACCCAAAAAATAAATTTATTAAATTATTGAAGAGATTAAAAAAAAAAGATTAACATCTTATTTAATTTTTTTAACCGCAGATATTAATTTTAGATATTTGGCGTCAAAAGCGCTATTCCGAAAGAATTTTAAAAAAATGCTTACATTTAATATAATAGTTTGTCAAGGCTTTTTCATGATCTTCATCAAGTTTGCGACATCTTTCAAAACCATCATAAGGTCCATTGTGAATATAACATTCTTCGGCTCTCCTAGCCAAAATTTGAGTTATAAACTTGTCTACTTTTCTTAAAAAATAAGTGATAAATGAAAAAAAATCCTTTTCTTTTCTACCTGTCTCTTAAGAACTGTTCATTTGCTTCAAAGAAACAAACATGGTCACCATAAGCACACTCGTCAATAGTTGGAACTCTTGGATAATTGCGATGATAGTATGGGTACTCGTTACGATTTTTTTCAACAAACTTCTCTTTATAAAATTTAAAAAAAAATTAAAAAAGAAAAGAGGAAAAAAATTCAAAAAACCTCGAAAAAAAGTAACTGGACCATCAAAAACTTTGCCGAGTCCGACCAAACGGTTCATAAATTTATTTTGACTGGACAGATCTACAGATCCATGTTGGTCGTGTGCACTACTCATTTTCCGCTTGTATCTAAACCTAACTTTTAAATTAATCAATTAGTTCAAAAGCTTTTTTATTAAAATATTATGTATGCGCTATTGTGTTCTAACGCGGCGTTTGTATCAGCAACTGTGCATTCAAATTTGGAATATTTTAAATATGCACAATTAAAAAAATAAATTTCGTCTAAAATTCACAAAATTAATAAAACTTTTATTTAAATTTAACGCTTTTTATTTCTACTGTAATTTTTTATTAAACCCAAAAAAAAAATCAATAATTGAAAAAAAAAAATTTCTTATAAAACATTTCAACAATTTTTTTCAATTTTTGAATAAATAAATAAAAAGTGATGAAATCGAATATGCATATTCGAACCGATATTTTAATAAGTTGCTTTTAATAAGTTCTAATGAAAATCAGCTTCAAATATAATTTTTGATTATAAATAAATTTGAAAAATATCCTTAAATATTATTTCATTTTAAATTGAATCTTAAAAGGAAATTTGAAAAAATAAAAATTTTAAATCAAAAACTGAATATAATGAAAATTCGATTTATTAATTGAAAAATAAAAACATTTTTAGAAAAATTTGAATTAAAAAATGTCCAAAAAATAAATTGAATTTTGATGCTAGTCGGATACCAATATCAATGTCAGATTTTGGTAAGCCATCAAAATTTTTCAGATATTTTCTTGTCCTGACACAAAAATAAGTTGTTCTCAAGGAACTGTCAGTGAGTATAAAAAATCCTAATGAAAATCTGATAAAAAATGAGATATTTTGACTTATTTTTTTTCTAAAATTTAACAGACTTAATTTTTATGTAAAGAATTCTTATTTAAAGTATCTAATTTTTCATAAGCCTTTTAATAAATGACTGATAATGTAACTAATAATAAATCATAAGCTATGCACTTATAAAACATATAAAAAAAAATCATCAACACTAGAAAGCCTGAGGGTTTTTTTAAACCCTCTTTTAAATATATAAGCTTGAATAATATATCAAGCTATCTTGGTGGGACTAAATTTGGTCTCGCCTAGCAGGTCTTGTAAAACTCAAATTTTCTTCTCATTTTTTAAGTTATTTTTATTTATTTCTCTTTAAATTTTAATTTGAAATGTTTGTAATTAAACAGTCGGGCTTTCCGGTGTTAGGAACAAAGGTTTTTTTAATTTTAAATTAATGATTAAATGATAAATTTTTAAAGAATTTTATTCAAATTTTGATATTTTTAATTTTTTAGTTGATTTTAATTTAAGTTCAAATTCATTTTCAAAGTTCGAATTTCGATTTAAAAACAGGTGGTTTTCGAATTTAATTTCAAAAGTAAAAATAGATCAAATTTAAATTTAAATTCGATTTGACTATTTCAAAAAACTAATTCGATTTCGTCCCTTTAACCTTTATCCGTCGAAAATAGAAAAAATAACGTTGGTGACGAAAATGGGTCATTTTTGACCCAGAAAAAAAAAATTATTTGTGTTTTAAAATACTTTTATTTAAAAAAAAAATTATTATACAAGTTTAAAAAAATAAAAAAATGATAAAAGCTAAAATTATTATTTGTAAAACACAATTTTCACAGATAATAGTATTCATTTTTTCTAGATGATCTTTACAGACAAAGTTTGCGCATTGGCAACAAGTTGTTGAGCTTTTGTTATCTCGCTTTTTTATCATTTCCGTTTTGGCACATAAAGCATTTATTTATTTGTTTTCTGTACCGAGCTAAAGCTCCTTCAGAATAAATTAAAAATAAAAAATTAAAATAAAAATAAAAATAAAATTAAAGTTAATAAAATTAGATAAAAAAAAAAGAATCAAAATAGAGTAAATAAGCTAAAAAAAATTAAAGTTGAAAAGACATAAATTGGAAAAGATTGTTTCATGTGGCACATGTTTAAATAGTTCAAGTTTCAGGAAAAAAGAAGAAATAGTAAGGTAGCAATTACACAATGGAGTTGGGTATTCAATATATCTTGATTCGAAACCTTCTTTGTATTCTTTCACCAGTCTTTCAACCATTGGAATAGAATGACTCAGTCCTGTCCCAACATATTTCTCGCTCAACTCAAAAAGACGATTCGAGACTGTTAGTAATTTTAGTTTATTAAAAGCTTCATGTTGCACGATGTTGGAGGGAGTATCATATTTTAACTTAAGAATAGATCCGACTGCTGTATTCTGAATTGCTTGTAGTTTTTTGATATTATTTTCTGAAAATGAATTCAAGCAAGGAAAAGAATAGTCTAAAATCGACCCGACTAAAGATTTATATAAATTTCCTAGTGTGTTTTGATTGAGACCCCATTTTTTGTTTGACAATATCTTAATAATATTTAGCATCTTCTGAATTTAGTTTAAATGTAGCTGAGCGAGGAATTCGATGCTGCATTTCACCGATAGAAGTTGGATCATTTTCTTCGGAAGAAGAATCTTACGAAGTTTCGAAACCACAAACCAACCCTTCTAATGACGGCTGAACATAATCGAATTCATCATCACTTATTTGTTCTAATTCGTTGTTCAGTTCAGGTGAATAATTAATAAAATTAAATTCATAAAAACTCATTTTTTTTAAATTGATTGAATCAATTATTTCATTATTTATTTATTTGTATATCTGTACCGTGCTAAAGCTCCTTCAGATTAAATTTGAAAAAAAAAAGAAAATTAAAAAAATAAAGATACAGTTAAATAAAATAAAATATAAAAAATAACAAAAAAATAAAGCTTAATGATATAAATTAAAAATTAGATAAATATTAAAATCAAAATAAGATAAATGTTGATAGAGAGTAACAGAATACATATTTTTAAATATTTGGATCGTTTTTTTCGGAAGAAATTTTTTTTCTGAGAAATTCGTTAATTTGAAAACAATCCTTCAATTATCAACAACATATTTAGGATGAAAAGTAAAGCGGTTTTTTCTAAGATTCTAAAAAAGGGATAAGAAATTTATCAAATGAAAACTAATTGTTTGATTTGTAAAAGTAAAGCTACTGTGTATTTATTTCAAATAAGATTTGTCAATTAAAAAAACGATAGAAAAAAAAAATTTGCTTGACCCAGTTTTCGACAGATAAGGGTTAAATGAATCAAAATCAATATCAATTCATAACATGATCGGTCCAAGACTTTTTCTTAGCACGATCCCAAATTTTTATAATTATTATAATCTATAATTTTATACGTATACAATTATGTATATGGCATACATAATTTGTATATTTTTTAATTATAAAAATCGATTTCTATCCCAAAACGGAACAAAATTTAATTAGCAATGACCAAACTGTTCAAAGACATACCAAAGCATCTTAGTCTTAGAGAAAAAGTGGAGATTTTGACCCAGCGGCACGAGAACAATTACTTCATTGACATCGAGCCGGATGAGATGGGCGAAGAGCTGAGCGAGTTTGTGCGACCAGTGTGCAAGGTGAGCAAAAAAGCCCTGGACTCATGTGTCACCAGAGACATCAGAGCCAAGATCAAAAAAATCCACTGGGTTGTCAACCGCGATGATGAGTTCACACACGATTTTAAAGAAAAGCTTAGCACCAACTTTTTTTCATCTATGAATGAAGTTTTTCGCGAGTCGTCCAAGATCTACAGTAAATACTGTGACCAGTACATGTCCTCCAAGGCAACTGTGTCGAGTGTAGATGGCAGAAAGGTTTATAAAAGAAAAGCAGCGCACATGTTTGACCAAATGAGCGAGCATGACAACATCGAGCTCGACTGCAAGGAGAGAATCATCGACGCTGTCATAAAAAATTATGATAAGCTTAAAAAATTGTTTCAACTTTCTAGCGATCAGCTTCAGTCGAAGATATCGGACAACCCGGAATCGAGCAGTGCCATCACCTACATTCTGGGCATAGATCAACCCATTGCAGAAAAAGATCGCTTGCTTTTTTTGACAATTTCGACTTTCTTTGACCTGATCAACGATGCCTAATCAGTTTGAGTTTGTAAAGTTGATTTCAATTTTTTCGCTTCATTTTGAATAATTTTTCAAGACAATTTAGAAAAGTTTATCGTGTGTCAAATCATCGTTTCTTACCCTAAAATTTTTGAATATAAATTTATTTTGTTTTATTTTTTCAATTTGAAAAATAAAGACCCTTCACGATAATCTTTTTTGATTTTATTTATTTTATTTACTATTGTTTTACAAGTAAACAATCCTATAAACGATACGAAAACGAGAATTATCCATAAGATCCTTATAATTGTCCCTATTCTATCCTAGTGGATAGTGGGAGGCGCTCATCTCCTTTTCAAGTACCTTTTTGAGCAACGGCTTTGATCTGACACAGAGGCTACAGCATCGAGATGATCATCTACACCGCAATTATTACCCAGGCGAAACTGGTCCCCCTATTTTTATGATGAAAGTGGTTTAAACATTCACCCTGTTTTGCAGAGATATTTTGAAGATTTTTTTCATTTTGAAGAACCCTCTGCTTGCATGGCTAACACGCAAACCATTCGGCTATAAGATCCTTAATTCTCACAAATTTTTAGCTAAGTATCGTCAACACTCAAAGGACGGATTTTTTATACCATTTAGGACAGTCGGGTTTATAAAACCCAAAACCTATTTTTTTCCAACTAAACTAAATATTAAACACAAATTACAACTTTTAATGATAATATTTGGGAGTGATTCAACTCAAAATGTTTCATTTTAGCAAATTTATACTAGCACAGGTAATTAATTAGCAAGTATTAATTACCTGTGCTAGTATAAATTAAAATAGCAACAATAAAATAGCAATACTGTTTATCAAATATAGCAATAAATAAAAATAAAATCAATCAATTTAGCAATTTTTTTACCTGAAAAAAAGAGGAATGGACAAGTCATAGAATTTTTTTTTCATAGAAAACTTAAGTCATAGAAAAAAAATTGATAGAATACCTTTATTAATTATTCATAGAAAAAATATTCGTAGAAAAGATTGTCATTAAATTTATTTATTTATTTAATTATTTATTTTTTTTCTGTACCGAGCTAAAGCTCCTTCAGAATAAATTAAAAATAAAATAAAAAATTAAAATAAAAATAAAATTAAAGTTAATAAAATTAGATAAAAAAAAAAAAGAATCAAAATAGAGTAAATAAGCTAAAAAAGTTTAAAGTTGAAAAGACATAAATTGGAAAAGATTGTTACATGTGGCACATGTTTAAATAGTTCAAGTTTCAGGAAAAAAAGAAGAAATAGTAAGGTAGCAATTACACAATGGAGTTGGGTATTCAATATATCTTGATTCGAAACCTTCTTTGTATTCTTTCACCAGTCTTACAACCAATGGAATAGAATGACTCAGTCCTGTCCCAACATATCTCTCACTCAACTCAAAAAGACGATTCGAGACTGTTAGTAATTTAAGTTTATTAAAAGCTTCATGTTGCACGATGTTGGAGGGATTATCATATTTTAACTTAAGGATAGATCTTACTGCTGTATTCTGAATTGCTTGTAGTTTTTTGATATTATTTTCTGAAAATGAATTTAAGCAAGGAAAAGAATAAAATTACATAGAATTAATTTAAAGTCAATTGATTAATTTATAAAAAAATAAAATAAAATGTTTATCAATTATCTAATTTTGACAACTAAGCAACAATTTTTTTTCTCGACTTATTGATGTTATAGACTTTATCATTGATCAAATTAGCCAATCCACCCAAAAATAAACTCATATTTTCACTTGTATAAGCGTCAATTTTACGTTTGAGATCTTGTTCTCTCTTTTCAAAAATCACAAGTTTCTACAGGTTCTTTAAAACAAAGTTGTTCGTCGACTGATTGAAAATCGCCTACTACCGTATTCTTTGATTTTATTTTTAACTTAGATGCTGCTAAGTTACTAACATTATAGCTTTTGTTTGATCTAAGACTATTAATAATTGGTGAGTTCACATTCATTTTACAATTTCAAGTGTTTGCAATATATATTTGAAGTGAGAAAATCATAAAAGAGAAATATTCTATGAAAAAAAAACTACGAGTTAATTTCTATGAGAATTTTTTTCTATGAAAACATCATTCTATGATTTTTGTCTTCTATGAGTTTACATTCTATGAATATTATTTTCTATGAGATGTCACTTCATCGAAAAAAAAAAATCTTTGAATTAATAATCTAGAATAAGTGACAAGTTTTCATAGTATTTATCGAAATTTTCTAACGAATAACATTTTTGAATCTCTCTTATTCTTTCGTCTAATAAAATATAAGTCATTATCTTTATCAAACATAGTGAGATTTTTTAATAATATTGATGATTTTTTTTAAATGAAATAAACTGCTAATAATAATTTAGCACAAAAGTGATGCTATTTTTTTGTTTGCTAATTTTACATAACAAAGCTGCTATTTTTATCAATATTGCTAAATCAATCATTTTGAATTAAATATGCTAAATTGAATCGGCTATTTTTTAGTCTGCTAAAATAATACAGAGCCATAATATCTTAATCAGGAAAAAAAATTCCAATGTTAAAATGAGAAATAAGTATAGAGCCATCAAAAAAAAAGAAAATATTCATACCAAACTTTTAATATAACCTAATCCAAACTTTTCCACTTTAACTAGTTTTGTCAAATGATTTGGGCCAGTTTCTGGATTATCATTGACTTTTTGAATGGTAGCCTTGATCGCCTCTTCAATGTGCATTTCGACTTCATCCTCTTCGTCTTCCTCTTCATTGTAAACATCTCCAACGAACTCTACTGAGTCATCATCATCAAGCTCGCTTTCAATTTCATCATTATCATTGAAATAATTATCATCTTGGTCGGAACAAACAGACTGGGTATTATCAGCAGTTTTCATTAGCTCTAAAGCTTTTTGGGCTGAAATTCTCTTAAACATGATTAATTTTCTAAATTTTAGTATTTAATAATCAAATTTAGATTAAAATTTTTATTTTATTGCAAAAATTTAAATTAAAACACATTTTAATGCGTCAATACAAGACATTTTTAAAGTCGAGTTTTATAAACCCGATTGTCCTTAATGTATATTTTTTTTTTTGCAGAAAAAATTCAACTTTTTTTTTTGATAATCAAAAAATTTTATTAGTTTTTGCTTTAAAAACAATTATTAAAAAGTTGAGGGCTGCAATCGATTATTTAGATATTTTTAAAAACTATCCTAAAAGGGTTTTATAAACCCGACCGACCTTTGAGTGTTAATTTTTTCTAATTGCAATAAGCTTTTTATCTTTTCGTTTCGTTACTATGTCGTTATTTTTTATAAATCATTATTGTTAGGATTAAAATGTTTTTTTTGTAATTAAAGTATATTAATAAGCCATCATTCACTATTTCAAAAATTCTTTTGGTTAGAGCAAGAAAATTTCTTGTCCTGAATTAGTGTTAAATTAGAATTGAGTCATTTTATTATTTTCAAAGCTTATCAAAATGTATTTTTTGGAGAAATAGCTAGACAAGACAAAGTATTATCAAATTATTAGCTTCAATTGTTTATTTTTAAATCGGCTTCGAACATTAGGCATTCTATTAAATAGCTTTATTCAATTAAACCGCTAAATTTGCAGTTTTAGCAGTATTTGATAAAAAAATAAATATATTTAAATAAAATTTAAAAAAAGAATTTTCAATATTTTTTTCAAATTTCCAAATAAAAATTAAACTCATTCTATTTCACTCTCAAATTTAATTTGAAATATGAAAATGCTTGCAATTTAACTTAAAATTATTTTTTTTATTTGAGACTGAAAAAATAATTTGAAACATTTAATCTATTTTATTCTGCCTTGTTTAAACTGTTTAAATTTGACTTTTAAAATTTTGACTTTAACGATACAAATAACTTTCTTGAGAAATATGGATTATTTGGGTTCTAACACAGATTTTTATCTAGACTCCTTAACTTTGGTTTTAAAATATTTAAACTGAACAATGGTCCTATTTTATTAAAAGAAAGTTTAAAAGAAGATGAAATAAGAAACCTTAAATACAATTTAAGAAATAAAAATAATTTAATTGTACCAAAAACAAAAACAAAGTTTGGAGAGCTAACTTTTTATGATTTTTTTCCAAAATTAATTAATAATTTTGTTATTGATCGTCTATGTTTATCTTTCAATCATTTTAAAACATCTATTTATAAAAATATAAATATTATTTTTCTTAAATCAATTAAAATTTTTGATAAATTTAAATTGGTTTACAAAAACTTTTACAAATCAATAAATTAAATTAATTAAACTTTTCTTTTTTTTAATAATCTTTTTAAATAAAAATTTTGATAAATTGTATTTTAATGAATTATTTATTTTAATTGAAATAAATGAAGAGTTAATCAGTCTATTCAATAGATAAGGGCACTAGCCTGTTGATTAACCTTGAAACTTAAACTTAAAAAATTTTGTATTGCAAAATATCAAAATATTGATTAAGATTTAATTTTGCTTTAGATAAAAATTCATTATTTTTATCCTAATGAAAGATTAAAAAAATGATGTTTGATAAATTTAAAAAAATTGATAAAAAAAACTTTTTTTTTAACCAAAAACTAAAAATTTTCATTTTGAAATTAACATTTGATCATAAGCTTCAATTTGCATGATAGATGACCCTTCAGAACATTTAAATTTTTTGTAATAGATGTTCAGATATGATATTAATACATTTAGAAGATTAAACTTTTTAAATTTTTTCTTAAGTTTTTTTTGCTTCTTTTGGAATTGAAAAGATTCCGTTATTTCTTTTTGAATTTAAAACGTGAAATCACGTGAAAAACAAGTTTCATAGCATTACAGCAATATATTTTATGTATTAATATTAAATAAAAAAAATAATAAAAAGGCAATATCTAAAATTAAATTTTTTTTGGTATTTTTATTAAATTTTTTTATCAGAGACAAAAAAAACATCAACGAAATATTAAGTTTTTTTAGAAATTTAAATGTTAGGATAAGATTCAAAAAAAAATTGCTCGACTTCAATTTTGTCAGATGGTACAAATTTTTCAATTTGCTTGTTTTTGTTTTTGTCAATTTCACAATCCCTCTTGCTTTTTATGTTGACAAAAAATTAGATTTTCCGGCTGGCTTAATTGTATCTTTGGTTGATCTGTATAAATAAGCTTGGACCTGAAATTGATTGTTAAAATTTTAAAAGAATAAGGGATGAAAAGCAAAAAATGATGTGATTCCCTCAGTTGACATCTTGCTTTTCAAAGATGTATTCAAAATAATTAGTTGTTGTCAGTAAAATTTTATTTGCTTGGCAATATATTTTTATAACACTAAAAAAGGACTGAAAGTGTCCACTAAATTTCAAAATAATCATCTCTGTATTTAAAATACTAGATCTGCAAAAAAAAATTCTTGATTTCTTGCTAAAAGTGTGATGCTGATGATGGCCATCTTTCAAAGACACTTAAAAGTAGAGCATGAAAAACAGGATCACTATGTAGAGGCACATAATGTATACCAAAAGGGAATATGTATAAATCAAAATGAACATTTCCACGTTAAAACAATTGAATTGCTTGAATATCTCGTAGTGGCTGTTTAGGTGATAATGTTTGAAAATAATTTCAATGCCAAACTTGCACTTCTCATGGCTCAAATGTCTGTACACCTCATAGATACTTCTCAAGTCTGTATTTTCGACCTCTTTGTAGAAGCTAAAGTTTTTGGCAATTTTTTTGTGCTTCTTGATCCATTCGAGCAGCTCTTTGTAAAAGAAAGCAAATTTGGACTGCACATACAGAACACTCAGTTCGCTGAGGTCTTCGCAAATTTCATTTGATGAAAGTAAATATCTTTTGACTTTGTCGAAATTCAAATTAAGAAATTGTTTTATGGTGTCTGTTTCGATCTTTCTAAATTGGTTTTGTTCGAAAAATCGCGCATTGCCTATCAGCCATAGTTTGGTGCACATAATCTTGGAATTTTTCTGAAAAATTTTCTATTCAATTTAATAAAATAAAATAAAATGTAAATGTAAGCTACTCTTTAGAGTTTTTTAGTGTTGTTGGATATTTTGCGCGGCTAATGTATGAATAAAGGGTATTTGTTCATTATTTTATATTAGAAAGACCTCATTTTGAATTTTTCAAAAAGAACTTATGTATTTTTATTGGCTATTTTGCTATGGTCAAGCTAAACTATATTGAGACAGTCCGAGCATTATTAGTGAAAAAATTGATCAAATATGCAGCAAAATTAACTTTAAAAATATGTTTTCATTCAGAAAAATATTTTTCACGCTTTTTATTTTGAAATGGCCAACAAGTCCGGTGACATTTTAAAAATGCTTGCAAAAACTAAGCAATTAATTTATGAATTTTAAAGCCAAAAATGTGATTCCCTCAGTTGACATCTTGGTTTTCATGGTTTTCTCTGTCAAAGTTTTATTCAAAAATTTCAAATCAGAGCCAAACAAATAATTAATTTTTGTCAGTAAAATTTTAATTAATTTGCCATACATTTTTTTATCACTAAAAAAGGACTAAAAGCGTCAAATAGTAAATACAATTTTATCCAGAAAATCCGATAATCTTTTCTTTTTAAATTCAAAAAATTGTGGAGTCATTAAATAGAAAGAAAAGAGTTTGCTGCTTGTTTTTTGATATTTCCAAAGCCTTTGATAGAGTTTGGCATGAAGGTTTAATTTTTAATTGATTAAAATGAATCCACCTCATTACTTGACTAACTGGATTAGATCCTTTTTAGATAGTAGGACATTTAAGGTAAATGTGAATGACCACTTGAGCGAAGAAAATCAAATAACTGCATGTGTGCCTCAAGGCTCAGTAATTATTCCCCTTTTATTTAGTATATATATAGATGACATCCCCAAAAGAACCAAAACAAATAATGAATACTCTCTGCTTTTCGCAGATGATCTAGTTACATTCTCCATTTACATTAAAAAGAGGAACCTAGAAAATAAGAAAAATAAATACACCAGCGAACTAGAACTATGGCTTATTAAGTGATAAGTGAAGATATCAGTTGAAAAGTCGTGTTCAGTAGTCTTTTCTAGGTACAAAAAAGAGGGTGATAATCTAAACTTAAAAATCTATGGAAACAGAATAGTGAGCCAAAAAGAAATCAAGTTTTTTGGTATTAAATTTGATTCTAAGTTAAACTTTAATATACTAGTTGACGAAATTAAAGAACGCTGCAACAAAAGGCTAAATATTATTAAGATATTGTCAAACAAAAATATGGATCGTAATCGAAGTAGACTAGGAAATTTATATAAATCTTTAATCCGATCAATTAAAGACTATTCTTTTCCTTGCTTGAATTCATTTTCAGAAAATAATATCAAAAAACTACAAGCAATTCAGAATACAACAGTAAGATCTATCCTTAAGTTAAAATATGATACTCCCTTCAACATCGTGCAACATGATGCTTTTAATAAACTTAAATTACTAACAGTCTCGAATCGTCTTTTTGAGTTGAGTGAGAAATATGTTGGGACAGGACTGAGTCTTTCTATTCCATTGATTGTCAGACTGGTGGAGGAATACAAAGGGGTCTATTGCAATATGTGATCAGTTGGTAACATTTTTGGTGAACAGTCAATCATACATATTGATGTGTTCAGGACTGTTCACCTGTTAACTAATTTTTATTTAATTATTTTAAACAATACAAAAATGATTTTAATTTTTAAATGAAAAGTTAAATTTTAAATTAATCGTCTAATTTTAAATTAAGCATTCTATTTCAATATATGTCTTTTTAATTTTGATTTTTGATTTAATTCTGAAAGAATTTTCGCTCGGTACCGAAAACAGATAATCAGCCTGGTTTTCCCTTTCAATTTTTTAATTTCTAATTTTTTAAATTGTAAAATAGAACTCACAAAACTTCCAAAGCGTTTATTTTACTGGAAGTTCACTCACATTAGATGAGCTAAACGATAAAATCTTTGAAAACCATTTCTGCTTTACATATATCCTATCAGTTACAGAAAATCTACAGAACTAGTCTTCCGCCAAACATAGCTAGTCCGATAAAAGATAGTTAGAAGAAACTTCCAGATAACTCGCTGTCAAAAACTCAAGGAAAGATTTAATCACTTGACATCTGTAATTTAATTACTTAAAGCCTTTTAGAGTCTAATTATTCACAAAAATTGTAATAAGAGTTTTGGTAATACCAAAAATTTGAAAATTGGACAGTATATGAAAGAAAGAAAAGATAGGCCATCAATTAATGGACTGACAAAAAAAATTAAATTTTACTGACAAAAAAGACTAAATCTACTGACAAAAAAACTACATATGATGACAAATAAATTAATTGACTGATAAAATAATGATTTGAGTGACAAAAATACTTTTTGACTAATTAATTATTTTTACAACAAATTAATGATTTTGAGGTCACAATAAAAATCAAAATCTTGACATATAGCACCAAAATCGGAAGGAAGCTCCAGACGATTATGACAAACCGTTTTGTCCAAATCTCATCATCAAGCTAGAGTCAACTATGAGAAAACGTCACAATTTTAGTTCATTCCTTACAATCTTAGAGAACTAAATTATTAAATAGCTTTTCTTTTTTTTCCCTATTCACTCCTTGTGAAGCATAGGGTCATTACTTTTGATTTCCACTCAAGTCCACCTAAATAGCTTAATTAGAACCAAAATAATATAAAATAAAAATGAATAAAATTTTGTCAGTGCAAAATTATTAAATAGTCATCTCAATATATATATATATTTGTCAGTCGTTTAGTTTTTTTGTCAGAATAATTAGTTTTTTATTGTCAGGTAAAATAGATTAAATTAGTCACCACTTTTAGTTATTTTTTTCATCTTAAAAAAATTAAATTTGTCACCCCCAAAAAATTTAAGCCGAAAAGATATTACGAAAAAGAAATTAATATTTAGTTGAATTCATGTCTTAGTTTTTTTTTATTAGTGAATTATTTTATATCTACGGTTAATTTAAAAACAAAGTGCTTTCAATTTTCTTTCAAAATATATAATAAATGATATATTCAAATTTCAAAATATATATTCAAAATATATAATAAATAATAAATGATTTAGTTGAAAAAGTAATTAATTTGAAATACTTTATTTATTATTTATTCTAAACAAAAAAATAAAAACAAATATCATCTACTGAAAATATTTCCTAAAAATCGACGGAACATTTATTAAAATATTTTCAGAAATTTACAAACTGATGTTTTAACATTACCATTCAATTGGTAATAAAATCCGGAGCTGAAAAATCAATGACTATTCTTTTTCGTTTTGGTTTAAACTGTTCAATTTGAATACCAGCCATTTTGAACATTATTTTGGAAGCTTTTGTTGGTTCAGTATGAGCATATTTATCACACAAAAATACAACACGTCTTATTCCAGATTGAATAATTAGCTTGGCACAGTCATTACACGGAAACATTGAGACATAAATAGTACAGTTTTTCAAATTAGCCTCATTTTTATTTAAAATCGCGTTCATTTCAGCATGACATACTTTAGAAAAAATTTAGTCCATCGCCTCACAAAATTTAATAAAATTACCAAATGGATATTTGGTGTCAAGAATTGATCCATTTGTAGAAGTCCTTGACCAGGGTAAAAGATCATCAGAACAGTTTTTTGGAAATCCATTGTATCCGATGCCAACAATTTTTTTTTCCTCATTGACAATGCAAGCTCCAACTTGAGTACTGGGATCTTTGCTTCTCTGAGAACTTAAAATTGATACAGCCAAAAAGTACTCATCCCAGTCAAGATAGTCTTGGCGTTTTTTTCTAGAATAAATATTTTTAAACATTATTTAATTTGATTTAATTGTTAAGTTTTCTTACACTGTCAAATCTGGCTTGAATCCTATTTCGTTTAAGACTTGTTCCATTTCTGATGAATTTTGCATTTTTTGAGTTGATTTATTTAGTTTAGAAGTAAATTTATAGTTATTTTTTAAAAGGCTGGTCTTAAAATAAAAAGATAAAAAGTTCTTCATTCGAATGAAAAAAAAAATTTTCGCCATTATATTTTTAATAAAGACCTAACTTTGTTCTGATTAAAAGCAGCTGAAATCAAAAGGTTGACATAATATTTTGACCGAATTCTGTTGATATTGAATCTGAATTAAAAAAATTTTATCATAATTTTATTCAAAATTTTTCTTTTTTTAAAATTTAGCCACAATATTTACAAAGAATTTGAAAATAGAAATTTAAATATTTTTTACTGTCTTTAATTACAAAAAAAAATTTAACTTTTGCATTTTCTTTAGACTTCAAATATAAAATAAAAAAAAAAGAAAAAAATTTTGGTTCTTCTGAAAATTATTTAAATTATTGAATTTTATATTTACATTAATTTTTTTTAATTTTAAATCTAATTGTTAAGATTAATTTGAGAGTTAAAACTTTTTTTAAACTACGAGCTTCGAATAAAACCTGAACGCTGAATTTAAACTAAAAAATCAAAAAAATCAACATGAATAATAAATTAAGTTTTTGTTTCGAGAGGACCAAAAATCTCTACCAAATTTCGCAAAGATGTTTGGCAGCCAAAGCATTTTCTGGTGGCAAACTCGGAGGAGGAATATCAAGTTATAATTGCATGTTAAAAATATTTTCTAACTTTTGAAAAAATTTAAAAAAGAAAAGGGAGGTGCCCAACAAGTCAAAAAAGTCGAATTGCCTGTAGAGAAAGATGCAAGCAAACTAGCCACCTTTTGCTGCGGTTTGAATATACTAAAGACCGGAGGGGAAGAAGTTGCGATTAAACCTGATTCCGAATACCCTGAATGGCTTTGGTCTTTAAGTCTGGACAAAGGTCCATCACTGGAAGAGATGGATCCAGATACTATTGAGTACTGGGCTCGCAAAAGACGTGTCGCACTCCGACACAAAAACAAGTTAATGAAGAACCAATTCCCGGAACCTTTTATACCCAAAAAGATCAAAAATTTACGTCTTGCTTGATTAAAATATAATTTAAAAAAAAAATAATTTTATTTTATTTTAAAAACAATTGAGACAAATTTAAATAAAAGATTATTTATCTGTATAACAGCTTATAAACATCAAAGAGAATATAAGCATTAAAGTAAGGTAGCAAATAACTCCAAAGATAAAAGCTATTAAATTAGAATAATCGGCCTTGGTCAAAAATTTGTTAGCTTCTGGATAATTTTCTGAAGAGATCTCTTTTTTTGCTTTAATTCCGAAATAAATTCCGGACAGAGCCACTGGTGAGATAAAGAAAAACGAAAATAATACTGAATAGATCAAAATACTCCGCAATCTTGCTCTCATTTCTTTATTATAAGCAAAATCGTATGCAGCAAAGCTATTTGTATCAGCAATAATTTCGTTTTTATTCAAATCAGTCGAATTGTTGTTGTTGTTCGAATTAGAAAAATTTTTATTATCCAAGTAATTAACTTTCATTTGTCTATTAGTGTAAAAATACCTTCTGACCACCTTAGGAACCATGATGTTAGAAATCAAAAAAACCAATTCAAGTTAAAAAAAAAAGTTTTAAAATAAATTTAATTTTAATTTATATCCAAGCAAGTGTTGCTATATTATAGTTTCGGTGAACAAGGCTCTAACAAAATTTAAAAATTTAATTAAAATTAAGATTTTAAGTAAAAATTTATTTTTTAAATTTTTTTATTTAATTGTACGCAATTTTATGAAATTATCGTAAAATTAGGCTTTTGAAATTTTTATTATCATTGAATTCAAATAAAAATATGAATTTTAATATTATTAAACCATATCTAAATTGCTGTAATTTTCATTCAAAACCTTTAATTTAAAAAAAATGTCTAATTTAATAAAGAATTTGAATTTCTCTTACTGCTAATGTTAAAAAACTGTTCGCTAATTTTATTAAAATCAAAGCTATTTTAATAAAGGAAATCGATTTTGTGGAATTCAGTATAAAATGATAAAAAGAACAGAAAAAAATTTAAGAAAAATGAATTACTTTTTTTCTAAAGGTTTAAACTTAGTTCTGTAAGTGCAACATTCAAAGTTCTATCAAATATTAAGTCTGCTTAATTTGCAGAGATTATCAGAAATCAAATTTCAATATAATCGAGAGTAGAGCTTTTTTGGGAGATTTTGCACATCATTAGCAGGCTTTTTTCTAAAAAATTCTAATTATATTTTATAAAATTTTTTTATTTTTTTATTCAAATATTCACTGTAACTAGATTAAACTTTAATTCAAAATTCTATGCAAAAATACTCATAATTATTGTATTCGTTTTTAAAATTATGCTCAATTAAAATTTAAATTTTTTTTAAATTTCTTATTCGTATTATAAATTATAAAACAAAATATTATTTACATTGGGCTGAAAAGAAGGACTTTGATCCATTCTGAGCTGACCCGAATCTGTTTTACATTTTCATACAATAAAGAATTATTATTATTATTATTATTAGCAGGCTTTTACAGTGGATGCAACTTTGAGCACAACTTTGAATGTCTCATTCAAACCTGCATCCAAAGCAGAGTTGTTAATAAAAATAAAATTTAATAAAAAATTCATCATTTTATAATGAAAGACAAAGTCAATAAATATATTGGATTTATTTTTTAAAATAAGACTTTTTTTTATCTTAATCACTTTACCTGAAATTAAATATAATTTTTTCTTACACATACACATAATTTACGTGATTTTCATTTCATTTATTTTCAGATAAGTTGTGTAAAAATAAACGTACCCTTTATTTAAATTGGCGGGTTATTTTTTTTTAAATAAATTTCTGATTTTATATAAAATTAATTTTAAGTAAAGAAATAAATCTGGTCTGCCTTGTTTGATTGTGTCTACCCGGCTATGTGTACATTTTATTAAATATTTTGCTATCAAATTAGTTACCTTCGGTTTTGTTTCATGCGCATAACAAAAATTATTAACAAGGAAAAATTTTATCAAAATATTTATAAAAATTATATTTTAAAAATGTAATTATCATTACAAAAATTAATTAAAAAAATTTAGTTATCAAAAAAAATTTAAAATACAGAAATCGATCTGTTTTATTTTGAGTGAGCAATTTGAAGCCACGATGATATTTTGAGGAAATCCAACTTGTGTCCTGATTATATTACCTATAATCAGGAGATAATTTGGATTTTTTTTATCACTTAAAACGCTTTTGATCATTTCTTCATTTGATTTTTTTTTAAATTGCATTAATCATAATAGTTTTTGGTTTTGCGAGTAAAAGTTTCCTTATTAAAATTTCCTAAATCAAATGATTCAAATATTAACAAACTTCATGTTATCATGTTAACTTTTTCCCTGCTGCTCACAAAAAAACTTGGTGGTAAAAACTTCCATTAAATCTTGTAAGAGAATTCTTGGGCTTCTTGTTAAATTGTCAAAATATGCTGCTAGTGCAAGGATTTCTACTATTATAAGCTATGATTTTACAGAAAAAAAAGCAAAAACTTAGATGTGAAAATGGGACACGTTGGTCCTCTTCTTATTTAATGCTTCAGTCATTCTATAAAGCATATGAGAAAAGCGCCTTTCCAACAGATCTTTTTTAAATTCGGCTCCTTATGAATCTAATGCCGAAAGAAATCGCTCTTCTGTATTTGAGAAAATAAATCGAGAAAAAGAGATATTCTTGGATTTTATTAAGGAGCCAACAAGTCAACAAAAGTCTACAAAAGAATTTTGGAATGAAAATTCTTATCGTTATCCAATTTTAAGCCAAATTTCCCGTATTTTGTTTTCTTTAACCGCTTCAAGCGCTTGTGGTGAGCGGTATTTTAGTATTTGCGGAATTGTAAGTAGCAAAAGATCTCAACACATTAATCCAAAAAATTTCATGTCGAAAACATTATTTAAAGTTAATGTTGATATTTTAAGCTAAAAAAAGTTATTTTTAATTTTTTTTTTTTTTGAAGCGTTTAACTTTCATTTTTTTTGTCATTAAAGATTTTGAATTTTTTAATTTAATTAGAAATGAATTTTAAAATTTGCTAATAATTTCGCATCATTAAGCATTAGGTGACAAGCAAACCCCTGCCTGGTTAAGTGTTTAAGTCTAAATGTGGGTATGGACACTTGATCTGGTCAAGTGTTTAAGTGTAAGAATGGGTGCGTATCAATACTTACACTTACACTTGAAACTCAAAAAATTTCAAATGTAATTGTATGTCTGCATCAAACATAAATCCGGCAGATGCCTAGTAAAAAATTGATTTAAAATTTATTTTAAATGATTATTTATGTAACACAGTCCAAAAAAAGGAAAAATAATAAAAAGGAAAAAATAGCAGAGGAAAAATGTTGAAAGGGAAAAAGTGTAAGAAGGAAAGACGAAAAAGGGAAAAATTATCGGACTAGCTATGTTTGGCGGAAGACTAGTTATGTAGATTTTCTATAACTGACAGGATATATGTAAAGCAGAAATGGTTTTCAAGGATTTTATCATTCAGCTCATCTAATGTGAGTGAACTTTCAGTAAAATAAAAGCTTTGGAAGTTTTATTTATTTAATTTTATTAACATTTTAGTCAACTTTTTAGACGATTAATTTAAAATTTAACCTATCATTTAAAAATTAAAATCATTTTTGTATTGTTTAAAATAATTAAAAAAAAATTAGTTAACAGGTGAACAGTCCTGAACACATCAATATGTATGATTGACTGTTCACCAAAAATGTTACCAACTGATCACATATTGCAATAGACCCCTTTGTATTCCTCCACCAGTCTGACAATCAATGGAATAGAAAGACTCAGTCCTGTCCCAACATATTTCTCACTCAACTCAATAAGTCTATTCGAGACAATCAGAAATTTAAATTTATTAAAAGCCTCATGATGCACGATGTTGGAGGGAGTATCATCTTTTAACTTAAGGATAGATCTGACTGCTGTATTCTTAATTGCTTGTAGTTTTTTGATATTATTTTCCGAAAATGAATTCAAGCAAGGAAAAGAATAGTCTAAAATCGATCCGACTAAAGATTTATATAAATTTCCTAGTGTGTTTTGATTGAGACCCCATTTTTTGTTTGACAATATCTTAATAATATTTAACCTTTTATTGCAGCATTCTTTGATTTCGTCTACCAGTACATTAAAGTTTAACTTAGAATCAAATTTAATACCAAGAAACTTGATTTCTTTTTGGCTCACTATTCTGTTTCCATAGATTTTTAAGTTTAGATTATCACCCTCTTTTTTGTACCTAGAAAAGACTACTGAACACGACTTTTCAACTGATATCTTCATTTTCCATTTAATAAGCCATTGTTCTAGTTCGTTGGTGTATTTATTAATCTTATTTTCTAGGTTCCCTTTCTTGTTATAAATGGAGAATGTAACTAGATCATCTGCGAAAAGCAGAGAGTATTCATTATTTGTTTTGGTTCTTTTGGGGATGTCATTAATATATATACTAAATAAAAGAGGACTAATTACTGAGCTTTGAGGAACACCTGCAGTTATTTGATTTTCTTCGCTCAAGTGGTCATTCACATTTACCTTAAATGTCCTACTATCTAAAAAGGATCTAATCCAGTTTGTCAAGGAATGAGGTGGATTCATTTTAATCAATCATAATTTTGGAAGTTTAATTTATTTAATTTTATTAACTTTAATAAAATCTTCTCATTGAAACATTGAGAAGATTTATATTGTTTATTGAATGCTTTTATTTTAAATATCCGTCTTCAAGAAACTAAGTTTTATCTTACAATTTAAAAAAATTAAAAATTAAATTAAAAAATTGATAGGAAAAACCAGGCTGATTATCTGTTTTCGGTACCGAGCGAAAATTCCTTCAGAATTAAATCAAAAATCAAATGTTTTTTTAGATTTTATTTAGCAAACTTTTATTTGTCTAAGAACTGCTGGGACAATCAAAAAAAATGCTCAAGTGCTCATTTAATTTCTTATTGTTAAATCTGCATTCTAAATGCCAGATCTAGAATACCCAATTTTCAAAGTGGCCTAAATTGTCATCATTTTTTAAAAGGGCTTTTAAAAATAGAGCAAGAAAAATAAGAATACTATGTAGAAACACATAATGTAAAGCAAAAGGGAATATGCATAAATCAAAATGATCATTTCCAAGTTAAACCCATTGAATTGTTTGAATATCTCGTAGTGTTTATTCAGGTGATAGTGAGTTAGAATTATTTCAAAACCAGACTTGGATTTTTCATGATTCAAATGTTTGTATACTTCGTAAATGCTTTTTAAGTCTGCGTTTTCAACTTCTTTTACAAAGTGAAGATTCTTGCTGATTTTCTTGTGCTTTTTGATCCACGACAGCATGTCCTTGTAGAACGTGGCTAGCTTCGACTGCACATAGACCAGGCTGAGCTCTCCATCTTCACATATTACATTTGAAGCAAGCAGGCTTCGTTTGATGTCATCAAAAGTAAAATTAAGAAATTGCTTAATAATGTCTGCTTCGATCTTTTTTAATTGATTTTGTTCAAAAAATTTTGCTTGGCCGATTAACCACAGCTTATTGAAAAACATTTTGAATGCAATCTTGCTGGAATTTAAATGGGATTTAGAAATTGCCTGTTGCTATATTTTATTTGATTAAAATATATATATCAATATCTTCACATTGTACGCCACTCTTGCGAATATTGTAGTTCTGTTGGATACTTCAACTGAGCATGTATTCAAATTTAGGATTTGAGTTTTTATTTTCAAATGGTAAAAATTTTCACTATTTTATACTAGAACGGTGTCCATCTTGAATTTTCCAAATATTTACTTATGTTTTTTAATTGGTTAGCTTTGCTCTCTATTATGACCAAGCGAACACATTTTTTATTTCTATTTAAATTATGAGAGTTCAAGTTTTAACTATTGAAATAATTAATTAAATATGGACAACAATGAACTAGAAAAAATTTACTCAGGTGTGTTAAAAATTAGACTAGTGTGTCAACTAGGTAGTCTCTTGGTAAAACAAGCTAGAGTTATAATTACATTATCGAGGAATTTCCAATAACCGCAGGCGACCCTCAAGTCAAAGTAATTAAACCTAATAAGCAGATTTCCCTAGCAACAAGATGTCTTCATCGCCAATGTTACATGATCTTTGAGAAAAAAACTAAAGTTAAAATCAATCTTGACCCTAAAATTAAAGGTAACAATTTTGGTAATGAGAAAAAAGTCTAATTTTTAGGCACCAGATTAGACTCAAAATTTACATCTAGTCTAATGGTAAATGAATTAAAAGAGCACTGTAATTTAAGGCTAGAGCACAGGGGCAAACTGGATTTAGGAAACACCGGCGAACATCAGATAATCTTTTCTTTTTAATTCAAAAAATTGTGGAATCATTTAATAGAAAAAAAAGAGTTTGCAGCCTTTTTTTTTGATATTTCTAAAGCCTTTGATAGGGTTTGGCATGAGGGTCTACTTTTTAAACTGATTAAAATGAATCCCACTCATTAATTGACTAACTGGGTTAGATCCTTTTTAGATAGTAGGACATTTAAGGTAAATGTGAATGATCATCTGAGCAAAGAATATAAAATAACAGCAGGTGTTCCTCAAAGCTCAGTAATTAGTCCTCTTTCATTTAGTATACATATTAATGACATCCCCAAAAGAACCAAAACAAATAATGAATACTCTCTGCTTTTCGCAGATGATCTAGTTACATTCTCCATTTTTAACAAATAAGGGAAACTTGAAAATAAGATAAATAAATACACCAACGAACAAGAACAATGGCTTATTAAATGGAAAATGAAGATATCAGTTGATAAGTCGTGTTCAGTAGTCTTTTCTAGGTACAAAAAAGAGGGTGATAATCTAAACTTAAAAATCTATGGAAACAGAATAGTGAGCCAAAAAGAAATCAAGTTTCTTGGTATTAAATTTGATTCTAAGTTAAACTTTAATGTACTGGTAGACGAAATCAAAGAATGCTGCAATAAAAGGTTAAATATTATTAAGATATTGTCAAACAAAAAATGGGGTCTCAATCAAAACACACTAGGAAATTTATATAAATCTTTAGTCGGATCGATTTTAGACTATTCTTTTCCTTGCTTGAATTCATTTTCGGAAAATAATATCAAAAAACTACAAGCAATTAAGAATACAGCAGTCAGATCTATCCTTAAGTTAAAATATGATACTCCCTCCAACATCGTGCAACATGAAGCTTTTAATAAACTAAAATTACTAACAGTCTCGAATCGTCTTTTTGAGTTGAGCGAGAAATATGTTGGGACAGGACTGAGTCTTTCTATTCCATTGGTTGAAAGACTGGTGAAAGAATACAAAGAAGGTTTCGAATCAAGATATATTGAATACCCAACTCCATTGTGTAATTGCTCCCTTACTATTTCTTCTTTTTATCCTGAAATTTGAACTATTTAAACATGTGCCACATGAAACAATATTTTCCAATTTATGTCTTTTCAACTTTAATTTTTTTTAGCTTATTTACTCTATTTTTGATTCCTTTTTTTTTTTATCTAATTTTATTAACTTTAATTTTATTTTTATTTTATTTTTAACTTATTCTGAAGGAGCTCTAGCTCGGTACAGAAAACAAATAAATAATATAAAGGCTTTATTAAATTTTTTTTAAAGAAAGGTTACGAGCAGGTAATTTTATTATTGCAAGGAACGAGCATCGCGACGAGCTAATAACCAGATGTGTACATAGGAAAATCTAGGATATAGTAATTCAGGGTTGAACCGTTAATGGGGTAAAACCGTGAATTCTTCTTTGAATTACTATAACTTTTCTATGAAATTATTTTATTTACTTATTTATTTATTTGTTTTCTGCACCGAGCTAGAGCTCCTTCAGAATAAGTTAAGAATAAAATAAAAATAAAATTAAAGTTAATAAAATTAGATAAAAAAAAAAAGGAATCAAAAATAGAGTAAATAAGCTAAAAAAAATTAAAGTTGAAAAGACATAAATTGGAAAATATTGTTTCATGTGGCACATGTTTAAAAAGTTCAAATTTCAGGATAAAAAGAAGAAATAGTAAGGGAGCAATTACACAATGGAGTTGGGTATTCAATATATCTTGATTCGAAACCTTCTTTGTATTCTTTCACCAGTCTTTCAACCAATGGAATAGAAAGACTCAGTCCTGTCCCAACATATTTCTCACTCAACTCATTAAGACGATTCGAAACTGTTAGTAATTTTAGTTTATTAAAAGCTTCATGTTGCACGATGTTGGAGGGAGTATTATATTTTAACTTAAGGATAGATCTTACTGCTGTATTCTTAATTGCTTGTAGTTTTTTGATATTATTTTCCGAAAATAAATTCAAGCAAGGAAAAGAATAGTCTAAGATTGATCCGACTTAGGATTTATATAAATTTCATAGTGTGTTTTGATTGAGACCCCATTTTTTGTTTGACAATATCTTAATAATATTTAGCCTTTTGTTGCAGCGTTCTTTAATTTCGTCAACTAGTATATTAAAATTTAACTTAGAATCAAATTTAATACCAAGAAACTTGATTTCTTTTGGCTCACTATTCTGTTTCCATAGATTTTTAAGTTTAGATTATCACCCTCTTTTTTGTACCTAGAAAAGACTACTGAACACGACTTTTCAACTGATATCTTCATTTTCCATTTAATAAGCCATTGTTCTTGTTCGTTGGTGTATTTATTAATCTTATTTTCTAGGTTCCCTTTCTTGTTAAAAATGGAGAATGTAACTAGATCATCTGCGAAAAGCAGAGAGTATTCATTATTTGTTTTGGTTCTTTTGGGGATGTCATTAATATATATACTAAATAAAAGAGGACTAATTACTGAGCTTTGAGGAACACCTGCTGTTATTTTATATTCTTTGCTCAGATGATCATTCACATTTACCTTAAATGTCCTACTATCTAAAAAGGATCTAACCCAGTTAGTCAATTAATGAGTGGGATTCATTTTAATCAGTTTAAAAAGTAGACCCTCATGCCAAACCCTATCAAAGGCTTTAGAAATATCAAAAAAAAAGGCTGCAAACTCTTTTTTTTCTATTAAATGATTCCACAATTTTTTGAATTAAAAAGAAAAGATTATCTGATGTTCGCCGGTGTTTCCTAAATCCAGATTGCTCCTAGATAAGGAGTGAATTTTGTTCCAAATAATTGTATAATATTGTAAATACTTTGCGTTCCAGGAGCTTTCCTTAACAACTCGTTATACTAATTGGTCTATAATTTAAAGGATCTTGTAAAGAAGAGGCTTTTTTTGAATCATAGTAATGTTCGATGTTTTCCATGCTTTAGGGACTCTACCTTCTCGAAGAGATAAATTAAAAAGTTCTATAATTTCTATTAATGAATTTCTAGATAAGTTTTTTAACATTAGATTATGAATTTGGTCAGGTCCTGATGCCGCTTCATTTTTCAATCTTTTTAGAGCCATAATTAATTTATTTAAGCAAATTGGATCATTAAAATTAGACTGATCATAATTTCTAAAGAATTCAGAGTTAGAATTAAGTATTTCGAAATCTTTATCACGATCTATTAAATCAGAATTAGGACTAAATATTGAAATAGGAGTTCTCCAAAGCATTTTCCCATTTCTTCATTAGTTTTGAATTCCTTGTCATTTAAAAACTAATTTGGGATTAAATTTGATCCTTTTTTTGATCTAAATTTATTAAATTTTTGCCAGAATGGTCTACTTGTTAGTGGGTTTTTTACCATTTTCTCAATAAAATCAAACCAATTTTGATTCCAGAATTTTTTTAAAGAGGCCTTTAACTCGAATGTAAGTTGATTAAATTTTTTCTTGAGATTTTGACAGCAAGTTATTTGAAAGTTTCTTCTTACTTTCCTACGTTCTTTTATCAGAATAACAATGTTCGGGGGAAGATTGGTTTTGTAGATTTTCTGCGAATGATAAGGAATCCTTTTATGTGAAGTAGAAATAATTTTTTCTGTAATTTTATCATTTAGATGATCTATTGTGAGGTAACTTTCAGTGATATTCACTATTTGAGAATTTAAAATCTCGCTGAATAATTGCCAGTTTGCTTTCTTATAGTTAAACTTTTTAGCTGCTGATTTATTTTCTAATTGATATCCCATAGAAATCGATGCTTCGATTGGGAAATGGTCACTAGTCATGTCTTGACTATTTAGGACACAAAAGTCGGTAATTTTGTCGATTAATGAAGATGAAACTAAGAAAAGATCAAGAATTTCAAAGTAATTCCTATTAAAAATATTGAAAGTAGGACGCTTATCATTAATTACTGAGAAGTCTAACTCATTGATTATTCTTTCCAACATTATGCCGTTTTCATTTTCTCCTACGCAGCCTATTTGCTTTGTTCTGGCGTTAAGATCACCACCTAAAATGTAGTTTCTACATTTTTTATTAACAGTTTTAAAAAACTCAAAGTTCAGAAGCATATTGGGTGGATTATAAAGACTGAATATAAACAATTCATTATTCTTTCCTAAGTTCATTTTTATACAAAGGAGTTCGGAATTGAATTCCTCATATAAGAAATCTTGTATAAATTCAATTCCTTCTTCAATTAAAATTGCTACTCCTCCTCCATACTTGTTGCGAGGTTTTGTTATGAATTGATAATTGTGAAAATCAAGATAAATATTTGCCTCACTTAAATCTATCTTTAGTTCATTGAGCAAAACAATGTCTGGACATTTTTGAGCTAAAAAATTGGCTAAGAGATGAACCCTACTAGGTAAATGTAAACAATTCCAGTGTGTAATTACTAACCTTGTTTTATTAAGAGGTTTTGAACTTAAAGTTGATTTATTTATCTTCTTGTTCATTCTAAATTTTCTTCAATGCTGTTTTGACCGGCAGTTTGCTGACCAATTTCGTTAGATGATTGATCTACTTGAATTGAACATTCAGTTGTTGAACTGTTTGATTCAGACTTGAAGGTACTGTCGTTTTGATTTTCTAAGACAACTAATGGTTTCTTTGATTCATTTTCCGTGAGCTCTTTTTCATTTGGATCAGATTCGGGAAATCTCTTGGTTTGATTTTTGGTTTGGAAAAAATTCTCAGTCTCATTCTGATCATTTGAGCGTACATTGACAGGTGACTGGCATAGTGGAAGAAAATCGTTTATATCGTCATTGAAATTTGGGATATTACGTCATTGAAATTTGTTGGCTGATATCCAGATGTTTTTGGCATCACATTTTCATCATTATCTTTTTGGTCAGCTTCAAATAATGATTGCGTTTCTTCTTGGTCAATGTAAAGATCATTGTAGTCAATCTTTTTCCTTTCAAGCGACTTAAGCTTTTCGGCAATGGAGCATTTTTTTGTCAAATGTCCTTTCTGATGACAATTTTCGCATAGTGTTTCTTTGACAGGGAATTTAGCAATGTTGTGTCCTTCATCATCACAAAAATAGCATTTCTGCTTTTGTCCAACAATTGACACAAGACACTTTAAACCATACATTATTGTGGGGCCTGACAAGCTTCCAATAATTTTCTCAACTTCTTTTGGAAATGATATTTTCACCCTTCTGACACCATTTTTCCTCTCGGGTCTATCTTTATATATTTCTTCGGTAATGTGTTCAATATTGAGCGTTTTTCAAATTTTGAAAAAAAAATTTTTCTATCAAATAAAAAAAAAGAATATAAAGAACGTCTTTATTAATGAAAATGACCATAAAAAAGAATCTTTTTATTTTTTTTTATTTCATTTAAACGACTAATCTTTGCTACTTAAAAGAAAATGCCGATCCTCAAAAGAAAACTTTCTTGATAATTGGGAAAAATTTGAACAAAGAACACTGTATTTTTTGATGCTGATTACGAATTTCTTATTGAAAAATTCAATAAATTAAACGGATTTTCTGTTATTTTAAAATAAAATAAGTTTAAGAAAAAAAATGGGATTGGGGTTAAACCGTTAATTTCATTTTTTGCAATAAATAGTGTGAATTTTCTATTTGATTGATATTTAAAAAAAAAAACTTTTTAAAAATGCCGAGAAGTAACTTCCAAAAAAACCAAAAAGCTTATTGCGAAGAAACTTTACAAATAGCCATTGCCGAAATTGAAGCAAAAATAATTAAACAAACATCAAGCTTCTGTGCGCTTTAACATTCCATATTCAACATTTAACGACCGGATCAATGAAAAGTATAAGAGACCTGCATATGGTAAAGGTGCTCCCCCATGAATCCCTAAAGAATTTGAAACGCTTTTAGTTGAAGTGATCAAACAATTAGCTGATTGGGGTCATGGTATTAAATTTGCTAGCATTAGTAACCTTGTGAAACGCTATTCCAGCAAATATAGGGAAAACGTCAACAAAAAAAACGAGGATTAAAAGAAAATACGTTGAAGTTTTGACTGAGAATCAAGTTTTGAAACAATTAGAAGATGAAGAGGCAAAAAAATTGAACAAAAAGAGGAAAAAAGTGGCAACAATCAGTGATGATGAAGATGAAGAAGATTCTGAAATTGAAATATCTCCACTGAACGACCAAAAAAGTTGTTACAAATGTAAAACAGTATTTGGAAAAATGAAAACAAATCAAAACAAAAGGATTTTTTGTGAAAAATATAACAATTGGTCTTGTGGGAAATGCCTTCCAAGAGGCTTTGATTTAACTATGGAATTTTTTTTTTCAAAAAAGTGTTCTAAATAGATAAATTTTGTTTTAAAATAGGAAACATATATTTTCTTATACTTTTTTTTGTATTTTAATTGCTTGAACTTTAATTCACGGATATACCCCAATGTAAGTGTTGAAACGTTAATGAAAGATCTTATTTTATTTTAACTATAACTTCTGAACCGTTCTTTTATTTTAAATATAGTATTTTTAAAGACAATATTCTCTTTTATTTTTTTATATTTTTTTCGAAAAAAATAAAAAATCTCACATTTAATTAGCGATCAAAAAAAAGAATTCACGGTTTTACCCCGTTTGACTATACTGAACGATTTTTCAATTCAAGAATTGAAACCCTGCATTCTGATTCGACGAATACTTCAGCGAATTATTATAAAAATTTGATTCAATATTTTTTTGGTCTTACGCAACCACGTTTAGCTTGTTGAGGACTTAATACGATAATTTACGATAATTTTTGTTGGCCTTCCTCTCATTTTTGAAGTTGGAGCTTATGTTGAAGTTGTTGTGTTGTTGTAGTTGAAGATGTAGCTGTAGTTGGAGCTTTATCTGCACTAGCTTTATCTCCCACGTTTCATTGTTGATCTCGAATATATGAAATGAATCGTTCCATGTTTTAAAATCATTATTCATTATTTTATCACTTTTTGATGTTTACATGTCAATAATTTTCAATTAAGCTTTTTTAATTAGCTACCAAAAAAACTATTTTAGCTACTCGAAAAAATATAATCCTTTCAAATTTAGAAATTTTTTTTTTGCTCAAAATTTTCTGAAAGTTTAAGTGACGCCATCCAAAAAGTCTGCCATATTTTTGGCCAACCGAAGAAAACAATAGTCATTAATTGATCCGAATAAAGGTTTATATAAATTTCCTAGTATATATTGAATAAGATTGGCAGTATCTTTATTATATTCAGCCTTGTATTCCATCGTTCTTTAATTCGTCAACCAGTATATAAAAATTCAAATAAGAATCGAATATAATACCATGAAACTTGATTTCTTTTTGGCTCTCTTTTCTGTTTCCGTAAATTTTTAGTTTAAGATTATCACTCTCTTTTTTGTATTGAACACGAATTTTCAACTGACATCTTCATTTTCAATTTAATAAGCCATTATTCTAGTTCGTTGGTGTATTTATTAATCTTATTTTCTAGGTTCCCTTTCTTGTTATAAATGGAGAATGTAACTAGATCATCTGCGAAAAGCAGAGAGTATTCATTATTTGTTTTGGTTCTTTTGGGGATGTCATTTATATATATACTAAATAAAAGAGGACTAATAACTGAGGCACACTTGCAGTTGTTTCAAGGCACACATATAGGTTTCCTCGTGTGCAATAATTAAGACCCCACTTTTTGTTTGACAATATTTTTATTAAGTTCAACCGTGAACTACAACGCTGTTTTATTTCATCAACCATTGGGGTAAAGGTTAATTTTGAATCAAATTTTATACCTAAAAACTTAATTTCCTTTTGACTCTAATTTATTTTCATATATTTTTAATTTTAAGTCAATATTTTCCTTATTATATTTAATGAAGACAATGAAGCAAGACTTTTCAACAGATATTTTCATTTTTAACTTGAAGAGCCATTTTTTTAGTTCGTCTAAGTATTTGTTTGTCTTATTTTCTAGATTTCCTTTTTTCTTAAAAATATAAAATGTAACCAAGTCATCAGCAAAAAGAAGAGAGTATTCATTATTTGTTTTATTTCTTTTAGGAATATCATTGACAAAGATACTAAAAAGTAATGGACTAATTACGGAGCCTTGAGAAACACCTGCAGTAATATGGTATTCATCACTTATGTGACCATTTACATTTACTTTAAATGATCTTGAGCCTAAAAACGAATTAATCCAATGTATTAGGTATTGTACAATGTATTTGTTATAAATGAAGAATTTAACTAGATCATCTGCGAAAAGCAGAGAGTATTCATTATTTGTTTTGGTTCTTTTGGGGATGTCATTAATATATATACTAAATAAAAGAGGACTAATTACTGAGCCTTGAGGCACACTTGCAGTTATTTGATTTTCTTCGCTCAAGTGGTCATTCACATTTACCTTAAATGTCCTACTATCTAAAAAGGATCTAATCCAGCTAGTCAAGTAATGAGGTGGATTCATGAAAAAGAAAAGATTATCGGATTTTCGTCGCTGTTTTCTGATTAAAGATTGCTCCAAGATAAGAAGTGAATTTTGTTTCAAAAAATTGTATAATCTTGAATATACTATTCTTTCCAGTAAATTTTCTAAACAATACTAATTGGTCTTTAATTAATAATAATAATAATACTATATAATAGTTTTTTAATAGTTAAATGATTAATATTTATTTTTCTTCTTTAATTCTCAGATTAAATTTAATTTAATTTCTTAGTAATAGTTTTGAATTTAAGTTTTGAATATAAATTTAAAAAAAAATCTTCATTATTTCGAGCTATTTTATATAGTATATTATTTTATATAATAAGGAAATTGAAAATAAAAATCAGACAATTAATATTATAAAAATGAAGTTTATTTACTTGAAAAAATCTAAAAAAAAATTTACTATATACAACATTACAAGATTTCAATTAAAACTAAAATGTATTCATCGCCTATTTTGATCTTTTAGAATATAATTTTTCTTACTAGCAAAAATTATGAAAAAAGTTTTAAACCAGTTGCTTTCAATTTTGTTAAAAGTAAACCATTCATTTCAACTCTTTGCTGTAAGATATTAATTTTTCAGAGTTTTTTTAAGGTCTTTCTCAGAGATATTAATTGTTGTATCATCTACACACATTTTGATATTTAAATTATTAAATAAAAATGGTGTATCATTTACAAAATTATGATAAAGGAATGGACCTATATTAAGGGGTTTAGACTTAAAAGTTCTTGAATCCAGAAATGATCTAACCCAATGGATAAGATAAGGTGGTAAGTTAATTTTTATTAGCTTGTAAATAAGATCCTCATGTCAGACTTTATCATATGCTTATGATATATCAAAAAATAAACAACAAACTTTTTTTTCCAGTTAAACGATTCTACTTTTTTTAAAAAAGGAAGATTGCTAATTAGAAAAAGTGTATTCAAATCGAAAATAAAATAAAATCAGATTTATTTATATTAATTAATTCATTTATTAAGATGAAATTTATTGTATTTAAATAAAGAAAAACAAAGTAATATTAAGAAAATTATTAAAGGCTAAATTAAAACACAAAAAAAGATCAGAGTTGTTAACCATTGGAATGCCCTGCCAGCCGAAGTTACCGACTCTCAATCAATCAACCATTTCAAGAATAATAACGACGCCTTCAAGTCTAGCATATGATTTCACTATAGCGCACTAGTTCCTTCCACCTTTTTTTATTGTATACTTCTTCTATTTTAATTTTTCACTGTAATTCTATTTAAATTGTAATTTTATTTGATTTGTAATGGTATTTAAACTGTAATCTTTTATTATGTAATTCTATTTCTGTATTCTTGCATATTTTTCCTTTGAAAAATTCTTGTACATAATACTTACTTAATTCCACACAATACTTTCTTAGATTAAATAAAACAATGACTCTTATTGAACTAAAAAAAAAAAAAATGTATTTGTCTGTTATTTTCCATCTTTTCTGCGTAATTTCGGCTACCATAAATGTCCTCCTAGTAGGTCATCTCCGCAAGCTTGCTTGCTGTAGCTTATTATTATTATTATTATTATTATTATTATTATTAAGTCGCAAACTTGGTATATAACTAGATCAGATTTGTTTTTAAGTCACAAGTCTTAAATAAAAAAAATTTAAGTCAAGTCAAGTAAGTAAGTAAGTATTTATCATAAACAGCTGATAAAATTTCTCGAGAGTATAAAAGTTAGGAGGGACAAAAATCAGTGAAACCATCAAGTTCATTTATTACAAAAATCAAGATTATTGTGAACTAGCTGAACCTCTTTATATTTAAGCTCATATCTATAAAATGAGCTAAAATATTTATTATCATAGTTTAAGTAATAATTTTATGAGTTAGAGTCATCTTTTGTTCTTTTAAAAAATTAATATTTTTTGAGAAAAAATCAATGTTTATTTTACCAAACAGATGATTTTTTTAAAAATCGACACATAAAATAAGCAATTTGACTTAACTATTTATATTTTGAAAGTTAAAAAGTTAAAAAAAATAGTTAATACAAAAGACTTGATTTCAAAAAAATTTTCTTTTTAAAATCAAAATTTAGGTATTGGTTCAATCTAAATAGTGTCAATTTTAGCTAAACAATTTATACTTATTCGGCACGACATAAAAAAAAATTAATGATCTTGAGGCCCATTTTATTTTGAATTTTTTTAGATAGTGTTTAAAGGTGAATATTGATCTTTGATTTTTAGATTTTATTAAATTAAATTATATTTTCTCGGTAAAAGTTATGATAGTTGAAAATAACATCAGCAATAGAATAAAATATTAGGAAAATTTCCTCCAAAATATTAAAAACAAAATTTTATAGTTGCTTATCTTATTTATTAAATTTTAGTGATGATCAAAATGATCAAAAATTGTTTTTGATATAATTTTTTTAATAAACTTGAAAATTAGTGCTTCTCATTATAAAAAAATTTATTATTAATAATTTTTTCAAACTGTCATATTTTTTATATAAGGACTGAATAGTTTTAAGTGATTCACAAAATTTAGAAAATAAAATTAAAAATTAATCATTCAAATTTTTGTGTTTCTATTTTGTTATAAAAATCAATTGAATTGTCTTCAAGAAATTACTTCTAAATAAAAAAATTTTTTTTTGGCATGAAATTTTTTATCTGAATGTTATATAATTAAACTCTCATATTTTTTCCGACTTTATTTTCAACCTGTTTTATCACAGAAAGTAAAATTTTTGATTTTCAAAATTAATAAAATATGAATTTATTTTTCTTTTCTTACCGATTTATTTTAATTTATTAAGCTAATAAAAATACTAAAAATGAATTAATAATATATTTTTTCAGAACTAGATTTTAACAAGATTTAAATGCCATCTTTATTGTTTATTAAGTAGACAAGTTATTTTTTAAAAGCCTTTACGACAAAGCTTTTTAAATTAGGAATTTACATTTAACAATAAATATGCAAATAAAAAGAAACAAATTTATATAAAAATTCTAAGCAAATATTAACTCAATTTTTGTCGTATTGATTATTTTCCAAATCAGAAGCTTTTTATTTTCTTGCTTTTTTTATTTTTATTTTTATTTCTAATATATTTTTATTTTTGAAGGGCTCTCTTTGATCATTTCTAATTCTAATACTGAATGATAAAATAAAAAAAAATCTAATTTCAGTTCACAATTTCTTTCAATAGACCCAATTTTGGCTACAAACCATTTCTTACTTTCGATCTTGGTTATACATTTCGAAGATGCTAGTTTTAGATGAATATTGGTATATTTCGTTTTTTAGAATTAAACAAATTAATGAATAATAATAAGTTAATTATTTAAAATTTTTTTTGGCTAAACTTTTTCTCTTTTCAATTAAATTTATTAAATTTATTTTTGTTTTTTATTATTTAAATCGCCATTTATTTATTATGAAAAAAATATTTGCGAAATAAAAAAGGAAGATCATGTGTCTTCCATTAACCGAAAACAGAACTGCGAAAATTTTAAATCATAAATCTTAATTTTTATTTTATTATTATTCATATACGAACTTCTGTAAAAAAGTTTTCTAGCAAGTCTTTTATTATGCCCTCTTCTGATACTAATAAAATTAAAAACATAATTACATTTGAATCAAATCACCTAACTTAATCAAACTATTGATTTAGAATTTTTCTCTTACTAATAATATTTTTTAATTTTTTTTTACTTCATGTGTTGCACTAAAACTTTGCAGCGGATATCAGCATGGTATTATGGTAAAAAAGTTTTTTTTCTTACTGCATTGGAGATTGTTGTTTGCCTCTTAACTAATTTAAAATATTTTAATATTGGTCTTGGCTAGTCAACTATGTTTCTAGAATTTTTAAGGAATTTTTCAATATTTTTGTAAAGGGATTTGGATCAATTTTCTATTAATTATCTTCAGAAAAATCTTTAAAGAATTTTTTCACCAAAATATTTTTGCCCGGGCAAAACCAACATTATTATACTTAAATTGGTTAAAGGCAAACAGAAATATAGAAGAATTTTCAAAGATTTTTAAGGTTTTTGAACATTTTCTCCAAATAATCTTCAGATTATTTTGAAATATTTTTTACTTTATTCTCTTTTTTTTCTTTATCTCTTTCAATATTTAATATTAAATAAGGATCTGGTGTAAAATAATCAGAATGATAATGTTTATTTTAAAAAAATTTTTTTTTTCCTTTTTCATTTTTTGTGGAGCACAGGGTCATTACTTTTTATTTCCACACAAGTCGATATTTCGCCTTTACCCTTACTTCTCCCAGTGCCATTCCCATTTTGGTGAGCTCTTTCATGATTGTTGACTTGTTGACTACTGCTGGTCGTTTTATCTTGCGTCGGCCAAATTTAAGAAAAGTTTTCTATATTCAAAAGTAAGTTACACTTCATTTTCGAATGAATCACATTTTTTAAAGAATCCTCCGACTTTAGCAGTTGATTAGTTCGACAAAATGACTGCATATTCCAGATGTGATCATGTGAGCTTAAATCAAGGACTAAAATTTATTCTATGGGGTTTGAGGTTTTTATCTAGATATTTTAATTAAAAAGTTAAAATATAAGATAAATAGTATCGAATAAAAATTTATACAATGATTAAAAAATTGATGTAATTCAATCTAGCTAATTTTTTTTGTAAGTTTTATGTTATTAAATAAATGTTTACAATAATGTTTGGCTAATGAAAGTATTAAATTAGCGTATTTTATTTTTTTCAAGAGTAAAATTCATGGAAAATTGAAGTTTATGATCAAATTTCGATTATAAAATTTGAATTTTATTGCAGAAGTATGTTTTTTAAGTAAAAATGTGTTTCTGTATTTAATTTTTAGAAATATTCGAAAATATCTTTTTTAAGGTGAATTTTTAGCATGATTATGAAAGTATGACCAAAAATATTTGTAAAACAAAACAAATAATTATGCATTTTGCTTTTAGATTAAGAGCAAAAATCAAGGACAAAAGATAAAGTACGACAAAAGATCACGTACGACCAATCTACTGTATGCACTAAATATTGAACCAGTTATCTCGAAAATAAAAAAATTAAAACTGAATTTTGCATCCAGAATAATTGGTAATGAGTGTACTGGAAAAATATTTAGAACGAAAGAAACTGATCGAAATAACGGTAATAAACTTGTACAAGAGTTAAGAGAGATTCTTGGCTCGAATGAGTTCATTACTCAAGAAATTTTAACTAAAAAAGTAAATAAAATCAAGGAAGAAGACGAGATAAAAAGTAAAAATGGAATATGTGAAACTATAAAATTTTGCCTGGAAAATATGGACGAAAGGAAAGAGCAATTAAAATTAATAGTTAAAGCTTACTCATGTAAAACTGGTCCTTAAGTGATAGAATCAAACAAAACTCAATAAAATTCGATGCGTTCTTGGTTCTTGTTTTATACGTGACTGAAAAATAATAACAAAGGGATAAACAAAATTTAAAAAGAAAAAAAAAAAAAAAGGAAAAAAAAAAAACTTACATACGACTTTTCAAAAGGTTTTATCTTTTTTTTTTTTTTTTTTTTGTATCTCAATATTTGAATATTTAATCTAAAATTAATCTTTTGTGGTATTTATGTAATAATTTATTTTAATATTTTAATTTCTTAAACATAATTGTAAATTAAAAATAGGAAAACTAACAGTACAAAAATCCTTGTATTTAATTTATTTTTAACATCGCCAAGTCTGGCGTAATTTTATGAATAAATAATAATAATAATAATATTCAAAAGTAAGTTACACTTCATTTTCGAATGAATCACATTTTTTAAAGAATCCTCCGACTTTAGCAGTTGATTAGTTCGACAAAATGACTGCATATTCCAGATGTGATCATGTGAGCTTAAATCAAGGACTAAAATTTATTCTATGGGGTTTGAGGTTTTTATCTAGATATTTTAATTAAAAAGTTAAAATATAAGATAAATAGTATCGAATAAAAATTTATACAATGATTAAAAAATTGATGTAATTCAATCTAGCTAATTTTTTTTGTAAGTTTTATGTTATTAAATAAATGTTTACAATAATGTTTGGCTAATGAAAGTATTAAATTAGCGTATTTTATTTTTTTCAAGAGTAAAATTCATGGAAAATTGAAGTTTATGATCAAATTTCGATTATAAAATTTGAATTTTATTGCAGAAGTATGTTTTTTAAGTAAAAATGTGTTTCTGTATTTAATTTTTAGAAATATTCGAAAATATCTTTTTTAAGGTGAATTTTTAGCATGATTATGAAAGTATGACCAAAAATATTTGTAAAACAAAACAAATAATTATGCATTTTGCTTTTAGATTAAGAGCAAAAATCAACATTACCAAATTAAGAATAATTTTGAAAATTAATTTTTGTATCCAAAGTTAAACTAATTTCAACAGAAAACTCACCTATCAAAATGCGCTTTGGTATACATTTATATTTAAATTGCTTATTCAATGATATCAAACTCCATCTAATTGTCTAACAGTGTTGCCAGCAGCTACATTATCTTTGTTTACCTTCTTTAGATAAACACTGCTCAAATATTCTAATACACTGATAAAATTGTTTAAATTTGAATAAATTACAAAAAGAAATTTACAAAAATTTGAAGATGTATCTAAATTTAGACGAAAAAAATTTTAATCTCAATCTAAAGTAAACATGTTAAGGCATAGATAAAAATCAAATTTTAATTAACGAATTTTTCTGTAATAAAAAAGCCATTTATTTTTCGACTTTTTATTTTTATTATAATAAGATGCAACTTAAATTTACTTTAATTTTTTTTATTTAAATTGGCATTAAATTGAAAATTATGGCTAGAATTTGTCACGAGGCAAACAAAGCTAATTAGCTTCGAGGAACGTGCAAGGCCAAACTTTCACTCAAAGCATTTGAAGATAAATCAAAATTTAATAAAAATGGTAATAAAATTTATAATGCTGTGTCATCAAAATTTATTTTTCCAAATATTAGCTATACGATACTTTGAATGTCAACGAAACGTCTAGAATTAATCACAACATCACATATAAATATCAGATAATACTTTCTAAAAGATTTTTGAAATTAGCATCTAATTTGTGATCATTTTTCAAATTTTTCAACTCTTCCACATCAAATTTTGATGTTTTGTCATTTTTTAGAAGTTTTTCCACAATTCGACACACTTTGTCTATCACATTTAATTTCTCTCCAACTCTTTCCTTCATTTCAGTTGTATCTAAACCATAAAAATACAAAATTTTTATACAATGGCTCAGGACTGGTCTTGCATGGCAGTGGATTCGTTCGGAACAAGTGTCAACAATAGCCATGATCAAATCAATGCTGGACTCGATGAATTCCGACTGTTTATCAAAGTCCAGACCAATCTTGGAGCTTTCAAGTGAATCAAAGGCAATTGTCAAGCATTTTTCCAAATGACGGCTCGCGAATACACCCATTTGGTTGACGAACAAAATTAAATTTGTGTAATAAACTGTTTTGGCACTAATGCTCGTGGTCATGTAGCAATTGGTGAGCATTGAGCCCATTGTTTGAGAGTGCTTGCGGTAGTAGTGCTCTCCTGAAGCATACTCCGGTTCCATGATAGCCAAGAGCTTTAGCATTGATTTTCCAATCGAGTGCAAAAACTCGACACACTCTTTGTCGTTCAAGTACTTGCCAAAGGTCTCGTAAAGCAATTGGGCTCTCATGTTGAAGAGAAGTTTGGCCTGGGTCAAATTATCCAGCAGGTGATTTAGAATGCGGAGAGCGTGGATTTTTTTCTGATAATCCAGCTCTTCTAGATAAAATATGCCGTATCTGAGCGTGACTTCAAGCAGGGCTTCGTCGTCAAAGCCCGGAAAGTTGACCTTAAAAATGTGTTCCTCAAACTTTTGCTCCATGTCGGTGCATTCTTGAGCAAAAAAATTTCTAGCCTTGCCAAAACCCTCAATTAGTTTGACTCTTTTTTGCTTGGTTGAAGTCAAGTTTAAAAAGTTGCCAGATAATGTCATTTTAATTATTAGCTATTGAATGGATGCTTGGTCTTGATTAAGTGGGAGAACAATAAAAAAAAAGCAAGTCCTAAACGCACTAGGATACAAAGTTAAAATATTTTAAAATAAAAATTAGAATAATTAAATTCAACGCAATTACATTAAGAGTAAAATAATAGCTTTTTTTCCTCGGGTATAAATACAGGCTCTCACAAATAAATTTTTCTTTTCTTTTTTATTTTTTAAATTTCAAATTTTTGCACACTTTAAACTAAATCTTATCTAGATAGAACCATGCTTTAGAATATATTATGATCGTTCTAGATCAGCTGAAATTTTAGTAAGCGCAATTTCACGGAAAAGGTTGTTCTATTAAAATAAATTATGATTCAAGTAAAACAAAATTCGATCACTTTTCCTTAGGAACCGATTTATTTATTCGGCGCAGAAAATTTAAAAAAAATTAGTTACATAATTTAACCATAGTACAATCACGCAATTTCCAAAAAAAACATTGATGAAAATTGAGAAACAAAAAAGGACTTAAAAACTTATTTTCAATAAATTTTTAAAAAGTTTAAAAATTAATAACTCTGATCAAGGTATCAAATGAATTAATAATTAATAAATTATTACCCAGTCTAGACGTAAATCGAAGCACTTAAAAAATTTAGAAATTTTAAATGATAAAATTTTATTTTCATAATTTAAAGCCTCTAACATTTAATTACTATAATGTTAGATTCAAAAAAATCAAACAAAAAAGCTCACTCCTGGACTAATAATCAAGTTATATCTTTGTTTATTTGAATCACCTTTTTCATTGCTTGCATGATTGATCATTGTAAATTATTTTTTAATTTTTCAATTAAATTAAAAATTAATTTAGATTTAATGAGAGAAATAAAAACCAAAAAATGGAAAAAATAAATCACCAAGAAATAAATGATTACACGGCATCACAAGAGTAGAATGAAATTTAAGTAAAAAAAAAATTTATTTAATTTTATTTGTAAAGTCAATTTTGGGAAAAATGTCGAAACAAAAAAAGTGTTTCCAGCACCGATAGCTTGACCGAAAATTACGAATTGAACCAATACTTCATGAACATAGCTATACTGGTTTCTAAGCGCCGAAAAAATGTCAAGCACCAGGTACTTAGGAAAATAAAAGATTCTTAAAATTGGACTTAATTTTTGACCAGGCAGGTGCATGCATTGTCAACTCGAGTAATAAAATAATTGGCACTGGAAATTACACCCACAATAGTCCATTGAAAGAAGAGGTTCTTTCTTGGTTTAAGGAGACAAAGCCTAAAAATGATTACTGTAAGATTTTAGCTTAACTTTGACCAAAGCAAGACCAGATTTTTATCTTTTAGTGGAGCATGCAGAAGTGAACGCTATTCTGAGCAAAACCGAAAGCTGTTTGGATAATTGTACAATGTATTTGACATGTTTTCCATGTATAGAGTGTGTAAAATTGATTGCGCAGTCTGGTATTCGTAAAATTGTCTACATTGATGATTCTTGTTGTCAAACGTTGAGCGAAAACGAAATTTTTGCTTCCAAAGTTCTTCTTCAGTTGTCAGGTGTTTCTCACTACAAACTTGAATAATTTTTTTTCGAGATTAAAATTATTTTGTTTTTTTTTTGAAGTTTTCATTTAAATTGTTTTGTAAAGAACGATTGATTCCTGGACCAAAAATTCAATTTAATTAAAATTTTTTTAATAGTGAATTTTTGAATTATTTTTGTAAAAAGTGTTACATTTTTTTCTATTCGAGATTTTTTATCTCTGAGTAGTATAATAAAAATATGATTTTATTAGTTTTTTTATTCCTTATCAATTTTTTAATTTTTGAGTGAACTTTACTCTGAATTTTTAAAATTGCAAGAAAAATTTATTTTTTTTACTAAAAGTTTAAAATTATTTAATGGGCTGGGTTTAAAAAACCATTTTTTACTTACAAAAAAATTAAATTTGAAATAAACTAATTCACTGACAGATAAAATAATTCAATTCATAGGAAAATTTTAAAATTCTTAAAATTATTATTATTTAAGTGAAAAGAAAGAATATTTAAAATTTCGAGTGTATTGCTCAAAAGTATTTTTAAGCAAACCAGTCTGAAACTTCCATTTCATGTCGCTCCCAACATCGATGCCTAAGTCATTTTTTACCTTACTTATCAAGACTGTGACGAAAATCTCAATTGTAAATACTTGGTCGAAATTTCGATTAACTTGACCATTACCAAACAGCATTTTTACATTTTACTTGCATGCACCATTTGTCGCACCTTTCTACTATCCTATCGAGATCTTATTGCAAAGCATAATTTTTCTCTCTAGTTTCAACAGTGTGAACCAACTAACTGTCATCTGCATAGGGTTTCAAGTGGTTTTGAACAGTGTAAGGTAGGTCGTATATAAATAATATAAAAAGAAGAGGGCCTAGTACTGAACCTTGTGCAGTCCACTTGTGACTTTTACCCATTCTGACTCTCTACAGTCCACTACGACCCTTTGTTATCGATTGGAAAGAAAGGATTATATCCAATCGTGGAGCATGCTGATCTTTATTAATCAAGCTTTTTCTGTTAGGTACTCGGAAAACGTTTTTTTCAAATTTTTCTTTAAATTTTTTTGTTTTTCAATTTTTTTTTAAATTATTTAATTTTTTAATTACAAAATAAAGATTAATTTAATCGTTTTCATATTAAAAATTTCTTTTTCCCTATTTTAATTCGAATGTTTTGGAAACTCATTTTTTAAATTAAAATGAATTTTTAAATTAAAATGAATATTTAAATAAAGTTTTAAAATTTTTTATTATTCAAATACAATATTCGAAGCTGATTTCCGCTCAAAAAGCTACTTATTCAAATATCGGTTCGAATATGCATATTCGATTTGAATCACTTGGTGTTTATTAGAATCTTGAGTGTGAGAAGAAGTACTTAGGGTATTTTTAATTTTTGTTATTTTTCAGAAATTGGGACTTGACCTAGTTTCAAATTTCATGTTTAGAAGTAAACTAATATAAAGCCAAAAGATCGCCAAAATTTTTCCTTTTTCTGTATCTGAATTATAATCTCGGTCATCTTTAAAAAAAGTAAGTTTTTTTGAGCTGAACTTATCTATTTTCGTACGAAAAGATCTACATGAAAGTTGATTTTTTCATGTTTTTTTTTGAACTCCAGTTTCGGTTCCAATATATTGAAGAAATTGGCTTAAATATAAAAATTGAAGATTTACTAATACAGTGTTTATAGTTAAACTGTATATTGGGTAATATTACGTTATTTTACGTGATTTTACGTCATAAAATGTAAGCTTACATAATATTACATCATTACTTGTATGTAAATAAAATGTAAGATAACATAATCTTACGTAATTTTACGTTAGATTACACCAGTTTAAGTAAGTTAGGCCGAAAGGCTTACGGCCAAAAAAGCCGGATTTTAGAGGAAAAAGTGGAAAATAAATAAAAATTTTTGAATTTTTATATCCTAATTTGATGTGATAATATGAAGTATTTTATCATATTTTCCAAATTAATGTAAAAATTTGTAAAGTACCATTTTTTTTTGCTAAAAGATGATTTTAAAAATAACAAATCAATTTTTGCAATTAAAAATGATAGAATGTATAACTAAATATTATCTGATCATTTATTAGCCTTCTGTGCAGTTAACTTCAATTATAACTTTGTTCTGCACCAATATAATGTCCATAAACATAATTCTTATGAGTGTATGTGTTTTTAGGAAAGCTATTTATAATGATGGGTAAAAAAATATAAAGTCAAAAAGGAAATCTTTACAAGAAAATCGGACTTTATAACAGAGACACAAGTTTCTCCAAAAATTAATGAATTTCAAAAACTCTTAGGGAAAGAAAAATGTATGAAATACATAAGTGGGCTAAAACAGGCAATTATTAAGATTTTAATAAAAGTGATGGAGGCTGGTCAAACTCAAAAATTTTAGATTAGAATCTTTTATCAAAATAAAGGTAAAAAAATAAAATTTTAATTTTTTATTTACAAATTTTTTTTGTTTCACTTTTCGAATAATTTTTAATTTCAAAAATTGTTTTGTTATTTTTAAAATCATCTTTTAGCGAAAATAAAATGGTACTTTACTAATATTTACATTAATTAAGAAAATATTACAAAAAATTACATATTATCACATCAAATTGTGTAATTTATCAGAAAAAGATGCAAAGAAATGTAATAAAGTGTGGAGTTTTTGTTTCAAAAATTGTTTTATAAAATTCAAAATTTTTTATTTATTTTCTTCTTTTTCCTCTAAAATCCGGCTTTTTTGGCCGTTAGCATTTTCGGCCTAACTTCCTTAAAATGGTGTAATCTAACGAAAAATTACGTAAGATTATGTTATCTTACATTTTATTTACATACATGTAATGATGTGATATTATGTAAGCTTACATTTTATGACGTAAAATAACGTAATCTTACTCATTAAACAGTTTAACTTTAAACACTTTAATTACGCAAAATTAACTTATAATATAAATTATCTAATATTATAAAAATCTAAATATTTAACTCTAACAAAAAAAACTAAATAAAACAAAATTTTTAATAAACCTTTTTATTTTTTTAACAAATCATTAAAACAAATGGCTTTTCGCTTGTATTGATCAATTTATACTATTGTTTACGAGTGACGTGGTTTTTGGGAAAAGACATTCTAGAGATGTATTCTTATCTCTCATCTTACTGCTTTGAACCTTACGAAAAATATTGCGTGTTTGATTTTTTGGTTACTCTATTGATGCAAGAGAGTCTTGCAAACCTAATTCCCTAAAAATATTCTGTTTCATTTGACCATTTCCCGTTTTTAAGCTTTCCTTCACGAAGTGGCAATTTAATTTTTCTGTTTTCACAATAAAAACATATTGTTTCTTTCTTTTCTTTTTTTCGGAGTTTTTTAGTATTTAGTTTTTGTTTTAAATAAAAAGAAGTTACAGAACTCTGTTCTTTTATTTAATTTAATAGTTCACGCTATTAAATTGGTGGCAGCGGTTAAACAGTTTTTACTCAAGGAATTTATATCCTATTTAATCATGGACAGGAGAGATTGGTTTATGTCGCTTAATGTCCAGTTATGTACTGCAGGCCCAGAATTAGCAGTTTTTCAATATTTTATATTTTTGTTCAACGGAGTCTTAGGTGTTGTGGTAGTGGTAGCCACATTAATATCTGCCACGTTTGGAATGATGTAGTTACAGAACGTGTCAATCGGTAGGCCTATTGAGCGACATCGACAAGACTCCGATGAGTTCGTCATTCCTTCGTGACTGATTTCGGACTCTATGATTATAACATCATGCCATTTGGATTTACCAACGCCCCGGCTACGTACCAGCTGATGATGGAGAAAGTGCTAAACAAACCACTACAGAGGTTTTGTAAAAAGCAATACTGCTATAGTCGGCACTTTTCACAAAGCAACAGAGAAAGGGAAGAAGTTTGTATGGGACGAGGACTGTCAAATGAGTTTTGATCAATTGTGTACCTGTCTTATAACGACCTAGACTGGAGTCCTTATTCTTTCCAATTTTAACAAGGAAATACTCCTTGAGACCGACGCTAGCCAGTGCAGTGCAGGCGCGGTGTTGGCTCAAAAACATTAGGGTTCATGGTGACCAGTGGCGTGTTGGAGCAAACGTTTTTCGAGGAAGCAAAGGAACTACTCCACAGCCGAAAAATAACTCCTGGCTCTAGTCCTCGTAGTATTACACTTTAAGCAATTTATAATCGCGCGGAAATTCATTATTTGCACGGATCATAAACCTCTCATCTAGCTAAAAAATCTAAACAGCCCTTGATGTGGCTTTGTGAATTTCGCATATTCGAGTTTGATATACAATACAGGGAAGGTCATCTCAATTGCAATGCTGACGGCTTATCACGGTGATTATGAAACGGAGATGACGAGGAAGTTGAAAGCAAGAAAGAAGAGGATGAACTTGACCCGGCGAATGTAGTGAACAATGTCCCCCTGCAAGAGATGGAGGCCAATAAGAGCCAATTCGAAGTCTCGCATATCGAAAATCTTTACAAATGGTTGAGAGACGGACACCGGCCAGACAAATATTAATACTAATAATATAAAAAAGCTACAGCAGACTAATTGCGGAGCAAGGCTATAAGTGGCCACGCAATGGTAGCTGTCTGGTTTTAGCATAAATCCTTACAATGATAAAATTAGTTTAATAGAAGAAATTAATTATTTTAGTTTCAAATGCTTATCAAGTTTGTTTTTACATTCATTTTTGGATTTTGCATTAGCAACTTCAACTGGTAATTTGTTCCACTCGTTTACCACTCGATTTCTCAAGAAGCTATTTCTTTTTTCAATTCTTGTAAATTGTTTTATCAATCTACTTGGATGCCCTCGGATTTCTCCAGCTGGACCATAAGATGAGAATGCAAGACTTTAAATGTGCAGATTCTTTCTGCATATTCTAGATTTTTTAAGCTAAATACTAATTCTTAAGATGAAACGTACAACTGCTTGAATGTACTTAAAGACCAGCATTACTTTAATTGACCTAAAATTGAATGTACTTAAAGATCAGCATTTCTTTAATTGATCTAAAAGGCCATTTGAAGGCTTGCTTTAATTGAGCCTGTACTTTTTTTTATTAATGCTCGGTGTGAAACTTTGTCAAATGCTTTGGCAAAATCAAAAAAGACAACTGCAGAGGCAAATCCCCGGTTTGAGGCTTCAGTAAATATGTCGATTGTTTGGAGGAGATTTGTCAGACAAGATTTTTTCTCAACAAAGCCATGTTGTTGATTGGCAATCAAATGGTGTCTGTTTAGATGAGCCATCATGGCGTCTTTATTGATTTTCTCCATGATTTTACAAGTTACAGAGTTAAGAGATGTTGGTCTTCAGTTACTCGGTTCAGTTCTTTTACCTTTTTTAAAAATTGGAGTTCTGTTAGCTTCCTTCCATGCTATTGGGACCTGGCCGGTTGTAAAAGATTTTTTGAATATTGGTTCCAGCATCTGGAGAAGCTTTCAGCACAACTATTGATTACATGAGGATGTAAACCGTCGTTCCCACTTGCTTTATGTTTATCCAGTCTACAAATATATTTGATAATATTTGAGTTTATTGGGAAACCGAATCTAAATTAGGTAGTTCAGAAAGACAATAAAAAATGAAAGATCTTAGAAATTGATTATTTAAAAGATTAGTAATGTTTTTTTTATCTACAATAAGATCGCCATTTGGGTTAGTAAGCGATCTTATTTTATCTTTGTGTTTTCTTTGATGATTTATAAAACCGTTTATCAGCTTAGGATTTTTTACTTTCTCTGATAATTTTCTCCTGGTAAGATAAGCGCGTTGCTTTGATTATTCGTTTTAACTCTTTACAAGTTTATTTGTACTCATTATTGAGTGCTTTATGTCCTAATGGAGATTCATTTTTAAGTGGAGCTTATATTTTCTCTTTGTTAGCTTCTTCAGTTCATTGTAAAACCATTTTGGACTTATTTGGTCAATTTGATGTCTTGTTGGATGCATTTAATTGGGATAATTTCCGCTGTTTCCTTTCTGTAAGATTTCAATTATAATTGATATTGTTTTTCGACACAATTTGTTGCTTTTATGATTTTTTAAATGGATTGTTCATTGTGTTTGTAAAGCTCTTGGTTATAGAATCATGTTAAAACCGATTTGCTATTTTCAGATGAGATTGTATCATCTTTTTGAGTTTTATGATTTTTTGTATTGCCGTTACTTAAGTTGCTTAATTTAATAAATGATTCTCCATGTTGTCGATCAATTTTCTGGTTTTGCCAGATCTGAGTGAACGGAAACCGATGGAAACATTTGTTTACTTGACGTCTTACCATCGTTTCCGAACTTTTGGCAAAAATATGTTCTCCTGTCTCGAAAACTCAGATTATGGGACCCATTATCAATCCCAATTGATGAACGCCCCACCATCTTAAGAAAAATCTACGACGATCCTTTCTTCGGACACTTGGGTGTCGACATTACTTTTGAAAATCTTAAAATCAGGTTCTACTGGCCGAAAGACACTGCCAACTACATCCTGGGCTGCGAAATCTGTGCCTTAATTAAAGCACTTAAAGCCTACACTCGACAACCAATAGTACCCATCCAGGCATCTAAACCATTCCAACTTATTACTTGGGATATTTTGGGCCCTTTGCCGGTCACGGAAAATCGTTTCGCCTTTATCCTGGTGATCATTTGCCATTTCTCGAAATATGTTGAGTTATTTGCATTACCAGGACTTACCGCCGAAGAAGTAGCAAATTGTTTGGTTTTGTTTATTTGTCGCCACAGATTTTCAGACTGAATTAATGAATCAACTTTTCGAGCTTTCGGACATTAAACGTCTAAGACTTCAGCTTTTCACCCGCAGTGCGACGGCCAAACTGAGCGTAGGAGATTAATTGCGCTTTGCAGTAATCACATATTTTCTCGAAAATGCTACTAGATCAGCTATTTTTTGTTGAGATTTGGTCCTTTCCTTCAATAGACCAATTATATGCCACCTTTGAGCCTCAGATACTTTTTTTTGCCCATTTTTATGGAAAGATGGTATAGTTAACATTATATGTAAATATTTAATAATTTTAGATTTTTAATCCTTAAAATTTTTTTATAAATCTTTTAATAATGTTCTAAACTTTCTAGACATACTGTATAATATGTGTATTTTTGTTAGTTTTGAGAGATTAGCTTTTTATTTCCTCAAGAATGCTTTTTGCTACTTTCTCGTGACTTTCTCCCTTGATCTCTTCAAAGATTTTTTCTACAAGAATAACCTCCTCTTGAGAACTAAGAAATGAAACTATTTTTAAAAGCTATTCCATTTATCACTTGAACCCTCGGGACTTGTTTCCTTTCTTGTATTTAGCTGATTTTTTAAGTTGACGTATTTATTAGTCACAAATTGTCTTCTTCCATTTTCTTGAGATTGTCTTCCTCCATTTTCTGGCAAGATTTTCAAGAAGGACCAGACTTTAATAAAACCAAGATCTCGTTCTTTTTAAGATCTCATATAAGATCTAATTGAGAAATAATTGAGATTCAAATGAGATCTCATTAGAAAAATTGTATGGAAATTCGCTATTTTCGTCTATATCCTGATTAGAATTTTAAGACCAATACATCAAACTTTTTTCGACATATACAAAAAAATGCTATGTCGAAATTTTTGAACAATTACGCCTAAATTAAAATTTAGAAAAAGAAGTATGCGAAATTGATGAAATAAGGTTAATCCAGAAATTAATAAATACCTGATAATCGGATGTAGCTTGCCATTTCGTCTAATAGAAACTGATTGTAATTTACATTATTTAAATTAAATCTTCGTTTTCTTAAATCTTTTTTTTCTAAAATGTAGGTTTTAATATGTTCATGTCATTTTTTAGTGACAAATGGAAGCCAAGCTAGTGCATTTTGTCTTAAATTATTTTTTTGTTATGAAGTTAGCCTGAATAAAAATAAAAAAATTAAATATTTATTTACTTATAATTATTTTTTGAAAATTAACGAATGTAAATAAGATTATTAATTTAGAAAAGAAAAATAAAAAATTCTTTTTTTCTAATTTCTTCTTTTAATTCCTCAATTTCAATTTTGTTAACCCCTTTCTCGTTATGATACAATAATAAAATATTTCTATATAAATTTCGTTGTTCTTGAAATTCATTTTTTAAATTTACGAATCTCAATCAATCTCTTGATCTTTTTTATTTATTTTCATCAAATTTGTAAGTGTAAGCGTCTAAATTTTGAATCGATTCTTCATCCTTATTTAAAATATCTTTTTTTAACTTCTCATCATTTTTAAAGAACTTTTTTTCAGTTTCGAGGCTTTCTGTTCTTTCAAAATTTCTTTACTCTGTACTTATATTTTCTGAAGTCAATTCAGAAATATTTTCATCATTTTCGGATGATGATTCATCACTAAAGCGGTCTTTACTTTCTCCTTTGTTTTCTTCGTTCATTTTAACTTAAATTTATCTAAAGTTCTATTAAAAATATTAAAAAAATTTAATGTTTTTTCAAAAACAAATCTTTTTAATTTATTAAAATTCTTAATCGAAGTTTTTTAGTATTTTACTAGCATAACAAGCAAACATAGATTAAATTACCCAAAAAGCTGACTTGATAATTTGGATTTTTTCCGAATTTTCTTTTTAATTCTTTCAATTTTACAAATTATAATATATTGTCTAAATTTTCTGATTGAAACTAATAGATAAACTTTAAAAAGACCAGAAGTTTATTCAATTTTTCAAGTGGACTCAAGATTGGCTTCTTCTCTTCAACACATCAAAATGTGTGGTTATGCATTACGGTCATAAAAACAAAGAATTCACTTATTCTATTAATGGTAAACAGTTATCAACGTCTGAAACCGAAAGAGATCTTGGAGTTATCTTCAATACAAATCTCAAATGGAAAAACCAAGTGATAGAGGCTACAAACAAAGCAAATCAAATGTTGGGTCGCATCAGGAAATCATTCGCTCGTTTTGATTGTAAGTTATTTAGATCATTGTATTTAACTTTTGTTCGTCCTCTTTTGGAATTTGCTGTGCCTGTATGGTCTCCATTTCTTAAGTCGGATTGTGAGAATCTTGAGAGGATTCAACGCAGAGCTACGAAATTTGTTTCTTCAATTAGAAACAAACCGTATGAAAGCAGATTGAAGGCTTTAAACATTCCAAATCTGGTGGAAAGAAGAAAAAGAGGTGATCTAATTCAATTATACAAGTTCATGCATGGAATAGAATTGGTTGAAAAAGCAACAATTTTAATGTCACCAAAATCCAAGGAAGAGGTCACTGCTTCAAATATCACAAAGAAATTTCGAGGCTCCAACTTAGATATAACTTTTTTTTTCAACAGAACCGCTAACATATGGAACTCACTGCCAAATCAATTAGTTGAAGCCCCTAATGTTAACAGCTTTAAAGCAGGCATTGATTGCTGGATGAGCAGCAATCAATCACATCAGCTGTCATAGTGTGCCTTATCAGCACACTCGCTGGCTAGCCAGCTACAGTCAAAACTACTACTACTACTACTAATAATTAAAAAAATTTATTTTTAAATAAAAAGTTTAATTATTTCAACAACTAAGATATTCTTTATTTAATGAAATGTGATTTGAAAATTTTCTATTAAATTTAATAACTACAAATTTAATGAATTTGCGATTAAATGATCGGTCCGTTTGGCTATCAAAAATTTTCATTGCCAAATTTTGCGATCAAATTTTATTAATGATCATGATTTCGATTAGAACACGATCTAAAAAGTTAGAGCTATCTAATAATTCGGTGCCAATTTTTTGCCTAAAAATTTAATTAATTTTTAAAACAAAAACTATTTAACATTAAATGTTAAAATACACTAATTAAAGATAATTTTAATTGTAAAGAATTCTTTTATTAGATTTCGTTGAAGGCTACTTAGCCCTTTTAAGGGGAAAATAAAAAAAGCTATCCAGAGAAAATATTTGAAATAAATTTTTTTAGTACCTCAAATTTATTAAAAAAGCCCTCAAATTTAATAAAAGACTATTTTTTTTATTGAAAAAGTAGCAAAATATAAAAAAAAGTATTCAAATAAAAAATTACATCAATTAATAAAAAAAAAAAGCAATTTCATTAGAAAACCGCAAAAAGTTAATACTCACCTCTAAAATTAAAAAAAATCAACAATTATCACAATAAAAATTTCGTCTTTTTTTAAAACTTCTCCTTCGTCATCTGGTATTTATTTTTTGCTTTCACACTATTGCTTTAAATCATTTAAGCTTGTTTTTGCTTGTGCTGTTGCTTGAGTTGTTGCTTTTTTTGAACGTGCATTTTTGATAATGTATAATAATTGAGAATATTTAGGTGGTAGTAATCCTAATTTGATTAATTGCTGATAATTTCTTTGGGTTTAAACCAAGATTTTCATGGTAGATAATTTGCATTTTTATTTCATCTGAAACATTTGCTTGTTTGACTTGCTCATCATGATCAGAGTGCTCTCCATCAGATTTAAAACTGAACCATTTTCTTTTTTTATCGGTTATTTTGTAATACATTGAAATTTTGCATACATTTTTTTGACAATTGCAATCATAGCAGTACTTATCTTCATTTTTGTTCGACTTTAAGTCTGTTTAGTTTCATAAAATATCCTCAACATTTTTTGATTTAATTTCGTAGAGTTCGTATACTTTTCCTCTACCACGCTTATTTTTAACAACAATTTCTTCTTCGTCATCTTGGATATCGTCTATTAAATTTTCCAATAATACTTCCTCTGAGAGAATATTTGCTTCATCCAAACTCATTTTGAAGTTTTCTAATTTCGATCAATCAAATTATCAAAAACAATTTTTTTTAATAGAAATTTTTGAGGATAAAAATTAATAAATCAGATTGATTTTTAATTAATTAGAGAGATTTTCATCAATTAGATAGACATTTATATAATTTGTTTGATTTTTTTATAAATATGTGTTTGTTTAATTAGAAGAGTTGATTTAATTTTTTTTTAAACTTTTATTAATATTTTGAGGTATTTTTTAACAAATTAGAGGTAACTTTTAATAAATTTGAGGTATTAAAAAACCGATAGCCAAAATATTTTAAACCATCAGAGATAATATAACAGGACATAATACACCCTTTCTAATAGCAGAAACCGTTCAAAATTTTTGATCGTCTAATATTTGGCCGCCTTGTTCACCAAATTTCTGATCGTAATCATGATGGTTCAAATTGAGGTGATCGCAGAATCTGACGATCAGTTTTTTGATGTCCTAATGCCGCAGTCATAGGTCTGTTGAATTAAGTTTGGCCGACTAAAACCAGCAACTAACCTTTTTCGTGAATAGAATAATTCAAACACTTTTTTATAAGCAAAATGATTTTGTTTATATGAACGATTTTGATTTGACTTTAAAGTAAGCTAAAGACAATGAGGATTAAAAAGGTTTTAAAGATCTTCTAATCATGGAAGATTTTCACTTTTCATAAATCATCATCGCAAATGGCTAAGTTAAAGATCTTAAACGAAAATGGCATCGAACATAAATTTAGAGAGATACTAAGCGACACCTTTCTATATCAGCATGTAAATGTCCACTCTTTTTGAATGGCAAACGAAAAGCTCTCAATTCTTGAGATTTGGTTTTTATGACTCAGTCTGGTAGTGTGAACCCAATCGCTACAAAATTTGTTATTGGTAACAAAGTTTTTGTTACCAATAACAGTCGCACAACACCATAAATGGAGCTTACGCCTTGGCAGTACGATGGACGTCAATAAATATAAGCTGCTCAACGTATTGCCGGCAGCTTTCGAACTTTATTTTATTCTTTTAATAAAAATTTTAATAAAATTTTTTTTAAGGAATTATTGTTTATTAAAAAATAAAAAATAGATTAAAAAGAAAAATATTTATCAATTTTACTTTGAAAAGACTGATCTACGCTACATTGATCCATTTTAGACAACTGATCAATGAATAAAGAACAGTCTTCGTTCTTTTGGGCAAAATACAATCGTAGTTTTTCTATGCAATAGTTTTAAAGGTAATATTATGCCTTTTTTTAAATCCATTTCTAGCTTTAAAATCAGTTTGATTTAACATAGTTGCATATTTAATAGCCTGGACTTGAATCAATGGACCGTTAAGAGTAATATTTTTATATGACATAGCTGATTTGAACCAGTGATCAAAGACCTATTCAATTTTAACATAATTAGAATCTCTCATTCTTTTAGAGCTAGGATTGATTAAATTATTTTCATTTAAGTTTTTTATCTTTTCCTGATTATCTGCCTTTAGAATAGAAGAAACAGTAATCTGAGGTCAATTATATTTTTTCGCAAGTTCTGTGACAGTGAGATTATTTTTATTAAAATCATTCGAAATTTCAAGTTTTTTTGTTTAAAAGATCAATATCGTTTAAAAACGATGAATTTGCACTGATTTGTTTGTTTTTTTCTGAATAAACCTATCGTTTTAACTATATATCGTTTTAAAGAAACATTGTATTAACAAATAAATTTAACATTTATTATATTGGGGAATGTAAATTATGAAAAAAAATATCGTTGTAAAGCGAATATCGTATTAATCAGCATCGTTTTAACAAGACTCAACTGTACCCCCTCCAATATTATACACCAAGAGGCCTTAAATAAACTAAATCTACAAACCGTCTCAAATCGTCTCACTTTTTGAGTTGAGTGAGAGATATGTCAGGACAGGATTGGGCTATTCTGTTCCACTGGTCGTCAGACTAGTGAAAGAATATAGAGAAGGTTTCGAATAAAGATATATCGAATATCCAACGTCATAAATTTATTAAAGTATAAAAATTGTAAAAAAAATTGAATTCTTTGATTGATTTAATTAGAAACTCATCAAAGACTACAATTTAAGTTTTAATTTTCTCTGAATAATTTAATTTTAAAACTGGAAAATGCTAAATTTTTTAAAAAACAAAACTTAAAAATTTTTCTCAATATATTATCTGACTAGTCTATTATTTATTTTAGGAAATAGTCTAAAATAAAAAACAGTTAAAAATTAGAAATGTAAAATCAATCTAAGATAAAATTTTACTAAAATAGTAAAATAGTAAAATTGAATTGATTAATAAAATTTCTTAAATATTAAAATAGTAATTTTTTTGTCAGCTGGACATAAATCCTTTCCCGAGAAATTTTTTAATTTCTTTCTTTGATGAGATGTTTTTTTTCATTTAAGATCCAATTTTGTAAATTTTGATCAAACTAAAATGTCATTTTGTGAACAAACATACAATGTCATAATTGATTGTATAATGTTTAGAATCAAAAAATTGTTTTAAAAAAATTGATTTTTTTATTATTAGTCTTGTTGACTCTTAAGTTTGTTGTCTCTGAATTGAAGGACATTGTGAATTTTGATACGAACCTTTCGAAAATTACAAAAATAAATTCTGTTTCATTAATTTAAATTAATAAACACTAATAAAAAATTGAGCTTTTTAAGCTTTGATAATGAAACGTTATGAAACAAAATGTGTTTCAATAATTTCAGTAAATAAAAATAAATTTAAATAAACAGGAAAATATAAATGCTCAAATAGAGCATCAATATTTGTAAATTTATTTTATTTAAATGCTAAAATTCTGTCATCAATACTTAAATAACTATGAATTAGGTGGTTATAATTTTAAAAATTTATTTTTCAATTCTTAATTAACAAAATTTGATTAAAAATAATCAATATATTGGCCAATATTTCTTTAAATTTTTTCTTTAAATCATACTGCTATATAAGACATTGTTTGTACTTTTAAAACTTTCAGAAAAATCTGTTGTAAAAATCCTTGTTTTTTTTTAGAATTTAAATTTTATGTATTTTATATTGGAATTTTTGTATGAAAATTCACAATGCAGGCGAAGTTTTAGTAGTATTAGTACTTCTTGCTGTGACACCTAACATGTAGAGTGTCTTAGCCCATCACTGCCATGTGGCAGTGTGGAGCTATATCAGCTGCATAATCATTGCTTATTTGAGAGGGAAAGTCTCTCTTTGGACTCTGATTATATTCCCTCTATCGTCGCGGAAGCACCCTTTAATTCTGATCTTTTCACCGAATTCCTGACCAGGTTCACCTTTTCTTATCCATAACAATCAGATTCTCTCTCACTCATCTTTCACTCAGCCTTTTCAATTCCATTCTAGCCAACTTAACGACACAGGTATCGTTGTTCTTGCACTTTCTCCAACGCATTCGCATTTCTTTTCAAATTTGGATTTCACATTGGTACTGCGTAGTCTAGGGTCTAACTATGCACACATACAATCTTCCCCAAAATCACTCCTCTCTACTTGTAAACGTTCGCTTTCGCATACGCACTATTAACCTGGCGAGTCTAGTTTAAATCTCATGAGACCATCACTTCCAGATCCCTCTCATACTCTGTGGTTATTAGTATAACATTTGAGGTGCTTTGACCGCTTTTTGCTACATTCTTATGCCTTGAATTTAGTTTACCGAAATGCATCACTTTGCACATATCAGCACACAGTCTCATACGCCACAACTCTATCCATTAACACACTGCATTCAGATCTTTCTGCAACATCGCTCTTACATAGATTAGAATAGTTATAGAATAGTATATAAAAATTTCAAATTATTATTATTGATTAAAATGTAAAAATTTAAACAGCTAGATTTAGAATTGGGTTTATTTTGTCAGACGTTCTCTAATGATCATTATGTTTGTCAAAAAGTATTTACGGAAAATTTAAAACAAAATTTTAAATTTATTTTTAATTTTATATAATTAATATATATAATTTTATGCAGACGACTAAGTATTTTTGAGTCGTCTGCATACAATTCTATTCTAATTGAAACGCTAGGTCATTTATGCACAGAACAAATAGCAGGGATCCAAGTACAGATCTTTGCGGAACTCCACTCAAAACCTTTGACCATTTTGGAATTCCATCTCCATGATAAATTGCTCAGTTCTCTTACTCAAAAATTCTATGATTCACCTATCCATTTTCTCACCTAACCCATAACCTCGCAGTTTATGAACAAGGCGTTGATGCGGTTCAGTATCAATGGCTTTTGAAAAGTTCCACAGTATTTCATCAACACTGTTACTCTTTGCCAACTCACTCTTGATCATGTCAACCGTCTCAAATAGGTTCAAGGCACATGTCCCCTGTGAACAAGTCCGTTCTGCCTTCCAATTGTTTGATTTTTCACTTGGAGGTAGAGCATTTATCCCTAACAATATATAATTTACAGGTTCTAATTCACTTCTTTTTTTTTAGATCAGCGATATATTTGCTCTTTTCTATTCTATTGGAATCTTTTTCAGTTTTTCAATATTAGTGGATGTAATTCATCAGCACTCATCGATTTGTTTCCATCTAATCTAAATTCAATGAGATCCTCATCAAGCTCTCACATGACATTCTCAATATCGAAAGTTGAGAAAGCTCGTATAGGTGTTTACATAAATTTACACTTTCTTTAGGCCTATAATTTGTTAAACTTGCAAATACAATTTCCATGATAATTCATAATTTTAAAAATTTAACAAAAAAAGAAAATTAATTGATAGTTAAGAATTTTACTCAGTTAGTATTAAAAAAAATTTAAATACGAATAAGGAATAATTAATTCATTCATTTTTATAAATTTGAAATATTGTTTTTAAACAAAATTAACAATTTTTAGCTCATTTTTCGATTGAATAAAAAAATTTTTTGTGATCAAAAGGTTTTAATTTTTATTTGAAATTTCAAATTTTCGGTAAATATCTTTTGACGAACAGAATTATCACATAATGTCGACATGACTCATTCATTATTTTTTATTATTAGGAAATGTCTGCCAAAATAAACTCAGTTCTAAATCGATAATTTAAAATTTTAAAATATTTTAAATTGACTGATTATTTTGTATTTTACACTGTATGTATTAAAGTAAAGTTAAATACGATTAAAGAAATAAAGACATTTTAAATTATTTTAGGCTTAAAATTAATCTATAAAATTAATTAAAATTATTCTCAATTCTGACTAAAATTAAATATCCTACATAAAGAGTCTTCATATGCATTTTAAGCAACCGTGATAATATTCCTCTCCTCACCAAACATGTACATATCACAACTCTTTCTCTCACTCGACAAAATTCATCATTTGCCAAGTAGAAATTTTATCATCAAAATTCAGTTATAGCTTGAAATATAATATAAATAAACCATACTAAATTTCAATTATGATAATTCAAAAATCTTTTTAGTCATAAATTTTAGATAGACTTTAAAAAAAAATGACTGATTCAAAATACTTCACCACTACAAAAAAGGGCGAAATTTTCGAACTTAAGGCCGAGTTGAACAATGATAAAAAGGAAAAAAAGAAAGAGGCTGTCAAAAAAGTAATTGCCAGCATGACTGTTGGCAAAGACGTCAGGTAATTGTCAAATGAACAAAAAATTTTCAAGTTGATTTAAATTCTTTTTTTTAGCGCTTTATTTCCAGATGTGGTCAATTGCATGCAAACAGACAACTTGGAGCTTAAAAAACTAGTCTATTTGTATTTAATGAACTATGCCAAGTCTCAACCGGACATGGCCATAATGGCAGTGAACACTTTTGTAAAAGTGATTATTTTTGACTTAATAAAGATTATCTTTAAAAAAATTAAATTAATAAAAAAATTTTAATTTTAATTTTTCAGGACTGTGAAGATCCGAATCCGCTGATTCGAGCGTTGGCAGTGAGAACCATGGGTTGCATTCGAGTGGACAAAATTACCGAATATTTGTGTGAACCATTGAGAAAGTGTTTGAAAGATGATGATCCTTATGTTAGAAAAACTGCTGCGGTGTGTGTTGCCAAACTTTATGATATTAACTCTCAACTAGTAGAAGAGCAAGGATTTTTGGAGCTTTTGAGAGATTTGATTTCTGATTCGAATCCAATGGTAGTTGCCAATGCTGTGGCTGCACTTAACGAAATTGCTGAAACCTCACCCAATGCGCAAATTTTCGACATGAACCCTCAAGCTATCAATAAGCTATTGACTGCTTTGAACGAATGCTCTGAATGGGGACAAGTATTTATCCTGGACTCGATTGCTAATTACATTCCTAAAGACGATAATGAAGCTAGAAAGTAATTTTTTAATTATTAAATAATAAAAATTTTAAAAAAAATTAATTTCTAAGTATTTGTGAGAGAGTGACACCAAGACTTGCTCATGCCAATGCCGCTGTAGTTCTATCGACTGTTAAGGTCCTGATGAAATTTATGGAAATGCTCGAACAATCATCAGATCTTGTCACTAGTATTCAACGAAAGCTTGCACCTCCACTTGTCACTCTACTTTCAGCTGAACCTGAGATTCAATATGTCGCATTGCGCAACATTAACTTAATTGTACAAAAAAGGTAAAATTTGAATTTTTCATTTTTGATGGTCTTCCTAATCTAACCTCAGATATTTCATTTCGAAAATATGATTTTTTTTCTAAAATTCTAAAGCAATTTATAATTATTATTAAATTTCAAAAATTAAATTTGATTATTTTTTAAAGAAGACTGGTTTTTCATTAAATATCAAAAAATAATTATATTTTAACAAATTGATAAAAAAATTATTTAAATTGTATTTATTTTAGAATAAATAAATTAATTGTTTAAAGAACTTCTAGGGAGTAATCAATTTCCAGTAAAAAATAATCTAATTATATAATTAAAGTCATTATATGTGTTTATTCTTTTTTTTATTTAACCATTTTCAAAATTATTTTTAGTTTTTAGTTTTAAAATTTAAAATTTCTATTTTTAATCGAAAAAATTGAGCGTCTGACAGTACTTCATTAGCCAGATGGTTTAAATATTTCTTTTAAAGATTAAAATTCGTATTCGCTAAATATTTTCATTTCAGGATCATTTAGTTCAAACTAAAGAGAAATAGACAATTGAGAATTAAAATGCAATATAGAATGAAAATTAAATATAGATAAAATTTGTTGGGGTAAATTACGAAAGATCCATGGTATATCATAAGATTATTATTAAATGAGTATTCATTTTAATTATTTGAATGTTATAATAAAAATATATTGAGAATTTATTTATTGTAAAAATTATTATTGAGTTAAAAAAAATATTAAAGAATTCTAAAAAATTCAGAAAAAAATAAATAAAAAATTATTCTCAAATAAATTTTTTTTGCTAATGTAGGTCTGTCTCTCTATCTTTTATGTCCGATGGGAATTGATTTAGCTACTAATGAAGGATTGACTTCTTTTAATCTAATAGTCATGCCAACTATCTGCTTGCAGTTATACTCTTGAAAACAAGGACTAGTGCATTTAGCCTTTTTAGAATTTTTAATCAAGACACCATATTTATTTATTTATTTAAATAAGAAAGCCGCAACTAGGTCGATTTTGGGAGTTGGAGCGTCAATCGTGGACCTCCGGTACTCTTATTAAAATTACTAGTTTATTTACAATTGTACAAAAGTAATAATAAAATTTGTCAAATAAAATACAATTAAAAAAAATTAAAATAAACAAAAATAATTTCTTTTTTTTTTTTTCTACATATTAAATTAATTTTAAAGTCTATTGTGCACATTAGTATATATTTTTTTTTAGCTATTGATTAGTACTCGATGTGTAGCAACTGACTCAACCTTATTCTCCTATTGTCTCCAATGCCTCCATTATATCTATGACCTCATCATCTTTCCTGCAATCCACAATTCTTCTAACTGTTTGTCTGACTATTTCATTTCCATATTTTAAGACACCAAGACACCATATATTAAATGACTTTACACACTTTACCTCATTAATCTTCATCATCGCTCAAATCTTCGAACACCTTGAATCCTATAGTTAATTACAAAAACTTCATTCTCATTTTCGGGAATTTTAAAATGATTATTACACCATTCTTCAAGTTAACCTAGACTCAAACTATAACTACCACAATTTTTGTTAATTTTAATTTTAACTAATTTTGTGCATTTTTACCACTCATTTTCAATACTTTCTTCTGCATAAAAAAATTAACTTATTTTTATAAAAGACCGGAAATTTTAAAAAATGAAATGAAAGTATTTTTTGTCAAATACAACGATCCAATTTATGTTAAACTGGAAAAACTGGACATAATGATTCGATTGACCAATTCTTCAAACATAGCTCAGGTTTTGGGCGAGCTGAAGGAGTATGCCACTGAAGTTGATGTAGATTTTGTGCGCAAATCAGTCCGAGCCATAGGCAGATGTGCCATTAAGGTAGAACAAGCGGCTGAAAAGTGTGTTTCAACGCTAATCGAACTCATTCAAACCAAAGTCAATTACGTTGTCCAAGAAGCCATTGTTGTTATCAAAGACATATTCAGAAAGTACCCCAATCGTTATGAGAACATAATTTCCACCTTGTGCGAAAACCTGGACTCATTGGATGAACCGGAAGCCAGAGCGTCCATGATTTGGATCATAGGCGAATACGCCGAGAGAATCGACAATGCCGATGAGCTACTGCACAGCTTTTTGGACGGCTTCCAGGACGAAAACACCCAAGTTCAATTGCAACTACTCACTGCAATTGTGAAGCTGTTTTTAAAAAAACCAACTGAGACCCAGGACTTGGTACAAAATGTCTTGACCCTTACCACTCAGGACACCGATAACCCAGACTTGAGAGACCGCGGCTACATTTACTGGAGACTGCTGAGCACAGACGCAGCAGCTGCAAAAGAAGTGGTCTTGGCCGAAAAACCACTAATTTCCGAAGAAACCGATTTGCTCGAGCCAACTCTGCTGGACGAGTTAATCTGTCACATTTCATCTCTGGCCTCGGTGTACCACAAACCACCGAGCGCATTTGTAGAAGGAAAAGTCGGCATTAGACGCGTCCTGCCGCCCAAATCGAGCACTAATGGTGACGCTGAAGAAGAGGATGAAGTCCAGAAGCAAGGCAGCAAACCAACAGTAATTCCTGGCGGAGATTTGCTAGATTTGGACATTGGTTTCACACCACAGCCCACATCCAACTACAATCCAACACCAGTTCAGTCAGCAGCATTTGATCTTTTGGGCGATGGCTTGGACAGCTTAATAATTGGCTCCAATCAGACTGAGACGGCGCAGAACACACAACTGGCTTCGATGAGCGCTCCATCGCCACTTCCTGTTTTTTCCAACACCAACATGGGCGGCCTGGCTGACATTTTCTCAGGCTTGAACATGGGCTCATCTGTGGGCACAGCCACCTTTGCACCACCAAAACAAAATTGGCTTTCGGCCCAGAAAGGCAAGGGCCTGGAAATAAATGGAACATTTACGCGCCGAAATGGCGTGATCAACATGGATATGGAATTTTCAAACAAAGCTTTGCATCCAATGACAGGTTTTGCCATTCAGCTGAACAAAAACAGTTTTGGTCTAATGATATCAAACGGCCTGCAAATACCAGTCCTTCAGCCAAGTCAAACTGTGCCAGTAACGCTTACTTTGAGCACCAATGGACCCATATTGAAAGCGAACCCTATCAATAATTTGCAGATAGCAGTAAAGAATAATTTAGATGTGTTTTATTTTGGTGTTAATGTGCCAATGCATGTTTATTTTGTCGAAGATGGTGAGATTGATAAAAAATTGTTCTTGAACACTTGGAAGGAAATACCAGAACAATATGAGACACAGTACCAGTTGGGACCTATGCAGCATTTGGTCAATACGGATGAATTGTGCAATAAGTTGAGAAACAATAATGTATTTACTATTGCCAAGCGTAATGTAGAGGGTCAAGACATGCTTTACCAATCTATGAAGTTGACTAATGGTATTTGGATTCTGACTGAACTGAAGGTAACTCCCGGAAATCCTTCGATGACGGTATATTTAAGTTTAGTTACTAAGGGAAAGATAGATTTTATAAATATTTTTTTAAATATAGCTTTCGGTAAAAACTAAAGTTGCAGATGTGATTGCGACTGTCAAAGAAGCCTATGAATTTATATTGGTATGAAAAATGCAAATTATTTTTTTTAAGATTACCTAAATGTTTCGAAATTCCAAATTTTAATAAATAAAACCTTTTTAAATATTGTAAAACTCCCTTGGAAAGAAAAAGATTAAATTTTAATCGCACAGGTTAATTTAGAATATGTAACCTCTTATTCAAGCAATTATTTATATTTTATTTGTGTTCAGTTTTAATTCGCGATAAGCATTTTTTTTATTTTAGATTAAATAAACTACTAGTAAAATTTTCATTCGTTTTTCATTGCTTAGCTATTAGAAAAAAGAAGCCCATTTAAATTTAGAAAATTTTTGAAAATTAACTTAAATATTTTAAAATTATTTGTTTTGGTTTCAATAATAAATTTTATTTTATTATTTATTTAGAATTAGAGTTTGCTTCGATAAACTTATTTGATAAGTTGATTAAAAAAAATTCATTATATCAAATATTTATTTGGAAAAACAATCTGGAAAAAAACGCTGTTTGCAAAAAAAAGAATTACAAGTATCAATTTAAAAATCAAAATTTATTAATTGATTAAAGAATATTGTGATAACTAAAATGATAAGAATTTAATAAATTTCAATAATTCAAAAGTGAATTTGATTTTTAAAAAAATGTGAAGGCGAAATCTATGAGGAGATATTTTGTCGAAGATGGTAAGAATGAAAAAATTATTTTTTAAAATTTGGAAGGAAATGTCGTAATAATGCACAAGACCATTTCGTCAAGATTTATTTCGTGTGAATAATATCGTCAGGTATTAATTAGTCAATTAATTTGATTGTCAATGTATGTTTTGTCAAAAATCAAAAATGCAAAATAATTATTTCGTTAAGACTTTTTTGTAAAAACATTGTCAATTTTTTTTTAATTAGTAAGCAAAATTGAAAACTTGAAAAATAGAAAATAAATTTTTAAGTATTCTTTTTTTACTTAGATCTAATTATCAAATAAATAATGGATTATTATTAAATGAGTATTTATATCAATTATTAGAGTATAAAATTACATATTTTTGGGTATTTATTTTTTGTCAAAATTATTGCAAAAGAAATAAAAACTGGGTACAGAAAAATTATTGTTGAATGTAATAAAAATGATTATTGAGTAGTATAAAATTTATTGGATATAATTAAACAAAATAAAAACGATTGAAGTTTTTTTACAAAAAACTTTTATTTAAAAAATATATATACAAAATTATTGTCTATGTCGACGCGTTTCGGCAATATTTTGCCTTCTTCAGGACAATCTAAAAGAAAAAATCAATTTTTTAGTTTTTTTACACAAAAATATTTTTTATTTTTTATTTCCACATTTTTCCAAAATAAATTATAAATAAATAAATTTTATTTTCATTTCAAAGAAGAATAAAAAATAATAAATTAAATTTACAAATATATTTTTCCAAATTAATTTAACTTTACAAACAACATTGTTTATTAATTTAATTTAATTTTTATTGTTTACAAAAAAGATAATGTTTTTATGAATTGATAATTAGGTATTTTTTGGTTAATTAAAGGAATTTTTAAACAATTGAATAAATGTATTAATTCAGTCTCTACTGATTTTCTAATTGAATCATCAATTAGATTACTTTTGAAAATAACAAAAACAAAGTCATGTGTATCATGATCTACTTTACCAAAATGGTTTGCTATCTCTGAGTTAGAGTCAAAATTTTCAAGACTTTTTACAATGTTTTTTCTAAACCGTGCAATGTTATTCAAATGTTGATAAATTCTTGTTTTACAATTTTTACTTGTTTCACCTACATAAAACAAATTACATTTTTTACACTTGATTATATAAACACAACCTACTGAATTACAATCACTGTTACTTTTAATAGGTATATACACATTAGTAAATTTTAAATAATAAGATTCAAATAAGAAACAACAAATTTTACAATTTAAATTAGAACACTTTTTACAAAAAAACTTTTTATTTTTTGATTCAAATTTAAAATTATGAATTAAAATTGACCCTAGATTTTGATTTATTTTGTTTACAAACAACAAATTTTTATTCTTAAAAAACTCACAATAATCTGAATCTTGTTTAATTTTAAAAAATGAATCATTTACAATTATTTTGAAATTAAATAAATTTTTATCAAAATTAAAAAACATTTTTAACTTAGTATTTGCTTCCTTTTTTTCTTTGTTTTTATACGGTAGTAAAGCTGAACGGTCTAATTCTCCAACTTGTCTAGCAATACCGCTTATTTTCTTAAAACAATAGCCCTTTTTCAACAAATGAATTAACAAATTGCGCGAATTTGACAAATAGTCGATTAATGACGAACAAATCCTCCGAATACGAATAAACAGTGACGTTGGAATATTATCGAAAATGTGATTCGGGTGGTTAGATGATGTTAAAAGATATGGTTGACAATTTGTTGGTTTTATATACAAATCAGACTTAATTAAACCCAAAAAAGGATCGAAACTTAGTTTTAAGTCCAAAAATAAAACACTGTGACCTTTGATTATGTTTAATTTTAAATAAATAAATTGTTTTACCAAGTCTTCCAGATTTATTTCAAATGCTGAAATAATCAAAATGTCGTCAATGAAACGTTTATATAAAATTACTGAATTTAAACTTAGCCAATTCTTTTCTAAAAGAAACAGATAAAAGTTCGCGACTGTTGGTCCGCATTTACAGCCCATTGGAAGACCAATAGTTTGTTTGAAATTTTGCTCTTGAAATTTAAATATCCCATTGTTAAAAACTAATAACATTATTTCTCTAAAACCAATTAAATCCAAATGTAAATTAAACTCATAACTTGAATTTGAAAGAAATTCACAAATTGTATTTGTTGCATGTAATGGATTTATGTTGGTATAAAGTGATTCGAAGTCGCACGAGTATAGATAGACATTTTTACTATTATTAATTTGAAAATTTTCCATTTATTTTATTATTTATTTAGAATTAGAGTTTGCTTCGATAAACTTATTTGATAAGTTGATTAAAAAAAATTCATTATATCAAATATTTATTTGGAAAAACAATCTGGAAAAAAACGCTGTTTGCAAAAAAAAGAATTACAAGTATCAATTTAAAAATCAAAATTTATTAATTGATTAAAGAATATTGTGATAACTAAAATGATAAGAATTTAATAAATTTCAATAATTCAAAAGTGAATTTGATTTTTAAAAAAATGTGAAGGCGAAATCTATGAGGAGATATTTTGTCGAAGATGGTAAGAATGAAAAAATTATTTTTTAAAATTTGTAAGGAAATGTCGTAATAATGCACAAGACCATTTCGTCAAGATTTATTTCGTGTGAATAATATCGTCAGGTATTAATTAGTCAATTAATTTGATTGTCAATGTATGTTTTGTCAAAAATCAAAAATGCAAAATAATTATTTCGTTAAGACTTTTTTTGTAAAAACATTGTCAATTTTTTTTTAATTAGTAAGCAAAATTGAAAACTTGAAAAATAGAAAATAAATTTTTAAGTATTCTTTTTTTTACTTAGATCTAATTATCAAATAAATAATGGATTATTATTAAATGGGTATTTATATTAATTATTAGGGTGTAAAAATAAATATTTTTTAGGTATTTATTTTTTGTCAAAATTATTGCAAAAGAAATAAAAACTGGGTACAGAAAAATTATTGTTGAATGTAATAAAAATGATTATTGAGTAGTATAAAATTTATTGGATATAAGAAAAATTCGAACACTTGAAAATAAAAATTCAAAATCCTCCGTTTTTTAATTTGAACTTACTCCTAATTCAAAAGGATGGAAAACTCTTTCTTTATCAATAGTTTCTACAATTAGTTTAGGAAATTTTTTATAAACTAGCTTGTAAGTTGCATCTGCATGAAAATGAGTAGACATCAAAAAGTTATTTAATAATCTTATTGATTAGAGAAAATTAGAAAATTTAGCATCTTTATAGCTGCATCATATTTGGTGCATTTTGACCCTTTCTTTCCTACACTGTTTTCTGCATCATCGGCGCTGTCAAATGTTTGAATCAGAGTTGTTCAAAAATCTCAAAATTAAGTCCAAGTCATTAAAAAAATTCAAAAAATTTATACTCTTGGATTGTCTAATACATATAAATTTTCATTCAGAATTTTCTTGCAATTTTAGCTTAAAATTCTTCACAATTCGTCTTCAGCTTTAAAAATTTTAAAGTCTGGCCTTGAAATTTTGAAAAATCATTTAAAAATAAAAATTCTGGCTCGGACTTTTGAAAAAAATAAATAAAAAAAGTCCGAACTTGGACCTGACTTCAGACTTGTGACTTTTGAACAACTCTGGTTTGAATAATTTCCCAAGTGGGCATTTTTCTTTTCTTCTTTTGAGATTCATAGACTGTTTTCTCCGTCTCAATATCGTTTTCCTCCTGACTGCTGTAATATTCTGGCGCAAGCATTTTTTTGCTTAATATATTTATAAATGTATTTACGTAATAATTATTCTTTTCATTGTTATGTAATAATTTAAAATTTTTAATCATTAATATGAATATTTGGATTGTTTTTATTTAAGTAATTAACCACTAAGATAAATTAATACTTAAATGAATTTTTATGCACTCATTTTAAATGTTTACTTGAGGTCTTTTATAGACCTCAAGTAATAGTGTTATTTGGGGTTGTAACAATGGAGAATTCCCAAAATGTCCTGATAAAGTTACCACACTTGGCTAAAAGAAACCAATTACTCAAAAGAGTGAACAAGAAAATGTAACAACAATAAAAAAATGTTAACGAGGTTGTTGGTAATACTCGAGCCAAAGCAGCCACTAAACCTGAGACTAAGCCAAGAAAAATAATTTTAGATTTTGAACTGGCAATAATTAATGCGATAGAAGAAAATTTTCCAGAAACAAAAATTTTAAATAATTTTTTTACGAAAAAATAAAACATTCCTTATATCTTCTTACATAATTTTACGTAAAATAACATTTTTTTAATAACACATGACAAAATTACAGGTACAGTTGAAACGTAAATTTACGTAAAAACAAAAAGACCAAAAAATCCAAAAAATTCCAATTTAAATTTTTCAAAGAATTTGAAAAATTTAAAAAGACCATTGAATTTCTAATGAAAAAAAAAACAAATTTTACTTTTTTTTACGTAAATTTACGTAAAAAACCTTTTCTTTAATGGTAAAAAATAGTAAAATTGCAATTACCGTATTCCCTCGTTCGATTATGCTGCACCACAAGTTAAAACACGCCTTTGGACCATGCACCAAAGTACATCTCATGCTATAATATTGTTAACTTTGAGCGCATGCTCTAATAGCGTAATAACGCGTTTAGATCCGCGTCATCAAGACTCGATTTTATAGCAAAAAATAAAAATAGACGTTAACACTTGCATATCACATATTTAATAAAAAATATCATTGTTTTAATAAAAATTACCATAAATTCATTAAATCATAATAAAATAATATATTGCATAATATTTTAAGGGATAAACCACAAAAAATATATTAATTACCAAATTTAATAAAAATATATCAAATTAAAAAAAAATACAAAAAAGAACAAAAAATTACTCAGATTTTTTTTTTTTTAATTATTTCCTTTTTTTTTGTTTACATTTATTTTTTGGACAAAAATAATATAATTTTTTTTGTAAATGCTTACCACACGTTTCGCACATTAACTCACACTTTCAGTAGTTTTTTGTCGTTTGCTACTTGGTCCTGGAACTGATTCATCAACGTTGAATATCAAATTTTCTTCTGGTTCTCTTAGATCAGACGGTTGGATTTGGAGACTTTTTAGAGTTTTAGCAGGAGCACCTCTTTTTTTGTTGTTATGTACCGGCAAATCCAAGCCAATTGAGCTGAAATCCAGTAACTAGAGTCTAAACGAACACGAAATAACATGATTGCACTTGTAGTGTTTGAGCCAAAAAGAAAAATTTAGGTGTTTTATTATTTAAAAAAGTAAACTTTTAATCAATTAAGTACAAAATCAGTAAAATTGATAATATTTTTATCGATTTATTATAAGATCATTAAAATAAACATTTTTTATTTGATATATGGATGTATTATTAAATTTAAGGTATTTTTTAATAAAAAAAATGGGTATTAATTATATTACACGAATTAAAATAAATTCTTTTGAATTTTGCATTTGAAGCAGCGCCAAAGATTGAGAAATAAATAATATTAAAGAATTCATTTTTTATATTTTTCCTATAAAAAAAATAATAAAATTCAAGTTCTGCTGCGGCATTATTTTTATAAAAATCCGGTAATGGGGGAGGTAGGTCCATCCAATGTGATGATGATGAAGATGATCTATTACTGGATGACATTGGTGATGATGAATTTGTAGGGGTATTTCATTTTCATTACTCATAGCTTTGAGCTTGGGTATTATCATCATAAAGATACCTATCATCGTCCATGAAGTCTTCTGCGCTGTCATATGGTCTAAATCATCTTCATCATCATCCGGTACATCTGGTAATGGGGGAGATTGGTCCATCCAATGTGAAAGTCCGATTTCCATTTTTAGCCAGAATGTTCCATCAACTTTTCGTATTTAATTTTAAAATTTTCCTTGTTAATAAATTTATAATTTTCTTAATTATAAATTTTTCATTTTTTATATTTTTAATTTACGTAAAAACACAAATTTCAAATCACTACTGTAATTTTTAAATAAAAATAAAACTGATCGATGTAAAATTTAAAACTATTAGACTTAAAATCAAAACTTAAAATCAAAACGCTTGAGTACTTTTATTACCAATATTTGGATTAACTAAATCAGCATTTACATTTGCATTAGCCGAAAAGCCATCAGCACTTACATTAGCAAAATTGGAATTTAATAACTTGGTATTTGCTGAAGCATGTACTGCAGCACCCATTGCAAATAAGTTTGCTTCATTTATATTTATCAATTTTAGATTTGCTGAGGCTTTCTTTGAAGCTTATTTAGGATGAAAATTTGCAAAATTGACTGTGATAATTTTTGGTTTATAATTGGAGTTTTTTGTTTATTTTTTTTGGGTTTGAATAGTCTGGATCACTAGAATTTCCAATAAATTCAGACAATTCATTTGAGATCTTTTCTACATGTGCTCTTTCACGCGCTTTAATTGCATCATCATCATATAAAATTTCACTTTTCTTAATATAAATGTTTAAATTTCGATTTTTCAATTTTAAAATTTTTGACTTCAAAAAATCCAAACAGAGCTAGAAATTTTTTAGCTTGGTAAAATTACCAAATGATGAATCATATCGTTTTTAAAAACGTTTTTAAAAAATTCATGATTCAAACATTATGTTACTTTATTTGACTGCTAAGAAAAACGGAGATTTACACATTATTTTACTTTAAATAATTTAAAAAAATATCTAATTTTTTAAAGCAAATTGAAGTTTATGATCAAATTTTAAATAATAAATGACTAAACTTTATTAAGCCTAATTTTTTTAATCTTCAATTAAGAAGAAAATTGAGTTAATTTTTAATCTAAAGAAAATTTTGAATCTAAATCAATTTTTTGAAATTTTGCAATACAAATTTTAAATTTTTTACGCTGTAATATATTTTTATTGATATTAAATATATTTAAAGTCATAATATGGATACCTCAATGTGAATTTTAAATTTGTCTTTAAAACTTTTATTTAAATATTTTAGAGGAATCAATTAAAGATCAAATAGAAAAAAAATTATTTTTTTTCAAAATTTAAATAATAAACATTTTATGTTTAATGTGAAAAAATATAAGAAAAGCCAATTTCATCATTTTTTTGCCAATTTCACCACTTGTTTTTTTAATAAAAAATAAAAATAAAATTAATTAAAAGCCTTAATTTTTTATTTCAATTCTTCTGTAGGAGGCTTATTAATTTAAAAAAAAATAATAATTAAATTTTTACTGTAGACCCAAATTAATATAACATAAATATAAAGGTACTGCGTTGGACATTTTTAAGTTTGATCAAATCAACTTTTAACTATGAAATATTTTTTTTTTCTTAATTGAATTAATGTAGAGATTTTTGATTTTAACATTTTATGTTTGATAAAAAGGTTTCATATTTTCTTTGTACATTGCAGACTGCACACCATCTAAATGATTCTATTTAAAGTGATCAATTTTTTGCAGACTAATACTAGCAGATTTTACTTCCCAGTCAATTAAAATTTGATGTTGCATCAATGAAAAAAAAAAAAATCATCGAGTTATCATCGATGAGGAGTGAGCGGATTCATTATGTTACATCGATTACTGGATGAAAAATATAAATTTCTTTGGTTTTTCATATTTTCAATAAATTTTTTTTCAACGAGTTAAAATAAATTTAAAAGTAATTTATCAATTGTTATTTCTTTATTTTAATTTAATTTATAAAAAATATTTTTGAAAAAAATAATAAAATACTTAAAACCTGTTTAAAAAAATTCAAAATTAACTATTTAAAAATTTATTCTCATAAAAAACAAAAAATTAATTCAATTATACTTTGTAAAAAAAATATACAATTTTCATTTAAATTAAGAAAAAAAAATTTATAACTAATATTATTAACAAAAACTGTTAAAAAATTGTGGTTTATGGTTTCTCATCATTTAACAATAATTTTAAAGTTCTTTTTGCCGTATTGTACTACTTATTAAAGTCGGCATCGCTAGTCGTCTGATTTTGCTTTTTTGACCACGGTTAACTTGAGTTGTTGAATTTGTCTCAACTAGACCAGAGCTTGTTGTTGACTTCAATAGTCCAAGTATTCGATTCGGATATATGATTAGGTCCATAACTCATTTTTTCCGAAATCTATTTCTCTATTAATTTAGGTTAATCTTAAAAAAAAATATATTAATTAATTTAATTAGTTAATTGAGCAAAGTCTAATTTGTCAGAAAAAAGATGGTTATTTTTTTTAATGATGATGATATTTCTGTCAGGCTTGTTTTTAAGTCACAAGTTTAAGCCAAAGTCACTGAAGCCAATTTTTTACTTGACTTAAATAATCTTGAATTTTTGATCGACGGGAAGGAATAAAATAAATAAAATTTCTAGAATTGCTATTGTAAATTAAAATAAGATTAACTTGAAAAAATTTAAAGTCAGTGACTTTAGCTTGGCTTAAGATTTTTGAATAACTCTGATTAACGAATCTTAACAGAAATTGAGTATGCTTAACAAATAATCGATGAATGACTCAATTAAAATTTACTACTTGCGTGTTTAATAGAAATAAGCTACAATACTAGTCAAGAAAAATTAATGACTGATTTTTTAAAGAGTATATGGCAAGTTTTTTTTTCTATTTTACATTTCTAAAAATTAATAATTATATTTCAAATTTTAACATGCTTAAGTATTGAGTTTTAATGAAACAACGTAATTTCAAAATTTCAAAAAAGTTAAATAGAAAAAAAAACTTGCCATATGCTTTCTAAATATTACTCAAACATAGATTCAAAGTTCATGCAAGATTCAAATAGTGACTCCTCCTATTTTTTTGTTAGTACAGTACTCCCTCGATTTTGTGACATGTCAGGGGAACACAAGATTTATGTCATAAAATTGAATTGTCACAACTTTGATTTTGTGACATAAATGTCATAAAATAAAGTACATGGGAAATGATTTTTAAATTTTATTATAAAAATACATTGAAATTCAAAACAAGTTAATAAAATTTAATTAATTTTAGAATTCTAAACGTTTCTGGATAAATTTTTTTTTCTAGAATAAATATTATTTTCAACAAGTCTAATTAATTTTAAATTATCAACATATTATACGACTCTCTTGGCATTTTTTTAAACTTCTGAACTATAGAAAAAAAAAATAAATTTGAACAAAACTTATATTTTCATGTCATAAAATCAAAAATTTTTTACATGTAATTTGATATGAAAGTAAATATAATTTTGTCTTTTTTTCCTGTCATAAAACTAAATTGTCATAAAATCAAATGTCATAAAAACGAAAAAAAATATAATGTATTTGTATAGGAATAGTCTGCGTTACACAGAATTTGTGTCATAAAATTAAAATGTCACAAAATCAGAAGTCATAAATCGAGGGAGTACTGTATCTAACAAAAATGTGACTTCTGATTGGGGATTTAATAGTCTCATCGTAAAATCAGTGGGTTATTTGATGATTTTTCGATGAACTTCGCTAATTCCTCGATGAAACATTATTTTGGTTGTGACTGGGTTTTAAATTTAACAAAGTATGTTTAATCCAAAAATGTGTCTCTGCATTAATTATATTAAGAAATGACAATTTATTTAATAATTAAAGCTTGATATGATAATTTTGAGCATCAAAAATTGATTAAAAACTTCAAGGTGCCCTGCTTTGACTCACTTAAACTAGAATATTTAAGTTCTTGATAAATTTATTTTCTAATTTAATTTATAATTCATACTGAGTTTTTATGTAATTAAATATTTGATTAAATATAAATTAAAAATTCAAATAGAAATAAATATTGAGTCAGGTAAAATTTGAGGAGAAGTCATATACTAAGCATTTACTAAGCAAATTTTTGTCAAGTTTACTTGAAAATAAAGAAAAAATTATCATTGTGAATGCTAAATTTATCAAATTATAACTCTTTTTTATTAAATTTTACAGGTATTTAAGTTAGAGAAACATGAAAATCGGTATTCAGATCAAAAAAATTTCCAAGCAAATAAATAAACATTAAAAGTATTTTAGACAGCTCAAATAAGTAAACATTAAAAGTATCTAATTAATAACTAAAATTATAAACATTTTTAAATAAAAAAGCTATCACTAATCAATATGAATGAAAACTTTAGTCAAAAAGCAATAATACCCGTAGATTTGCTCTTCGAAAGTAGTCAAAATAATTTTTCAATCCAGGAATAAGATTCAGTTGACCAGCTTGATGCTGGAAGTGAAAGAATGGTGACCTTAGGTGGATCAAGTGAAATTAATAGTGATGACATTACTATTGATGCTCCAAAATATACAATGAATGTTCCAAGTAAACAATTTTTTGCTGTTGAAAATTCGATTAACTATGAAATTTAGAGTAGCAGTTAAATGTGCAGTCAATTTTTATTTTTTATTTTTTATTGTAAAACTATGCAATAAATTTTCATATTTTTTACTATCATTCAATGTTTTAGATTCTATTTTTTTAATTTGTCTCAAAAAGTTTTTTGTTTCAAAGGTCAGTTTTGTGGTTCATGTCCCTAAAAATAGCTCTTTTTTACGAAAAATTGAATAAGATGTAAAAAAATCGATCTATTTCTCTTTTAAAAATTAATTTTGTTTTTTAATCGCTTTAGTATCTAAATTTATGTTTGATGTCCAGGAAAAAAAATAACAAAAGAAAAGTGAGTAGTTTTCTTGAATAGCTGAAGCTTAGAGATATTTTTAAATCTCTTATTTTTTTCAGCAATTGTGTAGCTACATTCATTTAGGCAAATTTCAAATTTTCATCAGTCAAGTATCTGAGCTTTAATTAGTTTATAAAAGAGACCTCCGTGTCATATCCTGTCAAAGGCCTTAGAAATATTAAAAAAAGAGACCAAATGTATGTTTTTAACTTATTTTCTATTAAAATTTTCCAAAACAACTAGTTGCGCTTTTAGACGATGGTTTATAGGGTCTGAAAGAAACTCTTTTTTTCAAAAGTATCAAAATTTTTGCGATCTTATGTTTACGTAAGACTTTTACTTAAATGTTGGAAACTAAATATTAACAAGTATTGATAGTAAATATTGTATTGGGGTCCGAAGTTATGAAAAAAAAGTGAGTGGTTTATATAGTAGCCATAAGGTGTGCTTCAGATGATTGAAAATTTAACTTGTGCTTGTTTTATTAAATTAGTAGATATGGATTTCGCCCTCATATTTGGATTCTACGTATATGAAAATCTAGGTTCAGCCAAAATTTTAGGGGGGGTCAAAAATTTTTTTTTTTGGCTAGGGGGGTCTGAATCTTTACAGCCTTATATAAAGTATATCTTATTTTAGCTTTTTTATCTCAGAATTTAATCAATCGAATTAAATGCTCTATATTCTGAGCTGGTTATCTTGAAAAAAAAAATTGAAAATTTTTTCGGAAAAAATCGGAAAAATTTTGACATTTTTTAACTTTTTCGGGATCAACTTTTTTGCAAACCCCTTAACCTATAAAATCAAATAATCAAAATTTTTTTTTTGTCCCCTTCAAAAAAATTTTTTTTTGTCCCCTTCAAAAAAATTTTTTTTTGGGGTTTTTGAGATCGTAGATTACGAATTTTGAGTCAAAAATGTGAAATTCAGATAGCACTATAGTTTTGAATTTCGTGAACTTTAAATGTTAATTTTTGACATCTTTTTTTTGACATCCTGACATCCTAGACATCCTAGCCAAAAAAAAAATTTTTGATCCCCCCTAAAATTTTGGCTAAACCAAGGTTTTCATATACGTAGAATCCAAAAATGAGGTCGAAATCCATATCTGGAGATAGTGTGGAAGTTTTGCATCGCGCGAACTTTATACTTTTTTAAAATCATTCAAGAAGACTATAATTCAAAGTTATACTTGGTGGGTTGTAGAATCAAATTTATAATAGCAGCCATGCTATTGAATGCAATTTTAATCCCTACATGTCCAATGTTCCAATGATCAATTGAAAGATCCTGAAAAAAATCTTTTTTTTTGTTTGTTAGAATAGCTAAATCTCAACCAAAATTATTTCTAGGCTTTGAGATTTTATAGAAATTTGAAAAATTGATAAAGAACTTATCTCTTAGCTCATCGACTTTAAGTTCACACAAAATAACTTTTTAAGAATTAAAAGTATCCAAAAAAGTTTTAAAAAGTTCTAGGTTAAACTTGTAAATATCAATAATTGAAAACGGTACTCATAATAATTATAATAATTAGATAATGCAAGAAACTTGCAGAGAAGTCTAATACGGAAGACTACTATGGTAGCTTTTACACCGTTTATACAACAGAACATTACTAAGGTTACTATCCACGATAAATACATAAAAAATATCCAAAAAAATTAATTAATACAGTTCAAAAAAATTCCCAAAATGGATCAGTCCATACTATACTTTCGATGAAAATTATACCAACTCTCAACCTATAGAAAAGTACCAGATACATATGACCAACCTGCTCCGACCAACAAAATTAATTCAGCTACTCAACTGTAACTAAATTGATATATTCCTCTTCTAACAAAACCAATTAATTCCAAAACAGAATATTAATTAATTTCTATAGATAGGGATTTTTGAACTTATCCTACTCATTTTTGAAATGATAAACTGAACAAGAATTGATCACTTCCTCAGGAAGCATGTTCGATCCATTTACTACTCTATTGATAAAAAAGTGTTCCCTCTGACTACAATTTTTAATATATTCATTACAGACTTGTTTATAAGTCACAGTTTTAAGTCTAAGTCACAAAAATTTAAGTCAAAGTTATGACTTGACTTAAAAAAAAAATTTTAGTCTTTTATGATGGTTAGTCATTTAATAAATTATTTAAAAAGTAGCTGTACAAATTTTTATTGTTACCTTTGCTGCAAATATTATTTTCAAGATGAACTTTTGAGCGAAAGTGAAATTGAGAGCATTTTTGATCTGGAGCAGAGCAATTTATTTAAAATTGTTTGAAATCCGATTAAAATATAATAACTCAATGAAATTGTATAATATTAAAAATAAAAATTTGTTAAATATGATAATAATTAATAAATAAAAATAAAATTGAAAATCGATTATATGACTTTGAATTTTATTTTGCTATATAAAAAATCTAATGTTAAATTTTTATTTAATTTTTTTTTGTTTTCTATCAAAGTATACACTAATTTTGTTAATTATGTTTAAAAAATATTTCTCTGAAATATCTAAATTTTAATAATAGAAACAACAATAATAATACCGTATACTCTCGTTCGATTATGGTGCACTACAAACTAAGGTACGCTTTTGGACCATGTACCAAAGTAAATCTCGCCCATGTTCTAATAGTATTATCATGCGTTTAGGACCGCATCAAACTCTGAAATTCTTATTTAAATTCGTCATCAAGACTTGAGTTTAAGACAAAAAAATAAAAAAAAAAAAAAAAAGAAAAAAGAAATAATAAAAAATTAATTTTTCTAATATTTTAATACTTAAATTCTTGGTTCTGCACTAAATGTTTAATAAAAAAGAGTTAATTTTTTTTTGTAGATAAAAACAGACCTTATCAATATGAAAAAGTTCAAAAAATGTTCAATCAATTTTATAAATTTGAAAAAAACAAAAAAATTACTTTTTAATTTTTATCTGGAATTTAGTTGATTTATTTTTTTGGAATTGTTTTAAAATAAAAAAACTTAAAAAAAATATATTAATTAATTATTTCTATTAAAAAAAGAAATAAATGTAGAAAGTAAAATTAGCTTTAAGCGTCAAAATTTAATCAAATTTTTTGTAAATTTTATTTTGAACTGAATTGCATAAATAAAATGTAATAAATTTTATTCAAAAAATTTCAAAACTTTTGAATAAAAATGCCTTTTTTAATTTTTATAATTTTTTTTTTCGTGTCAATTCTTTTCAAGTATTTAAAGCCTTTTAAAATTTTAAAATTAAAATTAGATTGAAATGAAAGATGAAGTAATTTCTAAAACAACATTAAATAAAACCGAAAACCAACCAAAACAAATTTCTTTAGTGATCATTCGTCTCGAACTCGACGACATAAATAATCTAGACAGTAAACCCAGTGATACCACTTATGATCTTACACCAATTGAACAAATAAAAGAAACATACAACTATAACCCTGACTTTAAAGCTTCAAAAACCATTGATTTGACCAAAGAATCCATAAACCAATTCATAGGACGACGTGAATCGCGCTACTTGATCATAGAAACTTTTAATTTTGAAAAAATGTTCAAACAAAATACATTTGATAGTCCAGATGTAGAAACAAATTCTATGACAATGCAAACAGCCTTGGAAACTGCATACAGCGATTGGAATAGAGAAAAAAAGCACTCGGTTTTAGTTCCGGAAAACACTGATGAAGTGCATGATAAAATAAAACCTGTGGTGATACAAGAAGACTCTAACAAAAATGACAATCGGACCTCTGAATTATCTTTTTATTATGGCAATCCTACAGTTGATATTGTCAAAGGCTTCATTCACATTTACAGAGACAAGTTAATAGAAAAAAAATAAATTAATTTTTATTGTAACTTTTTTCAAAAGGGACCTGACACCAATCGAGGTTTCCGAGTCGTCTAAAATAGCATCTTCTTCAATAGTTACCACCTCTTCAACTGTACACCAAAGCGAACTTTTGTGTATGATTGCGATACCAGCTAAAATAAATTGTAACGAGTTGCTTGATTTTTTGAAGCCTTTTAGGTATTTTTTTTATCATTTTTTATGATTTATTTAAATTCTTTTATTTATTTATTTTTCTTATTAAGCGATACTATTGTGTATATGCGGATTGTACGCGATACATTCCCTAACCAGTACATGACTTTGATCAAATTTAAAACTCAAAAAGATGCTGATGAGTTTTTTATTCATAATAACAATAAACCTTTCAATTCCATCGAGGAAACAATCTGCCATCTGGTATATGTTGCCAAAATTGAAGCATTAACTTCATCTAAAGTAATTAATTTTTACCAAAGGTTAATTTTAACATTAATGTTTTTTAATTTAGGGAGCTTCTTTGCCAATACCAGGTTATATTGAACTTCCGAATTGTTCGATTTGTTTGGAGAAAATGGTAAGCAATTTTCTTTTCGCTATTTTTCGCGATTCAAGCAATTTTTAAAAGACCTCTACTTTTTTTCTCTCTAATTAAGCTTCAGCAATTTTCTTATACCTAAAATAATTGAATTTAATTGTAATAAAAAAAACGACTTTATTAAGATAAAAGTATAAAAATATATAATATATTTCGAGTCCAAAAAAAGAAATTTAAATATCTTGAAAAAAAAAGAATTATAAATAAGAACCCCAATAAAAAGCAAATAGAAGGAAAAAGAACAAAAAAATAAAATAATTAAAAGCCTTGCTTCACAAAATCCTTCAAAGTACATCTCTTAAAAAATTCATTAGAGAATTAAACTTAATAAAATAAAAGTTAAAGAAATATTAAAAAATATCAGCAAGTAATGAATACAAAATTCACAAACACTTTAGAAAGCTAAATTTATAAACCGATAAATATGAAAATAATTCTGGATATTCTCAAAACGTTAAGAAAAAAATATTGATAAAAAGCTCCAAATTTAGCTATTTAAATTGAATTTTAATTTTTGTATTATCGCGAAAAAATTATCATTAGGGCTAAATTTGATTATCGATTTGATTAATTTTAGATAAATTTAAAGATTTTGAAAATATCTTTTATTTTTCATTTTAATTAATCAAAAAGGATTTATTTTTTTTTCAAACTGTTTGATTTAAAGATATAATCAAAAATATTAAATTTGATAATCTGTCATAAAACCATGCTTTAAGAGTATTTATTTGAAATATTCAGTAGATTTATTTTGACGATATCCTTATCTCTTAATAAATGCAATTCATTCATGATGCTGTTGCACTAAGGATTTAATTTTATCAAATATTTTAAATTAATAGTAATAACATTAATATTAATAATTTTTAATTAATTTTTAATTCTATTTAAATTTTGTATCAAATAAATTTTAATTTTAAAAATTCTTTTAGACCTAAAAAACTTTAATGTAAATTTGAAAAAAAAATTCTATTAAAGGATGAACCATTAAATGGAATAATTACCATTCTGTGTAATCACTCATTTCATGCCAATTGTCTGTCAAAATGGGGCGATACATGCTGTCCGATTTGTCGATACAACCAAACACCAGATTACACAATGGAAAACGCATGCAGCGAATGCGGAGCTCATGAGGTAAATTTAAGAAGCTGCTTATAAATATTTCCAAGAATTAAATAATTACTTAAGACTTTGTGGATATGTCTGATTTGTGGTCATATTGGATGTGGTAGATATGTTCAAGGACATGCCTTCAAGCATTTTCAGTATACCAACCATAACTATTCCATGCTCTTGGGCTGCAACAAGGTTTGGGACTATACTGCTGACAATTATGTTCATCGATTAGTGCAAAATAAAGCCGATGGTAAACTTGTCCAATTCGATGAAAACGGAAGAGAGGTAAAAATTTTGGAATATTTTTAAAATAATGTTTAAATATGATGTTAATTTTAGGTACAACAGGATGAAAAAATGGAATCTATAACTCTTGAGGTTATTTATTTTTAAATTTCAAGCAAAAATAAAAATTCAATTTAAAAAAAATAAAAAAATTTTTTTTAGTACACTTATCTTTTGACGTCTCAACTTGAATCTCAGAGAGCTTATTATGAGGAAAAAATTAATCGCATGCAAGATAAATACGAGCTACAGGTATTTATCAAATTTAATATTTAAATAGAATTAATTTTCCTCTGATAGATGAGTGACTTAGAGAAAAAAACAATTCAAACCGAAGAAGAGAACTCGAGACTCAAAGATAATCTGCTCCACCTGACAAAAGAAAAATCTACTTATGAAAAAAAATGCTCCACAGTAGGATTTAATGACATTGTTTAATTGGAATATTTAATTGAATGCAAATATTAGATGAATGCAAAATTGAGCAAAATTCAGCTCGAGCTGAGCGAAGAAAAAGAGATGAACAAATGTTTAAGTTCAAACCAGGAAGCTTACCAAAATAAATTGAGCAAATTGGAAGAAAATTTAAAGAAATTAAGTCAAGACAAAGATAACGAAATCCAAGACCTTAAGTCACAATTGAGCGATATTATGTTTTATTTGGATGCTCAAAATAAAATATCACAGGTTAAAGATGTTAGTAAAGAAGAAATTGAACAAAGTCACGTGGTTATTCAGCAAGATCAGGCAGCTGCAGCTGGCTCATCGACAACAAAATCAAACAATCGAAGGCGAAAACGGTGAAATATTTGAGTTGATTTTTTATTTTAGATTAATTTTTTTAATTTTTTATTATTAATTGAAAACCTTAAATTAATTTTGTAAGAAAATATTTGTTATTATTTTCTAAAGTTATGTGAAAATGCGAATAAATGAATAAATAGTTTTTTTATGTTCGTCATTAATTTTTATTAATTGAAATGTTGATTAACAAAAAGTCTTTTTTACAATTAAAAAAGTAACTTTAAAACAAAGTCATTGTTCACAGATTTAATTGATACATTGGCTTGATGAAAATTTTTTGAAAAATAGAAAAATCCTTTAAAGCTTAATTTTTAATGAAGTATTAAATTAGTGTTGGACCCGTACAAGCGGACACTTAACCGGCCAAAATTTTCAGAAGCCGTGACCGTGTCCACATTAGCCGGACAACCTTTAAGCGAGCGGTCATTTGGCCGGTCAGCCAGGCGTTCTATTTTTTGGGCAGCCAAAAAAACGGCCAACTTTTTGGCGGGCGGTCACTAAATTTTTTGTAAAATTTTGAAAAATAAAGAAAAAAATCTCAAAAGCCTTTTTAAAATAGATTAAAAATTTTTTTTTTACTTTTTTTATATTTTAAAAAGTAATTTTTTTTTTTAATTTTAAACATTGAATTTAGCCGTATTTTTGATCGTCCGTTTTTTGGCGGTCCAAAAATTAGATCGCCTGACTGACCGTGTAAATGGCCGCAAAAAATCGTCCGTGTATTGGACCGGTTTGTCTTGACCCTATCCAACACTATGTTAAAACTAAAAATTACAACTTTTGCTTTTTTGTCAAACAGTTTCTTTTTGTGGTAAATTGTGTTAAAAAATTTCTCAAAAAATTCCATCGCTTTCTTATACTTTCTTTTCTAAAATAAAACAGAAATAAAATAGAAACCTTGACATCCCTGGAACTAAAGGGTAAAACTCACATAGCCTCCCTTCTTAACATTAAAATAAATAAAAAACCAAGAATGCAACAATTGAGTAAATAAATATGATTTTGAAATCTTCTGACAATAATCTAAATATCTTATAATAATCTAAAGTTGGTCAAATTTGGATCAAATTAAAAATGATCGGCATCTTTCGACACCGACAACTAAAAAAATCGTTGATTAAGATTTAATAATAAATCAACGATTTTTCAACGAAAGTTTTCATTCTGGTGAAGAATTAAAACTTGATAAGATAAGTCTACCAGTGGTGAATGAAAGAATATTAAAAAATAATGATCGTTCTTGAAAACATTCAATTGATCCAAAATCAATTTTGACTCGACTTGACAAAAAATAAAATTTAAATTAAAATGACTTATTATTTAAATTTTTTTATTTTGCTTTAGTATCACTACTCGTAACAAATAAGTTTTTTAGCAGGTATTTAAAAAAAAAGATCAAAAATAAAATCCGAACAAAGAAAAATTTAAGAAACTCAAACTTGAGATTTTTAAATCAAAAACTTATCATCGACAAGATTTAAAAGAAAAAAAAGAGCAAATTCTTAATATCATTGAAAAAAAAACTTCAAATAAATTTTAATTTATTCTTTCATATTTTTTTATTTTCAAAAAAATATTCAAAAATATATGATGATAAATTAATAAAAATTTTTCAATTAATTTAAAATATATTAACTTTTAAATTTTCTTATAAACCTTCTAAAAATTACAATGATAAATGATGAAACAACATTTTTTTGTCTCTATGATCTATTCTTATTAAGATTTTTTTTTGAAATTTGTAAATTTATTATATTTAAATTTTAAAATTCTGTAATCGCTAATTAAACAATTTTGAATTAAATGTATTTAATTTTAAAATTTTATTTTTCAATTCTAAATTAACATACACTTTTAAAAACTAACAGAAAAATATGTAGTTCAAATCCAAATTCATATTTAGATTATTAAGATTTTTTGTTTTAGGAATTTTGGAATGGAAATTCACAATTCCTAGATTTATTTATGACACTAGAACCCCGATGAAATAGTTTAGCCAGATTATTAAGCTCAATATTATTTTAGTTATAATCGTACAAAGATTTCTGGTGAACCTATTTTTTTGCACAAATTTCTAAATATAAGCTCTTAATTTCATAAATTTTTTTTCGGAATAAGGCTTTTAAATAAGATGTTTAAAAATATTTAAAAGAAAAGGAATTTCAGCATAATTTCTCCTTTTTTGAAAATTAAATTTTTTGTCGTTTTACAGCTTTATTTTCTAGTTATTCTTTCCATAGTAACATTAAAGGATAATAAAAATAAACGACATAAATCAAATTAAAAAAGGTAAATTTGAATATAAAAACTTATAATCAAATACTGTAATTAAATATTTAATAAAAAAAACATTTTATGAAATTAATGAATCGAAAATCATATGAATCAAAAATATTTTTAAATTTCTAATGAATGTATAAATATTTGAAAGAAATAATTTTTTTAAATAATTTAAAAAATGTTTTCCAAAAATGTTCTCTTAATTTTTCTGCTATCGGACTTAACCATAAATTTGGTTAAGCCAACTATCATTTTTGACATTGATCACAATGTGGATGTAACAAATGGTGAACTAATTGTATCAATACCTTTTCCGTTGATGTCAGCACCTAATATAAACATTCTTCCAAAGCTTAAGCTAGTCTACAGAAGTGGCCAATATCTAAAAAATGGAATATTAGGTCTCGGATGGTCGTTGGATGGATTAAGTCAAATATCTCGCTGCTCAAAAACCATTGCAAACGATGGTCCAATTGATGACTACACTCTAAAATTTAATTTTGATGATCCATTTTGTTTAGATGAACAGCGGCTTTTTGTCACCAAAGGTAAACACGGGTTTGCTGGTTCTGAATACGTGACCCAAAATGATCAATTCAATAGAATAGTTGCATTTGGTAATTCGCAAAATGTAAATTACAACACAAGCCGACCAGTTGAGGTAAATTCAAAAAACCATCCGAACTATTTCAAAATGTACACAAAAGATAATCTAATCTTAACATATGGAAGTGGACCAAATTCAGATGTAAAACATCCTGATTTGGCAAATGTAACTATTAATTGGTTACTAAACCAAATAGAAGATTATAATGGGAATAAAGTTAACTTTTTCTATTCAATTGATGCCAAGCAAACTTATATATCAAATATTTTATATTCTAATAAAAAAATAGTCTTCGAATATGAACAACGTTTGCCTACAGACCATGTAAAAACTTATTTTGACAAGGCATTAATTCAAAACATTGAAAAGCGATTAAAAAAAATAAAATTTTATTCAAGCAATAAATTTGCCAAAGGCTTCGAAATAGACTATAAATCATTTGAGCCCGCAAAACTAAGCTTGTTAAAAAAAGTGTCCATGTGCTTTGAAAACAAGGACTGTTCAAAGCCTATTGAATTTAATTATTCCTCAGAAGAACCTTTATCCGATGTGCTATCTAAGCCAATATTTCATGAAAATGTATGTGGAGAAAACAGCTTTTGTGAATTAATTCAAATGATAGATTTAAATGGAGATGGTTTGAAAGATATAGTAGGATTTGGTCAAGATGGAATCTATGCTTCATTAAATGAGGGAAACTTCTTTTATAATGCAGAGCGTTGGTCCAGTGCTTTTTGTCAAGATTCGGGATGGACTTCTTCTAAGCATGTGCGGTATTTAGTCGATATAAACAATGACAATTTACCTGACGTGGTCGGATTTGGCGACAATGGAGTTTTTGTCTCATTAAATGATAATGGTAAATTTTTGACAATGGAAAAATGGTCTTCAAATTTTGGCTATAACTCAGGATGGAGAATGAACCATTTGAGACTTTTGGAAGACATGAACAATGATGGCTTTATGGACATTGTTGGAATTGGACACTCAAATCAAATGATTGTAGATTTTAACAATCAATCATCATTTGAAAAACGTAAGCTCATCAACCTACCCTCGAATTGGTCGAAAGTCTCATGGAATTCAGTTTTTCATCGTTTGGTAGACATTCATTCAAATGGACTGAAACACTTTTTCACTATTCCTGGAAGAGATATTAGTTTTCTGAAGGATCATGTCGAAGTTCTAGGAAGTCTTGGCACAACCAGTTTTTCCAGTATAAATGGATGGTCCATTGGCCATTATAGAAACTTCATTGATTTAAATAATGACAATGTACCTGATATGGTTGGTATTGATAGCTTAAATAGAATTCATGTTGGCATTGCCACACCGAGCTCACAAAATTGGAAGACCAAATATTTTTCGACCTCTATCAAAAGTGTCAAAAAAAGTAAAACCAAAGAAGAGAATGTTTTTAGCGCAGATTTGAATGGCGATGGTCTACCTGATTTTGTATTTTTTCAGTGTGATGGAATTTTTGTAAGCTTGAACAACGCAAATAACTTCAGTTCGGAAGAATTGTGGAAAATGGATAAAAGTTTTTGTGATTTTGCCTACAAAGCTATTCAGCCTGTTGACATCAATGGGGACAGTGTACCAGATCTGATATTTTTAAATAAAAATAGGGCCAAAATTTACCTAAACCTAAACAAAAAGCCAAGATTAGAGGCAATTAGGGATTCTTTAGGAAACGAAAAAAAAATTCATTATCAATCTACGGCAAATAAAACAATATACACTAAATCAAAATTTAATTTCAATTCAACTTATTCGTCCAGGGGCTTTGCTTTCGATGTAGTGAGCAAATTTTCGAGCTCCGATGGAATTGGTGGCATGAGCTCAATTGAGTACAAATATGGTGAATACAGATGTAGCAAAATCCAAGGACGACCGTGTTCTTTTGGATGGATTAAAAGCCAAAATCAAAATTCAAAAATTTTTTCCACAGAACAATTTCATCACGAACATCCCCTGACTGGAATGCTCTTATCTAAAAGCTCATTTTATGCAAATAAACTGATAACCAGAACCAATTTTACCTATAGTATAAAACAAACTGAGCTGATTGGGGACAAAAAATCTTTGACTATTTTAATCAAGAGCAAAGAAAGCGAATTTTATGATATTGATGGTTTGTTTTTAAAAAAAGAAATTGATTTGAATGAATATGATGATTTTGGAAATGTTATACAATTAAAAAGTAGCCTGATCGATCAAAATTCGAATTATACAATTGTGGTGATAAATGAAATGGGCAATGATTTGACTGAGTGGTATTTGGGAAAATTGATTTCAAAAAAAGTTTACAACATTTGGAAGTTTGATTCCAAAAATGATATAAAAATTACCGAGGAAAATTATTCATACAATGAAACTTCACGTAAAGTTTCCAAAAGAGTGATAAATCCAAATATGTTCTATTCACTGGAAGAAGTGTTTGAATATGACCAGTTTGGAAATTTAATTAGGGAAACTAGAAAAGGAAGAAAGTCACGCGAAGAACTTGAGGAAAGAAAAACTCAGTATGATTATGACAATTTAGGAATAAATAAAATTAAAGAAACAAATCCACTTGGTCATTTTTCTTATTATTTTTATGACACAAATGATAATTTAGTAAAATTTATTGATGTAAATAATGTGACCACAAGCTACACTTATAATAGCGTTGGTCAAAAAATTTTCGAATCTATTGAAGGTAAGTCAAATTCTTCCAGTGAATACTTTTTTTTCAATGAAATCAACAATTCAGTCTATTGCATATCAAATAGTGTATTTGGCGGAAAGAAAACAACCTCGTGTTACGACAGCCTAAAAAGACAAATTAGAAAGACAACTAATGGTTTTAACGGAGAGTTAATACATGAAGACACTGTGTACAACGAAAATGGTCTTGTGGAAAAACAATCACTTCCTTACAAGGCTTTTGAGGAACAGCCAAAATATACTAGATTTGAATATGATGATCTAATGAGAGAAGTGAGCAGATATGAGCCATATTTTGAAAAGGATATTGATGAAAAAATAGATATCATTTACCGGGGTAATCACGTGATTACCTCCGATTCAACAGGCTTTTTAAAAATAGAAACAAAAAATATACTCGGAAAAATAGTCCGAGTAGAAGATGGCGAAAGATCTATTTCATTTTATGAGTATGACGCCTTTCAAAATTTGGTAAACATTATCGATCCTCAGAATGTAAGCACCAATATGTCATTTGATAATAATGGAAGAAAAATAAAAAATTTTGATCCCTATATGGGCTTTAGTGAGCATGAATACAACTCATTTGGCGAGCTTATAGCCACTTTTAACCAGGATGGTACAGTGATCAAAACTGAGAGAGATTTGTTGGGACGAATAACTAAATTAGTTGAACCAGATGGCACCACTATTAAAAAATATGATTCTGGGTTATTTTCTATTGGAAAAATGTCCAGCCTGAATGTACTGAGCGGATACCAAGTGGATACAAAATTTGATAGATACGGCAGACAAATATCAAAAAATTATTTGTATGATTCTAATGATAAATATGCTGAAGAGTTTGAATATGATGAATTTGGCAGAGTAAGCTCAACTCAAGTTCAAAATGTGAATGGCAGCAAATTCAAAACTTTTTACTGCTATAAAAATGGCTATTTGGCTGCTTTGAGTGTTGATGATAAAGACTGCAATAGATTTGTTTGGAAAGCTGTTGACTATGGTTCCAATGAAAAGATAAAAGAAGAACAGTATGGCAATGGAATTAGAAATAAATACTCTTTTGATGAAACAGAAATGGTGACACAAATTCTCTCGACTAGAAACATTCAATTGATTAGCAATTTAAAGTACGATTATGATGTAAGAAGAAATTTGCTCAAGAGTGAAGAGTTTGATCCTTTGGAATCAAAAAAGTTTATCAAAAAATACTCCTATGATTCTTTGGATAGACTTGTTTCTGCATCTAATTTCGAATCAATAGGTGAGAAGACTAGCTTGGAGAGTGTGCAAAGTTGGACATATGATAATATTGGAAATATTTTGCACCATGGTAGTTCTAGACAGCAGAGTGTTTATAATTATGATCCAGACAAGCCTCAACTAGCCACTTTGGTTGGCACCGAAAAAGTGGTCTATGACAATTATGGTCGAATAATTAAGACCGATTCTTACTCAATTGATTGGTACTCATTTTCGAAACCAAGATTTATTAGACAACAAAACTCGACCATTGAGTATTTGTATGGGGGAGATAAAGAAAATATCATGAAAAAGGTTACAGATGACAAGAAATCAGTTAGAATAAATTATATCGGCAATGGCTACGAAAATTGGCAAATAAGTGAAAAAAACTCAAAGAAAAATTTAGAAAAATATTATCTTAAAGTTTTTGGTAGAATTGTAGCTGTCTTCATTAATAACACTCGTTCTAATTCATCCATTTACTTTAATTCAGATGGATTTAACTCAATTAGTTTAATAACTGATTACAAAGGGGACATTTTGGTAAGGTATAACTACACGGCATTTGGTTTCAGACAGATTAGTTTTATTAACAGTAGCAATGATTTAAATAATTTATTAAATAAGGGATTTAGTGGAAAAGAACTGGTTGATGATGACCGCTTGGTATTCTTTGGTGGTCGAATTTTCGACAGTGTTCTACTAAGATTCCTAAGTCCCGATCTTTTTATTCAGCAGCCTTTTAATATACAAAATTTGAATCGGTATTCATATGGACTCAATAATCCATTTAAATATGATGATCCGAGTGGATTTTTTTTCAAGAAGCTTAGAAAAATATTCAGTAAGCCGAAAATTTTGTTGGCTGTGGCAGCGGCTGTTGTGACAGGTTTCGCTATGGCTCCGCTAGCAGCAGGCATAGCCGCTAGTGCGGTCAGCGTTACTGGCACCACTGGTCTGGCAGCTACTGTTGTCTCTGGTGCTGTAGCTGGAGCTGTGACTGGAGCAGGAACTGGACTAGCCTCAAGTTTGATAGTAACAAATGGAAATTTAAAGGAAAGTGTCAAGGGAGCTTATAAAGGAGCTTTATCCGGTGCAGTGGTAGGATCATTTGGATCGGCTTTTAATAATCAGTATGCTAAATTTAGTGCCGAGACAGTTGGTCAGGGTGTCGATAATAGATTAAATGGCAAAAAGTTTTTCTCAGACTTTGATTTAAATGCTGCTTCGTTTGGAGCATCTATTTTTTATGAGAAAATAGTTGGCTATGAGTTGGACGCGGCTCCAGGAGGTGAAGCCGTTGACAAAGGACCGAATGGGAAACCGGTTAAAAGAGCAAATAATATTGGATGTCAAACAGGCACATGTGGTTCTTTTAATGAAGGTGGTAGGTATAGTGTCAAGCTAAACCAAGTTCCAAGTATAAATGCAATTGCTGGACTTCATGATGTCTTTCAAATTTCGTTGCCAAATAAATTTTATATTAGAGATATTTTAAATGTTCCGGGTATGCCTGTAGCTGCTCTGTACACTTATGCTTCATTCTATCATCAAATAGAGTGTCCATTATGCAATAAATAAATTGTTTTTTTTTCTTCTAAAGCATCAATTAAAACCAAAAAAAATCAAAGAACAATAACTAATTTAAAATTCAATTTATTTTTTGAAAACTCAATAATTGATTAAAATAAATAAAATATTTTTAAAATTTTTTTCATGGAACTTACAAATCATGTTAAATTTTACATTTTTTTCTGTTCTTTTGTGATGAACTTCACAGAATCTTAAAATGATAAAAAAAAAAAAACTTAATTAATTTCTCTTCAAATTTTAATCGATAAATTTGTCTGAATTAATTCACATCAACAAAAACTTTTGATTAACTTGAAAGATTGACAGCATTGTATTTAATTATCTTATCTGCATCAAATATTAATTACAGAATTGGTAGCAAAATACTTAAAATAAGTAATAAAATACTTAAAATTCTGTTTCATTTATTTTTTAATCTTTCTTTTTACATCCTTTACTAAAAAATTGCATAAAATTTTAGATTGTCAATAGAAGTGAAACGAGAAATGATTTTTTTTTAAATTCAACATGATTTGTAAGTTTTAAGAAAAAAATTAAAAAGAAATTTGTTTTTTTTTTCTAAAAGTTTAAAATAAGTTATGTGAATACAACATAATGCAACATTCAAGAATTCATCAACTTTCAATGTCTGCTAATGATGTGTAAAAGCTCTGCAAAATGCCCATGCTAGATTACATTTAAAATTTAATTTCTACCAAACTCAGCAAATTTAGCAGACATTAACGGGTAATGCAACTTTGAATTTTGCACTATGTTGTAATCACAGAACTTATTTTAAACTGTGAAAAAGGTAATTCTGTTTTTTCACATTTTCTTATGTTATTTTTATCATTTGGTACTGAATTTCAGAAAACCTCATTTAAATTATTAAAAATCTCTATCGACTTCTTATTTTAAAAATTTAATAAGGTTAGACCGATGTTAGTGTAATGTTTACATTAGTACCCTTGGGCCCGTCTATCCGATCTTGTCATTTGACATATTGGCGCAGTTATTTATTCTCCTTGATAAAAGCTCATAGTTAGGTTAATTAACTTACCAATGATATCGACAACGATGTCGCTATATCACCGTTAGACTGATAAATTAACAAATTAATAAAAAAAAATTTTAAGTTTTTAAAAATCTCTAAATGCAATTAATTGATAAAATCTAATTGGATTTTTTCAATAAAAGTAACTTCTTTACTTCTAATAAAGTAAATAAAATATTTATATCAAAAATCTATAAATTATAAAATTGAAAAAAGTTATTGATTAAATAGTTATGCGAAAAAATTTAACAATAAGGTAATTAAATAATTCTAATTTTTCAACAAAATCTATTTGGTTATTAAAAATAGAAAGCTTAAACATTGAGAATTTCAACATTGAGAATTTCAAAACATTGAGAATAAAACTAGGATATCTTGGTTACTGTATTGGATCTTTGTTGAATGCAATTGTTTCCTATTTTCAAAAATCATGCATTAAGTTTTTGTGCAGTTTACATCAATTTTGTTAAAGCACATCATTCATTCATAGCTTTTGCTGTAAAAATCTTATCAAAGCTGTTTTGAGAAAACTTCATTAAGTACCAAAAATTATATACACTGGCCCTACTTGGTGATCTCTCATTACGCAGAAGCGTCAATTGGACTTTTTGATCGAAAATTCAATCGATCATGCCGACAAGATGGATAACCCTGCAAATTTGCCTAAAGATAGACCTATTGAAGATTTTTGGCCAATATTGAAAGAGAAAACTTATGGGGATGGTTGGGAAGCGAAAAAAATTCATCAATTGAGGCTTAGGATACTAAAATGCTTACGTGAAATCAGCCAAACATCAACAAAGACCCTAATAGAAGGTGTCATAAGTCGCATTTACAAAATTCGAAAAAAAGTAAATAAATAAAAATACGTTTAATAAATAAACTTTGTAAAGCTTTAAATTTTCTATCTAAATCTTCATTTTTTAAAAATGAAGGAGTTATGACCTTTTGAAAAAAATCCAGAAACTTTGTCTTCACCTGTTAATTTTTATTCTTTTAAATAAATTCTATGATAAATTTTCCACGAATTTTTTATTATATTTAAAATATTTTCTTTTATTAATTTTTAGGAAATAATTTCAACATTCACGGTATTTTCAATTTGTTAATTAGTTTCCAGTTTTAGGCGTTTAAGGTGATTCTTGTTGTTGTTGTTGTTGTTTAGAAGTGCCTTATTATCACTACAGTTTTAAAATGTAAAAAATGAGAAGAAAGAAAATAAAAATTTATCATTTAAAACGATTTATTTAGAATTTTTTTTTAAATCCCTTTTTTTAGGTTACCAATTTCAAATTTATAAAATTTTTTTAAAATAAAATTACTTTTGAGGCTTAACGCATTAAAACAATAATAAATAACAATGTAAACATTGTAATGCTCATAAAAATAATAATTTTGACTTAAAAAAAATAAATTAAACATATTTTATGCTTTAGGCATTTGAAAAATTTTCAAAAAATTTAGCATTGTCTTATTAGATTGCACTCATACTTTAAATATTCAATCAAACACCTTTGTTGACTCTTATCTATTTTTATCCAAGTTATGAAACACAATTAAAAACTTAATTTAATTATCTAATATTAAAAAAATCAAAATGACGACGTCTCTAGCAGCCTTGGCCGCCACCAGCTCAGCCCAGACCTCTTCAGGCGTCTCAGTACCAAACAGCTCAACAAACTGTCCAAGCCCAGTCTTGGACATCACCGATTCAAATTATGAAATTAAAACCGAGTTTTATACCCGCGAAGGTCTTTGGAAACTTGTTCCATCTCTTGAGTTCGCCAGACAAACCCAAAACACAAGCTTAAACAATTCCTCGCCCAGTTCCAATCTGAACTACAACGCTTCCCACACTGGCCATAACGCACAATCACCTCTTAACCAGAACAATAATGACCCAGTCAAAATAAACCTGTTTACATTCAAAAAAAATATTATTTTTAAAGATTTTCTACTAAACTCTAAATCGAATAGGAGAATTTTGTGTCGAAAGTGCTCTTCGAATAAAAAACCCAACAGGCTAAATAAACTTGCCGAATCTGATTCGGATGAGGACAATAGTGATGTCATTTTTAGTAATATAGGTGAGAATTCAAGTGAAACAGAGAGTGAGAGTGACTTGGAAAAAGCATGCCGTCAGTGCAAGGCTAATCTGAGCCGGTTTGACTCGGAGTCGAGCGCCGACTCGTACAAAAAATATCCTAATCAAACTTTAGAACTAATGCTATTTAATTTTGGTAGAGAAATTTATACCTATGAATCCGGTTCTATAAATAATAAAGTATTTGATTTTTTTTTTGAATAAAATTTATATTATTTTTTTTTCGTTTAGGGTGAATTTAAAAATTTGATTGATAAAAAAACATATAAATGTATGATGTCGACTTGTTTTGATGTAAATAAAGCGGCTACGGTATGCAATACTGTTTCGCTTCAATTGAATAAAACAACAAATATAAATTTGTCAAGTTCGGATTTTGATAAAATCAGTTTTAGTACGACACCGTCACAATTGTCGCTGATAGTCGCTGCCGGATTTAATAAAGGCGAAATTCATGTTTTTGATTTTTTTAAAAAAGATGCATCTGTATTTTATAATAACCAGGTCAGTGGATTGATTTTTATATTATTTATTTTTGTTTTAATTTTAAATTCAATTTTTTATTTCTTGGTGTCAGAATTCAATTTGAAATTAAGTTTATATTAATTCTTAGAAAAAATTATCACTCATTATATTAGGTCCGTTGATCAAATTTTATTTTGATAAAGAAATCTAAAAATATTTTTTTTTATTAGTTTCTAATTTTCAGACAAATTAATTATTAATATCAATGGTGGAATTTTTGGTTCTATATTCCAATATTTTTTTAAATTTTAATCTCAAAATTTGAATAAAAATTTTAAAGATAATCAAAATTATTACTTTTTAACATTAAATAGGGTTGCTGTTATAAAATATTTTAGCACTAATTTAATCCGAAAATACTTTAATCTGTTCTGCATTAAGTTTAACTTTTAGACATAGTAATAACTGATATTCATATTAAATTCATTTAGACATACATAAAATTTAAGTTTTTTCCAAAAAAAATTTTTTATATCGATTTAAAAATTTGATTATAATAAAAAGGCTTTTGAAGTCAAATCTTGCAAATTTATAATATTTCCAAAAAAATATTGAAATTTTAATTCTAATTAAATTTTAGAATTACCCCCACTATGATCTTGGTTTATTATATGTCTGATTGCTTTTATTGTATTTTTAGAACTAAAATTCATCTAAATTATTATAAGTATTATTAAATGAATTTTTAAATACAAGATTATCAGTGATTAATAAAGTAAATCACAAAAATTAGTCATAGATAAGTTAAATTATAAAAATGACACAAAAAAAATTTGATAAAAAAAAATACTTAAATAGTCTAATATACTAAACCTGCATCATAGGATCTAATATTTCACAAACATATCTTATTTAAATAAAAAAATATTTTTAGTTATTATATTTAATTTTTTATTTTTTTTCTATAACTCAAAAACTTTAATGCTGATTTTTAAGTATGCTAATAATACTTTAAAACTGGTCGAAAATTTGGACCCAATATTGAATTTTTCATGCTGTCAAGTTTCACCTATAAACATAATCGATTAATTGTATTCAGTTTTTAATAAATGGATTAATTTCTAGAACTAATTTGGAAAAAAAGTTTCATTATTTTCTTAAAAATAAAATAAAATACCCACATTATACTTTGATATAAATTTTGAATAAAAGAAAAACTTTCTTCTTTTTGAAACATTAAATAAAAAATTCTAAAAATAGAATTTTTAATTTTTTGTTTAATTTTAAAATTTGTTTTTTAAAAAACAAAATAATTAATTTCTATAGTTCCAAAAATTAATATATACTCTAAATTGTGTCATGAAAACTCGAAAATTTCGATATTTTCGATAGTAAATAAAACAAAATAATTTTTTTTTTTAATTAAATGAAAAAAAGAAACGCTTTCATAAATTACTTAAAAAAGACGAATAATAAGATAAACAATGTTTTATCCGTTGTTTCGCTGCCGGAATAATGAAAATAAAAAAAAAGAGAATTTTTTTTGATTATTAAATTAATTGATAAATTTTTTTATTATATTAAAAAATTCTTATTAAAAATTGATATAAAAAATTTCAGTAATTAAATTAAATGCTTGTAAAAAAAATTTAAATGATTGAACTTTGATTAATTAATTTTTTTTTTCTTTTCGTCAATTTTTTTTATATCTTTTTTATGATAATTTTTATATCAATTTTATTTTTTAGTTTTTAAAAAATTTACACTAATATGAAAAATAATTATTGTAGTTGCAATTTTTTTTAAGGCAAAAAAGAGTAGTAAATATTATATCAAACAGGAGCAAAAATATTTTTTTTGGTAGAATAAAAATTAATAAAAAGAGTGTAACAATCAATTAATCAGCTTTTTTTGAATCAGCTTTGCTCAGACTGTCTTCTATTTTGGCTTTAAAAAAATTTGGTAAAATAAAATGGATTTAATAGAATAATTAGATTTAATTCTAATATTATCTTGACAAAATAAAAAAGATGTAACTTGAAATTTTATAATTAAAATACTTTTTCAATATAATTAAACTTTATGAATATAAAAATACTTTTTTTACTAGTTAGAAAAAAATAAATATCTAAAAAATTACTTTATATCTAAATAAATTAAATAGTTTTAAACGTCTTTGTTTAGAAAAAAATACTTTTTATTTGTAAATAACTTGTATAAAAATACTTAAATATGAAATTATCTTAAAATGACTTCAAAACTGCAAAATACTCACCACATTCTTTCTTGTTATTGTTAATCTTCATCAAGCAATTGTTTGAGTATCTTGAGTGTCCATTCTTTCATCAAAACTACTATCAGATTCACCAAATTCTGAATTTGATGAAAAAGTTAAATATAAATTTGGAAGTAATTGTTATGTCAAAAAACCTTTTTTTATCTGTATTAATTTGTTTGCCCAATTAAATAGAAAAAAAATATTTTTCGAATTTTGTCTTATTTGATACTACTATTAGTATTTATCTTCCAATTTTTTTTCTCAATTTAGAATTTCTTAATTAAAATTTTTAATTAAATAATTTAATTTCTGACAAAAAAAATAAACCAAGGAAATTTACTTTTATTTTTGCACAAAAAAAACACCAAGATTAAAAATTACTTTAATACCATGAGTACCTTTTAAAAATTCAAAATACCTATCTATTTCATAGAAATTAGTTGACAAGACAAAAGTTACATGTATCAAATGGCTACCTGAAAGTATAAGTCTATTTTTGGTAAGCTATTCGAGCGGCAACATATACCTTTACGACGCCAGCATACAAACACAATCAAGTGTGGCTCCTACATTCACCAAAATCTATCAAAACGAATCATTTTCAGTTTTTACAAACAATTCCTCGTTGCCGTCAGCACCCGTAACCCAAATTTCCAATTCCAATGCCGAAGTGAACACTTCAAGCTCAAGTTCTTTGGCATCTCAATCATACCAATCCAAAAAGCTTGTTCTTTCCAATTTAAATCAGCAGCAGCAGACCCAAAACCCGAAAAACCCACTCTTAAAATTGAACATCGGTCCAGATCCCAATTATTCGAACTGTATTAACGAATTTGAGTTTTCCCCTTGCGGAAAGTACTTGGCCATCGTGAGCCAAGACGGCTATCTGAGAGTTTTTTCATTCCTGTACAAAAACAACCAAGAAATGCAGTTCCAATTGAAGTGCTCGATGAAAAGCTATTTTGGCGGCCTGCTGTGTGTCTCATGGTCACCAGACGGACGCCTCATAGCCGCTGGGGGCGAAGATGACATGGTCACAGTGTTCAATTTCATAGAAATGAAAGTTGCTTGTCGAGGACGCGGACACTCTTCGTGGATCAATTGTGTGGCCTTTGATCCTTGGGCCAAAATGTCCAATATAAGTTTTTTTTCTGAGCTGAACGAAGAATCAGATGACGACGTGTCCGAGGTCGAAGACGAAACAAGCAAGCAGCAAGAGGTGGAAAAAAATCTGGAAAAATTGGAAATTCAGAGACGAGCCAAGATAACAGCGCCAAAAAAGAGAACAATATCGACCCTTAGTGACTTCAACACGCACAGTTTTACCCAAAATACAAACAACATTTTTTACCGACTGGCCTCGGTTGGTCAAGACAATCAGTTGTGTTTTTGGGACATAACCGAGGATGTTCTTAAAGAGAAGCCGAGTAACAGATCAAGGATCACTTCTTTCATCCAGCAGTCTCAATACCAAATTTCAGTGCAGCCAGCAAATACTTCTAACCAAAGTGACGGATCGGTCAAAGAGAAAAATTCGTCTTCTATTGTGACCACTGCTCGCAACCTTTTTTCTACAAAATCAGCACAAGGTGAAAAAATAACTGATATTGAGGATCACACAAGCACGCCCAAGTCTTCAACTCTGACAGGCAGTTTTTTTAGAAGACACAAACGCAATGCCAGCAATAACAGCACTTCGTCACAGACCTTGGCTACTGAGACCAAAAATAAAAATGTCAAAAATACACCTGTTCTTAATAGCTATAAAAAGTCGTCTAATTTGTTCTCTAATTTAAATCCGGCAGAAAATTCGACATCCAGTCCGCAGACAATTAATACCGAGTATTCATTTAATTCTCTTAATTCGAAAAAATCACCCAATTCTTTGGTCAGCTCGCCGTTCAATCTATGCCCCAAACTAGACGAGGTGCCTTTAGTTGAGCCTTTAATTTGTAAGAGAATTTCCAATGAACGATTGACCTCAATTGTCTTCAAGAGAGATTGTTTTCTTGTTGCTTCCCAAGACGGATTTGTAAATACATGGACACGGCCTGGAAAGGTAAATTTAAAATAAATTTTTAATGATTTTTAATGATTTTTTTTTAAGAATTTAAATTCGAATCGCTTTTCAAAAGTTTTAGATGAAACCAATACCACTTGTCTGTGACAAAATGGGCGCTCAAACTTAATCGGCCTTATTTGTTTTAATTTGTAGCTTAGTTGTTTGAATTGCCTCAAAATGGTTTCAAGAAATTTAAAAAAGTGGCTAATAAAATTTTTAATCTTTTTTTCTTTTGAAAATTTAATTTTATGCCCATTTTTTGTTTTAAAATTTAAGATCGAAAATCAGATTTTTTTCTTTATAAATGTTTTATTTTATTTTGATACAATAAATGAGAGAATTTAAAATAATTTGTCTATCTGCCGAAAAACTAACCAAATTACGCGAGTGTTTTTTCATAAATAATATTTTTTAAATTTTCTATAGTATTCGATTACTAAAAACTTTTTGTCATATTACCTTATCAAACATAATTTTTTAAATGATATTTGATTTATTTTATTTAAGCATATATTAAACCATTCCAAACTGTATGTACTCGGTGCATACTTTATTTATAATAAAAATAAAAAATCAAAATATTTCTTTATTTTTCTTTTGTAGAATTTTTGAATAACTATTAAAAACAATTCCTCGTTGCCGTCAGCACCCGTAACCCAAATTTCCAATTCCAATGCCGAAGTGAACACTTCAAGCTCAAGTTCTTTGGCATCTCAATCATACCAATCCAAAAAGCTTGTTCTTTCCAATTTAAATCAGCAGCAGTAGTAAGAGTTAAAGACTGTTTATTAACTGATGGCTTTTTTTTGCGTTTTTGCAGAGAATTTGAACTTGACTAAGAGAAATTAAGTTTTAGTAATACAAATTATTAATAAATTACTACAATTTTTATTTTTTCTTCCGCCCATTTAAAAAAAAAAACTGAAAATTAATAAAAATACATTTAAATAAAAATTTCACCGTCGACACTAAATTCATTTGAAAACCATAAAAATTTAAAAAAAGATTTATCATTATTTTTTCCTTTTTATCGGAAAAAAATTTTTTTTGTCACGATCATAGAATGGTTAAAATTCAATTTCATGGGGACATCTCTGCCGAGAACTTATTTTAACAAATTTGACCTTAAACTGATTTGTGATTTAAAGATCTAGTTTTCTGTTTTGTGTTTACGATTTATGAAGAACTTTAATTTTCTTTATAATGACTTGATAAATTTGACCGTCTTTTTATACAAAAGAGTTTAATTTATTCCTGCAAAGTATAGTCGAGAATTTTTTAAATCCGGCAGAAAAATTAAATATTGTCATATTACCTTATTAAATATTGGATGTAGAGAAATATAAAAATCCTATTTTTAGCTATCAATATCGTAATTCAAGAGTAATGATTAAAAAGTTAAAGATTAAAAAATGTCATCATAAGTTCTTTATGCCAAGGATATAAAACTTTGAAGGAAAATCCGCTATCTGGAGATGAATTTCTTATAAAGGCGCGGTTAAATGCAACATACTACATCTTCTAAGACTACATCAACATCATAGAAATAATCTTTTACCATCTGTTGAAATGATATTTGAGCCAAATGATCCTTGGATTTTTGACAAAAATAATTTGATTAAATTTATGCAAAAAGAGTTTTGGATTATTAAAACACCAAAGACGATCATTTTAAAATTTAAAGTGTAAAAATTTCTAAATTGTAGTTGTATCCATGCTTTCTTTTTAAAATTTTTTTCACATAGCTTTTTTTTTGGATTCTATTATCTTGGATTGATGGTATTTTATTTTTCCCCCCATTATCTATTCAAAAATAATAATTTTACGAACGAATAAAAAATTTTAAAATTTTGTAAATTGGTATAAAATTTTAAGCTTTTATGGTAAATTTTAGTATTTATTTGGATGATTTAGAAAGTAAATGGATAATTTTGTGTCTGTTAGTTTTTAACCAGTTCAAAAAGAAAGCTTTTTAAGCAAAATGGACTGAGAATTTTTTTACAATACTAAAGAAATTTTAAAAGAAAGATTTAAATTTTTTTTAAAATCAGAGTTGCATAAAATTCCTGTGACTGTAAGCAATTTTCAAGTAAATTTAAAATTTTGAATCCTTTTGATTTTCAAGCCTTTCAAATCAAGCCATGAATTTGACTTTTTTTTGAGTTGTGACTTTTAACGAATTAAGTGATCATGTGATAAAAATTATCACATTCTATACATGATACCTTTGATCACTTTTTGTTGTGAAAACTTGGTCTAATAGTTTACATGACTCTAAACAACTCTTTTTTAAATAGAACAAAAAAATTACATTAATTGTTTTATTCGATTTATTTAATTTTTTTAAAACAAACATAAAACAATAATAAATCAGATTTTATATTTAAAATTTTAAATTGAAAGCAATAAAATAAATATTCGAAATTTTGAAATTTTCAAAATTAATAAAAAAAAGCTTTGGCTCGCAGATTCGTTCAAAATTCCGAAATCGAAATGAGTGGAAATTTCTTTGACAAAATGAACTTAACTTTAGGTCAAATTTTAAAATTTAAAATTTTCATTAATTTATATTTAGAAAAAAAGCATATCCTTTAACTTGATTTAAAAATTTCTAAACATGCAAAAGATATAATTTTTTTAAGTAAAAATAATATAAATTATCCAAATGATGCTGAATTGATACCTTAAAAAAAACATAAAACTTTCGAATCATTAATTGCTAGAAATTTTACTCTCTTTTTTTATTCAATAAAATCAATTATCATCAAATTTTACAAATAGAATTCATATTTTTAGCTACAACAAAAACTCGAACAAAAGTTAAAATTTTTATTCAACTAATTACTGCAACATACTTCAAATAACTTGTCTGTGTGTATAAACAAGTTTAGAAAAAAATTCAAAGAAACTAAATTTTTGATGAAAAATGAAAAATTTCAATACATATTGCAATCTTTCAACTAAATTAACATTTAAATTAAGACCCTAAACAGATACTAAAACTTAAAAATAAAAACTTAAAATAAACCCAATTAATGAGTAACCGAGGCGACAACGAAGATCAATCAACGACCGAAGAAGATTTGGTAGAAGACTACTACTCAATTCTAAACGTTTCCAAGACTGTAATTTACTTTTTCACCAAATTTCTGGTCATTTTCACATTTTTTCTAGGCAAATGATAAAGAAGTTACTCAAGCATATCACCGCTATGGCTTGATTTATCACCCGGACAAGCACAAAGACCCGGAAAGTAAAAGAAATGCAGAAATTTTGTTCAGCAAGATAAAAAAGGCCTACGATGTTCTCATAGACCCGCATAAACGAGCCATTTATGACAGTGTGGGAATGAAAGGACTGCAGCAAGAGGGTTTACAAATTGCGGTCCGGTCCAAAACTCCGCAAGAAATTCGCGAGGAATACGAGAGAATTTTTAAAGAGCGGGAAGAAAGACGCTTAGAAAAGTTGACCTATTCTCAGGGCCATTTTTCCATGCAAGTGGACGCTTCGCGTATTTTCGACTCAATTTCAACTGAAAATGAGCAATTTTTTCCAAGAGCTAAGCAGCCCTTTATTGGAATGGGAAATTTTGACATGCACCAAAGTTTAGATTTTCCTTTATCAATCAATGACACAGTAACTCTTGGCGGGTCTCTAAACACCCATGATAAATACGGAAACGGATCAGTAAGTGCCAGTTTAAAGAGAATTTTGACGTCAGACACTGTTGTAGAAGTAATTTTTTTTATCTAAAAATTTATAAACACAAACTAAGGTTATTTAAATTTTGAGCAACCTATAAATTGTCCTAAGGATTAAAATACTTCTTTTCTTCCAAAAAAGTATCTAAGAATAGACCAAGAATACTTAAGAAACAATTTTTTTAAATGAAACCAAGTAATATAGAGTTTACAAAAAAAATTGGACTTAGTTGATCACATTTTTTAGCCTAGTAGCTTAAGTTTATGAGTTATGCGTACAAACAAAAATTTTGACCAAAATAATAATTTGGTCAGAAAATTAAAAGCAAAATTAAAGTCAAATTTGGAATTTTCTTTCAAAATTAGCTAATTTAATTTTAATTCATTTTTGAAAATTTTTTAAAGAATCTTGCCGAGTAAGCAGTTAATTTTTAATAGGAATTTTAATTTTTTGATCAAAAATATATCAAAATTTTTAAAGCTTTTATTAAATTTAAGGGTAAATATTGATAAAAAATAATTAAAAATATTTATGTTAAGATTTAACAAGGTAGAACGAAACATAAAAAAAGATTAAAAATAATAAATAAAGAAAAAAAAATATGGCAAAATTACAATTTTATTTCAGCACATATTAGATAGAATAAAAAAGAATAAAAAGCATTAACAAAGATCAAAAATTTTTTAATTTTTTAGATTTAATTTTGAGAAAAAACTATAAAACGATATATTTATTTAATCATTTGGATTATCCGAATTCTTAAACTTTAGCATGGGTGAGATGTACTTTGGTGCATTGTCCAAAAGCTGGTAGCTTAGCTTATAGTGCAGCATAATTGAATGAGGGAATACGGTATAATTATAAGTCAAATTTTCGCCTCATTTTAATTAATTTAAGTCTTTTTATTAATTTTATGTTTTCCCTTTTGATTTTTAAAATTTATGTTTTTTTTCTCTCATTATATAAGCAAAATTTATTAAATTAATTAAAGGTTTTTTCTCTTTTTTATGTTTTTTTTCTACCTCACCCGTTAAGATTATGTATTAAGGTATTTTTTAATCAAAAATTTACCTTTTTAAAGTAAATCAGTTAAACCATAAGAACCGTGGTTCGCAAAAATTTAATAAATCTTGGAAAGGAAATGAATGAAGAAGAAACAATAATTTAAATTTTTCAGATTTTCATGCTTTTTAATAAAAAAAGACTTAAAATTTAATTTTGAAAAAAATAGTCATTGAAGTAACCATAATCACTGGACTATTTTCCGAACAATTTATCTAGTTAATTAATAAGAAAGTAATCAAAGTATTCTGAAAAAGTAGGGAAACGATTTTTCAATAAATTTTTTTTAAATTGGATTAAATTTAAAATTTGAAAAAAAATAAAAGAAATTAAAAGATTTTAACATTTTAATTTTTGATTTAAAGATAAAAAAAAATTCAGTTGAGTAAAACTTTTTCTTAACTAAAATTTTTTTAATTGAATCAACAAAAAATCAACTCTTTTGATTCTGGTTAAAAAGAATGAGACTGGGAAGGGTAAAGAGAAAATAAACATTTATGAAGGATAACTATTTTTTAAGAATTTAGATTCCATATTTTAAATAAAGGTCATTTTATTGAGTTAAGTCTTGTTATCAGACATTTTGAATTTTCAAACAAATCTACAATTTTCAAATAATTTGTACTTTTTGTATTAAAAGTTTTTATGAAAATTTTCAATGCCCTATAAAGTTAAAATTATAAATAAGTTCTGTAAATGCAACATGGTAAAACAACCATTTTTTATCTTAAGAAAATTTATGTTTTTATCAAAATAAAATTTCAAAATTTTAAAAATCGTTTTGGTTTAACTCAAAAACTAGTACTGCAAAATGAATCAACTGATACAAAATTTTTATCACCCAAATTTAAATTCTATTAAAATAAATGAAAGTCAAATTTGTATTTGTATCAAAAAATCATTAAAATTGAATTGCAAAGTTGTTACAGAAAATGATATTTGGATAGCAAAAAGTTTGTATTAGTTGATTCATTTAGCATGACGACTTTTAAAATTAACAAAAAAATTTCTGTTCTTTGTTCCAAAATTCATTATGGCTGATTTAAATTGTTTTTTTAGTTTTTATCTTTAGTAAAATCGGCAAAAAATACTTAAGTGAATTTTATTTTTCAATTTGAAAAATAAATTTAGTTAATTAATTAAATATGATCATCTGTATTTACACTGAATTTTCCTCGGGTTTGATGGGAAGTTTTCTTTACTGTTGTAAAAAATAAGCCATCACAGCATTCTTTATCAAGGACTTTGTAAATTTTTAAAATAAAGAGCTGTTATGATAATGATAAAATCTGAATAAAAAAAAGATTCTCAACCGATTAACTCAATCTTGAGAGCCCAAAGTTTTTTTTAATTAACAAAAAGTTAAATTTAGAGTTGTATCAAAGTCACAGGTTTTTTTTTTTTAATTCTTTCAAGTCAGGTGAAAGAGGAAATTGAAAATGAAAATTTGAATTTGAAACTTATGGCTTTAAACAAGTCTCGTTAAATTCCGCTAAATTAAAAAGATTTTTGAATAAATTTTATTTTTGATCAGATTTTTATTTAACTGATGGCTACAGCTATCAAGTGTTATTTGCTTTCTGTTCACCATGATCAATTGTGGAAATCTAAAAAATTTGTTAAAACCTCAAAACCTTAGTTTTTGAAATACTTAATTTTTCCGAACAATTAAAAAATAATTACTAGTTAAAAACAACTATGGGTGCTAACCAAGGTTTATCAGCTATGTTATTCAAACGACTCAATCAAAAATGGTTTTTTTCTTTTTAAAAAAGAATTGAAAATTTATTTCTAATTTAATAATTTAGCAATGGATCTGCTAATGTCATATTTCGATACAAAAATGGTTCTATTGCACCTGTACTGGTGGGCACTGTCAATTATCAATTGGACACTCATTTAGTTGGTCAACTGCAGTACAAAACGGGTCTTAATTTCGCCAATTCTCACATGAGCACAGCACTTATTTATGAAAAAGATAATCTCAGTGCTAACATTCGCTTTCAGCTTAGTGTTAAAAATTCTTTTGTGGCTGCTCAAATAGCTAGAAAAATTACCGATTGGGATTTAAAACTAAAATCATCGGCTCAATACGGGTTCATGGGTGTCACTTTTTCGTACGGCATAGAAAAACAAATAACCCAATTTTCCAAAATTGATGCATCCATGGTCATTAATTCGTTGGCTGGTGTGGCTTTGCATCTAGAGTAAAAAATTTTCAACAAAATTTTTTTTTTATTAATTTTTTTTTTATTAATTTTTTTTTTTAGGTTAGAGAGAGGACTGCAAAAATTTGTTATTCCGGTTCATTTATCCCGAGATGTTATTCCTTCTGCTATATTCTACGGAACGGTTACACCGATTGTCTGTTATTTCATTGTAAAGAAGATGTTAATTGATCCGTATCTTAGGGATAGAGAAGAAACGTACAGTTTTAAACATTTATTTGTTTGAATGTGAAAATTTTTTATTTCAGAGAGGCAAAGATTAAGCAGGAAAGACTTAGAACAGAAATGATGGAAAAAAAGAGACTTGCTTTGGCAGCGGTAAATTTATTTTTTGAAAATAAAATTTAAATGAATTTTTCTGGTTAAAATAGCAAAATTTGATGAGAGAGACTGTTTCGCGGATTGTTGAAAAAGAGAGTCCAAATGGTTTGATTATAACCAGAGCATTGTATGGTAAAGTTCGTCCAGAAGATAAGTCCGAGTAAGATTTTAGAACATTTTGTGCAGAAAAAGTGACTAGCTTTGATCCCAAGATCTAGAACTGTGGTTGAAAATGAAAAATTAGTTGATGTTACAATTCCGCTACAATTTTTGGTAAAAGACCATTCTTTACATATAGTTAATGACCAACCTAAAGTAAAGAAAAAATAATTTCAAATTTTAAAAAGATTTAATTTGACTTTTAAGAGTAACTTGGAAGGATTTTATGATCCATGTATCGGAGAGACTAAAGTTTTGTTCATTCAATACAAATTCAATGGTGAATTTTATGAAACAACTTTTGATGACGACCAATTGGTGCGACTTCCCAAAGCATCGCATAAGGTTCAATGGTGGTCAAGACCGTTCTCGACAATTCGAAATCAGTGACTTAGCATGTTTTTATTCCTGTAATTAAGTGAAAGCCTTGGTGTTTTATTAAAAGTGAATTGAAATGTTAAAATCTTACAATTTGTTTTGATAATTTATTCATTTGAAATAAAAATTATTAAAACGTTTTATATTTTTAGCTGGAAATTTAAAATTATGAAATTCTAGATTTTCGAGGCTTTTAAATTAGCAACATAATTTTCCTCGCCGCTAGTTTCTAATAAACAATAATATTTTAATAAAAAGAAACCTAATTTATTAAAGTTAAATATTTTTCAATTAAATTATCTAATTTAATAAACTAAAAAAAATATTATTTTTTTGAGTTGTTTCTAGAACAAAAAATTTCCCCATTAAGAGATTCCGGATTAAGTATCATCACTTAACCTTACTGAAATGGAGATTATTAATCTCAATTGAGAAAAATATTCTTCTTAAATTTTATTTTAAATTAAATTTATTTTGACCATTATTGAAGTTTATATTTTTCTTTTTTTGAAGTTATTTCAGGTGATGCTTTTTCTCATCACAGGTTAAAAAGATCTTATCTTAATTTCAAGGAAAAATTTCCGAAAGAATCCTAAATAACAATAATTTGCCTGATAAACCTGTGTAAAATTAAGTTTGTTTTGAAAATAATTATAATAATATAATATTTCTAAATGGGAATATATAGGAAATAATTTTGAATATTTTCATAATTTTGATTTTAATTCTTTTTATTTTATTTTTAAAAAAAAGTCTTGGTCGCTAGCCAGGACTATTAATTTTTGAGGCATTTTTAATTAAATTTCGGAAATTTTTTTTAGACATTTAGATTTTGAAGAATATGCATGATAGAGCTGAAATTAATATAAGACTTCAATTTGAAGAGTTCAAATTTTCATTCGAAAAATCTAAAAAAGTTGTTTCGATAAAAAATGATAGAAATTTTAAAAAGACAAATATCACAAAAACTTGGCTTGGAAGATATATCATTTAAATTTGAATTTCATCCAAATTTTCAGCATAATGAATTGATCGGTGAGTGGATCAAGAAAGAGAAGAATCCCAAAGTGGAAGTAATTGTTAAGTCGAAATCTCAATCAAACTCGTCTTGAGCAATCGGCATATTGGGACTTAATTTTGGTCCATTATATGAGACAGAAAAATCTCGCCATGAGTCACTTGTCAAACAGCTAAAACTAATCGAAGAGAAGCATGACTTAAAATTAAGAGAAATAAATAAGGATAATGAAATAAAATTCAGAGAACTCAAAGAAGCTAACCTGCTAATTATAGAAAAACTTGACCAGTTAATTGGCGAAAAGAATTTACATTTATTGATAGATTTTGTTTTAAAATTTCGCCTAAAAATTGCCAATCAATTGGTAATCGAAGAAAAGATTCCGTCAAGCATCAACAACTGGAAATCAATGTACGATTATTTAAAAGAAAATAACACCCGAAGAGAACTTTGGTCAATAATTGATGACCAGGCCGAAAAACTAGGACTCGATTATGAAGATTGGTTCAAGTTGAGAGACTTAAGCAATGATATTGATTGTTTCAAGTATCCTAGTCCAAGGCTTGATAAAAAAGATGCTTACGAAAAAATCAATAGTTTAAAATCAACTCGATATGACAATTATCAAGCTCCGTTCAAAAATTTAATCGATTTATTTGAGAAAAATAATTGGTCATAATTCAATTTAAAATATTAAGAAATAAATTTTTCACACTTTTATTTATTCATTTGACTTTGTTTTTAAAAATTTTCATATTTTTTTTTCATTTAAATGGCTGGCAGACCTATCCGACAAAGTCACTTCCGACAAGTCATTTCCGACAAGTCACTTCCGACAAGTCATTTCCGACAAATCACGATCCGACAATTTTTTATTTTACAATTAATTAAAAAGGTAATTAAGTATAATAAAAATTTTATTGGTTGATTAAAAAAAGAAGTAATAAAAATAACTAAATTTGTATTATAATGTTAATTATGAATAAAATCGAAATAGTTGCCTATACTATTAAGATATTGAATGTGATCGGAATCGTTGTATTTTTCGACTATTCGTTTGATTCTTTGATCACGAATGCGTTGATTCTTTCTTTGGGTGTTCGGTACGCCATTATCGATGTGATTTAGATCACGTTCCACATTATCTTGTACTTCAACCAAATGCTGAATAAAAACTGGTGTTTGAGGGTGAGAAATTGCTACTCTCTTATTGAAAACACGATGCCAAGCTTCTAAGCAATTAATAGTTCTCGATGAATCGGATAGAACATTGTCGTACATGTTCCAGACATTGATTGCAAATAATGGTTCCTTACGGTCCTTTTTTCTCCGTCGACGACCTGCGCCTTCCTGAGGAACAACTTCTCCGATGTAGTTGGTCTCAAATAGTCATAAAGTGGGTCTAATTCGGAAGGGATATCTTTCTCGATTTATTCAAAAACATTGACTACGTCGTTCACTGGTACAAAAGTAATGGCAAACAAATATTTCATATGCTTTTTGCAGTCGTCATTGAATTGTTGAGTTGATTCTTCATTTGACACTGGAGCTTTATATAGACTAGAGAGACTAAGTAACTGAATATGCTTCCATATATTTTGCGTAAGATGAAATAAACACGCTTTTATATTTGATTGAGGGAAAACCGAACGTCCAGCATTCATTGCACCTTTTTCAAAATCATTCATAATCGTCCTTGGTTTAAGATCTGGTTTAATTTCTAAAAGTTTTTCGTAAACCCTTGTATATGATAGCTCTGACTTGTCTTCTAGTAAGCAAAAAACTAATGGAAAAGATTTATTAGTAGTTTTGGCATGTATATTCCAGGATTGGGTGAATAAAAGTGGAGCTGTCCTAAAAGTACCATCTGCAAACCAGTCTAGCGATTCCGATAGTTCTTGAAGACTATTGTCTGTGGGAAAGATAATGATACGGGCCTCTTCTTCTTGTTCGTCATCATGAGAATCCCACAAAAGAAATCGGTGTACACGTGCTGTAAATTTTAAATCTTGCGGGATCCGTAGATCAATTAAAAGCTCGGGATCCGTGGTATAAATGGAATTCTTTTTCCGATTTCTATTGATTGTTCTTGTCAGTGCGCTGTCGGTCGGCATTAGAGACAATATTTCTAATGGAAGTCCACGGGTTTCTGTATTTACAATTGTCGATGGAGCACTTCGAGAATTGGATGCTAATTCCTTTATATTAGAAGATATAATAGCGGCTCTGATGCAATTTTCATTGCCTATTTGGTGACCAAAATGAGTATTTGGTTGTTTGGTGATAGTGTTTTCATATGTTTTTATGGTTGCTAAGCAACCAGAAGATTCGTTTTCGAAAACAAATCCAAGATTTATATCCTGTTATCTTCGATTCATATTTAAATCGATACTTTTCACCTAAGTAACCAATACATAGTTTCCCTTTAGTGGTTTTAAACTCAAAAAAAGTATTATCTTGACTTTGAGACATGAAATAAATTTGGTGACAATACTTAATTACCTTTTTAATTAATTGTAAAAAAAAAAATTGTCGGATCGTGATTTGTCGGAAATGACTTGTTGGAAATTATTTTGTCGGAATAAGCATTGTCGGATCGTGATTTGTCGGAAATGACTTGTCGGAAGTGACTTGTCGGAAGTGACTTGTCGGAAGTGACTTTGTCGGATAGGTCTGACTACCATTTAAATTAGTAGTAGTAGAAGTAAAAGAATAATATAAATACTCTTGTAATTTTTTTTCTATAATAAAAAAATGTTAGTCAAAAATTTTGATATTTTTTGGCATTATGATTTTCCGTCAATTAAAATTAAAAAAACAAAAGTTCATTAATTTTTATTTATAATTAAAATTTTATTTATCAAAAAAAAAAAAGTTTTATCAAATTAAAAAAAAAATAGCATTTATTAGAGAAAAATTTCACAAAAAATTAATTGAGCATTAAAGCACTTGGTCTTTTATTTTTTAATTTATTTGTCGTTTATTTTTTTTGGTCTTGCGACAGGTCTTGTTTTTCCTAAAGGAACGTCTATAGCTTGGTCTGGAAAATCCTCGAATTCGTTTATATCTGGAACTAGGTTCATTTTAGATTTTTTTTAGATTTTTGAGTGTTGAAAAACAAGGTTTTAATATGATTCAAAATAAGATTAACAATTCCATGTAAATTTTATTTACATTAATATTATTTTTATTGATTCCATGATATAATAATTGACAATTATTTATTAAATTGACGTAATAATATTCTATTGACAAATCTACAATTTTATGGACTTCTTTAATTTAAAATTGACTCTTGTTTAATTAATTGATTTTTTAACTATTTTATTGATTTTAGTTTTTTTAATGGACATTCGAATTATCAATTGATTTTTATTTATTTTAATTGACGTTTTGAATAAAATATTAATTGATTTTTGTACAATTAATTGACAGAAAAACATAAGGCCATTTTTTTTATTATAATATTAAGTAGTCTTTTGTAACTTTAATTATTTTATTTATTTAATATATAATTTAGAGGGAATAGATCCTCTTGGCAGCTCCGAACGGCGTAGTGCCTTCTTTTCAGCAAGCCTGGAATATTTTGTAATTAATTATTATTATTATTATTAATTTCAGCCTCATAGACAATTAAGAATTGAAAAAAAAAAAAAAAAAAAAATTTAAGTTAAGTTACATTGAAGACTTTGAGTAAAAAAAATTTAAATTTATCACTGTAGCTTGTCAAATACTGTTCAGAATTTTTGTTGTGATTCATTTGGTCTTTTAGAAAGGTAATCGTGGATTTCTTTTGCGATTAATTCATGTTGAGCTCTCGTTTTCATAAATTTAATGAATAGTTGGTTTGATCTGTCTTCTATTTTATCAATTTTAAGTACTTTATGCATAGTATTAATGCTTGTTTTAAGAGGAAAAAATTTTATAATTCTTAGAATCCTGTTTTGCATTTTTTGTAGTTTAAGCTTTATTTTTTCTGTTCCCGATTTTAAAATAATGAAACAGTAATCAAACAATGAGCGAATTAAAGTTTTATAGAGGGTTAAATTGATTCTTAGAGATGAACTCCATTTAAAGCTTTTAATTTTACAGATTAGATTTATTTTTGACGTCTGTTTCTTTATAACGTCTTGTAGATGTGCTGTGTATGCAAGTTTTGGATCCAGTCTGATTCCTAAAAAGGTTGGATTCTGCTCTAAAGGTACCTCTTCTTGCTCAATTTTGATATTTAGCTTGTATTTTCTTTCGTAGTTGCTTCTCGCACCAGCTCTTGTGAAAGTAGTGTGGCATGTTTTTGTTTTATTTATTTTGAAGCCCCATTTTTTGCAAAACTCCACAATTTTCTCTATTGCATCTTGAAGGAGACGCTCAATTTCTTTTTTAGAGGTTCTTGTAACTTTAAATTAATGAACAAAATGATCATTTTAAATGTTAAAATTAAAATTAGAAAAGTTCTCACTGTTCTCTCTGGTTATAATCGTTCTGTTTATATTTTTGTTTGATTGAAACTGAGCCCATGCTAATTAGATTAGATAAATTCGTAGATGGCGAAGAGAAATCTATTTTTTTTATTATTTGGCGAATTGTTACTAGATTGCTGTTGAAGAATAAACTCTTTATAAGCTTCTTGATGAACTTTGATGTCTGAATTGAGGTGTTTATTTAAATTTGAAGTTGTTAAACCATATATCCTACAAATTAATCTTTTATTTTTTTTATTTTTACGACCCATCTTATCACAAGTGTTATAAAAAACTTATAAGTTCCTTTCTATATTTCATCTTGTAAATTTTCTCTTAGTTTGGTAAAATAATTAAAAATATTTAACATGATGAGTTAAGTAATTTTGCTAATGTTTTTGAAAATAATTTTGTTAAAATTTGCTTTCAATTTTTAAAACACAATGTTATATATTACTCAAAATAATTTTCATTCATAAATTTTTCCTTTTATTTTGTTAAGTAAGTGTACAGAAAATGGTCCTTTTCGAGTAAAAAAAATACAAAAAAATTTAACATTGAATTAATGATTACTTTTAAATTACAAAATCGATTACGGAATCGTAATCGTAATGACAATTTTTTTAAAAATGTAATCCTAATCGTTGTCGTAATCATAAAATTTTATTTTTAAATAATCGTAATCATGCCTTTTTTCCCTTGATTACAAAACTCTGGTCAAAAAAAAGAACCCAATTTTTTCTTATTTATGTATAATGATCCCGACACCAGGCTTTTGTACACTAGATCAATTTTAAGGTCATTTAGAAGTCATTTCAGCATCATTGACTTTCATTATTTACATCTGTAACTATTAAAATTAATATTTTTTTTATTATATGGTATGCAAAAGATGAATTTAAAACTTAACCTAAAATTGAATATTAAAAAAACATTTCCAAGACTTAAGGAAATTTAAGGAAATGCTTATTTAAATTTTTGTTGGAGCTGGATAAAGCATCATTTCTCGCTTGCTCTAGCTTCAATCACTAATCATTCTGAATAATTAAATTCAATTAAAATTAGCTTGTCTAAAATAGACAAACTCAAATTCTTTTTTTATTTTAATATTCAAAAAAAAGAAGAAAAATAATAAATTTTTACATCATACTTGAAAACAAATTACATTTAAAAATAAAAGTACTTTTTGACAAAAAAGAAAACCAAAAAAAAAGTGTTGAAAAAAAAATTATTTGGGCTTTCGAGCCGGCTCAGTAGCAGTTGGCGGAGGCGGCGGACCTTCTTCCTCCAATTTCTTCATATAATCCATAAGAATGCTCTTTCTGTGATCAGGTGCGCACTCAAGCACAATCCAACTCTTGTCCTTGCTCAAAAAGTCCTCAATTTCCTTCATGTGACCAGGTCCCTCTTTCAGCATGGCCAAACTCTTATGGCTTATCATCTTAGCCTGTAACAACAGCTCCTTGAAGTCCTGTACCACTCGGTCAAACTTTTCTCTTTGATAATTCTCAAACTCTTTTTCGAATCGAAAATTCTCCGATTTCTGCAGTCCCTCGAACCTTTGGTCCGATTTGAGCATTTTTTTCACTTCTTTCCACTCTGTCTTTTTCAATTCGATGCCAGGCGTGTCATCAAGAATCTTGAAGAACAGGTCGCGCTGCTTGGCTCTAAATTTGCTCATGTGCTCTTCGAACAGCTCTTCCTTAGCCTCTTTGTCCAATATCTTGCAGTGAGACCATCGCGGATCTTTCTTGAGGATTTTTTTCGCCTCCTTCCAGCTCAAATCGGCACCAACAACAGGCCTAATCAAATCGATCAGCAAAGCCCTGAAATTCTCAATGGCCTCATCTTTTTTGAGCGACTCGCGCTCTTTTTCCCTCTCGGTCTCATACTTGGACAATTGCTGCATCACTTCTTTGTTTCGTTCGCGCAACGAAGCCTCCACTCTTTCCTTTTTCTCCTTTTCGCGCCTCTTCTCATCATCGGACTCGTCGCTGGCGTCCAAATGGCGACAAAAGTCCCGGAACAAGTCCTCTCTTTTAGAGCTGCTCTCAATTGCCCTGTACCTCTGGTCGTCATTAATCAGCTTCTTGGTCTCAGTCCAGCTAGAATTACGGTTTAACTTTTGCTCTTTGAGCAATTGGATAAAGTTACGCTTCTGCTTGTCCCAGTCTTTGGTGTCTTTGCGGCGCAAATCGGCCACAAATTCGTTGAACAGCGACTCGCGCTCTTTCATCTTTTCCACGGCCTTAAACCTTTCGTCGCGCATGTACTTGACAGAAAATTCATTGAACGAAATGGCATGATGGTCGAGCTTGGCTTCCCTGAGCAAATCTTTAAATTGTTCTTTCTTTTTTTTGATTTTTTCCGATCTTTCCTTCATTTCGTCATTGGCCCTGTCGCGCACATACTTGTCGAACACATTTTTGCGCTCCTTGGAAGTGAGCAGCAAGTAGCGCGGATCGAACACTATTTTCTGCAGCTCTTTTTCCCAAGTCGAATAAGCGCTCACACTTTTTTCCACCAACAACTCTCTGAATTGGTGAACGCGCTGCTCGAACGGAAGTTGAGCGCGCACTTGGGCCGCCTTGTGCTCGGCCTCCAGCGCAGCCTCCTTGGACGCCTCTATTTTGCTCTTTTGCAAGAACTCGTCCGGAGCTACACTACTTGGCGATTGTGGGCGCCGCGGTGACTCGGACCCCGAGCTCTCCTCGTCCTCCACTCTATTCTTTTTGACCGGGGGCGACTCCTCAGCTTCGGGCGACTTTTTCTTCCCATTTGTTTCACTTGGTGTATCGCGCAGCATTTTGTCCACATCGAGTCTGCCAAGCAAAATTGGCGGTCTCTCCCACAGGCTTATCTTCTCGCTTGGATTGTAGAAGAACACTTTTTTGTCGCGGGTCCAAACAATGCACCATGGTGTGCCAGCCACTGGTGTGCTTGAGATCGGCTTGGAACGCTGCTTGGCTTTTTCTTCCTCGGACATTTCGGTCTCTTTTTCTTTTTTTTCCACCACTTTTTCAATCCGCTTGGACTTGAGCATTTCTAGCTTGGCTTCGAGAAGCTTCAGCTCGACCAAACAGCTCGGCTTGTCCCATGTGGACTCGTTTGTCTTCGAGCTGTAGAAGTACTTTTTGCCCTCGGGCGTGCTGTGCTCGGCATACTGTTGGCATTCTTCGCGGCACTTGATTAGCTTTTCCTCTGCATCGCGGATTTCTAGCTTGGTCTCATCCGAGAAGTGGTAGCGGGGGTCATCTAGCAGAGAGCTGATGGTGGGCCCGGTTTTAAAAGGCGGCATGCCAAATGGGGGCATGAAGGGAGGCATGCCGAATGGTGGAGGTGGCATTCCGGGAAAAGCGCCCGGGACCGAAAATCCGGCGCCAGGCACGAATGGCGGGAAGCTCTGGCCGTCGCTCTTAGGCGACGACTTGGCCTCGTTTTCTTTCACACTGGTCTGCTGAAGCTGGATGTTCATGGAGGAGATTTTTTCCAAGTCTTCCTGGGCAACCACTCTAACATTTGAGCCGACCGGTCTGGTCCAAGAGGACTCGCGGCTCCGCGCATTGTAGTAGTACAGCCTGCCGTCTGATGTCTTGTTCTCTACCCACACTTCCTCGCTAGGCTTGGGCAAATTGTTCATTTGTGTTGGACTTCCAAACTGGGCCAATGGAGAACCTGGCGAATTCATCACTGAGTTTTTTACTTATTTTTTCCTGTTGGCAATTTTCTGGATGAAAGTATTCAGGTTTAAATTTAGATATATTCATATATAAGAGAAAAATTGTTTTTTTTCCTTAGCTATTTGATGAAAATTATTTTTTTGAATATAAATTAAAAATTCAATTAATAATTAAATGCGACGAACTTTTAGGATTTTCGGTCAAAATTAAATTAGCGTTTGAAAAAACGCTTTGGTTTTGAATTATTTTGTGATACCTGTGAGAGAAGGTTTAATAAAGGTTTTTCATGAGGTCTTTAAGGTTTAAGATTTGCATTTAGAAAAAAATTGGAAAACTAAAGCAAACAAGTGACTTTTGAAAAGAATATTCTATTACACTTTTCAAAAGCTAGATCAAAAAGGTCTTGATTGTGTAGCTAATTAAATTTAACGTGGTAACTAAAGATAAGACTTTATGATAAAAGTTACGTTTAAGTTTAATTTAGCTCTTAAGAAATGAGTTTTGTTTGCTTTATAGTTAAAATTTAATAGCATAAATACTCAATTAAAATAAATGTTTGAATATTAAGAATTTATTTATTTGGATTTTTTTATTTAAAAAATTCACATTTTAATTAAAATAGATCGATAAAGTGTTCAATCAATTTCTTCTTCAAAGCTATCTAAACAAAATATAAAAATAAATAAAAAAAATTGAACAAGGTTCTGAAATTTACAAAAACAGAATAAAAAAAATACCTTAAGTTATTTAGACAAAAACGATTTGAGTTAAAAAAATATAAATATTTTTCAAAAGTATTTCTGGTAAATAAGTGTACAGTGCCACTACAATATAAGGTCTTAACCAAATTTTACATAAAAATAAATTCGTTTATTTATTTTAAGTATACGGTTAATAAGTATATTGAAAAGCAATTAAATATCATAATTTTATTTTTAAATTTTTTTAATATTTATTCGAATGCTAAAATGAAGCCTTAAGGCTATTTGTAAATAAACATGGTGAGCGTTCAATTCGCAATTTTTTTTTTCATAGTTTAATGAATTTAAAGAAATGAATAGAATAGATATTTCATAGAAAATTTATATTACAATTTTTTTTCGTCGAATAGTAAAATTATTTTAAAACATTTTAAATTCTCAGAAAAATCGACAAAAAATGTAAATTTTAATTTAGATGAATCGGTTTTTATTTTTTATAAATTTTGTCAATAATTGTCTAAAGAAACTTTAGATCGATACGAAAAATAAATAAAATTATGAAATCTCACGAAAAAATCTAAAATCTGTTCTTATCTAAAATTATTTTTATTAATTTAATAAGATTCTATAATTCTTTATTTTAAATTTTTGTATGAAAAAAAAATCCATGAATTATTTTTTCTGCGAATTGATACATCTTCAATAAATAAATAAGCGTTAATTAATTCTTTACAAGAAGATTTTCAATTTTTTTTACTAGGTTGAAATTAGATCGAAGTCTGCTTGAAATCAGCGTATTATCCAGACTAGTGCAAAAGTATAAAAAAAAGCATTCATTTTAATTTGACTTCAAAAAAAAATTTCAATTCTAATGACTTGACTTTGACTTTAAAACTCTTGAACTACTTTGATATTATCATTCATTTAAAATTAGGAAGATGCTACCTAAAGATAAAATTTCTGTTAAATAATAACTAAGCAAGAAAAATGTAAAAATGTGCGAAAAATTTTTATTAGATATGAAAATTAGATTTAGAAATTGCAAATTTAGTTTCTTGTACAAAGCTTACATGACCAAGATTTTTTCAATGGAATATAACCCATTATACAATTCAAATAATAAATATTTGTTATTTAGATAAAAAATATTTTTTTTATTCAAAATACAAATATTAAACCAAAAATATTATAAAAAATTTTTTAATTTACAAAAACGAAATTATTTTATTATATTAATCGATGCGTTTCGACCAAAATGGCCTTCTTCAGGATCTAAAATGACTAGTATTTTAAGAAAGGTTAATTAATAACCCAATAAAATAAAATAAAAAAATAAAAATTTTTTTTGAAAATTTTTCAACATAAAATAATATAATTTTTTAGAGTAATATTTAATAAGAAATTAAAATAAAATAATAAAAAAAAGTTTTTCAATATTTTATTTACATTATTATAAAAATAATTTGCAATAATTTAGAAATTCAGCCTCGAATTTTTCAAATTCTGCAAATTTCTCACCTAATTTTATTGTGATAGAGCGGGTCCTACTAAAACACTGATCCCCACTTTTTTTGCAAAGCAAAAATATTTGTAAAAGTTTTAATTTATCAATTAGTTTAAAATTTTCTCTTTTTTTTTGAAAATTATATAATTTTTTCTTTAAAATTTTTATTTTTTGCGAAAATTGAATATTTTTATATTTATATTAACACTCAAAGGACCGGCGGTGTCAATTTGACACTTTTTCAAAAATTCAAATTTAATTTTTCAGTTAACAATCGATCATATTTACATGTTTTGATATTTTTTTAAAGTTTAGGTAAAGGTCTTTTAAATATTCTGCTTTTCATGTTACACGCTTTTATGGAACGAATGCAACATTTAAACAAAGTTTATGTCAAAAATAGCCGGTCCTTTGAGTGTTAACCTGATCCCCAATTTTATACGACTGATTCCAATTTTCCCATGGATAGACAATGAGATCAATTTTTTAAAAAATCATTTTCCTTTCTGTACTTTTTGTACCTTTTCAAAATATTAATTTATTTGGCCCTGTTCCTTTTTGTACTTTTTCTAATTATTTTATTTGGCCCTGTTCCTTTTTGTACTTTTTCTAATTATTTTATTTGGCCCTGTTCCTTTTTGTACTTTTTCTAATTATTTTATTTGGCCCTGTTCCTTTTTGTACTTTTTCTAATTATTTTATTTGGCCCTGTTCCTTTTTGTACTTTCTGTACTTTTTTTACTTTTTCGCGTGTTCGATATCTTGATTCGAAACCCACTTTGTATCTTTCACTAGTCTGAAAATCAATGGAATGGAATGATTCAGTCTTGTCCCAACATTTCTATACTGTTGGTTATTTAAGTTATTAAAATCCTCGTGATGCATCAAGGGAGCATCATATTTTAACTAAACATTAGATCTTACTTAAAATTGATGAAAATGAACATGGAAGAAGTAGAGACACTAGAGAAAATAAATGTCACTTCACGTCATTTAAGTTGCTTTGCTCACTCGCTACGTTTAAAAAAAAGTTTGAAAAAATATAAAAATATTAAAGGTTTAATAAAGAAATTTAATTAAAAATTCATAAAAATTATTTTTAAAAATAAAATTTACTTTTTGCAGTTTTTAAATTAATTTTTGACTTTTGACCAACTCTGTTTTAAAATAAAACAGTAAATCAGAGATAAGATGAACAGAGGAAAATTAAAAATTAAATTAAAAAAAAATTTTATAATGAATTTTCGAAAATTTTCAGAGAAAAATATTTCAAAACCTAAAGCTAGAATAAAAATTTTTCAGTATTTTTACACCACTTAATAAAATACAAAATAAAATTTACAATAGGTAAAGTTTTTTTCGATAGCTGGACAAAAGATATCATTAAAATTGGAATTCTACATTTAAATAGATCAAAAATACAGTTGCCATAGAAATAAGCACTATTTATAAATTTTTCTAATGTATGAATTTGATATATACGAAAAGAGTGTTTTAAAAAATTAGTTTATAAAATGAACACATCCAAATTGGACACTTCAAAGACATCTCTTAACCAATCTACCACCAAAAAAGAGAAGAATATTCGTGAGATATATCTCCAAGCGTTGAATCATAACAAAAGTTTCCAAAAATCGATTAAAAAACCTGGTCTTAGTAATCTAAGTGAGGATCGAAATGCAAATAATGGATCAAGTCATTTTTTGGAAAAAGAATACAACATTGTTCAACGCATCATATCAGACACCAAAGAACTTAAAAATATTAAAATAAAAGACAACAATAATAAGGATAACGCTAAAAAAGAGACTGGCAAACAAATAGCTAGCCGATATAAAGATCCAGAGGAATACTACAAAGAAATATTGGAATTAAAAAGGGTATTAAGCAAAATTCAAAATTTTAAAACTTAATTTTTTGCTTAGACTTTAAAACTTTACGAAGAAAATGAAGTTATTAACAGAACAAAATTCGAGTATTATGAAAATGAGCTGACTAAAAAAGAACAAGAAATAATGGACTTATTGGACATAAAGAAAACAGAACAATTTCGTTTGTTATCCGATTCCAAAGCTGATTTAGCAACGGTTTTTAGACTTTTTAAAATTTTAATTAATAATAATTCATTTTTCTCAAGCTTATTTATGGTCTCAAGCAAAAAATTTTTAAATTGGAATTTTCTCTCAAAAGAAAGGAAAATGAATTTAAGTGAGTAATTTAGAAAAAAAAATCATGATGAATATTTTTACACCCTACTTTTGATAAAAAATTCGGAAAATCTTACCAAATATGATACATATTACTCGTATTTAAATATTTTTTTTACGCATTTAATTAATTAATTTTGGCACATGCTTTATTGTTAAAATTTTCTTATAGGATTAAGGACAAAAGAATAAAAAAATATTAAAATTCTTTATAAATAATAGTAAAAAATTAAATATCTAACCTAGGAACCAAATCCTATTTAGGTTTTAAAGAAGCGCCAAAGACAAGGGATCTTGTCAGGTATTTTAAAAAATTTTGATTAAAATGTGGTTTAATTTTTTGTGTTTGAATTACAAAATGTATCCAATGTTGAAATAACATTGAAAAAGTGCGATTTTTCAAATACTTTTTTCTGTTTTAGAAAAAAAATAATTTCAAGTTAATATATTAAGCATGAAAAACTTTTTTTTTTTTATGAAAACCCTTTCGTAAAAAAAATTAGGTGAATTAATAGTTCACTAAACTTGAGAACAAGAATTTTTCGCGTAATAGGTGAACCAGAGTTGTTTAAAAGTCCCAACAAAAAGTCCAAGTCATTGAAAAAAAAGTCTTTGGCTCGGAATTTTTAAAAAAAAAGTCCGGACTTGGATTTGACTTCAAACTTGTGATTTTTAAAAAATTCTGAGATGAACTATGATTCACCTAACCAACTAGACCAAGTTTTTCAACGATTGAATATAAATATATATCTAAATAAACTGTTTATATATATTTTTTTTGACTTAATTTTTTATTTCATATATTTTTATTCTGAAGAAGCATTAGCTCGGAGCAGATAAACAAATGTTACCGTAAATTTATAAAACACGTAAATTTACAAATTTACTGGTCTAACAGTAAAAATGTAAAACGTAACAAAAATGAATAAAGTTAAGATATGTCCTGATTTTTTTTATATAAGTAATTTACTGAAACAAGTTTAGTAATTTTATAATTTTATTCTTATTTGTTTTACATTTTTACTGGTAGACCAGTAAATTTACAAATTAACGCGTCATAGAAATTTACTGTTACACAAATAAATGAATAATTTATTTAAAAGTTAAAAAAAGAATTTCCAATATTTTTTTCAAATTTCCAAATAAAAATTAAATTCATTCTATTAAATTAAAGAGTTTAATTTCAAATATGAAAATGCTTGCAATATTAACTTAAAATTATTTTTTTATTTGAAAATGAAAAAAATATTTGAAGCATCGCACTTTTTCAATGTTATTTCAAAATTGGATACATTTTGTAATTCCAACATATAAAATTAAATCATGTTTATATAGGAATTATTTTCAAGATTCCTATTCGAATTTCCTAATCCTTTTCAACTTTTATAGTCAAAAAGAATGTTCTTTTTAATCATAGTTTTTTTGTTGTTGTTGTCAAATGATGCAACTTTGGTTCAACATTAATAGTATTAATCTTTACAAAAAATTTGCCACTTTAATCATACAATTTTCGCTCAACTCTTTTAAATTCATTAAATTCTTTAGAAAAATTTAAGGATAGATGTGGAGATAAAAAGGACTAAAATTTTTATTTTAAAAATTTCATTCGAATTGATATAAAATCAATTTTTAGAGTCAATTTTATTTTTATTGATTAATGTTTTTAGACTTAAGGACTTTTTATAAAGTTGACAAAATTGATAGGACTAATATTATAAATTAATTACTTTAAAAGTATCTTAAAGGTTAAACCAATTTAATTTATTAAAAACTTCCTCCGAAATAGAGTTCAAAAAAATAGTTAAAGATGGATATTCAAAAGTATGCAAACAAATTATAATGACAATGACCTAAAACAATTAGTTTTCAGATGGTAAAATTTAAAGCAGAAACATATTTTTATGTTAAATGTCGGAACATTAAATTTAGTTTAAAAAATTTTAAAAATCTAGATTCTTTAAAAATTTACTTGAATACAGAGTTGTTTAAAAGTCACAAGTCTCAAGTCAAGTCCAAGTCCTATTAAATTTTTTTTCAAAAGTCCAAGCTAATTAATTTTTTTTAATGACTTGGAATTTAATTTCGGATTTTTAAACCACTTTGCTTGAACATATCGAAAAAACACTAAAATGCAATCTTTTAATATTTTTTTATTAACCTCTGATCATTAATATCTTTTAAATTAAATTAGCCAGGATATTTCTGATTTATTCTGAACATTTAAAATTGGTGTTTTACTTAGCCATATGTATTTTAAAATTTCATTTTATTTTATTTATTATTCCATTTTAGATATAAAATTAATTAATTTTTACTTAAAGCAAATTAAAAAATGAAATAAAAACAACTAATATCAAAGAACTACAATATCAAAATGAACGGCTTCGGCTTGAGCTGAGCAAAGCATTGATAGATGATAAAGAAATTATTGAGAACCTTGAGAACAAATCAAATTATGAATTGTGAGATTTTAAATTATTTTAGATAAATTTAAATTAAATTTTACAAAGGGATAAAATCAGGAATGAATCACGTAAAATGCTTTTTTGTCTTTTTAAAATAAGAGGTTAACAATTTTTTTGCTTTAGAATTGTCTTTTAAAAAAGAACTTGATAAAAAAGTAAGAAAAAATTAAATTGAACTAATTAAAAAAATTTAAATTAAATTATTTATTAAGAATGTCGCGGTTTCAATTAATTCGGGAAAAAATAAAAATTCACCAATTCTTTCACCTAAATATTCAAATTTTGAATCAAAAATAGCTTTAAGTGGTTCTTTAAGAGATAAAATAGATCAATTGAATCAGCGCGAAACTGAGCTTTTAATTGAAATTTCTCGTTTAAACATGGAATTAGATAAATACAAATCAAAAAAAAGAAGTAAAAATTCAGATAGTGAAACTGAGTCAGTTATAAACTCGACAAGAGGAAGCGTCAGAAGTAATAGAAGTAGTCGTCAGTCAAAACAATCATTGAGCATGCAAACAGAAAAAGAAAAATTAAATGTATTTTTATTTTTCATCATTTTTTTTTATTTAAGTTTATTTTTAGTCAATTAAACTACTGCAATCAGTAATGAGAGGGCACCTGGAAAGAAGCAGCAGTTTGAAAAGAGCAGAGCAGGAAAAGATGGAACGAAGACGCTCTAAATCACGTTCACCCTCTTGGCGATCACCATCACCCAGGCCTAGAAGTCGGTCTCCTCCGTCTCCACCGACAAGATCACCAAGAAGAGAAAGTCATCACAGAAGATATTCAAATAGAAGGCGATCGTTAACTCCAGAATATGACAGGCGGCAGAGGGGATATTCAATAAGTGAAAGTGATAATGATCGCGAAATTAAAAGCGACAAAAAAGTATTCTTTTACTCTAGTTAAGATTTAAAATATTTTACTTTTAATTTTATTTTAAAGAAATTGATTGAAAATAACGAAAAAGTTAGTGAAACAGAATCTGAAGGTCTTTGCAAAGGTCTTTGTGGTTCATGGCGATCCAAAAAATAATTTAAAAAGACATCTTAGGTTTTTTTTATTTGCACTGAAACATTAATACTAAATATTAATAAAAAACAATTAGATAAACAAAAACTATTTCATTATTTTGTCTCAATACAATGGATTCAAATTAAAGTCTTATTTTTTTTAGACAATCTGCAGTACGGGGCGAATGTTTAAAACTCTTTCATCATAAAAATAGGGGCACCAGTTTCGACTGGGTAATAATTGCGGTGTAGATGACCAACTCGATGCGGTAGCCTCTGTGTCAGATCGGAGGCGTTGCTCAAAAAGGTACATGAAAAGGAGATGAGCGCCTCCCCATTATCCACTAGGATAGAATAGGGACAATTATAATAAAGTGATTAAAATAAAAGTAAAATTTAAAAATCAATTTAAGCGTCTAGCAAAGATTTTTTAAAATCTAGTTTTTTACTATTGTTCTTCATATAATCTTGGTATTCCATAATCAAACTTGATCATTTTTCAAGTCTTTCCAAACTCATTTAAATTCAAAAAAAAATTTCTCCAAAAAAGAGTTAGATTTTTTATTGATCAACGCGTCACCATTTATTTGTTCTGTACATGGATGACCTCCCTGACTGCGTTTCAAATAGAATGGAATTGTATGCAGATGACTCGAAAATACTCGGCATAGTTAATAATATTTATGAGAGAGCGATGTAACAGAAAGATCTGGATGCAGTATGTCCATGGATAGAGGTTTGGCGTATGGGACTGTGTGCTGATAAATGTAAAGTAATGCATTTCGGCAGACTAATTGTAAGACATAAATATACACAAAAAAGCAACTTAAATGTTATACTAGCGACCACAGAGTGTGAGAGGGACCTTGGAGTGATAGCCTCATCAGATTTAAAGTGGAGCCGCCAGGTTAAAAGTGCTTGTGAGAAAGCGAGTAGGGTACTTGGAATACTAAAGCGAAAGTTTACAAGTAGAGAGGAAATGCTGTGGGTAAGATTGTATCCATGGTGAGACCCTACCTAGATTATGCAGTGCAGGTTTGGAATCCAAGTATGAAAAGGGATATGAATGCGTTAGAAAAGGTGTAAGAGAGGGCAACAAAAATACCTTTGTCTCTAAGAACCATGTCGTATGAAATGAGGTTGACAAAATTAGGACTGACAAAGCTGAGTCAAAGAAGAGTGAAAGGGGACTTGATTGATATGTACAAATTAGTGAATGGAATAGAAAAAGTAGGCCTGGTCAAGAATCTGGTGAATAGATAAAAAACAAGGGTCCTGCCGGGGTATCAGAGTCCAGATAGAAAGTTTCCCATTTCAAATAAGAAACGATTTTGAAGCTGCAGTAAGCGCCAAGCATGTATTTTTCTCAAACAGAGTAGTTCCGCATTGGAATAAGTTGCCATAAAATATGGTGAAATTTAAGTCAACCGCTAATTTTAATATGGCTTTAAACAGATTCAATATAATCAGCTGCTGTAGCTCTACACGGCCAATCGGCGGTGATGGACTCAGACACTCTTCATGTTAGGTGTCGCAGCAAGAACTTCTACTACTACTACCAAACCCTAAAGCTTAAAATTTATCCTTATAATGCAATTAGAATTTGGAAAAATATTATTCCGTCAAATAAAAAATGAATTGTCAAATAAATTTTAAGTCAAAAAAAAAAAATTAATTGTCTAATAGATAATTAATTGTCAAATATTATATTATTAATATTTCCCTTTACTTCATTATATATCTACATGATAAATCATCTATAACTTTATATGCTAGTAGCGAGACGTTTACATAATTCTTTAAAACTAAAAATTTCAAGTTACTTTTGCTGAAAAATGTTATCTGTTATAATTTTATTTATTTACAAGAAAATTATGGGTGAATTTTTTTAATTATATATTGACCGCGTCCTCTCAAGTGATGGGGAGTTGATTCCGTAATTCTTTAGAGCGTACGGTCTTAAGAGATCACCTTTATTTCAAATTCTTGTTCTTTGCTCAATTTTAGTATTTGGAATGGCAATTAATTGATTACTTTTTATGGATTCAGTAGTTTCAAATTAAATTTCTTGGTCTGTGTGGGAATATTTTTGAATTATATTATTAACTGGTACTTTGATAATTCCCCAACAATTAAATAGATAATGCTAACATTGACAAATACGTTCATTGTTGTAAAAATTTTAATTCTTGTTAGGAATAAAGCGATATTGATATAAGGGTTTTTGGTTAACAATTAAGAAAAATTCACAAAGACCAACCATAAGATCATGGAATAATATGTAAAAATAAAATTTTTCTAATTAAAGAAAGCATAAAAGAGTCATTTATTAAAAATAAACTTAAAAAATAATGATCTAATGTTTTGGAATAAATTCTAAAAATTTAGCATTTTTTTTCATTGAATTTATTTTTGGTTATTTCCATTATTTATTTATTTGTAAATCTGTACCGAGCTAATGCTCTTTCAGAATATTTTCAAAAATAAAAAAGTCACATAAATAAATAAATTTTGTATGATTTTCTTTAATCCGATATTTTTAATTGTTTCTTAACTCCGGATTATCAAGTTTCCGACATTTTCTTTCAACAATAAATTGTAGAACCAAATGGGTCGGATTATCGAAGGTTGACTTTATATCTTTTTTAATTAACAATAAAAATTTTAATCAGTCTATTTTTATTTTTAAATAAATTTAATATTTTTAGCAAACTGTTATTTTAAGAGTATTTATGTTATACTTAAACTAAAATATGATACTCCTTCCAATATTTTGCATCATGAGGCCTTTAATAAACTTAAATTCTTAACTGTCTCGAATCGACTTTTCGAATTGAGCGAAAGATATGAAGCGGGAGGACTGCGTCATTCTGTTCCATTGGTTGTCAAGCTGGTTGATGAATATAAAGCGGGTTTTGAATCAAGGTATGTTGAATACCCAACTCCATTGTGTAATTGCTATCTTACTATTTCTTCTTTCTTTCCTGAACTGTTTAATACTTAAATACTTTTCACATGTCACCTCTTACAATTTATCAATTTTTAATTGCCTTTTTATTATATTTTTTCTTTACAATTTTATTTTATTTTGTCTTAATTTTTATTTTTATTTTATTTTATTTTTTTAATCTGAAGAAGCTTTAACTAGGCACAGATAAAACAAATAAATAAATAATCTGTTTAGCTTTAACGAAAAATGTAGCTTATTTTATAATTTTAGTCTTATCGTTTAATTATTTTAATATTTATTGGTTTAAATACTACCCTTTCTCTTTGTATTAACTTACGACAAAAAAAATATTTTAGATAAAAAAAAAATTAAAAATGTAATGTTTAATAATAATTTAATAATAATTTAAAAAGTTCTTCCTGGCTATTACGACTTTCAATAGAAAGTCCAAGTCATTAATTAGAATGCTAACAGTCTCAAAATTTCATTTTCCAATTTTATTTTTGTAAAATTTTTTGTTTTTGTACTAAAATTCACAAAATTATAAATTTTGCAGATGTATTGCAGAGTTTTGCACAATCAGTATGTTGGTGGTACAAAGGATGTATCAAGTGCTACAATTTACAGAACATGCTTGCTCCTTCAGAACTTGAGTTTTGGCATTATTTCACATCACAATGCCAGTAAGTCGATTACTAAAAATTAATTGCCATCATAATTTACTTTCGCAAGCTATTAAACCTTCAAAAGTCAATCAATTCAAAAATTGACACGATACTTTTCAGTATTGTTGAAAAAAAAAGACCTACTGTAGGCTTGTAATTTTTAATGCTGCTTTTTTAATTTTTTAAATTCAAAATAATTTATATAATAAAAATAAATATTTATTATTACTATTATTATTATAAGGAAAGTGAGATCTACTAAAACTTCAAATTGAACAGGATTCTTTCGAAGCTAATGCAAAATAAAAAAATGATGTCGAAAGCAAGTTGAGTCGTATAAGCCAGGAAGAAGTTTTTAAATTACAGATCATTATTTTTAATTATCGCTTTATAAATTGATCATTACTTTAGCTTCTATAAACCAACATAGAACAATTTTATTTAAAAAAATTTAATTTACATCTTATACATGATTCCAAAAGATTTTAGGTTCAAATTAATTAAAAAATTTAATAATTAATTTGTTTCATAGTTTTAAATTAAAAAAGAAAAAAAAACCTAAAAGGAAATAAGTTGTTTATCCATGGTGCGATAAAAAAGTAAAAGCTAGACCCGCAGAATTTCAAGGTTATTGTTGTAGCAAATTGCAATCCAATCTGGTTGAGTACTTGACCATTGAACCTGATTTATTTCACCATCGGCAGTGTAGGCCAAAATGGGATCTTCAATTGCTCTTGGAATTTGTTGAATGTCCCATATTAAAGCTTGACGATCGTCGCCTGATGTGCAAATGTGGCATGAGGAATGTGGAGCCCAAGCAACGCCGTTTACCACAGCTCGATGATTGTTCAATCTGGCAACAGGTGCACATGGCACCCGAACGTCTAAAATAATTACTTCTATCGAATCCATGGATATGGTTGTCAAGTAATTGGGATCCTGTTTGTTCCATGCTAAACGAAGCAAGGGGTTATGAGATGGATCCTCGTATATTATTGTCGAATGTTCCAAGTGGCGCAGATCGAACATTCGCACTGAGCCATCGGCGCCCACAGACGCGAACATGTCTCGACCACCTCCAGCGCGGCTAAATGCAATGTCATATACTTCTTTGTCATGCGCTATTAGCTGAGTTTTGACGTGACCGTTTACTTGAGTGCGACCAAGTATTTGACCAGTCTAAAACAAGAATTTATTTAGTGTTAAAAATTTTATTTAAAAAAAAAATACCTCTAGACCCCAAATAGTACAAGTTGTGTCTATTGATGATGTACCAATTAGATTCGGATCAATTTCATTCCAATCAAATGATGTCAATGGTGCACAAAAATCCGAATTTTTATTCTGAAAATACAAAAGAATTTTAAAATATTTTTTTTCGAAGATTTCAATATTATTTTAAATTTTTTTTGCTGTAAGGCTAAAAGTGGTTATGAGTCTAGTAAGGGATCTGCCTAGTGAATTTTAGAACAAAAATTTAAAAAAAAATTCTAAAAGACTTAACTAGGTCCTGGACATTCAGTGTATCGCCTAATTTTAGCCTTTACAAAAATTCTACAAGAATCAAGATTTATGAAAGCTTTTCTTGAAGGGTATTTGCAGAGACCGAATTAAGGTGATGCAATGAATGTATCAGCTGATACAATTCACAGAACCAATTTTGGTCTTTTGGAAAAAAAGTTTTTTTAAATTTTACAATTTTTGTTGTTGTTTTTTTTAATTTTTTGAATTCAAAATATCCCAGATGATTTAGAAAACCTAATGACCAGTTTACTTTTAAATGGTCACAAATTTATGAAAAGATAATTTTTTAAAAGCAAATTTTTTTTTAACAATTAAAAAATTACTTTTGCTAAAGTATGAAAGTAAGTAAAATGCTTATTTTGATCTGAGATAACTAGAATCACACATGACACATGAAATTTTTTTGACAGGCAAAAATAGAACTTTATGCTTCCAAAATTTTATTGTTATTAACAAAGGAAGTCTTAAAAAATATTTACCATTGTAATATTTTAAGTATGGTCAATAAAAAATTGAATTAAGCAAATTAAAATTAAAAATTTTTTAAATATTTTTGAATAAAAGTTAGGGGGTTCAAAAACCGCTGGTAATGAGAAAAAAGATCAGCGATTTCTTTTAGAAAATCAAGATATTCTATTCAATAAATTGATTTAAAAATATGTGTACTATATTTATTTTTTTTAAGAGTTAAGAAGCAAGAAAAAATGATTATGTCATTGTGATATATTTAGGAAATAAACTTGAAAGAAAATTCGAATTCAAAAATCATTTCTTTTTTTATTATTAAAAAAATCCAGGTTAAAAAAAAGTTAGCTAATTAACTAATTTTGTTTTTTTTTCTGAAATAGCTTTGGTTCGGTAAGAAAACAAAAAAAAAATTATAAGACCTTTTAACGGTTCTTAAAATACAATAAAAAATCTAGATATCTGTGTAAATTTTTTATTTTTATATGAAGAACACCTAAAAGAGTTTCATTACTCAAAGTCTTTATAATAAAAAAATTCTTCAAAAGAACAAGATTCCTTTTCAATATTTAAATAGAATGTTTATTTCTTAAAATTGATCTTTCAAAAATATAAAGCTTAATTAATAAAAAAGAGACTTGGAAAAAATCTTTTATTTCATTAAAGATCTAAAAATTAAATCTTAAAAGGCCTTGAGCAAAATAACTAAAAAATTAATTTAAATAATTTAATTTTTTTATTTTACTTAAATTAAATTTTGTAACTAATCCTTAGCTTTAAAAATTCTGGAAATGATAGTTTTTAATTTGAATATCTCACTTTTAAATTATTTTAAAAATCGATCAAAAAACAATAAAAATTATTTAACAGCATTATTGTAATTTTAGATTGTAAAATTTCTTTGATAATTGCGTAAAACCTTGAAAACTTACCCATCGGGTTCTGGTGTAAAATGGTTGAGTCAATAAGTTAGTAAATATTTTTTTATTTTTTTGTGAATAGATAAAATTTAACTCAGGATAAAATCAAAATTCTTTTTTAAATTTAGTGAGCTTTTAGTATTTAATTTCTAAAATTAAACAGAATATTTAAAACAATAAAAAATAATGAAAACTAAACAAGCTTATTTAGCATGAATTAAAATTTAAAAAAAATTACTTAGTTTAAGCTTATAAGATTATTTTTTTTTAATATTTTCGTTCTATGAGACGATATGTAAAATTAAAAAAAAAAGAGACTGTGGTGACAGTTGAAATTATATTTAAAATTAAATGTTGATAATTATAAGGTTTTTTTCTAATTTACTTTAAAAGCCAAGGGATTAAAGTGAAAATGAAATTGTAAAAAATTGTGTTGTTACCGAGTCTTAGGTACTGGGCTTATGGCTAATTAAACACAAGACTCACAGGATAATTTGCAAGGATTAACGATAGGTCTTACCATTCCCCGTAGTTTTAAAACCCAATTCACAGCATAAACAAAAAAATGGATTCTCTTGTTATTATAAATTTAAATGCTAATATTTTAGATTTTTGATTTAATACGTTTAGCCCACACATAATATTTTGCTGATCAAACAGACTCATATTATTCACAAAAAGTAATTGTCGTATATCGAGTTGGTAGACCAAAAAAATAGTAAAAAAGTCTAGAATTTTTTAATTTAGATAAGCCAAAAAGAGGTTTGGAAAAAAGTTTAAGTCCGGTCTCAAAACGTACTAAATCAATTATCTAAAATATTGGCATTTAAGTTTGCTTAATTCTTTCTCTTGTATTGACCATAGTTTAAATATTACAAAAGTAATTTTTTTTAAGAATTTCTTTGTTTGTTACACAAACATTTTGGAAACATATATTTTTATTTTTGCCTGAAAAAAAAAATCCATGTGTCAGTAATGATTTGTTCGATTTAAAAAGATTGAAATAAAATAAAAGAAGGCACAGAATGAATAATAATTGGGAAAATTAAAAAAAAAATTCAAAATAAGATCATAATTTTAGAAATTAATCAAACATATATTTTGGTCTTATTTTTATTTTTAATTTATAAAATTTTACTTTTTACATCGCCTTTAAGGCGTTTATTGAAATAAAATCGATTGTGTCAATAGACAATCTGTTTCTAGATTAAATGTGTATAAACTTTATTTTTTTAATAATATCTTTTGTCTAAAAATAAATAAAAATTAATATTGGTAAAATCTTTTTATCTTTAACGAATTTTTACATTTTTTGGCTATATTTTGCTAAATTTTACGTAAATTAAACAATTTTTCTTTTTTGTAAAAATTAACCAAAAAAATTAGAAATTCAAATTTTTAATAGAAAAATAAAAAAAATTCAAAAGTCGAGTATTATTGAAAATCTGTAATTTTATTTAAATTTACGTAATTTTAAAAAATTTTTCTCAAAATTATTATGTTTACCTAAAATAACGTTAATTTACATAAATTATCGTCGAATCCCTGAAGTAAATCAGAAGAGTATATAAACACGGAGGCTGAAAATATTGAACAGATCATACAAATAGTAAAGAACCGGTAACAAAAATAGAGGAAAACCGAGTTAAACTAAAAATTAATTTAATTAATAGAATTTTTATGAATAAATAAATAAATAAATGGGTATTTGTTATTTATGATAAAATCAATGATCAAAATAAATTTTTTTATACCATAACATTCAATATTCATTCTTAATTTTCATAAAAATAATAAAATTATTCTTTTAAAATAATAGTGAATTGATTTTTCACAAAAATTAATTTCCTTATAAAATTCACCCGAGTCACCTTCGGATGATCGGTCTGACTCCAAGCTATTTTTTTTAAATATTTTTACGCTTCCTTTTTTGTTTGGAAATTTTATACTAGTTTTATACTCTCCTTGAAAAAAATCCGACAATATTATAAATAATTCTTAATCTAAATCTTAAATAAAAAAAAAAGTTTGTGTCTCTATGTGTACTTTTTCTATCAATTCTTTTCATAAAAAAATCCTAGCATAAAAAGTGATTTTTTGTGTCCTTTAGTTGGTGAGCCTTTACATTGTTTCTTGCCTAAAAAAACATAAAAATACCCTCCATAAAAAGAAAAGAACACAAAAGGAGACAAAATAAATTTTACTATTTAGGATAAGCTCATTCTCAATCCATGGTCAGAAGTGTTTACTTTAATAGATCTATCCTAAATACCATTCTGTTCTTTTCAAAGTCTCTTAGGAAAAATTGGTAAAGTGTGATTTTAAAGAGAACATACTATTTTTACTACTATAAAATGGAAACAATTTTTATATGTAGCTTTTAAATATATTAGTAAAACTCAAATTTAAAAACGATTGTTCATTATTTCAATTAAAATTGGTGATTTTTCAGAAATTTCAGATAATTGATTATAATTAGGAAAAAAAATGAGACAAAAGTGATTTTAGCTAAATTAATGTTTTTTTGTTGAAAAAATAATAATAGCAATTTTATAAAAAATCTAAATAAAAAAAGATTTTATTTTTTGCTATTTTTTACTTTACTTAAATTTTTAAAGCATCCAGTATCTCTTTAAAATAAATAGTCCAAAATTTGGGCAAGTTGAAATTAAAGTCCAAATTTTCATGATCGTGCTGAAAAATTATTTATAAGGTTTCTGAGTATTAAAAAAATCAAATGTAGAGACATGTTTTAATGCGTAGCAAGCCATTTTTTACCAAACCCCAAGTATTGTGCAAAATTCTGCTCGCATAAATTTTTTTCCAGAGATTTACAGAGATAAACAGATCAATTGTAAAAAGAATTTTTACTTTAAAATTTAAATTCAAAAATTATTCTAAAACTTTCTTTTAATAAAAATTTTTGAGCATGATCATTTGAATTTAATTAAAATTAACTCAGCTATAAATGAATATCAAAAGAATTTTTCAAATGCTTCTAAAAAAAACAACTTCTAGCTATCAAAAGTTAAACAAAAAAAAATTTTATTCCAAATTTTTTGATTATTTTTTTGACAAATGATCAACATCATATTTTTTTGAATGCAAAAAAAAAATTAAATTAACTTCTGCATGAAAAATATATTTTTGAAAATAAAAAATATTTTCTTTCTTGAAGCTTAATTTTCGCCCATTAAAAAAAATTACTTTCTTCTATCATACCTATTAAAATTCTAATAAAATTACTAAAAAATTTTATGCCATGGCTTTCATCTCATTTCAATTAAAACATTCCAGAATTTACTATTTAAACAAACTATAAAAAGAAAACTTACATTGTTCAAAAGAACCTCAAGCTTGGTGTCGGTCTCCGAAACACATCGCCAAATTCGCAAATAATCTCCGCTTGTGGCCAAAAGATCAGGAAAAACCCCCTTCTGAGAAAAAAAATTAAGTGATGTTAAATAAATGGACCCTAATCATCAAGGACAAGATAGAAAACTTTGCCAAAAGAATGATGTCGGGCGTTTATCTAAAAAATGTACAGTGTCGGGAATCCACATTATTTTTGTTGTCGGATAAGGATGATCAAATGTGCTTCGAGGAGTAAACTCGCCAGCTTCTTCGTCCAACATTACAATCTGCACTTTGTTGTTATACTCTTCTATAAAGCTGCCTAGAGCTAGACGAAATCGTTTATCAGGCCGGACGCTCCAGTTCATTCCGTAGAGTGTCCATGGCGCGTCATATTTGTATATTTCTTTTCGTTTAACAGGTGTAGCATTTTGTTGACTCATTTTTGTTTTTTTTTTTCAATCAGGGTTAGTATTTGATTATAGCATAGAAATGGATACCAAGTGCAAAAAGTTGCCACTGAGGCTATGGTTTTGTTTACGTGATGTGCGAAAACGTTTGAGAAAAACTAGAGAGAATATCAATTATGCCAAATAGTTAATCCGAATCATTTATGTTTTTTTTTATAATTATAATTTATGTTCGAAAAACAAGCGATTTAAAATATTTTATTTGTCTTTTAAATCACTTGACATTTTGTTAAGTTTATTTTGCCGTGCTAAATGCTAATTAATGAAGCAGCCCAAATCCAGAAAAAAAATTATTATCTATTTGATTACAAGTCCAGCTAGAGATTCTTCAGATTAAAAGTAAAAATTGAAAATTATAAACAAAATCCTTTGAGTTTTAGCCCAGTTTTATGCAGAATATAATTTGAAATTAACTTGGTGTATTTTTTCGTCTTTTAATGAAAATTTTGATTTAAGTTTGAAAAAGTATGAAAAAAGTGTGATGCTTCAAATTTATCTAAAAAAATTTATGGGTTACTTTTTCAATCTTATTGCAATGAAATTAAATAGACCAAAGTAAATATAGGATATTTAGTTTTTATTATTTTTAAATTAAATATCTTTAATTTTTTTCCATTTTTTTATGCAAATAAAAACATAAATTTTATAAAAAAATACAAAATAATTAAGAATATAATAAATAAGAATTTTTTTACCTAAAAATTAAACAATCTATTAAAAAATAAGAAAGTTACATTTTTTACAAAATATAAAAATTTTTTATAATTTACTAATGGGCATTGTGAAATTTCATACAAACATTCCAAAAGTTAAAATAAAATAAATTTCTTTTTTATTAATTTAAATTGACAAAATTTAGCTTTTTGAAATTTGATGAAGAAACAACATGTAACAAAATATGTTTCACCAAATTCAACAAAAAAAGATTAATTTTTATTAAAAGGAAAATTTTAATGATAAAACAAAATATTTATTTATTTATTTCTTGTCTCTGTGATCTATTCAAATCAGAATTTTTTCTGCATTTCGTAAATTTATTTTATTAAAATATTAAAATTCTGTCATCGCTACAATTGTAAAAATCTCATTTTTCATTTCTAAGTTAACATACAATTTGATTAAATAAAATCAATTCATTGATAAACATTTATTTAAATTTTTTCTAAAATTGGACTGTTAAACGAAACATTGTTTGTTTCACTTTTTAAAAATTACAGAAAAATCTGTAGTTCAAAAGCCATATTTTTATTAAGAATTTAAATTTTGTTTTTGAATTTTTGTACGAAAATTGTGAATTTTCATACAATAATGTCTTTAATTGATTATAATAATTATTAGAAAAAAAAATTATCAAAATATTCTATCATTTTAAAATCTCAGATATTAAAAGTTTTTTGAAGGAAATTTCTGATTTTTTAAAATTAATATTATTTTTGCTATCATTTATTTTGGTATTTTAAATGGTATCTTTGAAAACAACAATTATCAAACAGGTAAAAAAACAAAATTTGGTGTGAAGCACAAAGTTTACCATAAAAGATAGGATTTGTTTTGACACATTCACATTTTGCCATTCGATTTTTTTTAAACATCCTTTTTCATGTAAAAAAGACTCAAGTAATTTTATTTTGTGCAGATTTTTTTTTTGTTTTTTTGATCGATGTTGTTTTTAAAAGAAATCTTTTCCAGTAGATAATGATTCATTTAAATATTGCTAGGACCTTCAAAATTTTGAGATAAAGACTTTTATTATCTTGAAACATTTCATGGTTAATTGAGTAAAAAAACTTGGGTTCAGGAATGGAACTCATTTTCCCCCATTACGTAAACCGATTTAAATACGGCTACGAATACTTTTGTCACAATAATTTTGTTACACTTTTTGAAAGTATAAATTTAGCACGAATTGTCAAATTGGTAAAATTTGAAAAAAAGAAATTAATCACACTTAAAAAAAGTTGATAATTAATTTTTTATTCAAATGGATCTTCACCTAAAATAATACCTAAAAATTGGTTTAAAAAGTCAAATAAATAAAATAAATAAATTTTATGAAGTCCTTGATATTTTTTTAAATACCATCCTCACTCTCAGATAGAGTTATTTTAAAAAAGCAATTTGGGAACTTTATCAAGATTTACTCAAGTCTTCATGTCAGCATAATAATCATATGGAAATATTGACGAGCTAAATGAACACATCTCAAAAAAGATCATTCAAGCTGCTCAAAAAAGTATACCCTACACTTTCAAAAGTTTTCTAAATCTAGCTTACCAAAAAAAAATAAGCATTTATTACGGAACGAAGAAAAATAAGGAGAATTTTCCAAAAATCTAGACGTTCTTCTTTTAAGATAGCTTTTAATAAGCTTATATCTGAGCTCAGTCTGACAGAATTTTGGAACCAAAAATGGCTCAAGATCGCGAAAAAATCCACTGTCAACTAGACCTTTTTGGAGGAAAATAAAAAAGTTTAGATCAAAAAAACTAACAAGACAAATCCTTTCACTTTTCAGGTACAGAAAAAGGAAAATTGGTGATCTTTTAGCAACAACCTTTAGTCACCATCTTCATTTTGTTGAGTTTCACGATAATAGTCTAGCATCACAAGAAATAAGAGATTTCTTAAAAAATAAAGTACAAAATAATTTAAACGAGTCTATCTTTCTTAGAAATTTTAAATGCTAAAAAAAACTAAAAGCACTAGCGGGTTATGGTCTAGATTGTATCAACAACCTAATGTTTTTTAAATTACCTTTAGAGGCTTAATTTGAAACTAGTTTAATCTTTAACAAGAGTTTGGAGCTAGGTCAAGCCCCAAAATCCTGGAAAATAGCAAATATTACACTGCTACTCTAGAAATCTTCTCCGACTCAAGAATATAATAACTATCGTTCGATTAGTATGACAAGTTGCCTTGGCAAGTTATTATATTATTCACTTCGCCAAAATTCACTTCTTTTAGCAGATGATTTTGTCAACAAATTTTACTTAACTTTTTTTTAAAATTAAAAGTATAATCAAAAAGTATTAGAACAACAAAAAATATTGTTAATACAGTATGTCTAGAAAGTTTAGAACATTACTAAAAAATTAAAAAAAAAATTTAAGGAGTAAAAATCTAAAATTATAATATATTTACATATAATGTTAACTATACCGTCTTAAAGATAATTTTATTAGCTTTCTTTTGATATATAGATTGTTCAAAAAGCAATTTCTCAATACTCCAGAACCCATTAAAAAAAACAGATAAAATTGAACAAAAAAAATAGTCTACAAAGTTTAGAACAATTATTTTATCCTAAAATTTTACCACACTTTATCACATCTGGCCTTTTTTTTTTCACGCAATGCTTGGAATGTCTTTTCATGCTGTTTGCTTGTACTTTTTACGTTTGATTTATTATTTTTGGATTTTAAAATCGGTCATTTTATTGAGTTGTACCATTTTGGCGTTTTTTCCATAAAAATGGGAAAAAAAAAGTATCTGAGGCTCAAATGTGGCATATAATTGGTCTATTGAAGGATAAGACCAAATTTCAACAAGAAATAGCTGATCTAGTAGCAGTTTCGAGAAAATGTGTGATTACAACAAAGCGCAATTATGAGAAGACATCCGTGGTCAAAGAATTACCAAAGTCTGGTTGACCCCGAAAGCTTACCAGTCGAGATGAGTCGTATATTTTTAGAAAGGTCAGAATCAATCCTACAACAAGCTATACACATCTAGCCTCTGATTTTAGTTCTAAATTTCCAAATTTTACTGTTTGTAACGACACTGTAGGAAAAGTTCTATTAAACAAAAAAATACAGTCGTATACTGCAATAAAAAAATCTCTTTTGACTGTATTGGATCGATCGAAAAGGCTCAAATGGTGCAAAGAACGACAAAGATGGACTGTTAATGACTGGTCAAAAGTTGTTTTTAGTGACGAGTCTAATTTCGAAGTATTAAACAGAAAATCTAGAGTGTTTTGTTAACCGTTTTGAAAACGAAAAGTATCACCCCAAGTTTTGTTTACCAAAGTTACAAAATGGTGGAGGTTGACCACAAAATGGTCAATACAAAAATTACGTCAGCAAAGCGTTCTTTTTGATGAATGGTTGAAAGTTCCTTGTGAAGTAGTAAAAAAAATGATTGAACCTATGCCAAAACGTGTCGCTGAGTGTATTAAAGCTAAGGGTGGGCATTTTAAATGTTAAAAAATAAATTTTCTAAATTTTGTAGACATTTTTTTTATTAAAAATTTCACTCCTTTTTTTTGTGCGGTTTTTCTACTTTAAATAAATTTCAAAAAAAAAATATCTTTTTATTTTTTTATTAGCCGCACGGCTAGGGAGTCGTAACTGTTAACTTTTTCGACTAATTCTAAGTTAACTTTTAGCTGTTTAGTCAACTATCGGTTAACCGTTAACCGATTTTTATGATTTCGGTTAACCGCGACTAACCGAGTTAACCGTTTTCAATTAAATTTTTTTTTAAAGAAAGATCAAGTAATCATTAAAATTTAACGTTTTAGTTCCTCATTAAAAATTTTTCAATCCTTTTTTATTATATAGAACATTAATATTTATTGAATTTCTTAAATTAATTATTATAAAAATGTATTAGGTTGAAGAGACCAAACAAAAAATTAAATATAGATTCATTTGACTCTCTTTAGAACTTTTTCTTTAAAATTATAAAACTAAAAATTTTCAAAAAAATAGCTTCGTCTTTAGAATTAAAAATCATACGATTTATTTTTGGTTTGAAATATACAAATATTAGTCTTAAATTTCTTAAATCCTAATTTTTTTTGAAATTTTGAAAAAATGGCACATAACGATTCGTCAACTTATTCAAATGACACAGAAAGTGAATCGGACGAGAGGTATAGCTCAACCGATTTGAGTGAAAACGATTCCGATTTTGGGACCGTTAATTTACAAAATACACAAACAGAGTCTGGATATGGATGTTCAAGTGTACGTTCACAAACTGAAGCACAAAGTTCTAATTTCACAAGTTTAAACTCTAATCAAGAATCTAGTACTGGTGCTAGTCAAAATAAAAGAAAAAGAAAAAACAATGAAAATTCTAAAAAAAACAAAAAAGATTATTTGGAAGCGATTAAAAAAACTTTTGTGAAAGAAAGAGAAAGTAAAATTTGCAAGTTTGTATTGCCAAATCAAAAAGTTTGTAATAGACAGTATAGTCTAAACTCAAGCAATTCATCGTTAAAATACCATTTGGTAAATGAACATGGCTTTGTGTTTAAAGAATGGGAATCGAACAAAAAAGTAAAACCTGATGTAGACGAAAAACTTGTTGAATGGATTATTGATGATCTTCAGCCATTGAGTGTTGTTGAGGGTCAAAAGTTTATTGATCTTGTGAATATATTGGATTCAAGTTATCAAGTTCCGTGTTTATCTAAAATTGAATATCTGATTGATAATTTTTATGAAAAAAGCTTAAAAGACAAAAAGAAATTCTTCAAAAAATTAAAAGTAATTTGATAATAAACTAAAATTTTTCTAAATAATCTAAATAATTTTAATCATTTACTAGGTAAATTCAATGTCACGACAGACATTTGGACCTCAAATCCTGGTGATCCATATATAAGTGTTACGCTTCATTTTATCGATAATCAAAACAAACCGAAGAAGTTACTACTGGATATGAGACCATTTCCTGGTGTTCATGACTATATCACAATATCGGACATGCTAAATCTAATATTCTCTGAATATGGAATCAAACACAAAATTTTTTCAATTACATCTGACAATGCCTCAAATATGATAAAAGCCTTTAGTCGGTTAAAAAGCAAATATAAAAAAGAAGGTATTGATATTATACATATTCGTTGTTTTGCTCACGTATTACATCTGGTGGTCAAAGAATTTTTAAAAATGAGCTTGTTTCAAACGTTTTGAAAAGACTTAGAAATTTATTTAAAAAAATCAAGCGTAAAACTTTGAAAAATATGCTAAAAGCATTCTGTGTTGTGAACAAAGAACCAGAATTATGTGTCCAATTAGATGTAAAGACCCGTTGGAACTCAACTTATAATTTGATTGCTGTTGCATTGAGAACGCGTATGTCGTTAATGGATTTGGTATCCAAGCCTGAAAACGAATTAAGTGGCTTTAGTTTTGACGAAAAAGAATGGAATACGCTCTTACATTTAAAAGACATTTTGGAGCCGTTTAAGAAAGCTACTCTTGATTTGTGTGGAGATAATTTAACAGCTAGTCAATTGTTTCCAATAATGGATCATTTAAACAAGCATTTGAGAAAGTCACTCAATAAAAGAGAGTATATTCCATATAAATCAGCTTTTGATAGTATGATCAAAAAATTTGACAAATATTGGAAAGAACTTGAAGAGTTTGCTTTATATGCTCATATTTTAGATCCACGTTTTAAATTATCTCTAATAGAACGATCCAAAAAGTTTTCGGTTAAAGAAAACTTAAGATTCAAATTAGATCAAAGAAATGAAAGTGGTGCTACGGGTCTAATAGACGGACAGCTAGACGATGGTAACCAAGACCTCTTAACAAAAGAATTCAGTTTAATTGAGACATTGTTACACCAAAATGATATGTTGGCTAGTGATGAAAATGAAATTGAGAAATATTTTAGTTGCCAAGTTGTAGGTTTCCAAGTCGATCCGATAGAATGGTGGAAAACCAATTCTAAAGATTTTCCTAATCTTTCAAGTATGGGTCTTGAGTACATGGCTGCTGTACCAACATCGGTTGCTAGTGAACGTATTTTTTCTATAGGCGGGTTAACTGTAACAAAATTAAGGAATAGATTAACTCCACTAAGAGTAAATAAATTAATGTCATTGTGGTCTTGGAACAGGTTTTTAGTCGATTCTAATATAAGCTAATAACGCCATTTTTTTTATTTTTAGACTCTTTTTCTAAAATTAATTTAAATTGTACATATATTGATTTAAACGTTTTAATTTACAAGTAGATTCAGTTTTGTTTATATGAAATATTTTTGTTTTTTACTTCGTTAAATTCATTTAAAAAGTTTAATAAAACAATTTTCTTTTATAAAATTTTTCTTTAAATATCGGTTAACCGCATGGTTAACCGTTAACAACTTTTGGTTGACCGAAATTTCGGTTAACCGAAAGCGGTTAACTTTTAGTGATTTTTCGGTTAACTTTTCGGTTAACTAAACTAAAATTTAGCAGTTACGACTCCTTACGCACGGCTGACAAGAAAAAAACCTTGCATAAAAAAATTTAAATGTTCTAAATAAATAAAATTAATGGTAAAAATTTAAATAATGAGGAAAAGTCAAATTCTTAGGAATCACTTTGGAATCTAAACTTACCTTTGATCCAATGGTAAATGAATTAAAAAGAGCGCTGTAATTCAAGGCTTAATATTATAAAATATCTCTCAAACAGAAAATGGCAACAAATAATTCTGACATGAATCAATTATTTCAAGTTTGTCATAACTATTCAAACAAATGGAAGATGGAATTTAAATCATTAAATTTTTTTTTTTAAATTAGAAACTCAAACTTATCTTTATTTAATTTACTTGTATAACTTAATAAAATAAACACGAGCCTGAAGAAGCAAAAGCCCAAAGGTTTAAACATAATAAAGATAAAAAAATCAGAGTAAATCAAATAATGTGAATTTTGGTAATCTATTACATTATTGAAAAAAAGTTCCATAAGCGCGAACGATCATTATATGGATTTGGGTGTAAGCCAGATGGTTCAAATCCTAGAACTGTTGTTTTCATTTACAAGCAATTATGTCAATCCATATTTAAATATGATTTCGATTTACTTCATAAAATCAAAACACAATTAAATAAAATTAACATAAGGGATACTTTATGAACAAAAGGGTTAGGGTTATTAAATAAAACTTTTATTTAATACTTTTTATTTTAAAAGCAATGAGTCATTTATTAATAATAATAATAATAATAATAATAATTTAAGTTACAACAAGCTAGCAAGCTAGACTTGCAAAGATGGGAAACAGTAGGATCCCATCTATGGTAACTGTGGTATGTAATAATAACATAACAATAGAAAAAAAAAAAAATCATTCATATACTCCTTCATACTTCATATACTACATATATACTATTAGACATTTTAGACAATATAATGAACTTGAAATCGAACTTAAAATTAGAGGACCTATTCCAAGCAAAAGAATTTCAAAACTTTTGGGTATTGGTCACACATGTGAAAATATGGGGCTCTTAGATTCAATTAAATACATCATTAATAGTCTCTATGGTAAGGAAGAATCGAATCATCAGCAAAACATCAATGTATTAAAAAATTAAAGAGTTCAGATTCATCAATATTGACTGATATGAATCTTTATGAACATATTAGCTAAACTAAGCAAATTAAAAAAAAAAACCGAACAAGCTGGTCAATACTTATTTACTGTAATTAATTAATATTCTTTTCCTTTTATGTTTTTTTAAAAGATTTAATAGATTAATTTTTTTTTAAATGAAGTCTAAACAATTTTTTTCCAATAATACTATTATTGATAACAATTATTATCTTAGAAAAATGGCATTTAAAGATTAAGTTAAATTTTTTAAGGTAAAATATTAAAATAATATTTTGATTCTCAAAATGATCAAACTGAGTTTTGATTATGAAATAAATTGTCATTTCTTAACAAAATTAACGCAGAGCTATATTTTTGGACTAAACATACTTTGTTAAATCTAAAGGTTAAATCTGATAAAATTCTGCAAAAAATAACTCTTAAAGTTTTCAAGTTTTCATCCAAATTTTTTTTTTTTAAATGATTAATTTTTCCCATAAAACTCCTACTCATCTTTGCGACTCTTTTTTCTTATTTAAAATTCCGTTAATCTCTATTTTTTTATTTCAAGCAGATAATCACATGTGATCACGGAGTCTAAATAAATTAACTGAAAAAAGTGATCTAATTTTTCTGTATCTAATTTTCAAAACTTCTCAATAAGCTTTGAATTCAAAAAATTTATTTAATACAACGATTATTATTGAAATTGAAAAAATTTAAAAAAATATCACTATTTAAACAATTATATTTTCTATTATTAATGCAGGTATAAAAATTTCAAATATATTTAATGTATAATTTGAAAGAATAACTGATGTGTCATGAAAAAATAAAATATATTTAAATAATATGATCTTTTTTTTTTTAACTTGGGCAGCTTGAGCAAGGGGATAAAAAAGAAACAATTCTTTAATATTGTAATTTAAAAATATTTTTATCCTTTTTTCTAATAAAGAAAACAAATTAAAATAAAATAATTAGAAAAAAAGAAAATAAATATTCACACAATGAAATTTTACAGAAAGACTATCTTCCATTTTATCTAGTTACAGTGCTAATACGATACCTTGAATTAACCATATTTTACGTATATTATGGTAAATTCACTATATTTTACCGTAATTAACGTAAAAAATGGTTATCTAAAAATCGGTATTCATCGTAAAATAATGATTATTATCGTAAATTATCCATAATTATTGTAGAATTCACTGAAAAAAAAACTTGATTGAATTTTTGTAAATTTCGGTAAATTTTTGTAAATTTCGGTAAATTTTTGTAAAAAAAGGTGAAAAATGGTAAAAAATCAAAAAAAAAGGATTTTTTATTTATTATTTTTATTATTATGTCTTAAAAGCGTTACAAACAAGTTCAATCGTATTTAAATCCGATGATTTAGGTGTAGATTTAATCTATTGCTTAGATTCTATTTATATATTTTTTAGGAAAACAGTTTTATATAAAAAATAAAACACTAATTTATTTTTTATTTTACAAGAGATAATACATTGGTTCTACAAAAAGATATCCTAATTATTGGTAAAATCGTTCCTAAATGCTTACGGCCAAAAAAATAAGGATTTTGGTAAGAAAAATTTAAAATTGGATTCTTTTCCGAATTGTTTAAATAATTTTTTTATTAAAAATTTAAACTTTCTTTACCGTTTCTGAATTAATTATTGGTAAAATTTATTTGTATGGTAAATAAAGTTTATTTTAAAAATAATTTTTAAAGGTTTCAGATTTTGTAGACTTTAAAAATTGCCAATTCTCTCTGAAATGGATAAAACAAAGACTAATTTGGTGTCTAAGATACAAAAATTTATATTTTAAAAATCATATTTTTGTGAATGAAACAAGCCTTTCTTTTACAAACAAATTTTGTCCAAAAGTAAACTTATTGGGTTTAATCGGGATAAATAAAACTTTTGGGGTGGAATTTCTTTAAAAGAAGCAAACAGCTTGCAAATTTTATTATTTTAATATTTAAAAAATAATTGATTAAATTTTATGAAAGGAGAAATAAATTTCAAAACATATCTTTTTTTCCTTCTGATAATAATTTTTTGAAGAAAAAATGGATGCCAAAATATATAATCAGATTTTGTCTGATTATTTTTTGATTTTAAGTCCTAATGAAAACGTTTGAATTTTTTTTCATTTTAAATTATTTGTTGATTTATATTTTCATTTTTGGAATTTGAGCATTAAAAAAAAATTTTTCATTCTCAAATTGAATCCCTAAAAAAATTAAAAAAAAAAACTAAAACAAAACAATGGGTTCCATGATCACCCTTTTAGGACTTAGAATCAAAATTTTTAAGTTCTTTTCAAATATGTAAAACATGTATTTTTAGCTTTAACTATTTTGATCAAAAGAAATTTTTTCTTTTAAGTAAAGTTCAATTCAGTTTACAAAAAAATAGAAATCAGTAAGTATTCGGCTAAAAATTTCTTTGTTTTAAATTAGTCTGAGTCTAAAAAGTCAACAATAAAAACATTTTGAAAATATTGTGTATGACTAACTTTGAAAATAAAATTATTGAAGCAATTTTAAATTATTTAATGGGAATTTGGCATATTTTTCTAAAATATACATTAAATAAATAATGAGTTGAAGTTATTTTTTTAATTTTCTTGTTTTATTGAATTTTATGGTTATGTTTGATGAAAATTTTGGAAGATGAAATAAATACTAGGTAACTTGATTTTTTTTAAGCTTTTTCAATTTAAAATTTAGCAATGTGTTTTAAAAAAATTAATGACCCTTTGAATTATTTTTGAATTTTAATTAGTTTTTTTGGTTTAACACAAACCAGAGTTATCGCGGATCAATTAGGCATTCGATGCAACATGTGAGAGAATCTATTCAAATAACATTTTAATCAACATCCAAACGCCTTTGAAATAAAAATTAAAATAAATAATTCAAATAAATGATTAAACTTTTTTCGTCATTTAAAATAGATACCTTCAAAATTATGTCGCAACATAACTTAGGATATAAATCGACAAAATAAGAAAAAATTTGATGATTTATGACACTTTTGACGAAAGCGTTTTCATTCGGAGACAATTTTGTAACTTTGAAAGCTCCTTGAGTACGTTTAATTATTTCTTTAATAATTGACACGTCATAATGCTTGAATTTTTAACTTTTAAGCATCTTTTTGAGTATCTGGATTAAAATTTAGGTAGCAAATACTCAGCTAATATTTAGCTCACAAAAGCATTTAATTCTAATTCTATCTCAAATCACCTTTAATTAATTCAATTTACTTTTTAAAATAAAATAAATTTTTTCTTTTTAATATACAAATTTTTTTTTTATCAATGTAATTTTTATCAAGCTTAAAATTTTGGTATTTGAAAAGCAAGGTTTCTTTTTACAAAAAATAAACTTTCTCAAATTAAATGCGTTACTAGTAAAAGACTTAATTAATATACCTTTTTTATTTTTATCAAAATTTTTACAGAATTCTAAATTTAAATTTTTTGAGCTTTTAGTACTTAAAAAAAATGAACAATTTTTCGGATAACGATCCTCGTAAACTAAAAATGTTACTACAGAGCCGTGCTGCCGAGTTATTTAGAATATGCGATTTGGAAGATAAAGGCTTTATTAATAAAAAAGACATACAACGAATGAGAGAATCGCTAAATTTGAGGCCCGATCAACTCGAGGAAGTATTCGAGTCGCTGGACGAAGACAAAAATGGCTACCTTACTCTGGACGAGTTCACTGCTGGTTTTAGCAAATACATTGGTGTTGATTTAGAAGATGATGTTGATTCCGGGTCGGCAAATTTTGAGCGTCCTGATTTAGAGGCTGATGAGGAATTTCGGGAGACAATGGACTCTCTTGGTGCTTCTCATCTAATTGACAGGTTTTATTTAATTTATTCTTGTCCTATTTTAAAATTTAAATGACCTGGTCTTTAATATTTTATTCAAGTATTCTCAAATATCAAAATTAAATATTAGATTAAATTAGAAAAAATTTTATCGTAAAAAAGATTATTCTTTATCATTTATTCAAAGAGATAATGATTTTTTCGATTCCGGAAAACAAAATTTTTTTAAATTGATGATAAAAAATTTAAAATGCTTGATTTTTGGTTAATAAAAAAATAGCTCAGAAGCCTTTATTATAATAATTTTTAAATAACTTCCAGTCACTAATGACTTTTTTTGGAAATTTAAATTCAAATAAATTATTTATTGAGCTAAAGCTAAAGCTTTGAAATGATTGAATTTTTGAAAAAGGTTTTTGTTTACGAAAAGCACATTTTTTTTTAATTTTTATATTTAATCTAATTTTATATTAAAAATTAAAAATAAACATTTTTTAAATTTTTTTATCGGAATACTGTTTTCATTTGATCAGAAATCAAGAGAAAACTATAGAAAAAATGTATTAAAAATTTAGGTTTGATTTTAGGAGAAAATTTAGCATGGTTTCGATGTTAAATAAAGTAAACACATATCATTGAATTTATCCATTGATCAAGCAATACCAATACCAATCATAAAATATTTTTTTTGCATAATGTAGATTTTTTGATTTAAGATTTAAAATTAATTTGAATAAAATAACATTTACTCCTGTAGCTTCCATGAGCTTAGCCCAAAAGAATCCTAGCTTTTTAAACATAAACAACACGAAATTTCAAATAAAATTTTTTTTAAATGTTGTAATTTTTTCATAATTTTTAATTTATAATTCAATTTTTTAAAATTTTATCTTTTTCACAAGTTTTTTTGGCTAAGATTAATCGAAATTTTATCAAGACATTACTTGGCTGAATTTTTTGTGGCAAAATTTGAATCATTTTACTTGAAAACCTTTTTGTTAAATTTTTCCAATTAACTTCATTATCAAAACAAAAAAAAATTTTATGCTTATTTAATTAATTTAATATCTATATAATTAATAATTTCTTTATAATGAATTTAGAAAAATGAAGTTTTACTAGGTCTTCTAACTCATGGGTACTAGCCTGTTGATTAACCTTGAAACTTTTTTGAGTTTCGCCACCTTCATTTCTTAATTTAATATAAAAATTTTTTTGTAATTTAAATCTTTGATAAATTTAATTTTCGCTTTTAGTTTTTTTTGGAAAGCCTATTAATAGAAAGCTGATTTAAATTTTTAAAACAATTTTCAGAATTTATATTTTTTTTGTTTTTGTCCTATTTTGCCAGTTCAAATAAAGATTGAACAATTTAAAACTAAATCAAAAACTATATTCTATTCAATTAAAAAACATTAATTTTACATTTTTAATTGATTTGTATTTTATAGTGAGCCAAACATAAAAAGCCTATGGCTTCGGCTAAGAAACGATGATCACACATTACTTCGCTCATTTGAAAGCTTTGTGGCCAACATTAGTCAAGAACTAAAACGATCACGAACTGATTTTAGCATTTTAGAATCAGCTCTACAACAGTAAAATTTATTCAATTTTTTTTTTCAAAATAAATTAAAATTTTAAGCAAATCTAATGACTATGACGAAAATATTAAGAGACTCTACGAGGAGATGGAAGCTCAAATAAAAAGCGAGCGATCCAACTTAACTCAGAAAGTAAATAGAGGCATAATTTTTCCTAAATTTTCTTAGAGTGTTTCTTTTGAAAAAGGAATCACAAAAAGAAAACGAGATAAAAGAAAAGCTGGGAAAAGATTTGCTAGACAAAGATAAACAATTACAAGAATCGTTGTCAAAACAAATTGACATGGAACAAAAATTATTTCGACTTAATTTACTTGAGTACAAACAAAAACAAGAAAATGAACGTTTGATAAAAGTAAATTTTTTTTGGACCTGAATTTTTTAACTAAAAAATGGCCAGGAAAAAGCTTTGCTAGAAGAAGAACTACAGGAAAAAAATCAAAGTCTTCAAGACTCAAAATCTTACATTAACTCTTTGGTTCAACAAACAAAAGAAGAAAAGCGTAACAGATTCAAGTGATTTATTTAGATTTAAAAAATTTTTATTTAAATTTTTCTATTTTAGAGAAACTTTAAAGATTACCGAAAATATAGCTATTGAACGAGAAACATTGATTAAAGAACTAGAACTTCTAAAGTAAAAATTGTTTTAAATTTAATTTATTTATGAAATAAATAATTTTTAGAGAAATCAACAGAAAGCTTCAGGATGAAAGAGATGAACTTGAACTAAAGGTTTTTTTACGTTTATTATATTTTGATACATTTTATTTTAGAAGATAATTTAACTAGAGAAAAGAAATATTAAAAATATTTTAAAAAAGTCAATTCAAATACATTTAAGAATTATAAAACTATAACTCATTTTGAAGCTCTTGAGACAAAGATTAAAGAAAGTGCACAGTTCTTTAATTGTAAAGTATGTTTTCGACTTTAAAAATGCTCCAAAGATTGCCAAAAATAAAGTTTTGAACCATTTTTAAAAGTAAGCTTTAAAATTAAAGAGCTATACATTTCTTTAATATTTTCCCAGGAACTTCAAAACGAGCTATTTGTCTTCTCAAAAATGTACTCTGATCGGAAATATTCCTTTATAAATTCTTTGGATTAATAAATAATTATGATAAATAAAAGATTTTTAAACTTTAAAAACCCATTTTTGAATTTGCGAATAGAGTTAAATTTTAAATAAAAGATATAATTTTTTTTCTAATCAGCATATGCTTCACAATTATTTTTAAAAAAATTTAGTTCATTATTCATAAGAACTAAGGAAGTTTAAATTTAATTATTAACTATTAATTAGATATATTATATAAGAGTTATTCAAGGATTTGTCTTTTTCCTGAATTTGAACTAAAAATTTGAGGTTCAACTCAAAGACACAATGCAAAATCATCAGATAAAAAAGTTCGACTTTTTCCGGAATTTTTTATTTAAAAAAATTATGATTTAAAAATTTCAGCTTTTTCATAAAATATGCTTTCAAAAAAGGTTTGAGAAATATTTTCAAATAAAAAGACATCAGCAGATCAAAACTTTGTTTGGTTAATTGGTAATTATTAAAATTCAAAGGAGCTCATTTTTATTAGAGAATTACACACTGATCAAGATCTATTAATTCACAATTTTCAATTTTTTTTCTGAATAAAATTGCCTACGAAAAAGTTAAATTATCTGATAATGAAGAAATACTTCAATTAATTTTATTTTTTTTTATTATTGATTTTTTATTTTTAAATTAAGAAAATTGAAAACAAAAATTTAAATGGGAAAAAACTCACTAAAAAAGGATCAATTTTATCAAATTATATTGACAATCAGTATGAACGTGATCTAAGCTTAACAAAAAAATATTTTTTTTATTCTAGAAAGTCTCAAGATTCGGATGGAGGTCAATTTGATCCGATAAAATTGATCAAAGCAGACTACTACAGCGAAGATGAGCAAGAGTCTGAAATAGAGTAAGTAATAAAATTTAATTTATAAAAAAAAAGTAAATCCTGAGTCAAAATAAATTTATTGCGAATGTTACATATGTTGTCATTTTGTGTATATGTCTCCGTTCTCTCGTGTTTAAGTAAATGGTGCTTAGGGCTGCATAATCAAATTTATTTAGACAATTATGATTAGTTTTGTTTTATTGACGTCGACATCAAGTTTTAGTATATTTAGGTGCGAATGAATGATAAACGAGAGTCTGATTCAGATGAGGACTACTTTCCCTCTTCAAAAGCCATTGATGACTTTATTTTTACTAATTGTAAAGAAACAAATTTTAAAATTAACTTTATGCATAATGAAGAATTAAAAAAAATTCGAGGTGGTAGTTTTAGTTTGCCAAAGTAAAGGGATACTTAGGGGAAATAAATCTTTATTTTCTTTTAATTAATTTTTCAAAGAACTAGCTCAAATACTGTACCATCATTGATTAATCAACACTCGATACACGATCATTCTGAACTGAACCAGAATAGTGATATATTGGTAATTTATTAGAAAAAGTTATTCCCAAATTAATCTTTTCCAAAGAAAGTTCCATCTAATGTGTCGCCTCAGAGAGTTTTTAAAATTGTGTTTATCGGCGACTCGGGGGTAGGCAAGACTAGCTTTGTGCAAAGATTTTGCAACAACACGTTCAGGGAGTCATTTAGTACCACTATTGGTAAAATTCTAAATGATCTATTAAAATTTACAAAAATAAATATTTTTTTATAAAGGAGTTGATTTTCAAGTCAAGTCTATAATTTTAGATGATAGAGTAATAGCGCTACAACTATGGGATACAGTAAATAAAATTTTACAAAAATAAATATTAATAACTGGCTTAATTTTTTTATTTAGGCTGGCCAAGAACGGTACAGGAGCATAACAAAGCAGTATTTTCGCAAAGCAGACGGAGTAATTTGTATGTATGACATAACATCAGAGCAGTCGTTCAAAAATTTAAGAAACTGGATCAGTTCAATGAAAGAGAGCGCTTCGGATGAATGTGTTTTGACTGTAATTGGCAACAAGACAGATTTGTGTCCGGAAGATGACAAGCGAGTGGTGAGACAAAAAGATGGTGCCACTTTAGCTGCTGAATATGATGCGTTATTTTTTGAAACTAGCTCAAAAGAAAGCAGGTGTATCATGGAAGCAATGGAAGCGATTGCGAGGATACTTCAAGAAAAGGAGGACAAACAAATTGAGGATGTTCTTAATTTGAAAATTAAAGAGAAAAAAAAAGGTTGTTGTAATTGAACTGTAAATAATTAAATTACTAAGACAGACATTTTATTTTTGTATTCTAGTCCTATAATTCAGCCAAATAAATCCAAAGATCTCTGTTTGTTTTTATTTAAATAAAAAATTTAAAAAAAATTAAATGTTCTTAATTAAAAGTACTAAAAAATTAATCCAAATTTTGAATTCAAAAATTTTTACAGAGAATTAATCAAAATACCTTTAATCAATTTAGTATTTATATTTTTTGCTTATCAGTTAGAATCCATCATTTTAAAATGTTATTTATTTTCTTTTTTAATTTAAATTTTGTTTTAAAATTGATTCTTTAGTTTAATTTTTTGATTCAAATTTAAAATAAAATAAATGCTGGTCCATTAATTGAAAATCTATTATATTTTGCAATTTTAACTTTTTTTCCATGATAAACGAAATAATCTTTTTAAACAATTTGCTTAAAGGAAATTTTATTTACCTTTTTAAATTTGGGTTTTAACAACAACTTTCTTTATCATTTTAATCAACCATATGAAATACCATACTTAAAGATAAAATCAACTATTAACCAACAATTTCAAGCAAAATTTGTGGAAAATTTTAAAATTCTTTTTTAAAAAATAATTTATGCTAAAAACTAAAATTCGATATTCGTCAAAAGTTTAAAAATGAATTTTTTATTTAAGTTTTCATTTAGAAGAAATATTTTAAAATTTTCCACCATGCCATCTGAGAGCAATAAAAAGCCGCTGATTAAGGCATTTTTTTATGGCACCCTAAAACGAAATGAACCCAATCACAACCAGCTTAAAGATTTGAAAGTCACTTTTTTATCAGAAGCCATAACTGTTGACAAATACCCACTAATAATTGCATCCGACTATAACATTCCATTTTTACTCAACAAAAAGGGATATGGAAAAGTAAAATTTTATTTTTTTGCAAAATTTTCAGCTTTACCTTAAAAAAAAGCACGTTCATGGTGAACTGTACCTGATCGATGACGAAGCCAAAAAGTTTCTTGACGAGTTCGAGAGTGTTCATGAAAATTTATATTCGGATATGTTCATTGATGTTGTGGACAAAAAAAACAACCAAGTACAGCGTGTATGTGCTTATCTTTTGAATAATTTTAAACAAGACCTCCTAGACGAAAACGCGGTTTTATTCGAAAACTATTCCTCGATTAACCCTTACCATAGAACATACGAAAAGCATAAGGATACACCAGAAAATTCGGTTAGTGTTTACAATGCAGTCAAGGAAATTTAGCTAAATTTTTAAAAACAATTAAAAAAATAAATAATTTTTTTCAATCAATTTTTATTATCATTTATTTCAAATTTCAAAAAAATATAAAAATCTTACATTTTACTAAATAAAAATTCCAAAATTAAAAACCATAACAAATAAATTAAATGATGTTTATTTTGAAAGTCTTAATCCAGGCAACGGTGCTAAATTGGTTTTCAAATTTTTCAATGATCCAAGGCTAGACTGAGCAGTGGATTTGTTCGGCAGAGAGCTGTTTGATGCCGCGGACAAATTAGACACAATTTTGGGCTGATGTCGTATAGTGTTCAGCTTAATCTCAGGAGTTTTTATCACATGGTTCAATCTAAGACTACAACTTGAGCTTGAAAGCGAATCATAACCGGTATCACTTGTTTTTAGTCTGTTGGCGGTATTCTCCCTTTCCAAGCTAACTTGTCTTGATGCAGATTTTTCTCTTTTAGATTTTGGCATTTCTTTGTTCGCATTTTCAATTATTTTCTCTTCATCATCAAAGGTCTTTTTAAATCCTGACTTGGGTCTTAGATTTTCCGGTTTATACATATATTCGTCCTCTTCAAGTACTTCAACATCAGACAAATTTGGTTCAACTTCATCATCAATTTTCAATACTTGAGGCTGAAAATAATCTTTTCTGTCTTCGAGTTTTCTAAAAAAAAAAATTAATTTTAAAAATAATTAAATTAAAAAAATTCAGTTTTCTTGCCTTGTGTGTTCCTTTCGCCATTTCATGATTTCTTCTCTTAGTTCTTTATTCTCAATTTTTAGATCATTTATTTTATTTATTTTTTCATTTTGTTCAATTGATTTAATTACTGTTTTGTAGTTTACTGAATCGATTGTGTCTGGTTTATCTATGTTGGTCGATGAGCTCTTTTTTCTGGCTAAAAGAGATCGTAAAAGACTTCCTTGCAAGGCCGGACCTACGGTAAGGTGACTAGCATCACTTGACAAATCAGTCACGTGATCAGAATTTGGTCTTATGGAAAGCGAACTCGAAGGTCTTGAAGCTGTTTTCAGTCCAGCACTTGATGAAGTATTCATGCGAGACTTTGGTCTCGATTGCATGGAAGTCTTGATTCTGTAAGAAGACAAGGGTCTCATTGCAGACAGTGGTCTGACACTTGTGCTTGTTCTACTTCCATGACTAGAGGAACTACTCGGTCTCAAGGAATCTAAAATTATTAATCATTTTAACATAATAATTTGAGTAAAAATTGGACCTTGTGAACAAAGATATCTCAAAAAAATTAATTAAATATTTTCTTATAAATTTGAATATTTTAAGGTTATTCTCTTTATTTCAAAAGTTAGAATAATTTTTTAAAAAATTAGTTCTAATTTTAATAAACATGTTTTACCTTAAATTAAATTTTCATAATTTAAAATTTTAATTCTAAATATTAACAATAATTGTCTAATTTTAATTAAATTTTTGAAATCTCTTTGAAAAGTATAGTTAAGGGAAATTAATTTTCAAAATCAATATAAAATAGCTCAACTGGTCAGTATCTTATCTTAATGGTCATTATAATCTGTATATTTGCCGTATGGTCAGTTTTTTAATTATTTTTGATCAATAATTTAAAAAATTTTTATGAAATTATTTTACAAAAGCAAATTTGATTATTCATTGTTCTTATTATTTACTTATTTTTCCTTTTTTTCATAGCCCATTGGGTGTTTATTGAAATAACTAATATTTATAAAGCGATGACGAAGAATCAAAATTTAAAATTTTTTTTATCAAAAAATATGCTAAAAATTGCTGGTAAATAAGATATGGTTTATGTGGATGGTACCTAAAAATTAACTTTGGAAGGCACTCTAATGAATTGTTTAACCTTTCGAAAGTAAAAAAAACAGGAATTAAGGTTCCGCTAAATCAAAACGTCCACACCATCTCCGGAATCGATTTTCGACCTCAAATTCGAATTCTACGTACCTGAACATCTAAAAATTTATAATACTAAGCTAAATTAATAAAATATATTTGAAAATTGTAAAACTTTTTAATATTTGTCAACACAGCGTTTGGTAGATTATCTTCTTCGCTTTCAGAATATATGTACATTTTATATGATATATTTATTTTTGCCCAAGATATTTCCTTCACAGTAAAAGCACCATGCACTCAAATATAAAGGCTATAAGAGGTAGTGGTCAAAAAATTTTTTTTTCAAAATTTTTTAAAATACGGGTTTAGGGTTTTCAAAAATCGATTGTGGAGATAGTGTGGACGTTTTTAATTTAGCGGAAGCTAAAAAACTGCAATGAATTTTTCATTAATTAATAATGTGAGTGGATTTTTAGCATTAGGTGATTCATTGAATGTTTTAGCTGATACAATTTAGAGAATCAATTTTGGTCTTATAGAAAAAAAGCTATTGAGTTTTAGTTTTAGTTCTGCAATTTTTGTTCTAAAATTCACACTGTCATGATGAAGACAAAATTACATTTACTTAATGCAATTAAATACTGACCATAATTAGTTATCATTAATAATTGGGAATTAAGTTTTACAAATAATTACCATTGATGGCAAGTTTTTCCTCTGGTGGCCCGATGCCTTCATCAATCAGATCATTTATAAGCTGCCAATCGTCATCAAATGGACACTGTTTATTGATATTTTCATGTTTTTCATGTGTTCTAGGCGTCAATGGTTTAGTACCAAGTGTCAATTCATCATCTAAGATCTGTAAACTTGGTAGCATTTTAACCACTTCATGTCTGTAACTATAAGATTCCTTGACAAAAAGAAACAATATTTTATTTCCACTTGGCTTAAGTGTTTTACTTCATCTTTGAAATGAGTATGAGGCTTTGAACAAATTGGATTTCCATAAAGAGTAAGATTTTCTAAATTAGTGCAAAGATTTAAAAATTCGACCTGTTTAATATCGTCAATCAGATTTCTTAATAAATTAAGTTTAAGAGAATTGTTGTTTTTGGAAAAATTCATTAGTTTACCCTTCTAAATCCAAACACCTTAGGTTTTCGAGCAAAGAACACGGACTGAGATCGGCAATTTCGTTGTAGGCCAGATAGAGTTCCTGCAAATTGTTTAGGGTAGAAATTCCGTCCAAGTCTACTAGACCTGATCTTGATAGCCACAAGATTTTCAAATGGCACAAGCTGGTACCCAAGTCTCTAATTCGTGGAACATGACTTCCATTGAGCTTAAGTTGTCTCAAATTTGGTAAGTAAATCCCAAAATTTCCAAGACTAGTCTCAGATGTATCTACGATCATTTCCAAAAACTCGACTGATCCGAGGTCATTGACACCAGTCAAGGCTTTCTGGGTACAAAATTTAAATTACAAGAAAAAAGTTTTTTTGTTGTTACCAATTTAGTTGGGCTCAAGTACTCTTCCAGAAGCAAATCTGTCTCTTGAAGTATAATCGGGTCTGGGTTGATTACATTACCTTTGAATTCGGTGATGTGTACACCTCTTAAAAGTGCACTGCGGGGTCTTTCGATGTTGATAGGCATACTGATGGGTCTAGAATTTAGAATTTTTTTTAAACAGCTGAATTACTGTTATATAGCAAATATTTTTATTGTTATGTAAAAAATAATATGCGTTGATAATCAAGATTTTAGTCATGCAGGTGGTGGCAAAATTTATATTACCTTTTTTGCATATTATTCTAAAAACATCGTTGGTCATGAATTTATTCTTTTGGGATAAAGTCTGACAATTTGGCTTATCTGATTCCAAGAGGATACTAAATTATTGATTGGATTTGAAGTATTTTTATTTGGCAAAGAACAAATAGAATAAATCAACAACAATATGACCGATTTTGTGTAGAGAGAAGAATTTAAAATTCAAAAACATCTCGTTGTAACTATAGTGTTGTTTCCATGGTGTTTGTCGGCATAATTACTTTTCATTAAATTTTAGGTGAATAAATACGCGGCCATTGAATTAGAATCGATTTGGTTTTAAATAATTAAAAATAAATATGGTAAAATTTATATTTAAATGGATCAAAAATCAAATACTATTTTTACATGATAATAAGAATAAAATTAAATAGATCGTAAAGAGTCATTTTATTTAGTTTTTAAATATTTGTTTTTGCTAATGATTTTCATTGATATTTCTGAAAAAAATTTGAGATATAATTCAAAATCTTTTTTAAACTAGAAAAGCTTTGATTAAAAATGAAAAAATTTATTTTGATATTTACATGCATATTCATATTTACACAGATACTTTAAAATTTTTTGTTGACCCTCTTATTGTTTTTTTACAAAAATTTACGTAAAATATTTTAAATTTTCTTTATACGTAGGTTGTTGTAAAAACAAATTTGTCCAAAAAATTTAAAAATTGAAATAAATTGTTGATTAAAACTTAAAAATCAGTTTTTCTAATTCAATAAAAAAAATAATAAGACCATTCTCCTTTTTTATTAAGTAATTTAAACATTTTACAATTTGACTTTTTCATTTTTATTGGTAATTACAAAGAGTTTTATTTTTATTTTTTTCCTTATTTACTCCTTGTGTCATTTGATTTCCACTCAAGTCGATCTTTTGCCTTTACCCATATCATACCCATTTCGATGAGCTATTTCGTGATTATTTACCTCCATGTTACTGCTGGTCATCCTACCTTACGTCGCCCTTGAGGTGTCCATTGAAGGGCCCTTTTTGGTATCCGTGTATCTTTCATTCTAAGTACATGCCCGAGCCATCGCAGCCTTTTGTTCTTAATGCATTGACTTAATGGTTCTGAATTTGTTCTTGTGTAAAGCTCAGCGTTTGACAATGTCTCAGGCCAGTGTATCCCGAGAATCCTCCGCAGGCTTCCAGTGTGGAAGTTGTTAAGGCTTTTCCTGTCAGATTCACTCATCCCCCAACATTCACTTCCGTACATCAATGTTGCTTTTACTACACTGTTGTATAGTTTAAGCTTTGTTTCCTTGCTGTAGCTTTAAGAGTTTTATTTGGGTAATCTTTAAATTTTCTTTCTATCTCACTTCTAAAGAAATTGGTAAATAATTAAGGAGATTTGATATCAGTTGGGGCCAACAAAATTAGAAGCTTATAAGGGCTTTGTAAAATTTAGTAATAAAGACAAGAACAAAATTATAAAAAATCTATTAACTTTTTTTCTAAAAAATTTAAGTAAAATAAGTAAAAAAATTTAAGAGTTGTTTTTAATAAAAAAATACAAAAGTCCATTATCATTTTAGCATAGTATTAAGTATTTTTATTTTCAAAAATAAAAACCGTAATTTAATTGTAATTTACTGTAATTTTTTTTATGATTGATTTGGGATTCTAGTTAAAAATTTATTTTTTATACTTATTAAGCGTAGAGAAACTTCAAATTTATTTAGATAATTTACTTTCAATTCTATTTTATCTTCTTTATTTAATAAATAATTAATGCAGTTTATCCCCGAAGTCCAAAAATAAAACAGTCATTGTTCTGGTTCTTTTTTTAAAGAAAATTCGCTTAAAAATTAAAAAAAATAAGCTGAATTTCAATAACTATATTAATAAAAGAGATAATTTATTTCTGAAAAATATGATTATTTGAATTTTTTTTATTTTAATTTTAGGATTAGTCTGATTCCAATTTCAAATTTAAAAAAAAAATAAGAATCGACACAATTACGAAGGCTCTCAATCGAGACTTTAGATTTATTAAGGGATGTGTCTCAAGACTCAATCTTAGGTTCTTTGTTTTTCGTAATTTTTATAGACATCATACCTCAGGCAATCAAGACAAATGTGGTTGCTTGGTGTCCGTACATAAGGGCATTTTATTACTCGACAAGGTACTAAGAAAAGTAACAAAATTGGTCAAATCGCTTAAGCATTTATCATTTAAGACGAGATTAGAAATGTTGGGGCTCGCTAGCCTGAGCAAGAAAAGAGAGAGAGGAGATCTAGCTGAATATTTCAAGATAGCTAATGGTTTAACTAGTGTAAATTGGCACAATCCAAACAAACTTGGCAATTCAATGAGCTGTTCTGGTCCAGCGAGGAGTATACGTGGATACCAACACAGAATGGCCAAATAACTGAAGAGAATCAACCAAAGAGAACATTTTATACTTAACAGAGTAGTAGACACCTGGAACAGATTGCCTACTGAAGTCAAAGCGGGTTCAAAGAAGTTGTTTAAGAAAAAAGTTGACGAAATCGATAAGTCCCGATTGTCAATAGCGAATGAGTCATTTTTGGAAAGCTACTATGAGTTTTCGTTTAGTGGGGTTACCCATCGTAGCTTATTATTATTTACTTCCTAAATAGCATTTATCTTTTGCATCAAATTTTTATTCTGCGGTCGTTAGATGGTAAAAATGAGACTTAGAAATAAGTAATTTAATTTTTATATGCAAAAATTAAAGATATTTTAATTAAAAATAAAATTTTCAAAAGGTTTCAATAAATAAACTAGATATTAAAAAAAGTTTAATAGTTTAAATAAATTTTAATTTTTTTGTATTATTCTTTCTTTTACTGTTCATAAAATCAATGAATATTTTAATTATTTTATTAAGTTTGAACCAAAGCTAACAATTTCATTGAATTTTATGTTCTTTTTTTAAAATAAAACAATTTCATTTCCTTTTTGAAAAAGGGTTTATTTGTTTTTTCAGTCCTTGTTTAAATTGAAAATCAAGCAAAATAAACAGGGAACATTTAAGATATTTTCAAATCCATTAAAGATTAATCTACTAATATATCATTTTTAAATTAATCTCCAGATAGTTAAATTTTTTAGCTAAATAGAAATTTCGTATTTTTTATTATGATTAATCAATCAACTATTAAAACCAAATAAACTTGATAAATTTAGACAGAAAATTCTAAAAATCAGAAACCGGATAGTTTAAATAATTAATTGGATTTTAAATTAATTAGTTGAAATTTAAAAACATCATTTTAATAGCATTTGTTTATAACTATGCTTTTTAAAGTCAATACATGATATTCAATTTAATTTGCCTGAAATTAAATTTTCACATTTTTTTCGGTATTTTATTTGAAGGAGGACATTAGTAAAGAAATATAAAAAATATTCAAATATCGAACATTAAGCTAATTTACATTTAATTAAAGATCTCATATTTCCTTTAAAATTTTAAACAATAAATGAATGCATAGTTCAAAATCCGAAAAATAATATTATATAATCAAACTTCGGAAGATTTAGCTTGGATTTCTAACACGCAAACATTAAACGGCAAAACAAGCGCAAATATTATTTTTCCGCTTGACGGACGAAAAACTCTATTTTTGTCTCAATAATTTTACTATTTGCCAAAGCGATTAAAATAGTTTAATACTTTTGTTTTATTTGTTTACAAAATCAATTGGGTATTATTAACTTTATTTGGTTTAATGAGTGCATTAACTTGGTAAAATCACGTATCTTAAGTTTAATGCTTGTTTGATTTTAATGTTTGCACTCATTCAAAGGTGACAATGAATCTTTTCCTTAAATCTAAAAGCTTTAAATCTAAAATCCGCATTAGCTGAAACATTTGTTTGCACAACAAGTCGCATTTTAAAAATAGCTGAACAGAAATGACTCAAAAATTTAAATTATAATTTTAAATGGAACCATTTTTTAACTTTTAAATAACACTTTTTTCTTTTTGTTTATTTACTTTAATTTGTTTCTTATCTTGGTTGCGATTATTTTTCAATTGATTAATACAAGAAATTAATAATTTAAGAAATTTTGGAAAACTGTTTGAATCAATGGTAAAATCTATTGATAAAAGAACCCTTGGAAACTTCTATTTAAAATTGAAAAAGAGCTCTGTGATCATCAAATCAATGCTGAAGTTTGCCACATTTAAGCTGTTAATATTCAATTTAATATTAATTTAACTTTTAAAAGGCATTGTTCTATTTTATTATTATAAATTGACAAAATTAAGCTTTTTAAACTTTGATGGTGAAACAACATGAAACAAAATATGTTTCACTAAATTCAACAAAAAAAAATAAATTTTCTTTAAAAAGGAAATATTAATGATCAAATAAATTATCAATATTTTTGAATTTATTTATTTTTTGTGTCTATGATGTTTTCTAATCAGAATTATTTTTTGCAATTTGTAAATTTATTTTATTTAAATATTAAAATCCTTTCATCGCTACTTTAATAAATTTGATTTAGGGAGTTATTTTTCAATTCTAAATTTACATTCAATTTAATTGAAAATAATCAATCTATTGGCAAATATTTCTTCAAAATTTTTCTCTAAACTGGACTATTAAATGGAACATTGTTTGTTTCACCTTTTAAAATCTACAGATAAATCTGTGGTACAAAATCCAAATTTTTTTTATGTTAAAGTTAAAAAAAATAAATAGAAATTGATAAACTGAAATAATTAAACTATCAATCATTAATAAAATTAAAATTATTTAAATAATTAAAATAATAAGTTAATAATCTGTCTATTTTGACAAGAATATATATCAAGCCTTTGTTTAAATTTGAAAGCTTCAAATCTTGAATCCGCATGAGCTTAGGCATTTGTTTGCATAACAAGTCACATGCTTTGATTTAATCTGAGATAGCATTCATACTTTAGATACTGAGATATGTTTGTAAACACTTTTTTAAATTTTTGTTAAAAGATAAAATCTTTTCGATATATCAAAGCTGTCTCTCGACAGGTGAATTATACTAAATGCCCTGGGCCCAGAACTATTATCCTGCAAATAAAATAGCATTTCAAAAATTTAAATTATGCTAAATCTTGCTGAGATAGATAAAAATCTTGGCAACAAAAAAAATTAAACGCGCTAAATTCTCACAGTTGAATTTTATTTGAGAAATAATATTAAATTGATTTATTAGTAGATTAAATTAATTTATGATAAAGTTATCTTAGGATTAAGTGCTGAATCCCAAGATAAATATTCAAATTACATTTTAATTTGAGAGTATGAACAATTTTATTAAGGTATTAAATTTATCGGTTGATTTCGATGTCACATTATACAATTATTAATCGATTTTGTAATCAAATTTTTAAAAATCTCAAATATTTTCTCATCAAAATTAGTTGCCTAATCGGATATGAATTTTCTCACCGAAACGTAAAATATTTTAATTAATACTCTAATTCTCAAATAAGAAAGAGTTGCAAATGATCATGCACATGTTCAATCCATTTGCATGTATCATAAATAAACCATAAAATTTGCCAAAGGCAAACAGTTGTGTAATTTTTCAATCAAATTTAATATATCACATATTACATAAACTAACAAGTGTTTAATTCCATGCTCATTTGTCCATGACTATTACGACTAAAATTTACTTGATTTTGTTCATTCTATCTTAATACAAAAAGACAATATTTTTATTTATTATTCAAAATTTTAAATTCATCATGTCACATGAAAAAAGGCAATCAAAATATTTTTTTTAATCTATACTACATAAATTTTAAAAACAATAAAAATGGTGTTCTTTTTGAGACTCTTAGAAAGAAGTATTAAGCTCGAAGAGATTTAATATTTTTTTAATTATAAAATTTAAATAGCAATATTTTTTCATTTTTGTTCCTGAATTTAATCTTTATAATTTATTTAATTACTTAAAATTAAAGTAACTTTAGTCCAAAACAATTTAATGAAAATTTTTGAAAAATAATTTTGGGTTTTTCAATTCTAAAAAGAAAAATTGAAAACTTCAACCAAAATAAAAAGTTTGTCTGAATGAAATGAATTATTTATGTTCCAACCCTCCCGGATATTTCTTAAATATATTTTAAACAAAAATAAAAACTTATTTGCTTGATAAATAATTTAATTGCTCTTAATTAAAAAATAAAAAGTACTTAACTATTAAACAAGCTTAAAAACTTTCTTTGCAGATAAACTAATAAATATTTTTCCAAATATGGCAATGCAAAATTTTTAAAAATGTCTTTCCATAATTCATGATTATATTTTTAGATTCTTTAAATTTTTTCGGACCATTGGAATAGACATGATTAATCATAAAAATTGTGAAAATTACCACGAGCACGTTCCACTTAAATAATTCATTTGTGTTGAGAAAATGAACATTTAATTGTTAAAACTAACAAATTTAGATTGCCGAAGATGTCATCATAGAATGATTATTCCTGAGTTCAAATAATGCCTACTTAAAAGGAAAAAAAAAGCAAATTTTAGTAATTTAATTTTAATTCAAATAAACTTAAATCTAAAAAATTGATTGATTTTTTATTAAATTTTGAAAAAAAAATTACTTTTTTAAAATTAACATTCATTTCAGCCTAATTTATTATAGAATATTTTTTTTAATTTTTACATCATTCAAGCGACTGTAATAATATTTGCTGGTTACTATTTAGAAGAATAAAATTTGATATTTTTAAAAAAATTTAATTGATGTCAACAAAAGTTTATTTAATTTTATTCAAAATAAGTAGATGTTTTATTATATTCATAACAACAGTCATAAATTTAATAATGCCAAAAGGGAACAATTGTGTAACATTTTCGCCAAAAATCAAATTAAATAAATCACAGTTTAAATTTTAATACAATGTTCATCGGTCCATGAATATGTTTATTGATTGATTTACAATGTCATTTATTTAATTGGCTTCCAACTTATGAAATTCAACTCCGAGCTTATTTACAAACATAAATGCTATGCTGTAAAGCACTTGGTTCAGTATAAACAAACCTGTTTACATAGCCATAATTTATGGTTCGTAAAGTATCAAACAGAGAAAATGAATTTATGCAATTATCTAACAAATTCTTAGTATGACCACTTAATAATTGCTGTCTTATCATGGGACAAATCTATTCTCTACATGATACTGTTAATTATCTTTATGTTGGGAAATGAGAAAACTAATTTATCAAAATTGGCTAGTTCCTCGATTCCGGATCAAGATTAGACTTCCTGTGCACACAAATAATCAATTTCAAGATATTATCTAGTCTTAATTACAAAGAGCACTTGGGTTTTAGGTAAAGCTCTGTAATTATGGTGATAAGCGTGATAAATTTTTGTTTCAAAGAGTTGACTTCATATCTCATCTTGATCAAGTGACAATCAAATGCGGCAGTTTTTTTTTCATTTAGTCACGAGCATTTTAATTGTTCCACTTGATCACGAGAATGAACGCCTTCTATTTTCAGCTTTTTGACAACATCAATTGATCTTTTAATTTTTGCAAATGTATTCAAATAAATACTTAAATGATAGGCTCAGTGAAGCTTTGATCTTTTTGTTATCTACAAATTTTAGCTAGAGTATATTTTTATTTCTATTTTGTTTTGTTTATTATAATTAGGGCGAAAGCCTAGGATCAACAAGTACTACTGAAAATAAAATAATTTTTTAAAAATCTCCTTTTTTTTATTTGTTTTTTTTAATTTCGACAATAAAAAGAGATCTATGACCACCCTTACCTGCACAAGGGCCCCCAAAAAAAAATTCAAATTTAAGCATTATTTTTAACACCATCCGAATTTGCGTAAATTGAAAATAATTTAAAAAAATTAAAATAAATTATTTGGTTTTAACTAGTGTTGTAAATAAATAGCATTTTAATTTACTCTTGACTAATTAAATTTATTTTTAAATTCGAGTTTGATTTTAAACAAATTTTATATTTGAATTTGAATTTAGACAATTATTAAATTTTTTTTACTATAAACTCAGAAAAAAAATGAACTCAAATTTGATACCTAATAGATAATAATTTTGAATATAAAATAGAAAATAATTAAGCTTTTATTTGAAAATCGAAACAATAATTTAAATTTGTTTTGATGTATTTTGAAATAAGTGTATTAATTGTAAAACCTAATTAAGCGAATAAATTCTTCTTCATTTTTTTTCTTTTTCCAATTAATTCAAGATATTTTTAAATAATATAAAAAATTGATTTTTTTATTCAATTAAAAACTAATTTTTATTAATAAAAGGTAGTCAAACTCAAGATTTTTTAGAAAAACCCGTTCAAACTCTATCGATTCACAAAAAGCGATGCAAAAAGATTTTAATTTTTTTTAAATCTTTTTTTTTATTAAATTTTAATTTTTTAAATAAAAATATAATTTAAAAAATATTTAGACTCTTTTAAGTCAGCAATACAATTCAGATTTTTTCATTTCAAATTTTATTTTAAATTTAAATCGAAATAAATCAAAAATTTGTTCAAATCGTCAATTTGTTGTTAGTAGTAGTTTATTTTTTAAAAATTAAAATAAATTTTAAAATTTAAAAAAAAAGGTTGTATCGACCGCTTGCGCAACTCCTTCAACCCTTTTTTAGTAATTATAATGTTTGAAAAAAAAAAAGTAAAAAAAAAAATAAGAAAAACATTAAATTATTAAAATCCTTATTTCAAGTTATGTCAATTTGATTTACAACACTAGTTTTAATAAAAGAAAAATATGAAGCAAAAAAGAGAAATCCTTTAATCCAATTGATAAGCGCAGTTTTCTTATTTAATTAAAGCTGTTTATGATTCATTAAGCTAATAGCTAACTCCTTAAATTACAAATACTTTTGATTAAAAGCGAGCTACTTAAATATCAAAATGAGCGGCAATATCAAAATTTTTCATTTGACTAGTTTACATAATGCAAAGGTAAAACAGATAATTTAAATACTCAAATGGGACTCGAGGTTTTTGAGTCTAGCCGAGCCGTGTTACATCACTTGAATAATTTTAATGGCTTAAGAATACAAACAAAACAAAAAAGAATGTTATACATGGCTCTAACTATTGACCAAATATTTTAATTTCTCATCAATAAAAGCTGCCAAAAGCCGCTCTGATATCAAAGCACTTTGTCAGCTCCACCTAGCTAATAAGCTTTAGCAATAGAGTCTAAATGTCAGGTGGTTCTTGTTATACTATTTGTTTATACAATTTCTAGGACCGAGTTCAAAGCCTCCATCGCTCTGTTTTTATCACATCATAAATCCGATTTCAAAGAATTTAGTGTTAAATGTTTGTATGTTTACTAAAAGCATTCAAATGTTATTCTACCACCTAGTACCATGCAATTTAAAATTTGAACCAGATTTTCTTTTAACATACTTGCTATTTTTAATAGCTTTGAAAGTTAATCCGATTGCCACAGCTCTGGCTGTATACTGAAACATACCATGTTTAACAGGCTTAACACAATATTGTCTAACATGGTCACATCTAACATAAAGCTTAAAATTTGAAAATTAGTAGTAACTGGTGAACCAAAGCCATGAAATACAATATTTTGAAATCACCATACTTTGAAGTGCAATAAGACCATTGTGGTCGATTTTATTTGACAAATTGAAAATTGTGATCAACTTTAAAATCAGCTAAAATTCTAAGAAGCAGGCAAAAAATGTGAAGATCGAATTACATTAGACATCAAACAAATTAAAAAAAATTTTTTCACTTAACCAAATTTTTTTATTTATTTTTTTTAATAAAGTGCAAAAGTTTTTTAAATTATTGAATAAAATATTTAAACTATTGAAAAAATCAAAAATTAAATGTAAAATTTTCAAAAAAAACATTTAATCAAAAATTCATTAGCTGGATGCTAATTACAATTATTAGATAAAAATTATAATCTCTTAAAAAAATAAATAAGTTTTTTTTCATCACCAGAATTGGCGTTAATTGAATCGAAAAAAATAAATATTAAACTAATAGACTTTAATTAGAAAAAAATTGTGACTTCTTTATATCAAAAAATAAATTCATTTTTTTTAATTTAATTTTATCTAATGAATACATTGAGAAGAAATCCATTTCTGCTAAACCCTCTGTAAGTATTATCCTCATCTCCTACAGCTCTCAAAAAGAAACTTCAGAGCCGATGAATCAAATTTTTTACCATGAAGTTGTCATTCATTTTTAGAATTATCTATTTAAATTTTTCTGTATTTTAAAAGCTTTAATTTTAATTTTTAGGTAATTTTTTCAATTCAATCTTAAGGATATTTTTCTCTTTACAAGTAAACAAATTTGGGCTGATTTGGATTTGGAGAAGGGATAAAGCAAAAGAATAAAATAAAAAGCAAGCGGCAACTTTTTGATTTAAAATAAGCATTTAAATAACATTTAAAACTCGAGTAAGTTTTAAATAAAATTAAAAATTTTTTATTCTTTTTAATTTATTTATTTATTTAAAAAATAATTTAGGGGTGACCCCAGGGCACGCCCGAATGGTTCAAAACCTTCGTTTGAGCCCGCATTAAAAAGAAAAATTGATATAACTTAGATGATCCAACAAAATTGGATAAAAATAAAAACATGAAAAAAGTGATTAAATTAGTTTAAGAGCTAATTCGCATTAAAAAATAAAAAATAACCAAAATAAAAATATTTGTTCTAAACTTAAGGTATATTATTAGTCACGTTTCATTCCACGCATTTTTCAAAAACAAGACTTTGACCAGGTCCTGTCTAAGCCATTCGGTCGCAATGAGCTAACCAAAATAACCATGATACTTCTATATTTATTATCACGTTCCATGTTCCGATTCGAACAGGGTATTCAATTCACTAGCAATAAACAATGAATAAACAAATGAATTAAATTTAATTTAAAAATAAAAAATAATAAATTTTACTAATTTTTGTTACATCTAAAAACTGAAGTTTATCTGCAATTGTTACAATTAACATAACCGATAGCAGTTATACTCGAGAGCACTTGGTCTAAATGAGATAAAGTTTAATACTCGTTTAAAATCCAGAGGGGCTCTCTGCAAGTCAAGCTATCGATTAGTCAAGTGGATTATACAATTTAGATTTGTTCGTGCATAGCTGCAGTCTAATACCTGTGTTAGCATACTGTGATACAGATAAAAATTTCACGGCTCAAAAACACGATACTATCTTAGACAAGCTCAAGTCTTGGGGCATTTAGAACTAAAATTAAGAAAAAAAATTAAGAAAAAAGTGCAACATTTGTCTTGTTTTTACAAAATTTATTTAGAAAATAAAAAATTTAAAATTTAAAAATTAAAATAAAATTTACAAAAAATAAACAAATAAAAAGAACCAAAATAAAATAATTTTTTTTGTTAGATTTTTTTCTCTTAATTTCCCTACCCTAATCTTTTAAATACATAAATAAATAAATAAATTACACATTAAAAGCCTCAAAAGACTTTAAATGCTTTACCCGTAATACTTTATTCTTATTTTGTTTGTTTGTCAACACATCCCGTAAAATAAATTTCAGATCAAAAGATTCAAATAGTTGAAAGTGAAGTCATTTGCTGGCGCATCGCCGTCCTCCTGTTCGTCCAACTGAACCACATTGTTCAATATTTGGTTGACAATAGAGTCGCTCGTTGCACAGTCCCAATCGTCGTACAGTCTTTTAGTCTGATTGGAGAACATGAAGTCAGGCGACAAACTTCTGCTCGACGGAGGCGACGAAAGACTCTCACTACCGAAGGCACTCTCCGAGCTCACCGACTGCTTTCTCTCGGACACACAGCTAAAGTCGCTTGCGCACATCAACAAATTGCTCGAGTTGTTCTTGCCGCCGCTCTGAGGCGCCATCGAATTCAGCTCAGTGTTCAGATCGAAGACAAAGCCGTTGAGCGACAAAGGCGAAGTTGAGCCAGAGGACGCTGACGAAGATGACGACGAGGAATAGTTGCTCAATTTGACGCTCAATTGGGGCGATTTGGCGCTCTTGGTGTCCACTTGCGTGTCGTGTACAAAATGGCATCGCGGTCCGTACGGACAATAGCCGGACGCGTGAAACGTGCGACACAGTTCGGTCTTGTACTTGGGGTGGCGCGACATGGTTCTCAGTTCGCTAAGGCCATGCGCGAATTGGCACTTGTCGCCGTACTTGCAGATGCCGTTCTCTTGGAACGTGCGACACAGCTCGGTCTTGTAGCGCTGAGCTGCTTGTTGCTGCGCCGGACAAGCGCCGTTCTCTTGCTGCTGCTGCTGTTGATAGATCAGCTGCAGCACTGTTTGAGTGTCGTAGGCTTTTTTGGCACCGGCGGTGCTTCGTTGGCTCAGAGTGTTCAAGCTCAAACCGTTCAAAACTTGTCTTTGAGATGACTGCATTTTTTTAAATCGTGTTCTAAGATTTTTTTTCTTAAATCTAAATAAATAAAAAAAAGTTAATATTATTTATACTCGTTGGTCTTTGTTTGAGTAGCAAGGCCCGCCCATAAACACAAATTGGGCATTTTTAGACGACCAATACAATAAATTGTAGATTTGTGTAGCCATTTAGAAAAGAGTGTGTAGCTGGGGCCAATCGAAAATTTAGAGTGTTTCTCTGACCGATTGCAACTTGGACATTAATTATCACTTGACTTTTTGTATTTTTTGTTGTTGTTGTTGTTGTAATGATTGAATGACTTGATGAAATTTGGGGAATTTAGACGAGATTTTTATAGGCTGCACACAACACCGGGATGAAATACAATTACCGATGTTGTGTACAATTTGCTAAACATTAAACAATTAGATTCAATTATGACACATCGAGTCATTAAGTCCGTCGAATTGGACATTGGTCAAAGTGGCCAAATGAATGTTTACGCAATTGAAACGTGTTACACAAGTTAAACTTGCGTTAATAATTCATTTCGCTGTTGTCTTTAATTGAAAAGCCACATAGAGAGACAGAGAGAGAATGGGTTGTGATTGTGTACCAAATTCCCCGAGTAATCCAATTTGTGTAAGTGTTCAGGTCCTGTTTGGCCGCATTCAGCTCTCTCTTTTATACATGCACTAATCATTTTTCACACGTTGGCTTCAATTGCTTCAGCCCACAAACACGACACTCTGATTTACAACGAGAACTAGAAAATAAAACAAATGTAAACAATTATACAATTGATGAGAAATTTTTATTATCATTGTGTCTTTAAAAAATTTGTTCATACTTAACCTTAACAAAAAAAAGAAATTTTTTTTTACAACCTAGCATCTAATTGCATGATTTATGGCCATCAGTTAGATACAACTATTCTTGTTCTTTTTTTTTTTTGGAATAAAAAATTTTGCAGCTTTTTTTCGAATCAAGATTTATTGAATGCCCAACTCCATTGTGTAATTGCTACCTTACAATTTCTTCTTTTTTCCCTGAACAATCAATTTTTTAAAAATATGTATCCTTTAACTCTCTAGTTCAATTTCATTAATTTTCCTCTATTTTAAACCATTTTATTACATTTTATTTTTTTAAATTTTTATTCTATCTTATTTAACTTTATTTTATTTTGATTTTTTATTTTCTGAAGGAGCTTTTACAGAAAACATTAAATATGATACTCCCTCCAACATCGTGTATCATGAAGCTTTTAATAAACTTAAATTACTAACAGTCTCGAAACGGCCTTTTGAGATGAGTGAGAGATATGTTGGGACAGGACTGAGTCATTCTATTCCATTGATTGTAAGACTGGTGGAGGATTGCAAAGAAGGTTTCGAATCGAGATATATTAAATACCCAACTCCATTGTGTAATTGCTACCTTACTATTTCCTCCTTTTTTCCTGAAGCTTCAACTATGTAAACATGTGCCACATGTAACAATCTATGTCTTCTTAACTTTCATTTTTTAGCTTATTTTATTAACTTTAATTTTATTTTTGATTTTGATTTTTTTTAAATTTATTCTGAGGGAGCCCTAGCTCGGTACAGAAAACAAATAAATAAAAATTTTCCTTTTTTCATTGAATTGAATTTTAAAATACAGTAAAAAGACTGAGACCGAGACATCTTTTATTCTCTCCTACCACTCGAAAAGACAATGTAGTTACAGTTGGAAACTGGCATTTTTACTTATTTTATTCTGTTTCTTATTCTGAATAGCTTTTCTTCGTAGTGGACTAAAGAGTCCATGTAGCCGAATGGTTTGGGTGTTAGCCATGCAAGCAGGGGTTCTCCAAAATGAAAAAAATCTTCAAAATATCTCTGCAAAACAGGATGAATGTTTAAACTACTTTCATCATAAAAATAGAGGCACCAGTTTCGACTGGGTAAAAATTGCGGTGTAGATGACCAACTCGATGCAGTAGCCTCTGTGTAAGATCAAAGCCGTTGCTCAAAAAGGTACTTGAAAAGGAGATGAGCGTCTCCCCATTATCCACTAGGATAGAATAGGGACAATTATTATTATGTTATTATTATTGAGGACTAAAAGTTCGATATTCCATTAGAAACTATATAGTAAGCTATTTTTGCCAAATAGAAATATTTAGAAACTTACATTACATAAAATAAAAATACATATTGGGCTATTGACATAAACTTTAGAGGATATTACTAATTTGTGTATGATGTCCTGTGTGAAAACGCCAATCTCATCTCTTGATGTTAATAACTCAAATATTTTTGATGGGAAATTCTTTGCAAAGCTCTAAAAGGATAGTCCAGTCAAATTTTCATCTATCATACAAAAAGGACCGTATGTGAATTTTTGCATTTCATCAAGATGATTTGATGTTATTTTGTGACTAGATCTCTTGGACACCGCCCCACTTTGATCCCTAAGAATCCAAAGCTGATCAATTAAAATCATGATGTAGCAAACAATTTTTCAATTTTTAATTTTCTTCCTGATTCTTTCTTTGGCTGGATAAACAAAGAGACTTTTTCTAACAATTCTGTACACCTCGTTCCAAAATTATTTGGCCTAGCTTAAGTCTAGCATTATATCTTCTTGTATCTTCGACTCATAAGGCGTCCACGCGTTCTCTCCATTCTACCGTCTCCAAGTTTGGATAGTATGTCATTCTGGACATCTTGTTCTCAGTTGCATGTTCTTAGCTCACTTTGAATTATCAAAAAGATGTTAATTTCAATGCAAGATCTTTTATAGACCGGGCAGAATTCGAAAAAAAAGTCTGCTGCTGCATGAAGAATGAACACTCTTCTTTTAGAATCTTTTAGAAGAAATAATTTTTACAAAAAGTTTGACATTGAATAAAAAAATAGAGAAAAATTCAAATGTTTAAAAGGTTGATTTTTAAATTGATTTTTATCACTTATTTTCCAATCACAGCTACTTGTCAAGCAACAATATTTAGTAAATTTTGTGGTGTTGCTCGGTTAAGTTTTAACATAGTTCTTATAGCTCAATTTTGCATGGGACCTATTATGAATGGTAACATGATGTATTGTCCTGATGATAGAAATGGGATCCAGCAATTTACATTTTCTATGTTTTTAAAAACTAAGACTTGAAAATCGTCAACTCTCTATGAGCATGGGTTAAAGATGGGAACACTAAGAATTTCTTGAAAATATAACCAATTTGATTTTTTTAGATTAAACCTTCTTGGTTTCAAGACTTATTTCAAAAACTGCATCATAAAATATTAAAAAAAATCTAATAAATGAATAATACTTGTGGGGAACATGCACTGGAAAATATGAAACTTTATCACATCCAACTTTAAATTTGGCTCAATCTTTCCATCATCTTTAAGTCTAGTTTTTATTTATTTAGATTTTGGCTAAAAAATCCACCAGAAATGAAACAACTGGTGACAGACTCTTTAAAAAAATTCAATACTTCTTATACCTCAATTTTTTATTTAGCTTCTTTACATTGAAAGTGAGCGACTTTGATGACACTGTAATTCCAAATAACTAAATGGGTGTTTACTCATAACTATAAGAAAAGCAAATGCTCTTAAAACAGAAGCCTGGAAATTTCTATTTTTTTGCAGACTAAATTTAATAGAATTAAAAAATAAAAAGCTAACTGGATTTTGAGATTGACGTTTTTAGGCTTTTTTCTAAAAGTGTATTTTAATATGTTCTAGAATATTTACCTAACTTTGGCTCATTAAAACTTTACGTCATTTGTTTAAAGTTAGCTTAGGAGAGCACGTTTGATTGAAATTCAAAATTCCCATTCGGTTATCGCCTCAACTAGATATGAATAACGTATTCGACGTTAGATTACAAATATGGAGATAAAACAAAAAAAAATGAGAGCATAAGTAAATATTGACCAGACCGTGGTCCGGTAAAATTGACAGCTGAACATAGAGATAAAGCTACCAATTTAAGTGCTTTTGATGACCTAAAATTGTGGCCTGATAACAATTTGAGAATGTAAAAATTTGAAGCAATACTACAGGCGTTCGGGTTAGAGACGAAGCCTTATTTTATACTTGTACATCCACCAATGCAAAGAATTCAGTTGGTGGCGAAATCATGACATAGACAAGCGATCACTTTTTCAATGAGTGATTCCGTTTTAAATTTTGCTCAGACTCAATTTTTTTTTAGTTTTGTAATTTATCAATCTTTTTTATTGATAAGATTTTTACTTGCATAAATTTTTTTTTATGTTTTACTTCGTGTTATTTAGGAAAAATTAGTTTTGGTTGCCATGGATACATAGATTTTATCAGTTAATCTTTGTTAGTCATGGTGTAGAAATTTTTCATGAAAAATGGTTTCTTTTTCTAATTTAATTTGGTCTGGTAAAAAATAAAAAATATTATGTTCTATTTCAATTCATAATAAAGGAGAGGCGCTCATCTTCTTTACCAGTACATTTTTGTGCAACGGCTTCGACCTCACACAGAGGTTGCTGCATCAAGTTGAAACGTTCGTACCGTGCTGCAGAGAAATTTTGAAAATTTTTTCACCCTCTGCCGGTTTTGCACCCTCGATCCTCTGCTTGCATGACATTCTGTGTGTTAGGCCTTTGACATTAAACACTTCAAATTTAAAAAAGGCTGAAATTTTTTTAATTTTTTCTTTTGATGAATAATAATTAGCAAAATTAAAAAACATTTTCAAATTAGATCATAATTTCAAAGATTAATCAAGCACATATTTTTGTTTTATTATTACTTTTGATTTTTAAATTTTACTTTTAAAATCGTCTTGAGACGTTCATTCAAATAAATAAATAATAAAAAGAAAATTTTTTTAAAAAAATTTATTAAGATTTTTTACTTCTATTTGCCATCTGGTTCGAGTTCATCGCCAAATCATTTCTCAAGATGGTTGTTACAATTCATCTAAAAAATGGATGTCGCAGAAAACTACCACTACTGCTACTTATTCTCAGACATTGTAAAAATAGTTAAGTTTTTTTTATCATCGCCAAAATTTACTTAAAATAAATTTGAAAAAAAAAAATTAATTCGGACCTGTTGTCTTAGACATTAAAAATGAGATTAAAAAAATAAATAAAAATTTTTTGTCAAGAGATAGATTATTTTGCGCATTTTAGCAAAGGTGTACTCAAGATTCAATTTAGCATTAGGTCTAACTGAAAAAAGTTAATTAGACAAAAATCGAGGGAGTACTTGAAAAATCATCGTCAAGCGACCAACACCTCGATTATTCAAGCTAATTAAGATTTTCAGCTACTTGAAAAGTCTGTAATTTTTATCCACTTCTGAGCTCTTTACGTAATTACTAAACGCGACCAAGATCCGTTTCAAAACTTAAAATTGTCTCCTGTCACGCCAAGTCTTTTGAGTCTTTCGGCACGAAAATTCAATTGAAAAAATTAGCTTTGATTCGAATCCAACTGCGCTGAATGATAAAGTACTCTAGACAAGGTCGAGGCTCTTTTTGCCTCTCTATCAGACAACTTTACGATCTATTTAAAATCAAAGCGCCTCGGTTACCTAATTAAGTGAAATAAATATCTGAACGGTGAGCTAAGAGATAACGGTACTAGTTGAAATCGAATATGGACCTTTTTTATGGTTTAAAATTACACTATCTATTCAATCAAAAGAAAAATAAGAGATAAAAATCTTGTTTTTGTTTTTGATTGTTCAATCGTAAAATTTATCGGAATAACATTTTTTATTATTGAAAGGTTAGCGATTAATTTGTCAGAATATGTTGGATGTTTTTTTAAAAGATTCTTAAGAATGGTGTCAAAGTGTCAAGTTTTTAATTTTAAAAGTTTTATTTTGAATACAAAAAGATAATTTTATGCAAACATTTAATTACAGTTTGTGTAGATAACAACAACATGCTCAGCAAGTTCTTGAGGTGTTGAATAACAGTTTTGCATTGAATGTTGTGTAAACTTGTGAACATTTGAATTTCAGATTAGTTTTATTAAAATGATACAATCTTAATTTTTGAGTAATTTTTTAAAATGCTCTCTCTGCTTGATACTAATTTATTTAAAATTTAGAACTATGATAATCTATCAGCACATTAATCTTGAAGAAACAAAATATTTAAGTTAAAAATAAATTTCTCCAATTACCTGGAAAATTTAATTTAATAATTCAGCTGCAATCAGGCTTTTCTTATTTTTCGAGTCATTTAGAAAAAGAAAAAAATTTGCTACTTATTATTTAACATTTCTAATTAACAAATAACTGCATATTTCCTCAAGCATCACTTATTAGTCCCTTTTTGTTTATTTCTATTTTTTATTTTATTTGTTTATCTTTGCTCGGCTAAAACTTCTTCAGATAAATTAAAAAAATTTTTTAATAAAATAAGCTAAATATGATACAAAAGAAAATTAAAAAAGGTAATGGCAGATTTATTATTATTATTTTAAATAACTTGAGGGAAGTCTCGGGCAGCACAGAATGGAACCAAGTCCTTCTTTTTAGCCCAAAGAGTGGAAAAAACAAATAAAAAAAGTTAAAAATTTTAAAGTTTTTGCTTGATATGACGCGAGATCTTGGGTTAGCTGTTGATGATTTGTCCTTTTGGTTAGAAATTTGTACAGAAGCTTTTTTTGATCTGGTTTCTAATAAGTATGATTCTGCGAGTAAGATTGATCTTGGACGACACCTTGATGATGATATTTTCGAATAGTTTCTTGAAGTTGACTCGGTTGGTTGTCTACAAGTAATTTTAGTTTGTATTTGGATTCCTAGTTTGCACGATGACCAGCAGTTGTATAGCTACAAAAGGTTTGGATGGAGTGAATGGTGTGATTTAGTTTCTGTTCAATTAATCTAAGTTATGTAATCGAATAACAAATGCATCGATCGTCCGCGAAAATATCACTTGGTATAATTTAGAGAAAGGTCTACTTAAATGCTAGTAAGTCCTTCCCAGAAATCATAATGGAAGAACTTAAGAAAGCCATAAAAAATAGATGACTCAGCTCCTGGACCTGATAGCATAACCTACCGGATGCTAAAGATTCTTCCTGACTCATTTCTAATTGAGTTGGTGAGATTTTTTAATATCTGTGTGTCGAGATCCAAAATTCCAAACACTTGGAAAATTTCTAAAATAACCATGATCCCTAAAAAGGTTAGTTCCGATCCGTCAAGTTATCGATCTATTAGTGTCACCAGCTGTCTCGGTAAAGTCCTTGAAAGAATCATCACAAGTAGGCTTTACTATTTTCTTGAAGAGAAGGATTTAATCGGCAAGGAACAGTCGGGTTTTAGGCAGCATCGACGTACCACAGACAACTTGGTCGACTTAACCCAAAAGGTCTCTGAAAAATTACTAAGGAAAAGGATTTTCTCTCTTCCTTGATATCTCACAGTGGACCTATTACTTAGACCTTCCTTTAAGCCCTCATGTGGGATTATTCTGAGATATTACTGCAGTTACTCTTTATTATTATATTTTTTTATCTAAGTATTAGTTGATACGCATTACTGCAGTTTGTCAACTGTAATATATCTAAAAATTCTATTTTGTAGTTTTTGTAGGTGTAGGTCTGATGAACTAGGCGAATTAGGCTGATGAAGAATTTTTTTATTTAACTAATTTTGTTTAAAGTTCTGTCTTTAATTTGTTCGAGAAGTGGTTTATTTTTTTTGTAGCTGTTGACATATTAAATTTTGGTTTGATATTCTGTTTTGTTTTTTTGCAACATTCTTTTTATACTTTATTTTTTTGAATAAACTAATAAATAAACAAAAAATCTTTTAATCTTGGAGAAACGAAATTCTGTCATTGTGAATTTTCATACAAAAATTCCAATACAAAATCTAAATTCTGCATAAAAATTACTAAAGATTTTTTTGTCTGTTTTAAAAGGTGAAACAAACAATGCTTCATTTGACAGTCCAGCTTAAAGAAAAAATTTAGAGAAAAATTTGCCAATAAATTTTTAGTCAAATTGTATGCTAACTTAGGATTTGAGTTTAAGACACAAATTAAATTAAAAAAATTTTAGAGAATTAGTTTTTTTAATAATAATAATACTAATAAATTAAGTTACAACAAGCTCGCAAGCTAGACTTGCGAAGATGGGAAACAGTAGGATACCATCTATGGTAACTGTGGTATGTACACTTAATCATTAAAATTCATTATGTCAGCATATAATTAATTAAAAGATGATAATAATGTTTGAAGAGGAAGAAGAGTGTCTACTTTTCGAGTGTAAGTTTTATTTTTTTTAATTCTTGATTCACCAAATGCATAGTAAAAAAGTCTTTTTTTTTTGTCTTAAACTCAAGGCTTGATGACGTATTAAATTAAGAATTTCAGAGCTTGATGCGGCCTTAAACCCACGATAATACTATTAGACCATGAGTTCTTAATCAAAAATGTTTTACTATGGGCGAGATTTACTTTGGTGCATGGTAATTCAAAATTATCTAAGTAGCGATGTTTAAAATTTTAAAATTTTAGCAAAAAATAATCTAATTAGAATAAATATATTTCAAAGATATTAAAATTTTGTTTGATCATAAATATTTTCCTGTTAATTAAAATTAATTGTTATCTATTGAATTTATTGAAAAATTTATCTGTTTTGTTTCATGTTGTTTCATCATCAAAATTTATTAGGCTCAAATTTGTCAATTTAAATTAATGAAAAAGAATTTCATTTTTGTAATTATTGGAAAGTTTCTATGAAAATTTGTAAATTTAAATTAAAAATGATTTCTCTAATAACTTGGAAAATTTCCCGTAAAGCCGAATGGTTTGCGTGTTAGTCATGCAAGCAGAGGATCGAAGGTTCAAAACCCGCTGAGGGTGAAAAAATCTTCAAAATATCTCTGCAGTACGGGGCGAATGTTTAAACCACTTTCATCATTAAAAATAGGGGCACCAGTTTCGACTGGGTAAAAATTGCGGTGTAGATGACCAACTCGATGTAGTAGCCTCTGTTCAGATCGGAGGCGTTGCTCAAAAAGGTACATGAAAAGGAGATGAGCGCCTCCCCATTATCCACTAGGATAGAATAGGGACAATTATTATTGTTAATAAAAACGATTATTACAAAAATTTCTGTATGATAATTTTTATTTTTACCAGCGTGTTGATATATTTTAAAAATTTAAAAATTTATGCTAAAAATGTTAAAGTTTAATCAAATTCGAGACTATCAAAAGATCTTATATAAATGATCAATTTTAAAATTTTTTTTCTTGAGATTAAGAAAATTCGTAAATTTTAAAAAATTTTAAAAATCAAGCAATTGTAAGAAAAAAAATCTGTCAAATCTAGATTTTAATTTTTTTTAAACAAAAAACAGATGTCTATAAATTTTATTTTAATAAATTTAATCCGCTCCAGATAAAATTGCTCCCAATTTAATTATCTCATCAAATTTGCAAATTCGTTGATTTGAATTTGAAATTTTACAGCCTTAAAATTAAAAAATAATGAATAATAAAAAAAGGCAAATTCTGTTTTGAAAAATAATAAAATTACATTTATGTCTTTCTTTAATCTCTTACATAAATACAAGATGCAAAAAAACTTGAATAAGCAATATTTTTACCATAGTTTTTTTCCATAATTGTTTTTAGTTACCTTATTTGAACCGCTTTTCAAAACTGCATCATAGGAAAGCCTAAAATAAAATTTTAAAGAGACTTGGTTAAGATTTTTAAAATTAAACTCTCAACTTGTTAATCATTAATAAGTAAGAAGTAATTATCATCTTTGATCACATTGAAAAATTTGAACCAATTTATTAAGCTAACAAGTTTATTTTTTTTATTGAACAAATATTAATTTTTAAAAACTTCAATTTCCTTCAATATTTACTATTTAATTTTTATATCAATTTTAGTTGTCATCACTAGTGAAATTTTTTTAAAAATAAACTTTTTTTTTATTTATTTTTTATTAAAATAGTTTGAACGAACCCAAACAGTTCGGAATGGTGTTTAGACCTTCCTTTCAGCCCATTCCAAAATGCAAATATCTTAAAAAAGTCAAGCTAATTTTGAATACAGAAAAAAATAAAAATTTAAATTTGCCTCGATTTAGAATAAAAATTTCGTTTTTTTGAATTTTGGAACTATCATCACAATCAAAAATTTTATTATCTTAATGATTGTGTCCAGATATCTAATAGTTTTTTTAAAAATTCATTTAAATGCTGTATTTTGAATTTTAGAATTAGTTTTTGGGAATGAATTTAACATGGAAAGAATAATAATAATACCATGGAAAGAATAGAAGAAGGTTGTTGTCGAATTTAGTACAATTTGTGCAAAAAGATTCCCTTTTTTGACAATTTTCTATCTGAAATAAATTCTTTGGCAAAAGCAATTTATTAGAAATTCTAAATTTATTAATTTAATTTTTGCTGATGCTCAATCAATTTGGTATTAGGAATGTCACTTTAAAATTTAGGATGCTCTAAAAGACAATCTATGCAAAAATATCAATTATTATTGAGGGATAGATAATAAGAATATTTAAAAGTTAAAATCCTTTCTTTACATTTTGTAATTTTTTTTTGACCCTGTACCTTTTTGTATTTTCTGTACTTTTTGTACTTAATGGTAATAAAAAGGGTTTTAATTAATCAATATTTTAAATATCAATTTTAAATCTAACTAATATTTTTCTTACCTCCAGCCTACCCGAATCCCTAAACCAGGTCTCCGCCCGGGACCCCGTTTAAGTATTATTAACTTAATGATTAAAATTACCATTAATTACAAAAAGTACAAAAAGGAAAGTGGTTTTTTAAAACTTTAATCCAATTGTCTATCCATGTTATTATAATTATTAAAAATTAATAATGATCAAAACATTTTTTCTTTTAACTATTTTTTATCTTAATATTTGACTCAATGAAATTAAAATGTGCTTTTGAGTAAATATAATAAGTTTACTGACAAATTCAAATTTATCTTTATAAGCAAATTATAATTGTTTCAAAATTTGAATGATTGATTATTTTTATGATGTTGTTAAAGCGTAATTTGTTTTGTTGATTTTCCCTAATAAGTGTTGATTAATCAAAAAATCCATTTTATCATTTAACACTAAACAAAAATATTAATTTTACAATTTTAAAGCCTTGCATTTTAAAACTATTCAAGCGATTAAAAAAATTTTAAAATAATTAAACAATTTTTAAGTTAATTTTAATAAAAAATGGTAAATCTACCACAATATCAATTCATTTTTCTAATTTAAATTAAACAAGTTGAGATAGTTTTTTTTGAAAATTTTGAAATATTTTTACAGAAAAGGGTTTGACAAGATGACTTATTAATTTTAAAAATTTTTGAGTTAATTTAAATTAAAAACGATTATCAACAAAGATAAAACTTCACCAAGATTAGATACATGAAATAACTTACTATTAACAAATATCTCCTAGGATTTGATATTGAATGCTTTAAAATTATTTTCTTATAAAACGATTTTTTATTTTGAACGAATTCTTATTTTAATTTTTTGATAAAATTGAAATTTTTACAAAATAAAACTAATAAGCTTAATATGTATAAATTGTCGAGTTATTTTCATCGCGATTCATAAAACGGTAAGATAAAAGCCAAAAACTAGCTTTAATGCTACTAAAAATTTTTTTTTTTTTTTTTGTATTATAGAATTAATTATATTTAAAAATCCTCGTATAAATAGAATTCAGACATCAAATTTTGAGCTAAACTTTTTAATTTGTTTCGATTTGCAAAAAATATTATCTAAAAGCTTAAATTATTTTGAATTATAATTGCTGATTTGTTTCAGTATTGTTGAAATATCAAGAAATATTTAAATTCAGTAATAAAGACAGTATAGAATTTCAAAATAAATATTTGGCCGAATAATTTCGTGCTTTTTTTGAAAAAATATAACTATCAATAAAGTATTAACTTCGAATCATGAGTTTTGAATTTAAATTCTCTGTTCTACACTCAGAAAAAAAAAACAGAATTTCATAGTATAATTTTTTTTGTAAGGTTTGAAATCTAGATATCTTAATTTAACTTTAATTTTATTTTCGGTTTTAAAAAAATGCAATTGATATTTTTCTTTAAAAGTTTTGGATTCTGTATAAAACTTGCTAAATCTAAAAAAGACATAGAATCAATTTGAAAAAAAAAACTCAAAAACTACTTTTTAAAATTTATTCAACTCCGGCTTAAATTAAATAAATTGTTTGAAAAAAACCAGATAATGAATAAATGAAAAAGACAAAATAAATCTGATTTAATTTGAGGGGAACTATTGAAACTTTTCGCTTGCTCGGAATTTAAATTCTTGGTCTCGTTAGCTTGTTTCGGGTCTTGTTTAGTGCTTAAAGCCATTGTGGGAAGTGGAAATGCTGTCGGAAAGAAAATATCTATGGTCTCAACATTGATTCTTTCATTTGGAAATCTGTTACACAAATTCGACTGGCAACAATAAGTGTTAAAAGTCAAATTATTAGACACATAGGAATCACTGGTACAATTCAGCTGACAACCACGAACTATCAAAGTCTTGTTGGTTTCAGAAACAAATACAGTCACTATCTTTATTTATAAAATTAAAATAATTAAATTTTTTAAAAAACAATTACTGAACAAAAAGTGTATGAATCTGGACAAACAGTAAAGTTGCTTTTTTCTCGAATTTTGTTTTCTGAAAAGCACTCGCCATTCAAATCAGTTGGACATGACATACATCTAAGACTTAAAGCCCTTTTTGTCATATAAACTAAAAGTAAACAATATTAAATATAGGCTTATTGTTTAGACAAAATTTACCTATAAACAAAATTTGAATACCAATCGATATTTTCATTACGAAATTTTCAAAGTTATTCTCGTTTGAAACAACATAAAATTTCAAAATACTTTATATGCTTGGAGTTAAACGAGACAAAAGAAAATCTTTAATTAGCAAAAATAAACCAAAGGATGCTAATCTAATCTTTAAAATATTTACTATAGAAAAATTAACGGGATCATTTAATTAACCATTATCGAAGATCCTAAACTTAATTATTACTAGGCTTTAAACCCGCAAAAAAAATTCAAACACTTAATTGCTAAGGCCTATAGACTACAGGTCATTGAATAAAATACTCTAAAAAATTACTCTGAATCGAAAAAAATTTCATAGTCCAAATAATACTAAAAAAGTTTTTATTTGAAAATAAATATAAACGTTTGTGATTCTAAATTTATTTTATATTAATAGTTTATAAAAATATTTGAAAAATAACTAGTACATAAAAAATACAATATATAGGCATAATACGCACAAAATGGGCGAAAATTCAAGCTTTAAGCAGTTATTTCTACTAGTTGAATTAGAGTAATCCTCAAATGTTGTCGCATCAATATTTTGCTGTGTGATCCTTTCAAAATACTCAGTAGAATATTGAAATTCTTTTAAAAATTAAAATTAAGCTAAAAAATTCTTAACAATTCAATTTACTTGTTTTATTAAAATAATCTGAAATTGAGGTCTGAAAAGTTAGATTTTCGCTAAAAGTTGAATTTAAATCAAGCAGCTCATACTCTGTTGAATTTTCTCCAGTGTTATAAGATGAATTAAATGAATCAAAATTTACATTTTCTACAAATTCATTACACCTGTCAAATGAACAGCACCCGGTTAAATTTTGTGTTTGATTGTCAGATTTGTTCAACGCTACACATTCTTTTTGACAGGCCCTTGACATACGTAAGTCCTCAATTATCAAGCTTTTCGATATTTCTAACTTGAAATTTTGTCAATAAAAATTAAGGCAATTCAAGTTCTACTAAATTTACAGTGCAACTATTTTCATTTAATTTACACTCAACTAAATGTTCTTCCGATAGTTTTTCATTAAATGTGCAGTTTGGGTTATCATAACTAAAGCACTGGTAGCACTTAAGGCATTCCAATTTGGGCAGTAACCCGTAGCCTAAGTTTTTTTTAAAATATCTTTGATTGCTTTTATTTTAAAAAAATTACCTAATGTCAGAATAAAGAAAATGAAAACTTTGAGTGAATAAAAAGTCATAATAGAGTAAATTTAATAAATTTTAATTTGTTTTAATACATTGAATTTTATATTTTTGAAAATTGATAAAATTTAAATAAATTTTGGAATTACGTGATTTTTAGAAACATAAATGATGCATTAAAATTTTTATATGAATTAATGATAAATATTTTCCAGTTAATAAATGATATATAAAACTTATTTTACATTTTTAAAACATTAAATTTCGCTAAACAAAAAATCATGCTAATCAGAGTATTATAAAATTTGGCATTGTGAATTTAAAAATAAAAATCGAAAACAAAAATTCAAAATTGAAAGAACTTTTTTATTTTGGTCTAAAATTTGTTCTTAAAAAAGATTGAATCACTAAATTTTAGTTTCTAAAAAAATTGAAGTTTATAATTTCTTAATGTATAAAATTATTTTCAGAATTTGTGTAAATACAAAAGGCTCTTAGGTTATAATTTTGACTATTTTGCCCCTTATATTAGCACAATCTCTGAATTGATTCTATCATTAATTTTAAGAAATGTTCAAAAAAAAATGCACATTTCCATGCTAATTATAAAAAAAATCAATTTGTTTTTACTGGTTTTAAAATATTTATTTATTTAAACTTAAATTTAAATTAAAATGTATAAGCAATTTCCAATATGAATGTAAGGAATAACCTTGTCTATATTACTTGGTTTTAAATCATCAATTAAATAAGAACTTCATTAAATTTAAAAATTGCTTTGAAATGATTTACTATATGAATAAAAATTTTATTTTTTCTGATTCAATTCAATAATTTCTGGCAAAGAATCATAGTTTATTTGTTCATTGTATTTTGTCTCTACGAAGAGCCATGGTGAAAATGTAAGAATATTTAGGGATTTTTTTAATGGGTTTAAGTGTGAATTACAGCTATCAGCTCTTGTCAGACTAAACGATTTTTCATTGTCTTTTTTTTCGAAGTAAAAATTTGATACAGGTCGATTAGACTTGTATCCGCACAAAGCATTTGAATATTCTTTTATAACTTCACTTTTTTGAATATGAATAAGATAATCAAAAAAAAATTCAAATTCATTTCCAAAATTCGACAAATATATTTTATTGCTATTGCATATCTCAGGGCTGAATTCTTTAGGAATTTTTAAAACATTGTCAAAATCAATCATGCAAATATCTGTAAACCACAATTTTCTAGCAATATTTCAGTAATTCAATTTGAATAAGTCTATAAGTTTAAGTATTGCTTGATTGATATTTGAAGATGAGATAGTTAAATTGGGTACAATTTCACTTGAGAGTTTTGTTGAAAACCAAATCCCTAGTAAATAAATTATCAATAGTGCATGTATTTTTTAATATAATAATATTTTTAATGACAAAATTTAGCTCCTCAACTAGGCACATGTGAGATAAAGAAATTTGATAAAGAATTATTTTTTCTTTTGCCAACTAAGTCTTTATTCAATGCATATGAGTTAGATCTTTTAATAATTTGTTCTGCACTTTCTTTTTCATTCGAAAAAATGTTATTTACACAATTAAAATCAGGCTCTTGTTCTTTTAGTTTGTAATCAATAAAATCATTTTCATTTTCTGATTCAGAACTTTCTTTTAAATTATGACAATCGAAAACTCACATTAAATATCCAGCTGGATTTGGAATATTTTTATTAGTTTTGGCAAAGGATAGATAATATATGATACTAGCAATATAAGTACAGCATCCAACAGTTCTCATTCCAGATTTACAATAACAACTTTCGCACTTGGTGAAAAATATTTGGTTTTTCTTTTTATTTATTAAATAAATAAATAAAATAAGCTTATGCTGTTTAATAGTTTATTAAAGTCTAAAATAGAAAGTGGCCATTCTGTGGCAAACGCATAGTATGTTAAATACAAGAGAGAGAGAACAAATAATAATTTCATAGAAAGAAATAATGAATACGTTTCTTATTTAAAATTGTAACTAATTATACAAGAATAAAACTAGTGCCGTGCGCAAAATGTTGTTTGTTAGCACTGCATTTAGGATCGGCACCTAAATGTAAAATTTCAAATAGCAGTCATCACGAATTGACAGTGTGTTAATCACGTGACGACACTTTACTTGGTTCGTTTTTATTTGGAATATACTTTATATAAACCTTGTATTTTGCTGTATTTGAATGTCTTGATTGAATATTGGCGTACAAAATATTTAAATTTATAAATAAATCATTTGGCTTGTTAACAATTTTTTTATATTTTCCATTTTTAAAGCTTTTACTTTGTGTAAGTTGCTAGCTCCCCAAAGTGACTCATTTCTTAATCAACTCTTCATAAATTTGTGGAAAATCTTTAATATCATATGACTCTAGTTTTACAGATAAACTTTTTTTGTGCAGTTTTTGTTCTTTTACCAGTATTTCTAGTTAGTTAATTTTATTCAGTTTGTTTTTTATATATTTTTAACAATTTCAATGTTATCATCCTTATCTGAAAATAGTCTTTTAAAAAACTTGTTTACTATAGCACCGGCTATTCTGTAATCGCCTAAAGTATGATTTAGACTTTTATTTTTTACTTCTTCCAATGAAATAAACCTTAGATGTTAACTATCAGACCATCAGTGGTGCAAATAACAAAGGGCCTGAAAAGATGTCTTTTTTTTAAAACATTATAAGTTAAACGTTGAAATTGATTGTTAGAAATCCGTTCACAATAACAGTAGGTTCCGTCACAATCTAAAATAAATTGTTGTTCTCTTCCACAAAAGAGTTCACTGAAAATAAAACTGTTATGACTTAACCACTAATTTCTTGGTTTCAAATTTGGTCCAATGTTATAAAGTTCGCGCGATGCAAAACTTCCACACTATCTCCAGATATAGATTTCAACCTCATTTTTGGATTCTACGTGAAAATATGAAAACCTATGTTTAGCCAAAATTTTAGGGGGAGTCAAATTTTTTTTTTTTTGGCTAGGGGTCTGAATCTTTACAGCCTTATATAAAGTAAATCGTATTTAAGCTTTTTTATCTCAGAATTTAATCAATCGAATCTACTCATCAACAAAATTAAAAAAAATAACAAATTCATTGCTATAATTAATTGATTTTATTTTTTTGAGTAATAATTGAAAAATTTTCAAATTTTTTTTTTTTTCAAAAAATGGACTCTTTTTGAGCGATTATAAAAATTTTTAAACTAAATAAATAAAAAAAGTTAAAAAATGTCAAAATTTTTCCGATTTTTTTTTTTTCAAGATAACCAGCTCAGAATACCGAGCAAAACCCCATTTGAATACCGAGCAAAATTTTGAAAAAATTCCACTTTTTTTAGACAATATTCTAAATTTTACCTACAAAGATTCAAAATATTTTGGATTTATTTTTGTTTTATTGCATTTTTTTTTAAGTTTATTTCAAGAAAGTTTTACCCCCTTCTTCATTAAAATTTTTGGCAATGTTGTTTTCAACTTTTATTGATTCATTATCTTCTTCTCTAGTCTTCTCTAGATAAAATATTTTCATGAAAAGGATTATTCACCAAATCATGGTTCGTTTGCTTTAAGCATTCATCATGAATTTTTGATAGCCTATAAGCCCTAATTGTACATTAATTACAAACCAAATCTCCCTTTTTCACAGCATTTATTTTTTCTACTGATTTATTTAATTTTTCGATTAGATCAAGGTTTGAAACCACATTGATTTATTTTTGTCGGTGCTTTAGAATCTTTTATTTCAAGCAAAGAAGAATTTGTCATTTAAATGTAATTATGACATGATGTATTATTCAAAATAAAATATTTTACTCTATAAATTCACTTGATGAACTTGGTCTATTTATTAAAGATTTAAATTAAAAAAGTATGAATTTAATCTCAATTTTTAGTCCGATGAACTCCCATGCATGTTGTTTGTTTTGTTAAATGGGAGAAAGCAACAGGAGTAAGAGAGGTCAAAAAATAGGATTCATTTAATTAAAAAAAAGGATAATTTAGGTTTTTATTTAATATTAGACTTTAAATTTCAATTTTTAGAGCCTTTAGTGATAATAATCTATACGGGTGTTAAAAAAATATATAACCGTTTATTTAGCATTAAAAAAAAATGTTCCCCTTATCAGAGAGCTTTGAAATTTTATATAATGCTTATTTTACTTCTAATGGTGAAAAATAATGTTAGATAATTGAGCTTTGATTATTTTTAATTAATTATAATAATAATAATAATAATAAAAAAAAGCTACGGCAGACTAACTGCGGAGCAATGCTATATCTAGCCTTGCTATGGTAGCTGTCTGATTTTAAAATATTTGCTTGACATTTGCATTAAGGTCATTGCTTCTTACATTTACAAAACAATGCGCCCGAAACATTGGCTAATCGAAAAATTATTTTTATACATCATCTTTTAGAAAAAATTACAAGGATTAGGAATATATATTTATCATTTTGATACGAGATCCTTTCAAAAGTTATGCTAAAAAAACGCTACATTTTTCTAAATGTTGAATTTTGCTAAAATTCGATTTTTTACATTTTTGAAAATGAATTTGAAGATAATAAGCTAAAGCCGTCAAATTTTGAACTTTATTTTGCATACTCAATTGCCTAAGAATTAATAAATATGATTAAAATCGTATTTTCCGACCAAAAAACTTTACTCGAAAATCATAATTTAAATAAAACGAGTGAATAGATAGATGAATCCTAAATTAATCCCGAAAGAGAAGAAAAAAGACCGACTAATCTTAAGATGAAACAATTTAATTAATTTAATAAAACAACCTCAATTAAAAAAACAAAATAAAAATAAATAAGGTCTCAAAATTTGGCGAAGCAGAATTTAAATTGGAAAAAATAATAGCATCGTCACGTGACAAACTTAAACATTAAATTTGTACGTTAGCAATGTAGCTTGCTAGTCCAAACGAAATTCCTCGATGGATTTTCAAGAGTTCGGTCAAGCTCAATTTGAAGAAGCTCGAAAAACCAGTTAGCCACAAGACCCTGTTTAGTGAGATCCGATCGCCTTAAACCAAGATGAAAGACTGCAATAACGTCGATTTACTATTTCTGGTCCAACAAAATATGGATAATCGAATTTAACTCGGCGTTTAACTCACAATCGGACAATAAACTTTAATGGAACATTTTTAGTCTTGAAGACGCAAACAAATTACCTCTAAAGAACATAGTTAAAAGGGTTAAAATTTTAACCCTTTTAACTTTGTTCTTTCGTTTTGTTACCCAAAACAGACAGAAAAAAAAATTAAAAACCTTTCTGGCCTTGCTAATATTTGTGGGTTAAGATGAGTAGTCTCTTTTGTTGGTCAAAAGCCAATTAACGAATCCTTGTGCAAAAAATGTCATCAAAAAGGTAATTTAACACAAAAATGTACCATAGCTGAGAAGTTGAAGTCGATAGAAAGACAAAAAATTGACCACATTGAGCTCTATGTAGAACAAGAAGAAATTCAAACAAACACGGATGGAAATATAAACCCTATGAAGTTAGAAGAGAAGCTCTAAACTAGATAACTCTTGTAGAAAGACGCCAGCGAGGATATCTAATCCAGCTATATAAAATTCAACATTGCCATGATAAAGTTGATTTAATACATGGAGACCAATTACTACCTTCAAACGGTCTAGAAAGTCCAGCAGGTCATACGAGAAAGGGTCAGCTAGCTATTGAGCTACAGATCAATAGAAATTGTACAATTCGACATAATTTCTTTACTAACAGGACAGCTGGTAACTGGAACACAATAGACAAAACAACTAGAACACAGTCAGCACGAATAAATAAAAACTGAATTGATTGACTTCTAGGATTTAGTTAAGCTGAACTTGTAAACTGGACTTAGGCTGTTGAAGCAGAGCGTCTACTGACGGTTTTGCTCGGGATCTTGATCCCACACAGCATATATACTACTACTACTATTACTAAACCCAGAAGAAAAATCCACACTGAAAACATACGCAGTTACTCAACCACCAGCTAGTCTGAATAAATTTGAAGAAAATTCAAAATGAATATTTCCAATTGCCAAAAAAAAACAATCTTTAAAAAAGAAAATTTTTTGGCCCAGAAAAAACCTGATAAAGTATTACTTAACGAAATAAAAATTTATTTGAGTGAATCAAACATTTATTTTGATTTTAATAATTACATTTCAATTACTAAACCACGTACCTCGGACAAAACAAGTAGGTTGTCTAAGAGAAAATCAAAATGGAATTATTTTGGAAAGGATAATTAATTAATTAGATTTTTCCGTAATCAATGATAAAATCTCACTTTTAATATCTTTAATAGAGAATATTTTGAAATATTTTATTTTGTAACAAATGACCCTAAAAAAGATAATAAACAATAAATTATCGATTTATTTTTAGTTTCATCCTCAGTAATAAATAAAATAATAGAGTTTTGAGTTCTCAGTAATCATGATATGACAAGTGACCATTTTCCAATCGAAACTTCCATAGCTTTCGATTACTTATTAACCGCGAAATCCCAGTCAAAAAAGTTTAATTATCAAAAAACAAATTGGCATTTATTTTGTGAAGTTCTAAATTTCCCAAGCCATTACTTAGTTGCTTCTTCGGGGAAGATTGACGAACAAAACGAAAAAATTACCAAAAAAATATTGACTGCTGCACAAAAAAGTATACCAATTATTACCAATTTTCGAGATGTTCTAAAACTCCTATTTTTTGTCAATTTTCCTGGCACCTTATCTCAACAACAAATACTATTTGTTGTATATTTGAAATATACATAAATAAATATTAAATAACGCTTTTTGCCACTTAATTATACCTTGCATCTTGTCTTTCAAAATGTATCAATTTACACTTATAAGCACGAAGTCCTATAAGCCAGACGACTTAGTATTGACAGATTGCCTCTAGAAAATAGAAAAAAATATGGTCAGTACTTGCTTGAAATTAATGTCGATTTTCAACAGAATGTTAATAATATATCTCCGCTTCAAGCTGACAAAATTAAAGTTTAAACTTGCTTTTATATGATATTTATTACAAAAGTCAAAATATTTTAAAATTGGCTGAGAAAAATAGGGGTCAGTACTTTTAATTTGTGGTCAGCAAACCAAAAAAAAGAGTCAGTTAGAGGTTTTTTTTGTAAAAAACAAATTTCTAAAAAACATTTCACTGAAAAGCAGAAATTTTTTTAATTCAAAAACTAATAGCTGAGTTCTGCAGAACAGCAAAAGATCTTCCAGTAAGATTTATTTGTTGTTGTGATAAGAAGGGGTCAGTGTTTTAGAACATCCCCCAATAATCATTTCAAGATTTCTCGAGAAATCTATTCCACTGGGAGCCTTTGAATTCCTGAATATCTTTCTTGATATGCAGTTTTTTTATTTTGTAATTTTTTTAACTTCTTTTGATAATTTTTTATTAAATCAATGATTATTGTAATCAAAATATGGTTTAGAAAAAAGATTAGTTATTATACAACTAGATTAGTGGGAAAAAACTGAGTTTGCGATTAAAAATTTAAAATTAAACAACTAATTCAATTTTAAATTTTTGTTGAAAAGTTTTTTTTAAAATAAGAAAGAGCTTGATAAAAATAGAGTATTTTTTTAAATTTTTTTAAATTTTTTTTTATTCAAGTTTCAATTTGTGACCAAAAAACTAATTCGATTTTATTACTATTAAAAATAGTCAATTTATTAGAAATTTTTCTTGTGTCTTTTTTTCTTTAAGCTGGGCTGTTAAATTAAACCTCGTCTATTTCAATACTTACACAAAAATCTGGTCAAAGATTTTAAATTGTACTATGAGAATTTTTGCTTGAAAATTCAAATTACCTTAAAAATTACCCAAGCATTTTAAAATTTTCCGATCACCAACAACAAATATAAAGGACAAAATTTTTATCCATTGCAAATTGTTCAGAACTGACTGAATGTGCAAAAATTTTCTCAAAAAAATCATGCTGCATTCACAAATTTTACTAATAAATACATTCATCAACAACAACAAAAAAAAAGAAAGAAATAAATTAATAATTTACCCAAATAAGCACAGAACGGTAAAATAGATTTTAATAATTTCTCAACTAAACACAATTAGTAGGATCATTTAAATAAAAGTACCCTAGTTGTAGGTCTGTTAAACATCCAAGCAAAATGAGTAAAGGTCCGAACAGCACTCGCAAGATCAAACTGGATGACATTGAGCAACTGGAGTTCGAGACGAGCGAAGATGTGCAAGTAATTCCGTCATTTGACCGCATGAAGCTCAAAGAAGAGCTGTTGAGGGGCGTCTACGGCTACGGCTTCGAAAAGCCCTCTGCCATTCAACAAAGAGCCATAGTGCCGATCGTATCGGGCCGTGACGTCATTGCCCAGTCTCAATCAGGCACCGGAAAAACCGCCACGTTCGCCATCTCAATGCTCCAAATGATAGACACGCTGCTGAGAGAAACGCAGGCTCTGGTGCTGTCGCCAACCCGCGAGCTAGCCGTGCAAATCCAGCAAGTTGTTCTGGCGCTGGGAGACTTCATGAATGTGCAATGTCACGCTTGCATCGGCGGAACCAGCTTGGGAGATGACATAAAAAAGCTAGACTATGGCCAGCACATTGTGTCGGGCACTCCGGGCCGAGTCATTGACATGATCCATCGGCGCCACTTGAAGACCAGAAATATAAAGCTGTTGATTTTGGACGAGGCCGATGAAATGCTGAACAAAGGCTTCAAGGAGCAAATTTACGATGTGTACCGGTATTTGCCGCCTCAGACCCAGGTAGTCCTGATCAGCGCCACACTTCCTCACGCCATCCTCGAAATGACATCAAAGTTCATGACAGATCCGATCAGAATTTTGGTCAAGCGTGACGAGCTCACCTTGGACGGCATTAAACAATTTTTTGTTGCAGTTGAGAGAGAAGAGTGGAAGTTTGACACTCTGTGTGATTTGTATGACACGCTGACCATCACCCAAGCGGTCATATTCTGCAACACTAGACGCAAGGTAGACTGGCTGACAGAAAAGATGCGCGATGTAAATTTTACGGTGTCTTCGATGCACGGAGACATGAAACAAGCGGAAAGAGATGCTATCATGAAAGAGTTCAGAAGTGGAATGAGCAGAGTGCTGATTACTACGGACGTGTGGGCCAGAGGCATCGATGTGCAGCAAGTCTCCTTGGTGATCAACTACGACCTGCCCAATAACCGTGAGCTCTACATTCACAGAATAGGCCGCTCGGGCCGCTTTGGCCGCAAGGGTGTTGCCATCAATTTTGTCATGAATGACGACATCAGAATATTGAGAGACATTGAACAGTATTATAGTACTCAAATTGACGAAATGCCAATGAATGTGGCTGATCTTATTTGAACAACTTGAAATTGTAAAAATTGAATTTTTAAAATTCAATCAGATCAAACAAACTTGGAATGTTTTTGTTACGTTTGTTAATTCACATGTTCTTTTTGTTTTAAATAAACTAATTATTAGTTATTTTTTTGTTTAAATAAAAAAAAAGTTTGTTAATTGTTTAAAAGCAGAAAAGCTGTATTTTTTTAAAGTAAAAGTATGTGCAGATTTGAATTCTTTGGATGTTTAAGAATTTTTTGAAAAAAGGAAAAAAAAAACGAGTGGCGATTATACAGGAAAAAGCAAGAATAGAAAAAAAATTGAATTTTTTTTTATTAATAAATAATTCCCATAACTAAATCAAATTAAAGCCTACTTTGCGGAGTCTTTCTTTCATAATATAAATCATCATAAGTACTCTTAATAGTTCATAAGTTTAATGTAAAGAAATTCAACAACTTAAGATAATCCTGGTCAAAAAAGCAAAACCAGACGACTAGCGATGCTGGCTTTAATAAGCAGTACAATACGGCAAAGAGAACTTTAAAATTATTGTTAAATGTTTGGTAATGCATTACGGTCATAAAAACAAAGAATTCACTTATTTTATTAATGGTAAACAGTTATCAACGTCAGATACCGAAAGAGATCTTGGAGTTATCTTCAATACAAATCTTAAATGGAAAAATCAAGTGATAGAGGCTACAAACAAAGCAAATCAAATGTTGGGTCGCATTAGGAAATCATTCGCACGTTTTGATTGTAAGTTTTTTAGATCGCTGTATTTAACTTTTGTTCGTCCTCTTTTGGAATTTGCTGTGCCTGAATGGTCTCCATTTCTTAAGTCGGACTGTGAGAATCTTGGGAGGATTCAACGCTTAGCTACGAAATTTGTTTCTTCAATTAATTTAATTAATTTTATGAAAGCAGATTGAGGGCTTTGAACATTCCAAATCTGTTGGAAAGAAGAAAAAGAGGTGATCTAATTCAATTATACAAGTTCATACATGGAATAGAATTGGTTGAAAAAGCAACAATTTTAATGTCACCAAAATCCAAGGAAGAGGTCACTGCTTCGAATGTCACAAAGAAATTTCGAGGCTCTAAAATAGAGATATTTTTTTTTTCAACAGAACCGCTAACAAATGGAATTCACTGCCAAATCAATTAGTTGAAGCCCCCAATGTTAACAGCTTTAAAGCAGGCATTGATTGCTAGATGAGCAGCAATTAATCACATCAGTCTTAGTGTGCCTTATCAGCACACTCGCTGGCTAGCCATCTACAGTCAAAACCACTACTACTACTATTAAATGATGAGAAACTATAAACTACAATTTTTTAACTGTTTATGCTAAAAATTATTTTTTTTGTTAATTTAAATAAAAGTTGTATATTTAATTAGAATAGTGTAATTAAATAATTTTTTTTTTTATGAGATTAAAATTTTTTTAGCATGTTCATTGTAAATTTTTTGTATTTTTTTTCATCAGTATTATATATCTTAAATTAAAAAAAGAATTAACAATTGATCAATAACTTTTAAATTCATTTTAATTCGATATTAAAAAATTAATGAAATATATGACCGATGAAACCGATGAAATTTATATTTTTCATCGATTAATTTAGTTATCAGTTTTTTTAATTTTACCCATTTTCTCTCTATTTTGTCAGATTTTTAGGTAGTCTTACTTTAAAAAAGCTATTATTTGAAAAAAATAAAAAAATTGTTTTTTTGCAAATAAAAAAATCGTTAACTATGAATTTTTTTCAAATATTAGCTTTTATAAAGTAAGACTACCTAAAGATCTAACAAAATAGAGAAAAAATGTGTAAAAATAAAATAACTGATCAACAGAGATGGCAAATTGCATTTTTTTTTGATAAATCAGACGAAGACTGAAAGAGAAATAGCCGAGTTAATGAAATAATGAAAAAATAAAACAATCAGATTAAAAAAAAAGTTTGACTCTAACGTTTTGCGACATACTGTACAGAAATATTCATTAAATCATGACAAAATACGAAAAAAATCAAAAAACTAATATAATTAACATAATAAATTCCTTTACGTATACCGAACCAACTTGTTTACTATGGATCCACTTCGTGACCAGAGGTGGAAATTTAAAAATGCGGTCAAACTTAATCTCAAGAGCCTGGAAAAACCAGTGACTCACAAGGATATCTTTGACGTCTTTACACGCTGTCTTGAAGATCAGGCAAAGTCTTGTCTACTAACAATTGGTAATTTCACGTCGAACAAAATTTGGATCATTGAATTCAATCAGGGCTATGACTCAAGTCTATTATTCAACAAAGATATTGTTACTCGTGAAAAAAACTTCAAGCTAACTGATCCTAACCACACTACAGTTGATGGCATAAAGAAAAGCATCCTACGCTTTCATTTTTTACCTTGTAACATCAACGACACAACTATTAGACGCTTCCTCAATAGTTTACACCTCAAAGATCTTGAAGTGGGAGACATCTCAAATGAAAGATATAAAGAACATCAATGTACACATGTTAACAAAGGCGTTAAAAGAGTTGAAGTTCCCTTTCTATTTGAAATACACAACCAAGTTGCCAACCTAGCTTGACCAACTCAAATGTTTGGATTAAAGACTAACATCAGTGTTGTTGGCTACAACCAAGGTTGCTTTTTTTTTGAAAGTCCTTCTCACTCTCTTAGAAATTGCCCATTCAAGGACCTCGAATGCACAAACTGCAATCAGAAAGGCCACGTGGCCGTCAAATGTAACCTAGCAAACAGGCTTAAGGCCCTTGAAAGAAAGACGATTGATTATGCAGATTTGGATATCGATGAACCTGGCGCAACCAATGATTATCCAGCAGACATGGGCAATATCCTTGAAGCATCAGCTAATGAGTCATCTACGTATTGAATATGTGAGAAACCGAGCAACAAACACCCTTACCCACAGATCAAATGATTAACGCATCAAACAACGAAATACCTCCACTTGAGTCAGATTTTGACGATTGGCCAATATTAAATGGGAATCAAAGTCATCTTAATGTAGGTAACAAGGAGCAAGTGTTGTTATCCGAGTCTAATTCTTTAACAAACCCTGATATTTACCCAATTTGTGATACAATCGATTCAGTTGTTCAAAACTTCAGCATGTCTTAATTCTCCAGTCAAACGCCTTTGAGCAACAGCACAAAAAAAATGAAAAAAAATAGTAAAGAAACCCAAAATAGTACGACCGATAAAATCGACAATATTTTAAGACAAAAAAAAAGTAAAAGACAAACTTCGAATACTAACATCCGTTTTTTTAATTTTTTTTACTAAAATGAATTATTTGTATACTCTAAATACTTGTCTTCGCAACAATCTTTCAATCACGCAATGGAACTAAAACCACACTATTAGTAAGTTACAGCTTTTTAAGAATTTTTTAAAGGTCCACCTTCCTGATATTGTTTTGCTTAACGAGATCAAAGTGAATGAAGAAGAATGCAACTACTACTTAAGATTTGAAAGGTATTCAGGGGTATCTAAAGTTAGAAACTCTTTTGGGGTGGTGTAGCAATTCTAATTAAAGATAACATCTAGTTTAACCAAGATTTCTCTTTTGAAAAATTTAATAAAGAGTTTGTTTGCATAAATATTAAACTTAACAATAAAAATATCTTAATTTTCACTCTATATAACCCGCCATATAGAAGTAAAAAAAAAAACTATCTGTGCTTGGATTTGGTTGCTGAAATTTGCAATAGGTGTCAATTTTTTATAATAGGAGGCGACCTCAATTCTAAATCTAGAGTACTTGGCTGCTACTCAGAAGAAAATAAAAATGGTGAAATTCTTGAATTAATTCTTGAAGATATGAACATATGTTTTCTTAATGATAGATCACCTACTTTTTTTAGATCAAATAGCAACTATTATGAGATACTTGACCTTTTTCTTTGCTCTCCTAATTTAGTGGATAAGTTACTTTACTTTAACGTTAAATCTGACTGGGATATTTCCAAAGCTTTTGATCGTGTATGGCACGATGGGCTTATCTGCAGATTTTTAATGTTAAATAAATACTAGAGTGGATCATCTCATTTCTTCATCTTAGGCAATTTCAAGTTAATCTGAATGGCCTCTTAAGTAAATTGTTTTATATCAAGGCTGGTGTTCCCCAGGGTTCAGAAATTAGCCCCTTACTTTTCAGTATTTATATTAACGATATTCCGAAGAGGGACAAACATTTCACAGTTACTCTTTGCTCTTTGCAGACGATCTTGTAACTTTCTTCATATACAAAAAACCTGGTAATATTCAAGCCTCAATAAATAATTGTTTGAAGGAATTAGAACCATGGCTAATAAAATGGTAAATGAATGTTTCAGTGACCAAATCCTCGTACACAATTTTCACTAAAAGCCAAAAAAAATCTTAGCCTTAAACTGAATTTATTTAACCATAATCTCCCGTGTACCAATACAATTAAATTCTTGGGTATAATTTTGGACAATACTCATTAACTATTTGTTTCTCTTTTTGATCAAAAACCGGCTCTTGCTTCGATTACGACTGCTTGTTTTCCAGATTAATTAGCTGTAGCTTTTTAACTAGTTGGTTTAAAAAACTCGCGTTTCTCAGTTTCTAAATTTCTTTTTCCTCAAAATTAAAAGGATTCTTTCTAAATTGTTTCCTTACATCGTCCAAATTGGTCTTTTGATATTTGTTCATTTTTGAATTTTTCATTTTTTAACCAACGATGGTAAACATACTTATTTTTATTTGCGAGGAACGAGCAGTCGCGTGACGAGCTGATTAAGCAGACACGGATACGTAGAAGAATCGTTATGGAACAGTTTTAAAGAAATTCTTGACGTAAATCGATAAAAGAGTTTACACATTAATTAATAAATTACATGTTATTTTTTACTTTTTCGAAACTGATCGATTATAAAAAACATGCAAATAAAACATAACATTAAAGTTGAAAGTAAACGCCTCGTTACTCCCAACTATAAAGCCGTGCTTACCTATCTTACACTTTTTTTAAAATTTTAAATTTCTAACTAATATAGAATAAAACAAAAAAACATAATTATTGAAAAATAATAGTATTATAGAATTTGTCTTTACAAGATTTTTAAAATTTAAATTAATGATTTATTAAATTTTTAACTAAAACAAAAATAGATAGACTAGCAGCCGTTGTAGCTCGCTATCTGCCAAGGTCACAGCGGCGATCTCTTTAAGCGTGATCGCCTCCGGCACTGCACTCCGCACGACGGTGTTGATGTTGCTCTCCGTCTTACTTTCCTCGATCTCGGTCGTCAGTTTTACTTTCGAATCCGGATGTCGCGAGAAGTTGTCCGCGATGTCCGACAAGCCAGGTCGGTGCTCGATCGAGTAGTCAAGCTGGCGGTCGCTTCGCCGAGTCTCCGAAAATTAGCTTAACCGCTCGGTTGTCTGCAACCAGCGTTTAGTGGTATCCGAGCAGGTATAGCCAGTACCGTTCCGAGCCCCACACGGCCGCGAGAGCTTCCTTCTCACACTGGCTGTGCCTTCGCTCGACATCGGTGAGCGAACGGGATGCGAAGCACACGAATCTGCGGTCGCTCGGTTTGACCTGCACCATAATCGAGCTGAGTCAGATCGGGCTGGCGTCGACAATGACCTTCGTGAGCCATGTCTTGTCGAAGTAGCCTATGCACTTCGAGCTAATCGAGGCCTTGAGCCTCTCGAAAGCCAGCTGCTCGACGGCTGTTCACCTGCACGCTGCGCCCTTCTTGGTGAGCTGCCACAGGAGGTCGGTGACGGTGTTCCGGAATGAATCTGGCGCTGAACTGCACCACGCCCAATAAGCTCCACAGGTCCTTGACGTCTATGCCTTTACTCGAGAAGCGAAGGCCAAAGAACGTGAGCTCCGACTTGAAAATCTCCCACTTACCCAGATGGGCCGTGAGTCCAGCCTCCTGAATCCGCCTGAGCACTCGCATGAGGTCGTCGTCGGTCATGTTCAACTTACCTTCGCATCCGAGCAGGATGTTGCGAAGGCCCTCCGTGAACACCTCGGACGCGCACGAAATGCCCTTGTGCAGGCGCTTGTAACGATACAACCCTCTATGCGCTGTGATGGTCGTGTAGTTCCGACTCTCCTGGTCTAACGCGAACTGATGAAACGCCTTGAATAGGTCTATCTTCGAGAAGACCGTGGCGCCGTTGACCTGCTTGATGAGGTCCTCAATCCCGGAAATCGGGTCCGTCGGATCACTTTATTGACCGCCTTTGAGTCACACGTGAGCCGAATCTCCAACGTGTACTCACTATGCTTGTTCCTCCAGTTGGCGTGCGCCGTCTTGTCCTTGGGCACAACAACTAGGTTTGGGACCAATGGGGTTGGTCCGCTGCTGCTGTCGACGAGCTCGAGAACGCCCTGCTCGACCTGCTTGTCCAGCTCTCTTCAAACTGCCTCGCGCAGTTGGAACGCAACCGGGCGTTGCGGCTGTCTCACGGGGCGGGGGTTTGGGTCGACATCCAGCTTGACGCTGATGTCCTTCGCGCAGCCCAGCTTTACACTGAAAAGTTCAGGGAATCTGGCTACGAGCCATTCCACGGTGTGCTGCTCGATGGTGGAGGATTCGGCCTCCAGTGACCGTCAACAGCTGAGAGAGGCGATTGGCTTTGCGATGCTTACCACCCCCAAATCAACACAATTGCGCTTGCTGAGCAGGTTCTCAACCTCGCCATCAACAACGACGAATGTGGCTCTTGCCCACGTCCAACGGAACGACACGTCCGCTTCGAACTTACCCAGGAATGGAATCGGCAGTCTCGATTTCAACCCAAAGTACTGAGTCGTGAATGGTGTCAAGGGCGTCGCTCGTTCCAGCCTCTTGTCGGCGTAGTGGCTGATCGTGTTGATCGCGCTGCCAATGTCGATGACAAACTCGGTTTTGCCACCGCGAAGACCGACCTCGATCTGCCTCGCAGCTCGCCTCTTCGTCCAGGCTAATCAGCGTGTACATGCTGGCATTCTTGTACCGGAGGAATTCGGCAAACTCCTCGTACTCTGAATGTGACTGCGGAGCTTGCGCAATCATACGCGCGTCCAGACTCGCACCAGCCTAACCTAAACCGTTGCCAATCCTCGACGCGCCGCCTTGTCTGGCCTTTGGCTTGCCTTGACCTCCTGCGCGGCAGGTTGCCGCAAAGTGGTTTGATTCCACAATTCGCACAAAGCTTACCCCGAGCCGGGCACACGCTAAATGCGTGCGGAGTTCCGGCTCTTGTCCCAGCCTTGGCTCTCTTGCGTTGCCAAGAATGGTGCACTCTGACGCTGGTTTTCTCTCGGGCAGCGTGTCCTCGTCGGGTTTGTCATGCTTGACGTCGGTCGGGGTTGAGGTCGGATCCGGCTTCATCTTGACCTCCGGCTCTTGTCCCAGCCTTGGCTCTCTTGCGTTGCCAAGAATGGTGCACTCTGACGCTGGTTTTCTCTCGGGCAGCGTGTCCTCGTCGGGTTTGTCATGCTTGACGTCGGTCGGGGTTGAGGTCGGATCCGGCTTCATCTTGACCTCCGGTTTCGCGAGCATGTGGAAAATTTTCCTCGCCTGCTCTCCCGCCTGGAGCTTGAACAGGACTTTGCTGTTGCCGTCGTAAATCTCGTTGGTTCCCAGATAGAGCTTGAAGCCCTGCAGCCACGCCTCCCAGCGCGGTCCTACTGTTCAAGCAGTTGATAAAATTGAGGCCGCTCATCAACTATTTGTTTCTCTTTTTGATCAAAAACCGGCTCTTGCTTCGATTACGACTGCTTGTTTTCCAGATTAATTAGCTGTAGCTTTTTAACTAGTTGGTTTAAAAAACTCGCGTTTCTCAGTTTCTAAATTTCTTTTTCCTCAAAATTAAAAGGATTCTTTCTAAATTGTTTCCTTACATCGTCCAAATTGGTCTTTTGATATTTGTTCATTTTTGAATTTTTCATTTTTTAACCAACGATGGTAAACATACTTATTTTTATACCCTTTTTTTAATATTTGTTACAATAAAATTTTAAATGTCTAACGAATATAGTAGTAAACAAAAAAACATAATTATTGAAAAATAATAGTATTACGGAATTTGTCTTTTCTAAAATATATATTAATGATTTATTAAATTTTTAAATAAAACAAAAAGTCTAAAAAGTAATCAAAGTAAAATAGCTATCTTAGTATCTTTTAAAATTGAATTTGTCTATGTTGTGATTTACTTAAGTGCTAGTAATCGATTCAATATTCGATTTACTTGAAATTGACTTAATTTAATTAATTGATTCTTTAATATTCTGTATTTTTAATTATAAAATAAATTTAAGAGAAAAATTTTTTAGTGAAAAAATTTATTATAATTCTTAGCTGAAAAGCACTTTATAGGAAAATATTAGAAAATTTTTTTCTTTTAGTGAAATTTTTCAAATAATTAAGAAAAATTTATAAATGCTGCTCGATGTTTCAAATTTATAAAAAAAAATATAAATGCGAGTTAAAAACAACATTTATAATTTATAATCATAAATTTAAAAAAAAGTCTAAAATTCTCTTTCAAACTTTAAATCACGTTGTCTTTAATAATGAACTAATGATTAAAAAATTCACTTAATGAAAGTCAAAATAAAATTAAATTTTATCGTATTTAACGAAAATATAAATTAGCACAAAATTTTTAATTTAAATTTAATCGCCAACAGGATCTCAGACAACATTTGAAAATTAATTGAAAGCAAAATATAAATATTTTAAAATTACTCACATGTTTCCGTAAATATTTGTAAAACTCCTGAGTTCCGATTATTTTACTGCATCTAAAACTATTGAAATTCAAAAACGTACCGTGAGTTCTAGATCTAAATATATTTAAATGACTTACTCCCTACAATTTAGTCCAAAAGAATGAATTTAAAAATTTGACTCAAGCTACTCAAGGTTCATAGATGGAAAAATTATTAGGATTTTATATATTTTTGGTGAAAAAATATGAAATGAAGTGAAATGTTCATACATATACTAACGATAACTTACTTTAATATTTAATTATATACTGCTTTAAAAATTGTCTTATTCTAGATTTAATTTAACATAATTTTATGCTGCTTTAAAAATTGTCTTATTCTGGATTATCTTTAACATAATCTAAATATTTAAAACCAAATGTGTGAAAAAAAGTAAAATGTTCATGCATATCCTCTCGATAGCTTTTTTAAATATTTGAATATAGTGCCTTTAAAATTGTCTTAATCCATTTTTTTAGATTACATAATATATTTTAATTTTTTTGCAATCTAAAATTAGATTTTAATTAAAAAATTAAGAAAAGAAAAAAACATTCAAATTCATTGAAATTCATTCATTCAAGTTTATCTTACAAGAAATGTTGTTTGTACAGTATGCCACAAAAGGTTAGAATCAAGTTGAAAAATATAAAAATTTTGTTTTTTTGCAATTAAAAAAATAGTTAACTATTAATTTTTTTCAAATAATAGCTTTTTTAAAGTAAGTCTACCAAAAAATCTAACAAAATAGGGTAAAAATAAAATAACTGATCAACAGAGATGGCAAATTGCGTTTTTTTTGATAAATCAGACTGAAAGAGAAATAGCCGAGTTAATGAAATAATGAACAAATAAACAATCAGATTTAAAAAAAAGTTTGACTCTAACTTTTTGCGACATACTGTACAGAAATATTCATTAAATCATTTAATCAACACTTAAGAAAAAAAAATTTTAAAATCAATTTTTAATAAGAATTTTTCAATATAATAAATAAAATAAATCAATCAATTAAATAATCAATACTAATTTTATTTTTCATTTAATTTAATTATTCTGGCAGCGGAGCAACAGGTAAAACCTTGTAAATTTTTAATTGTAGAATAATTAATCTTAGTTATTTTCATACAAGATTGATAAAAATTTTTTTTTAATTTTATTAAGTTAAATTTACAAAAAAGAAGTTAATCCATTATTTTGAATTTTATTAATTATTTTTAAATTTCTAATTAAATTAAATTAAATATTTTGTAATTTTAAGCAATTTAAAAATTATTTCTTTCATTTATCAAAAGTTATAAAAAAATGCATAATCAATTTAGTTTTAGAAAATCTTAAATATCAGTATCTCTAAGATACTTTAGATCACAGGGATCATTTTTAAGATAACCAAAACTATTTAAATTTTATAAAAATTGTCAGATTTCAGGTAGCTCAGATTTTTTGAAATTGAAGAAATTGAAAGAAGAAATTTTAAATTTCTTCCAATTCTAAACTTTGCTGAAATATCAAAGTTTTAATATTGCTCGTAGTTTGATCTCATCTTCGTTGGACATTTTCGTTGCAAACGATTTTTTTTAAATCAATTAATATTTTAAAATAAATCTATGTTTTAACAATTGTTTTTAATAAATTTAAAATTTTTTTTAATAAAATTGATTTGAAACAACAGAATGGGGTAACAAAGAATGGTAATGGAAAGTTTAAATTTTGAATTTTAAATTATTCATAAATTAAAATTAAAATAATTTAAATAATTTTTAAATATTTATTGAAAAATTGAAAACTGCAAAATTTACATGCATGAATATAAATTTCAAAATTATTTTGAGCAAAATGAGCAAATTGAAAATTGAGCAAAATTTTTACTCTGCCATAAAAATTTAGTGTCTGAAATTTAATGCAAAAAATTGTTAATTTTTTTGGTGTTTCTAGGGTCGAATAATAAAGTTGTTCTGAATGATCGTTTCAAATAAAATTTCTAACAAAAATGAATTAAAAAAATACCATTTTCTCTAAATTATGAAAAAAATAAAATTAAAATAAAAATTCGTTAAAAATTCATTATAAGAAAAAAAAAGCGAATTTTATAAAGAGCAAAGACCACACATATGTGGGCACGCTGGTTTTATATTTGAAAACATGCACCAATCTGGTCTGTCAAGTGCCTGGCATCTATATTCCTCATCATTTTTGTTACAATTTAAAATTTCACATTCGTCACCTGAAGCATAGTCTGGACAATTACATTTGCAGGTTAATAAATCTAAAAAAGAATATATATGTTTTTTTTCAAATCTCTATATAAAATAAATACCAAGAACTCCGAAATTTTGGCACAATTTATTGCAATTACATAGAGTTTCATTTACGCAGTTGCCACAATTTGAACATGGATTACCAGTTTTATAAGGATTTTCTAGGCTAGATTGTCCTATTCCATAATTGCACGTTATAATTATCGTTTTGCTGTCATCTTAAAAATAAATCTTGAGTAATGGATAATATTTTTTAGATTGTTACCATTTATTGCTCCACCACAACCTATTTTTATAGCTTCACTGTTCACAATCTGAGTGTAATGTCCGACAACTTTACCTATTTTTTTTAGTAATAAAAATTATCTGAAGCAAGTTTTTATGCTTTTGCGTTAATTAATCATGATGAACATTAAATCTCAAATTAATTCTCAAACTACTCTTTTAGTGAACATTTATAATTTGAATGAAACAAAAAAATTTTGTTTATAAAAAAGAATCTTAATAAAAATTTCAAATGCAAATGTTGATTTTTTTACGTAATTTTACATAAAATTGAATAAAAAATTAAAATAAATAGAATTAAGACATATTTGAAAATTAAAAATTGCCTTGTTTTGCTTAATTGATTACATAACGCAATAAACCTTAAATATTAAATAATAACCATTTATTGAGCCAGTGCCGTATTCAAAATCTGCTTTTTCGTTGATCCATGACACGACAGCATTTCTGTATAAATAAAATTAAAAAAATTTGGATTCTAAGTCTCATTACCTCCAAGTTGATTCATTATTAAAGCTGGCTCCGAATGATGCCCACATATTTTGGCCATTATACAAAGTTCTTTTGTTGAGCAATTTTCGGCAATTAGAACAATCATGCTTAAATACTCCAGTTGCAGCTAAATTCATGGCAAGTCTAGCTAGAGAAAAATCCCAAAATATTTTTTTCATGTCTGAGGCTTCAGGAGATACTATTGATCGCTCATGGTTATGTAAATCTAGCACCGTTTCTATCTCTAATTCATTCGGTAAAAAACTGATCCATCCAATTCCGGGTTGTTTGCAGCTGGAATGTTTTTCTGGGTCATCTTTTACCAAATTTCTTGCCAAAAGCGGACATTTTTCAGCGCAAAAAGCCTTTTTATTTGAGAAAAGTCTATTTACTGAACACCAGTATCTATCAGGACTGTCAACATCAGTACAAGTGTCATACCAAACTCCTTTATAATAAAAAGGAAAGATGCAGTCGAGTTCAGATACCTGGCGAGCTGAATTAGTACAGTCTTTATAACAAAGTGTAGTCAGATCGCAATTTATACGAAAATCTTGGCATTGGCACAATGGCTTATTTGAAGATCTCCCATCATTTGATAATAATTCAGCTTTGTAAATATTATGTCCTTCACTATTATTAATAAATAAATAAAATGTTAAAACTATAAGTCTATTTGGATCCATTTTTTTAGTTAAAGAAAATGTTTTTTAAAAAAGTAACTTTTATATTTGTTCTGTAAAAACCACCCAGGCATGATTTTAAAATTAAAAAATAACAAAAAATTTGAATTAATTACTTCAATTCAGTATAGATAACAGACAATTTTATTGTTAATTTCTTTTCAAGATAAAATTTTTATGCAATTTATTTTCATTTAAGGACATTTAAAAAACTTATTTTTATTTAAATGATTTATTTGTAGACAGTTGAGTTAAAGTAATTAATTGGTAACATTAAACTGCAATTTTAAAAATGTTAAACCTTAAACTTTTGAAAATATTCATTAGAACTAAAATTGTTTTTTGAGTGAATGCAAAATGAAAGTCGAAATATTTGGCTATAAATAGAGACTGAAATTTTACAAAAATTACAATATAAAATTTAACTGAGTTCGTTTTACCCTATAAAACTTCTTTGCAAATTTTTAATTTTGTACAAGGGTTGTCCATAGGGTTAGAGAATATAATCTTTATAAAACCCTAGTTAACAAATGTTGCAATTGTTTTCAGTTGTTTTCTGGGATCCTGTCGGAGATTACATTTAAAATAAAAATTTTACTTTATCTTAAATATTGATGCAACAACTCAGATTTTGTCTTAGATATTTAAAAAAGTGTTTTTTTTTTAAATAAATATTTTAATTTATATTTTAATACTAATTTATTAATATACCTCAAAAAAAACTTAATAATTTATATAAATAAATAAATAATTAAAAAATTTTTTTCGCAAAAAAATGAATTTTCGATTATTATTTTTTTATTCACGTTTTTTTCCAAGGTTAATCAAAAGGCCCTTTTTATTCAAATTCTTTATAACCGAATATTAATAAAAAAACTTTAAAAATATGATCAAGAGTTAAAATAAATTCGATGTTGAAACAAATTAAGACAATATTTTATCTAAAAACTTGATTTTTCACTACTTGCTTGAATTTTTTAATTTAATTTTTTACAGATAGATTTATAATAAAAATTCAAATTCAGCTACTAATAATAACTCTTTGCCAATTAAAAAAAAAACAATCAAAATTATCAAAATTATTAGTTTAGATCAAAACCTGATAGAAAAAAAAGTTATAGACTGGTCTTAATAGAGAATCTAAAAATTTCTTGGTATTTCTTTACTTTTGTAATTGAAAATTAAATTCATAATTTAGAATCTATAATATTTTTTTTTAAATTTTGGTGAATTGATTATAAAAAGTTTTTTTTGATGATAAAAATTGTCTTGATTTAATATTTTAATTCAATTTTCACTCAAACTTCTTGTACATATAATTGGAATTGCTGTTTTGAAATTGATAATTAGAATCAATTATTCGGAATCAAAGTGAAATTGTCATATAACATCAGTTTTTGTATCCTTCCATGCTTCTATTTAATCAAAACATTTAATAAACTTATTATAAATAATTAATAATAAATTTAATTTTTAATTACAAAAATAAAGAATTACCAAAAAATTTTCTTTACTTTTTTTTCTATCAGATTTTGATCTAAACTAATAATTTTGATTGTTTTTTTTTAAATTGGCAAAGAGTTATTATTAGTAGCTGAATTTGAATTTTTATTATAAATCTATCTGTAAAAAATTAAATTAAAAAATTCAAGCAAGTAGTGAAAAATATTTAAGACAAAATCTGAGTTGTTGCATCATTATTTAACATATAGTAAAGTTTCTGACTAAAAAATCGGTTTAGCGTTTGTCTTAAATGCAAACTTTCTTATGAACCAAGCATTTTGAATAATTTTGCCAAAATTAATTTATCTAAAATAAGATGGGTCTTTGGGGAAGTAAGCAACAGAGAGAGATCAAAATTTCAAACCCCGAGCCGAAGCCCGAGGTTTTTGTGACTGAAAGTGCTATTTCAAATGTGCTAAAAACCGTGAAAGATTCGGCAAAAGAAACCAAAAGAGTCGAAGAGAAAAGACCTGAAAACTTTGATTTACGATTGTCAACCGAGCTGCATGACAAACGAATCAGTGAATATGAGAAAAATATGGTCAATGGACTTGGTTTGGCGTCCAAACAAGTCGAAGAATTATTTAGAGAACGATACACAACAATTCCTGTGTGTTCTGAATTACAAGCCAAAGTAAGCAAATGCTATTCGGATAATTCAGATCGAACCCTAAATTGTTTAGAAATAGCTAATGAGTTTATTAAATGCGTTGAGCAAGAAAGGCAAAAAAAAATTGGTTTTTCCCAACCGATAACCGGTGCTTAGATTAAACAGATTACCAATTTTTTTTCAATAAAATTTAAGATTTATTTTTATTCAAATAAACTAGTTATTATCAAAACTTTTAAAGATTTAACTATTTTCCGAAAAGAAGAGTTCAAATCAAGTCACACTGCAATGCTAAGTTAAAGTACTTTTATCCTGGGTATGGCTAGTATATTTAAAAAAAATAAAATATTTTCATTTAAAATTTTTGTTTATTTATATTAAATAATTTATTTCAAAATATTTTTCTTAAATCTGTTTATTTAGATTTGTCAATTTTACTTAAAATTCAACAAAAAAAGATCGCTTTTGACTTCTCTTGAAAAAATTGATAAAATTCTCAATTTCGCTAAATTAGTTTTTAAAAAATAAAAAAATTTATTCTTAGAGACCTAACCGAGTGACTGGTTTTTTCAAAAGAAAACTAAACTTAAGACTCAGTTTTAACTGTGAATGATCATAAATTGACTTAGGGTTGATGGGAGTTAATGATGTTTGAGGCAAATGTGTTATATTTTCCTTCGATAATTCGATTTTTATGGTTAAATTTTAAATACGCTGGTAAAAAATTAAGGTAAATATTAAGCCAACGTAGCAATGATTAAATCGTCATTTAAAAAAAATTGATTGTCATATAAAAATTATACGGGGACCGAAGATCGCTTTGGTTTAGGAATTTGAGTATATTTTAGATTAGAGAACTATTAGTTAAAATTAAAATGAATAATTAAGCTTTTAATTAATTTAAATCTATGAATTCACGATTTTATTTATTTTCATAAGAAATATAATAATTGATATCACGGGTAAATATGCACCCAAAAATTAACTTAAATGCATAAAAATTTTTCCTTTAAAAATACTTCTAAAATATATAAAAAATCTATTATCTAAATTATTTTTATTCATAGAATTTTATTCATCAAGCACAATTTTCGCAAAGTTTTTCTCCAGCTCTTTTTTCTGAAGTCCAAAGATTCGAGATGATTTTTTGATCTAGGAAAACACAAAACAGCACCTTCATACTTACATGAATTCTTTATCAATTTCTGATCCGCTTTCCAATTTCTTTAATTCAAAAGCTTTTTTTCTGAATAGATTTTTTATCTTCAAGAGTTATTTAATAAAATATTCTTTTGAGAGTGAAAAAAAAATATCTTCCTAAATGAAAAAAATTTATTGAATAATTTATTAAATTATTTTCGATTAAGAATTTCATTAATCCTACAAAACGATCTGAAAGTCACCAGATTATTATGTCGGTCATTTTTTGATGTAAAAAAACTAATAGCGAAAAATAAATATAAATTAAAAAATCTGTAGATGAAGAGATGAAAAAATGAAATCTTTCCAAAAAAATTTTTAAATTTTTTTTTCAATGGTCGTTTAAAATTTTAGAATTGATTAATGTCAAAAAAAATTAATTTTACATTAAAGGGCAATTTTATAAACCTCAAATCACTGAAAAAATTGATAAATATTAAGAAATTAAAAAAATAATCCTAATCGATTATTTTACACTATAAAATCGAGCCATCTAGTCTTAAGACAAGGTATCATTTTCATTTAAACTTTGGCGTCTGTTCAGCATAAGGTGTTCCTTCTTTTGCTTTATGCTCCTCTATTTATCTCTTTCATTTTTTCAGTTTTCATTTAAAAATGTATTTTACAAAATTGAGTTTTATAAACTTTTATGATTAAACTTCATTAGAAAAAATATGTTTCACTAAATTTACTAATTTACTAAATTTATAAATTAAAAATTGATTTTAATTAACACAGAAAGTATTAATGATCAAATAAATAGAAATATTTTGAGATTTAATTTTTTGTCTCTATGATCTATTCTAATTGGAATTTTCTTTTGCAATTTTTAAATCAAATTTTTTCAAATATTAAAATTTACTCAACGCTACTTATAAAATCTTGATTTCAATGATTATAATTTAAAAAAATACAATTGACAATCATGGATAGACAATGAGATCAAACTTTTAAAAAATCATTTTCCTTTCTTTACTTTTTGTACTTTTTCAAAATATTATTTTATTTGGCCCTGTTCCTTTTTGTACTTTCTGTACTTTCTGTACTTTTTGTACTTTTTCAGAATATTATTTTATTTGGCCCTGTTCCTTTTGGTACTTTCTGTACTTTCTGTAATTTTTGTACTTTTTCAGAATATTATTTTATTTGGCCCTGTTACTTTTAGTACTTTCTGTACTTTTTGTACTTTTTCTAACTATTTTATTTGGCCCTGTTACTTTTAGTACTTTCTTTACTTTTTGTACTTTTTCAGAATATTATTTTATTTGGCCCTGTTTCTGTGATTAATGATAATTTTAATAATTTTATTAAAACTTAAACGGGGTCCGGGGCGGAGCCCTGGTTTAGGGATTCGGGTATGCTGAAGGTAAGAAAATATTAGTTAAATACTAATAAAAGGTTTTTTATTACCATTAAGAACCAAAAGTACAAAAAGTACAGAAAGTACAAAAAGGAACAGGGCCAAATAAAATAATATTCTGAAAAAGTACAAAAAGTACAGAAAGTACAAAAAGGAACAGGGCCAAATAAAATAATATTCTGAAAAAGTACAAAAAGTACAGAAAGGATTTTTATTTTTAAATATTTTCATTGTCTATACCTCTTGACAATACTAAAAAATTTTGTTTTTTTAACTTTATTGATTCTGTTATGTAATTTTATAAAAAAATAATATTTTTTAAATCCTCATACAATTTAAAATTTCATAACAGTATTGCTAAGTTAAATAGAACCTAAATTTTTTTAGTATTATTTTGTGACCCTGAGGAATCAGCTCATCTACTAGAAAATATCCTAAGAGCTCATTTTTGGGATTTCTATTCAAATTTCCCGATATCTTTTTATATTATCTTTATCTAAAACTCTAGAAGCACCAACGAGTCAAAATCACTCTTTTTCGATTTTTGGCCGCTAAAATCTAAGTCAATTTTTGCTATTTGAGCATAATTTTCTTTTTCAGTATAAAAATAAGAATAACTTTCTAATAATTTTGAATTTATCTACAAAATCAATGGATGAGTCATATAATATTTATAAAAAGTATACAAATCTTTAAAAAGCTGACTCAAATCCTAATACTTGAACGAAGATAAGCAAATTTAAAAAATGCAAAAATTATAGTTTGCGTATTTTTCATGAAAGACGAAAAATTGGTTCAAAAAGGAATTAATTCATTAGAAGATAAAATTTTTGCCAGATACTTTTTTTTAGCCAAATTTTTATTTTTACTCAATTAAAATTAAGTTTTGAATATATTTATCCAAATAATAAATTATTATCCATTTTTATCCATTAGATTCCATTAAAACAAGTCATTTTAACTCGTTTTGGTGCTTCTAGTAGTTAAAAATTTTGGTGTTTCTAGAGTTAAACTGGATGTTTAATAATTTATTTAAAATTTAAGTTGTATATTGATGTTGTTTGTATGAAAATTAACATTGCTTTTTATTGAATTAAAAAAACTTTATGAAATTTAAAAAAGGATTTATTAAAATTGAGATTGTTCAAGTTTATTTGTAATAATCCAACTTTTATATCTATTTAGTAGAAAAGACAAATTTTTTTATGATTTTTTTCGCTTAATTTTCAAGACCTTCAAGATGTGCAATTTAATTATTTTGGTCGTATAAGTCTGTACCACCTTTTACAATTTTTCATTCTCTGTTTGAATATTTTAAATAGTTTATAGACTCAATCTCTAATATGTCCCTTGAGTTTTACCAATCATTTTAAACTGACTTTCTAGATAAGGAAAGATATTCTCTCTTTAAAATTTTCAGGTACGCGAGAAACAAAATGATTTTCACAATTGAATACCAAATCAGCATGTAAATATTTTACTCGAATAAAAAAGAATCAAAAAGCATTTAAGTATTTATTTTTTAGAAAAATAATTATAAAAGCAGCAGTTGTTTTTACTTTTAAATAAAAAACCGAAAAAAATATCTAATTTCGAAATCAAAATAATTATTTTTTCTTTGATTTGAAATTCTATAATTATCTTTTTGTAAGGTGTTCTATAGGTTTTCTCTTTTATCTGTAAAACATATTGTGACTGACAAAAAAAGAATAAAATTATACAAAAAAATTTAATAAAAAATCTTATACAAATGTTAAATAATTAAAAAAAAATGTTTATTTAATTAGGCTCTTCGAAAGAGGGCCAATTTGCTCTGGTCTCTACACCGAAATTTTTAGCCCACCAGTCCAGATCGTTCTCCGGATTAATAAGGTTGACTTTTTGCAAAAAATTTTCAAATATTTCCTCAAATAGTTCGTCATTATGAATCTGTAGCAATTCATGGCATTTGAGAAAAATTTGTTTGAAGAAAATAATTCTTTCTAGCTCAAAATTTTGCGTTTTCTCAAAAACTTCGCTCATTTTTGTAATATGTCTTGGCTTGTATAAATCCATTTCAGTCAAAGTATCTTGATACAGGCGCTTTGCCTTTTCTTCTTCTTCTTTAGCCCTTTTAGCCTTCTCTTCCAATCTATTTCGCTGATCGAGAGTATACTTAGGATTCGACTCGGCCACTGCCAAATTTTTGGAACTTTGTTCAACAGTCTGTATTGCGTCAAAGTATTCTTTTTTGCACTTTTTCAGCTTGTCACAAAGCTCTGCCCATGACTTTTCCGCAATTTCAAACTCGTTCTCAAACTCTTTAGTTTGTTTAAAATTAAAAAAATTTTTTTCGTATCTTAACTTGAGCCAGTCTTTTATCTTTTGTACGGGATCATTAATCAATTTTTTACACAAATCCAAATGAACATCAGCCGATTGATTACCCACTTCAAGTAGACCCTTCCATCCTCTCTTAGCCTCTTCAGCCTCACTTGAATTTTTTTCCAAATAACTATTCCATTTTTTGCTCCATTGCTTCAAGGACTTACTGTAGTCCTCTTCTATTTTCGCTCTTTCGGACAAAAGGTCGACCAGTTTGTCTCCCAGCACGTATCCATTGTCGCACCTTTTTAAAGTGTATTTGTAATTGCCAATGTCCCAAAAGCTGATGTGTTCATCGGATGAAAACTGTCTCTCTATAAAATTGTTGTTCTCGTCTGGCGAAAATGTGCTAAAATTCGGAATTTCTTGTCCTGGAACAATTTGAGCATCGGCATTTACTTCTTGAGATCTACGGGCAGCTGATTTTTGGTTTGCTTTTCGTGTTCGCTTGGTAATCTGCGTGCTGCGACCTGAAGCGCAGTTTAAAGACTTTAAAAAAGCAAATGGCATCTAGACAAATAAAAATAAGGTATAAGATAATTATTTATTTGTGATTCAATGACCAAGTTTAACAAAGGTAAAATGAAAATTTCAATTTATAACCAGAGAAAATGTTCAAATAAATTCAGACGCTTTTTATATTAAAATAAGTATTAATCATAATTCTAATAAACAAGTTAATTTTTGCATCAGAAGATTATAAGTATCTTAAAATAAAGAAAATATATAGGTAGAATATGAACAAAAAGTATCATTTTTTTAGGTGAGAAGACTGTTGAACAAACTAGAAGAACAATAGGAAAATTTTTATTTTTTAAAAGCACAGATGCAAATGAGTAAGTTAAAAAATGAATTTTATAACCAGATTTGCACTATTTTATACCAAAGAATCCGATTAGTAATGGAAGATGTAATTTCTCAAGACAAATGGACTAATTTAAAATGGATTGTGGTATTTTTAAATGAAACCAAGTAAAAGCTGATTTGATTCCAAATTTAGTCATTTTTAATTATCAAGGTACAATTAGTTCAGCTAAATTTGTAATTTATAGTTTTGTGTATTTACTTTTTAAATGTTGATTTTAATCTTTAATTTATTCAAGCTTTAAAAAATTGAAGCATTTACTTGGGTTGTTGCAGCTGAATTTAATGAGAATTTTAAAAACAACAGGGCTTTAGAAATTACCTTTTTGAAATTTTGTTTATTTAAAAAAGAGGATTATTAATAAAAATTAAAAATAATTAGATTAAATGAGTAAATTTCATGTTTATTTTTTTAATGGCGAAAATTTTGCTCTTTAATGTTTGTTTTAGTTGTTAATCGAAAATGTATGATAGCTAAGTCTCTTAAAAGTCGATTATTCTAAAGAGATTATAATTACTGCTCGAAAAATAGCTTTTATTATTCAAAATGCAATATGGTATTTTTGTACAATTCAAACAGATAAATTAAAAAGTATTGGTATTTAATTAAAGAAAGGCTTCAAATTATCTTTTAGAAAAAATTAATTAATCATGAAGCCATTTTTATAACTTGAAATTAAAAAAAATTCTTTATTTTGAATTGTATTTGAAACCTGATATTTTAATTTTAAATTAACAAAGATTAAAAGTTTTTTGAAATTTCAAAATTAATCTCAAATCAAAGTTCTATGGATTCAAATTTTTTTTTTATTTTGTTAATTTTGTTCAGTTAAGTCACAATTATCAAAATTTGGTCTAAATCAATATTTGGAAATTTTCAATATTCTAAATATTTTAAAAAATATCATAAAATTAACCAAATTGTGTGTACACAATATTTTTTCTGCAAACCGTTTATAAAAACAAAATCAGCATTGTTTTCTTTAATTACTGTTGTAAGGTTTTTTAAAAAAACAAGTGTGAAAAAATTAAATTTTTAACTTCTATATATTAACACTCCAATTTAATGTTGTTTCAAACAATAAGCCAAAAAAGTTTAAGTTGAGACCAACTTTTTCAACTGAAAATTTTTATTTAAAAAAAAAACACGTTATGAAAGATTTCTTTTTTGATTAATTCTTCTATTTTTAATTTGAAAAATATTAGAATGATTGCTAGATTTAAATCACAATTTTTTTTTCCATTTGATTTTTTTGGAAAAATAATATAATAAATTTAGATCCTTTTTAAAAAAAAATTAAAAAAATAGTTAAAAACAAACTCACAATTGAATTTATTTGATGAAATTTGAATTAAAAAAGATGCCAAATTTTCTTAGTATTTTAGTTAAAATAAAAAAAAACTTAGAGTAATCAAAAACTAAAGTTATTGCACAAATTTTTTTTGAAATACTGCAATTAAAATTTTTATCTACTAATATTAACAAAACTTCTAGTAAAAATTAAATGTTCCTTTAAAAAAAGATTTAGAGTGTAGAAACGTTCTGAGAAAGCGTCCAAAGATTGACCCAGCCACGTTTTATAAAATCATGTCATAAAAAAAGATATTAAATTCATTTGTTATTTTTTAAATTTTATCCATTTTTTATTTTTATTTATTTATTTTTTATTTTAAAAGAGCATTAACTCGATACAGATAAACAAATAAATAAAATAAGGTATGTTGCAAAAGTTCAAAATTTTTTATTTTAGAGAACAATATTGATGGCGGCTAGTTCGAGGTCTGTCACTAAACTGTTTTTGTTTTCCAGGTGTCATTATTTAAAGACTATTTTAAATTCTTATAAATATTTTATTCGTCAATCCACAAAGAAAAACAAGCTCAGCAAAATAACAATAAAATCAAATATTTTTAAAAAAGAAAATAATATAACAAATTTGGAGCCATTTTCCATGACTTAAAGGATCTAACCATAGAATCAGTTTTATATCATAAATTAGACTGGCAACTTAAGTTGTAAGCTATTCAAGGACTTTTATTATTTTTATCAACAATTAAAAGCGCCAGCCGCTAACAATATCTTCAAAAAAAGGATGAAAAATAAAAAAATGGTTTTTTAATTTATAAAAAAAATGGTATAAAAATTAAGAAATTTTAATATTCAAAGTGATCGCCTTTAGCTTTATAACAAGCCAAAACTCTTTATGACATAGATTTGATTAGTTTTTGCACGAATTCTGTCGGAATTTTTAGCCACTCTTTGTAAATATATTTCTTATATGTCAAATTGATGTATTGGTGCTAACAAATTTTGCATCCATAAATGGGGGTTGTGAAGTTTGTATCAATTCCATCATCCTAATAAAGAAAAACTTGAATAACTTTTTTAATAAAAGAGACAATTTAATTCTATAAAATGTTTAATTTTAAGCAAAGAACAATACACTGTTTCCATTGAAATTTTGCCCTTTTATATTTTATTTAAAAAAAGAGGGTTCAACTTAATTTTTATATCAAAATAAAGGTTTTTTACTCATCTTTCGGCAAAATTATCTAATTTTTTTAGATTTCCAAAAAAAATGTCAATTTTGGCAAGATGAAAATCTACATTTTTTCATAATAAACTTTACAATTTTACTTGCAAGCAGTCGTTGTTTCTTTTTTTTCTTGGTGAAAAAGAATAATTCTCTATTAAGGATTTATTTTGCTTAGAATTGAATTAAATAACAATTTAAAAATAATAAAAAATATCTTTTGATAAAAGTTAGATAATTTTTAAATAAAAATTCAGATTAAAGATGCAGAAAACTTAATGAACCTTATTAAATACTTAAAATCTTCAAGAATACAACGAAAATTTTAGCGTTTGAGAGTTATTTTTCTAAAGATTTAAGTTGTAATTTTTATTTCATTTAACAAAAAATAATTTTAGTTACAAAAAGTTTTTAAATAAGATTACATAAATATCTATTTAAAAAAGAGGATAATTTTTGAGTCATCTTCTTCGTATTTTTCAATAATCAAATTTTTTTCCAATTGAAAATAGAGCATTACATATTAAATTGGACATAGCATATTTTTTAAAAATTGCACATAAATTAATTTATATATAAATTCATTTTAAAAATTTTAGACAAAGTTTAACTGAAGCTAAAAAATGAATTTAAAAATCAATGATAAAGTTTCATTTAAAAGATCAAATGGTATAAAATTAATATCATGCATTATAATTAAATATTGTTTAAAATTTTTTTAAGGATTAATTCAAATAGGATTTATTAAGAGTATAAATCAAGAAAAATTAGAGCTGGTATGGAATAGTAATCAGAGGACTTTTGCAAAAAATCTTCGAATTGAGGACGTCAAGCTTGTTAAAAATAAATATTTTTCCCTTAAAACATTCTTAATATCATTGATGGTTGTCATTTTTAGTTTGTTTGGAATTTTGATTGGGGAAGGTGTTTATGTTAACTATGTTGAACAAGAAATAGCATATAATAAGTGCTTGCCGTATAAAGATTTAAGTTTTTTTGTTTTTTTTTTCACAGACTTTTGTTCAAAGAGTCCTTCTTTTCTAAGAGCAATCCTTGTTACTTTTTCTGATATAGCTTCTAGTATAGGGCATTGTGGTGGTCTCTACTTAAATTTTTTTTAAAGGATTATTTACAAATGTTGGAATTTTTGGATTTTTTCAAATTGTTATTTGTGTGATCACCTTTGTTATAATTTTTTTAACTTTAATTTTTTTATATGTTTATATGCTAGAAAAAAATTAGTGTAATATTATTGTTTTTTCTTTAAAAAATAAAATTTTTTTAAAATTTAAATAAGAAAAATATTATTTTATGGACCTTGTTAATGCAGAGAAGTCCGCTATGGGTCTTACTTTCGTCCTGGGTCTCGAGACCAGCAAAAAAGTTCCGCAATATCGTTCCTATTTGATCGTTCCGCAATATCGGGATGATTCGACTATTCTGGCCTTTTAAAGAGAGACCAGCACGAGTCCTTATCCTTATCGCTGGACTAATTTTGTGCTAATAGCTCTTAATACGAGCGCAACCAGCTGCCGACCGAATCATGAGACCGTTTTGTAGATTGGCAAAGAGCGCGTGAGTGATTGGAAATTCCTAATGGAAAGATATCTGTGGGTAGAGCGAAGTAGGCGTCCACCTTTACTTTTTCCCTAGATATAGAGCTGTGAGCTGTGAGACCCTTGGCCTGAATCTGACAATCATCGAACTGGGCGAAAATTCTTTCGACCTGGTTGCAAAGAAGCTGGTGGTAGTAGGTGGAGGAGGCTGTTGGAGATCCCTCGCCTATTTGATCATTTTCCTTATCATTTTGCTCTTGAAGCTCGTCTTCCGAGCTTTCTGGATTGTCCATGTACCTCCACGATTCCATAAGGAATTATGGAACATTACTAATTAATTCCATAATTAATTAATAATGTTCGTGTCTTTGTCCCAGAAGTATTTACTAATTACCGGGCGACCGAACTTCCACTTATGAATTAATGAATAATTAGGGTGATTAGTGGTGGGTGAAAGGATATTGTTGACTAAATCGATCCCCGGTGTGAGCTTTGCTAGTTCCTTAAAACCGCATCCTGCTTTTTGAGCGAGTGCGAGACTTAGCTGTAGCTGTCTTGTTGCCTCCTGTTTTAGGAAGCCTTCCTGAGGAGCTAGCAGGCTTTGTGGCTACCACTACTACGTTGTCCCTCTGTGGGATGTAGCTTGCCTTATCTAATGAGAATATCATGATCTTCAAAAAAATTTAGGGTCCTATCCCAGCTTCCTTTAGAGACTACTTAACTACCAAAACAAAAAACTTCAATTGAATTAGAATAAAGTCTTTTAAAGTTTATAATAGTTTTTAACCACAATTATAAAAAACGATTAAAAAATTAAATATTAATTATTAAATTTTTCTAATCAATAAGTGGCTCAAGGATACGAGGTCAGCTTTTTTAATGACAATTGGTGCTATTTGTAGAGTACCACAAGTAAAATTGTGATTAATTTGCAGGAGCATTAGGACTTAAAACAGTCAGCATAAAAAAATGAATAAGTCTTAGATTTGCAGGTTAAATAAAATTATGAAAGTTTTTAAGTTTTTTAAAGTTATTAAATTCAAATGATTATTGATAATTCATTGCATATGTAAATGAGTAAAAAGAGATAATATTTTTTTATTAAGAATTCGAATCCAAATCATGTCACAAAAATATAACATTAAAAAAACCTATTTATTCTTCAGCTCAGATTTGGGCTCTTTTTGACATTTGATTTGATTTTTTGGGGTGTTGTGAATTTCAAAAAAAATAGAAAAAAAAATTCATGATGTTTTGATAAATCAAAATTAGAGTTAATAAAAAATATTAGAAAAAATAAGGCCACAAACTGCAACAAAGTATGTTACACTTTATCGCCTTAAATAAAATTTTTTATTCTATTTTCTGTTTTTTAAATTCACAATACCATTAATGGTAAATAATTTATTTGTTTATTTGTAATTTTATATTTTTGTTAAATAAATGTGAATATTAAATATCTTATAAAAAATTCCAATAAAATGATGATTCGTTCGAATTTATCCATCTATTTTCCTGAATCAAAAACCAAGTTCAGATGCAAAAATTAAGATTTTATCATTCAAGTGAAATTTAAAATTAAACATTGTTTTTTGAAATAAAAGTGATATTCTAAAAAAATGATATTTTTCCTTTTCTCTAAATTTTTTATCGCTATTAATAATCTAATAAAATATACACTATGTTTAAAAAGTTAATTATTGTATTTAGCAAGTAAAAATTTATTTAAAAAAAATTTACATAAAATTAAATTGATTTATTTTTTTTTTAATTCTTTTCTTCTTTTTCTGTAAAACCATTGACTGATTTGTCTTCTTGTGATCTCGAGATTCTCTGCCAATTCAGATATTTGTTCTTTTTGTGGATATGCACACACATTTTCAAAAAATTCATTCAGTTTTATTTCTTCGTTTAATGATATGCGTTTAGACGAATTAAATTTTTTATTTCTTGAATTTGAAATCCATCTTGATATTTGACGGACCGACAAATTTGTTTTTTTAGCTAATTGAATCTTTTCATTTCGAGAAAATCTTTTTTGGTATATGAGTGCATCGTAAAGAATCCTGCGATTTTTAAAATTTATTCGTTTTTTTGAATTTTTCTTAATAGGCTGATTATCATTTTTCTTGGACTGTTTTTTATTGATAAATGTATTGAAAACTTTCGATAAACTTCGAAAAGAGACTTTCGAAGAATTAAAAAACATTTTAAAAGCATTGGTAGAAAATCTCCAGCTTAAGTTAGCTGAAGCTCTAAGTGAAGTGAGTAAAATGTTTGAATAACGAATTAATGCCATTTTAAAAATAATCTTAAACATCAAGATAAAAAGATTAAAATAAAATATTGGAATAATAATTATATCAAAAAAACTAAAATTAAAATACTAACGACAAGAAAAAAATTTTTAAGGTAAAAGATATAGAATTTGGAAGAAAAAACCATAATTTTTATCTTTTCTAAAGATATGTTTTCTGCCTTAAAATAAGTTTTTTTAGTATAAAAATCTTTATTGAGGTCAATATCGATTTTTTATGTTAAAAAATAGAATTTGGAAGAAAAAACTATAATTTTTATCTTTTTTAAAGATATGTTTTCTGCCTTAAAATAAGTTTTTTAGTATAAAAATCTTTATTGAGGTCAATATCGATTTTTTATGTTAAAAATAGAATTTGGAAGAGAAAACTATAATTTTTATCTTTTCTAAAGATATGTTTTCTGCCTTAAAATAAGTTTTTTTAGTATAAAAATCTTTTATTGAGGTCAATATCAATTTTTAATGTTAAAAATATATAATTTGGAAGAGAAAACTATAATTTTTATCTTTTCTAAAGATATGTTTTCTGCCTTAAAATAAGTTTTTTTAGTATAAAAATCTTTATTGAGGTCAATATCGATTTTTTATGTTAAAAAAATAGAATTTGGAAGAAAAAACTATAATTTTTATCTTTTTTAAAGATATGTTTTCTGCCTTAAAATAAGTTTTTTTAGTATAAAAATCTTTATTGAGGTCAATATCGATTTTTTATGTTAAAAAAATAGAATTTGGAAGAAAAAACTATAATTTTTATCTTTTTAAAGATATGTTTTCTGCCTTAAAATAAGTTTTTTAGTATAAAAATCTTTATTGAGGTCAATATCGATTTTTTATGTTAAAAAGTAAGAATTTTCGCTGAAACTTGATTCAAAAAAGATATTCTTAAAAATATAATATTTTTTTATTTCGATAAAAAAGTTGTAGTAAAATAATTTTTTCAAACAAAATCTAAAAGGAGATGCAATTATATATTTTTTTCTTTTTTTATTTTGTTTAAATTTCAAAAAGTAAAACTTTATCATCTGCCCATATAATTTCTAATAAAAAAAATGTAAACACTGAAACATTTTCTAGTCATTTTCCTCCAAACACTTTTCATGGTGTAAGCAACGCTGTGGCATGTGATGATAAACTTCGTTGCCTAAAAATTATTGAATTTTCAATATCTCCAAATCATTCATTGAATTGTTTCGACAAATATCTACCAATTATTTTTGGCGATTCTCAGATTGGTTTTTATCCACGGGATGGAGGCATTTTATTTTACCATCAAAAAAATTCAGAAACATGTCAAAAAATTAAAAGGTAATTTTTGATTGCAGTAAATTTTAATTTTCTTACTCTAATTTCTTTTGTTAGGTTTAAAATAAATGAAGAACAAGTTCTAATTATAATTAGGGAAACAATAGCAATTAGCGACATAAAAAATGTAGAAGAGACAATTGAATGGCTCTTATTTAAAAATAATGAGTTCGCTTGTTGGCTTATGTTCTCATTTGGATTATACGATGAAGAAAAAACAGAATTTTTTATTTTGTTGGATTAAAAGTATTTTTTTTTATTTGAAGATTTGAATTTAAAATTTGTTATCTATTTAGGATCTAGTGTTTATCGGAGCTTGTCTTCTTACAGTGAAATCTATTTATACAAAACTGTGCATAATTTACATTTGTATTAAAGTTTTAACAGAAGAATCAAGAGTAAAATGTCAGATAAAAAAGTTAATGAAACCAAAAAATCAAAGTAGATTTTTCAATTTTTTTTTGTATTTTTTTCAAATAAAAGTTTAAACTATATTTATTATATCACTCTAATCGATAATAACACAAAATATTATTTTTATGAAATTTTTAAGAACTCAATCTTCATTTTTTAGATAAAAAAATAAATTAAAATGTCCACGAAAAAGATAGAAACAGCTATAAATTCGCATAATTGCTGTTTTATTTGTAGACGGAAGCGTTCTGATAGGATTAAACTGCGAACAATTAATAAAAATTCAATTATTCATGCATTCAAAATGAAAAGAATAATTATTGATGAAAATGCAAGATGCTGCAGAAACCATCTTGATAATAATGGTTGTATTAAAGAGGAACTTTATGGTCAAATTCGTACAAAAAAAAAAATTATAAGAATCAATTAATAAAAATGTTTGATATGTTTGAAGTCGGTGAAAAAAGTGTGTTTGAAAAATTTAAAGATATTTCTTCTGTTCAAGACTCACATTGTATTGAAATTACAGGTTGGACAAAAAAACAATTTTTAGACTTTTCTAAATTCATCACTAGCATAAAAAATAGTAAAAATCGTTCGAAAGAACAGCTGATTGCTCTTTATCGATACTGGTTAAGAACAGGAACAAACCAATCAGTACTTGCTAAAATTTTTAAAAAGGGATGTTCTCAACAAGCCATTAGTAAATACTTGTCTCAAATACGAAAGGCAATAAACGATGATTTTGTTCCATTTTTTCTTGGAGCTGATAGAAAAAGAGAATTTTTTTGAAACACAACAATGAAATGGTAACAGAACTTCTATCAATTAAGAATGAAGAACTTGTTATTGTTTGTGATGGTACCTATACTCGCATTGAAAAAGTCAGAATAATAACTTCCAGTATAAAAGTTGGAGTGTTCAAAAATCAACATCATTACTTAAGCCTTTTATTATATGCTGTAGTGATGGATATATTATTGACTGTTATGGATCATTTTCTGCAAATATGAACGATGCTTGTATATTTGAATATATATTGAAGACAGACTTAGCTCTAAAAGAAAAGATTCTTCTTCCTGGAAAAACAATTATCTTTCTCGATAGAGGTTTGTAAAAATTTATAATTTGCACTAAAGAATTTTATTATGTGAATTGTTAAAAATAAAAGATTTATTTAAAAGGATTTAGAGATGTCGTATTACAACTTAGAGAAAAATACGATTTTGATGTAAAAATTCCAACTTGTCAGCAGTTTTTAAATAATGATTTGGATGAGTCTAATTTAAAATCTAAACAGCTTTCTACCAAACAGGCTAATGAAACACGAATGGTAACAAAGGTAAATTAAATTATGTTTTTTATTAAAATTTTATTTGATTAATTAAGTGTCGATTCATAGTTGAAAAAAAAATCGGCGAAATTAAAAAATTTAGGGCTTTAGAAAATGTTCGAAATACAGCTATTGGTCATATTCAAATTGACTATCGAATAGCATCAGCAATGATTAATTTCAGCCATATTAGTTGTTCCCCTGATGGAAATCATGGAAAAAAATTGCGCGAAGAATGATTAGAAAATCAAAAATAACCAAGAATAAATTAGAGTTTTTAATAGGAAAACATTTGGAAACAAAATTGATAGCATCTATTTCGATTTCAAGTATTGTTGATTTTCCAATTCTAAGACCAAAACAAATGATGAGAAAGTTATTTCTTGGATCATATCAGTTAAAGCAAGCTAGAGCCTACGCTGATGACCTTTTATTTAATAAAACAGCTTACATTGTTAGCTCAAGATTGATGAAGAATATGTCAAATAGGGTTTTAACTGATGAATATGAAAATTCAAAAATCCTTGCATTTGAAATAATTTCACGTCATAGAAGATCTAAAAAAAATCTAAAAGATATTGGGCAAACCAGCTATGTTAAACAGTTTAAAAATACATACAAAGTTTTTATCAAATATATACCTGGATTAAATCATTCGAAGTCAATTCAAGGTAAATTCAAAATTTTACACTATTTACTAGGTAATCTTTTGATTTTAATTTTTATTTAAGCTCATATATGCACATGTTTGTCAGGTCGTCGAATAGTCGGATGCTGTAGCCATGTCGCAACTGTGATTTATTATTTAAGCTATTTAAAATATAGAACACCTGGTATCATATCAAAAGGAAGACATTTAAACGAAATTCCTATCGATATACAGAATCAACAGTTGCCTAACAAACCGAAAAATATTAAAGGAAAGAGAAGTAGAAAAGAAAGTTCAAGTGATTCGGAATATACTACTAGTTGTTCAGATTCAAGTGATATTGAAATTGAAATCCTTCAAAAGGAATTGAATCAAACTCATGAAATATCATCAAACGATTTAACAAGTATTGAATCATTCAAAAATCACATACCAAAGTGGGGAGCTTTCATTGACTACAAAGGGAAAAAAACGTTTTTGTTTCAAAAACTTGCTCAATTGATTATATTCTTTTAGCATTCTGGTATCTTTATAAAAAAATTCTTCTTATTTTCAAAATATAATAAGTAACAAGTTGACTATAGTTATAAAAGACATTATAGATGAAGTGGATAAAAAGAATTTCGATAAAGCTAAAGAATTATGGATTAAACAAATAATGAGCTATGATACAAAATTAAATTTTTCTGAAAATTTTATTGAAATATCACTTGATAATAATGAAGAAGATAATTTTTCAAAGAATTTAAAAGAATTTCAAAAGTATGTATTTATTCAACAAAGTTGTTCAAGATGTGAAAAAAATGAGAGAAATATTCCCAAAGAATCTGATGTCATACTTTTTAAAAAATCTAATTCAAAAATTAAGTTATCAGCTGAAAATGAAGAAAGATGCAAGTCATGCAAGTTGACTTTTGAATTCAACGTTAAATTTTTTAATCAGCCTACATTTTTGTTTATAAAATCAGCAGAGAAGAACATTTTTATCCATGAATTACCAGATGTTATAACATGTGATAATAGAAACTATAATTTTCTTTGTGCAACTTTAAACAAACCAGGCCATACTGTTTCAATTTTTAAGCTAAAAAATGATTTTTATGTGGTTGATGACATATATAAAACTGTCAAAAAATTATCTAAATATGGAAAAAATCTGAAAAAGAAGAGAGATCATTTTTATTTTCAAAAAGCAACCATCAGTTATTCATTTTATTATTTAATCAATAGTTTTTAATTTTTTTTAAAATTTTTTTGAATAAACAAATTATTAATTCATTTTCTATTTACTAACATTTAAACGTTATAACAAAAAAAAAATTTAGACGTATGTTGATTTTTTAAATATATGTTGATAAGTAAAAAAATTAAATATTAATTACAACTAATATATTTACAAAATTTTAATGGATCGCAGCAAATTTTTTACAATTAAATTATACAAAAAGCAACAAAGACAATTAACCAGAACAAGTTAGAAGGAAATATTAATACAAAAACAATGGATCAGAAACATGAAACAGGATGAGAAACTAATTCTCTTGTTCTGGTTGAATCAGTATCATTTAGTTTTTCTAATTTAAAATGTTCCCTTAAAAATTGAGAATTTTCATATTGGTTTTCATAAATACAAACATCCTTTTAATGAAATTGTGTAAAAAAATGCCATTTTTTTATCTTTGTAAATTACTTCGAAGCTATCGTCATTTGTCTGATTATACACTTCTTCAGAAACGATTGCAGATTGAAGCTTAAAAAAATTTTGCTTATTCTTTTATAAGATATTTTTGAAAAAACCTCGTTAAGATCTCTCAAAAATGCTTTGGCAAATTTTGGTTGTGCGCACAGACAAGGCTGTCGATCAATTATAGGAACATTTTGGTCCTGGCCCTTTAAAAATATTTAAAAGGAAAATGCAAGACAATTTATTACCAAAATCTGATTCCGATTATCAGCTGAAAAACGTGAGACACCATTTTGACCAATACTTAAGTTCAAATCTGAATTTGGGTTCTTAATTTAAAAATAAAAAAATTGCTCAGCTTTTAGAAAAAGAAATTACATTTTTTTTTGAAAAATAATTTTTTTCAGTAATGATACAGATAAGCAAATTAAAAATACAGTCAAAAGAACTATAAAAAATCTGGTCATTGATATCATATTTATATCAATTCTGATATCTATTGAATTTTTAGAATTGTTCAAAAAGTTTGAAACTGTCAAATTCGTTGAAATCGAAGACTTTTTAGCTGCAATTTTTGTACTTGACCAAAATTTCTCCAAAAACGCATTGAACGAACTCACTTTATAAAAGAAATATTAATGAAAAAAAACAAGTTGAAACCGGATGGTAAAGAAAAGCTTAAAGAAACTTTTTGAGTAAAAAAATAGATTAGAAAAGAAGATCAAAATACAAAGAAATCGGTTCAAACTTCTTTTAAAACAGATTTCATAAGGCCATTAAAATTTTGAGCTAGGTTAAAAAGAGACTGACTGAAATTTCAAAATCAAAAAATTCATTTTTTAAAATGACTAATCATTTTTTGAAAATTTTGTTTCAATAAACAATTAAAAAAATTTTTCTTGAGATGTATGCTATAATTTTTTATTAATTTTAAATCATTAATATGGAAAAAATAAATTGAAAATAATATTTCAAAATGAATATTGACAAATGAAACAAAATAAAACTTAACAAAAAGTTTAAATATTTTAGATTATATTAAATTTTTAATTGCTTTTGCTTTCCTCTGCGTTACTGGTTTAAATTCATTTTTTTTCATTTTTATTTCTTTTTAAAAAGTAGTCGATAATTGATGAAAAAAAATTTATGATCAAAAATAAGTAAATTATTGATAATCCAAAATACTTTAAATTATTTACCTTTTTATTTTGGTAAAGCCTTTAAAGGGAAATAATCATTTAGATAAAAAAATTTTTCAAATCATGAATATCATCCCAAATAAAATAAATCATTGTTTTTTAAAAATAAATTAAATAAATATAAAATAAGATTTTAAGTATTTAATAAGGTTCATTAAGTTTTCTGCATCTTTAATCTGAATTTTTATTTAAAAATTACATAACTTTTATCAAAAGATATTTTTTATTATTTTTAAATTGTTATTTAATTCAATTCTAAGCAAAATAAATCCTTAATAGAGAATTATTCTTTTTCACCAAGAAAAAAAGAAACAACGACTGCTTGCAAGTAAAATTGTAAAGTTTATTATGAAAAAATGTAGATTTTCATCTTGCCAAAATTGACATTTTTTTTGGAAATCTAAAAAATTAGATAATTTTGCCGAAAGATGAGTAAAAAACCTTTATTTTGATATAAAAATTAAGTTGAACCCTCTTTTTTTAAATAAAATATAAAAGGGCAAAATTTCAATGGAAACAGTGTATTGTTCTTTGCTTAGTGCAGTAATATGCTCTGTCTATGTCTATGCTCTGCATTTTGCACGCCATTAACACTAGAGTCTTTTTAACTGGTTTGAAAAATTTGTAAATCCTCGAATCTTTTGAGGAGATCTTAAAAAGATATATATCTCTTTTGAGTAATTTAAAAAATGATATCATTATTATTATTTTTATGATTTTTTTAAAAATACTTTTGGATTGAAAAAACATGAAAAAATCGTTGGTGCTTCTAGTGTTAAAAAGTATTCTATTCAATTGTGCAATTACCATGCCGAGTTTTTGCAGACAAATATCTTCGGATTAAGCAAAGTTGCTTAAACATTGAGCATTTGATAGAATTAAATTGTCTCTTTTTTTTAAAAATTTATTCGAGTTTTTCTGAATTGAAATGATGAATGACCATATATTTCCTATTAAATTGAGATCCCGTAATCTGGCTAACCATGGTAGAACCTCTATTTTATGCTCATCAAACTAAGCTCTGTATTCTACAGCGCCGTATTGCTGAAAAATCAATTGGTCTTCCTCATCATAAAATAGCTCTACTGTTAGTAAAAGTTTGTTTTCCAGTGTTTGGATATAAATATATTGATCGATACGCCCAGTCTGAATAATGCATGCACCAGTGCCTTTAAGAGAAGTGCATCCCCATATTCCAGCTGATCCTCCTCCCTTTTGTAACCTTGGTGTACAAAACTTAGAGTGATATTTCTCATTTTACACCTTTTAACTATTACTCTTATATTACGATTAAATACATCAAAATTGGACTCATCACCAAAGATTTCCCTCGCCCATTCGTTAACTGACCAACTCAAAATTCCTAATAAAACTTAAATCTTTTTTGCCGACCTTTCACAGTAAGAACAGGTTTTCTTGCAGCTGTATTAGATTCTTAAACTTTGCAATTAACAATTCTGAACTGTTTTTTTACCCAATTCTTGGCAATATCAAGTTTTTTTGGTCAGAATACTTTAAAAGCTCATTAATTTTAAAAGACTAAAAATTTTAATAATTTTAAGAGCGCTTTTTAATAGAAGTTTGGAAAGCATCATAAACAAAATACAGCCAAAAAAAATTACTCTAATTGATCTTTCTCCAGAGTTGTTTAAAAGTTTTAAATTAAAGTCCAAGTCCGAACTTAAAAAAAAAAGTTTGTAACTTGAAATTGACTAAAGACGTGTGACTTTAAACAACTATGTTATTCTTTTAAATTAAATCCGAATTTGTAAGCTTTTGCACCGTTTTTTTTTTTTTAATTTTTACAGGATTTTTTCAATTTAGATTCATGAGCAGGTTAAATCAGACATCACTGGAAATACGTAAAAATTGCTTGTAGCGCATTGTGAAATTTCATACAATCCTTCCCAAAATTACAAAAATAAATTTCTTTTATATTAATTAAATTGACCAAATGATACATAATGAAACAACATGAAACAAAATATGTTTGACTAAATTCAACAAAAAAAGATTAACTTTTATTAAAAGAAAAATTTTAATGATAAAACAAAATATTTATATATTTATTTCTTGTCTCTGTGATCTATTAAAATCAGAATTTGTTTGCATTTTGTAAATTTATTTTATTTAAATATTAAAATTCTGTCATCGTTACAATTGTAAAAATCTTGTTTTTGATTTCTAAGTTAACATACAATTTGATTATATAAAATCAATTCATTGATAAACATTTATTTAAATTTTTTCTTAAATTGGACTGTTAAATGAAACATTGTTTGTTTCACTTTTTAAAAATTACAGAAAAATAGGTAGTTCAAAACACATATTTTTTTTAAGAACTCAAATTTTTTTTTGTAATTTTTGTATGAAAATTCACAATGCCAAGAAGTTATACATTTCATCATGTTTCATCGATGTATAATTGATGAACTGTATCATAAAATCGGGTCAAAAATGTTCTTTTAAATACTGAAATAAGCCAAATTTAACCAACCGTAAGGATGGTAAGGCTGGACAGTGAGGTCGGACTGAAGGGCCGTTAGCGTTACGATTTTTTCAGAAGCGCAGTAAGTTAAATAAAAATTTTTGATCCTTGAAATTTTTACATTAGTTTCTCATTCAATGAAAAATTGAATTTTTTTTCAAGAATTTATTGAGATCTTTAAAAATTCTGATTAAGTTTTCGATTTTTATGATAAATCTTTTATTTATAAATTTTGAAGAAATTTTTTTTGCCTAAAAATTGAAATTTTTAATTTTTAATTCTGGCGTTGTAAATTAATTGATAATTATTGAAATAAGATTAGCAAAAATGGCTTGAAACATTAGCTTATACCATTTTAGCTTGCGATTCCACATCATTTCGAAGACTCCCTCGATCTCGGTCTATTTTTTTTTTGGCCGGTCATGTGGCCTTCAGACCGGCCCCAACACTAAAAAAAAATCATAAAGATGGTATTGTGATGTTTCGTGTTAAAGAACAGAACAAAATGAAAAAATTTAAATTACTAAAATTTTAGAGTTTAGCAGAATTAGATAATTGATACAACTTTGAATTTTACAGCAAGTCACAATCACGAAAATAATTTTAATTTTTTAGTAAAAAATTATTCAATTTTTTAAAAAATTTTTGTAATTTTTTTATTATTTTTTACTGAACTAAATCAGAAATGTAATCTATAAAAATTTAAGAATTTAAAAAAAATATGTCACACACTTACTTCATTTATTTCTTATAAGCGCAATTATTTATTGATTTATTTATTTTATTTATAAGATTGATGTATAAAAGAATTTATTTGACTGATGTTCTTGATTGCGTAAATAATTTAATAAAATAATATCAAATATATTTTTGAATTATACAGGAATGCATCTACTTCTTTTAAAATAATAGTTGATATCATTTGAAATTTTAATTAACCAAAATTAATTAAATTTTTAATTTTAACTTTAAAACCTCGAAAATCTCGTGTTTATGATCATTTTATTAGAAAAAATAACTAAGGAAACATATTTTCAAAATAAAACAAAATTATTGATTTTCATTTCGAAAAGAAATTAAAAAATAAAAACAAATGTATCGCGATGTTTCACTTATTTTCTAATAAAAAATTCACATCCAAAGAAAACAGCTTTTTAATAATCTCATTTGTAAATTAAATTAATTTTCTCATAATAAAAACTTATTTAAGCATTTAAATTTTTTTCATTTTGACTAAAATATAAATTTACAAATTAATGTTTGTAATTTAATTCATAAATATCATTTCCTTCCTTTTGTCTTTTTTAGCAATTTCTAAATTTAAAAATATTTTAAGTATAAGCGTATAATTATTTCAAATTTTACAAAATAATTAAATTGAAATGATGTTTTCAAACGGGACCCTTTGGGTAATTGGATGAAAAAAAAAATTATTTTTGATTTTTAATTTTAAAAAAGGATACAATAGTTGAAACCCTTTTTAATTACAATGGAGTGTAAATTTCCGTTTTTTTATTAGTAAATTTTGTCTAAAATCAATAAAAGGATGATATTTATAGTTGGCATAGTATCACTTGTATCTCTTTTATTCTCTATATCAATCTGCTGTATAGTTTGTTCAAACAAGTCAAATTACAGACGTCTTGATCAAAGAATACATCCAGGTAGACAAAATTTTGATTATTTTGATTATTGATTTTGATTATTTAAAAGTCCAAAACGAATGTCAGAATTGCAAGTACAATCCGCCCAGAATGGTTATTTTTACTGACTATCAGACTTCAAAAATACAAAATGGCGCCTATTTTCTGGTCCCTTTTGAAGCTAATCAAATTCAGAGTAGATCAATGAATGCTGGCATGTTTCAAGCCAAGGAAGTGAACAATTTTAATAGAGAAATTCCTCTCAATCCTCCAAACTATTTGGTTCAAGAACCTAATACAAGCAAAATTTATCCACCATTAAATTAAAAGTTCCAAAAAAATTTATTTTATTAAATAATTGTGTTAGGAGAATTTAATTAGTAAAACAAAATAAATTTTATTTATTTATGCTCTGTAAACATTTCTGGGTATATATTTCCTTGGGCACTTAAGGTTTAAGACAAATTGATAGATAAATCCGGCTAAGAGAGCGCCGACAATCGGCCCTAGCCAATAAATCCAATGATTTTCCCATATACCAGTGACCAAAGCAGGTCCAAAGCTTCTTGCCGGGTTCATACTTCCTCCAGTAAATTTGCCTCCAAACAAACCTCCAATTACTACCGCAAGACCAATTTGTAGAGGAAAAGAGCCTCCAATATCTTTACGTGATGAGTCTACACAACTAAAGATAGTCAAGACTAGGATAAAAGTTATGATTATTTCGACGGCCAGACCCTGAACCAAATGTATGTCCGGATGCAAGGTTGTTACCGTGTCCATGATCAAACTTGCATTTTCGTTCTGATTGAAGACAAAGCCGTGTAGAATCAAAGCTCCTACATAAGCTCCAAGAAGTTGAGATACGATATAAATAATGGTCAGAAGAGGATTTATTTTGCCAGTGAATAAAAAAGCTATTGTTACTGATGGATTAAAATGACCTCCGCTAACATTGCCCATACACCATATCAATGTTGCCAGCGTAAGACCTCCGCCAAGACACCCTTTTAAAGTTAGAAATAAAATTTATCTAATAATTGTTAATAATATAATTTAAATTTTTTAAAATATTTTCTAAAATTTTACCATTCAGAGATGGGATTTTGTCCTCGGAAATGGGTAATCCAATGCTGCATACGTATAAAGTTAAAATTAGAGTTCCCAAAAATTCAGCCAAAGATTTCTGATAGGGACCAGGAGTTTTCAAATCTTGAAAACAGTTTGGATATGTTTTGATAGCTGTTGATTGTAAATTACAGGTTATCGATTGAGGTTCATTTTTTTCGTCATCATAGTTCAATTGAAAACATCCAGTTTGTGATAAATCAGCTCTGCTAGGATCAATGAATCTAGAGCTTTCTTCAAAAGACTCGTCATGCTCCAAACGACGAGCAGCCTTTTTCAGAGAAGACTTGGCATGCAAATTTACATTTTCATCATTCATTTTAAATTTGTTTTGAAGATTTTGGTCAACCTTTTTTATTTCAAATCTTGACGATGCTGGAAGCTGTCTTGTCATACAATCACCTAGAGGACTGTCTTCGCTCATCCTAGATAAATTACAAATTAGACGTGTCTTGCTATTTTGGTCATTAGTTTTACTTGGGTTTCTTTGTCTAATTTCAATTAATTGATTTTTTTAAAATTATGTTCAAATAAAATTTGAAAAAATAAAATTCTAAAAATTGATTTTAGTTAATGAGCTTTAATTATTTGAATTCAAGTCCTTATTTAAAATCAGGCTAAGGGTTTGAATTTTTTAAGCGTTCGCGGTTTCTATATGATGCAACAATAAACTATAATGAATTGTTCGAGCAAAAAAATTCAATAGCTTAAGAAAAAGTTGAAAAATTTGCTTTAGAGTAAATTTTTTTTAAAAGCCAGTTGTGTTCTATATTTATAATTTTTACATATTTTATTTTGAACAATTTAAATTCGCGGCCTAGTCGGAAAAAAAAGCTAAATTTTTTTTTCTAATATAAATGCTTCCATTATTTTCCATTTTTTTTGCCTTTGAATTTAAATATTCCATTTAAAAATGCGAGTTTTTTTTGAAATGAAATTTTTGGCTAATTTTCTAAATAAAATTATCGATTCAAATTAGAGTGAGATTTTTTATTTAAGGCATTTCCCATGAGTTCAAATTAAATGCTTTCCGTTTTAAAGAAAAATCTACTGCTAATGACTATTACTTGGTTGATTTTTATTATTTGATCTTTATAAATTTTTTATCAACTGCTAACCATTAGAAACACGTTGATAGGTTTTTAATAAAAATCTAGTAATTTTAATTATATTGTTACAAAGCCATTTCCTTTAAATTAGAATGATAGCTAGAAGCACCCTAAAACCAATTTTTTTTTGGCTCTACAACGATTTACTTAAAAAATTCAAAATTAATTTGCTTCTAGAAAGTGATAAAAAATTTTATCATTATTTTAGTAGTAGTCGTACAAAATACTGCGACCGAATAGGGGGTTCATAAAAACAAAATTTTCTTCCATTTTACTTTTTTTTTTAATTTTTGCATAAAACGGTATAAATTGTTATAAATAAAATAGAGCAAAAAAAATAGTCATTTTAATATTAAAAAAAACTTATAAATCGTAGAATGAAAAAAGAAAGAAATTTAAAAAAGAATTAAAATATAACTTGATAGCTGTAATTTAATTTCATTATCATTATTGAAAAGATGAACCTTAAAAAAATTTAAAAAATAGTTTCAGGACAAGAAATTAATTCGTAATCTAACTTCAATATAAAGTTAATTAAGTAATTTTATAATGAAAAATTTAAAAAAATAAAAAGAGGAAAACAAAATGGAGCACAATAAATGATTTTATATCATATTACAATTATTTAAAAAGCTGAAAAACTCTTTTCTTCAATTTAACAAAAATTGTTCAAATGTTAAAAAAATATTGTCACGATATTAATATCATTTTGAAAAAAATCGATTTAATTTCTTGAAGGATTGATCAATAAATTGTGTATTTTTATACTAAAACTCGAATAAAAAACAGAATTAATAAAAGGTTTGTATCTTAAAAATTGAAAAGAAGATGAAAAAAAAATTGATTTCAAATTGAAAATTTTAATTATTTTACCATTTGTGTAAATTAGATTTTATACATATTTTAATAATTTAGTTTCATTGAAAAAAAAATTTGATTATAATTTGACTGAATAAATTTACTGATAATATTTATAAAAATATTTAAAAATTTGAAAAAACGTTTTCATATTAAACTGAGATTAAGAATCAAATTTGCTCTTTTCTTTATGTTATTCACTAAGTTATCCAATTTCAAAATGTACTTGAAGTGAATATTTTGCGTGATTATTAAGATGATATTTTCTAATAGCATTAAATTAAATATCTTAATTTTCTCATGCAACAATTAAAATATAATATTTAAGTAAAAATAATAATTTCTTTAATAAATTTTACTTTATGAAAAAAAAAAATTATTTTTATCATAACATATAAATTTTGTTCTTTTAATCGACCAGTAAAAGAAAGACAGGTAAAATAAAGCAACAAAGACTCTCAAAATAATTTATAATTTATTTTTTAATAAAACTCGCTCTGTTCCCAGTTAGTAAAATTAAACTTAAAAGATACTTTAAGTGCGAAAAAAAGAAGCCTTGGTCTTGAAATAATAAAATTAGGAGTCGAAAAAAAATTATATCAAATATTATATCAAATATGATGAAACATAATTGTACCTCTCTACTAATGCAATGAAGCGTTTACTTTGAAATGTCATGATGGAAATTAAAATTTAAAATTTAAAAAAGAATTTTGTATATTTTTTTAAAATTTTTCAAACAAAAATAAAACTTATATTATTTCACAAAAATTTTAATTTCAAATATGAAAATGCTTGCAATATTCACTTAAAGCAACAAAGAACACTTAAAATTTTTTTTCTATTTAAAACTGAAAAAATGTTTGAAACACCGCACATTGGTAATGTATTTCAACAGTGGATACATTTTGTAATTCAAATACAAAAAATCTAATTTATCAATAACTAGAAAATGAGTAATTTTCATAATTTATTTGAGAGTCTTTGTTTCTTCACCATCATTTAGAAAATTTATAAAAAAAATACCTAAGGCTCTTTGCTTTTATTTATTCATCGTGTCCCATTGCATTTCTTTCAAAGTTTGAACTTGTTTTTTTGCTATTTTCAGTTAATAATCTGCTGGACAGTAACATTTAACAGAGTTCGATGCAGAATCAAAGAATTTTTGTTATTGAAATAATCCATTGTAGCTTGTCTGTTTGCTTTTTCTTCCATTTCATAATTTTTCCTCGAAATTCGGAAATCAAGTTTAAAATAAAAAACAATCATCATTTAGACTGAGACTCTCAGTTGAACTGTTTAAAAGACAACCATAATACTTTAATTATTTATTTAAAATACTTAAATATTAAATAATACTTAATGTTGATAAATGTAGATTAATGTACATAGGTTAGAAAACAGCCGAGCATGATTCAAAATTTTCAATAAAACCTAAAATAGGAAAAATCTTGATATTTTTATTCTGATTTTTTTAAAGATGGAAAAATAAATACTATAAAAAGGGTGCTACTATAAAAAGATTTTGATTCAATAATTACAAAGTTTTTCCACACATCTTTTAATATAAATAGCTTTAAAATTGAATTTTTTTTTACATATATATAATTTTTTAACAACAGAGATTATAGAAATTATAAAAATCAAAACATTTTTTTATATAGATTAATACTATCCCGGAATAATCCTATAAACAAAGTTACAACTCCAATTCAATTCTGATTTTTCAATTAATTTTTTTCTGTGATGAACTTTCAAAATTGAGGAAAAAATTTAGAAGAAAAAACGAAGAAAAACATTTTATTGAGAAATTTAATTAAAGAATAAAATGTAAAATTATAAAAAAAAAGGAGAGCATTTCATAGCACGAGCAGTGAAGCGTTAATTTAAAAAAATTTATGTATAAGCCTATTTTTTAAAAGTTTGTTCGCATTAAACCGAATATCGTTTTTCTGAATTTTTGATTTTCGAAATTTTGCTCTCGAACATCCGAAAAAATTGGCAGGATCACAATCACACAAGACACTGTCGCCAAACCTTTACCCGAGCTTAACCCAGACAAATCAACTGGAAACGACGGTGTTCACCCATGGGTCCTTAAAGAATGTGCACGAACACTCACTTTAACACTAATTTACCAATGCTCGCTGGACAAAAGCAAACAGTAAATTGCAAGAAGCCAATGTTACTCTGCTTTTTAAGAAAAGCAACACAACCGAGTCATCAAATTATCGTCCAATATCGCTCACATCTATACGGTGTAAAATTTTGGAAAAAATTTTAAAATCTCAACTATTGTCCTTTCTTTGTCAAAATAAATTAATTGCAAAATAACAACGCGGATTTGTGAACAAGAAAGTCTGCGTGACTAACTTATTAGAAACATTTGATTTTGGCACAAAACAATATCGAAACTTAACTCTAAAGATATTCTTTTATGATTTTGCCAAGGCCTTCGATAAAGTGTCTCACAGAAGAAGATTTTGGGATTAAATTTGATAATAAAAAAATTATTACTTTTGTATAACAATAAAAAAAAATTTTAGATTGCGTATAGAAAATATTTTATTAATATAAACTGTTTTTTAATTAAAAAAAATTTGAAAATAAACAATAATGGAAAAATAGAAATTAGCGGTTCTCCATAAAAGATAAATGTCATTTTTAATTTGATAGCCCAAAAATAAAGAGTATTTAATTTCCAAAAGGTTTTCGAAACAGTCTAACTCTAGTATTCCTAAGTCAATACAAAGTGAGATTTTATTTTACTAAAAAAAACTAGTTCAAAATTTAAATTTTGTCTCCATATTTAAATATTTAAATTTTTATTGAATTTTTTTGTTTATTTTTTTTGTGCAAAAAAAAAATCTATCTTTTATGAAAATTTTTATTCAAAAAGAAATTCAAAAATTTATTTTTTTGATTTCTCCGCTGTAACTTAAATAATTTGTTTAATTTCCATGCGCACTGAAAAGAAGTTCAGGACAGCCTGAGATTTAAATGTCTTGAACTTTTTTTTCTTAATCAATTTTTTATTTTTTCAATTAAATGATTTAGAAAAATTCAAATTTGATATATAAAATTAAATAAGGTAGATAATTTTTAATTGTTCTTTAATTTTATTTTGCACCTGCTCTTTAATTGAATTTAAACTGCAATAAACATTACAACTACTTAAATTGCTGCAAATTTTGACAACAAAAATCTTAATACATAAAAAATAATTCAAAATTTTGATTCATTCTAAATATTATACTTCTTCAATTTCTGCATTTAAAATCATTTTGATTCCTATTCTCTAAAAATTGTTTTTAAAAGATATCTAGTAATTTTGCATTTAAAAAGTAAATAGATAGAAAAATAGCTTTAAATTCTTTTCCCTTTGATTTAGCTAAGATAAGTTTTAATTTTATAAAATTTTTTGTTTAGATCTTTAGAATTTTTTCCAAAATCTTACTTGATTAACTTAAAAATTAGTATTATTCAACATAATTTATTTTTTTATTGGAAATTTTTTTTTTTCAAACTTAAATAATTTTTCAACCGTTTTTTAAATTTTAAAAAGATTTATAATCTAAATAAAAAACTAGATTTTTCAAGTGAAGTTTTGAAAAGGAAAAAGATGTTGTTCAAATTTTTTGGAACAACATTACCTTTTTGGACATTAATGACTCGTCTGCCGATCAACTCATTAATGTGAAAAAGGTTAGAGAAAAAACATAAAAGTAAGACTCGAAAATGGCCATTGGACCCGACAAGATTCATGGTTTTGTACTTAAAAATTGTGCTGAGTCGTTTGCTCTTACTCTTTCAATAATTTACAGAAAGTCGTTAACCGTAGGGGAGTTACCTAAAGTTTGGAAGCAAGCAAATGTAACGCCTTTACATAAAGGGGATTCGAGACTCTCTCCTAAGCATTATCGTCCCGTATCATTAACGTTTATTGTATGCAAAGTCCTGTAGTCCACAATTAAAGAATCAATGTTAGAGCACTTACTGAGAAACAAGTTAATCAATATCACAGCAAAAACAGTTTTCTACCAAAAAAAGCGTGCTTGGAGACTTTAGATCTCATTTCTGAAGCAATTTCTCAAGGTTTACCAGTTGATATCTTTTAAACAGATTTCGCAAAGGCTTTAGATAAAGTCTCCCACAGAAAGCTTTTGTAATAACTCATGTTTTTTGGTTTTGGTAATGGCCTGATCAATTGGATAAGGCGTTTCTGTTAGAACGTTCTCAAAGGGGAGTGTTAGGGGACACTAGCTCATTTTGGATTAAAGTTGGAGTTACACAAGGTTCAGTGCTCGGTCCTCTACTCTTTTTATTTATATAAATGATATATTGGATATTGTCCAAAAAAAGGTGTGAAGCTTATGCTGATGACACGAAGATCTTATCAACAGTTAATAATTTTAACTCGATTTATAAGCTACAATCAGATCTCAGCTAAATGTAGAAAAATGTTAAGTAGTACATTTTGGTATAAATAATCCCGAGTTTGAGTACAAGATTGGTTTGAAGCCCCTGAGTAAATCAAAATGCGAAAGAGATTTAGGTATTTAAATACAGAATGATTTAAAATGGGACAGACAAGTCAAGAATGCAACAGCTAAAGCAAATAGAATGTTGGGTATAATTAGGAAAGCATTTAAGTGTCCGTGCAGCGAGACTATCAAACTATTGTATTGCTCTATGGTTAGACCGTACCTCGAGTAAGCTGTTTTGGAAAAGGATATAAATGAGCTTGAGAAAGTTCAACGAAGAGAAACAAAATTGATTCCAGAACTGCGTGATTTGGATTATCAACAACGTTTGTCAAAGCTAAAGTTAACTAACCTGAGGACAAGAAGTTTAAGGGGTGACCTTATTCAAATGTACAAAGTGGTAAACAATTACGAACAAATGAATTTAACATAGGAATCAACTAGAGTCTAAACACAAGATCCGGAAGCCGAAGATATGAATTAAGGAGAAATATCTTTTGTCTAACGCGTGAATATGAAAATAATTGTCTTTCTAGATTTAACTTTTTTACAAATAGAGTCGTGAATGGATGGGACAAACTCCCGGAAGATGTGGTAAATGCGAAGAACCTGAAAAGTTTTAAAGCGAAACTTGATGTTTGGATGTCGAAACAAAAAGAAGCGACTGCTAAAAATCTTTGGAGTTATGCTTAGATAACCTCCAAGCTGCAGTTTAAACTACTTCTACTACTACTACTTTGGTCAAAATATCAAAAGCTGTACGATTGGAATCATAAGTCTCTTATTTAAAAGATTTATATGAATCGTTTAATATGTAAATACTCTTTTTTTTAGATAAGGAAATAATTCGATCAAGTTTCTGTTTTGTTGAAACCTTGATTGTCTTCCATTGTCGATTATTATATCAAAAAGCGAGCCAAATTCCAATCGTTTCAATGCATTGAAATCACTTTTACTTCCAATTAATAAATTTTAAGGTTTAATTTTAGTATTAAATCACAACCTTGGTCATATTCCAAAATAGATATTATTGAATTTTACAGATACTCTGTGATATAGCGACATCTTTGTCGATATCACTGGAAAGTTAATTAACTTAACCATGATCGTTTAAGTTAACAAGGAGCATAAATAGATGATCCAATACGTCTTACGACAAGATCGGAAAGACGGGCCCAAGGGTACTAATGTAAACATTACAAACATCTTCCAAAATAATAAGGATTTACCAGTTCCGTAGACAAGCCTAATTTCGAACACTTAGATTTTTTCATTTCGAATTGGACCAATAAACTATCCAATAAAATAGTACAATTTATGGATATATTTAGGGTTGGTCGACCGGTAGGAGGTAACCGGTTTTTAACCGGTTAAGTTTTAAGCCAATTAGGATGTATAACCGGTTATCAAATTGAGATGAATTTTCTGGTGATATTTTTCTTTATTTTTATTTTTTAATAAAATTATTTTTAAAAAATCAGATTTTGAAAATTTTCACAAAGAAGTCTTTTTGAAAATAACAATATAATATTTTCTTTTGAACATGCGTTTTTTTCTCATAAAAAATATTTCAAAAAATTAGCTTTCTATTGAATTTAATTTTCTTGAATAAAAAAAAATTGGTGCACCATGAAATTCTAGCACTTTTAGAAGCAATAAAATTTAAAAAAAAAATCTAAGCTTATGAAGCTTCTTTAATATTAATACATTTAAAATCTTATTCAAACCAAAATTAAAAAAAATTGTATTAAATTAAATTATCTCACTTATTTGAAATTCCGATGTCAAGTAATTTGATTGATTCAAATCCTCAGATGGTTTTTCCAGTCTTGAAAAGAAGAAACGAAAGTGTTGTATGGAAATATATGAAAAAATATGAGAACAAAATTGTTTGCCAAGTAATCAATTGTTCGGCAGAATAACTATTTCAAAACTATTTCAAGTTTGATGGCTGTTCATTTAGCTTACATTCATGAGATTCATGAAACAGGAATTGAAGACAATTCTGGAGAAACAACTTGCCCTAAAAGTCCAAGATCAAAACAAAATTTCTGAGCTCTTTATCGTTTTTGTTGAATCAAATATCCAATCATTTAGTAAAGCAGACGGTACAAAGTTTAGAAAGTTTGTCTTTCCTTTAAAACCACTTTTTGTTCTTCCGTATAGAAAAACTGTTCGGGAAATGATAGAAAGAAAGTTTGATGAAAAAAAGAATGAATTAAAGGATATTCTTGCAATTAGCATATCGAAGATAAATTTGTCATGTGATATTTGGACTTCATTGAGTAAAGTTCCTTATCTTGCAGTTAACTGCCATTTTATTACAAATGATTGGAAGCTAAACGAATATATGTTGGATATTATTTATTTTCCACATCCTCATGATGCAAGTTTTATTAGCAATACAGTTTTAGAGGTTGAATTTTGTTTAATAAAAATTTAAAATTATTTTTATTTTGGAATATAGATACTGAATGATTTCCAAATATCTAATAAGTTTCACTCATTTACAAGTGACAGTGCTGCAAATATGGTTTTAGCGGCTGAAATGTTTTGTTCCAACCAAGAAAAATCTTTTCATGTTCGATGTGCAACCTATATATTGAATCTAATAGTGCAAACTGGTTTGGAAAATGATTTGTTCAAAAGAAAAGATAGAAAAGATTAGATACTACTTGAAAAAAATTCATTCATCAACAAAATAAATTCAATTTTTTGAGAGTCAAACGGTTTCAAAAAATGAGCCAAAACTAAAAGTTGAACTTGATGTCGAAACTAGATGGAATTCGACACATGAAATGCTACAAGTCGCAATAAAAGTAAGAAAATCAATTACAGCGACTTAAATCCATCTTGAGAATGAAAAAGACTCAATTTTCCAAGAATTGAAACAACTGATTGGAATTATGCTGAAAAATTTATAGATTTATTAGAGCCATTTAGACAGGGTAAAATAATTGATTCTTTTAAGATATTAATCTAAATATTGATTTAAAGGAACTATTGATCTTTCTTTTTCTAAGAATTTTTCTTCGTCTCATTTCCATGCTTTTAACAAGTAAAAGATGATTTAAACTAGTTTGAAGCTGATAAAAAATTTGATTTTGTTCATGATGCGATCAGAATTATGAAATCAAAATTTGAAGAAAACTGGATTAAAATTTTGGATAAAACACTAATCTGTCATGTTTTGGATCTAAGATTTTAAAAAATAATCTTCTTAACTTGACTACAATCAAAATTTAATAGTCAAACGGAAGTGTTACTGTGTTGTCATCAAAGTTTAAAATTGGCGCTAGATTCATAACAAATCAACGATTGATTGAGGAAATTAATTAAATCAAATCAAATTACATTTCTCATAATAATCTAATCAGAATCGATTATAATACGATCAAATTTCAAATTCATAATTTGAAAAAAGCTCTTTTTCAATCTTGTCGTTTGGCTTAGCAAATTTGAAAAATCAAATTTTATTAATAGCGTCATCACGTGGTACACAGAACTATAAAAATTTGTGTGTTAGCAATGTCGCTAACCAATCCTTACCTAAATAGACGCTGGATTTTTAAAAATTCGGTCAAACTAAACCTTAAAAAGTTAGATAAACAAGTCACCCACAAAATTATATTTATGATTATTCAAAATTATGACTCTCTTGATGTTACCCTTAATCAAGTCGAGAATGAATCAATCACGTCAATTTACAACTTTTCGTCGAATAAGATATGGATTATCGAATTCAAATACTCATCTTATGTAGAAGAAATTTTTGGTCGAGAAATTGACATTAATGGCACAATTTATAAGCTTGAAGATGCGAATAAAATCCCGGATCTTAGAAGATATTGTACATTTAGAATCCACTTTCAAGCATGCCTTTTTGGAAAAAAAATAAACAAATTAAGAACACAGAAAGGATCAAAATTAATATCAAATTTGATCTCAAAAAACTAGGAATTAAAAACTGATAAGGAAAAAGGAAAATGCTTCGGAGATATATTATCTTCAACATTTAGTCCTTACTCTGATCTAATAGATACTGAAAAAGATAATGAAATAATTAGCTTTAATTTTGACCTCAAAAATTACAATCAGTGTAATTTCAATGATCCTATTTGCTCAAACGAACTTTCACTGGCTTTAAAAAGACTGAAAATTGAAGCGGCTTCAGGACCTGACCAAATACATAATCTAATGCTTAAAAATTTACCAAGAAATTCCTTAATAGAAATCTCAAAACTTTTTAACCTATCTCTGCGACATGGTATTATTCCAAAATCATGGAAAACTGCGAACATAACTATGATTCAAAAAAATACATCTTCTCCACAAGATCCTTCAAACTAAAGACCAATCAGTAAAACAAGTTGCCTAGGAAAGTTACTTGAGCGTATAATCTACACAAGACTCTACAATTTTTTAGAAAAAAATTTTTTACTTATCCAGGAACAATCAGAATTTAGGAAACATCGGAGAACTTCCGATAATCTTTACATTTTGATTCAAAAAATTATAGAGTCATTTAATAGAAAGAAAAGAGTTTGTTCCCTTTTCTTTGATATTTCTAAAGCCTTTGATAGGGTTTGGCACGAAGGTTTAATTTATAAATTAATAAAAATAAATCCACCACAATATTTAATTAACTGGATTAGATCCTTCTTAGACTCAAGGACATTTAGGGTGAATGTGAATGACTACTTGAGCGACGAATATCAAATAACTGCAGGTGTTCCTCAAGGCTCAGTTATTAGTCCTCTTTTATTTAGCATTTATATTAATGATATCCCTAAAAGAAGCAAAACAAATAATGAATACTCTCTTCTTTTTGCAGATGATCTAGTTACTTTTTTTATTTACAACAAAAAGGGGAATCTTGAAAATAAGATAAATAAATACACCAACGAGCTAGAACAATGGCTAATTAAGTGGAAAATGAAGATGTCAGTTGAAAAGTCTTGTTCAGTAATATTCTCTAGGTACAAGAAAGAAAGTGATAATCTTAACTTAAAAATTTATGGAAATAGAATAAAGGCCAAAAGGAAATTAAGTTTCTAGGAATTAAATTTGATTCTAAATTAAATTTTAATACACTGGTTGACGAAATAAAAGGACGTTGCAATACAAGGCTAAATCTAATTAAGATTCTGTCAAACAAAAAATGGGGTCTTAATCATAAATGTTGGGAAATCGTTATAAATCTTTAGTTGGTTCAATTCTAGACTATTCGTTTCCTTGCTTGAATTCATTTTCAGAAAATAATATCAAAAAGTTACAAGCAATTCAGAATACAGCAGCAAGATCTATCCTCAGATAAAAATATGATACTCCCTCCAGCATCATGCATCAGGAGGCTTTTAATAAACTTAAATTACTGACAGTCTCGAATCGACTTCTAATTTTACTCAACTTAATTTTTTATTTTTTATTTTTATTTATATTCTGAAGGAGCTTTAGCTCGGTACAGTTAACAAATAAATAATAAATAAATAAATTTAAAAAAAATTCACCTTTCACCTACAAAGACTCCAACCTCAATACTCATTTAATCGAGAGCGAAAGACATTTAATAGTTCAATTCAAGAGAGAAGAGATTGTTTTGTATTTTTTTTTTGTTTTGGATTGACTCAGTCCTGTCCCAACATATCTCTCACTCATCTCAAAAAGTCGTTTCGAGACTGTTAGTAATTTAAGTTTATTAAAAGCTTCATGATGCATCATGTTGGAGGGAGTATCATATTTTAACTTAAGGATATATCTTACTGCTGTATTCTGAATTGCTTGTAACTTTTTGATATTATTTTCTGAAAATGAATTCAAGCAAGGAAAAGAATAGTCTAAAATCGATCCGACTAAAGATCTATATAAATTTCCTAGTGTGTTTTGATTGAGACCCCATTTTTTTTTGACAATATCTTAATAATATTTAGCCTTTTATTGCAGCGTAAAGTTTGTTGAATACATTTTTATATATATTATGTAACAAGTTGATTTTTTACTCAATTAAGAAATTAATTTAATTGAAATTGATACATTAATCAAGTTAAATTGACAAAAATCAAAAAATAAACAATTCTATGATAAATTTCTACTTTACAAATTAATTATCTACTATTGAAAATATTTATCAATTTAAGTATATATTTTTATCCTAAAAAATTAAATACATTTAGCAAAAAATATTTTTAAACTGAAAAAAAATATTTATCTTTTAAAGAAAAACTAAAAATCACATTGCTAAGATAAGTAATTTGATTTAAAATAAATTTTATTATAATAATGCATTTAATATTAATTAAAATGCTTTGTTTTTCGTTAGGAGATAAATATTTTCTTTTTTGTGATTAATTTAATTAATAAAAAGGCGATAAACAACAAGTTGCTAAATTATTTTTTTAAGAGATAAATATTAACTAAAATTTTTTAAAATTACGTTTGAAAATAGTTTATCAGCGCTCATGTGAAATCAATGTAAAAAAAACTTGATAATTTTAATTTTTAGTCTTTAAGACTTAAATTAGATCGCTAGAATAAGCATTATTTGAATAGATAAATATAATAATATTATGAAATTAAGATAATTTCAGTTTTAAATTCTAATTAATTTTTTAATTTAAGAATATAGAAAGTATAATGGAAAAAAAAAATTATACCGAAAATTTTTTTAAATTGCAACTTTTGTTAAAAAAATCAAATGAATTTATTAGAAATTTGTTTATCGAAATCTATAAATTTGAAACAAACAGTGCATGGATTGAAAGTGGTAAAAGTGCTGAGTTGTTTTTTGAATCACAAAATGGTAAAACTGCCTTTAATATGATGACGAAAATTCAGAAAAAATATGCTCTAAATGGCGACACATCAAAATGGGACATCAGTTTGATGTATTTAATTTTTTCGAATACAAAATTAGTTGATAAATCAAAACTAAAGCATTTAGAAAAAATTAGAGAAATTCGCAATAAAGTAGCACATAATTCGGATATGAGCTTGAATGATCAAGAATATCAGACTTGCTTGTCTCAACTTGAACAATGTTTGATTAATTTAGGAATAAATAAAATAGAAATTGGCCAGTTTTTGTCTAATTTAAAAGAGAATAATAACGCAATTAAACAATCTAATAACAGCGATAAAATTTTAGATTTAAAAAGCAAAGCAGATGAAAGCTTTGCACAAAATAATCTTGGTGAGTCAATTGAGCTATACTCCCAGGTAATTGATCTTGATATGTCTGATGATTTAAAGTCAAAAATATACTCAAATCGGTCTTTAGCCTATCTGAAATTGTTTGAAAAAAAATTTAGAAAAAACAAAGATTCGCTATTTAAAGCTTTGATCGATGCTGAACAATCGGTGAATTTTAATCCAAAATGGTTCAAGTCATATGCTTGTGTGGCCCAAGTTTATATGGAATTCAATGAAAAAGAAAAAGCAATTGAGAATTATACCAAAGCTTTAGTTTTAAATCCATCAAATGAAGAAATAAAATCATTGCTCGCCAATATTAGATATTTAAATTTTGAGCAAAATCGTTATTCTCATTTGAACGCTAACACACGGCCAAAAACGACAGAAGAACGATTTGAAGAGTTCATTCAAAAACAACAGCCTAGATTTGGTATCAGCTCTGATCAATTGGCTGACAATATTAAAAATTGACAAATAAACTTGAAAAAAATTTGAATGATGTTTTTTTGGCTCATGAATATCGTGATGGTTCAGCAAAATGCACTCAAGACTATGAAAAGGCAGCTAAATTATACAGTAAAGCAGCCATGAGTGGAAATATTGAAGCCATATACAATTTGGCTCTGTTAACATTTGATGGTAAATGTGTTAAACAAGATTACCAATTAGCACTAAGCTTACTTAAAAGAGCAGCGAGTCAGCCAGCTTTTAAAATAAATAAATTCTCAAACGAAATTCCAGTTGCAGGCGTTGCTGAATCACAGCATTTTTTGGGCATTATTTATCATGTAGACAAGAATATCGCTTTAGCCATTGATTTCTATCAAAAAGCTGTAGATACAGTCAATCCTCCGTACAACGAAACCCCATAGAACGAAAAACCCTATAGAACGAATTCGATTATCAGAACCGATTTCGATCAATGGAAAATGAATACTTTTTATCTTCTATAGAACAAATTTCGATGCAACGAAAACCCGATACAACAAGGTTCTTCTAACGAACCAATTAATCTTTTTCTTAAGAAATAAAACTTCATACAACGAAAAATCAAAAAAAAATTCGCACCTTTATATTATAAAAAAAATCTTTGGAAATAAAGCAAAAATTTAATTGTTCTTTATTTGACTTTATCTATATTCTCTCAATAAAAAATATATATTTACAGGTAAAAATTTTATCTGTTAATCTTTTTATTAAAATGAGTGAAAATAGATTTCGAAAAAAATGCTTATGTTTCAGTCGACTCAAATTTAGCAGCACGTGGTTCGCTTTCTGATTTGCAAATTTTAAATACAGTTGCTACAAAAAAAGAAGAATCAGACAATAGTGACAGTGAAATTGAAGAGTTAACTCAACCGAAAAAGTCAATCATTAGTTCAAAAGAAGCAATCGAACGAATTAACGATTTAAAAGATTTTTTTTTAAATCAACAAGAATATGATTCATCAAATATCGTTAACTTTTTGTTTAATATTGAAAATTTGGTAATTGAAAAAAGTTGTATAAACAAACAACTATTACTTCGTATGTTAAAAAGGATTAATTTTTCATTTCATTTTATTTTTTTATAAATTTTTTCACCTTTTTCATTTATTTTAATAAAAATTCAAAATAATAAATCTTAAAATTTATTCAATGCTTTTGTATGGGATTTTCGATAGAACGAATTTCGATACAACGAATATAAAAATTTCCGCCTAACTTTGTCGTTATATCGAGGATTGACTGTAATGGTTTTCCTGGCTCAGCAAATAATCTTAGCATACTTTATTTAAAAGGTGATGGTGTAAAAGTTGATCTGGATAGGGCTGAAAATTTGTTCTTGTTTTGTCATAAAAAAGGCTGTTCGGATTCAATAACTAATCTTGTTGATTTGTATTTAGCTAAAGGTGATTCGACCAATGCTCTTTTATGGCATAAACGAGCACTTGAAAACAATTCATTAATTGACTTGAGCCGAAATGAATCAATTTTAAAGGCAATAAATGACTTAGATGAAATGAAAAAGCTGGCCAATATTCCTACAGATCAAAGTATAGATTCGTATCTAAAAAATAATTTGCCTCATGTTTATAAATTAAAGAGCAATTATCAGTGTAAATCTTATCCAAATGAAAAAAAACCTAGAACATATGATCCAGAGATGCTTGTGGAGCATGCAAATAAAGGCTCTGCAATTGCTCAAAGAATACTTCATGCTTTGTTTATTTTCAGTGGTGCCTTGAGCGATTATGTTAAAATTACAAATTTAGACAATTTTCAATTAAATTCAATAGTTGAAAGAATGTCCCAAGCTATTCAAATAGAAAGTCTTGTCTGTCAACTCCCGATTGAATTACAAGATGATTTAATTAATAAATTGGAGAAAATACTGGCTTTGAATTTACAAGATGAAGAAAATTTTAACGCAAGTATTTGCTATGTGCATTTAATTATGGCTAATTATGAGAAAACTATTATGTTCATAGATGAGGCTTTGAAAAAATATCCAGATTGTTTACATATGCATCTAGTTAGAGGGTCTATTTTTTGCTTTTTGGAAAAATATGAGCAAGGTCTAAAAGAATTTGAATATTTGATCAGAATACAGCCAGACAACTTTGAACTTTATTATTTTAAAGCAACTGCTTTGAAAAATCTTGGAAAATTTAACGAAGCATTTAAAAATTATGAATTTTTTATTCTAAATTCTGAGAAAGATGCACGCGAATTACCAGAGGCTTACTATTCAATGGGTCTAATTCAAGAAATTTCATCACCAAAAAATAAAATATTGAATTCAATGAATAAAATTATACAAAAATATCTTAATAAAGGCAAACAAGCCGAGCAAGACCAGTTGCCATGCTTTTTGCCATTTGAAAGTCACTCTAAAGACATGCTGTCAAATATGGTTGACTTAATAAACAATAAAATCAATAATATACCACAATTCAATATTCACAATGATAATTATCGCTATGAACTTATAAAAGAGCATAGAAAATCATTTCTAGACATTCAAAATTTAATTTTGTCATCTCAAATTATCATTAAAGCAACTTTAGTACCACCCAAAGCCCAAAAAGCTATGTCTTTTTTAGAAGACTTCAAGGAAATTTATCTAAAACAAATAGACTTTACCAAAGATGAAATATTAAATAAATTTTATATCAATTTAAGAGTGTTTGACTATCCATTTTTTGGATTAACTTCTGTTTTTTTTCTGGTCGAAGATCAAAATGGTACGATGGAACGATTGAGTGTTTACAATTTAGGAGACGATTACGAAAAAATAAAACAAGATTTTAAAATTGGCACTTGGATTGCAATTATTAATCCTTATATTAGACAAGCAGCTGATGGAAAGCCAATGATTAGAGTTGATGATGTAAAAAGTATTAAATTTACTGGAAAGTATACAAACAAAATGTGTCAATATTGTGGAAAAGCCGATTCTAAATTTAACTGCTCAAAATGCATGAAAGCATTTTACTGTAGTAAACAATGTCAAGTGGATGACTGGAAGCAACTAAACCATAAGCTTGTTTGTTTTTAGCTTACAAACAACTACAAATTTTTGACTATATTTTTAAAAAATTGTTCTTTTTAAGTTTAAAAAATTTTTAAGAAGGATTGAAAAGTTTGTACCAATACCATTAGGAATTTTGGAACAAAAAACAAAAATTTTTAATTTGAATACTTTTTTTTCTGACTTAATTTTGAAAATTCTATCAATCATAAATCCTTGGTATAAATTTTAAGTGAATTTTGGTTAATATTCTAGAACTTTCTAAAATAACTAAAATAATCTAGAGATATTCAGTTTTAGATAGAAATAACACCATGAAAACATAACTTTCTTTCTTGGCTAAGCCAATTTAAACCTAATATACCAGTTATTTTGGCAAATTGAAGTTTCTGATCTAAATTTTTGTGCTCATGCTCAAAATTTATCTTTTAAAAATTTTTTAATGTGTTTGAAATGATAAATGCAGAGACATGTTTTTATGTGTAGTAAACTATGTTAAACCATATCTGAGTGTTGTGCATAATTTTATATGCAAAAATTTTTTGCAGAAATGTACATTTATAAAATATTAAGTTTAGCATTGAATTTTAACTTTGAAAATGTCTTTCTGAAAAAAAATTAAAATTCTAAAATAACTTATAAACCTTGTTTATAATAAAAAAATTTTGAATATGATCATTTTAATTTGATCATAAACTTCAATTTGCCATTATTTTGGATTGTGTGGGTAATGGAATTATAAAACAAGTTTAATCATTGATATTTCATTATCAGTTAACAAAAATTTGTATCACACAAATCTAGCTTTGCAATAAAACTGCATTTTATTTAATTTTTTGTTAAAATTTAAGGAAATAAACTTTCAAAATAATCTTTCTACACTCTTAAGAGTAATGAAAATTTGTCAAATATGATGCTTCTTTAATGGAATCTTGAGATAAGATAAGCTATATCATTATTTATTTTATTTATTTATTTGTTTTTTGTACCGAGCTAATGCTTGTAACTGGTTTATAAAAAAATAAAACATTTATTACTTAAATTTATTTTTATTTATTAAAAAATAGTTTGTGTTTAAAACCCTGCCAGTTTGGAATGGATCTTAGTCATTCCTTTCAACCACATTAAAAAAAACAAAACAATCCGACACGAAAACGTCCACGTACACTTCCTTGTTTAATTTTATGCGTATTTACACATACGCGTACACAAACATGCCTCATTTACACTATAAAAACGTTAAAATAACAGGTGTATGTGATAGAACATTTGTAATTTTTAATTTAAGAAATTATTTTTATAAATTATCTTGAAAAATAAATAGAAAATTTTAAAATTCTTTTTTTTAAACCAAATTGTGCCAAAAATTTTATAATGAATGTTATAATTATTTTTCTTTCGATTTATTTTATTTAATTTTGTTTATCTTTAAAATAAATAAAACTCAAAAGAGTATTTTAACAAATTAAAAAAAATGACACCAAAAAAAAAATTCTAATTCTACAAGGCCGTTCTGTTCCACTCGCTAACTAAGATCAAATACTAAAAGAATAAACTAACATAATTCTGACCGGTCATATAATTCTATCAACATGCAATTCTGGGAAGTCAATTGAGTGAAAATTCAAATCTTGAATAAAGGCATTGTGAATTTTGGTACAAAAAACAAAAAAACATGTAAAAAATGTCAAAGCTCAGGTTCTGAAGGAGCAAAACATGTTCTGTAAATTGGAGCATCTGAAACATCCTTTGTACCACAAATAAACTGATTCTGCAAAACTCTGCACTACATCTGCAAAATTCATAATTTTGTGAATTATAGTATAAAATCAGAAACAAAATATAAAATACACCATAGATTTAATTGGACAAGCGAAAAAATATTCTGTAAAATGTAGCAACTAGTACATCCTCTATACCAACATTTAATGTACAAATAAAATTCTAAAATTAAAAATCTTACGAAGCATTTAAATCACTGTTTAGGCAACCTAAAGTATAGAATTTTAAAATTTTGATATGTTTTAAATGTGTTTAATAATTTTTCAATACTATTTAATTGATTATTTTTTCTAAATCGAAAAAATTTAATTTAATTTTTATTTTTTATCAAAAGCCCTTATGGCAAACTGAGGCCACTACATTTTACTGTGCACGAACCTACATACGACAACCAGAACATCTAAGAACCCAGCTATCTCAAAAACTCCATGTGCCTGGTGATAATCGAGCTGATCAGGCGCGAAAATCTGATGCCAGATCTATTCAGCATATCCAACATATCTGCTGAGCACAAAAAGCTAGGGTTGGTCGACCAGTAAGAGGTTACCTGTTTTTAACCGAATAAGTTTTAAGTCAATTAGGATGTATAACAAGTTATCAAAATCGGTTAAGATGGATAACCGGTTATCAAATTGAGATGAATTTTCTGGTGATATTTTTCTTTATTTTTTTTTTCTAAATAAATTATTTTTAAAAAATCAAATTTTGAAAATTTTCACAAAGAAGTCTTTTTGAAAATAACAATATAATATTTTCTTTTGAACATGCGTTTTTTTCTCATAAAAAATATTTCAAAAAATTGGCTTTCTATTGAATTTAATTTTCTTGAATAAAAAAAAATTGGTGCACCATTGAATTCTAGCACTTTTAGAAGCAATAAAATTTTTAAAAAAAATCTAAGCTTATGAAGCTTCTTTAATATTAATACATTTAAAATCTTAATCAAACCAAAATTAAAAAAAATTGTATTAAATTAAATTATCTCACTTGTTTGAAATTCCGATGTCAAGTAATTTGATTGATTCAAATCCTCAGATGGTTTTTCCAGTCTTGAAAAGAAGAAACGAAAGTCTTGTATGGAAATATATGAAGAAATATGAGAACAAAATTGTTTGCCAAGTAATCAATTGTTCGGCAGAATAACTATTTCAAAACTATTTCAAGTTTGATGGCTGTTCATTTAGCTAACATTCATGAGATTCATGAAACTGGAATTGAAGATAATTCTGGAGAAACAACTTGTCCTAAAAATTCAAGAAAATATTTTTTTGTTCAAAACAAAATTTCTGAGCTCTTTATCGTTTTTGTTGAATCAAATATCCAATCATTTAGTAAAGCAGACGATACAAAGTTTAGAAAGTTTGTCTTTTCTTTAAAACCACTTTTTGTACTTCCGGATAGAAAAACTGTTCGGGAAATGATAGAAAGAAAGTTTGATGAAAAAAAGAATGAATTAAAGGATATTCTTGCAATTAGCATATCGAAGATAAATTTGTCATGTGATATTTGGACTTCATTGAGTAAAGTTCCTTATCTTGCAGTTAACTGCCATTTTATTACAAATGATTGGAAGCTAAACGAATATATGTTGGATATTATTTATTTTCCACATCCTCATGATGCAAGTTTTATTAGCAATACAGTTTTAGAGGTTGAATTTTGTTTAATAAAAATTTAAAATTATATTTTATTTTGGAATATAAATACTGAATGATTTCCAAATATCTAATAAGTTTCACTCATTTACAAGTGACTGTGCTGCAAATATGGTTTTAGCGGCTGAAATGTTTTGTTCAATCAAGAAAAATCTTTTCATGTTCGATGTGCAACCTATATATTGAATCTAATAGTGCAAACTGGTTTGGAAAATGATTTGTTCAAAAGAAAAGATAGAAAAGAAAAGATTAGATACTACTTGAAGAAATTCATTCATCAACAAAATAAATTCAATTTTTTGAGAGTCAAACGGTTTCAAATAATGAGCCAAAACTAAAAGTTGAACTTGATGTCGAAACTAGATGGAATTCGACACATGAAATGCTACAAGTCGCAATAAAAGTAAGAAAATCAATTACAGCGACTTAAATCCATCTTGAGAATGAAAAAGACTCTTGAATGAATTGAATCAACTGATTGGAATTATGCTGAAAAATTTATAGATTTATTTGAGCCATTAGGACAGGGTAAAATAATTGATTCTTTTAAGATATTAATCTAAATATTGATTTAAAGGAACTATTGATCTTTCTTTTTCTAAGAAAATTTCTTCGTCTCATTTGTTTTCATGCTTTTAACAAGTAAAAGATCATTTAAACAAGTGTGAAGCTGATAAAAAATTTGATTTTAATTATGAAATCAAATTTTATGCGATCAAAATTATGAAATCAAATTTTGAAGAATACTGGATCAAAATTTTGGATAAAACATTAATCTGTCATGTTTTGGATCCAAGATTTAAAGCACATTATATTGTTTGTAGATTATTTAAGATTTTTAGTTTTTATTGTAGATTTTTAGTAAAAAAATTAATAGATATATATCAAACTTCTATTGATTCTAGTCCAAGTCTACCGAGTACGTCTATAAATATAGAAAAAAAAGAATGATCGTTTACTTTAATGGAGCGTATGATTTCTAAGATTACAAATACAAGAGAAAATGATGAAGATGAACCCTCAACTTATCTAAAGCAGCCTCCAATTATTTATTCGAATGAATATGATATTTTACAATGGTGGAAAGAGAATAACAAAGATCTTCCTTTCATGGCCCAGATTGCAAAAGACTATTTATCATTAATGCCTACCAGTGTTTCTTCTGAAAAATGCCTTTCGATTGGCACACTAACAGTTGATAAAAATAGAACACGATTGCACTCAAATACAGTACTACTTTGCTTAAAATCTTGGATTAGTTGAAAAAAAAAATAAAAGTTTGATAAAAAAAAATATTTTTTTTGTTATTTCCATTACTTAATTTTTTTTGAAAATATAAATTTTTACAAATTAAAACTAGACTGGTGATGCCGGTTTTTTAAAATCCTAGAAGTTTTCAAATTGATTTTGATAGCCGAATTTATTTTTAAACCGGTTTTGATTTCTGGTTATAGATTCAAACTGGTTTTGATAACCGGATATAGATTCAAACCGGTTTTGATAACCGGATATAGATTCAAACCGGTTTTGATAACCGGTTATAGATTCAAACTGGTTTTGATAACCGGATATAGATTCAAACCGGTTTTGATAACCGGTTATAGATTCAAACTGGTTTTGATAACCGGTTAGGTTTCTAACCGGTCGACCAACCCTAGATATATTTGTATACAATCGAACTTCTAAAATCAAATCGAAACTATGTTTTCAATGTGCAATTATTATTATTATTTATTTCAGAAATTACGCAAGATTTGGCGATGAAAAAAAATTAAATATAAAAGAATAAAAATATAAAAAAAAAACTCTTAAAATAAATAGAAAATTAGATTTAAAAAACTTTTTTGCTGGTGGTTTGCTCGATTTAATTATGGGTAAAATTTCCTCTAGAGCTTTGAATCCAACAAAATTACAGTTACTTTTTTACTTAGAATATACTTGAATCTAACAGCTGTTGCAATTCGGGAATTAGAGGGTTCGATTAGTGGTGCTGCTTTGTGGGCATTTAACGGAAATAAATTTGTGCCAGTAACAGGTTCATTTTTTGGTTTAGCTGGTGGTGCTACAATTGGAATGAGTGCTGGAACTCTAAGAATCCAAAAATTTTATAACGAAGAACAACTTATCAAAATGGATAAATAAATCTATTTAATTTTAAAAATTGCTCTTTATTTTAATAATTTTAATGTAGTAAAAAATTTGGTTAAATTATTTTGACTTTTTCAATAATTTTTAAAATATTTTTGGCTTGCAGTAAAGAAGGCATGTCTATCATTTGGCCTTTATAAGTAAACGCACCCTTAATTAAAAAAAAAATTAAATATTATTAAGAAATTTATTTATTTTAATTACAGCTCCTGATTTTTGATGATGCTCAAAGGCCTCAACAAGACCAGTGGCCCATTCGACCTTTTCTTTGGACGGAGTGAAAGCATTTTGGCAAACATCGACCTGTCCCGGGTGAATAACCTGTTTTCCAGTAAAGCCCATTCTTGCTCCTTGTTCGCACTGCGTTTTCAAGCCTTCTAGGTCTTTAAAATCAATATAGACCATGTCAATAGCTTTGAGTCTATAAGCCTTGCAGTAAGTGACTAATTTTTGTCTTGCATAAATTAACTCGTGAGACTCCTTGGTTCTTGATGCTCCAATATCTGCACAAAAATCATCTGATCCAAACACAAATCCCTCCAAGTTGAATCTTCCATGGTATTTTTCAGCAGACAGACTCAAAGCTGTTTTGATAATATCGTTTAAATTAATCAAACTAATGGCTGATTCCATGTAAAAAAACATGTTTAAACTATCGAAATCTTTGTATTGTTTAGTTTGATCATGGAGGGTTTCGAACAGCCATCCAATTTCTTGAGCATTGTTGGTTTTCGGAATAAAAATGCATTTTGGAAGAAGATTTCTTGTGGTATTTTTACACTTTATTTCCTGTTTAATAGTGAAAATAGTTTTTATGTCCTCAAAGGCTAAGCTTGTTTCAGCCGGGTTTATTCTCACCGTGAATTTTCCGTCTGCATTATTTTGAACTCTTTCATCTGAATCAAACAAATTACGGATTTTTTCTCGGGCCTCGGATTTTTTGTTTAGAGCTACTCCGTCTTCGCAGTCTAGAACAATACAGTCCGCATTTGTGGCAAATATTTTTGAGAGTTTTTTGCTATCGTTGCCTGGCACATAAAGACAAGCTCTTGATGGGGATGAAGCCTTCAAGCCAATATCAGGATTAGATAAACTTGAAAAAGTTAAATATTTTTTCTTTTCTACTGATTTAATCAATCGATTTAAATTAGATCTAATTGAAAACATTTTAAAAATTAAAATTTGTTCATTACTTTCGTTATTTTTTATTTCAAAATTTCAAATTAAACAAAACATTCTGTTTTGACGGCAAAAGTTTTGAAGAAGTGGGCTTAATAAAGCTAAAATGCAATGTTTATTTTCAAATTTAGAATTAAATTGGTGGCCAAAAAGTAAAGAAACACGAAACTATTTTATCAAAAAAAGACCATTGCTGGGTGATTTAACTTCTTTATTAAGTTCCATTTGAAGACATATACCAAGTCAGTTATTAATAATTGCAAACATTTTTGTAATAAAATTTTTTTCAATAACATTATTTTGTTTTTTGAAATTCTTAAAAGGAAAAAAAAAACTATAGAATTAGATTATTAAAAATTGCTCTTTATTTTAAAAATGTTTATGTAGTAAAAAATTCTATCAAAAAAAGCTAATCGGTTAGAGTTCTATCTATTAGTTTGCTTTCTTTCGTAGTCATAGCTAGAAACAACGAAATATGAATTTATACATCAGTTTATACTCAAATAATGCTGAATTCGATGGTTGTAATTTAAAAAAAAATACAACTAACCATTAAAACGTTAAATACAATTACTTGATTTATTTGTTATTTTTTAAGTAAGCTCAATTTCTGTTACGATTCGTCAAAATCAGAGTTATTTAAAAATCTTAAGTCAAGCCAAAGTCACTGACTTAAAATTTTTTTTAAGTCAATTTTATTTTAACTAGCAATTATTGCTTAATAATTTATTAATGCGAAGTATTAATATAATTTTAATTTTTTTATATTTATACATTTCCTAAAAATTCATAAATTACCGAAAAAATGAGCATTTTTGAAACAGGATTAATATTTGTAGGGGCAAACACTTTTGAAGTATAAAATGGTAAAGAAATGTCTAAAGTTTTTATGAAGAATTTTATTCTAACTTTTTTTGTGTAAAATTGAGAATTTACTATAATCAGCCAAAATTTGATAATAAAATCTAATTCCATTCAAAATAGATCACATTTTATTCACGAAAACCCCTTTTTTGAACTTGGTATAATTTCATCGTTTTTGGGATGTTTTTGATGATATCTTTTGAACTGAGCATCGGAAAAAAAAGAAATAGGTAGCACTAGAGAGCTGATAAAGTTTTCTTTTCAACGATATACAATACTATATTGGTAAAAAATGAAATTCTCGAGGACATTTTTAAGGTTGATTAGAGCTCAAGATCACCAGGGTTTTTTGCTACCTATTTGTCCAACGAGTTATCGATTGTATTATATATATATATATGTTCTCATTCTTTATCTGTATAAAATTTCATCGGAAACAAACATTCTTTCACATTATTTTTTAATTAAAAATTTTGGTCAAGCTTAATTGAACACCCGTTGTTGTTGCTTATTAATTTGAATCTTTTTATTTAAAAAACTTTTATAAAATAAATCCAATAAATTCTATTTAGATTGCATTTGTTAAGATAGTTAAGAATTCCATCGCTATACTATCAAAGAATAATGCCTGTTTTTAAACAACATTTGAAAGCAATTTTTCAGAACTAATTTTACTTTCACCAGATAAAATTTTGTTTAAAATTTCAAGCAAATCGATATGTTCAAAATGCATCGAATATCGATTATTATCATGGTATTGTGTGTCTGAACATGCCATTTTTGGGAAAAAACTGCATAACAACTAAATTATTGGCAGTGTAAATGTAAAAATAAAGAAAAATGTTCAAAAATAAATGAATAATAGAATAAAATATAGATAATTCTGTATCGAACATTAACTCATTCACATTAAAAAATGTATATATTTATTTAAGAAAAAAAGATAAAAAATTTTATCTAAAATCCGAAAATTTATTTATTTAAAAATTTAAAGCCTCATAGGCAAATTGAAAAAGAAACACAAAAATACAAATTACAATTAAAAAAAAAAAAAAAAAAAAATTATTTATGAAAATCGCATTAATTTTCATAAATAATTAATAGATCCATTTAAATTTTAAAATTTTAAATTTTAAAGTCTTGATTACATAAAAGAGGGGTAAAAAAAAGAAAAAAAAATCTAGATAATCAAGAAATCGCAGGCTTAAGTAAAAGATTCAAGTAGTCAAAATAAAAGTAAAAAGTTAAATTACTATCTAATGAAATTCTAATTTTATGAACAAAAAACTTAACTGAGTCAATTAAGCCTCTGTTTTGGCACGTGAACAGCTCATTAATAAATTCGAGTAAGACTTTTTTTTTCATATTCTTGGCATTCAACACTAATCTTTTGTTCCAATGTTCTCAATTGTCTGCCAAAAGAAGTATCATTTCTCGAAGTAATTACAGGTATTTTCTTAATCTTCTATTAGCATTGCTGTATATGCTTCTTCGGTATTCTCAAATTGTTCCAATCATAACTGTTTATCTCACTTGCAGCATGTCAAATTATTACTATGTCGAAAGTCATATTTGTCAAAATTTACAATTTTGTTTATCAAATTCTAACTGATTATTTTGAATACACTCTATGATACTGCAATTAGATCGTAATATGATATTTTGTTAGCCATTGAATTGAATATAAAGAAAATCGGATTGTTAATTGTGAATTATTTAAAGTATTCAAAGGAAATGTTCAGAGCAGTCAATCTACTGTCATCGCTTATTCTCAATAGGGTCGCACAAGAAAAGCTTTCCTTAAAGCCTGATAATCATCAATCGCATTGATTTAATTTTCATTGTTTGTGAGATTTTTTTCAGATTTTTTTCGAATTTTGCTTTAAAAACATGATATATGTATTCAATTTAATTTAATGATTAAAAATAATTTTTTAATTAAAAGAAACTTTGAATTTTAATTGAGTAAAAAAAAATCTAATAGATAAAGAGATTTATTTTTAGTTATATCTTGTAACTGTTCTACAACTATTAATGCACTATACTAATATTTAAGTTGGAATTTTTATTTATTTAAATTTTTTTTTTAAATATTTTAAATAAAATCATATAAATAAAATTATAAATATTGAAGCGTAAACTTTTTGCTTTTTAGCAATAATACACTCAAATCATTATTGTCTATCCTTTTTTAAAAAATAATAATTTTAATTTTTTTATGTTAGTTTTTCTAATTTTTAGATAATTAATTTTTTAAATTAATAATTTGTAAAACAAAAAGGATTGATTACTAGAATTAACTTATCAAAATTTTCTTCTCTAAAATATAATTGAATAACTATTTAGATTAAAATGGATACACCCATTCTTAGTAATTGAAAAAGTCTCTAGTTTGGTTGATTTTAAAATTTGATATCCTTCGTATAATTTGGCGAAAAATTTATCTATAAAAATTTCCCAAAATTTTACATACTATTGTTATTTTTTGTAAGCATCACAAAAATTTTTAATTTTAAAGTGTTAAAATTCTTTAATTATTATTTTCACTTACAAGGAATTCTAATTTATTTTTGTTGAGTATTTTTTTTAATTTGAAAAATTGGAAATTTTTGTAATAATCAAATATTTAGTTTTATTTAAAAATTTGAGTATTTTAAAAATAACCGGAATATTCATGTCATATACAAAAAAATTAAGAGTTCGTTTCACTTTATTTTGATTTCTTAGTCAAGTATTTTTATTGTGAAATTTTCGCTTCAAATTAAAATTAAAAAAAATTTAACCAAATTTAGCTGAAATGCGTCATTGAATTTAATTTACCTTAAAATTCAACACCTCCAAAAAATAAATTATTCGAATTGAATTTATTTTCAAAAATAATTATTTCAGAATTTTTTGTTGAGGGAATTTAGACAGAAAACTGTATTACATGGCATGCTCCTGTTTTTTAATTTTCTTGAAAAAACATCATCTAATTTTTTTATCAAATTTTAATTTTGATCATTTTGTGCGGTAGTTTTTCTTCTTTATCTTTTAAAAAATTATTCGTTAATTATTTTTGTTTTTAGCACTTAAACAACTATACCTTAAACAAAATTCATAAATTTTTTTCATTATTTATCCAAATTAATTTGGATTTAATTTGTTTTATCTTCTAGAAGTTTAAAAATCAATTCCTTAATTTAAGCTCTAAATGCCTTTATCTGAGATTTAAAATTGAATTAATTTAAAAAACTGTTTTCTGATTTTAAAGCAGTGTTTTTTTTAAATCGAGGCTTGAAGTTTTTTTCAAAGTTTTGTGTTTTAGCGACAGAAAAAAATCTCTAGATATTTACTTAAAAATTTAAATTTCAAGAGAAAAATATTGAATAAATTTCACTCGATGTTTAAAGTTAAATAATCTTTTTTCTTTAGTTAATTTTTTAAAATGTTTCCTAAATTTTCGTGTCGAAAACACATGCTATACAGACAAACATTTTGACTTCAAAATGATAAAAATCAAAGTTATATGAAGATGACTTATTTTACAAAAGAATTTTAAATAAGCTTTAAAAATAATTTTAAATTAGATAATTATTTTTTTAGGTAATTTAAATCAAGCAAATTTAAAAAAAAATTTTACGGCATATTTTCTCGCCTTCAAGGTAGGCGAGCTAAAACATTGAATTAATTAGTATAAAGTTGATGGATAACTTTTCACATTAAAGATTAATAAAATCTTATAACCTTTTTATTACATCATCAGATTTCAACTTGAATAAAATATGATAAGCGCATTTATCATTATATCGCGCAAATATTTTTTTAAATTTTACCATGGAATCCAACAGCGATTTTTCCCAATCTTTGACTTAATCAATTTTTCCATTAACTACTAATCCAATTAGAATACAAATATCAGTAAAGTTAATTTAAAATTTAGCAGAATAAACAAACTTTCTTGAACCCTGAGAAAAAGTTAAATATTATTTTTAAAAATTTTTAATCAAAAATTTGCCCAAATTCGTGAGCTTAATTCTCGTTTGTTTACTTAACTAGGGATTTAATGCGTGAATTGATCTTGTAGCTTGTTTAATTTACCTTAAGTTAGAAAATTGAGATTTTTAAGTGCCAAATAGGTACCCTCAGAATTTTAATAATATTTGATTATTCGGCTTTCGGGAGATTTTCAATTTTGACTTGATGTTATCAATTTCAAGAAGACTGGAAAAATTAATTGCTGAAATATGATGCTCGAATGGATGATTTAGTTGCCCAAATTGACGTCTCCAAGATGAGAAATGACCGAATTTAAATTCAAAAATTATTCCTGAATTAATTAACCTATAGGAGGTAATTAAAAATATTTAAACTAGGCTATAGATAATGGATATCTGACATTCTGAAAAAATATTTATCCGTTTTCTAGATGATTTTGAGTAAAAATTCAAGATAATTTTTTAATTTAGCTTACTCTCGTTGTCATAAGATAAGCTACACAAAATTATTTTTTTTATCTAAAATCATTAATTTATTTCTAGGCTAGTCTTCATAATAACAACTCTATGTTTCGAGTCTTTAAGTTAATTTTTATTGTCAAAAAAAATGAAATTAAAATTTTTAAATTTAAAAAAATTGTAAAAAATTTTGCTTTTGATTTTGACGGGAGTTTTTAAGCCTTTTTTGAGATAAGAAATTCTTTAGGCAATATGATGATTAATTTTTAAGTTAGTTGACGTGATCAAAAATTAAAAGGAACTGATTCATAATTTCAAAATTCAAATTATTTTTTTTGCTGTTGTAAAACAATCGGGTTTAGTGATTAATTCTGGGTATTCGAAATGAATTCGTTATCGGCTTAGCAGATAATTTTTACCATTCATTTTCTAATTATAATTTACATTTTTTGGGTTGATGTATCATGGTGAAAAAATCAAATTAGAAAATAAATATTTTCTTTTGGATAAATTTAGCAACAGTTTGAGAAATAAATATTTTTTCCATTAATAATGTTTGTGCAAGTTTTCAAATTAAATTTTGATCAAAAACTAATCTAATTTTGGCAAATTCTATTTGATCACTAGTTCTAGTTTGGATCGAGCAGAAATTTTATCTTATTTTAAATATTATAATAAAATAATATTAAATTTTAAGTTGATTGCAAAATGTAGCAAAAGTAGTTTTCTAGAATTTGAAAAGGATTTATTTATGTGTTTGATTGTTCATAAAGTGGAGTATAAATCAAATAAAGGAAACTTTCTTAAATATCAAGCTTTACCTAAACCATTTACATTCGGAAAATAAAATATTTAAAAAAATTTGCTAGTATTTGTTCAAAATTATGCTGGAATGGAACGCTACTGTTGAAGACTTGGTTTGTCGGCAGCGAAGCCCCCAGCTCAAAAGTCAAATGCTCAGTCATTATTTTAAAATTTGTTTCAAAAATTATGAATTTTGTATATTTTGATTCAAAATTATTAAAATTTTTTATCGCTTTTCAACTCCTAATTAGAATTTTTGACTTTAAGAGCTCAACAAGAGAGAAAGAGATGCACATCGTTTTTGTTCTCTTGTTTTTAGAATTTTAAAATTATGCAAGTAATTATTTAGACTCGGAGATTAAGAATCAAATTTAGGACCATGTTTATCTATTTTTCTATTGCCTAAATCGTCCTAAACATGCTATTTGTCCAAGGTGCTCGTCTAAATGCTAAACCATTTGACTTTTAGTCCCCATGCCGATTTAAAGTCAAATAATATTTTGTTCAAAATTTATTAAAACCAAAAAATTTAATACTAATTCATTTAGTTTATTGATTTAGCCAAAAACTAGTCTATTATTCGAGAATTAAGTGATTTGATCTTATCTTTGAACAAATTTCCTTCTTTTTCTTTTCTACCATGTCAAACATGACTATTAATTATGAAATTTGTTTCATAAATTTAAATTTCTAATTAAATCTGGTTTTAGATAGGAAACAAAGAGCTAAAGTAGAATTTTCCATGGCCAATCTAGAGACAGCCTAAGCGAAAATAAACAGATGGTTATGGAAACAGACACGATCAGCAGTACTTACGAGACAAAGACGGCCAAAAACTACTCGCTGGACAAATTGACTAAGAACTATGTTAACTCGGCCAGCCTCTTGATACAGCCAGACCATTTGTCCAAAAATGATCTAAATTCAAACGAAATAAAGACTTTTGAGAATTCGGTTGTGTTGGAAAAGAGTGAAAAATTCATCCAAATCGAGCCCGTCTTCTCAGAACAAAATCAAAACTCTGACACCGTAAGTTAAATTTTTTGGAAAAATAATTTCTTTTTTTTCTCTCTCTCTCTCAAGAAAGCTTTCATAACTTTTTATAAACAATAAAAGTCGTGTAGAGACAACAAAATTTATTCAAATAAACTTGTTTTTCTGCTAAATTTTCTAAACTAGAAAAAAAAATTTCCAAATTTAAAAAGTTCAACTTTAAGCAATTTTGGATCAGTGGGACACCCAATTCAAATTAGCTCTAAAAGACAATTTTTTCTCATTCTTGATTTTTGCTTTGAGCCATCGGCAATTATTTTCTTAGCTTTTGATTATTTAAGAATTCGAATAATGGAAATATAAGCGAAAATAACGTGAATACATCTCAAGCTGCCAACTCGAACAATAGCAACACAATAGGCAGTGGCAGTGGAGGTCGCTTTCTGGCAATACGCAACTGGCTCAAGCAAAATCGATGGCGAAAAAAAGACAAAACAGTGTCACATTCCACGTCACCGCTCGTAATCCAAGAAATTCAGACATCTAACCTGGACAAAGACCCACTTCAATCCAACTCATTAGACAAAAAAGCCATGAAAAAAAATGCCAAAAATGGTAAGAACAACAAATTTAAAAAGCTTAACAGCGATTACAGCCTGAACAATAATTCGAACAACACTAATAATCCAGCTACACTAACCGGTGTAAATACTAATTCTTTAACTAGCTGTAGCACCACTGTGACTGACCCGTCCGTGACCAATCTTGCCGAAAATACTCCGCTTAAAAATTTAACAAACAACAGTAAAGTACTTTTGACCAGCTCGCCGAATAGCATGGCCACCAGCCCTGGACCCAAATCGAAAGCAAGCACACCCCTAACCAATGGTAGTTTTGGTCAATTGACCAATACTACTCAAATTGGCCAAGATAAAAAAGATAAAAAAAACACTGATAACAACACCGCTTTGATTTACGTTAATTCTAACATTGTTCACAATTCGCAGCTAACTAATGCTTCGCCTTTAACTACAAATCCGAATTATCGAAGTAAGATTTTTATTAATAAAAGTTCACAGAGAAATGGTAAAGTGGCAGAAATTTGAATAAAGAAGAGTTAAATTTTTAAAATATTTATTGTATCTAAATATTTTTTTAAAAAATTTCTCTCAGCTTCATCATCTCATTAACCATGGCCATTTTTTTGCTAGTAAAATATTTTTTTTGTTGAATATTTATTCTGTTAAAAAGGATAAAATAAATTGAGGTGATTGTTTTTAGGGCACTAAATACACTTTTGGGCACATCCTTAATGATCTTTTTTTTATTATTCGTAATCTGTCTGACACCCCTTAAGATTAAAATAAAATCAAAATCTATAATCAAGTGACAAATTTTTTAACTTGGGTGAATCTCTTGGACAACTTAGACTATCCTTTATATGTGTCTATTCATTAAAGGTTTTACTAAATCAAATATTAAAAATTTTGAAAAAAATTATAAATGTTACAGAAATTAATTTATTCTGTGGCATTTCAATTCAAATAGTATAAAATTATTGAAATCATTAAAAATTTTAGATTTCTGTTTTTAGTGGGAAACATTAGAATAACTCAACTTGATATGACCCTTTTGGAAACAAAATTTTTAAGTGTCAATTTTGAAACTGTTTCACTAAATCAAGGTTTTCTTTAATACCAACATTTCTTTAATACGTTCAATACTTAAATCTTTGGTACACGCTGAATCTCTTTTTAATTAATTTTATTTATCGAGTTAACGCCGTGTGGGCGACGAAAAATTAAGAAAAGAAAAACCAAAAATAAAGATTATTTTTTTTTATTATAGAGATAAAATTAATTTGATTGCTATCAACAAAAAATTAAAATTAAAATTAAGTTAAAAATAAAATAAAAAATTATGATTTTCTTGTTACTTTTATTCTTGAGGTACTCGATGTAGATAAAACAATATATAAATACTTAGCTATATCATTACCTTTAGATTTCTTACTTAAATGATTTGTGTAATGTTTACAAACAAATTGACGGTAATTGCACTTTTTCAAAATTAATATATCACAATGAGGGTTTATTTTTTTAGCTACATACTTTCCAAAAGTCACACTAACACAATTTTTTTTGTATGAAATAACACAAAATTTTAAAAAATCTAAATTTATGGTTAAATTATCAAGCAAAAAAAATTGAAAATTAAAAAAAAACCATTGCTATGAATAATTTAAATGAAAAGTTTAAGTGGTCAATGTGGCTTGGCTGAATTCCATTTAATAAAAATAAATAAAAATAAAGGCACATTACAAGTTAAGATTGAACTTTATTTTATTTTAGATAAATTAAACTAAAAGGAAAATTCAATTATTTAAAATTGGAATGCTTGATTTTTTTTGAAGTGTCCCAAACTACAATCTAAATTACTTGTCATATTTTTTTTTATCTTTTATCATACACTACTTGAAAATACTTTTCTTGAATATTTTAGAAGTTTAACCGCTCGTTACTCGCATTTATAAAGCTCTGCTTCTCTATCTTAGATAATAAAAAATTCAGTCGAAATTAAATTATTTGTTTATGCATGAATAGAACTTTTTGGCTCAGGAAACTACACTCGTAGTTAGACCCTATTGAATTTTTTATTATTTTTAAATTTATTATTTTTCTGTTACTCGAAAACTTTTATATTTTCATAAGCTCCAGACTCACCACAGTTATTCCAAGAGTTTTCCTTATTTGAGTTCTCATTCTGCAAAGAATCAAAAAAGTTAAAAATGAGAGATGATTTGCTTGGAAATGAGCTAAAATTGGGAAAATTTTAGAAAAATTAGTTAAGAATAAATCACGGTAAATCAATTAATTTATCAAATTTGTTATTTTCAATTAATTCAACTTCTCATATTTTATATCAAAGATTATTCCAAATTATCTTTTATATCAAAGATATTTTAATATCATAATTTTTAGACATATTTGTTATTGTTTGAAAAAGAGTATTTAATTTTATTTTTTTTGAATTTTTGGGGAAAAATTTTGTCAATAAATCAATTGAATAAAACGATTCTTTTTGAAGAAAATTAATTTAACTTGATCGCAGCTTATCGATAAACGAAGTTGTCATTAACAAGTAATTAACTTCTAAAATGGAATAATAATAAATAAATCAAAAAGCATAATTAAAAAAAATTTTAAAATTTTCAATCAAAAATGCATTATAATTCAAATTTGAATTTGACTAAGGAATAAATTTTATTAATTTTTAGATTTTGATCGCTTGACAGTAGTAAATTTGTTTACCGAACCATCTTAATCAAGTTAAATTATAATTATTTTCGTAAGGATTTTGATTTTTTGATAATTCTTAATTCATAATTCTTTTAATTAAATCAATTGAAATCGATTTAAAAAGTTGTTTTTTTTTTTGTGAATAATCTATCATGTCCTGTCATCTAAAAATAATAAAAGCTAATTGTTTTGTTGGTATATGGAATTGGTATTTTCGTAAATTTAGGTAAAAAAATGATAAAATTTCAGAAGCCTATAAACGATTGTTTAAATTTAAAAAAAAAAATCATGTTCCTTTTTTTGGGTTAAAAATTTTTAACAAAATATTGCTAGATGAACTATCAAAATTTCTACTGAAAGATTCAACATTCAAAGAATCGTGTGATGTAAATTAACCTAAAATTAAGTAAAAAAATCAAATTTTTTTTATTATCAAAAATCAAAATTTAATCAATTTTTTTTAATTGCAAAAATTGGTTTTTTTAGGGTTTTTAAAATAAACCAATTTTTTCGTAAATTTACGAAAAAAATAAAACTTAATTCATAATTCGCCTAATTAATTTAAGTGATGGAGTTTAATGTAAAAATATTTTTATTTCTTATTTTATCTTTTTTTTCTAATCAAATTGTTTATTAGTTTTTATAAAAAAAAATCTGTTTAAATTTTTCTTAGATATTTAATATTTTATATTTAATAAATTAATTTATAGAACTTATATCAAAGATAATTTCAAAGTTATTTTTTAGATACAAAATTTTGGCAAAATTTGTTTTCCAACAATTAATCGTTTTTTCCATAGTTGATTTAAATCTCATCCAAAGCACTCATATACTTGAATAATCCATAGATTTTCAAATTTTTGAGAATTTTTAAATTAAATATAACTTTGAGAAAAAATATTTAGGTAATTTGATATTTTCTGAAATATTGGTTTTTACCGTTTTTGTTTGTTATTTGATTTTTAATATAATGTTTTAAATAATATAGTCATATTTTTTAATTTCTTGTAAAAAATCATCATTTAGAATTCAATATTTAACAAAAGAAATGAAATTTTTTATTTATGTTTCGGAAAACATTTCTAGGGTGATGATAGAAGAAAAAAATAGATTTTTAAAACGGTTATATAAAAACTTTTCTAATCAATTTCTTTTCATTCCACGTTTTTATAATTTATTAAAGTATCTATGAACAAAAAATATATTTTGTTTTTTAAGAATTATTTTTTTAAAGGAATAATGGGTTAAAATTCAAAATTTAATTAATGAAATCAAATAAAAGTTAAAAAAAACATTTAAAATAAAAAAATTGAAATAAGAAAAAAAATTCAATGCCATTAAGTCATGCTCAAATAGTCGTGAAGGCATGTCTTATTCTATTTTTTAAAATATCAAAATTAAATTTTCAAATAGATATTTTTTAAAAATTTTTATTTTTCAAAATTTTTGCTTTCGCGGCAGCATTTTTTAATTTTAAAACAGCCGATCAAAGTTGGGACAATTTTCATTTTCAGAACACCTAAGTCATGTCTAAGTCGTGTTCCATTTTAATTAATCTTCATTTTATCTAAAAGTGTTAGTTTATTTGCAAACGATAGTTTAGCATTTCGTGATGAAAAATAAATGGTTTCAAAGAAGATCGTGGTATCTCTCCGCTGTTGCCGTAAAGGGTGGTAACTTATTAATAGCCTTAAAAAAATTTTATATGAAATCAGATTTTTCACAGTCAAAATCTAGATGAATTGAGTCATAATTATTTTGATTAATGACTTGAAGATTTTGAGCAACTTTTCCATAAATTATTAAAAATTAATCTTCAAGAAAGAGGAAGGAAAAAAATAAAATTTTTCCTAATGACTAAGCTTGAATAAATAAGTACTAAATTCATCAGCGATTTGTGAATAAATTTAGCAAAGCTATCATTATTTAATCCAATATTTAGTCAATTCTTTTGAATTAAATCTTTTTCAAAAAACAATAGTAAATAACTTTTAAAATTTAATCTGCTCTAATTTTACTAAGGAGATCTTAAATAAATAGATAAATTTTTATAAAATAAAATAATCCAAATTTAAGACAAGCTCTTCAATTTAAAGGACGCCAGGAAGAACTAAAAAACAAAAAAGATTTTCGTGAGATTTAAACTATGAAAATTATGGTAAATAATGGAAAAATTTAAATGTTTTTCTTAATTTAAAATAAAATAGTCCAAAAGCATGCTTAAAATAATTATACGATTTCTATATTTCTTGTCAATTAAAATTAAATCAATCAAAACTAGCTAAGATTGTTAATTTTCAAATAAAAAAACATAACTAAAAAAATTCCTGGAAAAATCTCCCAGGGTGCTTGATACGGATACTTATTTTCAGCCGATTGACCATTTAGCTTTATTAAAAATATTATTATAAATTTTGTAAAAAATAATTGAAAAATAATTATGCTAGAACAATGATGGTTCGAGGGTGGTGACAATTTTTCAAAATTTTTTAAAAATCTTTTTAAATAAGCTTAAAAATCTGATCTGTCCTAATTTTACTAATCTGATTACCAAATCCAAATAAAAAGATAAATTTTGGTTTATTTTTGAAAGGAACTCCTAACTCAACTGGTCTAGTTCGCCGTCAGCCGTTCAAAACCCGACTGGAGACTACTTTGCCATTTGTGGACAAACCAAAGCCTTTCGAAGAAGACTATTCGGACGACGACCAAGAAGAAATCACCAAACAGCATTATCTCCACAAAAGCGCTGAATTTTCTGCCAAAAACCACGACTCCGAAATAGCAGACTCGCCGCAGCGATCCTCGGTCGAAGAGACCCCCCTCTCAAAACAAACACCCGTTCCGACCAAGCCGCGAACCATAATCACTCTTCCTCACCTAATCGGTCGGCGTTCCAACCAGACCACGCCGACCAACGGCTCAAAAAATCCAATCATCATCCGTGAACGAATCGAAACGCCAACAAGTCCTCGAACGACATTCTGCCCAAGTACATCTAATGTAAATAGCCAAGTGACCAAGTCTAGTGAAGACATCTCGCGCCAAAGCACACCCAAAATGACCACAGGCGTCTTGGTCGTTCAATCACCAACCAAAAGCCCGGCCAAAGTTCCCGGTGAAAGTAGCGACAATTTGCCCAGTGTCCAAGAACGCATCGAACAATTCCAGCAGATAACTAGACAGCGGCAAGTCAACTCAAACACGACCAATTCAAGTCCGCAAAACTTCAAAAACCAAATTCTCTTCAATCGGCTCAACAGCTCGAATGAAAAAGAGTCGCCCAGAATAATCAAAATATTCAACAATGGACCATCGAATTCTTCTTCGCCACAAACAGATTCGCCAAAGAACACGGCCAAGTTAAATCAAACAAACAAGCATAATTTCCTAAGCTCGTTCACCTCATCAGATTCACCCATCCGCGACTTCACCGACACTCTGACCAAAAATCAGTTCATCAACAATTTCGGCAACATGCTCTTCAATAATAATTGCCCGAGTGGCGAGATGGAAAAGAATGGCAAAGACGCTGAGCAGAAAAAAGCAGGTCTTCAGGCAAAAAATTTGCAAGGCTCGGACGATGAGTCCGATCCGGAAGAGAATGGTGATGTGAACAAATTGAGCTTGTTGGCAATCAAAGTACAAAGAAATAATAGCTTGGCCAGATTTTTGAAAGAGAGGCCGAAGCTAAGAGACCTTGAGGAAAAAAATATTCTGCATAAGAATACGGACGAGCAGCGTAAGGTGGAGCGAGAGGAGATTGAAATAAAGCTGGATCGAAAGTTGAGCCTGAGACCGACACCTAAAGAACTGGAGGAGAGAAACATTTTGCACTGCAAAACTCAGGAGGAATTGAATAAAGAAAAGGAAGAGACAAAGAAATTGCTTGTTAGAAAATTGAGCTACAGGCCGACCATTCAAGAGCTTAAGGATAAACGTATAATACGTTTTTGTGATTACATTGAGGTGAGCGAAGTGGACGACTATGACCGACGAGCGGACAAGCCTTGGACTCGCTTGACGCCTAAAGACAAAGCGATGATCCGAAACGAGCTAAATTTGTACAAAAGCACCGAGATGGAGGTGCACGAGGAAAGCAGGCACTTGACTCGATTTCATAAGCCATAGGACTTTATTTGCTTGTTTTAAATAGAAAATAATCTTTTTTAACAATTAGAAAATTCCATTGATTAAAACAAATTTGATATGAAAATAATTTTTATTGTGTTTTTTTTTTTTTTTTTGAGAAAATAGATAATTTAAATTTTTTTGCTATTGGATATTTTAAGTTTTTTATAAATTTTATTTTGAAAGATTAATATGATTCTTTTTTGAAATAAATTTCTTAACACTTTAAGCTTTTTACTCTTAAATTCTGACAATGTTTTAAAGAAATTAAAAAATTTTAAAAATTAGGGTAAAATATCAAATTTAAGTGTTAATTAGAGTAAGAAATGAATTGATGACATCCTTTTTAACTTTTCAAAGAAATAATGGATCCTACTAAAACACTGATCCACAATTTTTGAAAATTTACTAACCCCAACTGATACAGTGGTGTTCCGGATTTAGTAATTTACGATAATTTACGCACAAAATAGTAAATTTACCGAATTTTACGTAAAATATTGTAAATTAAGGTAAATTTACAAAAGTAAAAAAACGTAAATTTACTTGATTTTAAGTAAAACTTGGTAAATTTCGATCATTTTTCGTAAATTTATGTAAAAAAAATGTCCAAAAATTGAATTTATTTGGCACTTTTTTAAAAAAAATAAATTTTTTTGTATCCTTTAATATTTATTTTCACCTCAATTTTTTTTTCCCATAATTTACGTAAATTTAGGTAAAATATAGTCAATTTAAAAGCAAAAAATAGTAAAAAATGGTAAAAAATGATCAATTAAAATTTTAAATTAAATTGAAAAAAAAAATTTATTTACATTTTTAACGTTAAAAAAAACATTTTAAATAGTTTCAATGCTTTTTAATTGTTTGACCAACCTCCTTGATTTTCCATTACTTTAATTAATATCTAGATTTTAATTTAAATTTATTAAAATTTTATTTTATATTTTCAATTTTTACCTTTTTTAAATTTTTAATGTAATTTTGACATTTTAAAATTTTTTAAAATTTTTTAATATTTTTTACCATTAAATTGATTAAATTTTTTTTTTTTTAATTTTGAATATAAATATAAATATTGTAAAATTTAAAAAAAATAATTTTTTTAAGGTTTTTAAAACAGTTTAAAAAAATTCAAATTTCACAATAAATAAAAAGCTTGGAAAAAAAAAATTTGATTTTAAAAAAAAATATAAAATTAAAAACTAAATGGTATGATAAAACAAACAAAAATTTTTGACAAGTAAAAAAATTTTTGGTAAGTGTTTTAGTGGATTTTAGGGTTTTAATTTGAAAATGCAAATGCATGACTCAGAATATAAAAATAAATCAAATTTTCATCTTGCTCCTTTTAAATTTTATTCGATTTGAAAAACTGTAAAAAGAATGGTACCGCATAAGCATGTAAATCTTGCCCCCTTGTTACTTTTTAAGCATAATAGATTTCATCATAATTTTTTTTTTTAATTTTTAATTTTTAAAAAATTTTAAATTTTCAAACTATGCGATAGATTTGCCTTTACTTTGATATTCACATATTTCGTCTGATATATTTTATTTTTAATTTTTTTTTGTCCAGATGAAGCAGGTGTTGATAAAAATTTTTGAGCAAGTCATAACTTTGACTTAAAAAAAAAAAATTTAAGTCAAGTCAATGATTTAATAAATCCATATTTGATATCAATTAAGTAGTTTCTTCCAAATTCCTGGCTGTTAATATTGACCTATGTGCTCTGTAAATGTAACCAGATTTAGGAAATATTTTTTTCTAATGGTCCAGATGAAGCAGGTATTGATAAAAATTTAAGTCAAAGTCATGACTTTGACTAAAATTTTTGTGACTTAGACTTAAAACTGTGACTGAAACATATATATTATTATGCTTGCTAAGTTAGACCTAGATTTTATAAAGATTTTTACAATTATAACTAATTTTTATAACTTGCTTTTTAAACTCGAATTCGAGTAATTTTACTTAGTGCTTGCAGATTTCAATATTTAATAGCATGACCTATTCTTTGAAAATATATTTGAAGCTACTTTATAGCTAAATTTGTCGAGAGAGAACGCTGAGCCTATAGGTACTGGAGATCTTGTTTGATTACCATGCATGAATAAAAAATAAGAGCTTAAAACAAATTAAACGTACACTTCAAACAATACATTATTGGTCCATGAATTCAATCAAGATGCTGCTGCAAGTGAAGTTTTTGAGTCTTTATTTGATAATACTAGAAGTAGTAATAAGAACTGCAGTATAGAATAAATCTACACTAACACCAAACGGCGTTTAGCCCAAGTAGAGCTGTGGCAGTCTTTCTTCGCTTTCTCTTCACCATAACAAATACTTCTTTATCAATACCCGATTTGAAGCTGTTGACTGTTTCAGCATTCACCACATTTTGTGGCAAATCATTCCACCTTGACACATTTCTGTTCGTTAAAAAATAATACCTATATGAGCCGCGTTTACTAATTTCTCTAACAAACTTCATGTTATGCTCTCTTCTAAGATTCATTTTCAAACTTTTTGCAAAGTTCAATCCATTCACCAAGTTGATTTTCTCATGGCCGTTGACTATTTTAAGCATTTGAATTAAATCTCCTCTTATTCTGCGCTCTTCCAAGTTCATTAGTTCTAGCGATTTAAGCCTATCTTCGTATGATTTCTTCCATAAAAATTTGACCAATTCGTTGCACGTAATGAGCAAGAAAATGAGCCAAATAATCCAGATGATTTTGTCGTGAAAGGTCAAGATAATCAAGTAATTGAACAAGATCCAGCTAGTCATTCGATTAATATTCCAAGAACAGGCATTCTCATAAAAAAAGTGTCATTTGTAATCGATTGAATCAATATCAAAGCCTAAAATTGATATCAGACGAAGCCGTATTCCATGTAATTTATGTTCATACTGGGAATACAATACCGTTTAAGCGCCGGGCTTGTCCAGGGCACTTTAATGAAATTAGGCTATTTTAAGAAAGTGTTCTTCAGAAAATGACTTGCTATAAAGATACAACAGAGTCATCAAAAGTATCACTAGAGTTTTTTTTTCAAGCATTTCGTGAGTTTTGTAAAAGACAATCTCTTTTCTCAAAATTCATAGACGTGACTACTGTTAAAGAAAATGTGTCTAAGTAATACTGGATTTACTTGAAATGAATTTTTAGTGATACTGAATAGTATTAAATCTATGCTTAGTTCAAACGAAAGAAGTTTTTGTCAAGCATTAGCAGTCTATCTCTATTCACTTAAAACAGGGCTAAATCAAAAGACTATTTCAACTCATTTCGACTAAATTGAACAACAAGAAGTAAGTCGATATTGCCAACAAGTAAGAAAGGCTCTAAATGATGATTTCGTCCAACTTAATCTTGGTTACAATCATCTCAGTCGGGAAAAATGGTTAATTGAGAACAGTATTGACAATCAACTTCAAAGATTAACTTATAGTCAGACTTGGAAAAAAAAAAGTCACTAAAATTGAAAAATTTAGGGAAAAAAAATTTTTTTTTTTCGGAAAGATGTAACTTTTTTTTTTAAATTAAATGTTGATGTCGAACACTTAATGTTAATTTTTTCTTTTTTTGATATTTAAAACCAAAATTTAAATCAAAATTTAAATTTAAGTCAAGTCACCGACTACTTAATTTAAGTCAAGTTACTCCCAATAGAAGTCATAAATTCATTTTTGAAGCGCTCATTTAAGGCTCTGCAAGAGACACAAAATCAAATGTTGAATCACATAATAAATGACTATCGTGTTGCAGGTTCTTTAGTTAATTTATTCTTTGAAAGGTTAACTTCAGATGAGAAAGACGCTGATATGGTTGTCTCTAAGTTGCAAGAGAGTTTAAATCACATAAATGAACTGGAAAATATTGTCTCTGATTTAGAGCTTCATAAGAAGAGTAAATTCGTTAAAATATATACTTTTTAAAAGTAGATGATTTCCCAGAGCTCTCAAAAGATCAACTAAAATTGATTGCGCTAGGTACTTTTGGATTAAGAATGTGTGTTAGTTTTTAAATGAGGCACTAATTAATGATGAATCTGAGATTCAAATAAATGATTTTGTGATAAGCCATATGGAAAGTATAATAACTTTTACAAGAATTCAATCAAGACACACTAATTCAACAAAATATAAAACTTACATAAGATATAATTCTGTTAAAGATGCAAGTGGGGAAATTATTGATTCATTTTGTGACTGTTTATCCGGCATGAGAATATCTGGATGTGTCCACTCTTTAAGTTTAATTTACTATCTTGGTTATGGCCGATACCTTGATGAGTTGCCACGGCAAAAAGTTAATCTAAGGACGATTTTTTGTCATTATGATGAGTCACACAAAGATGCGGAATCAAGCGAAGCACAAAAGAAAAAAATCAGGTCAGAAGCAAACTTGCAGAAACCTAATTCTAAGAATCGGCGTATTACGTCAGACAAACCTGAAGATCAGAAGTCTGATAATTTAGAATCTATGCGTAAAAATTCAAACAAAGAGGTTTCTCCAAACTTTAAATGAATATCCGAAACAAAGCTATTCGATTTGGACAACCGTTAGAAGCCGAAAACTTGAAGACAACAATTTTAAATATCTTGAAATCAAGTGTATTCATCACAGGGAGATAAATGATATATCATCAAAGACTACTGGTAAACGACCCAAACAAAGCGTTAAATTATGTAAAATTTGTTGTTTATCATTTGAATCTAAGAATATAGTTTGTGATAATTGTTCTTGTATTTTTCATTTAAAATGTGTTGATAGAACTTATGCTCCAAAAAAACAGAAATGGATTTGTAATGAATGTGCTAATTGATTAATCTTTTTTTTTATCTGAAAATAAACTTTGTTTTTAATTTACTTACAGATATTTTATCTGATTTTCTTTTAGTTTATTTACAGATAATTTACGTGAAAATAAACGTATTTTTCTTTTTAAACAATTATTCTCCGAAAAAAAAATCAGATAATGTCTGTAATTACATGAAAAATAATTCTAATGAAGAAATTCTTTTAGATGAATTTGCAAAGCGAATTCCAGGATGGGGGACCTAACTTTTGGAAAAATATGACGAATTTGGTAAAAATTGAAATCAAAGACACATGCACAAATCATTATTTTTTATTGAGTTTTTGGACCATGACTATACGCGTATGATTCAATTTGTAAATGATCCTTCATTTATTTTTGGACAATCAGAGGCTGACTCAGATACTATTGAAATTACTGATTGACCATTAAAACTGATAAAAAGTGAAAATAATATCAATTTATTATGTGCAACGTTTAGAAGTGGTAATCATTTCAGAGGAATTTTTTACCTTAAGAAATTCTATTTATTGGATGACATGGCACCCGGCTTTCTAACCAAAGCTATACCAAGACATTCAATTAATTCAGTATTTTATTATCGCACTTAAAATCAAATAAAATTGTATAAAAATTCATTTCACTTGAGTTTTTCATTTTTTTTCAACTTTACATATTTAATTGTATCATAAATAAATTTAGCAACGATTTATTTTATATTTTGTTATAAAAACTAAAAAATCTACATAATTTAAGTTAAAATGAAATTTTTTTTTGTAATTTCCGTCAATGTACTTTTTAGTTTCATTACCAAAAACCGAAATAAATTCTTCCAATATTAACAAATCTTAATTGTCTATCTTTATAATATCTCAATATCTGTTAACTTTTATGGTAATATTCCGGGGCATGAAGCTCAAACTTAAATGGTAATAGCCTTTACATAATGAAAACAATGACGAGAAACAACATAACTTTCATAAATGAAATTGAAAATAAAATTTTTGTAAAATAAATATGATAATAAAAATTTAGTTTAAATCATTAAAATGCTTATTTAAGTGCAAATTTAATTTTCTTTGTTATTTAATGATTTTTAATTTTTTTAAATTTTCCATTAACAGCAAAACAACATTTTAAAAATTATCTTCGGCATCATTTGAATCCAATAACCAGCATTACAATGTCAGCCTAGTAAAAATATTGAAGATTTGCACGTTCAAGTGAATTTTTTTTTTTTATCTAAAATAAAACAATTTTTTGGAAAAAAAAATAATAAAAGCTTTTTTTTATTTGATGATAAAAAAATTAATTGAATAAATTTTTTGTTTTTATTTTTTTAATAATATTTGCTAAAATAGTTGAAAAAAATTAAATTCACTTTTCAAAGAATTAAAAAAAAATAGAATTAGAAAAAGTGAAAACCACATTGAATTGTTGTACAAATCGATAGATTGTTAAAAATATTTTAATGTTTCTTTTCAAAAATAATAAACTATATGATAATTTAAAGATAAATATTGAATATTTAACAGATTCGGCAATTTTTCAAATTTTTATTTCAACATGTATTGATGCTAATTTTTTTATTAAAATGAGCTGAGTATTTCACTCTTTTTCTCACTAAGGAGAAAAATTTAAATTTGATTTCTAAAAAAGAATAAAAATAAATAATGTTTGAAAACAATTTAAAAAGAAAAATATAAAAATAATTTGGATGATGAAAATCTGGTACTAGAAGCAATTTTAAGGTGAATACATAAAAATTTTATCTTTCCTGCTCATCAAATAATAGGGAAAGCCTTTGACAAATTTGGGATTAAGGTCTCTTGTATAAAATAACTCAAGATACCAACTAGAATGGCTCTATGGATTAAAGAATTCTTTAATGATAGAAATTTTTTTGTTGAGACCAACAGAAAAAAAATCTAATACTAAGTAAATTAAAACAGGAGTCCCTCAAGGAGCTATACTATATCAGGTTCTTTTCCTTATCTTCATAAATGACATTCCATGAACCACGCTTAAATACGCCATAAATGAAATTATTATTTGCAGAAGATCTTTTTAGTTTCTATTTTGACCGCAACACTTGATACTTAAAAGACTGGTTAAAAAAGTGGAGGCTGATAAAAAAACTGGATCTAAATGTTCATATAATATTTATCAAAAAAACATAAAAGTAAAGAAGAGTTAAATAATAAATGCTTAAAAAAAGAATATTTTAGAAATCTTAAACAATAAAAATGGAAAATTCCAGCAAAAGTAAAATTAACAATATATTTTTCGCTAGTAAGCCCAAATATAGATTACGCTTGCATACTTTTCGCCCATATTTCAGAATATTGTAAGCGATGACTTCAAGGTATTCAATACTCTTGTCTTCGTTTTATCCTTAAAAAATCCTTTGCTTACTCAAGCTCACTAATGCATATACAGCTTAAAAAAACACTTAGTCGAGAGATATAAAAACCTACTCACGACAGATCGTAGCTTTAGAAATTAACTCGCACCCCTACCATATTATTTGAAATTTTTATTTACAGTCAATCCTCCGTATAACGAGACCCTATATAACGAGAAACCCTTTATAACGAGCAACTTGGCTAGAACCGATTACGAGCTATAGAAAAAGATATAAAAATTAATTCGATATAACGAGTTTCGATATAACGAAAACTTGATATAACGAGCTTATAATGAAATACCGCTTAATCATTTTCTTAAGAATAAAAACTTCCTATAACGAGCTTGAACAAAAGAAATTTTTTCACACTTTTTAAATAAAAAAAAAATAAAAATAAAACAATTAACTTATCTTCATGAATAACTATAAATCACCAGAAAACATTTCCTATCTAATTGTTTATAAAAAATGTCCAATCTTAATCAAAAAAAAAAGAAAGTGTATTTCACTTGAAACAAAAGTTGAAATAATAAAAAAACATTGCGAACAAAAAATCGCTACTTCAATTCTCGCAAAAGAGTATAGCGTCAACACATCGACCATTTCGACAATTCTCTCGTCTAAAGAAAAAATTTTAGAGCACTTTGAAAAGAACTTGTGCGGTACAGAAAAAAAAAGAATCAAATTTATTTCTCAAAAATAGTTGATTTTTTGTTTAATATTGAAAATGTTGTGATTGAAAAATGTAATACCAAACAAACATCTATTAAAGATTTTGTAAAAAAACAATAATTTTGTATTTTTTTTCCTTTTTTATTTATTTTTTTACCAATAAACATTTTGAAAAAAAAAAAATTTTTTGCCCATCTTTTTCAATGCAATTTCGATATAACGAGTTTCGATATAACGAGCAACGAAATTTTCGCCCAACTTGCTCGTTATATAGAGGATTGACTGTACCATCAAAATTTATTAAGATTCGACCTAGTAACTTTAAAAGTAATATTTTTATTTCTATTAAAATTAGAGTTAATTTTATTTTATTAAATTTAATTTTTATGATAGCACACAATTTTTCCTAAATTGAAAATTTTTTTTGAACAAATTTTTCCAAAAAATATAACTATTAACCAAAATTTAATTCATATCACAAAGTCCATAAATCTTAGTTATAATACCTTTCAAAAGTTTAAAATTTTATTTTTATTAATTTTTATAATTTAAAAATAAAAAAATAAACCTAGAATAAAAATTAACATCTGCAATTTAAACAACTAAATAAATAAGATTATGTTTTATCTTATTATATCTTATTATTTATAAAAAGGTATCTACTATATAAAAAATTATTTAGTCAAAAATGTGGGGTGTACATTTTTCAGGTATACAAATATATTACAAGCATAAAATAAAATAATAAAAAAATTGTAAAAGATTATTCATTTTGGTTGTTTCTATCGTTTTTCATATTCTAAAAATGAGAAAAGAATCTAAAGAATCTAGAATGACATATGTTCTAATTATTTTAAAAGAGATTTTCTCATTTGAATCAGTTTCATGGAAGAAAAGCAAATTATTTTCTCAAAAAATAATTTATCAAATCTGTAAAATGCTGTTTTGTGCAGTTTTTTTTTATTATAATTAGTAACCTCATAGGCATTGTATAAAATTTTTAAATGAAAAAACTTACAAAATAGTATAAAATTAATTAGTCTTTCAAATTTGATTATTTTAATTAGTTTTTTCTAGTAATGAAATGAGAAATTTAATCTAAGGTTTAGTTATTTTTTTTGTTGAAAATAAAAATGAAGATTTGAAAAATAATCAGAGTTTATTAACGCAGAGCCTTATAAGTTTCTATTTAAAATTTTTACGACAAAATAATTTTAATTAATAAAAGCTAATTTTTCAAAAAATATACCGATATCATATCTATTTAGAAATCATATGAAAAAAGTTAATTCATAGATAGTATTTTGATATTTGTATGCTCTTTTCAAAGACATCACCGGCTTTTGGGTGCATATTGAAAGTTATGATGGTTTTTTATTTTGTCTTTTTTCATTTAAAATTTTTGTGTGATTTTAATTTTTTTTTGATGAAAAAAGATGCACAGTTAAGGCAAGTCCGCAGAAAGAATAAACAAAATTTTATATTTTAATTTTATCACTTCAAAGAGCTCGATAAATGATTGATAAGTAACTGCAAAAAAGGCATAGGTTTCTAAAGATTTTTAAATTAGCTTTTCAAATTTTTTTAAATTTAAATTATAATTCAATAAAATTTTAAAATTCAATATTCTAAATTGAGGCAATTTTTGGATTGTAAAATTTAATAAAAAACCTTATTTTTTTGGTAATCATTAATATTTACAAAACTCTGCAGAAAAATTTTATAATTTTTAAATAATTAGATTTTCATGAAAGAAGCCTTTTCTATTATGAAAATATATTTTAGCTCTAATTATTTAATGATCATTAATATTTGATCATAATCTTCAATTTACTAACTATTTTTGTGATGAAACACTTACCGATGGCATATTATGTAGTTTTTTCACTAGTTACCAGCAAGTTAGAAATTTTAAATTAAAAATTTAATTTCTTTATTCTCTCTATTGAAGCTTCATTAATTTTTGTGATACTCTTGAGAATTACATGTAATATTTTCTATAGCAAAAATTACGATTTTTATAAAAACATTCTTCATTCAGGTAAAATAATTATTAATCTTTTTGATTTTTTTGTTTATTCTCTATCAATTCTTGATTTAAAAGAAAATAAGTAAAATGAGAATTTGTCAAAAATTTATTCATAAAAACAAAAAACTACTTTAAATTTTTTCTTAAATTTCATAACAACCTGAATATAAAAATAATTGTAGATATTAAAAATTCTTATTAATTAAAACCTAAAACCGGTTTAGAGCAAGGCAACACATCAGCCATTTTAAACTTTATTTTATCAAATTTAAACGAAATATTTGTACCAGCTTAAAATTGCGTTTAAATACACATTTACAAAAATAAATTAAAAATATTTGTACACAAAAATATAAATGAGATTTTAGATAAAAAGAGATAGTATCCAGTTTTGGTTGATTAATGGTCGATAAACAACAGCTTTTAAAGCTTAAACGTCTGTAATCATTGGCTTATTGGTAGACTTGGTCAAAAGTTTGATCAAATTTTTCCAATTTGAATTAGACAATTTGTTCTGGGCACATATGATATCTTTACTTTGGTTAAATTTTTCCTCATCTAAGTGAATAATTTTTCCGCCATAAATCGGATTTTCTCGAGTATTTTCGGCAAGGTACGGAATTTTAGACTTATTCTCTTGATTAGGCGAATCTTTTGCCAACAAAGGCTGCTCTATTTCAACCTCCATTTCATTTGATTTTAAATTGTACAAATTCTGCACTTGTTTGTTAACATCCGAATGACTAGTTGATAAACTAGACGAAGTTGTGTGAGTCAAATTGGAAGGATTGAACGATGATGTCGAAGTGGATAGCCAGTAATTACTTGGATGAAGTCTTGTGTTTTTATGGCAATCTGAGCATTCTGAAGCACGCGACTTGGACAAAATTTCAAAATATTTTTCATCATGAACTTGTCCATCTTTTCTCTTGTTTTCTATGTGCGAATTAACTGATTGATACTCGGGGAATTCAAGAAATTCGCCGAACACCTTAACTATCTCGCTAAACTGCGGTCTGCTTTTTGGCTCCAAGTTCCAGCACTGCTTTATAATCTGGTCGTATATTTCGGCTCTACATGCATCAGGTCGCTCCATTCGGTAGCCTGACTTCAATTTTTCAAATATTTCCTCTTGTTCAATGGAAGGATATGGTGTGCAGCCATAAGAAAATATTTCCCAAAGTAAAACACCATAGGACCAAATGTCCGACTCTTTGCTTACTTTTTCAAAACTCAAAGACTCCGGAGACATCCATTTAAAAGGCACTTTACCCTTTGGTATTTTAAAATTATTTCTTTGTTTTTTTTTTTGTCAAAATTTTTAAATTACATTTAAATTTTGAACATAGTAATAGTTGGATTTTATGTTTCTAGCGAGACCAAAGTCGGCTATTTTTACCGAATCGTAGTCATCGACTAAAATATTTCTTGCTGCTAAATCGCGATGAAGTATCTAAATAAAAAAATTAGATTTTAGAAAAAAATTAAAATTTATTTTTACGTTTTTAGAGTGCAGATAAGCCATGCCTGATGCAGATTGATAAGCATATAAAAAAAGCAAATCGGACTCAATTTTTTTATCACCAAGATAATCGTTTCTTAAAAAGTCCTTTAAGTTGCCAAATTTGGCGTACTCTAGCACAATATTAAGACTTTGATCATCAATACAGTAGCCTATCAGGTTAACTATGTGAGGATGCTGTCCGACTGATAGCATTAGCTGAAGCTCTTTGAACATTTCGTAGTAATTATACTCTGTAGCGTGTTCAGGCAATTTTTTTATGGCTACATCAACTGATTTTGACGATTTGCCATCAGACGTACAACTGGAATAATCGAAGCCCGAGTCCACGTCCTGCCTCGGCTTATCGCTATTCAAATAGCCGTGCATCACAATTCCAAACGCGCCTCTACCAACTTCTTTGCCCAATTTCAGGCAATCGAGTGGTATTTTCCATTTTTGTACCACTTCTTCATCCAACAATGCTTCAATGGATGATGAACTTTGGTACTTTTCTTGGAAATTTTTGAAATCTTCTTCAGTTAGATAAAATGCGTTCTTAAATTAAAAAAATTATTAAAAATTTTCCTCAATTTTTCTTGAAATATTCTAAACATTTTTCTTCTAAAAGTTAAAAAAAATATACTTAAAATATTTTGAAAATAGTTTTATTTAGTGAATTTTAGACCGATTTTAAAAGAAAATTTTAATTTGTTTTTGATTCAAGTATTTTATAAAGACTAATTGAATAAGAGCAATTTTTTTGTATTAATAATTAAAATCTTAAATTAAGGATTTTAGTAAGTAAGTGTTTATAAATTTAAAGGTAATATTTATATTAAAAAAATAAAGTTTTTAGAAGAAAATTTCTCAATTTTCCTTTTCTTTTTTAAATTAAATTTTTGGCTCTATTATTAATTTTACATCGCCACATTCGGCGTTTGCCGACACGGATATTAATGAATTAATAAAATTAGCAAAAAATAAAATTTATCTATTTCTTATGAGTTAAAAGAGTTTCAATATTTGAAAAAAATGTTTAATTACTTTTTGCATGTGGTCTCTAGCTTGTTCGGCGTTTTTAATAGACCTAAGTCTTCGTCCACATAAAAGTGTCAAAATTGTCATTATCATGATCGCCAACGCACCTATACTAATTAATAAGAAAAGCCATACATTTGATTTTTTTTTTACAGGTAGCACCTTGAGTTCGACACTTGAACAAGAAAATTTTGGATTTTTATCATCAACAATTTTTTCTTGTAAGGCTTTTCTTTTGTCATGAACACTCAATTTTGATTTAACAAGACAGCAAATGTACCATCCGGCATTTTCGGGTGTGATATCTTTAAGCTCCAATATAGAACCGAAGCCGACCGATTTGCTGAAGTTAAAATAAATTGTTTCAGAGTTTTGCGGCAATAGTTCGCTGTTATGCTTGAACCATTGGTAGCGGTCGGGTTCATCGCTGCCTGACGGCTTTTCACAAGTGAACTGGGTATCGGAATTTTCGCCAACTTCTTGCCGGGTGGGAGATATAAGAGGTGGCTGAAAAACTAAAATAAAATAAAATTTAATTAAATTAATTTGGTTTTTGAATTTTATTTACTGGGACAATTTGAACATTCCAATTTATAGGTTTTAAAAGCACCACTAAGGGAATTGTGACAACGAAATACGATATCAAACAAGCTTAGATCATTTAGACTAATAATCAAACCATATGTTTGAGACTTAAAAATTCAATTAAAATAAATGTCATTTTTATCTCTATTTAAATATTTACATTTAGTTTTAATTGAGAATTAATGTCGCTATTCTCGACATTATAATACCACTGAACGAAAGGCAAATCTTCAGAGCTTTTCTCGTCATTATCAACACATGCATCCAGCTCTACTGTTTCTCGAAAATTTTTAATTATTGTGACATCTTAATTTATAAAATTAGACCTAGATTTAAAAAAAAATTATCTAATTTTACCATCATAAACCAAAAAAATGTAACTTTCCACCAAATATTCTATGTGGTCAATTTTTTTGGCCGAGTAAACGCAATAATAGAGGCCAGAGTTTGAAAATTTGGCCTCATCTATCCAAACTTGGTTTTTGTTCCATTGTCTATCAATGAGATAGAAAATTTTGTTAAATTCGATATAGGAGTTAATTTTCATGAATCTTTTAGTTGACTCGCTGGGCAGACTCAGCGATCTGTTGAATATGAGGCGGTCGAATGTGAACTCATTAGTCACATTGGCGTAGCATTCTACTTTAAATTTGGCTCCAAGTCGCACTTTGTTTATGGGTTCCTGGTCAAGCCTGGCCACTCGTTCGTTCGCAGCGATCAGCTGCACAACCAAAACTATCAAGAACAATTTAATCAGCATTGTTTTTTTAAAATGGCATCGTATCAATTAAATCTATCTGAAATGGCAAAAATTAAACAATTTGTCTAAAAATTCAGCTAACTAAAGCCGAAGAAATTTTTCGTCAACGTTATAGAGCCTTGATCATTAAACAAAAAGGTGTATTAAATTTTTTGTTTTCAATAACAACTGAAACTAAAAACCAGTAACAGAAATTTCGAAGCTTTGCCAAATATTTAACATCTAAGTCTTCTTTGCATAATTTCTGTCAAGTACACTGGCAAATTTTAAACAAACTTTGAAGAATTACGCATATACAGTCTTTTTATTTTAGATAAGCTAATAAAATATTTTTGAAATTTATACGATTTAAAATATCAAAGCTAATTTAAATCATAATTAAGAATTAATGTTCTAGCCAATGCGGGCTCCGACTAAGGCTGAACAAGCCGCTACCTTTTTCTGCTAAATTTTTAAATACCTTAAGAGAAAGTAAAATTTTAGGATTTCAAAAAATTAAACAAATAATTCTGAATTTCTAGAAATCTGATTTTAAGAAATTGAAAATAACGCTTGTTAAAACTGTTCGTGACACAAGATTCGAATCAATAGACTTTATCAAGGTAATAATGTGAATATCTTTTATTTTTGTTGCCAATTTAAATTTGTTTCAAGCACCTTGAGCTAAATAGATTAATAAACACAAAAAAAACAATCATTTTGAAATTGATTCTACAAAAAAAAACCTTGAAAATTTTAAAATAAGTTTATTTACTTTTAAAAAAATTTAATTAAAAAATATTCACCAAAAATGTAAATAAATTTTGAGCTTTGTTCGAGCTCAGACTTATGTGATCGACTATCATGTGATCTTCGGTTTGGATTTCAGGACCTGAATCGAGGATTTAAATATTTATAAACTGTTTGCATAATTATACCTTGTCATTGATATTTACAAACGCATTGTTTTGGCTTATTAAGTGTCAATTAAAATATTATTTGAATTGAAGAACACTTTTAATTATTTTCAAAGTTGTCTTATATAGATAAGGTTGTCATGGAATTCGGAATACTAATGCTAGGAGTTAAAGATTAAAAATAAGAAAAAATTAATTGTATGGCTTTAATTTTGAGCAAAAGTTTGAAAATAAAATTAAATAGATGTCTTTAAAGTTTCTTAAATACTCGAATAAAGCCTACATTTAAGCAAACTGTTTATATAAGATATGTCCTGAGAGGAAATAGCTTTTAAAATCATCCTGTATACGTAAATTGTGATTAATTAGTAGAAATAACTTAAGGATAAATTAACTTCTTGTTTTATGAAAATTTAACGCTTTGACTCACATCATAAATAATTTTTAAAACTTTGCTTTTTCTTGGGCTTATTTGGCAAACATATTACGCAAGCGCCAAATTGAAGAATCAATTTCTAATCAATTCAAGTTATTTAGGCCTCGAGGTTAGAAGTGGAAAAAACTAGCGTAGGAAGATTAAGAATCACTTTATAACTATAAAATAATATTATCTTTTCGACCTAATTGACTTCCGGACTAGTTGATTTACGCAAAAAGAAAATTAATATGAAAATGATTGTAAAATTTAAATTTTACTTTATTCAATTAGTTTAGATTAGAAATGACGGATTGATAAGCAATAACTCGGAGCCTGAACTTTTCACCAATTTTTTTCTTGCTGATAAAAACAGCATATGGCCACATTCGAAGAATACTTGTTTACAAACTTGCAGCTCTCAAGCACTTCAATTTAAATAAGCTCTCTCTCAGCATTTTAATTGCTTCCTCATACGTAAATAATAAAATACGACAAGTTTTTTTTTTCTTTTTTTTTTATCTTTTTATCAATGTCTAGAAAATAATATTTCTCTGAAAACTTTAAAAAAAATAAAAGCTTATTTTATTTTTCATCTGACAAATATTTTGAATAAATGTCAACCAGGAAGGTTTATAGTTCTTCTTTGATAATTTTAAATTAACCAAATGGCTTGTGTCACAAATCAATTAAAGCTAAATGGAACATATATGACAATTTCCTAGTAAATGCCCTAGACAGAAAATTAAAGCGAATCTAAGCTTTTTTTTAAATTAATTAAAATCGAAAATAAATAATTTTAAAATAATTAATATCATAGTATTTTCTAAAGAGTTATACACATTTGAAAAACTAGTTTTTATGCACCACTAATTTTTTCCATACCAAAAAATCAACTTTTATCTCAGCCACTATTTGATCATTGCAATTTTATGATTCAGACTAGCGTCTTTTTTTGATATCAACAAGCTTAAAAATAAAATGAAATAGAATTATAATCCCCAAGAATTAAACTCGAGTGCGTCACTGGCGCTAATGTATTTGAATAAATAATCAAATTCTCAAAAATTTTCTTCAGAGACCTTAACTCGGACTTTACTTGTTCATAAAACAAAAATTTAATTCATTTTCAGTGTTGTTTAATTCCCGCCTGAAAATTAAAATAAAAAATAAAGGTAAATGTTTTTCTAAGATGCATTTTGTTAATAATGTACAGATTTTAATAGAAAAAAAAAGAAAAAGTCTTGGGCAAATTGTTGCTATAACTACTCTTAAAGACAACCTGCTAAATTAGTCACTTAATTCCGAAATTGATGATACATTGTCTTTGCTATTTATTTTCTAATTAAAAAAAATAGTAAAATTTTTTCAAAAATTTTATTTCTTTTCTTTTCAGTGTAATTATTTTCAGTTTTTGTTTAAATTAAAAATAAACCTTTTAGTGAGGTTGACATAAAGAAAAACTAGAGACTAAGTATTGCAAAACAAAAATAGGTAAACCATGTTCAAGTTGGAAACTATTTTTAAATTACGAAAATATTTTCTTTCAGATATGGTGATAGTGAGTCAAAAATTAAATTGTCAAATATATTTAGAGCGTTTTGAAGCCCGTCTATTTGACAGTGTTGGGTATTAGCGTCAAGTAATCACTCTATAGTCAATAAACCATTAATCTAAATCCAATTTTTGCCTTTTTGTCTTGTTCACTGAGAGCTAACCTAATTTAATGTTCACATATAGAAGCTAATTTAAAATGTCCATTATATTTTAATCTATTTGAAATCGTTCGAGCCAAATGGACCTAAAAGCCATAATCAAATTGTAATTTTCGCATTATCAAGGCGTAAAAACACAATGCTGCATGAATTCGAAAGTTTCTAAAATTATTTTTAGACTTTAATTAAGCTTTTGTCATCTTTTCCTAGGTGCGACTTTAAATTTAAGTTTTTTAATTTTTTTTTAGAAAATAATTTCGAATAACCAGTTTGAAAAGAAAATAACCTGAGTTTTTTGTTAGGCGCCGAATTCTTTTATTTTTTTTTGATTTTAAATGAGTTTAATTGTTAGTTAATAAAGAAATTTAGGTCTCTATTTTGAGTAACCTTTTCTAATGGACTCGAATTTAAAAGGCTTTGTGATTCATTAGAAATTCAAGAGGAAGATTACAAAAGATACAAATTCATTCTATTTTGAAACAATAGACTTTTCTCTACTTTTTTATTTTAAATAAATTATTTGATAACCTAAAACCTTTTTGTTAATTATAAATTTTTATCAAAATGCCTTTTGTTTGAATATAAAATCTAAATCAATTACTAATTGAGATATAATCGCACTAAGTAATCTCAGCATTTATTTGGTTTAAATTGAATTTTATCGATAATAATTTAATGCTAAAATGTTTAAATATTTTAATTTTCGATTGATTTAAAAAAAATTTCCTTAAACTAAATCTTGTTCAAAATAAATTGGTTGTATTTTAATTTCAAATAAAAAACTAAATTATACCGATTTGCGAAGGCGTTTTTGTTGCCTAATTCAGAGCTCCGAGGCGCTAGTAACCTGCGGTTAATTTAAAAACTCTTATCTTAGAACTGCCTTATGCAGCTTAAAAGCTCTACTCTCATATCAAATTGAAAAATTGATAAAAATTGTTACATAACACTATTTTAAGGTATCGTTCGGAAGTTCTCTTAGAGTGCGCTGCGTCGATCGCAAATGTTTTTTTTTAAACAATCGTAGCCTTGGAGATTTGTTTCAATTCTTAAAATTTTTGTCAAATGTTATTGAACTTTTTTCTTATTTTTTTTAAATTTAAAATAAAAAATTATGAAAATTTAAAGATTTTAATTTTATTACTCTTAAAAAAAAAACAAAATTTCTTTGAAAATCTTTATTAACATAGAAAAAAATGAAATTTTAAACATAGATGAGTTCCATAATTATTTCGGTGGGACAATGCGGTAACCAACTATCGAATAGTCTAATCGATCAGTTATTGTTAAATCAAACAAACCAAACATCTTATCTTTACTCTAATTTTGACAATAGATTTCATTTCATTAATGTTGACAGTGAGATTAAGGTAATCAAAAGTTTGTTCACTGAACATTCGCAGTATTTGAGAAGGGAAAATGTTCTGAATACAAAGTGTGGCCGTGGCTCGAACTGGGCGTCGGGCTATTCGGGTCTGAGCAATGACGGTGCTCTGAAAATAATCGAGCAGAGTCTTGAGTCAGTGCGAAAAGAAGCGGAAAGATGCGATTTTTTGGTCAACTTGTGTATGATGCACAGCTTGAGTGGAGGAACAGGGTCAGGATGTGGTTCGAGATTAATGGAAGAGCTAAGAAATGAATTTGGATGGAAAAAATTAATCTTCACTCAATCAGTCGCCCCTTTCCGCGATGGTGAACTTCCTCTTCAGCACTACAACAATTTGCTTTGTCTTTCTCATCTGCATGAATACGCCGATTTCATCGGCCTTTACCAAAACGATGATATTCTTAGCACTCTTGGCAAATCGAGCCAAACCGCGCCACAAGTATCTTCCAAAACCGGCCTAGTACCGTTCAACGCAGCTAAATTGGCCAAAAAACCCAGCCAAATGGACAATGAGCCTTCGGTTACTCTATCTGAAATGAATGTCCACATAACCAATTGTTTTCTGAACACATTCAACCCGGTAGATAACATAAGTTTGAAGTCACAGGGATTCGGAATGGAATTCTTAGAGATTCAGAGGTTTTTGTGTCCCAATTTTAATCTCAAAATTGTAGAGACCCTAAATGTGAATAGTTTAAATTCTACCAAATCTGTGTATGAAAAAACAAATCCTTTAATGAAAAAAATTTCTTCCGCTATTGTTAAATTTAAGCCTAATTCGACAAATTTTTACACCAGCCTGAATTCTTTGTTTATAGCAAGAGGTCTACAGGATTTTAAGGATTACAATAGCGAGTATGTGCTAGGCCAACTAGTGAACGATATGGAGTTAATTAATAAAATGCTGAACCCGGTAAAGTGGAACCCTTTTACGATAGACTTTTGGACCGCCAAGAATTCGCTGCAAATGGGCATAGCAAAAAGCAATTCGCTGACTCTGTGCACCAACCGTAACAGGTGTTGTGATTACTTAATGGAAGTTGTCGCCAAGGCGAGACTCAAGTACTCAGCTAAGGCTTATTTGCACTGGTATGAAAAATTTAACATTTCAAGTTGTTTATTCGAGAATGCATTTGAAAACATAGATAAAATTATTGATTCTTATAATGAGATGACTATTTAAATATATATTTATTAATTATATTGTTTACATTAAAAAAATAATTTATCTACAATGTAAGAAAATGACAAATTATTTTATTTCAATAAAAAAAAGCTATAAAATTGTAAATTTTTAGTTAATTATCTGACCGGTTTCGGCTTCCTCAGGGTTTAAAAAAGAAAGAATTTTTCTATTGCACAAAATATACAGAAAATAAGGATTTTTTTAAAAAAATTAATTTTATTAAATATTTTAACTTTAGTTCTTAAAAACTTGGCTAAAAGCGATTGAATTTACAGATTGTATTTTTTTTTCAAATATAACTATTAGTTTAATTATTTATTTGGGGTATTTGAAGGCATGTTTTTTTGAGATCTAGGTGATCATGTTCAGAAGTCTGTCAACAAATATTAAGGGGATCTACTGTTGAACATCTAAATGCTGATGTGATGGAACTTAATCTAGTCGAAAATACATTGGATAGTATTTTTAGATCTATAGATCCAAGGTAACAATTAAATGTTTTTTTCAATTTTTATGTTTAAACAAAAGTTCCATTTAACAAAATAAAGGAAACGAAAAGTATTATTTAGTCTAAGTTGGGAACATTATTTGGCTTGTTTCAATTTATTTTAATTTTAAGTCATGTAGAAGAAAATTAAAAAAATGATTTTTAGCACCAAAGTGCAGTGCTGTTTGAATTTTCTCATTATTATTTTGTTGCATTAAAATTTATTTATAAAATATTTTCTTTACATTGTTAGCAAACAATTTTTTATTTATCTTCAAATAATGTTTCTTGTATTGGATATCTATTTAAATAAAGCAAACATTTTTGAAAATGATTTCAGACATTTAAGTTGATTTGGCAAACGTCAGCAATTTTACAAGTTTATTTAGCACATCTTGCCGAATAAATAAATAACTTAATGGATCCAAGAAATTTTTTACGAATAAAAAAGATGCAAAAAAATCTAATTAATTTTTAATGTAATTTATTTCTTTTATAAATTATTTAGCCGAATCTTTTTTATTAATTAAATCTTTCTTAATTTTTAATATTGCTTAATGGGATTAATTTAAGCACTATTGACGTAATTTTTTCCCGAAAAAATAAATATCGCTTTAGTAAAAATATAAAAAAAAATGAAATCTCGGACTTAATTGTAAAAGGATAAAATCAAAAAATTAGCAATTTTTGATTTATAGAAATTTTTTTCCAAAATTTTAGTACCTTGAAAAAAAAACTCATTAAATGATTTAATTTCAGAAATTTTTTAATTCAAATGATCAAATTTCATATTTTTAATTAATATTATGAAAAAAAAAATTTTATCCATAGGTAATGTGTAAATGGGAAATTTTTTAGGTAAAAGATTGATCAAATTTCAAAAGGGTGCATCAGATATCGCATTGTTTAAATAAAAAGGTTTCAGAAGTCAATCATTTTCAACTGTTATTTGTGTTTTTTAATTAAATTTTTACAGTCTTCCACTCTAGATTTAAATTTTAGATAATAGAAGTTTGTTAAATGGATTCAAATTTTGGGCAGATTTTTTGGATAGAAGCGCTCAACCATGATGCTCATTTATTATTTAAACTCGGAAAAAAAATCTGAAATAGTGTAACAGAAATTTTAAATATTTATAAAATCGATTCATTGATGAATGATTAAAAATTATTCTATTCAATGCTTAAATGGGCGTCAAAGCCAAGTAAGAAAAATAAGACAACAAAATAAAAATTAGAAAGTTAAATTGATTTTGTTCAATTTTATTCAATTAATATTTAATGATTTGGACTAATTGATTTTTTTTTTCTAAGTAGAAAATCAGCTCGTAAAGAAAATAGTTCTTGCGTTAAGTTCCGTATATAAATAAGCTAGAAATTTTTCATTATTTAAAAATTTAGATAAAATCAAATCAGCATAAGATTTAGAGACACGGTAAAGTTTTTTTTATATTTAATTTTTAGTTCCAAAATTTTTCTTAGCTAATAATTTTGTTTAAGTCTGGTAAAAATTTAGTCAGACCAAATCAACTCAGAGTTCCAAAATCGGAAACTGCTCTTCAAATTAACTTTATTTTTTTTCAATTTAAATAATTTATTGTAGGTTTTAGAAAAAAAATAACTAATTTTCAAATGAGATTAAAAATTATTTTTCCTTTTCATTGTAAATTATTCCATGATTTTTTAATATCAACAAAATTTCAAATGTCTTGAACATTGACAAAAAAATAAGGCCAATTTAAATTCGAATTTAAATTTAAACTAATTTGAGTTGATTAGACTCCTAGGGGATTCTTTTTAAATTCTTAAATTTTCAAGCAATTAATTTTAAATTTTTTAAAATGGCTCTCGATAAGTTACTTGGTAATTTTAATTAATTAAAAAAAAAAAATAAATTTTCAAATAATTTCTATTTAAATGTTTTAATCCCAATATTAGATATTGTTTTTAAATTAAACAACAAAAAAAAGAAAAATGTTTGCAAAAAGTGGATTTCTAAAAGACTTTAGCAATATTTCCAAGTATTCCGTAGCTTTAACATTATTTTTAATCGTTGTTTCTATGTGCGAAAATGTAAGAGCTATGGATAACCAATATTCGGATCTTCCACCGCCACCAGCCAAGCCAGAAAGATTCACCAGTAAGCAGCAATTGAAGGAATACTTGGTTAAATTGCACGAATACTACGCCATTATCGGTCGACCACGCTTCGGTCGATCCCAAAACCTATTCAATGAAAATATTCAAAGCTCTGAGTTAGGCACAGATGCCAAAGATAACTCGATCCCAGTCACTTTGGCAATCAACGTCATGGACTTCAATGGAGATGGATTTCTCACCAAAAAAGAACTTCGTAATTTCGTTAAATTGGTTGAAGACTATTTGTAAGTGATAAATTAATTTCTTAAATTAAAATACATAGAAAAAATGTACTCTGTGTGAAAAAAATTCACAATTTTTAATTGTTGTATTTTTTTTGTTTAGTCATCTTGAATAATGAATTTAAAATATTTTTTTTTAATAAAATATTCTAATTAAGTGTTTTTGAAATTTTTCTTTAATAAAAATGTGTACTTATTTAATCATAAATGAAACAAAAATCAAGACATTTTTTGAAGACTTGGAAATTTTAATTACAATGCTTTTAGGAACGACATTCTTAATTTTTTGCCCAAGTAGAAATTGTGAAACCGTAATTTTTAATTATGAAAGACATCAAATAATCTAGTCTAAGATATATCATAAAATAATTTAAGATTTTAAGAAGCTTATCAAATTAAATTACGAATATCAAAATATATTAATGTATCTATATTTAATTTCATTTAAATTTTGATTAAATTTTATTAAACTATGATCAAGACTGAATCAATCAAAAAAAATAGTCATTTAGCAATGGGATAAGTTTAATTGGTATTTTACAGGAAATTTAAAATATGATAAAATTAATCGACTCGTTTTAAAAAATTTTAAATTTCCTCTTGAAACAAAAAAATCGAATTTTTTAGTATAAATTAGAAAATAAAAAAAGAATCTCGAAAAATCAGATTTCTAATAACCATTTTACATTTAATAATAAAAATCAGGAAGTATTTGCCAAAATTCCAATTATTAATTTTCATGTTTTCTCTTAATTAAAATTAAAAAAAAATATTTTGTAAGAAAAAATTTACAAAAAATACTCTAGTCTGATTTGAATTTGTTAAGTAGATTTTTGATAAATCTACTGATGCGCTAATCTATGATTTAGTGGAAGAAAATTATAAATAATTAATAGTCATGAAATAATCCGAAGTGGAAAATCAATTTTGTGGGCTGAAATTTTCAAGTACTTGTCAATATTTATTGAATAAATCAGTCAAATATATGAGATAAAAATATTAAATTTTTTGCTAGGAAAAATTTTATTAATTACAAAAATTAATTTTGAATATGTTTTTGAAAACTGGGTTTCATTCCGAGTTGGAATTATTAGAAAATGATGTTTTCACACTTTTTCAAACTTAATTATTTGCTTTGCAGTCGTCACTTGAGGTTCAGCCTTAGACTAATTACTAAATTTTTGGATATAAAAAAAAGAAGTAATTAGCCAAAATTAGAATATTTAAAAAAGGAAATGATACTGTCATGGCTACAAGATCAAATATTCTACAATAGCAATCATGTTTTAAAATTAAACGACTACTGTTCCAGATAAGAAATGTTTAAAATTTTCAGCTCTAAGATATTAATTAATTTAGCAATCTTTTTTACGGCAAATTTGCCTTGAGATTTATGTTTTTATTTCGAAAAAAATTCAAATTTCTTAGGTGAATAAAAATTAGAGGTTCAATCACGCGATTCCTTTGTCACTTTATTTTAATGATTAATTCTTTTTTTCTGTTAGTAATCTGAAGATTAAAGCTTTCGAAATTCTAGAGTAATTTGAAGCAAATCGATTAAGATATTTCTTTCAACTAAATATTGAATCATTTTTTAAGATAAAAAGTACAAAGAATGAATGTGAAAATTTTGCTCCCAATTTTGTTTGGTTTAATTGTTTGTCAACTAATAGCCGAAGCAGTGTCGTTCGGAATTAGAGGCACGTCGGACGAAATGCCCGAGCGACCAGCTGTTTTTACGAGCAAAAAGGAGCTAATTGATTACATTAAGCGAGTAAACGAATATTATGGCAAGGTTGGACGACCAAGATTTGGCAAGCGCAACTATCCATTATTTGGAAACAAATTTAATCATCAGTATAGAGACTCAAACGAATGGAATTTTAATTAACTTAAATAATTTACAACCTAATGAACAAAATGTGAACCAATTTATTCAGAAGTTAGGATTTTTACAAACTTAACAATCTTTTTAAATTTTTTTTTATTTTTAATAAACTTTTAATCATTTAAAAATTGATCGCATTCTTACAATTTAAAGATTTTTTTCTCATACCAAAAATTCAAAATAGCAAAACAGTTAAAATAAAAGATAATAAATTAAAATTTTACTTGTGAATATTACATCTATTTTATTCAAATAAATTTATTAAAATTTCATGTAATGAACAAAATTTCAACTAAATGAATTAAAAATTAGCCGATTATCTTAAAACTGACTCTTTTGAGTAGAAGAAATTGTTCTAATATTCCAACTAACAGATCAATAGCACTAAATGATGTTGATAAATAATAGCCCAAGAAGTGCAAGAGTTCTGACTTGAAAAATATTATTTGAAAGAAAGAAAATCCTTTATAATGTCAATAGATGTAAAAAAATATTTTTATTATTTATTTTAATTTAAATTTTCGAAAAAGTATGATAAATTCTATTAATTTGTGTGTATTAAAAAAAATCTGCCATTTTTTTTATAATATTAGTTTAAAAAGATAAAAATGTTATTTTTTATAAAAATTTTGGTAATAAAATGTCACGTCTCATTTGAATGAATCAATTTAAACTTTTCTAGGCTCGGATTTTGGGAATTATTGAAAAAAATCAAACCAAAAATACTAAATTTAACTTTAAGAAGTTATTTGGAATATGATCTAAAAATGTAAAGTGAGTGATTTAAATAGGAGTAGACAATTGTATTTCTTCCGCCAGATATACAAGTTGCTCTCTTTGCAGAGGATTTTTGCTTTTGGAACAAAAAGAAATAAAAAAAGGAGTCGATTATTTGTGAGTTTCTCTTTATTTCTTGGAAACAAACTCGATCCAAAACTTACAGACACAGATGTTAAAAGTGGGTTTTAGTCATTTGTTTTTTATTTTATTTTTGTTCTATTTAAAGACATTAATTAAAAAAATAAGAGAGATTTTAAAGATTCACATAAGTTCGCAATTATAGTTCAGAAGGTAGAAAATAAATCTTAAATTAAAAATTTCTTGATCAATCTGATAATTTATTTCTAAAAATGTGTGATATAGCGACATCTTAGTCGATATCACTGGAAAGTTGATTAACTTAACCATGAGCGTTTGAGTTAATAAGGAGCATAAATAGCTGCTCCAACACGTCTAACGAAAGATCGGATAGACAGGCCCAAGGGTACTAATGTAAACATTACAAAATGTAACAAAGTTTTTTGTCAAATTATCCAAAAATAAAGAAAAGTTTACTAATTTGAATTTATTGATTTTTATTGAATTTCGGTGTTTTTTTCACCAAGCTTCACACTATTCAAATATTAAAAAAAAATTTCAAATTTGAAATGGAGTATGCAAGTAATGGTACCGGCCAAAAAGCCTTACGTAGCACTTGTGAGTCCTCATCTCGAGTACGCGGTGGCTGCTTGATGCCCGTAAACGAAGAAGGACATTTTAGTTCTCAAGAAGGTACAAATAAGAGCAACAAAATTGGTCAAATCGTTTTAGCATTTATCATAAAAGACGAGATTAGAGAAGTTGGAACTCACTACCCTGATCAAGAAAAGAGAGAGAGGAGATCTTGTCGAATATTTCAAGATAGTTAATGGTTTAACTAAAGTGAACTGACACAATCCAAACAACTTTGCGATTCGTTGAGCTGTTCTGATCCAGCGAGGAGTATACGTGGGTACCAAAAACAGAATTTCCAAATAACTGACGAGAATCAACCAACGAGAGCATTTCATACTTAACAGAGTAGCAGACAACTGGAACAGATTGCCTCCTGAAGTAGTCAAAGCAAGTTCAAAGAAGTTGTTTAAGAAAATGGTCAACGAAATCAATACGTTGCGATAGATGTAGGAGAATTAAGCGCTGTTGAAAAGGTATTATAGAGTTCCATATATGTGTTTTCTCCTGGGGGGGGGTAAACCATCGTAGCTCATTATTGTTATTATTATTTAGCAAAATATACAATTTTTGAAGATTATTCAGTGAATTTAACACTTTAGTTTATGAAAAAATATTTTTGACAGTAAACAATTATTTCATTTAATTCAGTTTTATTGAGTAAAAAAATATCTAAATCTTGGTTAAGCTCTAAGAGTAATGACCGAGAGTTAATTGTAAAAATATAATGTTACATTAATTAATTTAAAAAAAATAATAAAAAAATTTTATTTATTCATTTGTTCAACTATATTGTAGTGATGTTGGAAAAAATTTAAAATAATTTTTGAAAAATTTTTTTGTTTGGTATTTAGATTACCGCTTTTTGTTTTTAAACATTTAGTAGATTGTGGTAAATTTACAAAAGTAAAAAAACAAAAATTTACCACTTTTTACGTAAAATAAGGTAATATTTCAATATTTTTCGTAAATTGTTGCTAAAGCAAAAATTTCTAATAGTATATTGAAAACTAGGTCATAGTTTATTGAAAACTCTTAAGATATAAGTTTATTCTTTTTTCGATTTTAAAAGCTAAATATGTAATAAGAATGTAAGATATTAATAAAATACGGACCCAAAAGCATAAAGAGAATAATACGAAATTTTCTGTTATTAAAAAAATTCAACATTTTTAATGAAAGTGTTTATTTTGTTGTAACAAATTTCTCTCTTATAGGTTTCATCCTCTCTGATCCAATTACCTCCTAATATATTCATGATTTATATGGATTTCTGCGTCGACATTTCTAAGTATTTAGTATTTTTTAATCTTAATTTTTTAATTAGTAAATTGAGTAAATTTTTTTCAGGATTTTAAGTCAAAAGTTTAAGCCAAAGCCATTATAATTAAATTCAAAATCAGGACTTGACTTTAGGTCAAAATAAGTTGAAGTTCTCGGCTAATTTATTAGTCTAATAAAATTAAATAAAATAAAATAAAATTAAATAAGTTTCTAAAATTTGAATCTCTAAATTGCCTAAAATATTTTTTTGATTTTAGTAGAGATAAAGCGAAAATTTTAATAGAGATATATGAATTTCAGTCTAAGTCTTAGATCGAAAATGAATTGAAAAATTTGAGAATTTTTTTTAATATTCAAGGGAAATGATATTAAATTTTCACACAGTTTTAATGATCTTTCTACTGTTTAATCATCCTCCTACGTTTTAATTTACTTTATTCATTATTCCCTTTAAGTTTTTGACTTTGGGAGTTACTACGCCAAACTTTAAATTTTCTATGTAATTATTTTTTCTATCATATTTTTTATCATTACATTAGCTTTTTTCTAAATAGATGAAGAAATTTTTTAGTGCTTTTTAGATTTGGTGGTGAACAATTTTTAGATTTGGTTAACTAATAGTTCATAAAACCTGAGAACAAGAATTGTTCCTGTAACAGTAACAGTCGTAAGTTTTTAAAAACTGCTAATATTATCTTTAAGGATCATCTTATCACAAACCCAAAGTCAAAATTTATAAAAAAAAAACTAAGTTTTTAATGCTTGCAATAATAACTTAAAATTATTTCTTTTTTTGAAACTGAAAAAAATATTTGAAACATCGCACTTTTTCAATGTTATTTCAACATTGGATACATTTTGTAATTCAAACACAAAAAATTAAACCGAATTAAAAAAATGCTAGAATATTGAATTTAAAAGAAAATCGTATTTGCCAATTTTCTTTATTTCTACGATTTTCTACTCTAACAGAATTGAATTGGGCTACATAATATTAAACAGTCTTAATTTAAAAAAAAAAAAAAAAAAAAAATTTACGTAAAATATGATAAATGATGATATTTTACTTTGATCAATTTAACAATTTAATTTTTTTTATTAAGGTTTTAAGATATTTTACATAAACTAAACAAAAAGTTGAACATCACCAGTGGCGGAGCCAGAAAGTTAGAATGGTGTGGCGAACTTCAAGACCAAAGAAGAGGGGATAGAATTGGTGCGTTGAAGGGAGCTTTATAACAAAGGCATCAAATACATTCTGCACTATAAATAAGTTGCACTATAATATTTAAATTGCACTATAATATTTACATGCACTATATTAATCAAAGCTGCACTATAAATAACATTCTTACACTATAATATTCTTTAATAAGCACTAATATAATGTTTAAAAAGCACTAAAATAATTTTGGACCTGAACTATTTTAATTCATTTTTAGATAAATAAATACAACAAGCACTATTTTTTTCAAATTACAATTACAATTATGTGATTTAGAGAGAAAAAAAATATAGTGAAACATACATAAGAATAAAATAAAAAAAAATAATATTGTATTTATTAAGAAGCCGACTCGTTATTAAATTAACGAATTAAATAAGCTTTTAAGCTTTTTTGAATCAAGTAGGATCTACCACTAGTGCTGCTGCTGCCAAAGTGGGTCTTCCTCGACTACGTTTTTTTCCTAATGGCTTGTTGACCGAAGCCATAGGAATCTGGCCATCTCCAATCTTTAACTTTGAGCACACTCCAATGACGTGCTTGCAAATGTAATTCTTGCTGTTCCAGTCGCAACTGCATCGCGACAATTTCCATTGCGTTTTTTTGATTTTAATTTCATAAAGGCTGTTTGTTTGCTTAGATAAAACGTCAAAGGTCTTCCAAATGCATTTGTCTCTAGCATCTTTAAACGCTTCAACATCTTTCTTTTGTAACTTTTTTTTTGTTCGGATGGTATGTAAAAATGAGGCTTAACGAGCAACATACTTTTATCTTTTTCAAGCCACTCAAATGCTGCATCGTAGTCTTTTTAAGCGATAAGCGGAACAAATTGGAACATTTTGCGATTGAGATTTGGTTGCTCATCTGTTCCAGGACTGCGATCGAGGCTCCAGTTTTTGATGATTTCATGCATGGCACAGTGGCAAAAATCTTCCATCGGCATCTGTCTTTGGAACGTCGAATGTGACTTGATGACTTTATTCGTTGATTCAACTGCATTATTAGTGACTGGAATTCGCTCGTCTTCGTCTGTGAAGAAACCATGATACCATCCTGGATTCTGTTTGATCCACCATTCGTCGAAATAAAACATGAACACAGTTACTGAGTGATCTTTCTTGTTAAGCCACTTGCGCCGCCAAATGAGATATGCGTGCTCAAAGACATCTTTGCTCGTAAATTGCTGCATAATGACGATTTCATTCAACAACTGATCGCGATGAGTTTTCGTGACTTTTGACAAAGCGTCTTCCACCTTTGTTTTCATGTGGTACCAACACATGATCCTCTCTGGTTTAAAGCCGAGAGCTAATCCAAAGCCATTTGAAATAGCCTGAGCTGCGCCTGCGATCACATATAACAAAGTAATGAAATTTTAAAATCAGGTTTAAAAAATTCAAAACATAGTAGAGCAAAAAAATTGAATTCATTGGAATAATTAACTATTTAAAAAATTAAATAATATATTTAAGAAAATTAAAAATTAAATAATATTTCTTCTATTCTTTTGCCCTAGCAATAATATCAACAATTTTGTAAACGTCAATTTCTTGTAATTCAGATGACTCAATTCATTATGCTTATTTCATTTAATCTTTCTTGACCTGTCCTGCTTCGAAGTTAAATTTTTATTCTTTTTAAAGCAGAAAAAGTTCTCTCCAATTATTTTTCCAAATAGTATACATGCTTCTAGAAAATAACTTTGTGTCTAAAAAATATTTTTCAATAATGAATAATCTAAAAAGTCTTTAAAATGATAAACATTGAAAGCGATGATGAATTTTACTCTGACGATGAAGACGCAGTAACTCCATGTATTAGTTTCGAATAAATTGCTCTAGAATTCGACGAACAGTTTGATAAACAACTTGGTAAAACAAAAAGAAGGGGAGTATATTGGGAGTTTTAGTCAGGATTAGATGATTATCAAGAAGCACTCAACACAATTAAAAACAAATGGATTCTTACCAAATCTTAAAGGACGAAAAAAGGTCTTAAAGAATACCACAAGTCTGCCGCTAACCAAAAATGTAATGCTCAAATGCATTTATATATCTATTGAACGATAGCCACCATGTTAATCTGTTTCGAGATACAGAGGAGCACAAATATGATATAATCGTCAACCTAAAGAGATTAAAAAGAAAATCCTCGAACTTTATGAACTTAGAATTACTCAACCGTTGGATATTATTTAAAGTTTACGTAAGCATAGCTTCACAAATGTCCCTACTCCAAGACAAATCACAAATTTTATGGCACAAAAAAAAAAATTTAACTAAACAACTAAATAGCCCACTACCTAGTTTTCCTAATAAAGCTTTTGTTGTAAATTACGAAGTGGTCGCTAATAAAAAAACGATCCAATATATACGAATGATCGTATTGTAGTGGTGGACGCACCAAAACAGCAACAACAACATCACAAAGAAAGAATTTCAAATAAATTTTTTTTTTAATTTTTAAAGGTATGGTCCCTTTCTTTGATAAATATTTTAACGATTTTAATAAAAAGCCGCTAAATAAAGTATATCATTTAAAATCTAAGATCCTAAGCTACAAAATAATATATAATTCTTAATAGTTGTACAAGGATTCGATGAAAAATAATGGATGAGGTATAATAAAACATAAAAAATTTAAAAAAAAACATTAAAAAAGAATTCACAACATAAAAATAATTTTTATTTATCAAACTGACAAAAAAACATAAGTTAATTGTTATTAACCACCAACACCTAAACCTAAACGACCAACCCTCAACGAGTTGAAGGCCTGGATACTCCACAGTTAGGACTTGGGGAGGTCTTAGCTCGAACACTCATCGTCCCACATTCCTTCTCGCCAAACGCACAACCATAGCGATTAAAGTTGTTTTGGATTGCTCGCAGGGTGATTTCCTGCTATGACTCAATTTATTATTATTATTATTATTATAAACTAAGAATAAAACATAAATTATTTTTGATTTAATTAATAAAAAAACTTCAAAATAGAGAAAAAAACATAAGTCAATTGTTATTAAAATAAGAATAAAACATAAATTATTTTTGATTTAATTAATTAGTCCTTTTCATACCATGGTCCTACTATTCTTTTTTAACGATTGAGTCTATATCGCAACAACCTACTAGATGTATGCAAACAGCTGAATCCAAAAATTGACAGCAGCTACAATAAGTTCAATCAGGACAAAAGCAATTTGGGTTTATTTCTACTAAATATTAATCGCTCCATTTAATAAAATATCATCATTTTCTTTTTCTTCCTCTAATTTTGCTATTGATTCTAAATATTTTTTTGCCTCCATTTTGGTAGATAGTTTAGCAAAAGAACATATTGGAGTAATGTATTCGATACGAGACTCAAATGTTACCACTTTTTTAAAAATCTCAAAAACTGGCAACAAATTGAATTTGGTTCTTGCTGTAAAGAATCTTTTGATTTTATTATTGTACGATTCAATCGGATAATTTGACATAGCATAACCAGGAGGTGTTTAAAACAATTGCCAATTACAAAATGGCTCAGCGAGCCATTGTTTTGAAAAATATTTAACAAAATCGTTCAAATGTTTATTTTTTTTCCATTTAGCCAAAAAATTTTTTTTAATTTTCCAAAACTTTCTTTATTTTTGGTTGACTTAAGATGAATAATATAATTCATCTTCACATGATTTCCGAATTTTTTTCGAATTTTTATGAAGTTCTTTATTTGTGTAAGCTACACTTTGGATAAAGGACCACCAATTTATGACAATCGCTGTTATCTGAGCAGATAGTACAATTGTTAGAATTTGCATGTTTTGATGATTGTTTAGGGTACTGTTTTAAAAAAATGTTGAATTAAGTTTTGTTAAGAAAATCCAGACAATTTTTCGCCTAGGCATTCTGAGATTATTAAAATAATTTTTAAAAGGATTTATTTATTTTATGTTTTATTAGCTTTTAAGATTACTCTGTCTTAGAAATTTCCAAAAACACAATTTTATGTTTTTTTTTCTAAAATTAAAAAAATATCCAAAAATTTATGTTTTTTTCTCTATTTGTATAGTGTAATCTCGATTTTATCTATTATTTCTCTCTTATTCAAATTATAAAAACAATTTTTGATTTATGTTTTAATTTTTTTTATTCTCTATTTTTATGTTTTATTATATTTGTCCAAAAATAATTGAATTAAAATTAATAAAAATTTTATTTTTTTTTAAATTGAGTTGTTATTTTATTATTAGTAGTAGTAGTAGTAGTAAATAGTAGTAGTAGTATGCTGTGGGAGACTTGAGTCTCCAAGTAGTGGCGCACGTAGACGCCCCACTTTAACAGCCAATTGCCGATTTTTTTTAAATAAGCTATTTTTAGAAAACTTATTTTACATTTTTTTTAAATAACTTACTAATGAATATTTTAAAATAACTATCATTTTACACTGTTCTAAATAAACTATTTTTAGATGCAAGAAAAATATCTAAATTTATAAAAGTATTATTAAATTAATTTTTCATCTAAGTAGCTTGTCGATTCTTTTTTTAAAAATGTTTGTATTGCTGACACTCTTTGTCACCGCATCCAGCGTGTTCCAGTTTCCTGCTGTTCGGTTAATGAAAAAGTTGTGTCTAACTCCACAATTGCGGATCAGCTGTCGCTCGATAGCCTTATGGCAAGTTCTTGTGTTCCCTGCCGGGCTTTCTAGACCGTCCGAAGACAGCTTTTGATCCCCATTTATGAATGTCACCCGATCATGACGATGCTGAATTTTGTGTAGTTGGATGAGATCACCACGCCTGCGTCTCTCTTCTAGGGTACTCCAACCAAGAGCCTCTCTTCTCTTGACGTATGGTTTATCCTTCAGTTCTGGTACTAGTCAAAGGTCAGGCATATCATTGATAAAGATGATGAAGAGCAGAGGACCAAGCACTGATCCTTGTGGTACGCCGCTCGTGACTGGTACCCAATCAGAAACTACTTCACCTATCACTACACGCTGTTTGCGATCGCTTAGGAAGCAGCGGATCCACTTTATGAGTAAATCTGGAAGACCATATGCTGCTAGTTTCACAAGTAGCAGTTCATGCGACACTTTGTCAAATGCTTTCTCAAAGTCCAAATAGATGACATCCGCCGGCTGCCTTTGACTCATGCAGTTTGTCAAGAAATCCATTGTTTCTAAAAGATTGGTAACACAAGATTTGTGAGCCATGAAACCATGATGTTTATCCGTGATGAGCTTGTTCTTCTCAAGATGCTTGACGATATAATCCTTAATTAGCGACTCTAACACTTTGCAAGGAACGGAGGTTAGAGAGACAGGACGATAGTTGCTTCCAATAGTTCTGCTACCCTTTTTATGTATTTGTGATACATTAGCAATTTTCCAATCAGTAGGCACTTCCGATAAGATCAAAGACTGCTTGAAGACAAAGGAAAGTGGTCCGGCTAGCGGCTCTGCGCACATTTTCAGAGCGTGTGTGTTGACCTGATCGACTCCAGCTGACTTATCACTGTTTAAAATCCTAAGTTTATTCAATACCATGTCAGGAGTAACGACGTCCTCAATTACAAAACACGGATCAGGTTTACCTCTCACTTGGAAATTCGACTCCGCGGTTTTCACGACTTCTCTCAGGGTCGGTTGCTCAAACACCGAGAAGAAGAAAGAGTTAAGTCTATCGCAAATGCCTTCTTTGTCCGTAATGATTTGGTTATTCACATCCATCAAAGCTGCTATGCATTCTCTTGAAGAATAGTGCCGGTTCATATAAGAGTATATCAGCTTTGGATTTTATTTCGAAGCTTGCGCGAGCTTTAACTCGTAATCAATAATTGCTCTCTTCACAACGTACTTGACCCGTTTGCATAAGTCTCTGTGCTTGCTCGCTAGCTGCTCACAATGATTGTCGATACATTTACGGATAAAATTTCGCCTTTTTTGACGAACCAGTGAAGCAATCTCAGGATTCCACCACGGTGGCTTGGTGTTTAGCGTTCGGATCCGCCGTCTTTTGACGAATGATTTGGCGGCTTCGCGGAAAATATGTAAGAAATCTGAGTACAAATCTTTGACGGACCCTTTCTCTGATATACGCCACCAATCATGATTTTTGAAGAACTGATTCATAGCGGCAAAGTCACCACTTCGCCAATGTAGTGCTCTGCTGTCGAAACTTTGCGGACGTGCTGCTTTAGAATGAAGCTGAAAGCTCAAACTGCAGTGGTATCTGGAGGCATTGCCGTCTAGAGGTGGACCCCTTTTAACGTCTGACACTCGGTTCGGATCACTTACTAGAACAAGGTCTTGCAGACTGGTTGGTTGGTCATTACAGAAGAACGTTTCTTCTTTTACCATTTGCACAAGACTCGAGTCACTGATGGCTCTGCCAACATGGTAACACGCTGATTGTACGTCCAGGACAGGTGCGCCGAACTCGTTCCATTCAGCATGCGGCAAATTGAAATCGCCCATGATAATTATTCCCGAAAACTTCCTGTTTCGTAATAAGTTAGTCGTGAATTCAAGTGAGGTGGCTATGGCAGTGTCCAAATCGCTTGGGGAAATGCTGGAAATTTGATCTGGAGGCCTGTAGATGCATCCAACTAATAATGGTTTCTCATTTTCGATTCTTAAAGTTGCCCATATTTGCTCACAGCTGAGATCCATAAAACTGACTTCTGACGTCCTGTAGGCGTCATAGCACGACTTAATATACAAGCAAACTCCTCCGCCTCTCTTGTCGCCTAAACGATCTTTTCTAAAAAGCTGATAGCTGTCCATCTCGGCAACCGAACTCTCATCAAACCAGGTCTCCGTGATGCCGATGATACTTGGCGTCAAACTGGCTGCTATCGTTTTAAGCAGTGGCATTTTATTATTTAAGCTCGTAGCATTTGTATACCAAAAGCTGATGCCTCCTGCATATGTAGATTGTGGTATTGGACAAAGCATTTCAGATGAAGAGCTGTTAGATAAAGCATTCAAAGGTTCAGATTCTGTTTCACACGAAGGAGACGATGAAGATGACGAAACAGCGGAGTTGTAGTTCGACTCATCAGAGTAACTGTTCTGGAGGATGCATGTTTCATTGATTGATGATGAAAATTTTGGAACTGATCGAACTTTTTCAATTGGACTATTTTGATATTTGAATAAGACATGTGAAGAAGGTAAATTCTTTTCTTGTGATGGCATTTTAGGACCAAATGAGGCGATGGTCATACCAGTCAGCTCCTTTCGCTGCTAGACACTATCCGGGACAGATACAATAAGTCTCAGTTCACCATTTCTAATACCCCAGAATCTCTTCTTATTGTCTTCGCAATTTTTCACCTTGACAATTCGTCCGTTTACTGTTGCTGTTCCGGTCAGTTCATTGTTTCTTCAATCCCGTTCTTCCCGAAGTTTCTTATGTGCCATACGCTCTGACGGCGTGAGATTTTCGTTGATGTAAACATTCTTCCATTCTTCAGAATTCCGGAGTTTTTTGCTTTTGACTAGCATGTCCAACTTGGCACTGACGCTTTCCATTTCAACGACGAATAGTACTCGCTCTTTGTTGGATCCAGTTGATTCTTGTGTCCGAATAGCCGTTTTTTTCCTTAAACATCTTGCTTTCTTAACTTTTGTCTCCGGAACCCCAATTGCGACCGCAAGTTTTTTTGCCAAAATCATCTCCTCATCCTCTTTGTACAGGTTCACTGGCAAAGCAGCAATCACATTCTGAGCTCTCTCCTCCTTTCTCCTTAGCTCGGTTGCCACGGTTGCCATTATGACGGCCGCTTTCTCTTTCTGGTGTGCGTTACCAGCTACCAAATTTACCCAGTTGAGAGATGCATTCTCAGTTGCCGATTGGTCATTAGTTTTACTTACAGTGTCAACAAGTTTGCTCAACGTCTCGATTGTCGTTTTTTGGGACTCGTTTTCTTTTTCCAAAGTTTCGATTTTTTGGACAAGAACTTGCATGCATTTGCTTATTTTGGAGAGCCAATTATGGTGGTTTTTGCCGACTTCAGCCGTAGCTGAAGGAAGCCTTGGCCAATTTGCTTCTTGCAGAAAGCTAAGGTCCATCTGTTGATGAACAGCCATTGAATTATTTGTTTTAATTTATAAAATTTCTTGTTGATTTTTTTCTTTAATATATATTATTTTATTTAAGGCAATTAACTCTTTTGGCTTCTTCAACATCTCTTATTCTTTTTGTAAAACTATTTACTCCATTTCTAATGTGTTCAAGTGGCACTCGCTCGACTCCTTTTTTAATTTCTTCAATGAAATCCTCCCTTTTGGCAAAATTGTTTGGCCTCATATTTGTGACAAAGGCATTCCAAAAAAAATAATCACACGGGTTCAAATCGGGTGAATTGGGAGGCCAATTGGTGCTATAAATTTGAAAAGATTATTTTCACACCATCTTTGTGTCGTCTTATCGGTGTGCGGTTTTGCGCCATCTTGTTGAAATACCCATTTATTTGTGCCGAAAATTCTATGACCTTCTCGTTTCGCAAAAGGCAAAATTCTGCGCTGGTAAAATGTAGAGTTCATTGTTTCATCTTAAATCTTTAAAAAATTTGTGTTTATAAAATTTGTTTTAAAAAACTTTTGTCTAAAAAATATGGCTTCGTTGGTTCTTTTTCTGTTAAGCCTATCCAAACCATCACAGATAGTGGAAACTTAGTTACACCATATAAACCTTATTTAATTTAAGATTTCAATCTAAGATTTTTTAAAATTTAAATTTTTAAGAAAATTAAGTCAACCTCCTTTTAAATCAGCTTCCTCACACGAAATGGCGTAAACTCTCGGTAAATTTTTGAACTCTTTGTTCTTATTTTTTCACCAAAATTGAGAAAAGTGCAATCTTTTGACTACATGGGCTTCTTTCATCAATGGAATTTTTCTCTTATTATAGGCCTTAATTTAATCTTTTAAAGCAAAATTTAAAAATATCTTTAAATTTTACTATGAGGTTTAGTTCTTTAAATATGTTCACCACAAATCCTTTTGAAATATTCAATTTCGCCGCGATTTGTCTGCCAGAATGATTATTGGTTAATCGTTTAACTTTACGTTTGTTAATTTGTGTGACTTCTGACCGAGGTCTACCCGATGATTTTTTTGAAGCAGTTTTGCCATTGTCTTTAAAATCTTTTATCTAACGAGAGACTGTTCTTTGAGAAACTTTTCCGCAAAGTATTTGAAAAATTCTACTATCGGATATTCCATTTTGATGGTGTTGAATAAACAATTCACGTAAGGCTTGTTGCTAGGGACGTCCCATATTTATCATTTTCGAGTTTAAATTTGAAAAATTATCCAAATATGATCAAAAAATATTAATTAAATTTTAGGATTTATGCAATTAGTTTTAAATAAGAAATTTTAAAAGCAAAACAAAATTTAAAAAAAATAAAATTTTTATTAATTTTAATTCAATTATTTTTCATCAAATCCTTGTACAACTATTAAGAATTATATATTATTTTGTAGCTTAGGATCTTAGCTTTTAAATGATATACTTTATTTAGCGGCTTTTTATTAAAATCGTTAAAATATTTATCAAAGAAAGGGGCAATACCTTTAATGTAAAAAATCTCTTAAAAAAGTGCTTTAAATCAAACAAAAATATTAATTAGCTATTCATTAAATAGCTAATTCTATATTTAATATGTGTGTAAATTTCAGGTTGTTTTTTTATATTAATGTATGATGGAATTTTAAATAATGAATAAAGTAAAAGGGGTGGTTAAACAATTGAAAGATCATCAAAACCGAAAATTTACTATTATTTCCCTCTAAATAAAGAAAACTTTTTTTTAAAGTTTTTCTTACAAAATACAATCATATATGACAATCAACTCTTTTTTACGATATTGTTTTTATCTGTAAATGACAGTTTTTTTGTTTAAGGGGACTTTGAAGACCCAATATTAAATATTCTTGATTTAAAAAAAAAACTCTCAAATTCTTAAATTTTTAGAAATTTTTTCTTTAGCAACAATTTACAAAAATTTATTAAAAGTGGTAAATTTATGATTTTTACTTTTTTAAATTTACCACAATCTACTTTATGTTTAAAAGCAAAAAGCGATCATCACTGGCAAATTGAAGTTCATGATCAAATGTAAATTTCAAATCAAAATTTTTAGCTTTTGATTTAAATAAAAAGGTATTTTTTATCAATTTTTTAATAATAAATGACTAAACTTTATTAAACATTACTTGTTTAATCAATAATTAGATAGAAAATTAATTTTTATCTGAAGTAAATTGAATACTTAATAAATATTTTGGAATTTTACAATGCAAAATTTAACTCTGTTTCGCCGTAATATAATTTAATTGATATTTGAATATTATTTAAAGCGTTTATTTGAGCCATAATTTGGATACCTAAATGTCGATTTTAAATTTGCCTTTAAAGTTTTCCAAAAATGATTTTAGAAGAATCAATTAAAGGTCAATTAGAGAAAAAAAGATTTGTTTTTTTAATTAAAATAATAAACATCTTATGTATAATTTAAAAAAAAATCAAAAAAATCTAATTTTATCATTTTTATTAATATTTTTATCAATTAAATTTTGATCATTTGATTATGATCATGAACTTCAAGTTGCCGTCATCACTCTAAATACTAAACAAAAAAAATTTTTTTAAATTATTTTTTTTATTTTTTCCTTCATCACCACATTATAATTGAACAAATGAAAAAATAGAATTTTAAATGTACCTTTATATTTTAACAATCAATTACTCTTTAGAGCTTTACCAAAATTGGAGCTCATTCTATGTGGCCTTAATTTTATCTAAACCATGTTGTTAAATTTTTTAGAATTATACTAAAATTCTTGATTTAACCTAAGAGAAAGGTATCTCTAGTAAGATCAAAGAAATAAAAAAATTTTAGAAAATTTAATGATTCAAAATTTTAGAAACTTATTTCAATTATTTGTTTCAATTTATTTAATTTTTTATTTTAAACTAATAATAAAGAAATTGGTCTAGTTGTTAAAAAACGAAAAAAATCAAAAAGAATGACAAATTTTAATGAATGCTTACTCCTAGCCTTAGTATTATTTTCTGTTTTAGACTGTAAAACAAAGCATAATATTAGAAAGCTAATTTTTTTTTAACTGATTGTCTTTAAATCATTTTAATTTGAAAAAATTAGCTTTATAAATCTATTTTATTTTTATCATGTTGTTTTAAAATTAGTGATTCTGAGTGATTCATTAAATCAAACCTTAGAGAAATGCAAACTTCGAATAATTATGTATCAATAACTGGACTGTACATTTCATTGAAAATTTTTAATTTTTTTTTAAATTTTATTAAAGTAGCTTCTTTGATAGAATTTCGATTTTGATTACTAATAGATATTCTTATTAATTAAGCGTGTCAAAAAAATTTAGTGATTGTTCAAGCAAATAAATTTTAATTAAATTAAATAAGCTTCAAATTCTTTAATTAGTAAACTTTATTTTGCGCATTAAAAACAAAAAATCTCAAAATCTTAATACAAACATTCTTCAAAATTATGAAAAAAATTTCAAATTATGTAATTTGAAATTTTTTTCATAATTTTGAATTTTGTTTTCTTTATTTTCGTTTTTGGAATTTAAACTAAACAGATATTAAAATCAAATTTCTTTTTTCTTTTATAAATCCAGTCACATAGACGAAAAGCTTATCAAGCAAAATTATTTCCAAATATTTCTTATCCAAAAACATTTTTTCGAGTAAATAAAACTAAAACCATTTAAAAAAAATTCTCTAAAACTTAATTGTTATCAATTTTAATGGAGTAAAAAAATTCATATAAATTAAATTTCTTTATAAAATTCTTAAAAGTCAACTAGTTATCTACGAAACAAATTAACATTACTTCTCTGGCTGTCTGTGAATTTTACTAATTTAAAATTTTGAAATTTTTTTCAGAGCGCATAAATTCTATTCAACAATTTTTTGACACAGTTAATATTGAAAAAGAGAAAAACGAAATTTAAAAATGTATCATGATATAAATCACAGACATTGTTGATAATTGAATTATACTCATACCAGACCAGTATGGTCGAAAGCTTTTTTTGCAAAAAAAGCACAAATTTCTGGGCTTGAATAAGAAAAAACTTACATTGCACAACAAAGACATTTTTGGGCTCATTTAGTAAGAAAATAAAAAAATGCTTCAAAATTAAAAGACAATTTAAAAGGCCTCATTTAAATAATTAGAAATAATTCTATTTTATGTATGTCGGTGGACATCTTTGATATTATAACATTGAGTCACTATATAAACCAGGTTCATTTTACTACTAATCACTTACAATTTTTTTTTTCTTACTAAATAGGTCTGTATAATTTTATCTAGAAAACTCCATTTTTAGAATAAATTAAACGCCTCTTTTAGTTTCTCAACAAAGCTTATTTAAGTCAGACTGTTCAGCTTTTATCTATCTTGAAATTGCGAAAATTCTAATTTCACAACTAGAATAATTCGATTAAAGTCTGTAGCTATGAACACACAAAAACATTGACTGTATAAATAAAACCATTCAATGGAAATAAAAAAAAATCATATTTTAAAAAATTTTATTTTCTATTTTTTAATTTTTTCTTAATCGGTTTATCTTCATCATCAGATTGTTCCATTTCTTCAAAATTAAACTTTAGTTACTAAACAAAATAATTTGGATAGAGCAAACCTTTTTCGCTCTCATCTCCCTGAGAGTCGCCATTTTCGTTATCCTCTGCCTCCAGCGTCGAGTCTATTATCTCATAATCTCCATTTTTATTCCAATAAACTTTTACATTTATCTTAAAAGTAGCCTGCATGTACTCGAACAATTTCTAAAGCAGGATGTAAAAATAAATTTCCAAACTAGTCTTTTAAAGAGATTTCTTACCAACAGCCTGGCCTGTTCTGGCGTGAGTTTATCGCCTTTTTTGCATACCACAAAATCCGTGTCCAGTGTCACAATGCCTTTTTTTAGACTCGTGTGCATTCCCAATTTTCTTAGTTGAGGTTCCATGGTATGCTGAAATTGAGTTAATGGCCCGGCATTAATAGTCACGTCCTCGGTAGCTACATTGCCTGATCTGGCATAGTCTGGACATTCATACTCTTGGAAATAACTTGGAAAAAATTCAAATAAAAATTTTAAGGTGCAAAAAGAATTACTTTAAAACTTCTTCTTTTGTTTTGTTGGTAAATAAAAGACCCACGTTCCCGACCAAATATGGCGTAACCTTGTTCAAATTTTCTTTGTATTCGCTTTCGGGGTCGCGTCCCAGTGCCAAAGCTATTACTTTATTTTTACCAAAAAGAAATCTTAGATATTTAAAGATTGTTTTTTTTCTATTTTTAAAATTTTTTTTTTTTTATTTTACTTGCTGTCTGTCCACTTTTGGCGCAGTTCTTTTAAAAATAAATTTCTTTGGTTGAACATAGAGATGATAAACAAGTTATCATGTGCGTCCAAACATTCTCTAATCTATTTTTTTCTTTAAATAAAATTTTGTTGAGTCAAAATTAAATTTTACTTCTGAGATTAAATTTTGTTTGAATTCAAGGCCTTTTTTCTTGGTCACAGTTAGCGAAACTTATATTGGAAAAAATTTTTTTTTTTTAAAACCACGTGTTTTTATTTATTTTTTTGTTAATTAAATTGTGTGCTTACCTGTGCGATCTCTTTTGGATTTTGGCATTTTGAAAAATGAATAAAAAAATTTTTTATGATTTTATTTTTGCTTAGATTTTAATAACGTGGTTTGAAAAAAGTGCATGCAAATTTGCACGCATATTTAGTATAAAAAGCTTTTCCAAATTACTATTAGCGCAGGTTGGAAATTTGTAAGAAAATTTCACGATACCATTAAAACAAAAACATCAAAAAAAAAATAAAATAATTTTTAAGTATATTTTAATTTTAGATTCATTTTTGGCAACTGCGCAAATTTAAATAAAAGCTCATTAAAAAAAATGAAAATACTAGCTTGCTCAGCAAACAAAAATTTATCTTTGTCTACTATTAACTAATATTTTAAATTTTTTATTTTAGATAACTCAATCTTTATAAGCATTTTGCTTTATTAGAAAAAAATATTTAAATTTTAAAAAATGGATTCAGACAGTGATAACTCAGTTGGCGAAACAAGCAGTGTTAGAAAAACGGATATCGTGGTGATTGGCGCCGGTTGTGCTGGTCTAGAATGTGCCGCGAAGCTTTACTCATTTGGTTTTAAGAACTTAGTAGTTCTAGAGGGTATTAGTTAAAAGAGACTATTCAAAACAGCTGGGTAGGCGAATTAAAGTCTAAGTTCCATTAGATAGCAAACAAAGTTTGTAATCAGTCAGTTCTAATCGCACTTGGGCGTCTTATCTAAAGCTTAGCAAAAACCAGACAGTTTTTTAACCTTTTTTTTTAAGCACAAGACTACATCGGTGGAAGGATCCGTACCACTTTGATAAACAACGATGAGAACTACCCGTTGGAAATCGGCGCCAATTGGATACACGGATTTTTGGTAAACAAAAAAATCTTTTGAATTTTAATAAAAAAATTAATAAATTTTAAAGGGTAACCCTATATACCGTCTGGTCAGGGAGAACCCGAATTTATTTATTCATAAAAAAAAGAAGCTATTTAGCACAGATGTGATTTACTGTGCGGATGAGAGTGGTAAACATTATCCGCCAATTTACTATGAATCCTTGTGGGAGCAGTACAACTTGTGGAATCTAGAAGCCAAGGCGCTGTGGGTGAAGGACGCAAAGTCGGAGTTTACCACCTATACTCAGTTCATGGAAAACAAGCTGGAGGTGTTGATGCAAGAGGAGAATTTGTGCGATGAGGAACGGCGCATAAAAAGAGCTGTCCTGAAGCGATTCTTGAAGCAAGAGACCACCGAGTCAGGCTGTGCCACCATGGATTTGTGTTCGGTGAACGAATACGGCAGCTATTTGAAGCCGTTCGGACCCGACTACGAATTTCCCGGGGGCTTTTCTAAACTCATTGAATTTTTGGCAGACAAATTTCCCAGAAATTTGATCAAGCTCAGCCATCCAGTCGAGCACATTGGTCAAGTTGATGACGATGTCAATCCCATTTTGGTTCAATGCAAAAATGGCTCTGCCTTCCAGACCAAGCATGTTGTGGTAACCACTTCGGTCAACTACTTGAAAAAAAACTACAGGACCTTGTTCGATCCTGTTTTGCTTAATGAGCCGAAAATCGAGGCTATAAACACCATTAAAATGGACACAGTGGACAAAATATTTTTATTTTACAATGATATGTCATTTTTTCCGGAGAATTGCGATGCCATTCATCCGCTTTTTTTTGATGAGCCCGAAAAATTTAGCATCAGAACCGACTGGAAGTACAAAGTGTACACTTTTGATAAATTCTATGAAAATATGCTCTTGGTGTGGATCACTGGCAAAGAGGCTGATTATGTTGAGACACTGCCAAATGAAGAGATTTCTGATGTGCTCACCGAAATGCTCAGAAAATTGCTCAATAACAAAAACATTCCGAAACCGGACCGCACTTTCAAGTGAATTTTTCATTCAAAAAAAATTTTTTTTTCTAATTTTTGGAAATTTAAAGGACTAATTGGAATGCGAATCCCTACATTTTGGGCTCGTATAGCTACGTAGATGTAAATGGCCAGGCCAATAAGCACATAAATAATTTGGCCGAGCCGCTCTACCTGAACAATGTGGTACGCTTTAAAAAAGCGATTTTTATCCTAGATTTTTTAATTTTTTTATTCTCAGCCAAGGGTATTGTTTGCAGGTGAAGCAACTCATTTAAGATACTATTCGACAGTCCATGGGGCTTATTTAAGTGGCCAAAGAGAGTCAAGAAGGCTGAAGGATTTTTATTCATCTAAACAATAATTAATGATTTTTATAACAAAAAAACAAAATTCTTTTGAATGTTTTTTTTTTAATTTAATTTTTAAAAGACTATCAAAAAATTTTTTTTATAGATTATCTTAGTTTTTTTTTTAGAAATAAAATTCAATTTTTATGATTTTTTTCCCTTATAAATTTTTTCTATTAAAATTTACCGAACATTTTTGTTTTTCGACAATAAAAAGGCTAAAATATCCCACAATATTAATTGTTAATAAAAATTTTCTTTTAAAATTAAAAGAAAATGCGTATCTGAGTTATAGTGCATTATAAATATATTGTTTTTTTTTCTAATTAAGGCGTTTTTATATTAAATTTGTTTTAAAGATTCAAAAATTTAAAAAAAAATTTTCCAATTCTAGTGAAGCTCAAATTTTTTTATTTAGTTTTTATTTTTTTACTTTCGACTTTCAATCATTTCTATTTTAAGAACAAAATGTTTAACTTTTATCATCGCAAAATTAAATCAAATTAATAATTAATGGGTGACAACATAAAATCGAGACTAACTTTAAAAGGTCATAACTCCATTAATATTTATCAAAATAAATCGAAATTTTGAGAGAAAATAGCATTTTTATTCTAGTTTCTATTTATGCTTTTATCTTTTCTCAATAAGTCCATTTCTTCGAATATTATTGAGTCGTTTGGATGTAGAGGCCAAAAGGTCCTGTACGAAATTTTGGTCCATATTTCTTGTACAAAGTCGTATTTTATTCCTTAGTTCATCTAAGTTTTTTGCTCTCCAGCCATTCTCATTCACTTTCCCGTTTAAAATGGACCAAAAATCTTCAATTGGTCGTATTTCTGGCACATTTGCAGGGTTTTCGCATTTTTGCACAAATTTGATATTTTGGTCATTCAAGTAGTAAACCACTGAATTGGCATAATGAGAGCTCGCCAAGTCGGGCCAGAACTTAAATTTGCCGTCTGAATGATGCTTTTTAATAAACAGAATGACTTCGCGCTTTATAAAGCCTAAATAGACAGTTTGGTTGACTGCGTATGATTGGCGCCGAAATACCCCTCTCAGAAATGACCAACCAAACAAGTAATTTCTGCTCAAATTTCTTAGCTGGGGTATATTTTGTACTTGCTGGTGTTGCAGCAATGTGACTTGAGTAAAATATATCATTTCCATTAATTTTACCATGACTGAGAGTGAAATAAGATTCATCGTCTAAAATCCAGAAAATATGTGGATTTTTTAAGTACAAGTTTCTACATTTAACTCTAGCTACTTTATTCTGCGTTTCGGTTCGGTCAGGGATTTTCATCTTTTTTTTAGGTGTTATTTGAAGCTTCTTCAACAATTTTGAGACCATTTGCTGGCTTATAATAAATTTAATGTTGTCTTTGTGATCAAAAGCCTTTTTTAGCTCGTTGAGTTGTACTTTAGTCATTTTTTCGGTGTTTGACCAGATCCTTTCTGGTGAAAAATATTCACTACGTTTTAAAATTTGGTAAACAGTACGCCTTGGAATTTTTTCTGCCATAAAATGCCTCACAGTGAATATATTTTCAAGTGATCTATTTTCGTTAAAAAACGCGAACACGCCAATTCTTAGGGCCTCTTCTTTAGATGAATTTATTTTGGTCATTTTTGATTCAAATTTAATAATTTTAATTTTATCGTATTTAAAATTAAATTTACTACAAGAATATAGAAAGAGTTTAAAAAAAATTAAAATAGCATTTCAAATGATACTTAAAGGTTGTATCGATTTTAAGTTGTCACCCGTTAAGCCAGTTAAAAATTGATGAAATCTCTTAAAAGTTTGTGTGCATTAGCCACTCTTAACTTAAATTTATCTTCTAAAATTTAATTTCTACATTGATATGTTGAATTAAAAAATGGACATATGTAAAAAAATATATTTTTTATCAGAAATAAATTTTATTTAAAAAATTAAAAAATTAAAAAATTTTATTTTTTTTTGCTTAAGCCCACTTTTAAGTGGACATATTGGGCAAATACTTCAATGATTGAAAAAATTTAGGATAAAAATTAAGACATTTTTTGTAGTTGAAAGTTTTCTCTAGCTTCAGAATCTGAATGAATTATTCTCAGAGGTGTATCAGGCTTTTAAACCTCAAGTTTTAGCTCAACAAAAAAATTTTTACAATAAAAAAGGATTTTTCAGAAAATACGTAATTTATTGATACTTAAAATATTAGCGATATTTGCTTTCGTAATTTTAGGGTAAATTCTTAATGGATGCATCTCTTGTCCCTAAATTTTGTTTACCTCACTGAAAAGTTTGACATTCTAGAGTTTTCAAAAAAGCAAAATGCGAAAATGAGATCCCATCTGGAGATAGTGTAACAATTTTACACTTCTTTACTAAAATTATTAAGTAAATAAACTTTTTTCTTTATTCAGCTGAACGGCTTCAAATAAAAGGACTTGTTTCCATAATAAGAAAAATAAAGATTTAAATGAATATTCTAAGAAAACTTGAATATTTGTGTAATCTATTTTCAATCTTTCTTCATTATAATCAGAGCCAAAAATAAACTCAAACTTTGAGTTTTTTAGTTCCAGTCTGTTAAACTAATCCTAATACTGCATGCTTTTGAAACCAAAAAAAATTTGGTTCTATGCGTCATCAGACATCAGATACCATTTGATAAAGCATGTCTTGATTATAAATATAACGAAAACAATTTTTCAATTACAATTTCACAAGAAAATTTTTTTATTTATTTCTTTAATAAAAGTTCAGAAATTTGATAAAAACTGCTACTTTTTAATAAGGAAATAATAAACAAAATCGAAACACATTGATGCAATAAAATTATTTCCTATATTTAAAAGACATGATTAGGATTACATTTTTAGCTTGTGTTGAATGGCCTTGGAGTGTTTGAGGAGATATTTTGTGTTTTAAAGAGATATCTTAAAAACTGAAATCACAGTTTAAATTTGGGCCTATTTTTTATTTGGGCGAAAATTATAGCACTAAATATGCTAAAAGTTCGCTTGAGATAAGATTTTTTATTAGAAAACGAAGGGAGTCCTTTATTTAGATTTATATAATGTAATTCAAAAAAATAAAGGATACATAAATCTTTTAAATTAATTCAAAACTGTTCCTAAAATATTACAATTTTGTAAACTTTTTACATATTTCACAAACCTTTTAGAGCTAAATTTTGAAAAAAAAATTTTAAAACTAAATTGATTTAATCAAAAATTAATAAAAAAGATGAAAAATATTTATCAGTATTTTGGTTAAAGCACTCCATTGTATTTCTGAAAGGAAATATTAAAAAAAAAATTTAAATTAATCTTTTTTTCTTTAAAAAATCAAAGACGTAAATGATGACTGACTTTTAATAGATTAATAAATACAAAATTTTGGTTTTAATTTATTATTAATTATTGTTTTTATCATTTATTAATAAAGGCCTCAAAGGCAAGTTTATAAAAGAAATTATTTTTAAGATTTCAAATTAAAAATTTTCTTCGTAACTCATTTATTAAAACATATAAAAATAATAATTTATTAAAAATAAATGGCACTGAGAGTGATACACGACGGAAATTTTAAAATATATGTCAACAACTATATATTAAACAAAATTTAAAAAATTTATTTAGTAGTAGTAGTAATAAGACGAAAGTTTTAATATAAAAGCGGATTGATTAAATCTTAATTCAGCACATTCTCATGTGTATATAGATACCAATCATTTCTTCGAATATATTAGATTTCTTATACATTAAAAATATTCAAAATTGGAATTTATGTTTTTTATTTTGTAAATATAAAAACACTTTAAAGAGCTATTTTTGCATTTGAATAAGTCTTCAGTTAAAATCAATGAAAATTGAACACTTTGTTAAATACTATAATCATTTAATTGTTTTTCTAAATATAATTAAGTTGTTAGCAGAATGCTGAACATTATTTTTTTTATTTTTGTTGAAATTAAAAAATATAAATATTTTCATTTATTTATTTTCAGGAAGTAAATCTTAATATTTTTTTGATTATCAAGGAAACTAATTAAAGAGCATTTTGAAGTTGAAAACTGCCCCTTCGACACAGCAAATTGAAGTTAAAGATCAAAACAATTAAATCAATTTAAAATTCTAAAATAATTTTTTTTATTATGAAAAAAGACATATTTTTGAGTTTAAGATTGTAAAATATGTATTTTCCTGATAAAATATTAAATAAATGGGGTTAGAAATAGCGCACTGTTAATACCAGCAAATAAATGGTATGACTTTATGTAGTGCGCTTTCTGAAATTGCAAGAGAAAGGATGAAAAAACCTTATAAAAAATTTATTTAAAAATTTAGAGCGTAAAAGCTCTCATGATGATTTTAATTTTTTTTGATAAAATAAAAAAAAATAAAAAATGTTAAACTCAATTTTATATTTGAAATGCTTGATATTAAACTTAATTTCTTCAATACTTCAAATGCGGTAAAAATTCGATTTAATTTTTTTTTAAATCAGTACGTGGTAAAGTTTATCCACATTTTATTTCGACAGGGGTTTAAACGGAAATTAATAATTGGCATTTTCAACATGAAACGGATAGTAATTAATGCCAGAATTTGTAATCTAAATCAGTTTTTTTTATATTTTAATAAAAAGATAAATAAAATATGAAACTTTTTTTGACTTCAATTTCAATTTATTCAAAAAAATTAAGTTGATTTTTTTTGAAATTCTAAAAATCAGATAATAAAACTCACGTTGTTTAACACCTATAATTTGATAGATCGATTTGTTCAAATTTTGATTTCAAATTTCATATTTTAGTTTTGTATTAATCTTGGTAATTAGAGCTAGAATCAAAATCAAAAATAAATAAATTAATAGCCTTCTAAATTTTCACATTTAAATAAATATTTACAATTATTATAAAATAAAATAAAAATCCATGATGATGCTAAATTTTATTATCTAGATTAGAATTTATTTTTTTGATCATATCATATGGAAAATTATCCGAGACAAATTAATTGAGTTTGAAGGAATACTTAGGTTAGATGCAATAAACTCCTACTTATAATTACATGATATTTTCAATTGAGAGTTTATTTTTGCGGAAAAAAGAGAATTTTCGAATTAAATTACCAAAAATTTAATATCGTTAAAAGGCTCCACCAGGTATATTTAATTGACTTGCAAGTCGTTTATTACTCTTTATTAATTTCGAACAACAAATTTTGAAGAAAATATTTATTTAGATAGTGTTAGATTAGACAGTTTCTTTATAAGAAAAATAAATAGAATAATTGTATAGCCGATTTAAAAGAGAAGTCAAACATTTAGTCCATTCGGGTCTTAAGTTCTCTCACAGTTACTTTATCTTTTTCACTAAAATTTTAAAATTAAAAATTTGTTTGATTTAAATTTTTTTTAAATTACATAACATAAACAACAGCACCCCATCCAGAATAGGAATCTCTGTCAAATGCATTCATCAAGGCTTGTGAAATTGTTTCAAACAAATCACTAGGTTCCTGCAGTAAATTAGTTAAGTATTACCATCAAAATTTAAATTAATTTTGTTACCAAGTCTGGTTGCCATAAAGTTTCGCACATTCCGTACAATTGCTCATTAGCTGTGCCGATCACAGCAAAGTCTTTGGAGATACAAGGCTGGCCAATTAGGTCCATGACACTGATAAATGGTTCGCTGGTTTTGGGGTCTAGACCGGCGATTATAGGCTCAACAAAGTAAGGACCGAATCGTTTTTCATAAAGCAGGTTTGATACCATACTAGAAAATGTCTTTGGTTTAATGTGCCTATTTTCTTGAAGTTCGTACAAGTTTAGTCTAAATCTGAGTCTTTGGCTCCTACATATAAAAATTTTAACCAGAAAGTGCACTATTTTTTAATCTCTTACACTGTTTGAACATCTGTGGCTAAACCAGCAAGACCCAAGTACAATTGAGGTCCCATTTCGAATATTTTCGGAAATTCCATTGATACTGTGGAGTATTGGATGCCGAATCTCTTGTCGGACGCAATGGCTACACAATCTTTTCCTGTCATAGCGACAACGGAACCACCATTATAGCTCATAATACTCTTAAAAATTAATTTGAGTTCAATTTTTTTCAAAGATTTAAATTTACCATTTTGTCAACTTTTTGTTAAATTTTGATCAATTATCTGAAAAGAAAAATTTAATTTTTAAAATTTATTTAGTCATTTGAATTAAGGGTTTTTGCACGAACAGTGAAAATTAAAATTTTGAAATGCATGTTTTAGTGAAAAAGCACTACATAAAGAAGTTCTAATGGCAAATTTTAAAATTACGATGCAAATTTCAAATATTTAAGTGAACAATATTTTTTGTCTCAGTTTTATTTTTTTTTCGAATTAAAACTACGTCAATTTGTATAATTAATTAATGAAAAATTCTAAAAAAATTTCCATGTTTTTAAATTAAAAAAATAAAAATTCAGAATAATCAAAAATATTTTTTTTATTAATTTTGATTTATTGGAAATTAACTAGCTTACGCAAATTTTTATTTATTAATATTCAGGTTTTTTACAATTTATTTTTGAAATTTTCAAAAAAGCTTTTTTTCGAAATAGATTCTTTTTACTGAACAAAATAAGCCTAAAGAATTTGTTGCCGATTTTAATTAAAAAAATTATTTTTGACCCTTTGGTAAGCTTATCAAAAAAAATTAGAATCTGTATTAAGAATTAAAAATTAATAAAATTTTAATTTACAGATTAGTGATCAATTTTTCAAAGCAAATTAGACGGATCAATAAACAGCCAAATAGAGAATTTTTTTCTTATTCATTAAATTTGAAAATAGAAGATAAAAATTAATTCGGATATAAATTTTTTGGCATTGATGTATTTTAGAAATTTTTGTGTGCACAAACTGATTAAATGATGATAGAAAAATAATGTTCTCATTAATTGGACATGATACCAAACGAAAAGTTTGGCACGTAAATTAGATATGTCTTTTTTGAGTCTTAATTAACGGTGATCCATGGAGCAAGTATCTGGTAAAAAGAGCGTATTTTAAATAATCAATAAAAAAACTTAATTATTCCATTGTGAAGCTATCAGAATTAAAAATTAATGAATTAATAATTTTATCTAAACTACTTTAAAAATAATGGGTCAATTAACTTAACTGAACTCGAGGTTTGTGAATCAAGTACTCGAAGGACTTGATAGATGATTAAGTCACTTGTTGGACAATCAATTAAATTAGAGTTTTGTGACCACAATTCCAAAAAAAAATAAATTGACTTTAGTTCCATATTCAAATTAAAATTATATCAAGATTAAGATAAATTTGAGGAAATTGATTTTTGAAGATAAAATGCAATCAGCTAAAAAGAGAAATATTTTTATTTTTTTTAAGTAAATTTTTAACATAAACTAATTTTCCAAAGGTACTGATGAAAAAATTAATTGAAGGGAATCAAGGGTAAGAAGATAATGAAAATGACTGGAAAAATTTAGCCAAGAAAAAATTTATTTCATACTTGAAGATAATATTAGAACTAATTTGAGAGTAGGCGAATTTAAAATCCGGTTTAAATGTATTCCCTTTTGATTTTTTTAAATAATAAATTAAAAGAGCTTTTTTAGAACTAATGAAAGCTACGACCGTAATTTTAAATTTAGTTGACATAAATTTCAGCCATCCAATTTATCTAAAAAATGAACTTGAGTTATTTCCTCTGCCGTGTGGTTTGTAATGCCTTTACTTCAAAAAAGCTATTTATTGAACATGTTCGACAATTTTAATTATTTGCTTTTATTTTAGAGTAAATATTTTGGTAAAGCTACACTTTATTTTGGCTGTTGAATTCTATTTGTCTTGGTACTAAAGATTTATTTGCCAAGCAATCTAAAAAATTGCGTATTTCCAATTCTATTTCCTATTTTAAACTTAAAAACAACCATTTTTTTTTAAAAAGATAATTTAACAAAAAGTTACGATCACCATGAATTTGAACATGAATTTTTACGCGCTGATAGCTTTACTAATTTCCAGTCAAATTCAAGCTATTTTGAGTTCGGACTCGCAAAATGATCTCGAGTCCAAAAAGGGTAATCAAAAAATAAATACAAAAACATGAGGCTTAAATTTATTTTTTTTTAGAATTGGAATATATGGACAAACTGAGACAATTGATAAACATTGAAAAAATACTTTACAAAATGAAAAAACCAGAGCCGGATGAGAATCAACTTGAGACTGATTCATATGATGAATTGGAGTCGAACTCGGACGAATATGATTTTGGAAATAACGAAGCAAAGCGATCAGCCTATCTCCGATTTGGCAGAAGTCCCGCATTTCTGAGATTTGGCCGAAACCAAGCTTATTTAAGATTTGGCAAGAGTTATGGAAATTTTGGCGCCAAGAGAAATCCAACTTACTTAAGATTTGGACGAAATGTCTAGAAATAAACTTTTTTTTAAAGTATTTTAATTAATTTATATTCACAAAACTTTTTTTCAAAGCTGTTTTGTTGATGGTCATTTTTAAGAGATCAATAAATTTTATTGTGTTATGAATTTATTTTATTTTTTCTTAAAAAAATATGTGTCCAAAAGACCTCTTAAAAAAAAAATTTTAAAAATACATTTTGAGTTTAGTTTGATTTTAATAATGATAATTAAAATTCCCATTTTCTAGTATTCTAATAAATTATTGGTATCAAAAAAAAATTTAATTTTTTAATTAAAAAGAAAATACGTAATATTCAAAAATGGATTCAAATATGAATAATACAATAAATAAAATAGAGGATAATACCTTTTATTTTTTCCAAAGAGGAAGGTAATTAAAATAGCGTCATTTTTTTGTTGATACGTCTAATGAAAGATGCACACAATTATTTCCTTAATCAACAAAACTTAATAAAATATTAGTGATTAAACATTTTTTTTATTTAGATAGAAAACATGATAAAGATTAAAATAAGCTCAAAATGCTAATTTTAGGATGCTACAAATTTAATCATATATTTGTGTATTATCTAGACAATAGCTGGAATTTTTTCTATTATAAATAATAAAAATAAAAATTTTCTATCGAAGGGTATAAAATAATTAAATTTTTCATTTTCTTTACTTCTCTTTTAATGACTCATGTTAAATTTAGCTAGACTCATCACATTATTTGCATCAACGGATCCATCTTATAAGTTCATGCGAAATAAAATAAACTTGGAATAATAAATAATTTTATTCAGGCATCTGGAGCCAAAAGAGTGACCACCGCCTAAAACTAAAAAAGTTCTTAATTTTTTAGAAATTTTAAAATTTTTGCAATATTTTGCACTATTTTGAATTTTTGAATATTTTTTTTTAATATATCAGGATAAAAGAGAAAGGACTTATCTCCTTTTTGTACAAGATTATTTAGTTTATGAACTATTTTGAAATCAAAAATTTTATATCTTAAAATGTGATCAATAGGATAAATTAGATTAGCAATCTTTCTAAATGCATTAAATTGATTTAAAAAATTATGGAAGATTATTTTTTTAAGGCTTATCAATTATCAAAAACCATTAACTATATTTTATTAAATCTTTAGACTGGAAACATGAAATAGCTTAATTTTTGAGAAATCTTAATAGATAACAGTTCAGTGGTTTCTTAAAAATAAATTTAATTTTAAGCTAAAAAAATAAACGAATCATTCATTTAGTTAAAAATAAATTTAAAAAAAAAATACAAACAAGCACTTAAAAATAAATTACTGAAAAATTATTAAAAATTTTGTCTCTTACCCATTATGCCATGGTATTGGCAAGTTTATGTTACCAAATTTTTCTAGACATGCTTTTGGTGAGTATGCTTTTACTTAAGAAATTAATGATTCTCTTCTTTTCTCTAGTTTTTTTCTTTTCATTTCTAATTATATTGGCTTTTCGTTTAGATGAAATTTACCAGAATTTACTTTAATGCTTAAAATGTAGTCTTAGTTTTTGATAAATTTCATTTATAAATTTTTTTTTCAAAGCTGAAATCAGACTTTATTTAAATTTTTATAAAGGCAATTATGTCCTAAAATTAATAGATATAAGTGAAATTTTTTCTTAGAACATTAAGTTTACAAAATTTTATTTTAAAAACTATCAATTTATTAATTTATAATTGTACCAATTTTCATAATTGTGCCAAGTTCAAATTTCTGACTGGAAGATAAAGTGTTTAGGTGTGACAAGTTGTTTGTGTTTAATATATTTTTGATAAAACAATTTATTAAACACAAACATAAAACAATTTAACAAAAGTCTTCTTTATTTAATTATGAGAACATAACATTTTTTTTTGTCACAATTTTTGTTTTTTTAACAGCGGAATAGATCGTCAAAAAATTCGAAGGTAATACAAAGCCTCCATTTGGAATTTAAAAATTCCTCATCTCATTTAAAATAAAAAAAAATTCATTTATTAAATGCTTTAATATTTTTTTCTAAATTATAACTGAATTCTTCCATTTTGAAAAAATGATTTAAGTTAAGGTATTGAACTCTATGACGACGTATGATAGCGAGCCTAGAGCGAACAGTCTTTGAATGGTCTTGTACAACCCTTGAGTCTATTATATTTTAAAAGATTGGAAGGTCAAAGTCTCACCCTCATAAACTTTAGCTTTCAAATTTCCCCTAAAATCTTCTATTGGTCGTGCTTTTGGTACTTTTGTTGGATTCACTTATTTGGCAACATACCTTACTTGTTCTTTACACTCTCCGGCGTCTTGTTACCGTTACTGCTATAAAGTGAATCGCCTTACAGCTTCAGCTTTTGGCAAATTTTGGTTACTTTTTACCAAGTTTTTAGGGTTTTTTGATGTTTTCGTACATTTTTAACTAATAACTTATTGAAAATTCAACTTTATTATATAATTTTTATTTATTTTAAAGCTAGGATAAGGCTGATTTTAAATTTTGAACAAAATTGGGAAAGGTCTTATCCACTCTTATAGCAAATTTAACTAAACTTTTATGCTATTTATTATCTACACCCGTAATTATGGTACACAAGACATCGAAGAACTAAATGAGCCAAGAAAATTATACACACTTGATACACAAAATATTCTCTCTTATATATCCTTTGAATATCATTCTATTTTCTGAATTGTCTCCAAGTTCCAATCAATTATTATTGGTCAGATAAAGCCTAGTAACTACGAGTTTGGTTTAAATCTAATTCTAGCAACAAGACTAGTTACAAATTATAACTAGTATGAAAGGTCCAATATGACCATGGAGTAGAGTCAGCCTAAGCTTACAGCTCCGCCAACAAAATTGTCTCATAATAACCAATTTTTCTTTATGTAATTTTCGAGGCTTGCTTAAAAGTCATTATTAAAAAAATAGTAGTATTAGTAGTAATAAGAACGCGAAGCGAGATAATTCACAGGGATGTCCATCAAAGCGGTCGTCTAAGTTGGTGTTGGTGTCGTATTTGATTTTAAAGGAGTCTACCGTCTCAGTTGCGACTACTTCATCAGGTAGTCCGTTTCATACATTTGCTATCCGATTGATGAAGAAGTTGTGTCTTTGCTGACAAGATTCCACGATCTCACGCCTTAGTTGACTTCTCTTCGTGTCTCTCGGAGCTGACCAATTAGGCATGTTGTACCACGTTATGTCTTCTTTGATCTTGTTGACTTTGAAAAGTTGGATTAATTCACCACGTTGTCGTCTTGTCTCCAGAGATGTAAGATCCATTCGCTCAAGTCTGCTCTCGTACTCCACGCCTTTCAAAGCAGTGGGGACTCTTGTTACTCTTCTCTGGACTTTTTCAAGAGTGTCAATATCTCTTCTAAGATACGGGTTCCTAGCGGACACTGAAAACTCCAGATGCGGACGAATGTAGGTGCAATATAAGCAAGATAAAAACTAATCTGACCGCAACCTTATCAGCTCAGAATGGTAAAACATTCATGTAGTACTTAAAAAAAATAAACAAATTGTGGTCATGTGATTTATACTTTTTAAATTTTTCTAATTCAAGATTTTAATTTGTATAAGACTTGTTTGTTGCTCAAAATTTCTAAAACTAGCCAAAAAATATTTAGCAAATTTTTCGTATTATTTTCTTTTAATTTTTGAGTTATTCGCTAAATATTTATATATATTGAATGAAACTTAAAGAATTTGTATAATTTATAATGAATGGAATACTGTAGGAATTTATTTATCAAAAAGAAAAATATTATTTTTTTGATTCAAAAATACATGTAAAAAATTAGAAAATACATTAGAGTCAATTGAAAAATTAACAACATAAGATAACATATAAATTAACTTAAACCCATTATTTAAAAGTCAAATTAAAACTATAAAACTATAAAACTTTTAAACTCTGATTCTATAATAAAATCAAACATTAAACTTCATAAAATATAAAATATAATTTATCGAGTCCACAATGCCATGATTCAAGCATCCATCAATCAATCAAAGAGCATTTAACGATTCAATTTTATTTTGTGTACAGTCATTTATATCAAGTTTTTTGCTCACAGCCTTCAACTGATCGACCAAAGTTCCTTGATCACTTCTAATAATATTGTTTTCATACAAAGTTTTAAAATCCTTAAAGATTTTAAATCCTTGTTAAAAAATTCATTTGATTGAAAATAAAAAAATTTATATTTTAAGTATAACCGCTTGATACTTGGGAGCTTTAGGCATTTGAATAGACGCTTTTTTCTAACAAATTTGCTTAGCCTGGTCGAGCGTTGATAAGAATATTTTGTCTTATGTTTTCAGACTCAATTTACTTTTTGTCCATATTAGAAAATTCCAAACCATGTTGCAATATCGATTGAAAGAATTGGTTATAAATAAAACCAATATTTATATATATTGAATTAAACTTAACGAATTTGTTTAATTTATGAATGGAATACTGTAGAAAATAATTTATCATGAAGAAAAATATATCTGCAAGTATTTTATTAAATGAAATTTTATCAAAAAATTATTAATTTTAGATACAAATTTGTCATTTAGTAATTTTTGCACCGTAAATCCTTGCAAACTACACCGACTTTAAAGGCTGTAATTATCCATTACTCTTCTACCTAAGAATAAAGCATTAACCTTGGGTTTTTTTAATAAATTATCTTTTAAACACCAGAATTAAGTCAAAATAATTTGCTAAATACTAATATTATTTTTTTATCAAGACACCAGTGCATGGATAGACAATGAGATCAATCTTTTAAAAAATCATTTTCCTTTCTGTACTTTTTGTACCTTTTCAAAATATTATTTTATTTGGCCCTGTTCCTTTTTGTACTTTTCGTGATCAATGGTAATTTTAATCATTTTATTAAAACTTAAACGGGGTCCGGGGCGGAGCCCTGGTTTAGGAATTCGGGAATGCTGAAGGTAAGAAAAATATTAGTTAAAAATATAAAATTTATATTTTAAATATTGATTAATAAAAGGTTTTTTTATTACCATTAAGAACAAAAAGTACAGAAAGTACAAAAAGTACAGAAAGGATTTTTACTTTTTAATATTTTCATTGTCTATACCTCCCCCAGTGTGCTATTGCTTTATTTTATTAGTCAGGTGATGAAATAACAATCAACGAAATAGGTATGACCGCAAGAGACCAGAATGATGACGAATCATAATGAAAAAAGAATAATTTTTTTAAATTTATTGCTTAACTTTTTTTTTAATGGACTCTAAAACAACAAAATATGGCAAATCTTTTCAAAAGATATTGACAATTTAATAAAAAATCTGTTAAAATCAATTTAGAAAGCTAAAATAGTGAGACCTAAATTTCATTTTATGTGGAAAATCATATTATAGCTATTAATTTTGTTACTAGATGAGAATCAAAACAAGTAGATGAGAATCTTTGTAATTGAACAGCATTTTTTGTTCAGGTATAAAATTCAGAATAAAAAATTTAGCTTACATATAAAAAGATACATTAATAGGTGCTCATGCTGGCGAAATTCTTGTGTCATGGAAAAATGATCTTCAAAATTAAAGTGAACTTAGGCAAAATATCCAAGCAGTCGAAAAATTCCAAAGCTTAAAATCTGAAATATTTATCTGAAATATGAAATCGAATTCACTTTTGGATGATATTAAAACATTTAAGCATAGTTTTTATTTGAATTCAGAAAATAAATCAAAGTTAAATTTAAACAATTTTGATTCTTTTTAAAATTAAATTTTGATTTTAAAATTTTAAATTAATTAGAATTTTTGTTCAAATTAAATATGAATGTACACATTTTTAATAGAAACATTCATGGATTGCTTGAGCAATTTGCTAAATTAACTATCAATTAATATATCAGAAGTTGTTTAGATTTGTTAAAGTTTGTTCAAGACTAAATAGGTTAGCTACAAGATCAAACCTGTAACCACACCATAACACCTGTAGACATTCAAACAGAATCCAAATAAATATAAATTCAAGCATCAAAAAAATTCAAATAATTTTTTTAGATGAAATTTTAATTTAAATTTATAAATTAATTTTCAATTAAAAACTTGAATTTCATACTTAAGTTTTTATAAAATTTTAATATAAATTTTAATGTTCGTTTTAATATTCCATATTTTATTTCAACTCTAGAAAAATTGATTTTATTCTTTTTTAAGATGGAAGAATTATGGAAATTCATTCTTTAAGTTATAATCAATTTAATTTTTATTCCTTAAATGTTTTTCTAAATAAAAGATGAGTTTTTGAATCTTCTATTCATATTGTAATTCCTGACGAAGATTTTTGGTTTTTCAGAATACTTAAGAAACTCATCTCTGAGACAATTTCCGTCTTCAATTATTCAGCTTGATATCAAGTTTTGGATTTCAATTTTTTCTAAAATTTCAAATGATGTTTGATCTCCGAGTTTGTGTACCAATATCAGTGATGAAATTACATAATTGTTAAATAAATAATCTTTCAAAAATCCCTTAAATCAAACACTCTTGTTTTTCAGACGATTTTGATTGAAGTTATTAAATCAATAGTTATTGAATTAAATTTGGAGAAAAATAGATTTGAGTTTTATTCATGAAGCACCGAGTCAACTCTAAAAAATATGACATCAATGATTCTTTGCAAATATCAGTATAAAAATTGTCAAAATTAAAGATTCTATGAAGAAATTTTATTTAGATAATCATTATTTTTTTATTATTAACCAAATAGAAAAAGATTATATGCAGATGCCGAGATTATTGGTCCTTATTAATCACTAAGCAAATTTTTTATAAACTCGAAATATGATATTAGTCTTGCAAGAGTTTCAGTTGATCTGAGTATAAAAAGATGTAGAGGATGTTTAAAAAATAATGTTGAAAACTGTGATTTGTATAAAATGTTTCTATTTTATAATTTTGGCAAACTGAATGGTAGTGGCATTCGCAGTGTCTTCTCCAAAGTTCTTAAATGTCTTTTGTTAATAAAAAAATTCATAAAAACCTGTTACCATTTATTTTCAATTAGTTTTATAAGAATTTGGTCAAATCAATATCAAGGTTCCTTTTCAATTAAACAGCTAAAAGAAATGAACCAGGAATGTTACTTTCACTAATGGTTTTCTCCGTTATGTTAATAATTATTTATAGTGGGATTGACGTAGAATGATGCAAAAAAAGCGAGAATGATGTAAAAAAATAAATAAAATAAAATAAACTAAAGTTTTGTCTTTCTAAATAAATTTAAAAAATAAAATAGAATGTTTTCATTATTGTGCTAGTCACATGATTTTATTGAATTAAAAGAACTACTAGAAATTATTTTTCAAATTATTGTTCAAATTAGTTCAATATTTTACTGTTTGCAGAACCATTTTTGTACAATCAGAAATTTTATTAAAATTTCAAATTACCCGAGTTTGACATTCTTAGAATATCAAAAGGCGCGTCTATATCTTTAATTTCAATTGACGAATAATTATTTTATAAATTTATCTGATTAAATGAGATTTTTCTAAAAATTAAAAAATAGAAGGACTTCGAATCTGGATTGATAGAATTAAAAAAAAAGACTCAAGAGTGAAGAAAATTATTTTGTAATAGATACAAAATATATTCAGGATCTTTCTAAAAAAAAAATTGCTTATCATGAATCTATGCCAGGAAAAGAAGGTACTAAAATTATTTTTAATAAAAGAGGTTAATTTTAATGGGGTCAAACATACTTAAACCCCATTTACTTCTTAATCACTTAGAATAACTCCTTTTAATCTCGACTAAGAAACTATAATATGAATTGTTTTTTTATATAGCGCTCTATTTTATAAGTCGATTTTATAATTTGTATCATTCTTTAATTAAATTTTAAATAAAAATTTTCACGAACTTCGCGCCTTTAACTCTTTTTATTTATTTCTATTATTTGCATCAACGTTCTACCACACTGACTCACCAATACTTGTTAAATGGATTCAGAAACTTAGATCCTTTGATTTCAAACCACTGAAGCGTACAAACCAAATTAATCAATTGGCATAAAAAGGCAAAATGTTAAGAATTTTACATTTCCCAACATTTATGTCCCATTTGTAGTTATAACTAGGGGTGGGAAACCAGTTCGAAAGCGGTTTAAAAGAAACTCGGTTTTCGAACCGGTTCAATTTTGAATAATAGAAATATAAAATATTTTTATTTCTATTTTTTATATAAGAATTGAACTTTTCTCAATTGTTTAATTGAAAAAATAAAAAATTAAAAAAGAAAAAAAAAGTCTTTAGATCAAAAATCTTTTTTTATTCTTTGGAAATAGCCGGTTTCTCACCCCTAGTTAGAACGTATGTTGTCTTAGTCACTACGCTTGTACAAAAATTTGAGACCAGAGAATACTTTGACAGGATCACTCAACTCGAAGTTCCATCAAAAAGTTAAATGTAATTTTATTGTATTGTCTCTATATTGAAAATATATTGAAAAAAAATAAAAAAATTATTAAAGAATTGTTTTGGTTGAACACCTAATAAACTACGGAACAAAGAATAAGTATGGATTTTTTTTTTAAATATAGAATTTTTCAATGTAAAATGAAAAAAGTTACTTTTAACCGATTTTAAACAAAAAATTTAAATAAAAAAAAATAAAAAATAGATCAAAAAATTTTTCTTTCATTTTGTACTTGTTCCATATTTTAATAGGGATTCCATAAAAAAACATTTATAAAAATTCTGTATTTTTTTTGAAATTCCATTCATTATCTAATTCCATATTCGGTGATTCATTAGGCGAGTAGTGAAAAAAAATCCATGTTTTAGAGTTTTATTTCGTTCTGACTTTCAGTGGTCCGTTCCGTTTCAACCTATGATTATAAAAAAAAATTGGTTTCTATTTAAATTAAAAACCATCCAAAAAAATTTGCTTTTTTATATTGTAATATTTTTGATCAGTTCCTACTTTTTAACTGTCACGATCTAATAACATAAATTTTTAATTCTTTAATTATGATTTTTCAAAAAAGGAGACAATTTTGTTCAAATTATTCATTTGTACTTTTTCCAAAATTTTCAATTTCACAAAGCTACTTATAGAACAATATAATTCTATGAGCTTAACCCGGATCACTGCATTAATTACTATTGATACAATTAGTATAATAATAATTTTTTTATAAAATTTTTATCAATGAATTTAAATCGATCTTAAGTCTTAAAAAAATAATAAGAATCAAATTCACTATGCATGTATTTTTACAGATAAACAAACACTTTTATTTCATTTTGCTTATCTTTATCTCATTTAAACTAAATTTTTAGTATGAAGGAGCTATATAAAGATAAACATAAATATAAATAAAAATAAATAAAATTATTCACTAATTCAACTATTTCCATTATGGTGCTAAGTGCTAAACCGTGGTGATTTGGACCACAATGTTTACTAAAATTTACTAAACATTTAATTAAACATACTTTTATAGGGTAGTTGAAAGTAAGGCTTGATTTACAAATGACTCAACATGATATTCTAATAAATTGTTTATTTTGATGATAGATAATAGCATTTTCTTATTGTTAGAAAATGAAATTTATTTATATTTTTGTTGTGTTAATTTTAAGATAAATAATTTAATTTTAAAAATTCATTATCTTTAGAGTTTTTAACAAATAAAACAAATTTATATTTATTTATTCAAAAGTTTAATTAAAATTATATATCAACTAAAATTTTCAGAAATTTATTTTAAATTTTTTTTTATAATTAAATCACATGAACAACAAAATAAAAAGTTCGCTTAAAACAAAATAGGGTCTCGTGACAGTTTTTGTTATTTGATAGCATTAAATTTTAGTTCGGAAAAGTTTGATTGTTCTGCAGAATAAACTTATAGAATTTTTCAAATTTTAATATCCCTTGCTTTATATTTGAATTAGGAAATCAAATAAAAATTTAAATTTTTATTAAAAAATTAATCAATTTCAGTCTTTAATCAGTTTTTTTTAGTGGTGACTGTTTGACAACTAAAAATCCGTCCATCAAATAACCCAATTTATATAAAAGCGCAAGAATGATTAAAAGCCCGCCAAAAAACATGCCTCTTTGGAATTGTGTCAAAACTTCCATTACTGGATACACCCAAAATCCACCATATTTAGCCACTACCAAAACCCTTCGAAAAAAAAGTTTATTCTAATTCTAGAATTTAAAAAAATTACCATATCAAATAACCTAGTCCAGCTAAAATAGTAGGAACTACACCGATAATGAATGATTTTGCGAATTTATGTTCATTCCAAGAGCTTTCAATTAAAACAGCAATTAAAGGTAGCGTGTGCATGATATGATTATGCCATCCAGGTATAATAGCATCGAATTCTTTGGGAAATATTAGATCTCTATCAATCGAATAAATGCCCCAAAATGAAAAAGTAACAAACTTAAAATAAAAAATTGAATTAAGTTGTTTTGACAGAATTAATTTTTTTAATTTACTGATCCGATTGGAAATGCCAATGATTTGAAAATGAAATTTAAGGTTGATTTAAATGAAGTTTTAAAATTTAGCAATTTCAATAGTTCATCTGTTGTACACAAACCAAAAAATACCAATTGAAGCACCTTTAAGAAAGAGTAAAATAAAATTTGGCATTGAGGGATACTAAAATAAAATCTAAAATTTTTGTTCTAAAATTTTTGGTTTCCTTTCCCATAAAATCAAAAAAAACGAAATTAAAAAAAAGCATTTGAAAAACAATTGAAGATCGATGAATGATAAAAAAGATAAATTACCATATCTAAAGAAGTTAAATATTTGTAACGACCACCAAAGCTTTTATCATGAACAAACAGTGAATCAGAATTTTCGGAAACATCTTCTATTTTCCGGCCGAGTCCGATCGCAAATAGAGCAAAAAAAATCAAGTAAAGAGAAAATTTTAAAAATTTATTCATTTTAGATTTGAATTATTACTAAGGTAATATCTAGAAAATTTAAATAGACATTGATAAAAAAAGCTTTGTCACTTGAGTAAGAGTAAAGTCTATTGCATTAGATAAATCTTAAAACTATTTAATGAGTATTTTTTTAAAGGAGCCTTTTAAATCTTAAAAGAACTTAAGTTAATTCGGTAAATACTTGATTTTTGAAAATATTTAAATATAATTTCAAGTATGTCAAACATAATTGTTAATTAACATTGATTTTTTATTTTAATTTTAGCTTCAAATAATTAAAATGTTAGCACATTTTTAATCAAATAATTAGCTTATTTTCAAAAAAATATTAGAAATTTTTTGAAATGTTCTCGAGGTATTTTTAAATTTTGATTAAACATGATCAAAATTAAATATAAATGTCTATAATTTTTAAATTAAATAAATAAATCATTTTTATTACTTTATTTTATTATAAATTATTTAATGATTTTTGATTCGAAATATTGAATTTCTTGTAAAATTTTCATTAAAATAATTTTTGAATAAAATTTGGAATTTAATAAAAAATTAGTTACTTTGATTTGCCAGGTGCTAATTTATATCAAAGTCAATAATTTAAGCCCTTTTTTAAGCAAAAAAAAATTCAAAGATTTTTATTAGTAAAAAAAGCCTTTAAAAATTTTGATAAAAATTTAGACAACCCACTACAGTTTTATGTCTTTTTTAATTACCTTAAATAAAATTTTTATTCCTCGATTAATCTAAATGCTTTGATTCAGCAGCATTTGATATTTTTAAATTAAATAATTTTCATTAAAAAATAAAATAAAATTAAAATGAAATTATTTAAAAAAATGTTAATTTTTTTATGCATTTAATTAAAGTATTTAATAAATAATTATTTTTAATTTTTAATTTGAATTTTTTCTAACTTCAATTGATTGAATATGCCACTGGCCATAATAATTGACAATTCTTTGTCTATGCATAAAGAGATAAATGAGAATGGACTAAAAACATCAAAAAGAGAAATAGCCAGTTTGCTTTGCGAAAAATTGATAGATCTCGTAGCCTCTCGTGATAAATACGAATTTATATCTTTGGTAAATTAAATATTGCTAAAAAATATACTTATTTGTTAATCAAAGTATAAAGGTATCTGTTTCGTCGAATGCTCAACTACTTACAGAATTTACTCGAGATTTTGCCAAAGCTAAACAATCTCTAAAAATTACCAAACCAGGTGATTGCTTCAATCTTGAATCTGGTTTGAGTAAAATTAGCGAAATGGTCATTGATACCTTTGGTTGTTTTACCAATGTTCAAATTTTAATATTGACTAATGAAGTTGATAATTCGACTCAAGAATATTCAATTAAAAATTTTTATTCAAAACTAAAAGAAAACAAAGAGATTGTAAACAATTTTTTAGAATCAATCGGGTTCGATTACGATGAGAATAAGTATTTTAAAAATTCAATTCTAAATAATGACATATTAAATTCAAACTTTAACTTTGAATTTAACAAAAAATTATCTGGTACAATTTTACCATTTTCATTTCCAAATCGATTAGATGTTATCTGTTTACAGGAGAAAACTAGTCACGCCGAATCCGGATACTTTGAATTCGACGATGATAATTTTAGTTTTCGTTTTGTAAAATTAAGCAGTCAAGATTCAAAAATAAATTATTTAAATGAGATTGTTGGCTTAAATGGCTCAGATGGAAAAGTGTTTTGTGTTGAAAATTTAAATAACAAATTTATTTGTGAAAATTTTTTACCACAATTTTCCGATTCTTTATTTGATCCCTTTGATTTTGAACTAAAATGCGGAAATTTAAAATCAATGATTAATCTTGTTCCTTCGCCAATAAATAAAAAGTAATTTCTTATAAATAAAATTTTAATTATTAATTAAATTAAATAAATTTTGAGGTCTCGATTTTACGGATATCTAGGCAAAGAGCTTAGTTCTTCAATTGAAATAATAGGGTTCATAAACATTCCCGATTTTGTGACGCCACAAACTATTTCCAGACATGCTCTTGTTCCAAGTAATATTAAAAAAATGTATCTTATTTGTTTAAAATTTATTTATTAAAAGGTGAAAATATTCAAAATGAAGAAAAAAGTTCATTTTTTATGTTGCTTTATACAAGTCTTAAGTCAGAGAATATGGCTGCCGTAATTAAAATTTCGGCTGATTCCTACGGAGCCATTAACTGTGGAACCGATGGCAAAACAGACCCGAAAAAAAAGTCTCATCTCACTCTGGCAATTTTTAGACCAGGTAATTTACAAATTTTAATTAAAATACCTTTTATTCATTTAATAAGGCCGAGCGGCAAATAGCTATAAAAAGAATATTATTTTATGAAAGATAACTATCTTATGTTAAATTAATTAAAGGGGACTTATTTCAATCAATAATTAATTTCAAATACCTCTGAATTTGAAAAAAAATTCAATATATTTAGGCTTTTAGTTTTTTTAGGCTATTTGATTATCAGACAGTTCCTGGCTTATTGAATATTTTGAATAGTTTTAAATTACCAAAGGGTTATCTGCTTTTTTAGATTTCTAGCTTTAGATGGGAAGCGTCCGCTCAGTTTTTGAATCATGCCAAAAAAATTTAAAAAAGAAAAAAAAAAACACTAATTTTGCAAATCGACTTCTTCAGAATAATAGCCTTGGGGAAATCTATTTAAAATTTTTAAAAAGACCATTTTCAATAAATTAAAAATAGAAATGTTCATTCAGACAAATGTCTTTATTTTTTAAAAAAATAGTATCTTTAAAGAATCTTATCTTTTAGATATTTTAATTATTTAAATTATTTAATTTGTCAACCATGACCTGCAAAAATTCAAAAGCAAAATAAGATATGAAGATAAAATTGCTTTAAATAGAATTAGTCTGATCAATAAAGACAAAATAAATTCTTTAAAAAATTCCGAAATTAATTAATTAAAAATACTTTTATCTTGAATCGGCTCTGAAAATCTTTTGGGAACTGATATTAATATTGACGGATTTAAAAATTAATTGCTTTTGATAATTTTTTAATTAAATTTAATTTTGATCAAAAATAATTATTGTTATTTCAAAAATGTTATTTTTTAATCATTTTGTATTAAAACTAAGTGTCGAAAATGTTTCATTTATAGTGTAGACTATTTTATGATAGAAAAAAATATTTCATTTAAATTAATGCTTTTCTTGGACTGTTGATTAGAAAATATAAAATTATGATTCATAAAGAACAAAATTTAAATGAAAAAATTCAAAACGTACAAAAGTGACTTACGGAATGAATTATTTTTTTTATAAAAATTGAAAATTTAATTTTTTTATTTTCTAAATTACTCAAATAACAGAATTTCTTCATTTGAATGTCGATCACTTTTAGAAATATAATATTTTTTGTTCATCTCTCTCTGGACAAACTTGTGCCAAGCAAAATTTCAATTTCGTTCTTAAATAAAAATCAAAGCCCTGATATTTTTTAATTTAATTCATATTGAAAAAAAATAATTCTCGAATTTTATTAAAATATGAAACATGCCTAAATCCTAATTTTAAACAGATTTAAAAAATTTAAACTGGAATTTAATTACGAAATCAATTAAAAAATTGTAGATTTTAGTTCTATAGAGGCAATGCTCTCGAAAATAAATGCACCTGAAACAAAAATAACTTCTTCACCAGCCAAAGGACAAGTACAGCGACCTGAATATACAAAAAGTTATGCCAAAAGCTGCATAGTCTGGTACAGAGCGGTCAATCTTCAGTCCGATGTTCAGAAAATATTCAGAAATGCTAAAAAAATGAACGAAAAAATGCCAATATTTTATAAAGTAAAAATTGCGTTCATTTTTTGTGAATTTGTTTTATAATTTCTAAGGAGCTTAACCGAGTCCGAAAGGCTGCCATAACATTTGGGATCTACGAGCTTTTTCAGGGCTTAAGCAAAATGTTCGAAAGGGAACTGGTCAACTCGGCAAGCAGCTACAATGCCGAAGCGAGCGCTCAGCTTGGACATGTAATTAGATGCCTTAATTTGCCAGAATACAAAGACTACAGAAGAGACATTCAACCGTGGACTGGTCCACAGGCGCATTCAAAACCGGGTCGGAAATAAAACAAATTTATTGATTTAACATTTTATTTTTGAATTGATGTAAATAAAAAAAAATTTGATAAAACTTTGTAAAGTTAAAAATGAGAAAAATAAGTGTTACATAAATCGTTAGGATTGAGTTTTTTTTTTCTAAATTAAAATTTACCTGAAATATTGCATTAAAATTCAAATTTTTGCATTCATAACAAAGCGCAATAATTGTTTGCTAAATTTTGCTCATATTTTTTTGCTGGCTGCATTTTTAATGCACCCTCAATATAATTATTATATTCGATAGCGTTGTAGAAATATATATATTAAACTATTTAGTTCTATAAGTGAACACTGCTGAAAATATATTAAATAACAACCTAAAGTTTATGTTCACGCTATTAAATAATCAAATAATGTCGGACATGAATCAATTTTAAACCTATATGAATTTTTGTTTAGATCATACCATTTAGGTCCCTTTTTTCAAATGTTCAAATTGTTTAAATCAAAAAAAGTAGCCAAAAATTTGGTAATTTTTTTATTCAACAAAAATAAAGTAATTGTTTAATATTTGAGAATTTAAATCAAGGCTATCGGATTAGCAAGTGCCACCACCGCCTCTGGCCTGGGTCTAGCTTTGGCATTGAACGTTGATTTATTTGCTTCGGACCACGGCTGTTATCCGGCCAAATACCCATGGTTTCACGAGGGACTCTTCAATACTTATGACCACGCCAGGTATTCATTCAACCAAATTATAATCTAAATTTTTAATCTCAATTGCTCAAGTATTCGCCGTGGTTACGAAGTGTACAAACAAGTGTGCGCTGCTTGCCACAGTATGCGATACACATACTACCGTCATTTGGTCGGTGTGTCGCACACTGAGGACGAGGCCAAGGCCGAAGCAGCAGAGTCAATGGTAACTGATGGACCTAACGAAGAGGGAAACATGTTCCAAAGACCGGGCAAGTTGTCCGACCCTCTGCCAAGTCCGTATCCTAATGACGAAGCGGCCAAAGCTGCCAATGGAGGAGCTCTGCCACCTGATCTATCATTGATTGCTTTCGCCAGAAACAACGGAACCAACTACATATTTTCATTATTGACTGGTTATCATGATCCTCCAGCGGGTGTTGAGGTCAAAGAGGGTCTTCACTACAACCCGTACTTTAACGGAGGATGGATTGCCATGGCCAAGGCTCTGTATGATGAAATAATCGAATATTCAGATGGAACTCCAGCTACGACCAGCCAATTGGCCAAGGATGTAACCGAATATTTAAGATGGTCATCGGAGAAGTCACATGACGAAAAGAAAAAACTTTTACTCAAGGTAAATTAAGATAACATGAATAATACATTTATTAATTTATTTTTTTTAATTAATTTTATTATTAAAAAAAGACATTTTTGATTTTCCCGCCAATATTGGCTTTGTTTTATGTCTACAAGAGAAGAGTGTTCACGGTAATGAAATCACGTAAGCTAATGTTTAACCCAACTAAAAGCTCCGGTTCTGGAAAACATTAGAATTAAAGAAAAAAAAATTAAAATCAACAAAACTTAACAAAAAATTTCTAGTTATTTATTTTTTCTAAATTAAAAAAAAAAAACAAAAAATTGCCTAATATGTGTTAAACTTTTTTTGTGGCGATCAAACAAAAAGACCAGGCAAAATGTTAGATTGACTTGATGAAAAAAATGAAATAAAAAAATAAATTTAATAAAAATTTCCATTAAAATTTTTTGTTTATTTTTCTTCTTTCAATAGAGCAATTTCAGTATTATACCGGAAAACTTTTTCTCTTGACAATTTAACCAGTTGTCAAGCGAAAAATTTTATTTACTTTTTTGTTCTAATCAAAACATAAAAATTGCAAGATAAGTTTTTGGAAAAAAAAAAGCGAAAAAGTTTTATTTTTGTTTCGACCATGTGGAAAATTTAGGACAGTTTTGTAAGGCTAACAATTAAGAAGCTCTGGGAATGAGTATCAATAAATTTTGTTCATTTAAAAAAAAACAAAAAACAATGAAAAAAGTGACATACTGATTTACTAAAAGCATTAACAGCAAGACGGATTAGTTGAGTAAACCAAAAAACAGTCGGTCTACTCATTTTAGAAGGATTCAATTTATCTCGACAAGGTTTTCGATTAAGATTTAATCTTAAATAAATAAATTTCAATTAAACTAAAAACTAAAAAAAGAAAGAAAAAAAGTTACATCCTAGCAACCATGATGGGCAAGATAATCAATAGAGATAAAATGTTTTTTTAATTTTTGCCCAACAAAAAATAAAATCTTTTTCTGATCAACCAAGATCAAAAGGCAAATGAGTTATTTATTTTCTAGTCGAAATCAATTTCTGATTTTATTAATTAAGCGATTTGATTTTTTTGTTAAATTTTCAAATTGAATAAATATTGGATTTTAATTTTGTGTATTTTGATTAATCTTAATGATACTGCTAATTATTTACAAGAGTATTCACAGTTTGTTTATTCATTAATCTATTCATTAAACACACACACAAACACCACTCGTGCAATCGTTGTGGCCAGGCTTCCTGTTTAATCTGGAAAAGAAAGGGGAATTTTGGTGGCTGGCCAAGGCCGAGTGTGCATTGTGTGCCCGCGGCGCTCAATTTGAGGTGCTTATGTTTAGGTGAATCGATTGAGCTTTTCCATAAACATCAATCAATCAATCACTTCAAGTATTTGGGTACTTTTAAACTATTCGCTTGGAGCTAGGCAAAAAGTATGTTTAAAAACAACTGTAGCTGGTTGTGGGAGTCGAAGAAGCATGGGCTACAGCTTAAACGTGATCAAAATTTGACTTTTTTTTATTGAAAGATTAGATGTATGATTAATATGAAAAAATCAAAGAATATATCAACTGGAATAAATTAAAATGTATCAAGTAGTGGTAAATAAGTGTACAAAAGAAGATTTTTATTAAAAATAAAAATTGATTAGAATAAATTGATTATGGCCAAATTTTAAAAAGCCTTGAATAATAAGGCTTTTTCTGTCATTAGAGTTTTTTAAAAAAATTCAATTTAAGTTATTGTAGAATATGTCTTAAAATTAATATACCAAAAAAATATTAAAATTTTTTTTTAATTTTTTAATTTAAAAATAACTTCGTCTAAAACCCAGGTTTTCTTGCTTGGACATTATTGTTTTGTTTTTCATGAAGGATTAAAAAAAATTTTATAATTTAATAAGATTTAAAATTGATATAGTTAAAATAAAAAGATTTTATTTTTTTCAAATTTTTTTTTTGTAAATTAGGTAAGAAAATTAGATGTATTTTGTGCATGTGATTGTATCCAAATGAAGATGGATTTGTTCATTTTAGTTTAAATTAGTGTAATCGTGGTTGTGTAGGCCGATGAAAGCTTGACTACTAGTGGGAGTCGAGCAAACATGGACTTACACAGTTAAAACGTGATAAAACTTGGGATTTTTTTTTATTGAAATGATTATATGTATGATTAATTCAACAGGAATCTAAAAAAATCAAAGAGAATATCAACTGGAATAAATTAAAATTTATCAAGTAGTTTAAATAAGTGTGAACAAAATGAAAAAAAAAAAAGCTTTTAGCTGAGCAAATAAAATGGCACAGGGAGCTAGTTGTGGAGCAAGCGAGAGAATGGATCACGTTCGAAGCGAAATGCGTGCTTTTTTTAAGGTGACAACAACAAAAAAACGAATTACTTCCAGTCGAATAAAGCTTAAATTACTTAGAGCAAGTGGCATCGGCATAATGACATTTACCGATTGAGTTAATCTCGGTCCATTATGGAACGCTTTGATTCAACAACACTGAACGCATCATCGATTAAACATCATTAAAGTCTTAACATTCGGCATTTTAATCCATAGGCAAAATATTCCACCACCATAAGGTTATCTTAATGATTTCCAATCTCTAGTAAAAACAAGCGAAAGATCACTTTCGTTTGAAGAAGACTCTTATGCAATTTAGCTTGTTAGATAAGTCGATTTCCTTTTTGTTTGGTTGTGTTTCTGCTATCGATTTGTTTACATATCCTCAGGCTGAGCCAGAGAAAAATCCATTAAGCTTTTATTTATTTAAAAACCATAAAATGTTTAAACTAAATGAAACATAGCAAAAATAAAGAGAGAGAGAGAGAATCAAAATTTTCCTCTTCTTCTTCTTCTTCTTAGCATTTGTTCTAATTGAAACTCTTTTGTCCACTGGGTCAATAGTCGCTCAATTTGCGATCAGCATCTATTACCTTAATGAAGACCTAGTTTGACGAGCCTGGTGGCGTTTAGAAATATTTAAAAGCGTGCTGCAAATTAGATTTAGTTACTCAAAAACTTCTCTTGGGTTATAATTTTTTCCAAACAGGAAAAAATAAATTTAAAAGATGAATCGGAAGAAATTTGCTTACCCACACACACACACACAAATAGGTGAATTTTATTGACTGCAATTCCATTAGGGATTTGTTTTTGTTTTTTCTTCTATTTGAACAAAAAAATAAAATAAAATATTTTTTTTAAGTTTTTTATTTCAAAAAATAGCGTTAAGAAACAAAAAAAAAAAAAGAAAAAAAAAACAATGGAAAATGCTTTTAAGCAAATTGAATTTAGATAGATGTCAAACGGGTCCAGATTTAATCGACACACGCCAACTCCGAGCATTCAAGTGAATGTTTTATTTCAAATTGTTTGCAATATGCATTGTGGTCATTGAATCCATTGAACATCAGTCTTAATCTCGATAATTAAAGTATCGATTTGGGAGTTGGAATAAATATCGATTAAGGAATTAATATTTTAATAGCTTTTAACTTTTGTGTATGTGAGTGTGTGTGTGTGTTCTATAGCATAATTCAATATGACAAGTTTCAATATATTTCCTTATGAAGAATATTCATAATTTGCACTCGGGGATTCTTAATCTTTCCACAAATCTTGTTGAAATCTTTTGTTTAAACAAATTCAAATATTTATTTACATCAACAGTGAAAAATAAAAAAATGAAAAAAATAATAAAATAAAGTTTTAAATAATTCGAATAGGTTCGTGATGAACAAAGCAGTATATACAACAAACTGGATGTTTACTTAATCGGGTTGTTTACTTTCATTTGGCTACACTGCCACAAATAAACTAAGAGAGAGAGATAGATAGAGTGAGTGAGTGAGAGAGAGCACACTAAAATAGCTGCTAATTTGCATTCTTTTATCTTATCTTATTTCAAATTCAAATTATCAGAAATATGAGACCGACCGAATTGATTCAATATTCATTTCTGGATTATATCTAAATTTTCCTTTTTTTTTAAATAGTTTATTTTTTAATTTTAAATAGCTTTGAGTAACAAAACTCATTCCATCATTGGAATTTTTCATCAATAAATTTTATTAGAGTTGGTCTAAATATATTCTTTTTTTTGTTTCTGAATAAAAGAGATGTATATATTTAAAGTTTAAAAAATACAAAAAATTGAGATATATATTCGCTTTTATTACATGAATTTAAGTATTGTAATTTTTTCCAAAAAAATAAAAGAAATCTAGAATAGAAATAGAAAATTAGAAATTAAAAAAAAATTTACTGATTATGAACATTTTTTTTAAATACAATTTTTTTTAATTTAGAAATGGCTCTGAGTAAGAGTTTTGAATTAATGAATCTTTTAATTATTTATTTTTTTCCTCAAACAAATGATGTACAAGTTTAAGGTAAAAAATAATTTTCTTTTTACTAGTTCAAATAGAAAAGTATTTAGAAATAAAAAAAAAGACTGAAATTCATTGATTATATTCGCTTTTATTTCATGAATCTTCAAAAAAATTCAATTAGAAGTTTTGTAAAAACTGTAGAATAAAAATTTAAATTTATTTAGATAATGCTCACAATTTTCTAAATTAAAAAAATTTTAATTTCAAAATGGCTCGGAGTAAACGAGCTTCTTCTGCCATTAGAGTTTTGAATTAATGAATCAGAGTTTTTGTAGAAGATGTCTTCAGGTTAAAATACAACAACAAAAAATAATTTAAATTTTTGTTCAGAAATTTTATTTAGACAATAATTTGGACTCAGATCGAGTGGTGTCTCTAATGTATACGGCACTTAAATGAACTTGTTTGTGTAAGAGAGAAGTGACGTCATGTCCCTGTGAGCCAAGAAGACATTAAATAAATTGTTCAGTTGAAACATTCTCTTCGACTGCTTTACACAGTGTTCAGATGAAGTGGTATGTGACCATTCTTTTATTAGACAGTAAGCATGAGTTTAAAGACAATGGTTTTATTTATTTATTTCATTTAGCGCCAATTCTGGCGATCTAGTAAAATTGAATACAAATTAGAAAATGTCTTCTATTAAATTATTTTGTTAATTTAAATTGGAGTAAAGGAAGTATTAAGAAATTAAAGACAATTTTAAAGACAATAATATTGGCACCATCTAACAGGTCAGGGTGCTATCAAAAAAATTGTACTAGAATTCAATTTGCACAGCTAAAAATAAAAGGAGGATGATGATGATGATGATGAAGTTGTCCTATTTGGTTAAATTAGTGTAATTGCTGCAGGCGCTCTCGCTAAAACACTTAGCATTTAAGAGCGGTTTGAGTAAGAGAATTGCAAATGTCGAGATCCGTACTATCTATTTCGAAGCATTTGGGATTCGGCATCGATAAATTAATTAATTAATGAGCTTTGAACAAAAATAGATAAAAACCAAATGTGTATCTGTGCATGTATATGTGTGTGTGTGAGTGTGTGTGTGTATGTGTGTGTATGTGACGTCCTCTAGGTCACCGACTAATAGACTGAATCTTGACAATGTTGTTTGCCAACATGTGGACAATTTGTTTTTTTTTTCTCTCTAATTTGATTAAAAGCATCATTTGATTTATTTTGTTGTTGTTGATTATATTCTAACTTTGGTTTATATTTACTATGCTCGTTCAGGTAGAAAGACTTTTTTCTTGTTTCAGATTTAAAGACGAAAGAAAATAGTTTGGATATTTTAAATTAATTTTCTAGTTTGGTTTGCTTGGAGAGAACGAGTGGTTCTAATTGACAAAGTGGAGAATTTGCTCTAATCGATTTTAGTTTAGAGTGGAATAATCTTATCTATTTTGGAAAAATATTTGCCTTTCCTTTTCTAGATAAAAACAACAACAACAACGAGTTTGTAAAAGTAATTTAGACGATAAGTAAATTGTCAAAGGTCCTTGAGGAACGCGATTGGAGTGGTCGGCCGAGCGCCTTCCGACTTCAGCGATCGGCTCCGCCCCACTCCGCCAGCCGCAATCATCCACTCACAAGCCTTTTGATTCAGCATAAAATATTATTATTTCAAATAAAATTTGAAATCCAAGCTCGGCTTGCAACTCGATTGGTTGCAAGTCGAACAACCAATCGAACACTTGAAATTCTCTTGCTTTCTCTCTCTCTCTTTCTCTTTCTTTCTTTCTTTTCTCTCTTTTTTGTTGTTGTTGTTGGGAATGATAAAAAACGAAGAATTTCGCTGTTCAGAACAAAATCGGCTGCAACATATAAAAAAAAAGAAAGAAAAAAAATATTTTATTTTTTTTTTAAAGAAAAATAGATCTCTCTTCATAATTAAATTAATTAAAATTATAATTTTTTTTTATTTTTTTTATTCTTTTTTTAGAACGTAATGTTTTTACTTTGGTTTTGAATCGAACAAAAAAATCGAGCAATTAATTATTTAATTAATTAATCAAATAAATGTATATTACGAATTCAATTGACATGAACGAAGATTTCAACCAGGCTGAATGCAAAGCGTACTCAAGTAAGCAGTCGCCAAAAATTTAAACATCATCCAAAACTAGCAGACCTTGTGGCAATGAGGCTAGAAATTCGACAATAAAAAAACTCCACTCTTAATTCTTTTCTTTACTTCTTATTTGCCCCATTTGATCTTAATTAAAAGAAAAAGGAGAAAAAATGCAAAGCATTTAATTTAGTTTATTGAGGAATTTAATAAAAGTAGTAGTGTGTTGTAGTAGGCAAAAACGGCTTGTTGAGTCCAGTGAAGCAGCGTGGCCGCCGAAAGCCCACAAATCAAAGTTTGCAGTCTTGAGTGACAAGCGCAAATAATTGCTGTACTTTTGTGTTTGTTCTAATCGCTTTCAAATGGGCCGCCTAAGTCACTACTTGAAGTACATTAAGAGTATACTTATGCAGGAACCGGGATTTACTTATTTCAGTTGCAAATTAGCAACTTCCCCTTTTGCTATTTAATCAATGAGGAAATGGCTCGATTTTGCTCTCAAAAGTGATCCTCCGATCTCTCTGCATGACTTTCAAATTATCACCTTTGCTTCAATCTAAGCCCATTAATCGATTAATAATAGGCTCTCTCTCTCTTCTCTCTCTCTCTCTCTCTTTTGTCCACACACAACTGTTCTCCACATACACAGGATAAATTTTTGTTTCTTTAAAGAAAAATCAATATGTTTCGGCTGTGGCAATTTGATTCATGATCAGTACATATTGCGTGTGGCGCCCGACTTGGAATGGCACGCCAAGTGTCTCAAATGCCACGAGTGCGGCCACTACCTGGACGAAAACTGCACCTGTTTTGTTCGCAACGGCAAGACCTACTGTAAAATGGACTATGTCAGGTAAGCTATCATCACCATTACACATAGAATAGCAAAAAAAGTTAAAATGAGAAAATATAAAAATTGACCCCAGCAAAATCTGATGAGCTCAGTGAACCAAGTGCCACTTGCATCCTATGCACATTTGATTGTTCGCCCCTAAGCCTTTAAGACTGCGACATTGGCTCTCAGGTCGAAAATAAATCTACTATAAAGAATTAAGGACTTCAAATGGGCTGACTCAATCGAATTAAATTTAAAACTGTACAAATCATTGATAAGATCACTCTTTGACTACTGTTTTATTATTCCAAACGTTGGAACAGAGAAGTAAAAAATCAAGACTATCTGTAATATAAAGGAAACAATCCAAACTTAAAAAGATTTATAACTCCATTTGATAAAATTATTGTCTAATTTAAAACTAATTTTTTGTAGACTATTTTTTTTTTTTTTTTTTTTTTTTTATCCGATTTTTCACCAAGTTCCTTTTTAATACTTTTGTAATCAATCAATTTTTATACTAGCATAGATTTTTCATGAGGGCTTAAACGAAGGTCTAGAACCATTCGGACGTGCCCAGGGGTCCTCCCCTAAATTATTTAAAAAAAAAAAAAAAAAAATAAAGGAAACAATCACCGCCATAAAACCCTATTTTGCTCACTCAATCTATATTACTACTAACATTAACCAAATCAGTTTTTTTTTTAATTTATTTATAATTTTTTAATTGAATCTTTCTATCAATTTAAAATTGTAACATTTTTCTCGTTGCAAGAGGGTTCAAACGAAGGCTAATGCCATTCGGACAAACTCTGGGAAAACCCAAATTTATTTATTAAAAAAAAAACTAAATTAATTAAGAAATAAATGAGACAACAAAAAATTAATTTATTTAACGAAAGATTGTTCAGCAAGAAATGCTTCAAATGCAAGGAGTGCTTTAGCAAAAACGATTTTGTCATGCGGGCCAACAGTCGAATCTACCACACAGACTGCTTTCGTTGCTTGGTCTGTAGCAAGCAGTTGGCGCCCGGCGACGAGTTCGCGTTGAAAGAAGAGGGCCTCGTGTGCAAGTACGACATAGACATGTACGAGAAGAATAACGGCCTGATGGCAGCCAACAACTCGTGCCAGAACATAACCAACCTGCCGCCGCCTCCTCTCGGCCAAGCGAGCAACAAGGCGGCAAAGTGCGAGGAGCTGGCCCCCAACGACTACGAGAACAACCATCACCAGGAGTGTGCGTCGCCGAGCGGCATGCAGCAGCAGGCGCCGCCGCCGCCAATGGGCCTCATGGGCTGCGGGTCGCACATGTCAATGGCGCCGATGCATCAGAGCGCGCGGCACATGAACAACTCGACGGCCACCGGCAACAACTCGAGTGGCAGCGCTCACCGCAAGGACAAGACGACTCGGGTGCGCACCGTCCTCAACGAGAAACAACTGCACACGCTCAGAACCTGCTACGGCGCCAACCCGCGTCCTGACGCTCTCATGAAAGAACAACTTGTCGAAATGACCGGCCTTAGTCCACGCGTCATCCGCGTCTGGTTCCAGAACAAACGATGCAAGGACAAAAAAAAAACCATACTCATAAAACAAATGCAAGAGCAGCAAAAAGTAATTATTGAAAATTAATTTTACACCTTAGGCTTCAATGTGTCAAAATAAATAGGGATCAGTGGGAAAAAAAATTAAATAAAATGAGAAAAATTTTGCTGTTTTTTTATTTTTTTTTTTAATTTGAAATTTTATTTTTAGAATCGTCAGACAATCGGTCATGGCATTCAAATGGTGGCCACGAGTCCGATGCGCAACGACATCAACAGTCTGGGACCTGGCTCGCAGATCGAAATTCAGCAAAGCGCCACTGCATATCAAAACTCGATGAGCTGGAATTTGCCGATGAGTGCCATGGGTCAAATGGGGCAGCATCACTCGGCGAGCTACGAGCAAATGATGGGCTTTGGCTCGGACGAAGAGGAGTGCTATGATCAAATGTCAGATCAAAATGGTGACGATAGTGTGAGCAGTGTGGGCGCTTTGGACGACGCGCGAATCCAGCAACTCTAGAGAGAACAAGTTTAAACAAGACCGCGAATAGAAGGCGTTTTATTCTCCGGGTCGCTTCTAAATACGATTGTTAATAAATGTCTAAGTTTAAAATTAAATAGTTTTCTATTTGTACAATTTGTCAACAGTAATTAAATGAAAAAACCAGCTTATCTATTTATTATTTGACACATTTTAGCCAAATTGATGATCATTTTTTTTTCAACTATTACTAAACTATTAAAGTATTTGTTCAGTTTTTTTTTCCTATTTATTTTTTTCCACTTTAGTCATTTTTTGTGTTTTGTTACGTACTCTTTTTTTTTTTTTTTTTTTTTTTTTATTGCAATTTTTTTTCTTTTCTTTCTTCAATAACAATGATAATAATAATTTATAAATAAATAATGCCAAATTTAATTCAAGTGGTTTGTTTTGTTAAGACTTAATTTCAAGAGTAAACATTAGCCAAAGCTTGTCGAGACAAAAAAGAAGAGAAACTTCAATTTTAGCTTGAAGTGTGTGAGTGTGTTTTAGTGGAAATTTTTGTTCATTTGAAAAAAGTGCATTTAGAGTAAATAAAAACGGTCTCAATTCACTTAGTGCATAGGTATTCAATTACATGCACAGATAAGACACTTGCCATGACCGATAGCATCAAGCTGAGAGTAAATTTGAGTTAAAGAGAGAAAGTATTATTTTTTGTTTTAAATAGACTCAAGTGAATTAAATAATTAATATTTTATATCTAACTGTGCTGACCAATAAAAGTCCATTCATAATGTTTATTTATTTAATTTTAGCCCGAGACTCAATTAGCACACTTGGAATATTTTTTTAAATATTTAATAAGGTCTCCAAGACCTATGCTATCAGCGGACATTTATGTTTCAGTGTTAGGTTATGAGACTGGTAGTTCTATAGCCTCAGCAGTGAACACTAGTTTCTGCTTTGCAGTGGGCTTTTCAAGTAGAAGTTGAAGACGGCAGTAACCAGAATAGAACTGGCGTACCATCGAAGTCTACCATTGCACTCTTGAATGCACTAAAATTTCTTTGTCTCTATTTAATTGAATTGATCAGAACTTTGGTTGGAATTTATTTTTCAACCTTTTTTTTTTGCTAAACAAATGGTTTAAAATTGGTAAAATCAGTGACAATTTAAGAATAAAAATGTCAGGTCCTAAAAACTTGTTAATTTGAAATGTTATCTAATTCATCTCTAAAAGCATTCAAATTTTTTCAAATCCACCACAGTTTTTGAAAGTCAATTCCACTATGTTGATGAACGCTATGCATTCTTTCTTTTTTGAGTTTGCAGTGACTTTGTTACACTCTATCTGATCTGCTCTTAGTCTCCTTGTTTGCAAATATGTTGCTCCTAATCTCTTCACTCTTCCACTTCAGCATAGATCCTGTGTTGTATTTTCTCAATTTTCCTTATACTTCTTTTTAGTTTTGGATTCCAATGCGGCTCTGTACACTCTAAAATTGTTTAATTTATTTATTAAATAATTTTGGAGAGCTATCTCCCCAGGCTAATCCGAGCGGCAAAAAAAACCCTCTTTTCAGCCTTCTTGCTCAAAATTAAATTAGAAAAATTTAAATGTGTAAAAAGATGCAATGAATAGAAAAAAAAAGGTTTAAATAAAAGTGCTTCTTTGTACACTCCAAGACGAGGCCTGATGAAAGTTGGATATTGTATTAGTCAGCCTTGATTATAAGCCTGTTCTCTAACCAGAGGTAATCAGACTTTTTGGTTGTAAAAGACTAGAGAAAACAAATAATAAAAACTGTTTGATTTCAGTCGCTAACAATGCCAACTTAGATCACCCTGAGTTCAATCTAAATCAATCAAAATCAGTTGAAAAATATCTAATACCTTTTTTTTAATTTTTTTAACAAAAACAAAAATTCTTTTGTACTGCTTCAGAAAAAAGAGTGAATGTATTTAGAAATGTACCCGATGTAGTGGATTTGCTTTCGTTACTGTTTCACTCACACGAAAAATTTGAGTTTGTTGTGAAATTTTTTTTGACAATAAAAAAGCAAGATTAAAGATTTAAAAGTTGCAACATAGAGTTTAAATTTTGAATATTGGTGATGTTTTATTTTTTGTCTTTTTTTTTTTTTATTGCAACATAGCAGCTTGCCGTAATGTTATGACATAGTGTCAAAAGAGGGAGAGAAAGTATTATTTTTTGCCAAATAGACCCGAGTGAATTGAATAATTGAATTTTTATATCTAACTGGACTGGCCAATAAAAGTCCACTCAAATGTTTATTTAGTTAATTTTAGCCCTAGATTCAATTAGCACACTCGATAGAGTATTTTTATAAATATTTAATAAAGTCTCCTAGACTTATGCAATCAGAGGACACTTATTTGTTTACATTTGAAATTGTTGTTTTTTTTGCTCAAGCAGTTTTAATCAAATATTTGAGTGTTTTCGGCTTAAGTAGATTACCTTCAGCCAAGCGTTTTGTAAAGCTAGCTTTCAATGCATCTTGATAATCATCTGCTTTAGATAAATCGATTCCACACTCTCACACACACACACACACATATACATACAAACACATATATACATGCTTTATTTTCGAGTTAAATGAGAAAATATAATAGGTAAGTAAAAGAGAAAAGCGAGATGAAATGAGCTAATTAATTGATGTTATTAATGCTCAAGGATTTTTCGAGTGACGCACATTTATCTTCTATTTCAGCAATCTTTTTTGTCCAACTGCTCAAGATTCAAAATTCAACATTTGAAATGAGGCTCGCGGGCACAGTTTAATATCAATTAGCGTTTCTCATTTCAATTAATATCATTTCTACTAGAAGGATTTAATTGCTCGAAATTTTCAAGTTTAATCAAGCAGTGCTAAAATGCAAATGATTAATAATGCATTTTGCCAAGCTCAAAAACCAAGACAGCCGAATAGTTCGTACTTAATTAAAACTCATTTAGCGGTGCGCCCATTCAAACTAGATAAGTAAAAAAGAAAAAACATTATCGATAAAAATTAGCAAGACCTTATCTCTCTTTCTCTCTGTTCTACTCTCCCATCTTTTCAATTGAATAATTAAGATCTCAATTTGAGATTGTGAATCTTTGATCGTCGCTCTTGTATATCCTAGAGCTCAAATGCATTAACCACTAAATCTCATGCCAAGCTCTCTTTTGTTCTTGTGTTCTTAGTTGGCCAACTAAATACATATTTTTCTAATCGATCAACCTTTAATCTTGGTGCCGCCGTGATTTATTCTGTTGTTGTATTGGATTTACTCCGCACAATTGTACAACTGATAAACATCACTAAGACCAGCTTTTCTCATCTTTTATTGCCCAAATTACTCAAGAAAATAAACTCTGTTGAAAAAAAAATATTTTTTGCAATTACTTCAAACTAAACTAAACTAGAATAAATAAATAAATTGAAATTAGAAAAGCTTGAATCTCAAATGTTAAATAAAGCAGATTGTGGTGGCTTGAGTCTGACACAAAACATTATTCAAGATCAGTGGGGCCACAGCTCCCACCACGAGCACTCACCGAACACAAAGCAGGCATGTCGGCCTTTCCGGCTACGTGCTTCCACTCAACATTGCACTAACCACATTTCAAATATTTGCCCAATCTTGCTGAAATTATCGAATTACAGTGTAACATGATTCATGTTGTATAATCGTAATCTATTGCATAATTGTTCACATTAGCACTCGTGGTTGTAAATGGACCTAACAAAATTGCTAGTGTCAAAAGCTTGTTATTACACAGAATAACTATCTAATAGTATCAGGGAAAAAATTTTTAGAATATTTTTTATTTTTTTTGATTATTTTTTATCCAAACAAAAACACACAAACACACAAATGCTTATTTATTCTAGCAAATTTTTCAAATCGCTTTAGCACTCTCTCTCTGGCAACAAGAATAACATCATTATTTTTTTAATTCAAATTAAATGGAGCTCAGTTGCTTGGTATTACTTTAATTCCATGTGAAAACAGAGCCGATTTTTTTGCTAAGGTATTTTAAAATAAACAAAGCCTTAGCAATACATTTTCAAAATAGCACTTGATTGTCAAGAGGGACTCGCAAATTTCGCCAATTTTTTTACAAAAACAACAAGCTCGACAAAAAGTTGATAAATTTTCTTTTTTTCTTTTGTCACTGAGAGCGTATCATTACGACTCTCGAGCTTGATCTTCACACAAGTCCCGTTGATTGTCACTTGTTCAGCTTTAATTACAGGTTAGGGCTCCAATTATTGATTTGTCACTCAAACTTTGTCTCAGACTGCTATTTAGGATAGCTTCACGCGATCACTGTGTCAACTTCAAGTTGATCTTTTGTTCGAATTTCAAATGCAACAAACTGCTTATTTGCTATCAAAAATCATGTTTAATTATACTCATACAGAGAGCTGGTTCCAGTCGCTCTTTTGCCTGCTAATTTCAATAAAACTTGACAACTAGCCAAAATTGAAACAACTACTACTTGAAAATTACTATTGTTGAAAACAATAGTAATCTTGGTCAATGGAATTTGACTCTCAGATAGACTTTACTAAAAACACCCTCAGGACGCTTTTACTATTTGCTTTAAATGATCTTTTTTTTATTTTAAATTGGACCAATTTAGGTCAATGATCAAATCGGCTTCTATTAAGTAATTTCTAATTGAATTTTTCTCTAGCAAAAAAATGACCAGCTTAAACAAACATCCACAGATAAAATCACCTAAATGCTAATCGATCAAAACCAATGCGATCAAGTTCTATTAAAAAAAAAAAAAAAATTTCTGATAAATTCTTGAATTTTTAATATTTTTTTTTTCAATTCAAATTGATTGCATATTAGCTAAATGCAAAGTAATTAAATTAATTTTTTTAAATAAAAAACTTACTATATCATCCTCCCAATCCGTGCTAATAGCAAAAAGAGAACATTGTTTTCAAAATCAGAACACACAAAGGATGATGTCAAAATAAATGTTGACATCTATTTTAATTGAATTATGTTATCGTTAATCTATTTCAACTGCAAATAAAAATGAAAAATTTAAAGAATAGAAAAAAACTTGCTGCCAAAAAATCAAAAAAGCGGAAATAAACAATCCAAAGGCTAAAACAATGTCATTGATGACGCTTGAAACCGAAAACCTACGGGGATGTGGCAAGCAGAAAAGTGGAATATTTAATGCGAATGCATATGATGCAGAGCCAAGCCTGAAGCATCAAAGCGGACCAGTTATGTCCCTTTTTCGATCCTAGTGGACAATGGGGAAGTGCTCATCTACACCGCAATTATTACCCAGTCGAAACTGGTGCCCCTAATTTTATGATGAAAGAGGTTTAAACATTCACGCCGTATTGCAGAGCTATTTTGAAGGTTTTTTTCATTTTAAAGAACCCTCTGCTTGCATGGCTAGCACCCAAGCCATTCGGCTATACGCGCTCACTTATGGAACAATACAGATTAGAAATACTAGGTACATGCGAACGTCGCTGGACCAAAATAAATTGTTTTGTTTTTTGTTCAGTTCCTTAAACATTTTTGAAAATAAAAGCATTTTTTTGTGTTCAAATTTTTTATTTTTTATAACTAAATAAAATATCGAAGCTAAAAACAAAATATGACAAGAAAAAAAAAAGAAAAAAAAGAGAAGCAAATTCAGAATTTCAATTTGTACATTTCTAAACACGAAAAGATTCATCCGGTTGATTTACATGAGCGCATCCATTTCCCTGGGAGAATAAATGCGCCAACAAAAAAAGGAAAAGGCGACAGCTTGAACAAACAACATCATCCAAAAATTAAAAATGAGAAAATTTCCTTTTCCGAGCTGATGAATAAAAAAATTAAATTAAATAAAGACACTAAATAACAATTGAAAAAAAACAAAAAAAAAAACTAGTAACAATTATCATAGATTAGATTATGATGGGCCTGTGGAATATGCTGGGTGGCAAACGACGGATGCATGGGCATTTGGACATGCTGGCCTTGCTGTTGACTTTGCTCAGGTCGAACAAGCATATTTTTCTTTTTGTCTTTGCATCGTTTGTTCTGGAACCAAACGCGGATCACCCGAGGATTCAGGCCGGTCAGCTCGACCAGTTGTTCCTTCATGAGAGCGTCGGGCCGCGGATTAGCGCCGTAGCAGGCGCGCAACGTGTGCAGCTGCTTCTCGTTGAGCACGGTCCTGATCCGCGCCGGCTTGTGACTACTCTGGTGGTTGACTTTGAGCAGCGAGCTGGTCGAGTAGTTGCTCTGGAACGACGGCTTGCTCACCTTGCTTGCCACAGCCTTTTTTTTGCTCCTATTCAGCCCGCTCTCGCCAACTGAATTCTCTTCGCACACTGAATTGTCGTTGTCGTCATCGTCCTGCTCCACTTCGTCATCACTCACACTCCTATCGTCTGAAACAGAACAAAAAAATTTAGTTTTTTTTTTTTTTTTCCTTTTAAAAAAAGGGTTTATTAACGCTCGATTTAAATGTGGCCATATGCTCTATTATCTAACACTCAAGTGCTCAAGAGAGAAATAGAAAAAAAAAGTCAAGTCAAGCAGAAAATTGATAAGTATATATTCACATTTTGTTGTTGTTGTTGTTGTTTTATGTGGCCAAATGTCCTTGTTTGTTTAGTGATAACAAAAAATATTTACAAATTAGATTAAATGGATTTGTTGCTCTACTAAACTGGTCCAATAAAAATAACAAGCACACAAAACGAGCAGTCTGTGAAATAGTTTCCGAACTCTAACAATGCTCATTTGACTTATCATTACCGTCACATTCAAAGCTTATCTTAACTGTGAATATCAGCTTTTTTGGGTTTATTGAATAAAAAGTTGAAAAAAAAAAAGCAAAAAAATTTTTTTTCATGTTCCCTCAAAACTATTTTAATTAGACACAATTAATGAAAATAAAACTGCTAATACCTTCTTTTTCTTGATATTCCGAGTTGTTGTGATCCGAGTAGGAGAAGCCGTGGGCAAAGCTGGGGTAGTTGTAGCTTGAAAAGCTAGTGGAGTTGTTGGGCGAGTCGACGACCGACGAGCTGGACGAGTTTTGACTGGGGCTGTACGAGGACGAGACCGAGTTGTCGGGCGTGATGGCCACTGTGTTGTAGATGCCGGCCAAGTACAGCTGCGAGCTGGCATAGGCGGTGCTTAGCGCGTCCTCTTTGCAGTAGATGTGCTCGTCTCTCAGTTGATATTCGTCGCCCGGCTGCAGCTTCTTGCTGCACACCGAGCACGAAAAGCAGTTGTAGTGGTACACGCTCGACTTTGACCTCATGACCAAATCATTTTTGCGCACTACTTCGCCGCACCCAACGCACTTGACCATGAACAAGCGGGCATAGTCGCTCTTGCAGTACGCCTTGCCATTCTTCACGAAGCATGTCGCATTTTCGCCCAGCTTGCACGCGCACTCGCAACATTTCAGACAATGCTCGTGCCACTGCAGGTCCGGCGAACATTTGAGCACAAACTGGTCCTGAATAGACAGGCCGCATCCCATGCACACCGCATTTTTATTAGCAGTACCTTCTGGCATTATTTTTTCTTTTTTCTTTTTGACTCTCTCTCTCTCTCTCTCAATAAATAGGTAAAATCTCAATTGTTGATTTTTTTTTTTTTTTGTTCTAAACAAAAATATTTAAAGCTAAAATAAAAAAAAAAGAGAAAAAGAAAAAAAACTTTATATATATTTTATTAAAATAGAATGCAGCCAATTGTGAGTGGAAACGAGGAGAGAAAAAAATGCTCAATTGGTTAATTTAAAATGGACCAATTGAGAATTTGATTTGGATTTGGCAAGAAGGAGAAGGAGGAGCCAACTAGGCTTTTTTGTTTTTCAGAATTAAACAGTGAAAATCTGCTTAAATCGACACTTTTAATTCACTCTCAATCAATGCAACTATGAAACAGGAATCGGAGAATGAATGAATGAATAGAAAAAAAAAGGGAAAAAAATGCTTTCTTTCAATTGATAAATCTCTGGACAATTAATTTGATAGATAGAGATACTGGCGACAAAAATTCGACAGTATTTCAGGTGAGAACTATTCGGTTGGAATTTTAAGCCGAGCCATTCGAATGAACACAATAGGCCAAGTAGAAAAAGGGGCGTTTGTTTGGCTAACAACTACGTGACTTGATTGAGAAAGAGAGAAAAGCCCCGAGAAGCGATATGTGATATGTGCTCCGAATGAATCATTAGATAACTATTGGTAACCAGCAGAATTGCGTCTAATGAGAAAAATATGCGAGCACTTTTTTTCTGCTGCTTCAGATTCAGAAGCCCCGCGAGACTCTCAAGCCTTCTAAAGCAAATATTTTAATAGATAGTACAACTTAAAGCAACACGGTGTCATAATTAATGTTTATTAAGTCTAATATAAATTCACTTATGTCCACAGAGCATATTTGTCGAGCAAATAGAAAAACACTCAATTATTGCAATTCTTCTGAGCTTCGAGAGCTCAACGTGTCATAATGATAGGTATACAATACGTGCTGTTTGAGCATTCAATTTGACTCTGACACCACTTCTGCTTTGTGTGTATGTGTACATGTGTATGTGTATGTGTGTGTATGTGTGTGTGTATAAATACGTGCATGTGCAGACAGAGATTGACTGGTGGCAACGTTATCTGCAGTGTGATCGTTGCGTTTAAAGTCTATCATTTTGAATTTTCAAAGGATTCGATCGATCTGCTGATTCCAACACCTAATTACACGTGTTTTAATTTAGGCCTATGGACTGGCAATGGCTTTTTCTTTTTTGGCTTTTTTTGCAGCTAATAGTGTGTGGTGTGCATTAGCATTGTAGATGTGGTCTCGAGATAAGCTCTCGATTAGACGTGTTAACGTGTTCGAATAGTGTACCAAACAGCAAAATAGAGTTTTACTTTGGTCCATGACAATTTGATTGATTGGGAGATATGGAGGCCTAAGGCGAAAATCTTGTCGAATTTGATTGAATTACAGCTTTTTAGTAGATTACCGATTTGATTTTGCATGATGAATTTTTCTAACACTGTATCATTTTTTTGTTGTATTTGTTCAAAATTTGTTAAATATTTTAGAAAAAAAAAAGTACCATGCTAATCATACAAGCACTGGTTGGCAAAGTTCGAACCTAAATGTGCATGCAGTACCAAGCGCATGTGTATACCCGGTTTGACTGTGTCTTTGGTTGGAAGGCATTGGGTGTCAACAAAATTGCTAATTATCAATAAGTCACATTCCCTTATTAAGACTTGGAATTTTGCTCTCACAAATTTGAGACTAGTTTATTAGCTGTATAGCCCTTAAAGCCGAATGGTTTGCGTGTTAGTCATGCAAGCAGAGGATCGAGGGTGCAAAACCCGCTGAGGGTGAAAAAATCTTCAAAATATCTCTGCAATACGGGGCGAATGTTTAAACCTCTTTCATCATAAAAATGCGGTGCAGTAGCCTCTGTGTCAGATCGAAGCCATTGCTCAAAAAGGTACATGAAAAGGAGATGAGCGCCTCCCCATTATCCACTAGGATAGAATCGGGACAATTACTACTTATTAGCTTTGTTTTTTTTGATTTGACCAAGTTGAACTTTGATTATTAAAGGACAGGCTTTTGAGCACCCCAAATTGAAAAATTGTCCCATGTAAAGGCATTATTGAATTGTTCGCTCTGTATTTGGTTGTAACTTGTTCTAATCAATACTAATATATCTATTCTAACTCTTTTTCAAATTTCTAAGCTATTTTTTTTTGGCTTTTTTAAAAAAATCATATATTTTTAAAAAAAAGTTTGAGCTCTTTGAGCCAAATCTTGTCTAAAAATTAGTATTTTACATAAAAAGAAATCAAAAATACAAATCATTTATTAAAATGAACTTTAATTTTATTTTTACTTATTTATCCCTTTTTTTATATATATTCTGAAGGAGCATTAGCTCGGTACAGATAAACAAATAAATAAATAACATATCATTTTTTTAAATGAACGATTTTACTGTCAAGTAAAAAGTCAAAAATACTCTCTCAAATGCTAATCAATTAAGTCAAAGAGTGGGGCAAAGAGAGTCCCCAGAGAAGCTAGGCCGGGCATAGAATCTTCAAGATTTTAGTTCTGTCCCATTAAGAAGAGAGTCACGTTTGGGCTTGTCCTTATTTCATTTTTTTAAAATAAGTTTGAGCAATGACAAGATTGGTTTTGTGAAATTCGGTATAAAATGAAAAAAAGGACAGAAAAAATGTAAAAAATTGAATAACTTTTTTCCTAAAGGTTTAAACTTAGTTCTGTAAATGCAACATAGTGCAACACTCAAAGTTGCACCAAATATCAAGGTTTGCTAAATTTACAGATTTAAGCAGAAATTAAATTTCAATACAATTGAGCGTAGTGCATTTTGCAGAGATTTTGCACACCATTAGTAGACTTTTACAATTTTGCAACCTTGAATGTAGCACCACGTTGCACTCTTAGAGCTAATTTTAAACTTTTTGAAAAAAAGTCATTTAATTTTTTCACACTTTGTTATGATCTTTTGTACTGAATTTCACAAAACCGACAAGATTTGGCTCAAAGAAAGGACTAAGTTTTATTCCAAACTGTCAGGGTATAACCCAAACTATACTTTTTAAAAAAACAATTATGAGTGTTCGAAAGATGACACAAAATGGTTGATGTAATGGTGTGTTAATGCTTTCTTTGGAATTATTGAATTTTTTAGCCATCACTCGCTTTTCTGGATACCCTTGTACACTTTGTCAAAAGTAATCTAATTGAACTTAAAATTATCAAATAAATTTTATCATTTATTTTTTACAGTGTTTATTTTTATAAAATTGACAAACATTTTTTAACTTTTAAAAAATAATTTAAATTTTTGAACAACAATGATTAGAAAGAAAAATACTTGTCTAAAAGCTTAGGAGATCGGAGTTTAAAAATCATTTTTTTACCAAGCGTGTAATGGAACAAACAAAATCTCGGGGTTTCATCAATTAGTGCAATGGGTCCTGCTTCAAAAATTGAAGGTCACAATCAAGGAATTGAAAAACAATTAAGAAGTAATTGTGATAAGAGGTAAATTTTTTTGGTGAATCTATTTGTACTTAATTGGAACAATTTACCATGTCAAACGGTCAAAGCTAAGACAACAATCAATTTTAAATATCTCTTGGATACTAGAGAAAATTTTTTTCAAAGATAAATGGAAAAGTATGGTCATCTGACTCATACTTTAGCAAGTTAAATCTTGTAGCTCATTTTTTTTATTATTATTATTATTCTATTTTAAAAATTAGTTTAATAAACAGATTTTTAAATTCAGAACATTCGTTTTGATTTATTTTATTTTGAATTTTTTTTTAAAAATAGAACCATTATCATTATAAATTGTTAAAAATTAATCCCAACAATTTTGATAATTTTTGAATTTGATCATTTAAGAAAAAAATCAAAAACACATCGAAACAAAGTGAATTTTGTCTTTCAAGATAAAGTGTAAACTGTATTTTAATCAAACTATATCCACAATAACTCATGTTTTTTAAGATAATTTTTGAGTTTTTTTATATTTGATAGATTTTTTAAAACCTGAATAAAATTTTTCATAATTTTGAAATTTTTGAAAAAGCATTAAAAAAATGAAATTTTTCAAATTCGGTTACCTTCCATCTGAGACAGAGGTAGCTGTTTAAAATATTCGTAATTATTCGGCTTTACTAGTAAAAATCATTTAAAACTTGTTTAATTCAATCTCATCCATAGCAGAATTTATCATAACAATGCAAACACAAAATATAAATTTATTTTATACTCAAATTCTTTTTATTCTAATTTTTTAAAACTAAATTTAAAATAAAATATTATTTCAAATTATTTATTTTAAAATAAAATAAATATTTATTTAAAATAGATTTTTTGGGGTACCCAAGTTGGCTTCGAACGACATAATTCCCTGCTTTTCAACCTCAGAAGAAATATTTTTATTTTAAGGATAAAAAAGATATAAAATGATTTAAGCAATTCGAGAGGAGAATTTAAAAAGGGAAATAAAAAATTATTAAATTAATGCAGAAAAGTATTCGAGAATTTACAGATTCTATTTTAGTTGCGCCTTACTTAAACAATGGTAGGCAAATATTAGGTTAATTAGAATTAATTTTTGGTTTGAAAAAGTCAGAAATTGGACATTTAATAATCGAGGATAAGCAAAATTTATTTCAAATAAAGAAATTTTTTTCTTTTTTGAACAAAAAAAAAAAGAATGACTCATCATTCTTGAAATTTTTTCAAATGAGACTCAGTCTTTAATAATATTAAGTCTATTTTTAGAAAGTCACTTAAAATTTTGAATCTATTGATATTTAAATGTTTAATTATTTAACAAAAAAAGGAGTTTGTGTAAAAAAAAATTAATTTTTTTTTAAATCAAAGTCTGTCCTAGACAAGACAAATTTAAGCTCATTTCAAAGTTTTTGAGACAATTTTAATTCAAAATCAATTTTATTTAGTCTTCTAACCCAAGTATAAAATTTAGATTAGTGAAACAATGAGGTTATATAGGACACACTCCTTTAATAGTTCTGACTTTACCATGCTTTACCATACTTTGTAATACCTAAGAAACAAGATGCTTATCAATAATAATAAATACCAATATGAACTTCCAAAATTGGTTTGAATCTCGCAAATTTATTTTAAGTGCTCTTTTTAGAAACAAATTTTTTCTTATTTTGCTGTTAATCATCTCTTGATAGCTAATTTAAAATTGCCCTTTTTGCAATTGTCCAATTTATTTTAAAAATTAATCTCGACTCCAAAAACTTTTATTTTAAAATTTTTTTAATTTATTTTCTATAAAAAGCTTTACAATTTTTAAAATTGAAAATTCTATTTATTTTGGAGATATTAACATCTGAACCAAGTTACAGCAATTTTTTAATTTATTTAAAAAAAAATAATTTCTTAAAAAGGAGAACCAAAAGAAAGCAAACATCAAATTGCCCACGAGTTCATTTATTTATATTTTAAGTAAAAAAATAAACATTAATTTTAACTTTGAAAAAATTGATTTTTAATTTTTACTCAGAGCTAATTTTAATTCTAAAAGCATCTGCGATTAGTATTTCCGGTGAATCCGCGCAAATAATTAACTTATTCATTTTTTGAAAAATTGCTTGATGAAAAATCGGAAAAAGACCCATTTCCGTGTAAATATTTTTATAAAGAACCTGGATTTTTAAAGCCTATGTTCTAAAGCAATTCGCCTTTAGAAAAAATTGTATAATATTTTTTTAAAAGTCTTTAGTTAAATTTTTGGGTTGAATTAAAACGCCATTCATTTTAATGAATTGAATTTTTTAGCCTGCAGATCAGTTTTACTTTAGATATTAAATTTAAATATTGACTTAATCTATATATTCTATTACGCAGTTAAGTTCAGCCATTCTATTAAGTATAAAAAACTGAATAAAATTTTTTCAATTCAAAATTTGAGTGAAAAAATAATCAAATTAATTTGTTTTTTATTTATAAAATATCAAATATTAAAAAAATATTTTATTATTGATATTAAAAATCCAGCATAAGGTAAATAAAATTCTATACGCACATTATTAAGTGATTACAAAACAAATTTTTCTATTTTTCTTTATTAAATTCTATTTTTTGTCTTCAAATTAAATTTTAAACAAATATTCGTTTTAAACAGCCTTTTTAAATTTACACCTAAAAATAATTTGATTCATTCTTCTTCATAAATAAAATTAATGGATTAATTGACAACCTAAAATTTTATTGAATTTCATTTTTTTTAAATTTGATTCCCTGTTTCGGACGTATATCCTTTTCCAGTATATTCTTTAATTTTTATCAGAATTTTTTTAATTTTTATTTTAATCAAATTTCATGACAAAAAATTAAATTGAAACTGAAATCTTTGCTTCTATTTCTTAGCGTATTTCTTTTAAATTATCAAATAAAGATTTAAAACTAATTGGTTCAAAAAATAAATTTAATTTTCAGTCAATCTGATCTACTAGAGCAATTTCAAAAAATTTGAAAAAATATTGAAGAGATTTGCATAGTATTTTTCAAGTGCTTTAAAATGTTAAAAAATTTAAAAATAACCATAAGAACAAGCTTTTGTAATAAACTCAACAATTTTTTTTCTAACTTGACTTTTGATGACAAGTAATTTAAAACGATTTTTGTGCATCATGTAAATAAAGACCAAATTTTTAAAAATTTGCAATTTTTTGTTTTTACTACTTTAGGAATTTCTAAAAATAAAATACCTGTATAAAAATTTAATCAAATACTTAAACATTAAAAAATTAGTATAGCTTTATTTTTTATTATTACTAAAAATTTCTAGTTTCTCAAAAATTAAAGTACAAAGCAATCGGTTTCAAAATCTGATGATAAACTATACATACTCCTCCAGATTTACTTGGTAATAAGAGCCAAACAATTAGCACAATCTTCGAAATTAAATTAAAAAAATTAATTAAACTTAAATATTTTACTTTTATCCATGAGTAATAAGGTATCCAGTAGAGATATGAATCTGATAAATAGATAAAAACTTTGTACGCAGTATAAACTGTGCAGCACATCGACCAGAGTGAGTCATTTTGGGCTACTTTGTTCATCAAATTCACAAAAGTCATCACCCTATTCAAAATTTATCAGTAAAAATATAAAAATGATTTAATTCAATGCTTACGATACATATGTGGTGTAAATAAAAAATAAAATATCCCATACATAATTTTCTGTCCAAGAAATGTACCAGTAGAACAAAATAAATCCAATTGCACCTTTTTCAATTTAAAGTTAAGAAAAAAAAATTATTTAAATGGGACTAATATACTCCTAAAAAAGCCTATATCACCAAAAAATGTTCTAAAAACCTTAAATTTGGAAAAAAAATCCATAATTAAAAATTTTAAAGAATGTTTCATGTACAAGTACTTGTTTAGAGAGAGCATAATTTTTTAACTAAAATAAAAAATTTAATTTTGTATTCATTTGTTTATGCTGAAGTTTTCCAATTGATTTTTAGAATGATAAGATATTCATAAATAACTAGGAGGCAAAATTTTGAATCTGTTTTTTAGAATATAAATGATCACTATTAAAACTTATCAATTCTTTAACAAAAACAGGCGTCATCTGTTGAAATTAAATTATTAATTCTAACTAACAAGAATTGAATAAAATAGCTTTTTTTAAATATTTTATTTTTAAACTATCTGATTATAGGTGTAATATCAATTCAACTTAAAAAAAAAAAAAATAAAAAAAAAGATGACTATTTGTAAATTTTATAGAAAAATATGTCCCGATAAATATTTTGAGCAAATTTTTTTGGTTTAATTTATCTCCCAAAATAAATTAGTTAAACCATATGGTTAATCGGATCTCTAAGTCCAGACTTAACCACACCACTTTCTGTACAAACCGAGTTAAACAACCTGACTACTTGGACAGATCTATGGTCTACTGATCTAAATTTAGAAAAATGCATTGTAATGCACATTGGTAAAAAGAACCCTAATTTTCAATATCAAATAATTAATCAAGCAAATGATCTTTCTCATACTCTAAGCGAAACGATTGAAGAAAAAGATCTTGATGTTTATATAACAAGTGATCTAAAGTGGAAAAAACAATGCTCAGCAGCATCGGCAAAAGCAAATAGAGCACTAGGTATGATCAAGCACACTTTTAAAAACTTAAGTGTTTTTTCGCTTAGACTACTCTATACAGCACTAGTCCGTCCTCATTTAGAATATGCTGTAAGTGTCTGGAGTCCAACAGCAAAAGGTGACACATATATAATCGAAAAGGTGCAACGTAGAGCGACCAAATTTCTAAGTTGTTTAAAAAATCTACCATATGAATCAAGGTTAAAGATCTTAAATTTGACAACTCTTGAAGAAAGACGTAAAAGAGGTGATCTAATCCAAATGTACAAATTAGTCAAAGGTATGGAAAATATCAATTTAATAAACGGAATTAATTATGCGAAAACAACAACAGGGCCAGCTAATAATCTGAGAAGACATGAAAAGAGGCTAGTAAGAGAACTAAACAAGAATGGTCCGCATCGCTTTAACTTTTTAACAAACAGAGTAGTGGACATATGGAATGGTTTGTCAACACGAGCTATAAATGCGGTTTCACTCAATGGTTTCAAGGCAATAATCGACAAAGAAGTTTTTGGAATAAATAGAAGCAACGACTGCTAAGGCTCTTAATAGGCCAGACGTCATATTTGGCGTTGGTATAGCATTCGTTTGCAGTTTATACTACTACTACTACTACAAAATTGATTTTTATTGTTTATTATTTATTTGTATTTCTGTTTGGATTTAGGCTCCTTTAGTTAAAAAACTAAAGTAAAGTATAAATGCTGAATTTTTACGTTTTTTGATGAGTTTTTTTCCGCCATTATAAAAATTAGAGTAATCAATTAAAAAAATCAAAAGTAAGATTCCCCCAAACCCTAGATTTTACTCTTTTTTCAAATACTACTCCATCAGAATTTAATGAAAAATTTTATTAAAGAATTAAAATTAAGACCATCTTAGTCTCTTCCGTCCCAGCAGATAGACATTACGAATTCTGTCCTTGAAGAGAATCAAGCCAGAAAAAGTATTGTGTTATGTCTGAAGCAAGAGTCAAACATCGATGTTGGAGAACAAGTGAGAAATCTTTTTGAAGTGATTGGTGTTAGCTCAAGAAAAATCGAGCATGTGCGAAGATTCAGACGAACGAACCCAAACAGTGTTCCTCCGATTTTTATCCGTCTCAAAATGGGCGTCGATAGAAATAGTGTCTTGGCGGAAGCCAAAAAGTTGAAAAGAATTGAAAGTCATTTAGAAGTGTATATATGTCCCGACCGGACAGAGTGCGAGAGAAGATTAGAGAAGCAGCGGAGAAGACTCATGTGTTTTTAGAGTGGAAATTTGCAATAAAAGATGTGACAAGGTTTCCGAAAAAAAAGATAAAAAACGGAAGAAAATCCGATTTTGACCAAATCAACACTGGTATGGGGTCAGTGGAATGGAAAAAAAAAAGGTTTTTCCGGATAGAATATTAATGAATTTCCAAGTTTCCTGAAAGAGTATCTGCGACCATGTGAGAAACATGTACCGGAGAAAAGAGAGAATTTGCGAAAGAGGGAAAAATAGATGAACTACGAGGTGAAAAGAGTGATAGAACTGAAGAACCGAGCTTGAAATAGGATGAAAGCATGTAAAAAAAGCTTATTTGAAACAAGTAAATGTGATTATGGAAAAGTATGTAGAGATTTAGAACAGAAATTGAGAAAAATAAAATTGGATTAAGAGAACAGACTCACTAAAAAGGCAAAAAGTTATCCGAAACTAATTTATGCTTATCTAAGAAGCAAAATGGGAGTAAAGGGAGAAATAAGAATGTAACGACCAAAAGAGGGTGAAGTAACGAGTGAGAAAAATTTGATTGCTGAGTTGTTAAATGATCAGTTTCATTCCGTCTTTAAAAAAGAACCCAATGATACTTTGCCTTTTTTCCTTTACGAACTTCTTCTTATTTCAATATTGAGGATGCCATGCAAGAGCTTAACGAGGATCTGATTGAACGGATACTAAAGAAATTAATTGGCAATAAATCGATGGGCATTGATGAAATACGTCCACTGGTACTGAAAAAATGCGCAAAAACGATGTCAGTGTCATTGAAGATAATTTTCGCAAAATCATTAGAGACAGGAAAGATCCCAAAAAAGTGGAAAAGAGAAAATGTTTCGCCGTTCTTAAAAAAAGGAAGTAAATTATAGCCTGTTAATTATCAACCCGTATCACTTACTTCAGTTGCATCTTAAGTCCTGGAAGGTATTTTCAGGGACAAACTAATGTTTTGCCTTCAAGAGAATAATCTAATAATTGGAAGTCAGCATGGATTTGTACCAAATAAAGGTTGTGTTTAATGAATGTTTGAGTTGGCAAAAGGTAACAGTGTGGATGAAATACTTTTTGACTTTTCAAAGGCTTTTGATACTGTACCGCATCAACGACTTCTTCGTTAACTATGTGGTTACGGGTAAGGTGAGAAAATAGTTAGATGGTTCGAAGACTTTTGGAGTATGAGTACTCAGCGAGTTGTTGTTGGTGATGGAGATTCTAGATGGTCAGAGGTGCTGAGTGGAGTTCCACAAGGATCTGTACTTGGACCCCTGCTATTTGTTCTATACATAAATGGCCTACTTGGCAAAGCTGAATAAAAGAAGAGTAAGAGGGGACTTGATTGAAATGTACAAATTATTGAATGGAATAGAAACGAAAGGCCTGGTCAAGAATCTAGTGAAAAAATCAGAAAACAAAGGTCCAGTTGGGGCGTTAAGAGGAAATAGCATCAGAGTCAAGAGAGAAAGTTTTATTATCAAATTAGAAACGATTTTGCAGCTGCACCAAGCGCCAGACATGTATTTTTTTCAAAAAGAGTAGTTCCGCATTGGAATAAGTTACCAGAAAATGTGGTGAAATCTAAGTCAACTGCTAATTTTAAAATGGCTTTAGATAAGTTCAATGGAATCGGCTGCTACAGCTCTGCACGGCTAATTATCGGTGATGTGCTCAGACTCTCTACATGTTAGGTGTCGCAGCAAGAACTACTACTACTAAGTACACCAAAAAAATATTTTGGTTATGATGCGGTTTGCTCTTTATTAATAACTAATTTTATTAGTGATCATATTTGATTTTGTGAGGTTCAGTACAAAAGAACAGTACAAAGTTTAAAAAATTAAATAACTGTTTTACTAAAAGTCTAAACTTAGTTCTGTGAATGCAGAATGGTGCAAAATTCAAAGTTTCATCAACTTTAAAAGTCTTCTAATGAAATCTCTGCAAAAAAATAGCAATTTTTCTTAATAAATAAAATCATATTTTAAAAGTTAAAAAATCTTTGTCAATTTTATTCTAAAATAATTGGTATCTTTCGAAATAAATAAGATTTTAGAAAATAAGAAAAAAAAATCCATCTATTGCTGCTTTTCAGATAGTAAATCTTTGCTAACTTTGTCAAATTTATCCTTAATTTGTTCAGTTGTTGAATCGATTCTGTCTTGATGCTTCAATACAAATGGTCTTATTAATTTGAAATAGATGATGTGAGTGCCACCATTTTTGCCTGGTACCATTAACCACAATAAAAATAAACACTGTAAAAAATAAATGATAAAATTTATTTGATAATTTTAAATTCAATTAAATTACTTTTGACAAAGTGTACAAGGGTATCCAGAAAAGCAACTGATCGCTAAAAAACTCAAGAATTCCAAAGAAAGCATAAACGCACCAATACATCAACCATTTTGTGTCATCTTTCGAACAATTAGATTCAATAGCTTTTACACTTTTTTTTAAATTAAATTTATTAAATTTTTTTTTTTGAAATTAAGTTAATTAATTAATCTTGCTTACGAAGCGTAGGCTGGATACAAAAATCCGATCAAGTTGCACAAAAAATCGTTTCCCCATCCGACGACCAAATACAGAGCGATAAATCCAATAATACCTTTTTATTAAATAAAATTAAAAAAGCCAATTTTTTAATATAATAAACTACAGCTTGCTTTTGGGTGCTTAAGAGCCTCCCTTTTGATAGTATTAGAATTCAACTTGGTCAAATCAATATTAGAAAAATCAATGCTAAAAAAACTCATCTTAAAATTGTGTGAGCAAAGTCCCATTAGTTTTATTTTTATATTCAATTATATTATCTTGAGTAAATAAGAGAACCTAACATATTATTATTTTTAACTAGCTGCAGCATACGTAGCAAATTATCAAACTCACCTAAAGCTATATATTCTTTGTCAACTTTGGTTTTTGCTTCAATTTTAGTCAACAATCTAGTTACAGAATTGTCTTCTCTGAGCTTTTTTTTGAACCATTCACGGATTCCAGCTAAAGTAACAGAGGACTGATTAGACATGATTTCGATTCACTTATCTAAAAAAAACGAAATTTAATGAACAAGATTCGAGATGATGACTAAATGTAATTATAAAAAGTGATTATTTTTCTTTGCTACAAACATCATTTTGCTAAGCAAAGGTTTTGACGTTTTTGCAAGCATCCAGAAATTTGTTTAGAAATAAATAGAATTTTTAAGTTTGAAAAAAGCACACTTTTCTTATTAAAATTGCATTTGAATTTTAAAAGCATTCATATTGCCAAACCTGCACTTATTCATATTGCCACATTTCCTTGTCTTTAAAATAATTATCAAAAATAATTAAATTAAAATAATTAATTATTAAAAACTATTTTGCAAGAATTTCGTAAACATTCATAATGGAAGCAAAATTTGTTTTATTAATAAATTATTGGCAATAGTCTCTGTTTAACATAAGGAAAATAAATTTTCTATTTTAAAAAAAATACATCTTTTTCTGTACATGTGTTTTAGTATTGTTGCTATTTTTTCAAAATTAAAAGCTAACAATATCAAGTTAACCTTGCTGATTAATTTAAAAAATTTAAATTCTTATAGCCAAAAAAAATTAAATAAATTTTTTAAAATATTTTCCTCTTTATAAACAAAATTTTAAATTCATCAAAAGTATTTACTCTAAATACATAAATTATCTTTTTATTATTAGCAAGCCAAATATGCTATCAAATAATTATCCTTAATTTAGTTAAGTCATATTAAAACAAGTTTTATAGCTTTCAAGATAAGCACATGGAAGCTAAAAGTCTTTCAATAAATATGCTTAAATTTTGGTATAGTCAAGAATTGATTGCTTAGAATATAAGATATAAAATATCAAGATCAATGTTTCTTAAAAAAAAAATTCAGGGATGCATTCCTAATTTGGGAAATTAATTTAGAAATATGAAGCCTTTGAGCGACTAGGGGGGAAAATTCAGATAAAAATTCCTGATTAAATAAGCTCGCTGAATCCATCATTCCGTAGGCCTCAAAATCCTTTTCCTAAATTAATCAGGTTTTAATTATTTTAAAATAATTTAGTAATTACAATTCCTCTTTTAACATAAAATTATAAAAATAATACGATCTATTAAGAAAACTGTTGATAACAGATCGTTAAGTAAATCATTAAAGAGCAATTTGTATTAAAAACAGATGTTTTAAAAATTTTATAACTCATTAACACAACTTACTATTCTTTTGGTTTAAATAATTTTTTTTAAGCATTCAAAATAAACACTCATGTTTCCAGCTAAAAATATAAATTGACTTTTATCCATTTTATAAGATATCTATTGTTTTTAAAAAAATAAAATTTCAGCTATCATATTAAATGATTAAAGTCTAATAGGTTAATCAAAATTATTTTTTTTTAATTAAATAAAAGAGAACAAGAGTTGGATCAAATTTTTGATGAATTTTTTCTTTAATCTGAAAACAATATTTTTTCTAAATAAAGTAGCTGAGAAAATTTCTCTTACGTATCATTAATGATCTTAATCAACGGAATAATGCTTTAAAAAGTAAAATGCTTTTAGAATTATTATATTTAAAAAATTAAAAAATAAAACAATTTTTGAAAATCATCTAAATCATCATTTTTTAGCTATTTTTGATTTAAATTATTGAAAAATTCAAATAAATTAAATTTAAATTTAAAACAAATTTATAAATAAAAGTGATCTTCCGAAAGGTTATGTGAACTAAATTACAATTCGTAAAAGCTTCTCAAATAAATTGATAGAATTTGTAAAATCTTGTATTCTATCTTGATTTTTCACAATCCAAATATATCTGTTTTAAGATTTTTCAAATTTTTTAGGATGAAATTTTTCAGGATAATAAATATTGCACAAAAGATTTAAATTTGGTAGACTATTGTAACAGAATGAAACTTTATGATTTGCAGAATTCATTTTTAAATTTGTTTTTAAAAGTTATTTAAATTATCTAATTGAAATGAACTTTATTAAACCTCTCAAAAAAATTTTAAACAAAATCTTTAAAATAGTGTCAATAATTAAAAACAAAATTATTGGAAAAAAATAAAATTCCCATTAGGAATAAAAAATAAGGTCATTTATTAAAAATTGGACCAAAAAACACATGAATTAGTACCGAAAATAATTTGAAGTTTTTATAAGTGGAATTACCGCTGAAATTTTGTTTTGAGGTAAAAAGACTCTTAAGGTTTTTAACTGATAAGAGCCTTGTCAATTTTAATTGAGTCATTTTTAAATTAAAAGAAACCTCCAATTAATGTTCGACTCTTATTAACTATTGGAAACTGTTAATTAAAAAAAAATTAAAAAAAAATATTAAAAAGAAAAAATAGTGTTTAAAATTTTTGCTTCTTAATTTCATTAACAATTCATATAATTATATATTTTTTTAAAATATATATTACATTTAAAAAAAGAACAAACATTAGAAAATACTTTTTCATTCACCTTCTATTTTTTATTTAAACATCACCGAATTTAGCGTAATTTTTATAAATAAATATCGCTAAAAAATTTCATTCACAAAGCGTTTTGCCTTTCTCAATTCACATATGGTATTAAAAACCTATCACTAGACAACAAAACCCTCAAACATTGATCAAAATTAAACAAATTTTTAATCTAAAATTTTAATTGTCAAATGTCTGGAGTCTTAAAAGTTCTTAAACTTTTTAAAATTGAACAACTTTATCTTTTTTTCAAGATGTCTTTGATCAGTTCTATTGGGTTCAATTATTTATTATCACAAATATTTAGATCTCTAACAATTTTCATTGTTCTACCCTTTCCTCTGGAAATGACCTTAAGCGACTGTCACATCTCACTAAAAAAATTCTTGATTCAGTGCTAACTAGTCTTGGCCGGCTGAAATTGGATCTTTGTTTGAAAAAATTAAGATTCAAATCTTATCCTTTAAAATACTTTAAAATACTTCTAGAATGAATTAATAAAACCAAATTAAATCAGTTTAATTCTTCTGGTCCAGAGATGGTTTAATCAATAGCTGTATTTTCTTCCTTTTCTAATTTTTATTTGGATTCAATTTTTAATTTTTATTCTACTTCTCATTTAGGAGATTAATTTGAATATAATAAATTAATAAATATAAAGTCTAAAAAATTATTTTTTTTACTAATTAACTATTTTTCAGTCTTTAATATAGCTAGAATTGACGTGAATTTAAAATAAATAGTACAAACAAAAAAAGCATTTAAATAAAAATAGCAAACTTGACATTTTGTTTTTGGGCCTTTGTTTGTGTCTTCAAATCTTTCTTAATAAAAATAAATCTTGAAATTTAGGTTATTTTTTATTAATAAAATGAGCCTCATGAGGATGTTCTAAAAATTTGATAAAAATAACAAGAAAAAATAAGAATTAATCGAATAAAACACACGAAATTAAAAAATTATGAAAACCCTATGTTTAAAATTCTTCTAAAAACTCACTTTACGAACAGTCAACAATCCAGCTTTGGAAACTTGGCAATTTTATTATAATCTGTGCCACATTTTCTATTCACAGTTTTCAATCACTCGAACATGATAACTTATAAAAATCTTGTTTTTTAAAGATGTTTTTTAAATTCTAAAAGATTTTTTTAAGATATTAATGATAAAGATAAAAACGAAATTTCTTATTTTATATAATTAGAGTTCGCGCCATTCAAAAAACCACACTATCTGAATTTCCAAAATCATGTTTAAAAATCTTGTTTCTTTGAGAGAAAATTGTTTGACCAAAGGGGTTCCAACTTTTTTGGCTTTTGAAGGAATTAATCGCTTATTAGTATGACAAATTACTTCATAAATATTAAATTTGATGCAGATTTTAAAAGAGAATAAACTTTTTTCTCACGCTTAGAAAAAAAAAGAAAAAAAAGAAAAGAAAGTAGAGAAAAAGAAAGAAATAGAAAAAAAGAAAAAGATTAATTTAAAATTCAAATGCAATGGTGATGTAGTATATGTAGCATATGAAAGTGTGAAGTAGTATTTGAATGTTTTTTTTTTTTTTTTTTTTTTTAGCTTGTTGTAACTTATATTATTATTATTTATTATTATTTTGACCTAAAAATTTAAACAGTTTTTTCTTTCTGCAGTAAATTTTTATGTGTAATGTGCAAAGAGCTACCATAGGTGACCTCCTAGTAGGCCACCTCCGCAAGCTAGTCTTGCTGTAGCTTATATATATTATTATTATTATTATACATGTCATTAGTTAGGCTAACAATTAAAAAGACAAATTTTTCTAGATTTTTTAACATTTCCTCCAAGAATTATCCCAAATATATTTAACTAGTGACAATTTTGTACAATAAAAAATTCTTAACAAAATGTGATTTACAGAGTTATTGTATTTTGATGAAAAATAAACAATTATTCCAGACATTTCGAACAAAAAATTAATTAATTGACGTTTTTTTATCAAATTATTTGTTATTTAAGAATTTGCCTTCAAAAAAAGCCAAAAAGTTGAAACCACTCTTGTCATTTGTAAATAATGAATTGCTTATTTAAAATTAAAATTTCTAAAATTATAAGGATCATAATTTGGAGCTCATTTTTTTCTTCTAAATTTTGTCAAATTTATAAAATAAGTATTCATTTTATTTTAATAATAAAAAATTTTATTAAAATTCGATTAATTTTTTTGAATTTTTTTTAAATAGAAAATATAGGACAAAATTTTTGCAATCAAACTAAAAATATTTTTGCATTAAATCCGTCATTCTTATGAGCTGCCGATTATTTTGAAATCGTGCAAATTATCTATAAATAATTTCTTTAATTTATTTCAAACGCAAGAATTCATAAAATAAAAGAAAAATTTAGCTCTCAAAATTTAGTTTTAATGCCAATTAATTCTAACATAGGTGTACAACAAACGTCCCACCGTTTACTCAGATATTCTTCTGCTATAGCTCAGTGCTCTGTTCAGGTAACATTGATTAATTTTTTATCATTAAACTCTTCTATTCTAATTAAAATTTTAAGTCTGTTGCCTACGGTAAGTGCGTTGCCAAATTCAGTGAAAGCATACAAAAAGACGCGTGTCAAAAAGAATTTAACGAATTCAAAAACTGTGTAAAAAATGTACTTTTAATTGAAAATAATTTAAAATTTTTCTAAAAAATTTTTTTTTAGGTTTTGTCAAAAAAATAATTTTTTTTTCTTTTCGGTACTATTGTCAATTATTGTTAATACAAAATGTCAAGATTCAGTGGGCATAGAAACTACAGCTGTCATGTCAGAAACTGAATTGTTTACAATACGTGGCAAAGTCAATCTTCGCTCCGATAAACTAGACTTGGATAATACTCGAATTTTGATTGATGACGGACAACACGTTGGATTTTTGCATTCAGACGGCACCTTTACCATACCAGGATTAACAAGTGGCTCTTATGTTATAGAGGTTTCAGCGCCTCGTAATGTCTACGAACCAATTCGAGTGGATATAAACTCAAAAGGGAAAATTCGTGCCAGAAGACTTAATTTAATCCAACCATCGGACATCACAATTTTACGCTATCCTCTTCATTTTGAATCCAAAGGCTACCCGAACTACTTTTTCAAAAGAGAACAATTTAGAATAATGGACATTTTGCTAAGTCCAATGGTTCTAATGATGGTTTTACCTTTGGTTTTGATGTTCATTTTACCCAAATTAATAAACCAAGATCCAGAGTTGCAACGAGAACTTCAGCAAACCACCAACTTATTTCCGCAAAACCAAAATATGCCAAGTTTGAGCGAAATGGCTTACAATCTGCTCGATGGAGGTAAGAAAAAACCTGCCAAGAAACAAGATGGACAAGGATCGAGAAGAAAATAAAAAATAACTTGTTGATTTTAAGTTGATTAGATGTTTTATTTAAAATTAATTAAATTAAAAACTTAAAAAAAGATATTGTTATTTTTATTAACACTAAATGATCGCCATTAATTATTTGTTTGAATTAATTGAAAGGTATTTTTTACAAATTCTTAAATGTTCAAAAATAATAGATGAAAATAATATGATTCTTAATCAGAGTTGTTCTAAAATCACATGCCTTAAGTCAAATCGTGTCATTGACTTAAACTTTTTTTTTAACTTAAACTTGTGACTTAAAAACAAGTCTGTTTTTAATCAAAGTGTTAGTTCAATCTTAAAATAATCTTTATATCAAAATGTAACAGAGATAATTTTGAACAATACTAGATATATTGATCTCTTTATCTACCATTCTTTTTGAGTTATTTAATTTTTAAAAAAGGTATGCTTTATTTTATCCTTTTTTTTTAACAATTTAGATGATAGAGTTCTATAGTTTGTCAAGTAGATCGAACATAATCGGAAATCTAAGAATCTTGAATCAAAGCAAAGAAAAATGAAAATTTACTTAAATTAGATGCTTCAAATTTATTTTTAAATTAAAAATTTGGAGTTACTTTTGCAATCTTATAACATTGAAATTGAAAAGGCTGCATCAAACATAGAATATTTAGTTTTATTCTTTTAAAACAATAAAACTTTGGCTTTTATAGTTTTTTTTTTATACAAGTAAAGAAATAATTTTAATTTCAAAGTTAATAAAGAGACTATCTTTTAACTGCCTATATTTTTTAGACTGATTAACACTGCATTTATTTTAATTCAGTATAAAAGCATTCTTTAAAATTTTTGAATTAAATCAAGAATTAAAAAAGTTTTGATTATTTTTATTTATTATTTATTTATTAAGCTCCTTTAAAAATAAAAAATAATCACCTGCTAAATTCCCATAAATGATCGTATAGCCGAATGGTTTGCGTGATAGTCATGTAGTCATGTAAGCAGAGGATCGATGATGCAAAACCCGCTGAGGGTGAAAAAATCTTCAAAATAACTCTGCAATACGGCGTGAATGTTTAAAACCTCTTTCATCATAAAAATAGGGGCACCAGTTTCGGCTGGGTAATAATTGCGGTGTAGTTGATCAGCTCGATGCAGTAGCCTTTGTGTCAGTTCGGAGCCGTTGCTCAAAAAGGTACTTGAAAAGGAGATGAGCTGCTCCCCATTATTCACTAGGATAGAATAGGGACAATTATATATTCCGATATAATTTTTTGCGATAATTCCTTCAGTACACTAAAAAACCTTTTAGCACATCTATACAATTCCTTTTACAATTTTCATGATTTTTTGTCTTTTTAAACAAAAAAATTTTTATCACATTTTTTATAAAGTGTGTCTTAATTTAATAAAAAAAATTTTATTATTTTTAAATTAGAAAGATTGTTCAAATTATAATAGCTTAAATTACGAAAATCGAATACCATTGAGTTTGATCAAGATTTAAATGGCAAAATGCTAAGGATGCCAAAAAAAATTTTCTTTTTGCATCTCATTCTTTTCTATGCTAATTATTAAATAAAAATCTTTGGAATAAAATTTATAAATTTAATTCGCATGATTTAATTAGAGATTAATTTTCTTTAAACATTAAAGATTGTTTTAATTGAAGATTGATTCAATTTCCTACAACTTTTTAACAAGGTGCAATATGTCATTATCATATTATATTATCATATTAATTTGAAAGAAGATTTATTATTTATTTCTTTTTCAGTTTGTCTATTTTAATTTGAAATTTGAATTGAAAATTTTTAAATTAAACTTTTATTTTTTTAACTTTTCTTGAGTTGATTCTTAATAAGTGCGTTCGTCTAAATATTTCTTGTGTCCCAAAATTTCGGGGTTTTATATACAATTTTAGGTGTAATCGGGTTAACCGCTTTAACTCTTTTGGACCTCACACAATTAACCGCCGGAGGCAAAGGAGTAAAAAAAATCAGAGAAATTAGGTGACTATTTTTGAAGCTTTCGAACAAAATGGGTGCGAAAAATTCAAAATAAGGCACTGGGTTAGACTTGGTTACCATATTTATTTTTTTAATTTTTTTTTATTATTTTACGAGTAACTGGAAGAAATTTCACTTTTTTAACTTTAAAATTTTTGTTTTGAAGATTTCTCAAATTTTAATCAGCAAATAAGACAAAATTTTTAAATGTTATCAAAAAAAAAAAAATTACAGTTGATTTTTGTATTTTTGTCAATGACTGACTGTAATGTTTACATGAGAACCCTTGGGTCTGTCTATTCGAGCAGCTATTTATGCTCCTTGTTAACACATGGTTAAATTAGTCAACTTATCAATGAAATGGACAAGGATGTCTCTATGTCACAACTGACCATTTTTATTCAAAGATTGAAATATTTAAAGAAATGGATGTCAAAATGTTTGCTGATAAAACAGCATTAAGTTACTAGAAATAGGCTCTTTAATATCTAGGCCATAAATTTAGAATAAAATACCCCAAATTTAAAATTTTTTACCCCAATTTTTTAATAAAATACCCCTTTTAATTAAGTAAACCATAAAAAATTAAGATTTACACCTAATTAAATAAGATGTTACTTTTTCTTTTATTTTGACACTAAATCAATTAAAACTACACCTAATTAATTAAAACGAACTCTAGTTTATTAAAATGAAACCTAAATTTTTTGACACTTTTTTAATAAATATTTAAAAAATATTCCTATATAAGAAAATTTTAAATTCAAAACGTTTTGGTTTGATTCCATTTCTAAACGAATGTCGAGATAATATTTTGAAAGAATGGTCAACTGAACGTGCACCTACATTATCATTGATTGATCCAGAAACAAATCAGCCTCAAATCGTTGACAACTTAAATCAAAAAATATTTTATGAATTTCCAAATGTTACAAAGGATGACTTAGTAAAAGCTTATAAATGGAACAGTTATAACAAAACAATTATTCATTTGAAAGATGATAATTATTATTATTTAACTGCTGATGACAAGATAGATATCAACAAAGAACAATGTAAACAATACAATCAGTCATTAATTGAAAAAAATGGTTTTCATTCGATCATATGATTACTTCCATTTTTAGTATTCGTAAAATTAAATTCAATGAAAATAGTTGGACTTTGAGTAGTTGCAATTGTTGGTATTGGTTAAAAAATTACAAATGTTATCATCTTACAACTATTGCAGCAAGAAAAAAAATGCAATTTCGACTCAGTTGGTATGGATATACCTATACAAGCCAATAGAAAGAAAGGAAGGCCAAAAGACACAGCTGGACCACTTGAACATCAACCGAAAGAAACACAAGCAACAAATTCGGCACCTAAAGGGATTGATACAGATGATGAAGATTCGAGTTCGACAAAAGAAAATCCATCAAAAATACCTCGAATTGATTCAATCAAACAAGTCGAAGAAAAGTTTTGTGATAAATGTGGCGCTAAAATGACTAAAAGAAGATATTGGGCTTGCTCAAATAAATGTGGAAAAAGTAAATTTTTGGGGTAAGTATGCTCTGAATTCGACTAAATTTTTGGGGTTAAAAATAATAAAATAGTTCATTTTTATTAATTTTGGTATTTTTATAATTAATTTGGTGTCGATTATAAAATAAAATTGTCATTTTATTTTTTTAATTTCTTTTTTATTTTTTGGTGTTATCTTAATAAAATAGGGGTAAAAAATTAAAAATTTGGGGTATTTTATTCAAAATTTGGGGTAATAAAACTAAAAAAGTCCTAGAAATAAAGATAATTAAACTGTTCTAAGGAGTTAATATTTTAAATTTTATTTTAATATTTTTATATATTTTAAATTTCTTAGAAAAAATAAACTAGCCTATAACTTATCAACTAAAGCAAAAAGGGAATTTATGAATATCAAAAGACTTTTTTATCGGTCTTATTTCAACACAAAATAATTGAAAGAATTATTACTTTTCTTTTGAATTTTTGGTTTTAAATAACTCATCCTAGATTTAAAAGAGAAACTAGTAAAAATGAATAAAATAAATTTCTTTGTGATCAAAAGATCAATAAATTGAAGATGTGGTTCAAAAAATTTTAAAAAAATTCAAAAACTTTTTTAATTCCTGATTTAATTTAAAATTTTTACAGAATTCTTGTATACTGAATTAAAATAAATGCAGTGTTAATCAGTCTAAAAAATATAGGCAGTTAAAAGATAGTCTCTTGATTAACTTTGAAATTAAAATTATTTCTTTACTTGTATAAAAAAAACTATAAAAGCTAAAGTTTTATTGTTTTAAAAGAATAAAACTAAATATTCTATGTTTGAAGCGTCGCACTTTTTTATAAATAATATGAAATTGTTTAGAATTTTTGAGACGAAAAAATACACCAAATATTTATATATGTATTTATGCTCTATTAACATTTTTTACTAGTGTTATTTTTATAGTAAAAGAAAAACATTTTTGTTTTTTAATGACTTTATTTTAAAATAATTATTTTGAATTTTTTTATAAATATTTTGGATGAAAAATAAAAATAAAGTCATAAAGCCATTCTTCTTTGACTTGTATTTAAAGGATTCAAAAAAAATTTTAATAATCAAGTCCAAAAGTTGATGATCATCAAAAATTCAAATTTAAAATTCAATCTTTTTGATAAATTACAGTTTTGAGTCTTTCTATCTTTGAGTAAAATTATTCTCAAGTTCTTATATACAAGTCAAAATTACCAATTCATTTCATTTGACTTGACTTTGACTTTATGACTTTTGAACAACTCTGGAAAAATCTAATAAATAAACTTTAATTTTCACAAAAACATTAAAAAAATAACAAACACATTTTTTACATTTCGTAAAAAATGATTAATTAAATTCTGAATAACATTAAATAAGTTAAAATAAAATTTCAATTTCAAATCAATTTTAATGCATATCGACAAAGTCCACTAAAGTTTTGGGCAAATTATTTTTGTAATCGAATTCATTTTTTTTTATAACAACAGCACATAAACATTTTAAGGACAAATAATTAAATTTTTCCTTAAAAACCACTAAATACTTTTCTTCATACTTTTGAATAAATGTCTTATTATGGTCGTTTCTGTAGTCCAAATGAGCACCGTGCTTGAGAAACAAAGCAATTGTGGAGTCAACTAGAGGCTTATTTCTGTACAACTCTTTGGTCATAATGCACGCATTAACACAATTGTTTTTGCTTGATCGACTCCAATGCTGCTTTGAATCCGGATCAGCACCACATCTCAAAAACAACTCAGCACATCTGACACTAACCGGGTCGTACAGTTTAAACTGATTCCGGTATTGGTAATCTATTAACAAATTTGATTTTAAGCACATGGCTAAAATACTCATTTCCCCAATAAAATTTCTATCATAAATAACCAAATTTCTAGCTAGATTTACCAAGTCATCACTAAACTGGTCCGATTTATCAACCAGCAAGCGAATCATTGAAACTGAAATTTTTTTTAGATTCTCTAAATTGTGGACTATGTAAAAGTGGTCTTTGGATGCACAAGAGTCTACTTTTACCATCTGTTTCACCAATCGTTCATCGTTGAACTCAAATATTTCATCAGAATTGAATTCATCTGGACAAAAATTGGTACGGAACAATGATTTTGGCCCGGTTTGATGCACCCTATTCATTTCATGTAGGCAAATTTTGAGAATTTTGACCAAAAATTCGTCAAAAAGAACCATGCTATATTTGGTCAGACGACGATTTGTTTGCAAATAATTAAGAAAAGCAGCAAAGTTTAATAAATTGAGCATTATCGAGTCGTCCAAAGGTCTCAGATATTTAATTTGAAGACACAGAGTAACTGTCCATAGATACTGAATTCTGTCACAGTTTTTGGCAAAAAAACTTTCTTGATTGAATTTTTTTACAATAAAAAAAAGCATGTTGTAAAGGTCAAATTTGGCAAAGTTGTTCAATCGGTTGGATTTGATCAGCACTCGTTCTCTAATGAGCAAATTTTGCATTATCATTTCAATTGAACACTGGGAAATTTTGCTAAGGTCAGAGAAAGAGTTGAATTCGGGCAGAAAATTTTGAATATAAATTGGATCTTTGACAATTCGGCCCTTTTTTCCTTCAACCAAAGACATCTCCCAATAATCCAGTGCTTTATGGAAACTTTTCTCACACATTTTGCTGCCAATTATTTCCAAAGCAAATATTTTTACTGTTGAATCAAAGCGAAATTTTTTAATTAAAATATTAAATTTTTCGCAATCACCTTTCAGCAAAAATAAAAATAAAATCAACTAATGATCAACTTACCATTTAAAGCTGCCAACACCAGCGGAGATTCGAATGTCAAACTTTTTGCCACACTAGGATTCTGACTGATTAGATAATTGAATTTATCATTTTTTCTTAAATCAATACTATAAATAAAAACATTTCTTCCCAAATTATTTTTAAGCTGTAAATCAGCGCCATGGCTTATTAGATATTTAACCATTTCTAAATTATCCTCAATATTACGCACTGATAAATAAATAATTAAAAAAATCTATTTCTTTTAATTTATTCAAACAATTACCAGCATAAAAAAGACAATTTTCTCCTTTTGAATCCAAAGTGTTCACATCAACTTTGACTTCTTCGACAAGATAGCGGACCAGAGTTAAATTGTTTGCAAGACAAGCAGCCCTAAACTAAAGTTAACACTTGATAAACGCGAAGAATACAAAAATTACATTAAAGGAGTAGAGCCAAAGTAGGATTCAGCATTTGAGTTAGCGTTTGCACCCATTGAGACAAAAAACTTTACCATGTCTATATTTTTCATTGATTTTATACGACAAAGGTGCCACAAAATAGGTGCCGTAAAATCAAATAGAGCCTTGTATCCGTCATTGGTTTCATAACTAAAAAAAGTAAAGTTGTCCCAAAATTCCGAGTTTTTCATTGAAATCTTTATCTCAAGATCGGCATCACATTCATTGATTAAAAATTTAGATATTTTAAAATTATTTCTCAAAGCTGCTAATAAAAGATAGTTTGGTCCGCAGTTTAAATATGTCTTGTTGGTGTAAGTCGAGTTTATGAGCATGGAACGATCAGATTTAGTCAATGATAACAAATTTTTTTTTAAAGATTCCAAGTCATCGTTTTCAATAGATTCAATAATCTTGCTATTCATTTTTGCACAAATTTTTTCAGATTTTAAATCAAAATGAAAAAATTATCAGAAAAGCAAAATAATTTTTTATTACAATTTTGGAAAAAATAAAGGATTTCTTGTTTTCTGGTCAAAAAACAACTTGGCATGGCGTTGAAGAATGGCTTATTTAGGAGAAATAACGTTAAATAAAATCTGATTTAGTGTATTACTAAATTTATAATTTTGAAAATAAATGCATACGAAAACCACAATACGAATTCTATCCATGTAAGCCAAATAGAGAATTCATAACCTAAAATGGAATATGGAATAAATAAATAAACGAAATTGAAGATAAAAATGAAAGATTTTGCCAGCATAAATTATAATAAAATAAATTAGTTGATTTAAAAAAATAATAAAAAAATTTTAATATTAAAATTATTAATAAGGTAAAAACAAAAAAATTCTATTTCTGAAAATTTAAAAAATTTATTTTAAAAATAATAACTTTTAAAGATGATTTTAATTAAAAAAAATTAAAATTTTTTTATTATTATTTAATAGAGTCAAGAGCATTTGTATTTTAAGTGATTTCTAAAATATTTAATTGTGCTTGAAAAGTTTAAAAAGAATGCAAAAATGGATGCAAAAAGTTTCTTTAGATTTTTTTACCTTTTTTTGTTATTTAACTTGTGGTCACATATTTTTGAGTTAGAGTACTGGTCACATAATATGTGACCATCTGATCATTTGTGATAATAGACCCTTTTTTTTATTTTAAGAATTAGAGAGTTTTTTTTTTCTATTTAACTTTTTTGAAATTTTGAAATTACGTTGTTTCATTAAAACTAAAAACTGAAGCATGTTAAAATTTGAAACATAATTACGCAATTATTTTTAGAAATGTAAAATAGAAAAAAAAAACTTGCCAATTTAAAAATTTAAATTTGTTGGAGACCAGTTTAAAGATTTATGTGATCACTTTTAAATTTTTTATTTCCAATCAGAAAAGTAAATAATTGACAAAAGGTGTAATTATTTTTATTTTAACGACTGAATCTTAAATTTAAAAAACGTTTTTTTTATTTTAATTTTTCATTTTCTTTCTTTTTATTAGTTTTTGTAAAATTTAATTCATTTTTTAATCTTTAATAATGTTTCATTCTAACACTTTTTTCTTGAATAGCTAAAAATGGATGTAGAATGAAAATTTTGTGCTGATTTGAAAAAAAATGATAATTTCTTTAGCTTTTGATTATTATCCACATTAAAAGTATTAATATTTTTTTTAAAGTAGGAAATATTTTTATTTGATGCAAGAGTCTCAAGAATTGGTTGAAAAAAGCAACAATTTTAATGTCACCAAAATCCAAGGAAGAGGTCACTGCTTCAAATATCACAAAGAAATTTCGAGGCTCCAACATAGAGATAACTTTTTTTTCAACAGAACCGCTAACATATGGAACTCACTGCCAAATCAATTAGTTGAAGCCCCTAATGTTAACAGCTTTAAAGCAGGCATTGATTGCTGGATGAGCAGCAATCAATCACATCAGCTGTCATAGTGTGCCTTATCAGCACACTCGCTGGCTAGCCAGCTACAGTCAAAACTACTACTACTACTACTAGTCTAAAATCAATTAAGACGAAATCGTTGAATCTTTTTTTTAATCTAAAGTTCAATTAAAATTAAATTACAGGAACTATTTATTTAAAAATTTTTATAATAACTAATTAACTGGATTCCTTCGAGATAGCTTTGTAGTTGATATTAATTTTGTTTCGATTACGAATAGTTCGCCAGATCGCCAAAGTTTCATCTGTGGAACAAATGTAAAAATTAAAAAAAAATTAAAATTTTAATTCTTACTTTTGAATTCTTTATATACATTGACAATTTCGTGCACTGCCTCTTGTCTTTTTGTCTTAAGTGCACCTAAAGAAATTGCTGGCTTGGTTTTTCCATTCATTTTTTATCAAAATTCGAAATTTTAAAGAAATAAGAAAATTCAATCATAAAAATATATTGATCCAAAAAATTGTAGTAGTCATAGTAATTCTTGAGAAAGTCTAGTCGATCAACTTACTTTATTTTTTTTGTAGTTAAGATGTTTGATATTTAATTAAACAAACAGGTCTTCTAAATGGAGGCTAGTTGAATTATAAAAAATGGCTTCATTAGATTTGGAAATTCAATGAAAAAATGACAATGGAATTCAGAAGTTTAAGAAGCCTCTCATGGTCCTCGGCTAGAGATGAAATCTGACATACATGTTTTCTATGACACATGGTTTTTACATAAGATTACACTAAATTACTTTATTTAAATTTTTAAAGAAATATTACAGGATTAATTAAAAAGATTAAAATTGAAAATTAAGCTTTTTCAGCTTATTATAGAGAATTTCTAATTTTCGCACACAAAAATTTCTTTCCTCGAATTTTGTCCAAGAGTTAGAAAAAATTTTGGGTCATTTTGAGACTTTTGAAAGGTAATATCTAAAACTTACACCCATCAAGACTGCAAAAAAACAACACCAGGTGTAAATCGCCAAAATGTTTTTAAAAGTTCAAATCTTTTTTGATACTTTTATTCCTAATTATCTGAATTTTACTGTACACCCATTTTCATCTAAAAAAAAAATTTCATCACCTTTAAATTTCGAATGAAAAATTCAAGTTTTAAATCAACATTAATTAAGGGAGGATGAAGTTGGGAGAAATTTTTTGTAGAATAAAACATTAATAACATAATCGAACGAGGAAATGCGGTATAATTTGTCCCTAACGGACGGACCTAATTTGTCCTTAAGGTATGATACCTTCAAAATTAAAATAAAACATTCAAAAAGTCAATTTTTATTTTAATATTTTATTTTAATTTTATCAATCCGAAATTTACTTAAAAACGAGATGAGTTTAGGGCTTAAAGGTGAAGTTCAATCAAAAAATTTAAAATAGAATTTACAGGTTAATAGATTTAAGCTCTAATTTTTACAACTAAAAAGCTTCCCGCTGTAGGAAGCGGCAGTAACCTTTGAAAATTTTATAAAATATTCAATTTAGTTAAAATAAATAAGCATTTATTTTTAAATTTTTTTGCATTAATTTTAATTTTTTAGAAAGCATGAAAAAATATAAAATTTTATTTTAGAATTTATTTTTTTGAATAAAAATTTCTTGTCTTTAAAAATCTTTACAAACAAATGATGAAAAATTAATTTAAAAAAATGTTTTGCTCACATTTAACAGGTGTTAAAAAGACGTTCTTTGTTTTACGAGTATGATAATTTAAATTCTTCTTTGTTTTTTTATTTGAAAAAGAGTATCCAAAAATTAAAAAATTATAAAAAAACAACTATAAAATTTTATTTGAATTTTCATAATGTCTTTTAATCCAAAGCTTATATTCAATTTCACAAGTGTGCTAAGCTCAAGTCAATTTATAAACTTGATCAAAAGAAATAAAAAATGAGGAATTTTTTAACTTTCAATTTTTCTACAAGAACTGAATATTTTAGAGGTTTTTTCTACATAAATTCCTGCCAAAAATCCGATCCGATCAGGGTATTGGTAAATTCTGAGGGTTGGACATGCAAACAAAAAAATTAAGAAAAATATTTTAAATTTTAAAAACTATATAATATTTGTAAGTCATTTCAAATTTCCAAAATATTTTCTATATTTAATCATTATTTTTCATTTAATTGAAATTTCGGACAACCATTTTTAGGCACCCATCAAAATTTTTGCAGATATTGCTAATTAATTTTAACTTTTCTCTTTGAATAATGTAGTTGTAGTTTTTTTAGTAAGTCTGCTTTGATTTCCAAAATAAAAATTTTGCATTTTTTTTTCTATTTTTGCTTTTTTAATACTTTTTAGACAAGATTAAAGAATTTATTTTCGGCTACTACGAAAATATTTACACTTGTTCTTGTATTGTTTGATATCTTATAATGTCTTAACTGGACTCGTGAACATAAGAAAAAGAAGCCAAAAAGCATTTTTTTATCCTTTGATTTAAAATATTTTTCTAAAATAAATTTGGCATACTAATCAGTAAATAATTTGGTATTTAAATTTTGGTTAATCATTTGATATATATCAAAATTTCATATGAGTTTGCATTTTTTAGCGTTAGATAATTAGAAAATATAAAAGTCAGTTAAAATAATTTTATTTTGTTTTTGTTTTTTTTAATAAATTAAAAGATTGCACGTCACGCACTCATTTTTTCATAAAATAGTGATAATAATAACAAAAATAGTTGTATGGTTCACAATAACTGTAACTAGGGTGTATTGGAAGAAATTTTAAACCAGTGATTTTTTGGTAAGCACCACCCTTTAGATTCCCTTTCTTGGAAGAATCTTTCAAAAAAATTGGTCTAAATATTGATATTTGGTCCTCAAATGATTCACTTTCTGATGTAAACTCTTCTGAAATTGATTCAAAACTTTCAAAAGATTCGACTGATATTGAATTTTCATATGAACTAAAAAAATTTTGATAATCATCTGGAAGAAAGCCATAGTCAAACAAGTCGCGGCTTTTTAAATTCCCCAGTTCTGTGGACAGCAGGCTTTGGCTTCTAGCAGAAACAAAAAATAAAATTAATAAGCATTTCATTCTAGTTTTTAATTTTTAGTTTCTAGTCTAGATCAAATAATTTTTGGTCAATTATTTTATAATCATTTAATTGCTAATTTTAACCATTTCCATAAATATTTCGATTGGCATCATTTTAAACTTCTAAATTAAGAATCCTTTTAAAATTTTACTCTTTTTTTATTTTCTACCTTGAACTGATCTCTCATCAATTCATTGAAAAAAATAGTTTCTCAAAAAATTTTTTTTTTAGTAGTAAAAATAACTGCGACTCGAGCAAGTCGAGTTAAACCGTAAGGCTGTGGCAGTTCTTTGCAATCATACAAGATTCTGTACCATGAACCATTCATCAAGTCTTGCTTTGAAGGAATTTAATGAATTTGCTTCAACAACATTTTTTGGCAAACAGTTCCAGTCGTTTACAACCCTGTTTGTGATAAAGTTGAAACGTGATGGACAATTTTTTTATAAGTCTATATATCTTATTATTTTAATAAGTTCGATATTATAATATCTTCTTTCAGGTATAGATTCCAAACACTAACTCCATATTCAATAAGAGGTCTTACCAATGAGGTATACAATAACTTGACCACATTGGCGTCATTCCCAAAATCTTATTCGCTCTGCCAGAAGAGTAGCTAACATGTGCACCCCATTTTAGATCATTTTGAAAAAACACACCCAAATATTTTTCCAATATTGTTTTATCTAATGATTCTGTTCCATATTTATTAAAAATTGTGTAGTCAAACTGAGGATTTTTATTACCAATATGCATAACTTTACACTTTTCTACGTTTAAATCAGTCGCCCATCTAATCGCCCAGCTTAAAACAGTATCTATATCGCGCTGTAAAGATAAGTTTTCATTTAGATGGTAAACAGCTGCTTAAATTTTCATATCATCAGCATAGACTTTTGTTTCATTACTTAAAGATTCGGACAATTCGCTTATGAAAATAACAAAAAGAAGAAGCCCAAGGACGGATCCTTGCGGAACCCCACTAGTAACATCAAGCCATTCTGATTCAACGTTACCAAGAACAACCCTTTGCTTTCTTTCATCTAAAAAATTTTTCACCCAATCTAATATTTTTCCTTCAAATCCATTAGCTGATAACTTGTAGAGTAACAGTCGATGTGAAACTTTGTCAAAGGCCTTGGAAAAGTCAGTGTATACAATGTCGATCTGATTGCCAGAGACTAGTAGATTTGAGATTATATCCATTGTTTCTAGTAAATTTGTAGAGCACGACTTTTTTGGAACGAAACCGTGTTGAGCGTTAGATAAAAGAGCGTTTTTCAATAAGTGTGTTAACATTAGTTTTTTAATTATGCTCTCCAGTATTTTACAGACAATACTGGTAAGTGAAACAGGACGATAATTACCTGGATCGAGCTTAGCTCCATTTTTATATAATGGAGCCACATTTGCATTTTTCCAAATGGAAGGTAATTCACCTGTTGCAATTTTAGAAGAGTTTATCATTTAGAAATTATAAAAAATTGACCTTTTTATAATTATTAAATAAATGGTGAGCCAAATATAAAGATATGCTAAAAAGACTCAATAAACTTTCTTTAATTTTACTTTTGCCAGCATCAGCTTTTATTGTTTATATTTTTTAGAATTCAAACACGAATAATATTAAATTACTTTTTTGCTACTTAAAAATTATATTAAATATAAGTGAACTGGAGGTCTTAATTTTTAAAAAACCAGATCTGAAAAATAGTTATTAAAAGAAGCTTTCAGATAAATTTTATTTTCAAAGTAAAGATTAATTCACAAAAAAGTATTTATTAAACGTTTTGTATATTTTAATGATTTTTTTTAATTAAAATTATATAAAATATTTAGAACTACTAATTTTTATCTTTTAGACAAAAATTAAATTTATAATCTATTAATAGCTGGATTTTTTCATACTAAATTAGTAAAAATTAACAGTTTAAATTTTTTCATAGAACTTTACACTTTTTAAAGACTTAATTTATGGACTTAAAAGTAATAAATTAAAAAAGTGAATTTCGCAATTTGTCCAGAATTTTGTTTTGAGAAAAAGTTGTTGTTCTTTAAGACTCAAAATCAATAAGATAAAACTTAAATATATTAAAAAAGTATATGTATTCTGAAAGAGCATAAAATTCTCTACATGCTACTGTAATTTAGAAGAAAAAATGAGTGTGGCGGTTTTTGTTGGCAAAAAAAAGGAAAAATATAATAAAAATGCATGGGTACTTAGAAAAAAAATGGAATATTATTAGTTAGAATTATGTTTTGATATTTAATTAGTGCTTTTTTTAGTAATCCAATAAACTGAAAAGCACCAAGTACAACTTAGAATCAAGAAATTGCTATTATTGTTAATGAAATATTTAGTTGATTATTGTATAAATAAAAAATCCTTAACCTTTTCTAAATATTTAAAAACCATGTTGTGAAAAAGCGAAAATATGCAAAAGGCTAAAAAAATATTTATTTTGCACCATTTCTTGCAAATATAACTTTTATTATTTTTTTAAAAAAATTCAAATCTTTGAAATTCATCTTTTTTTTAAAAATTCAAGTCCATTAATTAAAGAAAAAACATGTTAGGGTTATTTCCATTTTTTTCTTCATCACCTAAGAGGTATTTTTTGAAGTTAATAATAATAATGATTTTAGGTAAGATAAATGAATCAATGAAGCCAACGTCTTATGAAATTCTAAAAGAGCTTGTGTTACTTATATTTAACCTTATTATTAGATCTCTTCTTATCAACAATCTCTTTAATTCATTGCACAAATGGAAAATTTTTTCTTCTATAATTTTCCGACGAACGTATTTGAAAACACTTTTACGGATTACAAAAAGTGATTTTTTTTTATTTATTTTAGATTTTTTGACAAAATTGTACTATTTATTTTAAAAAAAATTTTCTAAACGCTTTTATATTTTACGACTTTTTTACGTATTTTTATCTTAAAAATTCATGATAAAATTAATATTGAAAGTATAAATTGGATTTGAGCATTTTTATGGAAAATTCTTAAGTTTGTATCAAATTGACTTAAATCAAAATTTAAAATCATAACTTTTTTAAAAATTTTGAAAATTTTAAGATATGTTTAAAGCTTTTCTTTCTTTGAAGATCTTTTTTTTGTCATTAAAAGAACTACAGCATTTATAATAAATTTAACAAATTCTAAATTTACTACTTTTCATTTAAAAAGAATAATGATAAATGATTCTCATTTTATTTCTAATTAAGGAATAATAAGAACTCCTCAGAATAAAGAAATTGATTTTGTTGATGTTCACAAATTCAATTCGCAAAGAATTGCTATTTAAAACATAGATAAAATGATAAGTTTTCAATAAAAATTGTATTTTATCTAATTAAATTGGTTAACAAAACAATCATTTCATCTCTATAATTTATAGATCCGCTGATCCTTATCTAAGCAGTGGTATAATTTATAAAGTTAGTGAAATTTTATAAATGCATATTTCCTATGAATTAATTTAAAGCAAACAAATAAATATTTAAAGATTTATTAACTTGGAATCCTTCTCATAATTTCGCAGATATTAAAGAAAATTTCTGAAAGAATAATCAGCCATTTTCGATTAAAATTGATTTAATTATTTCTTATTTAAAATAAAGCCACTCGAGGGAGATACTTATTAGCCTACGATTGTCTGAACAAATAGTCTTGACCGCTTCATAGACAACTAATTTAATTTATTGTAATAAATCGAAATTTTATTAAAATTTTCCAAAACTTATTTAAAAATCAATAATTTCAAGTATATCAACTTGATTTATACAGTTTATTTAGCTAGTTGATAAATTAGCAAAGAAAATTTCGGAAAATCTTTTATTCTCGAGAATTCATTAATTATCAAAAGTTTAAACAAATTTCCACTTGAAATAAATGATAGAAAGAAAATTAATGTCACATATGAGATAATGTGTATTTAGAAATAAGCTTATCAAATAATTTGTTGATCTAGCCGTCTATAGATAGCGGACCATCAAAATGAGTTGACTAAAATTTTTTTTTAATTTTGTCTTATTTTAGAAAGATGAAAATTTTTAATTTTGTAATTCTCATTGTTGGAATTAATTGCCAATATTCGAACTTTTGCTCTGACGATCCTCGATGCAGATGTCACTCAATAGTCAGTAGTTGTACCAGAGCTGGTCTAAACCGGGTTCCAAAAATTCAGCAAAATTCAATTATATTGTAATTTTTTTTTCATTTGAAAAATAAAAATATTAAATTTCATATTTTTTCTAGTGATTTACGCGAAAATTTTATCACCAAAATAGATTATGGAATTTTCTTTAGCCTAAGAAAATTAAGATCTTTGTAAATAAAGTTTTTTTTTCTTTTTAAATTTATTAAATTAGAAAATAATTGCTTATTGTTAAGATTTTTGAGCAACAATCGAATTACTGAGCTTGAAGCGTATGCTTTCGTTGGGCTTGATGAACTAAAAGATCTGTAAAAAATGTCTCTTTTAAAAGTTGGCTAAAATTTATTTTTTTTCAATAGTCACCTTTATGAAAATTCGATAGAAAAAATTCATCCATATGCGTTTTACAATCTCAATAATTTAGAAACTCTGTATAAATTAATTATTTTTTTATTAAAATTTTTTGTCAATTAATTGATTAATCTTAGGTATCTACAACAGAACCAAATAAAAAAACTAGACGCTAATACATTTGATAATTTGCTCAAACTCGAGCGCTTATTATTGACTTCAAATTTGATCTCAACATTTCAAGAAAACTTAGTCAAACCACTAATTAATTTAAAATCACTGTATGTGTTTTTTATTTTTATAATTTAAAAAATATTAAAATAATTTACTTAAGCCGCTTGGATGATAACCGATTGAACTGTGATTGTGATATGTATTGGCTTTGGAAAGCAATTGAGCCTGTTTCCTATCAATATCGAGTATATAATTTTAGCATTAGCGCTTCGTGCTTTACTCCTAACGAATTGAGAAATAAAAAATTGTCAAGTTTGAGCAAGCTGGATTTTAAGTGTATCGAACCATTGATTGTAGAGGCGCCAAAAGATGTAGAGAACAGCTGGAACAGTCTAAACAGCCAGGTGCAATTTGAGTGCAAAGCAATTGGGTATCCAGTTCCAACAATTCAGTGGTTTAAAGAGGGGTAGGTTGATCACGAGCGATTTACGGAAATACATTTTTTATTTAGACGTAGACTTTTTTCTGACAAATATTCGATTTCTGATCAAGGCAATTTGATAACAATACGAAACGTGAATGAAAATGATGCTGGAATATATGAATGTCATGCATCCAGTGATTTTGGCCAAGCAAGAGCTTCGGCAAATTTTAAAATAACCCATGACTCATGTAATTTGAAAATAAAATCTAAAATATTCTTATTTAGACAAAAAAATTTTAGTCGATGAATTGGAATTTAAAAATCAGCATCAAGCAAATAAATTAAACAATTTTATAGTGGAAAATGACATCATAATTCTTGATTCGAATGAAATACAGAATCAAACTCCATTAAGTCGCTATTGTAAGAACTTTTTAAACTTTTAAAATCATAATTTATAAAATATATAAAGTTATTTCAAGAGAAGATATTACAAGATAATAATTTATAAAGTTTTTAAAACACCATAGACTCTTTATTAGTACATTTTATCAATTTAAGAATAATCTAAAAATAAGACTGGAATTTATTAATTTTTTAAAGTGAATTTAAAAATAATTTACTTGGGTCGATAAAAATTTTAAATTTGAATTTTTAAATTTTTATTAGGGAAAATTCAAAATTACGGTCTTATTTTTGAATTATTTTAAAAATTCATTCAGAGAAAATCCCAATTCAAAGTTACCTCTAAGTGTCCTGATTGACAGCATACAGCAAATTTTGAATTTAATGATTTTCTTTCATAAAAAAATTGGGTTAGTAGTTCTGGGTTTTTGTTTTTGAACAATGATAAATAGGGTCTAAGCTCTTTTAATATTGAATTGAAACTTAAATCTAGAGCCTCAAAAAATGATCCAAAGAATCAACACACTTAAATTCTTGAAAATTTAATGTCAGTTGTAAACATCCTTGAAAAATCTTTTAAATTATTATCCCATGACACATTGTCGAAATTTAAATCTTTTATCATTGCCTTGAAATATTCTATAGAGTCACACTCTTGAATCAAGTTAAAAGTCTTAGCTGGGTTTCTATTTTTTTTATCGGCGTCATGGATAGTGTCGTCGAAATTTTTCTCCAGAAGACTTGTTGAGCTTGAATTTTTTAAAATTTATTGAGATTTTATTTTTACACTTAAATGTATTGTTTTATATCTTATTTCATGACAGAAAAATTTAGTGTCGAAATTATCAATCAAGGTTTATTTTTAATATTTGAGCTTCTTTTAATAAAAATAGTCCCAAAGTTACAAGCTTGTTTATATTTTATTTGAAAAGGTTTCAATTTTTTTTAATGTTTAATTGTTATTTTTGGGATATTCTATTTTGTTTTGGGGTATTTAATATTGGTAGACAGCCTATTTCAATATTTGTCTTTTAAACTTTCTTTACATTTTTTTAGCTTTTTTACTTTATTTTTATTTTATCTTATAAAATTAACTTTATTTTTATTCTTTTTTTTCTTTAATTTTTTCTGAACTCTAGCTCGGTAAGAAAACAAATAAATAAATAATAAAATAAATAAATGTTCAAAATTTGGGGAATTGTTTTGAGTCAGCCCTTAAGAAAAAAAGTTATTCAATTTTTTAAACTTTTTTTCTGTTACTTTTATCATTTTGTACTGAATTTCACAAAACCATTTGGATTCAAATTTTAACTCACAAGATAATTAAATTTAAACATTAACTTAAATAATTCTAAACTCTATTTAAATTATTTTTTAATTTAAAAAAAAGAGTTTTTAAAAACTTAATAAAGAAATTTTATTCGATTTTAAACAATATTAATTTTCAGACAAAGCCTTAATTATTTTATTTTTTAAATTCAAAATTGAATTGAATTATGATTCAAATTTTAATTTAAATTCAATTATTATTCTGAGTTTAAATCAAAACTCAAAAAAAAAAATTGTTTAAATACTGTCTAAATTTAAAAATTTTACTTAAAATTTATATTTTCAGTTTCAATTTTAATAATTAAGCACTATTTTTTACTAAAAAAATAATAAATATAAAAAAAATAGAAGAAGAGTTGATAGATATTAGTTATTCTTTAAAATAAAAATATTAAATCTATCTTCTCTTGTAATAATATCCATAAGTTGGATAACCATAACCATATCCGTAGTCACACAGTCCGTAACCATAGCTCGGATTACCATATACGTGACCATAGTTTATTCCGTAATCATACAATCCAAAGCCATATCCACCGTAGCCATAACCAATAGATCCCTTTAACCAACAGTTCACTTGGCGAAGCTTGTTAACTATTTGTTTGCTTTTGGTCAAATAATTCTTGCAAATTTTCTGATTTTAATTTAGAAACTTTTGGTTCAGCAAGTGTAGTAACAAATGCTATGGCTACTACTGATAAGATGATAAAGTGCAAATTAAAAATTTCGAGATCATTTTCTGGTAATTTATTGAATTAAGAAAATTCACTTTTTTCTCTTAAATCACAAATTTATACCTTTGAAATCAATTTTTTTGATCTAGAATAAATTTCATTTTTATAAGGACACAATTTTTCTAAAAAAATTTTTTCAAGTTTTCATTTATTTTTATCAAAAAATTTGAAAGCCCTGACCTTGAATTATTTAAAAAGAATTATATCAGTGAAGGCGAATGTGATTATCTTTTGTCTCTTGTTTTTGTTTTAATAACCAGAATTGTAATCATTTACAAACACTTTTTATCTATATTAAATGAAAAAATTTATATATTAAATTTTCAAGCAAGCGATTTGTCTTTTTTAACGATTCCCAATGACCTGACAGTCACAGAAGGCAGTACAGTCACATTTTCTTGTCAATCTAGTCGATATACTGACCGAGTCACTTGGCTCAAAGTAATTTAAATATAAAATACCATTTTCATTAATTATCAATGCCGAAAAGGATGGAGTAATTATTGAAAACAATTATCATTTTAGAATTAAATACAATGGAGATCTAGAAATTCAAAGAGTATTGGCTGAAGATGAAGGATTTTATGTTTGCTCAATTGGAAACAACGATAATATCAAATACGCTCAAGCAAAACTTACAGTAAATAGTAAGAATATATAAGATTTGGATTTTTAAAGCTAATATAATCATAATTAAATTTTAAGTCGCTGCTTCATTTATAAAAAGGCCGGTTGATGTCACTGCAGTTGAAGGAAACTACGCTGAATTCTATTGCAAAGTCGCAGGAAAGCCGGAACCCAAAGTTATGTGGAAAAAAGATGGTAGAAACGAAAAATTTTATTTTTTATGTAGAAAATTTTATTTAATTTAAGGGGCAACAATTGAAAAAAAAAATAATCAAAATTTGATTCTATCAGATTTTGAATTCTATCAGAATAATGAATTATTACGCATCAAAAACTTAAATCAAGTAACTCATTCTGGTTTGTACACTTGTGTTGCAGTTAATGCAGTTAATACTGTATCTTCCAACGCTTTGCTTCAGATAACTCAAGCAGGTAATTTGACAAAAATTTCATATTTTGTTACTTACAATTTAATTTTTGCGCGAATAATTTTGTGACTAAATGATGAAATTTTCATAAGTTTAATTTCTAAATAAATTAATATGAGGTTTAATCGTAGTTAATATTAGGATCGCTCAAACAATAATAAAGTAAAATAATACGACTTGTATTTAATGATCAGTATTTTAAATATTTGGATCTGTAAAATTTACCAGTATGATATAAATATGATCAGCATTTAATTAAAAATTAAAGTAAATAATTTAAATGATCAGTATATTTGATCAATATCCGGTTGATCAGGAATTAAAAGTGTCAATCAGTATTTTATTGACATTATCAGTATAATAAATAATTTATCGGTGATATACTAGTAACGATTGTTATTTTAATGAAAATGATAATGTTTTTTTTTTTATTTTTAATGTGAATTCGCTTTTAAACTAATTTAATCTCTTTTTCATGTTTTTATTTTTATCCAATTTTATTCTATCATCAAAATTTATATCAATTTTTCTTTTTAATGCGGGCTCAAACGAAGGTCTTGCACCATTCGAACGTGCCCTGGGATCACCCCCTAAATTATTTTATAAATAAATGAATAATAATAAAGATAAGAAAAAGAAGACTGCTTTAATTGAATGCCTTTAGCACTATTTTTGCAACATTACAGCGACAAAATGTTCAAATAAATATAAAGTTCACGAAATTCAAAACTTAAGTGCTATCTGAATTTCACATTTTTGACTCAAAATTCGTAATCTACGCCCTCAAAAACCCCAAAAAATTTTTTTGAAGGGGGCAAAAAGAAAAATTTTTTACACCCAGGGTTCCAAAAATAGCAAACCCTTTAAAAAGTTGTTGTTCTTTAAGACTCAAAATCTCAAAGATAAAACTTAAATATACTAAAAAAATATATATATTCTGAAAGAGCATAAAATTCTCTACATGCTAATGTAATTTAGAAAAGAAATAAAAGGGTGTGGCGGTTTTTGTTGGCTAAAAAAAGGAAAAAAATGTGTTTTTTCTGGATTAAATCGTATCTCCTCCGAGGGATCAATTATGACTCGATTTTTTTTTTAAATCTAGACAAAATTCTGAACAATTCTATGGTTTTACTTTTTTATTTTATTGCTTTATTTTTCTTAAAAAATCTCTTCAAATCATGCGATAATTAACAAATTTGTATATTAATATTTGTATATATGATATTTTTTTTCTAAATTTTACTAAAAACTTATCTTAGTATAAATAAAATTTAGTGAAAAATGCCTAAAAAATTAAAATATAATCAATAATCAATCTCGCGTTAGTTACCTTGGAGTTTTCGGCCAAAGAAAGAGATGATGAAGATGATCACATGGAAATAGACGTTGAACCCGATATAAATAAAAATTACCATGATTTTTTTTACTTCATCCGAATCTTCAAAGGGTTTGCTATTTTTGGAACCCTGGGTGTAAAAAATTTTTTTTTGCCCCCTTCAAAAAAATTTATTTTTTGGGGTTTTTGAGGGCGTAGATTACGAATTTTGAGTCAAAAATGTGAAATTCAGATAGCACTAAAGTTTTGAATTTCGTGAACTTTACAAAAGATGACAAACAATTCATTCAATCGCCCACAATGGAACCAAAAAAATGGACTCAAGTCAATCATTGGGCTAAATGCAATAAAACAATTACCTCGCACGTGTTTGAAACCTCAAAAGAATACTACATACCAGCTGGTGAAGAAGAAATCAGAAATGTGAAAGAAATGCATTGGCACTTTTTTCCAATGCAAAAAGAGAGCTTTCGCTGTTTGAATCATGACTCTACCAAATTGAGATGATATGGCAGTCAATTGGAAACAAGGTAAATGTCCATCCTTTTTCGAGCAATAAGATTATAATATGTCAAACCACCATAAAAGTAGCAAAAAAGTACTAATTGGTGAAAAACGTTAAAAAGGATGGCCAAATAAGGCAACAAAAGCTTTATTAAATGATTAAAATTCCTTTTTATTTATTTGACTGTTTGTTTTTTTTAATCAATAATACTTTAAATTACAAATTAGTAGATTTTACTTTTAATATTTAAATTTTATATGACGTCATATATATCAAATACTGATCAAAATAATAAAAAAATACTGGTCAAAATATTTATTTTACTAATCAATTAATATATTGTCAAATAAAACAAGCATATTTAATGAATAAATTTATTTTTAAGATAGGCAGAGTTAAAATTTTGGAAAAATTGATTAAGTTTTATCCAAAAAATTCTTTAAATTTTCGACTTCATAATTTTTTTTTATTTGTGCACCATTTTTTATTAAAAAAACTTAGTTGAAAAAAAATCTAAAGCTCCTTCAAAAAAAATTAAAAAAAGTTTGATTAAGTTAAAGTATACTATGACTTTTTGTAATTAAGTTTTCACTTCAAATAAGCGTGAGAATTTTCTTTGACTATATTCGCTAGCACAATTGCACACAACGCATTGAAAATGATATTTTTACACTTTATATTTAAAAAGAATATGATATTAGCTAAGAAATTGAACCTTGAAAATTTCTTAATTCTATAATTATGTTCAGCTTTTTAATTAATTCTTTTAGAATTTTTTGAAAAATCAAATTTTTTTGTAGCTTCAAAGCTTGAATATTAACTTACTAAAAGTAATTGAAAATATCTAGCATCAAAAATTGTTGGATTTTTTACTAAATTAGCCTGGTATCAATTCCCATAGCCTAAAATAAGGGTACCGATTCCTTTAAATATTTGCAATTATTTACGAATTTAAATTCTTATTCCCAAGCGTATCCCATTAAAAATAAAATAAAATAAAATAAAAGATTTATTTAAATAATTTTTATTCCAAACTAGAATTTTATTTTAAGTGAAACCATCTTTTAAAATAAGTCAACAAAATGTGAGTGTATACGAAAACCAGTTGACTACATTCGAGTGCTTTGCCGAAGGTAAGCCCAAGCCCCAAGTTTTGTGGTACAAGAATGGTCAACGCATAAAAACTGACTCTCGGGTTTACTTTGACTCGTTCGGATATTTGACTCTGACCCAGGTCCAAGTAAACGATGCCGGTGATTACATTTGCCGCGCGGAAAACATCGCTGGTTCAGCGGTCCACAAATTTACCCTGAGTGTTAAGGACATTTACGGAACAGTGATCTCAGACGCTGTTATAACTCAAGCAGTGGCAACTGCACGCAAACAAGTCAACAAACAATTTCAAAATTCCTTGAATAGGCTGCTGAAAAGTCGCAAGCCAAAGACCCACTCAGAGTTGATGGCTTTGATTCGCTTTCCCAAAGACAGTACCCTTCATCTGGCATCAAGTGAAGAAATATACGAACGTGCTCTGGATATCATATTCCGCCATGCGGACAACATCACTTTTAATCTAACACAAAGAAACTTTAAAACCCAAGACTTGTTAACTCATCGTCAATTGCAGCAAATATCCGATTTGTCCGGATGTTCTCGCTATAAACGTAAGGTGAACTGCTCACAACGATGCCTAAACTATCGCAGTTTTGACGGCACATGTAACAATCTGAAAAATCCAAGATGGGGTGCAGCAAACACTGCTTTGAGGCGTTTGGCGCCTGCCGAATACGAAAATGGCTTTTCTACGCCTAAAGGATGGAACAGGTCAATGCTTTACAATGGTTATATGCTGCCAAATGTGAGAGATGTGACCACACGGCTAATAACTACAGATAAAATAACCACTGATGAAAAGTTTAGTCTCTTATTGATGCAATGGGGACAATTTTTAGACCATGATTTGGGTCATACTGTGATGGCCATTAGTTTGAATAGATTTAGCAATGGAATAGCTTGTAGAGATTCATGCACAAATGAGCCACCGTGCTTTCCCATTGAAGTACTTCCGAATGATACACGGAGGAATCATTTGCCTGGTTTATGCATGGAGTTTATAAGAAGCTCGGCAATTTGTGGTTCTGGTGAGACCAGTTTACTCAGTGGTAATGTTCATCAGCGTGAACAGATAAATCAGCTAACTGCGTTCATTGATGCTTCAAATGTGTACGGAAGTAGTGATCAAGATGGCTTTGACATTAGGGAGAGAACAATTAACAATGGCAAACTGAAGGTTCATACGACGCCCAGTTATCCCAAAGGTTTTTTGCCGTTTAATTTAGATACACCGATGGATTGCCACAAAGATAATAGATCTACAGTTGGATGTTTTATGGCTGGAGATTATAGGGCAAATGAACAACTGGGTCTTTTGGCAATGCATAATCTTTTCGTAAGACATCACAATTATATGGTAGACAGACTTAAATCGGTCAACCCACATTGGCTTCCCGAACAATTGTACCAAGTAAAAATTTCCTTTGCGTTAATTTTTTTTTTCATTTTCAGTCTCTCTTTTTTTTTAATTGAACTTCTAAAAGTTATTTACTGATTGTATTGTAATTAATTGTAAAAGACTATTTTTTTAATTTAAATAGGCTGATAATGTAATCATGTAAAGTATTCCTCGAAAAATATTTTTTTTTTAGATTATTTTTTAATTTCTGCTTGATATTTAACTCAAAACTATTTAATTATTGTTTGTTTTTGTTGAAATTTTTCAATTGTCTTTTAATTAAAGAATACGTTTATTTTCACGTAAATTATCTGTAAATAAACAAAAAGAAAATCAGATAAAATATCTGTAAGTGAATTAAAAAAAAAGTTTATTTTCAGATAAAAAAAAAGATTAATCAATTAGCACATTCATTACAAATCCATTTCTTTTTTTTTGGAGCATAAGTTCTATCAACACATTTTAAATGAAAAATACAAGAACAATTATCACAAACTATATTCTTAGACTCGGTTCCACTCATTGAATAATTTACCCTAATTTCGGCTAAACAGCCACATGGGTTAATATAGCTTTGTTTGGGTCGTATACCAGTACTCTTTGATGTTATATCATTTATCTCCCTGTGATGGATACACTTGATTTCAAGATATCTAAAATTGTTGTCTTCAAGTTTTCGGCTACTAACGGTTGTCCAAATAGAATAGCTTTGTTTCGAATATTCATTTAAAGTTTGGATAAATTCGTCAAAGTTGTTGAAAAGTTGTCCAAGATATAACTTTTCAGAGATTTTTTTTCATAAGTTGTAAGCGTATTAAGGTAGTTTTGTTTATGATAAGTAAAAGGAGTTAAGTAAGAAACAAGTGCATTTTAAATAAAGATTTAGGATTAATTTTTAATTATGGTTTCACTTAATTAATTCGGCTTAATCAATTTGTTTCAATTATTATGGTCTTTGAATTGTTTCTATTTTTATTCTTTTGATTATTGACATTTACGTGAAAATAAATAATTTTTTCATTCAGGTTAAAAAATAAAAAAATTTATTTACAGGTAAATTACTGTTTCTAATATTGTTTATTTTCAGATAATTTATCTGTTCTAATTCTTCATTATTTTGAAAAATTTTCTAGGTCCCCTTTTTAAGATTAAATGATAGATCTACTCACTGGAATGTTTTTTTGTAAAATTTGAATGAAGCAAAAAAATTTGGATTGTTTAAAAACTGCAGTTTATTCCATATTCATTAAAATATGGGAAAGAAGTCGATTGTTTTGGAGAATATATGATTCTTCGGTAAATATTTAAGTCGAATCCTATTTTATTTTAAGAATCAATGCAATTCAGTTGAATCTCAAGCAGTTAATTATATTAACTGAAAATTCAATAAATAAAAAAGCTTTAAACTTGAGGATATTTTTTTAAAATCATCCTCCATTTTTAATAGTTATTTTTATTATATTTAAATTTGAATTAAACAAATTTGCTAAATCTATTTTATAAAAAAGCTTAAAAAATTATAAAATCTACAAAATTCAAAGAAAAGCTTTAAAAGAGACTATTTTTGACCCTTTTATAATTTACGAAAAAAGAATTCAATTTTTTTTTTCATTATTAAAGTGATTTTAATTTTGAAATAGTGAATGAAGTTGGAAACTTTTTTATTTGAAGTAGAAGAATTTTTATTTAATTGAATTTTTGCATATCTATTTGACCAAAAATACAGATCTAGATTTTAAAATAAATCACAACTGTTAAATTTTTTGTTGATAAAAAAATTAAAAGGACAAGATTTTTTAGTATTCGTTATTCTGGTAGAAAATGGATTGAAAAATCGATTTTCGATTCGAAACTGTTGACTAATACATATTTGTAAAAAAAATTAGTTGTTAAATTTTTTCCAGCATTCTGATATAACTCAAAAAAAAATTAAATTTTAAAAAATAAAAAGTAAGATAAAAATATCAAAATTTATCAAATGAATTTTAGAAAAAGGTTTTAGTCTTTTTGATTTAATCAATTTACTAAGAATTTTAATTTGAATTTTTTAATGTTTGATTTTGATTCTCAATTGACTAAAGTTTTTATTTTTTCTACAGAATCTTCTGTCCGGATTTTAGTGACAACCAGAAATTAATTTTTTTCCTTTCTTGAGGTCAAATATCCTTGCAGATTTCCAATTTTAATTAAAAACTCATTTTTTCATTTAATAACATTAAGGCAGCAAAAAAATTGTCTGGAAAAATTTTTTCAACATATTAAGATTAAATTTAAAATTTTAATTAAAAAATGTAGTCTTGATTTTAGTTTGGAAAAATCTAAAATAATATTTTTAACAAGGAAACAAGAAAAATAGTTGGAGCTCAGATGCAGTACATTACCTATGAGCTATGGCTTCCTTATGTTTTGGGTCAAATTGGTATGAGACAACTTGGCACTTACAAAGGCTATGATCAGAACGTCGATCCCACAATGACTAATGAATTTGCCACAGCTGCTTTTCGGTAAATTTAACTCGCCATTCAAAAAAAATTTCTTTAAAACAATTCAATAATTCAAGTTTTGGTCATGCTTTAATCCAGCCTTTTACATTCAGACTAAATGAAAGCTTTCAGCCAATACCTGAGGGAAACTTGCTGCTAAGAGACTCTTTTTTTGCACCTGAGAGATTATATCACGAGGGTGGAATAGACCCCATTCTACGAGGTCTGTTTGGGGTAGCAGCTAAAATAAAACTTCCGCGTGAAATAATGAACAGTGAATTGACCGAAATGCTATTTCATGTATCTAGAACAATTGCACTGGATTTAGCGGCTTTGAATATTCAGGTAAGCTTAAAAAAATTTTATAAAATAGGTTAAGACTCATTTTTCGTCTAATTTAAATTTTAAACAAATGTTCACATTTTATTTTATTTTAAAATGTGAATAAGATCAAATTAAATGCGATTTATTTGTTATCTCAATTTAACTTCTCAGTTTGTATTTAAGTAATTTTAACTTAAAGTCAGAGAATAAACTTGACTAAAAATAAATTTAATTAGAAATAAAATGAATTTCTTTCAGAGTTGTTTAAAAGTCTTTAAAAAAAGTCCAAGTCTTTAAAAAAAAAGTCAAAGTCCAGACTTTTTTTTTTTATTTTCTTCAAAGTCCAAGTCAGGACTGGTTCAATGTGTTTTTACCATTTTTGTGGTCTATTTGCTTCAGGCCAACTTTTGTTCCATTTCATACGCCAATTTTTGCTAGTGTTGGATACGGTCAAAACAAACCGGTCCATTACACGGACGATTTTTTAAACAATAAAATAAACAGTCTGAATTAATCGGGCGGCAAAAAAGCCGGCCAACATTTAGGAAGGCGGTCTTTCAGCTTGGCAGTCAAAATTGTGGACTGCTAAGCTGAAAAAATATAAAAATAAGATAATAAAAAAAAATCAAAGTTTTTGGTGGTTCTTATGAAAAAAAAAAAAAAAAAAGTCTTGACTTGGACTTGACTTGAGACTTGTGACTTTTAAACAACTCTGATTTCTTTTCATTTTAGGGTTGATCATATTTAATAATGACGAATCTATTTGTGATATCCGTATTTTAATAAAATACCAAATTAATCCAATTTTCAAAATTAAAGAAAAATGCTCTTTTAAACCAGACTTGGGAAAAAGTCAAAATTTTTAAGCCATTTTAAAATCTACAAGTCAAGTCATTTAACAAGATTTTTTTGAAATTAAAAGGGCTCTTAAAAAAATATATGAAAAATGATTAAATATTTAGAGATCGATCAAGATAAATTTTAGTCGATTTGAAAAATTACATTAGTAAGGCTTTCTATTTTAGGGTTAAATCATTCTAAACTTCAAATATACAAGTCAAATGACTTGACTAAACTTTGACTTAATAACTTTTGAGTAGCTCTGTTTAAAACAATTTAGCACAAAATTGATTAAAACCAACATATTAAAGAATAAAAAAAAAACAGAGTTGTTTAAAAGTACCAAATTAAAGTTCAAGTCATTAAAAAAAAAGTCTAAGTCCGGACTTTTTTTATTCCCGTAAACACTCGATAATTATCCCGGTACAATTCCCATATTTTTGAATTTATGCGAATGTTATAATAACCCATTTTAATTTTTTTAAAAAATTTTAAAGTCTGGACCTCAAAAACCTGATTTTCAATCAACATCTGGCTTAAATTTAGAACTAAACAGGTCTAAAATCAAAATTGTACCGATCTAATTTACCTCCCAAAAATGGGTTATTATAAGATAAGCATAAATTCAAAAATATGGGAATTGTACCGGGATAAGTATCGAGTGTTTACGGGAATAAAATTATTCAAAACTGAAATTAATCTTTTCTTTAAAATCTAAATCTCATTCTGCAAAATGGTTTGGTATTTTATTAAAATACGGATATCACAAATAGATTCGTCATTATTAAATATGATCAACCCTAAAATGAAAAGAAATTCATTTTATTTCTAAATAAATTTATTTTTAGTCAAGTTTATTCTCTGACTTTAAGTTAAAATTACTTAAATACAAACTGAGAAATTAAATTGAGATAAACAAATAAATCGCATTTAATTTGATCTTATTCAAATTTTAAAATAAAATAAAATGTGAACATTTGTTTAAAAATTGAGGCTGAAAATGACTTCAAAAAAAATCCAGGGACAATTAGTGAGATTAAGTCAAATTTGAAATTGATTTTGAAAAAAAAAGTTTGATCCAAACAAACCTAATTAGGCTAACTTATCTTGACCTAAAGCATCTGAATAAAATAAAAAGATAATAGCTGTCAGTAATCAAGGTGCTGGCCTTTAACTGTGTGAATTCCTAGGGTTAAGAGGTAAATAGGGTTTCACCCCTTGATTCCGAGAATTCATCCAATTAACGCCAAAAATAACCCATTTGACCGATTTTAACCCGTTTGCCCCAAAATATCGTATTATGTTAGATCTGGGATTTAAATAAATTTTATTTTTTGAGAAATTATTCCCTGAATTTTAAATTTCAAATCTTCATAATTAAATAAAACTCTTAAGAAATTTGAAAAAAATATTGAAAATTCTTTTTTTAACTTTAGAATAATTTATTTATTTTTTTAACTGGACCGAGCTAATGGTCCTTCAATATAAAAATATATGAAAAAAAACTCAAATAATTCATTTAGATTTTTAAATCTATATTAAATAGTTGAAAAACTGGGTATTGTGAAAAATATTCTTGACCTCAGGTTTTTTCAATATTTTTTTTTTTTATTTTTTTAAATATCAAAAATTAAATCTCAATTTCGTTTATTCAAAAATTATTTTTTAAAATTTGTAAAAACTAATTGTGAAATAGTTAAATCCATATCGATTAAAAAAAATTTTTGATGAAATTAATTTTTTTATTCCTTTTGAATACAAAAAGAGTAATTTTTATAAAAAACTTAAATTTTCTAGGCAATCGGGTGAAAATCCGGCTAACCGTGTTAATATGCGTGGCAATCCTACTAAAAAATGTGGAAATTAGGTTAACCCTATAAACTCAGTTGCCCCTTACCTAGTTTTAACTATAAAATTGCAGTTACAACATAATTTTGAATTTAAATTTAATTTTAAAATAGTTCTAAAAGATATAGATGCTTAATAAAATAAGAAAGTTTGAAAAGTAAAATTGTTTCTTTTTTAGAGAGGGAGAGATCACGGAATCCCGAGTTATGTAAAATACCGACAAATATGTAATTTAAGAGAGGCTAGAAATTTTGATGATCTACGAAATGAAATATCTAGCAAAGAGGTTCGAGATACATTAAAAAAAATTTACAAAGATGTCCGCAATGTTGACTTATGGGTGGGTGGTATGCTGGAAGATGTAGTGGATGGTGCCAAAATGGGACCTACATTTTTGTGTATAATAGCACAACAAATGAAAGCATTTAGAGATGGAGATAGATTTTGGTATGAAAATCCGACTCAATTTACACCAGAACAGTTAGCTGAAATAAAGAGAACAAGTTTGGCAAAAATCATCTGTGAAAATGGTGATAATATTGATCATATTCAAAAGGACCCGTTTTTGAACGCTAAGTTTCCGAATGATATGTTTAAATGCTCGGAAATAAGAGACATTTCATTAGAGCCTTGGAGAAACTGCTGTCAAAAAAATCCAGTTGGATTGTGTGGTGAGCCGGCCTACTTCTATGTATCAACTGAATATTCACGAAAAAAAAGACATTTAAATGGAAAAGATAGCTTTTATTGATATTTGAAAATTATTTTTGAATAAGAAAAATTAGATTTTTAAAATCCATTTATTAAGTGTAATTTTTTTAGATGTAAGAAAAATATGTCATAGTTCATTTTAAAAATTCAAATAATTCAAGACTTAAAATCAAATTTTTTCAAAAAAATGTAAATATCAAAAAATTTTCCTTTAGAATAAATTCTTAAATATTAATTGCTTTCGTCTTAAAAAAAGTTTTAATCAGACTATTTAAAAATCAAATGTGTGAAAATCTTAGCTAAAAAATTAAGCATGAAAGAAAAAACTTTGCACGCTTATTAAAAATGATACGAATAATTTTCCCACGCCTAATACAAAATTTACTTTTTTCAGAAATAAAAAAATTAGACAATAAAATCTAATTAAAACGACTAATTTAAATCGACATTTACTTTAATATAGTAAATTTATTATGCTGTTAGCTACTTGTTTAAGTATTGAACAAATCAAAAAATAAAAAAATTGGGGTACCAAATCTTTAAATTTCTCTTATATTTCATATCTTAAGTCACTATTTATTTTTTAATCTAAAGAAGCTATAGCGCGACACAGATAAAAAAAAGTTGGAAGACCAAAAAAAAATAAATAACTTGTCAATTTTCATAGATTTTTTTTTATTTGTTTCTTAATTGATTTTAATTAAAATATATTTTTGTAACACTTATTTTTTGATCTTGAAAACCAATATCAGGTAATTAAAATGAGTATCAGTAATTGAAAAATCTGATCTTGAATTTCACTGATCTTGAAAATTGAAGATCATTGATCTTGAGTTTTAACAGACCCCAGATAAACATATCTATCATCTATAAATGATTAATAATTAATAGTTAAAAATTTTCAAAATAAAATTTTTTTTTATAAAAATTTTTCTCATTATTTTACTTAAAAAATTATTTTTCTTCAAAGTCAAACCTGCCATTTTAACTGAATTTTTTTTCCTTGATTATTTTTTATTAAAATATTTATTCTCAAAAGCTACAAAAAAAAGAAAAAATGAAAAATTATGTTCAAAAATTAATTCAAAAGACAAATAAATTTTTAAAACTAGCAAAATGAATCATCAATAAATCTGTAATATTTATATTTTTCCTTAAAATTTTTTATCTTTTTTTAATTTCCATTTTCTTAAACATTCACTTTTTTTCTATTTACGTAATCATTTGAATAGAGTGACATGTAATAAAAAATTAACACATTTTAAAACTACAAACAATTGTTAAAGCTTATATAAAATTCTTTATAAAATGAAAATTGAATTAACTTTATTTTTTAACTATGTTAAAGTTGGAGGTTTTTTTTTAGCATGGGTCAAATTTATTCATTTTTTAAGACATGTCATTAAAATTGAACATTACTCTTTTTAAAAACAATGCTCATTTTTTAGTGACATGTCACTAAATTCGGATAATTACGTTATGACAGTTCATCATTACCTCAACTTTTTAACTCTAACAATAATTCCATACAAAATGTTTCTCTATTATGAACATTTACTAAATTAATGATGATTCTTTAAGAAATTTTCACTAAATCTTTATTTATATAAAAATTTTATTTTTTTTGCCAAATCAAAAAAAAATTATTTTTCCAATTGTCCAACCTACCATGATTTTGTATCAATTTTTTTTAGAATTTAAATGAAAAATTATTTAAAAATACAGTGGTGTTCCGGATTTAGTAATTTACGATAATTTACGTAAAAAACAGTAAATTTACCGAATTTTACGTAAATTTCTTGATTTTACGTAAAATTTGGTAAATTTCGATCATTTTACGTAAATTTATGTAAAAAAAAAAATGTCCAAAAAATTGAAATAATTTGGCACTTTTTAAAAAAAAATGAATTTTTGTTATCCTTCAATGTTTATTTTCAAAATTATGAAAAAAAAAATTACCATAATTTACGTAAATTTTGGTAAAATGTAATCAATTTAATGGTAAAAAATAGTAAAAAATGGTAAAAAATGATTATTTAAAATTTTAAATTTGAAAAAATTTTTTTATTAGGTTGGTTATAATTTTTCAAACACTTTAAGGGTGAAAAATTAATTTTAATTTTCTTTTATTTTTATTATTTTTGTTGAAAGGCAAAGATTTAAGTAGAGAGCGCATTAGGGTATTTGAAATTGTTAAAAGAGAAATACCAGGTCAAAAAGATCAGAGATTAATGATTTAAAAATTATTAAATAGTTTTTTTATTTTTTTTTAATTTTTGAAGGAGCTTTAGAAATAGCTTAGAATTTTCTCTGATCTTTTTGACCTAGTATCTATTTTTGAAGGAAAACTATAAAATAAATAGGGGAAAAAGTTGATCTTCGACTGACTAAAATTTATCTCTCAAACAAGTAAATCCTTAACTGAAAATTATTCTAATTTTAAAATAAATCAAAAGATTTATTTAGAATATTATTTTAATTGATAATAATTCATATATAGCAAATATGTATCTATAAAGAAATTTTTTTAGACAAAGCCATCATTAGCTTTAATTTTGAAACCAAAAAATATTGCTTACCTTGGGTAAAATTTTCTATTTTTCTTATGGGACTTCAAATTTTAATAATGTAACAAAATGTCATTTAAATCTAAATAACTTTATTAAAAATCGAGTTATTTTTAAAGAATCAGCGATACTTGTTTGTCTAAATAATATCTATAACAATAAATATAAAAAAAACTTAAAAATAAAATTTAAAAATTATTTATTTTCAATAAAGTGAAATTCTTTTGGATCTTTATTAATCATTTTTAGCAAATAATTTTCCATATTTCCAAGTTCACTATACATTTTGTTAATAACAGATCCGACTTGGTTCTCTCTGTTCTTAGTGGTATCCAATAGAGTCGCAAGTCTATTGACCAGATCATTATCTTGCTCTTTGAAAAAATCCTTCAACTCTTCATCGGACTTCCAGCCGCTTAGCAATTGCTGGTGCAGTTTTTGATACTCGATCTCTAATTCATCTTGGGTCGTCAAATGATCAACTGCAAACTTATCCATGTACTTAAACTCGGGCTCAAATGCTTGTATCACCTCAGCAAATTTATTGTTTTGATCCTTGATTGTTTGCATCTTTAATCCAGTCTTGAGAATTTTATCTTCCAGCTCGACTGATTCTGCCTTTTGTTTTTTCATTTTTTCCAATGATTCAGCTCTTTTTGTCTCGAGAACAAATTCTAACTCATCCTGAAATCAAAATTAAATTTCAAAATATTTTCTTCAAATATAAGTACCCTCGAATCATTATGTTCCTTTATTTGCTGTTTGACTTGGATAATTTTGTTTTCAAAATTATTTTTTCGTGTTTTGGCATCTTCAGATAGATAAATGATATTTATGGTATTTTTGGTATGCCAAAAAATTCACGTTTTCTAATTTTTTAAACTAAAATTTTACCAAAAAATAATTCTGTATTATTTTTGCATGAAATGGTTCCCAGTTGGGACAAATGTATCTTCAATTAAAAAATCATGTTTGCTTTATTTTAAAATAATCCGAATGCATTAAGGTCTAGCTGTTTTCTTCTGGCTAGAATTTAAGTGAGGTCTCGTGCGTTTATTTTTAATTATTGATGTTTGTGTGTATGTATAAATAAAAAGATCAAAAGAGGTTATTTAAATTGAATTAAAGAATTCAAAAAAATTAAATGTAATAAATTTGCTTAGCAATTCGATCCAAAATAATAAACTAACTAAAAAAACGCAAATTTTTTGTCGCCCTCTAAAAATTAGTGCCTTACTTATCACAGATTTTCGCGTTTCTTCATAATCTTTGCATTTGTCTCTATAAAGTTTACATAAGTTCTTGTACTTAGGCTCCAATTCATTTAGTTCAATAAGATTTTTGTCATTTTCAGTGGTGTAAAAGCTATATTCTTTTTCCAAATTGCTCAAATTAGCTTCCAAATCTGATTTCATTCGGCCATAGATTGTAATAGCTTCATCCACTTCAGTTGTCAACCTATTTTTTTCTTTATCATTATGATTAATAATTTCATTCAATGATTTTTCCTAAAACAACTTTAAACTTTTTTATCTAAATTTTTGATAATTTTAAATTACTTTTTGCTGTAGTTCGGTCGTTCTGCTTTTATTTGAATTCATAAAAGTATCAACCGAAGATTGAAAAATAATCAAATTGGCATTAAAAGCCTCAATTTCGCCCAATTTAGCTTCACGCTCAGCTTGTTTAATCAATCGTGTCTCTCTTTCATGTTTTAGTTGATCTTTACACTGCTCAGCTTCTCGCTGCAGCGAATCCATTACTTGACTTAGTAAAAAGTTAACTAATTTATTTAGAGAGTTTTTTTTTTTAAATTATCTTTATTTTTTAATTAAAAAAATTAAAACTTAGTATTATTTTTGAATGATTTTTTGGGAACCGTTTTTGAAAACCATTAAAAAATGGAGAAGAAACTGACACTATAAACAAAGGCGTATTATTTTTTAATGACTCTAATTTATTAAAAATAATTTCTAATTTTATCACTAATTTTACTTAAAGATCTTACTTTTAAAAATAACATGCCAAAATTTCTTATTCTATTTAATAAAACTAATTAACAATTCTCTCAATTCTCTTATTAAAAATATCTTTAAAGTCTAATTGTATTGCATGCTAAACAACGATGTTTTTTCCTATTTCTTTTAGGCTTTTGACATAAAAAAATTAAATACCTAAATCAATAAATAGTGAAATTTTAATTTGATTTTATAAATCATTTAAATAATTTAAATGTCTAGCCAAAACACGTTTTTTAGTATAATAAAATTACTGCACTTACTGAGCTTCTTCATGTTCGATATCTTCAGATTCGCTAAGTAATTCCTGTTTAAAATCATTTAATTTAATATTTTGATTTTTAGAAAAGAAAATTTTGATTTAAATTATTTTTATTCAAACCCAAGAAAAATAAATAAGTATTTGAGAGTTTACCGATAAAGAAATAAATATAAATTTTAAACAAATAAGGTTTATAAATTACAAAATGAATAACTTCAGCACTTTTGGATAGAATGATTCATAAAACTACAAAAAAATTAAATTCTAATCAGGATTTTCCAAGTTAATTTTATGGTCCAGGAATGAATGTTCCAAACTAGACCAATTTAAACAATACAAACATTTTAAATTAAAATCTTAAATCGAAATTGAACAAAAAAATTTAAAATTAGCTTTGCAGATTTTAATGAGTAGATTACTTACTCAAAATAAAAAGACTAAAACTTTAAAAGGTCTTATCAAAAATTTAATTTGATTTTTCGAAAAAATTCTTAATAATTATTATTCTGATTTGTTTGCTTTTATTTAAAAGCTTTACTTTTTTCACTTAAACAAAAATGGTCCTAAATATAAATCTAAAAAAGCTTAATAAAAGTAAAATTATGAAGTAAAAAAAGAATTGATACAAAATACGAAATATTTTTTTTAATAATGGACATGGGGCATAGGGCAATATGAAAAAATATCAAAATTTTGAATTCTACGATATCTTCCTAAGAATTTGACGAGCTGAACCCAAAAATATCAAAAATCTGAAAATCGGAATTTTAATTTCGTTTCTAAAGATATTTTTATTTTTTGTAAAAAAACGTTTTCTTAAGGCTTTTTCATTTTCAATAATTGAAGAATCATTTTCGGAAATCGGACAACTTGTTCTATTTTGTTTTAATTTTTAAATAAGAAAATAAAGTATTAATTAATGAATTTTTTCACTCATTCATGCATCAAATTTTTTTCATTTTTAATTTTTTTAATATTTAAAAAAAATTAGGCATTGTGAATTTTTATACAAAAATTTAGTAAAATTTAAAAAATAAAATTCTTTTTCATCAATTCAAATTGATAATATTGAGCTTTTTAAACTTTGATGATGAAACAATATGAAACAAAATATGTTTCATTAAATTGAATCAACAAAAATTAATTTTAATTAACAAGGGAATATTAAAGATCAATTAAAATATTAATATTTTTAAATTTTTTCAAATTTAAATGTTAAAATTCTGTCATAGCTACTTAAACATTGTTTAAAAACAACTTTTAATTAGTAAGCTATAATTGTAAAAATTTTATTTTTTAGTAATAAAAATAGAATTTAAAATAGAATTTTATTAAAAATAATCAATTTATTGGCAAATATCACTTTTAATTTTTTCCTTAAACTGGACTGTTAAATGAAACATTGATCGTTTCACCTTTTTAAAACTTACAGAAAAATCTGAAACACAAAATCCATATTTTTATTAAGAATTTAAAATTTTGTGTTGGAATCTTTGTATGAAAATTTACAATGCCAAAAAATTGAGCAATTTTAGTAAACAAAATTATGGCACCTTCTTTTAAAAATAACAGATTGAAAAATATTCTCTAGAATTAAAGAATTTGGTTTTGTGAAATTCAGTACATAATGAAAAAAAGGACAGAAAAAATTTAAAAAAATTGAATAGTTTTTTTTCTAATATCAAAGGCTGCTAAATTTGCAGAGTTATGCAGAAATTAAATTTCAATAAAATCGAGCGTGGTGCATTTTGCAGAGATCCTGCACACCATTAGCAGACTTTTAAAGTTGATTCAACTTTAAATGTTGCACCATGCTGCATTTACAGAATTTATTTTAAACTTTTAGATAAAAAGTTATTCGATTTTTTTATATTTTTTCTGTTCTTTTTTTCATTTTATTCTAACTTTTAAAAGAGGAGGCTATGAAAGCTGAAAGTGATGGGTTTGATCCAAGAGACATTCAACATTGTGACAATCTGGCTCAAATTTTACAAGATTTAGTACTACATTTAACTCTTATTATTTTTATTTTCTAAAATTTTTTTAGGAATTCAGTATAAAAAAAATGCATGAAGAATTAGAAACCGAGACAATAAAAGCAAGTGTTTTTAGGCATGTATTTCACAAAACCAAAGAATTTTGATAAAAAAACATCAAAAAATATATAAGTTACTTATTTTTTTTTCAGAAATTTTTTAATCGTATTAAATATGTATTTCTGACAATGACTTTTGATCAACTAAACTGAAGAGCCAAATAATCTGGCAACAATAAAACATTTACGGGTACCCTATGAATACCATATTTCTAAACTTTTTAAAATCAAGACATACCTATGAGCTTGTTGATTTTCTCCAAGCTGAACATAAAGAGCTTGATTTTTTTCTTCCAATTCGGCTATTTCTTTGTATTTTTCACCAATTTCAGCTTTGATGCCATCGATAGATTTTTTAATGGCATCATTAATTTTTTGTAATTCTTTAAATCTGTCATAAATCTGCTTCAATTCAACTTTTTTACTCTCCTGCTCTTCTTTGAGATTTTTAACATTCTCAATCTCTTCGGTAGTTTGTTCAGCTGTTTCTTTAGTTTTTCTAATGGTATCTGTTTTATTTTGGTTATAATCTTGCTGAGTTTTGGCCTCTAAAGCAGTTAGTCGTAAACTTTCGGTCACCGATTCTTCATGTTCTCTTTGGTTCCGCTCAACCTGCTTAGTTCCATTTTTAATTTCAGATTTCAATTCTCTATTTAGCTGCTCATATCTCTCATTTTCTCTAAATAATATTCGAACAGACTTGTTGCTTTCCTGTACGGCTTTTTTGGCGGCTTGAACTTCTCTGAACAAGGCATTTAATTCAACAATTTATCTTTATCTTAATTACCTTAATTTAGTTTGATTAAACTCTTCTTGTTCCATTGCTTTGGCATTTGTTTCCCTCTAGTTCATTAATTTAGAATACAATTTCTGATTTTTTTAAATGATTTTACTTTTTCATCATCTAGTCCAATTTTGATATCGCGAGCCTCAGCCCTCTCTTTTATCAATTTTTCATTCAAGCTTAGCATATCTTCTTCTAAATCAAAAATCTAAAAGCAAAGATTGATAAAAGTTAACAAATTTTGTTTTTTTACAGTCTGATTAAGTTCTCTTAATAGATCTCTAGTTTCATTTAATCTTATTTGAGACAAAGCTTTGTGGGCCATTTGGTCATTTAACAATGTTATGATGTTTTCATGCTTGGTCTCCAACGAGCGTTTTTCTGGTCTTGTAAAATTCATAAAGTAAATTTTGACCGCTTTATAAAAATATTACTCCATTTGAGCAATTTCTTCAGACAACTGCTTGTCCTTTTTATGCAGGACTTCTATTTTTTTTGTCAATTCTTCTAATTTGTTCTTAAGGTCTAAAATTGCTTCCATGTTTGAATCTCTTGCTGCTTTCACATTTTCTTAAATAATTTTTTTTATCTAAATTTATTTAACAACTAGCAGCTTTTTATTTACCGCCAATCTCTCGCTGTAAATCGGACTCAAAGAAGGTCATTTTATGCCTAAAAACACTTGCTTTTATTGTCTCGGTTTCTAATTCTTCATGCATTTTTTTTATACTGAATTCCTAAAAAAAATTTTAGAAAATAAAAATAATAAGAGTTAAATGTAGTACTAAATCTTGTAAAATTTGAGCCAGATTGTCACAATGTTGAATGTCTCTTGGATCAAACCCATCACTTTCAGCTTTCATAGCCTCCTCTTTTAAAAGTTAGAATAAAAAAAGTATAATCAAATTTTTTTGTTGGTAAAAAAATGAAATTTATTGCTTTCGGACGGGTGTTCAAAAAATCCACAAGTTTTACAAGAAAAAAAAATTGTTAATCAAATTTTGTACAAAATTTAATAAATGCTCGATTTTAATAAAATAAAAAAAATCTAGTTGTTTCTTGATTTTTTAACAGAAAAAGATATGAAAGCTTTTACCTATAAATGAAACCTGTCCAATTTTTATCTAGATAATAAAATTATTTAATACCTAATTTAAAGAGCAATAATTGCTGACTTTTTATTTAATAAGATAATTTTTTTTAAATCTTTATATTTTGATTCAATCAAATTTCAGTTTTAAATTTTCTATTAAAAAAAAACAGCTATTTATACTATTGTATTATAGAATATATTTATCCTAAAAATTATCTGAATATTTTTTAGATATAAAAAATTTTAATAAAGTTCGATTTTTTTTCAAATTTAAATCAGAACTATTACACGTGGTAATTAAACTTTATTTTTTTTTAAACTATTTTAAAAAAATTATGAATTTTTTCAAGAAACTTTTACTAGAAATATTGATTATTATTTAGAAGTTATTTTCAGCCCAACTCAAAAAAATGATTTTGGTAACATGTTTAATGACTTATTAGTCACAAAACGTAGAGAAGCGAAGATAATATATTGTTTTATCAAAAAAGGCATTATTCGCAAATTGCGAATATTAATATATAGGTGAAGGCTGACAAACCAGAAAAAAAATATGTCTCTGACTTAAATATTTAAAATGGATGAGAAATCAAAAATAAAATTGAAAACCAGTGAATTAAATATATAAAAAATTGAAACTAAAAAGTTCAAAACCTATTTTTAGATAATAAAATAGAAAATGAAAGTGGATCAAAAATATTTGGTATAAATAACCAAGATATTTTACCAAGATAATCATTCAAATTAAAATAATTCAATTAAATAATTAAAAATATTCAATTAAATTTTCTAATCTAATTCTTAAAAATGACTTCAAAATTTACATTGGCATTTTTAGTTGTTCTCTTGTCAAGCACAGCTGTGCTGAGTACTTCCCTTGGTGAAAAACTTCAATCAACTGGTCTTAAATCCGAATCAAACAATTTGCAGTCTTCGTCAGGAAATCTTCAAGGAGCATTTGGATACGGTGGTGGCTATGGAGTGTATGATTATGGTTATGGCTATCCAAGCTACGGATATGGTTTGTATGACTATGGAATAGGTTACGGTGTTTCTGGATATGGTGGTGGATATGGTTACACATATCCTAGCTATGGATATGGATACGGTTATGGCTATCCAACTTATTACAAGAGAAGATGAACTATTTAAATCTCGCACAGATTAGATTAGTTTTTAATTTTTTTGTCAGCTTTTATTTGGTTTAATAATAAAATTTTAATGAAACATTTTTTGGTTTCAATTTTATTAAAAAAAAAGTCAAAATATTCACAGCGTCAATTTTCAATAAATCGAGAAAAGTTAAATTCAATCCGATTGAATTTATTTGACAATATATTTTTCCATTTTACCTTTCACAGTAATAAAGGATATAATATAGCTTATTCTAATAAAACGTTAAAACTGTTTTGAAGTAAATTAAACAAAATTTTAAGAGCTTCTTATTCAAACATTACTTAACAATAACACCTTTAAATCCTTTTTAAAAAACCAAGAATAAATCAAAAGCTAATAAAAAGCATCCTAAAATAAATAAGTAAAAATTAATTCAATTAATTCCTGAAGCTTAAAAGATATAAGCATTAAAAATTAGATATAATCTGTTACATAAAAAAAGATAAAGTATTTTTTTTAATTTTTATTAGAGATTTTATCAGGCTTGCCTTTTTATTTAATTTTTTATTTTTAACTGTCTGAACACTTTTTTCCTTCAATTAATAAATTTAAAAAAATCCCCTTTGAGATTCCATTTTAAGTTTTTTTTTCTAATCTTCCGATAAATAAAAAAATTACCTAATTGTTTGAGGTAGCTAAGGGCATTGTTGACAATCATAGACATCCTAATTAAAAAAATAAAATTAAAATAAAAAAATTTAGAAATTTTTCGTTAAAACCGAAGAGATAATCAAACCCTTGAGTATTTTCAGCAAAAAGAAAAATAATTTTTTAAACAAATTTATTTATTCAAATTATATTAAAATTTAAATAAACCATCATTTAACATAACAAGTCCAAAATTAACTTAAATAAAAAAACTAAAGCTCTAAAATTTTATTTTTTCTTGGTGTTTTTTTTCGATGTTTCGGACACTGATTTACTAGATAAATTTCGGCGTTCATTTTTAGAGCATCCATTCGGACTCATCAAATGCTCTTTCCAATTTTCTTCTCCCAGACCAATGTTTAAATGACACAATGGACACTTATTGGTATTTTTTTCGAATGGAATACATTTTTTAAGTTTGAAATGGAGATCATTCTCTTGCCCAATGTTAGTGTTTACCGCTTCGCTGCACCGTGGACACTCTTTATAATTATTTTTGAATTGACATTCTGTTAATAAGTGTTCATTTTGAGTTGCCACTTCTATCACTTGTTTGCAATTAGTACATTGCTTTAGCATTGGACACGACTTCCAAAAATGCATTTCAAAACCTTGTTTGGCAAATTTTTCATTCACATCTCCACAAAACATGCAAGTATTGTCTTGACCATATTCGGACTCGTCGATCATACTAGTCGGTGTTTTACGATCCAGGCTAGCATTTTGATTCGGAGTCTTTGAGCGGTTTTTTGTTGGGGTTCTTCGACCAGGTCGAGGTGTGTGCGAGCCCATATGGTCACTCTAAAAAATAAAAAATTTAAAATTGTTAATTTTAAAGTTTATTTATTTTTTTAGCAAAGCTTAAAAAAAGATTTTTTTAAATAAAATTTTTGATGAAGGTAGCAGATAGCCGATTAAAAAGGATCTTAAAATTCGGAATGAACATTGCAAAAAAAATCATTAATGATTATCAACTTCAAATAAAATTTTCTAATTTAAATTTTTTATAATGAAATAACTAAAATAAAAAAAATTAAATTTCATACCAGATTATAAACTAATTAATTTTTTAGTAGTCCGTTTTTTAATAATTTGGATCAAATTTTATTTTTGGAAAATTAGAATATTTTTTAGATGTTAATAGCTGATTCTAAAGATTTGTTAGTTAAGATAGTTTATTTTTTGAAAATTTATTCGATTTTTAATGTATTAATTTTTTATAAAATAATTTAGAAATATTTTTTCATATATTTAATTTTTGAAGTTTATTTTAAACATAAATGATGGCGGCTTGAGGAACCAAAAAGATCACTTTGACTTGTTGGTTTTTCTACAATAACACTAATTGCACTTATTCAATTATCCATTATTCTTTAGTTAATCAACATTATTTATTAAATAATATAGTTCAAATTTAGGTGCTTCCAAAGGATAAATTTTGATATGAGCTCTACTTATCCATATTAAACAAAATAAATTCTTCGAATAAACCTTCTTACTTGAGTTTCAAATAAAATTTTTGATTAAAAATATTTTGTGAATAGTCTTAATAATAAAAATTAAAAAAAATTAATAAATTAAAAGAATACATTTGTTTATTACTGATATTATAATTATGTTTATTGGCTTTACTCGACTTTTCTTAAGACTGAAAAGAATTTATTTGCTTTTCAATCCATTATGAAAAAGATCATAAGCAAGTAATTAGCTAATGAAGGAAAAATTCTTTTTAATTTAAAAATTTGTTAAATTGCTACAAAATTTTCAGCCAAAAAATTTCATCATTTTTAAAAGGTTCAAAGAAAAATTTAATCTCAGTTAAGGGTTTATCATTACTTGAAGGCTGATGAATAGTAAATTTTGGAAGCACCTTTATTTTTGCTTTTTTTATTGATTATACAATGTTTTATTCCTTAAAATAATTCCGAGAAATCAATAAGTTTAAAGCATTGTATATCTAATTGCATTGTAAAATTTTAATACAAAAATTACAATTTAAAAATTAAAATAGTTTTTGATATTTTGTCTGATGGAAAAATGATGGGTGTTCACATTAAAATATAAATGTTATTTTTTTTTAATTTTAATTTTTTTAATTAAATGTTATTTTTAATTTATTGATTAGTTTGAGGTTCTCGAAAAATGTGATTTTTTGATTATAGAATAAAAATTGGTGACCAAATTGACTAAAATTACAAATATTTACTAGACTATAACAGTTAAAAAAATTCAAAAATCTAGTCAATTAAAATTAATTTTAATAATTTTTAAACTATTTTAGTACAATAACTACAGTTCAAAAAGAAAAACGTTTTATTTTTTTTCTAATTTTGTAAGTCCTAAACTGTTGTAAAAAAATTTACGATAGTCTTTAGACTTAATTTACATTAGGAAAACAATCATCGACTTCAAATGGTTTGGAAAGTCCAGCTGGCCGCACTATGCGAGATAATTTAGCAATCGACAGACAACTTGCAAGAAACTGTGGTATCCGGCATAATTTCTTTACCAATAGAACAGCAGAATACTGGAACAAACTTGGTATAAAGTGAATGAAATAAATTATTGTCAGTGAATGAAATTAAATTGCATGTTTTTGCAGAAACTAAATTAGGGTGGCACAAAGTTTGTGTCAGTTGATACATTTTGCAGGACAATTTTTAGGCTCAAAGAGAAAAGCTATTTCATTTAAAAAATTTTTTTTGTTCTCTTTATTCCAATATTTACAATGCCCTTTTGTTTAGAGGAAATAAAAATGGTACATGGTTCAACTTTTAAAAATTATGAAAAACAGGGATGATTTGGACGAAATAAATCCTTTTCAATTAATCAACGATCAAGTCTGATTTTATAAAATCAATAAAAAAACATAGTAGTAAAATATTTTTTCTTCAATTGTACATAAACAAGATTTTACCCGTTGCTCTGCTGCCGGAATAATAAAAATTAAATAAACGAGAAATTATTTTTGATTATTTAATTTTTTAACTAAATATTTTATTTATCATATTGAAAAATTCTTATTATAAATTTATTTTAAAAAAAAATTCATATGTATTGACAAAATAATTAAATAAATATTTCTATACAGTATTTCACAAAAAGTTAGAATCAAACTTGTTTTACATTTGATTGTATTTTTGTTCGCTATTTCGTTAACTGGGCTATTTCTCGTTCAGTCTTTGTCTGATCTTTCAAAAGACCTACAATTTGCCATCTTTGTTGATCGGTTATTTTATTTTTACCCATTTTTCTCTATTTTGGCAAATTTTTATGTAGTCTTATTTTAATGAGATCAAGAAATAAGTAAAGTGTCGCATTTATTGGCAGGTATGGTCTCAAATCAAAGAAAAATAAGTTTTTTAGCAAATTCGGAAAAAAATTATACATGACATCCGATATCAAATTTTTAATTAAAAAAATTTGATTCCAACTTTTTGTACCAAATTTTTTTTCTTAAAAAGCTATTATTTGAAAAAAATTCATAATTAACGATTTTTTTAATTGCAAAAAAACAATATTTTTGTTTTTTTCAGTTTGATTCTAAGTTTTTGTGACATACTGTATTAAACAACATTTCTTGTAAGAAAAACTTGAATTAATGAACTTCAATGAAATTGAATATTTTTTTCTTTTCTTCTATTTTTTTTAATAAATAATTTATTTTTAAGTCGTAAAAAAATTAATATCTATTATGTTATATTTAAATATTAAAGTTAGTTATCGTAAGTATGTGCATGAAAATTTTATTTTTTTCACACATTTGGGTTTTAAATATTAAGATTAATGTAACCCTTTTGCAAGTAAATTAATTGAAGCACCTACAGTTGATGGTTTTAAAGTAGGTTTCGACTACTTAAAATATTTTTTTTAATCAGAAAATAAATTTAAACTATTAATTTTGATTTTTTAGTGTAATTTTTGTATTTAAAAAACAATTCAATACTTTTTTCACCTTTCATTTAACAAAAATCAACTTTACCTTGTCATAGTTTTGCAAAGGTTTTCCATCAATTGAATCAAATGCGTCATATAAACTGCGGTATTTTTTGTTTCGTCTATTCATGTCATTATCCGGAGGCAAATGCTTTCTTACTGCATTTCCATATTCCTTTTTGAATAAATATGTTTACCTTAATTTTAGAAAAAAATAAATTTTGTTACTCGATACATCTGCACTAGAATTTTGGCGGCCAATTCTCTACATTCGCCACAATTATGGTCCAGAGCTTGTGCACAAAATTTTGATATATTATCAACATTAAGTCCATTTTCTTTGGTTCCCAATCGTCGGACAAGTTCATCAATTATTTCAACCCGACTGAGAGCCAATCTAGGCGCTATCTGCAGCCGTATTGGTACTGTACAATAATTAGGCACTGTGTGTAGCGGCTTTATTTCCGTAAAAGTGGCCATTTCGACCAAATACTCTTGGGCTCGCTGTCTTAAACGAGCATTAGTATCGCCAGTCCTATGTATGAGCACTGGCAATGCTTTTTCCAGAACATAGTTTATATCACTTTTTCCGACTGAATGGTTGCTGGCAAACTCGGTGACTAAAAACTGGAACAAAGTGACTGTTTTATTGAATACACTAAACACATGGTCTTTGCACATTTTGGCGACCAAGATGCCCGATGCACGCATCAATAATTTAGCCTCCTCTCTTTCGCCCTTGTAATTAGTCAAATTATTGAACACTTCTTGGATGGCGTCTTCTCTGTTTTGGAAATTTTTACTGTATAATTTGGTGACTATTTGCTTTCCTAAATAATCATTCATCAAGGCTGCTTCTCTAACTTCTCGTTCAGACATTTCTTCTGTGCCGTCCATAGGGTCATAGGATTCTGGCTCGAAGTTATCTTGTTCTGTGACTAGGGCGTCATTTGACTGGGTTATTGGTCCCTCGTCATTTTCATTTGAAGGAAACTCATTTTTGTCTATTCGACTTTTGTTTGTATTTCGAAGAGTGGGTATAACTCGGTCTTCATACGGAGTTGGTGGTTTCTCTGGACGTTCGCTAATGCTCGCTCGGTTAGAACGAGGCGAGGTTTGAGAATTTCGTTGACGATTTGACAGTAAAGGTTTTGGTGAATGTATAACAGGTGACTTGCTTCCATTAGCTGAATCATAGTCCAAATCACCAGATAGCTAAATAGGGTAAGTTTAATTTTAAAAAGGTTTTATTTGGAAAATAAAGGTTAATCAGATTAGAGTTAAAATTTGTTAGTTTAATACCTCGATTGATTTTCGGTGAGATGTTCTTAAGTCAATTCTTGACTCAGCGTCGCTATTAAAATTAGCTCTTTTTTGAAGTAATTCTTTTGATTCAGGCTATAGAATTTAAGCAAATTTAAAAATAAAAAAAAAGCTCAAAAATCGCTTGGAAATTTAGGCTCAGTTGATTTACAAAAGATTTTGGGAAAGCAAGGCTTTGAAGCAGATTACATGGAACCAAGAGACAAACAATTTGTTAAAGATTATCTAAAAACAATAGTAAAAACAAGATAAATTGATATTGAAAATTTAAATATTATCTAATTTAAAGGTGTTCTTAGTTTTAAATTTAATTTATGAAAATAAATTGAAAATGGAAATTTTTGCTTGACAAAAATAAAATAATCTTTAAGCAAAAAATTTAATTAAAAATAAATAATTTTGAATTAGAATTTACATTTTATTTTTTTTCACATTTTTTATTTTAATAGCAAACAAACAAACTAATTCTCAAGATATAAAAAATTAAATTTAACTAGCTTTAATTTTAATAAAACGATTCTTTAATCAACTAATTTTAAACATTGTAGATGAAAAAAAAATAAAAAATAACTATCAAATAAAAATTACATTTGAATGTTAAAAAAATTGGTCTTGATTTTTTTGATTTTCTAGAAAATAAAATCGCCAATGCGATCTTTTTAGAAAAATCAAAAGGACTCTTTGAATATTTTGAAACTTTTGTTATTTACTATAAGGTTTTGTCAAAAAATTAAGATATGCTGTCAAAAGAAGTAAATCAATCAAAAGAAACAAAAGCATTACCAGCCGAAGATTTTGATGAATTTTGAAATTAAAGCTATTGGGATAAATTTTAGATTCTTGTTAAAAAAATTCACGAATGCCGAAGGTATATTCATACAAAGATTTCAAAAATTATGTCATGTACGAGAAATAAAGTGGTAATATGGTTATGAATAAGGATTAATAACCCAGAAAAAAACAATATGTATGAGAAATTAAAAATAAAATTGAAAACCAGTGAATTATTCGCAAATTGCGAATATTAATATATAGGTGAAGGCTGACAAACCAGAAAAAAAATATGTCTCTGACTTAAATATTTAAAATGGATGAGAAATCAAAAATAAAATTGAAAACCAGTGAATTAAATATATAAAAAATTGAAACTAAAAAGTTCAAAACCTATTTTTAGATAATAAAATAGAAAATGAAAGTGGATCAAAAATATTTGGTATAAATAACCAAGATATTTTACCAAGATAATCATTCAAATTAAAATAATTCAATTAAATAATTAAAAATATTCAATTAAATTTTCTAATCTAATTCTTAAAAATGACTTCAAAATTTACATTGGCATTTTTGGTTGTTCTCTTGTCAAACACAGCTGTGCTGAGTACTTCCCTTGGTGAAAAACTTCAATCAACTGGTCTTAAATCCGAATCAAACAATTTGCAGTCTTCGTCAGGAAATCTTCAAGGAGCATTTGGATACGGTGGTGGCTATGGAGTGTATGATTATGGTTATGGCTATCCAAGCTACGGATATGGTTTGTATGACTATGGAATAGGTTACGGTGTTTCTGGATATGGTGGTGGATATGGTTACACATATCCAAGCTATGGATATGGATACGGTTATGGCTATCCAACTTATTACAAGAGAAGATGAACTATTTAAATCTCGCACAGATTAGATTAGTTTTTAATTTTTTTTTGTCAGCTTTTATTTGGTTTAATAATAAAATTTTAATGAAACATTTTTTGGTTTCAATTTTATTAAAAAAAAGTCAAAATATTCATAGCGTCAATTTTCAGTAAATCGAGAAAAGTTAAATTCAATCCGATTGAATTTATTTGACAATATATTTTTCCATTTTACCTTTCACAGTAATAAAGGATATAATATAGCTTCTTCTAATAAAACGTTAAAACTGTTTTGAAGTAAATTAAACAAAATTTTAAGAGCTTCTTATTCAAACATTACTTAACAATAACACCTTTAAATTCTTTTTAAAAAACCAAGAATAAATAAAAAGCTAATAAAAAGCATCCTAAAATAAATAAGTAAAAATTAATTCAATTAATTCTTAATTTTTATAATTTAAAAAAAAACTTTAAAACTTTAAATACGCTAGACAATTTTTTCATGTTTAATTACATTTTTAATAATTCAAACCTTTATTTAATAAATTTGTTTGATTTTGCCATATTTATTTGAAAATTTAAAAATTTAAGCTGTCAAGAAAATAAACCTTTTAATCCCAATAGAGAAAATGATAGATTTTTAAATATTTTTAACAAATAGAGGTTCCATGTAAAAGCTTATAATAAGAAAAATAACAAAAATCTTACATCAATGAACTCGAGTAGATTATTTGCTTGCAATTGTCGATAAGTTTCTTTCCGGTATTCTTGTATTTGTTGCTTTTTTATTTTCGCTTTTTCGTAATCTTCTTCTTCAATAGCTTGACGTTTTTCGATATCGTAGCGAGCTAAACGCTCGCCGATCTTTTTTAATTCTAAAATAGCCAATTTAAGCCTCTTGGCTTCGTCATATCGTTCAGCTAGGTGACACAAAATTTATTTATTACAAGAAAAAATAGAGAAAACTAATGCCTACTTAAAACGCAATCTGTTTTTTTTTTATCCAATTTTCGAATTATTTGGCTTATTTCGGCATCTTGGTACATTGCAAATGCCAAATCATCCAGTGGTGAAATGTAGTCAGCTCGCTTGATAGCAGCCAGAACAGTAGGGTCCGCGTCGTTGTTCTTTAGCATTTCTTGGTTAATCTCGTCATCCAAATCGATTCCGATCACGTTTATAGCAATAATACCAACCTTGGGAAATCAGATATTTTTTTTTATTTTTTTTAATAAAGGTACCTGGTTGTAGACATTGAGTCGGTTTAGGAAATTTTTATGAAGAACTAGCTTTAGGAAAAGGCCCTCGGCATCTACATGAACAGATTTTAGTTCACGTGCTTTGAGATCAGTTTTTTCGTTAGATGATAATTCAACATATCTTAAGAAAAAAGAAGGAAATTATTTTGGAGAAAAAAGTCAGTGGAGGTTTACCCAAGTCGAGTGTATTTTGCGGAGTCAAAAGAACTCTCGTGGTCATCAGTCTCAGGACTGTCGCCAATGTAAAACTCAACTTTAGATGCAATCAAATATTGATGAGATAATATTTGCACTTTTTTAAGAACAATTTTTTTATTAAATTGTATTATTAAGTCTATAGGGTATAGACAATATCTATGATTAAGGTGTAAAAATTATTGACTCATTTATCTTTTAGAAAGAAAATACCTTTGTGAAGCCCATCCGTGCACTAAAGGTCCGTGCTTGTCAGAGTCTAAGTCGCTGGCGGGAAATTTTTCATCTTCACTAGTTACATGCACAACTTTAAATTCGATTTTTTTAGGCGGCATGTATTCTTTTTTAAACTTCATTAGAAAATATTATTAATCAAAGTACTATTTTAAAATAAAAGTTGAGGTTATTTTTGGTTTTTAAAATGATATTGGTCTAGGTACCAGTGTGTAATCAGTGGCTATAGAAACTCTTGAAAAACACAAGAAAATATTTCATTGTTTAAAGTTAATTATATAAGAAGTTTTGGCCAATTTATGGGGTTTAGATGAGTATTGCTTGTATACTGCGAATTTAAAAAATTGAAAAAGTTAATGCTGAAATAAAATTAAAAAAATAATAAAATTGCTGGTTGCTATGGTGATTATTCTATTTAGAATTATTTTTCTATTAGATGATTGCTAGGAACAGAATTTGTGTGCGAATGTGTTAAGACTTTTATTTTATTTGGAAAAAGAATTTTCTATTTATTTTTAATTTACTTAAATAAAATTAATTTTTTGCTTGTTTTGTTTATTATAGATTTCTAAATTGCGACAAAATATTTAAACTGTAAATATACAGAGACTTTGTTTTTTTTGTAATTGCTTGAATTGATTGTTAAAATTTAACAGTCAACTAGTTGGATTGAGGAAGATTTTAAATAACTTCCTAGCTCTAGTATCAAAAAAAGAAAGAAATATGGTGCTACAAAATAATTCCTATTTAGATATAAAGAAGCATATAAACAAAATCGAAAATTTATTCATGCTAATAACAGAAATACAATTCACGAATATGCAATCTAAATTTTTAATTTCTCGTAATGTAAAGAATAAATTTACTTTTTATATTATAATTAAGTTAAAGAATAAATTACTTTAAAAGTCTAAAGATTCGGTGAAATTCAGTATAAAAGAACAGAATAATGTGATTAAAAAATTGAATAACTTTATTCGCTGCGGTGAAGTTTGCAGACAAAATAAAAATTAAAGCAAAGCTAATTATTTTAAAAATTTAAAAAAAAATTGATGATTAGAAAATTTTTTGCATAAAAATCAGAAAATTGGATCGAGGACTCGAAATCCCTGAGGGTGAAAAAATCTTCAAAATATCTCTGCAATACGGGGCGAATGTTTAAACTACTTTCATCATAAAAATAGGGGCACCAGTTTCGACTGGGTAATAATTGCGGTGTAGATGATCAACTCGATGAAGTAACCTCTTTGTCAGATCGGTGCCGTTGCTCAAAAAGGTACTAGAAAAGGGGAACAATTTCCCTACCTTCACTAATATATTTCCTTATCTTCACTAATATATTTCCATCGTCACTAATAAAATAAAGCTCCACTTATAATATATAGCTCCACTATATAATTTGGGAATCATCTAATCAATTTTAAATATAAATCGAAAGTTTATTTATTTTTATTTATTTGTTTTCTGTGCCGAGCAAAAGCTCCTTCAGATTAAAAAAAAAAATCAAAATAAAATAAAGTTATATAAGATAGAATAAAAATTTTAAAAAAATAAAATGGTTTAAAATAGAGGAAAATTAATGAAATTGAACTAGAGAGTTAAAGGATACATATTTTTTAAAAATTGATTGTTCAGGGAAAAAAGAAGAAATTGTAAGGTAGCAATTAGACAATGGTTGGGTATTCAATATATCTTGATTCGAAACCTTCTTTGTATTCCTCCACCAGTCTAACAACCAATGGAATAGAATGTCTCAGTCCTGTCCCATCATATCTCTCACTCAAATCACAAAGCCGATTTGAGACTGTTAGCAATTTATGTTTATTAAAAGCCTGATGATGCAACATGTTGGAAGGAGTATCATATTAACTTTGTAACAACACATTTTAGACCTATCATATTATCATTATAACTTGAGGATAGCTCTGACTGCTGTATTCTGAACTGCTTGTAGTTTTTTGATAATATTTTCTGAAAATGAATTCAAGCAAGAAAAAGAATAGTCTAAGATTGATCCGACTAAAGATTTATATAAATTTCCTAGTGTGTTTATAGAAATAATCAATTATTTATATTTTGTGCCATCAGTACAAACGTGTAATTTATTTACTACATATGTGGAATTTATTATTAGTGAAGTATCCGGATGTATTGCCGAGGAGTTTCCTCTTGTACTTGGACAGGTAGTTAGCAACTTGTATACTTGAAGGTTCGGGTAGACGGTTCGTGTCAAGTAAAAAAAATCAAAGCTTTTCCGATTCCCGATCAGACCATTTCCCAATGCCATTAAAAGCAACTAAAAGATCGAAAGTTTTTTCCTCGTAATTCTCAGAATTGGTTTGATGGTGACGAATTTATTTAGATGAGGTTTAATTAATTAGAGTAGACTTCGAAATATATTAGGTTACATTTAATTTATTAGTGTAGATATTCATAATTATACTCAAATTGTTTAAGAAATTTGTATTTACAAGGCTCGACCATGAACAAATAAACCGCGATCTTGAACAACACATCAGGTCAACATCTTCTAATTGTCAACAAAGATTTGTTACTCCTTTTGACCTCTTCCAGAAAGCAAAAGAAGAAATCCAACGCACATAACATAAACCTCAATCAATTCATCTAACAAACTTTTCTTTTTAAATTATCCAAAAAAAAAAAAAATTGTATTACAGTAGAAGCTCTCAAAATGAACATCCTCAAATGTGAACAGCCCTATAAGTGAACACAAATTTCTTGCGACCGACCAAAATGAATCTTTTTACATGGCATAAAATCCCTCAAATGTGAACATGAAAAATTTAGAAAAAAGTGAACAAAAAACTCGAAAAAAATTTATTTACAGTTAAATTCAAAAATTTTTTTTAATATCTTCATAATATACATGACTTTTAAATTTATAATACATATTTTATTTAATTTTTAAAATAATCTTCGATTTTCGATTGTGTTTGGTGGGAAAAAAATAATTTTTACATTTGATATTTTTATATATCAAATGTAAAAATTTTTCCTCCATGGTTAGTTTATTATAGTTATTCAACTTGGATGCTGACATTTTTCTAATTAGAGATTAATTTTGAGATTCAAATTTTTGCATTAATTTTATCATCATTCAACTGATACTTCAATGAATACATGGTCTTATTTTTATTTTTATTTTTGTTTTACACAAAAATTAACTTAACATTTATTAATCTCACAAAAGTGAACAGTTCACTTTTGAGAGAGCATCCTCAAGTGTAAACAGCCCTATGAATGAACAAAAATCCCTTGCGACGGCGAGTGTTCACTTTTGAGGGATTCTACTGTATGCTTTTTATTTTATTTTTCACATATCTTAACAAACAGAACTGCATGAATCATGTGACTAGTTTTTTTTTTTTTTTTTTAGTTTTTTTTTTACTTAACAAATTTATCTTTTTCATTGGGCTGAAAGGAAGGACTAAGCTCCGTTCCAAACTGCCTGGGTTTCTTCCCAAACTATATTTTTAATAAATAAATAAATATATACTCAAAAGGAAATTTATTAGATGAAGAATAGATATTAATTAGATGACGAATTGGAAATATATTAGTGAAGGTAGGAAATGATAGCCCTAGAAAAGGAGATGAGCGCCTCACCATTATCCAATATATTGCATTTCGATTATTGCATGTCTTTATCAATCTATTTTCCCAAACGAACACTTCAAAAGTTAGCAAATACTTATTATTATTACATTTACAAACTATTACACATTGATATGACGGTGTCCAATTTGGAAGATTTTAACAAGCTTTGTAACAAATTGAGTAATTACAATTTAGAGTGTTACCAACACAGATTGATTAAAAAAATTGCACGTTTCATTTAAAAAATTTTTAATAATCAAAACTCCCCAAGCAGACTAAAAATGTCACTGGTCAAAAACAGCGGTCAAAAAAAATTGGTTGCGTATGAGTTAAGAAACAAAAACAAGTTCTTTTTACCGCACGAAGGTATCTACAACGACCACATGAAATGGACGTTCGTTTACTTTTACTCTAAATTCTTAAATAAATTTTTAGTAAGAGCCTGGATTTAACACCTAACCACTTCAACAGGAGAATTGAGAACAATATTAATTTGCATTTTCAAGTAACATAAGTTTTTCTCTTTATTTTTTCTTTTTTATTTCATTCTTTTTTTAAATTCTAACAATTTTTATATATTTTTTTTTTAAATCGTCATGGGACGTAGTTTAATTTTTCAATAATAATAAAAATAATAATAATAATTTTACTAAGATTTGTGAAATTTTTGCTAAATTTGATTTGAATTTTAGATTGTTTTATTATCAATCAGAAAAAATTATCTTTTTTTTTTTAAAACAATAAATGAGTTCAATCGACCCTTACAGGACTTGAAACTAGTCTCTTCGATTGAATTGAAAGTAGGAAAGAATAGGGAAAAAAATTTTAATAAGAAGAAAAAGTAATCGAACAATTGGTCCTAATAAGTTCTTATCTGTTTGAACGCTCAAAAGCTTAGAAATACAACTTCTAATAAAAAAATTAAATAAAAATAAAATTGGACATCCAAATAAAAATTTTAATTGAAACAAGAACAAATTTGAAAATTATATTTAGATAAGAAAATTTGAAACAAAAAAATTAGGTATAAATAGTCAAGAAATTTTACCAAGATAATCATTCAAATTAAAATAATTGAATCAAAATAATTAAAATTAAATTAATTTTCTATTGTAATTCTTAAAAATGACCTCAAAATTTACATTGGCATTTTTAGTTGTTCTCTTGTCAAGCACAGCTGTGCTGAGTACTTCCCTTGGTGAAAAACTTCAATCAACTGGTCTTAAATCCGAATCAAACAATTTGCAGTCTTCGTCAGGAAATCTTCAAGGAGCATTTGGATACGGTGGTGGCTATGGAGTGTATGATTATGGTTATGGCTATCCAAGCTACGGATATGGTTTGTATGACTATGGAATAGGTTACGGTGTTTCTGGATATGGTGGTGGATATGGTTACACATATCCTAGCTATGGATATGGATACGGTTATGGCTATCCAACTTATTACAAGAGAAGATGAACTATTTAAATCTCGCACAGATTAGATTAGTTTTTAATTTTTTTTTTGTCAGCTTTTATTTGGTTTAATAATAAAATTTTAATGAAACATTTTTTGGTTTCAATTTTATTAAAAAAAGTCAAAATATTCACAGCGTCAATTTTCAATAAATCGAGAAAAGTTAAATTCAATCCGATTGAATTTATTTGACAATATATTTTTCCATTTTACCTTTCACAGTAATAAAGGATATAATAAAGCTTATTCTAATAAAACGTTAAATCTGTTTTGAAGTAAATTAAACAAAATTTTAAGAGCTTCTTATTCAAACATTACTTAACAATAACACCTTTAAATTCTTTTTAAAAAACCAAGAATAAATAAAAAGCTAATAAAAAGCATCCTAAAATAAATAAGTAAAAATTAATTCAATTAATTCTTAATTTTTATAATTTAAAAAAAAACTTTAAAACTTTAAATACGCTAGACAATTTTTTCATGTTTAATTACATTTTTAATAATTCAAACCAAAGAAGAGAGTATTCATTATTTGTTTTGTCTTTTCTTGGTATATCGTTAATAAAAATACTAAATAGGAGGGCTAATTACTGAGCCTTGTGGTACTCCGGCTTTGATTGGGAAATCAAGTAGGGAAGAATATGCTTTATATACAATTAATTAATGATTCTGAATGAGATAATATCAATTTTATCCTTGATTTGTTCATAAAATGTTAAACTGCAAAAAAATAGACCAAATCAACTCAAATTAAATGATTCTTCAAAGATATTGGACTCAAATTCACTGAAAATTCATTATGAATTCATTGAGAAATCATTGAAAATTGAAATTGTTGAAATCAAATTTTTTCGCTAATAATTTACCAGGAAAATCAGAAATTAATTAATATAGAAGATCATTATCATTAAAAAGGAATATCTTCCAAAAGCATCCGATCTCTTAAGAAATTTTAAGAAACTTTTCTTGATATTTTTTTTATTAGCAGATAAATAACTTAATTATTTGAATATTAGTCACTTATTATCAACAAAAAAAAAATTCCAAAATAATTCTTTTCTTTTTATTTTAAATTTTATTCTTTTTAATTTTACTTTATTTTTGAATTTTTTTGTTTATCTGAAGGAGATTTAGCATGTCAGAGATAAATAAATAAATTAATAAATAATGCTGAGCAATATCAATGGATGAAGTTGTAAGAGATGGAATTTTTTCGGACTAATTATGTCTTGTTTTGTGAAAATCTGGAATATCAATTGCCGAATGATAATTTAATTTTTTTATTTATTTGTTTTCTGTACCGAGCTAGAGTGTCCTGGGAATAAATTATAAAAAAAATTGAAATAAAAATAAAGTAAATAAGCTTAAAAAAAACGTTAAGAAAGTTAAAAAAACATATATTGAAATAGGTTGTTACTTGTTACACATGTTTACATAGTTGAGGCTTCAAGGAAAAAAAGAGGAAATAGTAAGCTAGCTATTACACAATGGAGTTGGGTATTCAATATATCTCGATTCGAAACCTTCTTTGTATTCCTCCACCAGTCTTACGATCAATGGAATAGAATGACTCAGTACTGTCCCAACATATCTCTCACTCAACTCGAAAAGCCGATTCGAGACTGTTAGTAATTTAAGTTTATTATAAGCCTCATGATGCACCATGTTGGAGGGAGTGTCATATTTAACTAGAGGATATATCTGACTGCTGAATTCTGAATTGCTTGTAGTTTTTTGATATTATTTTCTGAAAATGAATTCAACTGCGCAATTTAATTGCAGAGTTTTTGCAGGGCCTTATCTAATATTTAGCATATTTTTTGCATTAGTTAGAATTTTTCAGAGAGATTTAATCAAATACCATTCAAAAGTTATTAAAAAATACTTTTTGATCTGATTTTAAGCCCTAAAGATTCATTTAAATTTCTTAGTGTTTACTTTTATTTATTTGTAAATCTGTACCGAGCTAATTCTCCTTCAGAATAAAAATATATACAATAAAAAAAATAAAAAAAAATAAAATTAAAAATAAAAATAAAGTTAAAATAAAAAAAAGGATTAAATAATTAAAAAAAATTAGTGAATAATTTATTTATTTTTTCATCTTCAAAGACTTGAAAATACAGAAGTGAATACAGCATCAAAGGAGAAATTAATGCATTTTCATAAAGTCATTTTTTAAACTCCTTTCTTTCCTTCAGAATGAAATATTTAATTGTTTGAACGAACTATGTCTTTTAATTATAAATCCAATATTTAATCACAAAATTAATTTAACTTTGTAAAATTTACAATTTATTTTTAAATGAAGATTTTTTAAACTTACATATAAAATAAATACAATCAATCGAAATAAATACGATTTTTTATAACATTAGTAAGACTTTTCTTTTACTTTAAAACAAAATTATATCAATTATTAGTTAAAAAAATAAAAAATTTTGTGTAAATCCACGAGCGACCTAGACAAAAATAGTATCAAGGTTTGTCTTTTTTGAACATTACTTTCTTTCGATATTAGATATACAGTGATGATTTGATCCTAGTGTTTTTCGAATTTACGTAAATTTTACGTAAATTTACGAATATGCGTAAAATTGGTAAAAATGTATAAAAATTTGTAAAAAAATTAAAAATTCAACCAAATTTTTTAGAACAATTTGCGAAATTTGTCCCTAATGGAGAAACTTTTGAAAAAGCTTTTGAGAAGGCGAGCAATTCATTAAGAAAGAATCATTCGGTTTTTAAAGCTAAAAAATTATAGATCAATTCATTATTAAATTTCAAAAATAAAAATAAAAATTTTTTGAATCAATTTTTTTATTCAAATTACTAAATTAATAAGGAAAGAAAAGCTAATATTCAAAAATCTATTCAAAATATTCAATTCACATATTTTTTAATGTTAACTTTGAAATATTTATTAATTCATATTAGAGATAAAGAAGAGATTGAAAGTTTAATGAAAAATAATGAAATATAATGAATAATAGTTTAAAAGTTTTATTAAATAATTTGATTGGATTTTCTGATTTTTTTTAGAAATTTTTACTGAAATTTACCTTTTCAAAGTACGGTCTTTACGTAAATTTACGTAAAAATCTGTAAATTTTTTTTTTCTCAAAATTTTTTTGATTTTGTTAAATTTACTAAAAAAACATAAAAATGGCCTAAAAAACGGCATTTTTTTGGCATTTTCCTTTTTACAAGTTTTTTCGTAAATTTTCGTAAATTAACATTTTTTTACATGTGTAATTTTACGAAAATTTACGTAAAATTTGGTAAAAAAACTATTATCAAATCATCACTGTACCTAAAATTATTTTTGTTTTGAATTTAAAAAAAAAAATTATAAACTAAAATTTCTTAATAAAATCAATACTTTTGGGTTGAGTGGGAAGAGGCAACAAAAATTCTAGTGAAACACCTAATTCAAAACTTCGACAATTATTTTGACTTTTTCATTAGTAAAGAACCATCATATTTAACAAAATTTTACACTACTCTTCAGAATAAAAATGAATAAGGATGTGGAATATGAAAATTATTTTTAAACTTAATAATTTTGCCTTAAATTTGTTTTAAAGTTTATTTCTTTAAGATTTAACAGTTTTCAAATACCTTTTTACAGAAACAAAAATAAAGATTTTTTTATTAGGCTAAAATTCAAACCAACTAACAGCCTTACCAAACTGAACAAACTTATTAAAAAAAAACATCGTTTGATTTAAAATTTACTTTGAAAATTATAAAATGCTAAATAACCTGATTTTATTTGAGAGATATTTTATTAAGTTAAGCCTTGAATTACAGCGAATAACCTCATGTTTCAGTTTGTTGGTTTCTATTCAGATCGTCAATACATAGAAAAAGAAAGATACTAGTTTTATTCTTTTCTCTTATTCAAGTCATTTGATTGACAGTAAGATTATCCCATCTTTTTAATCCCAAGTAAGATTATCCCATCTTTTTAATATCAGTAATTGGCAGGTTATTTTTCTATTTAACTTTTTTGAAATTTTGAAATTACGTTGTTTCATTAAAACTCAATACTTAAGCATGTTAAAATTTGAAATGTAATTACGCAATTATTTTTAGAAATGTAAAATAGAATAATAAACTTGCCAATTATTATTTTATTTATTTGGGTTGCTAAAACTTCATGTTCCACATTTCTTTACAGTTTACTTACTTACCGCTGGAAATTATATTAACCAAAAAAGATAATTGACAACTAATTTCTTATTAATAAAAAACTAAAATCTCATTTTATTAACTTTAATTTTATTTTTAATTTATTTTTTTTTATTTTTTTTTAACTTATTCTGAATGAGCTTTAGCTCGGTACAGAAAACAAATAAATTAATTAATAAATAAAATGATTCATTCACTTAATTTTAAATTGAATAATGTCTGAATCCAGCAAAAATACTGTTGAATTATTATCAATCAATTATCACATTGCAAAACTAATCGCACCCAATAGCGATCTTAAATGGGTATCCTTATAGATGACAAGATAACAATAAAAATTCAACAAGATACGTGTGTATCAATTCAAAATGTTAGCAAGTCGTGTTCAGTAGTCTTCTCTGGGTACAAAAAAGAGAGTGATAATCTAAACTTAAAATTTTATGGAATTATTGACGAAATTAAAGAAAGCTGCAATGAAAGGCTAAATATTATTAAGGTTTTGTCAAATAAAAAATGGGGTCTTACTCAAAACACACTAGGAAATTTATATAAATCTTAAGTCGGATCAATTTTAGACTATTTTTTTTCCTTGCTTGAATTCATTTTCAGAAAATAATATCAAAAAACTACAAGCAATTCAGAATTCAGCAGTCAGATATATCCTCTAGTTAAATATGACACTCCCTCCAACATGGTGCATCATGAGGCTTATAATAAACTTAAATTACTAACAGTCTCGAATCGGCTTTTCGAGTTGAGTGAGAGATATGTTGGGACAGTACTGAGTCATTCTATTCCATTGATCGTAAGACTGGTGGAGGAATACAAAGAAGGTTTCGAATCGAGATATATTGAATACCCAACTCCATTGTGTAATAGCTAGCTTACTATTTCCTCTTTTTTTCCTTGAAGCCTCAACTATGTAAACATGTGTAACAAGTAACAACCTATTTCAATATATGTTTTTTTAACTTTCTTTACATTTTTTTTAAGCTTATTTACTTTATTTTGATTTTTTTTTATCTCATTTTATTTACTTTAATTTTTTTTTTTATTTTGATTTTAATTTTTTTTAATTTATTCTGAAGGAGTCCTAGCTCGGTAAAAAAACAAATAAAAAAAAATAAATATAATGATTCATTCACTTAATTCTAAATTGAATAATGTCTGAATCCAGCAAAAATACTGTTGAATTATTATCAATCAATTATCACTTTGCAAAACTAATCGCACCCAGTAGCGATCTTAAATGGGTATCCTTATAGATGACAAGATAACAATAAAAATTAAACAAGATACGTGTGTATCAATTCAAAATGTTAAGCAAGTTTGACTTTAAAAGGAGACCAAGTAATAAAATTGAGAGGACTACATTATTACGACCCTTTAACAAAATAGTAAAAGCAACTCAAATTTAAAAAAAAGAAGTCTATGAGAAGAATGAAAAGTGAGCTACGCAATGCTAAAGAGATTTTGAGACGAATTTAGTAAATAATGGGGTTAGTGATAGAGTAATCGCTGCGCGGGTACCAACTATGAAAAAAATTTTATCTTGTCTTACAAAAATCAGAGCCAAAAATAATGAAAAAGAACCACAAGATTATTCAAATTTAGAATTAATTGTTGAATACAGTGTCACTAACTAAATTTAAGATATGATAACAAATCTTGTGATAACAGAATTATAATTTTTGTTTTTAGTTTAAGTTATTTAAGTTTGATCAGTAAAATTAGAGCTGAAGAAAATCAAAGAAAACACCAGGATTTTTTGGGCATAAATTCTAGTAGTTTTGATTTAATTTTTCATTTTATAACAAATTTTTTTTATTAATTAAATAAATTATAGTTTCATTAACAGTTTCTTATTTTATATTTCTGAAAAAAATGGAATAATATTCATATTTTTCTGGTAACAAAAAAAAGAAAATTTTCTTATTTAAAAAACGAGATAATTTTTTGAGGATAAAAAAAAACGTGATGATTTTACTTTTTACCAGTCTAGCTTGAATTAAAAGAAAAAAAACAGCTCGTTAATTTAATTCTGCATTTAGGACAACTTACGCATCTCCATTAAAAACAAAAAACTTATGCATTTTTCTAACTAATTCAAAGTCTACTCGTCATGGCAATTCACTTAACTCTGCACTCAGTTTTCTAGAAAATTAAATTAAATAAAAATAAAATTGGACATCCAAATAAAAATTTTAATTGAAACAAGAACAAATTTGAAAATTATATTTAGATAAGAAAATTTGAAACAAAAAAATTAGGTATAAATAGTCAAGAAATTTTACCAAGATAATCATTCAAATTAAAATAATTGAATCAAAATAATTAAAATTAAATTAATTTTCTATTGTAATTCTTAAAAATGACCTCAAAATTTACATTGGCATTTTTAGTTGTTCTCTTGTCAAGCACAGCTGTGCTGAGTACTTCCCTTGGTGAAAAACTTCAATCAACTGGTCTTAAATCCGAATCAAACAATTTGCAGTCTTCGTCAGGAAATCTTCAAGGAGCATTTGGATACGGTGGTGGCTATGGAGTGTATGATTATGGTTATGGCTATCCAAGCTACGGATATGGTTTGTATGACTATGGAATAGGTTACGGTGTTTCTGGATATGGTGGTGGATATGGTTACACATATCCTAGCTATGGATATGGATACGGTTATGGCTATCCAACTTATTACAAGAGAAGATGAACTATTTAAATCTCGCACAGATTAGATTAGTTTTTAATTTTTTTTTTGTCAGCTTTTATTTGGTTTAATAATAAAATTTTAATGAAACATTTTTTGGTTTCAATTTTATTAAAAAAAAAGTCAAAATATTCACAGCGTCAATTTTCAATAAATCGAGAAAAGTTAAATTCAATCCGATTGAATTTATTTGACAATATATTTTTCCATTTTACCTTTCACAGTAATAAAGGATATAATAAAGCTTATTCTAATAAAACGTTAAATCTGTTTTGAAGTAAATTAAACAAAATTTTAAGAGCTTCTTATTCAAACATTACTTAACAATAACACCTTTAAATCCTTTTTAAAAAACCAAGAATAAATCAAAAGCTAATAAAAAGCATCCTAAAATAAATAAGTAAAAATTAATTCAATTAATTCTTAATCTTTATAATTTAAAAAAAAACTTTAAAACTTTAAATACGCTAGACAATTTTTTCATGTTTAATTACATTTTTAATAATTCAAACCAAAGAAGAGAGTATTCATTATTTGTTTTGTCTTTTCTTGGTATATCGTTAATAAAAATACTAAATAGGAGTGGGCTAATTACTGAGCCTTGTGGTACTCCGGCTTTGATTGGGAAATCAAGTAGGGAAGAATATGCTTTATATACAATTAATTAATGATTCTGAATGAGATAATATCAATTTTATCCTTGATTTGTTCATAAAATGTTAAACTGCAAAAAATAGACCAAATCAACTCAAATTAAATGATTCTTCAAAGATATTGGACTCAAATTCACTGAAAATTCATTATGAATTCATTGAGAAATCATTGAAAATTGAAATTGTTGAAATCAAATTTTTCGCTAATAATTTACCAGGAAAATCAGAAATTAATTAATATAGAAGATCATTATCATTAAAAAGGAATATCTTCCAAAAGCATCCGATCTCTTAAGAAATTTTAAGAAACTTTTCTTGATATTTTTTTATTAGCAGATAAATAACTTAATTATTTGAATATTAGTCACTTATTATCAACAAAAAAAAAATTCCAAAATAATTCTTTTCTTTTTATTTTAAATTTTATTCTTTTTAATTTTACTTTATTTTTGAATTTTTTTGTTTATCTGAAGGAGATTTAGCATGTCAGAGATAAATAAATAAATTAATAAATAATGCTGAGCAATATCAATGGATGAAGTTGTAAGAGATGGAATTTTTTCGGACTAATTATGTCTTGTTTTGTGAAAATCTGGAATATCAATTGCCGAATGATAATTTAATTTAATTTTTTTATTTATTTGTTTTCTGTACCGAGCTAGAGTGTCCTGGGAATAAATTATAAAAAAAATTGAAATAAAAATAAAGTAAATAAGCTTAAAAAAAATGTAAAGAAAGTTAAAAAAACATATATTGAAATAGGTTGTTACTTGTTACACATGTTTACATAGTTGAGGCTTCAAGGAAAAAAAGAGGAAATAGTAAGCTAGCTATTACACAATGGAGTTGGGTATTCAATATATCTCGATTCGAAACCTTCTTTGTATTCCTCCACCAGTCTTACGATCAATGGAATAGAATGACTCAGTACTGTCCCAACATATCTCTCACTCAACTCGAAAAGCCGATTCGAGACTGTTAGTAATTTAAGTTTATTATAAGCCTCATGATGCACCATGTTGGAGGGAGTGTCATATTTAACTAGAGGATATATCTGACTGCTGAATTCTGAATTGCTTGTAGTTTTTTGATATTATTTTCTGAAAATGAATTCAACTGCGCAATTTAATTGCAGAGTTTTTGCAGGGCCTTATCTAATATTTAGCATATTTTTTGCATTAGTTAGAATTTTTCAGAGAGATTTAATCAAATACCATTCAAAAGTTATTAAAAAATACTTTTTGATCTGATTTTAAGCCCTAAAGATTCATTTAAATTTCTTAGTGTTTACTTTTATTTATTTGTAAATCTGTACCGAGCTAATTCTCCTTCAGAATAAAAATATATACAATAAAAAAAATAAAAAAATAAAATTAAAAATAAAAATAAAGTTAAAATAAAAAAAAGGATTAAATAATTAAAAAAAATTAGTGAATAATTTATTTATTTTTTCATCTTCAAAGACTTGAAAATACAGAAGTGAATACAGCATCAAAGGAGAAATTAATGCATTTTCATAAAGTCATTTTTTAAACTCCTTTCTTTCCTTCAGAATGAAATATTTAATTGTTTGAACGAACTATGTCTTTTAATTATAAATCCAATATTTAATCACAAAATTAATTTAACTTTGTAAAATTTACAATTTATTTTTAAATGAAGATTTTTTAAACTTACATATAAAATAAATACAATCAATCGAAATAAATACGATTTTTTATAACATTAGTAAGACTTTTCTTTTACTTTAAAACAAAATTATATCAATTATTAGTTAAAAAAAAATAAAAAATTTTGTGTAAATCCACGAGCGACCTAGACAAAAATAGTATCAAGGTTTGTCTTTTTTGAACATTACTTTCTTTCGATATTAGATATACAGTGATGATTTGATCCTAGTGTTTTTCGAATTTACGTAAATTTTACGTAAATTTACGAATATGCGTAAAATTGGTAAAAATGTATAAAAATTTGTAAAAAAATTAAAAATTCAACCAAATTTTTTAGAACAATTTGCGAAATTTGTCCCTAATGGAGAAACTTTTGAAAAAGCTTTTGAGAAGGCGAGCAATTCATTAAGAAAGAATCATTCGGTTTTTAAAGCTAAAAAATTATAGATCAATTCATTATTAAATTTCAAAAATAAAAATAAAAATTTTTTGAATCAATTTTTTTATTCAAATTACTAAATTAATAAGGAAAGAAAAGCTAATATTCAAAAATCTATTCAAAATATTCAATTCACATATTTTTTTAATGTTAACTTTGAAATATTTATTAATTCATATTAGAGATAAAGAAGAGATTGAAAGTTTAATGAAAAATAATGAAATATAATGAATAATAGTTTAAAAGTTTTATTAAATAATTTGATTGGATTTTCTGATTTTTTTTAGAAATTTTTACTGAAATTTACCTTTTCAAAGTACGGTCTTTACGTAAATTTACGTAAAAATCTGTAAATTTTTTTTTTCTCAAAATTTTTTTGATTTTGTTAAATTTACTAAAAAAACATAAAAATGGCCTAAAAAACGGCATTTTTTTGGCATTTTCCTTTTTACAAGTTTTTCGTAAATTTTCGTAAATTAACATTTTTTTACATGTGTAATTTTACGAAAATTTACGTAAAATTTGGTAAAAAAACTATTATCAAATCATCACTGTACCTAAAATTATTTTTGTTTTGAATTTAAAAAAAAAAATTATAAACTAAAATTTCTTAATAAAATCAATACTTTTGGGTTGAGTGGGAAGAGGCAACAAAAATTCTAGTGAAACACCTAATTCAAAACTTCGACAATTATTTTGACTTTTTCATTAGTAAAGAACCATCATATTTAACAAAATTTTACACTACTCTTCAGAATAAAAATGAATAAGGATGTGGAATATGAAAATTATTTTTAAACTTAATAATTTTGCCTTAAATTTGTTTTAAAGTTTATTTCTTTAAGATTTAACAGTTTTCAAATACCTTTTTACAGAAACAAAAATAAAGATTTTTTTATTAGGCTAAAATTCAAACCAACTAACAGCCTTACCAAACTGAACAAACTTATTAAAAAAAAACATCGTTTGATTTAAAATTTACTTTGAAAATTATAAAATGCTAAATAACCTGATTTTATTTGAGAGATATTTTATTAAGTTAAGCCTTGAATTACAGCGAATAACCTCATGTTTCAGTTTGTTGGTTTCTATTCAGATCGTCAATACATAGAAAAAGAAAGATACTAGTTTTATTCTTTTCTCTTATTCAAGTCATTTGATTGACAGTAAGATTATCCCATCTTTTTAATCCCAAGTAAGATTATCCCATCTTTTTAATATCAGTAATTGGCAGGTTATTTTTCTATTTAACTTTTTTGAAATTTTGAAATTACGTTGTTTCATTAAAACTCAATACTTAAGCATGTTAAAATTTGAAATGTAATTACGCAATTATTTTTAGAAATGTAAAATAGAATAATAAACTTGCCAATTATTATTTTATTTATTTGGGTTGCTAAAACTTCATGTTCCACATTTCTTTACAGTTTACTTACTTACCGCTGGAAATTATATTAACCAAAAAAAGATAATTGACAACTAATTTCTTATTAATAAAAAACTAAAATCTCATTTTATTAACTTTAATTTTATTTTTAATTTATTTTTTTTTATTTTTTTTTAACTTATTCTGAATGAGCTTTAGCTCGGTACAGAAAACAAATAAATTAATTAATAAATAAAATGATTCATTCACTTAATTTTAAATTGAATAATGTCTGAATCCAGCAAAAATACTGTTGAATTATTATCAATCAATTATCACATTGCAAAACTAATCGCACCCAATAGCGATCTTAAATGGGTATCCTTATAGATGACAAGATAACAATAAAAATTCAACAAGATACGTGTGTATCAATTCAAAATGTTAGCAAGTCGTGTTCAGTAGTCTTCTCTGGGTACAAAAAAGAGAGTGATAATCTAAACTTAAAATTTTATGGAATTATTGACGAAATTAAAGAAAGCTGCAATGAAAGGCTAAATATTATTAAGGTTTTTTCAAATAAAAAATGGGGTCTTACTCAAAACACACTAGGAAATTTATATAAATCTTAAGTCGGATCAATTTTAGACTATTTTTTTTCCTTGCTTGAATTCATTTTCAGAAAATAATATCAAAAAACTACAAGCAATTCAGAATTCAGCAGTCAGATATATCCTCTAGTTAAATACGACACTCCCTCCAACATGGTGCATCATGAGGCTTATAATAAACTTAAATTACTAACAGTCTCGAATCGGCTTTTCGAGTTGAGTGAGAGATATGTTGGGACAGTACTGAGTCATTCTATTCCATTGATCGTAAGACTGGTGGAGGAATACAAAGAAGGTTTCGAATCGAGATATATTGAATACCCAACTCCATTGTGTAATAGCTAGCTTACTATTTCCTCTTTTTTTCCTTGAAGCCTCAACTATGTAAACATGTGTAACAAGTAACAACCTATTTCAATATATGTTTTTTTAACTTTCTTAACGTTTTTTTAAGCTTATTTACTTTATTTTGATTTTTTTTTATCTCATTTTATTTACTTTAATTTTTTTTTTTATTTTGATTTTAATTTTTTTTAATTTATTCTGAAGGAGTCCTAGCTCGGTAAAAAAACAAATAAAAAAAAATAAATATAATGATTCATTCACTTAATTCTAAATTGAATAATGTCTGAATCCAGCAAAAATACTGTTGAATTATTATCAATCAATTATCACTTTGCAAAACTAATCGCACCCAGTAGCGATCTTAAATGGGTATCCTTATAGATGACAAGATAACAATAAAAATTCAACAAGATACGTGTGTATCAATTCAAAATGTTAAGCAAGTTTGACTTTAAAAGGAGACCAAGTAATAAAATTGAGAGGACTACATTATTACGACCCTTTAACAAAATAGTAAAAGCAACTCAAATTTAAAAAAAGAAGTCTATGAGAAGAATGAAAAGTGAGTTACGCAATGCTAAAGAGATTTTGAGACGAATTTAGTAAATAATGGGGTTAGTGATAGAGTAATCGCTGCGCGGGTACCAACTATGAAAAAAATTTTATCTTGTCTTACAAAAATCAGAGCCAAAAATAATGAAAAAGAACCAAAAGATAATTCAAATTTAGAATTAATTGTTGAATACAGTGTCACTAACTAAATTTAAGATATGATAACAAATCTTGTGATAACAGAATTATAATTTTTGTTTTTAGTTTAAGTTATTTAAGTTTGATCAGTAAAATTAGAGCTGAAGAAAATCAAAGAAAACACCAGGATTTTTTGGGCATAAATTCTAGTAGTTTTGATTTAATTTTTCATTTTATAACAAATTTTTTTTATTAATTAAATAAATTATAGTTTCATTAACAGTTTCTTATTTTATATTTCTGAAAAAAATGGAATAATATTCATATTTTTCTGGTAACAAAAAAAAAAGAAAATTTTCTTATTTAAAAAACGAGATAATTTTTTGAGGATAAAAAAAAACGTGATGATTTTACTTTTTACCAGTCTAGCTTGAATTAAAAGAAAAAAAACAGCTCGTTAATTTAATTCTGCATTTAGGACAACTTACGCATCTCCATTAAAAACAAAAAACTTATGCATTTTTCTAACTAATTCAAAGTCTACTCGTCATGGCAATTCACTTAACTCTGCACTCAGTTTTCTAGAAACGTATTATTCGTGCAAAATTCTTCAATTAAAATGAAATTTTATGACTATAATGTCTCAGTGAACCTCAATTCCAAACAAAAGAGAAAAAAAAATAAAAATAAAATCATCACTAACCTCTTTTTGTTCATTTAGACCTCAATTGACTGATTAATTTCCCCAAATCAGCCAAACAAATCACAACAACAAAATGAGCTTTTACGGCTACCCGAACACAGGCACATTCAAGTAAACTAAATTAGAAACCACTCTCGGCCATTCTTTTCACTCTAACCTTAAATTTAAGTGCCAACTACCAGCAAGCCTACGCTGCAGCCTACAACCAGTATCAAGCGGCCTACAACGCCGCCACATTCAACCCCATAAACCAAGCTCAGACGGCACAGGCAAGCACTCAAAGTCAAGCAGGGCCGGCGCCGGGCGGAGTTTCCATATCGCAGCCGGCGCAAAAATACGATTACCAGCAACAGGCTGCCGCGGCAGCGAACAAAGCAGCAATGAACGCCACAGCCGCGTTCTATGCCCAAGCCTACAACTACAACAAGGGCCAGGCGGGCGCCAAATGGAACCAAACAATGCTAGGCGCAGTGCCGCCTCTCACAACCACTCCTGGACAGCTGACACCTCCGGGGCAAAAAAAAGCCAAATTCAAGCCAAGACCAGGCGCTCAGGTTCAGATGTTCTACTGTGAAACATGCAAGATAAGCTGTGCCGGCCCTCAGACTTACAAAGAGCATCTGGAGGGGCAAAAGCACAAGAAAAAAGATGCCCTGCTCAAGGCAAACGAGAAAAAGGTGGAGACAAGCGCTGCACCGGGAGCTGAAAGTCACAAGACCTTCAACCGCTTCAAAAATCAAAACATAATCCAGTGTCCGCTGTGTGAAGTGGCGTGCACTGGTCGTGACGCCTATGCTGCTCACATTCGAGGCTCCAAGCATCAAAAGACGCTCAAACTCCACCAAAAGCTGGGCAAGCCGATCCCGGCCGACTTGCTTGTTCCTCAGGCCAACGCCAGTGTAAAGAATGTAGCTCCGGTGCCTCCGCCCAGCAAGCCGGGCACTGTGATCATCACAGCGCCGCCCAAAGTCAGTGTGCTGCCGGTCGAGACCGGTCCCAATTTGGCCCAGTTGAACACCACTTCGGACGCGGCGCCCACCAATCCCTTCATGGATCAGCCCGAGGAAGAACACGACACTTCTAATCATGAGCCGATCGGACGAGAGTACATCGAAACGCGCATGGAAGGAAAGATACTGACTTTCTATTGCAAGCTGTGCGATTGCAAATTCAATGATCCGAATGCCAAAGACATGCACACCAAGGGAAGGAGACATAGGCTGGCGTACAAGAAAAAAGTTGATCCCAGTTTGGTTGTTGATTTGAAGGGTCCGATGGCTAAAATGGTCAAGAATGGTCGCTTGGCCAAAAGCAAGCCGCATGACTTGAGCGCAGCAAACGACTCCAAGCCTCCCTTGCTAAATGAACCAAGTGCCCAAGGCCAAAACATTCAATCCCTTATGTCACAAAATATAAAGTAATTATTTTTTCTTTTTATTTATTTGGAATAGTTTTACAACAATTGCATTACTACGAGAACCATAGTAAAATATTAGCACAAAATTGTTTCATAATTTCAGAGTTGGTCAAAAGTCGACACTTTAAATAAAAGTAGAAAATAATAAAATAAACAATTAACTTAAGCTTTAAAAACGTTTAAAATAGAAAATTTTTATTCATTTATTTGTTTAGCTGTATCGAGCTAAGGCTCATTCAGATTGAAAATACTAGAATATATAAATAAAAAATTCAATTTTAATTTTTGGGGGAATTTAATTTTTTTTGGCAAGGGGGTCTGAATCTTTACAGCCTTAAATAAAGTATATCTTATTTAAGCTTTTTTATCTCAGAATTTTAAACGAATCTTCTCGATCGACACATTTTCTGATAGAGAATTAAATGCTCGGTATTCTGAGCTGGTTATTTAAAAAAAAAAATTGAGAATTTTTTCGGAAAAATTTTGACATTTTGTAACTTTTTCGGGATTTACTTTTTTCCAAACCCCTTAACCTATATATTTTTATACAAATTCTAAAACTAGACAAAATTCTGAACAAAACTATGGTTTTACTTTTTTATTTATTTAGTTTAAAATTTTTTATTATCGTTCAAAAAGTGTACATTTTAAAAAAAAAATTTGAAATAATTTCAAATTTATTAAAATAAATGTTAATTTTTATTAAATTAAAAAATTTAAGTTTCAAAAGCTGCCCGATATACGGAAAAGCAGCTGAATATAGAGCATTTAATTCTCTATCTGAAAATGTGTCGATCGAGAAGATTCGTTTGATAAAATTCTGAGATAAAAAAGCTTAAATATGATATACTTTTTTAAGGCTGTAAAGTGTCAGACCCCCATAAAATTTTGGCTAATCCCTAAAATTTTAGATTCTACGTTTTCATATACGTAGAATCTAAATAAAAATAAATAAAAATAAAGTAAAATTAGCTGAATAAATGAAAGTTAAGAAGACATGAATTGGAATAGATTGTTACATGTGTTACAGTTTTTATTTTTTTTGATATGTAGTGAGTAAGGTACAAAACTAATTAAATTCCATGGACGAAGACAAGAAATTACACTATGGTGTTTGTATAATAATTTATCATTATTTTGAAAAGTTAATTTTTTAATTTTGATATTATTCATTGTGTTTTTTTTTATTGAACCAAACCGAATCAGATATTTGTTGGTACTTTTTTATAAACTAGCCTATGAGTCTAAATAAAATGAATAAAATAAATAAATCACTATTGATTGAGTAAAATTCAGTAATTTCACTAAGAATTTTCTCATAGTAATCAACTCGATTAATGTTTTTGTGTTTTCGTGGCGCCAAATAAATTTATCCATATAAGAGTTCAAATATGCCCGAGAGCATCCATGCATTTCCATGCAAAGTTTTTTTGAATGTTTCCATAATCCTTCTTTAGTATTCGTACAAGCACCATTAACCAGCTCAACAAACTTAAATTTATGATTAACTGTCAAATGCTTAAAGTTTTTCTTTCCAATCAATTTTTTTGACATAAAAATTTAAAAAAAAATAAGTTAATAAATTTAAATTTGAAAAACGATTTTATTGTGTGAGAAAACATTCTCTTAAACCACTAGACTCATAATAATTTTTGTGATATAAATTAAATTAAATTTGTGATTGACAAAAAATAAAATTTTGCTAGAAAATATAATTTGTTACTAAAATTTAATTTTTATCAAAAGTTACTGTTATAAATTTTCGCTCAAACTATAAATGAAAAAAATTTCCATGGAACTTACACGTCTTTATAGATTATCAAAATGCCAATTTTTTAGCAGAGTTTATGCAAAGGCTGATTTTAAATTCAAAAAAATTTTACTTTATTTAAAACATCTTAAAATTTAATACATTGATTTTAATTTTACTTTTCAATTTTAATCATCTCATCCACCGGAAAAATTTTAGAAAAGATTAGTTAAAAAAATGAAAAATACTGAGAATTTAATAATTTAATTAATTTTTTTCCTTGAGATCGCAAATCTTATGCAATTAAACATTAAAAATAACTTGAATTCAAAATTAAATTTATTTAAAAATTACAGTGCCGGAAATTAACTTGTCACATCATATCATCTGATATCATTTAATATCATTTAATAACATTTTTTTAAACTTTACTCATTTCAGCTGATATCAGCTATTATCATTTGATGGCAGATAATATCAGGTGAATTAAAATTTGAATTTTTTTATGTAGAAATTTGTAAATAATTTTTTTTCTGATATTTGCTGATATCAGTAGATATTATATGATATGATGTGACTAGTTAATTTCCGGCACTGTAATTCACCCAATTTAAACATTTAAATTCCTCTATTCTCTTTTGATAGACTTTAGTATATTTTTTTTGATTTTTCATGCATATATATATATTTCCTAAAAGGAATCGAATAGATACTTGTAAATATCGAAAAATCATCTCAAAAAAATTACTATTAGAAATTTAATTATTAAATTTGATCTAATTAACTAGACCTGTTACGCACATTGGCATGAACAGATACAGCTACAATCCAATGCAGCAGCAGTATCAACAAAGCAAAGGCGAATCGTTTGACGATAGACACGTCATTTTCAAACATAATTTAATCTATCCAAGTCAAGATGAGGTAAATAAAAAAAAAATATTTTTTGGTTAATTCTCTTTATTAATAAATTTTTATTAATAAATTTAGATAAATGCAATACAAGAAATAGTAACCAGCACAGAAAAGGCTTTAAAACTAGTTTCGGACCAAATATCTCAAGAGTTAGTATTTGGAAAATTTAAAATTTTATTTTTTAAAAAATTTATAATCTAGAGACGCTCCATTAAAAACTGAGCCAGAGCAGAATCAGCCATCGAACACCGAACAGAGTCCAGAGGCTCCCAAGTCCGCTGAAGAGATCCGGTCCCTCAAAGGGGTCATGAGAGTAGGCCTGTTGGCCAAAGGACTTCTATTAAAAAGTGACACTGATGTAAAATTAATTGTGATATGCGCCAATAAGCCAACCAAGGCTCTGCTAGAAAGGGTACACAAAATACTCTTGCTAAAAATTGAGATAGTCTCGCCAGAGATTAAATATTCTGTCATACTTGACAAAGAAGCTGAGACAATTCTAATAGTTCGCTTGACATTTAACGACGTTCAGCCATTGATCACTTGCAGAGTTCTTCTTACATCACCCCAAGTTAGAGGTAAGTTGAAAATTTTCGCTTTATTAAGCTATTTTTTGGTCATTTTTTTAACAATATGAATTTTGTAAAGAGCAATTAAGTCTAAATGAGCCAGAAAACAATGATTTATTGGAAAAACAAAAGTGTTTGGATTCATTGGCTGATTTACGCCATGCTAAATGGTTCCAGGTTCGACTTTACTTTTTAATCCGCGTTTTAGATCGATTGGCATTTATCAGTGATTTTTGACTTCAAAAAAAAAAAGTTGAACTTAGAACAAAAAAAATAAACCAGCAAAAAATTCATATTTTTAAAATTTATCAAAATCTTATGAAAACGTGGCGCGTTTTCACGAGATTAAAGATTAGAAATAAGCAATTTCTAATTTTGCATCGGGATCTTTGGTCCTAAAAGACTACAGGTCGTGACATGCTTTTTGTCTTGATGAGCCGAATCAGTGGTTTAGTCCAAGCTTTATTTTGATGCCATTAAATCACTGATAATTGGATAATCGTTCCAAACGATCATCTTTATTTAAACTTGACTAATTATTTAGGCCAGAGCTGGACAAGTGCCCAGTTGCGTGGTCACTATTCGTATAATGAGAGATTTTTGCCGGCGTAATCCCACATGGTCATGCCTGAGTCAATGGGTAAGAAAATTAAAAAGGAAAAAAAAATTAATTTTTTATTAAAAATTAAAAGGCTCTTGAACTTTTGGTTGAAAGAAGTTTGAGCAGTGCTAATCAAAACATGTCACCTGGCGAAGCTTTTAGACGCGTGCTTGAGTGCGTCTCCGCTGGCATCCTTTTGCCAAGTAATTATCCTCGAAGGCTAAAAATAAAAAGAGAATATTTTTTAAAAATATAAATTTTCAGGTGAGACTGGAATTGTAGATCCATGTGAAAAAGAAACTGTGGATGTGACAGAAAATTTGACAAACCAACAAAGGGAAGAATTGACTGCTAGTGCTCATGTAAATTCTTCTTTGTGTTTTCGATTTCAAAAAATTATTTTTTCTTGTAAAGATGGCATTAAGATTGATGGCTTTTAAGCAAATTTACAAAGTGTTGGGAATAGAGCTGATCAGTCAGCCTTTGCATAGAAGAGTCCCTATGAAGAGACAGCATGATAACGAGGCCGAGGAAGCCAGTAAGCTAGATTTAACTTCAAATTTTATCTGCTAATACTTAATTTAGCTGAAGAGAAAAAGGAAAAAAAAGATGACGAAAAAGAAAATGTCGAAAATTCCACAGAGACTAATACCAAATTTGTTCAAAATAGTCAAAAAGCTTAAACTCATCTTTGTATTAATATTGATTGTTGTTTTTTCGTTCATTTAATCTTTTCTTTTAAATTAATAAAAAATTAAATTTTATGTCTTAATTATTTGGATCGCATATGAAATGGTTCCGAGAATGAGCTTTTTCTTTTACTCTAAAATAAATTTGTAAATTAGCTACGAAGCTTTTTTTGTTTAAATAAATAAAAATGTTCAACAATTTAATTAAATTTTTATTCAAAATAGTGTTATTGTATGATTATAGTGTAAGTCATTTTTATTGCAAAGCAAAATTTCGGTTAATTTTACTTTAAAATCTTATATTAAAAATACTTAGCACAAACATAGATCACTTTTTTTTGTTACAAGAATCATATAATTATTTTTCAATCTTATGTTTAGTTGGTTGAATAATTTCACTTTGATGTAAATATACATTTTTTAGAAAAATTTTTCAAAAAAGTGTTAAAAATCACAATAATAGATAGATTTAAATAATTTCTTGTTAATCTCATAATTTTGTATATTCTTGCAAATTTTTATGAGGCTACCCAATTTCTATCTATTAACAGTTATTGATTAAAAAGCAATTTTCAATAATTTTCATATTAGGTCTTTTATTACACTTTTTTCATATTAACTTTTGATCAGTCGAATGTGAAAATGATTTTGAATAAGATGGTTTTTTTAACATTAAAAACATTTTAACTCCTGAATTTTATTTAAAATTCATTTACCGTGCAAATTATGGAAAAACTCATGAAAAAGCCAATAATCAAATTTCTTACAGTCAAAAAGTTACTTTCCATTTAGAAACAAGGCTTTTTGAATTCTACAACACCAACTAACTTGAAATGATGGGGTTGATAACTGACACGCTTATACACGTAACACAATCGACATTGTTTATTTCGACTATCCAAAAGCATTTGACATCGTATCACAAAAATGGCTTTTACTTATATTAGAAAAACATAGTCTTGATAAAAAAATAGTCAATTGATCAAAGCGTAACTTAATGGTCGTCAACAAAGAGTTGTCCAAGGGAACACAGTTTCAGCTTGGACTTAAGTCTCACGTGATGCACCACAAGGATCCGTCTTATAGCAGATACTTTTCATCATATATATAAACGACTTAATTGATTAATTAAGCAGTTTTTATGAATTATTTGCAAACGATACTAAATTAGGAACGATGCTTGATCAAAATGAAAAGTTTGATTTACTCAGAAACGACATAAATTAAATTTAATAACATAAATTCTGATGGTTTAAAACTTGACATATTAGTGTATGCTAACTATGTTCTCCTCTTAAGTACAACGAAAAAAAGGTCTCCAAGAACTAATCGATAACATTCAAGCATATGGTGAAGTAAATGAAATAACATATAACCCAGAAAAAACGACGCTCATGATTTTAAACAAAAAGATCAAATGATCAGCCTATGAACCGAGAATAGATCTATGACAAGATAAAGAATAGCTTTACAATATCGAGATAAAACAACTCGAACATTTTAAGTATCGAGGAATCGAAATCACTTACGACTATAGTCACTCTAAATATTAAGAACAAAGAAAAAAAGGCGCAACTGCAGAAGATTAAATCACTTGGTCTGCTTGACAACAACCTACATCTAACAATGAAAAGTCACCTCTATAGAACATTTATACGGCCAGTATTACTCTATGGAAGACATCCTAAAAATTAAGAGGGTAGAAGGCTACACTGTAAAGACGATACTTGGCATCCCAATTAGGTGCAGGACAGCGAATTTATTCATTGTCCTAAAAATAGAACCACAAAACAATATATTCAGGTCTTAAAGAACGACATCGTCGTAAACCTATTAAAGAAAAACTACATACTCTCGATTATCGAAAACACAAAATCACCAGAACAAAAAGATCAATTGAAGAAATTGATAACAACACCTAAGGCAGGAACTCAACGAGCTCGAGTTAAAAGTAGAAGAACTTTTCTCGATTGACAAATACATTTTGAAAACCGAGATAAGATCGAACTGTAAGAACATCCCCATAGTGAACGAACTAAATAAAATTTTTGCTCCAGAAGGAACACTGTTTTGCTAGAAAACTTTTAACTTAAGCGTTTTATTCAAAATAAAAGTGGTTATACATTTTTTAATTCAAAGTTTTTTTTCGTCTAATTCGATAGAATTTTTCAAATTAGTAATTTTTTTTGACAATTTTTGATCCGATGACGAAACAAGTTTGAACTGACCTTATTTGCTTATCGTTTTCAGCGGGTCTTAATTAGTAGAAAATAATTTTACTAGAATTTTAAGATAGCCGATGAGTCCGTTGTCTAATGTTGTTATTTTTTATGGGTTAAGAGGTTAATGAGGTATCACCTCAATTCCCAAAAATCCAAACCATTTACCCCTAAAAATAAAATATTTAACATAATTAGACTGAAAGGACAAAAATGATCACAATGACGTCAATTTCTATGAAAAATTTAAAATTTTGTTTCTCCTTTTTTTACAAAAATAATTTGATTTTATTTGAAAAAAATATTCATTCTGTAATATCAAAAATCGTCAATAAATTATAAAATGAATCAGAACAAACAAAAAGAAGTTAAAAAAAAAAGTATTCGATGGAAGATCTTGATAACGCATAGAAAGATGTTTTTTTAAAAAAAATCGAACACTATTCAAGCTTCAAATTTATCAACATTCCGAGACTGACCTTTTTAACTAATCTTTTTAGCTAAAAAAAAATCAAACATAAAATTTATTTTGAATTCGTTAATAATTCGTTTAAATTTTTTTCTAAATAGTTATGTTGTAGCGTATATTTAAAAAGATAATAATAAAGAATATTTTAAATATTTATGTTTTTAAAAATAACATTTAAAATCCTTTTTTTAATTCTTATTGGGCTAATTGCGTGAATTCGGTGAATATCCTGAAAAAGAGGTTAGTTCTCGGGCTAAATATTTACAAAATCAGGGGTAACTGGGTTAACCTAATTTACCCAATAAGGCCTCACCCAATTAACCGCAGGAGGTAAAGGGGTGCCTAGAAAAAACTGGTCTAATTCGGTGAGCATTTTTGGAGTTTTTGAATAAAATGAGTGCGAAATATGCAATAAAAAAAAAAATAGGTCACCCGGTTAGGCTCATTTACCATATTTTTATATTTATTTATTTATTTATAAAGTGAGAAATGTTCATTTAACCAAAAACTTTGACCAACGTCACAATATTTTACAAAAAAAGTATCAAGCGTTTGGAAGGGTTGCTATTTTTCGCTTTTTGAAAACTACTCCAATGCATAATATTTTACGATACTTTATTCGATTAAGACGTGAAATAATTAAAAATGCAGTGTGAAAAAAATAAATTTTAATACAAATTAGTTATTTTTTTCACTATTGCAATAATTGCAATTTAATAAAGACATTATTAAGATTAATTTCTAATACAAGATATTCAACTTCAAAAACAAGTATTTGGAAAATTTTAAAACTAAAGTTTATTCAGCTTTTATCCCTTTGTTTAGGTGTAATCCATTCTTTTATTTAAGTTAATATCGAAAATACATATTATTGATTGTGTAATTTAAGAAATTATTTCATTGATTAATAACTCTAAACATTTTAAAAGAATAAAAATTAAAAAAAAAACCTTTTTATACCTTTTTTTATAAAAAATAAAATAAGACTGTTTTATATTTTTTCTTCTCAAGAGGACTCCAGAATTAATAGGTTCATCTTTTCTCTTTGACTTCATAATTATTTGAAAAAAATTAATTTACTATTATTTATTTATTTATTATAAATATTAATAATATAAATAATAATAATAATTATATAATAATAATAATAATAATATTAATAATAAACTCCAGAATTAATAGGTTCATCTTTTCTCTTTGACTTCATAATTATTTGAAAAAAATTAATGAATAATTCAAGTTAAATAATTCAAATCTTGAAACAAACTCTAAAAAAATTAAGTTGATGTTATTGAAAATCGAAAGTTTTAAAGCTTGTAGTTATTGATTTCTTGATGTCAAAGCATTTCATAATTCTTGGATAAAAATATTCGGACGTAAGATTTTGCCATCGGTTCAATCAAGCTATTGCTGTTTCTTAAATTATATTTCAAATTTCTTGAGTCACTTTTCTTTAGTTTTACTTTTAAATTAGTGAGTTATTATAAAAAAGAAATTTTTAAGAAAGAGTAATAATTCTTTCAAATATTCTTTGCTGGAAAGAAAAAGGCCATATTTTTCTTCTAAAGAGGATCCCAGAATTAACAGTTTCATTTTATTTTAGTAAAAAAATAAAAATTATTTTTAAACTCATTTTTGTATTTAGATCAAAAAGAGACAAAAGACAAATGTCTAGAATTTTTTGACAATCTAACCTATGTTTTTAAGGAATTGACAATCTTAATATAAAAACCAATTTGAGAAAAATCAAAATTAAAATAATAATTTTTATTTAAAAATGTGGAAAGATTAAAAATAAAAATGAAAATGAATGGATTTTTATTTGAAATTGTTTAATGTGAAAATTCAAGTTCAAAGCCTATTTTTAAATAAAAAAATTAGAAAATAAAAAGTGGATCAATAATACTTGGTATAAATAACCAAGATATCTTACCAAGATAATCATTCAAGTTAAAATAATTCAATTAAATAATTAAAAATATTCAATTAAATTATCTAATCTAATTCTTAAAAATGACCTCAAAATTTACATTGGCATTTTTAGTTGTTGTCTTGTCAAGCACAGCTGTGCTGAGTACTTCCCTTGGTGAAAAACTTCAATCAACTGGTCTTAAATCCGAATCAAACATTTTGCAGTCTTCGTCAGGAAATCTTCAAGGAGCATTTGGATACGGTGGTGGCTATGGAGTGTATGATTATGGTTATGGCTATCCAAGCTACGGATATGGTTTGTATGACTATGGAATAGGTTACGGTGTTTCTGGATATGGTGGTGGATATGGTTACACATATCCTAGCTATGGATATGGATACGGTTATGGCTATCCAACTTATTACAAGAGAAGATGAACACTTTAAATCTCGCATTTGTTTTAGATTAGTTTTTAGTTTTTTTGTCAGCTTTTATTTGGTTTTATAATAAAATTTTAATATAAGATTTTTTTTATTTTTTTGAATAAAATAGCTTCAAAAAGTAGATATTAAAATTTAATTATAAAATTAGCAACTCAAATAGACTTGTGCAAAAGTCGAACAAAAAGTCATTTTATAGTCTTTTTTAAGTCAAATCTTTTTTTTTTAATTGAATTTTTGTCCGAGAAAAAGTCATTTCAAAGTCCTTGACATAAATGTGCCCGCCACGATTACTACATAACGCCAAAAAATTCATGTGAACGCGATTATAACTGCATGGAACGCTAAAAATTTAAAGATTCTTAATTAATTAATTTAAAATTAATTTTTGATTTTGAAGTAATTTTAAATTACTTCGTCATCATGAATTTTAACCCAATTGTTTCAAAAAGCGAAAAAGACTGGCAATTGTGTCGACTTTTTAATAGCAATTAAAAGTAAAAATTCCTTAATTAAATAGAAACTGGTAAATTTGAGACTGAACTTTTTTTAGATCGAATGGACGAATAAATCAAATAATTTTTTTGAAAAATTTTTAATACTTATACATTTTAGGTTGATAAAAAACATAATATGTTAAATCAAAAATACAGGGTCAACCAAAAAGAACGCTTTCTTCAGATTTATTAAACTTTGGAAGAAAAAAGTCTTTCCAATTAATTTTTTCATACCAAAATTTACTTAAAATTTTTTTTGAATAAATAACATAAGTTAAACTGTAAAATTGGTAATTTTTAATTATTAAAATTTCATTTTATCAAATTAAACAATTCAACTATAAATTGAAATATTAAAAATCATTTAGCAACATATTGAATGCCATCTTTTTTGTCTAATTAAATGACTTATTCTTTAAGCTTATCTTAATATCTCCATGTGAAACAATTTTTTTTTTTGAATTGAAATTACCTTAAAATTTGGTAAATTACCTTTAAAAAATGGCGAAACTTAACTTAACAAAAAGTGTTTTCAACTTTAATCATCAAGAATCTTGGTTGAATTTTCTAAAATGATAAAATATGTATTATTTAAATATTCTTTTAGTTTGAAAATAGCAATTAAAATAATTTTTTTAATTTTTTTTTCATTAGAATTTTTTTTTAAATATCCTTAATTTTCCGAGATATTTTGTTTTATTTATTAACTTTTCTACCAAGTTTTTATTTTATTCAAAATTTTTGAACAATAAAAAGAATTTAAAGATGATTTTACATTAAAATAAGATCAAATGGTCTCAAAATTGACCATATCTTCATTAACTAATTGAAATTAGCAATTAATCATCTAAACATTTAATTTAATTTAGTAAATAGTTTAATTTTTTGGATTATTTAAAATTAATAGATTGTATTTGGGTTTTGCTTTAATCTAAAAGATTAAGCTCAAAATTTATTTTAATGTTAACAAACAAACATTAAATATTTTTGTAATGTATTTACAAAAAAGTTTGAAAAAATATGTTTTAATCACGGCTACGGCTTCTGGATCGGCTTCTATCACGTCTATCTCGGCTGCCTCCATCAAAACGCTCTCCTCGAAAGTTATTTCGGCCCATGTCTCTTTCTTCTCTACGGCCGAATTCACGTCTTCCTCCGCCACTGCCACCTCGCCTATTTCGGCAGTCTCTGGCGAAATGACCCCTTTCTCCACACTCGAAGCATTCGGACGGTCGGCCTCCATCTCTGCCGCCTCCTCGACCTCCTCTTCCACCGCCGCGTCCACCAAATCTGTCTCTGTCCCTGTCTCCGCCTCTTCTTTCTCTCTTCTCGTCTTTTCCTTTGGCAAACTGGACTACCATTGAAGCTCCACACATGTCTCTTCCATTTTCAGAATTTAGCGCGTCCTTTAATTTAAGTATTCTAACTTTTCTTTCTTATTTCTCAGAGTAATTTAATTAGAAAATTTAACAACTTCTGCGTCTCTTTCGTCCTCGAACTCAATGAAGGCAAACACCGGGCCAAAGCCTTTGTTTTTAAGCTGGCATTGTTTTATAGCTCCGTAACGTTTGAATACATCCTCTATCTCTTCTTGTCTTGCATCTTTGTTCAAATTGCCAATGTATAGTTCTGTCTTGGGCATTCTGTATACCTAATGAATTTTTTATTAATTTAAAATAATTTTTTTTTTAATTTAGTGTCTGTTTTTATACAGTAAACGAGAGAAAAATCAAAATGGAGCACGCTCTTTATATGTTTATTTTTTTGTAGATGTATTAAAAAATTTTTTTCTTTTTATTTAGCATTTTATGAGCGATTTTTGAAATTATATTCAATTCAGACTAAATAAGTACTTCGTCAAAGCTTCATTTTTATTTGGCTTTTTTTGCAAAAATTATTTTATTTTGTTATTTGTTTCCTTATTTGTTTAAAATATCTTATAAAGTTATTTTTTCTCAATACTTAAATGCCTCAAATTTTAAACCGTATCCCAGAGATTTCATATTTTTAAATTTTTATTTGTACATAAATATCAATTTTATGATTTTTGACACCTAAACAATAGAGACAATTAATGAAGACAATTTAATTTTGAAGGATTCTAATAATTCTTTGGTGCCTATTTTTTTTTTTTAAATTTTAACAATTCACAGTTGTACTAAGATCTAAGTTGTAAATAAAATTTTGCAAAATTTTATCTTATTGATATTTTAATTCTTTTTATTTAAAATTTTTAAAAAAGATAATTTTAAAATGATCATTAAAAAAAAATAAAGTAACTAAATTTGTTCATAAAAATTCATTTATTACGAAATAATCATTGTAAGAATAATTTTTTTAATTCTTTATTTGTTTTTTAAGATAATGAATAAGGCAAAATTTTCCATATTTTTAACAATCTTAGTTCTTCTAATAGAATAATGATTATTAATAAAATAATTTATTCAATTAAAAAATATTTAATAAAATATAAATATCTACTTTTTGAAGCTTTTAAATCTTTAATTAAAAGCAAAAAACATAAAAAAAATCTTATATTAAAATTTTATTATAAAACCAAATAAAAGCTGACAAAAAAACTAAAAACTAATCTAAAACAAATGCGAGATTTAAAGTGTTCATCTTCTCTTGTAATAAGTTGGATAGCCATAACCGTATCCATATCCATAGCTAGGATATGTGTAACCATATCCACCACCATATCCAGAAACACCGTAACCTATTCCATAGTCATACAAACCATATCCGTAGCTTGGATAGCCATAACCATAATCATACACTCCATAGCCACCACCGTATCCAAATGCTCCTTGAAGATTTCCTGACGAAGACTGCAAATTGTTTGATTCGGATTTAAGACCAGTTGATTGAAGTTTTTCACCAAGGGAAGTACTCAGCACAGCTGTGCTTGACAAGAGAACAACTAAAAATGCTAATGTAAATTTTGAAGTCATTTTTAAGAATTAGATTAGAAAATTTAATTGAATATTTTTATAATTATTTAATTGAATTATTTTAACTTGAATGATTATCTTGGTAAGATATCTTGGTTATTTATACCAAGTATTATTGATCCACTTTTTATTTTCTAATTTTTTTATTTAAAAATAGGCTTTGAACTTGAATTTTCACATTAAACAATTTCAAATAAAAATCCATTCATTTTCATTTTTATTTTTAATCTTTCTTTCATTTTTAAATAAAAATTATTTTTTTAATTTTGATTTTTCTCAAATTGGTTTTTATATTAAGATTGTCAATTCCTTAAAAACATAGGTTAGATTGTCAAAAAATTCTAGATATTTGTCTTTTGTCTCTTTTTGATCTAAATACAAAAATGAGTTTAAAAAAATTTTTTTAATTTTTTACTAAAATAAAATGAAACTGTTAATTCTGGGATCCTCTTTAGAAGAAAAATATGGCCTTTTTCTTTCCAGCAAAGAATATTTGAAAGAATTATTACTCTTTCTTAAAAATTTCTTTTTTATTATAACTCACTAATTTAAAAGTAAAACTAAAGAAAAGTGACTCAAGAAATTTGAAATATAATTTAAGAAACAGCAATAGCTTGATTGAACCGATGGCAAAATCTTACGTCCGAATATTTTTATCCAAGAATTATGAAATGCTTTGACATCAAGAAATCAATAACTACAAGCTTTACAACTTTCGATTTTCAATAACATCAACTTAATTTTTTTAGAGTTTGTTTCAAGATTTGAATTATTTAACTTGAATTATTCATTAATTTTTTTCAAATAATTATGAAGTCAAAGAGAAAAGATGAACCTATTAATTCTGGAGTCCTCTTGAGAAGAAAAAATATAAAACAGTCTTATTTTAATTTTTATAAAAAAAGGTATAAAAAGGTTTTTTTTTTAATTTTTATTCTTTTAAAATGTTTAAAGTTATTAATCGGGTCCTACTAAAATACTGACCCCCATTTATTTTGCAAAGCAAAAATATTTTTAAAAGTTTTAATTTATAATTTAGTTTGAATTTTTCTCTATTTTTTGAAAATTAAACTAGTTTGTCTCCAAAATTTTTTTTTTTTGTGAAAATCGAATATTTTTATACTTTTAAAAACCTGACCCCCTACTGACCCCCAACTGACCCCCATTTTTCTTGAAGAGAATTTAACAAGCTTTCCAAAAATGTGCCTAGTTTTTCTCCAGGATGTATAGTTTTTGAGATATTTTGATTATAATAAAAGACCTTAGTTATTCTGAAATCGGATTTTAAAATTTTTAATACGATATACCAATAGATCAAGAATTTTCTAAGCTTTTTGATTTTTATGTTTGTTTTCTTAAATTCAATTTTATTTTTAGCGAAAAAACTATAATCTTCTTTTAAAGAAACCTGACCCCCAATTTTTTACGACTGACCCCCCTTATTCTTGAAGAGAATTTAACAAGCTTTCAAAAAATGTGACTAGTTTTTCTCCAGGATGTATAGTTTTTGAGATATTTTGATTATAATAAAAGACCTTAGTTATTCTGAAATCGGATTTTAAAATTTTTAATACGATATACCAATAGATCAAGAATTTTCTAAGCTTTTTGATTTTTATGTTTGTTTTCTTAAATTCAATTTTATTTTTAGCGAAAAAACTATAATCTTCTTTTAAAGAAACCTGACCCCCAATTTTTTACGACTGACCCCCATTATTCTTGAAGAGAATTTAACAAGCTTTCAAAAAATGTGACTAGTTTTTCTCCAGGATGTATAGTTTTCGAGAATTTCAAAAGATTTCATAATAATTGAGAAAAATTCAATTTATAATTGTAATATTTGATATTTTTTGTTTTATTAATTTAGTTTTTATAATTTTTTAATAAAAGTTACAATTAATTTTAATAACAATTAATTTAATAAAAAAATAAAGTCTTTGTCTTAAATTTTTAACCATGTAAAAATAAAAATATAAACTTAAATGAGGCGAAATTTTTTTATTTTTTCTATTGCAATCTTTTGCCTCTTTTTTCTGATTTTCGTAAAGGCAAGTTACATTTCTTTTTATTTTAATTTGATCTTTTGGTGGTGGAATCATTTTTAAAAATTTTGAAAAAGACATATTATGTAATAAGATATTTGGAAAAAAGAAAATCGGGATGATGCCTTAATTTCTAGCTAAAGCGAAGATGAATTTACTTTTAAAGTTAATGAATTGATCGAGGAACTTAATTATTTTGAGCCAAAAAGGAAGAATGATTTGATAAAATTGAATTTAAGAAAACAAAACATAAAAATCAAAAAGCTTAGAAAATTCTTGATCTAATGGTAAATCGTATTAAAAATTTTAAAATCCGATTTCAGAATAACTAAGGTCTTTTATTATAATCAAAATATCTCAAAAACTATACATCCTGGAGAAAAACTAGGCACATTTTTGGAAAGCTTGTTAAACTCTCTTCAAGAAAAATGGAGGTCAGTTGGGGGTCAGTAGGGGGTCAGGTTTTTAAAAGTATAAAAATATTCGATTTTCACAAAAAAAAAAAATTTTGGAGACAAACTAGTTTAATTTTCAAAAAATAGAGAAAAATTCAAACTAAATGATAAATTAAAACTTTTAAAAATATTTTTGCTTTGCAAAATAAATGGGGGTCAGAAAATTTTAAAAAATTGGGGGTCAGTATTTTAGTAGGACCCTATTAATCAATGAAATAATTTCTTAAATTACACAATCAATAATATGTATTTTCGATATTAACTTAAACAATAGAAAAATAAAAAAATTTATTTTTTTATAATTTGTTTAGAACAGATATGTTCCAAGTATCCGATAGAAATCAAATTTTTGCTTTAATAAGAAAATAATTGTAAACATTTTTTTTAATTGAAAATAATTTTTGGTAGCGGATAATTTTATTCTTTCGTAAGATAAATAATTTCATAAAAAAAAATATTTATTTTTATAACAATTTATCTTTTTTTTTCAAAAAAATTAAATCTACCGAAAAAATTAATAATTTATAATTTCACATTTTAACGTCAGTATTTTGATTATACAATGATTTTGGTGGACGTCCTCTTCCAAGTTATTGAGCTAAATTGAACTGAAATGGTTTAAGTTTTTTTCACACAAATAACATATGAAAAAAAAAATTTCGTTTTCTTCTTGTCTTTACATCTTTTTTTGCCGAATTGCTGTCATCAATTTTTCGCATCTTTGAAATCTATAAATAATGCGTTGTTGATGTAATAATAGACTGTATCGTAAAGGAATCCCTTTCCTCTTTTTTTGGGTTTTTTAAAACTTCATTTTAACTTGAAAAACTAAAAGAATAATTTTTCTCCAAGGTAAAAATAATTCATTTAAAAGTTTTTGATTTATTATTTTTATTTTCAGTTATAATTAACTATTTAAGTGTCAATTATTTTACACGGGGTCTGTTTAATTTAAATTTTGCTGTTGGTGCTGCTGCAATTCTGGCAGCGAAGATAGCTTTTGTAATTTATCATCCTGCCCCATTGGCATTAAACTTTCTACATCATTGTCTTTTTTATCCGCTAGTGGAGTCTTCTCCTTTGTCTTTAGCTCCTTAATTTCATCACTCGGCTTATCAAATTTTTAAAACTTATTCGCATGATTATCTAACTTCCGCATCGAGTTGTGGAAATTAAATCCTTTACCATCGTCATCCGGCTTTTCCACATCTAATTTAACGTCACTCGTAATTTTAGCTTTCTTTGTATTTGATTCAGATTTGGTCACATGTGAGTTGTTTTGTGCGACTGGTGAACTCGACAATCCAGAAAAAGACCTCATATTAAAACTTAAGTTAAATGACTTGAAATCATAATAAACTCTATTATTATGCACACTTTCCTTGGTTTTATTGGCAGATCCCGTCGGCCTCCCCCTTCTCCTTCTCGAATTCAACGAGACTGGCTTCCCTTTTCCTTTATCTTTCAGCTAAATTAAATCATCCTTCAAAACCTCATCCTGGACCGCCATAATCTTTTGTTGAGGCGCTTGAATAGGGGTTAGTTTTGAAAGTCCGACTAATCGGCTCAATTAAAATTGAGCTTCTACTGCTGTCATCACTAATATGGCGGCTAGTTCGAGGTCGGTCAGCTGTTTTTGTTTACCAGGTGCCATGATTTAAAGACTAGTTAGAATTCTTATATGTAACAATCTTTTCCAATTTATGTCTTTTCAACTTTCATTTTTTTAGCTTATTTACTCTATTTTGATTCTTTTTTTTTATCTAATTTTATTAACTTTAATTTTATTTTATTATTTTTATTTTATTTTTAACTTATTCTGAAGAAAACAAATAAATAAATAAATAAAATAATTATAAATGTTTTATTCTTTTATTCAAAAAGAGAGTAACAAGCTAAGATAAGAAAGATAACAATAAAATCAAATATATTTAACTAGAAAATAATATAAAAAATTTGGAACCATTTTCTTGTATAAATGTATCAGTTAAATTTCCATGTGTTTTAATTTTATGGATAATACTCTATCTCGATGTACTGAGGTTTCTATCCCATACTTAAAAATTTCAAAGTATTAATTTTAGCAACAATTAGCAATTGAGATGTTAAAATCGCAAAATGAACAGGATAAAACTCATAAAAAAATCAATAGAAACTTCTGGTGGGGCAAAGAGATTAAAGACCTGCACGAAAAATACAAAGATCAATTAAAAATGCGCTATTTTTTGAAACTTTACAAAAATAGTTATCATGTAGACCAATCCTCTAATTTCAACTATAATATATCAAAAAACGATCCCGGAGTGAACAAAGAAAAAGAATGATAGCGAAAAATGATAAAAAGTGCTTGATGTTAAATATTTTATACAAAGATCAATTAATCAATTAAGCATTTAATTTTCTATTCATGGAAAATTCATTAGTTAAAGTTAAATTAACTTTTTTTAGTTAAAAGTTCAATTTCTGATTTCATTTTCTAACGTAAAATGCGTTAAATAAAAAAAAAAAATTAAATTATTTTAGAAATCATTTTTTGTCTTTTTTTTTGACTATAGTGACATGTCGCAACACTAATTAGCCAAAAAATGTAAAAATGAAAACCAGTGTTCGATACATAATAACATGTCACTATAGCCGAATATCCAACTTTAGTGACATGTCAGTAAAATCGAGCAATTACGTTATCTTTAATATTTTTATCTTAAAAATTAACTGCTTCCGAACAACTTACCAGATTATTTTTTAGAACATTATGTCTTAGCCCATCAATGCTTTGTGCTAGTGTTGTACTGTGACAGCCATTTCTGTTGACATTATCTAAAGCCGCTTTGAAGCTTTCGGTTGATTTGGACACTTCTATACTTTGGGGCAACCTATTCTAATGTAGAAACACTCTATTTAAAAAGAAATTAATTATAGCTTTCCGGCTTTACAGCAAACCAGTTTTTGAATCCAGTTTTTTTTGAAACCGGTTTTATTTAACTAAATTGAATTGTTAATATTTATTTTATAGAATTAATATTAAATTTTATTCCATTAAAAGCTTCTGCGGATTAAAAAAAATCATACTTTAATGAAAATATAAAATTAAAAAAATAAAAATTTTCTGAACAAAAAATATTTATATCATTAAATAAAATTAACAGGTTTTGAAACCGGTTTTTTAAGCCAGTTTTTTTTTCAAAACGGTTTATTTAGATTTAACTGCTTTTTTTAATATTTTAAGTATACAATCTAAATGAAAATTACAAGAAAGATAATTTTTTTTTTTTATATAATTTTATCAATTATTGAAGTTTAAAATTTTGAATTTTAATTTAATTTAGCCAAGATTTTAAACAAAGGAGCTCTTTAACTCTATTTGAATGCAATTTTGTTTGATTTTCATCGACCGTCAAACCATCTATAGAAAAATTTTTTTCCGAAGTACACTTGTAGGCATTAAAACAAATAATCTCTTGCCATTTTATCTATACTAAGGAATGTTCTGCTATTTTCTTTTCACCATAGTAAAACATTTGTCTCATTTAAAGGCTGCTTAAAATACTTATTAATTTTATCATCATTGTTATTTTTGGTGTTTGAAACTTTTGAGATCATCCTTCCATTAGTGTTTAAGGCTTTTCTTTTGTAGTTGTGTCTGAGCTTGTTTCAGCTTGATTTTTCAAGTTTTATTACTCACATGATTCAAATTGACTTTTAAATAAATCCGTTGCCCTTTATTTTAAAATTTTACCTTCAAAATGGCTTTTAATGAACCTTGGATCAAGCATATGACAAATTAATGCTTCTTCTATGATTTTTTCCCAATAGCCAAAAATTTGTCTTTCATATCAACAATGGCATCTTTGATAAAATCGAATTTATCTGTTTTACAGCTTCTTAAATGATCCTCAATTAATTTGAAACAAGGATACAAATGATAGGAAACAATTCTTTATGTAAAGGAGATATATCGAGTCCCTAATAAATATATCGTTATTTTTGATCAATATAATTAATTTCTATCAATTACCTTGATTAAATGGTTCTAGAAATTCACACACCTTTTCGGCAAATTTCCAATCTAAAGGTTCAATTTTAAGGAAATAAGTTTCTTTCTCTATGAATACTGAAGAAGCTGTTATTGACTTCTTCAATTTTAACTAGAATTTTTCTCAATTTTGGTTCACCATTTGAAGTATTTGGTCTTCAAGAAATTGATTTTGAAAAAGATTCGTAGACGCCCCACTTTAACAGCCAATTGCCTCTTTTTTTAAATAAGCTATTGAATAAAAGCTTATTTTTACAAATTATATTTATTAATTTGTTTTTACATTTTTTCTAATATCCTTTTTTTTTGTCAATTTTTATTTTTTTTTAGTTTTTTTTTAATTTTTTTTTTTAAAATGTTTGTGTTAGTTTCACACTTAGTCTCCACGTTCAGAGTAATTCGGCAAGGTCCTGTAAAATTTTTTCATGTGCTTATAATGTGTGTAAAGTGATTTTGGTGGGTGTTGTCTTTTCTAGTTGGAAACCCAGTTGTTTATCAATTCTGTTTTTAAATGTGCTGGTGTTAGTCACGCATCTCGTCGCTCCATCGAGGGCATTCCAGTCACTTGCAGTCCTGTTCGTGAAGAAGTTGGTGCGTGGCTCGCAGTTTCGAACCAAATGGCGCTCAATTGCACGATGACAAGTTCTTGTGTTCCCTGCTGGACAATCGAGGCCATCAGACGCCAGCCTTTGAACGCCGTTGATGAAGCATACGTGGTCTCAGCCGTGCTGAATCTTATGGAGCTGGATGAGGTCACCTCGACTACGCCGGTCTTCTAGAGTGGTCCAACCGAGAGCTTCTCTTCTAGGTGGGGTTTCGTTTTGAGTTCAGGGACTAGCTTTGAGAATCTCCTTTGCACCTGTTCAAGCAGTTTAATGTCACCCCGCCGAAAAGGATTCCAGGCACCGACTGCAAATTCTAAGTGAGGCCGTATAAACGACTTGTAGAGCAGGTTCACCAGGTTCAATGAGAAATACTTCGATCCAATGAGAAATACGAGAAGGTTAGCTTGATTCGGCACGCTATCATCGTCGCCCTAGACGCCGCTCTCTTGGACTGCTCAGTCCACTTAAGGTCATTTGTGATAATGAAATCGAGGTCTCGCTCTTTTGTGGTCTTTTCAAGTGTATGATCGCCTAGTATGTACTCGTAGTAACCGTTGTTGTTCCCAACATGCATGGCGTATCATTGATGAAAAGAAGTGGGCCAATGACCGAACCCTGAGGAACGCCATTTGTAACTGGTACCCAATCCGATTTTGCTTCGCCCATTACTACTCTCTGTCTTCGGCCGCTTAGGAAGTTACGAATCCAGCTAACAATGAGATCGGAATTGCCGTACGCTGCTAGCTTGACTAGGATCAGTTCGTGTGATACTTTGTCGAACGCCTTCTCGAAGTCTAGGTATATTATGTCTACAGGCTCTTTACGACTGGCGCAGTCCGTCAGGTAGTCAACTGTCTCGAGCAGGTTGGTCACACATGCCTTATGTGCCACAAAGCCATGTTGTTTTTTGGTTATCAAATTATGTTTGTCCAGGTACTTGACCATGTAGTCCTTAATGAGTGATTCCAAGACCTTGCATTGGACTGAAGTAAGAGAGACTGGGCGATAATTGCCAACTGCGATTCTACTCCCACTTTTGTAAATAGGCGATACATTTGCAAACTTCCATTCCTTGGGAAGTGTAGATGAGCTAAGAGACTGTGAGTAAATAAGTGAGAGTGGTCCGGCAAGCTCCTTGGAACACATCTTAAGTGCGTGCGTTGCTACTTGGTCGACTCCTGCGGACTTGTCACTGCACAATTTCATTAGCTTGGGTTGCACTTTACAAGGAGTCACGACTTCACGTAAGCTAAAGCATGGATCGGCTAGAGAGCGCATTAAATTAAATTATCTTTAGCTCGCCTTATGTCTTTCAGTGAAGTTGGAGGCTCGAAGACCGAGAAGAAAAACATGTTTAGCCTGTTGCAAATGCTGGTCCGGTCAGTAACGGTCTGGTCGTCGCAACGAACATGCGGATGTGGTAAATATGGAACGTCTAATAAAAATTCATTTAGCTCCCATTCACTGTCAATAAAATGAGAAGTAAGTGAAAGATAAGGATCCTTAATTAAAGACGACCAAACGTTACTTGTTATGTTAATATTTGAATCATTTTTTGCGATATTTTCTTTTATTTCCCTTTTTTTTACTACATTTTTTTTTTAAACATTTCCCTGACAGTTTTCCTGTCAGGAAGAACGTATTTTGGAATGAATTTTACAGGTTTTGTTTATAAGTCGATTTTAGATATTTTAATGAAGCTATTTGTATCAATTTTTTTATGTAAAATATATTAATAGGTTAAAAAATTTTTGTTTTTTTATTTGATATTTTCTTTATAGTATAATTTTTTAATCTGTTAGAGCTTTTTATGAAATCTAAAATTTTAATATTGATTCTATTTAATAATTTATTAAGTATTTATTTTATTTATTTATTTGTATATCTTTACTAAGTTATTGCTTCTTCAGATTTAAAAATAAAAAATAATGCAAAAAATATTTTAAAATAAAATAAAAATAAGTTAAATAGGTTTGAAAAAACAAATTGGTTTCAAAAACCAATATATAAACTCATTTATTTAAAATTGGATTAAAATTAAGGTTCGCGCCTAGCAAAACGACATCACTATCTTAATCGGCAATTTTCGATAGCATATTCATAATCTACGTATATGAAAACCTAGGAAAACTTGTTTCTTTAGGGGATGAAAAAAAAAAGATTTTTGACTAGAGGGTCTTGAAGTAACTATATTTGGACTTTTTCTTTGGATTAATTAAGCTTTAAATAAAAAAAGTGAAACCTGAGATTTGTTCAGAATTTTATCTCGTTTTATAATTTAAACAAAAAAGTTAGGGTCTTGGGTCAATGCTCCCACGAGAATCAAAAAAACTGGAAAAAAGTACAAAAAAATGTGTTTTTTTGGTTTAAAGTGTAACTTAATTCCACTTAAGATATTTGAAAAATATATCATTTAATAGAAAATTTTGCGCTCTTTAAAAATATATGAAGATATAGTAACTTTTGAATGAAAACTCATCTCAAAAATTTCAAAAACCTAAACCACTGTTTTCAAAAACAATCAAACTTCAAGACCCTTTGGTCAAAAATCTGTCCCATAATTCTTTTAAAAATTGTTTCCAAAATTTCAAAAGAAATTAAAAAGTGCATTAAAAATTTAATTTTTAAAAAAGGTAAACATATAAACTATTAGATGATTTAATTTTAAGCTATTCGAAATAAAATAATGGGCTTTTTGTTTAATTTCACTAATGACCGATAAACTTTTCAAATCGAATTGAGTTTGAATCAGTTAAATGCGAACCTTTTTCCAGGTCTTTAGTTCAAAAAATCAAATTTATCCTAGATGCAAATGTATTAAATTTTTCTTATTTTGCATAAAATCGAGAATACACTTTAACTATTATAAAAAAAAAGTTTAATTAATTAGAAGATAAAAATCTATTAAATTTTTTGACTATCTAACCTATATTTTTAAGGAATTGACAATCTTAATTTAAATAACAATCAAAAATAATAGAATATTTTTTATTTAAAAATGGAAGATAAATTAAAAATAAAAATGAAAATGAATGGATTTTTATTTAAAATTGTTTAATGTGAAAATCAAGTTCAAAGCCTATTTTTTAAATAAAAAAATTAGAAAATAGAAGGTGGACCAAAAATATTTGGTATAAATAACCAAGATATTTTACCAAGATAATCATTCAAATTAAAATAATTCGATTAAATAATTAAAAATATTCAATTAAATTTTCTAATCTAATTCTTAAAAATGACTTCAAAATTTACATTGGCATTTTTAGTTGTTCTCTTGTCAAGCACAGCTGTGCTGAGTACTTCCCTTGGTGAAAAACTTCAATCAACTGGTCTTAAATCCGAATCAAACAATTTGCAGTCTTCGTCAGGAAATCTTCAAGGAGCATTTGGATACGGTGGTGGCTATGGAGTATATGATTATGGTTATGGCTATCCAAGCTACGGATATGGTTTGTATGACTATGGAATAGGTTACGGTGTTTCTGGATATGGTGGTGGATACGGTTACACATATCCTAGCTATGGATATGGATACGGTTATGGCTATCCAACTTATTACAAGAGAAGATGAACACTTTAAATCTTGCATTTGTTTTAGATTAGTTTTTAGTTTTTTTGTCAGCTTTTATTTGGTTTTATAATAAAATTTTAATATAAGATTTTTTTTATTTTTTTTGCTTTTAATTAAAGATTTAAAAGCTTCAAAAAGTAGATATTTATATTTTAATTATAAAATTAGCAACTCAAATTAGACTTGTGCAAAAGTCGAATAAAAAGTCATTTTATAGTCTTTTCTAAGTCGAGTCTTTTTATCTGACTTGAAATTTTATTTTAACTTAAGCGTTTCGCAACAAGTTCGTTTGGTACGGTCGTTTAGGTTCGGTTCGTCTGGTTGGTACGGTACCGTTTATGGCACGGTTTGGCGCCATGCTTCGGTATTAGGTCTCGATCTTAGGGGTTCATTACGATTTTCTAATACCCACTGAATTTGCTTCAGTACTGGAAAATAATGGTTCAAACCTAAATCGAAACAAATATTGTTAAGTGACAGATTGAAAATTGAGGTAGACAACAACTGATTTCAGATATTTATGGTTATTTTATTATGCCAGAAACAATGAAAGAGATTTTAACCGACAGGAGGGCAGAAGATGAAGAAAAAATCAAACAAATTCTGACCACTATGGGAAAAAGTGATATCAAGCCAGCGTATTCGAGACATTTGAGATCTAAAGACCAAAGTATACCAGGCCAAATTCTAGAAGAACTCAAAGAAGAATCAAACAGAAATCCACTACTCCTGGCAGCCAAAAAGTTACGAGATTCTAATACTTTAAAATCTATTTATCTTAGTCCAGATTTGATTGAAATCGAAAGAGCTTTAGATTTTGAATTGAGAAATCAAAGAAACGAAGCAAATAATGGTCTTTCACAAGACTCGCCCTTTTGATATGGCTTACGTGGAAATCAGATCGTCAAATTCAAAAGCAATAATCGTTCATCAAAAGCGTCATCACTTGTAGATAATCTCGAATATTTAAAATGTATGTATTTAAATGCTACTTCTTTGGACAATGAACTTGATAAATTCAGTGTTGTAGTTGAAACATATTTCCAACAAATTGTGGCAGTTAGTGAGACTTTGTTTAAGAGTATCTCAAATACAAACGTTAAAGGATACAATTTGTGCAGAAAAGACAAAAGTGATGGACGCATAGGCTGGGGTGTATGTCTCTACATTGATGAAAATATCGATTCATTTGAATTAAATGATGCAGGTTTTAATTAAATTAAAATAGAACAAATTTGGGTAGCAGTTAACTTTAATGGTGAAAAGTATTTAGTTGGCTGTCTTTATAGGCAAAACGATTTTGTTGATATGAACGATTTTGATTTAGTCTTCAAGCAAGCTAAAGACTATGAGGATGAAAGAGGTCTTAAGGATATTCTAATAATGGGTGATTTTAACTTTCCATCAATCATCTGGTCAAATTGGTGTGTTACAGAAATCTAAAAGTAACCAAAAGTAATCTTAAACGAAAATTGCATCGGACATAAATTCAGCGAGACGCTAAGCGAAACTTTTCTATATCAGCACGTAAATATTCGAAAATTTCAAATGTCAAACTAAAAAGCTGTCAACACTTTGGATTTGATTTTAACGACTCAGTCTGGCTGTGTGTATGTAATCGGTACAAAATTTGTGCTTCGTAACATTAATAAAAGACTTTTACATACACACAGCCAGACTGAGTCGTTAAAATCAAATCAAAAGTGTTGACAGCTTTTTAGTTTGACATTTGAAATTTTCGAATATTTACGTGCTGATATAGAAAAGTTTCGCTTAGCGTCTCGCTAAATTTATGTCCGATGCAATTTTCGTTTAGAATTACTTTTAGTCATTTGCAGACTTGTAGAGTTTTCTTCTGGAAACTCTAGATTTCATCTCAATGAGTCTAGACAAAAGTCCTGCTTTCTTGAAAAATAGAAGACAACGAGTTATTCAAGGTGAAATTTTGTCGGATTGGGTTGAGATTTTTAGCGGTGTACCACAAGGGTCAGTAATTGGTCCTCTATTGTTCGTTTTGTATATCAATGATCTACCAAAAGGAATAGAGAATGTTGTCAAAATGCATGCAGATGATACTAAAATATTCTCACAAACTGCATCAGAAATAAGCGCCGTGAAACTACAATCAGATTTAGATTTAATTTTCAAGTGGACTCAAAATTGGCTTCTTCTCTTCAACACATCAAAATGTGTGGTTATGCATTACGGTCATAAAAACAAAGAATTCACTTATTCTATTAATGGTAAACAGTTATCAACGTCTGAAACCGAAAGAGATCTTGGAGTTATCTTCAATACAAATCTCAAATGGAAAAAACCAAGTGATAGAGGCTACAAACAAAGCAAATCAAATGTTGGGTCGCATCAGGAAATCATTCGCTCGTTTTGATTGTAAGTTATTTAGATCATTGTATTTAACTTTTGTTCGTCCTCTTTTGGAATTTGCTGTGCCTGTATGGTCTCCAATTCTTAAGTCGGACTGTGAGAATGTTGAAAGGATTCAAAGCAGAGCTACGAAATTTGTTTCTTCAATTAGAACCAGATCGTATGAAAGCAGATTGAAGGCTTTAAACATTCCAAATCTGGTGGAAAGAAGAACAAGAGGTAATCTGATTCAATTATACAAGTTCATTCATGGAATAGAATTGGTTGAAAAAACAACAATTTTAATGTCTAAAAATTCCAAGGAAGAGATCACTGCTTCAAATTTCACAAAGAAATTTCGAGGCTCAAACATAGAGATAACTTTTTTTTTTCAACAGAACCGCTAACATATGGAACTCAATGCCAAATCAAACAGATTTAAAGCAGGCATTGATTGCTGGATGAGCAACAATCAATCACATCAGCTGTCATAGTGTGCTTTATCAGCACACTCGCTGGCTAGCCAGCTACAATCAAAACTACTACTACTATTACTTCTAGATAAGAAGAATGCCATCAAATTAAAGAATGTATTATTAAACCAATAGAGCATAGAAGTGGTTCTATTGGAATTTGGTGCTATTTGGTTTATTATGGTCTAGGATTTTTTTCTATATTTGACTGAAGGCTTAATTATCAGAGATATGTTGATATTTTATGATATAACTAACTATGATTATAACTAACAATAGATTTGCTAAGAGAAGGTATGGCTTTCAGATTCCAACAAGACAACGGCTCTTGCCATTGAGACAGATAAGTGAATAAGCTTTATTCAGGATAGATGCTCATTTTTTATTAAAAGAGCCAAGGCTTAATTTTTAAAATTAATAAAAAAAATCTAAGTCAAGTCATAACTTTGACTTAAATTTTTGTGACTTAGACTTAAAACTGTGACTTAAAAACGTCTGGAAAAGACTATAAAATGACTTTTTATTCGACTTTTGCACAAGTCTAATTTGAGTTGCTAATTTTATAATTAAAATATAAATATCTACTTTTTGAAGCTTTTAAATCTTTAATTAAAAGCAAAAAAAATAAAAAAAATCTTATATTAAAATTTTATTATAAAACCAAATAAAAGCTGACAAAAAAACTAAAAACTAATCTAAAACAAATGCAAGATTTAAAGTGTTCATCTTCTCTTGTAATAAGTTGGATAGCCATAACCGTATCCATATCCATAGCTAGGATATGTGTAACCGTATCCACCACCATATCCAGAAACACCGTAACCTATTCCATAGTCATACAAACCATATCCGTAGCTTGGATAGCCATAACCATAATCATATACTCCATAGCCACCACCGTATCCAAATGCTCCTTGAAGATTTCCTGACGAAGACTGCAAATTGTTTGATTCGGATTTAAGACCAGTTGATTGAAGTTTTTCACCAAGGGAAGTACTCAGCACAGCTGTGCTTGACAAGAGAACAACTAAAAATGCCAATGTAAATTTTGAAGTCATTTTTAAGAATTAGATTAGAAAATTTAATTGAATATTTTTAATTATTTAATCGAATTATTTTAATTTGAATGATTATCTTGGTAAAATATCTTGGTTATTTATACCAAATATTTTTGGTCCACCTTCTATTTTCTAATTTTTTTATTTAAAAATAGGCTTTGAACTTGATTTTCACATTAAACAATTTTAAATAAAAATCCATTCATTTTCATTTTTATTTTTAATTTATCTTCCATTTTTAAATAAAAAATATTCTATTATTTTTGATTGTTATTTAAATTAAGATTGTCAATTCCTTAAAAATATAGGTTAGATAGTCAAAAAATTTAATAGATTTTTATCTTCTAATTAATTAAACTTTTTTTTTATAATAGTTAAAGTGTATTCTCGATTTTATGCAAAATAAGAAAAAATTTAATACATTTGCATCTAGGATAAATTTGATTTTTTGAACTAAAGACCTGGAAAAAGGTTCGCATTTAACTGATTCAAACTCAATTCGATTTGAAAAGTTTATCGGTCATTAGTGAAATTAAACAAAAAGCCCATTATTTTATTTCGAATAGCTTAAAATTAAATCATCTAATAGTTTTTATGTTTACCTTTTTTAAAAATTAAATTTTTAATGCACTTTTTAATTTCTTTTGAAATTTTGGAAACAATTTTTAAAAGAATTTTGGGACAGATTTTCTTGAATTTTAAACAAATAGAGTTCCATATGTTTTTATTAATTTTTTCGATTTTTAGTAATATTTTTTTTTAAAAACGAAAATAAACTCAATTTATTAATGATTAGATTCATTGATCTATTACCTATAGATCAATCAGAGCCCGTATAACCGAATGGTTTGCGTGTTAGTTCAAGCAGAGGATCGAGGGTTCTTCAAAATGAAAAAAATCTTCAAAATTTCTCTGTAAACGCAGCGAATGTTTCAATCCCTTTCATCATAAAAAAGGGGGACCTGTTTCGACCAGGTAATAATTGGGGTGTAGATGACCAACTCGATGTTAATTGTGCAAATTCAACATACTGTGAGGTAAAGAAAATTGAGTCACCCAACAAAAACGAAAAATTAGAAATTCAGATAGCACTTTTAAATTTCCTGAAATTTAACCGAACCATTTTTTTTTTTACTTTTTTCTTAAATCAAAAAAAAGATTAAAAACTCATACCAGGATTTTCTCAAAATTTAATTATAAAATCATAATTGACTTAATATTCTCAATGGTAATTTAAAAAAAAATTTGCTCAAAAATTATCCAAGACATAATAATTACAATTCCTGATGACATACCGAATGGAGCCTTAATTATTGATTATACAAAATAAACAAAAGAAAACAGAAGAAAAAATTTTTTAAATTTTAACCCCCCGCTCAAAAAAATTGCTATGATAAAGATTAAATTTATTTGAAAATTAAAATTGTGTTAAGTAAATTATTTGTATCAGGATCTGTATTGTTAGGTGGCGAAAATGCGAGTCCAGATTCTAAGGCAACCAAAATAAAAACAATGGCACTTAACTTTTATTTACCAAGAATTCCAATCAAATCTGAAAAAAAATAAATCAAAATTCAATTAATGAGTTTTATTGACTGATGACTAAAAATAATAATTGTTTGAATTAGTTTCTAAACTAATCAATTAAACAAACAAAAATTTTAAATACTTAAAAAAAACACGTTTATTAACATACAAAGTAAGATTATTTTCTGAAAAAAATCAAGATCTAGACCTTCTAGAGTAGCTTCGGGATCTAGACCTTCTTCTCGAGTCACTTCTTGATCTCGATCGCCTTTTGGTCACACTTGGCGATCGAGATCGTCGCCTTGATCTGCTTCTAGAGCGCGATCTTCGTCTAGAAAAAAAATAAATAAAAAATTTCATAAAAAAGTGTATCTCTACCTATCGCGTCTATCATCTCTGTCGCGGTCTCTTCGGTCGCGGTCCGAGCGTCTCCGGTCGGGACAGTCCTTGGCAAAATGGCCCCTCCGGCCGCACTCATAACAATCCAGAGACCGAGGAGCGCGGCCTCCTCTGGAAAAGCCATTTCTTCCAAACCTACTCTCGCGACTTATCTTCTCCTCCTTTGACTTGGCCCATTCGATCACCATGGATCGACCGCGCAGCTCTTTGCCATTTTCACTTCTCAACGCATCCTAAGAAAAATCAAACAATCACTATTGCGTCACTCAAATATCTGCACTGGTTTGCTAATGACTGACTCGTGAGTACTGGGGAGTTCTGAATCAAGTGTAACTAGAGGATTTATGAGCCTGAATGCCTTATCACTGTATGGAATTAAGGTGACTATCATTGATGAATGACTAGATGCATGACTTGGTGTTTTAGTGATTTAGCTATCATGTTTATTGAACTAATTTAGTCTAAGCACCCAAATGTGTGTGTTTGACTGGGCTCTTTAATAAAAAACTGGATATTATCACATAAAAAGTGGCAGTCTGATTTTAGTTGCAGTTATTGTAGTATAATTAGTAAATGGTTGTGCGAGCTTACCTCTGCGTCTCTCTCGTCATCAAAATCCAGGAATGCGTAGCTGGGCGCATTGCCTTTGCTCTTAATGTCGCAAGCGAGTATTTTTCCATACTTGTCAAAAGTATCCTCAATGTCGCGACGCGTTATGTCGCGATCTAAATTTCCCACATATAGTTGAGTCTTGGGCATCCTAAATTTCGTAGTTAAAAAATTTTTTTTATTTTTTTTGTTCAAATATGAAGGATAAAATATACAGAATTTTTGCTATTTATGCTCGACAGAATTACTGAAACCGTGTAACCAAGCACATGTAGCGCTTAGTTTTCAGATTTAACATAACATTTATGCATTCTTTAGGAAAAAAGTCAAATCTGCTATAAATGGAATTTGTTTATTTTTTTTATTTTTATTATTCGAATAAAACAATAAAATTTTTATAGAATTTATTGTATTAGGATAGCGCCTAATGCCTAAGGTAGCAGGGTTTAAAATTCAAATATTTTTTTTAAATTTTTTTCTAATTTTAGAATTTGCCAAAAATCCGAGGTTTAAGGGAAAATTTTGCTCCAAAAAAAAATACAAAAAATCACTGAATTTTTGGCATTTTGAAGTCTATGATCAGTTTTTGATGCTCAAATGATCAAACCAAGTTTTAATTTTGAAATAAATTGTTATTTTTTAATAAAATTAATGCAGAGGTAGATTCATGGATCTAGCATACATTGTTAAATGTAAAGGTAAACTCTGCCAGAATAATAACTCACTAAAAATAGTATCATTTAGATGGTGTGCACTCTGCAATATCCATTTTGATATTGAAGAGTTTACTTTTGGATTTACCTCTAGAACTTAAAAATTCCGAATTTTTTTGTGTTTGTTTTTTTTTAAATCTAATAGCACAATTTTGGAGATAAGACGGTACTGTGGATTTCAAATTCAAATTGAAAAAAAAAATTTTCTTTTTCGATAAAATAAAAATTAATAATAATAAAAAATATTTAAAAAATAGTGCATCATACAATGCTGGAAATTAACTTGTCACATCATATCATCTGATATCATTTAATATCATTTTTTTAAACTTTCCTCATTTCAGCTGATATCAGCTATTATCATTTGATATCAGATGATATCAGGTGAATTAAAATATGAATTTTTTTATGTAAAAATATGAAAATAATTTTTTTTCCTGATATTAGCTTATATCAGTTGATATCAGAGCATACCATCTGATATCAAATAATATCCTATGATATGATGTAACAAGTTAATTTCCAATACTGTACTTTTTTGCACCTAAAATAAATTTTCTAATGTTATAAAAGGACAAAAATAAAATATCAATAAGATTTAAATTGATTGTTGACTTGATTTACTGAAAAAAAAAGAAAATTGAAAATTTTATTTCAGATAAAGGTTCAACAAAGCATTTTGCCATATTTTTATAAATGTATTTTATTATTTTTAATTTAATTTTAAAATAAAAAAACATTTTTGTTCAATTTGTATTTGAATTTCACTTTCGTTAAAACCGAATAATAGAACAAAATTAATCGAAAGAAAAAAGCTTGTAATTCACAAGAATATTAAAAAAAGTGGAAAGGATTAAAAAAGAAGTAAAATCTAGTTAAAAATTAATTTTGGCATTTGGTTACTCTTAATTACAGCTTATGAGATTCCTGAAAGCGTCCGACAGAGTAAGTAATTTTTCGTTTTGGATTTGTTGCCCGTAGTCGTTTAATTCTTTTGCTATCAGATCTTGCTTAGATTTGTTCGACAGAAATTTTAAGAATAAGGCATTGTAAATTTTTATACAAAGCTTAAATTCTTAATTAATATATGTATTTGTACTACAGATTTTTCTGTAAATTTTTAAAGGTGAAACGAAGAATGTTTCATTTAACAGTCCAGTTTGAAGGAAAAATTTAAATAAATATTTAAAATATAAATTGATTTTAAATCAAATAGTATGTCAAATAACTTAGATTTTAAAATAACCACCTAATTCAAAATTATTTAAGTAGTGATGACAGGATTTTAACATTTAAATAAAATAAAAAGAATGACACTTAAAATTGCAAAAAAATTCAGATTAGAATTGAGAGAAAAAAAAATAAATTTAAAAATATTGATATTTTATTTGATTATTAATATTTCCCTGTTCATTTACGCCATTAAATTTAAAAAGCTCAATTTTTTCAAATTAAATAAATGAAAAAGAATTTAATTTTTGTAATTTTTGGAAGGTTTGCATGAAAATTCACAATTTCTAAGAATTGTCTGCTCGATTTTATTTCGATAGTTATTAATTTAGAGTTTTTATTAGGTAAATTGAACTCATTGATGTTTCTATCGAATAGTATTAATAATAATAATAATATGAGCTTCAGCAGGCATTAGCCTGTAGAGCAAGACTAAGGGCCTCACAATGGTAGCTTAATAGATAAATCAGAGTTGTTTTTAAGTCAAAAGTCATAAGTCAAGTCAATAACTTAAATTTTTTTTATTCTTTTTTTCAAGTCAAGTTAGTGATTTTTTTTTGTAGGCGGACTTTAAATTTTTTATTTTTTTATCGAACTCCAGTTTAACTTAATTTTAAATGAATAAATAAATAGAAAAAAATTCAAATCAAAGTTTGTTAAAATTTTTATTAAATAAAAAAGTTTTTTTAAAAAAAACTTTGACTTAAAAAAAATCTAAGTCAAGTCAGAGTAAGTAATTCATGACTTTGACTTTGATCAACTCTCTCTCTACTCTATTTAGAGTGGTTAGTCCTAGTTTATTTGCCTCTCTTTATAGGTGAGGTTATAGATGGACTTGGCAAGCTTCTTTGCCTCGCCTAAACTTTTTCCAAAATTTAAATGTCCTTTTTTGTATAAGGGCACCAGGCTGCGATCGCGTATTCAAGATGAGGTCTAACAAACGCAACATAAAATTTCTTAAAAGTGCTAACTGTCTAGCAATTAAAAGTTCTACTCAATTGTCCCAATAATGTGGCTCTATTAGATTCTAGTGTTGCTTCGTGATTTCATTTTAGATTCGAGCATAGCATATCTTGGATCTTGGAGATTAGACTCCAAGATCACGTTCTTTATCAGTCATTCCGAGCGCCCTCCTGTACATTGACAGGCTAACACTAAAGTGCTATTTGTTTATTACCATAGCCCTACATTTTTCCTCTTTGAATTTTTCATCATTTTTTTTTTTCGTACAAGATTTTTTTTTGTGACTTGTTTATTTCCTATGTGCTCGTGGTCAGACTTGAATGAAAGTTTCGGGTCAAGTTTGATGCCAAGAAAGATCGGTTTCCGTTCAATTGAGATTTTTAAATTTCCTATTTTAAGATCCAGTTTATACTTTTATAATCCAGCAGCATTGAACGTGTTTAGCAAGTCTTTGACTTCTCAATTTTGAAACCCAAGATCGAACAGATTCCGTGTATTTTTTCAATGGTTGGTTGGAGAAAGTATTCGATTTCTTTGATGTATGGACAAGATATTCAGATGCATACAGTGGTGTTTCGGATTTAGTACTTATAAAAATAGTAAATTTTTAAAAATCACCATTTTTTCATTTTTTTCTGGTCCTTTTTATATTTACTAAAATTACGTTAAATGTCGTAATTTTCCGGAAATTTACTTTTTATACGTAAAATTACCAGATACTACGTAAATTTTTGTAAAAAGTAAAAATTCCAAAAAATTTATTTAATTAATTTTTAGTAAAAAAAAGTAAAATGTTTAATTTTTTCGAAAATTTTTTCAGAAGTTTATTTTATTTTTTTTTAATCATTTTTAAGGCAGTCACCAGCTTTTCTCCATGATTCTTTGTAACCAGAGTTTTTTGGCACAAGCTTCAACAAATCCTCTTTAGTAAAAACAATTAAAATTAAAGCTTTTTTTTCATTAAAATACTTATTTTTTTTTCCTACATTTCATTTGGAAATTTTTTTTCATAATCCCCTAGAATCTGTTCTTTTTCATTTAAAAATCTCTTCACTATTTAATAAAAAGATAAATTGTTATGAGTGAGATATTTTAATTCAAAGTTTTTGTTAGTTTTTGTACTTTGACGTTTTTTTTAAGGGTATCCCCAACCGAATTTCAAAAAATTAAGTTCAAATTCGTATTCAGCATCTAAAAATTTACTTAGATACAAATTTTCATGATGTTATGGCAAAAATTGACTGAAAAAAATTGAATTAAAATATGAAAAACAAAAAAAAAATGCTTTTTTTTTACTTTTAACAGAAAATCATAGCAGTACTGTACTAGTAAATTAATTATCATTCTTTCTAGAAAGGACTAAGCTTTTTTCAAAATTATAATATCATTCTTTTTATACCTTAAATATTAAAATAAGATAATAACTGAGAAAAAAAATGACTGTATTTCTTCTGTTGAACTCGCATTATTAATTGAGAAAAAAATCAGAAAAAGTGTATCAAGTAGCGTTGTAAGAAAATATCGATTTAAGCAGGTAATTAATTTTGTTCAAAATGAATATAAGATATTTCAAAAAAGTCTCTAGATTTCCGTTACCGACAGTTAAGAAAATCACCAATATTAACAGATCATCATAAATTATTTAAACAACTTTGCTTGGGTAAGTTATTTGAATAATGACTCAAAAATTATTTACATTAAAATTTGAGTCATTTCTATTAAATAAAGATTAAATCTCCCCCAATCTCTCCCGATTTAAATCCCATTGAACTTATGTGGAACGAGCTAAAACAGCATGTAAGAAAGAGAATGATTTTATCCGAAGCTGATGCCTAAATGGCGGTCAAATATTTCGATAAATCTTTAACGAAAGAAAAATGCCAAAATTACATAAATCATTTAAAAAGAGGTTTTTATCAGTTTTAATTTTCAATTTAATCTTTAAAAAAAATTTAATATAAATTAAGGTAATTAAAGTGCTTATAGAAAAAATTGAAGATTAGTTGAATCATTAAATTATATTAAGAAGTATATAATTGAACATTTTTTACTTTTTAATTATGATTATAATAGCCAAAATTTACTTTTTTTTACTAAAAATTACCATTTTCAAATAAAATTTCACGTAAATTTACGTGAAAAAAAGTTTTTTTTTTTCCGAATTCGGGCTCAAAAAATATAAAAAAGTCAAAAAATGTCAAAATTCTCAAAAAAATTAGTATTTTTTGGAATTTTTACTTTTTACAAAAATTTACGTAGTATCTGGTAATTTTACGTAAAAAAAGTAAATTTCCGGAAAATTACGACATTTAACGTAATTTTAGAAAATATAAAAAGGACCAAAAAAAAAGAAAAAATGGCGATTTTTAAAAATTGTTCTCTCTTTTTTTTTAGAAAATAAAAATTATTATTAAAATATGTAAATCTTTATTATAAAAAAACGAAAAAAAAAATCGTTAAAAAAAAAACAACTTCAATGCAATTTTTAATGATCCAATCAGTCACCGTTTTTCTCAATGACTATTTTAATTACCTAAGAATTTTTGGTAAATAAAGTTCCCAATTTGTTTTTATTTATTTTTAAAAAGGATAAACATAACAATTAGTTTTGTTTTGGGTCACTGTCCTGGTGTAAATTGAACTCATTTTCAACTTTTTTCAGATAATAACCCAATTTTTACAAATTTACTAAAATTTACCATTTTTCCCGTTTTTTATAATAAAATTTTACGTAATATTACGTAAAATTTCGTAATTTTTTTTTCAATTTTCATTTTAATTTTTCGGAAATTTACGTAAAATCTCGAAAATTTACCTAAAATTTGGTAAAAACAATTTATCAAAGCAATACTGTATCTTGTGAAGAGTGCTCAAATTGGGTTTGTTTTAGTTTTTTGCCAAAATAATTTTTATGTGATGGTTGTAAAGATTTACTTTTCCTTTTTTTAAACTTCTTTAAAACTCACTCTTGTTTTGTTTCGAATAAATTAAATTAAACGATGGAATAATTTATTAGAAAACTCAAAAATTTTCTTTCTAAACAGGTCAAATGGTTAAAAGGGTTAGGGTTGTACAATTTTAGGGGTTAACCCGTTTGACCCTTTTGGGCCTCACTTAATTAACCGCGGAGCTAAAGGGGTTATTCAAAAATTTCGGGAAAATTGGGTGACTATTTTTGAAGTTATTGAACAAAATGGATGCGAAATAAGCAATAAAAAAAAGATGGTCAACCGGTTAGACTAGGTTACCATAATTAATTCAATTTCCATTTTTTAAAGAATTTTATATAAGCTTTAATAACAATTGTTAATAGTTTTAAAATTTGATCACTTTTTATTACATGTCACTAAAATTGAATTTTTATTTTTTTTTTTAAAACAGTGCTCAATTTTGAATAAAATGTCGCTAAAATAGATTACTCTGATTTAAAGACATGTCACTCAATTCGGATGATTACGTTAATTTTATATTTATAATTAAATAATTGATTTATTAGTTTAACTTTTTTATATATTAAATTAATTAAATTATTTTGATAAAATTTTCTTATCCAATTTACTTAAATATTAGAAATTAAACAAGTTAAATCCTTATTTTTAAGGACTATTTAATTGAATTGAAATATAAAGCTTAAACTTCTAATTCTACTGCTCCTAATTTAATATAAAAATGTTTCAAAATTTAAGAATCGATTTGAGTGTGATTTTATATGAAAATTTAAACTTATTTAAGATTTTTTCCTAAATTTTACTTAATTCAATTAGATGAATTGAAATTTTCAATGCAAGATACTAAAAAACTCGAGGTTTTTTATACTTGAAACATGAAAATTAAAAGCTTAAGCCTGCAGACTTTTTTCTTAGTTAAAAAAAAAATTTAAATTTAAAGAAATAAAAACGTGAATTTAAAAAATGGACGTTTGTGTCGCTGAGTCTAAAGAATGTGAGCTATCACTAGGTAAAATTTAATCAATCAAAATTGACAAAAAATTCATTTTTCTAAAATCTTTAAAATTAGCCATTTTCGAAAAAAACAACTCTGAAATCGGCTACGCTCTAATCGATCTTAAGAATGCCTCATTAATTCTCACTCAATTTAATGATTGTCAAGGCTATAAGAATTTACTGGCCAAAATTCAATACCATTTGCCACAAGAAGTAGATTTGACATTTTTTTCCCTTAGTCTTTTATTTTAAGTTAATTGCTAAAGATAATTTTGCCAATATCGCCTTTCAGTGGTCTTTTTAGGAACAAAATGCGAAACTTAATCCAGAGCTTAAATGAAAATATCAAAATTATAGACCTGAAGTCAAGATTTTTTAGCTTCCAAAAAGGTTTGGAGTTGATTAACAAATTCTGCATTCTTGATTTCAAAACACAAACTGAAATGAAAACAAAGTAAAAAAAAAAACTTTAAAATTTGTATTCATCCTTCAAAAATTCCAGGCCACTAGCTTTAGGTGCTTGTAGCGCTCTTTTCAAATATGTGGAATACTCAAAAAACCATTTTTTTACATCCCATTCGGTCAGGTTGCATGTTGAAGGAAATGAAAATCTAACTCTAATTGATTTAAATACGGCTCGTTTCCTAGAGCTAGTATATAATACAAAAAACAGCAAACGTCCTACCAATCTTTATGGAATACTAAATTGCACTAAGACAAAATATGGTGCCAAGGCTTTGCTTTCAAGCATTCTTCAGCCTCCATTTGGTAAAACAAATGAAACAGATCTTTTTTAATAACCATAAATGACTAATTATTAGATGTGCAATTGATTCATGAAAGAATTTGGCTAGTTGAAGAGATGGCTAAAAATACTGGATTAATGAACCAACTCATATCTTACGTAGAAAAGTTTTCTGATCTGGACAATTTTTCCAAACAGCTGAACCTTTTTGCGCAAAAAGAAGACAAAACAAGCAAAATAATAGAAAATAAAATAAAGTGTGTAATTAACATGAGACTCTTGGTCGACCTCGCTCATCAATTAAAACAAATTTTAATGTCATCAAACTGTAATCGTCTAAAGACCATTTTTTGTGTATTTTTAATTTTCAAAATTTTTCGAATTTTTTTCTAATTTTACAAAATTAAGAACCATTATGAGGATAAAAAATTTGAGACTTTACACAACCAAATAAGCTGTGTTATAGAAGAACAATCATTGATAAACAAAAGCAGTTTGAGTCACAAAATAAACAAATGCTTTGCCATAAAAGTATGCCTCGGAATTTAGAAAAAAATTTGTCTATTTTTTCAAATTAAAGGCGAATATAAGCGAATTGTTGGACGTATCAAGAAGGGCTTTTACTGAAATTATTTATGACATTCAAAGTTTTTTTTTAATAAACGAAAAATAATTAATCAAATTTTATTTTTTAGAATGTTGTGACGAACTAAGTAAGTCTACAGAATTATCCATCAAGCATTCTTTTAGTACAATTAGGGGTTTTTATTTTCATTTAAACTTGGGCGAAATTGATCAAAGTTGGCTACGAAGTGTTTTTTAATTTTAATAATTAAATTATTTTATCAAGAATCGCGACTAAATCAAAGTTTGTCTTCGGATTTTTCATCAGTTTCTTTAAAAATTTTGGAAAATTTGCCAAAAGAATTCATTAAAATAACAAAAACAAAAAATGCTATTCAATTTACCACAGAAAAATTACTCAAAATAAACAGTCGACTGGAAGCTTCCATGTCTGACATATACTTCATATCAAACAAGTAAAAATTATTTAAAATTTTTCTAGACTAAAATTTTTCTAAAAGAATTATTGATGATTTAATTTCCAAAGTACAAGACGAATTGACTGCATTTTATAAATTAAGAGAATTTATAACATTCTTGGACCTTATTTTGTCATTAACCCAATATTCAATTTCGTCGACAAGTCTGAATAAACCACTATTTGGTGATCATTTGTACTTAGAAAATGCTTGTCATCCAATTTTACATAAAATAAAAGATAAAATTTCTAATAGTTTAAATAAAAATGAACAACACATGGTCTCTGATGAGAAAATTGTGACCAACTCTATTGCATTAAGCAAATATGTCCCTTTTCTGATTTTGACTGGCTCTAACATGAGTGGCAAGTCAACATTGCTAAGACAACTGGGTGATTTGCAAATAATGGCTCAATGTGGATCATATGTCCCAGCTGAAAAAGCAGTTTTTTCATTAAAAAATAAAATATTATCATTATCTGGTGATTTTGATGATTTAAGCGGTTCTTTAAATTCTTCGTTTGAGTGCCAAATAAATGAGATGAAAAAAATTTTGGAAAACATGACTGATAATTCTCTCATTTTAATTGATGAATTTTGTAAGCACACCAACTACTATGAGGGTCTAGCCATTTGTTTTGCTGTATGCAAAAATATTATTGACTTTTTGATTGAGGAAGATAAAAAAAATGTCTACATTATCTTTTCTACTCATTATACAGAACTTAGTTATTTGGAATCATGTTATTCCATGGTCAATTGTTATCGTTTCAGATCTAGTTCTGACCAAAATGAAAGACTGGTTCATAGCTATGAGTTGGAAAAAGGTGTTTGTCAAGTTAAAAATTATGGTCAAAAATTGCTGGAACAATCAGCTTTGCCGAACTCGATTGTCCAGGATAGTCGTAATTTACTAAATTTTTTTAAAGTTGATTTACAGGTAAATTTTAACTTTAAACCAGATAATCAAATAACTTTTTTTTCAAGGCAACTTTAGTAAAAAATGAATTAGAAACAAAAAAGCAGCTGATATTTTCTCTGTATAACGAGTTACTTAATTTAGCTGATTTTATGGAAAGTTTGACAAATTTGGAACTGTATGATAAAGTAGAATTACTAATTCAAAAATTTGAAGAAAATTATAGTAAATTAAGGTTTTTCAACAATTAATGTTTAGCAAAAAAAAATCAAATTAAGTTTTTGTTTTATAAATTTAATAATAATAAATAAATAATAAACAAATATTAAGAAGTTCTTGAAAAACATCACAATCCAAATTTGCAGTTTTTTAAAAATTTTTAATACAATGCAAAAATGTTTGTAGCATCTAGTTGAATTCAGAAAATTGAATATTTTTAAATTAATGTTATTTTTGGTGTTTATTTTGTTAATTTTTCGATTGGAAAATTTTCATGTTGAAAAAATTTCAAATTTCTTTAATTTTTTGATCATTTTTGGTTTCACAACAATTAACCGAAAAATTTGATTCTCTTGTAGGGTATTGCAACCTCATAAACCGAATTACATTATCGGTGTATGAAATAAACACCATTTCCCTCATTGTAAATTATTCTTAACTTATGTTTTAAGCCTTGGGTCCGTATTAACATTTTTTCTTTTGTTTAAAATTTTAAGCTTGTGTTTATTAAATTAAAATAAAAAATTATATAAAAAAGTTTAGAATTGAGATAAAGGATTTTATATTTAGAACTTAAAATTAGAAATTTAAATGAAAAAGCAGTAAAAATAGATGTGAAAATAAGAAATTTTTTAGTTAATATTTCAACTTGTTAGTCATGCAAGTTATAGCTGAATGGTTTGCGTGTTAGTCATGCAAAAAGAGGATCGATGGTTCAAAACCCGCTAAGGATGAAAAAATCTTCAAAATATCCCTACAATACGGGGCGAATGTTTAAATCTCTTTCATCATAAAAATAGGGGGACCAGTTTCGACTGGGTAATAGCTGCGGTCTAGACGATCAACTCGATGCAGTGACCTCTGTGTCATATCTGAACTGTTTCTCAAAAGGGAACTACAAAAGGAGATGAGCGCTTCCCTATTATCCACTAGGATAGAAAAGGGAAAACAATTATATATAATAGGATCAATATTAAATCTTTAGATTTCATAAAAAACTACTACAGATTAAAAAAATCTCAAATTAAAAACAAAAAAATTTATGTCAGGTGAATGAATGTAGTGTAGAGTATTCAATTACCACTGGAAATAGTACTTAGGCAACGCATCTCGCAAATTTCCACGGCATCAATGATCCAAAAGGCCAAGATGCCATTGAGGAAACTATTAGTCCTAAAAATTGAATGAAAAATTTTTGAGAGCAAGATAAAATTCCTGAGTTTTTTATTTTCTTCGTTATATTCGATATGCAATGATGTGATGTTTGGTCGTCATTAATTAAGAATCCTTATCTTTCACTTACTTCTCATTTTATTGATAATGAATGGGAACTAAATGTTTTTTTATTAGACGTAGCCTATTTCCCACATCCTCATGATGCGATTGGAGTGAGCAAGTAATTATTTTATAATTAAAATTACTTTTATAAGTAATTATAAAACCTTTTGCATTAAGATTTTGGATGATTTTGGGATATCAGAGAAATTTCAGTTGATTCATTCTTGCGATTACGCAGCAAATATGGGTCTTGCAGTTGAAATGTTGAAAACGCTATTCATGTTCTTTGCACAACGCATATATTAAATCTAGTCGTACAAACTGGCCTCAAAACCATAGAAAAAATCAGGTATTTTTGTAATTCATGTTTCATCATTATTTATTTTTTTATTTTTTTGTTTTCTGTACCGAGCTAGGGCTCCTGAAGAATAAATTAAAAAAAATCAAAATCAAATTAAAAATAAAATTAAAGTTAATAAAATGAGATAAAAAAAATCAAAATAAAGTAAATTAGCAAAAAAAAAATGAAAGTTTAGAAGACATAGATTGTTACATGTGGCAAATGTTTACACAGCTCAGGCCTCAGGAAAAAAAGAGGAAATAGTAAGGTAGCAATTACACAATGGAGTTCGGTTTTCAAAATATCTTGATTTGAAACCTTCTTTGTATTCATCCATTAATGGAATCGAATGACTCTGTCCTGTCCTCAACATTTTTCTCACTCAACTCAAAAAGCTGATTCGAGAAGATAATTATAATTAAAAGCTTCATGATGCACGATGTTGGAGGGAGTATTTTAACTTAAGGATAGATCTGACTGCTGTATTCTGAATTGCTCGTAGTTTTTTGATATGATTTTCTGAAAATGATTTTAAACAAGGAAAAGAATAGTCTAAAATTAATCCGACTAAAGATATATTTAAATTTCCTAGTTTATTTTGATTAAGACCCCATTTTTTGTATGACAATATCTTAATAATATTAAGCCTTTTATTGTAGCATTCTTTAATTTCGTCTACAAGTATGTTAAATTAAAGGCCTTTTTTTGAATCATGGTAATGTTCGAAATTTTGCGACGCTTTCGGGACCTAATCTTCTCTAAGAGATAAATTAAAAAGTTCAATGATTTCTATTAATGAATTTCTAATTAAGGTTTTTAACATTAAATTATGTATTTGGTCAGGTCCTGATGCCGCTTTATTTTTCAATCTTTTTAAAGCCTAAATTAATTCATTTAAGCAGAATGGGTTTGTTGGTGGGTTTTTTCCCGCTTTCTTGATAAAATCAAACCAATTTTGATTCCAGAATTTTTTTAAAGAGGCCTTTAACTCAAACGTAAGTTGATAATATTTTTTCTTTAGCTTTTGATAGCGAGTTTTTTGGAAGTTTCTTCTTACTTTCCTGCGTTCTTTTATCAGGATAACAATTTTCGGGGGGAGATTGGTTGTGTAGATTATCTGAGAAAGAAAAGCATAAATGATTTTTTTTGTAATTTTATCATTTAGTTGATCTATAGTGATGGAACTTTCAGGTATAATAACTATTTGAGAATTTAAAATCTCGCTAAATAATTGCCAGTTCGCTTTCTTATAGTTAAATTTTTTAGCTGTTGATTTATTTTCTAATTGATAGCCCATATAAATTGACGCTTCGATTGGGAAATGGTCAGATCAAAATTGATGCGATTCCTTGAAAACCAGATTGTTACATATGGTGAACCAAAATTTAGAGTAATTCGAGATGCTAAAACATGATGAAATTCCACTTTCGAAATGTTAAAAACTGTATTAAAATTGAAGAAGTCAATTACAGCTACTTCAGTTCACATTAAAGCCGAGAAAGAAACTTCTTTCCCTGAAAATTGAACCTTTTGATTGGAAATATGCCGAAAAGATTTGTCAATTTCTAGAGCCATTTAATAAAAGTAATTGATAAAAATAAATAATGTTAATCAAGGATAATGATATATTTATTAAAGACTGGAGATATCTCCTTTTCAAAAAGAGTTTTTTCAAATTAATTGAGGATCATTTAAGAGGCTGTGAAACTGATCAAAATTTCGATTTTATAAAAGATGCCATTGTTCATATGAAAGACAAATTTTTGGCTTATTGGAAAATATCATAGATAAAGCATTAATTTGTCATATGCTTGATCCAAGGTTCAAAAAAAGCTATTTAAAATTGCATTCAAATACAGTAAAAGAGCTCTTTTGTTTCAAATCTTGAATAAATTAAATTGAAATTTCAATATTTGATAAAATTAAATAAAAAAAATTATCTTACTTGTAATTTTTACTTGAACTTGGATTGAAACTTAATAAAAACAGCTAAATGTACACAAACTGGTTTGAAAAAAAAAAAGTTTCTGAAACCGGTTTGAAAAATCGAACCAATTTGACCAGAAACCGGTTCTAAACCGGTTTGTACAAACCAATCGACAAACCCTAAATTCTATTGACTACGCTAGCAGTTTTTGCAGACTTGCTTCTTGCAGAAATCTACTCGTTGCCGGTGGCTAAACTAACTAAACTTTCCCGATATTAAATGGTTCAGACATGGTGAAGTTTATTTAAAATAAAGGCCGACCTTCTAGCTTTGGATTTTTGAACACAATGAACAAGAACTTCCTCACCGAACATATCTTTGAGACTACATTCATGATCAATATCCTCGATCCGGTCATCACAAACGATCCATCCAGAGTCATTAGTTTTGTCCATGACGCGCCGCTTGGCTCTTCTGAGAACGATTATTTTTACGCTACTCTTGTTAGGTAATATGAATTAAACTTCAAATTTGCTCCTAAATCTACATCGTCAAGACCGCGTCCGCTTCTTTCACGAGTCAACTATGATCTTTCTAGCAAAAATATTAAGGAAGTAACCAAGTACTTGGAACATGATGTTGACATTGCAGATTATCGGTTTGTTGAGGCAGGTTGCAAATCGTAATCGATATCTAATTCTCGTAATTCATGATCATGGGCGTCCCAACTCAAAGTGGTGCAATGCAAGCATTAAGTCTTTGAAAAAAAATTACAAGCTTCACTGCAAGATCACATCTGCTCCAAACAATACAGAACTAGGAACTTCATACACTTTGTACGCAAACAGGTTTAAGTGGCTGTCAGGAATTCGATTTATGGGTTAGAGGCATCTATTGTTAGATCCTGTTAACATCAACCAAAATTGCTCTATAGCTAAATTTATAGTCAAAAGGAATGTCAATACTCAATTAAAGATTTACTTGATAAAGATGGAGTTTTTCATACAGGTGGAGAGAGTACTGTCAATCTCTTAAACCTCCAATTTGGCAGCATATTTATTCTCCGCTTCCAATCTATAGCTCAAAACTGACCTACTATAGCACCAAAGTTGAGTGAAGTCAATATTACATCTTTTTTTGCTGAAAATATTCGTAAATATATTGAACGATTTAACCCTAAAAAATCACTAGGAATGAACGGCATCCATCCTTTTATCGTGAAAAGCTGCACATTGGTCTTTTCTGAGGCATCGAGGGCAATTTTGACACATTCATTTACATACAGTAAGATATTGGACATCTGGTGACTTCACATATCAGTCAAGCTTTTAAAAAAAGACACCAAAAGTATACCTAGCAATTAAAAGCCAATCTCCTTGACTTCAGTGCCTTGTAAAATAGCTTGTTCTTGTAGAATTCCTTGATTTTGCCAGGGCGTTCGATAGAGATTGCCAATCCTCATTTAGATCCTTCCTGATATTAAATAAACTTTTTTTATTCGTTCCAAACCATTTCGATCGGATTTAAGTCTGGCAATTTAGAAGGTGATTTGGCCTTTTTTAATTTAGAAAATATTTTAAAATTGGGATTTTTTTTTTTTAAATACCGAAATAACTTGATTTTTTATCAAAAAATTTAAACACATGGGAGAGGTATGTTTCGCGTCTTTGAGAAAGATGAAAATGAGGTTATCGAGGCAATATTCCAAATATAAGTTCCAAAAAATTTTTACACCAAAATATGTTTATGATATAAGTCATTTAAAAAAGGTTTTATTTAAAAAAAAAAATTTGACTCAAAACATAATTAATTATTTTTTTTAGGTTTTCCCAATTGTGATTAAAAATAATGGAGACTGGTCAGTTCGTTAATTTTTTCCATTTAAAATAAACTGATTAATTAAAATAAAAAATTTTCTGTATTTTTTCTATTTTTTACAAAATTTTACAATTAAAATATTCGAATTTTACGTAAATTATTTATTAATATAAATTTCCAAAAATTCAAAGAAATTGCTTGAAAATTAGCTTTTTTTCGGCCCTTTTGTTTTTACAAGTTTATTCGAAAATTATTTTTAAATTTACGTAAAAAACGGCAAAAACCCTAGTGTCAAATCATCAGTGTATACTTGTGAAAAAAAAACAAATTTTTTATTTAAAATATTTTAAATTCTCAGCATTTTTAATTAAAATTTTAAAATTAATTTCTTAAATTGTTTTAATAATATTAGTTGATATTAGCTGGTATCAGCTAACAAGAGGAAGCGACAAGAAAAAATGATCTAAACTGATCTCAGCATATAGCTACTATTATTTGATATCAGATAATATCAGGTGATATGATGTGACAAGTTAATTTCCAGCACTGTTGTATTAAGAATTTAATTGAAGAAATTCAACAATTTAATTTTTCAGAGTTCAAAAAAAATTAGTTGATTTTGTTGAAAAAATAATTTTATTTCCTCAATTGATTGTTTTTGACATTGCTTCGAATAGATTCCGACTAATCTTAAAATCATAACTTAAATTTCTTGAAGAAGTTTTTACAATTAAATATCAAGGTTTTTATTTTAAGCCTGAAAAATCTAAAACCAAAGCTTTAGCCTCAGATTTTAATTTGATCTTAAATTAATTTTAATTCAAAATGATCAGCATATTCTAGTATTCATTTGATCATTATTTATTAATTAAATGATTAGCATTTTATTTACGGCTGTTTAGTAAAAATAATTTTTGATCAGTAAATTATTTTATTTTTATGATTGGTTTTATTCGAAATAAAAAAATTTGGTTTCATTTTTTTTAAAAAAAGAAAGTGAAAATGATTATTTAAAAAAAACTAAAGAGAAATATTGAAAAAATAAAGAACCTTTGATTTTAAGGACAAAAATAGAAATCAATTGAATTACCTAATTACTACAGTACATCCTAAAACTAACTTCATCGCTTTCTTTTCCTTTCCTCTTCCTTTCCTCTTCCTTCCTTTTTAAAGAAGAGGAAAGGAAGAGGAAAGGAAGAGGAAAGGAAGAGGAGAGGAAAGAAATCGATGAAGTTAGTTTTAGGATGTACTGTAATGTCAAAAGTAATTGATATTAATACATCAAGATTTTAACATTAAACATTATAAATAAAAATCAAAAATTAAATTAAAAAGCAAGATTAAAAAATTAATATTTCAACATTAGCTAAGGCTTCAAATATTTCGAATTACGTCTCGGATTCAGAAGATGATATTGAGATGGAGAATGGTATAGTTAAAGAAAGAAAAAAAAAGAGAAAAGAACAAATCTAATTTTTTTTGAAAAAATTTTAAAAAATTAAAATAGCAAATTTTTTTTATTTTTTACTTTCATTAAATTTTATATAAATCAAATTAATCTAATTATTATGTTACTGACCATTTATTTTTATTATAATAAAAATACTAATCAAAAAATAAAAAATATTGATCATTCTAAATTGAATTTTGAAATAATACCCTTAAAAATGAACTAATTAAGTGAGTTAACAAGAGTAAAGGCAATTATTGTACCTTGAAAAAACATGGTTTTTCATATTTTTAAAAAATATTGAATTAGACCAATTCTGGAAGAAATACTAAAGATATTAAATATCAAAATTTATAAGTATTTCTTATTAGCTCTAAAAATTCAAGTTCATTTTGAGATAAAAATATAAATGCGATTTAAATCTTTCGGACACCCAAAGCATTTAAATAAATTAGAATTAAAATAGTTTATTATGTATAAATTTTTACATTTATAATTTAAAGTAAAAGAAAAATTATTTTTATTATTTATAAACAACCCAAAACCATTCAGTGTTCAAATACAAATAGCACTCAGCTATTAAAATAAATCACCGAGATTTCTTATATAATTTTTTTTTAATTTTGGGCCTCCTTTATGTATCTTATTCCATACTGACATCGTTGTTGCTATTGCTATTGTTGTGTCCATTTTGATCACGATCGCGACTCGGCGATCTAGATTTAGATCTTTTGTCAACACTGATGGATCTACTCTTTCGGTCTGACCCACTTCTGGAACTTGAGTGGAAATAAAAAATTGAATTTTTTTTTTTTCTAAATTACCGTTTATTTCTTCTGTCATAACTAGCATCGCGACTTCCCTCTCGCGATCTGTCCTTAGAACGATCTCTTGATTTATCTCTTGATCGATCTCTTGATTTTTCTCTTGATTTATCTCTTGATTTTTCTCTTGATTTATCTCTTGATTTATCTCTTGATTTATCTCTTGATCGCTCTTTACTTCTAATTCGTCTTCTACTATCATCTCGGCTCCTGTCACGGCTTCTATCCCTACTACGATCACGACTACGATCGTGACTACGGTCGCGACTGCGATCACGACTACGCTCATGGCTACGGTCACGACTGCGATCTCTTTTTCGGTCTCTAGATCTACTTCTATCTCTACTCCTGTCTCTCCTTCGCCCATATCGCCTATTGCGACAATCTCTGGCAAAGTGGCCTCTTTCACCACATTCATAGCACTCAAGTGATCTGCCACCACGGCCCCCTGATCTTGAAAATCCATTGCGACCATATCCGAATCGATCATCGCGTCTTTCCCGACGATCTCCTTTGCCCTTTGTGTACTCCACTACCATTGATGCACCACACATGTCTTTGCCATTTTCAGCATTCAATGCATCCTTTTCATTCAAATTTAATTAATTTCTTAATAAAATAAAAAAAAAAAGATTTTAAATTTCGCCTAGCTACCTCAGCATCACGTTCATCATCAAATTCAATGAAGGCATAAACAGGACCATATCCTTTGTTTTTGACTTCGCATTTGCGAATTTTTCCATGGCGTTTGAAAACGCTCTCTAGTTCTCGTTGAGTGGCATCCTTGTTCAAATTACCTATGTAAAGCTCGTTCTTTGGCATGATGTATCCAATCTATTGTTAATGTTCAAATAATGATAGCAATTCCTTATGAACTAATATTACAGAATGAATTTTAAAATTTCACAAATTAAAATTTTGAATCAGTTTCAACAGTTTTTGTTTTAAGTTTTAAAACTAAATGGATTTTATTTTAAATTTTTAAATGAGTGGAAATACTCAAAAATTTTGTCTGATACACTTTAGTTTAGCTTTGCGATCATACTTGACTTGAATGAACTCAAAAACCGGACATTTTTAAATTTGCATTTTCTGATGAAATTTCTTATTTTTTAAATAAAATTTTGTTTCAAAATTTAATTGCATTTAAATTTGTTTTCATACAAGTGACTTAAGTGACTTTGCTTTTGACTATTAAAATATGTTTTGAGTACTAAAAATTTAAAATAGTATTTAATCTATTGATTGATTGATTGATTTCAAAAAATTTTTTTAAATTTTTGTTTATTTTGTTGACTGCTTGGATAAGCATCATTAAGACACATTTAGTCTGGATAAAAATAAATTTATTCAGACTTTTCAAAATTGTTCGATAAATGATCGAACCCTAAAAAATAATTTTTTTGTCAAAGCCTTGATCTTACCATTTTTATTGATATAAATTGAGGTTACTATAGATAAAGCTTTCAATCACTTTTGTTTTTATACAAATATTGTTTTTATCTTCACATAAATAGGCTATACATTTTAAAATATCTCTATTACCAAAAGAGTAATCAGTATAAACAGTAAATCATCATTGGAAATATTATGCGGTAATTTATAATGGTCATTAGAACTTTAAAAATGAATACTAAAAAAATCAGTATTTTGGCAAAAAAATTTTTAATCTATAAATTTTTTTTTGTAACAAAAAATTCAAGAGATTAAAGTTAAATTATTAATCTATTAATCTTTTGGAAAAAATAAATTAATATCTAAATTATTTCAAATTTTCTTAAATTTGTTTTATTGATGTAAAGTTTCATTTAATCTGACCATGTTGAAGACTGGAATTGTTAAAGACTGGACAAAGACTTATTAAAGACCGGAATTGTTTTTAGAAAAGATAATTTCAAAAGCAATCATTCGATGTGTAAAAGAGGTTAAAATTTTAAAGAAATTTAAATTTTTTTTTTGTTTACAAAACATTACAAGTTAATCATTAAAAAATAATGAAATTTTTTTTTGAAATTTATTTACTAAAATATTACGTCAAATTCACTGCTCAAAAATAAAGTTTTGTTAAAATGAGGAATTTCTATATAATCACGCCTTTGGTTTTACATTCTCTTAAATTTAATTGTTCAAGTTAAACTTTTACTTTTTTTAAATGCTCAATAATGCTAAATCGATTAAAAGCTTATTTTATTGAGGCTATTTTTACTCATTTTGACTTTAAGGCACAAAATTTAAAAATATTTATTATATTTTTAGACTTAAATAATTTGGACGGCCTTTGACAAGTAAAACTTTTAAGTCGACAAACAGATTGCATAATTAAATTAAATTTTATATTATTTTGTATACCATTTTTTTGAAAAAAATATACTAGCCCTTTACTAAAGCTACTTTGGCATGCTTAAAAATCAACTTTGATTTAATAAAATACAATTTTATTGATTTTTTTAATTAAAAAATACTTTCTATTTTAAATATTTACAAAGCATTTTGATAAATGATAACCATTTATCGTTCATGGTTTATTTTTAATTAAAAATACTATCAATAATAGATGCATTGATACGTGAGCATGGATCAGAATATTATATAAAATAGCTTTTTTTTTTATAATTTTTTATAAAAAAAAAATTTAGATTTATACTAAAATGCCAAAAGCAGAGCTATATATTGGAAATCTTGGTCGAGATGTATCACGCCGTGACATTGAGAACATATTTGACAAGTATGGAAAAGTGCGCCGTTGTGACATCAAGAGTAAGGGCCTAGGCTCAAGTTACGCCTTTTTGGAATATGAAGACGAGCGAGATGCAGAGGTAGATATTTACAGATAATTTAAGAAATGAAAAGACTTTCCTTAACCCGATTTGGCCCAGTCGTATTTAGATACTTTTCAGTTTCTTTTAATTAAATATGTCTAAATGATTTAGGACGCTTTGAAGCTGGAAAACGGAAAAGATGTTTGTGGAAGTTCTATGGTAATCGAATGGGCAAAGACAAGAGAACAGAAGCTGAGAGAAAATAGGCTCAAAGTGAAGAACAAACGAGCAGAGCGATCCCGTGAATGCTACGAGTGTGGTAGAAGAGGTCATTTTGCCCGTGAGTGTCCAGATAAAGATCGACCAAAACGAAACAGCAGATCGGATCGAGAAAGAAAAGATAGGGATTATGGGCGACCGAGGTAATCAATTAACAAAAAATTAACTTAATTTTTTCTAAATTTTTTTCTAGATATCGATCAAGCTCTCGATCAAGAAGTAATTCAAGACGAAGATACCGATCAAGATCCTAGAAAGAGAAACGAAAAAAGATAAAAATTCTCTAGTTTAAATTGAAAAAAATTAGAGCTAGATTTTATTTAGAAACATTATTTACGTTTTGTTTTTCAAATGGAATAGATTTGAAGCAATACTTCTTTGGCTCAAATAATTTTTCTAATCTCACCGGTTTTGGATAATTTTCAATCAATTATCTCTAAAGATAGTTTCTAAATATTTTTTTAGGCAATATTTTATTTTTCTAATAATTTTTTAGTTTGAAAAGCGGCTCAAGTACATTTTACTAAGTTTTTTCAAATTTATAACCGATAACTTTTTAAAAACTTATTTTGTTTTGAATTTAATAAATATTTAGATTAAATATTTTTTCTGTTTTTTTATTTCAATCTTCTTTAGTTGGTCCCAAAATTTAAAGATGTTAAATTCTAGATAAACTCTATCAATCATTTCGAGAGTAGTTGAAGATAAATTCAATCAAAAATGAATGGTCATGAAAGCTAAGAAAATATTAATGTGACTTTAAAATTAACTATCATTCTAAGAATTCACATTGGGATGTTTTTTGAAAATATATTTCTAAATTAAAAAAAAAAGTTTAAATGAAAATCAAATAAAAAATTTAAGAACGCATTTAGTAAGGGAAAAAATAATTTTATAGTGTTGATTATTTTATTATATATCTTTAACAGATCGATATAATATCTCACAAATCAGATTACATTAATTTTTTAGTATATTCTGGTATAAAATTCAAAATTAAATTTTTTTCATAACAACAATCCGCTTTCAATAATAAGAAAAACAAAAGAATTACTAAGGAAAAACATCATATTCTACAGTAAAATTAATTTTAAGTGTAATTTTTATCTGAGTTATCGAAACTTAAAAGATAATAATTTTAAAATACTTTTGGACGTCAAAAGTGTTCACAAAATTAATAAACTATGACAATACTTATTTCTCTAAGAGAAAAAAAAGCAAATTTTCTAATTGTTAAATTTAAATTTGCTTCTCTGGAAGACAAATTTAAGTCCATTATCAAATGTAAATTTAAAATAAAATTTTTTAGTTTCAGATTTAAAAAAGGCATTTTTTACTATTTTTTTTAAATAATAAATTACTTAATTTTATTAACATGATTTTTTTTTAATCTTTATCTAGAAAAAAATCGAAAAAATTTTTTATATGAAGTATAATTAAAATCTTAATCAATATTTAGAAAATTTTCAATACAAAATTAAATTTTTTAATGATAATTTGAGTTTGTTTTAGCCTTAATTTGGATAACTATATGTGGATTTTAAATTTGTCTTTAAAGTTTTCAAATAAAGATTTTAGAAGAATGAATTAAGGTTCAATTAAAATAAAAGATCATTTTTTTTAATAAAAAAAAATAAAAAAAGCTTATTCCATAGTTATTATTAAGTTTTGATAATGTAATCATGATCATCAACTTCAAGTTGCCTTCCTGGAATCGCATATTTTAATTCTTTCCAGAGTTGTATAAAAGTCACAAGTCACAAGTCAAGTGCAAGTCAGGACTTTGACTTGATTAAAAAAAAAAAAAATTACAAGTCATTAATCTTTTTATATCTTGATTTTTTTATATTTTTTATAAATTTTTTAATATTTTTTATCGTGTTTAATTTATTTCTAAAATTTTTTAAGCACAATTTTTTTTGTTTTTTATTAAATAAATTCACTTAAAAAGAATATGACAATTGAATTGTTTAAAAAATCATGTTTCAATATTTACATTATTAAGAAATTTAAACAAATAATTTTATTTTTTCCTGAATAAAAAATTTTAATACTAATAATTTTTTATATATTTTAATTCTATTCTTAAAATAAGTCAAAATCTTTACTTGTTTTAAAATTTTTAACACAAGTCAAGACTTTTTATTCTAAAAAAATATATATTCAAGTCATACTTTGACTTGCTTTTGACTTGTTAAGATTTTTTTTCCTGACTTTTATACAAGTCTGATTCTTTCATTTAAAAAAATCTGACTTTTCTCGCTAAATAATTTTGAATGAATCATAAGTCAACGAGTGTAACAAGTCGTTAAAATTTTTTAAAAACAAAAATTTTCCACTTAGAAACATTTTCTTTAGATCTAGTAAAAGCTTCACTGCTTTCGTTAAACTTATCCCATAGCTGGTGAACCATGCAAAAATTTCAAATCTCACTCGTCTTGAACCGATTGATCTATGTTCAAATCTAAAATGTTTTCAAAAAAAGTAATTTTGTCTCTAATTTATTTGCAAAAAAAAATTGTTTCTGATGGGTTCAAAAAATCTGTCTAAACACAAGAAGTTTCTTTTAAACCTTATTTATCAAAAAAGAAAATCAAAATTTTTCCACAAATACATTCGAATAAGGGCATTTAGACAAAATCTTTTTATCAAAGTTCATTTCTCTTGGGTTTATTATTTAATTCATATAATAAATAGCAAAGAAGAGAGCATCATAATAAAACATGTAAATAATAATAGAGCTACAGCAGACTCACTTCGGAGCAGTGCTTTATCTAGCCTTGGTATGGTAGCTGTCTGATTATAAAATATATCCTAAAAAATTATTCTAATTAGTAAAAATTGATTATTTTTGTTTAAGAAAGTTATCTAATTTCTTTTTAAATTCATTTTTAGATTTTGTATTTAAACCTCAATTGGTAATTCGTTCCATGAATTCATTAAACGATTTGACAGAAAGCTCTCCCTAAGCTTGATCCCTGAAATTTGCTTAGTCAGCCTTCTTTGATGTATCCGAATTCCACCAGCTTGATCTTTGCGTGTTAGTGCATGGCTTTGAATATACAGATTATGCCATTCAACTGTGCTGAAACCATTCATTTTTATGAAGGTTTTAATTAGGTCTTCTCGATCTCGTCTTGTCTTTAGTGTTGTCAACCCTAGCATGGTAAGTCTTTTATCATAATCCAGATTTCTTAAACTAGACACCAATTTCGTGGCTCGTCTTTGCACTTGTTTCGAAATGTTCGAGTCCTTTTTATTTTCATGGACTCTGTAGTGTGATGTTGTTACATCACGTGTTTAAAAAGCACATTATTTAGTTCATAATATTATTTAGCTGTCATTTAATTTACATGTTGTATTAATTGTTATTTTTAGATGTTTGTAAATTAAAGTTACATTTTGGATTGGCAAGTTGTTGGTTAGAAACACAACTACTTAAAAAGGTTTGTCGAAACCAATATTAAATAAAAAAAGAAAGCTTGTGAGATATTTATTTTATGAAAATCTTTTTTGTTTTTTTTTTTTTACTTCTTAAGCTTAAAACTTAAAACTTTTCGATACTTATTGGCTTTGTCATTAGACGGCCGTTTCCCTTTTGAATTTAGAAATAAATAGATATAAAATTACAACGTCTTTTTAATTGGACATAAGGACACAACATGTAGCATTTTCCAAGTGTGGTCTAACAAATGAGACATACAAATGCCTAAAAGTATCTACGAACCAGCACTTGAATACTTGAGCTGACCCAAAACTGCGTTTGCTTTATTTGCTGCCTGTGTCGCTTGAAGAGCTCATGTAAAGTCGTCAGTTAGATAGATTTCAAGATCTCGTTCAAAGATTGCTTGACTCATTGGTAAGTTGTTCATTAATAGTTTAACTGATTTAATTTCTTTACTTGTTAAAGAACATAAATCTACATTTATTGGCGTTTAATTTCATTTGCCAATCATCGGACCATTTAACAATCTTGTCAATGACTGATTGCACTTGTTCAACGTTAAGGTGACTTCCGATGATCCGAATAGTTTGATTATGTCCTTTGTCACACTTGGAATGTCGTTGATGAAGATGACGAAAAGTAAAGGACTCATGACAGATCCTTGTGGGACTCCACTTAGGACATCTTTCCACTCCGAGATGTTTTCACATAGTACTACGCATTGCTTCTTGTAAGTCAAGAAATCGGAGATCCAACAATCAAAGATGTTATGTCTGAATCAGTATGCCTCTTATTTTCTTATTAGTGCCCGATGTGAAACTTACTTAAAGTCTAAAGAAATAACCCTCGACGCAAAACCACGATTCGCGGCTTCTGTAATAATGTTAATGATCTTGTTATTCGAAAATTTTATTTCTAAAGCTATTTAATCCTTCTTTTTTAAGTCTTTTAATATTTATTGTTTGACTTCATTTTTAATTTAAAAATTATTTGTAAAATTTGCTACTTGAAAAATACTAAAATTCATTTTGAAAATATTTGATTCAAAATTATTTTCTTAATAGAAAAATAAAATATTTAAAATATTATCTTATCTGATTAGTTAAAATCATGCCTGAATGAACAATATTTTTAGATGAATCATTTTTATTATTCAAAAAAACTTTTCTTAAACGTGAATTTAAGAAGCATTATTTAATAAATTAAATAATAAGAAAATCAAAATGTCGAATCGTAAAAAGAACAATGACAGCACAAAAAGTCTAGAATTGTGAATTTAAGCCAGGATATAATCTTTAATTATTTTAAAAATTTTTGACAGTTTTCATAAGAAATTAGAAAAAAAAGATAAATCATTAATAATTCTCTTAATTTATTGAACCAACTTTCAGATTTTATAAAATAAAAGTCAATTTTTGGATGAAGTTTTTTTTAAAAAAAATCTGAATTTTTTATAGGTAAAATATTAAACCGTCATATTAATTATTAAATTGCAATATAAAAAAAAATCGATTGTCATTTAAAAATTAAACAGGCTCCGAACGGAGCCCTGATTTAAGGATTCGGATATGTTGTAGATTAAAGAACTATTGATATAAATTAATTAGAATTAATAATTAAATTATTGATCAAAATCTTTAATCTAATTATCCTTTTAGCATTTTTTTATGAAAATTTAATTATCGAAATCATGGGTTAATGTGCATCCTTATTTAATCTTTTTATTCCTTAAAAATATGGCCAGAATGGTGAGGCGATCGCCCCACTTGCCATACCTCTGGCTAAGCCTCTGACCTCGAATCTTTAGATAAAAGGTCATTTGCTCTTTTAAGAAGCACTTAACTATTTTATAATACACAGATCCCAAATTGTTAAATTAAAACTAAGCTTTTTTTGAATGAGACTAAAAATTGAAAATTAACAATTTTTGAACAAAATTTATCATCTATAGCAACATAACTTAATTTTTATATTTCATCAAAATATTGTTTGTTTAATTTTCTGCAAAAAAATTTTGAAGCTTTTCAAGCTAAATTATAAATAGTCAAATTCCTGCATTTTAGTGTTTTCTTAAAGAGAAATTATCAAAATTCTACCAGACAAAATTCACCTTTTTCTGTTACCATTACTGAGTTTTAAGGAATAAAATTTGAGAACTTATCAGAAGCCGAAATAGCTCAGTTGGGAGAGCGTTAGACTGAAGATCTAAAGGTCCTTGGTTCGATCCCGAGTTTCGGCATTTATTTTTCATTTTTTTATTTCAAGCGCCTAAAAGTCCTATAGAAACAATTTAAGATATGAAAAATATTTTTCATTTTAAAAAATTAAACAAAAATGAGTTTAGAATCAAGCGACGAAACATTGTCTTTTAAAGATGAACAAGTCAGATCAAACCTTCTAAAATTAATCGAGTTAAAGTTAGAGCTCATTGATTTAGAAAACTTAAAAAGTCAAAAAAGTTTTATCAAAAACTCAAATTTACTCGAGTCGCTCAAAAAACTTGAGTCTTATCATGAAAAAAAGCTACAAACATTCAAAAATCGAATTTTATTTTTTGATAATTATTTAGTTAACAATTTGAACAAGACCAAGACAGCGACGCGCATTGCCAATTCCAACCGCTTACTATGCAAAGAAATGTCCGAGAGGAAAGAGCTTTTAAGAACAGAGATAGAAGAACTAAAAGAAAGAACAAACATTTTGAAGAAAAAGCTCGACAAATACCAAAAATATTATGATTTCATACAGGAATCGTTGACACTTTTTTCTGTTCATCAATTTACTGATTTACCACAAATAATAAACCGATATAAAAGTTTAAAATTTATTCTTGACGAAAATCAGAACATTTTAAACCAGAATTCAGATAATTTAGTCACATTAAAAGCTGATTTGCACAATACAATACGCAGCCATTCTGATTCTCTTCTTTACTTGTATGCTTCCAAATCGCGTACTGAACAGGAGTTTAAAAATATTTGCCTGACTACCACTTTAGAAAATGAATTCAACTCAAAAAGTTTACAAACCACGATAGATAGATTGAAAGAATTTGATCTAATTATGAAATCCATAGACACTCTATATCAGATGAGTATAAATTTTTCAAAAATTTATAAAGATCGCATGAAAAATTTGAAGCCAAACTTGGAAACAAGTTCAGATAAACAATTAATTTTTGACAAGTTGGCTTTTTTAAAGGAAAATATGATTTATTTAAATGAAGTTTCAAAATAATTTATTATTTTAAATAATACTAGCATTTTAAAATAAAATTGCTTAAGATAATAATAAAGTAATTTAAAAAATTTTTTTTTAAATTACTAAAAAAAAATCACTTCTTTTATTAGAATTCCTGAAAGATTAAAAACAATTAAATTAACATTTTGTTTCTATCTCTTTTAGATTAAACTATTATAAAAATCATCACTTTGAATTCTTATAAAAACAGAAGAATTCTCTTATTTTCCCATGATATTGTGTATTTTTATATTAATAACCATTTTTGAATTTTTTAAACATCTAGATCTATTTGTATCATGCAATGTTTTTATAAGTAATTACGTCAATGTACTGTTCAGTGCGATACTTAATATTTAAGCTTAACTAACAAGAAGCTTAAGACTTTGTTTAAAATAGTTTATTTTTTGAATCCCAAGGAAAAAATACCAAATAAAAAAAAATCACAATAATAAATAATTTTAGATATCCACCCTCTTTATTACACTCACATGCTGTTAAGATTTAAATTTAAAATTTACAATAAATTTTCTTTATAAGCAAACATTACACTCTCACAGTTATAAAATAGATCTTTATTTACGTCAAAAAAGTCATAGATGATACACGTTAAGTAACTTAATATTAAAAATATATGATTTTAATTAGGCAATTGAGTTTTCAAGTAGAAAATTCGATGTCTTAAGCTTATTCTGTTCTTTAGTTATGATCAAGCATGTGACAACTTTTGAATTTTAGTAAAAAAAAGAATGTAAAAATTTATATGATTTTATATCACAACTTTTGAATGGCTCATTGTATCAAAAAAATTTATATATATTTTAAATCCTTGTAAAATTATCTATAAGATGATATATAAAACTAAATTTTCAATAAGGCATAAGCCGGGGACATTTATCTGTAAAAGTTACAAGAATAAAAGTTTTAACATCTAAATTTCTTTCTGAATTAATGTAATAGGAAGACTACCATCAATTATTTTTTAAAATTTAAAAATGTTTAAACACGGTGGGTTTTTTTCGACCCTTTTTGGTACTTTTTTTTCTTATTGATCTATAAATTTAATTTTTTTCGAGGATTTTTTTTCTATTCAAATTAAATTCAAAATTTTTAAATAAATAATTTTTATTACAAAATTTTTTTTAATTTCATGCAAAAAAAATAATTCTTTTAATAAAATACTTACTTTTTGAACCAAGTCTCGATGAAAGCTACCAAGCTTTTGAATTTTTTAGAATACGAATGATACCCAACAAAAAGTCTCTAATGATAATTATAATGATTATGAGGATAATTAAAACTTTGATAATGATTTTGAAGAAGAAATGGAAACACCAAATCCGAATATGAATCTGCCTCGGCACCATTTATGCAAGAAGTGTTTAATTCCAAATTGTTCCTCTCAAAGCCATGTGGTCAAGAATTTAAGTTCAATTTGTTTCCGTAATGGAAACAAATCGAGCTTTACTTGTGACAAATGTAAACAATTAACATGTGGTCATAGTAAAGAGGAAAAAGTTATTTAAATCGATATGTAAAAATTATTAAGAACAAGTAATATGAATTTAAATAAATTTGAACCAAAAATTTTTTTCTTGTATTTGTAACTAATTTATATGATGAATAATTTTAAATTTCAACTTAAAAATTTATATAATTTTTTTTTTAATCAAAATAAAAATTCATAAGAGACATTTATTAAATATTCAGTGTTTTTTTTTAAACAAATTTTGAATAATTATGGTAACTAATATTATCAAAAAAGCTAATTTTTTGGATCCTTTTAGTATTTAATGTATATAAAAAAAAACTTAAATTTTTAATAATTAATTTTTAATAATTTGAATGTTTTAATAAACGCAAATTTTTATTATAACATTCAGCTTTATAAAAAAATTGAGTTCACATCACCGATATTTAAAGTTTTAATATCGGTGGTGTGAAAAGATTTTTCAATCGTGTTTAAATTTTAAACATTATTTAAACAAGATAAAAATCATTATTTTGGTCATTTTTTTCTATCATATTTTATTAATAAAATCTATTTTTTTTCTAAATTTCAAACAAATTAAAATTTTATTTATAGAATTTTTCTGAAAAATTCTAATTTTTTTCAAAGATTTTGAAAAAAAAATTCCTTTACTTTCATCTTATTTCTTCAAGCCGATCAGAATTTTTTTTTTAATTTAAAAAGTAGAAGGGTTCTCAATCAGCTTTAAGAATTCCTTTTTTTTTGCTGGTGTCAGATAAAGATCCAAAGAGCCGAAGTAATTTGATATTGGTGTCAAAATTCAGAGATCCAAATAAAATTAACCACAATAATCATAATAATCATCATTAGCTGTAGTTAGAAATTAAACCTCCTTCAGATTCTATCAATCTATATAATAATTTACTTACAATTCTTGGGAAAAGTTTTGTTTATAAATTTATGTTATCTGAGTTTAAATTTCAAAAATATTATAGATTATCATCTCTGAGACTACAGTTTATGATTTTGGGCAAGAGGGACAACTTCACTAAAAAACATGTTAAAAATTCTTATTATATTTATTAATTTATTTTCTTCATTTCATTTTTTATTTACAAATTTGTATAATTATTTTCTGTCTTACATTTTACTTTTTACACTTTTCATTTTTAATTTTGATACATCGCCAGAATTGGCGCAAAATGAAAATAAATAAAATAAAATAAATATTTATTAATATTAATTAACACCAAAATTTCATATTCAGTTGAATTCTTTTAATTAAAAATAATTAAAAAAAAAATATCTAAAAATTTAAAAAATTAGATGAATGATGAACAGAGGCATTTCAAGTGATGGATTTTTTTCCTTTTTAATTAGGACAAATTTACGGGTCCTTTTTTCCTATAATTTAAAAAAAAATTAAAGTCATCAAATTAGTCAAAAGATTGATAAGTTAAGTGGTACGATTTGGGTAACTAAGAAGGCTTAACCTATTGACATTTATTAGCTGCACACATTAAAAAATAACTACAGACTAAATTTATTTTACATTAATAGGAAATTTATATACATATTTAATTAAAGGAAAAATTATTTATTTTGGATTAAAATGGCTGAAAAAAATTTCGAAATTTAAACTATTGAACCTAGAAAATATTCAGCTTGTATATAAAAGTTTTATTTAAAACAAAAATATAATTAATTCACAATCATTATAAGCTTAATATATAATGCCAAAAAGCGAGATTTACATTGGTAATTTGAACAAGGATGCCACTCAACGAGAACTAGAGAGCGTTTTTAAACGGTATGGAAAAATACGCAAATGTGAAGTCAAAAACAAAGGATATGGTCCTGTTTATGCTTTCATTGAATTTGATGATGAACGTGATGCTGAGGTAGCTAGGCGAAATTTAAAATCTTTTTTTTTTTTTTATTTTATTAAGAAATTAATTAAATTTGAATGAAAAGGATGCATTGAATGCTGAAAATGGCAAAGACATGTGTGGTGCATCAATGGTAGTGGAGTACACAAAGGGCAAAGGAGATCGTCGGGAAAGACGCGATGATAGATTCGGATATGGTCGCAATGGATTTTCAAGATCAGGGGGCCGTGGTGGCAGATCACTTGAGTGCTATGAATGTGGTGAAAGAGGCCACTTTGCCAGAGATTGTGGTAATAGGCGATATGGACGAAAGAGAGACAGGAGTAAAGATAGAAGTAGGTCTAGAGACCGAAAAAGAGATCGCAGTCATGAACGCAGCCGTGACCGTAGTCATGACCGTAGTCGGGACAGGAGCCGTGACAGGAGCCGTGACAAGAGCCGTGACAAAAGCCGTGACAGAAGCCGAGATGATAGTACAAAACGAAATAGAAGCAAAGACCGGTCTCGAGACCGATCAAGAGACAAGCGGTAAGTGATTAAAAAAATGTTATTTCAAATAATTATTTTTATTTCTTTTTTTTTAATTAAGATCTCGCAGCAAGACTCACAGCGGTGCTGAATCAAGATCACCAAGCCCTGTCAAACGTTCCAGCGTTAATCGAAGTGAAAATGATTTAACTAATGTCAATGACATAGAAGAATGATTTATTATCAAAATTATTAGTTTAAAATTTTTGTTACATTTTATCATGTTTTTAAGTTATAATAAACTTTTTTGATAATTAAATTTTTTAAAATTCTCTTTACAAGTTAAAAAATAAATGACACTAACATTAGAAAATTTTCTTTTGAGTTAAATACTTTTTTTTATTATTTACTAAAATGTTATGTTGAGCGGTATTCAGACTTATTCTGGTTCTGGATCACCATTTGACCGAGATTAAAAATTCCTTGTTAGTCCAAAGATTGGAATGGAATCGAAACCATATTGATTATAATTGATCCCGGTTTTTTAAGATTAGGACGGCAACAATGTTCGGAGAATCAGGATGATTTGATTTTGGTGTCTCAATTCAGGAAGACAAATAAAAATTGAATCTTGGGACCATGAGGATCTAAGAGAATTAAAAAAATGAAAAGTTACTAAATAATCTATTTTGTAAAAGAGAATCATACTAGTCTAGAGATTTGACAAGCTGAGTTCTTCGATTTGGGGAACTAAGGAGACTTAACCTATTTGAGCCGATGGGAAAATGACATCAAAAATTGAAAATTAAGAATCCTTATTTGAATACTTTCATAATGAAATGAATCAAAATAAGCTATAATCAGTCTAAAAGATAGGGGCAAAAGCTTGTTGATTTATCTTAAAAAATAAACTTTTTTAAATAAAAAATTCTATCCGGCATTTACGACATCCGAAAGATATCTCTATTTTCGGTGTTCGTGGGATATCAAAGCATGTATTTTTTTCCATAAAAATAAACAATATTAATATTAATAAATAATATTAATATTGTTTAGTACGAGTCTTAAAAGTACTAAAATTATTCAACTTTAATGAACTTTATCTATTTTCAAAACTAACTTTTATTGATACAATTAAATATAATTATCTATCATCACAATTTTTAAAATATATGCTAAGTGACCCCCCCTCTAATAAATCTTTTTCCTCCGACTTAGTACTTATTTCCAAGTACTTTAAAATTGAAACCTCAAAAATTTCAGTAAATATAAACCAACTTAAAGAAAATCTTAAGTTTAATCTGATTTCTAATGATGGTATATCTGATTCAATTTGGTTATGTCTTTGCAATTTAAAATTAAAACATTACAAAACTCTCCTAAATGAGCTAATTCAAAATAAAAGAAATTCATGAATTTTGGTCCAAATTATCTTGCTTTCTAACTTTCATGCCTTTTTCTATTTTCGAACTAATGTTCCTTTTTTATTTTTGTAATTTTATTTTTAGGTAATAATTTTTCATTTTTTAAAAAAAAGCACAAAAACACAACTAAAAAAAAAAAAAAAAAAAAATTATTTATCTTTATTTTCTTTTACTTCTCCTTAAAGGAGGTTAATTCAATTCAATAAATAAATAAATAAATTAATAAATAAATTAATAAATAATAACATAATAAATAGTATTTTTCCTTATTTGATGTAAAATTTCTACACTTATGATAAATTCTGGTCTTTTTAGATAGTTTTGGCGAAAAAAAATTTTAACAATTTTTTTTGATAAAAATTACAATTGCGCCAATTTCCTTCATTAGAAAAAAATTTAAAACTAAAACACTATTGAATTTTTCGAACAACACTTGCGTTTTAGTTATTTTTGGTAAAAAAATACTATTTTTTAATTAACAATTAATTTTTTTTACCAATTTAGCAAAGTACATTCTTTTCAATTATTATGTTCAGTATTGTTCAAAAGTCATAAAGTCAAAGTCAAAACGAAAACGCCAAGTTGTCATTTTTTCTTTTCAAATCGAAAGACTTTTTAAATGACTTGTAATTATTAAAATTAAATATTTGATTTAATCTACTTGAAAAATGTATATTTTTAAAAAAAACAAGTCAAATGACTTTTTTTGAAATACCAAATTAAATTTAAAAAGCAAATGACTTGACTTTTAACTTTGATCAAAAAAAATTTGATATTTGAGCAAAAAATAAAATTCTGAAATGAAAAAAAATTAAAAAATAATATTTTTATTTAATGAATAGCACCTAATGGATAGATAATACATTTTTGACTCGCATTTAGGCATACACAAAATTGGACGAGGAACCAAAATAAAGAACTAAAATTTTTTAGTAAGAAAAAAAATCTACAATAAATTATCGTTTATTTTCATTTTAATCTCATTTCCACTTTTCATTTGAGTAATTACACGAGCAAGATTATTTTGACTAGAATTAACTTCTTTAGATTTGGCTCTAAGATGCAGAAAATTCAGCGCGTTTTTAGACTGAGACTTTGCTTTTTCGTTAGCCTGAGGTTTATGCGTCAAATTCCACACAGACCTCTTGTGCAAATCGATTAAACTCTTTTGAATAACTTTTGGAATTTTGTGAGGGTCGATTAAATGATTTTCATTAAGAGATTTGTTAGTGTACATCAAACGAGAACGTTTCTCAGCTAATCTTGACTTAACATCACTTTGTTTGCTCTTAAAAATATTGTCATTACAAATGGAATTTGATTTGGCCAAATTAGCAGCCAATTTTGTTTTTTTTGGCTCAATTGAAAACTCTTTTAGTGCTGGTTCCGAGTTCGACTTGACCATACTCAGGTTTTGTGTGCACATGTCTGTTCCGGAATTATTCTGCAAAACTTGACTATTGAGGTTCTTGGCGTTCATACTTTGGCCCATCACTGCTTTGAACTGGGCCAGGCCCAAATATGGTCGGCTCACTTGTCGCGACTGCTGACTTGAGTATATGTTAAAATTTTGATGGTACTTGCGGTATTTTTGGTACTTTTGGAAAGAAATAAGCTCAATGCGACTGGTTTTTGCATTTGTTTCGTCAATTAAATATAAACTCGGATTAGTGGGCTCGTGGTACCTTTCGAGCATGAAGTTATTGCAAAAAATAGAATTGTTTGTTCCAAATGCGTCACTTGGGTCATTGAATGAATGGTTTTCTTTCAGAGAGCTGGGATAAGGATTCATGTTTTGACAGCTGTTGGCTACGTTGTTTTTGCTCAGAGAATGGCACGATTGGGTCTCCATGCTTTGGTTGACATTTTTGATATTCATGTTGGGCATATCGGCCCGCTCAATTGTGTTTATTTTCTCGTACCGTTTGTAGCAAAAAAAAATCGAAATCATCCATAAAACAAGAACAAAAAGAAGTACCAAGACCTCTGGTATGCTCATAACATAATACATTTTATGCATGCACTAAAAGCAGCATCATTTGTGGAAATTCGTTGCTATTTTTTTTTTAATTTTTATTAGATCTAAATAAAGGAATCTTTTTTTTAATGTTAGCTTTTGGAAGCAAAAATACTTAGATAAAAAGTAATTACCAGGATTTTGTTTTATTTAGCTTGATTTTTCGAGTATAGCTCTTAATTAAATCGAGTATTTTTTAATAATTGCCGAGATAACTATTGATCTTTAGTGATTTTCAAATATTAAAGCCATTAATAAAACACAAATCCTAATTTAGTGCAAATATTTGTTTTTTAGGTCTCTTATGAACGGCTTCATATCTACTTTATGATATAACTTAAAAAATTTATTAATAAAATAAATTTAAAGCAATACAATATCATAAATATTTCATAAAAAAATTTAATTTGAACAGTTTTTACACTTGTCTAAATTTATAAAATACGATAAAAATTTATTAGGATTTCTACAGAAATTTATCAGAATTTTTCCTATTCCGATAAAACTCTCAATTCGGCTAGAAAAAATCTCCTTTGAAATCTAATTTTACTAAATCTCTTTAAACTTAATAGTTAGAAATTGAAGGGAAAAAGTAGAATTTTATTTTTGGCTAAAAAATCATTTTTCAAATTCAATCTTTGACCAAATAAAAAGTTGCTTGCTTTTAAAATAATTTTTTTATTCTATTTGCATAAAAATTTGACTAGCGTAAGAAGTGTGTTAGATGCTGATGTCATAGTTATTCTAAATTCTAGACAAAAACAACTCCACAATCACTAAATGCATTTTAAGCCCTAAATACTTATAAAAAGCTATTTTTTATGGAATGAAATTTTATGAAATTAATAGTTATTGTTTTAAAGCCGAATTCAATTTACTTTTTTTCTAATTTACACTCAATTAAATTTTGTTAAGTTGTTACTGGAGAATTTAATTTTTCTAATTTTTATTTTTAATTTAATTTTATAAATTTTTATAAATTTCTATTTTATAAGAATAAATGGACTTTTATCAAACATACTCCTTTCATAGCTTTTTTTTTATTATAATTTTTTTAATTGCTCGGTGAAATAGGTAGAGACCAAAATTTTAACTTTTGAAATTTTACTTAGAAAGTCTAAAATTAAAAAAAATATTATTTATTCGTTCATTTTTTTAGTTTCACACTTCATTTTTTGAAAACTAATTAAGATCTAGTTGTTCGAAGAAAAATTAAACGGATATCTATAGCAAATTCAGCTAGAAATCAAGGATTTATCATTCCCCTGAGTCATATTTACTAGTTATATTTTTGAAAGTCAAATCAGAATCTATTGCAAAAATAAAAATAATTTTTAAAAATTTAATCGAAAAAGTACCGACTTGATATAATTATAAATAAAATTTGAATGCAGATGATCAATAAAAATAAATTGATATTTAAATTTTTTTTATCCAGTTTTTTGAAAACGATTCCCTCAGGCTGAAAATTTTTTTTACTAAATATAGATTCAATTAATTTTCTCGTAACATCTTGTTAAATGTCACAAGAGAATTAAATAAAAATTAAATAAAAATTTTTAAATAATCATTATCTTTTAGAGTCCCAAATTCATAATGGTTTAGACTCGAGGAATTTTAACACATAATACAATTATTAGATAATAGTATAAAATATTGAACGAAGTTTTGAATTATTATTCGTAAGATAATCTACTTTTTTTTTAATATTAGCTCATGGAATTCCTTAATTTAAGTGATAGATAAATTTTTTAAATTCAACTTTAAAATTTCAAATCTTATTGAAATTAGAATTTTGTATCTAACACTAAAACGTGATTTATTGAATTATTCATTAATTAAAAAAAGCTGATTAAGTTTCAATTTAAAATTATCCTTTAAAATTTGATTTCATTTGTAACAATTATTTTCTTTTAATCTGATCATGACAAGCTTGATTATAATTGTGAAATGAAACGAAAAGTTAAGTAATTTCTATGAACCAATTTTTACTGAATAGATAAATCATACTCGGAGCCGATGCACTCTATCTACGCAATATAAAAAAATCAATTTTTTAATCTTTTTATTAAACTGACTGTAATATAAAATCGATTTTAAAGTTATATATAATTTAGTATTTTAATTTAATTATTTGATTTTTTTAGTTCAAATACGGCAAAATTAGCTCATATCTTAACTAAAATTTTAAGCAAAAGTTCAGACCTGAATAAATTCTGAAATTCTAGAACCAACTTTTAGAAAGAAAAACTTTTTGAGCTGAATTTTATGATTAAAATCTCGCGTTTCAAAATTAATTAGAACAAAGCTTCGATGTACAAAAAGGTTTAAATGGTGGAAAAATTTGAATGTGTTTTATGATGCTACTAGTCAAACCAAATTAAGATTAGATCATTTCATTCTCAAATCATTGATGAATCGATTATTACTTTAATTTTTAAAAACCAATTCAGCATAAATGTAATTCTTATTTTTTACCACATGAAAAAATCTTAAAAATGTTCAACATTATAAAATTAGATTATTTTATCGTTCATGAATTAGCAGTAGTAATAGTAACAGAAACTTTTATACCAGCACTAGACAAATATTAGTCGTCTATGACTAATGTAGTCTTTATTCAAACATTTTAAACATTTCTTGATCAATTCTAGCTGTAAAATTGTTAAATGTTTTTCCAATTTTGGTCAATAACACTGAACAAAACTAAAAAAGTGTAGAAAAATTAAACAAACACGATTTAAACTTGACAAAGCTTCAGTCAAGACTTTTTGACAGAATTATAAGCAAATTTTTAAGCCTTTCAATCAAAAAATTAACTTTTACTGTTATTAGATTTTGACAAGTTTAGTAAGACCATGAAATGACACAATGAGCCGAAAAACTAAACTTAAACTATTTATACTATTTAGATTTAAGTTTTTTCTGATGTGAAATTCATATTAATTTAATTGAAAAAAAAATTATCAAATTAATTCGAATAAAATTTAATACCCAATTTTTTGTAAATAAATTATAAAAACACTTTAATACAGGCACAAGTAAAATTTAATCTGTCTGTTTAAATATTGAAAAAATTTGAAATTTAAGAAAATTTTATTTATTTTTCCGTGTAAAAATATTGATTTTATAAATGTAATTATTATCATAATCTGTTACCAAATGATTTTGATTTCCAATATTGCTTTGCATTATCAGCAAAAAAAACCTATCAATGCTTACTTCATTGCCGAAATATCCCTTTGTTTACTCTAATGCAATTTACAACTTAAATTAAATAAATTCGGAATCTTTTCATTTAAAAACTTATAAAATCGATAAATAAATGCTAAAAAAAATTTAAATCAGAGAATTGACTTAATTAAACCCTGGAAACTGCCTTTTTCCATCGAAAATTATTAGCTTCTATGCAAAAATAGAATTTAAATTTAATCTTGTTAAAATAGTGTGTATATCATTAATAAATTTGTCTTTTCTTTATATGGTATAAATCGATATCATATTTCATGTTAATAATGATTTAGAACAAAAAAACCTCGTCTTGTTCAGATAAAAAAGTGTTGATTTTATGAGGAGAATTAAGATAAAACAACTACGTCTATAGATTCAACCAGAAAATAAAGCTAATCTTACGTTCGGAAGAAATGAGCGTGTTTCAAGTGTTTCTAATTGTATGAAGCTTATTAAAGACCTAATTAAAAAATTAAATATATGGGTAGATTCTGCACTAATGTGCTTCTGGATGACAGTATTTTGAGTAAATTTAGAAAATAATCAACAAAAAGGCTTAATAATGCACGAATTTTTTGCTTGTGATGCTTGAACAGATGGTTTGTATTGTATTCCAAGTTCATAAAAAAAAATAATAGAATTTTAATTTATGGAAAAAGATAGTTTTTTATTTAAAAAGCTTTGTGTTTCGTAATCAGAATCCGGTTCCTTTAAAAGGAAATAAAAAATTTTAAGACTCGAAATTTGCGTGTAAAAATAAGAAGTTGATATCAATAATGGATTTCGAAGCACATTTAGAGAACATATGAATTTTTAAAATATTTAAATAAAAAAAACTCTAATTTAATGTATTAATTGAATTTTTATCTAATAAATAAAAGTGATAAGTTATCAAATTTTGAGAATGAGAAAATTTTACTTTTCTAATCTTCACAGAATTAATGCACACCACAATCGCTATTAAATTAAAAGAACATCGAGTAGAAATTTAATTAAATTTTTTTCGGTTTATGCCTAGATCTCTTATTTAAACAAAGAAAATAATATTATTTTTGAAAATTTTAATCTTCTTGTTGATCATCTAAATATAAAGACATCGAAAAAAATGAAGAAATAATATTTTAGAAAATATTTTTTTTTAAAAGAATGGTAAATTGTAGACTAAAAAAAATTTTTTTTAAATAAAATTTTAAATCGATTCTTCAATGAAAATCTTTTTTAATCTGGTACTTATTTTTCTTTTTTGTTAACACTAGTTGCAGGAATTTTATTTTTTCTTTATTAAGCTTTCGATCAATAAAGTAATGATCATATAAAAAAAATCATTTTTGAAATTATTTGATGAAAATTATTCAATAAAAACAAAAAGACTGATAATAGAAATCAAGAAACTTCGCCAACCAACTAATCTAGATGAAATGGTTATTTTTTTGAACCATTGGACAAATGTGACATTTTTGAAAATAAATTGTTTTTAGTTCCGAAAAACTCAAGCTTTTCTAAATTTTTGTTGCTCAAAAATTTTTAATCTACTTAAGTGGCAAAATTATCGGATTCAAAATGAAAATTATTGAAGTCAAATATTTTGACTAAAAACTCGATTTTTTTTTTTTAATTTTTCCAACAAATATCCAAAAATATAAGAAAAAAGACAGTATGCTGGAAAAATATTTTTAGATGGAATTTTTAGAAAAAGTAAGCTTGTCTGGACTGAAAAATGTGTCGTTTAAGATAAAAACTAATTATCTTTAGACTAGGTTTACATAAAGCGCTATCTTTTACAATGCTGATACATTTTTTTTCTAGTGAAGAATCAAACAAAAAGTGCTAATTACATTTTGAATCCAATTAAGCAAAAAATAAAATAAAATAGAATTTTGCTTGATTTTAAAAAAAGTATAAATTTCGTGCTGTTTTTTATTAGAAAATTTGAATTCTAAAAATTTGTTTAATTTTTTCTATCAATCACAGTATTCCAAGATTTTTGCATGATTTTCATTAGCATCTTACTAGGCCTAACTTTTTCAGTATTTTTTTTTAATTTATATAATATAATAAGTATGTTTAGATTGATCAATTCTGGTTAAAAAAAGCAAAAAAAAATTCTAGATTTTATTAAATTTCTACAACAAAACAACAATAATAAACATGAAAAAAAAATTTAATTTAGAAATGCTTCTTTTGGTATGTTGTCCCTGTGTTCCATAAAAATTTTGGCTGCTTGTTCAAAATTCCATTGAGCATGTTCGAGACAACTAAAAATTTAATTTAATAAAATACATATTTAATTGGAATATTATATAATACTATTTGGACCATTCCAAGTTTAATTTTGATTCGATTGAGAATTTTTGTATCATCATTGTTTTCTCGTCGTTAAAATTGTTTAACGATGTAGATGGTTGCGAAGACGCCTGAGTAGAATCGACAGGACTCTGATTTTGTTGGAAATATTTCTTTGCAAAAATAAGATAATTCGAAACAATTTTAATTTTATTTTAGAATTACTTTATATTGTAGTTCAGTTATGTTGCTAATCACATACTGATCATTTATGATTGTCATTCTAATTATATTGACTTTAAATTTGTTTTTTTAAGTATTCAAATGACTCACTGTATCTCGGGATCTGGAACACATACAAATGATCTAGAAAAACTTCGCAATGGTCTCACTTTGTCTGTAGGCTTTCCTTCTTTGAATACGCCTGTCAAGCTAAATCCAATCATATTTGACTTAAAAAGTAAAAAAATATAAGAATTATTATTTTGATTAATGACTTGTGGTTTTCATTAAATCTAGAAATTGTTAAGATCGTTGAGACCAACTTTAAAATAAGTATAGGGTTTGGTCAATCTGGTTGATATATATTAATTTAAAGCAATAATTGATGACAATTTCAGGCATTTTGAAGTCGATGGTGAATTCAAAATATCATTTCAATTCAAAAAGTTTATCTTTAGATATTAAAATCAATCTTTGAATGAATTTTAATAATTTTAATGTACCATCCTTTGCATGTTTTGTAGACTTTAAAAAAATAAACAATTAAAAGCAAAATTTTTTAACACATTTAAAAAATAAATTTTTAAATATTTACTTAAAAATTGGTTTCTTTATAAAGTTTTTTTTTTTTTTTTAATTTGTATCTAGCATTCATTAATATAATTTACAAACAAAATCCAAATATTAAATTCTAAATAATTAATAAGATGAAAAGATCGAACTTTCGTAGCAACATTTTTGAAAATAAAATTTATTTTTTTTCTAATTTTTTAAATCTACATTACTAAAATTTAAAACTATCGAAATTAGTTTCAATATCTCTGATTTGAACTGATCATTAACTTCAAGAAATCATACAAGATATATTTAAATTTTAGATTCTTAAAAGAATTATAGTTTTTTTTTACTTTTAACAACAGTCAAATTAATTTTGAATTTTTTCTAATATTTTTTAAATATAGTTTTGTGAATAATTTTTATTAATTCAATTAAATGATTAATTAGATAAATAATATTCTTGTGAAATAAAAGTAATGGCATCTTTATTAAAATCTATCGGAAGAACAATCAAGCATAGCTATTATTTACGCAGATGACACGAGAAGAGAAGTGATTCATTCAAGATTACTTTTTATCTTTGATTTTGAGTGAAGTTTTATATCTTAAAATCCTTCATTCTAACTCATTTTAGCTTTTTAATAACACACTCTAGTAGTATCAAATCTTCAATTTTCAAGATAAAATCATAATGAAAGCGTGTTTTTATCTACTTGATTCTAATTAATAAAAAACTCAGCATCTGAAATGAAGATAAATTTGAAAGGACAATTTTGGGAACCAAGGTTGTGTAAAAAATAGGCAATAAAACTGGAAGGAGTAGAACTGTTTTGTATTTTTTCAATTCTCGTTAAAAAAAATTTTATTAAGCGTTATAATTTTACTCTTAGAAACAAGAATAAAAAATGCTTTGTTCAAGGTTTAAAAATGTGAAAAATTTTGAATTCTCTTGAAAGCTAAAATTAAATGTTCATCGGAAGCAAAATAAAAATTATATTTTAACCCTACAATAATTGTAAAACCGGAAATTAAATTTAATATATTTTATTAAAATTTATTTCGGAAAAAATTTCAAATAATTAAAAAATTTGAAATTATTTATCTTTAGATTATCAAAGAGTCTATTTCATTTTAAAACGATGAGGACAATGACGTGGGCTTAACTTTGAAGCTATGAATTAAGAATGAGCGTATTCAAATTTTTATTTTAGATTCGTTTGTAACAATCTATAAAAAAATTATTCAAAGTAAATAGTTTACTCCTATCTTTTTTACATAATGTAAAACTATGAGGCAAAGTAAGACCTATAATCAAAAAAATGATTTATCATCACTGAATTAGATAAAATAACTTGTCAGAGTTTTGTTACACAAAACCTTTTAAAACATATATTTATATCCAAAAAAAAGGGGAAAAAAGCAAAAAAAATAAAAAAAAATATTAGAATCTTGAAAAGAATCATAGTAAACTGCAACCCCAAGAATAGTAAATTTTACCACTAATTTAATAAAACAACCACAAATTAAGTTTTCAATCACAGATTCAGTTTTTATCCACTAATCTAGCTATTGTACCAGTAATTTTTATTTTAAACCACATTTTGATCACAATAATCATAAATTTATTAAAAAAAATATCAAAAGAAGAGTAAAAAAACTTTTGCTATATTTATCCAAAAAAAAAATCTCTAAATAAAATTAGAATGCAAGGTAAAGGGATCACTTACGATCTACACAAGTAATTTGAAGACTTAAATGAAATGGTCAAGGAAATCAAGAAAGGAAGAATTAAAGAAAGTTAATGTAATCTAGGTATTCTAAAAACCATTTCAACTGTAATCAATTATAATGATAATAGATTCGAAAATATCAAGAAATGAAAAATTTGTGACACTCGATCGTAGTTTAAAAAAAAAATATTTTTTTGGATAAATATAGCAAAAGTTTTTTCATTCTTCTTTTGATATTTTTTTTTATTAAATTAGTGGTATAATTTACTATTTTTATGGTATTTCTTACTTTTTATACAAAAACAAAAAGGATAAATTCTTGTTTAATAAATAAGAAAATGTTAATCAGTATAAAAGATAAGTGCTCTAGTGTTGACTAACCTTGAAGTTAGATAAAAATTGTTTCATTGCTTGTATTATAAAATATTCAATATTTATTTATATAAGATTTTTTCAAAGAAAATAAAAAATTTTAAGTCACAAAAATAAAATTCCAAGTCCGAACTTTTAAAAAAAATTAAAAAAAATTTTTTTTTAATAATTTTGAGGCATCGAACATTTTTCATGCCTTTTCAAACTTGTATGAAAATTTTTATTAAAAGACGAAAAAATACATCATTCAAACTTAATTTTTTTTTAGATTTTTGAATCTAATTATACTATTTTGCTGATAAATTAAACATTTTTTGCCACTTTTATCTAAACATCGACTTATCATAGCAGTACCACTTGATTATTTCCCTTTAATAATTAATAGATTCAAATTCCAAAATTTTAAAATACAAAAAATAAAATCATTCAAAAAATTTTTTTGATTTTATTTTTTTATCACTAATAAAATAAAATCAAAAAAAACTTAATTTTTTTTTAAATAAATAAAATTCAAAAATTTTTAAGCTAAAAAATTTATTATTAACTTACCGAAAAATAGCAACAGTCGAGTCTAAATGAGGCTGGTTCGTGTTCAGTCGGAGGCAGCTTTGTGATCAAATTAACAGTGTCTATTTTACCATGATGGAGCAGCCTGGACCTTTTCTCTTCGTGATACCCTTGCCAAAAAAGCATTATTTTTTTCTTTTTATGTTGCTTCTAAATTCAAACAAACCTTCTCTTCCTACCAATCGTCTAAGGTTACGGTTGTCCCTGTAGTAGGCGTCCTCGAACCTGAACGACCGGTATGAACGCTGACTGTTCATGTTCAGACATAGCGAAAAAGTAACCTTAGAGTTGTATGCAGAGAGAAGACCCTCACGATTACAGTCATAGCAGCTAAAGTATCTTAATCAAAATAATTACCCCAAAGCTAGGAAAAGGAAAAAAAAATTTTTTTGTCGCTAAATTTTACTTTTGCACATAACCAACTATCATGCTGAAAACGTCGTCAGGCACGCCACCGAGTTTACAGTGCGGCCTCGACTCTAACAAAGCCTTCCTAGTCTCCTGATCCGTGTCACCAATGCTCAATTTCGTGTTAGCAAGACCCTTAAAGTTCAATCACTTAGCCTAAGCTCATCTAGACCTAGTTTAATTTACCATGTCCTTTAAATTTTCGAGTACCCGATTCCTATTCCTTTGAACAAATTAAGATTAGTCCTAATTGAGAAAAGCACAAGCTATTTTCGCTTTCAGAAATTTCAAACTAGACCAAGTCAAGGCAAATATTTAGATCTCGATTAGACTGTTCCAATAGTCGGCTGCCAACCCTGACAATTATCATAATTTATTCATTAAGGTCAAAGGTCGATTGACTCGACGAAGCTGAACGCTTCTGGTGCAGCCAAATTAGATCAGGTGTGACAAGGTCCAATCCTCATGGATGACCTGGTATCTTGAATCAAGCCCGTTCGCCGGACTAGCGTGGTTCGATGTTGTATCGAAACTGCTGAAAAGCAGTGGTCAAGATACTGGCTGGGAGTCAAGACCCGGGTTAGGCCGAGGCTTATGGTCGGTCTAAACAAAGCTAACTATTTGACTTGACGCATCTGAATTGAAAACTCTGGCTGCATAGCTTGGTTTATAGTGCCTATTCATAACACTAACTTGCTTAAAGGAGCCTGTTCGTTTGATCGGGAGTCTCCTATAAAGTCTATTTGACTAGCTAAAATTTAATATGCTTTTAAACTTAAGAGAAAAAGAATATGTTGAGTTAAGAGGATTTTTACGCTTGAGAACTATCTTTCGACTATTTTTTTTCTTATTTGACCATTTATGGCTAACACCTTTGTTGTTATTTGATTGATAGTTGTTTTCGTTTGAGTTGTTTTGGTAGAATTTTTCTGAAATAATAAGAAATTGTTAGTGTTGAACGTGGGGATCAGCTGAATTTGGTTTGCTTTACTGTTTCGGTTTCGTCTGGGCATTTTTGATGATGAAATTGTTAATATACGTAAAAGTGTGGAATAGATTATAAAAATGGGAAATATTTATACGTGTTCAAACGCGGTGTTTTATGCACATAAAATTTATTTGCTTGGAATTATCATATTTGCGCATTTTTTATTTTTGGTAATTGCATAAATAAATTAACAAAAGTTAAGCTTGATGACTGTAGCAATAGTCGGGCGCTGCACTGTTTACATTTAAATGTAGACGTTATAATAGTAGTAGTAGTAGTAGTAATTTTACTGCGACCCTTAGGGGTTAAGCTCTTAAGAGCCATGGCAGTAACTTAAGTCATAACTAAACGTTGTTTTGTTAACCATTCATTCAATCTTGCTTTAAAACTGTTTATCGACGGTGCATCAATGACGAACTGAGGCAAGGAATTCCATACATTTACAACTCTATTTGTTAAGAAGAAGTAGCGCTGCATACAATTTCTCACATACTCTTTGACTATACACTTTGAATGACTTCTTAAGTTGTAGTTTCGACTATTTGTCTTTAAAACATCATTACATAAGTTAATTGACTCAAACCCATACGCTATCTTGAACATTTGAATAAGATCACCTCTAGTACGCCTAGTTTCTAGATTTGTAAGATTCAATAACTTTAGTCTTGTTTCGTAATCAAAACCCTTGGTAGAGGGAACTAGTCTTGTTGCTCTCCTTTGAACTTTCTCCAACACAATTATATCTTTCTTTAAGTAAGGACACCATGAACTGACAGCGAACTCAAGATGTGGTCTTACAAGCGACGTATATAGTAGCCTCAATGTTTCAATGTTTTACGTGGTAAAACTTTTAGCTAACATACCTAATATACGGTTACCGCGGGCAGCGCTATAACTTACTTGATTAGCCCACTTTAAGTCATTTTGAACATAAATTCCAAGATCTTTTTCCAAAATAGATTTTGACATAAATTGTGTACCATATTTGTTAAAAATCGAGTAATCAAAATTCGGATTATTGCGTCCAACGTGCATAACTTTACATTTTTCAATGTTTATATCAATAGACCATGTAATTGACCAACTTGAAATAAAATCAATGTCTCTTTGGAGTGTTAAATTATCTTTAAGATCTCTAATAATCGACATGACTTTTGTATCATCAGCATATTTTTCATTTTTGTTGATCAACTCGTATGACAGATCATTAATAAAAATTAAGAACAGTATCATACAGTATGTTGCAAAAATTTAGAAATTAATTATATAATTTATCTAAAATTGTTTTTTTATTGAATTTGACGAAAAATTAAGTGTATAAGAAAAAAATTAAAAAAACCAATTTGTAGAGTTTATTTTTTTACTATAATTTGAAATATCACACTCGGCATAAAAATACAATTAACTCTTAAATATTTTTAATCAAAAAAAAACTAAATGATAAAATTACAAAAAATCATTTCTGCTTCACATAAAAGCATTCCTTATCTTTCTCAGAAAATCTACAAAATCACTCTTCCTCCCGAACATTGTTAATCTGATAAAAGAACGTAGGAAAGTTAGAAGAAACTTGCAGAAAACTCGCTGTCAAAAAATCAAGCAAAAATTTAATCACCTTACATTTGAGTTAAAGGCCTTTTTAAAAAAAATTCTGGAATCAAAATTGGTTTGATTTTATTGAGAAGATGGGAAAAAAACCCACTGACAAGTAGACCCATGTGGAAAAAAATAAATAAATTCAGAGCAAAAAAAGGATCAAATTTAATTTCAAGTTTAATTTCAAATGATAAGGAATTAAAAACAAATGAAGAAAAGGGAAAATCTTCAGAGAACTTTTATCTTCAACATTTAGTTCTAATGCTGATTTAATTGATACTGAGAAAGATTGCGAAATACTAAATTCTAACTCTGAATTCTAAGTGTTGTTGTAATTATCCAATTTGCTTCAATGAAATAGTTATGACTTTAAAAAGATTGAAAAATAAAGTGGCATGAGGACTTGACCAAATTAATAACTTAATGCTAAAAAACCTACCTAGAAATTCTTTAATAGAAATCATAGAACTTTTTAATTTTTCATTTCAAGAAGGTAGAGTTCCGAAAGCTTAGAAAACTTCGAACATTACCAAGATTCAAAAAAAGGCCTCTTCTACACAAGATCTCTTAAATTATAGACCAATTAGTATAACGATTTGTTTAGGAAAGTTACACGAACGAATAGGATTAAGATTACACAATTTTTTAGAACAAAATTCACTTCTTATCCAGTAGCAATCTGGATTTAGGAAACACCGGCGAACATCAGATAATCTTTTCTTTTTAATTCAAAAAATTGTTGAGTCATTTATTAGAAAAAATATCTATAACTTTTATTATTTTTTAAATGAATTTTTATTGAAAAATTTCATAAAATTGAAATAAATAATAATTTTAAAAATCATTTCTTAAAGTTTTCTAAATTAAACATTTTATTTTAGTTTTTTTTTTAATTTTTACTATTCTAGTTAAAATTTTGGTTGAAGAATTCTAAAATGAAGTAATAATTCTTTCATAAAATAATTCTAAAATTTAAAATAAAGTCAATTCTTAGTATATACCATACCTTCTTTCTATGTCTGGTAAGGGCCTTGAAGCAAATGCTATTATTTTTTTGCGATCAAGTTTTGATAGAACGGTTCCTAAGCTCAGCGGAATAGAATCCACAGTTAACACTTTTTCCCAGGTCTTGTTAAAGAACCAAAAATCTGAGTTTAAATTTCCTGTTTTAATAGGTTTTATTAAATGCTTCTTCTTCTCTGCCTGTTCATTACGAAGTTGTTTCAATTTTAAAAGTTTCCAAATCGGGTCTGTCATTGCGGCAAAGTTTTTTTTTAGATCTACCACCGTACTGAGCCATGCATTGCAAAACTAGCTTTTGCCTTTTTGAGGGCTTTTTTCTTACCCTTCGTAGGTGAAATTCAATTTTTTGTAATCCTCATAAAGGCTATTTCTTCTTGTCCGAAGTCGAACTTATCTGAGTTCAGAATTTCTTTCTTTTAAACGTGCCAGCGCCTTGATCAACTTCCTCCAGTGATCTGATCCTTAAACCAATATTTCTTCCATCAAATTCTGCACATACAATAAAGAAACTCCCATGTGTAGAAACTTGCATCTGAATAAATTTATGTTTGTAACAATCGTGGTCCCATTCTCTGATTCTTCTGCCAGTTCAAGCTGATGGTACGCTTTGGTGATGTTAAGTTAACACCTTTCAGCCCTTCACCGCCACAATTACATCTTCCATAGTCTTATTTGAAAATTTTGTTCGTAAAATGGCATTATTCACTGCTCTACAATAATAATAATTGCCCCTATTTTATCCTAGTGGATAATGGGGAGGCTCTCATCTCCTTTTCATGTACCTTTTTGAGCAACGGCTTCGATCTGACACAGAGGCTACAGCATCGAGATGATCATCTACACCGCAATTATTACCCAGCCGAAACTGGCCCCCTTATTATTATGATGAAAGTGGTTTAAACATTCGCCCCGTATTGCAGAGATATTTTGAAGATTTTTTCACCCTCAGCGGGTTTTGCACCCTCGATCCTCTGCTTGCATGACTAACACGCAAACCATTCTGCAATTCGGGCGCTCTACAATAAGCTGTGAGTCAAATTTTAAGCTCTGTTTAAGTTGCTTTTGGTATCACCACCAGATTTGACACCCATTCGTTAGGTCAAATATTATCGTCCAACCTCTTTTGAATTCCTCTTTAACCTCCCTTCTAAGGTCATTCTCTATCACGTCCCTCAAAAAGAACGCTATTGGTCTGAGCTTCTGCCATATCGACCTAACATTCTTGTCTATCTCTAGCTTAACCTGGACCCCCGACACTTTCCTCAATTTACAATTTATTACCAAAAATCTTCACTGTGTTTATCATCTGTTATATTCCCAAATGCATAACAGCTGATTAGTTTAGTAAGCTCTCTGACTTCCCTTTGAATTCGCCTTTTAGAGCGCCTATAGCTTACTACCGCCTCGAACTCCCCCCATTATCGGAAACGCTTCCCTTGCATTATATCCCTATAATGGTATTCCCATGTTTCGACTGGGTAATAATGGCAGATGATATCCCTATAAGTGGATGCTTGTCTCTTTCAAAGCCTTGTCTTTAATGACTTATTTACTGGTGCTCCAGTGTCCACAATATATTCTATAAAAAAATGTATTCTTCAGACCATCCAGTCCAACACACTGGTGCACTGGTGCATATTCGTACTGTTCACTTCGTACTTTTCCTGATCTACCATGTTTATCCTTGACTTTAAATATGAACTCTTGTCTTTCCAATTTTGATTCCCTTTTCTTTGCCCATAAACGCTTAGATTTTTGGTTTTATTTAAAAAAATATTCTTCGAACCATTTAGTCCAACACTGGTGCATACTCATCCACGTTCACTTCGTACTTTTCCAAACTTTTCCTTATTCTACTCGGTAATGTAGATGAGAAAAGTCGCCTTAATCGTTTCTTGGTCATTCAATCATGTAGCTACAAGGAACAGTGTAAATCTCTCGAGCTAGTTCTCCCACCTTTGTTCATGGGTTGTTTCTACTCTATAGCTGAAGAACCCGTAGCTTATCTGCTGAGAAAGGTCCGTCTAATCAAGTAATTTAATAAAGATTACTTGATATTAATTAAATACTAAAATTTTAATTAATATCATTTTTAACAAATCTTATTTTACAAAAAAATTTTCCTTGTAAAATTAAAAAAGAAATGATTAGAGTATTCATCTTGTTGGAATCTTGATGAATCTTGACATCTAAAAAATTTTATGCTAATGCTGAATTTTTAAACATTTTTCAACTCTTACAAGACATGGTGACTAACCTGTAGATTAGTTTTAATAAAAAATCAAATGGGGAATTTTAATTTTTGAAGAAAATTTGTTACCTAAATGTTCTCATTTGATGAATCCGAATTAAAATAAAAATACTGGTGTATGGTTTGCATTGCTGAAAAGAGTCAAAAATTAAATTTTTAAGAAAAATTTTATTCATTTTTTTTATAAAACAAAGTTAAATATTAAAAAAATGATTTAAAAGTATTAAACCATTTGAGAAAGCTTTGGACATTCTGGATGATAAAAATTCCTGGGATGAACATAGCCATCTTGACGGTTCCTTTAAAAAACAATAAATAATTAAGTTTAAAATATAATTTAATAATTTAAAATCTCTCACGCCCATTCGGATTTTAGATAAGCGCAAACTTCTTCAACATGCTTAGATGAGGTTGATTTTTCAACCTGAAAAGTCAAAAATGAATACAAATCATTGAACACTTCGAATTTAATCCGACTGTTTGCGCCGGGCGGATCTGCTGTCAACACTTCACAAACTTTTGACATTGTTTCAGTCAAGTCCTTAGTTTAACATAGCATTAAAAATTATTTTTTTATTTTATTATTGAGAATGATTACTTTACTGATAGTTGAACAACTGATCGCAATGAACTTAAGCCATTCAACTTCTTGCTGAAAGCTTCCCAATTGATTTATTATATTAAGCTTTTCAATTGGCAAATTCAGTGCTTTCCATTTTTCCTCAATTGATTTCAATGGAACTACATTTTGTGGACCAAGCTAAAAAATGATTTAAAAAAAATTTTTTTTTTTTTTTTTAAAATCCAACTTGCTTGTGAAGAACTTTTATTAAGCCAATGGTAAGTCCCGAGTCTGTCTTTTGTGTGGCTAATGGTATTTCCAACCTTTCCTTAACAGGTGGAATTTGATTGTTGGCGAGACAACGAAAATATCTTTTGAATTTCAAGTTAAAAAAAAGCTTGAAAAATATTAATTCTATTACTTGGCACTCCAAGTTAACAAATCGGACGGTTGAGTGCGAATGGCAGCTTTGGTAAAATTTTTTAGAATATCAGGAAGTTCAACTGGAATGGGTATTTGTTCCGAGCAATAGTATGGTTCGTCTGGATGCGGCATTGTTGTAAAAATTTTCAAATAAATTTTTAATTGCTATAAATGCACAACGGTTATCAAAAACACCGAAATATGGTTTCTATGGCAACATGATAATTTTTCCATAACAACGTGGTTTAAAATTTCAAGTTATTTTTTCAAATTTTAATAATTATATTCAAATTTACAATTGATTTGTTTTGATCGGAAAATTTGGAAATAAGATTCCGTGATGCAGAAAAGTTCTAATACCGTTCGATCTCAGAATGGTCTAATGACGACCAATACCAGAACTATGCGCAACCATAGAACAGCTACAAGTAATCGCACAGCCGGGTTTTCGTCCTCAGGTCAAACCTCAAGTGCTCAAAAAGCCTTAGACAGACATCGACCAAGGGTAATTAATAAACTACTTCTTATTTAATTATTTAGCAGTTTTTCTCAGATATATGATGATGACAATGTGGACGTAACCCCTAAGCCCTTACATGAACAAGACGCTGGCTCAAAAATCAGACATGGCAGTGCTCTATTCCACAGCATTGAGGGAACTTCAACAGTAGAAAAAAAATTAAATAAAAAATTTTATTTTTAAATTTTATTTTTATTAATAACAAAGCCAACTGATGTTTTGTCTAATGGATCAATTTTAAACAATACCAATGCAATTTTGACAACAGCTCAATCTTTTGGTGCTTTTCCTGAAAATTCGACCCATGTCTCGAGTGAATCGAACCAAATTCAGGCTAATGATTCAGAGCACGATGGATCTTCACATGAAAAGGAATTGTCTGCTATGTTTTATGTTTCAACAGAGCCTAAAAAGAAGACAGATCATCACACTGAAATAATATCGCTAAGCGAGACTCAGACCTTTACTCTAATCGATGTCAAGGCAGTTTGTGTGTCAAATGAAGACCAAGAAGTTGAATTGATAAAGCAAAAAAATCAGCTCTATAACGAAGCAAGTCTATTTAAAATGTAATTTTCTTCATTTTAATGGGATTATTTTTAGTTGTGCAAAAATAAAATAGGAAATGATTCTTATGCAGATAGAGGTATTAATACGTTCAATGATTTGCCTAAAACAAAATGTACTCAAACTGACAAGCTTATCATCAGCGTAAATGCTAAATGAAATTTATTTTAAAAAATTTTAATTTTATTCATTTTTTAAATTAGGAAAAAGGAGTTTCATGCAGTACATGGGATATGTATGATTCATTTAATATAGAAGAAAGCAAAGCCAAAAATAACCAAAATGTAGCCTCAACAAGTGATACGCGTAGTGTTTCATCAGCTCAAAAAGAAAATTCCAATTTCCAAAAAACTGATACTATTGCAAGTAAGTTAAACATTTATTTTTTATATTTATTATTTTTTATTTATTTATTTATTTAAATTTAAATTTAATTTAAATTTAATATTTTTTTTTATTTTGTGCCTATGGGGCGTTACATTGAATTTAACGCCCCACAGGCACAAATTAAAAAAAAAACTTTTAAATCAATAAAAAAAAATTAAATTAAGCTAAATTATCTTTTTACTTAAAGCAAACCATTTAATTGATCATATAAGTAAAAAAAAATCATGTATATTTATTAACAAATTTGTCTTTTATGACCAAAAATTTTGATCTGAATCATTATTAAAATTTTTTCTTTAATCTTTAATCTTTGGTTTTGGTTTATTTTTAATCATTAAAGTAAATAATTAATGTGATTCAAGGCTTTAAATGAAATGAATTTAGTATTTGATGTCGCCTTTTTAATATCAATTAACATTTATTATAGTGCATTTCTAATATTTTTCCTATTGTAAATCAATCAAGTTTTTAAACAAACGCTATCTTAGATTTTTAGAGAAAAATTGAAATTAAAAAAATCATTAATGCTGGTTTAGTCTGATGGAGGTTATTAGACTCGAAATTAATATGTCACACTTCTGTATATATTATTTTCATAGAAAAATTAAATATTAGATATTATGACAAACGATATATTAATGAGAAAGATTCTCGTTTAGGTGACTTAAAAATAAAAAGTTAAAGTAATACAAAAAAATGATCCAAAGAGTTGTAAAAAATCAAAACTTCAGTACCGCATCAAAAATTTCACCACTTAAGCTCATTAATTCTCTTGTAAATTTCAAGCTAACTAAATTCCTAGATGTTCTGCTTTTATTGTTGTTGGGTCGTAATGCTGTATTGCGGCTCTTTTGAAACCAATTATTTAGGAGCGTCTATCATCTGATTCCATTTTCAATTTGGTAATAAAAATAATTTTAATTTTTAATTTAATTTAAATATTAATTTTTATTAAATATTTTTAAAAATAAAACTAAAAGACGTCAAGAAAAAAATTTAATTTAATTTTGACACCCAATTTTGATGGGTTTGAAAATATTTATTATAAAAAGATAATTCAAAATAAAGAAACTAAAATTTTGAAAAAATTGTTAATTTTGGGAAACTTTCGATATTATTTTTTTATAGTGTCACTATAAACGAAAACCCATCTAAATATCACTAAAGTCGAATAAATACGTTAAAACTTAAGTATAGGGAAAATTCAAAAAGATCCTTTGAAAAGCATGAAAGAAAAGTTTATTTTAGATTTTGTATGAAGAATTAGTTTTTTTTTACAAGAATAATTTTATGCTTAAGCTAAAGATTTATACTTTCCATAAATCTATAAATACTCAAATCAATAAAAAGTTTAAATTTTTACCTTCAAGCAAATGTATCTATTGTAAGCTCGGATACAAACGCTAGGAGCACTGCTTCTATAACTGACGTTTCTTTAATAGAAAAAAAGAAATCAGAATACCAAGAAGTAATTTATTTAAATAAAAAAAGTAAATTTAATGATAAAAAAATAAATTGTTAACAAGGACAGTGATTTTAAGTACAATTTATTTTTCATGGAGCGCTTAATAAATCTGAATACGTATCAGAACAAGCAGGCAAGATATAGAATGATTAAAGCAGCACAATTATCAGGCCTTCCTAGCAAAGAAGACAACAAGATTCAGTTATATGATGGTATAGCTCTGGAAAAACTTTGGACATATACATGTTCGTTAACAAGAGACAGGAATATAAGTTGTATGGTCTGGAATAAAAAGAATAAGGATATTTTAGCTGCAGGCTATGGAAAATTTGAGTTTAATGACGATGTCTCAGGTCTAGTTTGCTGCTGGTCTTTAAAAAATCCAGAATTTCCTGAGCGCTTCTTTAAAACTGAAGCTGGCGTGACTGCTTTGGCTTTTTCAACCAAAAATTCTAATCTTTTGGCAGCTGGTTTATTTAATGGAAATATTCTTGTCTTTGATGTTAGAAATAATAATACAATTCCTCTAATTTCAACGAAGTGAGCTCTAAAAAATAATTAATTTTTTCAGAGTAAATTAAATAATTGTTTAGTGATAGTGAAAACAAACACTTGAGCCCGGTGTGGAATCTAACATGGACTGATAAGGACCGAGGCAGTTCCAATGGAGATCCAAATGAAATGGAAGTTTTGATGTCAATTTCGTCAGATGGCAGAGTAACACAATGGATGATTAGAAAAGGATTTGAATCATCGGGTATTTTAAATAAAACTAATTGATTAAAATTTTTCATTTCATTTTTATTTTTAAGATTATTTAAAACTTAAACGAGTGCTAAATAAAGGTAATGGCTCCAAAAAAGACAAAGAAAAATCAGAAGGACTCATTTCTCGAAATTCGGGTGGTCTTTGTTTTGACATTTGGGAAAACGATAAAGCAATGTAATCCAAAAAAATTTTTTAGGAAAAAGTTAAAATTTTTAAAAAAGATATCTATGTGGAACTGAAGAAGGACATATTCACCGGTGCTCTACTTCGTACAACGAACAATATCTTGATACATATATTGGTCACACTGGTCCTGTTTATAAATTAGCTTGGTCACCTTTCTCTAAATCTACTTTCTTGTCTTGTTCTGCTGACTGGACCGTTCGACTATGGAAAACTAATCGTCTTTCGCCTTGTTTAGCTTTTAATTCTTCTACTGTAAGAAATTTTAAATATTTTAAAGATAAATTTTAAAAAAAAATTCAACCAAAGAAATCGGTATTTGATCTTTGTTGGTCAACAAAAAGTGCCACCTTGTTTTGTTGTGTCACTGAGAACTCTATTGAGATTTGGGATCTAAGTAAAAGCACGTAAGAAATTTTAAATTTTTTAATAGAAAAGAATTAAAAAATTTTCCTTAATGAAAAAAAAATTTTGTAATATTATCTAAGTTTACCGAAAGTTAACTTCTCTTATCTTTCACAAGATGTTCCAAGTTTTCAAATCAAACTAACACTTTTAATTTTATTTTTATTTTTCATTTCTTGAATTTATATTTAAAACTTGTTGTTAAATCACACTACTTATCTGCCATAGCCATGTACTTGAGGTACCTAGCTCCGCGGTTTAAAACCCGTTGCAGATTAACTTATAATAATAAAAATAATAATAAATTATCAAGCCTTAAAATTCAACAAAAATATTGATTAGGAAGAGCTATTGGCTTCATTCGTTAATAGCTTATAAATAACTTTATTAGAAATCAAATAAAAGAAGTCATAATCGGTCTTTTATGAAAAGGGCTTAGGCCTTAGCCTGCAGATTTACCTTTAAAGTAAAAAAAAAGTAGAAAAAAAATTATTCGAAATATCATACATTGTTTTTAATTTATTTATTTAAAATAATAAATTTAAGGATTTAACCCAAGAACTCTTTCGAACGGATTTTTGATCCCATTTTTTATAAAAATAGAATTCAAAAATAGTTATTAATAGAATACATTTTTATTCTGAATGAAAATTCATAGAAAATTTTCATACAGAAAAAAAATGGTCTAAAAAAATGTTTGTTTGATTTAATTTAAGAAATAGGTCGTTAATTTGATACTAAATCTCATCAGATTTTTTCTTGAGCCATTATAACCAAATAAATTAAATAATGATTTTATATTAACAAAAAAATATATTTTATCTATTTTTTTTTCTAAAATTGGTTACGTTTATCCAATTTACAGAAAAATTTATAAATTTCAAGATTAAGCCATTAAACTTTTCTAAAATTTGGTCAAATTTTAATTTTTTGAAATTATAATAAATTTTTTAATAAGCTTTCCTTTTTTTAAAATCAATTTAAATAAAATATAAATTAATTAAAAATTAATTTTCATTCGAATTTTTATAAATTAATTTAGTTAAAAATGTTATTTAATATTTAGTTTGGATCCGATATTCTCGACTAATCCTGTAGGCTCTGCGAAACTCACTGCAATTAGCTATTCACCAAATTCTGATGTAAAGTTTTAATTTAATTTTGTTAATCAAAATATTTAATTATTTTATTTAGTGTTTGGTAATTGGCACAAGTGATGGTAGTTTATTTATTTACGCAATAAAAAATTTGCCCCAACAAACCGACGAGAAAGATTTAGATGACATAATCAAGCAGTCTTTGATAAGTCAATTAGAAAATGTGAAAGACGATGATGACAATTCGCAAGAATTAATGGAAAAACATCAGCTGGAATTGATGGAAAAAGACAAAAAAGATAAGGATGATTTTGACGAAGATGACCAGAAGTTTAAGATGGATGCCTTTGAAGCAAAACTAGACAAGATTAAGACCGAAAATGAAGCTTTTCTGCGAGGAAAAAAAAACAAAACAAAAAAATCAGACAAAAATCAGCAATCAGACGACTCGAGCGAGGAAGAAAAATAAATTTGTCCTTTATATTTTTTCAATTAATTATTTTATTTTTTTTATAATAAAAATTATTTTAACTCGATCAGACATTATAGAAAACCTTATTAAAATGACCTTGGCTAATGTTGTTGCCATGACAACAATTTTTTTTTCAATATTTAATTCTAGTCAAAATTTTTTAATTCTTTTCAGAATGACCAAAATAGTCGATACATCTATGCCAATCGGAAATCTAATTTGCTTAAAATCAACTGATGGTGTGCCTTTGTTCACCAGGAACTTTAATAATTCCCAAGAAGTGTTTTTTCTGACCAAACATTTAATATTTTAAAATTAAATTATATTCTTTTAAGCTACCATTTCAAATTATTGGCACTTTAAACTCGATATTCACTATTGGCGACAAATATGGCATTCGTATAGAAAGCTTAGATTCTACCAAGTTTAGAATAATATGGAAAATTTACCATTCTAATTTGACCCTAATTTTAATCGAACCAATTGAACCTTTCGATGAAGGGTTATATCTGAGAAAACTGGACATGCTATTTGAGGCGATGGTTATGATGTATGGCCTAGAAGATCTAAAAAATATTGAAAATGTAGAAAAATTCAAGAAAGAAATCAAAATTGTGTTCCCGGTTATTGATTTGATATTGAATAACTGTTCAAATAATGACCTTTTTGGAGGCTATTTGACCAATTCAACTGAGCTTATTCTCGATTTTTACGAGTCCCAGGATATCACAGAATACCAAGTAAAATTTACATATAGTAAGATGGCGTAAAGTTTAAATATGTTAAAGGGGTGACAACTTTTTAAGTTTAAGTTTTATGTTAACTGATTTTCATTATCAAAGTCCAAAAACCTAAAAGAATTCTGGTAGTTTAGGACTCTAGGATTTCGTATCTGAAATTATTTTCTATAAAAAATTCAACTCAACGCATAGAATTATGGTTAAAAAAAACTAATTTTGGCTAAAGGGGTGAAATTCGTGTAATTGATTAATTTTAAATTTGAATCAAAAATGGTACAAATAGTTCTATGAATAAACTTTTTGATTTTAGATAAAAAAAACAAGCTGAAGAATGATATTCAGAAAAAAAATTATTTTTTATATTATTTTTTAACTGAGATAAGTGTAAGAGTTAATGGCAACTTGAAGTTTATGATCAATTTTTGATACTCAAAGTAATCAAACCAAGTTTTAAATTTGAAATAAATTGTCATTTCTTTATAGAATTGAAACAGAGGCACATTTTGGTTTTAACATTCTTTGTTAAGTTTAAAGCTAAAATCTGCAAAAGACTGCAAATAATTTACTCACTTAAAAAGGTATCATTTAGATGGTGTGCACTCTGAAATATGTATTTTGATACTGCAGACTCTATCTTTATATTTAACAAAGTATGTTTAATCCAAAAATGTGACTCTGCATCAATTCTATAAAGAAATAACAATTTATTTTTTAAAAATTTGATTTGATCATTTGAGCATCAAAAATTCATCATAAACTTCAAGTTGCCGAGTTAATGTGGTTCACCCTTTTTTTCTAAAAACTCACTCTATTTACCCCTGTATCTCTTCGAATAGCTCCATTAGACATCGCAACCATGAAAATTTAATTTATTGATTTCTAAAGACAACCTTGGAAAAATCTTGTGAAAAAATGGAAACGGCCTATGCATGTGTTTTTATGAACGGAAGAATAGTTGCTGCTTCTTCTTTATGGTGGGAGATTACACCTGTGGAATCAACTTTAATTAGTCTTTTATGTATGACTTTTAACAACACCACTTGTTCTGATACTCCGGTTAATTTGACTTCAAAAAATCCAACTGTAAATTTAATAATTATTATTTTGCTAATTATTAATTTTTTCATATTTTTTTATTTTCAGGAACCTTTAAGGTTGCTTAGTTTTAATTTGATTTCAAATGTTACTTTGTGTTTTATATTTTCTGAAAAACCACAAGTTCATAAAGCAAAAGAGATGGTAATAATTTGACAAAAAAATTAAAAAAAATTTCATAAAAAAGATATTAGGTTGAAGTCTTATGGCATCCAATGTATCCATCATTGGTCAATTTAAAATTGTCACTGCCCAGAAATCTAGGCAAAAATACCTCAATTGATCAAAACATGATCGCGTAAGTTTATGTCTGGATTAATTGTAATTTAATTAAAACTTTTTTGATAGATTTTTATTAATTAATAAAAAGACTGGTATTTGTGCTAGTTCTTTGTGTCCAAATGAAAAGACAATCAGTGAGCTACCTTTAGGTATTTTTTTTTATATTTTACTTCAAATTGTTTTTATTTGGAGGGAATTCCATAATCATCATTTTTCTTAAAGTTTTCCTAAATATAAATTATAAAACTTTAACAATTATTTTAATAAAAATTGCTTTCTTAGGAAAAAAAATGACAAAACATATCATTTATTATGATTTAAAATTTAGATTAGAAAAAAAAGAATTGGTGATTTTGGATTTAAGATAAATTTTGCATGCTGTCTTAAAAATTTTTGCACTGTTGTTTCTTCAATTCATGTAATTTTATTTTAGAAGTATTATAAAAATGGGTCTTGTACCATTCATGGAAAATTTTTTGATTGTAATAATTAATAAATTTATTGCTGGACAAAATCAAACTTACCTTGACAAACATAATACTAGGTAGACTTAAAATTAAAAAAAAAAACTTTCAAAATATTTCTTACCTTTTTTTTGGTTTTAAATTTTTTTTCTTTCGATATTATTCCTAAAATATGACAGTTTGATGGCATATTAAAATAATCCTAAAATTTTCTAGAAACTTTCCATGGCGAAGGCTGCATCTTTCAATCGGCTTACCAAAGAGCTTCATTTTTAGAGATCAAAAAAGTTTTTGCTGTTTCAAAATTATATAACAATATGAACATAAAAATTTATGTATATTACATTGTCCATGAATGGTACAATACCCAAAATAAAATAAATAAAATTAAATAATTAAAAAAAAATTAAGATTAGTAAAATGATTTAGAATATACAATATTTTTCATCTTTTATAGTATTTGCTTCATAGCCTGACTCTTTTAATTTTCTTATTTTTATTTAGATTTAAAACAAAAAAGATACAAATTGTTGAAATATTGCTACCTTAATTTATCAACAATGTTTTTTCGAAGTAAAATTCAATTTAAATAAAAAAAAAATTTAAATATTTTTATTTAAGAAAACGATGATGCTAGTTGCAAAAATTCAGAGGCTTATAGCTTAATTTTGGATCACAAGTGCTATGCTTTTAATGATCTCAACTTTCAATTTTACGCATTGTATAACAAAAATATTCCGACCTATGCTTTAAGGTAAATTTTCTAAACATGACCATAGCCTAAAATATATTTAAAATATTTTTTTATATAGAGGAGTATCAAAGAAATGTTTTTTTATTTTAACTGAAAATTTTATTTAATTTTTTTTGTTTATTTTATTCTTTAAAATAAAATTAAATTGTCTTAATTAAAATTTATTCCAACTCCAAATTGCATTCCATTTTGTATCCTTTGAATTAGAAAAATAAAAAAAAAAAAAATCTTTAAAAATATCCTACTTATCACCATTTAGTTTCCATAAAGGCCATACATAATTTAGTTCTAATCTAGCAATATTACCAAACCCGATTACAATACCGGTACCAACTGATAGTCTTGTGTTGTTCAGTAGCATACCAGCATTTTGTTCATTAATCATCTGTTCTTAAAAAAAACAATAAAAAAAAAAACTAAAATTGATTTATATTTCCATACTTATTTGATTATGAGATAAAATAGACCCTACATTGGCAAATGAATGAGTTTTGAGCCAGTTCAACTTTTTATTATTGTGCAAAAATGGTAAAGGTGTATACAAATGAGCACCAGCTAACCAATAAATATCGTTTCCAAGAGAACAATCATCCAAGTGTGGCCCAGCACCACGATTCTTAAAGCCGCGTAAACTTAGAGGTCCACCCAAAAAATACTTGTCTATAACTGATATTGATTCGGTTTTTTTTAGCGGAAGAATTAACCCTTCGGACAAAGAAAATTGTGTTGTCTTTAGATTAAAAAAATTAATTAAAAAAATCACAAAAAAAAAATATCAATATTACAAAATGATTAAAAAATGTTCTGGTATACTGGTAATCGCTGTTGTATCGAAAAAATTTTACATCTCCTCCAAGACCAGCTAGCTCTATGCTAGTTTTCAAAAAGCCACCTGATGTTGGCAAAGCACTGTGATCACGGCGATCAATTAAATTTGTGTATCTAATAGACGATTTAAGACTATGACCACTTTGTTCTCTTATAGCAAATGCAGAGTCCATATAACTGACCAAATGTCGCCACATAGCCTCATAGGTTAGCAAATGGGTGCCTTTTATTTGATATTTATTCTTTAGCAAAAATTCAAATGGATTCTTAATAAAAATAAATTTAAATTTGAAAAATTTGAATATGAAAAAAATTACCAAAATGTCAATAGTAAAGCCTGAATCAGTTTGTTTATATTTACTCCAGGAAAAATCGTTTGATGTTCGAAAAGTGGAAACAGAAAAACTTGAGAAAAGGCCTAAATTTTTATTAAGCTAATTAGATTAAAAGTAAAAATTTATTTTTACTGCTTATCCGGGTTTTGGTTGATTGGGCTGGAGTAATTTAGGCGATAGTCAACATGATTTCTAGTTCCGTATGTATATTCGGCAGTAAGGCGCTCGCCTTTGCCAAAAATATTTGGTAAATAAATTGAGGAGCTCTATTTTATTTGAAAATTTATTGAAACAGAACAAATTAATTGAAAATACCAAAGAGCCTTCATTGTTGCCAATGCTGGTGTTAATGTTTCCACCGATTGGATTTTGTTCTTCTACTTCGACCAGAACTTTGTAAGATTTAGAGCTTTTTTCGGACTTATCAGCGTCAATCACGATATCAACTGATTTAAAACAGCCTAATTTAATCAATCGGGACCGAATTTCTTGGGATTTTTCGAGCATTTCTTCAAAATTCTGAGAATGGAATATCTCAGAGCCAATGTGTTTTTTGATGTAGTCATCATTGGATCTTTCGATTCCAGTTATGTCAATACTTTTAACATAACACTGTCAACAAAGATTAAATTTTAGACTTTTTAATTTTTAAAATACATAAATTTAAATGCTTACTTTAACTTTTGAAAAATCAATGGTCGCTGTTCGATACATTTTTAAAAGAATATATTCCTTTTTTAGAGTTTAAAAGTTTTGAAATTTTCAAAAAGCTTTATTTTTTTATTTTTGGTGTAACAATAAATTGATTTTTTAAAATTCATATTTAGCTTAACAATTTTTTATCTACAAGCTATTGTAAAATGAGTTGCTTGTGTTTGAAAAATTGTTTTTTCTTAAATCAAATTCTAGCAGACATATATCGTATTCAATTTATATGTTCGTTTTAGTGCTATTTTTTATAATTAATTCAAATTGAGTGAAAAGTAAGTCATTAATTTTAAAAACTAATAAATTTTCAATAAATTATAATTATACTGAAAATGTTTATTGTTTTCGTGTATAATACAGAATTGTTTAAAAGTCCCAAATCAAAGTCCATGTCATTATTATTTTCAAAAGTCCGAGTCCAGACTATTAAATGTTCTACTTTTTATTTTTTACAACAATGTAATTAAAGTAAAAAATCGTAAATTTACTAAATTTTACGTAAATTGTGCTAAAAAACAAAAAGTAGTACATTTTTGTAAATAAATAAAAATTTTGAAAAAATACTTAAAATAAATTATTTCTAATTAACAAAAAAATAAATACATTTTTTTGTATTATTTTAGCTAAAGTTTCAGAAATTAAAATTAAAATTAAAAATTCGCCATTCATTCTTAATGTATTCGAAACAAATTAAATAGAATGAAACAATTATTCTTGAAAATAATAACAAAAAATTAGTTTTTTTCAATTTATTTTCTTCTGATTTCACAATCTTAAAAGAAAAAAATTTAATTTTTGTGCATTTATCACCACCAGATATTTCTGCTCAAATAAGGCTCGTTTTTAGAACTTAATTTATTTTTAGTTTTTAACTTTAAAAAAAATTTAAGAAAAAAAACTGATTTGGATCAGAATGAACTTTTTTACCTTTTAAATTTAGAAAAAAAAACTTTGTAAAGTTAAAAAAAATTTTATTTTAAAAACTTTCTTGCTCGTTTTGAAGATGAAGTTAAAAACTTATTAATTAATTTAAATATTATGCGATCATTATTTGCAATAAACTCTGCCAAAATTAAATTTTAATAAATGTAAAACAATTTTATTTTGCAGAGATTTTGTACATCAGTAGTCAGCTTTAAAAGTTGATGTATTTTATACTATGTTAACTTAAAATTAATTTAATTTAAAAAAAAATTTATTTTGTATTTTTCTTAAAAAACATAAAAATCAGGGTATTTAAGCAAAATTTTGCGACAGTAGATATGTTTTCTCTCAAAAATATAAATTTTTAATTAAATATTTTTTACTTATACCATTTTTCAAATTTTTTCGAAATCGATTTTGCTTTTTTCTTGAAAAAGACGACAAAGCCTTAAAGTGGACTGTACAAAACTCGAAATTATTTAAATTTAAAGTTTTCAATGGTTTTTATTTCAATAGTGTCTCAAAAAAATCTCAAAAAAAATTCTAAAGAAAATTTTTAATTTTTATTCGAAATAATTATTTTAGATGCTTGATTTGCTTTTAGCAATAGCAAATTTTCCTATTTTGGGTGATTGTGGTGCTACAAGTTCGATTGACAGCTGAAGAAGCAATGTATGAAGCTCTCGCTAAACAAGTGTAAAACTGGACATCATCGAATATAAATTCTGTGCATTTCTGTTTCAAACAATTGTTATACTTGGTATCACAATCATTTTTCAGTGTTTGGCAATTATTGGTGCAGCATTTTTCATTCAAACAGTAATTGTGTTGATCACAACAAGAATTGAAAACATTGACTGATGAATCAACAAATCCCTTGCTAATGCATCCATTCGAGCGATCAAAAAAATAATCCACCAATTTATTTTGATAATTTATTCTTTGGAAGCACACTGTGTTACATGGATCGCCTAGAACCGAACCATTTTCTCCTGCGGGAAAAAAAAAATCAACTGCCATATGATAAATCGAAATCGATTGATCTTTTATTTTGTCAAATGCGGTATTAACAGCATCAACTAAAGTATTGGAAAAAAAATTGTCCATTGATCCAGCGATGCCTTGAAGCTGGTTTCCAAAACTAGCCAATGGGTCCGATATGGCATTGACGACATTGTTGACACCAGATGTCACCGGGTCAATAATGTTATTGTTGATCCATGATGTTACTGAACCCAAGAAACGCTTTTCTTTATGATGTTCATGATCATGTATGACGGTCTTAGTATCCAGTACTGAAATTAAGACAAACCCTAATATTATTGAAAAAATAAAAAATTTCATACTTAATGTTAAAAATGTTAAAAAAATTTATTATTTTTAAATTTTATATGATTTGATCAAGAGAAAAAAACATGATTTGACGAGTAAGCCAAAAAAAAATTGCGATAAGATGAATTTCTTAATAATCGGTGATTTTAAAATTCAATTTTTTTCCCAAAAATGGCGTAATAATCAAAAGAAATCTTAATAAATACTTGATGTTGAATCATTCTACTTTTCATTTTGAATCGACGTTTTTTATATTTAGTAACTGCTGATAGAGTAAAAATTATCCAAAAATAAAAACAAGAGTGGACAGTAACTTTAAATTTTTTTTTAAATTTAAAATCAGCATGATCCTTTCTTTAAAATAAAAAAATTATTTCTAAAAGTTCAGTTCGGCATTATTTTTAACAAAGATTGTCTAGTACTTAGAGAAAATGTATCTAAGTTTGCTAAAATCTGAACATGTGAGACAATTTAATAGTAATTCATTTTAAAATGTTATCAAAATGTCAATTTTATACTTTAGCCTCGAATATGGTATAGAATTATCTATTAGAAAAAATAAAGGGTATCCTACAAAAAAATTAATTCAGCAAATGTACCAAAAGAACGACGAAAATTTTAGGGAAATTTGAAAACTAGCGGTTATTAGGGTAATTAGATGACCAAAAACCTCAATCAGCCTGAAAAACAAATTCACACCTTCCTGAGCAAAATAGATCTAAAGGTTTTGCAAAATCATGCCATGTAAATAAGCACAAGACTCGAAAACAAAATTCGGTAAAATTAATTTTACTAGAAATATTTATTATTTATTCAAAAAATAAATATGTAAATTTTCGTAAATTCACATTTTTTCACAGTTGAAAAATGAAATAAAGAGTAAAATTTTATTAGTTTTTAAATTGTCGGATGTAAATGAAGTGCTTTGAATAATCATCTTGGTGAATTTTAAGATATACTGTAAAAAGTGTGAATTTACGAAAATTTAAGTCATCTTTTTTTTTCAAAAAATAATAAATATTTCTAGTCCTTATTCAAATCCTGAAAAAAGAAGTAAAATATCTTAATTTTACCGAATTTTGTTTTTGAGTCTAGTGCTTATTTACTTGGCATGATTCTGCAAAACCTTTAGATCTATTTTGCTCAGAAAGTTGTGAATTTGTTTTTCAGGTATTCACCTTAATATTTATTTTCTTATTTTACAAGCTTCTTAAAGCGAAATCTTTTATCCGTTTTTTTTATTAATTTTGTTTTAACTTTCAAGATTATTAGTTGATTAAAAGATTCACTAAAAAAGACATTAAAAATAGGCAATAAAATAATTTCAAAAAATGAAGACCAAAACATTTATTCAAAGCTTTTCTAAGCTAAATTAAATTTATTTAAAAATAAAAATGTAGGAAATAAATTAGGACAGTTAAAGTGTCATCTCTAATTATTTAAATTAAATAAAAAATTCTTGTCACATGTTTACGTATTTTTGATTTTTAAAATTAAATACTTTAAACAATTACAAAATTTATTTTAAGCATATTATTTCATGATTGATAATATTAAAAATAAATTATTAACATCATTTTTTTACAAATATAAAAAAATTTATTTAAACTATTAATTTCGATTTGACTATTTTTAGTTTAAATTTTTATTATTAATATAAAATTTAAATCAAACAAAATTTCTCAAAAAAAAAGTTTCCTTTATTATTATAATAAATTTAATTGAATTTTTGGCACGAAATTAATTGCTCTTTGTAATTTAATCCAAAAATAAATCTTATTAATGATAAGAAAAAAATGACATTAATTTTTGAATTTTGGACTAAATATTTAACATTGTGTGATCTTTAAATACAGATTTTATTTAAATCTAATTTCAAAATTTATCTCTTGCATTTTCTTATGAATTCATTAGAATCAGTCGACACAATTAAATTTAATCCAATGAGACCTGATAGCTCGAAAGTTCTTAGTAAGAAAAATAAAAGTTAAAAGGATTAAATGTTAAAATTTCTTTAATTAAAGAGAAAGAAGAAGGAAATGAGTTCAAAACTGAGTCTGAAAATGAAGAGACCAAATCTTTTCCTTCTTGTCAAATAGCTAAGTCTTACTCGGACATTTTAGCATTGATAGGAGAAAATCCGGCTAGACATGGTCTGGAAAAAACTCCAATGCGAGCTGCAAACGCGCTTCTTCATTTTACCAAAGGTTACAGTCAAAACATAAACGATGTTGTTCAGGACGCAATTTTTAGCGAAGATGTTGATGATATGGTTATTGTCAAAGACATCGATATGTATTCACTATGTGAGCATCACATGGTCCCTTTTTTTGGAAAGGTACAAATTATTGTCTAATTTATTTATTTTTCTTAATTATTTTAAAAAGGTTTCCATCGGGTATTTGCCAAACAAAAAGGTCATCGGACTGAGCAAATTAGCTAGGTAATATCACAAACATTTTGTTTTTCTAAAATAATTTTTTTCATTAAGAATTGTGGAAATGTTCAGCCGTAGATTACAAAGTAAAATTTTACTTAACCTTTAATAGGATAATTATTGGTTTTAGTTCAAGAACGTTTGACTGTTGAGATTGCTAATGCTATAATGGAAGCATTGGAGCCCAGAGGTGTTGGTGTGGTTGTTCATGCAACTCACATGTGCATGGTGATGAGGGGCGTTGAAAAACTAAGCAGTAAAACCGTAACAAGTGCAATGCTTGGTGAATTCAGAAATGATTCAAAAACTCGCCAAGAATTTTTATCTTTGATAAAATAATTGAAAGTTTAATTAATTAATTTATGAACTAATTTATTGATCCAATTTTTGTAAAAATTTAATAAAATTAAATGAGTTGTAAAAAAATCTCAATGAACTTTAAAGCTGCTAGTTTAGCAAACAGAATTAATGAACAAAATAAAGTTAAAAAACTATAATGCCTACCCTGGGTTATTTTTTCGAGCTTAAACAGTCAAAAGGATGTTTTTTTTGTTTTTGTATTAGCTAATATTAGATATCTGGTAAATTAATCAAAAATGCAAGAGCATTCAAATAACATAATTCAAAAATGCATAGACATTACTTTTATTAACTCAATTTAAGTCACTTTTTAAATTGAAAATTTAGTTTCTGGCATATTTTGGTCACGTAAATTTTACCAGTAATAAAAATGTCTAATGGGTTCAAAACCGCTGAGGGTGAAACATTTCTTCAAAATGTCTATGCAGTTCGGGACAAATGTTAAAACAACTTTCATTTAAAAAAGGGAACCGGTTTCGACTGGGTAATAATTGCGGTGTATCAACCACGATGCCGTTAACTTTTTGTCGGATCAGAGCCGTTGATCAAAAAGGTACTAGAAAAGGAGATGAGCGCCTCTCCATTATCCGCTAGGATAGAAAAGGGAAAATCAAATAAAAAGTTACCTATTTTGATTATTTAACCAAAATTTAGCCAAGTCTGTTAATGTGTCTTAATACAGATTATAATATTTTAAAAAAGGGAAAGCTAAATTTTGTCTAAAATTTTTTTGATACAATTTAAATTCAAATTTAAGGTTAAAGATACACGAAAACTAAGAGGGTCCCTTTGATAATTGAAGAACACTAAATACAAGTAAAATTTTAATTCTAAAAATTTTTATTTTTTACTGTAAAATGCATAGATGTATATATTTGTGAAAAAAATAAAAAAATTTTTATTTAAAAATTATACCCTAAGTTTTTTTTAATTAAAATATATAATTTATTTTTTTATTTTTTTAATTATTTTAGTTGATATCAAATGATTTTAGCTTATATCAGCTGATAGCTAAAATCATTTATTATCAGATCATATTATTTGATATCAGATAATATCAGATGATATGATGTGACAAGTCAATTTTCGGCACTGTATAAAAGTGATTATTAAATTTAAAATAGTATTTCGATGAATCGATTTATAGAAATTTTTACTGATTTAAACAAATAAAAACTTTTTTTTTAATAATATTTGCACAAGTTATGTAGAAAAAACGACACTAAATTAAGTTTTTTTGTAAAAGAATTTAAAGTTAAATATTGCCTCACTTTTTTTAATATCTTTTGATCAAGTTTTCACATGAATTCAATGTTTGAGTATCTTCAAATATAAAATCTCCGAAGAAAATAAGAAAGAAAGAAAGTTTATTATTTTAATTATGGACATGTAAAAAATAAATTAAAAAGAGCTTTTTATTTAATATTTATTTAATATTTATATTTGTTTATTTTTACTAGATAAAATTTTTTTTAATCATTTTACCTTTAAAAGATCACAGCTTTTATTCTTTTTGAGACTTCGGACAATCAATTTTTACCACGCGTCTTTTTAAAACGGTCTACCTTGTACACACAATAAAAAAAAAACGGTTACCCACACGAATGCTTGGTGTAAAACTGTTAAACACAAAATGCAAAATTTATAAAATTAAATATGTCCAGACCTCATTAAATGTTTTTTCAAAAGTTGGCTTTCGAGTAATTTATTAAATTTACATTTATTTTTTTTTTAAAAGAAAAATACATTTCATTAAACGGAAAGCTTTCTCCACCAAGCTACGCAGCTACAGGTTCGCCAAACGAGTATTATGATGCTTGTATTAAAAGAGGTTTTACTTTCAGGGATAAGTTATGCGTAGTCAGTTTTACACTTATAAGTCTCGAAATTGTACAATTATATTCAGTCGAAGCTAAGCAATTTGAAAATTTTAAAAATTTAGATGCGATAGCTAAATTGTCTAAATCCATGGCGCATTTTGATAATTCCTCACGAGTTGTTAAGAGGATGTATGAATATGTAAATTAGAGAATCGATTGGAAAAAATTTGAGTATAATTGCAGATATTTCATTACATGGTGTTTTTGTGCTCAATTATTGACCTTACAGTCACTATTAAAAAATCATCAATTTACTAACAAAACTAAAAGGGTCGCCTAAAGAATTCAGAACAGTTTATCAACAAATTAAAAATTTTTGTCTTTGACTTATACTTTAACATTTTTCTGGTCAGATATTTTTTTTTAAGAAAAATTAAAATTAATTAACAAAAATTTTATTAATTTAAAAATTTTTTTTGTTCGTCACAAAATTTTTGCGTTTAAAAGTCGTTTGTGTTGAAAAATTTCATATTTGTGGGTGACAGTTTTTTGCTTGTGATGAATCAATTATCTTTTTTTTTTAAATCAGAATACCAAAATGTAATAATCAATGTATCACACTGGAAATTTATATAAATCCTTGGTCGGATCAATTGTAGACTATTCTTTTCCTTGCTTAAATTCATTTTCAGAAAATAAAATAAAAAACTACAAGCAATTCAGAATACAGCAGTCAGATTTATTCTAAAGTTAAAATAGGGTCTACCTCATCCCCACAAACAAAAATATATTTACAAATATAAAAGCTTTTATAATTTGAATTCAAAAAAATTCGATTGTGATTGTAAATATTATCTAAAATGGGGAAATTGTTCCCATCAATTGGTACTTAGAAATCTTTTTAAAAGAATTTGTATATATAACTAAAAAAGCAGACTACATAATTCATAGAAGTGGTGCGTCAGAGAATAGCTTTTAATTTTTCTTTACGTCAAAAAGTCATTATTACGAAAAGATTTTCTTAAAAGTTAATATTTTATTTGGACAATGAACATTTTAGAGAAGAAATAAATTAGAGAATATTTTTTTTAGAGAAGACAAAATTTAGAGAACTATGATTTAGAGAAAATATTTTTTAGAGAAGGACGTACAACTTAGAGAAAAAACTTAGAGAATATTTCTTTTAGATATTAATCTTAGAGAAAAAAACTTCAAACTAATATTTTTTATTTCATGCAAAAATGAACATTTTTAATTCACCTTTTGTTAGTCGGCTTAGGTCTAATAAAAACTATAAGCCTACTACTGTAGTCTTAAAACCGAGTAAACCAAGGCAATATAAAAACAATGAACCAGTAAACATTGCAAATAATAACTTGAATTTTCTCGTTGAACAAATTTGTGCTAAAAATATAATTGATGCTCAAGATGATTTAGACTTTTAGGCGCCATCGACTCAGATATACTTAGTTACGAAACAGATGAAATTCAAAATTTAGTTGAAAAAATACCTAAGATTAGTTTAAATGAACAAATTGCTGTTGATGATGAAGCGTGGTACATTTCTTATTCTCAAAGGCGAGGTAACGAGTTGTATTCGAATGGATTTTGTTATGTTGTCGATAAACCAAAACGTGCATTAGTTGAAACAGCTACAAAAATTTATTGGCGCTGTGAACACTTCAATGATTGTCCGGGCCGTGGGATATCTAAAGGTTTGAAGCCTCCGTTTAAAGAGACAATACCGCATAATCATTTAAGTAGACCAGAAGACAAACAGAAAATGATTAGTAAAAATAAAGAAATAGTTAGTTTATTGCCTAATATAATATATAAAAAATAAAAAAGTTTATAAAAAAGATACCATGAGACGTCGAATAATACGAACTAGAAATTCCAACGCTGGTTATCAAAAAGAGTCCAAGTGTTTAGATAGAAAGAGATCCTACAAGAATTAACAAATACATACAAAGGGGTCAAATTTTATTATGGTGATTCTGGTAAGACAGACAAAAACCGAGTCATATTTTTCACTACTGACCAAAACTTAAAACTTCTCAGAACTTATCGAGACTGGTATTGTGACGGCACTTTTGACATTTCTCCGACTCTCTTTAAACAGGTATACACCGTTCACATCATCATCCGCGGTACCAATTTACCAATGTTGTACGCACTTTTGCCAAACAAAAAACAAACCACATACAAGAAACTTTTTAAAATGATCAATGGTCTAATTTCAAATAAACCTGATTCTTTAAATTGTGACTTCGAATTAGCGGCTATAAATGCACTCAAAACTATTCCGAATGTAAAATTTATGGATGCTTTTTTCATCTATGTCAAGCATTTTGGCGTCGTATTCAAACGACTCAAAATAAAACACTTAAATTATGGTATTCAGAAACTTTCAGAAAAACGTTCAGACTTGTACAAGCACTTGCTTTTATACCAGTTAGTGATGTTGGTATTGGTTTTGAATTTATCAAAAAACATGCAGAAAAATCAGCTAGTTCTTTTTTGCAATATGTGGAAAATAATTATGTTGGAACAAATTCAAAAAAACCAAGATTTTCATTGGATCTTTGGAATTTACATGAACGGGTTAAGCGTGATTTGCCACGCAAAAAAAATAACGTGGAATCTGGGCATTCTCGGATTAAACCGAATGCTAGAAAAAACCTAACTGTTGCTAAAGTTGTAGAATTGTTTCGTCTTGAACAAAACAATATGGAGACTGATATGCTTAAGTTGTTTAATGGAGAAAAAATAAGAACTTTTAAATTAAAAGATAAAAAAAGAGACGAAAAATTGAAACAACAAGTGTTAGATTATGATGTTTCAAACGTTGATTTATTTTTGAATGGATTGTCTAATATTTCAATTAATCAATTATTCTAATTTATAAATAGTTTCGCTATATTTTTTTTACTAAATGATTATTCTCTAAAAAAAATTCTCTAACTTTTTTTCTCTAAATAAATTATTCTCTAATTTTTTTTTTCTCTAAAATGTCCGTTCCCCTTTTATTTGACTCATAAATTTTAATTTCGAATAAAATATGTTTTTTCTCTTTTTTAATTAAAAGTTAAAGAGAAACGTGTTTGTGAGGAAAATATATTTTTTTGTGGGGAAACGGTAATCTCGTTAAAATATCATACTCCCTCCAACATCGTGCATCATGAGGCTTTTAATAAACTTAAATTACTAACAGTCTTGAATCGGCTTTTTGAGTAGTGTGAGAGAAATGTTGGGGACAGGATTAAGTCATACTATTTTATTGATTGTAAGACTGGTTGAGGATTGCAAAGAAGGTTTCGAATCGAGATATATTGAATACCCAACCCCATTGTGTAATTGCTTCCTTACTTTTTCCTCTATTTTTTACTGAAACTTGAACTATGTAAACATGTGCCACATGTCTATTTCAATATTAACATCTTAACTTTAATTGTTTAGCGTATTTACTTTGTTTTTGATTTTTATTAATCTCATTAATTAACTTTAATTGGATTTTTTTTTTTTTTTTTTTAATTTATTCTGGAGAAGCTCTTGCTCGGTACAGAAAACAAACGACCAAATTATCGTCGATTCAAATAACCCTCAACCAACTACACCACATAACCGGACTAAAAATTCATCTGTGGCTGTAATTGAGACTGGAAAACGTTTCCGGCTATTAAATTCTCCACTGATCTAAAAAGATCATTTGGGCAACTTGAAATTAAATCCCTAAGACACAGGGTTTCAACCCTCGAGCTACTTGTTTCTGCAAAAGTTAAGTGCATCGAGGATCTTATAAAAAGAGTTTAAAAACTAGAAGAAGGAAGCAAAAATGACTTTTTTTCGGGGATATCTTAGGCATAAGTATTTCAACTTGCAGGCAAAGTTATTTCGGAAAAAATTACACGTCTAGCCGAACAGATAAACGTAATTAATTCGGTTTCGAATAAAACGAGAGAAATAAAAAGAGACAAAATATTCTTATATTTGGTATGTCCAGCAGTAGCAAATCCGATCTAAGTGATCAATTGGTGGATGATAAAAATAACGTCAACAATATTTTTAAAGATAGTTACAATTGTAAAAAATTTAAAAGTCACTTTAAAGCAAAAGCAGGAGTTTCAAATCCTCTTCCAATATTGATTCGTTTGAACAGTGAAGAAATAAAATTAAATATTTTGAAAGCAGCGAAGAAACTAAGAAATTCATCCTAGCTTAAGAGATTACAATGATAAGAAGTTTACAAGCTCAAAGTTTGTATTTGGTAGAGGGAATTATATCTCAATTTTTCAAGAGCTCCAAAAAATTGACTGGTCTAAGAAATTTCATAACTTACATATCGATGAAGCCAACAGAATATTTTCAGCAGGTTTTGAACCCTCGATCCTCTGCTTACATGACTAACACGCAAACCATTCGGCAATACGAGATTTTTTATACCTCTATCAAAATGTACAAAAAATAAGCGTTTTCACCTTGGTTGACTAAACTAAAACCAAGGAGAAAATATTCAGATTGGCAATCGTATAAATGAAGCAGGTTTGTAAATTAAAAGTACTTGATTTTTTTAAAAAGGCAAGAAAAGATGCTACTTCAGCTGTTCACTTGGCTGGAACGAATCATGAGTCAACACTAGCTAAACTTTCCAAAAAAAATCCTAAGTTAATATATGGATACATAAAAATATAAAAAACCATCGTTCTTCAATCATAGCTATTTTAAACAAAAATAATGAACTTGAAAATAAATCTGATTCTTTTGTCAAAATTTTAAACGAATGGTTTAAAATCTAAGCCTTTCCCAGTATTCGATAAAATTATAATTACTATCTGTCAAAATGATATTGATTTAATTTTGAAATGTCACTCCAAATTTTAAAAAAGTAAATAAATTTAATGCAAGTAATTATCGTCCTGTATCCTTAACAAGTAAAATTTGTAAGATTTTCGAGAGCTTATTAAAAGACCACTTGTTATCTTATCTTATACAGCACAATTTATTATCAGATTCTCAGCATGCTTTATGCCGCAGAGTACTTGCTCTACGAATATTTAAGGATCATTAGACTTTGTTACGTTAGGTCTTACTAAAGGATTAGCTATTGACATTATCTTCACCGATTTTTATAAAGCTTTTGACAAAGTTTCACACAGATTGTCACTTTTAAACTCAAAACATATTGTTATACTGTATTAATAATTGACTGGATAGTAGAATTTCTTTCAAATAGAGCGCAGAGAGTTGTTTTAGGTTCATTAATGTCTAAATGGTTTGAAGCTAATAGTGGTTTTCCACAAGGGTCAGTCTTAAAACCGCTTCTCTTTTCGATATTTATTAATGATCTTTCAAATTTTGTAAAAAATAAATGTAAAAATACGCTGATAATACAAAAATATTATCAATTTTTAATGATGCAAAAGACAACATTCTACTTCAAAAAGATATATATAAGGGTGTTAATTGAAGTTTCAAAACTTCGAAATTTTTTCATACTTTTCAACTTCAAGTAAAATAAAGAACTTTGAAATTTTAAAATTTTAAATTGAAATAAATTCTTACGTGAAATTAGATTTAGATTTGATAAAAATGAGTTTCAATATTTATTTTTATTATTTTAAATTATTTCGAATACAAAAAAATGGGTTTCGGTTTAAAATTTTGCAGAATGAAATAATAAAGTTAAAAATTATAAAGTCCGAAATTATAAAATATGAAATTGTAAATATTATATTTTTGGAGTTTAAAATTATTGAAAAATTTTGTTATAAGTATTGAAATTCTTGAAATTTAATTTAAAATATAAGTATTTATTTTTTACAATAAAATTGATCATTGCTAAAGCTGTTGATTCGATTCTGTTTCTTAATTCATCTTGTACTAATTCAGCTGAACTGAAAAGATTTCCAGCAAGGACCGATGTTGATGTAACTGAAAATAAAAACTCACAAATTTGTGTCAATAATGGCATATACTTTTTGAATAGTTGAACAAACTCTAATGCAGTGTTACAATCATTTTTTGCTTAGTACTAAAGCTAAGTGTTTCATAATAATAAAATTCTTGTTCAAATACACTGCATTCATCAGTAGGGTTTTCTTTTTGCACATCAATTATTGAGGATATACAATTATTGCTAGATAAATCGCGTTGATGTTTTTCGGTTTTTGACTGTTGTGTATTTGTTTGAATATCAGATTCGATAACTGGAGGTGAGCTTGTTTCCGATGTATTTTGTGTGTTTGTTTCGACTTGACTAATTTCAAAGTTTTTATATTCCAAATACAATTTATAATACTTGATAAAAATATTTTGTGCTCTTTAACCATTTTAGTGGTTTAGCATTCATCATTCAAATTTTCTTTATTTGAAATCCAAATAGGTAGCCACGATAAAAAATTATTCATGTTTGGGTCTTAAAAATAAATAAAGAGTCTTTTAAAATTTTGAGTCAATTTTGAGTTTTTCGATCGATGGATCCGAAAATTTCATTTCAGGATAAATGAATGTAACAAGCTGGTAAATTGATGGATGAAGAAAAGAAGTCGTTACATATTTAGAGGCACTAAGATACACTGTTAACTCTTTTAGTGGTTTCAAAAGTCGATAAAGATCATAAATAAAATCAAACTCGAGACTATCGTGAACGTTTTTTTCCATACACTCATTTTCTGGTTCAAATGCCATCATCTTTAAAGGCTCTTCGTTTAACAAGATGGATTCAAGCATATCTAATGTAGAATTCCATCTTGTTACCACTTCTTGTACCAACTTTACTTTTTTCTTCAAATTAAAATATTCTTGTTTATCTTTTAGTCGCCTACATAAGGCCTCGCCATGACTAAATGAACCTAATCGTTTTCTGCATTTGTTTAATATAGGTATTAAAGTTTCATCATTGACTTGGTTTACTTTTTCTATTCTTTCTTTTTCAGCTTCATCAACTTGAATATCTCTCGAATTTCCTTCTGAATCAAAAGACCGAATAGTATAATATGCAACTTGAGTGCCTTTTTCACGTTTAGTTTTAATATTTTTCGTCCTAAATAAATCAGAAACTGTTGAATTTAATTTGTGAGCAGCGCAAATTTCAATTTTTAAATCTGTTACAAGATACTCTTTAATTGTTTTAGGACTTTCTTCTGGTTTATTCGCCATCTCCTCAAAATCTAAGCAAAGACGTTTACTTGGTCTAATATTTTCATGTGATAATTTTGAAATTTTATGTTTTTCGGCTAAATGTTTTACCAACTCAACTGTTATAAATAGTTATCACTTGTTGACATATATAACACTTGACAGACGATTCATTTATTTTGACAACATTTTGGCTTTGGCAAACCCACGATCTTGGATCTATTTTTTTGCGCCTTTTCAATGTTGAGACCGGAGTTGAATCCGTCTGGCTAGTTGGTGTATTTGTTAAATCAGAAAGCATTTCAAAAATTTTAAAATTATCTATTAAATTTCGTAAATATAGATATTTATACTTATTTTGTATTTGTCAATTTTAATTAGAAAAGAATTTTTTAAAATTGAAAATTTCAGAATCGAACTTTTTTAAATTAGAAATTTCAGACATCAAGATTTCAAACTTCTAAATTTTAAACTTGATTATTTCAAACTTGAAACTTTTGATTCAAGTATAAAATTTCGAAATATAAAGATCTGCCGGCTTTAAATTTTTAAAATTTCACTTCATATTTAATATTTCAATTTCAATTTTCCTTTGTCAAAAAATTTCGAAGTGTTGAAAAATAAACTTAAAGTTTTCTCAAAAACTTCAAAAATTTGAAATCCAGTTCAATTAACAACCCTAATATTGATCATATTTCAAGCTGGTTTCTTACCTGATCTCTTGATTTAAACATTGAAAAATGTCTTGTAATGCATATTGGTTCAAAAAATCCAACTTATGATAATACGATTTTTAATAAATATGGAACTATAAAACTATCTAAAACGACTTTTGAAAAGTAATTAGGCATCTATATTCAAAATGAACTTAAATGAACAAACCAAGTCCGGTATTGTACAAATCGTGCAAACCGAATGCTAGGAATTATAGCAAAGAATTTCAGATATTTAAATACAGACTCTTTGAGATTGTTATATTCAACGCTTGTACGGTCACACTTAGAGTTTGCAATAAATTCTTGGTGCCCATATTTAGAAAAAGATATTGTCAACTTGAAAAAGTTCAAAGAAGAGTAACAAGAATCATTACTTTCCTTAGAAATCGAAATTACGAATATTACAAAAGACTTGAGTTTTTAGAGTTAACTGACCTCAAAGTAAGAAGAATGAGGGGTGATTTAATTCAAATCTATAAAATCATTAATGGATATGAAAGTGTAAAACTTATCATTGGAATTAACTTTTCTCCTAATCAATACAATTTGAGGAAACACACAAAATGTATGGTAAGAGAAGATGTCAAAAATTATATGCATCGTTATCATTTCTTGACAAATCGTATGGAAAAAATTGGAATTGCAAGCCTGAAGAAATAGTTAATTCTAAAACAAAAAATATTTTTAAAACTAAACTAGATATATGGCTTAAAAGGAATTATTTACGGCTATAGCTTGTAAAAGCTTAACCCTTTTTGGGTCGCAGTATCTTTTACTACTTCTACTAGGGTATTTTTTTAAAAAGAAGAAAAAGTTCCTCTTTTTTAATCGAGTAGATAAAACATTTTTTAAAATTTACAAAAAAAAGTAAAAAGCAATTTTTTTTCCATGTCTTTAAAAGCTACTATTTTAAAAATAAAAAATATTTTTGACACAAATAGTGTATGATTGTCATAAACGAACAAAATGATAAAAATGCTAACATTAACAATGCTATAAAAGTAAAATTAAAGAATTAACAGTAAAATAAAACATAAAAAAGATTAAAAATAAATGAAATTGAAATAAAGAATGAGAATAAAGAGCATTAAAAGTGCAACAAGTTGAATAATTGACGAATTCTGAAATAAAATATTATTTATATTTGATAAGATAATTAAATTTCAGATTAATTTTAAAAATAGTTTATTAGCCCATTTTCTAAAATAATTTAATAAAACTAAAAAAGTTGACAAAAAAAAATTAACAACATTTTCCACCCGGTTTGGTAGCTTGAATAGTGGCCGAAGCGACAAAATTTTGAACTTCTCCAGTAGCCTCCCATCCTTTGATAAATTGTCTGCTATTTTCATTCACTTTTATGTCAATGCATTTAAATCCAGCATTGTTCAAAAAGTCATTTAACTCGTGCAGAGTACTAGCGCCAGCCATGCATCCATTATACAATTCCTGATCATTTTTGATCCAATCTGGTAGTGGTGATGTGGCAATTACATCCGATATTGCTATCTTGCCGCCAGGCTTAAGAACTCGATAAGCCTCTTTATAAACATTGTCTTTGGCTGGAGATAAGTTGACCACGCAATTCGATATAATTATATCAATTGAATTATCTTCAACTGGCAATGCCTCGATTTCGCCATGTCTAAATTCCACATTTTTGTAGCCGTTTTTTTCAGCTATTTTTCTTGCCTTATCAATCATGTCCTGGGTCATGTCTACGCCTATTACACGACCACTTTCACCCACTTTTCGTCTTGCGATAAAACAGTCAAAGCCAGCTCCACTTCCCAGATCCAAAACAGTTTGGCCTTCTTTTATTTGGGCAATGGCATTCGGATTGCCGCAACCAAGGCCCAAAATGGCTTCATCTGGAACATTGTTCAATTCTTCGTCAGTATAGCCCAATTGTTTGTTATAATCTTTTTGTGGAAAGCTTGTTGCGCCACAGCAACTTAATGGATTTCCAAAATCTTTTTTGTTCGATGTCTCGGCTGCCAATTGGCCATAGCAACCTTTGACAGACTCTTTGACATTTGAAGAATCGCAACAAGACATTTTTTTTCTAGATGAAAATTAGTTTATAAATAAAATTAAAACTGAAGCAAGTTTTTATAGTTGATAAAAAAATGCCTTGTCATTTATCGAGATAAAATCAACCAAAAATAAATTAAAAAATTGTTTTTTTTTGACTCAATGTTTGTTCAAAATCTAGAAGATTTTAGATTTTTTTGTAAAAAATGCCGCATCATTATTAATGAGATTTTATGATAAAAAAATCTGATAATTTAATGTATTTAATTATCTATTTTTTTTATAAAATAAAATTTGCAAAATAAATTTCTCAAAAAATTAATGTTAAATTATTCAAATTTAAACAAATTCGATGTCAGGAAAAAAAATAGCTATCATAGGTGCGGGTAAAGCAGGCCTAGTTTCAGCTAAATATGCTCTGGAAAATCAGCTAAAACCAGTTGTTTTCGAGCAAACAAAACAGGTAGGTGGACTATGGTCTAGAAATAATGGTACAGCAATATGGGACGGCTTATTTACAAACATATCAAAGTACACAATGATGTTTCACGACTTTCCATGGCCAAAAGATTCGGCTGTTTTCAATCGTGCCGAAGATGTCCAACAATATTTGAAAGCATACGCCAACCAATTCAAAGTTTTCGATCACATTAAATTTGATACTAGAGTTGAATCGGTAAGAAAATTGCTAAACAATAAATGGGAGATTAGAACCAATTCCAAGTCAGAAGTTTTTGATTTTTTGATTTTTTCTCCTGGTCTTCATTCCAAACCTAGGATTCCATTAGCTAAAAATAGCTCACAATTCAAAGGCCTAGTGATTCATAGTTCCGAATTTAGATTAAATGACCCTAGGTTAAAGGACAAACGAGTCATTGTTTTGGGATGCTCTCTGAGTGGCACCGAAATAGCTTCTTTATTAGTTGGACATGCAAAAAGTGTAATAAACATTTATCCAAGAAGTTATCTAATTACTCCACGCCTTGTTAAATATAAACTTTCATCTGACTCGACTCATGGAACTTTGTACAAAATTCTCCCCACTGATTTATTCTTTAATAGAAGAGTGTTCAATTACCCAGATCCAAAACTTGGTCAAAATGAAGCCAAACAAATAAAATTAGACACTTTTAAAAGATTATTTCCCTATCAAACAAACAAAAATTTAAGTCATCCAGATCTGTATGTTGACTTGGATAAGCCTGGCCAAGATATTTTAATAGCCATTTCGGATTTTTACTTAACTCATGTTCAGAATGGAAAAATAAAACCAATTAGATCAAAAATTGAAGAGTTTGAAGAAAACAGTGTGAAATTAGAGAATGGTTCAAATGTGGATTGTGACGCTATTGTTTACTGTACTGGTTATGATATTTCAAATGACATATTGGATGAAAATGTCTTGGAAACTGTCAAGTATGACAAAACAGATCATAAATATTCGCTTTTGTTGTACAAATGCACGTTTCATCCTGATTTGAAAAATTTTGCCATGATTGGACAAACTGATGGTTCATTTTATACTGGCGATGAGCTGCAGGCTTACTGGGCAAATCGAGTTTTTAGTGGCAAAACATCTCTGCCAAATAGAGATGCGATGCTAAATGAAATTCATAAAGAAGAACAGAAACGAAACAAAAATAGAAGATCACAATATCCGTATGGCAATTACACTGTTATGGTTGATAAATTGGCTAAAGAGTGTGGTCTTTTGCCAAACTTTGAAGCCATCAAAAAACAAGACGAACATTTATATGAACTTTTGTGGAACTCTGGTGTAAACGCAAATAGTTTTTTTCTGGATAAGAATATGTCTATTGATATTATGAATGAAATATTTGAAATGAATAGTCGCGAGTTTGTTTTTGAGAAAAATTTTGATCAGATAACATTGGAAGATATGGTCGCTGAGTACTCTAAATTTTACAAACTACCAAAAAATTTATTCAAGAAAAAACAATAATTTTTTTTTAATGTTATTTAATAAAATTCGTAATTACAAAAATTAGAAAAAAAAATAATTCAGTTTCATTCAATGGTTTATTTGTGCTTTAATTTTCAATTTTACTGATTCATTTTACTGATTTAAAAAACTAAACTATTAACTTAAAGCTTAGCTGAAATACATTTTTTTTACTTAATCACATTAATAAAAGAAAAAATATTTTTTATTCAAATATTTTGATTTATAAACTTTTAGCAATTTTTTTAATTGAAAAAATAAAAAATAATCACCTTTCTAATTTTTCTTTTTAGTATGATTTCCGATGTTTCTTCAAAAGCATAGTTCAACAAAAATAATTTTTATTGATACTTTGTGCATTAAACGAATCGGCTTTAATGCACATGTATAAAAAATCTTAAGATTTTTTGATTAATTATAACAAAGTTTATTTTCATATAGCGATAGAGTCTTTTTAAATATGTCCAATTCAATTTTAGCTTTTAAAATCCGAAATCAAAACTAAAATTTAATTAGAAAAAAGTGAGATTTAAATAATTACTAGAGTTCTCATATTACTCAGAGAATTTTAAAATTTAATATCAATATTTAAAAAAATATTAATAATAATAATAAGATTTATTTAACAATTTTTTTTTTAATTAATTCACACACTCAGCCTGTACTACATAATTAATTTTATTTAAATGTTTAATGACAGAACATTAACATTTGAATAAGATTTATTTAATAATTGCAAAAAAAAAACTTTATAAAGATTATAGAAACATCAAAAAAAAATCTCAAAATATTGATTTTTTATTTGACTATTAATTAAAATTGATTTTCATTTTTTGAATTTTTATGTTGTGTCTTCATTGATTTTTAAAAATCTTATTTTAGTCAATTTTAAATTAATGAAAAAGAATTTTATTTTTTTGAATTTTGTTTTTGAAGACTTGTATGAAAATTGATAATGACTGCATAATTTGATTTTTTTTAAATTTTTTTACCCTCGTCTAAATTTACAAATTGATTTTTTAATAATTAATCATTTAATTTTTTTTTTCAAATTTGTTTCAGATTTAATTTTAATCCCAGTTGTTAAAATCAAAATAAAATCAGGGAATAATCATAAATTTTAGATTCTTAAGCATGTGTGCACTTGATCTGCTTGTTTGCAAAGATCTTTTTCCTAGCCTGCAGCATAAAAAGTCGAATTTTATCTTTTTAAACTTTTTAATTTAAATCGTTGCTTTTTAAAATTTTTATTTCAAAAAAATTAAATCTTTGAAAAATACAAAAGCCAAAAAAAAAGAAAGAATAATTTTTAATAAAAATTAATTTTATAAATGGATTTATATTAAATAAGATATCTAAATTAGACTTTTATTAAAATAATTAAAAGTACAATTTTTTCGAAAAATTTAAAATTAAATGTAGGATGAAATTTGAATAAATCTAATGCTTATCTATACAAGTCATCGGGGTCCTCATTATTAAAATTGTTTCCTCCTGATCCGCTGCCTTGTCCACCACCGCCAGTGGAGCCGCTCTCTCCAGGAAATCTAAAACTTCCGCCAAATCCTCTACTCTGTTGTAAAGTCTGAGCGAACATCTCATACTTTCGGATGTCATTATCGCTGACCGAGCGCCTGGCAAATTTCATGGCCTCTTCGAAATGATCACGCGTGATCTCCGGCACTGGATCTTCGTCAGTTTCCATTTCGGTGTCACCACCCTGAGCGGTTCGATACTTTTCTCTCTGCATGTCCTTCTCAATCGACTCTCTGATGGCTAGTTTACAGGCACGCTGGCAAATTTCGGTCAAGTCAGCACCGCTGAAACCTTGGGTAGCCTTGGCCAAAAAGTCCAAGTCAACGTCTTTGGAGATAGGCGACTTTCTCAAGGCGGCCTTTAGAATGTTCATGCGCGATTTTTCATCAGGCAAAGGAATGTAAATCAATTGATCTAAACGACCTGGTCTCATCACGGCACCATCGATGATGTCCGGTCGATTGGTGGCTCCAATTATGAAAACATTTTTTTTAGCACTAATACCGTCCATCTCAGTCAGCACTTGATTGATTACTCTATCACTGGCGCCGCCCGCATCACCTAAACTTCCACCTCTAGAATTGGCAATCGAGTCCAATTCATCAAAAAACAATACACAAGGAGCTGTTTGTCTCGCTTTGTCAAAGACATCGCGCACATTCGCCTCGGACTCGCCAAACCACATGGTCAGCAGCTCAGGACCTTTTATTGATATGAAATTTGCCTGACACTCATTGGCAATGGCTTTGGCTAGCAGAGTTTTACCACAACCTGGCGGACCATAGAACAAGACACCGCGTGACGGACTCATGCCGAATTTTAAGAATTTTTCCGGATACTCGACTGGATACTGGACCAACTCCTTCAATTCTCGCTTGACACTCTCCAAGCCTCCAATGTCTTCCCATGTAACATTGGGCACCTCGACCACAGTCTCTCTCAACGCGCTCGGATTCGATTGAGCCAAGGCCCATTTGAAGTTCTCTTGGGAAACAGCCAACGAGTTCAGCACCTCAGCATCGATGTTCTCCTCTTCCAAATCGATAAGGTCCATTTTTTCTCTAATTTGCTGCAAGGCGGCCTCGGAGCACAGCGAGGCCAAGTCAGCGCCCACATAGCCATGCGTCTCGTTGGCAATTTGTTCAAGGTCAACGTCATCGGTAAGCTTCATGTTCTTGGTGTGAATTCTGAGCACTTCTAGACGATCAATGGCATCTGGTATGCCGATTTCCACCTCGCGGTCAAAACGACCAAAGCGACGCAGAGCAGGATCAATGCTGTTGGGTCTGTTGGTGGCAGCCATGATCACTACACGGGAACGCTGCTTCAGACCATCCATCAGAGTCAACAACTGGGACACAATTCTTCGGTCTAATTCACCATGGGTTTTTTCTCTTTTGGGCGCAATCGAGTCAATTTCATCAATAAAAATGATTGATGGCTCATTTTTCTCCGCTGTCTCAAAAGCCTTGCGCAAATTGCTCTCGGACTCGCCGGCCACCTTAGACATAATCTCAGGTCCATTTATCAAGAAGAAGAACTCTTCAGTTTCATTGGCGATAGCTCGAGCAATCAAAGTTTTGCCAGTACCAGGCGGCCCGGTCAAAAGAACTCCTCTGAGAGGTTTGACACCAATGGTCTTAAACAATTGGGAATGCTTTAATGGCAACTCGACCAATTCTTTAATCAGTGCAAGCTGTTTTCTCAGACCACCAATGTCGTCATAGCAAACTTCTTTCAGTGACCTCTCTTCGTCCTCTCGTTTGATCGGCTCGCCGTCACACTTTATGATAGTGTCGGGCACGACTACACAGTGCGGCGACGGGTCTGTCTCTACAACTTTGAACTCTACGGCACGCATGTTCCGGCAGACAAACACATCGCCCTTGCGCACCGGACGATATGACTCCAAAAAGTATGGCTTCAAGAAAGCTTCGTACAAATTTCCAGTGAGACCTTCGACAGTGTCGTCTATTGGCAGCACAGTGATCGACTTGCCGTACTTGATGTCCGGACATGCTTGGATGCTGACCACATCTCCGACTTTGACTCGCAAGTTGTTTCGAACCACACGGTTCATGCGGATTTTTTCATCTGAACATGTGTCGTCCGAGAGCACCACACAGACTGTCTCTCTTCTCTTCTTGCTCTTTAACACCACAGAATCGGCTCTGAACAGCTGAAGTTCGTCCATTTTACTCTGGGACAATGAGACTATGGAATTGTCATCGTTGATTGCTTCTTCCACAATCAAACGGTTCGGCTTGTCATTTTGTCTCAATTTGGCTGAAGCCAATTTGTCTTTTACATCTGCATCTACTATACTGGCCATTTTTTTCGCTTTTTCTTAGTATAAAAGAATTAATTAAAAATTATCATTAGGCTTATTTATACAAAAAACTTTCGCAATAAAGCACAAGATAGTATTTTAAGTAGATAAATTTTGGATCATGCAAAAATTGATAAAAACTTATTCACCAATTTTTAACATGGGTGTTATAATATAACTAGATTAAATTATTTTCATAAAACAGTCAAGACTATTCTAGTCCAAAAGAATATTCTTGACTTCAAATGTTTGAGCAATCTTATCACTAAAATTGACAAAAACTTATTTTATCATTATAAGATTGGTAAAATTAACCAAAAAGGTTCTCGGAGGTCTAACAAATGATTTTTTTTTCTAAATAAAGAGTGAAAATTAAAAATTTCAATTTTTTTAGGAAAAAAGTCACTTTAAGACTCGGATAGATTATAACACCCATGTTAAAAGTCGATGGCAGTCATCTTGAGACAAAAGGACAAGCCGAACCGTTTAATTGTGGAAGAAGCAATCAACGATGACAATTCCATAGTCTCATTGTCCCAGAGTAAAATGGACGAACTTCAGCTGTTCAGAGCCGATTCTATGGTGTTAAAGAGCAAGAAGAGAAGAGAGACAGTCTGTGTGGTGCTCTCGGACGACACATGTTCAAATGAAAAAATCCGCATGAACCGTGTGGTTCGAAACAACTTGCGAGTCAAAGTCGGAGATGTGGTCAGCATCCAAGCATGTCCGGACATCAAGTACGGCAAGTCGATCACTGTGCTGCCAATAGACGACACTGTCGAAGGTCTCACTGCGTCGTTTTGGTCGTTTTAACCGCGAGGTGGAAATCAGAATACCAGATGCAATTGATCGTCTAGAAGTGCTCAGAATTCACACCAAGAACATGAAGCTTACCGATGACGTTGACCTTGAACAAATTGCCAACGAGACGCATGGCTATGTGGGCGCCAGCAACTTATCGATCTGGTGAACAAAGTCATTCAAAGTGGCAGAAAGAAGGAAACGACTTATTTTTAGCAAAGTATTATTTAAAAGTATTTACATATTTATAAACTTGTTTTTATCTCATTTTTTTGAAATTTTTTAATTAAAGAAAAGGTAGAAGCTTAATGTGTTCAAGTTTTATGGTTTCTCATCCGAGTTCGCCATTTTTTGAAATAACGGATAGTGAATTGGAAAATGCTGTTAAAAAGTATTCTTCATTAACCGAAACTGATGGCATTACAGTTGAAGAAAAGTCTTGTAATGGCTCTTTTATTCTGAGGAAAGAAGGTTATTTTGATAATTATAAAATCTTAGAACAATTTGAGAGTTTATTTTAGATTTAAGAGTTTAAGGAGCCTTTTCACACTCCTGTTCGCCATGATATTGAATTTTTGTTTGATCAGGCAACAACTAATACAGCAGTAAATGAAAAAAAATATATTTTTATTTTAAAAAAGCCACTGTTTCTATTAATATATTTTTTAAATATTAAAAAATATTTTTTATTTTTTAAATATTAAAAAATATTTTTTATTTTTTAAATATTAAAAAATATTTTAGAATAAAACCTGGTGGAATTTGTAGTGATGAAAAGTTAGTTTTGATTAACTTATCAAACGTTTAAGAGTCCATTGATCTTTTTTTTTGGAATGGTAAAAGTTAAGTTTTAAGACAAATTGCTAATGAATTAAGCTATAATTTTCCTGTTAAAGTTAAGTTTGATTATATTAAAGAATAGCAAAAGATCGTCCTAAATTTAAATCAGTAAATAAATTAGACTAATTAGGTAAATATTACGGAACATTAAATTAATGACCTCTAGCAGGTGACTTTTATTTTCTTAATAAAATAGTGAAAGTGAAATTTTTTTTTAAATAGTCACTTTTTTGTCCAAATTTTGAAAAAGGGAGCTCAACAAGAATATTATCTTGTTTTTGGTTCCGGAAAAAAAGGAGTTAGAGACTGGATACAAAAATAGTAAAAAACTTCTTTAGTTTCCGATTAATTTTAATAGTCAAAATTTTTATAATATTACAAATGTAAAAATAATTTTGATTTGAGAAGCAACGAAAAAGAGTTATGTAATTTAGATTTTTATTAATATTAGATTAGATTTTAAGTTAATATTAGATTTTTAGACCTATAAGGATGCAACTAAAGATTTTGGTGCTAATTTTTGAGAGGGTTAGCCAAAAAAATTTTGTTTTAACCCTCCTAAGAAATATAAGTTAAAAATGGTTAAATTGATTTTTCTCAATTTTAGTGATATTTTAGAAATTTTAAATTTTATTTTAGACTATTCTTTTGGACAAGAATAGTCTAGAATAGAATTATAACACCCGTGTAAAAGATTGGTGAATAAATTTTTGTCAATTTTTGCATGATCCAAAATTTATCTACTTAATTTATCAATCTTGTGCTTTATTGCGAAAGTTTTAAAGTTTTTAACTTAATAAATTAGGAAAATAATAATTTTTAATAACAAAAGCTTTATTTTTTTTGGAGAATTAAATATCGCTTTATTTAAAAAATCTATCTATCTTGTGCCTTATTGCGAAAGTTGTCATATTTTTGCTTTATTAACAATATATTTATTCAAGTGACATTCATGATCATAAAAAATATATTCCAGATTTATTGTGAAATTTTCAAAAATATTTAGTAAAAAATTGTTTGAACTAGGCATTCATCCCTTAATATTCTTTAAAAACAACATTTCAATCCACAGTTAAAAACCGCTAAAAATTCTCCTAATGACCTTATTTCGTTTAATTTTTTGTGACAATTTTTAGGAATTTGTTTATCTGAAATCCAAAATAGAATTTTATCCAAAAATTCTACAAGATATTTTATTTAAGTAACTTTTTCGTGATGGATTATTCAAGCATACTATTTTTGTTCCGCCTTGAGTATTCAAAATCATTTTTAAATAGAATATAGCTATTTCAAGAGTAAAGACTTCATTATTTAAGCATTTAACCGATTTTGTAGTTTCCATTTATAATAAGAATTTCTCTATAATCTATTCTTTTACTCAATTTTATATTCTAGTTTCCATTCAATTTTTGACAAAAGAATGGTTAAAGATTACTGTTTGAATCAGGAAAATTTTTTTATAAAAATCATTTAAAAGTCGTATTTCGATGCTCCTCACATTTTGTTTTAAAATAATTACCAATTAAACTAATCAAAATAGGACCAATTAAAATAAGACCAATTTTCATTAAGCCTCTTTTCTTGGAGTTTTTTATCAGGAGTAAATTTTAAATTATAATCATAATAATGTTAAGCACTGGTGAACATTTTGAAAGAATTTTTTAAAAAAAGATTGTTCGATGATAATTTTAGTCCTTTTTCTTCAAAAATAGTTTCATTTACAAAACAAAATTTTCTTTCGTTTGAATCATTATTATTATTATTAATACTTATTACATCTATGCATCTAAGGAAAAAAAATAAAACAAAAAATAACCAAGACATAGTTAGTTATGAAAATTGTGAAAAATCATCAAAAGTTAATTATTTAAAAAATCTATTTTTAAAAAGATCTTTCAAAATTATAAACTAGTGAGAATTAGTGTTGGATACGGTCAAGACAAACCGGTCCAATACACGAACGGATTTTTGCGGTCATTTGGCCGGTCAGCTAGGCAGTCTATTTTTTAGACCGCCAGAATAAACGGGCTGCCAAAAAACCGGCCAACTTTTTCGCTAGCCGCTTTTAGGACGCCCGTTTTTTTTAGACCGTTTATTTTGGCGGTCCAAAAAATAGACCGCCTAGTTGACCGGCCAAATGACCGCCCGCGAAAAAGTTGTCTGATTAATGCGGACACTGTCACGGTTTCTGAAAATTTTGGCAGGTTAAATATCCGCTTGTACGGATCCCAACACCAGTGAGAATTTCCTTTCCTTTATAAAAAATTTTCTTCCATTTTTGATAAAATACAGTACTGATTCGTCACGCGGAATTTACTTAAAATTAGGGAAATTTACTTTTTTTTACTTTGGCCAAAAAATGGCCGAATTTTTGTAAATTTTGGTAAATTTTCACTAAAAAAAAATTTCAGAGTATCTTTTGTTTTTTTTGGCAAAAAGAAAATTTACCAAAACGTAAATTTACGTAAATTTTGACTTTTTTCTTGTAAAAAATGGTAAAATTTTTTAAATTAATTTTATTTAATGAAAAAATGCTTTTCAAAGACATTGTTTGACCTAGCAGTTTGGCCAATCTCCATTTTTTTTATCACGATTTTTAGTACCTTTATTATTATTATTTTATTCTTATTATCTTATTTGAAAAAAAAAAACTTATTTAAATGAATTTACCTTGAAAATAAGGTAAATTTACGTAATTTTACGTAAATTCCACGTTTTTTTTTGCTAGCAATTGTGTCTTTTTCACTTTACCGAGCAAATTATATCAGTATGCGAGGTATTTGTTTAAGTATTACATTGGATTCTCGTCAAAAAGGATCTCAAAAAAATGTTAAAAATTTTTTATTTATTATTCATTCCTTATTCATTCCTTGTGGAGCATATGGTCATTACTTTTGATTTCCACTCAAGTTGATCTTTTGCCTTTACCCTTGCTTCTTCCCATGTCATTCCCATTTCGATTAGCTTTTTCGTGATTGTTGAACTCCATCTTTTGAATGATTTGGCCTGTCATATTGGAAGTATATAGAGATCCAGCAAGGTCCCAGAAGACCGGGGTCTGCTGGAGGTGGTGTTAAACATACATCAAATGCTTTCGGTTTACAATTATTTAATTTTTTTTGTCTATATCAAATAAGGTAGGGCATATAATTAATTGAACTAGCTAAAATGATGAATTTTACTAGATAATAAAAAAATAGATAAAACAGATGAATATTACTAGATATTTTATTAAAACCTTAGATAAAAAGATAAACGACTATTTATTTAGATATTTCATTAGATAAAAAATAAAAATACAAGATAAAAAAATGCATTTGGCTCATCTGAGTGTTGATGTTGATCGTTCGAGACGTAAACTGATGTTAATTCGGTATCGGCAGTCAACAAAAGATATAATCTTTTGGGACACTCTTTTAAGCAATTGTAGAAGCGTTTTTCTCCTTCATTTGTTCTTCTTGTATCACATCGAGTCCATTTAACCGAGTCTAGTTGGTTGATATAATCAATCGCTTCTTTAAGGCTTTGACACTCGATTTGGAGCTCATAATCTTTGTTTTTCCCTCGTTTTTTCTTTGCGCATTTTGATTTTCAACTAAATCTGCTTGAGCTTGATTAAAAGTACAAGGTAGCGTTGCTTGTAGATTTTCCCTTGGTACTATCTCGTAAGTCTCTGTGGTAGTAGCCTCAGTGCTTGAATCGGAATCCTCGCTACTATAAGATGAAAAAGATTCATTTTGGGTCATTTTTAGTTAAATATAGATTCAAAGTAATTTAAGAAAGCAATTTATATTATCAATCTAATTAAATGTCAATTAATTATTTAATTTAAAACTCGAGTTCAAAATTGTATTATCTAGTGTCAATTTTATCGGATGAATTAATCTCAATTGATATCAATTAATTATTTTAAATAGTAAATTCTCTCAATTTATATTGATTAATTTTTTTTATAGGAGCTAATTTTTTTATCTAGTGAATAAATTCATTATATAGTAAAAATAATCTTTTTTATCTAGTAGATTCATCATTTTATCTAGTATCAATTAATATTTTGCGATAAGGTAGTTTGATCTTCATCTTGTAAATTTTTTTCAATAATACGATTTTAACAAACAAATAAAAGGTTTATTGATATTCTAACTAAAATTTTTAATAACTTATTGGGTACACGTTTGCTTTCACTTGAAGACATAGGTTTTGGGGTATTTTTTTTGGGTCCTACTAAAATACTGACCCCCAATTTTTTAAAATTTTCTGACCCCCATTTATTTTGCAAAGCAAAAATATTTTTAAAAGTTTTAATTTATCATTTTGTTTGAATTTTTCTCTATTTTTTGAAAATTAAACTAGTTTGTCTCCAAATTTTTTTTTTTGTGAAAATCGAATATTTTTATACTTTTAAAAACCTGACCCCCTACTGACCCCCATTTTTCTTGAAGAGAATTTAACAAGCTTTCTAAAAATGTGACTAGTTTTTGTCCAGGATGTATAGTTATCGAGAATTTCAAAAGATTTCATAATGATTGAGAAAAATTCAATTTATAAATGTAATATTTGATATTTTTTGTTTTATTAATTTAGTTTTTATAATTTTTTAATAAAAGTTACAATTAATTTTAATAACAATTAATTTAATAATAAAATAAAGTCTTTGTCTTAAATTTTTAACCATGTAAAAATAAAAATATAAACTTAAATGAGGCGAAATTTTTTATTTTTTCTATTGCAATCTTTTGCCTCTTTTTTCTGATTTTCGTAAAGGCAAGTTACATTTCTTTTTATTTTAATTTGATCTTTTGGTGGTGGAATCATTTTTAAAAATTTTGAAAAAGACATATTATGTAATAAGATATTTGGAAAAAAAGAAAATCGGGATGATGCCTTAATTTCTAGCAAAAGCGAAGATGAATTTACTTTTAAAGTTAATGAATTGATCGAGGAACTTAATTATTTTGAGCCAAAAAGGAAGAATGATTTGATAAAATTGAATTTAAGAAAACAAACATAAAAATCAAAAAGCTTAGAAAATTCTTGATCTAATGGTATATCGTATTAAAATTTTTAAAATCCGATTTAAGAATAACTAAGGTCTTTTATTATAATCAAAATATCTCAAAAACTATACATCCTGGACAAAAACTAGTCACATTTTTAGAAAGCTTGTTAAATTCTCTTCAAGAAAAATGGGGGTCAGTTGGGGGTCAGTAGGGGGTCAGGTTTTTAAAAGTATAAAAATATTCGATTTTCACAAAAAAAAAAATTTGGAGACAAACTAGATTAATTTTCAAAAAATAGAGAAAAATTCAAACTAAATGATAAATTAAAACTTTTAAAAATATTTTTGCTTTGCAAAATAAATGGGGGTCAGTATTTTAGTAGGACCCTTTTTTTTGAATGTGATTTTGTTTTAGCAAAATCACATTCTTAGTTTTTGAAATTAATTTATTATTAAAAGAAATCTTTTTATTTATTGTTTTACTTTGAATATAAAGCGAAAGATTAATTCCTATTATTTCCATATTATCATCTAATTGAGAAAAACTGACTTAAAAATTCTAAAATTGAAAAAAACTCTTGGCTGAAATCAATGTCCAAATAATCAGCGAACGCTAATTTATTTCCGTTTAAAAAATCGATTAAAAAAATATTTTTTTTCAATGTTGCTTCACTGATTTGATTAAAGCTTTCCTTTTTATCAGTTAATTTATTAATAATATTCTCCATTTTTTGTTTTAACTCATTAAATATTCGTATGTAAATTTTACTTAATCATCATCATAATTGAGTAGGATTTTTGAGAGAGTGTATGAACATTGACACTCTTAATATTAATGATGCAGCTTTCCGCTAAGAATTCTTAGATATGTTATTTAAAAATCACAGAAAATTTGATGAGTCATTTTGATTTAATTAAAAGTTAAAAAAAAACAATTTAAATTTTTTTTCTTTTTTATCAATGGACGAAAAAAAAATTGATGATACAATATTTTTTATATTTATATTTAATCAAAATAAGCAAGTCCTTTTCTCCAAATATTCTGCAAAATTGTTATATTTGTCATAAATATTGCAGAATAATTCATGAGCTTTGGGCTCAAGTTTAAAGTTGGTAGTCATTTTTTTCATTCTCATAACAAGGGAAAATAAAGTACTAAGTGAATATTCTAGTTTTGGAACTGAAATCATCTTTGGCAAAGTAAAATTTTTGTTAAATTTTCAATTTGCTCTTTTTGCTCAAAAATTTTAAATGCGCAATTTAACTGCATGGCATATTTGCAATATTTTAAATTTAAATTTGAAATCTTTAAAAATGCTTCTTGCTTCAAAGACCTCTTCCGGAAATTTTTTCCAATCGTTCACAACTCTGTTAACAAAAAAGTTAAATATTGTAAGACAATTTTTACTTTTTCTCTATGAATCATTTTTTTGTGCCTTCTAAGATTGTAAGTTCAGCTTGAGCCAGCCCCAGATCGAAAATTTATGTTGTTTACAAAATTCACTTTCTCCATTTTATTTACTAATTTGTACATTTGGATCAAATCAGCTCTCAACCTTCGCGTCTTCAGGTCACTAAGGTCACTAATGATGTGCATAGTAATCTAATGTTTCTTGGTTAGGAAAATTAAAAGCTTTCTTGATCATTCCTTAAACTCTATTTACCTTAGCAGTACAATTTTTGACTTGTACATCCCACTTAAAGTGGTTTTGGATATACCTAGGTCTTTCTAACAAATCGAATTTGCCATGAGTTGTCCACCCGAATTCTCTGACTTAATTTCCTGGTCAAACTTTGTGTTTGAATAACCAAAGTGCACCACTTTACATTTATCAGTATTGAGTTGAGTAGACCAAGTGTTGACCAATTTGATACTTTGTCTAAATCCCCTTGAAGATCTATCAAAGATTGGAAATTTTTAACGACTGAAATAACCTTCGAATCATCAAAATTAGCTTCACAGTTTGACTCAATCATCTCTAACATGTCATTAATGTAGATGACAAAAAAAATAGGCCTTAAAACCGAACCTTGAGGTACACCACTTGTTATTTTTAGCCCATTGTGAAGATGATTCTCCAATTACCACTTTTTGTGAGCGCCCCGTTTAAAATCCATTGATCCAAGCGATTTGTTTTTCTCCAAATCCATTGAATCGAAGCTTGTACAGTAATTTACGATGAGAAACCTTGTCAAAAGCTTTGGCGAAGTCTGTATCAATAACATCTACTGGAAAGCCATTTGCAAGAGCGTCTGTAATTATCAATCGTTTAATTATATCAATCGTTTCAAGAAGATTGATTGTACATGACTTGTTTGATAGGAAGTCATGTTGGATCCTAGAGATTAAGTCGCTCCCAATGAGATGCTTTAACATGTATTCGTTTACAATACTCTCAAACACTTTTCAGACAACACTTGTGAGAGAAACAGGAGGATAATTTTTGGCTTCATTACGACTTCCACTTTTATGGAAAGGTGTAATGTTCGCTCGTTTCCAAGTTTCTGGTAAGATTCCGTCAACAAATGAAAAATAAAGGCCAAGGAATTGAGAAAGCATCGGCTGCAGACTTTAAGACCTTATTATGAATTTTATCAGGGCCTACTTCCTTATTTGGATCTAATAATTTTAGCTTCTCACAAATTTTACTTACACTTGAAATTTCTTCCGAACCTGGATCACAAACTTTATTTTGTTTGGAATTGAACGGGGGTAAACATGACAAAGTATCGATATTGAAAACCGAAAGAAAATACTCGTTCAATATGTTAACTTTTTCGATCGGGTTTGTTACCAAAAGTTCGTTCGATTTCAACGCTTTAATCTAATGTTTATTAGAAATTTTACTATTTATGTACTTGTAGACGAGTTTTGGGTTTGCTTTTGATAGCTTAGCTAACTTCGATTCGTAATTTTTGACTGCAAGCTTGATCGCTTTTCGACATTTTTTGTTCCTGGCTCCATAGGTACCTTTTTTGTCACAAGACCATCCGCTTACAGTATAACACTTTGCCATATCTTTATATAAAACTTTGGCTCTGTTGAACCTAAAAGGAAACGTTGAATTAGATCTTCATTTTTTATCTTTATTTTTTGACGAACAATATCAACATACTCACTGAAATGATCTAAAATAATGAAAAAGCGATCATCAAAAATTTTAATTCTTTAATTTTGAAAAATCTAAATATTTTTTTCAATGAATAATAAATAAACTTATTAGACAGGAATTTTTCTCAAAATTTAAATATATAATTTTTCTTTTTATCTATTAGATAAACGAGAAATTGGTCTGAAAGTTTTTTTCTCTTTTAGATCATCTAAATACTATTTGAATTTTTTAAAATAAATTATTTTTTATTAAAAAACTATCTAAATTGACAAGAAAAAGAAATTATAATAAGATTAGCATGATTCAAAACGAACCATAAAGATACTTAGAAGAACCAAAAACGAAACACAAAAAAATGGAACAATTAGGTGAGTCGTGATTCAAAATGAACCTTTATAAAAGATCGTTATAATTTAAGTAATACTTTATAATATAAGTGTATTTTGTATTTTGGGAAAATACACTTATATTATTATTAGACTTTTCAAAAAGAAGCAAAATAAATTTTTGTTCGCTTTAAAGAGCACCAAAAATAACTATTAAGTTCATTGTCTATAAGTCTTTATAAAACGCTGTCTTCCGGCTATTGTTGCTAGAAATTTTCTCCAAAAACTTAACAAAATTTTATCTTTGATTTTTGGTTGAGGATTTCAAAATCGTCTTATTAAAAATATGACACATTTGTAAGTAAAAAAAAGAACTAGTAATTCAAGATTTTTAAAATAGATAAAAATGTATCACCATATTAATACAATCAATATTGCTCATTGCTCTTGAAATCCTTTTTCACCAAAACCATTAATAAACTTACTGACCCTTTGTACTTTATTAAACAGCTTTATTAAATTTGTTCACTAAATCTAAAAATTGTTCGTCTAATTCTATTTTGGTTCACCCTAATTCTATTTTGAACAAAAAAATTGTGTGAATCAATAGTTCACAAAAACTTAGGAGCAAGAATTTTTCGGATAATAAGTAAACTATGACCCTGTATTTCAACGATTGAATATAAACTTTAATCTAAATGAATTTTTCTTTTTTTTCAAAAAATTTTATTTTTTTCATATGTTTTTATTCTGAAGGAGCATTTGCTCGGTAAAAAATAAATAAATGAATTGTTTAAAAGTTAAAAAAGAATTTTCAATATTTTTTTTCCAAATTTCCAAATATAAATTAAACTCATTCTATTTGACCAAAGAGTTTAATTTCAAATATGAAAATGCTTCCAATTTTAACTTAAAATTTTTTTTTTTGAAATTGAAAAAAAATATTTGAAACATCGCACTTTTTCAGTGTTAATTCAACATTGGATACATTTTGTAATTCGAACACAAAAAATTAAACCAGTTCTGATTAAAAATATTTTGAATTAAATTTTTTATTTCAAAATAATTAAATCTTTGAAAAATACGAAAGCCAAAAAAAAAGAAAGAATAATTTTTAATAAAATTAATTTTATAAATGGATTTATATTAAATAAGATATCTAAATTAGACTTTTATTAAAGTAATTAAAAGTACAATTTTTTCGAAAAATTTAAAATTAAATGTAGGATGAAATTTGAATAAATCTAATGCTTATCTATACAAGTCATCGGGGTCCTCATTATTAAAATTGTTTCCACCTGATCCGCTGCCTTGTCCACCACCGCCAGTGGAGCCGCTCTCTCCAGGAAATCTAAAACTTCCGCCAAATCCTCTACTCTGTTGTAAAGTCTGAGCGAACATCTCATACTTTCGAATGTCATTATCGCTGACCGAGCGCCTGGCAAATTTCATGGCCTCCTCGAAATGATCACGCCTGATCTCCGGCACTGGATCTTCGTCAGTTTCCATTTCGGTGTCACCACCCTGTGTGGTTCGATCCTTTTCTCTCTGCATGTCCTTCTCAATCGACTCTCTGATGGCAAGTTTACAGGCACGCTGGCAAATTTCGGTCAAGTCAGCACCGCTGAAGCCGTGAGTGGCTTTGGCCAAAAAGTCCAAGTCAACGTCTTTGGAGATAGGCGACTTTCTCAAGGCGGCCTTTAGGATGTTCATGCGCGATTTTTCATCAGGCAAAGGAATGTAAATCAATTGATCTAAACGACCTGGTCTCATCACGGCACCATCGATGATGTCCGGTCGGTTGGTGGCTCCAATAATGAACACGTTCTTTTTAGCGCCCATACCGTCCATCTCAGTCAGAACTTGATTGATTACTCTATCACTGGCGCCGCCCGCATCACCTGAACTTCCACCTCTAGACTTGGCAATCGAGTCCAACTCATCAAAAAACAATACACATGGAGCTGCTTGTCTCGCTTTGTCAAAGACATCGCGCACATTCGCCTCGGACTCGCCAAACCACATGGTCAGCAGCTCAGGACCTTTTATTGAAATGAAATTTGCCTGACACTCATTGGCAATGGCTTTGGCTAGCAGAGTTTTACCACAACCTGGCGGACCATAGAACAAGACACCGCGTGACGGACTCATGCCGAATTTTAAGAATTTTTCCGGATGCTCGACCGGATACTGGACCAACTCCTGCAATTCTCGCTTGACACTCTCCAAGCCTCCAATGTCTTCCCATGTAACATTGGGCACCTCGACCACAGTCTCTCTCAACGCGCTCGGATTCGATTGAGCCAAGGCCCATTTGAAGTTCTCTTGGGAAACAGCCAACGAGTTCAGCACCTCAGCATCGATGTTCTCCTCTTCCAAATCGATAAGGTCCATTTTTTCTCTAATTTGCTGCAAGGCGGCCTCGGAGCACAGCGAGGCCAAGTCAGCGCCCACATAGCCATGCGTCTCGTTAGCAATTTGTTCAAGATCAACGTCATCGGCAAGCTTCATGTTCTTGGTATGAATTCTGAGCACTTCTAGGCGACCAATGGCATCTGGTATGCCGATGTCCACCTCGCGGTCAAAACGACCAAAGCGACGCAGAGCAGGATCAATGCTGTTGGGTCTGTTGGTGGCAGCCATGATTACTACATGGGAACGCTGCTTCAGACCATCCATCAGAGTCAGCAATTGGGACACAATTCTGCGCTCCACTTCACCGTGGGTTTTTTCTCTTTTGGGCGCAATCGCGTCAATTTCATCAATAAAAATGATTGATGGCGCATTTTTCTCCGCTGTCTCAAAAGCCTTGCGCAAATTGCTCTCGGACTCGCCGGCCAACTTCGACATAATCTCGGGTCCATTTATCAAGAAGAAGAACGCGCCGGTTTCATTGGCAACAGCGCGAGCAATCAAAGTTTTGCCAGTACCAGGCGGCCCGAACAAAAGAATGCCTCTGGGCGGTTTGACACCAATGGTCTTGAACAACTGAGGATGTCTCAGTGGCAACTCGACCATTTCTTTGATCTGGGCCAGCTGTTTTCTCACACCACCAATGTCGTCATAGCCAACCTCGTTCAGCGAGCTCTCTTCGTCCTCTCGTTTGATCGGCTCGCCGTCACACTTTATGATAGTGTCGGGCACGACTACACAGTGCGGCGACGGGTCTGTCTCTACAACTTTGAACTCTACGGCACGCATGTTCCGGCAGACAAACACATCGCCCTTGCGCACCGGACGATATGACTCCAAAAAGTATGGCTTCAAGAAAGCTTCGTACAAATTTCCAGTGAGACCTTCGACAGTGTCGTCTATTGGCAGCACAGTGATCGACTTGCCGTACTTGATGTCCGGACATGCTTGGATGCTGACCACATCTCCGACTTTGACTCGCAAGTTGTTTCGAACCACACGGTTCATGCGGATTTTTTCATTTGAACATGTGTCGTCCGAGAGCACCACACAGACTGTCTCTCTTCTCTTCTTGCCCTTTACCACCACAGAATCGGCTCTGAACAGCTGGAGTTCGTCCATTTTGCTCTGGGACAATGTGACAATGGAATTGTCATCGTTGATTGCTTCTTCCACAATCAAACGGTTCGGCTTGTCCTTTTGTCTCAAGATGGCTGTTGCCAAGTTGTCTTTTTCATTTGGGTCTACTATTTTGGCCATTTTCTCGCTATTTCTTAGTCTAAAAGAATGAATTTGAAATTGGCATTAGGTTTATTTATACAAAAAAATTTCTCAATCAAGCACAAGATAGTACTCGGTTTGGAGGTACATTTTAATGGCTTAGTGATTTACAATGATGATGGTTAATTTGAGTTAAAAAAGAAAAGAAAAAAGATTTACTTAAACTAACAAAATTAAAAACGAGTATAAATGCAGTATATGTGTATTATAGCGATGATGATTTATACTTGTGTAATAAGATGACGGGCAAATTTTGAATTTTTCTATGCTTATTCACCAATTTTTGCATGCGTGTTATAATATAACTAGTTGAAATTATTTTCATAAACCAGTCAAGACTATTCTAGTCCAAAAGTTAAGCAATCTTATCACTAAAATCACTAAAATTGAGAAAAACTAAATTAATCATTAAAAATTTAAAATCCTGTCGAATTTAAAATTTAAAAAAATTAAGAATTTCTTTCAAACGTTCTTTTTATTCCGAGTCTTTCTCTAAATTCGATGCAATACCCAAACTTTAAATTGAATTTCGAAATATTCTGTAAAATTATTAATTTATAAATTAAAAATTGGAAATAACTGAAAAAAATTTTTTTTCTTATTTTATCAAAAATACTGAAATTTAAAAAAAAAATAATGCGCCTTTCGAGTTACTATAGAATTTTAATACATACGATTCTAAATTATCAAATAATGAATTAATTTTTGAATATTTTTTGAATTTTTTGATCTTTTAATTATTTTTTGAATAAAAAAAAGTCGCTTGAATTCTGTCATTTAATTGTCTGAATCTGAAAGTTTTTAAAGAAACTTTTTTCCAAGGTTCTCTAAAAGAAAAGATTAGTAAAAACAATCAATATTTTTTATATTATAAAAATATCTAAAAAAACAATTTTCTTATTTGACCTATTGATTTAGTTGTTTTTCTAATAAAAATAAATTTCTGTTCTCGATTTATTTATTTTTTATTCATAAATTAATATAAAAAGTGAAACTAATTGAAATATTAAAGGATTTTATTCATATTTTTTGGTTAAATGGTCAAAGCGAACAAATCCAACCTAATTTTTAAATAGTTTTATTTTTTATTTCCAAGTCCTTAATTATTCATGGAATGTAGTACAAATAGTTTGAATATTTATCCATGACAAATAATTACTAAAAAAAATTCATCTATCTTTAGTTTTTTTTTAAATATTAAAAATAAACTAGATATATATTTCTTTTTGGTTTTTTATAATTTTATAATACGATGTCTTCCTGCATTTTTCAAAATTTTGACACATTTGTAAGTAAAAAAAAGAACTAGTAATTCAAGATTTTTAAAATAGATAAAAATGTATCACCATATTAAGAGAATCAATATTGCTCATTGCTCTTGATATCCTTATTCACCAAAACCATTAATAAACTTACTGACCCTTTGTACTTTTTTTAACAAGTTTATATCGCGATTTTGTATTCAGCTTCATACATTGATTGCATACTCAAGTTGACCTCATCAGTGAATGAAACAAAAGCTCAAGCGCATTTTTTTCCCCAATCTTGTAGAACCATTTTATTTTTTAGAAAAAAATCCAAAGCTCTATTTCAATTAGAAAAAAAGGAAATAAACAAACCAAAAATCCGATTCAGCTTGTCAACACACAATAACGTGTGATAAAGAGATAAGAATTTTTTAAAAAATTTTTAAGTTTTTTTTTAATCATTTTGATATGATCTACATTAGATGTATTTCGAATATTTGAATGCAAAAATAAATATTTTTATTTATACACTCGTTTTTTCCAAGCTCATAAAGTTTAACTCTAGTATTGAAAATAAAATCGATCTTAATTCAACGATTACTTTCGGATCTTTTAAATATTTTTTATAAAAAAAGCTTAAATCTATTTTTATTTTTTTAAATAAACAAAAAGTCAAAAAAAATTTATTAACTAATATAGGTGACTTTATTATCATCTTCTGGTTGAAGACCGAGAATTGTTTTTCGAATATTTTCAGTATCTTGTTTGAGATCTGAATTATCAGGTTCAATTTTAAGGGCGGCTTCGTAGTCCAACAAGCCTTCAGCGTACAATTCCAATTCACAAAACGCCGTTCCACGTCTAATATGAGCCTTTAATCTACTTAAAGCATTATCAGGCACCGGAGGTGTCAACAAATCCAAAGCCTATACAAATTTAATTTTAATCCTTGAATTTTTTTATAAGAAATTTTTAAAATTACTCTAGTGCAGTCTTCCACACATTTGATTAAGTTTCTGATTTTAAAATGACATGCTGCTCGATTTGAGTACAAACTTAAAAAGTTATTTGTTTAAAAAAAAGAAATTTTAAAAATAATGCAAAACTTACGATGGTTCTTTAGGAAAAAGTCTAATCGCATGGTTATAAACTCCAATTGCTGTTTGGTAATTTTCTTGTTTGAAATAATTGCTTTTTAAATATAATTTTTAAATTATTTTTCTATAAAAAAATAATTTTAGCTACCTTGCTTTTTCTTTTAATAAATCAATGTTTAATTCATTTACAGAAAGATCATTTAAATCATCTGGTAATTCGACAAGCTTTCTAGCTTCGGCTTGTTTTTCCAACCACTTTATTAAACAAAAAATAATTTAATAAAATAAAATTAATTGGTTTCAAGTTAAATTAAGATATTATTATATCTTAATTTTTATTTTTTTACTTCTTTTTCTAATTGATTTTGAGATTCTCTTGAAGGTGTGGGGAAAACTCTTGGTGTGAATCGAATTTGTATAGAACCAGATGATCTTGGACCAGGTAAATCAGAAGTTTCTTCTTTTGTTTTAATATTTGATTCTGAGAAAATTTCATTAATAGGCTCTTTGAAAGTCTTAGCTTTTACAAGCTCATTTTTTGGCTCTTCCAAAAGGGGCTTAAATATATTTCTTTTTAAAACAATCAAAATAAAAAAAATTCTTCTACTTACTTCTGATTTTTTTTCGGGTTTTTTATGTAATGTCTTAAAACTTTCTATGTCTTGTGTCGCTTTTTTTCGTTCATTATCTTTTATTGATTCAATTCTTTGTCGTTCTGTCTCTTCGAGCTAGACAATCATATTATTTTAAAAATTAGTTTGAGAAAAACGAATTAATTATAAGGATAAAATTCATATCAAAAAGGAGTCCTTTATGATAATATTACTTTTTTTAAACTGAAACTAACCACCTGACTTAAAGATTCATTTAATTTCAAAATCAAAAATTAAATTTAATTATTAATAAACACTCATTTTTAGTATTTTTTTTAATCAAGAAAAAATTCTTAATTATAAAAATCCAATGCATCCAAGTTGACACAAAAAATTGAAGTGTTCGGGTTCGTGTTTCGGTTTATAGCATTACTCGTATACAAACCCGAAGTAAACATAATTATCAGGTTTTTACACGTATCCCAGTCCGAAAAAAAAAACAATTTTCCTGTCTTGGGAAAAACAAATTTTGGAAATTACTAAATAGACATCAACATTTTTATTACGTCCAAAAAGAATTTTTATTACGTCCAAAAAGATTTTTTATTAATAAAAATGTTTTATTAGTTAAGATATTTACATTTATTTAAACGATTTTTTTCATTTTATACTGTGGTAATTTATAATGAGAAAAAAAACTCACCATCCGAAATATAATATAAGAACCTGTAATTTTTTTTTAATTTTTCAGAGGAACATTAGCCCAAACAGATAATCAAATAAAAAAAATAATAATAACTAGTTTTGAAATTATGTAATTTTTTAAGCATTAATTTTTTTAAGAAAAAATTAGAATTTTTATATTTCCATTTTAGTTAATTTGTTTTAATTATACAATAGAAGTAATTTTTTTATTTTCATGTATTTTTAATAATTTTATTAAAAATTTATTTTTTATTTTATTTTGTCTTAAATTAGATTAAATTTTTTAGAAAAAGTGTCTATCTAATAAAACTTTTATTTAGTTTTGTATTTATTAATATTTTGGATATTTTATTAAAATTTTATAGTTCTTGATTTAGATTTCTATTTTTAAAGCACTAAATAAAAATTATACTTTTATTTTAATATCGAGTCTAGTTACCTTGTTTAGACTTTTCGAAAATTTATTTTTCGGAAGATGAATTTTTTTTATTTTATCCTAAATTACTGCAGTATAAAATGAAAAAAATCTTTTAAATAAATGTAATTATCTTAAATAATAGTATATTTTTATAAATAAAAGATCTTTTTGGACTCAATGAATATGTTGATGTTTATTTAGAAAATTTGTTTTTTTCCATAAACTGGAAAATTAATTTTTTTATGTGTAAGTCTATTATAAATTAATTTATATATTTAGCTATCTTTGTTAACTTTTAACTTTTACTTTATCTTATTATTATAAGTACAGAGAAAATTATAAATAAAATATTTTATTTTCTATCAAAAAATATTTCCAAATTTTAAGGGTCAATTAACTATCGAAACTTAACTTAAATCCAAACTTATCTTTAATTTTTCAAACTTTAAGAAATTTAAAAATTTCTTCTAAGGAAAAATTAGAAAATTCCTAATTTAGATTCTAAAAAGTTAACCAAAAATTATTTCATACTTTCATTTGCTCTTTTAGAGCGAGTTTTTTATTTGCTTCTTTTTGCTCAGCCCTTTCTTTTGACAATCGTTCGGCTTTTTCACCAGCGTACTTAATTGCTTCTTCCCGGACCAATTTTAACAAATCTTTATTTTCGAAGTCTTTATGGTACAGACTTGACCATACACCTTCTTCTGCTTTAGAAAATTGTAAAGAAATAATTCCGTTTTTGACCACGATCATCGAATTATCATCGTTGATAATTTCATTAAACCAACATTCGAACAAAAAAGGTGGATAAGAGACCTGAAAAAAAAATCTCTAAGATATTCTGAGAGATAAAGAAAAATTACTTTAAGATATTCTCTGCTGTTTAAAATATCAACACTGTTTGCTTTGGTTCCTTTAAGTGGAAGATTGATACTAATCATGGACTCACTCTGAGTCCAAGTGAAATCTTTGACGATAATGGGCATTTTTATTTAATTGAAAAAATAAAAATATTAAGTCCCTTTTTCCTAATGTACAATCGGTTGCCATAGAAAAAAAATTTAAAAATTCAGTTTTTAAAAATAAGACAAATGTTAAGACTACGTTTTAAAATGTCAAAAAAAATGCAATATCTGAAATTTTTTAGAAATTTCAAAATAGAAAAAAAAAAAGATATTTTAGGATTAAAGGAAAAGTGTTAAGGTATATTTTATTTTTAATTGTTTAATTTAAATTTAATTTACTTATATTAGAAATTGTTCTAAATAATGTCTAAAATTAATTTTTCTGGTCTTGAAACATTTGTCTATGCGTATAAGAATCAGGTAAAAAGAGAATCTGATCTTATCGCTCTATTTGTACATTGGTATTTGGTAAGAGATGGCTTTCTTTGTGTCCTTGACGGAAGAGTAATTTTAAGACAAAAAAAAATATTTATTAATTTTTTATCAATAAAGAAAACTGAAGTTTTGCCAAGTGATTGGAACGCTAATGATGAAATTTATGTTATTAACTATTCACTCGATTCAAAAGGATATGAGCTTAAAATATTAGTTGCTGATGACTCATTAATTATTAATTTAATGGTAAAAATTAAATGAAAAATAATTTCTAGATTAAATTTACTTAAAAAAAAGAAAAAATCAACTGAAAGAACGGCTAGTCTTAATTGTACTATTAAAAACCATATCTCAAGTCTAAAAAATGAATATCAAAAGTATTAAAATTTTTTTTTTAATTATTTCAATATTTTTAATGAATTAAAAATTTAGTCTGTTCACAAACTTAAATGACTTGCACGAAGCGCTATCAAAAGAATTCGAGCCTTTATACAAAGAAGATAAAAAAGTTTCTTTCATTGAAGGCGCACCTTCCAAAGAAGAACCACCTAAACCAAGGTTTTAATAATTTTTAAGAAAAAAGAAAAAAATTTGAATTTGTATTTTAGAGGAGAGGTAATATTTGATCCGCTTAGAGATATACCACAACAAAGACCACCTTTGCCTCCCAGAGATATTGGACGATCCGATTTAGACCCTTTCAGATTTGACCCTCTTGGAACAGGAGGTTTAATTTAATATAAAATTATTATTTTTTTAATCTTTAATTCTCATTAAAGGAATGATCTTTGACCCATTCAGAAACTATGATCGAAGATTGATACCTACAAATTTGCCTCCAGGCGCAGTTCCACCGAGAGCAAGATTTGATCCTTACGGACCTCCTAGTCCGGATGAATTGATTCCAGGTTCATCAACACGAGTCGGGTAAAGTTTAGTTTAAAATTTATTGAAAAAAAATAACATTGAAAATTTTTTTTCAGACCGAACCCTAATCATTTAAGACCTCCAGGTGGTTTTGGAAATGATAACATGTTTATGTAAAATGAATATCAATTAAAAAATTTTATTAATTTATTTTTGCAGAAATAAAATTTTAATGATAACGATATTTAATAAGTATAATTTAATGGTGTTTTTTTTAAATTTATTTCTTCAAAATTATTATGATTTTCACTATGAATTAATTTATTTCGATAAATCGAAATAGAATTCAGTTTTAAAAACTATCTTCTAATCTCAATTTTTTTATTTCTTATGTTACATATTAAAATTCAAAAATCAAAGAACCATACTATATTTACATAAAAATATAGTTTACAGACTCGTTTTAAACAGCTAAAATAGGATAATAGAAAAAAATTGATTTTAAAAATAAAGAAAAAACTATTTTTTTAAGTTTCCATACAATCATTTTTATTATTAGTATCTATTAATTCTTTTTGATTTAATTTTTCTTTAAGCTGTAATATTGTGGCTTGCATTGCATCCATTTGACTGTCAATTTCCATTAAAAACGAATTCAGATCTTAAAAATTTATATTTTTAAAAACTAATTTTTTTTCACTTTTCAATTTACTCTGTTCATTTTCGCAAGTCTCATTTAGTAGTTGCTTATGGTATGCCAAATCGTGTTCTAACTGAGCAACGTTACCTGATGAAATTATTTTACCTAGTTCTTCATTTTCGGTGAGCAACTTCCGGCATTTGTACATTAAGCGTTTTGTCAGCTGACTCTCGGGTGTAAACTTTGTCGAATTTAATTCCACTTCTAGTTCTTCTTTTTTTTTCCGAGTCTCTTCAAGATCTTTTTTAAGCTGAATTATCACGGCATTTATGGTAGGGTCTACCAAACACGATTTTGTTTGAGATGAACAAGATCCGGACTGATCATTGTCCGAAATTGGACTCTAAATGGTATAAATTAGACTAATTTTTAATCAAACAAAAATTTACATTTCCATCTGACTCTTTTGAATTAGCATAATTCATAAGTATTATATTTTTTAACTTGGCTATTTCCATTAACTGCTTTTTTTCTCTTTCTTCTATACCAGTGGCATAAGCGGCTAGTTTTCGGTATTGCACTATCAATTCATCTTTGGTCAAGTTTTCTAATTCGAAATCACCAATTTTGGATTTTTCCTCATTCATCTTAGATTTTTTCAATGTGGAAAAGTTTATGACATTCAAAATGAAAATTAACAAAACAGTTTTTTCTAAAAATTTAACTTAAATAGGAAGTTTTTTTTGTAGCTGAATTTAGAAAATGTAAAAAATATTTTGTTCAACATGACAATCAAATGTCTCTAAAATTTTTCCTATATGCATTTTTAATTTAAATTTTGTTTTCATCAAACTAGAGCTTTTTATACCCAACATTTTGATTTGAATTTGGTTGAAATTAAAATTTTTTTTTGAAATCTTGAAAGCATTTAAAATAAGTAATAATTGAAGCGATTATTTAAAAGGCTCTTTAAGTCTATTTTAACAATTTAAATTTCTAATAAATTATTTCCCAAAGTTTTTTGAATATTTCATCAAATTTTAATTATCCTTAAATTTAAGATGAATTTTTAATTTTAAAAATTCTGAGATGATTATTGAATTATTTTCTATTTTAAGTCGAGGTAAGCAGTGTTATTTCAAATAATTAGATGGATTTAGACTGTAATCAATTTTACAAAAAGCAAAGAATAAATTTTAAAAAATTAACAGGAAAATTCCCCATAAGGTTAATTTAATAATGCAAAATTTTCCGATCTATCATAGTGAGATCACTGATATTCTTGTAAATTATTCTCAGTAAAATTATTATTTATAAATTATGATTTTTTTCTCTTTTTTTTATTTTTATTATCTCGATTTTGATTTTAAATCATTGTTTTAAGCAAACCGGGAAGCAAACCAATAGATAAGAATGAATTTAGAAATATTTTAAAAATTTTATTTTAAATATAAAAACCACAATCGATTTTTTTAAACTATTCCAAAAATGAGCAAAATTTTTTCATACCTTTCAATAATCGTCTATCTCTTTGCTTCTTTTAAATGCAACGAAGATGACGATCCCCTAGTTTACGAAATGGACGATCGGTAAAAAGAAAGAAAGATACTCAAAATACTTGATTTAAATTTAAAAAAAGGGTCGTTGATTTTACTACTCAAGGAAAATGGTTGATAATGTTTTATGCTCCATGGTGGTAATTTTCGTAAAGATAATTTTGAATATTTCCTACATTCATTCATACTTAAGTGGTCATTGTAAAAAATTAGAACCTGTTTTTGAGGAAATTGGAAAGTATTACAAAGGAAAAATGATGAATATAGCTAAAGTCGATGCTACACGTTTTGTTAAGGCTGCAAATCATTTTGATATAAAAGGATATCCCACAATTAAATTGTAAAATTTGTTTTAATTAATTAATAATATTTTTAATAATTTTTTTTAGTATTTATGGCAAAACTAATGTCAATTTTTTTGGAGAAAGGAGGAAAGGTGATCTAATTGAATTTATCAAAAAGGCTGATGCGTTCGTAAGAATATTGTTTAATTAATTTAAATTAATTTTGATTATTTAGACCCAGAGTATCACGTGTATTGCATCAGCTGGATTTCGAAAATACCAAGCATGAGCTTCAACTATTTTTTGTTTTAGTAGTCAAAAAAGAACACATGAATAGTTCCATTAAAGTATTGTCTAGAAATAAATGCCTATTAAGCATCTAATATTTTTTGATTTAGAATGAATTTTTTAGTTTAGCTGAAAAGCATTTTTTAGATGCCTACTTTTATTTTGCCCTTCCAGAGCATGTCGTCAAAGTAAACAAAAAAATCTAACTTACTTGTTCGGATATTTATTCTTTTATGATATTAGACCGCCAAAGTTACTGACAGTCCAAGAGTTGGAGTGATCAAGGATAATGAACTTGAACTGTGGGACAGCTCTAAATCAACTATGGAAGAATTTGTAAAATTGGAACAATTTCCGACATTTTGTGAAGTCACAAGTAAATTTATTTATTCAAAAATTGTTTAATTTAAAAAAAATTCTAAAATTTTTTTTATCAAGTGACTAACTTTTATAATTTGGTGGATACAAAAAAAACTCTTCTAATCCTGCTTATTAATCTAAATGATCATTCAAAGCTTCATCAAACTAGAAAGTAGAATTAAAAATTTTAAAAATTTAAATTTTAAATAATTTTTTAAGAATACGGCAAATCTTAAAAATTTATGCAAAAACCCAAAAAGAAGCCTATCATGAGTAAAATAAGTTATGAAGCGTTCTCATTAATAAGAATGTTAATTTTAAGTGAATTTGTGTTCGGCTATTCTGAAAATCATGACTTAATTAGTGGAATAGCAATTTGGTCTTTGTCAACACCGTGTTTATTTATTTTAAACACCACTTCATTTACTTATAATCTAGTCAATTTTTTGGATGCGAACAACCAAGTAAAAGATTTTAGTGTAGACAAAATTTTGGATGACTTTAGAAATAGCAGACTAGAGGTGATTTATTTTAAATCAATTTTAAAGAAAATTAAAAAAATTCTAGATTTATGGTGGGAAAAGTATATTCAGAACAATTAGACGACCACTTTGGGAAATTTATCGAGCTATTATTGTAAATTAGTTCAGCATTGATTAAATAAAATTCAAAATATAATTTAAATTTTAGGAAATGTTTGTGGAAGCTCCTATAATCTCGCTGTTTATATTCGGACTACCATTTGGAGTCATTTCTATTGTTTTTTACTTCTTATGCTGCATGGATTCGAATGACCAGCCTGAGAACGAAGAGGTCCATGATTCCGACAAAGAAGATGAGCATCAATACTATTTGGATGAGGCAAGCAAATTACACGAACAAATAAAAGCTAAAGGTTAGTTTTATAAATTTTTTTTAAATAAAAACCTCAATTCATTTAATTAGAATTTAAAAATTTGGTCGATGGAGAACACAAGATGATTAAAATACCGACAACTTCAAAAAAAGATCAATGAATTAGTAAAAATTAACACTAAATTAACTAAATATGAATTTTTATAAATGTGTCTTTTAAATCTTTTTCTATTTTTTTGTTTAATATATTTTGTGTTTAAATATATTAGAAATTAGATTAAATATTTTTTACTTGAATTTATAATTTCAGATCAAACTCTAATATAGTAAATAAAATAGATAATTATAAAGTAAAAAATCACAGAATGTATAATTAAATTAATGATTTTAAAAAAATTTATTAATCATAAACTCTTGAACAGTACTAAGAGTTAAGTAACCCTAAATTGGCACTCTTTAATCCTGATCCCATTAAAACAATTAAACAAAATTAATTTTTTTTAAGAATTTTATTTAGATACAGATTTTAATAAAAAAATAAGATAAAAATTTTCTCAAATAGAATTTTGCTTTAGCTCTAATTATATTTTATAAAATGTACTATGCGAATCCACACGGATTTCGAAATTCTTAATTTATTGAATTTCTGAACAAGATGGATAATGTTAAATATTGAAAGCTTGACTGCAGAAAACTTTAACATTGATCTTTTTAGATTTTTTCTTCATTAATATTTTTGACATTGGTTTAATTTGATTTCCACTATTTCTTAAATCATTGTTTAAATTTTAAAATTTGTTTTAAATTCTAATTTTCGCTGTTTTAATTTTAAAAAATTTTGTTTAAAATTGTTTCCAAATAAATATAGATATAAAAAACTTTATGATATAAAAAAATATTAAATTTATTATTTTAAAATTAAATTTTTTTCTAAAATTTGATGATTTGAATTGCATAAAATCAAAAAAATAATTTAAATAACATTCATTTTAAATTTCTCAAATTGAAAGTTCGACCAAGGTCTGAGTTCGAAATTTGAAAGTTCAAACTCTTATAAATGGAAAAAATTGGAAGCTGGATCGATTGGTTCGAACTCATTTGCTAATGTAGATTGTACTTTCCCATTACCAACTGTTTAGTATTATGCATATATCAGTATGGCTTATTGTTGTCTCTATTACAAATATTTTAAACATTCTTACATTCTTATGCTAAATTCCTTTAACCGAAATGGCCAATTATTAACAAAAATAAGAAAAATAAGTGGACCTAAGATTGATCCTTGAGCTACTCCTTACTTTAGAAACACCTCTTTAGTTATTTCATTTCCATGATCAACTATTTGTGATATGTTGGAAAAATAATTTGACAGAAGATCTGATTTATTATTATCATTCATCATACTAAAATAATTAATCATTTCTCAATATTTTTGAAAAATAATAGCATTGTTTGTTTCTTATATTTCGCTAAATTTAAGTCTATTAGGTATTCATCTAGACTTATTTATAAGTCACAGTTTTAAGTCAAAGTTATGACTTGGACTTAAATTTTAGTGACTTTGACTTTAACTAGGCTGCCGCAATAACAACCTGGAACTGCAAAAGATTCATGTTGTTTGGCCTTTTTTTTTAAATAATTTAAGTCATTGACTTGACTTGACTTAAGACTTGTGCCTTAAAAACAACTCTGATTTTGAATTAACTCTTAGAGTAGAGTTTGAGGCAAAAGGATTATTTGAATTTTTTTTAAGTCAGCAATATTGAATTGATTTTCAATGGTACTTTTGCAAATCCTCTAACTTTTATAGTCATTTAAATTATGACCAACATTTGTAGAATAAAATAATGTAAACAAAATTATGAAATTTTTGCTCAAAATTAAAGAAATTTTTGACATCGTAGATTTTTGAAATTTTTATTATTGCTAAAAAATTTCAAATTGAACTTTGTATCACTCAAAAATAAAAAATTAGATTGAATTTTTTGGCAAAGCTAAAAATAAATGGCAAACAAGGATCCGATTAAAGAATTTATCGCTGGCGGTTTTGGTGGAAGTTGTCTGGTATTAGTCGGACATCCACTTGACACCATCAAAGTCAGATTACAAACAATGGCAAAGCCTGAGCCTGGCAAACCACCTGTTTATGCGGGAACTTTAGACTGTGCCAGAAAAACGATTGTCAATGAGGTTAAAACAAAATTAGTTCTGTCATTTAACAAAAAAAGTAAATTTAATTTAAGGGAATTACTGGTTTGTATAAAGGGATGGCTGCTCCTCTAATCGGAGTAACCCCAATGTATGCCATTTGTTTTTTGGGTTTTGGAGTTGGCAAATCTTTACAAAAACCTGCCTTGCCGAACGGAGAATACAATCTTTTTCAAATATTCAAAGCTGGTCTACTCTCCGGAGTTTTTACAACTGCTATCATGGCACCTGGTGAACGGATTAAATGTCTGCTGCAAATTCAGTCAGCTAGCTCGAATACTGAAAAAAAGTACAATGGAACATTAGATTGTGCTAAAAAGCTTTATCGAGAAGGTGGCATTAGGAGCGTTTATAGAGGAACTGCAGCCACTTTGCTTAGAGACGTACCAGCCAGTGGTGTATACTTTGCCACATATGACTGGCTAAAAAAACAGCTAGCAGATGGATCGAAGTAAGATAATAAAAAAAGATAATAAAAATAAAATTATTATTTTTATTTTTTCAGCTCAGGGTTGAGTCCAATTAAAACTGTTTTTGCCGGTGGTATGGCTGGTATATTTAATTGGATCGTTGCTTTGCCGATCGATGTAGCCAAATCCAGATTTCAAACCGCAGCAGAAGGAACTTACAAAAGTTTATTTGATGTTTATGTTGAATTAATCAAAGCGGATGGAATTCGAGCATTCTACAAAGGATTCACTCCGGTTATACTCCGAGCTTTTCCTGCAAATGCTGCTTGTTTCTTAGGCTACGAAGTAGCCATGCAATTTTTAAACTGGTTTAATCCATAGATCTGGCCAATACTTGATCTACTTGACAATTTTTAGATAAAATTTTTGAATAAAAAATTTTAAAATTTATCTTTATTTAATTTAAAATTCTAGTTCTCAATTTGATTCGGAGTCAACTACCGATCAGTCCAATGATTTGAATTATAATTATCAATGATTTTTTTTAAGTCATGTCCCAAAGCAGGAATGTGGTTGTATGGCATCAAATTTTGTCTATTAATCACATTGACTTTGAAAAAAAAACAATATATGTAAAAAATTTAATTTTAAAACTTAAAATTTGTCTAAAAAAAATAAAAGGCTTACACTGAGCTGACTTTAATTCCGTTAAGTGACGAAATTAACTTGATAAATCTAAATTGTAAACAATGCAGTAAGATTTTGATTGTTCAAACAAATATTTAAAATGAATTTTTATTTTTTATGAATTTCTTCAATCGTTTTCAATGGTGATCATGAGGCTGAATTCGATTACTGTGATCCTCTTTTAATGAAGCCTGAAGATAACAGGTACTATTTTTTCCTTAATAATTAAAAATAAACTAAAAAATATACCAATTAGACGTGATCTCCAATATTTTATATCAAATGAAGAGCTTGCCTCAGTGTGCGTGGATGCCGATGAAGGAAATGGAGAACTGATAATTTCAGTTCCGGACTCTTTTAAAAAATCAATTAAAAGTATATTTTGATTATTTTTTTGTTTTTTAATTTTCTTTTTAAAGAAAATGAACCATTCATGTTAGCAGTGGAATTTATCTTGGAAAATCCGCAAGGTGGTCTGAGATTCATTCAAACAGATCTCCTAACAATGAATGAAGATAAAAGAGATGCATATCTATGCACTGTTGATCATAATCCTCATTTCTGGTTTCCATGTGTCAATACTTATAACGAGCCGTGTACTTGGAAAATCGAGATAACTGTCGAAGAAGATTATACGGTAGTTGCAAGTGGCAATCTTATTGAAATTGAACCTACCTCATCTCTATTTGCAGACTCGACAGCTTTTTTCAAAAAGTATCATTATTATTTACAAGTTCCGACATGTGCTCCCAACATTGGTCTTGTAATCGGAAAATTTGACTCAATAAATAATGAAACAGTAAATGAAATCAGTGTTTATTTTGATCCGAGATTTAAAGATCTTGTAAAAACAACAACATCGTTTTTGCATGAAGTATTTGAATTTTTCGAAGAAACCCTATCAATAACATACCCTTATGGGTCATATAAAAAAGTTTTTGTATTTGACATACTAGAACAATCTATTTCTTTTGCTTCAATGTCGATAATGAAGTAAGTTAATTTATTTTTTGATTTAAATTTGAAAAAAATCAAGAAAAATTAATAATTTAAAGTTAATTATCGCAAAATTTTTAATTCAAATGAATTTCAATTTACTTTTTTGAAATTTATTTAATAATATTATTTAAATTTATAATTGTAGATTGAATTTTAAATCGGAGCAAAAATATTTTTATTATAAATTTAAAGAAAAAATAAAAATTAGAAATATTTGAGGTTTTACTTGAATGTGGCATTCGTCCCCTTTTAGATTTAAAAATAAATATATCTTTTTTCCTTTTTAATGCCAATATGTGAACAAATCTTCGATATTTAACAGAAAAAAAAGGTTATACGGCAGTAGAGAAGAGGTTACAGTTTTATTTAATTTAAATTCCTTAAGATTTTCATCGATATCATCATCTAAACTACGCTCAAGCTTCCGTTTACGTTTTCTTTCTCTTTAAATTCTATTCATTATTTAAATTTATTTTTATAACATAATTGATATCATTTATATATTTTCATTTGATCAGAAAATTTGTTGAGTCATCAACTAAGTGGGGCTGTATTTAAAAAATCTGAAAAACACACATCTGTAAAAAGTAAAATAAAAATATAAGAAATAATAAAAATAACGAGTTCGGTTAATTTGATGCAGTAATTTCTTTCATTTTTGTAACTAAATTTTTTAAAATTATTAATTATTAAACACAATTATTTAATTTTTTGATCAAAGCTTGATTATTTGATAATATTAATAAAAATTACAATGATTTATAAAAACTGCCAAAAAAAGCTAATTTTAATTGAACATAAAAAATTCAAAAATGCATTTTTTAGTGAAGATCAGTTATAATTCAATAATTTTTAAGAATCGCTGTGAAAACAAAAATTCAGTAGATTTTTTTCCCACGATAATTGAGCTATAAAAAAATTTTTAATTTCATTTAATTACTAAAAATTGATTGTTTTTTTTCTTTTGAATTTTTTAGCGTAAATCTTCTTCATCCAGAAAATATAATTGATCAAACAATAGCAGCACGAAAAGTGTTGGCAAATTCAGTAGCCCAACAATTTTTCGGGACATTTATAACCATGAACAATATGCATGAATATTGGCTAGTATCGGGTCTGAACCAATTTTTTAGCGGTCTTTACCTAAAAAAAATATTTGGCAATAATGAGTACAGACATATGATTTACCAGGATTTAAAAGATGTGTGCAAATTCGAAAAAGAACAGGGAAATTTAGTTTTGGATTTTAATTATGCCTTGACTAGCTCTAAAGAAAACTACAACAAAGCTCAACTGAATGCCCGATATCACTTAATGGGCTCTCCTTTATTCTACCAAATGGTTGACAAAAAATCTCATCTAGTTGTACGATTGATTGACGAATGCTTGACCAGAGATATCATGATACAGCTTATCAACAAACTCCTTACCAATGGTTTAAGTGTCATAAGTCTGGTTGAATATAGTCCCAGATGTCGAAATTCACTCTTTGTTTCAATAGAATCATTAAGTGAACTTTTGGCCACATTTTCTTCTAAAGACTTAAAACCAATAATCGAAAGTTGGGTCCATAAACCCGGCGTTGCCAGATTCAATTGTTCATTTAGCTTTAACCGTAAAAAAAATATGGTAGAACTAGAGATAAAACAAGACATGGTTAATCAGAAAGGATATAGAAAGTACGTTGGACCCATTACCATTGTTTTCCAAGAAATCGACGGTCCCTTTACCCATAACTTGATAATTGAGGACAATCTAACTTCAAAGTTTGATATCACCTGTCATTCAAAGGGAAAAAAGAATAAGAAAAAAAAAATCCCACTAATAACTGGAGAAGAAGTGGACATAGACACAAGTCATATAGAAACAGATTCGCCTATTCTATGGATCCGAATAGATCCGGACCTGAGGCTTTTGCGAGAAATCAAATTCGATCAGCCTGACTTTCAGTGGCAAAATGAAGCAAAATACGAGAAGGAAATTTGTGCACAACTTGACTCGGTCGAAATGCTTAGCAAATTCCCAAGTCCTCAAAGCAGAACAACCTTGGTCTCAATCATAGAAAACAATGAATGCTTTTACCGAGTAAGAATTCAGGCTGCATTCGCACTTGCCGAAGTTTCTAACAAAATGATACATTCATGGAATGGTCCATTGCCTCTAATATCAACTTTTAAAAAATTGTTCATGTCTGCCACTGGCCAAACTTTGGTCAATTGCAACAATTTTTCCGACTTGCCAAACTATTTCTTGCAAAAAAGTATTCCTATAGCCATGGCTCAACTAAGAAGTTCACACAACTTGTGTCCAAATGAAGTAATTCGATTTATTTTGGATCTGATTAAGTTTAATGAAAACAGCCGCAATCAGTTTTCGGACTGCTGCTATCGAGCAAGTTTAATAGACGCTCTAACCTGTGCATTGTCAGCTTCTATTGCCATGATTCACAATGATCTCGGACCTAAATCAGCCAGTCTGTCTCAAGACATGAGATCGATTATTGAAGAAATAGTTTTAAGACTTAATTTGGAAAAGCTTTTGCCTACTTATCGGTTAGTTATCACATCTAGCTGTTTGAAAGCGTTGAGAAAGCTTCAGAAGCTAGGCCTAATACCTGAAAATGTTGATGTTTTTAAAGAGTATACAAGCTACAAAGCAAATTTTGAAAGTGTCCGCTTAGTTGCTTTTGAGATAATGGCCGAATTTTTATCTGGTAAGTGCCTTGAACATGAATAATTCACTTATGAAATTCACCTTAAAGTTAAAAATGTTTATAGTTTTATGATTACTTTGTATAAAAAATTATTAAATTTTTTTTATTTTTTTAACAGAGCTGTGATACTTGGATACTGAAAATTTTTCTTTTTTATTCTTGAGATCAGGCATTTTTTTAAATTGAATTTTTAAATATTACTTAGATGAATAATCATAAATTTTACTATCAAAGAGTTTGAAATATAAATTACACTTGTTTATAAAAGAAAATTTGTTTTTATAGAGTTATTTTTAAGCTAACAAAACAGATCTCTAATTACTTTAAAAATAATAAATAATTAATGAAATCATTAATATTTATTTTTGTTGATAATAATTCAAGATAAAAAGGTAACAAAAAACTAGAGTTACATGAAAATATATTTGATTTTTCAATCTTACTTGAATGATTTTCTAAAATATTTTATAATAATATTTAAGTAAATCTAAGCCGACAGAAAAAATATTGACACCAAAATGCAGAGTGATACGCCTTGAAACTATTTTTTAAAAATTTTTTCACGAAAAAGAATTCACATTTTCACAAATTTTAGATTCAATTTAAAAATTTATTTTATTAATTTTTCAATATAAATAAAACTTAAATTAAAAAATCAAAATAAATAGCTTTACAATAATTAATTTGATTTTTACTGAGTTGCTTTGAGTTTAAAAGATCATAATAATTTTTTATATTTTATCTAGTCAAAAATGATCCAGCTCTATTCGATTTTTTGACTGATTTTATTGAAAATGATCCATCTTACTTAATTCGCCAGCATATTATTCAAACTATGTGCAAATATCCGCCATTCAAACTAAACTCGGATGATTCTTGTCTAAATACTGAGAATGTAGTCATAAGACTATGGAATTTGATGGGGTAAATTATTTAAAAAAAATTATACTTTTTTTTTTATTTAATTTTTGATTTTATCATAGAGAAAAATTTTGTTTCAATAATTCCCTTAAGTCTGGCATTGTAGAGCTGTATCATTTACTATTTGGCATGAATAAACCTAAATGTCTAAAGCACACTGTAAGTCTAAAAATAAAACTCACATTTTTTCATATTTGAAGGCTTATTCCACAAAATGCATCTAGAATATTTTTAAAAAATTTTTCCAAACAAAACCGACTGTCAATAACCAAAAAGTAAATAATTAATCAAAATTAGCCTAATCATTATTTTTTTAATTTAAGCATGCTGTTTTAAAATATTTATTTTTTTACTAGGTTCTAAAAATTGGTTTGATAAGTGAATTTTTCTCATGTTTTGTGGAAACATATGCCTTCGAGTTTTGAAAAAAAAATTTAAATCAATAAATTAATTTTATTTTTACCTAGTCAAAACAAACAATAATCAGCAATTTTGAAGTTAAGCTTGAAGATTAATGCCAAAATCAAAAGTACCTATTTTTATTTTCTATTTTTTTAGACTCTATTACAAATTTACAAATAATATTAAATAAAAACTATTTAAAATATTTATTTGTCAACATATCCTTATATTAAAATGCGGATTGAAACGATGCTTTTTTTTACGAAACGTTGCTAAGGTTATATTATTTATATAGAATTGTTTTCAAAAAAAAGGCATGATTAAGCAAAAATTATTCATATATAAGTAATAAAGAGAGTGTAATATTGTAGAAAGTTTTAAAAAAATTTAAGTTTTCAAAAAGAAAAATGGTTAACTACAAGCTTTACTATTTTAATATGAAAGGAAGAGGAGAGTTGATTAGACTATTATTTGCCGCTTCTGGACAAAAATATGAGGATTTTCGAATCGAGCAAAAAGACTGGCCAGAATACAAAGCAAAATCACCTTTTGGCCAAGCACCTTATCTTGAAATAACAAACGGTAAAAAGACAATGATCTTGTCTCAATCTGTGGCCATCGGACGCTACTTGGCCCGCAAGTTCGGCTTTGCCGGTAAAGGTGATGAAGAACAAGCTATGGTTGATATGTATGGTGATCAGATATCTGATTTATTGAACGAATTTGCCAAATTTATGATGGAGCAAGATGAAACCAAGAAACAAGAAATATTTCAAAAATTACAAAACGAAATCATGCCATTTCATATGAAATTTTTTGAAGCTAAACTTGCACAGAGCAAGACTGGATTTTTTTTTGATAGCGGCTTGACTTGGATAGATCTATATCTTTTCAATTTGTTGGGTCTATTGGGTGATCAAAGAAGTCAGTTGTTCGAACATTTTAAAGCTGTCAAAAATTTGTACGATAAAGTAAGCGAACATGGAAAAATAAAGGCTTACCTGGAAACTAGACCGGAAACAGCTATGTAACTGATTTATTTTTATCAACAAAATATTCATTTTAACTAGAATTCAATAGTTCGGAATTTAAGTGCACAATAAAAATAGCTTTTTTCTAAAATAAATAAATAAATATAAAAAAAACTTTTTTAATTTTCTTAATTATTGATTTGGAATAGACAAAAAAAAATATAATACGGTTGAAAGTTGTCTTCTTCAGGATCTAAAAGTTCCCATAGGCAGAATCTTACTGAGATCATATATAAGAGCATGATCGCATAAGTTCGATAAATAAGATCTCGTACGGTCATTAGAAGATCAATTGAGAGGCTTTTTCAATTAAATTTTTATTGAAATTTTTGTTAAAAAAATATTCCAAAAAAAATAAAAAACCCTTAAACTCAAAATAAAATAGTTTAATTACCAGTTATTTCCAAAATTTTGTAAACATAATAATACAAAGAAATAAATTACTTGTGATAAGAAAAATACATTATTATCTTAAAAATTTTTGAACTGTTTTTGAATAGAATGGGTTAGGATTATGATTTTGAGACAATATTTTTTCCGCTAAATTTATTATTCTTTTAGATCAAAATCGGAATTGCATAAAAGTCAGAAAAATAAGTTATCTAAAAGTCAATTCAAAGTCTTTAACAAATTTATTAAAAATAATTAGAAAATGAAACTTTTTCCAAATTTAAAAAATAACATATCGCTTTTAAAACCTAAGGCTATAATATCTTTTCATTTTTTTAAGCTTATCTACTTTATTTTTATTTTTATTTGATCTTATTTTATTTTAACTCAATTTTTTATTTATTTTTTTTTATAATTTATTCTGAAGAAGCTCTGGCTCGGTACAGTAAAGAAATAAGAATGTAAACTAACTAGTCAATATAGAAATACTGTGATATATTTTTAAATTCGAATAATATTAAGTTTAGTTTCAAATTGAAAAAACTTTTCTTTCATTAAAAATATAAAAATATGAATAAAAAGTTACAAATTTTGATTCAAAAACTATAAAAAATTTAATTTAAGATTCATTACCACTGACTAAAAAATTTTACGTGAAAAAAAAAAGAATAATGATACAAAATTTCGTTAATTAATCTGTTTTATATTTTATAGAAATTATAGAAAAAAAATTTCATATTTTGTAAATTATAATATGAATAATTAATAATTGCTGAAATAAGTAATAATGAAAAAAATTCAATAATTCCATTAATAAACTTGGCTAAATCAACCAAAAATATTTAGAAAAAAAATTTCATAAAAAAAAGATGTTTTCTAGAAAAAAGTCGACTAATGTTCAAAATGCTCTGAATTTCAAGGGTCTGTTTTGAAATAAGAATAAGAAAAATTAATAAGAAAAAAATTTAGTACCATAAGATATGGCAAGTTTTTTTTTCTATTTGGTTTTTTTAAATTTAATTTAAAGAATTGTTTTATTTGTTTATATGCATGACTCTGGAAAGACTTTTAAATGACCGACTGGTCTGACTTTCCCGATTTTCTCAAAAAGAGTCTTAAAAATAAAGACGCAATTTTCCATTTATTTAATTGAAATATTAAAATCTAGATCATTTTAAATATAAACGCATAAATTTAAATAAAATAAGTTTAAAATATAATCAAGATAAAAATATTTGTTATATACTATTTTTACGCAATATTTCCAAAAAAGAAATTTTAGTACTACTAATACTGAAAAAATGTTACCAATAGCAAAATAAACTACATCTTAAAGAGTTGCTTTTAAAATTCATATTTAAAAAAAAAGTAAAAAAATATTTAAACCAAGCAAAAAAATGAACAAATTTGTTCTATTCACCAAAACTTTGCGACAAGTCAATTCTTCCAGAATTATTAATCAAGCTAGACATTTATCTTCATTAAATGTTTCTTCATTTAAAAAACAATCTGAAATTAATAATTGCCAAAAACGTCACATCCGAACCAGCAATTTTTTGCGTGAGGTTGAACGAGTGGTTGGAAAATCAGAAAAATATGAATTTTTAGCCGAAACCAAACAATTGCTAAACATAGTAGCAAAGTCATTGTATTCAGATAAAGAAGTTTTTGTCCGTGAATTAATATCAAACGCCAGCGATGCAATTGAAAAGCTCAAATATGCCCAATTGACCAGCAATCAACCTGTTGAAAGTGAAATTCCTTTTGAGATTCAAATAAACGCCAATGATATGAACAATACTTTGACAATTCAAGACACAGGTGTTGGAATGACAAAAGATGAATTGGTTAAATTTTTAGGAACAATTGCCCATTCTGGATCCAAAGCTTTTATTGAAAATTTGTCCAAAAATGCAGACAATGGTCAAAATAGCATAATTGGTCAATTTGGTGTCGGTTTTTACTCAGCTTTTATGGTCGCTGATAAAGTACAAGTGTTCAGCAAATCTTACAAGGAAACTGAAAACGCTTTCGAATGGTCATCCTCAGGGTAATAGTCTCAATTTATAACTGTATTTATCTGTAAATTTTTTTTGTTAAGAGATGGAAGCTATGAGATAAGTGAAGCAGAAGGCGTTAGCAGAGGAACAAAGATAATTCTTCACCTAAAAGATGATTGCAATGAATTTTCAAAAGAAGACGTGATCAAGAGTAATCTTATGAGTATTTAAAAATTTTAAATTTTAAACTTCTATTCAAAGAGATTGTTAATAAATATAGTAATTTTGTTGGTTTTCCCATCATAGTAAACGGAGATAAGATAAATTTGATTCAGGCAAGATATTTTTGAAAAGTTTTTAATTTTTAGATCAATTTTATTTTTAGCCGATTTGGCTGGAAGATGCTAAAAATGTTACCGAGGAACAACATGAAGAATTTTATAAATTCTTGGGAAATATGGACAAACCACGTTACACATTTACATACAAAACTGACGCTCCTTTGAACATTCGCGCCTTGTTTTATGTGCCAACATTCAAACCAAGTCCGATAGAGATTAGCCAAGAGGGAGATGTGGGTGTTTCGCTTTACAGTAAAAAAGTTCTCATTTTGTCAAAAGCGAACCAAATTTTGCCAAGATGGCTGAGATTTATAAAAGGGGTAGTTGACAGTGAAGACATACCTTTGAATTTGTCCAGAGAGTTGTTGCAAGACAGCAATCTAATTAGAAAATTGAGATCAATTTTGACCCAGCGTATTTTAAGATTTTTGAATGACGAGGCCAAATTTGACGAGCAAAAATACATGGAATTCTATTCGGATTACAACTTGTACTTTAAAGAAGGAATCTATAGGGCTGCTGACCAAAACGAAAAGGAGGAAATAGCCTCCTTGTTAAGATTTGAGACAAACAAGACCGAGCCAGGCAAGACTATTTCCTTAACTGAATACGTAAAGCGCATGAATCCAGACCAAAAGAACATATTTTATTATGCGGCACCAAGTCGCGAAATAGCCTTGAACAGTCCTTATTTTGAAGCTATTAAGAAAAAGGATCACGAGGTTTTGTTCTTATTCGAACAGTACGATGAAATGGTCGCGCTTCAGTTGTATCAATTCAAGAACAAGCAGTTAGTTGGAATAGAGCAAGAAAATTTGGCTGATAAAAATAAAGATGACCTAATCATAGAAGGTGATAGCAGAAGTTTGAATAACGATCAGGCTCAAGAAATGAAAACTTGGTTAAAAAATACTCTATCAAGCAAAATAAAAAGTGTTAAGATTACCAATAAGCTAGACACTCATCCATGTATTATCACCGCCGATAATATGAGCTTTTTGAGACACTTGATCAAAACAAGCTATATGCAAAGAGAAAAAGTCTCTGATTTTTATAATTTGGTAAATTTAACTCTGGAAATAAACCCGAAAAATGGTCTCATTAAATCGTTGTATGACATGCACAAAAAAGATCCAGATCTAAGCAAGGCTGTTGCTGAACAAGTAAATTTTCTTCTTTTTTTGCGTTTATTTTTCTTAAAACAAACCCATTTTATTTTTCTTTAAATTTTTTTTTTAGCTTTTGGAAAATTCGTTAGTCACTGCTGGTCTAGTCGAAGATCCAAGACTGGTTCTAAGTAATTTAAATAGTTTGTTGGAAAAAGCGTTTACACGCAAGATTTAAATAATAAATAATAAAATAAAACAAATGCCTTTTTAATTTATATCAAAATTAGAAATTTAGAAAATTTTGGAACATTTTTGAAAAAGTTAAGGTTCTTCCGAGATTTGAACTCGGACCGCTGGATTCAAAGTCCAGAATGATCTCATTTATCAATCTTTACTACAAAATAAGCTCGTTTCTCACAATCGAATAACATGAAGAATTCAGACGCATTTATATAAAATAAAAATTAAAAAAAATTGTTGCTTATTGACGCTTTAAAAAATAAAAATTCATTTTTTGGTCTGTTGATTACCCATTCCGCAATTTTTAAATATTTATGTAAAAATAATTTTATTTTCCTATTTATTTTTTATATTGTCAAAAAATCTAGTTTGCTTCATTTTGCTGGCATGTACAAACCTTTCGTTAGATATAACAAAAAGCATATTGATATTTTATACGATGTGCTGAATAAATCAGCAACTTAAATAATTTAATCTTGGCTTTTTATTTATTTTATTTTTTTAAGTCGCCTATGAGGTGCAGTTTATAAATTATAAATATAAATATATTGATACATAATATTTTTGAGGAAATTCAAAAAATCAAATTTTAATCTTTTTTTAAAAATAACTTTTGATCAAAAAATCTTTAAAAATTGATTAGGGGCTCATTTTAATCTGTTTTTTTTGCTCTTTAAAATGAATTATTGAACATATATATATTTACTATAAAAACATCAAAGGACACTCGTCATTTATAGGCAAAGGTGTTTCAGATGGCCTATTTCTGTTAATTAAAATTTTAAAAACTAGTGTTCTATATTTTTTAATTATTAGATGATACAAAATAACAAAATTTGGATAAATTTAGTCTATGGGAGCATGTTTTTTTTAAATCTCAAAATTTTGAACATTCTTTTTTGAACACTCGTTACTTATAAATTAATTTTTTATTAAAGACCACGAGCTCCTGTCTGCTGTCAATATATCGTTCAAGGATGAACGAGCAAGGACTACTGACATAGTCCGTAGAGACGTAATAGTGTCTGACTATTACATAATTAATTTTTTTTAAAAGTTTACAAGAAGCAATAATCAATTGTTCTTTTTTAATTTTAATTTTTAGGGAAAATGAAAAGAAAAGTTCTTTCATAAAATTTTTTGATTTATAAAATAAGGTTTCGTTCAACTATGTCTTTCAAGGTAAAAATGATAATAAGGTTTAGTCTTCAGAAATTTATCAATTTTAAGATGAATTTTATTTTCCTATTTATTTTTGAATATTTTAAAGGTCCATTTTTCGGCATTATAATTAAAATATAATCTAAATGAAAAAAAAAATGCCATGCATAACTAGACTAAAATTTGGAGCTAGTAAATTGTGTTTTTTTCCACTTGTGCTTCAAATTATCAAAAATAATATTAAAAATATCATTATTTTTATTAAAAATAAAAAAAAAATGTTGTTTAATGACACTTTAAAAAATTAAAATTCAGTTTTTGGTCTGTTGATTACCCACTCTGCAATTTTAGGATTTCCTCTAACTTTCGCGTCTAAGGCTTTGACGCGAGGGTATTTATCCAAAATGGTATTTCTTTTCTCATCAAGCCATTCAAGAGTACAAAATAAAAACAAATCCGGCCATGTAACTCCGCTATTACACAAATACTCAGTTGCACTTCTGGTCACAATATCTTCCAAAATCTGCAAATTCTTCGGAATAATTTCATCATATAGTCTTGAGTATAATTTTGATTTTAAGTTTTCATCTTTTTCGAATCGAACTTTGGCAATTTCATTGAACAAATCACTTATTAAATCACCATAAGATTCCACTTCAGCTTGTTCCTCCTTACCAACACCAGCAATGCCGAAGATACGTGCAAGATAACGAGCTAGAAAAAAAAAATTTCTCAACTAAAATTATTGTTTAGATAGATCTATTTTTTACCAATTGAAAGAGATTGACCAAGTCGAAATACTCTATCTTTGTCATCAATCATTTCTAAAAATGGAGCTTGACCAAGCGGAGCTTTCTTTTTATACTCTGGCCATTCATTCATTTCGAATCTAATGTCTTCAAACTCCTGGGCTGCGGTAGCAAATATAAGTCTGATAAGCTCAGCTCGGCCTCTTGCATTAAAGTAATATAATTTATAATTAACCATTTTGGATTCTTTAAACTAAAAGCTATTTAATTCTTATATATGTAAAAATAAAGGATGGTGCTTTATTTTTGAAACAGTCTTTTAGTATAAAGAATTTTTGTAATTCTTCACTAACTATTTTTAGTCAATTTTTTTAGGCTTTCAAAAATTTAATTTTTAAAATATTTATATTCTTTTAAATTATTTTCTGTTGTTAATTTATTTTAATCAAATAAATATCTATTGAAAACAAAAAGGAATCGTATTTTCTTAATAAAATTTACGTACATTGATACACAAATTCTATCTTAATTTGGAATACCAACAATTCCAAATAAAATTAAGCTTGATTTAACAATAATTAATTTTATGAATTCACATAATTACAATTCTTGACAAAAAGAATCATAGCCAACTAAATAGATATTTGCAATGCTTTGAGAAAGTAACATAAGTTCGTAAACTTATGTAAGAATTTTGGTAAGACACTTTTAATTAAAATTTTGGTATTTTACATTGTCAAAAAATCTAATAAATTACAAAACAATACCGCAGTTATTAATTAATTTCATTTTGCTTTTTCTAAGGCTTTTTTGCTTTCCATTTGCTTTCTAATAATCAAGCAATTTTTTTTTGTTTTCATTCGATATGGCCAGTGGTGTTGTAAAATAATATTAAATGGTATGACAAAATAAATTTTATTCAAAAAAAAAATTAGAAAAAAATTATTTAATTTATGGATTTTAACAAAAAAAAAAAAAAAAGTTTTGAACATAAATGTATCTATTTTGTCAAGGAACATATTGTCCCAATGAAACTTTTGGTAAATTACGAAAAATTCTAAATAGTGTGTTGGTTTGCCTTTCACTGTCATTATTTATAAAATGTTTAAAATTGTCTATTTGAAAAATTACAATAATTGAAAACTATCTTTTAAAAATTATTTAAATCCTAAATAAAAATTTAATAATAAGAAAATAAGAAAATTTTGAAAATTTAATATTTATTCAACTAAAAATAATAAATTGCAATATAAAAATTTAAGAAACATAGTTTTACATCTCTGTTTTTGGTCTTTTGGCAATCCATTCAGAAATTCTCGGATGCTTAAGTATTTTTTCATCCAAAGCTTTTACTGCTGGAAAAGGGCTGATTAAGGCGTCTTTTTTATCACCTAGCCAGCCAAGAAAATCAGCTAAAAATATATCAGCCCAAGTCAAACCACTGGCTACCAAGTGACCTGAACCATTTTTCGCAATTTTACTTTCAAATACTTTTAACGTATTCTGGATTGTCTCTCCAAAAAATTTCTGTGAAATTTCAGCTTTGCGCGTTTCATCTTTTTCAAAATGAATTTTGACCATTTCATTCAATAAATCAAGAACCTGATCAGCATACATCTCAGCTTCAGATTGTTCCTCTGGACTTTTACCAGCCAAATCGAATTTTCGGGCAAGATATCTAGCAATGGTCAATGATTGAGCAAGCTGAAAAGTCTTTCCGTTTTCAACAACTTCTAAATAAGGAGCTTGACCAAGAGGAGATTTTGGTTTGTATTCTGGCCATTGTTCTCTTTCAAAACGAACGTCTTCGTATTGTTGTCCAGCAGCAGCAAAAATCAATCTAATCAGTTCACCTCTAGCTCTGAAATTGAAGTAATACAGTTTATACTGAACCATTTTTTTTTCCAAAACTGTTTTTACTATATCAAAATTTAATTTTTAATTTTAATCAAATTCACATATTGCTCTTAATTTATAGCATGAACAATTTTGCTTTATATAATAATATTTTTGATATAATTCATAGCATCATCTTCACGTAATCATGACAGTGCTTTTTTTTGAAATTTAAATTGTTTTTCTATAATTACTCTTTATTTTTGTAATAAATTACATAGAATTTTACTAAAAAATTTGGCTTTGTCAAGTATCGAGAGGAAAGAAGAAATCCAATTACATAAAATTTCCACGTTTTGAAACATTTTTTTAAAGCACTCTCGTCATTACGAGTGGATGTTGCTAAGAATTACAATAAAAAAATTATTATATAAAACAAAATATTTCATGGTATAGATTAAGAACAATTTTTGAACTTGATTTCAACTAAAAATTCACTTAATAAAGTTGTTACGTATTGCAAAAAAGTAGTTCAGTAAAGACTGTATTACTTGAATTTCAAAGCTAGAATTCAAAGCAAATTCTACTTTTGTTCAAGCTCCCTTTCTAGATCTCATGAAAAACGGGCAGAAATTTATTTCCAGATTATTATTTAAAGAAGATGCTTATTTGAGGTTAAATCCATCTAAAATTGCATGTAATATCAAAAAGCTCTAAGAATTTCAAAAAAAAATCAAATTTGAATAAGTTTCTGTTTTTGGTTCCGTATTTTGATTTTAAAACGAACAGAATCGGAATTTTGGCATTTTTTGGTAGCGGTGAAGTTTGGAGCAAAAACTGTTTAGAAATATGTTTTGTTAATTTTAAAAATCATTTTTTTATCAATATTTATATGTATTTCATGCTTAAGTTCTAAGTTCCGTTTATTTGTTCCAGATTTCTGTTTTGTATTTTATGGACTCTCAGGTACGGAGTTAACCGACTTTCAGAAGATCCAAACGCGACATTAACTACAAGGCCCATTTGTTTTGCAAAATTAATTTTCTTAAACTAAAATTACCGATTAAATAAACTAATTTTTTTGGTAGCATTTATTAATTTTCAAATATCAAAAATCAAATCTTTTTTATTAAAAATGTCTCAACAAAAATAGAAAAAGCATTGTGATCTGAGACAATTTTCAAAGGTGTAAATGGATAACAACTTTTGAAATCCATAATTTTTGAAACTAAAATTCTGGTAAAAACTAAAATACTTTTATTATAAAATAAATAATGTATACCATTACCTTTATAAAATATAGAGCATTAATAAAGGTAATAATAAACAATTTTTTTAAAGAATTAAAATTGTTAATAGCCTAAAAAGGATAATTTTACCTATTTTTACCTAAAATTCACTAAATCAACCTTTAGCATAGCCAAATTTGCTCTGATTAAACTTTGATTATTTTCAGTATTTTGGGAAGACTATGTAACATTTCTTTACGAAAAGAAGATGAATTTGGAAATATTTAATTTAAATGGAGCAGATTATTTTAAAAATCAAATGTTAAAAATCAAACTTTTGAAAAAAACACAAGTATTTACATTTTTCCGAGAACAAATTCAATTTATTTTCATTTCTTGTTTTTTGACCAAAAAATATTCCTTAAAAATAATCTATTAAAACTTCATAATAAATTTTTAGAGTTGAATTAGAAAATTTTCAAAAAAAACAACCAACATCTTTAGCATTAGCATAGCACCCAATTTTACTTGCTTAATATTGTGTATAGACCGAAAAAGAGGGTCGGGACTTTGACAAGGGGACGTAAGTAAAAAATCGATTAACTGAATCAAACTAAGCCAGTCCCATAAACGGCTTCCTTTAACCAACCAGTTCCCCATCTCTACAAGTGATGTAGAATATTTAGCTTGATGTTTTGGTTTTGAGTTTAGTTTCGTTATCATTATTAAATCAAAAATATACCTTTATGAAATTTTCACAGCTGGATGATCAATTGATTTAGGAAATAATTATTTAAATATTAGTCTTAGCATGAAAAACTCTTTTTTATTCACGCATCACAAGGGGATCGATGGTCGCTTGAGCGTGGACAAAAACCTAAGAACCAAAAGTTATTCCACGCAAGATCTCGCAAAGTTTTAAAAAAAATTTTTATTCTTGTTATTTAGCTTCTTATTTTCATATATTTTTGACAATTGACGTTTGAAATTACCTGAAATAAAAATCAATTTTAATTTTAGATATTTTTTAGTAAAACTAAAGAACCCATATTATTTTAAAAGATTGTAATTTTTAATATTTCAAATTTCTGATTTTATCACTGAATAGTTACTTAGTGATTTTATTTTTTTTTAACAACATATTAAAAGTTTTCATTCTATTATTGATTAATACTTCAAAATATATAAATTTTATATCTGAAGAAGAATTAAACTCTGAAAAAAATAAATTCAAAGATTTTAAAAGTAAGAAAAAGAAATTATCAACATCATGGACAAATTAATATTTGGAAGGATCGCCATTTAAACAAAAAATCTTAATTAAATCTAACTCGGATTTTTAAAAATTAGTTCAAAGAGTTTTTCAAATAGGTGACATAAATTTAGATTCTGAAAATTTAAATAATATAATTAGTATACTTGATATTGGATTTAAATTTGTACCTTGTTTCCACTTAAATCTTTTTAAAAATCTCCTTTATAGTTTTTCTAAGGAATTATCAAATTTAAATAGACAAACTTTTTTGAAAAATAATAAAAGTTTCGCTGAGAATTTTACTTATGAAATTAATACAAAATTAAATTGTGATTCACTAGATTGCTTTTTTAAATATTTTTAACAAAGAAAATTTTAAAAATAGACATTTTCTATTATTATTTGAAACTTTAATTTATAAATTAGAGTTTTTTGAAAAAGTTAGTGAAGTAGAATATAGTCGTAAATTTAATATTAGTGAACAACAAATTAATTTCCTAAAAAAATTTTTACCAGAAAAACTTAAAGGTAATTGAATGTTATAAGAAAATTGGATCATCAATAATTTCTAATGAAAATTATTCTCAATTATTAAATGAACATTTAAATAATAATGTTTCACATATTAAATTAAACTTTGACCCTTTTAATTCTACAATTTTAGAAATAAATTTAAAAATCGAAAATTTTTGAAATTTTTTCAAAACTTAATTCAAAAACTTGATTCCGATACCGTTCAAGTATCAGCTCCGAATGGAGACCGCGGACTATGCGAAATATATGAAGCCAACAAATACTTTTGGCTTTTAAGTTTTTTCTTCAAATCATCCTGAATTTATATTTGATAATTTTCTATTTTTATAAAAGTAAAACGAATCTGTTTATCTTAAATAGATTACTTATCACGTGCTAGACTCTATACATTTGAGTTGGTTAAAAGAGGATATTCTTTTAAAATTATATAATCTCAATCACGAATGGTTAGTAATATCCCTAGGAAAGACTTTATTCCATATAAGAAAAAGAAAGAATTTGTAAATCGAAAAAGTATATTTCTTTGCATTGAATATGATAACTCAACTGATTGTATTTACATTATTGTATGCATTAAATGCAAAGTCTACTATATTGGAAATACACATTGTTTTATAAGGAGATTTAATGAACATTTAAACGGTATACAGAAATTATAACCCTAACCATATATAAATCACAAATAAAATGTTTCAATTCATTTTTCTTTGAATGAACACGATTTTACAGTAGATTTACGCTTTTTTATTTATAAAGTCAATATGGATTTTGAAGAAAGACTAAAAAATGAAAAGTTTTTAAATAAAAGTATTCATTAAATTTGGAATTGAGCTTCTTAATGAAGTCATTCCCTCAATTAACAGTATTAATTTAACACGCTAACATCTTTAAATTGCATTTAGTAATTTAAATTTCTTTATCAATATGCGAAATTATAAAACGCAATAAAATAAAAAAAATAAAATTAATTAAATAATAATATTAATTAAATTAATTAAATTATTAATATTAATTTAATTAATTTATTAATATGTTTTTTTTTTCTATTTTAGCATCAAAAATTTAAATAATTTTTTCTCCATTGCCTGAAGAAGACTAAAAGTTGAAAAAGCTTTCGCAAATTTATATAAAAACATTATATTTTAACTTGTTTAGTTTTTATTTTAAACAATTATTCCGATAATATATTATCTTACTGGATTTATATTTATATGAGGCTTTTAACCTTTAAATATTTATTTACCCAAATTACTAAAAATTGAAATTTTATTTTTAGTAATTTAGATAAATGTGCGCATTCAAGTATGGAATTAACTATTTTGCATCTTTTTTATAGTTTTTTACAGCTTGTGGTTAAGTTAGTCCTTGATATGTTCGTTTTTTTGATTAATTTCTGCCTAGAAAAAATAATTGTTTTCAAATTGCTTTTAAAATATCCATATAATTGTTTTTCTATTTGACCTTTTGGAAATAATTCAGCTATGCCATTTTCATAGTTACTTTCATCGTCAAATAATTTTAAAAAAAAAAGCCATTGAAAACCATATAGACAATAATATTGATTTAAATCAGACTTAAAAAACTTATTTCAAATGAGTTTTAAGTTAAAGTCTTTTCACATTCAAATCAAGATATCTTGAATATCTGCCTTCATTGTGTAATTGCTACCTTAATTTTTCTTCTTTCTCTCCTAATCTGTTCAATACTTAACCATGTCGCACCTGTCATTAATTTTTCATGTTATTTTAATTTTCTTTTAAATTATATTTTTTTACTTATTTTAAACCTATTTTTTTCAAAGAAATATAACAAAATATTACAATATTGCAACATTATTTGCAATGAGAATTTAAAAAGTCATGCAACTTCAAGTTATTTTCTAAGTTGTCACTTGACTTTGGAAAAAGAAAATCTCAAACCAAACGCTCAAACACTTTTACCATAAAAGTGAATTAATTCAAAAAATTAAAAAAACAGATAACAATTAATTGCATTTTTTTTTCTAAAAGTTTTGACAAAAAGTTTTACAAATTTTAGTTTTAGAACGGAAGGATAACTTTATTCAGCCGCAATACCTAGATTTAAAAAAGGTTCTTAAGAAAAAAAATCACTTAGGAAAATGTGTTTAAATAAACAAAAAGGTATTTGATATCTTAAATATATTTTCACTCAAAAATAATCAAATAAAATCAAATATTAGAGGGATTTGTATTAAAATATATAGAATGATTTAATCGAAAAAAATATCTTGGAATAAAGAATTTGCTTTTCTAAATATTTATTGTGAAAAATGCTTCGTTGTAAAAATCTTTTAGTAGTAAATGCCGGCTTTGTCAACTAAGATTAGAAAGAACTTAAAAATGATCAAAAAAATTCATTATTAAAACACTTTGTCATGATTACTTAAATGTAATTTTGAAGATAATTTTAACAAAAACAAATATTATAAGGCATAATTTTTGAAAATCTAGAAGAATCTTGAAAAAATTTTCGAGGTATAAATTTAGAAAAATTTTTGAGCTTGATTTAAAGAAAAAATTAAATTTTGATTAAGTTAATTTACAGTCGAAAAAAAAATGGTTCAATACAAACTTTATTACTTCAATGCAAGAGGTAGGGCTGAATTGATTAGATTGATTTTTGCTGCTGCTGGACAACAATACGAAGACGTTCGTTTTGAAAGAGAACAATGGCCAGAATACAAACCAAAATCTCCTCTTGGTCAAGCTCCTTATTTAGAAGTTGTTGAAAACGGAAAGACTTTTCAGCTTGCTCAATCATTGACCATTGCTAGATATCTTGCCCGAAAATTCGATTTGGCTGGTAAAAGTCCAGAGGAACAATCTGAAGCTGAGATGTATGCTGATCAGGTTCTTGATTTATTGAATGAAATGGTCAAAATTCATTTTGAAAAAGATGAAACGCGCAAAGCTGAAATTTCACAGAAATTTTTTGGAGAGACAATCCAGAATACGTTAAAAGTATTTGAAAGTAAAATTGCGAAAAATGGTTCAGGTCACTTGGTAGCCAGTGGTTTGACTTGGGCTGATATATTTTTAGCTGATTTTCTTGGCTGGCTAGGCGATAAAAAAGACGCCTTAATCAGTCCTTTTCCAGCAGTAAAAGCTTTGGATGAAAAAATACTTAAGCATCCGAGAATTTCTGAATGGATTGCCAAAAGACCAAAAACAGAGATGTAAAACTATGTTTCTTAAATTTTTATATTGCAATTTATTATTTTTAGTTGAATAAATATTAAATTTTCAAAATTTTCTTATTTTCTTATTATTAAATTTTTATTTAGGATTTAAATAATTTTTAAAAGATAGTTTTCAATTATTGTAATTTTTCAAATAGACAATTTTAAACATTTTATAAATAATGACAGTGAAAGGCAAACCAACACACTATTTAGAATTTTTCGTAATTTACCAAAAGTTTCATTGGGACAATATGTTCCTTGACAAAATAGATGCACTTATGTTCTAAAGAATTTTTTTTTAACAAAATTTTCCTAAAACTGTTGTTTTTTTTTGTTAAAATCCATAAATTAAAAAATTTTTTTCTAATTTTTTTTTTGAATAAAATTTATTTTGTCATACCATTTAATATTATTTTACAACACCACTGGCCATATCGAATGAAAACAAAAAAAAATTGCTTGATTATTAGAAAGCAAATGGAAAGCAAAAAAGCCTTAGAAAAAGCAAAATGAAATTAATTAATAACTGCGGTATTGTTTTGTAATTTATTAGATTTTTTGACAATGTAAAATACCAAAATTTTAATTAAAAGTGTCTTACCAAAATTCTTTCATAAGTTTACGAACTTATGTTAAGCATCCGAAAATTTCTGAATGGATTGCCAAAAGACCCAAATCCGATATTTAAACATTGACCCATTAGTTTATAGCTCTTTTATTTAATAAACTTTTTTTTTTTGTTAAATAATATTTAATTTCCCATCAAAATTTTTTTTTAAAATCTATTTTTCCAACAATTTGTTCAAAAATTTTCGCATATAATATTCACTTTTAAAATATTAAAATGTACCTTTTGATCGAACTTTTTTAAGTTTAAATATTTTAATTGATTTTAATGAAAACTTACTTATAAAGACAAAAAATTTACTTTTTTAAAAATTATAATTTGTTTAAGTGGAAAAATGACATCATTTTTTTGTTCATTGTTAGTATTTTTAGTATAAAATGACAAATCCTAAAAGTCAGGATTTTTCTCAAAATTTAAGCCACTTTGAAACTGTAAATTTTAAACTTTTATTTTAAAGCCTTTTTTGGTGTTTTTAGTAATTTATTTATATATTTATCTTCTTTTAAATTCTAATTTATAATACAGGTTTAGTGTTTTGAAATGACCAAAGTAAATATCTATTTCTCAATTTTTTCAATTGAAACGAGTGGTTACTTTGATCTAATAAATAATATTTTAGAATTTATAAATAATAAACACCTTTTAAAATTGGATCGGTCAAATGAAACTTGATGTGAAAATTTTATTTTTATTCTTTGCCCTAGTGTCGAATCATTTGGATTACTTTTTAAAGGAATTAATAAATCAATTCTTTAAAATTCCGTATTTTATTTGAATTTTCGGGTTTTCTATTTTGGTGATCAGGTGGTCACCAGTAATGTGGCTGAAAAAATTAAAAATTGCTATATTTTTTAAATAATAATTAAAACCATTGTCCCTTTTCTATCTAAGCCGATTAAAGGGGTTTCCAGTACCTTTTTGATTAGCGGTTTTGATTTGACACAGATCTGACTGCATCGAAAATAAAATCTTTAACCTGATTTTTTTAATAAATTGGAAAAAAATAATTAAAAAATAAATATTGTTTTATTTATAAAATTACAATATTAATTCATGGTTATATTTAAAATTTTATAATTCCAAAAATTTTACTAAAAATAAAAAGTTTAAAAATTATCTTCCAAAATTTATTTAAAGAATTTAATCACCTCCGAGATTTTGTATCATATAAGATGGAAATGTATGCTGATGGTCCTAAAATCCTTGTTTTTGTTAATTAGGTTTATGAAAGAACGAGGCCACGGAAACATTTTGATTCCGTTTGCGAAAGATAGAGGAATGGTGTATGGTTTTATGTGCTAAAAAAATGTAAGGTGATGCATTTTAAAAGACTGAATGAGATACATAAACTCATGGAAACAAAGAGAATGAGAATGTAAAACCATAAATAACTAACTGTGTGACATTAACATCTGATCTGATGAAGACTGCTAAAGTGAAAGAATCAGTATCACCAGTTGCTAAATTTACAGAAAATGGTTTGATCGGTGAGAAATTAAGCTTTGGCATTTTTTATATTTTTGCTTTTGTTTTTAGTTCCAAAATCCACAATGAATTTAAATTAGATACTTGAAATTCTTAAGTGAACTTTTGTCAGTAGAGAAAAAAACTTATGGATAAAATTGTATGCGTCTTTGCTAAGAACAAATCCAGAGTTTGCAGTGCAGATCTGGAATCCAAGCAAAAGAATAGGTGTTAATGCATTTGAAGTACAGGAACCCGCTACAAAAATCCCATTGACCTTGAGAGGTACAGCTTACGAGATGAGATTGGCGAAAACGAGTTTTAAAAAAGAAGAGTGAGAGGAAAGCTAATTGACATGTTAAATTAGTAAACGGAATAGAAAAGGTTAAACTAATCAAAGATCCATTTTTTAGATCATTTTAAAAAGGTCCTGCTGCGATACTAAGAGGCAATAGCATGTTTATTCAGCAACTGTGATTGCTAGATATGGCAAGTTATTTTTTCTTTTTTACTTTTTTGAAATTTTGAAATTACGTTGTTTCATTTAAACTCAATACTTAAGCATGTTAAAATTTGAAATATAATTACGCAATTATTTTTAGAAATTTAAAATAGATAAAAAAAATTGTCATATGTTTTTTTTAAATAGAATGGTTTACATTGGAATAGGAGTCTATTAATGTCCAAATCAACCGAAAGCTTTAAGGCTTATTCTACACCTTCTTAGATAATCTTTTTTAGTAATGAAATAATATTTAAACTTTTGCAATAAAAAAATTTTTATTATATAGCCCTGTAATTTAACTGAACAACTATTTTTTAGTTCCTTGATATAATTAATTATACAAGCAGTTTTTATTTCTCAGTTATGGATTTAGATGCTGGGCTGAAAGTCTTTTTTAAGTAACACTTTTATAGGTGTATGCACTTCTATCCAAGGGTATACAGAAGCAATTAAATCGTTAATGTTGACATTATTTTGATAAGAATTAATATTGAAAAAATTTTCATTTTTTAATTTTAATTTATTTTTAAAAATATTTTAGACTTCAATAAGTTTTTTAGACAGAATTACACGGATCTCACTCTTTATGCTAGAATTTAAATAAAATAATAATACTTTAAACTAAAATTTAATTAAATTTTTAATTTTAACAAAAAACTCGATATTCTTAAAAAACTACAATCTAAAATCCTCTTCGATTGCTATTTTGGTCAGATTAAATTCGCCATTATCTTCGCTTTTAAGCTGATTTTTATTTAAATCGATTGAATACAACGAGTTGTCATTACATATTTTACTTGAATTTAAATTAAAATCGCTAAAGCCTTGGTTCATAGTACCAGACATATCTTTTTGCTCTTGTTCTGGGTCAGCTTTCTCTTTTCTGCAAAAACATTTAATTTAAATTTTGATAATTTTTTTAAAATAAACTTTTTCAAACAAGGCATCATTCTATACAAATATTTTTTTCTCCATTTGAGCATAACAATCGACCAAACAATGACAAAAGCAATCGAAGTTGTGAGAAATATTGCGATAAGTATATCATCTATATTTGCTTTATTTGATGTCATTTACATTTATGATAGGCTAATACTTAAATAAATATTCACTATTTGAATTTTATATTAGAATTTGATTTAAAAATTCCTTGTCGCTTTTAAGAAATTATTAGTTATGTCGCGAATTGGTATATCTTTAGATAAATATGTTGACGTTGACGATTTAGATATTTTTTTTATATTACTCAAACTTTTGTTCAACATATTTTTTATTTTAAAAACTCATTGTTTCCATATTTCAATCTTTTCTATTTCTTTCTTCGTTGTATTCTCTATAAACAAATAATTAAACAATTATTAATTAAAACTTGAATAAAAAATATGTAACTAGATATTTTTTTCAAATTTAAAATAAAAAAGTGAAATAATTACACAAAAGTTGATTCTAAATTTTAAAGAAAGTTAACGCTTGAAAATTCGTTAGATAAATATATTGATAATATATCATTCAAAAATTTATTCATTTCGACTTATTTTTTTATTCAAATCAAGATATTAATGAATACATAAATCACTTTAATATTTCAACTTTTATTGATTGTTACATTTTAAGATAACAAAAAATAAACTATCATTAAAAATAATTACATAACATTAATAGCTAATAAACTAAGCCAAAAAGGCTATATTTTTTGATTATATAATATAAATAAATTAATAAATAAATAAATTAGAAAATCTAAGAAAAAACAATATTATAAAATCATGAAATTTTAACTTTTTTCCAGATAACTTAATTTCAATCAAATCGGTTTTATAAATACTCAACTTCAAAATTTCGAACTAAACTAAAATAGCAAAAATTGTATTGCTTAATAATGAAATTATTTTTTGACAAAAGGTAAAAATTATTTTCGTTTACGTAATATTTGTTCTTGAAAGTGTATGAATTTACTGAGGCTTAAAAGCGAATAAATAATTAAGGTCTACATTCTTGTTAAATCTAAGAATTGGTACAGTGCATGAATTTTTTTGCAAAAAAAAGTTTAACTCATCCATTATGTCATTTTATATTTGGTCAAAGTCCTCAAGAAAAATTTGATATTTGACTAACTTGATCTTTTAAATTTTCAATTCTTGCTAAGGATAAATTTATTCATTTAGACTTTGTTGATTTTGCGCAATTTAAAATAAACTTTGAATTTTTTTTATTTACTTAAAGTTTAATAAATCATTAATTAAAAAAGACCTTTAGAATTTCGAGTATATTTAAAAATTTAAGAACTAGAAAGTTTAAATATTGATATTTATTAGGAAAGATATTTATTCATGGAAAGCGACCTGTAGTGAATTATTTAAAAGAAAAATTAGCAAAAGAAACGATTTATAATAATAATTTTTTTCTACAATTTTTTCAAAATATAAAATTAATCCCAATTTCATTAATCAAGAGATAACTTTGTTGGTGTAATTAGGTATTAGAAAAAATAACAAAATTCAACAAAAATAGGAGATAATTTCAATCTAAGCATATAAAAAGTATCAAAAAAAAAAGAAAAGAATTTCATAGACTATATAAAAACTAATTAAATTTTGTTTATTATTGAATATTTTATAAAATTAAAAGGTCCTTGAATAAACAAACTCATTTATTGCATAATTTTGAATCGTTTAAATCAATTTGCTTTCAAATTCGGTTCTTAAACGAGAGTAATTTGCACTTGTTGTTGTTACCCCCATGCTCGATTAATTTTTAATTCAAAAAATATTTATATCAAAGCGAAAAAATTATTTGCCAAAACTAACTTTGTAAAATCAAGTATTACATTTTATATATTTTTTAAACATTAACCAAAATTTTTAAATTAATAAAGATTTTGACTTTATTAAAAATTAAATCTTAATTCAAGTCAAAGAAACTTTAAATTTCGAAAAAATATTTTGATAAATAATTTTTTTTTAACTTTGAGAATACATACTAAATATAATCATTATAATTCAAATAAGCATTCAAATTTTTTAATTAAAAATTTCTAATTTTAGATCTTGAATCTAAATTTAAATCATACAGATTATCAATAATCATTTTATTTTAAAAAAATAATATAATTATTATTATTAATTTAAAGCCTTAAAAAAACCTTTTTTTCAAAGAGTTATTTTATTAATAGTAATTTTTTTGTTTAAAAAAAAAATTTCAGATTTTTAATTATATTATAAACTGACCAGTTTCGGCTTTATGAAGCCTTCCTCAGAGCCTAAAAATTGAAAATCATAATAATTAATTTTAGTAAAAATACATTTTAATTTAATTTATATTTTTTAAAATTTCATAAAAATACAAATATATAATCAATAAATAAACATAGATTAAATTCAAAGAAAAAAAATGTAAAATAAAAGAATTAATACAAAAAATTTTTTTTAGTTTAATATCAGAAATTAAATTGCACATCTTCATAGTGTATTAAAATTTATTATCTTTATATTATAATCTTAAAATTAACTAAATTTACAATTTAAAAAAAATTATTTCAGGAAGCAAAAGATACATCCCTTCTTATAATTTGGAATTTTTTTTTGATTTATTGAATGAAATGGTCAAAATTCATTTTGAAAAAGATGCAACGCGCAAAGCTGAAATTTCACAGAAATTTTTTGGAGAGACAATTCAGAATACGTTAAAAGTATTTGAAAGTAAAATTGCGAAAAATGGTTCAGGTCACTTGGTAGCCAGTGGTTTGACTTGGGCTGATATATTTTTAGCTGATTTTCTTGGCTGGCTAGGCGATAAAAAAGACGCCTTAATCAGCCCTTTTCCAGCAGTAAAAGCTTTGGATGAAAAAATACTTAAGCATCCGAGAATTTCTGAATGGATTGCCAAAAGACCAAAAACAGAGATGTAAAACTATGTTTCTTAAATTTTTATATTGCAATTTATTATTTTTAGTTGAATAAATATAAAATTTTCAAAATTTTCTTATTTTCTTATTTTCTTATTATTAAATTTTTATTTAGGATTTAAATAATTCTTAAAAGATAGTTTTCAATCATTGTAATTTGTCAAATAGACAATTTTAAATATTTTATAAATAATGACAGTGAAAGGCAAACCAACACACTATTTAGAATTTTTCGTAATTTACCAAAAGTTTCATTGGGACAATATGTTCCTTGATAAAATAGATACATTTATGTTCAAAAGTTTTTTTTTTTTAAATTTTCTTAAAACTGTTGTTTTTTTTTTTTGTTAAAATCCATAAATTAAAAAATTTTTTTCTAATTTTTTTTTGTGAATAAAATTTATTTTGTCATACCATTTAATATTATTTTACAACACCACTGGCCATATCGAATGAAAACAAAAAAAAAATTGCTTGATTATTAGAAAGCAAATGGAAAGCAAAAAAGCCTTAGAAAAAGCAAAATGAAATTAATTAATAACTGCGGTATTGTTTTGTAATTTATTAGATTTTTTGACAATTTAAAATACCAAAATTTTAATTAAAAGTGTCTTATCAAAATTCTTTCATAAGTTTACGAACTTATGTTAAGCATCCGAAAATTTCTGAATGGATTGCCAAAAGACCCAAATCCGATGTTTAAACATTGACCCATTAGTTTTTGGCTTTTTTATTTAATAAACTATTTAATAATATAATAGGAGAAATAAAATTAAAATTATATGTCTCTTTTTTTTAAATAAATTACCCCAATCTCTAACCTACAGCACTAAGAAACAAAGCGACTTTCAAATTTATTCCTAAATGGATTTTTTCACATTCAAATCAGTTAATAACAATTTTTTTATTATCTTTTTTTATTTTAGAACTAAATTTGAATTTAGCTTATTTTTCATTTATTTGGCCCAATGTTGTTTAATATTTAAAAAATATTGAAAGTTATTTGCAAGAATATTTTTAATTAAAATTAAGCTTTATTCAATTTTTTAATTAACTCTAAGTGTAAACGCCTGGATAAAAAATAGACAAAAGAATAAAAATTGATTAAAAAATTTAACAAAATTTTAATAATTAAAGTTGATAGGATAAAATATTTTTTCTGACATTTTTAAAATTTTGAATAAAATTTCAGCATAGCGCCATCCAAGGCCTATTATTTTTTATTTCAAACATTAGTTTTTATTAACAAATTAGAATTAGAATTTATAAGACAATTTACTATGATTGCTTTTTCCGTTTTTTAGATTTTTTTTTATGACGACGTTTTTTTGAGTCATCAGAATCAGATGAATACGCGTCACTTGATTTATCTGTGTCGGATGAGCATTCAAAATTTTTGTGTTTTTTCGACTTTTTTCTCTTTTTTTTTGATTTTCTACTTTGGTCTCTTTTTGTTTCATTTATTAGTTCTAATCGATTATCAATCGAAATTTTTTTATTCTCATTATCACTCGGCTTAGAATCTGGGTACAATTCCTGGAAACCACTATGGCCCCATTTTTCAGCATTAGTTTCTTTTGCCGATTTATATAAAGCTAAAATAGCTTTTAAATCATCTAATTCTTCTGGAGTCCGGCTAGATTTTGGCTTAGCTTCTTTGAATTCATCATCTGATGGAGATGGAGACTTAAATTTAGGATTTTTTTCACGAGTTTTGTGTCTTTTTTTTCGTTTTGTTGAAAGTGATGGTTCTTTTTTTTTCCACATTTCTTGTTCTTCGAGGTATTTATTGTGCGAGATGGCCTGTTGTATGAATCCATTTAATACTTGCTTGTTAAGCCGCTGCATCTGAATTAAATTAATTTTTTTTAAGATATTTACAGATTTAATATGCCACGATTAAGCAGCAATATATTGAAAAATCCTCAACTATTTAAAAAAATATTTTATTTAATAAAAAATAATTCTAATTTTTACAACAAATAACTTATTTTTTTATGAAAACTCTATTTATCTGGAGCATATGTATGTTTGTCCATAAGATCGTCAATTTTTTCCTTAAGTCTTTCAACAAAATCTGAGTCAATTAGTAGATGAGTTTCGTCCAAATCTTCCAGCACAAATTTGCCACCCACTTCACCTTTTTCATCCAAATAAAGTAAAAATTGCTTCATCGTTGAATCACTGGCATTTTAAAAATTTAATTCACAAAATAAAAATGTTAAACATGGATGGAATTTTACCACTCTACCAAGGTGCCCTTCACTACTTTTACCATGGCCAAAAATTTCAAAAATATTTAACAATTTTTTGAAATTAATTTTTCACAACTATTAATCTAGAATAAAATGCCTGTACATCAATTTCATGAGAAATTTTTTTAAGTAAAAATAACAATTCTAATTTTACTTTACGATCTACTAGAAGCGTTTTAATATTATAAAAATTGAAATTTTATAATATAAAAATTATATTAAAAATTTTTTAATAATGTTTTTTCATTCTTTTGGTTTGGGGACCAAATTAAAAGTAAATAGTGATTTCTAATTTCAATCAATTAATTTAATAAAAAAAATCAAGTTTTCTTTGATATTTGATCCAAAACTCAATCAATGTACTCGGCTATTTCGATCTTCAGCAAACAAGAAGAGCATTTCGGACCCATTTCAACCGAATAAACAAAATGCTAACAAGGATTTTGAAGAATTTGTCGCCAAAAAGAAAGCATCTGGTGGACCTTTGGCTAATAAAATGAGAATAAAAGATGACACTTTTTTGGGAAGAATGGTCAAGAGGATAGCTAATCCAACACCATTGAATATTCAGTTTAGACAGAATTTTAATTTAAACGAAAACTATCGAATGATATACTTAATCGAAAATGAGCGTGTATTTTTAATCATTCACAATTTAATAAAGCTTGCCCTTCCGGTCTTTGCTGTTTTTGTCTCAATATTTTTGATAGCTGAATTAAATGGGCAGTCAAAATTGTCAAAATCTGTGGAAGATCCCTATTTTTTCCTGTCATTTATATCCATTTGGTTTTTTTTTGCCTATTTTATAGCAACTCGAATCCAATATGCGACAATTTTTCGAATTTATTACAATCAAAAAGAAGACAAATTCGCTTTCATTAAAATGAAGGGTTTTTTAAAATTTGAAAAAGAAGATTTTGTCAGACAAAATGTTATCTTGCGAGCTGTTGCTCCCAATCAAAGTGAATTTGTCAAAAATTTGACAAAAAATTTTGGCAATATTTTTATTAATAACAAGCTGAGAAATATTGATTTTAGATTGTTCTCGTCAAATGATGTTATACAAAAAATGGTCGGAAAAAAACAATATGATATTTTGAAAAATAATTCAATTATTGAATAAGATTAAATTTTTTCCAGGTTAATTTAAATAAAATGAAAAAAAGTCAATTTAGTGTTTTCTACATTTGTTTTTAAACATAAATCAAAGATTTTTAGGCATCATGAATTTCCATGCAAAAATTCCAATAAAAAATTTTAAATTCTTAATAAAAATATGGATTTTGTACTACAGATTTTTAGGGTGAAAAAAACAATGTTTAATTTAACAGCACAGTTTAAAGAAAAATTTAGATAAATATCAGCCAATAAATTGACTATTAAATAAATAAATCTTAAATATTGATATTTCCGTGTTAATTAGAATTTATTTTTATTTGTTGAATTTAGTGAAAAATTTTTGTTTCATGTTGTTTCATCATCAGAGTTTAAAAAGGTCAATTTTATCAATTTAAATTGATGAATTGTATTAATATTTTTGTAATTCTTGGAAGGTCTGTATGAAAATTCACAATCCAGATTTTTTGTTGAATAATTTAAATTCGAAACCAATTTTTTTCAATATTCTTGTTGATCTTTCTGCCCTAATTAAGAATGCGTATTTCTTTTTGGCCTGATATGCTGAGAAGCTCGGGGCGTACATAGGCTTCAAATCTTCCGGGTGACGTTTCACCCAAGTACCAAAATTTTCATAACGGGCACATTTTTAGCCAATTTTGAATATATTAACATATAAAATATCAGAAACTACTGAAAAATTTATTCAATCCCATTTTTAAATGAACTTAATTGATTTTTATTTTTAATAAATTTCATTTAAAATTAACTTAAAATTTGTAAATCAAGAAAAATTTAAACCAAAAATTGCCTATAGTATAGCAGATGTCTACTTTCTAAATTTAGTTTTTTTTAATTTTTTTTCAGTATCTAGATGTCAAATCTTAAATTTCGAAGAATGGTCCCAATTTTACCTAATCATCAGAACTTGATAATTATTTTACATAATTTAAAAATTCTACAAACAATAAAAAAATTTTAAATTCGTATAAAATTTTTCATTAATCTAGAAAATAAAATATTTAATTTATTAATCTAAAAATTTTTTTAAATACTTTTCTTTAAGTGCAAAAAAAATTTTTAATTTTTTTTAATTTTAGATAATTTGAATTTTAAAATGATTTTTTTGATTTTTGTTACAAAAAAAGCAGTAATTTTCACAAGACTTGGTAATTTTTCATTATTCAGGATCCAATGATCCAGCAAAATGAATCTGGTTATCCAGGGTAGGCTGAAGCTTTTTTTAATTTTTTTTAATTTGACAGTTAAATAAAAAACCGTTTTTTTACCCCCTAACTTACAGAAAAATAATTAATATTAATTGACCAGTTGTTAATGTCGCTAACACATTGAACAACTTTTATAACAAAATTTCAAAACAAATTTTATCATTATTCTGATCCTGCTTCGTTGGTCTTAAATTCACTCGCCCGAAATTTTACTCTTAACATTTTTAGTTCTAATAATTTTTAATAATTTAAACTTTTGTCTAAGATTTAATCCAAGTCATAAGATGCAGATGTCGGAAGCCTCTTACACAATGAATTAGCTCCTAGAAATTATGTCTTTACTGCAAAATAGAGAAGATTTAGTAGCTTTATTCAAAATTAAATCATATAATATTTATTATTTAATCAAAGTTCACAATTAATAATTGCTCGGAATAAAAAAAATTAATAAGTATTGTTAAGTATTCCAAAAAAAATTAAAAAAAAGCTTTAGCCTACCCTGGATAACCAGATTCATTTTGCTGGATCATTGGATCCTGAATAATGAAAAATTACCAAGTCTTGTGGAAATTACTGCTTTTTTTTAGCTACCATAGCGAAACTACATTTAGACTCGCTCCACAGGTTTTCTGCTGTAGCTTATTATTATTATTAGTTTCCAATAAATTGATTATTTTTTTTATCATATTGTATGTTAATTTAGAATCGAATCAAAATTTTTTGCAACTTTTAATTTACAAATACTTAAAAACCAACCTAAAAATTAAAGTTTTAATTTTTTCAAAATTAAAACCACCAAATTAATGATTAACTGAATATAAATTCATTCAATGATTAAAGGCTTCTTACGTAACAGGTACTGAATTTAATTATTCATCTATTTTCTTTGATCCATCTGTTAACTGGTTAATTCAAAATTTAAATTAATTAAATTTAAAAATTGAAAAAAATTTTACATTTTAATAGATCGAAAAAATAAACATTTAAAGAACGAAATTTTATCCGATCATCAATATCATCTTAAAAGTTTGAAATAAATTTTAATTTTTTGAATTTACTGAAACACATTTTATTTTATGTTGTTTCAACATCAAATTTTTAAAGCTCAATTTTGTCAAATTCGGTAAATGGAGAAGAATTTTATTTTTGTAAGTTTTGGAAGAAGGTTCGTATTAAAATTCACAATACTCTAAAAAATATTTTTACGTAGAGTCGTAGAAGATTTTTAGAACTCATCAAGCAAAACAAATTAATAAAAAAATAATTTGTAAAACTAATTAAAATATTGTTTTTGCAAAATAAGCTAAGTATATTTTTGATTCCAAAGTCTAAATAAATTGATTAACTAAAATGAGAAATTTAATGAAAATGAAGCTATGCTACACGTCAAATAAATGAGGGCAAATTTTTGACATTTTTGTGATGTGAATTGGAATATTTGTCTTGCAATTTAGTCATGGAATTTATGCAGAAGAATTCGCACAAGGACTAAAAAAAGAAAATTTTTTAGAAAATACACTAAAAAAATTGGTTTCTTCTAACTGTTTTTTAAAAATTGATGTATCAAAACTGATAAAAAATTTTACTATTTTATTATCTTACCTTTTTAATGTATTGAAAAAAAATAATTTAGCTCATTTCACTAAAAATCATTTTTTATAAATATTAAATGAAATCGAATCAATAGCTATGCCTCAAGCAGTTATTTTTTTTTCCTTTGATTGTTTGAAAATGTTTAAAATTATGTCTTAATATAATTTGATCCGGATTTTTTATTTATCTTAATTGAATTCAAATATTAGGCTTAACAAGAGATTTGTAATCATAGCAAACAAAATTTAAGGTATGACATTTTTTTGTTATTTTTATTTCAAACAAAAATATAAAGAGAAAATAATTAATTTTGAAGTTTTGGGCCAATTTTTACAATACCCTAAATAAAGCTTAGAATGTTAATCTATCTAAGTTAAAGAAGGAAATTTTACAGTGAAATGATTTCTGGTCAAAATGGTAATCAGCAAATTCTATTAGAAAATTAGTTCAGAATTTTGGAAGCTCTTTGAGAGAAAACTTTTTGAAAAGTGTGCCTTAATGTCTCAATCGAAATTCGTAATTAACTCATTTCTCATAATGTAATAAAGTCTAGACTAAAAGAGTATTTATTTAACTTTATTTTTAAACTTCAATTTAAACCACTTTACCACTATCTATCACGCATTTAGCGCATTGCTTCACCTTGAAGATTATCTGGGAGCTAATTTAGCTGGATCACGAAGCCACCTCATGGATTAGAATAAATCAATTTTCCGATAAATTCCATAAACATTCAGCTCATTATTCGAGACTTTATTACAAAAATCATATGATAATGGGACGTCTAGGAGCAAAGTAGAGCGTTTTTTTCATAAATTATAATATTCAAAAAATTAAATTCGCAATTTCTAGGCAGCTTTTTTCTTTTCAACTAAGAGGGTTGCTTTAATTTAGATTCAAATTATGCCTTTTGGTAATTTATTTGAAATTTTTATGTTCATTACTTAGAGAGAAGAGGGGTAAGAAAAAGTAATGTGGTGTCGACTTGAAATATAAAGCAAATCCTCTATACACAATTTGAAGAAACACAACTAGGCAAAATAGAGAGAAAAAATATTTCATTATAAAAATATACGCATTTTTGTATATTTTTATAAAAACAAAAAAAAACATAAAAACGAAATTATTTTTTTTCTCCTCTTTTTTATTTGTTCCCAAGTCTTTAAAAACTCTTTGCTGATTGCGGCGCATCCCAAGCTTCAAAAGAGTAAGAGAGAAAAAATATTTTTGTTGTTGTTTATGTTGACGCCAAACTGCCACCAGCACTAGCACAACATGGACTCTTTGCTTTCCAACGTAAGTCCAGACATTTTTAACTTGGCAAAAAAATTTGTTTATCTAGTTGTTAATTAGGCGCAGCGTGGTGTACGCAAAGCCGACTCACTCGTCAAATATGGCCTATTTGACGAAGCACTTGCCCAACTGGACAAATCAATTGGTTGGTCATTTTTTTACCAAATCTTAAATTTTACCTTAAACTCTTTACTTTTCTTTTGACCTATAGTTCTTTTAAATGAGCTTAAATCGGTCACATCATGTTACGACTCAATTCAAATGATAAACACTCAAATTGATTCTATTGATCGAAATATGCGCTCAGTTGCAATTAAACGATCAGAATCGATTAAAGTAATTTTTCTTAATTATTTGATCTAATCCTAATTCATCTCGAAATAAAAGATAAGTTATTTTTAAAGTTTATTCTACATTTTTGAATTTTTTTAGGCTCTTAAAAGTGTTTATCAAGACCTTTACCGTACTTACATTTATTTCTATTTAAATAATCAAGTTTATTTGAGTAAGAATAATTTTAAGTTTTAAATTTGAAATATTTTAAGTTAAAAATTTTAATACAGATTTTTTTCATAAATTTCTTTTTTTTACTCGGTGGTCAATAAAGAAAAAATTAGCACTTGCCGAACTCAATTATGCTAACTGCATCATTGAAATTCTTTTAAAAAAAGACTAGAGATATCTTTAAAACTGAATTTTAATTGAAATTTTCAATCATAAAAAAAGGAAAATTAATTTCTTTTTTCAAAATTAGATTGAAATAAAAATTGTCTCGCTTCATTTTAAATTTGATTAAAAAAAATAATGTAAAAATAAATCAGAGATTAAGAATCACTTTTTAATTTAATTTTTTCACTAGAATGCTCACATTTCAATAATAAAAAAAATTATAAAAAAATAATTCTGATATTAATTAACTAAAATGGCACTATTGCTTTATTTGTTGGCTAAAATTAACTCAATTTTTAAATTTATATTTGAGAAATATCAATACAATGGAGTTAACCACCAAAGTTACATTCCTTTAGTTTAATTAATTTTAAAGAAGTCGAACTCCTAAAATTCACTAAATCAAATATTATTAATTTTTTATCAGCATAAAATTTTAATTAAGCTTTAAATTTATGTTTCGCATAAAATTTATAGCCTTTTTAAATTAAATGAATTAAAAAAATATATACATTTGGAATTCTGTCATATGTTTTCGATAAATCGTTAGAATAGAGCAGATTTTTTTTGAATAATTGAAATATCATTTAATATTAAGAGGTAAATATAATTATTTAAAGGTAAGAAAAAAATTTATGCGGTTTAAAAAATGAAATTTATCATAAATTAGTAAGCTTGGTTTATGTTATTTTTGGTGACAAAGTGTTTCAGTTTTTTTCAAATTTTTAGATCCAGAGAAAATTTAATTTCAACAACTGTCAATTAAAAAAAATGTTTTTACTGCATTCAGTTTTTTGTAGTCTCTATTAATAGACGAAGACAGTTTTATTAATTTCTATTATTTAAAAATTAAACAAATTATTATCAATAAGATGTTTTTTTGTTTTTACTCAAACGTAATACAAATGTAGATATTAACTTGAAATTATCTGATTTTAATTACAGGTGAATTAAATTGAATTAAAAAAAAAAACTTCAAAATATTTTAATTTTGCCTTGAATCTAAAAAATTACTTTTTTAAGAAAAAGAACCAAATTGAAAGTTTGATAAATAAAAAACGATGCGAGTCCAAAAGCGACCACAAACGATATGAATCAGTATGCGTTCAAAACTCAACTAATTCTGTACCTATAGCACAGTTTAACCATGCATCTAAAGTAATAAAAAACGACAAATTGATGATAGAAGAATTGTCGACCACAAACGGTGAATTCAAAAAAGTAAACGAATTTCTAATAAACGAGATCGAACTACTTAAAAAAGAGAACGATTTCCTCAAAGTCGAATTATTAAAAATTCATCTTAACGACAGTTTGAATGACTTGTCGTCAAATGAGCCGGCAAATTCAAGCTCCGTTAGTAATAGCTCTAGCAGTGTGCTGACAAACAACAGCAGTGTTTCATCTCATGACATATCAGCTAGATCGCTTGATAATTTAAGCCAAAAGCCTTCCGCTATGACCATGACTAGTCAAAAAAATCCAAAATCTCAAAATGACGCAAATGACAATCGAATTGATCTGTCTAAGTATTTAAACAATGAGGACGAAAGTGATGATGACATGTTCAACGAGCTGAGTGATCCAAACGATAGCTATACCTCATCAAACCTGAGTTTGCCACCACATGAATTTATTGTTGATTAAAAATTTTGTATTATACAACTTTCCAATTTTTGTCAGATTCGCGCTTCTTAACAAAAAAAAATTATTAAAAATATTTTAATTTAAATGTAAATTAATCTTTTTCCGAGCTATTGTAAAATAATTTTTATTTTAATGTACATAAACTTACTTGATCTTTAAACAGAACAACACCAAGAAATTACAAGTTTCTCTTAGTTTTCTCTTGTTTATAGTATTTAGATAATTTATATCTACATTGTAAAAAATTAAAGAAAAAAACACGAAAATAAAAAAATCAAAATTTGTATTTAGCCTGACGAACCATTCGAAATAATAAAAAAAATAAAAAATTCTAAAATTTAGTCTTTTTGAAGATTTAAAAAATATTTTTTTATCATTTAGTTTTATTATTTTACTTTTATTAAATTTATTTGATTAAATAAATGTAAATTTACTATTTTTTTAAAAGTTTTTTTTATTTTTCAGATAATTCTAGACTGACTGGGCAGGTTGTTGCTTGAACACGGATCACCTCTTTTTTACTAAAACACGGACCACCGCTTAAAGCACGAAGGAATATTAGATTAAACTTCGTTCAAGTGTTTTCTAGAACAAAATTTTATGCTCTTTCACGCGAAATTAAGACCTAAGATGTAGGACTTTTAGTTTTTGCTGCACTGATCTTTCAAATAAAAAAGAACGAAAAAAATTTACGGTTTACTATTTTTAGCCAGAACCAAGGCCCGCCTTCCGGTCCCCAACCTTTTCTGGTGCAAATTTTTGTGCTCTTTCAAGCCAATTTAGAGCTCCAATTTAAAGCTCCAGTGCCTCGGACTGCACCACCGTTCAAATGACAAAAATCTGGAATTTTGGATACGGACCACCGGAAAAAAATTGAACAAAAAACCTGCCTTCTGGCGCAAATTTTGTGTGAAAAGTTTGATTTGTTTTTCAATATAAAAAAATTGCTTAATGGTTTTTATTAAAACTACTTTTATGTTTGTTTAATTTTGCCTTTAAATTTGACATAATTATTATCGAAAATAGTTTTTTTTAAAAGTTGATGCTTCAGAATTATTTTAAATTATTGGTGTTAAATGAACTTTAACTTATGATTAGCTTTAAAGATCTTATTGATAATATCAAAAAAATTTATCTTTAAGATCGTAGTTTCACGTAAAATTACCAAAGTAAAAAAAATGAATTAAATTAAGTAATATAATTTTGACATTTTTTGACTTTTTTGAAATTTTTTGGGCCTGAAATCGGATTAAAATATCTTTTTTTCACATAATGGTGAAATTTTATTTGAAAATCGTAATTTTAAGTTAAAAAAAGTATAAAAGTAAATTTTGTACAAATTTTAATAAAGTAAATTTTAAATTATAAACAAAAACTCAAAATTAAGAAATCTTCAATTTTACACATCCCATTATAATTCAATGATTCGACTAATCTCCATTTTTTTCTTTAACCACTTTTATTACCTTGGTTTTTATTATTTTTTTTTTTAAAGAAATTGAAAATTAAAACAAATAAAAACCCTTTAAATGATTTGTATAATTTTGAAATTTTTCTTTCGTTAAAGATTTTTCGAAATCTTTGACCGCCATTTCTGCATCAGCTTCGGATAAAACCATTCTCTTCCTAACATGCTGTTTTAACTCGTTCCAGTTAAGTTCAATGGGATTTAAATCGGAAGTCTTTGGGGAGATTAAATCTTTATTTAAAAGAAATGACTCAAATATTATCGCCAAAGATTAATTACTAAAAAGCAATTTATCCAAACAATAATGTTCAAATTTAAAAAAGTAGTGCACATTAAAGAACGATGCTTTGGTTCGTTGTCCAGGTCTTGTTTAAAGTTTAAATAGTTCGTGACCCAAAACTGTAAAAAATAATCAGATAATATCTCCCGGTAAAGTTCTGCATTGCCGAATGGCTTGCGTGTTAGTCATGCAAGCAGAGGATCGATGGTACAAAACTCGCTGGGGGCGAAAAATTAATAAGAGATAGATAAATACTTGAACGGATAACTAAAAATGAATTAATTTATTATCAAAATAATATTAAAAAAAAATGATTGAATTTTTCTCAAAAATTCCAATAGCTTATAAATATAAACTAGAAATCAGTAAAGAAGCTTTTAAGTAAATTAAATTTAAGTTATTTTTTTATTTGGATTTCCCAATGCGAAAATGTCTGCCTTTACCATTGCTCACCTGTATATTTTCAAATTTAACTTCGCATTAATTGATTATCGGAAAAATTTAGAACATATTAAGCTTTTCTCATTATAATTTTAAATTTTGCCTCTCTCCTCTGATGAAAATTTATTTTAAAAAAAATGTTGAAAAATTGAAAAGAATAGCTCTTAATTTAAAAAAAAATAATAATTTAGATAAAAAACTTGTTTATTCATTTATTTTTTGAAATTGTATTTTTCTCAAATTTTGATTGAACCAAGACTAACAAGAAGATAGTATTTTAACTTTTTAGGCATCCTTAATTAAAATTTATGTAAAATTTTTGTTTTTAAATTATACTTAAAAATTTTCAAAAGTAGATGTTGAAAATAAAATACTCCAGATTAATTTCATATATTAAAAATTTCTAATTAAAGATTTTCTGTTTATTAATAAAATTATGTCCCATTTCAATAAAAAGATGTCTGTATGTCTTAAAATTTCCCTTTAGACCATGTTTTTGTTTTTAAATTATACTTAAAAATTTTCAAAAGTAGATGTTGAAAATAAAATACTCCAGATTAATTTTATATATTAAAAATTTCTAATTAAAGATTTTCTGTTTATTAATAAAATTATGTCCCATTTCAATAAAAAGATGTCTGTATGTCTTAAAATTTCTCTTTAGACCATGTTTTTCTTCGCCCATAAGATCTAGCGGACGATAAACAAAATTTCTAATCTACCCAACAATATTGAATCGGCTCACAACTTCATATTTTAGTAAAATATGTTTATTTTTCGGTCAGTTGTACAAAGGTGTCTAATAGTTTTGTTTAAATAGCTTATTAAAATATTTAAATTTCTAAATTGATTTTTTTTTTAAAGCGTGGATCAGTGTATATTTAGAAAATAATTTGAAAAAGGTATTATTTTTGGAAAAATCTTTTAATTAAAAAAAAGTTCACTGTATTTTATAATTGAAAGTATTGAAGAAACTTAATTATTGAAATTGCCATAATTTTCAATTATTGCTTTAATTTTTAGTTCTATAACTTTCAGTCCAAGAGAATTCAGATATTTTAAATTTGTTCTTCCAAAAAAATCGAAAAAAAATTAAGAATGTTCGATAATTATAAAAGTAATTTAAAATGAGCAATAATTATTTTTTAAAATAATTTATTTTAAATTTATTTTTAGATAAAAAAAGGGAGAATAGGGACAAAAAAATCCAGTATTCCAGTATTTTTTATTAAGGTTTGAAATTTCTAAAGATTAAATTTTTTTATTTCAAAAATTTACCTTCTTTAAAGAAGACATAATGGTTTATAAGTTTTCTAAAGACCTTTAATTCATATTGTGGATTCATAAAAGGAAAGCTTATGAAAATTAAAAAAAAAGGTTAAAATAAGGCAAAATAAAATGATAAAATAGCATTAGATATCAGTTAAATAATTTTTCCATTGTGAGCTTTAAGAAATTCGAACTTATTTTGCATTAGAATTTATTTGACAAAAAATTAAATTTTGTTAATGAAAGTTCAATACAATAAAAAAATAATTTCTATTCAAATGGATAGACTAAAAAACGGAAACATTTTCGAGTTTTGAATTGTATTTGAAAATCTGAATATGAATTCTTTGATATTTGATTAAAATTACCATTGACTTATATAATCGATATTCTTTAAAAAAAAAAGACATGAAAATAAAGAAATTTAAAGCAATTAATTTTACATTGAATCTTTTGCCCTGTTTGGCTGAATACATTGAATTATCAATTCTGAACGAAGCTGATGAATTTCTAATTTCCATTTAAGTTAGAAAACAACTTAGTTTATTAATTAAGTTCAAAATTACCCATGGATATCATTTGATGAAACAAATTTCCACGGCGTTTGACATTTTAAACCTGAATTAAATTATTTAATTTTTTTTAAAATTAATTATAAATCACGTTTACATGTAAATTCGTGAACAGTTGGTTTTGCCTGCATAGTTGCCTCTCTCTGGATATGCATATCGTCCTTGGGTAGCTCATATGTGGTGTAGTGTGACTGGAACGGAGGTTCATGATGCTGAGCATAAAAATTACAGTTACTTTTTATTTAAAGAATATCTCAAGAATAAAAACCTTTTTTCGAATATTCAAAGCATTTCTTCTATCCATGACCAATTGTTTCCTCAACGCTTCGAAATGTATAGCCTCACTGCCCATATTCAAGGAATAAGTCTAGTTTTATTTAAACTCTGACAAAAAATATCAATTATTTGAGCAATTTAAATATTTGATTTTGCTAAAAATAAAGGCTCTTCAGATTATTTTTTAATAAACATTTTCATGGAAATTTTTTGTTCGATTAAGTTAAAAAAAACAAAACACAAGCTAATCTTTTTTTAATACAAGCTAAATTGATATAATGTAACCATGGTTGCAGTTTGTTTTAAAAAAGCTTTTTTATTTCTTAGACTTTAAAACCTTAAAGCTAAATCACCATGCATTTGGGGAATCTTCGATGAACGCCAACTCTAATAAGGTTTACTAAACGCTTGAAAAATAAGTTTACATAAAAAAATAGCATTATTTTTTGGAATTTAAAATAAACAAACAATTAGTGAAATATTAAATAACAAATAGATAAATTGGAAGCAGAAAATTTTGAATTTTAACTTAATTTAAAATAGAACACAATCCTAAATAAAGTTTTAAAATGTCATTTTATAAGTAACTTTATTTAATGAACGCTTTGTAATCAATCAAGTACTTGACTATTAAAAAGTGCTAAAATTTCTTAGCGGTAAATCTTAATGGAAAAAGGATTTGTCATTCGAAAAAATTGATTTTAATTATTCACTTAAATTATTTAAAATATATATTGTTGGAACAATATTTAGCATTTTCAATGTTATGGAAATGGAGCCTTAGTAATAAAGTTTTCAATTTAAACAAATAAATATTCATTTAATATACTTAAATAAATATAAAAGTGTTGATATCTGTTTACAACTTTAGTTAAATAGTAAATCTAAATTGAATGGAAAACTTTATATTTAATTATAGACTCTAGATTGAAAATTAAAATTTATTTTAAAAGAGTAAATGGTTTTTGTATTAAGAAAAGAAGATTTAATAAATTCTAGGTGACAAAAAATAGAAACAAATATTAAAAAATCAAATTCTTTTCGAAAATGAGAACAACTAGTTTATTTATTTGTTGTTGTCCGAGAACTATAATAAGTTTTCAATTTTATAAAGTAGTTTACCAAAAATTTCTCAAATTTTTTTAAATAATTTTTTAATTTTTTGATTTTCAAGAGTTTTTCGCTATGTTTACAATTAAAAATTTTGATTTTTGTTGTAAAAAACAATTAATTTTATTTAAAAGCGTTTTAAAAAGAATTTCTTTTATTAATAATAAAAAATGAATTATAAAAAACAACAGGATTCCTAAATTTCTTGAATAAATCTTAAAATTCTGTTAATTCAAACTTGAGCAAAATGAACTTTAAAAAAATTTACTTTAACAATTTACCTAATTTAAGATTGAATCCCATTCATTGTTTATTTTATATTTAAACCTTTTTCCAGATAATATTTGATTTATTATTTTTTTATTAAATCAATAGCACCTTCATAATATAATATTAAATAATGTTAGATTGAATATTTTTGAATTCAACCATAAGCTTCTAAACAAATTTGAAGTCAGTTTTAACCAAAGGTAAATAAAGACTTTTTAATTATACCAAATATTTATTGTTTATTTATCACGTGAAAATTTTTCTAAGTGATGATTTGATAGAGAACAATGTTGATTAGAGATCACATGCTCGAATGTTAACTAAATTTATTTAAAATAAACAGTCAATTTTTATTATAAATTATTTTTAATTAATAATTGTTTTTATTAAATAAAAAATTTTAGTCAACTCTTGATTTATTTAAAAGAAAGCAGATTAATTCGTAATTTAAACCAGAATTTAGAGCTTTTTCGAAATAAAGATAAAATAACTTGGTAAATCAAACCATCTTCAGCAAAAAGAGGCCAAAGAGACGGCTTAAGATGTTAGAGGTTATTTTTTAGATTTCAAACTCTAAACTATTTGAATATGCTACCAGATGAAAAAATTTTTTTTTAAAGTTCTTCAAATCTTAATACAAAAAATTCAAGTTCATTTCCAAATGAAATAATTACCATTCAAACAAAGTAGTAATTTTACTGAAGAAACAAACTTATAAAATTTCTATTAAAAGTTAACTTAAAGTTCTCCTTATTTCGAAGAGTATCAGGCAAGGGTTCTTAATACTCGAAGTTAACTAATGGCTTTTAACTTTCAAAAATTAAATGAGAAAAAAATCAAACAAAAGAATATATTTTTAACTTTTTATTCAGACATCTTATAACCAATATTTATGTTACTTCCATCGATTCTTCTACATTATTATTTTGATCTTTCTTATCTTTCAAACTATCTTTAGATACTTTTGAGTTTGCACTTAAATCCATAACATCCTGCACTTGCTCATCTTCGTCAGTTTCATAAGCATCATCGTCATTTTCGTTCAAATTCTCCTTGTCACCATCAGCTTCATCGTCTGAAGCCACATTAGCCAATTTTTCCAGCAGCTCTTTTACGTGTGCCTTTAGTGCGTCATCCAAATAGCGCTGCTCAAATTTAATTTTTGAACTCATCTATTTAGCATCACAAACTAATAAATAGCTTATTGATTTAATAAAAATGTTCTTACCTCATGAGCTTTTTTGAGATAAAATTTGGCATTTGAATAATAATCTTCGCCCTTGCAGTAATTCACCCATCCTAGCATGTACCATATATAAACAACTTCATCATCTTCTTCGACCAGTTGTTCTAAAACAGTAACAGCCTTGTCAAATTCTTCAACTTCTGTTAATATCCTAGCTGTATTTATACGTGAATCGTAACTTAATGTAATAGCTTGACTTGGGTCTGTCAAAGGACCGCATTCACAAGCTTCTAAATATTTGGGCAGCCAATTTTCTACACTTTCTAAAATAAATTTTTTCGCCTGATCCATCTCATCCCTGCTGAGCCAGTAACTGGCAAGCAATTGAAGCGTTTCTGGATTTTTAGAATCATATTCAATCGATTTATCCAGATAAAGCTTGCATAAATTTTCCGCATCTTCTTCCATGCACAAATCGGTCAGATACAACTCTGCAATGGAGCAGAATGCAGTGGATATGTCAAGTTTTGTGACACTATTGGTATCGCTATCTTCATCTTGTTTTGATGTTGAAGGTTGATCTGTATCACCAGATTGTTTATTAAATTCAATTAACATGAGTTCTACGCCTTTTTTGTAAAAATTAACTGCTTCGATTCCGGACGAAAGTTGGGCTAAACACATGTATTTACTAAAACCATCGTCTGGACTGAGACCAACTAGTTTTTCATAAAGACTCTTCGCGCTCTCAACATTGCCCATTTCCATTTGAATCGATGCCATTGTGTCCAAAGCATGCAGGTTTTTTGGGTCTATATCCAAAGCTTTTTTGGCGTATTGAAAAGCTTTTTCGAGTTCATATTGATCCAAAAAGTCTTCAGCCTGGTAAATTTTATTAAACTTTGCTTGGAAATTTTTAGAATTACTTACATGATCCAAAAGTTCTTCAACTGATAGCTTTGATTTAGACTTCTTTTTTTGTTGGTCTTTTGAATTTTTAAAGAACTGTCAATAAAATTTAATTTAATTAATTAATTACTTTTAATAGCCGTGGATCTCTTTAATTTTCCCATTTTAAAATTTTTTTTCTCTAGTGGTTTGAATTGAAGCCAGCATGGATTTTTAATTTTAAATTATAAATTTATTTTTGAATGAAATTTAGGTTAATGTAGATTTGATTCACAAATTCAGCTTATATATTTTAAGTTTCAAAATTAAATTGATATTTTCTTAAAAGATTGATTCGATATATTTAAGAGGCTATTGATTGCATCTGAAATAAAAATTAAAAATCTGAAAATATCTTTTTTGAAAAAATAAAAAATTGAATTGAATTTTTTTAGTTAAAAATTTAGATATTTTTAAGAACAAACATTACGAATTTAAAGTTTTTTTTTTTTTATTTAATCTCATTAATTGAAATTTTCTTAGCAAAACTATTTGAACAAATGAATCTGAATTAATTTTATAGCAAAAAATACAAAATAGAAATGAATAAACTTAAGAGCTTATTTTTAAGAGACTCAAATTGGTATTGAATAGCTGTAAATAAATTCAATCTAATTTTGAAAAATAATCTTTTTAAAAGATTTTATAAAATACATTTCTTGATCAAACCCATTTAACTTACCAAAATTTTTTTTAATGCTAAATTTTTTTTTGTCAATTCTGACCTTTGTGGCTGTTTATGCAACCAGACTTTGAAAAAGTTATTTTGTGTTCTATTAACATTTAATTTGATCAAATTAACTATTTATCAAAAAAGAATTTATTTTAAATGATATCAGTATTGATGATTCAGAATAAACCCTTTTCCACTAGAAATATCCACTAAAACTAATCTTGGCATGCCACTTCATAGTCGGACTTGATTATTAATAAAAAATCTTTAAAAACAATTTTTCACCATCAAATTGCTAAAGAAGATCATAAAGAATTGTGTTTAATATTCCTTGAATAAAATATCTTAAGTATGTAGAATGTCCAAAAATAACTTTGCATAATATTATAGAAAATACCTTAGGTTGTACATTGAATTTTTTCACTGACACAAATTACAGAACCAATTTTGTACTTTTATAAAAAAAAATTTTGTTCAAAATTCACGATGGCTTTTTTTTTGGAAAATTTACTGAAATTCTAGTACAATTACTAGATTAAAAAATTTATGTTTTGTAAAGCGAGTAAGCTTTGGATAAATGGAAAAATTAAAATAGAGAGTTTGATGAATCTAGCAAAATCAATCTACTTTGTTCAAAATTACCAAATTGGGAGAAAATTTAGCGATTTTTAAAAATAAAAGATTTAATTTATTTAATAATATTTCGAGGGTATAAATAAATAATTGATGAATTGAAATGAAGATGTGATATTCGAATCAATATTATTGGAATTTTAAAAAGGAAGCTTTGAAATTTAGCAACTTTTTAATTGAAACTTCTTATTTGAAGACTTTTCTATAGAATTTAATAATTATTTTTAATAATTAAGAATATGCTTTTTTTTCAAAAAACCACCTAGATAAAGATTAAGTCATTTATCAATTAAATCCTTTTAATTCTTCTTATCCCAGAGTCGGCATTTTGAAAAAGATAAAATTCAATATTCGAAAAATATTCAAAAAAAAATCATTTAATAATTTTATATTAAATTTATTTAATTAGACATTATCACTTAGGTTTAGTTTGAAAATTTGAAAATTGAAAAAATTAGCGCAAAAAAACTCAGGACATTTTAATTTGATCAAAGATTAAAAAAATTATTTTTTGCATTGAGCAAATTTTTTGTTTCTGTGTAGGAGTAAAAAAGTGGTTTTAATTTTTCTTATTCTAAAAAACTTCTAATTCTAATATTTTGTAATGTCGAGTATTAAAGAAATTTACTCGGAAGCAAAAAAAGCCCTAAACGCTTCAGCTACTGACCGAGTTGTCGGCCGTGAAAAAGAAAATGATGAGATATACGAATATCTAGCCAGCTGTTTTGAGAATAAAACTGGTTTAAGCATGTACATAAATGGTCAACCTGGAACTGGAAAAACATTCTCTGTTAATACCATGCTTGACAGCCTCAAGGTAAAAATAACCTCTCACTTAGAATTCTTAAAAATTTTGTTTAAGGATGAGTTTAAATTCAAAAAAATATTTCTCAACTGCATGTCTATCAAAAACATTCAAAATTTGTACAAAACGGTCCTATCTGAAATGATATCAAATAACATAGATTCAAATCTATCATTGCCAAGAAGATGTACCAAAGAAAGCTTGCAAAAACTGATTGAGTCAACCATTACTTCAATAAAGCACCATTTAATCCTGGTCCTAGATGAGATCGATCAAATTGAGGCGACTATAAAAACCAGTTCTGATATTTACAGACTATTTGAATTTCCATATTTACCAAATTCAAAGTTGATTCTGATCGGAATTGCCAACTCTTTAGATTTTACCGACCGTCTTTTGCCTCGACTGGAGCTAAAACCTGAACACAAACCCAAGGTCATTAAATTTTTGCCTTATACCAAAGAGGATATAATTAGCATTGTAAAAGACAGATTGGCCAAGGTACAACAAATGAATGATAATTGCGTAATTATTGATGACAGAGCTTTGATGCTATGTGCCACTAAAGTAGCGTCAACAAATGGAGATATTCGAAAAGTGCTTGACATTTGTCGCAGAGCGATAGAATTCAATGAACAAGAAGCGAAATTTAATAATATCGATGCAATAAAAACAGTCAACATAGCTCAAATGATGAAGATATTTAATCAAGTAAACCCAATAACAAATTCTAATCTAGACCGAAATTCGATGCCGCTAATGCAAAAGATACTTTTGTGCACAATTTTGCTTTGTAATATTGAAATGAAAATTAAGGAAATTACCTTGTCGAAAGTAAGTTTTTTTAAAAATAATCTTTATTTTTTAATTTTGGCTATTAGTTATTTGAAAAATTTAACAAAATTTGTAAATCTTATTCAACTAATGTTGATAGCGAGTCGGAATTTGTGAATTTATGCACCATGATTCAAGATAATGGCTTAATAGAAATAAAAAAAGCCAAAGAAGTCAGAAACTATAAAGTAATTTAATTCAAAAATCGGTCGCAAATTTTTATTTTTTTTTAGTTGAGCTTGAAAATTGATGAACAAGAACTAAAAGAGAAATTACAAGACGAAACTTTTATGGCTGACATATTGTTCAATAAGTCTTATAAATAAATATATATACTTAATTGGGACAATTTTTTTATACTTTAACATTTTTATATATTTCAAATTACTAATAAATAACAAATAAATAAAAAAAGTATTCTTCTTTTTTGGTTAAATGTAAATCTAAAATAATCACAACGCAAAATTAGTATCTTTTTAAGCTTTAAAAAAAGAATAATGGCAGCTTTCATTATTTAAATCGCATAATTGGTTCGATGCGCTAGCAGACCAGAATATTAAAAAAATTTGTCTAATTTTGTGAACAAAAATATTTATTCATGAATTTGATATTTTTTGTTAATTATTATTTTATACATTTTAATTTTCATAATAACCACCACAAACAGGACCAGCTAACAAATCCATTTCCACTTTCAATTGCTCCTTTTTTTCTGTTAAGATGTTTCATTCTGTTAAGTTTTAAAATTTCATAGGGCTAATTATAGCATAAAACGATCATTTATTATTTTAACATAGAGGTAAAAATTTATCAACTCTTTATTTCATAGATCAAACCAATTTCTTCTTAAAATTACATATTTAAACAAAATTTAACTTTTTGTTAAAATAAAAAAGAACTTTGAATATTTGTTATCTTATTCTTTATAACTTTTTGTTAAGCATCAATTTGAGTATATTGCTCAACGAAACAATATACAACTGGCTCTTTAATATAAGGGAATAACTTGTGCTATTTTTTTATATTTTTTGAATGTTTAATTATTTAAAAACATTCAAAAAAATTGAAAGCTTAAATAGAATGAAAAATATAAAATTTATTTGAATAAATTGTAAACATAAAACGAAAAATTTGTAGAGAAAAAAATAAATCAAATTTAATAAATATTGAATCATCGAAAATTTCTGAATAAAAAAATTAAATTTTTTTAGTCTTAATGTTTAATTTATTGTGACTCGAACCAATATTTTTTTTATCAGATAATAGAATTCTTATTTTCAATCTTTTAGAAGCTTTCAAGTAAAAGTAAAATCAATCAATTATATTTTGTTTAACTAACCAAATTAAAGTATATTTTTCTATTTGATTTTCATCTTCATTAATTACACAATTTAATTTATTGTATATAGTTTAAAATTTGGTAAACGTGAACTTATACAAAAGAAAGAAGAGTCGTTAATAAAGGCTCAAAATTTGGAATTATAAATCAATTTCAAAAAAAAAACTTCAATATTTAATCAAGATTCTAAAAAACAAGATTTGTTTATAAATAAGACATAATGCTTGCTCATTAAAACTCCAGCTTACTAATCATCCTATCGAGCTCTAAAACCAAAAACACTTTTATGTAGCCTTATTTTTTAAAAATATCTGACTTAACAATCGAAAATCTTAATGTTTTAAAATAATGGAAATATATTGAATTTCATTAGATAATTTCTTGCCAAATTCATGTTTAAACGGTAATTATTTCCGTGTTTAATTGGGTAAACATTTTATAAAACCAATTTTGAATTAATGCATAAAATCAACTTTTAACAAAATCAAGTTTTTTTTGTTCAGAGTTTGCATTGATAAAAAATAAGTAATTTATTTTTGATCATGTCTAAAGCAAAAAATCATTACTCGAGTGACAAATACACATCAATTGCCAAAAAACCAGGCAATTCATCCAATTCAGAAAGTTCAACAGATGATGGAAACGGCTCACCAGTTCAAAATCAGCAACCAGTTCGAGTTTTAAAAAATTCACTAAGCGCCATTTCATCACCTAATATTCGTAATAACCCCTCTTGCTCAAGTATATCAATGAAAAAACATCGTTCCAACACTCGAAAAGAACAATTCCAATTTTACCTTGATAAATGTATGAGGGGGCTGTCGCATAGTATTAACATCATTAAAGCTCTTATTATGCGTCTGGTCTTTTCTCTACACTCATTGATAGCTATCATTTATGTTTATTTGGTTAAACAGGATGAGTGGTATTTTTTAAATTTTTGTGGAGTTGTTTTTCTTTTGATCGAACTCTTCATTACCATAATTCGCCGCAAAGGAAAAGAGCCTAGATGGTAATTTTTGTATTCAAAATTCATAATTCTTAATGCTATATTTTCTTAAGAGTAAAAACTTGAATTTTTTTTATTCTAACTTTTTAAAAATTTCTCGAGTTTGTGACAAAAAGAATTTTTTAAACTAAAAAAGATAATTTTTTTAAACCGATTTCTTGATGGATTTTAGCTATGAGAAATGATTTTAAAATTGTAAAACACATACCCGAGACTCAAGTTAAAAAAAAAAATTAAAAAAAAAATTATATTTATCTATAATAATAATAATTTAAGCTACAGCAGGAGACCCGCGAAGCAAGGCTATACGTAACCTCGATATGGTAGCTGTCTGGTATTTACATACCATAGTAATAAAGCTATTTTGTAATTTTACAATAAAAAAATAAAAAAAATAAAAGTAACGTAATAAAAGCTTAAGTGTTTTCCGTTATTTCATTTTTTAATAATTATCCAGCTGGTTTTTAAAGCAATTCTTCGATTGCGCGTTGATTAATTCGGCAGGCAGCTCATTCAAACTGTTCACTACTCTATTTGTCAGAAAGTTGTCTCGTTGTTTTGTCTTGGTGAGCTGCTTAGTCATCCTGTGCTGATTACCTCGAATGCCGAGCTAAAATCATTCGTGATCTTAGAAAACTCTATTAGATCGCCTCTTTCTCGTCTCACTTTTAAGGTGGTAAGTTCTAACTCGGCTAGTCTTTGTTCGTATTCAAGATGTTTGAGATCATAAACCAATTTTGTGGCTCGCCGCTGTACCTATTCTTGTATGTTTATATCTTTTTTTTGTATAAGGGTTCCAAGCAGCAACAGCATACTCTAAGTGCGGTCTCACAAAAGCTACATACAGTTGCCTGATAGTGCTTATTGACTAGCACTTGAATACTTGTTTGATTTGCCCTAAAATAATGACTTTGTTTTCAGCTTGTAATGCTTGGTGGTTCCATTTGAGGTCGCTTGTTAAATAGATTCCGAGGTCTAGCTCCATACTGGTTTGATCCATTTGTACGTTGTTCATTTGAAATGTTTTTTCTTTAAAAGCCTATCTATGTCAATTTGTAATTCCTGCACATCGAGGCGGTTCTTGATGACAGTGAGGAGTTTTGTATCGTCCGCAAAGAGCTTTATCAAGCTACTGACTACGCTTGGCATGTCGTTGATAAATATAACAAAGAGGAGCGGACCAAGGACAGATCCTTGTGGGACTCCGCTTAGCACTTCTTTTCAGCCAGAGACAGTCAGATATATATTACAATTATATTTATATATATATTTACTTTATCTTTATTTTATTTATTTTATTTTATTTTATTTTATTTTATTTGAAAAATAATTTAGGAGTTGAACTCCAGGGCAGTTTCGAGCGGTTTAATCCCTCTTTTCAGCCCTCTTATTAGTAAATTTTATATTAAAAAAGCTAGGGTGTTTTTGATTAAAAATTTTCAATCTTTATTTAATGTGTATTAGAAAAGGATAGATAAAGTTGGATTTATTTTTAACAGCCTAATCTAATTAGTAATTTTTAAAAATTTTGGCTCCAGTCTTAGCAAGTCCGATTTACAAAAATATAAGCAAAATTTTATATTAAATTATCTAAAGAATTGAATACTAGAATGAAAAATGTATCTAGTTTTTTAACTTTTAAAGCTATTCTTCATGTATTCTAAAAACTTTCGATTTATTATTTAATTAATAAAGTTTTTTTAAAAACCTAAGTGATTAAAGATATTTTCGATTTAAATTTTCATTTCATCCCTAGCCCAAAATTAGTTAATTGATTAATCATTTAAAAATTTTAAAAGGTTTTTTCCATGTTTTTTCATTTACATTTGCACAATGATTCCTCCCATTTGGTTCATAGAACTGACAAGGATCGAACAAGCGAATGCAAAAAGGCGACTAAACTACACTGATTTAGATCCATTGGAAACCCTTTTCGGTCTATCCGAACATCTAGGAATAAATGATCAATCAATTTTATCTAATGCAGTAAATATTAGATAAATCTTTTGAAAAATTTTAATCTCTCTGTTTAAGAAAAATTTGCAACAGCTGGACATAGGCACTATTGCTGTCACAATGGAAATTTCACTTTTAATGCTAGTAATTCTAGGTCGTTGGTTTTTGCCCAAAGGCAACATCAGTCGCAGCACCTTATCCCAGCTTTTACTTGTTTACATGAGTTTGGCATCCGACATTGTTGATTTACTTAGTCTGCTGAATGAGACCCAGGTACAAGAATCATCTACGATGCCCTACTTCACCTTAGCAATTTTCTCCTGGAGTCTTTTCCAGTTTAGCCTTAACTTGGTTGTCACTAGAGGCAGAAGTTTTCAGAGTGTTACGTTAGAGGATGAGGAGCAAGAGGATGAAGAAGAAGTAATAGAGGATGAAAATGTATCTAAATCTTTTTTGGAAAAGCTGCACACTTATGCCATCAAAGGTAAAGAGCCCATAAAAAATAGTAATGCATCAAAAAAATGCTCGAACAGAAAATGCTTTAGGTTGGATATGCTGGATACCGAAATGTGGAGTATTCTTATCACTTTGGTATTTCAAGACGGACCTTTTTTTGCTTTAAGACTCACAGCTGTTTTCAAATATGATGTTAGAACATTTGTAACCATGTTTTTTACATGCAAAAATGCGATCATTTTATTTTTACAAATTTATCGGCTCTCAGCAATTTGTACCGAGGCAAAAAATGAAGACAATGATGCGATGGTTTCGAATAAAGCGGATGCCATTTCGTCTTTGAATTCAGCAGCCAGCTTTTTGGATAAATTTGTTGTTTTGTCTTATGCGCAAAATGTATTGATAAAAAAATCAGATGATAAAACAAGAAGCAGTCAGCAAATAATGGAAGAAATGGAAAAACGACTTCTTTCAATGAGTCCAATAATTCTAAAATCTACCTTAAGCAAATTGTATTCATATGCCGTTGTTCTTACTCCAAATTATAATTTAAGCGTTTCATGTTGTGATTGTGATTGTCACTTAAAAGAGTATTCAAATATTCCTTAAGAATTTTATAATGCTGTTTTTTTTTATTAAGTTTTTTCGATTATTTTTATACGGTAAGTAGAATTTGTAAAGAAATAAAAATGTTTTAAAAAAAAAGTAAACATAATTAGAATTTTTTTTGGAAAAAATTTGAAAAAAATAAATTCAAAAAGAAAATTTGTAAACAAAATTTAAAAATTTTTTTAAATTAAAAAAATCTAACAAACTTTATTATAATATGTACGATGCTGCTTTTTCATTTAAATTTTTGAAAATTTTCTTTGAGTAAATAAATGATTTTTTTTAATATTTTTCATGGACAAGGCGCTATCTTAAAATCAGAGTATTAATTTATAATTCTTAATTTTTCAAAAATTGAAAAGCCGCGTTGTTTTTTAAACTTTCAATAATTTAATATCTTTCAAGATTCTTTATTTCAGTATTTTAGATCGAAGTTATGATAAAACCAAAATTATTTAATAATAATAACAATGATGATAATGTTTATTCAATAAACATCGCCAAGGTGATGTAAAAAAAAAAATAATTAAAATAAAATTATTTAATAATATTCTTTGTAATTTTTCAAATTATATTATGTTAAATTCTTATTTTTCTTTACTTAACTTTAACGTAACTTTTATGTCCTTGATGGATGGACGTCTGTGGTGGATGGTGGTGGGTTAGTAAATAAATAAACAAAACTTAAATTATAATGTAAACTTTATTTAAATCAAAAAAACACAACTGAACTGAAAAATAACTAAAATAATAACTGAATCTACGTCTAGTTGTTGTTAATAGTTTATTTAATATTTCAAAAAGAAAAAAAAAAAAGAAGCTTTTAGTAATGAAACTCCTTTCGCCATTGGTATTTAAAATTTAAAAAAGTGTCCATATAAAAAGTTGTGTTGAATTAATTAAATTAATAAAATGACATTAGAGGTTGAAAAAAAAATCGGAAATGTTACAGAAAAACAGTTGTCCATTGAAATAGCTCATTTGAGACTTTACAAAGGAGGGTTTTAAGTTCAGAACTTCTTGAGCTTTCGACAAAAACATCAATTTAATCCTGTATGAGTGAAGTAATGAGTGTGTTTTTACATATTAAACTTTTTTTTATGTACTTTTCGAGCAGAATTCTGAGTCTAGACTCAATTCTATCAACCTTTTGGTCCTCGAAAAGGCCAGAAAGTTGAATGGAAGGTGTGTCATAAGGTAAGTGATAGATTGATTTAAAACATGTATTTTGAATTACTTGCAGTTTTTGAATGTTTGTCTGGGAGACACGGGATAGGATGAAAAAACTTTAGTCTATATTGGAACCTATAAGTGCATTAGAGACTCCAATTAAGGTTTTTTTATTTAACTTCCACGATCTGTGTGACAAAATTTTAATTAAATTTACGCGATCATGACATCTAGAACGAATGAATTCAACCTGGGAGTTGAAACAAAGATTTTAGTCAAATTTTATTCCAAGGAAGACTGAGGAGTCAGTATTTGTTTTCCAAATAGTTTTAGACTTAGCTTAATGTTTTTTGACGGATTACCAGAGTAATAAATGTAGCTACATTTTTCTGGAGACATCTTTAGCCTCCATTTTTGTAGCCACAGCTGCAATTTTTTAAGATAGCTATTTATAATGTTAGCAATTTTGTCATATTTTTTAAAAATAAAAAATGTCACCAGGTCATCGGCAAATAACAATGAGTGGTTTTTTTGGTCATGCTTGGGGATTATTAATAAAAATAGTAAAGATTAAAGGACTAATGACTGCACCCTGGGGAACTCCAGTATCTATGGATCCTGAATCCGAGACAAAGTTATTTACTTTCACAAAAAAACTTCGATTTTTTAAAAAGTTAACCTTCCACTCCAGAATGTCGAGAGGGCCCCCAATTTTGGTAAGTTTGTAGATTAAATCACTGTGCCATACCTTGTCAAACGCTTTAGAGATGTCGAAGAAGAGGGAACATACTTTTATCTTTCTAACTAAAGTTTCAGAGACCTTTTGAGTTAAAAATACCAAATTGTCGGAGGTACGTTGGTGCTGTCTAAAACCAGACTGTTCCTTGCAGATAAGACTCTTGTTTTCAAGGAAATTGTAAAGCCTACTTGTAATAATCCTTTCAAGAACTTTTCCAAGACAGCTAGTGACACTAATTGGCCGGTATTTAGACGGGTCAGAACTAACTTTTTTTTTGGGGATCATTGTTATTTTAGAGGTTTTCCAAGCTTCTGGGATTTCGGATGTAGCTAGACAGAGGTTGAAAAAACTCGCTAGACCGAGTATGAACGAGTCAGGGAGATTTTTCAACATCCGGTTACTTAAGTTGTCAGGTCCAGGGGCTGACTCGTCTTTTAGTTTTCTAATGTTTTTCTTTAGCTCTTCAATTGTGATTTTAGGAAAAGACTTTTCGGCATTCAAATAATGATTGTCTTTCAGATAATCCTTATTTGATACAAATTCTTCGACCATGTCTCGAAAGTCATTGTCGAAGGAATCATTTCTTTCTTGAGTAAAGGTTTCCCCAATAATCTCTTTAAAAAGTGTAACTTTTTCGGAATCTGTTTTAAACTCTTTTGAATTGAGGACCAGTTTGGGATAACATTACCGGTGGAGTTTTTTTTTAACGAATTAACTTTTTTCCAAAAAGGACAGGAAGAGTTTGGATTAGGCCCAAGAGACTTAAGAAATGTATACCAATTCTCGCTTTTGAATTTTTCTATTTCAAATCTGATTTTATTAGAAAGCTTATTAAACTCCGTCCTGGTTAATCTTGTCTTGTTTTTGACTTTTTAACACTTTGCGTTTAGAAATTAGCTCTACTAAATAGGCCAGAGGTAATTTTTTAAATTTTTTTGGTGGAAATTTAGGAATTGCAGAGTTTGCTGCGTCTAGTATTTGAGTAGAAATTTTACTGTTAATGTGATTTATGTCACCTGACAGCAAGTCAAAAACACAAGAGTTCAGACTTCCCTTAAATTTTTCCCAGTCAGCTTTCCTATAATTGAGAGTAGATCTGTGATTCCTTTCAATTTTCATCGATTAATCATGGTTTTCTTTGTGACTTGGTAAAATGAATCTTTTAAAAGATATTTGATTTGATTCAATTAAAGCCTTTTTTTCTTCCTTTTTTTCGAAATTTTTGGTAATATTAACCTAAAATTTAATTTTGATCAAATTTGAAGAAAAAAAATAAAATTACGCAAAAAAAAACATTAGATCAATAAAGAGATCTAAATAACTTACAACCAAAAAGAGTAAATGATTTCTTGATACGAATTAACATATTTTTTTCTTTGTAGCCTTTATCACTTGACTTTTTTATTTCTGATTTGTATTGAAAATAACACCGAGAACTCTTCGGTTGCTGACGTAGCTAATTGCTTACCATTTGTAAAGTAAAGAAATTTTTTTCTTGTGACCATTAAGAATGACCACATAGAATTTAATTAATTAAATAGAATAATAATTAAATAGTTATTTGAATTAAAAATTAAAAAAACATCTTATCATATGATTTCTTTAATATTATTTTTGATTAATTTTTTCAAGAATACTCAAGAATTACTAAATAAATTAAGAGAAAAATTCCTAGATAATTTAAATGAGACCATGGCTTTTTACCGCAAAAAAAAATTTTGAAAAATTCTTGAAAAAAAAATTGCAAATTTAAGGTATATTTATAACATCAGTGATAAAAGATATCATTATCTGCTTTTGAAACTTACTAAATATTCAAAGCAGAATCATATAATGTAATTTTTCTTTTTCAACTTATCAAATTTATACTTGTATTTTAACATTTTTTTTCTCTAATCATTTTGTAACTATAAAATTTTTCATATTTTACTTCTTCTTCTTGAAATTGATTTTTGAAACTTTTGAAAAGCGTAAAATTCATTACAAATCGTTCGGTTTTAAAAGCTAACTAATAAAAAACTATTAATTCAAAATATTTAAAAATATTTTTTTGGTTCTACACATTTAATTATTTTTATATTACATCATTATCTTATTAATTGTTTATTAAAATTAAAAATACGGAAGAGTATTTAAGTTAAAAAATAAGTCCAATTCAGATTATTAACTTTTTTTGCAGTAAAAAGCCATGGTCTCATTTAAATTATCTGGGATTTTTTCTCTTAATTTATTTTTGAGTATTCTTGAAAAAATTCATTGCTTAAAAAAATCATATGATAAGATGTTTTTTTTAATTATTTTAAAAAGTGATTCCGTTCGTTATTCAAAAAGACGAGACTGATCTAACAATTATACCAATTATTTGATATAAAGCATTTGGTTGAACTTTTTATTTATTTTCAACACATTTTACCAGAATTTTCTAAATTTTTCTGAATTTTACCGTTTCAGAATTCGTTTTTACTTAAATTTACCAAAAACCTTAGCATCAAATCAGTACTGTAAACTAAGTTTTTAAATTTGGAAGTATATAAAATAATTTTACAGTATTTCACAGAAAGTTAGAATAAAGTTTAAAAAAATAAAAATATTGTTTTTAAGCAATTAAAAAAATCGTTAACTATAAATTTTTTTCAAATAATAGCTTTTTAAAAGTAAGACTACCTTAAAATCCGACAAAATAGAGAAAAAATGGGTAAAAATAAAATAACTGATCAACAGAGATGGCATATTGCATGTTTTTTTGAAAAATCAGACAAAGACTGAAAGAGAAATGGGAGAGTTAACGAAATAATGAAAAAAAAAAATCTAATAGAAAAAAAAGTTTGATTCTAACTTTTTGTGACATACTGTACAGAAATATTCATTAAATCTTTTAATCAACATCATTATGAAAAAAAAATTTTAAAATCAATTTTTAATAAAAATTTTTCAATATAATAAATAAAATGAATCAATCAATTAAATAATCAATACTAATTTCTTTTTCTTTTATTTCTATTATTCTGGCAGCGGAGCAACAGGTAAAACCTTGTTAATTATTATAGAGAAAAAATAAGAAACATTAAGAAATTTTGACAGATCCTTTGAACTTTCTTTTAAAACGATATCAACAGAGACTGGGTTAGAGTTTCTAAAGTTTATTTAAGTTTTTACTCCAAGTTTTTCTTTCCATATTAAAATACTCGTATATTTTGTTATAAATTTTTTTTATCTCGTTCTAAAATATATTTTTTTAATTCTACATAATTTTTAAAAAAAATTAATCTCAATTATTCTCAGGTCTTAGATTCTGAAGAAGTCAAAACGCGTCGATCGTATTTTGAAATAAAAATATTTTTTATAGAAATATGATGTAAATTTTTAATTAAATTCTGATTGAATAAATTCATTAAATAACTATAATTTGTCAATGTTCATAAACGATTTTAAAAAAATTTAAGGATAAAAGTTAGTTATATTTGCTTCAAAAGAAAAAAAACATGTTTTTTCTAATAATTTTGTTTAAAATTTTTTAAAATATTATTTTTATAATTTTTTTTCATATTTCTAATTTGGATTAAATATGTGTTCAATAAACGAAGATGTTCACGTTGAAACCAAACCTGACCTAAGGTTGTAGATTATAAATTGAAATTAATTTATTAATTACCATTTGTTTAAAGATTATTTAGAAAATGTCTAAAATGTGATCAAAACTCAGTCGTTGTTACCCGAATAAACGATGCCTTATGCAAGTATTTTGATTTGAAAAAATGATTTCAGCCTAATCAATCTTTTTCCTAAAAGATCTTGTTTTATTGAATATTTTACTCATAAATTTCGAGCAACTATTGGCAAGAGTAAAATTTTCGAAAAAGATGAACTAGTCTTATTACCTTATTCAGCCAGTGGGTCATCAGTGGCCATGCTCCATTTAATAAAACAAGTAATCATGCTCAAAATTAATTAATTTGATAAGATAAAGTTCTATTTGAAAAAAAATTATCTAAGGGAATGAGTGAAGAAGCGAAAAAGAAATTTACATTTAAGATTGTTTGCTTGTACATCGAAGATTCGTTTGACCGAGACGCAAATGAAGCTGGACGAGTTGAATTCCTGAGACAAGTTGAAAAATCAGTTGAAACTTTTGGATTTAAATTTTACTTTTCTCTTTTCGAAAATGTAAAACTTTTTAATTTTAAGATATTAATTTTTTAAAAGATTTAAAGTGTTTTGAAGAAAACGAAAGCAAACTTTGTACAGATAAGATCGAAGAATTAAATTTTAATTGTGATAAAAGAGAAAAATTTCTGAGCTTAATAAATTCATGCAAAAGTCAAACTTCAAAAGAAGAACTATTAAAACGTCTAAAGTAAAATTATTTTTTTCAAAATTAAATTTAAAAAATAAAGCTTAAAATTTTTAGAAATCAGCTAATTGAGCGAGTTGCTAAAAAATTGAATATAATCAAGATTATATTTCCGATTTCCTGCACTAAGCTAACTGTAGACATGTTGACGAATTTCGCAATCGGGAAAGGTGCACACCAAGCAACAGAGATGGTAACTCAAACTGTATTTATCTTAAAAAAAACTCAAAAAATTTAAGTCACTAGAAGAAAGAAATGTTTGTGGACACATTAACCTTAGACCTTTGAGGTAATTTATTTATTTTCAAATTAATTTCTATGATTTTTACTTTAGGGAATTGACATCCAAAGAAGTCGCTTTTTATAACCATTATAGAAATTTAAATGACAAAATTTTGATAAAAAAATCAACAATAGAAGTGAATTTATTTTATTTTTAATCTAGCTTTGAATTAATCGGATTTAAAAGAATGTTCCAAATTCGACCATCTATAGACTTACAGAAAAATTCATTAACGGACTTCAAAATGATTATCCAACTACTGTTCCAACTATTTTTAGGTAAAGTTATATTTTAAAAATTAAAGCGCGCTGAAAAATTTTTGCAGGACAAGTGATAAATTAACACCAAATGATGACTTATCTCAAGATCAAACTTGTATCATGTGCAGCTTAGCTATCGATACTGACAAAAGTGTTTCAGCTACAAGTTCGGCAATCAATGATCTTCAATATTCGATTACAATCTCTCGGATCGAAAAAAATTTAAAGTAATTGTTTTTAATAAATTGTCCAAATAAAAATTTTTTATTTAAATATTTTTCAGTGAAAGAAAATTTCTAGTAGATAATGTGTGCTACTCATGCTCAATTGTTCTAAATGATCTGGTAATTTTTTAATTCTAATTTTATTTTGATTAATAAGTTCTTTATTAAAGACTAGTGTCACTCTTTTACCGGAAAATATGAAGCAAAAATTAAGGTATAAATTTTTTGATTCTTTTAAGGATCCTTAGCTTAAATCTTAATTTCTAAACCATTAATTAATATTTTTTAATTGCATTCCTGTTCGAATAGATATATCATATAAAATTCAAGCTATTTTTTATAAGTTTTTTAGAAGAATATGTCTTTTTATAGAAATATTAAATTTTGGTAAAGAATTAAGCTTTGAAAATTGGAACACAAAAAAAATAATAAATTATTTTACTTTTGGTTTTAAAGGGACAATATGAAAGAGCAAATCAAAGGATATCTGATTGAAGATTGATTTATTACTATTAATAAATAATTTTTATGCATTTTTTTTTAACTTAATTCAAAAGCATACCCAAATTTCAAAAGTATTTAATTTAATCTCTTACTCGACAAAATCAATTTTAGAATTTGAATCAATAAACAAAATGGCAATTTAAAGTTCATTATCATGATCACATGATCAAAAATTAATAGATTAAAATCTTAATAAAAATGAAGTAGTAATCTTTTATAATTTTTTTTTTAATTAAACATTAAAGGTTAATTTTTATGATTAAAAAATAAACAATTTTTTTTTTCTAATTGATCTTTAATTAATTAATTCTAGTAAAATCTTTTTTCAAAATTTTAAGAACAAATTTAAAATCCACATTAAGATATAAGAATTATGGCTTTAAATGATATTTTAGTACACTGTAATCTTTTAAGGTAACATTTAGACTCTAATGTTACATTAAGGGAATATTAACTCACCACAAATGAAAATCAGCTCCCCACAAACACGAAACTTTTCAACACAAATGTCTTTTTAACACAAAAAATTTGTGTGTAAGAGATTAAATATTTATTAATCATAAATTCAAAATAAATTTTAATAAAATTTTATTTAATAATCGTTTAATAAATCGTTGCTATATATGTAATTTTATGTTTATAAGTTTATAAAAATAAAGCCAATTTTACCAATTATCCTGTTGAATACCATTTTTCCGAATCTTTTGGTCTACCACGCTTTTGTTTATTAACAAATTCATCGTCTTTTAACAAGCTTTTTAAAGCTAACTGGTGAGAACAAAGCCAAATTTGACAAAATATTTACAATCACAGTCTTTTTTTCTTGCATTTAAAGTGTAATAATCATTAAATTTATAAGTATATTTTCAAACACGTTTAAATTTTTTCCAGGTGGTTTGTTTCTTATTTCTTAGCTGCATTGAAGCTTTATGTTTAATTTTAAATTTGAAAAATTTAAATTTTAAAGAGAAAAAGATTATTTAAAGCTTTGAAAATTATTTTTTTTTGTGTTGAAGAGTTTTTAAATTTTTCTTAACATTTGTGTTAAAAGGTTTTTCAATTTGTGTTTAAGAGTTTTAGGTATGAAATTTTCATTTTTGTGTTGAAAAGTTTTGCGATGTGGGGAGAAGACTTTCATTTGTGGGGATGAGTGAGACCCTTACATTAAAGTAACCGAATTTTTCTTATTTGTGAATCATCGAATAAACTTTTATTTTGATTAAATTGAATTTTCCTTCTCATTTGAATGTTGCTCTAAAATAAATTGTATTTTAGATTTTATTAAATTTAAAAATATTGCCCTTTTGTAACAAAATCATCGTAGTTTGTTTGTAATAGAGGGAAAAAATAGTTAATAGTTGTTTTTTTTTATTATAGATAATGATAGTTTGTAATAAGAATAGAATTAATAAAAAGCAGAAATATGGTCTTTTAAACGAAATAATTTTTAGAAAAAAATTTTATTTTTTATTTTTTAAAAAAATAAGTTAGAAATTATTTTAGCAATTTTTTTAGATTTTTATTCTTACAAGAAAACAATTTACTAAAAATTATTTGATAAAATTTGGCTTAAATTTAAAAATTGAATTTAAACGTTTTTACTCTAAGTTTTTCTTTCCCTATTAAAATACTCCTATAATTTGTTATAAATTTTTTTTATCTTGTTCTAAAATATATTTTTTTAATTTTACATAATTTTTAAAAAAAATTAATTTCAATTATTCTCAGGTCTTAGATTCTGAAGAAGGCCACTGTTAGTCAAAACGCGTCGATCATAATTAAATATAAAATGAAATAAAAAATTTTTTTTATTACAAATTTGATAGAAATAGTTTATTTTTTATTATTTTTTATTAAATAAATGTCCATTTTAAAAAATGAATCTTGATCAGGAATATACTATTATATCTTTTTATATAAAAAATCGAATAGATTTAATTGTAAATCCAAACTTACTAAAGGAACATTTATCATAGATTGATAATTTCCATAATAAAACAATTTAAATGAGATATGTGAATTTTTTATATTTGAATTTCAAGATAAGAGCAATTGTTATAAATTCAATGATAATTTTATTAATAATTCAAATACACTTAAAATATATTTAAAAAATTAAAAGAAAAATGTCGGAAATATATGAGACTAATTACTGGAATCCTGGCAAAGTTTTAGTTTTTGCCGATGGTCAATTTGAAAGAGAATCGAAACTAAAATACATTCAAAATGACATAGCTATAATTAGCAAAGTCTTCGGCAATCTTAATTACAAAATCGAGACTTTTATTGATTTAACATCGTATCAACTAAGAACTAAAATGATCCAGGAAACTAGTGAAGATTTTACAGATTACTCTTGTCTTGTATGTTTTTTTAGCACTCATGGAGATTTGCACTTTATTAATGATAAGGACGGACAACGAGTTTCGATTTTTGAAATTTTAATCCGGTTTTTAGAAGTTGAATCTCTCTTTAACAAACCTATATTTTTTTTCATCGATGCTGGCCATGCTAACATGAAAATGGAAATAGCTTCCCGGAATCTTTACGAATTGGATTCCAATTCAAATAGTGATATCTTGATTGAATATACTAGTACAACTAACTATGAGTCAAATTTAAATAACGAAGGATCCATGTTTATTCAAAAGTTGTGTAAATCAATAGGTAAGAATCAAGAAGATGATATTTTCGATATTTTATCAACTGTCAACAGTCATTTGATGGAACAAAATCCAGGACGATTAGCAAGCTTTAATTCAAGTCTGAAAAAGAAATTTTTCTTCAAAAAGTAAGATAAATGTAAAGAAAACACTTTTTTTTAATTTTTTTTAGAAATTCAAATTATTTATTTAAATGTGCTGAAACTATTTCAATTAGAATTACAAATAAAGGTCCAAAAGATATTTATAATTTTAACGAAATTTCGTGTCTTAAAGTAATAAATAAAAAATTTATTGCCATCGGAAGTTGTGATAGAACCATAAGAATTTGGGATCTTAAAAGCTCCAAATGGATAAAATCTCTTTTCAACAATTCTAAGACGCGCATAAAATGTCTCCAGTTAATTGACCATAAAACAATAGCGAGTGGATGCTTTGATAATACAATAAAGATTTGGAAAAATAATGTATGTGATCACATACTCCACGATCACAAAGAGTGGATTTTTTGTCTTGAGCTGATTGATGAGACCTTGTTAGCTAGTGGAAGCGGGGATAGAACAGTCAAAATTTGGGACTTGAAAAATCAAAAATGCATTCGAACTCTAAATGGTCATAGAGATTATGTCTACTGTATTAAACTAATCAGCCAGGATGTATTAGCTAGTGGAAGCGGTGATAAAACTGTTAAAATTTGGAATTGTATCACTGGAACATGTATTCGAACACTTTTGGCGCATACAGGTCGAGTTTTTTGTGTTGAAATCATCAATCAGGATGTATTGGCTAGTGGAAGTGCAGATAGAACAATTAAAATTTGGAATTGGAAAAATTCTACATGTCTTTGGACTTTGTCTGGACATGCTGATAATATTTTTTGCCTCAAATTAATTGATGAAGAAACCTTGGCTAGTGGCAGTGGCGATAGAACAATCAAAATTTGGAATTTAAAGTACTTCAAATGTATTCAAATTTTATTCGGGCATTCAGAAGATGTTTTGTGTCTTGATCAAATTGACAATAAGACTCTGGTTAGTGGTGGTAAAGATGGAGAGTTAAGAATATGGAAGTTGGAAAATTATTAAACTTTATTTTCATTGAAATTTTTAACTTAAAATTTAGATCAAATTAATTATTAAATAATTATTAAATTTTGCAATTTAATAATTATCCTTAAAAAAATAATTGCTAAATTAGATGAATGGTGCAAATTTAATAAATTATATATTAATTTTGATTAGACAAAAATTATGTTTGTTGCAAATAGAAGGATAGAAAAGTTTGCCTTCTTCCAATTTCGAAGATGAAAAATTTTCAGTAATTACTTATTTTTAAACTTCTGGGTGTAACATAAGATTCTAAACTAAATTTTAGCTCGTTTATAAGTCAACAGTGCTTAAGTATTAATAGAATGGTTTACTTGATCAAAATAATTTTCTATCTTAAATTTGACCAAAAACTTCTATTCTTTAAAACCTTTATTCTACCTTACATTGACTAATGTGCGTCCCTATCTAATAAGTAGATCAGTTTTTAATAAAGAAAATAAATAACTATATTACTATACATTATTTAAGTTATTCAAAATTAATTTTGAAAACTTATCAAACGGATAAATTAATAAGCTTTTAGAACCGCATGAACTCACCTCCTTCCATTATAGATTTATTATCTCATAATTAGTTTTTACTTTCAAATTAGCAAGGCAGCCCCTATCGAACCAAAAGATGAGCTGTTCATGACCAAGTTATACAATCCATTATAACTTGAGAAGAAATAAAACCAGCAAAGTTCTTGCAGATTTTTCTAGAACAAAGTTTGGCGGTTTAATGTTTAGGATTAATTGTAAATGTTTTTATAAGCTGCCACCAAAGCATTCGATTTTATATGAATTACAATTTTTTTTATCCCAAAATTAAATATTTTAAATTTTTTATTTTTTTTTATTTTTTGCTTTAACTTAATTAAATGGTAAAAATAATGATTAAATTCAAATTTATCTTTATCGTATAAACTAACTCAACTACTCTCGGATAGGTTCTTCATTCTAGTTGTTGAGCCTAAATAAATTAAAAATTAAAATAAATAAATCTTAAAATTTTTAATCAAAAATTTATAGAGATTGGGTTTAAAAATGCTTAAATTTCTCGCTGTAAAAAAGAGAATAAGTAAAAACATGTTTTTTTTATAGAAAAAATAATTCCATTTCCAGATAATAGCCTTTACTCAATTTTTAACATAAGCAAATCTGTATTTTTTTTAAATCTGAAATTAACATCATGCTATTCTGAAGAATATTGGAGTAAAAATATAGCTCGAAAGTCTTGATTTTTGACCCACTAGATATCACTTGGTAATCAAGTAGATGTACTCTAAACTGATTTTTCTAAAGCCTTTGATAGAGTGAAATAGCAAAACTTTTATTTAAACGGCTTGGTATTGATTAAATATTAAAAAATGGATTGAATCGTTTTTTAGTCATCATAAACAAAGAGTTGAAATTGGTAAAAGAGAATCCGAATGTCTTAATGTGACTAGTGGTATTCCACAAGGCTCTGTGCTCAGTTCACTCCTTTTTCAAATTTTTATAAATAATTTGCTCGACATACTAAAAAACAAATGTCTACTTAATGCAGATGATTGCAAGGTATTCTGTGTTATCGATCGATTCAATCGGTGTGAATCATATAAGTTACTTCAAGATGATATTGATTGATATTGATAGCTAGTGTATTGAGTGGTCTATGGATCTAAATTTTGATAAATGGTAGATTATGAGTTTGAGTCAAATCAAGGGCTTCAAAATGATTATATTATGACTTATCTAGCGAATGGTAAAACTCATTTAGGAATCTGGATCCAAAACGATCTGAAATAGCATTAGAAAGTGTGTTCGGCAGCCTCAAAAGGTAAAGAATATTAGGTCAAGTTCTTCATGGTATTAAATTCCAGACACAGATGGTCTATAAAAACAAAATTAATGATGAGATATGTGGGCAAAGTTAATGGAATTACATCTTTAAAAATGTAATCTATTCTGACTTTTTCTATTATTGAGAAATATTTTTTCAAACAAAACATCTCTTTTAAAAAAGATTAATTTTTTTTTTGTTGTTGAAAAATTTCTTTATTAAACTTAATAGTCTTAATTGAATTTAATTTTTTGATTTATAGTATTTAGCTTGAATCCAAACTCGATACATTTTTAGTTGTTTGCCGCGGTTGATTTGTAATCTTTTGTCTGCAATGTTTTGTTCTTTGACAAGACCAGCTTCAGTGAAAAGTTTGTCTACGTCATCTATAGAACAAACTTGTAGTTTTTTTTTAAATTTAATAATAAGATACCTTGAGTAAAAAATTTGACAAAAGTACCGTCTCCACGTACATAGAAATTTTTTTCCAAACACTGACCTGACTTGAATCTTAATTGTGCTAAATCGTACAAACCATAATCCCTGAACAAAATTTTTCCACCTGGCTTTAAAAGTTTAACTAAATTTTTTACTGTTTCAAGTTGTCTAAAATAAAATAAAAAAATATTTTTCTTTCAATTAATGCTTTAGGCAAAATGATTTACAATTCAGGCTTTATAGCACTTAGGACAAATATCATTACAATGACATCGAGAGTTCCTTGTTGGATCGGAAATTCATTTTTTTTCCAATCAGTAATGTCACAAACGAAAGCTTTACACTTTGTTTCATCATATTCTGCAGTATTTTTTAGTATTTCGATTGCCGAAGAAGAAAAGTCACATCCATAGACAAACAAATTTGATTTACTAGAAAAAAAAGATTGAATATTTTTCTCTAAATTTCTTTAATTTACCTATTTGATCGAATAATTGGAAAAATAGTATTACCTACTCCACAACCAACTTCAAGTATAGTAAATTTTTCACTATTAGAGCTTTCGAAATTTCCTAAAAGCTCAGGAAATTCTGTAAATAACCAATTTCGGTCTTTAAAAAATTTATTTTCATGAATCGAATAAAATCTGTCCCAATAGTCATCAGCATTATCTTCAAACTGTTCTAAATATTTAATATATAATCTTAATAAATCAAAAATTTAACTTGCTCTCACTTGCTTTATCAGTTGGCATTAAAACACTAGAGTTGATTTTAATTTTTTCTTCAGCCTGATTCAAAAGCTCTTGGTCCCATTCAACATTATCCCTTTATTTTATTAGTAAAATTTAAAGAAATAATTCTAATTTACCACGCGTTAAATTGAAAGACATTTTTTTCATCTGTTAACAAACGATTTCCAAATTGTCCTCTTTTGTCTGTATCCTTATTATTTTCTTCAGTTTTTATATGATCGCTCATTTTGGGCAACAACTTTTTTTAATTTAAAAATTTTTGCTAAATTTTTTATCATAAATTTCCTATAAGTGAGAAAATCGAAAAATATTTGAAAAAATAAATTCACTTTTAATCAGTTAAGGAAAATTTGAGACATTATCAGTTTTCAGAATGTTTAAGCTTGTCAAAAATATAAGTTGATGTATAGGTCCGAGTTTTGTATTATTTTCTTTTATTGATTTAAAAAAGATAATACAATCTTGACTAAAAAGATTTTCTTAATTTTTTTTATTGAAATTTAGGGTTTATTCTAGAGTAAGATTTGTTTCAACAAACTTAAGTGGTAACATACTGGGTTACGGAATGTAACTCTAAGTAAGGGATTCAGTTTAGGTACAGCAATGAGTATTTCTAATTATTTATCCAAAATTTACTTAGATTTTGGGAAAATTCTAATTAATTAAGCATTATTTCTATTCTTATCATAACAAATTTATTAATTTTAATTGTGAATTGTTTTAAAAATAGAATAATTGTGACTTCTTTATTTTGTGACCAAAAACAGGTCTGTGCCAGTTTTTTCACCCGAAAACAAGGTCGCTTAATTTTAAAGATGAACTGTAACTTTTGCTGATGGAAAATCCAAGTCGTATTATCAAAAATTGCCACAATAACTTCTAGAGGCGCTCTAAAAGATTTAGTTCGAAGTTAAGACAGTTTTAAATGGCAAAAATTTCCTATAGTGTTCGGAATATGGTGAATTTTATGAGGGTGAAAGAGTTTTAAAATTACATCTGGATCACAAAAAAAACGTTTTTATTGATACCTTTTATTTTTCAATTGATTTTTTTTTTTACAAAATATGACACGTTTTTCTCAGGCTATTTAATTTTTTCCTGGTCAAACTAATTTTTATTTAATTTTTAACCTTTTCCGGGTTATAAAAATAAAGTCATAAAATGCGTGGCAAAACCGATACTGCTAAAAATTGGTCACAAAATAGGAAAGACCCGAATAATGAATAGGAAAAAACTTATTTATCATTAAAAGAAAAAGAAATAAAGATAATAGATAAAACTGAGATAAAAAGCTTTCCATTAGTCCTTGATCCAATTTAAAATGGTATGTTGCGATAAATTGATAAAAGGAAAAAGCAAATATCTAAAAACAAAACTTATCTAATTAAATAAATAAGCATTTAATAAATTTATTATAAATTATTCAAAAATTAAATATATTAAATGCAACCTGGTCATTATAGTACAATTCTAGCTTAGAAAATAAACTTCCATAAAATAAGCATTTAATTTATTAAACATTTTTGACACAAATAAATAAAATAATTAAGAAATTTTTGACTTTTTTGACTTTTTTATGCGAGATAATTGTACTGATTGGGATTTTGTTCATCACGTGCCAGATAATCACGTTCTATTAAGCTCTCAATTCTTTTTTTAATATCAGCAGGCTTTATCGAAAACTTCAATTGACCAACTACTTCCGACACTAAAAGGTTGTGTTGCAACGATTTGCGCATTTTCATTATGCGCACAATGGCCGCATCCACCTGATATTGTCTGTCTTGAAACACTTTTTCATTAGTAGCCTGATTTTCTTCTGGCTGAAAAAAAAAATAATCTTTAATCTCTTAAAAAAATTCGGACAATACCGTTTCTTTTAATTGAACTTGGTTTATTTTAATTCTGTAAAGTTTATGATTAAAAGTGTGGTTAAATGTAAAAACGTCATCTGAATGTATATCAACACCCTTGAAGAATAAAATATTAACTAAATTATTCTTGATACTTTAAATTTTATACTTTTGAACTTTTGAGTACTATAGGAATTTTACCACAGGCCAGTGATTGCAAAGTTCGCTTTAATTCACTCTCTTCTATTTTTGTCGACTCGACAATCTCTTCATAAGATACTTCATCCTTGTTGTTAAACAGCAGAAGTATCAACGCTTGATAGAGTGATACATGAAATTCTTTGTTATTCTTTTTTTAATTTTAAAACAAAAATAAAAACTTAAAAAAAATAAAATAAAATAAATTGTGTACTCCTGACGAAATGTGTCCCTTGACTAGACAATGTCCTAGAGAGGGCTGCCATTGAAGGTTACGGCCCGAATATTTTTTCTTGTAAAATTCGGAAAATCTTTCCTGCAATTGCGACATCTAAAAATTAAATTTTTTCAAATAACTTTAACTTTTTTTTTCTTAAAATTAGTTAAAATACCTCAGGCGGCAAAATTATATTGTAGATCGGATAGCTTGGCCAATGGGTTAAAGTAAGTACATTTACAAACAAATTAATTGATGTTTTAACAGATAATTGCTTAAAAGTAATTTACTTATTAATTAAATAATTTACTTAGTTTGACTAACTTGTTCAAAAGCACTCATAATATCCTTGGACAATTCCATATCCTTGAACATTCCCTCTAGTTTAAAGGTAAAAACACCACCACATTCCTGCTTTAGTTTAGATAGCATGCTTTTCTCGGCATCCACCGAAGCACTTTTTCCCAAAAGCAGTCTCTTGGCCAAGTCTTTTTTATAGAAAGCCTCGAAAACATCCTTTCCGTGAATAAATCTGAACAAAACCATTATCTTGTCAAGTATTTTATCGAGCTCTTCCTCGGTAGCCTCTTTATTTCCAGCCTTTAGTTTATTGTCAATGTATTTAGCTAAAAGTAAAAAAAAGTAAAAAAAAGTAAAAAAAAGTAAAAAAAATTAAAAAAAAGTAAAAAAAATTAAAAAAAAATTAAAAATTTTTTTTACCTATCAATTCAGCAGGCTTGTTAGAACGTTGATTGATAAAGTGTTCAAATGAGTCTTTTAGTGCGTGTGTAAATTTTTCATTATTGTTCCAACACTCACTAATTGCGTCCAGTCTTTCCTTAAAATCAAGCAATTCCTGAATCATTACAGTATCCTTTTCCGGATTAATGACGATATCTCTGCCTCTTTTTTTTATATACTGACTAAAATAGGTTTTCAATTGATCAATACCGTTGACAAAGCGGCTCAAAAGATTGTACAGCAGCTTTAAATCGTCTAGTCGATGATCGTCCATCAAGTTGTCGAAGCCTTTCTGCAAAATGGTGTTCACGTGATCGCCAATTAGGTTTTTTTCGACACAGAGAATCAACAAATGCTTGGTCGATGGGTGCAAATAGTGCAGCAGACGATTATTTTCCTCATTTAGGCGTTTTTCGACATGCTTCAAATACTCAGGTATGTCGCATGACTGCAGCATGGTTTCACCCTCAATCGAATACAACTTGTCACTTGCTTTTATAAACTCACTCTCAAATATTGATTGATAAAGCTGTGGAAAATTTTTAAAAAAATTTAAAAAAAATTTATTTTAATTTTTTACTTGTAACTTGTAAAGCATAGTTAAGAGATTTTTTACTAGACTCCGATCAATCAACTCTCCACCTCGTTCACTATCTATCAAAGCCAGCAGTCCGGAAATGCATCGAGTTTGAACTACCTTATTCATTACAATGTGGTTTTTGAACAAGTCTAGGCCGAGGTCCCAAATGGACAGAATAAGCGGATTGTTGAGCACATATCCTCTGTCTAGAGGCAAAAAAATTTGGCATATCATTACCATGTGAGCACAGTGGTCTTGCCAATGCCGATTCAGCAGTTTCAAATAATCTATTGGATCATTTATTTCTGTATTAACTAAGTTAAGGTTTATAGAAGATTTAGATTTTAATAATTAATTTTTTTAAAGGATATAGAGTGAGTTTTGGAAGTTCGCGTTGAATGTGGTCATCACAAAGCTGCTTTAGAGCCGAGTACAAATTGCTGCTCTTTTTTTCAGCACAGAGATTCTCAACACTTTGGTAAAGCATTTCAAGACTCATTGAAATAGGCCTGCTTTCATGGATAGCTCGGACAGCTTCGTCAATATTTTTCCACAAGCGAGAAAAGTTGTCCTCTTCATTTCGAGGAACCACTAGTAAAAATTTTTTTTTATAAATTTAATTTTTTTTGGCAAAATTTATTAAAACTTTTTAGATTTTTGATGACCAAGCGCTTGGCTGTTTGACCATTTGTCGATGAACGGGATGTCATCATGATGCCTAGCTTTTTGGCAGCTTGTTCGCTAGCTTTGGTCGACATCATTTTTGCGGAAACTTTAAAGTTTCTCTTAATTGAGCTCTTTCAAAAATTGATATTTAACTTTTTCTAAATTCTAAAATTAGAAATACTAAATTTAAGTTCTAATTTGCCCTTTAAAATGATTATTTCTAATAGAAAGCTGATTTTCTAAATATTTGTAGACTGAAATTACCAAAAAAAATTAATAAATTAAATGAAAATAAGATTTAAAAAATACATTCGCATATACACTCTTATTAGAGAAACAAAGCAGAGTTAAGTTAAAAAGAGCGCTGAGGCAGCGTCTTCGGTTTTTGGATCCCAGATGCTTTTGTTCGCTGAATTCAAAATTTTATTAGAATGAAAAAATTTTTCTTTTTTTTTTGGTGGATAATATTCGTAAATGAGTTTCTTAAATATTAAGAAAATTAATATTTTTTTCAAAAAGAAAAATGACTGCACCAGACAAAATCTGTTTGAATTTTTTTGAAATTTCTTCATGATATTTGGATAAATCCGTGAGAAAATCACTTTACAATTAAAGCTAGCCTTACTTTAAACATTTTATAATCAAAAATAAAAGTATAAGCTACAATAGGGTTAAAATATTTTTTTTAAAATTTGTTTCGGTAATGATTTGGTGTCAATTTGTTAGAAAAAAAATATTTAATTTTTTGATTTTTTGATTTAAAAATAATTTACGCAAAAATCTCCAAAAATTAGTCTAATAATAATTCGTTAGCATTACAATTGATTTAATATAATTAGAAATTAAATTTTTGAAAGTTTTAAACACATGTTTAATCAAATAAAAGTCTTTTTAATCAAAAACAGGCTTGATAGTAATAATGCTTTAAATGACGACTCTGAAAGGCGATTTTTATTCTATCCCTTAAATTTTTTCTCAGTATTTTTTTGTAAATAATTTGATCAGTTTTGATAAGTGAATTCTTTTAAAATCGTGAATATCTTTAGGTAAAAATTGGATTTTTAAAATATTATTTTATGTATAAGTAAGATTATTAAAGGAAGTAGTTTTTCAAAGTCAATAATATATGATCACAGTAAAAATCTAATTCTAGTAGTGCATTTTAACTTATTTTTAATTAATCACAAATTATTTATAATTCAATTGTATTTCAAGTGTATAAAAAATATTAATACGATTGTAATTTTTTAAAATTTGAATTTTTTTTTGACTTTCTATAATAATGAAAGACGAAAAAAACTTAAATAAAATTATTTTTTAATTTCAAGCCTAATCAATAGGCTAGTGCCCTTTTGATATCTTTAGTTTTCGGTGAAATTTGAAATCTTAAGTTTATGAAGATGATTGGAAGGCCAAATCCTCATGCAATCTTAAACCATATTCACACTTGCCTTAACAACATGGATCCAAAGGTTGTAAAAAAATTATCAATAAAAGTCTTTATTAATAGAAATTTTTTTATGATAAAATTATTCTATATCTGTCACTAAGCTTTCCAATAGATCGATCTCATTCATAGAGTTAATTTTTTTAATATCAATTTAAATATATTCAACTATTCAGCTTTTTTAAAATCGCTCCTGTTAACTTAACTCTCTATTCATTTTTTCAATAACCCAATTTTAAACAAATTTTCCTTAATAGTCTTTAAATTTTCAATTAAAAGATATTTTTTAAATATTATAAATAGTTTTTTTAAAGAATTTGAATACTAATTTTATTTCTTAATTTTTTTTTAGTGATCAAATTTTATTTTTCAACTCTCTAGATATCTAATATTTAAAATATTTTTATTTGTTACATAAAAAGGCGAAATTTAGTAAAAAAACAATTTTCTAGAGCCACAAATACGTAAATTTATAAACTATTCATTTATGTATTACAAAAATTAAAAAAATCTCTAAAAAAATGTTTTAATTTTGAATTATTCAAATAATACGTAACTTGTCAAAAATAATACCTATTCACATAATGGGTGAAGATAAAGGTTTCGGGCTTTTTTTAAAAGGTCATAAATCCTTCATTTCTAAAGAATGAAGATTAAGGCCAAGTGATTTAAAAAGAGAATTTAAAGCTTTACAAAGTTTATTTATAGACTTTTTCTGTCATATCACTTCATCGAATTTTGTCAATCCGACTTTTGATACCTTCCATTAGGGTCTGTATTGATGTTAGGTTGATTTTAGGTTATCCCTAGCCTCAATTGATAAAGTTTTTTCGTTTCCCATCCATCTTCGTAGGCTTTTAATATTGATCAAAAATCTTCAATAGATTTGGCTTAAGGAAAATTTGCAAGGTTGTCCATCTTGTCGACATGACCCATTGAATTTTCGATCATAAAGTCCAATGACGCTTTTGCGTAATGAGAGCTCTTTGACTCATTTTTTTTGTTTCAGTAAGTCAATAAAATTATTATTTCAAGTTATATATACTAAATCTGTCTTCAGACTTGAAATTGCTTTTAAAATGAGGAAGTTATGACAACACAAACTTAGTCCGGAAACTAATATGGCGAGACCCTATATTTTTTTGAATAATTTTCTTCACAATTTATTTTTTCTATTTTATTCAATTTACTTAATTTTCTAGCAAGTAAAATTTGGTTCATAATGGAGGCTCATACTTTGAACAATTTTTACCTTTTTAAAAAATATCTACAAAATTCAACTTAAATTTGCCCATATTTTAAAAATGAGAAATTTCTCGATTCGATATTCAAAAATTGTCTATGTTCTTTGAGCAATCACTACTAAACTGATAATATAATGAAATCATTTAAATTAAATTTCTTAATATTTTTATTTTATCATCAAAATTTTTCTATTCGGTGCTTTTTACCCGACTCAAAGAATTGTGCCAAGTCTCCAGATCATATTTCTCTAATCGAAAATGGACCATGCAATATTCCGGTATTAACCGAGCCAATATCACAACAAGAATTTTTAAACAAATATGCCTTTAGCTCGCCTGTAATATTTCGTTTTTCAGACCAAGAAACTTCAAAAAATAAACACTTTCAACAAAAATGTCAATTAGACAATTTAAAAGAAGAGTTTGGTGAAAGATATGTGACTGTGAGCTCCGCAAATACCTATTCATACAAAAGATATTCGATGAAACTTGCCAATTATTTAGACAATTACATTTTTCCTTTTGATAAAATGCAAAACCAGCCTGAATTGCAATACGGAAATGAGACTTGGTATTTTTTTGGGGAAAATAATTTCACTGAATGGAAGTCTTTGTTCGATTTGTATCAAAGACCAAGTTATAAATTGCCCGGGCACACACATGCCTACAGCTTTGGAATAGCAAGGTTCTACACTGGCGTGCCTTTTCATTTTCATGGTCCCGTTTTTGCTGAAACTCTCGTCGGCAGAAAAAGGTGGTTTTTGTACGAACCCAATCAAACTCCAAATTTTGATCCTGATAAGTCTACTTTACATTGGTTTTTAGAGGAGTATCCACAGCTTCCTCTGACTAAAAAACCTCTTGAGTGCATTTTAAAGCCTCTCGAAGTAATATATTTTCCCGATAAATGGATGCATGCTACCTTAAATTTAGACAATGTTGTTTTTATCTCGACTTTTTTGAGTCCTTAATTTTTTATTTAATTTTTTTATTTGACTAGGATTTTTTTCAATATATAAAAAGTTTAAATTACAAAATTTTCTCTAGTTTTTTCTAATTCATGATTCTATTATTTTTATTACTTTTTGTTAAAAAATGAATTTTTTTTATTTATAAATAACTTCTACATAAAAATATTTTTAATATGAAATAACTCGGAAAAATGTCTTTAGATTGAATAATTGCCCAAAAAATTCCTTTGAACTTCTGCTAAATAATTGGTTAAGCTTAATATAATGAACACATAATTGATCTTGGTATAAAATAATCCAACACAGAATCCTTGAAAAAAAAAGTCAATTAAGAAAAAAAATTATTTTCCACTTACAAAATATCGAGGACATTGTTCTCTTGCATTCCATTCAATACTAAACAAACAAACCTGGATGCCTATGCCTGAAAATAAACTTATCCACACAAACACGTTCCAAGCAGCATTGTTTCCTCTAGGTATGAACAAACATATGACTAAAAAGAGTTAATTTCTAATAAAAAAGAAAAAAAGGAAAAATAACATCTTACATCCAAATCCAGAGAAAAGAAAAAACATTACAGGATAGAAGAAACCGAAGATAAATGATAAAATATGCTCGTGAAATATTGAACTGATGAAAATTACTAAAAATTGAGATAAAGCCTTCCTTTTTTTTCCGAGAAGCTTTAATAAAATTCATTTATAAAATACAAATTTTGAGCTCTGGTAAAATTTTACTCTATTTACGTCTACGTAAACATAATTGTACAACCAGTCCTGTACCAATGTATTCCAGGTTCTGTAATAAGCGTTAAATGAACAAGAATTCCACCAGTCCAAGTAAAATTGTCTATCGCCAAAACGAAGCATTTCAGCCCATGCCTTTTTCAATTCAAGCTAAAATCTCTTTTAAAATTATTTAAATTTACATTATGCCAACTGTGTAACAAAGAGAAGAAGACTTTTAATAAACAATAATTAAATCTTTGATTACATAAATTAATTTTAATCGATTACTCATCATTTGAATTAAAGCTCCTGGTAAAATACTTATAGAGATCAAATAAAGATATGCTTTAAAATCAAGATCCTTTACCACAACTTTGCTAAAGACTGGAATACAGAAGCGATCAAAAAGACAGTATGTGTAGATAATGACACCTCCAATCTCTGCAAAGTAACAAAATACCATTTTCCAATTTACTTTTTTTGTTCTTAAAATTCAATTTTTAGCAATTTATTAACTTGATTTATTTTACCTTGGATATTCATTTCTGTAAACCAAAGTCGGTGCGAACATGAAATATAAATATTTCGAAAATTCTGGGCATCCTGTTCGCTTCGGCTTATCACTGTCATCTAGCAACATAATTTAAAGAATTAAAATAAAACTTTTAATTTTTATTAAAAAAAAAAATTTACTTTTATTATTATAAATAGCATGATTTAAAACGCTGGTAACATTGCTTCTCACAAAAGCATAACTTTTCATTAGGATACGAACCTTGGCAATTGACAAACATACAAAAATTTATGACAAATTTTATTTTTATTACTTGCTCTAGAAGAATTATAACTCGGCAAGCGAATGAAACTGAAAAGACATTGTATAAGGGAACAATTATCATTAATAAAAAGTAGATGATGCAAAGGGACAGAAAAATTCCATCCATTAAAACGGATTTAGTTTGGTGTCTTTTCAATGCCCATAGTTTAAAAAAGTAATAGACCAGAAATAAGCCGGATAACTGCATTGGTGCCCAGTAGAAAACCATTGTGATCTGAAAGCCTTTGAACGACCACCAAAATAAATCAAAATCAAGGTTTATTCTTTTTTTTAATTAAAAAAAAATTTTAAAAATCAAAAAATTAATTTTTGAAAATTTACTTTCCGAAAGTGGTGTAGTCGTAAATTAAGATCTGAGCACATATTATTATCAACACTGATATAAAAATGTGCCTAAATGTTTTTATATGGCTTATTTTGAAAAGTTCAGTCAACAATGATTCCCGGTGGACAAACACTTTTTCTTTTATACCCGAACCATGCTTGATCCTATTTTGTTGTTTAAATGAAATTTTATGAAAATAATTGAGTTTTTGAAAATAAAAATTATTTTTACTTTACTGACTGTGCCAGAGATATGTCTGTACCTGTAAATTCAAATTGACTTTTATTAAGTATATTTTCAATTTCGTTTTTTAATTGTTCGCTTTTTTCACTTACATCTTCCATTATTTGATGCTTAAATTTCTTAAAATAAAGTTTTAGATTTTTAGACGATAACTCATAAATAAGAATTCAACCAGTGATTCCATCCATATTTTTAATTAATTTTTTTAAGTAATAAAATTAAATCAAAAGTCATTTTTCAGAATTTAAAAAGAAATCTTAAATAAACTTTGTGAAATTTTTGATTTTAGATAATAATTCTAATTATTATTAATTATAACTAAAATTCTTCGAAATTTTAGAAAATCATTGAATTCTGACTTAGAAGATGTTCTTTAAAAACCTAGGGCTTAATAGAATCAGAGCTAAATTACTGGATTTTGAAGCAAAGTCTAATTGTTTACTTACTGTAATTTCATTTTTCATAAAATTTATCTCGTATAAGCTAATCTGATCTTTACCATGATTTTTATCTAATTTATTTTTTTTGGAAATTATGGTTTCGATCATATTTTTAATTTTCCTATCTATGATTCTATACAAACTTAAATAGTATTTAAAAAATAGTTTTGCATGGTAAAGAAACAAATTTTTTTTTTAAGACATTAATCATCGATCTCTCAAATTTTTCTTAAAATTTCCTCTTCGAAGGAAACTTTATTAGTCATTTAATCATTAGTGATTAAGTCAATAGTTTTAATTTATTTTCAGAAAATAATTTTATCTTTATTTTTCCCATAAAGTTCAGTAAAAATTAAAAGATAATAATTCTAATTATTATTAATTATAACTAAAATTCTTCGAAATTTTAGAAAATCATTGAATTCTGACTTAGAAGATGTTCTTTAAAAACCTAGGGCTTAATAGAATCAGAGCTAAATTACTGGATTTTGAAGCAAAGTCTAATTGTTTACTTACTGTAATTTCATTTTTCATAAAATTTATCTCGTATAAGCTAATCTGATCTTTACCATGATTTTTATCTAATTTATTTTTTTTGGAAATTATGGTTTCGATCATATTTTTAATTTTCCTATCTATGATTCTATACAAACTTAAATAGTATTTAAAAAATAGTTTTGCATGGTAAAGAAACAAATTTTTTTTTTAAGACATTAATCATCGATCTCTCAAATTTTTCTTAAAATTTCCTCTTCGAAGGAAACTTTATTAGTCATTTAATCATTAGTGATTAAGTCAATAGTTTTAATTTATTTTCAGAAAATAATTTTATCTTTATTTTTCCCATAAAGTTCAGTAAAAATTAAAAATAATACTCATCATAATCCGAAAAAATCGAATTAACAGTTTAAATTCAAATTTGAAAATGTAATTCAAAATATTAATTTTTCCATGACATAAATTTGAATTAATTTCATAATTAAAAAGCTAAATAGTTTTTTAAAAAATGAAATATTTCACAATTACAGAAATTTTTATTTTTAACAATGGAATTCTTTTGAAAAAAATAATCATCAGCTATTCAAATTAGACATTTAGTCATATTCTAAAAATTTAATTTTTTACCTTATATTTTTTGGTTAAAAATATGAAAAAATGATTCAAAAGAAATAATTATTTAAGACTTATTGCTGCTTCTAAATTAACTTAAGGTTAAACATTTCATTGTTAAAATAACAATGAAAATGGTTCAAATTTTGAAATAAAATTAAAAAATAAAAAGTAATTTAAAATAAATTCTAAAAGAATTTTTCTAAAACAGGTACTTACCGTTATTCGATCTTTCAGATAGTTTAACTCTGATTTGAAATCATCAGCCTTTATTTCTCTACCTTGATGAGATGCATCTTGCCTTGAATCCAAGTTTTCATTCATGTTTTTTTACTAGCTGTATAAAATATGTTGATTTAATGATAATTCTAAAAATTCTAATTGAATGAGTTGAAAATGAATGGATTTCTCTGAATATTTCTAAATTTTCCAAGATATTTAGTCAAGACAAATATTTTGTTTTTTGAAAAAAAATATCAGACCTATCATTTAATTTCATAATTAACTGAACTCATAACTAGTAATAAAAGTTAACATTTTAGCAAAAAAAATTCTCTGACGTAAGTTAAATTTACTAATTGACAAAATAAAAAAGTTTTTAGTTAAGAGATGACTACAAAATAACTTAAAATCATTCAAATGAGTCCTACACAAGCTTTTTTTTTATTTTTAAAAAAATATTTCACCATTAAGTATATATTCATTTCAAAATTTTTAAAATAAAATTTTGAAATGAATAAATACTTTATAAACATATCTTATCTTAATTTTGTTATCAAAAAAAAACGTGAATTAAAAACAAAATAGCCAAAAAAAAATTAAAAATCAATGATTTTTTGATTCCGACCTAGAAATTAATAAAAATTGTATTTTATTAACGTTTGCTTGAAATATAGCATCAGGTTTTTGAAAATTGTATTGAAATATTAGTATTTTTGTTAATTAATTTTTTTAACCAAAAATATTGATATTAATAAAACTTCAATATTTTTCTTTATATCAATTTTTACGACCTTTTTTATTGAATTAAAATTAAAATTAATATTTAAATTAATTTTATTATTGCACTAGTCTTGAATAGCTTTTATCGTGACTTTTATTTTCTTGTTATTTTTAGATGCTAATTAATCATAAAGATAGTGATCATTTGATCAAGAATATAAATTTGATCAATTAACAAATTCTGTCCTTTTTTTTTATATTATTTTTGATTTCAGCTAGTACAATTTTAGTGACACTTTTATTGCTAAAAAACAAAATCTAATGGTTTCAGATAATTTAAAAAGAACATTTTTTTTAATGACTTGTTATGTTTTATTTAGACTAATATAAAATTTTTGGATAAATCTTTAAAAGAAGGGATGTGACTTTAACTATAATGATAGCATTTATAAAAAATATTATTTCTGATAAAAATTATTTTTCTAATTTTAAATCTAAAAAAAAAATTTTATATTAAATTATTAAAAATCAAGCAAATTACAATTAGCATTTCAATATTAATTATCATAAATTTTGGACAATAAAAATGGTAAATTCATGATAAGGATAAAACGTTTCCGATAAATGGTCTTTAGTGATTAATAGAAGTTTTTTCTTATCTTTTCATCATTCTTGAAATTTTGATGCATAGATGCATTTAAACTTCAATTTTTTTTTTTTTAAATTTTTTAAATTTACTTTTGTTCTGAAAACTTCTGCAATAAATAAAATAAATTCCAAGGTTTGTTTCACCTAAATTTATTCTCTGCAATAGTCCAGCAATTTAATTTTAATGATTTGCTTTTACAAATTATGTTTTGAAAAACTAAAAATATGTCTTTTTTATTTTAAGAAAATTGGATGCATCTAAATTAAACAGATAAAAGAAACTAAAAATATTTAAAATATAAGAAAATTTTTTTAATCTCAATTTGATCTAAAAATAAAAACTATAAACATTGTCAATAAGTAACATAATCAAAGAGAACTTTTTTTTCCTCTCTATCAAAAAGAATCCTAAAATTTTTTCTTTCTAATTTATTTTGTGTAAAGGAAAAATTTTATTTCTTGATAAGGTAAAAAAAATCAAAAAAATCTCAGAAAAAATTATGAAATTGAAATCAAATTTAAAAATGCTCTCTTGAAATCTTGCAAATCAACTAGACCATCTTTTCCAATGGCAATGTCATTGAAAAATGACTTAACGTGCTCTTCATTAAACTGCTTGTCCAAACGACCATTTAATTTGAGCAATAATTTCTCAGCTTCAAGTACATTCACCTTTCCATTTCTTTCCGTGTCAACTGACTTGAACAAATACTCAATCAAAGTTTCTATCGATTCCGAATCCACGGAAGCATTAGATTGTCCAGAAGGTGAAACTACTGGACTTGTCTGACCGGACTTAAGCTGCTTATCAGCCACACTTCCAACAGCAATGTGAATATTATTGGTATCGACTTGATTATTAATCAATCTAGCTGTATAAGTCTCGTACTCAAAATTTTTACTCTGTAGATAGCCTAGACTTTTATTTACATATTTTTTATATTCACTTAGACCCTCTTTGTCCAAATCGACATAGTTTAGTGCTTCAATATCCCCTTCGAGTTCATACAAAGGCTCATTTTTGGTCTCAGAGGCTAGAACAACTCCTTGCGGGGCCTGAATGTCGACAACAAACTTTGGCAAATTAATTGGCTCAATTAGAGTATTTCCGTATCTTTTGACATATTCAGTTGGGTTGGCTCTCACAATGCCGAGATACTGAAATTCTTTTTTAACGTGGATTTGAGGCGGTTCCCATTGTACTATCATATTCCTAGGCTTAATGACCACAGAATCCAAGTGATTTGTTTTTTTGAAGATGACTTTTCTTTTTTGTGACGGGTAAGGAAGCCATCGCTCAATGATAACTGACTGTGGTTTAGCTGGAATCGCTGCTAGACGCTCGATGATCACTTTTCTAGGCGGTGGAGGCATTTTTTTGCCGCCAATGGTTATAACTTTTTTACCAATCTGAGGTGGAGGAGTTGGGGGCGCTTCGCGGATTACCAACGGCTCTGGAGTGCTGGGTCGGGGAGGCTGCTGGCGAATGATGATAGGAGGCGCAGGTGGCGCTATCTGATTAGGACTCTTGTTAATGATGATGTCGCCTGGAGCTGGAGGGGTCGGAGGCCTCAAGTATCTGATCGCCAGTTCTTGAACATACTCTAATTTTTGGCTAGTTGTTTTTTTTATTACTTCTGGATCCGGATCCGCGTTAATGGGGTAGCTATTCAACTCAACTGGTCCTTTCCAGTTCAAAGACTCCATTCTGTTGATCCATAAACCGCGTTCGCCATTCACCAATATTTCCTCATCTTGGACGTTCACAGGAATGGGCTCAGTGGACTTTAAGATTGCACTTTCCATCTCACTGCTTGGCTCCTGCTCCCGATACTCCAATGGCACAGATGAGTGAATGTTTTCAAAATTTAATGAATTAAACTCATTGTAAAGGCCATCTGATATAATTGAAGAGGTTGTTAGCAGGTCTTGGTTAATATGGCTGCGTACTGTTCCACTCATTTTGTTTTGATTTTAACTGACTTAAAAGTCTACCAATTGTTTATATATTGTTTAATAGATCTTAAAGGCAAATGGTCTAAAATAAAGGAAATTTTAATCAAAACTTAAAACGATGATATGGCAATTAGCAATAAATGTGACACTTGCTCAAAGACCAGAGCTTAAAATATACTTTAATTGGTTTAATGTACAGTCATTTATTTGATGGGCTTATTGCAAAATTTTATTTAAAAATTAAATAAGTTAAATATTTTAGTTTGATTTTAAGAGCTTAATTTTGCTTGATTGAGCATTTGAAGAAACTTTATTGATGAGCCTCGAGGATGGTTTTTGTTTTGGCTTTAATATGTGAAAAATAACCTGAAGAACCTCTTTAAACCGAGACGTGTTTCTTGTAGATATTATCGCAAACATAAGTCAACAATTAGATCGAGTGTTCGAAATTTTGATATAGCCCCAGAACTTTGGTTAATGGAATTAAATGGAAAATATTAAATTTGCTGTCAAAGATTAAATTTTTTATAAAAAAAATTACTATATAAAATATTTTTGTATCGTTTTGTCTAATAATTATAAAAAAAAAAATTAAAATGCTTATTTTGTCCTAAATATGACCAAATAGAAAATTTTAACATTGGTTTTAAATTGTTTGATATTGGTACAATTTTTTTTTAAATAATTTTAGTCTAGATCTTGCGAGACACACTTTAAATATTGGTGAAGTTTTTTTTTTTTATTAATTTGTGGGAAAATTTAAAATAAATTTTTCTATCCAAGATAAAGACAACCATCAATAAGAATTTTATTTTGATTTATTTAAAAAAGAAACTCAGAATTTTATTTAAGGTTAATAGATGCAGCATAGGATGCTGCAGTATGTTGCACCTTCGTTTATACATAAGAATTTTTTCTATTTCTATTCTTTAATTTAAATTTTCACAAATTAAAATTTTTGACTAACTTTTGCTGTAATTTAAAAAGGCAATTTATCAAATTCTGGTAATTCTGCTAGCTAAATATCCCAAGTGGCTTAAACAAGTCAAACTATATTTTAAAGAAATTAAAAACCATTTTTGCGGAATTACAATTTTAAAATATATCTTAATAATAGTATTTGTTTAAAATTTTTTTTTTATTTGATCCAAAAAAAAAGATCGCTTTATTCTAAATAAAATATACGGTATTTCGATACTGGGATTCTGTGCTTAAACTGACATTTTTTCTAAATTCTCAAATGCAGAGGATCGAATCAATCAATCTTTTTAATATTAGCATTTTCAAAGTCAACTTCAAACAAAAATAAAAATCTTAATATTTTTTTTTCTATGAGAATAAAATTGGTTCATTAAAGTTTATCAAATGAAGCAATCAATGTATCAACTAAATATAGCTTTAGCAAATACCCTACAATTTAGTTTCCGTATATTTTTATGCATGGGCATTTTTTCTCAAAACTAGATTTATGCGCAACTCTACATAGAAGACCTTTAGCCCTAATTCAGTTAACCCGTCCTACTTAATGGGCGAACCTTTTTGTAAAAAAAATTGAATTTTAAATAATAATTTGAGAAAAATGTAGTGATAAATGGGAAAATTGAAGTTTAAAATCAAATTTTAAGACCAAAACGATCATTTAAAATTTTAAAACTTAATTAATCTAATGATTTTGATAACTTTAAAGAAACAAATACCAAACATTACTTGACATGTTATGTCTAATAATGATTCATTATCAAATTAACATCAAAATGATCGATCTCTAATTTATTTAACAAAAACAATCAACAATTTAAATAATTCAGGTTAAGTTAATTCAAAAATTCAAATTTATAACTTTTAAATCCACTTATTCAAACTTAAATAATGTTATTTTTCCACGTAAATCAATTATAATTTTTAAAACAATAAAACTTTTTGTCTTTATAAATAAGTTTTCATTAAAATCAATTAAAATATTTAAATTTATTAAAAAACGATCAAAAGGGACAATAAAAAATTTTAAAATGAAGATAAACTTGACATGACATAGAAAAATTATTTCTTTTCTATTATTAAAAAAAAATATTACAATTTATATTTTGATCTTTTGATCTTGATCTCAAACTTCGTTTTGCCGATAAATGTTAGAAAAAAAACTTGCGTAACTTGTAAAATTTTGGTAAATTTCACAATGTACTCTCAATCATTATTCTCTTTCAATTTAGTTTTTTAAATTTTTTTTTTTAAATTAATTTTATTGAATTTAAAAGTTGAACTTTACTTAGATTTTTTAGATGTTAAATTAGATGTAGGTTGTTTTAATGAGAAAAAACAATTTCAAAAAATTTTTTTTCTCAAATTTATTTCTCAAATTTAAATAAAAAAAACAAAAACTATATTCATAATTTTTTAATAACTAATGAATTTGACAAAAAACTTTGAGTTTTAGTGATTGAGTTTAGATAATTTGATCGTCTTGCCTCAACAGAATGAGTTTTAATGCGCCTGTCTCTCTCAATTGCATCATAAATTGATTTTATGGTAGACGGTGTTACACCATTTGTATTTAAACTTGGTTTAATTCCTGTTTTGTCATGTTTTTGAAAGTCGGACTCTAGTCGATGAGAGCTTTTAAGAAGATTGTTCTTGAAACGATTGAATTCGGCTACTGAATACGAATGCCGACCAGAATTCCTCGCCGAGTCATAAGATGACATGGATGAACCAAGATTTAACCGAGCTGTATCTATGTAAAAGTTATTAGCTCCGGTTTTTGATTTAGCCATTGTATTGCTGGTACCTGATTTGTACGAAGACATGGTTGATGAAACACATGGATATTGGTTTTTGATTTTATTTTGAAACGAGCATACATTATATACACTGTCGTTTTCGCTTGAGGAATTGCTGCTGTATCGACGGCTAGTGTCTGATCCATTCAACTTGGCAGATTTAACTCGAGTTGGTTCGAATTTTTTAAATTGGGATTCAGAATTGTTTAAGGAGCTCTCGAAAGATTCAATCTGATTAGATGATGTTAAGAAAAATGAATTTTCCGAATATCTTGTGTTTGGTCGTTCTCTTAATTAAATTAATATTTTTTTTTAAAAAAAATTTATATTTTAAAAAATTGTGAAACAAAGAACAAAAACAAAATTCTAAAATCAAATATTTTTTTACTGTCAGTCTAAAAATTGTTCTTATTAAAAATTTAGTCTCTGCAATTTTATTTTAATGATTTTCTAATGCATTTAGTGCTTTACAGATTTTCAGAGACTAAATTTGGGTGGTACAAAGTTTGAATCAGCTGATACATTTGGCAGAACAATTTGGTCATCAATTAATGTACTGACAAAAAAACTACATATGATGACAAATAAAATAATTGACTGATAAAATAATTATTTGAGTAACAAAAATACTTTTTTGACTAATTAATTATTTTTACAACAAATTAATGATTTTGAGGTCACAATAAAAATCAAAATCTTGAAATATAGCACCAAAAGCAGAAGGAAGCTCCAGACGATTATCACAAACCGTTTTGTCCAAATCTCATCATCAAGCTAGAGTCAACTATGAGAAAACGTCACAATTTAAGTTTATTCCTTACAATCTTAGAGAATTAAATTACTAAATAGCTTTTCTTTTTTTTTCCTTATTCACTCCTTGTGAAGCATAGGGTCATTACTTTTGATTTCTACTCAAGTCGAATTAAATAGCTTAATTAGAACTAAAATAAAAATGAAAAAAATTTTATCAGTCCAAAATTATTAAATAGTCATCTCAATATATATATATTTGTCAGTCGTTTAGTTTTTTTGTCAGAATAATTGAACATTTATTGTCAGCTAAAATAGATTAAATTAGTCACCACTTTTAGTTATTTTTGTCATCTTGAAAAAATTAAATTTGTCACCCCCAAAAAATTTAAGCCAAACAATTTTTAGACTGACAGTCAAAAAATTATTTGATTTTTAAAATTTTGTTTTTGTTCTTTGTTCCAAAAGTCACAACGCCTTCTTTCAAATAATGTGCAAAATGCAGAGTATTGGAGAACTTTTATACCAAAGTGTTTTTGAGCGAAACAATTTATTACAGGTTTATCTATTTAATTAAAAAAAATTATTCTGTAATAATAAAAAAATTAAAAATATTTTCAATTTATTTTTTTTTAATAAAATTTAAATTATCGGTCATCAAAATGTATCACTCTAAAAAAAAATCTTTGTAATTTTGTTGAATATCTAATAAAAGCTGAAATTTAAAGATTCAAGTCGTTTGCATTGATTTAAAAAAATACATTAGAGAACTGAATTATATTCAAAACTTGAACTTGAATTTTTTTGAAAATTAATCTATCATCATTAGAGATTGTGGAAAAAATTTAATTGATTTAATAGATTACCTTTTATTTAAAAAAAAAGCATTTCCGATTCGAAACTTCCCCAATACTAATAATAATTCAAAATATCAGAATAATAGACATTTTATTAAACTCAAAAAAAATTTAAAATGCCAAGATTCATTTAAAACTTTGACCTTCGACAAAAATAAGTTTGTTTAAAGTTAAAATTTTAGCTCAAATAAATAAGGTGTTTTTGGCATCTGATAAGTATAGAAAACATAAATTTTTAAGATTGTTGTATAGGATTAAAAAATTTTTTAATATTTTTTAAAATAAAAATTAAATTACTTGATAATTTTAGAATTGTTATTGCTTGAGTTTTTGTAATTATAATTCGGTGGTTTGCGCTTAACCGAGCTATATTTCCACATTGGTAACATATTCGCTTTTTTGTTAAAAAAATTTAGTGTTAATGTAACATGATTCAATAAAATCGGATTTTCGTTTTGATTTTGGTTGCCAAATAAAACTTTTTTATGATTTTTTTTTCTAGTTATTTCGTTTTGAGTCGATTCTGTCAAAGAGTTGTTTCGAGCTCTTGCCGAATTGGCATTTTCCAAAACTTGGTTGTCTATACTCTCAATTTCGTCATCATAATTGTGAATGCCCAAAGCACTCATTTCTTAAGTCTAAAAATAAAAACAAATTCAATTTATAAAAGAATATTTTCTTTAAAAAACTATATTTAATTATTCAAAAATTCGGTTCTAAGGTATCAATACTACCTTTCGAATCGAATAATAATAAAATATAAATAAATGAAAGCAAGTATGTTTGTAATATAAAAGCAAAGGATTCTTGTTTAATTTTTGTTTTAAATTTTAATTTCGTTCAAATTTAAAAACTTGTTAGCAACTAATTTTTTCGATAGCTCGTACTCTACTCTTTGTGAAATTTATACTTTGGTTAAATAGAAATCGCATTATAGCAACAAGATTGTTTTTTATTTTAAGCTATTTACTAAATATTTTTTGCTATTTATTTTTTTAAATTAACTCTTTAATTTTTGAATAGATGATTATGGTTATGATGATACATTTTTCTTGTTTTAAACATGGCTTTTCAAATCAAAAAAATTTAAATTGACTAGGGAAATCAAAGTTACATGAGCTCTTTTAAGAATTAAAAACGTGCTTTAAAAAATTTTATAAAATTAATTTGTGAAATAGGGAAAATATTTGACATTACGACTCTTACGAAATTTTAACATCAGAAGCATAAAATTTTCAAAGACTTTTTGATTTTTTTTTAATAAGAAAATTTTTTTTTCAAAAATCTGATTAAGTTTAATGGCAAAAAAACTATCAGACACAATTTTACTAAAAAAAATTTATCTATGACCCATTGAGCATAAAAGAATTAATCAACCAAACCTATTTTAACGATATATAGAGTTATAATTAAAATTCTAGTAGCTTAATCGCTAAAATATATTGTATATTACCATCACTACGAATACTAGTTTAATTTTGAATAAGTATTGTAATTAAAGGCTTCATATCAAATGAATCACGAATTATGGCACAATAGTTTAAGAAATTTAAATTTTTTAGAAGCCGATTTTGTATAGAATCACCTATTTATTGTACTTCTATTTAATTTAATTAGAATTAATTTTATTAATTTAAGTTAACATTTTATTCACTTTATAATGAATTTTGATATTTTTTTTCTCATAAGATAAGGCATGCTTTGAAGGAAAATTTAGCCAGAATTAGCTTAAAGCAATATATTTTAACAATGTTAAATCAGTCCGCTATTTTTCTCAAAAACAATCAATTTATAAATTATAAAAAACCTGGTCCAATGAATGCTTATGGAAAAAATAATTTTTAAAATTAATTAATCTAAAAAAATTTTGAAAGAGCAAGTAGAAGATAATGATCTTAATTTAAAAAAGCCTTCGTTAAACTTATCCACAAATTTAATAAAAATTAGAACAAAATCAACAGTCAAAACCAGGTACAGTCAAAACTACTACTACTACTACTTCTACTAAAATCAGACTTGTGCAAAAGTCAGAAAAAAAAGTCATTTTAAAGTCATTTCAAAGTCAAGTCACTGACTTGAAAATTTTTATTTTTAAAATAAGTCTTTTGACTTGATTTTGACTTTTAATACAACTCTGAACAAAATCAATTCATAGCACACTATTATGATAACATTTTAATTTTTTTGTAGCAAATTAGTACTGAGTATAACAAATTTGATGTTAATGGAACTTTTAAACCATTTTTAGAATAAATTGATTTTAAATATAACAAATTAATTATAAATGAAATTGATTTAATACTTAATTAATTATTTTGTTAGAATTGTCACATTTTATACTGATATAGACACAAAATAAAAAAATTTCTGTTTATATTTTAAATTTTAAAAAATTTCTTCAGAAACCCATTATTTCAGAAAAAAATTTTAAATTTTTTTATTTCTGTAATTTTCCTTTTATTGCGTAATGTGCTACCATAGGCGATCTCCTAGTAGACCGCCTTCACAAGCTTGCTTTCCGTATTATTATTATTAATATTATTATTACATTACTGGATGCTAATTTTGACTAAAGCTCATAGAATTCAGTAGTATTGGTATGAACATTCCCAATTGTAATAAAAGAAAGAGGCGCACAATAAAAAACTAAATCAGCACTTGAAAAACAGCCATCGGATGTATTGCAAAATTTGGCAGTTGGTATTGAATCAGATGAAGATGTCAATTCAAGTATGAGAAAAGTCACTAAAGAAAAAAGCCAAGTTTTACAGTCCAAAACCAATTTTTTTATTGCCCGAGAGATTAAAGCAAAACAAAATAGTATTTATCTGTGTTTTTTCTGATTAAATTAAAAAATTTAAATTAAAAAAATTATTTTTTTAATTAGATATTTTTATAATAACTTCGTTATATTTTTATAAATTTGTGGTAGCTTTTATTAAATCTTTTATTAAAAAATATTAAGAATCATTTAAAAGATAATGATTTAAAAATTGGATATAAATAAACTTCATCTAATAAAACAATTAATTTTAATAAAAATAATCCTGTGCCAAACTTTATATTTTAATAGATTAAAACGAATCCATATAAATTGTCTATCATGATTCATAGTAATGATTATCTTTACATTAGGCAATTTGAAAAATTAAAAATGATATTTAAACTTATTAAACTATTTTGAATATTTTTTTTTTCGTTTGATTTAAAGTTTGTGTTTAACCTTTTTATCTAAGCTTTAAAAAACACTCGCACATTTTCAAACATTTTAAAAAAAATAATCATTATTTAGGTGTATATTTATTAATAAACAAATAATGTCAATTTGTATTTAAAAACTTTTTTGACAATTTTTTTAATTTTTGTCATTTATTATTGATATTAATAATTAAATTTTAATTATACATTTTAAGTTTTTCACAAAAAATGCATGCCTTAAAACTAAGGTAGCTAATTCATGTCTTAAATAAAGTTTAAAAAACTTTTAAATTTAAATGTGATTTATTTTAAAAATCAAAAAAATTAGAATAAATAAATTTTTTGTGTTTAAAAAAAAATTAAAAAATGTTATATAGCTTCTTTTTTTTTCATTTAGAATCAATTTTTTCAAAAAAAAAAAAAGAATAATATAAACATAAAATTAAAACAATAAAAAAATTCTTTTAATCTTTATCATTAAAATTCTTAGCCTTTTCGATTCGTTTGACTAGTATCGATATTTTATTAATTTTTCTTTAAAATTTTAAAATGAACTGTTTAGTTTAAATTAAATCTAAATATTGAATTGTTTAAATTAAATCTACTTTAAAAATCTGTATTAATAAATCACCTAGAATTTTCCGCTAACTCAATGAACAAAATTTAGACACTTACCTCTAATATCCTCAAAGTGAGTTTGATTCGGTTTAGCTAAATTAAAAAAACTTCTTTAACAGATGAGATCATTTTTTTCTGAACCATGCTACAATTTTTAGTACTTCACCCTAAATCTCAAAACAATCTGTAGGTCATTTAATTAGAATAAAGAAAATTTTTTTATTTTTTATTATTTATTACAGAAAACGAAGAAAAAATAAAAATTATTATATTTTTGATCTGTTAAAATATTTTAATTTAAATAGGCTTAGATCAAATAAAACTGACTTTAAGTTCTTTTCAAAGTCACAAAACTTATTTTTTCTCTAAAATAAATGAATATTTAATTTTTAGTTTGTCAAAATAAAATTAAAATCAAGTAATTTTTTCAGAAAATAAATCCATTTTTAATTAGTGTGTTCAATAAATAAGCTTTATTAATTAATGAATAATGCCTGGCCAGTGTTGAATCTTAATAAGTATCAAAATATTTTTGAATAATTAAAAAAATGTTGTTTTGCACTTAATTTTGCAGTTTTTATTTTTTAAATATCACATTAGCAAATTGTATGGTAACTAACACAATTTTTTTTGTTGGCTTTAAAATATTGAAAACTTGGAAAATGATGCATCCATTTAATCATTAGTATTTACTTAAAACAAAACTTTAGAAGACTGACAAAATTGTCCTCAACAATATTTACTCCAGCTTTCTTATTGGGGTAAATACCTGTTTTTTTTAATTTTGCATGTAGCTAATGTTTTTAATATAGCAACAATTGAAGCATCTTTAGGTCTTCATTTTGGCAAACTTGCTTTATTTTTGATAAGAGTTTAAGAGTTTTTTGGAGCACTTTTCAACTGATTAAGTAATTAACAATCATATCTTTTTTATTGAAGCATAAATATCAAGAATTTTTTAAGGAAAAAAATATTTTTTTGCTACTGGTTTAAATTAAGGAATAAAAATAATAAGATTCAGTACAGTTCATTTGAGCATTAAATGAAATAGGATATTTTTAGAGTGAATCAAATTTCGGGTCCAAAATTAAATTTTCGTTTCAATAAATTTATATTGAAAATAAAAAAGCAATATTTGATTGAAGTTTTGATACGGATGAGCTTATTGGCAAAAAAACACTTCCGAATATGAGACTGAAAATGCACAATAAAACTTTAATCTTAATTAAAAGTAATTTGAGAATGCTTGAAAATTGACTTGAACAGACTAGTAACGACTCTTTGATAATCTAATTGAAATCTCAAATAAACTATGGGCAACAATAGTAGCAAAATAAATTGAATCCTAATTTAAAATGTTTATTTAATTGTCAACTTGAAATCTATTAAACAAGAATAAAGTCTTAAGATCTAGTTACATTTTTGCCAAATACAAGTTAGAAAATTTTCAAGTGCTTATTTGACTAGATTTTGCTACTATTCCAATTAATATAACCACTGTATTTTTTGAAAAACAATTTTCAAGTGGTTCTAAACACTTGGAAAATTGTCTCTATTAATAAGCTAATTTTGATCTTCAACAATTCTTAAATACCAATGATCAGATCAAATTGAATTCGAAAATCTTCATTAGATTAGACTTGGAATGAAGCTCAAATTTTTAGATGATCAGATCAGGGCCCGAAAAGCTTTGATCTTGAATAATCAAGGATTTTTGCCCTTCAGGAAACATTTTTAAAATTTATTTTGTTCTATTTGAGATGAATGAATGTGACTTAAGTTTAAAAGAGTGAAAAATATTTATATTAACTAATTAATCATCTTTTTTTATTTTTTAAAAAATTTAAAACAATTTTAACAGTTTTAAAAATCATAAAAAGACTCTTTTATTTGAAAAAATTATTTATTTTATTGTAAATCAATTTTTAGAGTCGCTTTCATTAAAAAAAATTTAGATGATTAGCTTTGATCTTAAATAATCAATTTTTGCCCTACAGAAGATATTAAAAAAGTTGATTTCATTCTCTGTGAGATGAACGAATTTGGTTTAAATTAAAAAAAAAATGAAATTATTCTTTTTCTAAATATATTAATGATGTAGACATCTTATTTTATGTTTCAAAAATTTGAATAGTTTTTAAAATCATAAAAAAGCTCTTTTATTCATTTGAAATCAACTTTCTCCAATTTTAGAGTCGCTTTTATTAAAAAAAATAGAGAAAAAAGTCAGCTGTATAAAGAGTTCGGAGTTTTGCTTTTATTCGAATTATTGAGGCTTCGAATATCATGGGTCAAGAGAAATTTTTGGAAACCAAACAGCTTAATTCCACATTTAAAATAATAAATACTCTAAAAACTTAGAAACCGTCAATAATTGATCAATATTTGTGTTTACTTTAATTTCTTCATCAAAATAATTTCAATTGAGACTTTTTTTTTGCACAAAACTCTTCTACATAAACTAATTAGAGTATTTGGGAAATTTTGCGAGCTGGTCAATTTTGTGACCCACTACTCTGCTAATTTCATTAGTAATAAATGATGTGAACTATGTAAACAAAAAATTTTCAATGATATTCCACAAGATGCTTAGTTATTTTAAGAAATTTATCTATTAGATTATTTATTAGATTTTTTTTCAATTTAATAATTAAAAACTTAAGTTTTTAGTAAAGGTTTTAGTTTTTTTTTATTTATTAAAAAACCGCTAAGGTGAAAAATTAATTCAATAATAAAGTAGAAATAGAAGTAAAGTGGTGTAATTAAATCATTTTTTATCAAAAATTTTAAAATGAATATTAATAAATACAAAATACAAAGTCTTTATTTGAATAGAATTTTAAAACGATCAAAAAATTTTTATTAAAATTCAAAAGACTTCAAAAAAATCAAAAAGATCATAATCAATCATAGATAAAATAGGTAATAATGCAATAATAAGTGAGAAATGGTTGGAATTGTTTTCAAAAAGCAGAAGGTAGACCACGGGGTAGGATTTAAAATATACTCTATATCTAATCCTCTTTAATAAGTCTGACAATGAAGGGAACATGGTTGTTTATGTAGTTTCATGCAATTTCAGCCTCACTAATATCTGACTGTTTTTTTATCTTTATGGAAAAGCACATAACAAGAACTAGAATGACCCGAATGTCTAATTTTGCCATTTTGACCACGTTTGGATCCAACAAAAAAAGAAAAGAAAATATTTTTAAAATTTTATTTATTTTCTGCGAGATTAATTAACAGAATGAATCTATTTGTGGGATTAGAAAGATCGATGACGCAAAATAGAGTTCCGTGCCGAGTTTTCCTATTTTTTTTGTAAATTGGACGGATTGTATTCAAAATAGTAATTTGAGGCTAAATAAAATATTTTATTGATTTGGTTCCATTTTCTGCGGATTTAAAAAGGAAGCAATTTTGGTATTTGGTTAAAATTTCCTGACTAAGAGAATAAAAAAATTGCACATCTATTAGCTCAAGCAATTAGAGTTAAGAAAAAAAAACAAATTGAAAAAGTCAACTACCTGTGGTTTTTCTTAATGAGTGCATTTCGGTTGCTTACCTAGTTGACAAATGTTTTCGTCTTTGTTTCCTTCATGTTCAATCTAAACAATATCCATTAGTTGTTTGAGTAACATCTAGAGTAATTAATCTTTAGCAATTCAGCAGAATGCAATTAAGTTTCGAGCCGCCTAGAAATCGAAAATAAAACAACTCAAAAATAATTAAAAACTAATGATCAGTTTGAGTCCATGAACATTTTGGCTTAGAATAGAACAGCGCTGCAGACAACTAATCAATGCTATCTTGATCAAGCCAAGACTTGATATTGATTTTTTTCTGTTCAGCTGATTGCATAACTTGGATATCTAAAGTGACAATCGTAACCCAATACTTAAATTATATGCTACTAGAGATGAAATCACAATAGCAGACTCGAGTGCTAGCAGGTAATTTAATTCGAGTTGAAATATCGTTTTACATGATTAAGAAAAGCTAATTTCAAGCTTGATCAAATCGCAGAAACAAATATTAAATGGGCATAAAAGAAAACTTTATTTTTAATTTCCCTTATTTTTTAAATATTTTTATAATTAAAGACGGAAATTGAGTTAGTGTGTTGCCATTTTATTCTTGTGCATATTAGTTCGTGTTTGTTGAGCATTCTTTTTTTTCTCGAAAGGTTTCTCAAGCGATTCGAACAGAGGCTGATTGGCCGGCACTCTTCTCCTAATCAATAATCACATCTTAATTATTAGTATTTAACATGATTAGATACTAAGTTTAGATAAAAAATCATGTAGATCTCGTCCAGATAAGTTAGACTTGAAGAAAAAACAATAGAAAATCTCAAGTAAGTCACTAAAGTGCCCGAGGCCAGTTCGAATCCCTATGTTCCGCATTCAGGGCTTCCATAACTTGTATTCCACTTTAAACAATCAGATTCTCTTTTGTTGTAAATATTTTCTACTCAAATTTATGGAATTCTGAAATCTAGTAAACTTATTTTTTTTCTCTTCTAAAAGTTCTAGTACTAGAAGCACTGGTGATTTTTTTCTGCTCTGCTCAAATTACATTTGAACCCGATTCTTTTGAAATCTAGCTATCTTTGAGTAACTAAAACAAAAATATTTTCTTTTTTTTTTCAATATAAAAATAATTCTAAATATTCGGAGTTGATTTTTTTATTTATTAAAAAAAATTTAAAATTAAGAAAATTTATAAAAAGAGAATAGAAGGAATACCTGTCGTTGATTTTTATTTAAATAAAGAAAATTGAAATTTTCGTTGAGCGCAATTTATTCCATTTACAAATTTGACATCCTCAAAGTCACAAAACTATTTGAACATTTAAATTAAATCGTTTTACCAAGTCATCTATCTTCTAAGCTTTTTTTTTTAAATATTTAATAATTTTGATTGCCAAAATCAGTTTAGCTTATAATTGAAAAAATTAATTTAGAACTTGGTTCTTCTTTCTTGTCAAGCGCTAGTTACCAAATCATTTGGCATAATTACACCAGCAGCTGATAAAGAAGTAACCGAAAAAAATCAATTGAATTAAAACTTCAGAAGAGACTGTATTTAATAAGGTTTAAGCTGTATTAGAAATAAAGTTAAATTATTTTTTTTTACAACAAAAATTTAAAGAAAAGTATGAGCCAACATTGCACCGCAATCACTTCAGGACATTGTTGAACTTATCACCGTTTTGCCTATTGAATATTGTGCGGAGTTGTTCTAATACTGAATTGTTTTTCTTGTAAGCTTCAAACTCTAATTTTTGAGCATATTTGAAGTATTTGCATTTTACTTTGGTGCTCATTAGGTGTTCCTTGTCTGCCTCATTTAGTAGCCTTAACGTAGGGGTAATAAGGAAGTTGCCGTATTTAGCTAATCATTCGTTTCCAAGTCTCACAAGAATAGAGAGATGCTTTAATGTGACCTTGTACATTATAAATTTTAAATGGCATAGAGCCGTGTTAAGTTTTAGCGGGGAAGAAAGAAAAGATAAGACAAGGAATGTCACAGTCAATGGCTGATCCAATTTATGCTTTGAATAATCAATCCATTGTTACCTTGTTCTGTTCTAGTTGAATTTTTTGTCAATCAAAGAGTCACAGAAAACAAAATTCGGATAGCTTTGTTAGGATATATTTTTGAATTTATTTTTTGTCAAGCAGTTCTAGTGCTTCGATTATTGTTCATTTCTGTCAAGTCACAACCATGATTGTGCTTCACATGTTGTGTTCTAGCTGTCAGATGAACAAGATGCACCCTTGACGCATTCAAGTTCCAATGCAACACTTTACACCCGATTGCTCTGCTATTAATTGTGCACAGTATTATTCTTTTTGTTGCTACTCTAGGTCAGACTAGCTTTTTTTGTTTTGTTTTGTTCTAAATTAGTTGATATTAAATTTTGGATTGAACCAATTTACACCTGTAATTGAAACAGAAGAGTTTGCTTGGCGCCCAACTGCTCTATTCAACGAAACAAGCTTGGCGTAATGCAACAGACACACTTTATTAGAAGAAGCAAAAAATAGAAAAGAGAAGTGTATACTTGTTTCAATCAAGTAGTTGCACGTAGAGCGAGAGTGAATGATGAGAATCAGGCAATGGATTATAAAATTAATTATTTATTGAATTTATATCAATTGCTTTTAAATTTCATGCAAGTTTTTTAGTAATACTAGCATATTATTAGAGATATATTTATTTGTTGGAGAGAAAATCGATTTTGTGTTGCAGCAAATCAAGACGGTCTAGAGTTGATTTTTTTTTTCATATTAAAAAATATATGCTTTTTTTTGTATTGTCATTGCGTTTTTATTATCTTGATAATTTGATACAATTAGGCTCGCAATTAGCGCACTAATTGTCGCAACTAGCTTGGCCGAAGCAACATTGCAATAGCCTAATTTTGCTATCATCCATAAAATTGAAACTTAATAGGATTCACACAATACCGATTTAGATCAATTGCGAAAATGCCTATTAAATTGATTAGTAAATAAAATTCACTTTTCAAACATCTTTCATTGCCATTGTAAATAAAAAGAGAACTTAGCATAGTACTCCACACGGTCGGCTATTACTTTAAGTTAGTACATTTGTGATTAGGTTTTTGTGTTTAAATTATGAATAAAAATAGAAGAAAAAAATTCAGTTTTGTTGCTACAGTGTCTGCAGTACGGGGCTAATGTTTAGGGCCCTTTCAATTGAATGCAGGAGCTTGTGTAATGGTTCGTTTTCAATCTAAGCCTAAGCCTTTAACCAGAGGTATTCAGGAATTAAATTAGAAGAGAAAAGAACAAAATTTTAGTTTTTCTGTGCTGACAAAAATGCAATTACTGCTCAAAAAGAAATAAAAAGGACTAGAGAATTTTAATTTTAAAGACTGATCGCCTAAAACTCGCCACTCCAATGAACGATGTTTTTTGTGTACATGCAAGAATATTGTTAGCGGGTGTTAACCTTCGCTACATACTTCGTCTCTTGGAGACTTTTAAAATGGCATTGCTACATAACTAACCTAGTTCAAATTTTGTTTAAAGTAACTTCGTAGAAATTAAGCTTGTCTTGGATATATGATTTCTTGTCAAGAAGATTTAAGATACAAATAAGATATGCTTGGGCCAGTTGTTGAATTAACTTTTATATAAGAAACTATATTTTTTTCAATATTGCCGCTAATAATATTGTTTATAGTCCGTGTAGCCGAATGGTTTGCGTGTTAGTGATGCAAGCAGAGGATCGAGGGTTCAAAACCCGCTGAGGGTGAAAAAACCTTCAAAATATCTCTGTGAATGTTTAAACCTCTTTCATCATAAAAATAGGGGCACCAGTTTCGGCTGGGTAATTATTGCGGTGTAGATGATCAACTCGGTGCAGTAGCCTCTGTGTCTGATCGGAACTGTTGATCTAAAAGGTACATGAAAAAGAGATGAGCGGGTCCCCGTTATCCACTAGAATAGGGACTACTATGAGCTTTATCAGTAGTTTGGACTTTATGGAATTATGCGAGGTAATAGACAAGACAAATAGAGTTTAGTTTAAGGTTTATTAAATGGAATCCGAAGTTGTAACAAAATGCTAGAGGTTTATAAAGTAGCTTGAGTGTGTACTTTGGCTGTAGTCAATGCAAGAGCACATAGTAGTAAAGATTAAGCAAAGAGATGCCAAGGCTTGAGTCTAAAAAATAAAATAAAAATGGTAAAAAATGGAATCTTTCCAAAATCTCCTAAAAGTGTGATTTTGATAAAGGACAAATTAGAATTTTTTTCTAAATACCTGATTTATGTGGCAAATATAATCGAGCTGAAGCCGGGCTGGAGAGTTAATAGAAATGAGAGAGACACTCACACACAGAGAGAGAGAGAGAGAGAGAGAGAGAGAAAGCTATTAAATTACTAAGTTATTAACGACATAATTTGGATGACAACAACCAATGGAAAAATTCGCCAAGCCTCTAAATTAGAACTCTTGCTCATTAGTCTCACATCCAATCAATTTCTAAACCCAAAATGCAAAGCTAATTGGCTGACGAATAAAATATTTTATTTTCTCTATATATATTTTTGGCTAGAGCTCTCATTTTTTTGATATTGCTATTAGAAGTTTATTAATATATATCAATGTCTGCCAATGAAATTTTTTCTCACATATCATTTACGTCGTATCACAGTAATCATCATCATCATCATCATTTATATATATTTAAGAAACGTTTAGCAAAAAGAAAATATATTTAAAAAAAAAAGAGAAAAAAAACATTTAATTTTTCTTTTTTTCTTCTCCTTCTTATTTTTTATTATATTGAGAAAAAAAAAACAAATATATATTTGACATATTATATTTGTGTTAATTTAGTAGAGTAGCTAAGCCTGGATGTCGACTGCTGCTAATCAATAATGTTTACTTTAGAGAGCATTCTAGATTCATTAGTCGTTCTATGATGATATAAAATGAACTTGTTCAGCGCACTACCAGCTTTGTTTCCAGGCTTGCCGGCGCCGTCCATACCGAGCTTGAACTTCTCGGCGCAGCAAGTCGCCCAGGTGTGCGAGCAGCTGGAAGAGAGCGGCGACACGGACCGGCTGGCCCGCTTCCTCTGGTCCTTGTCGGTCATACCGGGCTCCAATTTGCTCACGCAGCACGAGTCCATCATTCGCGCCCGAGCCATAGTCGCCTTTCAGCAAAACAACTTCAGAGAACTGTACACCCTGCTGGAGAACCACAAGTTTACGCGCGACTCGCATCCCAAGCTGCAGGCCATGTGGATGGAGGCGCACTACCAGGAGGCCGAGAAGCTGAGGGGCCGACCGCTCGGTCCCGTCGACAAATACCGAGTCAGAAAGAAGTTTCCGCTGCCGAGGACTATTTGGGACGGCGAGCAAAAGACCCACTGCTTCAAAGAGAGGACCAGAGGGCTGCTGCGCGAGTGGTACTTGCAGGACCCGTATCCGAACCCGGCGAAGAAGCGCGAGCTCGCCCAGGCCACTGGCCTCACGCCGACCCAAGTCGGCAACTGGTTCAAAAATAGAAGACAAAGAGACCGCGCTGCTGCGGCCAAAAACCGAAATTCGAACAACCAGTACGACTCGCAGACAGCGAGCAGTTCCAACCACAACTATTCGCCGCCGTCGTCCCCAGAACTCGATCCAGATGTCACCGATTGATTGATTGATTGACTGAACGGCCTAAACGCAACCTTATTTTTGTCTCAGCCTCGTTTAGAGACTTAGTTCAACAAGTCATAATAGAAATCAATTTTAACTTTAAATATTGTAAATAGAAATGAGCTCTTTTTTTTAATTTTAATTTTTTTTAATTTCTTAGAAGAATTTTGATTTGAATTTATTTTTTGTTTTCAAATGAATGTTTTTGTTATGTTGGAGACTTTTTTTCGTTCAAGGTTCAGATATATTTAAGAGACTAAGAGAGTAAATGCATGAAATAATTTAAATTAATTTTTTTTTTGTTCTTTTTCGTTCAATAGTTTACAGTGTATATCAGCAGCAGCAACAGCAACACACACACTCATACAAATTTAAGGAGAAACGTTTGGTTTTTTTTTCTATATTATAATTTTTATATTGAATAAAAAATTAAATTAAATTAATTTTTGTTTATTTGCGATCGGACCCCCATTTTTAGAACAATTACTAAAGTTCGATTTTTTTACAATTCTTTTTAGTCATTTATTTCAATAGCAAGCTTCTGTTACCACACTAGCCTGAAAGGAAAGTCCAAGGTGATGCAAATTTATTTACTTATTTTCTAAATAAATTCGAGGATAATCTCAGGCTGCTAAGAAGGAATTAGGTCCTTCTTTTTAGCCCAGCGTTAGTAAATAAAATGAGTTATGCAAAAGTTGTTCTCATAAGATGTGTTTATAGTTTTTTGTTAATAAGTTTTTATGCATTAGCAGTCTATCTTGGGCTAAAACATTTTTTCAACAATTAGTTGGATTAGATTCAATTATGGTAAATATGTACAATGAGTCCAAAGGAACATGAGAAATTTTACAACTTATTTGCTTCAATAGCAAGTTGCTCTTTTCATTTGGCTAGAAGGAAATTGTGGTTTCAAAATGGAAAGAAAAAACCTGAAAAATTATTTCTTATTTGGGGTGATACTTTTTTTAAACAATGACTAGAATTTGATTAGACTCTGTATAGGTGAACACGTCAAATGAATAAAAAAGAACATGAAAAATTTTGCAACTTATTTCAATTTAGTTTTAATCTCTTGAAAAAAAAATTTTCTGTTGCAACTTTTTTAAGCTCATTCATTTCAATAGCAAGCTTCTGTTACCACTTGGCTGAAAAGAAAGACTAATTTTTATAATAAAATAAGCTTTTTTAATTGAAAAGCAAAAAATAAATTTTTTTCTTATTTATTTCAAGTCGGACTCAATCTTGTGCTAATACTTTTCTTTAACAACGACTAGCGTTGGATTAGAGTCTTATTTTTAATCAATATGTCATCTGTCGGCTGGGAATTAGGAATTTCCCGTTTGAAACAAAATTCAAAAGCCACATAAATTCCCTTCCTCGCAATTATTCTCAAAACTGCTTACTAAATTTAAATATTAGATGATTATGGCTCGGCAATCAATAATTATTTAGGGAATTAAATGCATTGACAGAACGGATTATAGCTACTATTTGAAATATTGCAAATTATTTCAACAACAATAACAATATTCACCAATTTAACAATCTTAGAGGATATGTATCAAGTTTAATCAAACTTATTAGAGGCGCTTATTTCCGTGCATAAATTGCTTTTGATTCATGCAAATTTGAGTATAATTAAAAAGCCCGAAGAGCTTAATCAAAAGGTTTCACTGGCAGATAATAGAGACTTGAAATTGGAGATCAGCTACTAACACAAAAATACTAAGTGTTCTAAATGAAAATTTAGTATTGCCAAAAGGTATTCATTGAAATTACTTAGAAAAACTATAAACATTCATGGTTTGTTTATTTGGTTAGTGAATATTTTAGTGATTTGTAACTTCTTTTGTTCAATCTACCATTGTATGGCTTCATGTAAAAACAATTTCAAAAAGTTTAACCATTTATTCACAATTTAAGGCCTTGATATCTAATATTTTAGTAACATTAACTTTATTCTAATTTAGTTCACCTATTGTTTTGATTGTAAATTTTAAATACACTTTTTTGTTCTCTCTCTCTCTCTCTTTGAATTCCTATATCAAAAATGTATCACTTGTCAAAGCTGGTTTATTGAATTTTAGCAATTTTGTTTAGAAATAAAATCTAGTTGTTTGGCTTGCTCGATATTTTTGCTTCTTCGGATCACATGTAATGCAACATTTTTCCATTCAAGTCTTTTAAATAATAAACTAAACTTTACCTCGATTAATTGCTAAAAAAAAATTTTGCTCTTTTTGTTCACTTCAATAGAAAAATTTCCAAATTAGTTTTTATTTTTATTTGGAGATACCAAAAAGTTTTGTAGAAACAAAATTTTAAAAATGTATTGAAACTTAAACTAAGCCGACATTACTTTGTTTTGAAACCTAAATTTTATAATTTTTTGTATTTTTTTAATCGTTTTTTATTTTAGAAATCTATTTAGAGGGGTCCTGGGACTTTTCCGAGCCTCTTTTAAGTACCCTTTCCTTTTGCATGTATACAATAATTAATTTGAATTGAAAAAAAATAAAATTTGAAAAAAAAATAAATTAATATAAATTTTATAATGAAAAATTGTAAAAAAAAATATCAAATATCTATGTGTATCTATGTACTTAGAAAATCTTCCAGATTGCCTTTGAATAGAGTTTCAATATTATAACAAGATGAAGTCTAGGGGATGAGTAGATTGATGATTGCTGGTAGCATTACAGTGGTAAAAAGCACTGTCAGGCCAACAGAACAAAAAGAGTGTTAGTGTTCACAATATAATATACTGACAGCCATGGTAAAAAATTTAATTATTTTTTTCGAAAAATAGTTGAGGCATAGCCTTGGTCGGTTGCAATGGATACATAGCCCTTTCCTTAAGCTACCTGATTGAATATTTGATGTTGAGTTTTTTCATTAAAATTTTTTAATATATTAATATTATACTAAAATAACAGACAGCTTTAGAAATAAAATTCAATGATAGAAAAATATCTACAGGAGATTAATTCAATCATTTTACACTTAAAAGAGTTCATTTTTTTCAAAATTTTTATTTCTAATTTTTAAAATTTTAAAACTTAGTAAAAAAGATAAAATAAAACAAGCTTATATTTTAAAGGATTTCATATTCTTCGTAAAGAACACTTTTATTTTAAGCCGCACAAAGACCGTAGCTCAATGGTTTGTCAATTTTCCAAGAGTATTTTTTACATTTTTTTTGAAAGTTTAAAAATAAAAAATAATCATACAAAAATTTTTATTTAGGTTAAAATACAAATTAATGGAAAATGGCTTTTTATCAAACTAAATATTTATAAGCTTTTTGCCTAAATCGAGCAAAATTTACATTCAAAAGTTTTTTGTTAGAAGCCTTGTAAAATTGAAGTAATTATCGACAAGTTAAAGGAATTCACCATCAAGTCCCAGTTGAGCGATGCTAATTCGATAAATGATCAGAATCGAATTTCAACTCGATTGGCCTAGGTACAGGAATAAGGTTCAGGCTTGACTGAGCATTCATTTTGCCAGTGTTTGCTCTAATCAGAAAAATCTGTCATTCTTTAACACTTATCAAAACATAAAGATCTAACACTAATAACTATTAGTATATAAAATTTCAAGTATTGGTACCAAATATAACAAGATAATGTGCTCGTCGGAGCGTGAAATAATTGAATTTCTATGAAACTGTGGACCTCGATGAGTTTGGCATTTAATTGAGTGTAAATTAGAGTCTGGCGGCTTTTTTTCTTTTTGACTCTTTTCTATTGGAATAATATTTGCTTATCGATTCTGTCAATATTAACTTTGAGCTCTTCTCTTTAGCCGCTGGAAGCAAATCGATTCAAATATGAATTTTAAATTTCAAAAAGTTTAGAATAACATTGCTGAAAAAATATTGAGAAACAATTAAATGCTAGAGAACAATAACAAAAAAAATAATTAATAATAATCTAATATTTGCATTGCTTGAAAATTCATGTTGACTTTTTCGAACATTTGAGACCAATTTTGAATTAAAAATGACAGTTCCAATCCGGATAAGTCAAATACTTTAATTAAAGCTTCTCGTTTCTTGGCGATCTCCCACTGAATCTTGTTAATTGTATATTGATTTATTTGCTGTAAATAAAAAATAAAAACGTTAATTTTTTTGTTAATCTTTTGACCAAACTAGATCTTATCAACAGTGTGCCATGTGAGAGTAAATATTAACTTGGCAAACATTACATAAGCTAGTTTAATCAGTAGCACCTAGCTGGAATTGAGCATAATTACAAGTCAAGCTCTCTCAAAGACTTTGTGCGAGCAGCATGATGCCAAGTATTTAGAAAAAAATTGGTCAAGAGTAGAACTCTGTTTCGACAAAGTGGTTTTTGATTCAAAATTTGTAACCAGACCTAATTGTGCACTTAATTAAAATTTAATTGTATCTGAGAATTTAAATGAAATTTTAATTTAATTATCTTCAAATTTAGAATGGCTCTTGACAAGAGGAATTTTTGTTGCTGGTCGCTAGATCAGCAGGAGATAGAGTTGGTCAGTGCTTTTTTCTTTTTGCTTTTTTGCAGGTGTTTCTCAATCTGGTTCGAGAGAAAAAATTTGGAGTATTTTAAATTTTATTAGTAAAAGGTAAAAAATATTGTTTCGTGATGTTCTACTATGTCCAATGGTTTGTTGATTTTAAATTGTTTTATTCATGTTTTATTCATGTTTAATTAATTGAAAAAATAGAAAATATTTGTGTGTGCTTTGTGTTGGACTACTAAGTTATAATTACTCTAAAATTAAACAAAAAGCATAATTTATTGATTAGTCTTTTAGGCTATTATTAATTTTAAGTAAATAATAGAAATCTTTGATCGATTTGAAAATTATAGATGCTTATCTTTGTGATGCTTTTTAAAAATTAAAAGCGTAGTCCGCTTGCCAAACGAAATTAGTCTAATTGTTCAAGAGTTTCTATTATTTTACGTAAATGTCAATACGAGAAAAAAATTAACTAAAATTCAGAGGATTTTCGAAATTTAATTACCACTAGAGGGCGGAAAAGCTACATTAATTGCTACAGGCAATCATTACATTTATTTAAATCTAATTATTTAAAAATTTAAAATTGAAAAAAAAAAAGAAAACCTAAATAGAAATATTGTTTTATTATGAATCAAAAAATCTTGAAATTATTCTCTAAAAGCTTATTAAATTGAAAAATAATCAATTAAATAAAATAAACATGAAACAATGAGACCGAAATCAACTATTCTTGATGTTTAACTCGTCTTATTTTTATAGAAATATTTTTTATTTAACATTTTTTGTCAAGTAAATTGTTTAAAAAATTAAATAATATATTTATTTACCGCTTTACCTTAAAATGTTTTTGATTTATAAAAAATTAACTCTTAATTAAATATGCTGAAATCAATTATACTGTCGCAAGCACTTCGTTTAAAAAAATAAAAATCAAATTAAAGTAAAAGACTTTTTTTTCTAAATTTTATTTAAATATCAAGTTTGTTTTTTTTTTTTTAAATCATCAATAAACACTTGTAAGTGTGAAAAAAAGTTGCAATTCAACTCCTTATTCCTTATGTCTTTATTATTTCAAAAAACATTTTAATCATATTTTTCATGATTAAAAATTTCAAATTTAGAAACTAAAAGTTTAATTTTCATCAAATTATTTTTAAGTACGAAAAAAAAGCTTGATGACTTGATGACGCATTCTCCAATTTAAAAAAAAATTCTTATTAGTTTAAAAAAAATTTATTTCGAATTTACATTTTAATTATTAATTATTCAAATACAAGTTGATAAAAAAATTTAAAATTTGAAGTGTTTATTGTGTCATTTCAATTTTAATATGTTCTTTTTTTATACTCTGACTTTGACTTTGACTTTGATTTGGTCTATTGAGGCGAGATTTTCCATTCAACAATCGCATACTTTGTTCAAAGTATTGATTAGGATGATTTATTGGAACTATTTCTTCTGTCTTATGAGAATACTCAAAATATCGTTGACAAGCTATTTGATAATTGTTCGAATCTGCATGCTCCATTATCTTTTAAAAATTTAATTTATTTATTTTTTAATCAAATAAAAAATAAAATAAATTTTACTTGGTTTGTTTCATCTTGAGTTCTTCCGTATTGCCTTAACTTTTGCTTTAGAAATTCTCGTTCAAAATGCTTGAATGGACTTAGATTTAAAAGAGTTAAAATAAAAATAAAAAAACTTTTTCAGAAAAAAAATCCATACCATCCATGATAATCATTATTGCCAGGCATGTGGCTGGTAATTATTTTCAAACAACTGTAAGGTGTGTAAGATGTCCTTTTGCCTTCTTTACCATAAGAATGCCTAATGTTATATGCATATTCTTTTTCAAACTTTAAATGTTTGTTTAATTTTTAAAATGATTAAATAATATTTTAATAGTTGAACAAACTTTGTCGACAGGTATGGATCCTCGTGAAAATTCTGTTCGCCAAAATTTTAAACTTTCTTCCAAAGGGAGACCGATTCCTTTCAAAAACAGCAAATATTGTAATCTTCCATAATGCCTTAAATGGTGATTTGTTTTAAGAGCTTCATGTAAATTTCGCATACACATTGGAAACGATTTAATAGAATGCTAGTTAATTAAAAAATTTGGTTTAAATTATTTTTATTAATCTTGAAAATTACCGAATCTAGGCTTTCTGCCGTCAGATGATCTCTTGTTGCTGTATCACTATAATTATCTCCAACATCTCGTTCACGCAAGATTTTCAGCAAGTCTGAAATTCGCTGATCTTCTTCGATTTCTTTTATGTGTCTGCTCAAAGTCTAACATTGATTGAATAAAAATTTTGAAATTGGTTTTATTTTAAAAATTCATACTGATAAGCTTTTTGACAATCGAGTCCTAAAAACATGAGTCAAAACTGAACCGAAGTCAGAAATGGTTACAAAGGCATAGCCATTTTTTAAAAAAACTCTTCTACTCTTTACCAACTCGAGCACTTCTATAAAGTTTATCTAAACAAATGTTTTAGAAAAATTTAATTAAACAAGAATTATTTTTTTTAAACTTTAAAGTAATGAGTGTTCTTTATTTGATTATGAGTACTTCCCATATCAATCAATCCATCGGTAATAGTCTCTTTTTCTTGGTCGGATATCTTAATATTTTTAATTAGTTTTTTTCTTTAACTTTTTAGATCATACTGGGACATAGACAAGGTTGTTGTCATGCAAAAATTTTTCAATAACCGCTGTATCATTTTGAACCCGACTTAACTTGTAGCGGAAGAAGTCTACTTCTTGTTGAATGAACCATCTTTTAAGTTCTTCTCTAAAATTAAAAATTTAAAACAAATTTAAAATTTTAATCCTATTTAAGTAAATACGTTTGGCAAAATGCAAGTCTCAAAATAAAATGTGACACTATGTCTTTATTCAATTCAGCTTCATCTATTGGTGTGTCTTTAGCCTTGTTTGAAAAAAATTAAAAGAGAAGATGACTTTAAAAGATGGCATATTTTACTCCACATAGAATAGATTTTAAAAATCCTGATTTTCTTAATTCTGTGTCTAGTTTTGACAAATATTCATTTCCTCCTTTCATATATCTGGCACCAATAGTTTCAAACAATTGCAAGACTAAATAAAAAATTTTGAATTTAAAATATTGATAATTTATTTTTTAAATAGAAAACCTGAAAAACGTTCAATGGCAACTGATGCAAATTCATCGAATTCAAGTTTACCATCTGGAGGACTGTTATACATTAACAATGGGGAAATAACTTCCCTTTTAATATTTTTTGTAATCGTTTCTTGCTTTCGACCACCACCTATAATCATTTTATTTGACTTATAGCTTTTTATTTTACTAAATAAGATTTAATTTTAAAAAATTTTCACTGAATCCTCTTTAAATTTTAAATTTTATTGACACAATTTTCTTAACATTGTAAAAAAAAATCAATTTTTAAAAATATTTTAAAATTTTTTATTTATTAAATTCAACTAAAAAAAAACGAATGAAATCAAAAATTAAAATAAAATCCATTTATCGATTAAATAGATTAAATTCTGTTCTAATGCATTTTACATTCTTGGAAACGAAGTTTGAATAGCTTCTGGGGTAGCATCTTCAGATCTCCATTGCGATGTAACAGTTTTTAGTTGGGTGTAAAAGTTAAATCCCTTATTAAAAAATATTTAAGATTATTAAAAATAAGACAAATTTGAAAAAAACCTACATTTTGGCCATAAAAATTGGTATCTCCTAAGAAAGATCCTCTGGATCCAGTAAACGAAAACATAGGCAAAGGAACTGGAATTGGAACATTAATTCCAATCTGGCCAACATCAATTTCATGTGTAAATTTGCGAGCGGTAGCTCCATTAGTAGTGAAAATAGCAGTACCATTTCCATACGGATTATTGTTAATTAGTTCAATAGCATCATTTAATGTGTCCACGGACAAAATAACCAAAGCTGGACCAAAAATTTCCTCTTTGTAGCAAGTCATATCAGGCTAAAAATTTAATAAAATATTAATTTATTAGAATTTTATTAAAAATCTTGATATTACCTTGGCATCACAAATAATAGTCGGTCCAACAAAGTTACCATTTTTGTATTTTTCTACAACTACATCTCTGCCATCCAACAAAACCTTAGCACCTTCTTTGTAACTCTTTTCTATAATATCATGAATTCGCTTCTTCGAGTCTTTGCTAATCACTGGACCAACATCAGTTCCTGGCTCATGTCCTGCATTTACTTTTAGTTTTCTTGCCTTTTCAACCAAATCAGGTATCCAGTTTTTAGATTCACCGACAAATATAGCAGTGGTTAAAGCCATGCAGCGTTGACCGGCAGCTCCAAAGGCGGCACCTACTAGCTGATTAAGGGCGTTTTCCTTATTTGCGTCAGGCATCACGACTCCGTGATTTTTAGCACCCTAAATTCAAATTTTAAATGAAATTAATTTTATTTTTGTAATCATTTACCATGTTCGATTGAACTCTCTTGCCATTTTGTGTTCCTCTTCTGTAGATATAAGTACCGGCTTGATCTGAGCCAACAAAAGATATAGCTCTAATTGCTGGATGATCACAAATGAAATCAACAGCTAATTTAATTAGAATTTAAAAATTTAAATAATCAAATAATCTAAATATAGATATTCTTCATACATTGATGTTGACCATGAATAATATTGAGAACGCCATCTGGCATGCCAGCTTGACGAGCTAATTCAGCCAGCAGCAAAGCAGCGCCAGGATCTTTTTCGGAAGGCTTTAAAATCATGGTATTTCCAGCAACTGTTGCCAATGGAAACATCTATTTTAAAGTTATAATAAATATTCATATTTTCTTTATTCACAAACCCATAGAGGAATCATGGCTGGAAAATTGAATGGACATATTCCGGCAGTGACTCCAAGAGGAATTCGATATGATGTACAGTCAATGTCTTTGGCAATATTTGGCAAAGTTTGGCCCATTTGCATGAATGTAACACTGCATGCATGCTCAACAACTTGTAAGCCTCTTAAGACATCTCCTTCAGCATCTGGCAATGTTTTTCCTTGCTCTCTAGTTACACTTGCAGCGAGATCTTTCTAAATTTTATTAGAAAAATAAAAAAAAAATATATAATTTTTGTTTCCATTTAAATTTCATTACCATATTTTCTTTAATAAGCTGTTGGAGTTTAAGCATAACTTGTTGTCTGAGTAAAGGGGTAGTCTTTGACCATGTTTTAAAGGCTTTTTGGCAACTTTCTACGGCCATATTCATTTCCTCTTGGGTTGTTTTGGGAACAAGACCAATTAATTCATTAGTAGCCGGATTGTACAAATCTATGTATTCTTTTGTCTTCGATTCTACTGGTTTATTATCAATCCATAATTTGACAGTTGGCTAAAGTATAGTTAAATAATCAATTTAAGTTTTTATGTAAGAATAAATTTTACCGCAGTGGCATAAAGTCTTAAAGTCGCTCTAGTCGACTTATTAATCAAGCTCAAATTAGAAAAACGTAGCATCATTTGTTTTTAGATTAGATAATCTTTAAATTTAGAGAAAATTTGATGATGGTAAATATATTTTTAATGGTAGAATGTAATTTTAGACTATTATTAAAATAAAAATTCAAATTTATTTATTGAGAACGCTTAATACTAGGGGTGTGATTTTTGAAAATGCTTCAAGTATAAAATTAAAAGATGAAAACTTCCAACACTTATGTTTTTAAATTGCAAATTTTGGTTAAAATTTGTTTAAGAAATTATGCAAAAATAAATTTGAAATTCTTAATTTAATATTTTTTTCATTTATGTAACGAGTAACAGCAGAGTTTATTATTTTTTTCATAAATTTAATTTAAAACTTATACTTAAGTATACCTCGAAATATTTCTGTATTGTCAATTTATTTTATTAAATGATTTTCAAAAAAAATTTGAAAATCATTCCGATCATACATATAATGTACCACTTTATTTAACCTTTGTAAATATTTTAAAACATGCAGGTAACTTGAAGTTCATGATCAATTTTTGTTGCTCAAAATGATCAAATCAAGTTTTGATTATGAAATATGAAATAAATTGTTATTTCTAAATAGAATTAATTCACGGATGCATTTTTGTATCTAACATACTTTGTTAAATATTAAAAGTAAAATCTTCAAAAGTCTGCAAAAAATTTCTCACTTAAATTAGCATCATTTAAATGAAATGCATTCAGCAATGTGCATTTTGATAATTCAAAGTTTACCTTTTTATTTAACATAGCATGTTAAATCTAAAAATTTATCTCTACATTAATTCTATTAAGAAGCTGAAATTAGGTGATACATAAAATAAATTGGTGGATACAATTTAAAGATCCAATTTGGACTTAGAAATTTTTTTTACCTGTTTTTCTGTACAAAAACTCCCAATTCCCTGTTCTTTGTAGGACTGATTTCTAGATTTTAAGATTTAGAAGTTATTTAATAAATTATTATAAAGAAATTAATTACCTCTTCCTCTAAAAATATTTTAAATCTTAAGCCAAATTAAAAACATTATCAAAAGAGTAATGAAAATTTAAAGTTATTAGCATTAAAGGCTTAAAAAGCAATGTAATTAATGATTATTTATTCCATTGTAATTTGTATTTGATTCTAAATATTAGTTCTGGAATCATCATGTCGTTCATTTTGGTGAATTTTATAAATCAAATGGAAAAATTTTTTACACAGTTTTTGCTGGCTGTGCCAATTAATGCATCTATATTTTTTACATCTTTTTACTTAAAAATTTTTAAATTCTAGAAAAAGTTTATTAGATTTTTGTAGCATTTTTAATACAATTGTATTATAAAAAATCCATGACTTTTAAAAAATTTCATACAATTTAATCTATGCTTTTTTGTTTTTACTTTTTAATAAAAATATGTTGATATAAAAAATTAAAAAAAGATAATTTTTTTGATTCAGTTAACTTATAAAAGACCTAAATTAGATACCTGGAAAATAAATTACCTTCCTTCTAACTATCACTCGTTAATTTAAATATGTCTATTTATTTTTTTTTAATCTGAGGGAGCTTTAGCTTGTCACAGATAAATAAATAAATAAAAATCGACCAAACGTGGAAAAAAAATATTGACAGCTACTAAGGCTACTACAGTGTTATTTTTGGAATATAACTCTCCCAATTTATTTTTTATTAAAATTTAAATTTAAATTATTTTGTTGCCAAATTAATTTATTAGATAAAAAGTAAAATTCAAAAAAAAATTTAATTTGAAACAATTAAAAATATCCAGACGATAAGCAGCCCTCAAAGCCTGCCAGGAGTTGAAAAAGTACAAAAACTAAGTAAGATTTTTTATAAATAGAGTATATTAAAAGAAATTAAAAAATTGAACTTAATTATTAAAATAATTGCTAAATTCATTTATTTTGAGTCTTTTATATTCAAAATTAAAGAAGGCGTCAAAAATTACTCAGTGGTAATTTTCAGTAAAAAAAAATTTGGTACAAAAATGAAAGAAAATTTCAATTCAAAAGCTTTTATTCAATCTTTTATTTTATAAAAATAGTAATTAAGAATCACGAATTTATGAATTTTATGAAGATGAAAAAAGGTTTCAGAATGATGAAACATTATTATTCCCTTTTTATACCCATATCATTAGGTTCACTATGGGGACAGCAAAAGGTCGATCTTACATAAACAAACTCTCATTCTGGTCATCCATCGTCACTCAGCAACTCGAAGGAACAGAAAAAAAATATGCTGAACTTTTATCGCCACAGCATGTTGAAATGACAAACTCTACATTTGAAAACCAAAGCGGACTGCATTGCTCCAGCTCTCACTCGTCTGAAAAAAAAATTTGACAAAAATAGTGTCATTGTTCATTCAAATAAATTAAGAAAAATTGAAGGATATGCACAAGTTCGAAATTTTTATTCTATCTTTATTTATTTAACTAAAAATTTCAAACATTTTTTTTTTAATGATCAGAAAAATTTTGGAATTTTGTGATCAGAAGTTGTTTGATCATCGAATGCATCGTATGAAATTTCAAAAATAATTTTTTAAAAAATTAAAAAGAAAAGGAAAAAATTTTTTATTCACCGGATTTATTCGAAAAATAATCAATGTTAAATAAAGTGAAAAAAAAAACTCGGCCGTAAACAGCTGACTTTACTAAAAATTTTCTAAGAATCTCTCAACAGCAATAAAATTCAAATATTAAACATTAAACAAAAAGAAAATATTCAAAAAAATATACAAAAAAAATACCGCAAAAATGGCCGCTTCAAATAGCGAAGCAAATAAAAAATTTATAATGCTTCAAAGGCACTTTGATTTACGCTTGTAAATATTAAACACCGGTTGCCTATTGCATAGGTTAAATAAAAAAAGACTGGTTTGTTAGGTTCACATTTTCACTTAAATTCTGCTGATTAACGCTTGGATTATTCAAAATAAATAAATTAGTATTTGTTTGATTGATGGGCGATTGGGTTATACACGCCGAATTCGGAGATGCAGAAGATGTGGATGGATTTGACCAAATTAAATTTGAATAGGCCGGTCGATCAAAATTAAAATTGACCAAATTGTTATTTGCATCGGTCTTGTTTACCGAATCGAACATAAATGCATTCATTGTTTCAAAATTCTGCATCCCTACATTATTCTCAGTGATATTTTTGTTATTCTTAACAGAAATGTCCATTAGCTTTGGCTCATTTTTGCTTTGCTTCAAAGGCTTCAGGTCAGCCTGGCTAGTGGTTGAATGTGTACTATCTATGTGTCGCTGGGCATGCGATTTATTTTTGAATAATTTTTGGCAAACTGGACACGAAAATTCTACATGACCGTTCTCTATGTGGTATTTGGCGTTGGCTCGGGTTGAAAACTCTTTGTTACACAGCGAACAAGCGAATTGAGGACTTGCCGAATGCTTTGTCTGAATGTGCTTGGTCAATTGACTCTCGTAGAAAAAAGCCTTGGAGCATGTCGCACACTTGAATGACTTTTCACCTGGTCTATCTTCCACTTGACTTTTAGTCTCCTGATTAACAACAACCTATTTTAAGGTTAGAAAAAAATAAAAATCTAAAATTGAATGTTGAATAATTTTGAATTCTAAAAATCTAAAAATATTCTGTAACTTAAATGTGTATTTTTTTTAAATAATTTTTGGATGTTTCATTTTCATTCATACTAATCAGAGTTCTCTAAAAGTCACAAGTCTTAAGTCAAGTCAAAGCCGAAACTTTGATACTACTATCAAAGTTTTTATTTTTATTCCTTAGATCATAAGAATTCGTAGTAACGGGTGTAGAATAAAAAATGGCACAAAAGTTTTGTTTAATTTGCTATGAGAGTGGACAAGACCCTTCCAATTTTTTTTCAAAATTTCAAACCAGACTGATCCTAGCTTTAAAATAAATAAAAATTATACAAGTTAAATTTTTGACAAGTTGTTTGTAAAAAATGTACGAAACCATCAAAAAAAATTTTTACACCAAAATTTGCCAAAAGCTGAAGTTGTAAGGCGATTCACTTTATAGCAGTAACGTTAGCAAGACGCCGGAGAGAGTGTAAAGAACAAGTACGTTAAAAAATTTGAAGAAAAAATTATGGTCTGGTTGACTATTTCACAACGCGGAATAAGCGAACCATACTTTGTGCCATAAGTGGTTTAGCGGTCAATCAAGATGTCTAACTTGGAGAGTGTATTAAGAAACGACTTGAACCAATGATTAAAGAATATTGTCAGGATGCCAATTATGTATTTTGGCTGGACTTAGCATCATCTAGCATCATAATTCGGAATTATATGTTAGATAAAAATTAAAGGTATGTTGCCAAAGAAGTGAATCCAGCAAACGTACCAAAAGCACGATCAATAGAATATTTTTGGTGAAATTTGAAAGCCTAGGTTTATGAGGGTAATTGGAAGGCCAAAAATCTTAAACAACTCGAAAACAAAATTCGCACTTGCCTGAGCAATATGGACCCAAAGATTGTACAAGACAATGCTAAGACTGTTTGCTCTAGGCTAGATATCATGCGTCGTTATGGAGTTCAATACCTTAACTGATATTGTTTTTTCAAAATAGAATTCAGTTATAATTAAAAAAAAAAAATTTTGATGATGAATAAATAATTGATAAATAAAAAATTTTTTACGATTATTTTTTTATTAATCAAATTTAATAGTAAATTAATTTTGTGTCGTTTTTTATTCTACACCCGTTAGTAGAAGTTATATTTTATTGTGACACATTTTTGTTCAAAAATATCTTCATTTTCCATTTTATATAAAAAATTTCTAGTTCGTTTAAACATTTATTTTTATATGAATTCCTAGGGATTCTGTTTAACCAAAGAGAAGAATTATCTTCATAAAAAATTTTCACCAGAAATCTTTCTAGACAATTGAATGTGATAAGAATATTTGATCATCAATAATTTCTAATGAAAATTATTCTCAAAAATTAAATGAACTTTTAAATAATAATATTTCTAATATTAAATTAAACTTTGACCCTTTAAATTCTTCAATTTTAGAAGTAAATTGTATCTATTAAAAGGTAAAAAAGATTCAAAATTAGGCTCTTTTAGAATTCTCCTTAAACTTCATAAATCCAAATTTAATATTAGACCTATGATTAATTTTAAAAAACCGTCCTACTTCTAAATTAACATTTTTGTTAGATATGATCATTCAATATTTTGTTAAAAAAACAAGTTCTTTTATCCAAGATTCTCAAAACTTAATTCAAAAACTTGACTCAATTAAATTTTTAGAAAAAAGTGAACCTATCATTTAACTATTCAAGCTTTTGCTACTATTCTTGACTTAGTTCCAAATAACAATGTATTTAAAAGTTCGCACAATTTCTATAAACTGGTTGTTGGTATAGCTATGGGTTCAAAATGTGGTCCTTCGATTTTTTATATTTATTTATTTATTTCTTTGTATTTATGAAGTGAAATGGTTAATAATAAATTTACCTAATTATTTACTTCATTATTCAAGATTCATAGATGAAATTTTTATAATTTCGGTTAATGGAATTTCTAACCTAGAATCAGCTTTTGGTAATTTAAAACTTATTATTGTTAAAAGTATCCCAGTGATTTTTCTATATTTAAATAAATATATTTTGATAAGATCACTTCTTCTTTTAAAACTGTTCCTTTTTGGTTTTGATAGTGAATTCTTGAATCCACTGTTTAATTAGTTATAAATTATTTCAATTTTGCAAATAGACCAAAAATAATTCGTCTTGGTAATTAAAATTGAAAACCTGTATGAAAACCAAAAAATGACTAAAGAAAATTAAGCTATAATTTAAGGAATAGAGGGAACTTGGTTGAACCACGATTTAGTAATGAAGAAAAAAAGTTTTGATTTTTTTCAATATTTTTTTGATCAAGAGATCGCTGTTGAAATAAAGCTTACAATTTACAATTATATTATTATTATTTATATTGATTTAGTGAAAAAAAAATTTGCAATAAATTTATCAATATTTAATTTTTTTAGATACCCTAATAGCTAAAGCATATAGTTTTTTTTTTTGTTATTTCAACCTATTAGTGTATAATTTTATGCTGTTTTTGTTAATTAGTAGTAAAATAATATTTATCAATTAATTCAGAGAGTTAAAAAATTGCTGAATCTAAGAAGAAAAAAGTACAATATAGATAAATATGTCACAATTATAACCATTAAGACTCCAATAGTATTTTAAATTTATATTTACTTAAAGTGAAAAGAAAGAGCGTAGTTAGATCTTTTAATGTACAATTTTATTATTAAAAAATTAATATTAATTAATTTAAATATTTGAAAAAATGTTGATAATGTTAGAAATTTTTTGACAAGTCTAAAAAACTTCCCGGGTCTTCACGTTAGTATTTTTTTGTGCTGTTTTATTATCATTAAAAGTAAATTTTTTTTCAAATTTAAATAATTTTATGAAGTAAAAAATAGGATAAATTTTGTTGGACTTTTATTTTGTTTGACTTTTAATACTGAAAAAGAGTTTTCGGGTCATTTAGTGTTATATATAAAAATAATTTTTTATTCATTGTAAATAAATTTTTAATCAGTCTACAAATCTGACAAGGGCACTAGTCTTTTTAAACTTGAAATTTAAAAAAAAAACCTAAATAATGTTCACATAACTGATGACCAGTCTTATTCATCTAAATTGTAATTTACATTACAAATGGTTTAATTTTTTGTGTTTGAGTTACAAAATGTATTCACTTTGAAGCTATGTTTCAAATATTTTTTTTCAGTTTCAAATAAAGATATAATTTCAAGTGAATATTGCAGGAATTTTCATATTCTAAATTAAACTTTTTGGTGAAATAAAACGAGTTAAATTTTTATTTGAAAAATTAAAAAAAAAATTTAAAAATTCTTTTTTAAACTTTAATTAATAAATATAAATTTAATCATCGAGATGAATGATTGATAATAAAATCATTGATGAAATTTTTATAAAACGAATCAGTTTTGAATATTTTTAAAATCTTAAGTCAAATAACTCAAATTACGAGCCATAAAGAACCCAATTTACAATTTTTTTTTGTTGAAAATCTTGAGTATGCTTCATCCTCTCAGACAAAATAAACATTTTTAAACCAGATGAAAGCAAAATTGAGAAAAAAATGAATTCTTTTTTGATTTAAGTTTTGAATAAAAGGTTAACAAGAACAAATTTTTTTTCCTTATCGTAGATTTTTTTTTTAATATTTTAAAACAATATAAAACTTTATTTTGTAAAAAAAACGTCGAACGTTTAGACAAGGAAAAAAAATTTTGTTTTGAATTTTTAAATTTGGTCACATAATGTAATAATTGGTTTGGTGAAATTCAGTACAAAATTTTTGTAGAATTATGAGAATGATGTTTCAATTTTATGAAAAAAAAACGTAATTGAAAAAAAATTCTTTATTATGCAACTAACAAAGTTGCATTAAAAAAAAATTATTTATATAATTTTAGTTTCTATTAACTAATTAGTTAAAATTTTAGTTTTAATAGTTAGAACAAAAAAATGTTATCTTAGTGTGTAAAATTAACTTACAATATCTTAAATTGAGTTTGAATAAAATTTAAAAACCTCTCAATTTTCATTATTTATTATTTTAAACTTTGAGTTTTATAAATAAAAGAAGTAAATATTTTTGTTCAAATTGTTCAATTTCTACTGAATTTCACAAAACCGTAAAAATTTTTTTAAAATTTGATTTTCTTTTTAATCTAATTTTTGTGTATAAGGTGAGATCAGTCCTGATCAAATAACTTAGTAGGAACTACTGGCCACTTATTGCAATGCAATAGACCCCTAGCTTCTTCTAAATGAAAATCAAACCTGGGATGAGATTAAAAAAAAAATTTAAATTTACAATACTGACCTGATTTGAGTTCAATTTGTCAAAAATAGAATTCAAATCGTTTATTCGCAGGGTAATTATTTGACAGTTAGATGGATTAACTAGCATTTTGTCGCTTGACTCATTTAGAATTTGAATGGGTGCCGCCTGAGTCAAGAGTATAGGCGCCTGGGCAATGACCGGCTGGGCCACTATGGGCTTAGGCGCCTCGGCCTGCTGCGGCACATAATTCGACTTGAGAATAGATGAAATTTTGCGCGATTTAAAATCGCCATTCGCTAAGTTCGCATTTATCTGCGGCATTTGATAGACCATTTTCTGGCCAAAAGATGATTCCTGGCCCGCTTTGGAGTCTGTTTGCTTTGTGTGCGCAAAATTTGGCGCCGAGTCTTCACTTTTCTTGAGCTTGGGCGACTGATTGCCCAAGTGACGAACTCTGATGTGTCGGTGCAGGTCTTTGGCATGAACAAAACCCTTGGTACAGTGTTCGCACGTGAACGGATACTCTTTCGAGTGTTTGGATATCTCGTGGTCTTTTAGGTGTTCTTTGCGGTAGAAGCCCTTGCCGCACTCGGAGCACTTGTACAACGGGTGATTGACATGCTTGGCCTCGTGCTGCTTGAGCTTGTCTTTGCGGGCGAATGTCATCTCACAGTGGTTGCACTTGAATGGACGCTTGTCGCTGTGGCGCGTCAACGCGTGCCGCTTCAGGTGAAACGAGGTCTTGAACGTTTCGCCGCACTTGTCGCACGATTTGTGCTTGTGTGAGTCGTGGGTGGCCACGTGTTGCGACAACTCTTTGCGCGTTTTAAATGAAGAATTGCAATAGGTGCACATAAACAGCTTCAGATCGTTTGGACTGTGGGTGGCCAGGTGATTGTGCAGTGAATTTCTGGTCGCAAATTCTTGCCTACAAGTCGGACATGTGAATTCGCTCTTGGTCATTTTGTTGTCCCGGGTGACCGAGTCGCTCATTAGACCAATGTCGGCCATCTCGACCACTTTTCTGCTCCGATTTAAGCTGCTCTTTTTGCTCAGACTAGTCTTGTAGTGGAAATTTTTCATGTGTATTCTGAGTGTGTTCTTGTTGGCAAATTTCACTCGGCACTTGGAGCAAACGATGTTTTTTTGCATGTGAACTCTGGCGTGATCCATGAAGGCCTCGATCGAGTCAAATTGTCGATTACAATCAATTGTATTGGCACATTTAAAAACAGGCTTTAGATTGTGGGCGTCTTTTTTGTGTTTGGTCAAGATTTTCATCGATTTGAAAAATATTGAGCATTCGACACACTCGTGGCAGTAGAGGATGGAGTGTTTGGCGCGGTGTTCGGGCACTGGCTCCACAGTGTTGGTCGGCTGCACGCCACCATCGTCCTCAATCCAAACTTGATGCGTCCTCAGATGACGCTCCAGCTGAATCTTGGCAAAAAAGCTCTTCTCACACACTGGACAATCGATTAGCTTCTCGCCTTTTTCGTTGATGCCATGCTGGATTTGCAGGTGCCGCTGAAAAGACTTGGCCAAATTGAATGTGTGAGTGACGCCCGGCGCTGTGGACACGGCGTGGTTGTGCACGGCGCGGAACACTTTTTTGCATATGAAGCAAACTTTTGTGTTGGGGTCGTTGGTGGAGAGCAGGTTGGCCGAATGGTAGTCGATGAGGACTCGACTGCGCGCTCGCCTCGTCTTTGCCATCACCAAATTGGTCTTGTCTATTTCGGCTTTGAGCTCTTCTTTCTGCAATTCTGTTATGTTTTTGTGCATTATTTGCACGTGGGTCTGCAAATCTCGCACTCGCTTGAACTTGCGCGAGCACACTATGCACAGATACTTTCTTTCCTGCACCACCGACTCGGTAACTGTGCGGAATTTGTTCGCATTGCACAATCGGTCCACGCTGCCCAGGCCCTTGGCCACGCTGTCTATGACATCGGCTATGTTGTCGCTGTTCGACGGGTCCAGGCTTATCATTTGGCTGAGGTCTGCAAAATTCTGGTTTTTGTTGCGCGGTTTTCGCTTGCCACTGTGCACATTGAAGTGATGACAGCTCAGTTTGTAGCGATTTAGGAACACTTGACCACATGTTTTGCACAGAAAGTATGTGTCCATGTTAAATGTTGGATGCGATTTGCAGCAATGGTCAACTAGATCATCGTATTTGTCAAAAAAAAGAGAGTTGTCCAGATTTTTGCTGACCAAATTTTGGATTGAGATTTCTTGGTCTAACTCGTGGCTAATCAGCACCGAGCCTGTTATCGGGTCGATTTGACATAGCGGACAAGGGTACTGACCGATTCGTTGCGGCGTTATGTGAACGTGAAGCTTGAGACAGTCGTTCAAGTCCTTGTAGGTGCCGAGCTGTAAGTGGTCTTTGTTAGAGGTCAGATGGCGCTTCAGCTTCCATTCGTCTTTGAATTTTTTCAGACAGTCCGGGTACGGACACTGCATGAGGTCTATTTTGTGCTCGGTGAGCATGTGCTCGATGATGTGCGCCTTGAATTTGGTCAAGTGTAGACAGTAGTTGCATTTGTAGTTGAATTTGGTCGGGTTGTTTTTCTTCGGCGTGCCTTCTTCCGTTCCATGCGCCACATTGATTGATCCACTCGGGGCAGATATTTGCTCGTGGTTTTGATCCAGCGGGTTCGAATTTAGAAATTCGGCTATTAGCATGTCATTTTGAAATATGGTGCTATACTGGACCATTTCGTCTTTGTTCTGAATCAATATCAGACCAGATTTGTCTTCGTTCACATCATAACTTGATTTAACTTGAATTATTAATAAAAAAAGTCATTTTAAAAAAATTAAAAAAAATTTGTTTCTATTTATTATCAATTTATTTAGTTTTTTTAGGGTTTATTTAATTCAATTAATAATTAGGTTTTTTTTAGGGTGGTCAAATAACTTAGACTATTTAAGCCTAATTGAGAATTAAAGCATTAACCAAAAAGATTGGGTTTTTAAAATTAAATTAAATCTAGAAATCTATGAATAATTAAATAAAATTGTTCATTTTATCAAAATTTAACAATATCAGTAGGCATGGATGTATCTTTAAAACATACAAATATAAAAAAATAAAGACCAACAAAAAGATGCCAGTACAAAATCAGTTCTGTTTTAAACTTAAACCGGTTCCTAGGACTTGTTTTTAAAAGTAAATCGGTTTCGGAAACGTATTGAAGAATTGTTTAAGTCTTTTTCAAAACTTCAACTGAACTATGAAAAAGACTAAATTTTTTAATTTTAAATTATTGCTTTTTTTCAAAATATGGATGAATTTGAACAAAAATTTGTTTTTTTAAATGTTAAAGTATAAAAAAAATCTCAATTAATTTTTTATTTATGTCCTTTTTTTAAAAAGAAAACGTTTTTATTTTAGACCATTGAATTATTTTAGCAAATGGAGACAAAAAAATTAATAAAGAAGTTTTTCTCAACTCTTGAAGGTGTCGACTGGTAACACGACAATCATGAAACATTTAGGAAAAATTCACTCAATATCATTTAAAATTATTTAAAAAAAAAATCAAAACTTTAAATTCATCGCTTAAAAGGTCATTAAAACTGATTTTAAACCGTTTGTCTAACTTCTTGATACCGATTCCATTAACTGGTCAATTTCGGAACCAGTTTTTTGAAATCGGTTCCTTTTAAAAGCGATTCTAAAACTGGGTCTTAGCATTGAACCGATCTACCAGCTCTATCCAAAGGGTTTAGATTCAGTTAAAGAAGAAATACGACCAAAAAAATTAAGAATAAATTAATAAAAAGCAAGAAAATTGCAAAAAATACGAGAAAAATATCTGAACAATGTGGATCAATGGTGATGAAAAGAAAATATTGATTTTGTCTTAACAGGTGTCCTAAAACATAAAAATTTCCTTAATTTTCACTTTGAAAATTAATTACATTAATTTGAATCGAAATTTGAAAAATTATTTTTGGTAAAATTTACTAAAAAATATACATTTTTTTAGGCAATTGATAAGGAATAAATAAAAGTCATCCTCTAACGGAGTGCAAAGATGACTTTTATTTATTCCAGTTGATCAGTTGATCTATAGTAGCCTGTACAATCAATTTTATCTTTTTGAAAAACTAATGTCGTGTAATTAAAATTAGGTAATATAAAAAAAAAGTGAAAATTCTTTTTTTTGTTTTTTTTTTAAATAAATATATGGTACTTACTAAAATTTTTGGGATATTTAATTTAAATTTTGGGGTATAGAAACGTAATGCGTCTTTTTTATCACATAAGAAAAAAATAAAGTTTAATAAGAATTTTATTTTTTCTTCAATTCCAAAAATGAAAAATATTAAATTTTGGAACTAAACTTTACCAATTAGATATAATTTTTTTTTTATTTTTAGACTAAAGTTTATTCTATTTTGTATTTATCCTTAATTTTCATTCTTTATAAAATTTAAAAAAAATCACTTCCTTTATTTCAGAAAATATTTAATTAAAAAAATTCTGCCTCTGAAAGGCTGCCTAAAAATGCTCGTAAAAGATAGCCTTAAAATGCAAAAATCTCTAATTAATAAAAAACACCCTTGAATTATAAAAAGCCTTTTTCACTACATATTTATTCAAAAAAATACAAAAATGTTTCCTCAAATATTTAAAGCATTTATTCTAATTGTTTAGTCTAAATTAGTATTTTTATTTTGACTAATTTGCACATTTTTAATGAAGCAAATACAATTTTAAATTTTACTTAAAGTTAATAATTTCAAAATCAAATTTTTGATCTCATTTTTCAATTAAAAATGAAAATGTTTGAAATTTTCAATAAGTTTAAAAAAAAGGAATGAAAAAATTAAAATAATTAGCTTACTTAATGAAGAGTTGGAAATATTGGATGAAGCTTGATTATTTAAATTCCTTAGTAAATCTTGCCCATTTTGATTCATAGGATGGTTTCTATTATGGATAATATGAATCGAATTATTGGACTGAGCCAGCTCCTGGTGGTTAGCAGAACTATTCAAGTTTATCAATTGATTAAATTGATTTAGATCATAGGTATTAGTGTTTATGTTGGCGAAATCATTCATACTAGAATTATGAAGGGTGGTGTGTTGAGTGTTGGCCGTGTGCTCTGGATCATTATCATTTGTGTTCCATTCCATTTAGAATAGTTTAAGTGTCAATTTATCTAGCTATTTTGGCGAGCATTAAAAAATTATTAGTTCGTAGTGGATTCGAAGAGAGCCTCTTGCACGCTTATACACAGCTCCCTTGTTTGTTTTATCAAAAATTTTAATTTTTAAAAGATTAGAGGGAAGAGAAAATTTCGATCTAAAATGAAGAACAATAATGCAAGCACAGAATTTTCATATTCTATTAAAAGCTCAAGTCTCCCATCATAAAATACCTAGCTTAATTGTGAAAAGAATGGAGGGAGTCCACAAGCATCTAAGTCTTGGAAAAAAAATGAATTTTTTGCTAAAAATAAACTGCGTAATATTTTTGAAACTATTGGAAAGAAGGGAGAATGCACAGCATAATGTGAACATTGCGTTCAAGAATGCTCTTACATTTAAACATTAATTATTTCAATTATTGCTTAATATTATACTGCTTGAAATTTGCGAGTCGTATTGCAACATTTTTATTTTCTAAAGTGAATAAATTATTAAAATTTGAAGGCAGTACATTGTTTTAAAAATTTTAAAGCTTACTTAAATCGTAATTTTAGCAGCTTATTTTATAAATTTTTAAAAAACTTAGAAAAGCTAGATGAACAAATTTTAATTGTGGCAAGTTCCCAAGAATAATTAATTTGATTTAAAATTCGAAACTAAACTTTTGATCATTCAACTTTCAAAGTTTACTTCCATTGAAATAGGCTATTTAAAATGTGGCATAGTTCACAAATTAACTCACTATTTGTAATTGCAAAAATATTTATCTTAAAAGACAACTATTAATCTGAAAAAGGATGTTGCTTAATGGATAACTATATAATAATTATCTTTTAAACTAAAAATTTAAAATTAGACTTTTCTGATGTATAAGTCAGATTATTGCAAAATTTCCATGATCAGATATTGAAAAATTTGGTTAAAAAGAACAGAAAAAAAGATCAAAAAATTGAATAACATTTTTTCTGAAAGTTCTATATTGGTTCTAAGAATTCAACATGGTGCAAAATTCATAAAATTAAATGTCAAAGTTTGTTAATCTCTGCTATAATTAAATTTATCAGAAATTAAATTTCAACATATTCTAACGAAGTGCAATTTGCAGAGATGCTTTACATCATTAGCGAACTTTGACAGTTAGAGCAATTTTGAATGTCGCACTAGGTTCCATTCATGGAACTAATTTTAAACATTTAGAAAAGAGCTATTCAATTTTTTAACATTTTGTACAATTCTTTTATTCTAAATTTTATAATACCGTGGGGTTCAATATTTGATATAGATAATGCAATAGTGATTTGAGCGCTAAGTAGAAAAGTTTTGGCTGAATCGAACAATTTCAAATCGCCAGCACATTCAATAAAAACAAAATGGATAAAATTAAACAATGAATTAGTAAACACTTTTTCAGAATATTTCAACCAAATTTGGCTCTCTGAATCTAATTTTTCTTGGTATTAATCTTATTGTGTAAGAACATCAAGTAAAAACAATGCGTTAGAATCAACAAATCGAGTCGTTAAAGACGAGGGATCTTTTAGAAAAAGACTTTCAGTTTCAAATTTTTTAAACTTGGCATCAACCAAACTTTTGAATAGATGGTCCAAAAAAAGGTCTGCCAATTATACAGAATCAATACATTTTAGATCTATAATTGATGTTAATCTTTGTAGATGGACTAGAGCATGGTATTAGAAATAAGAGAACAGGAAAGTTAAACATTCCAAAGAACAGCGATCAATCAAGTTCAAAGTTTTTAAAAAACAACAATTCGAAAAAGAAGATCTAAAAAACGAATTTTCAAATTGCGAATTTTCAAATCATAACGTTACCAACTATCCAAAGTGACTTAAATCTGTATCTCAAACATGGGCGGTCAAAATGGAAAATGGAAAAGCAGTTCTTGTACATACCCATTTTTGAAACAAATACATTTGCAAACACGTTTTAGCCTTTTGGTGTCGCTTTCATGCCTTGAGTGGCATCCAAACGCTAAAGATGCGCTTTTTGGGAGGAAATAGAAAGAAAGCGAGACTTGGAAAAAATAAGAGAGCACTAGTGGTTCAATCTTCTGAACTTTAAGATACAAACAACTGTGATGATGAAATGGATGATTTGTTTGAAATATTTTTTGACGATGATGAAGATGATGTCGCAACAAATTGTGAAGAAACTGTGAAATAGCAAACAATAATTTGATTGAAGAAAAAAATAATTTTGAGGACATTAGATTAAGTATTCGTGGTGATGTAGGAGGAATTGTTTCAGCAAATAATGAAAATATTGAACCAACTTTAGATAGATAAAAGAGAGGCAGACCAGCTGGCTCAAAAAAAAAATATCAATCGTTTGGAATGCTTAAAAAAGGCCTAAACCTAAATAAATGATTAATCTTTTTTTCCTCTTTTTTATTACCATTCTTTATATAATTATATAATTACATATAATTTTATATCATTTCTTATTAATTATATTTAAAGAAGTTGAACAATGAACAAAGACGCAGCGGTGGTAAATGCCTTCAACGTTATCACAAAGGATATGACGACGAACATAAAAGAGAGTTTTTTCCAGATTCTGATAAAAGAACGCAGGAAAGTAAGAAGAAACTTCCAAAAAACTCGCTGTCAAAAGCTCAAGCAAAAATATAATCAACTTACATTTGAGTCAAAGGCCTCTTTAAAAAAATTCTGGAATCAAAATTGGTTTGATTTTATCAAGAAGATGGGAAAAAACTCACTTACAAGTAGACCTTTTTAAAAAAAAATAAATAAATTTAGAACAAAAAAATGATCAAATTTAATCCCAAATTTGTTTTCAAATGACAAGGAATTCAAAACTAATGAAGAAAAGGGAAAATACTTTGGAGAACTATTATCTTCAATATTAAGTCCTAATTTGATTTAAATGATACTAAGAAAGATTTCGCAATACTTAATTCTAACTCTGTATTTTTTAGAAATTATGATCAGTGTAATTTTAATGATCCAATTTGCCTAGATGAATTAATTATGGCTTTAAAAAGATTGAAAAATGAAGCAGCATCAGGACCTGACCAAATACATAATTTAATCTTAAAAAACTTACCTAGAAATTCATTAATAGAAATCATAGAACTTTTTAATTTATCTCTTAGAGAAGGTAAGGTCCCGAAAGCGTGGACAACTTCGAACAATACAATAATTCAAAAAAAGGCCTCTAATTTACAAGATCCTTTAAATTAAAGACCAATTAGTATAACGAGTTGTTTAGGAAAGTTACTGTAACGAATAGTTTATTCAAGATTATACAATTTTTTGGAACATAATTCACTCCTTATCCAGGAGAAATCTGGATTTACTGGCGAACATCAGATAATCTTTTATTTTTAATTCAAAAAATTGTGGAATCATTTAATAGAAAAACAAGAGTTTGTGGTTTTTTTTTGATATTTCTTAAGTCTTCGATAGGATTTGGCATGAGGGTTTACTTTTTAAATTGATTAAAATGAATCCACCTCATTTCTTGACTAACTGAATTAGATCCTTTTTAGATAGTAGGACATTTAAGGTAAATGTGAATAACCATCTGAACGAAGAATACCAAATAACCGCAGGTGTCCTTCAAGGCTCAGTAATCAGTCCTCTTTATTTAGTTTGTACATAGGGCTGGTAGACCGGCTCCAAGAAACCGATTTTAAAAATAGAACCAGTTAAAAACCGATTCCAAGTCGGCTCAGCCGTCTTAATTTCAATTAAATCATTTAAATTAATTAAAATTTTAGTAGAAGGAGTAATAGTAGAATTAATATAAGGCAACGCTACAAGAGCGTGAAATCTGTTAGGGAGACTATATGCCATAAATTCAAGTCAATCTCAGTTATAAATGTTGATAATATTACAAATATTGAATTAATATAAAATTAACAAATTTAAGTTCAAAATTTTTATTAGAAACAAACCATTAATTAAAAACAAGGAAGATTTTACAATTTATTTATCCAAGAATTCAAACACATTAAGTTTTTTACACTGTTTGAACTTAAAGAAGTTTTATCTTTTATTATTGTTAGCCTAGCTGCTGAAAAAGTCTGTTCAGAAAGAACACTAGAAGGAGTTACACCTAAGTAATCTTTAGCAATATTCTTTAAATAATGAAAGTTCGATTTTGGGCACCATAAAATTGCATCAAAGCCAGGTATATTAGCAACTCTTAGTGCATTTAAATATTGAACGAGTTCAGGAGACGATCTTCACTCAGAAACACAATTTTTATTCTTAAACATTCTATCTAACATAGAAAAAGGCTTATCTTAAAATAAAATTAAATAAAAGTTTAGTAAAGAATTTCAAAAACAACAAACCTTTCAAATTCGATGAACTTTCTTTTTCAGTATCTGGATATTTTTGTTTGTATTCTTTCAGGAAATCTTTTAACAACTTTACACCTATTTTCTTTCGTTTTTCTCTAAAAAATCATTCTTAAAACGTGGATCTAGAATGCTACAAATTAAAGCCATTGGCTAAATTTTTTCCCATAACTCTTTTAACTTCATTAACAACGATCTTATTGTTAGCTTCAAATTATAAATATCCTATCTTTTAAACGTTCTTCTAAGTGTTTTATCAATTGATTGAATATCAATTACAAAATTCTACAAGAGTTGTAGTTATCAGCTGATAAGTCCAATGTACCTAATTTGAAAATAAAAATTAAAACGTTTTAAAAATTATTTTTTAAAATTACTTACTTTGATTAAACGGTTCAAGAATTTCTTAAACTAGACTGGAATTGTTAAAATCTTCTAAATCTAAGAGTTTATTTTCTTCTGGTTTCTCATCGTTTAAGTCTAATTTTCATTGCTCTATCTATCATGTCAAAAGTCGAATTCCATCTGATTTTCATATCAAGCCACACTGACAATTCTTTCTCTTTACATGCCTTCTGGTGAGCTGTTAAATCGGCTTCCAATTTCGAAGACGCATTAACGTTTTTACAAACATATCTTATTTTTGAAATCGATTGACTCATTTCTTTACAGTCGAGGCCATATTTTACAGCTAAATTTAAGATATGAGCCGAACATCGCATGTGAATGATTGAATTTATTGTATGATCAGCTTGTAAGTATTCCATTCCACTAACCATATTTGTTGCATTGTCTGTAGTTATTGACAGAACTTTGTGATTTAATAAAATTCGTTTAGAGTCTTAAAGATATGAAAGTAACAATAAAAAATATTTCTTTTTGAAGATTTGCTTGGAAAATATACTTTTTTTAAAAAATCGTATATATGCCAACGAACTAGAACAATGGCTTATTAAATGGAAAATGAAGATATCAGTTGAAAAGTCTTGTTCAGTAGTCTTCTCTAGGTAAAAAAAGAGAGTGATAATCTAAACTTAAAAATTTATCGATACAGAATAATGAGCCAAAAAGAAATCAAGTTTTTTGGTATAAAATTTGATTCTAAATTAAATTTTAATATATTAATAGACGAAATTAAAGAACGCTTCAACTAAAGGCTAAATATTATTTAGATATTGTCAAATAAAAAATGGGGTCTTACACAAAACACACTAGGAAATTTATATAAATCTTTAATCGGATCAATTTTAGACTATTCTTTTCCTTGCTTGAATTCATTTAAAAAAGAAAAGAAAAGAATTGAAAAGTAAGTATTTTAGATCGAGATCAAGGATTGATAAAAAAGATTTTAATAGAATTACTGCACAAGTTAAACTTATAATAAAAGAATTTAAAGACAAAAACTATCTAGACCCCATTGGAGAAGAATAAACAAGTTAAGAAATTTAGCTAAAAAATCTTAAATGCCTACACTAATTCTACATAAAAAAGAAGTTACCACAGATGAAGAAAAAGGTACAGCGTTTTGGATAAGACAATTAGAAGCTTTTAAAGATAATGAAGGATATTATCAAGAACAAAAAAAAGATATACTTTCTGATAGGAAAGTAGAAAACACAGTTGATAATTTTTTCAGCAATTTTCCAGAATCACCAAAACACGAAACAATTACTGTAAGTAAATTAATTAAATAGTTAAAAAAGGCAAAGGATTTTGCCAGCTCAGGTTCAGATAAGGTACATATCCTAATGCAGAAAAATCTAAATTATCCTACACTTTAAGAATTTTTGAAATTGTTGAATTGGGTAAATTTCCTACTCAGTGGAAATCTGCAAAAATCACTATGATCTTAAAAAAACAACCTGCTTCTGATCCGAACAATTAAAGACTGCTAGTAAATTTTTTTCTTCTGCTTGCAATTTTTAAAAAAAAAAATTAATTAATGATTGCTAAATTTTTACACTTGATAGCTATATTTTTTTTTATAAAAAAATAATACCTGCTAGCTAATTTTGACAATAAATAAAAGAGAAGAACCAGACATCTCTAAGGCGTTTGACAAGGTATGGCACAGTGATTTAATCTACAAACTTACCAAAATTGGGGCCCCTCTCTAAATTCTTGAGTGGAAGGTTAACTTTTTAAAAAATCGAAGTTTTTTTGTGAAAGTAAATAACTTTGTCTCGGATTCAGGATCCATAGATACTGGAGTTCCCCAGGGTGCAGTCATTAGTCCTTTAATCTTTACTATTTTTATTAATAATCCCCAAGCATGACCAAAAAAAACACTCATATTCCTTGTTATTTGCCGATGACCTGGTGACATTTTTTATTTTTAAAAAATATGACAAAATTGCTAACATTATAAATAGCTATCTTAAAAAATTGCAGCTGTGGCTACAAAAATGGAGGCTAAAGATGTCTCCAGAAAAATGTAGCTACATTTTTTTAATCTGGTAATCCGTCAAAAAACAATAAGCTAAGTCTAAAACTATTTGAAAAACAAATACCCTACACTGACTCCCCAGTCTTCCTTGGAACAAAATTTGACCAAAGTCTTTGTTTCAACTCCCAGGTTGAATTCATTCGTTCTAGATGTCATGATCGCGTGAATTTAATTAAAATTTTGTCACACAGATCGTGGAAGTTAAATAAAAAAACCTTAATTGGAGTCTATAATGCACTTATAGGTTCCAATATAGACTATAGTTTTTTCATCCTATCCCGTGTCTCCCAGACAAACATTCAAAAACTGCAAGTAATTCAAAATACATGTTTTAAATCAATCTACCACTTACCTTATGACACACCTTCTATTCAACTTTCTGGCCTTTTCGAGGACCAAAAGGTTGATAGAATTGAGTCTAGACTCAGAATTCTGCTCGAAAAGTACATAAAAAAAATTTTAATATGTAAAAACACACTCATTGCTTCACTCATACAGGATTAAATTGATGTTTTTGTCGAAAGCTCAAGAAGTTCTGAACTTAAAACCCTCCTTTGTAAAGTCTCAAATGAGCTATTTCAATGGACAACTGTTTTTCTGTAACATTTCCTATTTCTTTTTCAACTTCTAATGTCATTTTATTAATTTTATTAATTCAACACAACTTTTTATATGGACGCTGTTTTAAAATTCTAAATACCAATGGCGAAAGGAGTTTCATTACTCAAAGCCTTTTTTTTTTGATATATCAAATAAACAACTTAAAAAAAAAAAAGTTAAAATTAATTGACAAGTTGATATCCCAAAAAAAGATTGTCAAAATAAGAGTAACTTGCTTTTATTTGCTGATAATCTTCTCCCTTTCTTTATTTTTTGGAAAAACAGGGCACTTAGAAAATCAAATAAATTCATATTTAAAAGAACTTGGATTTTTTTTAGTAAAATGGGAGATGAAAATGTCACCAGAAAAATTATGTTAAACTGTTTTTAGGAGATGTATTACGATTGAGATAAATGGTTGCCCAAAATTGAAAAACTGTTCTCCACAAAACAAAAACTTTTTAACACAAATCACTACAAAACACAATTTTTTTGTGGTTAAAAAAATTTAAAAAATTTTTTATGAAATATATTCAAATAGTGAATAATATATAAAAAATTTAAATATTAAATCTTTTTTAAGGGAGATCAATGTCCATCTAATTTTGGACGGCCTTTTTTAGATTTATTAACAAATTCGTCATTTTCTAGTAGCTTATTTAAGCCTCCTGATGACTACAATAGCCCAATTTAATAAATTTTTTTCATCTGCATGCCCTGTTCTTAAAATCTTGTTTGAAATAATCATTGAACTAATAATTGTTTTTGGCTATTTTGCTGAAATTGGTCCAAGAAGTCATTCGGCAGTTTTTTGGGCTCTTGTATTTATTATAATTGCTTAGTTTTTTTTTTATTTGTGGAGAGCAGTTCTTGTCTAAATCAAGTTATTTTTTTGCTTTAAATATTTTCTTTGTGGGGAAAAGCTTTTGTTATGTGGGTAACAGTTTTTTGTTGGTGGGGGCTAGGTGGACCCATTAAGATTAAATAAATTATCTTGCTAATTGCAAAGTCAGAAAAAGGGTAATGTTTGAAACTGTTCATGATGAGAGTGGGTCAGTTGATTGCCAAATTATGATTAACTGGAACACAAAGTTAAAAGAGTCAAAAGATGTCTTTAATGTTGACGTACTCTCTTTTTTGGAGATTTCTCCCGAGCAAGACTAACAAAATAAAAGATAATGTTTGTAAGTTTGGGAAGGAAAGAATCACAGTGTTTGTTTGCGCAAGTATGATGGGTGAAAAGCTGCCTTTAGTGACAATTGGGAAAAGTGAACACCATAGATATTTTAATGAGTTCCATTAACTTAATCTTCATTACTATCACAATAATACTGTTTGGATGACAGGCATGATTTTTATTGATTTAATCGAAAAAATTGAACAAAAAATGATGGTTGACAAACGAAATATTTTTCTATTTGTAGTCAACTGTAGTGCACACCCGCCAAACATAAATATGTCTCTGCACTCGACTCTGTTTCAAATACTGACCAAAGGCCAGCGGAAGTCGACCAGGAGGAGACGGGAGAAGAGGAAGAAGTTGTTGAACAAGAAGGACAAATAAAGCCGACTATAAGACTTGAAGCTTTGAATATGGTTGAAAGGTTAAGGGTTTATTCAGCTCAAAGGTCTACCCGGACCTCAGAAGTGATGTTAAAGCTTTTGAATAAAATTGAAGACAGAATTTTTGATTTATCAATCGATTTAAAATAACCAAATCAAACTTAAATAATATTTGAAATCCATGAATTTTATTTTCTATGATATAAAATTGTTTTGTTAATAAAATTTTATTTTGTCAATTAAAATTGACAAATTCAAATTTTCGATTTCGTCAATTTTTGGTTTTGTCAACGTTTTTATTTTTAAAAAATCGAGACCCATGAAAAAATCGAGGATACACTGTATATTTTTACACTTAGCCTTTCAGGTGGTAATATCCCTTACGAAACCCAAATTAAGTTGAGTTTTAATACACTCGTTCAAGAAATCAAGAAATTCATTATTAAAAATTATCAAAATTTTATCAACATCCCAATGGTAAAGAAACTTTATTAATAATATTTAAATCACTTATTGGCTCAATATTAGACTATTATTTTAAATGTTTAAATACCCTTTCTGAATATTTTGTTCGCAAGCTCCAAGTTTTTCGAAACTCAGCTATAAGAAGTATTCTGAATTCAATGCCCCCTCTGAATTCGACATAAAAATTTTCATAATTTTGACTAAAAATTCAAAAAAATCATTTAAAGATTTATTTAGTCAAACTAAATTTTAAAGGTAAAATTTATTCAATTTAAGGAAATAATATATCCCAATGGTGGCCTTCAAGAGCCCAAGTATTGCCTCTAGCATCTTTGTACAAATCAGCACCATCACCTCTTTTTCCAGCATAGGTAAATCGAGCTTTAAAAAAAATGTTAAAAATTATACATCATTTCAAAAAGTGAGTATTTAAGTGTGTACATCTTATGTAAGAGCTATGACAACTGTTCAAACCAATGTCAATTTTGTATCCAGTCCAGTGTGAATAAGTTCCACTTGAGTGACCAGTTTCAGTTCCACCGGTCATTATCACAGCGCAACCACTAGCCCTCTTGTAATTGACTAATTCAGCAATGCTTCTGCAATTTATCTGTTCTAAAGCTGTGCATTTTGGATTGGTTCGGCTGGCACAATCTTTAGAAAATTAGATATTTCTTATTTTTTTAACTTTTTCAAGTTGATTTACTTCCTGACGAACTGACAGTGATTCCGTTGGCATTCAAAACACTAATAGCTGTGTATTGTGATAATTTTACACTTGATGTGCAAACTGATGGCAAACTAGATGACTGACCATTTGAATAGCAGCATTTGACACTAGCTGGTTTAGATTCACACAAACCTGATACATACAAGGAATTTGGGCACCATACTGATTGTACACAACTACCTCTTCCATAAGTTGGATGACTTGCAAAATCACAAGTGTCACAAGCAATGTCTTTGGGAAAAAACGGAATTTTTCTTAAATTACAATTTAAGATAATTTTATCGGTAATTACTTGCAATTAAAGTTGCTGCTATCAAAAAAATTAGCTTTGACATTTTTATGTTTTTTTTTCTTGTTAAAAAATTCGCACATTCTTGCGTGTTTTTATAGCTGTTTTTTTTTAAATAAATTTAAGGTTTTATTTGACTTTCTTAAAGATAATCTTAAGAAATTCTATACTTAATTAAACAGAATTTTAACAATACGATCAAGGCATATTAATTTTGAATAATTTTGTTTTAGAGACATCTTGAATCGTAGAAATTCGATATGAATGTTGACAAACACAAGCAAAAACTAAAGATAATTTTAATAGAATGATATAATTTAAGATCAGTTTTTATTTACTTCAAAAACTTTATTCAATCTTTTAAATTTGAAAATTTTACAAAAATTAATTTTTTTTACCTAGAAGACAAACATATCAAATTTTTTCTAAAATATTTTATTTTAGTTGATAAAATTTTATATTTTTTTTTTGAAAAATGTGTAATTTCATTGAAAATTTCAATTCTGGAATTTATTTTCCAATAAAAAATACCTTACCCTATTTTAATTTTTTTGAATTTTAAAAGTATTCAAATAATCAAAATCGAAATGATTTTCGAAAATATATTAAGAATTAAATCTAGTTTCTTTTCACAATAGTTAATTTTTACTTAATTAATCGCACTAAGTCCGTTCCTAATTTGAGTATTAGGCAAAAAATTACAAATCCAGCTGATGTTTTCTGTATGGCCTTCTCAAGTTTCTTCATGTAAAATTTGAAGCATTTTATTTTTTTTTCTTCTTATATTGGTACGAAATAATGCTAAGTTTAAACAATAAAAAGACTTCACTAAAAATTTTATATTTTTTAAGAGAGAAAACATTAATTTTGCATATCTAGTTTAATGATAATCTTTTCATAAAAAATTGATTATCATTTAAACCAGATAATAAAGCATTTGACACTAGCAGTTCTTCTTCTAAATCTAACAAAAAAAAATAATATTACAGCTGCTTTTTCTTTCAATTAAAAAAAGAATTGTTTTATAAATAAAATTTCAAAGATCGTCAATAACTTTGATTTACTTTTTAATAGAATTCTCATTAAAAATATTCTGAATGTTTTATTAATTCTTTTTTTAAAAGCAATTAAAAATTTTTAATAAGCAGCTTGGAGTTAGAATTAGAGGTTCATTTTTGGACTTGACTTAAAATCGATGAAATTAAGGAACGCAATTATCTACAAAGAAGGCTTACAGGTTGAATTTTTTTTCTGTAGAGCAATGATTTGTATCCATCTTTGGTATTTTTAGATAAAACCAAATAACCACAGGTTTCCTTAAATTTGCGATGCTTATTTATATATTAAAAAATCTAACACTTATGTCCTTTCCTTGCTTTAGTTGAATTTAAAATTTTTTTAACTTAATTAAATATTTTAAAATCACCTTCTTAATATTTTATTATTAAATTAATGATTTTTCTTTTTTAATTCCCTTTTAAATTTGTTACACCAATCCTTTCTTTTTATGCATAAAAATATTTATTTTGTTTAAAGTTTAAAAGAAACAGTTTGGTCAACTGTTTTAAATTTGAAAATTATATTTAACTCTATTTAATTACAAACTTTGTAATTAAATATCGAAGAGAATTATCAATAAGATTTTCTTGAATGATTCAAGAAAATTTGTTTATTTCTTGAATGATTCTTAAAATTTGTTCCCAAAATTTTGACTAAAAATAAAAAAGCTTTTTAAAGTTATTACTTTTTATATTTACTATTAAGAGATTTAAGTTTATTAAAAGAGATATTTTGAATTTTTTCTTGTTTGATTCGTTTTATTTTTTAGGAAATAAACCCAATTATTTGCTGAGCTTCTTTTCGCTATAGGTCTATCGCGTATGGCGACGCGGTTAGAATCTGAGCTTGCAAATTTGGAGTATCCACAGCGGCTATCTAGGCTGAAATTACCAAGTCTAAAAAAGAGAAGGATACGTGGAGATCTAATCCAAATGTTCAAACTAGTGAACAATATGGAGATTGTGAATTTCGGTAAAGGTTTAAACTACAGCTTAAACACTAGACCTGACAGTAAAAAGTATAATCTTAGAAGAAACTCCAAGAACTTGGTTCGAGAAAGAGTAAGGAATTGTAGTCAGACATTTAATTATTTTGGCAATGTGAATTTTGAAGCAAAAAACAAAAACAATAATTTTAAAATGAAATAACTTTTTTACTAAAAGTCTAAAAATAGTTCTGCAAAATGTATCAGATGGTACAAACTTTGTACCACCCAAATTTAGTCTCTGCAAAAACTCTGCAAGTTTGCAAAGCATTAAAAGTATTAGAAAATCATTAAAATTAAATTGCAGAGTTATTGCAGAGACTAAATTTGGGTGGTACAAAGTTTGTACCGGCTGAAACATTTTGCAGAACTATTTTTAGACTTTTAGTAAAAAAGTTATTTCATTTTTAGATTATTGTTTTTGTTTTTTGCTTCAAAATTCACAATGCCAATTATTTTAAACTATCGAAAATGTTAAACAGACAAAAAACTTATTTATTTTTATTTTAAAACAAATTTTTGGTTGTTCCAGGTTTCATTCGAAAGACCTAAATCTTCGTTTAAGCCATCTTGCATGAACATTGTTGAATTTTCTATATTCATTTAATTATATTTTTTTCTATATTTATTTTTATCTGTAAATTTTAAAAATATTTTTATGTATTTTTTTCAATTAATTTAATTTTGTAAAAAATGTAACGCACACATGAGGGTTTAAATGAAGGCTTGCTTAATTCCGAAAAATCCAGGGTTTTCCTGAAATTATTTTCAATAAAATAAAAAGCTGCAAATTTTTTTAAAATAATTTTCCTTTTATTGTTTTCCAAAATTTCTTTTTTTCTCATTTTAAACTAAATTGTTGAACTTTTCATTAATTCTAATAAATTGTGTTTTTTTTTCCAAAAGAACAAAAGCTAAATACATATTTAAAAATGAACTGAGCACAAATAAAATAGCCCTTTAAAAAATTAATTAATTGAGTGCAGACTTGATTATAAGTCACAGTTTTAAGTATCACAAAAATCATAAAATGTTAAAAAATTAAATTCTTTTTCTTTAAGAAATGTATCACCTACATATTTATAAATGTGCGTTATTCAACGAAATATATTTTTTGTCTGAAGGCTGAACCTTATGGATAAATGCAAATAACTCTTACTGATATAATTTTAAGATAATGGTTTGTTTAGAAATTTATTTCATTAAAAGAAATCTTAGGTCATTGACTTGACTTGACTTAAGACTTGTGACTTAAAAACAAGTCTGATAGTCTGATATATAAAAATTGCATAAATTTTTCAAGTCTGTCATTGACGTGAAATATTTCTGCAAAATAAACTTTATTTTTTACCTAATTTTCAGTTTAGGAGCTAGAACCTAGTTAATTTAAAAATATTAATAAATATTAAAACTAACACAATCAAGTGTAACTTTTATTTTGATTTTCTAGCTTAAAAACAAATAAAGAAATTTAGAATTTGTTAACAAAAAAAAACAAAAATTTTGAAACAATTAAAATTCTATAACATATTCTATGATAAAAACTTTGTGTCTCTGCAATTTAATAATGATAATTTGCTAATACAAGTTGTGCTTTGCAGAACTGTTTTTAATGGCATTTTGCAAAATGAATGACATTTTGTTAAATTTTTGCAAATAATTTGTTTATTTTATATATTTGTTTTCTTTACCGAGAAGATGAGAGACCAAAATAATAATTAAAGAATTGTTTAGTTAAGGAATAAACCAAAAATACATCACAAGTTATTATTATTTATTTATTTGTTTTATTTGTGCCGAGCTAAGGCTCCTTCAGATTAAAAAAAATAATAAAAAATAATAAAAATGTAAAGAAAAAATATAAGAAAAATTTAAATAAGTTAAAATATAATGAAAAGGTAATTAAAAATTGATAAATTGTAAGAGTCGTTATTTTTTATTTGTATGTCATGTATCGAGCTAAAGCTCCTTCCGATTAAATAAAAAAAAAAAGAAAAATTAAAAATTAAAAAAAAAATAAAGCTTAAATGATATAAGTTAAAAAGTAAATAAATATTAAAATTAAAATTAGATAAATTTTGATAGAGAGTAACAGAATACATATTTTTAAATAATTAATGAATTTTAAATATATTATTTATGTCGATTTTCTTTAAATTAATAGCCTTTAATTACACTTTTTATTAAAAAATAATATTTGCAACCAATAACACTTAATGTGAAGTGAAAATAAAACTTAAAAATTTGGATTCCTGTGCCATTAAGCCTCAATTTCCATCACTGATAACTAAACTAATAAACAAAATAATGTGACTTTTGACACATTTTTGTTTGTATTTGCATTCAAAATTTACATATCAAATTATCATCTGCAATGGTCATATTTCTCAGCAATTCCATAATTATTCTAAACAATCACTACAAAATTTATCACTGCATCCTTAAATAATTAAAAACTTTCTCACTTTAAATTAAATATTGATTGTCATTTCCGTAAACAGCTACAAAAGAAGTCTCCCAGCTTCGGTCTATATAACCATCTTAGCCAAATGCGCTTAGGCATCATTTAATAAGCTTAGCTATTAATTTGATAAAAAAAAAGATATAAAAAAAGTACATTCAATCAGATAAGATAGAGGTAAAAATTCAGCATAGCACAAATTTACGTAATTTACACCTGAGAGATTTTATGATTCGCTTAATCCAATTGCACGATCGCTACTCTTTGAGTTAAGTAATAAAATCTGTCGATCTAAACAATTAGCTAATTTGGTCCAAAATAAGATAAGATACGTGCTAGATTTTCACAGATTTAACTCTCGTCGAGAATAAAGTCGGATATTGGCATAGTGTTGAATATCTTCGCTACCAACTACGACCAATTAATTTTTAATAAACTGTTAAATTAACACTGTTATAAAATAATTAAGATTAATTGAGATAATTGCTTTATTGACTTAGCTTTACTTTTTTTTGCAAAAAATTATATAAATAGTTTTGGAAATATTTTCAAACATCATTATTTTATTTAATAGAAAATTTACATATAAAACTTAAAATGTACCATATGAACAATCAATCGATTGAAGTAAATGTCAAGAATGACAGACTGACTCCTGAATCCGATGGCCTAGGATCATCAGTCGCCACATCGCCATCATCTTGCGAAGACACATACTCCATTTCACCAATTCCCTCCTCGAATTATTACTCAACACCCAATTCCAATATTTACCACAACTATTATTACAACCAGTACTACCAACAACCAGAATACTACAATTACCAAAATCGAACCTTCAACGATTCGAACTATTTCAGTAGAAACAACTCAGTCAATCAAATGCCTGAGCATCTAAATGATTCCATTTCTATTAAGAGTGAATTTGTTGTGCCCAAGAAACCTGTAGATAAAAAACCGATTTTGAAATTTTCGATCGAAGCTATTCTTGGTCTTAATACTGAAGAAAAAGTACAAAATACTGAAATCAATACTTCTGCTAACGAAAGCATTGACGAAAAAGCCACAAAGTCTAAAAAGAGAAAAGCTAGAAAATCGACTGAAATTCCAAATTCAAATAGCAATAAGCGAATGAGGACTATATTTAGTCAAGAGCAATTAGACAAATTGGAAGAAGAGTTTCTGAGACAGCAATATATGGTTGGTAGTGAGAGATCCTATTTGGCCAACTCTTTGGGTCTTACCGAATCTCAAGTCAAAATTTGGTTTCAGAATAGAAGAATTAAATGGAGAAAGTCTCAGAGTGGTAATATAAATGACAAAGCAAGCGAAGATTTCCTTAACCATTCTTGTTCTAATTCTTCTTATGCTGATGAATAATTTCAGTGGAAATTTAAATCCAACTTTTTTTTTAAATTATTTAATATTTAGTAAAATGTATATTTTTGTAAAAAAAATTTATTTTAAATATATAATTATTTTATTTGATAAAAATTTTTATTTAAAATTTTCTAAAATGGTATATACATTCTTTTCTAAAACTTAAATAAAACGTTTATCGTTTATAAAAAAAAAATATTTTATTAAATTGTCTGGAAGAGTTTCCTATACAGACTCTGTCAATAATTTAACTTTATACAAATTATTTATTTAGACAACTTAATACGTATATAATAGATATTTTCGAAATTTGCTTATATTTAAAAAATAAATCAAGTAATTGACATGACTGTAAAATCTCACGTTCTACCATTTGTTCTTCCACATTCCTAAAAATATTCATTAAAGCTTTTAAAAATAGGCCTTGTACAATTTATCAAAATTGATCATTAAGTTATCATTTTCAAACATTTTCCATTTTATTAAAATTAATTTACAACTTATCTTTGTTAAAAATGTTATAAATGTTATAAACATTGTTTAAAAAATAAAATAATATATGTTTACAAATCGCATTAATTTTAATAAATAATTTATTAATTATTATTAATTTATCATAATTGCCTCTCTTTTTTAACTGTCAAACATTTTATGAACAATCCAAAGCTAAAATTAATATTATCTCATTTAGAATTATTTATTGAACAAGAACTTAGTGTTAAATAGAAAATTGAAATAGCTGGGTTTTTAAAATATAGCTTTGGCCGAAGAAATGGTTTTTAGGATGAGCTTTTTTTTTTTTTTAAAAATAAGACAAATTTATTTTTTTTTATTTAAACAATGTAAAACATTTATAAAAAAGATATAACAAATATGTAAATTAATTTTAATAAAATGGAAAAGAATCATTTTAGTGAAGAAGTATTTTTTTTCACAAACATTTTAATTAAAATTTTAAATTTAAAATGGATTAATTAATTATTTATGAAAATTAATGCGATTTGTAAACATATTTTTTTTTTATTGTAATTTGTATTTATGTGTTTCTTTTTCAATTTGCTTATGAGGCTTTAAAATTAAAAAAAAACAAACTTCAGAGTGTAAACGGTAAAAATTTAAGCAATTGTAGTAGTTTGTTTGTTCATAATTAAATTTGTTTGATTTCAGTTTCTAACAGGTGCCTAAAAAAATATGAACCAATAAAGATAAATTTATGAAAATTTTCGACCTTTAAAGAATTTTGTCTACTTTTCGAAAATAATGGTGATTTTTAAATTTTTAATTTTTTTGCATGTCCTTTGCTCAAGTGTGACACATACCTTGACTCCAAATTGCCCTCGGAGGTCAAGAAAATTCGAATAACAGTATGATATATCATTTTGTTGAGAATTTTAGCGAATGATTTTTGCAGGATTTATGATGAAAAACAAAACGGGTCCCTTTTGATGGCGTTGGATAACAAGTTCACCTCAGGATCCTTGTTGCTTGGGATGCCCTAAATTGTTTTTTTAAATTTTTTAGATTCGAATTTTCTTGACCCGCGAGGACAATTTGGAGTCAGGGTATGTGTCACACCTGAGCATAGGACAGGCGAAACAAAATTCAAAAAACCATTAATTTTTTCGAAAAGTAGACAAAATTCTATTATGACCGAAAATTTTCATTACTTTATCTTTTCAGGATCATAACTTCTTTGTTAATTAAAGTTTCTGACAGACATTGTTGGACACCCGTTAAATATAATTTCATGTATTTAATCCATTTCATTTATTAGTTAGTTTTTATTAGTTCTTGTTATTTTTTATATTAAGTTAAATTTTCTGACCCGGGTCTCGTTGGTTATTGCTAAAACACGGACCACCCTTTAGAGACCGAAGGAATAATTTGTAAATTCTGGTACAGTGTTTATTAGGACAAAATTTTATGCTCTTTAACGCACAATCAAGAATTAAGCCCTTGGACTTTTAGTTTTTGCTGCACAGATCTTTGAAATAAGAAAGAACCCAAAAAAATTTACGGATCACTTTTTTTATCCAGAACCAAAGACCCCCCTTTCAGCGCCTACCACTCTACTGGTGCAACTTTTTGTGCTTTTTCAAGCACAAATTAGAGCTATACTCTAAGACCTTTCCTTCGGATTGCAAAGCCGTTCAAATGCCAAAAATCCGCAATTTCTGATACGGATCATCGGAAATTGAATTGCACCAAAGTTACTCTCTTTTAGTTTTCACATGCTATGTTGATTCGAGCAATTTGTAAAGGCTTCCGAGGATCAAAAAAAATTTGTATCCTAAAAATTGATTCGTAATTATTACTTTATTATCTTTTCAATTTAAAGATAAGAAAATATTAATTTATTTACTATTTATTATCTTCTAAATTTAATAGAATTTCAAAAAAGCACATTTTCAAAGTAAAAATTCAATTGAATTGTTTATATCTGCAAATCTATGCAAAAATTTATGAATGCTGAATTATTTACAATACTTGGGGATGATTTATAATTGTATCCTACACATGAAAATATGTCTATGCATCTAATTTTTTAATTAAAAATTTTTAAAAACCTTTGTTTAAGATAATTTTTGGGAATTTTTTTTGAAAAGTAAAAGTCCGTCAATATTTAAAAAAAGAATAATGGTTCGTAAAAAAAATTAAAATAAAGATTAAAATTTTGTTTTATTCATTTTTGTTAAGTCCTAGATAAATAAAAAAATTATTTTCATTCAGCACAATTTACTGTCCAAAGGAGGACAATTTCTTTTAGATCCGATGCGGAAAATTCGTCTCTCACAATATTCCTCGTATTTTTTGAAAGCTTTAGTTTTTCTTTCCTTAGTTTCTTCGACTAATTCTGAAGAAAGCTTTAATTTAAAAGTATTTATTTAATTTTTTTAATTTACCAGCATTGGGATTTTTTTTAAAAAGGAAACGTTTGAAAAAATCATCAGTATCATCTTGTCCATCCTCTAGCTCGTTTTCCAAAAAACTCAATGCTAAAGCTCTTTCAATAAATTCTCTTTTACTTCCTAAAAAAATAAAAATACAATAAAAAAAACAGACTCAAATTTAAAATTTTTCTAATATCAAAATTTAAACCTTTAATGGGTTTTTTAGTGACTTGTGATGCTGGTGTTGTTGCAGTAGCGTTTGCTTTCTCGGACAACAAAGGAATAAATGTTTGTTTATTCTTAGCAAAGCATTCTTTGATCGGGAGGCAAGTTCTTACTTTGAATTTTCCCTTTATTTCACACGCTTCTTCATAATTCCTATAAGCTTTTCTTCGTCTGGCATCAGCTTTCAATTCAGTTTCCCATATTTCCTCGGGATCTTGTTTACTCTTGAAAAGTCTTTTGTAAAACTCGTCCTCTCGACGTTCTAGCTGGTTGGTAAAATCAGATGCCATCTCTCTTTTAAAGAACATAGGCATGCTCATTAGAAACGGATCTTGAACGTCATCAGAGCCTTTTTGGGAAATTAAAAAAAAATAAAAAAAAATTTGTACTAAATATCTTTTATTTCTATTAGTATCAAAAAAGTTTTAGAAAAAAGTAAGAAAAATTCTGGCTTAAGGATTTTTAGGGGCTTTAGTCGAGGCTTTTGGGTCATAATTATTGAACGCGTTTGGTTTAAAATCAGCGCCACAACTGCTAATAGGTGGACATGCTCTTTTTCCGACAATAAAAAGTGGCTCGCATTTTTCCTCATAGGCTTCGAAAGCCTCAGCTCTGCGTTCACCCAATTCGTCATTATCCTCCCGTATTTCTTCGTCTTTACCGCCAAAAAGTCTCTTATAGGTATCCAAGAACTTGCTGGCTTCATCTCGAGTCATTCTTTCTTAAAATAGAAAAATTAATTAAAAAGAGTTCTTGACCAGCAAATTCTTGAATTCGGAAAAGAAGGCTTCATTATAATTAGAAATAAAAGCTGTGACTTAGGACAATAAAAGCTGTTTACCTTGATTATCATCCGAATACCAGTCGTCGTAGCTAGCCAGGGTGATGCCAACAATGGCAGATAAAATGAACAAACTTGTTAGAAATTTTGCTGAGATCATTTTTTGATTTTAAACTGAGAAGAGTTTAGAATAGTTTTTATACTATTCTGTAAGATTAGCGTTGTTTATTTTTAATGTTTGCTCAAATTTGTTTTTATTGGAAGATAAGATTGGAATAATTTTATTCCAATCGTCGATGCAATTAGTGTGTATGGAAGTTTTACTTTGTATGTTCCAAAGTTCTTCATTTCAAATAAATTTCTCTATTAATTTGTATATTCTGTTTTATTTTTTAGATATTTTGTTTGTTTTATGTTAAAGATCTAAGCTTTTATTTAAGTTAAAACTAATATTTTACCCTATTAATTTAAATTCAAAGGTATTAACTCATAGATGCCTTTTTTTATTGCTTTTAAAATAATTACTTCAAGCTTAATTATAAAACACCTTAACTCTTATTTTTTTTAATCGGGTGGATTTTTTAATTAATTCTTTGTGTGATATCAAAATTTTATGTTTTTTGCTTTACTTAAAATCAGATTTTATTTCCTAATTTTATTAACATTTTTCTAATAAAAATTAATAAAAAGAATATTTTCTTCAAATTTATTTATTAGTTTAAATAGTACTAATATAAAAGAGTATCAGTCAGTTTGGACCGGTATCCTCCCGATGTTGGCTTGAGAGTCTGATATTAGAGGTGCTGGTAGTGGGTTCAGGGGACCTCTCTCCTATGACGGTGACTTGTCTCTGTGATTCGTTTGGAAAGAAATAAGCAAAGTAAATTGAAAATGAAACTTTTTTCAATTTAAAAACAAATATTAATTAATTTAAATTAGAAATTATTTGAATCTTTTTTATTTTTTATTTTTTTAAGCATGGACATTTTGAAATCGAGTAAAAAAATGTCTTTTTTATAATTTGATTTCTTTTTTTTTGCATCGGCCAATGTGCCGTAATTTTTTTTGAAATAAATAATAAAAATAATAAAAAAGTATGAGCCGCCAAGATGCTTTGATAGATATCTATAATAGCTAGTTGCGCATTAATCTAGGTATATATAAAATGAATAAAATTCGGAGTATCAAGGAGGCTTTGATTCTAGATGTATTACGAATCCAACTTTTCTATGTAGCTGCTACCTAATTATACAAAAATTTTCTGACTCTTAAGATCTTATCTATATTTTTTGTTTTTTTTTATTTTTTTCTTTCAAATCCATCTTTTTATTAACTAAAAAGCTCTTTAATTATTATTTTTGTATTTCGTCCTTTCATTGATAAATGAAAAATAAATTACTTTAAACTTAAAATTTTTTAAACTGTTTTAATTATTTTATTTTTTTTATTTTTTTTATCTGAAGGAGCGTATGCTTGAACAGAAAACAAATAAAATAAAATAAAAATAAAATAAATAATTTTTTTTATTTTGGTATTTTTCTAGGAACAATTATTATACATTATTAATTGAAATTGAAAAATTAATTGAAATGACAATCAAAATTATTAAATTTTTTGAATTCCGAATAAGTTAAGAAACGGTTAAAAATATTTGACGGTAGACTCCTTTAAAATCAAATAAGACCAACACCAACTGAGACGACCACTCTGAGGGACATCACTGCGACTAATTGTGTTCGGACTTTGACAAGCGAAATTCTAACCGGTTAAAACTGTAAATGAAACAAAGATTAACATTTTTTGTCTGACCTATTGCAAAATTGAAACTAGGGGTGTGAAACCTGTTTGTTTTTGGAACCGGTTTTGTATTAAACCGGTAATATCCGATGGAAAAAAAATTTTTGATAGAAAACTTTTTTTTTCTTTATAAAGGAAGGTTTGCACGTATTTTCACATCCACACATTGGCCTTATTTACACGTACTAATTAAATAGAGTTCTTGTGTGTTAAAAATATAAATTTATTTTTTTCTAAATTGTCCCATTCCAGAGATATACGCACTCAAAGTAGGGATACTTAAAAAATACATTTTTTTATGAGCAAGAAAATCTCAAGAACTGAACACTCCAAAAATACATCAAATACAATTATGAAAGAGAATAAAGTCTAGTTTATAGTGCATTATCAAAATTTAATAAAATTTTTGTTATGAGTGAGATATTTTAATTCAAAGTTTTAGTTAATTTTTGTACTTTGACGTTTTTTTTAAGGGTTTCCCCAACCGAATTTCAGAATATTAAGTTCAAATTCGTATTCAGCATCTAAAAATTTACTTAGATACAAATTTTCATGGTGTTATGGAAAAAATCGACTGAAAAAAATTGAATTAAAAAATGAAAACCAAAAAAAAATGCTTTTTTTTACTTTCTTAATAGAAAATTTAATTTTTTTTTTTAAAACTATACATACATATTCAAAAAAACTGATTAAAATCATTTTTCAATATTGCAAAATTTTTTTCCTAGTTTTATTTAATTCGGACCCTATTTAGCAGACGGAAAGAATAACGATGCTAAAATTTTGATTCATCAATTTTCAAAAAATAAAGAGGATTTTTCAAATTTTTTAAAAAGTGTGATATTTTTGTGGTCGATCGAGGCTTCAGGGACTGTGTGAAGTTTTTGAAAGAGTTGGGTATGAATGTTTTTATGCAACACTTTTTAGGGTCCGAAGAAAGCAATTATGTGTCCTTTTGAAGTTACCAAGAGCATTATTTTTACTAGATTTCTTTCTAAAAAAAAGGTTTAAACATCATAAACTTAAGATCAAAATCAAGAAAATAACCTAACTTTTTGATATCGAATAAGCCTATCACCATTAATTGACTGCAATAATATGCTAGACTGATCCGATTTTAGTCCAGTTAAAGAAATCTCTGGAATGGGACAATTTGGAAAAAAAATAAATTTATATTTTTAACACACAAGAACTCTATTTTATTAGTACGTGTAAATAAGGCCAATGTGTGGATGTGAAAATACGTGCAAACCGTCCTTTATATTTTTTCAATTAAACAATTGTGAAAAGTTCGATTCTTATATAAAAAATTAAAAAAAAAAATTTTTTTTCTTAATTTTTCTGTTATTCGAAATTGAACCGGTTTAAAATTCGAACCGATTCGACAAACCACTAAACGGTTCCAAAAACAAACCGATTTTCCTTTAAACCGGTTTCGAACCGGTTTCTTGACCCTAATTGCACCCCATCTAATTTTTTTTTAAATGTAATTTGGGTGAATACCCAGGACAGTTCCGAAAGGCACTAGCCTTCTTTTCAGTCCCATGTTGGGAAATGTTCAGAAAAAAAAATACCTACAGCCTACCTATTTTCATTCTCAAAAACTTGAATTATGCGGTAAAATGCAGAGTGAGCGTGGTTAAGTTTTGGGTCATTTTTTGAGAATACTTTTACTCTAATTCTCATTTTCTACTAAAAAGATTGATTTCTGAATAAACTTTAAACAAGTATTTATTTTTTTCTTTATTTAATATTCTAAATTAAATTTCCAAATCAATACAATTTATGTTTAAAATTTGGGACTATTTGAATTAAAAATTTAGCAACTTTAAAATTCAATTGAGGAGATTAAATAAACTTTTAAAACTTACTATAAAGACAAATTTTAATAATTGTTTAAATTTTGTTTGTTAAATATTTTTTATCAAATTATTAAAATTATGTTCAAAAACATTGTCAATATTCAACATTACTTTTTTTAATTTACTGAATAAGCTTTTGGTCATTAAAACGAAAATTATAAAATGTTTTCAATATTTTATTGTAAATTTTGTACGAAGATAGGATTAAAAAACATCATTAAGTTAATGATCAGCTAGTCGCATTTAAAGAATTACATTTTTTTAAGATTACAATATTTTGAAAAATAACATTCAAGAGTCAAAAAAAAAGCAAAATAAATGCGTATATTTTTACGGATGTATTTAGCTAGAAATCTTCTATGAGTGAGTTTTGAAGAATTAAGAACTTTGCATACAACGTGAACTTTAAAAGTACTTTTACTTTAATTTGTTGTCATTTTTTAATAAAAAGTGTAAAAAAGTTAAAAATAGCATATATTTATTTAATTCAGTGTTAATTAATTTTTTTATGTATAAACTTAATAATTGGGGTATTTTATTCAAAATTTTGTGGTATCGATTTTAATCGTTCTAAATAGGACCTTATGATTAAAAATCAAAAATCGTTCTTTTATAATGCTTTTAAATTTTATGCAAGCAATTATAATTTTTTAGATCTTAGTTATTTTTAGCAAACTTTTGAATGTTTTTTTTCTAAATAGCCGCAAATATATATATAAAATAAAAATTTAAATAGATCATTTTCAAAATGCTTTATTTCGTTGTGAATTTTGATTTTAAATTTAAAAATATATAATTACCAAATAAATTTGTTTTTTTATACAAAAATAGCAAACTCAATCAAAATAAAACTCAAATATAATTAAAATCAAATTTTAAATGAAAAAAAAACACGTTAACAACTTAAACCAGTATTTAAAAAAGAAAACAAAAAATGCTATAAGACTGTGCATTCGTACTAACAAGAAAAAAAGATAAAATAATTAAACACTCATTAAGAAGAGGACCAATTTTGATTAAAAAGCTACAAGTCGGTCTTCGTCATCGCCGAACATAGTTCCCACATTAAAAAACAAATAATCTCGTTTAAAGTCGCAGCAAGATGGCATTATTTTAGGCATTACACTATATACAAAAAAAACAAATATCAAACCAAAAAAAAATCCAAAAAACAAAATTCTAAAAAATGAAAATTTTGCTCTTCCACCATCTCCACTTTCATTTTCATCTAGGCCCTCTGTCTCATATTTTTGTCCATCACACTTAATTTCATCAATTTTGTCAAACAACTCGACATTTCGCTTCCTCAAATCACCTTGCTCTTGATTGTTCAAGTCATTTTTGAAAAAATCCAATTTTTCTAGCTCTCTTAACTCCGCTTTGTGACTAGAAACATTCTCGGTCGAAGATTCCATTTTGGTAAGATAGCTCGGCGTTGAGACTGAAAAAGAGCCCATATCAGTCGATTCCATTGTGGTTATTATTCCACTATCAACTGATCTTTGCTGACCACTCTTGTCTTGCTTGTCCGCCTTCTCAGTTTGACAAGATTTATTCTCCAAATTTAAAATGTCTATTTTCCGCTTTAGCTTTCCATTTTGAACTGGACAAATAGTGTTTTCTATTTCTATGTGCTTGTAGCGAGGGGTCGATGTCTTTAGCTCATCAAAGCAAGCCTCATTTTCGTTAAAGTCCAAGTGAAGTTTGGCAAAAAATTCTCCATGCTCATAATTAAAACTAGTATTTGTCCTTATTTTATTTGAATTTAAGTCTATTTGTTGACTAACCGAGTTGAAAAAATCGCTTTTTTTTTCCCTATCCGGCTCATTTCTGTCCTTCTGCTTGAACAACTCTCTCAGATAGTTGGTTTCGTTTTTAAATTTGTCCAAAGTGAGAGAATACTTGGAATAGACTGATTCTAAATCGGTCTCGGTGATGCTGTCCGATGAAAATTTGAACAAATTGCAAAGCTCGCGATGAAACGAGCTCAAATGGGTCTCCAAAACTGTCAAATCCGAGTCCAACTTGTCCAAGTCTTCCTGATTCAGCTTGTCCATCAATTTTCTATTATTCAAATTTTTAAATGTAGTGTCGTCTCTTTGCCCAAAAGAACAGCTTGATTCACAACTCGAACAGTCTAGTACCAATTCAGTATTGTATTTACCAAGCTCAGTTTTTATTGTGTTTTTTATTTCTTCGACTTGTTGCCAAGTGCAATAAATATTTTGCAAATTTTTGATCAGAATTTTCAGCCTTTGAAGAATAAAATAACTAAATTTTTTAATAATTAAATTTCAAAGTTAAAATTAAAAAAAAATCAGATGAAATTTTTACAAAAAAATTTTAATTTAAAACATTTCATAATAAAAAAAAATTATTAAATCACTATTAATTCTGAATTTTTTTTTAATGAAATGCTAAAGTTTAAACTTAAATAAATAATTAAGGTAAAATTTAAAATTAAAATGAATTTTTCTTAAATAATATTCTATAAATTTTTTTTAAATGGAATGTAGAAGTCTAAATTAAAAAAGTATATTTAATTAAATTCTAGTTTTTAACTTAAAGTAAAATTCAGCAAAAAAATTTATTTTTAATTTAAACTCTACCATTACATTTAAAAAATTTAATTTTTTTAAAAAAATAGAATAATGAATTTTTAAAATTTAATTTAATTAATATTTTTTAAATGAAATGTTAAATAGATGATAAAAAAATCATACTCAAGACTTGCTTGTTTATGAGCCTCTTCGAGATCGTTTATCTCGTCGCTTATCAGATCTAGAACAGCACTTGTGTCCTTATCGGTGTCGATAGGTGCCTTTTCCTTAGCCACAAAGCTCAAATATAGAGATCTTTGCTCGTTTATTTTGTTTAGTATGTCGGACAGGTAGAATGTTTTGTCTTCTAGTTCTCCTATGAATTGGCTCAAATTTTCAAAAGATTTAAAGTAAAGAACATGTGGGTCCAGCTTGGTCAATTTTTGCACATAACCAAGAGAATTTTTGAGGTTTTTCAGCTCTTTTAGAAGCTCGGACACAGATTCGTCCAAATGTTTGCTCTCGTTCAGACTAGTCTCCATTATCTCCCATTTATGCACAATGTCTTTGAATGAAAAAAAAATAATTATTGATTTTAGATGATTTTATTAGTGCATTAGAGGAAGAATCAAAGCGATTTTTTCCTTAATTTTGCTCAAAGTAAAACTATTCACTTACCATCCAATTTAGATTGATAAGAATCAAGCTTTTGCTGTTTAAACTGTTGAAGTTGTTGGTGTTGTTTCAATTCAAAGTGATAAGTGAACGTTGGCTGGACAGTGTCGGCCGAGTCTTTGTAATTCGAAGTTTTAATTAAATTTCTAATCAATTTTAAATTTGAAATGTTTGTGTGACATATTGCTAGCAAATCGTTCTAAAACAAAATTTTAGTAGATATTTAAAGATTAAAATAAAAAAAATATTTATTTTTATTCAAAAATTTTAGCATTTTTTGATGAAATTTTCTAAATTTAATTTTCTAAAAAAAATTTCTTACATATTTGGGAATGTGAATTTTTGACAGACAAAACTGATCGTTGGCTAATCGATTTGACTCTGTCAAATTCAATTGGGATATAGTCGATTTCAATTCAAAATTGAAGCGTTTATGCCAGCAATTTAGCTTAGTCACGTGACTAAGCTGATCTTCAGAGTCATTTATAATGTCCTGAAGTTCGTTTAGTTCGACTTCGAGCATTCGGTACTGGTAGGTAAACGACATTCTGCGTCTTTGGCCTAACGAGTTCTTGAAGTCGCTTGTAGTCGTTTCGTTAGAGCTCGAGCATTCAAAGCTCGACAAACTGTCCTTTTTTTCTGTTAGTTTTCGATGGACTTTGGGCTTTTTTGTCTCATGGTAGAAGTGGTTCCCAATTTGATTTAACCCAGGAGTCGATACTCGTCTTGTAAAGCGAATTCGTTGCTTCGGTGATGTGTAATGATTTGACTTAAATTAAAAAATTTAAATTTTTAAAAACTCATTTATAATTTTTAATATTTTCTCATAATTTAAAAAAGATAATAACTTTAGATTTTTTTTCTAGCAAATGAAGAAATGATTAATTGCACAAAAATTCTAATAATTTATCTCTAAAGTAATAAAAAAAGGGTTAGGAAAAAATAATTTTTAAAACCCGAATTGATTTTCAAAAAATATTATGAAGATTAAAAGATTTTAACTTTTAAAAGTGTTTTTAACATTTTTAATTTCTGCAGGCTAATTGAGCTTAATTTAGTAATCAATCGGAATAAAAGATTGTTTTTGATTTTTTTTTGCACTTTGAAATGACTGAAAATACCTAAAAAGATTCATGATGATATTTGAAATAGACGAACCTTAGAAAAACTCAACAAAATTTTATCAAAAAAAAGATAAGTCTTAATTTTTTTACGCAACTAATATTGAATTGAAATTTTAGATAATTTAGAATTTTCTAAGCTGTTGGATTAAAAGGCCTGGATTATTCTTAAAAAAATTGAATATCTATATTGGATATCAAATGATCGTGAAATATTTGAAATGATCACTGAAATCAATTTAGATTACCTTGCTGAAAGTGAAAAAATTTTTAATTTTTTAAAAATCTCAAAAATTGATTACTAAATACTTTAATTATTATACGACAAAAAAATTTAATTTGAAAAAAAATAGAGAATAGCAGGAAATCAAATAACTGTTGCCAAAAAAATCTCGAAAATCGAAAATTGATTCCAAAGAGAATTTAACAAAAAAAACTTTTAATTTATCAATTGACGTTTTTTCATTTTTCATTTTCAGAGCCTTAAATGATCTAAAAAACATTTAATTTTTTTTCGATCAAATAAAGACCGCTTGAAAATTTAAAAATTCTTTTTCTTTTTTTATTTAAAATATTTTTTAGACTTGTTTATGAACTTTGATTCAAATTAAATTTAAAATGTCATAAACGATTTATTCTTCCAGTTTCGGAAAAAAATACAGCTACGATTTAACAGACCCGAAAAACATTAGATTAAATTTTTGTTATTAATTGTACAATACTTACAAAGACCTTTACTTTTAGAAATTTATTTTTTGAAATGAGAGAAAGTAAAATTTACCTATCTATTCAGGATTTCGGCTTTAAAACACTGCAAATACACTTATTTTTACCACTTTTACTGCTTTTTTTTTTACTGATTGAAAAAATCAAATTAATTAAAAATATTTTCTCTTGACAGAATAATGAAAATAGTAATAATTGTAATAAAAATAACGATGATTGACAATTTTAGTTTATGTTATCTTAATTAATTTGATTTTTAGAAAACTAAAATATTACCTTTTGTTTTTTCACAGCTTAATTTTTTTGATTTTTTTTGAAAACACTAAAATTACAGCAAGCTCTTTTTAAGTATTTCATTTAAATTAGGTTTAATTTATTTTTTAGTGCCAGTTTTTAATCTTGCTGATACCAATTCAGAAAAAATATTCATATGTTTGTTTCTTTAAATGTAATTAGTATTATTAAGCTTTACTCAGTAAATTATGTTTATTTTCTAATTCAAAGAAGTAAAAATATAAAAACAATTTTTATTCTAAAATTATAGGATCCAATTTTTGTAACACCTTTAATTATAATATTATTTTTTGTTATTTCTTTAACTTTAACAATTTTAATTAATAAAAAAGTCAATTATTATTTAGCGCTTATTTTAGCGTTTAACACCCAAAAGACCGGTTTATATTTTCAATTCGGACCCAATAAATTGAAATTAAAATCCTTTAAGAATAAACTAACCATTTAGGTTCTTATTGTAGTAGTTAAACAGGGTAATCAATTTATTTAATAATTAAATCAGGTTTAATTATAATCAATATGTACCTTTAAAGATGTAAAAAAATATGATGACAAATAAAATTTAATCACTTTTTTTTTCAAATCATCTTGTTATGCAAGTTATTTTTTACATAAAAATAATTAAATTCCAAAATTTTTACTGGACTTTTTCATTTAGTTCATTTTAGTTAATTGCTTAGCTTTAATCTTAACATATTTACCCTCTTTTTAAACAAATTATTCTATCTAATTTTGTTTTTCTTAAATTTTTTTTTAAAGGTTAATTATAATAAAATAAATACACATGAAATTTTGATTTTTCATTTAAAAATCCTCCTATGAGTGCTATCTTTCACTTTCAAAACAAACATTTATAAATTTATTTTGGCCTTCTGGACAACTATATTCAATTTTAGTAGTCGATTATTTTTAGTAGGAAAATAAAATAAAAATGAGTTTTTTTTTCTGTAAGTTTTTTGATAAATAAATAAATTATTTAAAACAAAAAATTATTTTATCGAAATTTGGATAAAATTTACTTTAACTCTACTTTAGACTGAAGTAAATGAACTTTGCTTAATAGAGTTGATTTCACTAAAGTTTAAATATTTATTTCAGAATCGTTTTTCGAAATTCAATCTAAAATATTTAAACGAAATTATTAAATTAAATTTCATTAATAAAAATTGCATAGTTAATACACAATAATTTGTATTTAGAATACCTTTAGTGATTATTGGATTAATTTGATAAAATCTAGTTATTTTAGGTAAGAATATTTTTCTTAAAAAATAGAACTCAAATGTCCAAGATAAAATTTTTATCTACAAAAAAGACCACAGAGTCGAATAAATTGAAAAATTCTAAAATAAAAATGACCACAAATATTTCAAGTTAATTAATTATCAAGTGACCATTAACTTTTGATGAATGTTTTCATTCTGGTCAGGAAAGCTCCCAATTTAATTAGAAAATTTCCGAAACCCTAAACCTCATTTGTATGAGAAAACAAATTCAAAAAATGCATTTTTTTATTTTAAAATAAATTTTTAGTCATAGATGATCGGATTAGAAAAGCTAATTTAGCTCAAATTCTAAAATTAATCATCGGTGCAATTGAAAAAGAATTTGTAACCTTGAATTTTATTAGCTATTAAATGTTTAAAAATGCCCGAAAAACGCCCCGAGTATTTAACTTATCAAACTGTCAAGTTAAATCATGTCAAAATAAATAAATTAAAAAAAAATATTTTTTTTTCTCAAGTAAAAAAATTAAGACCAAGTCGATATAAACAAGTCAACTAAGACTGATTATTTCAGCACTTCGTGACACTGATTTATTGATTTAAAACAATATTTTTCTTTTAATAAAAACTATCTGTTCTTAATTTCTTTAATTATAAATATTTATAATCTTCAATTATGCAATAGGGGTTTTACTTTTTTAAGTCAATATTTACCAAACACTACCAAGACTTTGAAGAAAATTGAGAATTCTTTTTTTACTCGGAGATAAATTTAAAAACCATAAAAATAAATAAAAAACCTAAATTGCTTTTAAATTGTTATCACTTTAAAATATTAATTTACATTTTGCTTGTGTGGTATGTCCTCGTTTGGATCTAGTTCAAAAAATAGTTCATCCCACGGTAGCACGGGTTGATTTTTATCATTAAAACAAAAATCCTCCACAGTCACAGAATTGCTGTAAAATGGCGAGCTCTTAAAACAACTAAAATAGAATAAAAATCTAAAAAAATTTTATTCTCTTACAGTGTATCCGTCCCAATGCGGATCAGACACGTCCGTATTGGTAGTACTGGTCTCATCCACCCCAGCTAATATGACCGGCTCTGCACTCATCACATTACTAGTGGACTCACTTTTTTTATACGTGATTTTAGCCTCATTTACTACAAAAATAAAATAATTAAAATATTTTCAAAAATATTTATTAATAATGATCAAATAAGTAACCACTTTAAAGTGATTTAAAGTAATTAATAGAAAAAGTAAAGCTTTTTTTTTCTTATTTTCATTTTTTTTATATTTCAGTTTTATTTTAAATATTAAAAATCTTTTATTTTGTTATATTTGAAATTCTTTTTAAATTAACTTCTCCTAAAAGGAGGCTAATTCGATTAAACTAAAATAGATTAAAATTGATACCACAAAATTTAAATAGACTTTCCCAAATTTTTTATTTTTTCCCAAATATCAAATAAAATACCCAAACTATTAAGATTATACGTAAATAAATTAGTTTACACTTAATTAAATAGAAATCCAATATTTTTTACTTATTTAAACTTTTTCTTAATAAATGAAAATTTAAGACAAAAAATCCAAATTTTTTATCTCTGTCACTTTTTAATTGATGCAATCATTGTCCAGAACCTATCAATACTTGAACATTTAAAACCTTTTTAATTCTTTTTTCAATTTATTTATTTCAATTGAAAAATTTAATTTATTCTGATTTTAATCTGAAGGAACATTAACTCGAGACAGATAATAAAATTTTATCAAAAATTTAATAATAATAAAATTTTTCAAATGTCTAGTTAAGTGAATATTTTAAAAAATAAAAGTATTCTATTTTTTATTTTAACACATTTTTTAATCCTTTGATATAAAATTTGGGTATTTTTTTTCTCAAATTTGTCCTAAATTAGTTTTCATATTTTAAAAAAAAATGTAAATAAGTTAAAAATTTTGGATTTCTATTTAATTTAATCTAGTGTTAATTACTTTAAATTTTGTTGTACTCAAACTAAGTTTTTCTTCAATTAATAATAAATAAATAAATAAAAATTTATTAGAAAAAAAATCTAATACTAGGATTCAAAATTTTGATTTAATCCACATATTAGACTTACCTGATTCAAAGTTGTCAAAGTTGGATGAGTCGGTGAACGATATGACTTGAATTTGGTTTGAATAGTCGTCATTGAAGTCACCACTGGCGTTTCCGCTGCTAGAGCGGCCACTTTTAGCCCTGAACGCTTTCTCACTGCTGCTCACCTCATTGCTTAAATTGGAGCAGGTGTCATAGGCACTGGTCACCGTGGTGTTCAATCTGAGAAGTGACTTTTTTTCACCACAAGAATAAGTCAAACATTGTCGATCATAATCGATCAATTCATGGCAATTGTCATAGTCATATTCATCCGAGTTGAACTCATCGGCCTCCTCTAGATTATCGTCTAGGTCGGCATCGTGTCCTCCTGTTTCATTAAGATCTATCAATTTCTTTCTCTTGACCACAGAGTATTTTTTATTTGAAAATCTTTTGAAAACTCGACCACGAGTTGGCTTGAGATTGGACTCGCTAATGGAGCGAGTGGCTTGGTTCCTGAGGATTCTGGTCTCTTGATAGCTCAGATCCAGCGATGACAGAGATGAGGACGAGTCGGATTTTTTGTGCTGGTCGACTGGCACAATTTCGGACAGGTCCGATGAGCCTGAGTTGCACTGGTCATCTTCGTCATCATCCAAGCTGTAGTATTTGACATCGGTGAGCGAGTAGTAATAGCTGAGGTCGTTGGTCATGTGGTTGGTGTGGCGGCGTTTTTTGCGCTTTTGGAACAAGTCGACTCGTTTGGACAGCTCAGACTCGGTCAGACTGGTCGCGATTTTGCGCCTTGGCTCAAAAATGTTCGTGCAGGACATGGTTTTTCTGGGGTCAGGTGAGTGTGGCTCTTTTAAAAAAAGCAAAGAGCGGGCAAATTTTATTCGGTTTTTTCTTGGTCTAATGTCAAGAGTGGTGGCCGTAGAGCTGGTTTGAATTTTTTCGTATTCGGACTCGTCGAACGGAATTATATCATCGTTTTGGTCGGTATTTTGTTCCGAGTATTTGGAGAGATTGTCTCGCGAGTGTGCTGTTTTCACAAATGTACTTGACTCGCTAGAGTGGCTAGTTTTAAGCGAAGCGTCTTTAATTTGTACCTTGGAAGAAAAATTTTAATTATGGGAATGCTCTAGAGGCTCAAGAGTGTAGAAATGAGAGAAAATAGAGTACACGAGGCTGTAGAAAATTCAATAAATGTCACATTTTATCGATTTACCTCTATCTAATTAGATCTGAGCAAACAAACAAATAGCACTTAGTTGGCCATCTGTCTTGTAAGAACAAAAATGGAAAATTTTCTCTCTATTTAAATCAAAGTTACACAATATTTAATTTAAAATTTTTCTAATTAAACCTTCTTATTTTGTTTTTTAAAACAAAAAATAAAACAAAATTTTGATGATATTACAAAAGTAAGGGTTTTAATAGAAAGTTTATGTGATTTTAGCTAGGTATTTCTTTAGTGAAACCATTGAATCTTAAATAATTCCTATTAAGTGCTTATACAATTTTTTAATTTTAACAAGGTAAATTTTTTTTGTTTTGAACTCGTTTAGTTTCACACGGTTCTTTTATTCGCTTGATATTTGTCTAAAATGTATGTCAAAAATTAGACTTAAGCTCTCGCCAAAGGTTCGGCCAACCTGCCGCTATCAAAAATTTAAATTACCAAAATTACCCTCTTTTACGTAGGAAAACAGAAAAAAATTCTATACAAGCTTTTGAACTTTGGTCTACAATCTTAAATCTAACTTTAAATCATTTAAGAGTTTGTTTTTTTTTCTCTAAAAACAATGAGATTTTAATTTAATTTTTCAAAAGCTTTTTTAAAAATTAAATAAAAAATATAATAAAATTTTATTTAAAATGCTGTATGCTTTAATGTTTAGTAATTAATAAATGGAGTGCTAATGAGTCTGTGATAAAGATGGAATTGTTGATCAATTTTGAAAATTGAAAAAAAAAATATGTCAAATAATTATTTGAGCTCTCCCCAAAGGTTCGGCCTACCTGCCGCTATCATAAATTTAAATTATCAAAATTACTCTCTTTTACATGAAAGCTACTATTTAGTTTTGAATTTGGGTCTCAAAATATAAAGACCGGATAATGCATCAAATTACTAATTTAATAAAATTAAAAAGAAATGAATTGATCAAAAGACTAGTCAATGGCTTAAGAAATCAATTATACCAAAGTCATTGGGGAATTAAAGTTTAAATTTTTTTCCCAAAACTTATAAATAATTTTATTTCAGATCGCTTAAAGTGAACTTAAATCATTTCAATTCTTTTGATTTTGATTAAATTAATGTTTTTTTTTCTCTAAAATTAATGAAAAGTTAATTTTGTTGACAAAAGCATTAAGAATCATAAAATTTTTTTTATTAAAATTCTGTATACTTTAATATTTTATAGTTTCACATTTAAATTTATGAATAATTGTAGTTTAAATCAAATAGATTGATTCATTTGCTCGACTGACGAGCTTGGAAAAGCACAGAACAAAGCATTTCCCCCAAGTTCGACCTATCTGCCGCTCTTAACCATAAATCTTTTTTAAATAGAAAAATCTGCTTAAATAAATTTTTCCTTGTATTTTTTAATTTAAACCCTTGATTTTTAATTAAAATTAATTTTTATCTTTCATTAAAATTAATGACATAATCTTGAAAAAAAAAAATTGAAATTTTCAAACCTAGACTCTCACCGCAATTAATCTAAGTCCGTAACGAGCTCAAAATATTTGCTTAAGCCTATGATATTTTTCCCAATTAAAAGTGTTAAAATTTTCAATAGCTGAGTAAACAAAAAAGTGCACAGTGTTTACCTCTTAACTTTTTAAAATAAATAAATCTATCTTATCTGCATATTTAGTGAAACCTTTCAATAATTTTGACTGAAAGATCATTTATTAAATGAATACTTTACCTATGCTGAGCCTCTAGGGCGCTAATTATTAGTAGGAAATAACAAAATCTCAATTTCAAAATGTTAATCACAAAATTAATTACTGCTTTTCTTCAAAGAATCTGAAAATCGATAGACCCATGGCCAACTGTTCCATGCGTTCATCGGCGCGGAAAATAAAAGCTAAAAATGTATTTCTTTTTTATTTCAATTTAAATGAGACCATAGACCGGTTTTATATTGGCTGTACACATGAACTGATGTTACTTTATTTTGAAGTTATCTTAAGGTAATAAAATAATTATCCTAGACAGATCTTGAACAAACAACCCGAGGGCTAATTGTGAATAGACACAGTTTAGACACACTCTAAAAGCGATTGTTGTAACAGAACTGTACACTCAACTGACTCAGTCCACTTTGCCAATGGTCCAAATCAAACACAAAAAAACTTAATGAAAGATGGTTCAAATTTTTTCAAAGGTTGTTCGCATATAGACCCAAATTTGACTATTTACTCAAAGATACAATCTTGTCTATGCATACTTGTAAACCCTCGGCTATGTGTATTCTATTTAATTACCATCAAAATTCAAGAATGTCAAATTTAAATTTTAATTAATCAACTTGTCGCGGGACTATAATTGCCACACATCAAAAATGATTTATATAGGAAGTGATTGTTAGTGAATCAGATAAAGATAAATCTAAAAATGAATATTCTCTAATAATATAGATGCAATGCTGTGAGCTTAAAATGGATCATTTGAGTCCTTAATCTAGCTTATTTTATAGTGTGATTAAATTGCGGGTAATTAAATATAAATGTTCTAAGCTTGCTGAATATTAAAATGTTTCGGCCCAGATTTTAATGAGTGTAATAACAATTAAACTCGTTTTTCAGCAATAGAGGACACTCGATCTAGTCAGACAATTCGAGACCTACTAATTAAACGGCAATCACGAATTTTGCTATTTTGATTTGGCCTTAATCCTTTTTCCATCGTAATCTCTAGCTCAGAGCCGACTATTTGGCTTTTGATTAGTGTCTGTATCCAGTTACCAAATAGTGGCAATTGGGCATATCCAAAGTGTGATATTTTGCTCGGCTTTTGTGTCTTTCTAACTAGCCAAGTAATTAGAAATTTTTTCTCTCTTTTCAAATTTAAAACTTAAAATAAGTACAAAATTTAATTACTGTCACAGATTTTGTTAAAGCAATCTTGAGTTTAAAAAAATTTAATTTAGAAAAAAAATTTTTTCTTTCTTTCTACAGATGCTCAATTTCAATTACGTGACATTTTTGTTGGCATCTAAACCATTCTATTGATTTATGTTCTCAATACTTGGATAATTTATTTCGAATATCTTGATGCTACTTCGGATAAAAAATTCAATTTTTTCTCCGAAAATCGATACTGCTCTGTACTTGACAATACAAAATTTTATCAACTTAAAAAAAAAATTTATTCAAACTAATTAATTCTTTTCTTTTATTCTAAATAATTTAGCTCAAATCTTTGAAAGACTAATTGAGACTTTTAAAAAATTTAAAATTTTTTTTGTTATTAATTAAATAAAAAAAACTGCTCAAAAAAGAGCGAAAAATAGCAAAATATTTTTATTAAAAATTTCATAAAGCCGAAAATTAAAAAAAAAAGAATAGGAAATTGTGATTGAAATTGGGGTATAGGAGAACCGGTCTGAATAGGACTGGATACAATGAGGAAGCCGCATGAATGTGGACTTATTTCGAGATTTGACTTGAAAAGTGATCTAAGAAAAAGAAAATTGGGGCTAAATATGGACAAGAAGCCTAGCAGTGATATAGTTTGTAAATGGCATTGAATACTTAGAAAAAAATGATATGTTTGAATGAGTATAAATATAAAGAAAACAAATTTTTCTAATATAAACTTATCAAATTGTATATTTTGATTAGAGTTTGAGCGCGGCCAAATAGAGCCTATTGCATAAGAATCGATTGATTTTTTGATCGTTTCGGAAACAAGAAGATTAGAGGCTGAGAAATTCTGTTTAATTACTTAACCTAAATTTAGGCAACAAAAAATATTAAAAAAAAATATTAAAATTTTCAAATTAAAATATGAATGCAAATTTGATACTAAGAATTTTTTGTCAAAAGCCTAATGACCGAAATTGTATTTCTTTGCTTTTAAATGCGTGATATATCCGAATAATACCTCAAAAACATAAACACGTCTATTGACATGCGGGATACTTAATTAAAACTCATGAGCAACAGCCAGACTATTGACAACTGTTCTGCAAAGTCAACAATCGCACTCTATTCAATTCACGCTGGGCTATTCACAATTGAAAATTTGAAAACTTTTCTAAGCGCTCCAAGGAGCATGTTTTTGGCATAAATCAATGCTTTTAAAATTTGCATGATAAGTGATCAAATACTTAAATATAGTTATCATATATACTTTTGTTGTTGATATCATTATTGAGGTTAGTGCATTTTGTTGGTCGTATTTCTCATTGAGGCTTCAATTCCTAAACCATATGATTAAACATGTTATCGTCTTATTTGTTTATCAGCTTTTGACCAAACTTAGATTTATCATTCGAAATTTGACCAACGCCAAAACAAAATAGTTTAGATTCGATGTTTGTCAATCAAAAACATGACCCTCTTTATTTATTATTTGCTTTTAATGAGCGATTGTCATCTCACAACCAAAGATGAACCATAATTTTTTTATCAGCTCTTTTGATTGATTTTAAAAAAGACCAAAAAAATTTCACTACTCACTCCATTAATTTGTTAAATAAAAAAATCCATTTTTTTTCAAAATTTTGAAAATATATTGAATCTAAATTAAATTTTTAGACCAAAAAAAACAGTTTTGGATTACTTAAGCACTCAAATTCAATTAAGCAAAAGTTTAAAATGAAATAATTTTAAAAGTCTCTATTTAAGCTTTAAAACTAAAATTAAAAAATACAACTATTGCCAAAACTAAACCCAGGGCACTTTATAAATAAAATTTAGAAGGTGATATGAAAGTAAAGTGACATGATCGAGATTTTCAAATATCTAGACGAAAAAGAAGAGATAAGACAAATTGCGGATTAGATTGAGAGATTGAACCATGAAAACCTAATAAGAAAAAGAAAAAAAAATACAAATACAACTTTAAATCAAATTTCTAATTCTAGCTGAAATTACAAAAACTTAAAAACTTTTTTCATTTTTTTAATATAATTTCATTAATATTATTAATTATTTAAATAAATAAGTTATCTAACCATTACGGTACTAGAAGTCTCAATTATGGGCTTAAAAAAACTGCATTCCAAGAACCAACTTTTTTGCAAATGAATAGCAAATGTTTGGAATATTTTACCAAGAGAAGTGGTTGAACAAGAAACGATAAATGGTTTTAAAAACAAACTTGACAATTTTTTTAAGCTAACAAAATTGATTTTACAGGATACTAAAGTGCAACTAATGCTTATACTCTATTAGAGGCTGGCTTTTAGTCATCCTATATCCATTACCTTATTTTTATTATTATTTTTATTTCAAAAAACACCACAAGGATAAAAAAAAATAAAAAAATAAAAAATTTAAGAAGAGAAAAAAAATTATAGCTAGCTGAATTAATCTAAAATTGATTAAATTTGTTAAATAATATTTAAATTTTTTAAAGTATTTTCAAAAATATTTTTTTATTCTAAAAAACAATTCAATGGGATATTTAAAAATAATTTTGGGCAAAAAATTAATTTTTTTCTATGAACGGAATTTTACTGATACCAGTCAGATAGAGAGTGACAGAAAAAAAGAGTCGGAAAAATCGATTAAGCAAACTATTGAGCAACCAAATAGTAGGGAGAAAATTCCGGAGAGATTATTTCACGGTAGAAAAATACAATTTAGAGGAAAAGTGCATTAGAATCGGATTTAGTGAGCCGTATTGAGTCTAATCGCATAGAATTGACAGGACAGGTCTTCCACTTGTCTGCTCTGTAATTATGAAAAGTGTTTATAATCTGACTGCTTAAGTATAAGAGAGCTCGATAAAATATCGTAGTCTAGAAAGCTCGCTACGCAAAATTGCATTTAAGTGATATTGGATTTAACCTAAATTGTTGAACAATGGTTAAAATCTCGCTTAGCCAACAATTTCCAAGAGTTGATTGATTTGAATAATTGTATACTAAGATCTTAGATTAAGTACAGCTTGGAAGTATTAAAAAAAATTTAAAACTATGCTTGTTAATCTTTCTATAATAAATCTATATATTATATACAAATAAAGGTTGTATTTAAAAATAAATAATCATTAATTGATAAATATTTATTAAAAGATAAAAAAAAGAAAAGAAAATAAAACATAAATACCTTTTTTATACGATTTATTTCTTGTTCTAGTCTACACTGCCATTCGAGACTTTTTAGCCACACACAGTGCCATTTATTCTGCAAATACATTCCATTCTCGTAAAGTGTGGCGTACTCGTTGTGCTCTTGGTTCAATTTGGCGCTCAATTTAAGCACTGAATTGATAATTTTAGCGTGAGATTCAATATCATTTTGAAGACACTTTTAAAATATTAAATTACTAAAAAGAATTAAATAAATTGTCTCGGACCGGAAACAATACCTTGTGCTCGTTTAGACAGTGTTCTATTTCGGACAGTGTCCACTCGGGTTTTATTGATAAATTTTCTAGCAAGTCTTCGACTGTGGCTAGCCATAGTTGAAAATTTTTTAAGTCCTCGCCAAGATCTGAACAAAAATTAAGTTGAAATTAAACCCCACGGGATGAAAGATAAATTTGTTTACCTTTGGCCATATCTTGATTAAAATATCGCTTTGATATTATTGATTCAATTGATTTCCACTGTTTGTTCAAGTAATGAAGCTTGGATAAAACATCATGCTTCAAGTTGGGATGATACTTTATCAAATGACATGCGTACTCGTTCAATAGTTCCCTACGAGGCGATCTCTTTAGAATTTCTTCATAAACAATCTAAAAATAATTATCATTAAAAAAATAAAAAAATTTAGTCAGTTTTATTCAATGAATAATTAAAATATGTTTTTATGGCATAAAAAAAGTCACGACATATTATATAACAATAATCTACCGGGACCTTGGATCATAAATTTAATTACTTGGTTGGAATATTTTTCACAAAAGCTCGTTGATGCTTTGTTGGTATGTCGAAAGCATTTGAATTGATCGAGCCAATTTTTTATTTGATTAAACTGATGCATAAATTCTCTGTAAGACACATTGGCGTTCAGGTCCTGGCTTTCGGTTTTCTGCGCTCCAGAATGCTTTTTTGACCAAGGTATATTTTTGGCCTTGTACAAAGAATTTTGTTTTTTAGATTACTTGGCAGGTTTCTATCAGGCCTTTGTCCATCAAAAATTCGTAGTGTTGCTGAAAAGCTCCGTAGAAATTTTCATCAAGCTTTTCCAAGCTTGACGTAGACTTGTGCAGGACCAAATCACTGGCCGAGTTTTGCATGCTTATTAACAGAAAAAAGTCAAACAAAAAAATTCCATTTTTCTTCCGCTTACTTGGCCGCTAGATTTTGCATGTCATTAAGTAATTTACAATTTTTTTGTCACTAATCTTATCTCGAGGCAAAATTTGAACGCGAATCGAGCATTTCGAATAAAAGAAAAATTAAATTTTTCTTTTTAATCTAAAGTAGCAAAAAAAATTAATTTTTGGTCAACCGTCTGCCAATGACATGAAATAACTTAAGATAAAGAACAGAAATAATAAAATTTTTTAATAAAACCCACTATTTTTTTATCATAGATTAGACCGATAAAGGCACTCAGATAAGAAACTAGTATAACTGGTGTCAAAAAAATTTTTAATTATGTAAATAAATTTTTGAGCATTTTCTATTTAATTAAATTTAACTTTGTAATTAAAGTTATCTATGCTAGCCCAAGTCTAATATTACCACACATCCATCTTTCAGATTTTTTATATTTTTTTTGTTGCTGAAAAAAAGCCTAGTTGTTTTTTAAATCCTGTTTCGCCTGAGTGTCCATTGGAAAAATATTTGCCAAAAAGATAAATTCAGAAAAATTGGCCTATTTGATCATTTTTGGCATTCAATTTTTGCAAATTACGCAATGCCCTGCATCAAAACCGAATTCTAATTAATGGGTCTTGAAAAAGATTTCCACTTGCTCGGCATATATTCAGAGGAAACCTTAGAAAAACAATTATTTATTATTTAAGCTTTTGATTAGAATCTAGCAAAAACATATTCAAGTTTGTATAATTTGGCTTTGATTTACTAACTTCATTAGAGGCCCTAGTTAAGAGTGCCACAAAAAATGAATAAATTAAGCTTTTGAACAAAGAACGGCCTTGTGGTCTAGAAAACATTTCCTACAGATATTTATGCTTGGTTTTCGATGACTTGGCCGAAATTTAATTGCCGCTCGCGGCGCTTGCTGCTACCCAAGATCTACTGTGGCCAAGGACTGCACACATTGACAACATCCATGCGTCAATTGCTTATCAATGCTTTAGATCAAGATCGATTCGTGTTTCACTTCAAATTCAATGAACTCGCATCGTTGTCAAGCACTTGATTCCATTTAAACAAATTTCTAAAATGCAGGTTAATGTCAAGCTAAGTGCTTGCCTGTTTAGCCAAAATTTAGGACGTGAAAAAGAAAAAACTAATTAAAAATTAGAAAAACAATAAATTTTGTTAGCAGAAATAGTTTGACAGCAAACATGTCAGAAGTCTTGGAGAAACTCACTGTTCCGTAAGAGAATCCCGGCTCTGACGATTGATCATAATTAATTGGTTAAATGATAAAATACTTCAAAACGCCACTTCAACTGCAAGAGGATCATAGAGTTCTAGGTCAGCACTCGAGAGCATTTATCGATCAAAATTCGGCTCAAGATCTTGAGTCGCCTCTCTAAATGGCCTTTAAATAGCTTGATAATCCGGAAAACAAGGACCTGACCGGATTTTGTTTTCCTCAATGAAAAAAATTAAAATGAGAAATTTTTGGAATTTAGTTTGGAAATAAAATAGAAAAAAATTACATAATTTATCTCATACTTTTATTTTAAAAAGAGATAAGATTTGAAAAATTTGCTCTGAGTGGATTTTGACGATTAAAGTTTTGTTAGATGCTGAAAAATTTTTGCAAATTTAAGATTCAAAAGCTATTCATTTTGCTATTTTGATTGCCAAACAAAAGATAAACTTGTTTAAAAATACACATACGTATATATATATAAATATATAAATATATAGATACATATGAATCAACTACCATGAAATTGGATTTTGCCATAAATTATTATTTAAGAAAATTTTTTATTTATTTGTAATTAATTTTAAATCGATTGAAATCAATTGTCCTAGAAATTTAATTTAAATATTTCCGCTTCAAAAGCTTAAAAAAATATAACTTAATTGAATGTATCTATTCGAGCATTTACAAATGTCCTCAAGTAAGTAGAATTTGGTCCAAACATGTGTTGTTATGAAATGTTCTCTCAGATCCTACTCAGACTTAAAAAATTAATTTTACTCAAAAAGATGTTTCATTGAAAATAAAGCAAGTTGTTACCTTTGAAAAAAAATTTTCATAATTAATTGAATTTTTTGCTAGTTTTTACCTGAAAGAGTCTGCTTTCAGACTTAGAACTAGTATTTTAATGATATATCTACTGGTTAAATTAAGAAATTTTTTCGCTATTTAGAAAAAACTATGAAAAAAAAAATTTGAATAAAAATGTCTCGCACTGATTAAGTCAAAACGGCATGTTTTTTCAAGTTCGGAAAATTTTTTGTCTAAAAAGAAATCCTCGGAGAAAAAACAAACTCAATAGATTAACTCCAAGCTAAACATTCATCAAAGCAAAATTTAAATAAAAGCAATAAATTATTTTAAATTTTTTTTCTATACAAAAAAGTGAGTAAATAAATACCAATAATTGATTTGGTTTAGAATTTGCAAATAGATAAGATAAATTGTCACTGAATCGACAAAACTATTTTTTCCTCAAAGGTGTACTCAAACTCGCTTTCAAGTCAACTTTAATTAAATACCGACAATTTATCTGTTTGCCACAATTTTTTTACCTAAAACAAACAAAACTCACAAAAACAAAGCTCGATATTGAGGCTTATTTATTGCGTAAAAAAAAAATAAATTAAAAATAAATTTTCTAAAATAAAAAAGAGAATGGTAAACTATCTGATCCACTAATTTAGTAAAATAATTCTCTATGAATTGTAAAAATATTTTTTTTTTGATAAAATTAATGTCAAATTTTGGAATGGCAGCGTTGCGAGCAATTTCTGACCAGAGTAAATCCTTCCAAATTAATCTGAAATTTTTTTGACCAAAAAAATAAAGTCAATAATTTTATAATTTTTTAATTTTTTTAAAAATTCCTCGAGTAAATTTTCATGTGGTCCAAAAAAGTGCTCCCAACTTCACCATCTCATAATTTCTTCTACAGTTGAATTGATTTAGTGATTTAGAGGGTTTCTCGACAATTTTGAACTCTTTTTCAAATCTTTGCAGACATCAAATCTTAAAATTAGTCTAAATCTTGGACACTAAAGATAAAAGCATCTAGGACACGAAAATGATAGAATTAGATCAAAATTTTAATACTTACTGTATTTTAAAGTGGGCTTAAAGTGGCCAAAGAACATTCAAATAAGAAACATATTGTTGAGGCCATAAACTGAACGATAAGTCAAATAGTCTTGGTTTATGATATTTGCTTGCCAAATCGCACTCAAACGTTGACTTTGGATACGAAAAACAATTTATCAAAAGCCCAATTATTTGTTCGAATCTATCATTTGATCGATAAAGAGAATCAGTCCATCGGAGTTGAGTGTCGACACAAAATTTTAACTTTTATTTATTTCTTTCTAATTTATTGTTTTTAGTTTAAAATAAAAGACAGAAAAAAATTAACTTGTTAAATAATGAAAATATTTTCTAAAATATTTAGAAAAATTTATTTTATTGCTCAATAAAAAATAAAATTAAAAAATTTTGTAATCGTTCCGCATGTTTTAATTTTTAGGTCATGCAAATAACATATAAAAGTACGGCTCTCTTTTTGTTGACCATCTAATTTAATACACCGTTATCTAAATTAATTTAATTTAAGTTTTTTTTTGTTTTTTCTAAGCTCATTTCTAAAATCTGAATTTAAAATATTTGCCATCATTGCTGGTCTCAAATATTTACTTTGAAAAATATTAGTTTTGGAATTAATCGATTGAGCATTGGCAAATATTGATTGTTAAATTTTTGAATATTTATTATCACTAAATTTAGTTACAAGATAATTTATTAGTTAATCTAAATCTAAAAAATATAAATTTTTCTAGTGCAACTTAACTCTAACAAAAGAGAGATTAATTGAATAAAATGAAAATTTATGGCAACCTCTAAGCCGGGCTTTGCAAATGAATAGACAAATAATGAACAGATGTAAAATGATGTAGCAGTTCATGCAGAGCTATTCGGATGGTTTAATCTCACTATTTCTTCTGTTTGCTTGGCAAGAAGCCTCAAATATTTGATTGATCATCACAATCTCATTAACAAACCACTACATTTGGCATAAATCATTCTGTTTGTGTTTGAGTTCCGTTTTTCTCTTATTTACACTCTAAACTTCAGTGGAGATAAACTTTTTTGATAATTAAATGCCTCGGGTCCCAAAAACGGATATTTAAATTATATGTTTTCCACTTGAACACGCGAAACTAATCAATGAATTGAAAGTTTAGACAAGCTGATTAGATTTCGAGTGCTCAGTTTAAAAAATCTCCACCGAATGTTTTAGCTGTCCGATTGCCGGTTTTAAATCTTAACCTAGTCAAATTTTCCTTATCTTAATTGAATATGTTGTCTTAAAGAACCTACTGAATTTTGATTTATGCATTCCAATGGGGTTTGCAGTGAAAAAATGATTTGTGTTCCATTTAAACAGATTTATACTCTGAAATTAATTTTTTTATTTATAATAAATTTTTTTTTATCAAAATAAAAATAAAGTCTTATTTCATTTTTTGTTTTAATCAGCAATCAACTAAATCTCAAAGGCCAAATTTTCTTTCTGGAAATTAAACTCTTAATTAATTTTGAAATATTAACCATTGCCTTTCATGAAATTTTTCCTGCTCATAAATAGTTTAATAGCTATGATGAAAAGTTCGGTTATTATTTATGACCATTAATTAAAAATTATATTTCCTGAAAACTACAGATTTAAGCGAATGCTCATTTTTTTCATTTTTTTAGGGAATTGAACCCAAGTCTTTTTTTAAGCGCTATATCCATCAAAATTATTCAATAATGACCGAGTTCAAAATGAGCTAAACTAAATCATTTCCCCTCAGGCTAATCAAAAATTCTAGAACTTATCAAAATAAAAGCTCTTAATCATAAAAATTTTGATCCCAAATTAAATTTAGATTTTTATCTAAAATCTTTTAAAATTATTTACGGTATGATTAATTTCTCGGTGTCATCCGATTCAGCGAGTTATTGAGGACTCAAATTTTGGGTTTTTTTTATTATAATTTGAAGTTTTAATTTGATTCAAATAATAGAACTAGATAAAAATTATGAGAGTTATTAAAAGAAAATCAAATGCTTTAAAAACCTCTAATTATTTTTCGTTTCAAAAGACCCCTGATATCATAATTATATTTTTATAAGATAAATCCGTCTAACAAATCCACATACGCACTTAGACAACTGATGATATTCCACTCTTTGTTTTCAGAATTTTAATTCAACTGTTTGAGCATTTTTCAAGATAAAAAATCACACAAAAAATAATTTATTAATAAAATCTAAAAAAAAAACAATATGATGATTTTTATCTTACAATTTCTCTGTATCAAGATTTGTTGAGGAAGTGTAAATTTTGGTGCAAAATTTGAACTGAGTGAATTTTTATTCAACACTAAAAATTTTTTTTTCTGGCTGGTAAAAATCGCTAATCAAATTCTGCATTTTCTCTGCAATTAAAATGGAAGATTCAATAAATAACTATTAAATTAAATCTTGGGATTAAATTAGCAGAGAAAAAATTTAAATGCAGAGTTAATGAAAATATTCAACAAAGCTTTCCAAGACAGGAAATAAAGCAATTTAATTTTTTTTAATTCTTTTTTTCTCAGTAAAGATTTTTCTCCAAACTTTTATTCTGTGTAACAAAAAAAGTTTCTTTTTAACAGCATTTAATTTTTCCTATTTTCAAATTACATATAAACTTATTTTGCTGAAAGGAAAGACTTAGTTCATTACAAAATGCCTGCATTATTCTATAACTTTTAAATAAAAATAAGAATTTTGACTAAATTTCAACAAAAAATTTAGAAAAAAAATTTTTTTTTTTTCAAAAAATAAACACTGAACACTTAACTTTTGTAATGTTTCTAAAAATTCAAAAAAAAATTTTTTTTTTAATTTACGTAAGCAAAAATCTTTGGTAAATAATCGGAACAAATAAAAAATGTATTTTTCATACAATAATAACATTTAACTTTAAAAATAGAAAATATCTGAGAGTATGGAATCAATCATTTTCTCTTAAATAAATAAAAAATTTTCTTATGCAATTGATTCAAGTACAAAAACAAACACTTAAGCTAGTTTTCTAAAGACTCTTGATCATAAAACATTAAAATTTTTATTTGCCATCTAAATGTTCTATGTGAAACAAACCAAATATGAGCTTATCTAAATCAGCTTCAACAAAGTCCTCTAAAGTCGCTCTCATGTAAATTTTTTTATTAATCCAACATCCTAATTGTTTTCACCCAACTCCGCTAGATTAAGCTACATTATCAAAGGTTATATAAAAAAAAAACAATAAAATATATATTAGTCTACAAAATTAAATATATCAACTAATTTTAATAAATATCATGTTGTTTTAGACTCTTTTCGAAAATAAAAAAATGATTTCTTTTATTATAATAAAGCAATAATCAAACAAATATTGTATTAACTTACATATTTATAGAAATATAAGAGACTAGTTTGACTTTCGTGCTGAGACTAGACTGTTCCCGTAAGGTACCGAACACTGGCTCAATAATCCGCTGATTTTATATTTTAATAATATTAATAATTTGTTTAGAGCACTTTTCTCTTGAATGCTTGCAGCCTAAATATTCCAATAAAGTGGTAATTTCAATCGACACATTAAAAAATCACACAAATTTTAATTAAAAAAAAATAAGAAAAAAACTACTTTCGTTTTTGTTTCGACTGGTCGCCTAAGTAATAAACAATTTAATGTAGACAAAATTACTTTCCGTTTTTAGGCCGATGGATGGATGTCTTTTTTTCCAATAATTCCTCTTAGACTCATGCTAATTATTAAATTAATTTTTTTTTAATAAAATAAAAATGTTTAGTCGCATGGCTTTGGGAAATTTTTTATTTTTAAAATCATTAGGTGCAAAGAATAGACTTTTGAGAGAAAAAAAAATAGGTTAATTTTCCTAAGTATATCTTTACCATGTTTAATTTAAGAATTTACATATTTATTCGAGTAAAAACAATTGTAATTAGTTTTAATAACAAAGAAAAGCTAGAAAGCCGCCCGGTGTGTATCAAATTCAGTGTTAGGCCAAATTTAATATCATTCTTTATTTTTTTCAAAAAAAAATAGCCCAAGCTTTTTTTGTAGCACGATAGACGCGTTCAACGCAAAAAAGTTCAAATTGGCTACGTTTCCTGGTCTGCTGTCAGTTCAGCTCTAAAAATGGTCATAAATCATCAAACTAAATCAAAGTTGGCTCAAAATCCTATCATATTTTGAGGTCAGGATCGATCGAACTAATCAAATCGGATTTCCTGATGAAGAGTCTAATTGAGAAGGTGAAATGTCTTAAAATTTATAAATATTTGAATTTAGGCAAAATAATCAATAAAACAAAAGTCTTCTTAATCAGGTAGATTCTAAAATTTGAATAAAACTAAGGATAAATTTTTATTGAAAATAAATATTTGCTAAGGATAACCGTATTTTCCATGGCCAGGCTTAAATTAAACTAGACTAGAGTTTTAATTGCATTCATATGGATATACGGTTTGTTTGTTTCGAAAACATTCTGATTTCGAATCGCTTAATTTGGCCAACTTCTTGGACAAACAAATTTAGAAAATTGAGGGTTTAAGTAGAAGCAGATAGAGCTCGTTTCGGCACTTCGTTATAATTATACCTATATTGATGAATCGGAGAAAAAATTGATTTCTGTTTATTTTGAATTATTCCAACTGGGAAAGATTTTTATCTAAAAATTAAAATTTTTTTTTGAGATGGTCCACTCTACTGTACTTTACGTGGTCTTCAACAATTTTTTAGTTTGTAATTTGTTGGGCCAATTTTTAAAGGTTTGTGTGTGTACACTCGCGCAAAGAAATGTCTTGGTATATAAAAAATACAATTTCAAATTTTTACAAAATTGAATTTATTTGAACTCATAGAACTGCTCTTTGTAAATATTTAAATAATTTTTTAGTCTTCCACAAAAATAATTTTTTATTCCATCAACAATCTTTTGACAATTTAAACAAAGTTACATAACTTTTGAATTTTTAAACATGTGAAAAAAAGTGACCCCGAAAAAATATTGACAACGCTGAAATGCTGAAAATTGACCGCAAGTATTTTATAAGTTCAAAAATCAAATATTCACTCAATTAACATTTGTAATCAAATACAAATGCTTTACTTTAATCAAACAAATTAAGTGTCCTCAAAATGTTGTTTTTGTATTTTTTTCTCTAATTATAATAACTTTTTTAGCCTAAAAGCGGATGTTGTAAATTTAAGTTTAAAGTTTAAAGATTTGTTTTAATTTAGCTAAATTAACTTTTAAAAGAAAATTACCAGTCTCATTTTGGGATAATAGTCCATTTTGAATCGACAAATAAAAGATTCACTACTAGATAGTTTATAAAAATATTGATAGTAAAATTATTTTGAACCAAGTCCAGTTTGTGTTAAACTAATTATAGAACGCTAAAATATAAATGGATTTTTGTTGCGATGGATTTGCGTCCAGACTTGACAAAATGAAATTTGTTTTAGAAATTTTAACAAAAAATTTTTTTCACTTTCATTTAAAATAAAAACAAATTTCTTTATTTAAAAATTTAATTATTTGTTTTTGTCAAACAATTGACCAAGATGAATTCTTTAGAAATTTGTTGAATTTAAATGGCATTTTTATTTGACACTTTTTTCATACTTGTTCCATTATTTACCTGAATTATTGCGTAATTAAACCTCCTGTTGATTTATTTTCAGTTGATCTCATGCTAAACATTCACTGTGTTAATTAATTTTATGTATTTTTTTTTTAATTTTTTAGGGTAAATTTTACCCCTATGAATCAAATTTGACAAGACCTATATAAACAAATTTTTTCATAATGATAATCAAGTGATGGATAGGGTATGTTGGTGAAAGGGAAAACTTTAAATTATTTAAATGGGCTAATATGGTTAATTGACGAAAAATTTATGCAATATTATCAAGAAATTTTGGTCATTTTTTGCTCATTTTCAAGGGAATTAGCGTCACTTCAAAAATTAAAATGCTTTCTTTTTCATTGTCTTAAATCTCTGTATAAGAAAAAATTAGCGTTTAAAAAAATTGATTAATCGTTTGATAATTTTCTATAGACTAATTTTTTTTTAAGTTAAGTTTATCCAAAAATACCCTAGCTTTGTTAATTGTATACTAAATTGGGTTTGAATTTTTGAACACAATTTTTACATTAATTAGAAAGTTTTAATAAGTTTAAATTGAGCGTTAGATTTTGGAATTTTTTATTTGATATGGTTGGAAAATGGACTCGATACTTTTTAAAGATCGTTGTTTGATTTTTTATTTTTTTTATTTATTACTAAAAATATAGTTTGGGATGGAATCAAGTCCTTCCTTTCAACTACTTGCTTGAATTGCAACATTTAAATAAAAAGTTCATTATAGAAAAAAGAAAATTTGATAAATTTATTTTTTTTTTAATGCAAAGTCTGTTATCATGTACTCGAATTAAAAATTACAAAATTTAGAAAATAGAAAAAAATAAAATTTAAATTTAAATCTTTTTTAAAATCTTTTTCTTGATTTTAATAGAGACTGAGTATTTCTAATAAAAAGTGATAAGAATTTATATTTTATTTTTCTATAATTTTTGATATATTAAATAAATTTATTTAGTATGCACATGATTTCATAATGATCAAAAAATTTTTAAGAATTTGATTGAAATTTTTTGAAGAAAAGCCATTAAAATCATTTAAGCCTTTTTAATCAGCAAAATATTCTAAGCTATTTTGGAAAAATGTTAAAAAAGAGAATGCCAACATGCTAGAAAAATCAATAATCTAAATCAAAAATATTTTGTAAAAGAGATTAGTTAAATAGTAGTAAATATGTAAATCGTTTCAAATTTATATATTTATAAAATGGATTTAATTAACTTAATAGACGAAAATACTTGGAATAGTTTTCTAAAAAAAATATCAGATGTTTTTTTCCAGATACATCATGAATTATTTTTTAGCCTGTTAGGTCCATAAATGTGCCAAAATGTTTATCTAAAATAAAAATAATTATTTTTCGAAATAAATATATTTTTTTATATAAAAAGAAATATTTTTAAACGGTTTAATTTCATTTCAAATAATTAATTATTTGCAAACAACTTTTGACTCTACTAAACAATATTAATTTTAATAAAAATTTAATAGATTAAAATACTAATAAAAATGATGAACTAAGCATTTTTTTTTAAATTAAAAAAAAATATTCATTTTTTGATTAAATTAAAAATTTTTTTTTATAGATCTCTAATTGATTCTTCTAAAATATTCATTTGAAAATTTTGAAGAAAAATTTAAAACCCATAGGTCCTCAAATTATGGCTTTAAATGAAATTTTAATATTAATCAAAATTTATTAAAGCGAAACAGAGTTTAATTTTTTTGGCAAAATTTCTTAATATTGATTAAGATTTTGTTTTTCTTGATATAAAAATTCGGCTGTGTATTAAAATAGCATTGATCAAAATAGCAAAATCATAATAGCGATATCATAATAGCAAAAATTACATGTTGTTTTAAAGTTCAAAATAACATTATCAAATTAACATAATAATTTTTGAATACTCAAAATAACACGTTCTTAATAGTCCTTCCTTGCATCCACATGATAGATTTTTGATACCACAAAATGCAAAAAAAAAAACAATTTTTTGATAAAAGTTAAATTAATTTTAGTTTAGTTTTTAAATTTTCCTATATATGTTATATGAAAACAAATTTACAATTTTCATAAAAAAATTAAAATTTAAAATTAAATTGTTTGCATTTCATAAAAATGGAAATTGTCAATACATTATCAAAGCTAAAAAGTATGATCCTTCAAAAAAATTAGAAACTTTACACAATTTAGCTTTATTACTTATATAATTTTTGTTATAATTGATAAATTAATTGATGTATGCTATTTTGAATTTAATAAAAGTGTCGATATTCTAATTATGTTATTTTGAATTCGCTAATTTAATACTTTAATTGCTATTCTAAACTTAGCTATTTTAATATTGCTATTATGATAATTTTATTTTGATCAATACTGTTTTGACTATTTATTAAAAATTCATATAATTTTCTTCCTTATTATTTTGGAAATTATAAATCATGTTTAATAAAGTTAAGCCATTTATTAATTAAAATTTTGATAAAAAATACCTTTTTTTTAAATCTAAAACTAAAAATTTGATTTGAAATTTAAATTTGATAAATGTTGCAATGGATGGAGATCTTGGCCGAAAAGGCCGTTGGGGTAAATGAGAAACGTTAAGTGGGGGAAAATATTTTATTATTCTTATTATTTCTTTATTTAAAAAAACAATCTCTTTTATAGTGAGAGTGTTGATGTTCACACTCTCAACGTTGATAACTCGACGAATGTTAAGAAACTATTCGTCGAGGCGGCGGAGGAATTGGTTTATTACACAGTATTTTTTTCTGAATAAGAATATTTTGATAATAAATAAAAACTAAAACTGAACTAAATGAAAAAAAATGGAACATGACAAAGCATCAAATTCATTAGCTTGTAGTTAGGCTTCAAGCTAATGAATTTGATGTCATGGATTGATCTGGAAAAAAATTTGAAACTATAAGAAATTGATAATAATGATTAGAAGATAATGATTTATTTTCAAAACTTTTTTAAAGAGAAATATTTTTTTTTCAAACATATTGTTTAATTATTTAAAAAATTATTTATGTAAAAAAAATTTTTATCCGAATTTTTAATATAAGTTTTGTATTTTTAGGAGGAGTAGAACTGCAGTAAACATATTCTACCTATATGATATGATAGAAGTCTTCTTTGCCTGCAATTTGTTCCCGCTATTTTTTTTGGATTTTAGTGAAAAACTTTTCTAGTTGATCGTCAAAAGGTTTACTAAAAAAATCATATCTCATTAACTTCTTTGATTCAGTCATTGTGATTTTTTTACATTGTGAAAGGCTCTCAAAAAAATTTGTTTTTCGATCTGACGTAATATTTGTTCTTATAAATCCGACTTAGCATTGAAATTTAATCCCACTTGAAATTATTGATATAAGGGTCTGTTTCTTTTTTTTTTTTTATTTAAATAATAATTTAAGGGCCGTGGCCCTTGGGAAGTTCAGAATGGTCTAAAACCTTCTTTTCAACCCGCATGCGATTATAAAAATGTTTAATACAATTAAAAAGATACAGATAAAAATTTTTGTACATAAGGGTCTGTTTCTTATTATTTTTTTTTTTTCATTTTCTCTATAATTTGCATAGCCATAATTGAGTTAATTTAATAAAATAAATTAAGATACTCTTCTTACATAACTTTTCACCAAAACTCTAAACTTGTCTTAATAAGATGACCAGATTGAAGTTCTAATAATTTGACATTTGGTGATTCGGAAAAAAAATTTATTTTTTTAGAATGTACGAAAAGCTTTTCATTTTTATGAAACTTGCAAGCCATAAAAATTTAAGTTTGGCCGATATTACTTTCAGATTTTAGAATTTTAGTTTGTATAAAATCCTAATTAGCGGACCATTGTAAATACAGTTTTATTTTATACCAAAAAATCACTCTTTTAAAGCTTTCAAAAGTTATTTTGAACGACATATCCCCTCAAGTCCCCAGCCAGCCCACAGGTTTAACAATATTTTTTTATTTAAAGCATTGTTAGACAAAAATTATATTGAGAAATTGCTTTTAATTTAACTATTCTGAAAATTCTAATTATTTTTTTTTCAGAAGACATATTTTTGGTTTTAATTTTTTTTAAAATTAATTATAAGAAAATTAATAAAAAAAATTGAAAATTTTTCTTTAAAATAAAATTGTTTGTATATTCAACAATTAGTTTTTTTAATCTCTAAGCTTATAATTGCCTGATTTTTAAATTTTTATTTCATTTAGAATATGTTCACCAAATTTAATTCATCTATCAAAATCTATTCTAAATTTTTTTTTTTTTTTTGCTGCAGAAAGATAGCTACCATAGCGAAACTAAATATAGTCTCGCTCCACAGGTCTCCTGCTGTAGCTTATTATTATTATTATTATAAATTTTAAATCTTTTTTAAAATCACTTTAAACACATAAATATCTCAAATCTAAAATTAAAAAATTCACGCATGCTTATTAAATCTAATTAATTTTCTAGTTTCACTTAGTTTTTAAAAAAAGATAATTGTAAATTATTTAATAAAGGTTTTATTTTGATTTTTAAAAATTTCTATTTTAAAAGGTTATTTAGAAAATTGCGGCTAAAATATTGGACCAGTCAATTGACTTAATTCTGTATAACAAATATATTATGTCCTAGTTCTCTTTAAAGACTAATTATTAGATTTTATTCAAAAAAATTTAATATCATTTTTTAGTTATTTTAATTAAATTTTGAATTAGTTCTGATTTCCAATTCTGCTATCTTTTTTTTTCCTTATTCACTCCTTGTGGAGCTTAGGGTCATTACTTTTGATTTCCACTCTAGTCGATCTTTTGCCTTTACCCTTTCTAATGTAGTGAATCCAACATTACATTACATTACATCACCTAGATCTCACTAAAATAACATAGCTTTGATCCGCGTGCACAGGAGACGCGAAACATGCATCAGATCAAGCAAGTCTGATGGCTTGTTTAATTCAAAGAAGCTAAGCTATTGAGAAAGAAAAAAAAAGATTCCTGTTTTTTACCAATTTATTGAATAAATAATTTTAAAAAAAAATCTTATTTATTTATCTACCAGCCACCTACGGCTACCAATTGACAACCAGCGACCTTCAATGTCATTCTCATTTCGATGAACTCCATCGTGATTGTTGGCCTCCATGTTACTTTTGGTCGTTACGTCGTTTTTTTTTCGAGAATAAATTCTAGAATTGAAATTCCTAACGAAATTTTCATATTTCTTATCAACTAAAATAAAATATTTTAGAAAAAATTTGATATGTTTGTCTTCTAGGTTAGAAAAATTAATTTTTGTAAAAATTTTTCAAATTCAAAAGATTGAATAAAATTTTTGAAGTAAATAAAAACTGATCTTAAATTATATCATTCAATTAAAATTATCTTTAGTTTTTGCTTGTGTTTGTCAACATTCATATCGAATTTCTACGATTCAAGATGTCTCTAAAACAAAATTATTCAAAATTAATATGCCTTGATCGTATTGTTAAAATTCTGTTTAATTAAGTATAGAATTTCTTAAGATTATCTTTAAGAAAGTCAAATAAAACCTTAAATTGATTTACAACAAACAGCTATAAAAACACGCAAGAATGTGCGAATTTTTTAACAAGAAAAAAAAACATAAAAATGTCAAAGCTAATTTTTTTGATAGCAGCAACTTTAATTGCAAGTAATTACCGATAAAATTATCTTAAATTGTAATTTAAGAAAAATTCCGTTTTTTCCCAAAGACATTGCTTGTGACACTTGTGATTTTGCAAGTCATCCAACTTATGGAAGAGGTAGTTGTGTACAATCAGTATGGTGCCCAAATTCCTTGTATGTATCAGGTTTGTGTGAATCTAAACCAGCTAGTGTCAAATGCTGCTATTCAAATGGTCAGTCATCTAGTTTGCCATCAGTTTGCACATCAAGTGTAAAATTATCACAATACACAGCTATTAGTGTTTTGAATGCCAACGGAATCACTGTCAGTTCGTCAGGAAGTAAATCAACTTGAAAAAGTTAAAAAAATAAGAAATATCTAATTTTCTAAAGATTGTGCCAGCCGAACCAATCCAAAATGCACAGCTTTAGAACAGATAAATTGCAGAAGCATTGCTGAATTAGTCAATTACAAGAGGGCTAGTGGTTGCGCTGTGATAATGACCGGTGGAACTGAAACTGGTCACTCAAGTGGAACTTATTCACACTGGACTGGATACAAAATTGACATTGGTTTGAACAGTTGTCATAGCTCTTACATAAGATGTACACACTTAAATACTCACTTTTTGAAATGATGTATAATTTTTAACATTTTCTTTAAAGCTCGATTTACCTATGCTGGAAAAAGAGGTGATGGTGCTGATTTGTACAAAGATGCTAGAGGCAATACTTGGGCTCTTGAAGGCCACCATTGGGATATTTTATTTCCTTAAATTGAATAAATTTTAGCTTTGAAATTTAGTTTGACTAAATAAATCTTTAAATGATTTTTTGTTTAGATTTTGAATTAAGGGTTCCTTGGTAAATTGATAGAGTAATGATATTTTTTAATCCCTGATTGTAATTTTGAAGCATGGAATTCAATTTATGATCCTCAAATTTTGACTTTTTTTCCTTATCCGCATCTTTTACGGTCATTACTTTTGATTTCCACTCAAGTCGATCTTTTTTCTTTACCCTTGCTTCTCCCCGTGTCATTCCCATTTCGATGAACTCCATCGTGATTGTTGACCTCCATGTTAGTGCTGGTCGTCTAACCATAAGTCGTCCTTAAAATTTCCATTGAATAGCTCTTTTAGGTATTCGTGTTTCTTTCATCCTAAGAACATGCCCAAACCATCACAGTCTTTTATTCTTAATGCATTAAGTTTAAAAAATTAAGAATTGGCTTTTGCAAGTCTATTATTATTGTCAACTAAAAAAAAATTTAGTTGACAATAAAAACAAATTCTTTTGATTTTTTTTAAGGTAAAAAAATATTTCAAAATTTACCAATTCAATACAATTTAAAAAAGGTATCTAAAAAATTCAATTATCGTTTAAAATTTATAGTAAGGTTTAAAATAAATAAATAACAAAAAGAAATAAATAATTCCGTGTTTTCCTTTGATTTTTTTTTTAATTTTTTCGAAGGAATAAAGAATTTTATTTTGAATTGAGTTGTAAATCTATTAAAAAAACAGTAATTTTCAAATTGATAACTGAGCATCACATAATTAAAAGAATTTTAAATTTTGATCAATTTCCTTAATGATGGGATTATTAGGATAAAATTTAAAAAAAATATTTATTTATTAATTTATTAAAATTTCCTCTTTTCCGTCTATTTAAAATTTATTTTTGTCAATAACTTTCTAATTACTATTCATTATTATTTTATGCTTACTTTAGCTTTTTAAACAACTTTTTAAACTTTGGGTTTAGATCCGCATCAAACTCTGAAATTCTTAATTTACACCCGGTCAAATTTTAAATAAATATCTGTATAAAATACAATCTTTATTTAAGTCTTGATTTTGAGTTTTTATAGTTTTAGCGCTAGTTTTTTAAAATTTTTAAAAAATTCATCTTAATTTAATGTTTTTGTTTAATTTTTTCTTTTATTTATTTATTTATTTAATTAAGCCTCATAGGCAAGTTTAAGAACAAAAAAAAAACATAAAAAATATCTATCTAAGTTAATTACATAATTACATAAATATTACAAATGAAATTGAATTATCTTGAAAAATCTACTTTTAGTAAGCCATTTAAAATATTAAAATAATGGAAAAAGTTTTGTTTTTGTGACATATTTTAACTAATGAGTGAAACAACATATTCAATTGAATCAACCAAACCACGATTGTTCTTAAAAATATGATCAATTACAACAAGTGACGTCTTAGGACTGAAATCTAACGTATCAATGTGTATTTTTTTCCACATTTATTGTTTGCATTTATTGTGTTGAGACATTTTTTTGGTTAAAGAAATTATAATGATCTTTCAAAAAAACCAATAAATCATTGCAAATTTTACTTTGACGTATTTGCTTCAAAAAAAACATCTTGTGTTTCAAATACATTTGCTCTATTGACTCGACTTTTACTGCTTCTAACATTGCCCTAAATCTTGCAAATTTCTTAATACCAAATGCTCTTTACAGTAGTATATTTTGTCTAATTCGTTAAGTTTCTTTTCAGCAATAAACGGGGGATCTAAATGATATCTGAAAATAGATTGACAAAATTGTTTGTATAAAAACCCAACAATTTTATAGATCAGGCAACTATTTTTTACTGTACAGTAAAATTTAAAACCAACTTGTACATATTTTTTCCTCGACTCTTCCTCTTTCTTTCCTCGAATTTTCTTTTATTCAGAAACTTAATTTCAGAAATAAAAATTAAACATTTTTTAATAATTCTTTTCAATTAAAACAAAATTGGCAATTTAATTTTTTTAACTCACTTTTATTTACATTTTCAATTTTTAAATAAATTAAAATTCAAAAGACTAAAATAGTTTTCATGATAGTATTTAAATTCCGTATCCCCTCTTTCGATTATGCTGTAGCAAAAACCAAAACACACTTTATGACCGTGCACTCAAGTAAATCTCGCCCATGTAAAACATGCTTGATTTAGAACGTATGGTCTTATAGTATTATCACAGGTTTAGGGCCGCATCAAATTCTTAATTTGATACACCATCAAAACTTGAGTTTAAGACAAAAAAAAAAAATGTTATTAAGGAATTTACGGCGAATTGTGTTGGGCCTTTGGAAAAAATGTAGTCCTCGAAACTGCATTCTTTATGTCTCAAGCACCAAATAAGTCTTTTGATTTTATGTGACTCGGTTAACAATGGAGCTTTTCCTAGCCGACGATAAAGATATCTTAAAAAAATCATAAAATTGAATTTTAAATAATAATTATTTTTCAAAATAGAAAAATATTTTTTAAATGAAAATAAATTATCTAGTTCGTATCTTAATTTAAGGATAACACTACTACTTAAAGTAATTCTGAATCTTTCCTTTATTTAAAAGAAAGCACTGAAGAAGAGACAAGGTTAACTTTAAAACTGTTTTTCTTAAAAAATATTTAGATAGAGTTTAATCAATTGATTAAAAATCCACCTAAATCACGGGATTTAAATCCGATTGGACTAGTTTGTAACGACTTAAAGATAATAACAAAAAAAAAATCTGTATTTCCTTTTTTGTTGATTTTTAACCATTTTCACCTTTTTCTACAAAAATTTACTGAAATTTACGTCAATTTTCGTCAAAAAATTCAATTTATTTTCTTTACTTTTTCAAAAATTCGAAAAAAAAAATTTTTTTATGATATTTTTTTTCATTTTTTAAATTAATAAAAAATGCCTTTAATCTAAACAAAGTTATTAATTTGAATCGAAAAATAACTTTAATTTACTGCTTCATACACAAATTATTATTTTTGATATTACTTAAGACACCATAATAGCGATGAAACAAATTAAAAAAAAATAATAATAATTTAAGATTTTATCATTTTGCGACTTGAAAGGTTAAATTTATTTGATTCGTCATTGATGTATTATAATTTAACTTGTCAAAAAATTGGCCAAAAAAAATAAAAGTGACCGATTATTTTATTTTTTTACTATTAACAGCTTTTTACTATTATTTTATTCCTTTCTTTTTTTTTTAATCTGAAGGTGCATTAGCTCGGTACAGAAAACAAATAAAAAATAATAGATAAATTAGTTTCATGTTCTAAAAAATAGAGTACTCTTTTTTAATGACTTGATATAAGAAGGGAACACATTTTAAAACTATTAACAATTGTTAAAGCTTAACTTTAGCTTAACTTAATAGAGTTTTATTGAATAAAACTCTATAAAAAATGAAAATTGTAAAAACTATGTTTTTTAACTATGTTAACTGGAATTTTTTTTAAATGGGTCAAATTTATTAATTTTTTAAGACTTGTCATTAAAATTGATCTTAACTCTTTTTTAAAACCAGTGCTCATTTAGTAGTAGTAGTAGTTCTTGCTGCGAAATCCTAACAAGTAAGAAATCTGAGCTCATCACCGCTTAAAGGCGTATTTAGCTTTAGCAGCCAATTCTGTTAAACCTATCTAATGCTTCTTTGAAGCCATTAACTGTCTTAACTTTAACCACCTCCTCAAGAAGTCTATTCCAGTGCGGAGCTACTCTGTTCGAGAAAAAAACGTGTCTAGCACTCACTGCGGCAGAAAAATCATTTCTTTTTTGTGCTGGAAAACTATCTCTTTGAACTTTTGCGCTGTTTCCTCTTAACCTCATTATCGGTCCATTTCTGTCAACAGGATCCAGAAGTTCTCTGGTAAACGACACTTTTTCATGACCGTTAATCACTTTAAAAACCTCAATCAAATCACCTCTCACCCTTCTCTCACTAAGTTTTGTTAAACCCAATCTGGCAAGCCTTTCCTCGAATGAAATTTCTCTTAGTGACCAAGGAATTTTCGTTGCACGCTCTTGTATTTTTTCCAACGCTTTTACGTCACCTTTTTTGCTCGGATTCCAAACTTGAACTGCATAGTCGAGGTGAGGTCTAACCAAAGACATATAAAGCTTCAACCAAAGAGTTTCTTCTCTGCTTAAAAATGTTCTTTTAAGAATTCCTAGTACTTTATTTGCTTTCGCGCACGCGTTTTTTACTTGACATGTCCATTTAAGGTCTGAAGACACCATAACGCCTAGATCTTTTTCACACTCAGTGGTACACAGTTGATTTTTATCCAATCCCTCTTTTCCCGATGTTTCATACGAAAATCTAGCATTTAGCCTTCCAAAATGCATAATCTTACATTTTTGAGCACAGAGACCCATTCTCCATATTTTATATAAGTTATTATATAATTTGATTTTATAAAATTAATTTTTTTTTTCTAAATAAAATATTTCTTTTTGATTTTTTTCTCATCTCTTTATATTATCTAACTTTGGTAAATTATGAAAATATTCCTAATTTGATTAAATTTTTAATTAAATTTGTTATTTTTTTTAATTTTAAAAACATATATTTAGATAATAGAAAATTCAGTCAATCGATTGAAAAGATAAATTCTATTTCAAAAAGTGTGAAAAATTTTCCTCTTACTTTGTTTCAATAATATTAAAAAATAACCAATTATGAATTAAATCTAAGATCATTAAGAACTCGAAATTTGTGTTCACACAATTGAATAGCTAAAATAAATATTACAAAAAAAATTTTGATCAGATTGCTATTGACAGGAAAGATACAAATAATAAAAACAAACAACACATATTGACAGAAAATATCAAAATTTTAATTCTAATGAAAAAATAAAAAACAATTAATTTTTTGTGTTGATTGCCAATAGATGTAAAGAAATTTTTACGATTTTTTTTTCAATTATAGTTTTTGTTAAAATTTAATCATGAAAAATTTATATGATCTTTATCTGCATTCTAAAATATGGTCTTTACTATAAAATTAACCAAAAAATTCTATGTAAAAACAACAATCTGTTAAATTTAGCCGATTCATAGTCTGGAGATTATTTTTAAGTTAGTAATTATTTTCTTTATTTTTTTTTAAAATAAATTAATATTCTTAAATCAATAATTTTCAATCATAATTTAAAAACCGCTAAAATTAAAATAATTACCAATTAAAAGTTTTAAACAAACTAACTGTTTTTTTGAACAGGTTATAATATCTTTTTATTCAACATTTTTTTTTCTATCGAAACTTTTTTTATCGCTTTTCTCCTTATGGATTTTAATTTGAATTAAAAACACTTTGCTAAAATAAAAATATTCTGAATTCAAAAAGCCAAAAATTTAAATCATATTTAATTGAAAAAAAAAACATTAATTAATTTTTTATTTTAAAAATAAAAATTTTGGCGAAGAAAAATTTCCAGGGCGGCTTCTTCTCATCAGCCCTCATGATTACAATTTTGATTATTCAAGTTTTAATTATTAGAAAAAAATAAAGAATTTAGACGAAGCTTTATTTGCATTTAAACTTTTAAAAAAAAATTGCTCTGAGTTTGGTAGGTTTGGAAAAAGCATTTAACACTAGAATGGCCGTTGTCAATTTGACACCGTCTTTTATTAAGAATATCTATAGAAAGGGTTTTTAAAAAACTATTCTATTTTGTTCATTTAACTCAAATATGTTAGATTAAAATAGGGAAATATAAAAAAAATGAAATGTAAAATGAAAAAAATTTATGAATTTTTCGATATTTTCTTAAAGATTTTCTTGACGAGCTCAAAGATTGGAAAATCCGAATCTTCTTAAATAAAATATATATAATATAAAATTCTTAATACTTTTAAATAGAGATTCACACAAATTTTGCAAACTTACGCAATAGATGAAAAAAAAATTGTTTCCCGTTGTTTCATCTGCAGATTTGTTTTTTTCCTTAAGTCCATTTGTATTGGAAGCTTTTATGAAATTTCACAATGCCATTTCTTGGTTTATTTTTTTATTTTTTTTTTTAAACAGTGAAAATAAAGATAAAAATTTTAAAAAAAGTAAGCTTGATGATTAAATTATGAAATTAATTCTATAGCTCTTAAAAATAAAAATTAAAGAATTGCTGCTGTTTGAAACCCCCAATTACACTCATGTCAACGGAATTTGGACGAGAAAAAAAAATTTCCAGATTTTTTTAAAGTGGATTTTGTGAAATTCAGTACAAAATCATAAAAAGGACAGGAAAAAATTCTATCAACTTTTTTTTCTAAAAGTTTAAAATTAGTCCTGTGCATGCAGCATAGTAATAATAATAATGGGAAGGCGCTTATCTCCTTTCCATGTACCTTTTTGAGCAACGGCTCCGATCTGACACAGAGATTACTGCATCGAGATGATCATCTACACTGCAATTATTACCCAGTCGAAACTGGTGCCCCTATTTTTATGATGAAAGAGGTTTAAACATTCGCCCCGTTTTGCAGAGATATTTTGAAGATTTTTTCACCCTCAGCGGGTTTTGAACCCTCGATCCTCTGCTTGCATGACTAACACGCAAACCATTCGGCTATACGTTCTTTTAATGCAGCTTAGTGCAACATTCAAAAGTGCATCAAAAAATTTTTTTCAAAATTGCATTTCTAAATTTGCAGGGTTTAGCAGAAATTAAATTTCAATATAATTGAGCGTAGTGAATTTTGCAGAGATTTAGCTGACATTGAAAGTTGATGCACTTTTGCATGCTGCATTCACGAAACTAATTTGAAACTTTAAGAAAAAAGTTAAATTTTTTTTAACACTTTGTTCTGTTGTTTTGTGCTGAACTTCACCAAAAAAGTGTCCAAAGCATATTCAAAATCTAAACGCCGTCTAATTCCGTTTCTACACATATTTTTATTTAAAGTTTAAAAAAAGGGTCTTAATTATTAAGCACATTTAATTGTTTTGATTTAAAATAAAGAATTATAAAAAAAATTGTTCACATTTAAATTAAATTAGTCAATTTTTATTTCTACTCGGTCTCAATTAAAATTTCTTTGTTATTTTTAATAGTTGAAGGGCCATTTTTGTCCTTATCTGAACAAAAAAGGTGAAAATTTCTGGTGACACAATCTCAATGTAAATTAATCATTGTAACATAGAATAATTTTTTATTTCAAAAAGGTTAGGGAAAGATACGAAAGCCAGTTTTCTTACAGCCAAAAATTAAAAGAGGTTAAAATTTTCAATGCTTTGCGTAAAATGAACATTTTGGTTTTTAATTTTTCCATGGTAAGATTAAAAGCCAGAAGAATGTATGAGGATATTCATCCAAGCAAACAGAATAAAAAAATTGTAAAAATTTTGATTTTTTTTCATATATTTTTTTTAAAATTGAATTATCAAGAGGGAATAAAAAAAAAAGCATCTTTAGATAATTATTTTTTTTTCAACTTTTTTCCATTTGCCTTTGACAAGAGATTTTCGGTGAATTGGCTGTCTAAAAAAGTTTTATTTTGAGTTTGGACTTTACAGTGTTAATTATGCTGACTTTAGTTTATTAACAAGTGAAGAGGCGTTAAAAGGTGAGAGGTTAACGCTGCTTATCAGCCCTAATTGGACTCAATTGGAACGTCTGCGTCTCAGAGGCAAATCAGCATCACAATTCAGTCAGATTTAAATGTTCAATTCACTCGACCATTTAGTGTTGTTATTTATCCAAAGCGAGCACACAATTTGATCGCTTGCGTAATTAGACTAGACAGTTTCGTTAAGATCATAAAGCAAGTGAAACAATCATCCGGATATGGTCAATAATACGGCAACACATGGCCCCATTGGTCCAGCATATTTACATTGCACATTAGTGAAAAGCAAACAGATAGTAGACAATCATTACGCAAAGAGAAAAAATAAGAAATAAAAGATTTTGGCAAATCAGACTGTCTATTAAGTTTGCACAGACTGTTAATTAAACAAACAAATTGATGCAATTGGAGACGGACAATTTGCCGACTTAAACACGTAGCAATTTATCAATTTCACTAGCATATATAGATCGGTTTTATCAAGCATAGCATATTTTGTAGGGTTGACTTTAGTCAATTAAATGGCATGAAATTCGAGGATAGTCGAAACGCTGGCTTTGAACGCTTTTAGTGCGCTGAGTGCTCTGCTACACTTGGCGGACACAGGGCGCTTCAAAAAGAGCGTGAAAATTGAGAAAGTTGCAGATCTAACTTAACATTGCGTGTGTGTGAGAGAGCGAGTGTGGAATCTTTTGCTTGTGAAGGTGGGCTAATCAGGAAGGAATTGAGCATGGGGAAGTTTGATTAGTAGAAAATATTGAGTTTCAATTTAATTAGAGAGTGTTGATTAGATTTTTGTGCGAGAAGGGACGCAAAGGTTTGTAGTAATGCGAGTCGTGCCAATTAATGGGAATAGAAAAATAATTAAAAAAGAAAATAAACAGAGAGTAAATTAGATGAGGTTTTGTCTCTGTGATTAAATTTTGGTCTAAGCCTATAAGAGAGAAAAGAGGGCTAGCGGAGTGAATTCAACTTTGTCGGCAGCTACTCGTTCGAGGTGTGAACGATTTGCCGCTCGAACAAAGACGCACGATCCGTGTTCACACGCCAGTCACTCCGACTACGACTTGAACGGGGATCGCGCGTATTTATGCTCAAACTTAACTTGGATATACGCCATCACGTCTCTCTCTACTTTAATTCACTATTATTCTAATTTTTGAATTTCATTTCAAACCACAGATCAAAAATTTCAATCCAATTAAGAAATAAATAAATTTTTTTTCTTCTTCCTGACCAAAAATGCCCATTGCATTGTCCACTGTTTGATTCTAATTGATTGATTGAATTATCTAATTAATTTAATCAAATTAACATTTAAATTTTTATTTAGATCCAAATAAAAATGTTGTTTTTATACAAATAAAAAAAAAAGAAGAAGAAGAAACTATTTGACTTGACCACATACACACGCACACACTAGCTTTATTTAATCACCATGATCATCTTAGACTGCATCCATGATCAATTCTAGGCCCCCAAATTACTCAATTGCAAAATGTAATTACCGGACAGTCACGTGACTACTTTTTTTTCTATAACTCTTTTTGTTTTTTGTTTCTATTTTGTGCATCACCACTAGGTCCCAGACAAGCATCATTTTGAGCGTGCAGCAGAAGTTAGAGGACATACTGGCCATTCAGAACGTGATAGTACAAAACCAACATGACATGTATGACAAGCTGAAGGACATCGAGTTTCGTTTGGTGAGCGTGGAGAGCAGGGTGGCGAGGCCGGCACAGCAAATGCCGTCGACGTCCACGGCCAAGTCGGGTCTGTTGCAGCCGTCGTCGGCGTCGGCGTCCTACTTACCGCTGTGGCAGAGCATGAGAGTGAAGCGAGTGGCGGTGGACAGCGAGGACCCAGGGGCCAAGGAGGCGCAGGAGGCCGAGAAACGGGCGGCGAAACGGGCCCGCGACGACACCGAAGAGGGCGAAGTGAACACGCAGGAGAGCGCAGCCAAGGAAGTGGAGCCGGCCGCCGATGACGAGCCCGACGAGGACAGCGAGGCCGACTACGACGACGACTCGACCGAATCCTCGTCCACCGCCAACATAACCTACTCGCAAAAGTCCACGCCGCCGCCGCCGCCCCCTCTCACCATGCACCGCTCGTCCATGCCGCACTCGATCCTTCAGTCGCTGGCCACGTCCTCCCTGCTCTCATCGCTGCAGCCGCGGCACGCCGATCTCGCCCTGCTCGCCACCGACGACTCGACCGGCACGGCGTATCTCGACGAGCCCGACATACGCCGCATATTCACCACGTCGAAGTCGCGCGGCAACTTCTCCGCCCTGCTAGTCCAAAAGCTGTACACCAAAGACGAACGGGTCGTATCGAACGTAATGGGCACGAGGGGCAAGCGGCAATTGTCGCCGAATCGGATGGCCGCAGTGCGCCGCCTCTCCTTCTCGCTGTATCCGGTGGGCGACGAGCGCGAGGAAGAGCAGGTGTGGAAAAAAGAGTGCGTGAAGGCGATCGATAGCAAGAACAGAAAGGTGAGAACGCATCACAGTGTGAAGAGTGAGTGCGCGTCGGCGCCGCCTGGCGGCATCTCGTCCACGCCGCCCGCGCCCCCTCATCCCAGGTTGCTAGGCAACCGGCCTTCGTTCGCCATCGGCCTCAGTCCTGCTCACGCCGCCTCCACCAGCTCCGCAAACGCTTTTGCCATCGCCATGGCCGCTGCTGCCGCCGCCGCCGTCGCCTCTGGCACTAGCGCCGACAACCGCTCGCCTAAGTCCGACGCCAAACAACAAACTGAACAGCACAACTCTTAAATCTAGCGCTCAACGTTCAACGTCAATGTTTTACATGTCTAGCAAATTTAACCACAGCAACAACAACAAATTTTTCTATTTTTAAAATTTATGGAATTTTTAAGAAAATTTTTTTTGAACCCTTTTTTTTCTAATGAATTTTTTTTTGTAAATTTTGTAAATTGAGCTCTTGTTTTTAGCAAATTTTTTTTTTTGGTTTTTTTTTCTTCTTCTTCTTTGAGATTTGATTTTGATATGGTATAGAAAACACAATGTATGCTCCTGTGTGTTTTGTTTTGATTGTCTCAGGTGAAATGGAAGTGAATGCGCCGTGTGGGGTGTGGGGTCGAGCGAGAGGGACAAGTTGGATTTTTAGTCGCATGGTCAAGCTCGTGTTTATTTTTAGTTTGATCGCGGCGTTTGAGACCAACTGTGCGCGAGTTTGTCCGTGATGGATTCGACGCATTTCGCTCGTCTCAACACCGAGCCACCCGGCACTGCATTTTTAGTCACTAGATGATTTGAACAGGATGTTGACATTTTTTAACTCTCTATTCAATTGTAAATTTTCACATTTGATATTTTTAAAAATAAAAAAAAATATGTTGAATAAAATGTTTTTCTCTTTTAGTTCATAAATTGACAATGTTATTTCTTTTTTTTTTTTGTTTTTTTCTCTTTTTTTCTTAATTTATAATTTTTAGTTGTTTTCCAATTAGAAATAAATTAATTAAAACAAACTTTTTCCGTCCAATCAACTTAGTAATTTCATGATACTATCATTATGTTTTTTAAATGTGTTCTTCATTAAGGGGTTATTACGCCCGCAAAGTGATGTAATGCAAAAATCTAATGCAATAAGCTTTGATTGAGAAACGTTTCTCAGCACCATTGGAAAATTTTTGTTACAAAAAAATCAAATATTTTATTCTTAAAGACAAAAAGAAATTCAGAAAAGCGGGTTCAAAAGAAGGCTTAGCTGCCATTCGGACGTTCCTTGGGATAAACCCCAAAACTATATTTTAAATAAATAAATAATGCAATAAACTATTAATTAAAATCTAGAACTTTAGCTACGGCCTGAACAATCTTCTGTACATCAAAAAATCTTGTCATATTTTTCGCCTAATTATTTTTACCCTAATACTTATAATAGGCAAAAATAGGAGACAATTTTTAAATGTTCCTTGTAAAATTTATTCTAAAATAGGAGAAAAATTTTTGAATTCAAATTTTTTAATTTAATTTTTAAGATCTTCCTTCTGAAAAGAAAAGAAGAAGGATGTAAAAAATTGGGTTTTAACATTTGATTTTGGAATTATAAAAATAAATTAAATGAAAGTAATTTTTGTTGATGGAATAAAAAATTAAAAAAATTCTTAAAGCCAAAATCTAAAATTGAAAATAAAGAACATTTTAAGTCAAAATTTGTTTGACATTTAATAGAAAAAAATGAAAAAAGCGATTGAATCTGAAGAACATAAATTACGCTTATTTGAAAGTGAGCGTGGTATAAAAAGCCATAAAACTCGGAGTCATAAGTAAAAGTTTTTAATTTACCATAACACAAGAAATAAAATTCTTTATTCGAAAACTCAAATAAAATTTTTTATAAATTATACTTTTTTTTCAAATGTTCACCTATTTATAAAATTGTTCATCTAAATTTAACTTGGTGACTTGTCTCTGTGATTGGTTTGGAAAAAAATAATAAGCATAGTAAATTGAAAAAGAAGCTTTTTTCAGAACGTGAAAAAAGAAAAAAGTTCCTTTTTGATCGACTTGATCAACGAAAACCTGATCATAATAGATTTCAATGCTCACAAACCCAGCATAACTACCTTGATCAAAAATTTGGCAAACACTTGAATATTTCACAATAAAAGAAAGATATTTATTTATTTGAAATTAACCTCCAGTCAAGGAGAAGTAAAATTAGAAAAAAAAAAAAATTATATATAAAGAAAAATAGTTAACTAAATAATTAAACTTTGTATTGCGTTAAACTAAAATTTGACTAGATATTCAATGATCTAATAATTTCAATATTAAAAAAACTTAATTTAAATTTTTCTTTTTTTTTAACTTTTTTTCCCTTTTTTTTCTATTTTTCACTAAAATCAATAAAAATTTACGAAAATTTGCGTAAAAAAATACAATTTTTTTTCTTTTAAATTTTTTTATTAATTTTGAAAAAAAAATAAAAAAAGTGAAAAATTGCAAAAATTTTGATTTTTTTGGATTTTTTTGGCCCTTTTGGTTTACGGAAAATCTGTTAAATTCTGGTAAATTTACTGTTTATCACTTTTGCGATTTTACGTAAAATTACCGGAATTCCCGTAAATTTACTAAAATTTTGGTAAATTCGCGTAAATTCTGGTAAAACCACTGGAACAAATCAGTACTGTATATCTAATTTTATTTAAGATTTTTCTCGTTTGAAAAAGAGAAAAAAGTGAAAAAATTTAAATGAAGTATTTTTTCAGCTTAAGATCTTCCTTCGGAAAAGAAAAGAAGAGAGATGTAAAAAATTTGGTTTTAACATTTGATTATGGAATTATAAAAATAAATTAAAAGAAAGTAATTTTTTTTGATAGAATAAAAAATTAAGAAAATATGAAAAATTCTTAAATCCAAAATCTAAAATTGAAAATAAAGAACATTTTAAGTCTTAATAATTTTTTATTTTTAAAACAAGATAGATATTAATTGGTTCAAAACATATTGTATGATCTTTTCGAATAAACGATGTAATTTTCCTCACAAGGTAAATATTTTTGGAAATGATATATAAGTTGTAGATGAAATAAGTCTCTTAAGTTATAAAATTGATCAAAATCTTAATTTTTCAAAACTTGCCTGTAATACCTCATTAGCTGTATACAAAAAACTGTTTAGTATTAGTTGACTATTCTATCTGACTACTTCTGTCAAAATTCAATTTTTTTAGACATTTATTATGCCTTATTTTTTATTATTCTTCAACTCTTTTGTGTTATTTTTAAAAAAACGCAATAATTTAACCTGCTAAAGTTATTATTTCTCAATTTTTAAATTATTTAAATTTAAATTTGAAGCTGATAACTTCAATGATATTAAAAAATTTCTAGAAAAATATGAGTTATTTGCTTATCAACATAGAATTCTTGATAGAATGTTATCTTTTACTTTTAAAACGCTTTTTTTCCATAATTCGCCCGAAAAATTAGGAATGGAATTAAATAAAAATGACTCAAGGAATTTAAAATATAATTTAAAGAAAAGTAACAATCTGATTGAACCAATGTCAAAAACGGCTAATAGTAATAAAACCTTTGAATATTTTTATACAAGATTAAAGAATCAAGTGATCAAATAGTGATCAAGAGATCAATGTTGAAGTTTGCAATATTTGAGCTTTCTATATTAAATAATATCAATTTGATTTTTACAGAATTTGTAAAAAAATTCAAAAAATTTAATTTAAATATTTCAATTTTTTGCTTCATTAAATAATTTTTATTTATGTTATTTTTTTAAACAAATTTATAAATTTTTATTTTTAACTTGAAATGATTATTTTATATATTTAAATAAATGAAGTGTTAATCGGTTTTTATGACATGGGCACTTGAAATCTTGAAAGTTAAAGTTGAAAAAAAATTAAAAAAAAGAAAAGCTCAAAAATTTGAAATTTGGTTAAAAATTGCATTTTTTTAATTTTTGAAATTGAAACCATATATCCTAAATTTTTCTAACCACAGATTTTATTTTTGACTTTTTATATAATAAAAATTTATTATTTTTTTTTAAATAATATTTTTAAATAATAATTTCAATTTATTAATATTTTTTTATTTAAATTCGGCATCGATTAATTTAGCGATAGTGTTCAATTGAATGTTTGATGTTCCTTCATAAATTGTTCCAACTTTACAGTCACGGTAATATTTTTCAATAGGATAATCTTTGGTATAACCAACCCCACCCATCCAGTCAATACATTTACTAGTTGTTTGACAAGCAATCTTTAAAATTTTAGAATAAAAAAAGCTTGATAAAATAAAGAATTCTATACTTCTGAGGCAAAATATTTTGCCATGGCAGCCTCTTTAATGAAAGGTTTACCGGCTTCTTTGAGTCTAGCAGCGTTGTAAACAAGAAGTCTAGCTGCTTCTAATTGAGTAGCAATGTGTGAAATTTGATGCTGCATTCCCTGAAAATCGAAAACGCGTTGACCAAACTGTTTTCGATCCCGAGTATAAGCAACTGTTTTATCAAAGCAACCCTGTGCCAATCCAATCATTTGAGCTCCGATTCCAATCCTACCTTCATTTAATATTGAAATAGCATATTTATATCCTTGGCCCACTTTACCAAGAATATTCTTTTCATGAACTTTTAACCCATCAAAATGAACAGCACAAGTAGAACTGGCCAAAAGGCCGAGTTTGTCCTCATTTTTTCCAATAGTCAGACCTGGTGTATCACGATCGACCACAAAACAAGTTATTCCCTTATAGCCCAAACTCGGATTTACATTAGCCATCACAAAAAAAACTCCAGCGTGCTTTGAATTGGATATCCAAAGTTTGTTTCCATTTATTGTGTAATAATCTCCGTTTTTAGTCGCTGTTGTTCTCATAGCAAATGCATCTGAACCAGAGTCCGACTCGGACAAACAAAAACTTCCAATCTATTTAAATTTAAATTTAAAATTTTTTTTTGATTAAAATAAAAGTTAAGCTTAAGCCAAAAATTGATTAAAATTTAGAATTAATTTTTACCATATCAGTAGCCAAGCGAGGCAAGTATTTTTCTTTTAGATATTCAGAGCCAAGCTGCATTAGCAATGTATTAATCAAAGTATTTTGAATGTCACACATGACACTGATGCTTCCGTCGACTTTACCTAATTCTTCAACAACCAGAATCGACGAAAAGAATGAGCCTTCTGTACCTCCATAGTTGCTAGGTATTTCTATACCCATTAACTATTTTTTATTATTTTATTTTTTAGCTATTAATAATTGACTCGATTATTTTATTATATTTTGATTTCAGCTTTGGACTTTAGCGAAGAGCTTTTAGATAAAATTGGTAACCTACCGTGTCTTTAGCTAATCTAGGAGAGTATTTATCAAGCAGTTCTTTAGAACCATTGTGCATCAAAAGTGTATTAACAACAGTATTTTGTAAATCAACTAGACCACCGATAACTGAATCGGCTTTGGCGAATTCTTCAATTGCAATTATAGAGCTAAAAAAGTTTAATCCAGCTCCGCCGTACTCTTCCGGTATTTCAATGCCCATAAGCTGATTTCAAAATTCAATAAAATAATTTTGTCTCATTTTTTGTTTCAAACTTACGCCATTGTCAAACATTAGTTGACGTATTTCTGGCAACACGTCTCCTTTCTGTTCCATTTCTCTTACTTTTGGCTCAATTTTTTCTCGAGCTAATCGAGAAACTAAATTTTTTTAAAATTTAATTTGATCATGAAAACTTTTATTAAATTTGGCTTTCGAAAAAAATTTAAATTCTTTTAAAATTGAACTTTGTTTATTGAGCATTTTTTTTCTTTTAATTTCTTTTAATGTTATAACACCCCTGCTATCTCAGTCCTCTTTACTTCTCAGTCCTATTACATAAATTACAATTTTAATCTTAATTTTTTAAAAAATATTTAGAAATTGAAACGCTTTTTATTTAAGTACCCCAAATCATAAACCATAGTCTAACAAATTCTAATTTTTAAAATTTTACCTAAGAATTGTAAAAAAAATTGCTAGCTTTAATTTGAAACAAAATTGATTGCTAGAATCTTACGGAGGTTGTTAGACTCAAAATTAATAATTATGACTTAACTTAAAGGTACTTGCTATTTAAAAAGTTAAAGTACGATACAAACAATATACTTAATTATTATTATTTTAATACAAAAATAATGTGTATATAGTTGTAAATAAAAGAAAAAAATAATAAATTTCTTTAAAAAATTAAATTGTAAATATTTTGCAAATTTATCTTTTTGATCTATTACTAACACAAAAGGATAAAACGGTCTTCAACAAACGAAATAAGCTTCTTCCAATATTGATATTTTTTCAATCCAAAAATCAAATAAATTTTACCGGTAATTTTACTTTGAAAAGTTCTATTTACAAAATATGAAGCACAAAAATAAATCTGTTTAAATAAAACTACTTTGATTTATTTGTTAAATTCTAATTTTTTTCTATTTTTATTTTTTTAATTCCCTTAAAGTCAAAAGCTCTAAATTTAGATTGAATTTTTTTTTAATTAATTTAAACTATCACAATTTAAAAAATAAAATTTAGATGATTTATTTTCGTCAATTTTTTGGATCTAAATTACTAGTACAAGATAAATTGTATTAAAAAAATCAACAAATAGGGAATCTTTGTCAATTTTTCCTAACTTCAAATCAAAAAAATTAAATTAAAAAATTTACAATGCTGATTTGAATTTTGTGACAAAAAAATTAAATTTTTTTTGGAGCCAATAATTGTAAAGAAAAAAATACCTGTTTCTTTGAGTTGAATTTCTTCATCAGTAAAATTGTATAATGACCTGTTTGAAGTGTTTGTTGTTGTACTGAATTTGGAAATATTAGTTAAAACCAAATTACGAGAACACTTATTGATTGAGTTATAAAACAGCATCGAAAGGTAAAATTTCAAATTACTTTTAGGGCATTAGTTCCAATATTTCTGATAGAAAACATTTTAAAAGGCAGATTTAGTAAAATCCAAAGAGGTCTTTTCTTCAAGGGTGTGATGGCAAATTGTTTTGATTTTTGGAATTTATATAATAAAAATTAATTTTGGATAAATTATTCCAATAATAATTCGAATCATGTGCCATTAGCCTACATCACCAAATAACTTTACCAAGCAAAAAATTCATAAAAATATTACAGAAAGCTTCAATTCTTTATAAATAATGACCAAACTGGCAAATTGAAAGCCCAATTTCGGCATATTCAAGCATCGACAATTTTAATATGCCTTTGAACATGCCAAAACAAAAGTCTCAACTTCCAACTAATCCAAACTTGGCTACACGTTTAGAAAAAATTTAAAATTTAAAATTAAGCACTTTGTTAAGCAAAGTAAGCCATGGAGCAATTTAAATTGCAACCAACAAGCAAATAGAATTGCATGCAATTTTTTTGCATTCACTCTCTATACACATTCAGTGCTTTCAAATTTTTTACTAAAAAAAATTGCTCTCAATGTTTTTTTTGATTCAAGTTGAAGGCATCTGAATTATTATTTGTTTCTATTTTTTAATTGCATTTATCTACCTATTTGTATCCTTTTTTATCTAATCAATACCTGTAAATCATCGAATACTATTGACTAGTAAATATTCGTCACTTGGTCTTGTAGGTCTTGATATAAAAATTTGGTGTCCTGTTTAGAAATCTAAGGTGTAGAAAATGACTCGTTACTCAAGAGAGCCAGAAAATCCAGCAAAATCCGTAAAAGCTCGCGGATCATACTTGAGAGTCCACTTTAAAAACACCAGAGAAGTCGGTCGTGCTATACAACGCATGCCGTTGAGACGGGCCGTCAAATTCTTGAAAAATGTTATGGAACACAAAGAGATCGTTCCATTCAAAAGATTCAATGGTGGTGTCGGAAGAAAAGCTCAAGTAAAATTACCAACTTCTCATTAGGAGAAAAAAATCTAAAAAAAAAATTAAGTGCAAACAATGGGGAGCCTGTCAAGGTAGATGGCCAGAAAAGTCAGCCGACTTTGTCTTGCAATTGTTGAAAAACGCCGAAGCTAACGCTGAAGTCAAAGTAAATATTTAATTTTAATGATTGTTTATCAATAAATTTAAATTTATTCATTCAGGGTTTAGATGCTGATCACTTAGTTGTTGATCACGTCCAAGTTAATCAAGCTCCAAAGACCCGAAGACGCACATACAGAGCTCACGGTAGAATTAACCGTAAGTGTCTTTTTTAATCAACATTACCTGATCTTTTTGTTTAATTATTTAATGCTTTTTTTTTCAGCATATAAATCAAGTCCGTGCCACATAGAAATTTTTTTGACCGAAAAAGAAACAGTTGTCCCGAAGCCAAGCGATGTTGAGGAGCCGACCAAAAAGAAAGAGTCAAAAAAGAAGCTAAAACGTCAAAAGATGATGGAAAGAGGAGAATAAATTCATATAAATATTTGAATATCAATAAATTATATGAATTTATTTAAATTCAAATAAAAAAAAAATATAATTTTTTTTTACTTTATCCTATCATTTTCTATTTACTTATTTGCTTATCAAGATATTCTCTTTTATGGACTAAAGCTTCGCTAAACCCATTTCACACAAAGATTTAATTGAGTAAATAAATAGTTTTGTGCTAGGTACAATCAAACAATAGAAGCGTATAAAAGTAAATAGGATATAATCCTTAGAGATATGTTGCAACTTTGTCCCAAAAATGATGATCAATTTATTGTTGAGATAAAATCATTTGAATAAAAATAATTAATAAAAACTGTTTTCCTTTGATAAATTGGGAAGAAAAACTCTCCACAATTAAACATGTCCAACAAAATATTAACTTTTATTTTACTGACTTTATTGATATATTTAACCAAAGGTAAATTTTAACTAAATTCAATAGATATTGATTTTAATATCGGGATTTGGCTGTAGCTGGTAATGTAAGAGGTGGTTATTTGTTGTGGCGAAGTCCTAAACAAGACTCGTTCAAATTGGTCTGTTACATGACCAATTGGGCTCAGTACAGACCGAACAATACAAAATTTGTGCCATCTGATCTCGATCCATTTCTGTGCACTCATTACATCTACGCTTTTGCATCAATTAATGCTACCACTTATGAGATCAAGTCGTTCGAATGGAACGATGAGAGTCATGAAAAATTTGTCGGTAATTAAGCATTAATCAAGTCTTTTTAGATGTTTTTTAAAATATTGTTAATAAATTATTTTTTTGTTTTATTTTAGGTCGTTATGAAGAGTTTAATAATATGAAAAAAGTAAACCCGACTTTAAAAACATTACTAGCGGTGGGGGGTTGGAATATGGGATCTGGTCCATTCTCGGACATGGCTGCTAATGAGACAAATAGAAGAATTTTCATTAGGAGTTCTGTGGAATTTTTAAGGAAGTGGAAATTCGATGGACTGGGTAAAAAAAAATTATCAATATTTTTTAAAATCGTTTCTAATAATAAGGCTTATTAAAAATTAAATTTTTATTAAACTTTTTTTTTAAGCATTTATCTGATAATTTAATATCAAAAATTTGAAAAATACAATTAAATTATTTAATGCCAAAAAAAAAATTAAACTTCATGTTTGTATCATTAAATTTAATTACTAGGCTTGAAAGAGAGTCTTTTCGTTTTTTTTCGGGATATATTTTTGTTTTGCATAGAAAATTTTTTTAAATATATTAAAAAAGTATTTTTTTATGGAAAAAGAAAATTTTTATTTATCAATTTCCATGAATACATTATCGGTGACTAAAATTTAATCTAGAATTTTTAAAAGGAATAAAGATTATTTTGTTTACCAATTTTTCAATTGTCAAAATTTAAAATTTGTTTAAATAGAATAAAAATTAATATGATTAACTTTAAAATTTATTGACTTTTTATGGAAATCTTTAAATTTGAAAATTTTTTAAACTAAAGCTTAATTAAAAAATCTTTAATTAACGATTGTAATTTTTCTATAAATCAGGATTAATTTACAACTAACAAAAAATGTGTATTTTAACTATTTGTTTTGAATTTAACTAGTATTTAACGAAACGATTTATGATACTTTTATATAAAATTTTAATTTAAATTATTTAGATTTGGACTGGTTGGTTTTTTAAATAAAGAAAAACAAAGAAACTTACAGTAAAAATTTATTCTAAAAGGGAATTTCCAGCCAAAAGAGAAGGCAGCAAGGAAACCGACAACAGATCTTTTAGTTATCTAGTCAAAGTAAAATACCGAGAAAAGAACTGATTTCAAAAATATTTAAAAATTTGAAATAGAATAATTTTTTGTATTTGAAACTGTTTTTTTCTTGGACCTGATTGTTCTATTAAAATTTATTTAAAATAAATATTAAGGAATTACGAGAAGCCTTCTACAATGAAGCATTAGCAGCTAGAAAGGAACAATTATTGTTATCAGCTGCTGTAGCAGCTGAAAAATTCACCATTCTTAAAGCCTACGAAATAGAGAATATTGTATCATATCTTGATTTTATTAGCATTATGAGCTATGATTATCATGGTAATTTTTAATAAAAATAAAAAAATTAGTTAAATTTTTTAGTAAAGGTGCTTGGGATAAAAAACTTGGTCACAATAGTCCACTTTATTCTTCAAGTAAAGACAGTGAGGACAATCAAAAACTATCTGTTGACTGGACAGTTCGATTGTACCATACTTTAGGGGTACCATTAGAAAAATTAGTATTAGGCATACCATTTTACGGCCGTTCATTTACCGTACAGGAAAAAAGTGAGCGATCATTTGGAAGTGCTAGTGCTGGTGAAGGAATACCTGGCAATGCCACTAGAGAGTTCGGTTTTTTGTCTTATGGTCTCGAAATTTGCAAGTACCTTAAAGAAGATAACTGGACAAGAGCTTGGTCAGGAGAACATCAAGTTCCATTTGCTTACAAAAAAACCCAATGGGTTGGCTATGATGACTCAGAAAGTGTTAAAATTAAAGTTAACTATGTTACCAGACATTGTTTAGCAGGTGCTATGATATGGAGCATTGATTTAGATGATTTCAGCGGATTCTGCTCCGAAGACTCTTTTCCATTGACTAGAAGCATTTTGAAAAATTTGAAGAATCTGGACAGAAAAAAGTGTCTACCATTGCCTAAAGTAAAAGATCCAGATGTGGACGATTATCTTAAACAATCTAAAAAATGGAATTTTTTTACTTTGGATCCACTAATTGAAAACATTGAACAGAGTCCATCTAATACTAAAATTTTATGGTCAACGAAGCCTTTGCGAAGATTCAACAGAACAAGGTCTACTACTCAGAAATTAGAAATTACCTCTCTTCAGCCTGTATCAGAAAGCGAAAAAAAAAACGAGGAAATAAACGATTCAGAGCAGCTTAATGAAATTATGATGAGAATTCACGAAAGTAGTGATCTGGACAAAAAAGAACTTGAGAAAATTTTAAAACAATATTTAAATAATAAAAATATGCCTGATAAAAAATTTTTACTAAATAGTATGAAAATGTTCTTGGAAAATAGAGGAAAAAATATGGATTCAACTGCTTTGGCAATGACCACGAATAAGAAGCTTTTTTTTCAGATAAATTCATTGAATATACATAATCGTGGATGTGAGAATTTAGAAGACGGTGAACTAATCCGAGATGTGAAAGATTGTGCTTCGTTTTTTACCTGTTTTATGGGAAAAGCGAGCAAACGAAACACTTGTAACAAAGGACTTTATTTTGATGACAGACTTAAAGTTTGTAATTGGAAATCTGAAGTAGATTGCTAGTTGTTTTTTTTAAATTACTTTATTACAAAAATTTTCTTAAATAAAATTAAATATTGTCTATGCTCGATTCTTTTGAAGTAATGCTTTTTCACCAAGACGTTTCCTTCTTAGACATAACATTATTTTGTAACTGATTACAAACAAGGCTGCGCCGATCACTGCTACGACACTAAAGAAAATTGTAAATACCAACCAGTAATAAGTGTCATCTTGTTTAATTTCAATTTCGATCATAGTTTAAATCAAATTGATCAAAAATTTTTTTCCATTTATTTAAATTTTTAATTCGAAATTTGGCGCTTTTAAAATTCGATGAATAGTAAAATACATTAAAAATTACTGTTGACCATAAAAATTTTTTCAATCAAATTCTTAATTTTTAAAATCAATCAATTACTTAATAACGAAAGTTTCTAAGCCAAAAAATTTATTTCATAAAATTAAAAAGGTAAAATCATTAAAATAAAAAATTGATAAGTTTTGTTTTCTTTTAAGAATTTTTGAAATATTTTAGGGAATTTCGTTTTTTAAAAACAGTCAAATTATCATAAGCAAAAATAAAAAATACAAAACAAAACAGTCATTTTTCTTTGCCACGAAAAATTAATAAAAATCAAACGCAAAACTTTATATTTTCTAATTCTTTTTTTTCATTAGAAATAATTAAGGAAAAATAAATTTATTTCCTTATTCGATTTGACTAAAATAATCAATTTAGCATTTTTCTCTCTTGTTTTAAATTTAAAATAATATGAATAATATTTACTATCTACCAAAAATTAATAAAACTTTAATTTTCTTCCCAAAAATATTGCGAAGATTTTTCAAGACATAAGTAAAAATCTAATCAAATAATTATTTTACTTAAATTTTTATTGAAAAAAAATAATTTCAAATTTTTGGTTCCTTTTATTTATTTTTATCAAAGCTAGTCAACACGGTACTGAAAGGGAAGTTAATTAACATTTCAAATTGTTCTCCTCTTACTAATTTTTTAATAAAAAAAATTAATTATTTATTATATTAATTATTATTTCTATATTATTTTTATTTTTTTCATTCTTGAATATTTATTAAGATTTTCCTTTAATTTTTAAAGATAATTATATCAATCTTCGGGATTCTTGTGTTTCTATCCCCTAGAGGTGTTCAGAATAACGCCACTCTAGGGATTCTTTTTGCCGATATTTGTAGAGCTTAAGTCATTACTCATTCTGCCAATTGGAGATAAACTAAGTCATTTCTTCATCATCTTTAAATTTTCTCGATTGTGTGCTGTAAAGATGTAGTATAGTACTTAAATTGAGAAATGAATACTTTGAGAATGCTTCTAGCTAAAGATTGCACTTGTATTCTTCATTAGACTTTTTCGGATGTCTTCGTTAGAGTTCCCTTTTTTACTGATCAGGTTTTCCAGATAGAAGGCATTAAAAATTTATTTTAATCGAAAATAAACTTAAGTCTAATAAACATTTCCAATCAAGATGCCTTGAAAAAATAAAAAGTCAAAATTTTTTCTGAACAAAATTTAAAATCATATGTGTATTGACTTAAAATCCAAAAATGATTTATTAAAGAATTCTAGGACTACAAAAAGAAAAAAATTTATTTCTAAGGCAAATGGTAAATAAATTTTAGAACATTTGAATAAAATAATAATAATAAATAATAAAATTATTTTAAGGATTTATAAAGTAAAAGAAAAATTTTTAATTTTTTCTGTAAAATTAGCAAAAAAGTTTACGAAACGGTTTGAAAGATTCAGTCACAATACAAAAATAAAGCTTTCCTCATCTATAAAACAATCTCTCCTCAATTTCTTATTCATTTTTCCAAACATTTTTAAACATTGAGCGTAAGCTTCTCCTGGTTCAGTGAAAATAAACTCATCATCATCTAATTCATTCTTCTTTTTATTTTCATTTTTAATTTTTACTCTTTTTGCATTCAAGTGTTGCAAATTAGAACTCTTTGATTTACGATCAGTTTTTTTTTTCTTTTCATTTCGTTTCTTAATAACAGGTGAATCAATTAATGTTCGAGTATCTGATGTTAATAAGGCCAAATAATATTTTTGAAAAAGACTCAAAAAATCATAAAGACACAAAGATCTTGGCAACAAAGGATTATATGTTTTATTTTTCATAACATCAAGTAAGATATTACGACGATGAATTATATTTGGATCTTTTTTTTTGATCCTTGTTCTCACATGATTTTCTTTAGCAGAAGAATCCAAATTTGTATTTGTTATTGTAATTGCTCTAGAAGAATAATTATTTTGACTAGGAATCTGACAATCAGTAGAATGTAGGCTTGAAGCTCTTGGCACCATGGAAAAAATTGTTTCGTTTGGCATCATTTTTTGAGGGATGTTTTGAATGACCGAATCCAAATTTGAATTTGATGCATCATTTTGTTCATTTAGATTCAGCTTTGGAACTTTTTTATTCTTCTTTTTTGTTTACCATTGATCACTGTTCTCACATGATTTTCTTTAGCAGAAGAATCCAAATTTGTATTTGTTATTGTAATTGCTCTAGAAGAATAATTATTTTGACTAGGAATCTGACAATCAGTAGAATGTAGGCTTGAAGCTCTTGGCACCATGGAAAAAATTGTTTCGTTTGGCATCATTTTTTGAGGGATGTTTTGAATGACCGAATCCAAATTTGAATTTGATGCATCATTTTGTTCATTTAGATTCAGCTTTGGAACTTTTTTATTCTTCTTTTTTTGTTTACCATTGATCACTGTTCTCACATGATTTTCTTTAGCAGAAGAATCCAAATTTGTATTTGTTATTGTAATTGCTCTAGAAGAATAATTATTTTGACTAGGAATCTGACAATCAGTAGAATGTAGGCTTGAAGCTCTTGGCACCATGGAAAAAATTGTTTCGTTTGGCATCATTTTTTGAGGGATGTTTTGAATGACCGAATCCAAATTTGAATTTGATGCATCATTTTGTTCATTTAGATTCAGCTTTGGAACTTTTTATTCTTCTTTTTTTGTTTACCATTGATCACTGTTCTCACATGATTTTCTTTAGCAGAAGAATCCAAATTTGTATTTGTTATTGTAATTGCTCTAGAAGAATAATTATTTTGACTAGGAATCTGACAATCAGTAGAATGTAGGCTTGAAGCTCTTGGCACCATGGAAAAAATTGTTTCGTTTGGCATCATTTTTTGAGGGATGTTTTGAATGACCGAATCCAAATTTGAATTTGATGCTCCTAAAATTTTGCATTTTTCTCCGTTTATTTTTGAGTGATTTTTCTGCATGATTGTCTATGAATCTTTGTTGAATTCTTTATCATTTCACAAAAATAACTAATTTAAAAAAAATATTTAAAAAAAGATTTGAATTTATTTTGACTTTACTCATAGTGTATGACATGATAGAACTGTTTTTATCAGAAAATAATTAATTAATTTTAATAATTTTTGAAATTAAAGGAATTTAAAAATAAATTCAAAGTTTAATGTAAATTAAATCAGGCTTGTGAATCTAAAATTAAATTTTTAAATTTTTTTAAAATTTTTTAGTTAAGAAATTAAAATTTTGTAACTAAAATTTTGCTTTTTAAAATGAAAAGCAAATTTTTAAAAAGCATGATATTCAAAATAATTAGGTTTAATATAACTAATACATTTATGAATTTAGTTTTACATAACTAAATGTCTAATAATACTAAACCAATTACAAATCAAATTTTGAAATTTTAATTTTTACGTTCTGTTTCATTTTTCTTTAATTTAATAAAAAAAGTAATTAATTTTAGACCAAATAAACTTTAAATTAAGCGAAAATGAGTTCTATAGGCACTGGTGTAAGAAAATTAAGAATTTAATCTTTTCTGATATTGAAATTTTTTTTAGTATGACTTGTCAGCTGCTCAATTTTCTCCGGATGGCAGGATTTTCCAAGTCGAGTACGCAAACAAGGCAGTTGAAGCAAGCGGGTAATTATACAGTCTTTAAAAATAAAAATTTAAAAAAATTCTATTCAAAGGTCAGCAATTGGTGTCGTTTGCAAAGATGGTGTAGTTTTGGCAGTAGAAAAGATTGTAACATCCAAGCTCCACGAACCTGGTAGCAACAAACGAGTTTTTATAATTGATCAACATATTGGAATGGTTAATTAGTTAAAAAATTGGAAAAAAAAAATAATATTTATCTTCTTCTACAGACTGTGGCTGGGTTACTGGCAGATTCAAGAAATTTAGTAAAAATCGCACGAGAAGAAGCGACCAATTACAAATCCAACTATGGCTCTAATATCCCTCTTAAAGTAATAACCCGAAGAGTTATGTAAATGTTTTCTTTATTTTCCTTTAGTACCTGGCGGATAGACTCTCAATGTATATGCATGCTCATACACTTTATGGTGCCATCAGACCATTTGGTGTCTCAGTAATTTTGGCCTCGTATGAAAACGATAAACCTCAGCTTTATGCAATAGAACCTTCTGGAATCTGCAATGTACATTGAAAAAAAATTTCTTAAAATTAAAGTTGGATTAAATTTATTAAGGGATATTTTGGAGTTGCGACTGGAAAAGCTTCTCAAAATGCTAAAACTGAGTTGGAAAAATTGAAGGTTTGCACTTAAAAAATATCATCAAAAATAAATATTTTTTTTGTCAAGTTTAAGGAAATGAGATGTCAAGATTTAGTCAAAGAAGCGGCAAAAGTGTAAGTGATAAAAAAAGCTAAATTATTACGATGCCTTTAATTGTGTATTTAGAATATACACTGTGCATGATGAGATTAAAGATAAGCATTTTGAGCTAGAAATGGGTTGGGTTGGTAAAGTTTCTGAGAATAAATTTCAACTAGTTCCAAGACCGGTGTTTGAGGAAGCCGAAAAATACGCCAAAGTAAGCGTTTTGATTTTTATTTGTGAATTTTTTCAAATTTCAAATTTTTTAGGAAGCTTTGGAGAGCGAAGATGAAGAAATGTAAAAACCGAAAAAAAAATTTTTTTTTAAATTTTACAAAAAAACTGGAATTTAAATTATTACACTGATATTTTTCGAACGATTGGCAATTGAGCCGATCAAACTAATCTTTAAATATTCCTTAAAATATTTTAAAATAAGCGTATTTTACATGTTTGAACAAATAAATAAAACGATAACACAATGGTCTGTTTTTTTACAAATTAGGACTTATCTGTACCATATAATTAATTTTTTTTGGGAAGAAATTTTTCATTTTTATTGTCGACAAAATTTATCCACTGATCACATAGTCACTTGAATGTGTAATCTGAGTTACCAGAATGTAGTGATCCGTACAAGATAGTTAAAATTTACTCAAAGTCTTGCACAATGAAAAAAAAGTATTGGATATTTAATACTGTTTTTATCAACATATTGGTCAAATTTTATTTCCAGTTAAATTACCAAAAAATGTTTGCGAAACTGGATTTTTGTAATTTCAAAAAAAAATTTTCTTTTAATTGATTATAAAAAGGATAAAATTACTAAAATTTTAAATCAAGAATTTTAATAATTTTAATTTCATTATTTTTCTATGAAAATTATGTAAACTACAATATCTATCTAAACAAAAAAATTATTGAAATTCCATTTAACTATAAGAAAATTAATATTAATTAGTTATTTATTTAATTAATGTTTTTGAAAAAATTTAACTTCAAGAAATTAAATAATATGTTTAGCTTAATTTATTTGTTTTTAAGTTATTTTTTCATTATACTTGATACATTTGCACTTTAATAACTACACATTTAAACTAATTCATTTGAATTAATATTCTATTAAGTCTACCAGTGATAAACCAAAGATGAATTAAAATAAAACAAAATTTAAGAAGATTACTTTTTGAATATTCTTTTGTGGTTTAAGAATCAAGTAAAATTTCAAAAGGATAAATTCTTTTCATAAGATGAATTTATGTGTAAAAAATATTTATTTTTTATAATTAGATAAAAATAAACTTTAAATATAATCAAATGAGTAAATTAATTCTAAATAGTTATTCAGATATCGAATATTAATGCTTAAAAGTTATCCATACAAATTAATTAGTCGGTTCAGAAAAGAGAAAGTTCTGGCTTCTGAAAAAATAGATTTGACAAGAACAGGTGTAAGCCTTATCAGAAAACCTGAGTATGCTAAGCCTGATGAGAGATTGAAAAATATTTTTAGTCAATATAACAAGGAGAACTGTGAACAATTTTATGATAATATGACTTTTTCTCTTTAATATTATTTTTTTTTTTTGATAATATTTTTATTTTAAAAAATAAAAAAGTCCATTACTTGCTTGGCTTCAATAATAACCACCTGGAGGGCAAATGTATCATTTTTCCGCAACAATAACTACCTGGAACAGAAGAAATTTCATTTTCTTGATTCTGACCAGATGCTACTTATTTGGCTCAGTTTATTTTAAAAAAATTTAAAAAATAAAAAATAATCAAAATAAAAATCATTGAAATCAAAAAATTTTTAATTTTTTGTGTAAATTTGAATATCAAAATATCTAGATAATTCATTATTTTTTTTTTTAAAGATGCTAATTGAAAATAGTTGGACATTAAATAGGCGAAACAGAACTTATTGAGCCCCGAAATCGAAGACAATGCTGAGTTAAATGTTCGATTTTTAGAATGAGATATATTCATTCTTTAAATATGCTTTAGGGATTTTCCTAATTTTGCGAAAAGTAATTTTGGTTTTAATCATAAATTTTTGTATGAAACCAACATAAAAAATCACTATGATCATCAAAAACGAACTTCATCACTATTTAATTTAAATATTTTATTTGGATTTAAATTATCGTGATATTTTTTTTTGATAATTATTAATTATCTTAGATTACATTTTTTTAAACTTTCTATCATCTCAATAAAACTCAATAAAAATTAATTTTTTTATAATTAATATTGAGAGGAGTTTTTATTAAAATTACCTAGATCAGGCTTTATATCAAAAAATTTATTTACTAATGGGTTGTCTTTTGAATATAGATTTGCCAAATTTCAGAATTTTCTTGCAAATTTAGCAAAAAAGTGTTCACATTCATTGAATGCAAAAAAAAATCTCAAAAAAAAAATTTGAGTCTTTGACTCGGAATTTTGAAAAAAAAAGTCCGGACTTGAACTTGACTTGGGACTTTTAAACGACTCTGTAAAAATTACAGACCTCCTTCTTCCATTGACCTCCCACTAACCACTATTTTTCTTAAAAATATCATAAAAACTAAATTTTTTTTTCTTTAACTTTAAAATTTGATATGTAAAATCTTTATAAAATTTAAATTGATTTTGAATAAATGTAGCATTAATTGGTCTTTTTTAGACGGGGGCTATAGTATGGCTAGTTGATTCACTTAAGCTTGAATTTTTAGAGATTATGACAAAAAATATTTAAGTTTTTTTTTTCAAAATCTTAAAAAATGTCGGATTCCGGACAAGGACAAAAAATCAATTTAATAATTTTGTTTTATATTTTATTTAAAATTACTTTGAAATTTAAAAAGAAACTTTAAAAGTTAAAAAAATGGAAAAATTTCAACGAAAAGATACCCAATTTGAACTCTAATTTTAGGGCAATAAAAGATCTATATAGTTTTGCAAAAGCTAAATAAATCGAATAGAACAATATGCATTTTAAGAAATGAAAAATAAGCTCGTGAAAATAAAAAACATCTGAATTTTGCTTCTGAAACTAAACTAATGTCTATTTTCATAGACGTATTGTGTTGTCGAGGTCGACGAACTAGGTCTAAACCTAGTGACATTTCGTTTGACTAAAGCTGCTATGACAACACCCAAGAGAGCAACCACACAAACCGCTCCAACAACAGAGCCAACTATTATGGCCACATTATTCTAAATTAAAAAAAATAAACTCTTTGAAAAAAAAAAATTTTATTTAAAAAAAATTTTACCGTCAAAATAGCGCTCTCTTTGGTTTTTTTGAAATGCTCCCCTGATTCCTGATCAAAGACAACATCAGGCACTTGAGCCCTTATGGCTCTTTGCAAACTATCTAAACTTGGTCTTCGAATATCTGTCACATCAAATCTCTGGTCATTAATACCAACAGTATATCCAACATTGGACTCTTGATTTAAATCAACTGACCGTTTGCTATTGTGTCTGTCTACTTCAACATAAAAATCATCCGAGTTTACGTCTGGGTTTTCTTCACAATAAGCTTGTGCTATAGCCGACTCAAGTTTGCCATTCAACGACTCGTTATAGTTAGAAATGACAATGTTCTGTGGCAAGAGTGCTATGTCATCATAGACCGTAACTCCTGACTTGGCGAATAGTGGAATCAAATCTGATACAGTCGGTTTGGTAAACTTGATCGGATTGGGTACATTGCCATCTACCAAGTAAGTTAAAGAGACGCGTAGCAGCCGCTTGTTTTCTTTTGTGATTAGGCCGTCTTTAATTATCTTTATGTCAGTTATTCGATTTTGAGCCACATATTTGACATCGACATGGGTGTTCAGCTCGTTCCATGACTCAGCTAAAACAGAGTTCAGCACTTTGTGCAGCTCAGTGTCGCTAAGCTCAGTGACAATGTAAACCCGGTCGATTTCATAGGCATTGTAAGGACTAAAAACTAAGCTGACATTTGGTTCAGATTCTGTCTCTTTTTTGAATGCGTCATAGGTGGGCTCAGCTATGGGAATGGACTCTGGGTCCTGGCCATTTACGGACACAGTGTAGCTGAAGCCTAATACTTCATTTTGTAAGTTGTTTATGTAGTGGGCCACATTTACAATAGACACAGACACTCTAAGGCCATTCTGGGAGTCAAATTGATGCTGGTCTATTTTGGACAACCAGGCTCGCTTGATTACATTCAAAACTTGCTTGGAGTAAGTTGGCAGCGCTTGTTCGAAGAATACAGTTCTTACTTTGTACAAAAGATTGTCGTTTGCTAAAGTGCTGGATGTGGTGTTCGACGAGTCGGATTTTTTCATGATGAGTCTGGAGTTGAACATTCTGCGGCCAATGGTCTTGACTGTTTCAACGCTGGTAAAACCGCTGATTCGCAAGTAGATCTTTGAGAATGGGACTTCGTGGGAATTTAAAAATTGTTCCATCATTACAATTTCGCCATCGAGCTTAGTTGAGTTCAAGACTAGAAAAAAAATTTTAGAAAAAAAATTGAGTTTTTTCTTTTTTATTTATTAATTGATTACTTTCTGAGTTGAAAAACAAGGAAATCAAATCGGCTATTTGTAAATCGGTGTTTTCGTACCAGCCTTTGATATAGGCCACAAAGAATTCGTCAACAGCTTGTGAGCTGTGCTCATACACTGAAAACTTGTGGCTTAGTAGCTCTTTCTATTAGGATAAACAAAAATAATTAATCATTATTTTTTTTAGTTTATTTTTTCGAGGAATTAATTTTTATGATTGAATATTTTGATGAACACAAATTAAGACAAACAGATTCAGCTGGAAGTCTGTGTCTCTACTTTTGTTTTTAGTTCAAATCTTTAAATATCAAAATGTTTATTTTTTTTATCATTTGCTTAATTATAGCGATTTGGAATATTTTGATAATTTCATTTCAGCTCAGTGACAGAAACGCCATTATTTGGCATCTTGGAGTTGATGATCAATTCAAAGAGTTTATCTTTAGATATTGAAATTTTATTTTAATTAGTTGAAATAATTTATATGCTTTGTAGATTTTAAAAAATAAAATAATTAAAAAAAAACTTGTCAACTCATTAATAAAATCTATTTTGAAATTTTAACTTATAAACTGATTTTTTGTCAAGTGTATTTTGAAATTTTAAACTTCAAAGTTGTAGGAAATGTCGATTTTTTCATTTATACCTTAATAGGAATTTAATATTCAAATTTAAAAATCGATTTTATCTATGTGTTGACGAGTTTGTTTTTTATTTATTTCATTTTTTAAAATCCACATAGCATGCAAAGCATGTTACATTAAAATTATCTAAATTAATTCAAAAATTAAATTTAATATCTAAAGATAAACTGTTTGAATTAATCGTCAAATTCAAGATTCCCATTATTTTTATTTAAAATTTTAATTTTTAGAATAAAAAATTAATAAAACAAGTAAAGATTGTAATTTTCAATTTAAAAAATTTACTGATTTAATTTAGCGATTTTTCGAATTAAATTTTGAAATTTTTTAATTTAAGTTTTTTTTGTTAAGTTAAAAATGTTTTAAGTGAAAGAAAAGCTGTCAAATCTAATTTCAGCCTCTGCGAACAATTTGCAGTTGCTTTCAAATATGCACACAATAATTGAGTCTTAGATTTAACAAACTTGTTTTAAGCTCAACAGTAGAAGGTCCAGGGGTTTAAAAAACTCCTTTAATAAAGTTAAATAAAATGGCGTTGGAAGGGATTTAATAAAAAAGAAATTCGCCAATTTAATTTGAAAACTAAATTTTAGTTTTAATTTAAACGTCAAACAATTAAATTCCAACGCGCTTTTTAAAGTTCTTTTATTGTCTAAAATCTCACAAGATAATGATATTGTTTAACGCTTCATGTTTCCCAATTTTTTTTCTAGAATTCATTGTAATTTTCAGCTTCTGCTTTTAATAATACTTTTGTAAATCTAAATTTATTTTACCGTAGTTCTCTTTGCTTATATTAGCATATTTATTATTGTATATGGCACTTATTGCCGCCAACTGCTTGGAACGGCAAAAAGTTCATGTGGCCGCCACAATAACTGCTTGGAACGGCAAAAAGTTCATGTGGCCGCCACAATAACTGCTTGGAACGGCAAAAAGTTCATGTGGCCGCCACAATAACTGCTTGGAACGGCAAAAAGTTCATGTGGCCGCCACAATAACTGCTTGGAACGGCAAAAAGTTCATGTGGCCGCCACAATAACTGCTTGGAACGGCAAAAAGTTCATGTGGCCGCCACAATAACTGCTTGGAACGGCAAAAAGTTCATGTGGCCGCCACAATAACTGCTTGGAAAGATAATATTCGATATTAATTCCTCGTATTTTTTTTTAAATCAAATAAATTCAAATAAAATAACTGCTTACATTTATTTCATTGCTGGGCGGTCTAAACTCATTTGAATCAATGACATTGTCATTTTGATCTTCCAAAAAGTACAACAATCTAGTTACATTGTTGCCTAGTTCACCAATTCTCCTCTCTTTCATGGTGAATGTCAACGAAATAAACTCGATCTGAGAATAAACCTCTCTGAACTTGTTCAAAACAAGTTCGCTGATCTTGCTCTCATAGCTCGGGTCCACATAGCCGTTGAAGTCAGCAAAGTACAAGCTGTCGTAGTCTTTGGCACTTGCATCATTGCCACTGGTCAACGAGTAAGGCAAATCGAACTTGACAAACGAGTCCTGGAGCCAAGTTACTTTGGGCAATAGCTCGAACTCTTCTTGGTCGACTTGTCGTCCATGCGAGCAAATAAAATAGACAATTCTGGTCTGCAAATTGCCACCGATGTCCACCTCAAGTCTTGACTGGGTCACAAACGTGAACTCATAATTGCTGGCATAGTACTCAATGTAGTTTTTGGTCTGATAGGCAGTTATGTTCCATGTGTAGACTATGGCCTGGTGTATCACGTCTCTGTGTATGTCATTTACCTTGCCTTGCACGTACACACTAAAGCCTTTCTTCATGTCCATTAGATGAGGCACACTGTCCCACAAAATGTACTCGTTTCCGTTTGCGGACAAAAAGTTAAGCTTAGCCTTGAACTCGTTGATTATGTTTGAGCTTCGCATTCGCAAGTCGACAATTGAATTGTCCGATTTCAGTGTTATGATGAGAAACATTTTCCAATAGGACTTGCCGCTCTTGTCCACAAACTCTTGTTGACTGGCCAGTAAGAGGTGTATGCGGCCAGCCAAGTCCGGCTCGTACTCCTCAATTGTCTTCAGCATAAAGCTTTCCACTCGGTCCAAATCGCGTCTCACAACTCGCATGTTGCTGAACAATGTCAACGCTTTGTTCAACGGCTCCAGATAGTCGTTCTCACCGGGCACATTCAGTCTATACGCCAAACCAGAGTCGACTTCAATGGTCATTTTGTCGAATATGCTCCGGTCAATGGACAACACATTGTCGGCCGGCTGCTCGTTTATGTTTATCAGCACATTTAGACCGTACAGTATTTGTCTGCTCTTGTCCACGTACTCTTGCTGCAGCGTGGTATTCACTGTGACCACTTGGGCGCCAAATTGAGGATAGTGGTGCAAGAATTTGTGGAGTGTTGCGTTCTGAAGCAAGGCGTAGTGATCGCGTTGGATCCGATGAGTTGAGACAAAAGTGAAAAAATAATTTTTCGAATAGATTTGATTCGAGTTGACAATTTTGAGATGCAGTGAGGTGTTCTCGTTTTGATAGATCAATTGATCGATGAGCTGCGTGGTGTCAAAGTCAGTTTGTGTGTAAAAATCGTACACTTGATTGTCCACGCTCGCTTGCAAATAGACGTTGGTGATGGGCTGTTTGCTGGCCAGGTCGACGGCGTCCATGCTGGAGACCACGTTGACACGGACGGACTTTTTGTTGGTGAGCCAGTCGGGTCGAATGGCGTACATGCTTTGCTCGACCTTGACCTCCAATTGTCTAATATCCGACTGCACAATGGACTCGGCCACAGCCACGTCCAACAGCGACGATCTTCTGCTCCTGCCGGCGCACTGAGCAAATCCAGCGCCGGACAGCGCCGCATACACCTGAGCGTAGCTCGGCTTCACGTCGCTACTCTCGCTTTCGATGATCAAGTCCCTGGCCTTGGCCACATACGTCACTTGGGTGTTTACTTGGCTGTTGGCGCCCATGTACTTGTCCACGGCCACCGCGTAAACATCAAAACAATTGCACTCTCTGAGCTCTTGGCGCACGCTCAGCCACGTGTTCACAATGGCAGTGCGCACCTGTTCGATTTGACTGAGAGTCAGATCGTTGCACAGCGACACTGTGTACGGACTCGAGTACGCATAGGACTGCCCGGTGAACAAAGCGGCGTAGTCTATGGGCATCATGGAAAATATTGAGGTGTAGGTGTTGAGCGACGGCGTGGACACGTGACTAATCATATTGCCCACTTGTGTGACATTAGTGGCGAACGTGTAGCCCACAATTGGCATGCCGGTGTTGTCAATGGCGCGTATCGTCTCCACAAGGCTCAATTTGGTGTTCGACTGATCGAAAAGGAAAGCGCTGCGCTTGCACAGAACAGAATAGGCGCGTCGCTCGGGCGCCTCGTTGGCTATCAAGTAGCCGAATTGCCGCCGGAGCAACAGAGCGTTTTGCTGGCGATCGGAGCTCGGCTGGCCCGGCGCCCAATACGAGCTCAAAAAGGACGAGGCCACTAGTGTGCTGTTGCTCGACTGCCAGTACCAATTGGAGTATTGCTGTCTGGCGCCGATCCAGAGATCGCGCGTGTTCGTCAGCTCACCGTTGAGCCATTGGCGCACAAAGTTGTACTCGTCGGCGGACTCGAACGAGGCCAAGTGCGCGCCGAGCACCAGGCACTGGGAGCGCGCCTGGTTCCAGTCGTAGTCGGCGTCGGCGATCACTCGGTAGCAAGCGTTGCCGATCAGCGAAAACAGAGCGGGACACACGTTCCGGTTGTTGATGTTCTCGGTGTTGTAGGCCGCGTAGACATTGGCGACCAAGTCGTCGAACCTCAAGCGGGCGAGCTGAGCGGCAGAGCCGCGCAAATACAACGTTTCCTGCTGGGAGTAGATGCAAACGGGCGGCGGCGACACCACCGGCACCAGGTTCTCGCATATGGCGCCGTAGTAGGCCACTGGCTCTTGGGGACACGCGCACACAAAGCCGCACGGCTTCGGCTTGGTGCACGTGCCGCCGTTCAAACACGGACTGTTGGCGCACTCGTTCTCGACGTGCTCGCACCGAGTGCCCGTGTAGCCGCATCGGCAGCTGCATTGCCACGCCGACGCGTTCGTTTGGATGCACGTGGCGCCGTTCAAGCACGGACTCGACTCGCACAAATTGATCGCTATCTCGCAGAACATGCCATGAAAGCCCGGCAAGCACTCGCACTGAAAGCCGAACGGATTCAGCGCCACGCACAGCCCGTTGTTCTTGCACGGACTCGACTGGCACTCGTCGATGCGCAGCTCGCACAACGGCCCCGTGCGACCCGCCGGACACTGGCACCGATAGCCGAACGGCTTCACCGACACACAGGTGCCGGTCACGCACGGCGAACTCGCACAATCGTTTTGTTCCACTTCGCACCGCAGGCCGTTGTAGCCCGGCTGGCAAAAGCACTCGTACGCGTTTATCCGGTCGACGCAGGAGCCCGCGTTGAAGCAAGGCGAGCTGGCGCACTCGTTCACGTTCGTTTGACACAACTGGCCTGTGAAGCCGGCTGCGCATTGGCACACGTAGCCCACCGAGCTGCCAATGTCGATGCATGTGCCGCCATTCTGACACAGTCCGCTGGTGCACACAGACTGACGGATCTCGCAGCGGCGACCGCTGAAGCCGCTCGCGCACCGACACGTGTACATGCCGACGGACGAGGTGCACGTGCCGCCGTTCAGGCAAGGCATGGACGCACAGTTGTTTAGGATTGTTTGGCAACGAGTGCCAGTAATGCCCAGCGGACACACGCAAGTGAACGTGGTGCCGAATGAGACGCACGACGCTTGGTTTTGGCAGGGCGATGAAGAGCACGGGTCGATGGCCAGCTGACAATTGGAGCCTGTGTAGCCTGGCGAGCATGTGCATGTGTAGAAGTTTGGACCGGACGGGGTGCACTGGCCGAATGTGCACGGATTGGACGCGCACGGGTTGATTTGGAGCGCGCAATTCGAGCCGTAGAAGCCTGGCGCGCAATTGCACGCGTACGAGTTCACCAAATCGATGCATGTTGCGCCGTTAAGACACCGGTTGGGCATGCAGTCGTTTATGTTCGTCGAGCAGATGTTGCCCGTGAAGCCCGGACGACACAAGCACTGGAACAAGTTGGCCTGCGGTTGGACGCAGTTGGCGCCGTTTTGGCACGGGTTTGACGAGCATGTGTTGAACAGAGTGTCGCAGTTGGTGCCCGTGTAGCCGGCGAAGCACGAGCATGTGTAGAAGTTGAGAGATGGCTGGCACACGCCTTGGTTGCGGCACGGATTGCTGGCACATGTGTCGATGATGATTTCGCAGAAGGTTCCCGTTGTGCCCGCGTTGCATTCGCATCGGATTTGATTCAGGCCTACGGACACACATCTGCCGCTGTTTTGACACGGCTGTGACGAACAGTAGTTGATTACTGTTTGGCAATTGGTGCCAGTGTAGCCTGCCGGGCACACACATTGGTAGGTCACTATTCGGTCCAGACATTGAGCGCCGTTTAGACACGGCCTAGAAGCACATGCGCTCAATTGGTTTTCGCATCGAGTGCCGTTAAAGCCGGGCCTACATGAACAGAAATAGAAATTGGGCACATTTTGGGTGCACACGCCGTTGTTTAGACATGGATTGCTAGCACAATAGTTGATCATTATCTCGCATCGGGATCCTTCGTAGCCGCTCAAACAATCGCATGTATAATGACCAGGTACGCCCGTCGGACTGCATCCTGCTCCATTTAGACATGGATGGCTAATGCACGGATTGATCAGGAATTGACATTGAATGCCTGTGTAGCCCGATGGACATGTGCAACGATAGTCATTTAATCCCAAGAATTGACAACTACCCCCATTTTGACAATATGAAGGACACAGATTAATTATAACCTGGCAATTAACTCCGCTAGTTCCTGGCGGACATATGCATTGATATGAAATTGCACTCACTAGTGCACAAGTTCCACCGTTTTGACATGGATTAGATCCACATGGGTTATTGCGTTGTTCACAACTAAAATGTTAATTAAACCATTAAATTTGATTTCTAAAATTCAATTCGCTACAATTGTAGAATTTAGAATTGTAGCTACAATTGTAGAATGTAGAATTGTAGCTACAATTGTAGAATGTAGAATTGTAGCTACAATTGTAGAATGTAGAATTGTAGCTACAATTGTAGAATGTAGAATTGTAGCTACAATTGTAGAATGTAGAATTTTAGAAGAGTATTATTAGAAATTGTTCAACTCTGGTTAGTTCGAGTGAAAATAGACTCATAGAAACTTAATACGGATTAGTTTATACGACTTAACGAACAAATAATGAAAATGTAAAATTTTTTTGCATTTAAAATACAATAAAATATATAAATTTATTTAATTTTTTAAATTTATTTGGCAATATTATTAGGTTGAAAATAAATTGATGATTAACGCAACATAGTTAACACCTTTTTAAAATATAAAACTAAAAAAATCAGAATACAATTATAAACAATTGAATAACTTTTTTTGTCAAAGTTTTAAATTAGTTCCGTGATTGCGACATGGTGCAACATTTAAAGCTGCATCAATTGTAAATAATGTCTAAAAACCTCTACAAATTTAGCAAACCTTGATATTTGATGCAACGTTGAATGTTCCAATATGTCGCAATCACGAAACTAATTTAAAACTTTGACAAAAAAAGTTATTCAATTGTTTATAATTTTGTTCTATTCTTTTTATCTTTTAGAACTAAATTTCACAAAACCTTTTTCTATTTTCAAATATATTTTATTTTGCCTAATTTATTTTAACTTGTTTTTTAAATCTATTTTGGTTAATTGTACTAATTTTTTTTTATATTCTTAAAAAGGGCCTCAAATGCAATTCAATCGAAAGCATTGTATAACTGACTCTGTAATAATGTATTTATCCAATATTACCGATAAATCATTCTTTAATTGACCTTAATAGCTTAACTAATGATGAGACAATAATTTTTCTTCCATTTTTTTCCTAAATTCCTAATTCTTAATTAATCTTAAATTTAAAAATAAAAAACTCAAATTTAAATTCTCAATCATAGCTTTTCAAACTCATTTTTCTTCAAAGGAGATCAAAAAAATCGTATTAATAAATAAATAAATTTGTTTTCTTTTTGGTAATTTGACTAAGCTATTTCAAGTAGTCTATTTTGAATGTTACTATTTTAATGCATAGCTAAAATTGTAGAATTAAAGAAAAATTACTTTGTTCCGAAAAATCCTGGCAAACAAGAACAAGAATATGAGTTAATTCCGTTTTGACCACATGTACCTCCATTTTGACACGGATTGGAAACACAAGGATTTAATGTAAAACTACAATCGAAGCCAGTGTAGCCTGGTAAACAATTGCAGTTGTAAGACGTTCCAGTAGATACACATAAGGCATTATTTTTACAAGAATCTGCTGTGCATAGATTAATTTGTAGATTACAATTTGGACCTGTGAAACCAGGATTGCAAATACAAGAGTATGAATATTCGTTGATGCGTCGGGAACAATATCCATTTAAACATGGATTTGAGTCACATGGGTTCATAACATTTTCGCATCTTAAACCTTGGAAACCAATTGGACATGAACATTGGAAAGTACAACTAACAGGTGAAGAAGTACATGCTCCATTGTTTAGACAAGGGCTATTTGCACAATAATTAACTGGCACAGCACAATTAGTACTAGTATAGCCGCATGAACATCTGCATATAAATTGATTAGCTCCAGTAGTAATACAAGTGCCGCCGTTCAAGCAAGAGTTAATGGTGCAAGCGTCTACGATTTGATCACAATAGGGACCAGTGTAGCCTACATTACACCTGCATTCGAATGCTTGGTTGTTGTTTGAAGGTAAACAAATACCATTCGGAGCGCATGGATTATTTTGGCATGGATTTAGTTGAATTGTACAATTGTATCCAAAGAATCCCGGTGCACAAGTACACTGATACATATTCGGCAATGGTTTACCACTGATGCATGTGGCACCGTTCTGACATGGATTTGAAGCACAATAGTTAATTGTAAATTCACAATTGGTTCCCGTAAAGCCGACCAGACAAGTGCAGAAGTAGCCATTCAAGACAGAATTGCATACACCATTGTTTCGACATGGATTTGAAATACAGAAATTAACCGATGATTCACATCTAATGCCTGTATAGGCAGATGGGCATTGGCACGTATAGCTGGCTGTTTGAGGATTCGATATACATGATCCGCCATTAAAGCAAGGATTGCTTGCACAAAAGTTTATGGCCAATTCACAATTTGTTCCATTGTAATTAAATGGACACAAACACCGATAGTTTCCGTTATTTAGATCTTCACAAGTTCCGCCATTTCTACAAGGAAAGCTCTGACATGGAGCTATTCTTATTCCACAATTTGAGCTTGTAAAGCCTGGTAAACACGTGCACGAATATCCGTTTAGGAATTGAGTGCATGAACCTCCATTTAGACATGGTATTGATTGACAACTAGTTAAATAGATATTATTTAATTTTTGAGATTTTTTTTATGTTTAAAATTTACTAGTTTATTTGAATGCTACAGTCAAATCCTGTATATCCAGGTAAACAATTGCAGGCAAACCCACCTGGTGGTCTTTCAACACACGCAGCTCCGTTTTTACACACCGTATCTGTACAATAATTTATTTTAATTTCACATATGGGCCCAGTGTATCCGATAGGGCAATAGCAATTAAAGCCTAAACCATTGAGAATTTGTTGACATGTTCCATTATTTTGGCATGGATTACTATCACATTCATCTATTCTCTCTTCACATCTTTGGCCGACAAAGCCTAAAAAACGAATAAATTATTTGAATAGAAATCAAATTATATAAGTTGGAAAAAAAAATTTGAATCTAGAATGGAATGTAAAATATGTAGAATGTAGAATTGGAGCTACAATTGTAGAATGTAGAATTGTAGCTACAATTGTAGAATGTAGAATTGTAGCTACAATTGTAGAATGTAGAATTGTAGCTACAATTGTAGAATTATTGTATAATAATTATATTATCTTTTTGTATGCAATTTTTCTATATTTATTTTTTATAAAATTTAAATTACTAAAAACAGTCATTAGAAGACAATTTCTTAATAAACAAAAAAAAAATTTTTTTTTTACTTAATTTGTGATTTTTCTTTTTTCAAATTATTTTTTTATGGTATAAAATTTTTTATATTTATATTTTTACATTATTTTTTATAATTTTACATCGCCATAATTGGCGTAAATTTAATCTAATAAATAAATAAATAAATAATTATATTACCTGGCAAACAAACACATTGAAATACCAATGGATTTGCGGTTTGAGAGCAAAGACCATTATTCAGACACGGGTTAGTTTGGCATGGGTTGATCGTAAGTTCACAATTAAGTCCTGTATATCCTGCCAAACAATAGCAATTATAGGAATTAATAGATCCCACACATGTCCCTCCATTTCTGCATGGTAAACTAGCGCATACATTTACTTGATCTTGGCAACGATTATTGGTATAGCCAGGTGGACATCGACAACTAAATAAACCAGGTCCAGTGAATTCACAAGTTCCACCGTTTGCACAAACCTGAGCTTCGCATCGGTTTATTGAAATTGAACAGTTGTATCCGGTGTAGCCAGAAGGACACACACAATAATATGTACCGTACGATGAAATGCAAGTGGCACCGTTTTGGCATGGAAGTGTGGCACAAATGTTTACTTCAGTTTGACAATTGGTTCCAGTGAAACCAGCACGGCAAATACATTGATATAAATTAATGGATGGTTGGACACATATTCCACCAGTACCACAAGGGTTGGACAAACAAACATTTATTTGGGTTTCGCAGAATGTTCCTGTTACACCCGTTGGACAGAGACATTCGTAGCTATTTTGATTTGGTATAGCTCGACAAGTGGCACCATTTCGGCAAGAATTACCCAAACATGGGTCTATGGCAATCTCACAGTTTTTGCCCTGGAATGTTGGTAAACAAGTACAAAGATACATGTTAGCAAAAGGCTCTGAACAAGCTCCGCCATTTTGGCATGGGCTTGATCTACACTCATTAATATCTATCTGACATAGTGCTCCAGTAAAACCAGCAAAACACCTTTTAAATTAATCAATAAAATAAAGGCTGCATTAAAAGATGTGCAATTAATAAGTTTACCTGCACTCATATCCCAAAAGCCGATTAATACATGTACCGTGAACGCATGGATTAGACGCGCAATAGTTTATCTGGGTCTCACAATAAGTACCTGTGTAACCAGGGTAACATTGACAAGTGAATTGAGTCAAATCACCAGGAACTCGATTACAAATACCGTTAGCACTGCACGGACTTGGTATACAAGGCTAGAAAAAAAATATTAGACTTTTATTTTAGGCTTTTTTTTATTTTTACGTCATCTAGTATGGCACAAGTTGGTCCAAAATAGCCTGGTGGACAAATGCAACTGACAGCACATGGCTGATCTTCTAAACATGTTGCTCCATTTTGACAATATGTTAAGTTTGTTTGGCAGAAATTGATTCTAACTTCACAACGAGTGCCAGTGTAACCGCATGGGCACGTGCATGTAAAACCACTGGTTCCTTGTTGACTGCAAACACCGCCATTGATGCATGGACTCGAGGCGCACAAATTAATGATTGTCTGACAGCTTACACCGGTAAGACCAGGTGGACATCGACCTTTTTTAAAAATAATTTAATTAAAAATTTGAAAATTTAAATAAATTGCTATTAAAAATATAATTGGAATTTTCTGACTAAAAAAATCGATATAAGAGAAGAATTAAATTTTAAGAATGCCCCGGATCATATAAACTAATATCGGTCATATTAATTTTTGAAAATAAAAAAATAAACTTATAAAAAGTTTAAATTTCATAAATTAGACAAAAATTTTTACAAAACTTCCAATCATTTAAAAAATCACATCTAGATCACTGAAGTGTAATGGATTGACGACCTTTAGTCTCATAATTCAAATTATTTCCTTGGCCTTTTATTTGATATTTGACAATTTGAATATTTCAGATAATTTATCTTCTTGAAGAATAAACTATGAAAAGATACTTTAATAATTCTTGGCTTAATATTAAAAGATTTTTATTACTTCAATTACCTTTAATTTACTTCATTAACCTTTAAAAGCTCAAAGAAAAAGAAAAATTAAAGAGATCAAATCAACTCAAAAAAAGAAAGACTTGATAACGAAGATTCAATTTTATTCAATTAGTTTAATATGCTTTTTTACATTTTTGTATTTTTTTTTTTATTCTCATTTAATAATTAAATTTTTTGTCTTTGTTTTCTTTTTTTTGGAACTTATAAATTTACTTATCCTAAAAAGGAGGTTAATTCAATTAATAAATAACAACGAGAGTTCAAGTGATCAAACAGTCAACGTAACCGATGAATCTACCGACAAGTTAAAAACTGCAATAATTTGGCATCATATAATCTTCTCGTATGTAAAAATTGTATTTTAAATTCCATAGAACTTGTATAAAGTGCTATATTCTATTGAAAAAACTTGGTCATGCAAGCTTTGTAAAAGAAATTAATCTTGAAATTTGTATTTTTTTAAATAATTATTTTCATTTCTAATAAAATTTTATACACTTATTTCTATTTTAATTATTATTTTACAGATATTTTATCTTTCTGAAGATTAATTTTTAGTTAATTATCTTTCACAAAACATTGCTACGGAAAGAAATTTTATCTTTACGCAGCATTTTTCAAAAATTTAAAACCTCAAGATAACTAACATGATTTTCTCTAATAAATATAAATAAAATAAATACACATACAAAAAAAAGAATAAAAAAAAATAGACAAATTTTATTTTATCCTAGACCAAAAATGGTATTTTGGAGCGATGAATCATAAATGAAAGAAGGATTTTTTAACTCAGATTTATTATTACTTTTAATCTTTCTGAAGAAGCTTGGTTTTAAAAATTTTGGCGATAAATAGATTTAATTAAAATTAATTTCTCACATGATTAAAAGTTTAAAAAATCTAATTCTCTCAGTAATTAAATCTCAATCATTTAAATTTTAAACTGTACTTACAAACATAATTTAAAGGACTTAAAAATTGGCAAGTGCCCTGTCCGCATGGATTACTCGAACAGGAATCAAATCTGTTCTCACAATTAGAACCAAAAAATCCCTCATTACAAACACATCTAAAAGATTGCAAAAAAAATTTTAAATTAATTTCAAAATTCAAATTAAATAAATATTTTTCATACAGGTACATATTTGGGAATGGCGTAGTACATCTTCCATTAATGCACGGATTTGATAAACATTCATTAATATCGTTATTGCAAGTGAGTCCATTGAAGCCAGGTCTACATTGACATTGCCATAAATTTGCTGATGTTTGAATACAAGCTCCATTTTGGCACGGATTAGACAAACAAACGTCTATTTGAACTTCACATCTATTTCCAGTAAATCCAGGTGGACAAGAACACATGTAAATTACGTTTTGGTTGACTACTTGTTCGATACACTGACCGTTAACGCATGGATTAGATGCACAAACTCTAATTTCACTTTCACAATTATTTCCTGTGTATTTGGGTGGACATCTACAGTAGAAAAGTCCTGGAGTATCTGATACACATGTACCGCCATTCAAACACTGACTTGGATTTTGACATGGATCAATTCTGATTTGGCAATTGGAACCTTGAAAACCGGTTGGGCATACACACAAGTATCTGAGGCCAGAATAGTCATAGCAAGTGCCGCCGTTTTGACATGGTCCACTTGCGCACGCTCTAAGTAATAAGCTGCAATCGAAGCTTGAATATCCAATTGGGCAGCTACACGTAAATCCACCTTGTGATAAATCAGTGCAATTTCCTCTAACACACGGATTGCTCTCACAAGCTGGAATGCGCTGATTACAATAAGTTCCTCTAAAACCAAATGGACATATGCAGATGTAATTCAATGAATTGGGAACGACTTGACATGTGCTTCCGCTAGCGCAAAGGTTATTCGTGCAAGGGTTCAAGAAACTTTCACAAAAAGTTCCTGTATATGAAGTTGGGCATTGACACACGAATGAATCTTTTTAAAAAAAATTATTATCTCAAATTTTTCTTTATAAAAAATACACAATTTCTTTCTAGATTAATTGTAATATAAATGTATCTATAAATGTAGGAATGTAGCTACTATATTTTTTTTAATATAAAATAGGTGATAAGTATTGGAAGAATTGTGGCGATGAATCAATTCTTCCAATACTTATCACCTATTTACTATTTCAATTTCTATAATAAAAAATTAATTTATATTTTATACACTTATTTTTAATTTTATACACTTATTTCTATTTCTAATAAAATTCTGATACGACTGACTCGTGGTCAAGCCACCGGTCAGCCACCGGTCGGAAATTTTTTTAAAAAATTTTTGTTTTAAAATTAAAAATTTACTGGGTCGATTGTTGAAGCAAGTTGCCCTGTTTCTGCAAGGATTGCTTGCGCACACATCTATTAAAGTCTCGCAATAAGTTCCGGTAAATCCTGGAATACATAAACACTGAAATCCAAAGTTCAATTCCTAAATTAATTACAAATCAATAAAAACTTTTAATAAAAATTAAATAAATGTTTACATTATCCTGACAAATGCCATTGTTTAGACACGGATTGCTTTCACACGAGCTGATTTTCAAATTACACAAAGGCCCAGTAAAACCAATGTCACACACACAATGGTATCCATTTATCATATCAAAACATTCGCCATTTTGACAGGGATTCGATAAGCACTCGTTTATTTGCCTTTCACATCTTTCACCAGTGAAACCATGTTGACAGCTGCATCTGAATGAGCACGAATTTGGTTGACTCGATATGCAAACACCATTATTTAAGCACGGATTGCTACCTAAAGCGCATAAATCCAATGGAGTCTGACATAAATTTCCAGTAAAGCAAGGCGGACAATAGCAGGTAGGTACACCAGGGGTTATTTCGTAGCAAGTTCCTCCATTGCAATAATTTGCAGTACAAGATGATACGTACTGGGTGCAAAAAGTTCCTGTCCATGGTCCCGTACATTGACACTGGAACACATTTGGTCCAATCATGGTACATGCGCCGTTATTTTGGCATGGATTATTTGCGCACAAATCAATGAATTGACTACAAGTAGCGCCTGTGTAACCAATATTGCATGAACATGTGTAAGTATTTGGCGAACTAACTACACAAATGCCATTGGAACTGCATGGATTTGATAGACATATGTTGATAAGATTGGAACAGGTTGCTCCAGTCCAACCTGGAGCGCAGTTACAGTTATAACTACTGCCTGAAGTCTGACAACTTCCTCCATTCAAACACGGATTTGTTGTTTGACATAAATTAATGATGTTTGAACATGTTGAACCAGTAAATCCAGCCGGACATAAACATACATAAGTAGAAGTAGATGTTGGTATGCATTGTCCATTGTTGTTACATGGATTAATTTGGCATGGATTTAAAACAGTCTGGCAATTTTTGCCTGTGTACTGTGCTGGACAAACACATGCATAATCGCATACGTTATTTGCTGATGGAAAACAAACACCTCCATTAAGACATGGCGCACTGCTACACTGATTTACTCTGGTCTGACACATTGAATCTGTGTATCCACATGGACATGTACATCTATAACCATTTACCAAATCAGTGCAAGTACCTCCATTAATACATGGCCCACTGGAACATTCGTCTATGTCGATTTGACAATTTATTCCGGTATAACCTGGCAAACAAGTGCAAACAAAGCCATTTATTGTTTGACTACATATTCCTTGACTGCCGCAAGGATTTGAAGTGCAAAAATTAACCAGAGTTTGACAATTTGATCCAGTGTAACCATTCGGACAGTTACAAGTCAAATTTAATCCAATTTGAGTACAAGTACCACCATTTAGACAAATTCCAACGGAGCACAAACTTATTACAGTTTGACAATTAGTTCCTTGAAAACCAGGAGGACATCTGCAAGTATATGTTCCAGGAATGGATGTTAAACAAGTTCCACCATTGGAACAAGGTGCGCTTACGCAAAAGTCAATGAATGTTTGACAATTAGTTCCAGTAAATCCATTGAAGCAAGTGCAGCTATACGATGTCAGTGAATCTATACATACTCCATTTTGACATGGACTTGAGGCACAAGGACTAGCTCTTATTTCGCATCTTTGTCCTGAGTAACCTGACGGACACTGGCACTGAAAAAATGGGCTTATATTTGACACTGTACATGCACCCGAGTTAAGACATGGATTTGGATTACATGCAATATTTGTTCCGCAATTGACACCCGAATAAGGATAAATACAGGTACAACTAATTAGGAAAAACTAAACTTTGATAAAATTTAAATCAAAAAAAGAAATTACCTCCAAGAGCTACCGATGGATGAGCATATACCGTTGTTTAGACAGGGCGAACTCTGACAGTTGTCTATTCTTATTTCACATCGAGTTCCTGTCCAACCATCAGAACAAATACAAGTAAATCCGTTAAGTGTAGACACGCATGTAGCCTGATTGTAGCATGGTAGAGTGGTGCAAAGATTGATTGTTTGTTCACAATTTGTTCCAGTGTAACCAGCAGGACACAAACAAGCATAGCCATTGATTATCTCGTTACAAGTGCCATTGTTTTGACAAGGCTGACTAATGCAATTGTTAATTCTAAATTCACATCTTAGACCAGTGAAAGAGTTAGGGCATGCACACACGTAGGAATTCAATGTGTTCAAGCAGCTACCTCCATTGAGACACGGCGATGAATCACAGTTCTTTGAAAATTTATATTTTTTAAAAATTAAATTTCAAAAATAATTTTAGATATTCTACGTTTATTTGAATATTGCAGTTTAATCCGGTAAAGCCCGGGGGACATGTGCATGTGTAGCCGAAAATTTGATCTACACAAGTTGCGCCACCAAAGCATGGGAAAGAATCACAAAAACTTATTCGTGTCTCGCATCTAGATCCAGTAAAACCATTCGGACAAATGCAACTATTAAAAAAGAAAAACATTAAAATTAATTAATCATTTATTTTCGTAGATTACATTAGTCCACATCCTGAATTTTGACATGCTCCACCGTTCATGCATGGGTTTATAGAACAAAAATTAATTTGTGTCTGACAATTGGTGCCAGTAAAATCACATGGACATGTGCATTGATACGAACCAGGTGATGCTAAATACGAAAAAAAAATTAACATTTATTGGAATTTTAGAAAAAAAATTGTTTTATTACGAGAACTGCAGTTTCCTCTCACGCATGGATTTTGACTGCATGGATTTATGACCAACTCACAATTGGTGCCAGTAAAGCCAAAATTGCATGTGCTTTTTTAAATAATTTAATTTGAGATTTTTTTCTAGACTATTTAAAAATGTATTACCATTGGTAAGATGTTCCTAGTTGGTTACATATACCGCGACCATTACATGGATCAGGTTGACATACATTTATTAAATTTTGACAGCTAGAGTAAAAAATAAATTATTAAAAAGCTTTAAATTTTTTCAATTTTTACTTAAATCCGGTGTAACCAGGTAAACAAACACAACTGTATGTAAATGTCGAATTAAAACAAAGTCCATTATTTAGACATGGTCTTGATGAACAAGGATCGACTATGATGTTACAATTTGGACCACTGTAGCCCACTGGACATATGCAATTGTAACCATTGACAATTGGCTGGCATGATCCTCCATTCTGACAAGGCGTTGAAAAACAATTATTGATAAAAGTCTGGCAATTGTTTCCGGTATAGCCTGTTAAACACTGGCAAGTGTAGCTTCCGGCACCATTGTCATTGCAGATACCATTGTTGAGACATGGATTTGAATCACACTGGCTAATGTAAATTTCGCATCTTAAACCAGCATAGCCCGGTGGACACTGACACTGAAATCCGCCAATCAATTGAGTACACTGTCCATTGACACATGGATTTGGCGAGCAGTAATTAATCATCACATTACAATTCGGACCTCCATATCCCTTTTAATTATTTGAATAAAAAAAATTAATTGATTTTTTTTTAATAATTTTAAACTTTGACTTACAGTGTTACAATTGCATGTGTAAGAATTAACACCCTGTACACAAAATCCGTTTGGTGAGCACGGATTACTAAGACAATAGTTTATAATGCTTTCGCATCTAGTACCAGTGTAACCAGGTGGACATAAACAAGTCCATGAGTTAAGAGAATTTTGGCAAAGCGCATTGTTCAAGCAAGGATTTGACGAACAAACATTTATCATTATTTCACAGAATTGTCCCGTATAGCCAGGCGAGCAGGTGCAAACATAACCACCAACTAAGTCTTGACAGAAACCATTGTTTCCACACGGACTACTCAAGCATTCGTTTACATTAACTTCGCAATTAAATCCAGTCCAGGCTGGGGGACAAGTACAATTGTATCGATTAGCTCCTAGTTGATTGCATAAGCCACCATTAGAGCAAGGATTGCTTTCACAGACATTCACAGCTATTTGACAGTTTGTTCCGGTCCAGCCAGCTAAGCAAGTGCAAGTGTAGCCTGATGTGGGAGATAATTGAAAGCAAAGACCACCGTTTTGGCACGGTTGAGATGAACAAACGCTTATGCTGATCTCGCAATTTCGGCCAGTGAAATTTGGCAGACACTGACAAACAAAACCTGAGCTTGTCGACGTGCATATACCATTGTTTAAGCACGGAGCACTAAGACAAAAGTTTACTGTGTTTTCACAAAATGTCCCGGTAAATCCTGCAGGACAAACACAAGTGGCCGAGTCCAATCCTGATACGCATGTAGCTCCATTTTGGCAAGGATAATTCAAACAAAAGTCGATGAGAACATTGCAATTTGGTCCAGTCCAACCAGGATTACAGGTACAGCTTATTTTTGCAAATTATTATTTCCAATTTATTTTAAATTTAATAATTACTTGTAGCTGGAAACAAAATTGTTACAGACTCCGCGGAAACAAGGTGATGACAAGCATGGATTTACTATATTACTACAAATCGGACCAGTATATCCGAACGGGCAAACACAAGCAAAGCTGTTGAGAAAAAGTAAATTAAATGAATTCTTAATTATAAAAAATTAGTTAAGTTACTTTGTATTTTGTTGTAAACAGGTGGCTCCATTCAGACAAGGGTTGGATTGACATGCATTTATTATTGAACCACAAAGAGGACCAGTGTAGCCTGTTGGACACACACAAGTAAATGTGCCAATTGATGTACGTGAGCATACACCATTATTTAAGCATGGATTCGATGCACAAATGTCAACAACTAGATAAAAAATATTATTTTTGTTTTTATGCAGCAAAGAATTAAAAACAGCAGCATCTCTAACGAATAGCATGATTCAGAGAGCATTCTAGTGAAAAATATTGAGAAGGATGACAAAAATATTAGCAAGAAAATCAGTGAATGAAATCTCTCTTTTATCTTTAGGCTTTGCTTTTATCCATCTGGAAATGGTTATTAAATTTTAAAATATTTTAAAAAAATTTTATCCAAAAATCCCGTTAAAAAACTAATTCATACCAGAGTACCATAAAATAGCTTTTCATTTTTTGAGTTTTTTTTTCTCGAAAATTACTTAATTAATTATCGTCTTTTTATCAATAAAATTAGAATTATTGTGATCGTTAGGTTAATCAAAGTTTAATCTAAAACTGAAGAATTTAATGTTATTTTTGGAATAGAAACTGAAATTGATTTTTTTGTTTATGCCTAAAACTAATTCTGAAAAATTTGTAAGCCGATAAAAATTGTGTCAGCTAAATTTATTTTGAAAAATTTTAAAAAATATTACAAACCAATCTTGCTTTATATTTTTACAATTTTATCTAACCAAAAGTATCTAAATATTTTGATAATTCTTATTAAGGTTTTAAAAATAAAATAATCAAATAATTATGAAATGTGGAAAAAAATTGAAAACTGCGTTCAAATCATTTAAAAAAAAAATGATTAAAATAAAAAAACAGTGTCAGGTCCAGAAAGAACCGATCTCAGTAACAATTTGGATAATTCTATCTAATTTTATTAAAATATTGCTCAATTTATTCAAATGTTCACTTTTCCTTAAATTTATTTCCAAAGTTTCACTTGAAATTTCGGACTCAAAAAAATTCCATTAAAAAGAATTAGACAGTAAATAATAATTACTTTGTTGACAAGCAGTACCGGTTGTACCAACTGGACATATACAATTAAATGATCCGACCAAAGGAATGCAAGTACCGCCATAATTGCAAGGATTTGTCTGACAAAAATTTATTTGATTTTCACATCTAGGGCCAGTAAAGCCTAGAGGACAAACACAACTATACCCTCCATTATTTAACTCGAAACAACTAGCTCCATTTAGGCAAGGATTTGACGAACAAGCCATAATTCTAAATTGACAATTTGTTCCATAGTAGTTAGGTGGACATTGACATGTGTAAATGCCTTGGGTCGAGTTATTGATGCATATTCCCGTAATACAAGGCTGACTGTCACAATAATTGATAAGCACGTTACAATTGGTGCCAGTGTAGCCTGGATTGCATATGCATGCATATGTACTACCACTCTGGGTACAAAATCCATTAGAACAAGGATTTGGATTGCAGTAATCGATTCGATTTTGACAACTTGATTTTTTATAATAATAATAGAATTTTTTCAATTTAAGATTTTTTTGTTAAGCATTACTTGACTCCAGTAAAACCAGCTAAACAGCTGCATGAGTAGAAATTTAGAGAATTGTAGCAAATGGCGCCGTTTCGGCACGGATTACTTAAACAATTGTCAATTAAATTCTGGCAAAAGCGTCCAGTAAAGCCGGTACGGCAAACACAGCTGAAGTCAAATTGGCCTTGAACTTGGACACATGTAGCGCCATTCAAACAAGTCACTGAACTGCAAGGATCTACTGGAATAGTACAAGTTGGACCAGTAAAGCCGATTGGGCATCTACACACATATCCATTGACAATTTGTGAACATGTACCACCGTTTGCACAAGGTGAAGAATTGCAATAGTTGATTATTGAATTGCAAAATGTTCCTGTGTAGCCTGGAGGGCATGTGCATTGAACTGCACCACCAGTAGATGAACAAGAACCACCGAAACCGCACGGAGAACTTAGACAATAGTCAATGAATGTCTCACACCGGGGGCCTGTGTAAGGAGATGGACAAAAACATTGCTATATATTAAGCATTATGAATAGTTTATATAAACTTTTATAAATTTTACATAAGTTCCAATCAGATTGTTACAGGAACCACCATTTGTGCACGGATTACTGGCACAATTGTTTATTAGAACGTTACATAATTGACCAGTGTAGCCAAAGTTACAATTGCATGCAAAATTATTTCCAAATGGCACACAAATTCCGCTAAAGCATGGATTTGAAGCACAAGGATTAAAAATGGTCATACAGCTTGAAAAAACAATAAAATAAAATTGATTGGTAAATTTTGGATATATACTTTTGTCCGGTGAAACCAGGCAAACATGTACAGAAGTATCCGTATGTGCCATTATTGAAGCTAGTGCATTGGCCGTTTCCACATGGTGAACTAGTACACGGATTTACTTGAACGTTGCAAAATGTACCAGTAAACAAAGGTGGACAAATGCATGAGAAACCTGTGGCGTTATTGATGCACAAACCATTATTATGACATGGACTTGAAGCACAGAAGTTAACTAAATTTTCACAATTAAAACCATTGTAATCTTTAATGAATAAATATTTAGTAAATAAATTTATTTCGGTCTAATCTTTAGTTACTTGATGGGCATTGGCATGAGTATTGACCAGGACCAGTTTGTCTACAAGTTCCGCCATTGCGACATGGATTTTGGGCACACAAATCGATTACAGTGTTGCAATTTGGACCTGTGTATCCTTGAAAGCAGTTGCAAGTGTATTGAAAATTATTCAAATTGGAACAAAATCCATTTGAACATGGATTTGAATTACACGGATTAATTCTTGTCTGGCAATTGAATCCACTAAAGCCAATTGGACATTGGCAAGTATAGCTACCCAAATTATTCAAGCATGTAGCACCGTTTAGACATGGATTGCTATTACAACCATTCAACGTGACCGAGCAAGTTGAACCAGTGTATCCCTGTGGACAAGTGCAAAAAAATTGACCAGGCGATGGCTGATTACAAGTTCCGCCATTTTGACATGGATTAATTTGGCACAAATTAATCACAGTCTGACAAAGATTTCCTGTGTAGCCAGCTAAACATGAACAGGTGAAACCAACACCGCTGTTGAACGTATCAAAACACAGCGCGCCATTTTGACACGGATTTTGTGTTTGACAGACGCTAACAGTCAGCTCACAAAAAGTACCAGTGTAACCTTGATTAAATTTTTTTAAAAATCCTAAATCTTTCAAAATTGACGCGTACCTGATGGACATGTACATTGGTAAGTGGCTGGTGCAGGCTCAGTACAAGTACCTCCATTGAAACAAGGCTGAGACAAACACTCTGGTATGTCTTGTTCACAGTAAAGGCCAGCATATCCTGGTCGGCATACACACACTGCTGATGTTATATTCTGAACTAAGCAACTAGCTCCGTTGTAGCATGTTGTAAGCGAACATGGATTTACCACAATCTGACATCTGTCACCTGTGTAGCCAGCTGGACATATACATCGATATCCATCCAAATTACTGTTATTCAACAACAAACAAAGACCATTATAAAAACATGGACTTTTAAAACAAATGATACAAAATTTTTCTTTTAAATTTTCTTTTCTTGGCAATTTACTTGCTATCACAAGCGTATCTTCTAAACTCACATCTCGGGCCGTAAAAATTAACTGGACAAATGCAGTTAAATCCATTTTGAGTTGATGTACAAGAACCACCATTAATACATGGCTGACTAGCACAAAAATTAACTTGTTGCGTACAAAATGGACCCGTAAAGCCTGGGGAACAAAGGCAAGTGATTGAAAAATTTTGGCTCTGACTACAAATGCCATTCTGAAACAAAAATATTAAACAAAATTAAAAAGAAAATAAATAATTAATTTCGGATAAAAAAATTAATTTTTTTGTTGAGATACGTACAATACCACATGGATTAGACGCGCAAAGATTGATCAACTGTGAGCAAGTATTTCCTGTGTAGCCAAAAGGACAGTTACAATTGAAGCCAGTGCTTGTTGGAATACAACTTCCAACGCCACAAGCATTTAAGCAAACATTAGTCTCGCATCTTGTTCCCGTGTATCCCAAGGGACATTGACAAATAAATTGACTGCTTGATTGACTGATGCAAGTGCCGCCATTAAGACATGCGGGTGAGAATTGTTGGCAAATGTCAATACTAAACTCGCATCTCGCCCCTGAATAACCTTGTGGACATGTGCAAAAAAAAGAATTTCCTAAATGTGTACAAGAAGCGCCATTAAGACAAGGTGAGCTGGCACATGAGTTAACCATTACGTCACAGTTTAAGCCCGTATAGTTCGGATAGCAGTTGCATTTGTATCCAGTCGTATTCTGAAAGCATAGACCATTTATGCAAGGGTTTGATGAACAAAACTCAACTTGAATCAATGAATTGCATAAAGGTCCTGAGTATGCTGGTGGGCATACGCAATAAGCAGTGGTCGAATTAGAAAAACACGTTCCTCCATTGAAACATGTGGTCAATGAGCACGGATCAATTTGATTTTCACAATTATTTCCTTGATAATTGCTGCTACAATCACAAATGTAGCCATTAGCTGTGTTGGTACAATATCCGCCATTTAGGCATGGATTCGAAGAGCAGTAGTTTATTGGCTGATTACAGTACTGGCCTGTGTAGCCTGGCTGGCAAGTGCATACAAAACCGATTCCTGCTATACTGGTACATGTTCCTCGAGAGCACGGATTTGGCTGGCAAAAATCGTAAATTATCGAGCAGTCCGAACCACCATAACCGAGCGGACAACCACACAAATATTGATTCAATGATCCAAAGCAAGTACCTCCATTTTTGCATGGATTTGATCCGCAAACATCAATCAAAATTTCACAGTCGTTGCCCTGAAAACCTGGTCTACAATCGCATGTATATGTGTTCAAACCACTTGTGCATGGTGCTCCATTTTTACAAGGAAAAGAAGCACTTAAATTAAATTAAATAAATTAAATTCAAATTTATTGTTTGACTTTATTTACCAGTTGTCTGCTACTACATTGCATGACTGTCCAGTCCATCCTTGGTTGCAATTGCACTCGTAGCCTTGAACAGTGCCTGGTCGAGGAATACAAACACCATTGTTGCATGAAACAGAGCTACATAAATTGACTTGTATTTCACAATATTGGCCAGTATATTCAGACTGGCACAAGCAATTGTAACCACTTAATGAACTAACGCATTGAGCATTATTTTGACATTGATGGGATACACAGTTATCTATTCGATTTTCACAATATAGACCACTGAATCCCGTCGGACAACAGCATTGTTTGTTGAAGCATGTTCCACCATTGTAACAACCTCCGTTTGTGGCCAAATTGTTTGGACAATCTGGATCAAACATTGGTTGAATGGATTTCTGATTGCAATTAGGACCGATCCAGTTTGTTCGGCATATCCTATTTCCATTGTTGGTACACGTCCAGTGTCCATTAATGCAATCATCGCTCTGTTGACATGTTACATTACAATATGGGCCGTACAAGTCAGTAGGACATAGTTTTTCGCATCGAAAGCCAAATGTTCTATACAAAATTTTCATTACAAAATTTGAGACATTTTTATCATTTAGCTCTTACCCTGGTGGACACTGACAGATTAAATGGCCTTGGCTATTCGAAGTACATGTACCTCCATTGAGACAAGTGTCGCTATAGCAATTTAAGATAGTTGAGCAAGATATTCCTCCGAAACCTTAAAAAAATTTTAAAAAATTTATTTCTTTATTTGGATTCTATATTTTACCTTTCGGGCAGCAGCAAACTGGGGATTGAGATGACACGAAACAAAATGACCCATTTATAAAGTTACATTGTGAGTCTAAATAGGAAAAAAGATCAGCAATTTTCTTTATTAATTATTAATTTTAATAACATCGTAAGAAAAATATAAATAAAACTAGAAACCCATTAAAAATAATCTAATACCCAATTAGGCGATTACAGTGGTGACTTAATAATATAAACCTTGATCTAAACTCTAAAATTCTTTGATACAATATTTATTGAGTGATTGAAATTTTTTATATTCTAAACCCTACACGATTATATTAAACACATATTATAAATTTGTGATACATCTAAAAAACTCTGTGCCAAAGTTAAAATTATCTAATTTCAAAAACTTACTGACTGTTTAATTTAAATAGAAATTAAGTTTAAAAATAGAGACTAAAATTTTTCTTCAAAATTATTACTTTGCTCAGGGGTGCATCCATTGATGTTGAAATCAATTATGTCACATTCAGGACCGGAGTAGCCATTCAGGCACAATTTTCTGCCGCTTACCGGATCACAAGTATAATGACCGTCGCATGAATCCTGTGGAACACAGTTTGTATTGCATCCTTCATCATACCAATTGTTGTCACAGAATGAAGTAATGCCAATCGTAATACTAAAATATTTGGTTAGCTTGTTTAATTAGAGTAATTTAATCTGTTACTTAGTCGCCGGCACAGTTGTTCGATTGCCAAATGATGGAATGGTGTAATAAATTGGACCAGAAGCTCCTTGTAAATTGAAAGGAGTTTGTATCCTAAAATCAATGCGAATAAAATCTATAGGGTTTAATCTGGATGTAATTTCGTTATAAATTCCAATTTTAAGACGATATCCGCTTGCCTTTTAAAAAATTTTAGTCAATTTTTCACAAAAATAAAATAAAAAAATTACTTGATAATTTCCGCTAAATTCTAAAAGAACCGGATTTTCGGTGTCGCCAGCAATTGGCGTTGGAAATATCATACTACTGGCACCGTTTATGGCTGACAAACTGCGTCTACCATACGGACACACATTAAAATCAGCATTACTTTAAAAGAATAGAAAAAAGTTTATTTTAAATTTATTTGATTGAAATAATAAAAACCTCTGGTAGCTGTCTAAACAAAGAGTGACCAGAGTGTTACATCTTAAAGTACAACTGTTGTTTGCTCTTAGCAGATTTCCATTACAGCAGTTTCCGTGAAAGTCCTTGTCTGTTGGGTTTGTGTAAGACCTTAGATGAACTGCTATTTTGCCACTCGCTTCAATATTCTTTAAAGAAAATTGTTATTTATTAAATTTTTCTATATAGGTGATTGACTATATTTACTTGTATCAAAGCAGTAAACAGTAAAACAGCAAATATGAAAGTTCTCATATCTGATTGACAATTCCGATTAAATGAACCGGCTTTTGGAGCGCTTTTTATGTACATACAATTTATCTATTATTAATAAAAATTTATTTATTTAAACAAAAAAAAAAAAATTAAATAAAACAATAATGCTTTAATGGCTCGGTTGCCAGGTAATTCGAAATAGATTTTTACTTAATCTGAAATCATGAAACAGAAATGAAGAAATTTTGTTTAAATTTAAAGCCCAACTAAATTTCAAAAGTGGCTATAATGAGTCTCAAAAAAATATATAACTTAGTCCACTATGAATTGAAAATAATTAAGATTTCTTTTTTTTAATGAAACAATATAGTTTTCAAAATTTCTTGATACTAAGCATGAACGTTCTTGTGATTCTCGAAACGAATTGAAGTAAAAACAATAAAAAAAATTGAATTCAATTGAAATATTTCAAGAATTGTAGTCATACAACAACTACAAAAACCCAAATCCAATCATTTACGCTGACCGATGGAGTCAAGCGCCAGTTTAATTAATCATTGTGGTTAACATGAAATCTGAGGATACGAATTTGACAGTATACCTTAAAGACTTTATTAAAAAAAAAAAAAACAATAAATTTTTGGCTAAAATCTCGACTATTTAAGCTACAAATTGAGCTAAGTTTGATTTTGACTATTAATGATATTCTCAATATTTGGTTTGTGACTTAAAAATCTAATTAAGTTGTAATAAATTTAAGTAATAGTAGTAGTGGGTGAATATTTGAGTTCCCAAAAAAAAAGTTACTCGAATTTATTTACGTTCTTTTTTTTCTAATAAAACTGGCTTTTCATTTTAAATATCACCTTTATATTTAATTTAAATTTTGCCCACAGACTTAAACCATTTTTGATTAAACAATTGGTGTAAGTTAATTTAGGTGCAAATTTTAAGTCACAATACAGCGGGGATTTAAATTCTATTTTTCGAATGAGAATAAAAATCCATCTTTTTATATGATGGGATATTTTTTTAAGAGAATACTAAGAAAATATTCAAGAGCCTAATTTTAAAATAAAATTAAAGAGCTAAACAGAACTCTTCTAAGAATAGGCCGAGTAAATCTTGTCAAAATTGCTCGAGCAATATTTACCAAGATTAAATTATATTTGGAAAATACAAATCTTTAATTAACCATTTGATAAGATAGAACAAGTGTGTTTGGTTAAGTGAATCGTTTGGCTTGAGGACAACAATCGAGCAAATGGAAAAAACAAAAAATAAAACACTTCAATCTCATCCCTAAGTCAACATGTTCAGAAAAAATTTTAAAATATGTTTATTTATTTTTTCAAATTTCCAAAAAAGCTTCAACTACCGAAAAAAATAAATCACAAAATCTTGACTGTTCCAAGAGACAAAAACAAATTTTTCAGAAATTGCTTAGAAAAAAGAGAAAAAAAGTTTTTGTTGAAAGTAGTGGTGCTGAGCGATTTGAAAAGATTCCGCGGCCAACTGATCTGAATTTAAGCAATGCTAAAAAGAGACTAGCTTTGGTTAAATATATTGAATTACCGCAATGGTTTAGATTGAGGCCACTGAATTAAGCAATGTAAATATGATTTTGAAATTATTCCATAAACAAATAACTTGGTCTATGGTTGAGCTGCTATTTGTCATGGTTACGTTAGTGTTTTTCTAAAGGTGTGTGTTGAATCAATAATCGAGCTTTAATTTAGATGGTACACAAATATTAAATCGACTCTTGCACTCGAGTTTCTTAAGCCGATTTGTTTTATATTTTATCTTGATATGACAAATTTCAACAAATTTTTTTCTCAGGTTTAATAGGCTTTTTGTTTTAAGAAAATTACTTTGACAAATAAAATGGCCAAATATTGAACGGGCAAACAAATATTTAGATTATGCACCGCTCTCTTGAAAAGTTTTTACTCAATTTTTTCATTTTTTAAATAAAACTTTATTTAAATACTTGAATTCATTTTTATGTACCTTAGTCCAATTAGACTGAGATTAATAGTCTAGCTTAGCATTAATTTCAAATTTCTAATCAGCTACCAAATTCAAGTTGTTCAAGACAAACTTTTAAAAATCACCTGAAACAATTAGAGATTCTAATCAGAAGTATTTTTTAAAGTTTTTACTCAATTTTTTCATATTTTAAAATAAAACTTTATTTAAATACTTGAATTAATTTCTATGTTCCTTAGTCCAATTAGTCTGGGATTAAAAGTTTAGCATAACCTCATTTATTCAAGTTGTGCAAGACAAACTTTTAAAAAACACCTGAAACAATTAGAGATTCTAATCAGAAGAATTTTTAAAAAGATGCGTTAATAATTTTAAAATTTAGGCGAGAGAAAAAATCAATTTTAGAAAATTTTACTTCCTCTGAACATAATCTGTAACTGGATTTCCTGAATTAAAAAAATCCTAATTAAAATTTTAATTTCAAAATCAATTAACCTGATTTGTGAGACTAAATTACCGCAATTAGACTTGGATAATTTTGAATAGAGCCTGGCACGCAAATTAAATCCAAACTATTGTTCTGTAAATAGCCAGTTGTTAAGAAGCTGAACATAAGAGGACACTGAAAACAATTTTTAAACAAAAAAAAATTTTCTTTAATTACTAGAGCAACGTAATTAAAATTTATGCTTTCCTGAGTATTTAATTCAATTAAAAAAAAGACCGACTAGTGTTGAACAAACAAGGCTCTTGCTGAAGGCAGATATTCTAGCGTGAAAATGTCTAGTTGCATTTTGAAAAGCTTAAAAAACAACTATTTGAATGTTAATTTATATGAGAATTCAATTTCTCTTAAACAAATCTTAAAAAGTATGTAAAAAACAAAATTACGGTAAGAACAAAAATTCTGAAAATTTACTCTTTTTTTAAAGCGTTTCTTACCAGTTTTATTTTGTTTTCTAATATTTGGTTTCAATCCTATTGAAATTGTAAATTTATTTTTGTTCCATTTTGAAAGTTTTCTTTTTTATTTAAAGTCTAGAAAATTGCAAATTTTCAAATAGAAATTAGATTTCAAATCACTTGAAATTCCTTCTGAATAACTCTTATTTTTTACCTAAGAGTATTTTTGCCAAAGCGTTGTTCACAACTATTTTTTTTATTGTCTAAATAAACACTTAGATTATTTTTGTATGCCATTGCAGTTTTATAAAAAATTTGTGCAACTTTAAACAACAATTAAAGCCACGTTTATCTCGCCAAAAGTTCAGTAAAAAATTTGCCAACTGAACAACGCCTTAACCAAACCATCACTACAGAAACGAGTTTAGTTCGATTGGACAACTTAAACTTGGCAAAGAAAAAAATAAAGGCAGAATTTTGAAGGATTTGACTTTGTCGAAAAACGCCTGAGGAAATTCATTTGCCTCATAAAATTCGTGATTTTTACAATCAAATATTCTCATATTAAAATATATTACTTAATATTTGAATAATGACAAAATTAAGTAATATCAGGAATTTCGTGAAATTATTCCTAGTTTAAGGTTATTAAATATTTTAAAATATGGTCAATTAAATTTCAGCGCAATATCGATTTTCAATGTTAATTTACTAGTTTTAAATTGATTTTTTAAGATGACAATGCTACCTAGATTAAATAATCATGAATTTATTTTTATTCTAAATTAAACAAATGTGAGAAAATTGATTATACTTAATCATAAAATTAATTACGACATTGTAGTGATCAAATTTTTCTAAAGGAAGTCCTGGCAATCAATGGTTCCTATGGTGAATAATAATTATTTGAAGATAATATTAGAAAAATTGTCAACTGTTTTTTTGAAATTCTACAGCTTCTGTTTTTTCTACTAGCATTCTTACTAATTCTCTTAAATACCTGTATTATTTATTTAAATTTAAAAAAATATTTTCATTTAATAAAATAAAGAATTGAATTTTGTTCTCTTAAAATGAATCTTTTAGAATTTTTTTGTTTTAGTTTTTAAATACAGTAAAATTCAAGCAGCTAAAATTGGTCTCTAGAAATTTACCTTTCGAAAATTTAATTTTAAAAAATTGATGCTCAATTTTTTGCTTTAAAATATAAACAATTCTCATTAATTAATTATTGAAAATATTGAAGAAAATATTGAAAATTTTATATTTAATATTGAAATATACCTGCTTATTTATCTTTCAATTAAGCACTTTGATTTCTAAATTTTTTAAATTAAATTTAATGAATTATCGATTGTAAATATTTATTTTTTTATGTAATCGGTTTGAAATAATACCACGATTGATATTTGATTTAAAAATGACTTAATCATGAACTTTTTTTGTAAGAACCTATAATTTGAACAACTATATGAAAATACAATTAAAAATTTCATCCTAAAAATTTAAATAATAAAATAAATGAAATTTCAATAAATCATCAGAAACAATTCTTAAATTGCGTTACCGATTTTATTTGTTTTTAAATTTATTTGATGACTTAAATTCAATCAATTTAATCCATTTCATTTAAAAAACTTATTTTCTAGAAAAATAATTATTTAAAGTTAAATATTTGTTTTATGTAATTTGTAAACAGATTTCTTCAAAAAAAAGTTTTTTATTTAGTTATTCTAGCTTTTATTTAAAAAAAAGAAGTCAAAATTATTCAAGCTTAAATTTTTTTCTTTATTTGAATTAAGGTGAACAAATGAATCAGAATAAAGTGTTTTTGATTCCAATCTTATTTATTTATTAATTCGATCATAAGTGTTTTAAAAGAGGGCTTAAAAAAGAATGCACATGAAAAGTCAAAACTTTGAAGCTGAAAACATAAAAATTTTGGTACAAAGCACTTATTTTTTGTCTAAAGAAAAAGTCCTCATTTTTCAAATTAACTTGAAATTTTTGAATTTTATTCTATCAGAAGAGTCAATTTTTGAATTTTTAATTACGGTAAGCCCTTTCGAAATCTTGCGTGGGATAAATTTTGATTCTAGGGTTTTAGTGTATGCGTATGCATTCATCAACCCGATTTTAAAATTGACTTCCTTGTGATGTGTGCATTAAAATGCGTTTTTTCATGTTTTGACGTGGTTTTAAAATTCAAAAAGCCTGCAATAATGCTTGGTCAAAATCCGAAAAAGCTAACATCACCCCGCATTAAAAAATAAGAATTAAATTGGAGAATAAAATTGAAGTTTTTATGGAAGAGTTATGGTGTTGAGTTAAAAATTAGAATTGAAAAAAAATTTATATATAAAAAAATCGATCCTAAATTATGGTGCAGGGTTTAGATTAAAGATTTTGAAAAAAATGCTCGATTAAAAATTTATTTTGAAATCAAGTTTTTAAATATTATTAGAAATAGATAAAAAAAACAAAACAAATGGAGAGTATTTTCTGATTACAAAGTTATTTTTAGTCATTTTTTTTCTTCTTTCTGTCTTTTATTCCACGGATGCTCTTTGCGGAGTATAGGTCCTTTATTTTTGATATCCACTCCAATCGATTTTTCACCTCGTTTTTTGACCTTCATAGTCGTCCTACCTTGCATCGCCCTCGAGGTGTCCATGGAAGGGCTCCTTTTGGTATTCTTAGTAGAATAGTATAATATAGTGGTTTATTTATTACAAAGCATTAATGCGTAAATCTGATAACAGATTATGTGCTTAATCTAAATAACAAAAATATTTTTTAAGTATTTGTCTATTTTTGCTTTAAAAATATCGCTTGATTGAGCTTCGACTGCATCCACTCCCAACAAATTCCAGTTATTGACTACACGGTTTGTGAAGAAGTTGTACCGTTGAGCACAATTCTTGATTATTTCTCTTTTAATTTTGCATGGATGGCCTCTTGTACTTATCCTTGAAAATGTAAGTGGAGATTGCCAACTAACGTGATCAATGTTTTTTTAACTTTAAACATTTGAATTAGATCACCTCTCGTGCGCCTTTCAGTTAACTTAGTTTGATTTTGAGCTTTAAGTCTTTGACCGTAGTTTAGATTTTTACAACCTGAAATAGCAAGAGTAGCCCTTCACTGTACATCCTCTAGAATTCTATTGTCTTTCTGTAGATATAAGCACCATACTGGAATAGCATACTCTAAATGAGGCCTTACTAGACTTGTATTAAGTAATTTAATCACCGTCTGTGTCCGAAATTTAATACCATGAAGAACTTGACCTAATATTATGTTGCCTTTAGAGGTTGCTGACACTTGCGAATGCCATTTTAGATCGTTTTGGATCCAGATTCCTAAGTCTCTATGAATCCAGGATCTTGAGACAAGATGATGTTATCATTCGCTAAATCAGTCATTAAAATCATTTTGAAGCTCTTGATTGCGACTAAATCTCATAATCTCACTTAATTCTTGTTTGACTGGGTTTCCTATGTATGTGAATTCGCTTACACATACTATTTGTGTACCATCGATGGTGATTTTTTTTATTAATTTTTTCTCTTTTTTCTGCCTTTTATTCTACGGTTTATCTGATTTTTCTTTACCTTTACTTTTCCCTAATGAAAGAGGTTGCGATGACTGATGAATTTGTAAAGGTAAAATATCAATCGATGTGTTCGCAATGAAGGTTTTGAGAATTCATTAATTTCTGTAAAATGACTTTCAGGTGTTAACAAAAGGCAGAAAAAGAGAAAAAATGGCTAAAAAAACAACTTTTTAGTTTGAAAATATACTAATAAACAAATATTCAATCCATAACCTAAAACAAGCTGAAATCATGTCATGGATTCAAGACCAAAAGCTCTACATCCTACTTCATTCTGTGAAATTAATACCTAAAGGGTATTTTTATGTTAAATCAAAGTAACCTAGTACAATGCCTTGGTAAAAAAGCTGTTAACCTAAGGTGATAAATCGCTTTCCCTCGCTTTTCAACAAAAAGCTTGGTCTTTAAAAAAACAATCTTAAAATGACAGAACACACTCTTAAAGTTATTTAAGGTCCTCCTTGTATTCTGGTTATTTGTGCAAAAAAAAACTGGTTCGTCACTACTTTTCGGACCTTTTGACATTGATAAGTCGCTCACATTGAATAAGATATTTATAAAATTTAAAAATTTTTTTAATTTAACATTATAATTGATTTCTTTTTTTTTAATTCAGTTAAATTGATTTCTAATTGAAAAAATTTATAAGAATGTATTTTATATAAATACGATTTTTAAATAAAAATATTAAAATATTGCAGAATTATTCTGCATATATTTTTCTGGATTTGTCTCAGGCCTCAGACATTAAAGAAATATTTGATTTTTAATCGAATTTTAAATATGAAATAATGATACAGTCGAAATTTTTTTAGACTTTTAATTTAACTTCCAATACAAAACAATAATTAGTAAATTTATTCATACTAAATTCAAAATTTTTTTTTGGAAGTTATAATTTATTTTACTTATAAACAATAGAACTCATATAGACTAGAACACATTAAGGTGCTCTAAAAGTTGAAAATCTGAATTGAAAATTCACCTTTTTTAATCAAATATAACATCATTAGACTAATCTTTTATTTTTAAATTAAACAGATTTAAGGCAATAAGATTTAGAGAGGTATTCATTATTTTTGATCATAATAACTAAAATTTGAACTTAAACTACATAATGTCTGTAAAAATTTTTAATTTTTCTGATTTAATTCTTTCGAATTTTTTAATAAAACTATTTATTTAGTTTGATTAAATTTCAAAATATATAAATTCGGTATAAATGGCTGCCAGTTAACAATTTTATTTTTGTTGCGACAAAAATTTGAAAACAAGAAAATCTAAAATACAAAATTTAATAGAATTTTCAATTTTTTTATTTAATAAATCGATTTAACAATTTATTAAGTTTATTGATACAATTTTTGTTATTTAGATTAAGTATATGAATTTTCGTTTGTGAACGAGAAAATTTAACATTTTTGTAAATTAAGGATTTTAATAAATTTGAAAAAAAAAATTAATTTGTAAATTTTCACTACAATGAATTATATTGACTTCTACTTTTAATTTTTTTGACAAGCATTACAAATAGACCGATAACAATAGCTAATGCTGGAAGACCAAAACCAATAAAGATAACCAAAGTGACTATTGTCGACATCTTCTCATCTGGTGCAGCGCCTAAGCCGACAGAAAATGCCCATGAAGAAAAATTGGACTGCTTATAAAAGTAACCGTCTTTGATATTACCCTCTAAGCCAAACGAAATATTCATTGAAGTAAATAATTTTTGTTCGTCATAAAAAACTTGTCCCAATCCGCTTGACATTTCATCATTTGATCTTGAGTCATATTGTTGTGTAATGGTACTATTCTCCAGACTTTTAGGATCTGAATAATAAAAAATCGGCTTCCATTGAAGATAGTTGCGCGATTTTTTAGCATTATCCAATGCCTCAGCATTCCACAGCCTAAAAGTACCTGGTGTATATTCGTCATCAATTGTTCTCTTTGAAAAAACCGAAAGATCAATAGAATCTGTCAAAAAGACAATGTTCGTTCCAAATTTTGAGTATTCGGATTTTGGCACCACAGAATCAATTTGAAATTCAACCGAGCTTGACTCTGGCTTGAGTAGCAGATGGGGCAAAACTTTGATTCTTTCCTCTTTGCCTGGATAGTTGATCAAAAATTTATAACTTCCATTCATATTTGGTACAAAAGCTTCTAAAACACCCACATCTGCTGATTCGTTTGATACAAACTTTTTCCAACATAGATCTCTTGTCATATAAGTATATGTCTCATTTGATTTCCTCATATCAGCATTGCCATTGTAATCAATAAACTCAAATATAGATGGTACTTCATATCCGCCAAAATCAATTGGTTTTTCAGTGAATCCAATTGAATCTTTCATATTGGTCGAATTTTGTGATAGCAACTTTTCCCAATTTATGGTTAACTTAGCGTTTGGACTTGTTTTGAATAGCATTATTGTAAAGGATTGAATATTACTGTACATCATGTGGACAATGTCGTTTTGGCCAGTTAGTTTAACATAGACAAGATTTACATATGAACCATTTTCGTTGGGCTGTTTGCATCTAGAATCGGAGCACTCCGGATTCCAAAGAACGCTGACTTGCCTGTCGGTCCGAATTGAATTGAAAAGAACAAGAAAGACAAAAAATGAAAAAAAATGCCTTATAAACATTGTAATATTAAAACTTGAATCTAAATTATTTTCAGTTTATTTTTAAAATGTTTAGCTTAGTTAAAAAAATGCTTTACTGAATTTTTTGATGAATCAGTCACATGATTAAATCAAATTTCTAACTTATGATAATATTAAAAAATCAAAATCACAAGAAATGGTTGAAATTTTTGTTCTGTTAAATTTTTTTTTTTAAACAAAAAATAATTACTTGGATGCAAGATACCATTTTGAATTTTAAAAATAAAATAAGTGCACAAGTTTCTTCTTATTTATGTTGAAATTCTTCAAAAAACTTAAGGCAAATGAGCAGGTAATTATAAATTATTTAATGTAACAAGGATCTATGGTGTAACGGTTAGCACTCTGGACTTTGAATCCAGCGATCCGAGTTCAAATCTCAGTAGAACCTTTCAGATTATTTTTTCGTATTTTTTTGTAAATATTTCAGCGTGAATGTTTTAAAATTAATTTTTTGAATTTAATTAATACAATGATATTTTATTTTAAAAAAAATTCCGTAATTTTTAATTCTTTTTTAAATCAGAATTTCACATATTTGCATGAAAGGGCTATGTAAAATAACTATTAAAAATTTTGGTAAAACTTGAATAAACAGTGAAGTGATAGAAAGAAAGAAAAGAAAGAAAATTTAGACATGAAAAATAAATTAAATTTAGTTAAGATATATATTTTTAATTAAAAATATATATATATATATAAATGTGACAAATATAAAATTATACAAAATTTAATTTAAGATAAGTGGTTCTATGGTGTAACGGTTAGCACTCTGGACTTTGAATCCAGCGATCCGAGTTCAAATCTCGGTAGAACCTTTACATTTTTTAAAAAAATAATTAATCAAATGGTAGTCAAACTTTCGATTTGCTTCAATAGTTTTTAACCTTTATTTTTTATCAATTTTGCTATCTTTAAAATATTTTTTTATTTCAAAATTTATTTAAATCTAATCGTAGGTTCTATGGTGTAACGGTTAGCACTCTGGACTTTGAATCCAGCGATCCGAGTTCAAATCTCGGTAGAACCTTTCGAATTTTTGCCATTTTTTATCTAAATAAAATAAACAACAAAATTAATCAATTTTTAAAGAAAGATTAAGAAATGGTTTTGTTAAGTTAATTCATTGAAGCAAAAAAAAAAGTTTGGCTACCATTTGGTTTATTTATTGCAAAAAATCTGGAAGGTTCTACCGAGATTTGAACTCGGATCGCTGGATTCAAAGTCCAGAGTGCTAACCGTTACACCATAGAACCTTGTAATTAAATTGAATTGATTATGCATATCAATTTATTTTTTTTTTACTTTTGGAAAATTTAACCCAAAAAATTTTTGATAACCAATTTCTAATAGAAACTTTTTATTAAAAATTGGTTATCAAAAATCTTCAGGTAGAAAATAAAGTAAATTAAAGGAAGAAATTAAAGGTAAAATTGAAGAGTTTATAAAAAAAATTACTCTATTCGATACGATAAATGGATTTGTTAAATGAATGATCAACGAAATGTCAACCTTTATTCGGTTCGGTAATTTTCCATTTTCATCCTGTAGAGGCTTTTTTCTTCCTCTCTACGTGGTTCAGCAGATCAAGGTCAGTTTAGTATAATCAATTCGAACCAGATCTTATTCAGTTAGATCAAATACAGGGCAATCCATTAGAGCATAATTATATTAAATTAGGTTTAGATCGATTAAAGAGTAAACCTAACATCATTAAATCTCTTGATCATTCATTTAACTAAAACTCAAATCCAATTATCGTATCGAATAGAGTAATTTTTTTATAAACTCTTTAATTTTATTTTTTTTTTAAGGAGAAGACATTTTTTTTGTTAGAGTAAAAGCTAAATTTGGGCTTTATTTTTAAAAATATCCCATTTTCAGGGTATTTTCTAGCTAATTTAATTTTAATTGTTATAAAATATAAATTATATAATTAACTTTAAAAAAAAAAGTCTGGATTTAGGCTTTACTCTTAGAGTCGTTACACGAGGTTACGGTATTATTTTAACATAATTTGCTTTTAAATATAATCAAATCCAAGATTTAATGCTAAAACCGATCAATTAATTTTGATACGTAAAATTTAAACTCTAAATAAATTTAAAAAAAAATTGTTATCGTTAATTAACCTTAAAATTTATGATTATTTTCTAGATAAAATTAGATTTAAAAATATAAATTAAAGAGTTAAAATTGATAAAATTTCTAGACTCTTTCAATATCTACTGAGAGATAAATTCATATCAATGAAATTAAATGAGTAAATTTGGGAAGTGATATCTCGGAATCCATCTTTGACTAAATAATGCTCAAGTATCAAAATCTGATGCTAAACTATTTTAACAAAATCGTTTCTTAATTTCTTTAAAAACTGATTAACTTTTTTATTTAGATAAAAAATGGCAAAAATTTGAAAGGTTCTACCGAGATTTGAACTCGGATCGCTGGATTCAAAGTCCAGAGTGCTAACCGTTACACCATAGAACCTACGATTAGATTTAAATAAATTTTGAAATAAAAAAATATTTTAAAGATAGCAAAATTGATAAAAAATAAAGGTTAAAAACTATTGAAGCAAATCGAAAGTTTGACTACCATTTGATTAATTATTTTTTTAAAAAATGTAAAGGTTCTACCGAGATTTGAACTCGGATCGCTGGATTCAAAGTCCAGAGTGCTAACCGTTACACCATAGAACCTACGATTAGATTTAAATAAATTTTGAAATAAAAAATATTTTAAAGATACCAAAATTGATAAAAAATATAGGTTAAAAACTATTGAAGCAAATCGAAAGTTTAACTACCATTTGATTAATTATTTTTTTAAAAAATGTAAAGGTTCTACCGAGATTTGAACTCGGATCGCTGGATTCAAAGTCCAGAGTGCTAACCGTTACACCATAGAACCATTTGAAAATAATAAGCAATAAATTAAAATTTATTTTAATAAATAATTGAATATTTTTTAAAAAATCATTACCATTTTTTTTTAATACTTGATTGTTTGGAAATTTAAGAAAAATGATCTGATAAAACTAATATAGATTTTTTAAATCAAAATAAAATTTTTTATTTAAATGATTAAGTTTTTTGTTATTTTAGAAAACTTCTCTCTGAATTAATAACATCACTATTTTTAAACTCTTTTTTACATATTAAACATTTGTTATTTATCTTAGTCAAACAAAATCGACAATATAAGTGAGTACAAGTCTCTAATTTATATACAATTTTACCTTCGCTTTGAAAATTTAAGCACGAATCACATCTTGAATCTTCTCTTTTTCTCTTATGGCCCTCTGCGTTCATTTTAAGGCCCTCATATTTTCGCTTCAATTTTTTGTCTGGTTCTAAAATTTGACTTTTATTTGCACTTGAATCAAACTCGAAAACACAACCACTGTTATCAAAAAGAAATTTATCAATTTTTGATTTTAATTTTTCATCAAAAATTGGTTTATAATTTGAATCAAATTTTTTACAAGTAAATGGATCACTTGGTGCGTCGTTGGTTTTCTTTTTCTCTGCAATATATTTGTCCAAAGTTGACTGATCAACGTATTTATTACTAGGAAGCTTTACTGGCATCCTCATCATTTCATTAGTGAGCACATCAATGAATTCTTCAGGTACCAAAATTTTTTTAAATTGATGTTCTGGTGTTTTTTTGGCTTGCAAATCTTTACTTTTCTCAGAAAAGCCAAAAATTTTAATTGATTTTATACATGGACTAGTACTCGACAGTGTTCTAGTGATAGTTATTTGTAAAGCAGTTACACGGCTTAGATAATCTAATGATTTTGTATTAAAAAAACATCTATTCATGTTTTCGTTTATCTGATGATCATGTCCTCTTTTTAAAAATTCATACACACTTTTTTGAGGAGTTTTGTCATTTAAAATTTTTGCTATTTGGCAAAACTTTATATCAGAGCTGTCCTTGTCTGAGGTAAATGAGGAAATCGGTTCTATGGAACTCGAAATGGTAAAACCAGTTGATATTTGAGTATTTACTTTAGCATCTAAAATTATACTTTCGATTCCAACTGGTTCATTAAAAATTATTTGAATGGTAACTGGAGGCCTGATGAATGAATCGGATACAAAGCCATTTGATTTGATTCTTAATTATGTTTAGGTCATTTTTAAATGTTTAGGAGTTTAATAGTAATACTTTTTGAAGAAGTCGGTATTATTATTTGAGTTTTCAATGAGATTTTCTAATTCGAAACCATCTCGCTGTGGACTTGAGCTTTGTACCTCTTTAACCAGCTTTGAGTTGAATAAATTGATCATTCTACCATTTTAAGGATACCGGTAGACGCCTAATGATCAAATAAGAATATTTCGCATTTTTTTTATTTCTAAAATATTGCATTAATAATTTTACTTTGTAGCTATCTATGTAAAATTGCAACTGTTATCTAAAATTGTCTGTTTTTAATTTTTAAATTGAAAATTAAATTTTCGCTAAGCTAAGAAAATATTTATTATTATAAATCAAAAATTTGAATAAATTTAAAAAAAATGTTTTGAAATAATTACCGATTACAGAAGAATAATTTTGATAGATAAATATTAGGAAACATTTAAATTGAATCTTCATTTTATTCATTTCAAAATATTTCTATAAATTTAATTTACATGTTATTTATTTTTGAAATTAAAAATAAAATATTTTCGCATAAAAAATTTTTACAACACAAAAATACTGCATGATGTTAATATAATTTTATTTCAGAGTGGTTTTTAATTCACAAGTCTTAAGTCAAGTCATAACTTTGACTTGTGTCTTAGACTTAAAACAGTGACTTAAAAGCAAGTCTGTTTTATTTATTATAGTTGTTTATTAATTATAAGCAGAGATAAGCGAAACGAAATATTTAATTAAAAAGCGACTTCTTTAATAAAAAAATTTTTTATTTTATTCAAATTAATTTTTAAATTGGATTATCTTTTACTATATGAAGCATAAAAAACAAAAATACATGTCTATTTTTTGGAAATTTTTTCCTAAATTCAATATTTTGTTGATTTCTTATTAAAAATAATACGACTTTTTGTAATTATGTCAAACTCAATAATATAATAAACTATTATATAGCAAAATAATAAACTATTTTTTGTGGGAAATAAAAAGATCAATTTTAAATTAAATTAAAAAAATAAATTTTCAACTCTTAAAATTAAAATTAAAATATAATTTTCTTTTTATTTGATAAAAATTTAAACGTATACTAAATTAACTTAATTATTTATTTAATATTATAAAAAAATAAAAGCAATTTATTATTTAAAAATTAATATAGTTTAAAAAATGCATAAGTCGAAATCTAAAAAAATTTTAAAAAGGGGCATGGTAACGTGACACCTCGTTTTTTTGTTTAAGGTTTGGTTTTTATTGTGGAAAATTTATTAAATAAAAGATTTAAGATCATTTTAAAAACCTAAAAATTTAAAATATAATAAAAAATGAATTTGAATACTTTTAAATCTAGCAATTTTTTATATTCCAAAAAAGTTTGTTGAGATAGATGATTAAGTTTTGGACTATTTGACAAAAATAATCTTTCTTTTTTTTTCAAACTTGGAATGATTGACAATCTCATTATTTGTTTTAGCTCTTTCGGCTTTGAAAATTAGATTTATTTCTATCAGGATTTTACTTCAAATTTGTTATTTCTAAAAAAATTTTCTATTTAATGATTGAAATGACTAGTTTATCTATTTTTATTACCATTAAAATCTAATTTCAAATTTTTAAATTTTATTTTGTAAAAAATTTCGTTGAACAATTAAATTTTTCACAAGTTTCATAAAGCTTAAATTACATTATTGTGTATTTATCTTATTAAAACCTTATTAGTCAAATTGATGAAAAAGTTTTTTTTTGGTAATTATATTTTTCCAATAAAATATTTCAAAATTTTTAATTTCCTCATACTTTTTAAGTCCAAATTAATATTATACTCGTCAAACGAGAAAGACAGAAGTTCAGATAAAATATTTAATTATTATTTCAAATAAAATTAGAATTATTGAAATTATTTTTATTTGTGTTTAACATTTTCAAAAAAAAATCAAAAAATAAATCTTTTTTATTGTATATATATTTGTTCCTAAGATTTATAACATCGATTACTGTTATGTTCTCTGTTAAGAATAGAATTTTTTACGGCACAATTTTGTTCATTTTCAATCTTTCGTTTTTTAGCATTCGATTGATCAAGATCACTGATTGCATTAGTGGAATTTTTTAATTTTTTAGGTGATTTCACATTTTCTTCATCGCTTTTGTCCGACTCGGACTCACTTTCGCTTTCACTCTCACTACCACTGCTGCTACTGCTCGAACTGTCCGAAGAGCTGTCTGACTGAACACCTATATCCATATTAGGATCAATTTTATCTGCTGTTTCTATAAGATCAGGTCTTATTTTCTAAAGGAATTCATTTGAAAATTTTCCTTGTAAATAAATAAAAAACTTTTACTTTTAATGTGCGGTACCATTTTTTGGCCAATTTTGGTCGTCCTCGTATAGTTTTGTGCCAGACAACAGGAAAATTTTGTGTAGAACAATAGTTTTGAGTGACAGCAACGGTTAAGTCAAGATTAAGAACAACATGCCACCAACCCCCGGGAACAAAAATAGTCTCACCCGGACCCTGAACACACTCAATCGGTTTATACTCTTCAGGCCATGCGCTGGACTTAACTCTCGGATAAACAATTTTGAACCAAGTGATTCCTTCATCGGCCTGTTTTCCGCCTTCCGAACGTGTCACTTTTAGCAGCTCTTTGGGAGTGTTTGTTGGGAAAAGAACCCATCGTTTGTGGCCATAGACCAGAGCATTCCATGCACTTGTGCCTAATGGGTCTATGTGAATACCAGTACCTGAACGTTCCGGACCAAGGACAAACCATCTATATGGAGGACGTTTTTTCTCACCTGCATATTGAAATAGGTCCTCTTGAAAATATGGTGGAACTGTGTAGTGATCTAGAAGTTTTTTTTTCTTCGGATGCTCACCAAAACTGCTCTCAAATAAATAAAGTGGTGAGTCATCAATATTTTTTTCAATATAATTACGATAATATTTCATCTTAAGCTTTACTGAGTATCCTTCATCGTCTTCGCCTATTTTAAAATATTTATTCCTAAACTTCTTTTCTAATTTCTGCATAAAGAAACTGTCAGAAAACTATTGGGAAAGAAAAAGTCTTACGTCAAGAGTCCACTTTTCTTTTGCCAGCCAATCTTTTTGGGCATCGGTTATGATGCATGGTTTATATGGTTTTTCATATTTTTCTATAAATTCTTCTAATGGCACTTTGCTTAGTTTAATTCGGTCTATATTGTCAGGTAAATTTTCAATTGATAAGTCAAATTTTTTGTAATAATTGTACTTGTGCCACTCTTCATCTGTTTTTAGTTCTCGAAAATAAAAAGTTTTATTTTAAAAATAAAAAAAAGCTAAGTTATCTACCAGATCGAGCTTTTCTTTTTATTGAGTTGATACGTTTATAAAAACGTTTGCTACTTGTTCCATTTTCGTGGCTCATGGTTGACGAAATTTTTCAGTATTTTTAAAGAGCTGAATTTTTTTGGTAGACTGCTTGTATTTATACTCATTTATTTTTTCGTTTTATTAAGTAAATAAAATTCGAATTTTAATTTTGATTATGAAATTATCTTAACAAATGAATTTATTTGAAAAAATTATAAATTTTAACTTTTCTTCTTTTCAAGTTCCAGCTTGAGACTAAATGACTAAATCTAGAAAAAATTTGAAACAAGCATAAAAAAATATTTTAAATTTTGTTTAAATAGGAATTAAAAAAATTTTTAAATTTGTGTAAAATCCTAAAATTCTTTGATTACTTTGATTTTGTTAACAAAACCATAGATTTTCTTGTCTATTTTAGATATTTTTATAATAATCTAATCGCTACTGATGACAGTCTATCATAAAAATCAAAATTAAATTTAATAATAAATGACGTATTTTTAATTTGACATTTTAAATTTGATATTTAAAATAGATTTGAATTTAAGACTAAAAAATTACAATTAAAATTTCTTTAAAATTGTATGCATCATTCAATTAATTTTTTTAATTTAAGATAAAAATTGTTAATTAAAATTTTTTTTGTTCAATAAAAAATTCAAAACTTGGATGAATTTATCATTTAAACAATGTTTAATAAGAATAAGAAAAATTCTTTACCTTTTCTTTTCAATTCTTCAATTTTTCGATTCTTGAATTTTCATTATAGTAACATAAATAATTTCTACATTATCAACATCTACAACTTTATCTAAATTTCCATGCCAATCCCTGCCAAGATTGAACTAAATGAAAACCAGAATATAAAGATAGTAAAAAATGTATACAGCGTTAAAATTAATTTAGAAAAGTTTCTTCAAATTTAAAAAAAAACTTAAATCAACTATTTTAAACATGAAATTTTCTTCGAGGTTTATTTTCAATTAAAATATTTATATTTTTCGAATCAATTCAGCGTTGATCAAAACTCAAATCCAAATTGCCCCTGATCTTTTGAAGTTTTTTTTTCGAGATTAATATTCAAATTTATATTGATTTTAGCTTCATCTTTTTCAATTTAAATGATGTTCAAAATTTTTTGAGTAAATCCTTAATCAATTATATCAATGATCAACGATTGACAAAATAAGAATTGAAAAGGCCCATTAAACAGATTAAGAATTTTCTTTTTAAGTGAATTCTAACTTTTGAAAAAAATATAAAAAAATTTTCAAAATGAAAAAAGAAGAATTTTATAAATTAAAGCACTGAAATAAATGGGAAAATGAATATTCCCATAGAAAATTTTTGTATCAAATAAATTACTTGTAAAAAATTTGAAACTCCGCTTTTTACAGCTCAAAAATATTTTTAATAAAATAGTGAACTGGAGTTGGAAAAAATTCGAAAGGTTCTACCGAGATTTGAACTCGGATCGCTGGATTCAAAGTCCAGAGTGCTAACCGTTACACCATAGAACCTACGATTAGATTTAAATAAATTTTGAAATAAAAAAATATTTTAAAGATACCAAAATTGATAAAAAATATAGGTTAAAAACTATTGAAGCAAATCGAAAGTTTGACTACCATTTGATTTTAATTAATTTTTTAAAAAATAGAAAGGTTCTACCGAGATTTGAACTCGGATCGCTGGATTCAAAGTCCAGAGTGCTAACCGTTACACCATAGAACCACCTATTTAAATTTTAGCAAGAATTCATTGATTGTTTATTAATTTTTTTGAAAAAATAAGCATATAATTAGGGCTGGTAGACCGACTTGAAATTTAAAACCGGCTTTGAAACCGGTTCCAGATTTCAAGTCGGTTTCAAATTGAAGCCGGTTTGAAAACCTGTTAAATATTTACAGCCGGTTTTAAAGTGGGTTCAAGTCGATTTTGAAAGTAAATATTAACAAAAAAATTATCTAATTGCAAAACATTTCATTGAAAAAAAATTCTCATTAAATATTTTATTTACAAAATCTACTTTTTTTCCACGCATTCAAGCAGATTAACCTTTTACATCATTAGATTCAAATAGGCTATTTGAATTCAATGATGTGCGGTCTTTTGCTATGGTTAAACCAGTCGCTGAAAAAGTTTGTCAGAAGCAACACTTGTAGCGCTTATACTTAAATAATCTTTTGCAATCAGTCTTAAGATTTTGAAGTTTGAATGAAACCACTATTGTATTTGATAAAATCATTAGATTCTTCAACGCGAGGCTTTTTTAAACAATCTGAAAATATAAAGTTTTCAAATTATTAAATTTTTTTTTATTTAAGTTTTTTAAATCGAAAAAATATCATAGTATTTTTAAAATAAAATTTTTGCCTTTTTGGTATTCTTTTTTTATTGTCTCGATTTCTCCTTTTGAAATCAAAAAGAGAAATTTAGACTTTGTTTATTTTGTGCAAATAACATTTCAATATAATAAAGAGGGATTAAGAAAATTTCAAGTCGGTTTAACTGGTCTTAAAACTGGCTTGAATCCAGAACCGATTTAAAAAACCGGTTTGAGAGCAGAGCCGGTTTTAAAATTCGGCTCTAATCTAGAGTCGGTTTTGTATAAAACCGGTTTATAGCCGGTTTTCTGGAGTCGTTCTACCAGCCCTACATATAATATTGTAATATTGAGATGGTAAATCGACCAATTCGATCTAGCCTGATCGTTTACATCTGGAACCTCAAATCAGGCCAATTCCTAGGATGTTGACTTAGGACCAAGCTATTTTAATAAATTTCCTAAATAAATTGTTTATTTTCAAACAACACCAAAAAAAACTGTATTTAATTAACATTTACCAAAACAAAGAAATAAAATTTAATTTGAAATCTTTTGAATTTTTTCGACATGATTATTTTAGGTAAAATTTATTTCAAAATAATTGATACTTTTTAATTTACAGGAAATAATTTGATAAATCGATTCAAGATGCGAACCAATTTCCCATCTTCAATTTGAATAGTTGAGTGATTTATGATTGTTTTAATGATGGCAGAAATGCTGTCTTCATGTTGTATGATAATAGCTTGGATGGAGAAAACGAGTTAAACGATGATAACTTCATGTCTGAAATGAATTGGATGAATCACAAATGTTTGTAGATCTCAACACTTATTTGTCTGGTATTTCATACAAGTCATACAAGGAAGAAAATAAAAATAGTTTGGGTCAAAAATTACCCGTCTTGTAAGTTAGTGTAGTTTTTTCAGTTTGGACAGATAAGAATAAATCTAATTTTTTTTAATGTAAAAATTAAATAAAGTAAAATTGAAAATTTAATCTACTCAGTCTTATCAGAAGATTTTCAGTTTTTTTATCAACCAAACTTAATTTAAAAATAAAATTATCTTATTTCTTATCAAAACTAATATTTAAATATTCAAAATTAAAAAAATTAAATATCTAAAATCAAGAAAGTTAAGTTAGCTAATTTTAAGTTTTTTTTTAATCAAAAAGTTTCTTTAAATAATTAAAAAGGCATATAATTATTACCCGTGTTTATTTTATGCAAAAAAAAAACTATAATACTGAATTTAGAACAAATTTATTTATTTAATATTATTTTTTAGAAAAAAGTAACACAAATTAACTAATTAGAACAAAAAAATAAAAATATAATCAAAATATATTTTTTAAATACAAAAAAAATACTTAATTTATTTTTTTTGTTTTTTGATCCGGCTGGTCTTCCGCGCTTATTTTTCGGTAATTTTTCAATAACTTCAACACTACTTTTTTTTGTTAATGGCTCGGCTATCTCTTCTGTTTCAGAATCTTCGCAACTACTGATGCCTATTTCATTGATTGCTTGAGTTTCATTTGGCTGTTTTGTCAATGCTTTTGCTGTAAGCTTCGGACGACCTGCACGTCTTTTTCTTTCAAGAGGAATGTTCATCGCAATATCTTTGAAGTTACAGAGTTCTTAAATAAAAAAAATTAGATATTAATATTAAAAAAAATTTAAAATACTTACTTAATCGAGAGCTTATGGCAATCACATGATCACATTTGTAGTTTTTTAACCACCCACCGCAATTGCATCTACTCAATTCCCATTCTTCTTGGTTGATATTTACAACATGGAATGAATTGATAAAATCAATAAAATCATCGAATTTAGATATTGTCTCAAAACTTTGACTGGCGTAACGCTTTGCTTCAGAGTTTTCCATTGTTAATTTGATGGAATATAATTTTTGCCCTCAATTTTCAAAACTCGTTTATCTAGCCGTTGCCACTTGTAAGCATACATTTTCGACTGTTTTCTTGACTGTTCTGAAAATGAACGCAAAATCCTCTTGTTTTTCGTATGTCGTTATTCCGATGCCGAAATGATGAAATTTTTTGTTATTGTCCGTTGTTCCAATTGTTAAAGACGGATACCCTTCATAAACAAGTTTGTATGTCGCATCAGCCAAAATATGTTTTGTTTTAACTGCTAAGCTCATAAGTCTCTTTGTCGTTATAAACAATCTAAACCATCTTTTTCGATGTTTGGAGCGTCATATTCATATCCTGCTATGAACGGTTGGTCAACATCTAAGGGCATTTGTAATCTTGGGGTAACAAAATCGACCAATTCACTCATTGTCATGCTTTTGGATCCATGCTGATTACGTCTCAAATTTGATAAAAAGTTATTAAGTTGGCCAATTCTCGGACACTCGATTCTTTCTTCTTGTAACATGTCGATGATTGTAGCTGGCTTTATATCTTAAAAGCAATCATTAATGAAAATTTAAAAAAACTTTTTTTTACAAAAATACTTACTCATTTTCTCGTATTCTATAATCTTGCTTCTTGCTGGTTCTCTAATTACTGAGTATGTTTTACGTGACTCCCAATCACTGTGCTCATGATTCTCTCTAGTCATTTCTATCATGACTGCGTCGTTGCTTTCCAAATAGGGGACAATTTTAAGTCGAATAGTACATTTTGTACATTGATACCATATTACATCTGCTTGCAATGTTTCGGTCGCTCTTTTTATAGTCCAGTTATTTCCTTCAAATTCTCGAATTCTAGGCATTGTTTAGCATTCTCCAAAGAAAGAAAACTACAGAAAGGAAAATAAGTTTTACCTTTTCCTCTAGTTTTTCTCTTTGAATTAGGTTCAAAAACCTGATCTTGAGAAATGTTATTGGGGATTTCTTCGATTAAGGACATTTTTTTTAATTTTGGATTTATGGGATAAGGTTACATTTGTATATAAATGGTGAAGAGTTAATTTGATAAAAGAAGCAAGAAAGATAAAAAGCGGAAATTTTTATTGAACATTATCAGATTAATTAATATTTAATTTTTGTTTTTTTTTGTTGTATAAAAGTTTCATTTCAATTCTTTTTAGAATCGGGTATAGATTTATCAATATCAATTGATTTGGACGATCAGCATTATTTAAACGAATTTGGAATTACATTGGGAAGAAACAACAAGAGTATATTAATTTAATGTTTCCAATATTTAAACTTAATAATTAAATAAAGAGAATGATTTTAGTAAGATAAACAGTATTGTTAAACAAGTACATAATGATGGTGCCGGTTTGGATAATTCAATAATAGAAAAACTCTTGGGTAAGAATTCATAAAGTTTATTGAGATTAAATAAAAATCAAATCCATTGCAGAAGACAATATTAGTTATGATAAATTTTTGAATTTTGACGTAAACGATTTCAGCAATTATGGTTTCAAATTGGGAACATCTGTAAAACTTAAGAAAAAAGTTCAAAATATTTTATTAAGTAGAGAAGAGGATAGTAAAAAAAATGAAATGCTGCTGAATTTTAAAAAGCTCAAAAAATTTCTTAGTTCAGAAAGCTGCAGAAATGATCAATTTGACCAAGATTTCAATAGAATAATTCTCGAAGACTTAAGTCAGAAATCTTTGAGAGAATTTCTTAAAAACAAACAAACACTTCTTTCTAATTTGAAACCATTTCTTATGGACAATTTAAAGCGAATAAAGCGATTTAAATCTATTAAATATAAACTAAAAGAAATAGCTTATGATAAGACAAACAATGATACAGAGATAAAAAAGCTGCTCGAATTAATGAAAAAGATTTGGTTGTTTGTTTGATAGAAATAATTGGAAGAAGATCATTGCCCAGACTTGGATGTCTTTTATCCAAAAATGACTATCCTTTGCCATTGTTCTATCAAATTTACAATCATGAAAAAGGAGATTTAGAAGAAAAAGTTAATTTTGAAATTTTGACTGATTTTCTTTGCTTGACAAATGCATGTCTGGCTATTGTAAGTGGCACTTCATTAACCATTCGTCATGGAAAATCAAGGCTTATTCCATTTATGTTCCCTGGTCTAAATTTAAATTCAGTTTATGAAACGCATCTAAAAACACCATCTCAAAATAGTGTGGACAGATGAAGAGCTAAACGAAAGCTGGATTATAGCAGATTTCAATGGTGAATTGAAAGGTCTAAATATGCTCAATTTGTTTAAATCGATTTCGGCTTTTGCATCAATGCATGTCTTAAATGCAAGTGTAAACAATTTTGATGAAAAGACAGGAAAGCCCGATTGCGAACTCATTGATATAGTAAATTATTTGAAGATCTTATCATCATCTGGTTGTAATCTTACTTTGATTGTATTAATTCATTACAATTTTGAATACAATTCTGATTTGTTTGAAAAAATTAAAAAAAATTTAAGCAACTATTATTCTAAAACATTTGTTTTAACTGTAGATAATTTATTTGACTCAGAAATTGATAGCGAAATTTTGAATTTAAATAAGAACAAATTCAAAAAAGATTTTCAGGCAGTATTTAGCAGTTTGGAACATCGAAAATTTCAATCTATTTTTGATGTGAAATTTTTTTTTGAAAATTTAGCAAAAAATGGCCAATACAACACTGTGGTCAGACATGAGAGTTGGATTGAAAAAGAATTTGTGCAATTGTTCGGGTCTAAAGGAAACAAAATTGATTTTGAAGCTATTTCACAAATGTTTGAATTGTCAAATATTTATAAAAATATCGAAATAAATGAAAACAAATTAATCGATTTTTATTCACGAGACAATAATCTAAATAAAAATGATATCAATAACACGATTTACAATCTAAAGCATCAGAAGATAAACCCGAAGAATAAAATTTTGAGTTTTTTTATCAAAATACTAGAGTCTGACCAAAATTTTCTAATCAATTTGTCTGTATTTGAGAAATGTTTAATTAATTTCAAAAAAGAAGAACTAAAAAGTTTGAGAGAACAACGAAAGGATATTTCAAATAAATTATCAAAAATGGACATTCAAATAAAATTAAAGCAAACAGTGCACAACAACGATTATGAAAATTTGAAGGAAGAATTACTTCAGCTAGATGAAAAAATAAAAATCATCGACTTGACTGTTGACAAGTTTTGGGACGAGCTGTTCTTGTATGTTGACTGGCTAGATGAAGCAAAAAATTCTGACCACAAGCTAAAGGAAACAATTGTTGATAGATTTTTAAAAATGATTCAAAATGGCCACAGCATTCATCTATTAAGAGGGAGTCCATTGAGTGTCAAGTCAAATTTGCTAAGGGATATAATGAATAGACTAGATAACTTTAAAAATATTTATGTTTTATCTGTTATTGGCGAACAAAGTTCGGCGAAGAGTTCCTTACTAAATTCTCTTTTTGGATGTGATTTTAGGACTAGTGCCGGAAGATGTACTGTTGGTATTTATGTGAATTTTGTAAATTGTGACGACAAAACAATTGTTATATTGGATACAGAAGGTCTTGCATCTATAGAATCAAGCAACAAACTGTTCGATAACCAAATGGCTACAATGTCTGTATTTAGTTCTCATCAAATATTGATTAATCACAAAGGAGAGATTAGTTCAAATTTGGAAAATATTCTTGGTATTACATTTTTTGCCAAACTTAATTTAATCAATCTTTCATATAAACCTGCCATATTTTTTGTGCTCAGAGATCAGTTGGACAGAAGCAAGTCAAGTATAAATACCCAAGTATCCAAACTAAAGGAAAGACTCATAGAACAGTCTGAATATATAAAAACAGCATTAGACGATGTTCTTGATATCGACACAGACCATTTGACACTTCTTTCGAGTGCATTTTCCGAGCTCGATTGTCCATTTTTGAACAAGTCAATTAAATGTAGAAATTCAATATTTCCTGACCAAACTTTAGAACTGAGAAAAAACTTAATAAAACATATGGATTCAATTGGTAAGGAATTTGTTATTGAAAATTTCTCTGTTCTGTACACCAGATTAGATTCCCATTGGAACACCATAAGCAAAACTGGCAAAAATATTTTCAATTGTAAAGATTTGGAAGAGTTAAAAATTCGAAATGAAATTTCTGCACTATCCCATGAAATTTTTGAAAAATACCGAACTAATTTGAATAAAGAAATTGATGAAAAAATATACAAAATAATCGAAGATTTTAAACAAAACCAAAAATATGATAGCAATAGGGAGAAGAAATGCAGCCATGATATCATTAGACTAATATGTGATACTAAAGAAACTGTTGATCAGCAATTTGACTCTCAAACAGATAAGTCTTTTTACCCAAGAGCAATTAAAGATGAGTATAAAAATTTACTATCTTACCAATTCAAATGGATAGAAGATTTAAGTATTCGAAGGCTAAACGAAAATTGTATTTTTCTCAAAAATATGCATGAGTTTAACAATGCTAATGAAAACATTACAAGGCAAATAAATGATTTATTGAAGACAAATGTGAATCAGAATGAAGCAGCTTTAATTGATGAGGTTACTGAACGATTGAATGAAATTGAAAAAGAAAATACTGAAAAACTTAACTTGACGGTCAAATCTAAAGAATGTATTATTGACGATATCGAAATATTATTTAATAACTCTATAAAATTAATTAGGTCTAAAAATAATAAATTGAATGGAGTTGAAAATAGACTAAATCTAATTGATTATTACAACAGAAAACTAAATGATAATTCAATATTTCTAGAGGATTATGGACAAGATTGGTCAAAGCTTTTTGAAAAAGTAAAATATATGGCCAAAAATATATCCACGAGTAAACTAACAATGAGACAGTCTATAGATGAATGGTGCAATAATTTAATACTTGATTTTGACATCAACTTTTTAAAAAATTTAAATGCATTTCATGTTACTCAAAGTTTTATCAGTGATATTCTTGAATTTCTAAATTCTTGTCTCTCTCGTCCCGATTCTATAGTTAGCAGATATAATTTAAATTTTGGCAAACTATTTAATGCATTAATTAAGCACTTTCTTTTTTTGATTGCCAAAAAATGTGACGAAATTCAACAATCAAATCTCAAGATGGAAATAGAAAAATATGAAAATCAGAAAAGGGAATTAATTGAAAAGACAAAGTTCACTTTTAGACTTAAAAATGACTCCAAAAATCTTGGTTTATCAATAGCTAAAGATTTTATTAGTAAATTATTCGATAGTTTGATCAAAACTGAGGCTTTGTCCATAACAAATTCGTGCAAAGAAAAAATAAATGAAAAATTCGAAACACCAGATAAATTAATTGAATATGCATTTAAGATGAGCTTCGAGGAATGCAATTATGACCAAGTATTCAAATATGTCATTGATGTCAACAGATACTGTAAAGAAGTTTGCTTCGAAAAAATAAATAATGATTTGCGATTTTTTACACTAAACAAACAAGAGGAAATTAGAAAATTGTATACACAACTTTTCGAATTTTTGATAAATATCCATCTCACAAACGACATTTCATCTTGTAGTCAATTTTTTGAAAATTTGACGAATGAAGCCCAAAAAGTTAATAAATCATTAGTTAATCTTCTCAAAGCAAAGAACTTTATAATTGGAACAGAAATAAAAGATAAAGATTTATTTATTTCGGGCTTTAAGGAATCAATTGGACAATTTTACAATCAAATTGAGAAAAACTTAAAAATGTTTAATAAAGATTTGGATGAACAATGTAAATCCGAAATTAAAGATTACATAAATGTCTATCTTGGATGTAGTGCAAGATGTCCCTGCTGTGGATCCAAATGTCAAAATGCTAAAGGACATGAAGGAGATCATTGCTCTAATTTTCACCTAATTGATGGTTTTTTTAGATGGGGAGAAAAAGACACAAACGAAGTATCCACTTATTTTTGCTCGGAAGAAACCAAATTCAATAAAATTTTAATATACTCAGGTGACAAACAATTCAAAAACTGTAAAGATTTCTTGGAAAAAGAGCATCCTGACTGGTTGCATGATTTTCAAAATAATTATGAAACGTATAATTCAGGAAATATAAAATTTAGGAACCAATTAATCAGAGCTTGGATGAATACACGTAAACCTTTGCTGAAAATATACCAAAGATTAGAGAAAGAGTATGATGATGAATGGATTTCAATGGAAGATAAGAAACGAATGTTAAAAGAAGATCACATTGCAAAGTGGAATTATGATTTTTAAAATTTTATTTTATCTTTTAATTTTTTGAAATAAAATTTGAAAAAAATGATAAGATTTTTATTTTAAAATGTTTTTTTCTAAATAAAAAAAAAAAAAAAATACAAATATCAAATCTTTAAAAATATCTTATTTGTATTGATAAATTAGGCATTGTGAAATTTCATACAAAATTCGATTTCCAAATTCCATCTGAAGTTTGATTTTATGTAATAGTTGAAATTTTCTTGTGACATTTAGTATTTTATTAAGCTACTTTAAAATTTTTTATTTTCTAATAGAAATAAATACATCTGAGTAAAAATTTAATTTTTTTTAAATGTGACATTTCAGTATATTGCCTGATTTTTATTAGTATTAAAAAATATTAAAAAAAAATCATATTTACTATATGTGGGTTTCAAATAGTTAATGAATAATTAATTATATTGATAAATTAAGTGAAATCATTTTTTTAATAGCAAGGTTCTATGGTGTAACGGTTAGCACTCTGGACTTTGAATCCAGCGATCCGAGTTCAAATCTCGGTAGAACCTTTCGAATTTTTTCAAACTCCGGTTCAATTTTTTATTAAAAATATTTTTAAACTGCAAAAAAGTTTTTTTAATTAAATTTTTAAATTTCATTTAAAGATTTTTTTTTTAATTTGACCAAATTTACATTACTTTACCAAATATTTGAGTGACTAAATTTTCCAAAAACTTAAATCTTCTGAGCAAAAAATGTTCAAAAAATTTTAAAATAAATGTGTCCAAATAAAATTTTTTTGTCAAATCCATAAAATTAAAAAGTTTTCGAAATTCTGTTCAAAAACATTATTTTACAGTTTAAAAATTTTTCTAATAAAAACGTGAGTCAGACTTGGAAAAAAATGTAAAGGTTCTACCGAGATTTGAACTCGGATCGCTGGATTCAAAGTCCAGAGTGCTAACCGTTACACCATAGAACCACTCATCTTAAATTAAATTTTAGCAAAAATTTATTGATTTTTTTTAATTTTATTGAAATAACAAACATTTACAAAGCTTTAAAAGTTTTAAATTTGTTTTGATCTTGTAAAACTCTTTTGAAGTTCTGGTGGCAATGGTGGCCCATTCGGAGACATAGGTTTATAACTGAGTTGTGACTCAGGTGATTTTGTCACTTCTGCACTTGCTTCTCTAATTTGTTGTAATGTTTGGTTAGACCTTGACAGAGTTTGCTTCATTGATGCTCCAGCCACCGATAAGTTGGGAGATAGATCATTTTGCATATTCATAGAAGATTGGATTTGATTCGAAATTATGTTTGACAAAACCGGTCTATACAGTCTTCTCGAATGTTCCTCATCATTTTCGCAATCAAAAGCCAAATAAGGCATTGATTCGGTGCAGTTATTTGGTATTTTAATTTTGGCAACAAAATATTGTCTCAGGTTGGTAGAATAAGCACAAATTTCATTATCAACTTTATTTGCATCTAGATTTATCTTGTTGGCATATACAAAAAGTGGAGGAAGCTTGTTCACAAGATTTCTATTTTAATTAATTTTATAATTGGATATTTTTTTAACAAAAACTCGAAATTACTCTGATTTAGTGATACACTTTCCGGATGCATCCCATTTGCCACCTATAATCTTAATGTCATCTAAAAATACTCCATCAGCATTTGAATTTAGTTTCCCGTCTTCTTTTACTACAAAATTCAACTCGACCTTAAAAAAAAATAATTGTTATACTTTATGGACATGGTAATTTTTATAATTCAATGAAATTACATCAGTCAGGCTTAGATTTTCTTTGAAGCACTTTTGAATAATAATAGAAGTTAATAAATTATTTGGCTGTTTTAAAATTGACGCATTGATTTCTGATACGTGAGAAAAATTGTCAAAAGACAGTTTTTTTAATTGATTGTACCGAATATTCTGTTCTAAAATTCAAAATTTTAGTATAAATATTTTTTAATTTTAGAAAAATAAAACAAATTCGAAAGGTTCTACCGAGATTTGAACTCGGATCGCTGGATTCAAAGTCCAGAGTGCTAACCGTTACACCATAGAACCTACGATTAGATTTAAATAAATTTTGAAATAAAAAAATATTTTAAAGAAAGCAAAATTGATAAAAAATATAGGTTAAAAACTATTGAAGCAAATCGAAAGTTTGACTACTATTTGATTTAATTATTTTTTTAAAAAATGTAAAGGTTCTACCGAGATTTGAACTCGGATCGCTGGATTCAAAGTCCAGAGTGCTAACCGTTACACCATAGAACCACTTATCTTAAACTAAATATTTTACTAATTTTATTTTTTTGATAAACTCTAGTATTATTTCATGATAAATTTTTTTAACTAAATGAATTATTATAATAAAAATTAATAGTAAAAATATTTTAAGAAATTATTTAGGATACATATCCGTATCCGAAATACATGTTAATCTCGGGTTTTTCAAACAGTAAAAATTTTAAATTTCATGAAAAGAACTAAATTTTAGTTGAGAATTATTATATTTTTTTATTAAATTAAAGTATTTTTTTATTATTTATTATTTTAAACTTTTTATTTCTATGTCAAAGTTAATTAAAAAAAAAATATTTGCTTTTTCTAAAACAAAATAATAATAATAAAATAAAAATAGATTATTTAAATTTCTCATATTAAGATGCCAAGACAAACTCGCGATTTTAACCGTCGAATTACAACTTCGAAATTAACATGTTCCTTAGCTGATCAAACTCGAGTTAATCAGGGAAATATTCGAATATATAATAATCTGATATTTATTTATTTTTTAATACTTTTTAAATATTAATAGAACTAGAATTTTCTTTTATAAATATATTATATAGCTTACATTCAAGTCTTATCAAACTCAGGTCGATGTTTCACGAACCAATAAATTATACGAAATAAGGGCTGAATGTTCTTCTTTTATAGATTTTATTTGTGATGCTAAAAATAGACAAAAAAAAGCATTTTGGAGACAATATAGCTAAAAGTATATAAAAGTAAGTTTGGCTAAAGTTTCAATTAAAGCTTTCTTAAAACCGACATCAAGTGATTACATATAAAGATTTTTCGGCATTTGTGGTATAGTTTGTGATAAGAGATTAATAAACATTCCCGAAACACTAATTGAAAGAGTAATGTTTAGAGCAAATATTTATTGAATTGAATTTAGACTAAAATATAAAAACATCATAATTTACTAAAATTTAAAATTTTTCCTGTTTTGAAAAACCCGAGATTAACGTGTAATTCGGATACGGGTACGTGTACTGGTAAAAACAGAAAAGAATAAATTTTAGCTCTTTATTCTTACATATTTCATTAATATAAAGAAAACAAATCAAAAATTTATTGAGATATATTTTAAATTTAATTTTAAATTTTTTGTGAATAAGATCACAATTTACTAAGACATGATTTGAAATATTTAATTAGACCCAGAATTGTTTAAAAGTCTCAAATTTAAGTGCAATTAATAAAAAAAGTCCATTTCCGGACTTGGACATGACTTGAGACTTGTGACTTTTTAACGACTCTAATTTAAACTTTAAACATTAATTTTTTGGAATCAACAGCAGATCCATCTTAAGAGTATATTTAAGAAAAAGATTATTTTTGACAAATCTGAAGAAAAAAATTCTAATTTTTCATTTTTTTATTTCACAGCTGCTCTTAGTAAGTAATCAAAAATTCTTCAAAATAATTAATGAATTAAAAGAGATCAGATTTTTTAGATATTTTTACTTACGAGCTATCCAAGACTTCAATGGTCTTACACTTGGTCTTGTCGATTCATGTTCCCATTTTTCCGGTACTCTTTGAGACTGAAGCGACAAAGCTATATTCTTCCACTCTTTTGGAAACAATTCAGAATTAAGCAGAAGATATTTTTCAATATTTTTCAAATCTGATTTAATAAATTTCATTTGTTGATTAAAAATTTTATATTCCTTTAATAAATAAATTAAATAATAAAATTTGAGATGCATTTTTGTTTTAAAGTTACTTTAAATATTGCAAAAGCAACAGAATTGCTAGGGTCAAATTTAAGTTCGGATTTAATTAATTTAGGCAACAGAGGCGGAAGTTTTTCATTACACAATTTAATAGAATAATAGAGCCAGTCTTGATCAAGCTCTTCATTTAATTTTGGCACATTACTCGAGCTAGTCTCCCACAGTTGCTCCAATTTTTCGATAAAATTTTCCGCTCTTATGGTGTTGTAAAATTTGATTAGTTCATTATGCAATTGCAGAACTTTGGAATCAATTTTTCGATCAGGAATTTTTTCTTCCAACCAATTGGGATATTCATTTATTGATATGGTCGGATCTGGCATTGGTATTTTTACTCCATTTATGGTTAAATTTTCTGATTTGACAGAATTAGTCAGCAATTTTAGTAAGTCCAAAACATAACTTCTATCCATCTCATCATCGATGTAATTTGAATAAACATTTTTGATCAGATGCTGGGGTAGTTTTCCAAGATCATTTGTATCAAATTGTTTGATAGATACAAATATTTGAAGTAAAGATGATAAACCCCATGGTATAAATTTTTGAATGCCACTACAAGTCAAGCTTTGTCTGCTTTGTAATAAACCCTGGATTAGACAAATGACAAAGCCCAGGAATTTTCTATCACTTGGAAAATTTTGAATGTACGCCGATATTTCTTCATTGTTAGCGAGGTTAAGTGAATGCTGAACCGCATTGAAAATAACAGTCTCAGGTCGAATCAGACAAGTGTCCAAAATCAATTTTTTATTTCTCTCAATCGAATTATGGGCCAGAATATCAATAACATCAAATGAAACTTGCAGACTTTGGTTTGTAATCGCAAAAGGCAAATCATGGTCAAACACTTTAGTCATTATTAAACGCCAGCTTGGTTTTTTCTCATTATCGGCTAAAAATCAATTTATTTTAAAATATAAATTTTAATTTGGATTTAAATTTTTTAAAAAATTCGAAAGGTTCTACCGAGATTTGAACTCGGATCGCTGGATTCAAAGTCCAGAGTGCTAACCGTTACACCATAGAACCTACGATTAGATTTAAATAAATTTTGAAATAAAAAATATTTTAAAGAAAGCAAAATTGATAAAAAATATAGGTTAAAAACTATTGAAGCAAATCGAAAGTTTGACTACTATTTGATTTAATTATTTTTTTAAAAAATGTAAAGGTTCTACCGAGATTTGAACTCGGATCGCTGGATTCAAAGTCCAGAGTGCTAACCGTTACACCATAGAACCACTTATCTTAAACTAAATATTTTACTAATTTTATTTTTTTGATAAACTCTAGTATTATTTCATGATAAATTTTTTTAACTAAATGAATTATTATAATAAAAATTAGTAGTAAAAATATTTTACGAAAATTTTTTTAGGCAAATAGGAGCTATAATGAGTTTTATAACTAGATGTCTTTGTTTCTTGTTTGTCTTGAATAAGACAATTTTAATTTTTTTAATCTCTAGTTTAATATTTTGAAGCTGTTCTGTTGTTTTTTCACCATAATTTGTAACAATAAAACTAAGCTAATTTAAAAACTGAATTCAATTTAGTTAACAATATTTTAATATTTTCTGTTCTTAAAATACAAATTAAAATGTGATTTAAATACTTTGAATTAAGTATTTCAGACTAATAAATTACTTAAAAAACGGATGAAGATCAAAAACTAAGTAATTTTAGGGATATTTTCTTAGTGATATTTGAAAAAAAAAATAATTCAGGTCAGGATTAAATTTTTTGAATAGAATTCTTGGTTTAGATGAGTCCCATTAACCTCATTTTTGGCACGTATACGAGGATACATAAAATGTCTATATGTATCCTTCGGTACATAGTTATATGTGATATGTCAGCAGAAACATACAATGTCAAATCAACAAAGTCAGCTGTTGTTGAAGCATAATTAGCCATCTTCCTTGCCTACATTGTAATTGATTGAGAAAGGAGTAAAAACTTTAAAAAAAAAAAGGTTGAACCAGAACAGATAGAAAACACAGGAACAGAATCTTTTAATTTTGATAAAATAAAAGGAAATTACCAGAATTTCAAAGAGCTTTTTGATTTAAAAAGTGATGAATCAAAAAGAAGATTAAAATAAAATGAAGAAATTCCTAATCTTTTACTAAGTATTCCTGGGGTTTCTGAACCTACAAAGCAATCAGAAAGAGTTTTACATTTAAGCCTTGTTACTTTATTTGAATTGATTAATGAATTGTAGTTTTTCAAAAAAGTTATTTTCTTTTTTAATAGCTTTATGCTTATTTTTAGTTTTTTTTCCCAGCATTTTAATTTTTATTTTGTATCATAGGATTAAAAAAATTTATAAAAAAAAAATTTGATTCAAATTCGCAATCTGTACATGCATCCCCAAATGTATCAATTGATACATATTGTATCTCAGGATACATATTACATATATATGGTAATATACATATGTATTTTAAAAAAAAATATTTTCGAAAGGATACATAAAATATGTATTCTCGTATAAAAAAAAAATTGTATTTATTTGATTCACAAAATACCTTTTGTTTTCAGTCGAGTCTTGTTATAGCGATATTCGCTTTATAACGATAGTTTTTTTCATAATTTACATTCTCCAATATAATAACATGTTAAATTTATTTGTTAATACGATGTTTCTTTAATACGATATCTAATTTATACGATAGGTTTATTCACAAAAAAACAAACAAATCAGTGCTAATTCATCGTTTTTAATACGGTATTGATCTTTTAAATAAAAAAAATTGAAATTTCGAATTATTTTAATAAAAATAATCTGACTGTCACGGAACTTGTGAAAAAATATAATAGACCTCAGAGTACTGTTTCTTCTATTCTTAAGGCAGAGAATCAGGAAAAGAGCTCTAAAAGAATGAGAGGTTCTAATTATGTTAAAATTGAAGAGGGCCTTGATCACTGGTTCAAATCAGTTATGTCATATAAAAAAGTTACTCATAAGGGTCCATTGATTCAAGCCCAGGCTATCAAATATGCTATGCTAAATCAAACTGATTTAAAGCTAGCAATTGATGGTTAAACGGGTTTAAAAAAAGGCATAATATTTCCTTTAAAACTATTGCATAGATAAACTACGATTGTATTTTGCCCAAAAGAACGAAGACTGTTCTTTATTCATTTATCAGTTGTCTAAAATGGATCAATTTTGTGGCGTCGATCAGTCAGATATATATTTTTCTTTTAAATTTATTTTTTAATAAACAATAATTTCTTGAAAAAAAATTATATTCGGTTTTTTTCCTCCCATCCTTTAACATGCAAAATTTGATTAATACGATATTGGTTAATACGATGTCCATTTTTTCCGCCTAAACACATCGAATTATCCAGACTCGACTTTATATTTTGACATTAAATTATTTTTTTGCCTGATAAGCTTTTTAGAAATTTTTAGTTCCTATATAAAACTGAACAATAAAATATTTATGTACTATGATTAAAAATTTATCGTTAAATATCGTCAAAAAGGATTCTTTATTTTATAAAACTGTACAATTTGGAGATGTTCAATAAAATAAAAATAAAGTAGTCAGAATTGTCGGATTTAGCGATCTAAAAATATATTTTTGTCAATAAAATATAACAATATAGTATGTGATAGATATAAAATGTATAATAATATAATAAAAAAATTAAACACAAGTATCTCATTTAAATTATTAGTTCACATATTAATTGTAAATTCACTTTTTTTTGTCTAAAAATTTTCGTGCACGTAATTTTCAGTTCACATTTCAGAAATATGTCTGTATTTTTTTAAAATAATATATTAAATTTGATCAAAATTTTTTTAAAATAATTAATAATACCAATAGTTATTTCAGAATGTTAAATCGCAAGCCTTTTAAGTATAAATCTTAACTAAACAAAATTTTTTACTTACTATTAAAAGAATTGCATAAGCTTTTGATAAAATCAATACTATCTTTGCTAGCCAAGTGAATATTTTTAAGTAACACAAATCCATCTTTAACATTCTTTACTGCAACTCTTAGCTCACTAAGACTTAAAAAATTGCAGTTTAGTGCAGTCAAAGTTTGGTTATATTGTTTGACTATTTTGAACAAATTTTTATGAATTCGACTCATGCTTGAAGTGTTAGATATATTCGATTTAGAACCCATATTGATAATTATTGACTTAAATATTTCATTTTGAAATACAAAATTAAAATCAATTTCTTTAGGACTAAATTCAAGTGACTTGTTCACATATTCACTCAGAACAATGATATAAGTGTCTGGTCTAAGAACTTTGTGAAGAATAAGTTTTCTGAATTCATTGAGTTCAATCATTTCGGTCTCTTTGGAAAAAAAATTTAAAAAGTCAATTTCTGAATTTTTAATTTGGGCGAAAAATTTACTTGATGAATTTTCAATTTCCATTTCAACTTTTGGAAACGAAGCAGTCAAAGGATTTTGAAACCAATTTTTCCATTCTTTTTCACAACTGACAATTGCAATTACAAAATGATCTAAGTCACCAGAGATTAAGGACATTGCCAAAAGGTCATTCCAATTGTCTTTTGGAATCCAATTAGGAACTTTTGTTGTCTCAGAGACTCCAAAATCATGCAGCGTAATGTTAATGTTAGAGTTGTATTTTCCTCTCATCAAAAATTCAAGTTCCATGCCCGAGAAATCGGCTTTTTCCTCTGATTTTATGTAGAAACATATCAATGTTAAAAGATAGAGACGATGCTCGGGAAGCAATGATCTTTTTTAAATTTAATTAATAAGATAAATATAAAATTAATTTTCAGAATTCCTTTACATTATTATGTTATTCAAAAAAGTAACAGTCAAATGTTTAGTTAATAATTCGATATCTTCTGGTTTGTAATTGGAAATGGTTTTGTCGATAATTTTCTCAGTTGATGGTATAACTGGAAGTTTGGACTCAATGTCTTGATTATGAAAAGATTATTTTTTTTAAATATAAAAATGTTTTTCACGCGATTTTTTAATAGCAAAAATAATTATAAATTATTCATTAATGATTATAATATAAGAAGGACACAGACGTACAATTAGAAAAGTATTCAATAAATACTTAAATATTTATTGTAAAATGTAAAAAGTGCTAAAATAATTGTATTTTAAATAAATAGACATTGTTCGTCTATATCCTTTAATTATTTTTTTATTAATTTCATGATTAAATATACAGTTATTTTCAAAACTTTAAGACATCAAAATATGAAAATCTTTTCTAAAATTTTTTCAGAATTTGTTATGATTTTAAAAAGAGACAAAATAAATTATCATTCTGTTTCTTTTATCTAAAATTGAATTATTTTTTGAAATGAAGTTAACTGATTTCTCATAATTTCAGGATTTCAAAATGAGCAAAACATTTTAGACAGGCAATTAGATTTCTTTAGAAATTACAATCCTTTTTCTTGTGAATTTAAAAAAAAAACTTGTAAACTTTAAATTTCAAATTATTTTTAAAATCTGAAATTTGATCATAAATTTCACTTTTTCAATCACATTTTAAATGATTGACGAAAAGTAGAATTTTCTAGATAATTGTAGATTAATCTATTTTTACTGGCATATTCAATTTTAAAAATTAATTGATAATAAATTTTCATTTTAATTCAAATGAGTTAACAACTTAATTGAAGTCACTGAAAAATTAAATTTTTTTTAATCGCAGAATAAGATTAAATCTATTTTATTTTTAAAATTAAGTTTTTTAAATTAATATTTTTTATAAATTAATTACATTAAAATTTAAAGATGTCTTAAATTTTTGAAAAAGACTTGATAAAAAATAATTGCAATAGAATATTAGTCAGCTAATGTTTTAGAATTTTTTAACTAAAATTTAGCTTAAACTTTTGTTCATGAGAGCAAGCTAAAAAGACTTGATGATTTGAATATTATTAGTTGGCCCAGACTTTACTTTTTTTTAATTTTATCATATTTTCATCGAATTGTCCTTAAATAAATTGAGTTTTATTTAGTTAAAAAATAGCATAGCTCAGTTTAACTGCAATTTTCCAAAATTAATATTCATACCTTTTATTTGACTTTCATTAGCATCTTCATTTAGTTGTATGTCATCGATTTTTAATTGAGTTTTTAAATTAAGCTCCTTAATAAAAAATATGGTTTGTTAAAGGAAGTTAAAAATGAAATTTACTTGTTTAAATGATTTCACTAATGTAGCCAAAGACATAATTATGAATTCAATGATATTAATGGAAAATTCGTAATTTTTTGATATAAGCTTCATTTTTAACGAAAGAGTCATTAGAAGCGAAGCTCTAATAGCCAAGGGGGACAAAATTTTCATCAATTCATTAATTGTTGAGAGATAGTCCTGACAGTAATCGAAAACTTCACCAATTTTATATTTTCTTTGCAATGCTAATTTTGTTAACAAAATTTTATCATCACCGAAACCATCCCTGAAATTTTGAAATTTTAAATTAAAATAGCATTTTTGAATAAAAAATATTTACTTTTTCCATTGAGTCTTTAAAAGATCATCGACCTGTTTTAATTTATCAGTGCACTCGTTCATACAATCAAGGAGTATTTTTCTCTTGTTGTATTCTTCTGGAAAAAGATTTTCAAATAAACTTAGCTGAAATTGGTCAATCAAATTTTCCACTGAAGAACTGTAAGAAATTGGCGTTGTACATGTAAGAGTATTGGGACTAAATGAATCAAGTGGAATTGATGTTTCAAAGTACATTTGAAATTGCGGGTTGCAAAATAAGCGCCGATTTGAGAAAAAAACCAATCTTGAATCTTGAAAAATTTAGTTAATAATAAAAAATTGAATCAATAAATTTTAATTCAAATTTTTTGAGTCAAAATTTACCATCTGCGCTTGGCACTTGGTTCATAGAATTTTTATAATAAATCAATGGCAGAAGAATTGAATCGATTTCAGTACAATTTGTGTAAAGGGTTTGGCCACCTGATTGAAATGATTTTTCAATTGATAATAAATCTTCCGAATTTCTAAAATTTACAGTAAAATATTTTACAAAGAAAAAATAATATATATATATTGGCATCACCTTGTTTCTAGATCTATTATTAAATTGGTCTTTTTTAAGACCCAATTAGTTCCTATAGAAAATGGATCATATATTATAGGTGGATGTTTGCCCGAAAACTCAATGATAGTGCCGTTTTCCAACTCCAAAGTAGATGCATTTTCAGACATCCACTTAATGCACTGATCTTCCCCAATTACGTATTGTATTAAAGCAATTACAAATTGTCTATAACTTGAAGCGGTGACATAGTAATCGCCAATTTCATTATGCTTTAAAAAAATTTTAACACATGATAATACTATAATTTTAAATAAAAATTCTTTTTAAATTAAAAATGAAAAAAAAATTTAAATATTAATTTCTTAGAAATATGAATTAAATGTCAGTTTCTCATCAGCTGCATAAAAATTAGCAAGATTTATCCTTATCACCTATCTCAAAATCAAGACACTTTCACCACTAAATAAACACATAAAGATAAAGGTACAGTGCGTGTATAAAAGGTCCAGAATTGGCTAAATTACCTAATTCTGCATTTTATTTTTAGTAAGCTAACGTTATTTTGCATGAATATTAGTCGGAAAGGATAACTAAAATTTACGTAAAATTACGTAAGCCTACATTAAAATTCGTTACTTTCAATAAGATCATTACAAAAAAAATGAAAAAATTCACTTATTTTTCAAAATTTTTAATTAATTTTATTATGAAAAAATAAAAAAATCATTTACTAATTAGACTTTTTTTTCTATTTTTCTTAAGCATGATATTAAATGCATTGTGATTTATTTTAAATCCAAAAATGTACCCATGTACTAATTCTTTTAAATAATTACAATTTATATAATAGTTAAAACTTGGTTTGATCATTTGAGCATCAAAAATTAATCAGAAACTTTAAAATGCCATTAAAGAAATCCATTGATCACCGAAATTTCTTTTATTTGATGAAATACGGTACTAGATAATATTGAAAAAAACAGAGGCCTTCAATCAAGTTTTCTTTGAATTTAGTGAAAAAAAACTTGAAAAAATTTCGATCCATAGACATATTACTGCTTTTTAGAGACTAGCAGTATCAGGTCCCATTTTATCAATTGGAGAAAATAGTATTAATTGTTTAGTATTAGTTTTTTAATTAAAAAAATAATCAATAAAAATAAAAATTAGTACCAAATAATTAAAAATATCCTGAAATTGGTCTAAGGTGAAATTTTATCAAAAATTTTCTTTTTTGATACTAATAATGATTCTTTTGTTAAGTTTTGAACTTATTCAATATTTGATTTATTTTATATTCAAAGTTTAATTACCGAAATTCTAGACATGGTAGTATTAGCATTATTTTCGATTTTAATGGCTGATTCTTCTTCATTGTGGGTTTTAGCATCCGTTTCCAACATTTCACTATCAACATTAAGTATTTCTTCATTCTTTTCATTTATTTTAACTGCTTTGTTCGCATTTTCTTTTTGCTTTTCGACATCATCATTCATTTTATCCTCATTCTCATCTTGACTTTCTTCATCTTGTTTATTTTCCTCATTCATCTCAGTGCTTGGAACTTTAAGAGGAAACAGTAAACAAACTAATTTAAAAAAATACTTTATTTACCTATAAATGGTTCATTGGTAATTTGATCTGAAGCAAAATGAACTTTCCACTCCTCGCCTGGAATAGAAACTTCAGCAGAAAACGGCAGCAAATGAGAAAGACTTTCCATCTGCCATCTAACAATTCTTCCTTTGATCAAATTCAATGAATCAATTACCAATGGTAAGCCACGGTCACTCAAACATTTGACCCACACTGAAGTAAGCATCAATCTCCTGAATTGAAATTGATATGGACCAAGGTAAATTAGAAAACCGGATGCTAGTGCACTTGCCCCCGGTAAGCAAAATATCCTCTCTTGTAAAGACTCGTAAATTTGCATGTTACGGTCGAATTCTTTTGCCAAAATCATATTCAGTTCGGATGCAGTTTGAAGTTGATTTTTCATTTTAATCACCTTTTCCTCTTGTTCTTCTTTATCGACCGTAGCTTCTTCAAAGTTTTGTGCCAAGTCTTTGAGACGAGCGTTCAATGCTTCGCTCTTGCGGTTCAAAGTGGTCAATTTTTGATCAGCTTCTTTGACTTCTTTTTCTATTTCTTCGACCTTTTTGTGCAAAGGCTTCACATGCTTTATCATTAGTATATGATAGCGAAGAACACCTTTAATCCATTGGTTCAGTGTTCTCAGCGCTTCCAAGTGCAAACCAGTACGGCTTGACTCGTCTTTTGAATCATTTGAGTCTATTTTTTTGATCAAATCTTCTAAAAGTTTTATTGTGTTTTCGCTTATTTCTCTTTCGTCAAAAGACTGAAGTTCTTCGAGAAATCGATCTAAATTGGCCATTTGACGCTTGGCACCTTTTTGCCATGTGACATCAGCAGTTGGACTTTTCACTAAAAATCATTTAAATTTAAAATTAAGCTTAAATTATAAATACTTAAAAATTCATTAAGTTTTTATTCTATTTTTATATTATTTTTAATAGGAATTAGCTTTAGCTGGTTAGCTGTAAAACCTATACCTAAAAGAATTGTAAAAAAACAACAACACCGGGTGTAAATCATAAACAATAACAAAAAGTCAATTTTTTTTTTCGATTTACTTATTACTGCTAACCTGAATTTAATTTTAACCCTTTTTCATCTAAAAGAAATCATCATCATTATTAAATTTTAACTCTCCAGACACATCCAAAAGTTGATGATTTTTTTTTTTAAATTTCTATAAAGAATTTAGTTTTTATAAATTAATTTTTTTTGCCATAAACAATTAAAAAAAATTAAAATAAAAGACCATTTTATACCAAATCAATCAATTTCTCTTTCAAAAAGAGACCAAAAAACTATCCAAAGTCAAAGTCCATACTTGACTTTGATTTCATCACTTAAAAAAATTTGTCCTTTTTGACAATTTTCATGATTTACACCTTTTAGCTCGGTTCAGATAAACAAATAACTAAAAAGAATTAATTTATTTACAGATCATGATTACTGCTGCTAGAATATCTTCCATTTTACTGTCGGGTTTCTGAATGCTTCTCAGTTCTTGGAGACTATTCATGTTAATATTTTGAATTAGTTTTTTTGTATTGGCCACAATTGCCACAGTTTTGTAAACATTTCGTTCATGAGCTGATTGATATTCAGGAAGAATCTGTAAATAAATTATTTAGCTGGTTGCAGATTTTTTGAAAATTTTATTAACCCTTTTTAATTGAACTGTTTTTTTAGTTTGCATGTTATGAACTTTGAGCTGTTGTTCGGTCATTGTCATGTCCTGACCAATTTGCTGCAACATTTTATTAGTACTCTTTAAAAAAATTTATTTATCTTTTATTTTCTAGATAAAAGAAATCAATTACATTTATTCTTTCCTCAAGTACCATGTTTTCCTGCTGCAACTGGACTAGTAATTTTTTAGCTGTACTATGCTGCTTTTGAATATTCTCGAGAAGTCTACATACATTTTTGTGTGAGTGCTCGATTTCATTGTATTTATTGATTAATAAATCTTTGAATCTAATTGAAAAATTAATTTCGTTTCTTTTCCAAAAAAAAATATTCTTTACTTTTCAACAAATTTTGTATATGTAATGTTGTTTAGGTGGGCCGATGCACTTGTATCATTTTCTCGAATTGAATTATGCATCGAAGCCAACAAGTGAGCTAAATTTTCTCGTGTTGAAGAGTCAAGCCATTTGATATCTAAAATGATTTTGTTAATAATTTTAAAATTTTAAAATTTTATCTATTTAATTTTTTATAATAAAATAGAATAGAATTTTTTTTTCTCTTGTTCAATAAATTATTCAAGCTTTTGATAATTTTTTTCTTAAATTGATTACCTTTAAAGTGATATAAAGCATTATCAACTAATTGTTTCAGACTCCAATGCTGAATCCATATTAGTTCCATATTGTTAAATAAAGAGGGATTTTCAAGGCCTAGGTTTTGGAATTTTTTTGCATTTTCATTCAAAACAATTACGATTCGGGTATTTTCCCGAATATTTCTATGATAAGAAAAAATTTTAAAATTTTTGAATTATAATCTTGAAATTTAAGTACTTAACAAAAAATTCCCATGCAGTTTCTCTAGTGTACACTAGGCCAGATTGAACGACCTGAGTTCGTATGGAATTAAGAATTGTGGTCTCTTCTTCAATTGTAAATAAATGCATGACTTCTTCAGATATCAAAAATTCAGTGATATAAGCCAAAAATTCTTTCTGATCCATTTCTTCCTCTGTTAAACAAAGCATTACTTTTTCGCCCTTTAGCCCAAAAATAATAAAAGTGAAAAAACAGAATTTTATTTTTTTTACTCTTATTCCAGCTTTGTAATATGATGAAATAAGCCTAGTCTTGAGTTGCTGGAAAAACGCCTCTTTACTATACATAAACTGACTTGCTTTAAATTGAACCAAGCTGTATTGCATTAGAGAGGCGACTAATTGCAGAATAAAAGGAGATATTCCACCATCAGCTACAATACAACAATTTCCCGCAACACACTGTGTAGTATGACACAATCTAGATATCAACATTACTGTCGATTCATACAAAGGAATTGATATACGCTGGTTTTCTTTGTTGTACTCATTTACAGCTATTTGAATCAAATGTCTAATCTGAATTATGTCATCAGTTGGTTCGTATCCATCAATAAAAATATTAGAACCGTAGTTTGAGCTATTGGCAGTGTTTAGTCCAGCCATGACTATACCACTCTCGGTTTCCTTCAAATTCGAGTAGTAGACTTGGCGATTCAACAGGGCCAATTCATGCTGATCAGTAAAATTCATTTTGATTACAGTTTTGTAAGCCAGTTGGTATCTTTCAACATCTACAGTATCTATCATTCGTTGTCCGTATAACCAGTCACATTCATGGTGCCACAGGAGCAGTATTTGTTTTTTACTACATTCAGGTGTTAATGACACACACATGTGTCTGAATAGAGAAGTCAAAGCTCGCAGAGTAAAAATATAATGCAATCTTTCCGATTTTTCAAGATAAAGTGAACGCATCTTGTGGTTCAAATCGATCGATGACTGAATTATATTTTTTAACACTGTCTGAAGACTCTTTAGTCTTCCAACAATTGCTGCATTTACCTTTTAAGTTAAATAAATTGAGTTTACATACATTACACGAATAAAACTTTGAGGAATAATAAATATTTCTTCCTCTTACTTAAAAGTTGAGCCTTCGACAATGAGCGTATTTTTATAGCTAAATTTTCTTTTGTGTTCTTTGCTTAGTAATTCTTTACTTTGTTTCTGGCTAATTTAACAAATAAAAAAGCTTCTAACTTATTTTAATTCACCCGATTCCCTAAATCAGGGCTTATCCTGAAACGACAAAGCTCAAGACAGATTTTCTCCACAAAAATAAATAAAGGACCAAAGAACACAAAAAAAAATTTAGCATTAAAAATAAGCTCATTGTTAATCCATATAAAAGTTAGAGGAATCTACAGTTTCTTTTTTTTTAATATATTTTTCATTATTTAATCCTTTTTTTCTATTTTATCTTATTTAACTTTATTTTTAATTTTATTTATTTTTATTTTTTAATAAAGTGATCTAATCAGGGTCTATTAACAATTATTTTAATCAAATTAATAATTAAGTCAGCATCAATTTGATTCCTTTTTAATTATTTTTTTTTCGTTTTTAAAGAAATAAGGTTATTAATGATTTTAATTTAGCTTTTTGAAGATTGATTGCTGTTTAAAATACCGTTGAGACCTTAAGGCCTTACAATTTAAGCGGAAATACTATAAAATAAAACGTATTCTTTTTCAAAGATAAAAAATACAAATAAAATAATTAGATCGGTACATTTATATATTCTTGTTTTAAAGGATATGCAAAAATGTTATTAAAATAAATTGAAATACCTTAGCATTGCTGGATTCGTTTTCAACATCGCCTATTAAGTGTCTATACAGTAGCTTGGTGTAAATTCCATGTATTTGAGCATTGCTAAAAAAAGAAACGATTTTAACAAAAAAAATTAAAATTTTAATTTTAGTAAGAAATACAGTTTTAAACCAGAAATTTAAAAAAATGAATTCAATTCTATAAAACCTTGGTTGAACTCATTTTTTCTGATTTTTAACTCAAAAAGAATTAAATTAAACAAAAGTAAATCTATTTTTTATAAAAAATGAATTGACATAATCTTGAATTTTTAATTATTTAAAATTTTTGTATTTAGAATATTTTTAGAAGACTTTAAAAAAAAAATTAGCTTTACACTAACAATTCGAAAATTGAATTCAAATTTTAAAATTAACATCAAAAAATTTGAATCAAGATAAAATCTCACTTAATTTTCTGCTTTCAGCTAATGGAAAATGTCAAATTAAAAGTAAAACAAATATAAATATCACAAATATTTCATTTATTCCTATAAAATTAACTAAATATTCAATTTGACTTTGATTTCTTTACCATAGTCAAATTGAATATTTAGTTAATTATTTAGTTAATTGTAAGCAAAATAAAAATACTGAATCTGCTAAATATTTATTTTTTTGACTCGTCTTTCATCCCGTTAGCTTTTAAAAATGAAACTGAAATTACAGTTAATACTTAACTAGGTGAATTTTTTTAAATTTACATTTTAGAAATAACCAGCTCCTTGAAAATTTAGCACCCTTTTTTTTTAGGCAAAAAAAAGGAAAAAATTAAAAAAATTATGTTTCTTTTTCTATTGATATTAAAAATACTCAATTTAATTTAGGATTTTGGTTTTTGTTCAAGTAAATCTTAGAAAAGTCATAATCATATGATTTTTTTCAGAATCACAACAATCAAAGGTAAATTAGCAAAAATTTTACTTTGGAAAATGCTGGGCAACAACATGGAAGTGCTTAAGAACTTTGTTCGATACAGAATTTGAAGGTGAGTAAACTCGAGTATTAAATGTACTTATGTAAGTAATGTTTTTAGTTTTTTGCCATTTCTTGTTAGCAAAGTCGTAGATTCTTTGAGTGTCTAAATGCTGACGCAAAAATTCCACAGCTGTTTGTCTATTATACTCATTTACTTCTGCTTGGTGTATATCATCAATAAAACAATACATTCTCTTATTACCCTTTGGAACGTAATACGAGCTGTGCACCCAAGAGAGGTGGTGGTTAATTCTTTTCTGTAAATATGCACTGTTTGTCAACCGATTTGAATTGATTGTGATGTAAAAAAGTTCTGTCAAATCACCGGAACATGAAGTTTTGAGTTTGTCTGAAATCAAGGATGTCTTTCCAGTACCGGCTTCTCCGACAATCATAAAAGATTCGTCCAAATTCATCATTATATCAAGCATTGAGCTCAAAAACATAGTGCTTGATGTATGAACAAAAATGTTTAATGGTATGCCCTGATGGACAGGACAACTAAAGGTGGGTATATTTTCAGACCATAGTTGAAATTGATGCGAATCAATATCATAAAAGTACTCATAAATCTTTTTTTTTATATTTTAATAAAATTAAGATAATTAAATAAAATTTAAGTTACTGGTCCTTCGTTAGGATACTTATTCAAAAATGACTTAGACCATGAATCAAAAGCTTCTCTACCTTCTTGAGTCATCGCTGCTGTTATTCCACTTGCAACACAATATTGGCTGATTCCAGCTATATCAATTTCATCCCAACGATCATTATTCTTTATCATGCTCTAAAAATTAATATTTAAAAAAAATATTTTTCTTATTTCGATCATTTTTACTTTGAGAATAGAAAGGACTAGTCTAACTTTGGATTCGAATGTAACTGGTAGGACATCCGAGTAGAAATAAGAATTTAAAGAAATTTCTGATTTTACAAGCCTTAATTGACTTATAAGTTCAATTTTCAGCTTAGACAAGCTAGATTGGGATCCATAGTTCATTGATTGAAATGTGGACTCAATTAAATGTTCCCATGTGATCATATTTTCGTTTAAAAATAAAAGATTCGAAGTGGAAATTACACTCGGACTCAAATTTGATAGATCATCAGACTTTTAGATAAAATTAGCCTCTAATTTTACAAAAAAATATTTCATAAAAATCTTACTTCCCAAACAAGTTTTAGTTTATTTAAATTTAATTCAGTTTTTTCACTATTTTGATTCAAAAATAAATGTTCATTGGTAAATAATGACTCGAAAAGATAAAAATTATCTGTTGAGCTCTAAAGAATAAAAAATTTAAAAAATTTTAAAATTTTACTTATGAAAATTACCTCTCCAACTACATGTAAAAGATTGAAGTCGGAATTTTTTTCAAAATTTCTCAATGTATTGGGTATCAGACCTTCTTTGAGCGATCTTAAATATTTAAAAAAGTAAATACTTAGGAAAATGAATTATTATTTTATTACCCCGATTTTGAAGCTGAATGTCCGAAAAGATCGCTATTTGAATAGCTATTGATAAATACATGTTGATAATCAAACCCGTAGCCTAGCTCAGCGAAGGCGGCGATGGCTGTCTTTAACAAAGATGTTTTACCAATACCACTTTTCCCAATCAACAAAAGCTTTTGTCAAATATAAATTAAAAAGAAAAAAAATAACTAAAATTAAACCATACATTTTTAAATGTGAAAAGATTTTCTATTATGCAAACAACTTTGGTTTGAAATAAAACTGACGGTGCCAGTTTTAACTTATTGGTAGCTAAAACAACAGCATCTGGTATGTTGTTCAACTTTATCTTATCCTCAATCTGCATGACTGTTTCTTTTTCGAAAAATATTGGCAAATTCAAAAAATTTACTCCTTAAAATACAAATTAAAAATTATGAGTTTGATGAAAAATTATAGAAATTAAATTTAAAATTTTTTAAAGATGTTCTTGAAAAAAGGCTTTTTTAATAATTTAATATGATGATTATTATGTTGTTAATTCAAAACATCATATTTTTTTTTAATGTCCATTTTAAATCGCCTTTCTTGCGTAAAAAAGATAGTGTTATTTTCATATATTCTATTTAAATGGATTAATAGATTTCAGCCTGTTTTTTAAATTTTTTTACTAATTAAAAAAGATTTTTTTAATTATCTTATGCAAAATTTAAAATTTTTGTATTCTTTTTTAAAGGAAATCAAAGAAATAGTAAGAAAAGAGCTAAATTTAAAATAATGCCAAAAATGAGTAAAAAATATATGATTCACTTTTTAGACTTTTTTCTATTATAACTCACCTTAGAATTAATAAAAAAGATCTACGAAATTAATTAAATATCAAAAAAAATTTATAAGGAATAAAAGTATCTTGATTAAATCAATCTATGTTTTGAATTATTTTATCAGTAATAATCCTTTTTTATTTTCTTAAATCAAAATTTTAAAATATAATTTGAGATGTTGATAATTTTTATAAAATAGATAATTAAAAATATTGATCAATTATAGAAGGGACTAAAATAAAATTAGTTGCATTTTTTTGATTCAGATCTTGTGGGTTTATCGAAAGAAAATATTTTGATAAAGGTAAAATATTAAGCCGTCATATCAATGATTTAATCGTCATATAAAAAAAATTGATTGTCATGTAAAAATTAAGGGAGACAGGACAGAGCCTGGTTTAGGGATTCGGGTATACTGTAGATTAGAGAACTACTAGTCAAAATTAAAATTAATAGTTAAACTTTAAATCCAATCCATCCATCTGACGATATTATTTAATTTCAAATGACAATTTAATTATTAATTTGACGGGTTTATAATAATCCATCCTTTGAAAAATACCTGATAAAATCATCAGTGTCGTTTAAAAGTTCCAAATTGTCATCAAAAATTTCAAGTCATTAAAAAAGTCTTTGCCTTGGACTTGACTTGTGACTTTTAAACAACTCTGAAATTATACATCAACTTTTAAATATCTCAATATAATTTAATTTCGAATATTTTCAACAAATCCACATAATATAAATTAAAATTTTCAAAAGAATCCTACAGATAGATTGCTAAAAAAGCTTTCGATATCCAACAATCAACAAAAAAAAAACATTCCTTTAAAAATGCAACACAACATTTTTAAATTCGACTGCAATTATAAAATTTATTTAATGGCTTCCGAAAATTATTGGCAATTTTGTTTTTTTTATTTTTTAAAATTGATTCACTAAATGATTATTATTTTAATTTAGATTAAACACTTTTTAATATTTTATTATTACTCAGTAGAAAATAGAAGAAAAAACTTACCATTTTCGAGTAAAAATTCGTTCCTGTATGCGATTTTAATTTCTGGCCAAACTGATCTGAAATAATTGAACAACATTCGACCACTGTTTTTATCTAGCCGTGGAAGAATATAATTGCTTAACACTTGAACAATGGATTCTTGCTCCACTTAAAAAATAAATTTTTCACTCAATGCATAAATTTTAAGTAAAAAAAAGCTAAAATAGATAACTATTGATTGACCACAGCTTTAGCATAATATCAAAAATATTACCAAACTCTTTTGTAATGAATCAAAACCTGTAGAAATCATGAAAATACCTTTATCTGGAGATGGTTGAGAATCATTTTCATCATTCTTTAATGCTTTAGTGTTAATCAAATAGCTAGCTTCTCTGATCAAAAAAGAAAGCAAGTGAGGGTCAAGAAGCGAAAAGTTTTGATCTTGAAAAAAAAATTATTTTAATCAAAATTTGGTTTTTAAAAAAAACATTACAGCTTTTTTTGGCATTCGACTGTAGCATGCTGTTGTATATTTTGACTATACGCAATATTTCATTTGAAAGTAAATCACTTTGAGAGAATCCATTTGACATAAGATTTAAGTTAAGATAATTTTTTAAATTTTCAAAATCAGATTTAATCAGTCGGAATTTTTCGAACAAATCCTTTGAAATAAGATTGAAGTAATGGTCAATTTTGGTGATTCGCATCGAATCAATATGAGAAGTGATGCTGGAATAATTGGAAGGTTCGATGGTAGCAAAATATGTGAAAGTTCCATTTTTTAAGACTAGCGATGTTGTATAAGGATCATTGTTTATAACTATAGAGTCCTTTCGCTCATTTACCTGTGTCAGGACATTTGACAATGCGCTCATTAGCTGAACAGACAAGTTGTTTAAATTCATAAATGTAATCCAATAACCTGATATAACCATAGCTTTACAAATATTATTAAGTGAATCATTAGTCGTGTACTCGGAGCAAAGATAAAAATTATTTTCATAGCCTAAAAATTGACTCAAACATCTAAGAAGACTTTTATTCTAAAAAAAAAAAAATAAAGATTCAAAAAAAATTAATTTGATATCACTTTTTTTCCGTGTAAAAGGGAGCTTGATTTTGATTGAATTATGTTAACCAAATGGGTTAAAATCACTTCAACTTGTTTAGACTGATAGATTAGTGAACATTCGTCGTCATTGTGACAAGAAAAGTACTGAAAACCATAATTAATTTCAAAATTAAGAATTTTAATTGTAACTTTAGTGTCAGTGTCTTTGACAAAATAAAATTTTGGCGTTTCTAACCACTGAATCGAGTCTATATTCAGATTTTTAGTTATTATCTCTGTTATTAAATTTTTGTAGTAAATGAAAATTTTGATAATTAAATTAAATTTTTCATTCTGTTCGGAGCTCATGATAATAGCCGATTTATCATCTGTTTTTTCTTCATTCTGCTCATTTGATTCACTTGAGTTGTTCCTGAATTGATAAGAATTTAGCTGCTTGTTATAAAATCCAATCAAGTCTACAACTTTAGCCTCTAATTTCTTAATAAAAAAAATTAAAAAAAACTTTAAATTCTTAAAATTTTTAACCAACCTTAAGATCGTCAATTTTAGATTCTTTTAGGCATTTTTCAATTTGATTAGTCATTAAAATTCTCAAGCTTAGTTCGATTATTTGTCTTGTATGCTGGAATAACCAGGAAAATACCGATTGACTTGAAGGAAACTCATTGTTCTCATTGATTGAAGGAAGTGGCCGATTTTGAGCTATGTTGTAATTAAATGTATGAAAAATTATCAATTTAATAAAAAAAAAGTACATTGAAGCTTAGTTTCAGATGCCTTTGGATCACTTTTAGCAGAATTTGCATTAAATGGAGGTGGATTTCCGTTAAGGGAAAGTTCTAGTAAAAATTTAAGAGATTCTGGTATGGCCCTTTCAATTGTATTGATAAATTCTTCGATTCCGCCTTTAAATAGAACAGGCTAAAGGAATTAAAAAAAAAATTTTAACATCAATATTTCAAATTTTTGTTTGACTTTTTAAATACATTTTTAAATTGAAAAAATTCATCATTTCTTCCGATGCAACCAGTGATCTTTTTTTCTCCACTAGTTACTTCACTTATTTCCACTGCCTTTATCTCGTTAAATACGCGACAAATGTTCTCAGACAAACTTTCCAAATTCGAACCACAGCACAACACTTCAAGCATGTCTTCGTCAGTTAATAAATACAACCTGGGACATTTAGATCGCTTTTTGGACATTTCACCGATCAAAGATTCATAGCATGTTTCTAAGTTATGATGCAGATGCTTCAAAATATTTAAAATATCTAAAAAATGAATTTTCAAAAAATTTTTATTCCAGTAAGTTCAGCCAAACAGAATGATTTTACTTACTTTTTCGTTGACAACATTTAAGAATGTTAGGATTTCGATGTGTGGCTTTCATCAGAGTTCTAAAGTCTTTATCAGTTTTGTAAAAATTAGTCGAATCTTGTGGCAAGATTGTATGAATCTCGTATGATGAATAAATCTAAAATTTTATTCATTAAAAAAAAAATATTTAAATCTTTTAATTTACTGGTTCCAAGCGTTTCCATTTAAGCTGAACCTTGTTCCATTCATACAAAATAGCTTCGATATTTTGCAATGTATTCTGCCATTTAATTATTTCATCATAAAACGAGCCTGCTGATTGATTTTGCAATAGCTCCTCAAGTACTATTTGATGATGTTCTAATTCTGCAAAAAGTTGTTCTGCATTTTCAAACAGGTAAACTGGATCGTTTTCCTTTAAATGAAATTTAAAAATAAGTAAAAAAAAACAAACTAATTTTACAGATAAAGGTTCGACTCCTATTAAAGATTGTGGTAAAGAACCAATACTGAGACGCTTTGTGCTTTTCGTGGACATAGTAGGGAACATTCCAATACGAGATTGTGATGATCTGCGATCATGAGATGATTTATCCTAAAATTAAACTTCAATCTAAATTCAGCAACCAAAATATAAAAATACGTCTTCTTCATTTAGAATCTTATCTGATGATTCCGATCTGGGATACACATAAACTTTTAAACTAAATACTTTGCTCAGCCATATTTCTTCGTAAGTTTTAATGGTTTGTTCAATACTCAAATCTTTGACAGCCTTTTGGACAATAAATTTAACCTCTTCAACATGACCATGCAAATTTAGATCCAACAATTGACCAAAGGTGAGCATTTTCAAAGTTTCATTATCAACTAAATTAGTTCCGCCAGAAATACGTATCAATTGCTTCCAGTGTCTAGTTCTCATTGCCGGATTAGCTATCTCTTCAATAATGGGTAAGCAATTCTAAAATTTAAAAATAATCAAAATTTATCATTGATTAAAAAATCAGAAAAAAAATCAACTTTTATGTTATTTATATCAGCTACAGTCCCAGTGTAAGCGTCCCAGACATGAGCTTCTACTGGCAAGTTTTCCAGCATTTCTAACTGCTTGTCGGTTTCCTCTTGAGCCAATTTTATATTCACTTTTTGCCATCTAATCGATTTCCATTCATTGTGTCGGCAGCGTATGTCTCTTTGATTTTGTTTTTTATTAAATTTAATTATTTCACTTTTTAATAAAATTCTCACTTGATTGTTTTCCAAGTTTGTTTTAGAATAATAAGGGTAGCTTTTGATTGAATTAAAATCCCGAAATCAACCACATCGGATTCAAGAAGTTCCTGAAGTTGTTTTAGATCCTCAGCTTGGTTTTGTAGACTGTCATATTTTTCATTAAAAGAGTCTATTAATTTAAATGCTCGCTCATATTCGCATCCCCTGTCAAACACGTACGAGCTTAGTATATCATTTAACAAATTGTTAATCACTGTTGAAAATTTTTTTAAATCCTAAGCAATTTGAATTAGAAAAATAGATAAAATTTAATTCGAAAGCTACTTCAATGATGATTTTTGATTCTTCTTGAATTGTGGGCCCAAGTCTTTGTTTTGCCAAAGTAACTTTGGACTTTAAATTGGTCCATCTGACTGGAGTACTGTTGAATTTGGCCTCCAAATCTACGACATCTAATCGCTTGTACTTCTTAAGCAAGTTCAATGTTCGCTTCATTAGCTCAAATTTAACTTCCATTTCCTGCTGTTTGGACGAAACTTCATTGAACATGCGCATGATTTTCATAAATGTGGCTGTATCTCTTTCTTCGCCTGTAATTTTTTCAATATCAGGCTCCATTCTTTTCAAAAATTGGTCCAACTCATTCAGTGTTGTTTTTATCTTTAAAAATTCAGTTGCATTAAGAATTCTAGATTTTGTTTTTAAAATTAATAAAAAAAGTAATCAATTAATTACTTGATCAGATAAAAAACTGGTAAATTTCCATATTAGTTTATTGGTAATAGTAATCAAAACATCGATGGTAGGCTGTAGTTTGACTCTTATCCAATCTACATCCTGGTAGCTCTGTAAAACTTTGATTTTTTCTTGAGCGTTCTTATTAAAAAAATTTCAAATTTTTTTTAATTTAAATTTAATACAAATTCATACCACATAAACTGCAATTTCAGTATTAAAGTCTTCCAAAAGTGGGGTGGATGTGTTTTCTTTTTCTTGTTTAGACATACTTTGGTAGTAGGGAGACAAAAATGTTCGCTCGATATTTGCTATTGCTTCTGGAGTAAGAACACTTCCAAGCGAAGCAATGCTCCTTAAAAAAAAATGTTATAATTTTTTATTTGATTTTTAATTAAAAACTACTTTGCCACATTTCTGTTACTCATAAAATTTTTAGACGGTGGTCGTGGATTTTTCGATCCAGATAATGAAGCAATTCCTTTCAAAAAGTTAACAAATGTTTCGTGAATATCCGCTGTCCACAAAAAACTAAATCCATTAAAGTAGTCAAATATTTTCTTGCAATCACTACATGCTTTTTCAATTGAGGAATTTATTTTGTTAACCATTTCATAGATAGTTTCATCGCGAGCCACCAATTGATCATAATTATTCTAGAAATAACCAAAAATATATTTATTTAAACAATTTGATAAAATCTTTAATTAAAAATAGTACTCTATTTTTTCCCAAAACTTGCATGTAACTACCACGTGAAATAAACGTATTTATAAAATCAAACAAAATCTCTTGCAAATTTTTAACATGGCTATTTTCATCTAATGGAGGATTGAACAACAATTTTGAATCGATAAGCTCAAGATTGATACAAACAAACGGAGTCTTTAATTCCTTTAAAATTTGAAACCTAAAATAAAATAAGTTACAAAAAATTTATTTTTACTTCCAGATCTGTCATTGAATTGAGCATATTTTTTAAACTTGACAAAGAGGAAATTCTGAATCCACTAAAAATTATTTCATTCATATAGTTTAGATATTCTTGCCAGCCCGGTGATGCCTCGCTGATCCCAACAGCCTCCAAGGTCGACGAAATCAATAAATGAATCTTATTTCCGCCTCTTGTAATCTCTTTTTTGAAAGCATTGTGTAATTCCCTATTTATAGAAGTTTATTTAATATAAACCAAAAAAATTTACTTAAAATTACATTTGTTTTTCTTCAAGCTCTTTGGCGCCTTGGCTCAAGCTAAGGTCTCTTTGCATAAAAACATCTGACTTGAAATCACACCAATCATTTACTATTGTGTAAATTTCCTTTGAATTTGATTGACAAAGTTCCAAATTTTGGTAAACATCGGTACATATTACCGAATGAGCATTTTCGATATAATCAGGTATTTCTACCGTATTCCATGTAACATTTAGAATACCTTGTTCAACAATCTTTAAGAAAAAAAATATGATTTTAAGTTTTGAAATTTTTTTTGTAAATTTTACACTATCAATTTTGGCAAGACGAAATTCAAAAAGAGGTTGTTCCTCGTTTTGAATATTCTTCATGATTAAATTGTATTTATCAGCAATTGAATGCATCCTAGTTGCGTATAGTCTCAGCTTGTTTTCATCCTTTAATTGACTAAATTTGTCTTTTAGAACATCAGTTAAGTCCAAATTAAACGGTGGCATTTCTAAATAGTGAATTTCTTTGAGAAATTTTTCCAATTCGAAATCAAAATTGACTTCTATTGAGCTTGGTCTCTTGGCCAGAAGTTCATCAAGAGAGGAATTTTTCAAAACTGTTTGTTGTAGTTTATCAGTCAAAGACTCTGTAATAGATAATTCCCATTTTTTAAAAGTATCATTTTTACTTCTAAAATCAAAAATTGCATAATTTTATAAATTGTAAAAAATTATAAACACAAACTTTTCGATCATATCAAGTGTACTTTTGTAAGTTTCTCTTAAATTGTAACCAAGATCGCCTTGCAATAAATTCGGATATAAATGACTAAATTTTTCCATTGGTACTTTAATTCGCTGTTCCAGGCCATGATACCAGAAACACTTGTTGACAATATTGGGCATTACTGATTGAACTTCTTCTGTACTATTTGCCAATTGCTTTACATTACTAAACTCTTTAAGCATCTCGTTCATTAACCAGACATACTCGGATGACAGATGAGTCTAATTTTTTGAACAAAAATTAATTTAATTATTATTTTAGATTTTTTATTTAGATTTTTTAGACAAAATTTTAAATGTGTTCTTTAGATCTTCTTTTTTGTTGAAGACAACTCAAAAGTAAAAATAATTTAAAAAAATTTTTTTTTTTCAGCTAATTTTTCAAATAATATAAAAGTTTTTGCCTTAATTAATAATAAATGATAAAAAAAATACAATTTTTAAGATAGCATAGAATAGCATATTTAAGCAAATTTTTTTTTTTAATAAATTTATTCTGAAATTTCTGGTAGCTAAAATTTAAAAGTCTTTGACTTTAAACCAACTCTGTTTTTGCCTTAATAATTTTTCTTTGTTAGAGTTTCAAAAAATATTTTATGTTGCTTTCAATTACAAATTAAATTATTGCGACTGGTAATGGTCAGGTAAAAGTTTTTTATTTTTCAAAGATTCCATTAAATATTTTCTCAATTTTTTAAAAATCAAAATTCATTTTTGTTTATTTTTTAACTATTTTTAAAACATACTTGAATGACATCTCTTTCGTGTACTCCTTCAAATACTTCTAAAAGTCTTAGTTTGGAGCCAATAGTGGTGCAGTGTTTAATGCTTAGATCTAAAATTCTAGATAATTCCCTTTCCAATTCCTTTAAAAAAAAAATAAATTTAAAAAAAAAAATTGATTAATTACTTTTATTGTTGTTCTTAGGTTAAAAAATGACACTTCAAAATTTTGTTCTTGATTATCGAAATTCATGACATCTTTAACATTATTTTGAAATTCGTTGATTGCTCTTTGATATTTGGCATGAATTTCTTGGGCCAAAAAGTCCATGTTTATGTTATCAGAGCCTCCGATAGAAACTGTTTTGGACAAAATTTGAAAATGTCTCATAGTTTGAACCAATTCAAGCACATCATTACATCTTTCCATGAACACATTTAGATAATAAAAACAAGGATGATTTCTTCTGGGCCATGGACTATGCTCCCTCATTACTTCAAAGTCATCGTCTTCGTTCATATTTTGGCGATTAGCCGAGTAAAACTGAATCCACCAAATGTCTTTTTCGTTAAAATCAATTCTTTAAAAATTTTAAATTGAAAATAAAATTCAAAAAATCAATTTTCAACTACTTTTTTTCCAGCTTGTGAAATTTAGAGTTTAATGCATCGGCCTTTTCTTTAAAATCTAGATACGTTCCTCTGAACATGGCACATATTCTCAATGCTTCTTTCAGCTTCGAATATGACTTTATGAAGATTTAAATTTAAACCAGAAAAAAAAACAAAAAAAGGTTTAATTTTACTCTTAATGGATCATCTAAAATATTGTTGCCGACCACATTTTTGGAAACGTAGACAATTTCGTTTGACAAGAATGAGAGCATATGCGCAAACCTTTCTTTCATGTGGTAGTATTTTGAATTTTGCCAGATTAAAAGTAAAGTATGAAAAAGTCCAGTAAAAAGATACTGCGACTCGTCAACTAAATTGGCAATTTTAATCTTGTGCACCCACGGAGTTAAAGTACTAATGTATCTGAGATTTACTTCAGCCGACTTTATAGCTAATTTAATTTCAGACTTGATAGAATTAAATGGCTGCAAATAAGCGCTGTTATTATTTTCCAAATTGATCAAAATATCTTTGACATGAGGTGCGTCTAGTTGAACTAATAAATTATTAAGTTTGTTAATGCAAGAAGTCCAAAGCTGAATTTCGTCTTTGGTGTAAAAATTAGAATTTGAATTCGAAATGTCTGGTTGCTGCTTTAGAGTTGTTTTGATCAATTTTTGCCAATTGATTAGCGTGGTTTCTAGAATGTGAAGTACTGATAGACGTCTGTTGGGATTTGTGGCTGCTAATGCTAAAACATTTAGAGCTGGAAGTGGAAGTGAGACCGAGTCTTCGATGTGAGACTGAGCTACAGCCACTTGGGACATAATTCGATGCATTAAGTCCATTAATTTGTCACTATTGTCCTCAACACATAAAAGTGGCATGAATACTTCACGAGTCATTAGGTCCATGTGTTCCAAAATTCTGTTCGATGACTCAAAATAAGTCACTTGGTTATCTGAAAGGATCAAATTTACAAAATGAAGTTCATTTTTGGAGAAGAATTTTACTCATGGTCTCGGGAGTGAGTTTTGAGGTATTGGAAATTTTTAGGAAAAAAATTCCCTTGTCTGAACTGTTCTCAGTGGTGCAAGCACGAGAAGCGATCAGATGCGTCGGAGACTTGGCATAAATATAGAGTTGCTTGACATCCTCATTGTTTAGAAATTCCATAACAATAAGTCTTTAAGAAGAGTTAATTAGGATTTATAGATTGGAATTTATGAAATAAATACTTGTTGTCTTCGTTTTCAATAAAATTTACTAGAGCTTCTCGTTTAGGATTTAAACAAGAAGCTATTCGTTTCTCTAACCACTGATAGCGTGGATCAGATTCCATTTTTGATCTAATTTATCTTTTTTTTTGTATAATCTTAATTTTTATTCAATTTTCAAAATTCAAAAGTTATTTTTTTTCAAACATAGTAACTAAACGTTATTTGTGTTAAGTTTTTTTTCTAAGTGTTACCATGGAAACCAAGTGTCGAAAGCTATAATAAGCTTAATTTGTATTTTTAAAATATGTTCATTTCTTAAATAAATAGCTGTTAAACACGTATTTAAATTCAAATATATAAATATTTAATATTTAAAAATTTAGATAACATAAACAATTAAATTTAGCATATTACTAAAGGAATTTTTTTTGGTTCAGTATTTGCGCTATATTTAATTAGAGCCTTGGCCTCTGAAAATTTTGAGCAAGAGATGCCAAGCTTAAAAATTCATGCAAGTTGAATTTTTTGATTTCTTGAATTGATGAGCTGATTTTTCTTAGTAATAATTTTTGTCCTAGAATTTAAAATTTTAAATCAATTAATTAAATTTTTTTAAATCAAATTAAGGAGAATGTATTTGCTTAATTGGTATCATATGATTAGTATTTTGTTTACGGATTTAATTTTGAGTCTCTATAATTTAATTGTTTTTCTAAAAAAAACTAGCTAAAATAAAATAAAAAAATTTTATCTTTGTTATTTAATTAGTAAATTTCTTCAATCAGATAAAATTTTTTTAAATTTCTGCAAAAATGTATAAAATTTTGAACTATGTCATATTTATTAGACAAATAAAATAGTTCAACAAAAAAAGAAATCATTTTGAATCCATCAAAGACGTACATAAAAAAAAGCTAATTTTTTAAAAAAAGACTTTGAAATTTAGTTGTTTTGAATTTTGTTAATTTTTTGTATTTTTCAATTAATAAAAGTAAAATTACAACGTTAAAATGGAAATTTAAATGTAAAAATAATTGGTTTAATTTTTTGTGTCTGAATTACAAAATGTATCAAATGTTGAAATAACATTAAAAAAGTGAGATGTTTCAAATTATTTTTTCAGTCGCAAATAAAAAAATAATTTTAAGTTAATATTGCAAGCATTTTCATTAAACCCTTTAGTGAAATCGAAGAGTTTAATTTTTATTTTAAAATCTGAACAAAATATTGAAAATTCTTTTTTAAATTTTAAATAATTCATTTATTTATTTTTTCCCGAGCAAATGCTCATTCAGACTAGAAACATATGAAAAAACTAAAAACACAGTTAAATAATAAAAAATTTAATAATAAAAAAGAATAAAAATGAGCATTAAAAAGAAAAAAAAATAGATAAATAATTCATTTTGATTAAATTTTATATTCAATCATTAAAAAACTTGATCTAGTGGGTTAGGTGAACAATAGTTCACTTATTATTCGAAATATTTTGTTAAAAATTTATTAGAATGTCTTTTTCTCGAAACTGATATAAAGATTAGTTAATAATTATTTTATTTTAATTTGAAGGAGCTTTAGAAATAGTTAAGCATTTTCTATGATCTGGTTGACTTGGTATTACTCTTTCTATAATCCCAAATACCTAAATGCGCTCTTTACTTAAATCTTTGCCTTTCAGCATAAAATAATAAAAATTAAAGAAAATTAAAATTTAATTTTTCACCCATTAAGTGTTTGACTTTGGGGGACAAAGATTCATCTATTCGCAAAATTTACCTACTCCTCCAAACTTTAAATTTTCCATGTAATTATTTATTCTATCTTATTTTTATCATTACATTAGCTTTTTTCTAAATAGATGAAAAAATTTCAAAATAGGTGAACAATTTTTAGATTAGGTCAACTGAAAATTTATAAAACCCGAGAACAAGAATCGTTCCAGTAACGGGTTAAACATAGTTTACCTAACGAACTAGACCCGAAAAACTTTGTTTTCTTCTCATAAAATTTTGACTATAATGATAATTTACTTTCGTTTGGTACATTCTAGTAAATACTTAATTTATGAAAAAAAGAAAAGAGAGCGTAGTTAGTTTTTTAAACTACAAATTTTGTCTTAAAGGATCATCATATCACATACCCAGAGTCAAAATTTATGAAAAAAAAACTAAGTTTTTCATGTTTGCATTACCAACTTAAAATTATTTTTTTTTAAACTGAAAAATAAATTTGAAACATCGCACTTTTTCAATGTTATTTCTACATTGGATACCTTTTGTAATTCAGACACAAAATAATTAAACCATTTCAAATGTTATTTATTTAATAACCAAGTAGAAAACTGGAATTTTCTTAAATACAATTTTCTGTTTCCCAATTTCTCTTTCAAACCAGACTGAGCTTCTTTGAAAAGGCAAGCAATGAAACTTGCTTGATGTGATGCATGTCGAGTCGCATATTGACGTCGTATGTGAACACTAGTCGAAGCTAATTTGTATTTATGTAATGATGACAGTCTAATGTTTGATTCATTTTAATAAAAACCAAAATCACTGAATTAAATTGAGCCTCTTTTAAAAATTCAAAATTGTCTTTGATTTATTTTATTTTATCCAATTTGAACTTCTGATTTTATTTAAACTGAAATTAATATTTAAATTAAAAAAATGATAAATTATTTTTATGTTTTGTTCATTAAACCTTTAATCAATTTTCGACATGAGTTCAAATACGAAATTCATCTTATTTTACAAATGAATAAAATTATGTTCTTTTAATCAAAAATTTATCTTTCGTTATAACTCATTGACAATTTTTTTCCATATTTTGCTCGATCATTTAATTCGAACCATCTCAAATTTATGAAGATGAATCACTTTATGTAACTAATTACTTTTTAATGTGTTGTCAATGCACTGTTTATCCTCTCAATGTGTTCAACATTATTGATCGATTCTTATTTTCTTGACATGTTACCTTCAATTCATTACCATATCTAGAAAATTTGTACCAGAAAATCGAGCTTGAATTATTTTTTATTCTTTCAAAACTAAAATGGTTTTCAAATTCTACATTTAGATTACATCGAGATCCATTGAATTTATATATTTTTTAAATTTTATCAAATACAACTGGAAGGTGGTTATAGGCTAACCATTTCCTTATTATCAATGAAGTTTGGTGTCTTTCAAGACTTTTGTTTTGAGACTGCAGTTATCTAATATTTCAAATATTAGAATATCTTATCTAATATAATAAATATTAATAATCTTTCAAAAAGAATGTTTCGTAGAATTTGTATGTTTAGATTTTATTCACTTCTTTCAAAGTTTAATTTAAGAAAAATACTTATCAAAGAATTGAAACAGGTAACCTCTTTGAGCCAAATGTAAATAAAAATTAGTAAAGATTATAATGATTTGAAATTTTTAACAAAAAATAATCTGAAAAAAATATTTTTTAATTAAATTTCATAAAAATTAAAAATAATTAATCATATTGAGCTATAATAAAAAAAATCAAACACTTTATCAGCTTTTAAAATATAATTAATATATAATTATTTCATTAATTAAGTCATTAAACTATTAGGATTAGTTTTATTACACAATAATTAGTTCTGGATGCTTTTTCTGAATATTATGAAATAAAGTGACGTGGACAATTTAAAAATATAATTAAAAAATCCTGTTGTGACAGCAAATTCGATTTTATCTTAAGATTATGAAAATTGTTTAAATTAAAGATATAAAAAATAGCAGGAATTAAAACACCTTTATTATGCAATATTAGGTTTTTACTTTTGAGATATATTGACTTTGCAGGATATGATCGCTAAGATAAAATATCAAAGTATATCTTAATCGCCTTTAAAACATAATCTCAAAACAAAATCTACAAGAATAATGTTTGCGAAAGGTTTGTTCATTCGATAAACAAAAATAAAACATTAGATAACAAAAATTCTAAAATAAAACCTGTTAATTTATTTCTTATAAATTGAAAATATCTTTAAATAAACTATTTAATAAAAGTGTCTATTTTGACAAATAAGCCACCAGGTAACAAGATTTGTGTTTGTAAAAATTTATCGCTTTCACCTAAAATTTTAGGCTGTAACCTGCATATGATAATTTGGTCATTTAAAATATAAACTAAAGTTCTTAAATTTTTTGAACAATATTGTCTAATATTTTTTTTTAATCAATTTGTTTTGTGTACCGAGCTAAAGCTCCTTCATAATAAGAATAATATATAAAATCAAAATAAATTGCTTTCTTACTATTTCTTATTTTTTTACCTGAAGCTTCTACTTTGTAAACATGTGCCACATGAATCATTCTTTTTAAATGCCTTTTTATTTTTATTTTACTTTATTTTGATTTTTAGTTGAAATAATTTTATCCTACTTTTTTGTTTAATCTAAAAGAGCTTTAGCTCGGTTATCTGTATTTATTTACTGAAAGCAAATATATAAAGTTAAATAAGTTAAAATAAAATTATTATATTTATTTTATTAAAAAAAATAATAATAATAAGAAATATAATTAATTCAAAATTTCAATTAAATTTAAACAATGTAATAAAATAAAATGAACACTTAATGATCTTCGTTCAGAAAATTCGGCAAAGATCAAGCAAACGTGAGTATTTGTTAATTGCAGATTAGATGTTTACATTGATAGACAGGCAATATATGACATGAATTTTGAAAGCTAATACTGACACTGAAGGTTTAGGTTGACAGATTAGCAGCTTGAGTATTGTGGTTTTTCTTTGATCATCAAAACAAGATCACTAGCCGAACCGATTTTTAAATATTTACGTACTTAAAATATTTTAGCCTATTTAAGCCGGATTATGCAAGTCAGTTATTTTTAGAATTATTTGTCCGGAAAAATTGTCTGTTAAATATTTTTAAAAATTCCTGTTAACACCTTTTTTTTGACAAATTGAGTTACTTAATCTTAGCCATGCAAAATTTTAATTTAACTCAGAAATTTTCATCCACAATTTGACAAGACTGTTTCAAATTAGTGTTGTTACAGTGAAATGTAACTAATTGAAAAAATGCTATTTTTTTTAATCAAATTAACTTTAGATAAACCCAATCAAGATATAAACTATAAATACCTTCTTAAACTTCCGGACAGAATCAAAATCCAGTTCAATTTCAACACAAAATGAAACAATCATTCATCCAAAAGTTAAAAATTAAACTAAAATCTGAACAAAATCAAAATGTCCAAACCGAAAAGTTGCCAGTATGGTTTGTGGACAGCATGACTCGTGATCAAGCTGAACAAATGCTTATACCTAAAGAAATCGGATTGTTTGTTGTTCGCCGGAGTGAATCAATGTCTGATTGCTATGTACTATCTGTCAAAGTTCCTAAATACATGAACTCAAACCAAGTCTCACATTTCTTGATTGTCAAAAGCAAAAAAGGATTTTTCATAAAAGGATCCATGCATAAACAATTCCAAGATATTAAATCCTTGGTCACTCATTGTTCTTTTATGCGTGATCTAATTCCGATATGCCTCAATTTAGATTATTACAATGACAATAAGCGCAAATTCAATGAGTTCATTTATTATTTTAATAGTACTACATCTCTTGATTCATTATCTAGTTCTCATTCAGATTTCTCAGATCTAAACGAACTTGATATTCCACCTTCTAATTCTACATCGAAATCAAGCGGTTGTTTCGATGATAGTTTCTGAAAAAATTATTGCTTATTTTTTTTCTAATTTTCTTCTAATTCAGTCCATTTTATTTATTAATTTTATATTGAATAAATTTTTTAAAATTAAACATTTTTTTCTCAAATTATATTTTATTTAAACCATATACCTTATTTAAATAAAAAGAACAGTATTATTAAAAATCACTCTGATATCTCTCTTTCAGAGTACGTCCCTCTTTGCTCAATGCATTAAACAACTTATCAAATTATCAATATTCCTATTATATTTCTTATTTTTGAACAATTGAATTTCTTAAAATAATACTAATTACATAAACAAAAAAATATGAATAAATTAAAATGAATAAACTTAATTTTTGTATTTTTAAAGACTTTAGTTTTTTTCGAACATCATTTTTTAGCCAAAAAACTGATAGACGTAAAAAAAATTTTAATACCCGATAGCTAAGTAACGCAAAACTGTTCGGTTATGATTTCAATGTAAATTATGGTAAAATATTTCTAAAAAATTAGCTATGTTTATAAGACGATTTGCTTAATATGCCATGAAAAATTTAATTTTCAAAAAGATTCAAGAAAATGAACATCTGATAATTTAAACTTAATAATAAAAATAAAATTAAATAGATATTTAGAAAAATCATTTTTCAAAAAATTAACAAAAAATTTGTAAGAAGCAACGACAAAGAATATATACTTTAATCAGGAAAAGATGCAAAAATAAATAATAACTAAGGGTTTTGTGAAGTTCAGTACAAAATAACAGAACAAAGTTTAAAGATATTAAAAACTTTTTTTCTAAAAGTCTAAAATTGGTTCTGTGAATGCAGCATGGTGCAACATTTAAAGTTGCATCGACAGTTAAGTTCAGCTAATTATGTGCAAAAAATTTACCACGCTAGATTATTTATTTTTTTATTAAAAATATTATTTATTTTAATTTATTATTTTTTTATATTTATATTTTTATATTGAAATTAATTCCTGCTAAACTGTGCAAATTTAGCAGGAATTAAATTTTTCTACATTTCTTTCTGTTCTTTTTTTCATTTTGTCTTTAATTTCACAAAACCTTAATAAGAGAAATCTTATTTAAATTATTTTAATAAATTTCAAACAAGTATTTAGAAAAAATAATATAATTATAACAATATTCAATTACTTTCTATATTATTTAATATTTAAATTTTTTGTGTCTGAATTACAAAATGTATCCAATGTAGAAATAACATTGAAAAAGTGCGATGTTTCAAATTTATTTTTCAGTTTAAAAAAAAATAATTTTAAGTTGGTAATGCAAACATGAAAAACTTAGTTTTTTTTTCATAAATTTTGACTCTGGGTATGTGATATGATGATCCTTTAAGACAAAATTTGTAGTTTAAAAAACTAACTACGCTCTGTTTTCTATTTTTCATAAATTAAGTATTTACTAGAATGCACCAAACGAAAGTAAATTATCACTATAGTCAAAATTTTATGAGAAGAAAACAAAGTTTTTCGGGTCTAGTTCGTTAGGTAAACTATGTTTAACCCGTTACTGGAACGATTCTTGTTCTAGAAAATTTAAATAAGATAAAATAAATAATTACATAGAAAATTTAAAGTTTGGAGGAGTAGGTAAATTTTGCGAAATAGATGAATCTTTGTCCCCCAAAGTCAAACACTTAATGGGTGAAAAATTAAATTTTAATTTTCTTTAATTTTTATTATTTTATGCTGAAAGGCAAAGATTTAAGTAAAGAGCGCATTTAGGTATTTGGGATTATAGAAAGAGTAATACCAAGTCAACCAGATCATAGAAAATGCTTAACTATTTCTAAAGCTCTTTCAAATTAAAATAAAATAATTATTAACTAATCTTTATATCAGTTTCGAGAAAAAGACATTCTAATAAATTTTTAACAAAATATTTCGAATAATAAGTGAACTATTGTTCACCTAACCCACTAGATCAAGTTTTTTAATGATTGAATATAAAATTTAATCAAAATGAATTATTTATCTATTTTTTTTCTTTTTAATGCTCATTTTTATTCTTTTTTATTATTAAATTTTTTATTATCTAACTGTGTTTTTAGTTTTTTCATATGTTTCTAGTCTGAATGAGCATTTGCTCGGGAAAAAATAAATAAATGAATTATTTAAAATTTAAAAAAGAATTTTCAATATTTTGTTCAGATTTTAAAATAAAAATTTAACTCTTCGATTTCACTAAAGGGTTTAATGAAAATGCTTGCAATATTAACTTTAAAATTATTTTTTTATTTGCGACTGAAAAAATATTTTGAAACATCTCACTTTTTTTATGTTATTTCAACATTTGATACATTTTGTAATTCAGACACAAAAAATTAAACCATATAAAATCTTATTTATTTTTTTTGATTGAAAAATAAGAATAAAAATTTTTCTGTAAAGAAGTTTCAGAAAAAAATCCAAACCCATAAGTTATGATACATTTTCGAATAATTAATTTGGTCAAAACTTTTATTTGATCAAATATTCAGTGTTTTTTGATCGGTTGGTGCTTTGAATGTAGCACTTCTTGGCTACATGACTCGATAAAATACTTTTTTTACCCGATTGCTAAGTAGACAATTAATTCTAAATTAAAATTTTCGATCTTTTTTCTATTTATCACCCATTTTAAAATTTGTCCATGGGACTTAAACTATAATTAAATAAAAATTCATTTATTTAGCTAAAAACAAAATCCAGTTCTACAAAATTATGAAAAGATAGTAAATAACATATACAGTGGTGTTCCGGACATAGTATTTTGTATTTTATTTCGTATTTTAGAAAGCAACATCTTTTGTACGCAAAGTGACAGAATCACTGCTTAATTCCGACCCAAATTCATAACAAAATAGTAGTTGTAGTAGTAGAAATAACTGCGACTCGAATGACGATCGTAATTTACAACTCTATTAATGATAAAGTTGAAACCTAATGGACAATTTTTGATAAGTTCTCCTTTAAGTATTTTTGTGTTGCCTTTTAGTTTATAATTACTTCTTTCAGCGTATCTAATTCCACTTTCCAACCTGATAGATTATTGATTATTTTAAAAATTTGCATTAAATCGCCTCTTCTTCTTCTAGTATTCAGTAATGTTAGCCCACGTAATCGCCAAGCTTGAATGGGAATCTAAATCCTTTTGTAAAGCTAAATTATCAGAAAGTCGGTAAATAGCTGCAATTATTTTCATATCGTCAAAATATACTTTTGTTTTATTGCTAAAAAATTCAGACAAATCGTTTTTAAAAATAACAAATAAAAGAGGACCAAGCACTGAGCCTTGTGAAACACCATCAGTAACATCCAGTCATTTCGATTCTGCGCTACAAAGGACAACTCTTTGCCTACTTCCACTTAAAAAATTTCTTATCCAATTTAATATTTCTTCTTCAAATCCATAAGCATATAACTTATAAAGCAGGAGTCGATGTGAAACTTTTTCAAATGCTTTGGAACATGGCAATTGATGTCAATTAAAATAAAAAGAAGGATGATAGTCAGAAAATTAAAAAGGTATTAAAACATTAATAAAATTTAATATTAATTTTCTTTTTTAAAAAAAATGTTTTTATACGATTTTTTACCATAATATACTTTAAAAAAATTAAATTTTGCTAAAATTTACGTAAATTTCGGTAAATTTTTTTCCAGAAATTTCTTGTTTGAACAATTTGCAAATTTTGATAAAATCAAAGTTTTTTTAAAAAAATGATTAAATTTTTCAATATTTTGGAAATTTTTTGTTTTTACAACAATTTACGTAAGAAATTGAAATTTTACCTAAAATTAGCAATATTTTACGGAAATTATGAAAAATTTACCATAATTGTTTATACAATATGTTGCAAAGACTTTTTTTCCTTGCAATATGATATATCACCCTATGCTCCACAAGGAGTGAATAAGGGAAAAAAAATTCGATATGTCACACTCGGTATATTAATCTAATTACTTTTAAATATTTATAATCAAAATACTTTCTATAAAAACATAAAAATAAATTTTAGAAACTTGAGAAACTCGGATCATTCAAGATTAAATAATTATAACAATCTTTTTTCACACTTCTTACATATTTTCAAATTTTGATTAATTGTGCTCTTATACTGCTTAATTTGAATACTCTCCAATTCCTCATGTTTGTTTTTTAATAAAGCCTTTGATAGGGTTTAGCATGAAGGTTTACTTTTTAAACTGATTAAAATGAATCCACCTCATTTCTTGACTAACTGAATTAGATCCTTTTTAGATAGTAGGACATTTAAGGTAAATGTGAATAACCATCTGAACGAAGAATACCAAATAACCGCAGGTGTCCTTCAAGGCTCAGTAATCAGTTCTCTTTATTTAGTTTGTATATTAATGACATTCCCAAAAGAAACAAAACAAATAATGAATTCTCTTTGCTTTTTGCTGATGACTTGGTCACATTTTATATTTTTAAGAAAAAAGGAAATCTAGAAAATAAGATAAATAAATACACCAACGAACTTGAACAATGGCTTATTAAATGGAAAATGAAGATATCAGTTGAAAAGTCGTGTTCAGTAGTCTTTTCTAAATACAAAAAAGAGAGTGATAATCTTAACTTAAAAATTTATGGAAACAGAATATAGAGCCAAAATAAATCAAGTTTTTTGGTATTAAATTTGATTCTAAGTTAAATTTTAACAGACTGATAGACGAAATTAAAGAACGCTACAATAAAAGGCTAAATATTATTAAGATATTGTCATGCAAAAAATGGGGTCTTAATCAAAATAAACTAGGAAAATTTAAATAAATCTTTAGTCGGATCAATTTTAGACTATTCTTTTCCTTGTTTAAATTCATTTTCAGAAAATAATCTCAAAAAACTACAAGCAATTCAGAATGCAGCAGTCAGATCTATCCTTAAGTTAAAATATAATACTCCCTCCAACATCGTGCATCATGAGGCTTTTAATAAACTTAATTTGCTAACAATCTCGAATCGGCTTTTTGAGTAGAGTGAGAGAAATGTTGGGGACAGGATTGAGTCATTCTATTCCATTGGTTATCAGACTAGTGGATGAATACAAAGAAGGTTTCTAATCAAGATATTTTGAATACCCAACTCCATTGTGTAATTGCCACCTTACTATTTCCTCTTTTTTTCCTGAAACTTGAACTATGTAAGCATGTGCCACATGTAAAAATCTATTTCAATATATGTCTTCTTAGCTTTCTTTTCATTTTTTTAGCTTATTTACTTTACTTTTTATTTCTATTTGATCTTATTTTATTAAATTTATTTTAATTTGTATTTTTTTTATACTTTAATTTTAAAAATTTATCCTGAAGGAGCTCTAGCTCGGTACAGAAAACAAATAAATAAATAAATAATGTCCTTTCAAAATAACATTACCAAATAACCTTTATTTTGCCAAAGAATTGGTATAAAAAATGTGTCTAGTCCACTAAAATGCAGATCGTGGGTCTGCTAAAAAGCGTAGATAAAAAGCAAAATGAAATTGCCAAACTGTTAGGTGTATCTCCAAAATGTGTCTCTCCGACTTGAAAAAAGATTCAGAAACTGGTGCTGTGTCTAATCTAAGCAGTTTAAAATTAACTATTTTAATAAACTCAATGAACTAAATGTATTGGCAAGCAGAATTAAACATTATATCTTTATAAGCGAAAAACTATCAATTTGAGTTATTAAAAAGTTTATTTTATAAATCAAAAAAAAAAAAATTTGGTAGAAATAAATTTAAAATTTTACTAGATTAAAAAAAAAAATAATTTATGTTTAATGAAATTTTAATTTATCAAGAAATTAAATATTATTTTGGATAAGGAACAAGTCTTTCAATTAAAAGCTAGAAAAAAAACAAAACCATTGAATTTTTAAAAGCAAAAAAAAATATAAATTTTGAATCTTTAACGATTTTATTTCATAATTTAAAAAAAAAAAAACAATTTGGTAGCAATAAATTTAAAATTTTGCTAGATTAAAAAAAAACTTCTTGTTGAAATATTTTATGTTTAATCAAATTTTAATTTATTAACCAAGAAATTAAAAAAAATAAAAAGACAAAAATATTTCAATCAAATGTAAGATAAATAAAAAAATAACGCGACAAAAGATTGATATTCATTTTTGCTATTGAACTTTAATAAATGATTACAAAAAAAGGAAACAAAAAATCAATTTCAATCCCAAAAAAATTTATTTTAGAACTAAAAATATATTTGTGAAAAAAAAACAAAAAACAAACTTCAATTAACATATTAAGACAAATTTACTGCACTGATCAAAATCTTGTAAAAAACATATACGACTTAAAATAATTTTTTTATTGTTGTTGCTAAATTAAAATTTTATGTTCAGCGAAAAAAAAATAAAAAACAAGACCAAATAATTCATCAAAATCTAGTAGAAAATAAAAGCGAAAAAAAACGCCAACCTAAACCCTAGACCATCCCGTAACTGTGATCCAAGGATGCCTTTTTGGTATTTTAGCAAGGCCGAATTAGCTAATACACCTTCACACCGAGATGGCATTGAACCCGAACGAGAGGCTCGATACAGACGAGAGGGTGCTCGGTTCCTGGTCGACTGCGGCAACACCATGGGACTGTAAGTCAGCCAGCTCATCTAGTCTTCTCTATCTAAAACATTTGCTTTTCTTTTTTTCAAGACGCTACGACACCATGGCCACTGGCGTTGTTTTCTTTCACCGCTTCTACATGTTCCACTCGTTCAACGAATTTCCCAGATATGTACGTAAACCAACTAAACTGATAAGGAGGCTTTATTAATTTTGCGCTTTAGATCACGGCCGCATGCTGCCTCTTCTTGGCCGGCAAAGTAGAAGAAACGCCCAAAAAGTGCAAGGACATAGTGCGCGCGGCCAAGCTGTACCTCGAGAGCTTGGCGGGCCAGGAGTCGAAGCCGGCGCCAGAGCGCCAGTACCTCAAGAAACATGCCGACTCATTCAACGAGGAAACAATCAGAGACATAATGACATACGAAAAAATCCTGCTGCAGACCATCAAGTTTGACCTTCAGGTAGACCATCCGTACGGCTATTTGGTCAAGTATGCCAAAACGCTCAAGGGCAACCAGGAGCAAATTCACTCGCTGGTCCAGATGACATGGGGCTTCATAAACGACAGCTACAGCACCACGCTGTGCTTGCAATGGGAGCCGGAAATAGTGGCCATAGCGCTCATGTATTTGACGAGCAAGCTGTCCAAGTTTGAGATAAAGGACTGGACTAGCAAAAAAGAGGGCAGTGGTAAACAGCACTGGTGGGACCAATTTGTCGAAGGACTTCACATTGATATACTAGAAGGTGTGTTATCACATAAATATCACTAGAGATCTTTTTTTTATTTTTTTTGCTTCCTCTCTCCTCCTAAATTGAAGACATCTGTCACCAGCTTCTTGACTTGTATGTGAAGCAACCGGGCTCGTCTTCGCCCAGCAAGCCAATCGCCTGCCAAAACGGAACATCTGTTAGCACTGCTCAGCCTAGTCTGGCGAACAAGAGAGTAATTTTGAAAAATTTAAAACAAGGTCCGGTCCCACAACCTTTTGCCCAAGTTAAATAAAATTTTTTGCTTTTCTCTTTTTTTTTCTCCTGTTTGTTCGCGAGTCCACAGGATCGGACCGAGCAACTGACAACAAATTTAATAGGCCTGAATTTAAGAAGTCGCCGCCGGACTCGTCTCTGACACCCACGCTGCCTTCAGTGGGCTACACCGAGCCTACCAGTCCGACTTCAGCCAAACTGATGAAAACTCTCAGCGAGCCGAATGCACAGTACCCGGCCTACCAAATGAGCCAGTCGTACTACCAGGAATACCAGCAGCAATACCACTCGTATTCGCATCCGCCGCCGCCTCCACCGCCGTCTGCTCCCCAGCCTCCGTATCCAAACTATGCATATTACCCATCTCCCGGTAATCCACCCATGCCTGTCATCCCTCACCAGTTCTCCTATTCTGCGCAGCAATCGACAAAGCCGTACAATGTTCACCACCAGTACAGCATGGCTCCAGGCGCTCCCGCCGCAGACCTTTTAAACCATTCGTACCATCACGTGCACCACAATGGACCCAAAGAACAATCTCATGTAAATATAAATAATAAAATGTACAATTCGACGTTTATATCTTCGTCCAATTCAAATAACACATCCAGTTCCCAAGTGAGATCAAGTGCACTAAAGACTGTTAACATAACTGATAGACCGGTATAAAAAAAAAAAAGTTCTAATAAAAAGTCCTCTTGTTTTGTTTTACTTTAAAATTTTAATTATATTTTCTGTGATGACTTTTATTCAATAAAAAACAAAAATGATAGCTAAATTTGTATTTATTTGAGTCAAGAGGCCTAAAGAACAGTGCATGGTTCGGCTCATGGTTTATTTAATTAGGCAACACAAGACTTAAATTATTTAAATGTTAATAAATTTCTTCAAAATGATACTATTTAATTTTTGAAGTGTTTTTTTTCTTTCTTTTTTTTAATGTTTATATTCAATTGATTTGTTACGAATTTGTTTGTTCAGTCCTTGGATCGACTCAGGGATATAAGGGTGATTTTGTACAATTGTTTTTTATTTTTTATCTATTCAATGGCAAATATATGTACATAAATCTTTCAATTTTTTTTTTAAATAATTTTTTAGATTTTATTTTATTAATAAAATTAAAACATCGATTATTAATTTTTTTTTTAATTTAGTTTTAAAAGTTATATTTTCAAGTTTCAGATTTCGAAAATTTAAAAAAAATACACTGAGCCAAAATTTGCAAGTCTCTTAACTATTTTGTGTAATTAGTCAATAGATTTAATGTGTAAGCAATAAATGATCAATATAGAATTTATCATCTATTTTAAAATCAAATCCTTGTTGATTTTTTTGAATCCCGATCGAACAGTAGCTCCTTCAGAGAACAAAAATATCAAAAATAGAAAAATGTTATTTATCTAAAAGATGATATTCAAAAATCAAAATTAATTGCTTATATTTTTTTTAAGCTTAATATTTATCTCAAATTTCGAATTCAAGAACATGTTGATGAATAAGGGTCTCTATAACATGGGATCTTAGGTGCCTAGACCTGGTGAAAATTAAATTTTAGAGTTAATAACATTTAATTTTACGATGGTTTTCCAAAATTTTGTTCAATTTACTGGAGTTTAGGTAAATTTAAGAAAAATCGCCAAGGTGAAAAAAGGTAAATTTACCGAAATTTTAGTAAATTGACCAAAATTTTGGTAAATTCACCTTAATTCTCGTAAAATCATTGTAACAAATCAGTACTGTAGATTACTGTGGTGTTTTTATAATTTAGAAACTGTAATTTTGACAATTTTTTGTTTGTTGACCAAACAACAGTGGGCTTTTCATTGAGACCAATTTATCATCTCAAAATATCCAAATGCGTTTGCGAGCTCATAAAGGGGCTACAGATTTTGCAGTTGTTTTTTTTCTATTATCTATTACATTAATATAAAATGCACAAGAGTTTCAAACAGAACACGGATTCAGTGCTATAAGGGGAAATAATGTCAGAATATTTGTTACAACTAAATTCGTTTTTGAATTCCATTTGATTCGAAACACAGTAATTTCTCAATGGATTTAAGAATTAAAAATAGATGCTTTAAATTAAAATTTGAATTAACTTATTTAAGATTTCTTGTATACAAAAGACAAATTATTTAAGTTCTTTCTGTCTTTTTTAAAATCTTTAAAAAAAGTGATCTTAAACAAAACACTAAACCACTGTGGCAGAAGAATATCAAATTTTTTTATTTAACCTAGAAATCTAAAAAATTTTTTTTACAAAAAAAATGAAAGAAAAACTTTTAATTGCAAAAATTTATGTCTTTTAGAAAAAAAAAAAAATTAAATATATTTTTTCTCAAGATTCGTTTTCGAAATAATTTTAGTAAAGGACGCATTACTTATTAGAAAATACTTAATTACTTTCTTTTTTTTAACTATTAATTTTTCAAATAAATTTTGAAATTTTCATTAATTGGTTCTATTTTGACTTCTATTCCTTTTTTAAAATTGTTTCTTTAAAATCACCTCTTTAAAGATCTGTAACCGAAATATGAGGCAAAACTTACTCTAGTACAAAATAAATAGGAAATCAAGATCTTAATTTTACAATAATTGCTTTTAAAATATCTTCGAAGCTTTTTAAATATTTTTTAAATTTCTTAATTGGTTTTTTAGCTATGTTTAGCTATTCAAGAGTTATATAAGAAAAAAACTATGTATCATTTATGTATCATTTACGTATCATTTTTTTTTATTTTCTTTACTTGATAAAGAAAAAATTTTAAATTCAAATAATTCCCTTAAAATAATGAAATAAAAAATTCATATGATAAATCTTCATCTATAAACACATTACTATATCTTTTACAACTATTGACTCTATTTTCAGTGCATGACAAACCTGCCCTTGCTTCAACATATCTTCTAGTATTTTGACAAGGTATACAATTGTTATATCCCCACATTTTGAAGCCTCTTGCTCCTCTATATTTAAAAACGCTTCTGCTGTTCTACTCATGAGGATAAAGAACATATCTATATTTGTAGCTAAAGAAACCACATTTAACTTTGGTCAATATAGCGAAATTCCGCATGAACATGACTCAGCGTTTTTACTTTCAGATTCAGTAACTCCTGTTACACAATGGCCAGATTTTCCCAATTCTTCTAGCATTTTCTTATTGAATTCAGAGCGGCATTCAGTTGGGGTAAATGATCCACTTTGCAACATGTTCAATATTATTGTTGATGCAATAATAACAGCTTTTGAGGCAACACTATATAAAAATATAATCATATGTGGGGCTAATGCTCTTTGGTGCCCAAATTCAATGATGTTAATTATTTGAGCAAAATCAGTTTGATTTTGCAACTGAGCTGTGCAGTTAAAACTTATGAAAGATAATAAAAAAAATGCCATAACATAATTTAAGTAAATCATTTTGCTAGTTTTAAATAATTCCATAAGAAATTTTAATATAAAAAAATTCGAAATTTAATTTATAGTAGATATTTTAATTTAAAAATTAATAATAGCTCAATTTCTGTCATTTGTAGTTAATTCTGAAAGAAAGTAAATTTTTTCGAATAAAAATGACCTAAATTAATTTAGATCTTTTTTTGAAAGATTTCTGATCGAGAAATCATTCAAAATTTTATAGAATTTTTCCGAAAAATTACATTGCTTGACAAGAATTACTCTTTGAATTAATATTATCCTAGACTAAATTAAAGAATACGATCAAATAATTTTTCTTGAATTTTTGGCATTTTTTTTTTCTAAATAATTTTAGGTTTTAACTAAATCTAGACATCATTTTTTTTAATTGTACTAAAAATGATAAAGAAAATTTTGACATGTATTTAAATCGTCAGTATTTTAAATAAATATAAAAAAGAAGAAAATAAATTTTTTATACACAGGGTTCCAAAAATAGCAAACCCTTTAAAAAGTTGTTGTTCTTTAAGACTCAAAATCTCAAAGATAAAACTTAAATATACTAAAAAAGTATATATAACTGAAAGAGCATAAAATTCTCTACATGCTAATGTAATTTACAACAAAAAAAAAGGGTGTAGCGGTTTTTGTTTGCTAAAAAAAAGAAAAAAAAAAAGTGTTTTTTCTGGTTTTTGGTTTAAATCGTAACTCCTTCGAGGGATCAATTATGAGCCCACTTTTATTTTTTTTAAAATCTAGAAAAAATTCTGAACAAATCTATGGTTTTACTTTTTTACATTAATCTATGGTTTCATTGCTTTATTTTTCTTAAAAAATCTCTTCAAATCATGTGATTTTTAACAAATTTGTCAAATTTTAATTCTTTTATTAGAATTTTTAGATTAAACTAAAAAAATCGATATTTTTAGGTGCTAAACTACTGTTTTTTTTTATTTTCCTGAAAAATATGCTTTTAGGACTTGACCACCATCGATATGTCGCACCATTATTGTTACATCCTAAACACCGCCAAAATCGTCTAATTAATGAAATTTAGGCAAAAAAACAATTTTATGTCTTATGAGCTCAATCCGAAAGAAGGTCTTTGGTGTTATTTAAAACAGCATATTGGAGTAAGAACAAATCAGACATTTCCAATAATATTTATTTGGGCGATGAATAATGAAAATGAGCGGTGAATTGTCCAAAGAGATCAAAACGAAGCGTTGAAGTGCCCGATCTGTCTCGATGTCTAATCCAGTGAGCGTAAGGTTGTTGCTTTATTTTTTTCCCACATGCTTTGTAGCCAGTGTCATTAACGGTTGATTGAGCTCGATACAATTTCCCTCTGTCCTATGTGTCGAGAGATGGAGATTAGTAATTGTTTAAATTTATTTTAAGATTAAATTTTTCTTTGTATTGTTACATTTTCTTTATGTGTTGTGTTCATGTTTATCTTACTCAGGGCCATTCACCTCTTTATTGAGGGGAAGGTATGTTAAATAACCCAAATTTAAAGTCATATTAAATTTGAGTTATAGATAGTTACAATTTCTATTTTCAACAGTTACAGTAGTTTTTATTTTCTAGTCATAATTTTTTATATATCAATGCTTGTTTTTCATTTATTAGTTTCAGATTCAAATATATTTCAAATTAAGATTTACCCACGATAAACAAAAGCTACGTTTATTATAATAACCAAAATCAATTCTTATAAGGATATATATTTACATGATAAATCATTTTTAAAGTCCGGCTTAAAATGTCGGATAATTTCTGTATGTGGTCATTTTTTAAAATTTTCTTAATTAAAAGAAAATTTTTTTTATTCTAATTGAAAATATTGGAATTCATTATTTCAATTAACTAAAATAATACAATTTCATGAAAAATTATTTCAATTATCTGACATATATTTCTAACAAAATCAAACAAAATTTTTGTTAACATTACTCTGTAATCATGACAAATAAAAAAGATACAAGAACACTCGATTATTTGCGACGAACGAGCAGTGCGTGACAAGCATATTTAGCCTATACACACGTGAATAAAAAACAAATACTGAATAGTTATTAAAAAAATTCTGGACATAAATCGTCAACAGAGAATATGCATTAATTGATAAATTACATGTAATTTTTTACTTTTTCGAAACTAATAAATTAATAAACATGCAAATAAAACATAACATTAAAGTTAAAAATTAATGCCTTGTTACTCGCAATTATAAAGCCCTGCTTCCCTATCTTAAATAATGAAATTTTTTTTGTTTGACATATTAATCGGATAGATAATGTTGACATTGACAAATACGTTCAATGTTGTAATAATTAAAAGAAAAAATGAAAATCCAGTTGTAAAAAAATCAAGAAAGTCTTGTTATAAAATAAGCGATATTGATATTAAGGGCTTTTGAGAAATGGATCAAGAATAATTCACACATTTTTACAATAAGATCATGGAATATTTATGAAAGAAAGCATAAAAGAGACATTTATTGTAAATGAACTTAAACAATAATGATCAATTTTTCTAAGGACAAACTTTAAAATTAAATTTTTTATATTGAATTTATTTTTGGTTATTTGAATTAAAAAAAAACTCACATAAATAAATCAATTTTGTTATTTTCTCTAATCCGAGATTTTTTATTTTTTTCTTCATTTTCATAATTAAGATTCCGACATTAAATTGTAGAACCAAATGGATCGGATTATCGAGGGTTGACTGTACCACTTTTGATTTCTTTCCTCACCATTTTTAGACAAATAACTTATTTTCCCGAATTGAGTGACTTGTCACTATAGCATCTTTTTCATGTAATAACAGCATGCCGCTAAAGTTGAAAATTCAATTTTATGACATGTGACACAATTCAGATATTTAATTTTATTCACAAATTTTTGCACTTTATGCTAAAGGTTTAAATTGATGTCTATATATTATCAAATGTTGCTTATCTTAGACTTGAATTTAACTCAGTAACTCAATAACTCGGGAAAATGCAAAAAAAAGCATCTAGTTTTTCTTGAATCATATTTTTATAATTTGTGTAATTTGTCATAAACCATACATAATGAAAATTTAGTTTCATGAAATGTAAAAATAAATTTTAATTAAATAAAATAAAATTATTTTCTTATTAATAAAAAATAGAGATCTCTTACTTATTTAACGAAAAATTTACGCTAAGTAGTATCCGCTAAATTATATCTATTGGTAAATTTTTGAGAATTTTTATTTTAATTTTTGTCTATTTTTTGCAAATTAATTTTATTTGGCTTGTTGGTGTTTTAATTCGAATTAATAAATAAAATAAAATGAAAAAAGTAGCTTACTGATTTTAAAAACAGTCATTGACAATGGTTAGAGGGACTAAAAAGTGATGGCAAAAACACATAAAAATAAACTATCATAGTTAGTTTAAATTTTATTAAGTTAAAAAAAATTAATTAAAAAAATTTGAACTGTGCTTTTAAAACCAAGCATAAATCAGATTAATTTGTGTGCCTCTATTTTTGAATTTCCTTACTTAAAAATTTTTGACTAAATTGTCTTTGTAAAAATATTGACTAAAATTTGAAAATACTCGATAAAATTAACTAAATATATGTCTAACAAGAATATTCATTTAGAAGAAAAAAATCCTAATCTAAAAACACAAAATAAAATTAAAAAAAAAAAAATTTTATAATATTGATTAATACAATTAAAATTTTATAAGAATGACTAGATTATAAATTGACTGGTTCTGAATGATTTTGATTAAAATTCACGATAATATATCTTGTCTGTCGGTCCAAATTATCCATTTTTATAGTACCATCTTTTTGTTTGTTTTCATTATTAAATTTCCATGCATCTTTTGGTCTCATTAATTTTTTAATTCGCTTTAATAGCTAATTTAGAAAAGAAAATTTTAAAAGAAATAACTTTACTTCTTTAAATGTTCCTTCAGTTTTATAAACACGATAGACCGCATAAATAAATATGAGCGATATAGGCACAGCTACAATTAAGCTTGCGTACACCTCTCCATTTCCTTTGTAGACATATCCATTTCCGTATTCCAAAGGAGCCTCAATCATGCCTCTCGAAATCATAAAAGTAATGCACTATTTTAAATTAATCAAAAGAACACCATAAAAATGAACGTCGTTTGAACTTACCACAACAATTGCTGGACTAATGTATTTCCAGCAGTAGATCCAAAAAAAATTAGGAACCCTGTTAATCATTGATTTTAAATCCTCACAAAATCTTTCACATCCTTAAAAATTGTTTATTAAATTAATTTGATTATTTAAAAAATTCAAATTACCATAAGCATACATAACTCCAATAATTTCCAAAAAAACCACTATTAGAATAGCAGGCGCAACTGCATAGCTGTCGAATAAATGCACAATATAAGGTCCACCATATGTAACGGTTGGAATGGCTGCAATGAAGCACATACTTATCAATCCTAGCACAAACCAAGACCGCTTTTTTCCAGTCAATTGCGGAAAAGTATCACAAACTCCGGTTATTACCGCTTCGAGCCCCCCAAACTATTTTAGTATTCAAAAAAGTTTTCAACAGATTATTTTAAAAGTTTATTTTTAATTACCGTGCTATCTATGCCCAGAGTAAAAAGCATGAAGAAAAATATGACGGCCCAGAAAGGGGCCCATGGCATTAGACTAATAGCTTGTGGGTATGTGATGAAAATTAAACCCGGTCCTGGCTCTGTTACTTCTTGGATGGTTTTTCCTTGGACGTGAGCCATATGTCCAAGAGTTGAAAAAACCACAAATCCTGATAAAATGCTTGTTAAGCAATTGATAAAGCTAGTCAATAGAGCATCTCTTGAAAAAATATTTAAAATTTTTTTTTTAGATTAAATTAAAAAACACTTGTAGCAGTTGTTGTTTCTTTTATTATAGCTACTCAAAGCAATGATAGTTCCAAATCCTGGACCAAGCGAGAAAAATATTTGAGTAGCTGCATCGACCCAAACTTTCATCTCAAATAAACTTCCCCAATCATCTACACTTAGATAAAATTTTATTCCAATCCAACAACCTTCTAACGTAAGTCCGCGGATAAGCAAAATGAACATGACTATGTACGGTGCGATAGCAGTGATCCATACAGCTTTTCCAGCGCTTTTAATTCCTTTCCATAGAGCAAAATACACCGTAACAAATACCACAAACAGACTGAGAATTATTTCCCATTTTATGCCACCCAGTTGTTCCAAGCCAGTTGACTTATGCATCTCAGTTAGATAGCGCGTAAAAAACTCTTGAGTCGGATTGTTGAATTTTTTTTCACAATTAAGAAATACAGTCACTGATTGATTGACATAAGCTTGACTTATCTGTTCCTCAATTAAATTTGTAAGTAAAATTGGATCAAAAAAATATTTTGGTATAGATTCTGTGAGAAGATCAATTTTCGGTGCTCCGTAGATCGTCTGATTGACCAAAACATAGTAGGAGCTTATCCAGTTTTCGATTTGCGATCTTAATGTGTCATTAAATGCTGCTTTAGTTTGTTTGATTGGGACTGAAAAATTGTTACTACCAGTTATGTATCTACCAAGTTCAGTTACAGCTTGATTGCCAATATTTTGAACGCTTTGTCCATTTTTTTTATTGTTAAAAATCACAATTCTCCTCTCTATTGATCTACTTTCGAATGGATACACCTTGGTTACATACGATCCGTCCATGCTCAGCTGATAATTTGTGTTATATATTGAAAAATTGTCTGTTTTCATGTGATTATTGTTGTTAATTGGCAAGCAGCAAAGAGTATTCCATGATTTGTCACAGTCTTTCCATGGAAGTTCAGATTTAAAAGACAGCATAAGATAGTACACAGCCCATGCGATCACCGTGTTGTAAAACATGGCCATAAAAAGATCAATCACAAACGATGTTAGTGCAAGACCTACAATTTACTTTTTTAATTGAATTATTTTAATAAAATGTAATGCTATGAACCTTTTAATATTGGGCATATTTTTTCCATTAAAGTGAACAGACCGGTTTGATGATATTGACCTAAGATCAATTCCATAAAAAAAAGTGGCAGGCCACAGAAAGCTAGCTGAACAAAGTAAGGGATCAAGAATCTACCACCACCATTTTCATACACAACTTTGGGAACTGAAAAAAAAAAATAACTATCAAAATTTATATAATTTAAATTAATACATCTCCAGATATTTCCCAAATCGACACTGAAACCAATAATAGCTAGCAGAAATTCAGTTTTATGGCTCCATTTTTCTCTCGGAATACTCGCATTGGATATAGTTTCTGACCTTTTTTCAGCCTCAACTGCATCCATTTTGGATTCTGTAATATCAGTTTGAATATTGGTCAAATATGAGTTTCCAATTTGATTTTCGCTCAATATGTCTTCAACTAAAGTTTCTTTAATTTTTATATTTTTTGAATTTTTTGTAAATGGCATTATAATGTAGGGTATGATGGGTGCCCGAATTACTGGTTGAGAAAATTCAGCATTAGGATCATCAATATTTTGTTGATTTAAACTAATTGGCATTTCTCCAATGATCAAAGCACCTGATGTTTTAATGGACAAAGATTTTGTTTCTTCATCCGGTTTCGTGCTCGATGCTGGATTCTCGTTCATGATAGATTTTTCTTTTACAGTCTCTAAACTGGAAAGCTTTTTCTGCGGTGTATTTACTACAAGAAGCTCTTCATCGCTCTCATGATGATCAAACTTAAAATGATGATTGAATGATATTAAAGGTGCAGTTTTGGCTTCTTTATCCATAATGAAAAATTTATTAAAAACTTAGATCAAATTTGAAAGGAATTATTTTGTACAGAAAAAAAGGAATAGATTGTGATTAAAAGAATATTGTATTTCATGCCAGTACCTAGTTTGGCGAAATGTGTCAAAATAAAGAAAAGCAACTACTTAAATTATTGAAAATTTAATTAATATTTTAATTTTTGAATGATTTTAAAAGCTTTTTCTATTCGAATACATTAGTTTTCTAATTAAGAAATATAATTAATGACAAATCTTATCATTTTTTTTATTAAAAGATAAGTTTCAAATATTAATTTATAAACTGGCTGGGTTTCGCATTTGAATAAAAGATACCAAAATAGCGATCATTCGGCTTCAGTTGATTTTTCTAAAGTATCTTTAGTCAAATTTTGAATTAATTAAATTTTTTTCTTGTTCTTTTTTATATCCAATATATGCGTTCTAATTAAAGATCAAATTTGCTAAGATTTCAAAAAGTCATCAATCAGATATAATGGAATTTCACGTTTTTCAAAAAAATATATTAGTTTTCCAAAAGTTCTATTAAAAACAAAATTTAATACTAATCATATGAACATTTAAATTAAATTCTATGCTATTTTAATCACAAATACACAAATTAGCAGATATTTGAATTCTTGACTTGTTCCGAAGTGATTGCAGTTGGCAGCAGTTGATCCTCTTTACCCTCATTTTTTACTTTTTGGTCTCGCTCTGGAGTAATTGTGAAAATCAATCGCTTAAAATATAATTTTAAAAATATTTTTATCAACAAAATTTTCAAAAAATAAATTATCCAACTTCTTTGAATGATCCTTTAGCAACTATTAACCTGTAAATTGCGACCAGTGGAATAAGGATGCATGATGAAGCCGCAACTATCCAACCTGCAAAATTTGACCACTCTGGGTACAAATAAGAGCTGTTTGTTCTCATTATTTCCAATGGCCGATAACCATAGATTCCCGTAGCTAAGATAAGCTAAAAAAAATTTAAAAAATTTGAAAAAAATTTAAAATAAATCTAATTTTACAGCAATGCATGAAGGAGTTATATATTTCCAGCAGTAACACCAAAATTTTCCCGGATAAATGTCAATCATTTCTTTTATGTCATTGCAGAATCGATCAGTTCCTTAGATAAAATCATTTTATTTAGCTTTGATTTCTTTCATTTTTTACCATAAAGCCAAGCAATCGCAATATTTTCAATCAATACTGCGAACAGAATTGAATATACAGCTGAGTAGTTATTTAAAAATTCGACCAAAAAATATCCCCCTTCGGTACAGCTTGGCAACCCGGTAATCAAATAAAATGAAAAAAGAAATGCGACAAAAATTTCGCGTCTCTTCCTCAAAATAGGATACTCATCCGATAGGGCTGTAATGATTGCTTCGCTTCCACCAAACTAACAATTATTATTAGAATAATTAAGAAAAATAATTTAGAAAAATAATTTTTTACTGAACTGTCTAGACCCAAGGTGATGAGCATCAAAAAAAAGATTACAGACCAAAATTGAGGAACTGGCAAAATGCTGATTGCTTCTGGGTAGACTATGAAAACCAAGCTTGAGCCTTCTTTGGCCACTTCTTGTATCGACTTGTTTGAAACTTGACTCATGTATCCCAAATACATAAAAATTACTGCGCCAGACACAAAACTCGATAGATAGTTAATTATTACTGTGATAATTGCATCTCTTTTTTATTTAAATTAAAAATTAAAATTTTAATTAATAAAAAATTCACTTGTAAATGTTGTTATTGAATGGATTGTAACTCGAAAAGGCGAGCAAGACTCCGAAACCAGGGCCGAGAGAAAAAAATACTTGAGATGCAGCGTCCATCCAAACCTATTGGGAGAAAACTTGAATAAAACCATTGATTTAAATAGGAAAAAAATACTAATGGGTTTTTTAATAATGCCATTTCAGGAGTAAGATAATATTTTAAGCCTTCTAGAGAGCCTGTTAAAAACAAGGCTCTAATAGCAAGGATGATCAAGACAACATAAGGCGCCAAAGCTGTAAACCATACAACCTAGAAAATTATAAATTTAAAAAAAAACAAATGATTTTTAAAAAAAATTCACTTTTCCAGATGTTTGAACTCCTTTCCACATACTGAAATAGCAAATTATATAAATAAGTAGTAAGCAGCCAACGTTTTCCCATAAAATGTTCCCAAAGTTATCCATGCCCAAATTGTCGCTGAATCGATACATTCGGTTGCTAAAAAAAAATTTTCTGTAAATTAAAAAAAAATAAAAAACAAATTTGAAATACAAAAAATATTCTTCAGATGAAGAAATTAAGTTAGATGTATTTTTTAAATTTATTGATAAATTTAAATTAGCTGAGATATTTGAATCAATATTTTGTTTAAGTATTGATGATATTTCATAGCAGTTTTCTGAATTCCATGAATTTTCTTAAATTGAAAAAAGTTAAAAAAATCCAAAATTTTTTTTTTTTTTGTTACTGCAGGTTCCCCAGGGAAGTTTACTCGAAAACGATCCAAACAAATAGTACAAACCCCACGATATGACAACATTGTAAAAAAAATCAGTATAGAATGCTATTAAAACGACTGCATATCCGACTCCAGATAGTAGAGGACAAACTTTTTTCCAACAAGTAATCGCTCCACGTTTATAATATTGACCAAGTGCCAGTTCCATAAAAAATAGTGGTAAACCGAGCAAAAATAGCATTATTGTGTAAGGTATTAAAAATGCGCCTAAAAAAATTTATTATTAAAAATTTATTATTAAAAATTTAAAATGAAAAAATTATTTTATATTTGAAATACCTCCACCGTTTTTAAAGCATAAATATGGAAATCTCCAAATCGAAGCTAAATCGACTGAGAAACCGATAATAGACATCAAGAAGTCGAATTTTTTTGACCATGTCTCACGTGTTTCTTGACTAGTTGACTTATCATCTTTATCATTGCTATCCTCTAACATTTTGTTTGAATCAATTTTTGTCATTATATCATTTTCAATAAATTTCTTATCTTAAATTAAAAGGATATAGATTAATTGTAAAAAATAGAAATAAAAATGAGCTTTAAGACTTAATTTTAAAAGTCTAAAAGCATTTGTTGGTTTCAATAATAAAGCGATTAATTTTCAATTAAAAGAATCAATAGACTATTTTTAATTTTTATTTAAACAATTAATTATACGAAGGAACTTTTTTTAAATTTTATATTCAAGGCTTTAAGTATAGAAAACTCTAAATTATTTTCAAAACAATTTAATTCCGAACTCAAATTTTAAAAAATTTAAAGGATAATATAATTGATTTTTATTTAATCTAAATTTCGGCAAAATAGCAAAAATTTCTTCATCGGTAAAAATAGATCCGTTTTAAAGTAGTCCTTAAAGAAAAAATTTCCGCATCAAAAGAAATCTTTGTCAAAAATTTCCATCTTAAGTCATTTGAAGTCTACAATTTTATATTTTATTTAAGTAATCTGTTTTTTAAATAAAAAAAAATATAAAATTAATAATAAAAAAATTTAATCCGATAATTTGTTTTCCATTTTTGATAAGAAAATTTATCTAAAATTATAAGTAATTTATCCCCTTTTAGGATAAAGTCCCTAAAATCAAAGCTAAAAACTATTAAGTCAGTTAAAAAGTATTTATCTAAATCGGAACAATATCTGGATATAATTAAAATAAAAATACCCTGTTGATTATTTGTGCCCATAGAAGAAAGTGTTTGACTTTTGGCAAGTGGCACTGACTCAAATTTAAAATCGTTACTTTGCATCGATATTTTGCGTATTTCTTGGTTCATCTTAAACTAAAAGGACATCTAAAACAAAGCTAAAAAATGAAAATTTAGACATGTGACATTTAGAGTTTAAGGAATTAAAAACATGACTGGAAAGATAGAGAAAAAATATTTTAAATCAATCAAACCAGTCGGTAAATGATGTGTCATCACTTTCTCATAAACTTGCATTTGTTGATCACCTAAATTGAGTTAAATTAACTTTGAGGAACGATCGAAGAAAAATTATATGATTGTTTATTTTATAAAAATGGTTTTATTTATTCCTCTTAAAAAAAGATACTTACACAATAATTATTATTTTAATTAGATATAATGGATTTCTAAAAGCTAGAGAAAATACTCTTAAAAAATATGCCAGTCTGTGCTGACTTAATCCTTTTATTTAAATTGTATTCCAGAAAAGGTAAAACAAGAATTTACTCAAACTAGATTTTTTAAAAGATTGATAAACTAAGTCGTGGAAACTCAATTCTATGTAAAATTTTATTCGAGATAAAATTGGAATATTTTCGTCGAAATTTAATTTCCGAAGAAATGTCAGTCATCTCAATTTTTATCAATAATTTTTATTTTATCAAATATCAATCAAAAGGTATTAGAATTATTCAAAGTTTACAACTAGATAAAATACATAGAGAAAATAAATTATTTGATTACGTAAAAAGACCTAAAATAATACCATTCGATTTACTGTTAAGATAAACACTTGCTTGGATATTATGATTGATTTCTTAAACCGGGAAAATAGACCTAATTTAATGCATGGCTTTTAAATCTTAATCCTCATTTACTCAAGAATAAAGTCTGAAAAAAACAATTTTTTATTTAATTGTAAATTATTTTGATCGAAAAGACAATAAATAAAGGACAAAAAGATAAAAAAAATCAAAAACATTTATGTTTAAAATTTATTATAAAATATACAAAAATAGAAAAATTTTCTCAATTTATTTTTCAAGATGAATATCTTGACTAGAAAATTCCCAAAGTATTTTAAAATAATAAATTGTCTCAATCTTGATGACTCCAAGTTCCGAGATTCCAAAGTCAATTTTTTCTCCCATTTTACAAATTAATCAAATTAATTTTCCTGTTTTTCCATTTATCCTAGAGTAATTATTCTAGGAAAGTTATTTTTAACGGAAGATCACGAAAATTTCCGCCTAGTTCTCAACTCCTGTCAAAGCATTTTTGCCAGTCATTTTTCATTGCTTAACATGATCGTGAGATTTTCTTTGCATTCAATGAATGTGAAGGCTTTTATGTTAAAATTGCAAGAAAATTTTGAAATATGGCAAATCTATATGCATTAGACAACCCAAGAGTATATAAATTTTTTGATATAAAACCTGATATAGCAAATTTAAAAAAAATTTAATTTAATTCCATCATAATTTTGTAAAAGATAATAAAATGACTAAAGGTAGTTCAAAAGAAATTTGGGACGATGCGCCCGAAGACTTGAACGAGGACATTCTCAAGCTTCCAACAGAAGACATAGTCTCACGAACCCGTCTATTAGACAATGAAGTAAAGATCCTTAAATCCGAAATAATGAGAATATCCCACGAGCATCAGTCGCAAAAAGAAAAGATCAAAGAAAACAAGGAAAAGATAAAAATGAACAAGACACTGCCCTATTTGGTCTCAAATGTTATCGAAATATTGGACATTGATCCGCAGGGCGATGAGGAAGAGGGCGCCAATGTGGACTTGGACTCTCAGCGAAAAGGCAAATGTGCAGTTGTTAAAACATCCACAAGACAAACCTACTTCTTGCCTGTTATTGGTCTTGTCGAGCCAGAAGAAATGAAGCCAGGCGAACTAGTCGGTGTCAATAAAGATTCTTATCTAGTATTAGAAAAGCTTCCAGTTGAGTACGATTCGAGAGTCAAGGCCATGGAAGTGGATGAGCGGCCGACTGAAAAATACGGTGATATTGGAGGTCTAGATAAGCAGATAGAGGAGTTAATTGAGGCTGTGGTCTTGCCTATGACTCATAAAGACAGATTTGAAAATTTAGGTATTCATCCACCTAAGGGTGTTTTGCTATACGGACCTCCGGGTACCGGAAAAACATTGCTTGCCAGGGCTTGTGCTGCGCAGACAAAGTCAACATTTTTAAAGCTTGCCGGACCCCAATTAGTCCAAATGTTTATTGGCGATGGTGCCAAATTGGTCCGAGATGCATTCGCTTTGGCCAAAGAAAAGGCCCCAGCCATCATTTTTATTGATGAATTGGACGCTATTGGAACCAAACGTTTTGACAGTGAGAAGGCTGGTGATCGCGAGGTTCAGCGTACCATGTTAGAACTGCTGAATCAATTGGACGGATTTCAGCCAAATCAGGATATCAAAGTTATTGCAGCCACGAACCGTGTTGATATTCTAGATCCAGCTTTGTTACGTTCGGGGCGTTTAGACCGTAAAATAGAGTTTCCACACCCGAACGAAGAAGCCCGAGCTCGTATTATGCAGATCCACAGCAGAAAAATGAATGTTAATAAAAATGTCAATTTTGAAGAATTAGCTCGTTGTACAGATGATTTTAATGGAGCTCAATGCAAGGCTGTGTGCATCGAAGCTGTGAGTTTATTTTTTTTCTAAGAGTTAGTTTTAATAATTTTATTTGAAAATTTTTAAAGGGTATGATTGCTTTAAGACGTAATGCCACCGAGGTCAATCATGAAGACTACATGGATGCCATTTTGGAGGTACAAGCCAAAAAGAAAACCAACCTTAATTATTATGCTTAATTTAACTTGTCCCAAAAAAAAAACAATGTTTTATAAGCGATCGTTGTCGATAAATCGATTTTTTTCTATAATTTTAAATCTTGATTAAATATAATTAATAAAGTTTTAAAAACTCTAAAAAATTAAATGATTTTATTTCTCAAGGTAATCACAAACCTTTTTTTAGAATTTTTTATTACTATTTAGCGAAATAGAATATTTTTTTTAAGACCAAAGATTAAACATTAATTAATATTTAAAGTTTTGAATATTTAAAAAAAATCGTTAACACTGGAAACATGAATTTTTTTAATAATTTATTTTAATGACAAATTATTAAGTAAATTTTCATGATGATAGTTTTTTTTTCAAAAAAAAAGAAAAGTTTGCATAATTATTTAAAATTTTTTAAAAAAAAATTCTGATAAATTACCGACATTTAGGAATAAAAATTAATTTTGATAAATTTTCAAACTAGTATTATTTATGATATAATTAAAAGTCAAAATGTTATTTACCAAAGCATTCATTTATTCAAATTTTCCTTAAAAAAATACTCATAAAATGTATGAGACTCAAATATTTAAGCAAAAGAACATGAACTCACAAAATAATGTTCTGAAAATAATTTGCCATTTTTATGTTGCTTGATTAAAATTGGTGATTATTTAGAAATTTTGGTTAATTTGATTAAAACAAGCCTTTAAATTAATTTTGTTCGGAAAACTAATTTTAGTTTTTTTTTAGATTTACTGCTGATTCTAGCTTTTGAGGTCCTAAAATGCTTAAAAATGTTTACCGAAATATATAATTTTTTTCCCATCAAATTACTTTTCAAAAGTTGATCACGTGAGGTAAAATTTGGTGAACACTGTTAACACAATTACCCCTTTTTCACCAATTTAGACAAAAAATCCCAATTTTTTAGTAAAACAAGAAAAATGTTTTTTTAATAGAAGGATATTATAATATTTAAACGTTTGACTGGGATACAATTTTTTTTTTCAAAAAAAAAATATCTTCACTTTTTTGTAAACAATATGCGATTCTTGCATTTTTAAATTTATTTAAGATCAAAAAATTTTGTGTTAAATATGGAGGAAATGGGGTGATTTTTGCGGAGGAAATGATTACCCAAACAAACCGTTTTTGGAAATTGACATTTTTTAGAAAACTATAAACTTTAAATAATTTGTTTTTGAATTATTCTTTAAAAGAATGATAAAAAATGTATGAGCTCTAGGAATGGATTGACAATGAGATTAAACTGTCAAAAAGCCATTTCCCATTTTTTACTTTTTGTACTTTGTCTGAATATTAATTTTATCTGACCCTGCTTCTTTTTGTACTTTCTGCACTTGATCGTTCCGATGCGGAGCCCCATGTTTTAGATTAGAGAACTTGTAGTTAAAATAAAAATATATAATTTTACTATTAATTAATTAACAAGTCAAACATATTCCGATAAAATATAGAAAGATAAAATACAGAAAGTACGGAAAGGAACAGGGCTAATTAAATAAAAATTTAGACAAAGTACAAAAAGTTCATAAATGATATTTATTTTAAATATTTTCATTGTCTTTACCTCTGTAAATAGACCATTTGACAATATTTAAAAAATTTGAAATTTGAATTTAGATGATAAGATATTTATCGAAAAAGATTGGTTCCAATTTAGATGTTTCTATTTTCGCTACTAGAGGAATAAGATATGGTAATAAAACAGATATACGAACATTTGATAAACCCAAAGAGAAAAATACTCTCACTGTGGCTAATTTAAATGAGGCAAAATTAAGAAGATTTAAATTACCATTGAATCTAGTTAATGAGGAAAAAAAATTTTTTCTAAAGGGAAAAAGTTCACATTTAACAAGCAATATTGGCGATGATGATCCTGAAGCGTTGTTAAAAAATGAAGAAGATTTGGATTTGTATTCAATGAGCGAAAATTTATATCATAAAAAAGTTGTTGATGAAGATATGAGAAAAAAGAAAAAAGTTAAATTTGGCATTATAAAAAAGAAAATTGACAAATTAGAGGGATTAGATGAAAAATATGTGAATTTGTTGACCTGGGATGCTAAAGAACAGATCAAACACTTGCATTTGTCCGATCCAGGTATGGTATGAGTTGTTGTTAGTGGTTTTTATTTTTCTTTTTTAAAGAAACATGGACTCCAGAGCGAATTTCGGAAAGTTTTCCAATTACTTTGGTTAGCTGTAAAAAGCTTTTGAAATCAAAATGGGCTCCAAAGACTTTGGATGAGCTTGAAAGGCATGATGAAAAAGTAATTCAAAATTGGAAAATGCTCAAGAAGATAGAGAATAATCCCATTTCAGGTAATAAAATGAAAAATTTTAATTTTTAAAAATAATTTTCTTTTTTAAAGCTGGTCCGGCTATCAACATATACACGGAATACAAAAATATGAACAAGTTAAATTTATTGAGAAATGCGACTGGATTAACTGGAATTAATTTTGAAAGAAAATCACATATCTTTAGCGATTCTTATGCACTTCACGAGTCTCTTTTATGCGTAAGTTTAGTTGAATTTTTATTTTATTTTTCCAATTTAAGATTTTAGGAACCCGGTTCATTTTCGAAAATTGTTGTACACGAAGATAATTATGTGAAAAAAGTGTTCGGTCGAAATTTAGAAGAGGAAGAAGTGAAAAAAAGCGCTAAAAATGATCAGACAAAAGATAAAGATTTATTTGACGAGCATTTAATGTTCACCAAAAATCAATTGAAAAAAATTTTGTCAAACATATTTGCAGATGATAAAAAAATAAAAAATAAATTTTTTTTCAAAATTTTTTAATCTAGTTAAATAAAAAACAAAAAAAGTATTTTGTACTTTATTTTGTATTTGGTCAATTAATAAAAAAAATTATGACGTTTTATTTGCGTTTAGATATTTTTTTCCACTTTTTTGTTTGTTTATTTTTTATTTAGCTCTTATAAGGTAAAAATTAATCTTTTGAGGTAAAAATAGATTAGCCTTTAGAAGTCCAGTTTTTGGCTATTTAATCGATTTAATTTAGAAAATTTTAGAAAAAATGAATCATCATTATAAAGAAAAATAAATTAGAATTAAATAGAGATATGAAGAATTTTGAAGAACAAAAAGTTTTCTTTAGGTTACAAATTTACTATTTTACTTTATTAAATTTTTGGTTCAACTTTTAAAAGAGTTAATAAAGCATTTCAATACATTGATTACCAACATATGAGAATTGGAAATATGTTTAGCAAAAAAAGCATTTATTAGAGAATAATTTTTTAATAATTTTTATAATACCCAAAAATAATTTTTATAAATATCGACAAAAATTTGTTTGTACCCAGTTTTTATTTCTTTTTCAATAATTTTGACAAAAAATAAATACCCAAAATATATTTATTTTACACCCAAATAATTAATATAAATACCCATTTAATAATAATCCATATGTTTTTAGATATTTTTAAGCTTATTTTTTTCAAAAGTAAGTTTTGTGTACAACATGACTGAAAGGAAAGACCAAGTTCTATTCTTAACTGCCAGAACTCGTTCGTTGGTAAAAATTATATTTAAAATAAAGAAAAAAAACTCTATTAAATTTTCGAGAAAAAATGTGAAAGAAAAAAGACAAATTATTTTTTAAGCTTAATTTAATAATCAAATTATGGAATTGATTCAAGGAAATAAATGCCAAAATTATTTTTTATAATTTTTTTTAAATTTTTTATTTAAATTTAATGACTTCTGAAAATATTTAACGAAGTTTTTTTTTTTCGCAGAAAGATAGCTACCATAGCGAAACTACATCTAGCCTTATTATTATTTAATAAATATTATTCAATTTTGAAGGCATTTAGGTCAAATAATAGCTGTTCACGTAATGTTCCACATTTTTCAGTTTCTTTTTGTCATCTAGTCAAGCATAAATGAATAAGAGTGGTTTTGAACATTTATTAAAAAAAGGGTTTTCATTTTGGCCATGCTGACTTTTTTATGTTTGGTCATAAATAAGCCAAATTTAAATCAAGACACTTGAAAAAGCGATAAAAAAATAAAAAGAAATATTGCATTTGATCCAAGTTAAAAAGCAAACAAAATTGCACGAAATTTTCGTCTACAAACATTGCCAATGCATATAAATTTTAAAATGATTTATTTCAGCTAGTTAGCTTTGCACTAAAAATTTATGTTATTTAACATGGTAATCTGTGAACGCGTGGCACAATTTGTGCTCAAACTCGCATCATCACTTAAGAGACCACATCTAGTGCTCGGATCCGATCCTTAGCACATTTTTTTCAAAATTTAGAGCTTAATATATTCAAAAAATATGTGAAATAACTCATAGCAAAGCCATGTGTATGATATAAATTGCAAGCTTTGTAAAATTTAAATTTTCATTTTAGTTTAAATGCAATTTTTGGAACACATGGTTTCCATATTTCCCAATTTACCTTTTATCTATTTCATTTTTTGTGCTAAAATTAAATTTTAATTTGCCACAAGAAAAAACAGCGAGCATGTCGAATGATGGCTCCAAGCTAGAATATTTGGCCCCCAGAGCGAAGCCTGTTGACCTAGAAGACAAAAAAGCCGGCTATCTGCCCGAACCCAGCGGTCGATTGACTCTAGAGAATAACTTCTATGACGAGATAAGCAAGAACAATTCCCGAAGCTGGGATAAATTCGCAGAGGGTGTAAAAAAAAATCCGTTTGTGCCGCTGGGCTGCCTGGTCACTATTGGTGTCCTGGGCAATGGCATTTTGGCCATGCGCAACAAAGACCGACTCAAATCGCAGCGTATGATGCGATACCGTATCGCTGCGCAGGGCTCGACCATAATTGCGCTGGTAATTGGCACCATGGCCTCGAATTACTTCGCCAAATCCGATTGAACATTTTTTTACCAATTGACTGACTCATAATTTATTTAGGATTTTATCAATAAAAAAATAGTTTTTAGACTTTTGCTGGTTTTTTGAAAGCTTTTGGAATTCATATTTCAAAGTGGCATTCAAATCATTTCTCTCATCAAATTTATATATATATATGTATATATTTATCTAATAATAGATAATTTGTTTTGTATTTATCTAATAATAGATAATTTGTTTTGTATTTATCTAATAATAGATAATTTTTTTTAGATATATCTAGTAATAGATAATAAAAATGGAAAAAAGTCAAAACGGTGTTGAAGAGCCCACGCCGATCAGTTTGCCCAAAGAAGTGGTCAAACGAGTGAATGCACTTAAGAATATACAGCTAAAAATGGTCGACATAGAGACAAAGTTCTATGACGAGTTGCATCGACTAGAGTGCAGATATGCAGCCATGTTTGACCCGTTGTACGCTCAACGAGAGCTAATAGTGAACGGCGCTTATGAGCCAAACGACCAAGAGGGAAGATGGGCCTTGGAAGATGAACTGGCAAGTGACTTGGAAAAAAATGCAGTGATCACTGAAGCGCCAAGTGTTCCGGAATGCACATCGGTTAAGGGAATTCCGGAATTTTGGTTGCACGCAATGAAAAGCACGGAAATTATCGGCGAAGCTATCCAGGAACACGATGAGCCGATTTTGAAATATTTGAGAGACGTTCAAGTCAAATTTCGGGATGTGGTGCCCTACGGATACACTCTCGAGTTTCATTTCGATCCAAATGAGTACTTTATAAACTCGGTTTTGACCAAAACATACGAACTGACCACAGACAAAGATCCAAAAGATCCGTTCGCCTACGACGGTCCGGCTTTGTACAAATCAATCGGTTGCACCATCAACTGGAACCCGGAGAAAAATGTGACCATGAAGCTTGTTAAAAAAAAACAAAAGCACAAAAGTTCTGGAACTATTCGCATTGTGACCAAGGAAGAAAAACAGGATTCGTTCTTTAATTTCTTTGAATCGCCTACTCCCGACGGAATTAGACCGTCGTACAGACACATTCTGGACCCGACCTATGTGCCCAAAGAGGAAAATGAAGAACAAGATGAAGAAGATGAAGAGCTGTACGAGGCTGATTTTGAGATAGGACACTTTTTTAAAGAATTTCTCATACCAAAAGCGGTTCTTTACTACACTGGCGAGCTAGTCGACGAGAGTGGCTACGACGACGACGACTACGATGATGAAGACGACGAGGAAAATGCACAAAATGACGATGAAGAGGAGGAAGAGACTGATGAGGAGAACCCTAAGCCGAAGGCTAAAAAGTCAACCAAAAAAAACACCAAAGCCTAGGCTATTTTTTTAAACGAATCTCAATTTTTCTTAGTTCTGGATGTTGTTAAATATTTTAGTCAAAATATCCGAGGAAAAAAAAGTTTTATTTTCTTTTTCTTTTTTTTCTAAATAAAAAAAAACTTCTTAGTTCAGTTTTTAACTGATTCATTTGGCACACAATTTTGCCATTAAAAGCAAAATTTAAAAAATTAAAATTAAAAAAAAAATTTTTTATTTTCCTTTTTTATTTTCTAATCTCTTCAGTTCAGTTTTTAACTGATTCATTTGGCACACAATTTTGCCATTAAAAGCAAAATTTAAAAAATTAAAATTAAAAAAAAAATTTTTTATTTTCCTTTTTTATTTTCTAATCTCTTCAGTTCAGTTTTTAACTGATTCATTTGGCACACAATTTTGCCATTAAAAGCAAAATTTAATTTAAACTATTATTAACAAAAACTTTTATTTTATTTAAAGAGCAAACTACCTAGGTATTTAGAATAATGGAAAAATTACAGAGACGTGTAAATGCTTTGAAAAATGTGCAATTGAAATTAGCTGATGCTGAGCTTAAGTTGTACGAGGAAATAAGCCAACTGGAGGCAAAGTACCAATCGGTGTTCGAGCCAATTTACAGCCAACGTGAAAAAATAGTCAACGGCGAACACGAGCCCACCGAGGAGGAAGCCAACTGGCCCTACAAGGACGAGCTAGACCAGGACGAAGAAGTGAACGGCAACTCGGCCAAGAAGCTAAAAACCGAAAATGGTTCAGCAGAAGGCAAGGGAGTGCCAGAATTTTGGCTCAAGTGCTTGAAATCGACAAGTCTGTTGGGAAGCATGATCCAGTCGCATGACGAGCCCGTGCTTAAACATTTAAGAGACATCCGAGTCAAATTGAACACCGAAAAACCTCATGGCTACACTCTTGAATTTCATTTTAATGAAAACGAGTACTTTGGCAACAAAGTTTTGACCAAGACATTCGAATTGAGCACTGAGCGTGATGAAGAAAATCCATTGTCAACTGATACAACCAGATTGTATAAATGTGTGGGCAGCAAAATTGAATGGAACGATGGTAAAAACATTACTCTAAAAGTGACCAAGAAAAAGCAAACAAACAAAAGCAATGGCCAGACCAAAGAAGTGACCAGAGAGGAGAAAAATGGCTCTTTCTTTGATTTGTTCGATACTCATACTCAGGACGGTGTTAAGCCATCTATGAAAACCACTTGCAAGAAAAATGATGACAACGATGACTTGGACGAGCAAGAAGAGTTGGAGCACTTGTTCGAATTGGACTATGAAATTGGCCAATTTATCAAAGATGTGCTGGTGCCTAAAGCTTTGTTGTACTACACTGGCGAACTGGTCGAAGACAGTTTGGACAGTATGGACGAAGACGATGATGAGGACGATGATGACGATGACGATGAGAGTGAGGGCGAAGAGCAAAAGAAATAAATGTCACTCGAGAAAATAAAAAATAAAAAGAATTAAATCCGTTTTGTTATTTCTTTTCATTCCAATTTCTAGCAGAAAGATCTCAAATAAAGTCTTTGAAAATAGCCTGAAACTAATTGACCAAATCTACGGCCTAACACCTGTAGTTTAAATGTGAAAAAAACAAAAAAATTAAAATCAAAATTTTAAATCTTGCTCAGCTAGAAATGTCTCAAAAAGGAAAGAGCCCAAAATCACCAGCTTTCGACTTTGGCATGAAAGATGCCAAAAAAGAAATTACCAAATTGGAAGACATTGATTTAAACCAGTTGACAACCACATCGGTGCCAGTGCAAAAGCGCATAAATGCGCTCAAAAACGAGCAGCTGAAAATGCTCGATTTGGAGGCCAAGTTTTACGAAGAACTTCACGAACTGGAATGCAAATATGCCAAGTTGTATGAGCCATTTTTCCAGAAGCGGCGCACAATAGTAACTGGTGAGTATGAGCCGAATGAGCAAGAGGCCAAATGGGCTCTGGACGAAGAGCAAAAAGAGAATGGCGAAGAGGAAAAAAAAGCCCTACTTGCTGACCAAAGTAAGTTTTAAAGTAATTTGGCAAGCAAAGTGGAATAAAAAAATTTAAAGCCAAACTAGACGACCAAAAAGGAATACCAAATTTCTGGCTGGAAACTTTGCAATCATTTAGGATAACAGCTGAATTAATCCAGGAGCACGATGAGCCAATATTGTCCTTTTTGCAAGACGTCCGCGTCAATCTTTTTGACCAAAAGCCCTACGGCTACAAGCTCGAATTTGAATTTGCCGAAAATCCTTACTTTACTAACAAAGTATTGACCAAAACATATGAACTAAAGACCGATATTGATGCAAAAGATCCGTTTTCTTTTGAAGGACCTGATCTAGAAAAGTCAATCGGGTGCAAAATAGACTGGAAGGCAGGCAAAAATGTGACCATTAAATCGGTGAAGAAAAAAATCAAGCCCAGAAACAAAAAAGGCGTGCCCAAAGTGATAACCAAAGAGGAAAAACAGGACTCGTTCTTTAACTTTTTCGAGACACCAAAAAAAGCATCGGACGAGAAAGCAGTCGCTCTGAAGTCCGATGAAGATGATTTAAGTGATGAAGAAGAAGACGAAGAGTTGTACATGATCGCTGATTTTGAGATTGGACAATACATCAGAGAGAAAATTGTGCCTAAAGCTGTTTTGTACTACACAGGTGAATTGGATGACATGGATGAGGACGACTATGAGTATGATGATGAAGGAGATGATGATGATGACGAGGACAATGAGGACGACGAGGAAGTAGATGATGAGGACGAAGATGATGACGATGACGATGATGATGACGATGATGAAAAGGACAAAAAGGGAAAGTCTACCAAGAAAAATATTGCCAAGCTGAAGGCCAGGTCAGGCAAAGGTCCTGAGCCGCCCGCCGAATGCAAACAAAATTAACACATTTTTTAATCTTGTTTTCATTTATCAATGCTATTTTAAATTAATTTTTTTTTTCAGTTTTTTTTGTTGTTGTGTATTTAAATTTTTTTGTTGCCAAAATGAAAATAAATATAAACCAAAGTGAACTGAATTTTTTGAAATTTTTTTCTTTTTCATTTGTGGTTTAACAGCCACTCTCGATATCCTTGAACATTGAATTGACCCAAAATTTAAGAAATGATACTACTCGGACTAAAGAGATCATTATTGAATGTGAGCCCAATATCCAAGCCTGTCATTAGACCGTTTTGGCATTGGTTAAATCACGTATGGAATGAGTAATGATAAGCTTATTATTATATTGAATAAATCTTTCAAGAGATATTGAAAAAATCATGTCTCAAAATTTTTCCAATTTTAACCTTTTAAAAATCGAAGGACATTTAACTTTTAAAATTTTTCTTGGAATCTTTCTCTGTTGTCTGTAGAGAAAAATGTTTTTAGATTTCCATACTTGCTATAAATCTGCTCAATTAGTAGAAGTAGAATTTACTACACCTTGAGTAAACTCAAGAAAAACTCTATTGAGTCACATCAGTCGCTTCGTAATTAATCGCCATCTTTTTGAAACTATTCACAGTAACAACACTGTTTGGTAGTTTGTTCCACGTATTTACGGCACTGTTCACCAAGAAATTTGATCTTGGGAGACATTTTACCTTTTCGCACTGTAATGCTTTAGTATGTCTTTCCAGATTGTATCTTCTTGATTCGGGTTCAGAATCTTGACCGAATTTTTTTCCATTTTTTTGACAATCTCATAGCCATTTATTATCTTATAAAATTGTAGCAAGTCACCTTGTAAATATAGTATATTTTGAAACTCAGGAATCAGTTTAACTGTTTTTCTCTGAATTTTCTCAAACTCTTTTATGTCTTTTTCAAGATATGGACACCAAAAACTTATTGTATATTCTAAATTAGGTCTAACAAGGGATGTGTACAGCAGTTTTATGTTACTTGCGTTCTTAAATTTAAAGGCCTTTCTAATCATTGCTAATACTTCATTTGCCTTAATGGTACAGCTCTTGATTTGATTATTCCAATTTAGGTTTTTAGTGGTAAAATTACTTAGGTTTTTTTAACAGTTTAATTCTGATATTGGATGCCCACTTGACCCGGATGTTATGCCGTGATCGCTTGAATTGTTTTGACTTTCAAAATTAACCACTTTGCATTTTTCTGCGTTTAACTTAGTTGACCATTTTTTTTGAACATGTAGACACATTGTCAATATCATCTATGCTTCTGATCACAGAGATGATTTTTGCGTCATTCGCGCAGTTTGCAGTTGTTTTTAATCAGCTCTAACATGTCGTTGATAAAAATAGTGAAAAGCAAAGGACCAAGTAATGATCTTTGTGGTATTCCATTATATAAATATATCCATTCGGACTCAGACTTACCAAGAACAACCCTCTGTTAGCGACCTTTTAACAATTTTCTAATCCAGCTTATAATATTGGATCCAAAACCAAAAAGTTTAAGCTTTTATTTAAGTTTTCTGTGTAAGATCTTATCAAAAGCTATTGCAAAGTCCGTGTAAATGACATCTCCGGGTAACCAAACAGATAGGCCATTTGTAATTAAATTTAATGTTTCCAAAAGATTAGTTTAGCAAGAACTTTTTTGAAGTAAACCATGTTCCGCTTCAAAAATAAGGTTATTATGTAGAAAATGATTTAACATTATTTCCTTTATTAAGCTTTCCATTATCTTACATTTGAGATGATTCTTCTTTACTTTCGTTTTTATCCATACGAGTAACTCTTGCTTTTTTCCATACCTCAGGCATTTGACTCTTTTCAAATGATTTTAGAAAGTGACACTCATAGGAATGTTAAAAGTATCTGCGGATAGCTTTAAAAATTTTACTGTGCATTTTATCTGGATCATATTTGATACTTGATTTTGGTGTGCGACAAGTTCCCCTTTTGTGTTAGTTATCAAATAAACTCCATGCTTTTTTAACTTCTTACTTTTCAAACAGTTCTAAACAAACTTAGGACAGTATTTTGCTTTCAAAGTTCTCTTTCATATTCAAATACTGCTTTCTTGATTGCAGACTCACATTTTTGTTGATTTTTGAAAAGGCATTCATTTTCCCGATTTCCACCCATTAGCTTCAAAAGCCTTTTAGATCGAATAATTAGAAAGTCTTTTGAGTTAACAAATTTTTTACAAGTTTGTTTTTTTTTCGACAAAAAATTGTGTTCCAAATTTATTTATTAAATGAAAAATATAAATATTTATTTAGTACTTAAAATGTAAACAACAATTCAATTTTACAGAATATTTGCAGCTAATTTTTAGACATTTAAAGTTTTAAATTTTTGAACCCTTGCCATTAAAAAAAATTTATTTAGATGACTGAAATTACAGCATTTTTTCCATATAAACCTTTCAATTTTAAATAACCAATATTGAAATAAAGCTTCCATTTTGGTTTTATCAGCACTAAAAAATTCTAATACAGATTTTCAAAATTATTTTATTTTTTCAGGATAAATTCCGCGTTGAATAATATTTTTTAGCTATTTTTCTTTAAATTGGAGAGATTCGAATTTTTTTCTAAAAGTTTTTTAATTTATATAATCATTATTTTATAATATTATTTTATGAAATTTTTATCATAAGATATGATACGAAACGAGTTGAAGAAGTCGGACCAAATAGAGCTTGTGCAGAGTGGCTGTTAAAATGTGGTGCCCAGGTTAAATTTAAGAATTGGGGTTCATATGTGATTGATTTTAACAAAATGCCTCCAGGTAGTTTTGAAGCGTTTAAGATCGAAGAAATAAAGGCCGAAAATGCATGTATCATGACAAGAGGATTTGAATATTTTAGTCAGTTATATGCTATTATTTAAAAAAAATAATCTATTAGATTGCTTTAGATGGACTAAAAGATGTTAAAAAGATCAAATTTATTAATTGTGAGCTGATTGATGATACATCTTTGGCCAAGCTTTCCTACCTAAGAGGTTCCCTTAAAGAACTCCAGCTTGTGTTCTTACCTTCTGTTACAGACGTCGGAATTAGTTATCTATATCTTTTGGAGTAATTTCATCATTTTTGTTTTATCACAATTTTTTATTTTCAATTTTAGAAATCTAAATGATTTATACATTAATTATATGCCCCAAGTACAAGACTATGAGTTGGCCAAAAAATTGTTACAAGAGAAATTGCCAAAATGCAATGTTGAGTTTCTTCAAAAAGCGGACGAAATCAAAACATAATTTTTTTAATTAAATAAAATATTTTAAATTATTTTAGAAAAAAATTTTAAGTTTGCAATAAATTGTAAATCTTTTTTTTTAAAAAGTTTATTTAATAAAAATATTTAAAAATACGCTTCGTTTAGATGAATCATAATGAAAATTTTATGACCCATATAAAAAATGAATCAGCGGAAATAATAGAAAAGCATGGTCAAATTTTAAAAGTAAATTTTGAGGAGTACTCGAAAAATGATTTTTCATTATCGTGTGAGCCTGCTTTAATTGAAATTAATTGTTCAAATGAGAAGATTAATGAGAATATTAACAATTTTTTTAAAATGAAAGAAGACAAAATAAATAAGAATAATTTATTAAATTACTGCGGGATACTTGATCCAGGTAAAAAATAATAAACAATATGATTTTCTTGATACTAAAATAAATTTTTATTAAATTTAGTTTCCGACAATGCTGGCTGCGCTAGGTCTAAATCAATTTATGTTGCAAAATTTGGAAATAGTCATATTAAGAGTAATCAAAATATATTATTAATAAATTTTTTCTCAGTTTTAGAATTTAATTTTAGAAAGTAAAATTATAAATCCTTACGGTGCATTATCCCAAAAGTATCAACAAGAAATGTTGAATATTCAAAAGAAAAAATTAATCGATTTTACAAAATGTAAATTCCTTTTTTATTATTGTAAAAAATATTTCTATAATTTATTGAATATCTATTGAAGCTTATGTAAAACCAATCGATGTCAACCAGCTAAACAAAGACAGAAACGGATTTTGAAAAAATTTAATAACTTGAGTTTTTGATTTTTTATTAAATAATAATTTTTAAGAAAAAAACTGAAAATTTCATTATTATCCAGACTCTTTAAAGTCCACATTAATTAAAGCGCTTGCCGGTCTCGTTGAATCACTGGTCCATTTACAACTTGTTGGCCTTGACACAGAATTCGGCTTAATCTTAAAAAATTTATCAAGTTTTATTTTTCTGGATTGTGAATTTTGAAATTAGAAAAACTCAATGAATTTTTTTAAAGACTTTTAAAATTTTATACAATTTACAGAATAAATTTGCGTTTTAATATAAAAATTTTTGAGTTTTTAATTTTTTTCTAAAATCAAAAATTCCTCTTGTGGTTAATAAGAATCTTACCACACAATCTAAGTGGTTTTCATCTTCATAATTGTGGTGATGAATGGGTTTAAACAAAATTAAATTTACGCTTTCATTTAGAAATAGTTCCATTTTTTCCTGTTCAAACTCATTAAACTGCATAAAAATTGTGCTTAATTGCTTCAATTCTTTAAAAATAAATGGGTCGACTGTTTTCAGCTTATTCTCCATTAGATATATTGTTCTTAGACTTGTGACATTTTTGAACAAATCCGGACTAACAAGTTCCAATAAATTTCTACTTAGATCCAAAATAGTTAAATTTGTCTGGGACTTAAAAGTATTTGCTGACAGTTCTTTCAATTGATTATGAGAAAGCGAAAATTCAGACAAATTAACTAGAGGACGTAGAGTATTTTCATTAAAAGAAACTAGCTCATTATTACCTAGATAAAGATTTTTAATTTGTAGATTTTTTTCGAACAAATTTTCTTGAATAGAGCTGATTTTATTTCCTTCTAAAAATAAAACCTCTAGTTCGATCAGTGTATCGAAAATTCCCTGCGTCAGCTCTCTAATCTGATTATATTTTAAATTTAATACTCTCAGGTTGACCGTATCTTTAAATAAATTGGGTTCTAGATTTTTAATTCGGTTGTTGCCAAGTTCTAAATGCTTAAGATTGGCCAAACCATTAAACAATTCTGGACCTAAATTTTCTAGTTTATTTGATTCCAAGAACAATTTTTCGATATTAACTAGATTCCTGAAAACATTGGGCTCCAAATCAGTGATTCCATTTGAACTCAAATTTAGTTCTTTGATATTCAAAAATATCTCATTGAATAAATCCGGGATTACTGAGCTTATATTTGATAGAGACAGATTAATCTCGGCCAAATCATTCAACTCTTCATCAGATTTGTTTAATTTTTGTTTAATAAACTCTTTATTCAGTTCAACTTCACTCATATTGTTCTTAAAAAAGTTTTTAAATGATTGATTCGTAAAAAAAAAATTACTTTCGATTTTATAAATCTGGTTTCTATGGTTCAAGATATTGTTTTTTTATTATGTAAGATTTAAGTAAAATTTAAAAAAAGCAAACATTGCTTTTATCCTAGTTTTTTTATTCCTTTTTAGCTGTGAGTGGTATCTAGGAACAATGAAAGAAGTTAAAAAAAACATAAAAGAAAATAAAACAAAAATTTAAATTAAATTTTTAAATTAACTCTAAATCTAAAAAATAAGCGATGATAAAAAATTGGCTTTAAAAAAATTAATTGTAATACAATTTACGAAATACTCAAAATTATGAAAAAATTATGATTAAAATTAAAATCATTAAATAAACTCTTTCAAAAAAAAATTCTGGAGTTTTTTATTTAAGAACAAAAACAGAACATTGTTTGCGGAAATGAGACAGTTCGAAGTTTATGATCAATTTTTGATCCTCAAAATGATCAAATTAAGTTTTGATTATGAAATTAATTGTTATTTCTAATAAATTAGTAGAAGTAGTTTACTGCAACAAGTTTAAACCCTTGTAGAACAATACAAGTTATGTTTAGTTAGCTTCTTGAAGCATAATTGAGTTTTTTTATTTATTTATTTAAATTGAATTAACCTCCTATTAGGAGAAGTAAATGTAAAAATTTGAAATTTGAAAAATTAAAGAAAAAGAAAAGATAAAGACTTAAATAGAAAAGAAAAAAAAAAAAATATTAAATACAGATAAAAATACATGTAAAAAAAAAACATAAATTTTAAACATTTAAAATCAAAATTATTTATTTAATTTTTGAAGAAGAAGAAAATATTTTCTATTATTTTTATTGTTTAAACATAAATTAATAATAGAGTCATTTAGTCCATCTTTTAGTTTAAATTGTAATTTAAGATCCCTTTTTAGGACTCCAGAATTATTATATATTTTAATTATGTCAAATTTAAAAAATTTTTCTAATGTTACTATATCATAATCAAATGTTTTTAATTTAGATCCGATGTCTCTAGATTTTTTAGTTAAATCGTGAAATATATCGTATGAAAGCTTATTAAATTTCAAGGTTCCTAGAAAAGAGAGTTTAGATTGAATGTAAAGTTCATCAATGTTAAAAATTTGTAAACATTTTAACACGTCTTTCATATGGCATCTACCTTTTAATTTTGAGTTTTTTTATACTCGCTACTTACGTCTTTCGACGCCATTATTTATAGTCCCCTTGATCCGCGAGTCCTGACACGTTCCCATAGAGAGATAATTGCTGTTCTAATGCCAGGTTCCATTTTTTAGATGAATGGTAACAACCATCTAAAAGAATGATTTGACCAAATCGTTTCTCTAGACAAATTGTTTTTTTTAATTATTTGAAATTTTATGATATCTTTTTATGAATTTCTAGGGAAACTTTTTAAAATAAATTATGGATTTGGTCAAGCCCTGATGCTGCTTCACTCTTCAAACTTTTTAAAGCTAAAATCAATTCAGTTGGACCAAAAGGATCATTAAATTCATATATCGTTTGATTATTTCTAAGTCAATAAGCAGCACAGGCCTTTTTTATTTAGCTACCCTATTCCTTTGTCCGAAATTGCAGCCACATAATTAGAAATACGACTTCAAGCAGGCAATGAATACCATCTTCCCAAAGTTGTTTGTTTCTCAAAAACTTTCTGTTGATTTTGATTAAAATTACCAAGTAAATTATTTATTTTAATTGTTTATCTGTGACAAGCTTAAGCTCTTACAGTTTAAAAATAAAATAAAAAAAGAATAAAATACAGAAAAAATTATAGAAATGAGTATAATAAAATTAATAAAGAGCATAAAGGGCATAATTCAAGGAACTTCAATTGAATAAATATATCATTTGAATACTATTATTGTCTTAATAGAAAAATTATTTATCTAATTTTATTTAAATAAAAAGATCTACAATACTTATAAGATCATGCATCACGAGGCCTCTAAATAATTTGTCCCTTTTTTATCCTAGTCGATAATAGGCGATAGACGATTTCCTTTTTCAGTACCTTTAAGAGCAACGGCTCGATCTGAGACAGAGCTTCTCAATTCTGCATCGAGTTGCTCATCTATATCACAATCATTACCTAGTCGATATCGGTGACAATTTTTATGATAAAAAGGGTTTAAACATTCGTCCCGTACTGAATAGATATCCTAATATTTTTCATAAAAAAAATTGATTCATTTTTTTAAATTTATTAAATACATTTAATTTAAAATAATTCTTTTTCAAATGCAAAATTCAAAATTAAATACAAGAAAGTATGATTTTTTAATGACTCTTGTAATGGTCCCTTTGGCAACATCAATTTATTCATTAAATGTACGAAAATTTAATCTTCTCAAAGAATTCAAACGAAAAAAAAGTTCTTATGTTGTAGTTCTAGAAAAAAAAAAGTTATTTGAATTAAAGATTAAAAAAGACGATTTTAATAAAAATGGCTTAAAAAGGATATGGGGCAATCATAAATAAAAAATCGAAAAATTAAACTTTTATATATTTTCTGGTAGATCTCGACGAGCTGAATCATAATCTGTTAGAATTATAAAAATCTGACCTTCCAATCAAAAGTTACAGCGCTTCAAAGTTCTAGATTTTTTTAATTACTGTTTTAAGTTAGACAACCGTATCTCGGTTAATTTTGAAGCTAATTAGACTTTTTGTATAATAAAATGTTCAGAATTGAGCAAGGAATCCGAAAATGGCAGAAAAAATAACTATAAATATATCGTTGATCCATTAGCCCTTCAAAAACTAAAATTTCCACTTTATTTACTTTTGAGGTATAAAGATACCCCATAGCCAAAGGGCCATCGATAAAATTTTTTTTTTATTTTTTTGTTCTACTTAGTGACTAAAACATATAAAAAAACAGCTCCTAGAAAATTTTGCTTCCTTGACTAAATATGCATACAAAAAATTTCAATTTTATTTTTATTTTAAAAATTACAAGTTTAGAAAAATTTAATAACATTTTTTAATAAAAAGGGCGTAGGCATTAGAATATTTTTATTCTTTTATTCAGTATCAGAAATTTTTTCTTCGTTTTCATTTTGGATTAATGATAAATCATTCTATACGAGATCCTTTTTATCACAATCCAGACAGAAATTATGCAAATTTTCGCTTTTTTTAGAAACTAACATATCTTTTCTATTTTATCCTATACCTAAATACCAGATGATACTTGTTACATGAGAACATGCACCAAATACCCTTGCACCAGCTTTACAATCGCAGTACCATTCTTGAATTGGATCCATTGTTGAAACAGTTGAATATTTTATCCAGGTTTTATGAATAACTTGTGAAGAAAATCTTGACTTTATTTTGACCCGGACAAGTTCTTCATTTTCACCATAGAATTCGCATACATAATTAGCATTTTGTTCCAAATGCGAGATGGTATAAGGAACACATTGTTTAAGCTGGTAAACTCCATAAGTTATCGATTTTATATATGCCTCGGTTAATTTTGGAAATTCAAGCTCCTCAACTTGAACAACTCTGGAACTTTTTCTTCGTTTGGAATAGTTTTCAACTTGATATTTTAATTTGTTATCTTCATTTGCCTTTGCAACCATTTCTTTGTAAATTTCAGTATTTTCTGAATCTTTTGCTGAGACAAGTTAAGGTCTAAACTTATTTATTAATGCCCAAATGAATTTAAAATCTTTTTCTATTGTTCCAATATCTCTATTTGATTCTACGTTGTTAAAATATTTCCATCTTTTTATGCGACCATTTGCTGATTCAATCACCCATCTTATTTTTGTAATTAATCTTGAGTTATTTGCTTCAATTGCTGAATGTTGAGCTTTCCCTTTCAATTAGCATGGCATTTTTGTCTGATAATCTTTATTTTCGAAAAATTCCAATGAGTCGCGAAAACCTCGGTCAAAAACAAACAAATCATCGGGCAAAAACCAGTTTTCTATATTTTCAGTCTTATTGAATATATCTTTTGTAATACTTGAATCATTATTTTTTCCGTTTGAAAGGTATGGATCGATTGCATCAATTAAATTACCGTCAGTAGCGCAAACATTCATAAATTTTACTAGACATCTTTTTTTATGCTCTGAAAAAGTTTGTTTTTGGAACTTAGAGGATGACGACTTTTCAATAAATATATAAGTTGCATCCCAAATTGTGATTACATCATTTACATCAGCATTTAAAAATATTTGGGACATTTTAGTGGTATGTTTTGATAAATTTCATCTCTTGTTGTTGAATTAAAGCCGAGATATAATGGTGTAAACAATTCTGATACTATATTTCTAATCTGATGAACTGATCTCTTTATTTGGTCAAAAGAAGCAATTGGTGTAAAAGCCGAAAGCTCTTTTAATGTCACACCAGTACGTAGCTTTGTGAGGTAAAATCCTAGAGCATTAATTAAAGAGATATTTCCTGTTATATTTGCATGAGATATGAAATTATACAATTTCAAAAAGTTTTCTTTTGAAATTCCTGTTAGAATTTGACATCTCTTATCTTCAATAAAAGCATAATCGAGACAAAACGATCCTGTGGTAACTTCAGGAACGTTCTAAGTTTAATTTTTCGATTTTTTATTTATGATTGCCCCATATCCTTTGAATTTTGATTTCACGCTTTATTTCTCATCCAAATAAAAAATTGAAAATATTTCAAGGAAAATTTGTCTATGTTTGGCTAATCTACAGACATTCTAGTATAATGAGGAGGTAATGACGACGGTCCTTTAATCCGACGTTCTGTCTTTAGTACATTCAGATTGCTAATTCTATTAAAAAAGGCCTAACATATAAATCGTTCAAATTATTCAGTTTGTTCAATTTGTTCAGTTTGTTCATTTTGATCTTTTAGTATATTTTGCTTATTTGGTCTTTTAAAAATTTCAATAAGAGATAATTATTTTTTAATTTTTATTTATTAATTTACAATTTTTCTTTGTTATAAATATTTAACAAAGAATAAATAAAAAAATGAAAATACTTCGAATTCATGTGTTTTTAATAATTTTTTTTTTAAATTTTGATAATTTTTACAAAAAAAATAAAATAAAAAAGAATAAATGATTAAAACATGATATTCCACTAAATAATCAATCATTTAAAAAAAAACAACACAAGATTCAGTTTATCGGATTGTATTCAGATCGTCAATACATAAAAATTCCAAGATTTCCAAAGATTTTTCCTCCCTCAGCCGGTTTTGAAATCATGAGACCTTTAATAAACTTAAACTAGTAAAAGTCTCGACTAATGAATAATTTTTTTCTCAGCTATGAAATGCTGCCACTAAATTTAAAAATTAATTATTTTAAATTGAACTTAAAGTTAAGTTTTTTATTTTTGACCTACAAATTCATTTTCATTCATATAAAATATAATATAAAACATAAAGCACATGAAATTTTTTAATATTTTAAATTTTAATCAGTTAAAATAAATAAAAATGAGTATCAATCTAAGAGATGAATTAAATAAACTGAGCAGTACTGCTCCGGTTTTCAAGGATATTGAGGAATATTCTGATGAAGGTATAAAAATATTTATTTGAAAAAATTTTGATAATAATTCCATTTTAAAAGAAACCAGTGCTAAAATTGTAGAAAAATCTAAAGATTACGAAGACGAACTCGACTTTAAAGCTCAAGACCAAGGAAATAAGCGTATTCGAGCATCAATTGGTGATCTCAGTGAATATGGCTTAAAATATAAAGGAAAACCAATTAGTAGGAAAGAAATTAATGCTAGTGATATTGATGAAGATTCTGATTCCGAAAATGATGAAAGAGAACAAGAAGACGATGATAATGAGAACGAAGTAGATGAGGAAGATAATGAAGAAGAGGAAGATGATGATGATGATGATGATGATGATGAGGAAGGAATGGAAGAATCTGATAAGGGAAAAAAAGAAATCGACCAAAAATATCAACATAAAAAATCGAAAAATCAAGAGCCTCTAAAATTGTCAAATTATAATCAAAAGGAAGAGATGGAAAAAGGAAAAGCAGTCAAAAATCAGCTAAGTCAGCTATTTTTTAGTAAATAAAAAAAAAATTCCAATAAAAAATTTTAAATAGATTTTTGGGATAATTTGGTGGAAGCAAGAGTAAGATTACAAAATGTTTTAAATGTAGTTAATCAATTTCCACAATACCATCGATTTGATCAAATTATTGAAAATTTATCCGAAGAATTCAAGCCTAAAAATGAAGCACAATTAAAACAAAGTAAATTTAATGCATTTTTTTAAAATTCCAATTAATTAAAATCATTTTAAAAGATCAAGAATCTTTAATTAAAGTTATGAATCAATTAATTGAACTGCAGCAAAAACTTGTACAACGAAATCCGGAAACAAATTACATAATAAATGATCTAAATTTAGAGAGTCAAAAATCCGAACAAAACGAGTCTCATGGTGGTTCAGATTTGAAGAGAAAAATGATAAATAGTGAAGGAAGTAGCGAGGAATCGGAAAATGATGAAAACGAAGATGATGAAGAAATATTCAGTGACACTGACGAAGAAATGCGCGCAGAGGAAATAAAGCTAGCTAAAAGAGAAAAAAAATTAAAAACCTTTCATTTTAAATCTCTAAGACCAGATCAATTCGAAGATTATTTGGAAAAATTTAACAAAAGCTTTTTAAAATACAGAGATTCAACCATTCAAAAATGGTACGATAAAACTCGATTGACCACTGGAAAAAGCTTCGAATCACTGGAGAAACCAATTCTGCAACAAATCGAACATGTATTTTTGCTAAATAAATTTAAATTTTTTTAAATTAAATTAAATTTTTTCAAAGATTCTTTTAGATAAGGAAAGAATTATTAAGCGGACCCAGCTTAAAAGAGGACAATACAAAATATGCGGCAAAGAGGACAAAACTGAAAATGAAACTGATTTAGAATCGTTGAAAGATCGTCATTTAAAAGACTATGATTCCGAAATTTTTGACGACCAGGACTTTTATAACCAGCTGCTCAGAGAGTTAGTTGAGAGAAAATCGAACAATATATCCGATCCTATTGAATTATCAAGAAAATCAATTGAGTTACAAAAATTAAGAGCTAAAAATAAGAAAAAAGTGGACACTAAAGCTAGCAAAGGCAGAAAAATCAAATTCGAAATTCACAAACCATTGGTGAATTTCATGGCACCTGTTTACCGTACTTCAATGTCTGAAGAAGCCAGGTATGATTTTATTTTCTAAAAAAAATGAAAATTGTTTTTTGTTTATTTTGAATTTTTAAGAAACGAATTATTTCGTTCTTTGTTTGGAGGAAATCAGCGTGAAGAAAAACAAAATTCGAAAAATAATGACATAGACATTTCGAAATTATTTAAAGGATTTTAATAAAACATACACTTATTCTAATGTTTAATTCTAAAGCCAGGATAGTTTAAAATAATGAAGATTTTTTTTATGAGCATTGATGTATAGATGATTAGAAATTCAAGATGAACAATTACTTTTGTTTTTAAGAGGAAGAAATAAATAATTTTGGTCTCGAAACCATCGAGCTGAATCACAGTACCCATACATTTACCTTAAACAAACCAGTTTGGGTTTCTTTGTTGACAATCAGTCTAAAATAAATCATCACACACTGGTGATCACACAATCTTCATTTACCTCCTGAAAATTTTGCTATCTTTCCAAGATATGCCTTAACAAACTCTATTCAAATTTTTTTCTCTCAATTTAATTGATATCTAACATGATGGTAGTATTTTTTGCTGAAAAAAATAATGAATAATCTCATCAAAAGTGAATTGATTAATAGATGATTTACTTTCAATGTATTCATATGTTGCTTGTTGATTTGTTTTAAAAAAAAGCCGCACCAGTTCCATGCTTGCTAAGATATGCATGGTAATAAGGTGCTCTGGGTCATTTTGTAAGTTCTTTCTCGTCTTTTTGAAAAAAACAGCCCATTTGATTAAAATTATATATTGTTGCTTGAACCTTGATACAAATACTTTTGAAATAAAAATAATCTTTAAAAAAATACAGTCGATTATTGAGTTAATACACTTAACTTTAAAAATTGATTTTATCAATGAGTTGAGAATTTTTTTTTTAATTATTTTATTTTTTAAATTTACATATCATGCAAAGCATGTTACATCAAAATTATCTAAATTAATTCAAAGATTAATTTTAACTTTTAAAGCTGAAATTTTGAATTGTAATGATATTTTGAATTGATCATCGCCTTTTTTAAATAAGTAAAATAAATTTACAAAAACCTTAAGATTTTTTAAAAAATTTACAAATTTAAAAGACCTTTTTTGACATAAGAATTATTTCCTAAAATTTTTTTTAAAGTTTTTAATCAAATTTCAAAATTTTGGAATTGAGAATTTTAGAATTTTTAAGTCATTTTAAGATATTTAAATTTTAATTTCGGACTATAAGTATTTGTACATTTTAAATAAAAAAAGTTTTTATTAATTAAAAAGTATTTTTATCTTGCTAAAGTCTTTTATTATAAGTAAATTTATACAGGTAAAGTTTAATTAGTGATAAAAAATACTAGGCCATATAATAACAACAGATTTTTCATTTAATCTGATCAATTTAATTAATTCTTTATTTGACCCATATTTTTAATATGTTTTCTAAAATTTATCAAGAATTGTGTACTAAAGTGACAGTACTTGATTTGATTGATAGGATCAATATTCTTGATCAAAAACATATCTTGAAAAACTTACAAAACTTAACTAAATTTTAAGGTTAATTTAAAAAATGAATCGAGAAATTAAAATTTTGTTTATAGATCATAAAATTTACCATCAGAAACAAGTCAGCTAAACAATATGAGCAGTTAGTCAAAAAATTGAATATCCACAAAAAAATAAAAAAAAATAAAATGGAAACTTGAAAAAATCGAATCAAATTTAAAAAATTGAGATATTGAAAAAAAAAACCTCAAAATTTTATTTACTTTTATCAAAAACATGATTATTTTGGCTCAAAAAAAATAAAAATCAAATTCAACAATTAATATCAAAAATTAATAAATCTGACATTAAAATAATAATGGTTATCGATTCTTTTTTTTAAGCATGATTGTTTGCTTGATTTTCTTTATCTCAGCAATCGGCTTCTTTTTTGTTGTGGCTGGAATTTTATTTCCTTTTATTTGTTTGTTTTCCAAAAGACGAGCACAAGTTGGATTTATTGAATACGGAATAACAAATAACAATCTACAATAGTTAATAATATTTACTGTTTGATAAAGGGAAACTTTTGAATTCAACCATTCTTCCATACACTGATACGATATTGGGTCGTAGTCGAGAAGAAATTTGTTTAAAAAAAATTCGCTCCGAGTTATCAGTTCAGGTAAGTCTTCTAGCGAAAATACGCATATATTGTGTCTTAATTCTCCCATACACTTATATGAATTTTTCCATCCTATGTAGCGGGATCTCGTAGGAATGGCTGTTCGGTTCGAATCTATTTTAAAAATAAAAATAAAATAATATTTTCATTTTGATTTCATTTAAATAATTTTAATTAATTCAATAATCTAAATTAATATTACAGTACTTTTATAAAAGGTCCAGAATAAGCTAAATTACGCAATTTTACGTAATTTTACATTATTTTAAGTAATCTTCAGTGAATATGAGTTGTAAAAACATGTAATTTTACGTAAAATTACGTTAGCTTACTTAAAAAACTTTATTTTTAGTATTTTTAATGTTATTCCAAAATATTTACGGTCAAAATGTTAGGTTTTTGGTAAGGAAAATGTAAAAATTGACTGTTTTTCAAAAATTTTTGAATAATTTTATTTTAAAAAAATAAAAAAAGCTCAATATTACTTATCGTTTCTTTCTTAAATTTTACGTTAAATTACACAATTTTTGGTAAAATTTTTGAGTTTCAGAGAAGTTTGACAAATGAGAAATGTCAAAATGCATTCAAAGGTTAAAAAAGGTATGTTAATTAAATTAGATAATAGAAAGATTTTTATTTAATTTAAATTAAAGATAATTGATATTGTAATTAAAAACGGTGGTGTATGGTTAAATAATTATATATCTTTTCTTAATTATTTATTAATTTAAAAAAAAAGGTTAGCTTCAAATTTCTTTGAAAACTTTGTTTTTTTTTTTTACATTATTCTATGATATTTATTTTCATCTAAAAATTTTCCTAATATTAACAAATTTTACAAAATTTTACCAAAAATTGTGTAATTTTACGTTAAATTTAAGTAAGAAACGATATGCAATATTGAGCTTTTTTTATTTTTTTTTAAATAAAATTATTCCAAAATTTTTGGAAAACAGTCAATTTTTACATTTTTCTTACCTAATATTTTTGGCCGTAAGCATTTTGGAATAATTTTCTAAAAATTACATGTTCTTACCAACTTATATTCATGTAAAATTACGTCGTCTAGCTAATTCTTGACCTTTATTAAAGCACTGTATTTGACATTTTAATTCTATTATTAAAACAAACGTTTTCTTTTCTTTTCTCTCTTAAAGAAAAAGCTAGGAAAATTAAAGAGAGAGGAAAAGAAATAAAATTATTGAAGATACTTTTAATAAAACTTTAAAGTTGAATATTGCATAATTAATTCACTTGATTAAAAACTTAAAAAAAAGTCTTATCATAAGTGTTTAAATTAAAGTAATTGCTATGTTTGCTTTCTAAAAAAATAAAACATTACTTGAAACAATTTTTAGTTATTTATTTAACTAAAAAAATGTATTATAAAGGTGATTATTTAATTTTCAAAAATTTAAAAACAAAATATTTTAAATAATTCATGAAATGAATTTTATGGAACAAAAACTAAAAAACGAGTCTTATAGGTTTGATATTGATTTAAGAAAATGAATACTCTAAATGAACCAAGAAATTAAAATTTTGTTTTAAATCCCTCTTTAATACAATTTATTTTTTAATGATACATTTTCGATTCATTCGAAATAAATTTTAATAAATTGTGAAATGTGAAAACAAGTTTCTTTTTAAAAAAACAAAACATTGGTTCTTTTAATCAAAGAAGAAATTCATTCATAATTTATTGTTATTTGATATGAAAAGAAGATTAAAAATTAAAAACTAAAAAACTAGTTTTTTATAATTTGGATTAGTTTTATAGACAATCAGACGAAAACTGTTTAAATTAAAAGGTTTAGTTTTAATAAAATTATTGTAAAATTAGCAAAATTTTGGTCAAGTTAATTAAATTTTTGTTTTTATTTGTTTAAGACAAAATTTCAATGATCAAAGAAAATTTTCTGCTGATGCTGAATACTTTCTTCTTTCATTTAAAAAAAAGAATTTTTTTTTAAAATCTGTCTAGTTTTTTTGTGGATTTAATTCAATCACTTATTGGACTTTAAAGAACTAGTTTTTAAAACTTTTGTTAATTTATTTTATTTGGAAAAACTATTCAAAATTTAAATTAGAGTTAAAAACAAATACAGCTTGTAATGATGACCTAACGATTCATTAAAAATTGGTCTAAATATTTTAAAATTAATTTCTCATAAATATTCCAAACCCCAGGGTATTTAAAAAGAAAAATAAATTTCTTTTATATTCAGAGTAATTAAACAAATTTTGAGAAAAAAAAGCCTAAATTTTTTAGATTTCATCAACTTTTGTACATTTTATCTTTTAAATAAATTAAAAAATGCCTAAGTTTTAGAGGTTGGTTTGATAATTGATCGATTTCAGTTGTTTTGAAAAAAATTAATTAAAATAAAAAATTTCTAAAATTTTTTCTTGAAATTTATTTACCCTTAAATCCGCCCGGTGGATTAAACTGAACATTGTAATTCAAAGTGGCCCAATACCTTGCAAAAATTAAAAAATAAGAAAAAAATTTGAAAAAAAATTAATTTACCATTCATCTGGACTGTAGGTATCCTCGCTCCATTTTAATAAATTTTTAGCATAAACATTAGTCAAAGCATATTCGATGAATTTTCTACTAAAAGAGCAATAAGCTAGGCCTTTTACAATGGTATAGTTGTGCGGAATGGGAGTCTTTAGCCGTTTGGTGCGGACCATGTACTCGTATGAATTGTTCGAACTTCTCTTTGGCTTCCAGATGTACTGAACTCTAATCAAAGGTATGTTGGTCATTACTTCAATATCATTAGCTCCGTTGAACATGTGGAGTATTTTGGCCAGTTCATAATTGGTCCTGAGCGGAAATTCACTGCTCGCCAAATTCAGCACATACTTCCAATTTCGCGTAAAATTCTTGCCAGTAAGAGTGGCCAGTTTATGATTCGGACTGACCAAGTCACTCATGCAGTTTATGTCTGCCTTTAGACGAGAAAAGCCGGCATAGATTATGCGCTCCAATTTGCTGGCAACAAAAACATTCTCAAAACACTGGACTATTGATTTGACAGCTTGGTGAAAAACGGGTGGACTCTTGGCGTCCACGTGAACGCAATAGACGTTGTGTGGCCTGTAAATTGCCTTCAACAGTCTCTCAAACTGCTCGATGTTATTGTAGGTCAGAATGCTGAAGGCGATTGGAAAATTTCTCTCAAAAGTGGTTATCTTGTAATTGTCGTAGCCGCGCAAGTCCCTGAACAACTTGCACATGCTTTTGTCAAAGAGGAAATTCTCATCGGGCAATGTTGGTATGAAGCCCAAGTTTTGTCTGTCGTTTAGACTGCTCAGATGCTGATTGTTCAAATTTTTCAGCTTGAATAGAATGCGCTTGGCCTTGCGCACCTCTGTTTCGTCCCATTCGATCAAACTCTGGCAATTGACGTCATAGCTGATGCGTTGGATTTTTTTGAAAAATTCCAGCGTTTTGTGGTCGATTACTTTGGCCAGTTGGAAATTGTTCTGTTTGGGGTTTAAGACTAGACCGTTGTCGGAACGACTCAGCACATATGACTCGAGGAATTTTATTTTTTCCGAGTCGTGACTAGGCTTGGAGAACAGGTGCCTGAATTGTGTGCGCACGTACTTTTCTATCTCGGCCAAAAAGGCGTAGAAAACAAACAAAAAAAGCCATACCAGCACCGCTATCAGAATTAAGCGTGTGAGCACCCGTATGTACCTGCGGAATTGGCGCGAGCTCGTCTTTTGCTTGAATTTGAACACAAACTTTTGAATCAGCCTCATAATCCACTCACAATAAGCATATTCTCATTTTTCTCTCATTCCACTTTAATAAAATTTTTTCCAATTCTTTTTTTTCGTTTTTTTTTTTCGGTTCTAGTGTTACTTAATATTTATGTGGTAAATATTTTTGAGCTGTTTTTGATTAGGAGTTTTTTTTTCGAATACATTCGAGCTTACCTGTGATGAATTGTTCGTCGACTTTGCTAAATCAAATGCATAATTTTTTGACAAAAAAAAAGAAAGAAAAAAAATTCGATTCTCAGATTTGTGCTGAACTAAATTTAATAAATTGAGTCGGTCTGGACCTAACTAGAAATCTAGACACAAATTTCGGGCTCGTTTAAATTTTGTTAAACTTGTGATTTGTAATTTTGAATGAAATTTTATTATTTTCCAAGTTTATCGTGAAAAATGAGAACAATTCAACAGGTCAGAATTTTTAATACTTAAAATAAATATTTTGAAAGCTCGCTGGCTAGCTGAGTCGAGTTGTTGTTGTTGTCAATTTATCCACGAACAAAGCAAGCTGATTTTTTCTTGAATTCAAAAGTTATCTGTTTTTAAAAAAGGTCTTTTTCAAAGTAAATGCTCAAGGATTCTTGAGAAAAAATTCAATTTCTCTTGAGTGAAATGCAGTATTTGACTCGCCAGCAATTGTAGCAAATATTTTAATTATTTTTTAGAAAAAAAAAGAAAAAGTTAAAATTTATTTAAATAAAAAATAGGTTAATTTAAACTGAACTAGATTCTGCTGTGTCCGAATAGCTCTTACAAACTCTCAAGTATTTGCTTTTCTTCAAGCAAACACAAGAGCTTTGCTGTGTACACTCTCGATTTTTTAAGATACCATTTGTTGGACCTAGACCAAGCTGCTGATAAGCCAAATATAACAATGCGACCATTAGCTAATTGGTCATTCTTCATTTAGTTTTCTAATTAAACAGATAAAAAGTGCACTCAAAACTGAAAATATCAATTTTTGGTTTTTAGAACAAATTAATTCAAGTATTTCTTAAGAAAATATTTTTTTATAAATAACTGAACATGTTGTTCAAAGCTTCTAAAATAAATTTGCGACACATCTAAAGTGCTTTTAAAAAGTGAACTTAAATATTAGCTTTTACATCTGGTTTGTTTAAAATTTTTGAAATAAGTTCAGGTTTTTCAAGTTTGGTCGCTCATGGGCTTCTATTTGATTAATCAAGTCACGTAATTTCAAAAAAATTAAGATTGAATTTCAATTTTATAAGATTATATTTGAAAATATTCGCGAATCTCTTCAATTGCTTAGCTAATCATGTAAAATTATTTTTCGTGTTATTAAATGAAACAAATATAATCTGAAGAAGCCACTTGCATGCCAGTTCTTAATTTTTGTTTCTAACAAATTTATTGAGTTTATAATTAAAAAAATCGACAAATATTTGATCAAACTTTATGAATAAATTTAAAAAAAAAGTAGAAAATGATTTATTTAATAGAAGAATATTTACGAGTTAAACTAACTTGGCCAATTTTGAAATTTGATTTGAAAACATTTCTTTCAAAAATTTCTAAAAAAAACTTTTGAATTCGAATTAATTTTGACAAAACAAATCTGTTATTTATAAACAAATATGTTTATTTGCACATAGAAAATTTAAGTTTTATTCGATTTTTTTTAATTTTTTAATTTTGCTACTTTTAGTAAAAACTCTCATAAACTATAACCTAACAGCCATTTTATCTCGAAGGCAAGATTAAAAGACAAGCCAGAAATCCATTTTTTTACCTCATAAAAACTCTGTTAATTAAGCAGAAGTTTGATTTAAATATACCGTAGTGCCTGATTTTAGAGATCGTGTATCGATAAATTTGGATTGACTCAAGAGACCAGGTCTTACTATTGAAAAGGGTGGGTTTCATGATTTAAAAACTGAAAAGATTTATAATCAAGGTTTTAAAATTAATCTGAAAAAAAAATTCTCTAGTACTAATTTTTTTAAAAGATTATACAACCATTTATTATTTGAATTAGATTGCTTTGCAATTATTTTCATTCTTTCAAAAAATGGTGAAAAAGTCATATCGTTTAGTTTTTAAGTTTTAGGTAATTAACAAATTTAATCAACAATAAGAAAAACATCAAAAGCCTTTGGCATTACACGTAAGATGCTGAGAGAGTGGATTCGAGAGAGAGAGGAAATCGAAGAATCACCAGAATACATGAAGCTGATTTTTGGAGAAGATTTTTTAACATGAATGAAACTGCAATTCGTCTTGATGAACCAAACAATTACACATATGAAATCAGTGACACTAGTCGTGTAAAAGCCACAACTCCAGGACATATAATGAAAAAGGTTTATGTTGCTATCTGTGCATCAGCAAATGGTGAAAAATTACCAGCTTTAATTTTAGTCCCAAGAATCACTGAACTAAAAGATTTTGTCCCCCCCTTACAAGTTGTTCACAATTAAGCAGCTAATTTTAGTTCACCTGTAAAACAAAAAATTTCATTTTAAAAAATATATTTTACAAATATTATTGACAAAATTTTGCGAAAAAATTAAAGCTTGTAATTTTTCACCATTTGCCGATGCACAGATAGCAACAAAAACCTTTTTCATTTCATGTCCTGGAGTTGTGACTTTTACACGACGAGTGCCAGTGATTTCATATGTGTTGGGTTCATCAAGACCTACTGCTAACCATGCTACATTCACAGAGCTAATTTTGAAGTTATAGAAAAAAAGATATTCAATTTTTTATCATCTTGTTCTTTATTTCTCAGAACCCTGAAAAAAGAAATTTTAAAGCTTAATTAGCTGTTAACACATTGTTTCCTTATTGGCATCATTTCTTTTTTGTAATCCCAGAGTTTGAAAAATTCATCACCAAAAGACATGAATTGTATTTATTAACAGGATTAGAATAGCTTGAAAAAGTCAAAGTTAACACTATAGATACACAATGAGCTAAATAATCGATTTATTGACATATCTGAAAGCTTGTCCAAACTAAAAACCAAAAACATTCTTTTTAGCATTCCGAGATTTAATTTGATTTAATTACCACCGTTTCTGTTTTTATCAGTTTAAGGATTTGATTTTTAAATTTAAAAAAAAAATTTTATTTATCAATTTTTATCTATTTTTTAACTTTTTTAATCTGTTGATAAAGAGTAACTTTATACTCAAAATTGATTCAAGTTTTGTGATTTTTGATTATTACAATTTTACTGTTTCATATTTGAAATTAATTCACTCTCATTTGAAAGAAATCTTTTAAATCAATGCTATTTGAAAAGGTGTACGGACTATTAGTAGAACTGAAACAGTAATTGAACTCCCATGAAGATGTCTCTGACTCTATTGAGCTTTGTTTGAAAAACTTAAGTTTTAAAAACTACAGAATTTTACAAAAATTTGGGTCCTTGTCATCGAATGCTATCTGATGGACCTTCAACCAGCAATAAATCCATTAATTTAGAAAACAAATTAATAAAATCAAATTTCCAAAAAAAACATTGACATATTTCTTCTTATTTTTTAATTTATTTATACTAACAGAGATTAATTCTATTTTAACTATGCAAACATTAGGAATTAACGAATAGTTTAAATCATTAAGACATTTTTTACCTACACCCTTTTAAAGAGTTGGAATCTTATGCCAATTTACTTTTTTTCAGTGATTTTATTTATGAATCCTTGGGTAAAAATAACAGAGCTATTGACACTATCGGCTGAATTTAAGAATTATTGCTTATGCTGATCGTATTATTTTAATCAGTTTCATAGACTCTCATCTTTTTTAATTTCCTCAAACTGTGAGACTATCTGCTAATGAACTATCTTAGTGATACTATCAGCTCAGATCCCTTTAAATAACTTCCAGTAGAATCTTAAAAGGAACATGCTTAGATTGAACTCTAAATATTTGATTTGAAATGTACTTAACATTTTGAAAATTTGAACAGCTTTGATTTATTTTTTCATATTTGACCATAAAAATTACGACTAAATATATAAAACAATAATTTATTCAAAGAATATTAGCCATCCTAGAGTGTCTGAAGAAACCAACCAAATGGAAAAAAGACTTTACAGCCAGTTCATTGTTTTTTTTAGTAATAAATGAGGGTACCAAACATAAAAAATCGTTTAGTAACCAAAATAATGTAAAATTTTAAATATATAATTTAAATAATTCAAAATTGATTGAAAGATATTTTATAGGTATTTGGTCAACTTTTTTTTGTTAACCAAAAAATAAGTCTTAGATCTCAAAGTTGACATGATCCAACTAATAACTCAGCTGATAACATTTTGGATATGACTTGAATTTAATATATCTTGCGTTCTACGATAACATTTTTTATTTACTTGGATCAATTAAATAAGTTTGATTAAAATAGATAAAATCTAAGTTATCAAAAATAAGATTAGAGTTTTCTAAAATCTATGTTTTCAAAATTTTATTGATAATTCAATAGATACTGACTTTATTCAGTCAAAGACTTTCTTTGAATAAAATGCTCAAAATTTTAATCTAAAAAAATTCATTGACAAAATTTTTTAACTAATATTTATTTAGAAATCAATATATTAAATTTACTTCAAAATATTATACATGATATTTCCTAAAAAAATGGCGAATTTAAAATTCAAGAGATCAAGAGTGCATTTAGATTAAAGCTAAAATAAATTAGAGAAATCAGCTCTTGTTTTTATCAGCCTTTTCATCAATTCTAAAAGATAACAAAAAAAATTATTAAATTATTCTGCTTAATAAGAGCTTGAAATGCTAATTGAAAATTTATTTTTTTAGATCCTTTAAATCTAAAATATAATCATTTTGACTTATTAAACAGCTAATTTTTCAAAATTTTCATTTGATACTAATTTTTTTTAAATTACGCTAAAATTGGGCTTCCTCAAACTCAAATAATTAATTTCACAACAAAATTAATGACCGTAAACTAAATCTTATTATATTTCCTCTAAAATTTTTCATTTTTTTTTGTAATAAATATCTGATTTGCTTTTAATTTAAACTTTTTGTTCTTTTTTTATACTAATAAGATAATTAATTTTTGAGAGGTCAGGCGATGGTGACTTAATAAAAGCTAAAAAATTCGATATTGCGCCGACGCATAAAACTAATTTTCAGAAGTTTCAAGGTACATTCTCTAAAAATAAGACTCAAGTCACTGAATAGAATGGTGTTACATGAAGATATTTTTTTAGTCAGCTAGTTTTATTTTCTTATCTTTTTTTTATGGTATAAAATCAAATGCTGCTATAAATGTCGTATTATTAAATTTTAGTTGATATTATTTTTTTCTAATAATAAAAAGTCGAAAATACGTTTTTTCTATGTTTTCAGTTAAACTGTATGCTAGTTTTTGTTTAAAAAAGCTTTCAAATATTGTCTATTTTGATTTTTTGTAAATTCTAATTCTTTATTCATATTTAAATAATCTAGAAGAAAAAATTATGATTTTTCTGGTTTTTAATTGACGCAAAAAAAGATAAACATTATCTTTAAATCAGTATAAATAAGTAATGATTGCTCAAAAAACTATTAAGATAAGTTGAAAATATACAGCTTTGGTTAAATTGAATGATATCAGAAATTAAAAAAATGTTGTTTAAATTATTTAAGAATTTTATAATGAAATACAAGCTATAGGATACAAGCCTTCTAAAATTTTTTTTTAAAAAAAATTTGATATTTAAAAATCTAACAAATAGGTTATAAAAAATTTTAAATTCCTTATTACAATTCAAATTATTTAAATTTTTTTACGTTTAATGAATTCAAATGAATAAATATTTTTTTTAAAGAAATAGTCAAAAAAAAATTCTTCCGAAATATTTTTTCAGATTATTCGCAGAAAAAATTCCGAAGTCCAATTTGAACTCGAATTTATATAACTCTCAAAGCTGCTTGGCATTATTGCCAAATTTTAACAATAGCTTCAAAAAAGTCTTTAAATTAAACAAAATCTAATGAGAGTATTTTTTTCAAGCATTATTTTATATAAAGAAATCAAAATGCTTTGTCACAATGTTAAAGAGCTGCTGTAAATCATTTTTTTACTTAACATTATTATTTGAGTCATTCATCAATAAATCAAATAACACTTAAAAGAAAATTGGTTCTTAATGAGAAACACAAGTGAAAAGTTGGATTATCTACAGGGTGTTGACAATGATTAAATAAAGTAAATTGAAAAAAATCATCTTCTTAGAAAAAATCAAGTTGTTTTTTTTATTTTCAAAAGACAATTGATACATACTTTATAGATATCAGTGAATTGTAAAAATTGACTATATGCTCTTTATAAATACTTTATAACATCTTTTTTTAAACAGACTAGCCATTTAAAGCCTTAAAGACATAGGAAAAAGAAAAATTGATTGATAAAATTATTATAAAAAATATTTTAAAAAACCTGTATTTTTTCCTTACAGGTATTCGTTTTTCAAACCTCATTATTTTTTGATTTTTGTGAAAAAAAAACTATTTGAATTCGGTGGAATTATTTTTTCTTTTCTATGTTGTGCTCAAAATCAAAACCAAATCTAGCTCTAGGGGAAGAATTATTTTTAACCGAGAATTCGAAACAATTTTTTTAGATTAATTTGTTTATTTTGAATTAAAATGAGTTTTAAATGAAAAAAAAATATTCTTTTTCACATTAAACTTTAAAAAAATCGTAAAAGTAAAAATAACTATTTCTCTGGTATCTTTCAAGTTTAATGAATCAAATCAATCAAAACTAAATCTAATAAATAATTTGTTTCATTAAAACTAGTTTTTTGTATTCAGCTTATAATTTGTTACTTTGCTTACAAGGTATTGATTTTTATCGGTTTTATTTTGAGTTTTCTACCTGAATTTTGAATTCGAATTTTAAGTTTTTGCGTATCATAAAGTTAGACAGTTTAAATAAGCTTTTTTAACGCAAAGTCAAAGTCAATGTTTATATTAAATATATTATGAAAAACAAAGAACAAAAATTGCTTGACTTTATTTAATTTAAAAAAAAATTAATTGAGTATTCAAATCTTTTTTTAATAAATAATAATATTACTATCATTTTATTAAGTTTTATGGAAAATTGATTGAGACCTTCACTTAGAAAAGCACGATTTCTATGAATTAATTTAATTATTAAATTTAAAATAACACAATAAGTGAGAGAAAATAAATAGCATGATTCTATATTAATTATTTTGTTGGACAGCTCCTCCTGTTGTTTTTTCTGTTCTGGCTTCGAACACTATACGCTCATTTTATAAAACTTAAAGATTAATTTTTTTAATAAACTATAAAAAATTAAGTGCTACTTTAAGGACTAGGAAAAAAAACAATTTTAAACAAATTTTATCTTTTTGTTAGGTGATAAAAAAAATTGTAAATATTTATTCAGAGACAGGTTGGTGTTTAAATTGTACAAATTGACATTTAAATTAATAATTTGTCAAAGTCTCTTAATAACTGTCAAAATTTTTTAATCAAATTTATAAACAAATCACTAGTTCTACGAATCTAATTTAGTCCAAAATAGTAGAATTTTTAATTTAACAAAAAAGTACTTTTAGAAATATCTGTTCAAGATAACTGTTTTGTTTATTAGCAAGTATTCTGATTATATTAATGGATTTTTTGAAGATGAATAAAGCATCGATTTGGAAATGTTCCATGCGGTTTAAAATGAATTTTTCAAATACTTGATTTTAAAAAAAGGTTAGCATTTTGTGTTGCTCATAGATAAGAAGCCACAAATTATCAATGAGAAAATTTCTAAGCCAAAAAACAACATTTTGGGTCATGTATGTCTTTTTGTTTGTCCACAAAAATTGTTTTCTTGACTTTTTAAAATTTATGGGTCGAAAGATTCGATATTTTAATTTAAGATAACAAACAAAACGGATAGCAAACAAGCAGGTCTAAGCCATGAGTTGTAAACTAGTTATAATTATAAATTAATCAAATGGAAAATTAAAATTTTGCCGATTTACTTGGTTCCAAAGTAAATCATTTTATCTTTGTTCTTTTAATCATATTCCGGTTGCGTCAAATTCGGCGCAAGTAGACCGTAAAAACTTGTTATGTCATGCAATGAAAATATTTATTCTATAACAGCTTTTTATTATGTAAATTAAACGTGTTAAAAATAAATTTTTTAAATAATTAGCCTCAATCCATGCCATTTGGATATCAAATTTTAATTTTATCTTTAACAAAAATTGCTATCCAAATTTTCCACTGTAATTAACCCGAGTAGTAGTGCTGATAATTTATTTCACTAGAGTTACAAGTAGCGGGCAAATATTTGGGCAGCATGAGTTGTAAAATGATTAATCTCGGAAATTTAAGACTTGTTTAAGTTTCAGCTTTAATTTGATGCTATATGAATAAAATTTAACAAATATTAAATGAAAATAGTTTGTAAATTTAATTTTATTTCAAAATATCAAAAAAATTGCTCCACAGATTCAAATGTCAGATGATGGTTGGAATTAATGATTTAAACAAATTGATATGGTATTCTAAGCCAGTAATTGATTTGGTAAATATAGATAATTGGATTTTTTCTTATTATATAAAAAAGTTTTCCGAATTGAGATTCTCTTTAATTTCAAAAGTATTTTATTTGTAATGCGGTATGTTATTGTTCATTTTTATTACAACAAGTCACATGACCATTTTAGAAATCTTCTTTTTTTTCCTTTTTAAAATCTAATTTAAAAACTTTTCAAAATTTTGACCAAAGCCTTTCTGTATTAACCCTTAAGTACATTTTTTTTAAAAAAAGATAATTTTTTTAGAGGAAAAAATTCTATTATGGGCTTAGAAAGCAAATTTCCGTCACGAACTTTATGTGGAATTTGAATCGATTTTAAGAGGTTCTAAATGAGCTTTGTCATTAATGGAAGAGCCGCTCTTGACTAAACCAATATTAATTATTAAAATTATTTTAGGAAAAATAAATAAATTAAAGTATTCATAATTTGAAGTATCTTAATCTTATCGGCTAATGATTTAAATCGATTTGCCGAGAAACTCATCAAAATGATTCGATTCAATGGCTTCTGATATTTTCGAATAGTTAATGCAAACAAGTGGCTGAGTCTAATTCAACAAGACTACTAAAATCCAAGCTACTAGACCAGCTATTTTTATCATCATTAATTTCATGCTTTCCTAGATTAGCCAAATGATAAAACTATTCAAAAGCATTAGTTTGTTTTGCCGAAATCTGTGTTTATCAGTTACAACTTTTTGCGTGAAATAGCTATATCTCTTGAATGAATCAAAAATTTTCACTAAATAAATTAATTTTCATTATCTAATAAATCAAATTTAAGATTATTTTAACTTATTAACTTATCGTTAAGATAAATAATAGCCTCACGAGAAAAAAAATAGAATAAATCACAGGATGCGGTGGTCAGAACAAAACTGCTAGTTACGCAAATAAATTTTGTATGCTATTTTTTTTAGTACAAAAAAGTAGCGAGCTTTGATGAAAAAAAATTTCATTGTTATTTTTTTAATAACTCGAGTAAACAAAAAATACAAAAAAAATAAATTGAAAAATTTATTAGTATGTTTAGGTAAAAATTATCTAAATTTAAACTAGTTACAAAATTAGATTAAGTAAATATTAGAAATTACTTTAGAAAAATTGTGACAAAACAATTTCCTTTAATTTTTTAATATGAAAATGAATTATTTAATTCAAGTCCTGAATTAGGTCTGAAAATTCTTGAGTTAATCCTTAGTTCTAAATAGATCTCCTGTCGTGAAAAAAAATTTATTGTTTTTTTTATTTTTTCGCAAAATTCATTTTGGGATTTGATTTTAAATTTTTGGACAAAATTAAATTAAGATACTTTTTAAATCAATTTTATCCACATATTTTGATTGTTGTGAATAAAAAAATCGATCAAGCTTGTTTAAATTAGACTTGTCTTTTATTCTTAAACCTTGTGGCAAATAATTTCTTAATTTTTAGTAAATATTTTTTAGTATTTCTTGTATCGACCACGGTTGATCAAGATGCTAAAAACTTCAAATTGATTAAATTTGTTTTTGTCAATTTATTTTCACTCAGAGCTATTTATTGTAAATTTGTTTATTTTTCAAATAAAAAAAAATTATTATTTTATTTTGTTTTTTATCAAATTTAATTTGTTCACGTTTTCACCTTAAATTTAGTTTATCTCAGGGAAAAATGACCAAAGACTGTACTAAAAAATTGCTAAAAGTATAATTTCAAAAAAGTACAAGCTTCCAATGGTTTAGTGGATCCTTGCATGGAAAATTTTTGCTCAAAAATGATTGAAACAGTTTTATTATTAATTTAAAACTACGAAGATAGAAATAGCGTTCAGTAATGCAAAAGCTGCTAGCTGAACATTTTAATTTTTCAAATCAAGGCATCGTAATAACTTATATACTCATGTCTCAAAACTAGAGACAAATTGGTATTTACAATCTAAAGCCTAGATTCATTTGCTAATGATTATCTAAGTGATAGAGTAAATATTAGGTTTACAGCTTAAACAAGATTCAATCAAGTTCTTAGATTTGAAGATAAGATTGCGCAATAGATCCATTAAAAAGGTTCTAATTGAATGCTTTAGTGAAAAATTCAAACACCTGACAATTAAAAAAAAAAGTAAATATATCTTAAAACTTTGTAAGAAATTGATTTTGTCTAATTTAAGTCTTGTAGTGTCTCAAGTGCTTGGATTTGTCTTAATATTTTAAGTCAAGTATGAGTGCTGAATTTTGTATTTTTTTCTGAGTTTGTTTTATATTTTTAAACCCATATCATTCTGAAATTAAGTTTTTTAAGCTATTCAAATTTAAACTTTATCTATTTAAGATAAAAGTGGGAAATCAGGTCGGTCTATCGAACTATTCAGTGCTTTGAATAGCTAGCTATTCATCAAATAGCAGCGCATGTTTGCAGATAGATCCAGACTGGCTCAACTGATCATTCGAAGCAGCCGGCCTAATAGAGCTATTTTTTTCTAATCAAGAATTAAATAAAAAACCATAATGACATACTAATTTCCAAATAGATTAATTACTTGTTTTCGTTGGTCATCTAGATCCAAATTCGACCAAATAAAACCAATCTAAATAAACTATTATTATTTAAACCAAAGATTAATATTTACTCAAGTTATTGTTCGAATTTGGAATTTAAATTTTTTAAATTTTTTATTTTAAAAAAATATTTAGACTTGATATTTGAGTCGGATTTCAAATCTCGAATAATAAATTATACAAATTTTTTTTCGGTTTCTGATAAGATATGGTAATGGCTGCTTTTGAAAAAAATAATTTTAACTAAAAATTAAATTTAATCGACCATCACTTTTGTTCTTATTTTAGAAAAATCATGCTTTAGAATCAAGAATGTGTTTTACATAAAAAAAAAAAAAACTATCAACAAACCCTGATACATACAGAGCATAAATTTTATAGTTTAATATTTTAAAATAATGAGCGAGTGTGATGCTTTTAAATTAATTGAAGAATTTATAAAAAAGTCCTCGGATGTGCCGAATATGAAGGAAAACAATTTGGAACTGCCGCCGAGCTTATTGTGCATAACCAGCTCTGAGTATTCGATAACAAACTCGTCGTCATCTTCGTTTATTTCCTCCTATCTTGGCTTGAACAAGTCGAGCAAAGAGCAGACCCTTTTGGAGACGCCACCAGAGACCCCTGAACAAATAAAAACAATACAATTGCCGTCAAAAGACGACAATTTAAAGCCCAACAGACCATATAGCTATTATGTAGCCACTAATTTTCATCCACTGGATCTTTCCATTTTGACCACTCAAACCGATGCACCGCTGGAAGAAACAACTGCCGAAAATGGCGTAAAAAGACGGACAAAAAAACAAAATAGAGATGAAAGCAAACGACTTAGTATGAGCTTGAGTGACATAAAGACAAGTGAAGCTATTGGACCGTCCAAAAAAACTTATTCATTTTTCAAGCTAAATTCAAAAAAGTCAAAAAGTAACCAGCACAATTTGGACAAAGATTTTGAAGAGACAGATGACGAAGCTTTCGCCAAATCGTCCCAGAATAGCTTCAAAAGAATGTCCGTGTTTAATTCGACAATGCCGGCAAGATTTGACCCCAAAACCAGGCCCTCACACTCGCCAAATCAGCACCAACCTGGCAAGTTGAACAAATTTTTTCGCAATTTGTTCCGAATAAACGAGAAAAAAAGCGAAGACCTGGACACTAGTCAGACAAATTTTAAATTTTCGCGCTTATTCAGCTTCAGACACAGTCACCATGAAGGCAAAAATTTCAGGTTCAATTCAAATAGCAAACAAACAGACAGATCGAATTCAACTTCGACCAATGACACCCAGTGTCCATTGCAGCTGGTGGTCACCGACGAACAGCCGTCAAAGATAATCCTGCCGCAGATTAGTCTAAAACACGAGATTTTGTCCGAACAGTGCTCGCCAGAGTCAAGGGACCTGGCCGAGTTCAACGAATCATACAAACTAGACAATTTAGAAGTTTTGAAAGAAAAATTTTACTCCGAAGTTGCTGAGCGTTTGAAAAAAATCGCCTCCTGTACCAACTCGTCGGTCAATTTTTCCCAAGAAAAATCTAGTCTGTCCAGCATTGATCTCATAGACATACCTTACATAGATGACGAGGACGAGCAATCAGTAGACAATCTTTACTCATGCAGTGACTTGACTATTAGCCAAGCTAGTTCCAAACTGCTCAAGACAGACATGAGCGATCTGGTCATTGAGGAATACAAGCTGCATGACTTTATCAAGAATTCGACTTATGCTAAATTTGATGAATTGGCAGTCGAGTTTTTGAACAAATACGATTCAGTGTGGAACAAGATTGCCATTCTTTTTGAATTGATAAACAGAAGTGTTCAAATTGTGAAAAATATGGAGCCCAAAAGTGAACTCAACCAGGCGTTGATCATGAAATTAAAGGAAATAGCCGCAAATTACATACACGATAAGTATTGTGATTGGATTTACAAGAATGGCGGATGGGTGAGAAAAATTCAGAGTTTTTTTTTACTTAAGTTTATTTAAAATTGTTAAATGTTTATTTTTTTAGAAATCGGTTCCGGATATAATTTCGCTGCCTCGAGAGAGTAACGAAAGATGCCACTGATATGATTGTACAGAGACTCGTGTTAGAATCGTTTATTTTTGTTTTTTTTTTGAATATAATTAATCCCTGAGTTAAGGCTTAAAAGTGTGTATTTTAATTTTTTCATTTTGTTGTAAAGTTTATTTTTCTCGTAAATAAAAAAATACTAGAAATTTATTGAATATACAAAAATACTAAAGTTCGAATTAATGGTAATTTTTTTTTAGTTTATCCACTATTTTTATAAAACCATTCAAATATTTAAGCTATCCATCAGTTACTTTATAAAGAATAAAATCTAATTAAATAAAATTTTAGTGTTTTTTTTTCTCATTTTTACTATGAAAATTAAGTTTAACATTTTTTTTTTAAGCTTAAATTTTTCTCAATTGATACAGTGTCGGAAATTAACATGTCACATCATATCATCTGATACCAGCTATTATCATTTAATATCAGATAATATCAGGTGAATTAAAATTTGAATTTCTAGTGTAAAATATGTAAATAATTATTTTTTTCATGATATTAGCTGATATCATATGATATCAGATGATATGATGTGACAAGTTAATTTCCGGCAATGTATCATAATCTTTATTTATTTGTTTATATTTACCTTCAGATATTAAAAAATAAAAAAAAATAAAGAGTAAAATAAGTTTAAAAAAAATGGATAATTCAAAACCCGAAATGAATAGTAATGAAAGGTGCTACATGTTTAAGCATTAAACTTTTCAGGAAAGGAAGTTTACAATTAATAAATTATACTTTTCATTTTTAAAATAATTTTGATTTAAAAAAATGCTGACCCTGTTAATTTTTAATTGCTTTTAAATATTAAGGAAACGCTCAACAACCTAGAAATAAATTTTTCACTTAATTTATTATAATTCGCAAATTAGCATCAATTAATGAAAAAAAAAAATACATGAACAAAATCATTTATTTACTTGATGGAAAAAAAAATTACTTTTGAATTTATCTGTGCAAATTTTTAAATTCTGAAAAAAAAATATAAACTTGAAGTCATTTTATATTTTAAATTTATGGTGATTTACTTTAGAAAGACGGATCCAAATTTTTTGTAATTAGCCATGTAAATTTTCAAAAAGTATTATTTATTTTTTATGAATTTTTGAGCTGATACATAAACTAAATTAATTTTTCGAATAATTAATACTAAAAAAACTAAAAAATTTTACTGGAGTAGCAAAATAGAAAATTCTTTTGATAGAAAATAATTTTTTATTAACTTTGATTGACAGATTTAAGGCAACTTTTGTAAATTTAATATCTTTATCAATTATGAAGCCTAATAAAAGATTTCCCTTCTTACTAAGATGTCTTCATCTCCTATACTGACCTTTTCTGGATACAATTTTTTGTTATTAGAAAAAATCATGCAAAAAGTTTTAGACCATTTGATATCAATTTTGTTAAAAGGACACCATTTATTTAAAATCTTTGCTGAAAAATTTTTCAAAGCTGTTTCAAGATCTCAAGATCAGAGATACTAATTTTTGTATCATTTGCAAACTTTTCGATATTTAGATTTTTAGATAAAAAGGGTCAATATTAACAAAAATAAGAAAAAAGAGTTAGCCCAAAACTGATCCCTGTGGTACACCTAATTTTAATTTAAGGGTTTTAGTCATTTTACTACCAATTCTAATTAGCTGAGATCTATTTTCAAATTATTTTGAAAAAAGGCCTAAAGAAGAATTGTCAAAATCATAATGAAAAAGTTTTAAAAGTAACAAATTTGAATCTACGAAATCAAAGACTTTTCTAAAGTAAATAAACAAATAATATAAACTAAATAAATTTTTCGAAAAATTAATAAAAAAACTAAAAAATTTAATTTAATTTTAGGATGGCTCTTTTTTGTAATTTTTTTAATTCAACCTTTGAAACGGATTCAAAATTTCCTTTATCCCACAAGATTTTGACTGATCAAATCTTTTAATTTTTTGTTGATTTTTTTTCTTGAATATTTTTTAAAATTAATTTATTTACAAAATTTAATGAATTTTTTTTTTATCTAGCAAAATGTGTTAAAAGGATGGCAAATTTAAATCTTAAATGATAATAATTGTTTTAATCGACTAACCTTTTTTACTCCTGAATAAAATACAAACTAAAGAATATTATTTTTAAAAATAGGTTATGGAATCCTCCGATTCAATACTGCATTGTGTGATCAGTTTTTTTGGATCATTACGTAGAAAATAAATAAATTTTAACTGTCCGAACTCTAAAAAAACTAAGTTCCAAATTTCGGAATTTCTACATCAGATTCCGTTCTGCTACATATCCTATTTAGTGATTCTATGTAGCGACAATTGGCGAGGAATACCAATGCTACCAATAGCAAGCAAGGCGTTCTGTAGCATGACTCTGGGTAGAATCATGGTAGCATTGTATTTAGAGAAAAACAAGCAGGGTTTAGAAGAGGAAGTATAGTTCAAATGTTTGCTCTTAGAAACACCATTAAATAAAGTCTAGAATGAAACTGTTGATTGTTCGTAAACTTTATTTGGCTTCAAGAAAGACTTTTATAGCAATTTTAAATCTTATGGCCTGCCACAGATGATAGTGATTGATTAAACTCTTTAACGAGAAATTTGAGTGCTGCGAAATCTAGAAAAGGACAATCTTAGAGCAACAAGGTGTTTACAGGAGTAAGACAAGACTGCGGTATCTGTACATATTCCAAATTCTGATTGACTGAGTCATAAACAAAATAACTGTAAGCCTGAAGGGTATACAGTGGAGGCTAACAGTAAGATTCGAGGACTAATACTTTGTGGAAGATTTGGTGTTAATGAGCAATAAAAAAACTGACTTAATAAGTACAGTGGTGTTCCGAAATTAGTAATTTACTGAATTTTACGTAAATATTGTAAATTTCGAACATTTTACGTAAATTTATCTTAAAAAAATCTCCAAAAAATTGAAATAAATTGGCACTTTTTTAAAAAAATTGAAATTTCATTAAAAGCTAATCAAAAGTTTTAATAAGGATAAAAAAATTTCAATTTTTTTAAAAAAGTGCCAAATTATTTCAATTTTTTGGACATTTTTTTTTTAACATAAATTTACGTAAAATCTAGTAAATTTCCGTGTTTTTATTTTTGTTAATTTACGTAAATTTACAATATTTTACGTAAAATTCAGTAAATTTACTTTTTTTTTACGTAAATTATCGTAAATTTCTTAATCCAGAACACCACTGTATCATCAGTGCAGCGATGGAATTAAATAAAAATATTAAGAGTAGTCTAGTTAAAACAAAAGGTGCCTTTTCTAGACTGCGACCAACATGAAAATTATATGCTGTACAACAACCTAGTAAAAGCAGCACTTATTTACGGGAGCGATATGGCTGATACAGATAGGAAAAGTCTGAACACCTTTCACAGTGGAAGGCTAAGTAGAATATATTGGTCTTGCATATTTTCATACACTGAACTATACATATGGACGAATTTCGAATCAATTAGTCAATGTATCAAGATTAAAAGACTGCGATTGCTTGTACTTTAAATTAAAGGAACACGTATTCCAAACATAGCCCTTTAATGTACACTTTATGGGTGATGGAAGGTTAGACCACCAGTAACTACTAACAGAGGCGCCGCACCGTACTGACCACACCAGCGCTCCCGAACAAAGCGTATTTAAATTTCCACAAATATGTAGATGAATCTAAAAAAAAATTTAAAAAAATTCTAAATAAAGTTTTATAATTATATGTTAAATTGATTAATTTGATTAGTTTATTCCTCTTCGTCTTCTTTCCTAAAAAGAAAAAATGAATAAGAACAACAACAGAATTTTGTTATAAATTGAATATTTACTGTTTTCACTTTTTTATGTAAATATAAAACAGGCAAAGAACTCCAAAATTAAATGAAAAAAAAATAAAAAAATCATTGTAAGTGAAATGACCAGAATAACAAGAAAAAAAGATAAAATCAATAAAAATTAAAACACGAAACGTTAAAACTACTTAAATCTAAAACACTCGGAACTAAATTATTCCTTTAACAGGAACAGATCTTAAAAAAAAATTTCATTTGTTACCGTCTCCTTAAAAAATAATTTTTGATATTTTGATGAAAATCAAATGTGATTATTTGAGATTTTCATAAGAATCAAATTTTAAATATTGGTTTCCTCATTTGAATTTTTTTTACTTACGATTTTATGATTTAAATTTTTTAAGGAAAATATATGGACCCACTGAAACTTGTTCTGTTCTCCAATTTAAACCACTACACCGAAATGCTTCTTTAAAATGCGAAATATTAATTTTTATGTAAAATAAATATCAAATGATTAGATTTTATTAAAAGAGATATTTTGAATATTATCTTGTTTGACTTTTTATTAATAAAGCCAATTCTTTTTTCGGCTTTTTTGCTTTAAGGTTTATTGAAAAATGTTAAACAGAAAACAGAAACCTGTCAAATGTAAAATCTTTTTTGTCCCAATGCTAAAATTATCAATAATAGAAGTTTTGTTGTACTCTAGCGAGAGTGGTTCCTACAGATACTATTTATACACCTTTGGTGTTATTTTATTTTAAATAGAAAAAAATTAAAACATAATATTTTTTTAGTAAGTAAGCAATTTTTTTTCATAAATAGCTAAATTGTGTAAGAGAGACATTTTTTTTTATAATTTTATACATTAAGCTAGCAGTAATTCTAAATAGCAATATTATTTTTAAGTATCTAAAATTTAGTCATAAGATTTTCAAAGATAAGATATTTTTAACTAATAATGTTCAACATTAATATTATTAAGTAATTAATTAAATTTAACAAATTTTAATATATATATATTAAATAATAAGGTGAAAAGTTGATTTATTTATAAAATATTTGAAAAAAAAATTGCTCAACTGGTCACTTTCATTTAGACGAGAAAGCTTAATTATTTTTCGAACAATTTTCTTCAAAATTTCTAAATATTAATGAAACCATTTAATCCGGTTTGGTCAGTGTCTCTCTATTTTTTTAATTTTTAAAATTTATCAAAAACTAATTAGTTCAATATTCTGTTTCTATTCTGGCTTACTTCGACTTAATCAGTTGAATCACTTTTGTTTATTTATATAGTAAGACAGCCTAATTATTTTATGTGTGAACGGGGTGACAACTTTTAAATTAGCTTAGAAAATTATTAATTTTCAATAGGCATTGGGATTTTTTTCTAAAAATAAGTAATTGAGTGTCCAGAGAATTTAAATAAATAAACAGCTTGTAGAAAATAAAAATTTTTTCTAATTTTATTTGAGTCAAAAAATTAAATTGGTCAAAATGGGTGATTTTCTATCAAATTATGTATTTGTTTTAGGGTTTAAATCCCAGATATATTAATTTTATTTAAATCACATTTTTTGCCATTTAATCTAAAAAATGTTCAAAGAATTTGCTAACGGAAAAAAATTTTTACATTTTTTTTTTTAGACGGACATTTTAAAGGGGTGAATTTTTGGGCCAATTCGGTTAATAGGGTATCACCTAATTAGTGCCAAAATTCACGCAATAAACCTTGAAAATAACTCATTTAACCCATATTACCTTTTTAAAAAATAGATGGTCACCCTATTAACCCATTTAGACCTTTATTTTTTTATATTTTTCACTGATTAAACCATGTAATACAATTTCTGAAATTTTAAAAATTTAAGTTTATTCTAAATTGGAATTTTTCAAAAAAACAAATGGCAAGTTTTTTTTTCTATTTTACATTTTTAGAAATAATTGCAGAATTAAATTTCAAATATTACTATGGTTAAGCATTGAGTTTTGATTTAACAACGTAATTTCAAAATTTTAAAAAAGTTAAATAGAAATAAAAACTTGCCAAATGAATCCATTAAAATTTAAATTGAAACGATAATTTTTTAAATTGTACAACTGCGTTGTTTTCTTTTATATACTAAAAAATTTTTTTCTAGAAAAAGTTGAAATTTGCAATAAAATGAGAGAGAAAATAAATTTTTTTTTATTCATATCTTTATTGCTCTTTTTGTTTAAAAGAAAAAAAAATAATATAAAAGCCCCAAAATAAAGAGAATAAAAATCCTCAGAAATCTATAATGCAAAAAGGACCAATTTTTTGCTTTTTATGTGATCTTAATTTTGATTTAGAGACCTCTAGTTCAAAATCATGGTTAACGTGTGAGACTTGCCAAAACTGGATTTGCCCCGAATGTCTACCGTTAAGTTTTAGTAAAGATCAGCCAAAAGAGTATATTTGTCAAGAGTGTCAATAGTTTAAAAAATAACACTTTTTGTTTTTTCTTATTTATAATTGTTTGATTTTTTTCTAAAATTGACATAAAATTTATTATTGAATTTTTTAATTAAGTAACGCAGTTTTGTTAAAAAGATGTAACAGGGTTAACCGAATTACCCCTCACCCCATTAACCCAGGCAGCTAACCGGGTGACCCAAAAATTTCGGACTAAATGGGTGATTAAAATTCGCGTTTTCTATTGTTACTGAGTCTTTAAGAAAGATTAACAAAAAAATAGGTGACCCGGTTAGGCCGTCTTACTAAAAAAAGAGCACAAATATTAAAAAAAAATTTTAAATCAAAATTAATAAAATTTTTAATCTGGCTAAAAAATTACTAATTGTAAAAATTGTCTATTCTTACAAGTTCAGTATCTTTTTTAATCATTTGACTAGAGTCAATCATAAGTTAAAGTCATTAAGTCAAAGTTAAGTGTGGACTTTTTCAAATAAATGCGATAAGAAATAATCAATGTTAATTGAAGTTAAAAAAATTTAATTTTTTATTCAACCATAAATCTTAGAAAATTTGCTTGGCTTCTGGTGCATAAATAGCCATAATACCACGACTTAATACTCTGTTATAACCCTGGTTTTTTATTATTTAACTTTAACTTTTACTTCAGAGCTTGAATAGAAAATTTAAAAAAAACCCTATAATGAGCTAATATTATCTAAATTTTTCATGTCAAAAATAGGAATTAAAAGCTGTTATTTTTAAACCTGAAAGAAAAACGCATTAAGCGGTTGATTCATTATTTTAAATAATATCAAAATGAGAAGTCCAATTCAACAAACAAGAAGAAGAGATTGAAACTGATTAATATTTTATCAAAATTTTTTTTTTGTAATTTCAAAAAAATCAAAATACTATGAACCAAATCTAAAATTTTTTTATTACCTCACCCATTTAATCCTTGAACCTTATGAGGTATCAGGGATTAATTGTAATTTTGTCTTCTATTTAATAAATTATTGGTAAAATATATAAAAAATAGTCTTTTTATAATTTCAATGTATTTTTTTAATTTGTCTTTTTCAATAAAATTGTGATTTCTTCCAAATAAAATTAAGATTTTTGATTTAAATTGCCTCTAAAATTTTGGCACTTATTAAAATACTAAAATTAAATTAATTTGATCGCTATGGCTCACTTAGATCTTATTTTTTGTTAATGCGGATAAAATTTTTATTGAATCATTATTCCCAGTCGTCTATTTTATATAATAACCTGAAAAGTTCATTTTATAGTTTAGTTTCTTTCTTTATTATAATATATTTGCTTATTCAACTAATCTAAAGTTTTTTAATCTTATATTTTAAAAATTTTAACTCAAAATTTATATTAACTAGTAATTTGTAATAAATTAGTTATCAGTAGATTTTAATTAATTCCAATTTTTTTAAATATTTTAGGATCCTACGTTTTGATTTGTAAAGATGAAATTAAAAAAGATTAATACGATTTAATGCAAAATAAATCCCTTTTTAATGTGAAAAATATTTTATTTTAAATTACTGTATAATTTTTTTAAAATAAAATAAAATAAATATTTGAATGAATCATCTCCGAATTGTTAATTAAGCACAAATTTATTAGAACCTTGTTAAATTTTAATTGCTAAAGTTTTTTAACCAAGTTTTAAAAATAAAAAAATTTAAATTTGATTTATAAATTTAGATTTATTTTATAGTAATTTTTCAATTTATTTTGGGTGATTTAAATAATTTTTGATATAAAAGTGTCATTTCGAGAGATCAATAATATTTTGTCCAAAAATTCATGCAGTAAACTAAACTATTCTTTTCATGACAATTTTTCATGACGCATAAACATAAATTTTTTTTTTAAAATTTCTACTCTTATTCTTATTTGATCATTACTAAATTATCACCAAAAATTAAAAGAATGTTTAAAGTTTTAAATACTTTAAAGTCAAAAATTAACAAAAATCAATGAAAATTATATCATTTAACAATACACTGTCAAAGTCCTTATCTGAATGACTGGAAGGAGTTTAATCACCAATTTTTTTATATTGACTTTCCTTAACAATAATTGAATTGAAATATTTGTGTATTATTCACACAAATAATTCAAAATAACTCAAGAATTATTTTTAAATTCTAATCCATAATTAAATAAATTTAAAAAAAGATTCGATATATAGAATCATTTAGAATCTTTTGATTTTTTTTAAATATTATAAAAAATAATGAATGCATGCTGAAAAGAAGTTTTTTGCTGTTCTGAACTGTCTGGAACCTCAATTCAAAATATTTCTGAAATAAAATAAATTGTAGAATTAATTGCACTTTTGAATATTTCAAATTGATATTGAAAAAATTAAATGACAATAAGAAAATTTTGACGCTTTTTTATATCGATTGCTGCAAAATATTTGTTTTCTTATTTATCCCACGAACCCTAAAAAAAATCTATCAAGATTATCTAAGAATTATTTTTCTTTCCAATCTGTTTGGGCTAAATTAATGATCCTAATCAAACACTTATCAAATTCATACCTTTAGGAAAACGCTGAATTGCAAATGATCCAGAATCTTCTATTTCGGATGGGTACTGGCGCGTTTTTAATCAAATATTTCCATTAGAGTGGAATAATTATTTTTAAAAGTCCTTGGAATAAATTGCTTAAAAAAATTTGATTAAAAAAGACATTTTTTGAGTCTTCAGAATTTGATTCAATGTTTTAACAAAACAAAATTTTTCTTTAATTTAAAATCTTTTCTTATTTTCTTTACTGATAAAAAATTTTCGGATAAGCATTCAATGAAATGTTTTTCAGAATAGAGAAAAGATCTGAAATTGGAAAATAACAGCACCAATTAACTAATTGTCCCCCTAAGATTCATATACAAATTACTAATAATTAAATGAAAATTTCCGATAGAGAAAAATTGATGCACTGAGTGTAGTAGTATAGAAAAAAAATTCGGCAAATTTTAATTAATACATTTAAAAAGAATCAAATTGGTTGTAATTAAAAACTCGGTGCATCTTGGTTAGATTCGCATGTATTGGATTACGCGTTATATGAGCACATAATTCAGTAGACAAAGTATTGATTTTTTGGTGGTAGGACAGAACCAATACATTTTAATTTTCTTTAAATTTAAATGTTCAAAACAATTATAGAGCTCGATGCTCGGAGGTATTGGCTCAGTTTGATTAAGATGTTGAAATTTTAAAATTTTTTAAATAATAATGTTAGAAGGAATTCAATTAATTTTATGAGATTTTCTTTAAAAAAAATAACATAAAATTCATTCATTGTGATAAATTTTCATTTCCCTTTCTATTTAGAGAAGCATTAAGCATTATTTGAATATATTGTTTTTCATCTTTTTATTTTTTTTTTTTTTTTTTTTTTTATTTATTCAATGAACGCCTTGTAGGCGATGTAAAAAAAAATAAAATAAAATAAGACAAAAAAAAGTACTTTTCCATAGCGAATTTTAAATTTTCATAATTAATTTTTTTTTTTTCTTTAATTTTCTAAATTATTATTCAAGTTTTTAGTTTGTGAGGTTTCTATTTTCTTGTTTCTGTTTTCTTATTTCTATTTTTGCGACCAAACCACTCAAGGACTCAAATCACGATCAAGTCGAGCTAGGAGAACAAAAAGCAAACAATTTAAGCCAAAATCGATCCGAACCAATCAACGATGGACGTCAATATTCGTAACTTCATCTTCGCATTTGCTGGAAGTTCAAAAGCATTATGTAAGTATTTTTCAGATTTAGTTTTATTAGTACGATTTAGTCAGGAGCTCAAGTATTTGTTTGTTTTTTTTATTAGCTAAGTTTGAATTTAAGCAGAATCTTAATGATTCAATAATTCCATCTTTCTCTAACTCCTTACTCTCTCGACACATTTCTTTTACTTTACTATCGCAGAGTTTGCTTAGTTCTTCGCTGTTTCTAATTTCACATGAAAAGATTCCTTCTAGCTCACTTAAGATTGACTTTTTACTAATTTTTTCTTCGTTTCTTTTGGTCTCCTCGAGTAATCCATTGATTAGTGTTCTTGTGTAAGGGTTTGAATTCAGCTTCTTTACAAAGTTCAATTTTCTTTTAAGTAACATCTTGTCAGTAGTTTCCATTTTTAGAGCCGCCATTAATCTCGATGTTCTCGATTTTTTACTAAGTTGAAGTATTTTTTTGATCAAGGTTCCCTCTCTACTTTTAAGTTTTCTTATATGACTTGAATTTATCTTTAAAGGTTCGCATCCATAGGAAAGTATTGGTCTACATAGTGTTTTAAAAAGCATAATTTTTATACTTGTCTTCATTTGTGCATTTGTAATGCAAAGGTTGTTTGTAGTGTAAAAGCTTCTTATGGTGCTTTTGATTCTTGAATCTACATGATCGTTGTTATTGTTTTTGGAGTTGACCATTACACCAAGATATTTTATTTTATTAACTTTTTCAATTCTTTTTTGATTCATTTTAATATCAATCACTTCGTTCCTTTGTTTTTTGTTGCCAAAGATAATTAATTGTGTTTTATCCGGGTTAAATTTAATTTCATTTTTTTTTGCCGAACTCTTCGCATATTTTAAGTGCCTTCTGTAATTTTTCCTTATCTTGACTAAGAATTAAAATATCATCTGCATAAAGTATAATTCCAACCAGTTGATTGCCAATTTTTAGCCCCAAATTTTCGCTCTCAATTAGTTCTACTAGATCTTCAATGTAAATAGAAAACAGTTTCGGTGATAATGGGCCTCCTTGCTTTACTCCAACTGAGGTTTTAAATATGCTGCTTATTTCATTTTGATTTGTAACATAAGCTAAGGAATTGTCATAGTAATTTTTTAGGCTTCTCCAAATTAATGGGTTCAGTTTTCCGGTAAGTTTGTTAAATAAAATCGTTCTATTTACCTTATCGAATGCTTTGCTTGCATCTATCGCACATGCATAAACAGGTTTATTTTTTTTTGTAAAGTTTGAAATTATTTCTTTTAAAGTAAAGACTGCGTGGTTGCAAGATGAATTGCTTGTGAAACCAAATTGGTTTGGGATACCAGGATGTGAACGTTCAAGATCATTCAGAACTAGTTTCTCAAAGACGTTAGCAAGCGTGTCTGAGATGGTGATTGGGCGAACATTATCAATATCATTTGTGCTTTTGTTCTCGTCTTTAATTACCGGTATAATTTTTCCAACATTAAAAAAATTAGGCACAATTCCATTATTAATTATTTTTTCCATTAGTCTAGAAACCAGTTCAATAAGTAGTGGTGTTTGTGATCCATATTTAAAGTGCTCGTTCCTAACCTCACTAAATCCTGCCGATTTCCCATTTGGTAGATTTTTCAATATATTTGTCATTTTCTGGCGATCAACATTATATTCAGGTTGGTTTGATTTTTTTATATTTTGTTCATTTTCTTTTATTAGTAATGCAGAATTTTGTTCATTCAATCTACTCTGTGGATCTGGTGGGGATATTTTTTTACCAAAGTGATCAAGAAAGAGCATTTTTAATTTTTCTAATTCAATCTTACAAAAGATCTGACCTTTATTCTTCTTTTTGATAATTTTCCATAATTTTTTGGGGTCCTTTGTGTCATTTATTTGATTAATAAATTTTTTGTTGTTTTCATTTATTTTCTTTCTTTGTAGGTTTCTAAAATCAGTTTTCAATCGTTTGTACTTTATTTTACTGTTTATATCTCTGTACTGACTCTTCTTGTATTCCCAAAGATTTTTCTTCATTTCACTGTGTAATTTTTCCATGTGCTCATCCCACCATTCTTTACTTTTTCTTTTATTTTTACTGTACTTCATCAGGTTGCTCTGGCTTTTTAAACATTTGGACATTAGGCTATGTAATAAATTAATCGTTTCGTCAAGTCTTGCTCTCAAATTCACCTCAGTTTCCTCATTTAAATTTTCTATTAATTTGTGTCTAATTATTTCAATTTCCAATAGTTGCGCATATTCTATTTGATTTAAAGGATTGGTCCAATCAAACAAAATTTTTTCTTTTTTAATTTTCGCTTTTTTAATAACATTATAATTTTTTTTTGTCGCTACTTGAATTTTTGTTTGTACTGGCAGGTGATCGCTTAGATTTAGTAAGTCTGGTTCCAAAATTCTTATACCTTCAATCATTGCCTCTACATGACTAGATCCAACCACATGATCAATACAAGAATAATGTAAACCATTTGTATAAGTATAAGTAATTTTGTTTTCAAAATTTTTTTCAAGACAATTGAGATCTTTTTCTATCAAAAAGTCAACAAGTTGTTTGTCATATGTTTTATTACGCCATGGGTCACTATTAAAATCTCCTATGATAAGGTATAATTTTTCTTGTCTCTGTAGCTCTCCAGTCACTTCATTAAGCTCCGCTAGGTCGATCTTATGTTCAATCACAGATTCTTTTGTGCTGTCATTTGATGTTAAATATACTCCAATTAATGTTAAATTCCCTATTTCAATACTTGATATTCGACGACTATGGAATTTAACTTCTGATATCATAGGTTTATCTATTTTCTTACTCACAATCCATCCAATTCCTCCAAATGGTCTTCCTCTACCAAAATAATGATCCATTCCACTTTGGAAATATGTTAATGAGTTTTCAAAAATTTGCTCTGGAAATGAATCCTTGTCTTTTAGCCAAGTTTCGCTCAGAAAAATAATGTCATTTTCTTTTAAAAGTTTTTGTACATATAGGTAGTTTGATTGAATATTTTTACAATTATAACAAATAATATTTAGGTCTGTCGACTGAAGCTGTGTTTTTTCTTTGTTTCGTGTTAATTTCGGTGACATTACGATATTTGTTTGCATATGAGATGATTTTGGGAAATCAGGAGACCTTTCATTTATAAAATATGATTGCTATTCTTTTGATGATCCTACATTTTCTTTAGGGTCATTCCTAATCACTCTTCTAACTGAATTATTACGTATGACATGTATATAACGTTTATCAACCTCATTTGTGTTGGCATTTTTACATTCTTCACGTAAGCACTTATAATTATGTTGTTGAGCTATTGTCAAATCTGGGTTTAAGTAAATTCTTTGAAATGCATTTTTCTCAGATCTAAGTTTCTTTGCTTTTGATAATATCTCATTCCGAGTGACTTCATCCTTAAATTTAATTAAGATTGGGGTAGTTGTATCGGATTCTGATTTAGGTTTAAATCGGATGACAATTTTTTCAGTTTTTTTACCATCATTAATGAACTCTAAAATCTTATTAATTTCTTCTTCATCATTCCTTTTTCGATCAAGAGCTTCTTTTTTCTTTGATATTGGGACCCCAAACACAATCAGGTTTTTTTTTCTTCTCTCTTGTTCGTTTATTTCATCAGAAGCAGAATTTAAAACATTAATTTGATATTCACTCATTGCAGGTTTCTGGTTCGACCTCTGGTCAGGCTTTAAATTTTTGTTAGCGACTGTTACCCAAGATGGTGCGCTGTTGGCTATTTGTGATATTGGTGGTGATGGTGAGGAAATAAAATTCGTTTCCAAAGATGATATTCTTCCTTCGAGAGCTTCAACAAGTTTCTTCTGTTCGATAACATACGCATCGTACGTGTTTATAGCTAGGACTTTGTTAACGAGGTCGTTCAGTTTATTTGTCAGCTTGTCAATTAGCGACTTTTGGGCTTCATTCTCTATTTCTAAGTTGAGAACCTTTGTTCTGAGAGCTTTATCCGATTCATCGTCAAATAGTGGTGAATTGTCAACTTCATTGATGGGTCTTGTTTTCGATTTTTTATTAGCTTGACTGCTTATCACATTTAGATTCATTTGGGTAGACACAGGAGTGCCTGGACCATCTGATGTTTCCATTGTAAAGTCCGACAAAAATTGATTTAATTTATGCTAATTTTATTATTTTTTTCAAATTATAGAACTACTTTAAAGTCAAAAATTAACAAAAATCAATGAAAATTATATCATTTAACAATACACTGTCAAAGTCCTTATCTGAATGACTGGAAGGAGTTTAATCACCAATTTTTTTATATTGACTTTCCTTAACAATAATTGAATTGAAATATTTGTGTATTATTCACACAAATAATTCAAAATAACTCAAGAATTATTTTTAAATTCTAATCCATAATTAAATAAATTTAAAAAAAAAAGATTCGATATATAGAATCATTTAGAATCTTTTGATTTTTTTTTAAATATTATAAAAAATAATGAATGCATGCTGAAAAGAAGTTTTTTGCTGTTCTGAACTGTCTGGAACCTCAATTCAAAATATTTCTGAAATAAAATAAATTGTAGAATTAATTGCACTTTTGAATATTTCAAATTGATATTGAAAAAAATTAAATGACAATAAGAAAATTTTGACGCTTTTTTATATCGATTGCTGCAAAATATTTGTTTTCTTATTTATCCCACGAACCCTAAAAAAAATCTATCAAGATTATCTAAGAATTATTTTTCTTTCCAATCTGTTTGGGCTAAATTAATGATCCTAATCAAACACTTATCAAATTCATACCTTTAGGAAAACGCTGAATTGCAAATGATCCAGAATCTTCTATTTCGGATGGGTACTGGCGCGTTTTTAATCAAATATTTCCATTAGAGTGGAATAATTATTTTTAAAAGTCCTTGGAATAAATTGCTTAAAAAAATTTGATTAAAAAAGACATTTTTTGAGTCTTCAGAATTTGATTCAATGTTTTAACAAAACAAAATTTTTCTTTAATTTAAAATCTTTTCTTATTTTCTTTACTGATAAAAAATTTTCGGATAAGCATTCAATGAAATGTTTTTCAGAATAGAGAAAAGATCTGAAATTGGAAAATAACAGCACCAATTAACTAATTGTCCCCCTAAGATTCATATACAAATTACTAATAATTAAATGAAAATTTCCGATAGAGAAAAATTGATGCACTGAGTGTAGTAGTATAGAAAAAATTCGGCAAATTTTAATTAATACATTTAAAAAGAATCAAATTGGTTGTAATTAAAAACTCGGTGCATCTTGGTTAGATTCGCATGTATTGGATTACGCGTTATATGAGCACATAATTCAGTAGACAAAGTATTGATTTTTTGGTGGTAGGACAGAACCAATACATTTTAATTTTCTTTAAATTTAAATGTTCAAAACAATTATAGAGCTCGATGCTCGGAGGTATTGGCTCAGTTTGATTAAGATGTTGAAATTTTAAAATTTTTTAAATAATAATGTTAGAAGGAATTCAATTAATTTTATGAGATTTTCTTTAAAAAAAATAACATAAAATTCATTCATTGTGATAAATTTTCATTTCCCTTTCTATTTAGAGAAGCATTAAGCATTATTTGAATATATTGTTTTTCATCTTTTTAATGAGTGTTTTGTGTTCATGCTCGCCTGAGCCTTATGTGTTATTTCAAGGATTTTTTAATTGAATTTTGATTGTTTTTCTTTTAACTCATTTTATATCCTAGTTTAAACTTGTCACAAAGCAAAACCAATTCTAAATCTCACAATTAATAGTTTTTGTTTCAAGCGAAAATAATTCGAGAAAATTTTCGAGATGCACCTTTAGAAAAAGCTTTTTACCGCTAAAATTTTGCTAAAAAATTAAATATTTCACTTTCATCAAAAATTAAATTCTGTTCAAAGAAATAAAAAAAATTAACAGTGTTCTATCAGGAAGAAGCTTTTGCGGAATAAATAATTTTTTTAATTAGTTTTTTTATTTGGTCAAAATTTTACTAATAGAAATTCTAAAAAAAATCTAATTTAAACACCGCTGGACAACTTTAAGCTTCAGTTTAGTTTTAATTTCATATTCAATCGCAATTTCGATTGATATTGTTTGATCGATTTGAGCTTTTTAATTCAAGCGATAATCTGTTTATTACCTTAAGTTTTAATAATTATTTTCTAAGTGGATTAATAATCTAGATTTTGAATTATGCCAAAAAAAATAAACGTTTAAATATTTCTAAAATTTATTATTCAACAAAGTTCTTCTGATTTGATCATGCTATACAATTTTGATAAAATAATTAAAAGTTTTCAGAGAGTTAAAGTATCATGAATGTATAGGAAATGGTTAAATTTTTTCATGAATATTTCAGTATGACAGATATGACACTTGTTAAATAGATTTTTAAAATCAGCTTTTAGATAATGTTGGAATGTAAGCAATAAATATAATTAAATTATCTTAAGGACCCATATTCTAAAGTGGTTTTTAATTAAAATTATGAGCTAGCAAAAATTTTATTATTAACGAAGGGTCCAATTTAAATTGGACTAAATGAAAATTTTTTTAGACAAAAAAACAAATGGATATCCTTAGGGGATAATGAATTTTAAACTAAAAATTTAAAAATTAAATTTTTTAGACTTACTCTAGAAAATTATGCTTGTTTAGATAATTTTTTCGAGGATACAAGCTCATGAATAAATTTCAAATTTTGATGTTATCTAGCTCTAATTTAATTTTGAATATTCAAATAAATTGTTAAAATTTTTCGGTATGTTCAATTAAATAATTAAATGCAAATTATGTTTAGAGCTCCTGAAGGATTAAGTCATTTTAAAATAATATTACTTGTTCTTAATTATTCAGACTTGATGCTTGTATTCGTTTTGAGCAAACCTAAACATTATACGAATATAAATTTTGAGTATTTTTTCGTATTTTTTTAATTATTTTTTTTCTAATTTGTGTTGCCTTCGAACGGAATTTGTTGAAATCAACCCATGATAATATATTTTTATGATCAATATTCCGGCTTATTTTTCAATCATTGATTTTTGCATATCTTGTCGAGATTAATGTTTAATTAAAAACTTGGATAATTCAAATTTTTATTTTAATAAAAAGAAACACGGAAACTATCTTTTGTTTACTTAATATACTTTTCTAAATTCAGCTTTCTTCATTGTCAATACTAATAATTAATTGACTTTTTTGTTGTTGAAGGTCTCTATTGACACTGGGTTTTTGAGCTGGATTTAAATACTCAAAACAATTTTGATTATATTAAAATTTCCGCTTTTATTTATTGAATATGACAAACGTGCATAGACCTTTATAGATTTTGAAGAATGAAAAATTAATAACTTTCTCATTTAGAAGTTTCAAGATGCAGAGAAATGGATGTAAAATAAACGAATCTCACGTAAACACAATTGCTCTAAAGGCTCGCTTGGAACACCGCGAATGCGGATACCTTTGGAAACGCTCGAATGATTCAAATGGCAAATGGCAAATTAAATGGTTTGCTTTGTATCAAAATTTTTTGTTCTATTACGAGACCGTGAACAGCACCAAACCTCTGGGACTAATTGTTCTCGAAAGCTGCTACTGTAACAGAATAGTGACAAACACAAAAAATACCAAAGATGGAGAAATAAAATTGGTGAATAAATATACAATTTTTGTTTGAAAATTTTATTGAATTTGACTTTTAAGTTTTGTTTTTCATTAACTTATTCCAAAGATGGAAAAAACCCGATTGAATTCGGAGCCGAAAATGAGGATGAGTGTGTTCAATGGATGGATGCTATCAAAAATTGTAGCTACAGCAAACTGGCGTCCGATAATGCAGAATTACAACACAAGTACTTGCATCTTAATCAGCTCTATGAAACAGAAACCAAAAGCAAATGGCAGTACTTGTCTCAAATTGAAGAACTATCTAACGAAGTCAAGCAATTGAGAGAAGAAGTAGAAAACTCATTAGTTTCAGTATAAGAATTAATTTTTGTTTAGTTAAAAAGATACAAAGGCCAGCATGATTTGGTGGTGGCCAAAACAATTGCCGATGAAGAATCAGCGGACATGAAGCGAATAAAGAAGGTACAAAGTTTATGCCGAGGTTGGCTATACCGTCGGAGATGGAAAAGAATTGTCAAGGATTACATCGAGTCTCCCGATGCACTTAATTTGAGAAAAAGAAACCGAATAGTGTTTGAATTATTTGAAAAAGAAGGTGAATACATGTCCCAATTGGAAATATTGGTGTCGAATTTTTTGCGACCTTTTAAAATGGCAGCGTGCAGCAGCAAACCAGCCATAACCCACGAAGAAGTCAACTGTATTTTTCTAAATAGGTGAATTTAAAATAGTAAAATTTTATTTCTTTAATTTATTTTATTTAGCGAAATTTTGTTATTTTTGCATCAAATATTTTACAAGGGCCTGAACAAAAAACTTGAAAATTGGCCATCAGTTTTTGTTGGCGATTTATTTGATTTTTTGCTGCCAGTATTGGTAATATACCAAGAATACGTGCGCAACCATCACTATAGTTTACAGATATTGACCGATCTTAAAATAAGATCAATCGAATTCCGAAATTTGCTTAAGCGGTGCGAAGAGAAACCGAAATGCGAGGGTCGTTCTTTGGACATTTTTCTCACTTATCCAATGCATCAGGTAAAACAAGTTTATAAATTAGCTTTTTTGGACAAGTACTAATTTTGGACTCCCAGATACCAAGGTATATTCTAATATTGCATCAATTAATCTCATTTACTTCACATACATCAACCAACGAACTCTACTGTCTCGAGAATGCAAAGAAAAAACTCGAGGAACTCTCAAGAGTAATATTTAAAACTAATTAGCTATTCTTTTGTTTTTTTTTTAATTAATTTCCTGAATTAGAGCCGTAATTATTGTGTAATTATATTTAAAATGAGCTATTTTTAGTCATGATGGGTTAACCAAGTTTTGGTTAGTAAAAAAAACTAGCAGATCAATATCATAAGTTATTCAGCAATTTTTTAAATGAAAAAAAATAATTTATTTTAGAAAATTTGTTGATTTAAGCTTTAAAACATAATAGCTTTAAAAGTAGGGGTTTAAACTTTAAGATCGATAATAATTATAAATAATGGATTAGTTAGTAGTTAAACAATTCCTGAGAGTTTAACATGACCCAGGAGAAATTTATTTTCAACTTAACGCTAATTAACTAAGGGTAAACTTTGATTGAAAAAAGCTTTTTTATTGAAAATTTCAATCAATTATACAAAAAGCTTGTAAAATATTTGAGGAGTTTAAATTCCTTTTAAAAATGGTCTATCAAAGATTTATTGATTGTTGAATGCATTTTATTTCTTAATGCTTTTTAATCATTATTTTGCTAAAAATTTGTTCTAATTTCTAGACTAGTATTTGCTACGAAATTAGATTTAATCTTGGCGAATCTTCCAGCTATTTAAAATACTAAATTTTATTTTAGTGAATTAGACTTGTTGACATGAAGCAAACAAGTCAATTAAGCCATTTTGTTGACTTTGAAAAAAAAAATAATTTTTGCTAACAATTTAATTTTTGATCTTTTTGTATCTTTTTTTATTTCTAATTTTGAATTGTGCCATTTTTCAACTTCATTTATTATTTTTATTTTTTGGTATCTATTCTCTCATTTCAACATTGATTTACAATAATGCAACAAAAAAAACCTGTTTTTAAATTTATCCTTTATTTTTAGCTTTTTTCATCTAGTTTCTTATTATCCTTTTTAGCTTTGATTCTTAAAATAGACGTACTATTTATTCTTTTAACAAAACCTTTTTTCAAATTCAATATTCTAATTTAATTAAAGATTATTTTTTCTATCCTTTTATTAAATTTATCGCACAACTGAGCTAATAATACTCAGAGAATAATCTGTTCTATAAATAAAACTTAAAATTAACCAAATTTTGAAATTTTTTTTACTAAAACAGATAATTTAGTTGTGTAAAATTCTTAATGTTTAAGTAACTTTGCTTTATTCGAAAATATATATAAGTTGATTAGAACAATTTGTAATGGCGTGCAAAATGCAGAAAATTGCAGAAATTTTTGCAAACTTATTTTACTGCATTAAGCAAATTTGGTTAAAATTATCTCTTCTAGTAAAAAAGTTATTCAAGTTTTTCTGAATTGAAATGATCGAATTGAAATGAACTTAACAACCCCAACAAGCTCTAGCTCTAAACTAAAAAAGATAAAAAGGACCTCTTAACGAATACCTTATCTACTTTTTTAAATCTTACGGGGGCTCACTCATTCTTTACTTTCACACTCTAAAATAATTTATTTATTTAATTGAATTAACTTCCATTGTGGAGATATAAATGTAAAAAAAAAGACAATTATTAAAGACAATTAAAGAACTTAGACCAAAGTGAAAAGTTTCATAAATTATTTAATAGTTCATTTAAAATATTTTTGAAGTCAAGTTACACAAGCAAAGTCTTATTGAATCACAGATTCCGTCATTTGATTTAAACACTTCTTTCAGTTGAATTTTTAGTATGGGATATAATATTTGGGGAGAAGAGCAGATCAGTTGAAAAGGAATTCCTTGTTGGTGCTTCCACGCACATCGAATGACGGATAAGAGATGAAAGATGCTTAAATCTGATTAAGCTTATGAAAGAAAGCTTTGAGAAGAGATAAAGTTAAGTATCTTCAAGATGTTGACCTCTCTGGACATGTGACATGTTGGACGAAGGTTAAAGATTTGTCTGATTAGGTTGTTTTGTGAGAGATTAAGAGAGACTTTAGTCCCACAAGTGAGAGTTCGAAAAGAGAAGGACCACAGCTGATTATAATAATTGTCCCTATTCTATCCTTGTGGATAACGGGGAGGCGCTCATCTCCTTTTCATGTACCTTTTTGAAAAACGGCTCTGATCTGACACAGAAGCTACTGCATCGAGTTGATCATCTACACCGCAATTATTACCCAGTCGAAAGTGGTCCCCCTATTTTTATGATTCCAATTTTTTTGCTGAGGCACTCTTTAATGAGATCATCAATGAAAACATTGAAAAGAAAAGAGTATAGGATCCCATCTTGTTTAACACCTGTATCAATTGCAAATGGTTTGGAGGTGATTTTGTGAGAGAAAAATTTTGAGTAGTGTCCTGTATGGTTTGGACAGTCTGGGTATAAGTTTGAAAAAGAGAACATCACGCCAAACTTAATCAAAATAATGATTATCATTCAGAAATTGCTTAGGATATTAATTTAATATTCTTGTTTATAATCAGACTTGTGCAAAAATTAAAAAAAGTCATTTTTAAGTCTCTTCAAAGTCAAGTCAGTAACTTGAGTCCTAAAAATTTTTAAAGTTAAGTAAAATGACTTCACCTTGACTTTATGATCTTTATTTTTTGATAGTTTGATGTCTCTAGTTTCCTGTAATTTGGAAAAGGATCTAATGTAAAATTTTATAAAGTAAAATTGAATACTCTTTCAGAAAAAATACTAAAAAAATGTCAAAAAAAAGGTCAAACAGAAACAAATTAAAGATTTATAAAGAATATCGTTAATATAATAAATTTAAAAAAATGGAAAATATTCATTGAATGAATGGATAGAGAATTTCAAAGATGAAAACGAAATTATTTGAATTTTTAAGGTACTTATCTTCAAGGCACTATATAAGTATGAAACTTAAAGAGCTTTATCCTAATCAAATATATATTCTTGTAGTGAAGATTCAGTGCTATCGATTGATATATAAAATTACATTTAATACTTTCATAAAAAAATTTCAAAATTTTTTTTTAACTCGCCGGTAACTCACGGTCTACTCATATATTTTATCAAGCCATAGCAAGAAGATCTAAAATTTCTCAAAGAAAATCGCTCATAAAATTGCCTATACAATATTTTTTTACCAAAAATAAAGCTTGTTTAGAATTACTAATTTTGGTATAAATTTCAAATTAAATAATAACTGATGAGATATATTTTTTCAGATTTGACTTTAGAAATTTCTTAACTATTAATCATGAAACTCGTCAATTTAATGCGAAGACATTTAAGTCAATCATAGCTTATCAAAACACCCTCTCATTGAAAAATCATTGATGATTCTTTTTTTTCAAACAAAACTGAAAATAATTCTAAACAAATAAAGTTAAATTAAAACGCATGATTAATAGAAATATATCACTTTAAAAGATCTAAATTTAATTTTAAATTAAAATATCTTAAAATGATTTTAGATTGTTCTTTTAAAATTCAGTAAAACCGAAAAGCTTTAAATTCCAAAAAGTCCTCATAAAAAACAAAAATTTTGAAAATTGTACAATATTTTTATTTGATTGAAAAAATTTAAAAGTCAGTTTAAAATCTAGCTACGAGCTCTAGAATTTAGTTTAAATTTAAAGGAAATTATTTCATTCAAATTTGAACAGAAGAATTTAATTTCATTATTTTATTTTGAATTTATTTTCTCTTAGTCAATGCACGATGAAGTAAGCGAAACGGAGAACATTAGATGTAACTTAGCGATTGAAAAAATGATTGTGGAAGGATGTGAGGTTATTTTAGATGCAAATCAAGTGTTCATCCGTGAAGGTAAGAATAGTTGAAAACAAAAAAAAATATTGTTCTGAATTTTTTTAGGGCTATTGATTATTTTAACTTCTTTAAAATCAAAAACTTTGGGTGTCAAGCTTAAAGATATCAAAAAACGAAATGTTGTTAAATGTTTTTTGTTTACAAACCATTTGATAGTCACCACTAGAGCCTCCAATGGACGCCTTAATCTATACAAAGTAAAAAATAAATTATCTTTAAATTTTTAATTAGAAAATATATTTTTAAAAAGCCGTATGAAGCAATTCCTCTAAATGAATGTAAACTAATTGAGGATGTAACTAATGAACTTAGCATGATTGAAGAAGAGAGTAACATGAAAAAAAAAACACAATTCTAAATTTACAAATTAATTATTTTAGATGTTTCAATTGTTTCTGATGATCATTCTATCTCTTCAGCTTCAATAATCTCAACCGAGTCCAATGGATCTATTTTTTTCAATAAAGACCAGCCAACAGACTTTAGCTGTGAGTTCAAATTGGTTCAGTCAAACAATATGATCCAAAGAACTATTCACTTTATAGCGTCATCACTTGGAGAAAAGCAAGCCTGGTGCGGCGATATGAGTCAAGTGAGTGTTTAATTTAATTTGTAAAATTTAATTTAATTTATTTCAAACAAAATTTAAGTGCATTGATAATTTAAATTATTCAAATTTGCTTCAAAACACGAATACAAGTAATTCAGTAAATATGCCAAACAAAGCTATGCCATAGTAAAATTTCTAATCAAATTATTATATGAAATTAAATAAGATTAATAGCTCGGATCAAAAATTGTTTAGAGATGAAAGCGACGTGAAATATTGTAAATCTTTAAATTCATGCAAAGTACCTCAAGTAAATACTTAAATTAATACAATTTTGAACTAAAATTAATTTTATAAAATCTAAGATTCGACAAGCCACTTTGGACAAGCTACTCGAGCGTCTAATTGATCTTAGATTTTTGAGCATTGATTTTTTAAATACATTTCTTTTAACCTACCGAGTCTTTACTGATCCACTTGTTATTTTAAATGCTTTGAAAAATTTATATGAATCATCACCAAAGCATTCTATAGAGTTGGGAGAACATGATTTCAGGTTTTAAAATTATCTAGCAAATTTACTCTTTGTGTACACATGAACTAGTTCAAAATATTACAATTCCAAATTTTCGGTGCTTTTCTTAAAGGTTTCTCAATTTATTAAACTCAAAAAATATTTTTTTTAAAGCAATCATAGTTTGAGTATTTTGAAAAATTTTCTTAATATACCATATTGTTTTAAGAGGACTTTTATTTAACTTTGAAGTTGAAGTTGATGATCAATGCAAGACATTATTTATCTTTAGATATTAATTTATTCTTTGAATTTCCATGTTTAAATCCATGTATAAAATTGATTTTCAAATTTAAATTTTGCAAACTGATTTTTTATAAAGTTTATTTTTAATTTTTTTTCAAATATTTTTATCTAGTATTCAAAATTGATTTTCAAATTTAAATTTTGCAAACTGATTTTTTATAAAGTTTATTTTTAATTTTTTTTCAAATATTTTTATCTAGTATTCAAAATTGATTTTTAAAAATGAAATTCAAATTTTGAATTCCAAATAAGTAATAAAAAAGAAAAATCGATCTTTTTTAAACCAATATTTTTGAAATTAAAAAACTAAAAATTGACTTAATAAAAAATCAGTCAAATGTGAAAATAGATTTTTATACATGAATTGGGAAAAGTTTTTTTAAAAAATGGCTTTAAATCTACATAACATGTAAAGGATGTAAAATTTAAATTGTTTATTAATTTTTATAGATAAACTCTTTGAATTGAAATGATATTTTGTATTTTTCATCTTGTAACTTCTAGATTTCCAGTTTCTTTCTAAAACCTAAACAAATCCCGTAGCATTTTAGAATAATTAAGATTCTGACTCCAAGCAAAACTAATAAAAACATTTTCAGTAGTCTTTGATTTTCTCGGTTTCAATTTACTAAATATTTTTTTTCAAATTTTTTGCTTTTTATATATTTAATTTGCTCTGAAAAACAGAAAATCAAACTTTTACTATTTATGAGATTTCTATTTTCTTATATTCCTGGTCGTTGTCTAAATCCCTTTACCATTAATATTTTTAATTAAATAAAAAATAAATTATGCACTTAAAATAGTATTCGGATTCTTTGATTTCTAACAGGACAAGAAAGAATGACAAAATAGTTAAAAGCAAATGTACATAATCAGTGTATCAATCTCTATAAATTTATTCTAAATTGTATCTGGAAAATTTTTGTTTTAATTTAACAATTTGAGTTAAAAATTTTAATCATAAGACTAAATTAAATACCGAAAAATTAGTAGAGTATGCTTTATGTAAGCGCTGATAGATAGGTTCGATGAAGCCAGTGTTAAAGATAAGAACCAATTTTGGATTTTTTTAATATTCAGTACAAAAGAACAAAACAAATGGTTTAAAAATCTGAAATTTATTTTTCTTAAAGTTCTAATAAATTCTGTAAGTGCAAATAAAATGCAACTTTACAAGCTGTATTATTAGCCGAATTCTAGCAAAACTATACAAGTTTAGCAGAAATTAAATTTCATTATTTAAAAAAATTAGTTATTTTCAACTTCATTTTTAAATTAAATGTTTTTTTTTTAGTTTTCAAATTAAAAAAATCTACTCTGAAAACTAAACATAATAACGAATAAATATTCTCATCTTAAACGTTTTAAAATTATTATCAAAACAATAATCGAATTCCTAAATTAAATAAATGATTGAACGAAATTGAGGGAATTAAAGAATAAAAATAATAAAAAATTAGAGGGAATTCAAAGGTTCTTAATGATCAAATCAATTTTAAATAATCAAATGAATTGTTTTCTTTTAATTTAATAAAATATAGTTTCTTTTTACCATCAAATTTATCAAAATTAGTTTTGACAGTAAAAAATTTAAATAATTAGATTTTTTAAAAAAAGTAAAATCATTCTTTTTGACTTTGAATATTTTAAAATGTTTCTTCAAGTATTTTATTAAATTTTTTTAATTCAGATTCTTCAAACAATTCTAAAATATATACCCACATTAAAATGTATGTAAATTGCATTGCAGGGTATTTGAAGAAACTGGGTCTAGATTACCCGTTAAATCTAAAGAACCATTTAATAAAATTTTTTTCATAAAATTGATTTGGCCATAATTTTGGATCGATAAAGCCTTGAAGTATTCTCGAAAAGCATATGTAAAGATTCGAATTCTCAATCTTTAAATACCATAAACTAATTTTTTAAAATGTATCCAAAACTTGAAATTGAATTTAACTGGATTGAAAAACCTAATTTTAAAATCGCTTAATTTAATTATACTCATTATGTTGAGACTTTAATTAAATTCTTAGAGTTGTTAGAAATGAATTATTTGCTTTTTGAGAATTCGTGAAGATCCTATCGATTCTGAACAAATGGATTTTATGAAAAAACCTAATGCCCAGTCAAACAAAATTTAATGACTATAAAAGATTTCATGGGAAAAATAAAAAGTAAAATAGTTAAAAACTTACTCTAAATGTACATTTTTTTTTAAATTCAAAAATTATGAAGGATTAAAGTATTAAAAATCATTTATAAAACTTCAAAAAATTTTAATATTTTTAGCTAACTGGATATTAATTTTTCAATCTAATATCCACTAATATAAACACTAGAATATCTTGTTTGTAAATAAAAAAACAGCAACAATTAAATTTAAATCAAAAAGTAATGACTTTCTGGGGAATTTTTTTAATTTTTAATATTTGGAAATTAAAATTTAAAGATTGTTAAAGTAAATTTTTTAAATAAATTTCATCTTAAAATTTTTAAATTTTCGATGATTTATTGATCCTTTAGGGAATTATTGACTTTTCATTACTTATGGCTTGACTGGGTGTCCATTATTATCTGAAGAGTATTGATAATTTGTGACACCAAATTTTTGTCGTCTAATAATTATCTAATATGAAAAAATATTAAGAAAATTAAAAATTTATTTTTATCATTACGATGTAAAAATATCAATTGAAAAACTTAAGAAAATTTTTTTAATCAAATTTAAGTATATTTCACATTCCACCAAAAATGATAGTAAAAAAAAATTTTGGGATTTCTCTAAACCACTTTTCATGATATAAATTAAATGAATTAATCAATTAAAATATGGAAAAATTTAAATTTAATTATGATTTATAACAAATTATAGCGATCGAGCTTTTTGCAATCAAATTGTTTTTTTTAAGGCATTTTGAACTAGTTCAAATAGATGTAGCCAAATATTTTATATAAACGCTTATTGTTGACAAATTGGTTACATTTAAGATTATTTCTAACATTTTTCTTATAACATGATAAACAGAAAATTAAATAATGCTAGAAGTGACATAAATAATGAACTTAGTCGCAAAGTGTCAGTGGCCGGCTTATTCCGATTGCCATCGATAAACGAAGAACGAGACATCTTTGTAAAAAGAGACAGCCGCCTAAGTTCTTTCCGCAGAGACATTGGTAAAGAATTGATTTGATTTTAATTAAAAATAATGTTTTTAAACCAAAATTAGCCATTGATATTGAAAATATGAATATAATGGAAGGAGACGAAACTGATATACCTGAGACTGATAACCCCTCTAATGCAGCACCAAATGGACTTGATGATAAGCAAGAACGTTTAGCTCCTATTGCATCATGCGAAACTCTCCAGACTTGTTCCTCGAGCACAAATTCTGCGGCAAATTTTAAAGTAAAAGAAAAGCATGTAGGATTCACTTTGCCGAGCAACAGTCCGTCAAATATCAATGAGAGAACTAATAGTTTGATTGAAAACGTGGTCAATAACTTGACCAAAGTGAATGTAAGTGATGGTATATTCGCGGTAAAAAATGAAAAAAAATACAATGCAGCAACTAAGCCTCTTGCTGCTTCATTTGACTTGAAAAAAACAGACATTGGCACCAATAATGGATCAAGTTTTTCCTCCAACCTACATGAAAATGAATTTTTTGAATACAAAATCGATGATGATGATTTTGGTGATAACAATACTGATGAGGACTATGACTATAGAATTGATTCATCCAATCGAACAAAATACAAAAGATTTATCAATGGAAATAAAAGCTTTAATGGTTCAATTTCTTCAGCCACAAGCTCTGCTTCCAGATTAACTGTAATTTTTAAAGCAAAAATAAAAAATTCATTTTTAAATTTTATCATATTTATTTAATATTAATAATAATAATATTTTTTAGTATTGGAAAGAATCTTTGGAAAAGTCAAATCTTTTGGTAAGTAATGTTGGATGCTCGAGCACTGCTGAAGCATTGTCTTTGTCACCAGCAATGGCTCCAAAAAGAATCGCTCCGCAAAAAAATTCACAAAGTTCCACAACTACAAGCCAACTTTTAATGGCCGTGCAACACAATGCTCAAAAAATAGGTAAGCACAAAAAATATTTCCTTAAGTTGGCATAATAATGATTTGTTCTAGGTAAGCGGTTAAGTGATACATTTTCAGTACAAAAATTTTTGACTGACAATGGCCGCAAACTACCTATTAGTGTCTATGCTGGGGTAGTGGTTACATCATCAAGATCATCGCGGAGAAGGACTAGCAACACAGAAGCTACAAAAGCATTTGCGATAGCCACTTCAGGTTCACAGACATCTTTGGATAAGGCTCAAACATTTCGTCATTCTATAGACAACGCCAGGATGTCGGTTAACTCGATTCCAAGAGTAGATCGGTTGAATAGTTCAGGTCCAGCATTAGACTGTTCGAAAACTAAAAAAAACTTATTTCTGGTCAATACGGCAGCCTCAATGCGAGTTTTGAATATTCTTCGACACTGGGTCACCAAGCATCCATTTGATTTTGACGACAATTCCAAGCTAAAGGAAGAAACTCTTAATTTGATCAATCAAATGTTAAACGAGTCTAATTTGACAGAAACAGAGAGAAAAGTTTCAAAGCAAATTATTCAGCAGTTAACTATTCCAATTGAGAAAAAAAAAGAAAATACAATTAACATAGATTTTTTACTAAGACCTCCTAATGTAAATTCTTTTTTATTTTTCACTATTTGTCATTTAAAAAACATTTATTTCAGTCGCCTGGAACAGTGAAATTTTCGGATTTGTCTGTTTCAGAAATAGCCGAGCAAATGACATACATAGACTATCAGATATTTGCATCCATATCCAGCCAGTAAGTTAAAGGAAAAAAAATAAAGGTCGATTACTGTTTTCTTCAAATAAAAGGGAGCTTTTGGGTCAAGCTTGGATGAAAGCGGGAAAAGAAACAAATGCAAAAAATGTCTTGATATTCAGTAAGCGATTCAACGAAGTAAGTTTTATTTTACAAATTCGGTTTTAGATAATTATTATTTACTTCAAGATGTCTCAATTGGTAGTTACTGAGATAATCATGAGTGTAAATCATACACAACGATTAGAAAAGCTTGAAAAATGGACCACAATTGCAAATATTTGTAAATTTTTGAAAAATTTCAACGGTGTTCTACAGATTATGTCTGCTTTTGCGAGCACATCTATTTTCAGACTTAAATCTACATGGGACAAACTCTCAAAAAATGTAAGCTATTAAAAAATCATTACTTTAGATTTTTTTAAATTATTTTTGTTTAAATTTTAAAATGCTAAAAACCCCCAGTTCATGAAATTTGGATAAAAAAAAATTTTACCTAGATTTTTTTAGATGAATTAAATTGATAAAATAGAATGAAATCCCAATTCAGATATTTGCAAAAGAAGGGTGCTAAACCTTCAAGCAGGCCAACCTAGCGGTTATTTTGTAAATAAATAAATTAAGAAATTTTGCAAAAAGAACTCGTGTATTTAATATAAAAAAAAAAAAATTTAAAAGTTAATTTAAAAAAAAATAAGAAATAATTTAAATTTCTATTGATATTGAAAATATGAAATTTTATTATATGTTTATATAATAAATCTGTCCTAATTAACAAATTAAAAGTTGGCTTGATTTTTTAATTGTAAATAAAAAATGGATAATTTCAAAATTTTCAAATAATTTCTTCATTTGAAAATTCAAAAAAAAAAAGCTATAAACTGATGTAAGAAAACTTAAAATACAATCAAAATTAAGATTATTCACTGTTTATTGAACAAAATAATAGGTTAAACACTTAATTAAAAACTCTAAGCAAGATTTAAAAATATTAATTTAAAAAGTCTCATTTTTAAAACTCAATTTTAAGTTTTATTATTAGATAAAAATGTCTTCTTTATAAATTTATTTTTAATAAAAACTATACTTAAGCATAATTTTTTTAATATTTAACTAGGAAAATGATTGATTTAATTTTTATCTGTAGTCAAAATGAATTATTTATCAATATATTGAGAGTTTTCAATAAAAATGTAACTTTGCTTGGTAGTAATTTATTTTTATTAATTATTAGAATTTTATTTTTTGTCTTTTTTTGTGCCATAACTTCCTTAACTTCAATTTTTTATTTTTTTTCAAAGTTTTCAAATTAAAATATTATAAATATGGTTTATTTTGTGTTTGAATTACAAAATATATCCAATGTTGAAATGCCATTAAAAAAGTGCGATTTCTCAAATATTTTTTTCAGTTTCTAAAAAAAAAAATTTAGTTAATTTTGCAAGTATTTTCATATTTGAAATTAAACTCTTTAGTGAAATAGAATGAATTTAATTTTTAGTTGGAAATTTGGAAAAAAATTGAAAATTCTTTTTTTAACTTTTAAATAATTTATTTATTTTGTTATCGGTACCGAGCTAATGTTACTTCAGAATTAAAAAAATTTAAGAAAAAAATTTTAAAATAAACTTAAATAATAAAAAGAAGATAATTAATTCATAATTTATATTCAATCGTTGAAAATGAGAGATTGTCCCATTAACTAGATCTCAAGAACTTTGATTTTTTTCTTTATAAATTTTGACTTTAGAGATAATTGACGTTTGTTTGATGCTTTTTAACAAAAACTCAATTGATAAAAAATGGAAAACATAGCGTAGATAGTTTTCTAAACTACAAATTTTATCTTAGGACCATCATATCACAAACCCAAAGTCTAAATTTATAAAAAAACACAAAGTTTTTCATGCTTTCAATATTAACTTAAACTTATTTTTTTTTTGAAACTGAAAAAAATATTTGAAACAAGACGTAACTTTACCACTCTCTCTTCAAAATGATCTAAACAGCCTTACTAGTTGGGCAGATATATGGTCTACCGATCTAAATTTAGCGAAATGTATAGTAATGCACATTGGAAAAAAAAATCCAAACATTCAATATCAAATGCTCAACCAAACAAATGGTTTAAGTCATACTCTAAAAGAAACGGCAAAAGAAAAAGATCTAGGTGTTTACATAACAAATGATCTGAAATGGAAAAAACAATGCTCAGCAGCATCTGCAAAAGCAAACAGAGCATTAGGTATGATCAAGCACACATTCAAAAACTTAAGTGTTACTTCTCTTAGGCTACTCTATACAGCACTAGTCCGTCCACATCTTGAATATGCTGTAAGCGTCTGGAGTCCTACAACTAAAGGTGATATACAGATAATCGAAAAGGTACAACGGAGAGCGACTAAACTTCTAAGTTGTCTAAAAAATATTCCATATGAATCAAGGCTAAAGATTTTAAATTTGACAACCCTTGAAGAGAGGCGAAAAAGAGGTGATTTAATCCAAATGTACAAACTAGTCAAAGGTATGGAAAATATAAATTTAATAAATGGAATTAATTATGCAAAAACAACAACAGGACCAGCTGGTAATTTAAGAAGACATGACAAAAGACTAGTGAGAGAACTGACCAAGAAGGGTCCTCAACGTTTCAATTTCTTAACTAATAGGGTGGTGGATATATGGAATGGTTTGTCAACAAGAGCTGTAAATGCTGTTTCACTCAATAGTTTTAAGGCAATAATCGACCGAGAAGTTTTTGGTATGGATAAAAGCAAAGACTGCTAAGGCTCTTAATGGGCCAGGCGCCATATTGGCGTTGGTATAGCGATCATTTTCGCTGTACAGCAGTTCACACTACTACTACTACTACTACATCGCACTTTTTCAATGTAATTTCAACATTGGATACATTTTTAAATTCAAATACAAAAAAATAAACCTTATCAATTTGAAATTTTTTTTAAGCATCGAATGTTTAATAGAAGTAGATAGAAAACGAATATAAAAAGCTAATTTTATTATTTTATTTAGTATAGAAGTATCCTAAACGGTAACTTAGAGATCATCTAAGCATAACTCTAAGAGTTGTAGTAATCGCTTCTTTTTGTTTTGACATTCAAAAATCAAGTTTCGCTTTGAAACTATTAAACTAACTTGACATTTACCAAATCTTGCGGGAGTTACATTTTTTTTCATTTAGCTGACCCGACCACTCTTTTGACCACTTGCACCCCTTATCTATAACTGATAGTAACTTATAAATCGAATTAGAATTATTATTTGTTGATACGATCTTCATAGTATCAGCATAAGCTTCACAATTGTTTTGGACAATATTCAACATACCGTTTATACAACTAATAAAGGACCGAGAACTGAAACTTATGAAAATCAACTATACTTGAAAAATCAAGGATCAAATTTAAAATACTTTTTGTGAAGAAAGAATATCCAAGTTTAATTAAGTCGAAAAAAAGACTAAAAAACAAATGACTATTCTACTTTGTCATTACTGGATTTGAATTCTTCGAATCAAATAGGGGTGCATGATGATAATAATAGACAATTATCATATTTTGAGCCAAAAGTGGGGACTAAAGTAGAATAGAGTTTATTAGCTATTTTTTAATAAATTGAAATAGATTCTTATTTTAAATATTGAAATTTGAATTAATTTTTTAAAATTTTAAAACTATTCATAATACAAGCATTCTGAACTCAGCATTAAACAAAAAAATTAATTTAAGGAAAATTTTCAATATGGAAGGTGCACTTAAGCTTTGAAAAATTGGAAAATAAATTTATAAATCTCTTTTGTGTTGCTTAAACAAAAAATATTAAAAATATTCTAGATTTCAAAATAGTAAAAAATTTAAAGTATTTAATTTTCTACAGCCTTTTTTCTTCTACTGTTAATTTTAGAACAAAACAACATCGAAAAAAATAAAAACTTTGAACTATCTGAATTGAGTCTTTGGAAAAACTCTGAAAGTCTGCAAAGCATTAAAGGAATTAGTAAATCACTAAATTAAATTATAGATTTTGAAGAATAAAATTTAGTGCTAAACTTGAAAAAAGATGTTTTAATTTTAAAATTTTGCTTTGTTCTTTTAGTCCAAAATTTATAATTTTTTTAATTTTTAATTAACGCTACCTTTATTTAAATTAGTATTCTTTTGAAATCAAGATAAAATTTCAACAAGAACTCAACAAACTCTAGAAACATGTACACTTAAATAAATAACAATTAGAAAAGCTTTAATTACGAAATTTGAAAAAGATTTAATTTTTAAATCAAATCGACAACTTGTATTGACAACATCCTAAAAAGCCCATCCAAACTTACACAGATGATTTTCAATAAAATACCGCATTACTGCTTCTTTAAATATTATAAATAATAATTGTTAAATCTATGGCCCAACAAAAATAAATACTGGAACACAGAAATCTAAAATCTTGATTTTTTTAAGAGCCAGCAAACAATAGAAATACTACAGAATTTAGTCTCATCAGATGGTAGATTCAAAAACTTGCGTGATGCAATGGTAAAAACATAGACAGCTTAAGGAATTCATAAACATTAAATTTTTTTAAGAATAAATGCGATCCACCATGTATCCCTTATTTAGGAATGTATTTAATGGATCTTGTATTTATAGAAGAGAGTACACCAGATTTTTTGGATGGTAATTTAATTAACTTTTCAAAATTGAGAATGGTTTCGCACATTATTCGAGATATACGAACATTCCAACAAAGTAAATACACAATACATCACAATCGGAGGGTAATTTTTTTATTTATAAGAAAATAAAAGTATTTATAAGCCTTTAAAAATCAAATTTAGATATGTGAATACTTATTGGATACAAGTAATTTGCTTACACCAGACGAAGCATACAATAAATCCTTGACTTTGGAGCCAAGAAATTCAATTAATCCAACATTCAAGAGAATGGATGAATTAGATATAAAAGCACAGACAGCAACATTAAATATCAATATGCTGAATTAAATCCAGAAGGATTTTAGTGTGTTTAAACCATTTTTTTTTAAATTATTAAATAATGTAAACAATTTTAAAATAAATTGAAAGGTTTTTATTAAAATTAAGGATAAATCAATTGAGTTTAGACTTTTTTCTATGCGAGAATTTGGTAATAAATTTTCACTAGCTTTTTTTGTCTGATTTAGATTAGTTGAGTTAGTTTTAGATTGGCCTGTTTTGTTTACGTAAGAGTTTGGTGCATTGAATGCCTGGTAAAACTTAATTTTTTTATCAGTTGGACAATCCATTCAAATAAAATACTTTTTTTTAAAATAATGGTCAAAAATAAGTCCGGTAATAATGATTTGTGTAATCTTTAAATAAAAATAAATTAATTCAATTTTATTTAATTTTATTTAATTTATTTTTTTAATTTAATTTTTTATCTTAAGATAAGGCAGTAACTCATAATCCGTAATCATGATTTCACTTTCAGCAATTGCTCCAGTTGATGAGTCATATATTTAGGTATCCTTTCTGGACGTATAAAGGACCCTGTTGCTCCTGAATCAACTAACATGTTCATAGGTATATATTGATTGAAATTGCAATTAAGAAAAACCGAGACTTATCAAATGGTCTTGTGTAATCTAATGCCAAATGAATCTAATACCATAAAAATAATGCTAAATTATTTTATTGTCAAAAAATAAAAAAAAATAATGCCAAAGTATATTATTGTTAAAAAATATTATTAAAAAATTAATGCCAAATCAATTTAATGACCAACGAGCCAAATTTTGCTAGTTATTATAATTAGAAAAAAAAAAAAAACATTCTTCTTCAGCCTTGTTAGCAGTAGACATGGCATTTACAGTATTGTGAAAAAGTGAAAAAATGACTGATATTATTATTGTTTATTTGGGCTTGAATTGTAATAGAATGGCATAGGTTTGATATTTTGAAACCATTTTTTGTCGGCTAAATTCTTTATCAATTAGATCAAAATTAAAAAAAATTGGACTAAACGACAATTCATTCATTTGTTATTTTAATTTTAGAAAAAGACAATCCTATGCTAAATTTTTTTAATTGTGAAAAAGTTAAGAAAAGAGTTGAATGCTTCTAATAACGTATTAAACCGCCTTTATTTTTTAAACACTCACTAATTCTTTTTGGCATTGAGTCTACTACTCCTTCAGCTTATCAAATGACCTGAAGGAAAATTTTTTGTAAAATTTTGAAAAATAAGAAAATAAAAATCTTAAAAAATTTTTTAAAATAAATAAGAAAAAAAAATTAAAAAAATTAATTGTAATAAATAATACAAAATTTAAGTGTTTTCTAAAAAATTGAATGAAATATGAAATATCTAATTTTATTTTGAAATGTCGATTTTTTTTAATTTCAATAATTATTATTCATTTTGTGCTCTATATTTTTTTTTAATAAAATAGAATCTGATTTGAGGAGAAGCTCTAGGATTTTTCTGTTTTTCTCACTCGATTCTCTAAAAAGGTACCTTATCGACTCCATCGTTCAATAATAATAATAAATCCATTTTCCTTTTTGTTGATTTTTTACCATTTTTCACTTTTTTTAAACAAAAATTTGCCGAAATTTACTTCAATTTTCGTCAAAATTCAATCGAGTTATATTTTTTTACTTTTTCAAAAATTACTAAAATGGAATTTTTTTTATGGGATTTTTTTTCACTGAATTTTACAATAATAATGAATAATTTACGATAAATAACGATTTTTAGATAAAATATCATCAATTTGCTATAATTCACGTAAAATACTTTCAAGTTCAAGAACCGATACGACGCCTTCCGGTCTAGTCAACAATTTTGAACATGAACTTTATTTATAAAATTTTCAAATGTTTCACGCGCTTTCAATTTTAAAGTAAAATTTTCCATCAATTGTACTATATAGGCCACCTCCGCAAACTAGTCTTGCTGTATTTTTAATATATTATAATTATTATTATTACTATTATTATATATCGTAGCAGCACTGTAATAGAAATAGAACATGAAAAAAATTAAAAAGATTTTCAATTAGATATCTTTATTTTTTAGTTAATATTCAATGTTAAATCAACATTCTACAAAAAAGATATTGAATATCAAAATTAGCGTTAAATAATAGCACAATAATAATCTAATTCATTTATAGAAATCTAAAAAAAAATTGAAAACCTGGCTATCAGCCTTGTAGGCTTAAACAAAAATAACTGTAAAAGAACGAAAAAAATGCAACAACAAAAACCGCTTTCTAAAAAAATCAATCATTTAATACCCTAGTCCAGGTTCGTATAAGTTCTCCGCCGTGTGGAATTAGAACATTTCCAAATAAGTAACTTAAGTCCCAGTTGGTTCTCACGGCCAGATAGATGTGTTTCGGCAAAATTTGTTTTTGTTCGAGCAGTCTTGTCATATCCCGTGCCGAGTCCAATAGAGCTACTGTCAAAAATTCAACAATGCTTGCTATCATAACACCTGATTCCTCAGAAAAAAACACTTTTGAATTGGATTTTCTTAAAGATTTAATTATTTGATAAACAGGAAAAATAATCCCAGCTTTCTGCGACTTTGTTTGACGGGTTTTTTTGATTTTTGGATTTGATGTTGAAGGTTCATGTGAAAATGGTAGTTGGTGTGCAGTTGATTTAACTTGGCTATCGGTATCTGAACAATATTCATCTTTAACTTCTAGTAGTCTAGTTGGACCTTTGCTAGCTGAACAATCCTTCTCTTCAATTTTGACTTTCATTTTTAATTGCCAGATAAAGTGGGTTTTAAAAGTTTTCAACTAATAGCAAAGTAATGACTACAAATTATAGAGTATTTTTCAAAGAAAGGATAAACAAGGGATAGATGCTTGTTTTAAACGACTCGTTTTCGCATTAAGTTTGACAAACCTTTTGATTTGGGAGGCATAAATTCAAAAAAATAACAGTGATCAAAATTTTCTCACGTTGTTGAATTTCTCATTTAGGAGTAGTAGTAATCTTTTTTGATAAAATATTTATTTTTTCTTTTTCAATATTAGTTTTTATTTTAATTATTTTTTAATTGTAATAATCTCATTGTAGGAGAGGCAATTTTAAAAAGAATTAAAAAAACCAGACAACCTTTAAGCGGGCGGTCATTTGGCCGGTCAGCTAGGCGGTCTATTTTTGGACCGCTAAAACTTTTGGAAATTTTGAAAAATAAAAAATAAAAATCTTAAAAAATAATATTTTTAAAAAATAAAAAAAAAATTTCTTTATTTATTTTTTATTTTAATTAGTTATTTTTTCAAAAATTAAAAAAATTATTTTTAAAAATATAAATTTAAGTGGCTAACCCCCAAAAATTTGGCCGTATTTTTTAGACCGGTTTTTTGACCACCGGTATATTTTAGACCGTTTATTTTAGCGGTCCAAAAATAGACCGCCTAGCTGACCGGCCTAATGACCGCTAAAAACCGTCCGTGTATTGGACCGGTTTGTCTTGACCGTATCCAATAGTATAAAACAATATAAAAAGTACTTAGAACGATTTAGCAGCATTTTCCCCACCTACATTATCTCCAAAAATAAATTTCCACGTTTAACATTTTTCCTTCTGAAGCATTTTCCACTTTTAGTCAAAAAAAATTAATGGGCAAAACAACTGGTTTATTTATGAAATCAGAGGATTAATTTAGTCAATGTCAAATGATTGTGGTCTGTTTTGTGTTGCATATGCTCAAATTTTTGGCGTATGTAATTGATCCATTTAAATATAAATTCAATCAAGCTCGAATGCGACAAACGTACATTTTTTTAATTAAATTTAATTCTTTACAAGATTTTGAATGAATCGATCACGGCCATTTGAAGATTTTTGTGCATCAGCTTGATAATTTTGATCAATATTTTAAATCATTCGGTTCATCTAATTGTAAAGAATTTGATAAGTTTTCACTATTTATAGCATTGGATAAATCGTACTTTTGAAACGAATTTTCTAAAGGAGTAGCTTGTTGTTGTTGCTGTTGCTATCAAGTGTTAAGTAATTCAAATTGTCGATTAAAATTAACTGTTTTTTTTCTCTTTTATTTACTGTCAAAATTAGCTAGCATGTAAATATTTAGCAATCATTAACAAATTTTTTTTTACTAGCAGTTAAAAAAAAATTTGCAATCAGAAGAAAAAAATTTGCTAGCAGAAAGAAATAGATCTCTTTCATGTTTTTTAAATAATTTTTATCAATAAATATTATAAAAAAAAAAATTTTTTTGGATAACTTCTATCCGCCTTTAAGTGGGGAAAATGTAACTATCTCCTTCATTGCACTTCGTTTAAGTCAATTTATCACTCCATATGACATTCCGTCTATTCAATTTTTTAGTCTTCTCGAAGACCAGAAAATGACATAATCCAAACTAGACTTAGGAATCTACTGAACAAGTGCATTAAATAGAATCAGTAAGATAGTTATAGAGCGAAAAATTTTAAGTGGGAAAAATGCTACTAAATCAATTTATTCGTGAATATACGAATAAAATTTGGTTTTTTAATTTTCAATTTTTCTTGGATTAATCTTTGACAACAATAAAAACAAAAATTTTGAATTTATTAATCTAATTTTGAAATTATTTATGTTCGTGACGTTGGTTGCAATATTTGACGACTTCTCTTCTTAGACTATCTCTGTGGCCGAACTGTTGTGGAATGTGAATCGATATTGTGCGCCACTCAAATTTTTCCATGCCAGATTCGAACTTAAACATTTGTATTAGGTCACCTCGAGTTTTGCGTAGACGAAGTGAAGTCAGATCCAGTAATTCACAGCGCTTCTCATAACTTGAGTTCTTTAGGCCGCTAGCAATTTTTTTGTGTGTTGAATTTTTCCTTTTTCCGAGTGTGTACAGTCAATCCTCGATATAACGAGCAAGTTGGGCGAAAATTTCGTTGCTCGTTATATCGAAATTGCATTGAAAAAGATGGGCAAAAAAATTTTTTTTTTCAAAATGTTTATTGGTAAAAAAATAAATAAAAAAGGAAAAAAAATACAAAATTATTGTTTTTTTACAAAATCTTTAATAGATGTTTGTTTGGTATTACATTTTTCAATCACAACATTTTCAATATTAAACAAAAAATCAACTATTTTTGAGAAATCTTGGTTTTTATTCCAAAAAAAATCTTTTAAATCATTAATTTTATCGATAGCTTCTTTTGAGCTTATAACAGGTTTTTTAGGTTTTTCGAATTCTTCGACATCAGAATCACTGTCATCATTTTGTGCTGTATTGTTAACTGAACTGCTGATCTCATCATCTGATAATAAGCCGCGTGCAGGAAAATTTGAGTCGATTGAAACATAAGCATATTTGTCAAAGTTTAACTTTTTTTCAAACGAAGATATTTCATTAAATTCGTCGTTTTTTTCACATCCACTCAATGAATCACCAAATAAAAAATCGCCCTTGAAACCAGCTTTTCGAAAACATCTTTGGATTGTTAATGCCGAAACACCATCCCATGCACGTTTGATTTTATAAATTGCCGAGAGAATATCTATTTTGGGCATTTCTGAACCATACTCGATTGCATTTAGTTTTTCTCTCGCAATATCTGTGCGATACTTGACTTTGAACGACTGAATAACACCCTGGTCCAATGGCTGTAAAACCGATGTACAGTTGGCTGGAAAAAACACAATTTTAATGTTCTCACACAACTCATTAAACTTATGACCACTAAAATTGTCTAAAAACAACAAGACTTTTCGATTGTTGGCTTTCAGTTGATTGTTCCATTTTAATAACCATTCTTTGAAAATCGAAGCATCCATCCATGATTTTTGATTGTGCCGATAATAAACTGGTAGATTTGTTTTTTGGATCGACTTGAAACATCTCGGGTTAGCTGAGTTGGATATTATCAGAGGTTTTAATTTTTCTGTTCCAGACATATTGCAAGTAAAAAGAATTGAAATTCTTTCTTTAGACACTTTTACATCGTCGGCTTTCATGCTCTTGTACACGTTTGTTTTGTTCGGTAATGCTTTGTAAAATAAAGCGGTTTCATCGGCATTAAAAATATCATCAATCGCATAATCTTTGATTAAATCGGGTAAAACATTTGAAATCCAATTTTGCACAATTGCTTGATAAACCAATCCAGCCTCGCCAATGGTTGTTTTCAGAGAAATTCAATTTCTCTCTTTGAATGGTCGATGTGTTGACGCTATACTCTTTTGCGAGAATTGAAGTAGCGATTTTTTGTTCGCAATGTTTTTTTATTATTTCAACTTTTGTTTCAAGTGAAATACACTTTCTTTTTTTTTTGATTAAGATTGGACATTTTTTATAAACAATTAGATAGGAAATGTTTTCTGGTGATTTATAGTTATTCATGAAGATAAGTTAATTGTTTTATTTTTTTTTTTTTTTTTATATAAAAAGTGTGAAAAAATTTCTTTTGTTCAAGCTCGTTATAGGAAGTTTTTATTCTTAAGAAAATGATTAAGCGGTATTTCATTATAAGCTCGTTATATCAAGTTTTCGTTATATCGAAACTCGTTATATCGAATTAATTTTTATATCTTTTTCTATAGCTCGTAATCGGTTCTAGCCAAGTTGCTCGTTATAAAGGGTTTCTCGTTATATAGGGTCTCGTTATACGGAGGATTGACTGTAATGGTCTTGTTTAGTATACGGGTTCCAAAAAGATACTGCAAATTCAATTTGAAGTCGAATACTATTCGACTTAAAATTTCGTTTCTGTGTGTCTTTCACGAAGCTGTCCAAAGTGGACCGAACTAGTCATTTTTAACATTAATCAGAGTTGTTTGATAGTCTCAAGTCAAGTCCTGGTCCGGACTTTTTTTTTCTCAAAATTCCGAGTCAAAGACTTTTATATATCTTTTTTTAGAAGGTCAAAAAACTTTTCAAATTTATTTCAAAATGAATATCATGACTAATTCTTAAAGCATTTTAAAATAATAAATTGTCTTAATCGTGATGACTTGAAGTACCGAGATCCGAGAGGAAGTCAATTTTTTTCTCCCATTTTTCAAATTAATCAAATAAATTTTCCTGTTTTTCCATTTACCCTAGAGTAACGGAAGATAACGAAAATTTGCGCCTAATTCTCAACTACTGTCAAAGCATCTATGTCAGTCATTTTTTATTGCTTAACATGATCGTGATATTTTTTTGCATTCAATTAATGTGAAAACTTTTTTGATATTAAAAAACAACACGATATTTTACTTATTTTGGCATGAACATTTTTAAAACATCATAAATATTTATAAAAAAAAATATGGTTGAAACCAAATGAATCAGTGTCTAATATAAATGATTTAAATAAATCTCTTCTAAAGAAAATAATTCAATTTTCTAAATTAATTTTTATTTTTCGATGAATTCTTTTGATCATTTTAATTCAATCATTGATCTTTTTTAGAGTCCAAAATAATTGTCACAGGTCCGTCATTTTGGATTTGAACTTGCATCATAGCTCCAAATTTTCCATCTTTTATCCTTTCCTGCTTGTAATCTCGACTCAATTTTTCTATAAATTTCTCATAAAACTCTTTTGATTGCTCGGCAGCCATGGCCTGATGAAAATCAGGCTTGGTTCCTTTGAGGGCTGACTGCAAAGTAAATTGACTTACACACAAAATTTCATAGTCTTTTTCAACAACATTCTTGGTCCATTTTTTATCAGAGTCTGGACACTCAAAAAGCCGTATTGTCAACAATTTTCTAACAATGTAGTCAATATCTTTTTCAGTGTCTTCTCTCCCGATTCCCACTAGCACACAGAAACCATTCTGAATCGAACTTATCAGTTCATCAGAGACAGTCACACTGGCTTTAACTACTCGTTGAATAATAGCCTTCATCTCTTAATTATAATGTTATTAAATATAGAATTATTAAAATAAAATTATTTTTTAAAAATTTTATTCAACTGGAATGCTAGGTCCAGAATTAAAAAATAATAAATTAATTCAAAAGTTTATTTTTTTCAGATAACAAATCTTGATAAATTTTGCCCAATTCGTTTAGCCTAGTCTGACATTCACAAATAGATGTAGCTAAATTAAGCGATCGACAAAATGATTTCTGACTGTTTTTAAGAGACAAAGGAGTTAGAACTCCAAACCAACTTGGCAGCGGAACTTCTTTATTATCCGAGTTAGAAACTGACAGATTAAATTGAATGTTCGGCAACTCAAAATCAACACTTGGATCATCTGTCTTAACTGTATCGACTTTTTCGTTGGTTTCAATTGAAACCTTTGCCTCAAGCTCAGATGGTATTTGAAGAATTGACAAACTACTGCAACCGACTATGCTTCTTGCTTTTGACAAATTTAGATAGCCATCGTCTAAAGCTTTATTTAGTAATTCACGTAAAGTAAGTAAATTTTGGTAGGACTCAATGTAAAGACAGACACATTTGTCAAGTTTCTGATTTATCTCGTCAAGTTGATGAAGATTTTCCATTTTTAAAACTGGTTTTTCAAAATAAATTAATTGAATAGATTAAAAAAAATACGACTTCTAATCTAACTTAACATTTTCCAAAAAATTCTAAACAAATTTTGAAATTAAACTAAGGTAAACGTTCATAATAGAGAAAAAATTTTTTAGAGAATTTTTATTTTAGAGAAAAAAAATAGCGACAAAAATTAATCAATTAGCAAATTAGCAAAGCCACGAATAAATAAATCTAAATTGTTTTTATTATAATCCAAAACTTGTCGTTTTATCTTTTCTTCTTTTTTTTTTAGCTTTTAATGTCATTGACTTAATTAGATTACCAGCAAACAACAACAACAAATCAGACTCCATATTATTTTGTTCCAATCTGAAAAATTCAACTACTTTAGGGACTGTTAAGTTATGCCTTAACTGATTTTATTCGTGAATGCCACGATTCTACGTTATTGTTAGTACGTGGCAAGTCACTTTTAACGCGCTCGTGCAAGTTCCATAGCTCAATGGGCATGATTTTTTTTTCTCTCTTTTGTATATTCTCTATTTTTGTCTTCTCTATTTTTTTTTCTCTATTTTGATAGTTCACCTAAACTAAAGATGTTTACAATTTTTATTTTAAAAAACTAAATTGATAAATTGAATATTGTATTTTTGACACTTAATTCAAAAATAAGTCTTAAAGAAATTTCTTGAATTTAAAATAAAATTTTGTCTTTTTAATCAATTATACATTTTCTGTATAATCATTTTCTATTGTTGATGAATGGCAAAATATTTCTTCTATTTCAATCAGAAATTGATTCACAAAATCCGGATTTTCTTTTACTAGATCCGTAAAAGATTTTGAAAATGTTCATGTTGCTAATGAAAATAGTCCACGAGAAGAAATAGAAACATGGAACACATACTTAAAGAAAAAAAATCACCACAAAACTATACCTCTTTAGAAGATTATATCAACATAAATTATCTCATGGTGAAGCTTCATAATTATTGCAAAGCTTATTTTTATATTCCAAACCAAATGGCACTACAGCTTCAAATGCAAATCTTAATCAGATTGAGTTAAGCTTTCTGGAATAGCCAAAAAAAACAATCAAAAAAATTACAGACTTCATCACTCTACCTATAAATTAATTTTCTTTATTTTATCCTATTTTTTTTTGGCATAGTCTTTTTTCCCCCCAAAAATACACTTTTATCCGAAAAATATCTACAGCTAACAAAAAATATTTTATTCTACTAACTATTTATTTGTTATCAATAAGTAAAAATGTAAAAAATTTCTGTCTAGTCTCAATTTAATTTGTATTTTTTACGAACTATTCTTTAGCTTGAGCCTTTATTCTACGTTTCTTTCTTATTCCAATATCCCTAATTTGTTTTAATTGTGTTGAGTACTTCTTGATAAACATCTGATACTGACTCAAACTCCCAATATGCTCGCCTTCTTTTTGTTTTACCAAGTTGTTTATCAAGCTGTTCGTCATGTTCTAGAGCAATTTGTTTAGAACTAATATATGGAGCTAGTGCGTCTTCATCATCAGAGCAAAAATCATCATCACTTTCAATTTTTATTATTTTTAAGACTTTTTAGATTCAATATATTTTGTATTGAAAAATATTTTTTAGAAGCATGTATATTATTTGGAAAAATTAATTTTTGTTTAGTGAAAAAAAAGAAAAATTAGAAGTAAAAAGAAAGTATCCCCCTTTTTTTTGTTTTTTTTACAAAAAATTTCACATTTTAAAAATAATTTTTTCTTAATTATTTTTTATTACGCTTAAGTCGAAATTTTTTATGACCATCCTTTGACTTGGACTTAACCGGGTTTATCTGTAATGAAATTTAAAAAAAAATTACATTTTTATTAAATTAAAATAAAATTAAAAATAGAATTATTTAAAATTTGAATGTAGATGTTTTTCAATTTTTTAAGCTTTATTTTTTAGGAATATTGATTTCTGTCTTGTTTTCGAATCAACTTGGCAGCAGGATCTGCTATTGAAATTGGCGACTGTTTAAAAATAAAAATAGCACCAAATCTAGCTTAACATTGTTACAAAAAATTCAAAATAAATTTAAAATTTAATAAACCATATTTTATAAATAATTTACATTTATTTTAGCTAGTTGCCTAGATACAAAACATTTCTTGGTCTGATCTCTCTAAATGTCGTCAATGCAAGTATGTAAGGCATTTGTTTGAAAGAAAATAAATCGAAATGCTTTGCTAAAAAATATTGGAGAAATTATAATTTTGTAGATTCTAAGTTTGCCAAAAAAATTTTCTTTGTTCAAAAAGCGGAATTCTTTATTGCGTGTTTTTTAACTTTAATTTTAAGCCTAGATTCAAAATGACTACTGCTAGTGTTCAAGACATCGATTCTTTTATTCGATTACAAAAAGAAAAACTCAACCGTGAAAAATATAACGACTATAGTCCGAATCAAGTAAATTTTTTTTAAATTTCAATTTGAAATTATAAACTTTTATCTTTATTAAATTTTTTCATAAAATTCTGATTTCTTTTTTGAAAAAAATAAATTATATTTTCAAAAAAATCTTTATAAATCCAACATTTTAAAAATAATTAGAAGCTAATACACTTGAATTTTTTTAAAGCACATTTACAATCCATCATTGGATTATGAACGCCAACAATTGGAAAAGTATTTAGCCAAAGGCCAAACAGAACCATATCAGATACCAGAAGCAAATTTTGTTCGCTTCCAGTCCCAACAACCTCAACAACCGGAACAAGCAGCTCAGCCGGCTCCACCAGTCCAAAATCGTCAATCAAATACGAATAATAATCAAGATGATTTTTTCCAAAGATTTGGAGCCAACTATGATGCTAAAAAGAATAAACTTCAAAAAGAGCTTCAAAATGATTATTCCCAATACATGCAACAGGTAACACTCACGCCTTGCTCAAAAAATATTTATTTTTTTTAAAAACAGAAAGCCTTAAAAGAAGCTAATCAAAAGTCAAAAAATCAGGCACCAGTTTCAGATGAATTCTACGCAACTTTACCGCTAAAAAGCTTTGGACCTCAGAAGGTTAATTTCTTTTATTTTCTCAACCTTAATCCGGCTTTAGCTTCATAAGTCCTCTTTTTTTACCATTAAAAAAGAATTCAAATAACCAAAGCAATGTAGAAAATAAAACATATAGAGAAAATTTTGATATTTCTAATCGGAAATCGCAAGAGTCGTTCAGAGGTAAAAACGAAATAGAAGTAAAGCCTTATTCTGTAAGTTTTAACAATTAAGTATTGTGATTTGCTTTGCCAAATAGTAAACTAACATAACCATTAGCTTAAGTTACAGTATTAATTTATTTATTATATATTATATATTTTTTTTAATTTAAAAAGAAACATGGGAATAGCTCAGAGAATTTAAGTAGCATCAAAAACAGTCCATTTGGTTACGACTTAGGAAACAAAAGCCAAAGTCAATTCAATGTGAACTCAGAAAGACGATTAGAACAGCCACCTTTTGATCCGCTTTATTCGGACTCAAACTTCAGAGCAAGATCGGCCAATTCATATGAAAATATTTCCAGATATCCTCCAGATTATTATCCACCTCAAGTTCAAACATTTTTTACACCGATAGATCCCAGCTTGACTGACATTCTACGCAGACCTCCAGTGGGACTCAGAAGCGCTCTAGGTGTTCCTCACTCGGCACCGAGAGTACAGTTTAACGAAAACGTTATTTATAATGAATTTCCTGCTAATCAATATGCTTATCAGGAACCACCTAGAAACAACAACTTTGCACCAGATACAAATCGAAGTAAGTTTACTTTTTTTTTAAATTTTAATCTTTTGTGGTGATGAAACAAGTTTTGAAATTTTTGTAAATTTACTTTTCAAAGAGGTTGTTGTAAAATCAGAAAAAATAATACCAGTTTTTCAATTAAATAATATCTTATTTAAATGTTTTAATACTTTTTTGATTTTTTTTAAATATAATTAAATAATATATATAAATTATATATAATTAATAATATAATAATATAATTCGTTTCTAAATTAATAGGGAAAAAAAAATTTACTAAATTTTATCAATTTTATTATTTTTTAAATCAAAATTTGATATAAATTTATGATAAGAAATTCAAAATATACAAGTACCTAAACTTTTTAGATAAACAAAAAAATTTTCATTTTTTGATATTTTAATTAAAGCTACCGTATTCCCTGGATCGATTATGCTGCACCACAAACTAAGACATACTTTTGGACCACCAAAGTAAATCTCGTCCATGCTAAAAAATTTCTGATTAAGAACGCATGGTCTAATAGTATTATCACAGGTTTAGGGTCGCATTAAACTCTGAAATTCTTATTAATTTAATGCGCTATCAAGAAATAAAAAGTTTGAGACAAAAAATAAAAATAATTTTTCTTATGATGCATTTGGTGCAGTACCATGAATTAAGAAAATAAAATATAAAAAAATTCATTTTTTAATTGAAACTTAGTCTAATCAGGTGACCTATTTTGTAAAAATTTTAAATAACAAATTATAGTGAGAAAATTCCAGATTTTGACTCACTCATTTAGAGCGACCAGTCGGCGCCCCTAGTGACCTCAATTTTTTATGACTTACCCACAACCAGCACCACTATTGTAGAGAATTTGACGAGCCAAGAACATAAACTTTATCAATGATAGAACATGTTACCTTGATGACAAAAAAGTGACAAAAGAAAGCAAAAATAAATATGAAAAATTTCTCCTCATTTAAGCTTATTATATTTTTACCTTTCTAAATGTATAAGATAGATGTCATATCTCATTCTTTAATTAATAAAATAAATATTGAAATATTAAAATAAAGATACAATTTTTTGAATTATTAAAAAATATCATAAAGACTATTCTTTCTGGATAAAAACTAGACACATTTTTCGAAAGCTTTTTAAATTCTCCACAAGTGACATGGGTGTCAGTGGGGGGAATTTTTAGAAATATAAAAAAGTTCAATTTTCAACAAAATTAAAAATCTTGGAAAAGACTAATTTGATTATCAAAAAGTTCAGAAAATTCCAAACTAAATGACACGTTAAATATTTTTGCTTTGTAAAGTTAGTGAGGGTTAATATTTTAGTTGGACCCTAATACAATTTAGAAAAAAATTTCAAAATAAAACAGCACTTCAAATAATTATTAATATTTACCCCAAATTTCTTTACTTTACTCTGAATTTTATTTTGTGTTTTTTTTCATAATAATTTAAAAATTACAGTAGAAATAAATACAGTAGATTTTTTTTGGAATTAAATTTAAAAATGTTTTTTTTAAAAGAGATAAAGCAAAAATGTGTTAAAGAGGTGACAAATATAAATCAAAAATATAAAAATTGTATATAATTGACGATACTTTTTAAATAATAACAAACCGTAAAAAATTATTTTAAGAATTACATATATTTTATAAATTACTAATTTATTTAAATTTTAATCTTTATTAGATATTTAAAGTAATTCATATGTTATTTAATTTGTTTCATTTTTCTTATTCTTTATTTTCTAAAACAAGAATATTTAACTAATTGAACTCTTTTTTTTTATTATATTTCTTGCCAATAAAACTTATATCAAATAAAAGCTTAAATAAAAAATTCACAGTTTTAGAAAGATTATCTTCATGATTTATTTATATTGACAAAGGTGAATCTAATAAATTTTTTTTAAAGAATAGCATATCTTTTAAAATAAGAAAAAAGTCTTGAAAAAATTAATTAATTTAAAAAAAAATTCTTTAAAAGATCAACCTTCAAACTCTAATCAAACAAATCGCCCAAGAGATACCAATCCTTTCGCATTCGGAACAAGCGGTGAAAATGATCAAAAATTACTAAAAGCCAGAGAATACCAGGAAGAACTAGGACGACAAGTTCGAGAAAAACAATTAAAGAAACAAAAAGAAAAGGAAGAGCATGAAAGATTAGATAAAAAATTATTATTAGAAAATGCTATCTATAATCCTTACGGCCGAGGTGGTGGTGGCGCTCCTATTAAAGATAAAGAAGGAAACACAGTTGCCAATTTAAGCCAAGTGCGTGCAGATCCTTTACAATATTCACCTCGGGACATGCCACCACCTCAATCGGTTATCAACAGCCTGTTAAATACGGGATCCAATTTGCCAAATTCGAGCAGAGTCAATTCTAATGATTTTTTGAATAATTCAGCGCCAAATACTAATAGAAAGACTGGTCCCAATGATGAGCAAAGTTTTGCTCGAGGAGGACATGGAATTTTCGGCGAAGGGAAATCCGAGGATCAAAAAAAAAAAGAGGACAAATATAAAGCCGAATTGCAGCAACAAATCGAGGAAAAACAAAGATTAAAAGCTTTAGAAAAGGAAAGACAAAGACTTGAGGATGAAAAGGAACAAAAAAGAATAGATGAAGAATTAAAAAAAATACAAGCCGAAGTTGAGGAAGAAGAAAGAAAAAAAAAGCAAAAAGAAGAAAATGAAAAAAATTTTGCTGAAAATGCCAAAAAAATTGCAGAAGAAAATCGAAAACAACAAAACAAACGCGTTCCAAATAAACCATTAAATAAACGAACTGGTCGAAAGCCATCGGCTAATGATGAGCCACCAATTAATAACACTCCTCCTATTATACAATCTGAATTCCGTACCAATAGTCCACCTGTACCTGCTGCAGCTAAAAAGTTAAACGGTGGTAAAGCACCAGTCAAGAAAAACTTAAATCCAGAAAGAACAAATGATGAAATAAATGAAGCAGAAAGAAATTTCACTCCACCGCCACCAAAGCCTGTAGCAAACAACAGAAATAAGATAAAATCGAGCACAACAGCCGATTACTATCTCACTGAGTCCCGATTAAATGTTTCTTCGCCGGTAAGTCAAAATAAAAATGCGAACTTTTAATTAAAAAAAGAAATTATTTTTTTTAAACAGACAGTAAAAAAAGTAAATTCAAATTTACCGCCTCTAGATGATAATGAAGAAAGAGAACCATCTAATTTAATAAATGATTATGAAATTGAAAACTTTAAGACAAATAACAAAAAGATAAATATAAATAAGAATAAAACGGTTTGAATTTTTTCTTTAATTCTTGATTGCTTAGTTTTAATCACTGTTTTAGAATTTTTTTTACATTTTATTTTATCAAAAAAATTATTTTGCCCAAAATCAATTATTAAGTTTTTTTTTAATATAACTTCATTGATTAATTAGGTAAGGTTAGGATTAAAAAAAACATACTTAAAATGAATATAATGTTTTAATTTTTAATCAAAATTTTTATTTTTTAAAGCTAAATAAAAGCGGAAATTTTTTCAGTCGTATATTATCGGGTCTCACCTGCTACACAACAGGAAGCTCTTTTGCCTGGTACTATTCAATTCTTTGAAAGTCTGAATAAATAAAAATTGTTTTTATAAGTCATGTTAAATCTTTATAAAAAAATGAAAATTTTAAAAATTGTTTGTTAATTGTTTTATTAATGATTAGTTCTAAGAAAAAAAGGCAGACCCAAATTATCAAAAATAATTATTGTAATCATAATCAACAATTTACAATAAAAGAATTTTAAAATTGATTTCTGGCAATTTAATAAAAAAATTTTGTATCTAATTTTTTCTAGATCAACTTCTAAAAATACACTTATCTTTATTTGCACTTAAATTAAGCACTTTTTATTTATTAACTTTGTCTATAATTACTTTTTTTTTAGATTTGTGTAATTGCTCCTTACAATTAATTCTTTTTTTTTTACTAAAAATACTTTAAAATCTCCCAAGCTTTTTTCAATTTTTTTGTTGAATAATTAATTTAGCAGAAAAACATTTGAATTAAGAAGCAAAAATGTTTAAAAAAAAGGAAAAAAAAATTAATTTAAAAATAGAAAATTAACTTATTCATGAGAAAAATTAATAAAATTCAAAATAACACATTATTTAAGAAAATCAATAATACATTCGTTCGATCTCTTTTTCTAGGGGAAACTTTTGTAACAATTTTTGATATTATAATTCAATATATACTTGGGCGGATAAAATTTTTGCTTTATTTAGTTTATAATGTAAACCATATCATTTTTTGTATGAAAATTATCTTTGATTTTCCAATCCTTTTTTTCTTACTCATCAAATAACTAAGCTATTAATACTTTAATTAAAACAATAATTTATTTAAATACTTTTAAAATTTTATATTTGCTATTTTATTCGAATAATATATTCAATTATATAACAGCCAATTTTCTTTTGATTTTAATTGTTTTTCTATAATTTATTTAATTTTAGCTCAAAAATAAAAAATATTCAATATTTTATTTCATTCATTTACAAAATTTAAACATCAAAAAATTTTTTGAATGAAATCTACCTATTATTATGTAAAAAAATTATTATTTTTTAATCACGAACATTTATAAAAAAAATAAAGGAAAAATTTTATATAAAGTTGAGGTTTGTAATTGATCGGATTGAAAAAATGAAGAATTTTTTAAAATTTAAAATTGCTGAAATTTAATATTGAAACCTATAATTATATGTTAATAAAAATCAATCAGTTTTGAAGCTTCCTTTTTTGCTTTTCAAATAATTTATTTCAGCTCTCATGATTTTTTTTTTAAATCACAAATGAGTGTTTTTACTTTTTATAGGTTTAGATTTAGTTTTAGATTAACACGACCTTTAAAAATTCTATTTGAATTATTAAATTTTTTTTAAAGGAACCTAAAGGAAGAAAAAATTATAATAATGCCGATAATGTCATTCCGACTAAGCCTGTATTGAAAAAATTGAGCAGACCGGTAAGAAATTTAAAATTGTTTTCTGATTAAAGAAAGTGGTGATTTTTTTAGCCTTCTCAAGTGTCTAAAGTATCGAATAGCGAAGTTTTGGCTCAATTAAGCAACTTGAAAAAGCACCTTCAAAGAGAACTTTCTGAAGTTGAAAATAAAGTCAACAATTCGGTAGGACTAATTTTAAATTTTTTGCTTACAATAACTTGATTAAAAAGAATGATCGAACAAGCATCGGACAATTAGCTGACATGAGAGAAAATCTTGAGAACATCCGAACCCCAATTGGTGACCGAGATGGATTCAAAACTTACCGAAAAGAAATATATAGTAATTGAAAATAAAAAAAAAAATTTAAATTTTTTGTTTAATCATCTTCTCTTCTAGCACCCCCTATACGTGGAAATTTTTACAGAGAAAATACAATTTTATTAGATTCAAGTCGAAGAGGTAACATGATTTAACCTAGAATTTTTTTTCTAATTAATAATTTTAAGATGATGACTTTTTTTCTAATGACTTGCAGAGAGAAGCTAATGAGAGACAACGAAACAGACTTAACTCAGTAAACTTTTTAAATTAAAATTTTAAAATTTTTAATGCATCGATTTAGATCGTTAACTTTGATAACAATGGTGATGATTTTAATGAAAAATTGTCAGCCCAAAACCAACTAAGATTAAAAAAATTAAGGGATATAGAGGGCAAGCATGAATAAAAATTAACAAAATTTTTATTTAAAAAATTTATTTTAGATGACAGTCTTTCAATGAACGATCCTAATGATGTTCTCAATAAGTTTATCAACAAAAATAATAGGTATGTTTAAAAATAAAATTTTTTTTTTTCTAATGATAGCATTTTTAAGACTCGTGGAGGAAATCAAAAATCTATAAAAAAACTATAACAAATAAATTTTTTAAAGCTTCTTTTAATATTTTTGAAAGTAATTCACCTTATTTTTGTTGAGTCATTTTTTCTATTCATTTTGTCACTCTTTTCTAAATACATGCTTAGAACTAAAAATCACTGTTTTAACTTAAGTATTCTAGACTTAACCTTTTTTTTTTGTATTTTAAAGTAACAAACTAAAGCTTTTTAAATTCTTCATTATTTGAAGAGAAAATAAAAGTTCTTTTATTTAGTCTTCCTTCTACTTTGGTTTAAAAAAAAATTTATTTGTTTCTAAAATATTTATTAAAAATAGAAAATTTAATCCGATAAATAAATAAATAATTTTTTTGTTTTTCAGAGCTCCGTCAACTGTTACAATACAAGATGATGCATGGCTAAAACAACCAGTTTAATGGTCCAAAAAAATACTAATGAAAAAAAGAGAATTAATATTCCATGTAAAAAGTTCAAATTTTTTAATAATTATCAAATTCTTTCAAAAGAAAGTAATAGGTTTTAATTGATGGATTTTTAAAATTCCCTGAAAATTACTTTTTTTAAAGATTAAATTTGACTTGATTTTTTTAATTCTAAATATTGGTTTTAATAAATTCAATCAATTTATAAAATTACTTTTATTTTTAATTAAAATAAGAAGCTCTTTCAATTTTTCAAGTTTGAAAAGTTCTCAAAGTTAAAATTATTTTTTTTTTACACTATTTGCTCAACTTTTACATTTAACAAAAAATATAAGCTTTCATTTAAATTTGCTGAAAAAAATCAGAAAAAGCATTTTTTTTAAAGTTAAGTTTAAGTTTCAAGGAAAATTCTTTATAAATATTCAATACAATCCAGATCTGGACTGTTCGCAGGCCAAAATAAAACTTCAATTTTTTGCTGTTGGAACCATTCCTTAATTTATCTGTTTCGATGACTAAGGGCTTTTGTAAATTTTTTTACCAACCATACCCATTTATTTGAGTTTTGTTCAAGTTCTCATTTTTGATGATATTTCTTATTAATAGAACTTGAAATTATATAAAAATACTAAAATTTTACAATCTAGACATCGGAAAGATGTTTTTAGAAAAAGACGAATTTATCTCAAATAAGACAAATAATTGAATTGTTTTTTACAGGCATCATGCCTGAATCTTAATCAACATTTTTCTCGAGAATAATTCTGAATTGTTTTAAGGACCGTAAAAGGGGGGCTAGATAAAATTTTTTATGCCCAGGGTAAACAATTTTTCAGGAAAATCAAAAAAAAAACAGTAGTTGAGCACCTCAAAATATCGAATGCTTTAGTTTAATCTAAAAATTCTAATAATAGAATTCAAATTTGACAAATTTGTTAAAAATCACATGATTTGAAGAGATTTTTTAAGATAAATAAATCAATAATGTAAAAAAGTAAAACCATAGATTTGTTCAGAATTTTTTCTAGATTTAAAAAAAAAAAAAAAGGGGGTTAATAATTGATCCCTCGGAGGAGTTACAATTTAAACCAGAAAAAACACTTTTTTTTCTTTTTTTTAGCCAACAAAAACCGCCACACCCTTTTTTTTTGTAAATTACATTAGCATGTAGAGAATTTTATGCTCTGTCAGAATATATATACTTTTTTTCTTATATTTAAGTTTTATCTTTGAGATTTTGAGTCTTAAAGAACAACAACTTTTTAAAGGGTTTGCTATTTTTGGAACCCTGGGTGTAAAAAATTTTTATCTAATCCACCACAGAAAAAAATTTTTACGAGGTTTTCGAGGGCGTAGATTGCGAATTTTGAGTCAAAAATACAGAATTCAGATAGCACTAAAGTTTTGAATTTCGTGAACTTTACATTTATTTTATTTACTTTGAAACCATATATTATCTATTTTTTAACTTTAAAAACCCTATTTTAGATTTCACACTTAATTCACTTTATTCTAAAAATATTTAAAAAATTTTAACTAATTTTTTCTTACCAAAAATAAACATACTTATACAACAAAAAATCCGAACAAGTCTTACAAGTCATGACTTTTAAACAACTCTGAAACCAAAATTTTTTTATTAAATAGTATAGAAAAATATACATATTGTGGAGATAAGTTAGAATAATAAATAGAATAAGTATAGAATAAAAATTTTTTTTATACTTAAAAAGTATAACATTAAACATTTAATGTTATACAATAAATGATAATATAACATTAAATAATATATTATCATTTATTTATAAAATATTTATAAAATAAAATATAATATTTATATAATATTTATTAGATAAAATATTTTAATTTTTTAAATTTGAGCAAAAAAATCAGATTAATTACATTTTTTAATTCTTGCTAAAATTCTTTCTTTTTATTGTCTTTTTAACAAATAAAATAAAACATAAAAAAGGACAATGATTGTGTTTAAAACTTCAGAGCAAGCATTAACAGACACATTAGGTTTAAATGAGCTAAATGCTATCGGGAAATGAGCTAAGAGATTTTCTTCAATTAAATGAAATCAAGATAAAAACGATTGTTTCAAAAAGAAAAAAAATTAAAAAATTAATTTATTTTTTGACATTCAAAAAACTTTCTAAAAATAAAGTCTTTTAAATAAATTTATTCAAAAATTGATTAAAATCTGACTGGTATTTGAAAATTCAAATTCAATCAAACCACAGTGCCCCTTGATCTTTTAAAAAAACTCATTAGATTCAAACAGAAAACGATTAAAAATAAAGCGATTTATTTAATTTAATTTAATTAATCGCTTTAATTTAAAACAAAAAAAAGATTTTTATACTTTTTTCTATGCGTGATTTTAAATAGTATTTCTCTAAACTGAGATCCATTTAAAACATAGAGAAAAAAATTAACCGAGAAATTAAGATAATAAAAATAGCCAGCGATTCTTTGCATTAAATGATGATTCAATTCTTTGATTGTGTACCCTGTAAATGCATTATTGGAAGAATGATTGGAACTATTGATTGTGAGTGTATGATTAGAATGAGATTCAATAGAGCTTACAAAAACGGAATGAATTCGTGAAATAGCCATCGGACTGTTTAATAAAATAAAAGTAATTGAAATAATAATTAGCATTCGAGTTGTTCTTGAGTACATTTTGGCTCTTTTAAGCTCGGCTGATCTTCTAAGCAACGATGTCAGAGCCGAAAATTTGCGAAAAAAAATAAAATTTGTTTTTTTCTGAGTTGGTATTGGGGACTCGTTTTTCTCATTGAACGAACTCAATTCCGGATATGAAATTTGTTTTTTAAGTTCAATTTGAGGCTTTAGGAAATTTTCTCTTATGATCGAAACAGTTTTTCGTCTACTACTCAGTATTACGGAATTTTTTGGCAAAAATTCATTAATTTCAATTTTATCATCAATTTTTGCACCCAGAAAACTAGCATCTGTTGAAAATTCATCATTTTTTCTTTTTCTCTCAAATCCATTTTCTAGGTTCAAATTTTTCATCAATTTACAGTAAATGGATATATTGGTGAACAAAATAATCACAAATGGTATCAATATAGTGACAAATACGTCTATTATGGCCATGAATTGAACAGTTTTGTGCCATTTTTCCTTTATTTCGCATCGTTTTTGATTATCGTGTTCGTGAACATGTGAAGAAAAGTAAGAAAAAGAGTAAAAAAATACAGAAAATATGAAAAAAAATGCTACTGAAAGCTTGTTCCGTGACTGATTACATAAATCATATTTTTTAAGTGGAAATTGAACAACAATGTACCGTTCGATGCTAAATAAAATCACATACCTACAAAAAAATTAAATATTTTTAGAAAATTTCTATTAAAAAAATATTTTTTAACCTCTTAGTTTCTATTTTTTTGTAAATTTTTATTTTTATAAATTGATATCAAAAAAAAAAAAATTTTTAGATCTTGTTTTAAAACTGAAAAATAATTTTTAAGAGATTAAATTTTTTTATTTAAAAAATATAATTTATCAATTGTAACATATAAGTTAGGAAAGATGAGGGCTTATTAATCTAGTGTTAATACTTATTTTGTTGCAAGATACTAGCAGAGAAGTTCTTAATTTAAGATTGGATGTATCTTGATTTTTTCATTTTTGTAAGGTGTACCATCAAACAAACTATAGATTTGTTTCTTAAACAAAGAAAAGACAAAAAGTAGTTTTGTAGGGCTGGAGTATTGCAAAGTTCCAGAAAGCTCAGTCTTTCTTCGTCTTCATATCCATATGGACATAATATTATATAATAAAAATATGCACTTTTTTCATGGACAGCTTATCTTCAAAATGATATAAATATCTTAGAAAAATTCCCAAGAAGAGTCATCACGATCAAAATTTTAGAAACGACAAAACCTTTTTTTTAATTTAATGATTAAGATATCTAGCATTAACAATAAGAAATTTCATGAAAAAAAAAGTATTTTTTTGTTTTTTATCTGAGCATATGAATTAAAATTTGTCAATTTAGTAATCGATGGTCGTTTTGGATAATTGAAGTTAATGATCAAACTTAAATAATCATGATAAAAAATTATAATTTTAAATTAATAAATTTAATAAAGAAATTTTATGCATTATTCTAGGTATACAAAATTTTTGCATGCTTCTATTCAAGTGAAAAATTGAAAATAGAATAGTTACTCTAAAAAATATGTTTTTTCATTGAATTTTAGAATAAAAATTATTTGAAAGGCTTATCATGATTTTTTGTCATTTAATTATTAGAATAAAACGTGAATAATTGATTATTTATCAAAATTGCTCTCTACATTTTAAATATGATCTATTTTATATATTTGTTTTAATTAATAAATTTTTTTTTCAATATTCAAAATTAATCAACAACTAATTTCCTTTTCAAAACTGATTGAATGCCCATGATATATAGTTATATATATGCATAAAAAAATCAATGAGTTAAATAGTAAATTAAATAAAAAGACAAAATATGTCATTACCTAAGCTTTAAAAATTATAATTAATCTAAAACGAAGAATTTGATTTGATTAAATAATAATAATAATAATAATAATAAAGAGTAACTACAGTAAATGACCCATGTTTGGTCATTTACGAAGCTTTTTGTTCCATCCTTTCACCATTCTATTTGTAAAAAAGTTTTCTCTTTTCCTACAATTTGTTCGTTGCTGGCTTAAACGATGTGGACTACCTCTAATGGACCCGGCCGGTCCAGTCTGCGTGAGTGAGTTAGCAGTCATGTTTGGATGAAACCAGTTTAGTTTATTGTAGCCCCTGCCAAATTTAAACATCTTAATCATGTCTCCTCTTGCTCTCCTCTCAGACAACTTTTGCAGCCTTAATTTTCTTAATCTCTCCTCATTTTTCATATGCCTTAGATGATGGCTTGACTCCGTAGCCCTTCTTTGTACCATTTCAAGACACTTGATATCCTTGCTATTGTAAGGAGACCAAACTTGTGTAAAAATTTCAGATTTGTTTACAAACCTATAACTTAATTTTGACTACTATTTTTTAAGTCAAATTTAGTATTTTTTTTATAACTTTTAAATACAATAAAAATTCTTTAACTTGATATCTGTGTAATTTTTTTTTATTATTATATGAACAATACCTAATAGAGTTTCATTACTCAAATTTAAAAAAAAAAAAACAGAATTCATTTTAAATATTGAAGGGACTATTTATTTCTTAAAGTTGATCTTTCAAAAATGTAAAACTTAATTAATAAAAAAGAGACTTAGGAAAACTCTTATATTTGATTAAAGATCTAAAAATTAAATTTTAAAAGGCCTTGAGAAATTTTTATTTTTATTTAAATTAAATTTTATAAATAATCCTTGGCTATAAAAATTCTGGAAATGATTTTTTTTAAATTAAATAGTCCAACTTTTAAATTTTTTTTTTAAATGGATCAAAAAAACATCAACAATTATTTAACTGCATTATTGTAATTTTAGATTGTAAAATTTCTTTGATAATTGCGTAAAACCTTGCAAACTAACCTATCGGGTTCTGGTGTAAATGGTTGAGTTAAAAAATTAATAAATATTTTAAATTTTTTTTTATATATAGATTAAATTTAACTCAGGGTAATAGCAAAATTCTGCATTTGATTTTGTGAGCTTTAAGTGTTTTGATCTCTAAAATTATACAAAATATTTGAAACAATATAATTAAATTTGACAACTCTTGAAAAAAGACGTAAAAGAGGTGATCTAATCCAAATGTACAAATTAGTCAAAGGTATGGAAAATATAAGTTTAATAAACGGAATTAATTATGCGAAAACAACAACAGGGCCAGCTAGTAATCTGAGAAGACATGACAAGAGGCTAGTAAGAGAACTAAACAAGAATGGTCCGCATCGCTTTAACTTTTTAACAAACAGAGTAGTGGACATATGGAATGGTTTGTCAACACGAGCTATAAATGCGGTTTCACTCAATGGTTTCAAGGCAATAATCGACAAAGAAGTTTTTGGAATAAATAGAAGCAACGACTGCTAAGGCTCTTAATGGGCCAGACGTCATATTTGGCGTTGGTATAGCGTTCATTCGCTGTACAGCAATTTATACTACTACTACTCCTACTACAATAAAAATTAAAGGAAACTAAACAAGCTTATGAAGCAATTTTTGGCATGGATTAAAATTAAAAAAAAAATTACATAGTTTAAACTCATAAGCTTATTTATTTTTTAATATTTTCTTTCTATGAGACTATATGATAAATTAAAAAAAAAGGATACTCTGGTAACTGTTAAAATCATGTTTGAAATTATATTTTGATAATTATAAGGTTTTTTTTTAATTTATTTTATAAGCCAAGGGGTTAAGTTGAAAATGAAATTGAAAAAAAATGGGTTGAAACCGAGTCTTAGGTACTGGGCTTATGCCAATTTATACACCAGACCCACGGGATATTTTGCAAGGATTAACGGTAGGTCTTACCATTCCCCATAGTATTAAAACCCAATTCATTTTCCACATCATTAACAAAAAAATGGGTTCTCTAGTTAAGATTAATCATTAAGGCTAAATCAAAAAACTAAATCGATATCTCAATCTTTTAAATAACTTATTAAAAAATCCAGTTAAGTATTTGAAGATAAGAGAGAATAAGTATTTTAAAATAAAAATTGTTTTCAGATAAAGTTATTAAATCGATTTTCTAATTGATTCGAAAAATAAAATATTAAATTAGGTTTAAATAATAAATTAGAATTACAAATGAGAAACCAAGAGTTTTGAATTTTAATCTTATCAAATATTTATGAAATAATTGATTCTTGATAATTTTTGAAAAATTAAAAAAAAAGTTGAAAAATTGAGTATTTTTTTATTTTATTTTCCTTTTAAGTCGCTGATGAGGCGTTTATCAAATAAATATGGCCATTTTCTTAAATATTCAAAAATTATTCAAAAAAAAAATTAAAAAATTATTTCTAGTTTGTGTTCTTTAAAAATTTGAAATAATTTTACTTACCAAACTGATAAAAAGCTAAATACATACGTAAAATAGACAGTGAATTTACAAACAAAATCGAATGTATTGAACAAGTCATAATTAAAAATATTAATATTGGCGAAAAACAGTGTTATCAAAAAACCATTGTCACATAGAGCCAAGGCTGATAAGATAAAGTTTGAATGTTTGTGACTTAAAAGGAAAAAAAATAAGAACAAAATCTTTACTTCCCTGTTGAACTTACTGTAATTTTGTGAACAAAAAAATTCCAAACGATATGGTATTGCCGATTAGACCAACAACAACTACAAGCACAATATAAAATGGTTCTATCTGAATCAACAGTCTTATTAAAATTATCTGAATTAATTCTGTCATTTTTTTATTCTAAAAATAAATTTATTTGTTGGCAATTTAATAAAAAGAAAAAAATAGTTCTTCAGAAGCATCTTTCAAGATTATCTCAATTCAATCTTTGAAATTCTGATAATTATGTAGACAAGAGCAATCATAAAAAGAAACGGAATAAAAATTTTAATCTTTCCGTTTCTTATCTAAGAATATCAAAAACATGTTTCAAGCATATTTTGATATAAATAATTCCTCTAGATCAATTAATAAAATGTTTATTAAATATTGCTTTTTGAGATATGTTACGTAAACATCTTTAAATTGTAAGCATTTAGCCTCGTTGAAATTTAATTTACATCAATTTGAATCTTATTTGATCTTATGATAACTTCAACTGGCATTCAATTTTGAATTATTTTGACTTTTTTGTTTAATTGATTTAAAATTTAAAATTACAAAATTCGATAAGAAAACTAAAGGATGTGAGTCATTTTTATTCTGCACAAGTTCATCAATATTCAATTTTTAATCTAAGTCTCTTCAATTCCTGGCGAAATTGCATTAGATTTGGAATTGAAAAAAGTGATGAAATTATTTAATTAATAATAGATTAAAATATTGTTTGAATCAATTATCATTTATCAGAAACACTTAAAGAGCATAATTTTTGTTAATAATAATTAAATTTTGCTAAAAATAAAATGATATCATCAGCGGTTTGATAGCAGAATAATAATTTTACTAATTTAATTAAAATCATTAAATTATTTTCAACATCGAATATTGGCAAATAAATTAAGATGAGATATTTTTAAAAAGATTTATTTTTCCATAAAAAAAGTAAGTTTAAAATTTTAAATTATCCTTTTAATTATATTCCCAGTTTTGCATGCCATATTTGGTTTGGTTGCCTATAAATCAAACATTATTAAATCAAATATTATTTTTGAGTATTTTCGAGGTAATAGATTATGAATTTGAAGTCAAAAAGCAGGCAGTAGCCCAAAAGATTAGCCGATAATTTTAGCCCTAAGTTAGGCATTTTTTTTAATCTAAGAAAAAAGTCTAAATTAAAAAAGATTTTGTAAAAATATTCTTATAAAGATTCCTTAAAATATGTTATCAGTTCAAATATTTTATATATTTCAAGAAAATTAGGTTCTTGTCGATAGTGTTATCAGATAATAAGTTACTATTCTATCATTTACTAGCATAGCGGTTGTATTGACAAATGTAAATAATTTTACATTTTCATTTTTTCTAAAATTTTTTTGTGTAATATTTTTTGTTTTCATAAACGATAAATATGAACCTTTTTTTTTTTTTTCCTTATTCACTCCTTGTGGAGCATAGGGTCATAACTTTTGATTTCCACTCAAGTCGATCTTTTGCCTTTACCCTTGCTTCTCCCCATGTCATACCCATTTCGATGAGCTCTTTTGTGATTGTTGACCTCCATGTTACTGCTGGTCGTCCTACCTTACGTCGCCCTTGAGGTGTCCATTGAAGGGCCCTTTTTGGTATCCGTGTTTCTTTCATTCTAAGTACATGCCCAAGCCGTCTTTTGCAGTCTTTTGTTCTTAATGCATTGACTTAATGGCTCTGAATTTGTTCTTCTGTATAGGTCAGCATTTGACAATGTCTCAGGCCAGTGTATCCCGAGAATCCTCCGCAGGTTTCCCGTGTGGAAGCTGTTAAGGCTTTTCCTGTCAGATTCACTTATCCTTGCTAAAGCTTTTTGATTTCCATGCTGGTCTGAGTCTAGCAAAGACACTCTTTGCTTTAGCAAGTCTATTCTTAATGTCTCTGTGTGTTCCCAACGTTGTGCTGATAGTGCTATCTAGGTATGTGAATTCTTTTACACACTCGATTTGTGTACCATCGATGATGATCGGGGTATCCAATTTGGTGTTTATGCACATAACTTTCGTTTTGGCTCCATTAATTTCGAGTCCAGTTGGTTTAGCGTTGTTCGCCAAGTCTTGCGTCTTCATATGCATATGTGCTTCTGTATTAGATATTAGCACCAGGTCATCCGCAAAGTCTAAGTCTTTAAGTTTTACAGTTAATCCCCATTGAATACCTCTCGCACTAACAGTAGTTTTCTTCATGACAATATGAACCTTTGATAACCTAAAATTTTCTATGAAAACTTAAATAGTAACATAACAGTTGAAATAGCAATAAATATTTTTCTTTAATTTTCTTTTTGTTTTCCATCTTTTATAAGTTTAGTATCCATCAGCATAAAGTTTACAAACTGAACTGTATACTTCAGGAAGATCATTAGTGTTGGATATGGTCAAGACAAACCGGTCCAATACACGGACAGTTTTTTGCGGTCATTTGGCCGGTCAGCTAGGCGGTCAAATTTTTGGACCGCCAAAATAAACGGTCAACAAAAACCGGACGGTCTAAAAAACGGCCTAATAAATACGGACGGTCAAAAATACGGCCAAATTTTTGGCGGTTAGCCACTTAAATTGATATTTTTTTCGAAATAATATTTTTAATTTTTAAAAAAAATAACTAATTAAAATGATAAAAAAAAATAAAAAAAATTTCTTTATTTACTTTAAAAAGTTTTTTAAGATTTTTTATTTTTATTTTCAAAATTTTACAAAAAATTTAGTGACTGCCCGCAAAAAAGTTAGCCGGTTTTTTGGCCGCCCGTATTTTTTGGACCGTTTATATTGGCGGTCCACAAAAATAGACCACCTAGCTGACCGGCCAAATGACCGCCCGCTTATAGGTTATCCGGCTAATGGGGTCACGGTTACGGTTTCTGAAAATTTTGGCGGGTTAAGTGTCCGCTTGTACGGATCCCAACACTAGTTGATATAGATTAGAAATTAGAGTGGACCAATAACCAAACCCTGAGGTTCTCCACTTGTAACATATTTCCATTCAGGAACAAATTCGCCAACTACAACGAATTCGCTTTCTGATAACCACTATCGGAATTCCGTAGGCTTTCAATTTAACGATAAGTAGTTAATCAGAGACTTAATCGAATGTTTTTACAAAGTCCAAGAAAAAGAACAGCCGGCTGCTTACGCCTCACACAATTAGTAAGAAAATCAACCGTTTCAAGGAGAAACTCGTGTTTCTTGAATGATAAAAGATTGTGGTATTCCAACTGCTTTCGAATTTAATCTTTTACAAGCAATTCCATTACTTTGCTAAGAAGAGAGGCAACCGGACGATAATTCCCCATAACTGCAGTTCTGCTGACACTTTTAAAAATAGGTGTTACATTTGCTTCTCTCTATTCATGAGGTAAGGAAGGGTATTTAGATTCTTTTCATTTTTTACCCCTCTTTTATTTAATCTGACATAAAAATTTTTATAAAATTTTAAATTTTAATTGGATTAATTATTTATTAAACTAAATGCGATTTAAATAATTTTTTTTTTTTTTGATTTTTTTTGATTTTCTTTGTAAAATTGTAATTTGTATTTTTGTGTTTCCTCTTCAACTTGCCTATGAGGCTTAAAATTTTTTTTTTAATAAAAATAAAAAATAAAAAAAATAAAATTGAAACAACTATCTAAGAGTATATTGATATATAAAAGGTGAAAATCAATCGACAAAATAGCCAGCATACAAAATCCTTTAAGAATGAATTTGAATTATAATTTTCATAATTTTAAATTGACAATTAATATAATTATATTTTTTTATTTTTCTTACTGCTCACACAATAAAAATTTTTGGGCTGGAAAAAGTCCAACCTAGACCTTTCAAAATTGTGCCTGGTATTAGAAATCTCAATTTTCTTTCAAGATTAGCAAAAATTGGTATCCTTTCGCTTGAAAGTGAAAGGAAAAGAGGGGACGCAATCGAACTTTTCAAAATGTCAGTAAACAGAGCATTGTTCATCTACATACCTTCACAGTTTCAAGATAAGCTCCAAAAATTATCAGCTGATATTAATATGATAGCTTTTTAATAGAACCGAAAATTATTATTAAAAAAATAAAATCAAACTTTTAAAAAATGCAACTTTAAAATTGTTTATCTTTTTGTTAAAAAATAGAGCTGTTTACTTCTCTTTTTTTTTCCGTCACCAAAGAAAATTCGAAAAGATAAAACTCAAATAATTTTTTATCTCTGTTTTTAAAAATTGAAAAAAAGCGATAAACTGATTTTTTGTTCATTAAAAGTGTTTTTAATTCTTATCATTCAATTGTAACGTAAGTAATAGTCAAATAAAATACATCTAATACTTCCAAAAATAATATTATTAACTGCTTAGCTTTGCATAAGTCCATTCCTCCATTCATTCATTCCCTTAATTTTTAATAGAATAATTTTTTTTTATTTTTACTCCTATTTTAGAAATAATGAAGAAAACACCGACTCTTAAAAAAAACATTCTAGTTTAATGATTGAGTTATTTATAGTCGTCATATTTTTTTGTGTTAAATTTATTTATCGAATTTTTTTTTTCATTTTCAATATTTTATTCGAGGAAATTTTTGGGTTTATTATGTCAAATCTGTTGAAATTAATAAGTTTGAGGCCATTTATTAGGGTAATTAAAGTTAAACGAACCAAAAAATATTTCGATTAAGAAGATCTTAATAAATATATTAATTTAATAATAATAGATAATATTAATATAATGATAAATAAGTAAAGATTTTCAAAGTTAATTGAGAAACAAACACTTTAGTTGTTTTTGAAGTATTAATATCCTTCTGTTAATTTTCTAATTAAAAATTCATAATTTTTGTTAAATAATGTTTGTTTTTTTTTTAAATTCAAAATTTTTAAGAATTTTCTTTTATTTTCTAAAAAATTATTTGAGAAATTTTCTGTTCGGATTTTCTCTGGTATCGGAAAAAAAGAGAAGTAAACAGCTCTAATAAAATAAAATAAATCAAAAGAGTAAAGAAATTATCAATTTTGAAAATGCAAAATTCTAAAAGAATGAGTTTATTTTTTTCGGCTGTTATTTACCTGTATTTTCAAAATTATTAGTTTACTGTCTATTTTTTTATTTTTTTGCTAAGAAAATAAATTGTCTTATGTTAGCAAAAATTTTTTTTTGCACTACTTAGTTTATTGCTTAAAATTATTGTTTTTTGCTAAGTATTTTTATTGTTTGAAAAAAATAATTCTTTTACATTATAAATTATTATTCTGTTTTTGAAAGATTTTATCATATGCCAAAATGTTTGATTCATCGTATTTAGTGATTACTCTTAAAGAAAAATGCAAAGAATATAAAATTTCTTATCAAGGTACTAAGGCTCAATTAATAAAAAGATTAAACGATTATATCACTCTAAATGGTATTAATGTTGGTCAAGTTGAAAACGAAGAACAAGTAGAAGTACGTAGTGAGGAAGAAGAAGAATTTACAGATGTTCAAATAAATTTTTTTTAAGCAATAAAAATACTTAGCAAAAAATAATAATTTTAAGCAATAAACTAAGGAGTGCAAAAAAAAATTTTTGCTAACATAAGACAATTTATTTTCTCAGCAAAAAAATAAAAAAATAGACAGTAAACTAATAATTTGAAAATACAGGTAAATAACAGCCATTTGGTAGAGGAAATAAATAAAAATGGAAAAAGAACAAGAGTTCTAGCACACTATACATTTACTCGTGAATTTGAAAGCATTGATCAAGCGTATAACTTTCTAAAAGATGATATAGAAAACAATTGGTCTAGAATTAGAATGCGTAAAACAAATGATGGTACTAAGGATTGTTTTAGTTGTAGTACAAAAATGTGCCGTTCTAAATTGTATATTCTTTTTCATGACGAAGAAGAAAATGTATCGCTTTGGAATAGTGATATTCCACATGATCATTCTTCAGTTGAGGATGACGATGGTAAAGTTTATGGAATTAACCAAGTAACAAAAGAACAAATAGGAATTCTATATCAATTCCGAGTCAAAACAGCTACTAATATTTTATATTCCCTTCGGGAACAAGTATCTCAGTTTAAAGAAAAAAAATTTGACGACGATCCAGATGTGATTAATCCGTTATACGTACCAGGGCTTAAAATACCAACTAAACTTCAAATAAACAATTATTTGCATAATACTTTTAAACCGAAGATTGATTTCAATGAGGATAAAAAAAAGACTAAATTTAGTTACGGTGACTTACAACTGTGGATTGAAAATAACTTATCTGTGCGTGACAACGAACATGAAACCTTTGTTTTGGATTATTTAATTGATTTTAACTCGTTAATACCTAGTGCTAGTAAAATACGACTTACATTATCGACAAAAAATCTATTAAAAATCGCCTCACAAACAGATCATTTATGTGCTGATGCTACATATAAACTCACCTGGCATAATTTTCCTGTATTTCTTACAGGTATTTTTGTAATCAAATTATAACTTAATTAATTAGTAAACTTTTTTTATACAGGTACAACTGATCATCAGAAAAACAGATTCAATTATAAAGCGCTTTGGTAAAAGGTCTAGTTTGTTTATCTTGACAACAAAAGAAAATGAAGTCTTAATTAGCAGTAATTATATAAATAAAAACTATTCAAAAGTCAAAGGCCTAAATTTTGATTTACTAATGGAGTATAATGATAAAATAGAAATAATTGATTTTAACACGTATAATTGGGCAACAAGGAAATGTAGCTGCTGGTTCTATCTAAAAAATTACCATTGTTATCATCTAATCTCAATAGCGGTAAATCAAAATCTCCTAACTATTCCAAAGCGTTACATAAAAACAGCAATTGAACCAAAAAAGAAGGCTGGTAGGATAAATAAAGCAAAACAAGCGTTAAAAAAACAAAATTAGTTATTTTATTAAAATTAAACTTGAAAAAAAGCTGTAAATATTAAACTAATTTTTTTGATAAAAAACTAATAAAAATTAACATTATTAGTTACAAATAAGTTTTTAAGCAAAAAACTAAGTAAAATAAACAAAAAATAAATATATTTGACAATTTTTTTAGCAGTAAACTAATAATTTTAATTTCACAGCTAATATTGAATCATTTTTTTCAAATTAATGTTTAGAAAATTAAAAAAAATTTATAATTTTTGGTTCCTAATAAACAACTATTATAACAATGAACAAGACATGTTGTCGTCCTGTTAAAAATCTTGTTGTCTCTGGAAATAGGTCTATTTCAAAAAGTCCGGGACTTTTTGGCTCACCAATCGTTACACCTTCTGATGGATTTGGGTCATTATCGGTCATAGCTGAAAATCAAAACCCGTTTTCATTTATAATTAACCATCCGCCATCTCAGGAGAACATATCAATTTTCGATTTGATGAAATCAAAATTTTGGTCAAACGACAATCTCAAAATTGATGAAAAACTGATTGAATTTAATGTAAATATGATATTATCATGTGGTTTTTCAGTCATATTCGAAAAAAAAAAACTTCAAAAAATCCAACTTTGAATGTCCAGTGTGCAAAGATCATAGCATTTCTTCTCAAGACTGCTTGAATATGACAAGAAATCAACTTGCTTTAGTTGACAAATTATTTGAATTGAAGAAAAAAATATTTGGAGAGTTGATAAATAAAATTCAAGTATACAGAAATGATCCTAATCATTATATTCAAATGAGTTTTGATAAAACTAGAAATGAGATTGATCTCCGGAGAGAAGAAATTAAATTAATGTTTAATAAACAAATTGATAAATACTGTGACGATTTGTTGGAAAAAGTTGAATTTAAAAAAGATACGAAAGAAAAAGAAGTCAGTGAGAAAATTAAAGATTTAGATTTAACTAAAAATCAAATTGATTCAATAAACATTGACCAAAGTTTAGATGTTTATTCTAAAATAAATATTTTAAAAAAGAATCAAATTTCTATTGACAATGGAATCAAATTGGTGTCAGAATTTGAAGATTATTTGACTGAAGCTGAATTCAGATTAACAGATGGTAGCAAAGATATTGATTTAAAAAAATTATTTGGAGAGCTTTTATCAAAAGAAAAAACTAATTATATTTTTGAAATTGATGAAATTTGTAGTAAAAATAGAAACGAAGCAACAATTCAATTTGTAATAAATGACATTTCTAAATTTAAGGACTCGAATAATTTTAATTTTTATTCAAAACGATGTAAAGCGGGGGATTTCGAATGGTCCATATACATAAAATTAAGATGTACTGACAATAAAGAAATCACATTGGCATTTTATCTGCAGTGTAATTCAATTGAAGGACTAAGTAAATTTCCAGTAGATGTCCAAGCACAATTTTCACTTGTTGATACATTCAATCCAAATAAAAATCTAATTAAATCTCAAAGTTTTATCTTTCACAACGAAACTAATCAAGGATTTGATAGTTTTGTTAAATTTTATAAATTTTCGGATCTAAAAAATACCTATTATAACAATGGAGAAGACTCGATGACTTTCAAAGCAAATATTGTTTGCAAAGATGGATTTCCCGGTCAATTAAAATTTGATATAGCATCAATGGAAAAAAAAAGATATAATCGAATATTCATCGATGAAGAGTGAGCATATTCATTGTTTTATCGATGAAAAATAATTTTTCATCGGTTTTTCATATATTTCAATAATTTTTTTAATATCGAATTAAAATGAGTTAAAAGTTATTGATCAATTGTTAATAACTTTTAATTATTAAAAATTGATCAAGATAGCTTGGATAATTAATTAATAAAGATTAATTAATCTTTATTTTAATTTAATTTATATAATCTTTATGAAAAAAATACAAAAAATATTTAAGTCTGTTTAAAAAATTCGAAATAATCATGTTAAAAAAAATTTTAATCTCATAAAAAAAAACAAAAAATCTAATTACACAAAACCTAGCAGTGGTAGTAGTAGTATTAGTACGCTGTTATCAGTTACCTGACGGAGTGCCTAATTCACATTACGCTCAATTGACAGCATTTTATCACAGAATATTGACTATTTGGGATAAATAGTCTAATAAAATTAATTTTTGATTTGTTTTTAAATTTTAAAATATGTAAAAAAATAAAATAAACAAGTTCGACAACAATAAAGGCGATTGCATAAAATAAAAGTAGAAGTAAAGCTGACTTTTAATTAGCTAGGGATTAAAAATTTTTGATTTGCTTATAAAGTTGTCTAAACCTTCTTTGAACTTCACTGTCGTTGAAGAGTCGACTAATTCTTGGCTGAGTAAATTCCAGTAAGGTACGATACGATTTGTGAAGAAATGTTCGCGACGGCCTTTCAGCTGGCTCACAGGTTGCTTATCTTTTGTTTTGTCTTCTTATGCCAGCTGAGGGCCCGTCTAACCTAGTTGCTGGGGCAGATACAACAGGGACCGTCCAGTTGACCTTATCTAGACCTCTTTGAATTTTAAAATAAGCAATTAAGTCGCCTCTTATTCTTCTTGTGTACAAGTCTGTAAGTTCAAGATGTTTCAACCTCTCTTCATTTGGTTTGTTTCTCAGCTCCGGGACTAGTTTAGTCGCCCCTCTCTGAACATCTTCGAGTACTTTTTGGTCACCCTTTAAGTTTGGGTTCCAAACCGGCACTGCAAAATCAAGATGTGGTCTGATATAAGTATAGATGTAGGATATAAGTTCAGAGTATAGAACTCTGAACATATCTCCATCAACGTATGTAAAAGTCCGTCCAATCATACCTAATACGGAGTTAGCTTTGCTGGCTGCTTTCATGACTTGATTTTTCCATTTTAGGTCTGATGATATGATGATTCCTAGGCCCTCTCTTGTTCTGATCGCTCCAGAATGTGGGTTTGATTTTTCACTGTGTCCAGCATGCTAAAATTAATGGGCATGTATTGTTTTTTATCGTTTAAGACCATCTTTTTGCATTTTTGGCATTGAATTTTGTGCACCTCAATTCCGTCCATTTTGACAGTCTGTCGAGATCACATTGAATGGATGCTATTGCGTCAGTGTCTGCAATTTTTGAAATGACTTTTGTGTCATCGGCGTACATTTTGCATTGATTCTTTATTCCTTCTGGCATGTCATTAATGAATAATCAAATTAAATATACAATTTTTTTATAAATTAAGAGAAAAAATTTCGAACTAATATTATTGACATAAACGGTTAAAAAATTTTAGTTTATAGTTGCTAATCGTTTAACAATAATTTTAAAGTTCTCTTTGCCGTATTGTCCAACAACATTGGCAATTCCATGTTCCTTCTTCTGAACTAAACATACTTCCAAGATTATTCTTTTCCTCGGTTAGTTGAAATGCAGCAGTTTCTTGACGCTTTTCACTTTGAATTTTCGAACTTCTGAAAAAAATTCTTGGTGTTGTCCTCTAGTCTTAACTTTGCAGTTAAAATCTCTGTTTTTGGTGCCCTCTTAGGGAAATCGTTCGCTAAATATAAAGCTTGTTTGTGATTATAAAAATCAAGTTCCATTACTTGCGTAATACGATAAAAGACACACGTATGTTTTAGGCACATCAAGGACTCTCTTTAGTCGCATTAGAACTCTGAAGTTATTCTCTTTAATTTTATAGTAATATTAAATGCTGTAGGGATTAAATTTGATCTTAAGCTCATCTCCTTTTCAAGTACCTTTTTGAGCAACGGCTTCGATCTGACACAGAGATTACTGCATCGAGATGATCATCTAGACTGCAATTATTACCCAGTCGAAACTGGTCCCTCTATTTTTTATGATGAAAGAGGTTTAAACATTCGCCTCGTATTTCAGAGATATTTTGAAGATTTTTTCACCCTCAGCGGGTTTTGAACCCTCGATCCAATGCTTGCACGACTAACACGCAAACCAGGCTTTTTGGTACAAATCAAAATATAATAAAATTACAGATTTTATACTTTATTTCCACATTACGTAATTCTCTTGACCTAAAACTTGTTTAAGAAGTAGCAATAAAGTAAACTGGGCTGACACTTGGTACATTTAACTAAAAGGAATGCAAAATTATGCGATTTGACTCCAAAAGCATCCCCCAAATACCTTTCACCATGAAAATAGATGCTTCAGACAGGCATGTATTAGAATAATAGTCTGTGGAAAGAGATTTAGGTATCATGATAAACAGTAAGCTCAAATGAACTGAGCAGATAGACAAGGCAATCCAGATGGCAAACGGAGTCCTTGCTAAACTCAAACGCCTTTAAATTCTGGACAACGGATAACTTTAGAAGACTCTATCCTGCGTTTGTAAGACCGCATCTTGAATACTGTACAGCAGCTTGGAATCGTTTGCAAAAGAATGACATTAAAAGGCTGGAAAAATTCCAAAATAGGCCTAGTTACACTGTATGTTTTTTGTTTGTTTTATTTGTTGATGATAATTTTTAGATGAAGAAGAGTGTACATTAAAATTCAAATTATAAGGAATAAAGGCATAAAAAATTAAACTTTTATACAAATTTTGGTGATTTACACCCAGCGTTATTTTTTTACAATCTCGATGGGTGTAGATTTTAGACATAACCTTTTTAAACTGAATAAAATTAAAAAAAGTTTTTTGCTTTTAAAAAGTAAAAACAAAATAATTTTAAAAGAAAATATTTCTTATTTCGTTTATGATTCCTAATATGTATTTTTTAGAGTTATCTTTTTATAAATGTAGTGTCAATCAGTCTGTTTAATAGAAAGGATAACTAGCTAGCTTATTAATCTTAAATTTATCAAAAATGACTAAATAAACGAATATGAAAAAAAAGTTATCTTTATTTTAAAATCGCTATTGAAAAAAATTGATTTTAAAATTTTAATATCAAAAAATTATTTGAACAAATATTATTACTAAATTAAATTTTATTATTAAACAGAATTTTTTAAAACATGTTTTCGAAAATTCAATAAATTGAACTTAATTTGTCATTTATTTGAAAATAGAGAAGCGATTCCGGCACCACATCCGGCTAAAACAAGTAAGCAACAGCAACAGCAACAAAATAGACCTACGAATATCCAGCTTAAAGTTATGACCCAAAAAGAAAAATAATAACACGTTGAATGACAGTAATTACCACTTGAAGGGTCATCATTTACAACAGATTTCACAGAATAAACCCAAAAATTTCCTTAAAAAAATTATTGAAAATGTTCTACCAAACTGTTTTTTTTTAAATTAATTTACCACAAATAAACCAGACAAAGATAAACAACTCGATGATTGAAACTAGAAAATTTTTTTTCTGCGTTTCGGCATTTTCTTCATTATTTCTATTTCTATAAAAAGAAAAAATTAAAAAAATTAATGTAAAAAATATTTCGGGGAATGTACTTGAACATGGCATAGCAGTTTTGAGTTGTTCTTATCAGAGTCGATAGTAAGCCAAATACTCCGCTCACTATGAGCCAAATTGGAATTCTGTTATCGATGGGACAGTCATCTTTATAGATTGCACCAATGACTATCATTGCGATCGGAATTGCTGACGAAATGGCGAAGAAAATAGTAATAAATACTAAAATAATTTAAAATAAATTTTTATTTTTTAATATTTAAATGTTTAATATTTTTTTACATGAACCACATATTATTCCACAGGCTCTTAAGGCATAATCACCCGGGTTGCTTGATTTTTCTCTTGCTCGCTGAAGCTGAGAGAACAGTGAATTGTATGAAGGTGGAGACTCTTTAATAAAACTTTTAAACTTAAAGTCAATTTTTAATTCAAAATAATAAAATTATCAAAAATTTGTTTTTATTAATTAGCAAAATGTTAGCAAGATTTAGAGTAAATCCAAGTCTAGTGTTAGATTATTTTGATCAAAATCAAGACTGATGCTGAAAACTTGAGGATATAGATTAAATAAAAAGAGAAAACCAACCATGTTCTTGAGATTGGGGTGCACTCATAGCAGCTGTGTAGTTTGGTGGAGGATTTGAGTCCAACGTGATCTGTGTCTCCTTTGGTTCCATGTTACTCTATTCAAAATAGTCTTATTTTTTGATTGATATTTTTCACAGTGAAAAATGCTTTCTATTCCAATTTCAGCAATCTATAAAAATCTAGACATAAATTATCATAAGAATCTAATACCCAAGATATAAAAGGTAACAATAAAAAAATTTGATGCTGTGTCTGAAATAATTGTGTTTCTATTCATGTTAAAAATTTTAATTTTTTCGAAATTAAGTTAAAAGATATGAAGGTTTGTTATGAAATTAAATTAAATAATCAATAAGTTTAAATGAGTTAACTACTATTCAATCTTGATTTTCTAAATTGTTCTACTAAAAAATAATTTTTTTTTTCAAATAAAATCGTTCTAATTATGAATTTTTACTATTTGAATATTTTCGATTTTTTAACTGCATTTTTTTGAATACTTCTTTTTAAAAACTCTGAATTATTTATAAAAGCTTCTAATTATTATACTTAGAAAATAATTAATTTGTGAAATTTTACAGAATTTTTTTTTTTTGATTTTAGAAACAATACTATTCAAATAATGCTATTTGATATAATTAATAAAAACGAAAATTATTAGATTGAATAAAAAAACATATTTATAAATTAATTTAAAAATAAAAAAACTAAAAATAATGTATCTATTAGAAGACAATAAAATTGATTTTGTGAAACAATTAGTAAGAATTTCTTTTCCATTCTTATTTAGACATTTTATAAATGTGTTTTAAATTAATATTTTTTGAGAAATTAAGATGATTAATTGATGTTGCTTAAAAAAAGAACGGTTGTTAAGGAATATTTTTAAACCTAATTAAAGCTTTTTTTGAGACCATTTTTAAATTCATACGATATGAGTTTAAATACTTAAAAACTTAAATTGACATTTTTTATATCTTAGGATTTTTTTGCTAGCAGCTAAATGGAAAACATGACTGGTCTTAATTGTCATTAACCTAAAAGTGTCCCATAGCTATTTATCATGCTATATATCTAATTTAACAATAATCAAATTTTTTGTGTCAAAATCAAAAATGCTTATTTTGACTGAATTTAGCCAAAGCGTAATACAGTGACTTAATAATTAAATAAATAGTGTAAAAGGTAGTTCGTAGAAAACAAGTTTAATGAGATGTTAGTGAAAGTGAAAGAATCATTAGATTTTACGAAATTTAACAGATTATTAAAAACAACTAGATATAAATTAATAAAAATCCAAAATGAGTCATTGTTTAAAATTCAGGTTTCTAAGTCAGGTTTAAAATTTTTCTATTCTTGCTCTCCTGAGAATGCTTCTTGTTCTTGTTCTTGAATATTATTTATATTCAAGCGATGAAAATTGAATATAAATAATTAGGATTAAATTATAAATATATTTTATTATAGTATAAATAATAAATTATATATTAGATTAAAGCTTATTCAAAGACCTTACTAACGAATATATAAACTTGTTACAAATATTTGGTATTTATTCCTAAGAATTGCTGAAGCAAATTTAAAATAAACGAAACAAGTGATTAGATTCATTGGTTTTTAATTTATTTTCATTTTTAGAAAAATCAAAAAACAAAATCAAATTATTATCTATTTGGTTAAAAATTCAACAAAAAAAAGTGCATTAAAAATAATTCAATTTTTAAAAAAGATTAAAAACATTCAAAATTTGAATAACTGTATTAAAAATTTTATTAAAAGAGATATTTTGAATAGTATTTTATTTGATTTTTTATTAATAAAACAGATTATTTTTTTGGCTTTTTTTACTCGAAGACATATTCAAAAATTTTGAATAGAATAAAATCTTGCCATATTGTGGTGAGTTTGAATGGGTGTATAAACTCGAAACTTAGAATATAAGTACTTTGTAAAATTAATTCTGTAATCTGTGGCAAAAAAGTAAAAAGAAACAGACCAACTGAGTGTTTATATGCAATGGGACTATTGGTCGTACAACATATCATTACGCCATAAGAAAAAAAACATCTAAAAATCAATCTCAAAACAAGAAGTTTTACTTTAAACTTAAATGTTGAGATTTGGAATAAACTATCAGAAGATGCAGTGATACAATTATTACCCAAGACAGTTAATAATTTCAAAGCTCAAATAGATAAAGAAATGAAAAAATACTAACACTGTAGATTAGTAATTTTTTTTCTAATTTTTTGAATTATCGAATTTTATATTAATTTTTTATTTTTTCAAAATATAAATTTATATTTAATTTCTTTAAATTTTATTTAATCATTCAATATTAATTGAATCTTGGAGTTAAGACAAGAGTTTTTCCTTTTATTTTTAATTTCTAGACGTTACTTGATTTGAATGAAAATATTGAGATCTGAGATTCAAGTAGCATTTAAGAAAATAATTTTAAAAAAATTTTATTTAAAACTTTTTTTTTAATTTTTTAGACATGTATTGATTTGTTTCTACACGTTTCTATCAATTTATTCATAACTCTAAAAGAGTCTTCAAGTGGTAAACGGTCTCGTTAAGTTGCTTTTTTTGATAGTGTTGTTCATTGATTCTATCCCGTTGTTTGTACTAGGATAACCCTCAGCATACCCTTCGAACCAACTGATAGTGTGTTCAGAAATTCATTGCTCCTCAAAAAGCGCTTGAATATTTGTTCTGAGGCAGTTGATCGAATGAGTCTAAAATCATTAACAATTTTCAGCTTTATATCTTGACCAATTCCTTTAAGGTTCTCCTTAATTTTTCTTTATTTTAACTTATTAATTTATTTTTGATTCTCATAAATTAATTCTGCACCTGTTTGTAATAAATAAAGCTGCTATAAGTTAATTAATTAGATGATATTCGACTTGCTTCTCTAAAATAAAATATTAGTTATAAAAAGAAATAAAATTGTTCCAATGGAAAATGTAAGCCATAAATTAGATTAAATAAAAGACAAGAATTTAAAAAAAAATATAATAAAACTTTCTTTATTTTTCTTTAATTTTTTGTAGTTAATTGATTTGAATGAAAATTTTAAGAAAAAAAAAAACCTATGATTTAAGTATTTATTTTAATTTTTTATTTGTTCAAAATATAAATTAATATTTAAATTTTTTAGATTTTTTAAATTGTTCAATATTAATTGAATCTTCGAGTTTATTTAGACAAGATTTTTTCCTTATTTTACTCTGTATCAATTAGAATGAAACAAAAAATTCGAAAAGAAAAAAACCCCAAAAAAACACCAACAACAACAAAAAATGTTTAGTCAAGAAAAAGATGAAAAAAAATAAAATAAATTTATGTGTAAACAAGTTACAAAAAATAGTCCATTTCATATCTAACATAGGTATTGTTTCCGTCATCATTGACCTTGGGATAGCCGGCAACGAGCGCGTCCTGCGCCCCTATATACAAATTATTATACACTCTCCAATAGACATCTCTGACCTTTCTGGCCGGATGAAACAGTCCCTGCAGCGTGTAGTAGAGCAATCGGACAGGTCCGACGCTGGCGCGGAATCCCTCAATGGCGCACATGAACGCTTGGATGACGTGCGGCGACGTCTCGAATATATTGGGCCACACATGATTGAGCAAGTGAATGAGCGCGTCCTCGCAGCCGAACGATGAGACGCCTAGCGCCATGTGGCCGACGGCACTCATGGCCGTTTGTCTGTGCACCAAATCGCGGTCCATCAACGCGTCCTCCAGCAGCGGCGCCACCGCATAAATATAGTCCTTGCCCATTTCGCCAATATACTCGAACATGAACGAGAGCGACTTGAGCACGCCGTTCTGCACGTTCAGCTCGGGCACCCGGTACTCGTTCATGAGACCGGGCAGCACGGTGAACGGCGAACACGTCTCGGCCACTATGGCAATGGCCACTGTGGTGCACACGCGGTTCTGGCGCTCTTGCACCTTCAAATTGTTGAGTAGGGTGGCGAGGACGTCGTGCGGACCGATCGCCTTGGCAATGTAGCCGAACGTGTTGATGGCCGCGCGCCGAATCGACTTTTTGTGCGCCTTCAACAGCTCCAGCAGCTCGAAGCAAATTCGCATCCATTCGCGCGCACTCACAAACTCGGCGCCCCGGTCCGCTATCCGCCCGACCAGCTCAATGCAGTTCTCTTGCACTTTTTCGTGTCTGTTCTTGAGAATGGGTGTTAGACGTGGCAATAAGTCTTTGATGGGCGGCGACATCCTAGTCATGCCGATCACGTTCACAATCGCCTTCAGCGCTCCCAATATGCTGCCCAACACCTCCGGATACTCTTCGCCCAAATACTCGAACAACACTTGGCCCAAATGACTCATCAACTTCTCCTCCTGGCACGTCTTCATCACGGCCGCTATTTTCTGAATCAAATCGGACGCTTGTTGACGCACCTTGGCCGATTTGTTGTTCAGCCGCCACAGTATGGTGCCGCATATTTGCGGCAAGTAGGGCTTGGTGCGCTTGCTTAGTGTGTTGACGACAGTGCCGAAGCCGTCGAGCATGACCGTGTCGTCGGACGCTTGCTCCTGGAACGCGTACAATATGCCGTCGATTAGCAGCTCCTCGAGGCGCGCGTCTATGTCCGCCGCGCTCAAATTGCTCATTATTTTCTCGATTGTTTCCATGACCATTTTTCTGTACGTCTCCGACTCGTCCTTCAGGTCGTCGACAATGCGATTTATGATCTCGCTGGCGCCAACCTTTTTTCGAATTGGTCAAAATAAATTTATTGAAAAAAAAAACTCAATTTAAGTCCTTTAATTCTATCTTGTACAAAAAACAGCTTTCTGTGAATTTTGTTGTTTTCAATAGAAAAAAAATACTTAAATTGGATCTTGTCACGCGACGGTCAATTGGTCGTTCATCTAATGACCTGGCCGCTAGTTTACTAAGGCTTATTTTTTTTGATGATATAAAAATTATTTTTCTGCTTCATTTTTTAATGATATTACATTTAACACCTTTATTAATAGAATAAATATTTTATGTTTTTGTTAATCTGTACCGAGCTAATGCTCTTTTAGAATTAAAATATAAAAAAAAAGGATAAATAAGTCTAAGTAATTAAAAGAAAATTAAAAACGATAAGTTTAAATAGCTAGAGGTTAGACATGTCTGCAAATGTCTTATTGTGTCAACAATGGAGTACGCAACACCAATTCTTAAATTAAACAAAAACAATATCTCAAGGCTCCATGGTATCCAATACAAAGCTCTTCAATTAATCCATCAAGAAAAGTTCAAATGTTCTAACACATATTTACATGGTTTAAGTTGCATTGAAAAAATCAATGATAGATTATTGCTTAAATTTTTTGGGGGTGACAAATTTAATTTTTTTAAGATGACAAAAATAACTAAAAGTGGTGACTAATTTAATCTATTTTAGCTGACTTCAAAAAACTAATTATTCTGACAAAAATATATATATTGAGATGACTATTTAATAATTTTGAACTGACAAAATAAAACCAATTTTATAGATAGGTTTTATTTTTATTTTATTTTAGTTCTAATTAAGCTATTTAATAATGTAATTCTCTAAGATTGTAAGGAATGGACTTAAATTGTGACGTTTTCTCATAGTTTACTTTAGCTTGATGATGAGATTTAGACAAAACGGTTTGTCATAATCGTCTGGAGCTTCCTTCTGATTTTGGTCCTATAGTTCAAGAATTTGATTTTTATTGTGACCTCAAAATCATTAATTTGCTGTAAAAATAATTAATTAGTCAAAAAAGTATTTTTGTCACTCAAATAATTATTTTATCAGTCAATTAATTTATTTGTCATCATATGTAGTTTTTTTGTCAGTAGATTTAGTCTTTTTTGTCAGTAAAATTTAATTTTTTTGTCAGTCCATTAATTGATGGTCATAGATTATACAATCTAAGCGAAAGATACGTCGAAAAAAATGTTTTAAGTCAAAACCCTTTAATGCTAGATTTAATCGAAAACTGGATTCACAGTACCGACGGTAAAACACCACTGGAAATTTTATTAAATCAAAAACTAAATTTAATTTAAAACTATTTTATTTAAGCTTTTCTTTTTAATCTAATTTATTTATTACTCTATCTTAATTTCAATAAATGATCTTCTGTATTTAACTTTTAACCAGAAGGTAAAAGAGTGCAAGCTCACCCCTTTAATAATTATTAACAAACTAAACTAAACTAAACTAAACTAATGTTTAAACATTTGATAGTTTGGCATTGTGAAGTTTTTGATCAATTTTTGATTCTCAAATTTTTTTTTATTTTATTAATTAAAAAATTTTGGGTTTCCCCAGGGTTTTTCCGAATAGCTTTAGCCTTCGTTTAAACCCTCTTGTCACGATACAATGAAAAAAAAAATTTAGCGATATTTTGTAGAAAATTGTCATAAAAAAAATAATAAAAAATTAAAAACAAATAAAGAAGAAAAAAAAAATATTAAAATTTTAACTGAAATGATTCTCAAATTGATCAAATCAATTTTTGATTATTAAATAAATTTTTATCATTAAAAAAATAATCGCAGAGGTATAGTTTTGGATTTAACATACTTTGTTAACTCTCTTTCGTAATTGATATCTTTTATTTATTTACTTTTTCGAACTGTACTTAAACATGAAGCGCCTTTCGTCTCTTTCACTTCATTTTGTCTATTTAATTTTCTCTTCTATTTCATTCAAGCTTACTTTTATTTTATTTTTTTTTCAATTTTTTTTCTACCTTAAGAAGCTTTATAAATATTAATTTCATGACTTGTCAGTTCTAAATTTTCATTTTGCAACAAGTCATGACTCTTCTAAATGATGAAAAAAGGGGGATCCTAGAAGGACAAAGCTATTTTTCCATGTTAATCTTAACACTTTTTTTTTATTAATCTAAACTACAGGTAAACCCGTCTGAGTCTAAAAATATAGAATATTAAACAAGTAGCTTGGTTTACATTGACATCAATCATAAAATTTCACGGTTAACTCGAGCTCGTTCCAAAGTCGAATTGCTTTAGTTCCAAAGAAAAATGTGTGTGGAAAATTTGGATTTTTAACACTTGAGTCTATAAAATAAGTCATAAAGAAATTTCTTAAATTAAAAATGCAAATTTAATCTTTATAATTATCCATTATACATCAATAATATCTATTAAAATTAGTAATCCAAAAGTTTTTAAAAGAAAACTTCAATAAACTTAAATCGAAGATAAATATAATGCAATACTTGCAATAGAGAAAAAAGAAAAAAATAAGGCACAAATCCCTAAGAAGTTACGAGTAGGAATTAGTACAGTAAATGGTTGATGTGTAAGGATGTAAAGAACAAAGAAAAGATATACAGTACTGATTCGTCACATGGAATTTACGTAAAATTACGTAAATTTACCTTATTTTACTTTGGCCAAAAAATGGCCGAATTTTTGTAAATTTTGGCAAATTTTCACTCAAATAAAAATTTCAGAGTTTCTATTGCTAGAGCTATTCTTTTCCTTGTTTGAATTCATTTTCAGAAAATAATATCAAAAAACTACAAGCAATTCAGAATACAACAGTAATAGATCTATTCTTAAGTTAAAATATGATATTACCTCCAACATCGTGCATCATGAAGCTTTTAATAAACTCAAACTACTAACAGTCTCAAATCGGCTTTTTGAGTTGAGTGAGAGATATGTTGAGACAGGACTGAGCCATTCTATTCCATTGGTTGTAAGACTGGTGGAGGAATACAAAGAAGGTTTCGAATCGAGATATATTGAATGCCCAACTCCATTGTGTAATTGCTACCTTACTATTTCCTCCTTTTTTCCTTAAACCTAAACTATGTAAACATGTGCCACATGTAACAATCTATGTCTTCTAAACTTTCATTTTTTTTTTAGCTTATTTACTTTATTTTGATTTTTTTTAGCTCGGTACAGAAAACAAATAAATAAAAAATAATTGATATATGATTAATTTAATAAAAATTTTTTTCGAATCAAGCCTTAAAACATCTTTAATTTTAAAACGAGTCATTTGACCCCGTTTGGTGCTTCTAGTGTTAATGATTTTTTTTTTCAATCAAAAAAAATTATTAATTTATTAATTAACTTTTAGTGACCGGCCTTCAACTTCGACTTAAATGAGTTCGCCTTTAGTTAACTAAAAAGAAAGAGAGCCTACCTTGTTGGCTATTTCGACAGTGGTGTCGACCAGCTGGCGATAGTTTCGCTTGTCCAGGGCCATGCGTTGATTCCAGAAGTTCTTGAAAAAATCGGGCAGTATCTCCTCTTTGATGTAGTAGGGCTCGACGCCGTCCGTAGCACAACACTGCTTGACCACTTTGAGCACGATTTTTTTCATCTCTTCGTCGGGCGTAGCGAACTCGCGCGTCAACGTAATCATCACCTCTTTGGTGTAGTGGTTGGCGAACTCGGCGTCCATGAGCGGTATGAGATAGCCGATGGCCTTGAGAAAAGCGGCCAGGCCCTTGCCACGGTGCATTTTGATGCCGCGCCACAACGGCTTGAGCACAGTGTCGAACGACTCGATGCCGTACGGGGTGGCGGCCTCGGCGAGCGCCGCGATGCCCAGCGCAGTTATGGTCCTCACTTTTTGCTGCTCGTCCTCGAGGCCGTGCTCGATCACTTCGACTAGCGATTTTAGATGCGGCAAAATAGCGCAGCCCATCAAAATGGCTATTTGCTGGATGATTTTGATGCCCGTGTGTCTCGCTTGCCACGATTTTTTCGATTTGCACACCGCCTTCAAAAACGGCAGCAGCGACGGGATGCCGAGCGCCGACGCGACCACGGCAAAGGCGCGCGCTGTCGTGTTGCGCACGTACTCGTCGATGTTGTCGATGTCGGGCCGCATCGTCGATATCATGGTGGCCAGGCCGGCCGCCTTCGCCAAATTCGATATGATCTCGCGGCCTTCGACTCGAGCGTAGTAGTCCTCGTCGATGAGCAGCGGCTCGATCACCACCAGTATTTTGTGGACGTACGGCCGCACCAAATCGTCCAGCTTGTACAAAATGCGGTCGATCACTTTGACTAGCAAGTGGCGCTCTTGGTCTTCGAGCGAGGGCGACATGAGCAGCGGCAGAATTTGGTTGAATAGGGGACCGGCGCCGAACTCTCGCGCCTTGTCGGTTATTTGGCGCAGGGCCGATTTGCGCATGGGCGGCGTGCCGTTCTTGATCTTGAGCAGCAGCTTCATGATTTTGCGCTCTTTGGCCTGCTCGGGCGGCAGCGAGTCGTCGTCGATGTTCTCGAGCAGTTTGTTGAAGTACTGGAGGTCGTCGGGCTTCATTAGGGGCAGGTCGCCTTGGGGCTGCAGGTCGGGCAGGAGCGAGGAGGCGATGGCGCCGCGCTCCGGCGTGTCCATGATGCGGAAGGCGGCCGCGCCGGCGTTCTGCATGGGCGTCGGCGTGGCGGTTAGCTTGCGGGCGGGCGTGCGTATGGGAATGTAGCCGTCGGGCGGCGCTATGGTCTTGTAGCCGGCAGGGATGAGCGCGTCGAGTTCTTCGTCGGCGAGCGGCCGATTGCGCTCGTCGATCTCTCGCTCGTAGCGAAACGCCTGCATTTGCTCGGGCGTCATGGGCACCATGCTCGCGCTCGGCGTCTGCAGGTTCATGGCGTTGAAGCCGGCCGGGGTGGCCATTGACGGCGTGAACATGTCGGCGCCGCCGTACACAGGCGTCATGCCGCCGGACGCGGACGGCGTGTAGCTGGGCGTGCACGGAGCGCTCAGGCCCACCGGGGTCTCGTCCCAGCGCGACCGCTTCTTGGCCGCTGCGACCGCCTCTGCCACCTTGTTAGCGCTGAGTTGGTCGGCGAGGCGCTCTGCTTTTGGCGTTTCGGCCCAGCCGGACAAATGAGGCGTCTCGGCGCCAGCACCAGCGCCGCGTTCGGTCTTCGGCGTTTCGTCCCAGCGGCGCCGCGTGCTCGACACCTTGGGCGTTTCGTTGAGCGCAGATGGCAAGTTGGGCGGTGTGAGAGCGCCGGGCTCGGCTCGTGCCGGCGTCGCCTCCCATATCTGATGCATTGGCGTTTCCATGTCTTTTATTTGGACGATGGCCGCGTTTTCGTTCGACGGCTGGTCCCAGCGACGCTTTTTTTTGGCCGCGGGCGCCTCCGCGATCACGTGGTCGCTCACCACTTTCAGTTCGCCCGCTTTCGCCTTCTCTCTCAGCTTGTGCTCGAGCTCCTGCTTTTCTTTCATCACTTGGGTCTCGCGCATCACCGATATGGTCGTGCGCCGAACGCTGTGCATGTCCGGCGTTTGGCTGCCCTCGGCAAACGGGTCGTAGCGAACGCCCGGCGACAACTGCAGCTTTTGGCGACGCTCTTGATACTTGCCGCGCTCTCTGTCCGCTATTATTTGCGTTCGTTTTTCGCCCGCGAACGGCTCTGTCTGCTCGCCGCTCTCGGCCAGTTCTTGAAAGTACTTTTGTATGTTCACTTGCTGGTTGTTGGTGGCCGCTGACGGCTCGTTTTCGTCGTCGTCGTCGTCAATGTCCTCGTCCGGCTCGATCGCCATGTCGTAGCCGTCGTACTTTTTCGATGCCGTTTTCTCGCTGTACACGTCTTCCAGTGGATTCATTTTGTTTGTCCTTTTTTTGCTTTGTTTTTTTTTTGCTTGCTTCGATTTAGAGTGACTGTTGAGTACACTGGGCTTTTTCTTTCGTTCTTATTTTTGGTTTGTTTTTGTTTTTTTTTATAAGCTGGTAATTAACTTGTTAAATTGGCAAATGGTTGTGTAATTTGTCTTTTTTGTACCAGTGATAATTTTATTAATTGAGTCGAAAAATTCAAGTGCTTTTGTGTGTGTTTTTGGGCCGAATGCTAAGCGATATATGTACTCGAATGAGCAAGAAAATTTATGACGATTTGTGAGACAATTTTTAATGCACCTTGTTCTCCGTGCATTTTCGTGTATTGATGCAAAAAAGTTAGGTTTGTACACTGTAAGCTATTGAGGTCAGAACAGTGTACAAAAACTATGAAAAAAACATATATTTGATAAATTTTTGTCTTAATTTTTTTGAAAAATAAATTTTACATTTAGTCTGAAACTACAGTGCTTCTACGATACCTTGAATTCACCATATTTTACGGTAAATATGGTAAAATATCGTGAAGTAACCATAATTTAAAAAAGGGTATTTTTCGTAAAATAACGATAATTATTGTAAAATTCAGTGAAAAAAAAAATTTCCAAAATTTATCGAAAAAAACCGATTTTCATAGAAAAAAATTTTTTTTTGAATTTTCGAAAAAGAAATGGTAAAAAATGGTTAAATAATTTAACATTTTCGTACTTAATATTTTCAAATACTGATTTGGGAAAACGAATAATTGTAAAATTTATTCCAAAAGGATCCACATTCAAAGAAGCTTGGGACAAGGCAGCTAACAGCTTAAAAGCAAAAAAAGCTAGAATATGAAATTTATTTTGTAAATAATATTTAAATATTAATTTTCATAATTTGTTTAAAAAAAAATTGAATGAAATAATAAAAAATCCTTTTTTATTGAATTTTAACCATTTTTTACCTTTTCTACAAATATTTACCGAAATTTACGTCAATTTTTGTTACAAAATTCAATGTTGGTTGACCGGTGGCTTGACCACGAGTCAGTCGTTTTTATTAGAAAATATAAAAAGAGTTCGAATTCTTTTTCAAAATTTCAAAAAAAAAAAATTTTTTCATGAAAATCGTTTTTTTTCGAGGAATTTTGGAAATTTTTTTTTTATTGAATTTTACAATAATTATCGGTATTTTACGAAAAATACCCTTTTTTAGATTACCATATTTTACGGTAAATATGGTAAAATATCGTGAATATACCATAATTTACGTAAATTATGGTGAATTCAAGGTATCGTAGCAGCACTGTAATGTACATTTTTTATTTTTTATTTATTTACAAGGTTTTACCTGTTGCTCCGCTGCCAGAATAAAAAAAATATAAGAAAAAGAAATTAGTATTGTTTATTTAATTGATTGGTATTTTTTTTTATTATATTGAAAAAATTCTTATTAAAAATTGATTTTAAAATTTTAAGTGTTGTTTAAATGATTTAATGAATATTTCTGTACAGTATTTCACAAAAAGTTAGAATCAAATTTTTTTTTCTATTTGATTGTTTTTTTGTTCATTATTTCAATAACTATTTCTCTTTCAGTCTTTGTCTGATTTTTCAAATGCGATTTGCCATCTCTTTTGATCAGTTATTTTATTTTTACCCACTTTTTTTCTATTTTGTCAGATTTTTAGGTAGTCTTACTTTAAAAAAGCTATTATTTGAAAAAAATTCATAGTTAACGATATTTTTAAATGCAAAAAAATAATATTTATATTTTTTTAAACTTGATCCTAACTTTTTGTGACTTACTGTACAAACAACATTTCTTGTTAAAAAAACTTGAATGAATGAATTTCAATGAATTTAATTGTTTTTTTCTTTTCTTAATTTTTTAGTTGAAATTCATTTTTAAGTTGTAATATATATATTATGTAATCTAAAAAAACGGATTAAAACTATATTCAAATATTAAAGTTAGTTATCGTAAGTATATGCATGAAAATTTTACTTATTTTAACGCATTTGGGTTTTAAATATTAAGATTTATTTAATTCAAATTAACCTCTATTAGGAGAAGTAAAATAAAAACAAAAATTTAAGTTTTGCTTGAAAAAGTAAAATTAAAAACAGATAAAAATAAGAAAAAAGAAAAGATACATTTATTGATAAAACCTCATCTGGACCAGAAGAAGTTGACTGATTTAATTTGGTTTTACTAATTCATTTAGTTAATTTATTTAGTTTTGTTAATTGATTTAATTTGCTTGGAAAGTTCTCTATTAGCGTTTTTGAACATTTCATGAAATATTGATCTTATTAACTTAAATATTGATTGATTACATGAAATATTGATTTAATTACATTAAAGATAACATAATTGTTCCGATTGTAACCCAAGCTTGAACTAATGAATAATTAGATCTTTTTTTTGCAGGTTTATTTCAAAGATAATATCACACCATATATTCATGTATTCGTTTCTGATCTCCATCAATTTCAAAAATTACACTTTGAGTATCAATATTTTTTAATTTGCAAGGTTTTTAATCGGCAACTCCATTGTGTAATTGCTACCTTACTATTTCCTCCTTTTTCCTTAAACCTAAACTATGTAAACATTTGCCACATGTAACAATCTATGTCTTCTAAACTTTCATTTTTTTTTAGCTTATTTACTAACTTTAATTTTTTTTTTGATTTTGATTTTTTAATTTATTCTGAAGGAGCCCTAGCTCGGTACAGAAAACGTAATTAAACGAAATTTTATTTAATAATAAAATAAAAACAATAATGATTTAAATGAGCAATTCATGCTTTCTCTTGTTTTAGGATTAGAAAGATTAAACGATGAAACGAAGATACACTCTTTCTAGTCGTCACAAAAAAAAAAAAAATGTAAAATTAAAAGAATATTTTTCGTTTTAAATTGAAATACAATTTATAAAAACAATGGAAATTTTTCATTTGTCTCATCATTAGAATAAAGGTAAATGGGAAATAAATCATCTAAATTCTCAGGATCTATAAACGAATTTAGAGCCCGTATAGCCGAATGGTTTGTATGTTAGTCATGCAAGCAGAGGATCAAGGGTTCAAAACCCTCTGAGGGTGAAAAAATCTTCAAAATATCTCTGCAATACGGGGCGAATGTTTAAACCTCTTTCATCATAAAAATAGGGGCACCAGTTTCGACTGGGTAATAATTGCGGTGTAGATGATCAACTCGATGCAGTAGCCTCTGTGTCATATCAGAGCCGTTGCTCAAAAAGGTACTTGAAAAGGAGATGAGCGCCTCTCCATTATCCACTAGGATAGAATAGGGACAATTATATAAACGAATACACACACTCAACTTCTTCAACAACAAAGCCTAAACGAAATTTACAATATGTAAAAATTTTAAAATCTTTGATAATATATAAAATTTTTTCTTTTAATTTTTTTTATTCTACGTCTAATTAATTAATTAATTAATTAATTTATTCAAAAGAGCACCTCATATGGAGCAACTTTTCTGTTAAAGTGTGCACAATCCCATTACTAAACTTTTTTTCTAATTTTTATTGAATAAAGTAAATTAAACAAATAAAACAAAGACGTTCTTTTAGTAATATTGTTTATTATTATAGGCAAAGTGATCAAAATTTAATAACCTAAAATTGAATCTGAAAAATACAATATATTGAAGGACATTTTTAATTCCTACATATTGGTCATATTACTAAAATACTAAGTAAATGTTAAGTTTTATTCTACTACTAGTTTAAATTTTGGTGATTAAAAGACTCAAAATTAATTTTGTTAAAAAACAACATCTCTCAACAGTGTTTACAGTAAAAATCTTGTTATTAGTTACTTATTTATCTGTATTGAGCTAAAGCCTTCAGATTATTTATATGTAAATCAGTTTCGAGCTGTAGAGCTTCCTTCAGATAAAAGTAAAGAAGAAAATAAAGATAGATGCAATTCGATTATTTAAATTTCTAAAATTACCATTGACTTTTTTTTGTCCTCAATTAAAAAAAACCTTTTATTAAAGATTGGTGAATGATCGTTTTAAATTATTAAATGTGAATTTTATATCCAAAAAAAATATCTCAACTCTTTGTAAGATAAAATTTGAATAAAGTTTTTAAAAAGTTAATTTTATTCTGATAAAATTTAAATCAAATTCAAAATACATACCTCAATTTAATAAAAAAAGCTAAATTTTCATTAAAAATATCTTGATATGACTAGTAATTTAGTGGTAATTGTATATTCATTGTTTATAACTTAAAGAAAAAAAAACATTTTCTTACCTTACAAAAAAATAATTAATTTAGAAAAATTTTTAACTAGTCAAATCGTCTTTAGAAGAACATGCTGGGAGATTTGAGGAAACAAATTTTTTTAATTATTGGATCTATTTTGGTATTCATTGGTTATCATGGCCGAATAGCAAATGCATCTGAGGAGTTTCAGGTGTATCGTATGCAGCAATACGATCTCCCTTTTGGAACCCATTTTGGATCAAGATCAAATCAAATTAGCATGGAAGCGAGGACTATAAACTCAAAACCAAGTTTTATATCTCGGCGGTGTGTTTTGATAAAACTAGATGACTTTACTTTGGAAAGATATCGAATTCTGACTAGCCAGTATGCCGGTTCAATAATTGTTATTTTACCGGAAAACTATACCGAGTCCCAGAGACAAACCATCAAATCACTGGAAGCTCATTTACTTCATGAATCAGTCAAAATTCCTGTTTATTTTATTTTGGAATCAGCCCGAATAAATGAGTACTATGACTATATAGACAATGATAAATCGAGTCAAGACTCATCCGCATTCCAGGTCCTGGTAGATTCAATAATTTCAAATGGCTTTCAATTTGTCATTAATTCACCAAATATCAAACAATTAACTCAATCGGATTTTCAAGCAGTGAATTTACAGGGAAAACTTATCGGAGGAGATCAATCTGATCCTAGCAAGGCCAAGCGCATTCCGACAGTAATAATTACAGCTCATTACGATGCGTTTGGTTTGGCAACAGTATGCGTTAATTTATTTTTTTAAATTATATTAATTTTTTTTAAAAGAGTATGTCAAATGGCTGTGATTCAAATGGAAGTGGTGTTGTGGCTTTATTAGAATTGTCAAGATTATTATCATCTTTATACTCTAATCCAAAAACAATTCCTCCCCTAAATATTTTATTTTTGCTCACGGCAGAAGGAAAATTTAACTATTATGGACTTAAAAAATGGCTCGAAGAACAATCTGAAGCTGGTGAAGGTATAAAATTTTTTTTTATAATATTCTAGCAATTAGAGAAAAATGCAAAGATCACACATCTTTATAGAATAAAACTAGGCTAGTTATTATTTTTTGGGTGTCAAAAGGTTAAAAGAAATTTTTTGTTTTTATCGTTTTGATTTAAAAAATAATTAAAATTAAAATGATTAAAAATATGTCTTAAAATCATTCAGGGAAATACTTAATTTTTGGTTATTTTCTTTTTTCTTTTACATAACCCTTAAGCCCAATAATTTACAAAAACATGTTTTATTGCTAAGCTTGCTCTAAAGATTATTTTATTCTTACATTATTTCGGTCTTTAAGGGTTCAATTTTAAGTTTTTGAAATTACTTTATTTGGTAAAAACAAAAAATCATATCAGTACTGCATTTTAAACGAATCAAAAATCAAATTTTAGTTTATTTTATATTTTATAGAACAATTAGTATTAATTTCATAATCTATTAAATTTATAAATATTAATTATCATTTATAAATTTGCGATTAGCTATTGGCAAAGTTGATTTGGATGATATTCAATTTGCAATATGTTTGGACAGTTTGGGAAGATCAACCCAAATTTCCGATGATGTACAAGACGGTGGTATTTTTATGCATGTATCTCGGCCGCCAAAAGAAGGTCAAGCTAGCTTTGAATTTTTGAAAACTTTGGAAACTATGGCAAACAGCACCAATGTTAGATTTGAATTAAATCACAAAAAAATTAATTTGGCTAGTGATGTGTTAGCCTGGGAACATGAACGATTTAGCTTGAGTAAAATTCCGGCAATGACTTTGTCTCACTTTCAATCACATAGAGACTCAGACCGAAATACCATGACAGATAAAATGTAAAACTCAAAAAAGAATATTTATTATTTTTTAATTCAAATTTTTTAAGTGATAATGTTGATCGAAAAGTTTTGATGAGAAATCTTAAACTCATTTATCAATCTTTGATTCAGTACATTTATAAAAATGACGATGTTACAAATTACATGGCTAATTCAGATTTGGTAAAACAAAAAAAACAAAAAATTTACCATTTTTTTTATTTATTATTTGATAGGATATTTCAGGTGACTTTGTTTCATCATGGATGGAAAAAGTTTGCTTTCAACCTCGAACCGCCTCTCTAATGAATAAAAATCACCCCTTAATAAACCTGTTTTTCGCTCATTTTAATAGATACATGCAAGAATCGCTTAGACAACTTGTCAAAATTCAAGCAAAGTAACCAAAAAACAAAAAAATTATTGCTATATATGTTATAATTTTTTGATTATTTTTTTAAAGGGAACCTGAGTTTGTTCTATACAATGAGGAAGAAGCAACTCTAGTCATTTATAAGTAATTTTTGGATTCAATATTGATAAAAGAAAAAATATTTATTTTTAAAAAATTTATTTGTGTTTAGTGTAAAGCCAGCTGCTTTTGATTTTTTCTTGGCCATCATGGTTTCAAGCTATATTGGTTTGATTTACTTATCAATCACTGTAAGTTATTGTAAATAATTAAATACTAATAAATATTCATTTTTCAAAAAGAATTTTGATAAATTATTCGGATTTCTTAATCGAAAACTGTCGTCATCCAAGTTTAAAAGCAATTAAGAACAAAATTTGTATTGTTATGATTTTTATTTAATATAAATGTTTTGTCAAATCAAGAAATTATTTTCAAGCTTATCAGAAACGCTTTGACAAACAAAATTTCAATAAAAATTTTTAAAATTTACTTTATTTTTTAGCTCGGACTCTGATTAATGAGTTAAGTTAGTTAAAGATGCAACTTGAATTTTTCTAATTTAAATTTCAAACATTCAAATAAAAAAATTTAAAATTTTGATTTTAAAATTAAGTTTATTGACTAGAAAAACCCTTTTAACTTGAAAAAAAATACAAAAAAATAATATCAAAATTTTATTCCCAATCTGAATCAGACTCAGACTCATCATCATCATTTTGCTTCTTTTCACTTTTTTCTTCACCGCCACCCATAAATTTTCTTCTCATTTCCAATTCTTTTTTCAAGTGATCAGCTAAACTAATACTTCCAACCTCTTTGGCAGCTTGTTCTTTTTTCTTTTTTTCGACTTTTCTATCTTCAATATTTTTAACATTCTCTGAATTACGCAATTTAGATTTTCCGCCAAAATTTCGAATAGCATTCATTAGTTCGTCATGCGGGTCCTCAATTGGTGCCAGTGAAGCCCTCGCTTGCGGTTGCTTTTCTTCAGATAATTCTTGTTGAGACATGTCTGAATTTGGAAGAAGAGGAGGAGGTGGCGGAGGAGGCAAATTAGGTAGTCCAGGAGGATGCTGGTCTAAAAGAGGAGGAGGCGGTGGTGGAGGTGGCGGCGCATTTGATGATATGGTCAGGGGTGGAGGGGGAGGTGGTGGAGGAATAGAACTGGCATCGGCCATCATCAGAGGTGGAGGTGGTGGAGGTGGTGGAGGACTGGCTGGGGTATTTGAAAGCATTTCAGACGCAGTTGTACTTGTTCCAGACTGGCCTACTATATCATCTGGAAGATTAGATGGAATTTCTGGAAGGATATCTGGCAAATCGTCAGTTATAAGTTTAGATGGTGCAATCGAAGGCAAATCTTGGCCATAGAAAATATCGGCTATTCCACTCAGTTCTGGTAAAAAAGCTGGAACATTAAAATCAGGTACTTCGCCAAGTTTTGGTTTAAATGTCAGGCTTTCTTTTTTCACTCCTTCTAGTTGTTCACCTTTAAGAATACTTAATGGAGCTTCGAATATTTCGTTTTTATTCTCTTCAAATATTCCCTTTTTACTCTTTTTCAAGTCTTGTAATGGATCCTTTAGTTCATTTTGTTTGTAAGGATGCTGAGCTGTATTGAAGAGTAGTAAACTAGTTACAGAGTTGATTCGATCTTCTAATACACTTCCAAGTCCATTATGATTTTTGTCAGACTGAAAGCTGTCATACTTGAAAACATTTTCAGCCACATATTCTTGAAGCTTTTCCTTGAATGCCAAATCGTCCAGCTGAGCATATGGTGTAAGATATTTTTGAATTTTGTGCTTCATTGTAAATGGTTTATCAGTGAAGTATAAATTTTTCCAGTGATTTTGGATTCGATTTTTGTAGTCTTCAAAATTAATGGCTTCATAAAAATTATCTTCATCATCAAAGTCATTTTTTGGTATGTATTCTTGGTCAAGTTCGATGGGATATTTGGCTGAGGAGCAAATTTTAATGGCTTTTTTGGAGCCCTTGAGTCGGTTTATTTTGGAATCTATTAATTTTATTCTTGAGTCAAATTTTTGAATTTTTTCTCTGGCTGTGTTCACCGAGTTGCCAATTCGACCGAACACTTCGTCAAAAGTTTTTTCCAAGTACTCCAAAGTGTTGGCTATTTGACATATTGCCTCCTCCCTGTGCAAATCGTGGGAAATCGTTGAAACATTAAATGTTCGTTGGCTCATTTCATTTCTTAATTAAACAATATTTTATTTTAGAGTCTAAAAATTGAAAACTTAAGTCATATGATCAAAAAAAAAGTAATGCATTCACATTTTAAATTTTATAATTTATTTATTTTGAAAGAAAAAATTTCATAAAAATAGTTATAATTGTTTAGTTTGGAAATTAAATTTTAGATTAAAGGCATGCTAATATTGAACTGATAGAATTTTATTGATTCTTTGATTTATAAGCTAAAAAATTTTAAATTTAATTTTAGATTTCGAAGAAAAAACATTCACTCTCTTTTCAAAAAAAGCTTATAGTTGAAATAGTTTTTATCAAAAATTAGCACGCAGTTGAATTTTTTTCAAACTAGCTAATTTTGCTAGGGTGGTGATTGACAAAAATTAGATGTATATGGCAATAAAGCATAAAATCGCCTACTTGAATTCAAAATTTTTACTTTAATAATAAGACTTGAATATTTTGATTTTGGTGGAACAAGATAAATGAATAAGCTTAAATTCAAAATGAATTTCATAAAATTCTTTTCTAAAATAAAATTTAAAAAATATTCGAACTTGTTGTCGTTACAATAAAAAATTGTTACGCCAAATAAATTTTTTTTTTTTATCTTTTAAATAACTTAATTTATTACTGAGATCAGTATAGATAATTTGAATAGGAAATTGATCAAATTTAATTTTTCGTTTTCATGCTGGTCGAAATTTATTTGAAAATTATTTATCTTAGATTTAGAATTGTTATGATGAATTTAAATATAGACGAGATGAACAGACGCCTGCAAAGTTAATAAATTTTTAAACAATTTTTGTTAATTTTTCAAAGTCTTTTTTTTTACTTTTTATTAGACATTGAAGAGAAGATGACTAAAATGGATAAAACACTCATACGTAAGTGGAATTGTTTTGTCAATTGTTACTTATTTTGATAATGATTTAATAATTAAAGGCATTGAAGAAAAGTTCATTAAAATGGACGAAACACTCACACGTTAGTGGAATTTTTTTGTAAAAAATTGTTAATTTTAATTCTAATTTTTTAATTTAAGGCATTGAAGATAAATTCACTAACATTGATGAAACACTCACACGTAAGTCGATTTGTCTTTTTAAATAAAAAAATTTTAAACGAATCTTATTTTTTTTAGAGATAGCAGAAAATATAGAAATAAAGGATCAAAATTTGATAGGTATTTTATTGTCATCAAGCTTAAAACAATTTAATTTTAGATTTTTTTGATAACTATGTAAAAATTCTCACACAATAACAGCTTCTATCTGATTAGGAATAATATTTTTTTATTTAGAAAAAATAAAATTTGAGTGATTTACACCTAGGACTTTCCCGAACGAACTTTCACTCACTTTTCAGTTCCCATTTGTTTGAATTTTTGTTTTAAGATATTAAAAATATTAAGAATAACTAATTAGGTTTTTTTTATAGTTTAGTTATATTAATATTAATAATTTATTATTTTAGAACCATCGAACATGAGAAACTGGTTCTGGTACAATACTACTGAACTAAAAATTGTTATAATCCAACTTCTGACGATATATGCATTTATTTTCAGAAACATATCTAATTTTTGTAGTTCCTTTGATTCAATGAACAACAACAACCTTTAGATATTCGATTAACAAACATCATTTGATTATTTAAAATAAAATTTTATTTTTATATCAAAACAGTTAAATTAATAAAAAGTTTTATCACTTATTTTATTTTAAGTTCAAATTAGTAATTGTCAAAAGCAGAACAAAGCCTAAGTAAAGCTCTAGTTATACCAGTCCTGTAATTTTGCTGATTACTTATTAAACTTCAAAAGTGTTCAAATTTAGTTAACTTTGCTAGTTTTTTCTATTAATTAAAAGTTTTTTTTGTTTGACACTCAAAGTATTTGATGAGTTAATTGTACTCATCTTTTGAGTATGGAATTTTATATTAGACAATTTGAAACATGGTATTTTCTAATGCTTTGTACAGACTTTTGAATAAAATTTCTAATTATTTTCTTGTTTTATGCTTTTGAATTTTAATTTAAAAAAAAAAAATTAAGTACGATTTTTTCAAATCTAATCTAATCTGCAAATTGATGGCATAGCAATTTAATTCCTGTTCTTTTTTTGCACCCATCTGAGCTCAAAGATTTAACTTTTATATCAACTTAAAATAAACATAAAGAATAAGATTTAGGATCTTAAAAAATTGGCAAATGACTATCTTAAATCATCTTTTGAAAATAAAATTTTATCTTTTGAATTCATTAACTGGATTCTAAACTTTAAAATACATTAAAATTTCATCAACTAGAAAAATGACCATGCACTTAAACAGTGATAATTCAAACGAGTTATTAAAAGAAAAGTTCCAAGCACAACATTCAAAGACCGCACAAAAAAAATAATTTTTATGTTAAATATTATTCATTTTTTGAGAATATATTTAGAACTAAGTTTTTTTTTTTAAATAAAAAAAGAATACTTAACCCAATATTAGAATTTGAAAAAAAAAATCGATTAATTAAATTTTATTAGATATAAAACAAAAACTAAAAAAAGTATCTAAAAAATAAATAAAATATTTTTTCGCCTTTCTTTAAGTGAATATAGAGAAAAAAAGTGTCTAGTAAAAAATTCAAAAAACAAACGAATGAAAAAAATATTAATTAAAAATGCCATCTAATTTTGAAATTGGAATTATTTTAAAATCCTATAGATTCGACGCCAAAATCGCTACACCTCTCATGAAAAAATTATTTTCAGTTTGATCTGCATCTATGTTTAAGGTAAACAATAGCTCAGACCGAGTCGAATTCAAATAAATGGGCAAATTGATCTTTTTGTTCATAGCAGCTTGAACTTCCGCACTTGTCCTCAACCATCTAATCACCGACACATTGAAGTTATTCAAAATATTCAGCGATAAGCTTATCTTATTGTGATTGCACTCAGCTCCTTGTAATTTAAGACCAACCAGACCAAAACTATTCTCATCAAGTTTAGCCTGAGACATGCTGTCGTAAACACTGATGTCCAAAACAAGTTCCTCAAGTGACCAGGAGTTCGCTTGGGCAACATATTGTCTAGTTGCAGTGATATAAGCCTCAGGAGTGAACAAACCACCTAGCCAGACAATGCAGTTCTTCAATCCCGGTAAACCCTCCTCGTTGAATTGCTTTGACACATTGGCCAATTGCTTGATGCGTTCAGCAAAGTCAACTATCCACGGCTGAACTATTAAATTCTTGGGCACGGTGTATTTTTTCCAATTTTTGGGTATCAAACCTTTGGCCAGGTCTTTTAGCAGCTGTCGATGATGATTTGTCTGCTTTTTGTTGCCAGCGCAAATTTCAACCACATCATTCAAATCCTCAAGCACTGTTTGCAGCAGCTTAATTCCAGAATTGATCTCTCTTTCGAAAAATCTGAACAATGGGTCTTTGATATTCTCCTGTGTTCGTCTAATGAACTGGAGATTTTTTGGCAAAATAGTGAGCCATTCCTTGACCGACTGGTGAAGCTGTTTCATCCATGCTGGCCTAGTGTCGGCCAATTTTTCTTTTTGCTGTTTGTTCTTTTCCGGATCGTAGGCCAACTCCTCCTCTTCATCATCCATTATAGACAACTTGAGCAGCTTGTTGACTATTTCATAGCAATAGTTGGACAATAGGACTTTTTCAGCACTATTTGGCAAGCCTAGCCAAGACGGCGTTTGTTGCTGCTTCAAATTTTCCACCCATTCTACAAAGTTTTCTCGCTTGACCCCTTCTGGCATGCTCAATTGGCACATCTCGTCCTTGACCAATTTGAAGTCATTTTCAAAGCTGCTTATGCTGAACAGCTGCTTGAGGAATGTGTTTAGCAAGCGTCGGTCAAAAATGTTGTCAATTTTGCCACCGTAAACACATTCGGACAAGAGAGTGAAAATGGCCGGGAATGGAACTTTGTTTGGCGGCAGGTTTGTGCGTCCCATGGCAACTGTGTCGATCCAGACATCGATTGTGTCCAGGCCGCATCTCAGATCTGACTCGTTGAACTCGTAGGACTTGGACCAGCCGAGAGGGACGTAGCGGAGTCGCTCTTGGGTGACTGCGTGTAACCATGACAACAAAAAGTACAATCTTGACCTCTCCAAAGGAGCTTTGTTCATTCTGCTTGGCGGAATGAAGCTCAGTGTTCTCAACAAGTTGGCCCTGATGCCTGGCGGTGGCTCGAATACAAACGCACGGCCCAATCTCAACAAATTGCTTGGTATTTTTGGATTTATTTCCATGGATAGAAATATTCTAAAGCTCGGATGGGCCTGTAGGTTGTGAAGTTTTTTTTCCAATTGGACCAACCATTGCGGAGCTAGATGCACATTCTTGAGCAGCACCCACTTGCCAGTCTTGGACGATGTGCCAATCGACTTTTCGGCCTGGGTAAAGCCTTCGGCAGAGCCGATCGCAATCGATATTAGTTGCTTGTTGTTTTCAGCTGCTAGGTCTTCGACTCGGCCCGAGGCGTCATAGCCAGCTACTGAACACATCAAAATAGGCGTTGTAGATTTTATCTCATTTTCAACAATTTCATTTAAATCGAGCATTTTTTCAGCTTGGTTCAAAAACTCTTCACCAAATATCGAGCTGACAAACGACTCGGCAATCGATATGAATCGATCTGGTCTCATCGCTTTCACAAACAAGAGTTTTTTTAGATGGTCTGCTATTTGGGCCAAGTCAAGTTCACTTTTTTCGCTTTTTTTTGATGCATTGATAAACTGTTCTGGCACACACGCCTCTGGATAGCTCATTTCGAGCCACTTGAAAAATTCGCTTGAATTTTCGCTGATTAGATTTTTGATATTGGAGAATGCGGGCAATTTAAGCAAGTAATTGAGTGATTCGGTTTGATTTGAGTTTAGGGTTTTGGCAGCTGGAATGTCGTCTTTGTCACTTGTTAAACTAAGGGTGTTTGAGTTGGCCAGTGCTCTGAAATAAAGGTCCACGTCGCTTCCTTTGGAATCGAAGCCGCGAACGTAAATACGGACCAGTAGAAGAGCCAAAACAATGCGGTCTTCGTGTAGCATGCCCCTGGCCAAACGGTAATACGCCAAGTAGAATAAATCTTTGGCTAATATTTTAAGGCGTTGCTGGGGGTCTTTGACATTGGTCAAGTTAGAGTTTTGGTTTAGGACAGTGGTGAAAATTTCGAGGAAGTATTGCAAAGAGTATTGGTACAGTGTGTGTATTTGATTGAGAACATCCATGGTGAAGTAGATGCTCGAGCAAGCTTGGGACAGTGACATGTATTGGTTGATTACTGTGTCTACTTCTTTCATTATTTGATCGGTTTCAGCCACTTTGCGGCTTATTTCCGATGCTTCTTTTTTCAAGTTTTCCAAACGAGTTATAATTGTGTCATCGTTAAGGATTTTACCTAAGCATAAAAGTTTATTAATCAATTTAATCATTTAGAATAGATCATCGTATTTTTCACTGACTCTAACCTAAAAAGTACTAAAGAAATAATTTTTTAGAAATTCAAAAATTTACAAGTGAGATTTCAGAATTTTACTTTTTTAAATCAGGAAGAACTTTGCAAAATCATTACAGAAATTGTCTTAAGGTACTTCAAAATACTAAAATTAAAGAAAAAGCTTTAAAATCTACCATTTATTTCTGCAAAAAATATGCACACTTTCAAACATCTTACAAAAATTTTGGCTTTTTTTTAAGCTACAAATCTTATGGTAATTAATTATTGTATCACCAATTTTATTGAAAAAAAAGTAAGCTACTGAATCTTCATAACTTGTATTATTAATGATAAAATTGGAATAAAAATTTTTATTAATAATTGTGAATTTTGGTACAAAAGACAAAAACAAAATATTAAAAATGCCAAAGCTTAAGTTCTGAAGGACCAAAACAAATAATTTAAATTGTTCCAAATAAGATAACCTATGAAACAACTATATACTGATTCTGCTAAACTAAAAAATTCAATATTAAATTATAAATCCAACTGAACTTAAAGTGGTGATACAGAGGATGTATCAACTGCTACAATTTACAGAACATGTTTTGATCAATCCGAATTTAAACTGTGGCGTTTTTTATCTTTTGTTTTTGTTTTTTATACTAAAATTCACAATGCCATTTATTCTAATTTTTCAAATAAAAATTTCAAAATGATCGATTTGGAAATTAGCCACATTTTAGACTCAAATATATTTCAAATATGCCAAAAAAATAAGATCAGGTTCAAAATCTAGTAAAAAAATGCTAAGGACTGATATATTTGAGGATAAACTTATTTTAGTATTTTTATTTGTAAACAGAATTTTTATGAGAAACCTTAGAAAATAAAATATGAAAATAATCTGGTTTTTTTTTACGTTTAATTGAATTTGGTCTTATCTTAAAGGAATATTAAATAAGAAAAAAAAAACTTATTTTTTCTCCACAGCTATCGATTTATTTAGACAAACTTAATTTATTATAATATTTACTAATACTTGGGGCTAGATGTTATCAGACAGTTTTTTTTTAATCCTATTTTTTTTCTTTAATCGCAGGACTGAAAGAAGGATCCAATCTGAGCGGTCTGAGGATTTCCTCAAAATATTTAATAAATAAAAATTAAAGTAGATTGATTAATTTAATTACCCTGTTCCATTAAATTTAACTTCAATCTTGCATTTATTTATTCAGATGCTTTTAAATTTTGAAGATTAAGCTGAAGGATGAACTTTAGACTATTCTGAAATCCTTCAATTTACTTCCCTAACTATAAAATTATATAAGTAATTGTGGAATTGAAGTTAATTTGAATCTTTATTCTCAAAAAACAGTCAAAACTTTTGATTTATAAACTAAAATTTTATTTCATGCTAGCTTAGCCATTTTAGATCAGACTTGTATAAAAACCCAAGTTAAAAAACTTTTTTTAAAATTGATTTAAATAAATTTTAAAATTTTGAATGAGGTCATGATGTAAAAACTAGTAATTTTCTAAAACTGTATAAATTGTATAAAGTAGTTTATACAAATATATGATTAGAGATGATTCGATTTAGGATCCGGTTTAGAATATTAGAATAATAAAGATAAAAAAAAGAAAAAGAATTTTTTTTCCAGAATTTAGTTTTAATAATCGTTTTATTGAAAAAAATTTAAAAAATAAAGTTAATAAAGTATAAATTTTAAAAATCTTCTTTTTATTCTGTTATAACCTATTGTACAAGTCAACCGATTTCCCACCCCTATATATAATTTTGAGAACTATTTATATTAATTTTGAGGAAGAAATAAAAGATTAATTTTTCATTTTTTTTTAATATTCTAATTTAAATTATACTTTTAAACAGATTTTTCATAAGGCTTATATTTTACTCAGTACCTAAAATATTCTATTCATTACCTAATTTTATTTTATGTAGCACCAAATAAAATATAATTCTAAACCAAAAAAATTGGTACCTAATATTTTTTACTGGTATCAAAAAATTGTTAAAAGATAGCTCGTTTGGCTAAAAAGATATAAATTTTTATTTTTTATTTTTTTTCTTATATATTCGTTAATAAATCTTTCTATTTCTTTTTTATTATTAAACCAAGTTTTATAAAACGTCAAAAATTACATTTTTTTTTGATAAAACTGGCTAAAACTTTTTTTGGTAATGGAAAATTTAAATTTAATTAGGTACGACTTAAACATATTAGGTATGACTAGAACATATTTGGTATTTCTAAATTTTTTGGTACTTGATAAAATATAATTAGTAAAATAAAAATCTTTTTCATTTTATGGTATTTAGTGTTCCATGTGAGTTTGGTAATTTAAACCTAATTTTTTACTCATATTTTTCCTTTTTTAGAATTTTTTTAATTTTAAAAGACCTATAGCTCGAGTCATGATTAAAATTAAATATTTAAAAAAGGAAAAATAAATTTTTAAAATAGTTGTTCTACTAAATGATTAATGAAAAATTACCATTAAGAAGTAAAAAGTACTTGAAGAATTATTGGGTGTTAGACTAAAAAAGTTGATAGAACATTTGTGAAATAAAATTTCAAGTATCTCGTGATATAATCAGATTTGTGTGTTATGATAAATTTTAAAATATTTTTAAGTTAAATTCCACACCAATTATTCTGATACTATTTAAAAATAAAAAAATCTAGCTCACCTTTTGATTCGTTTAGTGCACCAAGCAGATCTTTTTCCAAATGTCTCAATCGCTGCTGATATTCGCCTTGGGTCTTGAGCAGATCAAGTCTTTTCTCTTCAACATCAGGTCGTTCACACTTGAGCACTTGATGCAAACATTGGGCTTGTAGACTAGAACGGGTCACAGTAAAGTTAACAAAAGTAACACGTGAACAAATGTCAGGCGGAAATTCTACAGTCGGATCTCTAGTGGATAAAAACATGGTGAACATTGGCGAAAAGTCAATATCCTGATCTCCTAAAGTGATTAAAATTCTGCCACCTGAGCGCCTTATTTCTCTATTCAAAACCGGATTCAAAATCGGATCATAATTCTCCACATCTTGTATTAGTATTGGATTGCCAAATCTGAGCGCACTTTCCAAATTTTTCCTGAACGAAGTGTCCAAAAATGATGTTTTAGTTATTTTTTTTTCCTTGTAAACATTAAGTATAAATTCAGTAGCTTGACCGGACGGGTCTATGATCAGAGGGTATCTATTGAAGCGTTTAAGCATGATGGCATTTTCGATGCACAGATCATCGGTTGGCAGGGCATTAGCTGTCCATTGCATTCGCTCATCCGCATTGCTCAGATACTCTATCCTGGCCAGGTCATCTTTGAACTTAATATTAGCATTCTGCAAACTATATATCCAAGCATTGAACAGGTTATTTCTCATTGCTTGGTCATAGTAGCCACCATAGGCCATCAAGGCCGAGCTAAGCAGCACGTCGCCGACAATGGTCGACATCTGAACCTTAAATGACTCGGTACTAGACTCCCATCGTATTTGCTCATTGGACAAACTGTCCAGCAAAGCCACTGAGCGGCCTACTTTGCTCTCGACCGAGCTCAAGTCAGATTTTATTATTTGAGCTTGGCTAATCAGCTCAGCATATTCTTGTTTATATTGACTTATGGACTTTTCCAAGTGTTCAATGACACTTTCCAAATCCTTGGCCTTTGTGATGTTTACTTCAGCAGCCTCTTCCAAAGATTTCAATTCCATGCGCAGTGGCTCCACTTTATGCAGCATTTCAGCGTATTGTATTTGCGCAGTGGCCCATTTGACCAATGGACCGCAAGCCTGACTGGCATTGTTGATTCGGTTGAAGTCATAGTCCGTGTTGGACAAGTATTTTGTCTTCATTTTTTCTTTTATTTGCGGGCTGATGTTATCAGTCTGAAAGTTGATGATTGTGTTTATGAAGTTGTCTTTGACTATAATGCCACGGATGACTTTCCAGTCGCTGGTCTCCTGGTTCAAAATTAAGCAAATTGATTCGAGGCCGAGTTTTACGGGCGCAGGTGGATTGACCAGGCTTTTCAGTTCAACCAAATGCTGACGCTTAATTGACTTGACTGCCTGTTGAGCATCTTCAACTGCTGGCTCCACTTTGCTCAAATCTTCCATCACATCCTTTTTCTTTTTGTCTATTTGTTCCATTTGTTTGCTCAATATGGCCTGTAGTTCCTGTGAAGCGACCTTTTTTTTCTCAGCCTCTTGCTGATCGGTCATCATTTGCTTCAATTTTGAATTCGCCTCGTTGTTTTTCTTCTCCAATTCGGTTCTTTTCACTGCCAAACTCTTCTGCAGCTCTTCGACTTGTTCCAGTGTTTCTTTTATTTTGCTCAGACCAATATTCAAGTGCACTTGTTGATCTTCCAGTTCGGAGCGCTTTTCATTGTAAAGCTTGGCAAAATGGTTTATAAAGTCAAGGTAGTGGCGAGGTGTTATTGTGGTGGTGCGACCGCCTTTTTTCTGAAGACGCGAATTGGCCTCGTGTAGTGAGTCGTGTATTTGGACAAATGTGTTGACTACCGCATCACGGTGAGTTATGCTTTGAACTGCTGGATCGTGAACACATTGCAGAGTTTCTGGCGGGAAGTAGTCAGATTTTTCCAAGTCGATACGCACTGTGAACTCCTTGCCGACTTGGTAGTAGGCGTGATGGCTCCAATCGCCGAACCAGTTGAGCACACAACGATTGAACAAGGCCGGTGATGTGGATGCACGGTTTTTTAGACCGTCTTGGCTTGGATTCATCGTAAAAACTACATGCAGATTTTTCATTACTTCATTAGTGAACCATTTGTAAAGCTCATCGGATGAATCGAGCATTAAGCCATCACGTTGAGCGCCTTCTTTACACTGGGTCATTAGTGTAGAGTATTCATCTCCTTCGAATAGACCCGGCACTTCACCGTTGGCCAGCAATGTGTTCATTCGTTCCAAGAAACCAGAATCAAGCACATTGGATTCGTCTAGGATAAAGACAATCTTTTCGCCTTTTGTTCCGGCACGGCGAAGCACATTTCTCAAGTCATTATCAAAATCATCACCGCTGTAATTATTATGGACCTAGAATTAAAAAAATTGATTTCGAGTTATCAAAAATTAAAAATTTTTTTTTTTTTGCTTTTATTATTTTAGATATAGTCTTTACATAAATAAAAACTGAAAAAGACTCATTTAAATAATTAAATCTTTTAAAAAACAATAAAAAAATTAATGAATAATTTTAGAATTTTATCTAAAATTTTTAAGACAATATTTCATTCTTTTAAGAATTTTCAAATTTTCATCAATTTTCTTCCCAAAAGAGCATAATCAAAAATAAAAAAAAAATTGTTTCTTAATTTTTCTTAAAAATTTTTTTATTATAAAACCGGTATTTTTTTTAAAGCGTAATCGCTCTCTAACATTTAATTCAATTTAAATAATATTTTCTTATCTTGTTTGATTAACCTTAAGATTTAAATGTAATAGAAGAACATTATAAATATTAGTGTTGTGGGACAGAGCCATGGTGTCATTAAATAATTAAAGATCACACCACCAAAAGCACCACTGTTCCGTTTTCCGTCTTTAATTAAAATACTGTTCTTAAATTTTCTAGAAAATATTAATTAATTTGATTAACAAAAATATTTTCTAAAACTAACATGATCTTTATATAATACTGTTGATGTTAAAATAAACAAATAAACAAATATAATCTAATTTTTAAAAGATTTTGAAAAATAATTTTTTACCTTAATTTGAAAAACACTCAGACCATTAATCCAAGCAACAAAACGTGATAGAGTTGTTTTTCCGGCTCCGGAAACACCGATAAGCAATAAATGCCCCTGTGGTTGTCGAAATATACGGTCTATTCTTAACACATGATCCAGTACTTCATTGAACAAGACCAATTGTACATCAAGTTCCTCTTCATAGAATACTTTGAGTCTTGCCTTGACATAGTCCCTTAACTCCTCTTGGTCAACTGGCAAGTAGTCTTTTTTGAGCCAGTTCGAATAGAGTATAGGACGCTGTAGCGCCTTTTCCGAGTCCATGTTTATAAAATGCCTAACAGCCACGGCATTTATATTTTCATCAGTCCACTCTCGTTCTTCATCAGTGACCAAACGATCTTGGAACAAACGAAGCGCTTCGTGAACAAAAAGCCTGACCAAATCTTCCAAACTCATGTGTTCCAAAGGTCTGATTGCCTCACATATTCCGCGCACCCAACGGGTCATTTCACGTGGTGAGTAAATGTAATGCGGCTGTTGGTCAACGGTGAATCTATCCTGAGACATTAGGTAAAATTCAACCATGGCATTTGTCAACGGTTCGGCATAGATCCGCAAAGTTGGTATTATCCTGAGCATGGCCCTGTTGAACGTGCCGTATATCTGTTTGAGTGACAGCTCTCCAGGATAATCAACATAGACCAGAGGCACGTGCCTCAAGAACCGATGGGACAGCGGCTTACGGCCAGGATCGGTGGGCGGATTGCACGCACCAACGAATTGTATTCGCTCCAATTTCACCCAAGATTGATCCGTAGTGCGATAAAATCCGCCGTGTTCAATACATTGTCTAATAAAAGATATGACTCGTTGGGTTCCATATTTATCCTCATCAGGCAAATTGATCTCATCACAAAATATAACCAACCATTTTCCCAATTGGACCGGTGCAAGAACAATTCCATTCGGAGTTCTCTTGTACTCGCAGTAGTGGTCAAATGTTTTAAGCATGAGTTCAGGTGTAGTGGCTGACGAAAAGTTAAGACCGACTACTTCTAGATCAGGCAGGCCTCTTAAAGCAGCAAATAGGGTCATTGTTTTGCCAGAACCGGGCGGACCACACAATAGCAATGGTTTGTGCTCGCTAAGCCATGTGAATAGCAAACTTTCATGACGAATGGTGTCTATGGTAGGCACTACTACGTCCGGTGCGGCTACTTTGTGAGTTTCGACTTCAATTTGGGGAACTTTGGCCAACCATGGCACCCATTCACCACTGGACAGCTCAACCTCGTAGTCAATAATTGGATTTTGATCATTGGAAGGCATTTGAATGTTGGTTGATAGGCGCACAAACTCGCCCAAATCAATTCTGTACTTGAGCTTACAGTCTCCAGCAAATGACCAAAGAATAGCCAGTATCAATGACTTGCTCATGTATTTTTCAATTGTTTCTTCAGATAGCTTGAAGTCGTGTTCTTGATTGTACATTAGGATATTTCTCACGGATTGATTGAGCATGGTGAACATGGAACCAAGGGCTCTAAGCCTAGTAAAGTCCATTATATGTTCGAATTTAGCCGCGTATTCCAAACACTTGCTTACCAAGCCTTCGTTGCTGAAATAGGATTTTATGTAAGAGGCGCATGTGCGCTGTTCAGCAAGGACCCCTTTTATTTCTGGATTTGTGGGAAAGTCAGGTATGTTGGCGGATGTGTCTAAATTAGGAGTTGTCGGATTTGACATCGATCTTTTCTTGTAGTCAATATTTATTGCCGCATTCAAGTCTTCATCATCATCAGCCTCCAAAGGCACATTGCTCAATTTGTCAAAATAATTCTCATAGATCATCTCAAGACTAAGAACATGCTCACTGAACCATATCATGCCACAGCGAGACACAGTTGCCAAAGTGGCGTATTTGAGATCTTGAACTTCGAACATAATCCTTACATTGGACGGTATGTTCAATCTTTCGCCATTTGGCAAAGTCAACAATTTATTATCATCCAAAACAGAGTTCAAATTTTCGACCCACTCTGGGTCAACATCGCCATCGAAAATGATCCATTGGCGCTTATTCAGCTCGCCTCTCACATTGTCAATTATTTTGCGCAGGATATGCGTGAACAGACCATCGGTCCATTCGCGTGTATTCGGATCCATTGAGCCGTATAGGGCGTCTTTGGATATGGCTTTGGGGTCTATGATATGAGCCACACCTTCGATGTTTTCGTATCTTTCCAATGCTTTGAGAAGTATGCGCCATGCTGTTGATTTGCCAGAGCCCGACGGACCGACCATCATTAGACCGTGGTTCAGATTCGATATAGAGTAGAGTTGAAGCACTTTTTCCAGCCAATAGGCGCCCATTGAACCTGGCTCGCCGCCGAATACCAAATTTTGCTCTTGGCAAACTCGCTTAATTTCTTCCTTTAGGCGAGCTATTTCAATGGGTTCGTATTGAACGCCTGGGAATACATCATTCAGAAGGCTTTGCAGCAATGGAAGGTCTTCGTTTATTAATCTTGGCACAAAACTTTCCATTATTGACTGTATTAAGATTTCTTGTTCGTTCAAATTCTCAGCTATTTGACTTTCGTCAATAATTTGCTCATCCTCGGTCAATTTTTGCCGAATTCGCTGAATTTTTTCTCTTTTTACATTTCCGGCCATTACCAGCACGCTCTTTAGAGACCTAAGGCCAAAGTCATAATGGCTCTGGGATGATAACTGTTCATTGCATAGCTTGAAAAATGGTACAACTTTGTGAGCTAGTTTTTCGGCACTTCTGAAGCCTTGCGAGTACAGCATAACCTGAGCGATCAGAACATTGTCCGGTTGTGTCATAGCCAAAGAGCGGAAAAGCTTTTTCAAGTTATCGGGCAGATTTGAACGTCCGGCGTATCCCGGGTTCATGGTTATGAATATAGCCATGTGTGAATTGACTGATACTTGCTTACCAACAAGTTCGATGGAAATTGATTCGGATTTTTTGCCATCTAGGACCTTATGGTTAAATTAAAATAAAATAATAAAAAATTGTTTTTTTTCAACTATTTTTTTTAAAAAATTAAATCAATTTGATGAAGATTTTTGGGTTCAAGTTGCTGCAGTGAAATTTAAATCATTTTGATTAAGAAAGAGAGCTGTATGTCTGATTGTTAATTTGAATTACTAGTTGAGTATTTCAAGTTTATTTTTAAGCTAATAAGTAACACCATGACCTCTAATTTAGAAAATTTTTATTTATTTGAATTAGTAAAATTTTATTATTAATGGTATTATGAAATTCCAATGCAAATTGGGCTAAAATTCTTCCTTTTTTGTTAAATTAAAATTAACGATAACAAACTAAATTAAAAAAATACTGCAATATAGTCCAATACTCATTGTTGCACCTTTTATAGCTAGAATAATTTTTTTAGGTAAAAACTAGACAAAAAATAAAACATCTATAAGATTTAAGATGAATATTGACTGGAAAAAAAAAAAAATAAAGATTTTATTTTACGTAAAAAAGATGCAACAGACTACGCTACAGTATCTTTATTTTAATTTATCAAAATAGAAAGAATTTTTGTTTAATTTGTATTTAAAAATCACAACAGCCTTTTAATTCATTAAGTGTTTTTAATTAATTAAAATTTTAATTTATTCTGTTATTTTTCTGGTTCAAAAATTTCTTTCTAAATTTAAAAAAATCTGATCACATTATTTTACATGAATTAAAATTGTATTATTTTATATCACTAAAAAAATTTTTTAAAAATATATTTAGAAATAAATTTCAACTTATTTAAATTTCTTAAGTCTATCAAAATCTGAACTTTTAAAAATATCTCTATTAATATTTCTTCTAAAAACTTATCTAGAAGTAGCTAAAATTTAAGATTGCTGGTCAAAAATTTGAGAACTCAGGATTCTTTTTTTGAGAAACAGAGTTATGTGTTATGCATTGAACGAACCTTATATAAATATTTTTTTTTTAAATTACTTCATCAAAAAGATTTTAAAGCTCGGACTTGAACTTGACTTGAGGCTTGTGATTTTTTAACAACTCTGAAAAATACCAAATTTCGGGTATTATTAAGATGGAAATAAATAATTCTATTTTTTAAACAGCGAACTTGCTATGAAAAAAAAATTCTAATTAAAAATAACCAAATTCAAGACCAACCAACTGGCACTTAAATAAAAATTTTAGTTTCTTTAAAGAGTTATTTTTTTAAATTTTAATAAATAATTATAATCTTTCTGTTTAATTCAAAAAATACTAAGTGAAATTTTTCTAAAATTACCTGTAAAGAATGCTCTTTAAGAGCTTCCTGAATAGTTTGAATTTGTTGTGAAACAGCTGACAACATCCTCTCTTCGAGTCTATTAAATTCATCAAAGCAACCCCATGCACCTACTTGACACAAACCGACAAAAATACGACCCATAGCCTGAAAGTCAAATGTTTCGTCACAATTAAACACGACCACAAATCGACCCAGTTGGTTTCCCAGCGCTTTAACAGACTCAGTTTTACCAGTACCAGCAGGTCCGAACGGCGAACCGCCTAATCTTCCTTCTAGTGCTTGCGTCATGGTCAAGTAGCATCGGTCCGTGAGCGGTGTTTGAACTAGTTTATCCTGGACACCCAAATACTCAAAACCATAGTGAAATTTCGAATTAGCCATTTGGATAGTTAATTGTTTGAGCAAAATTGGACACTTTGGATCAAAATAAAATCTCATCTGTGACAACCAGTCGAATGATTTGGAGTTGTTGACTTTTTTGCCTATTAAATCTCTTAAAACATCTCGCTGATGGACATGTTCTATAATTAAATGTTCCAGCTTGCGGCGTCTCAAAGCAGCCTGGTCTTGTAGAACCGAATCGGCCAAAATTTTGAGTGTATTCTCTACATTGCTCAAGGCAAGCACTAGTGGATTCTGATCCGAATTTTCCAATTCAGGATTTGTTTCCAATTTTTTCAAAGCCGATTCGACCAATTCTGACCAGGAAATTTGCGCTGACAAAACAACCAACTGTGCCTGGTACTTTTCCACCCAATTAATGTACTCAACCGGATCGATGGAATTCAACCGGAACTGATTCGATTCTTGCACAGATTGACTCAAAAAGTGAGCTAGTGTATTGCGTATTTCCTTCTCAACCAAAGTCAGCCAGTCGTTGATTTTCGGATGCGCTGCAATGGACACAGGAGTCTTGAACAAAACCTCTTCAGCCTCTTTACTGGACACACCTAGCACAATTGTGTTGTCTTCATTCAACAAAATCGAATGAACACCGGCGAACATTTTTTTGAAGTGTTTTTGTAGCCGCGGCACATTTTTTGTGTTGCCAATTATTTCAAGCAAGTCCTCGTCACCAACAAAGTAAAACCTTGGAAACGAAGACCTCTCTCGCTCCAAGTATTCGCCAAGAGCTTTTTGTATTTTGGCCAACAGGTCAGCCAATCTCTCCAGAGTTTTTTGAATGCCCTGAATGTTCAAAACATCCAAGACTAGCGGCGATTTGGCCACTTTTTTCATCAAATTCAAAAATTCCGAGCTAACGTTCTGAAATTTTTGTGTCTCATTTGGCAACAAATGCTTAATGTCGGCCGATCCGCCAAAGATCCCGTCCAAATAGACCCATCTGCGCTGCACATCAATCCAAACATCGAACACAGAGTTAATTCTGTTCAGCTTGTCCTCCCAGCTAAGCGCTTCTTCCTCAAATTCCTTGTAGTATGGCGATAGCTTCATGGCACTCACACTGTTTATATGCTCTTTTAATTTATTAAATAAATCATCCCATCCTTTGATTATTTGACATTTATTTTGATAGCTGATCAATTCAAGTGTGTAGGACTTCCACAATTCGCTCACTTCTTTCAAAAATTCTTCCAAAGCCTTTTCACCTTGAGCTACCAAAATAATTTCCTTAATGGTTGTTTCGAACACTGGCAAATTTATGTCCCACACATGACCCAATGTCAAATCGTTCAAATTCCACACCACACTCATTCTTTTCATCAATTGTTTCCAGTGGCGCTCTTTGAGTGCCTCGGATTTCAGCTCTACAATTAGAAGGTTTGCTTTCAGGTAATCTTGGAGAATTTTTTTCACATAATTGTACGAGTCGTATTGTCTCAGGCGGGCTGGCATGTCACGCATTTGAGTCAGCAGACCGTCAAGGGTAGCGCGCAGTTTTCTCGGTTGCACTGTGAGCCATTGTCTTTCTTTTTGCTCTTCTATTTGGTTCCATATTTTGGTCAGTTCAGACCATACGCCTTTAAGGTCGTTCAGCTCTTCAATGGAAACTGTAATGCGCATGTCGTTTGAGTTCGACGAGTTGTCTCTTAGCTCCAAAGCGTCTTTGGCACGCATCATATTATCGCGTTCTTCTTTGATGCGGTTGAATTTCCCCTCGAATATCTGCAGGTTTTTCAAGGCATTGTCAGGTTTTAAGCTCCCAGCCACTGGTTTTGAGCTCTCCCATTCATTTATTAACTCATTAGTTCTGTTCTCGACCACTTTTTCTTCGCTAATTATCTTTGCCTGAAGAGAGGCAACCTGATTTTGAATGGACAAGTCTTTGCGCTTGAGGATTTCATTGAAAGCACCCCATTCTCCCAGGATGTAGTCAGTGTACAACCAGTTAGACGGAAATTGGTACCGTTGTCGCTCAAGGATTTTCTGCGAGTTTGTATAAGCTTCCACTTTTCGCTCCCAATCTTTTAGTTTTCGCTTCAATGACTGGACATATGTAATGACGCTGACTGCCTCTGATGTACTTGAGGCCTCGACTGATTGACTTTCCAAATCCTGTCTTGATTTAGAAACTGTTGAGTGAAAATCTTGAAGCTCATTGCCCAGGAAAGAGCCAAATTTGCTCAACACATCCTTGTGCCATGCATCGTACTTGACATTTACTTTTGATTGAACCTAAATTTAAGATTTAATCAAGAAATTTGGTTTACAATTTAATGAGTTATTTTTTTAATTAATTGAGTTAATATTTGCTAATTTTTTGTGTCTAAAAAAGAATCTTAGAAAATTTTGTTTGAAAAAAAAAAATTTAAATTAATTTCAAATCGTTTGAAAATCTCATTTTTTTGAGAAAAAGGGAAGGACGAAATTAATTTGAAAAATGAAATGGGAAAAATTGTTTTTTCTAGATTCTTGAACATATTTTGAATTTATTACTATTTAATCTCAAATCTGAATTTATTTAAATAAATGAATTATTTTTAAATTTAAATTTTTAATTTTTAAATGAATATTTGAATTAGCCAAATTAGATTTTTTTTTTCTAGTCACTAGTTATGTCAAAACAATTTCTCATTTTTTTTACTTTTTGGACTGGCCTTAAATTCATGTGGCCACCATCAAATTAAATTGGACTTAATTTTGGCCACTTAATAATGATTAAATTTTTTTTTACATTTAAACTAGCTTGATTTGAAAAAAATTTAAATCAATTCGTGAGCTTGACTTGATTCTAATTATTTTATCAATTTTTACATAATTAATTAAAGATGAGTTTTTTGAATTTGAATTTGACAAAAACTAAACCGAAATTAGCCATTAATATAAAAGCCAGTAAGTCGGATTTTTATATTAATTCAATTGATTTTTTTTAATTCAGAAAATTCATCGCTAATGTATTTTATAAATATTGCTTTTTGTTTCTCAATTCTTATTAGGAATTCCATAAAAAATTTTCATGAGATTTTATATTTTTTAATTAATAAAGACAAATCGATTCTGATAAATACTAAAATTTTTTACAATTTGCTTTTTTCGAAAAAATCTGCAATTTTTTAAATTTGAACTAAATAAAAATTATTTTGATTCCATGTATCATGTTGAACTCTGGTAAATTTTAACAGTTTGAAACATTTCGCAGAATCGATTCATCAATACTTTTAGATTTTTAAATTTATTAAAAATCTTTCTATTAAAACAACTTCATGAACCCTAAAGATGAGCAAAAATAGATTCTAATTTATGAAAAAAGATAATACAATAACTTTATATCAAAGATGATTGATTTGGAAAAAAATGAGATACATTTAATATCTAGGTTAAAAAATAATGGAAAGAAAATAAGAAATTAGAAGCAGAATAAAAATTTTAACATTTAAAAAAAATTAATTACAAACAATTATAATCAAATCATAGAAAAATATCAAAATTCTTTTAGAATTTTTTTATTTATTAAATATTTTGATGAAAAATTTTCAACTTTTTTTTGAAAAGCATTCAACGTGATTGACTAAAATCTTATTGTTATTCTTATAGATTAAAATCATTTCATTTTGGATTCGAAAATAACTCAATAGGTCCTGTATCGAATTATTCTTCAAATAGATCGCAAAAATTTTTACTAGAGATTAAAAAAATCTAAACCTATATCTCTTAAGTTAGGAACTCTATGAGGATCAGTGTTAGGTTATCTTCTCTTTTTTTTATTGTTGTTGACGATCTATTATTTGTGTTTTAAAAAATTCAATCATAAATGATAAATATGAGAAAATTATTTGAAAAATTGAATTTCTTTTGAAGCAATAATTGAAATAAATTGGAGATTTATTATTTTATAACTGAAAATTTAACTATAATAAATAAAAAAAAAATGCTAAACTTTCATAACTTAAATTATTGAATATAATTTTGCTTTTAGATGTTAAAATTATTTATTTAAATAGTTTTAATTAGAAAAAATAAAAACCAACTAAAAATAAAAAAAGGTAAAAATAAAAAATGATAGACCTTGAAGTTGATTTTCAGGAATATTTGGATCAAAATAAGGCTGAAACAGATTCAGGATCTGAGAATGAATAAGAGTACGAAAGTTTTCATATAAAGATTACATGTGTTTACATATCATTGTAGTATTATTAACAAATAAGACAATTCACGTACCAGAAAAGTGTTTAGATTCGATGATTGATTCTAAACCAAAACCCGGAAGAAAAAAAAGCAATGGCTTGGAATGTTAGGCAATAGATATATCTTTTTTTAATTTTAAATAAAATTTAGAATATTTAGAAAAACTGGATTTTTATAATAAATTTTTATTTTTATCTTAATTAAATTATTTTATGAAAAGAAAGATATTTTTATTTTCATCTAGTAAAATTGGTGAAATATCAGTAATTTTAGTTACATGAATTAGCACACGCCAAATAAATTGAGCAAAATATTGAAATAATTTTTTTAATTTAAAAAAAGAAATACTAGAATAAAAAATTAATATTTACCTTATTGTAGTCGATGATTATAGGCCCGAATTTCCTGTGAGTCTCTTGTGTGTCAAATGATTTTCGTGATTCCTTCATTTCGCTCAAACAAGAAATCCACGCATTAAGATTGGCACCAAGCTTAGAGTAAATGGTATCGGGTTGCAAGTCCCATAATGACTGAAAATGCAGCCATATTTTGACAAAGTCCTGTGCTTGTTTTAAAATTTCATCAATGGCACCGAACGCATAATCCAACAGTTTAACCCCATTTATGAACTTGTTCAAAAGATTTTTGTATGTGACTTTGTATTCGGACTCGGCCTCCATGGTCACTTGAAACCTCGAGTGCAAAATCCTCTTTTGTGTGGTCACAACTGAACTAAACTCATACAGTTGCGATATCAAGTGTTCGCGTGCATCCTCGATCGACGGATTCACGTACAGCAATTGATTTCGAATCAACATTTCCAGAATAATTTGCTTTATGTTGGGCTCGCCGCCCATTTTGGCAATCAGCTCCGTCTCATCCTGAGGCTGCTGCATATCTGACAAAAGAGCTATGCCAGACAAATTGTCCATGTCCATGTCAATAGTTTTGGCTTTTGCCCCTCGCCGAATCACAGTCTCTTCTTCCTGTCGGTTTTTCTTGTCCAGCAACACATCAATCCAAATCTTGATGGCTATGGTGAGTCGCTGGGCGAACTTTTTCTCTATTTCCTCATCCAATTTGGCAACCCATTGGGGCAAATTGGAAAATCCCTTCAAGTTCAAATAGTCTATGGACTTTTGTATTTCGTACAGGACCTCGGCAAACTTGGTCTCATTGTAGGCACAAGTATCCAGCTCTTTTAGCTGAGCATCAATGCTGGACTCGACTGAGACCAATTCGTCAACTTTTTCCCTAAAATTGTAAATAGAATCAGCAAATTTTTGCACACTTGACTCCAATTTGTACGAGTCCCACACCAACGAAGACATTTCGGATATCAACAGTTGAATGTCTTTTTTCATACCAGCGACCAGCAGTTGACAAGTTTGCTTTTCGTTAATGCGTTCACAAATTCTCTTGTAAGTGGACACATTTTCGATAAGCGATATGGCATACGGATACATTTGTCTGGCCGTATGGGCTTTGTTGACGATGGCCAATGGCACTCTGGACACCAGCCACTTCATGTTGCGCGCCTCTTTGGTCAAAGTGATAATGTCGGGCGAAAAATTCACTTTAAGTGTGTAGATGGTGCCTTTGGAGGCGCGCATATTTTCCACCGAAAAAATGCGCCCCGAATTCTGCAGATTTTTCTGGCTGACTTTTTTCGACCAGTCTTCGAAAATCTCCTGAGTGTTTAGCTTCATGCGAAAGCTGTCTCCGTCAGCTTTGAGCTTTTGGCCGTCAACATGGGTCTCCCATCCTTTGCCGAGCACGGCTTCGACACGGCCCATGTACATGTTTAGCTGTCGCTCGATCTGCTTGGCCCATATGATGCTACCAGCCACAGTGGGTATGTCGCGCACTTTGCTCATTCTGTAGCACCTGCTCTGAATGTACTGGGCTTTGAACTTTTCCTGCAAGGCCTCTATGTCGTCTTTGACGCGCTGGATCAGCTGAGTTTGGTACTCACGGATTGCGCCACGGATGTGTGGACGAACGAATAGGGCATTGAAGCGCGAGAATATTCTGAACATTTCATTTGCATTTTTTGCTGTACCCAGTTGGTCGCGAAGTCTGGCGGTCATTCGGGCCTCGACTCTTTCGATGCGCTCATCATAGCGCCGAATAGTCGACTCCCACAGCTCCTGGCCCTCCTCAGAAATGTCCAAAGCGTCAACTTCCTTTACTTTTTCATAGGCAAGACGAACTTCTTCTATGGCGTTGGCGTCAGCCACGTCCAGCCCTGCATCAACTGCTGTTCTTTGCGATTGATTTTGGCTGTTTTCTTCCGAGTCGCCTGAATTTACTGGTCTGAGAACACGGCTTATTACCGAGCTTAGTTGCTCGTGTTGGCGCCGAAAATTTTGCATTATCTGAAGCCGGTTCTGTAATCGCTTATGGGACGCGTTTATACGCCAAACTATTTTGTTCTCGTCTCGTTTGCGCTTGGCCAAGTCTCTGAGAGTGGCCTGTAGGCGTTCGAACTCGTCATCCCACGCCTGGAACACCCCGAAGCACGCTTTCATTATTTTTTCAAAGTCGTCAAAGTTGATTATCATTAGCCGCTGTGTGGACAATACTTTGAGAATTTGGGTCGTGAGGTCCTTGGATATGGCTTCGATTAGCTTCAGTGCCCGGTTCATTGGGTATCTTGTGTTCCGGATTCGTCTCATGTGATTGAATATGCTCTGAATGGCCAGAGTTATTTTGGTCAGCTCAGTGGCTGAGATTAGCTCGTTGAGCGGAAAATCTTTCATCAAAATGTTGTAGTCTTTGGCTGTTTCGAACGCTTCTTTTAGGCCTGTGTCCGAGTCGAAGCTTACAGTTGCCATGAAACGTTTTCCATGGCGAAGAATGTCTAGTGTTAGTGTCACTTCGATTGACTCACGTTTTTCCGATATTCGGTTCAAGGCTCGCTCTAAATTCAGCCAGAAGCTTATTTCTTGCAGGGCGGTTCCCGTAGATGGATCGCGGTCCAATTTTGTCACCTTTAAAAAAATTAGATTAATAAAAAATAAGGTTTAAAATTGAATTTTTATTTTAATTTAAAGATAAAAGAAAACAAATTTTTTTTTAATTCCTTTTATGGCTGATTTTAAAAGATAATTATTTTATGCTATTCTTTAAAAAAATTTTATTAATTAAAATTCTTATGTTTTTTTTGATTTAAGTAAAATTTTCAAAATAATAATAAATATTATAAAACTTTTTCAATAAATTCTACATTTTTACATCGAAAAAATCTCTTAACTACAATTAGTATTTTTATCTTAAAAAATTGTTTTATACTCTAAAATTTATCTTATATAGATATAAGTAAATAAATACAGGTGAATTTAAATTATTAATAAATAAGTGCATAATTAATAAAACTGAACACTATTCAAATGATTGATTCTTTAACTATTTTTTAGGTTTTTAAATTTTTTAAATCAAAGAATTTAGACTCTGGTCGACATGGGTGAAGGTGACGCAATGGCATATTTATTTATAAGAAAAGTCCAAGTCAAAGAATTTAATAGTTTTTTTAAGTCCGGTCTTTGACTTTAATTAAAAATAAAAAATAAAAAAACCTTAATTCTTTAAGTTTAAAATTGATTTTGTAATTTTAATTGTTCTAATTTCATGATTTCTTATTAGTCTCAATTTTTAATTTAAGGGACTAATATTTCTGAGGGAAATTCTGGAAAAATGATAGATATCAAATTTATTAAATTTTAAGATTAAATCTTGAATGCCAAAATCATGTAACTTAGAATTTTTGGAGATAGATTAATTTGAAATTAGTAAATGAAAAAATGAAGCTTTTATTCGTGATAATTTCAATGATAGAAAAAGTATTATATTATTAAATAAAAAATTTATGAACTTTTAATAAAAAATTTATTTTATTTCAAATTAGAAAATAATTTAAATCGAAAGTTTTTGGAGCGAAAGTTTCTAAATTTTAGCTAAATTTTTGAGTACTTAAATCTTAGTTTGTTGGCCCTTGCTGAAAATTATCAATAGGTTTAAGCCTATTTAATTTTTTTTCTAAATAAATTTTTTTTCCCATTCTTTAAAAAAGGATTTCGCTGAATAAAAATTGTAAACTAATAACAAAAGATAAAAATTAACATGATCACAAGACCCAAAGAAAAGCTCATAAAATTTTTACCAAATTTCTGTAAAAAAAAACAGCAATTAAAAGTAATAGTAATAATAATACTGTATGGTTTTCATCATAAGTTTTTCGGTCATTAAAGAACTGTTACAGTCTGTACTTCCTTATCATCTTAAACAGTTTCCTTTATTTCAATAATAAGCTCATAACTATATGCAATTAATTTCCTATTTAAATCAAAAGCTAAAATTTACTTTTTTTATTTCTCTGATCCATCTATTGACGCCCGATTGGAGCTGATTTAAAAAGTTGGTATCATCGACTTTATCTGAAAAATCGTCGACTTTAGGCTTTCTATTTTCATCAGTAGATTTTTTTATCATTTGTAAAACAGTCGGATGAATGACAAGATTAATTTCAGGTATCTCAATATTCTGCTGCAAGTGAAGCAAACCCATCTCTACTTCAGCAATTTTTTTTTCCATTTGAGTTGCAAATTGATCACCACCATACAAACTCTGTGTCGAGCCGGATGGAATGTCGCCGGCACCGCCGGAACTTAGCTTTGAGTCAGCTGCCGGATTGGAGTCCATGTGACCTCGCTTGATGTAGCTCTTAAAATAGGGCGCTAATGTATTGCTTACGTAGGAATGAAGGGTTTCGTATGGTGACGAATCAGACAAGGAAATAACTCTGACTTGGTTGTGAAATTTTTTGTCACTTTCAACAACTGCGCCGCGCTTTATTACCTGCACACTTAGGCACTTTGGATTTGTGTAGTTCACTTCTGTCGAGATCAAAAATTGACTGATCACGGACTCGTCCGAGTTTTGTTCCGATTCTTCCTCATCTTTGAGTGTAAATCGTTGAATTATCAGCGTTCTACACTGGCTGTCACCGAGAAATTTCTTGATACATTCAATACTTGATTTTTCATTAAAACACTTTTCAAGTTCTGGCAAAGAGACCAAGTTGGCGTCCAAAAGAGCTGGAATGAATTGTCTAAGATAGTTTATAAATGAGACATGGTCGGCTATGCTTGCTGGTTGAGTCCCTGCGCCGGGCTGTTGAGGAGATGATGATTGATCATTGTCATTTGGCTCGATCATTACTCCCAATCTTTCTATTTTCTAAATAATTGATTATTATCTATAAAGGAAAAAACATAAAATTTTAAGCTTTAAAATAAAATTCGAGTATCATATGGCGATAAAGGGGGGTACATTAGAGCTAGTTCTAAAAAGAGAGAAATAAAATTTGAATTAATTACTAAGCTCTGAACTTAACTGAACTGAATACATTTCAAAATTCGAATCTTTATTTATACATATTCATCGTCTCGTGATTGAGGTCTTTAGTTAAGTTAGAATCTTTGAGGTCTTGTGTTGCATAGCATCGATGGTTAGAGGAGTATGGCACGCATTATTCCAGAGGGTGAATATGTCTTTTGTATTGGATGCGATATTGTCCTAGATTAGTGTTTTTTATCATTTTTTTATTATAATCTTTTTTTTTGCTTGACATAAAGACGACTCATTTTATAAAATAATTTCAAATAATTTATTAAATTTGTGAAAAGATTTGATGCAAATAAATTAAAATATGCATCAAAGACCGCAATTTTGTTAAATATAGACTTTCAATTTTGAATTTCCGAGAAAAAATTAAAAATCGAATTAACATGTCTTCAGAAGGAAACAAAATAATCTTAATTTTTTTTCAGTTTTTTAATTCATAGGTCAATTAGAAATAAATATTAAATTTAATTTAGCTATGTGGTTTAGAATTAAAAAGCGATTTTTGAAGCTTTGTTTTGTTTTTATTTGTGTTTTTAAATTCAATGTTAGTTTAAAATTAATAAAAGAATTTATTATGCTTTTTTTTTAAAATAAATTGGTTAAATAATTTAACCAATTTATTTAAAAAAAAAAAAGTCCTGACTTGGACTTTTTTTTGACTTGGACTTTTTTTTTTGATGACTTAGACTTTTTTTTGGGACTTTTAAACAACTCTGGTTAAATTTTAAAAACCCTTCAAAAATTTTTCTGCATTTGTAACATCTAGGCTTTGGGTTATTGGAATTTTCAAAAAATTATAAAGCTTCATAGCTGTCTAGATCTAAAAACTAAAAAGAAATCTGATTTGAATCTTTTTGAAGAATTTATTCGAAAATGCCTGAGCTGAAAAAGAAATGGTAGGATTAAGAATGGACAATTTTATTGACGATAGTAAAAGCCAGACCGACATAAAAAAAATTTAGTTTCTTTAATTTAATTTTTTTTGACAGAATTTTAACTTTGTTCTGTATTATTTCATTTTGTTCCTTGCATGAATTTATCTCGTATATTAATTTGGTAACAATTATATAATAATTTGGTATCATCTTGAAAATTTTTCATTCTTTCGATTTGAGAACAAATTATAAAAAAAATCCAAAGATGTTGATGGCAGTTGTAATACCAAAGGTTACAATTTATAAGATTTAATCAATTTATTTCTCAAAACATTTTCAATGAAGAAGCATAGAGACATTTTGAATTTGATCATGGTATTTTTAAGCTTTAAAAAATACAAAAAATTATTAAAAAATATTCGGAAACTATTTAGTTTAAAAAATATAAATTTACGTTTTTACACAACAGTGAATACTTAAATTTAAAATTATCAAAAAAAATTTAACAAACGGACAATTGTAAAATGGAAAATGTTCGATTGAAAAATAATATCTAAAATATTAGATGACATCAAGAGATGAAAGATGAACTTTTATATTAAATGATTTTCATTAGAATGAAAATTATCAATTTAATTTTGTCTAAAATATTTTGGCATGTTATTTTTATTAAAGAAATTAAAATATTTCCTTTTTTTATTTTCCCTAGCTATTAAATTTTTCGTTAATTTTAAGTGAGAATCTTCTCTTAATTCCAACAAATAATAATATTTTCGAGGCTAAAGTTTTCTATTTTTGTGTGAATATTCAAATTTTATACTTTAAAAAATTCTTCCGTGCTCATATTGCGATCACGATTAGTATTTTCATTAATCTGAAAACCAATTTGGGTGAGATTATTAAAAACAGTGAAAAATTTGAATCATAGATTTCCCATTCCTGACATTTTGATGTAGACTGTGAATTGTCTATGGAATTTTGTATAGATTCGCTTATGTTGTACCATGGGTTTAAATTAATGTAGTGCAAAAATTTACTTACATGTATAAATTTGGATATCATTTAAACCTGAAACACAATTGTTCGATTGATTTTCGTTCTTTTAGACTGGTATTTGATGGGATAATGGACAAGTTGGGCGAGCATGTAAAAATCGGGTCAAAAAAAATCATATGAACAAAAAATCGGGTGTGTAAAAATCTGATTTATAATTAAATAAAAATTAGCTAATTGAGTTTGATAAATTTTTTATTGATAAAATTATAATATATCATTAATATAATAAAAAAATATTAGGAATTGATAATATAATTAGATTGCTACAAATGTGGTTTTTTTTCGCCAATATTTAAAGTTTCCGATTTAAAATTAGAAAGATAAGAAGTTTTAATGTACATGCTATGATTTTCATGCTATCGTTTTTATTTCTAATTTGTATCATTATTTTTGTCTTACATTTTAATTTTACATTTTTTAATTTTAATTTTTTCGAATTAACGTTCCTTTTTATTTTAATAATTTTATTTTTAGGTAATAAGTATTATTTTTCATTTTTTAAAAAAACAAAAAAACACAAAAAAATTTATTTTTTATCTCTTTTTTAGTTTTTTACTTCTCCTTAAAGGAAGCTAATTCAATTCAATAAATAAAAAAAAAAGGGCAGAATTGGTCCTAAATAAAAAAAAAATAATTTAAAACCTTGGACAAATCTTAAATTTGGAAGGGTCTATTTTCAGTGACAAATCATAAGCATAAGCTAAAGCCAATAAACCACAGTCGTTGTCACCATCTTTTTCAGCAACTTAGGCTATTTGAACTGTAAGTACCGAACGTTCTGGGTTCTCATGTCCAAAAAGTCCAAGTTCACTTAAAATTTTTGATATAATTTTTAATTATTCATTTTAATTTAAGTCAATTTACAGGAAGTACTTTACTTGATAAATATTTTAAAGTCTTTTAAGTTTAATGAGAACTTTTCCCGAAAGATGAGAACTATTTTCGGTTTTTGTTATTATGAGATTAATTTAAATTAATTAGCAAAAATTTAAATTAAAAAATTCTTTTTATGGTCTCTAAAAGGACGGCTCGCTATTTCAACTCGTATGAATATTTTAAATAATAAGAACCTTCGTTTAATTTCTGATATAAATATTACTAGGACTGGTGTTTTATTAAGAAATTCTAATTGTATAATCTTGAGTCTACTATTCTTTCCAGTAACTTTCCTAGACAACTCGTTATGCTAATTGGTCTATAATTTAAACAGTAGAGGTCTTTTTTTGAATCAGAGTAATGTTCCAAGTTTTCCACGCTTTCGGGACTTAACCTTCTCTAAGAGATAAATTAAAAAGTTCTAAGATTTCTATTAATGAATTTCTTGGTAAATTTTTTTGCATCAAATTATGAATTTGGCCAGGTCCTGATGCAGCTTCATTTTTCAATCTTTTAACAAGAATAATTAATTCATTTAATCAAATTGGATCATTAAAATTAGACTGATCATAATTTCTAAAGAATTCAGAATTAGAATTAAGTATTTCGAAATCTTTATCACGATCTATTAAATCAGAATTAGGACTAAATATTGAAGACAGGAGTTCTCCAAAGCATTTTCCCTTTTCTTCATTAGTTTTGAATTCCTTGTCATTTAAAATCAAATTTGTGATTAAATTTGATCCTTTTTTTGATCTAAATTTATTTATTTTTTCCAGAATGGTCTACTTGTCAGTGGGTTTTTTCCCATCTTCTCGATAAAATTAAACCGATTTTGATTCCAGAATTTTTTAAAGAGACTTTTAATTCAAATGTAAGTTGATTAAATTTTTGCTTGAGCAGCGAATTTTTCGGAAGTTTCTTCTTACTTTCCTACATTCTTTAATTAAATTAACAATGTCAGGGGGAAGACTGGATTTGTAGATTTTCTGAGAAAGGTAAGGAATACTTTTATGTGATGCATAAATGATTTTTTCTGTAATTTTATCATTTATTTGATCAATAGTGAGGGGACTTTCAGTGATATTAACTATTTGAGAATTTAAAATCTCGCTAAAGAATTGCCAGTTTGCTTTCTTAAGGTTAAGTTTTTTAGCTGTAGATTTATTTTTTAATTTAAGGCCCATATATATTGATGCTTTGATTGGGAAATGGTCACTAGTCATGTCTTGACTATTTAAGACATTAAAGTCGGTAATTTTGTCAATTAATGAAGTTGAAACTAAAAAAAGTAATTTCTATTGAAAATATTGAAAGTAGGGCGCTTATCATTGATTACTGAAAAGTCTTGCTCATTAATTAAATTTTCCAGCATTATTCCATTTTCATTTTCCCCTACGCAGCCTATTTGCTTTGTTCTAGCGTTTAGATCACCACCTAAAATGTAGTTTTTACATTTATTATTAATTGTTTTAAAAAAGTAGATTAAATAAATAGTTGATAAATAATTTTTATCATAAGATAAAAAGAGTATTCAGAAGATATTTTTATTCAAATGTAGATAATTATTTTCTGAAGTAGATATTTATCATAAAAGTGCTATTTTTTTGTTTTATGACACTTACAGTTCTAAAAATTACCAGTTTTAAATAAATTAATTTCTTGATTGCGTAATAAGCTTAACATATTTGATATACTATATTGAATACGCAACTCCATTGTGTAATTGCTACCTTAATATTTCCTCCTTTTTTCCTGAAACCTGAACTATGTTACAATTTGCCACATGTAACAATCTATGTATTCTAAACTTTCATTTTTTAATTTATTCCGAAGGAGCCCTAGCTCGGTAAGAAAAAAAATAAATAAAAAAAAAATAATACTATTGATTGAATTATGCACTCAGTTCTACATGTGTACAACTTCTGAATCGACGTCCGATATTACAAGGCACAGTGCAAAGAGTTTTGGATAAATGAAGATGGTTGGCATGATCTTGATGAGTTGTTGGAATAGAGTATGACATAGTGTAAGTGTCGAAAAACAAAAAAATCGATTCGGAAAATTGGGAATCGAGTACTTGTTCATGCCATTATGGGAAAAAAACTTCAAATACAAGCACACAATCGGAACTTCGCACTTTTTGAATTTAAATAAATTCCCAGGTTTGGACTAAGCGATCGAAGGCAATGCAAATCGAGGTCGAAAAAAAAAAGCCAGATCAGCTTTAGAAAGAAATTCGATTGCTCCGATTAAAAGGCAGTTAGACAATCTAAATCAACACGAACTTCAACAAGATGTATCAAGTACGGTTCTAAGTGTTAACTATTCATTCGTTAATGTCTCTCATCAAAATCAACTTGTTTTAGCTTCAAATTCAGCAGTCCAAGATCTAGCCGAAAACGATATTCAAATTTCTGAGAAACGTAAACGTGGAAGAACAAAATAATCTAATAATGAAAGTGAGCAGCGGTCAATAAGGTTTAGAAATTAAGTATCAATTACTTTATTTGTTTTTTTCAAGGTAATTTTTTTTACTGTTTTTCTTATGTAAAATTATCTATGTTTGAAAAATAAACATCTTCTATTAAAATCTATTATCTACTTCTTATTGATTTTATCTAATTTTTTATTAAAAAAAATATCTACTAAAAATAACATTTATCTACTGACAAAAAAATATACCCTATATTTAATTATTTAATTGAAATAATCTCCATTGTAAAGAAGTTAATGTAAAGAAGAAAAATTAAAATTCTATGAATAAATAAATAAAAGAAAAAAATATAATGAAAAAAAATTTAAAAACAATCAAAAAAATAGTGGAGTAATTTATTAAATAGTCGAGACAAATAAAAGTCGAGTAATTTCAATATTTTCTTAATTCCATTTGGCGTAATTTATTTCGGGTATAGAAATTTTTCGTCATTTTTTTTATCTAGTCCAAGTTCGTTAGTAATTAATGTAGTACATTGTTGGATTGAATAATTATAAAAAAGAAGAAATTTCATAAAATTCGTATTATTTCTCGTTGCTTTAATTCAAAATAAAAAAAATAAAACTAGAATTTTTGAAACAAAATGATCTAAATAAATTAGAATTATTTTTTTTAAGGAAAAAGATAATCCAGATACGAGTTGGATTCGTGCCTGAAAGAAAAAGAAAAATTACTGAATGATTTTTCCACAAAGAGATCAAAAGAATTCTGAATAGAGGTAAAAATATCTTTACCAACCTGAATCAATATATCCTTTTCTGTAATTTTAATACAAAAGATTAATTTTAAATTTTTTGAAAAAATAATTATCTTTTAAATATTTTTCGACCACAATTAACTAATGGCTGACAAAATTCAAAGCCTTGAAAATTAAATTAAGATTTTCCTCGAGCAGGAGAGGTATTTCGAGATTGAAAATCTAATGCTCACCAAGGATCTAGAGTTATGTCGAAGCGCTAATGATCCTCAAAAGAAACAGCTTTTATAATTTCGAAAATTTAAAAACAAAAAAAAAATATAATATATTATTTTAATTTTTTTGAAACAGCAGAAAATGCAAATACGAGATAGATTCATGAAAGAAAAAAACAGATTTTTCAGAAGAAGATCAAGAGATTTTAGAATAAACTAAATGATTTATTTATTTCTCAATATTCATGTCAATTACATACTTAGGAGACGCGCTGTCCAACTCCGACCAAAACGTCGTTTTCAAATGTTTAAAAAAGAAAATTAAATTATACATCCTATAATCCTAAATCATCTGAGGCAATTCTCGTAGACTGATGGCGGTCCAATTTTGTCACCTTTAAACAAATCAAAATTAAAAACAAATTTTGTCACCTTTTGATTGCTTTCTCTTCGGTAGAAATTAAATTTATAGCTAAATTGATATTTTTAATCAATAAAGGAATTTTTTTTTTAAAATGCTTTAAGGATTAAAAATAATTTTGTAAAGGAAATTTTTGAATAAAGAATAATTTTCAAAAAAATAAATTATTTTAGAATCTAGAGAAAAAAGGCTGTGAATTCTCTCAATTTTAATTTTATATCATTCTTGGTTCATCATTTTTTTCTAAATAATTTTTATAACAAAATAAACAAAAGATTTTTGGCCACCTGTTATGAATGAAGCACATTGTTGCATTGAAAATCATTAAAAAAAAAGAGAAATTTTATATTATTTGTCTATTTTCTTGATACTTTTATTCAAAATTTAAAAAAAGCTTTCTAAAATACTTTAAAACAATATGATTCTAAATTTTTTTAAGGGAATAGATTAAGCAAGTATGAGTTAGATTCGTGTCAGATGGAAAATGAAAAATTACAGAATGAAGGTAAATTAAATTAAAAAAATTAGAGAACAATTATATGTATTCTAAAATTTTAAAAACAAGTCATTTTTTATTATCAGTATCTTACCTTTTTTCTTATCATTTTGAGAACAATCTATGTCGCAGGTAGGGTAAATTAATTGCCCAGAGAAAACTAAATTGAAAAGGCAGTTTAAAAGATAAATGAATTTTAGAATCTAGAGAAAAAAGGCTGTGAATTCTCTCAATTTTAATTTTATATCATTCTTGGTTCATCATTTTTTTCTAAATAATTTTTATAACAAAATAAACAAAAGATTTTTGGCCACCTGTTATGAATGAAGCACATTGTTGCATTGAAAATCATTAAAAAAAAAGAGAAATTTTATATTATTTGTCTATTTTCTTGATACTTTTATTCAAAATTTAAAAAAGCTTTCTAAAATTCTTTAAAACAATATGATTCTAAATTTTTTTAAGGGAATAGATTAAGCAAGTATGAGTTAGATTCGTGTCAGATGGAAAATGAAAAATTACAGAATGAAGGTAAATTAAATTAAAAAAATTAGAGAACAATTATATGTATTCTAAAATTTTAAAAACAAGTCATTTTTTATTATCAGTATCTTACCTTTTTTCTTATCATTTTGAGAACAATCTATGTCGCAGGTAGGGTAAATTAATTGCCCAGAGAAAACTAAATTGAAAAGGCAGTTTAAAAGATAAATGAATTTTAGAATCTAGAGAAAAAAGGCTGTGAATTCTCTCAATTTTAATTTTATATCATTCTTGGTTCATCATTTTTTTCTAAATAATTTTTATAACAAAATAAACAAAAGATTTTTGGCCACCTGTTATGAATGAAGCACATTGTTGCATTGAAAATCATTAAAAAAAAAGAGAAATTTTATATTATTTGTCTATTTTCTTGATACTTTTATTCAAAATTTAAAAAAAGCTTTCTAAAATTCTTTAAAACAATATGATTCTAAATTTTTTTAAGGGAATAGATTAAGCAAGTATGAGGTAGATTCGTGTCAGATGGAAAATGAAAAATTACAGAATGAAGGTAAATTAAATTAAAAAAATTAGAGAACAATTATATGTATTCTAAAATTTTAAAAACAAGTCATTTTTTATTATCAGTATCTTACCTTTTTTTCTTATCATTTTGAGAACAATCTATGTCGCAGGTAGGGTAAATTAATTGCCCAGAGAAAACTAAATTGAAAAGGCAGTTTAAAAGATAAATGAATTTTAGAATCTAGAGAAAAAAGGCTGTGAATTCTCTCAATTTTAATTTTATATCATTCTTGGTTCATCATTTTTTTCTAAATAATTTTTATAACAAAATAAACAAAAGATTTTTGGCCACCTGTTATGAATGAAGCACATTGTTGCATTGAAAATCATTAAAAAAAAAGAGAAATTTTATATTATTTGTCTATTTTCTTGATACTTTTATTCAAAATTTAAAAAAAGCTTTCTAAAATTCTTTAAAACAATATGATTCTAAATTTTTTTAAGGGAATAGATTAAGCAAGTATGAGTTAGATTCGTGTCAGATGGAAAATGAAAAATTACAGAATGAAGGTAAATTAAATTAAAAAAATTAGAGAACAATTATATGTATTCTAAAATTAAAAACAAGTCATTTTTTATTATCAGTATCTTACCTTTTTTCTTATCATTTTGAGAACAATCTATGTCGCAGGTAGGGTAAATTAATTGCCCAGAGAAAACTAAATTGAAAAGGCAGTTTAAAAGATAAATGAATTTTAGAATCTAGAGAAAAAGGCTGTGAATTCTCTCAATTTTAATTTTATATCATTCTTGGTTCTTCATTTTTTTCTAAATAATTTTTATAACAAAATAAACAAAAGATTTTTGGCCACCTGTTATGAATGAAGCACATTGTTGCATTGAAAATCATTAAAAAAAAAAGAGAAATTTTATATTATTTGTCTATTTTCTTGATACTTTTATTCAAAATTTAAAAAAGCTTTCTAAAATTCTTTAAAACAATATGATTCTAAATTTTTTTAAGGGAATAGATTAAGCAAGTATGAGTTAGATTCGTGTCAGATGGAAAATGAAAAATTACAGAATGAAGGTAAATTAAATTAAAAAAATTAGAGAACAATTATATGTATTCTAAAATTTTAAAAACAAGTCATTTTTTATTATCAGTATCTTACCTTTTTCTTATCATTTTGAGAACAATCTATGTCGCAGGTAGGGTAAATTAATTGCCCAGAGAAAACTAAATTGAAAAGGCAGTTTAAAAGATAAATGAATTTTAGAATCTAGAGAAAAAAGGCTGTGAATTCTCTCAATTTTAATTTTATATCATTCTTGGTTCATCATTTTTTTCTAAATAATTTTTATAACAAAATAAACAAAAGATTTTTGGCCACCTGTTATGAATGAAGCACATTGTTGCATTGAAAATCATTAAAAAAAAGAGAAATTTTATATTATTTGTCTATTTTCTTGATACTTTTATTCAAAATTTAAAAAAAGCTTTCTAAAATTCTTTAAAACAATATGATTCTAAATTTTTTTTAAGGGAATAGATTAAGCAAGTATGAGGTAGATTCGTGTCAGATGGAAAATGAAAAATTACAGAATGAAGGTAAATTAAATTAAAAAAATTAGAGAACAATTATATGTATTCTAAAATTTTAAAAACAAGTCATTTTTTATTATCAGTATCTTACCTTTTTTCTTATCATTTTGAGAACAATCTATGTCGCAGGTAGGGTAAATTAATTGCCCAGAGAAAACTAAATTGAAAAGGCAGTTTAAAAGATAAATGAATTTTAGAATCTAGAGAAAAAAGGCTGTGAATTCTCTCAATTTTAATTTTATATCATTCTTGGTTCATCATTTTTTTCTAAATAATTTTTATAACAAAATAAACAAAAGATTTTTGGCCACCTGTTATGAATGAAGCACATTGTTGCATTGAAAATCATTAAAAAAACGAGAAATTTTATATTATTTGTCTATTTTCTTGATACTTTTATTCAAAATTTAAAAAAGCTTTCTAAAATTCTTTAAAACAATATGATTCTAAATTTTTTTTAAGGGAATAGATTAAGCAAGTATGAGGTAGATTCGTGTCAGATGGAAAATGAAAAATTACAGAATGAAGGTAAATTAAATTAAAAAAATTAGAGAACAATTATATGTATTCTAAAATTTTAAAAACAAGTCATTTTTTATTATCAGTATCTTACCTTTTTTCTTATCATTTTGAGAACAATCTATGTCGCAGGTAGGGTAAATTAATTGCCCAGAGAAAACTAAATTGAAAAGGCAGTTTAAAAGATAAATGAATTTTAGAATCTAGAGAAAAAAGGCTGTGAATTCTCTCAATTTTAATTTTATATCATTCTTGGTTCATCATTTTTTTCTAAATAATTTTTATAACAAAATAAACAAAAGATTTTTGGCCACCTGTTATGAATGAAGCACATTGTTGCATTGAAAATCATTAAAAAAAAGAGAAATTTTATATTATTTGTCTATTTTCTTGATACTTTTATTCAAAATTTAAAAAAAGCTTTCTAAAATTCTTTAAAACAATATGATTCTAAATTTTTTTAAGGGAATAGATTAAGCAAGTATGAGTTAGATTCGTGTCAGATGGAAAATGAAAAATTACAGAATGAAGGTAAATTAAATTAAAAAAATTAGAGAACAATTATATGTATTCTAAAATTAAAAACAAGTCATTTTTTATTATCAGTATCTTACCTTTTTCTTATCATTTTGAGAACAATCTATGTCGCAGGTAGGGTAAATTAATTGCCCAGAGAAAACTAAATTGAAAAGGCAGTTTAAAAGATAAATGAATTTTAGAATCTAGAGAAAAAAGGCTGTGAATTCTCTCAATTTTAATTTTATATCATTCTTGGTTCATCATTTTTTTCTAAATAATTTTTATAACAAAATAAACAAAAGATTTTTGGCCACCTGTTATGAATGAAGCACATTGTTGCATTGAAAATCATTAAAAAAAAAAAGAGAAATTTTATATTATTTGTCTATTTTCTTGATACTTTTATTCAAAATTTAAAAAAGCTTTCTAAAATTCTTTAAAACAATATGATTCTAAATTTTTTTAAGGGAATAGATTAAGCAAGTATGAGGTAGATTCGTGTCAGATGGAAAATGAAAAATTACAGAATGAAGGTAAATTAAATTAAAAAAATTAGAGAACAATTATATGTATTCTAAAATTTTAAAAACAAGTCATTTTTTATTATCAGTATCTTACCTTTTTTCTTATCATTTTGAGAACAATCTATGTCGCAGGTAGGGTAAATTAATTGCCCAGAGAAAACTAAATTGAAAAGGCAGTTTAAAAGATAAATGAATTTTAGAATCTAGAGAAAAAAGGCTGTGAATTCTCTCAATTTTAATTTTATATCATTCTTGGTTCATCATTTTTTTCTAAATAATTTTTATAACAAAATAAACAAAAGATTTTTGGCCACCTGTTATGAATGAAGCACATTGTTGCATTGAAAATCATTAAAAAAAAAGAGAAATTTTATATTATTTGTCTATTTTCTTGATACTTTTATTCAAAATTTTAAAAAAAGCTTTCTAAAATTCTTTAAAACAATATGATTCTAAATTTTTTTTAAGGGAATAGATTAAGCAAGTATGAGTTAGATTCGTGTCAGATGGAAAATGAAAAATTACAGAATGAAGGTAAATTAAATTAAAAAAATTAGAGAACAATTATATGTATTCTAAAATTTTAAAAACAAGTCATTTTTTATTATCAGTATCTTACCTTTTTTCTTATCATTTTGAGAACAATCTATGTCGCAGGTAGGGTAAATTAATTGCCCAGAGAAAACTAAATTGAAAAGGCAGTTTAAAAGATAAATGAATTTTAGAATCTAGAGAAAAAGGCTGTGAATTCTCTCAATTTTAATTTTATATCATTCTTGGTTCATCATTTTTTCTAAATAATTTTTATAACAAAATAAACAAAAGATTTTTGGCCACCTGTTATGAATGAAGCACATTGTTGCATTGAAAATCATTAAAAAAAAAGAGAAATTTTATATTATTTGTCTATTTTCTTGATACTTTTATTCAAAATTTAAAAAAAGCTTTCTAAAATTCTTTAAAACAATATGATTCTAAATTTTTTTTAAGGGAATAGATTAAGCAAGTATGAGGTAGATTCGTGTCAGATGGAAAATGAAAAATTACAGAATGAAGGTAAATTAAATTAAAAAAATTAGAGAACAATTATATGTATTCTAAAATTTTAAAAACAAGTCATTTTTTATTATCAGTATCTTACCTTTTTTCTTATCATTTTGAGAACAATCTATGTCGCAGGTAGGGTAAATTAATTGCCCAGAGAAAACTAAATTGAAAAGGCAGTTTAAAAGATAAATGAATTTTAGAATCTAGAGAAAAAAGGCTGTGAATTCTCTCAATTTTAATTTTATATCATTCTTGGTTCATCATTTTTTTCTAAATAATTTTTATAACAAAATAAACAAAAGATTTTTGGCCACCTGTTATGAATGAAGCACATTGTTGCATTGAAAATCATTAAAAAAAACGAGAAATTTTATATTATTTGTCTATTTTCTTGATACTTTTATTCAAAATTTAAAAAAGCTTTCTAAAATTCTTTAAAACAATATGATTCTAAATTTTTTTAAGGGAATAGATTAAGCAAGTATGAGGTAGATTCGTGTCAGATGGAAAATGAAAAATTACAGAATGAAGGTAAATTAAATTAAAAAAATTAGAGAACAATTATATGTATTCTAAAATTTTAAAAACAAGTCATTTTTTATTATCAGTATCTTACCTTTTTTCTTATCATTTTGAGAACAATCTATGTCGCAGGTAGGGTAAATTAATTGCCCAGAGAAAACTAAATTGAAAAGGCAGTTTAAAAGATAAATGAATTTTAGAATCTAGAGAAAAAGGCTGTGAATTCTCTCAATTTTAATTTTATATAATTCTTGGTTCATCATTTTTTTCTAAATAATTTTTATAACAAAATAAACAAAAAGATTTTTGGCCACCTGTTATGAATGAAGCACATTGTTGCATTGAAAATCATTAAAAAAAGAGAAATTTTATATTATTTGTCTATTTTCTTGATACTTTTATTCAAAATTTAAAAAAAGCTTTCTAAAATTCTTTAAAACAATATGATTCTAAATTTTTTTTAAGGGAATAGATTAAGCAAGTATGAGGTAGATTCGTGTCAGATGGAAAATGAAAAATTACAGAATGAAGGTAAATTAAATTAAAAAAATTAGAGAACAATTATATGTATTCTAAAATTTTAAAAACAAGTCATTTTTTATTATCAGTATCTTACCTTTTTTCTTATCATTTTGAGAACAATCTATGTCGCAGGTAGGGTAAATTAATTGCCCAGAGAAAACTAAATTGAAAAGGCAGTTTAAAAGATAAATGAATTTTAGAATCTAGAGAAAAAGGCTGTGAATTCTCTCAATTTTAATTTTATATCATTCTTGGTTCATCATTTTTTTCTAAATAATTTTTATAACAAAATAAACAAAAGATTTTTGGCCACCTGTTATGAATGAAGCACATTGTTGCATTGAAAATCATTAAAAAAAAAGAGAAATTTTATATTATTTGTCTATTTTCTTGATACTTTTATTCAAAATTTTAAAAAAAGCTTTCTAAAATTCTTTAAAACAATATGATTCTAAATTTTTTTTTTAAGGGAATAGATTAAGCAAGTATGAGTTAGATTCGTGTCAGATGGAAAATGAAAAATTACAGAATGAAGGTAAATTAAATTAAAAAAATTAGAGAACAATTATATGTATTCTAAAATTTTAAAAACAAGTCATTTTTTATTATCAGTATCTTACCTTTTTCTTATCATTTTGAGAACAATCTATGTCGCAGGTAGGGTAAATTAATTGCCCAGAGAAAACTAAATTGAAAAGGCAGTTTAAAAGATAAATGAATTTTAGAATCTAGAGAAAAAAGGCTGTGAATTCTCTCAATTTTAATTTTATATCATTCTTGGTTCATCATTTTTTCTAAATAATTTTTATAACAAAATAAACAAAAGTTTTTTGGCCACCTGTTATGAATGAAGCACATTGTTGCATTGAAAATCATTAAAAAAAAAGAGAAATTTTATATTATTTGTCTATTTTCTTGATACTTTTATTCAAAATTTAAAAAAAGCTTTCTAAAATTCTTTAAAACAATATGATTCTAAATTTTTTTAAGGGAATAGATTAAGCAAGTATGAGGTAGATTCGTGTCAGATGGAAAATGAAAAATTACAGAATGAAGGTAAATTAAATTAAAAAAATTAGAGAACAATTATATGTATTCTAAAATTTTAAAAACAAGTCATTTTTTATTATCAGTATCTTACCTTTTTTCTTATCATTTTGAGAACAATCTATGTCGCAGGTAGGGTAAATTAATTGCCCAGAGAAAACTAAATTGAAAAGGCAGTTTAAAAGATAAATGAATTTTAGAATCTAGAGAAAAAAGGCTGTGAATTCTCTCAATTTTAATTTTATATCATTCTTGGTTCATCATTTTTCTAAATAATTTTTATAACAAAATAAACAAAAGATTTTTGGCCACCTGTTATGAATGAAGCACATTGTTGCATTGAAAATCATTAAAAAAAACGAGAAATTTTATATTATTTGTCTATTTTCTTGATACTTTTATTCAAAATTTAAAAAAAGCTTTCTAAAATTCTTTAAAACAATATGATTCTAAATTTTTTTTAAGGGAATAGATTAAGCAAGTATGAGGTAGATTCGTGTCAGATGGAAAATGAAAAATTACAGAATGAAGGTAAATTAAATTAAAAAAATTAGAGAACAATTATATGTATTCTAAAATTTTAAAAACAAGTCATTTTTTATTATCAGTATCTTACCTTTTTTCTTATCATTTTGAGAACAATCTATGTCGCAGGTAGGGTAAATTAATTGCCCAGAGAAAACTAAATTGAAAAGGCAGTTTAAAAGATAAATGAATTTTAGAATCTAGAGAAAAAAGGCTGTGAATTCTCTCAATTTTAATTTTATATCATTCTTGGTTCATCATTTTTTTCTAAATAATTTTTATAACAAAATAAACAAAATATTTTTTGGCCACCTGTTATGAATGAAGCACATTGTTGCATTGAAAATCATTAAAAAAAAGAGAAATTTTATATTATTTGTCTATTTTCTTGATACTTTTATTCAAAATTTAAAAAAAAGCTTTCTAAAATTCTTTAAAACAATATGATTCTAAATTTTTTTTAAGGGAATAGATTAAGCAAGTATGAGGTAGATTCGTGTCAGATGGAAAATGAAAAATTACAGAATGAAGGTAAATTAAATTAAAAAAATTAGAGAACAATTATATGTATTCTAAAATTTTAAAAACAAGTCATTTTTTATTATCAGTATCTTACCTTTTTTCTTATCATTTTGAGAACAATCTATGTCGCAGGTAGGGTAAATTAATTGCCCAGAGAAAACTAAATTGAAAAGGCAGTTTAAAAGATAAATGAATTTTAGAATCTAGAGAAAAAAGGCTGTGAATTCTCTCAATTTTAATTTTATATCATTCTTGGTTCATCATTTTTTTCTAAATAATTTTTATAACAAAATAAACAAAAGATTTTTGGCCACCTGTTATGAATGAAGCACATTGTTGCATTGAAAATCATTAAAAAAAAAGAGAAATTTTATATTATTTGTCTATTTTCTTGATACTTTTATTCAAAATTTAAAAAAAGCTTTCTAAAATTCTTTAAAACAATATGATTCTAAATTTTTTTTTAAGGGAATAGATTAAGCAAGTATGAGTTAGATTCGTGTCAGATGGAAAATGAAAAATTACAGAATGAAGGTAAATTAAATTAAAAAAATTAGAGAACAATTATATGTATTCTAAAATTTTAAAAACAAGTCATTTTTTATTATCAGTATCTTACCTTTTTTCTTATCATTTTGAGAACAATCTATGTCGCAGGTAGGGTAAATTAATTGCCCAGAGAAAACTAAATTGAAAAGGCAGTTTAAAAGATAAATGAATTTTAGAATCTAGAGAAAAAAGGCTGTGAATTCTCTCAATTTTAATTTTATATCATTCTTGGTTCATCATTTTTTTCTAAATAATTTTTATAACAAAATAAACAAAAGATTTTTGGCCACCTGTTATGAATGAAGCACATTGTTGCATTGAAAATCATTAAAAAAAAAGAGAAATTTTATATTATTTGTCTATTTTCTTGATACTTTTATTCAAAATTTAAAAAAAGCTTTCTAAAATTCTTTAAAACAATATGATTCTAAATTTTTTTTAAGGGAATAGATTAAGCAAGTATGAGGTAGATTCGTGTCAGATGGAAAATGAAAAATTACAGAATGAAGGTAAATTAAATTAAAAAAATTAGAGAACAATTATATGTATTCTAAAATTTTAAAAACAAGTCATTTTTTATTATCAGTATCTTACCTTTTTTCTTATCATTTTGAGAACAATCTATGTCGCAGGTAGGGTAAATTAATTGCCCAGAGAAAACTAAATTGAAAAGGCAGTTTAAAAGATAAATGAATTTTAGAATCTATAGAAAAAGGCTGTGAATTCTCTCAATTTTAATTTTATATCATTCTTGGTTCATCATTTTTTTCTAAATAATTTTTATAACAAAATAAACAAAAGATTTTTGGCCACCTGTTATGAATGAAGAACATTGTTGCATTGAAAATCATTAAAAAAAAGAGAAATTTTATATTATTTGTCTATTTTCTTGATACTTTTATTCAAAATTTAAAAAAAGCTTTCTAAAATTCTTTAAAACAATATGATTCTAAATTTTTTTAAGGGAATAGATTAAGCAAGTATGAGTTAGATTCGTGTCAGATGGAAAATGAAAAATTACAGAATGAAGGTAAATTAAATTAAAAAAATTAGAGAACAATTATATGTATTCTAAAATTTTAAAAACAAGTCATTTTTTATTATCAGTATCTTACCTTTTTTCTTATCATTTTGAGAACAATCTATGTCGCAGGTAGGGTAAATTAATTGCCCAGAGAAAACTAAATTGAAAAGGCAGTTTAAAAGATAAATGAATTTTAGAATCTAGAGAAAAAAGGCTGTGAATTCTCTCAATTTTAATTTTATATCATTCTTGGTTCATCATTTTTTTCTAAATAATTTTTATAACAAAATAAACAAAAGATTTTTGGCCACCTGTTATGAATGAAGCACATTGTTGCATTGAAAATCATTAAAAAAAAAGAGAAATTTTATATTATTTGTCTATTTTCTTGATACTTTTATTCAAAATTTAAAAAAAGCTTTCTAAAATTCTTTAAAACAATATGATTCTAAATTTTTTAAGGGAATAGATTAAGCAAGTATGAGTTAGATTCGTGTCAGATGGAAAATGAAAAATTACAGAATGAAGGTAAATTAAATTAAAAAAATTAGAGAACAATTATATGTATTCTAAAATTTTAAAAACAAGTCATTTTTTATTATCAGTATCTTACCTTTTTTCTTATCATTTTGAGAACAATCTATGTCGCAGGTAGGGTAAATTAATTGCCCAGAGAAAACTAAATTGAAAAGGCAGTTTAAAAGATAAATGAATTTTAGAATCTAGAGAAAAAAGGCTGTGAATTCTCTCAATTTTAATTTTATATCATTCTTGGTTCATCATTTTTTTCTAAATAATTTTTATAACAAAATAAACAAAAGATTTTTGGCCACCTGTTATGAATGAAGCACATTGTTGCATTGAAAATCATTAAAAAAAAAGAGAAATTTTATATTATTTGTCTATTTTCTTGATACTTTTATTCAAAATTTAAAAAAAGATTTCTAAAATTCTTTAAAACAATATGATTCTAAATTTTTTTTAAGGGAATAGATTAAGCAAGTATGAGGTAGATTCGTGTCAGATGGAAAATGAAAAATTACAGAATGAAGGTAAATTAAATTAAAAAAATTAGAGAACAATTATATGTATTCTAAAATTTTAAAAACAAGTCATTTTTTATTATCAGTATCTTACCTTTTTTCTTATCATTTTGAGAACAATCTATGTCGCAGGTAGGGTAAATTAATTGCCCAGAGAAAACTAAATTGAAAAGGCAGTTTAAAAGATAAATGAATTTTAGAATCTAGAGAAAAAGGCTGTGAATTCTCTCAATTTTAATTTTATATCATTCTTGGTTCATCATTTTTTTCTAAATAATTTTTATAACAAAATAAACAAAAGATTTTTGGCCACCTATTATGAATGAAGCACATTGTTGCATTGAAAATCATTAAAAAAAAAAGAGAAATTTTATATTATTTGTCTATTTTCTTGATACTTTTATTCAAAATTTAAAAAAAGCTTTCTAAAATTCTTTAAAACAATATGATTCTAAATTTTTTTTAAGGGAATAGATTAAGCAAGTATGAGGTAGATTCGTGTCAGATGGAAAATGAAAAATTACAGAATGAAGGTAAATTAAATTAAAAAAATTAGAGAACAATTATATGTATTCTAAAATTTTAAAAACAAGTCATTTTTTATTATCAGTATCTTACCTTTTTTCTTATCATTTTGAGAACAATCTATGTCGCAGGTAGGGTAAATTAATTGCCCAGAGAAAACTAAATTGAAAAGGCAGTTTAAAAGATAAATGAATTTTAGAATCTAGAGAAAAAAGGCTGTGAATTCTCTCAATTTTAATTTTATATCATTCTTGGTTCATCATTTTTTTCTAAATAATTTTTATAACAAAATAAACAAAAGATTTTTGGCCACCTGTTATGAATGAAGCACATTGTTGCATTGAAAATCATTAAAAAAAAAGAGAAATTTTATATTATTTGTCTATTTTCTTGATACTTTTATTCAAAATTTAAAAAAAGCTTTCTAAAATTCTTTAAAACAATATGATTCTAAATTTTTTTTAAGGGAATAGATTAAGCAAGTATGAGGTAGATTCGTGTCAGATGGAAAATGAAAAATTACAGAATGAAGGTAAATATAAATTAAAAAAATTAGAGAACAATTATATGTATTCTAAAATTTTAAAAACAAGTCATTTTTTATTATCAGTATCTTACCTTTTTTCTTATCATTTTGAGAACAATCTATGTCGCAGGTAGGGTAAATTAATTGCCCAGAGAAAACTAAATTGAAAAGGCAGTTTAAAAGATAAATGAATTTTAGAATCTAGAGAAAAAAGGCTGTGAATTCTCTCAATTTTAATTTTATATCATTCTTGGTTCATCATTTTTTCTAAATAATTTTTATAACAAAATAAACAAAAGATTTTTGGCCACCTGTTATGAATGAAGCACATTGTTGCATTGAAAATCATTAAAAAAAAAGAGAAATTTTATATTATTTGTCTATTTTCTTGATACTTTTATTCAAAATTTAAAAAAAGCTTTCTAAAATTCTTTAAAACAATATGATTCTAAATTTTTTTAAGGGAATAGATTAAGCAAGTATGAGGTAGATTCGTGTCAGATGGAAAATGAAAAATTACAGAATGAAGGTAAATTAAATTAAAAAATTAGAGAACAATTATATGTATTCTAAAATTTTAAAAACAAGTCATTTTTTATTATCAGTATCTTACCTTTTTTCTTATCATTTTGAGAACAATCTATGTCGCAGGTAGGGTAAATTAATTGCCCAGAGAAAACTAAATTGAAAAGGCAGTTTAAAAGATAAATGAATTTTAGAATCTAGAGAAAAAAGGCTGTGAATTCTCTCAATTTTAATTTTATATCATTCTTGGTTCATCATTTTTTTCTAAATAATTTTTATAACAAAATAAACAAAAGATTTTTGGCCACCTGTTATGAATGAAGCACATTGTTGCATTGAAAATCATTAAAAAAAACGAGAAATTTTATATTATTTGTCTATTTTCTTGATACTTTTATTCAAAATTTAAAAAAAGCTTTCTAAAATTCTTTAAAACAATATGATTCTAAATTTTTTTTAAGGGAATAGATTAAGCAAGTATGAGGTAGATTCGTGTCAGATGGAAAATGAAAAATTACAGAATGAAGGTAAATTAAATTAAAAAAATTAGAGAACAATTATATGTATTCTAAAATTTTAAAAACAAGTCATTTTTTATTATCAGTATCTTACCTTTTTTCTTATCATTTTGAGAACAATCTATGTCGCAGGTAGGGTAAATTAATTGCCCAGAGAAAACTAAATTGAAAAGGCAGTTTAAAAGATAAATGAATTTTAGAATCTAGAGAAAAAAGGTTGTGAATTCTCTCAATTTTAATTTTATATCATTCTTGGTTCATCATTTTTTTCTAAATAATTTTTATAACAAAATAAACAAAAGATTTTTGGCCACCTGTTATGAATGAAGCACATTGTTGCATTGAAAATCATTAAAAAAAAGAGAAATTTTATATTATTTGTCTATTTTCTTGATACTTTTTATTCATAATTTAAAAAAGCTTTCTAAAATTATTTAAAACAATATGATTCTAAATTTTTTTAAGGGAATAGATTAAGCAAGTATGAGGTAGATTCGTGTCAGATGGAAAATGAAAAATTACAGAATGAAGGTAAATTAAATTAAAAAAATTAGAGAACAATTATATGTATTCTAAAATTTTAAAAACAAGTCATTTTTTATTATCAGTATCTTACCTTTTTTCTTATCATTTTGAGAACAATCTATGTCGCAGGGAGGGTAAATTAATTGCCCAGAGAAAACTAAATTGAAAAGGCAGTTTAAAAGATAAATGAATTTTAGAATCTAGAGAAAAAAGGCTGTGAATTCTCTCAATTTTAATTTTATATCATTCTTGGTTCTTCATTTTTTTCTAAATAATTTTTATAACAAAATAAACAAAAGATTTTTGGCCACCTGTTATGAATGAAGCACATTGTTGCATTGAAAATCATTAAAAAAAAAGAGAAATTTTATATTATTTGTCTATTTTCTTGATACTTTTATTCAAAATTTAAAAAAGCTTTCTAAAATTCTTTAAAACAATATGATTCTAAATTTTTTTAAGGGAATAGATTAAGCAAGTATGAGGTAGATTCGTGTCAGATGGAAAATGAAAAATTACAGAATGAAGGTAAATTAAATTAAAAAAATTAGAGAACAATTATATGTATTCTAAAATTTTAAAAACAAGTCATTTTTTATTATCAGTATCTTACCTTTTTTCTTATCATTTTGAGAACAATCTATGTCGCAGGTAGGGTAAATTAATTGCCCAGAGAAAACTAAATTGAAAAGGCAGTTTAAAAGATAAATGAATTTTAGAATCTAGAGAAAAAAGGTTGTGAATTCTCTCAATTTTAATTTTATATCATTCTTGGTTCATCATTTTTTTCTAAATAATTTTTATAACAAAATAAACAAAAGATTTTTGGCCACCTGTTATGAATGAAGCACATTGTTGCATTGAAAATCATTAAAAAAAAAGAGAAATTTTATATTATTTGTCTATTTTCTTGATACTTTTATTCATAATTTAAAAAGCTTTCTAAAATTCTTTAAAACAATATGATTCTAAATTTTTTTAAGGGAATAGATTAAGCAAGTATGAGGTAGATTCGTGTCAGATGGAAAATGAAAAATTACAGAATGAAGGTAAATTAAATTAAAAAAATTAGAGAACAATTATATGTATTCTAAAATTTTAAAAACAAGTCATTTTTTATTATCAGTATCTTACCTTTTTCTTATCATTTTGAGAACAATCTATGTCGCAGGGAGGGTAAATTAATTGCCCAGAGAAAACTAAATTGAAAAGGCAGTTTAAAAGATAAATGAATTTTAGAATCTAGAGAAAAAAGGCTGTGAATTCTCTCAATTTTAATTTTATATCATTCTTGGTTCATCATTTTTTCTAAATAATTTTTATAACAAAATAAATAAAAGATTTTTGGCCACCTGTTATGAATGAAGCACATTGTTGCATTGAAAATCATTAAAAAAAAAGAGAAATTTTATATTATTTGTCTATTTTCTTGATACTTTTATTCATAATTTAAAAAAAGCTTTCTAAAATTCTTTAAAACAATATGATTCTAAATTTTTTTTAAGGGAATAGATTAAGCAAGTATGAGGTAGATTCGTGTCAGATGGAAAATGAAAAATTACAGAATGAAGGTAAATTAAATTAAAAAAATTAGAGAACAATTATATGTATTCTAAAATTTTAAAAACAAGTCATTTTTTATTATCAGTATCTTACCTTTTTTCTTATCATTTTGAGAACAATCTATGTCGCGGGTAGGGTAAATTAATTGTCCAGAGAAAGCTAAATTGAAAAGGCAGTTTAAAAGATAAATGAATTTTAGAATCTAGAGAAAAAAGGCTGTGAATTCTCTCAATTTTAATTTTATATCATTCTTGGTTCATCATTTTTTTCTAAATAATTTTTAAAACAAAATAAACAAAAGATTTTTGGCCACCTGTTATGAATGAAGCACATTGTTGCATTGAAAATCATTAAAAAAAAAGAGAAATTTTATATTATTTGTCTATTTTCTTGATACTTTTATTCAAAATTTAAAAAAAGCTTTCTAAAATTCTTTAAAAAAATATGATTCTAAATTTTTTTTAAGGGAATAGATTAAGCAAGTATGAGTTAGATTCGTGTCAGATGGAAAATGAAAAATTACAGAATGAAGGTAAATTAAATTAAAAAAATTAGAGAACAATTATATGTATTCTAAAATTTTAAAAACAAGTCATTTTTTATTATCAGTATCTTACCTTTTTTCTTATCATTTTGAGAACAATCTATGTCGCAGGTAGGGTAAATTAATTGCCCAGAGAAAACTAAATTGAAAAGGCAGTTTAAAAGATGAATGAATTTTAGAATCTAGAGAAAAAAGGCTGTGAATTCTCTCAATTTTAATTTTATATCATTCTTGGTTCTTCATTTTTTCTAAATAATTTTTATAACAAAATAAACAAAAGATTTTTGGCCACCTGTTATGAATGAAGCACATTGTTGCATTGAAAATCATTAAAAAAAAGAGAAATTTTATATTATTTGTCTATTTTCTTGATACTTTTATTCAAAATTTAAAAAAAGCTTTCTAAAATTCTTTAAAACAATATGATTCTAAATTTTTTTTAAGGGAATAGATTAAGCAAGTATGAGGTAGATTCGTGTCAGATGGAAAATGAAAAATTACAGAATGAAGGTAAATTAAATTAAAAAAATTAGAGAACAATTATATGTATTCTAAAATTTTAAAAACAAGTCATTTTTTATTATCAGTATCTTACCTTTTTTCTTATCATTTTGAGAACAATCTATGTCGCAGGTAGGGTAAATTAATTGCCCAGAGAAAACTAAATTGAAAAGGCAGTTTAAAAGATAAATGAATTTTAGAATCTAGAGAAAGAAGGCTGTGAATTCTCTCAATTTTAATTTTATATCATTCCTGGTTCATCATTTTTTTCTAAATAATTTTTATAACAAAATAAACAAAAGATTTTTGGCCGCCTGTTATGAATGAAGCACATTGTTGCATTGAAAATCATTAAAAAAAAAGAGAAATTTTATATTATTTGTCAATTTTCTTGATACTTTTATTCAAAATTTAAAAAAAGCTTTCTAAAATTCTTTGAAACAATATGATTCTAAATTTTTTTTAAGGGAATAGATTAAGCAAGTATGAGATAGATTCGTGTCAGATGGAAAATGAAAAATTACAGAATGAAGGTAAATTAAATTAAAAAAATTAGAGAACAATTATATGTATTCTAAAATTTTAAAAACAAGTCATTTTTTATTATCAGTATCTTACCTTTTTTCTTATCATTTTGAGAACAATCTATGTCGCAGGTAGGGTAAATTAATTGCCCAGAGAAAACTAAATTGAAAAGGCAGTTTAAAAGATAAATGAATTTTAGAATCTAGAGAAAAAAGGCTGTGAATTCTCTCAATTTTAATTTTATATCATTCTTGGTTCATCATTTTTTTCTAAATAATTTTTATAACAAAATAAACAAAAGATTTTTGGCCGCCTGTTATGAATGAAGCACATTGTTGCATTGAAAATCATTAAAAAAAGAGAAATTTTATATTATTTGTCTATTTTCTTGATACTTTTATTCAAAATTTAAAAAAAGCTTTCTAAAATTCTTTAAAACAATATGATTCTAAATTTTTTTTAAGGGAAAAGATTAAGCAAGTATGAGATAGATTCGTGTCAGATGGAAAATGAAAAATTACAGAATGAAGGTAAATTAAATTAAAAAAATTAGAGAACAATTATATGTATTCTAAAATTTTAAAAAAAAGTCATTTTTTATTATCAGTATCTTACCTTTTTTCTTATCATTTTGAGAACAATCTATGTCGCAGGTAGGGTAAATTAATTGCCCAGAGAAAACTAAATTGAAAAGGCAGTTTAAAAGATAAATGAATTTTAGAATCTAGAGAAAAAAGGCTGTGAATTCTCTCAATTTTAATTTTATATCATTCTTGGTTCATCATTTTTTCTAAATAATTTTTATAACAAAATAAACAAAAGATTTTTGGCCGCCTGTTATGAATGAAGCACATTGTTGCATTGAAAATCATTAAAAAAAAGAGAAATTTTATATTATTTGTCAATTTTCTTGATACTTTTATTCAAAATTTAAAAAAAGCTTTCTAAAATTCTTTAAAACAATATGATTCTAAATTTTTTTTAAGGGAATAGATTAAGCAAGTATGAGATAGATTCGTGTCAGATGGAAAATGAAAAATTACAGAATGAAGGTAAATTAAATTAAAAAAATTAGAGAACAATTATATGTATTCTAAAATTTTAAAAACAAGTCATTTTTTATTATCAGTATCTTACCTTTTTTCTTATCATTTTGAGAACAATCTATGTCGCAGGTAGGGTAAATTAATTGCCCAGAGAAAACTAAATTGAAAAGGCAGTTTAAAAGATAAATGAATTTTAGAATCTAGAGAAAAAAGGCTGTGAATTCTCTCAATTTTAATTTTATATCATTCTTGGTTCATCATTTTTTTCTAAATAATTTTTATAACAAAATAAACAAAAGATTTTTGGCCGCCTGTTATGAATGAAGCACATTGTTGCATTGAAAATCATTAAAAAAAAAGAGAAATTTTATATTATTTGTCTATTTTCTTGATACTTTTATTCAAAATTTAAAAAAAGCTTTCTAAAATTCTTTAAAACAATATGATTCTAAATTTTTTTTAAGGGATTAGATTAAGCAAGTATGAGTTAGATTCGTGTCAGATGGAAAATGAAAAATTACAGAATGAAGGTAAATTAAATTAAAAAAATTAGAGAACAATTATATGTATTCTAAAATTTTAAAAACAAGTCATTTTTTATTATCAGTATCTTACCTTTTTTCTTATCATTTTGAGAACAATCTATGTCGCAGGTAGGGTAAATTAATTGCCCAGAGAAAACTAAATTGAAAAGGCAGTTTAAAAGATAAATGAATTTTAGAATCTAGAGAAAAAGGCTGTGAATTCTCTCAATTTTAATTTTATATCATTCTTGGTTCATCATTTTTTTCTAAATAATTTTTATAACAAAATAAACAAAAGATTTTTGGCCACCTGTTATGAATGAAGCACATTGTTGCATTGAAAATCATTAAAAAAAAAGAGAAATTTTATATTATTTGTCTATTTTCTTGATACTTTTATTCAAAATTTAAAAAAAGCTTTCTAAAATTCTTTAAAACAATATGATTCTAAATTTTTTTAAGGGATTAGATTAAGCAAGTATGAGTTAGATTCGTGTCAGATGGAAAATGAAAAATTACAGAATGAAGGTAAATTAAATTAAAAAAATTAGAGAACAATTATATGTATTCTAAAATTTTAAAAACAAGTCATTTTTTATTATCAGTATCTTACCTTTTTTCTTATCATTTTGAGAACAATCTATGTCGCAGGTAGGGTAAATTAATTGCCCAGAGAAAACTAAATTGAAAAGGCAGTTTAAAAGATAAATGAATTTTAGAATCTAGAGAAAAAAGGCTGTGAATTCTCTCAATTTTAATTTTATATCATTCTTGGTTCATCATTTTTTTCTAAATAATTTTTATAACAAAATAAACAAAAGATTTTTGGCCGCCTGTTATGAATGAAGCACATTGTTGCATTGAAAATCATTAAAAAAAAAGAGAAATTTTATATTATTTGTCTATTTTCTTGATACTTTTATTCAAAATTTAAAAAAAGCTTTCTAAAATTCTTTAAAACAATATGATTCTAAATTTTTTTTAAGGGAATAGATTAAGCAAGTATGAGATAGATTCGTGTCAGATGGAAAATGAAAAATTACAGAATGAAGGTAAATTAAATTAAAAAAATTAGAGAACAATTATATGTATTCTAAAATTTTAAAAACAAGTCATTTTTTATTATCAGTATCTTACCTTTTTTCTTATCATTTTGAGAACAATCTATGTCGCAGGTAGGGTAAATTAATTGCCCAGAGAAAACTAAATTGAAAAGGCAGTTTAAAAGATAAATGAATTTTAGAATCTAGAGAAAAAAGGCTGTGAATTCTCTCAATTTTAATTTTATATCATTCTTGGTTCATCATTTTTTTCTAAATAATTTTTATAACAAAATAAACAAAAGATTTTTGGCCGCCTGTTATGAATGAAGCACATTGTTGCATTGAAAATCATTAAAAAAAAAAGAGAAATTTTATATTATTTGTCAATTTTCTTGATACTTTTATTCAAAATTTAAAAAAGCTTTCTAAAATTCTTTAAAACAATATGATTCTAAATTTTTTTAAGGGAATAGATTAAGCAAGTATGAGATAGATTCGTGTCAGATGGAAAATGAAAAATTACAGAATGAAGGTAAATTAAATTAAAAAATTAGAGAACAATTATATGTATTCTAAAATTTTAAAAACAAGTCATTTTTTATTATCAGTATCTTACCTTTTTCTTATCATTTTGAGAACAATCTATGTCGCAGGTAGGGTAAATTAATTGCCCAGAGAAAACTAAATTGAAAAGGCAGTTTAAAAGATAAATGAATTTTAGAATCTAGAGAAAAAAGGCTGTGAATTCTCTCAATTTTAATTTTATATCATTCTTGGTTCATCATTTTTTTCTAAATAATTTTTATAACAAAATAAACAAAAGATTTTTGGCCACCTGTTATGAATGAAGCACATTGTTGCATTGAAAATCATTAAAAAAAAGAGAAATTTTATATTATTTGTCTATTTTCTTGATACTTTTATTCAAAATTTAAAAAAGCTTTCTAAAATTCTTTAAAACAATATGATTCTAAATTTTTTTTAAGGGAATAGATCAAGCAAGTATGAGGTAGATTCGTGTCAGATGGAAAATGAAAAATTACAGAATGAAGGTAAATTAAATTAAAAAAATTAGAGAACAATTATATGTATTCTAAAATTTTAAAAACAAGTCATTTTTTATTATCAGTATCTTACCTTTTTTCTTATCATTTTGAGAACAATCTATGTCGCAGGTAGGGTAAATTAATTGCCCAGAGAAAACTAAATTGAAAAGGCAGTTTAAAAGATAAATGAATTTTAGAATCTAGAGAAAAAAGGCTGTGAATTCTCTCAATTTTAATTTTATATCATTCTTGGTTCTTCATTTTTTTCTAAATAATTTTTATAACAAAATAAACAAAAGATTTTTGGCCACCTGTTATGAATGAAGCACATTGTTGCATTGAAAATCATTAAAAAAAAAGAGAAATTTTATATTATTTGTCTATTTTCTTGATACTTTTATTCAAAATTTAAAAAGCTTTCTAAAATTCTTTAAAACAATATGATTCTAAATTTTTTTAAGGGAATAGATTAAGCAAGTATGAGTTAGATTCGTGTCAGATGGAAAATGAAAAATTACAGAATGAAGGTAAATTAAATTAAAAAAATTAGAGAACAATTATATGTATTCTAAAATTTTAAAAACAAGTCATTTTTTATTATCAGTATCTTACCTTTTTCTTATCATTTTGAGAACAATCTATGTCGCAGGTAGGGTAAATTAATTGCCCAGAGAAAACTAAATTGAAAAGGCAGTTTAAAAGATAAATGAATTTTAGAATCTAGAGAAAAAAGGCTGTGAATTCTCTCAATTTTAATTTTATATCATTCTTGGTTCTTCATTTTTTTCTAAATAATTTTTATAACAAAATAAACAAAAGATTTTTGGCCACCTGTTATGAATGAAGCACATTGTTGCATTGAAAATCATTAAAAAAAAAGAGAAATTTTATATTATTTGTCTATTTTCTTGATACTTTTATTCAAAATTTAAAAAAAGCTTTCTAAAATTCTTTAAAACAATATGATTCTAAATTTTTTTTAAGGGAATAGATTAAGCAAGTATGAGTTAGATTCGTGTCAGATGGAAAATGAAAAATTACAGAATGAAGGTAAATTAAATTAAAAAAATTAGAGAACAATTATATGTATTCTAAAATTTTAAAAACAAGTCATTTTTTATTATCAGTATCTTACCTTTTTCTTATCATTTTGAGAACAATCTATGTCGCAGGTAGGGTAAATTAATTGCCCAGAGAAAACTAAATTGAAAAGGCAGTTTAAAAGATAAATGAATTTTAGAATCTAGAGAAAAAAGGCTGTGAATTCTCTCAATTTTAATTTTATATCATTCTTGGTTCTTCATTTTTTCTAAATAATTTTTATAACAAAATAAACAAAAGATTTTTGGCCACCTGTTATGAATGAAGCACATTGTTGCATTGAAAATCATTAAAAAAAAAAGAGAAATTTTATATTATTTGTCTATTTTCTTGATACTTTTATTCAAAATTTAAAAAAAGCTTTCTAAAATTCTTTAAAACAATATGATTCTAAATTTTTTTTAAGGGAATAGATTAAGCAAGTATGAGTTAGATTCGTGTCAGATGGAAAATGAAAAATTACAGAATGAAGGTAAATTAAATTAAAAAAATTAGAGAACAATTATATGTATTCTAAAATTTTAAAAACAAGTCATTTTTATTATCAGTATCTTACCTTTTTCTTATCATTTTGAGAACAATCTATGTCGCAGGTAGGGTAAATTAATTGCCCAGAGAAAACTAAATTGAAAAGGCAGTTTAAAAGATAAATGAATTTTAGAATCTAGAGAAAAAAGGCTGTGAATTCTCTCAATTTTAATTTTATATCATTCCTGGTTCATCATTTTTTCTAAATAATTTTTATAACAAAATAAACAAAAGATTTTTGGCCGCCTGTTATGAATGAAGCACATTGTTGCATTGAAAATCATTAAAAAAAAAGAGAAATTTTATATTATTTGTCTATTTTCTTGATACTTTTATTCAAAATTTAAAAAAAGCTTTCTAAAATTCTTTAAAACAATATGATTCTAAATTTTTTTAAGGGAATAGATTAAGCAAGTATGAGTTAGATTCGTGTCAGATGGAAAATGAAAAATTACAGAATGAAGGTAAATTAAATTAAAAAAATTAGAGAACAATTATATGTATTCTAAAATTTTAAAAACAAGTCATTTTTTATTATCAGTATCTTACCTTTTTTCTTATCATTTTGAGAACAATCTATGTCGCAGGTAGGGTAAATTAATTGCCCAGAGAAAACTAAATTGAAAAGGCAGTTTAAAAGATAAATGAATTTTAGAATCTAGAGAAAAAAGGCTGTGAATTCTCTCAATTTTAATTTTATATCATTCCTGGTTCATCATTTTTTTCTAAATAATTTTTATAACAAAATAAACAAAAGATTTTTGGCCACCTGTTATGAATGAAGCACATTGTTGCATTGAAAATCATTAAAAAAAAAGAGAAATTTTATATTATTTGTCTATTTTCTTGATACTTTTATTCAAAATTTAAAAAAGCTTTCTAAAATACTTTAAAACAATATGATTCTAAATTTTTTTAAGGGAATAGATTAAGCAAGTATGAGTTAGATTCGTGTCAGATGGAAAATGAAAAATTACAGAATGAAGGTAAATTAAATTAAAAAATTAGAGAACAATTATATGTATTCTAAAATTTTAAAAAACAAGTCATTTTTTATTATCAGTATCTTACCTTTTTTCTTATCATTTTGAGAACAATCTATGTCGCAGGTAGGGTAAATTAATTGCCCAGAGAAAACTAAATTGAAAAGGCAGTTTAAAAGATAAATGAATTTTTAGAATCTAGAGAAAAAAGGCTGTGAATTCTCTCAATTTTAATTTTATATCATTCCTGGTTCATCATTTTTTTCTAAATAATTTTTATAACAAAATAAACAAAAGATTTTTGGCCGCCTGTTATGAATGAAGCACATTGTTGCATTGAAAATCATTAAAAAAAAAAAGAGAAATTTTATATTATTTGTCAATTTTCTTGATACTTTTATTCAAAATTTAAAAAAAGCTTTCTAAAATTCTTTAAAACAATATGATTCTAAATTTTTTTTAAGGGAATAGATTAAGCAAGTATGAGATAGATTCGTGTCAGATGGAAAATGAAAAATTACAGAATGAAGGTAAATTAAATTAAAAAAATTAGAGAACAATTATATGTATTCTAAAATTTTAAAAACAAGTCATTTTTTATTATCAGTATCTTACCTTTTTTCTTATCATTTTGAGAACAATCTATGTCGCAGGTAGGGTAAATTAATTGCCCAGAGAAAACTAAATTGAAAAGGCAGTTTAAAAGATAAATGAATTTTAGAATCTAGAGAAAAAAGGCTGTGAATTCTCTCAATTTTAATTTTATATCATTCCTGGTTCATCATTTTTTTCTAAATAATTTTTATAACAAAATAAACAAAAGATTTTTGGCCAACTGTTTTGAATGAAGCACATTGTTGCATTGAAAATCATTAAAAAAAAAGAGAAATTTTATATTATTTGTCTATTTTCTTGATACTTTTATTCAAAATTTAAAAAAAGCTTTCTAAAATTCTTTAAAACAATATGATTCTAAATTTTTTTAAGGGAATAGATTAAGCAAGTATGAGTTAGATTCGTGTCAGATGGAAAATGAAAAATTACAGAATGAAGGTAAATTAAATTAAAAAAAATTAGAGAACAATTATATGTATTCTAAAATTTTAAAAACAAGTCATTTTTTATTATCAGTATCTTACCTTTTTCTTATCATTTTGAGAACAATCTATGTCGCAGGTAGGGTAAATTAATTGCCCAGAGAAAACTAAATTGAAAAGGCAGTTTAAAAGATAAATGAATTTTAGAATCTAGAGAAAAAAGGCTGTGAATTCTCTCAATTTTAATTTTATATCATTCTTGGTTCTTCATTTTTTTCTAAATAATTTTTATAACAAAATAAACAAAAGATTTTTGGCCACCTGTTATGAATGAAGCACATTGTTGCATTGAAAATCATTAAAAAAAAAAGTAAAATTTTATATTATTTGTCTATTTTCTTGATACTTTTATTCAAAATTTAAAAAAAGCTTTCTAAAATTCTTTAAAACAATATGATTCTAAATTTTTTTAAGGGAATAGATTAAGCAAGTATGAGTTAGATTCGTGTCAGATGGAAAATGAAAAATTACAGAATGAAGGTAAATTAAATTAAAAAAATTAGAGAACAATTATATGTATTCTAAAATTTTAAAAACAAGTCATTTTTTATTATCAGTATCTTACCTTTTTTCTTATCATTTTGAGAACAATCTATGTCGCAGGTAGGGTAAATTAATTGCCCAGAGAAAACTAAATTGAAAAGGCAGTTTAAAAGATAAATGAATTTTAGAATCTAGAGAAAAAAGGCTGTGAATTCTCTCAATTTTAATTTTATATCATTCTTGGTTCATCATTTTTTTCTAAATAATTTTTATAACAAAATAAACAAAAGATTTTTGGCCACCTGTTATGAATGAAGCACATTGTTGCATTGAAAATCATTAAAAAAAAAAGAGAAATTTTATATTATTTGTCTATTTTCTTGATACTTTTATTCAAAATTTTAAAAAAAGCTTTCTAAAATTCTTTAAAACAATATGATTCTAAATTTTTTTTAAGGGAATAGATTAAGCAAGTATGAGTTAGATTCGTGTCAGATGGAAAATGAAAAATTACAGAATGAAGGTAAATTAAATTAAAAAAATTAGAGAACAATTATATGTATTCTAAAATTTTAAAAACAAGTCATTTTTTATTATCAGTATCTTACCTTTTTTCTTATCATTTTGAGAACAATCTATGTCGCAGGTAGGGTAAATTAATTGCCCAGAGAAAACTAAATTGAAAAGGCAGTTTAAAAGATAAATGAATTTTAGAATCTAGAGAAAAAAGGCTGTGAATTCTCTCAATTTTAATTTTATATCATTCCTGGTTCATCATTTTTTTCTAAATAATTTTTATAACAAAATAAACAAAAGATTTTTGGCCGCCTGTTATGAATGAAGCACATTGTTGCATTGAAAATCATTAAAAAAAAAGAGAAATTTTATATTATTTGTCTATTTTCTTGATACTTTTATTCAAAATTTAAAAAAAGCTTTCTAAAATTCTTTAAAACAATATGATTCTAAATTTTTTTAAGGGAATAGATTAAGCAAGTATGAGTTAGATTCGTGTCAGATGGAAAATGAAAAATTACAGAATGAAGGTAAATTAAATTAAAAAAATTAGAGAACAATTATATGTATTCTAAAATTTTAAAAACAAGTCATTTTTTATTATCAGTATCTTACCTTTTTTCTTTTCATTTTGAGAACAATCTATGTCGCAGGTAGGGTAAATTAATTGCCCAGAGAAAACTAAATTGAAAAGGCAGTTTAAAAGATAAATGAATTTTAGAATCTAGAGAAAAAGGCTGTGAATTCTCTCAATTTTAATTTTATATCATTCTTGGTTCATCATTTTTTTCTAAATAATTTTTATAACAAAATAAACAAAAGATTTTTGGCCACCTGTTATGAATGAAGCACATTGTTGCATTGAAAATCATTAAAAAAAAAGAGAAATTTTATATTATTTGTCTATTTTCTTGATACTTTTATTCAAAATTTAAAAAAAGCTTTCTAAAATTCTTTAAAACAATATGATTCTAAATTTTTTTAAGGGAATAGATTAAGCAAGTATGAGATAGATTCGTGTCAGATGGAAAATGAAAAATTACAGAATGAAGGTAAATTAAATTAAAAAAATTAGAGAACAATTATATGTATTCTAAAATTTTAAAAACAAGTCATTTTTTATTATCAGTATCTTACCTTTTTTCTTATCATTTTGAGAACAATCTATGTCGCAGGTAGGGTAAATTAATTGCCCAGAGAAAACTAAATTGAAAAGGCAGTTTAAAAGATAAATGAATTTTAGAATCTAGAGAAAAAAGGCTGTGAATTCTCTCAATTTTAATTTTATATCATTCCTGGTTCATCATTTTTTTCTAAATAATTTTTATAACAAAATAAACAAAAGATTTTTGGCCGCCTGTTATGAATGAAGCACATTGTTGCATTGAAAATCATTAAAAAAAAAAAGAGAAATTTTATATTATTTGTCTATTTTCTTGATACTTTTATTCAAAATTTTAAAAAAAGCTTTCTAAAATTCTTTAAAACAATATGATTCTAAATTTTTTTTAAGGGAATAGATTAAGCAAGTATGAGATAGATTCGTGTCAGATGGAAAATGAAAAATTACAGAATGAAGGTAAATTAAATTAAAAAAATTAGAGAACAATTATATGTATTCTAAAATTTTAAAAACAAGTCATTTTTTATTATCAGTATCTTACCTTTTTTCTTATCATTTAATTAATTGTAAAATTGAAATTGAAAAGAACACACCAAAATATAAGCACACGTAAGCCAAAAGTAAGAAAAAAAAGCACAAGTAAGCCAAAATAAAATAAAAAGCACGCAGTTTTTGTCAAATGGACTCAAATTTTTTCTTGAAACAAACTGGCCAACGTTTGGACAGGGAACCGTATCTGGGCATTCAAAAACTTTGCATGAATGGTGCGGTAATATTTCGAAATTCGTCCTGGAGCTTTCAAATCATGTGAAACATCTAGAGGAAAGAGAAATTGAGAAAGACATTGAAATAAACAAACTGAAATCTGAATTGGCAGCAGCAAATAAAACAGCAAACTCATCCAACATCAGTAGTCAGTGGGTTCAAGTTGTAAAACAAGGGACAAAAAATGCAAAAACCAGCCGACCAGATAGCTGTAGCAAATGCAACCATCAGCGAAATGAATGAAAGAATCAAAAGAAAAAAATGTGATCATTTATGGTGTGCCAGAATCAAAGAAAGAGATTCTAACAGACAGGAGGGCAGAAGATGAAGAAAAAATCAAACAAATTTTGACCACTATTGGGAAAGGTGATGTCAAGCCAGCGTATTCAAGACGCTTGAGATCGAAAGACCAAAGTAAACCAGGCCCAATTCTAGTAGAACTCAAAGAAGAAGCAAACAGAAATCCACTACTACTAGCAGCCAAAAAGTTGCGAGATTCAAATAATTTCAAATCTATTTATCTTAGTCCAGATTTGACTGAAACCGAAAGAGCTTTAGACTATGAATTGAGGAAACAAAGAAACGAAGCAAATAATGGTCTTTCACAAGACTCGCCCTTTCGATATGGCATCCGTGGAAATCAGATCGTCAAATTCAAGAAGCAATAATCGTTCATCAAAAGCGTCATCACGTGTGGATAATCTCGAATCTTTAAAATGTATGTATTTAAATGCTACTTCCTTGGACAATAAACTTGATGAATTCAGTGTTGTTATTGAAACATATAGCCCACAAATTGTGGCAGTTAGTGAGACTTGGTTTAAGAGCAACTCAAATGCAAACATTAAAGGATACAATTTGTACAGAAAGGACAGAAGTGATGGACGCAGAGGCGGGGGTGTATGTCTCTACATTGATGAAAATATCGATTCATTTGAATTAAATGATGCAGGTTTTAATTTAAGTAAAATAGAACAAATTTGGGTAGTTGTTAACTTTAACTGTGAAAAGTATTTAGTTGGCTGTCTTTACAGGCCAAACGATTTTGTTGATATGAACGATTTTGATTTAGTCTTCAAACAAGCTAAAGACTATGTGGATGAAAGAGGTTTTAAGGATATTCTAATAATGGGTGACTTTAACTTTCCATCAATCATCTGGTCAAATGGCTGTGTTTCAGAAATCTTAAACGAAAATGGCATTGAACATAAATTCAGCGAAACGCTAAGCGACACTTTTTATATCAGCATGTAAATATTCCTACATTTCAAATGTCAAACGAAAAAGCTGTCAACACTTTGGATTTGATTTTCACGACTCAGTCTGGCAGTGTGTATGCAATCGATACAAAATTTGTGCTTGGTAACATTAATAAAGGACATCTGGTTATCTTTTTCAATTTTGTACTCAAAAACAAGGTTAGTAAGGAATCATATATTATTGAAAAATTTCTTTATAGTAAAGCTGACTTTGAAAAAATTTCTGATTTTTTATCAAATATTGATTGGGTGCACTTATTTGAGAATTTAAATATTCAGGAAATGTACAATGAGTTTATTTTCTATGTCAGCGAAGCTAGTAATCGATTCATTCCAGTAACGGATGGCTCTAAAAAGAAAAGTATCTCAAAACCTTGGATAAAAGATGATCTCAAGATCTTAATTAGGAATAAGAAAAATCTAAGATACAGGAACTGTTCATGTAACTGGAAGGATATGAATCTTTATAATGATTACAAAAGTATCTGTAAATTAGTTTCTTCGGAAATAAAAAGAGCCAGACTCACTTATGAACAAAATTTAGTAGATAAAGCTAAGAAGAATCCAAAATTATTATACAAATATCTAAATGATCAACAAGTAATCAGAGAATCAATCAAAGCATTAAAGAAGTCAAACAATGAATTAACGCAAGAACCGAAAGAGATATCAAATCTACTAAATAAATGTTTTCAAGATGTTTTTGTTATTGAACAAGATGGGGAGCTTCCACCTTTTGTAGCTGAACTAAATGAAAACTGTTCAGAATATATTGACATTGAACCAAATGATATTAGTTATGAAGTGGTTTATAAAAAATTACAAGACCTTAATCAAAATAAATCATGTGGTGTAGACAAGCTTCATCCGCTATTGCTAAAAAACTGTGCAGAAGCCTTTACTGTTCCTTTAACTTTAATTTTCAGAAAGTCTTTATCTAATAGTCAGCTTCCAATACAATTCAGATCAGCAAATATTACTCCATTGTTTAAAAAAGGTGATAAATCAACGGCCAGCAATTATCGTCCCGTGTCTTTAACTTCAATTCCGTGCAAAATAATGGAAAGCATAATAAGAACCAAAATGGAAGACTATCTTTATAAGAACAATATTATATCTAAAGAACAGCATGGATTTGTCAGGAAAAAGTCATGTACATCTAATCTTATGGAAACTCTAGATTTCATCTCAATGAGTCTAGACAAAAGTATTCCTGTTGATGTAATTCTGCTAGATTTTGCGAAAGCATTTGATACTGTTCCGCACAGACGACTAATAGCTAAATTGAAAGCGTATGGCTTTGATGGTCTGACACTAAAATGGATTGAAGCTTTCTTGAAAAATAGAAGACAACGAGTTGTTCAAGGTGAAATTTTGTCGGATTGGGTTGAGATTTTTAGCGGTGTACCACAAGGATCAGTGATTGGTCCACTTTTGTTCGTTTTGTATATCAATGATCTACCAAAAGGAATAGAGAATATTGTCAAAATGTATGCAGATGATACAAAAATATTCTCGCAAACGGTATCAGAAATATGCGCAGTGAAAATTCAATCAGATTTAGATTTAATTTTCAAGTGGACTCAAGATTGGCTTCTTCTCTTCAACACATCAAAATGTGTGGTTATGCATTACGGTCATAAAAACAAAGAATTCACTTATTCTATTAATGGTAAACAGTTATCAACGTCTGAAACCGAAAGAGATCTTGGAGTTATCTTCAATACAAATCTCAAATGGAAAAACCAAGTGATAGAGGCTACAAACAAAGCAAATCAAATGTTGGGTCGCATCAGGAAATCATTCGCTCGTTTTGATTGTAAGTTATTTAGATCATTGTATTTAACTTTTGTTCGTCCTCTTTTGGAATTTGCTGTGCCTGTATGGTCTCCATTTCTTAAGTCGGATTGTGAGAATCTTGAGAGGATTCAACGCAGAGCTACGAAATTTGTTTCTTCAATTAGAAACAAACCGTATGAAAGCAGATTGAAGGCTTTAAACATTCCAAATCTGGTGGAAAGAAGAAAAAGAGGTGATCTAATTCAATTATACAAGTTCATGCATGGAATAGAATTGGTTGAAAAAAGCAACAATTTTAATGTCACCAAAATCCAAGGAAGAGGTCACTGCTTCAAATATCACAAAGAAATTTCGAGGCTCCAACATAGAGATAACTCTTTTTTCAACAGAACCGCTAACATATGGAACTCACTGCCAAATCAATTAGTTGAAGCCCCTAATGTTAACAGCTTTAAAGCAGGCATTGATTGTTGGATGAGCAGCAATCAATCACATCAGCTGTCATAGTGTGCCTTATCAGCACACTCGCTGGCTAGCCAGCTACAGTCAAAACTACTACTACTACTATTTTGAGAACAATCTATGTCGCAGGTAGGGTAAATTAATTGCCCAGAGAAAACTAAATTGAAAAGGCAGTTTAAAAGATAAATGAATTTTAGAATCTAGAGAAAAAAGGCTGTGAATTCTCTCAATTTTAATTTTATATCATTCTTGGTTCTTCATTTTTTCTAAATAATTTTTATAACAAAATAAACAAAAGATTTTTGGCCAACTGTTATGAATGAAGCACATTGTTGCATTGAAAATCATTAAAAAAAAGAGAAATTTTATATTATTTGTCTATTTTCTTGATACTTTTATTCAAAATTTAAAAAAAGCTTTCTAAAATTCTTTAAAACAATATGATTCTAAATTTTTTTAAGGGAATAGATTAAGCAAGTATGAGTTAGATTCGTGTCAGATGGAAAATGAAAAATTACAGAATGAAGGTAAATTAAATTAAAAAAATTAGAGAACAATTATATGTATTCTAAAATTTCAAAAAACGAGTCATTTTTTATTTGCAGTATCTTACCTTTTTTCTTATCATTTTGAGAACAATCTATGTCGCAGGTAGGGTAAATTAATTGCCCAGAGAAAACTAAATTGAAAAGGCAGTTTAAAAGATAAATGAATTTTAGAATCTAGAGAAAAAAGGCTGTGAATTCTCTCAATTTTAATTTTATATCATTCTTGGTTCTTCATTTTTTTCTAAATAATTTTTATAACAAAATAAACAAAAGATTTTTGGCCGCCTGTTATGAATGAAGCACATTGTTGCATTGAAAATCATTATAAAAAAAGAGAAATTTTATATTATTTGTCAATTTTCTTGATACTTTTATTCAAAATTTAAAAAAAGCTTTCTAAAATTCTTTAAAACAATATGATTCTAAATTTTTTTAAGGGAATAGATTAAGCAAGTATGAGTTAGATTCGTGTCAGATGGAAAATGAAAAATTACAGAATGAAGGTAAATTAAATTAAAAAAATTAGAGAACAATTATATGTATTCTAAAATTTTAAAAACAAGTCATTTTTTATTATCAGTATCTTACCTTTTTTCTTATCATTTTGAGAACAATCTATGTCGCAGGTAGGGTAAATTAATTGCCCAGAGAAAACTAAATTGAAAAGGCAGTTTAAAAGATAAATGAATTTTAGAATCTAGAGAAAAAGGCTGTGAATTCTCTCAATTTTAATTTTATATCATTCTTGGTTCATCATTTTTTTCTAAATAATTTTTATAACAAAATAAACAAAAGATTTTTGGCCGCCTGTTATGAATGAAGCACATTGTTGCATTGAAAATCATTAAAAAAAAAAAAGAGAAATTTTATATTATTTGTCTATTTTCTTGATACTTTTATTCAAAATTTAAAAAAAGCTTTCTAAAATTCTTTAAAACAATATGATTCTAAATTTTTTTAAGGGAATAGATTAAGCAAGTATGAGTTAGATTCGTGTCAGATGGAAAATGAAAAATTACAGAATGAAGGTAAATTAAATTAAAAAAATTAGAGAACAATTATATGTATTCTAAAATTTTAAAAACAAGTCATTTTTTATTATCAGTATCTTACCTTTTTTCTTTTCATTTTGAGAACAATCTATGTCGCAGGTAGGGTAAATTAATTGCCCAGAGAAAACTAAATTGAAAAGGCAGTTTAAAAGATAAATGAATTTTAGAATCTAGAGAAAAAAGGCTGTGAATTCTCTCAATTTTAATTTTATATCATTCTTGGTTCATCATTTTTTTCTAAATAATTTTTATAACAAAATAAACAAAAGATTTTTGGCCACCTGTTATGAATGAAGCACATTGTTGCATTGAAAATCATTAAAAAAAAAGAGAAATTTTATATTATTTGTCAATTTTCTTGATACTTTTATTCAAAATTTAAAAAAAGCTTTCTAAAATTCTTTAAAACAATATGATTCTAAATTTTTTTTAAGGGAATAGATTAAGCAAGTATGAGTTAGATTCGTGTCAGATGGAAAATGAAAAATTACAGAATGAAGGTAAATTAAATTAAAAAAATTAGAGAACAATTATATGTATTCTAAAATTTTAAAAACAAGTCATTTTTTATTATCAGTATCTTACCTTTTTTCTTATCATTTTGAGAACAATCTATGTCGCAGGTAGGGTAAATTAATTGCCCAGAGAAAACTAAATTGAAAAGGCAGTTTAAAAGATAAATGAATTTTAGAATCTAGAGAAAAAAGGCTGTGAATTCTCTCAATTTTAATTTTATATCATTCTTGGTTCTTCATTTTTTTCTAAATAATTTTTATAACAAAATAAACAAAAGATTTTTGGCCACCTGTTATGAATGAAGCACATTGTTGCATTGAAAATCATTAAAAAAAAGAGAAATTTTATATTATTTGTCAATTTTCTTGATACTTTTATTCAAAATTTAAAAAAGCTTTCTAAAATTCTTTAAAACAATATGATTCTAAATTTTTTTTAAGGGAATAGATTAAGCAAGTATGAGGTAGATTCGTGTCAGATGGAAAATGAAAAATTACAGAATGAAGGTAAATTAAATTAAAAAAATTAGAGAACGATTATATGTATTCTAAAATTTTAAAAACAAGTCATTTTTTATTATCAGTATCTTACCTTTTTTCTTATCATTTTGAGAACAATCTATGTCGCAGGTAGGGTAAATTTATTGCCCAGAGAAAACTAAATTTAAAAGGCAGTTTAAAAGATAAATGAATTTTAGAATCTAGAGAAAAAAGGCTGTGAATTCTCTCAATTTTAATTTTATATCATTCTTGGTTCATCATTTTTTTCTAAATAATTTTTATAACAAAATAAACAAAAGATTTTTGGCCACCTGTTATGAATGAAGCACATTGTTGCATTGAAAATCATTAAAAAAAAAGAGAAATTTTATATTATTTGTCAATTTTCTTGATACTTTTATTCAAAATTTAAAAAAAGCTTTCTAAAATTCTTTAAAACAATATGATTCTAAATTTTTTTTAAGGGAATAGATTAAGCAAGTATGAGTTAGATTCGTGTCAGATGGAAAATGAAAAATTACAGAATGAAGGTAAATTAAATTAAAAAAATTAGAGAACAATTATATGTATTCTAAAATTTTAAAAACAAGTCATTTTTTATTATCAGTATCTTACCTTTTTTCTTATCATTTTGAGAACAATCTATGTCGCAGGTAGGGTAAATTAATTGCCCAGAGAAAACTAAATTGAAAAGGCAGTTTAAAAGATAAATGAATTTTAGAATCTAGAGAAAAAAGGCTGTGAATTCTCTCAATTTTAATTTTATATCATTCTTGGTTCTTCATTTTTTTCTAAATAATTTTTATAACAAAATAAACAAAAGATTTTTGGCCACCTGTTATGAATGAAGCACATTGTTGCATTGAAAATCATTAAAAAAAAAGAGAAATTTTATATTATTTGTCTATTTTCTTGATACTTTTATTCAAAATTTAAAAAAGCTTTCTAAAATTCTTTAAAACAATATGATTCTAAATTTTTTTAAGGGAATAGATTAAGCAAGTATGAGTTAGATTCGTGTCAGATGGAAAATGAAAAATTACAGAATGAAGGTAAATTAAATTAAAAAAATTAGAGAACAATTATATGTATTCTAAAATTTTAAAAACAAGTCATTTTTTATTATCAGTATCTTACCTTTTTTCTTATCATTTTGAGAACAATCTATGTCGCAGGTAGGGTAAATTAATTGCCCAGAGAAAACTAAATTGAAAAGGCAGTTTAAAAGATAAATGAATTTTAGAATCTAGAGAAAAAAGGCTGTGAATTCTCTCAATTTTAATTTTATATCATTCTTGGTTCTTCATTTTTTTCTAAATAATTTTTATAACAAAATAAACAAAAGATTTTTGGCCACCTGTTATGAATGAAGCACATTGTTGCATTGAAAATCATTAAAAAAAAAGAGAAATTTTATATTATTTGTCAATTTTCTTGATACTTTTATTCAAAATTTAAAAAAAGCTTTCTAAAATTCTTTAAAACAATATGATTCTAAATTTTTTTTAAGGGAATAGATTAAGCAAGTATGAGTTAGATTCGTGTCAGATGGAAAATGAAAAATTACAGAATGAAGGTAAATTAAATTAAAAAAATTAGAGAACAATTATATGTATTCTAAAATTTTAAAAACAAGTCATTTTTTATTATCAGTATCTTACCTTTTTTCTTATCATTTTGAGAACAATCTATGTCGCAGGTAGGGTAAATTTATTGCCCAGAGAAAACTAAATTTAAAAGGCAGTTTAAAAGATAAATGAATTTTAGAATCTAGAGAAAAAAGGCTGTGAATTCTCTCAATTTTAATTTTATATCATTCTTGGTTCATCATTTTTTTCTAAATAATTTTTATAACAAAATAAACAAAAGATTTTTGGCCACCTGTTATGAATGAAGCACATTGTTGCATTGAAAATCATTAAAAAAAAAGAGAAATTTTATATTATTTGTCAATTTTCTTGATACTTTTATTCAAAATTTAAAAAAAGCTTTCTAAAATTCTTTAAAACAATATGATTCTAAATTTTTTTTAAGGGAATAGATTAAGCAAGTATGAGTTAGATTCGTGTCAGATGGAAAATGAAAAATTACAGAATGAAGGTAAATTAAATTAAAAAAATTAGAGAACAATTATATGTATTCTAAAATTTTAAAAACAAGTCATTTTTTATTATCAGTATCTTACCTTTTTTCTTATCATTTTGAGAACAATCTATGTCGCAGGTAGGGTAAATTAATTGCCCAGAGAAAACTAAATTGAAAAGGCAGTTTAAAAGATAAATGAATTTTAGAATCTAGAGAAAAAAGGCTGTGAATTCTCTCAATTTTAATTTTATATCATTTATTTTATAAAATTCTTTAAAACAATATGATTCTAAATTTTTTTTAAGGCAATAGATAAAGCAAGTATGAGTTAGATTCGTGTCAGATTGAAAATGAAAAATTACAGAATGAAGGTAAATTAATTAAATAAATTGAATTTATAATATATATTTAATAACAATTTAGCTGAAAAAATAGCTGACAAAATTCAAAGCCTTGAAAATCAAATTAAGATTTTCCTCGAGCAGGAGAGGTATTTCGAGATTGAAAATCAAATGCTTACCAAAGATATAGAGTTATGTCGAAGCTCTTATGATCCTCAAAAGAGTCAGCTTTTATGATTTATTATTTATGTCTATTAATTTTGTTTTTTTGACTTTATTTCGATTTTATAATTAATAAAAGAATTTATTATCCTTTTTATTTTCTATTTATAAGCAAATTGGTTAGATTTCAAACATTTCTTACTTTTTTTCTGCGTTTTTGATCTCCAGACTTTGACTTTTTGAAATTTTCAAATATTTTAAATAGTTAAAATTTTTCTTTAAGTTTGAACGATAGTTTTTGAACTCGTTTTTAATATCTTTGATCTCTTTAAACGATAAAGATATTTAATTTTGAACAAATTTTGATTCAAAACAAAACAACAAATCCAATGATGTTGAAGACAGTTACAATACCAAAGCCTGAAATTTATAAGATTCAATAAATAATTTTTCAAAAAATTTTCAATGAAATAGCATATTGTCCAGAAAACTTGAATATTTGTACACTTTTTTTGAATATAGTGTGAGTTCTAGTTTTAAGCACTAAAATCACACTTTTAACTAGCAATTTTTCCCCGACATTTTTTTGAAATTTTTTAGTTAAAATAGAAAAAAAATATAAAACATTTTGAAATGTTTAAGTTCGAATTTTTTATTTAAATAGGCAAAAGTAAACAAAATTTAATTAAGTAAAATTTAATAATTGTGAGAAATAATCTGAAAAATCGAAATTCTACCAAATTGCGCATCTAGTTTATTTTGAAATTTGGTCAAAAATTTTCTTTGTCGAAAAAAAAAACTGAATCATGATGAGTAAAACTACCATGGTTACATGATAAAATCTTTTTAATAAATTAGAAAAATTCTAGAATCGAAATTTCCCGTACTTTCTTGGCTAATCCGGAATTTTTTTCTACCAAAATTATTTCCTATTAATACGGAAAATTTTCTTATTTTTCAAAGACAAAAATTTTGCCCCATCCTTATCTTGCTCATTTCAAATTTTGAATTTTATGCTCTTATCTTAAAAATCAATAACCTAAAACATAAATGTTCTTTTAACCGGACCAAGTGAACAATTTCGCTTCTTAGTTGAACCAATCATGTTAATTTTATGTTAATATAAATAAAGACAATATCATATTTTATTTTTATTTCAAATTTTTTCAAAAAACGTAATTCAAAATAGCTCTCAAACCAGTCGATTTTAAATCTTCACAAATACACAAAACCTTTTATAAAATGTTCATAAAAATCTGAAAAGATTCCTTCAATCAAAAAATTGAAAAAAAATAAAAAAATTTTATATGATGATTTTTAGATGATTTTTTAATGAATCTTTAAATGAAATCTAAATGAAATTGAGTCCAATATCTTTAAAGAATCATTACAAATTTTCCTCATGAAATCTTTAAAGAATCACTAAAATTGGGTTGACTGGGGAAGTGAGAATCTTCTCTTAATTCCAACTATTTTCCTTGGAAGATAATTGTTTATCAACAATTTGGTCGGTATTTTTGAGTTTTCTTATTATTGGTAAATACCAACTGAAGGATTAAAAATATTGCACTTTAATCATTTTTTTGAGATAAAATTTTTTCATTAATGATATTGTCAAATTTAAACAAATAATAATATTTTCGAGGCTAAAGTTTTCTATTTTTGTGTGAATATTCAAATTTTATACTTTAAAAAAATTCTTCCGTGCTCATATTGCGATCACGATTAGTATTTTCATTAATCTGAAAACCAATTTGGGTGAGATTATTAAAAACAGTGAAAAATTTGAATCATAGATTTCCCATTCCTGACATTTTGATGTAGACTGTGAATTGTCTATGGAATTTTGTATAGATTCGCTTATGTTGTACCATGGGTTTAAATTAATGTAGTGCAAAAATTTACTTACATGTATAAATTTGGATATCATTTAAACCTGAAACACAATTGTTCGATTGATTTTCGTTCTTTTAGACTGGTATTTGATGGGATAATGGACAAGTTGGGCGAGCATGTAAAAATCGGGTCAAAAAAAATCATATGAACAAAAAATCGGGTGTGTAAAAATCTGATTTATAATTAAATAAAAATTAGCTAATTGAGTTTGATAAATTTTTTATTGATAAAATTATAATATATCATTAATATAATAAAAAAATATTAGGAATTGATAATATAATTAGATTGCTACAAATGTGGTTTTTTTTCGCCAATATTTAAAGTTTCCGATTTAAAATTAGAAAGATAAGAAGTTTTAATGTACATGCTATGATTTTCATGCTATCGTTTTTATTTCTAATTTGTATCATTATTTTTGTCTTACATTTTAATTTTACATTTTTTAATTTTAATTTTTTCGAATTAACGTTCCTTTTTATTTTAATAATTTTATTTTTAGGTAATAAGTATTATTTTTCATTTTTTAAAAAAACAAAAAAACACAAAAAAATTTATTTTTTATCTCTTTTTTAGTTTTTTACTTCTCCTTAAAGGAAGCTAATTCAATTCAATAAATAAAAAAAAAGGGCAGAATTGGTCCTAAATAAAAAAAAAATAATTTAAAACCTTGGACAAATCTTAAATTTGTAAGGGTCTATTTTCAGTGACAAATCATAAGCATAAGCTAAAGCCAATAAACCACAGTCGTTGTCACCATCTTTTTCAGCAACTTAGGCTATTTGAACTGTAAGTACCGAACGTTCTGGGTTCTCATGTCCAAAAAGTCCAAGTTCACTTAAAATTTTTGATATAATTTTTAATTATTCATTTTAATTTAAGTCAATTTACAGGAAGTACTTTACTTGATAAATATTTTAAAGTCTTTTAAGTTTAATGAGAACTTTTCCCGAAAGATGAGAACTATTTTCGGTTTTTGTTATTATGAGATTAATTTAAATTAATTAGAAAAAATTTTAAATTAAAAAATTCTTTTTATGGTCTCTAAAAGGACGGCTCGCTATTTCAACTCGTATGAATATTTTAAATAATAAGAACCTTCGTTTAATTTCTGATATAAATATTACTAGGACTGGTGTTTTATTAAGAAATTCTAATTTTTCATTAAAAGTAATAGTAATTTCAATATTTTCTTACTTCCATTTGGCGTAATTCATATCGGGCATAGAAATCATTTCTATTGAATGACGAAAAAGTTTTTCGTCATTTTTTTTTATCAAGTCCAAGTTCGTTAGTAATTAATGTAGTACATTGTTGGATTGAAAATAATAATTATAAAAAAGAAGAAATTTCATAAAATTCGTATTATTTCTCGTTGCTTTAATTCAAAATAAAAAAAATAAAACTAGAATTTTTGAAACAAAATGATCTAAATAAATTGGAAATTATTTTTTTTAAGGAAAAAGATAATCCAGATACGAGTTGGATTCGTGGCAGAAAGAAAATGAAAAATTACTGAATGATTTTTCCACAAAGAGATCAAAAGAATTCTGAATAGAGGTAAAAATATCTTTACCAACCTGAATCAATATATCCTTTTCTGTAATTTTAACACAAAAGATGAATTTTAAATTTTTTGAAAAAATAATTATCTTTTAAATATTTTTCGACCACAATTAACTAATGGCTGACAAAATTTAAAGCCTTGAAAATCAAATTAAGATTTTACTCGAGCAGGAGAGGTATTTCGAGATTAAAAATCCAATCCTCACCAAGGATCTAGAGTTATTTCGAAGTGCTAATGATCCTCAAAAGAAACAGCTTTTATAATTTTTTATTTTATTTTATTATTTTTTGTATTTTTTGACTTTATTTCGATTAAATAATTAAAGATAGGGAAGCACGGCTTTATAATATCGAGTAACGAGGCGTTAACTTTCAACTTTAATGTTATGTTTTATTTGCATGTTTATTATAATCTATTAGTTTCGAAAAAGTAAAAAATAACATGTAATTTGTCAATTAATGTGTATACTCTATTGACGATTTACGCCAAGAATTTTTTTAAAACTGTTCCACATACGATTTTTCTACGTGTCCGTGTCTGCTTAATCAGCTCGTCACGCGACCGCTCGTTCCTCGCAAAAAATTAAAGAATTTATTATTTCTTTGTATCAAAATTCATGTCAAGCACATACTTAGGAGACGCACTGTCCAACTCTGACTAAAACGTCGTTTTCAAATGTTTTAAAAAAAAATAAATTATACATCCTATAATACTAAATCGTCTTAGGCAATTCTCGTAGACTGATGGCGGTCCAATTTTGTCACCTTTAAACAAATCAAAATAAAAAAAAAATTTTGTCGCCTTTTGATTACTTTTTCTCCGGTAGAAATTGAATTTATAGCAAAATTGATATTTTAATCAATAAAGGAAATTTTTTTTAAAATGCTTTAAGAATTAAAATATTTTTGAATAAAGAATAATTTTCAGAAAAATAAATAATTATGAAATTTTTTTCAATAAAGCTTCTAAATTCTTATCCAGTTTTTAGGTCGTACGAAAAAGAAAAGGAAAAAAAAAAGAAAAAAAAAATAGGAAAATTAAGATACCATTGAATCCTCGATTTGCCTTGTTTCAAAAATTTTGTTTCTAAACTGAATTTCGTTCGGTCGAAACCATCGAAAGAAAGAATAAATTTGAAATTTGAAAAACGAAATATGCAAATGAATGGTAAAGTTGTTTAGTGAATGAAACAAACCAGTCTTGATTGCAAATTAAAACGTAAAACATTTTTTTTTTTTTGGTCGTGAGTGTCGATTTCAATCAAAAATAATTATTTACTGCTATAGCTTGTAAAAGCTTAACCCTTTTTTGGGTCTCAGTATTTTTTACTGACACTACTACTATCTTGGAGAGGAAACAAAATTATCATAATTTTTTACAGTTTTTTAATTAATTGGTTCTCAAACGACTGTTTTTGCTTGATTTTGCCTATTCAAATTAAAGTTTCGAACTTAAATATTTAAAAATGTTTAATATTTTTTTAAACATTTTGACATAAAAAAATTTAAAAAAAAATGTTTCAAAAAATTTCATTCCTACAATGAATGAAGGGTTTCGTATGGTGACGAATCAGACAAGGAAAAAACTCTGACTTGGTTGTGAAATTTTTTGTAACTTTCACAAACTGCGCCATGCTTAATAATCTGCACATTAGGGTAAATTATAAAGATAAACAAAGTGCCACTGCGTACCCTCCGCGACTTATTTATCCATGTAATTTACAAAATTATTTCATGATGTATTAGCTGATTAAAAATTTAAAAACTTGATGAAAAATTTTAATTTAGTCATGATTAAAAACACATTTTAAATATATCATAACTAATAAGACTTTTTTAAAAGTTAATAAAAAGACTGTTTTTGCTAGCTTTTGCCTATTAAAAAAAGAATTCGAACTTAAACATTTCAAAATATTTAATATTTTTTTATCTATTTTGACATAACAAATTTCAAAAAAATGTTTCAAAAGTTTTAATTCCTACAATGAATAAAGAAATGTTTACTGGGAATCGCTTGTGGACAAGTCCGACCGTGGCGAATTCTGAGAAGGACTTGAAGACAAAAAGGATAGAAATGGATTGGGGCTCTCAGAGCGTTACTTAGACTCGGAAGATTTATCGTTGTTTTCCATGTTGAGAGCAAAATATAAAAAACTATTTTTAACAAAGCTAGTTGAAATACAAAAAAAATTAGATAAATTCAAAGATTATTAAAGATTAATAAGCATATTTTCTATTATTAAGCTGTGTAAATTTTTATTTTTAGGAATGAAAATTTTTGTTTTATTTTAGTTTGATATCTATCGTTGACTCTAAATGAAAAAATTAACTTTTTAAAATATTTGAAAATTTCAAATACTCAAAGTCTAGAAGCAGCGTCAGCTATTTTTTCGGCTAAATTGTTATTAAATATATTAAAAATTCAATTTATTTAATTAAATTTACCTTCATTCTGTAATTTTTCATTTTCCATCTGACACGAATCTAATTCATACTTGTCTAATCTATTTCCTTAAAAAAAATTTTTAAAAAAAATATTTTGAATCATTTTGTTTTAAAAAATTTTAGAAAGCTTTTTTAAATTTTGAATAAAAAAATCAAGAAAATTGACAAATAATATAAAATTTCTCTTTTTTTTTAATGATTTTCAATGCAACAATGTGCTTCATTCATAACAGGTGGCCAAAAATCTTTTGTTTATTTTGTTATAAAAATTATTTAGAAAAAAATGATGAACCAAGAATGATATAAAATTAAAATTGAGAGAATTCACAGCCTTTTTTCTCTAGATTCTAAAATTCATTTATCTTTTAAACTGCCTTTTCAATTTAGTTTTCTCTGGGCAATTAATTTACCCTACCTGCGACATAGATTGTTCTCAAAATGATAAGAAAAAAGGTAAGATACTGATAATAAAAAATGACTTGTTTTTAAAATTTTAGAATACATATAATTGTTCTCTAATTTCTTTAATTAAATTTACCTTCATTCTGTAATTTTTCATTTTCCATCTGACACGAATCTAACTCGTATTTGAGTCTGGTAGCATTTGATTCGATTTCTTGAGAATGTTTATATTGAGGTATTAAAGCACATTCCTCCGATTAGAGCACAAAACAAAACAACAAATCCAATGATGTTGAAGACAGTTACAATACCAAAGCCTGAAATTTATAAGATTCAATAAATAATTTTTCAAAAAATTTTCAATGAAATAGCATCTGGTCCAGAAAACTTGAATATTTGTACAATTTTTTTGAATATAGTGTGAGTTCTAGTTTTAAGCACTAAAATCACACTTTTAACTAGCAATTTTTCCCCGACATTTTTTTGAAATTTTTTAGTTAAAATAGAAAAAAATATAAAACATTTTGAAATGTTTAAGTTCGAATTTTTTATTTAAATAGGCAAAAGTAAACATAAACAGTTGATTTACCTTTCTTTTTTATCTATATAATTTACAAAATCTAGCAAAAAAAATCATTAAAAAAAAAGAGAAATTTTATATTATTTTTCAATTTTCTTGATACTTTTATTCAAAATTTAAAAAAGCTTTCTAAAATTTTTTAAAACAAAATGATTCAAAATTTTTTTTTTTTAAATTTTTTTTAAGGAAATAGATTAGACAAGTATGAATTAGATTCGTGTCAGATGGAAAATGAAAAATTATAGAATGAAGGTAAATTTAATTAAATAAATTGAATTTTTAATATATTTAATAACAATTTAGCCGAAAAAATAGCTGACAAAATTCAAAGCCTTGAAAATCAAATTAAGATTTTCCTCGAGCAGGAGAGGTATTTCGAGATTGAAAATCAAATGCTCACCAAGGATCTAGAGTTATGTCGAAGCGCTAATGATCCTCAAAAGAGTCAGCTTTTATGATTTATTATTTATGTCTATTAATTTTGTATTTTTGACTTTATTTCGATTTTATAATTAATAAAAGAATTTATTATCCTTTTTATTTTCTATTTATAAGCAAATTGGTTAGATTTCAAACATTTCTTACTTTTTTTCTAAAAAATTTAATAATTGTGAGAAATAATCTGAAAAATCGAAATTCTACCAAATTGCGCATCTAGTTTATTTTGAAATTTGGTCAAAAATTTTCTTTGTCGAAAAAAAAAACTGAATCATGATGAGTAAAACTACCATGGTTACATGATAAAATCTTTTAATAAATTAGAAAAATTCTAGAATCGAAATTTCCCGTACTTTCTTGGCTAATCCGGAATTTTTTTCTACCAAAATTATTTCCTATTAATACGGAAAATTTTCTTATTTTTCAAAGACAAAAATTTTGCCCCATCCTTATCTTGCTCATTTCAAATTTTGAATTTTATGCTCTTATCTTAAAAATCAATAACCTAAAACATAAATGTTCTTTTAACCGGACCAAGTGAACAATTTCGCTTCTTAGTTGAACCAATCATGTTAATTTTATGTTAATATAAATAAAGACAATATCATATTTTATTTTTATTTCAAATTTTTTCAAAAAACGTAATTCAAAATAGCTCTCAAACCAGTCGATTTTAAATCTTCACAAATACATATCTTCTTAGATATTATAATTAAGCAAAAAAATTCAATCTGGTTACGTAACCTTTGCATTTATCTAATTGTAGATTTTTGTATTTCAACTAGCTTTGTAAAAAAATAGTTTTTTATATTTTGCTCTCAACATGGAAAACAACGATAAATCTTCCGAGTCTAAGAAACGCTCTGAGAGCCCCAATCCATTTCTTTCCTTTTTGTCTTCAAGTCCTTCTCAGAATTCGCCACGGTCGGACTTGTCCACAAGCGATTCCCAGTCGCCCAGGTCACCAAGACAAAATGGAATAAAAATACCTTTAGCTTCAGGTGCTTCTGTGTCCCAATCAATGCTCACTGCAGGTAAAAACACTTTTTGTTCTTCTTAAATCTAAAAATTAAATCAAAACGTTTTCAGCATCGCCGCCGCGCTTTGCAACCATTGAGCAATTCATGAACGCTTCCAATACTGTCCAGAACATGGCGCTAGCTCATGAAATCTCTGTCAACCAAAATTTCAAGTTTGAAAAGTTGGAATATGAAACAAACAGCTTGGAAAAACAAATACATGACACGGTTCACAAAGCTTTCTGGAATTCTTTGAGAGAAGACTTCGAAAAAGACCCAGTAGAGTACAAACATGCGTTCACAATACTAGGCGAGGCCAAACAGGCTTTGATGGGTCTTCTTTTGCCTAATCATGTCAAGTTTCGTGAACAGATAGACACTATTTTGGACATGGCGTTGATTAAACAACAAATGGATAATCAAACTTTTAATTATCGTGATTACGCTTTGTTTATCATTGAGACGATGTCTAAGCTGTGTGCGCCAGCTAGAGATGCCAAAATAGAGTCTTTGAAAAGCTTGATTGACCCCGTCGAGCTGTTCAAAGGCATCATGGAGACTCTTGAGCTGTTGAAGTTGGACATGGCCAATTATACTATTCAACAGATGAGACCTTACATTCAGCAGCAAGTCGTGGCTTATGAGCAAAAAAAATTCAAAGAACTCTTGGAAACTCAGCAAGGTTTGAACTTTAGTCAATTTTATCTCCGCATTTTAGCATTAGATATTTGAAAATTTGAATTTTTTTTTCAAATTTTTTTATAAAAGGAAATTAAGAATTTGTTTAAGGCTTGAAAAAGGAAAACAATTTTTGAGATTAATTGAGCTGCTTGAGTGATTAAAAAAAGGAATTCTTCTGGTCTTTTGGTCTTTTATAAATTGTTGATTTTATTTTGCATTGGAATTTAAAATTCTTAAAAATTAAAGCTAGCACTTTTAAATTTTGTGCTAAAAAAATTCAAAATTTTGTCATAAATGCGCAAAAACTAGTTATGGAGTTTTCTCTATAGTTTAGTTAATTAAAACCAAGTTAACTGGTCAATTTTTTTTTTTTGAACTAAACTAAAATCAATAACTATACGAACATGAGAATTCAGCTCTGCTAAAATTGATTTATAATTTTCTTTTTTGAAGATCAATGAGCATTTCAATTTCGAACCAATCGACTTTATTAAGCTTGGCAATTTTTTACACAAATTTTTTATTAAAAACATGAAAGCATATTTCTTCTCTTTCTTAACTTTTTTTTTAATATTTTATCAAATTTTATTACAGAAATATTATCAAGAAAAATTGATTATTTTTTAAATAATATTTTAATAATGAATATATTTTGAGAAAATGGTTTTGAGTAAATTTTTATTTTTAGGAATGAAAATTTTTGTGTTACTTAGCTTGAGAATCTGGTCAAATAAAATGTTTTTAGGAGATAAAATAAAATTATTAATTACGATTAAACTATTAATACTTATACAAAATAATTAAAAATGCAAAAAAAACGCATCAATCTAAATGATTTACAAAAACTAGATACAGGAGAATATCGGTTATATGGAATGAAAAATTATGAGCGTTATCTAGTATTTTCTATAAAAAAATTAGGTTTTATTTTTAATTAAGGCTTTATTTAAATTTATTAAAACAATTTAAAAAAGAAATAAATTCATTTAATTTTAGTAATTGTAATTGAGCTTGGAGCAGTTTTAAAGCTTAGCTGTCTAGATACATGACTTTCATTATTATTTACATTTGGTTGAGCCTTGAAATATTTCATTTTATATTTTATTATATGATGGTCCCTTTTCTATCCTAGCCGATAATGGAGCGACGCTCATCTCCTTTTCCAGTACCTTTTTTGGTTGACACAGAGTTTACCGTATCGAGTTGATCATCTACACCGCAATTTTTGAGATCAATTGAGAAAAAACTTAAAGAAATAAAAAGAAAAAAAGGATTGAAATGTAAAAGCAGTTTTCTACATTCAGTAATTACACAGATTTTTTGAATCAAGTTTTTTCTTCAACAATTCTTTTCATTAATTGATGGTTATTAATAGGAAATTGTAAATCTGTCAAAAAAAATAGTTTAGCTTTTTTCACACTTTAATTTATCGTTTTTTTATTTCAAAGTTTCAAATGAAATTTGAGAGATCTTGTTTGTTTTTTGAGTGTAGTTTGTAGTTGGGGGCTATGTCTCTTTTCAGAGAGACTCACATAACTAAATTGAAATTGTTGACCAAAGGCTTTTGAACAAAACGATTCATTTTATTTTCCAAATTGTATTTAACACTAAAACATTATGAAATCTTTATAACTAATAACTTTTTTTACTTTATTAGTTCAATTTCTGATTTTTATATGCTTGCGCCTAATTCTTGGAATAAAAAAATTTTCTTAATTCTAAAATACTTTCTCGTTCTCCAGACAAAAAATAAAAATAAATAAATTACTTAAAAAATCTTTTTTTTGCCTCTTTTTCGAACATAGTGACATGTTACTTTAGTCGAAAAAGGTCAAAATGAAAGCCTGCATACAATACATAGGAACATGTCACAAAAATCGAGTGATTACGTTAGTTTATTAAATTTTTTACTAATAATTAGTTAAATTAACAAAGTAGAAAAATTCATTAAAAAAATTTTGACAAAAAATTTTGCCACATTTTCTCAAAAATTTGTTTCCAAAAGCTTTTTAAATTAAAAAAATTAAAGTCTTTGAATAAAAATAAACTTAAAATGCGGAAAAATTAAAAAGATTAAAAGTTGACAATTTTGGTTTAAAGAGGCTGGAATAGATGGATTGGAATCGACAAGACAATGGCTCGTTCGAGCACGCCAGCGAATCGATGAGAATAAAACAATAGGTTCTTATAAATTTCCATCAGGTACTACGCCAAGTGCGATAACAAATGAGGCTTTCATGGAGATATTTGTCTGGTCTATGGCGAACACTTTTCCGGAAACTTTGGCCATGGATGAAATAAGATTTAATGAAATTTACGTCAAGTGTCGTAAATTTTTGGTCGTATGTGCTATTGTAAATACTGTATTTACACTTGTTGGTGAGAGTATTCGCGGTCTGGAGGAGCTAAAGCAAAAATTAAAACAGAATATTTTGATTTTGTTAGAGGACTATTTGTCAACTACATTTGAAGATATGATGAAAAACATTGGTGAACAAGTAATAAAATTAACCAACGATGCATTGGTTAAGCATGGAAGGTCTCAGCTAAATGATGAAAGTTCAAATTGCTTGAAAAACTTAATCGTAGATTTATCTACTAAAAATCTTCATGAAAATTCAGTTTATAAGCTTTTGTGTAAGTTGGATTGAAATTTTAACTTAAAAAAATTAATATTTTTTTAAAAAAAGTTGCACGATATGTGGATTTTTTGCAGAAAATATTGACAAAACAGAGCCAGGGTCCCGTCAAGTTACCTCAAGGAATGAGTTTAGTCGAAAAAGACTTGTTGGAAATAACAGGACAATTTTTGAGGCTGGTCACATTCAATAAGAACGTATTTGGTAACTATTATGGAGAAATAATACAATCAATGGATAATTGAATCTCAGGGGATGCTTTCTGGAACAGCACAAGACCAAATTTTTTATACCCTTTTTATTTAAACTAATTCAATCAATTGTAAATTTGTTTTTGTTATCCTTGAAAATTTGAAAAAATCGAAAAAAAATCTTCTTTTTTTTGCAATTTTGGGGTATTTCATAAAATTTTGCAATAAAATAATTTCAAAAATTTTTTCCAAAATTTACATTTTTTTGAATAATTATAAATTCTTAAATAAAAAAAATTGACTCGATTAAAATGGAAGCTTTACCTATGGTTAAATGGCTACACAAAGAACTAAGTGTACTACTTGAGTGCGATATAAGTGAAGAATACGCAAAGTAATTTAAATTTTTAGGAAATTTTTTTTCTGGATTTTAAGAAGTTTTTTACTTTAAGAAATATTTTAAATATTGAAACCCAGAATGAGATTCATGAGTTTATCGGAAGTCTTTTAGACCTAAGTATTGATCGTAATAAAAGATTTTTGAAAGAATTGTTAGAAAAAATTGAGAAACCAGCGCATCATCCTGATATTATTGTTATTTTAAATCGAAAAAAAAATGGATAAATATCATTTAATTTTTTTTAAAGGTGTATCAAAAACCTGAGTTGGATGAGCCTAAATCTAAATTCGACCGGAAGCTTCAAAAAAACGAAGCCGAAAATGTTAGTCCAATAACGCAATTAAAACAAAACAAAAAAAAAGAATTCAAATTAACTAATGATCATGCTCTTCAATCAAAAAATTTAAGTAATTCTAATTTTTTATTTAATAAATCCAAATATATTTTCTAATTGAAAAAAAATATTTTTAGATAGAAAGCAATGTGATTGTCAAGCAAGCAAGCATAAACTAATTGGGAATTGTCTCAAGTGTGGACGCATTGTGTGTGATCAAGAGGGCTCAGGTCCTTGTTATTTTTGTGGAAATCTGGTCTGTACTAGGGAAGAAATGGAAAAGATAAATCGAGGATCGAACAAAGGCCAAAAGCTTAAACAAGATCTTCTAAGCAGAAACTGGAATGCGTTTGAGCAAATAGAGCAAAGCCTCGTTGGTCAAATGAACCAAAAAGACGAGGAAAACCTGCTCAAGGCTATTGACCACAAGAATAGACTAATTGATTATGACCGGACAAGTGCCAAAAGAACCCAAGTGATAGACGATGAATCAGACTATTTTAACACAAACAGCAAGTGGCTATCTCAGCAGCAAAAGGCTTTACTTGAGAAAAAAGAACAAGAATTTCGCAATAAAAGATTTGCCAATAAACTTAGTAATCAAAAATTTACGCTAGATTTCGCTGGACGAAAAATAGTTGACGAAAAAGAATCGCTTAATCTCGGTGATGTTAGCTGTGAAATTGATAATATTATGAAAAGTAGTACTGAAACAGCACTTCATGGAGAGCAAGCTGGTGCCGTTGTAAATCGCGATATGGACTCGATAAAATTAAAATTTTTGGAGGAACGAACAAAAAAGAAGTCTAAAAAAGAGACAAATGAAGGTGAGCTGGAAAAAAAGAAAACTACCAACTATAGAATTCAAAATCCTGAACTACAGGAAATGAAAGATGAGGGTATGTGCTTGAGTATGCATCAGCCTTGGGCATCTTTATTAGTGAACGGAATCAAAAAGTATTTTTCTAAATTTAGAAATTGGCAAAAAATATATTTTGTTCAAGGCATGAAGGCAGAAGCTGGTATACGCCTCTAAGAGGAAGATTATGGATACATGCTGCATCGAAACAACCATCAGAAACCGAAATCAAAGAAGTTGAGACTTTTTATAAATGCTATTATTCAAGTAATTTAAGAATAACTTCGAAGAAATTAAAAATTATCTTTTTTTTTAAGATCATCAACTCGAATTTCCTTCATCTTATCCTACAAGTTGTTTACTAGGTTATATTGATTTGGTTGATTGTCTATCTACCGAAGCTTATAGAGAAGAAGTAAATAAGCCAACACAATTTTGACCGGATAAAATTATTTTTTTAATTTTTTTAAGTTCCCAAATGGAGAATCGGAATCGGAATTTGTGTTTATTTGCAAAAATCCGAATGAGCTTTTGGCAAAAATACCAATGTCTGGAAATCATAAAATCTGTAAGTTTTGTAAAATATCCTTTCGAAATGAAATAAGCTTTTATTATTAAAGTTAAACTTGATAAAAGCATTCATAGTATAGCAAAAAAAACATCAACGATCCGTCACGATAAAAATTGATTTATTTTTCTTAATTTATTAAATACATTTAATTTAAAATAAAATTTTCAAAATGCAAAATTTTAAATTATAGACTAGAAAGTATGATTTTCATTTATATCCATTTATAATAATAATAATAAAAACTGCAGAAAGAGAGCGATGGCCTCTCACGGAGCCTGACACACGTAGATATCTTTCTATGGCACTATACTTAATAAAAAGCGTTGTGTCCGTGTACAATTTAACATGCTTGTGGGATTGTATGCATTTTCTGGTGTTTTATTGTCTGCTCGAGTTAGTTCATTTAAATATTCGAAAATTAATCTTCTTAAAGAATTCAAAGAATTTTTTTCTATAGTATAGAAAAAAAAAATTAAATTAAAGATTAAAATAAAAAAGATTTTAATAAAAAAGTCTTGAGAAAAATTAAAGATTTTGAATTTTGATTTATACTTGTATGAGTTTTGTAAAATATCCTTTCGAAATGAAATAAGCTTTTATTATTAAAGTTAAACTTGATAAAAACATTCATAGTATAGGAAAAAAAAAAACATCGACGGTCCGTCACGATAAAAATTGATTTATTTTTCTTAATTTATTAAATACATTTAATTTAAAAAAAGTTCTAAAATAGTTATTTTAATATATGGAAACTATTTTTTGTGAGAAAACTTTTTTATTGAATTAATTAATTTCAAATTTTAAGTAATAAAAAATAATTTCATTCTGATTAACACAAAGAAAATCATTCAACACAACCAACTTTATATTAATCACAAAAATCAATGAATCTTTTGGAGATAAAAAATAAAAAAAAACATCCTAGTATAATGAAAAATTTTTAAGAAAATTTTATTCAACTAAACTCAAATTCGAATCATTTTTTTTGTTGTTGAAAGTTCTTGAAAATGGAAAAAAAAATCTGAAAATGCGGGTTTTAATTTAAACAACGCATAAAATTTAATCAGTCAAAATTGTTTTTCAAAATGTAAATTAACACGCAACTTTTCTTTTTTCCTTAACTAAATGTGTTTTTTATTTTTCTTGATTGATTTTCATTTTAATTTTTGAGATCTTAAGTCTTTTACAATGAAAATAAAAAAATAGGCATAGATTCATTGAGTACTTCAAAAAATGAGAATTTAAAATCAACAAAAAGAAAACTTGCCACACAACATTTACCAAAGCTGGTCTTCGAAAAAAATTATTAGAAAACAAATGGAATGAAAATTAAAATTAGGAACTCATATATTCCTCTTGACCCAAATCCAACATTCCTTGGCAAATAATTCGATCCCAAAATCAATTACAAAGAACATTTGAAAATTATCAATTCAAAAAAATTTTTCTAAATTAACCTAATCAGAAAAATTAAAAGTTTTAATAGGTGATCCTCTTTTATAAACAGAATTTTATATATGTCACTTTCAAGATCTTTATTGAATACTGTTTTATAATACTTAAATTAGGTACTCAAAAGATAAAAACCGAAATGCAAAAAATAAAAAATCGAGTCTTAAGAATCATCAAATATTTTCCACTAAGGACAAATGTCGAAACAATCCACAAAGAGCTAAGAATCGACTTTATCGATGACAGAGCAAAGAAGTTTTTTTCGAAATTTATTACTACCAAGCAAAGCCACGAGTTAATAGCTCGCGAGATCCAGGACTTTCTGCTTCAAAGACAATTCCAAAAACAATTCAAAACACCCTTTGATTAAATCACACCAAACTCTTAGCAGAAATTCAATCTAATAAAATTCAATCTAATAATTTTATGAATCTACAATATAAATATTAATTTTCTACTCTATTTTCTACTCGATTACATACTGCAACTATGTGGGCTGAAAAGAGGGCTCTGCCATTCGGAACTCCCCTGGAAAAACTTTTCCTAAATTATTTTTTAAATAAAATAAATGAAAAAAACACATAGAATTTTTCACGAGTCAGTAATTATACAGTTACAATGTTCTAAAACAAATAATTCATTTTAAATGAAAAAAGAAAAAAATTGTTTTAAATTATTTACTTGTCATTTTTACACAACTTTTTTATAATCTAATTTTGATTAAAAAAATTAATTTTAGTGATTTTCAAATTTAAAAAAAATCATTTTATTTGTTTTTCATCATTAAAAATATTAGTTTTCTTTTTAAGCGTGAATAACCTTTTTGTATGCTAATCTCTTTATATTTTTTTGGAATCTTCATCCAGAATATGCTATGCTTATAATGGCATTGAATTTTGTTTTATGATATATATTAAAATCAGAGTTATTAAAAAATAAGAACATAATTTTTTTAATTTTTTTAATTTATATTTGTAAAAGGAAGAATTCTTTTTGTGTTTATTCATTTTTGATTGTGTTGAAATGGTAGACTCTATTTTGAAAAAATTAATTTTCATATTATATTTAAAACTGTCTAAATACTAAAAAATATGAACATAAAACTACTGAACGAATTTTAACAATTTATCAATAACTAAATTAAAAAAAAATATAATTGTTAAATTATTTCTGAAATTAGAAAAAAAATTCAAGTGCATTTTGAATATTTTTGCCAATTTTCACGATTTAAAATAAAATAACAATTTTTAAAAACCAAAATATTTTGCATACAAGTACTATCAAAGAAAAGAAAAATTAAAATTCTCTTTCGTTGTTTTGTGCTAAAATCAACTAGTATACCGAATGAGGCATATTTTTTTCAAATAGTATATCTAAAATCCATTTTAATCAATACTATCCATTTAGATAATTAAATAAAGAATTTAATTATACAATACAATATGGCACCACCAGTCCGTAAATTACCAGAAGGATACGAATTAGCTGCCGGTTACCACCGTGGTCGCAAAGTTACCAAGCACACAGTAGAGAAACCATTCAAAACAAGACCAAGCCGTTTATCTACAGTAAATATTTTGCTGTAATTTAATCTTTTTTTCTAATTTTTTAAACATCTTAGCGCAACAAACATGCTAAGTTTGTTAGAGACTTAATCCGTGAAGTATCAGGTCTTCAGCCTTATGAAAAAAGAGTAATTGAATTGCTCAAAATCGGAAAAGACAAAAGAGCTTTGAAATTTATTAAGCGAAGAGTAATTAATAAAAAAAATGAAAAATGAATCTACATTTATTTTTGTTATAGCTTGGTAACCACAGCCGAAGCAAGAAGAAGAGAGATGAATTACAAAACTACTTACAAGCAAGCAAAAGAACAAAAGTTTAAATCAAATTAAATTAAACTAATTTGATCCTTTGCGACCAAAAAATAAAAAATTAATTCAAAAATATTTTTTAAATTTTTGACTCTAAAATGAAGAGCATAACCCTTTGAATTAAGACTTAGATATTTTATAAGTATCATTAATTTTTTTTAGCTAGTTTTGGTGATCATTATGATTAATTTGTCCAAAAAAAACCTAAGATCGGTATAAAAAGGTTTAAGTCTTTTTAATGAGTCCTGTGGTACAATAGAAGTAGAATAAGAATAATATTAAGTTTTAAATTAAAATCAGTTATTTTTAATTATAATTTGTCAAAAATTTATTTACTTATAAAAAGTTATTAAATTGGAAGAGAATTGAAAAATTTTCTAAAAAAAAAATCAAAATTCTAAGATTTATTAAATATTAATTTTCTTAAATGATTGAAAATCACATTGTTTAAGGTTTGAGATATTTCCGAAAATTTAAAATCAGTTTTTTTTAGTATATATAACTCTTTTTGCCATTAAGCGTTAAAAAAATCCAAGTTATTCATGTTAAATTCCAATTCTTATGGGCATTCTGAATTATCATACAAACCTTCCAAAAATTTCAAAAATAAAATTCTAAAATCAAAAAACTTTCTGATATTTCAAAAACTTATTAAATTAAAAAAATTATTTGAAGAATTCAATTTACTTGTAAAAATGAAAAAAAATAAAAAATTTCTAATGATATTTGCTTATTTGTTCATGTAATTTGGATTTTTTAATTTTGCACCAAATAAGGACTATCGAGTTAATTGAAAGCTTGGTTGAGTATGAATAAAAAGGTGTTTTAATGTGATTAATAAATTTATGTTTAAAGAAAAAAAAATTCAAATAAAATTCGAAATAAAGACTTTTGCTTTTTATCACTAAAATTTAATGAATTTTAAAAATATGCTAATAACTTTAGCTTACATAGATATGCTTTTTTAATTTATATTTGGACAAGTAAATTCTAAATACCGTATTTTGATCTATAAATTGAAAAAACTTTCAATTTTAATAAAGCTTTAAAACAATCTCTAAAAATGAACAGCTTTGAATCTAGTATTCATGGGTGTTTTTTATTCCCATGGCACTTTGGAACAAATTTAAAAAAAAAAAAAAGAACACAATTAGCAATTCTTTGAATGTCCATTCTTTTATGACAATTTAACTGCGATTTATTTTCCAAATAAAGAACTTCAAGATTTTCTAGCATTCAAAAGGTTTTTTATTTACGAAAAAAATTTTAAAATTTTAATCTTAAATTCTAGTAATAAATAATTTAATTTAATAAGAAAAATATTTTTACATAACATAATAAATTCTTTAAAATTCGATGAGTTTCTGCCAAAAAATAAAATAATAAAAAATTCGCAAGCAGCGAGATTCGATCCCTGTCTGAAACAAAATATGAAAAAAGAACAAAATTCCATTAACAAAAACACATCCATTGAGCTATCTGAACACATCGAAATTCAATTTTTATTTTAAAAATACTTTCTTTAAAATGTTGAAAATAAAGAGAGAGAGCAATTTTAAATATGAAAATTAAGTTTATAAAATTGGCCGGGAGGGGCGGCGCTCTCTTGTAATCTAGCTACTTGGAGGCCGGATTTGCGGGATTGTTTACATGTGGGAGTCCTGGCTATCGTTGTGCTATGTTGAACAGACGTCCGCACCAAGCTCGGCATCAATATGCGTGACTTTGGAGGAGTTCAGAGTCACCAGGTTGCCTAAGGAGGAGGGAACCGGTCCAGAGCCGAAAGGCAGCAGATCAAACCTCCCGTGTCGAGCAGTAGTGGGATAGCGTTTGTGAATAGTCAGCGGTAGACAGCCCATATTGTAAGTGAGACTCAAGTCTTTTTGCTTTTTTTTATGTAATTTGGCGAAAAATATTATTTAAATTTAAAAAACTAAAATAATATTTAAAAAACTTAAAAAATTTAAGATGATTTGCAAATATTTCATTAATACTTTCAATTAATCAAAGCAATTTTAATTTAAACATTTTTATATTGTGTTTTGTCTGAGCATCATATTGTTCTATAGAACATAAGGGGAAAGTAAATTGGGTTGCTTATCTTCTCTTGTTAAAGCATTTGAATATTATGATTTAACCCAAAGTATATGATTTTTTATTAAATTTGTAGGAATTACTTTTAATTAGATGAAAATATTTCACTCAATATATAAATTTTTTCAAATTTAAAATAAGATTTCAAATGTATTCAATTTAAATTATTTAAAAAAAATTCGAAATTTCTCAATTACTTTATTTCATTTAAAAATGTGCTTTGATTAAATCACAATTTTTACTGAAACTTAAAAACTATATGGGGATGTAGCTCAGTGGAAGAGCATTTGTAGAAACGAAAGGACTCGGGATCAAAACCCGGCATCTCCGAAAAATTTTTTGCGTAAAGAAATATTTATCTTCTCTTGTTAAAGCATTTGAATATGATGATTTAACCCAAAGTATATGATTTTTTATTAAATTTGTAGGAATTACTTTTAATTAGATGAAAATATTTCACTCATTATATAAATTTGAATTTTAAGTATTTTAAGTATTTTTAATGAAAATAAAAATTATTCAGAAATTTAGAAATTTTTAAAATTAATTGTTCCTTTTTTTCGTTAGATAATAGTTTGTTTGATTTCAAATTCTAAAGATTTCTATTCTCATCGTCTATTACAAAGTATTCAACATAATATTTGTATAATTTTTATATGAAAACAAATTTAATTTATTTATCTTTTTACTTTTGTTCCTAGAAATATTTTTTTTGAGAAATTCTTAACTTTGGATGATTTCATTTGTTCAAAATGTAATGTACAGATTATTTATTCCATTTTTCAGGACTAAAACTAATGATTTTTCATTCAAAAATTTCAATTTTTATTATTTATTAAAAAAATATATTTTGTACCTAAAAAACTTTCTTCGCCAATTTTTATCGTGTTTTTTCCTTTTTGTGATCAATTTATAAATCTAAATATTTTTATTTACCCGCGTCATTTATTTTTCACTATAGTTTCCTCAAAATCTGTTTTTAAGATTATTTTATCATTAGATTTTTTTTTGAAATTAATAATTTCTTTTTTATTCAAAACGGCTAAGTTAAGAGGGGATGTAGCTCAGTGGTAGAGCGTTCGTTTCGCATACGAAAGGCCCCGGGTTCAATCCCCGGCATCTCCAAAAAATTTTTTTTTCTCGATTATTCTGAAAGAATTGAATAACTCACCGAAACCATTTAAATAAAAAAATGAATATATTATGAAAATTTTTTTAACAACTTTTTATTCTAAAATCAAATAATAGTTGTATAATGTCTGAAATGGAAGAAATAAACGCAGAAACTATTTATCAGGATATTAATAACAATAATTCGGATCATCCAATATTGAATATTATCCATTTCAATGATGTATACAACATTGAGAGCGGATCGATTGAGCCAAAAGCTGGTGCTGCTCGATTTCTTACTACTATTAACTACCTAAAAAACAAAAAGTTTGCCCAATCTGTTGTTTTATTTAGTGGAGACGCTTTTTCACCCTCTGAAAGTAAATAAAAATTTAAAAGAGTATTTATTTTTTATTTAATTACTTTTAGTTAGTGCCTTAACAAAAGGATCTCAAATGGTTACTTGCTTGAACAAGTTCGGTATTGACACTGCTTGCATTGGTAATCATGATTTTGATTTCGGAGTCGAAAGGCTTTCAGTCTTAATTCAAGAAACCAATTTTCCATGGCTTATTAGTAACGTTGTTGATAAACAAACTAAAAAGCCACTGGCAAATGCCAAAGTAAAGCATGTCCTCGAGATAGACAACTTAAAAATTGGCTTAATTGGTTTAGTTGAGCATGAATGGATTGAAACTCTTTCGGCATTAGACATTGATGACATCATTTACGAATGCTTTGTAAGAGCTGGAAATCGACTTGTAAATGAGCTAAGGACAATTGATGTAGGTTCAAACACATTTTATCTATTAAATTAAAAATAATTTATGATTAATTCTAAATTTAAATCTTACATTGAAAAATAAGAGGAAATTTAAGTCATAGTGGTTACTTGACTCTTGGAAATAAAAAATTATATCCAATATTGTCAATAGACTTTTTAAAAAATAGCTTCAATTAAAATTTTATTCTAATGTATTAAGGTCCATAATTTTCCTCACAGCTAATATTAACAAAGACACTACTATTTTAATAAATATAAATATAATTTAATAAATGTGCATATATTCTGATAAAAAATTATCTAATTTTATAATAACTACATCCAATATAATAAAGACAATATCTAACTTGATAAAGTTAAACAAAAAGATTTTGTTATTTTTTGAGCTGAATTTTGAACCCAAAAAATATCTTCTTTTAGCATTTGCAATTTGAGTCATATTTATTTTCTGCATTTGGAGTACAATTGTCAAGTTATCTTTTATTCGCATTAGCAATGGGGTTTACAGGAACAGATACAAAAGCAGTTTGATTTTATCTGTTTTTTTTCATATGTAACCATTTTTTATTTTTTATAGCATCTTTACTTTATTAATTTGTAATTGAGATATATTTTTGGTTAATTTTGAGGTAAGAGTTATCTAATATGATGACTTTTTAATTAAATTAGAAGAATTTTAAACAAAATATGAGTATCAAAAAATCAAAAATCATAATGTGTAAATTTTTTTTTTTAAATTTTCAAATTTTAGCATTATTTTCAACAAATAGGCATAAAAATAAATTTTTTTTGATTTTTGTGATTTTATAGCTAAAATTTTTTTTACCATTCTTAATATATTAATGAAAAATACCTAATAATTAAAAAAATAAAATGAGAGTAGAAATAAAAATTATTTTTTTATTTTCTTATGCTTTAGTTCACAGTTTTTTACTAGCAACTTGATTTTTTGACGACCTCTTTTATTTAAAATTGGAGGTACGTTTTCAACATCTGAAACTGATATAACTTTAATAGATAATTCTGATAATGTAGCTCGAGCTGTTGATGTAATTTATTGAGATGCAATTCTTGCAAGTTCATTTAATTGAATAGTCCATTTATTATTATTATTTTTGTTTATTTAAATTTAAATAATTATATATTGAAATAATTGGCTTTGTTTGAAAAGATAAATTTGTTGAAAATTCACTGTTTCTGTCAAATGAAGAGTCTCCCTCGAAAACTGACTTCTTTTTGACAACGTTTTTAGTTGCTTCTAGAGAATTATTTATAGAATTTTGGTATTATCACATTTATAAGATGTTATCAAAATACATAAGTTAACAATTGATGTACAATAAAATTTTTGCTTAAAATTTTAATGTTTATTTATATTACTATTTATATTTTTTTCCGTTCCTCTTGTGTTCGCAAATCTAATTCATTTGATTTAGATGATTTATTTCATATTGATCTTTATAAAAATAAGTCCAAGAAAACATTTAAGATAGTCATATCAAAATACCTTTTCATTAAAAAAATTTTTAAATAAATCGATTTATAATATATAGTTAATTTTTACATTAAATAGATAAAATATACAGTTATTTTTTATAAATTATTTTTATAATTAAATTTTACATTAAAGTTGCACAAAGATTTCAATATAAAAGCATTAAATATGATACATTTTCTTATATTTTTTATAAAAAGAAATATTTAAAAATCAATAAAATGCACATCAATTTCAAGCTTAATGTAAAATCTGTTTTCCTCCAAAAAAAAATGGCTCAAATTTAGTACATTTAAGTTTTTTCCATAGTTTCTGTCAATTATTCTGTTCCTTAATCGGTAACAGTGTAATGATAATCTGAAAGAGCTTAAATAAAGAAAAATATAAAAATTATTATTTGGCAAATTGAAGTTTATGATCAAATGTAAATTTCATATCAAAATTTTTAGTTTTTGGTTTAAAAAAAAGGTATTTTATATCAATTCTTTAATTACTAACTTTGTAAACTTTATTAAACATGATTTGTTTAATCTTTAATTAGGAATCAATATAATCAATATTTCGAAATTTTGCAATACAAAATTTAACTTTGTTTCGTTTTTGTATATTTTAATTAAAATTAAAATATCATTTAAAGCCATTATTTGGATGCTTTAATGTGGATTTTAAATTTGTCTTTATAATTTTCAAATCAATATTTAAATAGAAATTCTTCCACCAGTCTAACGATCAAATGAACAGAATGACTCAATCCTGCCCTTGCATATCTCTCACTCAACTCAAAAAGTCGATTTGAGACTGTTAGTTGTTAAAGTTTATTAAAAGTCTCTTGGTGAAAAATATTGAAGGGGTATCATATTTCAGCTTCAAAATAGATCGAACTGCTGAATTTTACATATCTTGTATTTTTTTATGTTAGTTTCTGAGAATGAATTTAAACAAGGAAAAGCATAATCCAAGATCGATCCTATCAAAGATTTGTAAAGATTACCTAAGGTTTTTTGGCTATAAACCCAATTTCCTATTTGAGAGATATTTTATTAAATTAAGCCTTGAATTACAGCGCCTTTTTAATTCATTCATCAAAAAAAGTTAAATTAATTATGAAATATATACATTATTCATACTTTACTAAAATTTAAATGAGAGTTTTGTTTTAATTTGTATGATTCGTTTATTACTTATTTCTTGTATTTTTCATCTATTTTTAACACCACACACTGATTGTTAAAAATTAATTTTCATTTAAACTATAACTTAGAATAATAAGACACGTTGGAGCCATAGTTTGATTCAGAAATACAATGATCACAACTCGAGCTAGCGCTTTTGGATTTTATAGCAAATAAATGGATAATTTTGGATTTGATATCTGGTTTATTGTAACAAAAATAATTAGATCAAAAACCTTCTGGTATTTTGATTCCCAAATGTCTGATTAACGTCTTCACTTCATTCCTTGTTTAGACCACAAATTTAAAAGTTAATGATCGGTTTTTCTCAGCTTTTAAGTCTCATGATAATATCATAAAGTATAGCCGTGACTAAATTTGATAATTTGAGAACGGTTCCTTCTCTAATATTGTACCTTTATCCTGTCTTTTCAAGATCATTTTAATGCTTATCTTTTTAATCATTAATAAATAAACATTTTGATTGTAATTTTACTCAAAAAAATTGGATAAAATTATTTTACTTAACTCTGAAGGCATGTATTTTCTATGTCTTTTATAATAATTTTTCTTTGTTTATTTTTGTAATTTTTACTTCAGAGAAGGTAAGTTTATCAAAAAATAATTTGGTCATTTTTTCCTTAAAAAAATATTTTTCAGTCTTTAAATTTTGTTGTTTCCAATTAAATTGGGTCGTAAAATTTCTTTGTATGGTGATTCTGAATTTCTTTGTGTTTATTCTTGTTAATCCGATGAACTGATCATGGCTAATATTTTCAGACTTTTTATCTTAAAAATAAAAATTTAATTTTTACTTAAAAAATTGTGAATTTTCAATAAAATTAATTAAAAATATTCTAATTTAATCTTGAAAAATCCAAAACAGGAGACTGAAGTTAAGAGGAATAGAGCTGGAGCAAATTTAAGGATGATAATAAAATTTGCAATGAAGGTGCTATAAATAAGGCTTTAGTTGTTTAACCTGGAAAAAAAATTTTACAAAAATTCAAAATAACTCTGTTAACTTGGAATCTGCTCAAAGAGTAAAGTTCTTCAATGTAAACCACTACACCAAACTGTTTCTATTAAGAAAATTAAAATAGATAAATTGTAAAAGTAATGACAGGTGCAACATGTAAAAGTATTGAACAGTGATTAGATTTTTTAATTTATACTTTTTTCTTATTAAAAAAAATAGGAGATTTATTTTTACAAACTTTTATTACCTGAATTTAAATTACGAAAATATTAAAAATTAGAATGTTTAAGACTACAGGTTATGATTTTGCGCACTATACTAAGTGTAAAATAATTTTTTATTATTAATTTATTTGAATTTTATTTATATTCTTAATTAATCTTTTTATTAGAAAAAAAGTAATCTCTATCTGTATAATATACTTGAAAATTAAATTTTAAGTTTTTCAAAAATTATAGTTTACCTTTTTGACAAATGCCGAATTTTTAAATTTTTCCAAACAAGTCAAGATTTACACTTAAAAAAAAAATAAGCTAAGGTCATAACTGTATAATTGATTGTATGAGACTTTTTCGGAACAAGTCGGTTTGAAGCTTTAATAAAGCTTTAAAATATAAATGTACCATTGTTTAAATTTTATTTAGATTTATTGAATGAGCACTTAAAATGACACTCGGAATCTTCCCCATTGCTTTTAAATCAACTCTTTTGAAAACATCTAAATAATTGATTTAAATTAAATAAAATAATGAAAATTTTAAAGGATTCATTTGAAAAAATTTCAAAATTAGCTTTTTTGTTTAATTTTAAATAATCATGAAAACAATGTATAGGTTTGTCTAAATTTGACTTTCCTAGCAATTTATCCTCAAAAATTTAAATTTAAATTTAAATTTTATAATTAAATTTTGTTTTAATTTTTCCAAAAAGGAAGTAGACATAGTGATAGCAATGACACACATGAGACTGCCTAACGATATTAAATTAGCTAATGAAGTTCACGACTTAGACTTGATTCTAGGAGGTCATGATCATAACTATGTTTGTAAGATGGTAAACAATAAATGGATTATAAAAAGTGGCTGTGACTTCAAAAATTTGTCAACTATTGAATTAAGCAAAAAAGACAAGTCGGTGAAAAAAATTGAAAAATATGTCATAGATTCAAGCATACCTGAACACGATGATCTTAAATTTATAGTAGACGAATACATGAGTATTTTAAACAAAATATAAATTAAAAAGGTCAATTAATTTTAAAAATTAGAAATGATGACTAATAACGAAATTTACACTGATATTTTGGCCAAGTTGGATGTTGACCTAGACGGCAGGTTTATAGTATGTCGTACACAAGAGTCTAATCTAGCTAATTTAATATGTGATATATTATTAGACTCAATTAAAGCCGCGGAATGCTGCATAGTAAACTCGGGAACATTTAGATCTGATTGCATTAATCCGGCTGGATCTCACTTAACTTATGGAGACTTGAAAAAAAGTTTAAAATTAACAAAATTTTAACCAAGATAATTTAATTAAATTTTTTTTTTAAAGTTATACCCGGAAACAATGAACTAGTGGTGATCAAGTGTTCAGGTTAATAAATTTTTATTTACAATGAATTTTTTTAAAATATTTTTAGGCAAGACAATCCATGATGCACTAGAGAATGGTGTTAGCACCTATCCTAAGCTAGAGGGAAGATTTCCACAAGTTTCTGGTCTCAGCTTTGAATTCGATCCGAAACGTGAACCATTCGATCGTGTTGATCCAAAAACAATTTATGTCAAAGGTAAAAAATTAGAGCTTGAAAAGGTAACAATAAAATGTTTTTTAAATATGTAAAGTCGAAAATAAAATTTTAAACTCAAGGATTATAGTGTACTTGTTAAGAAGTTTATTAAAGATGGAAAAGATGGATACAAATGTTTGACTCCGTGTCATGTGCTCGTAAATTAAATAAATTTGGACAGCATAATTGCTGTCTATTTTAAAAATTATTAACTTTTTTTTTCAATTTAGATTGATTTCTACCAATTTCCGTTGTATTTTACGATTATAGAAAATTATTTTAGGAAAAATCTAGCCTTGAACAATGATTTTCACATAGCGCCAAAAACAGAAAATAGAATTGTCATTTTATGATTTTTTTTAACTCTCAAAGGACAGATTTTTTTTATACCATTAAGGACGGTCGGGTTTATAAAACCCGACTTTCAAAAATCGGTCATAATAAATAAATTATACCCAAAACCTATATTTTTTTTAAACTAAACTTAATATTAAATACAAATTACAACTTTCTGTGAAAATATCTTAATCAGAAAAAAAAATTCCAATGTTAAAATGAGAAATAAGTAAAGAGCTATCAAAAAAAAAAAAGAAAATATTCTTAATTTTGGTTTTATTTTGAGAAGAAAAATTCAAATGACCAAAATATATTTCAGAGCTTCTTTCCTCTTTGATGACAATTTTTACAAAGTGTCTTTACGACCATTTCATGCAAACACTTCCCACAGGATGGCTGATGACATCCGTTGCAAGTATAATTTGATTTATTTGTCTTATTTGACACTTTGTTTTATTCGAGTTTTTTGATATTGGTGTGTTTGGTGATAAAACATTTCTTCTAAAGGATGCTGGAGTATAAGGCGTAACCTAATCCAAACTTTTCCACTTTTACTAGTTTTGTCTAAATTTGGGTCAGTTTCTGGATTATCATTGACTTTTTGAATGGTAGCCTCGATCGCCTCTTCAATATGCATTTCGACTTCATCCTCTTCGTCCTCCTCTTCATTGTAAACATTTCCAACGAACTCCACCGAGTCATCATCATCAAACTCATTTTCAATTTCATCATTATCATCTTGATCGGAACAAACAGACTGGGTATCATCAGCAGTTTTCATTAGCTCTAAAGCTTTTTGGGCTGAAATTCTCTCAGACATGATAAATTTTCTAAATTTCAGTATTTAATAATCAAATTTAGCTTAAAATTAATATTTTATTGCAAAAATTTAAATTAAAACACATTTTAATGTGTCAATACAAGACATTTTTAAAGATAATAAAGTTTAAATATTTTTAAAAGCTTTTTTCTTTTAATTATACAAATCATTAAGCTTAAAACGAGTAAATGATTAAATAGAAAAGAAAAAGTTTATAAGAAAAAAAATCAAAAAATTCCAATAATTAAAAACAGAAAACATCAAAAAGGGGATGTAGCTCAGTGGTAGAGCGTTCGTTTCGCATACGAAAGGCCCCGGGTTCAATCCCCGGCATCTCCAAATTTTTTTTAAATAAAATCTAAATCAAAAAATTTTCTCTAAATTTAGAAAAAAAATAAACATTATTTTAATCAACTTTAAAATCAAAAGGGAAGAACGAATATAGATAAAGCGATTTTTATTAAAAATAAAGAAAAAGCTATGATGTAGAGAACCACATAGAATGAGGTCTTACGTACCCTCATTGTAATAGCTTGTTCTGATCCATTAAATGATTGAAATAATTAAGTTCACAATTTGTTGGGTCGATTTTTTCCAAGCACTCAAAACTGTTAGTGAAAAGATATTAGTTAAAAATGTATCTTTGATTGTAGCTTTTAACCATTGTCTCTACATCAACAACAGCTCCTTCAGATTAAAAAAAAATCAAAAATCAAAAATAAACAAAAAGTTAATATAAGATAGAGTATTAAATTACATGAGAAAAAAAATTATATGATATATAAGGTAGTTTAATGACTCTATTTTGAACTTATTCAAGCAAAACAATTTATTTCTATAGAAATGAATCTAAACTTGTATTCAAATATACAAAATATGGACTAAAAAAGGCTTTGTTTACTTACGGATTCAATGTTTTGAAATTTAAATGTTCTCTTGACCATTCTTAAAACCATATTCCCTCTACCAGCACATGAATTAAATGGATTAGATTATTTCAAATCGTTTGAAACGATAATACCCAAATCTCTCTGAAGACGATTCGTTATTTAATCATATATCAAATTAAATTATTATTTTTCCTTTTTTAAATTAGATTTAAGGGGTCCTGATAAAACACTGACCCCCACTTTATTTACAAAACATAAATATTTAAAAAAGTTTTAAAATGTCATTTAGTTTGAGATTTTGTGTAATTTTTGAAAATTAAACTAGCTTTTTTCCCAAATTTTTTTTTATGAAATATTTTAATTATTCTTATTCAATTTAATATTTTTATTGACTTCCTGTCTTGCTAATCTTAAATTGACCACCATTATTATGATAGAAAATTACAAGAGCTATACAATTATGTGTTTAGTTTTTGAGATATTTAGATTAAATGGAACGAACATGAAAACTTGGCTAGAAAATCTTTACCTGAAAAATTGTAAAGCTATGTATCAAGAGAATGGAAAGAAAAAAGTCAAATACTTATTATCAAAACAAAATAAATGCATCATTTTTTAGAAGAGATTACCGAAGAAAAAGACTCGGGTGTTATTATTAAAAATGATTTAAAATGGAGCAAACAATGTACTGTAGCAGCAATAGGTCAGATAAGAAATTATTTTAAGAACCTTGGCAGGAATCATTAAGACATCTCTATACATCACTTATGAGACCTTATCTTGAGTATGCAATCTGGAGTTCGTGTTTAAAAAAAGATACTAAAATCCTTGAAAAGTTCAAAAAAGAGCGACAATACTGATTGCTACTACTAGAACTAAGCTATATGAAGATAACAGATACGTTTCAAAAAAAGTAAAATAAAGAGAAAAATTTTAATTCAATTAATTGATAAATTATTTTGAAACTAAAGATGTTTTTTTATTTTTATTTTTATATTTTAAATTTTTTATTTTTACTGTTCCTTATAGGAGATTAATTCACCATTAAATAAATATATTGAAGACATTTTTCGTTGAAATTCTTCATATTTCTTTAAAATATAAAGATTTTTATATTTTTTATTTAAAATAATAATTTTTTAATTTTTTTAAATTTTAATTAGATTGTTATAGTTCAATTATATTTTTAGAGATAAAAAACAATTTACTTTTTACCTCTGACTATCTTTAAAATAAGTGGGGGCAAGTATTTTAGTAGTTCCCGACTTAACTATAACTGTTTTGAAAAATTTTTAAAAATTAAGTAAAAAACATAAAAAGAAGCAAAAAGACTTGAGTCTCACTTACAATATGGGCTGTCTACCGCTGACTATTCACAAACGCTATCCCACTACTGCTCGACACGGGAGGTTTGATCTGCTGCCTTTCGGCTCTGGACCGGTTCCCTCCTCCTTAGGCAACCTGGTGACTCTGGACTCCTCCAAAGTCACGCATATTGATGCCGAGCTTGGTGCGGACGTCTGTTCAACATAGCACAACGATAGCCAGGGCTCCCACATGTAAACAATCCCGCAAATCCGGCCTCCAAGTAGCTAGATTACAAGAGAGCGCCGCCCCTCCCGGCCAATTTTATAAATTTAATTTTCATATTTAAAATTGCCCACTCTCTCTCTCTCTTTATTTTCAACATTTTAAAGAAAGTATTTTTAAAATAAAAATTGAATTTCGATGTGTTCAGATAGCTCAATGGATGTGTTTTTGTTAATGGAATTTTGTTCTTTTTTCATATTTTGTTTTAGACAGGGATCGAATCTCGCTGCTTGCGAATATTTTGTGTCTGTTTTCGAATTTTATTTCAGAAAAGGTTAAATTTAATTTTTAATCAAATAATGATTTGTTTCCTATTTATTAAAGAAAAAAATATACAAATAAAAATTTATTTTAATTTTTTATTAATTTCCATTTAAGATATTTTAGTAATATATTCTTAATAAGATTATTTTTGATTCTATTTTTAAAATTTGAATTTTTTTTCCAATTCCTTTTTAAAATAAAGAAATCCATCAAAATTAAGAAAATCTTAAATTTAAATTTTTTAATTTACTTCTCAATTACATTACTAACTGATCGGTAAAAATCAGAAATTATCTTTATATCCAAATTCATATTTAAATTTTCTGATTTAAATGAGAAGTATCAATCCAATTTTTTCAATCTACACAGTAGTTTTAAGATACAGTATATTTTTTAGTGATGGGAGTTTTCTCTTTAGTTTAGTTAACTAAAATTTAGTCGACTAGTTTTTAGCCAACTAAAATTTAGCCAACTAGTTTTTAGTTAACTAATTTTTAGTCCGTTTTTTTTTATTCAACTAATTTTTAGTTGACTTATTTTTAGTCGACTAAACTAAAATTATTAACTAAAGTTTAATTTTTAAAATCTATTTTTTTTTTAGAAAATTTTTACTAAATAAAAGTTATAACTAAAGCAATTAGCATTATTTTTCTGTAGCAGAAGCTCAAATAAATTAAAATATGAGTAAATTATCAATTAATGATTCTTTAAACCTTTGAATTTAATTGATTATAAATTATGGAATCAACAAATTAAAAAATGTTATGTTTATTTTATTAATCAACCAATAGAATAAATAAATAACATTAAATAAAGACTTAAATTAATAACATCTGGTTTTGTTACCTATCCTCTTTTAAAAAATTTTCACATAAAAAAAATGTATAACTGTCTAAAAAAAGGAATGTTTCTTTTAATTAAAATTCAACAGATTAATTATCAAAATCAAATCCAAGATATTAACTAAAAATTAAAAAAAAATTATATAATGTCAAATCAATGTTTTTAAATATTTTTTTGTCTCACTATTCCTTAGATGTATCGCTTTCTGCATAATATCCCGCTATTCCTAAATTGTCTCACTATTTCAGCAGCCACAATAACTACCTGGAACGGTAAAAGGAACATTTGGCCGCAGCAATAACTACCCGGAACGGCAAAAAATTCATGTTGCTCAGACTTTTTTTTAAAAAAATTCATTGACTTGACTTGAGACTTCTAATTTTAAACAAGTTTTTTAATATCATCCCGAGTAATTTAGCCAACTATTTTTTAGTTGACTAATTTTTAGTCGACTAGTTTTTAGTTTACTTATTTTTCGTTAACTAAATTTTAGTTAGCTAAAAACTAGTCGACTAAAAATTAGTCAACTAAAAACTAGTTGGCTAAATTTTAGTTAACTAAAAATAAGTCGACTTAATTTTAGCCGACTAAACTATATTAGTTAAGTTAGGACCCATCACTAATATTTTTAAAATTTGTTTAGATTTTAATTTTTTTTTACTTGAGGATGCATGATTTAGATGATGAAGTTAAAGGCTAAAGGAATTTAAATTAAAATTAAATAAAAATATCTTCTTTTGATTTAAATTAATTTTATCAAAATTAATTCTCTTTTTTTTCTCTCTTATCTGTTCTCTATTTACAAAAAATATTTAAAATTACTAATTTTAGGACCATTTTTTCTTTAATAAAAGTTGTGAAAAATATTATTTATTTCAAGACAATGACAAAAATTAAGAAAAATCTTCCTTTTTCTACAAAATTTAAACCAAATGTATTTATTTATTAGGTATTTTTAATTTTTTTATTTACTAATCTTGATATATGAAAAATATTAATTTAAACTTGTATAAAAGTTTAAATTTTCAATTTGAATACATTCTAACAATTAGCTTTTCAAATATTTGATTACTTTTTACACATCATAAGCTTTAAATGAATTTTTTATTTGAGATTTTTTTTGTTTTAGAATTTTTCGACTTTTTTAACTAAAATAATTAAATCTTGGCAAAATTGAGTCTTTTTCATTATTATGAATTAAGCGACCAAGACACAGAAAAATTGAAATTTAAAAAATTTTTTAGATACTGATCTCATAATTTAATTAAATATAAATTAATTTTTTAATTCTTTAATTTAAGAATCTAAAAATTGAATCAAAAAATCAAAAAAATAAAATTTTAAAATATTTATCCATTATAACTTTAGTTTAAATTATGTTAATATTCTTTAATTGTTTCGAACAGCTAATATTCTAGGCCAAAATATTCAATTATTTCAAAATTTATATTAAAACTGAATCAAAAAATAAATAATTTTAATTGTTTTAAAATGATTCAATAAATCAAATTCTCTCAAAGTAGGTCTTATTTTTTTAAAGATTTTTGTTATCATGAAGCCCTTTTATAAAACAATATAAATTATTGCCTTTTTTAATTTGGCCTAGTTGCTCGTGATTTTTTATTTTTATCGGAATTATCTAAAATTGGTAATCTTTAATTTTTAAAAAAAAAGTAACGTTATAGAGTCCTAATTATATTAGCACTTTAATATTTGTGAACAAATAATTTATTCAATGTAAACTAGGTCCAGTAAAAAATGAGTTTTCTTAAAGTGTCCCAGATCATAAACAATAGTCTCAGAAGTTCTAATTTATAATTTTTTTGAAATTTAAACTTAGATAACATGAATTTTTAAACAAAAATTTACCCAATAATTCTAAAGAAATTTACCAGCTTTAATTTGAATTTGAAATTGGATATCAATAAGATACCTATATATAATAAACCAGATTTTATTTATTAAAGAACCCTTAAATCTCAAATCATTTTCAGGAAAATAAATATCAAAATTCATATAGATCAAATAAATAATACTAAAATTTAAATTTTCAATGAGCAATTTTTAAATCTAATTAACAATAAATGAACGGTTTCCTTATTTAAAAAGGTAAATATTTCTCTGATAATAAATTGAATTTGATTGATGGCATTAATTGAGAAAAAAACCCAATTTTGTATATGCAAAAAATTGGTTATTTTTCATTTTGATTAAAAGAGTGTTATATCAAAATTCAATTAATTTTTCGATATTATCTACTCTTTTAGCCATAATTAAACGATCAAGAAATATAAGTTCAACTCAAAAAATCTCGATGGTTTTTGAATCAAATCTGTTATATTAAATTTTAAGTTTGCTTCTAAAATAATTTTCATTTTATTAATAAAAAAGCAAAAAATTAACGAAGATTAAAAAGAGCAGATAGGGGATGTAGCTCAGTGGTAGAGCGTTCGTTTCGCATACGAAAGGCCCCGGGTTCAATCCCCGGCATCTCCAAATTTTTCTTGATAAAAATTAAATTTAAAAAATTTTATTCATAAGACAATTAAAAAAAAGTAAGCTTTATTTTACAAATAAAAATTATTTTATTTAACACTTCATCATTATCCAATTTTTTAAATTTTGTTTAAAGAAAGAAACTATCTTTTTTTTCATCAATAAATTGTAATTTATCAATTAGATATATTTTCGATATTCATATTTTAAAAAAAAGCCATCAACAAAATTTTTGTTTAAAAAAATTAATTTTAAGGTAATAATTAAAAAAGTTTACTTACAAAATTGCAAATTTATTTACACTCACATTAATTACAGTGTAGAAAGACGTCAATATTACTAGTTAAGAGAAAAAGGTTGATTATGGTGGCAATTTATTTTATTTTAACTTTTTTACATAAATTTTAAATGTTTAATTTTAAGTTGTTACTTGTTTTGATTTAAAATTTTGTTGAATAAAAATTAGTAAAATTTATTAATTATTTAACTTTTCTTGAAGATTTAATTTTTCCTATTGTTAACAGAGTGGTAAATGTTATTTTTTTGTTTAATGGAAGAAATATATTTTTTTTTTCAAAATCTTAGTACAAAGATTAAAGTAAAAAAATATAAAAAAGAAATGGAGGTACTTGCAAATTCTAATTAATTCATTTTTTCGTTATCGAATATTAAAGCATTTAAAAAAATTAGAAAAAAAAACAAAAATCATCAAATTTGTGATTTGAATTTTTGATTTTTTAAACAAATTAAATTATTGTTCAAAATCCTCTTTAATCGATTAGGTATTTAATCAATTAGATAAATATATATTTTTAATTGATTTGTTGATAATTTTTGGGATTTCGCTTTGACATTTTAGAATATCATGATTAGAACAACTTTTTTGGAAAGACATCTATTTTATTTGAAATAGATTTTTACCTTTCCAGTTGAAAGCTATTCAATTTCTCTTGCCTTCTAGCTTTCAAAATCGGTCTTTTTTCTTATTTATTTATTTTTTCTTTTCTTTTGTGATTTTTTTTTTATTTTTTTTTATTTTTTTTTTATATCTTGAGTATGCAATCTGGAGTTCGTGTTTAAAAAAAGATACTAAAATCCTTGAAAAGTTCAAAAAAGAGCGACAATACTGATTGCTACTACTAGAACTAAGCCAAATGAAGATAACAGATACGTTTCAAAAAAATTAAAATAAAGAGAAAAATTTTAATTCAATTAATTGATAAATTATTTTGAAACTAAAGATGTTTTTTTATTTTTATTTTTATATTTTAAATTTTTTATTTTTACTGTTCCTTATAGGAGATTAATTCACCATTAAATAAATATATTGAAGACATTTTTCGTTGAAATTCTTCATATTTCTTTAAAATATAAAGATTTTTATATTTTTTATTTAAAATAATAATTTTTTAATTTTTTTTTTAAATTTTAATTAGATTGTTATAGTTCAATTATATTTTTAGAGATAAAAAACAATTTACTTTTTACCTCTGACTATCTTTAAAATAAGTGGGGGCAAGTATTTTAGTAGTTCCCGACTTAACTATAACTGTTTTGAAAAATTTTTAAAAATTAAGTAAAAAACATAAAAAGAAGCAAAAAGACTTGAGTCTCACTTACAATATGGGCTGTCTACCGCTGACTATTCACAAACGCTATCCCACTACTGCTCGACACGGGAGGTTTGATCTGCTGCCTTTCGGCTCTGGACCGGTTCCCTCCTCCTTAGGCAACCTGGTGACTCTGGACTCCTCCAAAGTCACGCATATTGATGCCGAGCTTGGTGCGGACGTCTGTTCAACATAGCACAACGATAGCCAGGACTCCCACATGTAAACAATCCCGCAAATCCGGCCTCCAAGTAGCTAGATTACAAGAGAGCGCCGCCCCTCCCGGCCAATTTTATAAACTTAATTTTCATATTTAAAATTGCCCACTCTCTCTCTCTCTTTATTTTCAACATTTTAAAGAAAGTATTTTTAAAATAAAAATTGAATTTCGATGTGTTCAGATAGCTCAATGGATGTGTTTTTGTTAATGGAATTTTGTTCTTTTTTCATATTTTGTTTTAGACAGGGATCGAATCTCGCTGCTTGCGAATTTTTTATTAATTTTTTTTTGGAAGAAACCCATCGAATTTTAAAGAATTTATTATGTTATGTTAAAATATTTTTCTTATTAAATTAAATTATTTATTACTAGAATTTAAGATTAAAATTTTAAAATTTTTTTCGTAAATAAAAAACCTTTTGCATGCTAGAAAATCTTGAAATTCTTTATTTGGAAAATAAATCCCATTTAAATTGTCATGAAAGAATCGACATTCTAGGAATTGCTAATTGTGTCCTTTTTTTTTTAAAAAAAATTTGTTCCAAAGTGCCATGGGAATTAAAAACACTCATGAATAGATTCAAAACTGTCCATTTTTAGAGATTGTTTTAAAGCTTTATTTAATTTGAAATTTCAGTATTAGGCTGAAAATATCAGATATCTTTAGAAATTAAAAAAAAATTTTTTATCATTTTTTAAGTAATTTAAATTTATCAATTATTTTTTTATTGTATAATTTTTTAGAGTCAATAGTCATTATTTTTAGAATAAAATAAATTAATTTTTTTAATTTTATGAAATAAAAGAACATAATTTACTTTTTATCAAATGCAAATATCTGCAATCAAGAGACCCAGCAGCTTTTTTTTTAATCATAAACAATTGTTTAACTAAACGATTAGTTATTGCTCATAGATCTATTTAAAAGTGGTAATTTAATAGATTGGATGAATATTTTATTTATTTGTTTCATTAACTAGCAATCTAAATCGACTAATATAGGCCAGTTAATCCAGGTCTTTGCTTGAATATAAACATAACTAGACCGAGTAAAACAACCGAGCGAGAGAAAAAATATACCGAAGTATGTGTTAAAACTAGCAAAAAAGAACCAAGTCACTATCTAGCAAAAAATAGAAATAGTTCGGGCAAATTCAAACTTATATCTCTAATTTTTAGTGATGACGATGACAAACAAATGAATTATAATATTTTAAAGAGCATTTATTTATTTTTTTCACTATGATGAATGTACCTTAGACTGCGTTGTTTTTTTTAGTTTCAAATTATTTCAACAAGCAAGAAAAAATTGATTTTATTAATAAAATAATTTCAATTAACATATTCAAATTTTATCAAAAAATTGAAAACAAAAATTTATATCAAGTACTCAAATTTCGTTGCTATTCTACCATTTTCACACACAAGGATATCAAAGATTCGTAGCTATTTTGTTATTTCGTTGTCCATGCATTCTAATTTAATCAAAAATAAACAATGAATAAGTAAGTCTTTTTTGTTTAAGTCTAATTTGAATTTTTGAAAAATTTCCCAAGTTTCTAAGACCATTCTATGTCTTGTATTTTTTATGAAAATTTTCAAATAAGTGCTAATCTGAGGTTGTTTAAGGAAGTTTGTTTGAGTTTAGGCAGTATAAATAGACATAATTTTAGGCCAAAATAAACAGATATTTAGACTATGAATTTTATTAGCTAAAAAGCCCTCTAAAGCAAATAGATCACAAGTAATTTGGTATGCTTCAGTGATACTTGACCTTACAAATTTCCAAATTAGATCTCTATTGAACGATTCTCTAAAAAGGCTTTTAATTGCAAAAAAGATTTCTTAGTAACCTGATATTTTTAGTTTTGGGCAAAAAATTTTTCAAAAAATTTTATTTTATTAGGTTAATTCATTTTTAAATTTTTTTTACAACCAAAACCCTTTTTAGCTTTTTGATTATTTTTTATTCAATTGATTTAAATAAAATAAATTTGCAGCTTTTATTTTGGATAATTAATTAAGCTTTTAATTTAAAGTAATAAGGAAAATTTAGCTTTTTTAAAATTATTTAAAAAAAAAATTAACATTACAGAAAATAAACTCTAGATTTGTTTAAAACTTGAAGTTTTATCAGGGTTTTTTTCTCAAGTCATAAAATTGACTTAAACTTGAGAATTAAATAAAAGTCTATAATTTATTTTAATAAATTGAATTAAAATTAACTAATGAGAAAATTTTTTTATCATAGTAAAAAAACCAGCCGGTTAAATTATAACTGAAAGAGATTTAAATTTTTTTCTAAAATTTTCAATTAATCATTTTAAGTAATAATTTGAAATAAAATTTTATGCGATTTTTCAAAATTTAAGTGCGTAAAACGATTTTTTGTTACTAATTCCCATCAACTATTTCTATCACATTTTTTTAGAAGCATAATTTAGCTTTATCCACAAAAAAATTATCATTATTTTATTCTAAAATAATGATTGAGTAAAAATTTAAATGAAAATTTATATTTATATTCAATTAAAGGGAATTTAATTTTTTTACGAAGTCAAAAGAGAGTATCTAGTTTAAAGAGTGTCATGAGACATAATAATTTCTAGAATTATTTATTAATAATTCTAAACATAAATTCTCTATGAATCTGATAGTTTATTTACTAAAGTCAAAATAATTAATTATTACCTAGAGTTAAAAAATCTTGATCTTTCATTTGAAGAGTCAAAAAAAAATCAAAGAAATCTTTTAAGTGTTTCGAGTTTATTATTGCGAACATTTTAAAAAATTTGCAACAATTCGCTTTCGATTAAGCTATTTTTTTAGTTTGAAAAAAATTTAAAGTTCTGATTCTCGGTATCTTTGTAAATTAAGTTGAGGTCAATTATGTCATCTAATAAAATTTAAATAATCAATTTCTTATTTTAGTTAAAAGATTTAGATTTTTTAACGTGAAAATTGAGACTAAAATCAATAGGAAATTTACCAAGTGTCTTAAGTGTATTTTTTAGACAAATGTATTGAAATTTTTAATAATTTTAAAATAAATTTAAAATGTTATTGTTTTTTAGTAAATACTCATAAAATGGTTTTTTATCGACTCGTTTTGCTTGTTTCGCATTTTTCTCAATATTTTTTATCATTTATGAAAATTTTATTTTGTCATCAAATGCTAAATAAAAAAAATATGGCAAGATTTTTTTTTCATATATACATTTTTTACCTTAAATTTATATGGAATTTTTATAAGAAAAAAATATTTTTTTATTGACGCATCAATAAAACTTTTAATCTTTTCATTCACTGAAATTTTTTTTAAATTTATTATTAAAAATAAATAATAAATTTATTTGCATAGCTGGGAAAGTGACTGTGCTCTGAAAACAGATCACGCTACCACCCTAGCCATCTTGAGCATCGGGCCCGAGGTTCCATCCCTCTCAACATCGAATCAAATTACCAACAGCCAACTAGTTCTCCACGACACTGTTCTTTTTTTTCAAATATTATTATCATCTTTTAATTAATAATATATTATCATTTAACTAATTATAAACTGTCATTATGAATTCTACTGATTAAGTGAGCATACCACAGTTACCATAGATGGGATCCTACTGTTTCCCATCTTCGTGAGTCTAGCTTGCCAGCTTGTAACTTATTTTATTATAATTTATATTTTTTCCATGAAAAATAAATCTAAATATTAAAAATTTTATTCAAACTTTGTATTTTGGTTCTTAAAAGATAATTAATAAATTAATAATAATTAAAAAATTTAAAAAATTTTAGTGAATGAAAAGATTGAAAGTTTCGTTGATATGTCAACAAAAAAAAATAATTTTTACTCAAAAAAATACCATATAAATTTAAGGTAAAAATGTATTCACGTTAATTTATTTACGTTAAGGACGAACTGTACGAATTTTAAATCATAAATTGTAAGAATTGTCTTTAAATTTTTTTAATATATGTAATAGAATTTGTACAGGAAGAAACAAGGAGTTCATTTATAATTTTTTAAATAAATTCAGTTTCTTAAAATTTGATACAAGACAATACTTTTGCATTATCAAACATTTTTAAATATTTTTAATATAAATAATGTGTTTTTTTAATTTTAAATGAATGTTTTATTAAACGGATTTGCAACCCTTTGGTCTTTAGCAAAAAAAATCAGCCTTTAAGTGTTAAAGAAGCAAAAAAGCTGACAGAATTATTTGGAAATTAAATGCGTGTCTGGAGAGAATCTTTCAGAGGAATATCTTAACAAAAATAATTTGTTAATTTTGGAATTTATTTTTAAAAATTAAAATTAATTTAAAAGCTAAGCTATTTTTTGTAATTCTGTATTAATGGATAAAACCTAAAAGATACAAATTTTTGAGAACAAAAATAGCGCATATTCGCAACTAAATAGAAATTTTATTGTTTTTATAATTAAAATTTATGAAATAAATTAAAATTTTAGTCGAGGATTAAATTGCTTATCTAGACACTAGGACCTAAATTTGAATCGAAAATTGATTTATTAATCTCTCTTTTGTCCTAAGTTCGAATTCAATTAATCTAAACTTTTGTTTCATCTATTCTTGGTTTAATCTAGTATAAACAGAAAAAATACCAACAAAAAGTTTTTTATATTAATTTTTTGTTTCCTTTAATTAGAATAAAAAAGATGTAATGAAATAAAATCAGCTTGTTTTTTGTTGTTCACAATTGTTTTTGACATAACTAACTAAATTTAAAAATGAGTTCAAAAAGCGATCGAACTATAATGTACATAATGGTTGTTGGCTTTCATCACAAAAAAGGCTGCCAACTAGAGTACGTCTATCCATGCGATTCACTGATACGCAAAAAATCGGCTTCGTCCGACCCGGGCGATTTGTACGAGCTTCCAAAAAAATGGAAACACATGCCCTCCTTAGCGCTTCCGGACGGCTCCCACAACTACGACCAGGACTACGTCTACTTCCACTTAGAAGACTGTGTGCCTGACCAGAACTCAAAAAAACATCCCAACAACACCATATTCGGTGTTTCGTGCTACAGACAAATTGACGCATCCCAACTTCTAAAAAAAGATTCCGAGGTGACAAGAAACACTTTGCAAAAAAGTGTGTGCATTTTGTCCCGTGAGCCTATTTACTCCAGTCTCAGGCTTAAGCTGCACTCGATTACCACCGCTTACTTTGCCCAGAAGGATTTTCAGATGACTCAAATTTTAAAAAATGCCTTTGACAGTCTGTGCGTCAGCTATGCGGAAAATGTGGAGAGCAGCAAAAATGCGGACTTGCTTGACCAAAAGTCAAAGTATCTCATGGGACTGTCGCTGGGAGACTTGGTCATAAAATATCAGCACAAAATTTTAATCCTTTTTAAATTAATTTTGCTGCAAAAAAAATGCCTGTACCAAGTAAAACCGGTTTCGAATTTGTCCAATACCATCATGGCTCTGGTATCGCTCTTCCCGGACATTTACTCACCGACCGGTCTGCAAAAATCCTCCGGCTACTTTGACTCAATCGACCTGGTCAACTCAGAGCTGAACAGAAGCGCTCATGCAGAAGACAATATGCTGATCACCTTACCATCTTTGGACAAATTGAGCCGCAAAATGCACAAAAAAGCGCTCAAAAACAAGCCAAATCGCTGCGCAGCGTTCCCCAATCGATTTCGTCGCCAGCCATAGCCAACCAACTTCACACTGATGTCAAGCGTTCTGTGGCTCATGACAGCCCAAATAGAATAGACGCTGATCTTGACCAAGACTCTGACTTTTTTAAGCTAGCATTCGATGATGACAAAGTTGAACTAAAAAATTCCAAGCTTGATCTTAAACACTCGGACTCGGTCAACTCTCTCAACGAAGAGGAAAACATTGGAGAATTGCTAAAAAACAAAGTGAATAATGTTATCAGCTGGTCTGGTAATGGTAGCAGAAAATCAAATTTGGTCAGATCTGAGTCTGTGAACAGCAAAGCAGCAGATAGACAACAAATCGATGTTCAACTAACTGACTTATTGGAAATAAACTTCGGCATGCCATTGTTTCTGTTCAATGAGTTTAACATTTTGCACCCCTATTTATCCTTGCACAATTTGGATTACTTTATGACCATCAATAAGATGAACACAAAATTGTACTGTACCACTGCGTTGATGATGAACATGATGAAAGAGAACCGAAAGAGTCAATTTATAGAAGATGAGGTGAGCGAAGAGCCAAAACAGTGTGCTCAGCCTGCCAAAAAAATGAGCTAAAGTCAGTCGGGTACACCATAGGCGCCACTAATATACTCTTTAAACAACGACTCTATGACGATCTGGACGCTTTCATCGACGACTCTGAGATTGATCTAAAAAATAATGAAAACTTAAAAAAGTGCTTCAATTGAGCACCGCCGATCTCAGATTCACGGACTATTTGATCAAAAATGTCAACGCAGCTAGATCAATTGGCGAAAAGTTGAACACCCCCACACTTCTCTCGTTCAAAAAAACCCTTTCCTATTCCAACATGGACAAAAAAGACATCAACGACATGAGCTCACAGTCGTCCACTTGGGAAGGATCAGACGACTGGATAAGACTCAACTTCAAATGGTATCTTTACACTCTCCTGGGCTCAATAGTTAAGGAGGACGCGTGCCTATCAATTAAAAGTGACTTGGAGAATATTCTAATCGGGATCAATAATGAGTTGAGCTCTAGCTCGAGCAGTTTGGACAACGAAGTTGTGGATATAGAAGAGTATATTGAAAAGGTAAATAGCAATGGCACTTTGAATAGAGAGGTGAGGAAAAATCGGCAAAATTCCTCGAGCTCAGCATCGACTATTTCGTCATCACAGTATTTTTATGTGGTAAATAATGCCAATTCTTTTTCCAATTACCGCGAGGATTTTAACTCAAGCTTTGTTAATGAATTGAAAAAACTGATTGTATGAGGCGCTGGTTGGCCTCTAACAGGACCATGATAGAGAAAAATTTGTTCAAGTTCGAGTGTGAGAGGATGATAGAAAATTTGGCACTTGCTCATCAACCAAGTCAGAGATTTCAAGTTTTGTTTCAGAATTTACAAGATTTGGAACAAGTTCGCCTTAGTCACCCATTTAATGGACAGATGAGTGTGAGTGATATCAAGCTTAAGTTTAATTTTTTGTTCTCGACAACAGAGTCGGGACGAAAAATTAACAAGGCATTGGCCGAAGGAAGCAAATTGGTCAATAACACAGGCAGAGTTTTCGGTGATGCGTTCAATCATGCCAAGCTGGGTTTTAATTCGTTTTTTGGTGGCTGGAGTTCTAGTTCATCAGATGAAAAAAGTTCATCTAAAAAAGCTAAAAATTAATTTTTTTTATCTCACCAAAAGTGTATGATCATGTTTTATGTTTATTCTTTTTTTTTTCTACTGCATATTTGAAGATTTTTTTTTATTTAATTCCAGTATTTTATGTTTATTTAAAAATTAACTTATGTAAGTTGGAATAATCATTATTTTTATGAAATAAAATTTGTATGATACTTCTGCTTTTAATTTTTTCATTTTATCAGCTACTATTGTAAATTATTTACATTTATTAGAAACAATGTTTTATACCGTATGACCTTGCTAGGTAATTCGTGCCCAAAACCTCGAAATTTGGATTTGGTCCGCAGAGCTACTTAAAATAGACCCTAATAACAGAAACATGTTCTTCAATCCGAAAATTGGGTTTTTAAAAAATAACCTATATAAAAATTAAGTTTTAAAAGTTATTTAAGGAATAGTTTTAATTATTTTTCTATATAAAAATTTAAAATCATAATTTTTAATGCAGCTATAATATTATAGAACTTAATTCAAAAAGAAAAAAAATTAATTTTTTGAATTTTTCGAGATCTATGATGATATGAAAATTGCTGATAAATTAATTTAATTCATTCATAAAATAAAATACAATAGTACAATGAATTTATGTTTTTTTAAGTAAAATTTAGAAAATTAACGATAACATTGTCATCTTTTTTGTAAAATTTGAAAAACTGCATTTTAGTTGAAATATCAATCTTAATGATAAATTGGGAAAAGTTTTTGAAAGATTTTATGAAACAAATAATTTTATAAAATCAATAATTTCAAATTAAAGTTTTTTATTTAAAATTTTAATTTAAAAGAAATTAAACCGAAACTATAATTTTTGTTATTATTGGCATAAAAGTAAAGAATTTCTAAAAAATAAACCAGATAATAATAAAGGTTTATCTAGTTTAAAAATAAAAATAATTTTTTCCATTCAATTTAACAGTAAAATACGGGAAGCAGAGCTTTTGATCGCGAGCAATAGTGACTATACAGTATGTTGCAAAAGTTTAGATATTTTTTTTTTCGTTAACAAAAGAATTGTTTTTGCGTATATAATAGGCGGGAAAATAAAAAAAAGCGGTGTTTTTTTCAAATTTTTATTTGTCATCAATCCAAGATCATAATATCTTAAAAAAAAATTAAGTGAAAAAAAAAATCCCAAAAAAAATACAAAAGAAAAAATGGATACAATAAATTAAAAAAAAAAAAAACGGTTCAAAAGTTTAGAAATTTTTACACTTATATCTTTTTTGGCAAGTTCACCAGTTCCAATGAGGAGTACGAGAAGGTAAGCTTGATTCGGCACGCTATCATCGTCGCCCTAGACGCCGCTCTCTTGGACTGCTCAGTCCACTTAAGGTCATTTGTGATAATGATTCTGAGGTCTCGCTCTTTTGTGGTCTTTTCAAATGTATGATCGCCTAGCATGTACTCGTAGCAATCGTTCTTGACCCCAACATGCATGACCACACACTTCTTTTTGTGGAATTTCATTCGCCAAGTGTCCGACCATTCTGCAAGACGGTTGAGGTCAGACTGCAGCCTCCTAGAGTTCTCCACACGTAGTACCGAGCTTATTAGCTTGCTGTCATCAGCATACAGCTTACAAACAGATCCACACACGTCTGGCATATCATTGATGTAAATGATGAAGAGAAGCGGGCCAATGACCGAACCCTGAGGAACGCCGCTCGTAACTGGTACCCATTCCGATTCTGCTTCGCCTATGACTACTCTCTGTCTTCGGCGGCTCAGGAAATTACGAATCCAGCTAACAATGTTATCTGGAATGCCGTACGCTGCTAGCTTGACCAGGAGCAGTTCGTGTGATACTTTGTCGAACGCCTTCTAGAAGTCCAGGTATATTATATCTACAGGCTCTTTACGACAGGCGCAGTCTGTCAGGTAGTCAACTGTTTCAAGCAGGTTGGTCACACATGCCTTATGTGCCACAAAGCCATGTTGTTTCTTGGTAATCAAATTGTGTTTGTCCAGGTGTTTGACGATGTAGTCCTTAATGAGTGATTCCAAGACCTTGCATGGGACTGAGGTAAGAGAGACTGGGCGATAGTTGCCAACTGCGGATCTACTTCCACTTTTGTAAATAGGTGATACATTTGCAATCTTCCATTCGTTGGGAAGTGTAGATGAGCTAAGAGACTGTGAGTAAATAAGCGAGAGTGGTCCAGCAAGCTCCTTGAAACACATTTTAAGCGCGTGCGTTGCTACTTGGTCGACTCCTGCGGACTTGTCACTGCACAATTTCATGAGCTTGGCTTGCACTTTACAAGGAGTAACGACTTCACTGATCCTAAAGCTTGGATCGGCATGAGAGCGCCTAATAAAATTATCTTTAGCTCCCCTAATGTCTTCCCGTGAAGTTGGAGGCTCGAAGACCGAGAAGAAAAACATGTTTAACCTGTTGCAAATGCTGGTCCGGTCAGTGATGGTCTGGTCGTCGTGGTCCGTCAGGGCAGCTATAGTTTCCTTTGAAGCAAAACGACGGTTCATGTAGGAGTAAAGGAGCTTAGGGTTCCTTTTAGCTGCTTGTGCAACCTTCATTTCGTACTCAATAATATTCATCTTCACCGTGAATTTGACTAGTCGGCACAATCCTGCATGGTTTCTTGCCAATTGGTCATCGTCCCGTTTGATGCGTTTGCGGATGAAAAGGCGCCGCTTACGACGCACAAGCGATGATATCTGCTGATTCCACCAAGGAGGCTTCGCCGAGGTAAACGCCTTTTGACGAAAAGGTCCGCCGCCTCGCCAAAGATACCGAGGAACGAAGTATAACTGTCTTGAGTGTGTCGATTGTTGAGTGCTGAGTGCCAGTCAATTGTGTTGAAGTGCTTGCTCATGGCGACGAGTGACCATGCTTCCAGTTAAACTTTCTGCTATCGAAGCTCGTCGGTCGCGCTGTTGGCCAGTAGAATTTGAATTGTATGCTGTAGTGGCTTCTGACCGACCTTTCGTCCAGTGGTGGGCCAATCTTAACTTCCGATACTCTGTTTGGGTCGGTGACCAACACTAAGTCGAGAAGACTGCTTGGCTTACCGTCGTATGAGAACGTCTTATTTGCTACAAGTTGGACAAGGCTGGAGTGACTAAGTGCATTGGTGACGTGTGCACTTGCTGATGCAATGTCTCCCAGGACTGGCGAGCCGAATTCGTTCCATTCAACGTCTGGCATGTTGAAGTCACCCATTGAGATAGTTGTCGAGTATACATTCTTAACAACGCCGCTTACAGCTGATGTGATTGACCGTGCGATTCCGCCGTCAACATTACAAGGCATGCTCGATTCGGTTTGCAATGTCGGTGGTCTGTAAATGCAACCTACTAATAAAGGTTTTTGGTCTCTTAATTTGATTGCAACCCAAACCTGCTCACAATCAGTGCTCAGTAAACTCGACTCTGCCGCTCTAAAGGCTTCGATTCCATCTTTCACGTAGATGCAGACACCACCGCCTCTCACGTCAACCAAGCGATCTACTCTAAACAGCTGATAACCGATGAGTTCCGGCACAGAACTTGGGCAAAACCAAGTCTCTGTGATGCCGATTATATCTGGTTCCAAGCTAAATGCCGTAGATTCGAGCATGTGCATCTTGTTGTTAAGACTAGTAGCGTTCGTGTACCAGAATTTAGTCCTATCTGGGCATTTGACCAACGATTCAGAACTGGACTCAAACGATGTGCTGTCCATTGGAGACATTTGTTGTAAAGAGCTCGAAGAGAGAAATGATGACGACGATGATGTCGATTACGAGCAAGAAAACGAAGAGAAAGCTGATCTATTCATTGACACGTCTGGACTCACTACAGGACTGCTCGTCACATTAGCCGTCGGAGTAATTTCCTGCATATTACGAGCTGATTCAACGTGATATAACGACAAGCATGCCGATTGAGCTGTGAATATATTTATCGTAGGATCATAAGGAACTTCTATGGGACCCTTGGGTCGACAGGATTTGGCTGAATTGGTTAAGGTCTTGTTTACAGCTGCTTTGGTTGCTACGGGACGACTGGAGTTGGTTGAGTTGGTCAAAGCTTTGTTAACTGTTTCTTTGGTTGCTTCGGTGCTGTTTTGATCAACTGATTCATTGAGATCAAATGAGGCGATGATCTCTCTTGATTGCAGTTTTTCTTTTTGCTATAACTGGTCAATATTTGACATGACCAGCTTTAATTCACCATTTCTTATTCCCCAAAATCTCTTTTTTCCGTCCTCGCATGTTTTGAACTTGAGTGTACGGCCATTTAAAGTGTTTGACTCCGACAATTCACTATTTTTGCGATCTCGTTCTTGACGAAGCTTCCGATCCGCAACTTTGACTTGGCGTAAGGTCTTCATTAACATACACGTCTTTGAATTCGGGGTTTTTACGAAGCGTTTTTGATTTTCGCAGCATTTCCATTTTTGCATCAATTGATTCCATCTCAACCACAACAAGAACTGGATTGTTTCTCACATCACATCCTAAAATTTCTGGTAAATCAGTACTTGCTCTTTTGCTAATGCGCTTCGCCTTCTTAACTCTTGAACCTGGAATGCCCATATGTGTTGCCAATTTCTTTGCGAAATCGGCTTCTCCATCAGCAAAAGTAATGATTGATGCCGGAATAGCTAGTAAAACATTTTCAGCCCGTTCTTCCTTTTTCTTCATTTCGGTTGATTTTGATGTCATTAACGCTACTGCATTTTCATCTTTGTGCACACATCCCGAGGCTTCTTTAGCCCAGTTAATCGAACTAGATGAAGCCGAGGTCACTGGCCTTTTCTCGATTGAATCGATCCGATCTCGAAGCCCGGCAATCTCAGCTTTAAGAGCGTTGATGCTATCTTCTTTATCAGCCATACACCTGCGATATGCGCCGTCAAGCGACCTAATAACAGCAACTAAGTCAACTTCCCTAGCGTGCGGATTGCCGGATCTGCCTGCAGGCTTGTTTGCACTAAACTTTTGACAAAGGGCATCCACAAGAACAACCAAATCGTCCGCATTTGACACTGGACAATTTAAATCCATTGATAATTTATTCAAAAAATTTCAAATATCAAATTTCAAATAAGTTAGCAGAATTTGCAACCCTATTTGATTAATGTCTTTAATGTTATGGGTTATGGGCACGTCGGAATCAAGGTGGAGAAATATTACAAGTGGTGTGCCTCAAGGATCAGTATTAGGTCCCTTACTTTTCATGATATATATCAATGACTTGCCAGACAAAATAAATAACATAATGGAGATGTACGCTGATGATAGTAAGGTGATTTCAGAGGGGAATGAAATGTCACAATCAGATTTACAAGCAGATATAAATAAAATAGATAACTGGTGCAATAAGTGGTCAATGTCCTTAAACAGTAATAAATGCAAAATCATGCATTACGGGAAGAAGAACCCTAGAAACAAATATTACATTCAACATGGTGAAGAAAAAGTATGGTTGCAGGAATCCGAGGTTGAGAAAGATCTGGGTATTATGGTTTCAAATGGTGGGAAGCATAGTAAACAAGTAGAAGCAGCGGTGTCTAAAGCTAACAGTGCTTTAGGTAGAATGAGAAAAACTTTCAAATTGTTTAAAAAGCTGTACCCAGCTTTCGTCAGAACGCATTTAGAATTCGCCTCGGCGGTATGGAATTCTATGACTAGAAGTGAAATTAATAAGGTCGATGGTAATAGAATGTAATAGAATTAAGAGGATTAGAGTACGAAGAAAGACTTGCAACCTAAGTTGCCAACTGATAAATGGCAGCGTTATGAACTGCACTCACACTTATGTGTTACAGCTCACACTACTACTACTACAACTTCTAAATAATTCATTCATTTGTTATTGAAAAATTCTAATTTTTATTTAAAAAAATTTTTTAAATAGTTTTTTCAACGAATAATTCATAAACAATGACAAAGCTTTCTTACATCTTTGATTAAATGAAATTTGTTTGAAATCTTATTCACACAATAAGAATGTGATCCATAAACATTTATACGACTAATTGATGCAATTGGATCAATTGAATATGATCCATTTTTTTCGTAAGAGATTGTTGCTTCATAAAATCCGCCTGTGGGTTTTGTGACAAATACCAATCTAAATACTTTTTTATCAAAATAGTATGTATATTTAATAGAATTTAAAGATTTTAATTCTATTTTGGCACAGTATTCTTTTACATTTTCTATTGCAATGTTCATCTCTTTTATTACATCATTAACAACTTTGACTGACAGATTATCTTTTTCATTTAAATCAATCCAATCTTGTAGACATGTACAAAAATGAAGTTGCATTCCAATATCTATACATGATCTGTTTATTGGAATAGTTTCCAAAACACTTATAGAACGTAATTGTCTATCCCTGGTTCCTTTTCCGTCCAAACATGTCAATTCCCTAATTGTCTTATAACAATACCATCATGGCTCTGGTATCGCTCTTCCCGGACATTTACTCACCGACCGGTCTGCAAAAATCCTCCGGCTACTTTGACTCAATCGACCTGGTCAACTCAGAGCTGAACAGAAGCGCTCATGCAGAAGACAATATGCTGATCACCTTACCATCTTTGGACAAATTGAGCCGCAAAATGCACAAAAAAGCGCTCAAAAAACAAGCCAAATCGCTGCGCAGCGTTCCCCAATCGATTTCGTCGCCAGCCATAGCCAACCAACTTCACACTGATGTCAAGCGTTCTGTGGCTCATGACAGCCCAAATAGAATAGACGCTGATCTTGACCAAGACTCTGACTTTTTTAAGCTAGCATTCGATGATGACAAAGTTGAACTAAAAAATTCCAAGCTTGATCTTAAACACTCGGACTCGGTCAACTCTCTCAACGAAGAGGAAAACATTGGAGAATTGCTAAAAAACAAAGTGAATAATGTTATCAGCTGGTCTGGTAATGGTAGCAGAAAATCAAATTTGGTCAGATCTGAGTCTGTGAACAGCAAAGCAGCAGATAGACAACAAATCGATGTTCAACTAACTGACTTATTGGAAATAAACTTCGGCATGCCATTGTTTCTGTTCAATGAGTTTAACATTTTGCACCCCTATTTATCCTTGCACAATTTGGATTACTTTATGACCATCAATAAGATGAACACAAAATTGTACTGTACCACTGCGTTGATGATGAACATGATGAAAGAGAACCGAAAGAGTCAATTTATAGAAGATGAGGTGAGCGAAGAGCCAAAACAGTGTGCTCAGCCTGCCAAAAAAAATGAGCTAAAGTCAGTCGGGTACACCATAGGCGCCACTAATATACTCTTTAAACAACGACTCTATGACGATCTGGACGCTTTCATCGACGACTCTGAGATTGATCTAAAAAATAATGAAAACTTAAAAAAAGTGCTTCAATTGAGCACCGCCGATCTCAGATTCACGGACTATTTGATCAAAAATGTCAACGCAGCTAGATCAATTGGCGAAAAGTTGAACACCCCCACACTTCTCTCGTTCAAAAAAACCCTTTCCTATTCCAACATGGACAAAAAAGACATCAACGACATGAGCTCACAGTCGTCCACTTGGGAAGGATCAGACGACTGGATAAGACTCAACTTCAAATGGTATCTTTACACTCTCCTGGGCTCAATAGTTAAGGAGGACGCGTGCCTATCAATTAAAAGTGACTTGGAGAATATTCTAATCGGGATCAATAATGAGTTGAGCTCTAGCTCGAGCAGTTTGGACAACGAAGTTGTGGATATAGAAGAGTATATTGAAAAGGTAAATAGCAATGGCACTTTGAATAGAGAGGTGAGGAAAAATCGGCAAAATTCCTCGAGCTCAGCATCGACTATTTCGTCATCACAGTATTTTTATGTGGTAAATAATGCCAATTCTTTTTCCAATTACCGCGAGGATTTTAACTCAAGCTTTGTTAATGAATTGAAAAAAACTGATTGTATGAGGCGCTGGTTGGCCTCTAACAGGACCATGATAGAGAAAAATTTGTTCAAGTTCGAGTGTGAGAGGATGATAGAAAATTTGGCACTTGCTCATCAACCAAGTCAGAGATTTCAAGTTTTGTTTCAGAATTTACAAGATTTGGAACAAGTTCGCCTTAGTCACCCATTTAATGGACAGATGAGTGTGAGTGATATCAAGCTTAAGTTTAATTTTTTGTTCTCGACAACAGAGTCGGGACGAAAAATTAACAAGGCATTGGCCGAAGGAAGCAAATTGGTCAATAACACAGGCAGAGTTTTCGGTGATGCGTTCAATCATGCCAAGCTGGGTTTTAATTCGTTTTTTGGTGGCTGGAGTTCTAGTTCATCAGATGAAAAAAGTTCATCTAAAAAAGCTAAAAATTAATTTTTTTTATCTCACCAAAAGTGTATGATCATGTTTTATGTTTATTCTTTTTTTTTTCTACTGCATATTTGAAGATTTTTTTTTATTTAATTCCAGTATTTTATGTTTATTTAAAAATTAACTTATGTAAGTTGGAATAATCATTATTTTTATGAAATAAAATTTGTATGATACTTCTGCTTTTAATTTTTTCATTTTATCAGCTACTATTGTAAATTATTTACATTTATTAGAAACAATGTTTTATACCGTATGACCTTGCTAGGTAATTCGTGCCCAAAACCTCGAAATTTGGATTTGGTCCGCAGAGCTACTTAAAATAGACCCTAATAACAGAAACATGTTCTTCAATCCGAAAATTGGGTTTTTAAAAAATAACCTATATAAAAATTAAGTTTTAAAAGTTATTTAAGGAATAGTTTTAATTATTTTTCTATATAAAAATTTAAAATCATAATTTTTAATGCAGCTATAATATTATAGAACTTAATTCAAAAAGAAAAAATTAATTTTTTGAATTTTTCGAGATCTATGATGATATGAAAATTGCTGATAAATTAATTTAATTCATTCATAAAATAAAATACAATAGTACAATGAATTTATGTTTTTTTAAGTAAAATTTAGAAAATTAACGATAACATTGTCATCTTTTTTGTAAAATTTGAAAAACTGCATTTTAGTTGAAATATCAATCTTAATGATAAATTGGGAAAAGTTTTTGAAAGATTTTATGAAACAAATAATTTTATAAAATCAATAATTTCAAATTAAAGTTTTTTATTTAAAATTTTAATTTAAAAGAAATTAAACCGAAACTATAATTTTTGTTATTATTGGCATAAAAGTAAAGAATTTCTAAAAAATAAACCAGATAATAATAAAGGTTTATCTAGTTTAAAAATAAAAATAATTTTTTCCATTCAATTTAACAGTAAAATACGGGAAGCAGAGCTTTTGATCGCGAGCAATAGTGACTATACAGTATGTTGCAAAAGTTTAGATATTTTTTTCGTTAACAAAAGAATTGTTTTTGCGTATATAATAGGCGGGAAAATAAAAAAAAGCGGTGTTTTTTTCAAATTTTTATTTGTCATCAATCCAAGATCATAATATCTTAAAAAAAAATTAAGTGAAAAAAAAAATCCCAAAAAAAATACAAAAGAAAAAATGGATACAATAAATTAAATAAAAAAAAAACGGTTCAAAAGTTTAGAAATTTTTACACTTATATCTTTTTTGGCAAGTTCACCAGTTCCAATGAGGAGTACGAGAAGGTAAGCTTGATTCGGCACGCTATCATCGTCGCCCTAGACGCCGCTCTCTTGGACTGCTCAGTCCACTTAAGGTCATTTGTGATAATGATTCTGAGGTCTCGCTCTTTTGTGGTCTTTTCAAATGTATGATCGCCTAGCATGTACTCGTAGCAATCGTTCTTGACCCCAACATGCATGACCACACACTTCTTTTTGTGGAATTTCATTCGCCAAGTGTCCGACCATTCTGCAAGACGGTTGAGGTCAGACTGCAGCCTCCTAGAGTTCTCCACACGTAGTACCGAGCTTATTAGCTTGCTGTCATCAGCATACAGCTTACAAACAGATCCACACACGTCTGGCATATCATTGATGTAAATGATGAAGAGAAGCGGGCCAATGACCGAACCCTGAGGAACGCCGCTCGTAACTGGTACCCATTCCGATTCTGCTTCGCCTATGACTACTCTCTGTCTTCGGCGGCTCAGGAAATTACGAATCCAGCTAACAATGTTATCTGGAATGCCGTACGCTGCTAGCTTGACCAGGAGCAGTTCGTGTGATACTTTGTCGAACGCCTTCTAGAAGTCCAGGTATATTATATCTACAGGCTCTTTACGACAGGCGCAGTCTGTCAGGTAGTCAACTGTTTCAAGCAGGTTGGTCACACATGCCTTATGTGCCACAAAGCCATGTTGTTTCTTGGTAATCAAATTGTGTTTGTCCAGGTGTTTGACGATGTAGTCCTTAATGAGTGATTCCAAGACCTTGCATGGGACTGAGGTAAGAGAGACTGGGCGATAGTTGCCAACTGCGGATCTACTTCCACTTTTGTAAATAGGTGATACATTTGCAATCTTCCATTCGTTGGGAAGTGTAGATGAGCTAAGAGACTGTGAGTAAATAAGCGAGAGTGGTCCAGCAAGCTCCTTGAAACACATTTTAAGCGCGTGCGTTGCTACTTGGTCGACTCCTGCGGACTTGTCACTGCACAATTTCATGAGCTTGGCTTGCACTTTACAAGGAGTAACGACTTCACTGATCCTAAAGCTTGGATCGGCATGAGAGCGCCTAATAAAATTATCTTTAGCTCCCCTAATGTCTTCCCGTGAAGTTGGAGGCTCGAAGACCGAGAAGAAAAACATGTTTAACCTGTTGCAAATGCTGGTCCGGTCAGTGATGGTCTGGTCGTCGTGGTCCGTCAGGGCAGCTATAGTTTCCTTTGAAGCAAAACGACGGTTCATGTAGGAGTAAAGGAGCTTAGGGTTCCTTTTAGCTGCTTGTGCAACCTTCATTTCGTACTCAATAATATTCATCTTCACCGTGAATTTGACTAGTCGGCACAATCCTGCATGGTTTCTTGCCAATTGGTCATCGTCCCGTTTGATGCGTTTGCGGATGAAAAGGCGCCGCTTACGACGCACAAGCGATGATATCTGCTGATTCCACCAAGGAGGCTTCGCCGAGGTAAACGCCTTTTGACGAAAAGGTCCGCCGCCTCGCCAAAGATACCGAGGAACGAAGTATAACTGTCTTGAGTGTGTCGATTGTTGAGTGCTGAGTGCCAGTCAATTGTGTTGAAGTGCTTGCTCATGGCGACGAGTGACCATGCTTCCAGTTAAACTTTCTGCTATCGAAGCTCGTCGGTCGCGCTGTTGGCCAGTAGAATTTGAATTGTATGCTGTAGTGGCTTCTGACCGACCTTTCGTCCAGTGGTGGGCCAATCTTAACTTCCGATACTCTGTTTGGGTCGGTGACCAACACTAAGTCGAGAAGACTGCTTGGCTTACCGTCGTATGAGAACGTCTTATTTGCTACAAGTTGGACAAGGCTGGAGTGACTAAGTGCATTGGTGACGTGTGCACTTGCTGATGCAATGTCTCCCAGGACTGGCGAGCCGAATTCGTTCCATTCAACGTCTGGCATGTTGAAGTCACCCATTGAGATAGTTGTCGAGTATACATTCTTAACAACGCCGCTTACAGCTGATGTGATTGACCGTGCGATTCCGCCGTCAACATTACAAGGCATGCTCGATTCGGTTTGCAATGTCGGTGGTCTGTAAATGCAACCTACTAATAAAGGTTTTTGGTCTCTTAATTTGATTGCAACCCAAACCTGCTCACAATCAGTGCTCAGTAAACTCGACTCTGCCGCTCTAAAGGCTTCGATTCCATCTTTCACGTAGATGCAGACACCACCGCCTCTCACGTCAACCAAGCGATCTACTCTAAACAGCTGATAACCGATGAGTTCCGGCACAGAACTTGGGCAAAACCAAGTCTCTGTGATGCCGATTATATCTGGTTCCAAGCTAAATGCCGTAGATTCGAGCATGTGCATCTTGTTGTTAAGACTAGTAGCGTTCGTGTACCAGAATTTAGTCCTATCTGGGCATTTGACCAACGATTCAGAACTGGACTCAAACGATGTGCTGTCCATTGGAGACATTTGTTGTAAAGAGCTCGAAGAGAGAAATGATGACGACGATGATGTCGATTACGAGCAAGAAAACGAAGAGAAAGCTGATCTATTCATTGACACGTCTGGACTCACTACAGGACTGCTCGTCACATTAGCCGTCGGAGTAATTTCCTGCATATTACGAGCTGATTCAACGTGATATAACGACAAGCATGCCGATTGAGCTGTGAATATATTTATCGTAGGATCATAAGGAACTTCTATGGGACCCTTGGGTCGACAGGATTTGGCTGAATTGGTTAAGGTCTTGTTTACAGCTGCTTTGGTTGCTACGGGACGACTGGAGTTGGTTGAGTTGGTCAAAGCTTTGTTAACTGTTTCTTTGGTTGCTTCGGTGCTGTTTTGATCAACTGATTCATTGAGATCAAATGAGGCGATGATCTCTCTTGATTGCAGTTTTTCTTTTTGCTATAACTGGTCAATATTTGACATGACCAGCTTTAATTCACCATTTCTTATTCCCCAAAATCTCTTTTTTCCGTCCTCGCATGTTTTGAACTTGAGTGTACGGCCATTTAAAGTGTTTGACTCCGACAATTCACTATTTTTGCGATCTCGTTCTTGACGAAGCTTCCGATCCGCAACTTTGACTTGGCGTAAGGTCTTCATTAACATACACGTCTTTGAATTCGGGGTTTTTACGAAGCGTTTTTGATTTTCGCAGCATTTCCATTTTTGCATCAATTGATTCCATCTCAACCACAACAAGAACTGGATTGTTTCTCACATCACATCCTAAAATTTCTGGTAAATCAGTACTTGCTCTTTTGCTAATGCGCTTCGCCTTCTTAACTCTTGAACCTGGAATGCCCATATGTGTTGCCAATTTCTTTGCGAAATCGGCTTCTCCATCAGCAAAAGTAATGATTGATGCCGGAATAGCTAGTAAAACATTTTCAGCCCGTTCTTCCTTTTTCTTCATTTCGGTTGATTTTGATGTCATTAACGCTACTGCATTTTCATCTTTGTGCACACATCCCGAGGCTTCTTTAGCCCAGTTAATCGAACTAGATGAAGCCGAGGTCACTGGCCTTTTCTCGATTGAATCGATCCGATCTCGAAGCCCGGCAATCTCAGCTTTAAGAGCGTTGATGCTATCTTCTTTATCAGCCATACACCTGCGATATGCGCCGTCAAGCGACCTAATAACAGCAACTAAGTCAACTTCCCTAGCGTGCGGATTGCCGGATCTGCCTGCAGGCTTGTTTGCACTAAACTTTTGACAAAGGGCATCCACAAGAACAACCAAATCGTCCGCATTTGACACTGGACAATTTAAATCCATTGATAATTTATTCAAAAAATTTCAAATATCAAATTTCAAATAAGTTAGCAGAATTTGCAACCCTATTTGATTAATGTCTTTAATGTTATGGGTTATGGGCACGTCGGAATCAAGGTGGAGAAATATTACAAGTGGTGTGCCTCAAGGATCAGTATTAGGTCCCTTACTTTTCATGATATATATCAATGACTTGCCAGACAAAATAAATAACATAATGGAGATGTACGCTGATGATAGTAAGGTGATTTCAGAGGGGAATGAAATGTCACAATCAGATTTACAAGCAGATATAAATAAAATAGATAACTGGTGCAATAAGTGGTCAATGTCCTTAAACAGTAATAAATGCAAAATCATGCATTACGGGAAGAAGAACCCTAGAAACAAATATTACATTCAACATGGTGAAGAAAAAGTATGGTTGCAGGAATCCGAGGTTGAGAAAGATCTGGGTATTATGGTTTCAAATGGTGGGAAGCATAGTAAACAAGTAGAAGCAGCGGTGTCTAAAGCTAACAGTGCTTTAGGTAGAATGAGAAAAACTTTCAAATTGTTTAAAAAGCTGTACCCAGCTTTCGTCAGAACGCATTTAGAATTCGCCTCGGCGGTATGGAATTCTATGACTAGAAGTGAAATTAATAAGGTCGATGGTAATAGAATGTAATAGAATTAAGAGGATTAGAGTACGAAGAAAGACTTGCAACCTAAGTTGCCAACTGATAAATGGCAGCGTTATGAACTGCACTCACACTTATGTGTTACAGCTCACACTACTACTACTACAACTTCTAAATAATTCATTCATTTGTTATTGAAAAATTCTAATTTTTATTTAAAAAAATTTTTTAAATAGTTTTTTCAACGAATAATTCATAAACAATGACAAAGCTTTCTTACATCTTTGATTAAATGAAATTTGTTTGAAATCTTATTCACACAATAAGAATGTGATCCATAAACATTTATACGACTAATTGATGCAATTGGATCAATTGAATATGATCCATTTTTTTCGTAAGAGATTGTTGCTTCATAAAATCCGCCTGTGGGTTTTGTGACAAATACCAATCTAAATACTTTTTATCAAAATAGTATGTATATTTAATAGAATTTAAAGATTTTAATTCTATTTTGGCACAGTATTCTTTTACATTTTCTATTGCAATGTTCATCTCTTTTATTACATCATTAACAACTTTGACTGACAGATTATCTTTTTCATTTAAATCAATCCAATCTTGTAGACATGTACAAAAATGAAGTTGCATTCCAATATCTATACATGATCTGTTTATTGGAATAGTTTCCAAAACACTTATAGAACGTAATTGTCTATCCCTGGTTCCTTTTCCGTCCAAACATGTCAATTCCCTAATTGTCTTATAAACATCAAATGCAGTAGTCAACTGGTTGGCAATTTTTTTTAGATTGTTTATTTTCTGCACGTTTAAATTTTTGTAAGCTTTTGGCAGATATATTGAAAACATTGGCAAACGCTCTTCTAGATCACCTTGATGTGTCATTCGATCATTTCCATATCTAACACCATGATCAGAAAAAAGGAACAATGCTGTATTATCTAAATTACCATTTTCAAAATTTTGTCTAAAAAAATTTTCCAAGTCATTATCTATTTGATTAACCATCAAATTATTTCCATGACTATTTTCATCATTGTGCATAAAAGCAATAAAATTCGATTTGTCTTTATACATTTCAATAAATTCGGTGACAAGATCTAGGGCTTTTTTTGATCGTTTTATATTGCCAATGCATAGATCATCGTTGGATAATTTTGATTTTTGAACAGCTAATGTATAAGCCTTCATGTAATGATGAGCATGATTATTAAGAAAACCGCGATGCCTAAAAGTAAAAGTACTCATATATGGAATGTCCTCATAGTGAAATGAAGCAAAGCCTAAAAATAAAATTAAGAATTAAGTATAAATTTTTGAATAAATTTTAAAAATCGAAATTTGTTTATTATTTATGAATTTAATTGATCAATTTCCGACTTTATATTATTTTGATATTATACTATAATACTAAATTAACTTTTGTCCAGGACTCCTAGAGCTATATAAAAAAAATTGAGTCAATTCTTCACAGACAATAATAATAGTTTTCTTTAATAATATGACAAAACTTTGATATGACCCAATTTAATCGAAACCATTTTATTAAAAAAAAAGAACCGAACAGGACCTAATTAACTTTAAAAATAAAAATTCAAAAATCGGCTTTTATTTTAATTTTTGGATTTAAGCATTTTTCTAAATAGGCTAAAAGACGTATTTTTACATAAACTCGAAAAAAGTAAAATAATAGCAACACTGTAGTATAAAAAAAAATGAGTGTTCTTTCAGGCAATAAAAAATTAATTTTCTGATATAAAAAAAATAATAATAATATTAATCATTAAATTAAGATTCAATTTAAATATTCTTTAATTAATTGTCTTGTAAATTGTGTATAAGAAAAATGCATAAAATTTGTATTTGCTTTATCTAGTTGATTTAATGGTTTAGAAGCCCCCTACTCAAAAAAAGAGGTCGAAAACCAGGTTCAAAAATTAAACTAACAAATTCGTTGGCGCCAGTTAGATCAAGCAAAATGACCAAAAAAATTTAAAATTTTTAATCATTAAATAAATTTTTTATCATTTTTCTTTTTCATTAAAATGCTTTTTTTTATATCTATAAGAAATTAAAATTTATTTCTATTTTTATAGTAAGGTGCCCCAAGTCATAAACACTAGTTAGCTAGGATTATCAAAAATTCACCCCAAAAACTTTTTTAGGTTAATTATGACGCAGAATTCGTTTTATTAGTGAAAAAGTTGGGTTCTTTTATCTTATACCCGAGTTTCAGGGGGGGTTCAAAAAAACGTTTTGTTTCATAAAATGTGAAGCATATAGAAATCTACTTTTTTTTTTTTCTATGAAAATTTACCCTAAATTTACTCGGATTAGTCGTTTTTTATCATCCATTAGTTTATTTTCCCTTTTTTTTTGGCGATTTTTAGAAAAAAAAGTTTTTTTTTTAAAAATATGCCTTTAAATTTTATTTCGTATATAAGACTTTTTTCAAGTAGGATGATTTTGGGCTTAAATTAAAGCTAATTTATTAAGAAATAGGAATAGGTGGGCTTTTTGGATAATATTGTCTATTTAGTAAAATACAAGCATTCAAAGATACCTATGTAATAAATATAAAGTTTTTAGATAGATTCATATAGGAAATTTATTGTTCTGAATATATTAATGTATTAAAATCTTTGCTTTTTTTATGAGAAATAACTTTACTACTCGATTTTGCTCCAAATAGCTTTTCTAAGACATTTTGATAGCTTGCACCACTTTGATACATTTCCAAAGCTTTCCAGAATCTATTCCATAGATTAATATTCAAATCTATAATTTTTTATTCATTTATGGCCTCTAAAATTAAGTCTAAGAACTTGTTGAAATCTTGATCATTTTTTTTTAATATTTTACTGATTTTAAATCTAAATAGAATGCTTTTAAGACAAGATATCAACAAACCCCCATCTATTTCTATAGAGGAGACTTAGTTCTCTTAAATAAAAAAAAATTATCTATTTTGAAATAATTTTACGGGAGAAATAAAACGCCAAAAATGCTAAATCATCGAATTTTTTCAAAACTTTGCGTTAAAAAAAAATACACAAGATTAGAAAGTACATTTCCTCTACTATCTGAAGAAAAAAAAATTAAGTTTCCAAGTCAGTTTAATTTTTCGAAAAAAATCAGTTCAAACTTGTGCACTAAATTTGTATTTTTATTTCATGCAATTCAGCAAAAATAAGATGACATGTGAAAAAAATGATTTCAGATTCGAGTTCTACGCACAAAATTACATTAGATTTCAAAATTTTGGAAAAGCTAAAAATTTTAAATCCAAAACTAGTGTTTATGACTTGGGGCACCTTAGAAAATTAATTTTTTATAGCTTCAAAAAATAAAACTGGTATAAATTTTTTTTCTCCACTAAATTTGTTTACCTTTTTTATGTAAATCTTTCCAAAGGAATGGAAAAACTTCATCCACATAATTTCTATTTGGATCGTATTTTGAAGCACTTGGTAGTTCGTCCGGATATTTACCTGTGTATAAAGGTGTGAGATTATTAAAAGAACCATCACCAACAATGGTATGACCATTTAGAATCGTTGCATCCAAGGTTTCCATTAGATATTTGGTTGTTTTAGGAAGTCTTTTAAACCATGATACTCTAGATATCGAGTCATAACTTAATAGAAGTATATTTAATGGTTTACAGTTGAAATTATTCCGAACAGATAAATATGGCTCTACTAGATTCATTTTGTTCAATATTTGAACATGAATATTTTTATAATAAAATTTATTTGCCACACAGTCAACTTGTATTTGTTCGTCTAAAATCAAAGTCCCCTCTGATAAAACCTTTTTCATTGAAAATTCAAATTTACTATCTGAAACATGAATTATCGTTCTGTATGTGCATTCAAAATTGGAAAATTTATCGACTACCGTTTTATTAAAATACCATCTACTATATTTTAAATAGCCCCATTCTTCTTTCAAATTACAATGAGTATATTTACCTGTCAAATCATGTCTGTTTAAAGTTAATTCAGGTAGTTTACAAAAAAATCGTTGCTGAGTTGTTTGATTTATTTCTAAGAAATGTTTCATTAGATTTGAATTTTCGTATAATAATTCAATAGATTTATTACAAATAATATATAATATATTATATTACTGATAATTAACATATAAATAGAGTAACAATATTAGAAAAATAATTGATTTATTTTTTTTACATTTAAAATAGTTTTTGAAATTTTTATTAAAAAATAAAAACATTTTTCTAAAAACAAAATTTTAAAAATTATTTTTTTTACTGAATTATGACTCTTTATTATTTTAAAAACTCAACCTAACTAGCAAACTCAAATATCATTTGGCACATCCTCACAAACTGACACTCTTAACACCGTTTAGCAAAGTTTTTTTGTTTTTTTCGAAAAAAAAAATTCACATTTTTCATATTTTAAAGATAAATTATTTGTGAATAATTTTAACTTTTGTTCAAAATTAAAAAAAATATAAATCTTAGTCCTTTTTATTTCAGTAATATATTTTCTTATTAAAATGCAGTTAAAATTTTATTAAAATTATTTTTAAAATAACTTTGAATAGAGCTCAAATAATTATTTTTTTGAAAGAATAGTTTTTTATTTGAATGCTTCTTCTTTTTCCTGTGAAATTTTTTGAAAGCTTAAGGGTATCTGCCTAAAGGTAACCGTATCTTTGGCCCCCTGTTTTATTTTGGTCGTATTGTTTTTGGTGGTCTTAAAATGAGACCGTTTATCTGACCGGCCAAATTACCGCAACAAAGCGTTCGTTAAAGTTGCTCTGACCGCATCTAAGACTTTTTATTAGTAAATGTAATTAATCGATTGGTTCTTGATCAGGTATAAATTCTTCGTCAACATAAATGGGTTCAGAGTTTCTTCATTTATCTGAAGGAGCTTAAACTCGATACAGATAAACAAATAAAAAAAGCCTTATTCATTTGCCATAGAAATTAAGCCATTTTAAATTTTTTAAAAAATCTTTTTTATTTCAACAAATAAGTAAGAAAATTTAGGATATTTATTTTAAAATTTAATGTGTTTTTTTGAATTTAAGAAAGTGCTAAACGATTTATAAGGTTGCTTAAACTATAATTTTGATTAAAATAAGAAAATTATAATTGTAATGTGCATCTTAAAGATTACGCGTACAAATTTTTCAAAAACTATAAAATTTTACAAATACAATTCTAAAATTTTTTTACAGTAAACAAAAGTTTGAAATTCCATGTTTTAGCATTATAGCTAAACCCATGACTTGGAAAAATATTGTACAAGTCTGCTTATAAAGAGAAAAATTAAAGTTTAACAGCATAGTTACATGATTTTAAATATGTAGCAGTGATTTGCAATGAAATTTTTACATTAATTTACGTACATTATTAATATTTAATCGTGAAAAGATGAACTTTATAAACCGGTATGCTAGCGAAGCAGAAGAAGCCAGATCAAAAGGGGACCTACATAAATTACACAAGATCAGTAATTCGATATGTAGCTTTTCACAGAAAAGAATAGCATTAGTGAAAGACAAAAAGGGTCGTATCTTAAAGACTGAAAAAGAGCAAGGGCAAAGATGGGTTGAGAACTTTAGAGAAGTTCTAAATAGACCAGAACCTATAGAGTCTCTAAAACCTGAAGCAGCTAGCAATGACCTTGATATTAACACAAAAGTGCCAAGCCTAAAAGAAATTGAAGCTGCGATAAAGGCTCTGAAAAACAGAAAAGCCACGGGTATTGACGGAGTCACAGCAAAAAATGTTGAAAGCTGACAGTAGGATCACAATAGGGATATTACAAGACCTCTTCAGAAAGATATGTATGCAAGAAATTATACCAGAGGACTGGTCAAAAGGCCTAAAAATCAAGCTCCCTCGAAAGGTAACAAAATGATTTGTGACAATTGGCGAATAACACTGCTACCAATAGCAAGCAATGCGTTCTGCAGCATAATTCTGGAAAGAATCAGGAACTCTTTAGAAGCAATATTTAGAGAGGAAAAAGTTTTTAAAGAATTTAGACGAGGTATAGGTTGCATAGACCAGGTAATTTCACTTAGGACTATCATAGAACAAAGTCTGGAATGGAATAGCCCCGTATATCTTAACTTCATTGACTTCAAGAAAGCCTTTGATAGCATACACGGAGAAACCTTGTGGGCCATATTAAGATCCTATGGCCTGCCACAGAAGATAGTTAACTTGATAAAACTCTTCTATGAGAAATAGTAATTCTGGAAAAAGGACGATCAGAGAGCTTCAAAGTGTGTACAGGAGTCAGACAAAGGTGCGTTCTCTCTCCGACACTATTCCTAATACTGATTGACTATGTCACGAAGAAAACAACTGCCAGTGCGAGGGGTATACAATGGGGATTAAGCAAAGCTTGAAGACTAAGACTTTGCGGAAGATCTGGTGCTAATATGTAATACAGAAGCACATATGCAATTAAAGACTCAAGAGTTGGCGAACAACGCTAAATCAACCGGGCTCGAAATTAATGTGGCCAAAACGAAAGTTATGTGCATAAATACCAAATTGGATACCCCGATCACCATCGATGGTACACCAATCGAGTGTTAAAATGAATTCACATACCTAGGTAGCACAATCAGTACAACGCTGGGAACACACAGAGACATTAAGAATATACTTGGTAAAGCAAAGAGTGCCTTCGTAAGACTCAAACCAGTATGGAAGTCAACCAGCTACAGTAAGAAAACAAAACTTAAACTATAGAACAGTGTAGTAAAAGCAACACTGATAAACGGAAATGAATGTTGGAGGATGTGTGAATCTGACAGGAATAGTCTTAACACCTTCCACACGGGAAGCCTGTGGAGGATTCTTGGGATACACTGGCCTGAGACATTGTCAAATGCTTACCAAAAGACTCCGATGGCTCGGGCATGTACTTAGAATGAAAGAAACACGAATACCTAAAAGAGCCTTTATATGGACATCTCAAGGGTGACGTAAGGGAGAACGACCAGCAGTAACATGGAGGTCAAAAATCACGAAAGAGCTCATCGAAATGGGAATGACATGGAGAGAAGCAAGGCTAAAGGCAAAAGATCGACTTGAGTGGAAATCAAAAGAAATGACCCTATGCTCCACAAGGAGTTAATAAGAGAAAAAAAAATTAATATTTAACGTAAAATAATGTAATTTACGGAAAATTTTAGAAAATTTGCAAATCACTGCTGTCAATATATATATAATTTTGATTATTAAAAAAAAAAAATTTTTGACAAACAAATTTGGTCTGTATTCCTTAATACTCCATCTAAAATTACCTAATAAAATTTTGTTATTTCATCGCATCCAAAAAAGTTAATTTTTTGCATAAACTAAATAAAATTTTAAATAGTCGTGTTCAAAATATTTTTTTTTAACTAGATCAAGCAATTTATCAAAAATGATAAATGCTTAGTTGTATTAATTTTTATCTCCAATTCTTATCAGTTTTAATAGATATCTTTTAACTTCCAATAAAAATTTTTATGATTTAGAATCAATTGATGGCTCGACTTGTGAGTGTTCTTTGGTCAGAAAAGTTCATTCGATTTGGTTGTCCCTAAAACACGGAATGCTGAATATTTTTTGCGGAATTCCGAACTGAATTCAAGTGTTTTATTCCGCAATATGACCTACAAAAACGCGGAATTCCGAATTTTAGTATTTTAATTTTATTCTGCGGAATTTAGTTGCAGAATAAAAAGTTTTAATTTCAAAGTATACTTTATTGTTTGAATATATTTAATATAATCGTCATGAATGATGATAAAGATTAATTATTTGTAGACTTACAATCTTGGTCATATTTAGAACACGACCAAGCGTTTAGAAGTTTATTTTGTACCAAATTCGTAAAGGACAAACATTTAAATTATTAGTATATTTTTGATGATTTAGAAATTATCTTTATAATTTTAGATTAAAAGTGCTCTAATCTTTTGAGTAAAAATAATAAAAATTTTCTTAATTTTTAAATTCCATTGACAAAGAGTCTCAAATGAATCTTAAATTTTTTTTATAAGTTTTTGAAAAAACTTGACATCTCTCAATCTTTCTCTTTAGTCCTCATATAAGTACAGTTTAGTCTTAACTGCAGGCAGCGCACGCCAACAACTAACTACTTTGCAACCCACTTCTTTATTATTATTTGCTTTCGAATTTCCATTTAAAAAACTTTTTACTAAATTAAATTGTTTTATTTATTTCTTGCCTCAAATCCCTAAAGTCCAAAATCGAGACTTTACGCTTGCAAGAAATAATTATATTGACCGCTGGATATTGTTATCATTTAATGAAACAACAAGAAATCTAGATCTTCTAAGAAATTTAAATACTTTAATTTTTTATAGAGATATTTAGATTTTGAAATATAAAGTTAAAGCTGAAAAATTCAGATCTCAAACAAAAATTTTCGAAAGATCCATGAAAAAAAAAAGCTTTACTCCATCCAAAAAAGACTTAAAAGAGACCTTTTTCATTTGGCTAGACCTATAAAAAAAAGAATAAATCTATTCTCAAATATATTCTTTTCATCCCCTCTATAAATTCTTTTGTTTTCTTTGATTTTATTTTTAATTTACAAGCCACGTACATCCCCAGCTTTTTAAGAACACTTTCAGAAAATCTTATTCAATAATTGATTTGTTTAATTTTCATTTTTACAGCTCTTCAAAAATTACTAGAATCGTTTTATATATTTAAAAAAAATCTTTAATTTATAATAATAATAATAATATTAAATATCTATGAATTTTAAACATCTCTTGAGAGACGGTTCCAAATTGTTGACACTCTGTTTATAAAAAAGTTGTGACGTTGATCGCAATTTTTAACCAGTTGTCTTTCTATAACTTAAACTCCATCCAATGCCGAAGATTATTTCTTCAGTACAACCATTGTAAAAAAAAGTATTTTATAAATATCTTTGTCAATAGTTATTGAGAAATTAATAAAATACAGAAATAAACAAGGACCGTAATAAACTAATACCACAAAAATAGTATTTTTTTTTTTTTACGTTTATTAAATTTTTTTAAATGGCTCTGAGTAATAAAACTCCTTCCGCCATTGGAATTGAAAGTAAATTAAGAGTAGTTAAAAAAAGCAACAACAAGAATTTAAAAAAAAATGCACTGCGTGATTACAGTTTTTTTGTTATAAAGAAAAATTTAAAGACCACTTTCATTGATCCATAGCTTGTTTTCATCCCAGATACTGCAAAGTGGCGTTTTTTGTTTACAGGTCCTTGAACTGTTAACGAATGCACCATTATAGTCCTCAATGAGATTAAGTACAAGTTTGTTTTTAAATGTAACACATTTTCTAATATATTTTGTAAAGAGGTTTTTAAGGCGGATTTCTATTTTGTCAAGTTTTATGCCTTCAAAGAATTGATCTAAGAGATTTGTTGGGGTGTCATTAGGAAATTTATAAATTGATTTAATTGAGACATTTTGAATAGTTTGGATACGGGAAAAATTTGTATCTGAGATTAGGATAGGAGTAAAAAAACTATAATCAATGATTGAACCGATAAGGGACTTGTATATTGTAACTAGAGTATGAGGGTTTAATTTCCATGATTTATGGGACAACACTTTTAAAATATTAATACGATCAGCACATCGAGAACGAACAAAATTTACATGAGCATTAAGGCATAAACTTTCATCAAAAGTTATTCCTAAAAAAACGGGATTTTTATCATAAGGAATGGTTTTCTTAAAAATTTTAATATTTAAAGGTTGATTTTTAGAAGAGTTCCCAGAGAATATAGTATAGCTACATTTTTCAGGGGCCATCTTCATTTTCCATTTTATAAGCCATTCTTCTATTTTTTTAAGGTAATTATTTATTGTATTGGGAATATTTCCATATTTTTTAAAGATAAAAAAAGATACAAGGTCATCCGCAAAAAGAAGAGAATAGTTCTTATTTTTTGAATTTACTTTAGGAATGTCGTTTATAAAGAGGGTAAAGAGTAATGGGCTAATAACAGCACCCTGAGGAACACCTGTAAAAATACAACCCTGATTAGTACAAAAATTATTTACACTTACAAAAAATTTCCTATTTTGCAAAAAATGCTTAACCCACTCAAGGATATAGAGAGGAACTTTAAGCAGGGACATTTTATATAGGATACCGTTATGCCAGGTTTTATCAAAAGCTTGGGAGATATCAAAAAAAAGAGAACAAACCTTTTTTTCCTATTAAGAGATTCAGAGATTTTTTGAGTCATAAAAATAAGGTTATCTGTTGTACGTCTTCGAGAACGAAAACCAGATTGTTCGGCACAGATCAGGTTATTTTCTTCAAGTAAAAAATACCACAATTTTAATAAAACATCCACAATTTTAATAATTTTTCACACATTTAATACTTTTTCCACTAATTTAATTAAATCGCAACTATTATAGTACTTTTGACACAATTTTAATAAAATGACAATATATTCATTAAAAGTGCCACAAATTTAGTTAATTATTAATTGATAATTACCGATAAGTTTTTTTCTATTTAATGATAAAATTTTTAAAAAAATATTATCAGAAAATCGAAAAAAATGAAAGAAACACTTTCTAAGGAGAGTGTATTAGAAGATCTAGCCAACCAAACATTAGAAGATGTTGATCAAGATTGGACAGATGTTCTCAAACCATCTAATGAGATTAGAAAAAAGGGGAAAGCAATTACATATGATTTGTTTAAGTCGTTTGAAGATTTCGATGTGATTCTTAAAGAAATCAAAGACGGAACAATCAATGGAAATATTTGGATTTTTAAGAGTCAAGATGGAGATAAGCATCGATTTTATTGCAAATACTTGAAGCATGGATGTCGTGCAGCTTTATATTTACAGTTAACAGACGGATCAAAAGGTAATTGTTTTATATCAGTGTTTGTGTTAGACCAACAACAAGTGCGATGGCTTCCGAAATTAATGATAATGCTATACTCAAAAATAACTGTAAAACATGCGGCTCATTATTGAAAAAAAAATAATATTTTTATTGTCAAAATAAGTGTAAACAAATTTAATTTTTTGAAATTATTTGGAGTTTTTTTATTATATTTTTGGTATTTTTTATTAAATTTATGGTGATTGTAATAAAAATATGGAAAAATTATTAATTTAGGAGTAATTAATTAAAAATGTGGAAAATAAATAAAAAATATTGCATAAATATTATATATGTTATTTTTTTATTAAATTTGTGGTAAAAATTACTATTTTTGTGGTTTTTTTAATTATTTTTATGGTTTCAAAATATTAAAGCTCAATTAACAATTTTAACAGTATTATTTTTTATTATTAAGTTGAATGAATTATTTTAAATTTTTCTTCAAGATTAAAAATTAGAAAAAAAGGCATCTATATATAATAACCCTCAGAAGCAGTCAATAAAAAAATTATTTACTTTTATTAATTCTTATTACTCTGTATTGTCGATCGGATAAATTTTTATAATTTAAAAAATAAGAATAATAGAATGAATTTGGAAGAACAAGAGTCAAACAAAATGAAAATTCAAAATAAATATCAGAGAAAATATTTGTACAAAATCATCTTTATTACAAAATTTAATCTAAATTAATCCAGTAAAATAAACTTAGCTTTTGGTTTCATTGGTGCTTATTGATAAAAACGCATAAAAATACCTAAATTTACAATTTAAAATTTAATAAAAATTTAAATCAATCATTCTTGATAATCTGAATCATCAGATCTCTGACTAATATAACCAAAATCAGCACTAGGCATATTAAAGATTCCCGATTTCATTTCCAAAACTGTGGACGTTTTGGTCAAAAATGTCGATTGCTGACTAAATTTAGACTCAAGGGGTTTCTGTTTAGGTCTTAAGTTCCAATTTAGGCAATTTTTTAAACCTTCAAACCAATCTCTGCTCTCATCATCTCTGCTGATTGTCGGAATCGGATAACTAGACCCTTTTATCTTCAAAATATGGCCATCTTTAATCTCGCTTATATTTTTTCCATCAATTGAACAAAACGCGCTGCCTCGAGATTCCGAATTCAAACAAATGGTTATCTCAACGTTATTTGGTAGAACAAGAGGCCGAAATGTTAGATTATGTGGACATATAGATGATAAAGTTATAGCCTGAATGCTCGGGTGGCACAATGATGCGCCAGTGGACATGGCATATGCAGTTGAACCTGTCGGGGTCGATACAACCAAACCATCACTTTGAACCGATGTTAAATAATTATTATTGACATAAATATCCAAATTGGTAAGACAGTAGTTGGACCCACGATTAATAACAACTTCATTCAGAGCTAAATATTCAAAACAAGTTGACTTGTCTGACTGGGTTTCCAATGTGCAGCATAGTCGGCTTCTGTGCACCAGCGGAAGTCCTCCTTTGAACGACCAATTCAAATAAGTTTCAAAATCTTCAAAATCAAACGGACTGACTTGGTCAACTAATTTGAATTATCTAAAAGTTAGAGATTATAATTACCATAAAAATCCCAGAGATCCAAAGTTGAAAGATATGACAGGAGGGCAAAAAGTCTTGAAATTTATTTTATGAAAGTAAAATCAAAAACTGAGAGCTAGATTACCTGAAATATTGAAGAGACATAGAGTAAGGTTCCGTCACCACCAAGACATATTACCAAATCAATCGAAGACTTGTCGTTTGAGGTAAATCTTTTAATTCTTTCATTGAATTTACCGTGCTCGAGACAATAAATGTCTTCATCGCTCTTTAGATATTCTTGGGTCAGCTCCGGCTCTTCCACATAGGCATTCAAGTTCCATACCTTAGATTTAAAATTGGTTGTAGAAAAAAATTAATTGAACATTAAATTTACATGAATTAAGTAATTTATTAGATGCACAAAAGACTTTTGAATTGATTCACCTGGTCTCTTAATTAAAAGAATGTTTGACGGACTGTCTTTCCAAATTAGTTTATCTGAATCGTAGAAAGGCCTAGGTTAGAAAATTTTAGAAATTAAAATTTATTTGATCCAGACACGTCTTACATTATAAACACTTTATTTTCTAAAATTTAAAATAAATTCTAGTCATTTAAAATTTTAAAAAGTTAAGTATAAACTTCGAGATAGAATTTGCTTTGGGAAAAATAAAACGCACATTGTCTATTTTGAAAAACTAAAATTAGCACAACAAACAAAAATTCGAGCTAGTTATTTTTTAATAAATCAATTTTAAAATTTTCAAGTCAAACAAATGGACACCAAAATGAGAGAGACTTAAAAATCTCGTTGACTTTTTTATGTAGAACTTCGAAAGCATGCTGACATTAAGTTCATATTTAAAACTTCCCATGGCAAAGTGGACCAAAGTAGCTTTATTATTATTTTAGGTGATACAATGAAATTTCTACGATTTTTTGATGTATTGAACAAAATTACAAATTATGAAGTCAATCTGACAAAATGTAAAGAAATAAGGATTCAATTTATAAAAATAATTTAGTGTTTTTCCAACAAAAAGAAATAAAAACATTCTTATTAAATAAGAACAAATTCAATGCCTAAATTATCAAGTGATCGGTAAGAAATATTTTAAAGTTTAAAAACTTGTTTTTGTTAAAATTATTTAAATAAGCTGAATTTTTGTCAAGGGTCTCATTTTTAAAATAAAGATGACTCAGCTTTATTTTTTATAAATTTGTTTAAAAAGCATAAAAAATTATCTTTTTGAGATTTTTCACTGAGCATATTTGAAAATTTCTACAGATTCTTAAAACTGATTAAAGACACGAATTTTTAAGTTTTCTCATAATCAATTTTTTAAATTTTTGACTAGATGATTGATATCTTTATTGAAAGGTCATAAAAAAATTATTTTAAAAACGAATTTCTTTTAACCATTGGTATGTTGCAAGTTGAACACAATTTTTATTCTAAATTCTGATTACCATTTAGACTATTTTTGCAGTGGCATTTACAGTTTTTTTCCAAACTTATTTTAAGTATTTGAATATTAAGTTATAGAATATTTTTGCCTGTAACCATTTTACTTTTTATATTTTTTTATTTTATTGAATTCTGATTCAAATGTATTTTTAAAATAATCTTAGTTAGTTTTTATTAAAATAGAGGCATTAAGACAGAATCAGAATAATTTTCAAATTTTTAAAAATTTCGTCATTATTAAAAACAGACTTGTTTTTAAGTCACAAGTCTTAAGTCAAGTCAAGTCAAATCAATGACTTAATAAATCCATATTTGATACCAATAGAGTAGTTGCTTCCAAATTCATGGCCGTTGATCTTGACCTATGTGCTCTGTAAATGTAACCAAATTTAGAAAATAATTCTTTCAACTGGTCCAGATGAAACAGGTATTGATAAAAAATTTTAAGTCAAGTCATAGCTTTCACTTAAATTTTTGTGACTTAGACTTAAAAATGTGACTAGTAAACAAGTCTTATTAAAATTTGCTGTTCATTTTATTTTCAGATTTTTGAAATAAAGCTATAAATGCAGAAATATTTGAATATTTTAAGAAAAAAATAGATAACAGATAATTTTTTGGGTAGTTTTTTTTTTTTTAATTTACAAAAATGTCTACAGAAAACTTAAAAAAAATATCAATACTTTATTTTTTTATTTATAATTATATTTTCAAAATTTAAACGAATGGTCAAAATGATGAGTTTATGTTTAGTTTCTTAAATAAATTTAGATTTCGAAGAAGATTTTTGTCTTAATTCTTTTTTGAATTTTGTATCAATCTATTTGTTTGATTTGTCAAATTTTTCATAGAAAAATGCATATTAACCCGTCATTGTCATATGATAATAAATTAAATCATCATATTGATAATTAAATTAAATTGATTAATTCATAAAAAGTTTAATTATTAATTTTAATTTTGACTAATAGTTCTCTAATCTACAACATTCCCGGATTCCTCTCCGCAACCTGTTTAAATTTTATATGACAATCAATTTTTTTTTATGACGGTTTAATCATTAATATTACGGCTTAATATTTTTCGTTCATAGAAAATTGGATATTCTATCTTTTAGCAGACCTTAAAAGAAATTTTATAGTTATAAGATTTTATTTACAAAAACCATAGTTGACTTTTTTTGGATATTTTATTATATTTTTGATTCAAATAATCCTATATTAATATAAATAGGCTTTTTTTTCATACTTTAATCTATCTTTGGTTTCCTAATTTCGAACTATTTCTTAGTTATTTCTATCATTAAAAATATTATATTATATTAAATTAAATAAAATAAAATTTATCTTTATTTTTTTTTGATGTTAATCTGTAATTGCATAATTTCTAACAACTGAGCTGGAAAACCAACATACTTGTTGATTCTTAATCATTTTTATCAGTTTGCATAACACAATTTAATTTTTAATTTTAAGTAATAAAAAAATATTTAACTTCAACTCATTATTTTTTTCTATCAAATAAAATACATGATGATCAATAAAAGGATATTTTGCATGATACAAAAAGGTGTCTTATTTTTTAAAAATTTTATTCATAAATTTTAATTACAAAAATAATTTTTTTTTTAAATGAAAAAAATTAAAAGATACCGAATGAATGAATTTTGTAAAATATATCTCCACAAATCTTTGATCTTGCTTGAGAGAAAAAATGAGACAAAACATTGATTACCGAATAAACGATAAAAACAAATCTTTAAAATTCCGCGAAAGCACAAGTTTCTGCAAGGAATAACTTTATAAAATATATAAAGTACTAGTTATACTAATTTACAATTTAGACTAAATAAAAAATTCTTAGATCCTTCAAGATAATAATTTACATTGTTCAAGAGTAATTTCTGTACTTTATAATAGCAAATCCAGCATCACATCTTGCAGTTGGCATATTGGTCTTAGATGACCAAGAATTATTCGCTTCATCGTACTCTTCAAGTGAACTTAGCAAAGACTGACCATCATATCCACCGACGACAATAATTTTTCCATGTAGCAGTGTTGCTGAGCAATAGCATCTGGGTACTGTTAGATTATTAATCATGCTCCATTGACCGGTGATAGTACTGTAAGTTTCCACAGTTGGCAAATGAATGTGACCATCGAAACCTCCACAAACAAATATTCTGTAATTTAATGCCGCACAACCAGCTCCTGATCTAGGAGTAATCATGCTCGAAATCATTGACCACGAAGAGGCATGCAAATCATATCGTTCCACCTTGAATTTTTAAATTAAATCATTGTCATTTATCAAATAAACTTAAATTTACAGATCTTAGTAAATTATAACCATCATAGCCACCTTGAGACAAAAAAAAAATAAAAAATAAAAAATGTGTATTTTTACTTACCTATGCAATAAAGACAGTCTCCTAATGAAACTAGGCCTGCCCCCTCTCGACCAACACTGGTCGAGTCTAACAAAGTCCATTTATCTGTATTCTGATCATAAAACTCCATTGTGGAGTGTCGGGAAGTGCCGTCGAAGCCTCCACAGACATAAATTTTATCTTAAAAGAGTAATTGTCTGATTTTTTTAAATATTTTTAAAGCAATATTATTTACTGTTATGTACACAGACTGCAGGTAGAGCTCGTCTAAAAAGCAAAGGAGATACACTTTGCCATTGAGGATTCTCCTCAGATAAATCCAATTTTTCCACGGATTTCAAGCGAGTCTTAGTATCATAGCCTTAAATGCTTTAATTTAGATTCTATATTAAGATTCAAGAGCCGCAAATAATGTTAAAAAAGACTTCAGAATTTTAAATTTATTATAAAATATTTTTCGGATAAGACAAGAATATTTCGAATTATTACGAGACATAAAAACTGATCTCATTATTCCACACAAAAAAAAACTTTTCAATTAAAAATTTCCTAACCAAAAATTGGGTCTATTGCGTTATGTGATCACTGGTTCACATAAAAGGTGAACCAACTTACCCAACCTAAATAGGTGATCAGTTGTGTTCACTTATTAGGTGAACCAAAAATATGTGTACTAATTAATTAAATTTTTTTTCAAAATGATCACCTAAATTAAATTGTGTTCACCTAAAATGATACTTACCAAAAAAATTATGACAAAGTAAATAAAAATTTGATTTTTAGCTTTAATAAATAGTCATCTTTTTTAAAAAATTGCAAAACTTTCGCACTAAAAATATTAAAATTACAATAAATTTTTTTTTGGCTCACCTAAAAAACAAAAAAATTAAAAAATAAATTTTGATTTTCGAAATAATTTTTTTTATACACATATTTTTGGTTCACCTAATAAGTGAACACAACTGATCACCTATTTAGGTCGGGTAAGTTGGTTCACCTTTTATGTGAACCAGTGATCACATTACGCAATAGACCCCAAAAATTTAAAATCAAGATTTTTTCATATATTTTCTTTTTTGAAACCTAAGATAAAGAATTTTTATAAAATTTTGGAAATAATTTTTAAATTTATTCTTTTTAACAGAAATTTCCAAATTTCAGTTGATTTAACACTAAACCCAGCTTCTAAAATTTAAAACCTCAATATCTTTTGAATGTATGAATACAATCTTATACTGAATATTTTTTTTAAGATTTCTAAGTTTCCAATTGTGTAATTACAAAGTAACTAATATTTACTTTACAAAAATTATTGTATAAATTTTTGGTATTTTTTCAACTGGGGTTCTGGATCTAAGAAACAAAAATTTAACATCATTTAAATTTTTTTATTACAGCAAAATAGAATTTTTTTTTATAAATTCACTGCAATATTTTTCAAATGAAAAAAAAAATAGTGATCAGAAATTTGATTATATCTTAGTTTTAGTTTTTTACAACTAGTCCTTTGGTACCAATAAATGTCAAAGAATTATTAAAAAATAAATTCCTTACTAAATGACTTAATTTCATAAAAAAAAAATTCTGAATAAGAATATTTGCAGTTCTTGAAAGTTAAAAAAAATAAACTATTTATCATACCTCCTATAATATAAATGCATTTTCCAATCGCTGCCGAGGCAGCATAGCGTCTTTTTTTGGTCAAAGACTTAGTAAAACGAGTAAAAAATTTTCTTAAGAAAGAAATGAAAAAATTACTGGCAATATTGACCAGTTGTTGGTTCTTGGGCAATATTTTTCCACTACATCCAATGGCTTTTGTTGGAAACCGAATCCACCGAGCATTACCAAATGTTCGTCTTTTCCAGTCCGGATCCTAAATCGTGCTCCATTCATTTCGGCGCGGCAATCAGGCCTTAAATAAAATTTCTTCGCCTCATCTAACATGTCACGACATTCAAAAGACTTTTTAATCAAGTATTCCTTGTCACAAACATCAGTCAAAAACTGAGGAGACAAAAGCGGTAAACGAACATGGCACATTAATTTTGGTAAATATTGCTCACGATTTTTTATATCATAATTAGTCCATTCAATGAGACAATTGTACACAATTTCCTCATTAGCTACCTCAATCTCATCCGATTTAATCAAATCCTCCATTTCTTTGCTTTTTAGATTCAGAAACTCGTCGCTGTTTTGAACAATTTGGGAAAAATTTTCATAAATGTATTCCTGAGTAGCATTTTTTAAATTGGTACAATTGTGCAACTCGGCAAATGCTTTTATTCCGAGACAATTTTGAGGGTCAAGTTGATTCTTGAGAAACTCTTCGCATCCAGATCTTATCTCTTAAATTTTTTTTTTTTTTAATTTTTAAATAATTTAATTAATGTAAATTAAAACAAAAATATTACCATTTAGTTGAAGTAGTGCGGCAGAGGGTAAAATTTCTTGGACATTTTCGATGGTGAACGAGACTTTTTCCGAGTAGATGCAGTCGAGCAGAATCTCCATGGTTTTAGAACTAAGACCTTGCAGCTCAATCACTGGCATGTCCTTTTCTTTCATCTAAGCAAAAAGTTGACCAAAAGATTATAATCTAGAATATGGAATTTACCTCGTTGGTAAACATGGCGCAAAAGTAATCACTGCATGCAGATAAGATAACTAACAATGATTTAAATTAAAATAAAATAAAAAGCTTGCCCAAAAAAGAGTACCTCTATGAGCATAATATTCCTCATTGTCTACTTTTAAAATAACATCGCAAAGGATGCGATTTTTCCTCAGGTTATTTATGTTTTCAAATATAGATCTGAATGTTCGCTCGTTAAATGACCAGTGTTCGTGCAGGACCATTTTTGAAAGCTAATCTATCTAGATGAATAGCAAGCTTGGCAATTTGTTTTGATGATATCTAATTGTAAATGAGGCCGGCCTTAGCAAGCACTTTGGCTGAATGAAAACCAATTGAGCATGAAAATTTGATGAATTGATAATGGCTAGTTTTATTTTCGGTGGCTCAATTACCTTTTGAGCTGAAACAGATTTATTTAGTTTGAAAAATTTTATTAAAAAAATGAGCAATAATTATGATGCTTTTTGTTGTTGCTTGCTTTTTATAATTATGGTATAATTTTTAATTTTAATAAAATATAACAATTTTAGCTTAATTTTTTCTTTGTATTTTTCTTTTCTTTCAAAATTAAGCGAATTCATATTTGGAGTGAAAATAATTCATTTCATAATTTTAGGCAAAATAATATTAAAATTTGTTAAATATTTTTTATAGTTTTTAAAATAAATCGAAAGTTAAGAATCTAATCAATTGCTTTAGTTCACAAATGTTAAAAGCAATGCTCCAATTTTCTCAAAAAATATAGCTTATTTTCTTGTCTTTTTGATTTTATTAAAATAGCTCAGACCAATTTAATTATTTTTGATTTAGATTTTGGATAAGTAAAATGGTTTTTAATTTCAAAATATTAAATTATTGTGATATTGCTAATAAGATACTTATTGAATTTGTGTTTAAAAAAATTTTAATTTTAGACGATTTTAATTCTCATGATTATTTTAAATATTTTGGGTTTTATAAAAATAGATTATTCATAAAAGGTAGCAATAATATTCAAAATACTTTAGATACTGAATTTAGCAGTGTTTTCCGGTTTGAATTTTGGAGTTGATCATTTCTGAAAAAGTTTTTATAGAATTGCTGACACAATTTTTTGCCAATTTTTTTTTTCATCTGCTGTTTCTCTTATTTCTAATTATCGTTTCATTTTCCTGTTTTTAAAATCCTTTTTATTTCATTTAGTTACTTATTTTTTGTAGTTAAGCTCAAGCTACTGGGCATTTTCGATCGATCAAGTGTTTTCTTTGAACAATCCATTTAAAGTTCATTTTGTAATTTATTCGAATAATTTGTTTTTTGATTATTTTGGAAGAATAAATTTTTAGAAAAATACATTTAAATAAAAAATTAAATAATTCATTATTAATTATAAATTAAAGAATATGTACTTGAAAAGTGTTTAGCACTGTCAAAAATGAATCCAAAAGTTAATCTGTTGGAATATTATTGAGGAAAAAAATTCAATTTGTTTTAAATAGGAGAACCATTGTTTATATTTAATAAAGAAATTATAGCTGGATTTTAGAAAATCTATATCGTGTTTGTAAGTGTCAATTAATAAATAAAATAGGAGATCTAGAAGAGGATTTTTCAATCTATTTAAAGTTTTTTTGAAAGAAATCATCATAAAATTCTTTAAAAATTAATTAAATTATAAAAAAAATCAAAATTATTTCGATCTTGCATTGTGATTTTTTAATTTTTTCAAGTTTTTTTGATAATTTTTTTAGACCTTATTTAAAAAAAAAATATATTTCGTTCGAAGCGAAGGCCATGAGGTCAAAACGCATGGTAAAATCAGTTTATTTTTGTATTTAAAAAAAAATTCAAGTAATGAATTTGTCTTGGCTTGTGATTTGTGTCTTTTAAACAACTCTGATTCATAGTAGAATCAACTCTCAAGATCTGCAAATGATGTGTAAAATATCTGAATCTGATCTTATACTTAATACTTCTAATTTTTGAATTTCAAGGTTCCAATTTGATTTTAGTTCGAAATTAAAAATTGAATTTTTTTTTCAGATTTAAAAAAGTTAAAAACTTAAAAATAAAAAACCCTAAAAAAACTCAATAATTTAAATCTTTTAAATCGATTTTGAACTAAAAATTAATAGAATTTTGATGTAACTTGGATTTATACAAAATTCTGTCCCTATAAGATAAAATTAAAATTACTTTGTTTTTATATTTAAATAATTTTTTCATTTTAAAGTAGCTTACCCTTTTTTATCAGAACCTAATATAAAAGAAATTTAAAAAATAATTTAGATTTTAATCGATCATAAAATAGCAAACTCCCGATTATCTTTGAAACTATAAAAAAGACAAAAAAAACTTTTTTACTCAATATAATCTCATTCGATACAATTAATTATTTGACGACTTAAGTGGATAAAATAAGCTTGACTTATTTCATACAGCATTGAAAGTTATCTTTTAACAATTTAAGCATAGTCAAATCCAGAATCTTAATTTTTTTGTTGAAAAAGATTTAATCTTATTTTAATAATAAAAAGAATAAATGAAATAAATAAAAGATATGCATATATCATGATATAAAGCCAATTGAAAAAGTGGCATTTATTTTAATCTTGATAAAATTTTAAAAGGCTTCTTTAAATAAAGACATTTTTAACATTTTATTTTCACTGGGTCATGATTGATATTTAAACAATTTTCAACACAACTTAAAAAATTCTAAAAAGAATAACAAAGTATGTAATTTTTTTTTCAATTTTTGAAATAAATTATAATTTTTTAAATAAAGCTTCTTTTTTTAGCCATTTTTTCATTAATTTCTAAAATCAATCAAGAAAATTTAAAAAAATTGCAAAGAGTCGTCAAAATGGTAAATTTAATGAGCTTTATAAAAAATAATCAAAAAGAGATTATTTTCGGATCAATATTGGCTTTCGGTGTTGTTTTAATCAAAAGAAAGCTACGATCATCAAATCCTCAAGTTGAATTGATTAAAAATATCAGGCTTGATGAAAAAGTCGTGATCATCACTGGTGCTAATACTGGAATAGGATTTGAAACGGCTTTGGATCTGGCAAAACGAGGTGCAACTGTAATACTGGCATGTCGCAACATGGATAAGTCACAAAAAGCTCTGCAAAAAATTAAACGCCTAAGCGGAAATTCAAAAGTTTTCATTGAAAAGCTTGACTTAGCTAGTTTCGAGTCAATTAGAAATTTTTGCTCCAAAATTATGGCTGATTATAAGAAAATAGATATTTTGGTAAACAATGCCGGGATAGCTTCTAGCCCGAAACTAGTCACAATGGATGGATTCGACTTACAATTACAGACTAATTATCTGGGACATTTTCTGCTCACTAGACTACTCTTGGAATCATTAAAACATTCAAGTGATTGTCGAGTAGTTAATTTAACATCCAAGTTGTATGAGACAGCATCAATACGCTGGAATGACATTAACATGAGCGAAAACTATAGCCCTATGGAAATGTATAGTCAATCTAAGCTTTGTTTAATTTTATTTACAAATTACTTGAAAGATTACTTGAGACAATTAGGTCTAGATAACATAAAAGCCTATTCAGTAAGTCCAGGATTTGTTCTGACCGAATTGAGTCGCTACAGAGAGAGGAATTTATTTTTAAAAATTTTTAAATTCATTTTCTACCCTTTAATTTGGTATTTGCTGAGAACACCGAAACAAGGGGCTGAGTGCTCAATTTTTTGCTGCGTTAAGCCTAATCTGGTTGAACAAGAAGGCTACTATTTTAGGAATTGTGAGCCAAATAAACTTCTTTCCCATGCGGTTAACAAAAATGATAAACAAAGATTATGGAATTTGAGTGAAAATCTACTCAAAGAGTTTTATGTTTAAACCTTTTATTTGAATTGTATTTTTTTTGAAAAATTATTTAGAAAAAAAAACAACAATTTTTATTATTTCGAGAAAATTAATTTTGCAAAATAAATAATCATTTAATGTGTTAATTAGATTGGGACAAGATATTTCCCATGGTGGTTTAAATATTGATTTTAAAAAAGATCAAAATTTTCAATTTTAATTGAGAAGATTATAATAAAAACCAAGGTTCTGGTGTGTCACAGTTAATGTGAGTTTATTTTAAATCTAATAAAATTAGTTTAAATTTGATATTTATCTGTTTTTCATTAAAAATCTTCCCTTAAAAAATATAAATTGAGAATTAGCTATTAACAATTCCAAATTAGCTTGTGATTTTTAAGCTTATTTATTTTACTGTTCAATTTGATTGATATGCAAAATCGAACAATGATAAATTCTCATAAATTCAAGACTGAATTTAATTTCAATATTAACAATTAGTCTAAAATTAATTGTTAAATTGTTCTATTTAAATAAGATATTTAAAATATATTATATCATTTATATAAAATTTATCTTCGGTTAATCAAAGAAAAATCAGAATATTTTCAATTTCTAAGCGTTAAAGAAAAAAGCGGTGTTATTTAATTATCTGATAAATTAAAAATTCGGATAATTAATTAGTTAAAAGCTCAAATCTGCTCAGAGGAAAGAGAATACTTTTTTCCAATAAGTCAAATCTCTAGTTAAATTTTTTTAAGTTGTTATAGATTTTTTAGATTTTTAGTAAAAAAACAAAACAAAATTTAATTATTATTTAAGTTTGATCATTAAGGCAGATGAATTATTAATAAAACTTAATAATTAAATTTAATTGAATTGAATTTGCATGTAAAATGGTCAAGATTGTAAAAAAAGAAATGAGAATAGATGAGATTAAAAATATTTAAATTTTTAAATCAATTGTGATGTTTTAACTTGAGTTAGTGCGTAATCAGAGTTGGTCAAAAGCCAAAGTCAAATTTGATTTCTAATTTTGACTTTTTATTTTTTTATTAAGTCATAAAATTAATGAGCAAGATAAGACACAAGAATCAAATCATTTAATATGTTTCGCTCACTCGCAACAATTATTTGTTAAAAAAAGTTTTAAAAATGCCAAAATGCTAAGATTTTTTTAAGAAATTTCATAAAAAATCCATGAAAAATTTTAAAAAAATCCAAGTCAAAGTTTACTTTCAATTTGACTCTAACCAACTTTTTGTTTAACTTTTGAAACTTGTTGACCATTGGCACTAATTTTTAAGCAAATAAAGTTGGGTTTCTCAACTATCTCTTGATTGAAGAATGTTTTTCTCTTAAAATGCGTCTTTAAAATTTTTCCAATTTGAAAGCTTAGTTCAAAAACCACAGTCCAAAAATAAAGAATTTAAAAATATAAACAAAAAAAAATTATTTAATTTAGTTTAACTTTTTTTCGATCTGATTTTCTATTATTTATGATAAATGCATTTAATTTCATCATTGCCTAAAATTTTGTACATTCTTATTAATACTAAAGCTTAATTTTTAATTCATTTTTTGGGATACTGTTCTTTTGTTCTTTTTTTTGTTCTACTTTTCATGGATTTTAAATTCTATTTATTAACATAAATATCGGATAAGATGTTAAAACATTGGTAAAGATCAATGATAAACAGAAAGAGAGAAGTTTCCAAACTTTTTTCTTTAGCTTTTAAAAAAGTAATTATGTAACCTTGTTTTTTTCAATCTTCACCTCAGCAAATATTATACTTCTTTACCATACCATTAGACATTTACTTATCAATTTTTAATACATTAGATGTGGCTGTTCCATTATTATGAAATTAATTGACTAAATTAGAATTTTCTTCAAGGAACTTTAGAACGTACAATGCCATAAAAGTAAAAGCAAGATCGTTTTTAGAATCATTTTTATGAACAATTTTCTCCTTTAAATACAATAATATTTCCTTTATAATAGTCAATTTCCTTCTTCATCTTTCTAAGAAGCTATTCCATTGATATTTACAATTATCTTTCTCAATTTTATCCATTAAGTTTAAATTAAAATTGTTTTTACTTGAAAATGCAATTTATACTTTTCAGTACTACAATTCTACTTGTATTTTTACCTCTCGTCGTATTTGAGTTACTTTGGTATATTATACGCTCATTTATATCTTCATTAAATATTTTTTTAATTTCTTCCCAATATAAATATGTAAAACATTATGTTTAGAATGATTGAATTTTTATTTTACAAAAAGTCAATAGATAAGGATTAATTTTTAAAGCTTTAATAAATTTCTCATTTAGTGTGTCTTTTAAAAATTTAAATAAAAAGTTGTTATTTCAAAAAAGATTTTTAAAGGTGTGAATTATTTCGAAAAAAAAATTTTGACATAAATGTTACTCTTCTTTAGATACAATAATTCTAAATGAAAAAATGCCATTTTCTTAATTTTAATTAGAATAAAAAAAATTTAATCAAAAAATGTTGTTTATTTTTCAACAAGAAATTTTTCAATAAACTGCTTGACAGGCAAAAAAAATGAAGAAAAATTTAAAAAAAAAATTGTCGAAAAATGTTGGAAAAATTGCAAATAGTTGAAATAATCGAAGGTGGTCTAGGTATTCATTTGAATAGGTAGAAAGTCTAAAAGAAGGAAAGTGGAAAAAAACTAAGAGTTCGTGGAGGAATGGATTTCCTGGATTTAAATAGCGTGCTAATTTAGATTTAGAGCTAAATTACTCTTTCTATTGATATTGAAAATTCAATGAAATAATAAAAGATAATAAACTAAATCGTTCATAATTTTATAAAAATGTTAGATATGTGCTTGATGAATGGTTTTATATTGAACAATTTTAACAATTAGACTATTTTAGCTATTGATATGTAAGCCGGATGCAAATGTATTTTAAATATATTAGAGGAAAATGTTTTTTAGTTAATTTGTATTCTCAATTTGACTAAGAAGGCATAAATTTAAGTTTAGAAAATGGAAAAAATTAATCAGATTTTCATTTTAGAAAAATACATAGGAATATTTAAGTTATTAATTAAAGAAAACAGCAAAATTAAAGACATAAAAATAGAAAATGAGGATTTTTTTTCCGATTTGGATTTTATTTATTCCGCAAAAAAAAACTAGAAAATATTTGCCTAAATACTAATTAAAAATTCATTTTCAATTTAATCGTTCAATCAACCAAGTATTATTTTACAAAAATAAATTCTTGCTTCCGAGTTCTCAAATATTTAAATTCGAAAAAAATGAAGATTATTATACCATTTTTTTTTCATTCGGGGAGTCCTGCAAGATAAGTATTGAAGGTAATTTAAGACCCTTTTTATCATGAAAGTTTGAGTATCGAATTTTTTGTTCAAAAATTCATCAGGGCTCATTGTTAAATAACTTATTCAAACATTTAATTTGCCTACACAACAAAAAAAATTAATTTTAAAAATAACACGTTTACTGAAATATTTAATAAAAAAAGAAATCTTTTTTATTAGCTTTAATAAAATCTAAAAATTATAGTTAAGGTGTCTGTAAAACGTTCGGATGTCAACTGCTTAAAATCATTAAATTGAGCTGTTTTAATGAAATAATTATTTATGTCTAGTGATTTCTTTAAATAAATTTTTGATTATTGAAAAAAAGTTTATTCTATAAAATTGTTTCAAAAGGTTTGTTGTAAAGGACAATTCTTGATGGTTTAAAGAAATTTATTGAAGAATTATACACTAAGATCAAATTGCTGTTTTATTTTGATTAGCATTTTTAGATCTCCTAAATTTCTTGAGCGATATCACTCATTTATTTAAAAAAATAGTTAATCAAATTTTGTGCATACCTTAAACAAGTATTGCCTAAGCTTGTTTACTGAGAATAAGATTTCAGCAAAATATTTAAAAAATTTAAGCTAAAATCAACTGTTGTTATTCGGGTGTACAGTTTCTGATTAGAATTTTTGATACTACTCAAATTTAACAAAATTACTAATTATTTTCGTTTAGATGGTGTCATTTTAAAAAATATTAAAATTAAAAAAATGAATGCTAATGAGAGTTATCAGGTTCGATTAATCTTGTCAAAGAAATTTTTCAAACAATCAAAGCCAGTCGTTTGAAGATAAAATTATTGAAAATTGTCTTTAAGGCCAAAGGCAGATAGTTTTTTTGAAATTTAATTAAAAAAATTGACAAAAGAAAATCACATAATTAAAAAAGCTTTTTTTTTAAAAATAGAATTCTCTGTTAGATAACTCGTTCTCCCGAGAAAAATAATCAGTTTTATGTAGACCAAATTTTTAATTTTGAGGGAAATAGAATTTTCTCCGGTTTTGAGCAAATTCCGAGCAAGATATGCTCAACAATCAGCTTTATAAATATTCATGACGCCTGACTGCAATCCCAAATGATACAAGAATGATTTGATTCTTGAATATTTCGTCCCGCGAACTTTATAATTTAAAAAAATTCTTCATTTTTCAAAGTGACGCAAATTCGCTTTCCGTAGGAACAAGCGTTTTATAAAAAACACTATTCAACAAAATATATTTCTACTTGATTTACTTTAATTTTAAATTATTTTAGCATTTAATTCAATCAAAGATTTCCATTAGAATTTTTCCATTAAAAGATTGACTCTAGACTATTAAAGCTTGTTAATTAGTAGACTGCGTATGAAATTGTTTTTAAAGATACCAATTTTTTTTAATTCTCAAATTTCGATTGTTTTCTCTATCTATTTAATCAATTGCGTGAAATTTTATGCACTTAATTTTATAAATAAATGTTAGAAAAATTGTAAATTTAGACCAAATTGGCGTGGAAAATTAACATCTAAAAGCTCAAACCAGCAACAACTTAGCTCATTTATACTCACAAGATTTAACTCTTGAACAAACCGTAAAATTTGATTAAAAATTATATAATAGGCTTTTAATTGTTGGAATTAAGTTAAAAGGCTGATCGAGCAGGCGTTTTATTTAAAAGTTTAAAAGAACAATTAACAAAATTTATCTATATATAGAGACAGTTGGGTTTCAGAAGAGGTGAATTAACTCAGCTTTTTTTAAGATACTTGAGTCTAATTTAAACTTCCTAAATTCAAGATTTAAAATTAATTAATGAGAAAGCGCTATTTGAATTACGCCAAGTCAAAATAATAAAAATTATTACGAAATTTTGGAAGCAATCAATTTTGATTTTTGTTTGGCTGTAAATTCCAAAAGGTTAACTCAATCAGCTATTTTCAAATAATCTAGTGAAATTCTACATTTTTATTTTAGATTCTTCAATCAAAAATATTTAATTAAAAAAAGTCAAATTAATATTTTAGATGATCTATTAAATGATCTACTATCTGAAAATACTGATCAAAGTAATTAAAAAATTGATATGAATTCATCGAAAGGTATTTTAGTAAACAAAAAATATTTGGCACAGCGAAAAAAAAATCATCTTTTCCAAATATTTTGAATAAAACTATTTAGCTCTCAAAAAAAAAGTTGGGGATGATATTTTAATTGAGCTTTATTAAATAAAAAAAGATGTATGATAAGAGGGTTTTCCACTTTAGATTACTGAAAAAATTAATACAAGGAACAAACATTTTACTAAATTGCATGATTCGTCGCTATTAGGGGTAGACAAAAGCTTAATAGCTTTAACATATAATTTCCAAGTATGTTTAGATTAATTATATATATTTTATTTTTTCCAAATGAGGTCTCTTTGCTGAAAAAATCTTTTTTTTTATTTATAAAAGAAAAGAATAAAGGAAACTTTTAAGAGTTATTTTTTCCATTTTGATCACATGACAAATCTTTCCGCAATATCAATAAGTTAAATGTATTTTTATTGTTCGAAGTAAAATCAATTGCGAATATACTTAGCTCTTGGTAGATAATTTTTTTCAATTATTTCAAAGCAGCATGATGCCCTTGCCACAAATTAAAAAAAAGAACAGCGAAATTTAAAATTAAATTTGTAATTTCCTCAAGATAAGTATTTTTGAATTTCATTGATCCGGAAATATACTTCATAGAGCTTATCTTGGCATGCCAGTGCACCGACTCTCCAAAAATCATACCCACTTTAATCAATCAAATCTAATTTTAATCTAAAATGATCTTAACTTAGATAAAAAAATATGTTTTTTGAATGATGAATTTTTTTCTTAAATCAAACTTTTTTTAAATACTCACCGCAAACAGAACAAATCCAATGTCGTTTTCAAATGACCAAATTAAAATTGTCTGTGTATTTATGGTTTTAATAAATGTCCAATTTGGTTTATCCGCTGAAGAAATAAAATTTTTCGCCAAAAATGTTCAACCTTCCGAAAATTGTTCGAACCAAATCTGTTCGGATGGAATTTTTAAATGGCACAAAAGCAAGACGAAAATTTTGAATGTAGGCGGAATTTTCCCAATGGTGGGCGGATGGCCCGGAGGTCAGTCTTGTCTTCCATCAGCCATCATGGCACTTAACCAGGTCAATCTAAACCAATCTATATTGCCAAATTACAGACTTAAGCTTAACTGGTTCAATAGTGAGGTACTATGTGCTTTTTTTTTAAATCATTGTTTACATAAATGTTAAGTGCAATCCCGGAAAAGGAATCAGTAACCTATACGAAATGCTGTTTCACAAAGAAGAGAATCAAGATGATATAATAATGCTTTTGGGTCCCGGTTGTAGTGATGTATCTTCATCGGTGGCAGAGGTAGCCAACTATTGGAATTTAACAGTGGTAATTAACAAAGGCTTAGGATTAATTGAAAAAAAGATTAAAAAAATTTTCATTAAGCTATCTTTTGGATCTAGTTCTCCCGCTTTGTCAAATCGAAAAAGGTTTAAGACATTTTTTCGTACCCACCCTTCCGCAATTTTAGATAATCCGGCTCGGTTGAGTTTGTGCAAACGATTTGAGTGGAAAAAAATTGCTACTCTTCAAGATAACAAGGAAGTTTTTACTTCTACTGTTGATAATCTGGAAAAAGAAGCCATACAGTTTGGTATCGAGATACTAGATAGGCAAACGTTTACCAATGATCCGACTTATGCGGTAAAAAACCTGAAAAAACTCGATGCTAGGATAATAGTTGGAGTTTTTTATGAACAAGAGGCAAGAAAAGTATTTTGTCAGGCGTATAAAGAAGGCATGCTTTTTCCGAAATATATTTGGATGATTATTGGTTGGTACTCGGAAAATTGGTATTTGGAAAATAATCATGAAATAAGTTGCAATCAAACCGAAATGGAAATAGCAGTCTTTGGTCATTTAACAACAGAGGTTCAGTTTTTTAGCAACGAAATTTATGAAAAATTGGATTATGGATTGGTAACAACTGGAGGAAAAATTCATATAATTTATTAAAAAAATTTCCAATTTTAGAGTGTAATAGATTACAATGAATTTTTTAAAAAATTTGTGAGTAGTCCCGAATGGAAGGCCTACGCTAATTCGTTTTATAAAATAGACTACAAGTATAAACAGTCGGTGCCAACGGAAGGAATGAAATCTCTGATGGACATCTATGATAAAATTGATAATGAACAGTCGAATGAAATTGAAAAATTAGGGGGTTATCTGGAACGGTCGCTGGCGTTTGACGCCGTATGGGTTTTGGCTTATGCTCTCAATGAAACTCTTAAAGAGTAAAAAAAATTATTAATAAACTTTTTTTTTGTTAATATTTAAACTAAGATTTGGAAATTTTGATAATTTTCAAATAAGTAATTATACCATAAGCAATTTTATTAAAGAATCAATGAAAATGACAAATTTCAAAGGAATATCAGTAAAGTTATTTATCTTTTTTTTATTTTGAATTTATTATTAAATTAATTAGGGTATGGTTACTTTCAATGACCAAGGTGATCGAATTTCTGAAGTCTTGTACGAACAATTGCAAAGTATTCCTAAAAATAAAAATTAATCTAAATAAAATAAATTTATTTAATTGAAAAGACATTTCCGGTTCGTTGACCTATGTCAAACTTGGAAACCATTTTAAGAAAAATTTTAACTGCTGTAAAAACATTACATGGGGTTCAAGTAAATTAAATTAAAAAATATTAGCTTTTGCTCAAATATCCGATCCAATTTTTGTTTTTTTTACCAAAAAAAATATTAAAGAAAAAATTTAAACAGCTTTCAAGGTGAACGATAGACCATTTTTTTGCTAAATCGTTCTTTTGGTCATCATTAATCATATTAAAAATAAAATCTAAATTAATTTTAATCTTAAAAATCAAATTTTTGCATTAAGTGGTGATCAAAAGATTTTTTCAATATAATTTAAATTCATTATTTTTTTTTACTTTGCTGACAAAAATTTACCACAAATTACTGCAATTTACAAAAATTATCATCGTAAGATAAATTACTTTTTTATTTCAAAAAAGAATGAAAAAAAATTTTTTTGTAAAAATTAACTAATCCATTTTAGCTTTTAATTTTTACCATTTTTGCTTAAATTTACGCAAATTATCATTTTGAGTTAAAAAAAATTCAGGAAAAATATCGAAAGTATGCGTAAAAATAATAAATTCCGAAATAATGACCAAACTTTACAAAAGTTAATTCAGATAAGTTAATTTTGTTTAAAGTTATTATAAAAATGAAGATAACAAATTATTTTTTTGTGTCTTTGTGTTGTGAACAAAAATAATTGGTGCCAACACAAAGAAAATAATTATTTCTTTTGGTAAAACGCATAAACATTGGTTCGGATATTAGAGTAGCCTTAATAATTCATAGATGTTTATATTAGACCTGCATCCGCCAATCGATGGTGTACAACGAAAAATAAAGATTAATAAAATTAAAACAATTTACTCAATAATTTTTACTTTACTTTCCGCATTTACTATCTTAGTGGGAATTGCTTGTCTAATATTCAACTATAAGTGCAAAAATAGAAAGTAAATTTAAGGCTCTTTATTTTCAGAAAAAAATAAAAAAGCTAATTTTAGAATTGTGAAATACTCTCAGCCTAGTTTGAACAATTTGATGATTTTTGGCTCAATTCTTTGTCTATTCAGTGTTTTAATCCAATCTTTGGATAAAAGTGATTTACCTACGACACTTTTTAGCTTTATTTGTCAAGTAATTACAAATATTCTGGAAATTTTTTAAATTTAATAATAATTTGTGTCAGATTCAAGAGTCATTCTTACTTATTGGATTTACAATTGGATTCAGTTCCCTTTTTTCAAAAATCTGGTACGTTTATTCGGCATCAATACAAAAGGAAAAAAATGTAATGAACAAAATTTTTAAAAACTGAAAATTTTTATTTATATTTTAAAGAAAGACATTTTTCCAGAAAAATTGAAATACTATACCATTGTTGTAATAATGGTCTTAATTGATATAGTGTTTCTGCTGGTTTGGATATTCAAAGATCCTCTGCAAAAATTTACACAAAAACTTGGAGATGAAATGGGTGAATCTGATGAAATCATTTATGAGCCTGAAATTCACATATGCAAGTGTAAGCATGAAATTGTATGGATCGGAATATGTTTTAGTGTAAAAGGTATAAGTTTAATTCTCGGTCTTTACCTAAGTTATGAGACTCGCAACTCGAAAATCGAAATTATGAATGATTCGAGGTATGCAGCTCTTTCAATTTATAATATAGTGGTGCTTTCAGTGATCACAGCGCCTGTGGTTATTATCATACAGAATCAACTTGATGCAGTTTTTTGTTTTTTGGCATTTTCTATTAATCTGTGCTCGCTGTTGACCTATGCGCTAATGTTCGTACCTAAGGTAAGTTTTTAATTTTTTTTTAAAACTTTTAAATAATTTAGCCAAACTTATGAAAAAAATTATTCTTTTTTCCAGAGTAAATTTAAAATTTGATCTATCCTGGATCATTTTTTGTTATTTTCATTCAAAATTTTTAGTTATTAAATGATTTTTAGTTTTTTTTTTTAATTAATAAAAAGTTCATTATTAAATCTTAATTAATTAATCTTTCATATCAATCGTGGCATCAGTTTTAAAAATTTTAACTAGCCAAAAGTTATTTAAATTATTTAAATTTAAATAGAGATTTTTGAAAACTAAAACCCCTTCTGTACATTATGTACTTTAAAGTAATTTTTTTATTTGACTCTGCTTTTTTTTTTACTTTTTGTACTTCATCAGAATTCCAATTATTTTTGCCTTGTTAATTAATTAATAGTTAAATTTTTATTTTAACTAATAGTTCTCTTCAACATACTCGAGCCCCTAATCCCGGATCCTGTTAAATTTTTAAAATTTTGATTGAATTTGCGACAGAGTACAAAAAGAAGCAGGACAAGATAAAAGAAAATTCTAATAAAGTACAAAAAGGATAACGTTCTTTTTTAAATTGTTAAATCTCATTGTCCATCCATGAAAATTTTTCAATAAATAACAATTTTTTAAAATCGGTCTCGAAAATAAAATAAAAAGGTAGATGAAATATCAAAATATAAAAAGAATTTTTTTACAAACTTGGCTAAATTAATTAAAGTTTTTGAAGACAGATTAAAATAAAAAAAATTCTTCCATATTTAGTCAAGGGAATTAAAAATTTTTTTTTAAGGTAAAACATGTATTAAAGCATACCATTGAGCAAGATATTCACGAAGATCTAATGATTGAGACCATGCTGAAGGAAAAGAAAGAAAAGTATCTTGCCTTGTCAGTGACTAATCAAAATTTGAACGAAAAGATCGAAAAGGTTTTACAATGCAGTGATTAAATAATTTTTTAAATATTTTTTTTAAGAAAAAAGATTTTTTAATGAGAATTGAACACATTTTGAATCCAGAAACTTTTTGTAATGAAGCTGAAAATCAGCCCTCAGGTGATGATTATGATGAATTTGAAGAACCCGAAGATTCAAGTTCTAGTTCGGTTAAAAATAACAATTCATTGATGAGATTAAGTTTTAAAAATTTTAGTTTTAAAAAAGAAATTTCAAATATTATTCAACATGAAACTGTAATTTAATATTGACGATTAAAAATATTTTTTGAAATAAATTTGTATTTTACAAATATTTTCTATTTATAGCTAAAACTATTTTTCCTCAGTTTTTCTTAACACCACTCTATTAAATTAATAAAACCATTTAATTTTAATATTTATTTTGATAAAACAAAAATTTTAAAGACCTACCGCTTTTTTAATATTTTTATTCGTAAAAAATGTGAAACTTTTTGAATTTTTAAATAACATGGAAGAAAATTTCAAGGAATTACTAAGCTTAAAACATTCTAAAATTATAAAAGCAGAAATTCTGTTAGATTTGGGAAATCTAAAGGATCTAATTCAACATTAAAGTTCCATGATAACGCTGAATTCAAAAGAAGTCTATTTGTAAATGGGATAAATGTATTATCCCAGACTAATACGGACTCTCACTCTGATTCCACCTATTTGTATTTAGATTGTGTTTTCTTTTAGTTATAATAAAGTCTTAAGGTCGAAAATTTTTATATTTATTAAACACTATTAAAATTCTAATTGAGAGGTAAAATATAAGATACTGTAAAACCTAGCAAACTACCCCGGGGTTATGGGTTGAAACTCGCCATATTTTTCAATATAGAATCGGAGTGCTTTTAAAGTTTTTTTCTTTTCATGGGATTTAAAGCAGTGCCTCTGGTGGGTGAGGATTGTTAAGATTCTGAACTAGAAAAGCAATTTTTTTTTTAATTTTAGAAAAAATTTAATAATTTTTTTGCATAAGCCCATTTGGTAAAATAAATATTTTTTACCAAAAAACCCGAATCAATAAATAAATTCTTGTTTTTAAAAATCTTTATTATTGTATGCATTTTTGATGGATTTTCTTTTAAAGCATTGATATTTTTTTTTAATTCTCTTTATTACTTTTTAAAAATAAAGTAAGTAAGGCTATTTAAATATGTTCACATTTTTTGAAAACAATTTTCTATGTTACTTAAAAAAAATTTTTTATTCAACTACGACTAATGACGCGTATAATTTATTTTTGTCATTCCTATGTATTGACGATCTGAATAAAATCCGAAAAACTGTTTGTGTTTTTTTTTACTTTTTTTATGATTTTATTTAATTGACAAGTAGTAGTGGTTCTTGCATAACATGTAGATTATCTAAGCCCATCACCGCCAATTCGCTGTGTAGAGCTGTAGCAGCCGATTCCATTAAACTTATTTAAAGCCATTTTAACAATCTCGTTTTAATCATTTTGTTCAGTTTGTTCAGTTCATTGAGATTTTTTGTTTGATTCATTGTATTTTTACATTATTTTTTTGTAAAAATTGTCAAAATTTAAAGAAAAAAATTATAAATAATATTTTTATTGGAATACTTTTTTAAATTTTTGAACAATTTTATTTCTACCAATTTAGAAAACAAAATTTTTTCATATTCCTGATCAATGTTTGAATTTATGCCTCTTTGACCCTCAAGACTAATGAAAATTTTTGTCAAATATAATGCATCTTCTCTAATGAAAAACAGGATCCTTTTCATGTCCTTATAATTAGAATAAAATTAAAATTCTTAACACACAAAAATTTTTTCTTTAATAAAGTTCAAATAAAAATTAAGCATAGGAAAATGACTCGAAATATGCTTTCTTGCAGAGATAGAAATGTAATTTTAGAAATTGCAATAATTATTTCATTTTATGGTGTCTTTGATGAAACTGTAACTGAAATATTATCAAATAAAAAGAGGTGACTTAATTCAATTTTACAAATCAGAAAAGAATCTCAATATAATAGATTGGTATCATCCACTGACAACAACACCGAGTATGAATGCTTCTGGTCCGGCAGGCTCAACAACAGAGCAAAGCAAATTATACAGGCAACTTGTTAAAAACTGTTCAGTCAGAGACGACTTTCTTTCTAATCGTATCGCTCAAGACTGGAACAACTTAACGTATGAAATAAAAAATGCAGAATCAATCAACTCATTCAAAAACAAATACGACAAATTTGTTCAAAACAAAATGATGGAATCTCAACAAAATTTATCTGCCATAGCGAGGTACTGAGTTACCGAGCTCCACGGGCAAAAGCTCGTTGCAGATTAAATAATAATAATAATAAATGAAGGTTAAAATCAAAAGAATTTAACGGGTGAGCCAAAATAGTTGCCAATAATTTTGTAATTGAAAAAGAATATGTTCTAGTCAGAGGAGAACGATGAAATTTTACACGATGGTAGGCCTAGACCTTATGATTGTAGAATTTTAGTCAGACTGCTCCGACTTTGATTTTATCGGTTTTTACACCCAAAAGTCTACACATTCTCCTGTATCTTAATACTCCCCGACCATAACTTATTATTACATGAATTCAACTTTATACCAGTTGCATGATTGTTTTTGGTTTATTTCAAAAAAAGTTAATTTTAACATATTTTTATTGATTAAAGAATCACTTATTAGGATAACATCCTTTGGCTTTTTCAATTTCTGAAACTCTCTTTGAGAACGAAGAAATTGCCTTTTTAATCTTTTCTAATCTCACTTTTTTTTGCTTTTTTTATCTCTTCAATAAAATCTTCTCTGTTAGTAAATTGACAAGGATTCATTAAACTCACAACTTCATTCCATAAGAAATAATCTAGAGGATTTAAATCTGGAGAATTAGCTGGCCATTTATTTTTCTCTAAATATAAACGAAAGTTTTTCTGACACCACTTTTGGGAATTTCAAATTTTTGAAAATTAGGTCAACTTTGAAGGTAAAATGACCATAACTTTTGAACGAAAAGTCACAAAATAAATTTGAAAATAGTTCCAGAATTGTGAGACCATTTCGCACAAGAGGAGTTGGTTTTTTTTCAAAAATAATAAGTTATGGTCGGGAAGTATCAAGATACAGGGGAATGTGTAGACTTTTGGGTGTAAAAACCGATAAAATCAAAGTCGGAGCAGTCTGACTAAAATTCTACAATCATAAGGTCTAGGCCTACCATCGTGTAAAACACAGGGTTTCGTCACCCATTGCGTTTTGCATCATCCTGCATGCAAATCGCAACTTGTAGTCCTGCTTTGAGAATTTTTTATCAAGCTGAAGAAGAAATAGAACACAAACTTTGTGTTCACGATGCAATGTACTTGCTTGCTACTGGTAATATATATTTGATAGATTTAGCAGTCTGAATGTACTAAAGACAGAACCTCGGATTAAAGGATCGTCGTCATTACCTCATAGGAATCTTTATTCGAAAGTTTATTTAATCTTAAATTTTTTTCGAAATGAAGTATTGGAGAAAGAGGGCTAATGGGACTTAAATTCTTTATATCTAAAAATTCACCAATGTCTGAGTAATAAAATTCAATATCAAAATTTTATTTATTGTTGGGAGTTTACTCTATTAATCCCTTGAACTAATAGGGGGAGTCAAAATCTTGCGGAAAATTTGATGACTAAATTTCCGTTTTTAAACAAAACTATGCCATAAATATAAATTTTCAAAAAAGGTCCCTAAAAGCTGAATTTCTATATATTGTTTTACTCTTATAGATGTCCTAGAATTTAATTTTAATTCACTTTAAAATTTATTTTTTTCATCATAAAAGAGCTATTTTTTGAAATAAATTACAATAATCGCCTTTCCATCTTGGGTTTGCCCACTCTGAACGGACGCAGGGTCAGAAGAGTCATGATCCAAATGTTTAAGTTTAGAAACGGCTTCAATAGCATAGATTGGGTCAGACCTCCCGCGCATTTCAGCTCGCTTACCCAACCCGGACGAGCCCAGGGTATTAGAGGGCACAAGAGGCGTCTCTCCGTCCAAGCACCTACCAACTGCGCCCAACGTGAAAAATTTTTCACAAATCATGTCATCAGAGAGTGGAACAGCATATCTGAGGAAGTAATCAGTGCCTCGACTGTTAACCAGTTCAAGAACAGTCTCGAAGCTTGGAAGTATTCCAGCGGACAACGTGTTACTAGGTCTTGATTCCTTAATGACCGCCGAGACAGCAGCGCCGTCTCCACTCCAAGTATTAAAGAGATATAAACAACAATTATTCTCTAAAGTCAATGTAAAGCAGCTACCATAGACGGCTTCCGTAGTAAGTCGTCTCCGCAAGCCTGCTTGCTGTAACTTATTATTATTTAATAATAATAGAAAAACATAAAAAATTCAAAAAAAAATCAATTGATCCAAATACAAAGACAAGATCCGAGATTAATAAAAAAAATTTTTATTATTTTTTATTTTTATTCCCGGATCTTGAAGGCACGAACTTCTACTCGATTTGATTAACTGCAGTTTAAGCGTAAAAACTAAAATCAACGCAAACATTGCGTTTAGCTAAAAAAGCCATTGCAGTTACTGTGACCAAAACCTCTTAATTATTTGACTCGTTTTCAATAACAAAAAAAAGAAAAGAATATTTTTTGAATCAAAATTTAAAATAATGTATAGAATATGGTAAACTAAGTGCTTAATGAATACAGCAAAAATTTATCAAGTTTAGAAATGGGTAAGTTTTTATTTCAAAATATATCAAATATTCAAAAAATGTTTTTACAAGGAAGTTATTTTATACACTTAAAATAAATTAATTTTTAATTCTCTTACCTTTTTGTTTTTATTTAATTTGTGTTTTCATTGAATATTATTTTTGTTTTTATAGCATAACTATCAAATTATTATCATAAAATAAAGTTTTTTTAACAATATTCAAAATAAATAAATTACTTTATTAAAAATTTCAGTTATTTAAATATTACCGATAAAATTTGTTTAATATAGTTTAAATAACATTATTTTATTAAATTTCGATTTTATTCAGATAATTTTTTTAAAATATCAATGCAAATTATTAGAGAATATATGAACACAAATTATTTGATTAATATAATTTATTTATTTCATTTATTTATTTGTTTATCTGTGACTAGTTAAAGCTACTTTATATTAAAAAAAAATCAAAAGTAAGAAATCCAAAAAAAAATCAAAGTAAGAAAATGTAAAAAAAATTTAAAATAATTTTAAATAACGCAAATCAAACAAAAGTTCTACGGCGAATATTTAGAGAATGATACTCAATATCAAAATGCCAGCAAAAACAAAAAAATTCATCTCTGGCATAGCGTTTCATATACGAATGTCACGCTCCGAGGGCGACTATATATCTCCTTCTGCAGTTAAAAATATTATTATTACTATTATAAAATATATAAAAAATTAAAATAAATAAATAGATAAATTACTTTTAAAAAGTGGCAGCTTATTTTAATTATTACTATTTATTCTTTTGTGTTTATTTATACCCAATGAACCATCAAAAAATTTTAGGTGAAAGCATGATGTTTTTTCTAATGGCATCGTTTTTATTAAAAAAAAAATTTAATCGATTTGAGAATTAATTTTTTATTAATTAGGAAAAAAGAATTGTATTTATATGAATTATTTATACTCCAAGCATTTACCAACTCATAAAAGTATAAATTTAAATTGTTTCCTTTAAAAAATTAATGCATCGAAGCTATTTTAGTTTAATTTTATTTATTTTTAGCATCTTTAAAGTACATTTCGACTTTTACCTGAAATTTTAAAAGTTTTATTTTAATTTTTTATTTAAATAGCTGAAAAGAAACAAAAAATTGTTTAATAACAATTTAAAAAACAATATTTCTTTATTTATTTAACTTTTTGTTACTCAGCGAACTAAAAGTTAATTGAATTTTTTTTATGGTCACTATGGATAACATATTTTAAATTTTATAATTTTTAAAAGTAATTTTAGGAACAAATAAATTGATTTTTTTTAAATTACTTCATATATACATCACTACTCATTTATTCTAAAACAATTTTAAAGCCATGAAAAAAATCTTTTGTAATAAAAAAATCATACTGATTATAGCAAAATTCTCAAGAAAAAAATCTAATTTTATTTAGGGATGACACAAAAATTATTGAAATTTTTCCTGACTTGAAATAATAGACTTAATTTTTCACACTAATTTAGAAAAACTATTCCCTTGATTTTATTATTTATCCTCAGATAAATTGATTTTAAAATTGAATTAATTAAACAAATTGAATTTGTTTTACAATTAATGGCTTCTTGATCAAATTTTGCATACAAGGCTGATTAATTTTTCATACAATTTATGTCATGTATAAAATTTCTGAAAAATTATCTATAACAATAAGAATAAATTAAAAAGTTAGCTCAAGAATCAATTAAATAATTAGATACTAAAATTTAATAATTTTTTATTTTTTTTATTTTATAAGCATATTATTAATTTTAAATCTTTTTTGTTTAATTGCAATTTTATTACATTTCACCACATTGACTGATTATTACCTTAAAAAAATATTTCAATTGCTTTTATATCAATGTTAAGTTCTAAATTAAATAATGTTTGCATTTATATTTTAATAAACATTTTTTTATCAAAAATTTAATTTAGAAGTATCATTGCTTTAACAAAAAAAATTATACTGGTATTTTGGGCTTATGATTAGGAGCAGTTGGCACATTTTCTACTTTTCTTACTACTAACATTCCATCAATAACCCTTCCTTTAATAAAATAACAATAGAGAAATTTTTTGCTACAATCAAATTTTTTAAATTACCAAAAACTACATGCTTTCCATCCAAAAAATCGCACTTGGTACATGTAATGAAAAATTGGCACCCGTTTGTATCCTTACCACTGTTTGCCTTAAATTTCAAGCAATATTTTCGGAATTATATGCGAAAAAAGTGCTAACCATCGAAAGAAGACCCGGTCCAGTGTGTTTTAGCGAAAAATTCTCATCTGCAAAAGCACCTCCATAAATAGACATTAATCCGGTACCATCATTCTATCCGTAAAAAAAATTAAAAGTATGGCTGAATAATGCGCCAATTTAAAACAATGGCCATTTCAAATTAAATTGGTTTAAAAACTAAAGTAGTTTTACATTTACAAAATCCCCTCCTTGGATCATGAAATCTTTGATTACTCTAACATATCAAAAATTAATTGAGTTGACACTAAATTGGATATTTTTAAACCTGTGGAATGTAGCTCCTTTGAATCCGATGGGCACTCCATCTTTTTTGTATTCTCCAGTGCAAAATTGACGAAAATTCTCGGCTGTTTTTGGAACCACATCAGCAAAAAGTTCAAATTTAATTCTTCCTACTTCCTTCATAGACAAAATTTGCATCAATTAAAGGTTCAAATTTGCGCAGAAAACTTACTGTAGTTCCGATGGTAATGTCAAAAAAAACAACAGGATTTGAAGCGTTTGGTCTATTATCAACCATTTTTTTAAAATTAATTAAAATTTTTGATGTTTCAAATTTACATTATTAGTCATAAGATATTATAAAGTTATTTTTGCAAGCTTTTACTCAATAAATCAAAAAGCTTGTATTTATTTGTCTGCATTTATTTAAATAAATGACGTAAAACCAGGTAATTTTGCTAAAGCGAAAATAATTACATGTGATTATGGGCCTACGGGCTACCTGTTTAGATAAAAGCTCTGTCTAGTCTGAAAACTATTCAAAAACGAATATTTGAATCACATGAAATCAAAGTAAGCAAATTTTAAATTTAATTAAAGAGTTGCGAAAGATCGGGGTTTAAAGCCACTGCAAATACTTCAAGTTTTTAATTAATATATTTGGTTTTAAATTGAATAGAAAGAAATTCTAACAGGTTGTTAACAGGTTGATTTTGTTGCTATTTTCTTAGATTTTTCTATTATTCTGTGATTACTTTTGGGTCATAAACACAATGTATTCAATTGGCGAAATTTTTCTACAAAGAAAAATAACAAGTTTCGATTTAATTTCAAATGAATAGAAAAAAAAACTTTATAATATTTTAAAAACAAAGCTAAACGAAACAAAACAAAAACTTGCAGCTTCTTTACTAATAAAAGACTTTGGAATTTATTCCAATAATCACAAGTCTCACTTAAGTAAGCTTTGAAATTGATACTTTTTAAAGGCCTTTAATTCTCTCTTTTTTATTGAAATTGTTCTAAAATATAACTCTTGAAACAAAAATAATTTTGGGACCTTAGCGAAAAAAAACTTTTTTCTTTCATCTAATTAATTGCTCTTTTTTAGAATTTGAAAACAATTTTCAAAACAGCTATTTATTTGGGGGAATTGGAAGAATTTTTTTTAAATAAAGCTTTAAAATTTAAGATTTATCATGCGATGGAAATTATGAGGAAGTGTTGACAAAGGTTTGATCGTTTAAGTTCTTCGCAAAGAATACTTGTCACTTCCTTCTTGTTTGAAAACAATTATTTTTTTCATTATTTTAGTGAACACTTCTTGGGTGATTGAAAATGAATAAAATTTATTCAATCTTCATGGATAGACAATGAGATGAAACTTTTAAAAAAACATTTTCCTTTTTTTCCTTTTTGTAATTAATGGTAATTTTAATCATTATATTAAAACTTAAACGGGGTCCGTGGTTTAGGTATTTAGGGATGCTGAAAGTTAGAAAAATATTAGTTAAATTTAAAATTTATATTTAAAATATTGATTAATTAAAACCTTTTTTTATTGCCATCAAGAACAAAAAGTACACAAAGAAACAGGGCCAAATAAAATAATATTCTGAAAAAGTACAAAAAGGAAGAGAGCCTAAAAAATTTAAATTATGATAAAGTATAGAAAGTACAGAAATGGTTTTAACTTTTTAATATTCTCATAGTCTAAATCTTTAGTTTATGGGTCTCTTATAAGTAGATAATATTTTCTATAATTCCTTAGTTAATAAATTTTCCATTAACAAAAAAATTATTAATCTTCTTCAGGAATTTTCTAAATTAACTAATTGTTATGTAAAAAAAAACTATTTTATTATTTTTTCTAATTTGTTTTTGTAAAATGTTTTTTATGAATCATGCTATGTTGAATAGCAGAAATTTTTGTTCAAAAGAGTCCAATTTTTTATCAACCGAGCCGGGTTTTTGGCTATGGCAAACCTTTATTTGTTTTTCGAGAACAAAAGTTAACAAAGATGTCTCTAATTGACACCAAGGTAGAATAGAGAGAACATGTTTATTTTTACTTTATTTATTAAGCATTTGAGGTAGACTTTAGGCAATTCAGAATCGAACTAAGTCTTTTTTTTCACCAAAAATGAAAATCAAGTACAAGCTTTACAACAAAAAGAACATTTGGACATAAATTTAAAAGAGTCTTGATTTTTTTGTCATTTTTGTCTTCAAGGGCTTTCTAAAATGAAAAAATAATATTTATTTTTTTTAAATTAATTTATTGTTATTTAATTAAAAAGAAGAATCTTTTCAGAGTTGTTTCTGTAAATTGGGTTTAAGTGAAGATTTATTGAGTAGTGGAAATTTGTAATGGTGGAGAGCGAGGGAGGTTAGAAACAATTTGAATGGCTTGGCAAAGAAAACATGCGATTCCAATTAGGCTCAGGAAACGATTTTTTGTTGCTGGTTATTTAAAGAGAAATCGAAGCGTAAAGTACAACGAAATTTATCGTTTGCTTGTTTGGTTTACTCAAATCAAACAAATAAATGTATCGGCATTTTTAGGCTCTAAGAAAAAATGATAAATAATTTATTAAGAAAATAAACAAAGCAAAACAGAAAAAAGCATCAAGCGTTTCCCTAGTGGAATTGAAATCACATGACATTCCGGTTAAAGTTGAACATTTAGAGTTGGTCTTGCGTTAAGCGTTGTCATTCGACTCAACTCGAATTTGTTCACCTGGCTGATAGCGAATTCGCTACTAGCTTTGCAAATTAACTTTAAACTAATAAAACAATTAACTCTTTTTTTTTCTCTCTCTTTTTTTTTCAATTTTTTTTCTCTAACACAAAAGGCCTCGAGTGCCAAATAATTTCTCGACAACTAAATAATACCTATTGAAAACTTTTTGTTGGAACAAATTTGAATTCGAAAATACAACTAAAAAAGAAAGAGAAAAAAACTAGCTCCGAGATAGAGCACCAGAATCGAGAGAACTAGCTTTAATAGAATAGCAGTTTTGTTGGCAAAAACAAAAGTTAATCAAATTTAAATATTCTTTGTTAAATGGAACTTTTTTCTCTCTCTCTCTCTCTCTCTCTTCAATTTTTGTCGTAATGTAACTGTTTTAGAGCTCATTAAAGTTGGCAATAAAAGAAGAAAAGAAAATAAATAAATCATGAAATAATAAGTCATTTTTTTGCCATTTTTTTTAATTCAGAAGAAAATTTTCTACGTAGAGGTACCTTTGGTGACTGTTTGGAAATGTGAATTTTTCGCATAGAAGCAATTAGGTGATTTGAACATGCGAAATTGTTCTCTTGGAGAAACAGTCAACAAAATTGCAAAAAACTAAGACAGCACTTTATTTGTGGAGCTAGCAGCGTGAGTTTGCTAAGCCAATTTGAGGTTCTAAGGTGTTTTGTTTGTAGACGACCGGTCAGCACTCTCTCTCGAGTCATTACTGGCCCGTCTGCTACTAGATAAAATTCCATTTTCAGCCAATTTTCTACTCAGTTGATCATCACATCGTCAGAACTCGGTCAGGGGCATATTTGAAATTTATTTCCTAATTGAAATTAGAGTTCAATAGCGCTCAAATTAGGCGTCAAAAGTCAAAAGAATTTTAGTTTATCTTGAAACCAGCAAACAACAATAACAGAACAGAGCAGAACAAAACAAAAAAGGTATTTTTTGTTCAAAAGAGTTGGCTTTAATTACACGGTACACAAATGACCCGGGGTAACTTGTTGCTCATAGCCATCGAGTGCTTTGTGTCTTAGTCATTCGAATTCTCACAAAATCTTACCAAAAAGAATATCAAGGGATCAAGCGGCACATGTCTAGCACTGCAAGGACCAAAATCGACAGAAAAAAAACCCAAAAGGCCCTTGTTACATTTTCATAATTTTTGTTTAGTCTTTTAAATTTTTTTTTTGCTCCTTGTAGTAGACCCTTTGCTTTTACCCTTGCTTCTCTCCATTTCATCCCCATTTAGGGTGAACTCTAATGCCTCTGAGGCCTTCATACAAGGTCATTGTTTTTTCCTCTCGTTCTATGTACATGTTCAAGCTACAGCAGACATAAATTTTAGTTGTTTCCCCTTGCTCGGTCCTTGTGAAGCACAGGATGGTTAATTTGGACTTGCACTCTAGTCGATCTTTTGCCTTTATCTTTGCTTCTCTCCACGTCATTTCCTTTTCAGTGGGCTTTGTCGCCTTTGAAGTGTTCATTGAAGGACTCTTTTTGGTGAGCAGTGTTTCTTTCATTCTAAGTGCATGTTACAAGCCACCACAGTCTTTTATCTTGATGAATACTGTTCAAGCTTCTTCTATCAGTCTCAAGCACCCCCCTCCCACATACGCACACAATGTTGCTTTTACTCCACTGTTGTACAGCTTAAGCTTGTTTTGTTTGTTGTAGCTGGCTGACTTTCAGTCTGGTCAGAGTCTAGTTAAGGAATCTTTTGCTCTGGGCGGTCTACTCTAAATATATTTATGTGAAGCCAGTTTTAGTTAAATGAACAAATTGGAATAGATTCTATCAAAGTCAAGGTAAGCACCTAAAAGGTGATGAGTGTCCTATCTGCTGTGTCCTTGTGTGAGCGAAAGAAGGAATCTTGCAAATTGCGAGAGTTAGAGGGGGGAGGGGGGAGAGAGAGAGATTTCCGCACTAAACGGGATATTAAATCGCAAGTACTTTGCCTATTAATTCCCATTATCAGCGAGAGAAGAAAGAAAAAGAAATAAATTAGGATTTTGTTTCAATTAAAAGTTAGTTGAAGAGAGATAATAGAAGGCTTTGAATAGAAGAATAGATAATGAAATCACAATGAGAATTAAGTAGAAGAGAATATTTGCCATAATAGCCAATTTTATCAAAGAACAACAACAACTCACAACAAAAAAAGAAAAGAAAGAAAAAAGAAAAATCTTCTTATCTATTTAGTAAGCTTGTTGAGAAAAAGAATAGCTAGTCAGAATGAGCGCACAGACACTGGCTTATTAGCTAAGAGACGCTTTAGCTGATTTAGATGATGGCACTCGAAATAGTAGAAGAGTAGTAGCAGTCCCATGCTCCAGCACTGAGACTTTGACTATTTAAGCCTAGATGTTTTTACACACACATTTAACTAAGTCCATTAATCAACTAAAGCTAATGCCTTGTGCAAACACATTGCCATCATTAGATGCACATCTAGACTACTATTCCTATGGCCACAGTGGAAAATGAATTTTTTGTACGGATTACGTTATCTGCAAAGAAAACATTGTTTGTTTATTAATCAAGCTAGTTAATAGGTGTAAAATTGGCTGAGTGAGTGAGTGAATGAATGAGTGACGAAGAAAAACAATCAAGGATTTAAATTTTTTTTTTTTCTAAAAGTTTATTTTAAAAAAGTGATGATAAGATAAATGTGCGTGCTAATGTGGAGAGAAAATATTTGAAGCGATTTTGTTTGCGAAGGTGTCCAATGTGTGACGTGCTTCAATAGCAAAAGATCTAAATTGTGTTGCACACCAAAAATTGTGGCGATACGATCTAGAATTTTTGTCTCTTTTTTTGTTGTTTTTGTTGACGCGATTGTCATCTAGAAACACAGGCCATAAAAAATTCTTCTTTTTCTTCTTCTTGTTCTTTTTTGTCGTCATCACCAAATAGAATTGTGATGATGCCGGACCCCTGCGCTCCTTTCAGATTCTATCTTATCTAACTTTAGATTATTAAATTATTGGATTAAAATGGTTTCAGCCGTGAGCAAGCGACACTCTAGCAACCAGGACGACGACGACCACGATCAGCTATTCTACGCTCATCACATGAATCACTTGTATCAACAGGTAGCTAGAAATTTTAATTGTTCAACTATGCACACAAAGGCGGTTTGATATGATACACATTTTTATTTTGACAAAAAAAAAGGAAAGAAGAAGAAGAAGAAAAAATCAACTCAAAAAACCAAACTATTAGAAATTTTGTCGATTTGAATTTTTTGATTGGCTGCCAATTTGCTCATTAGGCAAAAATTTACATTGGCTGATTTGATTTGATTTCTTCAAGATTTCGAGCTAGCCAATCACAAAATTAGCCTGCCTAACAAAATGAATATTTATTTTCTCTAGTTTCATTTTACGAGAGAAAGAGAGAGAGAGAGAGTATTATTATTTAAGTTATATACAAAAACACCACAACCAAAGCATATAACCAAAAAAAAAAAGAAAAAAAAATTTCCAACTTTTTCTTCTCCCCTTCTTCAACATTTGACGAAAACGTCTTTCCTAATTAGCTTTTACAAGGTCAATTATAGCTGAGAGCTTTTGGTTGTCATTTATCACTCGATTTTTGAAATAGAAAAAAATAAATAAAAAAAATCAATTTTTTTTTGTCAAAAGGAAAGAAACAACAACAACAACAGCAACAGACCGAGCCAACACATCACATTCAACAATCTGCATTTGCCTTACACAAACCCGACACACAACTTGTCCGATCAGCCGCTGCCGGCCGACTTGAACACCACAGCAGAGTTCAACAACATGGAATTTCAAGCACCGCCTTACTTCCCGCCTCCGCCGTACACCCAAGGCACTGCGAGCTCGGGCTCGGCCAGCTCGACACCAGCGACCTACGAGTTCCACGCCGCGGCCGCCGCAGCAGCCGCCGCCGCCCAGCTCAACAACTTCCACCATCACCACTCGAACGCGTCGTTTTCGGCCAGCGCCAACCCCTACATGGCCTTCAACCAGCATTACCACGCGCACCCACACGCCGACAGCCTGTACGCCACCTACCCGTACAACAACATCCTGCGAGCTAACATGGCCCAGTCGGAGTCGAAGGAAGGCGACGAGCTGCTGTTGACCAAGTCGCCGCCGATCACTGCCACCAGCTCGCCCTCGTCCGTCTCCTCGTCCGCCTCTTCCCTCCTGCACGACACCACTCAACACCAACTGGCCCAGTTCAACCACCACTACCACTCCAACATGTTCAGCTCCAACTACCCTGGCTACTCGAGCAACTACTACTCGAGAGGCTTTGCCGCTCAGCAGGACAACTCGCCGGCCAATCAGTTCAATGACAATGGCGCCACCAGTGCCACCATGAACGACAACGGCGCCACCAATACCGCCACCACTACCAGCTCGTCGTCGTCGGGCTCGTGCTCGCCCAAGTCTTCTTCTCTCGGCCTTGACCCCAAAAACAAAGTAAATATCTTTCCTGTGTGCTATTTAAGCCATATTTCCCCAGACCTTCATTACTTGTCACTTCTCTATGTTGACAAATACATCTACCACTCAACTCGCCTGTTAAATTACGATATCAAATAAGAATTGCATTCTTAGAACTTCAGAACGTTCAATAACTTAAATAAAGCTTAAATGAAGCAAGCAGTGTGACATTTGGCTTAATAAAAATTAAAAGAAAAAAAAATTTTTTCTTTCTTTTTATGTTTATTTTTTGTTTAATTAGAAGAGTCATCATCAACATCATCAGCATCATCAGCATCATCACGATCAGAGGATGCAGCCGCACGACGCGGAGAACGCAGCTGAGGACAGTGACAGCAATAAGAATGGCGGAGGCGGCCGGTTGAAGAATAGCGACGAGGACGAGGACTGCGAGGACATCGAGGCCGAAACGTCGATTATAGACGACGAGGAGAATACGAACGCGTCCCAAAACTCCTACTTGTACTCGAATCAGGCGCTAGCTCGCCACTTTCACGCTCAGTCCCACTACAGTCCGCTCAATCAGCACTTTTTGCCCAACATACCCGAGCAGTCGATTCAACTGCACGGCTTCCATCAGACACAGCCGAGAGCCAAGGCCCAGCCGGACTACTTTGTGGCGTATGCGGACCGCGACACCAAAATGAACGCTTTCGGCCAGGCGGTGTCCGCACAGCCCCTCTATGCCAACGGGCCGAACCCGGGCGACGAGTTTTGCAAGGTGCCCGGTCGCCTCAGCCTGCTCAGCTCCACGTCCAAGTACAAGGTCACTGTTGGCGAGATTCAGCGACGACTCAATCCGCCCGAGTGCCTGAACGCGTCGCTGCTCGGCGGCGTGCTGCGCCGCGCCAAGTCCAAGGACGGCGGCAAGCAGTTGAGACAAAAGCTGGACCACATGGGAATTAGCTTGCCCGCTGGACGACGCAAAGCCGCCACTGTCACTCTGCTCACCTCGTTGATAGAAAGTAATTTTTTGTCTTTTTTTTTTTCTTTTTTTTTTCGGCATTTGAATAAATTTTTCTAAAATTTTTTTTTTCTCTCTCTTCTCAGCCGAGGCTGTGCACTTGGCCAAAGACTTTCACATGGTGTGCGACAACGACTTTCCGGCGTCCCAACTAGCCGATCACGTGACCAAACAGAACATGAACTCGTCGATTGTAAATACTCGCATTCAAATGGTCGAGTCGACGCTCAAGTTGACCGAGGAGCTGGAGAAGATATTGCGACGCGATCGCTCGCCACTAGCCGAGAATCCGTACGCCAAAAATGTCAACCAAATGACGCCCATGGAACGAGTGGCCGCCTCGGCGCCCCCGCTCGACGCCGACATCCAAAAGCACCTGACCAATTTTAGTCTGATAACGCACGGATTCGGCGGACCGGCCATGGTCGCCGTTCTCAACGCCTTCAGACACTATCTCAACTCGATGAAAGGCAACTACGAGAAAATGCTCAACAATTCGGCCGGTATCGCCGCTGATATGGCCGCTCAGTCCCATCATGCTCAAAAATTGGTCAACTACAACACTAGCAGTAAAAACTCGTCCAATATCTCAGCGTCGTCTTCATCAAATTCGTCGTCGTCGTCGTCATCCTCCTCCTCATCATCGTCCTCCTCGAACCCGACCAGCTATTTCAACAGCAAACAAATGTCTGCTGGCATCGAGCTCACTTCCCTCAAAGTCGAAAGCAAGGACTAATCCAATCCTGTGATTATTTCTCTTCTATTTATTTTTTTTAAAAATAAATTATAAAAGCAACAAAAACTATATATAAAAATGTCAACAACAACAACAACAACGACAATAAAAAAAAAAAAGTACTCATGATCAAAAGAATGAATGAACAATTTTTGTCAATTTTTAAAAATTTTATTTTATTTTTTTTCTCATCAAACTTTATTTTTTTTAATAACATATATTTTTTTAAAATGTTGATCTAAATGGAGAACTTGGACTTGAACAACAACACCAGCAACAAAGATAAACAGCAATTTTTATCTTTTTTTTTTATAACTTTTAATCGTGTTTAACGCGTTCTTCTTTTTCTTTTTTTTCAAGTTGTTTAATTTAAAATATATTTTTTTGTTCAATTTTATTTTCTAAAACAGAGAGAGAGAGAGAATTTTTGTTTTATAAATTTACTATTTAAATAAAAGTATTGTAATTTTAAAAGAAAATTTTTTTTTATTTTCATCTAATGTTTGTTTAGACTAAGATAAAAAACTGAATTGGTCCGATAGCAATGTGCACTTTTTTGGTCCAAATACTCGGAAGTAGTTTTATTTATGCGAGTCTAGGGGCTAAAGTTAAATACGCACAAATAGCTCGCAGTCAAATCACGTGAACAAGTTTTCTATGAAGGCATTAGCTATTGTTTTAAAAAATTTATTTAAAAAATTTCAAAATTGTTTCACATGAAACTGAGAATTGTTGATCGTATGCCCAGAGCTATATTGCAACAAATTGGTCGGTCAGCATTGGGAAGTGTCTAACTAATGAGATACGTAACAAGAATTCAAATGTTGCAGATCTATGTGCAATAGTCAAGAGATATGTTATAACGTGGCAGTATTCTCTTGTTTAAATTTATCTTTTTAAATTTTTGTGTTCATCTTTTAAAACTGTATTAAAAGTTGAATTAAAAAAAAACTTGCATTGTTTAGATATTCAAGCGTTTGCTTGATTAGAAATAATGTCAGAATTTTATATATTTAAACTTTATATTTTTAGTCAGTCTTTGGGCTTATTTTAATAAAGTATATTAAAAAAGAATATGCTTTTACATTAAATAAAACCTATATAAAGTTATAGTTTTCGGTACATACACTGATTGATGCAAACGCAATACACATTGATGTATGTAGTGCATAAGTCTCAAAAAATGCTAAAATTTTGATGGATAAATGCATTTGTCTAGCTTTTATGTGCACTAGTTGAGAAATAAATTTTGGAATTTTCAATAAAGCTATTTTAAAATTAAAAGAAATTGTTTTTTGAGTATTTTTATTAGATCAATGAACAAAATAATGTTAAAATTAGTTGTTATTTTTTTTGGAGTCACATGACTTGAGATTATTTAACATGGGACTCGTCAAGTGTTGCTGGTTTGCCCAAAACTATACTTTAAACAAATTGGTAGCGGCTCGTCAAATTGTACACTCTAGCTTTGATTTAATTTCAAGAGTTTGCTGCTAAGACTCGCTTATTCAGATAAACTTCTTTAGCGTGCAGATAAAAATACCGAAGACGATTAGCTCAAGTGGATTTGCTGGCACCGTCGGGTATTGTTGATATCGGAGTTTGTGTCAAGACCAATTTGAAAAAGATTAATTAATTGTGAAAGTTAAATGAAAAATTTCAGCACTCTATTGACAGAGATTTTATTTCAAAATGAAAATGAATAGACAATAAGCAGCCTGGAGGCTTTTTTGTTGTTGTTGTAATTGCCATTTAAAAGGAAGCTTCTCTCTCTCTCTTTTTTTCTATTTTTGTTTTATTAAGAGTTTATTAAATTTTTATTCGATTTTAGCACCAAATTAGCAGACATACGCTGATTGAAAAACGCTAATAAAAAAATCATTATTTCTCATTTTCAGTTTCCGAGAGAGAGAGCTTTTGAAAAAAAAAATTAAAATCAAAATTTTCCATTAATTTTCCGATGTTTTTCTTCTCGAAATCGATTTGTTTTTACTAAATAAAAAAAGAGAAAAAAAATTGTTTTCAAGTTAGTCGGATGGCATATGCCTGCTTTGGCAATAACAATCATCAGTAAACTAGTCAAGCATCAAATATGCCAAAGACAATATTTTTACAGCGGATGTGAGAAATAAAATTTTCTGCTCTCATGACTATCAAAATGAGTCATAAAAATATTAGCGAGAGAGAGAAAGAAAAAGAAGAAGAGAAGAGTGATGCAACTAATCCAAACAAGTATGCGGCCACATCCTGTCACGATATCAAAGTCATGCCCAAGTTTATGGTGCGTAGAGCCCGCGGGCAGTTTTTATGACATCAAAATGCCTCGGATTATATCAGATTGTAAATTTTAAATGGGATTAAAATAGCTTTGTGTGCGTATGTGTGTGTGTGGCTACACATGAGCGATTTTGATATATCTATTTTGTAGAACAAAAATGTCACCTAATAAAGATTTTCTAAATGAGATTAATTTTATGTCATTGGCAACAAAAATGCGAGATAACAATCTCCAGCTATTGTGGTCTACTTTAGACACTTTCTTATCTGTTCCATATTGAAATTTGATATTTATCTTGGCAATTAGGCAAAACACCTTGAAGCGCTCTTTAACTTCACTTATCAGAACAAATTAAAATTATCTAGTGTTGGGCGAGAGAAGCGCCGACTCTGTCCAACCATTAATAATCGGTTATCTAACCACGAGTCTAGTATTGATTTCAAATTAGGGCACACCTTAATGAGCAGATAAAATTTGAAATCCGAGTTCTCTTTCGGACCAGCGTAAGCTTTATCAAAAGTCCTAATTGAATAAATCTTATGCACATGGCTGCCACAAGATAAAATATCAAAGAGCCATCAGAACAAGAAACAACGCGCTCATTTGATAAATTCCATTTTGCCAGCAAAATCTAATTGGGAATCATAGAAAATAATTAATTTTTGATAATTTTTTATTGGAGAAAAATATGAAAATAATTTGAGTGGCCGAGTTCGGCTTGATGATTTGGCCCGCACACATACCATGCTTTAAATGATAATAATTAAAATACCTTTTCTTTGCGCGTCTTTAATGAGTCAAGAAAGTTATGAAATATTTTCGTGTAATGACGTCCCACTAGGATCAAAAAAGTAGCTGGAACCTTCAATTATTTTAATTAGGAGGAACTTTGCAATTTTTCAAATGTTGAGTGTAGGATTTCTTTGCTGATTTAGTTGATTAATTAGCATGACTTTTTTTGTTTATTTTAATTAATTTAATAAGAGACGTATGAATAATTGGCAAGAGTGATGTTCGACTAGGCCTGAAATCGATTTTCAAGTGACCATTGGCTCTCTCCAGCCACATTTGAGTCTCACAATCAAAAATCAAAACACTCAGAGATTGTTGTTTTAAAGTTTTATGAATGAATTCAAATTTAGTGTTCACGCCTGATTTGTTTCAATAAACTTAATTCGGAGAATATCTTAATCTAAAATGAAAATTATTATTTTTGTTTTTTTTTATTCCCATTTTTTTAAACACCACTTGATTCTTAATTTAAATGCCGTGAGCAATCGACAGCCAAAAATTGTACGAGTTGTTGTTTAGCTTTTAAAAAAATAATTGAGAAAATACTTGAAATTTTTTTTTCGACTAAATTAATAAAATACTAATAAATATCTAAATCGATATTTTTTCTCGTTTTTTTCTTTGATTTCTACAGTGACTTTATTCGCAGATTTGATTTTGGCCAATTTTAACTTAAATTACTTGGAAAATTTTCAACACTTTAAATTAATGGCAAATTGAAGTATCAAATGCAAAATTTTTAAATACTTAACGAAAAGATAATTATCAAAATGCTTAATTTTTTTTCTTTTTTTAATGTATTTTTTGTTCGACATTAGCTTAGCTAATATGCATAAAATTCTTCATTTTTTTATGCTTTTAATACTAAAATAAACACTATTAAGGTTAATTGGAAAATCGATTTTCATTAGTTTTAAATTTGTCAACGAAATTTTCTTATCATCATCACATCAAAATAAAATTAAAAATTGAAATACATTTTTATCTCACTCTCGCTTAGATATTTATTTATTAATTTAAAAAATAATTTAGGCGAAGCCTTGGCCGGTTGGAATGGAGACTTAGTCCTATCATTCCGCCACATGATTGATTTTTAATACCACACAATGTAGAAAAATAAAAAAAAAATTTGAAAAAAGTTAAATTAGTTTAGGTTTAGATTTTAAATTTTTATGTTAAAAAAAATTACAATTTTCAAAAAAAGTTAAAAACTCATTATGTAAAATTTAAATAAAGTGCAAAAAAAAATTTGAATCCAAATTGAATAATGTGAAATAAGAAGAATGAATTTATGAAATTGGTGCTATTTTTAAGGAAAAGTCGAATGAAGTGTTGAATTTCTTTTGGTCATTTTGACTATAATTGTTCATATCTTCATGGATCGCTTAGATATTGCTTAAACTCAAATAATAATAATAATAATAATAATAATAATAATAATAATAATAATAATAATAATAATAATAATAATAATAATAATAATAATAATAATAATTTAAAAGAAATCTGAATAAATGTTGATTTTACTTAAACCAAATACTTACAAAATTGGTTAAAAATTAATAAAAATTAGTATTGTGATTTTTTTTCTGTAAAAATTATTGAAGACGCTACCACCAGTCCGTTTACCAACAACTCCCCGAAAACCCAAACCAAAAAAACAGGGTATTGGTTTTACTTATGTTTTTCACTAATATTAATTTTAAATTATTTTATTTATTTTAAATTTAAATCTTTTGACTTGAAACTGGTCTTTTTAAAATAATGCTTTTTCATTATGGACACATAAACTGTCCATTTATCTGTGATTTTTTCATCAAGATCATTTAAGATATGATCCCAAGGGATGGTTTTTGAAAATAAATAAAAATTCTATAAATTATTTAATGTGATGATCAAAGAATTTTTTTAAACAATTGAATACTTTCTTTCAAATTTAAAATGTATAGTTAAAAAATATTTTTCAAGTGACGTGAAAAAATGCAATCAAAATAAACACTTTCGTTATTTTTGTTTTTAACCCGTGAAACCATTCATGAAATAAATAAATGATAATGGCTCTAAATTTTTAATTTATTATTTGAAATAAATCACTAAGTTAAAGATCAACAAGCTCCAATTTAGTTATCAATCTAATTAACTTGAAAAATAAATCAATCTTAAACATTAGTGATTTGGTTAGAGACTTTTTTGTCAAAATTTTCTCAAGCATTAAAAATTTCTTTCTCCATCTAAATAGGGTAGTCAAAAGCCAAAATGACTTTATAGTTTTTTAATTAATTCAAAATGTATGTCTAGTGGTTTAAACCATTTGCCTCGATATACTTTCTCAAATTTAATTAAAAAAATTTTGAGTTTAAGTGTTTGATTGAGATTTAATGTTCTAAATATAGAAAAAATTTAATTCTAAATAAGATTTGCCTACAATAATCAAAATAATTACTATGCTAAACGGATTAATTGTTTTATTCTAAAAAGAATAAGCTGAAAAAATAGATCCTTTAAATTAAAAACTTTTAATTGATATATTTAAAAACAAAATTTACAATTAATCAGTTCACTGATTTTAATAATTAAACTTAAATTTAATACAATTTTCACAAGCTTGAATTGCTTAAAAAAATCTAATTTCTTGTTCTTCTTTTGGCTACCTTTTGAGCAAAAGGCGTCCACAAAATAAAAGACGGAAAAATTTGCTGTAAATATGGCAAATTTCATGTATGTTTGTAAATAAACAGATTTTTGAAAAATTGACAAAAAAATATTCAAATAAATCGAAAATATTAAAACTTGATTCACACGGTGTGAAAATTAGATTGTAGTGACCAAAAGAAAAAGAATGAAGATAACTGATTTTTTAAACTTTGTTTAAAATTTAAAAATTTTAAAAAACTATTTAGATCAAAAGCCTCTTTTTGAATACCCTTTAAACAACATAACCAGTTCCTCGGGGTTGTCAAGTTCATTTCAATTCGATCGTTTCAATTCAGAAAAATTTGAATAGCTTTTTTACTAGAAGAGATAATTTAGTTCTGTAAAATACTTTATGGTTATGCAACTTTGCTTAATCCAAAAATATATGACTGCAAAAACTTTGCAATGCAATTGCACACTTGATTGGAATACTTTTTAATGGGGTGCAAAATGCAGAAAATTGCATAGTATTTTGCAGACTTATTTTACTGCATTAAGCAAATTTGCTTATAATTAAGCATTTCACAGAACTGAATTATCTCTTTTAGTAAAAAAGTTATTCTAGAAACTTAAACACTTAAACCTTTGGTAGCTGTCAAACTTTAATAAAATTTTTTTCAATTCTCATTTTAATTTTTATACTGATAGAACTATTGTTTAACTCATAAATTAATTAGCTTTTAACTTTATTTCTTTCTTTTAGCGTTATTTTTTTTCATTCCAAAATCCACAATTTATTATTTATGGTATTTTTACTTTAGAAAAAAAAAACTAATGTTATTAATTTATTTAAATTGATTCAACAAAAAAAGCAATAAAAAAATCACAATTAAAAAGTTATTTTTTATCACTTAAAATTAAGTAAATTTTCGTAGTCTTACGGAAAAATTTAGGAATAACAATTTTTTGTGACCAATTTTCAAATTAAAAATTTTGACTTTGAAAAACTCAGTGTAAGTTAATATGAAAAATAAAAAAATGAAAGCAAATTATTCAAGTTTAGTATTGTATATTTCAGCTAAATTTATAACAAATCTTTAATTAATGTTTAATTTTTTCTGATCTATTACAGTATATCAGGAAAAGATTGTTTTCCAAAAATTTGAAAATTTTGTCTAATTATTTTTAAGATTAAGAAAATTTTTGTAATTTTAAGTAATCTCAGAAAATTATTTTTTCGTAATAAATAGTTGACATTATTGTTTTTGTAAAACTACATAAAAGCAGACTTTAGTAAAATTTGTAGCATTCCTGTAAAAATAATCTTTTAAATTTCAAAGAATACATTTTTTTCCTTTTTTTGTTGTTCAAAAAATTTTATCTTCATTTTTACCAAATTTTTTATTGAATTTCCTTAAATTTACGTGACACCATTTTATATTTAAAGAGAGTATAGCATCTTTAATGAATAAATGAACAACATCGGCGTTGAATGAGATAATTTTCTAAAATCAACCTATCTTCGAAAAAGCAAACCATCTATTTTTAAATAAAAATATCAAAAAACTCATTTAATATTTTAGTAAAAGCTTAATGAAGTTGCGATTGCATGGTCAGGACCATCTTTAAAGTTTTAAAATGTTCTTTATAAATAAAATTTATTTATTTATTTGTTAACTGTACCTAGCTACAGCTCCTTCAGAATAAAAAAAAAAAAAAAAAATTAAGTTAAGTAAAATTAAAAATTAAAAAAAGTTAAGTAAAATAAAATCAAAAAAAAAAGGAAAATAAAAAAAAAAAAAAAAAAAAGTTTGTAAGAGTTAATAACCTGGAATAAAAAATAGATATATGATAAAGAGAGTTTTAGGTCATTCAGGTTTACATAGTTTAGGTTTCAGGAAAAAAAGAGGAAATTGTAAGGTAGCAATTACACAATGGAGTCGGGTATTCGATATTTCTTGATTCGAAACCCGCTTAGTATTCATCCACCAGTCTGACAACAATGGAATGGAATTACTCAGTCCTGTCCCAACATATCTCTCACTCAACTCAAGAGGTCGATTCGAGACTGTCAGTAATTTAAGTTTATTAAAAGCCTCCTGATGCATGATGCTGGAGGGAGTTTCATATTTTAATCTGAGGATAGATCTGACTGCTGTATTCTGAATTGCTTATAGTTTTTTGAAAATGAATTCAAGCAAGGAAAAGAATAGCCTAGAATTGAACAAACTAAAGATTTATAAAGATTTCCCAACGTTTTTTGATTAAGACCCCATTTTTTGTTTGACAGAATCTTAATTAGATTTAGCCTTGTATTGCAACGTTCTTTTATTTCGTCAACCAGTGTATTAAAATTTAATTTAGAATCAAATTTAATACCTAGAAACTTTATTTCTTTTTGGCTTTTTATTCTATTTCCATAAATTTTTAAGTTAAGATTATCACTTTATTTCTTGTACTTAGAGAATACTACTGAACACGACTTTTCAACTGACATCTTCATTTTCCACTTAATTAGCCATTGTTCTAGCTCGTTGGTGTATTTATTTATCTTATTTTCAAGATGCCCCTTTTTGTTGTAAATAAAAAAAGTAACTAGATCATCTGCAAAAAGAAGAGAGTATTCATTATTTGTTTTGTTTCTTTTAGGGATATCATTAATATAAATGCTAAATAAAAGAGGACTAATAACTGAGCCTTGAGGAACATCTGCAGTTATTTGATATTCGTCGCTCAAGTTGTCATTCACATTCACCCTAAATGTCCTTGAGTCTAAGAAGGATCTAATCCAGTTAATTAAGTATTGTGGTGGATTTATTTTTATTAATTTATAAATTAAACCTTCGTGCCAAACCCTATCAAAGGCTTTAGAAATATCAAAATAAAGGGAACAAACTCTTTTCTTTCTATTAAATGACTCAACAATTTTTTGAATCAAAAAGTAAAGATTATCGGAAGTTCTCCGATGTTTCCTAAATCCTGATTGTTCCTGGATAAGTAATAAATTTTTTTCTAAAAAATTGTAGAGTCTTGTGTAGATTATACGCTCAAGTAACTTTCCTAGGCAACTTGTTATACTGATTGGTCTATAGTTTGAAGGATCTTGTGGAGAAGATGCATTTTTTTGAATCATAGTTATGTTCGCAGTTTTCCATGATTTTGGAATAATACCATGTCGCAGAGATAAGTTTAAAAGTTTTGAGATTTCTATTAAGGAATTTCTTGGTAAATTTTTAAGCATTAGATTATGTATTTGGTCAGGTCCTGAGGCCGCTTCAGTCTTCAGTCTTTTTAAAGCCAGTATAAGTTCGTTTGGGCAAATAGGATCATTGAAATTACACTGATTGTAATTTTTGAGGTATTCAAAATAAAAGCTAATTATTTCATTATCTTTTTCAGTATCTATTAAATCAGAGTGAGGAGTGATAAAAATAATCCACAAAATCTTTATTTTCTTCTGCATTTGTGATATATTTTGTAAGCTTGGCAACTTAATAAGAATATTTTCACAGAAAAAAAAGCTTAAAAACCCTGTTAATGACACTACCACTTTGTTTGCCAACACTTAAATGTTTAAAATTGGTTCTGAAAATTGTACAGCTGTGTAATTTTAGGTGATACATTCAAAGTTTAATCAGCATGTATGAAACTCTAGGAAAAGAGTTTTAAAGTTTTTTATTTTTAATTCAGAATGTCCAAAATGACCGAATACATAGTTGAAAATTTCAACTCATGAAATCCTTTCCTGATGAAGAATTAAAAGATGGTACTTATCGGCTCTAAAGATATTTAATAATTAGTTTTTTAATAATGAATGTCTACTTTGACAATTAGTCATGTAGCGAAATTTACACTCAAATCTGTTTCAGTATCTGTCTCGAATTTTTATTTAGAAAGCAATGAAACTTTTTAGTTATTCCTTCTTATCAAAAGTACTATAAGCATCACATGTATTTTATCTTGATTTTTCACTAATTTGAGTCTGTTGTCAACAAATTTTACATGAAATTTCTAAAATTATACTTTAAAATTTCAGCTATTGAATTAAATTCTTTTTGTATTCCTCTTAATAATTATTTTCTACAATTACAACTTCAATTTTAGAATGTTAAAAATACAGGTATTTCACACGTTTTATGAATGATGACTTTTATTAAAAAAATCAACACATTCATAAATCTTTAGGACAAAAGGTCTTGGTAAAGTAGTCATCAAAATTGTATTTATTTGGCAAAATAAAATTTTTGATCAAATTTCATTTTTCAAATTTGATCAAAAGATTTTGGAAGCGCAATAATATTTCAAAGCTTTATTTATAAACTTTTGAAAAAGGATCGCAATTTCAGAAGATGCATTGAAATTTAATTGCACATTTAAAATGATTTGATCAAACTTAAACATTGAAATTTGATCAAAACATTTACCTAACCTTTTATTTTTTAGTTTTAAGTTTAAAAGATAGTAAGATAAAGACCCCGGACAGTTTGGAGTGATCGCTGAATATCTTTTTCAGTCCCGCGTTGAATAATAACAATAATTTTTATTAGATATAAATTAAACATTAAATCTCACACTAAATGATCTTCATTTTTTCCAATTATTTTTTATTACTTAACATGATCGTGAGATTGTTTTTGCATTCAGTGAAAGTGAAGACTTTTTTGCTAAAATTTCAAAAAAAGTTGTGTTTCGCCTATCAATTGTCCGTTTTCCAATTATTTTCAATGAGCATCTTTTATAAAAAAATTAAAAATTTTCTAGATTTTTTGATATTCAAATTTACACAAAAAATTTCTTTGATTTTTTTTTGATTATTTTTTATTTTTAAATTAAACTGAGTCAAATAAAAAGAATCGGGAATCCATCAGGCAGAATAAAGGAAAAATGAAATTTCTTTCATTCCAGGTAGTTATTATTGCGGAAAAATGATATTCCCAGGTGGTTGTTATGGAAGCCAAGCAATGTTGGACTTTTTTTGAAAAATTAAAAACAAAAATTCGGACATGGGCTTTCGAAGGGTTTGTGAATTTCGTTTCAATTCAGAAAAACTTGAATAACTTTTTAACTAAAAGAGATATTTTAGTTCTCTAAAATGCTTAATTATTAGCAAATCTTCTTAATGCAGAAAATTAAGTCTGCAAAATACTCTGCAATTTTCTGCATTTTGCACCCCATTAAAAAGTATTCCAATCAAGTGTGCTATTGCATTGCAAAGTTTTTGCAGTCATATATTTTAGGATTAAGCAAAGTTGCATAACCATAAAGTATTTTACAGAACTAAATTATCTCTTTTAGTAAAAAAGCTATTCAAATTTTTCTGAATTGAAACGATCTAATTGAAATGAACTTGACAACCCTGCTTTTGAAGAAAATAAATATTTAATGATTCCTATATTTTATGTAAAGTAATGTATATTGGCAATTCAAAAATTGCCAGGCAAGAAATCTCAAAGTTAGACGCGAATTAGAATTAGATTAGCTGAGACCATCACTGAGCGCGATCTTGGTGTAATGGTGAATAACAAACTCAAATGGAATGATCAAATTGATCAAAGCTGTGTTATAAAAGCCAATAACATGTTTGATATGCTCAAGAAAACATTTGAGTTTTGGGATGCTCAATCATTTTTGCAATTTTACAAAGCAAATGTTAGACCCGATCTTGAATACTGTGTGCCTGCTTGGAATCCTGGTCTGGGTTACTTTTATTACACCACGAAAATTCTTAACTTAACAAAATTATCTTTTGTTTGTGTCCAAAATATAACGAAAAAAGCAATCGTAATAAAAGTATATTTTATTTATTCAATATGTGTAATAAAAATAATTAAATATCTGATAATAGTTTTCTAAATAAACTTAAATAAAAATCTACAAATAATAATCTACTCATCATCTGAACTTGATAATTCATCACTATCTGATTCATCTCTTGAATTCTCGTCAATTTCTTTGTCTTTTAATTTTTTTTCTAGCTTTGAGAAGTCAAGTACTTGAATCGTATACTTTACATATGTATCGATCGAAATGTCCTTATCGAGTAGCATTTTCTTTATTTTTTTTTGATTTAACAAAAGAGCGTCTTTTATTATGTAAAGTTTCTTTCTCGGTGGAGGTCGCTCATTATTGAGTGCTCCAATATATTTCAAACTTGACTCTACTTCTTCAGCTTTGAACTTTGCTACAACTTTGTAAATGTCAGGTCTAGCAATACTAAGATGAGAATTTAGTTTATAGTTGTACCCCTCTAAATTGTTATTCGTTCTGGGTGTATCTTTTGTATTAAAATGGTTCCACATTGCTAAATCAAACGAGCCTTCATAATAAGTCCCAACAAAATAATCCATAAACTTCTCAGTGTTTGGATTATCTGGTCTCAGCGAAAGTACTTTCTCAAAATACTCATTAACTTCATCAGTTGGGATTAATGCTAAGCTACAAACCATTTTAAACTATTTAGTCATATTTTCGTCGTTTTGGTAATTGGTTTTGGAAGATTTTAAACCCAAATTGTTGATTTTTTTCATCAAAGACTACACAAAATGGAACAAACAACCCTTAGACTCAATGTCAATAAAATTTCTTTAAAAGAGTTGATCGATGCTAACTCAAAGTCGGTCATAATAAATTTTGGATCAAGTACTAGATTCAATGATTTTGATTCCGATTTGAGCAACCTTTCACTTTGCACAGCCAGTTGATACTTTTCTTATTGACTCTTTGACGTTTGAATAGATATCCATTTAGACACAAATCGTGAGCATCATGATTAGGATTTTATTTTTCCATTACAGCTTTATTAAACCAATTTTTTGGGATATATTCGATTTTATTATCCATCATTTTTTTCCAAGTGTTAATTATTTAAATTTTTTTTCTTTAAGTGTTTGGAAGTTTCAAAAAATTAATTGTTAGAAAATGTAACAGAATACATGTGTAACAAAATTATTTTTTGAAAATTGCACTCTTTTTTTAAATATTACAAATTGTAATAAATTTCTCTTTTAAAATAGTGTAACAAAATTATCGTGACAAAAGTAACCGGGACGGGAATCCTTATTTATAAAGGGTTATATTTCGACTAGAACAAGTACAAAGACGAGCAACGAAACTTGTCCCACAGATAAGAAGTTTGAATTATGAGTCAAGGTTAGCTAATTTAGGATTGGAAACTCTAAAAGAAAGGCGAGAGCGTGGAGATCTGATTCAATTTTATAAAATTCGAAGCAAATATAATCATGTCAAATGGCATTATGATGCGGAATTTATGAATTCAGTTAATAATGAAAGACCAAGTGGAGGAGTAAGGGGAGCAAAGCATCGCATTCGCTCTCAGCTAACAAAATGTGAAGCAAGGCGAAACTCTCTATCTAACCGAGTAGTGAACAAATGGAATGTGCTGCCAACGTCAGTTGTCACAGCAAGTTCGATTAACCAGTTCAAAAACAGATTGGATAATGTCCGTAAAAATAATAAAAAATGAAAAGTCTACTATAGTGGGACTACTTTAGTCTTCCTGCTTTGTCATTTTAGATTAACTAAATTGGCCGTAGATTATTAACAATTATTATTATGATTCCTGATTTTCACACTTTAAATAAAAATTCCGGACTTGGTCTTTTTTTAATGACTTGAACTTTATTTTGGGACTTTTAAACAACTCAGTTTTTTTATCATAATTCTACTCAAAATTCTTAAGTTCAATCATTAAGAAATGATTCAAGAAATTTAAGCTATGATTTTAGTAATAGAGATTCAATACCAAAAAAATTAAAGGAAAAAATCATTTGGATATTTTTACTCGGAATCAATTAATAGCTTTGTGATCAAGAAATCAATCATGATATTTTCGTCATTTGAGCCTTCAATTGCATTGTATTTAATTTTAACCTGAAAAACTCATTAGATTAGAAAAAAACTTAGATTGGTTCAATAATTGAAGTAGATTTACTTACACTTATTATTGGAAAGAGAATTTTTTTCACCTCCTTATTATTGACCGATTTTGCTAAGTGTTTTAACTTTCCAAAACTTAAATGAAATGCGGATCTTAATTAATTTAATGTTATATATATTTTAAAATTCAGAATCATTATGATCATTAAACACCAGAAAACATCTAAAAATTTGATCTTGTCTAAAATTTATTTTTTAAAAACAAAAATATTAAAAAAACTAATTACAATTTTTCTTTATATTTAAAATAAATTAATCAAAAAAATGCTTAATACTTTAAAAAAAAATGAGATAGATAAATTCATTCAAATAGCTGTTTCCATCGGCGGCGGCTTATTCGCATCAGCATCGAAATCGCTAGACTGCACATCTACATCATGACTCTGATTAACTTCAACATGAGTTTTCAGAGTGCGTGGATTAAAGGCTGGAATTTTTTTGTTCTGTGCTGAATTTACCTGAATAGCAGGAATGCGCTTGGCTTCTTTAACATTATCCCTATTCACCAATAAACTAGCCGAGGTAATCAACTGCGCACTCATTAGCGAGTCTGTATCATCCGTGTCGCTCGGATGATGCAATGGCTTAAACTGAGACAACAACTGGGGCGGGTAGTTTTTAGGTGGCGGTGGAGCAACTTGAGGTCTTGGCGAAACCGCCGGTGCATTGCTTCGCTTCATCAGCACTGGTCTGGCAAAAGGTGCATGGGATGCTAAATTTGACAAATTTTCATATTCGGATGATTTTGGTGACACACTATTAAAAATAGTAGCATTGGTAGCATTGGCCAAATGAGTGCCATTTTTTATAGTCGATGTATTAATCTTATTTGTCAGCAATCTCTTTGAATCCATTAGATCTTCATCTGTGTCGTTCATAGTGTTGTTCATTAGTTGATCATAAGAGGGCTGGTTGGCAATTTTGCATCCTTGTTTCACCAATTTAGCATGTATGAACTCCTTTTCCAAAATTTCCACATTTTCGCTCAAATTGCTTTTGGGCGAGACCGATTTTGATTTGAACCTATTTGAGTCAAGCTTGCTGACCGCGGTCTCTTCCGACAATTCATCACTGATTGTGTCATTGGCCTCATCCAACTCACCATACTTAATCGGACTAGCATCAAAGTCATGATACTGAACTGATTGGTTAAGTTTGGTCTTAAAATTTGAATAGTTCGAGTCAAGACCAAGAGTATTGAAAGTTTGACTTGAGGACGAGTTTTGGCTCGAGCAGTCTTGCAAGATGTGCTCGATTTTTTTTTGCTTTTTGTTCATAAAGTATTGATTGCGTTGGCTATTGTAAATACCTGTACTCCTAGACGCGGCATTGATGCTGCCCTGTTCATCTAGAGAATAGTCCGAGCTGGCGTATACATTGTTGGTTGTCTTGAGTGTTGAAAATCCACTGTTGATCATGTGACGATTGGTTCTGGCGCTTGTCCTAAGTGTATTTTGTCTATGAATGTGTTCTTTTTTTCTCTTGCGTGACTTGTAGATGGACAATAGTGATAGAATAATGATGCATAGGATAAGTGCGGCCAATGCTGCTATAGCAAACGCAATTTCGTCTTTGAAACGAAAGGCTGCGCCGGTAAATACCGGATCTTTTTCACAAATAAAAGGCAATTTTTGGTCACAATTGAGCGACGACGTGCCAAAGTCGTCAATGACTGAGCAGGCTTGGTTGTCGAAAAAAGACTCTGTATGCAGCCACATCTTGCGATAGGACTGGGTCTCGTAGTCGAATTGGGATGAGCGAGCCAGCTTGCGGAATCGCGGCAGCTTGATTGGAGCCACAGTCTCTCTGGCAAGTCTTGATTCAAAATTTTTGCACACCACTCTAGCCTCATTATAGCTGACATAGGATCCAATGTAAGTGTAGCATGTGTCATCAATCAGCGTCCAACCAAGCTCACACTTGCCATCTCTCAGCTTAAACTCATCAACAGCGGGTTGGTAAAAAATTTCGAACAAAGTCTCATTATCATACTTGTCTCTGATCCTGGCCCTAATTTCACTGTCCACAACACTTCCCCAGTAGTTATAGGTGGCGTTTATGACGCCCGAGTGCGCCACTTGACCATACATCTTTTCTTTTTGGTAAGTGCTGGTAAATTTATCAAAATGCAGTGATTTAAATGGACCAAGAGTAGTAGTGGTGTAAAAATTTTGAACATATTTTACTACTAGTGGATCTGGCAAAGCTGTGAGCTCAAAGTCATTGTCCTTATTGAACATGTAGTTCGAGTAATAGACTTGTTTGTGAGATGCGGCCACCATTGTTGACCTGAAGCGGTTGGCATCTTCCAATTCATTTATTATGCCATAGGCGTAGTTGTATCTGAATAGGTTGAATGAAATGTCTTGGCTGCGCGGCGTGGACACATTTTGGAAGCCTTTGGTCATCAAAATTCTGGCTGCTTTATTGTAGATTATTTGATTGCGTGTGAACTTGGATACCAGGCCCGATACTGATATGAGATCGGTACGCGGCGTCTCGTTCTCTAGAAATAGGTTCTTGTCAACTAGAACTTCGTTATATGGCAAGTTCAAGGGACCATTGATGTCGAGGACAGTGCCATTTTTGTTCGAATAGAACAGATTGTTGTAGATTATTGAATTGGTTATGAGAACACCGGAACCGGAGTAGATTTGCATGGCACAACCGCCGTAGTTGTTCGAAATGTAGTTGTTGCCAAAGTAAAATTTGGGACTGTTTTGTATGACCAAGTCGACCAATGGTTGACTGCTGGTGTTAAAGTATTTTACGCCATTTGACACAAATCTATTTCGGACTATGTACAAATTTGGATTTCTTTCGCCAGCGCTCATTAAATTCACAGCACCAAGTTGGTTGTTGGAAAATTCCGAGTCGGACAATTCAATGTAAGTGTCGCTAAGCAAGTATTGGGAAGTGGGAAAGAGCAATACCTCGGCCACAAAGCCATGATACTCTCTGCCAGGACTGGCGCTCATAAAAACACTCAACGAGTCTTCTTGACTCAAATAAAATTTTTCCAAATACTCCACTTGACTCGAATTGGTCAACGATTGCATGAGACCATTTAGATTGAATTTGATGCCCGAGTATATTTCCACTGTATCATTCAACACTGTGTTATTTACCAGAGAAAATTGCAAAAATCTCAGCCCAATTTTTGCCTTAGTGCCAAAAGTGGAGCTTAGACGAGCGCGAAATATTTTGCCACAGTCACGTGACACACTTGAATATCTATAGAATAGAACAATGCGCTGTTCCAAGTCATAGTATTTGTGCGGGTCACAAATGTCCACTAGAGAGAACAGACTCGAACTAGATAGGGCATTTTTGGTCAGTATTTTAAAGCTTGACTTTTGATCAGTGGTTTGAGAATTCATGTGAAGACTGTTGACCGCGTAGCCCAGCGATGAGCTGATACTGAGCTTGTTAAAAATGCTCGTAGCTTTGCTTTGCATGAACTCCAGGCCGTGAAAACTGCTATTTCTGATGTTACAATTGCTGATTAGGGGGTTGCGGTAAATTAGCTGAACTGATGGTTGGGCTTTGTTGTGGAGCTTGCCAGCTCCGACCAGGTCTACATAGTACATGTAGGACGAGTCTTGCTTGACTTGCTGAAAATCTGCATTCAGAAAAACAGGTCTGTCATTTGGCTCATTGAATTCGTAGACAATTTCGTAGTGACTTTGAGCAAACCGAATACCACCCCATGCATGCTCAAATTCTGCTTGTAAATTGTATTCACCACATATTATGTATGTGTACTGGCCATTGTTGCGGCAAGACTTGAAATTAAGATTGGACAAAGTGTCACATTCAGATAATTGAGACTCGCCACCTTGACAAACAAAACTTTGATTCCATACAGCTGGCTGATATGTTGGATGAAAATAGTAGTAGAACGATTTGACCAGTGGATTTCGGTACTCTTTGTTCATTTGTTTGCAGACTATTGACGCAGTTTCCAGCGTAAATTGAGGATCACATGTAAATGTCCAAGAGCGAAGTGTTTCATTGTAGATTTGGAGAAAACCTTCGTTCTGGTCAAGTCCGTCAAAAAAGCGGATTTTCAAACTTTGATCAAAAGAACCCTCAGTTAAAAGAACCCGAGGTTGAATTTTTTTTACCGGCCTCATTTTAATATAGTCATCTAGCCGCCCCGAAGCTCTTAAATCACCCAAAACTAAAATACCCACATTCGGATAGAACTCAATCTCCACCCCAGGATTGATGTATAGCGTAGCTCCGGGCAAAATGGTTAAGTCGGACACAACCTGATAGGCCATTGGCAATTTAGTAAGAGTCAAGTCTTGTTTCAATATTCCGCCAAGTACATTTTCTCCATGAAAAACAGTCTCATCCGGAACCCTTTTGGAAAGAGAGTACTGGACCTTGTCACTTATAAATGGCAAAAAATTCACAATGGCATGATTGTTCCAATTTTTAAAGTCAAATATTCTAGTGCTTACCACATTTGAGTCACTAGAGCCCCAATAGTTGTAGCTGGCATCGATGGTTGTGTTCAAAGTATTTGTAGCCAATGCACCCACAAGCTCATAGTCTAAATTTGGATTTTCAAAAAAATTTTTGTTCATGGTACAATTTTGGATGCCGCGTAAAGCGACAGTGTATGAAAAGGGATAATTTGGTATGAGAAGCTGGGACAAGTCGCGTGATTGAATGAACTGATGTGGCTTGGTATTGCCGTAAATTTCGTTCTCAACCAGAAGACTTGGATAATCGTAGGAATTGTCCGCATGAGATTTTGCTTCCAAGTCAAATATAAAACTGGCTATGTTGTCATAAATTCGATTTGAATAGATAAAAAAGTGTTTTTCACTACCACTTAGTTTTACTAGGCCTAGTCTACATTGGTTATCTGTGAACAAATTTTTTGTTATGTTTATTTGGGCGTAATAGCCGTCTATACTTAGCTCGAATAGGCTATTGAAAGAAAATTGATTGTTGCGAATGTTGAATGTGTGGGTTAAATTTTGGTAGTGTTTTTTGATGGCATATCGGTAAAGTCGCGGAAGGAAAATTTTTAAAATGCTTTGATGGTTGTTGGTAAATTTATTGTTTCGTATTTCATAGTTGAATATCGAGTTTGAGTATTCATGATAGCGGTAAATAGATCGAATTCCACCAAAATTGCTGTCAAATAAACAATTTTCAAATGTGATGTTTATTCGGCTAAGAGGTCCTTTTTTAACATTTGGTACCAAGTCGTATATTTGATAGCCACTCTCAGCTATTAAAGAATCGTCTTTGTTCGACTCTGTTAGAGAATTCATCTCATGGAATGTCAAATTATAGACCCTAAAATCGAAAAGAAAATAAATTAAAAAATTTATTTTTTATATTTTTATTTGTGAATAATTTAAAATATTAAGCAAAAAAATAAAGAGAAATTAATTTTTTTAAACTTTTGGGGAAGCTTTTTTTTTCTTTTTGACTTCTTAACTGCTTTAGTTTAATTTAATTAAATTAACCAATTTTATTGAAAAGAATGCCGCTTTATCTATAACAGGATAAATCTTTTTAATTACAGTGCTTTACTTTAAACCGCAGAACGTGTAATATTACATCATTTTACCAATTTTACATCAACAATGTAAGATTACATAAAATTGCATCAATTTTAGAATGTAATTATTAATTAACGTAAAATGATGTAAAATTACGTAAAATTACGTTATAAAGTTATAAAATATTATTACGTTTTCAAGTAAAATACAAAAAAAATGCTGACGTACTAAAAATACCAATTTTTCGGACGATAATTTGATTTTTAATAAATTTTTTTAGCTTAATAAAAAATTTTTTACGACTTCAAATCAAATATTTTTAGTGAATATTCTAAAAAAGTTTAACTTAGAATACAATTCAAATTTATTTTCAAGTATCCTGTTTTATTTGAAGAGTGCAAATAAAGGAAAAAAAAATTTTTTACCACTTTTGTTTTATTTTTTTTTATAAGTTCTAGATTTTTCACCTCACGACTACGATTCATTTCAATTGTAAGAAATGACAAAATTTTGAACAACTCAGTTGCCGTACTTTATTCAATTTTTGCATAAAAAATTTTCGAAAATTTAATCTAAGATTTTAATTTCAAACTCAAATGTTAAAAATTTTAATTCTTTATTAATTCCAAAACTTAATTTTAGAATCAAAATTTAGATGAATTTTTATCTGACACTCCTATTACTCAAAAATTTAAATTGCTTAATTTATTGAATTGAAAAACAAACAAAAGTTAGTTACTAAAAAATTTTTTAAGTTTCATTTTGTTTATTAATTGTGTTTATTAATTATAAGAGAAAAAATTTTTTTTATTTTTTGATTTTTTGAGAGTAATAGAGCTCGCTTTAAAAAATTTCCTTATAATTTTTTTTCAAAAGCAATTAATTACCTAGGATTTATCTTTGAATGATGAGGATCTGTATTCATCCAAAATATTTGATCATTTGAAGTAAAACTAGAATTGGACACGACTATGTTTGTATAATTGTATCTAAATTTTAATTTTAATTTTTTTTAAAAGAAAAAAAAATCAAAATACCTTTTTCTTAAATTTCCGAATAGATCCAGTGTTTGGTCATAGTGGCGCATCACGATCGAATGTCTATTCGAAAAAAATGTCGAATTATTAATTTTAATTACATTTTCTGGCATCAAATTGCGGATGTAGGTATTAGTCGGATCTTAAAAAAAAATAGAAAAAAATAAAAAACTTTCACTAAAAAAATAAATACTCTTATAGTCATAAACATGTTCAGGTGCTCTCATCGAATAAACAATGAAACTGAGTCGACCAGACTTGTGCGTGGTCACATTGTAATTTACATTCAAAACACTGTAGCTGGTATTTAGCGGAAAATACATAAATGTCTCCGGAACAGACATATTCCACTGTCTAGATGTAAAATCACTGTAATCATTTTGGCACAAGCGCTCACAAAAAAAGACTTGTTCCTCTTCTAAATTTGGATTAAAATCAACCAGTTCAACCACTAGCACTCGATTATTATCTGTTTTAATTTGAATGCTAAACTCAACAGGTCCAAACTCATACTCTGTGTCTGTGTACAAAAAGACCATTTCTTGAGCTCCGATAAACCACTGGTTATCTCTAATCCTGGTCAATTCCTGCCTCACATCTATTCCACGTCTTGGCTGAGCACCATAAAGTCTAACTTTATTCAACAATTCAGCATCCATGTACGGATTTATTTCCAAAACAGGACTGATTAAATTGTTAATGGCATTTAGCTGATTAATTGTAATAAAACCACTTCTGGTAACTAGACCGGGTCCATTGTTTGAACCAAAATTTAAATTATTAATTCCAATAATTTTATGTGGCTGATTGAACACAACTTCAAGAGAGGTGTGCTCATTTTGCTCAAAAGTCAAATTGCTTAATTCATGTCTCAACAGATCGAAATGCAATGCTGGCGCCACTTGACCCTCATTGTAGTCGTATTGACCAGCTTGTTCAAAAATGGCATATTTGAGACTGCTTCGTTGGGAAGCCATTCCGAACCTGATTCCGGCCCAGCTCGGCCTCAAACACTTGAGCCAAACATCGTCATCATGAGTGCACGTGTGATCGGACTGTGATGTGTGCCTGCACTCAAACAAACTTGTGTCCAACCAGTCGCACTGAACTTCACTCATCAAAATAGCCTCATTTAATCTATGATCCCTGAGAAGCTTTTTTGAATAGATGTAAAAATTCGGGTCCACTACCAGACCCATTTGTTGACAGACTATTTTAGAGTTTTGAATAGTCCATGCCTTGTTGCACACAGTGCCAAATTTTCCATTTGTCTCGAGCCTAAGTCGCCCCTCCATTGAATTTCGACCATCCACCAAATCCACTCTGAACGAGCTGCTAAAAGATTTTGGCAAAGTGTCATTAGCCAATTTTGAGCTCGTTTGGTTAACTGATCTGGCAAATCTGATACTTCTTCTAGACGAGGTGAGCTTGACCTGAGCGCCAAAGTGACCATCTATGTGAAGCTCGCCCAAGACTAAAATTCCCACACCATTCAAAAAATTCAGCTCAGTGCCTGATTTGATGGTCAGTTTGGCGCCTGGCTTAACCAGAATGTCATTGACCACTGTGTATTTATTCGAAGGAAGGACAGAGTTGGCCAAGTCGTAGACTCCGCCAAAGTTTTGCGTAGAGTAAAGATTGAAGTCAACTGGCGGACGCAGATCACTACTTGACTCAAAGAACCACAGCCTTTCGTTGCATGAAAAAGGCCAGTAGATTATTTGAGCCAGATTGGAGCGGTTGGAATTGTCAAAAACAGCGTTGCGTATCTTGAGCCACTGTTGGTTGCACTTTTCTTTGTGGGACATAAAATAGTGCAGATCGTAGACAGGCTGTAGCGAGGCAAACCAGTTGAAGCTGGCATTTATGTGGCTTGTGTAGTTGCCGAGACCAGTGGCTATTTGAACTCTGCTCTGCGGGTTGTCAAAAATGTTAAAGTTAATTCTTATATTTTTGGATGAAATGACTGCGACAGCGCTTGGTGAACTCCTCGGTGCCAAATTGTCATAGGGCTCAGAGATGAAATTATTTTCAAATCTATTGAAAGTCACATTTACAGATTGAGTTTGCATGTCGGCCAGATTGTTCGAGCCGATGTTGACACAATAGCGGCCCGAATTGAGCCGGAATAAATTGTTGGTGATCAATAGGGACACGTTGCGGCTCATCGAGTACCGCGAACTATTGGCCGTGATTAGCATGGCGCCTTTTTTGTGATTCTGAAAAGTGTTATTGGTAACAATTCCAATCATGTTTTGCAAGTAGTTTATTTTGAGGCCGTTCAAGCGGTTCGAGTCAAATAAATTCCAAGAAATGTTCAAATTGGTGAAAAAAAAGGTCCTGTTTAAAAACTGCTTGAAGCCGTGACTCGGCGTCAATTGAACATACCATCTGTCCTGCTCGCAGCTTTCTATAACCAGACCATTTTCTTGATTATTGGAAATGATGGTCGAGTTTATGGTTATGTTTGACTGATTGCAGTAGGATCCGATGTGCACACCGGCCAGCATGTTCGAATCAATTGTCGAACTGTTAAGAGTGGTATTCTGGAACACATTGTCAAATTCTTGGTCTACATTGTAATTGATGTAGATTCCGTACAAAGCGTTGTTGTGTATTCGGGAATAGTTGAACTCTTTTAGGCCTCCCGAATACGTGATGTTTATTCCGTTCATGGAATTGGACAAAACTTGACTATGGTACAAGCTGATGTCGCCTGCGCCTGCCTGCACATGTAGACCGTTCAAATGATTGTGCGAAATTAGGGTTTCGTTTAGCTGGACTAGTGAGTGCAGATTTGTAGCGTTGATTCCATTGAAAGAATTGTTGACAAATTGGGAATTTTTGATCAATAGGTCGGCACTTTTGCTCGGACCTATCATGGCATACATTGTTATTTCGTCCAAATGAGTGTAAGGACAGGCTATTCGAGTTTTGAGATTGTTGAAATTTTTTTCGCTTATTTTCTCGCTTAGTTTCAGATTTTGTTCTTTTAGATTTTTTTCCAACTCATTCAAAGTTTTTATTCGGTCCGAGTCAGTCAGCTGATGCAGAGGCAAAATTGGCAAATGTTTGTACAAAGGCATGCCTGGGTGGCTGGGCGGCGAGTACCTGAACAAATTCTGCTCGTAAATCATCTGATTTTCTTTCATTTGCTCCCATTGATGCTCCAGTTTGATTTTTTTTATCTCTACTGGTTGGAGGTCCCGGCCACTCGGAAAATTACACTGATACTTTATTTTGACAAACATGTAGTTGCTTTTGGAGAAGATGGCCTCGGGTGTTTTGCCATTTTGAAAAGTGTAGTTGGCAATGAGAGCATTTTTGTCGGTCTGGCCATCATACACCTCCAGCCAATAAGTTGAAAATTGACTTAGAATTTTTATTTTCTGAAAGTGAAGAGTGATTTTCATCTGAGACTCAGTGCTGAATGTTTTGGTGCACTCGTGGACATAGTTGGGATTTTTGTATTTGTAGTAGGCCGGAAAGCTGAGCGGGTTCTGCGAGTCACAGTATTTAATGTAGCGATTAGTGAAGTATTCTTCTTGTTCTCGCTGGCTCCAGATTGTGTTGTTGAACTCGTATTTAAGGCCGTCTCCAAAGTTGTCTCTAGAAATTACATTAGACATTTTGATATTGCCAAAACGGGTCTTGACTACGATGCCGTGTCCTCTGTTGTTGCGAAAAATACTGTTGGTCAGAGAGCCTGGTGCCTCTATGTTCGAGTAGTTTAATCCATTTCCGATTGAGTTCTCAATTGTTATGTTGTTGAAATTTGGGGCGTATTGAAACACAGTGATTGCCGAACTTGGCAAAAAATCATACTTGGGCTTCAAAGAATTTTTGTTCCGGATCAGTCCGGCAAAATTTATGTCAACAAATTGTAAGGTCGATTGAGATACGTTGTAGAAAACGCTCGTATAAACTTGGATTTTTTTAAAAGGAGCATGTTTTTGGAAGACTATGCCCCCCCAATTTGACACAGATGACACTACCTGATTGTCAAAACCTTCACAAACAAGGCCAACTGAATTTTGTTTTTCTTAAAAAAAATATTTTTTTATTGATTTGCTTTTTTGATCACTAAAATAAAAAATAAAATTTTAAAAAGATTTTATATTGTTCTTTCTGAAAGTAAAAATGGTCAATGTTGAGGGCGTCGAACTACTAAAGTCGCTTCTGCCAGACTCATCAATGCATTTATTCAATTAATAGAATCAAATTTTTTAAATAGACTCAAAAAGAATAAAATTTAAATGCTAGAATAGTTATTCAAATTTTAATTTAGGGTTTTTTGATTTCGTTTTATTTTTATAAATTTAAACCTAATGAAGCATTAAGTACGAGAGCTCTAATATTTTTAATCAATTTATTCTAGAAGCCATTTTTACTAAAATTTAAGTTAAAGTCTGATACTATATACACAGTAAAAATTTATGACTAGACTTTATATTTATCCTTAAGCTTTAAATATATTGTATTATTCCTAAATTATATTTTTTAAATTTTGTAAAATTTTTGATATTCTGAAATTGAGTACGAGCAAAAATATGAAAAATTCAAAACAAAAAAAAACGACTGAATAAATATTCCATTAACTCATTCAGTTGGCACTAAAATCCGAAAACCAAAGTTGATCAAAATAAACTCTTTAAAAAATTTGTTAACTATTATTATCTAAAGTTTAAAGAAAACTTATTTAATTTTTAATTTTTTTTAGTTTAAATTATGTGACAGAGAAATATCAACTTAAAAAGAACTGTCACAGAAATAATTTCTTGTCACCTTATCATTTATTATTTGTTTCTTTCCTGAACCGTGCAATATATTTTCAATAATTGTTTAATAAAATTGACATTTTTTCTTTAAAAAGTTTTAAAAAGTTTTTTTTTTATTTAATTTAATTTTTAAACATCGCAAAAAAGATACTTTGAGAAGATCTGGGATTCAATTTAAAAAAAAAAACGGAAAAGAATAGCAACAAAAAAATAATAAATGTTAAACATCTCTATTTACAAACCATGTCTACAACACATCTCAATTTTTGATAAAAAATTTAAAAATTTATTTATAAAGATATTATGCAGAAATTAAAAAAATGGTCAGCATCTTTATTTGTTAACAAAAAATTTAAATTAAAGTTAATATTTTTTCATTCCGGAAAATGTGATCCGAACCGAGATTTTTTCCTCCTGAAAAGTTCAGATGAACGCGAAGGATGTTTTCTTTTTGATTAATTTTTTTATAAATTTTTTGTTATCTTAGGTAATTTTTTTGATGCCATATTAATAATAATACCGTAAACCATTGCGAGAACTTGCGTGGAAAAACTTTTGATTTTTAGGTTTGGAAAAAAGTTGGGAGACCATGGTTAACCGAGGAACAAAAGGCGGAATAAGAGAATTCAATGACTAAAATAATACATTTTCGATACAAAAATATTCTTCATTATTATTTTTTTATCTATTTCTAATCAAATTTAAAAACTTAATTCAAAAAATTATTTAATTAATCGCGTACTTTTTATCAAATATTTTATTTTAATCCTGCAACATAATTAATCAATTTTTTTAAAAAATAATAATACTATTTTTAATTATTTTATTTAATTTTTTAGTTTTTTTATCCTAATTTTTAACCCCGAACCATAAATCAAAAATTTGATTTTTTTTTAAAATTTAATTTCTAATTTTCAAGTTTAAATGCGGGGCCAAATAAGCGTTTTCGATTTTTGACTCAGCAGAATTGCGGGTTTTTTTACCTCTAACGCGGCGTCAAAAAGTCCATTTTTATGCATACATTACAAGGGAGCCGATGTTAACATGGAGTCGATGGTTCCCTAAGCGTACACTAAAACCTAAGAATCAAAAGTTATTCCAATTTTCATAGAATTTTTTTATTTATGAGAATTTCAATGAACATACCTATTTTCTAGTCAATTTAGAATTTTTCAAATCTTTTTTATCTTTATATTAATGAATACAAAAATTTTAGCTCTTAAAAAAATCTTTAACCAAAAAAAAATTAAATGTTAACTTAACTTAACATTTGTTAAATCTTAAATAAGGGGTGCTATTTTTCGTGCTTCTTAAGTTATTTTTTCTGCTACAAAAATAAAAATGATATTAAAAAAAATTTTATGTTTATTTTTTTTGATATAAAAATTAATGTCAATGATATTTAATTTTGAGCCCGTATAGCCGAATGGTTTGCGTATTAGTCATGCAAGCAGAGGTGCGAGGGTTCAAAACCTGCTGAGGGTGAAAAAATCTTCAAAATATCTCTGCAGTACGGGGCGAATGTTTAAACCTCTTTCATCATAAAAACAAGGGCACCAGTTTCGACTGGGTAATAATTGCGGTGTAGATGATCAACTCGATGCAGTAGCCTCTGTGTCAGATCGTAGCCGTTGGTAAAAAAAGATACTTGAAAAGAAGATGAGCGCCTCCCCATTATCCACTAGGATAGAATAGGGTCAATTATTATATATTAAATTTACATAATACAATTTTTTTTACTCTGATATATAAATAAACAAATGAAAAAAATATAAAAAAATATTCAATTAATTAACTGGCTCTTTAATTCATATTAGTTGTTTGACCTTAGTTTTTTTTAGGCGGTCGACCTCTACCGCGTTTAGTTGGTAAATTACAGTTGATTTCTTGTAATCAGATTCTCAACATCATCTCAAATAGAGAAAAACTATTCATAAATTTGAAAAAAAAATGAAGCTTGAATTTTGATTTTTATGAGTATTATCTACTTACCAAATAATCTTTTTATTTTTTATAAAAAAAAATTATGTATTTTTTTAAGGTATCACTTGTATGAAATTTAATATCTATTTTTTATTTTTTTTTGTAGCGGAAGAATGAATTTTTGTATCATCATAAAAAATAAGTGTAAAATAAATGCCAAAAAAAATGATCTCTTTTGCTCTCAATTTTATTTCCATGTCTCAGTGACATAAAATTTTTACCAATAGTAAGAATAAATTATTTAAATAAAAAAAATTACCACAGACTGTAAGTCCCAGTTCGGGATTCCTAGTGCCAGCACATTCGAATAAATTTTGTTCAGTACCATTACATTGTGGCAAAAAAATTTTCATATGACTTGTTAAATTGTTAGTCGGTGAATAATTGTAAAAGGTTCCGTTCGAAAAGCCCAAACTCTTACAGGTAACATTGGCATCTGCTTCTGTCCAGTTAAATTGTGTGCTGCAGACGTAATGCCACTTGGAGTTGTACAAAACCTGTAATTTCCCGTCCAGTACACTCTCGCCTTCAACCAAACGAAATCTGGTCTCGCGAGGACTTGTTCTACGAGTCTCATTCAATGTTTGATTTGTTGCCAAGTAGTCTTGGTCATTAAATTTGCTAAATCTGATGCGGTTTAGTTCGGTGCCGTTGGCTACCAAAGTGCCATACACGATCAGCTGTCGACCCTTTGCCAGCCGAATTTCACTACCGGGTTCAATTGTCAAACGAGCCTTTTGGCTCACAATCACGTCATCGCTGGCTAGAAAAGGACTATTTCTGGCATATAGGACCAAATCATCGTTTATTTGCGGGCTCAGGATGGTAAAACTTTGCAGCCCACTGATCCCTATTGTATTTACAATCAAAACTAGCAAAAGCCTCAGACACATTTTATATACATAATTTAAATGCGGTGCTAAAAATGCTAACTTGTTCGTGAATAATACGATTACAAGAACTGATTCATTTCAGTCAATTTATCTAAAATTAAATTTTTTTTTTATTTGATAAGATAAGAGTTAGCGAAATAAATAATTTAGAAACAAAATCATAATTTTGTTAGGGACAAATGTAGAAAGCTTTTTTGTGATCATCTAACCCAATTTGTTCTCAATGCATATTCGGAAACATTAACACGTTTGTTGAAAACTTTTCATAAATCATAGATCGGAAAATTTTATTAAAATGATTTTTTTCCAAGCGAATAAAACTAAATTTGAAATTTAGGTTAAACAAGCTAAGTATTTGACAACGCACACACAAAATGAATAATCAATCTATCTAGCATTAGGTCTAGTTAAAACTCACTCATTTATTTGAATCAAAGTAAGTTGTAGCCTCCGGCTTATCCATGTCCAATATTAATAAATTGATTCTAATTCACTTTAAAAATAATTGAGAATTTTCACACGACCTGAGCATTTTATGAAACAAAAAACGACTATCATAAAATTCTTCCCAATATGGTATCTTTTTTATGAATAAAAATATTTTAAAATTTGATTTTTTTTTAGAATTTTCAATTAAAATATCTTACCAATTTTTTTTTGTTTTTCATCAAAATAAAGCTGAAAAAGACATTAGCTACTCTTAAATTGACTTCTTTTTAGAATCATAAAATTTAAAAAATTTGACAATTTTATGTCTCCAAGACTAATTTTTTAATTTTTGTCAGCTCACTTTTTAAAACTATCGAATTCGATAATTTGGTCTATCTCTGATCAAGTTATTCGAATTGTGAGATTCTTCCATGTAAATAAATCTAGCATTTAAAAGAAACCTAATTTTTTTTATTTTTATGATATTGATTTTATAAAATGCTCAATTTAAAAAATTCAATATAATTTATATTTTTTATTAAATAAATACGTAAAGTGCGTAAAATTAAAAAAAAATTCTCTGATAATTTTTTTAAGACCAAAAATCAATTAATAGACAAAAGCTATACAAATGTTATTCCTTGTCTAAATGACGTCAATATAAACTTTAATTTTTGTTTTCTTCTTGGGAAATATTTGGTTAAGAGAAAAAATTGAGTCTAACCTGACATATTCCTTTGTAACATTTATTTGTTCTTGCATTCGTTCCTAAAAAAGAACTTAAAAAATAGAATAACTTATTTTCACGTAAGATGCGTGAATTATATTGTCGTATCTTTTGTGAAAATAAGATTATATTGATAGATCAATTATATTGACACTTCTCATGACTTGCTGAAGTTTTTATTTACATTATAAAATTCTTACATGTAATTTTGGACATAAAGTTATTATTTATTTATTTGTTTTCTGTACCGAGCTAGAGCTCCTTCAAGATAAGTTATAAAATATAAAATCAAAATACAGTAAAAACCTTTAATTGATTATTATATGCAGGACGTGCAAGGTTGCTGACACATCGAATAAAACTACAATTCAGAGATAATACTAAATTATGTAAAAGCTCAACCATAAGGAAATAAATATTATTAAAAAATATTTTGACAGTCAAATAAATTTCTTGACAGTAAATTAGTAATTTTGAAAACACAAGTAATATTGGCTCATTGATTAATTGATTTAAAATTTTCATGTATAATTGCCCATTAAAACTAACATTCCCTTTTTATAAAATTAATAAAATAGCGTAAAACCTTTTGTAATCTATAGCTATTTCAATTTAACTTTTTTAATTTTCATTCTTTTTTAATCCTTTTTTCTCTTTTTTATTATCTTATTTAACTTTTTTATAAATTTTTTTGTTTTTAATATTTTTATTCTGAAGGGGTATTGGCTCGGTACAGATTTACAAATAAATAAATAAATCATTACTTTCAATTTGTCTATTTTAATTGTCTTTTATATTAAATTTTAACTTATTTTACTTTTATCATATTTTTTCTTTAAATTTTTATTTTATTCATTTTTTTTTAATCTGAAGGAGCTTTGGCTCGGCAAAGATAAAACAAATTTATAACATTAAATAATAAATAATAATAAAACTAAGAGTAAAAATTGTTCGCTATATTTTGATTTGGAACCATTGGACCCGTCTATTCCATCTCCTTGTTAGAGATTTTGAATCAGCTTTTTGTGCTCCTTTTTAACTTAACTAAACCTAGTTTAGTGAGATAACTAATCCATTAATCTCTTTTAGTACATCTTCCCCCGCTTTTATAAACCGAATGTTAGGGATCTGTCTGTCCCCTGTGACCACTGTCAGATCACAAATGACCCGAACTATCTTTAGACTACTATTTTATCCAGGTACTAACTGACATTGGTCAGATAGCTGCAACACTCACTTTAAACACACATCACTGTCTCTGATATGCACTTTTTTTAGTCTTCTGGAACTTTTAACCTCGTCGCTTCACTCAATGTCTTTGGGTCCTTCTGTGCTATCTCCTCTTTAGGACATCTAATGTAGCAGCTTTTTGTCCATTTCTAATCGAACTGTTGCTCCATCAGCTATTTATGCTCCTTATGGTTAAGTTGGTTAGAGTTTTTTAAAAAGCACAAGTCCCAAGCCAAAGACTCTTATTTTTTTTAATTTGAGACTTTTAAACAACTCTTAAGCTAGTCAAAAATTGGTCAATTTCTTTTAAACAGGCTGATGATTATTTAAAACTACTCTAGGCAAATTAATGATCCTTTTGCCATGTCAGATATTGAATGAGTAAGCGGCTATGCGAGCAATAGGCAAAAGAAACACATATCCAGTACACCTAACAAGAGAGGCTCTTAAAAGTGTCTTAATTAGATAGCCAGGCAAAAAGAAGAATTTAGGAGCACAACAAGAAAAAACCATCTAAATTTACATCTAAGTTCATTAAAACAAATGAGGTTTTAAAGTACTTACTTATTCAAACACTATTTAGCTGGTGGAACGATCACTCAATGACATTTAAAATTTGATAAACTGTTAGAAAAGAGCAAAATTTGTTTGTAAGCTTAGAAATAGTTTTTTTAAAAAATTGGTTCAATTGAACCCATCCGAGAGCTTTTAGGCTTCGGTTGAGTTAATTAAAAAAGTCCGATTTTCTAAGGTTTATTAACTGGTAGACTAGGCCTAATGAGGCCAAAGTTGAATTAAATCTTAATTTTGTATTCGACCTCGTTTTGAATGTTGCTAGGGATTTTGTTTCCTCTTGAATCGCTTGAGGTCACACGCATATGCTAATCAATAATGAAAAAATCGATTGCTTCTTATCCTCTCTAAAAACCAACTTCCCTATGTGCAAATACCCAGTTCGGTCATTAGCTTCAGCTTCGAAGTAGGCCTTTAAAATATCGCTGTTGATCGAAAGTAAAACTTTGAAATTAAGCTCTCTTTGCTTTTTTTTCTAAATTAATAAAGTATTTCAATAGGTCACATCTGAACAAAAATAGAAAATTTGTTTGACCGATTTGAGTTAAGTTTTAGAAAAAAAAGAGCGTTTTAATTTATTTAGAAACAATTTAGCTTGAGTGTAAGAAGAGAAATTCAGCTAGACTTAAATTCTACTATTTTAGGTGAGTGAATCGATTTTATTCTAAATATTTGTCCGTTAATTGAGAACTAAGATATCCAGCTAAAAATTACAAATACCTGACAAAAATAAATATTTTTGTTCTCCAACTTGAACAAATACTGATGAGTCAACTGATTTCCTGTTTGTTTTAAGCAGGAAGTTTTCTCTCAACAACAAACATTTTCCTACATACATTCATATTCAAATTAATCTGTGTCATCTGTTCTAAAATAGTTTTCTTGATTTGAAAACTGGAGGTCACTTTCAAATAAAATAAAAATAATCCCATAATTTTTTTTCCATTGACATTTTTGCCCATCAAAATAAGCTCAAAATTTTGAACCAATTTTTTGTTTGTTTGCTTTCTCTAGAAAGGATTTAAATTTTTTCTTTGTATTGAAAAAGTCCACACACGTGCAACCAAATTGGCGAGAGAAAGGCTTTAATTACTTGAACTAATGAATTTAGAAGAGAACAATGAGAAGAATTTTGCGTTAATTTGCGTAAATGCTAAAAGTGAAAAATTAAGAATTTTTAAAATTTTTTTACCTAAAAAAATGCTGAAAAAATAAAAAAGGAAAAACCTGTTCGGTTACGGGTTTAGGTTTTTAGTACTTGTACCCGTACCTGTAATACACGTACTCGGATTTTTCAAACCAGATAAAGATTAAATTTTAATTAATACACGTTTTCATGCGTGTTATAATGAGAATTTTAGTACTAGAAGTATAAATGCTGTGGGAGACTTGGGTCTCCAAGAAGTGGCGCACGTAGACGCCCCACTATAACAGTCAGCTATTTTTAGATAGCTTATTTTTACAAATTTTATGAATAAATTTTGTTTTTATATATTTTCTATTATCCTATTTTTAGAACAATTTTAATCTTAATGAGAATTTTAAAAATTAATTTGAATAAAAAAATATCATACTTTTATTTTTGGAAGTTTTTTAATCATGAGGCTGTAATAATTTAAAATAAAAAATACGCTTCAGTTTTTATGTGTCTAAATTAATATCTTAAATTTGATTTTGGTCTAAATTCAATGAAATCAATATTTACTCTTAACATTGTTCTATCAATTAGGGTCTCCGGCAGCATATTCAGTGATCTCTTATCACAAGCTAGATCCTAAATGCTGAAAAATCTTTCTGTGAAAGCACTTGATGTTGGTATTGAAAAACTTTGGTTGCAATTTGGAAACTTGTAACTTGGCTCCAAAATGCTTGGGTTGAATTTTTTAAAATTCTCATTATAACACGTATGAAAACGAGTATTAATTAAAATTTAATCTTTATCTGGTTTGAAAAACCCGAGATTTACGTGTATTTCGGGTACGGGTAGATGTACTGGTAGAAACAGAAATCCGTACCCGAACAGGTCTTTTTTTTGGATCGGCTTGTATGTTCTGAATTAGGTATTCCTTTTTTTAACCTTGTTTTTGATCAAAATCAATGTCTTTAATTTATTAATCAACAATGTTCAAGTTAATAACAAAATTTATAAAATAATTTAAATATTTGTATTAGACCACTGCGTCTCATCCTTGTTGACAGTGTTGTTAGGTTCAATATTTTAAGCCTCTCCATATATTTCAAATCACCAAATTCATTAATGCGCTTCTCTGTACTCTCTCAAGTGTATCTATATTTTTCTTCAAGTATGGATTCCATAACGAGATAGCATATTCAAGATGGAGTCGAGCAAGACTAGAGCACATTTTTTTAATGCTACTGGTATCATGGTTATTGAAACAATTTTTTCTAGAACTCCTTTTGCTCTTGCCGATGTTGCACTTGTTTGTTTACACCATTTCATATCAATTTGCAGAGTTTCACATACTTTGCTATTAAGTAAAGCATTTCTGTTTAGTTGTATAGTAAAATTTTATTCTTTTTTTCAAAAAAACTTAATCTTTATTTGAGAATTTAATAAAAATGAAAAAAAAGTGCAAAAAATTAAAACCATAAAATAAAAGTACAAAATAATTATAAGTTTGGATTACTTCTATACCTAGATTAAATTCTAGTTGTCTTTTTTAATTCAAATTTTTCTCGTAAGACTTAATTTTGCTCAATATCATTCTACTTTTGTAACACGTTGTTTGTTCTCTTTGATTTCTATTCTTTATTGGGACTCTTTTATTTTTCATTAAAAAATAAAAGATTTTTTTATTTAAAGATATTACAGCGTCTTTTGACATTGTGAATTTAAGTACAAAAAAACAAAATAAAAATAAAACGCCAAAACCTTAATTCAGACTGACCAAAACATGCTCTGTAAATTGTAGCAAGTGATACATTCTCTGTACTACCGCTTACAGTTGGGTTGGATTTCTATTAATAATATAATATAAAATCTAAATCACAATGGACTGAACTTCACTGATTTATTGCCGAATTTTGCTGAATCATTATATACGTGGTAAAGAGGATGTTACAATTTACAGAACATGTTTTGGTCTATTCGAATTAAAGCTTTACTTTTCAAAGTTATTCGAAATAATTTTAAGATTTGAGTTTTGCTCTCTTTGATTTAAGCATACTTTTTAATTTTCTATTTTTTAAACTATATCTAGCCATCGCTCCTTCTGATTATAACAGAAATTCGAAAAATAGCTCAAGTTAAAATAAAAGGATCAAAATAAAAAAAATTAAGGAGAATAATTTACCGTATTTCCTCAAATAGAAGTAACCACAAATAGAAGAAACTTGCTTGTATTTCGGTCAAAAATTTTCCTTTATTTGAGTTATTTTTCTAGAGAATATATGTCTTGTTTAAAAGAAAATTTATGAATCATCTCTCATGTAAAACATGCATTTTTCTAGTTTTTAATAGAAGAAAAAAATAGCTATTAATTTCTTTTAAATGAGTCACATTTTGGGAGTGAAAAATTTTCGAATAGAAGAAATCCTTTGATGACCGAACTTTCTTCTATTTGAGGAAATACGGTAGAATTGAGCAAATTATTTAGAAATATGACATGACTTGTGCAAAAGGTTTAAATTATTGATCGGTTCGGAAAATCACAAAAGAAATGGTGATGATGATAACCCTCTTTATTTAATAATAATAAAATTAATAATAATATTAATAATAGTAATATTAATAATAATAATAATAATATTTAATGATAATCTCGTTATCATTTCGCTCCGTTGCCAAGCTTTTATACAATGTTCCAAAAAACGGGGTTGTAAAGTTCATTTCAATTCGATCGTTTCAATTCAGAAAAACTTGAATAACTTTTTTACTAAAAGAGATAATTTAGTTGTAAAATGCTTAATGGTTAAGCAACTTTGCTTAATCCAAAAATATATGTCTGCAAAAACTCTGCAATGAAATTGCACACTTGATTGGAATACTTTTTAATGGGGTGCAAAATGCAGAAAATTGCATAGTATTTTGCAGACTTATTTTACTGCATTAAGCAAATTTGCTTATAATTAAGCATTTCACAGAACTGAATTATCTCTTTTAGTAAAAAAGTTATTCAAGGTTTTCTGAATTGAAACGATCGAATTGAAATGAACTTCACAATCCCCCAAAAAACAAAAAAACACAAAAAAGAAATATAAATTAAAATTATTATCTCATAAGTTGTACCTTAGAAAATAAAAAAAAAGTAGAAAAAAATATTTTATTGTTTTTTTTTTAATATACGAAAAAAGGAAAGAAAAGAACTGAAAAAAAAACGGAATATTATGCAATTATTAGAAGAAATGGCAATTACCAGGTGAATTTAAAGAAAAAAATTCTAAATTTTTCAATGATTCATTCAAACTTTAATCTAAATTATAAGTGCCTTTCAAAGGTCAGAGAACAATTAACAGATTTGAAATTTCTCAATTGAAAACATAAAATAATTATACATCTGTTGAGATTAATCATTAAAAAAAAATGCGAACCCATCAATTTTGGACGAACTTTTACCTTTGAAAGAAATCAATAATAAAATGTTGACAGCTGCAATTTATGACAAAGCTGTGTAAAATTGAATTTTACAAGCCAATGTTACAAAATTTGAAGAACTCTTTTTTTTCTCAAAATAATTTAGGGGTTTAAAGTGACCCCAAGGCGATTTCGAATGAATAGCCTTCGTTTGAGCCAATTTCGATAGGATTAACATAATTAAAGATAAAAAAATTAGGAAAATTCTGGGCAATTTATTCTTTTTAATTTAAACTTAATGATCGCATCACTAACAAAACAAAATCGAAAAATCATTTTTCACAATCTTCCCAACAAATATTATTTATTTAATTTAAGTTTTAGTCCCTTGTACAAATTAAAAATATAATATTAAATATCAAAAAGGAAATTTAAAAGACAATTAAACATCTATGATAGATATTATTATATATATTATAATATCTATATTTGTTATTATTTAATTGTCTTTTAAATTTTCTGTAAAATGATTCTAAAATTAAGTAAAAAATTCAGTTTTGTTATATAAATAAAAATGAAGAAGATTTTTTAAAATACAAGATTTGATTAGATAAAATCAGAGTTTTTTAAAAGTCACAAGTCACAAGTCAGGGCTTTTTTTTTAAAAGTCCGAGTCAAAGACTTTTATTTATTATTTTTTTTTAAAAAAAGTCCAAAAAACTTTTCAATTTTTTTGTTCAAATCCCAAAGTAAATTTTTCTTCAGTTTTAAAAATCAACCAAATAAATTTTCCTGTTTTTCCATTTAAGTAAAGTAATTTTTCTAGGAAAATTATATTTAACGGAAGATCACGAAAATTTGCCCTTTCATCATTTTTTATTGCTTAACATGATAGTGAGATAGTTTTTGCATTCAGTGAATGTGAAGACTTTTTTGCTAAAATTGCAAGAAAAGTTGTGTTTCGCCTATCAAGTGTCCGTTTTCCAATTATTTTCAATGAGCATCTTTTATAAAAAAATTAAAAATTATCTAGATTTTTTAATATTCAAATTTACACAAAAAATTAAAAAAATTTTTGAAAATTTGGACTTTATTTTGGGACTTTTAAAAAAAACTGGATAAAAAAGTATTATTTTGAGTCAGTTAGTCCAGAATTGTTGCATTCAAAGCAACATATATACGCTTAATTTTCTGTTGTTTAATGAATTCTCAATTTATTTATTTTGAGTTTGAATCAAAAATTATTAAAATCTATTAATAAAAATATTAAATTGATACTTAACAATTCAATTCAAAAAATTTTTTAACTGAATCTACTATTTAATAAAAGTGAAATAAAAAAAAATTGTGCGCACATTTAAAAAGCAATTTCATTTTAATATGAAATAAAAAGAAGACTAAAAAATAATTAACCCTTTTGTTATTCTTTAAAGATGTAAAATTACATCAATTGTAGACTGTAAAGTATACGTTATTTAAAAAAAAACTGATCAAAAAAGACCCACGGCCAAAAAAGAGTAACTTTTCGGACAAAAATTTTATCTCAATCAATTTTGATAATTTCATTAAAATTTTTTCAAAACCTGAAATTTTTTAAACAAAATAATAAAATAAACTGAAAAAATGGAAATTTTTGTAATAAAATTAATTTTTCAGTAAATTACCCTATTTTTGAATAAAATTAATTTTTTAATATTTTCGATTTATTTGATAATTTCATGACATACCATCTCAATTAGGTTCAAATCCAGTGATCCAGGTGGTAATCCGGTGATAGACTTCCATTATCAATATTTTAAATATTTTTTTAATTTGATGAATCATCTCTCGATAGCAATTTCAAACAATTTGCCAAAAAATTTTGGAACTGGGAATTATTTGAACAAGAAAATAGTCATTCCTTCATTTCTAAAGGCAGAGACGATATTTAAATTGATCTTAAAGCTATTCATTGCAATTTAAAATGTGCAGTTATTTGTTGGCAAAATACCTTCATGAGTCCAATGATTTCGTGAACAAATCCAAGCGTGATAATTTAAAAAAAACAGTGGTTGCATTGATTAAAGATTGAAATTAAATATTTTAAAATATTTACCAAAATTGTTTTAAATTTAACACTTTTTTTAAGTAAATTTTTTATTTATTTCAAAAATTCATTATGTTAAAAAATTTTACGGGTATTTTAAAAAATGATCTTATTTTTATCCTTTAGCTAGCTTCTTGTTAGAATTCTCGTTTTATTTTTGGAAAATTTATTAAATAGTTTTTTGAATGATTTATTAGTTAGTTTCTGATTTGAAAAAGGTGATTTCTAACTCAATGCTTTTCTTTGCTAATACTAAATAAAGATTGAGTTAACTCTTTCGTCAACTGTTGGCATTTTTAGTACTGTTTGAATTCTTTCAATTGAAATTTTTAAAGCAAATCTTTTGATAATTTTTAGTATTCCATTTGGAATTTTTTAAGTTCTGAGCTTTTCCTTTCCTAGCCGCAGTTAAAAATGGGAAAATAATTTAGTCAACTGAGATTTTTTTCATTAATAGTTTAATAATACATTTATGTAAAAAAGTTAGTTCCATAAACAGAAATGTTTGGCCTAAGCATATTCTCTTTTTGAAGCCCGTATAGCCGAATGGTTTGCGTGTTAGCCATGCAAGCAGAGAGTTCCTCAAAATGAAAAAAATCTTCAAAATATCTCTGCAATAAGGGGCGAATGTTTAAACCTCTTTCATCATAAAAACAGGGGCACCAGTTTCGACTGGGTAAAAATTGCAGTGTAGATGATCAACTCGGTGCAGGAGCCTCTGTGTCAGAAAGTCCAAAGCTTCAAAAGAATTTTGATATTTACTTTAGCCATCGATCATGTCATTCAACATTCTAATCTTTTTTTCTTGAAATTTAAAAAAAATGCATTTAGGAAAAAAGAATCCTTGGATTTCCTTAATGATCGTTAAATAAGTTTCTTAGTATTGTTTTAAAAACTAAATTTTTACTGGTTGCAATATAAAAATAAAATGTTTAAAAATTTATTTTTATATATTTTTAAAATAATCTTGGAGCAAGACTCTAGGTCAGTTTCGAGCGGCAAAGATCCCTCTTTTCAGCCCTCATGTGCGAAAATTTTTAATTAAATTTAAATGTAAAAAAGTTAAATAAATATAAGTAAATAAAATAAAAATAGATTTTTATAGGTCTAAAAAGAGTTTTATTATATGATACAAGGTTGTTCTTTTTCTTTATAAATAAAGATATTAATTCCAAATCAGTCTTTGAAAATTATTAGCTATGATTAGAAGAAAACTCAGTATATGCTCTACAGGACAAGATAATGGTCGGTTAACAAATTCGAATATTTTAGAGATTGAATTTTTAAGCATACTTTTCAAATTTAATATTATTCAAATATTATATTCGAATTTACTAATTTTTTTTAATTTTTTTATTGATTTCCTTTTTTTTAATAATCTTATGACTCTGATGACCTTTTATCATAATTAAAACAAATTAGTAATAAATTTTTAAATCAACCTGTTCCATTAGTTGGCAGACTAGTGAACCATCACCGAACAAGATTCAAATAAAAATTTATGGTAAATCGTAACTCATTTGTGCAAAAGCCATCTTATAATTTTTACTTTCTTTTTACAGTCACAGTCTTTTTTTCTTGCATTTAAAGTGTAATAATCATTAAATTTATAAGTATATTTTCCAACACGTTTAAATTTTTTCCAGATGGTTGATTTTTTGGAAAAATTAATACACCTTGTGGTTGGAATCGGGTAATGCTCATAAGTTTTGGCTCCAATTGAATAAAATTTAATAATTTCAAAAGACTTAATAATTTAATGATTATTACACTTTAAATGCAAGAAAAAAAGACTGTGATTGTAAATATTTTGTCAAATTTGGCTTTTGTTCTCACCAGTTAGCTTCAAAAAGCTTGTTAAAAGACGATGAATTTGTTAATAAACAAAAGCGTGGTAAACCAAAAGATTCGGAAAAATGGTATTCAACAGGATAATTGGTAAAATTTGCTTTATTTTTATAAACTAATAAACATAAAATTACATATATAGCAACGATTTATTAAACGATTATTAAATAAAATTTTATTAAAATTTATTTTGAATTTATGATTAATAAATATTTAATCTCTTACACACAAATTTTTTGTGTTAAAAAGACATTTGTGTTGAAAAGTTTCGTGTTTGTGGGGAGAAGTTTTTTATTTGTGGGGAGCTGATTTTCATTTGTGGGGAGTTAATATTCCCTTTATTAATGTTACCAAGCACAAATTTTGTATCGATTGCATTCACACTGCCAGACTGAGTCGTGAAAATCAAATCCAAAGTGTTGATAGCTTTTTCTTTTGACATTTGAAATGTTGGAACATTACGTGCTGATATAGAAAAGTTTCGCTTAGCGTCTCGCTGAATTTATGTTCGATGCCATTTAATTTAATTTAATTTTAAATTATTTTAAATAGAAATCATCATATTAAATATTGAACTGTCATTAAAAAAAGAAAGGCTTCTTCTCTTCAACACATCAAAATGTGTGGTTATGCATTACGATCATATAAACAAAGAATTCACTTATTTTATTAATGGTAAACATTTATCAACGTCAGATACCGAAAGAGATCTTGGAGTTATCTTCAATACAAATCTTAAAAGGAAAAATCAAGTGACAGAGGCTACAAACAAAGCAAATCAAATGTTGGGTCGCATCAGAAAATCATTCGCTCGTTTTGATTGTAAGTTATTAAGATCATTGTATTTAACTTTTGTTCGTCCTCTTTTGGAATTTGCTGTGCCTGTATGGTCTCCAATTCTTATGTCGGACTGTGAGAATGTTGAAAGGATTCAACGCAGAGCTACGAAATTTGTTTCTTCAATTAGAAACAAATCGTATGAAAGCAGATTGAAGCCTTAAACACTCTAAATCTGGTGGAAATAAGAAAAAGAGGTGATCTAATTCAATTTTACAAGTTCATGCATGAAATAGAATTGGTTGAAAAAAGCAACAATTTTAATGTCACCAAAATCCAAGGAAGAGGTCACTGCTTCAAATATCACAAAGAAATTTCGAGGCTCCAACATAGAGAAAAATTTTTTTTCAACAGAACCGCTTACATATGGAACTCACTGCCAAATCAACTAGTTGAAGCCCCCAATGTTAACAGCTTTAAAGCAGGCATTGATTGCTGGATGAGCAGCAATCAATCACATCAGCTATCATAGTGTGCCTTATCAGCACACTCGCTGGCTAGCCAGCTACAGTCAAAACTACTACTACAACTACTACTAAATAATTTATAAAACAATTTTGAATATCTTTTCATTTTTTTTGATAAATATCAATAATTATCAATGATTATTATTTAATGAAAAATATTTCAAGAGATAGTTATAATAAATAAAAAATAAAAAATAAAAAATAAAAAGAATAAAAAATTTTCTAAATTGAACGTACACCACCCGTCAAACTTATTTTATTAGCCTATTGCTCAACAAAGATAAAAAATCAAATAAGTAAATAAATAAAAAAAAAATTTTTTTAAATTTTTGATTGCAAATCTTTAAGACTAGAATAAGATTTTTTAGAAAATTTTAAGGTGGTGTTAAAATATTTAGGACACTTTTTATCCGGGCTAGAGAATAAAATAGTTTATTAATAAAATGATTCATTTTTAAAGTTAATTTCTTATTATTTCCCAAAGAAATTTTTGAAATATATGTACTGTACAGAGTAATTTAATTTAAATATTTGATAAATTTAAAAAAAAAAAAAAAATTTCAAAATAGAAATGGTTTAATTTTTTGTGTTTGAATTACAAAATGTATCCAATGTTGAAATAACATTGAAAAAATGTGATGTTTCAAATAAAAAAATAGTTTTAAGTTAATATTGCAAGCATGAAAAACTTTTTTCATCTTTTAAATGTGTCAAAAAAATTCCTAAATTAATATTGAATTGAACAGACAATTAATTTTTTCATACCAAACTACATGAAATTCGTAAATTTAAAATTAATATTTTTAAACTTAGTTATTTTAAAAATTTTGAATCTGAATAAACTAAAAATTAATTCTATGGTGCTAAACTTTAATATTTGCAATTATGATAAAAAAAATACTTTATTTAAAAGACAAGTTGCTGATATCAATCGACAGGAAGAGATTTCGCAGAAATTTAAAAAGAAAATGCAAGCTCTACCATATTTTGAAAATCATTTAATAAGACTCTTGTTCTAAGTAAAACTGGACATGTTGGGCTAACCAACTCTTCAAATCAAAAGAGAAAGAATAATGAGAATAGAGAATAAAAAGTTTTTCAAAATATGATGCTGTCGAAAGTCTCAATCTATTAAATAAAACCTCTCATATTATTATTGTTTCAAGGTATAATTTTTTTAATTCAAAATTTAGCTCTTTTTCAAAGAAGTGATTCCAAATTAAGCTTGTTTAATTTATTTGTATTTCTGTAAAATACCTTAAAATTATTATTAATTTTTTTTAAGAAAATTTTCTCATCAAAATATAGAATTTTTAGCAATTTCTTTAGCTTTGGAGAGGGCTATTTGTTCAATTGAAATGTCAAATTATATTTAGAAATATTATAAAGAATTACCATTAATTTTTTTTAAATAGAAATAAACTAATCAAATTTATAATTATTTATTCCTTATGTGGTTTCAAAACAAAATTTATCCTTTGAAATAAAATAATCAATTTGATTTTTTTGCTTTTTCAACAAAAAAATATTAGAAAAAATCTAGCTAAAAAATTGAAAAGCGATCTTCAAAAGACTATCGCTTATCGTGTTTTCATCTAAAATCTCTAATTTAATCGGGTTTAGAAAAGATTATTTTTATCTCTTAGCACTCCGATTTCTGCCATAAATGAAATTTGACATAATTATTCATTTTTTTAGATTTAAATTCTTAAATTTTAAATCAAACGCTATCTCAAAAATGAATCGTTTGCGTCAGCAGTGATTAAAAATAAAGGAAAAAAATATTGCAAACTAATACAGTTATCTTCATCGTAATCAACTAATAATTAATTTTATGTCTTAAATTTTTTATCAAAATTAAAAAATATTGCCAAAATCAATTATCTTAAAAATTTTCAAATGCATTTAAAATCAACATAAAAAAACGCAAAAAAGATACAAATAAAAAATTTAGTAAATTTTATTCTAACAAAATAATATAATTTAAATCTTTTGATTTTGTGATTCATTAATCTTTTAGACAAATTCTCAATGTTCTCAATGCAAAATTTATTTTTTAGTTTAAAATTACAAATCTATTTTGAGATCCAGGTAAATGATTCTTTATCATTTTTGCTAAAAAAATGAGCAAACTAGTTGATAAGAAAATTTTTTCGTGAAATATATAAGAAATGTATCGAATCAAATAATTTTAGAAAACAAATTCGTTGTTCTAGTTCATGAAATTAAATGTGAAACTAGACAAAAAAATGATATTTTAATAGAACTTGTTTTCAATTTAGAATATTTTCTTTCTCATTTAATCAAATAAAAATATCATAAAATTAGTCTATTGCAAATTCAAAAAAAGAGCTCTTTAAAATTATGTTAAAATTTTTTTAATTCAATCTTCGAAGATAGTTTCTAGCTTGTTTATTCATAAGACTAATTGAGTGAGTTTTTTAAATGAATTTGGATCCGAACAGCAAAATTCATGCCTATTTCGCCAACAAATCAATATTTGTCACTGGTGGCACCGGTTTTTTGGGAAAGATTCTAATTGAAAAATTGCTCAGATCTTGCTACCAACTTGAGCATATATATGTGCTTGTGAGAGCCAAAAGAGGAAAAAAGCCAAGCGAGAGGTTACATGAACTTTTTGATGCACCATGTGTAAATTATGATAAAAAAATTAAGAAGAAATTTTTTTAAATATTTTTAGTTATTTGACAAAGTTAAAGAATTGCATCCGGATTACAAGGATAAAATAATTGCCATAGAAGGAGACCTAACTGCCGACAATCTCGGTTTATCTGAGAAAGATAGGAAAATTATACAAGAAAATGTAAATATCATTTTCCATTCGGCAGCTACAGTCAGATTCGATGAGCCATTAAAGTAAATAGTTCTTAAAATTAAAATAATTTTTTTTATTATCCAAAAGAATTTGCTAGAGTATTTAAACTATTTATTGTCAAATTTATAAAGCAGTAATTTCAATTTTTTTTAAACTTTTTAAGAGTTGCAGTTAACATAAATGTAATTGGTACCAAAAAAGTGCTAGAGCTCTGCAAATCGCTCAACAATCTTGAAGTATTGGTTCATGTGAGTACAGCATATGCCAATTGTGATAAAAAATATGTGACCGAAGAAGTGTTTAAACCACCAGTGATGCCGGATAAAATAATAGAAGCCTGCGACTGGATCAAAGATGATATTATTGACTTGCTAAATGACAAGATAATATACCCTAAGCCGAACACGTACACATATACAAAGGCTATAGCTGAATACTTGGTCTATCAGGAATCATCTAGAATACCCTGTGTAATTGTGCGTCCATCTATTGTTGGTGCTTCATGGCATGAACCTTTCCCAGGTTGGCTGGACAACTACAATGGACCGACTGGGCTTTATGTGGCACACAATATGGGCGTTCTTCATTGCATGGTTGGAAAAAAGGAAGCAGCTGCGGACATCATTCCTGTTGATGTTGTAATTAACATGATGCTCGCTTCAGCTTGGTTTCGTGGATCGGGCAAGACCCAAAAATTGAATGTTTTTAACTGTACCTCTGATCGTTCTAATCGTGTTACTTGGGACATGATTCAAAATTATTGCAATAAAATCTCAGTCAAATATCCCTCAAAAAATTTATTTTATCTTCCATATTTTCGCTTCACCACATCACGGTAAATTAAATTGGTTGTAATTAAAATTAAAAAAGTCTAAATTTTTGTACCTTAAGAGTGGTCAGGAACATAGCTTGCTTTTTGGAACAATTGGTGCCAGCATATTTTGCTGATTGTGTTCTCAGGGTTGTCAACCGCCGGCCAATGTAAGCTTTGAATATTTTTTTGAAATTTTTTGACAATGTTCATTTAAGATTTGTAAAAATTCAAAAAAAACTGCAAAAAGCTATAAATGTTTTGGAAACCTTTACAAGAATGCATTTAGAGTTTAGCACTGATAATTATTTGATGCTGTTGAATGAAATGAGCAGTGATGATAGTCAAGTAGAAATCCGATTTAGTGAAAATATCAAAAAACTAAACTTTTTTTAAGGATTTTAAATTCGATACCAGAAACTTGGAATGGGAGAGATACACTGAAAATTATTTTCTAGGAATTAAGAAATTTCTCTTAAAAGAAGACATGTCTAAGCTTGATAATTATAGAGCAAAGTATTTCAGGTATTTCAAGGTTTTTGAATTTTTAATTTTGTTATGTTGAAATTTTTGTTTTTTTTAAGATTGAAATTAGTGAGAAATATTATTCGTTCGATATTCTATTTAGCAATGGTTGCATTTATTTCAAGCAGATTTCCAGCTTTTAAAGAATATATCAAAACGTTTGTGAGATTAGGCTTTAGTAGACTACAAAAACTTTTTTTATTAAAATGTTATTTTACTACACTAAACTAAATTTTACTTTTTATAACTAAACTACTTCTGATATTTTTAGTATAATTTAATAAAATTTTTAAAATGAATTATTATTTTTTATTTATTTATTTGTTTTCTGTACCGAGCTAAAGCTCCTTCAGAATAAGTTAAAAATAAAATAAAAAAAAATAAAATAAAAATAAAATTAAAGTTAATAAAATTAGATAAAAAAAGAATCAAAATAGAGTAAATAAGCTAAAAAAATTAAAGTTGAAAAGACATAAATTGGAAAAGATTGTTTCATGTGGCACATGTTTAAATAGTTCAAGTTTCAGGAAAAAAAGAAGAAATAGTAAGGTAGCAATTACACAATGGAGTTGGGTATTCAATATATCAAGTTTAACTTAAAATCAAATTTATGAATTTATTATTATTTATTATCATTATTTATTTGTATATCTGTACCGAGCTAGAGCTCCTTCAGATTAAGAAAAAAAAAAATTAAAATAAAGTTAAATAAAATAAAATAAAAATAAAAAGTAAGAAAAAAATAAAGTTAAAATAATATAACTTAAAAAGTAGATAAATATTAAAATTAAAATTAGATAAATTTTGATAGAGAGTAACAGAATACATATTTTAATTATTTGATGATTCAGGAAAAAAAGAAGAAATAGTAAGGTAGCAATTACACAATGGAGTTGGGTACTCGATGTATCTTGATTCGAAACCTCTGTTATATTCTTCCACCAGTCTAACAGTTAATGGAACAGAATGGCTCAGTCCTGCCCTAACATATCTCTCACTCAACTCAAAAAGTCGATTTGAGACTGTTAGTAGTTTAAGTTTATTATATGCCTCATTATGTAATATGTTGGAGGGAGTATCATATCTTAGTTTTAGTATAGAACGAACTGCGAAATTTTTTTGCAAGATTTTATTGCAAGACAATTTGTGGCAAATCAATTAAAAAATTCTGGTCAATTATTAATTTCCTAATTTAATGAATGATTTTCAATCAATATCGCAATTAGAAAAATTTTTAAGTCACGATGAATCATTAAATTAACAATGCTAGTTTATTCATTAAATATTTTTTAATTCAATTATTTTGAGTATCATATGGTACTCAAATATATGTACCATATGATACTCAAAATACATATGATATTATGTATCATATGTATTTTGTATTATCCATAATATCATAATACAATATTATGTATTATGATATTATGGATCATAATATTTTGACTATGATACTCAAAATAATTGAATTAAAAAATATTTAATGAATAAACTAGCATTGTTAATTTAATGATTCATCGTGACTTAAAAATTTTTCTAATTGCGATATTGATTGAAAATCATTCATTAAATTAGGAAATTAATAATTGACCAGAATTTTTTAATTGATTTGCCACAAATTGTCTTGCAAAAAAATCTTGCAAAAAAATTTGTGAAAGATAAATGTTTGTTAGCAGTCCACAATTAGTCCATAATAGCCAATACTCTCTTCTTTTTGCAGATGACTTAGCTACCTTTTTTATTTTTAAAAAGAAAGGAAATCTCGAGAGTTTAATTAATAAGTACTTAAAAGAAATTGAAAAATGGCTTTTCAAATGGAAAATGAAAATGTCTGTTGAAAAGTCACGCTACACGATCTTTGAAAAAAATTCTAGAAAAAAAACTAATCTTGACCTAAAATTATATGTAAACAGTTTAAATCTAAAAGAAAAAGTTAAGTTCTTAGGAATTACATTAGACTCCAAACTTAAATTTAGTTTAAATGGTGGATGAGATAAAAGAGCGCTGTAACTCAAGACTAAATATTATTAAATATCTATCGAATAAAAATGGGGCCTTAAACCCAAAACATTAGGGAATCTATACAAATCCTTTATAGGATCAATTCTCGATTATTCTTTTCGTTGCTTAAATTCACTCACAGAAACCAACATTAAAAAAATACAAGTGATTCAAAATTCAGCAGTTAGATCCATCTTGAAACTAAAATATGATACTCCCTCCAACATAATAAACTTAAACTACTAACAGTCTCAAATCGTCTTTTTGAGTTAAGTGAGAGATATGTTAGAGCAGGACTGAGTCATTCTATTCCATTGGTTGTCAGACTTGTGGAGGAATACAAAGAAGGTTTCGAAGCAAGATATATTGAATACCCAACTCCATTGTGTAATTGCTACCTTACTATTTCTTCTTTTTTCCCAGAAAAATCAGACATTTAAAAAATACGTTTCCTGTTATTCTCTATATCAATATATCTAATTTTAATTTTCTTCTATTTTAAATTATTTATTTTTTATTTTTTTTTTTTTTTATATATTTTATCTTATTTTAACTTTATTTTTTTTTTATTTTTTTTTTAATCTGAAGGAGCCTTAGCTCGATACAAATATAAAAATAAATAAATAAATAATAATAATTAAAAGTTATATTTTCTTTTTATAGACTAAAAAATGTGGTAATTTTTTATTTCTAAATAAAATTCCTTAAGTACCCTATTTTTGAATACAGTGAAGGAACGCCAAATTAAAAAATGCTTGATTTTTAAATAAAAAAATACATTATTTAGTATCTTTAATAATGCCATTTAATATCGTGAAAACATTGTAAGGCTTTTGTTCTCTATTTTAATATTACTTTGCCAATTAATGCCTTTTCTTATTCTAATAAAAACAATCTTAATTGTGTTTGCAAAGTTTGCGGGTTTTTTTCAGATTTTAATCAAAGAATTCAAATCAAATGTTAATGCTTTTTCATTTTACAGGACCTAGTTTTTTTTCAACAAAAAAATTTATAAAGAAAAATCGAATCGCAATAGGATTTGATAACGAAATGAATTAAATTTTTATTAAAATAAATATTTTATTTAATAATTTTGATCAATTTTTCTAGAAAAATCCTAGAAAAATAATTATCATTTTGTTGATTTTCATCATTTTAAATACATTAATCAAAAATATTTTTTTAATTTAATTCAAATTACTTTAAAAATAAGAAGATTTTTTTTTAAATTAGGAGAACTTCATAATTTTACTTTTGTGAGAGTTGTTTGTAATATATTTTTTACACTTTTTTGTCATTTTTACATTCAAAAAATCAAATTTTACTTAATTTTACGCATAAACTAGTAAATTTTTTTATTTTACTTCAATTTAAAAAAAAAAGAACTGTATATTTTTTTTAGAAAAATATGTTGAAATTAGTTCAATATGTGTTAGCATCAAAATTTTTAAATACAATTTTGAAGACATTTGTAGATCAGAAAAATGAAGTTAACCATTGAATGCTGAATGCTGAGCATTAAAATGTTTTTCTGCTTTGACTATAGTGATTTGGTGCGTAAATTTTTACATTACTTTAAGTAAAAATTTAACGTATCCACATTAAATTAAAATATCGTAAAAATGTTTAAAATTTTTTTGAATGAATGTTTTGTCCATGATCGTTTAAAATTTAATCAGTATGACCATTAAGCTAAAATGAAGTGAATTAAAAAATCTAACCTAACTTTTTTTTAAGATAAAAAATTTAATAAAATTTAATACCTTGATAAAATTATTCTTGAATAATTTATGAAACAAATTAAAATAGTTTTTTTTTCTCAGATTTATAATTAAAACTTTCTAATGACTAAACAATCATGTCACGAAACGTATCAGTGGTTCTAGAGACATGGCAAAAATTCGACCTAGAGGCGGTAAAACGCGACTTGGACGACAAAGTAATCGAAATAGCCAAGTCGCTGGAAGATGGCGACGCTTCAAGAAAGCAATTGATCGATCAAACTAAGGAATTCCGCAAAACTATCACAGACGAACAGCGAAAACTAGTGGCACCGATACTTAAATCATTTCAACATGAGGTCGATTCGGCCACTAAACGAAACAAACTAATGGAACAAGTTCTCTTGAAGCTGTACAAACAACTAATTGATTTGCCCGATCCAGTCCAATCTTTGGAGAATTTACAACGAGTCCAAAAAAAGGCAGAAAGAGCCCAAGATCTTGAGATCGAAAACAAGCAGCTGCGCGAAACTCTGGACGAGTACAACGCCGAGTTTGCCGAGATCAAAAACCAGGAGGTTACCATCAAAAATTTGAAGGAAAAAATCAAAGAACTCGAAGAAAAAAGCGAACAGCAGGTCCAAGCAAAGCTAAACGAGAAAGAAAAAGAATTGCAAAAATTTTACGCTGACAAGGAAGAGCACTTACAGACGTCTCAATTGGATTTGGTAAAAAAACTAGGTGACACTGAATCTCGGTGTCTGAATCTGCAGAACAAACTGGAAAAGGCCAACTCGGATTTATACGATCTCAAATCCAAACAGGACGAAATGCTCAATGCCAAGTGTTTGGAGATCGAAATTTTAATGCAGGACATAGACAGACTGCATGACCGAGTGGCCAATGCCGAAAGACTAAATGAACAGTATGTTGTTGAATTATCTAGGGAAAAATCTCAGGATCCAGTCCAAGATAAACAATTGTCTTTGAAAAATTTTCAAACATCGGCTCTGGAAGTTGAATTGGCTGCCAAAGAGAAAGAAATATCTCAGCTAGTTGACGACATTCAAAAGCTGCAGCTCAAATCGAACAAAACGCGCGAATTCTACGAGAACCAAAGAGGTCAGCTTGAAGAAAAACTGGTCAACAAGGACAGAACACTGGAACAAATGGAATTTGAACTTGGACAAAAGCAAGATTATGAAGAGATAAAAAAAGAGCTGATGATACTAAAATCGATTGAGTTTAGTGAAGATATTTACCAAGATAGTGCGCTGGGAGCTCCGTCCGAGCAACATTCTCAGAAATCGCTGGAAGTATTGCTTCTGGAAAAGAATCGTCACCTGCAAAATGAGAATACACAATTCAAAAATCGTCTAGGTGAAGTGGAGAGCAAATATGAGCAATTGGCCAAAGATAACTTGGCGCTGAACAATGCCAATCTGGAGCAGAAAAGTCTGATTGTTCAATTGGAAAAAGATTTGCTCAAATTGGCTCAAAATAATGAAAATAAAAGCGAGTTTGAAAGTGAGCTTAAGAACGAGTCGATCAATTCAGTGATCGGAATTGATGAGCAAACAGGTGAGTTGAACAAAGAGAGCCAAATAGACAGCAGTTTGTTTAATATTGTGTCAAGTCAAAGAGAAAGATTTAGAGCTCGGGTCCAAGAGCTGGAAAGTGAAAATATGAGCAGTAAGCAACAGGTTTTATTTTTGACAAATGAAATAGACAGGCTTAGATCGGACAATGTAAAGTTATATGAGAAGATAAAATTTTTGCAGTCGTTTTCCAAAGGACCGAAAACGACGTCGGTTTCTTTGAATGACGATGATGACTCGATACCTGTTCTAAACAGGTACACCACTGAATATGAGAAAAAACTTGATCCCTTTTCCAAATTTAACTACCGCGAAAAACAGAAGCGCTACAGCGAACTCAAGCTGCATGACAAGTTTACACTGATAATTAGTCGTTTTATTGTATCGAGCAAAACTGCCCGATTGATATTTTTTGGCTACTTTTTTCTCATGCATTTGTTGATTTTTTTGAGTTTGTACACCATAGCACATAAGGACGCGTCACATAGAGATTTCTCAGCCGAATGTGCTCATTCCTATAGAGAACACATGGCCCAAGTACATGGTCAAAAGGAATTTGAACCACCACATTAATTTTTTTTCTTTTAATTTTTATAATTTAATTTATCAATTAAACAAATTATTTTAAACATCAAGAATTTGATTTTTATTTTTTCTTAAATTATTTACAATAAAATAAAATAGCCTTTTTCTTTTTTGATAGAATTGATTTGATTTAGCTATTTTTATATTTCGAGTCAAATTTGGCATATTTTTTTTCAATTTGTCACATAATTTGTGACAGTGAATACAATTTTCCAGACTGTACAAACATATATTTTATCAACAGGAACCCAAAAGTGGTACAAATAGTATCCGAGGAAAAAACTGAGTGAAGCATATAATTTTTTCTAACTCTTAAATTTTGAGTGAAGTAATAAAGTAGTTAATGCCGCGACATCTTAACAAGGAAAAGTCTGAACCCATCACTGCTTTGTAACAGTGTGATAATGAAGGGATAATTTCTATTGAACTTATCTAAAGCCGCCTTGAAGCTTTCGGTTGACGTGGATATTACTTCACTCTCAGGCAACCTATTTCAATGCCAAACCACTCTGTTCAAAATTTTTTAGTTTATTATATACGCAAAAAATTGAAAATTAATATTTTATAAAAAAATAATGTAAAAACTTGCTTAAATTGGCTTTATTTTAAAAACGTCGACCTTTTAATAAATCTTATAAAAATTTTATTAATTTTTTTTAATTTACAAAAAAAATAACAATTTGATAATAAAAAGTCTTATGAAAAAAAAATTTAAATCATTAGGCTTTTCCGTAATTAGTTTAATTAAAAACATTTACGCGAAATACTGTAAATAGAATGAAAAAGATAAAAAAATGAAAAGAAAAATTTTTTTTTTAAATTATTTAAATTTTAGATAATTTTAGAAACTGAGAAATATTTTAAATTTTAAATATTTTCAAGGAAGTTGATTTATTATCACTCGAAGGTGGCAAAATAACGAAATTTTCTTATGAATGTCAAGATGTTTCGTTAACAAAATTAGAGCTGGTAAACAATATATTTTGGGATGAAAGAAGTCGGAGGGAATTCAATATCAGAGTTAGTCATCCAATTTTTTCTAAATATCTTATTTTATTTTAATTTAATTTAAGAAGCCGTTTCACCAAATTTTACCAAGAAAAACAATACAAAATGCTACATTAAATTATAATTTAAAATTTGATTTTTCTTTAATGAAAATTAATTTAAATTTTAAATTTGCCTTATTTTTATTAGATTTCAGTAATTTTCAAAAACTTTTAAGTAAAGTTTGGAACAAAAATTGGTTCAAAATATATTTTAATAAATTGAAATTCAATTTTTCGCAATTTTTTTGAAATAAATATTTAGCATTATCAAAAAAAATTGTTAATCGTCCTACTTAATTTTTATATTAAGGAGAATAGATCGAATATTGATAGAACAGTAATAAATATTAAAATTTTTAAACTTTTTTCTGAATTAATATAGCTTTTTTTATTAATTTTAAAAATATTAAAACACTTTCATCCAAACTTCGCCACCGCTTAAATCAGCTAAAAAAAATAGAGTTTAATATGAAATTTTTTTATTTTAAATTATAAAATATGAACTAAACAAATTTAATTTAATGAAGCAACTATAAGCTTTTTAAGATCGATTTTGAAAAAGATCCTGTAGCTTTTCGAAATAAGCTTTTTCAACCCATTGCAAACCAAATCGACCTCCCAAAGTGTTCGACTCTGCTTTCTTGTTGAATTTCCAATCATCGCTTTTCTCATCTTTCTTTTTGATTTTTTTTAAGCAAAAATCGACTGGACGCTGAAAATAAATTAAATTTTCAAATTTCATTAAATAATATAAAGTTTTAAATTTATTTTTTCAGTAAGTATTAGTAATATATTTAAAGTCAAAAATTTCACTATGAACCATAATTTAACAAGCTTTTTAAATTTTTTCGGTCAAACAAGATTTTTTTCAAATAATAACTAATCTTTGTGACATAAATTGTATTTATTGCTTGATTACCTTGATATTGTGATGCAGCACGAGAAAAGGAATCAAAACTTTTTTAATTTTTATTTTAATGTCTTGATATGTTTCAAAATCGAGTTTAAAAAAATGAATCAATAGCTAATAATTATGATATCTTTAAAATAGTATTTCCAGAGTTGTTTATAAGTCACAAGTCTAAACTCAAGTCAAAAGTTAAATTTTTTTATTTATTTTCAAAATCTCAGTTTTTTTATTTTTCTTTCTTGATCTGTCGGGCTTCATGTCCATGTGACCGCTTTCATGACCACATGGAACGATAAAAATTCAATTTCAAGAGAACGCTGCGCCTTAAAACTGCAATATTACTTTTTACTTAAAACTGATTTGATATTTTAGTTCGAAGTTAAGTTAGGACTTGAAAAAAAAAAATTAAGTACTGATTTTGATTTAAACTTGTGAGCTAAAAAAAAATCCATAAACCACATGCCAAGTTTTGCTTTGAATGAATTCAGGGAAACTGCTCAACGACTCCCTTTGATAGTCGGGTTCAGTAGTTAGCAAACCTATTAGTGATAAAGTTGAAACATGATGGACAATTTTTGATTAGTTATCCTTTAAGTATCTTTGTGTGGCCTCTTAGTTTGTAATTATTTCTTTCAGCATATCTAATTCCACTTTCCAATCTGATAGATTCAAGGTTATTGATTAATTTAAAAATTTGTATTAAATCGTCTATTATTCTTCTAGTATTCAGTGATGTTAGTTTAATTCTACGCAATCTCTCCTTTTACTCAAGGTTTCTAAAGCTAAGAATCATCTAAGTTACTCTTCGCTGTACATTTTCAAGTTCCTTTTTATCTTTTATTTTAGTATGTATTCCAAACACTAACTCCATATTCTGTAAGAGGTCTAACCAATGTTGTATAAAGTAAATTAAATACATTGCTATCCAAAAATTTAAACTTTTTTCGAATCATTCGGAAAACTCTGTTCGCTCTGCAGGAAGAGTAGCTAGCATGAGCACCCCATTTTAGATTATTTTGAAAAAACACACTCGAATCCTTCTCTGATTTAGTTTTCTCTATTGACTCCGTTCCGCTTTCATTAAAAATTGTGGAGTAAAACTGAAATTTTCAATATGCATAACTTTACATTTACTTAAGTTTAAGCCAGTAACCCACGTAATTGCTTAGCTTGAAACGGAATATTTATCCTTTTGTAAAGCTAAATTATCAGAAAGTTGGTCAATAGCCGAAATTATTTTCATATCGTCAGCATATTCTTTTTTTTTATTGCTTAAAACTACAGACAAATCGTTTATAAAAATAACAAATAAAAGAGGACCAAGCACTGAGCCTTGTGGAACACCAATATCCAGCCATTCTGATCCTGCGCTACCAAGGACAACCCTTTGCTTTCTTCCTCTTAAAAAATTTTTTGCACAATTTAATAATTTTCCTTAAAATCCATAAGCTGATAGTTTATAAAGTAGCAGTCGATGTGAAACTTTGTCAATGGCTTGAAAAAATCGTTGTATTTAATATCAGCCTGATTAACAGTAGATTTTAAGTTAGAGATAAGATAAATTTTTTCCAAAAAATTTGTGGAACATGACTTTTTTGGAACAAAACCAGGCTGAGAGGTCGATAAAAGATTTTTCTGAAACAAATGACTCATAATTTTTTCTTCAATTACTCCTTCTTATACAGACAATACTAGTCATTGAAACAGGGCGATGATTCACAGGATCAAGTTTAGAACCATTTCTGTACAAAGGTGAACAATATGCGTACCTCCAAAATTGAAGGGATTTCCCCAGTTGTTAATGATTTTTTGAATATCAACATAATTGAAAGGCTTACAAATATAGCAAATTTCTAACAAAGCCACTTATCTTATCTGGACCCAGTGCTTTGTATTCGTCTAACTTATTTAATCTGTTTAACAATGTTTCTTCATTGATTATCATGTCAAAGTTACTTAAACATAATGCATGCTTTCTCTTGCTAAAGCTTGGGAATTGAAGATTTGGATGATTTTTCGAGAAAATCGATTGAAAATGTTTTTTTAGCGTATTTGCTATTTATTTCGGTTCATTAGTAACCAAACCATCGATATTTTTAGGTCCTTTTAAATCTCTAAAACCATTACCTGATTTGTTTTTAACATATTTGTAAAATTATTTCGGATGATTAATTTTTTGCTCATTCAGCAATAAATAATTCTTATTTTTTAATGCCCTCTTTTACCAGCTTCTCAGCTTTCTTCTTAGTTTTTATATATAATTTATTTTTCTGGGCATTCAAACCACTTTTCTTAAAAGCTTGCCATGTTAAAAATTTAGCTGTTTTACCAGATTATATTTTATTAATCATCCATGATGAAATTTTTTTTATTTTGCTTGAATGACAAACTGGAATAAAGTTGTTCCAAGCAAAATTTTGTTTGTCTAAAAAATATTCATACATTTCAGTAACAACTAAGTTTTCAAAATTCCGTCTCCAATCTATCGACTCAAAATATGTATTTAACTCATCATATCTGCCATTCTTGAACATAAAGGAAGAGCTGCGAAAGGATGAACCCACTTTGCTTTTAAGCTTATACTTCCATGACAACCCTGTGTCCTTTGTTTAAGGATTGACTCTCGATCAATAGAGTAAATTCTACTTTTTTCTTCTGTAATGACTAGATCTAAAATGTTTCCGAATTCTCCATCGCTATTCTGAAATGTAGGAAAATCAACATGTTGGTAGAAAAATCAGTCATCAAATATGTTCAAATTTCTTTTTTCAATGGACTTTTCACTAAAGCCAAAATAAAAGACCATTCCATTTAATAGTCAGGTACTAGATTTTACTAAAGTTTGAATTAAGCTATCAATCTTTAAAAATCTGATGGCCTATAAATACACTCAATCAGAATTTTTTCTCTATCTGTCACCATTGAGCACCAGAATTTTTAAACTGATTCACTCTGGAAAACCTCATCTTCAGTTTCAAAACTCTTTATTGACTCTCGAATACATATACACGCACCACCACTCATCATCACGTTTTTTCTGATAGAATAGTCTCTGTTATTAAAACGACATTAAAGCTTTTATTCTTAACAACCAAATCAAGCTCATTAAATTTGTTACCAAGGGAAGTCGCATTGGTAAAATAACATTTTAGTTGATTTTTTATTGGCTTGTATTTAAATGGGTAGCGTTTATTTTCACACATTTTATGGATAAATAAACAAAAATTGATACACACAAAAAGTGGATGTGGATTTGAAATTTTTTTATTTATTTAGACACAAGTTATATTAAAAAATAAAAAAAAATAAGATTAACAAATTTAGATTAATTAATTAGAATTACAATTAGCACAAAGCCATTTTTTAATCTTAGGAGCATAAGCTTTTTTAACACATTTTAAATGAAAATAATTATTACAAGAACTACAAACGATAAACTTAGAGTCGCAAGATAAAGAACAAGAGTTGCAAGAATTTAATTGACCATGTGATCTTAATGCTGATAATGTATTTTGCAACATTAAGAGAGCATCACTAGTGAAGAAAATTGAAACTAAAGAAGATATTTCATTATTTTCATTCACAAAAGCACAACTAAGTACACTAGGATTAATTTTCGAAGGTATTACTTGTATATGCTCTTCATCGACGACACGCTCTTTTGAAATGAAACTATCTACACTTGGCTTGAATTCATCGAGTAGAATTTGAGTAAAAAATTCTTTTAACTCGCTGTCGTCATTTAATTTGATTGATTTTGACCGTTGTGTTGTAATTGTGTTTGCTTTGGCTTTTCGTTTACGTTCCTTCAAAGTAGGAGCTCCTCGTTTTGGCACATCTTTTGCTAATTCAATCGATGCTAAACTTATTTTTTCGACATTTTCATCTAAAATCTCCGTTTCTATATCGACTGATTTAGGTTCATCAATTGAAATTGGCTCATCGATCGATTTGTCATCATTGATCTCGATCGCATTATAATTTGAAATATCATCTGGAGTAACTTTATCTTCGACATTTGAGCTTTCAATCGGCTTGAGTGTAAAGTTGATGTTTTTTTCCCACATTTCTTTAATCATTAAGAGCTGTTCCATGCGATCATGAAAAACGTCCTCTGAATCTCCAGACACAAGTTGAGCAATTTCATTCATTATCCGTTTACATTCATTGAATCGTGAATTCGAATCAGATTTGGATGACTTTGGTTTATTGGGATTAGGCTTTGAGACAATACTATTTATATTGACATATGATAAACACTCGACTTGATCATCCAATACTTGAAATTGTGCGTTATCAAATTTTCGATTTAACCATCGTTGATGAACCATATCTCGCGTAATTATGGTTAAATTGTGATGTTTGCTTATATATAAAATATGACGACATGGGAATAAACTACAAGTAAAATCGAAACAGTTGCACGATGGCTTATCACTATTATAATCAGATACGATCGAACTGTTTTTGTCAGAAGATAGTGTAACATTTTCACCATCATATTCGATTTTATATGTTATTTTGCTTGTCAAACCATAGGAATCGTTAACAATTTGTGCTGCGTACGGTGTGAAAAGTTTGTAAATTACGTCAGCTTGTTTATCCTTTTGGCTACTGCGATCGATTATAATTTTGGTACGCTGGTTAAAATCGTTGAATGAATATTTTGTACGTAAATAGTCGTCCAATTTGAAAATGCCAAGTAAACACTTGTCTAAAGTTGTTTTCGACTTGATAAAACTTTTAAGGAGACCATTGAGTGTTTCGACCGAGTTATTTGTATCATTATCGAGCGTTATTTTACCAAGTCTCTTGTATTTCACCCACATATCAAGTTGTTCTTCTTTTAACCAGTTGTTTTCGAGATATGTCTTGTCACGCCAATCAATTGCTTTTAATAAATCATTATAAGATTCTTGAAAGCTGATCTCAGTCTCGCAGTTTAACAAAGCTGTAAGGATGGGTTCTAACTCTTTGTTCTTGATTGATCGACGAAATATTTGTATACAATGAAACTTGCAGTAAAATATGTCGGCATCCGGTAAATACTTGGTTAACACGTTCCACTCGGTTAAATCTTTGTCAATCATAATAGTCCGAGTTTGTTTAATTTCGTTTAGCTGTCTAAATATGTCAATAAATCGATCGAGTAAAAGTTGTCTTTCGTATGCTACTATTGCAAACGCTACGATTTGAGAGTTACCATTGCAGTCACGAACAACTATTAAATAAACTGGGTAGTTGTTGTGATTCAAACTATATGTACCATCAATAAAAAGTATCTCTCCATTTTGTGCGTATAACTGTTTCATTTGTATACTTTGATAATACACCATTAACAATGTTTTCGCGTTAACTTCATCGTATACAAGTTTGAAGTTGTTGTGGTTATCTATTTTGATTCTTTCGTTCATCACGTTTTCGAAAGCTTTTAACGGGTGATCGTCCTTGGTTATATTTTTTTTTGATAATTTATTCCGAACGTTCCACATGTCACGAGTTGTTAGCCATTTGTTCGTCTTTTGACTCATTGTCATAGCTATCATCTTTGCATCCCCTCCTGTTTCAAAATGTTCGTAAATTTCTCGCTCTTCTTCTTCTGTTAAACGTCTATTGCTTGGATGCTTCGCATAGTCTTCTTGATTGAGCCTGTGAGCTTCTTCGAGTTGTTTTGTCTCTTTATTTATACGTTGATGTTTTAAATCGCACTTTGTTATTTCGTATTTGTCTTTGTGTCGACCTGATATGACGTAGTTTACTCTGATTTCAGTCAAACAATTGCATGGCGCTACATAGCCTTGAATCGGCCTTGTTCCTTTCGATTTGGTTGTTATGTCTTTTTCGTCACGATGGTAAACGCATTTCAAATGAACAAACTTGTATTGAGTACCATTTTCTTCGTCAATTTTTTTGCTGTTAAATTTTTTCCATATTGAATATGATTGCTTTGAGTAATCGTTCAATAGCTCGATAAAGTCGTCGAAACAATCGAAAACTCTTCCAATGTAAAATTCGTTTTCCATTTTGATTTAAGAATGATGATAGATAAGGAGCCATTTCTTATATTTTATATGTTCTTATTCAAGCTTATTCCTAATTAATTGATTTGATGAGCTTCAATTATATTTTTTTGATGGATTTCAATGTAAAGAATAAACAAAAAAATATTGTCAATTTGTGGCTAAATAACTAATTATTTTATACACACAAGAAAATTTTTTTGTTTATTTACAGGTAAATTGTGTGCGATAAAACAAGATATTTATCCACAATTTGTGTTTAAATAAATTCACTCATTTAAATGATCAGTATTTTAAATGACAAAAAAAAAAGAACAAAAACGATTAAATTAAAAGACGACCGGTTTCGTAGACCTATGTCTCTTTTAATCCGGCTAGAAAAAAAAAAAATTCCAAACAATTAAAATTAAAACAAAAATAATAAATAAATAAATTAATATTTAGAAAATTCAAAGAAAAATTAAAATATAGAAAATATACCAAAGTATTAAAGTTTGAAAGACGCTATGAATTTAAATTAAAAATACAATGTATGAAAGAATATTTTAAAACATATTATGTAAATTAGAAATGAAATCATTCAATGATACTAATACTTTTCAGTATCAAAAATAAATTAATTAATGTAGCTTCTTTTTTTAATCTTAAATCTAAGTCATCTATATTATCTTCAAATACATAAAATTTAAAATGTATAGAAGGATCATGATCTTTTAAATTAAAATATGTTATAAAATTTTTTATATCAAGAATATGTTTTTAATTGTTATTTTTGTATGTTTAGTTTGACCAATATAATAAAAGTCTTTACATTTCAGACATTTAATTAAATAAATAGAATTAATACTTTCACAATTAGTGTTTGACAAGATTGGTAAATAAAAATCTTTTAAATTTAAAAATTTTGTTCTATCAGTGAAAGCACAAATTTTACAGTTCATAATTTTACATTTATCACTATAATAAACATTGAAGGTTTAACCATGAATAAAAATAGACTTCAAGTTAAAAGAAAGACTTGAAATATAACTTAATTTAATTCTACTTAATAAATTTTTTTTATTGATTTTTACAATGATTATATGATTTTATCAATATTTTCTTTAGATTAGGAATATTACGATTAAAAGGAGTTCTTATAATCAGTGAATCATTACACAAAAAATCATTCTTTTCCTTATATTCAATCAATTTGTTACGATCTAGCTTACCAATACATGACCTAATTTTACGTAATGTTGAAAATTTAAATCCTTTCTTTAAAAGCTGATAAATCAAAAGACTAGAAAAAATCAAATAATCGGAAAAATAAGAACATATTCTTCTAATCCTAATAAATAATCCTTTGGACATATTTTTAAAAATATGATCTGGGTGGTTTGATTCTGTCGATAAATAGCTAAAACTATTAGTAGGTTTAAATAAATTTTAAAAATCGTTTTATCTGTAAAAGAATTTAAACTAATCTCTAAATCTAAAAAAACTATCTCATTTCCACCGCAGATATTTAATTTTAATGATTTAAAAAATTCCTTAAGCTGATCAATATTAAAATCTTTTTTGACAAATAAAAAAATATCATCAATGAATCTTTTGTAAAATAAAGGTCTATGTATTACTAAAATTTTTTCTTCAAAAAAATGTACAACTACATTAGCAATTGTTGGTCCACCATAGCAATTTCTTAATCTGTTTAAAATAGTTATTTTCAAATTTAAAATAATTATTGAATAAAACTATTTTTAGAATTTCGTTAAAACCTTGAATATTCAAATGTTTAGTGTCCAATTTATCCTTCATAAAATCAGTGATAATTCGTAGAGCTAAAGCTAAATCAATATTTGTATATAGAGACTCAAAATCACACGAGTATAAAGCACTATCTCTATTAAAAGTATTTTTTTCTAATTCCTGAATAAGATTTTGTGAGTCTTTTATAAAACTTGAAAAATTTTTAACATAAGTTTGCAATAAAATGTCAATTAGGAGGCAAAAATTTGATATAAAACTAAATTTATAATTAATAATAGGCCTAATGCCGAGTTAAAAATTTATATCATTCAAATGTTCTAATGCTAATGTTTCATAAATCTTATTAGATATTAAACATAAACCGATATTTTTATCACATTCTAGAATTTTAAAAGGCTTAAATCTTATAAACTTTTTTAGACTATTAAAATGGTCAAAAGTTATATTAAAATCAAACTTATAATTTAAATCTTCTAAATTTTTATAAAATTCTAGTTTAAATCCAAAAGATTTTTTTTGTAAAGGGAGTACTTCCGGATCAATATTAGCTCTTGTCAATTTAAAAAAACAACCTAAAGCATCAAAATTTGTAATGTTAGCAGTAGTAGTAGTAGTAGTTTTGACTGAAGCTGGCTAGCCAGCGAGTGTGCTGTTAAGGCACACTATGACAGCTGATGTGATTGATTGCTGCTCATCCAGCAATCAATGCCTGCTTTAAAGCTGTTAACATTAGGGGCTTCAACTAATTGATTTGGCAGTGAGTTCTTTATGTTAGACCACCTCTTTTTCTTTTTTCCACCAGATTTGGAATGTTAATAGTAAAATTATTCGATTTAATAGATGACTTATCTTTAATTTTATGGTAAAATACTTTCTCGTTAAATTTAAAAAATTCTTTTTCAAAAAAATATAGAATATTAGTAAAAATGGAAAATTTATTAAAATGAAAGCAAGGAATAAACTTATTGCTTGATTATCTTGATATTCTCAGTCAATTAGAATTTGATATTGCATCAATGAAAAAAAAAAATTCATCGAGTTATCATCGATGAGGAGTGAGCGGATTCATTATGTTACATCGATGAAAAATATAAATTTCATCGGTTTTTCATATATTTCAATAATTTTTTTTCATTGAGTTAAAATAAACTTAAAAGTAATTTATCAATTGTTAATTCTTTATTTTAATTTAATTTTTAAAACATTTATGAAAAAAATACAAAAAATATTTAAGCCCGTTTAAAAAAATTCAAAAAGGAACATGTCAAAAAAAAATTTTAACCTCACAATAAAAAAATTATTTAATTACACTATTCAAATTAAATATACACATATAATATAATATATATAAATAAAGAAAAAAAATTTCTTACTAATATTATTGACGGTTAAAAAATTAAAGTTTATAGTTTCTCATCATTTAACAATAATTTTAAAGTTCTGTTTGCCGTTTTGTACTACTTATTAAAGCCGACATAGCTAGTCGTTTAATTTTGCTTTTTTGACCACGGTTTACTTGAGTTGTTGAATTTGTCACAACTAGACCAGAGCTTGTCGATAACCTCAATAGTCCAAGTATTCGATTCGGATGAATGATTAGGCCCATAACTCATTTTTTCCAGATTCTATTTCTCTATTAATTTAAGTTAATCTTAAAAAAAATAATTTATTAATTTATTAAATTAATTAATTGAGCAAAGTCTAATTTGTAAGAAAAAAAGATGGTTATTTTTTTTAATGATGATAATCTTAATATTTTGACCAGGCTTGTTTTTGACCAGTCACAAGTTTAAGTCAAAGTCACTAAAGCCAATTTTTTACTTGACTTAAATAATCTTAAATTTTTGATCGAGGGGATGGGAAAAATAAATAAAATTTCTAGAATTGCTATTGCAAATTAAAATAAGATATTTTTGAATAATTCTGATTAACGAATCTTAACAGAAATTGAGTATGCTTAACAAATAATCGATGAATGACTCAATTAAAATTTACTACTTGCGTCTTTAATAGAATTAAGCTACAGTGGTGTTCCGGATTTAGTAATTTACGATAATTTACGTAAAAAACAGTAAATTTACAAAAGTAAAAAAACGTAAATTTACTTGATTTTACGTAAAATTTGGTAAATTTCGATCATTTTACGTAAATTTATGTAAAAAAAAATGTCCAAAAAATTGAAATAATTTGGCACTTTTTAAAAAAAAATGAATTTCATAATTTATATCCAAAATTATGAAAAAAAAAAATTACCATAATTTACGTAAATTTTGGTAAAATGTAATCAATTTAATGGTAAAAAATAGTAAAAAATGGTAAAAAATGATTATTTAAAATTTTAAATTAATTTGAAAAAAATTTTTATTAGGTTGGTTATAATTTTTCAAACACTTAAAGGGTGAAAAATTAATTTTAATTTTCTTTAATTTTTATTATTTTTGTTGAAAGGCAAAGATTTAAGTAGAGAGCGCATTTGGGTATTTGAAATTGTTAAAAGAGAAATACCAGGTCAAAAAGATCAGAGAAAATTCTAAGCTATTTCTAAAGCTCCTTCAAAAATTAATGATTTAAAAATTATTTAATAGTTTTTTTTATTTTTTTTAATTTTTTAACACCACTGTACAATACTGAGTTTTTAAAGCATTAATGCTTTCTAAATATTACTCAAACATAGATTCAAAGTTCATACAAGGTTCAAATAGTGAGTGCTCCTATTTTTTAAATATTTTGTTAGTATCTAACAAAAAATGACTTCTGATTGGGGATTTAATAGTCTCATCGTAAATTCAGTGGGTTATTTGATGATTTTTCGATGTACTTCGCTAATTCCTCGATGAAACATTATTTTGGTTGTGACTGGGTTGTGATGCAGCACGAGAAAAGGAATCAAAACTTTTTTAAAATAGTATTTCCAGAGTTGTTTATAAGTCACAAGACTAAACTCAAGTCAAAAGTTTAATTTTTTTATTTATTTTCAAAATCTCAGTTTTGTTTATTTTTCTTTCTTGATCTGTCGGGCTTCATGTCTATGTGACCGCTTTCATGACCACATGGAACGATAAAAATTCAATTTCAAGAGAACGCTGCGCCCTAAAACTGCAATATTACTTTACTTAAATTGAAATTAAAAAATATTTCTATTTAAGAATGAAGCCAAAAGCAATTCTGAAAAAATCATTTTTTAAATTAAGGAGATGATGAAGATGATGATGACGACGACTCTAAATTTATCTTAAAGGCTTGGAAAAGGGTATCGAGCAATTGCAAGAAACAATTCAAGTACATTTATTGGTATCGGATGCTTCTGATGCAAATCGAAATGCATTCAAAGAAGTGTTTGCTGAAAATGTGCCGGGTCCATATGCGTATAAGGCAACAAAAGCTTTATTAATTGATTAAAATTCCTTTTTATTTTATATAACTATTTGTTATTTTTAATCAAAATTACGTTTCATTACAAATTAAAAGATTGTACTATTTTTAAATATTTAAATTTTACCTAACATTATATATTAAATACTAAAATACTGATAATATTTAAATTATTTACTAATTTATTTAAAATAATTTACTTATCATTAAATATAAAAAAATTGGTCGAAATAGTAAAATATTTATCAAAATAATTTAAAAAACAAACTGATCAAAATATTTTTTTACTAAATGATTAATATAAAGTCCTATTTATTTCTATTGGATTCGTCTTTAAATATGGCACAAAATTAGAATTTAAAATTTTGAAAATGATGTCTATACAAAAATTTCACTTTAAACTGCCTAACTAAAACTCCAAGTAGTTATCAAGAGTATCGAACATTTAAAACATTTCTTATATAATTACTTTTGTAAGTTAAATAATTTCCAAGGAATTCTCAAATATGTCACTTGAAAAGATTTAGTTAAATTAAATAATACTTTTCAAGCCTAATATTTTATGGTTTATGGATAAAAATCATTTATTTCATCTTAAATAATTAAATACACTTATGGATGATTTCTTTTGACTAATTAAAAGAATAGAATAAAGAAAAACTTTAAAGAATAAGAAAAAAAATAAAGCATTTATTTATTTTTTGAGAATAAAAAAAAATTGTTTATAAAACATTAATTTTCTTTGAATATTTGACATGTATCCTGGAAACATCGAGTAGTAATTACAATAAACTCACAAAAATAAAGATTATGTCCCGTCAATTCTTTTAGGTAAATGATAAATTGTGGAATAGACGAAAGTATAAATGTCAAAACCAATTTAGATTTTCGTTAATATGATCTTTGCTTTTTTCAGAGGAAATCAATTTTGTTGAAAAGCCAGTCAAAAATACAGTTGATGAAAAACCAATATAAAGATTCTAGATCAATTTAATTCAAAACTTTTTCTTATTCGCTTTTAATGAAATTTAAATTTTTTCTTAGCAATAATGACTAAAATTTACATTAAAATAAGTTTAAATATTATTCTCATTTTTCAAATTTCGAATTCATGTTGAACAAAATCTTTTGAAATTTTGAAATTTTAAATAAGAGGCCTTGTTTCGTACTCTTGTTTAATAAGAATTTGAATAGAACATAAAAATTTTTTAAATCCTTTGAACAATAAATAATTTCATCGAAATCTTACTGTAAAAATTCAATAACTTGAAATGTCATGGGATGGTTAAAAATTTTACTTTTAAACTCAATAAAGCAAAATGAAATTAAATTAAATTTTAGAATAAATTTAAACTAATTAAAGGCCATTAAAGATAATAAATTATTTTCAAAAATTTAAAATACGCTTGTGTTAAAGGTTTTAGTTATTTGAAGAAAAAATTAATGATTACTCTTAAACTAGTTTTAAAATAATATTTTTAATTGATGACGGATATTTGAATTGATATAACACCTGAATTAGGGAACATGAAATTTGAAACAAAATTTTTGGATATTATTTTATTTTTTTAGCCTGTAGTAATAGCGTAAAAATATTTAACAAATATAAATTTAAGCTACAGCCTGGGCTAATGAAGCAACTCTTGGCCATAAATCGGCGCACTCTCTGGCTACTGGTCCGGTGATAGCAGAGCCTTTTAACTCTCCTTTATTATTTACTATCACCCCTGCGTTGTCCTCGAAGTATATAAAAGTACCATCCTTTCTTCTATAAGACTTCCTCTGCCTGACAACAACCGCCGGTATTACTTTAAAAAATTATCTTTATTAAAATTATAAGAAAAAATTTTTTTAAAAATGATCTTACCTTTTTTACGTAAATCTGGCTTTCCTTTTTTGACAGTCGAGATGATCATATCACCAACACAAGCGGCTGGTAGTCTGTTCAATCGGGCACCGAAACCTTTTACGGCGATGATGTTTAAATTTTTAGCTCCAGTGTTATCGGCACAATTAATGACAGCGCCTACTGGTAAACCGAGTGAAATTCTAAATTTACCACCACCAACACCTCCTCTACCTAAAGTTGAAAAATTTTTTCGTCAACAAACAGATACAAGCATTGATTAAATTGGATTTAAAATTATACCTCTTTTGGATGCCATTTTTTTGCAAAAGGTTTATGCTAGTTAATAATTATCGATGCTTTTACTTTAGGTTATTCAAAAAAACTAATTTTTAGTTTTTTTAATGTGCTCGGTATTAGTGAATGCGCTGAAAGATTTTGAATGCATTTAGTCTACCAACACCAATACATGTATTAATTCATTTTTGAAATTTTGTGCTCAAAAAATTTGCATGCATATTTTCCAAATTTCTTAGGTTCATAGTAAAAATTTAAATTGTCTTTTTAAATTTCTTCGAATCTTTCAATTTTAAAAATTAGCACCCTCAATTTATTAAAATTTGTTTCAAAATAGATATTTACTTTTTTTTTTAAATAAATTAAACATAAATAAAATGGCACAATTAACTTTTAGATAGACTAAATATTCAATTTTTATTTGGAATTTTTTTTATTATTTAAATTATTAAAATTTTATTCAGATGAATTTCAAATTTGTTTTGCAAAATAACTTGAATATTTATAATTTTAATGAACTATTATTAGCCTAAGTAAAATTAAAATCTTAAAAATTTCATAATACTTAAAAATTAAAAGCAAAAATTGATTAAAATTTTGACATATTTTCTTTATTTATCATGATTATCATATTTAAAAAAATTAACTTGTCTAATCCAAAGTTAAGTTAAAACAGACAATTTAAAGACATGAATACATTCTTTTGAAATAATAAGTCTTTTTACAGATACTAATTTTAAAATGAAAATTTGAAATATTTTTTTTCTGATACAAAGCCCATAATCAGAAATGAGTTCGGATCAAGCTGAGTTAAGACGTCAAAAAATCTTAAAGAACAGCGAGCGTCGTCTTCAACTTTTAATGGGTAGATAAATTTTCATGCTAATTTTAAATTTTAAATTTTGGTTAATTAAAAAAAGGAATTGAAAATTCCGAAAAACAAACCGCCCAAGTCGAAGATGTTAATTTTAATGAAAGTGTACATAAAATAATTGAAGAAAAGACTACTAAACTTTGCCCGAGTGAAAAAAATCGTATTCACCAGCAACCAGAATCTCCCTTTTACTCCCTTTTACCAAATGATAAAACTACTGAGGTTTTATCTGATGAAAAAAAAGTCGAGAAAAATGATCAAATTTTAGCTTATACTTTCAATGGACATTCTAATCTTGAAATTGTGCTTTTTTTTGTTTTAGCTTTGCTAAGTAGTACTCTTTTTTATCTGAAGCAATCAGACTTAATCTACCATGTATGATTTTGTAATATTAAATTAAATTAAATTAATTATTTAAATTAAAAAGAATGTTTTGCTTCCATTTTTCACTTTGGAGGCTGCTCATTTGATCGTTCATCTTAAATATTTTCCGGTAATCTTTTAAATACTTTTATTTTTTAAATTTTAATTAGTTTAAAGTCAGGTTTATCATTTATTAGATTTTTTAGATTTATTAAAAATATCAGATTTAATACACATAATAATAATTACTAATAATAAAAAAAATTAGCTAAATTTATTCTAAATATAAGTATCAAAGTAAAATATATTCTGGAGGTGCTTTAAATATAATTTAAGCGTTGTAAGATGAAATCAAAATTAAGTTTCTTCAAAAATTAAAAGTTTATCAAAGCGTTCAAATTTTAGAGAAAATGTAGAGGCTGAATTTAAATATTCCAAATTTGTTTTAAGATTTTAGGATTTTTTATTTTATTATTGATACTTTCAGAAATTTTTTTTAAATCATTTGTTTACGTTGTGAAAATAATTTAAAAAAAATTTAACACTAGAAGCAACAAAACGAGTCAAAATGACTTGTTTTAATGGAATCTAATGGATAGAAATGGATAATAATTTTTTATTTGGATAAATCTATTCAAAACTTAATTTTAATTGAGTAAAAATAAAAATTTGGCTAAAAAAAGTATCTTGCAAAAATTTTATCTTCTTATGAATTCATTCCTTTTTGAACCAATTTTTCGTCTTTTATGTAAAATACGCAAACTATAATTTTTTCATTTTTTAAATTTGCTTATCAAATTTGCAGTTCAAGTATTAGGATTTGAGTCAGTTTTTTAAAGATTTGTATACTTTTTATAAATATTTTATGACTCATCCATTGATTTTGTAGATAAATTCAAAATTTTGATTAAAAAACGAGTCAAAATGGCTCTTTTTGGTGCTTCTAGTAGTTGAATTTATTTTATTTTTTTATTTGAATTTAGTTAATTTAGAAAGTTATTCTTATTTTTATGCTGAAAAAAAAATATGCTCAAATAGCGAAAATTGACTTAGATTTTTAGCGGCAAAAAATCGAAAAAGAGTCATGTTGACTCGTTGGTGCTTCTAGTGTTAATGATTAAAAGATTGATTATTTTTATTTTTATCAAAATGATCAAATTCTGAAAGTGATGATTACAATCACATTTTTTTGAAAACTTGCCACAATATATTTTATATTTCACTTGTGATTTTAAATTTTATTTTAAAGCCAAAAAAAATTTTGACAAAAACAAATTTTGTTAATAAAAGATTTTGTTATTACTGACAATAACATAATTCCATTTTTCATATCAAATTTTTACATTTGATAACAAAAATAAATATTTTGATGACTAATTTTTCATGTTAAAACATAATACGTTTTAGTTGCATAAAGTTTAGTTATTATTGAACAAACAGTCCTAGTCCAAAAGGTGAACAACATTCAATAAATAGAAAGTATAATAGTAGTTACCAATAACACTAGGCATACCACAGCTAAATCTGGGAGACCTCCCGAAATTAGATTATTAGGCACAATGCTTCCAATATTTTGCTAATTTTTCTACGATTTTTCTATAAAATGTGTGATAGAGGAATTCTTGTGGTTAGAAAACTCAAAAACAAAAACTTTTTTTTCATAAAATTGATTTAATAATCTAACGATTAATACTAGAAAACTTTTTGATAACTTAAAAATCTTGTTGATAACAAAATTTGTTATCACTCCGATAGCATAATCGGTTGGTCAATAATTTATAAAATATTATGTTATCAGTTGAAAAAACTACCGGGGAGTCCCCTTTAATTTTAATTGAGTTATTGCATTATGAATTTTATTTTAGAGCCTACTTTATTTCAACATATTTGCGTTCAGTCTCTATATTTAGATGAAAATCTTTCATAAAATATGTTTAAGTAAAATATTAATAATTTGGTAAAGTTTGGCTTCATTAAAAGAGTGCATATTAAAAACAAAATAGCAGAGTATAGCTCAGAGTTGTTTTTAAGTCACAAGTCTTAAGTCAAGTCAAGTCAATGAATTAATTTTTTTTTTTTTGTGAAGTTTAGTCAAGTGAACTAATTATCTGATTTTTAAACTAAAAAATAAATATGATTTTTTATTTTAATCCAAAAAAAGCTTAGTTTTAAAATCAGAAAATTAGTTGACTCGACTAAACTTCACTAAAAAAATGAAAAATTTTTTTAAGACATTGGCTTTGACTTAAATTTTTGTGACTTAAAAACAAGTCTGGTATACCTCCTTTTAAATTTCAAATTAAGTCTTATTTATAATTTAAATTTTATATTAAATTTTTATTTAAATAAAAAAAATTTAATGTTCTAAAATTAATTTTTTTTGTTACAGGCAACAAGCTCTCAATTTCAACTGTTCCGGACGCTGTTGCAATTATGTGGCATTTCACAAAAGTCATTGAAAAAGCTAATGGTTGCTCTCAACTTCCTATTTATTTTAATCGACAATTTTGTTGTTTATATTTTAAGTTTTGTTTTAATCAATTTATTACTTAATACTTTTTTTATTGTAGACTAAATTTAAAAATTAAATCTCTATAAACAGATAAAAGATTTTTTTTAATTTTAAATATTTATTATACAAAAAAATGATTCATGAGAAAAAAATTGGAAGTTTTCGAATCTGCTTGCTACTCTGAAAACCTGAATATAATTAAATTTTTAATTTAGTAGACATTGGTCTTGATTTTTTTAGATTTGCATAAAGTTCTTGCATACGTTTGGCTTTGAAATATTTCCAGTCGGCTGCTGTCTGAAGTTTTTTTTGCATTTCTTTGGTGCTAGTATAAGGTTGAAACATTTGTCTGATGTTTTCTTTGACTTTGTCGTTAGAATGTCTCAAAAAAAAGTCTTTTTTGAGCATTAAAACTTCGCTTCCATTACTAATCTAAAATAAATTTCAAATTATTAATATAAAAAAAAAAACACCAGCAAAATAAGTCACCAAGCTTAAGTTTGGATTTGGTACATTAACATCTGTCTCGTCAAATTTCAAAATATTTAATCCCTAAAAAAAAATATTTTTTCATCCTTTAAAATTATACAATTATTTTATTTAACTCACAAAGGTATCTCCAGCTTTAAGGGTCTGAATTTGCAGAAAAACAGGCTCTTGTTTTTCCTTATTGGAATGTTCGTTCAAATGTGTCACTGACCACTTTAAAAAAATCAAGAAATGGATGTTAAAAAATTAGAAAATTTTCATACTGGAATGTGTCTTTCGTTGCTCTCAATACTTTCTCTTCTCAGTCGTGTGTCCACTTTTGGTTCTTTAATTTTTTTTATGATTTTTTTTTTACTATAAAACTTATCAATTACTGTAAGTGTCTGTTAAAAAATTTTCTTTTGATATAGCTCTTCCTTGTAAAAGTTTTCGCGGCTTTACATTGTCAAGCTTTTTCATCACTTGACATGTTCCCTAAATAAAAAATTTTGATTTTATTATAAATTTTGATATTTCAATGAATTTTTTTTACAGATTTAACCACAAAAATGTATTCATTTTTTGTACTATCCGGAACTATTACTTGATTACGCCTTTAATTAGAAAATAATGGTAAAATTTTTTAAAATTTTTGTTCAAAATTTAACTTGTAGTAATGAAATACGCAGCTGGTAGGGTTTTGAAGCAAAATGTGAATAGGCCAATCTTTGGTAAATTCACATTTTCGAAGAAATTGAATATGCTCTGGTTCCTGGCCTCGATTAGACATAAAAATATCATAAAAATCATCTCTGCCAATTGAAATCAATTCCATGGTAGTTAGTGATGTGACAGTCGCAGTTCGGGTTGTGTTGTAAAGAAATGCTAGCTCCTTATAAGAAGTTTAAATTTAAATATATTTAAAAATGACAGGTGCTAAATTAAACAAAAGCATTTTTTTTTATTTTAATGCGATTATGTTTAAATAAATAAAGCTTTTAAATCAAAATGAATTAATTTACTCCAAAACATGTACCATCTCTTAGGACTGCCAAAATTCGATTTTTGACATCACCTGTTTTCTTATCTTCATCTAAAACTGTTACCATAGCTTTAAAATAAAAATTTTTACTATAAAAATAAAATAAAATAATCAAGAGAATCACCTTGTCCTGAGATTATAAAATAAAAGCTATCAGCAACTTGTCCTTGTCTGATTACTACTCGTTTTGAAGGTATTCTAATTTGAATAATTAAATTAATTCAAATTAGAAAAAAAATCAGTTACTTTTGATAAAAAGCGCATTTGCATATTTTTTCCTGCATATTTACAGGATACTCTGCAAATGATTCCATTCTAAGCAGTCCAATCCGCGCCTATTTTTTAAAAGTAAACTTAAGAGTTAAATTTTATTTTGGATTTCTATAAACTTTTTTTAACTAGTTTTATTTGCTCCGGCGTTCTGGATTCAGGTGGAATTGTCAAAGCGTATTGAATATCTCGGCTCAAATCAGTCTAAAATTTAAAGCAAATTAATTAAAAGAAATAAAATTTGTAAAAATATATCTTCTTCTCAATAAAAAAAGGTAATACATATCAATTCCTCAAATTGGAAAAAAATTTCATTTAAAGACTTGGCAAAGTAATTCTTAAGTCTTTTAAAAATGCTTCCATTTACCGGTTTAAAGACGGTAAATAAATTTAAAGATCTAGATTAAAAACTATAATAGCAGCGATATAAATTTTATAGGAAAATTGGTCTCATTAAAAAAATTTTTTTTTTTTAAATTGAATTTGATTATCTATAAATAAACCAACTACCTAAAATCAAATTAAATATATTTAAAAAAAGTAATTTACAAATCATTTTAATATATTAATGATTCTGAAGTCAGAAATTAGTTTTTGAGTATTATTTTATATTTTCACTGTCATGTTCACTATTCAGATGTAAAATAATCGCTTATTTTTTTACTTTATTTTAGCACTTAAAATAAAAAATATTCAAAAAATCTCTGTAAATAGACATACATTTTTTTTAGAAACAAAATATTTTCTTCCTTATAGGTAAAGCTTTAATTTGATTAATCAAATAAGTCCTTAATATTTTTTTAAAAAATCAATTATTTACAGATATTCACAAAATAGCGACGACTTGAGAACAACGGTTTTTTAATTAAAAAAATAAACAAAAAGTTGGACTTTATTGGGAGCCATGATCATTTTAGATTAGGTATTCAAATAATTTTTACTAATTTTCTAAGATAATAAAATTTGCTGTAGATCGCTTTGTGGCATTTTTTTGTGACTAAAAAATTTAACAAATTCGGAAAGGCTTTTGATTACTTTTATTATGGTTAAGTCAACTGGAAATTTCAAATTAATTATTAATTGGCTAAAAAAAATACTTGATTTTTATTCTACAATTTGTTTACGTATTTATTTTATCAAGGATGTATTTATTTATTCAAACAAAACTTGCCTCTTTTTTGGCTTTGTAATAGTCTTTATTGAAAATGACTTTGTCTGAGTCAGTCGGAGCCGAAAATGTATCCTGAACCAATTCTGTAATGTTATCCATCTTCTGATTTTGCTGAATTCTCATAAAATTTTTTCTAAAAATGAAAAAAATGAAAAAAATAATCTCATAATGAAAATAGGAAATTATTCCCCTAAGCTCAATTAAACAGATTGCTCGAAACGTCTGAAAATAACTTTAATGTAATGCATAACCTTTTTTAAATAGAAATTTCAAATTCTTTTAATTTAAATATTGCCGTAAAACGGCTCGAGCAATTTTATTTATTTACTGTTAATAAACTGACAATACCAATAAGCCAGATTGAATGAAATTTAAAATTAGAAAAATCAAACTATTCAAAGCATAGATGATTGTTCTTCTAGTAATGCGAACTATTTGTAATTAAACAAAAAATTTAAAAATTCCCTAAAGCCAGTTTTATCTCCAATTAGTGGGAACTATTTTTCAGAAAAACTTAAAGCAAACAATATATTAATAGCGCTACTTAATTGTTATTTGGCTGTTAGTTTAAAATTTTAAGAAAATTTAAATTTAAATAAAAAAAATTTACTTGAATTTGTCAAAAGCGCAATCCACCAGCCGCAACAGGGCTATTACAATGCGGACTTTGTGCCGAAAAAATTTCCTTGCCTTAAAATAAAGTAAAATTTTTGCTTAACAATTTTCAGGCTTCATACTGTGAAATTTTTTGACCGTATTTTAAATTGTAATTTAGATCTTTGACGAGTTTTAGAAGAATTTGAACTGGACAACTGGTATCGAAACGAACCCAATGAAGAATGAGTGAAAAGTTCTCCAGACTCATCCGTAACATCTGGTTCATTTGGGCGAATTTTTTTCATGTCCATTTTAGGGACAATGTTGGTTGCTTGAGAAACAGGCAAAATTAAAATCTCTAAATTTTCCATTTTTTATTTTTGCAAAAAAATTAAAGTGTTTACAGCAGGTACAAAGCTAATCTGTTTAAACTAAAAACCACTTAAAAACAGTTTCTTAGCAAGCAAAGATGTTGATTAAAAAATTTATAAACACTTTAAGTTTAAATAAAGTTTAAATAATTTAAATAGTTTCACATACTACTTGTTGGAATGCTGTCAGGACTAGCTGATGACGCTGAGCTAGAAGAATATTTATGTTTCTCTTTTCGTTCCATTTTTTCCATTAAATATTCAGGCTTTTTCGGAAGTATCATGGCATAGTTTTGATTAGAACTTGAAGTTTTGTACTTCAAATTGTTTATACTTAAAATTGCCTGATTAAAATCTTTATGCTTGAGAGTGTTTCGGCTGTTTAATTTGTTCCTGACAATTTCAAATGTGTTGTTGTTGAGAATACCTTTTACTTGTTTCATTAGACGAATTTCGTCAGAGCTGTAGCTTAAATTGTTCCATAAATTCTCTGTAAAGAGATTTTTTCTCTTAGAAGAATGCGCGTGAATACTCGGAAAGACGTCGAATGCTTTTAAATATTCTACTTGATTTCTTTTTATGGAAGTCATTTTCTAAATAGTTTTAAATCAAATTAAAAAATTTAATTGATATTTTTGTCTCCAGTTATGATCAAAATTTTGCTTTTTAAACGTTTTCCAAAAAAATGAATGCAAAGTTGGGAATTTTTTGATTGTACTGTCGTTTAAATAACTAAAAGAAAATTTTTAAATTTAAATCAACCAAGTTCATGACTAGCCCGGAAGCTAGCTTTTCTAAAAATAAATTTTCACTTAACTACAATTCTTGTGATGAATCTTTGTGATGAATAAAATATTGATCCTGCAGCGCTTCCATTTGAGTCAATATTGCCTAACAACTATTTTTACATTTTTACAATTGGAAATTTAGCTAGATCGTTTGGTTAAATACTTAAGTTTCTTTTCTTATCAGAAATTTTTTCAAGTTGAATTTAAAAAAATTTAAAATTTATCTCAAAAAGAAACTAATAGCCTCTAAAAAATTTAAAATTGAATTAGATGAAAATTTATTAAACAAACATTGATTCAAAAGACGGCTATAAAAACAATCTTACATTATCCAGGTATAGTTTAATGAATCTAATTGTCCTTGATGAATTAATGGCTTAAATTTTTATTTATGTTTTTTTTTTTATCAAAAGACAAGAATCTAATATTGTGCAGCTCTTATAAAGATTAATTGATTGTTAACAGGCAAAAAGAGAAAAATTAATAACCAATTTCAATTTTGTATAATTTTCAACCCTTATTTTCTAAATCGTTTGGCTAAAAAGAAGGACCTTGATCCGTTCTAAGTAGCCGGAGGTATTTCCTCAAATTATTTAATAAATAGATAAATAACCAATGTCTCTAATATCCACTTAGTCTCTTTTTAAGCTAATTTAATTTAAAAAAAATTTTAAATGATTAAAATATTTGACAAAAAATTATTCATTTAAAGTTATAACTATTTTTAAAGTGAATGAAATTATATGGTATCGTTTGTAAGCTTTTGAATATTAATTTTTGATTTTTAAAAATTTTATTTATTAAAAAAATATATATATAAGAGTCAATGAAAAATGACTTAATTTAAATATTTATAGAAATTAAATCAATATCTTAGAAAGTTTAGAAAAATTCCCAATTTCTAAAAAATTTTATGTCAACAATAGTCATATATTTGCTATATTTTGGTTTTTGCAGTTGGCTAAAAAAAAGTTAATTTCCTTAGCACCTAAAACCCCCGAAAGTATTTGGTTTAACAAACACGCTTAGAAGTGTTTTTGTTAAATTTATTAATTCAAAAATTTTCAAGTTTAGAATTTAGCTAGCCCTTTGAGTTTGTATTGAAAAATCTTTCCTAAAAGAAACTTGCTCTTTCATAAAATTTGAAAAAACTAATTAAAATGCCTTAAGTTATTGTTTCATTTTAAAAATTACTCTCACAATTTAATTCCTATAATAATTCTAAAACTTTCATACTTTTTAGTCATGGATCACAATAATTTTGACTTAAAAATTTTTAGCGTTTCAGAAGCTGAATTTATGTTTGATTTTGAAAATTTATTGAATGGAGAAATTAGAGGAAACTCATTTCCTAAAGATCTTCTAATTAAAATAATGAAGAAACAGAATTTGTATTAGGAAATTTTTAAAATGTTTTCCTTATTGCTAATGACAACATAATGCCTAAAGAAAGATTTTTGTTTCTTCTCTAGTCTATAGAATCAAATCCAAAATCAAAAGTAAGTCCGAATAAGATATTATTTTTTTGTAAATGATATTATTTACTCTATAAACTAAGACATATATCAAATGTGCTATTTGCTTAAGCAAATTGTCTTATGATCATGCAAATTCAATATTATATATTTAAAAAAAATTAAATACTTAATTTTTATCCCAAAAACTATAATTTTAGTTTTGCTTAAGTCAATGTTAAAGCTTTGATTTTTTTTAATTTTTTTAAAAGCTTAGAAATCTTGACCTAATCTTTCGATTAATTTTAAAGTCTAATAGTTTTATGTGGTAAAAGTCTTACGTTTATTCAAAATTAAATGGTTCCTATCGAACGCTTAAAGAAAGTGGAACAATTAATTTTGGAGTTTAACTTTTTAATTGGGTGTAAAATTTTATAAATAATTACTAAGCAGAAAATTATTACAGCGTGATTCAAAACGATTCATTAATTTAGCTATTTTTAATTAAATTTTTATTTTTTAGTGGATTAGAAGTCTTATTTTTAATTCAAACATTTGTATTTCGTTTAAATGTTTATAATTTTTTCAATGAAATCCGAACATAAAGCCAATTAGTTTTTTTTACTTTTATCAAAGTAATTTGGAATTTAAATTCATAATTTCTAAATAATAATGCTCTGCAACATTTGCTAATAAATTAAATAGCTGAATTAGGTACTTTTTGATAATAATCAAATATTTTTCTTTTTTCTTTAAGAAATTATTTTATATTTTTTTTTAAAGTTTGGAATTAAACTTCCTTTTTAGTAAAAAATCAAGCAACCCAAAATTTAAAGCCACTTTTTAACAAAATGTCCATTGCCAACTAGTTTGATTTTTTGATTTATTTTAAATAATAATTGTTAAAGGCATAAATATTTATATCTGGTTTACTAGAAATTAGAGTTTTATTTTTATTTGTTTTAAATTTTTTCTTTATTTCTTTGAAAAAATGGTCTTCGAGTCTATTTAGTAATAAATCACATGTTTTTTTTGTTTTAAATGCAATTTAAATTTTATTTTTTATTTTAAAAATTATCTTATCTATATTTGTCAAGTTTTTAATTTTCTGATAAACTTGCTTTTCTTTTTGCTTACGAGCTGGTCACACAGCGGCATTATCAGAGAGGAACTGAGATGTGCTCAAGTCCCTTACCTATAAATTAAAAAGGACTGAGCTTCTCTTTTAAAAGCTCTATTTATCAAAAATTGGTCATTTTTTCTCAGTTAAAATTTAAAAAAAGGGAAAATTAAGATTTTTTTGATTTAGTTATTTTCTGAATTTTTTTCCACTTTGAGCTCTCCGATTTGAAAGCACCATCTTTCAGCATTTTTTTTTTGAATTTCTTTTTTTATTAAAACTGGAATTACCAGCCAGTCAAAATAGGTTTTTTCAATGAAAATTTTATTAAAAATAAATTTTCAGGCGGAAGGATGATTTAAGTCACAAACATTAATGAGGGTAGCATTTCCATCATGTTTAATTCAAGTTGCTAAAGAAACCGAAACGCAAAACCGAAAAACTGGCGAAGAGGAAAAACAAAATTTAAAATACAATTAATACGGCATTGTGAATTTTGGAACACAAAGCAAAAACAAAAATTTTATATCTAATTTAATTTTTAAGCCCTTTCTGCAAAATGCAATAAAAGTAGAGTGGTAAACTTCTTGTGTAGCAAAACTACAGTCCTGAATTTACAAAATCTGCAAAAAAAATGCTTTTTTTTCTCCTTCAAAGATTTAAAATAAACCTTAATTGGTTATCTTTGAGCCAAAATATTTCTTGTTCTAATAAACAAAACTTAATTAATATGTACAAAACTTTACAGTGATAATGATCTAATAAAACATTAACTAACTGCTGTTGTATTGCTAATAAGAGTTTTCCATCTCATTTTAAAAGAACAGAATCCTTTAATAGCAATGACAATTAAATTCAACGGTGTATTTATCATTAAGTAACGCATTTGCTCGATTTTTACGACATTTAAATAGCGACATGAGGTTATTTATTTCTAAGCTGCGATAAAGGCTCTGAAGACATTTTAAATACTTTTTTTATGTGTGAATCGCATTAATTATGTATTTTATTTATTTTTATTTGTTTTAAATCCTCACTCCCTTGCAAGTCAGCATATTATTGCAGATTTTTTTCCTTATTAATTCTTTGTGGAGCATAGGGTCATTACTTTTGATTTCCACTCAAGTCGATCTTTTGCATTTACCCTTGTTTCTCCCCATGTCATTCCGATTCCGATGAGCTCTTTCGCGATTGTTGATCTCCATGTTACTGCTTGTCGTTCTATCTTACGTCGCCCTTGAGGTGTCCATTGCATCTGACAATGTCTCGGACCAATGTATCCCGAGGATCCTCCACAGGCTTCCAGTGTTGAAGATGATCAGGCTTTTTCTGTCAGATTCACACATCCTCAACATTCGCTTCCGTACATCAGTGCAGATTTTACTACAGAGTTGGACAGTTTTGTTTGTAACTTGTTGATTTCCATTCTGTTCGAAGTCTGGCAAAGGCCATTTTTGCTTTTGACACATTGAAGCTCTCAGATTTTCCTTTTTCCAGAACTACGCTACACTCGAATTTCTCGTAGAAGAGTTTTATCAAGTTAACTATCTTCTGTGGCAGGCCATAGGATCTTAATATGGCCCACAAGATTTCTCTGTGTATGCTATCAAAGGCTTTCTTGAAGTCAATGAAGTTAAGATACACGGGGCTATTCCATTCCAGACTTTGTTCTATGATAGTCCTAAGTGAAAATACCTGGTCTAAGCAACCTCTCCCTCGTCTAAATTCTACTTTTTTTTCTCTAAATATTGCTTCTAAAGAGCTCCTGATTCTTTCCAGAATTAAGCTGCAGAACTCTTTCCTTGCTATTGGTGGAATTTATATTTTTTTACATATATTTTCTAAAGTTATCTTTAATTTACTTAAGTAATTTATAAATGTAAAAGATGGCAAATAATTAAAAGCCAAAAAAAGACGATTTGCAAATTTTTTTAAATTGGCTTTTTTCTTTTTTCCCTTAATTTTTTTAAGAATAATCTTACAATTTTTTTGCGTTAATTTTCGTTTTAAAGATTTTAAAATTTAATATAACAGATTTTTATTGTAAAAAAGGTGGGTCAAAAGCTTTTTAAAATACTTAGCTTTTTCTAAATATTTTAAAATCTGTTGTAGAAAAGAGAAAATATACGGATCTCCCCGGTAGTGTTATCAACTGATAACATAATATTTTGGAAAATATTCACAAACCGATAATGTAATCGAAGTGATAACATATAATGCTATCAATAGATTTTGTTATCAGTAATTTATATTATTTAATATTTAAAAAAAAATATAAAATTATCAATAAAACTTTTAAGTTATCAAAAAGTTTTTTGGTACAAATAGGAGTATATTTAGCTGTGGTATACCAATTGTAACTATGATATTGTCTATTTATTGAATACTTTTCACCTTCTGGACTAGGACTCTTTGTCAATTATAACTAAACATTATGTCATTAAAACATATAATATTATATCAGGAAAAAATTGGTTTATTTTTTTGTGTTTGAATTAGAAAATGTATCCAATGTTGAAATAACATTGAAAAAGTGCGATGTTTCAAATATTTTTTCAGTTTCAAAAAAAAAATAATTTCAAGTTAATATTGCAAACATGAAAAACTTTGAGTTTTTTTATAAATTTTGACTTTTGGCTTGTGATATGATAATCCTTAAAGATAATATTTGAAGTTTAAAAAACTTAGTACGCTCTGTTTTCCATTTTTTAAATTAAGTATTTGTTAAAATGCACCAAACGAAAGTAAATTATCACTAAAGTAAAAATTTTATATGAAGAAAACCAAGTTTTTCGTGTCTAGTCGATTAGGTAAACTATGTTTCACCTGTTACTGGAACAATTCTTGTTCTCAGGTTTTATGACATAACAGTAACCGCATCAGTTTTGACAATTAGGCATTCTATTAAATAGCTTTATTCAATTTGTTTACATAATCTAAAAATTGTTCGTTTAATTCTATTTAGAACAAAAAAAATGGGTGAACTAATAACTCAAAAAACCTGAGAATAAGAATTTTTTGGATAATAAGGGAACTGGTTCACCTAGCCGACAAGATCCAGATTTTCAACGATTGAATATTAACTTTAATCTAATGAATTATTAATCTATTTTTTTTAATTTTTTTAATTTTTGTTATTTTTTATTTTATTTTATATTATTTAACTTTTCTTAGTTTTTTCATGTGTTTTTATTCTAAAAAAAAAAAATGAATTGTTTAAAAGTTAAAAAAAATTATCTTTTTTTTATTTCAAATTTCAAAATAAAATATAAACTCATTCTATTTCACCAAAGAGTTTAATTTCAAATATGAAAATGCTTGCAATTTTAACTTGAAATTATTTTTTTTTTGAAACTGAAAAAATATTTGAAACATCGCACTTTTTCAATGTATTTTCAACATTGGATACATTTTCTAATTCAAACACAAAAAAATAAACCAATTAGTTTTCAAAATAATTTTTTTGTTATCAAACATGGAATTATATTGTAGTTACTGATAACAAAATCGGTTGGTTAAAACACGAAACATCTTAGTTATCAATTGATAAAACTACCGCTGAGACCCAAGCATTAGTGTTAATTGCATCTGAATTTACTCTTGAATAATTAAATTTATTTTTAAATTTGAATTTTAAATTTAAACAAATCTTTTATTTGAGTTAAAAGTTAAAAAAATTTCTTATTTGCATTCAAATTTTATTTTAAATTTAAATCGAAATAAATCAAAATAAATCAAAATTATTTTTTTCAAATGGTCAATTTGATTTACAACACTAACAAATATTCAAAAGGTTAAGAAAAATTATCTCTTTTACACAAATGGTTTGATCCCTTTTCTCTCTTGCAAATGCAATATTTAAATTTTTTTTATTAATATTTTAATATTCCAATGTGAGTAATAATTTTTGGATATTTTTATGAAATCAATGACTCAAATTTGTGCCACAAGTTATAAACTTTTTCTTTTGACTTGTATCAAAATTCCTAGTAATATTAGAATACAGATTACTAAAATTCTATTTAGTATGTAATAGTTAGATTTTTTATTTTCATGTACATTTTTACGTAAATTTATTTTTAAAGAAAAATAGAAAAAAAACAGCCAATTTCATTTTTAAAGTGGCAAAAAATCGTCCTTTCTTGGGCTTTTATTATTTTACTATTTTTACGTAAATTACCAAAGTAAATTTAAATTAATTTAGGAAAATTTACGTATGAAATAACGTAAAAAATTTAAATTAATCCTGCAGATTTTATAAAACTCAATTCAATTTAAGTTTTAAGGGCAAAAAATGTCAAATTGAAGTTTATGATCAAATTTTCATGATCATGCTCAATAACCACTTTAATAAAGGTTTATTAGATATTTTTGTTCTTAAATTTTACTGCAGTTGCTAATTTTCTAAGTAAAAATACAATATTAAACTGAATTCTGCAAATCTGCAAAAATCTGCAAAAATTTAAGGAATGCAGAATTATGCAAAATACCATGGCGTGGTTTAACATGGCTTAAGGGTTATCTGCATTTAATTTTTTTAAATTTTAAATTCTTAAAAATCTTTTTTTCAGATAATTTTTGAGAATCATATCACAAAATTTGATCATTAACTTCAATTTGCCCATAAAAAAAGCCAATTTGTGAAATTATACTCAAAATTTCGCAAATTTTATAAGCCTAGATCAGACCAGTACAAGATTGATGCATAGCTTTGTGATCAAGAGATCAATGTTGAAGCTTGCAACATTCAAGCTCTCTATTTTAAATAATATCAATTTGATTTTTACAGAATTTGTAAAAAAATTCAAAAAATTTAATTTAAAAATCTCAATTTTTTGCTTTATTAAATAATTTTTTCTTTTTTTAAATAAATTTATAACTTATATTAAAACTCGAAAGGGCTAAGCATAAATTAAGAAATTAGAAAAATAAAAAATCTTTTCAAAAAGGCACAAGGTGTTAAAAAAAATAAACAACAATAAAAGAGATATAGAAATTGTCATTTAAGCCAAAACATGCAAAGACTAGGCTCATTTGTTTAAACTCACGAAGATGATGAGAAAATCTTGGCTAAATACGACAGAGCTATTTGATTGTGCTTGAGCTGAAATGGATGCCGCGCGACAATGACCCATTTTCAATCAAATGAACCGGACTGGCAGCTAGTGGCTGATGCTGTTGCTGCATCTGCTGCAACTGCTGATGAGTGCTTATTATTTGGTTGATAGATGGCGGAATACTAAATTTAGTGGTCTCGTTAAAAATAGTATTAATTTTTTGTTTTTTATTTGATTTATCCGAGTCCGATTTTTGGCTATTTTTGCCCACTTTTCTCTTATTTTTCTCCTTGCTCCTAAAATCGTTCACATCTATAAATCCTGACTGTTGAGCTTTGGCCTGTTCTTCCTGAGAATCGTTTACTTCATCAGTTTCATTTTCAAAGTACTCATCATCTTCGTCATCATCATCGCCAAAGTCCGCCTCATTGGTAAAATTTTCTATGCATATTTTGTTATCAGATAAACTAGCACTATTTTCGTCATCGTTGCACGGAGATAGACAAGACTGAATGAGGTTCTTGCCAGTCTCGCTGGTGATCATGGGTTGAAGCTTTTCGGTGGCAAACGTGTACACATGGCCGGTTTCGCTGGCGACTAGCAGCATTACTTGGGTCCCTGTCAGTGTGGACAGTTCGTATGCCTTTTTCATGATTCCTGTCTTGCGCTTGCTAAATGTGGTGTATCGGCGAATTTTGTTTTCTATAAATTCCATTTTGATTTTCACTCTTCCTTTTGTTTTTTTTGATCTGTTCGACTTGGTGTAAGCGTTGGGTAGTTTAAAATTTTGAGGGCCATTTAGACTGCCATTGTCAGGTTGGGTTCGCTTATCATTTGAACCTGCAACTTGTTCTGTGGATTCCATTTTGATTCTTGGTGTCTACAAGTTATTAAGCATCTAACAGAGATTTATAAAAGATAAGAAGTTTTCAATGATCAATTAAATTGGAATGTTTGGCTTGGTATGAGAAAATTGCCAGGCAGGTTGGTGTTTAAAAAAGAGCAATTTTTAATGCAAATTGAGACGTAATTATATTCAGTCTGATGCAGCCTTGCTGAATTTATCTATTCAAGTTATCTTGTAAGCTAAAAACCAACTTTAAGTATTCATTTTTTCTAATTGATGTTAACTTTGAGTCTTAGGCATCATACATTAGAAATAAATAGATAATTTATTATTATAATATGTAATAGAGAATTTTTTAACATTACTTTGGTATATTTTCCTTTTGTTGCTGCTTGCAAACGGAATTTCTAAATTAACTTAACATTTTTATCCGATCAATTAATCAAATTTATTATTGACCTGAAGAAAATTGGAAAAACATTTTTTTTGGCTAATCCAGAACAAATTGACTGGAATGTTTTCATTTTGAAGCACTTTTATCACTCAATTCTATTCTATAATTTCAGATATTGATAGAACATTGTGAATATTAGATCGAATTTTCTGAGAAACTTTATTTTTTCTGTTAGTCCAAGTTAATTTATTTAATAGAAAATAATTTAGGCATCAGTTTCAAGAAGCTCAGGACGGCAGTTAAGCCTCCTTTTCAGCTTGCATTCAAACAGTGTTGATTTGATCTTTGGAATTTATCAAAATCCATCAATATGGCAAGTTTTTTTTTCTATTTAACTTTTTTGAAATTTTGAAATTACGTTGTTTCATTAAAACTCAATACTTAAGCATGCTAAAATTTGAAATATAATTACGCTATTATTTTTAGAAAAAAAACTTGCCATACAATGACTCATTAAATAATAGTATTATTTAATAATGTATAATTAGTAATTGTATAATTTAATGTGTCAAATAATAAAAAAAAAGTGTTTTTTTTTATTTAGTGTGGTTATTCTAAGGCCATCAATTAATGGACTGACAAAAAAATTAAATTTTACTGACAAAAACTACATATGATGACAAATAAATTAATTGACTGATAAAATAATTATTTGAGTGACAAATATACTTTTTTGACTAATTAATTATTTTTACAACAAATTAATGATTTTGAGGTCACAATAAGAATCAAAATCTTGAACTATAGCACCAAAATCAGAAGGAAGCTCCAGACGATTATGACAAACCATTTTGTCCAAATCTCATCATCAAGCTAGAGTCAACTATGAGAAAACGTCACAATTTAAGTTCATTCCTTACAATCTTCAGCTTTCATTTTTTTAGCTTATTTACTCTATTTTGATACTTTTTTTTTATCTAATTTTATTAACTTTAATTTTTTTTAATTTTATTTTTAATTTATTCTGAAGGAGCTTTAGCTCGGTACAGAAAACAAATAAATAAATAAAATAATAAATCTTAGAGAATTAAATTACTAAATAGCTTTCTTTTTTTTTCCTTATTCACTCCTTGTGAAGGATAGAGTCACTACTTTTGATTTCCACTCAAGTCGAATTAAATAGCTTAATTAGAACTAAAATAAAATAAAATAAAAATGAATAAAATTTTGTCAGTGCAAAATTATTAAATAGTCATCTCCATATATATATATTTGTCAGTAGTTTAGTTTTTTATTGTCAGTTAAAATAGACTAAATTAGTCACCACTTTTAGTTATTTTTGTCATCTTAAAAAAATTAAATTTGTCACCCTTAAAAAATTTAAGCCTTATTCTAATAAAATTGGGGGAGAAACTTACAATAAAAAACTAAATTTTGGATGTTTTTTTTTTTTAATTTGTGGTGTTTAATAAGTTATTATAATTGTAGAATTAATTTTTTTTTATAAAGATTATTAAGCCTCCTCAAATCCAACATTATTTTTCAACTGTAGAGATTACAAGACGCGATTTTTTGCCTTATAAATATTTCCCTGTGGGAATCAATTGCCAGAATTTATGGTGAAACTGAATGAATAAAACAATATAAATTTTATAATTATAATTTTTAAATTTTAGACTGCCCTTTAAAATGAAGCTTTTTTTATAATATTTTTTAAGTAATTGCAAGTAACAATTTGTTAACCCGACATCATAACCCAGTATAATCAACAATTAAAAAAAAAGAAAAATTTTCGAAAAATAAACACCACAATTTTTCGGCAACAGAGTGGCCAATGTTTGGAATCGACTTGATAGAGTTGTTATTAATTCAGATACAGTTAATGTAAAAAAAAAATTGATTAACTTGATTTAAACATGCTATTATAATGAGGCTAAATCCTCGTTCCATGTGCTAGAATATTTAAGCTATCATTTTAATATTATTATATTATATTATAGAAATATTTTTCATTTTTATCGAAAATTTTTTTTTGCTGAACTAAAATTATTTCAAAATAAACTCAATTTTTTATTTGGAAGAAGAGACTAAAAATGATTTATTTAAAAAAATATTCATTAAAATTTAAGTTAGTAATTGAAAATTAGATAAGGGTACCCTTATGCATAGAAAAGTTAAAATAAAAGAGATATCCAACATAAATACGAAATTTTTGAATTTCGGAGTATTATTTGATTGGTATCTCAATTTTTGTCATCAAAATCAATCAAAATTTAATTGATCAAATTAATTTCAGTATGAAATTTAAATTAGCTACTAAAAGGATGTTATCCTAAATCAATAGATCAATGTAAATTAAATAAAAGTTATATTACTAAAGTTAGCCTAAAAATATGTTAAGTTTGTTTGTATCAAATAAATATCTATTTTTGAATTGAAAAAAAAATTTTAACTTTTAGTTTGAAAATTTCTAGAGTGAGTTTGAAATATTTCCTAAATATAATATGGCAAATTCAACTGAACCATACAATGAGTCCTTTTTACCATTAATTCAAAAATTTTACTCATTAGAAGCCATTGGTAATTAAATTTTAATTGAAAGTTTTTTAATACTATTTTTGAAAAAATAGCAAGAGAACCATGGGATCCAAGCACCATTCTTTTTGTACCATTAAAAAACCAGATTATTTTGGAAAACGGTGGAGCTGAAACATTTGCCACTGTAATTTATTTAAGCATTTTGAATCTAAATTTTGAAGTCAAGCGGGTTAAAAATGTAAATGAAATTTCTCCATCAGGTTTAAAAGGAATTTATTTAAACGATAAAAATTACTCATTTTTTATTTAGGCCGTGGCCCTCTGTTAAAATGCGGAAAATATTCAATTGGTGAATTTGAATCAATCGTTAATTTTTCAAATTTAAAAGTAATTTATTAAACTTTATTTATTGTGGACTAAAAATTCAATTAGGGGTATCGATTGTTAGCCAATTTTTTAGAATCTTCAAAAAAAAATGAAATTAAATCTTACATGCTTTTGATTCAGAAATCTTATTCAGACACAATTGTGAGATATATTCTAAGCAAATTTTTAAAAATTAATTTTTTATTTCTGAAGAATTACTTTCTCTGGAAAAGCGATGCTGTCCAAAAAGTATCTAATTTTAAAATTTAGAAAAAAAGTGTGAAATATTCTTTTAATAGGAAATTAAAGAATCATTCAGCAATGATTATCCGTGGCCCTTAAATTTTATTCTGTATTGGAATGAGTATTATTTCAAGAGAAAATACTTGAAATCGAATAATCTTTGGGACTTGAAAAAAGACAAAGTTAATTAAAAAATAAGTTTTAAAACAAAAATAATAAATATCGAATAGGTTATGCAACGCTTCAGTGAAGTAAACGAATGTTTGAATAAAAAACTACAAGGAAATGCCTATCTCATGGGAAATAAGTAAAATTACGATTGATAAAATCAAATTAAAATTCAATTAAAACTTATCATTAAATTTTTAGCATGACCGAAGTTGATATATTACTTTATAGTTTTATCAAGATATTGACTATTAATTCTGTTTTTGAAGAGATGAATGCATCACTTGCAGATCTAACATATTTGAACGATTATTTTGCTAAAATGGACCAAAGTATGGCAAATATTTTACAAGACATATTAAATATTGATTAAAACAAGTATTCCAAATTAAAAAATTTTATTGAATAAAATTCTACAAATTAATAAGCCATTTTTTATGATAAAAATAAATTGAAATTAAGCTCCAAAATATAGAACCCCATAAGTTAAGTAATAATTTTGATAAGTGAGTGTTTGAAACGGTCCATTGGCAAGGAAATGTGGATGAAAACAACGAATGACACACATAAAACAAAATTGAATTCATTCCTAAATAAATGAGCGGATTACCGGACCAGAGCGATTTAACATCTATGATAAAATAGAGAAATGCATAAATTAAAAAAGAGCTAAATCCAGTAATTAAACTATAGGTAAGAGTCCAAAGATTTTTGTTTACTGGAATCCAACCATTGGACATGTCAAATTGTGTTAAAGCTGAAAATAGCATGAAACACATTGTGCCCCAAAGAGTCAATGATACTATTCTATTCTTAGGACTTTTGAAAAAAATAAAACTTCGTCCTGCATGAACACCTAAATAGGTAAGAACTACTGAATTGAAAACACCAAATAGACCTTCTGGATCAAAAGGTTCTGTTGTTTTATAAATTTTCAATGGAGTGGGTCTATTATAAAGACGCGATTTTCCAAAAATTACTTTATCTAAATAGCCTGCTATACCACCCGTACAATTATAATAAAGACCTTTTTCATCTAGTCCACCTGGTCCCATGTAGCCTCTCGGACAGTCTGGCACTTTAGCCAGAAAAGCCACTAAGGACCAAGAAACTATTGTCAGAAAAATAAAACAAAAATGAAATTTAGACCATTTAAGATCAGAAACAAAGTATTTCCAGTCTTTTTGTTCCTTATCTATTTTAATTTCTTTATATAAAACAAGTTCCAGAACAGCTACAATAAAATAGCATATTGAAATTCGCTGCAATACGCCAAATATTCTTAATCTAGATAATTCTATGCCAAATCTAGAATTAAGCATGATTCCAATGGCAAACATTTTTAAACTGCGCATTAAAATTTTCTTAAAAATTACAACTTTTTTATTATCTTTCATTTGAGAATTAATATTCATGGGAATTGTGAATCCCATAATCCATAAAAACCACGGAAACTTAAAAAATTAATTTCTTATTTTTATTCAAAAAATCATTTAAATTCTTACAACAAAATCAGCGATTGTGATACCATGCCAAGGAACATGTTGCATGAATTTGTATCCTCCAGACCCATAATTAACAAAAATCATCAAAAACAAGCTCATACCTCTAAAAGTGTCTAATGAGCGAATTCTTTGTTTTTTATTAATTTCAGTTTGGACTTGAACCAGATGCTGATCTAAACTTATCAGTTCAAAATTTTCCACTTTTAATGATCGACTTATTCTTTTAATTAATTCCTTTATTTTACTCTCATGTTTTTCCACCAAAATACAGATTGTTATAAAAATTCCAACTAGGATGCCTCCTAAAATAATCCAAACATTGGGCCTTTTGGGGGTTTTCTCAAGAGAAATACTGCAATCATTTTTTTCAATATTCATCAAATAAATTCCGCATTCGCCAAATTTTTCATATTCAAAAGGACCACAAATTGTTCCCAAGGTTGAACTGACATTAAAAATGTAGCTATAATAAGAATCGATAGAAATAGACGCTTTAGACTTTTCAATCATTTCAATTTTCTTTAATAAAATTAAATCACATTTGTTGCATATTTTATATTGATAAAAAATTTCAACATCTTCTTTTATTTGATCAGATACTTTAAACTTCAAAAGGGCTGTGTCCATATCGGTACACTTCCAATCGGTTTTATCAGTCGGTTCATTTTCGCATTTAAAAAGCAGAAATAAAACTGTGATGTGCAAAAAAAGCATAAATGACCTTTTAAAATTTAATTTTAAATTCATTTTTAATAATCAAAATAAAAAAGAGGATTGTTAAAGCTAGTTAATAAAGATAAGATAGTTTTATCAAGCTCAGATTAAGATAAGAATTTTTAATATTTAAAATTTTTTGAAAATAGATGTTTTAAAATTTTATTGAATAAATTAATTGAGAAAAGTTTAAATGTTGTTTGATTTGGAAAAAAATTTTGCTGAAATAAATTTAATAAATTTTAGTTCATTTTTGGTTAGAAAAATGGCATTAGAATTTTGTGGTGTAGTTTCAAACGAGCTTTTAGGATATTTTTAATCAGTCGATTAATCGATTCCAAATGGAAGAGTGAAATTAAGTTAAATGCAGCAAGAAAAGTCGTCTGAAGGTGCTTAAAATAAAGATTAAGTTATTTAAGATAAAAAAAAGTTTTAAAATAAAAATGCGAAATTAATTTGAAGAATTTTTATACAAGCAACTTTTTTATTTGACACATTTTTTTATTTAAACAATTAAATCTGTATTTGAATCTTGAGAACAAATTTTATAATGCATCTATAAAATTTCCTACTTTGAATGAGTAATTAATCAAAAATTTGATTTAATAACTTTTATTTTTTAATAAAATAATTAATTATTATGCTTTTATGTTTTGATATTTTTAATTAAAATTTATAACAAAAATACATAGCAAAATAAGAAGCAAAATATCTTAAAACTTTTTTAGGTAAAAATTTAATTCTTTAAGTGCAACATAGTGCAACTATGGTAACCTAGTCTAACCGGGTGACCATATTTTTTTTTATTGATTATTTCGCACCCATTTTGTTCAAAAACTTCAAAAAGGGTCACCCAATTTTTCCGAAATTTTTGAATAACCCCTTTAGCTCCGCGGTTAATTATGTGAGGCTCAAAAGGGTCAAAAGGGTTAACTCGGTTACCACTAAAATTGTATATAATTTCCCAGAAATTTAACCCCAAAAACAGAATATTAACCCTTTTAACCCATTTTACCTATTTAGAAAGAAAATTTTTGAATTTTCTAATTAAATTATTTAACTCATTTAATTTAATTTATTCGAAACAAAACAAGAGTGAGTTTTAAAGAAGTTTAATAAAAGGAAGATTTAATCTTTACAATCATCACATAAAAATTCTTCATTTATTTCTTTTCGCAAACAACTAAAGAAAACCCAATTTGAGCACTCTTCACAAGATTACCATATTGACGTGTTCTCTTTCTTCTCAGCCATCTTTGTTTCACATGAGCTACACAATATTTCGGATTCTGATAAGTTATCATTTTAATCTGATGTTAATTTGCTTTCAACAAGCTTTCGTGGTCGTCCTCTTTCCTCTTCCAGTTCCTTTTTTAGCTTTTTTGACCTCTTTTTGTTCTTATTTAGCTTCACTGATTGCGTCTTTTAGATTTTGAAAAGTATAATTTTTTTTTTAGATTGGATTTCTTTGTTCTGTGACATTTTAAGCTTATTTTTAAACAATTAGCTTTTTTTATGTTTGAAATAAAAACTCGGTTTTAAAAAAAAAAAAATTTGAGAATTAGAAAGAATATAATTTTACAATATTTTTCAATTATAAAAAATAGTGTCTATGCATTTTCTAGTCTTATTCGGTTAAATGGGTTAAATAGAATCTTATTTGGACTAATTGGGTGATTTTTTTGACTAATTGGGTTAAATCTATTTAACCTTTTAAGCCCTAAAAAAAAACCCATTAGATGAAGCCTTAAGGACATTTCCTAAAATTCTAAAAAAATTCTCTTAGATACTTTAGCATGTGCTGAATCTAACAAGCGAAATAGGTTAGAGCTTAAGTATTACCTAGGGCCTTAAAGCACCCTTCTCCCGAATCACTAATTCGAGGCTTTTTCACCTCATTAGGCGTAGTCGAACTTTAAGAGAAAAAAAAGCATATAACGATTTTTTTTTTAAATATTTCTCACATATCATTCGATTTCTCTCCTCGAGTTCTACATATCAAAATATTTTTTTTAGGTAGTAGCTTTAAAAATGAAGGATATATAGGGGTTTTTCAAATTCGTTCACCCTATTAACCCATAACCCCTTTAGACTAGGTTACCATAGCATCAATTTATAATTAGGTGCAAAATTTTTACAAAATCTGCTTGGTTTAAATATAAAGAAATCAAATTTATGCAAAATTTATAGAGTATTTTTAGGAAATACATAAAGGTAAAACATTGCTAATTTCACTAATGCTATATGTTGAACTTAAAGAATTATTTTTCACTTAAAAAAAACGATATCAGATTATGTGATTTCAAATAAAAACTGATTCAGTTTGATTTATTAATTTAATTTTTTTATTTGAAGTTCAGTGGCAGTTCAATTGATTATAAATTGGATTAAAAAACGAGTTTTGATCTTTGTTTCAATTTTTAAATCATTGGAATCACAATTGGGAAGAATTGGTAACAAAAATAATTTTACCACATGCATTGTTAAAACAATAGTCTAATCAGTAATTTATACTTATTTCTTTTCATGAAAAAACATATGAGCTCTATTAGCAAAGCAGAGGATAACTTATTGATTTAATTTCTCTATTTTTAAAATCACTATTGAAATAATATAGATTCTCATATTTAAAAAGGTCGTTTGTATGCGTTTGACGTGCAAGCATAATAAAAAAATCAATATAATTCTTATTTAATGCATTCAAATTTAAAAATAAAATATATTGTATATTCTTTAAAATTGTTTCAGTTTAAGATTTAATTATAAAATAACTAATTTTTTGGATCAACAAAATGCTTAAAGAGAATTAAAAGATAAGTTTTAAAAAATTTATTTTCAATGCTTTATTTTCAATTATTCAAATATTTTAAATTTATCATGAAAAAATTATATTAATAATAGCAAATTTAAATTTAAATTTGATCAACTCGATTTCTTAAAATTCAAATTATTTTGAATTTTAAGAAATCTTTCAGATTATTCAGATTGTAAAATGATTTCTCAAAATTTTAAGAAATCATTTTTCTAACTTTCAGCATTTAAATACTCTGTCTGAATTGGCAAACAGAGTATTTAAATGTGCTTTAGAAATAAAAAAAACAACAAAATTATTATTATTTAACTGTGTAAAAAATTCTAAAATTGAATTAGGACCATATCGAGGTAAAGACAATGAAAATGTTTAAAAGTAAACATCCTTTCTGTACTTTTTGTACTTTAATTATTTTATTTGGCACTGTTCCTTTTTTTACTCTTTGTTCTTAATTGTAATAAAAAAAAACTTTTAATTAATCAAAAATTTAAATATCAATTTTAAATTTAAATAATATTTTTCTAACTTTCAGCATCCCTAAATACCTAAACCAGGGCTCCGCCCCGGACCCCGTTTAAGTTTTAATAAAATGATTAAAATTACCATTAATTAAAAAAAGTACAAAAAGGAGCAGGACCAAATAAAATAATATTTTGAAAAAGTACAGAAAGGAAAATGTTTTTTTAAAAGTTTTATCTCATTGTATATCCATGACCATATCTGGTAATGTCCCAACAGCGACTATTCATTATAATCTCATCAGATTTCTCAAGCTCATCTTTTAAGTCTTCACATATAATCGAATAGCATCCTGTTATAAAATAAAAGCGAACTAAATCATTTTGGACACCTCAAGGAAAGAGAAATGCTGGAAGACCAAAGTTGACCTGGAGGAGAACAGTTGAAAGAGATCTGAGAGAGATGAAACTCACATGGGGACAAGCAGAAATTGTCGCTAAGAATAGGGTAGAATGGAGAGGACGTGTGGACGCCTTATGCTCCACTGGGAGTAAAAGATAGAAGAAGAAGAAGAAGAAATCTTTTATTGTTATAAATTACTCTTAAAAAAACTAACCGATTTTCTATATTGTAATGGTGATTAATTTTTAAAACATATAATCTAAAACAAACTTAATATTTTTTAATTTAAAATATTTGATATTTTAAAACAAAAATTAAAAAGTTTAATATCAAATTTAAAATAAGTTTTTGACCTGAAATAATGTTTTAAGATAATCAAGCTTTGTAATGGCGATTAATTATTTTTTCACTGTTAAATTTAATTATAAATATATTAACAAAAGCTTATAAAAATATGCTCTGAAGATCCGGAAGAAAACAAAAATATATTGAAAATTTAGAAAACACAGTCTCAAATAAATCAAAAGCTAACTATTAATGCTTACAACATATTATTTACTTTTATTTTTGTTATTAAAAATTAAATTTACCAACCATTTCTCATTTTTTCGAATAAATAAATTTAAAAAAATTAAATAAAAAATTTAAAAAGCTAAAAGTGCTTTTCTGAAATTTTGATGAATCGATTTTTAACAAGCCTATTCTAGTCAAATTTTTCAATCAAGTAAAAATTTAAAAAATGAAGAGTTCAATGAGATCAAAAACCATTTGGATATCTAAAAGATATCATTCTTTTTAGGAATTTTTAATGAGTGATTTAAAATTAAAAATCAATTAATTTTTTATTTTTTATCTATAAATGATTAAATAAATAGAAAATCTGACTCAAAGACACTTAGAGTTAAAAAATGTGTTAAAATTTTTTGAATAAATTCTAAAGTATTCTTTAAATTAAATTATTATATTTTTTCTGACAAAAACTCCTGTATACATGGTCTAAAGCTCTTTTATCATCTTTTGCCACACTTTTAATCACATTTGTAAATATTCCTTCATACATGACAGAATCTTTGTCATCCGAGTGATAAAGTCCGAGAACATGGCCGATTTCGTGTAAAAGAACAGTTTTTAATGAAATATTACCACTGGGACGTTCTGATTCCATCCAAAATATTTCATTATTTACATGAATAGTAGCTGGATATTCTCTGTGATATTTAAAAAATGCATGAGCAGCAGTGCCATGAAATTTCCTTTTGCAATTTAGATGGCCACTTTTGTCATTTGTGAACATTATTTTTATATCTGCATGTTGCGTAGCTTCAGAAAAAACAAAACATGATACTGATTGCCAATCCAAGAAAGCATCCCCAAGTGCTTTTTTGGCCGCCTCGAGAGATGTTTGATTTTTATCTGAAACATCACCTGACAATGAATAAGTTAGATTGTATTTGGACCATCGAGCCATTCTAGGTGTGTACCTGTAGCTGGGTCGCTTGTATGCGTTCGACGTGCAAGTTTGCACCAGCAGACAAAGAATCAAGAGAATTTTTTCAGACATTATATCGAGTAAAACCAAATGAGATAATTTTAAGACATTAACATTTAGATAGAAAAAAGAGTTTTTTAATTTCATTCATCATTTAAAGGTTATGTAATTTTTAAAGAATTTTTTAACAATTTTATTTTCTTAAGTTTATTTTATAACAATGTTAGAATAAACTAAATGAGATCAAGTCGAATTAGAAGATAAGAAATTACATTAGCTCAAGGCATAAAATTTTTTAAATTAATAAAATTATTTTTCATTAATGTATTATTCATTTGAATTCTAATTTTCGAAGTACTTAATTATGTAATACTAGAATATAAAGATAAGCCAAATGAATTTAGAAATTAGCGCTGATTCAACAAAATTAATTTTTTCTCAATTTAATAAAACTTGTGTAATTGAATTCAAATTTAAAGCATGGCAAAAAAATGGTGAAATATTTTAAAAAAATTTATTTAAATTTATTTTATAATTTGGTATCTAAAAAAAGTTGCTTTTATTAACTTTGCCATAACTACAAGAGATAAAGTGAGTCCGAAAAAAAGGTAAACATATTTCACAATCGAAAATTCCATTTCATTACTAATAAGAAATAATGTACAACTCCCGTTTGATGCTATATTTAAGCCATATTGACCACACTCAATAAATTGATAAAAATCAAAATTATTGCATAGTTTATCATTTGAAATGTTTTTAAATTTTTGATAAGTGCTAATCTCAATTTTATACGAATAAGCCGAATTAATGATAAGTCTGAGGACGCTTGTACTTGAATTGATTGTAGCCAAATGCTTCAGGCCGCAATCATCCGATTTTGAACAAGGTTGGTATGAATAGTGCAAAATTAGATCTTCTGATTTTTCAAAAACTTCACTTATATTCTCATAGGTAAAGCGAAACCAAAGTCTGTCCAAGTGGTCATTACATTTGAAATCGTTTGACTTGCTCGGATCCAGTAGAATTTTTTTGCTGTCAGTAAAAGTGATAACAAACATCACTTGAATTATCATTAATATCATTTTATGACTGTGGTTCAAAAATACATTCGAAATAGAAAAAAAGTCATTATTTTATTAATGAATATTTGTAAAAAAAAATATAAAAAAATGTGTTTTTTAAAAAATTAAAGCTAAAACAACTAGATCTAAATTTGTTTAATATTTATTCAAATTAACATAATTTCAGACAAACTTCTAGTTGATTTTTTTTTAATTTAAAAATTCATACAGTATTAGGTATAAAATATAATAGTTTTGAGAATTTCTTTTTGTAGCATAAATAGCTTTGCGTTGCCTTTTATTTCAAAACAATCCGATTTTGATATTTAAATTATTGATTTTTATACATTTAAAATTTATTTACTAAAACATTTCTTAGAACAAATAGATCATTAACAAAAAATAATATTTAATCAATCCATTCTGCGTTCAGAAAGCTGGCACATTTTTTCAAAATAATTCTATGCGGGGGATAAAAATTTTGGTCATATAAATCTAGCCATTTTAGACAGTAGTTTTCTGTAGAAAAATCTTTACGAAAAGCTTGTTCGACTAGAGCAATTATGTTGTCATTAAAATGGTGGCAATTTTCAGCAATTACTTCAATTAGAGAATTATCTTTTTTTCGTCCATCATTCAAATATCCCTTGTAAATTATTTTTGAATTAATAAATATTTGCTTGTAAAGATCCTTTATCATTTCATATTTGTCATTTGACAGATCGTCTTTTTTTGGGCATCTTATAGCAACTGGTTCAATATTAAAAATTTCTTGACAACTTTTTACTCGAGAGTGACCACTCGGAATCATCCAGTACTTGTCAGATGAGTGCTTTTTAAATGCTAAGATTTCAACAAAAGGCTTATTGGCTATACTGACCATAAATTCAGCACAATTTTCAGCGTTTTTTTTCCATTTAAATTTGGTGATCAAAGTCATAGCATACTTTTCTAAGTGACTTGGTACTGCCCATTGCTCGTTCACCGACATTTCTTCGCTTTGGCAACAGTTTGATCTATTAGAAGAAGTAGAATTACCATCTAGTACTTCACAAGGAAGTGTTAAGTAGGCTATTACTTTTTTTTCATTGTTTGATTCCTTTTGTTGTGCACATGCTTTAAAATTAGGTGACTTCTTATTTACCATAACAAATAATTTTTCAGTCATTTTTTTCGTTTAATACAAAAATTAGAACTTGACTACAACTTAATTAATTAAATAAAAAATAAATGTCACCAAAAAAAGTTAAAAAAAATATTTTGCTGATTTTTTTCTTTAGTTGTTATGACAAAAATTTTTAATATCATTTCAAGTATATTTTTAAATTTGACTTTAATATGAATAAAAAATAAATTATTAATTTTTTAGAAAATTATGTCTTACAAAAAAATTAAGTTTTCCAAAAAAGAAGGTTAACAATTTTGATAAACTCCAAAATCATTTGGACTTTGAGACTAATTTATATTGTCAAGAATTGATGATTGACCATGTTTGCTTGTTTTTTTATTGTAAATTTTAAATTGTTTCGCGTTGAAATTCAATCGACCTGAATTTATCCATGCAAAGCTTTCTCCCACTACTTTCCTCATAATTAATCTAATTGCGAGCTACATTTTGCATTTTCTTTGCTAGCCACAAAGCAAACCAAATATGACTATCATTTATAAATTGCCTAAGCTATTTACTTGAAAGAAAAATTTAATTTGGATTGTATTTTATTTTTATTTTGAAATAAAATCTTTAAACATTTTAAATTATTTACAAATGGGTGTCGCGCCATTGAAGTATTTCGATAAAGTAGATAAAAAAAATCTTCCAAAATAATTAACGTAATCAAAATTAAAAAACTTAAGATATCTAAGGGTCCAAAAAATATTGGAGAAGCTTGCAATAGTAGAAGCAAACGTGACAGCACTTATTCGAATTTTTACTTCGATTTCGATGAAAATTTATTCAATAATTTTTATCTAAATCCCCAAATAATCTATCGAGTAAATGAATTTTTAGAAAATATTTTTTTTTGCTTTTTTTAAAATTTTTATTAGCAAGGAACTTATAAAAACAAAAGCAAAGAAATTTTGTCATACACAGCGTACAGTGTTTTGGGACAAGGCTCGTTTGGAATAGTTATAAAAATTTAAATTAATTTTTTTTTAATTTCAAATTAATTTAATTTTAGGTATATTTAGCCAAAAATAATAAAAACGATCTAATCGCAGTAAAATGCAAATTGCAATTGAGTGATTACAATCTAATGCAAAAATCAAATATGCTGTTTAGAGGTGAACTCGAAGCCTTGTTCAATCTAAAGCATAATTGTATAGTAAGGTATATCAGGTGATTAGGAAAAAAAAGCAAACTATTGATTATTTATTTAAAGGCTTTTAGGTGTTGAGATCGAGTTTAACGAGGTGGTATCACTAATCATGGAACATATACCTGGCGAACCAATGGACAAATTTATTTATAAAAATCACAATTTAAACGAAAACCTGATTCAATTATTTACTAAACAAATTGTATCTGCTATTGCTTACATGCATTCAAAATTCGTCATGCACAGGTTTAAAGATGACATCATCTTATGATATTTTTTAATTCAATCTTTAAAGGGATATAAAAAGCTCTAATATAATGGTTGTTTCCAATACATGGATAAAACTTATTGATTTTGGTATGGCAAAACGCTTAAATGTTGATGAAATTGGTTTTAGTACTTCAACATCAACAATGGTTGGAACTGTAAGCTAAAATTTTTTAAATTTAAAATTTTTTCTTAAAGCTAATTTTTGTTTTAGATACCTTTTATGGCTCCTGAAGTTCGAAATTTTCAAAGCTATAATTCTAAAGCTGACATTTTTAGCATTGGAGCTCTAATCGTAGATCTTTCAAATAAAATTAGATTTTTTTGTATTTTAAACAAGTGTTATTTAGTATGAGATGGCAAATGGAGATCCTTTTGTGAGAGTTGCACATGAATACATGACAGAGACAATGTATTTTTTGCCATAATTATTATTTTTTTTTATTTTTTTATTTTTAAAGTATTTTATCACAAGTTAGAGGAGTAGTTAATGTTCCCACACTGTCTACATTGGCAAATTCATTTATGCAGTATTGCCTCATTCGGTAAATTTTATCTATGAGGAATGATTTAGAAAAAATATTAATATTTGTTTAAAGTGATGCCAATAGACGACCTGGTGCTACGACATTACTAGAACATCCATTTATTAGTTCAGTCACGATACCGAGTCAAAAAAGCCAAAGTTTTTTCAAAAAACAGAGTAATCAATCGAAAAGCTTGTTTTGAATTCTTAAAAAAATTCCTGACTTTCATTTTGTTTACAATAAATGAAAATGATTGTATTTAAATCGAAGAATACCTTTATTGTTTGGCAATACTTTATGGAAACAAATTAAAAATATGCATGCAAAAATACGAGAAATTTTGTTTAAAGAAGTTTTTTGAGTTTGTTTTTCGTATTTTAGAATTTAATAAATTGTTATTTAAAAACTTGTCTTATCACTTTTTTTAAATAGTTATTCTTAGTTTCTGCGTCTAAAATAAACATAAATAGCAACAATATTCTATTAAAAGATTGTAAGGACTATTTAAAAAAAATTTTTAAATGAAACTCAGTTTGATTTCAGGTGTTTTCAAATCTAATTTGTATGCGTTTTTTAAAAAAGTTTATGTAAGATTTTTAAAATTGAATAATGCAAGCCAAATATAACTTTATAGATCAGATAAAAGACAAATATTTTAATAAACTTCCAAATGTAAATACCACTTAATTTTTGATTGGAAAAATCATTTATCTATTATAAAATTAACAAATAATTTTTCCCTGAAAATTTTTTTCAAATAATTTTCAAAAATTTTGTTTTAGGAAGGAGAGTATAACTCAATTCATGAATCAAAAATAATAAAATACCGAAAAATAGATATTATTGGAAAAGGATCATTCGGAATAGTAAGTCCAAGTCAAAGTTTTAAATTAATTTTATTCTTGATCAACAAAATTTAAGGTCTTTTCTGCAATTAACCAAAATGGTGAAATGATCGCTGTTAAACACAAAAAGGAGCCAAAAAATGTAGAATTTCATTTAATTTCAAATTTACTGTTCAGCGAAGAGTTGGAGTCATTAAACCAACTAAATCATCGAAATATTGTCAGGTATGCATCAAAATTGTTGAGAAAAAAATATTAAATTTCAAATTTTAGATTATTGGGGGTCGAATTTACTTTTAAGGGCCCATTAAGCATAATAATGGAATATATTGAAGGGGTGAATTTGGAAAAAATAATTAAGATTCAAGGAATTTTGGCAGAGATAACCATCAAAACTTATTGTAGGCAATTGATAGATGCTTTAGCTTATCTTCATTCAAAGAATATTATTCACAGGTATTTTATGAATTAATTTCTAGATTAGAAAATGAAAAATTTATTTCAGAGATATAAAAAGTACAAATGTAATGATTGAATCTGAAAATTTTGTGAAATTGGTTGATTTTGGAATGGCCAAAAAAGCATACCCGTCTGCTTATACTATACAAAGCGACTCTAACTCGACTATAGTTGGAACTATAGCATATATGGTATTTAACATGAATTGACTTAATTTCATGAAAGTTTACTAGTTTATTTAGGCTCCGGAAATAGTGACCCTTGATAAATATAATGCCACGATTGATGTATTTAGCTTGGGAGTGCTAATATTCGAAATGGCTAATGGAGAACCATTTCTGGGAACTAAAAGGAATCCAGTCCCTCTATGTCAATCACCTGCTTTGATATCCTTGGATAATTTATCATCAAAAGCAAATAATTTTATGCAAAATTGTCTTGTTAAGTAAAATTTTGATTATTAATTTTTATGCATTTTTTCAATTAATTAATTTTTTTCTTTTTGTTAATAGAGATTTTAAAGTTCGTCCTAGAGCAACAATGCTTTGTATGCATCCTTTTGTAACACGATGATTTAGGAAAATTTATTAAATTTGTAAATAAATTTGAATTGGCTTTATATTTTTTTGCGAAGTTATATCTTATTCTCTTAAATAAAATAAATGACAAATAGTTACTAAAAATTTAAGTTAAAATTTTTTTTTTCTAGAAAAATTGAAAAATTTTTTTGCATAACTTTAAACCAAAAACTTTTATATTGTTTAATACAAGTGGTCGATTGAGAAGTCCAAAATTTTATTTTATTTCGATCATGACCACCTTTACGTAATTAATTGAATATTTTTTATCTTAAATCTTCATTTTCAAATTTTCAATTTTATAAAGTGTTCATGACTTTAAAGAGTTTGTTTAAAAGTCACAAGTCTCAAATCAAGTCCAAGCCCGAATTTTTTTTTTCAAATTCCGAGTCAAAATCTTTTCAATTTTTTTTTCACCATGAATATTATGACTAGAAAATTCTTAAAGTATTAAATTGTCTTAATCTTGATGACTGGAAGTTCGGAGATCCCAAAGTCACTTTTTTCTCCTGTTTTACAACTTAATCAAGTAAATTTTCTTGTTTTTCCATATTTTAGGAAAATTTTATTTAACGGAAGATCACAAAAATTTGCGCCTAATTCTCGACTCCTGTCAAAGCATTTCTCCAGTAATTTTTTATTGCTTAACATGATCGTGAGATTGTTTTTGCATTCAGTGAATGTGAAGAATTTTTTGCTAAAATTGCAAGAAAAGTTGTGTTTCGCCTATCAATATAAATTCGCCTATAAAATGATATTTTTGCCGTCCCAGGTGGTTATTATGGACTTTTTTTAAAAATTAAAAAAAAAAAGTCCCGACTCGGACTTTATTTTGGCACTTTTAAGCAACTCTGACATTGATGTTTGATAAATTCCCATTTAACAAAGACAAAACGTTTCTTTTTATTTCTCAATTTTTTTTAATTTGCATACTATGATACTCGATATTCTCTTTGATTTTTTGGGTTATTTTTTTAGATTTATTTACTTGAAATAGGTCAATTCTAAAAATTCATGAGTAAATTATAACTTTTTTAAATTTTGTATATAAAAAAAAAATTTATTTTAAGAGTGAATTTATTTTCAGATAAATAAAGCCGAATTAATGAAGTGAAACCATAATTAAAAATTAATCCTAAATCTTTATTTAAAATGCACTTGTTTCTTACTAAACTCCTTTTACTTATCATAAACAAAATGATACACTTTAAATTTTTCAAAAAAAATCTCTGAAAAGTTATATCTTGGACAATAAGATCCCAAAAAATTTTAATACTTCAAAAATTAATCCTATTCTAAAAGACAACTTGAAAAACAGTTATGATCTAAACAATATAAGACCTATTTCTATTTCAAACTGCTTTGCTCAAATCCTAGAAAAACTAATTCTAATTAACTCCCCTGAGCTTTATAAAGTTAGTAATAACCAATTTGGTTTTAGGAAAAAAACCTCTTGTAACCATGCCATTTTTATATTGAAAGAAACAACTCTTAACTACATCAATAGGGGCTCTGGATGTAGGATAGCATCTTTGGATGCAGAAAGGGCCTTTGACAAGATATGGCGTGATGGCTTATTCTATAAACTATTAAAGAGACTGCATACTTCCTACTGGGTATTGCTTAGGATTTATTATAACTCAGCCCTAGCTGTTTTATCTCTTCCAAATAATCTAACAACAAAACCCTTCAAAATTGAAACTGGTGTAAAACAAGGAGCTATTTTATCTTCTTTTAATTTTAACATATATATTGATGATCTTATAATAGAATGCCTTAACAATGAACTTGGAGCTCTTTATAAAAATCTTAATGTTTTTATCATTGTCTACGCAGATGATATAATCTTATTAAGCCCAGTTGATTCCCATCTACAAATGCTTTTGGATATTTGTGGGACTTATGGGAATAAATGGAGAATAAAATTTAACCCTAATAAAACAAAAATTGTTAACTTAGGCATTCAATTATTTAAGCCGGTATTTCACCTTAATGGATCCGAACTTAAAGAAGCAAATCAGTTAGAATACTTAGGATTCATTATAGATTCTAATCTTGACTTTAACACACAGGCAATTTTAAATTTTAAAAAAGTTCAGAGCAGCTTTTTTGGAATTTCGTATCTTCTGCCTAAAAATAGTCCTTCCTCTTCACCTAAATTCAAATCATTTATATACAAAACATATTGCTTATCTAAATTCACATATGGTCTTGAGGCTCTCACTCTTAATTCGACCACAAAGGATTCAATAAATAAATTACAAAACAACTTAATTAGACAAATGTTTGGTTTAAAAGCCTATTGTCACATATCACGAGTCTTAAAAGTACTGAAAGTTTTCAACTTTGATGAACTTTATCTTTCAAAACTAACTTTTGTTGATACAATAAAATATAATTATCTATCATCACAATTTTTAAAATATATGCTTAATGACCCCCCCTCTAATAAATCTTTTTCCTCTGACTTGGTTCTTATTTCCAAGTACTTTAAAATCGAAACCTCAAAAATTACAGTAAATACAAACCAACTTAAAGAAAATCTTAAGATTAATCTGATTTCTAATGATGGTATATCTGATTCAATTTGGTTATGTCTATGCAATTTAAAATTAAAACATTACAGATCTCTCCTAAACGAGCTAATTCAAAATAAAAGAAATTCATAAATTTTGGTCCAAATTATCTTGCTTTCTAACTTTCATGCCTTTTTCTATTTTCGAACTAATGTTCCTTTTTTTTTTTGTAATTTTATTTTTAGGTAATAATTTTTCATTTTTTAAAAAAACCCAAAAAAACAAAAAAATTTTTTTTTTTTTTTTTACTTCTCCTTAAAGGAGGTTAATTCAATTCAATAAATAAATAAATAAATAAATATCTTGGACAACTTTTCAACAACTTTGACGAATTTATCCAAACTTTAAATGAATATTCGAAACAAAGCTATTCGATTTTGACACCCGTTAGTAGCCGAAAACTTGAAGACAACAATTTTAAATTTCTTGAAATCAAGTGTATCCATCACAGGGAGATAAATGATATAACATCAAAAAGTACTGGTTTACGACCCAAACAAAGCTATATTAACCCATGTGGCTGTTTAGCCGAAATTAGGGTAAATTATTCAATGAGTGGAACCGAGTATCATGTGAATCTAAGAATATAGTTTGTGATAATTGTTCTTGTATTTTTCATTTAAAATGTGTTGATAGAACTTATGCTCCAAAAAAAAAGAAATGGATTTGTAATGAATGTGCTAATTGATTAATCTTTTTTTTATCTGAAAATAAACTTTTTTTTTAATTCACTTACAGATATTTCATCTGATTTTCTTTTTGTTTATTTACAGATAATTTACGTGAAAATAAACGTATTCTTATTTTAATTATGACTATTAAAAAAAAGTAAATTTTCTGTAATTTAGTTCATTTATTCGGAAAACTGGGGATTCTGGATATGAATTTAGGAGAGATGAGAGTTGCTGACAAGTGAGATTTATATTTGAAAAATTATTTTGATTATAAAAGATTTTATTATTAAATTTACAAATTTAAAACTAACACTTAATTCTAACACTAAACATTTTGCAAGCATTGCAAATATTGCTGAGACCATTTCATTTTAAGAGGACAAATTAATATAATAGCTTTTTCCAAATTTTCACAATAGATAAATTTATCTGATTCAGTCTTATGTTCATGGTAAATAAAATTGTTCTTCATATTTTCTTCAGTACAATACTTTGAATAATCTAAATTAAAATAAAATAAATAAACTCTTTTATTTTTATTTTCAAAAATACCATTGATTTCTTCAGCATTTGCATTCTGACTTGGAATCGGATCCATGGCGGTTACATTTTTTTTAAATAGCAATGGACCACCTTTTTCAACCTTTTTATCTTGAGATTCAAATAAACTTATTTCATCTTCTTCAATACTCCCCAAATCTTCTTCTGTTTGTAAATCAACAGTTTCCTCATCCTCTGTCTCTTCTTCTGAATTATCATTTTTAAACTTATCCAAAATTTCAATTGAAGAATTTTTCAACAGATCCAAAATATTTATTGATGTAGTATTTGCTGCAAAAATTTCAGTTTCTTCATTTGTAGCCAAAGACTCAGTTGACGTGAATAAATTGTCTAACACTGGCTCGGTTAGAGCTGTGGTTTCGGCAAATACTGGAATCGTGGTTTTTTCTTTAGAGGTTGATTCTTCGGCAAAAGTTATTTCTTCATTTTTTTCATTTACTGTTTCTGTGCTAGGAACCGGACTAGATTCTATTTCCTCGGTATAAATTTTAGGCAATGCAGTTGATGTTTCTAATTTAACATCATCTGAATAAACCAGGTTAGAGCTTATTTTAAACTTTCCGCCACACTTCAGCCACGATATTTTGGCACCACATAAACCGACACCTGGTCTATAAGTTCCACCAATGACTCGATTAATGCCGAAATAGACATCAAAATCGGGCTTGACTCCTGCGTAGCATCGTGTGTCAAAACAATTGCAGGTGACATTCTGGCCATTTAAATTGAACAAATAAGGTGATTTAAAAACTTGGTGATATCCGCGATAGTTGTTGACTTCAATGCGCTGATCGCTGATAAAAAATGTCACTTTATCATTACTTTGAAATAAACTGTATTCAATTTTATACAAGAGTGTATCACCACAAAATTTTGTATTCTATTAATAAAATTTAAACAAAAAATTTTAAACTTTAAAATTTTTCTATTACCAGCCAAACATAAAACCTATTGTCATTGCTGTGGATCTCTGCTGAATTTGACGTGGTTCCAGTGTCGCCTCCATAGGCATTGTTTGTCGGAGAATCACCAATGTTAAATGTAAAACCGGAAAGCATTTCACCAAAATCAAGATCAAATCGAGCCACTCGCCTCATGTTACTCGGATCGTATTTTAGTTTTAGAACGCCCTGAGCAGAGCAAGGCGAATGCTCCATTACCGATGTTTCCAAGTAGCTTAAAGGGTTGATCCAGGAAATATTTTCTGAGTCGGATAGCTTGTATTTTAAATCAGCCACATTGACTTCTAGATCAGGCTGCTCATTTATGTAACAATTTAAAAAAGAAATTTCTGCTTTGCATAGACCAGTGCCTGGTAACAAAGAAGAATCTACTATGGCTCGATTTAGGCCAATGTAAAGAAATGGCGAAATATGATTAAATTGACTTAGATAGTTTTTTTCGCACTGGTTACTTAGCATGGACTTTTTAAAAGTAAACAGATAGTTGTTACTGTAATAAAGAGTTGTGTTACGGTCTAAATTGTCAATTCTGAACCAATTATCTGTTATATAAATGGCAATTTTAGTGCGCGGGTTAATAAAACTTAAGGATTTATTAAGTAATAACATTTTTGATAGATCAATTGGCTCATTTGGTTCCACATTTTGATCGCATAAACTAAGTGAGCTCATATAGAAATTAAAATTTGTATCATTTGAATGTATTTCTGAATTGTGCAAAGTGGTTCCTCGGTCACCTCCATTCAAACCATTTGTTGGTGAGTTTCCCACATGAATTGTAGTTCCTTTGGCTATTTCACCATACTCCAGTCGAATTCGAACCACAGTTCCATCGGTCAATTTATAAAAGGGAATTCTCAACAAAACTAAATTTAGGAATTGAATAAAATTTAAAATTTTTAGCTTTTATTTAAATGATATTTGACATACCATTGCGAGAGCAATCATCATTGGTTTGCTCTAAGCTCGAGCGCTCTAAAACCTCAACTAAATCTGTGTCTTGGTTCTCCTCATTTGCATCGGACAAATTGACGTGATATATCTTGCTAAAGCCGTCAGAACACGAGTCTACACAAGAGTTGGCATTTTCTGATTCTTAGAAATAAAATAATTATAAAATAGATAAAAAAATCTAATTTTTTGAAATAGAAACTTACTGTGATTCTGAGTATTGATATGGGCAATACAATTGAGTGCAAAAAAAATCCAGAAAATCATTTTGAATCGTGGATAGAGTTAATTTTGTTTTCAAATGAGAAACTTCGACAAATTTATACGTATCCGAGATGTGTCTAAAATACTCAATGATTTGATAAAGATTAGTCAAAAGACCAGTTTTTTTAAAAAGAGACTGTTAAGTGTTTATGAAAATCAATCTAAGATAAGATATTGAATTCACAAGACAATATAATCTATAAGATAAATAGAAAAACAAAAGATGTAGGCCAGAACTGAGTGGACGGAGCTATTTAATCGCCCTCCAAATAAACGATCAGTCGTTTCAAAATAGAATTAGTCACGAAATTAATTAAAAAAAAGAACTAAACAAACTCAAAGGTCCGTCCAGAATAATTTCATTTTTTATTTGCATTTTATAATTAAAAGATTCAAAATATATTTAAATTTGTTGTAGCCAAAGGTTTCCGAATTTAAGCTTTTATTAGACACAAGGTAAACATTGAAAACTAGAGAGACTCAATGATATATTAAATTATGAAGGATTTAAAGTTCTAAATTTTCATCGGATGATATGAATCATTTAATTATTCAAAACAGCGCAAAAAAACTCTCGAACATTTAGCAGAATAATTTAAATAGTTTGAAGTTTTGATTCTCAAAAAACTTTATTTTACTAAAATTTAGCTTGTTTTAAAATTTTTTAAGACTCATTAATTTGCAAACACATAAAGGAAAATCAAAAATAAAATTAGAGAAAAAAAATTCAAGTTATTGAATTATAGTACAGGGTATCAATCAACACCTTTTAGACTGAGTGCTATCGTCGAATGCTCAAAATCAAGCAACTATACCACATCCTACTCTGCTAGGATGACTCGACCACGCACTACGTATGGAAAGCAAAGAAGAACCAGCTAGAAAATTTGCACTACACGAGCCAGAAGCACGACATGTTCAGGCAAGCAGAGGCGTCAAGAAGCTCTCATACAAATGTCAAATAACTTAGATGCTTAATTGCTTTTCTGAAAAACTCACAGATGAGGAGTAAAGGGCCATAGTGATGGATAGAAGCAAATTGAGAGAGAACGGAAGAGGACAAGACAAGCTTTTAAAATTACAGCGTTAAAATTAAAAATTTAAACACAAATTTTAAAATTAAAATAAATTATTGAAAAAAGTTGTTTCATTAAAAAAATTTCGATATTAGATTAATTTTTTTGACTTGGCGTGATTTCATACAGCATAATTAACTAAAAACAAGTAAATGAGCTTCAATAGCTTCAATTATTCCAGTTTACATTTCACCTCAGTTTAAAAAGCTGATCCAGACAGTGGACGTCTGCTGATTTGCATTTAAAAAAAGTAAAATATTCAAAATTGAATGAGTGGTTTTTAAATGCTAACCTATACAAACTTTGGCAATCGAAAATCACCAGGAAATTCATAGTTATTGATTGGCATATATTGGATTTAGCATCGCAATTATTATTAAAAGCTTTGATCAATCTGGGATTACAAGCCATTTGAATGTATACACGTCTTTAAATTAATTTTTAACGATAGCGTGGCAATTTCAGAATAGATTAATGATATGATCAATATGATCAGGTTTGATCCGAATCACAATTCTTTATTTAATAATCGATCAAATCCATAGAAAACATCTGTAAGCCATAAAATAGAAATACTAAATATATTACCAATACCTTCTTCATTTCCAAAACAATCTAAATCAAGTTACTTATTACAATATACTGTTTAAAAGGTCTGAATTAGAGATATATTATGATATCTTGTATGTAATTGTTGCCTTATCTATAGAGGAAATAAAATAAACCAAAACATATAAAAAAATAAATCCTTTTCTAAATGGTTTAATTTTTTGTGTTTGAATTACAAAATGTATCCAATGTTGAAATAAAATTGAAAAAGTGCGATGTTTCAAATATTTTTTTCTGTTCTCTTATTTCCGTTCCATCCATTCCGTTCTTTTAGTTCCGTTTCGTTCCTTCTATTCCATTTCATCCGTTCCTTTCAATTCATACCACCCATTTTATTAATTTTTTTATATTAAATTTTTTTAAAGTTTCCGTTCCATTCATATTAAAAATAGTATTCTTTCTATTTTTTGTTAAATATATTTTAAATTGCTTAAATTAACTCCGTATTATCATATTTAAATTATTCAAAAACGACTTAATATATGAAGCATATAGATCTTTTAAATATTTTCATTTTTTTTTTAAATTTGAATTTTTTAATTATATTTTAATTTTTTTCTTCTTTTATAATATAAGGTCTAAATTTATTTATAGATTTAATTAATCAACTTTCAAATAAAGGTAACCGTTCGAACAAAAAAACTCAACATCACTGTTTTTAATCGAGAAGGAAATTCAAAAGTATTTAACTCATTTCAAATGTATTTTTTTTTGTTTATTCTGAGAATAAACAAAAAAAAAATGCTTAATATAAAAAAAATGCTTAAAAAAAATGCAATATGCTTAATTTTTGAAATAAAATTTTTTTTTATGATCAGTCCATTCTCCTTTTCGTTCTTTTATTATTCCTAGAATGTATTCTAAGTGATTGATATAATTTTGACATTTTTGAGCACTTAGTTTTTTTTCAAACTCTCTTATTTTTGTGTATAGTTGTTGTATGTTACGGCATTGATGCTTTCTTACATACTCTTTCAAATCATGCCATAAAAGTTCAATCACATTTAAATCTGAATATTTTACAGTAATCTTTAACTAATTTATTTTTATAAAAAAATATTTTTCCTAAAAAATTATTTTACCCAATTTATGTTCGTTTCGATTAAGTAATTGACACACAATCTTGAATCATGCTTTGAATCATTATCTTGAATCAAAACACATTGACAATTAAACTTTTCTAGCAAAAAAGGATAAAGGTGCTTATCTAGTATAAATTTATAACCGAAACGGTTTAAATTTGATTGGAAAAGCTAATATAAAAATTATTTAAAATTGAAGCACACTTTTTCGATAATAACTGACATTTTTTTGATTTCCTCTCATTGATTTGAAAAAAATAACTCCCAAAGTATTTAATTTTCTTAGTTAGACGATATATTCTAATTCCTAGATAAAAAATAGCCTGAAAAAAATTTAATTTTTGTGATGAAACCCCAGGCCGAGACAAATGATTCTTCTGTCATAAAAGTCTTAGGATCCTTAAGATTCGTACCGACTGAAGATATCATTGAATTTAAAAGAGGTAAAATAATATTAAAAAAAAATTAAAAAAAAATTAAAAAAAAATAAAAAATAAAAAAATATAAAGTATGAAATTGGGGAGTGCCTTAAGTGCAAAATAAAAATTGTTCGTACCAATCATATATAAATTTGCGAACTAAAATTCCTGGATATGTTCAATGAAAAGCTAGGTGAAATATTCAAAGAAGTTAATGAACCCAGACTTGACCTAATTGTTGAAAAAAGCTCAACATCCGATGATATTGCCCAAAGTTCAATTAATCGGAATAAAAGAATTAATGACAATACAAATATTCCGTTGTCGAAATCATTTTATTCTTTGACTATCAAAGAAAATGTTTTATGGCAAACAGGAAAATCTAGTGAAAATATAGAAAAGACTTTCTCGACATTCACAAAAAATTTTCACAATGAATTCCCTAAAGTAATATTTTTTTGTTTTTAGTATTTTAATCTTTATATTTTCGTAGCTTACTAAAAGACTGACAAAAATAGAAGAAAACATCGTTATTTTAAACAAAAAAATCTCCCCATTAGAAGAGTACTTACCTAAAATATATGATAAATAAATAATATATGTAAATAATTTTTCATTATAAATCAAAATTTTAAAATAAAATAATATTATGAATTAAAAAAATTAAATAAAAAAAATCAAAAGTGGGAAGACTGAATAGTTCTGATAGACCATTGACTAGCAAGCAATCAAATGAAAATGAAAGTGATAAAGAGTCAGAACAGGATGAAGAAGAGACCGACGAGAAGGATTCAAAAATGACACTATCAAGGAAAACAGGTTCTAATAGTAAAACGCAAGAACAAGTTGAAGTAAAATATTTAATAAAAAAAATTAGATTTTTATTTTTTTTTGGGTTTAGTGAAAAGCTAAATAAAATTTATGACGAGGAAATTAACAAATTGTTCGTTGCAGACTATAATGACAGTAGTATACAAACATTGAGAGAAAAAAATGCAGCGAAAGTTGCGGTATTGAAAAGTAAAATTTTTGAAATAAAATGAAAAAAATTAAAAATCTATTAAAAGTTCGATTTGAGACAGAAAGTATAAAATTAGGATTTGATGATTGGAAAGAACACTGGAATTCAATACTCCAGAAAAGAAGAAAGAAACAATGGAGAGGAAAACAATAGTGTATATAAAATTTAATATTTTATGAAGAAAAAAAAATTTTAAATTTCAAAATAAAAATTTATTATAAAGAAAATTTTAAATTCAAATTAAAGATTTATTAGAAAGAAAAATTTTATTTTAAAAAATAAAGATTTATCTTGAGAATCAAAAAAACGATTTTTTAATAAAGAAAATGTAATAAAAAAAAATCTGAAAGGAACGGATGGAATGGAATGAATGGAGCCGATCGGATGGATGGAATAGATTGAAAGGAACGGATGGAATGGAATGGATGGAACCGATGGAATGGATTGAACGGAACGGATGGAATGGAATGGATGGAACCGATGGAATGAATGGAATGGAATGAATGGAGCCGATGGAATGGAAGTAATAGAACGGAATGGAATGGAACCGATGGAATGGAATGAATGGAACCGATGGAATGGAATGGATGGAACGGAACGGATGGAATGGAATGTCGGACAGGTTGATTGAGAAAGTGATGAGTCGGAGGGGTCGGACGGGTTGATTGAGAAAGTGATGAGTGGGAGGGGTCGGACGTGTTGATTGAGAAAGTGATGAGTCGGATGGGTTGGGCGGGTTCACTGAGAAAGTTATATGAGTCGGATGGTTCGGACTGGTTGTCTGAAATAGTGGACATGATCAGACGAGTGGAATGGCAGACTGTGTTGGTGACAAATCGACCTAAAAATAAAAAAATTTTAGTTTCTTTGCTTTAGGAAAAAAAAGAAAAAAATTTCATTTATTGCTCTGAAGAGTTGGCTTAAATAAAAAAATAAAAATAAATTTGCAAAACTAAATTTTATTTGAAGATACAAAAAAGAGTACAACACTCCACGAATAAAATTTATTAGCGGTATCAAAATTAAATTAACAAAAGTAATTAAAATTTTTTGAATCAAAAAAAAAATTTTAAGATAAAAATATTAAATTTTTAATAAAATATGAAATGGTAGACATGGCCGAACACCTTGGCCGACATGGCCGACTAGGCCGGCCGAGATGGCCGAACAACTTGGCCGACATGGCCGAACAACTTTGCCGACTAGGCAGGCCGCGCCGACGACATTGAAAGGCCGCGCCGGCCGGCCGAACTGCGTTACGATTTTATTAGAACCGCTGTACATAAATTAACTAATATTTTTCTTTGAAAATTCGTAATAAATTTCTCCTCCTAATAGTGAAATTTTAGTTCAAAAATTACAGTACAAAAAAGAAAAATCTTAAATTTTTTCAATTATGCAATTAATAAAATTTGATAAAAATATGCAATGATTGAATATTTTTATCAAATTTTATTTGATAGTGTGGATTTTACAGAAAATTGCAGAATTTCTGCAGAGCTAGAATAAATGTGTACATTGTTTTGTTTTTAAAACCATTTTATACAATAAGAACCGAATATTGGGTCAAATTTGACCTAATTTTGTTAATAAACTTCGAAGCTCACCCTAAATTTTTTCCGGTACACGATTAAATTTATCTCTTTTTTAAAAATTAACTTATCTTATACATTAGCGCTACGCCACGTGGCTTTTACGTAATATTACGTCAAATTACGTGAATTTACGTAATCACTATATTTAATAAATTATTTTTAGTGATTTGACTTTTTTATTTGGCTCCGTTATACGAGATACCTTTTTTTATACTGGTTAAAAAAAGTCATTTTACGAAAATTTACGTAAAATGACTTTTTTGAAAATTTTAGTTAGAAAAGTGAGAAAATTCAAATTTTCATATTAATCCTCTAAAATTTTGAATTTTCGACTATTTTTTGGCCGTTTTTCATTTTACTTTAACTTTGGTAATTTTACTTAAGATTAAGTATATTTACGTCAATAAACGTTAATTAAAGTTATTTTACTATTTTATCTTTACGTAAGTTTTCGTAAACTTACTTTTTTTTTCGTCAAATTACGTAAATTCACCTAATTTGACGTAAATTTACTTAAAATCCACGTGGCGTAGCGCTACTGTTTTTACAAACATAAAAAATCGGATGAAATGCGATAAAAAAACTTTCTGATCAATATTTTATCACCACAGATACAATCAATAAAAATTAGTTTTACTAATAATGAATAAATTATCCATTTAGAAAAGGTCTTCAAAAAAATCATTATTTTTGCGTGGAACAATGAAGCCTTAATGAGCTTTTATAGTCAACTATTATGTATATGTATTGAAAATTGTAAGTGCGCGAACTTGAAATAATTTTCGGGATGAGAATTTTCAAAATTCTCTTACATATTCTTTCCAAAAAAACATTGCAATCAAGAAAATTTAAATTTGCACAATAAACTCAACTTCAATTAATTTTTAATTTAAATTACTAATTTATTCTTTTACAAAAAAGAATAACGCCTCTTTACTCCCATACATAGCTTTCTATTCAGTATTTTATATGTTTAAGTTGAACAGCAAACTCTTGTTATGCTTTGGATTCATTTTTACACTCGATTAATTAGAAAAATTAATTTTTATTTAAGCTCAATAATTTTTTAGCATTTTTAAGAATAAAAATAATAACAGACTTTAAAAATTAGTATTTAGAACAATTTTTTTTATACATAAAGCTTCGACTAAGCTGCAATTTTATTTTTTTTATTTTCTCATAAAACTAAGATAAAACATATGCACTTTAATTCTTTAGTTAAGATAAAAAAAATTTAAACCACAATTCTTAATATTGAACTCTTAGAGAACTAAAATTTGGATTTAAATTTATAAAAAAATTGCTAATAGTTATTTTAAAAGAATTTGAATTTATTTGTTGTTATAAGCGATGAATGATAAACAAAACAGGCAGAATGATAATTATCAAGGTAAGACAACTTTTAACTTTGGCTTCTATTTATTTTTATTTAGGCTTAACAATTTTTAAGCATTTTTAAGAATAAAAATGATAGCAGTCTTTAAAAATTAGTATTTAGAACATTTTTTTTATATATAAAGCTTCGAATAAGCTGTAAAATCGATTTATCGACTGAATTATTACCAGAGATGTAAGACCCATTCTTTAAAGTCTGCTCTCGTACTCCATGTCTTTCAAAGCAGTGGGAACTCTAGTTACTCTTCTCTGGGCTTTTCAAGAGTGTCCATATCTCTTCTAAGATACGGGTTCCAAGCGAACACTGAAAGGAAGGGCGCTTATCACTATTAAATGACTCCACAATTTTTTGAAATAAAAAGAAAAGATTATCTGATGTTTACCCGCGTTTCCTAAATCCAGATTGCTTCCAGATAAGAAGTGAATTCTGTTTCAAAAAATTCTATAATCTTGAATAGGCCGCTTCATTTTTCAATCATTTTAAAGCCATAATTAATTCATTTGAGCAAATTGGATAACTAAAACTATACAGATTATAACTTTTAAAGTATCAGAGTTAGAATTAGTTATTAAATCAAAATTAGGACTATTTGTTTTTAATTCCTCATCACTTGAAATCAAATTTTATCTTTTTTTTGATCCAAGAACCTTACGGGTTTTCCATTGAATTTGTGCTCCCTTTTTTGAGTTCCAAAATAAATAAAAAATGCGACAAAAATGGTATAATTTAAAAGTTTTTTTTATTCACTTTGGTCTTCTTTAATTATTTTTAGAAGAAGTTACTTCCATTTTGACCAAATTGGAAAAAAAAATATAAAAATCTTTTAAAATCTAACATAAAAATTTTTCTTAAATATGTGTTTCTAAGAGAAATTTTACATTTATTTCATCTTATTCTCTTTCACACTTTTGAATAAAAAATATTTACTTTAAGCTTTTTGTGTCTTTTTAAAATATAGTTTTATTTGTTTTATTATCTAATGGATTTAAGATTTCGAGGGAATTTGCTTTACAACGCACATCTACGCATTTAACTAAAGACTTTCTGTTTTTATAGGATTTGTCTCTCTAAGAAATTAGCTGAATTATTGACTCTAAAAGACATAAATTAACTATCTAATTAAGAAGTTTTTTCACCTTAATAATTCGTGTTTCAAAATTATTTTCAAAAATTTTGTTAAAATTCCTGCAGTATAATTCTGTTCATTTTCGTTTTCCTTATCCTTTTTTTTTAAAGACAATAATTTTCAATTTTAACTAGAATTCAATATTTATGAATTAAATGATATTGTTTAAAATTCAAAAGTGTTTTAAATCAAGCATGAAGGTTTATTATAAAAAAGATCTAGAACTTAAAAAAAGCATCAAGATTATCTAAATAATATTCAATTTATCCATTGGAGGAACTTTTTATTATCATAAGAATAAAACCTTGGTGTTAAGTAAATGAAACTCATTCATTTGAGACATTCAAAAATAGTTGACTTTAGCCTAAAGGCATTTTTTTATTAAATGTTTATGATCAATATTGTCCACTATATAAATTGATAGTATCCACTAAATAAAATTTAGTTGCTTAACAAATTCGGATAGAAATATTAATTAGTATTAGCTTTTATATAGTTTAAATAATGGAATTAAATAAAAATCAGGAAAAAAAAGAGTTAAAATGGTATACTTTGTAAATTTTTCCCAGTTAATAGTTTATTTTTCTTTATTTTTTGGAATAAAATAAAAATAAATTATTCAGCATATTTTTACACACAAATAACTAATATTATATACAAATATTAAATTTTTTTACACTATTCTAATTTAAAATGACTCATTATGATGATTACTCCTTCTTAAATAAAAATGACTCTAAATTAGTATTTTTCACATATAATATTTTAGACTTCTCAATCTGATGAAGTTTTTAATCTATGTAATAAATCAATAATGCCACTAATACAACGTTAGTTGACAGTACTCTCCTATCTCTTTTTCTATTTTAAGCTGTCTACTTCTAACTTAATAGTTAAGATGCGTTTAGAAATATACAGTTTATCGAAAATAGCACAAAATTGAGAATTTTTATAAAAATTTTGTGCATTAATAATTGACATGTCACTAACTCAAAACCCTAAATTAATTCTTTATTATTTATTATTTTTTTTCTTAAATTTATACTTAATAGTGTCTTTTTCCCATCTTCTGGATGAAGTCAAACCAATTTTGATCCCAAACTTTTTAGCTCAAATGTAATGTAAAGTAAGGAATGCTTTTATGTGAAGCAGGCATGACTTTTTCTCTAATTTTATCATTTAGACTATCTATTAAGAGTAAACTTTTAGTGATATTAATTATATGAGCATTTAAAATATGTCCAAATAATTGCCAGTCCTCAACTCTATTTCTTATAATAAAACTTTTAGCTTTTGATTTTTTTTTGATGGTCCATAAAATTAGATTCATCGATTGGGAAATGGTCACTAGTCATATTTTAACTTTTTAGGACATCAAAATCGGAAATTTTGTCAATAAATGAGGAAAAAACTAAAAAAAAGCTCGAGAATTTCAAAATAGTTCTTTTTAAAAATATTAAAGAAAGGGCGCTTATCATTAATTACTGAAAAGTCTAACTCATTGATAATCCTTTCCAAAATCTTACCGTTTTCATATCAGTGATTTTTTTCTTTAAAAATGTCTAACTATACCCACTGGGTATACTTGAATTTTTCCTTGTTTTAATAAAAATTAAAAATAATCTTCACCACTTATTTTGGTTATTGATAAAACACGGATCATCTGTTTTTTACTAAGACACGGACCACCCCTTAAAGCACCAAGGAATAATAAGATAAACTCCGTTCAAGTGTTTTCTATGACAAAATTTTATTTTTCCGGTGGTCTGTGCAGCAAAAAGTCCTACGGCTTAGGTCTCAATTTCGCGTGAAAGAGCATAAAATTTTTTCCCGAAAAAACATAAGTTATTTCTGAAATAACTTTAGCTCGGTAAGGAAACAAATAAATGAACAAATAAATCGGAAGAATTCCGTACTTATCCTAGAAATCTAAAGGAAATGTAGAAAATTTATAATAGAAGGTGATTTGAATGCGAACACTTTAAGTTTAGATTGTTTGAGGGAAAATGAGAATGGATTAATCTTATAGAAAATTATCAACAAACTCAAACTCTCAGTAATTAATGATAAAACACCAAAATTTAATAGATTTAACACAGAATATTAATAATATTATAAAATTAAGATTAAATTTTAAAATGCTTTGTGTAATAAAACTCTCAAGCTGAGAAGTTATTTCATCTGACTCAGTTAAATTTAAAAAAGAATATTTTTTTTATTATATGACTAATCAAATTTTTTGAATGCAACATCCTATGGTAAAAAAAAATAATAATTATTTTTATTTTAATTGAATTTTATTAATAATCCTTAGCTTCAATAAAAATATTTATCATAATAGTTTTTAATTTGAATATCTAACTTTTAGTTATTTTCTAAATATCGATCAAAGAACAATGAAATTATTGCATTTTTTACAGCATTATTGTCATTTACGAATGTAAAATTTCTTTGATAATAGCGTAAAACCTTGCAAACTACCCCATGAAGTTCTGGAGTAAAATGATTGAGTAAAAAAGTTAATAAATATTTTTTATTTTTTTGTAAATAAATAAAATTTAACTCGGGATAATATCAAAATTCTTTGTTTCCGTTTGTGGGCTTATATAAAAAAAATCGGTAATTTTAGATTGAACTTTTAGTATTTTGATTTCTAAAATTAAACAAAAAAATCTTTAAAAATATTGGAAAGTAAATAAGCTTATAAAGCAATTAGTGTATTTAAAATTTTAAATAACTTTTTTCATTTTAAAAATCTTGTTTGACCTTATAATTTTTCAAAAATTCTAACATGTTTGATTTGGAAAGTGAATCCGATGATAGTTTTATTCAAAAAATATATACTTAAGCAATTGCTATTATTTTAAAAGATAAAGTTGTTTATATTTTTTACAATACATGTCACAGTCAATTTGGAAAATGACTTGGAAAATGATAAAATTTTCCTTTTTTCTTTGACCAGGCATTTTAAAAATTCAAAAAAAAAAAACAAAGTAACTAATTTTTAATGTTCTTACCAAAAGTTAATTGACAAAGTTTAAATTTTTTCGCCGTAAAAATTTTTTCATTTAAAAAAAAATTGTTAAAATTTAAATTTTACAAAAATTAAACTATTTTATCTAATTTTCATTTTTTCATTTCGAGCCAAACTTAAATTCAGCTTTTCGAAAAAAGCATCTCATAGTGCACAATCCACAGCAAAAAAAACTTTAGAAATCCATAATTATGCCCAAAAGATGACACTCGAACAGCCTTATGTCAATAAACAATTTATTTTCTCTGTAATTTTATCATTTGCCAAGTCATTTTACAAAATTACTCATTTTATAAATTGACAGTGACATATTTAAAAGTATTTTAATCTGAATAAATTTATTTTATTCAATAAAATTTATTTTAAAAAAATTTTAATTTAAAATTTCATTTTAATTTAAATTTGATTAAATGTTATATTAAGTTTGAAAAAACAGTCTTCAAATTTACTTCTCTTTCAATGATTCGAAGTATTTTTCAAATTATTTTTAAAGACTCGACGCTTAATTCTCAAAGATTTCTAAAAAAAAATTCATATTTGTTAGAATGAGCTATAGTAAAATAATTTCAATTATATTTACGGAAATAAAAATTGTTTTTTAGATCAGGGCCAAGGCTTTAATCCAAATTACCAGCATCAACAGGACGATGACTGCCTTCCCGACGATTGTAGATCATATTGTAAGTAAATGTTTATAATTTCTTATGAACTTCTTTAATAAATTCTCATTGATTCAATATTCGCCCCATTAGGAGCATTTCTGTTATATAAATTTTTTTGGAAAAGTTTTTTGAAAAATTTTTGGCGCCGCTGAACTCGTTTCTCACTAGGCTCCCATAATAATGAAAGTCTATGAATTCCATATTTTGGATTAATAATCGCATGCTCAAGTCATATTAGTTGTCTTCTGATTAGTTTGGTCGGCCGTTTTTATTGTTACAAAATGAAGAATCTAACAGAAAATTTAATTAGTGATATTTTCACACAAAATAAAATAGTTTATTTATAAACAAAAAAATTGAACATTATTTTTTAGATATTTTATTATTTGCTTTTATCTAATCATAGGTAACCTATTATTCTTAAATTTAATTTTTCTTCTTTTGATTAATTTTTTATAAACAGGCAATAAAAAGATTTTTAAGTATTTTCAATTAAAAATATAAAATCCGGAATTCGAGCAAAAAAAAATTTAAAGTCCGAACTTGAATTTGTGTCTTTTGCACAACGCTGATTTGAAGAAATAAATAATTAAATTTAACATTGAATTTTTCTTTGATAATGTGCTTCTTAAGTATAATTTAAAATCAAAAATTACTTCCTTTTAATGATAACTTTTGAGCTTGGTAATTTAAATTTGATCATAAACTTAAATTTTCCACAAATAAATAAACAATTTTTGAAAAATGATGTTACATAATTTCGGAAAAATTCATCTTTTATTCGATTCAATTTTAGATTATATTTTTATTATGAAAATAAAATGAAAATAAAATTTTATACTTCCTACAGCATTGTATATCATAAAGCTTTTAATAAACTTAAATTAATGTTTTTTATTTTTCATGAATCGAATAAAAGATCAATTTTTCCGAAATTATGTAACATCATTTTCAAAAATTGTTTATTTATTTGTGGAAAATTTAAGTTTATGATCAAATTTAAATTTCCAAGCTCAAAAGTTATCATTAAAAGGAAGTAATTTTTGATTTTAAATTATACTTAAGAAGCACATTATCAAAGAAAAATTCAATGTTAAATTTAATTATTTATTTCTTCAAATCAGCGTTGTGCAAAAGACACAAATTCAAGTTCGGACTTTAAATTTTTTTGCTCGAATTCCGGATTTTATATTTTTAATTGAAAATACTTAAAAATCTTTTTTATTGCCTGTTTATAAAAAATTAATCAAAAGAAGAAAAATTAAATTTAAGAATAATAGGTTACCTATGATTAGATAAAAGCAAATAATAAAATACTTAAAAAATAATGTTCAATTTTTTTGTTTATAAATAAACTATTTTATTTTGTGTGAAAATATCACTAATTAAATTTTCTGTTAGATTCTTCATTTTGTAACAATAAAAACGGCCGACCAAACTAATCAGAAGACAACTAATATGACTTGAGCATGCGATTATTAATCCAAAATATGGAATTCATAGACTTTCATTATTATGGGAGCCTAGTGAGAAACGAGTTCAGCGGCGCCAAAAATTTTTCAAAAACTTTTCCAAAAAATTTATATAACAGAAATGCTCCTAATGGGGCGAATATTGAATCAATGAGAATTTATTAAAGAAGTTCATAAGAATTTATAAACATTTACTTACAATATGATCTACAATCGTCGGGAAGGCAGTCATCGTCCTGTTGATACTGGTAATTTGGATTAAAGCTTTGGCCCTGATCTAAAAAACAATTTTTATTTCCGTAAATATAATTGAAATTATTTTACTATAGCTAATTCTAACAAATATGAATTATTTTTTAGAAATCTTTGAGAATTAAACGTCGAGTCTTTAAAAATAATTTGAAAAATACTTCGAATCATTGAAAGAGAAGTAAATTTGAAGATTGTTTTTTCAAACTTAATATAACATTTAATCAAATTTAAATTAAAATGAAATTTTAAATTAAAATTTTTTTTAAATAAATTTTATTGTATAAAATAAATTTATTCAGATTAAAATACTTTTAAATATGTCACTGTCAATTTTTAAAATGTGTAATTTTGTAAAATGACTTGGCAAATGATAAAATTACAGAGAAAATAAATTGTTTATTGACATAAGGCTGTTCGAGTGTCATCTTTTGGGCATAATTATGGATTTCTAAAGTTTTTTTTGCTGTGGATTGTGCACTATGAGATGCTTTTTTCGAAAAGCTGAATTTAAGTTTGGCTCGAAATGAAAAAATGAAAATTAGATAAAATAGTTTAATTTTTGTAAAATTTAAATTTTAACAATTTTTTTTTTAAATGAAAAAAATTTTTACGGCGAAAAAATTTAAACTTTGTTAATTAACTTTTGGTAAGAACATTAAAAATTAGTTACTTTGTTTTTTTTTTTTTTAAATTTTTAAAATGCCTGGTCAAAGAAAAAGGAAAATTTTATCATTTTCCAAGTCATTTTCCAAATTGACTGTGACATGTATTGTAAAAAATATAAACAACTTTATCTTTTAAAATAATAGCAATTGCTTAAGTATATATTTTTTGAATAAAACTATCATCGGATTCACTTTCCAAATCAAACATGTTAGAATTTTTGAAAAATTATAAGGTCAAACAAGATTTTTAAAATGAAAAAAGTTATTTAAAATTTTAAATACACTAATTGCTTTATAAGCTTATTTACTTTCCAATATTTTTAAAGATTTTTTTGTTTAATTTTAGAAATCAAAATATCAAAATACTCAAAATACTATACCTAACCCACTGGGTATACTTGAATTTTTCCTTGTTTTAATAAAAATTAAAAATAATCTTCACCACTTATTTTGGTTATTGATAAAACACGGATCATCTGTTTTTTACTAAGACACGGACCACCCCTTAAAGCACCAAGGAATAATAAGATAAACTCCGTTCAAGTGTTTTCTATGACAAAATTTTATTTTTCCGGTGGTCTGTGCAGCAAAAAGTCCTACGGCTTAGGTCTCAATTTCGCGTGAAAGAGCATAAAATTTTTTCCCGAAAAAACATAAGTTATTTCTGAAATAACTTTAGCTCGGTAAGGAAACAAATAAATGAACAAATAAATCGGAAGAATTCCGTACTTATCCTAGAAATCTAAAGGAAATGTAGAAAATTTATAATAGAAGGTGATTTGAATGCGAACACTTTAAGTTTAGATTGTTTGAGGGAAAATGAGAATGGATTAATCTTATAGAAAATTATCAACAAACTCAAACTCTCAGTAATTAATGATAAAACACCAAAATTTAATAGATTTAACACAGAATATTAATAATATTATAAAATTAAGATTAAATTTTAAAATGCTTTGTGTAATAAAACTCTCAAGCTGAGAAGTTATTTCATCTGACTCAGTTAAATTTAAAAAAGAATATTTTTTTTATTATATGACTAATCAAATTTTTTGAATGCAACATCCTATGGTAAAAAAATAATAAATTTTTAATTGAATTTTATTAATAATCCTTAGCTTCAATAAAAATATTTTTCATTATAGTTTTTAATTTGAATATCTAACTTTTAGTTAATTTCTAAATATCGATCAAAGAACAATGAAATTATTGCATTTTTAACAGCATTATTGTCATTTACGAATGTAAAATTTCTTTGATAATAGCGTAAAACCTTGCAAACTACCCCATGAAGTTCTGGAGTAAAATGATTGAGTAAAAAAGTTAATAAATATTTTTTATTTTTTTGTAAATAAATAAAATTTAACTCGGGATAATATCAAAATTCTTTGTTTTCGTTTGTGGGCTTATATAAAAAAAATCGGTAATTTTTGATTGAACTTTTAGTATTTTGATTTCTAAAATTAAACAAAAAAATCTTTAAAAATATTGGAAAGTAAATAAGCTTATAAAGCAATTAGTGTATTTAAAATTTTAAATAACTTTTTTCATTTTAAAAATCTTGTTTGACCTTATAATTTTTCAAAAATTCTAACATGTTTGATTTGGAAAGTGAATCCGATGATAGTTTTATTCAAAAAATATATACTTAAGCAATTGCTATTATTTTAAAAGATAAAGTTGTTTATATTTTTTACAATACATGTCACAGTCAATTTGGAAAATGACTTGGAAAATGATAAAATTTTCCTTTTTTCTTTGACCAGGCATTTTAAAAATTCAAAAAAAAAAACAAAGTAACTAATTTTTAATGTTCTTACCAAAAGTTAATTAACAAAGTTTAAATTTTTTCGCCGTAAAAATTTTTTTCATTTAAAAAAAATTTGTTAAAATTTAAATTTTACAAAAATTAAACTATTTTATCTAATTTTCATTTTTTCATTTCGAGCCAAACTTAAATTCAGCTTTTCGAAAAAAGCATCTCATAGTGCACAATCCACAGCAAAAAAAACTTTAGAAATCCATAATTATGCCCAAAAGATGACACTCGAACAGCCTTATGTCAATAAACAATTTATTTTCTCTGTAATTTTATCATTTGCCAAGTCATTTTACAAAATTACACATTTTAAAAATTGACAGTGACATATTTAAAAGTATTTTAATCTGAATAAATTTATTTTATACAATAAAATTTATTTAAAAAATTTTAATTTAAAATTTCATTTTAATTTAAATTTGATTAAATGTTATATTAAGTTTGAAAAACAATCTTCAAATTTACTTCTCTTTCAATGATTCGAAGTATTTTTCAAATTATTTTTAAAGACTCGACGTTTAATTCTCAAAGATTTCTAAAAAATAATTCATATTTGTTAGAATTAGCTATAGTAAAATAATTTCAATTATATTTACGGAAATAAAAATTGTTTTTTAGATCAGGGCCAAAGCTTTAATCCAAATTACCAGTATCAACAGGACGATGACTGCCTTCCCGACGATTGTAGATCATATTGTAAGTAAATGTTTATAAATTCTTATGAACTTCTTTAATAAATTCTCATTGATTCAATATTCGCCCCATTAGGAGCATTTCTGTTATATAAATTTTTTTGGAAAAGTTTTTTGAAAAATTTTTGGCGCCGCTGAACTCGTTTCTCACTAGGCTCCCATAATAATGAAAGTCTATGAATTCCATATTTTGGATTAATAATCGCATGCTCAAGTCATATTAGTTGTCTTCTGATTAGTTTGGTCGGCCGTTTTTATTGTTACAAAATGAAGAATCTAACAGAAAATTTAATTAGTGATATTTTCACACAAAATAAAATAGTTTATTTATAAACAAAAAAATTGAACATTATTTTTTAAGTATTTTATTATTTGCTTTTATCTAATCATAGGTAACCTATTATTCTTAAATTTAATTTTTCTTCTTTTGATTAATTTTTTATAAACAGGCAATAAAAAAGATTTTTAAGTATTTTCAATTAAAAATATAAAATCCGGAATTCGAGCAAAAAAAAATTTAAAGTCCGAACTTGAATTTGTGTCTTTTGCACAACGCTGATTTGAAGAAATAAATAATTAAATTTAACATTGAATTTTTCTTTGATAATGTGCTTCTTAAGTATAATTTAAAATCAAAAATTACTTCCTTTTAATGATAACTTTTGAGCTTGGTAATTTAAATTTGATCATAAACTTAAATTTTCCACAAATAAATAAACAATTTTTGAAAATGATGTTACATAATTTCGGAAAAATTGATCTTTTATTCGATTCAATTTTAGATTATATTTTTATTATTAACTGTATCATTTAAAATTAAAAAAATTACAAGTAATAGCAATTCGATCAATAATGAAAATAAAATTTTATACTTCCTACAACATTGTATATCATAAAGCTTTTATTAAACTTAAATTAATGTTTTTTATTTTTCATTGAACTTCATTTCTTTTGAAGAGCAAATTACACAAGTAGTCAAGATCACCTGAACAAAAATTTAGTAGAGGAAGGGTCGAACAAAAAAATTAATTAAACAATGCAAATTCTTTAAAGTCAAAATTCTAAATTCTAAAAAATTTTTAGCGACAAGTTTGGAAACTTAATTTTAATTATTAAAATATTTTAATCTAGATTTTCGGTTAATTTTTAATTCTGAGGTTTATTTAACTTAAAATTTTTTATGAGACTATTTTTAGTCAGTAGATATTTATTTTTTCCAGAAGATATTTTATTTTTTTTTAAAAGATAAAAAAATACAAAGAAAAAGATAAATGTTTTTTATCATATATAATAATTTTTTTATAATAGATAAAAAAAAATTGATTAAGAAAAAAAATTAATTTTTTATAATAGATAAAAAAAAAAATTGATTGAGAAAAAATTAATTAAGAAAAAATAAAAAATTAATTCCGTTTATCACGGTTTTCTTCTCTTTGATAATCTAGCACTTTGATTTGAATTTTCATCATTTGTTTGATTTTCTGTAATTAAATTGGCATCATTTTCCTTGTTTTTTTTAGGTCTTCCACGTCCACGTTTTTCAGGGGCTCTAAAATTATTTGAAGTGGATTCAACAGGAGCTTGTGTAACTATAACTTGATCGTTATTTGATGATGCTATACCATTTGAAACAAATATAGAATGATTTTCATTTATTTGTTCGTTTTGGATTGATATTGAACTAAGAACCGGTCTTTGTAGATTTTCGTTATCAATCAAATTTGTAGCCGAACTTTGATTAATAAATTGATTGTTAATTGGAGCTATTGAATTTCTTTCTAGAGATGGATTAGCTTTCTTTTTACGTCCACGCTTAGCATTACCTTCAATTGCCAAATCTAACCCTGGAAATTCATTCAATTTCAGAATAAATGATATGCCTATAACATGTTTACATTTGAGATGTTTTTTCCAGTATTCACAGGAACAAGTACTTAGTTGCCAATCGTCAATGTCAATTTTAATTGCTTTAACCTCATTTGACCACTTGATAAATTCTTCAAAGTCGTACCATCCATCATTTTGTGACCAATATTCTTTGCAACGTGTTTTGGTTATATCAAATGTACAGTTAGAAGAAGTACACATGTAAAACAATATATTATCATGCGTAAATTTAACTAATCTTTTCTTCAATTTTAGCCAACTGTAACCAAATGTCCATTCTTTTGTTTCTATAATTGGTTTTAACTCAAACTTTCTGGTTGTTTGAAATGAAAAATCTCGATCATGTGACCATTCGTAAAGCAAATTTCCCATGCATGTCATGAAATCATTCAAGCTTAGTCTATCTCTATTTGTTCCATCATCTTTGATTGTTTTATTTGTTGATTCTAAGGCATTGTTTGTACTTGGGTAACCTTCTGCATAACTTTCATACCAACCTATTGTATATTGACCCATCCACTGCTCGTTGAAGTACTCAAAAATTGGTTTAAATTGACATCATTAATTGCTCGCCATTTAGCTTACAAGAGTTGAATAGCTGTTTTAAAATGTCTGTGTTGAACTCCAACTTGAATTGAACAGAAATCTGCTTTGACTTTTTTTGATTAATTTGTCAACTCCTTTGAGATGTTCTTCTATTTTTCTTTCGACATGTGCCCAGCAAACAATACGTTTATCGAGTGAAAATACTGATTTAAACCCATTTGTAATTGCACCAGCAGCGTCTGCTAATAATATAGTAGGACTAAATTCTATATTATGCAAATCTTGTGATAACCGTTTAACAGTTTGAAACATGAAAGCAAATTCTGATTCTGTTTCGTATCGCGTCAAAAGGATGCCAAATGGATGAAAGCTGTTTTTTTATCAGTAGTTCCACATAACAATACAGGAAAATTAAGCCAGAGTAGTTTATAAGTTGCATCTGTTGCCACATGATTACAATTGTTTGTAAATGAAATTAAATGTATTGTTGTGAAGAAAATGTTGAAAGATAATTCTTCTGGTGTAATTTTGAATTCTGAAACAACGAACATTTCATCAGGATTATCGGGTATTGCACTGTGAGATTCACACCAGGATTTTAGCTTTTCTACTGTCATTATTGGTTCTTCTTGTCTTTTTACTCTTTGGATTAAATTTGTTATTTGTATTTGTGAAAGCTCGACATACCCATCTCCCAAATTGAGTCTAAGCCATCTTGCTATTTCTTTTGGAGTCTTTTTATCTTTTTGATACAATTGGACAGCTTTTTTTTTACTTTTTTCCCATGCTTCTTTTGAAATTTGATCACCGTGTTCATGCACTATATCTTGTAAATTCACTGAAACTTGTAAACTTGTACTGAGTTTTAATGAAAACATCATTTTTGAGCATAAAGAGCATTTGTAAAATTGCTTTTCTCCATTTTTTGTATTCCTTTTATCTTTTTTATCCATTGATTATTGTCTATCAACCCATTATCCAAACTTTCTATAAATTCTTTGTAATTGGTATAAGTTGCATAGTCATCATATACCTTTGCATTTCCACGTTTACTTGAAACAATTTCTTCAACGTCATTATCTGTATCGTCACCATTATTTTCTTGCGAGTTATTTACCGCGAGAATTGAAGTAGTAGATGATTCAGATATTTCCATATTTTTAATTTGTTAATTAATGATAAGTTTTTTGTTTATAGATATCGATTTTTATACTTGTTTTAGAGTACAATTAATTAAGAAAACTTATTTTTATTAATGAACGAAACTTTTTAATTAATAAGAAACACTTATTAAGTGCTAATTAAGTATAATTAGTTAATCTAACACATAAAAAAAATTATCTACTTAACAAAACAATTATCTTCGTAACAAAATAATTATCTACCGAAAAAGGTGAAAATCTACTAACAAAAACATTTATCTTTTCATTAAATTATCTTTTTTTTAAAATAAAATTATCTTCTGAAAAAAACAATTATCTACTAACGAAAAACTATGCCAATTTTTTATAACTATTTTTACTTTGTTGATTTTATTTTAATAAAGAGGCGCTCTAGCTCGCTTCAGAAAAACAAATGAGATAAAAAGTTTATAATTTATTACAAAAAAAAATTTTTTTCAAGGGAAAAAAATTCATTCTTTTATTTTAAAAAATCATGATATTAAAATTTACTGTGAAATTTAATTTTTTTAAAAAAAAATAAGTTTACAAAATATTGTGAAAGGGTGTTTTTAGGCCAAGATAAGATTCCAGTATTAGGCTCTTTGAAGATTACTTACCTGGCTCGATGAAAAGAGTCATTGTCTTGTTGGAAAATGGAAGCCTCATCTTTTTTTAGCATATTTATTGATGAAAGAAAGTTTTTTCCTAAAATATCAAAATATTTGTGAGAATTTAGCCTTTCATCAAATATAGAAAAAAATTTTTGAGCATAATAACTCTTATTGCAGCAAATTCCAATAGAACCAATTTCTTGCATTTGACAATTTCCAGTTACGTTCTATGATATTTGATGGTCAAATAATTATATAAGTCTTAACCAAACAGGCTAATTGACAATCATCATTCTAAGTTAAAATATCAAGTCTTCCAGATCCTGGGAGATGTTCTTATGAATTTTTTAATTATATCGATTAATAAAAGTTTTTATATATGATATGAATCTATTAAGTCATTCCCTATTTTTGGATATGACTTTTCATTTTGCCGAAAATAGCACTTATTCTGTCCTCTTAAATTTAAAAAGGACAAAGATTAGGAATATGGTTAGGCATTTTTGTATCAAAAGCAATTTAAATTGAGTCAGAATTACATTTAATCATAAAAAGGTTTTAATAAAACTTTTAACTGTCTAAAATCAAGGACTAAATGGAAAATTTATATGCTATTTGTCCTATTCTATTACTATTCAAACCCTAACAAACAAATAAAAATTAATTTTTTCTTAATTTTTTCACAATTATTTATTTTATTTATTTGTTTTCTGTACCGAGCAAAAGCTCCTTCAGATTAAAAAAAAAAAAAAATCAAAATAAAATAAAGTTAAATAAGATAGAATAGAAATTGAAAAAAATAAAATGTAATAAAATGGTTTAAAATAGAGGAAAATTAATGAAATAGAACTAGAGAGTTAAAAGATACATTTTTTAGAAAAATTTGATTGTTCAGGGAAAAAAGAAGAAATTGCAAGGTAGCAATTACACTTAATCACAATATTGTAAAAAATATTTTATATGTTAAAAATTCACACTATTGTCTAAGTTATTATGATAGTTTTTTTAAAGGGTGCGGTCCATCATTGATTTGGATAGCCTTTTCGGTTGTTATTTTAATTGCTGCCGTTGTCGGGGGCTTTTTTTTCAACAAACATTTTACCGAGAAATCGACTATTCTAAAAATGAAAATCAAATTTTGAATCAAAAATTAACATCTGAGCAGACTGAAAATGATAAATTAAAAAAGAAATTCTCAGAAATGAAGATCGAAAAAGAGGATTTGAGCGAAAAACTGTCAAAAATTAAGACCGAAAATGAGGAATTGAACGAAAAATTGTCAGAAATGAAGATCGAAAAAGAGGATTTGAGCGAAAAACTGTCAGAAATGAAGATCGAAAAAGAGGATTTGAGCGAAAAACTGTCAAAAATTAAGACCGAAAATGAGGAATTGAACGAAAAATTGTCAGAAATGAAGATCGAAATAGAGGAATTAAGCGAAAAACTGTCAGAAATGAAGACCGAAAACGAAAAGCTTTACCAAAAAATATCTTTTTTGGACATGGAAAATGATAACATTTTAAATCATATTATTAGTAAAAATTAAAACTTCTGAATAAAATTTATCTTATAACTAAAATTTGAATATTTAGAAAAGACAATCTTTTAATAAAAATTTTATTGGAATTTCAAAATCAAAATTTTTTAATTTAATCACTTTTATTTAAATTTAATCCAAATCTCTCTCCGAGCTGATTTATCTCCTCAATTTATAACCTAAAATGTACTTGTTTAGCTTGGTTTTACGACAAAAGAGGTGTGAGCTAATGATTGGTAAATAAATATAAATTACTTGGTTTGGATTAATTGTATTTTCAATACATTATTGAAATTTTAAATTTCATAAGATTAGGAAAAATCTGTTGAAATGGTTAATCAAATTATTAGGTTAATCAAATGGTTAATCAAATGATAATTTGATAATTCAACTTATCAAATTATCATTTTAACCCTAATAATTTGTTTTATATGTTGTGGATTTTACAGAAAATTGCAGAATTTCTGCAGAGCTAGAATAAATGTGTACAATTGTTTTGTTTTTAAAACCATTTTTATACAATAAGAACCGAATATTGGGTCAAATTTGACCTAATTTTGTTAATAAACTTCGAAGCTCACCCTAAATTATTTTCGGAACACGATTAAATTTGTCTCTTTTTTTAATCCCTAAAAATTAACTTATCTTATACATTAGCCCTACGCCACGTGGCTTTTACGTAATATTACGTCAAATTACGTGAATTTACGTAATCACTGTATTTAATAAATTTTTTTTAGTGATTTGACATTTTTATTTGGCTCCGTTATACGAGATACCTTTTTTTATACTGGTAAAAAAAGCCATTTAACGAAAATTTACTTAAAATGAATTTTTTGAAAATTTTAGTTAGAAAAGTGAGAATATTCAAATTTTCATAAAAATCGTCTAAAATTTTGAATTTTCTACTATTTTTTGGCCGTTTTTCATTTTACTGTATCTTTGGTAATTTTACTTAAGATTAAGTATATTTACGCTAATAAACGTTAATTAAAGTTATTTTACTATTTTATCTTTACGTAAGTTTTCGTAAACTTACTTTTTTTTTCGTCAAATTACGTAAATTCACCTATTTTGGCGTAAATTTACATAAAATCCACGTGGCGTAGCGCTACTGTATTTACAAACATAAAAAATCGGATGAAATGCGATAAAAAAACTTTCTGATCAATATTTTATCAGCACAGATACAATCAATAAAAATTAGTTTTACTAATAATGAATAAATTATCCATTTAGAAAAGGTCTTCAAAAATATCATTATTTTTGCGTGGAACAATGAAGCCTTAATGAGCTTTTATAGTCAACTATTATGTATATGTATTGAAAATTGTAAGTGCGCGAACTTAAAAAATTTTCTAGATGAGAATTTTCAAAATTCTCTTACATATTCTTTCCAAAAAAACATTGCAATCAAGAAAATTTAAATTTGCACAATAAACTCAACTTCAATTAATTTTTAATTTAAATTACTAATTTATTCTTTTACAAAAAAGAATAACGCCTCTTTACTCCCATACATAGCTTTCTATTCAGTATTTTATATGTTTAAGTTGAACAGCAAACTCTTGTTTTGCCTTGGATTCATTTTTACACTCAATTAATTAGAAAAATTAATTTTTATTTAAGCTCAATAATTTTTTAGCATTTTTTAGAATAAAAATAATAACAGACTTTAAAAATTAGTATTTAGAACAATTTTTTTTATATATAAAGCTTCGACTAAGCTGCAATTAAATTTTTTTTATTTTCTCATAAAACTAAGATAAAACATATGCACTTTAATTCTTTAGTTAAGATAAAAAAAATTTAAACCACAATTCTTAATATTGAACTCTTAGAGAACTAAAATTTGGATTTAAATTTATAAAAAAATTGCTAATAGTTATTTTAAAAGAATTTGAATTTATTTGTTGTTATAAGCGATGAATGATAAACAAAACAGGCAGAATGATAATTATCAAGGTAAGACAACTTTAAACCTTGGCTTCTATTTATTTTTATTTAAGCTTAACAATTTTTAAGCATTTTTAAGAATAAAAATGATAGCAGTCTTTAAAAATTAGTATTTAGAACATTTTTTTTATAAATAAAGCTTCGAATAAGCTGTAAAATCGATTTTTTTTTTTTTTTTTTATTTACATTTGAGCTAAGACCGCTCTCCGGCCCCGTCGCATTACGCTGTAAAATAAAGCGTATTGCAATTTTACTAATAAAATACAAAATATTTCGTATAAAAAAAAAAAAAAAAAAAAAAAAAAAACTTAAAAGAAAATAATAGATGTTAATTTATGGGTTCAATTTTGGGCTTCCGTGTTGAATTTGATTAGCTCGTAGAGCTTTTTTGGTATCACGCTACGGTTCTTCAGGTCAAAAATTTTATTAATTTTGGATACTATTTCATTATGTTTATATATTGATCTGATCTCTGTTTTTATCATGTATTTGTTTAAGTGACAAAATTAGATCAGGTCCGAGCATTGAGTTCCTGTGATTTGTTGGTAATAGTCTCGCATATCTATTATTTCTCTAGTTAAGTCTTTTGATATGTTCAAGTCGTGCACGTTTTCTAGTATACTCTTCGTGTACTTGTTCATACTTAGTCTAATGAAGAAGTCGCACTTGACAGATTCTAGTCGCCAGTTAGTTGATTCGATCTTGAGCGATAATGCGAGATTTTTTGTCCTACAGCGGGTTGGTATCCCAATTATCATCTTAAGTAAGTTGCCTTCTGTCCTTTTGAGATTGTTTTTTTCAGTCTTATTTAGGTACAGGTTTTCAACACCGTAGAAGAGTATAGGTCTGATATGAGCATTGTAAAGGTGTCCTTTTGTTTTCCTTTTGTCCTTTTGTAAAATCGATTTATCGACTGAATTATTACCAGAGATGTAAGACCCATTCTTTAAAGTCTGCTCTCGTACTCCATGTCTTTCAAAGCAGTGGGAACTCTAGTTACTCTTCTCTGGGCTTTTCAAGAGTGTCCATATCTCTTCTAAGATACGGGTTCCAAGCGAACACTGAAAGGAAGGGCGCTTATCACTATTAAATGACTCCACAATTTTTTGAAATAAAAAGAAAAGATTATCTGATGTTCACCCGCGTTTCCTAAATCCAGATTGCTTCCAGATAAGAAGTGAATTCTGTTTCAAAAATTCTATAATCTTGAATAGGCCGCTTCATTTTTCAATCATTTTAAAGCCATAATTAATTCATTTGAGCAAATTGGATAACTAAAACTATACAGATTATAACTTTTAAAGTATCAGAGTTAGAATTAGTTATGAAATCAAAATTAGGACTATTTGTTTTTAATTCCTCATCACTTGAAATCAAATTTTATCTTTTTTTTGATCTAAGAACCTTACGAGTTTTCCATTGAATTTGTGCTCCCTTTTTTGAGTTCCAAAATAAATAAAAAATGCGACAAAAATGGTATAATTTAAAAGTTTTTTTATTCACTTTGGTCTTCTTTAATTATTTTTAGAAGAAGTTACTTCCATTTTGACCAAATTGGAACAAAAAATATAAAAAATCTTTTAAAATCTAACATAAAATTTTTTCTTAAATATGTGTTTCTAAGAGAAATTTTACATTTATTTCATCTTATTCTCTTACACACTTTTGAATAAAAAATATTTCCTTTAAGCTTTTTGTGTCTTTTTAAAATATAGTTTTATTTGTTTTATTATCTAATGGATTTAAGATTTCGAGGAATTTGCTTTACAACGCACATCTACGCATTTAACTAAAGACTTTCTGTTTTTATAGGATTTGTCTCTCTAAGAAATTAGCTGAATTATTGACTCTAAAAGACATAAATTAACTATCTAATTAAGAAGTTTTTTCACCTTAATAATTCGTGTTTCAAAATTATTTTCAAAAATTTTGTTAAAATTCCTGCAGTATAATTCTGTTCATTTTCGTTTTCCTTATTCATTTTTTTTAAAGACAATAATTTTCAATTTTAACTAGAATTCAATATTTATGAATTAAATGATATTGTTTAAAATTCAAAAGTGTTTTAAATCAAGCATGAAGGTTTATTATAAAAAAGATCTAGAACTTAAAAAAAGCATCAAGATTATCTAAATAATATTCAATTTATCCATTTGAGGAACTTTTTATTATCATAAGAATAAAACCTTGGTGTTAAGTAAATGAAACTCATTCATTTGAGACATTCAAAAATAGTTGACTTTAGCCTAAAGGCATTTTTTTATTAAATGTTTATGATCAATATTGTCCACTATATAAATTGATAGTATCCACTAAATAAAATTTAGTTGCTTAACAAATTCGAATAGAAATATTAATTAGTATTAGCTTTTATATAGTTTAAATAATGGAATTAAATAAAAATCAGGAAAAAAAAGAGTTAAAATGGTATTCTTTGTAAATTTTTCCCAGTTAATAGTTTATTTTTCCTTATTTTTTGGAATAAAATAAAAATAAATTATTCAGCATATTTTTACATACAAATAACTAATATTATATACAAATATTATATTTTTTTACACTATTCTAATTTAAAATAACTCATTATGATGATTACTCCTTCTTAAATAAAAATGACTCTAAATTAGTATTTTTCACATATAATATTTTAGACTTCTCAATCTGATGAAGTTTTTAATCAATGTAATAAATCAATAATGCCTATACATTTTTATATTCACTAAAAAAATAACTAATACAACGTTAGTTGACAGTACTCTCCTATCTCTTTTTCTATTTTAAGCTGTCTACTTCAAACTTAATAGTTAAGATGCGTTTAGAAATATACAGTTTATCGAAAATAGCACAAGATTGAGAATTTTTATAAAAATTTTGTGCATTAATAATTGACATGTCACTAACTCAAAACCCTAAATTAATTCTTTATTATTTATTATTTTTTTTCTAAAATTTATACTTAATAGTGTCTTTTTCCCATCTTCTGGATGAAGTCAAACCAATTTTGATCCCAAACTTTTTAGCTCAAATGTAATGTAAAGTAAGGAATGCTTTTATGTGAAGCAGGCATGACTTTTTCTCTAATTTTATCATTTAGACTATCTATTAAGAGTAAACTTTTAGTGATATTAATTATATGAGCATTTAAAATATCTCCAAATAATTGCCAGTCCTCAACTCTATTTCTTATAATAAAACTTTTAGCTTTTGATTTTTTTTTGATGGTCCATAAAATTAGATTCATCGATTGGGAAATGGTCACTAGTCATATTTTAACTTTTTAGGACATTAAAATCGGAAATTTTGTCAATAAATGAGGAAAAAACTAAAAAAAAGCTCGAGAATTTCAAAATAGTTCTTTTTAAAAATATTAAAGAAAGGGCGCTTATCATTAATTACTGAAAAGTCTAACTCATTGATTATCCTTTCCAAAATCTTACCGTTTTCATATCAGTGATTTTTTTCTTTAAAAATGTCTAACTATACCCACTGGGTATACTTGAATTTTTCCTTGTTTTAATAAAAATTAAAAATAATCTTCACCACTTATTTTGGTTATTGATAAAACACGGATCATCTGTTTTTTACTAAGACACGGACCACCCCTTAAAGCACCAAGGAATAATAAGATAAACTCCGTTCAAGTGTTTTCTATGACAAAATTTTATTTTTCCGGTGGTCTGTGCAGCAAAAAGTCCTACAGCTTAGGTCTCAATTTCGCGTGAAAGAGCGTAAAATTTTTCCCGAAAAAACATAAGTTTTTTCTGAAATAACTTTAGCTCGGTAAGGAAACAAATAAATGAACAAATAAATCGGAAGAATTCCGTACTTATCCTAGAAATCTAAAGGAAATGTAGAAAATTTATAATCGAAGGTGATTTGAATGCGAACACTTTAAGTTTAGATTGTTTGAGGGAAAATGAGAATGGATTAATCTTATAGAAAATTATCAACAAACTCAAACTCTCAGTAATTAATGATAAAACACCAATATTTAATAGATTTAACACAGAATATTAATAATATTATAAAATTAAGATTAAATTTTAAAATGCTTTGTGTAATAAAACTCTCAAGCTGAGAAGTTATTTCATCTGACTCAGTTAAATTTAAAAGAATATTTTTTTTATTATATGACTAATCAAATTTTTTGAATGCAACATCCTATGGTAAAAAAAAATAATAAATTTTTAATTGAATTTTATTAATAATCCTTAGCTTCAATAAAAATATTTTTCATTATAGTTTTTAATTTGAATATCTAACTTTTAGTTAATTTCTAAATATCGATCAAAGAACAATGAAATTATTGCATTTTTAACAGCATTATTGTCATTTACGAATGTAAAATTTCTTTGATAATAGCGTAAAACCTTGCAAACTACCCCATGAAGTTCTGGAGTAAAATGATTGAGTAAAAAAGTTAATAAATATTTTTTATTTTTTTGTAAATAAATAAAATTTAACTCGGGATAATATCAAAATTCTTTGTTTTCGTTTGTGGGCTTATATAAAAAAAATCGGTAATTTTTGATTGAACTTTTAGTATTTTGATTTCTAAAATTAAACAAAAAAATCTTTAAAAATATTGGAAAGTAAATAAGCTTATAAAGCAATTAGTGTATTTAAAATTTTAAATAACTTTTTTCATTTTAAAAATCTTGTTTGACCTTATAATTTTTCAAAAATTCTAACATGTTTGATTTGGAAAGTGAATCCGATGATAGTTTTATTCAAAAAATATATACTTAAGCAATTGCTATTATTTTAAAAGATAAAGTTGTTTATATTTTTACAATACATGTCACAGTCAATTTGGAAAATGACTTGGAAAATGATAAAATTTTCCTTTTTTCTTTGACCAGGCATTTTAAAAATTCAAAAAAAAAAAAACAAAGTAACTAATTTTTAATGTTCTTACCAAAAGTTAATTAACAAAGTTTAAATTTTTTCGCCGTAAAAATTTTTTTCATTTAAAAAAAAAATTGTTAAAATTTAAATTTTACAAAAATTAAACTATTTTATCTAATTTTCATTTTTTCATTTCGAGCCAAACTTAAATTCAGCTTTTCGAAAAAAGCATCTCATAGTGCACAATCCACAGCAAAAAAAACTTTAGAAATCCATAATTATGCCCAAAAGATGACACTCGAACAGCCTTATGTCAATAAACAATTTATTTTCTCTGTAATTTTATCATTTGCCAAGTCATTTTACAAAATTACACATTTTAAAAATTGACAGTGACATATTTAAAAGTATTTTTAATCTGAATAAATTTATTTTATACAATAAAATTTATTTAAAAAAAATTTTAATTTAAAATTTCATTTTAATTTAAATTTGATTAAATGTTATATTAAGTTTGAAAAAACAATCTTCAAATTTACTTCTCTTTCAATGATTCGAAGTATTTTTCAAATTATTTTTAAAGACTCGACGTTTAATTCTCAAAGATTTCTAAAAAATAATTCATATTTGTTAGAATTAGCTATAGTAAAATAATTTCAATTATATTTACGGAAATAAAAATTGTTTTTTAGATCACGGCCAAAGCTTTAATCCAAATTACCAGTATCAACAGGACGATGACTGCCTTCCCGACGATTGTAGATCATATTGTAAGTAAATGTTTATAAATTCTTATGAACTTCTTTAATAAATTCTCATTGATTCAATATTCGCCCCATTAGGAGCATTTCTGTTATATAAATTTTTTTGGAAAAGTTTTTTGAAAAATTTTTGGCGCCGCTGAACTCGTTTCTCACTAGGCTCCCATAATAATGAAAGTCTATGAATTCCATATTTTGGATTAATAATCGCATGCTCAAGTCATATTAGTTGTCTTCTGATTAGTTTGGTCGGCCGTTTTTATTGTTACAAAATGAAGAATCTAACAGAAAATTTAATTAGTGATATTTTCACACAAAATAAAATAGTTTATTTATAAACAAAAAAATTGAACATTATTTTTTAAGTATTTTATTATTTGCTTTTATCTAATCATAGGTAACCTATTATTCTTAAATTTAATTTTTCTTCTTTTGATTAATTTTTTATAAACAGGCAATAAAAAAGATTTTTAAGTATTTTCAATTAAAAATATAAAATCCGGAATTCGAGCAAAAAAAAATTTAAAGTCCGAACTTGAATTTGTGTCTTTTGCACAACGCTGATTTGAAGAAATAAATAATTAAATTTAACATTGAATTTTTCTTTGATAATGTGCTTCTTAAGTATAATTTAAAATCAAAAATTACTTCCTTTTAATGATAACTTTTGAGCTTGGAAATTTAAATTTGATCATAAACTTAAATTTTCCACAAATAAATAAACAATTTTTTAAAATGATGTTACATAATTTCGGAAAAATTGATCTTTTATTCGATTCAATTTTAGATTATATTTTTATTATTAACTGTATCATTTAAAATTAAAAAAATTACAAGTAATAGCAATTCGATCAATAATGAAAATAAAATTTTATACTTCCTACAACATTGTATATCATAAAGCTTTTATTAAACTTAAATTAATGTTTTTTATTTTTCATTGAACTTCATTTCTTTTGAAGAGCAAATTACACAAGTAGTCAAGATCACCTGAACAAAAATTTAGTAGAGGAAGGGTCGAACAAAAAAATTAATGAAACAATGCAAAGTCTTTAAAGTCAAAATTCTAAATTCTAAAAAAATTTTAGCGACAAGTTCGGAAACTTAATTTTAATTATTAAAATATTTTAATCTAGATTTTCGGTTAATTTTTAATTCTGAGGTTTATTTAACTTAAAATTTTTTATAATTATTTTTACTTTGTGATTTTATTTTAATAAAGAGGCGCTCTAGCTCGCTTCAGAAAAACAAATGAGATAAAAAGTTTATACTTTATTACAAAAAAAATTTTTTTCAAGGGAAAAAAATTCATTCTTTTATTTTAAAAAATCATGATATTAAAATTTACTGTGAAATTTAATTTTATATAAAAAAAATAAGTTTACAAAATATTGTGAAAGAGTGTTTATAGGCCAAGATAAGATTCCAGTATTAGGCTCTTGGAAGATTACTTACCTGGCTCGATGAAAAGAGGCATTGTCTTGTTGGAAAATGGAAGCCTCATCTTTTCTTAGCATATTTATTGATTAAAGAAAGTTTTTTCCTAAAATATCAAAATATCTGTGAGAATTTAGCCTTTCATCAAATATAGAAAAAATTTTTGACCATAATAACTCTTATTGCATCAAATTCCAATAGAACCAATTTCTTGCATTTGACAATTTCCAGTTACGTTCTATGATATTTGATGGTCAAATAATTATATAAGTCTTAACCAAACAGGCTAATTGACAATCATCATTCTAAGTTAAAATATCAAGTCTTCCAGATCCTGGGAGATGTTCTTATGAATTTTTTAATTATATCGATTAATAAAAAATTATTAATTTATATATGATATGAATCTATTAAGTCATTCCCTATTTTTGGATATGACTTTTCATTTTGCCGAAAATAGCACTTATTCTGTCCTCTTAAATTTAAAAAGGACAAAGATTAGGAATATGGTTAGGCATTTTTGTATCAAAAGCAATTTAAATTGAGTCAGAATTACATTTAATCACAAAAAGGTTTTAATAAAACTTTTAACTGTTTAAAATCAAGGACTAAATGGAAAATTTATATGCTATTTTGTCCTATTCTATTACTATTCAAACCCAAACAAACAAATAAAAATTAATTTTTTCTTAATTTTTTCACAATTATTTATTTTATTTATTTGTTTTCTGTACCGAGCAGAAGCTCCTTCAGATTAAAAAAAAAATTTCAAAATAAAATAAAGTTAAATAAGATAGAATAGGTTTGGTTCAATCGAACGGCTAGTCGCCTTAACCTTATAGGCCGATTGAACAGGTTTATTTTCCAAAAAAAAATAATAATATAATATTTATAAAAAGAATTAAAATACCAGAGAAAAAATTTCATAAATATACTTCAAATCAATAACAAAAGTTCTTATAATTTAAATCAAATTTTTTAAATTGATTCAAAAATTCCAAAAATATTCTATTCACATTGTTATTAATTCTTATAGTATACAAGTTGAAATTGAGTGAAAGGTCCTTTTTAAGAAAATGATTAATCAATTTAGGGAAAAAGCTCTGGAATGTATCTTCCATTCTGTCGTTAAATTTTCCTTTCGATGCTATCATATATTCAAATTTGTTCCGAAGATTATGCGGCTTTGAGAGCGAAATATTTTGGTACAAAAACGATCTGAGCTGTTTTGGACTCTCTCTATTGTTCAAAACTTTGTAAATAAATGATGAAAGTCGTTTAATGATTCGATGTTGGAAACAGTCTAGATTAAAACTGTTTAGAAGATTGTTCAACGAGTTGTAGTCACTCGAGTTTAGTACCTTGAGTCTAATATTTAAGAGTTTGTACAGGCAATAATTGTAATAATTGGCAAGTTTTTGAATTGTCTTCTTTGGAAAATATATTACTAACGATAAACAATAGTCAAAGTGTGGCAGAATAAATGTTTTTAAAAATTGAACTTTGACATTTTTTGACAAGTAAAACAGTCGATCGATTGAATATAATCTTTTGTTGATTGCTTGCTTTATTTCACTAACATGCTTTAAAAAATTTAATTTCTTGTCCAAATTTATCCCTAGGATTTTAAAATGATCTACAATTTCAATACGGTTATCTTCTACTTGGATAAACTCCGGAATATGAATATTTTTTTTGTTCGTAATCACCATGATTTTCGTTTTGGTCCAGTTTATCCCAAGCCTATTTAAACTACACCATTTTAAGAGCTGTTTGATAGAGTTCTTAAAGTTCTGAACAAGCTCATTAAAACAGTTGCCAATTTTTAGGAGGGTTGTATCATCAGCGAATAATTTTGTAATAAAGCTTTCACAATAAAATACAATATCGTCGATAAAAATTATAAACAAAAGTGGTCCCAATACACTCCCTTGAGGTACACCCAGCTCTAATTTGTGCGAGCTTGAGAGATGGTCATCTATCCTCACGATTTGTCTCCTATTGGAAAAATAGTTTTTTAGCAGGAGAATTGAATTTACATCAAAACCATATCTTTTAAGCTTAATTAGTAGCAACTTCGAGTCGACTGAGTCAAACGCCTTTTTAAAGTCGATGAATAAAAGTAGACCGATAAGCCTCTTGCTGCGTATTTCGTTCAGCTGTGAGAGAAGTTCATGGAGAGCTGTCTCACAGCTGTGGTTATTTCTAAATCCATGTTGACTACTCGAAAACAACTAATTTGTGTTAAAATAAGTTAGGATTTGATTTGAGAGCATTCTCTCAAAAAGTTTAGCAATTGGTGGTAGCACAGATATACTTCTATAGTTGTTAATATCATCTGGTTCGCCTTTGTTTTTGTAGAGAGATGTAACAACAGCCGTCTTCCATTCTGCAGGCATCGTACACGTCAGAATAGAAAAGTTAAAAAGATAGGCTATCACGGTGTTCAATTTTATGAGCGATGTTTTAATAGTCTTTGTCGGAATGCCACTGACACCTGGACCGCTGGTTGTTGGTATGCTAGATAAGAGTTTTTCAATTTCGCTAGCTGTTGTAAAGCTGAATTTGAATGCTCCTTCCTGAATTTTAATTTGTTTGTCATCACAAGCTCGCTTGAGTTGTTCGTCCACAAAATTTTCGCATTCAGATAATGAATTGTTCGATTCCGATGACAAAGATGTAAAATAAGCATTAAATATTTCACTAATTTCTGTTTTGTCAGTTATGACTTGCTCGTTTTTCTTAATTTGAAAAGTTGATTGTTCTAAGTTTTTATTCGATTTTATTTTTATTTTCGATGAATATAGCTCCCAAAACTTTTTATTACTCTTAAAATCGCTCATTGATTTATTTTTAAAATACTCTATTATTTTTTCTTCATTAAGATCTTTGTATGCTCTTTTAAGATAATAATAGATCATTTTGTCAAAACTCGATTTAGATTCGGAAAGTTATTTGTACGCTATATCGCGGTTTTTTTTTAGGCCAATTAACTCATCGTCGAACCAGGGAAAGTAATTCGATTGTCTTACAGTGATTTTTCGAAGTGGTGAGATTTGGTCAATAATTTTCATCAATTCATTTTTAAAAAAACACCATTTGTCTTCAATGTTGTTAAAGAGATGCATCCTTTTAAATTCTATGCAATCAATTGATTCATATATTTTTGTCAAATTCTTTTTTGAAAGATTTCGGCAAGTAATTGTTTTTGGACGATTATCTGGTTTAGCTAACAACAATTCAGCAGTTATAAAACAATGATCGCTAAAGGGGCATTTCACCACGGATGTTTCATTAACAAGATCTCCATTGTGCAAAAATATATCAATGAGAGTTTCTGACTGTTTGGTAACCTTATACTTGCTAAAGTGTCTAGTGGCCACTCTTGTTGGACTGGTGATGAAGTTGATGAATCCATTATTATCAATAAAGTTTTTGAAATTTGTTTGAACATCGCTAAGGAGGTTCATGGTCAAGTCGCCGATTATAAATAGTGGCTCCTCCAAGTTTAAGGAGTGAATAAAATCTTCTAATCTCTCCAGGAAAACGTTTTCATTGAGCACGGGAGGACGATAACAGTGAATAAAGTTGTATTTTTGGGATTTAATTTTTAATTGGATATAAATGAGTTCTGATTTTTCTAAAAGCACTGATCTTGTGTTTGAAAGGCCATTTTTGATAAAAATTAGTAAACCACCACCATGCCTATTTCTATCAAGGCGAATCTTTGTATAAAACTTATTATTAAAAAATGAGTTAGGTATCGAATCATCCAGTTTAGTCTCACTAAAGAATAAAAAATCAAAATTTTTTGTATTGAGAATCTCATCAATTTCTTGTAAGTTGTCCATAATCGAATTGACATTTAGATGAAGGATTTGGAAATTTTTTACGTTTTTAGCGGATTTGGTTAGCTCGTCAATAAAACTATAGTCAGATGATGAGACCTCTTTTGGTTTTAGTCAATGTTGAGAAAAAGAACAGTTCTCAAGAAAATTTTCATCAATTGAAAATTTTTTTATCTCATCAGCCATTATTTCCCGCATGTTTTGGATATTTGTTTGATTAAAATCGAATTCTCGTTTAAAAGCAAGATATTTAGCATATAAACAAATAAAAACTCCACAATCAACCGAATTTCCTGTTTGCTTCGGATATTTTAAATCAGTTTCTATCTTCCAATCATTTACTCCTTTCAACTTAATAAACAAATTGCTGAGGTTGAATGATATCGTACGAATTAATTCAAAGTTTGGTTTAAGAATTGAGTCAAGATTGTAAATCACCTTATTTTCTAAGTCAAAGACTAGTAACGACCAATGATTCAAATTTAAATTAATTGGTAGAAATAGTAAGTAACTGAGGGTATTGTTAAGGTCTGTGCATAATTTTTTAATATCACGAGTTTTAGATGAAATAAGTTTTCCTACCAAGAGCGAGTCGAGACAAACACATTTTTTTTGCGCTGAATTGCAAATCAAGTTAAGATAAAAATTTACTATTTTGTCATTTAATTTCGATACGGAAAGTAAGATCATTATGTCACTTTTACAAATGTCAAAACCATAAGCTTTAACAATTAAAATATCGTTACGATCTAATTCTTCATTATTCTCATTTAAAATAAGCTCTTGAGAGGAGTAAACTTTAAATGTCCAGTATACCCGTTTTGATTGACTAGGAATGTTCTTTTTTTTTAAAATCGATTTGCTCGGTGTCGGGCTAGTCGGACTCAGTGCCGAACAATCATTTTCGTTCGATTTAGGATCGATTGGTTCGAGGTAAAAACGATTATTTTGGCTCAGTGTTGAGCAAGTAGGACTCCGTTCCTGATATATGTTGATGGCGTTCGTTTTCCAGTTGGAGTTCGAAAATAGCGCTTTATCAGACTCGTTTGTTGGTGTTGGGGTCAGTTTTGATGATTGTTGATCAAATGAGGCCATGATCACTCTTCTGGGAAATTTTCGTTGCTATTGACGATGAACCATGGACAAGACCAGCTTCAACTCACCGTTCCTAATTCCCCAGAATCTCTTTTTTCCATCGTTACAAATCTTGAATTTAAGTGTTCGTCCGTTTATTACATCTGATCCTGTCAATTCATTGTTCTTTCGATCACGTTCCTGTCGTAGTTTGCGATTTGCTACCCTCTCACTAGGCGTTAAATCCTCATTCACGTAAACATTGTTGTATTCAGGTTTCTCACGTAAAATCTTTGATTTTCGAAGCATATCTATTTTTGCCTCGGTTGACTCCATTTCAACAACTAACAGAACTTGATCGTTCTTCACAACACTTGATACAGCATTTATACCATTAGACCTACTTTTGATTCTTCTTGCGGTTTTGATTCTGGTTCCGGCTATACCTATATTTGAGGCCAAATTTTTTACGAAATCAGCTTCACAATTGGGCTCAATGTGAGTTGCGGACGGTATAGCTATAACGACATTATTCATCCGTTCATCTTTCTTCCTCATTTCGGTAGCCATAGTCGTCATCATTGCTACTGCGTTCTCATCCTTGTGCGCCATTCCAGCTGTTATTTTTGACCAGTTGAGCTTAGTGACTGATGCCGATTCTTTTGATCTCATTTCAAGTGTCTCGACTCGAACTCGGAGCTCAGCAATTTCTGACTTGAGAGCGCTGACGCTCTCATCTTTCTCGGCCAAACACTTTCGGTATAAACCATCAATCGATCTAACGACGGCTAAAAGGTCCACTTCTCTGGCGTAAGGATTTCCCGTTCTACCAACCGGCTTTGTGGTTCCAAATTTAGCGCATAGAGTGTCCAGTAGGAGACTCCATTCATCCGAATTTGATACAGGATCAATCGAGTCCATATATTTTAAACATTATTTATGTTAAACAAAACTAAGTAGCTTTAAGTAGTGTTAAAAGACTCAATAGAAGAATTTGTTGCACTATAGCCTGGAGTGGAATTATACGCTTTCCACTAAGTGTATCTAATTTCTTAGATGATTTTCTAAATATAAGTTATAAAACTTTAAAGAATCTAAAATATCAAAATATCTGTGAGAATTTAGCCTTTCATCAAATATAGAAAAAAATTTTTGACCATAATAACTCTTATTGCATCAAATTCCAATAGAACCAATTTCTTGCATTTGACAATTTCCAGTTACGTTCTATGATATTTGATGGTCAAATAATTATATAAGTCTTAACCAAACAGGCTAATTGACAATCATCATTCTAAGTTAAAATATCAAGTCTTCCAGATCCTGGGAGATGTTCTTATGAATTTTTTTAATTATATCGATTAATAAAAAATTATTAATTTATATATGATATGAATCTATTAAGTCATTCCCTATTTTTGGATATGACTTTTCATTTTGCCGAAAATAGCACTTATTCTGTCCTCTTAAATTTAAAAAGGACAAAGATTAGGAATATGGTTAGGCATTTTTGTATCAAAAGCAATTTAAATTGAGTCAGAATTACATTTAATCATAAAAAGGTTTTAATAAAACTTTTAACTGTCTAAAATCAAGGACTAAATGGAAAATTTATATGCTATTTGTCCTATTCTATTACTATTCAAACCCTAACAAACAAATAAAAATTAATTTTTTCTTAATTTTTTCACAATTATTTATTTTATTTATTTGTTTTCTGTACCGAGCAGAAGCTCCTTCAGATTAAAAAAAAAAAAATCAAAATAAAATAAAGTTAAATAAGATAGAATAAAAATTGAAAAAAATAAAATGTAATAAAATGGTTTAAAATAGAGGAAAATTAATGAAATTGAACTAGAGAGTTAAAAGATACATTTTTTAGAAAAATTTGATTGTTCAGGGAAAAAAGAAGAAATTGCAAGGTAGCAATTACACTTAATCACAATATTGTAAAAAATATTTTATATGTTAAAAATTCACACTATTGTCTAAGTTATTATGATAGTTTTTTTAAAGGGTGCGGTCCATCATTGATTTGGATAGCCTTTTCGGTTGTTATTTTAATTGCTGCCGTTGTCGGGGGCTTTTTTTTCAACAAACATTTTACCGAGAAATCGACTATTCTAAAAAATGAAAATCAAATTTTGAATCAAAAATTAACATTTGAGCAGACTGAAAATGATAAATTAAAAAAGAAATTCTCAGAAATGAAGATCGAAAAAGAGGATTTGAGCGAAAAACTGTCAGAAATGAAGATCGAAAAAGAGGATTTGAGCGAAAAACTGTCAAAAATTAAGACCGAAAATGAGGAATTGAACGAAAAATTGTCAGAAATGAAGATCGAAATAGAGGAATTAAGCGAAAAACTGTCAGAAATGAAGACCGAAAACGAAAAGCTTTACCAAAAAATATCTTTTTTGGACATGGAAAAATGATAACATTTTAAATCATATTATTAGTAAAAATTAAAACTTCTGAATAAAATTTATCTTATAACTAAAATTTGAATATTTAGAAAAGACAATCTTTTAATAAAAATTTTATTGGAATTTCAAAATCAAAATTTTTTAATTTAATCACTTTTATTTAAATTTAATCCAAATCTCTCTCCGAGCTGATTTATCTCCTCAATTTATAACCTAAAATGTACTTGTTTAGCTTGGTTTTACGACAAAAGAGGTGTGAGCTAATGATTGGTAAATAAATATAAATTACTTGGTTTGGATTAATTGTATTTTCAATACATTATTGAAATTTTAAATTTCATAAGATTAGGAAAAATCTGTTGAAATGGTTAATCAAATTATTAGGTTAATCAAATGGTTAATCAAATGATAATTTGATAATTCAACTTATCAAATTATCATTTTAACCCTAATAATTTGTTTTATATGTTGTGGATTTTACAGAAAATTGCAGAATTTCTGCAGAGCTAGAATAAATGTGTACAATTGTTTTGTTTTTAAAACCATTTTTATACAATAAGAACCGAATATTGGGTCAAATTTGACCTAATTTTGTTAATAAACTTCGAAGCTCACCCTAAATTATTTTCGGAACACGATTAAATTTGTCTCTTTTTTTAATCCCTAAAAATTAACTTATCTTATACATTAGCCCTACGCCACGTGGCTTTTACGTAATATTACGTCAAATTACGTGAATTTACGTAATCACTGTATTTAATAAATTTTTTTTAGTGATTTGACATTTTTATTTGGCTCCGTTATACGAGATACCTTTTTTTATACTGGTAAAAAAAGCCATTTTACGAAAATTTACTTAAAATGAATTTTTTGAAAATTTTAGTTAGAAAAGTGAGAATATTCAAATTTTCATAAAAATCGTCTAAAATTTTGAATTTTCTACTATTTTTTGGCCGTTTTTCATTTTACTGTATCTTTGGTAATTTTACTTAAGATTAAGTATATTTACGCTAATAAACGTTAATTAAAGTTATTTTACTATTTTATCTTTACGTAAGTTTTCGTAAACTTACTTTTTTTTTCGTCAAATTACGTAAATTCACCTATTTTGGCGTAAATTTACATAAAATCCACGTGGCGTAGCGCTACTGTATTTACAAACATAAAAAATCGGATGAAATGCGATAAAAAAACTTTCTGATCAATATTTTATCAGCACAGATACAATCAATAAAAATTAGTTTTACTAATAATGAATAAATTATCCATTTAGAAAAGGTCTTCAAAAATATCATTATTTTTGCGTGGAACAATGAAGCCTTAATGAGCTTTTATAGTCAACTATTATGTATATGTATTGAAAATTGTAAGTGCGCGAACTTAAAAAAATTTTCTAGATGAGAATTTTCAAAATTCTCTTACATATTCTTTCCAAAAAAACATTGCAATCAAGAAAATTTAAATTTGCACAATAAACTCAACTTCAATTAATTTTTAATTTAAATTACTAATTTATTCTTTTACAAAAAAGAATAACGCCTCTTTACTCCCATACATAGCTTTCTATTCAGTATTTTATATGTTTAAGTTGAACAGCAAACTCTTGTTTTGCCTTGGATTCATTTTTACACTCAATTAATTAGAAAAATTAATTTTTATTTAAGCTCAATAATTTTTTAGCATTTTTTAGAATAAAAATAATAACAGACTTTAAAAATTAGTATTTAGAACAATTTTTTTATATATAAAGCTTCGACTAAGCTGCAATTAAATTTTTTTTATTTTCTCATAAAACTAAGATAAAACATATGCACTTTAATTCTTTAGTTAAGATAAAAAAAATTTAAACCACAATTCTTAATATTGAACTCTTAGAGAACTAAAATTTGGATTTAAATTTATAAAAAAATTGCTAATAGTTATTTTAAAAGAATTTGAATTTATTTGTTGTTATAAGCGATGAATGATAAACAAAACAGGCAGAATGATAATTATCAAGGTAAGACAACTTTAAACCTTGGCTTCTATTTATTTTTATTTAAGCTTAACAATTTTTAAGCATTTTTAAGAATAAAAATGATAGCAGTCTTTAAAAATTAGTATTTAGAACATTTTTTTTATATATAAAGCTTCGAATAAGCTGTAAAATCGATTTTTTTTTTTTTTTTTTTATTTACATTTGAGCTAAGACCGCTCTCCGGCCCCGTCGCATTACGCTGTAAAATAAAGCGTATTGCAATTTTACTAATAAAATACAAAATATTTCGTATAAAAAAACATAAAAAAAAAAAAAAAAAAAAAAAGAAAATAATAGATGTTAATTTATGGGTTCAATTTTGGGCTTCCATGTTGAATTTGATTAGCTCGTAGAGTTTTTTTGGTATCACGCTACGGTTCTTCAGGTCAAAAATTTTATTAATTTTGGATACTATTTCATTATGTTTATATATTGATCTGATCTCTGTTTTTATCATGTATTTGTTTAAGTGACAAAATTAGATCAGGTCCGAGCATTGAGTTCCTGTGATTTGTTGGTAATAGTCTCGCATATCTATTATTTCTCTAGTTAAGTCTTTTGATATGTTCAAGTCGTGCACGTTTTCTAGTATACTCTTCGTGTACTTGTTCATACTTAGTCTAATGAAGAAGTCGCACTTGACAGATTCTAGTCGCCAGTTAGTTGATTCGATCTTGAGCGATAATGCGAGATTTTTTGTCCTACAGCGGGTTGGTATCCCAATTATCATCTTAAGTAAGTTGCCTTCTGTCCTTTTGAGATTGTTTTTTTCAGTCTTATTTAGGTACAGGTTTTCAACACCGTAGAAGAGTATAGGTCTGATATGAGCATTGTAAAGGTGTCCTTTTGTTTTCCTTTTGTCCTTTTGTAAAATCGATTTATCGACTGAATTATTACCAGAGATGTAAGACCCATTCTTTAAAGTCTGCTCTCGTACTCCATGTCTTTCAAAGCAGTGGGAACTCTAGTTACTCTTCTCTGGGCTTTTCAAGAGTGTCCATATCTCTTCTAAGATACGGGTTCCAAGCGAACACTGAAAGGAAGGGCGCTTATCACTATTAAATGACTCCACAATTTTTTGAAATAAAAAGAAAAGATTATCTGATGTTCACCCGCGTTTCCTAAATCCAGATTGCTTCCAGATAAGAAGTGAATTCTGTTTCAAAAAATTCTATAATCTTGAATAGGCCGCTTCATTTTTCAATCATTTTAAAGCCATAATTAATTCATTTGAGCAAATTGGATAACTAAAACTATACAGATTATAACTTTTAAAGTATCAGAGTTAGAATTAGTTATGAAATCAAAATTAGGACTATTTGTTTTTAATTCCTCATCACTTGAAATCAAATTTTATCTTTTTTGATCTAAGAACCTTACGAGTTTTCCATTGAATTTGTGCTCCCTTTTTTGAGTTCCAAAATAAATAAAAAATGCGACAAAAATGGTATAATTTAAAAGTTTTTTTATTCACTTTGGTCTTCTTTAATTATTTTTAGAAGAAGTTACTTCCATTTTGACCAAATTGGAACAAAAAATATAAAAAATCTTTTAAAATCTAACATAAAATTTTTTCTTAAATATGTGTTTCTAAGAGAAATTTTACATTTATTTCATCTTATTCTCTTACACACTTTTGAATAAAAAATATTTCCTTTAAGCTTTTTGTGTCTTTTTAAAATATAGTTTTATTTGTTTTATTATCTAATGGATTTAAGATTTCGAGGGAATTTGCTTTACAACGCACATCTACGCATTTAACTAAAGACTTTCTGTTTTTATAGGATTTGTCTCTCTAAGAAATTAGCTGAATTATTGACTCTAAAAGACATAAATTAACTATCTAATTAAGAAGTTTTTTCACCTTAATAATTCGTGTTTCAAAATTATTTTCAAAAATTTTGTTAAAATTCCTGCAGTATAATTCTCTTCATTTTCGTTTTCCTTATTCATTTTTTTTAAAGACAATAATTTTCAATTTTAACTAGAATTCAATATTTATGAATTAAATGATATTGTTTAAAATTCAAAAGTGTTTTAAATCAAGCATGAAGGTTTATTATAAAAAAGATCTAGAACTTAAAAAAAGCATCAAGATTATCTAAATAATATTCAATTTATCCATTTGAGGAACTTTTTATTATCATAAGAATAAAACCTTGGTGTTAAGTAAATGAAACTCATTCATTTGAGACATTCAAAAATAGTTGACTTTAGCCTAAAGGCATTTTTTTATTAAATGTTTATGATCAATATTGTCCACTATATAAATTGATAGTATCCACTAAATAAAATTTAGTTGCTTAACAAATTCGAATAGAAATATTAATTAGTATTAGCTTTTATATAGTTTAAATAATGGAATTAAATAAAAATCAGGAAAAAAAAGAGTTAAAATGGTATTCTTTGTAAATTTTTCCCAGTTAATAGTTTATTTTTCCTTATTTTTTGGAATAAAATAAAAATAAATTATTCAGCATATTTTTACATACAAATAACTAATATTATATACAAATATTATATTTTTTTACACTATTCTAATTTAAAATAACTCATTATGATGATTACTCCTTCTTAAATAAAAATGACTCTAAATTAGTATTTTTCACATATAATATTTTAGACTTCTCAATCTGATGAAGTTTTTAATCAATGTAATAAATCAATAATGCCTATACATTTTTATATTCACTAAAAAATAACTAATACAACGTTAGTTGACAGTACTCTCCTATCTCTTTTTCTATTTTAAGCTGTCTACTTCAAACTTAATAGTTAAGATGCGTTTAGAAATATACAGTTTATCGAAAATAGCACAAGATTGAGAATTTTTATAAAAATTTTGTGCATTAATAATTGACATGTCACTAACTCAAAATCCTAAATTAATTCTTTATTATTTATTATTTTTTCTAAAATTTATACTTAATAGTGTCTTTTTCCCATCTTCTGGATGAAGTCAAACCAATTTTGATCCCAAACTTTTTAGCTCAAATGTAATGTAAAGTAAGGAATGCTTTTATGTGAAGCAGGCATGACTTTTTCTCTAATTTTATCATTTAGACTATCTATTAAGAGTAAACTTTTAGTGATATTAATTATATGAGCATTTAAAATATCTCCAAATAATTGCCAGTCCTCAACTCTATTTCTTATAATAAAACTTTTAGCTTTTGATTTTTTTGATGGTCCATAAAATTAGATTCATCGATTGGGAAATGGTCACTAGTCATATTTTAACTTTTTAGGACATTAAAATCGGAAATTTTGTCAATAAATGAGGAAAAAACTAAAAAAAAGCTCGAGAATTTCAAAATAGTTCTTTTTAAAAATATTAAAGAAAGGGCGCTTATCATTAATTACTGAAAAGTCTAACTCATTGATTATCCTTTCCAAAATCTTACCGTTTTCATATCAGTGATTTTTTCTTTAAAAATGTCTAACTATACCCACTGGGTATACTTGAATTTTTCCTTGTTTTAATAAAAATTAAAAATAATCTTCACCACTTATTTTGGTTATTGATAAAACACGGATCATCTGTTTTTTACTAAGACACGGACCACCCCTTAAAGCACCAAGGAATAATAAGATAAACTCCATTCAAGTGTTTTCTATGACAAAATTTTATTTTTCCGGTGGTCTGTGCAGCAAAAAGTCCTACAGCTTAGGTCTCAATTTCGCGTGAAAGAGCGTAAAATTTTTTCCCGAAAAAACATAAGTTTTTTCTGAAATAACTTTAGCTCGGTAAGGAAACAAATAAATGAACAAATAAATCGGAAGAATTCCGTACTTATCCTAGAAATCTAAAGGAAATGTAGAAAATTTATAATCGAAGGTGATTTGAATGCGAACACTTTAAGTTTAGATTGTTTGAGGGAAAATGAGAATGGATTAATCTTATAGAAAATTATCAACAAACTCAAACTCTCAGTAATTAATGATAAAACACCAATATTTAATAGATTTAACACAGAATATTAATAATATTATAAAATTAAGATTAAATTTTAAAATGCTTTGTGTAATAAAACTCTCAAGCTGAGAAGTTATTTCATCTGACTCAGTTAAATTTAAAAAAGAATATTTTTTTTATTATATGACTAATCAAATTTTTTGAATGCAACATCCTATGGTAAAAAAAAATAATAAATTTTTAATTGAATTTTATTAATAATCCTTAGCTTCAATAAAAATATTTTTCATTATAGTTTTTAATTTGAATATCTAACTTTTAGTTAATTTCTAAATATCGATCAAAGAACAATGAAATTATTGCATTTTTAACAGCATTATTGTCATTTACGAATGTAAAATTTCTTTGATAATAGCGTAAAACCTTGCAAACTACCCCATGAAGTTCTGGAGTAAAATGATTGAGTAAAAAGTTAATAAATATTTTTTATTTTTTTGTAAATAAATAAAATTTAACTCGGGATAATATCAAAATTCTTTGTTTTCGTTTGTGGGCTTATATAAAAAAAATCGGTAATTTTTGATTGAACTTTTAGTATTTTGATTTCTAAAATTAAACAAAAAAATCTTTAAAAATATTGGAAAGTAAATAAGCTTATAAAGCAATTAGTGTATTTAAAATTTTAAATAACTTTTTTCATTTTAAAAATCTTGTTTGACCTTATAATTTTTCAAAAATTCTAACATGTTTGATTTGGAAAGTGAATCCGATGATAGTTTTATTCAAAAAATATATACTTAAGCAATTGCTATTATTTTAAAAGATAAAGTTGTTTATATTTTTTACAATACATGTCACAGTCAATTTGGAAAATGACTTGGAAAATGATAAAATTTTCCTTTTTTCTTTGACCAGGCATTTTAAAAATTCAAAAAAAAAAAAACAAAGTAACTAATTTTTAATGTTCTTACCAAAAGTTAATTAACAAAGTTTAAATTTTTTCGCCGTAAAAATTTTTTTCATTTAAAAAAAAAATTGTTAAAATTTAAATTTTACAAAAATTAAACTATTTTATCTAATTTTCATTTTTTCATTTCGAGCCAAACTTAAATTCAGCTTTTCGAAAAAAGCATCTCATAGTGCACAATCCACAGCAAAAAAAACTTTAGAAATCCATAATTATGCCCAAAAGATGACACTCGAACAGCCTTATGTCAATAAACAATTTATTTTCTCTGTAATTTTATCATTTGCCAAGTCATTTTACAAAATTACACATTTTAAAAATTGACAGTGACATATTTAAAAGTATTTTAATCTGAATAAATTTATTTTATACAATAAAATTTATTTAAAAAAAATTTTAATTTAAAATTTCATTTTAATTTAAATTTGATTAAATGTTATATTAAGTTTGAAAAAACAATCTTCAAATTTACTTCTCTTTCAATGATTCGAAGTATTTTTCAAATTATTTTTAAAGACTCGACGTTTAATTCTCAAAGATTTCTAAAAAATAATTCATATTTGTTAGAATTAGCTATAGTAAAATAATTTCAATTATATTTACGGAAATAAAAATTGTTTTTTAGATCAGGGCCAAAGCTTTAATCCAAATTACCAGTATCAACAGGACGATGACTGCCTTCCCGACGATTGTAGATCATATTGTAAGTAAATGTTTATAAATTCTTATGAACTTCTTTAATAAATTCTCATTGATTCAATATTCGCCCCATTAGGAGCATTTCTGTTATATAAATTTTTTGGAAAAGTTTTTTGAAAAATTTTTGGCGCCGCTGAACTCGTTTCTCACTAGGCTCCCATAATAATGAAAGTCTATGAATTCCATATTTTGGATTAATAATCGCATGCTCAAGTCATATTAGTTGTCTTCTGATTAGTTTGGTCGGCCGTTTTTATTGTTACATAATGAAGAATCTAACAGAAAATTTAATTAGTGATATTTTCACACAAAATAAAATAGTTTATTTATAAACAAAAAAATTGAACATTATTTTTTAGATATTTTATTATTTGCTTTTATCTAATCATAGGTAACCTATTATTCTTAAATTTAATTTTTCTTCTTTTGATTAATTTTTTATAAACAGGCAATAAAAAGATTTTTAAGTATTTTCAATTAAAAATATAAAATCCGGAATTCGAGCAAAAAAAAATTTAAAGTCCGAACTTGAATTTGTGTCTTTTGCACAACGCTGATTTGAAGAAATAAATAATTAAATTTAACATTGAATTTTTCTTTGATAATGTGCTTCTTAAGTATAATTTAAAATCAAAAATTACTTCCTTTTAATGATAACTTTTGAGCTTGGAAATTTAAATTTGATCATAAACTTAAATTTTCCACAAATAAATAAACAATTTTTGAAAATGATGTTACATAATTTCGGAAAAATTGATCTTTTATTCGATTCAATTTTAGATTATATTTTTATTATTAACTGTATCATTTAAAATTAAAAAAATTACAAGTAATAGCAATTCGATCAATAATGAAAATAAAATTTTTTACTTCCTACAACATTGTATATCATAAAGCTTTTATTAAACTTAAATTAATGTTTTTTATTTTTCATTGAACTTCATTTCTTTTGAAGAGCAAATTACACAAGTAGTCAAGATCACCTGAACAAAAATTTAGTAGAGGAAGGGTCGAACAAAAAAATTAATTAAACAATGCAAAGTCTTTAAAGTCAAAATTCTAAATTCTAAAAAAATTTTAGCGACAAGTTCGGAAACTTAATTTTAATTATTAAAATATTTTAATCTAGATTTTCGGTTAATTTTTAATTCTGAGGTTTATTTAACTTAAAATTTTTTATAATTATTTTTACTTTGTGATTTTATTTTAATAAAGAGGCGCTCTAGCTCGCTTCAGAAAAACAAATGAGATAAAAAGTTTATACTTTATTACAAAAAAAAAATTTTTTTCAAGGGAAAAAAATTCATTCTTTTATTTTAAAAAATCATGATATTAAAATTTACTGTGAAATTTAATTTTATATAAAAAAATAAGTTTACAAAATATTGTGAAAGAGTGTTTATAGGCCAAGATAAGATTCCAGTATTAGGCTCTTGGAAGATTACTTACCTGGCTCGATGAAAAGAGGCATTGTCTTGTTGGAAAATGGAAGCCTCATCTTTTCTTAGCATATTTATTGATTAAAGAAAGTTTTTTCCTAAAATATCAAAATATCTGTGAGAATTTAGCCTTTCATCAAATATAGAAAAAAATTTTTGACCATAATAACTCTTATTGCAGCAAATTCCAATAGAACCAATTTCTTGCATTTGACAATTTCCAGTTACGTTCTATGATATTTGATGGTCAAATAATTATATAAGTCTTAACCAAACAGGCTAATTGACAATCATCATTCTAAGTTAAAATATCAAGTCTTCCAGATCCTGGGAGATGTTCTTATGAATTTTTTTAATTATATCGATTAATAAAAGTTTTTATATATGATATGAATCTATTAAGTCATTCCCTATTTTTGGATATGACTTTTCATTTTGCCGAAAATAGCACTTATTCTGTCCTCTTAAATTTAAAAAGGACAAAGATTAGGAATATGGTTAGGCATTTTTGTATCAAAAGCAATTTAAATTGAGTCAGAATTACATTTAATCACAAAAAGGTTTTAATAAAACTTTTAACTGTTTAAAATCAAGGACTAAATGGAAAATTTATATGCTATTTTGTCCTATTCTATTACTATTCAAACCCAAACAAACAAATAAAAATTAATTTTTTCTTAATTTTTTCACAATTATTTATTTTATTTATTTGTTTTCTGTACCGAGCAAAAGCTCCTTCAGATTAAAAAAAAAAAAAAATCAAAATAAAATAAAGTTAAATAAGATAGAATAGAAATTGAAAAAAATAAAATGTAATAAAATGGTTTAAAATAGAGGAAAATTAATGAAATAGAACTAGAGAGTTAAAAGATACATTTTTTAGAAAAATTTGATTGTTCAGGGAAAAAGAAGAAATTGCAAGGTAGCAATTACACTTAATCACAATATTGTAAAAAATATTTTATATGTTAAAAATTCACACTATTGTCTAAGTTATTATGATAGTTTTTTTAAAGGGTGCGGTCCATCATTGATTTGGATAGCCTTTTCGGTTGTTATTTTAATTGCTGCCGTTGTCGGGGGCTTTTTTTTCAACAAACATTTTACCGAGAAATCGACTATTCTAAAAAATGAAAATCAAATTTTGAATCAAAAATTAACATCTGAGCAGACTGAAAATGATAAATTAAAAAAGAAATTCTCAGAAATGAAGATCGAAAAAGAGGATTTGAGCGAAAAACTGTCAAAAATTAAGACCGAAAATGAGGAATTGAACGAAAAATTGTCAGAAATGAAGATCGAAAAAGAGGAATTAAACGAAAAATTGTCAGAAATGAAGATCGAAAAAGAGGAATTGAACGAAAAATTGTCAGAAATGAAGATCGAAAAAGAGGAATTGAACGAAAAATTGTCAGAAATGAAGATCGAAATAGAGGAATTAAGCGAAAAACTGTCAGAAATGAAGACCGAAAACGAAAAGCTTTACCAAAAAATATCTTTTTTGGACATAGAAAATGATAACATTTTAAATCATATTATTAGTAAAAATTAAAACTTCTGAATATAATTTATCTTATAACTAAAATTTGAATATTTAGAACAGACAATTTTTTAATAAAAATTTTATTAGAATTTCAAAATCAAAATTTTTTAATTTAATCACTTTTATTTAAATTTAATCCAAATCTCTCTCCGAGCTGATTTATCTCCTCAATTTATAACCTAAAATTTACTTGTTTAGCTTGGTTTTACGACAAAAGAGGTGTTAGCTAATGATTGGTAAATAAATATAAATTAATTGGTTTGGATTAATTGTATTTTCAATACATTATTAAAATGTTAAATTTCATAAGATTAGGAAAAATCTGTTGAAATGGTTAATCGAATTGTTAGGGTTGTTAATCAGATTTTACTAAAAATTTGCTGTTTTTTTAACAAATTCTGAAAACAATTGTAATTATTGAGATAATATAAAATAAAACACAATGAATCAAATTTTTACAAAATATGTATTCTGTTACTCTCTATCAAAATTTATCTAATTTTTATTTTAATATTTATCTACTTTTTAACTTATATCATTTAAACTTTATTTTTTTATTATTTTTTATTTTTATTTCATTTTATTTAACTTTATTTTAATTTTTTAATTTTCTTTTTTCTTTTTATATTTAATCTGAAGGAGCTTTAGCCCGGTACAGATAAATAAATAATAAATAATAACGATTTCTTAATTATGTATTGTTTAAAGTATGGTTTATTATTTTGTCACATTTAAATGAGGAAAATCTAAATATAGATTTAGAAGTCTCTGACAATTCAAGCTAGAAAAAATCAATGATTATTAATATCAAAAAGTGACAATTAAACTTAATTACAATATCGAAAAACTTAAAAATACAAATAAACTCAGATTTGAGTTGAAAGATTAAAATTATACACCTAATAAATTTTTAGCATAATTAGCTTTAAAAATTATAATTCTAAGCATTAATCTTAATCTGGTTACTATCAATTGAATCTTTCATTATTTTTTCAGAGAAACAATTATTTTAAGTAATATTTTACTATAAATTCTCAAAAGTTTTTTTTACGTTAAAATTTTCAATTAGTTTTTATAAAACCGAATAAATTTTATTTCTTTTAAAATTTAATTGAAAATTATTTTTACAATTTTGATTTAACATCCGTATAATCTTGAACTATGCTCTCATTTAAAAAAACTTCAATATCATGATTAGTAAAACCAAATTCATTAAGAACTGTAATCGTGTGTTGGCCAACAACTGGCATCTCAAATTTTTGATTACTTGAATTTTGATTTAGCCAATTCATACTTGGAAGATAAGATCCATTAGATAATTCTAAAAATGAAGCTCGTTCTCTATTATGAGGATGACTCGGTGCTTCATCTAGTTCTAGAACTGGAGAAACACACGAATCTAATTTTTTAAAAATCTCTTCCCATTCATGTCGAGTTCTTGTTTTGAATACTTTATGTAAAGCTTCTTTCGTTACTTTTTCATCTTCTGGAAATTCTAAGCCTTTCAAAAGCTGATTATAAAAAGCTGGCTCAAGGGATCCACAAGCCATAAATTTTCCATCTTTGGTTTCATACGTCTCGTATGGAGCAAAACCACCATCTAAGAGATTTTCTCCTCTTTTATTTCCACTCCACACGCCTGGTATATCTCTTGAAGTCCACAACCATGAAGACAAATAAGCTGCTCCTTCAACCATTGATAAATCAATCACTTTCTCATTAATTCCCTTTGTTTGTCGTTCGTATAAAGAAGTGATAATTGCCAAAGCACACATCAAGCCACCTCCAGCAAAATCAGCAATTAAGTTAATTGGAGCATTTGGCTTTTCAGAAGATCTACCCAAACATGACAAGACACCAGAATAAGAAATGTAATTTATATCATGACCAGCTTTTTCGCTTAAATTCCCGAACTGACCATAGCCAGTTAGTCGAGCATATATCAAATTAGGATTCACCTTAAATATTTGACTTGGACCCAAACCTAAACGTTCCATAACACCTTAAGTAATTCAATTTAGCAAAAATAAATTCTTCGTTTAACAATTTACCTTTTCGAAAAGGTTCTATCAAAACGTCAGCATTTTTAGTTAAATGCTTAACTATTTCAACTCCTTTTTTACTTTTTAGATTAATGGCTATCGACTCTTTTCCATGAGATAATCTATCTACATCATTTGTAGAGTCGGCCTTTTTAAAGAAAGATTTTTATAAAATTAAAGCAACTTTTTAAATTTTAGTCTAAAATAATCTTAAGAAAAAATATCAAGCAATTCTAATGAATATAAAAAATTGTAATTTGAATAAAATTTTTATAATGTACCACAATAACCTTGATCAAAAGTAAAAATTTAACTTAAAAATATGCAAAAGTTTAAGTCAACATTGACTTTTGAAATATTTTTGAAAAATAATTTTTATGAATTTTTTATGAAATTTCTTTTGTAAAGCTTTATCTTTTTGACATTTTTTCAAACTATTTTTAATAGCTAATTGTAGCGAGTGAGCAAAGCATCTTAAATGACTTGAAGTGTCTTGCTCATTAATTTGACCTGCTGTCTCTACTTCTATGCATTCATCCTCAACAATTTTTTTATATTCATTAGAATTGCTTGATAATATTATCTACAAAGTCAAATCTGACTTTGATTTATGATTAAATCTGTGCCAAACAATTGAATTTGGTTATGGTTTGATTAATTAAAAAATAAATTAGTTTATCTCATAATGAGAAAGATTTTTGAGAATATTTTTTTTCGAATTTTTGAATTTGTACCGAATTTAAACTTAATTTTTGTTTATTTTGAAATCCATTTTAATATCAAATCCATTAAGAAAACCTAATTCCAAATTAAGAGTTAGGAAATAAATTTAGCTAGTTTATGAATCCTTATTTTTACATTTAGATAAGAATTTTCGAGGATTTTAAAACAAATAAATTTTTTAGGATAGCACATCAAAATTGATTTAAAATTAAAATTTGAATTCTAGTCCATAACTTTCCCATTTAATTCCTTTTAATAAAGTTTCAGGAATATTTAATTAAATTTCATACTCTATCAATGCGAATAACTCTTGCGCCTAAATCCTTCAAAACTTTTCCACAAAAAGGACCAGGTGCTAAACCAGCAAACTCCAAAACTTTAATACCTTTTAATGCCATCTAAAATATTTTTATTTTTGATCAAATAACCAATTTATTTATCTAGAAATGTGATTTCTAGTATTTTTTAAAATTTATAATCTTTTTTTTTAAAATAAATTTATTTAAAATCAAGCTTTAATTCTTGTAAAATTGTTCTATGGCTGCATTCTTAAGGCTCCGTCTAATCTAATAACTTCTCCATTTAGCATTGGGTTTTCAATTATTGATTGAACTAGCTGGGCATATTCAGCTGGATCACCAAGTCTCTGTGGAAATGGAACAGTTTCGGCTAAAAATTTCCTAGCTTTCTCTGGTAAACCTGCTAACATAGGAGTATCAAATAATCCTGGGGCAACTGTGCAAACTCTTACTCCCATGTTTGCCAAATCTCTCGCAATAGGAAGAGTCATTGATACAACCCCACCTTTACTAGCAGCATATGCTGCTTGTCCGACTTGTCCGTCGAAAGCCGCAACTGATGCAGTATTCACGATTACACCGCGTTGACCATCTTTATTTGGTTCATTTTGGGCAAAAGCATCGCAAGCTAATCTTATGGCATTAAATGTTCCGACCAAATTAACATTAATTACTTTCTGAAAATCAGGTAGGGTATGAACTCTTTTTTTGGTATAATTATAAGTTCGAAAAGCGACACCAATTCCAGCACAATTTACCAAAACATTCAATTTACCAAAGTTGGATTTTGCTGCTTCAATAGCCTTGGTAATGTCTTGTTCAGATGTGACATCAGTGGGATTAAAAATTGCACTAGAATTTCCTAATTCTTTGGCCAACTTTTCTCCATTTGAATTAGGAAGGTCACATATTACAACTTTTGCACCATTGCGGACAAAGTTCTCAACAGTTGCTCGGCCTAGACCTGAGCCACCTCCAGTCACCATACAAACCAATCCACTAATTTTAGACATTCTAAAATTTTATAAAAATTTCTTTTCAAATTAAAAAAATTTCAAGAATTTAATTTCTTGATATAATTTAAGTTTTTTTTCTATTTTAACTAATTAATTTTATTCAGAAGCAAAAATTCTAATGATGTTTTTGGTGCTACAAGGATAACTGGTAATTGGACATCGATTGTGAACCTTAATAAATTTGAAAATACACGGATAACAAAACACAAAACCAGAGACCGACAAAACACATTCATTAGATCGCTTTTTGGCGCACAATGGACACAGATTTTGATCGTTTGAATTTTTGAAAAAATTATTTTGTGCTATTTTTTCAGGCAAAACAGGCGGTGGAACTAATTCTTCCTCGTGGGTTGAATTTTGACTAAAAATGCTCTTAATTGGTCTTGTAAAAACATTCGACTCATCGGAAAATGACTGATTTTCTTGATGGTCTTGATACCATTTTAAAAATTGAACAAAATATAAAACATTAGTCATGCAATTGTTAACAAATAATAAGACCTTTTTTAAGATGCTGTTTGGTTTTTGATTTTTTGCGTCCAAATCGTAAACTAATTTGATTCCTAAAATACTTAAAAGTGGAGAGTGAAATTCAGATGAATTAACCATAAATCTAAATCTAAAAAGCCAGAAGATAGAAGACCATATAAGATGGAAATAGGGATAAAATTTTAAAATAATTTTTTCAATTTTTCGCTTGATAAAAAAATATTTGGAGTTATTTTGTGACAAGATTGGCGTCTGTGGTGGTTCGTCCAGTTTTTTCTCTAGATTTTCATAAACATTATCCAGCTTGGCTTTCAAATAAGGACAAATGATTGAAAAAAGTACCGAAAGGACACGTTTTTTATTTGTTAAGTCATGGCGCTTAAGCCCATAAAAATGCTCTGAGAAGAGAGAGTTGTAAGCTTTGAGGTATAAAAATTCGACTGAGGAATGCAAAATTAGATACATTTCGTCGGTCAAGTTTTGTGATTCTTTTAAAAAAGTTGAATATTTTGATAACCATTTGAAACAGTGATTGAATGAAAGTCTAAAAAGAGAATTCATGTTCTCTTGAGCCAAAATATCAAAAATGGATGGTTTTGGAAGATCGGGCGCTCGACCTGAACTAGTCAGGATCGACGCGTAATCTGTATTTTGTCTGCTCATTCCAACAAATGCCTCCACTTTTTTTAATCCATTTTATTTCAAACTTTAAAAAGCTTTAAATTATTGAAATAACCTTTAATATATTTTCTTTAAGTATACACCCAATTCTAAAAAAAATATGACTTGAAACATAAATTTTATTGAAGATGCAGAATTAACAAAATTTTATTTTTGTAAAATAAAATGTTGATTTTATTTTGAGAATTTAAAAAAATAAATAAATTTTTTTTTCAAATTCATAGTTAAAAATCATAGACTTTTTGTTTTAGATTAATTCAGACTATAGTTTTATATTCAAGAATAGCTCTCAAAGATAGACGTCAATAAACTCGTCCACAAGTCTAATAAGAATATGAACAAAATACATGCATAACATACTATACTTATAAAATAAAAGCATTTTTATTTATTTTTAACAAATTAATAGGGAAGATAACAAAAAAGGCATTTACTTCTTTTTATCATAAAATAAATTTAATTACAAAATACGCCTTAAAACATAAAACAAAAAAATTAGGATTATTCGAGTTTTAAAAATTAGTTTTAGTCCATTTTTATTTATGCTCTCAACAGCCTCGTCACAGTTGTTGAAAATGGATTCTAAACCCCAATATACTAAGGGTCTTTTTCATTCTGTTTGGTCTTTATATTTATCCAACTCCCTATCTAGCTATAAAGAATTTGAATAACTAAAAGTGGTAACTAATTTAATCTATTTTAGCTGACTAAAAAACCAATTATTCTGACAAAAAGTGAGTGTAAAAATTCTATAAAAAGAAATTGATTCTATTAAGGATTTTTAAAGATTCCCTAGTGTTTTGAATTTTAGAATCTATTTCCTGCATGAGAGATAATTAATTATATTAAGTCTTGAACCGTTTTTCAAATCATTCACTATAAGAACAAAAACCTTTATACAGTATCCATAATTATTTTTTACTTTGTCCTTATTAAACTAAAAATATTTAAACAAAAAAATTGTGCAATTTACTCTAATCAGGTACAAGTCAATTTTTAATCCAGAAATCTAAATCTAATCGCAAATTAAATCTTATTGATGTTTTATTTTTTGTAATTTTTGACATTGGAAAATTTATTTTAGATAAAAAAGATGCAATAAAGTGCAGCATACTTTGTTAAATTAGAAAATTGTATTCTTGTATTAAATTGTACTGAACACTGAGATGTCCATTTAGAAAAAAAACTGTATGAAAATTTTATGCGTTTTTATTCATTTTAAAAAACTTAAAGATATTAAACAGATTTAACTTCGATCGAACTTAGCTCAATTTTTTGACATTTTTTTTGAGACAAAATTATATGTAACTCGCATACAAAGCTTTCACTACCTGAATTTTAATATATTTAAAAATAATTATGCAACAAAATTAAAAAATTTTTATTAAATAAAATAAAATATGTAATTTTATCTTAAATTTTATCACAAATTTTTTTTAAATTAAAATGAGTAAACTTCCACCAAATACTCCAACTATACCAATCAAACAAATACCAAGCAAAAAATTTATTCCGCTTGTTGTTGGCACTCCGAATTTCGAGTTAAAAATACCAGCCAAGCTTTTTGATGTAATTTTTATCAAAAATTTAATTTATGAACAGTTTAATTTTAAAATTAAAATTAAGGATCAAAAAATTCAAAATTTTATACAAGATATTCTGCCTCAGTAAAATTATCATTAAATAAACAATTTTACTACTAATAACAATTTTGTTATTCTATTAGGTTGGACACCATAAAAGATAAAAATCCGAGCCTATATGCCATAAGATTATGTAGAACAAATCAATATATCAATGAAAAAAATCGAAGTGAATTACTAAACTTGACTGATAACATTAAATTTCATGATGTTGACTTGTGTCTTAATTTGGTAATTATATTTATTATCATAGCTAAAAAATCAGAAAAGATCTTTTGACGCAAAAATATAATCTTTAATAATACAGATCTTTAATTTTGATATGAAAAATTATCTTTTTAATCAAAAATAGTGCAATAATTTTAAGTTTCTATAATAAAATTAAATTAAATGTGAGAAATTTTTTTCATACGTCAAAAGATGCCTTTTTTGAAAACAAAACAAAATTAATGCTGAATTAATTAAAAAGGAAACGGAAGTCAAATGTTACATTGATAAAATTAGCGGGTCAAAAATCACCAATGCTGATTCTTTGATATCTCATTTGATTTCAGTTGAAAAATATATCTCTGCTGATAAAATTTTTGCATTAGAATTTTATGCCAAAGGTGGTCGTAAAATAATAATAGATTTTATCAAAGAATGTGAGCGTTCTAATGATGCCAAAAAATGGAGTATATTGTACCATTTGCACAAAATTTTTATTCTTTTTATTAAAAACTGGTCACTTTTTACCTGGGAAACATCTGAAACTGAGCTTCAGCTCTTAAAATCGGTGCTTATTTATACATTTTTTTGATATTTTTTTCCTTAATAAATACAAATTTTCAGATTTGTGAAAATTTAAACGAATCGACCAAAGATTGTAAAAAAGAAGTGATACCTGATTTTTTAGTCTTGTTGTATTTACAAAATTTAAATTATGTCATATTAAATTGGTAATAAAAAAAAAATATTTTTTTAAAATATTTATTGTAAATTTTGTTTTAAGCAATAATGCACGTGAATTAGTTTTTAAGGAAATAAAATTTCATGACATTTTATTTGTTATTCAAAGGTAAAACTTTTAAATTTTTTACAAATCCAATTTTTATTTTCTTAAGGTCCGAAATACAAATAAAAGAGACTCTTTTAATTTTCTTAAATAGCTGTTTCCTAAAAGGAGAATGCACTATCAAAAAAGTATTTCTTCATAATATTAATTATAATTTAATAATTTTAATTTTTAAATTTTAGAATTTAAACTCAATTCTTTCACAGCCTCTTGCCAATTCTTTGTTAAGAGAAGTAAGTTTTTATAGATTTTTTTCATAAATAAATTTTTTTAGGAACTAAGAGTTGTTACTAATTTGAATAATGAAAAAGCAGCTCTAGATTATCCGGATGAGGCGAACGCAGATCAACCAAACTCTAAAATTGGACATTTTATTAATGTTTTTAATGAACAGTCCAAAAAAATAAAAAATAAAATCCGTAAAAAAGCTCCAGATCAGGATTCTCAAATTCTCATTGTATTTATCATTATCTTATTCTATCTGCTTATGCTTTATAACTTTGCTCTTAATTTTTAAAATGCTAAATGTGGATCGTTTTAAAAATCGTTTGTTCTTAAAAAAGATAAAGCTTTATTTTTTTTAAAGGCTTCTCTGGATGACAAAAATTTCGAAAGAATTTTTACTAATTTTGCCCAGCTTCAAAAACACATTCTTGATATTGAATTTTCAATTAGAATCAAAACTCCAGTTGATAAGGTGCTTTTTATCATTTTGAAAAAATTGATCACAATTTAATTTTAAAATTTAGGCTCATTTTTCAAGAATAAACGCTATTATTGAATGTATTTTTGACTCAAACCGAATGAATTTGACAGACAAAACTTTGAATTATGAAGAAAAGCTCTCTAGACTTGGATTTATGGTATGTAATTTATTCAATAGATTCAATAGAATATATTTTTATCAGACTTGTGCAAAAGTCAAAAAGTCAGTTTAAAGTTCTTTACAAGTCACATAACTTTAATGGTTTTTTAATTTTTATTAAATGGTTAAAAAGAGTTAATTTGAATTTTAATTATTTTATTTTAAAAATAAATTTAATTAAATATTAATAGAATGTTGAAAATCCGATTGAAGACTTTACCGAATCACCACCAGGCATTTTAGCGCTAGATTTTTTAGAGTACTTTGCAACAAACAAAACTTTTCAGCCTGTTGTTCAAAATGTGAGACTGAAATTTTTGTCATTAACTTAAAATTTAAAATTTTACTAAGTTTGTGAATGAGAGATCTGTCAAAAGTCTTGAATACATGTTTCCGTTTGTAAAAGCTAGTATTTACATGATAAAGCATCTAAATGAAATTCTTTGTATTGGAAAGAGTAAATTTAACTTAATCAAATAAAAAACATGACTATTTGATTAATTCAAAGATGAAATGGATAAAAAAACCGAAATTTTATTCATAATGTTCATCATTAGTCCTGATGGAACTTTTGATTTTTTTGCCAAAATTTTGTGGCTTTTTTACCGGCTCTGGATTGAAATGAAGGCTCAGACTTTGGACTTTGAAAGGGTATTTATCAATTTTTATCTTTTTTAATAGCAATTTTTGATATTCTTTATTGTAGGCATTAAATGCTTTGAAAGACTCGTTGTATATTATTTTAACCGAATTGAATAAAGTCGAAAAAACCAATGGTCATGGGTATTGTTCAATTGTAAAGAAAAAATTAAGTGACTTAAACAACTCTATTGATACATGGAAATATGATCTGATAAAAAAGGGAAAAAGTCGATATGAAAAATTTGGATTGGAACCAATTGAGTATGAATTTTAATTTAACTTTATTGTTTGATTTAAGTCTGGCTTATTTTATTATTTTTGTAGAGAGCTTGAAAAAATTCTTACTGAAGAAGTCATTCAAACCCTTAAACCCAAACGCCTCAAAGTACTTTGCAAAGGCGAAACTTTTGAAAAAACAAGTTTAAAAGATAAAAAATCAAAACGTAATTACGTTCTCTTGATTTGAAAAAAAAATAATTTTTTATTTTAAGAAAAGCAATTTTGGAGTTTATATACTGATTATAAATCTTTTAATATCTCAGAAAGCGAAAGCTTGCAGTCAAACGAAATTAAAACAACAAGTACAAACACTATTCAAAAAATTTTAATTTACAATTTTTTTTTTAATTTAGCACAGCTAGAAGTTAAGCTTATCAAAGATGTGAAAAAGGAAGAACCACGTAAACAAATGTTTTCGCTGCAGATAGTGTGTTTTAGAATGGATGAACAAGGTGAAGAAACAATAACACTATCGAACCAAAGTGAAGCTATAATTGACGCTTGGTTTGATGGTTTGAGCATTCTGATAAATCCAAAGCCAACTCCAAATATAACTTGTTTTGTAGAATGTTTAATCGATGTTCATTTGTTGGACATAAATACACTTGGGATAGAAATACCACAAAAAATTCCAGAGATGCCTAAGCTACCTTCAGATTTTGATTTCAATATTAATTAAAGACATCAACGCGTCAATTTAAAATAAAATCGAGATAATTTTGAAAATTTTTATGAATAATTTCAATTTTAATTCTTTTTGGCAATCAATAAATTTTTTTAATAATTAACAAAATTAAAAATTCAAATTTAGATAATATTCAGTTCTATAATCGAGAAAATTCTTTAATAATTACCTTCAATCTGAGAATAAAAATAAACAATAAATTTTGACTAATAGATCGTGTCACATTTATTTATTTGTTTATCTTTACCGAACTAAAAGTCCTTCTTCAATTAATTGACTTAACTTAATTCTTGTGAGTTAAAAACACCCGGGAAATAAATTACTGATATTTTTACGTATAAAATTACGCGTAATTTTGAAACGAAGGTTATAGAAAATTAAGTAATTACGAGGTAATTACGCCGTAAAAAAATGATACGTAAATTAGACAAATTATGTCGAAACAACTTCTTTATTCTTATTTAAATTTTTTGTCTTATATATTAACAATGTAAACATTTTTAAATAGTATTTTAAGAAGTTTGGTTATAAATATCAGTAATTACTCGAGTATTTGAACGAGAATGAGTAAAAATACAAGTAAATACTCGACTAATTCGACAATTTTTAAAATGCAAATATGAGTATGAATATGACATCCGTACTGGTACTAGTCATTTTTACGATTCCTTTTGTATGGATAGATGATATATTTAATGGTGATATTTATTTGGATACTGTTTCAAAAAATACGAAACGATAAAAAATTTTAAATACAGGTGGAATTGAACTGTCCAACAAATCTAACATTTCTTTTTGGCCTGTCACTATTGCTTTAAAAGAATTGCCGATTAGGAAAAAATTTTTGATTGATAAAATAATAAAAGCCGGTAATTTTTATTTTTTAACTCTTATTTTTGTTAATATTTGAAAGGTTTAACTGCATCTATAATTGTATATAATGGAAGATCAAACCTAGAAATTATTATTTAAGATCTGAAAAATTATGTTATTTTACTTGAAGCCGGAATTGATTTGAAAAAATATTTTTTTGAAAATACCAGATTTCTTCGATTGCAGGAATTTTTACAAACCAGCCCGCTCTTCTGTTTTAAATTTAAATTCTTCTAATGAATATTTCGGATGCATTAAATATTGGATTCAGGTAAACTTATCCCAAATTAAAGGAAGAATGCATTTAGAAAAAATAAATTTTTTAATTAAAAAATATTGAATATTAGCCAGCGTTTTCCAGACGTTTAAGATCTAAAGATCAAATTAAACTAGGCACAATTCTAGTAGAACTCATAGAGGAAGCAAACAGAAATCAAATACTCTTAGCAGCCAAAAAGTTGAGAGATTCAAATTCTCTAATTTATCTTTAAACTAGTCATATTTGTCTGAAACTGAAAGAGCTTTAGACTTTGAATTTAGAAAACAAAGGAACGAAGCAAATAATGGTCTTTCACAAGACTCCCCCTTTCGATGTGGCATCCGTGGAAATCAGATCGTCAAATTCAAGAAGCAATAATTGTTACACCTGATCAACCTATTAAAGTTGAATTTAATTAAAACTGGTCAGAATATATTGACATTGAACCAAATGATATTAGTTATGAAATGGTATTTAAAAATTACAAGACCTAAATCAAAATAAGTCATGACGTGTAAATAAGCGTCATCCGTCATTGCTTAAAAACTTTGCAGAAGCCTTTACTGTTCCTAAAACTTTGATTTTCAGAGTATCTTAATCCAATTTTCAGCTTCCAATACAATTCGATCATCAAATATTACTCCATTGTTTAAAAAATGTGATAAATCAATGCCCAGCAATTATCTCCTGTGTTTTTAACTTCTATTCTGTGCAAAATTATGGAAAGCATAATAAGAACCAAAATGGAAGATTATCTTTATATGGATAATATTAAATTTAAAGAACAACATTGAATTGTCAAGAAGTTATGATCATCTAATCTTCTAGAAACTCTAGATTTGATCTCAGACAAAAATATTCCTATTGATATGATTCTGCTAGATTTTGCGAAAGCATTTGATACTGTTCCGCACAAACGACGATGTATTGAAAAATAGAAGACAACGAGCTGTTCAAGGTGTTTGTCGGTTTAGGTTGAGATTTTTAGCGGTGTAACACAAGGGTCAGTGAATTGTCCACTATTGTTCGTTTTGTATATCAATGATCTACCAAAAGGAACAGAGAATGTTTTCAAAATGTATACAGATGATACTTAAATGTTCTCGTAAACGGTATCAGAAATAAGAGCAGCGAAACTACAATCAGATTTAGATTCAGTTTTCAAGTGGACTCAAGATTGGCTTCCTCTCTGCAACACATCAAAATGTGTGGTCATGCATTATGGTCATAAAAACAAAGATTTTCCTTATTTTAACGTCAGAAACCGAAAGAGATCTTAGTGCTATTTTCAAAACAAATCTGAAATCGAAAAATCAAATGATAGAGGCCACAATCAAAGCAAATATAATGTTAGCTCGACTCAGCAAATAATTCGCTCGTTTTGATTGTAAGATATTTAGATCTCTCTATTAAACTTTTGTTCGTCCTCTTTAGGAATCTGCAGCATATATGATCTCCAATTCTTAAGTCTTACTAAGAATGATGAATACCCAACTCGATTGTATAATTGCTATCTTACTATTTCTTCTTTCTTTCCTGAACTGTTCAATACTTAAACACTTTGCACTTGTTACCTCTTACAATTTTTCAATTTTAATTTTCTTTTTATTTTATTTTAACTTTTTTTAATTTTATCTTATTTTTTCTTTATATCTTTATTTTATTTTTTTTTATTTATTAATCTGAAGGAGCTTTAGCTCGGCACAGATAAAACAAATAAATAAATAAATAAAAGAAGGAGTCACTGCTTCATTTATCACAAAAAAATTTCGAGGCTCCAGCAAAAATTTTTTAATTTTCTAATCCTGTCAAAATTAGCAGGATTTGTTGATATTTTTGGCAGAATTTGATTCACTTAATTTCGTATTATGCTTTTTAGGGACAACTTTTCACAGAAACATAAAATCGACTTTTTTTTTTTCAAAAACTTTTTTTCTGACGTATTATAAATATAAATTTAATCTTAAAATTTTTTAAAAAAAATTTTTAACTGTATGATATAATTTTTTATTTTTTAAAAACGGTCATCGATTTTTGGACACCAGTTATTAGAAAAGTTAAAAAAGCATTTAAAGGAGGAGATCTACTTGAATAACAGTAAAAGGAATAAAGTGTGCCATACTTAACAATATAAAAGGGAAAAATGCTATTATATTATGATACTATAACTTTTTTGATCAAAATTTTATTATTTAATTATTATATTATATTTATATTTTTATTAAACAAATTTCTTAATCACTATAGCAAATTAATTTTGAAACATTCCTATCATAAGTTCCAACTACCAGCACCTGCTGAACACATTCTAACACAGTGAAATCCTCTATACCCTTTGGAATCTTTTGAAAAATTTTTTGATTATTCAAATAAATATCTATGACAATTAGTTGAGACGTTTTGTAATTTTTAAAAAAAATTATGTTATCATTTGTTACGTACACTCCATATGGTCCATTTTCATCTGGCTGCTTAATAGTCAAATGATTAATTAAATTCAAGTCTGAAATCGAGTGTACACTTATTCTATGTAGACCTATGTCAGTCAAAACTAAATAACTGTTATTAATGCTTATTTTATAAGGGTCTCCTTCAGAGACAATATATTTTGCTTCAACATTACGATTCTGTATATTAATTTTGAAAACTGTTTTCAAGCTTCTGTCACATACAAAAATATGATCATTGTTCAACGCTACGCCTATAGGATGTATAAAGTTCTCACTGAGCCCAATATTAAGTTGAGAAGGTGAATTGAAATCTACAGTCGCCAAACTACGCGGAAACAGCACAACACCACTAGGCTTAAGATTTAATTTCTTGCTTGTTTTTGTATCCAAATTAATGTAACTAATTGCAAGATGGTTAAAATTTAGCGCCAAATTTTGAACATTTTTTAAAGGAAATTTGATATTAGACACAAGTTCAAATTCATTTGAAGTTGATAAAGTAAAAACCAAAAGTGCTTTTTTGTCATCAGAGTTTAGTATGCCATGTGATTGATTTTCAGCCAAGCAAAAAAGATAATTTCTAAAACTAGCTAAATAGGCAGGAATCTTTTTTATTTCAATGGATTGAAATGGATTGTCGTCAGCTTTTTTTATCCATTTTTCAATGCTATTTGAGTTCTTATTTTGTTGATTTATTTCCCGGATCGGACCGTACAAACTCGGCAAAGTATTTAATACTGAAATGTTGGATTTTAGTGTTTGTTTATTCATAGATATTGAGCCGATTAGGTTTTGGTAATTGTTTTCAGCAGGTACAAATCTCTTGAAATATTATTAGATTTATTTTAATTTTTTTTTTGAATTTACTTCAATTGTATTGACTGGTTGAGCTAACAAAGCAGAGAAATTTTGGCCGATGGTGTGCGATTTCTCAAAACTTTTTTCAAAATTTTCTACCAAATTATTTAACACATTATCGTGATATCTTTAAAGGAAAAATTTAAAATAAAATAATAAAGGTTTGAAGGTTATCCATAAATTGATATTGACCAATATCCAGAATTTTTAACCTGTTTTAAAAATCGGTTTAAAGCTTTTAGCCTGTCTTTCAATGATTAATAAATTGAAAAATTTTAATAACAAAATTTAAGAACATATTCTTTAAAAATATGAAAAAAAAATGGTAAAATCCAGAACGATCTTAAATTAGTTAAAAAATCTAACCGGTTCTTTTAATTTGATTTAATTTATGGCCGGTTGACCAAACTTTAGAGACACGCAAAAAAATTGGTAAAATCATTCATTAAGAGATTTTTAGTTGACTGTCAAGAAAACGAAGAAAGACTGCCATACATCCAATGTAGTTAAATTCCGCTTAGTCTACCATATTGAATAAATTAGTAGAATGAATGTTGTGGGAGACTCGCGTCTCCAAGGAGTGATGCAAGTAGAAACCCCCCACCATTTTAATAAAATATGGCCTATTTTTTAAATAATCAATATTCCCTTTTTTAATTAATAAAAAACATTAAACCAATTTCAAGATGATACCTTCAATGACACCACTATTCCTATTGCCAACACTAGCAGCTTGTATTTTATATTTTGGGAATTTAAAATACTTTTAGTTATGACCAAAAAATTTCGTGTAAATTTTAAGTATTTTAAATAAGTAAAATTTTAAGAAATGTAAAATTTGGCTATTTTATGTAAATAAATGTAGAATAACAGAAAGAAAGGCTTCAATTCAACAAGTTAAAACCAAATATTCAACTTAATTTAATTTTAATTTTAATTTTAATTGCCATTAAATCTAGGCATAATTTTTTTGATATAAAATGAAAAAAACTATTTACATTTTTAACTTGGAGTAAATTTTATCATAAAATCAAATCCTGTAGTGAGGTATTATTGACCACTTTTTGTCGTTAAATCAAAAAAAAAGTTCAATCTTCAAGTCTGAATAAATTTTTCTAAATTCCTTTTTTTTGATTTTAGATTTTAGATTTAAGTTGTCTTGAAACAATGTTTCGAAACCTAATTAGTTACCTTTGGAAAAAAATCAAAAATTCAGAAACTTTTAAAGAAATTAATACTCAAACAATAAGATTAAGAGTCAAATATCATGGTTAAAAATAAAAAATTTATAATTTTTTCTAATATTCTTGACACGCATTAATTTAAACTCAAAATTTTCTAGCTGCCATAAAATAAATATGTTACCCAAAATACTAATTTTAATAAAATATAAAGATTAAATCTATACATATTTTGAGTAGGATTCTTAAATTCGTTGACATCATGACTTATATGGTCTAGTTGCTTGATAAAGTCTGAAAATTTAGAGCTAAAAAAATTAAATTTTTTTAAAATATTCTTTGCCAAATTACTAGTCTTTTTTGCCCTCTTCGACCAAAGCTAGAAGTCTTTTTTTTTCATCATTTAGCAATTTTAATTGATTAGCATAAGTACGTTCAATTGCTTCAGCAACTCTGTTGGCACTTGCTAAATTTTCGCTCATCTGTGAATGTAAATTATCTGAAAAATTTAAAATTAAAATTTATATTTTAAAATTAAATCTAACCAATTTCTTTTTTGTAATTAGCTATAACAACTTCTAACCGGCTGCACTGAGGCATGCATTCGTCTCTGTATTTCTCATATTTAAAGATAAGACATGGCTTGCATAATACTTCATCTCGAATGCGCTCTAATCTTGCATTATTTTTGCACCTTATACAGAATCCTTCAGTTGACATCTCTTGCTCCTTAAAACAATTAAATTTAAAATACAAATTTTTTCTCTTCTCCATTTTTAATTAAAAAATTTAAATTAGAGAACTATTTGTTTAATTAAAAATTCTTTTTTATGAAGAAAAAAATTTGAGCTATATGCCAAAAACTAATGTTTAATTACTTGTTTGTTTTGTTTACCAATTCTGTAGGCTTAGCAAACAGATTTTTTCTAAATAAACTAACACGTAAAAAATTTTGTTTAAAAAAATATTTTGGCCAACAGATTATGTACCTTATCATTTTTCATTTTATTATTACTTATATCTCTATTTTGCATTATAAAATTACAAGAGTCAACTGAATATTTTAGATTTTTAAGGTATGTTGCTTGATTGAAACTTGACAACAATTTGTTACAACATATAATTAAGGTGAAAACCAAGAAAGGAAAAATTCAATGGATTTTTAAAATATGTTTAAGTCATATTTAGAATTGAGAAAAAATTAAGATCTACATTAGAACGTGTTTGGATAAATATTTGATTTATTCAAATTTATAATCTGATTTAAATACTAAAAAAATTATTTTTTTAAATAATAAGACTGACTTTGAAAAATTAGAAAAATTTGAAAGCTAAAATAAAAACTATCTGATAATAATTGAGCGAAAGCTAGTTAAATATTTCACTTAATTTAAGAGTTTGTGCTAAAAAAGCAGGTCAAAATTGGTTTGAATACCAAAGCATGCAATTGAAAGCAATATGTATTTGCCTTTTTTTAATATTATCATCTCTAAATTGCAATACTTAAAAAACATCTCAATCGAATTTTCTCATAATTTAATATTATTTTATGGTCTCCATAGTAAAACTAAAAAAAAATAAACAATTATTTTTTATAAAGACATATTTGTGAAAAAGGAATGAATGAAGACCCAATAATTTATTTTCCACCAAGTACACAACATATTTTAATAATTTTTCTAATGAGAAAAATAATGTTAAATGATAGATTTTTTTGTTAGTATTATTATTTTTATTTATTTCAGTAAAAACCACACGGGCGATGATAGAAAAAGTTTATTAATAAAAAAAAGACAAAAATTATTGAACAATAGAAATTAAATTTTTTTTTTTATTTTCAACATTTTTTTATATTTTATCTAGTTAATTTTCAGTCTAACACTTTACTAACCTTGAAAAATAAAATGAAATAATATTAGTTCAATGTTAGAAAATTAAGTTAAATTGCAATGTTTATGTTGATAGAACTTTAAAAAAAATCAGATAAAATTTAAAATAAATTTTTAATTTTTCCAAAATTGATACTCTAAAATATTAAAAATTTATTACTTTAATGTTAGTATATTGGGGTTGTGGAGTTCGTTTCAATTCGGTTCTTTGCTTTTATAAACATCTCAAGATAGAGTCTGCAAAATGGCGTGCAAACTTCTGCATTTTGTACTTCATTAAAAATGATTTAAAAAAGGTGGTCTAATACTTTGCACTGTTATTGCAGATTTAAGTCTCACGTGGAATAAACTTGTAACAGATTGTAACATTTTTAAGAACCAGTTTATTTTATTCCATTCAAAAGTTATTAACCAAAGCAAAGAACCGAATTGAAACGAACTCCACAACCCATAGTTTACTACAAATCTAAGGTAAAAAATGGGAATTTTAGATATCAAAATTCTTTAATTTCCTGTACTTATAAATAATTTTGTTAAAAATTAAAATAGAGGAGCAAATTATAGAATCAAAAGTGCTTCTTATTTTCTATTAAATCTTTGAGCACATGTCACGTAGCCCAAAAATGGTGAACAAAACCAATTTAAAATTTTAATTTATTGTTTACATAGCTTTAACATTGATCTCATCATTTAATCACTAAAAGATGATTTGCTCACATAATAGAAAGGACTACAGACTTGATAGGAGGAATTTTGGTTAAATGTGCCTGCTGGTAAGATAGTTTTTAAATTGTCTATGCAGTTATTTCGGCATTGAATTAATTATTTTAGATAAAGGTATTAAATTTACTAGATATTCAAATAAAAGATAAAAAATATTGTTTTGACTAGATATATTTATTAATAAGTAGAAAAAAATACAAATTGATATAATTTTATATTAATAAGTAGAAAAAAATACAAATTGATATAATTTTATATTAATAAGTAGAAAAAAAATAAAAGAATAAAAAATTAAATTCTGCGTTTTTTATTTTGAGTTTGACTCACAGCGGCATCGCTTGTACTTTTCGCGTCTCTTTTTTTTGCAGAAGTAATTGTAATTTGACTGTTTTTACTTGGTCTACCTCGACCACGTTTCGGCTTAATAGGTTGACTTGGCCCAGGTTCGTCGTTGTCAAATAGTATATTGCTCGAATTATTTTTGTATGTCTTTTTTGATCGTTAATTGGGATGTCCAGAAGTTCTTCGAAGGTATCCTCATCACTTGAATCGGATACCTGTTCACCCGGTTGAAATTCTAAGCATTCGACTGTTGTTTTTGGTCTTCCAGGTTTTCTTTTCTGTCCCAAAGGAATTGCTTTGACATTTGATGGAAACTCATATTTATTTAATCGTTCTGTGAGTCCGACGACGTGTTTGCACATAAAATTTTTGGACCAATGAGGGCAACTGCATCGACTTTTACCCCAATTATCTTTGTCGTAATCAATAAAATAGATCGAATTGAAATCAGAATAATACTCATCAAAACTATTCCAAGAAAGACATTTAATTGTTTTGAAAAAGTTTTTACAAATAGTTGAATCCAAATTAGGACCTCGATATGTTGACGATTGTACAAAAAAGTATCGCTTGCCATCTATTTTTGTAGAAATAACTGGTCTTGATTTTAATGACCAATGATAGGCAACTTTTTCAAGTCTTTAGTAACTTGGCCTCTTGTTTCTTTGTTTTTAATCAATGGTGCGTATTTCTTTCTGAATTTACAGAACGCATGAGCCCATCAGACAATTCGAGTTGGCTTATATTTAAAGTGTAGTTCAAAACCATTTGTAATCGAATGAGCTTAAAAAAAATAATAGAGAATTAATTAGCATAAAAAATAAAAAAAAAAAATAAATTTACCTGAATCGGCTAATAGATATTTTGGTTCATAATTAATCAAATTAATATTACTTGATAATGACGATAAACAATTGAACATAAATTGAAAATCTTCAGATTTTTCATTTCTTGTCAACAATACTCCAAACGGATGGAAATGACGTTGTTGATCGACTGTCCCAACGAGCATGAGCGGATACCCTTGCCAGTTCAACTTATAAGTTGAGTCTGTTGCAACTAGAGAATTAAATTTCGTAAATTGTCATAATCTCTTTGTGGTTAAAAAAATGTTTAATTTTTTTATTTTGTTCTTTGTTGATATTTTATAGCTAATACCACCGACAAAAACTTTATCCAAGTCTTCTGGTATTTCTTTTCGCTCATTGCACCAATCAACCAGCTCTCGTAGGTCTGCTTGAGCTGGTCCAAATTTTTTTTTTTTCCAATAAGCTTTTATGTTACGTAATTGCATTTTTGTTATCATTGTTAAATTGCTGCGCTCTATTTCTTTTAAAATTTGACGATTTTTGTTGACGCCAAGTTCAAGCAATTGAATCACTTTTTCGCGAGTTACTCTAGGCAGTGTGGTGTTTCTATTTGATCTTGTTGGATTGTCATGTTGATGATTATCGTCCGAGGCATAAATATTGACAAACTCGTCTTCGGCATTTAGTAATATATATAATCTTTTTGGACACCCTTTAATACAAGTGTAAAAACGTTTTTCTCCCTCTTCCGTGTTGCGTGTGTCTGCGCGAGTCCATTTGACGGATTCGAAACCTTTTATAAACTCAATTGCATCATTTAGACTTATTTGTTCTGCAACTAAATCATATACTTTGTTTTTACCACGTCCTTTTTTTACAACAATTTGAGCATCATCTTCAACATCGGTGTCATCGGCGTTTAAATCGGTTTGAATTTGACTTACCGTTGGTCGCGTGTGTCTAGGTTCAATCTCGTAAGTCTCGGTGTCAGAATCATTGATGGATTCTGTGGAGCTGTCAGAGCTTATTGAAGAAAAGCTTTCATCAGAGCTCATTTTTGAAACTAAAACTTTAATTTGAGTTCTTAAAGTTCTTTTTTAACTTATATAGACCACATTTAATCAATTAAAAGAGAATTCAAATTTCAAACTAGTTTCAATCAATTTTTAATGTCAATTAATAGTTTCAATTAATTTTTAATGTCAATTAATATTTTTATATAGCAGATTCATAAGTTTTGTATTCAATTAATATTTCTTTATAGTTAAAAGCAATTTTTATCTAGTAATATATTTTTTTTGATAGGTGTTAATTTATTTTTATAGTGTTTAAATTTATTTTCTAGTTATTAATATTTTTATCTAGTAAAATTAATACATTTTATCTAGTAAAATAATTATTTTATCTAGAAGCAATTAATATTATGCGAGTTATTTCGAAAAACAGTTTTCATTAAATTTTTAATGTTTGATTCTATTAATAAAAATAATTAAAGAAGTTTTATTTTATTTATTTATTTTAATAATAATAATAATATATATAAGCTACAGCAAAACCAGCTTGCGGAGGTGGCCTACTAGGAGGTCACCTATGGTAGCTCCTTGCAAATTACACATAGAAAAGTACTGAAAAAATTTTAATGTTTGCGTCTTTTAATAAAAATATTTAAAAAAGTTTTATTTTATTTATTTATTTTAGAATAATTAAGAAAATGCCTTCTCCGGGAGTTCAGTGACTCCATTTCTAAAACGCGTCTAAAATGGAGTTAATTTATTAATATATTTGATATTTTACCTTACCTTATATTAAAATATTGTAAATTTTGGGAAAAGTTTAAAAGTAAAAAACCATAAATTTTATAATATTATAAAGATTCTAAAAATTAAGATTTTGGACATTTTTTTAAAAAAGCTAAGATTTTATTAAAGTTTGCAAATTTTTGAAACAAAAAATTAACGAAAAATATTTATCTAAATTAACGTAAATTTTTGTATAATTTAAATTTGACAATATTTTATGAAAATAAGATAAAATACTAAATCCGGAATGTAATGTTTACATTAGTACCCTTGGGCCCGTCTATCCGATCCCCTCGTAAGACGTATTGGAGCAGTTTTTTATGCTCCTTGCCACCGAGAAGCACTTTATTAGTCTTCTGGGGGGCTTTTATCCTCGTCGCCAGATGTAGTGTTTGAGCAGTCGGTGCAAAATAAAAGATTTATTTTATTAAGCTAAAATGGTTTATTTAAAATCTATCTAATAGAAAACGACCGTTCTGAGCCAAACATAAATATTAGTAAAATATTAAAATAAGAAAGAAGAAGAGACGAAAAAAGAGAGAGAATAAAATAGAGCTAAGCCAAACGACTAAAACTAAAATGTAAAAGAAAGGACGCTATAAATCATAAAAAGAAGAAATTAGAATAGAAGAAGAAAAAATAGACAAAAGTTAAAATTAATAGTTTATAAAATTTGATTTTAGAGAGGGAGGTTTAGTCAGCTGATAAGTTGAAGGTGCTTGCAGAACCATTCCAACTTAACATTGTGATTGGCAGCTGAAAAGCTACTACATCACACGGAACACCACTGTATTAATTATTTTTGTAACTAAAATTAAATTTTAACTTGGATAAATAGTTTTTTATATTTATTACTTATATTTTATTACTTAGTAAACACAATTCAAAATCTTGATCTGATTCATAATAGATATATTAAATACCCAGCTTTCTTGTTCAATTGAAAATTAAATGTTCAACAATTTTTCAAATTTTTTAAAAATATTAATATTAAGATCATATTCAGAATTCATGAAATATCAGCTCACTTTATTTTTTAGAGTCCAAAAGCAAATACTTTTTATTTGGTAGACTTTTTATAGACCGCTGAGTTTCTTTAATAACCCACAAAAACTAAGGTAAATTAAAATTAAGGATAAAGTGTCATAGTTAGTCAGTTTTGTTGAAAATTGACTGAAATTTAAAATTTTATTTAAGAGTTCAATTTAATGTTTAATTTTCAGAAAATAAGCCAATTTTAAATTTGTTGTTTTCATTTTTTCCAAGAAGCAAAAAATTATTTCCATTTGAAAAAAAATTACCAATTCCTTGTGAGTTAGAATTTGCATAATCAAATGTATATTTGATATTCAAATTAAAATCGTGAACTACACATCTAATATCATCTCTATTTTTGATAGCTACGTAAATCTTATCTCTAATCACCAAATCGAATAACTGATTGAAAAAATCTTGCGGGATCTTTAAGGACTTAAGCTTTGTTAGCTTGTCGGAATCTGCCAGAATTATCTCCATGTTTTTTGAGTCTACATAAGCTAGGAATTTATCTCCAATATTTATACAAGTTGGTTCACCTTCAACAACTCGTTGGTGACTAAGTGAAGCTTTTTTTAAGTCAATTTTCAACAAACTATGCGACTCTTTCTCACAAACAAAAATATTGTTTTCATTCATTGCGATTCCATTTGGACTAGTTAAATTGTAATTTTTTGATGATGAAATCACCTTATCCAAAGAAAAGTCTGAAATTTTAAAAATAAAAATTCCACTTTTTAAATTAAAATTTTTATAGACTTTTGCAAGTTTTTTAATTTGATCTTCATTTAGTTCATCGAATGATAAAGCAATATGGCTTTTGTTCACTGCTAAATCTTTTATATTCTCAACTTTGAGATTAACTCTTGATTTTAATACTAAAGTTTTAGATAATTCTATAACAACAAGATTTCCATTCTGATCACTTATAAACACATTTTTTGAATTTGCACTCATAAACTTAGGTTGTATTGGTATTTCAATCTCTTCTTGAGGCTTTTTTGTTATTAATTTAAGATCATTTTGTTCAACTAAGCGCTTGAGTTTTATTCTCAATGTTCCAAACATTTGAATTCTATCATTTTCCGACTTTTGAAGAGATTCGTTCAATTTTATGTGGGTTTTTTTGTGTTTGGATTCTTTTGGTGGCAATGGATCTGAATCAGTTACAATTATGTTCCCAAAGAAATTTTGATCGCTTTCATTTGGTTCTTCATATTCCTTAAATTTATTTAAAAAAAATATTTTAAATCAAATTAAACTTACTCCAACAATTTTTAAGGGTTGATTTCTTAAAACACAATAATCAGTCGACACAGCATCAACTTGTTCTTGAAACCCATGAAAATCTAATAACAAATTTTCAAATTCATCAGAGTCGTTGCTTGAAAAATGTTTAAAATTTGATTAATGATTTTCAATACTTACCTTTTTAAAACATTCTGAAAACTTTCCAATGATTTTTTTGTATTCAAAACTTTATCCTCAAAATCCAAAAATTTTTTGCTAAAATTTAAAAATTAAAAAAAATAATTTTTAAAAATTACTAAATTTACTTTTCGTTGTGAATTTGATCAATTTGTTTAAACAGCTCTTGTTTTTGGTTAATTAATTTCTTCAAAAATTTTTGAAAATTTTCCTCAATTTTTATCTTTATACCCTGAATATTCTCTCCGTTTTTTAAAATAATAGGGCTAATCAAATCTAAAAAAGAAAAAAGAGTTTATATTAAAGATTACTGGATTAATTACTAATTTTTTTTGTATATTTTTCGAATTGATGTATTGTTATTTCGCAAAATTTAGCTGATGATTCCTTCCATTGAACAACATGACTTGAAACACAATCGGTGCATCTTAAAAATCAGAGAGTTACTTGGAAAAATAATTTGGAAAGTTCAGGAACCAACATAGGTTGTTTACAATGAAAGCAGGCAATCAGTGATTTGAGATTTTTACAAATCGGACAAAGGGCCTCGATTATGTTCAGTTGAATATCAGATGTTCTAATAATTAAAATTAAAAAAGGAATTTCGATTTATTAAGCTTACGATTCCATTTTAAGTTATTAAATTTAGAGCTAGAAGAATTTATCTTGTCTGAAGATCAAGAATCGAAATTACAGGTAATTCAAATTTATGCAAAAACGAAAAGTCTTAAAAATAAAAAAAAAACATATTATATATCACCTGAAAACTAAAAATGTGCTTAATAGAATTTTTCATGTTAACGAATGTAGTATTCAATTCGAAATTATGCAAATTTAATTGGAAATCAGGATAAAAGCCCCCAGAAGACTAATAAAAGTGCTTCTCGGTGAAACTAATGTTTATGGTGCGTGCAACGACTACCTGACGAGTGTCAGTTAGTACCTGGGAAAAATAAAAGTCTATGGCTGGTCCCGGTCATTGGTGATCCGGCAGTGGTCACAGTGGTCGACAGTTCCCTATTTTTCGCTTTATAAAAGCGGAGGAAGATGTGATATAGCGACATCTTTGTCGATGTCACTGGTAAATTGATTAACTTAACAAGGAGCATAAATAGGTGCTCCAATAGTCCAACGATAAGATCGGATATTCGGACCCAAGAGTACTAACGTAAACATTATAAAATTCTATAAAATAAAATTTTGATCTTGATATTTATGATTGTAAAAAAATCTTATAATTATTTTAAATTTGTACCTAGATTGATCAATTTATGTTACTCAATAAACAAATTAATTTTTTTATTTTAAAATTTTAATTCTATTTTACTAGTTAAATAAATTTTAAATTAGATTTAAATTTTTAAATTTTTTTAAATAATATTTACAAAAAATAAATTACTTTGAAATTTAAATATTTGCTTCGAAATTCACTTTAGGATTCGAGCCGATTAAGAAAAATTACTAAAAAAAATATTTTCTTTCAAAATTATAAAATAAACTAGTTTAGTTATATTGTGTTACAGCGTGTCTGATTGTAAATTAAAATTTGTTTAAGAATAAATATATAAATAATATATATCTCAAGGATTGTATCTAAGAGCTTAAAAAAATTTAAAAAAGACTCATTCGAAAGGTTTATTAAGCACTTGTGAGACTTCATCATGAGTTAGCAATTATTAAATGGTACCTGTACCCAGACAAGAATTACACTGAAATAGAAAAATTTTCATAAGATAAAAATAATTTGAAAATTTTAGCTAATTTTATTAAAAACACTAAAAGACATTTTAATGATAATTATAATTAAATGAGGTAAAAAAGAGTATTTGCTGCGCAGGGTTTTGTTTGCTATGGTATTCGTTATACAAAATGATGATTCATCATATTTTAAAACGGAAACAATGATAAGCGACTTTTGTTTAAATATTTTAGATATAAATTCAAAGATTTATCTGATTAAAATTTTTAGTAATGTTCAAACCTGGTATTTTCTATTCAAATCAAGCTGGTAAAAATTTAGAGTGATGAAGTAAATTTTTTTTAATTTTTTTTTTCAAGTTAAGTCAAAATCTTGATTTTGGGTATTTTTTTAGTTTTTTGTAAAAGAAATTAATTGATTCTATTAAAATGATATTCATTAAATCTAAAATTTGATAAAAAATTTTTCTTTTCCCTGAGTCTCAATTTATTAATTTTTTTGTGTTTCAATGAGTAACTTAACGTAATTCTTCAAAGAATTTAATTCTCTGTAAAGGCTATTGAACTTGAATGTTTTTTTTATTGAATTTTATAAAAAAAATTTCCGAATGATTTTTGATCGTATTAAAATATTCTAAAATTAATACAAAAAAAAAAAATCAAACTTTTTGATAATCAAAGTTGACTCAAAGCTAACACATTATGGGTATGGTTTCTTGCTCACAAAACCACCATGACTCCAAGATTTTTCCAATAAAATATCGAAACTTTTGAAAGTTGGCTGAATTAGCATATCAGTGAATTTTAAGAAAATGAAATTTTTTTCATAATTTCGTTTGATCAACATGAATTTCTAGGTAAAAGTTTTTTGGTTTTAGAGAAAAAGTTATAAGCTAAAACCTTGTTTTACTTTGCATATTCTAAAATATAATTTTCTTCTATTTTTTTAGTATTTAATGTATGCTTTTGAGAATAATTATCTAAAATTTTAAAAACAATAATTTTTCTATTGAATAAAAACTTTTTTAATTTATTGTTGAAACCCTAAACATTTTGTTGATTTATTAAAAAAAATTTTTTAGATAAATCCTATATCGAGTTCGAATTTTTTCATATTATGATGATTCTTCTCTCTCAAAAATGATGAGAATTGCTATAGCTACAGAACAAGAATATCTTGAAAAAGGCTGGAAGGAAGACAACGTGTTGAGAATAAAGCTTATTTCTCTTTTAAGAAATGAAGGAATCTCCTTTCCGGAATCAAATGTAGTAATTATAGATTGGCGTGATAGACAAATAAATCCGCATACATTCGATGCAATATTTATTTCCTCTACTTGGAATGCTGTAGATTTTCCAAATGAATTTCTTGAATGGTTGAAGAACTGTGAGAGTGATGGTATAGCTAGGCTAATAAATTGTAGCGAAATAATAGCAAAAACTTTTGATAAGAAAAACTATTTTCAAGAACTGGCTTCTATTTTTGATAAGCAAAATCTAAGAGGCGCATTGATACCGACATACTTCACTTCCCCTGCATATCAAGATTTCAGTATAAGTGAACTTCGAAGTTTCCTGAAAAAATCAGACTTTGAAGCCATAGAAATAGTCGTAAAACCTAGAATATCAGCTGATGGAAAAGATGTTTCCAGAATCAAATTAGATGGGAGAAGTGATGATGTCATCGAAGCAGAGCTTACTCAAGCACTAAAAAAAACTAAAGTCAAAGCGTCAGGTGGAATGATACAGCCACTAATAAGCACAATTGAAACTGGAAACGACCATGGCGAATATCAGCTATTGTTTCTAAACGCAAAATTTAGTCATGCAATTGTAAAACCTTTAGGTTTTGGGGCATGTGCTTCAAGCAAAAAATTTATTAAAAAAGAAGATTTACCTGATGGTATGTATGAGTTTGCAGAGTTTATAGCTGATTACTTCTTAAAAAATTATAATGTAATAAGAATTAGGGTCGATATGCTAGTTGATGATAAACAAAGACCTGTCCTATTAGAAGCCGAACTTATTGAGCCCAATTCTAATACAGACTCTTTATATAGTTTTTCATTAGCAAATATTGGAAAAGAGGATATTTATTTACCATGTGAAGAATGTCAAGAATATAATGATACTATGAATAGATTTGCTGCTGTAATTTACAATGAAGCCAAACGCCTCAAAAATTCACAAACAAAGTAAAGAATTTTTTCTGAAGCAAAAGACTAAATTCAATTTTCTCAAATGCTATAAAACTCATAATAAATTTCTTAATTTAATTTATAAAAAAAAATTATTAAAATAAAATCTATTTACTCATTCATTAAATGTTATATAGTGATTAAATGGTTTCAAAGCATTTCTTATTATCTTCGTTATTTGATATCTTAATTAAAAGTGTGAAAAATAATTTTATTTGAAGCATAATATAATAGTAAAATTACCGGGAAACAATTAGAGAAAATGAACCCGAAAAAATTTATTCAATTTTCATAATTTTTTGTAACTTAAATAAAATTAAAGCTATTTTAATAATTGTGAAAGCAATAAATATGTAATTTTTTTATAAAAAAATTTCAATTATGTATTCAATAGATTAAAAAAATAATTTAGGGAAGAGTTTAATAGATCTGACAAAATTAACATCAAGTAAATCCCAAGCAAATCATCAATGCTGATCTCGAAAAATTAAAAAATTGCATCAAACAATTCATAAAAATTTAAAGCAGATGAAGATATTCTATATTTTTATGGTTTCTGGACTGAATGATTGTTTTAAAGTCGAAACTAAAAAAAGCAGAAAAAAATGATTTATTTGAACTTTAAGAAAAAATTTCTCTCCTTATATAATAAATAGCAAATATTTTAAATTTATAATTTTAAAGTAATTAAACGATTTTTAATAGAATAAATAAAATTATAAAATTTTTGTATTTAAAAAAAATATTTACAAAAAGTAAAAATCACTCTTAATTTGAAAAAGAAATTTGTATGAAATGTTCTTTTCTAAATTTAGACAATGATCTAACTTTGAATACAATAAGGAAAAATACTCATTAAAATAAAAACAACAACAGAAATATGGTACAGAATTATCTATGCATATCATATGTATCTATAAAAAAATGAAGATTCGGATATGACGGTATGGTTGTTGTGTTTGTTTCGTAATTGTCATCAGGGTCCAAATTGTTCATTAGCCGGTTAAACAAATTCACGGTCGCAAAAACAGCGGCATTATTTGGAAAAGCTCTTAAGATAAAAATTAAAATAAAATTTTTGCCTAACACTTAATTTTTTAACCAAAGTAAAAAATTATAATAATTTGAAAATTACCTTAGAAGAGTAGGTGCTAATCCTCTGAATAATACCTTATTTCCTTCGGTACTAAGTGCTTTTTTCAGACATTCTTTTACGCTTGAATAACTTTCATCAGCTTGAAATCGAGTTTTGATCACATCGATAGGATATGTTATCAGCCACGAAAAGCATCCCGCGATTCCACCAGCCATTAACAAATGTAAAACAGGCAAGTTGTCCCGAGATATCCTGTAAGAGTTACAAATATACTCAAACGAAACAAAGTAGGAACTAACTGCCGGAACATCTCTCAGCACTGTCAGCCATGTTCCTCGAAACAAATGCCTCAAATTGTTGTTTTTGAGGATATCTTTGACACAACACCAGGTGGATTGATAGTGACAGCCTGGGATTTGCATTCTAATTTTGACCAGCTCCACCGGGGACAAAAGAAACGATTGAGTAAGCCCCGCAATTGCGCCAGAAACTGCGTACAGTTCGTAAAACTCACGAGTTTTGTGACTGGTATGGTACTTTGGATCATTCAAGTGCAACATTTTGCGAACATTTTCTTCCACACCAAACAATACCGCATTTATGAACATTGAACCTACCAGTGGACTGCTCATTCCCTTATACAAAGCTGATGCCTTTAAAAAAAATTTGTCTCTTTTTACTCAAATTAGTTGGTAACAATTTTAACAACTAACCGATTCTTTGCGCAAAATGAGGGACAAGCAGTCCATTGAACCGCTGTATTTAAGCTCATGTCTGTGCTGATTTTGAATTCTGACCTTGGAAATAAAATTTATATTTTTTTTTTTTAATTTTTATTTTACTTTTATAGTGTCAAATGGGTATGATGATACTATTCCGGCAAAGCCGCCCAAGCAGCCGCCAATAAAGCTTTTCAAGTCCATGTCCATTTTTTGAACGCCTAATTAAAAATGTTTGCTTTTTGGACAATTTTAGAACTTTTAAAATTCAAAAATCGTCTTACTTTGCAAAATTAAGTTTCGAAGCGATTAAGTTTTTAATGCGCTCTAGTTATTCAAAGCTAACAAATGAAATTTTAAATCAGATTTAAATCTCTTTAATAGAATGTTCAAGAAGAGGATTAATTCTTAATAAAATGACCAAATAATAAAAAAAAGAATGCTTTTAATAATTTGGCATTTTAGTATCATTGAGCTAAAATGGCTATTTATAGAAACTACGAGTCTATCTTTAGTCATGAGTTTATCACTAAAAAAATTATGAAAGCGATACACTTGAGTGATTTTTTTTTGTAATAAAATTTATCACCGAGTTATCCGAGAGATGCTTTTTCTAGAAAAGCTTGGAAAAATAAAATGAAATCTGAGTAGATTCGTTTTGTTTTAATGTGATCACGCTTGTTTCATAAAAATAAGACATTTGAGGATTCTATGGAACGAAACCGGGCTGCATGCTTTACTACATGGTTCAAATTCAAAAATTAAAAAAATCATGTAATCCAAAGTCTTGAGATCGCATTAGCCTTTTGATTAATCTTGATAAGTAAAGCTTAATTGAATAAGAAGAGAGTGCTTCTATTTTGCATGTAGACGTTTTGACAAAAATTTACTCAAAAATTTTTCTTTATTAAAAAATTATGATTTTTAAACATCAAGGTTTTGGAAGAACCTAGAACGTATAATCTAAAAAAGAAAAAAAATCGAAAATTTAACTTCACTTAATATCTTTTTTTCGCTCAAAAAACATTCATACATATTTTGGAATCATGCTTCTGAAAAAAATTCTAAATTCCGCATTTGATTATTTAAGTTCTTCTGGCTTTTTGTTCTAAATATTGTTGACAAATGCGACATTAGTAATCAGAGATCAAAATTACATTTTTCCATTAGTTTTCTAAAAATAATATTTAAGCTTCAATTTTTAGTGCTGAATATTTTTGATGTAATTGAATAAAGTATCTTTTTTGGATTTTATGGTCGAAGATAATTCATTCTCGAGCTGTAATTTATTCTAAAGCTGATTATTATTTTTTGTTTTTTTAAATAAATATTTTATATTAATTTTTAGTTAAATTAATTAGAATATAACAATTTGCTAAATTTAATTATGTTCATAATATATTTACGATTTTTCCATAAAAATTTCCTTGAATTTATTATTTCTTCGAAATAATACATCCCTCAATTTTTATTAAAAAAAAATTATTTCAAAATTTATCTTATATCTTTTGAGCATTTTAAAGCTTATGATCAAATTTAATCAGTCATGAATTATTAATTAAAAAAGCTAAAATTTCTATAAAAAAATTAAATAAATTAAGAAGCCTTTTTTTTTAAATAAGCCACGCTTAAATATAATCAATTGCCATGCATATATTTGGCTATGTAGAATTTTTGCAGACATTAGCACATTAGAAAAATAATGTTCAGAATTAAATGCTGAATACAAAAATATTTTTCTGTTTTAGTTTTAAAACAATATTGAAAACCTCTTTTAAATGAATTATTTATGATCATTATCATTTAAAATTTAATCATAAACTTCACTGTCTTTTTTAAGCATTAAAACAAATCAATTAAAATTAATAAATTAAAATTCTTTCATAACCAGATTTTTTTTAATTGAAAAAAGAAATAAAAAAATTCAATCATCTATTTTATTTTTTTACTTAAATGTTTTTTCTACATATTTAAAAAAAAGGGCTAATAAAATTTTTAAAATTTAACTTTTAAATTTTATTATTTTATTTAATGTTAATATAAAAAAAATTATTTAAAATAGATAATTTTTTTCTAAAATCTTTACCAACTATTTCAAAAAATCAAATGAGCATTTTTTCAATCAGAGAATGAACTAAACGCTCATAGTGGAAATTTCCTTGCAAATCAGGATCAAATTCGGACATAATCAAGTACATTTCATCTGGTGACGGCTTCAAACCAAGATTGTCCAGAAGACTTTTGAATTCTTTGTCTGTTAAGTATCCTTTTTTAGCTGAGTCATATTTTTTGAAAATTAGCAGTAAATTGCTTATATCATTTTCGTTGGGTCTTTTGGTTTTATTATGCTCTAAATGCTTTATTAATTTTAATTAGTTTATATTTGAAAAAAAAATTTAGATTAAAATTTTTACTTTTTCTCTCAACTTGGCAATCAAATTCATCAAGAGTGGATTGAATTCCGACAAACCGTCAGTATCAGTTTTTCCATTTTTGAAATATTTCAAAAACTTGACATAGCTAAAATCGATTCCATTGGTATGAAATTTATGGCAAAGTTCATGTAAATCTGTCTCGTTAGACAAGATCTGATTGTTCTGCAGAATTGCGTAGGCTTTTGCTAGAGTAATTGATGTTTTTCCGAGTTTGTCTTCTCGTCTAAACTGCTGTTTTAATTCCTCCCAGCGCTGAACAATCAATGGACGAGCTTTTTGAATAATTGCTCGACTTTTTCTTCTTTTGGTTTCAATCTCTTTTGGTTTAAAATAATCAAAGTCATTATTGTATGATCCCACTGCAAATCCATTGTCCCTTTGTTCTTCGTCAATTTGTCTTTCTATCATTTTAATAATAAATTTTAAAAATATTAATTGATTTTTTTATTTCTACCTAGCATTATCTTGTGGCGAATGTGTCTAAAATTATCAAACTCTTCAGGCACAAAGAATCTGCGCACAAATAACGAAAATGGTACAGATTCCGAGTCAAAATCTTTCCAAAGCAAATCTATTTCATTTTGAGTGAAATTTGAGCCACATCTTGGTAAGCACAATTTTTTTAACAAATATAAATAATGGAGCTAGAATTTTACTTTTTCATCAAATTTTGAAATTTTTCTTTATCAATCATTTCCGTGTGAGTTTTATCCAAAACTGAAAAGTGCTTATTAATGCTATGAAATTGAAAACGCATAATGGACTCAACTTTTTTCTCCAAAACCTTGGTTTAATTTGAAAAGATTAAATAAGCTAATTTTTTTAAATTTTTAATTACTCTAATCAATTTAGCTTCCTCTTGAAAATTTTTCGATATTTTAGAATATTTTGATTTTTTGAAGCTTTTTTTGTTTTTAAAAGTTGGCATGCTAGATAAAGTTTCATCATCAGAACTTAATTGCAGATCTGAATTTTTTTCTAAATCTTGCTCCAAAATTGTTTTTTCATTTATCTCGGCAATCGGCTCTGGTTTAGGATTAAAATTCAACAGTGATTTGGCCCGATTAAAGCTCGATCGACTTGAAGCACTCGATGATTTCCTGGATTTGCATTCGGATCTATCATACGAGTCTTTAAAAAGTTTCCAAGCGCTTTTAAAAATGACAATTATTTCTATTAAATTAATTGTTTCATATGTTACTCTATTTCGGAAAATTTTTTAAACATTATTTCCCATTGTATCCTTTGGCTATCATTGTCTACATTCAAAAAGTCCATTAGATTCTCAAATTGGTTATTATCGATGATAATAGAAAACTTTTGCTCAATTAGCCTTCTAAGTTGTTCCAAGGAACATGTGCAGTCTTCCAGAGATTGCCTTAAACAAAGCTTAATTGATTATATTAAATCAGGATATTTTTATTCTACTTAAAAAAGCTGAACAAAGTCTCATAGTTTTCATGTAAAAAATGTAATATTTGCATTTCAAGTTGGTCTTCAGTTCTTGATAAATAAATTGATTAGTAAATAAATTTTTTAAATATTGACCATCAGAGGTAATGGTCAATATTTAATTTATAAAAACTAAAACTCATAAAAACCCAAAATTTGGTGATTGCTTGAAAAGACTGTACGGACTACGGTCATTAAAAACGCTTAAAAATTTCACATAATCAACTATTTGATCATTCTTAAGCAAGTAATGCCTTCAAAAAATTATCAAACCTGGATAATATTATTAAGATTGTTCTTAAATTTACTTTTTCAAAAATGTATTCATCAATTTTGCATCAGTAAAAAATTTGAACTCTTCAAGAACACTACGAAACTCAAAAGCGAGCAAATGTCCTAGCTGATCTTGATCAATGAATTCAAAAGCAGTTCTCAACACAATTAGACCTTCATTTAATTTGTTATTTAAGAATGAGACAAGATCATTTTTGGGACCAAAATCATTAGTTTTCTTTAAACTATTAACCATTGATTTTATTTTAGCCTCAGATAAACTAGTGTCAGTTCGAGTGACGGATTTTAAGTTTGTTCTTGGATATTCTTCATTTTTTTCCTCTTTGGCCTCTTGAACATTTTGAATTTGATATTCCTCAATTTCTTCAACTTTATCTATAGCCTCATTGTGGGAATCGGACACCAAATTGACCAAATTAGCCTCCTCAATTTTTAGATTCTTTTCCTCTGCTTGTAAGCTCTTATTCGATCTGAATGTATTTAATGGTACTGTGGAATGAGTACCAAAAAATTGATCATTTAATTCAAGTTTGTCCACAATGAATGATTTTGGCTTGTGCAGTTGAAATCTATTTTGATCTTCCTCAGTTGATTTATAATTTATTAGTCGTAAAAATATATTGACCCGGCAACATCCAGTATCATTGATGTCAAATTTATTCCACAGCTTTTGGAATTCTTTTCTTGAAAGCTTTAATTCCAGGTTGTTCAATAATTGTTGTAAATGATGAGGTAAAACTAAGCTCTTTGAAAAGCATTCTTCAGGCAAATATTTTTTCGGATCGAAATCGCTTATCAAGATATTACAAAATTTCAAAAAATAATTAAAAAAAGTACTTTTTAACAGCTTTTGATCTAATGATTGATAAACAATAGGTTGCAGAGAGCTCCGGTAATGGAATCTTCTTTGTCAAATCTCTTTGAGAAAGCAGTGTTGACATGGATGAGGATTTGAAATCAAGCAATTCTAGATTCTTGTTCTGGATTTCTTTCTTTACCTTCTTTTACATTTTGTGGAATCTATTAGAATTTTTAAAATAAAACAAATGATTTTTTTAGAAAAAAGGCCTACCTGGTTCGATTCAAAATAGCTGATAAACTCATCGAATGAAATTGTTTCGTACTCATCAAGCTTGAATCTTATAGAAATACTTTATTTAATTCTTAAAATAAAAAATAAATAGAATTACTTTTGGATGATTTTGTTCCAGGTTTCATTAGACATAAAGCCACATAATTGATTCAGTATCCATTTGAAGCTTTCTCTGAAATTTATTTAATTTTATTTGGGAATATAAAGTTCTTTCATTTGATTTAGTTCATTTACAAAATTTTGATTAAAATATTAAAAATCATTACGCAGTAAAAATTCAGCAAAATTGTTCTCACTAATTTTTAAAAGTAGATTTCAGATATTTTTTTAGAGCAATAATTTTGGGTGAAGTAAAGTTTCTACTCAATGCAGCATTTACGGAGTTGAGCTGATTTTTTTTTTAATTTTGGAATTGAACTGTCTCAATTGAAGTCCGATTTTATTGATATTTTAGAGTATTTTTTTAGTTTACCTGCTTAATCTTCCATTCTTATGAACATCATTTGATACAAATAAATGTCTGACTCCATAATACCCGGTATTTAGCTTTTGATTAATCAAATCAAGTACCTTGATTATATTTGAAAACATCTAATTTTTTTCAAAAATTTGATAAAAACTAACTTGATCACTTGTTGTATTTATCTTATTCTGCGAATTTCTGGAACGAATTTCATCTTTGTCTTTTTTAAATTTTAACAATTAATTTTAATTCAAGATTTAGAAGTTAGATATGTTCAAAAAGCTGAACATGAATGATAAAAGCAATGTTTACCCAAAAGGCTAGCAATATAGCTCTTACGGTCGAAAGAAAATGAGCCAAAATTGCTAAAACTAGACTCATTTGGATTTTTGCCTTGGACATTCAAGTTGCATTTAGCCGAAAACTTGGTCAATGGGTGTTGAATAGCTACCAAGTTTGGAAGTTTAACTGATTCTGCGAACGATTTAGCCATCTTTAATTTTTAAGTTTCTTAAAATTAAATTTAAATAACTTGCTGAAAAGAAAATTTATACTAGTTTGTTTCTGAAAGAAAAACATTGATGAAATATAAATTAAGCAATCTAAACATTTAATGGCAAAATTTTTCAATAAGTAACAAAGCTAACTTTTTGTGAAAAAGTGTAAACAATTTTGAGTTACCGCTTTCTTAGCTAAATAATGCTTTTTTTATTAGTTATGAAAAAGAAAAAATCGCTAAAAAAGTTCTTTGTAATTATTTAAAAAATAATAAATTTTTAAAATTTCCTTTGTTTTTTTTTATTCTATTTATTTCTTCATTTAACAAATTCACACAACTCAAAAGAAAACAAAAAATCAGTTACCAGGTTTCATAATTGGTAAATTAATGAAAAACGAAAAATGTTGCAGTTTATTTTAGAAAATTTTTTTTGAAAAAAATAATTGTTTATTATTTTCTAATTCAAAAATTTTTTTAAATATTTAAAAGAACAATATCGGTCAATTTTTATTAGAAAAATTGATAAATTAAAAAAAAGCGATAATGTAAAGCGCTTTCTCAAAGGATAATCAGTTTATTTAATTTTTAAAATATAAAGCAAATTAAAAAGTAATTAAATTTTTGAAATATAAAATATTCAAATTGAGGTTACTATGCTTATATAATCTATTAAATTAAAACAAAAATTGAATTTGAAATGAAAATTACGGATCGGATTAAAAAAGCGAATCTTGTAAATTTGACCAAGTATTTGTATGATCTCTAATGAATTTTGATTTATTTTAGATCGATAATCCTCTTGACTTGGTTCCACATTTCAAGTCTTACATTTCAAACAAGTAAAAAAAATGATTTTGAATTAAAAAAATTTTAATCCAGACTTGAAAGTAATGAATTTCAAATAATTTCGCTGAGAAGTTCCAAATTGGACGAAGTTAAAAAAAAATGGATTTTTGAATTACTTGAAAAAAATATGAAAAAAATGTAAAAATTAAAATTTATAATATTTTTATTTACTTTTAATCAAGAAATTAATATCATTAATATTTTAGATTACTTAAATTAAATTTTAACATTTTATTGTTAATTTTAGCTATGAAAAATCAATATCAGGTTGGAATAAAAAATTCAAGTGTGAAGAACTTTTTGACAAAAATGCATGCTATTTAATTGCATATAAAGATAATAAACCTGTTGGCTATAGTCATTTTCGTTTTGATATGGATTTTGAAAATGAAGTTGTCTATTGGTATCAATAATCAAAATGCGAAAAAAAACTAAGAATTAATTTTATTTTGGACATAGCTATGAGCTTCAGATCGAAGAAGATTTTAGAAAATTTGGTCTCGGCAAATACTTAATGGAAATTCTAGAAAATATATGTGAAAAGTAAAGATTATTTCAAAAGATTAATTAATTAAACATTTTATTTAGTTTAGAGCTTGAAAAAGTAATGCTTACAGTGTCTAAACACAATGAAATCGGACAAAATTTTTTTAAGAAAAAAATGAAGTAATATATAAAATTATAAATTTTGATTATTTTTATTTTATTTTTAAGATATCAACGTGATGAGACAGACATTAATGATGAAGATCCTACTATTGACTATGAAATTTTGAGCAAAGTTTATTGGGAAGAAGATGAAAATTAGACTCAATAAGCTGAGATTTAGAGAAATTGAAGTTTAAATCAAATTTTATTAATCTTGATCAAAAAATATTAAAATAAATTTTTATTTTGAAAAATTAAATGAAAAATAAAAAATAAAGACTTTTTTTAATATTCAATATCTATAATTATCGTCATTTTTAAAATTTTTTTAATGATTTCGTTAAGAAAATTTTCATTAAAATTATTTAGGCTTTTTTTCAAAAATTAATGATTTTGAGTAAAATCACATAATGAACTAAGGAAAATTTTTTGTAGTCAAAGTTGCTATGTTTTCTTTTGTAGTTCAGGTTTCAATGAAAATTTCTAAATAAACCTCGAGGTTGAGTAAATATTCTCAAAAGTTTTGTTTAATTGAATTATATGGTTCTTGATTACGGCGTTTTCAAGTTATTTTTCCTGTTAGTCTGAGTGCTAAAAAAATGCTTAAGATAAAATAATTTACAGTTTTTATTTGATATAAATTAGAGTTTTTTAAAAATAAATATGAATTCTTTGCAAAATAAAAGTTTAATTCTTAAAAATAGATGGATATTGAATGCATTTAAAAGTTTTCCAATTATTTCAATAAAAAATAAGTTTTAAAAGTTACACATCATGTTGATTGATATTCCTAACTAAATTCACTTACATTAAATGCTTATTATTTTTTGAAAAATATACATTAATTTTCTAATGATAATTAATCGAAAAAATTCACATTCTCTGATGATGATAGAATGGTCCATATAGACGTTCTTTAGCCACATGGTCAATGATTTTGAAATTAAATTCTTAAGGCAAATAAAATTCCAAGTGAATAAAAAACGACCAGTATATCTTTACAAGAACTAGAATGGTCAATTTTTGAAATTTACATCCATTTATGTATTAAATTTTTTTAAAAAATTGAATCTAAAAAAAAACACATTTTGCACATTTGACTAAAATTAACAAACTGCCGAAGGATTAAGCGAATATGTAAGTTCTTCGTTTATAGATGTTGCCAACTCTTTTGCCTAAAAAACAAAAAATATTAATTAAATATGTTGCTTTTGGATAAATGGATTTTTAGTCTGTTAGAAGCAAAATTAAAATTATTTTTAGATTAAAGTTTTTAAAAAATATATATCCTTATATTTAATTGGAACGAAATCATTATTTTGTTTATGGGCAAATTAATGATATGTTCAAATTTAAATTAGTTTATCTTTGAATGAGTTCCATAAGAAATTCATGAGAACAAAAAATGTGTTTACCATTATTTTTTTGGTTTATCCTTAAATTTATGTTAGAGGAACAATGATTTAGGCCTTTGCATGCTTAAGGCAATTATTAGCGTGTTTATATAAATACATAAAAAGTTTATAAAATTACGTTTCAAATGCAAAAATATTTTTTAGGATGCTTCTCAAAAGATTTTTCATTAACTTCCACTTTTTCTAGCCTCAACTGCATGCCCACACAATTAGTAGATATATTTTTATAATTTAAATATTCTTACTTTTCCATTATCTTCTCTTAGAATTTCTTCCTCTTCTTTGGTAATGTTTTCCAGCATTTCATTCTCTTGTTTATGCTTGCTTGCTAAACGTTTTCTCTCGTCTATAAATCGCTTCATATTATTGGAATTGAGTTCTCTCAGGCGTCGGTCTCGATCTTGTTTGTTGCGGAAATTCTTATCAGAAAGCAACCTTTTACTGTCTTCGACACTTTGTCTCGCTTGATTTGCTTTTAATTGTTCCGTTTCTCTGAACAAAAATAAATATTAAAAAAAATTGATTTTCTAATATTTTTTCAGATCTATTCTATTCCAAAATAAAAAGGATCAAAAAAGAACAAAATACTTGAATTTAAGTACTTTTATTTTAAATTAATTTTATGATATTAGAATGATAAATTAAAATATAATTTAATTTAAGGAGTAGTAGTAAGCTGAATTTAACAAATTTAATTTAAAAGGCAAAATAAGAATGTTTCAGCTATTAAATTCTATTTATTCAACTATATTATACTTTTAGGGGCCGTATTTAGATTCATATCAGAGATTATAACTTAGGTTTTTGGTAAATGATGGGGTAAAATACAATAACTAAGTGAAAATAAAATAATGAAAAAACAAATAAAAATTAAATAATAATTCCAATTGAATGAATAAAATATTCTATTAAGAATGGTTGAATGTTTAATTCAATAAAGATAAATATGCTTTGATTGTTTTTTTTTGTTAATAGAATTAGAAAAAATGACTAGACCAACAATCATAAAAACTTTTTATAATTTAATGAATTATCTTCTTTAAAGTTATTTAAAATTTCTGCATTTATGACTCTGTCATGTGATATTATCATTTGATTAAAAAAAAATCAACATTAATATCATAAACACACTAATTAAATTAAACAAAAACTGTTTTTTTTTAAATAATTTTTATATCTAATTGATCTCAACCGAAAAATAATTATAAATAAATAGGTAATATTTTCTCATTTGATTTAATGAAACAAACGAATTTCCGATACTGAATTAAAAAAAATTTATCTTGAGTATTTAAGTTTTGAACTTTTTATGATTTTGAAGAATTCTGAGCTTCACTTTGTAGGTTCGTCAAATTCATTACAAAAATACTAATTGAAAATTAGTTCTGTAGGTCTAAAACGTTACATTTTTTTTTAAATTCTCAAAATTATATTATACTGCCCAAGCTAATTTTGGTTTACTTCAAAAATCACTTTCACACAGCATTTATAATTTTTTTTCAGTCTGTTCTTTTTTATCGAATTTAATTAAGTCCTTATTCTCAATAACTTCCATCCATGAACTTCAGTATTTTGGATTAGAAAATTTCAAATTTATCAAAAAAAAATTTAATTGCCCTGCTGAAATCAAATTTCCGAGACTTTCAAGATTAAATACTTATCTTGAAAATTAAAGATTAAATTCGTTGAAATATTTTCTCTCTTAGCTGGAACACTGGCGAAATATTCTATAAAAATTAAAGAATCATTACTTTTTTTGCTTGGATTCCAAGTCTTTTTTTCGTTGCTTTTGGGTCTCTATTAACAACTGAACCAATTGATTGCATTGTTGTTCCACATGCTCATTATTCAATTGCTTTTCTTCATTTTGCTGCTTTTCTATTAAGTTTGCCCAAAGGCGACTTTGCTCTTGAACAATTTCCTTCATCTAAATAAAAGAAAAATTGATTCTAATTGACAAAAAGACATTTTTTTATTTTACTTTAGTTTTAAAGGTATTCTCAGACTCATTTTTATTTTTGTTTATTAATTTTCCATTCGAACTGGCAACAATATTTGAACCTAATGTATTCTGGTTTGATTTATCATGGTTGGCAGTCATCTTGTCAATCACACCGCTGTGCTGTTTCTGCATCAATGCTCGGTCTTTATTATGCTTTTTTTTTAAATTTTCTTTATCTTTAGCTTGCTTTTTTAGTAGTTTTTGAAAGCCTTTTAAACTCTTAAGAGATTCGCGAGTGATTTTTTCAATTAGATTCTCCTCTTTTTCGTTTCCATTAGTTGGTTTTTTGCCTCCTTCTGCGCCTAATTGAATAGAACTAGGACCAGAATTGCCTGTCTTGGAAGATTTCTTCTCGACTGGAACAACGCTGATATCTTTTTCTTCAATTCCCAATTTTTCTCTCAGTTGTTTGAGTCTTTTTTCTTCCTTGGTCAGAAACTCTTTCGGATTGTTCAGCGCATCCACAAAATCGCCCAGGCCATCAGGGACGTATGTCTTTAGCACAATGTGACAAAACAATGTCGGAAGTGATAATGGAAAATTTCCTTCTGTTCTTAGTGAAATGTGTCTGTAGCCGGCCTGGAGACCATCAAGTGGCAAAACTCTTTGACCAATCAATTTACCGGTCTCTTCAAAGACCCCTATGCGAATGCAAGCCAAATCGGGCAGAATTATCTTGCGGAAAACAAACGGATCTTCGTTATAGTACGGATTTAAGCCATTATTAGGAACTGTCTTAGTTCTGAATTCTCGCCTGATCGTATCAGTTGGCAAACCGTACATGTCGACTTCAACATAGGTCCCAATGCGTTTTTCGGATAAAAATTGTCCGGATATTATCTTAAAAAAAATAATTTAAATACCTAATTTTTTAATTAGTTTATTCAAATTAAAAAAAGTGTACTCGGATTGAGCAAAAGGCTGCAATGACTCCGTCAACAGGTGATTCCGAAAATGGGTCAAAGTAACGATCGGATCTACGCAGAAAGTCCGGTTTTAGCAAAAATCCACTATTGCCATTATACTCGAATTTTCCCATGTTTAATTGCATACCAAGATCCGGTGTCTGAAAATTCAATGATACCATTTGACATCCAGTATTCCAGAAGATCTAAATTAAAATTATTCTTTAATACACTTGTTTTGATCGGAAGCTGAAAAACAAAATTTAATTGTCTGTAAAATATTCTAGATTGTTTGTCTAGCGGGTGTTCAATAAACTTTGTGATATTTTTTAATTCCAAAAAAAATCTATGATTTAATATAGACACATTCACCAAATTTGGCAAATTAAAGAATCCAGCTTTAAGTTTGTAGTGATAATATAGTGAACACTTTTTGGTATTAAAAATTCTCTCTATTCAAAAATTGAGAGCAATCAAAATTAATAAAATATTTTCATAAAATTGATAAAAACCATTAGTAAATTTATTTTTCTTTAATTTTTATTTTTTTGTAAATTGAATGGAGCATGTTCTTTCATTAAAAAATTTATAGGTATTGTCCAGTTCTTTTTTTTCTTATGGCAAATAGAAAATTATTAAATAATTTGGAAAAATTAAACAAAATTTTAATTAATAAATAAAATTTAGTGAAAACTTTAAAAAAATTTTTTTCAATATACACTAAAAATTTTACTCAAAATTTTAAGTAAAAATTAATAAATTAACCATTTTAATTAACAGTTAAAAAGTTTTCTAAAAATGTAAAAATGAATAAAATGCATTAAATTTTCTTATTCTTTTGAATTCAATTTCATAAAAACATTATTTACTGATTTTTGTCAAATAAAATTACCCTACTTTTAGGTAATATATGCAAAACCTTCCTTTCAAGCATGTAGTGCTTAAAAGTAAATTTATTTAAAAGTGATTTGACTTTTTTAAATTGATTTACCGTAATTCCGTGTTGGGGAACGCGTGCATTAATACCCAAAAAAGCATAAAAAAAATAATTTTTAATATTAAAAAACATTTTCATAATTTTGTTTGAATGGTCGCACTAAAAGTTGAAATATAAAAAACTATTTTTTTAATATTTCAGAAAATTTCAAATAAAAATGATGCTCTAAAAAAGATTTTTTGATTATTAACTCGACATTTAAACTTAGTTTTTTTATTAGTATCACACATTAATACCCAAAGTTGCACATGTAGTGCGTCGAACCTTTAATAGTATTTTTTTAACATGGAAGGGGTTAATGTCTGTGCATGCACTTCACATATGACTTTGGGTATTAATGCACGCGTTCCCCAACACGGAATTACGGTAATCTAATTTTAAAAAAAATTAATAAAAGTTTTTATAAAAATTTAAAATAAAAAAAAATAAAAAATAATATTTCAGGATTTTTTTGTAAAAATTTGTTAGATAAAAGTCAAATCATGTGGCTTCAAGTAAATTTTTAAGCCTTCATTTTCAAATCAAATATGTCGCAATCGAAATGAAATGTTTAATAAATTAGCTGTTGTTGTCAAATAGTGTCAAATGGTTTAAACAATTTGTAACAAAAATCACGTGGAAAAAAAAGTTAAAGAGCATTTTACAACCGGCAAACACTCAAATTATTTATTAAGATTTTATTTGGTAAATGATGTAAGCACTTAAGCTAAAAGTCGACATAAAATTCTTGAAAATATTTCTAAGAGCAACAAAAGTAAACAATTCAATCAGAAATAAACAAATAATTAACATTAGCATTAACTAAATTTTTTAAATCTGTCTTAAGAAAAAGATCCTAATTCAAATGACTAAAATTAATTAATTTTATTTATAAGAAGAACAATTGATACTTATTTATTATCAATTTTGATCATATATTTTATTCTAATAAACTTATTAGTTAATTTTGTAAACAAATAAAAATTTTTCTAAAATATTGATTTGGTCAGAATTTTTTTTATTTGAAGCATTGTTTGAGCAGGTTTGAATGGAGCTTAGTCCTTCCTTTCAGCCAAATGGTAATGAGGTTTTGATTTTTTCTTGTTGAAGTAAAAATAGAAGAGCAAACGTTCTAAAAATAAAAGAAAAAAGAAAAAATCGACTCTTCATTAAAAAAAATGAATAGATTTTTAACAAAATTTATCTAAAAATTGTTTAAATTTACTAATCCGAAAAAAGAAAAAAATTTAATCTATTGTTGAATTGATTCATTCAAAATGTGATTTTACGAACATTTTATTATGTATGAAAAAATTTGCTAAGAACCTTCTTAAATAAATTGGTGACTTGAATAAAGTGGATTGAGTACTTTTAAAAAATTTTTTGCCAAATTTTTAGGTAAATTTTATGATCAAAAAGTAAATACTTCGAAGTTGATCATAGATTAATTCAGGTGTAAAATTTTTTCACAAAATTGACTAGAAACTTTTCTGACAAAACCAAAAACTTAAGCTTGAAAAAATTTAGCAGAAAATATATTCTAGTGAAAATGTTCAAAACAAGAATTGACAAAAAAAAGTTTGGATCAAAGTCTTTTTTTTTACCTGAGGCATATAATTGCTGGAATCAACCCGACCACCTCTCGGATAAATTCGACTCAATTGCCGAGTATTATAACTTTAAAGACAAAATAAAAAATCATATTTTTTTCCGCATTTTGAGTATTACTTGACAAATTCGATGGCATCGGATCTCAAATGACCCAGAGCTACATTTTCATTAAACGAAGACATGTGATATTGAATGTTTTTCTTTTTAGAGTGCTCGAATCCTTGAAATTTAACCGGTTGAGTGTAATTAACAAAACTGGACAAAAGTGGATGTATGTTGGTGGTAGCTCCAGTGTACTGGTATTGATTTAACAGAGCTCTCTCTTCTTCTTCACTTAGTTGGCCATTCGTTGTTCCTTTTTTAATAAGCAAATTGAAAGGAGTTTTTTTGGTCTCTTCGACATCAGCATTCAGCTCTGGATGAGCCTCTTCGATCATTGGCCTGACTGCCTTGGAATTGTCATCAATCTCTTCACCCTCGACCGCGTTCTGATCTTCATTCACCTCGTTTATGTCAATTAATTTTCCAGCATTCAATAGCTCAAGTTGCCCTGATGAAACAAAGTATTTATTTCATTTCATTTTAATTAATCAAATTACTTTTTTCCACTTCTGGTTTTAATCTCTTATTTTTAATAAGTATTTTTCGCTTGAACAAATTCGGAGATGGCAGCGGATATCCTGGCTCTACGGGAAATCCGTCCAGAGTCTTGGTTAAAAGAAGTGTCCCAAGAATTTTTTCACAATGACGGGCTAGTCGTTCTTGCTGCTTTTTGCTGCAGTGGTTTTCAAATGAGAGTATCACCGGAAAGTCGCTAGTAACGAAAGCTGTTTCAGCTATCGCTTCTATAACGTCTTTGAATAAAATATCTGTACACAAAGCCATCCCATGGGTTATTATGGGCTCTTGGTCTTCTTGGCCGTCCCAGCAATCCAGTTCAATGCATCGACAGCCTGCGAGCAGAACGCGTCGATACATTTCGACGGAAGATTTGCCGCCAAATTGACGACCGGTCAAATAAGTGTTGTGAGAAGAGTTGATGAAATAATGGCACAGTGGCTGGTCCATGTCTTGGTACACATCCAATCTGTCCAAAAATACTGGCGCATTATCATCAGACATTAGAAAATTGTAAAAGCCTGTTATAGTCAGGTATTCTTTTTCCCTATTTTCTTCGTTTGGTTCATACAATTTGATCAATCGTATAATACTGTTCCGGTCGTAGTAGGGAAATATTATCTCGTTTAAGCGAGGATCCCGTTGAAACTTGGAAAATTTATAGGTTTTATTTACAATAAAAAATTTTTGACTCATTATATATACCTCATTTGCAAAGTCAATTAGTTGAGGTACGGTCAAATATGGTTGTCCATTGGAACTAAAAAATAAATAAGTTTTAAATAAAATTGTGTAAAAATAGTTTATTAAGCTTTAAAAATTAAAAGAATCCTTTTTTTTTCTTACATTTGATGTAATTATTAGAATAATTTTTAATACAATTTTTAGAAAAGAGATAATTTCATTAAATTTACCAAAATCAAAATTTGACAAGTTATATTTTACTAATTTCTTCTCGACATTGATCAATAATTTTTTTTACAGTCTTTGACTTTAAAGCATTTTAAAGCTTTTGCAAATTTTCTCTTTCTTCAATCACTAAAATACTGTAAAGATTTAATTTAGTTAAAATGCAATCTTTCGTAAATCAATTTCTTATCAATTAGATATTTTTCATACTTAAAATATTGAAAAAAAATTTTTTATTTTTTTACTAAAGATTGATAAATAAGTTTTAACAAGTCCTTAAAAAAACAGCAAAAATTTTTTTGATTAAAAATAATAGTACATTTTTACATAACATTTTATAACTTTATTAAATAAATAGCTGTAATAAAAACAATACTGAATCTATGAAAGAGTTTATCATTTATTTTTAAAACTTATTTTAATAAACACAAAATTGAATAAGTAAATAAATTTTTATTTGAATAAAAGCTAAAATCAATTTTTAGAAATCAAAAAATATATTTCTTAAAATCTTTTTGAAAAAAAAAACTTTTCTTTTTTGTATTTAAAGATAAATCAAAATTAAATCTATTCACTTGAAATTAATTAGTATCAAAATAAGTAGAAAAGCTATTTACTTTATTCATTTTTGTTTTTAATAATATTTAACTAATTAAGTTAACATTGGTGTATTTGTATGTATTTCTGGTCATGATTTTATTAGTTAAGTTGTTAAGAATCTAATGATTTTATCACTTTTCATAAAAATATTCTTATTAGAAATGGAGGAGCGAAATTACTTTTTTTCACGATTGTTTATTTTGTTTTTTTTCCGACATTTTTTAAACATAATTGACACTTTACCTCGTACGAATTATTAATTTTTAAGTTTTGAAGGGAGATTCAGTACTGGTTTCATATAAACTTAAGTAAATGAATACAAAACAAATACTAAATTTATAATTTTTAAGTTTTATATTAATTTGAAACTACTCATGGGATAAAAAAAGAAATTTTCTGATGCGAAATATCCAAAAAAACAGTTTTCTACAAACAAGATAGTATATGATAAAATGAGAAATAATGGATGAGATCAGTGACTTCTGTGGCAACAAATGTTGATTGCAAAAGAAAAAGTTTTTTTGGTTATTTATTAGATATTAAAGTGTTCAAAAATTAAACTATTTTTAAATTAAAAAATAAAGTTTTTAAGAATTAATAATTTGAATTAAGATTTATCGAGGCTCTGATAGCCTTGTTGAAATCTTCAGTCAACGCTAATAAATAGTCAAGCTTCTAAATGAAACTGACCAGTTTTACCAGTTTTATTTCCTTATTAATGGAAAAATAAATACAAAACAATTAAAACATAATGCTAAAACTTTTTTGAAAAGTGGATCTTCGGTCAGTACTATGAAATCTTGAAACTTCTCATCGTTTTCAAATTAATTTCTCCATTTTAGATTTTTACTTTTAATTTTTTTTTTTCTAATTATTTTATTTGAATTTTATGTCAACTTTTGTTTTCAAATCTGAGTCTGAGTAAATTTTCTCTTTTGTTTCTAATGACTGATTAATCATAAATAAAACAAACTAGAATTATTAAGAAAACAATAATTTTCTCAATAAAAATGTCCATTCTGGTTGTCTGTTAACTTTAGCTAAGACTTTTTTTGGGATTTTTTTTTTAAATTAAATAAAAGTATTTATAATTACATTTCTCTAAAAAGATCTTCTATATCGGTTCTTGGACATATTTTATGGTAGAGTTCAATAAATTTTTCGAACGTAAAATCATCAACATTAATAGCATCATTCTAGAGAAAAAAAAATAACGAAACTTAATTTTTTTTTTGGAATTCCACCTTTCCGGATTGAAAGCCAAGTTCTTTTAGGCATTGAAAAATTATTCGCTCATTTTTGCCAGAGGCAAACGTTCGGGTTATGCTTCGCACTGGTATTTTTCTTTCACCATTCAACTGAAGCCGAATTTTCATCCAACTTAGAAAAAAAAAAACAATTTTTTTTTAAATATTTAAAATTATTAATTTTTTATAGTTAAATTAAAAAAATAACATTCACTCACTGTTTGATTAGACTTGACATTGGACAAAGGTTCTTTGATTTATGATTAAAGCAGATTTTTTGCAGAGCTTCAATCCATTCCTGAAAAAAAAATCTTATTTTTGTTCTGATAATAAATTTGGTGACTGATCGATTCCTACCCTTGTTCCTTTATCACTGGAGCCAGTAATCACCAAATTAGATATGTTGACTAGATCTAGACCACTTGATATTATTATAGTCCGTTGGTCTATATTACCCCAACCGTTGGTCAAAGCTTTATCGGAAAGTTTATTTAACAAATTTTGGTCCTGTTTAAAATAAAAATTTTGCATTTATTTTCTTTAAAAAATGGTCAGAAGTTACATTTGGTTGTCGACCAGTTCTAATGTCGCATACGTGAGTCAATTCGAGAACTTGGCCATCCTTAAAAAGTCCAAAAATTATGCTATAATTTTTCAATAAAAAGAAAAAAAATTTAGAAATCAAAAGGTCTCTTAATTTAAGATAGTAGGATGTAAAAAATTGAAAAATTATGTTTAAATTTAATGATTATTTTCAAAATGATTCCAAAAAGATTGGTGTCAAGTTGGCCAGGTAAATCTGGCTTCAAGTGTTTCATGCTTACTTTTCCGTCTGGTTGCCAGTAAAGAAAGAATCCGTATTCATCCACTCTAAAGAGAACATTTTCCTCAAGCAGCCCGGTTTCCTTAAATTTCAAAAGTGCAATTGCTGTGCATTTGTCTGATCAAAATTTGTTTACTTCTTCCCAGCGATCATACAATTCACCTTTGAGTAACCGATTAGGCACGTTCGGGCGCCAATTGAACTCATATGGTTTTGACATTGTCTAATTTGTACAATCAAAACTAGTTGATTAGTTGACTTGCAGCATCTAATCGTTCGCTCAGCTTTTGTCTTTGAAGCAAATTGTTTGAAATGTTTTAAACAAGAACAACAAAAAATAATTATTCAGTCGAAGAGTGCTTGCGTTGCAAATTATGCTGATTGCAATTAATCATTAAAACTAGATAGAATAGTAGAGAAGTCTTCACTTTATTTTGAATTTATTTACAAATAAAAATTATTCTAATTTGATTAATCTCTATTCTAAAAAAAATAAAAATAAAAAAAACTTATAAAAAACAATTGAACAAATATTTTATTAAACCAAGTGAAATGGACAAATATTGATCTAGCTTAAAACTGCTTTTAAATTTGACTGCATTTTTCCAAACCAAATAAGAATAATAAATTTCAATTAATTATTAAATATTTCAATGAAAAAATCTTTGAAAAATAATAATATTATTATGAAGCTTGATATTGATTTTTGGTGAACAAAAATAGTATTACACAAGGTTTCTACAGATTGAAATTATCATCACCATACACTAAAATGCACATAACTGACAAGTTATTTAGCGATTTTCGATAGTTGAATGCAACTAGCATTTAGAAATTGGCTTATCATTGTTTTGCCATAAATCATAATTCTCATATCGTATCGATTAACATACAAACAAATGAGAAAAAAAACTTGAGCATTGATATTTATTGATTATTATTATTATTATTAGATAGATAAGATAAGTCTTGGATAAAAAGCGTACTTAATTTGCAAGAATTTATAATTTTCTATGAAATTTCAATAAAACAAGCCACTTTGATTTTTTAAACTTATTTTATTAATAATCTAAATTAATTATTTCTTGAAATTTTTTTCTTTTCTCTCTCTTTCTCTCACTCTTTTTCGTTCTGTTGCAATTATTTGATCATAATTTATTTCGCTGTGTGTCTTGCGTTCCATTAAATCAGCATGAGGAAGAATTAAGCAAATTGCTACCTTTCGCCACACATCACCCTGCAGATTGCACAATAGGAGCGAGAAGTTGGTTCCTAAATCCTGAACAAAAAATTTCTCTCAAATCGCAAATGCTTTTTCCCTTGTTAAACTATCATTTAGCATGCTGATTTAGTTCAGCTCAGTCTTGCTTAAATTAATCCAAGCACCTGGAATTAGTGTGCTTTTTAGCTTTTTGAAATTCTAATATTTTTGCTTAATAAATAAAAATTGATCTATTATTTGCTTTGCTTGCTTGTCTTAACTAAATCGACTCTTTTATTTCAAAGCTCTAATCAATTACTTATTTTGATAATATTTAAATTCCCTTATTTATGTCTGTATTTTTATAATTAAATTTTCGAGTTGATTTTAAAAGTTGAAAAAAAACTCTTAATAAGAAATGTCTATCGATAATGTGATCAACGCATCTGCATTCGATTAATCAAGCTTAAATTAGATGCCAATATTGAATTTAATTAAATTTTTATTCTATAATAAATTTCTAACTTATTTTCTTTCTGATTTAATGGCAGATCAAACAGCTGAATTTTAAGAATTGCTTATGTGAAAAGAATAAACAAAATTCGATCAAAATTGTTCGAACCAAAATGAAAATATTTTTATGAAACTTTTAAAGGTTTTGTCAATGTCGAAAAATGTTTATTCTTTTAGCGGAAATTAATTTCTATAAAACATTGTATTTGATAAAAAATATTCAGTTTCTATCTAAAAATCACAATTATCTTGATTATTAAAAAAAGTGATACTACTCCAGTAGTTTGAAAACTTGAAATAACAAAATAGGCCACATATTTTGAATCTATTTTTATTAATTTTTGTGGTATTCTCGTATGATTTACACGACTCATAGAAAATTATTTTTTTTTTTGTAATTACATACTTCCAGGCAACGAAATATCAACAATTCTCAAAACGGAACTAAATCTTCAATTAATCCGGTTATATATAAAATATTCAGGCTTTTTATTTTTTTAAACAAAATTTCAGAAACAACCTTTCATTATGAAATTCAAAATCGCTTAAATTATCAAATAGAAAAAAAAATTATTTTCTACTCAATAAAAGCATAAGCTTTGTAAAATAAAAAAAGTCGACTGAAAAAATAAAATCTTTTCAAATGTAATTATTTAAGCATTATTGAAGAATGTCAAAATAAGCGATAAATGATGGCAAAATCTACAAGATTGACATTTAATGATTTCAAAGCTGGTATAAATGATCGGTCCGGTTTGAATTTTACCTTGCTTTGAAAAACTGTTTTTTTTTTTTTTTTAAATAAAAAATTCTAATTTGGAAAATTCTCTAAAAGTGATTATAATTAAATAAAAATTCATTGTTCTGTTTATTATTGAAGAGAACTAACAAAGCATTTCATCATTTGATTAAGCCTTAATGATGTTTAAATATTTAAATTAGGTAAAATTTAATTATTTCATATGAATTAATACTTATTAAAAAAATAATTAAATTAATTAAATCTCCAGAAAATAGCATGCTTTTTTCCAGAAAATACTAATAGGCTAAAGCATAAAAGAATCAACCATTTTTAGTAATTCTTTTTTTTATAAAGACTTGGAAAAAACATTTAACAATAAAATTTGCTCCTCTATTTAAATAAATAAATATCTGAACAAAATCACTTTCATTAATCGATTAATTAAGTACAAAAGACATCCAGTTCCATTTTAGACTTAAATAATTAGGACTACTTTACATGCATGAAAGTATGATTTTGTATGTCATTCGTTTCATGAGATTCTTGATGAAAAAAAAGATTTTTGTGTCTAGAAAATCTTTGCTTTATTCAACGGTTAAATAAAAGCTTAAAGAAATTCATTCATTTAAAAAAATAATCAATCATTTTCAATAGAAGATTTATCGACTTTAATATATATTATATATAAATTTATATATATATATTTTTATATTATAATGCTTAATTTATCTCATAGCTTAGTTATTTTTGATTCTATACTTACTACAAATATTATTTTGATATCAAACTAATAATTTTTTATGGCTTTAAATTGCTTTAGATATAAGATTATGATGCATGCCACATTCTATTAGGTGGAATTACTGACATTCTATTAGCTTAAGACTTATTAAGGCTTTTACCGAATTTTATGAAAGATCTATTAATCTTCTAAAATTTCAATTTTTTAAGATAGTATCAAGACTAAAAGCGATTTAAATTTAATATCATTTTGCGTCATTATTCAATTTTTTATAAAACTTTTCATTACTAGAGAAAAAATTAAAAAGGAGCTGAAGGATAATTTTTATTAGTTATGAAATCTGTCAAAAAAGAGCTCAAATCATCTTATAAAACAAAAGCTTCCTAATGTCCAAAAAGATGAACATCTGTTTAATGTTTTTCATTTTTTTAATAGGAAAAAAATGAAAAATATTAAAAATATTGATTTATCTCCAACAAATGATAGGTGAATGTGTGCGTCAATAAATTTTAACATTTTTGATAAAAAATTGAATGAATGGAAAATTAAAAAATATGATTATAATAAAGTCAGCTTTGAATAATGAAAAATGAGCCGGATTTTCAAAAAGATTCTTGCTAATTATTTAGAACCGAGTTTTTTTTTTAAATATTATTTTGTTTAATAAAAATGAATACCACTTATCTTAAAATTTTATTTCGAAATTCTCTCGGAACTTATGATCGAAATTTAGGATGGAATTTAATGTTTTTCATTTTAGATTGTATATTTCATAAATAATTTCTTTTTCTAAAATGATTTTATGGATTTTTCTTTAAAAAAAATAAGCACGAAATAATCAATCTTGTTTAAATTATTTCCCAGAGGAATCTTTTAAATTGAAACTAGCCAAGTATAAAAATAATGTTGTTTTTTTAATTTACTTAACCGAATTCTCTAAAAAAATCATTTTCAACTTCAAGTAAGATTGACAAATTTTGTATTTTCTCAAAACAAAGAATTAATATTTCAAGAACTAAAATTGAATATTCAATCTCAACTGACTAAAAAAATTGCTAAAAATCCGTAGGGAATACTCAAAATTCCATTAAAAAAACTAATTGCGTCATGTTTTTATTCAAAATTACTCAGATTATATTTATAAAATTTGAGAAATACGATCTTAAAAAAGTTAGGCAAATTAAAAAATTGTAATAAAATAAATTTTCAAAATTTTTTTAATTTTATACGCAAGATAGTCTAGTAGATTATTTGCTAAATTAAATTTCTATAAATCTAATTTTCCGATTTCTATAAAGTAAGACATTGAAATTATTTTACTGTAATTCAGTTTGATTAGATACATTTTTTTTCAACACTCTATTATACATTTTTCAATAAATAATTAGATAGTGTATACTGGTTGATAATCGATGTTTTCTTTTTGTTCTAAATCTTACTCACTTTGTCTAAAATTCTGAAATAATAAACTGAACAATTCAGCAATGTCAGAGTGTAAATAAACTTCAATTATTTTTTGACTGATTTCGAGAAAGTTTTACAAGGAAAGGTAAACTATTAAAACAACTCTGAGGATTATTTTAAAAATTTAAATTTTCAAAAATGGCTTAAAACAAATCGAATTATAGAGTTTAAAAAAATTGAACAAGAATCGATTGACAAAATTATTAATTTAAATGAATAATTGAAAACCTAAAATTTATAAATTTGAATTTTTATTATCTATTTTGTTAAATTGATTTGTTCCAAAAATTAAACAAAAATTCGCTTTGAGCCAAAAATCCAATTTAACAGCTTTGTCACGAAATTGAGATATAAAAGTTAAAAACAGGATTTAAAGATAATAAGTAAAGAAATTCACTAAAAATGATCTATTAATTCTACTCTAAAGTATACTTTTTCATGCATAGAATTTAAATTTTTTAGATTTTAAATGAAAATTTTTTGAATTCAATTTTTTTTAAAAATAGCTCATAAATTAATTATGTCTAATTGAAAAATCAAACCTTTTTTGATATGTCACCAGTTTACCAAAATTTAACCAAACCAATTATTCAAAACTAATTAGTCTTTAATTAATAAAAGATAAACGCTTTAATACGAGTTTAAATTTTATTTTGAAAAATGAATATTTTTTGACTTCAAGGATTATCAAAATCAAGCATTCGAATACAGTATAAATAATTAATTTGCATGAAATCTTATTTAGCTGTATTATATTTCAAATTATATTTTATTTTGGAAAAAATAATTGAATTAAACTTATGATAAAATGCTGTATTAAAATTTTCTTTTTCTGTTGGATAAATTAATAATAATAGTTGAATATATAAAGTTGAAAAAAAATTATAAACTAATGAACAAATCCAAGGCATTATTTCAAATAAATGAATACAAGATTTGAAAAAAAAAATTAAATCAACATATTGCATTAAGACATTTTTGAGTAAATGTTTCGAAATTTTCTAATGATCTTTCAATAAAAGGTTAATTGGAATAAAAAATTTGGATTTTTTTTAAATAATGCCATTATCAATGGAAAATAATGTCATATTTTAAAAAAATAGATTTTATGCAATTTAAATATTTATTATTAAAAAAACGCTATTTTTTGTATTTTTTTTGGCTTATTTCGAGGTCCCAAGTATTAAGCGTTAGAATCATAGCGGCTTTTTGTTGAATAAATTTTTTAGACTAGCTTTAAAAATATACAACTTAGCTTTAATGCAAAAGTCAAGAATTCAAAAATTAAAGTGTTTATCGTTGATGTTAATAAATCTGTTTATAAAACATCTAAACAAATAATTAGCTAACCCTTAAGAAATATCTTTCTCTAATTAATATATTGAAAGCAAATAATAAAAAAATTTTAGAAAAATAATTCAAATAAAGGATGATCATTGCGAAATAAATTATTTTTTTAAAGATATATTGTTTTATAATATTCTTTTAGCTCAAATATAAATTGAAATTCATAAGCTAAAATCAACAGATCATGGTTAAAAAATTCAATTTAAAAAATGGATTAATTAGTAAAATCATAGTCTGAATTGCAATTAAAAAACATTTAATGACTAGTCAAGAATCGTATTTATTTAAACTTTTATTCATAAAATCTTAGAATAAGGCATTTTGAAAACATGCTTACCAGCAAAGTATGATGCATAAGCCAAGAAACTATATATAAATGAATTTAAGAACAAGCAAAAGCAAGCTTTATATGAAGAAAATAAATGTAAATTTAAAAATATATTCAATATTCCGGTAAAATAATTTGAAATCATGAAAATCATTAAACCAGTGAATCTTGAATCGATAATAATTGAAAAGGAATTGAATTGATCGATTAAGCCTTCTAAGCAATCAAACCCTCTCCAATTTCTTTCTCTTAACCATTTTTCAAGCACGATCACAAAGACAACATTCATTAGTAGGAACATTGACCAAATAAATGTGCCTTGTAGGAGCTTAATAAAAAAAGTTTAATTTTTTTTTATTTTTAAATAAAATTTTGTTAAGCGTATGAATAAAACTGTACGAATTTCAGATATAAGAAAATTTTTAAAGCAATCATCGACACCTATTCTCGAGACTTTATAATCTGCATTAAATTTAATTTGATAAATTAATAAATAGAAAAAAAGATGAAAAGTTTTCGACTTATTAATAAAAATATTTGAATAAACTAGAGTTGTTTAAAAGTCACAAGTCATAAGTCAAGTCCGTTTCTGGACTTTTTTTTTTCAAAAGTCCGGACTTAATTTTGGGACTTTTGAACAACTCTGGAATAAACATTTATTTTTTTTTAAACATTTCTAAAAAATTAGTTTAATAAAATGAGACTTTTATTTTGAATTCTTCACAATCTAAATTTTTTTCCTATGGAATAATTATTTTCACCAGGATCATTAAAAAAATTGCTGCATTTTTATTTTTCTCAAAAGCTTCCTCTTTTCATTTAGTTTAAGCTCATTAAATAGAATTGAGTTTGGTAATCAAAACATCTTTATAAAGCTTTGCTCAACAATTTAAAACTTAGAATTAAAAACACCGGGAAAATTTAACTTTACTTACTTGACAAAAAATATCGATTTTAATTTTAGTGTTTAAATAATTCCTTGATTTTTATGAATTTAAAAAAAAACAGTAACTAAATTGAATGAATAATTTTAAATTAAGAATACTAAATTTAAAAATGTTTACCTTGAAAATAAACATGAATTCCAAAGGAAAACTATAAAGTAAATAATTTACCAAATGACTAGAATAATTAAAAAAAGGATTAATTGATTTAATTTGATAAAGAGATTCATTTTTCAAAATGATTTAAGCAATTAAAATATTTCTTTAAGAAAAAAATAGTAAAAATTAATAATAGAATTTAATTGAAAATAATATCTTATAATTAATAAAGAATTCAAAACAAAATAAAAAAAAAATTAAATTAAGCAGTGTCCTAATTAACCAATTACCATTTTGAGTAAGGATTTAATCGAATATAAGCGATATGATAAATTAATCTAAATTTTTTTAAGAATAAATTAATGGAAATAATTTTAAAATATTTTTATAAATTTGAGTAATGTTCTAATATTTAACAAAAATTACAAGTCCAGAAATGATAAAATAAAATAAAATTTTAATAACCAAACAAACTTACTATAAACAAAACAAAAGCTAGATTACAGATTCTTCTTGATGAATTCTGCACATAATTTCGTGTAAATTCCAATGCCAAATAGTAAAATAAACAATTGATAAGCAGAAACTTTAAACATTTTATTGATCTTTTCACTTCAGCTAAACTGGAAGTAAAATTACATAAAAAATTAAATTAAAAGATATTGCTCTTTTTCAAGATACTTTTTTTCTTTCCGTATTGAATTTATTCTGTGACATAGCCCATTGCCACCAATATAAATTGCCAAATATCCAAATGTGCTAAACAGACCCTCTTTATTCAGCTCAATCAAATTCTGTCGTTTTATTGATACATTTAACAAATACATCCAAAACTCGTTTCTCATCAAAAACAGCTGATAGACTATGCCAATAGCCATCGAAAGCACATAGCATTTAAGAGGGCTTTTTTGGGTAATTGACTCACAAATTGTACCCAAAACCTTGAGGAATAAATATTTTATTTCTCAATCAAAAATTAAAAAAAAATAGAAAAAAGAACAAAATTTACTTTTACTACAAAAATTGTGAAAAAAAAATTCCAATGAAGTCCATATTCTGCAATTTCAACATGATATCCCGTAATAAATACCAAAAATACTCTAACTAGTCCAAGAATTAGCAAAATACTTGATTTCTTGATTGTTTTTTTGATTTTGAGCAAAAGACTCCGATCGATGTGCTCGAAATCGCTTGAATTTCGAATGAAGCGCATTGAATGACTCAAAATAAAATAGCCCACGCCAATGTCCATCAATGAAAACCCAAAATAAACTGTTTTGGCATATTGAGGCTTGAAAATGCCAAAATCCACGGCAAGAATAGCCACGCTTGTAATAATTATGAGTGAACTTCGAAAATTGGTCACACTGTTTTTAATTATTTTTGAATCAAGATCAGACACTGAACCATTGTCATCAGTGATTGCAATAGGCTCAAGTCTTGTTATCAAGTACCAACAGCATAGAGCCGCACATACAACCAAAACAATTGTGTTCAAATAAAGGTAATGGCTCAATAGAGTAATCGAAAGGATAATTGGTACTTGGTAGCTAACATAATCGATCCAAAACGAAAGCCTTAAAATTGTTTTTTTTTAATTTTTCTTCTTTTATTAAATTTTAAAATGAATTTTTAATAGAAATAAATTACCAAAATTGCCTTCTTTGAGATTTGAAAAAAGAACTGTATAAAATAATTTTGATTATACCATTGAGAAATTGAATCAGCACAAAAAAAGTTAGAATTATGAAAAACTCTTCTATTGAGTGGTAAATTTTTTCGCTGTCTCTAATTACTTTTTCATGGAGTCTAACTATTTCTTCATATTTGTAGATTATTAAGGATTCTCTTACGACCATTTTTAAATCAGTTTTTTGAAACAAAAATAAATTATACTTTATTTTAATATATTTACCAAATTAAATATTTGTTTTTATTAATTACTAATAAAATCATAATGAATAAACTAAACTAAAATTTATTTTTAAGTTTAAATTATATTTTTTTTAAATCTATTAATCAAATATAATAATATTTAATTATTATTCGTAATATTTTACAAATTTTATTTTTTAATTCATAATCAGCTTTGAATAGTGTAATAAAATTATATTATAAAAAAATTAATTTATTTTATTTTAACGTTTATTTTGTTATTTTTTTTTCACTTTTGAATTTTAAAAGTATTGATTTTTTCGAAAAATTTAAATGCATGTGATTTGGAGATTTCTGAAATTTTGATCTGGGTCTGTTTTTTTTCACCTGCCAACAATAGGTCAAGCTTGCCAAGACAAAAAATAAATCTTAAACTATAGACTTCGTAAAGTCGTAGAAGGTGTCTTTCGCTAGTTTGTTCTGATTATGATAGGTGACAAAAATGCAGTGGTCGAAAATAAAAATAAACGTTTTGAGTCAGTTATGGGTCGGCAAGTCTACAGTAAGAAGAGAAAAATTTTTTGATTTTTCGTCTTGAAAGTTGTTTGAGGAACAGTGTTTCAGCACAAGGATATCCACAAGCTGACTTAGCAATCATCTGTTGGAAGAACACTGAACAAGATTGATAATTTATTTGTAAGCCAAAGATAGAGGGATCTTGATATTCGTTTATTAAGATGTGCAAAGGCCCTTTCAAATCACCTTCTTATTGTTGGATTATTGCTGCAAAGAAAGCATACCAAAAAACAAACAGCGATACAATCTGAATTATTTTAAATGCCCAGAAGCAAGTAAAGAATTTTATGAAAAGATGAGATCAAATTTTCGAGAATTCATGCCACCAGAATTGAGAATTTGCAGTGATAATGTAATGTAATCAAGAAAACTTAAAAAGTAAAGTTGTAAAGCAGACTATGCCATACTTTTATATCAAAGTAAATTAAGGGGAGAATATATTAGAAATGAAACTTTGTGGAAAATTACGGAAAGATCAGAACTCAAGAAAAAAAAAATACTTCGTTCAATATCTAAAAGGACAAGGAGCATGATTCAAAGGATACAGCAACAAAAACTAAAACAACCTAAAATAAGTTTAATCTAAAAAAAAATGAAAATTTTTATTAACTTTTTTTACTTTTTTAAGATGATTTATATATTTCATACTTTTTTAAACTGTTAAAGTTTTTTGAAAATCATTTATAGCTTGAAATTGCTTCAAGTCATTTAAAATCTGTTTTCAAAGTAAAATAAATTTAGATTCTAGCAAATTTTTTTAAAATTTTTTAAATACCTTCCAATTTTATACAAAATAATTGAAGTAAATAAAATTAATTAAAGTGATTTACGGCGAATTGTGTTGGAACTTTGAAAGAAATTCCACCCCAAATGTTTAATTTGCAATCAAATTTTGAGGAAACCGGTTAGGACTTTGGAAAAATTGTCTATTTAAAAATAAATCAAAAAATTAAATTTTTTAAATTTATATTTTAAAGCTTAAAAAGGTAACAAAATTCGTTTATGCATGAAAAAGATGATTGAAATTTATTCTTAGATGCTTCAATAAAGTCATCAAAAATTTTTTAAATTACAAAATTTAAAGGATAATTTATTTCTCTCAATTTTTTTTTTTGAATTTTTCTCCTTAAAATAGGGATGATTTTAAAAGAGCAAAAAAAATGCAAATTCACAAAGAGAAGAAAAGCTTTTTTCTACAATCAAGGAAAACATAAATATGCTAAAAAACAATGTGTCAAAAATGTGCGAAGAGTAAAAACTTTAAAAGTCTAATTTCTATCTGATATTTACCAAGTTCATCCAGCTTAAATTACTCTAGCTAATTCCAAAATTGGCTTATTAGAGACCCATTGAGAAATTGAAATCCGGGAACCAAGGACCAATTCAGGCTAAAGTAACTATAATAAATAAATTAATTAGTAATCAAGGGTCTAATTTAATTTTTTATAGTAAAAAATAAAGAATTTACTAGCTTTTGCGAACTGTTCTAATTTAAAAAGAAAGGTCCTAAACAAACTCTTAAATATTGTTTAACCAAATTTCAAATTGAAACGCTTTTATAAAAAGTAAATTATTAAGCCTAAAATGAAATTATTAGTTACGCAAAGTAATTTCAAAAATTTGAGCTTGTAACTATAATTCGTTCCACGATCCATATTCAAAGTAGCCTGGGACAGAGCAGCAAAAAAGGTAGAAAATAAAACTTATTTTGTAAATAATATTAAAATTTTAATTTTCATAATTAGTTCAAAAATAATAATTGAATAATATAATATAAAATTCATTTTTCCATTTTTTTCCATTTTTAATATTTTTTACCTTATTTTACAAAAATTTACCAAATTTACTAGTATTGCCAACTTTTTGGCGAGCGGTCACTAAATTTTTTGTAAAATTATGAAAAATAAAATATAAAAATTTTAAAAAACTTTTTAAAATAAATTAAGTAAAATTTTTCTTATCATTTTAATAAGTTATTTTTTAAAAATTAAAAACATTTTTTCGAAAAAAATATCAATTTAAGTTGCTAACCGCCAAAAATTTGTCCGTATTTTTGACCGCCGTATTTTTTAGGCCGTTTTTCAGACCGTACGTATACTTTAGACCGTTTATTTTGGCGGTCCAAAAAATAGACCGCCTGGCTGACCGGCCAAATGACTGCAAATGTGTAATGGACCGGTTTGTCTTGACCGTATCCAACACTAAAATTTACGTCAATTTTTGTCAAATTTTTTTTACTTTTTCAAAAATTCATGAATGAGAAATTTTCGAGATAATGAGAAATGGTGTTTTTTTTTAGTCTAAACTTTCAAAATTAATCGATTAATTAATAGTACAGTGATCTTACGTTTATGTCCCACCATCCATTCTCAGTAAATATGGGGACATATTCAAAGGGGGACACCAATAAAAGTTTAAATTTACAAAAAAATTATTTGAAATTCAGCATAAACTTTAACTTATTAATTATAAATAACGAAATAAAAAAAGGGTTGAAAAATAATTTTTTAATAAAGTAAGTCTCAGCTTTTTTTGACTTTTTTTAAGTTTTTAATTTGCAAATTTTAAAATATTTTGTCTTTAATGCATTTTTTTAGGCTAAACTTGAACTTTAACTTTTTAGTTAAAGTTACATACAAAAAAAAATTTTCAACATATGTGACATATTAATGAAAAAATTTAATACAAACGAATCAGATATTGTTACATTTTTGCATTTTTACGTGTCTAAAATAAAAGTGGGGACTATGCTATGGTATTTAACCAAAATAAACTTAACAATAATTCATTCACAAAACTAATTTTAAACTTTTAGAAAAAAAATTTATTTAATTTTTTTACATTTTTTTCTGTTTTTTTGTACTGAAAAAAAATGTAGAAAACCCTTAACAAGCGTATATTTTGAAAGACTCTTAATATTTTTGCAATTTTTTTTTTTTAAATAAACAAAATAAGTAAAAATACCATAAAAATTTAATTTTTCCCATTTAACCAATAAAAAAAGCTTTTAAGTAAAAGAAAATTTATAAAAAATCTACAAAAAAAATTTATTTTTTTTCTTAGTACAACCATTTGTTTGGGATGATTCGAATGAGTCTCCTCTGACTTTTTGAATTTGCATCGATTATCATTGATCAATTTTAAAACCAAAGCTGATCCATGAACCGACAATAACATCGACTAATCCCATCTTTTTTGCTCTTTAACTCTCAAAATTCCCGCTTATTTTACCATTTTGCACTTTCGATTCCATTTCCTTAAAAATTACCAAAAAATTCAGGTAGTTTAAATTCAAAATTATTGCCTCTTATCCTTTTGTTAGACTTTTGCAAGACTTTTTGATATAGAAATGATTCAGCTACATTAAAATTTTGTCTTCAGGATTTAGTAATACGCTTTCACTTGATTTGGTCTGATCGACGGATTGCATAAAAATGTTCACTTTTATCAATAAAAACTTCAAGTCATTTATTATTTGGATGTTGTCAATTAAAAAAAATATTGAGCTTTTAAGATTTTAGTTGCAATTTATTTGATAAAAGTTGTAAATTTAATAGATTTGTTATGTTTTCATTGATTTAATTATTTTATTTAAAATATATTTGGAGAAAATATAAAGAGATAAAAATATTTAATTTTTGTTAATACTTTATATAAGTTTATAATATAATAAATAATAAATAATAATAATAAAAAAAAGCTATGAAGTGCAAAGCACTTGAAATGAGGTTTTATCCTCACTGTAATAGCCCATCTAAATTTAGTTTGTCTAATTTATTTTTAAATTCGTTCAATGTTTTGGAATAAATAACTTCTCTACTGAGGTTATTCCAAGCATTCACCACTCTATTGCTGAAAAAATGGTATCTCTGATCGCAGTTTTTCACCAATTGCTTATCCATTTTAAGGTCATGAAATCTTGGAGCCGGACGAAAATTTGCTTGTTGGTTTCTGAAGATTGGAGGTTTATACCAACGTATTGTTTCTAAACCATTAACTGTTTTGTACATTTCGATCAAATCTCCTCTTAATCTTCTTATCTCTAGGGTAGTTAAGCTAAGAGCTTCTAAGCGTTCGTCGTAGCTTCGCTTCTTAAGTTCAGGAACTAATTTGGTAGCCCTTCTTTGGACAAATTCTATGACGCTTATATCTTTTTTTAGATATGGGTTCCAGGCCTGAACTGCATATTCTAGATGTGGTCTGACCAATGCTTTATACAATCTACCAATTGACTCCTTGTTCTGAAACTTTAAAGTTCTTCGTATTGAGCCTAAAACTGAATTTGCTTTGTTCGAAACTGCATTTACTTGATTTGACCACTTTAAGTCGTTTGAGATTAAAACTCCCAAATCACGTTCAGTATCAGTAACTTGCAAGTAAGTGGTAATTAGTAGTAGTAGTAGTAGTTTTGACTGAAGCTGGCTAGCCAGCGAGTGTGCTGATAAGGCACACTATGACAGCTGATGTGATTGATTTTATGTTAATTTTTACTAAATTTATGGTGTTTGATACTTACGGCCATTGTGAAATACCTCCAACTTATGAAATTTATAAAATTAATAAATAAATAATATTTTTCAGTGTTTCATATATTTATTGGTACCAGGAAAAGAAAAAAATTAAAAATTTAAGGTATTTTTCTATTATTTTTTTAACTTAATGGAAAAATTAAAATAACTATTTTAAATTTATTTAACAATATGATGTTTTCAGAAATTAAACAAACAAAATTGATTATTTTATTCATTAAATACTTTTTTTTCTCAAAAAATATCTCGAATATAAAAAATAAGCCAAAAAACTAAAAATAATTGAATTTAAACTTAAAGTAAAAAATGCGTAAAAGCTAGAAAATAAATTCAGATCAAAAGTAAGATTCAAAATTCCAGTAATATAATTTGAAATCATAAAAATTGTTAATCCAATTAATTTTGAATCAATGATATTTGAACTTGAATTGAATAAATCAATCAGACCTTCCATGCAATTTAAACTTTGCCATTTCGATTTTGTTAGCCATTTTTTGCAAACTCTTGCAAATATCACATTTGCCAATAAACAAACCAGGCAGCTAAACGATCCTTGAAGGAGCTAAATTTTAAATTTTAAATTATTTATTAAGAAATAAGAAATATGGTGAGTTGATATCATTGAAAATTAGAAATTAATTTTTCAACTTTTATAGGTTAAAAGTTGAAAAAATTAAAAAAATTCAAAATAAAATAAAGATAACAGAAAAAAATGAGCTTAAATAAAATTTTTATGTTAACTAACACAAAGTATCAATTTAGTAATGTCGTCTGAATTACCTTGTCAATCTACTCACTCCATTTGAGCTTGCTATTTATAACGATGCCTAGATCCCTCTTCACTCGTGACTGCTCTAACACATGTGAAACATAAACATTAATTTATGTTGCAATTTAAAAAATGCTACATCATATTGAGCTTTTTAAAATTACCAATAAAGTAATTCTTAAAACTACTTAAACAATTGATAAGCAGAAACTTTAAATTTTATTTTTTTTTAAATCATTAAAAGAAATAAAATTTGCCTCAGAATATAGGCAAATTTCATCAATAAAATATATTTTCATCAATATATTATATTGATGAAATTTTTTTAATTCTAATTTCAAAAGAAATTTCATCGATCTCAAATAATCTGTTTCATTTATGAAACATTTTTTGGTGAGATTAATTTCATTAAAAAATCTCGTTGCATCTTCAAATTGTGATTTGAATTGATAAGTTTCAACTCTATGTCGGCTTGATTTTTAGATTTTTTTGTAAGATAAACTTTTACAGTGAACTTCTAAAAGCCTTCCGATAGTGCCATTCACTTCTTTTAAAAAAAATTATATCTCAGGTTTGTTTCTTTCAATCCTTTATTTATTTCAGAGTTGTTTAAAAGTTCCAAAATAAATTCCAAGTAATTCATTGATTGAACGTGAAGGGAGAAATGAAATTCGTGATCTTCCGTTCCTGAATAAAGCAGGAAGATTTATTTGAAAAATTTTTCAAACCGGAGAAAAAATTGGTTTTGGAATTTCGGAACGTCGAGTCATCAAGATTAAGACAATTTATTATTTTAAAATACTTAAAGATTTTTTCTAGTCATCATATTCATCGTAAAAAAAATAAAAATCTTTGACTCGGACTTTTGAAAAAAAGAAGTCTGGACTTGGACTTGACTTGAGACTAGTAATTTTTAAACAACTCTGATTTATTCCTTTTAGCTTCTGTTTTGTATTTCAGTTTTAAAAATGGTTTCTATTTATGTAATGTAGCATAAACTAAAACTCAAAATAAAATAATAAAGATTTAAAAATTTATTTTTAAAGGTCACAATAAATCATTAATTTATGTAAATTCAGAAAATATGAATGATATTTAAAATTTAAAGATATGATGTATGTTACAATCAAAGCTAAAATCGATAAATTCTTGGATGTTTCATCTATGAATCATCTTATTTTTTATTCATGAAAAATGTTTTTGGATTAAACCAGAAAATTTTCATCTTTTTCTCTTGAGAAAATTTAAAAATGAGCCAACCATGAAAAACTTTGAATTTTCATTTTGCTTCATCTTTGAAACATCTCATCTCAACGCTGATTTTATTGAAGAAAGAATTCAAAAAACCTTAAAAAGTATGTTTCAGCTGAACTCCATTGGAATGAATCATCCTTTCCTAAAAATGGTAATAAAGTCCCAACTGATTAGAAAAAGATTAGAAAATAACGTCTTTACAAGAAAATTAATCGATAAAATAATTTAAGAATCCGAGACAAGTAGAAAAGAGCTAAACAATAATTCTCTAATCGTAGAATACAATAAATTACTCGACGATGAACAAAGAAGTATAGAAGAGATCAATGAAAATGCTGCACTTGAAATGCTGATAACAAGGAAAAAAAACAAAATGAAATTACAGTGGTGTTCCGGATTTAGTAATTTACGATAATTTACGGAAAAAACAGTAAATTTACCGAATTTTACGTAAAATATTGTAAATTTACGTAAATTTACAAAAGTAAAAAAACGTAAATTTACTTGATTTTACGTAAAATTTGGTAAATTTCGATCATTTTACGTAAATTTATGTAAAAAAAAAAATGTCCAAAAAATTAAAATAATTTGGCACTTTTTAAAAAAAAATGAATTTTTGTTATCCTTCAATATTTATATCCAAAATTATGAAAAAAAAAATTACCATAATTTACGTAAATTTTGGTACAAAACAGTAAATTTACCAAATTTTACATAAAATCAAGTAAATTTACGTTTTTTGTTACTTTTGTAAATTTACGTAAATTTACAATATTTTACGTAAAATTCGGTAAATTTACTGTTTTTTACGTAAATTATCGTAAATTACTAAACCCGGAACACCACTGTAACTTTTCAAATTTTAATTTTCTCTTACTTGATTTTTTTTTAAATTTCATCACCCAGGTGGTGTTTTCTGAAATAAATAATAAATAATAATAATAATAATAAAATAATAGCAATAAATCAATAACAATTCAATTTAAAAACTATCAAATTTGTTATTTTGATTCCCAAAAAATCTATCATACTGAGTAAACTGCATTTTTCAAGCTAAATCAAACAACTTTTATTGCTGCCAAATACCTAAATATTTTAAAAATAAAAGAAAAAAGTAATCTATTGAAAAGTAATCTAATTATTTTAATTTTTCTTTGTCATTTACATTCATTAATTATAATTACTAGTTTATACTCTAAATTTTTTGCATTAAGCTTTGTTTTCCGTGTTTGAAAATCCTTTTGTATGACTTTTTTATTGCGCTTTTCAATTGATTAGTTTTACCCTTACTGTCCTGGTAATTCATAGAAACAAAGCTCTTGGAATAAAAGGCTATCAATTTTAACTTTTTTGACCGTTATTTATTAATATTTATTTTAAATTTGTATTTTTAAACTTTCAAATAAAAAATTTAGATGGACTTAATAAAGATCAATTAGAAGAGAATAAATTTATTTAAAAGATTAAACATTTAATTTTTAGATTAAAAAGAGATAGGAAATACATTTCACGATTAATTTCCTTAAAATTTTAATTAAATTAACCTAGCTTTATGCAAAGTCTAGAAAATGAAAAAATAAATTAAAATTTTAATAAGCAAACAAACTTACTATAAACAAAACAAAAGCTAGATTACAAATTCTTCTTGATGAATTCTGCACATAATTTCGTGTAAATTCCAATGCCAAATAGTAAAATAAACAATTGATAAGCAGAAACTTTAAACATTTTATTGATCTTTTCATTTCAGCTAAACTGGAAGTAAAATTATATAAAAAATTAAATTAAAAGATATTGCTCTTTTTCAAGATACTTTTTTTCTTTCCGTATTGAATTTATTCTGTGACATAGCCCATTGCCACCAATATAAATTGCCAAATATCCAAATGTGCTAAACAGACCCTCTTTATTCAACTCAATCAAATTCTGTCGTTTTATTGATACATTTAACAAATACATCCAAAACTCGTTTCTCATCAAAAACAGCTGATAGACTATGCCAATAGCCATCGAAAGCACATAGCATTTAAGAGGGCTTTTTTGGGTAATTGACTCACAAATTGTACCCAAAACCTTGAGGAATTAATATTTTATTTCTCAACCAAAATTAAAAAAAATAGAAAAAAGAACAAAATTTACTTTTACTACAAAAATTGTGAAAAAAAAATTCCAATGAAGTCCATATTCTGCAATATCAACATGATATCCCGTAATAAATACCAAAAATACTCTAACTAGTCCAAGAATTAGCAAAATACTTGATTTCTTGATTGTTTTTTTAATTTTGAGCAAAAGACTCCGATCGGTGTGCTCGAAATCGCTTGAATTTCGAATGAAGCGCATTGAATGACTCAAAATAAAATAGCCCACGCCAATGTCCATCAATGAAAACCCAAAATAAACTGTTTTGGCATATTGAGGCTTGAAAATGCCAAAATCCACAGCAAGAATAGCCACGCTTGTAATAATTATGAGTGAACTTCGAAAATTGGTCACACTGTTTTTAATTATTTTTGAATCAAGATCAGACACTGAATCATTGTCATCAGTGATTGCAATAGGCTCAAGTCTTGTTATCAAGTACCAGCAGCATAGAGCCGCACATACAACCAAAACAATTGTGTTCAAATAAAGGTAATGGCTCAATAGAGTAATCGAAAGGATAATTGGTATTTGGTAGCTAGCATAATCGATCCAAAACGAAAGCCTTAAAAAGGTTTTTTTTTTAATTTTTCTTCTTTTATTAAATTTTAAAATGAATTTTTAATAAAAAAATAAATTACCAAAATTGTCTTCTTTGAGATTTGAAAATAGAACTGTATAAAATAATTTTGATTATACCATTGAGAAATTGAATTAGAGTAAAAACAGTAAGAATGAAAAAAAATTCTGGTACTGAATTGTGGAATTTTTCATTTTTTCTGATTTTATCTTCATATATTTTTATCGTTTTTTCATTCATTACTTTTGTTATTTTTATCTCTTTCTATTTTTAATTATTAATTAATAAATTTTTAATTAAGGAATAGGAAAAAACTCAACTTTTAACCGGCATCTCAAAAAGAAGAAATTCCTGATTAAAAATTTACTATTAAATTTTTTTTGGAAAATTTTTTTTTTAAAAAGGAGTATAGATTTTCTTATTTAAGAAGTATCACTTTTAATTCGGTAGATGAGATTAAAGGGAAATAGAAATGAAATGAAACTTTTGAAATTTTCTTTTAATCGCTTTTTACCTTTTTTATATGTTACTTTATTAAATCATAATTTTTTTTTTACTTTTTATTTTTTAATGAAGTAATTAAGGACTTTGTTCTTTTCTGAACTGCTTGAGGTAAACCTTAAACAATTTAATATTTTCGAAAATTATTTTTCGATAAATTTTTTGTTTTTTACATAGTCTTATTATCATATAATAAATAAAAGATAAAATTGATCAACTAGAATGAAAATTCATTATTTTAAGTTTTAATAGCTTTATTTAATTGTTGTCTTTACATAAAAAAAAAATTTTTATAAATATTCCAAGAGGCAAAAAAATTATTGCGGTTGCTTCAACAGATTATTTTATTTATTTTAAAAATTTGATTCATGTATTTTTTTTTGTAAAGGTAGCTTTAACGTAATTTTTTTTTCTAAAAATAAATTTCTTTTTAAATATTTCATCATATCCTAAAAAAGGACTGTTCGGCGTTGCTTAAAATTTAAAAATAAAAAGTTAAAAAATTTTAGTAAATTTACAAAAAATTACGTAATTGCATTCATTTTATCATGCAGATATGTAATTATTATTTATATTCAATTCCAATAATTTAAGAAAAATTTCCTAATAAATGGAACGAAATAAAGTGATTGTTTAAGAAAAAAGACCTAAAAAGTGAATTAGAAGCAAAACAAGGCGTTTCAGAATTTTATAAATCATTGACTTTATAAAATGTCCAAATGTTATCACTTACCTAGAAATTTTAAAATAATGACAAAAAGTTGAAATAAACCATTTTTTTTTTAAATGGATTTTAAGTGATGGTCAAACCACTAGTATAAAGGAGATCTTTTTCCTTTTGAATATTTTCTACAAAATAATTTTAAATTATTTAGAAAAAAAGTTAAAATTTTTTTAAAAGCTTTAGATCTTTCTCTTTAATTTATTAAATTTTAATATTTCACCTTTTTTTGCGTAAATTTACTAATAGTAATATATTCAAAATTTACGCTAATTAAGGTAAATTAAAATGATCAAATAAACACTGTAGATGCAATAATTGCTTTTATTAGATAGTTTCTAGAGAATGTTGCAAAGGTTTAGAAGTCTTATCATTTAAGAGAGGAATGACAATTTTTTTGCAAAAAGAGAGAATAAATAAAAACAATGTTTTCAAAATTTATTAATAGATAAATTAAGAAATCCAAGTAAGCTTCAGCAACTCACTGTGAATAACTATTTTAATGTAATGGTAGAGGTTTTTTTATAGTGCTTGGATATTCACGTATTGATAAATACGTCTACTATTAAGCATATATTGAATTTTTATATACTTGTCGAATATCTTACGAATATAAAAAAAAACAAATATTAAAAAAAATCGGACTCATTTCTTCAAAATTTAATTTTCCTTTTTTTCCTAATTTAAGCTATTTTTCGGAGAGAAACAGATTTGATTATGCCTTCTTTACAAGCGAACAATGCTAAGGAGTTAAAATAAGTATTTTGATCTCCAATTGAGATTTTTTTTTAAGATTAATTCAAAAAAAGGCTCAGGCTTTTCCTGTCTTTGCTTTAGCAAGTCTATTCGTAATGTCTCTGTGTGTTCCCATTGCTGTACTGATGGTGCTTCCTAAGAATGTGAATTCACTTACGCACTCAATTTGTGTACGGTGATTGGGGCATCCAATTTTGTGTTGACACAACTTTCGTTTTGGCCCTATTTATTTCGAGTCCGGTTGGTTTTCCAAATCTTGCGTCTTCATATGCATATGTCAATTTCAATTTCAAGGTTAATCAACAGGCTAGTGCCCATGTCATAAAGACCGATTAACACTCCATTTATTTAAATAAAAAAGTTTTAAAAATTAAAAATATTAATTGTTTATATAATTATTTAAAAAAATAAAACATTGATTTATTTAAATTAAATTTTTTGAATTTTTTTACAAAATCTGAGAAAATTAGATTTATGTTATTAAAAATTGAATGCTTAAATGTTGTAAATTTCAACATTGATCTCTTGATCACAAAGCAATTTATAAGTCGTGAATAGAAAAATCCAAAAGTTTTTTCACCATTTACTGATTTAGATGTTGGTTCAATCAGATTCTTACTGTTCCTTAAATTATATTTTAAATTTCTTGAGTCATTTTTCATTAAATTCTGCTTTAGATTTTCAGGAGAGTAATGAAAGTATAGTGTTTTATAAGCTAAAGATAACATTCTATCTAGTATTCTATGTTGGAATGCATATAGGCCATACTTTTCTAAGAAGTGATTAATATCGTTAAAGTTATTTGATTCAAATTTGAACTTAAACAATTTAAATATTGTCAAATAATAACTCTTAGCCAATTTAATTATCGCCTCTTTTGAGAAATAGCACAAGAGAGTCGAGCAATAGTCAAAATAAGGTAATATAAACGTCTTAAAAAACTGTATTTTTACAGATGTTGATAGATAAAATAGTCTCTTAATGCTGAATAATTTTTTATTCAGAACTAATGAGATACTACATGCAAAATTAGAAAAATTAAGATTTTGATCAATTTTGTAACCTAAAAGAGTTATTTCTTCGACAACTTTTATTTCATTTCCACAAAGATTAATCATTTTGGGAATAATAGTTTTTCTTTTTGAAAAGATCATACAATGGGTTTTTGACCAATTTATATCAACCTTATTAAAATAACACCAATCACTAAAATTGTGGATAGTAGACGAAAAATTTTTTAAAACACTTTCTAAGTCCTTTTCAGAGTGACTAATCGTAGTGTCATCAGCGAACATTTTTATGTCAAATTTTCTTAAGAGATAAGGAAAATCATTAATAAAAATCAGAAAAAGAAGAGGACCTAGAACTGAACCTTGTGGAACACCTAACTTTAAAGCTGTAGGTTTTGATCTTTCATTACCAAGATGAACTATTTGAGATCTTTTGACAAAATAATTTGAAAGAAGACCTAAAGAATTATTGTCAAATCCATAGTGAAATAATTTTAAGAGAAGATGATTTGGATCAATCACGTCAAAAGCTTTTCTAAAGTCAATAAAAAGTGATAAGGTAGTAAGTTTCTTTTCTTTGGCTAGATTTAATTCACTAAGATATTCATGAAATGCAGTCTGCATGAATGCCCAGGTCTGAATCCATGCTGTCCATTAAAAAATTTATTATTAGATTCAAAATAGCTTGAAATTTGACGAGCCAGTAACTTTTCAAACAATTTTTGCAATTGGAGAAAGAACTGAAATAGCCCTATAATTGTTAATGTCAGATTTAATACCTTTGTTTTTAAACAAAGGATTAACAATTGCTAACAATGGCAACTGGATGAGAACAATATTCGACGTTCGCGTTTCGTACGTGCCATCTGCAGCCAATCCGGCAGACGCGCCTAGTCGGCGCTTACCACCATAAATGAGCCTACGCCATGGCACCACTGCGAACGCATATAAATATAAGCTGCCCGAAGTGATACCGGCAGCTTTCGAACTTTATTTTTAATTTTAATAAAAACGACTGACTCGTGGTCAAGCCACCGGTCAGCCAACATTTTTGCAAACAAGATAGCTCCTGTAGGGGCGGCTACTGAGAACTCCCTTCCCGAGTAGCCATCAACGACCCCAAGCTGATATTCACTTGCATCAGTGAACCAGATGCGTTGCTTCCTGGGGGGACTCCTAAACTTGAGCCTGTCGCATTTTAGGAGCAGGCTCATATACCACCAGTAATCGCGCCTGGTGGTGACAGTCATGCGGAGGAAAGTATTTAAAATAGGCCCCACTTTCCAGTCATCAGGAATTGATTTTAATCGTAAGCATTCATTAAAAAGAAAAAGTAGTAAGGGAGCAAAAATTTCTGGTAGACCTTTTAGTATCTTAGGATGAATACCAATATATCCAGGTGAGCTAGAAGCTGGTAATTCATTTAAAGCTTCTTTAATTTCATCAATAGAAAACTCATGAAATGAAAAACCAGGTGTTAGAAAACAATTATTTAATTTTAACTCTTTAAAACCGTCAAAAATAAATTTAGCTGAGTCAAGTTCACCGGACAAAGATGAAGACGCAATAGATGCAAAGCAGCTGTTAAACATCTCAACTTGATCAACGGGATTATAAGCCTTCATATCATCCCAAACTAGCTCTTCTGGAGAGCTGTCAAGATCAGCATCTCCTCTAGTTTTAATGGATGACTTGTAAAAATTCCAGAATTTTTTGGAATTTTTGAAATCTTTTGAGAATTTGGACTCAAAATATGATTTCATTTTCTGACGGTTGAGTTTTTTGAAATCTCTTCTAGCCTCCCTGTAATCATTCAAATTAATAGAATCCTTACAATTCAAATAGTTATGATAGCAAAAATCCCTATAGTTTCTTAAGGTTCTTAATTCAGAATCAAACCAAGGATATTTTTGGTAATTCCTATCTTTTATTTTTTTCAATGGACAGCATTTATCAATGGACAGTAAAATATTATCTTTAATAAAATTCCATTTATCTTCTATTCCTGAAAGTTTATCAATAAAGGTAAAACCAATTTTACTTAAAAATTGTCCAACTTTACTAATACTATTATCAGAAATTAATCGAAAATATTTTAAGCTAATTTTTTTCAAAGATTTTGATACAGAAAAAGAGCCGAAAAGAAATTTGTGATCACTGAAAGGACATCCTACTATGCAAGAAATAGAATCAAAATTATCCTGATGTATTATATGATCTATATGACTTAATTTAACATTTATATTTTTAGAATTGTAATTAATACCAATTCTTGTTGGTTAACTGGTTATTGTTTTAAGAATGAAGTTTTTTAGAAATTCTCTAAACCTAATATCACCTTAAATAAAACTACTGTAGTTCAAAACTTATTTGAAAAAATTACCAATATTTTAATTTTGTGAATTTCTTAAAAAGCGTCTTAATACTTAACAAATATCTTACATTTAAGATTACCTTGATATATGTTTTATATCATACTCTAGTAATATATCATTTAAAATTACTAAGAATAGCAATTTATGAACTTCAAAAGGATCGGTAAATTGTACTAATGGTACTTTTTATGTCATAATCTATCCTGACAAAGAAAAATATCATTATCATTTATCAACAGCGCTTTTTACTTAATTTGATTTCCATATAGGATAACAATAATTGAAAAAATAACCCTAAACTTTACTATAATAAATTGTTTTGAAATTCATCATAACCTTTTTAATCATATTAGAAAACAATTCCTAATAAGACTTTCATATTCAACCAAAATTCATTAATCTGAAGGACAGACTATTCCCAAAGCATGAATTGATTTAGAATTGCTTGGAAATTAATCTTCGTTGCCTTACCGTGAATGAAAAAGTTTACATATTTTTTGATTTAATCAATGAACCTGGAAAGTTTAAGGAAAATTTCACAATCAGCAATGTTTAAATCAAAATTTTTTGAGAAAAGTCAACTAAATATTATTTTTCTCTAAAAATTAAAATAAATTTTTAAATTAAAACTAAATTTTTAGTTTAAGTAGTTCAGTCGAGTCTGAATGATACGATGGGTTTAGGCGGAAAAATGGACATCGTATTAACCAATATCTTAATAATAATAATAATAATATAAGCTACAGCAAGATAACTGCGGAGCAATGCTAGACATAGCCTCGCTATGGTAGCTGTCTGGTTTTACATACAGTATAATAATAATAAAGTTTATGTAGATAATGTTTTGCCCTAAAAAAAATTAATTAATTATTTCTGTTTTAAATAGCTATCCAGCTTGTTCTTAAAGTTGTTCTTAGATGATGTGTTGATTATTTCTGAGGGCAAACTTATTAATCAAATTTTCATGTTAAAGGATTGGAAGAAAAAATTGAAAAAATTTTTTTTTTAAGGAATTATTGTATATAAAAAAAGAAAAAATAGATTAAAAAGAAAAATATTTATCAATTTTACTTTGAAAAGACTGATCTACGCTACAAAATTGATCTTTTTTAGACAACTGATCAATGAAAAAGAACAGTCTTCGTTCTTTTGGGCAAAATACAATCGTAGTTTATCTATGCTATAGTTGTAAAGGTAATATTATGCCTTTTTTTAAATGGACGATCATTACCTATACTGTTAAAATACTTAAAACATTGCACAAATTATAAAAAAAAGTCGTCTTGGTAATGCAAGTCAATTTTTTTATTAATATAAGTGACATAATATTTAGAAAGAAACACTTTTTTTTTTCTTGAATTTTTTCTTGATTTGTTGTACAAATTACTTAATTTACCGCCTAAATTATTTAAATTATGTTTAAATCCGATTGGAAAATTGTGGATTTACAAAAAAAATGTAAAGAGTTAAAACTTTCTTACCACGACAGTAACAGTAACAGTAAATGTAACTGTAGCTGTTCTTTATTTTTAAGAACTACCATTGCTATCATTTGATTAGTCTTGCAGTATATTTGGGTAAAGTAATAACCCAATTTATAAAAGTTTCTATTGAACCAAAAGCCAAATCCGGTAGAAAGGATAAGGCTAAGTCTTGTTTAGTAAAACAATTAAATTAGGTAAAAACTAAGTAATTTAGGCTATAAATTAAGTAATTTTTGTTTTGATTTTTTTTTATTGGCTTTTATTTCACTTAAACTTGACTAAATAAAATAAACATAAAATTAATAATTTTGTACGTCTTTTTTTGTATTAATAATTTTGTTCAAAAAAAATTTTATACGAAAATTAAGTAATTTGTACATTTTTTTATTCGAGATTCTAAGTAAATTAACAGTACAGGTAATATTTCTTCTTTTTAAATCCGTTTAACCATCCATTGCTAGCTTTAAAATCAGTTTGATTTAACATAGTTGCATATTTAATATCCTGAGCTTGAAACAATGGACCGTTAAGAGTACTATTTTTATATGACATAACCGATTTGAACTAGTGATCAAAGGCCTCTTCAATTTTAACATAATTAGAACCTCTCATTCTTTTAAAAGTAGGATTGATTAAATTATTTTCATATAAGTTTTTTATCTTTTCCTGATTCTCTGCCTACTAAATACTCTGCTGCATCGTTTAGCTTCTTCGAAGCTATGGCAGCAAATTAGACTGTTTCTTTAGCCATTTGTCCAAGTAAATTTTGAAGTTATTAATTGATTCAGTTGAGGAAAACTATTCCTAAAATCAATTACTCGGTTTGTTGAAGGAATAATATCGTTGCATTCAATTTTTCATATCTTCTCTAACTATGCATTTGTTATGTCTTCTTAAATTGTAAGACTGATTTCGAGAAAAATTAATACCATTTTCAAGATTGATAGATTCAAATCTGTATAATAATTTTAATAATTTTAAACAATTGGATCAAACCGCCTCTTATTTTGAGATTAGTTAAGTTAAACATTTCCAGCCTTTGCGAGTAGTCATGTTTTCGAAGAGAAAGGATTATTCGTATCGCTATTTTTTGGACCTTCCTGATTTCAGAAATTTCTTTTTCTTTTTTTAATTTTAATTTTTTCAATATTAAGAAAATGGATACTATTCAATTGGCAAGTTTTTATTTATATTTAACTTTTCTTTTTCCACAGGGCAGTGTGTTAGGTCCTCTTTTCTTTTTAATTTTCATAAATGATCTAGCTCTTTTCCTAAAAAATCATGACATAAACTGTAAAATATTTGCTGATGATACCACTATCAATTTTTGTAGTTCTAATTTAAATGATTTAATAGACAACTTAAATAATTTCTTAGAAATAGTGTACAAATGGTGCCCGTTTAATCGTCTCGATATCAACTGGGATAAAACTAAAATAATGATTATCCATAACAAAAAAAACATAGTAATACCAGCATCATTTTCTTTTAGATCATTCGAAATCGAGGTTGTACCTGAATTCAAGCTTTTAGGTGTTATAATAGATAATAAATTAAACTTTACTAGTCACGTTAACAATCTAAAAGCTACTATTAATAAAAAGCTAAACTCATTTAAGCAATTATTCTTTCTTTCAAAACCAGTAAAAATACAATTCTTTAAAACGTTCATATTGCCCCACTTTGATTATTGTTTATCACTAACCATCTATTTCTCCAAACCTGCTTTTCAATCTCTATCCAATTCATATTATATTTCGCTTTTCAAATTGATTCACTTCAAAGCCCAAGTTAATTATCCTAATGATTTCAATACAATAAATAATAATCTTGAAATTCTAGGTCTTTACGGATTTCAACATAGGCTGATCATTAAGCTTTGCTGTTTTTCTTATAAGATTTTAAAGAACCCAGAATCGCCTCTTCCACTTAAAACTCAACTTATTGTGAACGAATCACTTAACAAACCATATAATTTAAGAAACAGTAATAAATTTTATACTCCAGGAAGTCTAGTGTTCAACTCTTTTGGTGAATTAACATTTCCTTCTTTTTTTCTAAATTTATCAACTCTTTTACACTGAAAGATCTAGATTTAAATTTATCTCTTATTAGACAAAGAAAAATTAATAATGTAAATCTACACTTTATTGAGTTTATTCAAATGTTTCCCAAATTTGACATAGATTACATCTATAATTTTCTTAATTATGTAAAATACATAAATATTTTTAATAAATGAGTGTGTTCACCATGTTCGCATGTAAGACTAATGTCTGCTCTGAACACATTGAAAAAAAAAATAAAAAAAAAATAAAAAAAAAATTACGTTTTTTCATTAAAACTCAATACTTAAGCATATTGAAATTTGAAATACAATTACGCAATTATTTTTTAGAAATGTAAAATTAAAAAAAAACTTGCCAATTTAAAAACTAAAATAAAAAGCTTTACACTCATAATTAATATTCAGATTTTTTTAATTTTTTATTTCAGATTGAAGTGATGCTTAGATTTGAACTACTACATGTTCTTGGTAAAATTGAAGAGATTTTTTAAGAATTATTAAAAAAACTACAAATAATCTACTAAAAGATTTTTCACCGGACAAAATCAAATGAATTTAAATCGAAAATTTTGAATTTTTTTAAGACAAATTTAATGAAATAATTTTGTTTCATGACAATTTTTTTCATAAATTTCTCGCAAAAAAATTTTAATAGCAAAAAAAATTATCGCTTCGTTACTCTCATATATAAAGATCTGCTTTTTTATCATAAGCTTTAATCAAATATACAACACATTCTAATTTAAATTTTTAACATTTTCTACCATTTTTACTCTAGAACCAAATATTTTGCACAGCTTCTTATATCTTATTATTTAGACTTTTAACTACGGTAATTACATTTCTTTTTTTTAAATTCTCTTCCAAGTTTGATTACTATTCTTTTTCACAATGGATTTCTTTTGAAAAAAATTTTGAGTATCTAGATCGGGTTAGTTAGCGGTCCATTTTTTACTAAAAAAGTAAAATTAAACAATTCAATTTATTTTTGCCAATTTGACATAAAATAGAAATCATTTCTTGTCTCAGAAGATGAAAACGAAAATATTTTCGATGAAATTTTTTGAAGATCCGTTACAAAAATTCAACCCTAATAAACAAAAATATTCTTAATTATAAAACAGATCTTGTGAGCATTCAGTGTAAGTAAATTTAAATAAAATATTAAAAATTGCTTTTATTTTTAGAACTAAAAAATTGATTGAGTTAGTTTTTTAATGGGAAAAATAATAGTTCGCTAAGATAAACATAGTAAATTAAAAATTAAATAATTATTTTTAAATTTTTTTTCAAAATTATTGAATATTTTTATGCTATGAATTAAAATTAGAATTTTTTTACTATTCAAATAGATTAATATTTCTAAAAAAATTTCATTTATTTAATATTATGGATATGTATCGAACCAGTTTCGTACTTAGAAAACAAGAAATGTGTATTAAATAATTCCGTACTATTAGAAATATAAAAAAAACAATAGTAATCATTAAAATCACTGACCTGAGACATTGTCAAATGCTGACCTATACAGAAGAACAAATTCAGAGCCATTAAGTCAATGCATTAAAAACAAAAGACTGCGATGGCTTGGGCATGTACTTAGAATGAGTGAAACACGGATACCAAAAAGGGCCATTCAATGGACACCTCAAGGGCGACGTAAGGTAGGATGACCAGCAGTAACATGAAGGTCAACAATCACAAAAGAGCTCATCGAAATGGGTATGACATGGGGAGAAGCAAGGTTAAAGGCAAAATATCGACTTGAGTGGAAATCAAAAGTAATGACCCTATGCTCCACAAGGAGTGAATAAGGAAAAAAAAAAAATCATTAAAATGAAATTGATCTTTTATTCATTAAATACTTTTTTTTCTCAAAAAATATCTCGAATATAAAAAATAAGCCAAAAAACTAAAAATAATTGAATTTAAACTTAAAGTAAAAAATGCGTAAATGCTAGAAAATAAATTCAGATCAAAAGTAAGATTTAAAATTCCAGTAATATAATTAGAAATCATAAAAATTGTTAATCCAATTAATTTTGAATCAATAATATTTGAACTTGAATTGAATAAATCAATCAGACCTTCCATGCAATTTAAACTTTGCCATTTCGATTTTGTTAGCCATTTTTTGCAAACTCTTGCAAATATCACATTTGCCAATAAACAAACCAGCCAAAAAAATGATCCCTGAAGAAGCTAAATTGAAATTTTTTAATTTAAATTTTAATTTAAAATTGGAATTGAAATAAAAAAGATGGTTGTTTTTTTTTAATTTAGATTATTAAAAAAATATTCTCTCAAGGCACTAAATCTGAAAAAAATCAAACAATTTAATATTTTCTCCTAGATTATTTACAACAAAAAAAGAAGTTTTTTAATACTTACAATTTAAAAAATAATAATTTTCAAAAACAAAATTTATTTTTTTGCGGTCTTATACCCATTTTTTTTCCATTAAATAACATGATTTAACACAGCATTAAATCCCTGAAATTTATATATAAAGCTCACTAATAAAATAATAGATAATTAAAAAATTTTATCTTCGCACTCATTAAATTTATACTTCAAAATTTAAACAGAATACTTCAATTTTTATTTTATATTACTCAAATAATAAGATTAAATAAAACAAAATAAATTAACATCAGATTTAATAAAAATTAGCCATTTATTATTTATTGGCTTATCCTTTATAAGTGACACATAATATGGTTTTTATGCGATTCGATTTTTTTAGATTATTGCCACTTAATGCATTTTTAAATAAAAAATAATATAAAAAAATAAATCTAATGCATTTAAGCAAGGGAATCAATGGAACCGACAAGATAATTGAAAATCAATTTTTTTTTACACAGAATTAACTTGTATTTCTGCTTTCAATTTGACAGTTAAAATTTAAACATGATTTTAATGATTTGCTTTAAGAGAAATTTTGAAAGAATAAATTTTCGAGATTCAAAATTTTTTACAATTGACTGATTATTTCTAAAGAACGATTGATTTTATTAATTTTGAAATCAAAATTAATAAACTAGACAAACAAAAATATAAAGGCCGATCTAAATTAAAACTAAAGTAAAAATGTATGAATTAATAAAACTTATTATAAACAAAACAAATGCTATTAAATTTATCTAAAACAAATCGCGAAAAAGATCAAGGTGCTTATATTCAAAAACGACTTGAAGTGGACTAACCAAGTAAAATGTTGCATTAGTTGTGGAAACCGTATTTTGGGTATGATTGCTAAGATTTACTACTACTACTTTTTTTTGGATAAAACAATTCAAAATAAAATAAAGCCAACAGAAAAAAGTTAAAAAAAATGTTAACTAAAACAAAGTTTCAATTTAATTTATACTTTTTTAAATAAATTATCGAAAAACGAAATGGAAAAACGAATATTAAGTAATGTTCCAAAAATTATCAATTAAATTATCAAGTCTAGAAAATGAAAAAATAAATTCAAATTTTAATAAGCAAACAAACTTACTATAAACAAAACAAAAGCTAGATTACAGATTCTTCTTGATGAATTCTGCACATAATTTCGTGTAAATTCCAATGCCAAATAGTAAAATGAACAATTGATAAGCAGAAACTTTAAACATTTTATTGATCTTTTCATTTCAGCTAAACTGGAAGTAAAATTATATAAAAAATTAAATTAAAAGATATTGCTCTTTTTCAAGATACTTTTTTTCTTTCCGTATTGAATTTATTCTGTGACAAAGCCCATTGCCACCAATATAAATTGCCAAATATCCAAATGTGCTAAACAGACCCTCTTTATTCAACTCAATCAAATTCTGTCGTTTTATTGATACATTTAACAAATACATCCAAAACTCGTTTCTCATCAAAAACAGCTGATAGACTATGCCAATAGCCATCGAAAGCACATAGCATTTAAGAGGGCTTTTTTGGGTTATTGACTCACAAATTGTACCCAAAACCTTGAGGAATTAATATTTTATTTCTCAACCAAAATTAAAAAAAATAGAAAAAAGAACAAAATTTACTTTTACTACAAAAATTGTGAAAAAAAAATTCCAATGAAGTCCATATTCTGCAATATCAACATGATATCCCGTAATAAATACCAAAAATACTCTAACTAGTCCAAGAATTAGCAAAATACTTGATTTTTTGATTGTTTTTTTAATTTTGAGCAAAAGACTCCGATCGGTGTGCTCGAAATCGCTTGAATTTCGAATGAAGCGCATTGAATGACTCAAAATAAAATAGCCCACGCCAATGTCCATCAATGAAAACCCAAAATAAACTGTTTTGGCATATTGAGGCTTGAAAATGCCAAAATCCACAGCAAGAATAGCCACGCTTGTAATAATTATGAGTGAACTTCGAAAATTTGTCACACTGTTTTTAATTATTTTTGAATCAAGATCAGACACTGAATCATTGTCATCAGTGATTGCAATAGGCTCAAGTCTTGTTATCAAGTACCAACAGCATAGAGCCGCACATACAACCAAAACAATTGTGTTCAAATAAAGGTAATGGCTCAATAGAGTAATCGAAAGGATAATTGGTACTTGGTAGCTAACATAATCGATCCAAAACGAAAGCCTTAAAATGTTTTTTTTTTATTTTTCTTCTTTTATTAAATTTTAAAATGAATTTTTGATAGAAATAAATTACCAAAATTGTCTTCTTTGAGATTTGAAAATAGAACTGTATAAAATAATTTTGATTATACCATTGAGAAATTGAATTAGAGTAAAAACAGTAAGAATGAAAAAAAATTCTGGTACTGAACTGTGAAATTTTTCGTTTTCTTTTATTGCTACTTTATACTCTTCTACAGTTTCCTCATAATTTTCCATTATTTATTATTCATTTGATTTAAAATAAAAATTTTAGATTAATAAATGTTTCATCTAAATAACTACTTGTTATCTTTTAAATTTATTGATGCTTTTCAATCAAGATTTTTTGAATCTTAAATTAAAAATATTAATTTTTTTGCTGAAAAACTAAAAACTTATTAGTAAAACCATTAAATAAATTCATTAAGATTTCGTTAAATTAAGTTAATCGAAAATGTTTTATATTTGTTTAAAAATCTTTATTTCAACACTATTATTCATGAAATAGGAAAACCACGAAATAAAATATTTTTCTTGAACTGTAGTAAACTTACTTAATTTTAGCATAAATTTATTGCTTTCGAATTTATAATATTTTTTTGACAACTATCTATCGAATAAAACTTTAAAAATATTTTGGCTTTACCTTTGCTGTGTGTTTTCTTTTCAAAATTATTCCATTCAAATTTTAAGAATTATTATGTATTAAATAAGAACAAAAATTAATTAAATTGAGTAAAAAACAATTTTCTAATACTTTTTGTTAAAATATAGTGTCTACAGGATTAAAATTTTTTTTATAAATTAAATTAAATTAAATTTTTGCATGATATCATATATTTGTCATTATTAGAATCGTATAAACTTCAAAACTGAATCTTAAATAAGTTTCTAGACAAAATTGTTTAATTTTTTCAAAATCAAATAAAATTAAACATTTTATAAAACTGTTGCTATTGATTCTTTAAAATTTTTTTTGACAAAATGCTAGTAACACAAGTTAACAAGCATTTGGTTGAAAATTTTCTATTTTTAGAATCAAATTCATGCCATACACGCTCAAATTTGATTTAATGATTCATTAATTTTTTTCTGATTGAAAATATAATCATAGACTTTACTTTATAAATTTTGCTGAAAACAATAAACAAAAAGTTTTGAAAAAAGAGTATATACAATTTATTGTGATAATTTTACAATAAAAATTACAAAATCTATTTTAAAGAAAAATCCAAATTAAAAGAAAAAATAGTTTGTTCAGCCAAGGTCCATTGAGTTGTTAGCATTCGCGTTCTCACTTAGAGTTCGATTATCTTTGTCACTATTTTCTTCATTTTTCGCTTCATTTATTTTCATTTCGTTCTCTTTAGCTTTACTTTTATTTGGTCGCTTTTTTTCCTCCAATTCCAAATACTCAGGCGCTATAAAAGTAGCTGAGGTACAATTTCTTACTTTATAGATACCAAACAAACGATCACAAAGCTCAAACATATTATTTCTCAAAGAGATAATAATAAATTGAGCATTTTTAGTTCTTTCTTTTATATAATGAGCAATGATAGACACATTTTTAAAGTCTAAGGCAGCGTCTATTTCATCCATGACATAAATTGGCGTCGCCCTGAACTCATGCAGAGCAAAAACCAAAGATAAGGAGCTTAAAGTTTTTTCCCCACCAGACAAGTTTGAAACATTTTTCCATGATTTTTTCGGCGGTCTGACACTCAAAACAATTCCCTCGGTAAACGGATCAAGAGTGTCGACCAGTTCAAGCTCAGCGTCACCTTCAATGGTGACTGTGCGATAGATTTCTTTTAGTTTGAGACGAATTTGGGTAAAGCCAGCCATGAATTCATCCAATCTTTTCTTCCTGAGATCTTCAAAATCATTACAAAGTTTATCACGATGTGCATTCAGCTCATCCAGCTCATTTACTCTTTCCATAAATTTTTTCATCTTAAAAAATCTCAAGTCAAATATTTTGTTAATATTTTTTTTTGTTTAATTTTACTAATTCTTTATAATTTTGGATTGCAGATAAATTTGGACTAAGAGATTTTAAATTTTCTTCTAGTTTACGAATGGTTCTCGTAGCTCCCTCAGTGTCAAAGCCTGTGAAATAATCTTCGTCAAATTTTTCCAATTCTGGTCCTTCATGTAAAGTTGATTCGTTATCGTTGAAAACATTTTTTTCCAAGTCTTTGGTGTTATGAAGCTTCAGGGAGGAAATGGCATGTTCAAAGTGCTTGCACTCTTTTTCCTCCGATTTAAGTTCTTCGTTTGATTTGTCCATTTTGTGCTTTAAATCAATTCTGTCCGCTTCCAATTTTTGAATTTGGTTCTCATTTTGTTTGATTACTTTGGACACTTGTTTTATCTCGGACTCCAGCTCTTCGATTTCTTTCTTGATTGATTCATGCTGTTCGACCAATTCTTTACCATTTTCGTCCATGTTTTCAAGACGGTCTTTGAATTTTTCCAAATTCGTTTCGTTTAGCTCCAAATCCTCTTTTAATGAAACCATTTTTTTTTCGCTATTTACTAAATTACGCTTAGAAGTCTTAATTTCTAATGTTAAATTAGAAATTTGAGCATTTTTTTCGCTAATTTGAGTTTCCAAAATCTTCAAAGTGGCCTTCGGTTCGTCCAGTATTTTTTGACTTATCTCAACTATCATCCTGTGTAACTCGTCATTTTCATCTCTTAATTTTGCGGCTGATTTGTCTGCTTTTTCGAATTCGTTCTTGGAATATTCCAAATTTTCCTCCAACTTTTTTTGCTTGGCTTCATCTCGATTTATCTCTTTTAGTTTTTGGACACAGTTGGCCTCAATTTTTGTGTACTCTTTAACCTGATCTTTGAGAGACGAAACTTCGTTCTTAAGCTTGATTAAATCGTTTTTTGCTTTGTCAATTTTGTGCTTTAGATCATAAGCAGCAGGCTCAAGCTCTTGCTTTCGATGTTGCATATCTCTTAATGCCTCTTGGTCAATTTTTAAAGTATCTTCCATCTTTTTTAGCTGTTCACTCGAGAATTCTTCGGTTATTTTAGAACCCATTCTGCCTTTTGATGGCTGACCACCGCCACTCATTGTTCCAGTCACTTCAATGATTTCACCTTTTAATGTAACCACTCTGTTTCTGGTCTGACCATATGCGATCCTGGTAGCTTGATCCAAGTCATTAGCAACCAAAGTATTGCGCAGTCCAAAATAAAAGGCTGTAAGGAATTTTTGGTCGTTCACTTTAATTAAATCTACTAGTCGAGGAACATTTTCTGGTCTTAAAAAATTAATTCAAAAAAATTCTATCAATCATTAGAATTCTCACGTTGTTATCTTTCGGTTGACGTAATCTCTCCATTTTTCTTGCTTGTCCAAAGCGATAAAATGAGCTGAACCTACACTGTTTGTCTTTAGATATTCAACACATTTTTGAGCTGTATCAATATTGTCTACCACTATGCTATCAAGGGCCCCACAAGCAGTCGATACAGCAATATCAAATTTTTGATCAATGGCACCCAAGTCACCCTAAATATTTTTTAATTTTCAAAATATTTTCAATTAATTTTTCAAACCATATGTTTTTTAAAGAAATAAATTTGATTGTTCAATTGTTTTGTTTTAAATTGAATGACTGAAAAATTTATATAACTGAAGTATTTTTTAAAATTCATTCAAATAAAAATTAAATTTAGATGATTAAATCAATTTAAAATAATTATATTAATAATTTTGCACACAATCAAGCACTTAATAAAACATAAGTAGAACTACAATATTTTTTCTAATTTTTATCAGATATAAAGTTTATCTTGACCAAAAACAAAAAAATTTAACAGAAAAATATTAATATAAAGTGAATTTACAATAAATAATGTTTTGCTACTAAAAAATAATATTTTAACAAACATAAATTGATTTCCTAAATTTATTGTGTATTTAAAAATCAAAATGAAATTAATAATCACAATTAATTCAAGAATCAAAATTAATAATAGAGATAATTTATTTTTCCTATAAAAAAAATAACTAGAATTGTTATGGATGAGGTATTTTACGCATCAATAAAAACTTAATTTAAAAATGAAAATAGTTCAACAAAAATAAATTAAGGCGCAATTAAGTTTTTCTTTTTTTAACTTTTGCAGCATAATAAGCAAAGTAAAAAAATTATCAAATACTAAAAATTATAAATCAAAAATAAAATCTTTGTCAAATTTCGGAAACTTGTTGAAATTGAAATAAAAAAAAAACATTTCTTCTAAATTTCAATTTGCATGGAAATGATTTTAAATTATTTCAGTTTTTTGAGTCGAACTTAGTTAATTTTAGTAGTTAATATTAAATTTTAAACACTTAGCTACTTAAGAAAAGAAAACAAAATTTGAACTGGACAAATTCTAAATAAAAATAGAAAAAATAAATACCAATCTTCCATGAATGCCGGGAATTTTTCCTTCTGACTTCAATCTCATTAAAAATGACAAGACTCTGCTTTGATTTCGATTCGAAGAAAAAGAGCTTTGCGCTTCCGTAAATTTAATTCTGTTTTTGTTCACAGTCTCTGCAAGTTGTTTTTCTTTTAAAGATATTTGATTTAATTCTTCAGTAATCGATTTTAATTCTTGCTCAAATTTGGGAATAGTTCTTTTGTCTAACTCAATCGAAATTCTAAAAATCAAATTAAAAAATTTGTAAACAAAGATTTTCTCCTTACTTTTCTTTTTCGCCCGACTGAATCATTAATTCCTCTAGTTTTTTTTTCACTTCTTCCAATTTATTATTTTCATAATTTTCATTGTTCAAATAAACATCAAGTTCCGATTGAGCAATGTCCATTTTTGACTTGGCCTCATTTGCTATTGTTTGTAAGTCAGCCAATTTATCTTGAAGTGAGTTTTTTTTCTCTTGATATTTCTTAGTCTCTTTATTAACTTGATCCATTTTAAATTCTAGGAGTCTATTAGCTGGCTCGAGCTTTTCCTCCAAATCAGCAACCTCTTCTTTAAGTTCATCAATTTTTTTTTCATTATTATCAGGAATTTCTTTAAGATTCTCAATCTAGAAAATTCGTTCTTATTATAAATCTTAAAAAATTTGATCAATATACTTTTTCTTCTTCATGTGTTAAATTTTTTTGTATTTTTTTAATATTTTCTTTTGCATGTTTTATGCCTTCTCTGATTTCAACATCTTCTTTTTCAAAATCTTCAAAATTTTTTTTCAATTTTTCGCTTAGTTTTGATTTTTTGTCGAATTCTCTAATTTAAAATTTAGATTAATAAAGCTGAACTCATTTAAGAAAGCAATGTTAATGGGGTAAAAAAAATTTAATTCATTTTTCTACATTCAATTAATAAAATTAATAAATAACTTTAAAATTTATTTTACTATGAAAATTGGATTTAAAAATACAACATATGTTAGGTTTACTAACATGTTATTACAAGTCATGATAACTTATAAAATCAGTTATCTCCTTTTTTTAATTTTTAGGGAACCTTATAAATAAATAAAAAAAATTAGTGAATAGATTTTTTATATTTTTTCATCAGGCTTTCTAATTTTGAAAGTGAATTTAGGGTAAGATTTTTATAATAGGATAGTTATATGGTTTAGATTTTATAATATGATTTATATGATACAGAATTTTAGATTATATCTTTATCAAAAAAAAACACTATAGAGTCTTTAAAAAAATTTAATAAAATAAAAATTAATTAATTTTTTTTTCCAAAACCGGTATCAGCTGATATCAGATTCAATAATATTTTTTTAAAATAAAAAATGATGAGTAGTCAATTAAGCAATAATAATCATGACGATTTTTTTGAAAAAATGATAGAAAATTTGTTCGAAAGCAGGCGTCTATGCAGTTGGTTCACAGTTTCGATCTTAAATGAGAGATGGTAGGTTTAATCATTATTGTAGAAGATCAGGTATTTAACATCAGGTACCACCATCAAAAGAATATTTTTAAATAGAATTAAGATAGTAAATGTATACTATGCAACAAGACCGAAGAGTCCACAAGTCATTTTGTTGCCAGTTGTACTGACACTTGCACCATTTGAATATCAGCTGATACCGATTTTGGAAAAAAAATGGTTATATTTTTTCTATTTTTAATTATTGATTTTTTATCTTTTTGCAAATTTAAAAATTTTATAAGCTGACAGCAAATGATATCATCTGATACCTGATATCATTTGCTGTCAGCTAATATAATCTGATATCACATGACATCAGCTGAAGGCTGTTTCAAACCTAATGCCGGCACTGTGATATAAAATTATTTTATTAATCAAATTATTGAAAAATCAGACAGATATTAAGCAATAAAAAAATAAAGAAAATTGTCAAAGTCACCATAACTCCATGCTAGGAACAAAAACCAATCTAACCAACCTCCTAAAAACGATTGACTTCTCTGAAAAATCCATGTAAAAAACAAATCAGTTTATTTTTAATTATTGATTTTTCATGATTTTATAATCTCGATACTGCACCATTTTTACTTATTTTTTTTATTTTTTTTAATTACGTAAATAAACTTTAAAATTTTAATTTATATTTATAAGTTCGCTAAAACAGCAAAAGCTGGAGAAATTCAATAAATTATTTATTAAAAAAAAAATTCAAGAATGATTCATACATAACGATTTTACAATGAAGCAACGATATTTAAAAATTTTATTTTAGTGTTTTAATATAGAATCTTAATCAACAACAAATTTAAAAAAAAAAACAGCATTTAACATAATTACTAAACAGTTTTTAGTAGAAAATATGAAAAAGTCTTTTGAAGAATTTATCAACTTAAAGACTGCAATAAAGTTGAACTAAATACCATGAAATATTTTTGTAAATTTTCCATGGATATTCCTCTCTTTATTAACTTTAAATGATTAATTTAGAAAAATGAACAATTTTTTCATAAGCATTAAAGAGGCAGAACAAAAACTTCGAAGAATAAAAAAGTTGATTAATGTGTCCGAAATTCATTAGCTAGTAAGCGTTCTAATTATGATAAAATTTTGTAATTAAACAATATTTTATCCGAAGTAATAGCTTCGTGTTCTTTTAATGATTAATAATTAATGATTTTCGAAATTTAAAAAATATTAACTAATTGTTAATAATCAAGAAAAAATAATTTTTATTTTCTTGATATAACAATTAAAAGAAATATAATTTTTTCAAAGAACGACTTTAATTTAAAAATTTTAAAAGTTTTTACTTTTTTCTTAAATTGCACTCTGTTACATGGGTTTCATTTTCCAAACTTAGTTGCTTCAGTTTTTCATTAAGATCCTGAAATTCGTTTGACATTTCTTCGCATGCATTTCTACGCTCATTGATTTCTTGTTTTTTTTGGTATCTATAAGAAATTGAGACTCAAATTTTTTAGTTTAATTTTTTAATCTATAATTTTTTACATTTTTGCTTGGTAGCATTTATTTTTAGCTTCTATGAGTTCATTTTCAAGCTTCAGATAGTTAACCGCGTCATTCTTCGGTCCCTCTAAGTTATTTTTATCTTTTTGCAAATTTTGAACTCGATTGGATTTTTCGGTGCGAATTTCATTGACTTTTTCAATTTCGTGATTTACTTCCTCGAGCATGGGCTTATATTTTATAGTGCCAATAATATCTTCTAGATATTCCAGCAGACCCTCATCATGTTCATTGGCAGCCTTCGGTTTCAAAAGTGATATTTGCTCCACTTCTCCTTGTAAGATCAAAAATCTATTATGATCAAGATCTACATTATTCTCTCTAAGTAAACTAGACACTTCTTTATATTGAACCTTTTGTTCATTTATATAATATTCTGAGGTATTGTCTTTATATGCAGTTCTTTTAATTGTGAAATCTGAATTGGCAACCACTTCAAACTTACTCGGAGCCTTGTTCATATGAAATAGATTTGAATTTAAGATTTTTTTAAAAAAATTACTGTTTCTTTAATTTTACGGAAAAATATTGTCACACTGCACGAATTTACATTCGAGTGCTGATCACTGTTGTGAATTAGAACACTTAATTTTTTGGTTCTTATTTTCTGGGCTCGGAATCCAAAGACAAAAAGAAGAGAATCAATGACGTTAGACTTTCCACTGCCATTAGGTCCGATTACAGCGTTAAAACTCTTAATTTTTATGTATTACTCAATTGATGAATGCTGAAGATGGAAATTACTTGATGAAATGGACCCAATATGTTTTTTCCGTAATATGATTTGAAATTTTCTATCTCTATATAGTTGATTACTAATGTCATTTTTACTTTATCATTAGTTACAATCAAAAAACTTGTTGCTTTTACAATTTTGAATTAAATTTAAAAAAAAAACCTTCAACTTTATAAATTTTGTTCAAGATGTAGCTCTAGTTTGTCTTGAGCAAAAATATGAATTTTAAAATTAGAATTGCCGAACAATTTTAACTCAATAACAAAAAATTCTTCCTCAAATTTTTTTTTATTAATTATTTAAATTTTTAAATATAGAATGAAAATTTTTCAATAAATTTAATTGAATTTATCTCGCAAATAGTTGATTAACAATGTCATTTTTACTTTATCATTAGTTACAATCAAAAAACTTGTTGCTTTTACAAAAAATATTGAATCTATTGAATTTTGGAAAAGCAATCCTATTCTTTTCAAATTTGTAAAAAAATATTTGCTATTCCGGCAACAACTGTTTTCAGCAGGTGGAAACACTATCAAATAACGAAGGAATATACTCAAACCTGATAATGTAGATAAGATTTAGAGATAATTTAGTTCTAACAGATGAGGATTAAGAACCCCTTGTTATCATTATTATTATTAAGCAAATTAAGCTTAAAAATTAAGCATTTTGCATAACAAGATTATCTCTTTTAGAAAAAAATTTATTAAAGTTTTTTTGAATTGAAATGATAAAATTAAAACGAACTTCACAACCTAAATATTAAAAAGGTTTTTGAAAGTAAAAAACTTATTTTTTTAAAAATTCTTACATTAGACTCCTTTTAAATGAATTAGTTTTAAATGTAAAAAAAATATATTCATTGTTTTTTATCAGCATTATTTATTTAAAAATTTAAATTATCTAGATTTCTTTAATTGAATTGAGCAAAATTATACAATTAATCATGGTTAAATTATTCAAAGCATTTTAATATTAAAAAATTAAAAAAAAAATTAATTAAATTTTAATTTTATTAAAAAAGTTGCTATTAAATTCATTTATTGATTCTAAAGATTTGAATGTTGGATTTTTTCAGTCTAAGTCTCATAGATAAATTGAAAAAAGATTTAAAAAAAAAAAAAGGATAAGAAAATTTAAAAGACAATTAAATTTATATTTTAAAATGAAATAAAAATTCTTTTTTTAAATAGATAAAAATAAATTTAAAATCTAAAGGACCTCTTTAATTTAAAGAAAATTTGGCATCAGTTCAACCGGAAATTAAAATTAAGAATAAATGGAGAATGTGTTGAAAAAGAAATCGTTTTAGTCAATCGTTTTATTATCTTCTTTAGCCAAGGTCTAAAGAAATTATTTAAAGTTAAATTTTCTAATATATTTGTGGTTGGAATACAAATTTTTTATTTATAAATAAATATATACGAATTGAATAATACAATTTTTTTAACTAAACTATTTTTTAAATTTTTTTTTCAATTAAATTTTAAATAATTCAGAGTCGAAAATATGAAATCACAACAGTAGTATAATGCCTTCAAATTTAAAATTCTAATAAAATTATTCTCAAATATACTTTAAAAACAACCCAAATATCAAGTTAAAATAAAAATAACATCGATTTGTCAAAAATAATGATTACAATTTTATCAAATATATGATATTTTTTTATTTTAGTTGATCAAAATTATTAGATGCCTGAATAAAAATTATTTATTTCTCATTAAACCACATTTTCTTACTCCAATATCCTCCAAAAGCATAAATGGCCCAATAATTGCCTCCATGTCCTTTCTCCAGTCACTGCTAGTTTCTAGTTGTTCATCTGTTTGCTTGAGAGCAAGGGTATCTTTGTCAAGTTTTTTCTCGAGAAATTTTGGCGCCTCATAACAGTCTTCTGCCAATGTATCATGAAAGATTTTCTTCAAATAGTCTCTGTAATCCAAAATGTAAATTTTTAGTCCTTCTGAGCTAAAATATCGTTCAACGCCAATTCCTAAATGTAAAATATTATTTTTAAATACTCACATATCCAACTAAATCTCTAACCAATGCATTCAGATTCCTTTGTCCACTCTGAATTCGGCTGAACCAAAAGACGTACAATTCCACCAAAAAGTTTGTTTTCTAGAAAATCTCCAGCTTCAACAAAATCAGATGGAGAATTGAGAATTCCTTTCCATCTCAAAACTAAATGAGCAATTTCATGAATAAGTAGTATTCCCATGTAAATTACCAGAAATTGTTGTTCTTTAGAATCAGATTGATTAGTTTTCTTTAAAAAATCTAATCTTTGTCTGAACATTTCGTTAAAATAAATATTTTTTGCATTCTTTGCTCGCTCAGTCCAAGCCATTTTATGGCCCTTGGTAGCCTCTTCATTTGGAACACTATAAGTTATTCTAACTAGTCTGATATTTTTAGTACATTGATCAAAATCAATTCGAAAAATTCTCTCTAATACATTTTTGACAGCATTTGTGTTCAAAAATTTATTTGCTATTCTAATTGATTGTTTGATATTTTCATCTTGACTTGAATCGAGAAAAAATTGCAGTTCCATAATCACTTGATATTTTTAGGATTTAATTTTTTAAGTATTAAAATAGTTTTAACTTTCCTATTTTGAAAACAAAATTAGCGTACATGCTTAGAGTATATATAAATAGTTTTATTTTGAAATTGTAATTATTATTCAAATAAATTTTTCGTTATTCTAGTCAAGTACGAAGGAGGCTTCACTGAGAGATAAATATCTTACCGAATTAATTTTTTTAATTAAAATTCTAAAAAATAAATTTAAATTTTTCAATAAATTTAATTGAATTTATCTCGCAAACAAAGCTTTGTATTATTTTTATTTAAATTAATGATGTGACTGTTCATTGCCAATTAATCTCACTGCAAAAATTTTATTTGGCAAACAAAATCGATTCTTTTAGATAAAATTGCTTTTGTGTAAGAATTGAAAAATTTGAAAAATTAAAAAAAAGATTTAATATTTAACAAACAAGCTTTTTTCTTTTTGTAAATTATTTTTAAAATTAAGAGCGTGGATACAAAATGAGATTAAACTTTTAAAAAACTATTTTCCTTTCTCTACTTTTTGTACTTAATGGTAATTTTTATTTATTTGACCCTGTTCCTTTTTTTAATTTTTAGTTATTTTAATCATTAAATAAAAAATTTGACGGGGTTCGGGGCGGGGCCCTAGTTTTGGGATTCGGGTATGCTGAAGTAAGAGAAATATTAGTTAAATTTTAAAATTATTATTTAAACTATTGATTAATAAAAATCTTCTTTTTAATTATCAAAAAGTCCAAAAAGAAAAGAAAGGATTTTTACTTTATTATTCTCATTTTGATTCTCATTGTCTATACCTCATGAAATAATAACTTTAAAATGATTTTCTTAAATTTTTTTTTTATAAAGGGCAAAGAAGAAATTTTGATTATCAGGGAATAGCTGACTATAAAAAGAGTAATGGAGTTAACCATATTAATCAATTTTGCCCTCATCTCATTAACATTTCGTACTAAAGTGAAAACCTTGTGACAAAAGAGGTGACAAATTTTGAATTTTTACACCTTATTATTATTCAATTTTAAATATCATAAAAAAATGAAATCCGGTAAGGTAATCTTACAATTTACAATTAATAATATGATTCATAAATAGTTGTAGTAAGTTTTCATTAATTTTAGATAATATTATCAAATTAATGTCTAAATAATAAGATAAATTTAATCAGAATTAAATTTTATTGAAATAATTTTTATTTTTGATAATTCTTTCTTTTAATTTGTATTTCAATTTTTTTCAAACGTACATTATAATCAATTCATTTTCCATCAATAAAGATTGGCCGTTAACACTTCTAACCATAAATTTTATTAAAAATACCATAAATTTATTAAAGTTTACCATAAAATTATTAAATTATAATAAAATAAAAGAAAATACAACAAATTTATTAAAAAAATATCAAATTCATTAAAGATTAATCAGATTCATTAGAAAAATAATAAACTCATTTTTTTTTGTTTACATTTGTTTATTGCGCAATAATAATACAATTCTTTTTGTAAAGGCTTGCCGCAAGTATCACATAATTTACTAACACTGTCATCAAATCTTGGTCGCTTGGAAGTATCATCTTGAGATGTTAAGTCATCATCGAAAATGGCATTTATTTATTTATTTATTTGTTAACTGTACCGAGCTAAAGCTCCTTCAGAATAAAAAAAAAAATAAAAAATTAAGTTAAGTAAAATTAAAAATTAATAAAAGTTAAGTAAAATAAAATCAAAAAATAAGGAAAAAAAAAAAAAAATAAAAATAAAGTTTGTAAGAGTTAATAGATATAAAAAAGATATATGATAAAGAGAGTTTTAGAGGCATTTTCTTCAGGTTCTTTAATTAGGTCAGAAGCTTGAACTTCTAGGCTCTTTACAGTTTTAGAAGGAGGGCCTCTTTTTTTATTATTATGTATTGGTAAATCCAAACCAATCGAGCTGAAATCTAACATCTGAAGTCTAAATGCACATGAAATAACGTTTAATCAATTAATTTATCTTAAAAGTGTAAATCTAATGAGTTTCTTAATTCTAATGAACCAATTAATGTTCTTTTTATTCAAATTAAGGTTGTTTTAATCAATTTAGGATAATTTTCTATTTTCTATTACATTTTTATTCAATTTGATAAATAACTGTTAAGTTTATTCTATTTTTAATAAATTTATGGAAACTTTATTATATTTATGGTCATTTTTAATAAATTTATGGGTATAGATTATATTACGCGATAAAGATTTAAGATCCAGACGTGCCTTTTGAACAAATTTAAGAATATCCAATTCAAACAAAAACAGTTGTTATAACAACTTAAATTATTTTAATTCAAAGTTTAAATGCAAATATTTAAACATCGTGAAAATTTTAACCTCAGTATAACCATTTTAAAGCTGAAAAGTATTTTGTATATTTATTTGTTATAAAAAAGTAGATTATTTTAAATATTTAATTTAAAAACTTGATATCGAGTATAATTTTTATGTTGCCTAATCAATTTTCTTTGCTATCTTTGCTTAACCAAAATCTGGTTGTTCAAAAAATTCAAAGTAATTAAAATTTTTTTCTTCTCAAGTATAATTAATAATCTAATGTAAAGTTAGCTACTAAGATTTTTTAAATTTAGTTTTTAAAGATTGAAAAAAAAATGTTTTGATTTAAATTCAGAAATTGAGCAATAATTTACGAATCATTTAAATAATCATCGTTTTATCTAAGATCATCATCATAATTTAAATCATTTGGAATTTTTTCAAGTATTAGACCAGGTCTCGTACCTTCGTCCTATCGCGTGAAGTGATTCAACTTTAACCACTGAGCTAAATTCATTTTATTATTTGTTTAGTTAAAAAATTGTTTTAAATAAATTTTCTAAAAAGAACATTTCTATTTTTTGTTTCTATTTCCCCAAAATTCCATAATGACTCGAACAAATTCATTCGAAGACCATCTTCCAACTAAAATATCCACTTCTTTTTTATTAGTTTGTATCAAGAGCTCTTTATCACCATCTCTCATTAATTTTCTCGACTCTAATAGACTCTTTTCATTTAAGTAGAATTATTCATCAAAATTAATATTCAAAAAGTTTACTTCACGAGGTAGCTTAGAGAATTCCTCGATTTTTTTCCAAACTTGAGTCTGAAATTCGTCATGAGCTATTACTTCAGTGACCAAATTTCTTTCAAAGGCTTCTTGAGCAGTCAATTTTCGGTTGAACAAGAGAAATTCGGATGCTTTAACTGGACCCATTAGTCTAGGAAAGGTGTATGAAGAACAAGCTTCAGGTGATTGTGCAATTTTAGTAAAAGGTGCATTGAATGTTGCTTTATCAGATGCAAAAACGTAATCGAAAAGACCCATTAATGTAACAGAAATTCCAACAGCGGGGCCATTAACCACAGCAACAAGAGGTTTCGAAAAATTTATAAACGAATTCACAAAGTTTCTTTTTAAAAATCAAAATTAAAAATAATTAAATTTTTTTTTTTAATTTTGATCTACTCTAATAAAATTCCACCTTCTTTGGCTGCCTTTTTGATATCACTCATTGCAGAAGGAGTACTGAAGTTTGTCAAGTCATTACCAGAGCAATAATAATCACCAGCTCCAGTAATACAAACCATTAGAATATTTGGATTATTCTCAGCTTCTGACAACGCTTCAATTAACTCATTATACATCTTTAATAATAAATTTAAATTTACTGATTGTTAAAAAAGTTTCATCTCATATTTACTTTAATAGTAATAGCATTTAATTTTGTTGGTCTGTTCAAAACTATCTTATAAACATTATTAAATTCAATAGATGTTTGAATATCTTGAAATTTTTTTGTATCAGATAAAGCTTCATTCGTTTCACCTTTTTGTGATTTAACAAGTTCATTAATCAATTTAATATACTCCTTCTCTGCATCTAACTAAATCCAAGTTAACTCATAAAAATTATTATTATTGATGCTTACACTGGACAAAGATTTTATTTCAGACCAAGCATTCCATTTCGCTCGATTGACAAAATCTACCATACTTGGCTTTGGAGTGTCGCAAGCTCCTACGGTTGCCTTTAATAAAATAACAAATTGAACAGTATGACATATCTCTATAATTTACTTGTTTAAATAAAGCGTAAATTTTTAGCTTTACGTCACTTCCAGGATCCTCTTTTAGTAAAGATAATTTGGTTTTGGCATCTTCAAATTCTTTGGTAACAAGAGCAGATTTTGATAAATGCAAATTTCTACTCAGGAATGGTTTGAAGAATAATTTATTTTCAAATTATATAAGGACCTACTTTTCGAATAAGCCAAGAGTTCTAGGAATCCTTTTAAATATAGAGATAGTATTTTTTTGAAAAAACATTTTTCTGCGTTAAAAAATTAGAATTTGATCTTTGATTAGAAAAAAATTTTAATATTTTTCTAAATAATTCAAACCAAGCTAGAAGAAAAAAATTATTTTGACAAAATAAATTTTTATAAGAAATAGCTTAACTTTTTATTCATTTTTATTGCTTGTTGTATATTAAAATTAAATTGAATGAGCTCATCGAATAATAAAAGCAAAGTAACGAATAGATTACTAAGATTTTATCTTTACCAAGGTCAACGTTGGTCAAACTTTGCAGCAAGGACTCAGAAATTAGAGTTATAGATATTCTAGAGTAGTGCATTTTGCGGAGATTTTGCACATCATTAGACTACTTTGACAAATGATGCAACTATATATGTAACACCATGTTTCATTCACAGACTAATTTTGATCTTATAGAAAAAAGTTAAATATTCAATTTTTATCATTCTTTCTGTTCTTTGGTACTGAACTTGACATAGCCCAAATGTCCAAAAATTGGTATAACCTTTGATTACTTGGAGTCTCATTTTTGATTCACTGTTGTAGAAGAATTTTAATGTTTACCTTTGTATTAGGAACGCAAAAATGAATAATCATTGCTCTGTTCTCATTCCGAAATTCTCCTTCTCTCCAAGTAAAAACTAGGACTAATTTTAAAGCATTATCCTAAAGTTATGCTAGCAATTTAAGCTTTCAAAAAATTTAATGACAATTTTAAGCATTTCTAATTTAAAAATAATTTGACCAAAATGTCTCCTGAATTTGAAAAAGCCAAAAATTTGGTAAATAACCTTAAAAATGAGCCCGACAATGATACCAAGCTTAAGCTCTATGCTTTTTTTAAACAAGTTTTGATTTTTATTCTCATGAAATATTAAAAATAAAAAAATTCAAAAGGCTACAAAGGGTAAATGCAATACCTCAAAACCTGGTATGCTAGATATTGTTGCTAGATCCAAATGGAATGCTTGGAACGAGCTAAAAAACATGTCACAAGTAAACATTCATTCGTTTTGATTTAATCAACAAATTTTTTAAAAAGGATGATGCCAAAAATTCTTATATTACTTTAGTAAATCAGCTTTATACTTCAGAAAACCCTAAAGATGAAAGCTCATCTAAAAATGATGCAAAATTTACAAATATATTAACTTCAATCGAATTTGGCAATGTATATAAAATTGTATTCAATAGACCAGGAAAAAAGAACGCATTTTTGGATAAAGTAATTCTTTGCAGTTTGAAATAGATTTTTTATATAATTTTCACAGATGTATTTGGAAATAATTTCAGCATTACAGGAAGCAGAAACTAATCCTGATGTTAAAATGTGTGTTATCACTGGTGCTGGTGATTATTTCAGCTCTGGAAATGATCTTTCGAATTATTTAAAAGAATCCAAAGAGCCAGAAAAAACAATTCGACAAGGTTGCAAATTAGTCGAAGATTATGTTAACGCATTCATAAATTTTTCCAAGCCATTAGTTGCGTTGGTAAATGGTCCAGCAATCGGGATTAGTTTTACTGTTCTTGGTTTGTTTGATTTAGTATTTTGCAGTGATAGAGCATTTTTTTATGCTCCATTTACTCGTTCAGCTCTTGTACCTGAAGGTTGTTCCTCATTTACTTTTCCTCGACTGATGGGCCATACAAAAGTATTTTTAAAATAGGGGAATTATTTTTTTAAATAATGTTCTTTAGGCTTCGGAAGTTCTTTTGTTTAATAGAAAATTAAATGCTCAGGAAGCTCATGAACGAAATTTGGTGAACCACGTTTTTCCCCATGCTCAAATTGATGAGCTTTCCAAGAAAAAACTTGAAGAGTTTTCAAAATTGAACCTTGATGTAATTAACTCTATTTTATGATTAGTCAAACAAGATTTATTTATTTAAAAAAATATTTTTTTAAAGTCACTAATTGAATCAAAAAAATGTTTGAGAGCTCAAATTCGAGACGAACTAATGAAAACTAATCAAAATGAAATGAAAATGCTAGAAAAAAGGCTTTTGTCGGGAGATTTTATGGAATCAGTGATGTCTTTTATGACAAAAAAGCCAAAGCTCTAATAGGATGAAAATTTTTTAAATTTATTGATTTATCTAATAAAAATTTCATTTATTTGAAACTAATTCCTTTTTTCACTTCTGCAGATTTGTGAGTTCCATCACAAAAAGGTCTGTCATTTGATTGTTTACAATTGCAGAACCAAACATCCTTGGTGTCATCAGCTACATACTTTATAGGTCTGTATTTAGGTTGCTTTTTGACAAGATGAGTTGTCCAAAGCATTTTATGTGTTGAATCACAAAATGGCTAAATATCAGTATTAAAAATTTTGAAAATTAAATTTTAAAAATTTCATACTTGATTATTACTGTAACCACATGTACAGAAAGAGTACACTTTTCCTTTTTCAACTTTGAATTTAAAGGGAATTTTTTCGTAGATTCGTCCTTTAGGAGGACCCTCTAAAGAGTATTCATCTGGAAAAAGAGGTGCTTCGGGATGTGGCCTAATGTTGAGAATTTTTTTGATGTAGTCGTTTTCTTCATTTTTGGCACTTGTAGCATAATCCTCATTACCATCTATTGTTGGCGGATAGCTTAAATTTTTAATCACTATTCTAGATTGATATCTGTAACGATTCGCAATTGATTGCTTTTATTTTATTACAAAAAATAGTTGAGATTATTTTTCTTAAATAGCTTAGTTACTTTTTGGTAATAATTTTTGAAGCTGTGGGCAGCATCTTGAAAAACTGCATTTTTACGAATCAAAATATTCATTTTTTAATTAAAAAAATATTTAAAAAAAATTAAACAAAGCTTAAATAATTATTTTAGCATTACATTTATTCACTAATATTTTTAAGTCCTAAGAATCAGTTCAGAACTATATTTCCAAAATGTGATTAAATTTTAATTGATAATAAAAATCACTCATTTTCTCAAATGCTTAGAGAACAAGATTAAAAAGAGCTAAATTGAAATAAGTATCTTAAAAAAGCATTAATTAGCTTTGATTTTTGAAAGTTTTTTATTTAAAAAATAATCTAAAATATGGTAAAAAGATAAAAATATACTAACTGTTTCCTAGAAAATATTAAACGAAAAACTAAAAGAGCATTTAATTTCCACGATTAATGGAAATTTGAAGAATTCAGATGTACCGAATTTTATAATCTTAATAATTAAAAAGCATTAATTCATATTTTTAAAAAATATTGTGAAATAGTTTTCAATAAAAAATGAAGTCCGGAGAACAAAATTTGATTAAAAAATTTAAAATTTAAATTTTCAAAAACAACAAAATCGACTAATCTTTTTCGCTCTTTAAATGAATAATAAGAACAATCTAAAGAATGTTCTTTTAAAAAAATTATTTCTTAATATGATTTAAAGTAAATTCATCCCGTTTTTTTTATCCCGAAAAATTATCCTATTGAAATTTATCTCGTTTTAAAAATAAGAAATAATTTTTGATAAATTAAAAAATTATCCATAAGATTTTTACACAAAACTTTTGCTTTGAAATTAGTTGAGAAAATTTTTCTTTTTTTTATTTGTGTAGGTTAAACTTCATGTTTCACATTTCTTTTTATTTCACTTATTTAAATTTAACACCAAAATGAAGTAATGTTTGGCATGAATGTCCAGGTCTAAAACCATGCTGAGCAGTAACTATTAGATTGAGATTTAATAAACGATTTTCTAAACATTTTTGCATTAGAAAACAGAACTGAAATAGCTCTATAATTATTAATGTCCGACCTATTCCTTTTATTTTTGTACAAAGGACTTACAATTTCTAGTTTCCAATCTTCTGGGATACTTTTTGACTTTATGTAAAAATTGATGTAGCAAAGGTACAAAAATATCAGGGAAACTTTTTAAAAATCCCTGAATGAATTTCAATAGATCCAGGTCAGCTAGAAGATGGCAAATCATTAAGGGTTTTTTTAATTTCAAAAAATGAAATACCTGGAATTACTAGGGAATTATTTAACATCAATTCCCTTGATGTCTCAAAGATGAATTTGGAAAAGTCATTTTCACCGGACAAACAAAACGATTTAATAGATGGAAAGCAACTGTTATAAACATCTCTATTTGATCAACGTTGTTTGATGCTTTGGAATCATTCCAAAATCGGTCTTCCGGAGAGCTGTCAAAATCAGCATATCCTCTTGCTTGGTTGATATTGCTTTTCTTTAAGCTTTGTTAATCGACAACAAGATTCAAAAGCAGAAACGATATTGTCTTTAATAAAATTCCAAAAACGAGAAAATTTTACTATTTGCCTCATTAAATAGTTTCTTTGTAAAGATATCTAAAGGTTATTCTAAGGGGTTAATTAAGTTTGCTAAAAACTAACCATTTTACCCCAAAATAAACCCGTAAAGTCAATTGTTTAAAACTTGTACCATTCTTGATCTAAATTTGTCATCTATTTTATACATTTTAGTTATACCCCATTTTGAAAAAAAATTTAATTTTATTCGAGGAAAAATTATAAAATGAACACAAATTTTTTGAAAATAAGAGCACAAAATTTTATGAAAATAAGAGCACAAAATCCAAGGTAAAAGGATATAATATTTGACAAAAAAGTGAATATCGGGGTAACCAAGTTAATTTCTGCCGCTAAGCTGACAAAAATTTGAAAATGCGATTAACTTTATTAACCACTTTAGCCCTCATCCATTAATCCATCGATGACTAAATAGGTAAAGAATGAAAACCTAGGAGAAAAACTTGATTTTAAAATTTTGAGTTTTTACATTTATTTTATGCTATAATTAAGCTTCAATTTTAATTGTCAAAAAAGTAGGTCGTTTAGTTAATCTTAAAAAAACATTTTTAAAAAATTTTAATTTTTTCATTTAGATTGAGCATTAAAATTTAAAAAAAAATTGAAGTTTTTTTGAGAAAAATATGATCTTGGATTTACGTAATCCCGACAAACAAAAAGCAAAATTTTTTTAATATAAATTAAAAAATGCCACTATATATCTTAGAAAAATTTGAAAAATTATTTATTTTTTTAATAAATTCCACACTTTTAATGATTTTCTTAAGATATTTAAGTTTTTATCATTTGAATTTCAAATTTTAAAGATTTATTTGTTAAACTTCTTTTATTTTGAGAATTTTGCTTTTAAAGGAATTATTTAGCATATATAGTTTTGGAACCATTTGAAATGGTTTAAGGGACCTGTTATTTAAAATATTAAGTTAAATTACAAAAAATTGTTTAGTTATTTATTAGAAAATTATGAATAAAATAAGATTGAGCTTTAAATAGGAATGCGTTAAATCTTTAATCAATGGATAAGTAAAAGATAACTAATAAATTTTTATATCAAGAATCATTTTCATCAATATCATTATTTAAAATATTATCGCTTAAACTTAGAATAGAAATATCCGAAGACTTGACATTTGATTCAATCTTTTCTTTATTTAATCTTGAAAAATGCTTTTTGAGTCCAAATCCAATTGATGATTTGCTTTTGGAAACCAAGCTTTTTTTCTTGATGCTCACCGGACTTGTTTGTTCCGAGTCGATTTTGGTATCAATCTCTGACTTCTTATTATTGATATTAGAGGGCGTACTTGGTAAGGATTTTTTTTCTATAAATTTTGTTCCAAACAATTTTAAAAAAGTCATTTTTTCGTGTTCTTCAATTTGCGAGTCTGTCAACTGCTGCTGTGAGTTTGATCGTCTATTACGGTTAATTAGATTATTAACTGGTTGTATCGGAATTTTTATTAATTTATGCTTTATTGCTTGGGATAAAAGAGCTTTTTTTACATGAGATTTTAAAGCATTAATCAAATCAAGCCAAGTCCAAGTTTGGTCATGTACTTCAAATAGTGGAAATAAAAGACAAACATTGTTCAGGTCTTTAATATTTTTCTTATCTAAACTTGATCCTTTGTAAGTCACCAATAGCTGTATTTCAGGTATTTTGATACATAAGAATGTATTATTATTAGCCGAGCGTTGCTTCATTATTTCAATGTCATCGTCATGAAGGTGAATATTGGAATTATTGTCTTGATTTTTATTTCTATTAGGATTAACGGAATTGCTTGAATTTGATATTAGTATATTTGGAGAAGACATTATTATGTTGTTTCCTTTTAGAGACGATTGACTTGGTCTTTTATGATGACCAAGAATGTTTTTCAAACCTGCTGGACTGTGAACTTTGGGAAGCATGCTATTTTCGGTAATTTGATTGCCACTCACCCGTAAATGATTCACGTTTTGGCTGTTTGGTTGCGGATTAGTGTTTTGAAAGGATTCTAATAAAAAAACTTATTAATAATTTATATATGATTTATTTTTAATTTCGAATATATATGATTTATCAATCCTTTAAATTGGAAACTTCAAAATGCTGAAACATAAACTTTATTTTATTTGAAACTTTTTATTTTGTTCAAAAACGGTTCAAAAATACAAAATAATTTTTAAGCTCAAATCCTTTTTTCTTTATCAATATTAATTCATCTTCAGTATAAATAAAATGAAATGAAATTTAATAAAATCAAAAATCAAAAAATTAACAAATTTTGCTATTTTTTTTTCTCAATGGCAAATTGAAGTTTGTAATCAAGATCAAAAGATCAAAATATAAATTGTAATATTTTTTTTTTAATAACAGAAAATAAATAAATTTTTCTAAAGCAATTACTTGACATTTCATGTAAAGTTTATTTTAATTTTTAAAATTTCAAAATATCCCTTTTGATCGAACTTTAATAAGTTTAAATATTTTAGTTGATTTTAATAGAAATTTACTATTAAAGACAAAAAAAATTTCTGTTTTAAAAATTATAGTTTATTTAAGTGGAAAAATAACATTATTTAAGTTTGAATGAGGGGATTTAAAAGTTAAAAATTTGAATTTTTGAATTAACTTTACCTGAATTATTTAAATTGTTGATTGTTTTGTTAAATAAATTAAAGATCATTTATCTTGATGTTTATTTGAAAATGAACCATTAGATGTCAAGTAATGTTTAGTATTTATTTCTTAAAAATTATCAAAATCATTATATTTATTAAGTTTTAAAATTTTAAATGATCGTTTTGATCTTAAAATTCGATTTGAAACTTCAATTTGCCTTCTCAATCTGGTTAGGTAGTATAAACAAACAATACGGAAAAAAATTGCAAATAAAAGAGAGAAAAATATAAATGCTATAATCAAAAGGGCGAAATACCTGTGCCAATTTAATAGAAAGAAATAATGAAATTTGAGCTACGTTCTATTAACTAACTACGTTATATAATTATTATATCAATATTCTCTCGCGAAATAGAATTAAAAATTAAATCCATAATAAAGAAACGATTTATTTTAAAAAAATATTAATATATCAATTATCAATTCAAAACAAATTTCCAAAATAAAACTTATCAGGAAAATTAAAGGTTTTAAATGGAGATAAACTTTTAAAATCAACAGAATTTTATACATGTCACTCATACGATCATTATTCGACTACTGTTTTATAATACTTCAGTCAGGCACTCATAACATAAGAGCCGAAATGCAAAAAATGCAAAATCGAGTCTTGCGAATCATAAAGTATTTTCCACTAAAGACAAGTATCAAAACAATCCACAAAGAGCTAAGAATCGACTTTATTGATGACAGAGCAAACAAGCTTTTTTCTAAATTTATCACAACAAGACAAAGCCATGAAATAATAGCTCAGGAGATCCAGGACTTTCTGCTTCAAAACTCCTCCAGAAACAATTTAAAGTACAAAACACCCTTTGATTCAATCATTAACACGCCAAACTCTTAGCAAAAATTTAATTTAACAATTTAAATAAAATCTAGATTAATTTATTTATTATTAATTTTTCTACTATAATTATACACATATAATTAATACATATCTTAATCATATTGCAACCATGTGGGCTGAAAAGAAGGCTCTGCCATTCGGAACTGCCCTGGAAAAACTTTTCCTAAATTATTTTTTAAATAAATAAAAAAAATAAATCAATTATTAATAAAATGATAAAAAATAGTATAACTGAACATGCGAAATTGATTGATGATAGACATGAAACCGATGACTCGTCTCTTAATGTTGCTTTTTTTAAATTAGTTAATTAAATATAAAAAATTGGTATTAATAAAATAAAGTGGTGCTGGTTCAAACGACGAACCCCTGTTAGTCAAACTTACCAAATTTTTTTTACCTAGTTAACCCTTGATCGTAATGACAGGTTAAATGTTGGGCACTATTATTTGAAGTAAAATTATTTTATATATTTTCCTTAAAAAAAATTAGAGTTAACATCACAATCCAGTATTCTAAAAGTTATGTAGGTAAAAATTTAGGAAAATTTGGCAAACAGAGATTCGTAGTCTTGATCAGCCGTAATAATATTAATTCCAATTACGAATAAAACATAATGCTAAAAAATTTTCTTATAAAAATCTGCTATTCATTAATGAAATATTTGCCATAAAAGCGAAAATAAATAATTTTTTTTTTGGATAAAATTTAATTAATTGGAAATCAAATCAGTATTTACTATTAATATAAATAAAATAAAATATAAGTATTAAATGTTTTGTATTTCTTTTTATTTAAAAAAAAACGTCTCATTATTAGTATTTTACGTACTAAATCCGATAGTACCTCTAGTTTTGATCCTTTTTGATTGATAAAAAATAAGATTGTATAAATTTTGATAATTTTGAAAGAAAAAGAAAAACAACTAATTCGAAAATATCATTTTTTTCTTTTTTTATTTTAGGACTAATATTACCAATTAAACAAAATTAAAATTTTTATAAAATATAATTTTCTTCATTTTCCTGAATTTTGTATTTTAAATAAAAAAATCAATTTATAAATTTTTTAAATTGTCAAGAAAAGCATTTCTATAATGGTCTTTTTTGGTACGATCTCTAATTCATAATCTATGTGTCAATCACCTAATATATGGACTAAAAGCATAATAAATGAACCAAAAGTTTGCTAGACTGTAATCTAAAATTTTTCTAAATTCTAAATTCCATTTTCTTATGATCTTTATAAATTTTTTATTAATTTACACTACAAACGTTATTAATAGAAATTTTTTTTTTTAAGAAAGCATTTTTTTCAGGAATATCAAAGTTCTCATAATTGATCCCTCGGAGGAGATACGATTTAAACCAGAAAAAACACATTTTTTCCTTTTTTTAGCCAACAAAAACCGTCACACCCTTTTTTTTTCTAAATTACTTTAGCAGGCAGAGAATTTTATGGTCTTTCAGAATATATATACTTTTTTGGTATATTTAAGTTTTATCTTTGAGATTTTGAGTCTTAAAGAACACCAACTTTTTAAAGGGATTGCTATTTTTGGAACCCTGGGTGTAAAAAAATTTTTTTATGGGTTTTAATAAAAAAATTTATTAAAAATAAAATAAAATAAAATAAATCACCTGTCTCTTCACTATTGTGTGTTCTTACTTCATTGTTCGGACTATTGATTTCGCTTTCGAAAAAATATTTAATCATTGTCTTAAAAAATCGATTAGTTAGATTAATTTTCAATGGCGAAACATTTAATTCAATGTGTTCTATAACAGGTATGCCAACCGGAGGCCGTTCTTTGCAATAAATTCGAACCATGGTCGAGTTTTGAATAGTGTTCAAGCTATTTTCATAGAACGAAAGAGAAGAAACGGAAGACGAAGCCGAATTGGACATGGATGCTGACCCCGAGGTCGAACTCGAATTATTCAAATTCGAGTCACTAAAATTGCCAGAACTTTCAGCTTTGGAATAATCGAACAAACTTGACAAGACGTCCTCATATATTTTTCCGACTTTGTTCTTGGCCTGACCAGGATCCAAGTCCTGAAGCTTGCACGACTCAATCTCAAGGTTATGCTCAACACAGTCCAACTCTTGCTGGTTCATAACTTTAGTGTACAAAAAATTTTTCATCAAAAATTTAGCCAAGCCATTTTGACCAAGATCATCATTCAACTTCCATTTGGTGTTTTTGAACCAAATTTCGTAGCGCTTTGGAATCTCACTATTTAAAATAGACTTCTGTGCCAACTGGTCCAGATCAATCAAGTCGGAAAATTTGTTGCCAGACGGCAGCAGCAACCACGGACTATTGCTCTGCTTCTCATTGTCCATGACATATTGTACAAACATTGGCGTTTGAGCCAAATTAAAAGCTCGTTTCTCGACCATCATTTCCTTATAGCAACTAATCAGTACATTCAATTCATCGCTTAGCTCATTTAAAAACTTTTTGCACTCTTTGTACTGTTTTTCCAAATTTTTGTTCTCCAACTTTAACTCTTGAATAACATAAAATTGACCGTGAGGTGCCTGCAAGTGTCCAAACTTTGCATTGTACTCATTTACTTCATTCTCGATTTTTTCTTTCAAATAAAAAACCTGCTTCTCCAGTGATCTTAGATTGCAGAGCAAATTTTTGGTCTCTATTTGTTTCAATTGAATGTAGTTTTTAAGCGAGTCCAAGTTTCCCATCGAAAGCTCCAAATTGAACTTGATTGCCTTTTGACGCTCAATTATTTGCTTGCGTCGCGGACGAAAGTACAAGACCAAATTGTTGACTAAGTCCATGAACAGCTTGTACTGGGCCGAGTTGCACGCCAAGCTAATGTCATGGTGTATTAGAGTAAAGCAGTCGATGGGCTCGTTGAAGCTGGGGTTCAAGTCGAGCAAGTATTGGTGACAATTTTCGGAGCTGTTGGACTCCGAGTGATGCGGAGACAACAGACTTGACAGGTTAAATGTGGAGGCTGTATTTTGAATGCAGGAATTGTCATCGGGAATTTTGTCATAAAAACCAATGAGGTAAAACTCACAATGACACTTGGGCACTATTAATTGAAGTCGACTCTCTTTTGTTTGACTGCCGTGTTCTATTAGGTAATTTTGAGGCAAATCTTTGGGCGGATCGATTAGCTCTTCACTGAGCCAGTACTCGGAGTCCGTGTTTGTGTTGTTCAAAGTGGCAAAGTACTGCATGCTTTCCAAGTGACCGCTCCAGGATATTTTTTCCAAATAGCGCTGTGACTTCCAGACTGGTTTGTGCAAATGCTGGACTACATTAGCTCTTGCTGCCGATATAATCACGTATTCTTGCTGCTTGTCCGAGCTTGGCACTCGTTTAGGCTTGGGTATAAAGCTCAAAAAAGACTCATCGCTGTGCCAAGAGTCGTCCAGGCTCAGTTTAATTTGACTGTTTATCAACTGAATGGACACATTTTCGCTGACAATGTCGCCCATTCGATTCATTGAATGAAAACCGTAGATCAAGTTGTCAAAGTGCAAATTGGACTGATTAAGTGGCATGTCGCCACAGAACACATGCGAATTGAGGTTTTTTTCGCTGTCCAATTTGTTGAGCAGTTCTTCGAAGTGATTTTCGCCATTTTTGCCAACTTGACTCTTTTCACCTGTTTGCTCATTGCTCAATTCGCTTGATTTTCTGGACAATTTCTGCTGGTTTTTGTACTGGGACAAAATGTGGTTTTGTAAAAGTTGGTCAGTGAACAGATCATACTGTTTTAGAATGTGTGCTGATAAATTTTGTCTCAGCCGATTTGACTTGTTGTATATTTCGAACAAAATGTACACAACATCTCTATTGACCGTGTTCCACTTGGCTTTTAGATTTCTAATGGACAGATTGTGTTTGGGACAATTGGTAATCTGAATGGGCACCAGACTTGACATGGACATGTTGGTGAGTGTGTCATTGGCAGACTCGTTGCCAATTCGTGGATAGAAACTGCAGTGACATGACTTTTCGCGTTCATACTCTATGCAGTCAATTTTCATGAAAAAGTTCTTGACTGCGGGCTTCGAGTCCAAGAATTTGATCGATCTTTCGTTCATCTCGAGCATGAACGGGTCTGTTTCGCTTTGGTTCGGAACTTTTTCACAATTAGCGCTTCCTGGCGACATTAAATTTATATTAGTCTGCTTGACACTGAATTTCATCAGCTCAATAGACCAATTTGGCCTGGCTCTTCGCTTGAGCTTGTCGGCAAACGCCACCAAGTCAAGCTTAAGACACGAGTTCATCAAAAAATCCTCACTGTCCATTTGTACGCCATACTGTTCGCTTGCCGAAGACCAATAGATTACATTTATCCTAGGCAAGTCGAACTTGAAGCTAACTCGCTTGAAATGTCGACTAAGAATGGTTTTTCTTGGTCGGACATTACGGAACAAATTGCCCCGTTTAGTGGGCCGAGTTATGGCACTGAGTAAGTTTTTGATTTTTTCCAAAAAACGCGATGTGCTCGCGTAAAATTTGCATGTAGGCACATTGCTTGACTCTGGGTGGCATTGAAATGAAAAAAATAGATTCAGACCCTCGGACCTGAAGTGAGAGTATGAGTCGTGTTCAACAGAGTTGACAATTTGTGGCAATTTATCAGGCGCATGCAAAATGACCAGATTGTGTCCATTGTTGTTGGCTCTTGGCTCGTTAGCTTGGCTAAAAACGTGGGTCTTGCACAGCCATTCGATGTTTATCTTGGCTTTGAGGTTAGGCAGATGAAGCAGCAGGCAATCATCGTATTTGGACTCGGTATTCAAGTAGATGTCAAGTCCTCCATCGAAAGATAGCTGCATATTTTTCCAGTCAAAATGCAGCGGGCTCCAGACGAGCTTCATTTCCTCGGTTCTGTTGTAGGGGTCCATGCTGACATGGTAAATTATGTGGCATTGTTGGATACAGGCAGAGAGGCGTCCGTGAAGGTAGAGGCGCGATTTGTCCCACCAAGGCAGAGGCTTGCTAGGATCGCGCGCCGGGTGTATAATTTTTTCCAAGCTTAAATTCAACTGCGCCATGCAGCCTTCCCAACAAGGCCCATATGCGTACTGCAGCACTGTCATTTTAGATGATAAGTCATGGTAGAATTTAAATGGAGACATGTAGCGCTCAATTTCAAAACAACAATAATCCAGCTCGCTTAGTTCGCTGGACACGCAAATTTTAACTTGTCGTCTAGATCTAACTGGCACTTGGTATTCTGAGCCGAGAAATTTGCCGAAAAAATTTGCGCTATTTATTTTCAAAAATGGCTGAGTGTAATCGCGAAATAGAAATTTAAAGTCTTCTATGGATAGATTAATGTGTCGACACCAAAGAATCAAATAGTTAAGAGCTGGATTAGAATTGCCCTGGTCATGGTCCAGCTGGCTAGGTGGCGGACTGACATGGTCTATTTTACGCAAAATTTCGTAGCACTTTTGTCGTCCATGCCACTTCCAATCACTCAATGCTTTCAGTTCCACATTTTCAGCACTTATGCAAAACAATTCTAGCCTGGGCAAAGATGAATAGACCATTTTTGAGCGCTGAATGTAAATTTTCGACTCTCGTTGCATCAATATTTCCAAAGCTTGACTTTCCAGATTATTTTCTCGTATTGAGCGTCTTTGATCCAAAGACTGACGTCGCTTCAACGACTCCATATATTCATCAGCTATAAGCGAATAATTGTACGAAAGCTTCACCTCAAATGGATCGTCTTCAATTACCAGTCTTATTTGCTTTACACTCAGAACATAGTCCAAGGACAAAGGCCCTTCTGGACTCAGCGCTATTTGCTTGGGCGCTACTTGATGAATTTTGTAAAGAACTTTTCTCACATTTAAAATATGGTCAATCATTTTGGCAAAGTCGTATTCAAACAAAAATACCAAGTGAATGAATTCAAATTTTGAGAAGAGAATTTTATTTTTTGAAATTTGACTGTTGACACTTTGGCGCTCACCGGCCAAATAGTCACTTTGGTCATCGGTGTAAATGCTGATCTTGTTTGCTTGCAAAAATTTTCGACCATAACTCTCCTGGTTTGCTGGCGAAAACAAAGGCATGTGGTCAAAAGTGTTCGCAAATGCGCACACTCCATCAATGTTTAAAATAAATTTTTTTTTTGTATAAAAATAATAGAAATTATTCAGAGTTAAAGAAAGGGTATCTATTAGTTTTATGTTGGAGTTAAAGTAGCGGTAGCTTTCGGTGTCTTTGTCTTTTGGAGATGATTTTTTTGAAGAATCTTGACCATAGTCGAATAAAAAGTTCAGCAAAATGTTTGTTTCGACCAGAACTTTGAGACTAAAATGTCTCGGTCTGTCATGATCCGAGTGCGCTTTTAGCATATTCGAGTATTTCTGAATGGGCTTGAGGGCGATTTGGTCGAGTATGAAGTGAGATTTTAAGGACCATGTGATCAAAACATCAGCCATGCTAATCGAGTAATTTCCATGCGAACCATTCAAATTTATGGACTTGAACAAAAAAATCAAATCAGTATTTTCATTTTCTTTTAGATGATCGATGGTGTTCTGATTCATTGAATACTGGGATTCGTTTTGGCCAAGCTGTGCAAGTTTATTGTGAAAGCAAGAAAACGATTTGGCAAATGCGTCCCATTCACCATGTTTTTTCAACCCCAAGTCCTGCATACTAAAATGCAAGAAAATTTTTTTCTCAAACAAATAGATCAGATTTGCCTGATTCAGTCTCAGATTAAAAATTGTTTGTCTCTCGGGTGCGTTTGTCCTGCTCAAGCTGGACACAAATGAAATAATTTGATCCAAAAGTTGGCTTGAGTGCTCAATGTAGAGTTGATCGGCGAATGTGCTGATTACTTTTCTCTTCGAATTGGTTAGCTTGAGTCTAAATTTGACAAAATTACAATTTATTAGATTTCCCCATACGTGTTCATACTGGCGTCTGGCACCAGCATACTTGAATTTTTTATAGTTTATCCATTGGAACAATTTAATTAAATCATTCGATTGACAAAATAAATTATTCGAATATTTATCTCTAGGCTTTTTACTTGATTTGAACAAAACAAAATTTTCACATTCAAATTTAAATAAACTTTTTAAATTTGTATTTAGATCGATAAAGAGACAGCCCAGAACGTAAATGTCAGTTTGTGTTCGATCAATTAGGCTTATGTAGAAATTATTCAGTTTGAACTCGAGGCGAAAATTTTTGGAAATTTTCTGCCCATTTCGGCTTTGGAAAGCTTTTTGAATTTTTGCCAAAAAAAGCTCGATTTCATCGAGATAATAATAGATATTTGTCTGGTCACATTTGAACACCAGGTCGTGTGTGGACCCCGAACTGAATGCTTCGATCAACAAATTATCCACCAAGCGAGTGTTTTTACTCAACATGAGATCATTAAGACAGGTAAGATTGATTTTCACGTAGTCCAAATTGGTGCTGTACACTTCTAGATGGTTGAACACATGCCGGTTGTTCAGCGTCAATTTGTTGACTCTGATCGACTTGATGCTCTCTAGCCACCTGGGTCTGGAATTGCCTGATTTTAGTCCATCTAATTTGCTGATATGTTTTGCTAAGCCAAAATTAGCAACTGCTCTGTCTGCTTCGAACTCGATGGATTTAAAGTCTGGACTTGAGGTGATCAAAATTTTGTTTCCAACAAGCTCATTTTGGCCACTTTGACAGTCAAAATCGTGCAGGATCAGGCGAAAAAAGCTTTTGCTTTTACGCTCTACTTTTAGCTGCTTGATGCTAAGGTGTTGGTCCGATATGGCTATTTTGATGTTCTCCAGGCTCAGGCTACCGAAAAAGTTGAGATAAAGCGCTAAACACCATGGAATTTTGGGTCGAGTGGAACTGGATTTTTTTAAAGAATTTCGCCATTTTACGCTTATGTCGCTCGAACAAATTAGCAAACGCTCGCTAACATTTCTATTAACAAAACAACTGGATATCCAAATTTTTCCTATTTTCAGCTCAAAACCGGTTGTGTCGATCGGGTCCTGGAACAGCCTAGAGATGCTCACATTTTTAAGGTGATTTCGATTAAAAGTAAAATTAATGTTTAGTTTAAATTTGATATATAAAATAAAAAGACAAAATTTTGTGATCAACCAAGCGATTGTAAACAAAACGACTAAAAATACTATGTCCATTATTAGTTGGCTTAATGAGGCTTCATTTTACATTTTTTTTCTAAGAAAAATCTTCTATTTTTTTAATTGATAATTAAAAATTTATAATAAGAGAAAAAATTTTGGTAGAGAGGAACAAGAAATAAATTGAAATCACAAGTTTCATAATTTTTTAATTCGACTTTTCTGTCTGACAATAAAAAATAATTTTTCTATTTAATTTAATTTGTTGTCAAAAAATTTAGGCTCATTTCGTATCCTGGAAAAACTTTTCCATTTGCCTGAAAAATTATTGATTAAAATTTTGTTTGTGCACTCTTATTGAACTAGTGCCATGCAAGGCTATAAAATCAATTGTTGTCACAAATTAGTAAAAAATTCTAGTCAAATACCTACCCAAAATAGAAAATCAAGCAAATTTTTTCGAGTTGTTTTGACAAACTGATGCGTTTAAGATCGAATTTGCGTAATTAGATCTAAATTTATCTTTAAGGCAAAGCATAATCGAACACCTAAAACAACACTCTTCAATAAACAAAAGTTAAAATTTAAATATAATGCAATTAAATCTTAGACTAAAAATAATAAGTCTAAAAAAATCTATTTGTATGAATTAGAACTGGATAAATTAATGATGAATTTATCTAAAAATAGAGCTGTTTTGAAATTTCTTTTAAATGTATCACAATCAATGATCCGACCTGAACAAGAAAATAAAATGAAGCCGATTTTGCTAAATCTGCTACTTAAAACTGGAAATTTTAATAAAAAATAAGAAAAAAATTTTGAATTTTAAATTTATGATGACAAAATGGATTTAAAAATTTGAATAAAATTATCTCTAATTGGCAAAAAATAATTTACTTTCGAAAGCAAAACAAGGAGAGCTCAAAAAAAATAAGTGCCAACTAAAATGAGAATTTTGGAGAACCTGATCTATGTATCAAAATTAGATTTTGTAAAATAATTTTTGAAAAATTAATTCATTATTCTAATTTTATCATTTTAAAGTTTATTTCAAAACATTTTCGAATGCAAAAATAAAGAAACAATTTCACCATTAGCAAAGACAAAAACGTAAGAGTGAATCTTTGCTAATTTTTTTTGTGGGCGAATTTGTGCTTCAAATTATGAGCATTATGGGTTCACATCATCAATATGTTTTGCATAAATTAGCATAGAATTTCAATTTTAAAAAAAATTAAATCAGGAATTTAATCCAATTTTTTTCGAAATTTTAAGATGTCCGCCTTACCTCTACTCTTGGAAGTGACTAGTTTGTTCATCATCGTATTCACTCTTTTGCAGCGATATGCTAATTTTCAACAGCAGAACAAATTTATTCTCATTGCCACTTTTATAGCATGGTATTTTTCGTTCATGATTGTGATACTTTTACCAATGGACATTTCTATGGTAAATTGCGTTATTAAATCAAAAAAAAAAATTGATTAATTTTTTCTTAAGACTACTTATAGACAATGCTTAAGAGATACTCCGATTGTAATAGACAACCAAACAGCAAATCAGGTATGAATTATTGAATTTTTAGTTTAATATTCATTTTTAGAAAATTTATCTTTGTTTAAAAATCAGGATAAGCTTTCTAAATATTTGATAATAAGCATATGAAATTATATTTTGAGAAAATTGCAAGTTTTAGAGATATGTGGTTAAATTGATTTGGGGAATAAATATGATTGACTTATTATTTTTAATAATTTTGGATAAAATCTCAAAATTAATTTTTTTGCACCAATTAATAAGAAAAAAATAAAATGAAAAAATACATTTTTTTTTCCAAATTATTAATTAATTAGAAAAATACTAAAAGTATTAGAAAATTTTTTTTTTACCAAAAAAATTTATATTGTTTACCACGTTCCTTTGGACAGGTCTGGTATCTTCTCTTAGTCATTTTAGTTCCCCATTTTAACAAAACATTTCTTGTCCTTGTGTAACTGATTCTATTCTTGGTCTCTTTGATACATTTTCTTTAATTGACTCATCTTTTGAAAAGTCATCAAATTCAATTCCTTTTGGTGCTAAGGCTATTTTCTAGAATACTTGCATAACTAGTCATTTTTTGATTAATTTCTTAGATATTTGTTAAATAAGATTTTCTAAGGGTCAAAAAAAATGGTTTCATTTTAAATTGACATTTTTACTGATCATTTTAAATTAATTTCAAAATCAAATTTTTATTTATACTTTAAATAATAATAATTGTCCCTTTTCTATCCTAGCGGATTATGGAGAGACGCTCACTTCCTTTTTTAGTACTTTTTCTTGCAAAGGCTCCGATCTTGCTCAGAGGTTACTGAAACGAGTTGATATTTGAAAATTAAAATCTGGGATTTTTTATTCAAAATTTTGGGTATCGATTTTATAGAGCCAATATAACTGGAATTTAATTTTGTTCATTGACCGATTTGGTTTTACTTTGTTAAATTTATTTAAAAATTTAAACTCAAAAAAATTTCTGCTTAATTTGAGATAGATTCAAATTTTTAGAAATAATTAGCAAGGTAATCTATTTTGTTTTTATTGGAAAGCAAACTTTGATGTGATGATATTTTTTTTAATTAAAAAAAAAGTTTTCAAATATTTGTAATTAAATTATTATTTAAAAATTAATCCTAGCCTAACGTTGTTTTTTATTCTTTTTACTTAAAACTTAAAAAATATCTTCTCATTATCTGCAAGCAATTTATTAAGTTGAATATTATCTAATCGAAAAATTGATAATTATCTTAATAATATGATTATCCAACAATTAAAAAATATCAAAAATTCACATGTTTCCTCTTAATTCAAGAATTAATAGCTTTAATACAACCATTAAATGAATACTCATAAAATTTCCACTTTTACCTAATAAAGTTTTGCTAAAAATCCTTGAGTGTGGTGAAATCAATTTTCAATTATATAATAATTTGGTAAAAAAAATCAAATCTAAAGTCAATTTAAATTTTTCTTCAATCGATCCAAGCCTATTTTTAACACTAGACCATCTTCAAATTTACATAAATTATTAAAGTAGTATTAAAAAATTGAAAAATATACCTTAAACAAGACTTATTTTGATTATTATTTTGCTTTAATCTAAGGAATAAACATTTAAGCTTAATTAAAAATTAAATTAACAGCCAAGACAGTAAAAACTAGTCCTAAAATCTATAATTAATTGTTTAACGTAGGTGTAATATACTTCCAGTTTTAAATCAAAAATTTCGATTTAGAATTCTTAATTAACTGCACAAAAATACATGAACTGTAATAGAATGGTTAAGGATTCTATTTTTGGGGAGATATTTTTCGACTCAATTCTATTCTCTTAGATCAGAATTAATAAAATAAAATCTGGATTGAAATTACAATTTCACAATTAAATTTGGATTCACAACTTAAATTTTTCACAATTAAAAGAATCAAAAGATTCATATTTTTTTTTATAATTAAAGTTTAAGTCTCATGGACAAATTGAAATAAGAATTTAAATACAATTAAATATCTATTTTACAATTAAGTAAAAAATTCAGTTTGTTATTTACAAAAAAAGATTTAGATTATTTAACATACAAAATTCAATAAAACAAAAATAGTAGTTAGTCCAGAATTCAGATTGTTTTGTCTAATTATAAAAACAAATAAAATAGATTGTCATTTCAATCAAGATTTTATATTAATTTTGATCCAAGAGAACAAAGAACTAAGTCGAAAAAAATATCCCTAAAATTAAAACCTTAACCTTTCTATTACAGTTCACATCGAAATTAAGAATAATATCAAGAGTTTCTTAAATTTTCACAAAACTGTATAATAACAATAAAATTTTGATTATGTTAAATTAAAATGCATTTGAATCATATGAAATTTCTATTAAGTCAAGCAATATTTATAAAAAGCCTAATCTATACCATGTCTCGGAGTATTTTTTTATTTAAAGAAAAATTTTTTTATCAATTTCTCTTTTTTGGTCTATAAAAATCGATAGCAAAAACAGTGTTTGGAATGTAAACCCAAAGAATAAGATTTTTTATTTTCTAAAATAATTAATTAAACCCATTAATGAAATCGTAATTTTATCTGATATGTAAACATTAAATGATGAGCTTATTCTATGGTATCCAGGTATATTGAAAATCGCTTCGGTTCATAAATTTTTCCTAAAAGCTAAAATGAGTAGATGGTTTTTAAAAAGCGTTGTGAGTAAAAAATATTATAAAAGTTTTTTTTATTTTTGAAATAAAATGAAAAATTTTTGGGAACTTAAAATAAAAGTCATTAAATTACTTTTCAAAACTGTTTTATCAAAATATTTGCTTATGAAAAAAAAAACAATTTCTTTTAAATATTTTTGAAAAATAAATCTCAAAGTAAGAATTAGCTGGAAATTGTTTTTTGATACGATTTAAACAGACTCTTTGCATTTAAAAAACTTTTTTTGACATAAGGATTATTTCCAAAATTATGATGATGATGGAATTTTTTTAACGCGCATACGATTTTTGTTGAAAGAATAGACACTCAAGCAATTGCTAGATAAAGATAAAGACCGAAATGAGTGTACATACTGATTTTATCTTGTTTAAGTTGTTTTGTACATTTAAATTTATCTAATATAGATATCTTATATAGATAAAAGTAAATTTATACATGATAAGTTAAATTATTATGGTAAATATTGTGGCGGTCTAGTTAAAGTCACTCACTATAATTAAAAACCTGGACTTGAATATTTTTTAATTTAAAAAATATTCAAAAGATAAATTTAAAATTAATTATTCGTTTATGAATTTTTCTAAAATAAAAATACTAATTAGATAAAATTTTAAATTTCAAGCAAAATTAAATTCAAAGTGTCACAAATTTCACTTCAATGATTAAATAACATTAATTATAACCCTTTTTTTTTTAATTTTAAGGTCCCTAATTTCAGTTGATCTGTTTTGTTTAAAAAAACACTATTTTATTTAACTAAAAAATTTAATTATTTGATAGAGTATTCCAATTACAAGATGCAAGGAACCATATAGCATAATATCACCAAAATACTTACCCATTTTATGGCGGATTATATACTGGACATCGCAAGCTCTCACTTGGTTAATTCTGCCTTTTATGCAATCTTTCTGTCAATCAGGAGAATTCAATTTGACTGGCAAGATTCGAGGTGCATTGATTTCAAATGCTATCTACTACGGTTCATATTTGGCTATATTTGGATTTTTGCTCATCTATGTGGCCATTGAGCATAACATTGATGGGTAACTAACAAAATCCATTAATTTCTACTTAAATTGATATTAATATTTAAGCCCTAAACTTAAAGTAATTGGTATTACGGCCAGCAATACATGGGGTCTGTTCCTACTTGTTTTGCTACTCGGCTACGCCCTTGTTGCTGTTCCTCGGTCATTGTGGCTTAAGTCAAATACTTCTTTAAGACTTAAGCTAATATATTTCAAATTAGCCAAGCTCCATGCTGAAAAGTGTGAAGCTGAAGAACAGCTTGAAGATATTTTGAGTGAGATAAGAACTATCGCGGAGAAAATAAGATATAATCATCCATATAGAAATTTTGTTGACATTATTGTTTCAAAAGTAAATTTTTTTGTTGAAAATTAAAAATAAAAATTTATTGTGAAAGTGCCCTGAGAGTTTTAGAAATACGCTGAGAAGAAATGTGGAAGATTATAATGACTACAATCAAAGTAGCTTCGATCGGGACATTCCTAGTGAGAAAGCATTGGTCAAGCTGCATTACGCATTAATCAAAGCCTTACAAATAAAAGACCGGTAAAGAATAAATTACCCTAAGTTTCATTTTGAATATAAATCATATTAAATTAAATTTTAAGTACTTCAAATGAATGGTTTTTAATGGTTGAAGAGGCTTTTCAAGTGGAGGACATTTTGCTTAATGAGTCAAATTCTAATTATAAATTCATGAAAACAGCTGCGTTTAGGCAAAATGCTTTCTTGGAAAAATTTTGCAATTCAACTTTAGGTATTTTAAATTTAGCTTTTGTGTCTATATTTTGTCAATTTTAATATCATAGAATGGTTTTATTATTGTGTTTTTCTCAAGTATTTCATGAGATTTGTTTCAGTTTTGCTGACCATTCTAACTATTATGGTCATTTGGTCTGAGATGACTTTTTTTAACAAGCGGCCAGTTCTTTCGCTTTTTGCTATTTTTTTGAACGCTTCCAGAACTACTTACAACTATTTAAGCATTGAAGTAATTGATCTAAAAAATTATTTTATTTTATTTTTTATCTTTTCATTTTAGATTATAGTTTTTATGACCATTGCATACCTTAGCTTTTGCGCCTATTTTGCCATATTTAAAATAAGAATATTTAATTATTATTATCTTGCGCCAAATCACCATACAAGCGAAAACAGTCTTATATTCAGTGGAATGTAAGTATTCGGCTTCTTTATTTAAAGGACATTGTGAAATTTCATACAAAACTTCCAATTCAAAATTTAAATTCTTAAGAAAATTTGGATTTTTTATTACAGAATATTTTTTAAGTTTTAAAAGGTTAATCAAATTGTATGTTAATTTAGAATTGAAAAATAAATTTTTTAAAATTTAAATTAAATAAATTTATGAATTTTAATTAATGAAAAATAATTTTGTAATTTTAGGAAGGTTTGAATGAAAATTCACTATGCCTATTTAAAGTATAAATAAAAATTTGATTTTGAAATTAATTTATAACTGATCGGTAAAAATTTCGCTTTTTTTTTTTTCTCAAAAAACCACTATTATTATACTTCCTAGTTAATATAAATGCCCCACTGAAAGTTTATAGTTTCAGTTTATAGTTAGTTTTTAAATGAAACTAACCAAATTTTAATGAAAAAGGACTTGAAAAAAATTTTTTAAAGTATATTATGTTTACTTTTGCAAAATGAAATAACTATATGTTATTATTAAATTTTACAATTCAAATATGAATCTTCAAATTGATGATCAATTTTTAATATTACTCCAATTGAAAGTGTTTATCTATATATATTTAAATTCATCTTTGATTTAATTTTAGTAATTAGTTTTAATGTAACATGATTTACATGTTACGTAGATTTAAAAAATAAAATAATTTAAAAAAATATTTCTCAACTAATTGATAAAAAAAAATTGATTTTAAATTAATAAACTGATTTTTTGTAGAGTACATTTTGAATTTCTTTATTTCATTAGTATTTCTATCTCCCATTCAAGATTTAATTTAAAAAATGAAATTCAAATATTAAATGCTAAATGAACTTTATTAAAAATTGAGTAAAAAGATTTTAATTTATAAATTTAATTTATCAATGGATTAAGAAAGCGTTTTTTCACTATTATTTTTATTTTTTAAATGTACATAACATGTAATGAATTTACATTGAAATAATATAAATAAAATCTTCGATTAATTTTTTTTTCTGAATTGAAATGATATTTTGAATTGATCATCAACATTAAGATGCCTTGAAATTTGGATATTTATTTATTTATTTTACTTGTTGGATTCCTAATAACTATGGTTTAATCTAGTATAAGAGTCCTTTAAAATGGCATCTTGAAGTTGATGTTCAAATCTAAATATCATATAAATTCAAAGAATTTATCCTTAGATATTAAAATTGATCTTTGATTCAATTTAAATAATTTTAATATAGTATGTTACGTTGATTAGGAAAATTAAAAAAATTTTTAAAAACATTCTCTCAATCAAATGTATTAATTGATTTTTTAAATTCCAAATAAGTAATAAAATGAAAATAAACTTTTCACAAAAATCAATTAATGCATTTAAATATAAAAATCGATTTTATCAATCGATTGAGATAATGTTTTTACAATATTTTTTAATTTTCAAAATCAACATTATATTTAAGGCATGTAATATTACAATTATTAAATCAAAGATTAATTTCAATATCTAAAAATAAACTCTTTAATAAACTTCTTGAATTGATCATCAATTTCAAGATGCCTTTAAATTAACCAGATTGTTAGATAATTTATTCAAAAGACTATTCTATTTAAAATACTGTTTAAATTAGGCTTTTTTCGGTTAATCCTTGTTTTTAGTTTAATGAATTTTAACTAAAAAAACTAGACTTGGTCAATTAAATGTTATCGAAAGATATTTAAATTTTCATCATATTCATTCTTTTTAGGAAAGTATTTTGGTATAAAAAAAAATTGTTTTAATACTACTCAATTTTATTTTTATGGACTTTGAATATTTTTCATAGCAGAAAAAAATAAGCTTTTTTATTTAAAATATGAATTAAAATATTTATTTAAGAATTAATTGAAAATTGGAATAGAATTAATATAAACGTAAATTTTCACGGTCTTTTATAAAATCAAAGGGTTATTATTTTGATTTTTTATCTTTTACCACAAATGTATTGTTATTTTTATTCATCTTGTTATATAATTTTTTGATCTTTCTTTCTATTTACGACAAAAGTTTTAGCTTTTAAAAACAAACCAAAACAGATAATGAAAACTAAACAATTAAAAATTAATTAAATAATCAGAAAAATATTTTTAATTAAATTTTTAGTCAAATTTGTCGCTTAACTTCACCGTTATGTTACAATTTTCTGGGTTTGGTGCATCTTGACAGCCACATTACAAAAGATGACAACATAGTTGAGACTCAATTCACAAGCGTAGGTTCTATTTAATTTTTACAATATTAATACTATTTTATCAATGAAGATAATGGGACACATGGACGTTATTTCAGTGATTAGCGATGGTTTTAATATTTACTTTCCAATGCTAATTTTGATTTTATGTTTGGCAAATTTTTTCAATCTTGGTGGCCATATCTTGAATTTTTTTGGATTCGAGCAGTTTATAGGAGATGAGGAGGTGACTCAAGATTTGATCGAAGATGGAAAAAATTTGGTCAAAAGAGGTAAAAAGATGTTTGAAAAAACTTAAACCAAATATTAAAATTTAATCAAGAAAAACGACTTTTGCAGCGTAATGATCCTGAATCTCAGAGTCGTCATAGAGAAGTCGTTGAACGATTGAGGAATAACTATTCAACAGCTTCAGTTAACAGCTTCAGATCTAATACAAATTTATTAACAAATTCTGACTCAAGAGAAATTAATTTCGATTCACAACCAACAGATCAAAATTCAACAAGTTATAGCTTTAAAAACATCATCCCTTCATTTGTCTCATCAAAATTTAAAGGTAAATTTTTTAAAATTGGCTCTTAGCTTTCTGAGTGTGAATTTAAATTTGGTGTCGTAATTGATCTCGAAAGAATGAGCTTATTTTTGCTATTTAGTTAAAGAATACCGAGATATTCCACCTTATAAAGATGTTCCAAACAATGATGAAACAGAAACGATAAATTCAAACCGAATAAGAAATGACGATTTTGTAGATTATCAATCTGGTTCAAGATTTAATGGTAATTTAAATTTGAAAAGAAAATCAATTAAAACATGTTTTTTCAAGATACAATTCAAGATAGAACCAGGAAGAATAGGTCCGAAAATATAAGAGGAATATTTGATGATGTCTAGCTTTAGTATTGAACTTTTGAGTTTTTGTATATAGCACTTTCTTCGTTGCTTGTGATTTAAAATTTTAGAAAATTTTATTTAAACCATTCTTTTAATATATTAATATTTATTGTAATTGATCTTATATGTTCCTCAATAAATATATTTAAATTTAAGATTTTTAATTTTTATATATGGTTGTTTTTTAAATTGGCATACGACATCTTATACTCTTTCATAAATTTAGCGAATGTCAAAATAATTTATTTGAACAAAACAATAATAATTTTTGCATTAATTATTATTAACGTGTATTAATTATAGTAAACATGCATTAATTTTTTCACGAATTATTAATTTGTAAAAGAAAAAAACAAATAAATAAATTGCAAATTAAAAATGAACTACATCTAGTATCGCTTCACAGGTCTCCTGCTGTAGCTTATTATTATTGTACTTAAGATTAATTTTATAAAATCAATACTAATTGACTAACCTGCAAACATTAAGTTTGAAAAAAATCTTACATTATTGCAATAAGGAATATTATTTCAGCACAATCAATTTCTGGAAAAAACAAATGGAAAAAAACATTCAACACAATGCGATTTCTTGTAATCACAAAAAATTGTATTTAAAAAAAAAGCATTTAACAAAAAAAATTGTGCTTGAAAATAATTCTTAAAAGAAATTTTTTTTCAACACAAAAATATTTACAATAAAATAAGTTTTAAATTTAAATTTTTATTTAATGATAATAAAGTATATTTCGGAGCTTAAAAAAAGATATTAAAAAAACTAGTCCCTAGAAAACCATTTTTCCGCATTTTTTGCTCTACCTCTTTTAGGTTTATTGACAAATTGGTCCTTTTTTTTTTAAAGTTCTTTTAATGTCAATATATGTGCACAATATCCTAATTTAGTGAAAAACTTGCAAGAACATTTATTACTGTTGAGGTTAACTTTATAAAAGCTTTTGAATAAATAAGTTCTTCAATAAATTTTTTTAAAATTTTCCCAACAAGCCATTTTTTTATCCAGTTTAATGTAACACTTTGAAGGCCTAGACACCACGGCAAATTAGTCTTAATCGAATAAGACATTTCTAACATCGATGAAGATTCATTTTTTGATGGACTTGAGTTTTTAGGACTCGAGTTAGTGCTTGAGGATTTGAAACTGGAACTAGGGCTAAAGGATTAGTAACTGCAATTAGTGCATGAGTTGGCGAAACTGAGATTTGGATTAGATATTTTTGGAGTGGGATTTGGACTAACGTCTTTTTTTTTGCGATTTTTTGCTGTTGATGGCTAAGGGTCAGCATCCTGTTATGAGTTGTCAGCAACCTTTGCCATCTTTTTATTACGCCTTTTTTTTGGTTTATCTTGGATTAAGTAAGAAATTTGTTTATTATTTCTTAAATTCATTTCTAAATAAAAACATATTATTTCAATTAGAAAAAAAATTGAAATTAATTTTTGTTAAATTTCGCTCCATTAAGAGAATGCTCATTCAACTTTTTTAAAAATTTTTGAAGCTACTTAATAAGCATTTTTGTGTTTAGTGTTTTTTTTTTTAAATAATTTTCTGTGTTGAATGCATTTCTTCATTTTTAATTTTTGTGCCATAAGTTTTTTTCAAATTTTAACTTTTGTGTTGAGAAGAAATCATTTTGTGCTGAGCGTTTTGAAATTGTGTTGAATGGTTATTTTTTTGTGTTGAAAAGGTATACCCATTGCAATATATGATATGGAAAAAAAACAGTTAGGTATTAAATTTTTTTGTTAAAAAAATTATAATTGTTAAAAGGATGCTCAAAAAGGGCATTTATTTTGAACCGAAACAAAACATTGAATGTTATTTTACAATGATAGTATGTTTATAACGAATGATGATCATGCCCACGAAGAACACAGAAGAACGGGGATTAAAAAAGAGTCAAAAAAAGAAAATTTGAATAATTTAAGTTGAAAATTAAACCCAAGCGCATACTGAAAATTTTTAGCTTAAAAATAAATACCGGTTCCAACTAAACAATAGGTTATAAATTGAATAAAGAAGTGATTGCAAAAAAAAATGACATAAATCATTGGGATGTCAATACGATTGAAGTACTGCAAACCACCACCTGAAGCCAAAAATGTAGAAATTGATAGCAAACGTAAAAAATGGAGATCTGCAAAAGCAAAAAGGTTTTAAGTAATGCTATGATGTTTTAAATAATGTTACTTTCTTATAAAGTTTATGTTCATGTTTTGCTTTTATAATGCTTGAAAAAGTTTTTTTAATGATATTTTTTTTGAAATAATTAATAAAGATTCAATGCTAAATAAAAAATTTTTTAATACTTTTAATTTACTGCCGATAAAATAAAAAATTAATGCTCGTTCAGTATGATCTTAATGCTCAAATAAATACAAACCATTTATTCTTAGTAAAAAAATTGCAGCATAGTATATTTCATCGGGAATATCTTTGTCTTAAATTTTAATTTTTTAAGAAAAGAATTTTTTCCCCAATTCTTCGAGAATTTAACATCACAAATTTTAAAATTTTATTGAAAAATATTTAAATTAAAAACTTAAAGTTTTTTTTTCTTTTAAATTTATTTTCAATTTAATTTTAATATAATAAATTATTATTTTAACAAAAAAAAAATTTAAATGAAACATTTTTAAACTTAACTTTGATTTTATTAAGATAAAATTCCCAAATAGAGTATAATTATTTAAATTCATACACGTTTAAAATCCAACTATAGTTGCAATCTTGAATTATTTTTCTAAAATAAATTTCATTCAATTCCGGTCCCTTTATAACCATTTCTAACCTTGACACAGATTATGAAAAAATATTAATTTTTTATATAAACAAAAGTTATGCAAAGTATTCCACAAAACGGATCGCAGTTGTACGACGAATATAATCGTTTATCTTCATTTGAATTGTGTATTACATCCCAAGAGCTTGTGCAGGAACTTATCGCCAAAACATCCGATTTGGACAGTTTATTCCGACCATTAATTATTTCCTTGCTTTACGGTGATCAAAATAATTATCTTTTTCGTAAAAACAAGACCGAAGAAACGCTAAGAAATTTTGATCTTATTTTCGCACGGCTAAGAACCATCGGTAGAATTTTGCATCAACGAAAAATCAATCCTAGTTTTAAGCAACAAAACGGTAGTGATCCCAAAAAATTGGAACTTTACCAAGCTGAAAAAGAAAATCTGATAGCTCAAATAAAAACTAAAAATACCTACATTAAAGAAGCTATTGATCGTGTATCAGATATTATATGGCAAATTAATTCAGTACAAACTTTAAAACAATAAAAATGCTTTTTGCTCTCAAAAATCTAAACAATACAAAACTCATTATAAAATTATCCTATAGATGTAATTTCAATCCAATTTATTCAAATTTAAAAGCTCTTCACTCTCGACCACTGATTAAACCAAACAAAAAAAATATAAATTTTTTGACATCATTTATCAGAGGCGCAAAATCGTCAATCAAAAATGAAAATATCAAAAAGATCAAAAAAACTGAGATAAGACGTCTACTGACTTTGGCTAAACCTGAGAAAAAATATTTAGCAAGTATTAATTTAAAAAAGATTATTAAAAAAAAATTATTTTATTTTATTGCTTAGTGGCAGTTTTGCTTCTGACAATTTCCAGCGGTGTGACCATGGCGGTTCCATTTTGCATTGGAAGACTAATTGATTTTATTCAATCAGGAAACAAAGAAGAAATGAAAGAGAATTTAAAAAAAATGACTCTAATAATGGGAGTTATATTTCTTGTCGGAGCATTTGCCAATTTTGGTAGAGTCTATGTAATTCGAGCGTCAGGACAAAGAATAGTGACCCGTTTGAGACAGAATCTTTTTCAATCAATTATGTACCAAGACATGGCATTTTTTGACAAGACAAAAACCGGAGAACTTGTCAACAGACTGTCGACTGATGCCGAAGTAGTCGGATTGAGTATTTCTCAGAATTTAAGTGATGGTTTGCGATCAGCCATTCAAGTCTCTGCGGGCATCGGAATGATGCTCTACATGTCTCCTCAGCTCTCAGCCTATGGCCTCAGTATCATTCCGGCAGTCACTGTGTTTGCCATTATTTTCGGTAGATACATCAAAAAAATATCCAAAAAAGTTCAAGATGTTCTTGCATCTGCTACCGATGTAAAAAGAATTTAAAAATTTTAAAAAATTTTATTTTGAATTCTTAAGGTTGCAGAAGAAAAGTTAAGTAACATTCGAACAGTGCGCGCATTCGCCCAAGAAGATAAAGAGATCAGCTCTTACTTGAAAAGTATTCATGATGTGTTGAACATGAAATACAAGGAAGCTTTTGCGAATGGAATTTTTTTTGGAACAACTGGTCTTTCTGGAAATCTGATCATTCTTTCTGTTTTGTACTATGGTGGGGTTTGTATTACCGAACAATCTATGACTGTAGGAGACCTGTCAGCTTTCATGATATATTCAGCGTGGGTGGGAATATCCATGGCCGGTTTGAGCTCATTTTACACAGAACTAATGAGGGGTATAGGCGCCAGCACTCGGATCTGGGAAATAATTGACCGCGAACCAGCTATTCCGATTTTGACCAAAAATAAACTAGCTTTAAGTAGTGACATTTTTAAAAATGATATAAAATTTGAAAATGTTTCGTTCACCTATCCGACAAGAAGAGAGCAGCCGATATTCAAAAATTTAGACTTGGTCATACCTGGAGGTAAAGTGTGCGCAGTCGTTGGTCAAAGTGGAAGTGGAAAGAGCACATTGGCTTCTCTGTTATTAAGGTTATATGATCCCGAAGAGGGCTCAATAAAAATTGATAATCATGATATTCGACTCATGTCTCAAACATGGTTAAGAAATCATATTGGAACTGTGCCTCAGGAGCCGGCCCTTTTTTCCATGTCAATAAAAGAAAACATTGCTTACGGTGTTCCAAATCCGGAAAGCATCACTTTAGAACAAATTTATCAAGCAGCTGAGCAAGCAAATGCGTTTTCATTTATTCAGCAGTTTCCGGACAAATTCGATACCTTGGTCGGTGAACGAGGTTTGAACATAAGCGGTGGTCAAAAACAGAGAATTGCTTTGGCAAGAGCCATTTTAAAAAATCCTAAAATTTTACTGTTAGACGAAGCAACTAGTGCTCTAGATTCGACTTCGGAATTTTTAGTACAAGAAGCCTTGGAAAGAATTATGGTAAATCGAACTGTGATCGTAATAGCTCATAGATTGTCAACTATTAAAAATGCTGATTTAATTGTAGTCATTGAAGGAGGCCGCATCGCTGAATTAGGAACTTATAAAAATTTAACTCAAAGCAACAATGGACTTTTTAAAGAACTGGTCTCTCGGCAAACTATAAGAACAAATTCAGATTGAAGCGATTTTTTTTTAAGTTTATTAGCTAAATAAATTTTAAATGCGATAAGTTTTTTTTTTTTATTTCCTGGATGTTAATTTCCCGGAATGGAAAAATAGTTTATTAAATTAATTTAATTTTTAAAGTAAGATGTCTGTTAAACGTAAATCAGCGTTTTCAATTTATTCCGATAATCCGGAGGAATCTCTATTAAAGGAGTCTAAAAAAACGGATACCAATGGCCATTCTAAAGCTAAATTGGAAGGAATTTCAAAAAGGGGAAATCAGAGCAAAGATACGAAAAAAATGAAAAAAAAGCTATCACACGTATCTTCTTCTAAATTGACTGAAAGCATTGGTCTGTTCTCTAATGGTAAAGAAGCTGTGTCAAAAGAATTCAAGACTTTAGGAAAAGGTTTTGAAAAAAAGAAAAAAAGCAAGGATAAGAAAAAAATTGACAAAGCATCAACAAAACTTAAAAAAGAAAAATCCACATTAGAAAAACCAGTTAAGGTAAGAAAAATTTTCTGAGTTTGCTTAAACTTTAAAAATTTCTTAAGAAAATAAAGAAAAATAAGAATAAACCGGATAAAACTTATGAAATAATTGATTTTGAAGACGACCAAGCGGAGTATGAACCAGTAATGTTCGACAGTAGACAAGAAGCAACTAACTTATTCAAGAGAATAATAGCTCCGGTTAAAATAAAGGATTTTTTTAGGTAACTTTTAAATTTTATAAATTGGAAAATATAATATGATCCAAGTATTTTTAATTTTTATTAAGTTCTATTTTTTTTTATTTGAATTTTTAGATCTGATTTTATTTTAATAACGTACAAATTCTGAAATCAAATTTAAAATTAATTTAAAAGTCCATAAAGAATTAATAATTCAATTGATGACAATTTTTTTTTATTGAAATCATTAGGAATGATTTTGCTAAGCATTTTAATGAAATTCAAAAAAAAATTTCACCATTTCGTAGTTCTGTCTAATTATTCTATTTCCAAAGTGCAACTAGTTTAAAATTGACTAATTTTTTTGTTTGTTTAAATTGTAATTGTCAACGTTTAGATTGATGGGCAATATTCTTAAAATTTTCAAAATAAATTCTTTTTTGAAAAAAAATTGAAAACCCCCTAAGAATATTTTTTTTTGAATGTAAATTAAGCACAAAAAGTTAATCATTAATTTTTTCTTGAAAATTCCAATTTCTTTCATAAAAAAATAAAAATTTGGATTTCTTAAGTTTTTAAAAAATTTAGTTAAATTTAAAAAATTTGCAGGATTTACATTATTAATAAGATTTTTTTTTTAATTAATAGAATGCTGATGATTCGTTTGAATTTGAAAATTTTGAAAAAAAATTGTGTAAATGGAAAAATTAAATTAAAATTAAAGAAATTTACTATTAAATTTTGATATTTTTCTAACTTGTGGTTTTTTAAGTAATTATTGGGAAAAAAAACCCATGCTAATAAAAAGAAACAAAGAAGGCTACTACAAAAGTTGGTTCAGTTGCGAAGAGTTCGATTGGATCCTAAGAAATGTAAAACTTCATTTTTTTTAATTAAGTCTATTATCTATTTATATTTTTATTTAGCATAACCTTGAATTTACCACCAATATTGATGTGGTCACATATATAAATGATGAAAAAAAAAAACATAACCCTGAGGGACGAGCATACGCACCATTGTAATTTTCTCTACATCATTCTTACTTTTTACCATAAATCAATTATAAACAAAAGAGTTTGGGACTTTTTTCAACAAGGCTGTTCTATTCGGCTGCTAAATCCCGCCACTTATTCTCGTAATGTCTGGAAATATTTATCTGTTCTACAAGAATTATTTGGTTGTTGTGTTGGATCAAATGTGTAAGAAAAAATTAATGATCAAAATATTTATATTTTAATCCTAAAATTAGATACTTGACTCCGGCTGGAACTCAAGGCTTCGCACCTCACTACGATGATATTGAGGCTTTTGTTCTCCAGCTTGAAGGCAAAAAAAGATGGAGAGTATACAAGCCATTAAATGAAAATGAAGTATTGCCTCGTCTTTCAAGTCCTAACTACTCACAATCTGATCTTTCTGAACCCATCATTGACGTTACTTTGGAAGCCGGAGATCTGATGTATTTTCCACGAGGATACATTCACCAAGCCTATGCCAACGATGACATCCACTCATTACACATTACAGTATCAACTTATCAAAAGAATTCTTGGGGAGATTTTTTGTCAAAAGTTTGCCTATTAATTTTATTTTAAATTTTTGTTTTAAATAAAACTTCAAAGCTTTTGCCAGGTGCTATTGAAATTGCAATGCAAGAAAATGTGGAATTTCGAAAAGGACTACCAATTGATTATTTAATGAATAATGGAGTAGCCTTCGAGGATCTTGTAAAAAATTAAAGCTTAAATTTTTTAAATTTTATTAAATTTTATTTAGGAAAATGAAAATCAAAAAAAGTTTAGAACTAAAACTTCACTATTAGTTAAAGAACTAGTTCAATATTTGCCAATAGACGCCGCTGTTGATCAAATGGCCAAAGATTTTATTCATCAATCGCTTCCGCCATGCCTAACTGAAGACGAAAAATCTCGAAGCATTCACAACCATGGCGAACGATGGAACAGCAAAAAAAATAGAGTTGAAAACATATCTGAGATCGAGCCCGATACGTCTATTAAGCTAATTCGTAGAAATTGTATTAGACTTGTAGTAGAAGAAAACTCATGTTTTGTCTACCATAGTTTAGATAATGGTAAAGTTTGGTGTGAAAAAGAGGCTCAATATCTGGAAGTCGAAAGTGAGGTTGCACCAGCCATTGAACATTTGATCAAATTTTATCCAAAATATGTCACTGTTGACGAACTTCCATTAGACACAATCGAAGAAAAAGTAAATAGAAATCAAAGTTTAAAAATTTTAAATTTATTAAATCAAATCTTTCTTTAAGATATCTGTTGTTCAGTGTTTGTACGACAAAGGTCTTATAGTAACTGGCGAGCCTTTGCATTGTGATCATGAAGAATCTTCAGAGACCGAGTCTGAAGAAGAGAACGAAATATCGTTTTCTAAAAATTATTTCCAAGAAGAGGAATCTATTGATGAAGAAGTGGATGAAGTGGATGAAGATGGATTTAATTCAGAAGAATTTGATCACGAGGCGAAAAATGAAGAAAAGGAAAATTGTGAAAGCGATGTTGATTCCGAAGATTCTCAAGATTTAAAATAAATTTTAAAAATGAATTTTTTTTCCAAAATTCCGAGACTAAATTTAATATTTTCACTGTCCTCAATTATTCTCAGGAATGTATTTACATTTAATCATTCTGAAATAAATTTTGTTCAATTATTTTTTGAAATTAAATTTTTTTTAAATCTTTTTATTTCAACTTTTATTAAATTAAGTCTAAAAAAACTAAATCCTTTGTTTAGATTATTGAACCTTAGATTTTTTAATTCTTTCTTTTTCATCTTCGATTTCGTCACGTCTCCTCGCAAGCGAAAACTCAATATAGGATAAATAGCCATCGTTGTTAAAATCATCTTCCTTAAGTATTTCATCAATTATGTCTTGGAAATTTTTCAGTCAATTAAAGCTAATAAATTTAATTTCACAAATGAATACCAGTGTAATACTTTATTTCCATGTCGAATGCCTCTCTGATTTTATCCCTATTCACGCTTCGGGAATCAATTTTTAGATCGTTTGCAAAATCGGAGTGCTTTATTGCTGAAAGAATTTCCAATCCGTCCAAACGCGAATCATTGTTAAAATCATGTTCCCTTTTTTAGAAATTAAAATTTTGATTTTGAAATTTAAAAAAAAAACTCACATAAAATAAAAAAATTCAATCTCTTCAGGAGATAGTTCTTTTTTTAGATCAATTTTCTCTTTTAAATGCTCTGCTACATGACTTAATCAAAAAATGTCTTAACTATTTTAAAATTAATTCAATTTCACTTAATATCCTGAGCCATTTTGGAATTATGCATTTGTGGTCTTTGATTAGAATGAACATGTTCGTGTCCTTCATTTAATGACACTACGTAACTCAGCAAAATAGCCAAAATAAAATTCATCATGGTCGAATCGTATTAAAAATAATTCTTCTTATTAAATTATAGTTCCTGATTTTTCATTTTCAGTGACACATAATTTATGTAAGCAGAATATTGATTTTTGTTTGGAACTTCTCTAATTAAAATTATTAAGAAACGTGATTTATTTATTAATTAAAAGAATGTAATAATAAAATTAATTCAAGCAAGTCGACGAGTTCACCAAAAAATGCTTATCAAATAGTTACATAAAATGATTACAAAAAATAGGTTGGATAATGCTTCGGAAATCGATTTAAAATTGAATACTCTCAAAAATTATTTAAATCTAAATTATCCTCTCAACTGAATGTTTTTTGAGCAAAAAAATTTCAATTAGAAATGCTTTTGAAAAATAGATGAAAATTGTCAAATAATATTTTAGAAAAAATTTTGTTTTTAATAAATGATCTTTAAATAATTTAAAAATTTTGTGGTTTCCGCTTTTTAGTTTTTATTAAAGGATGGATGTTTTTAAAAGCCATTATTAAGTAAACTGACTAAACAATCTGAGTAATAGAGAAACTGATTTAAAAATCATTTTGATAAACAATTTTAAATCACAAACGATGACTCAAAAACCCAAAGGTATTCCAAAAGTTACTGATTTAGGTGAATTCGAAGAAATTACATCGAAAGGTATGTCTGTTGTTATAATTTCGGCTAGCTGGTGTGGAGTTTGCCGCTATTTTGAGCCGACTACTGCCAAATTGGCTAAAGAATATTCCAATATTAAATTTTTAAAAATCGATCTGGATGAAGCAGAGGAAACAATGCCAGACGCCGTCGAGCATGTCTGCACAGTACCACATTTTGATTTTTATCACAATGGCGAAATAGTTGGCGAATATTCAGGATCCAAAGCAGATCAATTAAAAAATGCCATTGAGAAATTAAGATGTCAATTAAAAGACGACAACCAAACCTAAGATCAGGTACAAAGAAGTATTATTAAAATCAAATTGACAACAAAATATGAAAAATATATTTTTATAAATAATTTCACCCCATATTTTTTATAAAAGTCATTTTTGTATTGATTTAATAGCTTGATCAATTATCTCAATGTATGTGAAATATTTAGACGCAATTAATAGTTATTTGTAATTTTAAAAAAAAAACAATGAATGCTTTTATATTTTAGATATAAAAAAATTAATAAATTTTAATTTGAAAACATTTTTCTTTTTGAGCATATTTTTTTTAATTGTTTTTTGGTTAGCTTCAAAGCAAAAAATTGAATTAAAATTAGAAAAATAAAATTTCAAGATATTTAAAAAATATCATCCACCGTTTCTTTACTAAAATGTAGTTGATTCTTAAATAATCTATATTGGTGAGTAGAGAGAGAAGATTTTTCGATGATCAAGAATTTACATATTTTTAAAGGAACATTAAAGCAGTGAAATTTATTTATATCTGATATATTTATATTACATTTATTTTTTAAAATGTAGAGTAAATCTAAATTTAAAAGTGTAATTTTAAATTGCAAACATTTTTAATCATCAAATTTACAGTGATGTTCCGTATTCTATTTTTACAACAATTTACGTAAATTTACAAAATTAAAAATTCATTAAGTTTCCATATTTTACATAAATTGTTGTAAAAACAAAAAAGTATTTTAAGATCTCCTTTTTGATTTTTTTAAGTAGAGTCAAAAATTTTGTTTTGTTAAAACGATTTTTGACAAAATCATTTAAATTGAAAATGGCAAAATAACTGATGGAATTTTTTTTTTCAAAATAATTAGATAGGAAACCAACTTTCCGGGTAAGTGAATACTATAAGAGTATTTTTTGATGTATTTGAATATTTTTCAAAATTCCGTCGATGTATTTTCGTCTATTGTGCATCAATATGTAAATCAGAAAATAAAATAAAAATAAATTCAATTTTCAATTTTAAAAAGATAGGAAAAAAACACATTTAAAATTTTAATTTATGTTTAGAAGACAATTTCTAAATAAAGCTTTCAACATATTTTTTATTGAATGGACGCCTTAATGGCGCTGTAAAAAAAATATTAAAATAAAAATAAAACAATTAAGTAAATTTTTACAAAAAAAGAATATAAACAGACTGTTTCTGACAAAAATTTAAAATTGCTAATAATATTCATGATACCAATTAATTTATTGATAAATGCCCTTGAATCTAAAAAATTTGTTAGATGCTTATAATTTATAAGACTAAACTAAATAACTTAAATTATCTAGTAAAATTCATAAAAAAATTACTCAATCATAAAAATATATATGCTCTGTTACTACTTACTTAAATATATAATTTCAAATGTCTCTTAAAATTATTTTTTATTTAAAAGTTCAAAATATTCAAAACAAAATTTTTATCAAAGTTTCAAAATAATGAAAAATAATAGGATGATTTTTATCCTTGATTTATCTTTAAAATACATTAACCTTAAATGTAAAATAAATTTAGAAAATTAACCTAAATATAATAAGTAAGATAAACACAGAAAAATTTAATTTAATTATCATTTAAAAGTCCTAAAATATATTAAATAGATACTCATTTAGTACAATTAGAGGATTTTTGTGATTTTTTATCCATTTCATTGCTAATAATTAAACAATTCTTTAAAAAAATAGCAATTATCTTGTGACACGATATTTAATTAGGACTTAAATTTATTATTTTTTTAATATTTTTTATTTTTCTTCCTCATGTAAGAGTGTTTTTTTTGTTTGTTTTTACTTGCCAAATAAATCAATAGCTAATTTATATTTTACTTATTAGAAGGTATTTCCGAAAATTTCATCCTTTCGAGGATATCCTTAATTTAATTTACAAAAGGATGAATCCATTAAAAAAAAACATTTATTTTTGGGCAAATTATTTACACACATTTTGATATCAAAATAAGCTAATTTAGCCATAAAAGCAAACTATTTTAAGAAAATTTTAAAAAATTATCAAAAATGAGTCGAAAATCAAAAAGTCTGATTAAAATTTCAAATTTGGATGAGTTCGAAAATATGATACTAGAAGGATCAGTCATTGTGAACATTTCAGCTTCATGGTGCGGAGCCTGTCGTTTTTTTGAGTCAGTTTTGACCAAAATAGCCAAGGAATATTCGAATATAAAATTTTTAAAAATTGATCTAGACGAAGCTGAGGAGACTATGCCTGATGTAATAGAACATGTTTCTAACATACCTCATTTTGATCTATACCACGATGGCATAAAAGTTGCTGAGTATTGTGGTTCCAAAGCAGACCAGCTAAAAAATGCCATTGAACAATTAAAATCAAAGACAATCAACGAAAATGAGAATGATCCCAACAAATTAAGCTTGGATAATTTTAATGGAGCTCCATCAGTAAAAGATCAAATAATGGAACAAACAAATTCAAGTCAAAGCAATAATGAAGAATCTAAAGAAGATCAAATTTTGGAAAAAATAAAAAGTCCTGATGCTGAAGATATTAAAAATAATGAATTTTCAAGTGATCAATCAAACATTAAACTAAACGGAAGTCAATTTGCAAAATTGAACTCGGATTCAGAGCAAAAAAATGAACCTTTAAACGAGCTAAATGAGGAAATAAATAAACCTCTGGAGATCATACCAGATAGTAAGTTCGTTGTTAATATATCGGAAACAGAACAATTCAAAGAAATCATTTCGAATGGTGTTTCTTTGGTAAATATTCACGATCCATCATGTCCTCTTTCAATTTACATAAGTACTCATTTTAATCAATTAGCAGACCAAAATCAAGAAATAAAATTTTTAAAAATCCATGTTAAACATGTTGAGGAAAAAATGTTTCCTGAACTTGAGCATATTTGTGCTACGCCTCATTTTGATCTGTACAAGAATGGAAAAAAAATAGAACAGTATTGTGGTTCCGATGAGTCCAAATTAAACGAAGCTATAATCTTATTGAAATCATTGTTATTTAATAAGTCTGATGACGAAGAAATAATTTTGGAAGTTCCATCCGATGATTCAGGTACCAAAGAGAAAGAACAAAAAAGTGAAAATATGAAACTTATAAATTCTTATGAAGCATTTAAAGAAAATACTTTAGTTGGAGCATCGCTAGTTCACTATTCGGCTGACTGGTGCAGACCTTCTCTCTCCATTCAACCAATTTTGGAAAATTTAGCTATCCAAAATACCAACATAAAGTTTATTCAAGTAAATTTTGACAGGGCAAAGATATTAATGCCAGATTATGTTAGTCACATAAATACCATCCCTTATTTTGAGCTTTATTATAACGGAGAAAAAATTGGAGAATTTTTGGGAGATAATATAGTTAAAATTAAAAAAAGTATTAAATTGTTAAATTCAAAAAGTAACGGTTAATGATTTTTTTAATTAATTTTTCATTATTAATCTAATATAATAAAGCCGATATTTTAAATTATTTCAAATCTTAAATTCTATTCAAAAATTGGATTAATAAATTCATTTTGGATACTTTAGGAGTATTTGTATAAAATCATTTTATATGAATATTTTGCTTTCTCTTATAATGAAAATAATCAAATTTAATAAAAAAAATTTTAAATTCAAATCTAAATTTTTGTGAAAATAAAACTTACTGAAGCTTCATTAACTTAAAAGTAGTTTTAATGAAAGCTGTGCTTTTTTTTTAAATAAAAATTAACATGCCATTTGCACGAATACTACTTGTCCAGAAGACAAACTAAAACTTTTTGCTGATGATGTGCTCCAAAATAATTCATATTTTCTTACGAAATAGATCTCAGTCCAAATGACTCTTAAAGTGGTTCTTGCCAAAATGTCTAAAATTAAACAGAATGGTTTAACTTTGACTAGAATTTGTTTTTGTTACTAAAACTAATTTTTTATTCCATAAAATAAGTTGACTTTATAAAAATGGTACACGAAATTAAAATAACTTTTTTTAAATAAACATTCTTTTTTAAAATAAGAATTGTTTAAAGAAATTATTATACAATTTTTTTCGAAATTTTAAGTAATTGATTCGGAAAGTGAATCAGATAGTTTAGTTGGAAAAGATGGACAGGGAAAACATTCAAGCGATTGCTAGATAAAGACAAAGACCAACAAGAAGGAATTCTGTATTATGGATTTTAGAAGTCATTTTAAGGTTTTTAAGCTTTTTTCAAATAAAAAAGTATTATTATACTGAAAAAGCCTTTTATATTTTAAATATAAAAATCTATTTTATCTAAATAGAATCATTTTATAAGAAAATAATTTAGTTTAGAATAAGTTATAGAAAATAATTTGTGATTAGTGATAGCAGGCGAAGTAAAATTAGTGATAAAAAAAAGTAAAATAAGTAAAGACCTTCAATTTTTTGTTGTTGCTAAATTTGATGACAAATTTAATCTAATTTTTGTCACAAAAAACTATTTCGACTGACAAGCATATTAATTGAAATTAATAATTATTGACAAAATAATTAACTTTTTAGTTCTCTTTTGTAATTATGGTTCTTAAAATAACCACCTTTTAATGGTGTCCTTTATTCAAAATGTTTAGCTTGTTTGGCTGGGTATGGGATTATATTTGAATGCATCAGTGCTACTTTGGCAAGAATCACTGAAAATTTTAATTAATTTTAAAACTGCAAAATGGTGCACCTTTTTTCCATAAAGTAAAATTTTAATTTTTTTTTTTTTTTTTTAAATAAATCAAGTCAATATTCAATTTACCCCTTATCTTATACTATTTTTTTGTCTTGTTTATTATTTGAAAAATTATTTTAGGTAAAAAAGTAGACCAAAGTGCAATAAAGTATGCTACATTAGGCTGTATTTTTAAGATATATTTTATTATCTTTAATTTTTATTTATCAAAAATTATGAATATTTGTTCGATTTGTATTTTAATTTTACAATAGCACTAAAAAATGGCTTGACGTTACAATTTTCACCGGAAAAAAATTCAAATAACCGGAGATTATCTGATGACGCTTCAAATTTATTTTTGTTTTTGATATTAAATTTTATCTGGAAAGGTTTTATTAAAAAAAAATTCTAAAATAAAATCCTTTGTTGACATACATTTAATTTGATTAAATCATAAAACAAATGTAATATGTTATTAAATTCAGAATATTCATTCATTATATCTACTAATGATATATGAATTGATAATTTGGGGAAATGAAAATTTTTTGAATAGAGAAAAATTAATTTTTTAATTCAAATGACTTGGTTTAAAACTCGTTTTACCAACTATATCAGCAAAAATAAAATTCGTATCACCCAAATTGATGCCCACTTCAATTGTGCTCTTCAGCTGACATGTTCAAAATGAAAAAGTCAAAATCGAATTTAAGATTAAATAAAGTTTGTTAATAGGTTAATACTCTCTAAAAAAAAATTTCTTTTAACTTTTGTAACTATCTAGTTATAAAAAATATCGTCTTGAAAAATAAATTTTAAAATAATTTTAGTTGTTTTTAAACAATCAAATTTTATTTATTGAAAAATATACACAATAATGATGTTATCCATTTTTAAGAAGCATTTCGTCCCCTCAATCTTTTCATTAAATTGTTTTGGTTAACAGCTGCTTTTCTTCTTCTTTCCTTTGAAAAATATGATAATGTAAATATTAGTTAATAATAAAAATATCTTTTATCAAAATACCATTGGAGTTGTTCCTGGTGTTATAGAAACATCAAATATTTCCGAAATTCTTTTCTGAGGAGTATTTGCAGAATTCAATGTATTGAGCAAAACTGAATTTGTTTCGGTCGTATCAAACAAACTAATGTCGACATTCTTTTATTATACAATATAAGATAGTATGAAAAACACAAGTTTTTTGGTTTTGAACTGCTAAATGTTATTTTTACTTTATCAATTTAGAAAAATCAAAACTAGATATATTAGAACTGATTTAATCAAATCAATTTTTTTGTCATTTAATTACATCTTTTTTAAATAGTATGTTTAAAAATAATCTTCTAAAAATATTGCCAACAATTAATTTTTTTGCTTGACAGAGCCTTATTAACTAGTTTATTATTTTATATTTTAATTAATCGTTTTCATAGTTCAATTGATGCATTGCCAAGATATTAAAATAATTGAAGTGTTTTTTAAAAGCTTGCTAAAATGAGAAATTACTTTAAGAATGTCTTAAATTTCATTTTTTAGAAAAAATGTTTTCTTAGTATCATAGATTATGATCTCCATAAAAATTAAATTAAAAACATTCAAGAATACCCCTATAGTATTTATATTTAAATACTTAAAAATCTACTAATTGACATGATAAAAATAAAACTTTTATAAAATCGATTTTATTTATTTAATTTAATTGATTCAAGGCAAAATCAGCATTATTCAAGTCGACTTGAAATTGATGACTAGAAGTTAAATAACTTTTATGAAACTTTGCTATCATACTTATTTTGTTTGAGAAATTTTTTAAAATCTAAATTTTAATTAATTATTTTGAATTTCATTTTAATTTTTTATTAGAAAAATCGAGTTACATTACTAACTTGGATCCTAAAAAAGAAAATGAAACCTAAAAAAAAATTTATTAAATATTTTATGGCAAGTTTTTTTTCAGTTTAAATTTTTGAATAGAGACTTGAAAAAAGAATTGGCTTTATTCAAAAAGGTCATACAAAGTAAAATTCAAAATCTTTTTTTAAAAAATCTAAATCACTTGCATGGTTATTTTTTTTACAAATCAAGAAATAAAATCGATCATAATAATTAAAACTAAACTCCATTTAATTAAAAATTAAAGAATGATTCAAAAATTATCAAAATTTACACTAAATAATGTAAAAATTCAGAAGATTTTTAAGAAAAAATTAAAAAAATTTTTGTTTTCTTAAATCTAAAAAGAAAATGAAATTTTACTAAAAACTGATAAGAGCAAAAATTGCCAAATATTTTGCTGGATTTGAATTTAACTCGACTGCCAAATACTTACGTCAAATTTTAATGTGTAAAAAGTGTAATCTTGCGTAAGATAAAATAAATTTTGTCATAACCATGTAAAATAAAAGCTCTCTTAAATTTCTTGAAAATTCTAATTTTATGATAAATTTTTGCAATGATTTTTAAGCTTCGATTTACCTATTGCTCAAAGGTCTCAATATCTTTAATTTAATAATTAGATAGCAGAATTTCATTCAAAGGCCTGGAAAAAATTTTCTTAAGTTTGGAAAAATATCATTTCAATAGAGCAAAAGGCTACCAGCTTTCAAAAACCGTCTTTAAAAACCTTGACATAATCAATCAATATAATTAGATTACCTTGCTTATTAAAATAGGCATGTATCGATGCTTGAGCGTTTGCAATTCATACTCGCAGCTAGTCAAAGCCTGCTGTAACTCGTAAAGCAGCACAATATCAGATCTCAACTCATTAAAGATATCGCAAACAGTTTCAGTAGCTATGGGTTTGTGTTCGATCTGTAATTCATCCAACAACTGTTCGATAGCTTTTATTTTCTTCAGACCGACTGATTGTGGAAGCTTAGTCCTAGAGCTTCGCAAAGATACACCAGAAACTTTAGTATCTGGAAACTTAATTCCGGTCGATTCTGAAAGTGGCTTAAATTTTTGTTATTTTTTTTGAATCTAAAATTCAAAATTTACTTTAAAAACAATTGGCTTTTTGGATGATTTAGACTCTGGGACACTTGATGTGACAGATGAAGGCGAGACTAGGCCTTCAGATTGACTAGATTTAGACGGTCTATTGCCAACTACAACACTAATTGAGCCATCATTTGAATTGACTGAATTTTTTCTCTGTTTTAGCTTGGATGGTTTAGGCAAAGCATTGCCAGATTTATTTTCAATTTGTTTTACTTTTAAACTATTGTTTGTCGTTTTTGAATTTTCCAAATCTCCCGCAGCTGTCAGAAGCTTTGACACTTCTTGTTGTTTTTTTTCTCTTTCCTTTTTGCGCACTTCAATTTTTTTAAGCTCTTCAATCAAATAAATTTCCTCTTCGACTTGTTCTTTGGTCCGATTGAATAGTTTTTCCAATTGTTCCCTTCGTTTTTTCTCATGCTCCGGGTCAAATACATAAATTTTTGATTCGTCCACTCCACGAATTTTCTGCATAATTCCAGTTACTTTATAGTACCTGTCTTTGAGCTCATCAATAGTTCGATTTTTGCCTTGAAATTTTTCGCCTTCCCACCGATCATGCACCACGAAAAATCTTAAATCGTACATTTGACAAAGTTCAAAAAGATAATCGGTTTCCTCTTTGGTCCAGCTGTCATCCTTGAGATACGAGGCATATTCTGAATCTGTGTAGGTAGATAATAGAACTTTTTTGTTGTATTTGGCGAATGGGTATTCTTTGTCTGGATCATCATTTGCACATCGCCAATGGCAGAAAGTTGCCGAATCAGTCCTAGCCGGATTTTCGAATTCTATCCATCTCCACTTGCGAACACCGTATCTCAACTTGGCTTTCGGATGCTTGTAAAGTTGTGGCTCTTCAGCAGGGATCAGTGGCGGTTGATCGGGGTCATCTTTACTCATCAGACCCCATACTTCTCTATGGACACCCTGAGGTCTTTTGATAGATTCTGCTGAGCGCTTTGATTTTTTCTTTTTTTTTAATTTAGAATAGTTTTTGCCAAAAATTATTTATAGAATTTTACCTTTTTGATTTGTTTGGGTTGATTCTGCTCGCCAATTTCGAGAATATCTCTTACATCACTATTCATTTTGACAGAATTTGAATTTATTTTAAAGTAAATGATATTTTAAGAATAAAGAAAAAATTAAGTAATTTCATTTTAATTTTTCTTTTCATGTACTCATTTTTTAGAAAAATAAATTTAACTTTATATCAGAATATTTACTGAATGAATTTGAGAGAATTTTATCTGTACTATTTTTACATTTAATTCAGAGTTGTTTAGAAAAAAAAGTCCGGACTTTTTTTTAATTTTTTTTCTTAAGTACAACATTAAAATGTTTTCTTTTATAAATAAATAAATCTTAAAATATTGATATTTTAATTGATCATTAATATTTCCCTGTTAATCAAAATTAATTCTTATCTGTTGAATTTAGTGAAACATACTTTATTTCATGTTGTTTCACCATCAAAGTTTAAAAAGCTCAAATTTGTCAATTTAAATTAATGAAAAAGAATTTTATTTTTGTAATTATTTTGAGGTTTGAATGAAAATTCACAATGCCTAATTTCGGACCTTGCAAGATCTTGAATTTCTGCACATTTAGCAGGCACAGGTTTCTTTTTTATTAGACATCTCTTCAACACCATTTACTAATCATTATTAGTAGAATAAATAGATGTTTTGAAAACTTAAAGATGTCAGTTTTCAATTTTCAAAAGGTTTTATTAAATATTATTTATCATACTGAATTTGAATTTATTTTAAATCGATATCTAAGGAGAGTTTTACCACAAGCTCGTTTAATTTTATAGAATTGATATTAGAACAAAAAAAATCAAAAAATAATTTAAAATTATTTTGTTAAACGAATGCCATGTATGTTTTATATTTATTCCTCATTAACTTTTGGAGCAAGATAATATCTCAAATATCCTGCTTCTTCGCTCATTGAATTTAAAGTCTTATATTCGACCACTAAATTGATCAATTAGATAGATTAAAAATTAATTGGCAACAATTTTACTTAAAGGCACTTCTTCACCCATGTAAAGAATCACTGTGTTCGATAGAGTTGATGCTTTTGTAAAGTAAATTAAATATCTAAGAGAAAAAGTCAAGCTCAAAGATTTGGTGATGTTTATTTTAATAGCAAATGCATCTTCATCATTCTCATTTACTGTTGTTCCCAATTTTAAGCGAACATCACCAGTCCCAAGATCACCCAAAGTTATAAAATTGACACCTTGCTTTCCGCATTTAATTGTAATCGCATCGCCAATTGTAAATAGATCATGGCAAACTTTGCTAAATTCTGCACAAGCCATTTCAATTATACAAGAGTATTCTGTATCGGGAATGGAAAGTCGCTCAATGTCCAAATTCATTAGTCTAAGTTCAAAGTTGCCAACTTTGTGACCGCGTCGCGATTCAAAGCGAAAATTTAATAAATCTCCGGGATCACTGGCATCCAAAATTAAAGTATCGTCATTCATACCACATTTAAGAATTTTAGCCATTGATGCAATGTTTATCCCAAGTGATAGATTTTTTTCACATCTATACTGTTCAAATAAATTTGATCTGAGATAAAAAGTGACCAACGAAACATGGGAAGAGTCCATTGCTTGTAGGTGTATTCCGTTTTCATCACAATCTAAAATGGCCTCTGAAATCAAGTCCTTAATTGCTTCAATGATTTTTTTCAAAAGTCCTGCTTGCTTTATTACAGCATTCATATTTTAGAATTTTTTCACTTTTAAAAATAGAAATTTTTTTTTAGAATTGTTTGAATAAATTTTTATTAAAAAATACCATTAGCCTTAGTTTTTACATGAATTTAAAATCAAGAATTTTAATATTCTTAAATTCTGTCTGTTGAAGTGATACAAATTTTTATTTATATTCTAATTTATTCTATGCTGCACAAATTCGGTAATTATTAGAATGTATTTTTGTATATGAAAATTTGCTAGAATACTGCGTAAAAAACCCTGGAGAGTGGTCAAAATTGGTTGTCTAAAATTTCATTATAAATAGAATAAAGTTTTGATCTCATCAAGATAAAATGATGAAAATTTTACAGTTGGTGTGAAATTTTTTAAAAATATATATTTTTGCTTGTTCTAGACTCATGAATGACCCATAGTTTAAGGCTTTCTTTTTAATCATTTTGTAGAGAATTTTATCCTGATTAAAGTTAACTATAATTTTTTTCTTTGTAGGCTTTTTCGAGATTCCATGATAATAAAGCCAAAATTAATACACTGAGGCGCAATTTTTAAAAAAAATATTATCAGTTGTGACTCCCGATTTAACTTTGCTCGGTTAATTTAATTTTTAATTTACAATTATTTGAAATGTTGTTTTATTTTGCAATTTTTTTAGATGATATTAGAGTCCTACTAAAACACTGACCACTTCTTTTACAAATAAAAAATATTTTTAAAAGTTTAAACGTGTCATTTAAGTTTAGAATTTTCTTTACTTTTTGATAATTAAATAAGTTTTTTCAGAGATGTTTATTTTTTTTGAAAATTAAACTTTTTTTATATTTTTAAAAACTGCCCCCTACTGACCCACAATTTTTTTTTGCGATTGAAACCCATTTTTCTTGAGAATTTCATGAGCTTTCAAAAAATGTGTCCAGAAAGAATTGTTTTTATGATATTACAAAAAAATATTTTTAACTTAAGAAATTTAATTTTGATTGTAATATGGCAAATTTAACTTTTTTTGAAATTTGAAATTACGGTGTTTCATTAAAACTCAATATTTAAGCATTATAAAATTTGATATTCAACTACGCAATTATTTTAAATCCTGAGGCGCAATTATTAATAAACATTATTTGTAATGACTTCTAATTTAAGTCTGTTCGGTTTTTTGAGTCTTTCGATTCAAAAGAATTCGCCGATATAACTTTTTGAGCTGTTCATTCCTATCATTATAACAGCCTTAATAAAAAATAAAATTTTTCAACCAAAGTTATTAATCTTTTTCAAAATTTACCGAGAAAGCTGTTCAGTCTTGATTGTTCAGTGTTGCAATCCTCAATAACCACTGGGCCGTCATTCCATATTAAATCAAAACCTCCAACTCTCTTCTCTTTTCCATTCAACCTTAAACAATTCATTTGAAAAAAAAATCCTAAAATCAAGAGCCCTTTGTTACCTATTTTCCATATCAACTATAGTAAGGGTGTCATCTAATAACCGGAACTTTAACTCATAATCTTCCTGACTACTGGCAGTCAAAGCGGGAGAAGCGTTTATTTCGATTAACCATCTAATCAAAATAATTAGTGATTAGTGGCTATAAAAAAGGTTTTGAAGTTTTACGGTTTTAGATCTGAATCTAAAAGAATGTCGTATCCGTAAAGCTCAAAGCAATGCTTATCATTTATTATGGTTTTTTGGACACTTTGTAAACTTTTTATAAATATGTCATCCATGAGCCTAAACATTGTCTCAACTTCTCCGAGTCCATGTTTGGCAATCAGATATTGTCTCAAATTTTGCATTGACCATTTGGCACCTTTATCAGGGTCATAGTTTGGAGCTTGCTTTTGAATGGCATTATTTGTTATATGAACATCTAAAATAATTAAAAAAATTATTTAAATACATACCGTAAACTCGTTTAGGACTTTAAGAGTAAAACCCAAATCCAACTTTTTTTCTTTTAGATAGGGCTGGTAGTTCGGTTAGACATCTTAAACCGGTCCCGTAACCGGTTAAAAATTTTTAGTTGGTTTTAGAACAGGTTAGGATGTGTAACCAGTTCCATTAACCAGTTAAAAAATTTAATCGGTTACGGAACCGGTTTATAAATTCTAACCGGCTACATAACCGGTTAAAGTTTGTCTTAACCGGATTTATGAATAAAAAATTCAAAAAATTTTAGATAAAAACTTTATTGATAAATCTTTAAGCTTAAACATGAAATAAAAGTTATTAAACAAAATCAATCAATTTTTTTACACTTTTCGGGTCTAAAGAAGTTCTATCTTTTGTAACAAAAAGTCCACCAGCCGAAGAAGTTTGTTCAGATGGAACACTTGAAGGACTTATGCTCAAGTAGAATTTTGCTACTAATTTTATAAAATTCAAATCTTCAATTCTTCACTTTCATATCTTGTTAAAAATTTAACTCAAGAAATTAATGTTCCTTTTTAACCGGTTAGAAACGGTTTCATAACTGCTTAGGATTTTTAACCGGCAACTAAATTTGGTTATAAATTGTAATCGGGTCTGAAACCGGTTTCAATATTTTAACCGGCTACATTAATCGGCTTTGATTTAAAACCGATTAAAATTTTAACCGGTTTAGAACCGTTTTTTTTAACCGATCTACCAGCCCTACTTTTAGAGTTAATTACATAGTTTCTATATATTAACAATTAAATTGCTAGAAAATACCTTGAATATGGGATATTTTCCAAAAATTACTCTAACAAAAAAATTGTCTTTGCTCTCATAAAATAAAAAATTAAAAAATATTGAAGGTATTTTCTAGATAAATCAATTTTAATTTTTATAACATAGAAACTATGTAATTAACTCTAAAAGAAAAAAAGTTGGATTTGGGTATTACTCTTAGAGTCCTCAACACGAGTTTACGGTAAATGAATATCCTAATAAAACATTACAAGTATCTCCAATGCTATTTAATGAAAATCTGGTCCCGGATAACCGAGCGAACCCTTCTCTATAGAGATATGCTCTGAGCGGGTTAAACTTTAAAAAAAATTATTTTTTATTTAAACTTTTTTTTTAATTTACCGTAGTCACAAGTACATAAATCCTCATGTCAAATTTTTTGCCTCCAATTAAATATGGATTGGACAGATAACGCTGCACAACATAAATTTCAGGAGGATCCTTAGACAGATCATTTAACTTTTCAGCATTCTTATTTTCACCCTTGGAAAATAATCTGAAATCAAACTAAGCAACACCAACAAAAATTTACTTTTTTCCAATCAGTTATATCCTTTAGATCAGTAAACAAAAAAATTCCTTTTCCTTGTGCACGGCCAGCTGGTTTCATAATCCAAATGGTGCCTGGTTTTCGCTTGAACTCTTCAACAAACATGTGATATTCAGACTTAAAAAAAAATAGGCTGGTGTTCCAAAATAAAAATAGAATCAATACTGGAAGGACAAAAGTTGTCGGAAAAAAATCCCATTTTAGTGATTCAACTTTGTTCTGATCTCTTTCGTATTGTCTTTTAAACCTTTTTAAGTTTTTTACCATCAAGTCTTTTCGAGTTAATTCATAGTGATTGCGAAAATGGTTAATTCTCATGTGCTCTTCAAAGTAGCCTTGGTCAAACAGCTCTTTCATTGAACCCACATCTACCCAATAAAAATCCCATTCATCATTCGGACTAAAATAAACATTTTTATATTTTGTTTGTTAATTTTGTTTTAATACTCCGTCACTTCTATCCAGCCGCGACTTTTTAGAACATCTAGCATTGTGTTTTGTAGGAAACATCGGAATTTTATAGGGCGATCTGTAATGCCTCGGCGCAAAGGTTTAGAAAAAGGAATAATAATATTTGAATTATTGGCTATCATTTGTTGATAAAAAGAGCTAAATGAGGACCCTGAGCTGGAAGTTGATGTTTGGCTAGTTGAGGTTGCCGATGACTGATTGCCTGTCCCCTATGAAATTTTCAAATTCATTTTGGCAATTCAATATTTATCAAATTACTTTAATAGGGATATTCTGTTGTTTTTGATTCATTTATGATCAATTTTTGATTTTTTTTCATCTAATCGTTAATAAAAAGTTTATTAGAAAATAAAGATTTCGAATTTATCAATTATTTATTTCCATGGTGATAAATCAAAAAGTTTTTTACTTTGTCTTAAAAAAAAATTTTAAAAAAGTATTTTTTTTTAGTGGCTTGAGTACTAATAAATTAGAAAAAAAATGAAGGCAACAAAACAAACAAATTTTTGCTTTTTAATAAAAAGATTAAACAAAATACATTATTTTCTATTTAATAGCCCGACATTGAAAAGATCTAATCTCAAACGTTGTCCTTGTTATTAAACTATTGTTTTAAAATGTTTTTATTTTTTTTCTCTTAGTAGCTTAGAAAATTCTTAGAATTTTTTAAAAGCAGTTAAAAGATACTTTTATTGAATTTTTCAAAAAAAAAACACGGATGATTAATTTGTATTACAAAGCTTAATAAACTATTTATGTTTTTGAAGTAGTAGGAGTAGTAGTTTAAACTACAGCTAAGAGGTTATCAAAACATAGGGATGTGTATCAAAACATAGAACTAAAAAAACATTGAAATTATCTGACCTCGAAAAACTTAGATAACAAAACATAGAATATTTTTAAACGTGAAAATCAAGTTTTTAGAAAATTAATGGCTGTTAATTGATAGGCCTATTAATTTTTTGATTATTTTTGCCCTTATTGTCTTTTATTTTTATTTTTTTTTAAATAATTTACCAAATTTAATTCAAATAGCTTGAATTTTTCTATGTTTCTACGTTAATTTAAATTCTACTTTTTTTTTTAATTTTTTAATTTTTTACGTTTTTTCACCTTTCTATGTTTTGTTTTGTTTCTAACTCAACTTAACGACATTAGAAGTAGAAGTGGGAAGCTGGTCCGAGAAAACCGATTTAAAGGAAAATCGATTCGTTTTTGGAACGGTTTTTAGAACCAGCTCAAATTTAAAACTGGTTCAATTTTGAACAAGAGAAATATTAAGTATTAATTATATATTAAATATTAATATTAAAAATTAAATATTAATATTATATAATATTATATTAATATTAAATATATTCTCAATTGTTCAATTATTTATTTTATTTATTTGTTTTCTGTACCGAGGAAAAGCTCCTTCAGATTAAAAAAAAAAAAAAGTCAAAATAAAATAAAGTTAAATAAGATAGAATAAAAATTAAAAAAAAATGTAATAAAATGGTTTAAAATAGAGGAAAATTAATGAAATTGAACTAGAGAGTTAAAGGATACATATTTTTAAAAATTAATTGTTCAGGGAAAAAAGAAGTTCAAGTCCAATCGAAAAGTTCAATCGAAAAGATATAAAATTTATAAGGAATAAAAGTTTTTCGATCAAAAATATTTTTTTTTACTCTTCGGATATAACCGGTTTAAAACAAACCTGTTTCATAAACCAGTTCGATAAGCAAACCGGTTCCGATAGCAAATAGCAAACCGGTTTCCCACCAAATTAGAAGAGAGAAGATTGAGAGGAGATGTAGTACAGTATTTCAAAATAGAATACGGTCTTAACATTGTAAACTGGTACAACCCTAACTGGAGTATCTTAAAATAGCAATGATTAAAATAGCACATTTAAATTAGCATAATCAAATTAGCAAAAAATAGCAACTTGGTTTTTTTTCATCAATTAAAATAGCAAGAAAATTTTATTGTGTTCAACCAAATTTGAAAGAATAAAATAGCAATAGCTGACAAAAAATCATTAACTCTTACAAACGTTATTTTTATTTAATTTTACTTAACTTTTTTAATTTTTAATTTTACTTAACTTAATTTTTATTTTTTATTTCTATTCTGAAGGAGCTTGAGCTCGGTACAGCTAAAAAATAAATAAAATAATAAAAAAATTAATATAGATTTAACTTATTTAGATAGACGAATATATTGATTGCTTCAATAATCTTAAAATCGAGCATGGCTTTGTTACACTTTCCCAGAAAAATAAACCACTACTTTCTTAAAAAGGTTATTTTTTTCGTTTAAAAGATACAAAACAAGACCTTACTGCCACCAAGAAATTCGGCTGGCGCTGTACTTACCCAAGTTGTAGTTCTACTTGTGAAACAAATGGATGTATTGTCGGATCTTCTTATGATGTATTGAAACATAAAGATGATAGTGAGATAATTTTGAACAATTTTATGATAGTTTGACTCTTATTCTTGAATATTAATTAACTTTTTTTGGATTGAACACAAATTATTAAATTAGTAATAAATTTTACAGGTAAAGATTTCGACCTGGCTATTTTATTCTTGCTATTTAAAACGTGCTAATTTTTTTTTGCTATTTTAAATGTGCTAATTTATTACCTGATCTTATAGTACAGAGCCATCCTAACGCTTTAGCGATTGGTCCAGCGAGTAAAATAAAAGAACACAAACATAGAAAATTGAGTGAATCAAATATTTATTTAGACTTTAAAAACTGTCACATTATTATACAGTTAACAAATAAATAAATAAATAATAAAATTGCTTACTATTTCTTCTTTTTTTCCTGAAACTTGAACTATTTAAACATGTGCCACATGTAACAATCTTTTCCAATTTATATCTTTTCAACTTTCATTTTTTTAGCTTATTTTTTAGCTATTTTGATTCTTTTTTTTTTTTTATCTAATTTTATTATCTTTAATTTTATTTTATTTTTAACTTATTCTGAAGGAGCTCTAGCTCGGTACAGAAAACAAATAAATAAAAATAAAATAATAAAAACAAGGCTATTAACTGCGATCTAAGAGAATTTTTTATTACTAACTGTATCGTCACCATTTGGAATCAACTTCGGCCCACAGTAATTCAATCCAGAACCAAGAATGACTTCAAAGCGAATTACGATAAATATAAAAAGGATATAAAAAATCGGCTGTCACAGTGAAGAAAACCCTCACTCGCAGGATTACTCCTGTTACAGCCTATTAATCTATTGTTATTATTATATTATAAAAATATTGATTTACATTAAATTCATGGAAATTTAAAGCCAAATAATCAGTTGACAATGTTAGCGAAATAATCATAATATAAATTTTAGTCATTCATTATTAAATTACATATTTTAATAATATTAGAACTATTTCTGAAAAGAGCAATTCAAGAATTATCTTCATCAGACTAAGTTGGCCCACCCATTTGACCTATCTCTTCTTTTTTTTGTTAAACAATGAAATTTTAAAATTTTTAATTTATATTAAATGTTTTTTTGTTACCAAAATTTGAATATTTTTTTACTTTTTTTAAAAATATTTTAATAATAAAAATTGATTAATACTCATCTATATATCTACATTTTTTTAGTTTGGTCCCTTTTGCTGGCTCAATAGGCTCAAATTTTCTCGTAGTCTCAATTTTATTTTTAATTTTAGATATTCACTAAATGAAATCATAGAGCTTTTTAATTTAATTCTTGGAGAAGGAAGAGTTCCGAAAGCATGGAAAACTTCGAAAATTACAATGATTGAAAAAAGGCCTCTATTTCACAAAATCTTTTAAAATTACTTTTATAAATTGTATTAATATATTTAGTATAACGAGTTTCTTAGGAAAGTTACTGGAACGTAAAGTCTTTTCGAGATGATAAAATTTTTTTAAACAAAATTCACTTCTTATCCGAACATCAGATAAACTTTTCTTTTTAATTCAAAAAATTTTGGATTCATTTAATAGAAAAAAAGAGTTTACTCTAGGACATTTAAGGTAAATTTGAATGACCACTTGAGCGAAGAATACCAAATAACTGCAGGTGTCCCTCAAGGCTCATTAATTAGTCCTCTTTTATTTATTATATATATTAATGACATTATTTTAAATAATAAATACTCTCTGCTTTTAGCAGATGATCTAGTTACTCTCCTTATATAGAAAATAAGATAAATAAATACACCAACGAACTAGAACAATGGCTTATTAAGTGGAAAATGAAGATATCAGTTGAAAAGTCGTGTTCAGTAGTCTTTTCTAGGTACAAAAAAGAGAGTGATAATTTAAACTTAAAAATTTATGGAAACAGAATACTGAGCCAAAAGGAAATCAAGTTTCTTGAAATTAAATTTGATTCTAAGTTTGATATCCCAGTAGAAGAAATTAAAGTTTTAGTTTGTTTACTTCATTTTTATTTTTATTTTATTTTTTTTTATTTATTATGTAGGTTTCCTGAGAAATTCTGTGAAAAAATTAAACACGTCAAAGAATGGGTTTTGTGTAATTTAGCACAACATAACAAGACAAAATGATAAAAAATTGAACAAATTTTTTTTTAAGTTCAAAATTAGTTTTGTAAATGCAACATAATTGCAATCAAAGTCTGCTAGAATTTCAGTTTTCAGCAGAAATTGAATTTCAAAATATTCTAGCTAGTGCAATTTGCAGAGATTTTGCACATCATTAGCAGACTTAAACATTTTTTTACTATTTATGTATCACTATTTTTCATTTACAGAACTAGCTTAAAAACTTGTAAAAAAAAGGGAAAAGCTTTTTTAGAATTAAATTCAGTTCTGTTTTGTTATTTTGTACCAAATTTCAAAAATCCCAAAGAATGTATTACATAAATCATCTGCCAAAATTTCAGTGCAAATTATCTTTTTTAAATATTTTGAAAATCTAATAAGATTTTTTTTGACAGTATCTTAATAGTATTTAAATAAAAATTGAAAAATCCGTAAAAAAGGCTAAAAAAATTACAAAATTCCAATTAAAGAAAAGAATAAACAATTTTTGAAATATTAGTTTTCAAAAAGTGAAATAAGTGCATTTTCAGCTATCCAAAACATTTGTAACTGATCAATCTTTCAAATATTATATTTAAATAAATAATATTTTAGGTTTTCCTTACTGAAAATGCTCCGACAAAAACTCTAATTATTCTACATTTGGCGATATTAGTATGCTCAAAGAAAACTCTTCAGCAAATTTAAATTGACGATTATTTTGCTCAAATTGCTTTTAATTTCAATTTATTATAGTTTTTGTCTAACCCAAAAGGTCTAAGTAAAGTAGAAATAAGTTAATAAGTTTTCTTCAATAATTAATATTTAATTTCATAAATTAAATGAAAAAAAATTAGCTAAAGTTTTACTAATTAATGAAAAATTGATTTAGTTTAGAGCAAGCTAACAGATAGAGTCTAATTATAAAAATAATTATTATAGAAATGGTATATTTGAAAAAAATTTAGTAATTTTTTAATATCTTTAAACACCTGTTTCGTTAAAAATTAAATCCCTGAAATCAAAACATTTCATTCAGAATTTTAAACCAAATTCGCAATTTGTTTATTAAATTGCGTATCCAGACATTATGCGACAAAAAGACAGCAAAAATTTTAAATTTATTATAAAGTTTAAAACTCAAATACACTCATTTTACCAAATATAAATTATTCTTAATAATTTTTTTTAAATTGATCGCAATTTTTAAAAAATTAAAAAGATTAAAAATCAAATTCGATTTATCTTGATTTAAGAACAACAAAAAATAATTTATGCTAAAAAAAGTAAATTCTTAAAAAATTTATTTAGAATTATTCAAAAGATGATAAAAATCTTGACTTTTGTAAAAGGTACAACAATTGGCAAAAATGTGAGGTAAATTAAGAAATTTTTGATTTAATTCCAGAGAAATTAATGGGCCACATTCGAGACTAATTCTTTAGTCCATTCGGGCAGTAATCCGCATAAAAATTATAATTAAAAATTCCGTAATGAAATTTGTTAGTAAAAAAAAATTAACATAAAATGGTATAGCATTTTTTTTGAGATTTTAGCTTGCTCAATTATACAAAATGGTCATAAAGCTTCAAGAACTAGAAGAAAAAACTTAAATTGAGCAAAAAATACTAAAACCTCACAGAGACTTAATTCATTTATACACTCGATTTTCAAAATATTAAACGTCATCGCTTTAATTCTAAATTAATGACATTTAAAACCATATGCAAAAAACCGAACCAGCTCTAAAGTTTTTATGAACTCCCCTGAAAGATAAGATAAGAGTTTTCTAATTTATTTAAAGCTACACTCACTAATTTAGTTCGAAAAAAGAAAAAAAAAATCGTCATCAATTGTGAAAGATTTTTGGTCAAGGATAATGTTTGCGTCTACATTTAAAAATAAAAAATTTCAACAAATTTAATTTTTATTTAGAAAAAAAAATGAGTTCTCTTTTTCAATCAGAGTATTTTGTAGCTGTTGTTTTTACGTCGATTTTAGGCATTATCGCCCTTTTTACTTACCAACTTGGGTTTAGGAAAGCTGAGCCTGAAAAAACTGAAGAAGAATCGACGCCCAAAAAGGCCAAAACCAAACAAAAAGACACCAAGACAAAAAAAAGGTCTGAACCCCAAATGGTCCAGATTGCAGCTCTTAACCAAACATCGGAGCCGTCCAAGCCTCAAAAAAAGACCCCAGATTCGCCTAAGAATGCCGCAGAGGTCAAATCTTCCAAGAAACCGGCTAAAAAAGAGTCAAAAAAGGAGGTGGAAGAGGATAATGTTACCAGAGCTGAAGAAGTAGTTGATAGCTCTGAGTGGACTACTGTTGTCGATAAGCGTGCTCAGAAAAAGCAAAAGACAGTGGAGCGACCCGAGCGTGAAACGAGTGAAAATGAGGCAGTGACTAGCGAAAAGCCCAAGGTCGAAGACCTCACTAGTAAGCAGTTAGTTATTGGGTCAAAACAGCCTAGCGAGTTGTTGACCGAGTCTATTATACAGCGCACTGAGACCAAGGACAAAGAGGACGACTGGGTGACTGCTAACCAAAAAGGCAAAAAAGACAAAAAGAAAGATAAAAAAGAAATTGCCACAGTTGCCGAAGTTGTCCCTCAAAATGTGCCTGTTGTTCCTGAAGTGAAGTCTGTTGAAAAACCAAAGGCCAAAAAGAGCAAGTCTGGCCAGAATTTGTCCAGTGCTATCCGCGATGCTATTGTTGATACATTGGAGGCCAACAATCCCAAGCAAACACTTAAGCAAACTTCGCTCACTGATTCAATTATTTTAGTCGAAAAAGAAAATAAGAGAGCCGAGTCGAATCAGTCGTCGAATGAGTCCCTTCAAGATGTGGATGGTGACGATGGATTTATCACTATTACTAATAAAAAGAGTAAGCGAACTGTTAGGAGAGAACAATAATTATTCGGTTATCAACGCAGTACATTTTTCATGTCTTCTTTATTAAAATAAAATTATTTTAAAATTTTTTTAGCTTTTTTTTTTGTTAACCAAATTCGTTCAAAATAGAAATCTGTCCTTAAAAGGGTCAAAGTTTCTTTTTTGAATATTTATTTCTAAGCCAAAGACTTTTTATTGTGAAAGTCAGTTCGATCTCTTTTTATACTATGTTAAAAGATTTTTTTTGTTAAATTTTTATTGAACTATTTAAAATAAAATTTTGAAAATGGCATTATCTGTTTTAATTAAAATTAGGCTTACTTGGAAACCAAAATAAAAATGAAGGCTCGATGTTTTAACAAAAAAAAAACGAGAATTAAGAAGATTTTTTACTATAATTGGTGATAAAATATTAGAATAAGAGTTACCTACACTGTTAGCTAGTCAGAAAAAGCTTGCACTTATCTTAGTTTTAAGTCTTGCCAAGATATATGTAAGTTATTAATTGTATGTAATATATTTCACAAATGTGAGATTATAAATTTGTGTAATTTATAGGTTTTAACATAGATTTAAACTAAAAGAAAGATCTTGCATTTATGTAATTTTAAGGTTAAAAGAAGATTTCTATAGAATTTTCATTTGAATTATAGTAAAGATTTTCAGAAAAAAAAAGTCAGAAAAAAATGTTATTTCTAACAATTTTAACAAAGATAATTTTCTTTTTGGTTAATTTTTTTGTTGAAATATATTTATTTTTTTATAATTAACCTCCTTTAGGAGAAGTAATTTAAAAAAAAAATTAGAGTTTAAATTAGTGTAAAAAAGTCAATTAAATTCTTATGCTCATGAAAGAGCTCATGCTGGATACAGATAAAATAAGTAGTAAAGAAAAAATAGAAATAGAAAGAAAAGTCAAGATAGTCATGATTGTCAGAATCTAAATTATCATAGCAAAATTGTCAGAAATCAAAGGGTAAAACCAATCCTGATTTTTGTTTTTATTTTTTTCTTATTGGAATGATGTATCAATTGATATTAAAAAAAGTAACCAAATCTGAAAATGAATACAGAAATAATCAAACTTGACCCAGAAGGCAAAAAAATCATTTTTAATAACCATCGTTACCAAAAAAATGAAAATAAATCAGATTCGTATAGATGTGTCAACCGAAATTGTGGTGCCTCATTTAATCACAAAACCATGAAAAGGAACCAAATTGAGCACTATCGTTGACAGATGTCCCAATGTGAAGTTGATTGTTTAGTTCAATTCAAAATTTTAAAGCAACTCGTCTCAGTAAATCATGACATTCGACTTGAAGAGGCGCACAACAAATATTATCAGTTTTTGACGCCAAAGTATTCACACAAAGAAATTGCTGAATTTTGAAAGCCATTTTCAATAAAAAAAGGTAATTTAAGATACCATAGAAACAAAACAAAACCAAATAAATCCAAAAAGCGTACAAGACATTCAAATCAATAATAATTTTTATCCAAGTTGCTCATGCTGAAAAATCACTGGGTCGTCATTTCAAATTATAATCCAAGTGAGCCTGTTTGTTCAAATAATTGGTACATTTACGATAGCTTAAATAATCCCGGTTCCTATATTTATACACTATTAAAAATGGACTAAAAAAAATTAATGATGGGGCAAGATTTATCAAGATTAATCATATTCCAGTTTCTAAATGGATCGACTGACTGTTGCTTGTTTGCGCTTGGTTATGCATTGGCTCTATAGCAATGAATATTGATCCTGGTAAATTAATTTTTGATCAAAATAAAAATTAGAGATGAGTTCAATTTTATTATTTAACATAAATCTCTTACTTTATTTTCTTATTCATTAATTGATAATTATTTATTTTAAAAAAAATGAAATTACTTTGGACTTAAATTAATTATTATTGTTATTTATTATTTCTAAGAAAATATAATTGACAAAAAAAATAATTGACATTTCTCTAAATTAATTGACGGTTTCTCTCCCTGCCTAATTTATTTTTGAAACAGAAATGATTGATCTAACGGGCTCATTTTACATTTGCCTTTTGTCTTTTTTGACTTTTTGCTTTTTTGTCGTTTGTTTTTTTCTAGCTTCAATTTTTTTTCACACAAACTGCTGTTTTGTCTACGAAAATCATGAAAGCGAGTTATGAGCTTTTCATGGAGTGTTAAATTAAAGTTTGAAAAAAATTAAATTAATTTAAAAATTTTTAATAAATATAATCTCTAAATTTGGATTGTTATTAATAATTATTGGATATAGAACAATCAACGACTTCGAACTTTCTCTGTTTTGTAAATAAGTTGAATAAAAACTTAAAAATAAAAAAAAATAAAAAAAAATAAAAAAAAATTATTACAAAATAAAAAACGTTTCATTTTATATGAAAGTATCTTATCAAATAAGTCATCAACAATTTTGCATTGTTGTTTTTTACTCTAAATTGAATAGATCTCTAAGCTTTATCTCTAATTTAATATCGTTTACATTAATGATCTTACAAAACTATCCAGAATTGAGTTTTGATTCAAAATGCTTATTTTCTTACATTTTTAAACACTAAGGTTGTAATAATCTTATATCAGAGTATCAATAATTCAGTTCTTATTCAAATGCAAGCAATTTCTGACATTAGTTAAAAAAATATTGACAGTGACAATATAAAACAAAAATCAAACACATATGTGTAAGAACTTACACAAAACTTACACATATCTTTGTTTTAAGTCTTATCAAGGTGAATAAGATCTTACATTTATATAATTTCTACAGTTAAAATAAGATAAAAATATATTTAAGAATATACTATTTAGAATATACTAAATATTTGAAAAACTAAAAAACAAAAATAAAAAAATAAAACCTAAAATAACTTTGAATTCAAAATATTTTATTAAAAAAATATAAATTAAATTTATGTTTGAAATTGATAAGCTTGATAAAAGGGGCCCTTTTGATAATTTTTCATCTTTTTGTTTTTTTTTAATACAATTTGTGTTAGAGGAACTTAAAATTTTAAAATACTTAGCCCACTAGACCGGCTATTTTATATAACTTCATGAGTCGACATTATCATTGATTGATATTGCTAAAAAACAAAATCCGTTTCCAATAGACATATATGATTATGAAGTTTCAAACAATCTAAAAAATATGGTGCTAGAATTTAATAAAAATTTTATTTAAAAAAAAAAAATTATTTTTCAGAAATACATTAATAATTAATTAAGAATAAATTTTAAAACAATTCTTTCTCTTAAGCAAATAAAAAGTCTCTCAAAATTTCGGTTAAATTCTTACATTATTTATCCGAATTATCCGAATCAGACTTGTTTTTAAGTCACAGTTTTAAGTCTAAGTCACAAAAAATTAAGTCAAAGTTATGACTTAAAATTTTTTTTTTTTTTTTTAAGTCAAAGTCATGACTTAAAATTTTTTTTTTTTTTTTTAAGTCAAAGTCATGAGCTAGATTAGAAATAGTTTTAATTATTTATTTCATTAAAATTGAGTATTATTGGTAGTGGATGATTGTTGGCCGTTGGTTTTTTTTTTTTTTTAATAAAATTATGGTTTTTTTTTTAATTAATAAACATATTTAATTTTCTTAACTTTTTAATTTTTTATGATATTTTGGCATATTTTTTTTCAGCGCCGCAGTCCCAAATTCTGGCCGCCAAGCTGAACGGCTAAATGACCGCCCGCCACAATGTTGACCGTAACTTTGACTTGCCGCTTTTTTTTACCGATTTTTTAAACTTAAAAATTTTTAAGTCATTGACTTGACTTTAAAAAAAAAAAAAATTTAAGTCAAGTCATTGACTTGACTTGACTTAAGACTTGTGATTTAAAAACAACTCTGATCCGAATTAATGAACTTTTTAACCGATTTTTATTTTTTAATTTTTATAGGAAGTTTTTTGATTGTAAATATTTAAAGGTTAATTATATTTTTATGCCGATTGTGATTTTTCAAAAGCTACAGCATGCGAGCTTGCAGATTGATATGATATTTTAAAATCTCTATGATATGATTTCTATGATAGCTAATCACGCAAAAATCGAGAGATATATTAAGGAACTACAATCAAAGTTACAGAGACGAAACTAAGGTACAAGACGAATACGAGAGATTATACAGATTGATGTGTTAAGTAGATTTATAGTAATTCAAAGAATTTTTCATTAATAAGAAATAAACAAAAAATAAATTAAATAATGGTACAATAGCATAAAAAACTAATAAGATATTAGTAATTACATATATAGGTTCAATTGATTAAGAAAAAAAAAACACAAAATTTTTTACTTGAATTTTGTTTCATAAAAATTTTAACAAAAAAAGATGGGGTAATTTTTTGAAAAAAATGCACAGCAAGGCATTTTTGCTGAAAAAAACCTCATAAAAAGCTGTCATGAAATGAAAATTAGGCATGACTGTGTTATAATATTAGAAAAAAATAGGAGTTCACGTTCACCAAATATTTTTATAACAAAATTCAACCGATGTTATTAATTTGATGCTATTAAGTTTTATTAAATTGCATTATCAAAATAAAATTTGTAAGCTTTTCTCTTTATTTATTCTATTTTACAAAAAAGTATTTATGGACTTATATTTTAGGCTGATACTAAATTTCAAAAGAGAAAAGTTTTATCTTACTAAAAAAATAGAAATAAAACTAAACTTTATTTATGTGATTTTAATTTTTTTTTAAATTGATATCAAATAATTAATCAAATAAAAATAATTGATAAATAGACTTACTGATTTGTAATGTAAATGAAATCTAAGGCAATAAATATTTTACTTTTGTTTCTTTTTCTTTATTTTTGTATTTTTTGATTTCATCAGTAAAAATTAATATAGTTACCTCATATTGATGAAAAATTAAGAAAATCAAAATTTTAAATGAAAATTTGGACATCAAAAGTTTTCTCTAAAATAATCATCCGGTTAAAAAATGTATTTTAAACGATAAAAAAACTGATTTAAAAAATTTTATAACAATTCAATCTATCAATTCATTTTTTCTTTAAAAATATTAATTTTTTTAAGATGTTGATCAATTAGCATTGATATGTTAAGTCTAAAATTTTTTATTTGTACTTTTAATTTTAATATCAATTTGAATCGGTTGACTTGAAAAAATGAAATCTATAATGCTCCGATTTTAAAACTTAATAATCTAAAATAATTTCTTTTTGAATTCATAATTTTATTCAGATATATCAATAAAAATACTTAATATTATAGAATTCTTTTTTTGAAAAGAAATTTTTATAAAATTAATTAAATTTTCATTTAATGTTGGTTGCATATTATTGTCATTTAATGAATTATCCACAGGACTTTTCTTTTCATCGTATTCGTTTAGTGACAAGTATTCTTCTGGTTTTGAAACTCCATCAAATTTCTTATTGTAACCAAAGAGTTTAATCGAAATCGATAATTGTACCAATAAAGCCAAAAAAATTAGGATTAAAAAATTCTTCATTTTGGTTATTAATTTTTTTTTTTTGGTTTAAATATCCCTTTTACTTTTAAAAATAACTATTTAATTCAAATTATTTCATTTCGACTTAAATTAAACTAGTATTTTTAATCTCTTAAAATTAAAAATAAATCTCTAATTGATTTTCCCAATTTAGAATAAAATTATTTTGCTAAATTAAAATATTGTTTTTTTTTCCATTTTTTTGAAAGAATCATCAATAAAATTAATTTCCTGGCATTATTTTATTTCTTAAAATACGGAGATGACCAAATTAACACTAAATAAAATATTTTTTTAAAATCAATTAAACTTTAATTATTTTTGATATTTTTTAATATTTTTCTATGTACATCGACTCAAAGAGTTAAATAACTTTAAAATTTCTAGCTAAGAAAATGCAAATTTAAAAAAATACTTTATCAAGCTAAAAAATGATTTGAATCATTTTTTATGAATCTTTGAACATTGGAACAAAACAATCCAAGATAACTTATTTTTTTATTTTTATTTTATTTAATTTTAAAGCAGTATCTTCCTGTTAAAAAAAAACACAGACCAAAAAGTCGTCTTATATGTGTGTTATTTTGATTATTATAATAAATAAAAGTGGGTTCACAATTTTCGAAATTGAAAAAAATCCTTATTTAACAAAAAATATTTAATGTTAGATCAAACTTTTAAGTTTTATTATAAATTAAAACCAATACAATAGAAAACAAGAAAATTTTATTAATTTTTATAGTTAAACTTTAACTTCAAATCAAAGATTTCATATTTAATTTAGTATTAAAATCACAAAAGATTAGCAAAAAATTGAAGAAAAAAATAAATTTAAAATATTTTTCATTAGAAGATTGAAGTTTTAAAATATGTTGAACTACTAAACAAATTTCAAATCAAATTTCACGTTTTATGTTCTAGAATTAAGGTAAATTGCTTAATATTTTTAATATAATTCATTCTAAATACTAACAACAATAAAAATTTTCGATTTAAAATATGGTATTTATTACTTTTTAATAAATAACCAAATAACTTGTCTGGTTCATGTTTTATTCAATCTTTTTTGCACATATACTTAAGATTTTAAATTCTCATATTATCATTAAATTGATTGGAATGAAACTCTAAAATTATTTATCAATAATGGGTACTTGTTCGTTTTCAAAATACTTAGCTCAATGCAATGGAAATCATTTTGAAAAAATGAATACTTCTTTTTCACCGGAGGCTAGTCCGTCAAGTAGTCGTTCATTAGTGAACAGTGCGGACTCAAATACATGCTCTCCCGATAGTTCCAAAACAAAGCGATCACTGAATCATGTTTACCCAAAAATAGAAAACAAGAACAATACAAAGCAACTGGATAATTTTATTAAGGAAATGCTTCCGGTTGTAAAATCTATTTTAATGAAAGAGTAAACCTAAATTTTATTGATCAACTTTAAACATTTTAAAAATTTACTCTAAAGTAACAATCAAAATCCGGAAGATATACTTCGTCTCCAAGAGGTTTCCAAAGACGAAACTATTTGGATTAGTATTATGATTAGATTAATTGACAAAATTAGTCTTGCTGATGAAATGGGCCCCTCTGTAATTTCAATTTTTGTTGAAGAAACACCCTTACCATCAAAGGTAATTAAATAAATATCTAAAATAAATTACTGTAGTTTTCTGTTAAAGGAACAAGTAATGATGCTATTGAATATACTCAGACTAAATGAAGTCAAATATAGTGACAAAATTAATCGAAATATTTTAGTTGTTTTCAGTTGTTTGAGTGATAAAATTGCAGGTTTTTTTTAAGAATTAATCTAAAACTTAAAACAAATTAAATTAATTTTTAATAAAAGGAACAAATGTTGCATATTTGCTCGCTAAAGAAAGTATTAATTTCATATTAATTTGTCTCGTAAGATTTTTGGTGATTATTTAATAGACTAATTTTAGAATTTGAAATTTTTAGCGTCAGGGAAAATATCTCCAAAATGTGCCAGAATTATCCACAAGAGATAAAGTAATGCCAAAAATGAATAAAATTGTTGAATTAATTTTATTTTTGAAGAAAAAGCTTGATGCAATTATATTTTCATTGATTGCATTGGAAAATTTCTCCAAATCTAGTAAAATATTCAATTAAAAAAACTACCTTGAATGAATTTTTTTAGCAAAAAGCAAATTTACTATATTGGAAAAGCTATCCAAAGGAGACAACCCATTAAAATTACTTTCCTCCTGGTTTAATAGTAAAGATTGTTATAAGCATCAAATTGGTTTTATAGCTCAATATTTGCTGGACAATTTCTGTAATTAAATGATCAATTTAATTGATCGAGTTTTTGAATTTTTTTCCAAAGTTACATCTGAAGAGCATGTGTATGGTTTTACCAAATTTGATTGCTCAAATTTAAATGTAAGACTAAATGATGATGATACAAGTGAAAATTTGAAAATTTCACCCGACGGATTGGAAGTACTAAAAATTCTAATTTTCTTTTAAATTTTCTTAATTATTTCAAAAAATTCAGAAGAGAGAAAAAAAATTGCTAATTAATGTTTTAAAATTTATGATTATTTTAAGGCAAGAAACGATGCTTTGTCTTTTGAGTCTGTGCGAAGCACAATTCAAGTTGACGATTCATGCTGGTATTATGAAGTAACTTTGTTAACAAATGGTATAATGCAAATAGGCTTTGCCACAAAATCTGCTACATTTTTAAATGATGTTAAATTTTTTTACTTATTTTATAATTGTAATTATTCTTGTATACAGCAAGGATTTGGAATTGGTGATGACCAATTTTCAGTTGGATTTGATGGATGTCGAAATTTTATTTGGTATAATGCGGACCCATACCCCATTGATTTAGACCATCAATGGAAACAAGGAGATGTAGTTGGATTACTTTTAAACATCGATGAAAAAGAAGTTGTCTTTTATCTAAATGGTGTACAGATCAGTCCTTCTCATACGGACATGTTCCGTAAAGTCTCGTAAGCAATTTTATTTTTTTAAAAGAAATAATATTCAAATTTAGCCCATTTTTAAGAAAAGGTATTTTTCCTTCGGCTAGTCTTATGTCATTCCAACATATTATATTCAACTTCGGTACCGAGCCTTTTAAATATGCTCCAAATAGAACCTTTAAATGTTTCAATGATTATGGACATCTTGAAGAATCAAATAAATTTGTATTACCAAAGTAATACTAAAAGTTTAAAATTTAATTTTTTGTTATGATTTTTTTGAATAGACGCCTTAAACTGGAAAGATTGCGTTCGACTAGAATAGATGAAAACGCGTGTTCTATTTGCTATGAGAATCCGTCCAATGTTATAATTCAACCATGTCAACACAAAATGTTCTGCGAAGCGTGCACCAAACGATTCTCAAACTGTCCAATTTGCAGATGTTCTATTGAGAAATATGATATTGAATAAACATTTTTGTATCAATTTTATTGAGAAATTTTATTTATATTAATGAGTATCTTATTAAGTGCGAGTTTTTTAATAAAAATTTAATATTTTTTATATATTTTTTTTGATATCAGTTAACTTGAAAAAAAAAGTTTGCTTTTAGTTTTTTTAAATATTCATAGAAATCGTTTTAAGATTCCATGAAAAAAATTAATAAAATTAAAATTTTAATTAAAAAATTTTAAGTTTTAATATCATTCCATTGCTAAATTTTACAATTATTCAGTCGTCTTCGATTAATTAATTGTAAAGCACTCACTTAGCCAGCTAATTTAATTTCTATCTTTTTTGATTTAATCTAAGATAACCATATTTAAACGATGTTATTTATTTTTGCTATTTTTAGATTTTAAATTTTTTTAAATAAAAATAAAAAATTAAATTATAATTATTTTCAAGAAAATCTTGTTTTTAACTATTTATAACAAAAGACCTTGAAAAAGGAAAAAATACTTGTAAGTTCTTTTTTCGAAAAATAAAATTTCGCATTTAATTTTGGAAATAGATGTTTATAAGTATTAAAAAGAATAATAATAGAAACGAAATGATCTTTTAAAAGGTTAAATTTGAACTAAGAATTAAAAAAATGACTTTCAAAATTAAAAATCAACATAAAAATTAAAGGCATAATGATAAAATTTTTGAGTTTGCATCAATTATTTATAAATTTAAAAATAACTTAATCGCTTGAATTTTTTTTCAGTAAACGAATAAAATTCTACTTTTTTTTTATTATTATTAATATCATTATTATTATTGTTACTGTTCATATTATTATTATTTGTTTTTCACAAAACGAATCTAAAAATCGCTATTAAATTTACACTAACATTAAGAACACAAAATATTAAACGAGTTTTTTCATTTTAAATTTATTAGATATAATTTTGAGTTTAAAAAATAGAATAATTTTAAATTATGATTTTTTATTGCTTTATCCAGAAATTTTATTAAAAAAACAAATATTTTTCTAGATAAAATGAAAATTTTTGTGTTAATATTACCCGAAATAGGACATATAAACCCTGTGACTGGAATTGTCAGAGAGCTAGTACAAAATAGAAATTGTGAGGTGATTTTTTATGGTCGATTGAGACACAAAGACTTGATAGAATGCACTGGGGCTAAATTTAGAGAATATAAATTTTACCAAGATGGAAATGCAATTTTAAAGCCTCTCAAAGAAGATCCTTATACAAATGACATTTCTTTGTTCACAAATTTTATTAATCTGTCTTATAACGAGATTCCAAAATTAATTGACGATATTGAAACTGATCGCCCCGAACTGATAATATTTGATCAATTATCTATACCAGCAAAATATTTACTTAAAGTAATGGAACAAAATTTTTTAAATAAAAAAAGTTCTGTTCCAGTACCTGCATCGGTTCAAATTTTCACCACTTTTCCGAATGTAGTTCGAGTTTTTTTTGATAAAAAAGACTATAAAGAATTAATGATTGAACCAAGTGGATTATTTTATAATTTCCAAAAATTAGTTCTCAATGTCAAACAAAGAATTTTTAGCTATTATTTCGGAATTGAATGTTCAGATCCTTATGATATATGTGAAAATTTCTACACAAAATTAAATATTGTAACTTTTATTCCAGAAATTCAGCCTTTTAGGGAGCTTTTTGATTCTTCTTTTGAATTTGTAGGAAACTGTGTCTCTGAAAATGCTCCAAAAGAGGCTTTAATGGATGATAAACTCAAAAAAATTTTAGATTTAATCGAACCAGAGAATCCAAACTATGAAAACAAAGAAACTGAAATGACATTAGTTTATGTATCTTTGGGCACGGTTTTTAACAATAATATATTTATTTTTGATTGTGTAATTGACACCTTCAAGGAATTAAACAAAAAGGAAAAAAAATTCATTGTAGTTGTTGCTGTCGGTAGTGAAAACTTAGAAACTTATCAAAAAAGAATAAGCCAAGGATATCAGGTTCCGGAAAACGTATTGATTTTGGCCTTTGTACCACAAATTGAATTATTAAAAAGGGCTAAATTGTTTATTACGCATTGCGGAATGAATAGTTCAACTGAAGCAATACACTATGCTGTGCCAATGATTGCAATACCTATTAAGGCAGACCAACCGCTGGTAGCTCACAGGATTTGCAATGAATTAAAAATTGGAGTTCGTCTTGATCCTTTTGAAATCAATTCAAATAATTTACAAAATGCTATTTTCAAGATTTTAAACGATTATTCTTATTCAACAAAAATAAAAGAAATGTCAAAAATTTCAAAAAATTACAATGGAAGCTCTAAAGCAGCTGAATTAATTTTAAATTTTATGAAAACTAATTAGAATTTTTATTTATTATTATATTATATACAATCTAAAAAAGATTTTCTTTATTTAGTTTATCTAGATAAATTTTATTACAAAAGAAGTTGTTCAGTCAAAAACGCTTGAACATAAATCAAATCTGGCTATTCGTTCTTTTAGATTTTTGATGTAGGCTCTTTTCTGATGAAAAAAATAAATTAAATTTTATTCTAGCTAATTTTGATTACCTCTATCAAGCTTTTTTGTACAGTTTCTAGTTTTTTGCTTAATTCCAGATCTTCTTCTTGCGAATAATTGTCAATTGAATGTTGAAGTTCGGCATCTTCAGGTAGAATAACTTCGCTTGGAATTCGAAATATTGATAGAGTTAGATATTCCTACAAATTTAATCATAAATTACTTTAATAGAATTTCTGGTAAATTATTTTTTTTAATTTTACCTGTAAACAATCAGCTTCGGTTTTTACTGCGTCTGCAAAACTCTCAAAAAAAATCTCGAACAATTCATTTCGTTCTTTATTTGTCAGATTAGGAAATTTTTCGATTAAAATTGATTCTAGTTTAAGAGCATTGTCAGCATAGGTGTCCTTATAAACATCCTCAACTAAAGCAAAATGATTTAGTAATAAATAGTTGGTATTGGAAATAATTTACATTTTAAAAGATATTCGTCACAAGTGACCCCGAAGTGGGTGCAAGCAGTAAGTGTTTCTTTTACAAAATATTTAATATTCTTTAAATAATTAATAAAATTTAGACAAATTCAATTTAGTAAAAATAATTGAATAGAATATTTTTAATTACTTCAATGCTTTCAAAATTTGCCATTTTCAAATTAATTTTGTAAAAATAAATGAAAGAAGTCCAAAATATTAAATTATAATTTTTTATATTTTAAAATTTTCATCAAAGATTTGTAAAAAATTGTGTCTTTTTTAAAATAAAATAACTAAAAATGTTACTAATTTATAATTATTTTTTAATAGCTCATATTTGCTCATGTCACGATAAAAAGATTAAAGAAAATTGTTTTTAAAAAGAATGAGTTGACGAAACAACAACATGGGAACCCAAAAGTAAGCCATGCATATCTAATTTAACAAATGAGAGGCAAATAGTTGATGTGGTCCTTTTAAATTTTTTCAAAGCATTTGAAAATGATTCTCATATTTATTTATTTTTATTTGTTTTCTGTACCGAGCTAGGGCTCCTTCAGAAAAAATTAAAAAAAAATCCAAATCAAAATTAAATTAAAGTTAATAAAATAAGATAAAAAAAAGAAAATCAAAAAAAAGTAAATAAGCTAAAAAAAGGTGAAAGTTTAGAAGACATAGATTATTACATGTGGCAAATGTTCATAGTTCAGGTTTCAGGAAAAAAGGAGGAAATATTAAGGTAGCAATTACACAATGGAGTTGGGTATTCAATTTATCTCGATTCGAAACCTTCTTTGTATTCCTCCACCAGTCTTACAACTAATGGAATAGAATGACTCAGTCCTGTTCCAACATATCTCTCACTCAACTCAAAAAGCCGATTCGAGACTGTTAGTAATTTAAGTTTATTAAAAGCTTCATGATGCACGATGTTGGAGGGAGTATCATATTTTAACTTAAGGATAGATCTTACTGCTGTATTCTGAATTGCTTATAGTTTTTTGAAAATGAATTCAAGCAAGGAAAAGAATAGCCTAAAATTGATCCGACTAAAGATTTATATAAATTTCCTAGTGTGTTTTGAGTAAGACCCCATTTTTATTTGACAATATCTAAATAATATTTAGCCTTTTATTGCAGCGTTCTTTAATTTCGTCTACTAATATATTAGAATTTAATTTAGAATCAAATTTAATACCAAGAAACTTGATTTCTTTTTGGCTCATTAATCTGTTTCAATAAATTTTAAAGTTTAGATTATCACTCTCTTTTTTGTACTACCGATCACGACTTATCAACTGATATCTTCATTTTCCACTTAATAAGTCATTGTTCTAGTTCGTTTGTGTATTTATTTATCTTATTTTCAAGGTTCCCTTTTTTGTTATAAATGAAGAATGTAACTAGATCATCTGCGAAAAGCAGAGAGTATTCATTATTTGTTTTGTTTCTTTTGGGGATGTCATTAATATATATACTAAATAAAATAGGACTAATTACTGAGCCTTGAGGAACACCTGCAGTTATTTGATATTCGTCGCTCAAGTGGTCATTCACATTTACCTTAAATGTCCTACTGTCTAAAAAGGATCTAATCCAGTTAGTTAAGTAATGAGGTGAATTCATTTTAATCAAGTTAAAAAGTAAACCTTCATAACAAACCCTATCAAAGGCTCTAGAGATATCAAAAAAAAAATCTCATAGAATACTTTTATCTATTTATTTAATTCAAATTAACCTTCATAAGGAGATAAAAAAAAAAAAAAAAAATAAATTTTATTTGGTTGTATTAATTCATTTAAAAGGTTTTGATAATATTTGAATCTTAAGTTACTCAAACAAAGCTCTATTGAGTCTGAGATGCCGTCACGAATGTCAAAGTGTCGATTAAGATCCAACTTCAGCAGACCAACACTCGTTAGTATTGAGTCAAGATTTTTTTTGGTGAATTGCGAGAGTCGCTTGAGATCATTTCCAAAGGAAAGGGTAGAAAAATGAAAATTGTTAGAGATTTTACAGAATAAATATGTAAAGTCTCGGTTTTGTCCCGATTAAGAATGTGTATTTCTTTTTGGACTGAAATGTTCAATTGAGGAGCTACATACGTTCAAAGTTTTGATGAATAATTTTTCTGTAGGAATACTTTAAATAAATAAAATAGTAAATTAAAATCTTTTTTTACTTATTTTCACACTAAAAATAGGTCCTAGAATTTAAAAATAATATTGAATTTGTCGATTTGTCGACTCTTTTTTCGTAAAAATTGAAATTTAAAAAAAATTTTATTTGAAGCTTCAAACCCTCTGAGTGACGTTTCATCTTAATACCAAAATTTTCGTTAATAGCTAATTTTGAGTATATTAATATAATCAGACGCTGCAAAAAATATCTTCAATCCCATTTATTAACAAAAAACTTAAAAACAAAATAAATTTGAATTAAGAACAAAAACAAAAATTTTAAAATAAAATAAATTTTTTCAATGATTCTAAAAATTCTTTTGCAAAATGTATCAGCTGATTGAAACTTTGTACCAGCCAAATTAAGATCCTGAAAAAAAATCTGCAAGCCTGCAAGGCATTAAATGTATTAGAAAATCATTAAAATTTAATTGGAGAATTTTGGCAGGAAATTAATTTAGGTGATTCAAAGTTATTACCAGCTGATGCATTTTGCACAACGAGTTTTAGGCCTAAACAAAAAAAGTAATTTCATTTAATAATTTTTCTTTTTGATTTTTGATGCAAAATTCACTATGCCAATTTAATAAAGATTTTATTTGACATTCAAGATTCTTTATTTTTGAGGTAAAGACAATCAGAATTAAAAAATTAAAAATCATTTCTTAACTGTTTTGTAGTTTTATTTTTTTTGCCCATGTTCTTTTATGTGCTCTTTGATAATTTAAAAAAATTTAATATATCAATATTTTAAATTAATTAATTTAAATAATTTAAATTTGTACTAATATTTCTCTTAACTTTAGCATTACCAAAATACCTAAACAAAGACGCTTTATTAAAAAAAATACGCTAGTTTATTTTTAATTTTATTTAAATTTTATTTTAATTTAAAAAAAAAACACGATTAATAATTTTTTTCTTTTAGAAAGATTTAATTTCCAAGTTTAATTAATAAACAAAAACATTTTTATTTATTTATTTTATTTTGTCATTTTTACATAAAATCTAATTTAAATAAATTTTTTTTCTCTCGATTATTGTGAATCGTCACAGAAGGCATTTTGATTTAATTTATAAAAATAAAAAACTCTAGACATTTTGATAATTAAATTAGATATAAAATTATTCCTTAGCCATGCTAGTCTGCTATGTTACATGATGCCCTCCTCGAGCTTATTAAAGTATTCAAATGCATTTCAAGAACTTCTTTTTGTTTATTTTGCGTGACAGTCTTGGTTTCCATTAGAGCTCGAATCGACTCACGCTTTGTCGGTAAAGTCGACGCATTATCAATGACTATTTTAGCTTTTTTGGATTTAACATTTGGTTCAAATTTTTCTTTATCTTTGGCCTTAATAATTTGTCTGTTTTGCGCCGAGGTCTTGTGCAAAATATCTTTTCCATCTTTCTCAAAATGTAATCTTCTCGCGCAATTTCGAAATGAATTTCTGGCATTACAAGTATGAGAATGGCATGGGCAAACACATCCAGAATTGGAACTGACACTATTTTTCTTACTCAACTTTGAATTCAGCTCATTTTGCCAACTTTGAATCCTTTTTTCCAAAGCACTCAATGAAACAGATGGACTTATTTCTTTGTCATTTTTATCAAAAATTTTTTGATTGAATTTGTCACTTTTGCTCTCCATCATCAGTCTTCGTTCTTTTAATTTTTTTTCCAGTTCCTGTGTTATCTTGGTACTTTTCGATATCAACTCATTATTGTTCATGCACATTAGATTAAAATCTCTTATTTTATTTGATGGATTGTTGAATGCAGGATAATTCAAGTCATTTTGTCTTTCACTCAAGCATTCTGAAAAAGTGGTTGCCGGACTAAGAGCTTCAGATTCAATTATGGGGTTGATCTCTAGAGCTTCATATTCATCAACTATACCTGGCAATTTCCAAGGCTGCATGTAAGTTTCATGCTCGTTTATTTTTTCATTTTTTTCCGCATTCTCTGTCTGACAAGATTTGGCAGTGTTTAATTTTTTATTTTCAGTGAATGGCTTGAATGAGGACGGAACGTTTTGACTTCGAAAAGAAGCAATCTTTTCACATTTAGCTGTTTTATCCATATCATCTTCATATGCCCTATTGGTAATTCCATAGATATAGCTTTGTTGCCTATTGGAATGTGGGGGTGCAAGAGGATTCTTTATGTAGCTATTGATTAAGTTTTGGGATGAATAGATTGTAGAATCACTTGAATTTTCAGATTTAAGATTGATTCTCGCTGAACTTGCCGATGAAGGAGAAGAAAATGAGCGCTTTTGTTTTTTTCTGGTTGGTAATGTCACGGCATAGTTGGATGCTAGTTCGGCATCAAAATCTAACAATGATATTGATGATACCTTGCGTGATTTTTTTGATGCGTTGATTTTTTTTTGCTTGTAATCAGACTTTTTGCTAAATCGATTCCTAGGAAAAAAAATTAATAAAATTTTGACAAAAAAGATCTAATATTTATATAAAAATTATAAATTTTTAAAATAGACACCCTAAAAAAGAAGGAAGGAAAAAAACACAAACCTCTTAGTTACACCCTCAATAGAAAACTATGCCAACCAAACAATGTATAATTTAGAACAAAAAATAAAATAAAATAAAAAACTCAATAGCTAAAAGAAAAAAATTTTAATAATAATAATTTTAATATTTTCAGTAAATCAATTATAATACCTTCAAAATTATTAAATTAATTTCTCTCCTGAAACATATGTTTTAAAAAAAAATCAGCATTATTTGAGAAATTTGATTGAAAATAAATTAAATAATTCCATTCAAATTATAAAGATTTAACGTTTTGGATTATTTGTGAAATGGATCGATTAGTGTTTCGTATATAAATAGAGAGACAATTAATTAAAATAATTGACCAATTTTTTTTGATTTGGAAACTTTGTTGTCAATCATGCTTTTTTGTAAAAATTTTTCAAATCAATTTGGAATAATTTGCATAAAAAAAAACTTTTCAAGAAACAAAAAATCCCAAGAAATTGTTTTTCACAAATAAATTTATTAATTAATAAAAAAAATCTTCATCTATTTTGTTAATTCCTTTCTTTTAAATATCATTACACATTTTATTTATCAATTTTATTACATTCTTTAATTAATTTAAAGAAAAAATAAGCGAGATACTCAGAGAGAGTTTTTCGTAAATTTTATAATATTTTTTATCTGTAAATCTAGGAATTAAGAATCACTATATCATTTTAAAATTATAAGAAATGGTTTTGGCATATTGAAAAAAAAGTAAATTAATTTTCATTGCTTCAGATTTTAGAAATTAAGTTCATAAATAAAGAATAAAATGATAAAAAATTAAATGATTTTTCATGGAACCAAATTTTTATTTCTGTCATCGGGGCAAAAATTTTTGCATCAAATTTTAAAGTTCTAATCACGTTTTCTCAAGAAACTTTTCTTACAATTTTCTAGGCTTGATATAGAAATTAAATTACTGCTAAATTTCCAGTTTTTGCCCCCAATGTCCTAAGTGTAACAACTATTGTTGAATTTCGGTAAAGGAAGAGAATCGTCGAATTTCTTCAAGACTAATCTTTCGATAAACAAGATTACTGCTTGTTTATCCTTAGTCTTTAAAATCCACATAATAAGATTCTTAATTTTAAAATTTTTGAACATATAAATAAAAAATTGCAAAGACTTTATTCTTGGTGGTGACTTAAACGCTGAGTTCGAGCATACATGATGTCTTGGTCAAAATTGAATAGAAATAATTTTTAAAAAACCATAAATAAATTAGATCCTTCAACTATAAATGAATTTTTTAATAAGGAATAATATGAACTATTTGATTTATTTTTAGTCTGTTCCCCACTTTTAGACCAATTTACTAGGAAATGAATATTAACTAATCAAGACAAGTGACCACTTCCCAATTCAGCTATCTGACTTTTCAGCTAGGTATATCTTTTGAAAAATTTTGAACAAAAAATTGGTCTGATTTTATCGAGAAAATGGCAAAATTTCTTTATCGGAAAATAAAAGCAGACTATTCTGGAAAATAAAAATTTAATTCAGATGGAAAATAAACATCTCTGCAAATCTCTGAAACGTACTAAACGTAAAATCATTTCAATTAGATTGTAGAATTTTTGCAGGAAATTAATTTAGGTGATTCAAAGTTTGTACCAGCTGATGCATTTTGCACAACGAGTTTTAGGCCTAAACAAAAAAAGTAATTTCATTTAATAATTTTTCTTTTTGATTTTTATTCTAAATTCTTTAATTTTTAAATATGTTTTTTTTTTTGTGAATATTTCAATTATTATTCAACTAGGCGTTATGGTGTCTTCAGACCTTAAATGGACATGTCAAGTAAAGAACGCGTGCGCGAAAGCAAATAAAGCACTCGGAATTCTTAAAAGAACATTTTCAAGTAGAAACTCTTTGGTTGAAACTTTATATGTCTTTGGATGGATCTCACCTCGACTATGCAGTTCAAGTTTGGAATCCGAGCAAAAAAGGTGACGTAAAAGCATTAGAAAAAGTACAAGAGCGTGCAACGAAAATTCCTTGGTCACTAAGAGAAATTTCATACGAGGAAAGGCTTGCCAGATTGGGTTTAACAAAACTTAGTGAGAGAAGGGTGAGAGGTGATTTGATTGAGGTTTTTAAAGTGATTAACGGTCATGAAAAAGTGTCGTTTACCAGAGAACTTCTAGATCCTGTTGGCAGGAATGGACCGATACCGAGGTTAAGAGGAAACAGCGCAAAAGTTCAAAGAGATAGTTTTCCAGCACAAAAAAGAAATGATTTTTCTGCCGCAGTGAGTGCTAGACACGTTTTTTTCTCGAACAGAGTAGCTCCGCAGTGGAATAGACTTCCTGAGGAGGTGGTTAAAGCTAAGACAGTTAATGGCTTCAAAATAGCATTAGATAGGTTTAACAGAATTGGCTGCTAAAGCTTCATACGCCTTTAAGCGGTGATGAGCTCAGATTTCCTACTTGTTAGGATTTCGCAGCAAGAACTACTACTACTACTACTACTACTACTACTACTACTATTAATTGAATATTAGCAATCGAAAATTCATTATTGTCAATCTATCTTCATTCTCATAAATAAACTGAATTCTCTCTTGTCTCTCTAAAAAACTTTTCTTTCTTCGATCCAAAACTTGTACTCAGTATCTGAAATACTAACCAAAATTGGCAACTTGAAGTTGACGATCATTATCAAATGATCAAAACTTAATAGAAATGATGAATTTAGCTTTTTTATTTTTTTTTAATTTAACATAAGATTATTATTTTAATTAAAAAAAAACATTTTTTTTCTCCTAATTGACCTTAATTGATTCTTCTAGAATCTTAATTTGAAAACTTAAAAGAAAAGTTAAAAATCTTCATCAAGTAATCCAAATGATGGCCTTAGATGATATTTTAATATTAATTAAAATATATTCCGGCAAAGCAGAGCTATATTTTGTTACAAAAAATTTCAAAATATTGAATTAGATTTTATTTTTACTTCAGTTAAAAATTCTTGTAATTTTCTATCTAATCATATTTAGTAAAGTTTAGTTATTTATTATCAAAAAATTGATAAAAAATACCTTTTTATTTAATCAAAAATTCAAAATTTTGATTTGAAATTTACATTTGATCATGGACTTCTATTTGTCACCAAAATTAAAAAAAAATTTTTATTAGTTTTGTTATTTATCTTTGTCACTTAGAAGTTAGTTACACAGGACTCGTTTTTACAGAAGTTATCCAAAAACTCAGTGCATTTTTGAGTTAAAACTGAATCATAAAATAAAAGTGATCGAATGTACTTACAATAGAATCTTTGTAGAAAATGTGAGAATAAGCATCATGGAAACAAGTCCAACAATGAAAGCTAGAGCGAAAAAAGCCAATTTCCAAATGTTCTCATTTTGAGCGTAGATTTTGTTAGAAAATGGCAGCGAACGTTCACAATTGCATAAGTGCTTTAAATTGTGTCTAAAACCAGCAGTATAAGATGTTGAATGATTATATGGTTCTGAAGAATTAGTCAGTCTAAGTCGTGCCAACAAATTTGTACTAGTTGTATGAGCATTTTTTGGGAAGTAAACCAACGGCTTGGAACTGATCTGGTTCCTAAATTGAGCGGTCGAATTGGCTACAATTGTGGTCCAAGTAACATTGTACGCATCGGCGGTGCTATCATTTGTGCTTTTTACCAAAGTGGCATTCATTTTTTGCTATTCGATCATAGATAAAATATTTATCGATAATTATCAATTGGGGAAAAAAAATTCTAATTAAGATATAGAAAAACTTATCAGAAAATGGTATACAGCCAAAGCCTAGAAAAAAAACAATTTTTTTAGGACCGGAAAATATTTATTTGATTAGTTTAGAAATAAAATATCAAATAGTTGAATACAAAATGCCTCGCCTCACTTCAATATTTACATTAATTTTTGCTAAATTTGTTATAATTATTCGATAGAGTTAAAATCTTGGTAGAAAAAACATAATTCAAATTAAATTTTTTGTTTGGTTTAGGATATTTTTAGCTTAGACTTGAGTTGCTATTTGTTCATTCGGGCCTTAGATTATTTACATTAATGTTTTCTTAATCCGGGACAATTAAATAATCGCATCCAATACTTAGGTTAGATAGCCAAAACAATAAATAACAAAATATTGACAATATTTATTCTAGAAAGCTTTTTTTTGGGTTATTGGTTAATAAGTTTGGTAAACAGCGCACGTTTGTGTTTCACGCGCGGCCAAATAGCCCAGATTTTGAATTTGGTCTTTCAATTGAGTCTTGAAGAGTTGATTTAAATTTTTAGTGTTTTTTATTAATAAAAGTAAAAATAAAATTAGAATGTTATTCTTTTAGCTAGGGCAAATAACCGGCCTATTAATATTCAAGGTCAGTTGAAGATATCGACTCTTGTTCTCATGTTTTTATGTTTATTATTGTTTCATGATCAGAACTATCATAAAGGAATAAAGATCCGATTTCATTTATTTTTTATTAAGCTTTTAAAAAAAGAAGTTATCATATTTGTAAACTTATAAATTTTTGTTCAACTTATTCATTAAATTATATCTAAAAGTAGAAAATTTTTATGCCAAATAATTGTTAGATTTCATAAAAAAACTTGAAAAAATACATGTTGAAAAATATAAATACTTTTCAATCTTCTAAACTCAGCTTCCACGAGAAAGTGAATTTAAATACAAATCTTTCAAAAATTAAAGAAATAAATTCTTTCTACATTAATTAAATTTTGATAAAATTGATGAACTTTGATGGTGAAACAACATAAAACAAAACATGTATCACTAAATTCAAAAAATTTAAATTAATTTGAATAAATAAATAAGATATCAATGATCAGATAATATTAATGCTTTGAAATGTCTTTTTTTTCCTGATGGGATTTTGAGGTAAGACTAAAGTTTAAGACTAAAGAAAAAATAAATTATCTAAAATTGACAGTTTCGCTAAGAATTTAAATTCTATTATGAAATTTTTGTGTGAAAATTCCCAATGCCAACTTTCACACAAATTTGAACAATATCATTAAAATTTTTTTAAATTAAAAAATCCAAATTTGTAATTTCACTCTCAATAATAATAAAATTTTGACATGGATTTTATTTCGAATATTTTTAGCAGAGAATTTTAATGAAGAACAATCGCAAAAAATTTAGCTCTAAATTCACACTGTAACTGAGTATCAACAAATTTAAAACGGAATGATCATCTGTAAAGTAATATTTACTAGGGAATAAAATTGGAAGAAATAGTTAGTTAAAATAGGGTTGTAAAAATTAAAAATAAACTTGTTGTTTTTTAAAAATTTAATAAGAAAAATATTAAGTAAATGCAAATATCCGATAAGAGTTCATTTTTTCTTGCTCGAATTTTGTCCTAGAGTTGTTTATCAGTTCTTAATAATTAGAAATAACTTAATACAGAACTAATGATTTTAAAATTAAAATTTAAAATCAAAATTTACAGTTATTATAAACGAAATAATTTATTTCTTTTGAGAGAAAAAAGAAAAGCACTTTTTTTAAACGAGTAACTATTGAATACAACTTTAAAAATTGAATAGCATTTTATCAAAATTAAATAAGATTTAATCATTAATTTAACAAAAAAATCTAAATTTCTTGTCTCTTCAAAGCTCTGGATTTACAATTAACCATTTGGAATAATCATTATTTTATTTTGTATTTAAAAATAAAATTTAGTTAAAAAATCTGATGCGATTCAAGAAATTAAAAGTGTACTAAAAATTTTTTGATAATAAATAGAGTAAATAAAATCTTTTTATTTTATTTGAATTTTTTTTTAATTAAAACTTTTCATTCATATTCTTCATCTTCTTCTGTAGCCAATTCCACTAATTTTTTTATTTCTTCTGAAGCTTGAAGGAAATTTGTCCTACCTTGCATACTTTCGGATGATATCTCTTGATGTAAAGATACTAAATTTTGACTGAAATGTTGCATCGATACTTGCAAATCATCAGTTATTGTAATCATGCCCATATTTTCATGATTTAAACTATCTATCAGTGTAAATATAGTTCCTTGTTTCTCCTTTGAAAAAATAAAATTTTGTCAGAAATAATTAAATTAATTTAAAATCGACTTATTTCTTACTTTTATGTCATACCCGATTCCGAGCGCTCGGCAAGTTTGAAAAAAAACACTGTAATGAATTACGGACAAGTTTGAATGATGTAGTTTATTACTCATGCAAGCATACCTTAAGTTATTATCCTTAAAAAAGTAATAAATAGTTTAATTTTAAAGTTTTTTTTTTTAATTTCAGAAAAAATTAAATATAGATAAAAATTAAAATTCTAAATTCAATCAAAAAAAATACTTAAAAATTAATTTTTTTTTTAATTACCTCTCTTTTACGATTTCGTTTTTGATTCGGGTCATTACTGGGCATAACTTCAAAAGTATGATATTCAGGATCGAATTTTCCATTTGTCAAATAAACGATCAACGAACTTAGTGAAATAATATTTGAATAGTACAAATTAAGATCGACAGCCCAAAGAACTTGTTCATCATTTTTGACATTAATAAAAGTTAAAAAATCCACATTTATAAAGCCCATTATATTTCGTTGTTTGCAAGCTTTGGCTATTTTAAGGCAAGCCTCATTTATCAAGCTAGGCTCAGCAGATGTTTGCGGATAGGTATAGCCCCAACAAGAATACTGTGACTCAGCATGCAAATGGTCACCACTGGCAATTATTCTGACTGTGAAATCAGGCTCTATTAACATGCTAACTGTCAACGAAGTTATACTATCACTTGGCGGATGAGCTTCCAATACACCACCTTGAGCCAAGAAACTTTTTAAAAAAGCGTCCCAATCGGCATAAGCTTGAGGGTTAACTGGACGAGCAAACTTTTCTAATAATTCAGGAATTTCCTCTAATATTTTTACATAAGTTGATTCCTTTTGATTAAATTGAATATAAGTATTGAAAAAAAATAAAATTTTAAAATGTTACTTGAGCCCATCTCTTGCTCCATTTATCGCCAAATTTTACCATTTCTTTCAAAGCTGATTGATAACAAGATAAGTGAGTAATATCACAATATGCTGATCCTCGTCCATCTACTTCGTCATCTAGTTTAAAAAGCCACCTTTGAACTGTCAAATTATTGGTAATGGCTTGGGCCAAAGTTTCATATAACTGCTCTTTGTTATAAATATCGTACTCTCCGAATGGAATTGAAATTTCAGCACTTTGAAATATTCTTTTTGAGCCTGATTTCGTCGAGTACAAATTAGCTATTTGAGGCTCAGACCCTTTTTTTGAATAATTAAAAAAAAATAAAATTTTTTTTCAAAATACCTAAAATTGGTATATTTAGAACATCTGCTACGTGAAGATCATCATGATTCATTATACCGGGTACAATGTATGCGTCTCTGCCAGCTATCAAATTTTTTATCCTTGAAAAAACTAATTAGAAAATAAAGTCTTAAATTTTATCACAATTCACCTCTCTAAAGCCTTGGGGCTGTATTTTAAAATTGTGGATAGTGCCATATTGTGTGTCTAGTAATAAAATTATATTGGAAAAATGTTTGAAAGTTAAATAAATAAAAATATATTTATAAAAATATATTTTTATTACATTAAATTAGAGTTGAACTGATTGATTTTTTTTATTTAGCCATTATATCGAACAATAAAAAAGTACAATTAACTTAACAGAACTTGAAATAACAAGCAAAAGGCCATCAAATATCAAATGTATTGCGATGCCAATTTTAATCTTAATTTAAATTTTAAATTTAACTTGTTATTTATTGAAGATTTAAAAAAATTATATAATTATTAGTAGAAATTAATAAAAATAAATTATTCTTTTCAATGTGATATTCCGGTAATTTTAACATTTCAAAAATTTTAAATTATAGCACAGATATCAAAAAATTTAATTCCGATATTTTAAAATTTTTTAAATATAATTTCAAAACTAAAAACGAAGTTAATATAACAATAACAATATCAAAAAATAAGCTTCGGCAAGCATGCTTGCTTATGGTAGCTAGATGCATTGAAATCTAGTAATATATACAAAGTTATCAATAATTATCTTTTTAATTATAAGCACAATCTTTAAATTATAAATATGAAAAAAATAAAATTGTATTCACTACAAATAAACAATCCGTTACACGATCTCTCCAAAAAGGTAATAAATAATAAAAATATAATTTAAACCTAATCAATTTATTTTTATGATCGTATTGACACATAAAAATACAAATTTTTATTTTTAAATATTCTTCATGCCATGAAGACGACTCAAATGGCTTAGGACACCAGTTAGAATCGTTTGGGTTGCATTGTTTTGAAAAAATCGAAGAAAAAGAAAGCCAGGAAGGTCAAAGATGACCTGGAGGACAACACTTCAAAGAAAAATGAAAGAGGTCAAATTAGCATGTGGTCAATTCATGTATACTGTTTATTTTTAATAAGTTAAATTATTGAAAAAAAATTTTCCGATTAGAATTCAGTTTTACTTTTCAGCGAACCCTTTCAATTTGGTCCTCTTAATCCTAATTCAGAGTTTCGATCAGTCTTTATCAAAAGATACAAAAGAAATAAGTTTACAGTAATCTTACTTTTAAAATTTAAAAATTTGAAAAATTTTAGCTAAAGAATTAGTGACTTTGTGAAATTAAATTTAAAAGGGTTGAAAATCTGATAACTTTTTTCTTTTAGATCAAAAGTAGTTCAGTGAATGCAACATGGTGCAAAATACATTCTAGCATCAACTGTCCAAGTCTTCTATTGATGGAAAAATCTCATCAAAAATGTACTACGCTTGAATATATTGAAATTTAATTTATGTTATATTTGCAGAGTTTTGCCAGAATTTGGTTAATACTGCAACTATATATGTTGCACCGTATTGAATTTAGAGAACTAATTTTCAATTAATAGAATAAAATTTTTTAGATTTATTATCATTTTGTTCAGGTCTTTTTTACTGAATTTTTCATAAAACCGAATTACGAATTTAAAAAAATTTTAAAGGTAATTTTTTTTCCTATTTTAACAAAATGTTTTAGCTTTTTTCTTGAATACCATTTTAACAATTTATTTTAAAAAAAGAAAGGTGATAGGAAGTTTGAAAAAATTACATAAAATATTTAAAGAACATTATGGAGTTCGTCGGAAGTTTTTTACTATAAAGTATTTTAATAAAAGTATTTACTAAATGAGATGGACTCTGTTTCAAATTGTAATTAGTGCGAAATATATTGCGAGTCGGTAGGTTAGACGAATTATTATAAGTGTTTAACAATGTTTTTTATGGTTTATCTTACTTTTATTAATTTAAAATCTATTATTCTTAAAATTAAATTTTTCTTAAATTTTTTTAAAAAAAAAATAGCTAAAATTTTTTTAAAAATTTGCTTTACTCTTTTTCAAAAAAAAGAAAATAGGGACCAATATAATAAAAATGTTTATCGTGACATTAATTTTCCTCATTTTATATTTTTGGTCGATCAAGACTTAGTTACTTAACTTATAAGATATTTCTTTTTTTTATTTAATTTTTTTTGTGGCACTAATATTACTGTTAATATTGCTTCTCCTAAAAAAGGTAAATTCAATATTTTATAATTTGAAAATAAATGTTTAAATTATTCAAAATTTTTAGATAAATCTGGATAAAAAATGAATCGATGGAAACTCTAAAAAATCTTTAAAAATTATTTTAAGCATTTACCGGAAAACTATTGAGAGCTTCGGGTATGACAATTTTATATCTTGAAGTCAAATCAATAACATCTTTGGAGTCACCAGTTTGAATAGCTTTTTTAAGTCCGAACAACTTCAAGTAATATTGAAGAGTTTCTTCAGTTATAGCAATTGGGGAAACGTAAATAACATCAGCATTTTCATCTTCAGAAATTCAAATTAATCCAAAATAAATTTAATCCTTAATAAAAATACCAGATATATCACATATTCTGGGCATTTGGAAATTTTCCCTGACCTGTAAATCGCGCATTTTAGCGCGTATGGCTTCGTGAAATCCAAGTGATGGAATATGCACGATAACTCGCTTCGAATTTTTAATCCTTGGCCAATTTCGGGTAAAGTCTTGTTGGCGCTTTTTAAAATTTTCCAAATGTTTTTGTCGTGTAGTTCTAAGTTTTTCTCTAGCTTTACTCATTTTGACATAAGTTAGCCAAGTTAATGCAATCACACCAGCTGCCCATTTTCTTTTCCGGTATGCTAGGTATGCTCTCCTGTCCCGGAACCGTCTCCATGCACACTGAATTCGTACAGCTGCCAAATTTGTTCCACCTTTTCGCTTAAAAATTTGACCCGGAGATCGCACTACACTCTCTACTTCCTCTTTATTTATAAACGTGTCCAACAATTCATCCAAACTTGGCTTCAAATCCATCTCAACACATTTGGACAATTCAGAAACCCTTTTAGGAAATAAAATAAGTTATGAAACAACAGCAATAATTACTTTTGGCCATCTAAATATCCAACTGGGATTGTGTAAGTTTGGCAGAGCTCTTCTAGATATTTAATAATTGTCACAATACTTCCCCATCTTAATATAAAACTAGATTTAAATTGAGAATATTCGGGCATATCCATCCGAACTCGACCATTCTGAATAAGAAATTTATGAGCGTATTTGACTGAATCAAAAGCCTGTATTTGTAAATTATTCATTGGGGTCGTTGGTGGACGCTTTTGAAATTAAAATTTTAATTTTTTAATTTATTTTTTATTTTGTTTAATTACTAGAATGCGATGGTCAATTTCCTTGTGAGATTTATTGGCAGTTGAATTTCGATTTGAAGCTGAGCTTGACTTCGACTTGGCTGATTTTAGTTTTTTTAACTCATTGAACTCGGTACTCTCTCTCGAGCCCAAATAATTAAGCTTAGTTCTGTTTAAAGTATAGCTGGGATCTAGTTTGTAAATGTGCTCTGTAAATTTTTAATTTTAGTGATGATTTTTTGGTCAATTTTTTTTGTTACCAGTTGGTGGTCTTCTATCTTTATAATTTGGAACTTTTTGTCTTTGTTTTGGCTTTGGCTGAATTGACCTGGTGGCAACTGGAAATTGTTCGAATGAAATTGTTGCATGTTCAGGGATCAGACCTCTTTGAACCAGACTTAAAAGGCCACGAGTGGCTTCTATTTCAGTTACAGGTGGTGGAACTAACTGAAAAGTAAAATTTAGAAATAATACAATAAATTATGTAATAATTGTATTTTACAGTAGGATTTCTTCGATAGTTGAGCGGTAGAGTTGCCAAATGCTCCACTGTACTCCCGGTAATTAGGTGAGTTTGCACCTTTTAATTTAAAACATATTGAATTAAAAAGTCAAATTTATTTATGATTTTATTAAGAATAATGACTTTGATGGGTTTTTTTCTCTCGATCAGTGGTAACTGAATGCTGTAATTTTCATTTAAGGCTTCTCGGTTTTTAGCATTTTCCGGATTAAACAAAAATTTTGTATCGCGTGCAGCTTTAACCTTTGATTAAAATATTAATTATTTTAAAAAAAATTAAAAACAGTTTACTTGTTGTCCTGGAGAAAGACCAAATGGAGTAAATTTTGGTCCTCTCAATTCTTGGACTTCTTCGATTACATGTCCATCTTCATAACTTTTTTTTGGAACCACTGCCATCTCAGAAAGTTCCTTGCTTTTACAATAGAATCAAATTTAGAAATTAAAAAAATTATATAAGAGAAATCTTACTTGGAGTTCATATTTGACAGTGAACGTGACTCTAGCTGTCTTCGAATAGCACTTTCGGTTTTTCTATTTTGTTTTGAAATATCCCAAATGCTTTCAATTGTGGCTCCAAAATTAGCCGTCGGCATAGGTTCGTCTTTATCTCTTGAGTTTTGGATAATTTTAACTTGGCTGTTTAATTGATTAATGTAAAAGTCTGATTTTTGCTTTTAACAACATAAATAAAATTTATCAAACTTTCTTTATTTCATTACTTTTATTTCATGTTCGGCTTTGGCTAGGCTTGTTTGAAGAGTATTTATGTCAATTTTTGATCCGTCCTGCGATACCATGTTTTTCAAGTGTTTAATTTCATCTTGAACCTGAGGAAAAAATTTGATAAAAAAATAATTTTCAAAATTTATCTAGCTTTACTCGTAATAACAGGTCACCAATTTCTTCGTTTTTAAATTCAGCGAGTGTACCCATTATGTAATTTAGTTAAATCTTAATTGGAAATTTCGTTTCAAATAAAAAGAGTTTAAATTAAAAATGCATTTACAGAATAAAGTCAAAAATGTTTATAAATAAATAAATGTGGTAATTGTTTTCAATCTGGTAATTATTATGGAAAAAAGAGAAAAAGAAATTTTAAATTCAAATTATTTTTATTTTATTAATAGTTTAATATTTTTTTGATTTAAAATCAAAGGTAGACTCTAATGCTATTATAATAATTATATCGTTAGCAACTCAAATGCTTGGCCTCCTTGTGTGTAAACTATTTCTTTTTTTTTATTTTAAATACAGGATTTTCCGATTGATTTGATAGAATTTAAAAAGGAAATTAAATATTTTTATTTTATATGACAAATTTTATTTGAGAATCTTTAAATTCATGTTTCTAAAAATATGTACAATTAGAGACTTGTTAAACAGAATTTAATATTTTAAATTTTAAGAAAAATGAAGAATCCAATTGTTTAAAAGATAACCAATTTCAAAAAATTGACAAAACAATTTAATTTATAAATACAAGTTGAATAATAATTATTTTGAATATTTAATTATTTACAAAATTAAATGTATAGATTTTACCGATATTTTATGGTTTCTCTAAAAAATTTTTTTTTTTCATCTAAAAAATTTTCAAACAGAATACTGATAAAAAATATTATTTATTTTATTTACTGATCATTAAATATTTAGGCAAGCCATTTATAAATTAGTCGTAAATAGCAGATTTTTTTTGGAAAATATTCAATATAAATCTAGAAACCGTATTAATTATTTTTTTATTTTATTTTAGATCAAATAAAATTAAATTTTTCTTTGGTATTCTTCTAACTAATGAAATTTTAAAAATAGATTAATAATTTTTTTTCAAATAATAAATCTTTATTAAATATTCGGTAAATTTTCAGAAAATGTATAACTAAACTTTAATCTATTTTTTAAAAAAAATTTCAACCATTATTTATAAATATATAAAAAAAAATAAACACAATTATAAATTCAATTATAAACTTTTTATTAGTTGGCTGAAAGATAGGCCTATTTTTCATCCAAATCTGCTTAGGTATTTCCCAAATTAAATAGTATATATTCGATAAAGTAAAATTTCAATTTTTTCTAGATGTTCTTACACTAGATTTCGAAAAAAGGACTTGATTTAGATTTTTTATCTCTATTAATATTATAACTAGTGTTGGACGCGGACAGAGCTAACCGGTCCAGAAACGGGCGGTTCATCGCGGTTGTTGGCCCGTTTATTTTGGCGGGCTAATTTTTGGCCCGTTTAATAACCGTTTAAAAATAAACGGGCGGTCCATGAAACCGTTCCAATTTTGGCGGACGGACTCTGGCCCGTTTATTTTGGCGGGCTAATTTTTGGCCCGTTTAATAAACGTTTAAAAATAAACGGGCGGTCCATGAAACCGTTCCAATTTTGGCGGGCGGCCAAAAAACAGGAAATAAATAAAAAATTAAGCTATTTTAATATATTTATTTTTTAATTAGAAAAAAAAATTAAAAAAATCTACGAAAAAAAAAATTTATTTAATAAATAAAAAAAAAAAAGATAAAAATTTTATTTAAAAAATAAAAAAAAAAATTATAATAAAAAAATATAAAAAACAAAAGAAAAAAATTTTATTTAAAAAATAAAAAAAACAAAAGATAAAAATTTAATTTAAAAAATAAAAAATAAAAAAAATTTTATTTAAAAAATAAAAACAAAAAAAAATTTTATTTAAAAAAAAAACAAAAAAAAATTTATTTTATAAATAAATAAAAAATAAATTGAAACTATTTGTGTTTTTTTTATTTTTAAATAAAATTTTTATTTTTTTTTTTTTTTTTTTTAAATAAGATTTTTATTCTTTTTATTTTTTAAATAAAATCTTTTTTTCTTAGATTTTTTTAATTTTTTTTTCTAATTAAGGAATAACTTTTTTTTTAAAAAATAAATATATTAAAATAGCTTAATTTTTTATTTATTTCCTGTTTTTTGGCCGCCCGTTTATTTTGGCGGTCCAAAATTTAGACCGCCAAGTTTACCGGCAAAATTAACGCCCGCCAAAAATCTGGCCGGTTATTTGACCGTCCGTTTATTTTTAAACGGTTATTAAACGGGCCAAAAATTAGCCCGCCAAAATAAACGGGCCAGAGTCCGTCCGCCAAAATTGGAACGGTTTCATGGACCGCCCGTTTATTTTTAAACGGTTATTAAACGGGCCAAAAATTAGCCCGCCAAAATAAACGGGCCAGAGTCCGCCCGCCAAAATTGGGACGGTTAATACGGTCACGGTCACGGTTTTTAAAATTTTTGGCCCGTTTACTGTCCGCTTGCACGGACACCAACACTAATTATAACAGGCTTAAAAATCCTTAAATATTGTAACTTGTAATAAACATTTTATTGGTATGATATTAAAGCTATTTGTTTTATGAATAAAATCATTATGACATAAACCTTTTTTATTTTTAAAGTTAGATTAATTTTAAAGGAAAACGGTGTAAATTTTTTTAATCGAAAATTTCAAGAAAAAAACAAGTGATGAAGACCGTTTCTAATGAAATAAATGATCTTTATTTTTTAAATGCATTTTGAAGAATATTAAATAAAATTCAAAGACCAATTTGTCATAAAAATTTATTAAATTAAAATTTTAAAAGATTAACTGATGATTAATTTTTTAAATTTACTGATCTTTTATTAAAAAAAATTAAAAAAGTCGACAATTTTCAATAAAAGTTTACATTAATGCATATTTATCTTATTTTCTTCCTAAATCATGTTATTTACAGTTAAGATGTTAAAAAAATCCGGTACCAGTGAAATACAATTTATATATTGCTAAATAACGTAAAGTTATGTTGCTAAATAACTGTTTAAGAAATGAAAAACTTATAAAAAAAAATATAATAGAATCCAAAAATCGATTTATCTCTATATCTTTATTTTAATAAAATATTTTTAGTTCAAAAAAAGTTTTCAGTCATTATTTTGCACCTATTCTAAAACTCCATTAGAATATTTTTGATATTTTAACAACTATAATGGATATACATAAAATTTTTTTAAAAGATCATGTGTTATCATAACCAGTAAACAAATTTGATAAGATAGAAAAAGCAGGTGATTTCATAATATGTGACTATATTCATTATTTTCTAATTTTTAAGTTTAATCAATTTAGTCTTTGTCAATTGAAAAAAATTAGAATAAATGGATACCGTATCGTTATATCAAGTAGTGGCATTTATGCTCTTGTTTGTAGTTCAATCATCTCAAGCTTTTGATGGTGGTGATGCAATAGCTCTAATATTTGGTCTGGTGCTTGGAATCCTTGGAATTTTCGCCTGCATAGGCTGTTATGCTCGACGACGTGGTGGCTAAATTTTTCCAAAAATATTTTGCTATTTTTTTCAATGATTTTATCATCAAATTTTAAAATAAATAAAATTCCATTTTAATTTTTGAATTATTAAATTCAATCCAGTGCAATCAAAGTATTCAGGTAAAAAGCGAAAATTTCAAATCATGTGATTGAGATGACAATAGTGTTCAATTGTTATTTTCAATTAAAAGTTTAGATCCTTCGACCTAACTAAAGAATATCTTACTATAATGTAGAATTTTTTAAAATATCAGTTGGATGTTAATCATTTTGTACTCTAATCCGAAACAACTAAAGATTTTGAAAAAATTATTTCAAAAAAATCATTAATACTAATCAATCAAATTTCCGAATAGCCTCTCGAGTAATCGATATTCCGAGTTTTTTTTCACAAATAGGTTTTTTCAGAAGCAAACCGCTCGACTACATAGAATAAATCTTCCACTATTCAGCACCGAATTCAAGTCATAAAATTTGCATTAGGGAAATTGATTATTTCTAATTTAAAACGCAATCTAATTTTTCTGCTAGTAATTAAGTCTGAGTGGGTAGAGTTATTATTTTAATTTAATTTTTTTAGTTTGGAAGATTTTTTCAAAACATTTAAATTTAATGCAGTAAGCAATTTTGGAATTAAAATTATTCATATCAAGTGAATTAGTTGCATAAAAATAGAAACTTTTCTCTTAACTCTTTTCTGTACTGAATAAAGTAGTAAATGAATGTATTTAAAAATGATCACCATTTTGATTAAGTTTTATTGCTAGATCTTAATATGAAGACTAAGGACTTGGCAAATTGTTTAGTAGAGCCTTTGTCCGAACTAATTGAACAAAATAATTTGAATGACTCACACAAAAATCCAGTTGAACATTCGGCAAATTGCGGCAAAGTGAAAAATATTGTTCAGAGCGAGTGTCTGGCAAATTTGGACAGTTTTACAAGTGCCAGTCAAATTGAAGTCAGCCTAGTACCTGAGCTGAAAGATCAGGAGAAAAAGTCAGATAGCAAAAATTGTAAATACAAGCACAAACTTCGTGATCCCGAACGGTTGGTAAGTATTTAAAAATTTGCACACCTCTTGAGAATGGCGCGCATAGCTTGTTATTGGTATTTATTTTTGGCATACACTTGCCAATTAAATTAACCTATGAAAGAGTGAATGAGATAGAATTCGATAAAAATAATTTTAGAATTAGATAGTTTAAATTTATGTAAATTATTTATTTTTGAAATACTTTTGTTGTAAATAACCAGTTGATTAGGGCACGTTTTTGTGGCATCTGAATTTAATTATCTGTATTCTTTTATTAGCTAAATAAAAATTAATTTTTTAAAATAACATTTATTCAGCGGATTCTTGAAAAAGGTAATTTTTAGCTTGTGCTTTTTTTTTCTCTCGAAAAATAAAGCAATCTCTCATGCATTTTCCTAAAATTAATTTTTAAGAAATTCAATTTCTTTTATTATTTTTATTTATAAAAACAACACATGTGCGATGTTACCTAAAAATAAAATAAAATAAAAATAGCTTTTTTTCAATGATATAAATATATTTAATAATTTTAGGCTTTATTTAAAATTTCAATTGATTGAATTAAAATAATAATTGTTTGCGCAAATTTGATGCCAAGACTCAGACTTGCATAGTGAGGAAATTTTTTTTCCAAATTTAAATTCTTCTAAGTGTATGAAATAACAATTTTAATTGACCTTTGTAAAGTTTTAATTTAAATATGTACTTCTGGTTCTAGATTTGAGCTTTCTTGTGCAACCTATCCGAATAAGCTTATTTAGATAACCTAGTTAAATATATTACCTTTTTTTAAATTTAAAAAAAATAAATTTTCTTCGTTTGTTTAATACTTTAATAAGTTCTGAATTTCGCATTTGAAATTTTCTTGAAAAAAGGTCTCAAATTACTTTTGAATTGATATGAATTTAAGAAAAAAAAATTTTAATTTAACTCGTTTTGGTCTGTGAAGTTATCTCATTTGTTAACATTCAGATAGCTACACTTTTTGATTTTTATCAACCCCCTTGGCAATCCCATTATTTTAAACAAATTTTATTTTTCATGTCTACTGTTCCATAAGATCGAGTATTCAGGTAAGAAAAAATACACTCTTGGCCAAATTTTTATACAAAAAAAAACCCACTAAATTAAAAAATAAATCTAGACTTTGTCAAGCTGCAATGAGTCTCAAATTTTTAAATTTTCTATTGAACTCAATTAAAACACTTAAAACTTTTTTAGAACTTGATCATGAGCAAATTTTAGACTTATTCAAAATATGGAGTTAATTTTAAGACATTTAAAAAAAAATCAAATCCATTACTGATGAAAGCATAAGTAAAAGGTAATTATCTCGCTCCAGTGTTGAGCTTTGGGTTGTAGCACTCAGACGGATCATTAATCTTAATTAGATTTTTTAGCTAAATTAAAGTAATTAGAGCTTGAATCATATTGGGTTATATTCAATAGATATCTAAGGTTGCTGAAACTTAACAAGAGTCTTTGAGAGAATGGTCCCATCTTCAAATAATTGCGATACCTTAGAAATTAGGCTCTTAATAAAGGAGCCTTAATAAAAGGTCTATTTTGATTACTTTGACCTTAATTTAAAATCGAGTATTGTTTACGCATAGTACATTTAACAAAAGCGAGCAAATGTGACCAACCTAGGCAAATATTTACCGAATTAATCAATGGAAAGTCGGTAGCAAAAATTGACTCGACTTTAGGTCTAAAATTTTTAATCCAAAATAGGCTCACCAAAGCACACATATTTTCAAGGGAATTCAAAATACAAGTCACGCCAATGGATTTAACGATAAGTCCCGAAAACTTCCGATATATGTTTTAAAAATTTTTAAATAGGATCAGAATTTCCGGTCTCGACAAAGGATCATTCTCTCAATATCTATTGATTTTTTTTAGTTGAATTTAACTTTAGAACCATATGATATTTTATATTTTGTAAATTAGAGGCACTGAATTTGTATCGTTTCCACTGAGAGTACAAAAATGATGGCATTTAAAGTTAGTCTTTGAGTTTTAATTAGATCGAATTTTGCTCATGGATATATTCATAATTTAAAAATGAATGTGGACTTAATTAACTTTTTTTATTTTATTTGAAGGCGGTCGATGAATTTTTGAGAAAGCAAAATTGGCCGAATAGTGATGCAAGAAATTGGAATATTGCAGTTAAATTTCTGATGGCGAGAAGATTTGACGTTGACCGTGCAATAAAACTGTACAAAGATCATGAAGTAAGTCACTTTGGAATTATTTTAATTATGAAAACACAATTTAAATCAGGTTAAAATTTCCATTTAAGAGATTTTTTCTGATCATTTTTATTTTGAAATCGATTTTAAGTACTAAACACATTTCTTTGCTGACTGCACTTGAAATTAAAACTAAATAAGAGGAACTTTTAATTTTTTTTTCATTTTCTTTAAACTGATTATTGAAAGAAGATTCTTATTTAGTTCTATAAAAAAAAAATTATGATTTTGAATATTTTTTATTTTTTACCTCTTTACGTTAAATTTCAAATAAATAATCATATTTTTTAATTCCTTATTTTAGTTAATAAATAAAATTATTGCCTAAAAAAGGTCATTTTTTAAGAATGAATAAAATGAACTCAAAATTTTCTATTCGAATTGATATTGATAATGATACAAATTTTGATTACCAAGAAATTTCTTTTATCTTATAATTTAAATTAAATTTTCTAGATGATGGCGCTTTTTAAAATAAAAAAAGTAAAATTTTAGTAACAAAAAAGATTTCTATTTAATCTAAGAAATAATTAAAAAATTTAAAGTCTAAGACCGAAGCAATTTTATCACTGATTTGCCTTAAAAAATTTTTAATTGAAATTCAAGCTTCAAAACAATTCAAATATGCTTCGTTTATAGTTTTGTCAAAAAAGAGAACTTCTTTTCTTTTCAATTTCTTTTGTTAAATGAGCAGGGAAAATTTTAACTTAAAATTTTATTTTAACATTATAAGTGATTTGTTAAGTATTCTAAAAAATAAAACTGTTTACTTGGTACTTTTTTCTAAACTTAATCTGGATTAAAAATTGAACTAGAGAAAAAAAATTGCGATCGTTTGTTAATAAATTAACAAAATAGATTAATTTTTATGAGCAAATATGAATACAATATATTTTAATATCAATCAATTAAAATCTTAAAATTTTAATCTAAATTTTTAATTATTAGAGTCAAAGAGTGCTTCTAAAGTTTTTCAAAAAATCACTTAAGTTTTTTTATATAAATCCAACGACTTTTGACATTAGATCTTTTTAATACTTTAAATATTAATTGACATTTTTAAAAGTAATTTCGAAAAGTTGCCTGACTGTTACAAAACCAAGAAAGAAATTTTATTAATCTTCTAAACATTAATAAATAGTATTAATAAAAAACATTTAAGTTTTTAAAAAAGAAGAAATTACTGATAGTTTGAAATTGTATGCAAAATTCAAAAAAATGTATAAAGTTTAGGTATAAATTAACTTTATTACTGATTTTTATCGAATAACTAAGGTCACAAGATAATTAATCAAAAATTTAATAAAAACATTTTTGTAATGAAAGAATATTTTTTAAGAATTTGAGGCGTAAAGAATGCCTCGATTTTATTGACATTGATGATGACGATTTTGTAAGTGAACTCCACAGCGGAAAGTTTACGATTTTGGTATGTTTTTTTTTAAATTTAATTTTTTTCTTCAAAATTTGAATTTATGCTAATATTTTTATTTCAAGCCATTTTTGAAAAATTATCCAGTTTGTGCACTTTTTACAGTCCGGCTTAACAATGGATGTTCTAATCCATCATATGAACTAACAACACTAAAAACCCTTATTTATCAACTAGACGCAGCTTTGGAAAAGTAATTGATAATTCAAAATTTTGTTGCCAGATCAAACAATACCATTTTTTAGCCCTGAAGCACAAAGAAACGGCATTAATTTTATCTATGACATGAACGACTGCAAGCGATCTAATTACGATTTGAGTTTGAGTCAAAAAATTCTCACTCTTGTTCGTGTAAGTCAAATTCTTTTAATCTTATCTACTTTAAATTCAAATTACATCTTGTGACAAAAAAGGGGTCCTATCCGGCAAGGCTTAACAAGCTATTTGTTGTCGCTGCTCCATTTTGGTTCAAGTGTATTGTCAAAGTGCTGAGTATTCTTATGAGAGAAAAATTAAGAGAAAGAGTAAGAATTTTTTTGTTAGCTAAAAAAAATCTAAATTTTTTAATAAATATTTAAAATTGCAAATTTGAACATAATTTAAAATTTCAAAATTTCAAAAATAATTAAATTTAACTTAATTGGTATAATCAAAGGTTTTGTTTGTTTCGAACGAAGAACTCAGAAATCAAATACCCCCGGAAATATTACCTGAATACTTGGGAGGCACGGCTGTTCTAAATCATTCAAATTGGCTAATTGAATGTAATAAATTAGTCACCAATAAAGCTTCAACTTGCAGTTTTTATTACATTTTTGACAGTGTAAAAAAGAATAAAAAATTCAAGATGAGTAATTCAGATAAAACTCAAAGAGAAGACGACGAAGACGAACTCAACATCAATCGCAAGCGACAATCAAAAGATATTTTGGATATTGAGGAAAAAAGCAAGGCAAAAAAACAACTCTCATCCGATTCACCACCACCTTTTTTTCCCGATAAAATCGGTGAAAAAATTGAGCCCATTCCTTTTGTAGACTTGTAATTTTTATGCAATAAAAAATTTTTTTTTTTTATTTTTTTTGTTAGCTACCAAAGCATACAAAATGTTGATCCGACTGATAAAGATGTGTTTACTATTGATGAACTGGTGAGTCATGTGATCAGCGCGGGTGCTTATGGTCTAAGCGATGAGTTCAGAATAATCCGTAATCAACCCATTACTTCTTCAATTGATGCTTTCAAGTAAATTTTAAAATAAAGAAAAAAATAATTTAAAAAGGATTTATTAAAGAGACAGAGAAAATGCCAACAAAAATCGCTATCGAGATGTGCTATGTTTAGACGAATCCCGAATAAAATTGGCCTCTGAAACAAACAAAATTGATGATCAGTGTGTTAAAAATGACTACATTCATGGAAATTATGTGGACGGCTACAAGCAAAAGAATGCTTATATCAGCACACAGGGTCCCTTGGACGAGACTGTCGAGGATTTCTGGAGAATGGTATGGCAAGAGTTTGTTTTGGTAATAGCCATGACAACTAAAGTTTATGAGCAGCGAAAATTAAAATGTGCCCAGTATTGGCCTTTGGAAAAAGACGCAACCACTATGGTAGAAAATTTGTTTGAGATAAAAAACGAGTCCGTCGAAGATTTGGATGATTATAAAGTGACCAAATTGAGCATTAAATACCTGCCCACAGGCAAAACAAGAAAAATTGTTCACTGTCAATTTTTGTCATGGCCAGATCACGGAGTGCCTAAAACTGCCAGCCAAATTTTGGACTTTATTCAACTTGTCCGAAAGCATCAATCAGAGTGCTTAAAAGAGTTGCTAAAGAATACAAAGTGGTCAGGTCATCCGCTCGGACCACCCATTTGTGTGCACTGTAGCGCCGGTATAGGCCGTACAGGAACATTTTGCGCCATTGATATCAGCATCAATCGGCTTATTGACTGCAAAACAGTTAACATTTTTGACACAGTGAACAAGATTCGATTGCAAAGGGCTCAAAGTGTACAAATGAGGGATCAATATGTTTTTTGTTATTTGGCTGTGATGGAGTATGCACAAAAAGAGAATTTGTTTGTTGACCATGAAAGTTTAGATCTGGCTAAAATTTTTGATGACATGTTCTAGAAATTGTAAAAATCAAGCTAATGCTATTTTTAAATAGATAAAATATTATCTGTGCTTTTGAATGTTTTTTTTTTTAAAGCTGATGTGCAATGTGTTATCATTTTATTAAATTGATGTAAAAGAAATTTATCTAATTTTATGAAATAAATGAATCTTTAATTTTTTTATTGTTTTTGAAAAGAACAAAATTCATGGAATTAGTCAATAAATATTTGAATGGCTAGATAATTGCGAATATGGATCTTTAAATGAGTATGTCAATAATTCAAATTTTTTTTTCAAATATTTGGCTTTTTTTAATTTAATTATGATTTTTTTTCAAATTTTCGATTAATAAAAATTTTTAATAAATTCTGAAAGTTGATTCTAAAAAAAAAGGACCTTTAAACTCTTTTAACTCGAGAAGCACCAAAGATTTATTCGACTAGATTTTTATTTTAAAACTCCAAAATACAAGTTACTTCTAATTAATTATTTTTTGGCTAAAAAGATGGACACTCTTAAAGATTATGTAAAATGTAAAGTTGAACTACAAGAACATTTAAACTTTTTCAGTCTTTAATTTTTTTTTAAGTTTCTAAATTTAGATTCAAACTACGAAGACAGAGAAATTTAAAAAAAATCAAAAAATTTGCAAGCGCGGATTGCCAAAGAAAGAACTTGTCAATCATATGTCAACTTTCTTTTTAAATACTTTAAATAAATTAATTTATAAATTTTTCTTGATTTAAGTTTTGAATAAATTAAAAAAAAATTTCAGTTGATCTTCATACGATAGAGTTAGAATACCTCTTATTATTTGGTGTCAACTAAAAAAATAATGAGACAGTATAAGAAAAGATAATCTAATAAATTAAAATTTGCTGAATATAAGAGATTAAAGAATCCATCAAAAATTAATCTTGAATAACTCTTAAATTAAAAGCACTTAATTTGTTTTTTGAAAGTGTTTTATTAAATTGAAATTTTCTTGGATTGTTATGATTGAAAATGTTCAAGTGTTATCATAATTACTAATCAATATAAATTAATTTATGTAATTAAATTATGCCTTTCTGAATGATTAAAATAAATTATAGGAAAAATTTAATGATATTTAAAAAATAATTAAAATATTACTTTTTTTCCTGAAACTTGAACTATTTAAACATGTGCCACATGAAACAATCTTTTCCAATTTATGTCTTTTCAACTTTAATTTTTTTTAGCTTATTTACTCTATTTTGATTCTTTTTTTTATCTAATTTCATTTACTTTAATTTTATTTTTATTTTATTTTTTTTATTTTATTTTTAATTTATTCTGAAGGAGCTTTAGCTCGGTACAGAAAACAAATAAATAAAAAATAAATAATTAAAAGGTAAAAAAAATTGAAAATTGAAAACGCAAAAATCTTTGTTAAAAGTTCAAAAAAGCTTTTTTATTGAAAATGAAAAAATTTAAATTAAATTAATAATTTAATTACCAGAATTTGACATTTGGAATATTTTGACGAAAATATCTATGGTTACCTTATGATTTATCCTAAGTTAACGAAAATTAAATAGAAAAATCTAATAATATTGTTACTTGAAAATTTGAGAAAATGCGTCACTTGAGTTAATTTATTTAATAAATTCAAGCAACATTCAAAATTGATTTGAAAAGAAAAACGGTTTTGTGATATTCAGTACAAAATTATAAAAAGAACAGAAAAAATGTAAAAAAAATTAACTAACCTTTTTTCTAAAAGTTTAAAACTTAGTTCAAAAGATGCAACATAATGCAACATTCAAAGTTGCATCAAATACCAAGGTCTGCTAAATTTTCAGAGATTAACAAAAATTAAATTTCAATATAATAGCTCGTAGTGCATTTTGCAGAGATTTTGCACATCATTAGCAGACTTTTACAGTTGACGCAACTTTGAATGTTGCACCATGCTGCATTCACAGAACTTATTCTAGACTTTAAGAAAAAAAAATATTTCATGTTTTTACACTTCGTTCTGTTCTTTTGTACTCAACTTCACAAAACCAGAAAAACAAATATATTACTTCATGATACTATTAATCCTAAATCAAATAAATAAATAAATTCTAAAATAAATTTTAACGAGATGGTACTAGAAGGTCGCAAAAGAATATTAGAAATGGAACAAAGGAGAAGAAATGAAGAGAAAATATAGAAGACACGGGAAGTATTAGAGGCTTTAAAAAAAGGAGGGGGAGAGAGAAGAACTGAAATCATGGCCCTTCTACCCATCGGTAATCAATAACCTAATATGCAATTGATCAAAATTACTCTAAATAAAAACAAAACAAAAAACTTTTATAATTTTTTTTATATATATAACTTTCTACATTTGAATAACTGTTCTTTCTAAAAATATGAACTCATATGACATGAATTCATATGAATATGAATAAATTCATATTTCGCGGTCTTATGAATTTAAACAAGAAATAAATAAATAATCTTAAATCAAAAATTATTTTCAAAACTAAGGTAAATAAAATGAAATTCATTCACAAAGAACGTTTACTAAGTATGATATATTTTCATTTAAAACAAAGATCGTTTACGAAATTAAAATCTGCATTTTATATTTTTAAAATTTGTGCCTAAAAATTAAATTAAATTTCTTAATATTTAATTTAAAAATTTTTTTATCCAAATTCCTGTGTTAAAATCGAATGTTGAGAGCATTTTTTCGATAAATTTAAAATTTTAGAAAATTAATTTTCAGACTTTCAGGTAGTGAATAAATCAATTAAACAATTCACAATCCTAAGATCAATAAAATATCTAAAGAACATAAAGAGGGTCTTGTCCAAAATGAAAAAAAAAATTTATTTAGCGAGAATCTGCAAAAAATTAAATTTTCAGATATAAAAGAAAAAACACATACCTTAATTTATCTATGAAGCTTTGCAAGAGGCAAAAAAACATGCAGTATTGGCATTGACTAATCATGCAAATTCAGTCACGTGTCCTATTTGCAAGACTATAATGAAAAATGCTCGAAGAGTCAAGCTCCATATAGCTAAAAAACACCCACTCTATTTAAAGTTTTGCCAGTCATTTTAGCCTTTTTTACTTTATGATACGAAATTTATTTGTGAATTGAAAAAATAAAAACTTAACTAGAAACTTTAAAGCATTTATAAAAACTTTGATCGTAAAAATATAAAAATTGATCAAAAAAAAAAAAAACGATCACATTTTTCTTCATTTTTTTTTCTTTTATTGATCAGATTTTGTGTTATGATCGATTTGGTGATTAGTCTTGTTCACCAAACCAACATTATTAAAAAGATCACATTTTCTGTGATCAGCTGATTTTGGACAAGACCCGAAAAAGCTGTTTTTTCAATTAAAAACTCAAATAAAATTTTAACTAAATGATTTAAAACTAAAAAATTATTCAAATTATAAATTTGGATTGAATTCCATTATTTTGTTTTTTAATTATTAAATATTAGCAAATATTTATTAAATTGAATTTCAGAATTGAAAAATTTCAAAATATCATTCTATTAAAAAAAAAAAGATTTATGGTAAAAAATGGAAATTTCAATTATGTTTTAACGACTCCATTTAATTTTTTTTAGCTGTATTTAAAAAAAATTTTGAAAGATATTATCTTGCCATTGTAACGAAAGATGATAAAGATCCGTTTTTCCGTAAAAAAATTACATAACCTAAATAAAAAATGATGACACAAATTCTTAATTTTGCTTTATTAATTTCTTTTCTACTAGACTTTGGATTAAAAGGGGAAAAGAAGAAAATATCAAGTAAAAGCCAAATTATGTAAAAAAAATTATTCAGATTTTTTAAACTCTTTGAAAAAAACAAACTGCTAAAATTTTTCTTTAATGCTTAAACTGATTAGCATTATAATTTTTATAAGGTAGTAAACAAGCTTTATTTTTTTTATAAACATTGCTTTTTTAATTTTTTTCTCTATAACTTTTTGTTAATAGACTTTTTAATAAAGATTGGACAAATAAGTTGAATTTGAGGATGCAACTGTGTAATTTGCAGCTAGAAGCAATTCTTTCTAAATTAAGGCTTTAAGAGGATTAATTTCAACAAATTTTTGAAATAAATTTTCCAAAGCAAATCGCGCGCACAAATTTCTCGCTACAAAATTTGTGTACTCAGGCAGCAAATAAAGGATGCTTAAAATATTATAAACCAAAAAAAAAAGAAAAAAAAGATTGTAATATAAATATTTAATCGAAAAATTTATGTCGAAAGAGCTTGCTACTAAACCAAATTGCAAAAGCGAAATAGCATTTGAATTATTTTTCGCATTTATTTATTTTCAATGCAACTAATTTATGAGCAAAATTTTTCATAATTTTTTTTTCTATTGCAAATAATTGAAATTTCTAGCTTAAACCATCGCCGACTATAACAACAACCAAAATAAAAAAAAACTTTAAATCCAAAATTTAGTTTTATTTTTTTTTCAAAAATTTTAATTTTCTCAAAGCAAAGCCCTGACAACCAGAGTAGTTTATTTTTCTAAGATACTTTAGATAAAGCAGATTAAGTTTGAGGAAATATTTGGGTTAGTGGAAGAATGGCCAAAACTGCGACCAGTGCGGCAACCAAAGCATTGCAACAAGAGCTCAAATCAATTCAAAAAGAGCCCCTAGAAGGCTTCACAGTTAGCCTAGTGAATGACAATTTGTTCGAATGGGAGGTGGCGATATTCGGACCTCCGAACACACTGTACCAGGGCGGCTACTTCAAGTCAAACATAAAATTTCCGTCCGACTACCCGTACTCGCCTCCATCAGTCAGATTTGCCACCAAGATGTGGCATCCAAACATATATGAAAATGGTGACGTGTGCATATCAATACTTCATCCGCCTGTGGACGATCCAACAAACACCGAGTTGCCTTCGGAAAAGTGGAACCCGGCGCAAAATGTGCGCACGGTAATGATGAGCATAATTTCGTTGCTAAATGAGCCGAACACGTTCTCGCCTGCCAATGTGGATGCCTCAGTCATGTACAGAAGATACATAGAGTCCAAAGGAGCCGATAAGGAGTACGAGAACATAATTCGCAAACAAGTGCTTGCAACTCGTCCCGATGCCGAAAAAGACGGAGTATATGTACCTCAGACTTTAGAAGAATACTGTGTCAAGGCGTCGGGCTCAAAAGAGTACGACCATGCCAACGATGATTGCATAATGGATGATTTGGATGATTTGGATCCGTATGATAACAATGACGATTCCGATTGTAACTACGATGAATCAAATACTGACTCTGGAAATGAAGAATCATGAAAGCTCTGATCTATATCTATAAATAAATCATTTTTTTTTAGCTTTTTAAATTTTTTTTTTTTCTATAAATTTTTGTATGAAGTTGGATTTTTTTCTTGATTGTCTTTCATGGTACTTTAATTTTGGCGGATTGATTCTGTATTATCTGATTGACTTTTGAGTGCAAGATCTTTCTCGGTTAGTCTGGTTTTTATCTAAGGTCTCAATTTTGTATTTAATGGCATCTACCGCTATCAATCATTATTATCCAAAAAAAAAGATTTATTTTTCGACATTTTTTACAAAATAAAATGTGATTAAAATTTTCTAATTTAATTTTTGATATTTTTCTGGCCCTCTCTTTTACTGATGCTCTTTTTTTTGTTCGACGCCAGCTTAGTACAACAATATGTGAAGATTTTTTTGTTATTAGTAAGTAATTTTATGTAAAATTGTCAGAATTTGCGTAAATTCTCAATTTTGGAAAAACAATTTATCGTGAAAAAAAAACAAAAAATTCTATGAATTAATTCTAATAAGATGCCTTTATTTTCTTTGAAAAATGTCCTTTTTTTTTACATTAAATAGCTTTTTACATTTAATTTTTCGTATTTTTTAATTAAATTTAGAGTAAATTTACTCAATTTTTGAAATTTTTCGAAGAATATAAAAGCATCTTATTAGAATTAATTTATAGAATTTTTCATTTGCTTTTTTCACGACAATTTATTTTTCCAAAATTGAGAATTTACGCAAATTCTGACAATTTTACATAAAATAACTTACTAAAAATAATTTTTTTTTCCCATTATATAAACAAATTAGTTTTTTTAATTTTGATTTAATCCGATTATTCTCTAATCATGGACTTGAGACCGGCATTGTCAGATCGATTGAGATTTTCAAATCTATTTAATTTAATCTCAATAAAAAAAAAGATAAATTTTTTATTTTAATAGTTACCAACTTTTCCTTTTTAATAAGGGTAAGAACCAAATGATTTATTTTCAACAGTATAAAATTTTTTTTTTTAATTTGGTTTAATGAAATTTTTCCTTGTAAAAATGATCTTAAAGGATTTAGGATTTCAATTATATTATACTAAGATTTATTAGACATTTTTTAAAAAGATAAATCAAAATCAGGCAAAAGCAGTATGCTTTCAAAAAAGCTTTAGAGAAAAAATTTATTTATCTTAATGAAAAAAAATTTGATTTTTTATAAATTAAAATTTAATATACAATTTTTTTGTTATCGTTTTGTGAAGAAACCAATTTTTCAATAAATTCTATTTTTTGTTTTGCTCGAATTTTATCCTAGAGTTAGAAGACAAATTATAGCTCATTTTGGAGCTTTTGAGACCAGGATTTAAAAAATTTACAACTCTTTTATTTTAAAGTTGTCCTTTGACCCAAAAAATGCTTCTAAAGTTGCCATAATTAAAGTACTGTGCCATTTTTAAATGTCAAAGGACACTTTTAAGATTAAAGAACTGGACGTTTTTTTTATCAATTGCAAACAAATTTTCGTATTCACGTTATTTAAAAAAAATTTAAATTTAATTATTTTCATCTTTATTCAAGAAGCTATATTTTAGCTTGATATTAAAAAATAAAGTCAAATTTTTAAACATTATTCAACTTGCAGAACATAAACAAAATCTTTCAAAATAAATTGAAATATATAATTTTCAAATAAAATAAAAAATTTAAAATTTAAAATTGAAATCAATATTTCAAAAGAATTTTACAATAATGAGTGATGAAGAGGAAATGGAAGAATTTGAATTAAATGAAGGCGATCTCCAACGAGCTTTTAATCCAAGTTTCAAAAGGCATAAAATGACCAAAGAAGAAGCAATGTTGGGTATTTGGGCGTCCAAGGAGTTTTCGGATAGTGAGGATGAGGATAAATTTAGCTACCGCAAACAAAAAAAGTATTCTAATTCGAATATTGATTTTGTCTCATCGAAATCTATCAAAAAAGACCGATCTGAAAACGAAACAAATGAAAAAGTCGATGATAAATTCAGCGATGAAGATGAGATTAGAGATTTAATCCGTAGAGAAGAGCTAATAGAGGAAAGTGACAGTGATAATGACAATATGGAGGAATTGAACACAAAAAATTATTATCAAGTCAAACAGCCTGAACCAAGTTTCAAGCCAACAACTCAAAAGCAAGAACCAAAGATCACAAGGTAAGATGATAATTTCCAAGTTGGAAAAAAAATCCTATATTTTTCACAGGGCAGATGTAAAAGAAATCGGCAACTGGGAAAGACATACCAAGGGTATTGGAATGAAATTGATGCAAAAAATGGGTTGGGAAAAAGGAAAAGGGTTGGGAAAAGATTTAACTGGACGAGCCATACCTGTGGAAGCTTCAGTGCGTAAAGGAAAAGGTGCCATTGGAGCTCATGGACCAGAGAACAAGGAAAGAAGACATCAGGAAGCTGAAGATGACGAGCCTGTTCATGTATCCCAGTGGAAAAGAGATGTAAATTAAAAAAAAAAAAAAATTAATTAATTTAATTTTAATTAAAAAGAAAAAACATAAAAAACCACAATATGCCTTAAAGACTCCGGAAGAGTTGATCAAATTGGCATCTAAACAGCCCGAAAAATTGAGAAAAATTGAAAAATTGATGGAAATCGGTGAGTTGGAGCAGCTCGAGCGCAAAAAAGAAAAAGCAGGAAAAATAAAAATTATCGACATGACTGGTAGGGAGCAGCGTGTCACTCACGGCTACGAATCTTTAGGCCAAATTACAAAATTATCTAAAATGGAGAGCGAATATGAAGAAAAGAAGCGGGAAAATTTCGACGTACCAGAACTAACCCACAATTTGGATCTAGTTTTGAACATGACTGAAGATAAATTGATTCACTATGACAAAAAAATGAAGCATTACGAAGACATGATAGTTGGTTTAAGCTATGAAGAAAAGCGAACTAGAGAAAAAATGAAATCCGAATCTGATCAAATGGAAAAAATAAAAAATTTAATTAAATCTATTGAACTTTGTGAGAGTAAGGTATGCGAAGAAAATGTTACACTTGATGATCTCATTGATTCTTTTGATGACCTACGACAAACTTATCCAGACGAATTTATAATTTTCAATTTGTCTCAGGTGTCAATACCATTAATGGCACCGTTGATAAAACGAAAAATGAAATTATGGACGCCATTTACGGAACATGTCACCGATGATGACCAAAATACGCAATCAATTATTTTTTGCCATGATATATACACTAGACTAAAGGCCCTTCTGAACGAAACTGATTTTGAAAATGTGAATTTGTACCATAGATTTGTGTGGGAGACTTGGATGCCTGCTTTTAGAAAAATCCTCTCGGAAATTAGCATCAAGGAACATTCTGTTGATTGTAGTCTTTTGATGGACAAATGGAGGCCACTTTTGTCCAACTGGATAGTTCAAAATATTCTAGACCAAATAATTTTACCAAAATTGATTGATGAAGTCGAACAATGGAACCCGTTGACAGACGTAATTCCAATACATGAATGGATCCACCCATGGCTAGCACTAATGAAAGATCGACTGGACTCTACTTTATTTCCTACTATTAGATTTAAATTGGCTTCTGCTCTGCAAAGTTGGCATCCATCTGATCAATCCGCTAAGGCTGTGTTAAATCCATGGAAACCTCCGGTATTTTCTGCACAAAATTGGGAGCAATTTTTGCTTAGAAATATTTTGCCAAAATTAGAATTGGTTCTTGAACAAGAGTTTGTAATAAATCCGAGTAAACAGAATTTAGAACCATGGAATTGGGTGATATCCTGGGCCAATTTAGTCCCCATTTCAAATTTTGTTACGCTTTTAGAAAAAAGTTTTTTTCCAAAATGGCTTCAGGTTTTGAGTGTATGGCTAAATTCGTCGCCTAATTATGAAGAAGTTTCTAAATGGTACGTTGGTTGGAAATCTTTATTTAGTGAAAAATTAACACAGCATCCAAGTATAAAAGCAAAATTGTCCCAAGGATTGATGATGATGAACCGTAGTGTCAGTGGTGCTCAGGTTTCATATACTCCAAACGAACCAAGTCCGGCAGTGATTGAGACGCTGAAAGAGATTCCACAGTCGGTGAGGCAAAAAGGGGCGCAACTGAGCTCTACGCCGGTGGTTTCATCATTCAAGGATATTATTGAGAAAAAGGCAGCTGAAAAAAATATTATGTTTATGCCTTTAATAAACAAGTTTAAAGAAGGTAAACAAGTTTATCGACTTGGCAACTTGAATTTGTATTTGGATAGAAATGTTATTTTTATTTTACAAAATGGAAATTGGATTCCGGCTTCGTTGAACGAAATTTTTCAGAAAGCTCTTTAAAGTTTATTTTTGTTTTAAAATTTTTGTAAATTTTTTTCTTCATCAATTAAAGCTTTCCAAAGCTAATAATTTTTTTATCTTCAAAAAAAATTTAGTCAAGAATATTCTTAGAAAAAAGATGATTTTATTCAAATTTTTTTTCTTCTAAATTCTTCAAATTGATATGCTCACACAAAAAATATCCTAAAAAATAATTCTCAAAAAATTTATTAATAAAAGAAATTATTTAAAAAATTTAGTATTAATAGCACACAATGCTTAGTGTATAATTGGGTAGCTTCTTTAATCAATTGAATCCTTAATTTGTTATTTCAATCTGAGAACGAACTTCAAAATATTCAACGAATCGGCAGAAGAATATTGTTGAAGAGAATTTAAGTGATTTATAACTTATAAATATGTTTTAACTTATAATTATGAAAAATTATCTTGAAGATAATTTTATTAAAATGTGATATAGTAACAGGTTGATATGAGTCATGGATATAAAAATTAGGAAAAAAATATTTAATTCTGGTTAGTAACAATAAATACTGAAACTGCTGTTGAATTCAATCAATATATATGAATTGAAATCGATGATTTAAGTATTCATCAAGACAACATGGTGTGTTTCGATGCATGCAGGTCCTTAAGTACTTACCTCAAATAACACTTTTTTTTATTGTTTACTTCTTGTTTACTCCTTGTGGAGCATAGGGTGATTACTTTTATTTTCCACTCAAGTCGATATTTTTCCTTTACCCTTCCTTCTACCCACGTCATTCCCATTTCGATGAGCTCTTTTGTGATTTTTGATCTCCATGTTACTGTTTATCGTTCTATCTTACGTCACCCTTGAGGTGTTCATTGAAGGGCTCTTTTAGGTATTCGTGTTTCTTTCATTCTAAGTACATGCCCAAGCCATCGCAGACTTTTATACTTAAAACACTGACTTAATGGCCCTGAATCTGTTCTTGTGTATAAGTCAGCATTTGACAATTTCTCAGGCCAGTGTATTCCGAGGATCCTCCGCAGGCTTCCAGTGTGGAATGTGTTCAGGCTTTGTGTTCTTGTCAGATTCACATATTCCCCAACATTCGCTACCGTACACCAGTATTGCTTTTATTACAGTATTGTACAGTTAAAGTTTTGTTTCCTTGCTGTAGCTGATTGATTTCCATGCTGGTAGGAGTCTAGCAAAGACACTCTTTGCTTTTTTAGCAAGTCTATTCTTAATGTCTCTATTTGTTCCCATCACTTTACTGATGGTGCTTCCAAAGAATGTGAATTCGCTTACACACTCGATTTGTGTACCATCGATGATGATCGGGGAATCCAATTTTGTGTTGGTGCACATAACTTTCGTTTTGGCCCTATTTATTTCGAGTCCGGTGGTTTAAAGTTGTTCGCCAAATCTTGCGTCTTCATATGCATAAGTGCTTCTGTATTAGATATTAGCACCAGATCGTCCGCAAAGTCTAAGTTTTCAAGCTTTGCTGTTAATCCGCATTGTATACCCCTTGCACTGGCAGTTTTTTCTTCATGACATTGTCAATCAGAAACAAGCAACACTCGAATTTCTAATAGAAGAGTTTTATCAAGTTAACTATCTTCTGTGGCAGGCTATAAGATCTTAATAGGGTTTCTCTGTGTAAGGCTTTCTCGAAAACAATTAAGTTAAGATACAGAGGGCTATTCCATTCCAGACTGTGTTCTATGATGTTCCTTAGTGTAAATATCTGGTCTATGCATCCTCTATCTCGTCTAAATCCTGCTTGTTCTTCTCTTAGTATAACATCCAAAGATTTCCTAATTCTTTCCAGAATTATGCTGCAGAACACCTTGCTTACTAAAGTTAGTAGTGTTTCCTCGCCAATTATCACAGACCATTTTTTTCCTTTCTTAGAGAGCTTGACTATTAGGCCTTTTTACCAGTCCTACTGGTATGATTTCTTGCCGCCATATCTTGCAAATAACACTTACTATGTTTAAAGCCACTGTCCTGTTATTCAAGGTATTAAAACCCAAAAACAAATATCGAGTACTTAAACTTTTGATGTTTAAGTGTTAATGACAATGCAAAATCTCACGTTCATGAAAACACTAAGAATTTCTTCAACAACTAAGAAAGTCAAATTGCATCATCACAATTTACCATCCTGCTCACTGACAAGATAACTAATAGTTAAATGTCATGCATGGATAGATAATGAGATTAAATATATTGAACAAAACTTTTGGTCCTGTTCAATATATTAATTAATTTTTTCAATTTATTGAACTGGACCAAAAAAATACCATTTTAATCTCATTACATGGATAGATAATGAGATTTATAATGGTATTTCATCATCTTAAAGAGATTGATGAAATACCATTTTTATATTTCATTACGAAATCTAAATTTTAATTCATATTAAACGGGGTCGAAAGCTGAGCCATGGTTTAGGGATTCGGGTTTGCTGAAGATAAAATATCTTTTAGTTTAATTTTAAAATTAATATTTAAACTATTAACTAATTTTAATTATCAAAAAGTACAAAAGGAATAGGACCAAATAAAATAAAATTCTAATAAAGTACAAAAAGAACAGAAAGGGTTTTTACTTTTTTTTTATTCTCATTTTCTATACCTAATTTTATGTATATCTTAGTTAAGATATTGTAAAAATTTTTGTTGAATAATATTTAAAATCTATTTAAAAACTAAACAATTTTTAATTTGTTTGATGCAAAATGGCTTTAAACCAATTTTCTTTACAGTCAAAAAAAATTGATAACTAGAAAATTTTAATTATTAAATTCGATATATTTTTTGTCAAGTATTCAAAAAAAAAATTTTTGATAATAATTCAATTGAATATTTAACATTCTTATTTACTTTCTTAAAAAAACATTTCAATGTAAAATTACGTCACTTCGCATCGAGAAACGAAAAAAATTCCTAATATTTTAGCGTGAAAGAATTATTTTTTATTAAAAGATATAAATTGTTTGTTACTTTATTTAAACTATAAAAACTGCTTTCTTATTATTCTTTTTCTCATTTAAGTGATTATGTTTCATTATGTGGTTACTCGGCAAATAATCTATCATAATGGAAATAAACAATTATTTAGTTCAATAGTCATAAAATTGTCAATACAGATTTAAACTAGGTATTTTAAAATAAATAGTCGTGCTTATTGAAAATGATGATTAATTTTGTTCAAAAATTATTTTGTCTGGCATTTGAAAAAATAAATAGATAAAAAAAATTTTAAACTATCTTTAAATTAATTCTGACATGCAAAAAATCACATAAATAATTTTATTCTAAATTTATCATAAAAATAAATCAAACTTTTTTTTTAAAAATGGAAGATTTGACTCAAAGTCTAAATCAATTCGGAATTGAATTGTTCAAAACAGTTTATTCCCAGTCTCCAGATGGTAAATTTAAATTTTTTTTTTTTTTTGAAGTTCAATTATTTAAAAGGACCTGAAAGCTGTGTTATTTCAAGCGTTTCAGTATTCATCGCTCTAATGATGACTTTAGCTGGTTCAAGGGACGAAACTAAGAGTGAAATTTTGAAAGCTCTCAAAATCCACGGTTTATCTGCAGACGAAACTGGGTCTAAATTACATGAATCTATCAGTTCTTTGTCTAAGCTTATTTCATCAAATGAATCTTCGAATAATGTGGTATTAGCTAACAGAATGATAATAAATAATCTAAATGTTAAAAGTGCTTTTGAAGCCATGATAAAAACAATATATGAATCTGAAATCGATAAAGTTTCAGCTGAAAGACCATTAAATATGGTCATTAGGGACACAAATAAATGGATCGGCGATTTGACAAATGATAAAATTACTGATATTTTAGATGAAAGTTTTAAATCAGTGGCATTAACATTGATAAATGCAGTTTATTTTAAATGTGAATGGCTCAATGAATTCGACCCAAATAGAACCCATAAAATGGATTTTTATGTGACCAAATCATTCAAAGAATCGGTGGAAATGATGCACCTAAGCAACAAAAAATTGCTCTACTATTTTTCTTCTGATCTTAATTATCATTTACTGAGTCTTCCTTACAAGCGAGAGAAATTTTTTTTCAATATTGTTTTTCCATCGAGTGAAGATGACTTTTTGATGAGCGCAGATCAGCAAAGCTTGGTAAATCGCTTGGATTTTGACCAAATTAAAATTGATCTACAAAATTTAACTTATAAATCAATTAATTTAATGTTACCAAAATTTAAAATTAAAAATAAAATAAATTTAAATGAAGTTTTGAAAAAATTAGGCATTTTGACTGCATTTGACCGACAAAAAGCTGACTTCCATGACATTTCAGAAACAGATATATTTGTGCAAGAAGTATTTTATAAATGAATTTTTTTTTGATTTTAAATTTTATTAAGGTTCTTCAATATTCATATATTGAAGTTAATGAACAAGGAACAGAAGCGGCCGCTGCAACAGTAGTTAAAATGGTCAAGAGATCTATTTCACAAAGCACCACAATCAATTTGAATCGACCATTTTTGTATTTCATTACTGAAAAATCAAGTGGAGCTTTCATTTTTGTTGGTAGCTTTAATGGTAATGTAGAACAGCGCAAAACTTTAGTCGAGAAGACTGAGTTATAAGATATATAAATTTTAATTAAAAAAATTTTCCAAATGAATGCAATTTATAATTTTTAATTTAATTACTAAACCATGGACATTAAATACCCAAATATGCACTAAAATAAAAAGATAAATTACATGTATTTAGATTTATTTTTTTAAATTACAATTTCAAAAAAATATTTATATCTTTGTGAATAATCTATAAACTTGAAAATAAGAAATTAAAATTTTTTTCTGGTCAAAAAATGACTTTAACTTAAAAAAATACTCTAGTACAGTTGTGCTCTCATTTAGCTTAGCTATAAATGTCAAATCAATAAAGTATCAAAAATGGTCAAAATAAAATTTTATTTTTAAATTTTTACTTTTAATCAATAATAATAATCAAAATTAATTTAAATGTTTAACAAAAAGCAAGAGAGAGTGAAAAATTACATTCCTCGATTCAAGTAATGTTTCATACGTAAAAAGGCTCAAAGCCTTGGACTGTACTTGATTAAAGGAAGAAACAAAGGGGATCTTATTCAAATAAACATAATATTGGCAAATTCGACAAATCTTTGATCAATCATTTAATTATGTGATAGGCTTAACATTACATGTGACATTTTATAAATCTTTCAGAAATATTGAAAAATTATTTCAATCAATTAAAAAAAATGCAGCTCCAACATTTATCAATTTTAAAGCAATTAATAGCTAGCAACTGGCTTTGCCGTTTACCACCACAGCAAAATATATAGAATTTTTATTTTTCTTTATCAATCTTGTGAATTTAAAATGTTTAGATAGAATTTGAAAAAATTAAATATTAACTTGTCTCCTCCGATCATGAATTTTACTTATCTTTATCAAAAAATAGCAATAAAGGCCATTTAATAACGATTATTCTCTTAATCTCTTTATACTATATATAGGATAAAATATTATAAAAGAGTACGAAACAATATTGAAAAATCTATAAAGCTAGTTTAACTTTTTGATGTAAGATCTCTTTCTCTTTCAAATATATGTCTTTTAAAATTGGTTCACTTTTATTTCCTCGATTACGACCTTTTTGGCAATTCAAACTACGATTGATTGGTAAATTACTTCAATTTTTGGGAACGAAATATGTCAATCACTATTCATACATTAAGTATTTTAATTGTTTTTAAATTAAATTTTTTTTGTGGTAAAAACTTAGTTTAATAGAAAAATTTAATTAAAATTTTGGAACCGATTTTTCATGAAATAAATATAAGTCTAAATTTTTTAATATTGGGTATTGATTAATAAAAATAAATGCCAAATTTAAAAATATTTAGAAAAATTTACAATAATAAAAAACTATGTGATTAAGTGCTTTGTATATGATGGAAAAAAATTTGATAAATACTTGAGGGTAAAGAATGCGTCAAAAAATTGATAGTTCACCTTAATTTATTTTTCTTAAACTAAAAATATTTTCAATAATAATTATTGATTGAAATAATTGTTATAAAGTCTCAAAAAAATATTGGGCTAAGAAAAAAAATGCTTGACTAATAGCTTATGTTTTTTATCGCCTTGTTCAATGGGTATTAAATAAAAAATATTAAAGCAAAATTTGTTCTCACTGATTTTATCCTAACAAATTGATTTAAAACAAGTAAACGTTTTAAAGCTCTATTAATTCAAATTGTTTTGTTTACAAGCATGTTTTTTTGAAAAATTTTTAAAAATCCCAAAAAATTTAATATAGACATAATTTACATTTTGTAGATATTTTTGTCACTCCAAGACTAGACTAAACGCTTGAATTGGTAGCCAACCTGTTGGTTTATTTTTTTTTAAATACTTCTTTTTTTGTCAATTCAATTGAAAACAATTATCGCCAATATTTAAAAGATTGTTTTTAAAGCATACCATGGACAGTCTTTTGTTAGCTTACCACATGGCAAAGAAAATTTCTACTGCGCTAGCAATTCTTTGCTCCATTCTAGCTCTACTGCTTTGTTGGATAGGATTTTCGGTGCCAGATTGGCTCTTTTATGAAGACAAATACATGCTTAAAAAAAAATTTGGTCTCTGGACATTTTGTTATCAGAATCGTGAATCCCCATACATTTACAATTGTAAATCATGGCGTAATGCTCCAGACCAAATTCCAGATTTTTTGAGAACAACCCAAGTCCTGATTACGATGGCGTGTGTATTCAGCACATTTTCGGTCATTGTTGGAGTCTTTTCTTTGTTTTTCCGCAAGGGATACGCAAAAATTTTGCCACTTGTAGCTGGCTTGCTTTGCTTATTAACTCGTAAAATTCTATATTTTGATAATTAATAGCAATTTAATCTAAATTTAAGTTATTTTGGTTCTTATTGCTTTGTCGGTATTTGGAAGCGATCACGCTTTGTATGCCCAAAATTTGGCAGGCAAAAAGTACAACAGAAGATATGGCTATTGGATTTATGTTCTTGTTATAATCTTCCTTCTGGTGTCCACATTCGCCTACCCTTTTAGCTTCATTAGCAATTCATCAAAAAATAATGAGACGTAAGTGAAAATTACTTTCAAAGAAATCTAAAATTGGAGTTTTTATACCATCTAAAAACTTTTCAATTATAATACCTGAATCTAAAGTAGTATTGGTTATAAAAGTAAATGTTAAATTTTTTTTTAGGATATTTCAACAAAAACCAGTCCAGAATAATGTAAATAAGCATTTAAAAAAAATATGACAAATTTTAATTTTTTTAGTTTCAGGGACCATTTCCTTCGTTAGGAGTTGGTGGAAATCAACCAGTGAATAGATCAATGGATTTTGTAGACAACAATAGCATACAAATGAATCAGAATAATTTTTCGAATAAATTTAATGTTCCACCTTTGATAAACAACTCAAATTATAAAAATAATGTATTTATTACTCAATTTTAAAACAATTTTTTCATCAAATTTAATTAGAATCAGTGTAAAAGAAGTGAAGCTACAAATAGTGGATTTGGTGGATCGGTGTTTCCAAATACGCAGCAATATAGTCAAAATTTTTATTACTAGAACGATTTGCAAAAAGTAAACTTGTTGATTTAAGATCTCATTTTGTTGTTTATTTTCTCAAATAAATATTTTTTGGTATTCTTAATCTATAATTTTTTTACAGACGAACATAAAGGATTTATTGTTAAAGATAAGATAAAATTAAAAAGATAAATTAAAACTAAATTAAAAACAATGGTTACTTAGCCATAAAACTCTCAAAGATAATTTCAAAGAAGCACTTTTTAAAATCAAAATGACATTTTTTATCTAAAATTAAACAAAAAATCATTTAAATAGCATTCAAATTTTTGTGCATTTTAAAAAATGATTGGCATATACTTGAGTTTTTTGTTTATTACTAATTTAGTTCAAACAAAAGCTTTCAGCCATAAATACCACAGTCATGAGGAAATAACAAATTTACTAAAAGATTTAAATGAAAAAAACCCCAACAATACTTATCTGTACTCAATTGGTAAATCAGGTAAAGGAAAAGATCTATGGGTTTTGGCACTAGCTGATTCAAAGCCCGATACCCATGTATTATTGAGACCAGAGGTAAAATATGTTGCCAACATACATGGAAATGAGGCTGTTGGAAAAGAGATCTTGCTTAAGTTAATTGATTATATGTTTAATAATCAAAAAAGTGATCCTAACGTTGATCTAATTATGAAGACAATGAGAGTTCATATTCTACCTCTAATGAATCCAGATGGATATGCAGATTCAGTAATGGGAGATTGTGATTCAGTGCAAGGAAGAGCTAATTTTGCTGGTTTTGATTTGAATCGAAATTTTCCGGAACTTTTTCGTAAGAATGGAAACAAAATTCAACCCGAGACAGAATCAGTTTTAAAGTGGATGGCAAGTAATAGGTTTATTTTATCCGCATCTTTTCATGGCGGCGCTCTAGTGGCTAATTATCCATATGACAATTATTTAAATTCAAAATGGTTTTTTCCAAAAAAGAGTAAAACTAATGACGATGATGTGTTCAGAAATTTGGCTTTGACTTATTCAACAAATCATTCCAAAATGAAAAAAGGATGCGATGGTCAAGCTTTTACTGACGGTATTACTAATGGAGGTATCTAAAAATAAAAACAAAAATTGCCTAAAAAGCTAATAAAATTTTAAAGCCGAGTGGTATCCGCTAGTTGGAGGTATGCAGGATGTTAATTATTGGAGATACGGTTGCATGGAGATAACCTTAGAAGTAAGCTGCTGTAAATACCCGCCAGCTAATGAACTCGAAATGATGTGGAATGACAACAAGAAGTCAATGATCGAATTTCTTAAAATGGCAAATACTGGACTAAAAGGAGTAGTTAAATTTAAAAATGGACATATTGGTAAATATATGTCTGTAAAAATTGACTCGAGAGAACCAATTTTCAAAACGAGTGCTGATGGGGAGTATTTTAAAATTTTGCTGCCGGGAGACTATACTATTTCAGTTTTGATTAATTGCAAAGTAATATACCGAATTCGAGTTGCCATTGCTAAAGAAAACCGATTAAAAATTTTGAATATAACATTACCAAATCGAGCATTTTTAATCTATAAAAAGGCCTTGTTAGATAATGAAGCTGAATTTTGTAGGAAAATAAAAGTCATCAAATAAACAAGAAATTAGAAGAACTTTAAAAAGAATAAAAATTTTTTCACCAAATTTTTCATTTTGGTCTAAAAATAATTTAATTCCTAAAAATTTTTAACAAATCAATACTGCTATTATTTACCATTTTTTTCCCAATTTCTCTTAAATTTAACAGAAATCACAAAAAATTTGATAACAGATAAAAAATTCAAAATTTATTTTTAGAAAAATAGTGAAAATTTTTGATTATGGTAAATGAGCCTAACCGGGTGACCTTTTAATTTATTGCAAATTTCGCACTTATTTTATTCAAAAACTCCAAAAACGCTCACCGAATTAGACCAGTTTTTTCTAGTCACCCCTTTACCTCCTGCTTTTAATTGGGTGAGGCCTTATTGGGTGAATTAGATTAACCCAGTTACCCCTGATTTTGTAAATATTTAGCCCGAGAACTAACCTCTTTTTCAGGATATTCACCGAATTCACCCAATTAGCCCAATAAGAATTAAAAAAAGGATTTTTTGTTATTTTTAAAAATATAAATATTTAAAATATTCTTTATTATTAATCTTTTAAATATACGCTACAACATAACTATTTAGAAAAAATGTAAACGAATTATCAACGAATTCAAAATAAATTTTATGTTTGATAATACAGAATGAATATTTATATCAAATAAAATCAAATTTTTTTGTAAAAAAGGAGAAACAAAATTTTAAATTTTTCATAAAAAATGACGTCATTGTGATCATTTTTGTCCTTTCAGTCTAATTATGTTAAATATTTTTAGGGGTAAACGGGTCGGATTTTTAGGTATTTAGGTGATACCTCATTAACCTCTTAACCCATAAAAAATAACAACATTAGACAGCGGACCCATCGGCTTTCTTAAAATTCTAGTAAAATTATTTTCTACTAATTAAGACCCATTGAAAACGATAAGCAAATAAGTTTAGTTCAATGTTGTTCCGTCATCGGATCAAAAATTGTCAAACATAATTACTAATTTGAAAAATTCTACCGAATTAGCCGAAAAAAAACTTTGAATTAAAAAAAAATGTTTAAAAATTTTTCATATATATATTTGGATTCCTCTCTTCAAGATCTACAATAGTATGTGGGTTGTCAAAAAAAAAAAATAAAACGACTGATATATTTCGGTTTTTCAAATTTCGTCACCGAATTTACATTAAATACATTTAGGCTGTGTTACCATAGTTTTTAATTTTTGGCCTTAATACTGTGGTGATTTGACACTAGAGTTTTTACCGTTTTTAAAGTAAATTTACGGAAATTTTCGTAATTTTACTAAATTTTTGAAAAAACTGAAAAAAGCCAATTTTCAAGCAATTATCTCGAATTTTTGGAAAATTTCAAAAAAAAAAATTACTTCTTATTACGTAAATTTACGTAAAATCCGAATTTTTAAATTGTAAAATACAGTAAAAATTTTATTTTTTATAATTCAGATTATTTTAGATTGAAAAAATTAATTATTTGACCAGTCTCCATTATTTTGAATCACAATTGGGATAACCTAAGTAATTAATTAATTTTGTGTCAAAATTTTTTTTAAATATTGAATCAAAATTAGATTAGTTTTAAAATGTAAAAAAAAGTTTCATTTAGTAGTAGTAGTAGTATGTTGAACTGAAACTCGGAAAAATACCCGAGCAGAGCTCTAATGAGCTATAGCAGTCGCTTCTTGTTTCGCAAGCCAAGCATCTAATTCCGACTTAAAAATATTCAACGTTTTTGTGCTAACTATTTCTTCCGGTAATTGGTTCCATATGTTTACAACTCTATTTGTGAAAAAATGGAAACGCGAGGTACAATTTTTTATCTGTTCACGACGTAGAGTCTTTGAATGCCTTCTTAAGTCGTATACTTGACCGCTTTGACCATAGGTTAATCCTTTTTTAAACTCATCTAACAGTCCAGTTTCATTTTAAGAAGAAATAAATATTTACCAATAAATTGATTGTTTTTAATCAATTTTATGTAAATTTTGATTAAAAAAAAAATTTTCTATTATAATTCAAAATTTAATTTGTCTAATTTTTTTGTTTGAATTGCAAAATGTATCCAATATTGAAATAATATTGAAAAAGTGCGATGTTTTAAAAATTATTTTCAGTTTCAAATAAAAAAATAATATTGAGTTCGCAAGCATTTTTAAATTTGAAATTTAACTCTTAAAAAACTAAATTTTTACAATATTAGTAAAAAATAGTAAATCAACGAAAATTTACATTAATTTACGAAATGATACGTAAAATTTGTAAAATCCATGTAGCGAATCAACACTGTAAAAAATAGCAGATTTTCTAAAAATATCTTTTTTCTTTAAAATATGAAACGAATTTATTCTATGAACCTGACACCATAAGTATTTTCATTTTATATTGTTAAATTCGAGCCTTTTAAAAAGAAAAATCGACGAGGAAAATTAAATATTTTTAATGAAAAGGCCATTATTTTTTGTCTGATTCTTTTTAAATATAATAATAAAAATATGAACCTAAATCATCATTTATTTCTAGACAAAATTTTGTAATCTGCTTTTTTAGGTTTTAATTGATTCTTCAATAATTTCAATACTTATAAAAACTTAATTTTAGCAATTGGTTGGCAAGATAAAAGAAGATTAAAGAAAATTTTCTATTTTTTACTGAGGTTAATGTTGAACACAAGCAAACCATTAATAAAATTATATAATTGAATTTTAAATGACATAGAGTGTTTAAAGAATCGATTTAATAAAAGTAAAAAAATTACTATAAATAAATTTCTAGACAAAATGTTTTATCTTTTTTTTTTTGATTTTAATGGATTCTTCAATAATTTTGAAAAAAAATTTCTATAAATTAATTTATTCAAAATTAAAATTAAAGTATACAAATTAAAAAAAAATAAAGAATTTTTATAGGTTTTTTACTTATCGGCAAAGCTCAACGCCAAGCCTTGGCTTTTAAATTAAATTTTTTTTATTTCATTCGTCTCAGTTTATTTGTTGAACTAAATTTCTTAATATCTCTTAGTGTTTGTTTTTGTGTGTAAAAATCTTGATATTCAAAAGAAATAATTATTTTCGAGAAACTTGGAGTAATATAAGTAATTATTAACAGGCAAGCAGTTAATATTTTTTTATTTATCGCGTTAATTTCATTAAAATGTTCAATTTTAATTTAAAAATAATTAATTCAAATAAAAAATAATATTTTCAATTCTAATTGTTTTAATTTTCATAAATTTAGTAATAAATTTTTCCAAATATTTTTCTTATAAAATAATTTTTTCTGTATCTAAATTAAAAAAAAACAAATCAAACTGAATGCACCAAAAATATAAAATGCTATTTCAATTATCTAATGCATATCTAAAGGAATTTTTTAATTTTTTATCAAAAATTTAAAAAAAAAGGCTATATATAATTGAAATTTATTTATTTATTTAAAAATTTTAAATTAAAAAAAATTATCTTTTATTTAATTCTATTGAGATATCAGTTGTTTTTATTTAAAATGTCTATTTTATAAGGCTTTTAAATTTTTTTTGGCTTTATGGGCACTTTGGAATACTGGTTGAATAAAAAATTTGGAATTTAATTTTTTTTATTTAAAAAATTTCACATTTTTCGAAAATGTGATTCTTAAAATTTTATTTTTATTAAATTTAATTGCTTTTATTTGCTGTCTATTTAGAAAAATGGCAGCCAAAAATTGAATTTAATTTTTTTGCTGTTTTAAAGCGATTTTAAAATTTAAAAATTTAAGCTCAGAACTTTGTAATATAAAAATGCCTTCAATTTTCCTTACAATTTTATTTATTCTTAAAATAAAAGCTCAATTAATTAATAAAACAGACGAAAGCAATAAATTTAACAAGACTGTTAATTTACTTTCCGAAATCTGCCAACAACACAAAGACAAATGTCATCTTTATTCAATAGGAAAATCGGTTATGGGCAACGATTTAAATGTTTTATCAATTGCTCACAAGAACCCTGATGTTCATATTCCTTTGAGACCTGAGGTAAAATATGTCGGCTGCATCCATGGTAATGAATTTGTAGTCCAAGATTTATTAGTGCGTCTAATCAATTATTTGCTAACCCAAGATTCTGATTCAGATGTTAAATATATAACTCAAAATATGAGAGTGCACATTTTGCCCATTATGAATCCTGACGGTTTTATAATTAGCGATCCAAATAATTTTCCATCGAGTCTGGGTCGTAGGAATTATGCAGGCATTGATTTAAATCGAAATTTTCCAGATCTTTTCAGAAAATTTTCAGGTACAATTCAACCTGAAACCAATTCGGTTTTGAACTGGTTGGAAGTCAATGATTTTGTTCTCTCTGCTAATTTCAATGGAGGATCTCTTGTCGCTAGTTACCCTTTTGACAATTACCTTAATTCTGAATCATATTCAAAACAAGAGAGTCTGACAAATGACAATGATGTATTTGTCAGTCTAGCTAAGACATATTCTTTCAATCATCCGAGAATGAGGAATTATTCATGCTCAGAATTTGAAAAATTTGAAGACGGAATTATTAATGGAGGTTTGTAAAAAAATTTAATTTTATTAAAACTTTTTAATTAATAATTAAAGTTAAATTAGAATTAAAATTATTTTGTTATATTGTTTTTTTTCTGGGTGGATACGAATTGTGATTTATTTTTTAAAAGTTTTTCTTAATTTTTAAGTAAAAAACTGCTAATCAAAAAAAAATTCCAAATTAAAAAAACATTATTATTGAAATGTATTGAGAGAAGATTTTTATTATTTTTTGATATTCAATTATCGTGATCTTAAATTATTTAAAAAAATTTTGAAACTCCAGAAAGTCCTGCATGTAATGTTTTTATATAGAGTTAATTTTTTTTTTTTTTTAATTTCAGTCATTTAATTTTTTTTGTAATTTAATTATTAAAATTAAAAAATTCAACTGATAAATCGTAAAAGAACCATTTAACTCGTTTGATGCTTCTAGTGTTAATGAATTGCATGGTCAGATTTTGTAACCACTACTTAGTAAAATTATTAATCAAGGCTTTGAAATATCACATTTTTTTAGAAAAACAATTAGATAAAGAATAAAAAAAAATTTGAATTTCAAAATTTTATTTTTTAAATATTTTTGTGATTTCTTTCTGAAATCGTCTTTGAATATCGTTGATTAAAGAATATTAAGAAAATATAGTATTCATAATTAATTTTTTATTCTATATTTTTTATTTTAACAATCACATTTAATTATTAATTCTAATTTATTTTATTTAAATCAGCCAATTGGTATCCCATAGCTGGTGGAATGCAGGATGTAAATTATTGGAAATACGGATGTATGGAGATTACACTAGAAGTCAGCTGTGAAAAGTATCCAAATAACTCTTCGTTGCCAAGAATTTGGATTGAAAATAAATCTTCAATGCTCGAATTATTAAAAAAAGCCAATACCGGAGTGAAAGGAATCGTAAAATTTGAAAATGGTATTCCGGCAAGTAACATTACAATCATGATCGGCAACAGAGAGCCTTATTTTAAAACAAATGCAAATGGAGAATACTATAGATTGCTTTTACCTGGGACATATAAATTAAGCGTTGCTTTTAAATGTCTTTCTATTTATGAAGAAATATTCACCATTTCAAATAATTCAAAACTTAAAGTTTTAAACATAAGCCTTTTAGACAATTTTTACAATCTTTTTTCAAATTCATCACTAGACAGACATGCGATATTTTGTTCAAATAACACATCAATAGAGAATAAAGAATCATCAATCGAAACACCACTATTTAATTCATCATTAAAATGTAAATTGTGTATTTTCTTAATAAGATTACTTTTATTAACAAAATTTCTAAATTTAATGATTTCAGAATAAACCGCTAATTTTCATAAATAAAATGTTCAATAATTTTTAAATTTTTTTTCATTCATTATTTTAAAATAAGATTAAAAATATCTGGTAATTTTAATTTTTTTTGCATCAAATAATAAAATTCTTTGTTAAAAGCAATTACATATTATTATTATTTTTTTTAATAAATATTTTAAATGATAATATATTTGACTGAAAATACAAAAGAGAATTTCCATTAGTGACCATAAAACTGGGTTACTTAAAAAAATACTGATCATACCGGAAAATCGTGGTTATTAAATTTCAATTCATTTTTCAATTAATTGAATGAAAATTAGTTATCAATAATTAAGAATGTTATAATTTTGAAAACTTTAGCTTTGAATTAGGTATTGTAGACTTCTAAATTAAAAGTTGTTGCCAAAAATAACACAAGAGCTTCAAGAAGTGCGTGAACTGACCAGTCCGGTCAGATCCGATTTTGTTTTTTGGTTATTTTAAACTTTACTTATTTAAATTTTGATTAAGTAATAAGCATTATCTTTTTATTAAAATGAATTAAAAATATTTTAAATTAAAAATTTAGGTATAAAGTATCTTTAGCTATTATGGTTTTCATTTTGACTACCTTAATCCTTGAAAATCTCATTTCAAGAGAAATAAAAAAAATAATTAAAATCAGAAATGATAAAAAAACAATTATGGAAAGAAAAAATCAAAATCAAAAAACAACAAGCGTCTCTTTAATCAAACAATATCTCCCTAAAACACCCCGAACTAGATTATTCCTTTAACAAGAAAAAATAAAAATAATAATAAACAATAATGATCCTTTAAGTACAAAATTAGATATTAAAAATTTAATTTTTTTTAAAATATAATGTTCATTTTTTTACAAAGCCTTTATTTAGCGCTGTGTTAAAATTTTACAAATCTTTTTTTCATTTAAGAATTACATTAAATTTTGAATATTTGCATTATTCGAAAAAATTTACAATATTTGCTGAAAAAATTAAGAGATACTGTAAATTTTGTTAATTTTAATGAATACAATTTGAAATTTTTTTTTAAAGAAAGCCATAGTTAGAATAAAATATACTTAAATATTTTTTAAGCGTGAATTTAGGTTAAAAAATTAAAATATTTTTTAATACAAATATTTGAATTGTGTTATTACAATGAAAAAAAATTAAACAAGGTTAAACTATATCTGAGTGTTGGAGTTTTTCAAAGAAGATGTTTAATGATTTTCGTAAAACTATTAATTTTTTTACTTAAAAATTTTAATTAAAGTAATTTAAGAATAATTATTTTGTTTAGTTAAGGCTTCAATTAGGATAAAAAACCTCCTCTATTATCCAGTATTGGAAAAATTGCTATTTTGTTATAATTAAGGTTGCGTAGTCTGACCCGATTTTACTTTTCATTTTATATTTTTCTAATAGATTAAATATGCATCATATATAATAAGATTTATTATAAGTATTATAAGTTTCAAATTAAAAGCAATTTGCAGCTGCGCTGAGGGATAGACATGCATTTTTCTCAAACAGAGTAGTGCCGCATTGGAATAAGTTGCCAGAAAATGTGGTAAACCCTAATTCAACCACTGATTTCAAAGCCGCTTTAGAAAGATTTTATAGAATCAGCGGCTACAACTCCACTTTGCCAAATTGCGGTGATGGGCTTAGGCACTCTACATGTTAGGTGTCGCATCAAGAACTACTTCTCCACCTAGAATTCTTAGTAGTTCTTTCTAAATTTTCACTAAAACAAGGCTTATCTTCTCAATTTTGTGAATTGTTAAGTTTTTTGTATCTATTTAGATAAAAATATTTACGAAGAAATTACGAAGAAATCTTAATTTTTTTAATTTTAAAATTCAATAATTTTAAGTAATTAAGCTTAAGAATATTATGCACAGTTTTAACTAAAGGAAATTTCAACATTGTTTTCTAATTCAAACTTTTTTTTTTGTTTAATACTCTCAGATTTTTTTTCAAATTTTTTCAATATTTTTAAATTTTATGCATTAATTAATTAAAAAAGTAAATCTAAAGCGTCTTGAACCAAAAACATCTTTAAAAAAAAAGAATTTTTAAAAAAATTATAAATTTGAAATTTTTTTTAGAGCGCAGAGTATGTTCTATCAATTAATTAATTAATGATAAAAAATAATGAAATTATTTAAAAAATTTAATTAGTTAATTAAATGCGCAGAAAAGAGAAGTATTATTTAGATATTAACTTAAAACAAGTCCCCTTGAAGGCTTGTTTTTATCAAGAAATTAGCCTATAAATCTGAAATAACATTAAGAATTTATTCTTCTAAAATTTTCATATTTAAGTAAGATTAGAAAAATAATAGTCATAGTCTTTGATCGTGAAAAAATGATTAAATTTTAAAATTTACCTGGGCTTGATTCTAATTTGATCATAATGTTGATACGATCATAGAAACACATACATTATTACACAAGAATTCAATAGAAATAAATTATATCCAAATTTTGCTTAAATTTATTATATTTAAAAAAAAAAGAAAATTAGCTCAATAATTGCTGTTTACCACTAAATATATTTAGATAAATGATTATAGTTTCAATTTTATTTTTGTACTTAGTTGGCCTAAGTGAACTGTACAGATTCAAGTATCACAATCATACCGAAGTGTATGAATTGTTGTCTGAATATGCTAAGAATTTTCCAAACAAAACTCATCTTTACTCAATAGGTAAGTCAATCCTTGGCAAGGACTTATGGGTGTTAGCAATTGCAGATAATGATCCATCGACGCATGTTCCACTCAGACCTGAGGTTAAATTAATTGCTAATATCCATGGCAATGAGGTGATCGGAAAAGAAATTCTCCTCAAATTTATTAATGATATACTTTACAATCAAACAATGGACTCAAATCTAGATTCAATAATGAAAAGCATGAGGGTTCACTATTTGCCTTTAATGAACCCTGACGGTCTTTTAAAAAGCCACGAAAATGATTGCTCTAGTATCACAGGACGACATAACAATGCTGGCATCGATTTGAACCGAAACTTTCCTGATTTATTCGATAATTCTGTTCGGAGCACTCAACCAGAAACGGCTGCCATTCTAGATTGGCTTGAGAGAAATGATTTCATTCTCTCAGCAAGTTTTCATGGAGGTTCCCTTGTAGCCAATTATCCATTTGACAATTATCCCAATTCGAATGGATACACAGCAAAAGAAAGCCTTACTGAGGACAATGATGTTTTTGTCAGTTTGTCAAAAGTTTATTCTTTTAATCATTTAAATATGCGAACACAAAGGTGTACTCCATTTGAGTCGTTTGACGACGGTATCACTAATGGAGGTAAAAATTATTTTAAAAATATGACAAATTTAATTATTTTATTCAATTTAATAAGCTCAGTGGTATCCGATTGTTGGCGGCATGCAGGATGTAAACTATTGGAGATACGGATGTATGGAATTAACCTTGGAGGTTAGCTGCTGTAAATACCCTTCTAGTTCTACTATTGAGAAGTTCTGGAATGAAAACAAAAATGCGGTTATTGAATTTTTGAACCAAGCAAATACTGGTGTTAAAGGAATTGTCAAATTTGAAAACGGAATGCCGGCAGGAAATGCTTCAATTAGGATTGATTCCAGAGAGCCTCATTTTAAAACAAACAAAAATGGAGAATATTATAGAATCCTGTTACCTGGTGTGTACAATTTGAGTGTTTTATTCGATTGCGGATATGTTTATAGTACTCGGATTACTATTCCAAGTGATTCAAAATTGTTAGTTTATAACATTACTCTATCGAATGCATTTTTGTCAAGCTATCTTAGTATTAGCTTGAATAGACATGCAGTCTTTTGCTCAAAATCTTCATCAGCAAATTTTATTGATTTCTTAATAAATAGAAGCAATGAAAGTAGATTTAAAAGGATAGCCTTAATTTTTTCATTTTTTTATTTGTTTTTTATTTAATTTTTTCAAAATTGTAGTCTAATTTTTTTAATTGTATTTGTAATTGTCAGAGATTTTGATAAGAATTGATAAAAACGCATTAATAAAAAAATATCATATCATTAATCATTTATTTATTTAATAACATTTGAATTAGAAGATTTTTTTTTATAAGATCAAAAATTTAATCATTTTATTTTGATCTCAAAGGATGTTTACGAATTATTCTTAAAGTGATTTTTTCAAAACACATTAAAAAATTATTAAATCTCGCTTCTGAGGTTTGTCTATAAAAATAATCAATAAAAATATTTTAGATAATTTGATGAAGACTTATTTTATTTTAAAAGCCTATTTTTGGAAAAGCATTTCAAATTTCGAAAATGCGTCAATATTCATTGCTAGTATTGGCCGGTATACTTTCCAGATCCAGTCCAAAATGATCTGTCACCACAGTAAGGGTTTGGGCCTGGGACTAAATAACCAAAATCACTTACTTAACAAGTCAAGTCCGAGTCCGGACTTCTGTCATGACCACGGCCACATGAATTTTTTGCAGTTCCAGATAGTTATTGTGGGGGCCTAGATTAAGTAAAAGTAACTAAAATTAAGGTCTTGACTTAAGAATTAATAAATTTTAAGCAACTCTGATTAAAATTTTAATTTGTTTCAAAAATTTTTTTTAATCTTCTCAAATAAAGAGTTGAGTACTTAAAAGATATTTTTCGAAATTTTAAAAAAAATTGTGTGGTCCTTGTGGTGTTAAAATAAAATTCAAAAAATCTGTCTTTTACTATTCTTAAATAATCGCGTATTTTGTTTCGGTACTGTATTGTTTTGACAAGTGATGCAAATATGTTTTAGCGAAACTATAATTTTTATTATTTGGTTTTAAGATTTTCAAATCAGCAACAAATTATTTGTTACCTAATATTTGATTCACAAAAAAATTAAAATTATGGAAATTTATCTTGAAATAATTTATATTAAGAAATATATCAATTTATTTTATAAATTTATTTATTATTTAATATAAAATTGATGTAACTCCAAAAAAAAACATCACATTAAATAAAAAGTAGGATATTAAACTATGAAAGTCAGATAAATTTTGAAAATCCTGTTTAGATGCTGTTTTACACCTTTTTCATTTTGTTTTCACTTTCGATTTCCATTTTATTTAGATTTTTGTCGATTATTTTTAAAAAAAATTTAAAATAAATAAAATATGATTTATTTGTCCTTAGAAATAACCTTTGTAAAATATTTATTTTATCGCATTATATTCTTTAGTCTTATTAAGTGGCTTTTTTAGGTAAGTCTGGACTCCTCTAACATGTGTTTTAACTTTTGTTTCAGTGCCAAAAAATTACAAAAATACAATGCAGTTTAGGTTTTAATATGTGAAGTAAATTTATACACATCAAAAATTATTTCAAAAGTTCAATATTCTTTTTTTTACGTATCCACATAAGCTTAATAGTTCGTGATGCTACTACTCGTTCTTCGCAATCATGCACCATAGCTTACTTAAAATTTATTTTTTTTTGGTTGTTTTTGACGTCATTTTCAATTTTTAGGAAACAAAATGGTACTTAATATCTGGCTGTCTAATATCCATATTTTTTTTATTTTTCTTTAAATAATAATTAATAATTATGATTGTAGCAAATGATTTAAGCAATGCATAGGTTGAAGAAAAAATAAAAAAATTTTTGTTTTATTTTTAAATGAATATCTTACCTAAGCTAACTTTAAATCAATTATTTTATATTGAAACTTGCCAAAATGATTCGCTTTCTTAATCTGCTTACTCCTATTTTAATAAAAAAATCACCTTTATTCAATTAAAAAATTATTTAATTTACTAAATTTACCATTTCACTGTCCTTTTTGCTGCGTTTAATCGAATAATAGAGACTCTAATTCATCGATTATGTTCTCATATTCGAACTTTAGAGTTAATAAAGTAAGTGTTAAAATCAAACAACTAAAATTAAATGCGGCTTTTCAGTATGAGCAAAGAAACCTTTAGGTAGGGATAAAAATTAGGTTTAAAAAATTAATTGAAATATTTTTATCTATTTTTTATAACAATTAAAATTCTTGGCTTAGTATAAACAAAGATTGTTTCTTGGTTTCCCTATTTTAATATTCGCTATTTTGATACTTCACCAATATCAAAATTGGATTAAAAAACTCAAAAAAAAATCCTCATTAATCATCGAAATCACCTGAAACTCAGTTTCATCGATCAATTGATTATTATTTAAAATCATATCAATTTGCTGAGATTAAATCAAATACTCTACCAATTCTTTTTGTATTTTGCTTAGTTGCCTTAAAGTAGCCATTTGTATTACCGAGCCATCAATATCATTTATCTTTTTCTTCTTTTTAATACTTCAAAATGTTCTAATACCTTTGACCAATACTGATTAGATAAGCAATTAAATGACTGCTTTTAATTTTTAAATTCAAATTCAAAAAAAAAAATTTAAAAGTTTTCAAAGCTTTTGAAATAAATTAAAGTATATAAAACTTTAAAATTATATCTTTCCGATTCCGCAATTAAGGAATAACCTCAAAATTATTTGGAGCTATTTTTTGCACCTTTTCGATTTAACACTTGATTATCAACAATGTTTGACTCTAAAATCTGAACATGTGACCCTCTATTTTCAGTCATTTCAAAAACTGGAGAAGGGATATTATTAATAGCCAAGTTATCAATAAAAGTTTAATATAGATCCTAATCACTCACTTATCAAATCAGTCACATAAATTATCATTAAATTCTTCAAAAGGAAATAAACATCAATTAAAAAGTCAATATTAGAATATTCAGGTATAAAATTTTTCATGTTTCAAGAATTATTTTTATTCAAATAAGAAATAAGGAACGATTTTTTTATATATGATATTCAATAAATTTATACAATATATTCCAATAAAAAAAAATTATATTGACAATTACCGTACCAATTATCACTTCGTTTTTTATTTAAATAATATTTTTAGCAATTTTTTATGATAGATTCAAACCAGAGTTGTTTAAAAGTCTCAAAAAAAAAGTCCAAGTCCGGACTTTTTTTTTAGTTTTTTTTAAAAGTTCAACACTTGCTTGGCTTCCATAATAACCACATGGGGCGGCAAAAATATCATTTGTCCTTGATTCTGACTGATGGATTTTCGATGCTTTTTATTTGGCTTTGTTTAAATAAAAAATAAAAATCAAAATCAAAGAAACCAAAAAAGTTTTTAATTTTTTGTGTAAATTTGAGTATCGAAAAATCTAGATAATTTATATTTTTTTATAAAAGATGCTTATTGAAAATAATTGTACAAAGGACAATTAAAAGGCTAAGACAGAACTTTTCTTGCAATTTCAATCAAAAAAGTTTTCAAATTCATTGAATGCAAAAAAATCTCACGATCATGTTAAAAAATTAAAAAGGCACTAAATTTCTACTTTACCAAAATAAATCACCAAATAAATATATTTTTCACCAAAACAATTTTATTTCACCAAATTTATTAATTATTTTAAACCAAAAAAATATTGATTTCAACCAAAATACTAGTTTTTATCACCAATAATAATACATATCAAACCTGTTGCTGCATTTAAAATAATGTTTTGCTCCATCGCTGGTATAATGCTTGCGTTGTTTTCTCATATTTCCTATTTTATTGAGATCTTCCAAAGCTTCATCAAATAATTGATAATTGTTGTGCACGTTGAATACTTGACCTTTGCTTCTTTTCCTTTTTCTGTGCAATGTTTCAGATTCAATATCCGAATCTCCATCATCACTAGTATCTTGATAAACAAGTACGTTTTCACTTGATGACGATACTGTGTTATCTTGAATTACTGCTGTTGCCATCGTATTGATTGAGTTTCAATAGATTTTTTAAGGATTTGCGGTAAAATAACATTATGAAAAATATTATTTATAATATTTTTGGGAAATTAAAAATTGAACTGGTAAATTAATTTGGTTGAGAATTACGCGGAAATTTTCGTAATCTTCCGTTAAATATAATTTTCCTAGAATAATTACTTTTCATTAATGGAAAAACAAGAGAATTTATTTGATTAATTTTTAAAACTGGAGAAAAAATTGACTTAGCGATCTCAGAACTTCGAGCCATAAACATCTAGACAATTTAATAGTTTAAGAATTTTCCTGTCATTATATTCATCATGAAAAAAAAAGTCTTTGACTCGGATTTTAAAAAAAAATCCAGATTTGCAATTGACTTGTCACTTTTAAAAAAATCTAATTCAAACACAATCTCTAAAGAATCTTCGAATTTATCTACCACTGATAATTTTAATAGTTTATCTTATCTACCGTCAAATCAGTTCAAGACCAATTTAATTTTCCTCTTTTAGGGACAAACTAGTGAAATTGAATTTGAGAAACGAGAGTTTAAAAATCTTGTTTAAATGGCACTCCTAAAATAAATTATTTAGACTCTTAGATTAAAACTTATTATTTTTTTCATTTAAGTTACTTTGAGATTTTTTAATGCTGCCAGGTATATTTAATTTATTAACAAAATATCTATGTCTTAAATATCACCATAATTAATAAAATTCAAATGCTAGGCAACAAAAATAAGGTTACCAATGTAATGTTTTGTTCGACCTCTAGAAATTTTATTATTCTTGTTGGCTATCATGATAGATTTTAAAAATTCGTTGATTAATTCAGGATACTATAATTTGATTGTTGTTTGTCTTAGACAAATTTTATTGAAAAAAGATTTTCGTTTTTGATTGAATTTAGCTTGATCCTTATTTCATTCACAATAATTTATCAGAGTGTAATGAATTTTCAACTCTTTTTTTAATTACCGTATTCCGTCGTTCGATTATGATGCACCTCAAACTAAGACACCCTTTTGGACCACGCAACAAAGGAAATCTCGCCCATCCTAAAGCAATTTTGATTAAGAAACATGGTCTAATAGCGAAACCACAGATTTGGGTTCGCATCAAACTCTAAAATACTCAATTTAATGTGTCAGACTTAAGTTTATCAAAAAATTGAAAAAATAATTTTTTTTATTATGCATTTGATGTAGCAGCAAGAATTAACGAAGAAAATATTAGAACAATTAATTTTTTATTGTTTCAATATTTTAATTTTTTATTTTAATTTTTGCATGGGCGAGATTTTCTTTGGTGCATGGTCCAAAAGCGTATTTAAGTTTTTGGTGCAACATAATCGAACGAGGGAATCCGTTTTTTATTTGCATGCTGGTTATTTTTTTTTGAAACAAAAATAAGCTAATTAATAAGATCAAAAATTAAAATTTAACTAAAATTCTTTACACTTGGAAATAGAAATTCAAGAAATTTTTAACTTTGTTAACATTTCAAGATTTGGATTTGGAAAAATTTTCAAAAGAGGGTTTCTTTTCAGATTCTAGTCGGTTTAATTATTAAATTAATAACAAAAAAACGAAAATTACAGATTAATCAATGATATTTTATTTTTGATTAAAGGATCTTAAAATATTTTAATAAAAATGTTCTCAATTTTAATTAAGCAATTATAAAAAAAACCAATAAACTAATTAAAATACAATTTGATTTTATCATTCAGAAAAATTAAAGTTAAAAAAAATTAATTTAAATTGGTACACAAGTGAACGGAACATCTTTGCCAGAGACTTAATCAGTGATTGAATAATTATCAACACAAGGATTTTTTAAATAATTGACTGTTTCTTTTTGTTGTTGAACAAAACTCACCAATTTGATAGTTTGTTTAAAGTCATAAAGTATATTTGACATGAAGCGCCCGATTTCACGGACGAAAAGAAGACCTTGTCGTTTCGTTCACACAAAAATTTTAATTTTTGCACTCGTTTATGCATGAAAACTCCGTCTAGCTGTCCTGTTTCGACATTACGGATCTCTATGGCTTTACTACCCCAGCCCATTAGCTGACCATTTGAGCAACATGTCACCGACGAGGGCAGTTCGCCCCATTGTAGAACAATATTTTTAATCATTTTACCATTTGTATCAACATAGACTCCTTCGTTGTTGTAGCACAACAGCAAATGCATTCCTCGACTGTTGGGCAAAACCACGATTGTGTGAGGCTGAATGAACATCTCTGTTGGCGAAACTCTAGGTATATAAATGTCAAAGACATTTCCTGAGTCTAGATCGATTCCATGAAAGCCTATGTTCGATCCATAAAGAACTTTCATGCGAGTTTCTTCTTCTATTGACAAATCAACTAGTAATGGCTTATGCTGAAGATTTGGAAATGACTTGAATGCCATGAATTTACAGTATGGCTTTTGAGCCCATGCATAAACTTCAATGCTGTCTTTTAGACCAACAACCAGAAATTTTATCTTATCAAACTGCACAATTTTAAAGTGGACACAGCCTTCCAGTTCACCAACATTTACATAGCCAGGTTTTTTCTCACTCTAAATTGGAGTTAAATTACTTTTATTTTTTTTAATTTACAAAGAAAATTCCAAATCTCACAGTGTTTGTTTTAACTATTTTATTCTTCAACCAGCTTAGATAGTAAACACGAATTTTGTTCTTTTTGCCAGAAATGGTCACTAAAATATTAATACTTTCAATTACGTCCAGTTGTTGGAATCTGCGTCTGTTTATAAGTGGATAAACTTTTCCTTGTCCACTGCGATCAAGAAGCATTAAAGAGTTCTCTGTTCCGATCAATAAATTAACACCTTAAATGGTTTAAATAGTTAATTAAAATATTAAGCTAATGTTTCGGATTTAAAATTGTGAGTTGTAGATAATAATTTTTCTCTTAATTTTGAAAGAATCATAAAATTTTTTATAAATCAAACTAAATAAAGATCCATTTATTTTATTTAGTGAATATTGAGGATAATGATACTTATTTTTAAGATGTATACCAATGAAAATACCTAAAATTCATATATTTTATATTCAATGCCGAAAGCTTATCTACGCAATTTTTTCGTTTATATAGTGCTCATAATCATAAACAGAATTTAGACATTTTATTTTGAGTCTGATAGCCCCCTAAGAATCTACCAATCTTTATGGTTTTAGTTTTAAATAAAAGCTGATAAATCTCTATGAAATTGTTGGGTAAGTTTTTTTTATAAATCTATACAATCTGAATTAATTTCAAAAATATCAGAAATTAGAATGTCCTAGACTAGGGTTTATGATTTGGGACACTTTAAAAGCTTAATAAATTTAATAAATCCTCATATTTTTTGAACAGATTTTTCAAATAGATCTTTTTGAATTATGTAGATACCCTGTAAAATTACTGAATTTTTTTTTCAAATATTTTGAATTAAAAAACACGAAAAAAAGCTTGATGTTTCTAGTTGTAAGCTTATTTTTTAACTTAGGTGATAGTTTTGTTATTTTTGCAATATTTTTTAACTTCAAAAATTAAAACTTTAATATTTACGATTAAGATTTAGAAAATAAAAAATTATTTAAAAATAATACCAAAAATAATAATAAAAAAGTGAAGTTTTTGTTCTATTTTTAAATTTTTTGAACTCATTTAATAGACCCAAGAAATTTTCTTAAGATCAAGGATTAATTGTAAAAATATTTAATAGAACTAGATCAAAAATTCTTTTTCGTCTTTTATTAAAATTGTAAAAATCGTCTTTTAATTTATTCAATTTTTTTTCTTTCAAAAAAAAAATTAGTCAAATCTCGAGTGAATTTAACCAAAAAACAGATTTTTTTTAAATCACTAAAATTTTAAAAATATTATGTGCATGTGGTCATAAAACTTTAAAAATAATAATTTAAATGTCGAAAGAAGCGTTTAGTAAAATCTAAATTTTTATAGAAAAATCAAGGTTTATGAATGTTTTTTAATGAAAATAATCGAAAAAGTATTTTTAATCTCATAATTAAGATTTTAATTTAAACTTTTTTTTTTTTGGTCTTAATAAATAATCAAAAAATCTCACCAATTTTATAAAATCATTAGAATTTACTTGAGAGTGGAATGAATCGAAATTTTTTTGAAAAAAAATAAAAACAGAATTAAAAAAAGTTGCCACCTGGCAATATTCCATATTTAATGATTCTAAATTGTTAAATATCAATTTTCTTGTCTAAATATGGAAAAAATTTTCCAAAAAAAGTTTAAAAAAAATAATTACTAACCCCATAAATTAGCACATAGAATATCGGAGTTGAATTTTTTTCTGTATTTTCGAATTTCGGGCGCATCATTTTGACTATCCGCCGGATTTGGCGTAACATTCACATTAATCTGAAAAAATTAAAATAAAATCTGACAAACTCTCGATTCTTTTAAAATACCTGGTTGCTTTTTCTAATTTGAGGTTCGTTAATTGGCTGAACCAAAGCTCCTCCAACCCCAGAACCAACACCAAAGCTCACATTCGGATTTGTTTGATTAGATTCAATGACCGACTTGGAATTCATCGGATTATAGGAAACAAATGACGGTGGTACTTGTGAATTGTGCGTTGGTGATATGTTTGGCAATGGAATATTCGATTTGCTGGAATTGTCTCTGCGAATTATTAATGTGCCACTTTTATTTGATAGAGAGACAAAATTGTTAGCCTGGGTGTTTATTTCGTTTAGTTTGCATTGAACTTGCTGGTCAGAATTGGTGATCAAATCTTCATCATCTAAATCTTCTTCGATATTGTTCAAAATATCTTCGGTATTTTCTTTTTCACTTCCAGTTGAAGACGAAGAGGATGACGAACGAGAGCGAGATGACTCGGAGGAAGAAGAGGACAAGGGAGACAAAGAAATGGCCGGTGCTTGGACCGAGTTGGACCCTGATCCATTTCCACTTCCGATTGGGGTTTGCTGCGGCTCGGCCTTTTTCAGAACAAATTCACTTAAAAGTTCATTGGCAACTGCATCTAGCTCTTCGGGCTTACGGTCCATATTTGCATTTCTACCTATAAAACTTGTTCTATTGCTCGGCTCAGGCTTGAACTGGGATGAAAATGACTGACTAGAAGTAATAGGATGTTGATTGATGGTAATGGCTGACATGCCAGCTGAGGGCTGACAAATCGGACCTGATATTTGACTGAAAACAACTGGCTGGTGATGGCGTACTGGAACATTTGATGATCTAAGTTGGCGTGGTTGAAATTCAGACAAATTGGCGTTACCAATCGGCTGAAATGCCGAAATTGGATTCTGAAAGTGTTGATGATGATGGTGCTGTTGCTGTTGCTGCTGCTGCTGATGCTGCTGTGCATTGCTGATAAAAGATGGTCTATGTTGAACAGGAAAATTATTTTTTTGATGTTTAGCTTCTATAAAAGCTGACGTATTTTTGCTATTTGCGGCAGCGGCAGAACCAATTTGTAACTTGTGAAAGTTGTTGCGCAAAGTGTCATCATCGCGCGCATTCTTTTGGGTCAAAAGTTCGCTCTCGTTTTTAAAGCTGTCCTCTTCATCGTCTTCATCACTCTCGTTTGACTTGCTCAGTTGAGGCTTGGGTGGCGCCGGTTGACTATGAGCCTGGGCAGCTATTGCGGCGGCCATAGCCGCCGAAGCCGCTGCCTCGCTTTCTTTTTCTTGTCGGCGCGTTTTTTTCATCCGATCAATGTAATCCTTGATTTGAATCCTGACTTGTCTCTCTTGGGGCTGATCTCTTATGAATGGATGCTTCAAAAGTTGTTCAGTGCTAGGCCTCAAATGGTAGTCTTTGACCAAGCACTGCTCGACAAACGAGTGGAATTTTTTTGACCATTTTTTTGATTTCAATCTCGGAGCTGAATTTCGTGGAATCAAAAAAAGAGCCCTCATTGGATGCATGTCGCACAGTGGTGGTTGACCCTCAGCCATTTCAATCGCCGTAATTCCTAGAGACCACAGGTCACTACGGTTATCGTAAGTGGCGTCCGGATTCTCGTCACATGCAATCACCTCCGGTGCCATCCAATATGGTGTCTGAGATAGAAAAAATAAAGGTTGTGTTTAATTTTATTAAAATTTTTGATTTGAATTACTCCAATAAATGTGTTTCTTCTTCCAATGGTTCGATCCAGTTGAGCAGAGACGCCAAAGTCGACCAATTTGACATCTGCATTGTCAGTAAGAAGCACGTTTTGGCCCTTGATGTCCCTGTGAATGACTTTGTTGGTGTGCAAGTGCGCCAAACCGCGCAAAATGTCTCTACAAATGTAAGCGATCCATTCTTCCTTGAGGAAATTGTTTTTCGAAGATTTGACCAAATCGGTCACTGAACCTGCACCGCAAAACTCCATTACTAGCCACAATTGGTCATTCTCGTTGCGGCCGGCTGCTTTTTTAATAAAAGCGCCATAATACGTCGCAATGTTTCTGTGATGCGAGAATTTTTTGAGAACATTTATTTCTAGTTTTATTTCTTCTTCCTCTTCTTCGGTCACATCCATGACTTTGATGGCAGCCATTTGACCGGTCTTTGTGTGCCTACCTTTGTATACTTGGCCATATGTTCCGTTGCCCACTACTTCTATAAGATCGAAAATGCCCGCCGGGTCTTTTAGCGAGGCCAAATCGATGTCATCCAACGCTGAGTTCACATTCAAGTTCATTCTGCCTGTTTCAGACAATTTTTATGGAGCAATCGTTAACAATTTGAACTAAGTTTAAAAATTGTAATTTTTTATTTTAAACAAACATTTTATAATGATTATTTTATTAAAATTTTTTAAACAATAAATTTTTCTATGCTTTCGATGCTTGAATATTAAAAAAAAAAAAACACTTCTAAAAATGTGACAAAAAGTTTAAATTTAAAAAAGAAAATTTTAAAATAGGGTTCTAATTGCACACCGGCAGTCTCATTTCTCATTTGGGTCACAATTTTTTCTTATATTTTTCAACATTTTTGAATGTAATTGCTAAGAAAAGTCTAATCAATTAAAAAAAAAGATTGCACTTGAGATTTGAGGTGGTCAGAATCACTCAAGCATCTAAAACCTTTCATAATGATATAAAGTTCTGGTTTCGAGTGTTTTTATTTTCAAGAATAATTACAAGTTTTTTTTTCAAATAAAATTTAAAAAAACCAAGCCACTCTAATTTAAAGCCTAAGCAAATTCTCAAACTTTAGGCGCTTGGAAACAAATCCTTGATTATTTAAGAGGAATTTTTGGTTTAAAAAAAAATTTACTTCTAGGTAAAAGTTGAAAAAATTATAAACAACTAGTCGTGCCGTGATCTGCTTTGATTAAAAAAAACTTTGCCTAAAACACAATAATTCAGGCGTTATCTTTAAATTAATTTAAAATAATATGACCTATTTTTTAATTTGAGCTTTTTGAATATTTAAATATTTTTTATGAAATTAAAGACGCAATGGCTTAACTACAGGTGAAAAAAGCGTTTGTGTGTTAAAGAAAAATAAGTAAACTTTACTTTAGGTATTTTATAGCTATTTTTTTCTATCAATTAAATGAATTTATCAGACTAGCAAATAAGTTCCTTGTTAAAAAATACCCACAAATTTAAATTAAAAGTTAAAGGCTTTGGATTTTATCGGAGATTACATAAGATTTTAAATACTTTGTTTTTATTCAGATCACAAGTTTTATTTTAATTAAAATACAAAAAAATAATACAAAAAAAGGCAATTTTTTAAATACATAAGCTTGATTAAGAGTTGTTATGCAACATACTTTAGTTTTTAATTAGAATTTGAACGACGAAATTTATCAAAAAATAAACTTCAATTCACTACTTAAATTTTTAACGCAAAAATACAACTTTTTTTCGTAAACTTATTTCGAGACAATTTGACTCGAAACTGGGTGCAATCCAGGTCATATTGATTTATCCGAATAATTGATTTGTTCTTAATATCTTTTATTCTAATAAATACTTAAAAAAAAAAAAACTATTTTTTTTCTTCATATTGTCTGAAGCTTGGTAAATATTATTAAAATTTTTTTATTAAATTATGCTCTTCTTTGGGACTTAATTATTTTCTTTAGTTGATAGATAATCAACATAAAATTTTTAAAAGATTACATTAACGAACTAATTATTTTTGATTGAAAAATTTCTACTTAATAATTAAAGAAATCGATTAGAAAATTTTTACTAGTTTTAGTTTACAATTGAGCGTCAAGTCTCCATAGAGCTTTGAAAAATGAAAATTAAAAAATAAATTTTGATTAGTTTCAATCAATTGAATTTAAAACTTAAAATTTACTAATTTTATTTTTTAATTTATCAAAAAGTTAACTCGAAAATCTCATTTTTTCAAAATTAAGGCCGGTCATATTTTAAGTTAAAAAATTCAAATTTGTTAAACACTTTTTAAAATTTATCCAAAATTGAGCTTAAGAAAATTTTTTTCAAAAATTGTCTGAGATGCTTTATTTGTTATGATCAAAAATTGACTAGAAATTTCTTTAAAATTTAATGGAAATCAACTCGAAATCTTTTTAAAGCAATTTAATTACTTATTTATTTCAACAAAGGTCATATTTGCACATGTGAATAATGAAAAATTCAAATTTGTAAAATATTTTTTCTAGATCTAATATGTCTTCTTCAAGTTGAGCTAATAAAAAAAATTTAAATATCGCCATAATTAGTAAATTTCTATCTATTAAAATTAAAATAAATTTTGAAATTATTTTTTTTAACTATCCAAATATTTAAGATTTAACTTACTTTAGAAAAAAATTTTTTCAAAACTCAACATTGACATATCTAACGCCCGAGAAATATCTCATACTTTATTTCTAGCCTTTAAGTTGATCTTTGTAAACTGTAGGTTCCGCCATTTAGCACACTTTGAGCTTAAGCCCTGAATAAACTTGGATATCAAAAATATTCACTGATCTGTTTTATTAGGCTATTTAAGAAATGATTTCGAGTAAATGGGCAAAAGTTGAGAATAGAAACATATTATAATGTTTTTCTAAAAATTCGTAGACAACTACAATCGCTAGTGCTTGTGTTCTTATCGCCTAAATCATAGTTCATACTCGTAAATACGAATATATTTATATTTTAATGAAAATATATGGTTTTTATGTATACATAAAAAATCCCATCGCCGCTTAGCTTCGCGTCGATTATTATAATTAGAATTATGATGATGGCTTTAATACAATGTTAATAAGGTTGAAAATGTATATTTTTTGTTGAGATTTTTTTCCAAGCCACTTACAATGAGTGATTGCTTTGGTTTGTGTATATACAAGCTCTGAGCCAAATAGAATACTAATGTAAACTTTTTGGCTTAGTTTAACTATTATTTCTCACCTAATGGTCCCGGAAATCCCGGCCAAAGCCTCTATTTGATGTTAACTCAATTAAATGCTTTACTTTTTTGGTGCCAAAAAAAATGAAAAAAAAAATGAGGACAAAAATGCTGACTTCTTCGCAGCTTTTGTTTTTTGACTGCTGGTTATTTTTGAATAAATTTAAATTTTAATGAAATTCTTTAGTTTACTTAAAAATAAATCTCGAAAGAAACAAAATGAACGACTGAAAATTTGCAAATTTGTATATTTTTCTTAACAAGCTTTAAAAGTTTTGGACTGATTTTGGTGGTAGAGTTATGGGAAGGCATTCAAATAAAATTTTTTAGTATAAAAAAAGTATTTTTTCAAATTATTGTCTGAAATTTAACTAAAATCAATCACAATAATAAAAATAATGATATCAAATTGTAGCTTAAAGTCTTATCTATCCAAAGAGTAGTCGATTGCTAAAACAAGTCTTTGCAATCGTAAGTTGTAAGCAATTGAAAACAATCAACTTTTTGGAATTGAATAACTTTCGTATTCTTTTCTGTTCCAAAAAAAGACGAAATTCAGATTTCTTAATTTTATTCATTCTGGCTGTAGAATTTGAATATCATATTAGTTTAAAAAAAATGAAATTTCAAAGTTCGATTTTGAGGCCCAAAATGTCCTTTTAATTATTTTTTAAGTTAATTTAAAAAAAAGGAAATTTATCAGTCTATTTACATACGAAAAAAAATTAAATTTTTTCTCTTCTCTTCTTTATATCTCGAGTTCTCTTGTTCATTTAATGCTTTTAAACACTGTCGTTAGATAAAGGTTACAGCCATGTTTTGCTGGGCTTAATTGTCCAAAACTTGTTGGATGCTTTGATGAACATTTAATTTTTCCAGACAAGTGGTTCCTAAAAATAACTCTTTTACAAATAATTTTAGCTAAATAATTTCCCTTAGAAATAACCATATGAAAACTTGACGCTCTTTTTAAAATGACTGCTTCAATACTAGTGATTGCTTGGAAACAATTTGTACCAAGCGTGATTGTTCAGCTGATAAGTCATGTAATTTAATTAACTGTTCTTTTGATGAAAAAAAATTTTCAGTTTCTCTTCTTCTAATTCAAAGTCTTAATTCTTTTCTGCTTTAAACTACTTGTTGAAAAAAGTGAAAATTTTTTTATTTTCAAAATTAAAATTTTTTTTAGTGGAACAGAATTTATAAAAGCTTGATTAGGACCACGCACTGCTAAGACTACAAACGAATCTGGTTCATAGCTAAATATTTAAGCTAAAACTAAGAAATTAAAACGAGATCTTTAGCAAAAATAGCTCGCATTTTTCACCTCATAAATCACTACTTTATCAAAAATTTGATTATAATGAATTGGAAGAAAAATGATCATACATCGAGTATAATAAACAATTGAAATGGATAAGATTGAAACTCAACAAATATAAAATAACACTGCATACGGAAGTTTTATAGGCAATAAATTTATCGACTGAATGAGTCGCATGTCAGATCAAGTTTTTAGAGCTTTTATTGATTTATGGAATTTTTCCTTTATTATGGCCATAAAATTTGCATGAATTTAATGATCATTCACGCCTCAGTGCCAAAGAAACTCGATTCGAAATCGATTTTTTGACTGAACAGCACTTTTCAAGGGTATTTTGATACTAATGAGCTAAAGAGAAATTTAAATTATTAAAATTTGGAAATATAATTCGAAACTTAAGAATGAGCAAAATTTAAACAATTTTATTGATATATAGGTATAAAATTTCAAATAAAATAAATTCATTTGATAAAGTTCTTTATTTATTGAAATTTTTTTAGATGATTTGAGTATGGTTGGAATTAGTTATAAATTGAATGGAATTTTTATTAATCGAAATTTAATCAAATGGTCTGAATCAATCTTTATCGTTTAGCTCCATAAAATGAATTAAATCTGAGCTTAAACAATTTTGAATTTGAATACTTTGCTTAGATTAGTTTAAAAGAAAAAAAAGATTAATTTTTAAGTTATATTTTTGGGCTAAGGCACCACAATTATGAATATTTTAATATATTTTAATTATTTAAATACCCAGATCGATGCATGTACCCGAAATCTTAAAATTTTTAAATAAATTGAATTTTTAGATATGATAAAATATTCGATTGCCATTAGATATTTCATGTTAAAATAATTATTATTATTTTTTCTTTATATAATGTTTTGTTCATTTTTTTGCAATTATTCTTGATTAAATATATACTTATAATATTTTTGATTACTTTGTGTTTTTTTGCAATAACAAAAATCGTGAATTAATTAAAAAAAATTTTGATTAAAATGAATCAAAATAAACTTTAGAGGTGAAATCAATTTTCAATTTTCAAAAATAAATTTTATTTAAAATATAAACAAATGAATTGTACATAAATATATATAACAAAAATAAATCGAACACTAAAAACTAAAGTTCATAAATTTTTTACAAATTATATATTCAAAACTGTTTCTTAAATCAAAAAAAAGGTTTTCGATTTATTTTTATAATAGATATGGATTTTATGTTGAAATATTTGAGATATTTGGCTTTTAGAAAAAAGTTTTAATAGTGGTTAATTAAGTTTTATGATTAAGTTTTAATTTTGATTTTTTAATTTTTTCATTGATGCATAAAAAGTTAATTAATAGATGGAGATATCATAATAAAGTTAAAAAATTAATTTTTTTTTAATTAAAGAATAATTTAAAATAATTTCAATGTTTAAATATAATAAAAAAAGAGGAACATTATTTAACAAAAAATAGTTTTAAAATATTTGGTGCACTTTCGTCTTTTAATAAAAATTTACTTACAATTTTGAAAAAGCATGAAAATAGTGCCATGTTTCAAATTAATTTTAAAAAAATAAATTTGAGTTACTTTTTGAATGTTATTGCATTGAATTAAATATATTAAATCAAACAAAGAATATTTTGTTTATAATGTTTTAAAATTTTTTTTATTTTTTTTAAACGATGAAAATTGTAATTTGAGAATATAGTTCATTAGAATTTTTTTAATAAAAATGTTAAAGATTTTTTTCAAAAAACATTCAATGTCATCTAAAAACATGGGACTCTTAATTTTTAGAATTAAAATGTTTGTAGACAGCCATTAAAAAGCTGAAAATAAATTCCTTTTTTGAAAAAAATAAATATACTTAATAAGCCACGAAGTGTTTCAATTTTATCTAAAAATTTATAATGAGCTAGAAATATTTAAACACAACCTTTTCTACTGGAAAGGTATTTTTCCATCATAGAAAATTTGATAAAAAAATTTATCAGAAATTTTTTGTATTAAGAAGAAAAAATGCATCATTTATATTTGAAAAAATTAAATAATTTAAAATCTATTATTTTTATTCTCCATAATTTTGTTCTGAAAAAAATTAAGAAGAATTATCTTTTTTGAAACAAAAAATATTTTTAAAATTAAAAATTAATAACTAAAATAATAAATATTAATTATTGGATAAAATTTCATTTCAAAATTTAAAAACAAATAATTTAAATAAACCACAATTATAATTCATCAAGATTACAAAAATCAGAAATGTTACTCGACATTGATCCTAATGAATTCGATCGGATACACTTGCGGTGAATTTTCGTTTCGTAAAATTCACTGTCTAGTTTAACAGGAAGAATGCTCCTGAAATTACAACAAAATGTTATCAATTCATCAATATTTTTAAATTCTTTTTCATCATAGCCTTTAAGTTTGATACGGTTTTTGTTTTGAGCAATGATGTAATGGCATATTCGATTTTGGCAAAAATAAACTGGTACTTTGACAGATAATACAAAGGCGTTCTTTACTGATTCACTTTTGCGCACTACAAACCCTCCAATCTCAAAATTATTCAAAAATTCTTCAGCTTCAATTCTGCTGAACTTTTCTTTATACCACTCGTATTGATTCTCTGATGATTCCAATTTTTCAAAAGACATTTTGCTCAATTTAGATTTGATTTGATTCAATATTTTCATTTTTAAAACAATATATAACTATCAATTTTTTATTTATTATTTATATATATAAATTTGTAACTCAAGCCTGATAATTAATAAAACACTTTTTCACAATTAAGTGGGTAACATTTGAGATTAGGTAATTCAAATTAGTGAAGTAATATTTGTTATTCACAAATTTGGTTACGCACTTAATTGAAAATCACTTGATACATGCAAAAAAAATTGTATAATAGCTGTTTTTTGATGATTAAAGCAAAGCGATAAATACTCAAAAATTAACACTTTTAATAGATGGCTCATAGGGGACTTTTGATAGTTTTTGAAGGTTTAGACCGTTCTGGCAAGTCAACTCAAGTTAAACTATTAGCAGATGCTTTAAATTTGAAGAATTTAAAATCAGAAATTTGGCGCTATCCGAACCGTGGCACGTCAATAGGAGGACTAATAAATGATTATTTGGCCAAAAAAATAGAACTCGAAGATCATGCGGTTCATTTACTGTTTTCGGCAAATCGATGGGAAACTGTGTCCGAAATGAAGAAAAAATTAAATTCAGGCACCAATTTAATAGTTGATAGATACGCGTATTCTGGCGTTGCGTACACATCGGCCAAGGAAGAATTTGACTTAGAATGGTGTAAGCAGTGTGACACGGGCTTGCCAAAACCCGATTTAGTATTTTTTATGGACACAAAAATCGATGAATTGGAGAAAAGACAAAATTTTGGCGAGGAAAGATATGAAAATATTGAGTTTCAGAGAAAAGTTTATTCTAATTTTAAAAAATTATTCAATTTTGAAAATTTGGAAGATTGTTTAGTTCTTAACGCTAGAGATACAATCGATAGTTTACATCAAATTATTCTAAAAAAAACTCTGGAATTGGCAAAAGATAAAAATTTTTTGACCGACAAGTTCTCTTTTTTGTGGTAAAGTGATATTAAGCAAATTTTGTAGATGTTAATATTAATTTTATTTTTAAAATCATAATTGTCTTTAACTAAATAAATTTTACCTTTAAAATTATTTTTTATTATCTTAATTTCACACTAAAAAACTTACTGAAAATTATTTTTTTTTTGAGTTTTATTAACTTTTATAAAATTTTTTTAATATTTTAAAACTTGATCAATTATGAAATTTTATTCTCTTAACACTTTTTACTCTATCTTTTAGGGCTCTCTTTTAAAATAAAAAGATGTCAAAAAATTAAAATTAGATTATAGATTATTTTATTTATAATTCATTAAATCTTTTAAAAGTACAATTTAAACGAACACTTTGTTTCTTTTATTTTGTGACATAAACTGATCATGAATTTTTTTATTTGTTTAATAATGGGGATAAATGAAAAGCATGAAAATCTATTTTATTTTACAAAAGTAAGCTATTAATTTCATTTCTTTTTGATCCAAAATTTTCAATTTTAAATAAAATTTTTATCTTTTACTAATTAATTTACAAACAAGCATACAAATCTCTAACATTTGACTTGTTTCACAGTCACAAGTATAACAAAAATATAAATTTTAAATCAGATCATTTACTGACCAAACAACCATCTGTTATCCACATTGAAAATAATAACTTAATTTTGAAAGAAAATCAGTTTTTTAAATTAGAAAAGTGATACATTTTTACGAAAATTAAAATTCAATTTTTAAATTTTTAATTTTATGTGAAATTCAGTACAAAATGATTATAAAGACAAAAAAGTTAAAATAATCAAGTGAATTGTTAAGTTAAAAATTAGTTGGGTTATTGCGACATTCAAAGCTCATTCTGTTTTTTTTTTAAATTTAGAGCCCAGGTGATTAATTAAGTTTTTTTGACGGTTGAAATTGAAATTTCGAAAAATTTTATACAGCAGATTGAAATATTTAAAATGTTTTGAATTTAGTTTAATTTTATTTTATTCAATCAATCTAGTAATTCCATGTATGAAAAAATAAATTAATTTTTTTCTTTTTAGCACCGGTGGATAAAAAATACTCATTTACATCATGCTGTAAGTATTTTTTTTTTAAATTTTTTTAATTGAAATTTAAACTTTAAAAATATTTAATAATTTTTTTTAATTTCAATTTAACAGCTTCTTAATTTAGTAAAATTAATCATTTTGAAGAATCTTTAGGTGGAACTTTAATAATAAAATTTTAAAAAAGGTTATAAATGAATATCATGATCTTGGTTGTCAAAAAATGTTTATTTCAGTGATTTACCCGTTTAGCTTTACCAAAATTTTTTTAATTATCTTGAATTTTTTAATATTTAATTATTTTATTTTCTATTATGTGCTTGATATCGTTGACTAATAATAAAAGATAACCCAAACCGTTGAGCAATTTTGATAAAATATTTATATCGTTTTATACTATCGATATCACTTCCCGGATAAACTTCTTACTTTATTACTGACTTAGATTCAATAATTCGTTTGTTTTCTCAACCAATTCTTTTGTCCTTTTTTATCAATATTTGTTTGTCCATATTAATAATAATAATTTTAATTAATTTAAATGTTGAATTTTTTTATAAATAACTTTTATTAATTATTGAAGTAAAAATAATTTTATAAAAAGATTTGAGAGAATATTTTTGAAGTTAGCTTTTAATCATTTGGTTTAAGGTTGCGGTATATCCATTTTCCTGAATATATAATCAATAATTATCATTAGTCTATCGGTTTGGGGAGCTATTAATTATTTTCAAGATTAAAATGATTTGCAAGAAGAAAATAAAAAACTTGAGATAAATATTCAATATTTAAAATAAAAAAATAAGGCTTTCCGAATTGAAATTTTTAGGCTTAAAAATCAAGGTTTGAAATTTAAGCTTTAATTTAGCATTAAAAAATTCTTAATTAATTTTTTTTAAGAAAATCGGATTTTTAAAAATGAAATTGAAATTTGCCGGAATGAAATTATTTAACTCAAAAATGAACGTATCAATTTAAGAATTTTATTTTTGTTTTAATTCTTTACAAATTTCTTATTTATATTTTAAATATTTAATTTAGCATTATAAAATTCTAAGTTGATTTTTTTAAGAAAATCAGATTTTTAAAAAATATTTAGAAACTTGTTGGAATGAAAACATTTAGCTCAAAAATGAAGGTATCAATTAAAGAATTTTATTTTTTGTTTTAACGAATTTCTTTTAGAGGAGTTAAATATTTTCGGAAGCAAATTATACAAATGTTCAAATGAAAAAGCAATCCTACAGGAAGCTAACAAGAATTTAGAAATTGAAAATAACATACTGAAAAAGGAAATAGAATTTGCCCTAGTTAAAAACTTCAAAGGATGAATTTATCTTAAATAATTTCATTAGCTATTAAATTCATCTGAAATTCTAATTTTTAATAAAACATTTTTAAATTGAGAATGTTTTTATTATCAATTAGATTAATAAAAAGTTTTTGATTTAATTAAATTAATAAATGGAAGTCATCACTTTTAATTTCGAATTAAGGATTAACTAGAAAATATCAGATAATCCGAATTGATATCAGAACATACAGTACGTTTCAGAAATAAGTTGATAGTGTTTAGAACACTGCTTAAGCATCTCTAGAACATTCATTTTAGGGTATTATTTAAACTATCACTATTTTTAATAGAAATCGTCACTAAATTTAATCAATATTTTTCACTAATTTTAATGTAAATCATCACTATTTTTTATAAAAATAATCACTATTTTAAAATAGTTGCGCATGCGCAAGCACTTTTAAAAATTATTACAAAAATTAACATAATTAATTACAGACATCCCATATTGTCATGATAAAATAATGGATACAATTAGCGGATACTTGAACATGCTCTAGAATATATTTTTTGTTCTAGCGCAGCTCTAGAGCATGTGCTCAAGCAAGCTTTCAAGTTATTACAGAAACGTACTGTAGATTGGATTTTGTTGAAAAGATTTTTGTTTCTGAATGATTTTGTTTGTTAGATTTAAAAAAAAAATAAATAATAAAAATAATTTTTATTCGTCTAATTATTATCTATTTCAATTTTAAATTTAGTTTGGATTGCGTAAAATTTCTTTAGAATTAAATTTCCAGAGCTCAAATCGAAGCCGTACGTGGAGCAAAGATGGACGACACTTGAAGACCGACGTAAACGCGGCGATCTCATCCAGCTCCATAAGATTCAGCATGGACACGACCGAGTACATTTCATAAATGGCATCCAAATGTTGGGATCAAATGGACTTGACAGTCCAGCGGGTCGTACCAGAAATAATCATCTTGCCATAGAGAGGCAGCTGGTAAGAAGTTGTTGTGTTCGTCATAACTTTTTCGTTAACCGTACAGCCGGATACTGGAATTCACTTGATCTACGGACAAGGATTACCGTAAACACCAACAAGTTTAAAAACAGAATAGACAAATTACTCAAACCTTTTTGAAACAGGAAAAATTAATTTTTTATTAACATAATCTTTTAAGACATATTTTAAAATCAGACAGCTACCATAGCAAGGTTGGATATAGCATTGCTCCGCAGTTAATCTGATGTAGCTTTTGTTATTATTATTATTATTATTATTATTATTTAACTTTAATTTTTTAAAATATTGCTAATAAACTGGTCGTAGGCTATTATAGCAGGACTTCTACTGTCGTTAGTGTTTGAGGAACTTCGTTCCTCAATAGCATTAAATACTACTACTACTACTACTACTAGAAACGTACTGTAGATTGGATTTTGTTGAAAAGATTTTTGTTTCTGAATGATTTTGTTTGTTAGATTTAAAAAAAATTAAATAATAGAAATAATTTTTATTCGTCTAATTATTATCTATTTCAATATTAAATTTAGTTTGGATTGCGTAAAATTTCTTTTATTCAAAATATTTTGCACATTTTTGGCTTTAAAATTTTCCCATAAATAAGACATGAATTCAGACACTAAAACGTAATTTGAATTGGACTCAAGCAGTCTGATCAAGAAAAAACCATTTGAATAAACGTAATATTGAATGAATAATTGTAGCAAAAATCCGTCTTTTTTAGGATTGAAATTCTTACAAAATTCCAAATGTTTGACCGAAAATTCATGATTTGATTTTATTTCTTTGTATAAAAATAATTTGCTCCATTTAAACAGCTCAAAAATACTAACTGGTATCAACAAAAGAGCTATCCATAAATAAAGTATTAAATATATTTTTTCATTAAAAAGATTGTATGGCAAAACGCATTCAAATGTGTACAAATGATTAGTGGCAATTGCATCACTTTCTTTAATCCTTACTTCACAGACAGCTACTTTTGGAAATACTTTGGAATGATAAGCATTTATTTCAGGGTCTCCTGAAAAAAAATGACTTAATGCTTCTTTTAAATAAAGAAATTCATTTTCTTGAGTTATCATAAGAGAATTCATTGCAGAAAATATGCCAATTGTTATTCCGCATATCAGAAGCTTCACAAAAATATAACTCAAAATTAGCGTTGAATTTTTCACTTTGTTTAAAAAACTGCTCAAATGAGAATCTGTTTCAGATGTCAAATAGATCGCATAGTCTTTGATTTCACTTTTTAAATTTAAATGACGAAATTTTCTATTTAAACGAACTGTTATCTCCATATTTTCGAGTCTATTGGGCAAAATCATTGAACTAAGATAATGAAAACTGCGAGATTTGTTTGGTAATAAATGGATAGGTATTTGGACTGGCATCACCAAGTTGAATAAATCATAATCGAATAAGTATTGGGTAAGAAAATGCCAAACGGCTTTTGGAAAATAAAAACAAAATGCTATGAAAATTAAGTATAAACTAACCCATTGATAATAAAATAATAAATTCTCTTGCTTGTAAGTGATACTAAGAACATCTAGCTCATATTTTGATGCTGCATAATAGGTTCCATTTATCCAGCAATATTTGTTGATAAATTTTTCGTATCTACTTAATTCAGCTGGTACCCAACAGTTAATTGGCGATGAATAAAAAAGACCAAAGGTTGAGATACTTATTAGAAATCCCAAAAGAATAGTCGTATACCTGCTAAGTAATCTGTCATTGGCAAAATCATTATAACTTTTTTGTGGCGATTCAGACAATTTTTCTAGTAAAAATTCCATGTAAAATTTTTGTTTACTATTTTTTGAAAGCTATCAAAAATAAGTGTGGCAATTAGTTATATTTTAATAAAAAAATTATTCAACCATAATAAAAAATATCAAAAAAAACAAAATATATTTCTGATTTTTTTTTCATTTTCCAATCAAGTTTTATTACCGTAAAATAAACCAAAAAAGATTCCATACCTAAGTACTTAAGTTTCTGGTGTTAGTGCTGTGTGGATATAGGAGTTACGCTTCATCGTAACCAGAAGTTCTCAAATCATATAAAAATCAGAAAATTCTAAATTGTAATAACTTTTAAAAATACCTTTGCTCTGTAAAATAAGTAGTCAGTAGTAAGTGGGAGTCAGGAAATTTTCAAAATTTGGGGCTCTATTTTAGAAATAAAAAATCTCATCTTGAAAAAATCATCAACTTTTTTTCACCTAATTTGAATTTGCGATCTTTAAAATGATCAGAAAATGTTTTAAGTGTTCGATTGATCTTTGCAAATGACTTAAAGATTTTTTTCAAATTGGGCTTATTACACCTTGATTACTATGCCTTTGACCAGTTGAGAAAAACATTAAGGTACTGGACCATCTAGACTTTCAAGACACTTAATTGCGCATATGTAAAGCCTCATCTTCAATACACTTCAGCTGTCTGAGCAACCTCAAGCAAGAAAGATAAGAAAGAAAGAAAGCCGATTATAATAAAAACAGCATAATGACTTACATTCGGAATAAAAAATCTTTTAATTCTATTTGATATTAAAAACCAATTTTCAAAAATAAAAATAAAAATTTTGCAAAACAACTCATTTAATTTTCACAAAGTACAGAAAATTTCAAACTAATTAAAGTTAAATTAGAGTTAAAACCTTTTAAAAATATTTTGGCTTTGTAAAATAAGTGGAAGTCAGGAAATTTTCAAATTTTAATTAGACAACTCTATCGATTAATTACTAGGATTAAATCAAATTTGTATATTAAATTAAAATTTTTTAAATTTCGACATTTTGATTTTTTTATTACGAAAAATTATGTAAAATCCAAGCAACAAATACTACACTGCAAATCAATCATTTAAAGCATCTCGGTAAAATTAATATTTAAATATACTTATATTTGGTATATTTTGAGAAAAACCAAATTTTGTAATTTCTGTCTTACTCACTTGATTTGATGACTGAATAAATAAAAATAAAAATAAATTGAAAATTGTGATTTCAAATTTATGACTCTCTTTTATATTTTAATTATGCAACATTTAAAAATTGTTAAAGAGAAATATTTTAGTGAAGTATTGTGTTTGACATTTGTCAAGCAAACTTAATATCTGCTCTTATTTATATAGAAACACGCAGTAATGAGCGTAAAATTTCATAATTAAATTTTAAGAAACAGTTTTATTTATAATAAAATAATCAAAAATTTTTTTTAATTCAAAACAGAATCATTTATTTAATTTTGATAAAAATGAAAAAAAAAACTTTTTTTTTTATTTCCTATGAAAGTCAATTGTTTCTATTGATTAATTTCTAATTAAAATTTCAAAAACCATAAAAAAGTCAAACTTTTTATAATCCACACCAACTCTGGTTTAATATTTGAGAAAGAACCACTCACACCATAATTTTCCAAATCAATTGCCAAATTTTCTTCCAAAAGGACGGAAAATTTTGTTGCATGGGTACAACTACATTCAACCTTATTACTATCAAAATCAATTTGTGACAATAAGCATCCAGAATCATTCCACTCTAGTAGACCTTCGTCATAATATTTACATACAAGCTTATATTTAGACGATTGAGACCTAACAGTACTAATTGTATTTTCATCAATATCAAAATTTAATTTAATAGGGTTGGTCAAATTTTGTACTCCGATGCTTGTACCATTTACAAAAAACTTGATATCAATTTGTATGGCAACCATTGGCAAAGAGCTATCCTTTGGATAGTCTATCAAGGACACTTTTCCTAATTTATTTGATGCAAATATTTCCAAAGCATCAATTTGAATACTTGAATAGTTGACAAAATTAGCGGTCTCTGTATCAATGCTAATTACGGTTAAATTCAAATTGCTAGACCTAAAATTCGATGCCGAAATTCCGGCAATTTCTGTTGGACTCTTCAGGTCATCCATGTTGATCAAAATGTTGGCAAAACTAGACATCAATTTTTCCAACTTGGACGGAACAGTCGGTTCATAAATATTCGACAGGATATTCAACAAGCCTGATGTTTGATCCGACGTAATAGATGAAAGAGTTCCATTTTCTATGTTTTCTTCCATTTTGGTAAAATAATTATCAAATTTATTGGCTATGTTGTCTCTGGCTACTGGTTCTTTGTCAAATTTGGAAGAATAATAGTCTAAATTTGATATTGTTTGGTCCAAATCGCCTTCGTTTAGGTCAAAAGACCCTAAAATGCTGTCAGCTAATTGACTTGCATTAAACGAGTTATCATACATGGCTATAGAATTTTGTAATAAGGTAAAATTTTTGCTATGCTCGGCAAACTTGGCAAAATCTCCATCAAAACGAGTAGTGGTCACTTTGTCGACTGAAAAGTCAAAAAATATATTTCCTTTCGGATCAGAAACAAACAGAACTATGCGAAAAGAGTTGACTAAATAAGGCAAAATTGTGACCGCAGTAGGCACTTCTATGTAGTCGGTCAATCTGACATTTCCATATTCTGAATGCTCAATGCCGTACGCATATTTTAGAGGCAAATCTGAATTCCAACTGTCAGTGGATAGATAAAAATTGTCCATCAGCCCGACTCCACTTAGAGTAGATATTTTTATGGGCGATTTTCGAACAGGTTTTTTAAATGGTTGACAAACATCTTTGCCTACGCAAATACCAAGTCCATCACACACTTCACTTGAATTAAACAAAATTCCATTGCAGGTTATCTCCTCTAAATTGTGCACAGGCAATCTTGTCTCATCGATAATCTCCATGATTGCTCTGTAGCGATGAGCATCTTGAATACTCTGATTTTGATGTTCCAACAGATGCCACGAACCATACTTTGAAGCAAGTCCAACATAAGCATAGTGGCAATTTTCAGTCAAATTCAATTTATCAAACATATTGTAGTAATTTTTATACACCTGATACATTCTAGGATCTCGATTCCATTCGATGTATTTATCGGTGGCACCAGGAGTTTCAGAGCCACTCAGAATGACAGACAACTCGCTCAGACCACTGCCAGATTCGTAAAAGCCAAAGTCAACATTTAAACTTTTAGCAATGGCCAAATGCTTTGCAATTGTTTCGTTCATTCTTTCCAAATCCGAGTCACACAATTCGAACAAAGAGGACAAATCTGAGTTGGCTACATAAGCTGCCAAAGGAGACCCGCAATCAATGTAACCAGTAATGGCCAACATAATCCTAGTATGAGACAAATAGACATTTTGGTATTCCAAAATTCGGGTCGACATAATTGGCATTAGAGTAAAAGAGCCAAGAACAAGAACAATTCTGTCTTTTTCAGATCCAAAAATCGACTTCCAAATTTCAATTATTTCCTTTGATCTTTTTGAATAGTAGAGATTTCTCGCCACTACTGGATCAGAAGAGAGGCCAAGTTTTATTCCTTGTTCGATACAGTGTTTGCCACTGTCAAAAAAGTCATTCCATGCCTCATTAGTGTACTCTAGATAAATGGTCACATCTTTTCTTAACTCAGCCAGGACCAATTTTGCCATTTCAGTCACATAATTGTCATCAGCTGCGTACGGAACAGTGAACCAAGGATTTACTTTTAGCAAATTGGCAAGTAACACTTGATGCTCGAATGAGACGCCATTTCCTTCGCTGTAGGATGTTGGAGTGATTCGCTGTGACCACTTGATTATACCTTTTTCTTCGGTCCAAGGCATAAATCGAATTGTTTTGAATTGTTTAAGTCTTTCCATGAAAAGGGGATGAAATGGAATTTTCTCATATATGTCCTCAAAGCCGTCCATTACCACTCTCAAATTGCGGATAGGATTTGAGGCGTTTATTTTGTGAATTTTTAAAAAGACACCATTATCTCTAATAGAGCTCAATTTTACATTTATTTTCATTTTGTTCTTATACACATGCTCAATTAGCTGAGCGTCAAAATCAAATTCAATATCGCCTTCGCCATCATATTCCACATGGTAGACCGAATCCGGCCATTTTCCATACATGTCCCTAAGTAACAAAGTAACAAATTTTCTCTCATACGGAACACTACCCGGAAATCTATCCACAGTTAGATTAAACTTTTCGTCCAAATTCCAAATGTACAAGTCATTTAATTTGTCCATGTGTTGAATGATCCATTCGCGGCCCATTTTGCCAATGTCAACGAACGCCCACTGCGGCGAATAGTCCACAACTCCGTTCAAGTTGACGCCAATTTTGGATCCATCATTGGCAGATCGAGTTGGAATTGTGCAAGAATTGCGAATGTCATGGGTGTAGCCTGCCCAGCATAGACAAGAACCTCGGATGCATGTGCCAAAAGCGCAGTCTAAACAACTCAAGCACTCTGTGCGCTCCGCGTCCACAGTACAATCCAATTCACATCTATTGTTCACAAATGAGTATCCTCTGTGGCAAATACAACTATTGGAATCTGACGAGCACACACCATGATTGTTGCAACCGCAGTCAATTTCACAATTTTTGCCCTTATATCCGCGAAAACATGAGCAAGTATCATTGTCCACACATTTTCCATTAAAATTACAATTGTCTGTACAACTAAAAATTTCACATCCATAGCCAGAATAACCAGCATCACAATGGCAAATGTGAACAACATAAAAGCCTTCTGTATGATTGTATTCACACACTCCATGGCCACTGCACTCATAAGTACACCGTTTGCTTACCACATAATTGGGCTGTTCACAATTTTCACCCTGCGTTCCGAATGTACATGAACAAAATTCTTTCTTTCCTGTCAATGGATCAGGCGCACAAACACCACTCGAACTACAATTCATTTTGCAATTGTATTCTCTTTCCTGCCAGTCACAAATAGCTTCTGAGTCAATGTGTTCCATGTAGGCTTTGTATTTTGGAGACGCGGTCCAGTTGGCGTCCGATGATTCAATCAAACCCCAGCATCCATAGACTGAACAAACTCCAGCTGATATGAAGTAGGCGAACATGTCAATGTTTACATCTGGTATTTTGGTCAAATTGGTCAAGTAGAGTTGTAAGGCGTGGTACATCCGCGGATCACGATGAATTTTGAATGACAAAGCAGTAAGTTCGGTATTGGAGGTGTCTTTTAGAGAAGAAAAATCTGGTCCGGCTTCATATAGACCAAATTTCATTTTTCCTTCAGTTTTGTTTTTGACCAAAATAGCGGTTTTTTGGGTAATCTTGACCGCGTTATCTATTGCCTCGTAGACAGTTGTGCTGTAAAATTCTTCAAGGGAAACAAGCGAGTCGTCTTCTTTGTTAAGCGGAGCGGACATGTATGGAGCCACAGTGAGCATGTCATACGATTTGTAAAAGTCGCCATTGCATAGGAAAAATACTTCCGTAGGTCCGGTCCAAGCTGCTTGCGAACCAAAGATTAAATTAATTCGCTCTGTACTTTGATTAGTTTCATTAAAGACTTCGATTATGATGTCTTTGTATTTTTTGCCTGTCATTGCATGATAGCAAATCTGTCCCTGATAGTTTAGAGAGTAGTAATTTTGCATGGCTTTGATGGTATAGTTTTGGATATAGCCCATTTTTTGCGCATAATTGCCACAAGGATGGCTACCACCTGTGCCCCAGCATTCGTTTCCCACTTCAAGATAAATTTTAACATCTGGTCTTAAGTTATCACGTACATAAGACGCCCATTTTCTTATATAGTTATCGGAGGCCCTGTGAGGCAAGTTGAACCATGGATTGACGCCAAGAGTGTTACATAGAAGAACTTGTTTCTCCAAGCTTACTCCAGTGCGAAGTGTGTAAGTGTAGAATGAGTCCGTGGTTCGATTGGACCAATCTACGTCTACGTCTTCGAACACACTCGACCATGGCATGAAGCGGATGGTTTTGAACTTTCTCAAAAATTCCAGATATGTGGGATAGAATGGAAAATCTTGGTAAGTACTTTCAAATTTAGCTTCCATTATTCTTACATTTCTGATCGGATTCGACGGATTTGTTCGGATTATGTTGTAATAAATGCCATTGTTCATCTCTGTTTTATGTGTGACTGTGAATTCAATTCGGCCAGCGCCTCGAAAAGTTATTTCAACGTCCTCAAACCAAAAGTTAAGATATCCGTCACCATCATACAAACACACGTATTTTCCATTTGGATAGTGAGCTTTCAGGTCTCTAGTCACAAAAGTTCCAATCTGTTTGTCAATTTCTAAATAAATTGGGTAGCCATCCTCCGATAATTGAACATCCTCTTGGTCAAGTTCACCCCAAAGGCCTGCATAAACCATCTTGTGTACAATCCATTTTCGTGCTCGACGATGTAAATCAACAAAAGTTAATTCAGCTGACCAGTCTGGTATGTCTGCTAAGTTCATTGCGTATTCAGTCTTATTTGAAGCACAGTCAAGAAATTTTTTCGAGAGAACTTCACAGCTTGAGCCGGAATATCCGTCAAAACATATACAATTGCCCTATGAAATTTTAAAAATTTTTTTATTTCTAATAAAATTTTAGAATAGTCTTTTATTTTTTTTTCATATTATTTAGAAAGATATTTTTACCTTTTTTAGCCATACAACTAAAATTATTTTATTTTTATTTTCAATGTTTCCTTTTTTTAGACTTCATCAAAGTCCTAAAAATCTTACATGCCTCAAGAGCCTAATTTTCAGGTTCGAATTATTTGTCACAGAACGACTGATCAAGTAAGATTCTTCACAAAAAATATTGAAAATCTTAAATTCATAATTGTTTTGAGTAAGGAATTCGGGCTCTGTAAAGGATAGAGAGCTCCAACTAGGGCTAAAATTTAATTTTTCTTATGATTAGTGGTTCGTATCCTCATTTTATTTCTTTACAAAATTACAAATGGTTCATTTTGGTAAAAAAAATATTTTGACCCTAATTCTGTACCGAAAAAGGAAGAAATTCAGTGTTTTCTCAATATTTTTGAAGTTCAGTTTATTTTGCCTTTGATCTACCCGAAAAAAATATTTTTTAGAACCCAAGTCATAAATTCTAGTAAACCACTTTAATTTCAAGTCATAACGTTGAAATTAATTGCAACAATGTGGAGTTTTTTTAAATTAAGACTTATAAAATCAATAAAAGCTATGATTATTTGCATTTTATGAACTTTGTTTTGAGAAAGATCCAGAGTTGTTCAAAAGCCACATAGTCAAAGACAAGTCAAATGGCTAAGATTTTTTTTTGAAAATAATTAAAAGTATTAAATCATCAAAAATTCAAAATAAAATTTAAAAAAGACTAAATCATCCTTGATCTCCAAAAAACAAATAAAATTTAAAGTCTATTTAACTAGGATCTATAAGATTAAATAAAAATTATCAAAATTTAGGAGTATAGTAGTAGTAATAGTAGTAAAGTAGTAGAAGTATTATTGAATTTATTCTTTTTTGATTATTTATTTATTATTTTTTGGGCTATTTTTACTTTTAGGCTTATGGAAAAATTTTTAAAAGTAAAAAACTTGTCATACTCAAACAGAGTGAATTTTTTAATTTTCTTTTTTTAAATCAAAGCTCGTTATTAGTTCTTTCTTGGATAAAACTGAATTGAGACTTATTCCCTTAGATTCACTGAAGAATATTAAATGGTATGAAAAATTAATTACTTGATTGATTTCAAGGGAGCCACTTTACTAGTGTTTTTTTTTGTTGGTAAAAAAAAATCATGATTATTACCTGATGGCATGTACCCCATTTGCAATCGGTGCAGTTAATTTTCACTGGTTTTGGAACATCATCAGAAGTAAATGGAAATCGAGATCGTTCGCCATTTAACCATTTTACCGCTGCTCTGTACATAGGAACAGTCATGGGATCCTGATTTAAATTCTCCATAACCGATTGATATCCGCACAGTCCACCGCCATTTGGACATCGGTCTGCTTTTCTGACAATACTTTTTAAAAACATCAAGCCTCCACCTGCTTTCCACCATCTCTCAAAAAAGTCCAACATAAGATCTTCAACAACTGGTTGGCGTAGAGCTTCAATTATCAAATCTTCCAGATCCTGTTCCAGATAGGAATTATTTTCTTGTCGCCAGCGCAATGCAAAACCAGGCGCATGCACCAAAAATCCTACATTGTACCCAACAGTAGGTATGTTCAATTTTATTTTGCTTCGCTGCACCTGAAAAATTGCACTTGCTTCATCTTGATATATTTGTTGCTTAAGAACATCTGTCATTGTATCTATTGTATAATTTTCAGCTTTTTTGATATCAAAACCATTCCCATTGAAATCAACACCGTAGGCCACATCGCCAGCAACGGAGTACAAATCAAATTGTCCTAGATCTTCTGGTGTATAGAACGATAGAGTATTATCAAAGTAAGCATATTGCCATGTTGACAAAACATATTTAACTCGCGTGTCATTGCCAAAAACTTTCTTCCAGGCATTAATTAAATTCATTTGCAAAGTTCTGTTATTATTGTTAAAGCCTTTGTTAGATGATTGTTCAACGTAGATTATTTTGGTTTCATTGTTTAAATTTTCATAAACATATTCAGCAATTTTAACTATGTTGTCAAAACTAGCTTGGGATGGAATTGACAGCCAAATATCTTTCTTTAATAAATTAGCTAGTTCAATGATGTACTCAATTGATACCATTTTGCGACCACATTGAGTATAATAAGTCACTGGACGTCTTGTTGACCATTCTATATTTGCATCTGGTAAGGTATTGCCTTTTCGATCAACCATCCACTCCGAAAATCTTAAAGCCTCAAATATGCTGATGACTTTGGTGTAGTTTTTGTCAAAAGTTTCTGCAGAAAATTCGTCTTCCCTCAAGCGGACATCAATATTGGTCACATTAGGTGCTGTTATTATCAGAATAATTCCAGTTGTGGTTGATTCATTCACATAAAATTCAATTTTGTTGTTTTCTTTGAATTTTAGATTAATGGCATCGCCAAGTAAAGTTATATTTCCTGCTCCTTCAAATGATGCAATGTATTCTCCAGTGGGATAGTTTCCATCATTACCAAATGAAGTAAAATAGCCATTATAAGTAGTTCCAGATGGATTGTGGTTGAACTCAATGGGATATCCATCGTCTGACCATGTGGTCTCAATATATCCTGCTCGTCGATAATTTTTCCAATCAGTTTCTGCAGAAACTGTTATCCATTCGCTAGCATGCTTGAATTTGTTTGTGAACACCCATTGAGACATTCCGTAATCGATTGGACCAAGATTGATTCCCAAACCAGGCTTTGGCTGATCATCTCCAGAGAAAGTAAGTTCAGGAATAGAAATTACTGAGTTTGATAGGAAAATTAATAAAAAATTAATAAAAGTTAACATTTTTTTATTTTTTGTTTAGAATTTCTCTTATTTAAAGCAATAATAACGCTCCAGGGCACTGTATTCTACGCATTAGAAATGTGCCAGAACTATTCGAAAAAAAATCATACGTTGTTTATTTCTTAAAAAAGCAAAGTTTTATAAGTAAAAATTGAATATAATAAATTTGGAAATGGAGTTTTTATTTCTTTTAAAAAGTGAGTTAATTAGATTTTACCGTATGAAGTTGATTTATTTTTTCTATTGCATTTATTGAAAGAAATGGTAAAATTAAAATACTTTAGGGAGTCTATTATCGAAAAATTCAAACCTTTTAAATTATTTAGAAATTTATTTATGTAAAATATTGAATTTTTTTTTAATGTTTATTTTGATTGAATTTATTTAAAAAATTTAACTGCTATGAAAAAAATAAAGAAAAAAAAACATCAAAAGATCAAATTTTTTTGAGATCAAATCAAATTGAGAATTTTTACTGAAATCATAATTATATATTTTTTTTAAATATGAAAATTCAAAAAAATCAAATTTTGGTATTTTTCTTAAAAAGTTTTCAATATTTTTCAATTTTTAGATGAAGAAGCTATTACTCAACAAATTGATCCAGTTAGCTTTTGTATTTGAATTTTTTAAAACTCATTAACTAAATAGCTTAGATTTAAATTTAAACTTTAATCCAAAAAGTTTTAAATGTACTGAAATTTTAAGCTTCAAATCAGCTCAAATTGACCTTAAATGATTTAATGGAAAAATTTTGTAAATTTTTAATTTAAAAATTCCTTAAAGGATATCAATTAATAATAGAAAATTTTAATCAACTTACTAATTAAGCAAAGAGGAAAATTTCATTTTTGATTTAAAATTCTTTATCATCATTAGCACAACGATTTTTTTAAATCTTGAGGTGTTTTAGTAATTAATAAAAATTAATTGCTTCAATGAAAATTTCCTTTGTTACTTTTCTTTTAAAAACCTTGAAAAACTTGAAAATAAATCATGTATGATTCTTTTATGAACAAATTTATTAAGAATTGATCATTATTTTAAAATGAATATTAAATTATTTGACTTAACAGCAAATGATAAAAATGGTAAATTTTGCAGCTATATAAATATTTTCTAAATATTTATTAATTCTATGGAATTTTTACTAAGAATATTGTCAAACCTGTTAACGTCTTGTACAAACAGGGTGAGTCAAATACTTGAAAAATTTCATTTAAAAAAAAAGAATCCTTTAGTTTTAGAATTATTATTTGGGATTAAAAATTAAAAAATATTATGTAGATAGATAATATATAAAATATCTGTTCTTACAGGGAATTAATACTTTATATGGAAAAAATACGATCGCAATCTGAAAATATAAATGACATGCAACAAATTGTTTTTCAACAAATAAACCACAAAAATCTCGCTGAAAATTAAAGTCATTTAAATGGATCCTACTAAAACACTGACCCCTAATTTTTTAAATTTCCTGACCCCCATTTTTTTTGCAAAGCAAAAATATTTTGAAAAGTTTTAATTTATCATTTAGTTTGAATTTTTCTCTATTTTTTGAAAATTAAATTAGTTTTTCTCCAAAATTTTTATTTTTTGTGAAAATTAAATATTTTTTTATTTTTAAAAACATGACCCCCTACTGACCCTCATTTTTCTTGAAGTGAATTTAACGAGCTTTCTAAAATAGTGCCTAGTTTTTTTCAGATTTAATTTTCAAAAAATAGAGAAAAATTCAAACTAAATGATATATTAAAACTTTTCAAAATATTTTTGCTTTGCAAAAAAATGGGGGTCAGTGTTTTAGTAGGACCCATTTAAATTTATTTTAAAATATTTAAAATTTTATTGTTTAAATTTACTCCCAAAAAAAAAATAAATATTTTTAATAGATGGAAAGTAATAGGATTAAAAAACGGTATTTTTATGGTGTAATATATGACCACAGCAAGATTAAAACCAACGTATCGAAGGCAACAATATATATAACATGGGTTTTATATTCTTTAAACCAAATCTTTGACTAGGTCTTTCTGAACGGGAAGTTGAATTATTGCATGGCTGAAAGAGAATGATTAAATTTTTAGCGATAATCCGCTTTGTTCTTCTCAATGTCTTATTTTTGGCCGGATGTTCCATCATTTTTTGTTAATCAGATTCAATATTCATTGAATTCGACGTTAGTAACAATTATTATGAAATTAAAACAACGCTACCCGATGAATGAATTCTATCTTCATTGAAACTAAATTCCAAAATAAATTAGGGTAATCAGAAAAATAAGAGATTCAAAAAAAGACATCCAAAACAAACTCATGAAGGTTAGAAGTGGGTTCTCCAGACTTCCTAGATGAGAAATCGTCAAATCTCAATTTAAGGAAAAATCACATCTTTAAAGCATTCTAGTTAAATCAGTGGTACTATTGGAGAAATAGGATCACATGGAAAATACATGTGGACTCTACTTAGATCGAAAGTTAATATAGGAATTAGCAACCATATGTTATCCGCATACTCTCAATAAGATAAATTTTAAAAAAACTAAAATTCTAAATTAATCATTTTTTTATTGCTCTAAAAATTTTTCCCAATTTTTTTAATATAAATTAATTTAAATATTAGATTTGATTTTGTATGGTTATCTATAAAAATATTTTTTTTTAAATACAAAGTTCAGATGAATGACCATAAAACTTAAAAGTTAAAATTAGACTTTTCAAAGTCTTGGAAAAATATTCAGAAGTCATCTATTAGTTAAGAAGTTAAAAGAGGATTCGAAAAATTAATTTTATACAAAATCTAATTAACTTAAAGAACTCATAAAAACATATTTAACAATTAAAGCAAACGCTGCCACAGCTAACATAGCGCACACGTTGCTTATCAAGCTAAAAAACCAATTTTCGCTATTTAATGAATTATTTGACGAATTCGGCGATTGAGCTTGGTCGTTTAAATTTCGACCAAGTTTATTCTTCTGCTCATTTTCTTCTTGCTCTTTTTTAATGGCATTTATTTCTTCCACTAGTTCTGGAAACAGCTCACAAAATATTTTGTCATTCAAATTGTAATCCAAGCTTTCAAGTGCCAGCCTTTTTTTCTTGAAATTAATTTTAGATAAGTTTAAATTCTAAAGATTTCAATTATTTAATTTACAGTGGCATCACTTGACTCCATTGAACCCGAAGTCGGCGTGTTCTCTAGCATAAAACTCAACAATCCTGTCAGGATACTTGAGACACCCCATGCAGGATTCCAAGTATCCGGATGAAAATCAGATATAGAAAGGCACAATCTTAATGATTTGGTTAAAAATAAACACTTTTGGAAAAAAAAATAAAGCTACTTTTGATTTATTTTAAATCTTCCATTCGGTGTAATCATATAAATTGCTGGCGGTCTGAAAGGGTATTCGTTTGGAAACTCTAACTTGCCAAGATAATAGCCTCCATAAAATGGAGAGTCCTTAGGGCCGGTTACGACATAATACCATGTTAAGATATTGCTTGGTAAAGGAGCGGCTCTGACATAAGGAACCGGGTCTTTAACTAATCTAACAAAGTCCTGTTTTAATCGAGCTGTTGCTGTCCTAGAAACTGTTCTCGACATCTTAGTGAATCGGTAAAAATTATGGATAATGATTAAAACAACACCTCAGAAATGAATGATGATTTATTCTTGAGGAAAAATTAATTTAAATTATTTTTTTCATAATTTTAAAATTTTTAACTCAGCTTAAAGTCAAATTAAGTGTCTTTATGTTTAAAAGCAAATTAACTTTTTTTCTCAATAACCATAGTTACTCGAATGTTCGAGAATTTGGAGAAAAGTTTTTAAATTTTGAAAATTCAAATTTTTTTGACAGCATCAAAAATGGATATTCCATCTAGCCACGAATTGGATGATTTTTTAAACAAAGTAGATCAAGTGGAATCGATTGTCAAGGGTCTGAGTTCAAACAATCAAAATTTGGTCAAAGAAAATTTAGACAAAGCTGATGAGCTCATTCAGGAACAGGTTATTGAAGTGGATGGAATAAAAACTAAAACAGGTTGTAGCCGATCAGTGATCAATAAGTATTCAGACAATGAAGAAAAAACGCCAGCAACACCACAACCAAACTTGAGCCAAGAGGCTTTTATGGCTGCGCTTGAGAAAGACGCCAAAGAAAGATACGAGCGCAAGAAAAAAATGACTTCTTTGGCTAATGAACTCAAAGAGAAGGGTAACAAGGAATTTAAGGAAAAAAATTACCAGAAAGCTATCGAATATTATACCGAGGTAGAAAATTTAAATTAAATTTTTAAGTTTGATTAAATGCTCGACCCAAGGCTCTTCAAAAAGTGCGAGACATACCAGCCATTTATATCAATAGGGCTCAGGCATTCAATGCAATGGGAAAATATGAAGAGGCAATTAATGACTGTGACTGGGCTCTAAGAGTAAATAAAAAGATAAATTTGAATTTTTTTTTAAATTTTATTTTTTCCAGATTGATGATAAATGTATCAAAGCTTTGATTCATAAAGGAAAAGCTTTTGGTTCTATGAAAAAATTTGATCAGGCACTAGTAGAATTTCAAAATGCTAAGATTATTGACAGCAAACAAAATGATGTAATCGATGGTAAGTTTTTTGTTTTAAAAATATGTAATTTTATTTTTTGGTCGAAGAGTATATTAAAGAACTGGAACGAAGTCGAATCGCTTTCAATCAGGAAAAATCAGCTGAAATATTCTTGGACCAAAATAATGAAAGATTTAGTCCAGCTAGCAATATAATGGACATTTTGAATAACAAAATAAATCTTGCTAATCAAAATAATTGGTATTACAGTGGAGGTCTAAGATGTTTAGCTTCTTTGTGCAATGATGGTAAAAGATTGAATTTTTTTTTCTCTATAAAAATTGTTTTTGGATTTAGAGACCACAAGAACTCTTTTCAGAACCCAAAATGGTTTCAACTTGTTCGAAAAGCATTCAGTTTTTTCAAAATATTTTAATCCTGAAATCAAATTATCGAAGCTGAAAAGCAGTGAAATCGATATTTTGGACTGTTTATTTGAATTTTTTACTGCTATTAGCAAAGAATGTGGTATTTTTTCTCCATAATAAATTTTATCTAAATTATTAAAATTTCAAAAGATGAAAACATCCGAGCAATTTTCAAAATAAAAAATTTCTCTGAAATTATTCTGAATTTTGTGAAACAACTGAAAGAAAGCTCGTTGTCTTTTAAATCACAGCTTGTTGATTTTTTGTTAGGTCTCAGCGAAAAGGAATTCGGAATCATACAAATTATTAAAAATTTTAACCAATTTAAGTAAGATTGCTAAATTAATAAAACATTTAATTAACTAATAAATAAAAAGTCTCATTGAGTTACTTATTGATTTGGTGGAGAATAAAAATGGCTCAATAATAGATCAAAAAATTGTCAATATTACTCAAAATTTACTTTTGGAAGAAAGGTATTTATTAAAATTTTAATGTCTGGCTGACCAATATTTTTGTAATTTAGAAAAATTATTTATCAACAAAAAAAAATAAAATTAAAAAAATTAAAATTATAATTTTATTATAATTAAAATTTTATCTGTAGAATGATAAAAAAAATCTTTGGTAAGTTATAAAATTTTACTTTAGTAAATAATTGAAAATAAAGAATGAATTCGGTTTTATTTTTTTGACTTTAAAAAAATAAATTTCAGTGAATTTTTCGTTTTATTTTATTCAATAGTAAAAAGTAAAAATAATTCATTCAAGAGCAATGTTGGTCAGAAAAAAAGAATACTATTTTTAAATCTTTAATTTTTTTTCACATTTAGACTTCAAAATAAACTTACTTGTGAAAATGTGAATTTATTAACCCAAAAATGTATCTCTGTTCTAAAAGTAATAATTTAAAAATTCGAAGATAATTAAAAAAAAAATTTCCGAAATAGAAACAATCTGTTCTAACTAATAAAAATAATAATCTAGTTTGCCAAATTTTTACATCCATTTATGCATTAACAAGTCAAAAAAAGTTTTTAATCATAATCAAAGACATAAGTGATCTTTGGAACGAAGCAACAAGATTTTTGGTAAAATAAAACTAAAATAAAGCAGATTAGAAAACTTTTAATTTTTATTTAGGTCTTGGCTTCAGATCAATCTAAAGATAAAGAAATTTTATTCAACGTTTTGATTTGTTTGTTGAATAATATATGTGCATTTAAATCAAAACAATTAGAAACCAATATTCAAAAAGTTTTTATTTTTTTTATTTACGATTAATGGTTAAAAATTAAACTTTTAGATTGTAGACAATATAACCAAAGGATCACAGTGTCTGAATCAACAAGTCTTGAGTCTTGTCTCTAATGTAATTCAAAATATGGATTCAAAAGAGATGATAGTTGATTTGTTCAGTAAAAATTTTGTTGAGAGTTTGATAAAAAATGTGAAAGTAAAAAAAGTTAATTTTGATTAATTGAGATAGCTAAATTTTTTATTAAGACAAAAACTGCAATAAATCAAAGTGTCAAAATTTTGGCATTATTGACTCAAAATGATTCTAAAAATTTTTGCAAAATGTTAACTCAAAAAGATAAAAGTAATTTTTTTAAAATTATTTATTTGTGGGCATTAATTCTAATTAACTGTTTTAGATCTTGAATTTTTGTATCAAATATTCAAAGATGTGTCTCAAACACCCGATCAAGAGAATTCGGGAAATAAAATTTTGAATCTTAAAAAGCTAAATGAAGTCGTGATTAGTAACGCAGTTTTGTGCATGTCTAACTGTGTGGAAAGCGATGATCAGCTGGTTGAACGCTTACTTAAAACGAACATTATTATGGATTTACTTTACTTAACAAGAGATGGCTATAATATTGACTTGCAGAAAAATTGTGGAATTCTAATAGCTAAACTGGCTAAAAAAGATCAAAGGTATAATCGATAATATTTTTGAGTTTTAATTGATTTTTAAAATTTTAGGCATCTTTTACGCCTAAGGGAGCTAAAGGGCGTAGAAATTCTGTATGCTGCGTTAAAAAATACCAATATTTAAATCTGAATTTTTTAATAGATAATAAATAAATATTTGATAAATATTTGTTGAAATTATGATTTATTTATTTTAAAATTATAACTTTTTATTAGAAATTGTGACTAGCAAAAATTGCATTGACTTAAATTAATATTCTTACGGATTTAATTTTTGAACATGTCTAAAATTCGATTACCACGAATTATGAAATACATACCAAGAAATACATTTCTTGGTTTGACCAGGGTCATTTTGAATATGCCGGTCGAACGAAAAACCTTATAAAGTGCATGTTTAACGCGTTAAGAAGGTGTTTTTTGGCATTTTTTGGGCGTTTTTGTCGCGATCAAAATTTAAAAATTTTTTGGTTTATAAAAATATTCAAAATAAATATTGCAACAAAGTGTGTCATTAAAATAATTTATTGCAACACTATGTGTCAATAGACACTTCGATATTTAAAAAAAATTTTTTAAATTTTTTAACTTGGAATTTAAAATAACCTGTTTTTAAATATCTTAACTAATGGCAAAAAAAACGAAGATTAATTAAATTAAAAAAAACACGTCTTTTAAGCAGCATTTTCCTGATTTTGAAAACACATGTGAAAATGCACACGTTTTTATGGTGTTAAAAATGCGTTTATTTTATTTATTTATTTTTAATTGACCTCCTTCAGGAGAAGTAAAGTAAAGATAAAAAAAAATTAGAATGTAAATAAATGTAAAAAAGTCAATTAAGTTCTGATACTCATGAAAGAGCTCATGCTCGATACAGATTAATAAATAGATAAAATAAGTAGTCAAAAAAAAAAAAGCAAAAATAGAAAAAGAAAGAAAAAAGAATTAATAGTTTAAGTTTAGTAAAGTTTAGTTGACCAAGAAAGGTGAGTCTCAATTAGGTTCAATAAGTTGGTTTAATAAAATTCTATAGTTTTTAATCATATAAAATTCTATTTGATTATCCAGTTGATTTTACGGTAGATTCTTTTTCTTTTTCAGAGTTGATTTAGTATTTTTATTAGTCTCGTAAAGTTATATTAAGGATTTTTCGTAATAATTAATGGTGACAGGTTTCTTTGCTGCCAGAACTATTTTTTGACTTTTATTTTGTAAATTATTAAAAAAAAATAAAAATTTTTTAGAACTTCTGTGTTAATTATTTTTTTAAAAAGTAATATTTATCATTTATCATTTCATTTCCATATTGGCATGTATATAATTTCTTTATTTGCAACTCATTATTATATTTAAAATTTTTTTTAGAAATTTCCATACCCCTAAAGCTTCAAAAGCTGATTAATTTCTCAAAGGTTTATTCTTTTGGCTGTAAATCCTAAAAAATTGAAGTCTTGTTCTAAAAGTATGATTACCACGGCTTTGAATTTATGTTCTAGAAAAATTATAATTTCAATTTTCCTTTGAAATGTATTGGAACTAAACTCTATAATTTTTCGAAAACTCAAAGGTGGATGATGATGCATAAATTACTTTCATAGACTATAAAAACTTATTAAAAGATTTTTGAACAATGAAAAAACTTTGAAACTCTATTAATGTAAAGCTTTAAACAATCAAAGTTAATTCAAGCTATTTTTTTTCATTTTAATGTTTAACTAAAAACTTCGTAATTTATCAACACTTATTTTGAATATAGATCTGCGTTAATGTTTAAAAAAAAATTTTTTTGAATAATAATCAAGTATAATAGGATTTTAAATGAATAAAAATTTAAAAGTTATTTCAAAATTAAATAAAATATTTTAAATATGCATATTATTTTATAAAAATAAGATCTAATTAATTCTTAATGCACCTTTAAGGAATTTTATAGTGATTGTTTGGTGGGTCCTAGAATTTTTGTTACTAGACTAATAATATGGTTCTTTGAAAGAAGAGAAATAATCTAAAAATATTTAATAAGTTAAAAAAAAAAATTTGTATAATAATACCAAATAAAATGATAAGGAAGCAAGATAAAATGTAATAATATAAAAAAAAATTAATGTCCTACAATTTACATTTTTAACTGATAGAAAGGATTGTTTCTAGTCTCAATTATTTAGCGTTAATCGCTTTTTTTTTAATAAAAAAAATTAAAAATCAAAAAATAATCGATCTTTATTTAAATACTCATATTATAACTTACTTAAACCCATATCCTTTAAATGGTTTAAAATTAATACTGAATAAAAATTAATTTAATGTTTTGACTAAGCTTATTTCATTTATCTTTCTCAACAAAAGTTAGTGCCGAAAAGAAAATCTGCTTTTTTTAAATTTTAATTCTAGTTTGCTTGAATCTAAATTTTTTTTGTAGTCTAAAATTGAGATTTTCAATTCATCATTAATTTTTGATTATAAATTAAAAATTTTGTTCGATTTTATCAAAGTAAAGGACCAAAGGTGTCCATAAAACCCTAAAATAAGATTTACTTTTTAGATAAAATAAACTTGATTATAATTTCAAAGTATATTAAAAAAAAAGCTATAGATTGAAAAAATAATTTCTTTACCGTTTTTTTGATACATTCAAAAAAATATGTATTGATTTAGGTAAAAACTTAAAATTATTAACTATAAAAATTCGATCTAGAAAAATAATTATTTTGCATAAATCCTAAGTTCATGATCATAAAATTTTAACAAATCAACTTGAAAACTTTTCCTCTCCTACACAGAGATCATATTTAAATTTGCATTTGTCACAAGTAAATCTCTGATTTTTTTCGATTACATATCCTAATTTTGACACTTTTTTTTTTTTTTAGATAGTGGATATGAATCAGACTCAGTGCTTACTAAGCGATTTCTAGAAACAATAGGAGTAATAAGAGTTTTAAGATAATGTATCACCATATTTTTTCCAATTATGCTCACTCCATAAATTCTTGACCACATTGCTTTAAGAGTAACATTTAGGCATCAAACACCTTTTGCATAAAGTTAACCGATAAAAGCTAGTTTATCTTCTTTGATAAATGAAAGTTTATTTATTTATTTATTTTATTATAAAATAAAAATAAATAAATTTTAGATTTAATTGGCAAAAATTATTAAATATATTGAGCAAAAAGAAAAAAAGTATCAAAAAGGATCCAAAAAATCCTTGGGCTTTTGAGTATCAAAACTCTTTTAATTAAAAAAAATATTTAAGTCAAGTCAAATGACTTTTATTTAAATTCGGACAAAAAATTGTATAAAAATAAAATAGATGTGCATTTTTTTCCTAATTTTTTTCTAATTAGAAAAAGAAGATCAAAATGCCTGAAAGTATGGAAGAAAATGAATTTTTTTCTTAGCTTTTTATTTTTACTTTTAGCTTCAGTTCTAATTTTTTCTAAATGAATTTTTTAAAAAAATTTTTTGCTTAATTTTTTATAAAAAAAAAATAATTTTCTACGTTTTATTAGAAAAAGACTTAACCATATTGAAGAAATAAATTGATCTAGTTAATATACCACTTTTTTAATCAACATTCCGAATTCGAGACCCTGAAAATGAGCAACCTCTAATTCTAAGTCACTTGGTTGCCGCGAGCCATCCGAGTTGGTAATAGTCCCAGCTCCCCAGGGTGAACCACCATGAATGGTAGAGTTGTCAGCAAGATTTTTATTCTTATATCCTATTGGAATATATCTCATTCCTTGATGTACAAAAAATGGCAGACATGACAAAGCAGTTGTTTCTTGTCCGCTTGATTGAGATGCAGTTGAAAAAAAGGTCCCTACAAATTTTCCATACAAAGCTCCAGTATACCATAATTGACCACATGAATCGAAAAAAGTTTTCATTTGGGCCGGCATTGAGCCGAAGCGAGTCGGAAGGCCGAACAAATATCCGTCTGCTTCTGGCAATTGACTTGCATTGATCACAGGCACATTGCTTGCTTTTGGTGGAGCATGCATCTTTTGGAGTATTTCTTCAGATAAGGTTTCCTGAACTTGAAACAATTTTGCATTTACTCCTGATTCTTCAAGGCCTTTAATGACAGATCTAGCTAATTTTTCAATGTGACCATAAGTCGAATAATAGATTACAAACACAACTGGCACTCGGCTCATTTTGATTTCTTTTTCTATCTTATGTTTAGCATTTTGGAAGAATCGTAACTTATTTATAAGATAAATTTTCTATCTGTTTTCAGCAAAATCATCTCGAAATAAATTTAAATGACGAATCAAGTTTAACAATCTGACGAAGCTCTTTATTTTTCATTTTCAAAAATAAAGATATTCACGTGTTAAAACATAAAGTTAACAAATTTAATTAATCAAAAAATTATATAACTTAGGAAAACCTAAAAATTCTAGGAAAATAATTATAACTTGCATTTTTTTTCAAAAAATTAAATCAAAGAAATTTTAATTGAAAATAAAAAAAATGGGAAAATTTTAATTTCATAGCGAATGATTATGCTCAATTAAGTATATTCTTTTTAATTTTGTATTTGGTAATAAAAATAGCTTTCCTTCATCATTGTATCGGATATATAAAAATTTAATATGAAAAAAATTTGCCGATCATTGATAAAAAAAACTAAAAAAATTATAAAAAAATTATTAAATCTTTAACTATCGAAAAAAAAAAGATGCCGATTAATCAAAAATCTTTCTTTTTTTCAGCAAATTGAAGTTTGAGATCGAGATCAAAATATCAAAATATAAAATTAAATTTTTTATTTTTATAATACAGTGCCGGAAATTAACTTGTCACATCATATCATCTGATATCATTTAATATCATTTTTTTAAACTTTCCTCATATCAGCTGATATCAGCTATTATAATTTGATATCAGATAATATCATCAAATATCAAATGATATCATATGATATGATGTGACAAGTAAATTTCCGGCACTGTATTTGCCATGTTATGTGAAATTTATTTTCATATTAAATTTTAGCCCTAACCCTTTTTTTTCACACTCAAACACCGGAAATTACCATAATTACTCAAAATATGTAAGAAAATATACTGAATCTAAAAATAAATGTTTTTTTATTAATTTTGTTTTGATTTAAAACAAAAATTGACTATTTTTTAAAAAAAATTTTCTATAAAAAAATTTGATATAAATATAGGAAAAAAATATTTGTTAAAATTTTTTTTAATTTCGTGTTACTGGTTCTTAATAGTTTTTATAGAACGATTTAAAAACCATCTCTCCTACATAAGGACCAAATGTAACTTACATTTGATCCTTATCACAAGTTAACTTTTTTCCGTGTTTGAAAAAAATCGAGCTTGACCACATGACCAAATTTTTGACCACATGGCTTTGAGAGGAACATTTTGGCATAAAACACCTCTTGCATAATAAACACCGATAAAGCTGATGTATCTCCATTATAAATGAAAGTTTAGGATATACAGATTTCGGGTTACAATTGTTAAAATTCAATAAAAATTTATCTAGGACAGGTCAAAATGCCGACTCACTTTTTTCGAAGTTTTTTCATTATTAGTTTCTTCTTATTCAGGTTATTTATTAACTGAGTCTTTATCTGAGTCATATTCAGTATAAGGTTGATTTGATGTTTCCATTTCTTATTCGAAATTATTCTCAAAGTCATCATTTTTCTGATAATCATTAAAATTATCATTAGAAAATTCAGGTTAGGTATCACCCGCATTACTAAGAAGTTCAAGAGCTTTTCATCGAGACATGGTTCAAATATTACTGTTAATATGATGTTAATTTGATTATGAATCATTATAAGACACTTCATATCAAGTTATGTTTAATATTTTTTTTTGAAAATTATCAAAATCAATTATTATTTAAGATGAATTAAGTTTTAAAATTTGATATGAAACTTAAATTTGTCTTTTTTTCAAAATTTTTATAGAATACTTCAGTAAAATGCTCTATTTTGAACATGTTTAACTTTCAATGTTAATCAACAGGTTAGTGCCCTTGTCATAAAAGTCCGATTAACACTCTCTTAATTGATAATAAAATATTTTAGTAAAAAAAAGAATAAAATCATTAAAAAAAAGTAAGAAATTGAAATAATTAACAAAAATTTTTTTGAATTTTTTACAAAATTTCTAAATTTTAAATTAATATTATTGAATATTGATTGCTTGAAAGTTGCGAACTTCAACAATATTCTCTTGATCACAAGGCTTTGAATCAGTCTTCTAAAAAAATTTAAATGTTTTTTCACCATTTGCTGTCTTGATGCTGATTCAATCAGGTTATCACTATTCCTTAAATTTTATTTCAAATTTCTTGAGTCATTTTTCTTCAATTTCAGTCTAAACTATCAGGTGAATTATGAAAAAAAAAGAATTTTACGAACAAAAGACAACATTCTTTCCAGTATTCTATGCTGAAATTCAAATGAACCATACTTTTCAAAAAAATTGCTAATTTCTTAAAATTATCAACTTAAAATTTATACTTAAATAATTTTAATATCGAAAAATGATAAATTTTAGCTGTAATCAAAATAAGGCAAAATAAAGGTCTTAAAAAGCTGTATCTTCACAAAAGTTGACAGTTAGTCTCATAATACTGAATAATTTCTTATTTACAACTAAAGAGATAGTATAAGCAAGTTTAAAAAAGTTCAGGTTTCGATCTATTTTAAAATCCAAAAGATTTAAAAATAATTTCATACATTAACTAATTTTACCTAAGTGCCTGATATAATAACTCTGGGATACTTAGATATAAAAAAATCTAAGTGAGTTAAACCAAATGCCGTCTGACAAGAATGACCAAGTCTGAATCCATGCTGCCTATTAAAAAAAAATTATTAGATTCAAAAAGGCCTGAGATTTGACAACCCACAAGTTTTAAAAATTTTTGCAAGTTTTTTAATATTAAAGAATTTGATAAAAAAGGAAATAATAAAATGAAGAAATTTATTAATTGATTTTATTTAATCAGTCAGAGCACTTATTTTATTTATGCTGGAAATTTTAATAATTTAAAATTGTTAAATTGGCAGGAAAATTTTTTTTTAATTCTTGAATTTTCTTTGCCTTGTATAAAAAAGTTTCCTTATAATCTCATAGCATTTTAAAAATCAGATAACAAAAATAGCCGCTTCAAGATTGATTTTAGTGTTGGGACTAAAATTAAAATTTAAACATTTCGATATGGTCTAAACAAAATAATTATTTAATTAATACAAATCAAATAAATTGAATACGTAGTTAATAATAATTATTTTTATTTTTTTTTTAATTCTAATTCATTGACAAAAACTAAAAAAATAAAAAGTCTGATTAAAATAATGTATCTGGATATCAATCAAAAAAAAATTAGCCTGCTTTAAAAGATTAATTTATTAGTTATTTATTCGTTGGAATTCTAGCCTTAGAATTGTTTGCCAGACTCGCCTTTTGTATAAACAAAGAATTAATATTTTTATACTAGAAAAAAAGAAACATTTCTACCTGAACATTAGTTGTTTTGTAATTATTTCGTTTCTTGATTTGAGTAAGCACCAATTTAGGCGCATCCGATTTACTTTTGGTCACCGATTCCTCAAATTTTCCAATTGAAATCTCACTTTTTCTACTCGTTTGCAAATGTTCACCACTTTTGCTAATTTCTGACTTTTCTTTTTCCTGCGAACTGTCATCACGATTAAACCAATGGTGATTCAAAATTTCGCTTGCTCTAATTCGATTCTCAGGATTTCTGTCGAGCATTTTTCGAATCAAGTCAATAGCTGGTCCCGAAATATTCAGCCAGTCTTCCTCTAAAAATTTTAGCTCTTGATTCTTAATCAAGTCAAAAGTCTCTTCATCACTTTGGCCCTCAAATGGCGCATAGCCACACAGAAGAATATAAGCAACGACCCCAAGACTCCAAACATCCACCTCAAAGCTGTATCTAAGCATTCAATGGAAATTTAAAAGCTAAAATTACATTTTAAATAATATACGATTTGTCAGAAAGAATTTCAGGAGCAACATAAACAGGACTACCACACTTTTCAGTCAGTCCTTCTTTAGCATAAACAGCTGAACCAAAATCTCCTAGTTTAAGACTTTTGCTTTCATCTGGGTACACTTGGACCATGATATTGTCCAATTTAATGTCTCTGTGAATTATGCAAAGCGAATGCAAAAAATCAATTGTCGATGCCATAGTGTATATGATAGAGGCAGCGTCTTTTTCTAAGAATTTTTTTCGTTTGGTAATCGTTTCTAGTAAATCTCCGGCCTTTTTAAAAAAAATTTAAAAAATTAAAATTTAATTTTTATTTTTTACTTTATAATATTCAAATACAAGATAGACATAATCATTGAATTTATAATCTTCGACCAGTTTTACTATATTCGGATGCTTGGCTCTTCTTAAAATATTTATTTCGTTGTCAACCACTTCTTCCTTAAAAAAAATTAATAAATTTTGCTTTTATTCTCATAAATCTCTTACTCTTCCCGGGTTTTTTTTTAAGTCAATAATTTTCAATGCGAATTGAATACCTGTATTTATATCCTTGCACTCTCTTACTATTGAATAATTTCCTTCTCCTATAACTCGTCCTATCTCGTAATTTTCCAATAATTCTTCTGGCATAAATTCTATTTGATTCTTGGTAGTTTTTGACTAATAAAATATAAATATAAATTTAATTTAAACAAAATTACTTGAGAATTTATCATTAAATTGTCAGTTTGATGCGATTTTTTTCGATTTAAGTCAGCTTTTTGAGCTAAACAAACAAATTTATAATGACAAAAAGATCTTTAAAAAAAGTTTGTTTTTTTTAACATCAGATAAAAAAGAAATTTAATTGACACAAGAAAATATTGCAGGATGTACAAATCAATATTAAAAATAAAATGATATTCAATTGAGGAAAAGAATAAAAAAATAAATGCTTAATATCAATCAAATTCTTCTGAATGTTAAACGGGGTGAATTAAGGTGAAAATTAAAGAGTTAATCAATGATCTGAATGATGTGAACTCTCATGGTAATACCCCCACTAAGACAACATAGTAAAGAAATGGAGTTCAATTAAAGAAGGCGACATGAATACTTTGAAAAAGGTGCAAAAGAGTGCATCATTTAGAGCTATACCGGATCTAGTGAGATTCAGGAGAATTGAAATGACACGATTGGACTTCTGTCTACCAAGTTATTGACTTGGTAGACAGAATGGAATTTTTAGCAATAAATATTTTTTGACCAAAAGGATGAAAATTTAAAAATTTAAAAGTTTTAAAAAATATGAGGCCTTTTTCAATAATTTTAATTTTTTTATTAATTAGTTCAGTAATATAGGAATATCTTTATTTTGTTTTTATTAATATTTTCTCCAGTAGCGAACTCAGCTTTTATATAAAGGGAATTTCATAAAAAACTTTATTCTAAAATATGCTCAAATAATAAATTTTCCAGTTCATAAAAATTTAATTATTTTAAATAAATTAAAAATGAGATATTACAGTTCCATATTTTGTGAGTAAGGAGTGTTCGAATTCGACTTGAAACACATGATCGCACTTTTAAGTGAACGAATGTTTACATAGTCGAAATGATTCCTTTTTTCGATAAAAATAATTATTTACTGACAGAAGAAAAATCTGTTTTATTTTTCCGAAAAATCAGAAATAAAAATGTTTTTTTCATTATTTACCTTTACAATTTAGCCATAAAAATTATTACCAAATGCAAAAGAAAACAATAAAAAGTATTAAGTTTACACTCAAAATAAATCTTTTTCTATTGTACTCTAAATTAATTTCTACCGAATTTCTCTACAATTCTAAGAAGGCATTTTATTAATAAATTTTTTTGAGTTAAAATTTTAAATATATTAAAAATTAATTTAAAAATGATTTCATGATAATTCAAATATCCTAGTGTCTTGATTTTTATCTGTTTAGATGAAAATCGACTTAATTTTCATAAACAAACCTAATTTAAATATTTTATAGATGAAATGAATGTAGCTGATCATTTTCATAAGCTGGATTCATTAAGAACTGTGTAGTAGACATTTTTTCTACTTTTTTAAAGACATTTCAGTGATAAATAAAAAAGAATAAATTCATATAAATGTTTAAATCTAACAAAGAAATGCCTTGACATGAATATAATGCAAAAAATTCATCGACTTTTTCGATGATGATTTTGGAGATGAAATATTTGAATTTTTTTTCTATTAAAATTTGAAATTTTACCGTTTCTTTGGATTATCGAAATAGGATCTAATTTTGAATAGCCTTTCATGAATTCATTTATGTACAGCCTTTTTATTTCTAAAACAAAAATAATCAAAATTTCAAAAAAGTATACAAAAATTACCTTCCGGATCCAAATCAAAGTCTTTATTGTTAATTTTTTCATTAGTAACAGCAATGAAAATATCATCCTGATAATACATATCAATAGGATTATTAATCTGTAAACAAAAATATTACAAAATATATTTTACTCAGGATCAAATTCCCGTTCAGATCCTAATTAGGATCTTACCAAAATTCATGCCAGGAATCCACTGCTTTTTCTGGAAAATTTTCCTAACCAGAAATCCTTCCAGATTTCTTAGATCTGTCAGATCTTTTAAAAAACATTAGCTATTATTTTAAATTTAAATTTGGATTAAAATTAAAATAATAGCAGAAACCAGGAATAAGATAGTAATGTTAAAAGCCTGATTAGAATCAGAAAGGTTTTTAAATAAAAAATTTTTTTTAATTGTTTAATTATGGCAAAAATAAAAGATAACGATTTAAATTTTATCGTTTACTACTTTTGTGAACACTAGCAGCAGCAAGCATTTTTTCGTATTTTTAAATTCAAAATATTTTAAAAAATTTTAAATGGTTTTTAGGGTCCTACTAAAACACTGATTGTAATATTTGATTTATTTTGCAAAGAAAAAATATTTTTAAATGTCTTGATATATCATTTTGTTTGGATTTTTCTCTATTTTTTGAAAATTTAACTAGTTTTTCCCCAAAATTTTTATTTTCTGTTAAAATTGAATATTTTTATTTTTTTTAAAACTTGACCCCCTACTGACCCCCATTTACCTTGAAGAGAAGAGTCATTTGTTTAAACTATGAAAAACAGAAAATGTTCATGCCCTTCTTGTTTCAAACACTAAATGTTGAAGCATAGTTTTTGTATTGCTTACAAAACCTGTCGGAAGACCAAAAAAGTGCTTTTGTGAAAAAATTGTTTACCTAATTATTTTTACCTGATAGGTGATCAATTTTATAAATAGGTGAACATTTGAAAAAAAAGTAAAATTTAAAAAAAAATCTATTTGAGTTTTCGAATAAAGAATTTTATGTCTTGCGTCTTGTTAAATTAAAAACTTTTATTTTTGACTCCGAGTTTTATGGCTTATTTCCAACAAATTTTGAAAAATTTTTGGATTTCAAAAATAGAATATTTATATTAAAATTTAAATTTGAAACAGCATTCTTATAAATTTGTATTCTAAATTTTTTTTCCTATTTAACTGTTTCTTGTAATATGAATTTTGGAAGGAACAATTAAAAATTGTCTCTTTGGCAAATTATAAATTTAGGTGAACAACTTTTGTTTACCTATCAGAGTAAAAATAATTTGGTGAAAAATTTGTTCACTTAAACCGTGAACATGAATTGTTAACCTAATAGACTAGACCCAATTTTTTTATTGATGAATTCTTTTTTATTTAATTGATAAATAAAATTTTAATTGATAAAAAAAAATTGACGGAAAATCAAAATGTCATAGAGAAATACAATATTCCTATTTGATCAAAGATATCAAAGACGACAACATTTCAATAATATAATTTTTTTTACTATTTAGTTTAATTAATTTATTAATTGTTCTCTATATTATTTTGTTTTGTAAATAAAAAATTTAATATTCCAAATGTTGAATTTTTTTTTAACTGTTGGAATTTCAAATGTTTAAAAAAAAAGATTTTAAAATTTTAATAATATTTTAGACTCAAATGCAGAGAGGGCATCAAAATAGAAGGAATTGTCTAATTCAGTAGAAATATAAAATTAAATGCTTACAGTATAAATCTCTGAGCTTAATTTTTTTTTTACTTTTAAAAAAGATCGACTCTTTATAAAAATATTTTTCCATTATGATTTTCCTGGGTTCATTGACAATAGGTCTTAGTCATTTTCGGATTGTTCTAAAACACGGACCCCTATTTTTTGTCAATTTTCCTAACCCCTTCTTATTTTAACTACAAATAAATATTAATCGAAGATCTTTTGCTGCTTTGGAGGACTCAGCTGCTGGTTTTTGGATTGAAAAAAATCTGCTCTACAGTGAAATGTTTTTTTTAGAAATTTTTAAAAAAACCTCTAACTGACGTTAAAATTACATACAATTTGATTTAAACATAAACCAAACAATAATTTAAACCAAACATTATCTGAAAAAAATAGGGGTCAATACTTAAAATTTTGGGTCAGCAAACCAAAAAAAAGGACTCAGTTAGGGTTTTTTTGCAAATTTTTAAAAAACAGATTTTTTTCAATTCAAAAACCAGCAGCTGAGTCCTTCAAAGCAGCAAAATATCTTCGATTAATATTTATTTGTTGTTGAGATAAGAAGGGGTTAGGAAAATTGACAAAAAATAGGGGTCCGTGTTTTAGAACATTTCGAAGATGATCAGGATTCTAATCAGGAATTGACTTCTGGGCTTCTATGAGGGAAAAAAATTACCAGTAAACCGGATAAATTGAATATTTTTTTGATGCTGTCTACTTTAAAGATATTTTCTATCTCATTTATAATGCTGTCCAAACTGTTGGTATTTCTTTTTGAAAGCAAAACCCTGCAAGCGCGTCTTGGTCTTAATGGTTCGTTTAGCATTATGGTCACCAACTTTGCCTTAAAATAAAGATTTTGTGTTCGTTCTTCATCTAAACTAGCATTGTCCGTATCTGAATTTGATGAATTCAGTCCATTACGAGCATTGACTTTTTTAACTTGAACATGGTTTGCCGAGTTTATTTCTAGTTTGTTGCTCAAAACTTCCATGTTGGGTACAAATTTTGAATTTGTGATGTCAATTTTGTCCAACCTTGGCGCTTTTTTGGCCTGTTCGTCGTCGACTTTGTACGAACTAGTGGTAAAGCCGACCAAATCAAAGAGCATGGATTCAAATTGAGCAAATTTTTCAGCCGAAATTGGATACATAACTTTGTTGCTTTTGTTTGATTTTATTGATTTTATGTTCACAAATTCAGTAATTATATCCGAGTTACTGTATTTTGAATTGCTCGATTTTAAATTTCGTTTCTTGTCTTCTGTTTGAGTTTTATTTTTTTCACTTTCGGTAAATTTTTTGAGAATGTCTTTTTGTTGTAAATCTCGACTTTCATCTTGATTGAGACTCTCTTGGCTTAAACTTCCTGCCAACGCGTGGGATAATGGTGATGAATTTTCGTGATTGTGTTTTATGTTTTCGACTAGCTTTTTTTTATGAGACAGCTCTTCGGCGTCCAGTAATTCGTCCTCTTCGTCCAAATTAGCTGTTTCATTTAACAAATTTGGCCTATCTGCTTGATAAATTTTTCATTCAAATTTTAAATGATTGTCTCAACATACCTGTGTCCAGAATTTCATTCATCTTAAATTGATCTCGATCAAATGGTTAATTTTAAAATAAATTATTTTTTGTTCTGAGTATTTTTTTTTCTATTTAAAAAAATTAACGTTGATTCCATTGCTATGGAAACACTGCTTTTTTACAACATTTACAAAAAATTATTTATTAATTTTTAAAATAATTGCGTGACCAAAGTGAAAAAAAAATTAAAAAATTTTTCTTGTGATATATATTTATTTTAAAGTTTTAATAAGTTTTTTTTATTTAGCATCGCCTTACTGGTTTTATTAAATATTAACAATAGAGTGATGAAGTTAGAATTTTTTTGTCTAAAATAAATTTCAATTAAGTTCAATTAAGTTCAACCGTGAACTACAACGCTGTTTTATTTCATCAACCATTAGGGTTAAGGTTAATTTTGAATCAAACTTTATGACTAAAAACTTAATCTCCTTTTGACTCTTAATTTTCATACATTTTTAATTTTAAGTCAATATTTTCCTTATTTAGTGAAGACAATGAAGCAGGACTTTTCAACAGATATTTTCATTTGCCACTTGAAGAGCCATTTTTCTGGTTCGTCTAAGTATTTGTTAATCTTATTAATCTTTTTTCTTAAAAACATAGAATGTAACCAAATCATCAGCAAAAAGAAGAGAGTTCACTAGTGGTTTTATTTCCTTTAGGAATATCATTGATAAAAATACTTACTGAAAATTATAGTTGCTATTGTAAAATATCGGTCTGGCCAAATAATTATAACCAAGACATGTGAATTGATCAAATTTCACTTTAATGAAGATGCAACAAATGAAATGGTCAGTAGTGTTTTTATTAAATTGCGTCAAATTTGTACTCCAAGTTTGAATAAGAAAAATTTTCAACTCGGTGGCGTGGGTCAAATTATTGAAATAGACGAAAGCATGTATGCAAAAGTCAAGCATTGGCAAGGTAATATAGATAAATACAACTTATTTAATATTTAATTTTCAGGCAAGGATATTATAATAAAAATATAATCTTTTTTCACATTTTATATTGCATGAGTCATGTAACATTACTTTATCTGGTCACATAATAGGTAGGTCATGGAACAAAATAAGTTAGTTGACATCAAATATTATTTGTAAACAGTTGCAGAATGTCTTTGAAAAGATACTAAGAAAAATCGCTTATTAATTTTATTCTTGATAAGCCATTAATATTATTTGAATTTTTAAAAATTCGTAAATTACCGAAACTATAAGAAAAAAATAAAGAAAATTATAAAATCAGCCAGTCAAGAAGAATTACTTACTCAAATACTCGAAAGAGTTGAGGCTGATACATCCAATACTTCTGAAAGCCGATATTTAGTGTTAATTCTTTCTCAATTGTTTATTCAGTGCATCAGCTCTTAACCAAAGACGTTGTTTATTAAATTGGATTGCTTACAATGTCCTTTGATTTTAAAAACACTCAAGCTTTTTTCATATTTGTCGGGTCACAGGGCTATTAAGTAATTTTCAAATTAATAAGCAACTTATAGAATCAAAAATTAAAACCCAGTCAATTAAAATTTGATGCAGCATCAATGAAAAAAAAAAGATTATATCGAATTTTCATCGATGAGCAGTGAGCAAATTCATAATGTTTCATCGATGAAAAATATAAATTTCATCGGATTTTCATATATTTCAATTTATTTTTTTTATCGAATTAAAATAAATTTAAAAGTAATTTATCAATTGCTAATTCTTTAATTTAATTTAATTTATAAAACATTTATGAAAAATATAATAAAATACTCAAGCCTGTTTAAAAAAATTCAAAATTACCTATTAGAAAAAAAATTTTCAAATAAAAAACAAAAAATTAATTTAATTATACTCAGTAAATTAAATATACAATTTTCATTTAAATTAAGAAAAAAAATTTTATAACTAATATTGTTAACATAAATTTTAAAAAATTGTAGTTTATGATTTCTCATCATTTAACAATAATTTTAAAGTTCTATTTTCCGTATTGTACTACTTATTAAAGCTGGCATCGCTCGTCGTGTGGTGCAGCTTTTGGTTAACAGCCTAGGCCATAAAGGGAGTAAAAGCTCTTTTCTACTTTCTTCCATTTCTCTTCAACAAAATTCCAAACAAATTCACTATTGCCTATTGGAAGGCCTAAATATTCTACATTCTCAGTTTAAGGTATTTCAAAACCATTTAAGGTGAAATTTCTCATCATTATAGCTTTACCTTTTTGAAAGACTAAAGCCGCTGATTTCAAAGGATTGAAGTCAATTTTTCACCGCTGCGCATACTTGGAACATTTTTCAAGTAGTTTGACAATGACTAAAGGAGGGTGCTTGGATCACAAGATCATCACAATAACCAATTACGGATAAGTAAGTCCCATAAATTAAGGCACCAAGATTTAGCTCAGTACACACTTAGTCAATAATTCGTTGATGAAAAAATTAAACAAATAAGGAGAAAGAATACCTCCTTGTTTTACACCTTCAGTTGAGTCCAACATATCACCAAGTTCGTTATCATACTTGCGTGTTTAATAGAAATAAGTTCAAAACTAGTCATATGTATTAATGACTGAATTTTTAAATTTTCAAATTTATAAGACAAGCCACTTAAAAGAAAAATTTTGAATTTTTGTGCAAAACTTACTGCTTATTCTCTCGCGTCAAAGTGCCGCCTAAACAAATTCCTGATCCCTGTATTTGCAAGCATGGAATCAGGGTAAAAATAAATAAGAAAAACGGTGAAATTATTAACCGAACAACAATCCTCAAGTCTCTTATTAGCCTTGATGCGGAACTAACCGAATCTATAGATACTTTTACCAAGATTGGCAAAAATATCTGGTTTGTATCGTTCAAAGAAAGTTTTGACTATAAAGTTTTAATTGGAAAATGTTTACCGATTAACGAACACATTGTATAAATCGAAAACGCTGAGGAACCATTAAAAAATGAAAAAATTTTTACGTTCAAATTTTACGGACTTAAACCAAACTTTGACAACTATTTGATTGAAAAACACCTCATTTCTGAGGGTGTCTTGCCAATGGAAATCGTCAATATTTATGATGAATTTATGAGCGACGCGGAATTTCGTCACATCAAAACTGGAACAGTCCGTGCCTAGCTGAAATTCAATGCTGTCCAAAATATAAAATACTATGAAATTGTGAAAAAAATTCCAAAAAATGCGTATATCCAAGTACATCCAAGGACAAGGTTTTGATTGAAAGAGTTGGAGAACCCCGATGTCGCTTTTGCCAGAGTACGGAACATAAAGTAATACACTGCAAACTCAAAGACATAAAATGTGTCAAATGTAATGGACGTGGGCATACTGCACCAGAATGCAACCTAGCAAGACGAATTGCCAAGTCAAACGATGATCATCTATTTGATGATGGTGAAGGAGTAGAAATCTCAGTAGTTGACGAAATTGAACCCCAAATCAACAAAAATACATCCCAGTCTAGTAAGTTGAACAACAAAAACGACCAAAACACACAAATGATGACGAATGTGGACACAAATGGTGACGAAGTTAATTATCAATCACGTCAATTTGGGAATAATTCCCCCTCCAATGAAGATTTCAGCTCAAACGGAATGCCATTACCAAATATTCAAACGCCATTTGGACACACACCTTTGGGACAATTACCTACAATTAATACTCCAAATAAGGCACCTGACCTTTTTAATTCTCCAGCAATTAATTTCCCAATCCGACCTAGCCCAACACGTCGGTTAAGCGCTCCAATGATTTCAAGATTATCAAAGCCGGCTAAGACAAATCGGACTCGAAAGCTTGGCCAAAAGTCCACTCCGGAAAGTGTCACTGGGAAAAAGGCTCGGACTAGCAGGAAAAACAACAAAAACACCAAAAACAAAGAAAACGAAGAAAGTATGGACTTTACGGACAAGGAAATTGAATCAGAAGCCTCAAAACTTCTCAATCTCAGTTCAAGCAAGCCAAATTCTTACTTAATTACTTAATTTCAATTTTTCTTATTAAATCTTATTTACTTATTTATTATATTTTTATTTAATATAAATTTTTATAAAATGTCTAAAAAAAACCTTAAAACGCCTTTTCTTAAAATTGTCCATTGGAACTGCAATTCACTGTCCAACAAAAAAGAGCTTCTTGAGCTTCTAATTATTAAACACCAACCCGACATAGTCATGCTAAATGAAATTAGGTTAGATAAACAAAAAGCAAATAGTTTACTCAATATCAGGGATTATCTGAGCATACACAAATGTAGAAATTCTAGAGGGAGTGGGGTTGCAATATTAATAAAAAATAATGTTGAGTTTAATGAATTGGAAGAACTCGATTCACTAAACTTTGAAATAATTGGAATTAAAGTCCCGGTAAAAATTGGTTCCCTAAGGAAAAACATTAACTTAATATGTATCTACCAGCCACCAAATCATAAAAATCCATTAGACCCTAGTATATTCGAATATATTGAGAAACACTTCGATTACTTCGTAATTAGTGGTGATTTAAACTCGAAGCTAAGTAGTCTAGGTAACAAAACTAATGATAATGGTAAAATTTTGGAAGATATTTTAGAAGACCCACGTTTTCTAATAGTGAATGACGACTGTCCTACCTTTACACTTAGTCATCGTGATTACTCCTCTGTTTTAGACCTCTTCATACTAAGCAGTAATTTAGGCTCACATTTTAATTTTTTTCGGGTAATAGACGATGACTTGCTAAGCGATCATTTTCCTATAGAGCTTGAACTTGGATTTGAGCTACTGAAAATTGAAAGTAATCACAGATCTACTCTCAATTACAGGAAAGCTAACTGGGAAAAATTTAAGAGAAGTCTGGACTCTTGTGTTTTTGACTTGCTGTCAGGTGACATAAATCACATTAACAGTCAAATTTCTACTCAAATACTAGAAGCAACAAATTCTGCAATTCCTATATTTCCACCAAAAAAATTTAAAAAATCACTTCCGGCCTATATAGTAGAGCTAATTTCCAAACGCAAAGTGTTAAAAAAAGTCAAAAACAAGACAAGGTTAACCAGGGCGGAGTGTAATAAGCTTAATAATAAAATCAGATTTGAAATAGAAAAATTCAAAAGCGAGAATTGGGATACAAATCTTAAGTCTCTTGGGCCTAATCCAAACTCTTCCCGTCCTTTTTGGAAAAAAGTTAATTCGTTTAAAAAAAACTCCTCCGGCAATGTTATCCCCAAACTGGTCCTCAATTCAAAAGAGTTTAACACAGATTCCGAAAAAGGTACACTTTTTAAAGAGATTATTGGGGAAACCTTTACTCAAGAAAGAAATGATTCCTTCGACAATGACTTTCGAGACATGGTCGAAGTTTTTGTATCAAATAAGGATTATCTGAAAGGCAATCATTATTTGAATGCCGAAAAGTCTTTTCCTAAAATCACAATTGAAGAGCTTAAAAAAAAGCATTAGAAAACTAAAAGACGAGTCAGCCCCTGGACCTGACAACTTATGTAACCGTATGTTGAAAAATCTCCCCTAACCCGTTCATAATCAGTCTAGCGAGTTTTTTCAACCTCTGTCTAGCTACATCCGAAATCCCAGATGCTTGGAAAACATCTAAAATAACAATGATCCCCAAAAAAAAAGTTAGTTCTGACCCGTCTAAATACCGCCCAATTAGTGTCACTAGCTGTCTTGGAAAAGTTCTTGAAAAGATTATTACAAGTAGGCTTTACAATTTCCTTGAAAACAAGAGTCTTATCTGAAAGGAACAGTCTTGCTTTAGGCAGCATCGACGTACCTCCGACAATTTGGTGTTTTTAACTCAAAAGGTCTCTGAAACTTTAGTTAGAAAGAAAAAAGTATGTTCCCTCTTCTTCGACATCTCTAAGGCGTTTGACAAGATATGTCACAGTGGATTAATCTACAAACTTACCAAAATTGGGGCCCCTCTCTACATTCTGGAGTGGGTGGTTAAATTTTTAAATAAACGAAGTTTTTTTGTGAAAGTAAATAACTTTGTCTCGGATTCAGGTTCCATAGATACTGGAGTTCCCCAGGGTGCAGTCATTAGTCCTTTACTCTTTACTATTTTTATTAATGATATCCTCAAGCAGGACCAAAAAAACCACTCATATTCCTTGTTATTTGCCGATGACCTGGTGGCCTTTTTTGTTTTTAAAAAGTATGGGAACATTACTAATATTTTAAATAACTATCTTAAAAAATTGCAGCTGTGGCTACAAAAATGGAGGCTAAAGATGTCCCAAGAAAAATGTAGCTACATTTTTTACTCTGGTAATCCGTCAAAAAACATTAAGCTAAGTCTAAAACTATTTGGAAAAAAAATACCCTACACTGACTCCCCAGTCTTCCTTGGAATAAAATTTGACCAAAGTCTTTGTTTCAACTCCCAGGTTGAACTCATTCGTTCTAGATGTCATGATCGCGTAAATTTAATTAAAATTTTGTCACACAGATCGTGGAAGTTAAATAAAAAAACCTTAATTAGAGTCTATAATGCACTTATAGGTTCCATTATAGACTATAGTTTTTTCATCTTATCCCGTGTCTCCCAGACAAACATTCAAAAACTGCAAGTAATTCAAAATACATGTTTTAAATCAATCTATCACTTACCTTATGACACACCTTCTATCCAACCTTCTGGCCTTATATGGACACTTTTTTAAAATTTTGAATACCAAAGGCGAATAGTGACTCCTCCTATTTTTTAAATATTTTGTTAGTATCTAACAAAATATGACTTCCGATTGGGGATTTAATAGTCTCATCGTAAAATCAGTGGGTTATTTGATGATGAACTTCGCTAATTCCTCGATGAAACATTATTTTGGTTGTGACTGGGAACCTTTCTATTGAGGAAATGGTGAATTGATGTTCGCCTTAAATCAAGCGTATAAATAATTTTTGAATTGTGATTGAAATTATTATGATCAGTCTACAAAAAAAGCATAAAAAAAACTTGCTTTATTAAATATTTGCTTATTAAAATGATCTTAAAAATTATTTATTATTATTTACAAAAATTATTATTTATAATAATTATTATTTAACAAAAATGTATTTATTAACAAAAATTTCATGGATTATTTTCAATGAAATATACTAATTTTCATCGATTAATCATCGTTTTCTTTGTGACTGGGATGGTTTGTTTCTCAAAAACAAAGAGCGGAAAAAACTTGCAATCGAGAACTAGAGGAAACCTCGTTCAAATGTACAAAATAATCAATGGCTTTGAGAAAATTAATCTAGTGAATGGTATTAAGTCTGCTAAAAGTTTAGCACTATATTTAAGAAGGGAGAATAATATGAGACTTACAAGATTGATATTGAGCGTAAAAACACCATTGACAAACCAAATGAAGAAGTCGTGTGAACGGTTTATTCTCCTAGTAGAACAAAAGTTAGAACAAGATCAATAATTTTGCTAATTTAAGTGAGAGAAAAATTTTTTATTAATATTTATTTATCTAAAATTACAAAATAAAGAATAATTCCAAAAAAATTAATGAAAAAATCATGATCTCCAAAAATAATAATTTTTTTAAAATTTATTTTGCTAGATTGATTAAATTTTTGAAAACCATCTTTTTGAAATGTTTTCCAGGATCAAATGTGATTACAAAATATTTCTAGTTAATTTTTTTAAATATCTTAAGTTGTAATTTGGTGGGAAGAGAATTTTTATCTTCAAGAAAACATATTTATTAGGAACCAATAAATTCTACATTACTGTGAAAATTGGCTTTAAACTAACTTTGGATCAAATGGATAAAACAAATCGGTTCAATATAAAAGGAAAATAAATTTACAAATGTTTCACGAGTATAATCTATTTTTTTGAATTATCATTTTAAATTACTTAATATAAATTCAGTATTTTTAAGTATATTCTCCCATGCAAAATCAATATGACGTTGCTCAGAACTTGATGCGCAAACTGCAAATCGAATAAAATAAACATCATTTATCTTGCTCGGAACCATGTAAATCTTTGCATCTTGGGTAATTTGTTTAAGCAAATTTTCATTTAGCTCATTTGAACCTTTTAGTCTGAAACAAACAAGACCCATTGTGACTTCACCAATAATTTCAAAGCGGTCATCTTTGGCTACCAAAGATTCAAAATATTTTGCCAAAGCAACATGCTAAAAATGGCAAAGTTAACAAAATTTCGTGTTACCAGAATATAAGCTACTTTTCTAATATAACTTTGCAGTCCTTTAACGCCAAAAAGACGCATTACAAACCATAATTTTAACGATCTGAACCGTCTTCCCAAAGGTATTTGCCAATGCTTGATTGATAAATTTAAACTAAATTTAAAAAGTTAATTTTTCTAATACCCTGAAATCCGGTGCTACATTCTGATTTTCGTGTTTTAAATATATAGGATCGACATTAAATGAATCAACCAAATAAGACCGATTTTTGACCCTAGATATTAATAAAATAAAATTAGTGTTTGAGTTGCTAATTTTCAATTACCAAAGAGCAGAACAGTCAAAATTAACTAAAAGCCATTTGTGTGGATTAAAGTTAAACGAGTCAGAGAACTCGACTCCATCTAAATAGGGTCTTAATTCTGGGCAAATGAACGCACTGCCTGCATAAGCTGCATCAATGTGAAGCCACAAATGTTCATCACGACCTTTTATTATTAATAATTAAACTTTTTAAAAATGAAAAAAAATATATACAAATAGGACCAATTTCTTCGACATTATCATATGAACAAATACTTGTAGTTCCTAGAGTAGCACAAACAAAAAATGGAATCAAACCATTTTTTCTATCATCTTCGATTGCTTCAATAAGCTTCAATCCTCTCAAACTGTATTGTTCATCTACTGCAACTTTATGGCATCTAACCGGAGCTAATAATGTCGCCCTCTCAAAAGAACTATGTGCCTTGAAAATCAAAATATTTTATAAGGGATCAAAAAATTTTTTAATTATTTTCAGGAATTTAAAATCTTCTTTATTTCCAAAAGGTTTAACATTTTAAGATTTAAATATATAAATATTAATAGATTAAAAATTTAGAATTAAGAAATTTCATTATAAATGACTAATATTTAATTTTTTACCCAAATTTTATTAGAATTACACCAATTAATAAGAAAAAAATTTAAAAAAATGGCACTTTTTTTTTCAAATTGACACCAAATTAATTAGAAAAATTCCAAAAGTATTCTACCACAAAAAAATCTATTTTTTACCACATTTACTTAAACAAGCCCACTTCTCTTAGTCATGTTAGCTCCACATTTTTCACCGAAAATTTCTTGTTCTCTTATAACTGCCTTATAATGTTTATTAAAGTAGACATCCTAGTTATTTGATTCTATCCTTCCATCAAACGCCTTACTTTAACCACCATCTTGTTTCTTTATGTCCTCCAGGATTTTGATGCTAAATACATTATCATTTTACAAATCATTTAAAAGATAATTTAAGAACTAATAAAATTTTTTTTTGATTCAGTTCAAAATATAAACCGAATTCCCTTTTTTAAGAAGTTGGTACAGATTCGTTATTATGGATTATTATAAGTTCTTTTTAATTCTTTTTCTTTTTCAATTTTATATCTGTTAAATTCTGAGACAATCTCTGCAATCACAGTTCAAAATTCATTTTAATGCCAAAATATTCAATTAAATTGTGGAAATAAATTTAAGATCTGAAAATTCCAGTTCAAATCTTGCTCCAAACTTAGCACTACCAAGAAACAAAAAATAGAAAAAAACTAACATTAACTAAGCTAAATTCCCGAATTAATAAACTAAAAAAATTTTTGTTTAATTTTACTTGTTCTGAACAGTATGCTACTAATTTTGAACGAATTTCACTGTCACTCCAATCTGGATGCTTAGTTTTTACTTCTTGAATTGTTTTATTACGAGCCGACAGAAGAGTAACCAAAACAGATTCACTCGCTGTGCCTTGTATTACGCCTCCTCCTAGACCTTCGGACGAAGCCAAATAAAAGTCTGGGAGGTTGAGTATTTTAGCCAGCCAATCCATCATCAAAACCTCCAATTCGGTGCAAGCCGGAGTAGCAATCTTAAAAAAAAATTAGAAAATATAATTTATTTATCCTTTGGTTACCCATGAAAATCCTATACAAGCGATAGCATCTGATAGAATATCAGCGCAAATTGCCGGGTAGGAATTAGCAGTGGGAAAATAGGCATGAAAATGAGGACTGTGCCAATGTGTTACTCCAGGCATAATCACACGTTCAATATCGCCCACTAGGTCTTCCCATTTGTCCGGTTCTTCAGGGGCTGTAGATGGTATCAGGTTTTTCAAATAACCAGGTTTCACATTTGGTAAAACTTGCCTGTTCTCAATATTTTCCAAGTAATCAGCGACCAGATCGATCATTTCTTTGCCTCTAATTCGAAACTCTTTAGAATCCATGTTAAATCTAAATTAATTAAAAAAAAACACTTTTGAAATTATGAATTAAAATTTTTTGAAACTAAAGGTTTTTAGAGATTCGGCTAGATAAGATAAGAATATTTTATTCATTCTTGGTTAGATAAAAAGCTTGTTTTAGGTCTCGTGCAAAAGTATGACTTTGAAAAATGTCTTTAAAAAATGGGTATTATTGAAAGGAAAAATTTTTCTCTCTTGAGAATCATTTAATTTAAGTACCGAAAAAAATCATCAATTATGTCATTTTGCTTTTAAATACCAATTTATAAAACAAAGATTAAGTTTAATATATTTAAAATGATTCCTAGAAATGATTTATTGTATTTATTTGAAATTATTTTTTTTCGTCATGATTTTACTTAAGCTTCATTGACGTTTCCGACACAAATCAAAAAAAGTCAGAGACTGCAAGAAATTCTCATTTGCTTAATGATTTAATTAATATGAAAATAAGTTTTATAAAAAGAAGCCGTATAGTTAATTAAAAATTTTTTAACAACATGTTCAAAACCCATCAAGTTATTTATCTGAAATAAGATCACTCAATAAATGCTTATATACTGATAATATGATGTCTAGATTTGATATAATAACACTATAGTAATTTTATTTAAATAAAAAGATTTATTCATATTCTGAGGAGATTTTTTTACTTAAAAATATTAATTAGTTTGTCTTAAAATTATTCAAAACTAAAGACAAACATTAATATTTGAATCTTTTAAATAAAAAAAATTGAAAATTTCCATAATTCAAAAAAGTCAACATTTTATAATAATTCTCTATTTATTAAGAGATCGAAAAATTTTACACTAGAATAAATTGTTTTTTTAGGAAAAATCAATTCAAATTATAAAAAAATATTTAATATCAAATCCCTTGCTTTTTCCATCTAAATCTTTCAAAATTGTTGATTAAAAAATTAAAAAATATTTTAAACAGAGTCAAAAATTTTATTTTCCATTAAAATTAATTGAAACTTATTTCTTTAGTCAAAATCAACTTTTAATGTCTAGAATGAGTATGCCGAAAATAAAGCTTACATAAAACAAACCAATATCCAAAGTCAGTTATATAAAACATCCGATTCCATGACTTTCACAGATCATTTTAGAATTATATGCTAGAAGTAAAAGTTCTAGCGATTAAAATTGATTTGATTCATTCTATTTTTCTGACATACTAACTGTTCGTCTCGATATCTTCACAAAGGGTCATACCTCTGACAGTCATATTGAATTTTAATTTGGTAATACTTTTTTTCATATTGATTGCTTAATAAGAATAATTTCTTGTGTTTTTTTAAAGAAAATAAATAAAAAAATTTTGAAACAGTTTTTTGACATATTTTTCAAAGCAAAAATAGAACTTCTTAATTTTAATTTCGGAATATTTTATTTCCAAAGAAAACAGCATAAAATTCTATGGCATTTTGAATTTTGGAACAAAGAACAAAAACAAAAATTTTAAAATGAAATAAATTTTTGACTAAAAGTCTAAAAATTGTTCTGCAAAATTTATCAGCTGATACAAACTTTGTACGACCCAAATTTAATCTCTGCAATTACTCAGCAATCAAATTTTATTTATTTTCAAATAAATTTAGTACTTTGCAGACTTGCAGAGATTTCGCAGTGACTAAATTTGGGCGGTGCAAAGTTTGTCATCAGCGAAAAGAAGAGAGTATTCATTATTTGTTTTGTCCTTTCTTGGTATATCGTTAATAAAAATACTTAAAAGGAGGGGGCTAATTACTGAGCCTTGGCTTTGATTGGGAAATCATTGCTTTTTTGTCCATTCACATTTACACAAAATGATCTTGAGTTTAGAAAAGATCTGTTCCAAGAAATTAAGTACTTTGGCAATGGCATTTTGATCATTTTGTACACAAGCCCCTCATGCCAGACTCTGTCAAATGCTTTTGATTTATCAAAAAAAAGACAACACATTTTTTTTTTCCTGTTAAACGATTCAGTTATTTTTTGAATAAGGAAAAAGAGATTGTCCGCTGTGCGTCTATGTTTTCGGAATCCTGATTGCTCTTGAATGAGTAAAAAATTTCTCTCAATGTAATTGTAAAGCCTTGTATAAATAATGCGTTCAAGTAATTTGCCAAGACAACTTGTCAAACTAATAGGGCGATAGTTCGACGGATCCTTTGTTTGTTGAGCTTTTTTTGGTATCATTGTAACTTGTGCTTTTTTCCAGTTATATGGTATTTGGCTAGTTGTTAAACTCTGATTGAAGAGGTTTAAAATGTCATAAAGAGTTGACTCAGGCAGATTTTTGAGCATTAAATTGTGAATAAAGTCAGGACCAGATGCTGAATTTTCTTTAATTTTATTAATTGCAAGTATTATTTCAGTAATGGTGATGGATTCGAAAAGATTTTTCTCGTTTTTTTCAGAAAAAAAATTTGAAATTTCATAGTCGACTTCGTATTCCGTGGTTGAGTTTATTAGGTCAGGATTTGGAGTAAACGTTGAAGCCAGTAGCTCACCAAAAAGCTGTCCTTTTTCTTCATCTGATTTGTAAAAAATTTTATTTAAAACTAAAGTTGGTATCATGTTTGAACTTTTTTTTTTTCGAAACTTATTGATCTTGCGCCAGAACGGCCTAGTTGACAAAGGATTTTTACCCATTTTTTCGATGAAATTGAAAGTCACTTGTAAGTTGATTGAATTGTGTTTTTAAGAGCGGACATTGAGTTTTTTTAAATTTTCTCCTTACTTTCCTACGTAATTTTATTACGGTAACAATGTCATGTGGTAGTGTTGATTTATACGATTTGTTTGATTGTTTTGGGATGCTTTTTCAGCTGCTTCAAGGATATTTTTAGTAATGAATTCATTTAGTTCATTGATAGTTGAAGGTAGTTGTTTTTGATTAGAGCTCAAAATTTCTCTAAAGCTGTTCCAATAGGCTTTTTTAAAGTCAAGTTTGTCTTGCGCTTGTATGTCCATTGTAAAGTGTTCCACTGAGAGGCATGTCCGAATTGGATAGTGATCACTTGTCATGTCATCGTTGTTTAGGACTTTGAAGTCAGTAATTTTGTCTAAGAGTGAAGAAGGTGCAAGAAAAAGGTCTAGAATTTCAAAGTACTGCCTGTTAAAAATATTGAAAGTTGGTGACTTATCATTGATTACTGAAAAATTGAGCTCATTTAAAACTCTTTCAAGTACTTGACCATTTTCATTTTCTCCAATACATCCAATTTGTTTTGTTTTCGAATTGAGGTCTCCGCCAATTATAAATTTAGTGCATTTTTTTGAAATTTTTGAGAAAAGTTCGAAAAGAAGAACTTTATTATGAGGGTTGCATAGGCTGAAAATGAAAAAAGGACAGTCTTTTAGCTTTATTTGAACACACAAGAGTTCAAGTGAAAAATTATCAAATGAGGAGTCTATAGAAAATTCGATACCATTCTTAATTAAGATTGCAACCCCGCCACCTCTCTTATCTCGAGGTTTAGCAATCGATTGATAATTTTTGAAGTCTAAGTAAAAATTGGACTGGGTCGAGTCAATTTTTATTTCATTAAGCAAAAGTATGTCAGGGGATTCCTTAGATAAAAAATGTTCCAATAGTTCAGTCTTACTGGGTAAATGATTCCAGTTCCAATGGATAATTACTAACCTGTCATTTGAAGTGGATTTTATTTTTTTGTTCATTTTATTATCGTTTAAAAAAAAAGAAAAAAAATAACTAATTCATCGAGTTTCGTTTCGATTTTGGACATGATTCTGATCGGAATTCGTAATTGAGTCATTCGAAATAAAGCTCTCAAATGCGTCCTCTTCTTCTTCGCGACTTGTCAACTGTTTTTTCGGTTGGTTTATCGATTCGCTTTCTGATTGACGTTTGGGACGGTTTTTTGTAAAAACTGGAGTGTGATTTGTTTTCGGATTTGATTTGTTCTGACTAGTGACCTGAGACTGGTCGTCACTCGGTTTTTGACAAAAAAAATTTTCTAGGACTGGGGTGTTAAGACTGGTGTCACTTGATGCTGATTTCTGTTCCATATTACAATTTTCGGAAACTTCTGGAGTTTTTAGAGATGTAGTGTAGGACTCAATATTTGTTGAAGGTTCAGTTTCATCAGATTCATTGATATATAGATCACTATAGTCAATTTTACTTCGCTCGAGTGATTTTAACTTTTCAGCCAAAGAACATTTTTGGGTTAAGTGTCCTTTTTGTTGACATTTGGCACAACTTGACTGTTTGAGTGGGCACTTTGCAATGTTGTGCCCGTCATCATTACAAAAGTAACACTTTGGCTTTTATCCAGCTATATTAAAAACACATTTTAACCCATACATAACTGTTGGTCCAGATAAACGTTGAACTATTGGATCGGCATTTTTTGGAAAAGAGATTTTAACTCGTTTGACTCCGTTTTTAATGGTGCTGTCTTTGTATGTTTCCTCCGAAATGTTTTCAATCTTGAGTCCATCGATTTTCAAAACGTTGAAAAAGTTGTGAAGTAATTGGGTGTTGAAATTTGTGGGTAAAAAATGAATTCGGAATGTTCAATATTTTCTTGGATCTATAACTTTGTTGGCGTCTTCGAGTTTGAATTCGTGATCGTTTAATTTAACTGGACATTCGAACAGATGGTTGAGTTTTAGCGTGGAATTGAATTCGATTATCCAAAATTTGTTTGAAGAAAAATTGTATATCGATGTGATTTGATTTTTTCGGAATCGACTTTAGACTTGGTCAAGTAATTCGAGGATAACTTGGTGGTTAACTGGTTTATCAAGCTTCTTGAGGTTCAGTTTCAGCGAATTTTTAAAATTCCATCGTGGAATTTCCTCTTTGTTGGTCGAAATCGCACGCGACATTACCAACTCGAAATTTATGTTAATTTTTTTCTTTCAGCTATTATCAAATGGTAATAGCTAATATCGGCTGATATGAGGAAAGCTTAAAAAAATGACATTTAATGATATCAGATGATATGATGCGAAAAGTTAATTTCCGGCACTGTAAATAAAATAAATTTACAAATTGTAAAAAAAATTCAAATTAGAATAAAAGAAAAATGTTTTCTTTTATTTGATCATTAATTTTTCCCTGTTAATTAAAATTGATTTTTATTTATTGAATTAAGTGAATCATATTTTGTTCCATGTTGTTTCACTATGAGTCATAGTTTAAAAAGCTCAATTTCATCAATTTGAATTTATAAAAAAAGAATTATTTTGGTATTTTTGGAAGGTTTGAATTTTTGATTTTCTAACAAATTTAGCTTTTTGCAGACTTGCAGCAATATATAGACTAAATTGAGTGGTACAAAGTTTGAATCAGCTTAAACATTTTGCAGACAATTTATAGGCCGAAAGAAAAAAGTAACTTCAAGTTTTAATTTTTATTTATTTTGTTGCGAAATATACAATGTCTTATTTTTCTTGGTAAAAAAATATAAATTTTCAAGTAAATAATGATCTGACTTGAACTGGTTGAGAATTTGGAAATGTGAAGTTTAAATTATCACTTAAAATAAATTTCTAAAATTAAAAAAAACTTATATAACTTTTAATTCTTATTAATTGAGTAAATTTAAAAATTTGCATATTTCTTTATTAATTTCACAATTCGCTCATACAAGCATTCTTTTGCGTTGGTAGCAAGCAAAAAATCCAAATGATCCCAATCCATGATCTCATAATCATCCACTATGTTAGGAAGAGAATTTCTGATAAATTCAACATCAATCGGATCAGCCAACCAGTCATTTTTGGCCCAATACAGCGCTGTTGGGACGCGTAGTTTTGTAATGTCGTATAAAGGTGGACTACTTTGGTTATACCTTTGTTTGTTTTGTGCCGGTCCATAATCATACATTTGAAATTTTCCTGAGATAACAGCCTGACTAAAATGTGCCAAATTTTTAACACTTGTTCCAGCTGGCTCGTGAGTAAAGTAAACAGCAATTCTCGATTGGTTCATGTATTTGGAAGGTCCGCATAGCAGAAACAAAATATTGGCACAAAAAATTCTGTCTGTTAGCTTTAAATTGCATAGTTTATCAGCAAGCCAGTTCATTTTGGTTGATGAAGGCAAAAAGTCTCGCCTTCCGAAAAGTTTAAACCAAACATTCTGATTTGAATAGGTGCCCATATTGGCTATATATCGAATGGGACTTTTGATATGTTTAACTTTGCTCACAGGTCCCAGAGCCACAAATAATTTAATCTTTTCTGCTAGAGCCAAGTTAGCTCCGAATTCTGCCAAACCTATCAATGTCCCCTGGCTATGACCCACATAGATTAAGTCTTTTTGAAGTGTTTTTTCTAAGACGTAATCGATTAAAGCTGACAAGTCGTATTTGGCCATGTCACTCCAAGAAAAATCCCAAAATTCGCTCTGGTTACTCCTTAGATGCTTGTGTCTAAGGCCATATTTGTTGCCTCTCATGTTTCCTAGCCATACGTCATATCCTGCATCGGATAAAATAAACCCCAGACTCTGTTCTGGAAAATTTATAACCCAAGCGGATGAAGCATCCAATAAACCATGCTGAAGAAGCACGACTTTTTTTGGGGTGTTTTTTTTTACTTCATCACGCGAATACGGTATCCGATTTATTGATAGTATGTATCCATCTTTGGTCAACACATCATGTTCTTCGCATGGATAGCCTTTACTTTTTATAAGAGTTGTAGTGTTTATATATTCATCAATATCAGACTTGGAAAATTTTTGTCCATTTGATTCGTTTGAATTTGAAAATAGAAATATAATGAGTATTTTTAGAATGTTTTTAAACATGGCCAAATATTTTGTATTTTTTAGATTTTATTCAAATAAGTATATAATAACATTTTAGCAATTCTAATTTTAGCTACACAATTATTATATGACACTTTGGTCTTTTAATACTATTTCTAAATAAAATTGCTCTGTTTCTAATTTTTGATTAGAATTTTATAATAAAAAAAATCAAAAAATTTATTCCATTTTAATTAAAATAAAGAATTTAATTCGATTTTTTGCAATTATTTTGAATTTAATTTGTATTTTGCTGAAGCACAAATTGGATACATTTGAAAAATTCGTAGATTTGCCTTGATCCAGTGGAAATTAGATTGTTAACTAGCTGAGAACTGGCAGCCAAGTTAGGGCCAATGGCAGAAGTAGTAGGTGACTTTGTCGGGTATTGAGAACTGGACGTAGAGTGTTTTTTCAAACTGCGACCAATTCCTTGAATAATTGAATTCTAGCAAACAAAAATTAAATATTTTTTAGTAAAAAAATTATAAAAGATATGATTAAAAATACAATATTTGAAAGAAACACTATTACACAATGAATATTAATTTACTTAAGTTGATTAGATTATTTTTCAACTACGCATTCTAATTTAATTAAAACATTTTCTATTGTAGATTGAAAATAAAGTCGCAAATTTTACTTTTTTTTTTTCTTTATTTTGACATTAAGATAATTATACTATAAGTAGCATTATGGTAAAACTTTTTTTTTTTTTTGGAATTTTTAACGTTAATTAAAATTAAGTTAATTTAGCCTAAGATTAACTTATAGCTCCTTAAGAATGGCTTTAAGAGAATTAACTTATTACATCTTTGTATTTGTTTAAAATATAGTTTTTACAAATACAACCAGGTATGCATTTTTTTGGCATCATTTTTTATTAACCAAATGTAAAATTTATACGAGTCTTGTTCATTCATCATGCAGAGACAGATTAAGTATTGTAAAAATTCTTTATCATTAATCTTAAATATAAAGCAAAAAAAAGAATGAAAAGATTCATCTATTGACAACTACAACAAAAAGCCATTATTGTCCTTTTAGTTAAAAAAAAATTATATAAGTTAAAATGGAACCATAAATGTTCTTTCTGTCCTTTTAAGAGGCTTATTCAATTCTCACTAAAGAAAGGAGGTCTTTTTTTGCACTTTTTGCCTTCTTTCTGCTAAAAAGAATGTTCTTTTTGTACTCTTTAGAAATTATTTTAGATCTTAGCCTAGAGTAGACGTCCTTTTATCCTTTTTGTCTCAATTAAAAAATTAACCTTTTTGACTAGAAAGACATAAAAAGTATGAGTAAAAAAGAACATTCTTTTTAACTATAGAAAGAAGAAAAGGATAATAAGGATGTCTACTCTAGACTAAGGCTAAAAATAAATTCCAAAAAGAATATTCTTTCTGTAAGGGAGTAAATATAAGGGTCCGTTGTCAATAGCTCAAAAAAATTACGAATATTTAAATACACTCTAATTTGATTCTTATGAATTAGTTCTATAGACAATTGATGACTCAAATCTCTTTTCCTTTATGAAAAATTTATTATTAAACTTTTAGCTTATTTGTCGAAATTTAAATTTTTCAAAATATCCAGAAAAAAAAATTAACTCTTATTTGGTTTTTTTTCTAACATTTTTTAATAATCTAAAAAAAATCTCATCAAAAATGAAAAAGTTATTATTCTCTAAAAAAGTAAAATAGAATAACTCACAATTTCTGAATTCAATTCTCTCTTTAACATTTTTCTATCTCTTGGCAAAATTGTGCCTTGTCTTTCGCATAGAACTATTTGTGAGAGCAAAAAATTTAGACTTTTTTCAAGGACACAAACGATCAGTGATCTTTGTTTAAAAGTTAAAAAAAAAAAAAAACATTTCAAGATACAAACTTATTTGGCAATTTGGTCTCGATGCTGACCTCTTCACCTATAATTGAGACACTTTTTTTCGGCGAAGTATTCACAGATGAAGACCCGGAGTTTATTAAGTCTTGTAATCTCTTATTTGGTGTTAGATTAGATGATAAGATGCTTGTATTTTTTAAATGTGTGGTATTGAGCACCGAAGTATTGCTTAAGATATCATGTCTATGCAATAGTTTTAGCAAATAATCCACAAGCCAGAGAATACTTCCAAAAGACAGAGGAGTATGAGCGTCGAATGCAGATGGTGGTGATATTTGGGAAGTCAACAATATTTTGTATTCGTCCAATTTTAAGGAATAATTTTGGTCCGCGAAATTTGGCGAAAAGTTGAACAATCCATCCAAATTTAAAGATATGATAGTAAAAAGCATGTTCTGAATATTGACCAAGTCGTCTGAGCTTAATTTTGTCAACGAGTTTTGATGCCATCCAACTGTTGAATGATGATGCATGTGTTTCATGGACATTATTCTGACATGAGACAATTTCATTATGCATAATTGAACAATCGAAGTAAAAATTCGCTTTAAAATAAAAATTAAAAAAATTTTCCTTTTGATTTTATTAAAAATTTACTTGAAGACAATTTGTCGAATTTTGGATGTTAAGAATTAGTTCTTTTGAATAAAAACTGATCTGGGACAAATATCTTGAGAAAGCTCGGATAATGTCGAGTAAATCAGTATCTAATGAATGATCCAATTTTGAGACAATTTCACCTATTGTTTCAAAATAAGAGCCGAAAAACAAAATGGAGTCCTTCAAGTATTTGTATTTTAGCTTCTCGAGCAGAACAGTTTGAATGCTTATATACAATTTTAAAATACTCTTCCAATTTGATGAATATTTATTTGATTCATCATGCTAAATAATAAATGGACAAAATTTAATAAAAATCAATATAATTTCAATTTTAGATCCTTCATTGAAAAAAAATAAAAAATTAAAGTTAAAAATCGTAAAACTTATTAAAAATAAGAGAAACTGTTTTTGATCGTTTTGAAAAGAAAACAGCTCCTTTTTGGTGAATGGCACCGAAATTCTATTTTTTAATTTTTTCAGTTAACACATTCAATGTATCATCTAAATCGAGTCACTGCAAAAAATTTTTGAAGAATTAAAGAATTTTTTTGAAAGAATAATCAGATCAAATAATCTTTTTTGAAGTAAAAAATTTAAGTGCTTTGCTAAAAATTTGTATTCTTTAAACAAATAAATAAAAGGAATATTTTTATTGAATTATTTGTACCATAGATTGGTAAAAGCTGTTTAAATTTGGAAACAGATTAATAAAGTTTTTACCACATAACAATTTTAATTTTAGTTTAATTTGATCTAACAATATCTTTTATAGACCCCTTTCAGTTCCTTAAAATTTCTTTCTTACCAAATTCTGTAAATAATGTCTGTTGACTCTAAAAACTTTCTTGTATTTTTGTAATTTTCCTTGAATAGCGCATTAGGCTGCCTCTTAGTAGGTTATTTTTTTCATCATTTCATACTTAAAATAGTTCAAATAATTTGACATGTTCCTTGAGTGTAAAGTAAAAAAATCGAAAATAAATAAAAAATTAATCAATTTGCTCAATTTTGAAGTTTTTTTTTGTAAAACAAAATTTTAATTTTTTGTGGTATTTCTTTTTAAGTGTTAATAACTTCATACTTTTTAAGCTGATATAAATTTTATACAGAATTTTTCAAAAAAAAATTGAATTCAAAAAAGTTAAAACCTTTAATAAAATGAGTCTTCTGTGTTTTGTGGCCAGAAAAATGTTAAAATTTATATATGATAAATTTTGATATGATAAATAGAAATGAAATAAAGACCAGACCTAAAATTTTTTAAAATTCTAAAATTACCGAAATTAGAGATGAATATTCAAAAATTTTGGATGTGAGCAAACAAGTTCTTGTATTAAAGTCCGATTTTGCCAATGACTCAGCTTGTTTGTCCGAAAATGTAAAAAACAAATCGAAAATTGAGTAGACGACATCATAATTTTTGTGGTCATAGACACATTTTTCTAATACAACATACAAACATTGCATGATACAGGACTCAGCGAGCTCATTTTGCCAATAATTTTCCGAAAAACTATTCACAATAAACTTCACTAGGTTGTTATTTACAACAAATGTCAAGTTAGTGTCCCGAGTCAGTTTCGGATAAGAGCTATCCTCAAGATTATTTATTGATTTGGAAAAAATTCTACAGCAACTGTGAACCATCTTCTTCAGCAGACTCTCATTTTGTTCCATAAAGCCAACAGTTTCAGTGCTATCCAAGCCAATTAAATGTGACAAACAAGTCTGAATTGAGTTTATAATTGCTGGAAAATAGTTGAATTCATCGGCTATTAATTTTTCAAGCATATAAATGAGGTCCTTTATCAATTGTTTTGAAGTTTTTAAATTATCTAAATCTTGGATTGATATGATCAATATCATCAAAGTATTTGTGATCGAGTGAAACTCTTTTACCACTTGGTTCGATTGTTTTAGAGTTATAAAATTAGATTCAGCTGCCAAATTTACATTCATTTTTTTGCAGGGATTCAGAAAAAAGTCTGCTTTATTGTGAGATAGAAGCTCTTGAAAACTTTGTTGTTCCTGTTCGAGCTGAGTCAAATTTTTGTTCAAATCAGACAAATGCCTTATTATATGATGTAATGATTGCACCAAATTGCTCAATATGATATCAAGATTAAAATTTTGGATACTTAAATTTTGGTGGAAAAAATTCACTTTTTGGTCGTCGCATTTTTTGTTTTCGCTTAAAAATTTATTAACTATTCTGGATGATTTGTTCAAGAGTAATAGAAGCATAGTGATCGAGTCCAGTATTGATTTAGACTTGAGGTTTTTTTTCGAGTCGACCATTTGAGGGTCTTTACTGGGCTTGAGCTCATTTGAATTCATAATTGACATGTTTGGCTGTATTTTTTTATTCTCAGTATAGACCAACACTTCCGCGTTTCTTATCAACATTTCTGACAGCATGAAAAGCTCCTGTTTTAACTGAATGACATAAAAATCTAGCCATTTTTCCACCAAACTTTTGCCAACCACTTCTTCTCTAAATTTTTTTGCCAACTCGGACGAGCTTAACTCAAAACTTCTAAAAAAAAAGATAAAGTACTAGAGATTTAAATAATTTTTTTTCCATTCTAATCTTACTTTTGATAAATAAGCTCATATAATTCATAAGAAAATATCTTGAAAGCAAATGATATAATCTGAATATTTTTGTCCAAGAAAAATTCTTCGAATTCAGAGAAATTGCGTGAAGAATTCAAAAATTTTGTGTTAAAATATTTTCGGTAGTCTACGGAATAAAAGACTTCAGTGTTTTCATCTGATTTGGAGTTTGTGTTACTTTTAATGATATTTAAAGAAGAAATTAGCGTGGACCAAAACTCGTTTTTTTGTCGACAATAGTTCATAAAGTTTAGTCTTTTGACAGACCAAATTGTGTAGAAAACACCAAATACCGAGGCCAATGTCTCATAGAACTCTTTATTTTCACTATCAGATTTTTTTATTCCAGAGATTAAACAAAACAATTCCCGTAAAACGCTTTGGTTTCCTTCAACAAATGTTTCCTCTTTATTTTTTTGGTCAGATTTTATGTCAGCCAAAGTCTGAAAAAATCCGGGTTGATACTCGATCAGGGAGCATAGAAATTCGCACAAACTGGCGATTATTCTACCACTTTCTTGGCTCTTTATTTTTTCGATTATGTTCAGATGTATCTGATGTGTGTATGGTCCTATCAAAGAGCCGAATAGACGTGGTGTTAATTGGGATATTTTCTTAAAAACAGAGAACAAGAGGCAATCTAAAGTTTGATTAGATTTATAGATGAAAATTTTGGTCAATAAATGGAACCAATTGGTGTCGTTTTTGTTATCTGTAATTGTCGAATTAATCAGATTTTTGTTCAAATAGGGATTTGACTGAGACATTAAAAGATTTAGTTGAAGCAAAAATTGGTTATTTTTGCTGATAACTTCATTAGATTGTGCATTTTCCTTGTTTAAGAGAGAGAAGTTGGATGAACCAGATTGACTTTGCTGGCAAATTGCTTTTATAAGCAAAAAATATAAAAGTGACTGGTTAATTGAGATTTTTTTTTGTTCTTTTTCATCCTTGACACCTTCTGGTATGACCATCAGTCGATTTATTAAAGATATACTTTGTATCAAAATGTTGTCTATTTTTTTGATATCGCTTATAAAGTTTATATCTTGGCTACATTCGTAAACTGTGTAAATCAAGTTTAATAATGATTCGCTACATTCCGTATTCAAAATAACAACTTCACAAAATTGGTCCAAATTTACCGAACTTTAAAAAAAGAAAGCAACTTTAATTGATTTTCACTTTAAAAAAATTTTTTTCATTATTTTTCAAATCTTAAAAATTTACTTAAGTGACTCAAAGTTATCTTTGAAAAAATTAGGTTTAAAAAGAGTTTAGATTTTACAATAGAAAGATTGATTTTTCTAAATTTAATAATAATTTTTTCAGAAAAAAATAAATATTTTGAACTTAAAATAAATAAAATTTCTTTTATTCGAAATTTTATCTATTATTCAGAATTTAATTAGTCAAATAAAACTCCTATTTTTTTTTATTAAAGATATTAGCAGATAAATAAAAATATAATATTAAAATAAATAAATTGTAAATTTAATGAATTCTTTTTGGTTTATTTTATGATTAAGATTTTTGTAAATAATAAAAATAAATTTTTTTATAAATCAAGTTCCGACGCCAAGGCTCTTAAATTTTTTGCAATCTTTGTTTTTACAGCAATTTGCGTAAAATATGATAAATTTATGATTTTTACTTTTGTAAACTTACAATTTTTTATATAAATGGTTTTTAAAAAACAAAAAGCGGAAAATCACTTTAGTTAAAGTTAGTTGATATTTTTATAATAGAAAATTAGGATTTCGTTTTCGGTGGTTTTTCGAATCCCGCTTCAAGGCTTTCCAAAAGTAATTAACTAAATTTAATAAAAGAAAACAAAGAAGGGGTCTACCCGGTTATGTTATCAACTGATAACATATTTTGTTATCAAACTGGTCACCTCCGGTTATGTTATCATGTTGATTACAAAAAACGTTATCAAGGAAAAATGTTACCAAAAAAATTTTAAAAATTAAATTCTAATAATTTAGTTATCATTACAAAAATTATTTAAAAAAAAATTTCGTTATCAAAAATAATATAAAATGTAAAAATTAGTCTAATTTTTTTTATGAGCCGGGGACTTATGCAATTTAAAGCCACGAGAGCCTTCCATATATTTCCCGCAATCAGGACATGGTGTTGGATTTCTCTTATGACTTAAACTTTACTTAAAAAATTTTACTATTTCAAATGTTCAAATTTAGTTAACTTTATTATTATATTTAAAATATTATGTTTTCATTAAACTTATTATGTTATCATGGTTGGTAAAATTTTTCCTTGATAATATTTTTTGTTATCAACATGATAACAAAACTGGAGGTGACCAGTTTGATAACAAAATATGTTATCAGTTGATCCCAAAAAAGAATAAAATATAAAATAAAATTCAGATAATTATCATTACCATTAATAATTTTATTAAGGTTTAATAAGATACCGAAATACTTGTTGATATATTCTAAGAAGAACAGAAACTAAATCTGAAACAAAAAATGCAAAAGAAGTTTAAGTAATTCATGATAGAAATTAGGACCTTTGATGTTAATGAGCCTGAAGGCTTCAAAATTTTTAATCTAACTTTGTTTTTAATGTTCAGTAGTGTTTTTTAGTATTAAAAAATTGAACATTTAATTTTATGTAAACATTACCTTTCGGAATGAAGTGAGGCAAAGTTGCGCATGAAATCCGAATGCGCAAATGACGGTTCAGTGCTTGTGTTCAGCACTGTGTGCAGTAGGTTCAAGCAAACAATAGACAAATCTATATTTAAATTTATATGGGCGTTATTCCATTTGTTTATTTGAGGAAAAACGTAAACCAAAACAGCACATAGCGGACTCATATATTCCAAATTATTACCACTTTCCTTTACCAAGCATTCAATTAATTTAAAATAGTTAATAATCAATTCGTAGTCCTCAGATTTAAACAAATAAACTATTTTAAAAGACGATTTGACCAAATTTACTCTATTAGTAAACAATTCTTCCAAACTTAACTTGTTATTTTTTAGACCAACCAACCCATTAGTTTGCATTAATCGTATTAATTTATCATAAACCAAGGATCCAATGTTGGTAAAAAACTCCAACAACTTTGATATAATGCGATACGAATCAGCCGATTCTAGATTCATCAAATTTGTAAACAAAACAAAGCATGAGCTCACATAGGCTTCCATGTATTTGGTATATGTGCCAAAGGCATATACATTTATCAAGTCCTCTATGTCAAAAAAATGCTTAAACAAAGAATCGATAAATTGAATTATTGATAGAGTGTAATTTTCAGCAATTATATTATTTTGACTTATTTCATGATTTATTTTATTTAGATAGGCTTGAATTAATTCAAAACAGCTATAGTTGATGGACCAGTTTACTGCTTGATTCTGGAGGATCATTCTGTGTGCGATGTTCGAATTGTGGCTTGATAAATGACTTATTAGTGAGCCCTTGAGTCCAGATGGCAGTTGAATGCAATCAAAAATTCGCCTTGTTTTTACCAGCTGTATTTGCTCGCCCCCTGAGACATAGTCATCGGGATTCAAGTTTTCCAAATACTCACAATATTGGTCCATTCGGCTCAAGTATTCAAAGACCTGCTGACACAATTCGCGGTTTGTTTTGGCAATCAGTGAGAAGAAAGTCAGAGATAAATCGAAGCTGATCGGAAATGTTTCTAATACATAGAAAATAAGAATGGTTATATTGTCCCGATCTGGCTGATTGCACAATTTCCACAAGTGTTCACAAATAATCTCATTTTTGTGCATACAATAAAAGGTAATTTCATATAAAGATTTGAAATTTTCTCCCAACGAATTCTCATCAAATGAATGAAACAAGCCATTGAGGAGTTCGTACACAGCTTGTTTTACATACCAAACTAGATCCTTGTTTTTGAAGACTTCCGATGCTAGTAGATCGAGAATGTAGGTGAACACGTTTTCTTTGATTGCCAGAGAAAACATTCGGTTTGTTAATGATTTGAATTCAGCTGTGAATATCTTTGACATGTCTGGATCGATGGAAAGGTTGTAGAGTAAAGTAGACCATGTTAAAACTAAAGGAGAAACTTTTTGACTGCAGCCGTAAGATTGAATGAACTCATTTAAATCATTTTTGAGTTGTAATATTTTGGTCTTTTCATCAAATGGAACAATGTCAGGTTGTTTTGCCAAACTCAAACCAGTTATCTTATCTAATTGCATCAATTTTATTAGAATAAAAGAGTGGAGGTTGATAATTTGATCGATTAGTGGTGCAAAATGCGCAATTGTTTGAATAGCAGAATTGTTCAAATACTTTACAATTGAACTTATGTTGAATTCTTTCAAAATTTCTTGAAATTTAGCAAAGTTAAGATTGATTGTATTTGTCAAAATAAAAATTGTTTCTAGAACTAGCTCTAATTCTTTGAGCGACTGTAAAATTTTTTTTTCCTGGAATGTTTCAGTCTTTAAAATAAAAATTTAAATTAAAAAAAATTGGCTTTTAGAAATTTATTTTAAATACAAAAAAATAGTCGGGAAGATTTCAATCTAAAAGGACTGGGAATTCAGTGAGGTACTACGGTAAATCTCTCATGGTTCGATGAAAATGCAGTGGTGCTACGATTACTTTACGTAAATTCATATTTGTAAATTTTTGTAAATTTATAGGAATTTACGTAAAATAACGAAAAAATCAAAATCGCCAATAGTAGAAATTGATTGTTCAGAATATTTCGTAGATTTGAGAGAATTCTTTATTTTTTTTTCAAATTAATAGATATTTGGTAATATTTTAATTATTTTTATTAATTTATTCTTATATTAAAAAAATTAAAAAGTTTTTAGCAATTGATTTTTAATTTTGGCGATATTGATTTTTACGTTAAAATACTGTAATTGTAGCACCAATGTATGTGTCCTTAATACAAAAAGCTAAATTGTCTGAATAAATGAGATAATTAAAGATATGCATTAATAATATAAAAAATAATCAGATTTTTTTCTAAAGAGGCTGTGATATCTTTAAATTGTTTATGAATTTTTTATTAGAGACTTGTTAAAGCTTTAGCAATTAATTTTTTTAAATTAAACCAGACAGCTTAAAAGTCAAGTCAATCTAAGGCATTGATGGAACTGACTTGACTTTTAAAAGACTTTAAAATGACTTTTTTTTATGACTTTTGCTCAAGTCTGTTTAGGATATAATTAAGAATCAAAATAATTTTTTACCTAATTCATTCCCAATTCAATTAAAAAAGAAAAATTAATGAAAAATTATTTAAAAAATTTTAAAATTATTAATTTTTATTAGATTCAAATAAACAAACTGAAGAAAACTCACCAACAATGTTCTGAAAGCCTTGAGGAATAGGAAAATTTAGAAAATGCATACTCGAATGAATTTAAGGCTTCCTTAATACTAAGTTGGTCAAAAGTCTTTGACTCTATTTTTCTAAATTTCAAAGTCAAATAATTGACTTTTACCAAAATTGATTTAATTAATTGGATTTTATAGGTAACCTTTTATTTTTTTATCAAAATCAAAATTCATAAATAATGTGTCTTTTTTATTAAAATTAAATTTTACGTAAATAATGATGTATTGATCATAACTAGCTTTTTAAAATGACTAAGTTGTTGATTTTTTTTTGTTTCCAAATAATTTAAGATATAATTTAAATTTTTAAACTATATATTTAAAAATTATTAAAGATCTTAATATTCTCTTACTTCATTGATTAGTCTAAATATTCAAGTGATAAATTTAAAATTTTGATCTATAAGCACAATTTAGTGAAAAAAGTCTGCAAAATCTGCAACATATAAATGCAAAAAATTGTAATAGATCAAAATCTAAATATTATTTTAAAAATCTTTTAAAATTTAGAATTTTTTAAGCAAATATTAGGACACCTACAACGTAAAATTTTTACTGAAAAATTTGTTATTTAAATGTTTGGGAATTCAAAAAATTGTAATCAATCATGATTTAAATTTAAGAAAAATAATCAACTTACGTTGGTGAAATCAAAATTTGTGGCAAAGAAACTTTTAATTTCTTTACAAACCGATCCATAGTCTGATAAATTCTAAAAATATTATTTTTGATTAATAAAATTAAATTTTTTAAAGCATCATGAATTTGGAATAATAAAACAGAAGAGAATGCTTGGAAAATTTGGATCCCACTGAACTGATACAATTGACAGAAATGTTGGTCTTTTAGAAAAAAAAATTGGGTTTTTTAATTTTTATTCTGTTTTATTTTTCCAAAATTCACAATACCGATTTTTGACTTATCATTTTATTTACCGATCTATAAATCGTGTCTAGATCATCTTTGTTAAATAGATCCATCAAAATCGACTAGAATAAATTTTGTTTAATTCAAATTTAAGTTAAAAAAATCAGAGTTGCTCAAAAGTCAAAGTCAAAATGAAAAGTCAGATCTGAATTAGGAGATAATATCGTCATCAATTTCTGATAAAAATGAATGCGAAGAAGCAGAGGTACTAGGGTAAATTAATAAGCAAGACACTAAAAGTCATTTAGGATATTTCGCTCACTCGTTACAGTTTGATATTAAAAAAGTTTGATAAAAAATGTCAAAATGTTAAGGTAAAGAAATTTCACAAGTCAAAGTTGACTTTGACCAACTCTGAAAAATTGGATTTTTACCATGTTAGGCAATTCATTTCTTTTCTCACTAGACTTCAAGTAGCTTTTTTCAGCTATACTGTTAACTATCATTTTGATAATATTCTGAAATGAGTACCGTTCGCGGTAATAAAAATTCACAAACTAGAATAAAATAAAGTTATTTTATACTTAAGATTATAAATTTTTTATTTACTTGCAAAAAATGAGCACTAAAAAGTTCGTCAACATGCAATTTCTATATAAAGACGAGATGAAATCAATGAAGTATTGATATTTTTCTAAAATATACCTCTAGTAGGTCACTTGAAATATGAAAGCGATTAAAGCTAGAGTCCAGATACAAGAGATAATTATTCGCACATGACTCTTCATCAAGGTTCTAAATTAATTTTGAATAATTATATTTGAAGAAAAGTTTTTTAATAATTACTAAATAGCTCGATATTTTTTTCACAAGCTCAATCTCATTTTTGTTTAATTTTGGATGATCTTTTCTATTACCTTGATTAATTTTGTAATATTGGTTAAGAGGCAATAAGAATGCTTCTTTTAGCTCCTCAACTTTGTCGCTAACTTGACCCTTTATAAACAATCATAAAAATTTATTCGTTTTTAAATTCAAAATTTTTACTGAGTCGAACATAGGGTAGTTCAAGTTTGACCAAATAGAGAACATTTTAGTTTCAAGACTACGCTTTAGCAATTACACTTAAAATTCAAAAATAGAAAATAATTTTTTTTTTAAATTTCATTCAAATTATTTGATCATGCTTTATAAAATGTCTTAATTTTATTTTTATGCATTTATTAAGTATATTTTTAAATAAAAGCAAAAAATGAATAACCAGATAAACTCACCAGCAGGTTACTATCAACAGGGTAGCATGCATCCGGGACAACCACCACAACAAGTAATGATTCAATCTCAAAATGTTCAACCCCAAAATCCAATTGCGTCTTCTACCATAATGTCCGGTCAGTCAAGCGATCAATTTAATCCAGATCCTGAAATAGTCAATGATGGACTGATTGATCCTATTCAAAAATCAAAGCTAATGATGGATCAACTAAAAATTTCTTTACGAGTATAATATTTAGATTCATCTATTAAAATTTTAATTTCAATCTAAGGCATTGATGGAACAACTTGTTATTGCTCTGAATCCCCCAAGTGAAACCAGGTATTTTTAGATTATTTAAATGCATTGGACTTTGTTCTAAATTGGAGTTTTAGCCCCTTTCAGACAGAGAATCATTATCAACTTTTGGGAAAGCATATTGAAAAATTTAACCGAGCTTGCGATCTGTTGACCGTAAACTTAAAGGTTGCATGTGAGTCGCAAGAAATTTCTAATGAATTAAAGAATTTTAGTAGATATTACGCTCATATTAGTCAAATTGATGCCAATAGACTCGAGAATCCATTTATCAACTCGATAAATATACACATGCAAAGAATTGGAGAGTTCCAAAATTTGATTTTGCAGTACTTGGCTCCAAAAAACTCAAATCAAACAGAAAACTAATTTATTAAAAAAAAAACTATTAAATAGAATCGTAAAAATAAATCTTCTAATATCAATGAAATTGAAAATTTAATATCAGAAATTGTATAATAAACCCTTTTAATTGCCTTTATTTCTTAATCTTCACAGATAAAATTGAAAATTTTCGACTTTTTCTTAAAAAAATGTCTTTATGATTATGCTTTTATTTGTTTTATGAATTGAATTTTTTTTCATTTCTTTAATCATAAACTTTTGATTCCATGTTTTCTCCTGATTTTTAATTGAGCTTCAATTTATCATTCTAGAGTCATGTACGTGAAACAAACGATTATGTTTGCACATACTTAACAAATAACTTAGAGTTAATATTTAAAAAAGTTTATTTAAATTATTTTATAGATTAATGAATTAAAGAGTTGTTTTTATTTTTTTATTTAAATTTTTAATTTAATTTTAATGCTACAATTATACACTAGCTACCTTTCTCACAAATTTTAATTTTTAAAATTTTTCAAAGCTTTTTACAGAGATAATAGTTAGGATTATTTATGAAAAAACTTAAATGCTATAAATTTAAATTTAATTTGAGCTAAAGTTAAAATAAAATTAAAGTTATTCACACAGCTAAATTATAATTTAATTCAAATATTTCTAGATTGGAAATAAACAAAAATCTTTTTTTCTTCTTGGTGATTATTTTTATCTATTTTAAATTAGATCAATATAAAAAAAAACTAATTAATTTATTCTTAGTTAATTTAATTCAATTAAGAAAAAGAATTCTAAAATTTTAAATTTATTTAAATTACATTTTAAGATTTTTAATTTTAATTTTTAAAAAATGTTTAATAAATAAAGTTTAATCGTCACTTCAATCTTTTTTTTTAAGTTTAAACTTAACAATCTATATATGTGAAAAGTTGCTCTTAAGTCTCTAGAGGTTATTGCACACGTCAATCTTTTTTTAGATTTTAACAAAATTATTTTTAGTCATTTTATTAACAGGCCTTTAAAATTTATGGGATTTAGAACAATATTTGGCACTGTTGATTGAGCATATTTTTTGATGCATTATTGTGTTTTTATTTTTAAAATTAATAAATAAATGGCATCTTTTCAATATAATACAATGATAAGAATATTTAATCAAAAATGGCATGAACGTTTTCAATCATGTTTGACCAATTTGATTGCCGTGATTTTCGACAAAATTATATTTCTTTTAAGATGATACATTTTTATTAAAAGCAGTTTTCTTGAGTTTTTTTTTAGAATCGTAAATATTTGTATTTAAACATTTTCACTGCTTTTTGGTCACAAAATATACATTATAAACATAACTTAAGTTAGAATTAGGCCACAATATTGACAACGACCCATTTTTTAGAGTTTTTAAATTTTTCTATGAAAGGTTGAACTTTCGAATCATGTATAATTTTATCATTTTAAATTACAGTTTTAAAAGTTTATTTTTACGAAAAAAAAATATGTGTATATTAGTTTTGATTATTTTCATTCCTAATTTATTCAATAAATACAAAATTGATTTAATCATTCGAATTTCCCCTTTTTAAGTAATTTTCTAATTAGTGAAATGAACTTTGAAAGGTATTTACGAGGAAAAGAAAACTAAAAGTTGAATTGGAAGCAAAACAAGACGTTTCAGAATTTCATTATTCATTGACTTCACAAAACTGTCCAAATAATATTACTCAACTAAAATGGTAAAAATCATTGAAAAAAAAACGAGTTGAAACTTACAAATTCTTTTTTAAATAATTTATTTTAAAAAAGTGGTTGAAAAAGACGATGTTTGTGTTGTAGTTCTCTAAATAACAACATCATCTTCTCACTTAAAGAACAGTTTATTTTGATTTAAAATATTACAAATACATGTTTAGTTTATTATATAAAAGCACTAGGTTGTATGAGGCCTTGCTTCAGAGCAACCTTGAGAGTTAATCTTTTAATGTTATAATTGTAATTATAGAAGTGGCCAAAAACTTAATTGAATAAATTATTTACTAAGAAGAATTTCTTTTATTTATTTTAAACAGTTATTTAAACAGTTGGTCAAATCACTAAATTAAAAAAATTGTTTTTTCTCTTTTTTTGACAATTTTATGAGTAGTAGTAGTAGTAGTAGTAGTTCTCTTGTTTTGCCCATTTACAAACAATTCATTGTCTATAGTTGATTTGAAACTGTTGATTGATTTAGAACTGACACTGTCCTGTGACAGATCGCTCCATTTTGACACTACTCGATTTGTGAGGAAATTGTATCTGTATGAGCAGCGTTTGGTCAATTCTCTTGTAAGCCTCATATTATTCTCCTTTCTTAAATATAGTGCTTTTAGCAGAATTTATACCATTCACTAGATTAATTTTCTCAAAGCCATTGATTAATTTGTACATTTGAATAAGGTATCCTCTAGTTCTACGATCTTCCAGACTTAAAAGTCCCAAGGTTTTTAGTTTATCCTCATATGAAACGTTCCTCAGCGATTTGACCAATTTTATTGCTCTTCTTTACACATTTTCCAAAATTAATATGTCATAATATATAAAATATTTACTTAGAAAAATTTCTTTTATTTAATTTAAATATCTAAAGTGTAGTGCCGAATAAGTTAGTTTATTACATTTGGTTAAATCGCTAAATTAAAAAAATTGTTTTTTTATTTTCTTTTAAAAATTTTATGATTACTCTGTGCAAAAACAATGCCAGATTTTGAAATATTTTAGGTTTTTTTTTAAAGCCTTTAGATTCTACCTTTTTCCATGATGATTCAATTTAGTTTAATTGTTGCAATGGCAAAAAATTGCCATTCTTTGAAAAATTTCAAAAAAATGTTTTTTTTTTTTTTTTTTGCATTTAATATATTACCGTTTAATATCTAAATTTACGTAATATGTCGTAAATTTAGGTAAAAATGGTTAATATGTTTATCAACAAAAAAATATTTATTAATAAAATCTAAAATAAAAAATTTACACTTTTATTTCAAGAAAAAAAATATGATTTATTACGCTAGTCAAACAATGAAGTGTAGGTATTTGATTGAAACAACAACGAAAAAACAATTTCAAATTAGTTTTACAAATACAATTGCAACTTTTTGTATGGTGTGCGAAAATTAGTCTCCATTTTATTCAAACACGTATGCTCGATCTCTAAACACCGCCCAGTTCATAAATTAAAATCCAACTACTGAACAGAATTGAGAAATCCCAACGAAACAAAGAGAGGAGGGAGCATGCTAATTTTCTTACGAGAGGAGCTAGCTATTTTTCTATTATTTTAATCAAATCCAATAACCGTGCGTGAAACCTAATTGTTAAGCATTGGCAAGTTTGCATAGGAACCAGCCTAGAAGAGCTAAGCATATTATGTAGAATAGAAAAATTTTGCAGCTAAATAAACACCACTGCTAAATTAATAATTCCGTAATGTATGCTAATTTATTATAAAAAAATTCGGGCTTGTAATTTAGAAGCGTGAGTCGACTTTATGTGTTCAAGTATTTCTGAGCAGAGCTTGTTTTAAAAAGAAAATATAATTTCTCGATCTGTGTTAAAAATCAAGGAATAATAATTAAAAGTATACGAAACGTTTTGTTATTATGCCTCTTCTACTGTACTATTATATGTTCTCGTTACCCGAAAAAGTCTTTGCTAATCAGTGTGAGTGAATGAGAGAGTTAAATTAGAATGTGACTAGACTAGAGTATTGGGTTAGACAATTATTGTCAATACACTCTCCTCCATGTCAAGTCAAAGGTCTTATCATAATTTGCAATCATTTGATCACTCGCTCGCTACTGGCTTTAGACGGAGCTAGGAGGGTGGCCTTGACTCGTGAGTTCGATTCAATTGAACCACCTCTTGATTCTATTTTTTTGTTTTAAAATTTCACAGTCGGCGAGGAGAGGGAGGCAGCACTCTCAGGACCCCATCGTTTAGGACTCCATGACTTAACTTGATTCTAATTAACTTTTTTTTGATTTATTTTTAGAACTCACTTCCGATCCTAACTAATCTGATATCTAGCTCTACCACTCACAACCAAAAGTAAGTCTTAATTTTAATTTAAAAAAGTTTAAAATTGTATTTTTTTTCCCATTTTCTCACATTACACCTGGTTTATTATTTTTTTTTCATCAAGGTCATTCATAAATGTGTGAGAAAATTTTTTTTTCGTTTACCATAATTGTTGAATGGAATATTTTATTACTTTCTTTTTTAATAAGTAAAAGAAAAAGGAAAAGAATTGATTCTAGATAAAAATTACAGCCAATTTTCGGAAGGTTTTGATGGCCACAATTTTTACTTCAGGAATGTAAGGATTTCAATCTTATTAGTTTAGAGAAAAGATGGATTTAAGTACTGCCTTTTTTAATTTGGAGAAAATTTATTTTTTTAAATTTTTCAGAGTGAACCAAAAAAATGAAATGATAAATTATCGTTTCAATTTTTTTTCTCATATTTCAATATGTTTGAGAAAAAGGTGCTTTTTTGCCATTTATTTACAGTTAAAAAAATTGATTCCCATTTCTTTTTTTAAAGAAAAAAAGGAAATTATAGTTTTGTCACTTTTCCAAAGGTTTTGGTGGACATAATTTTTACATATTGAGGCTATTTAATAATGGTATAATATTAAGCCATCATTGATTAAATCGTCTTTTAAAAAAAAATTTGTGTCATTTAAAAATTAAACGGAGTCTTGGTTTAGGGTATGTTGAAGATTAGAGAGCTATTAGCTAGAATCAAAATTAATAATTTAACTTTTAAAAAATTAAGAGCTTTAATTTAACTATCCATAAGACGATTTTATTTATTATTAACAATTTAATTATTGAGATAACGGATTATAATGCATTCTTAAATTACTTAATAATAAAACTTTCACACAAAAGAAGGCAAGTTGAAGTTGAAGATCAATTAAAAATATCATTTCAATTCAAAACTCGTTATTTTAAAAAATTCATTTTAATTTTATTTTTTATAAAATAAAAAATTTAATGTGCCATTTTTGACGTATTAAGTAAATAAAAATAAAACTATTGGAAAAAAAATATAAGCTTAAAGATATTTAAATTGATCATCAGCTTTGCTAAAAGTACTGCTTTATTATTTTTGAATTAAATTTCATTTTTTTAATTTTTTGACTGTGAACCAAAAGAATGAAATGTTTTTTTTTTATTATTTTTTGTTTAATTTTTTTTTCAAATTTCAATATGTCTGAGAAAATGTGTTTTTTTTACCATTTATTTACAGTTAGAATTTTTATTTTCTATTTAAGCATAAGAACACTAAAGGAAACTAATTTTTCTATTCTAGACATAACTTACATTTACATTTTCTATAATTTTTACTTTAAAAAAAATAATATTTAAACTATAAAAGTAATTTTTTCTTTGATTCAAGTTTCAAGTTTTGAAATATTTTTTTTAAAATCTTTAGGACCCAGAAACAAACTTGAAGAGCAAACGCAAAGCTCAATTGAGTCAAGAAATTTTAGTAAAAAAAAGAAAAAGTTTGGAATTCTTTTCGATTGTACAAAATTGGTTTTGGAAACACTAAAAAAATGTACAAATTAGTACAAAAGAATTCTAGGCCCTTAAAAAACTCTGCAATTAATTGCGTATTTTAATCAAATGTTTTATGATGGTGCACATTACATACAGAACATTGGAGAGTTTTTGTAGAGCCTAGAATTCGTCGGTTCAAATTTTTACTTTTTTCAAAATTACTTTTGAACAACCTGAAAAGAATTATAAAGTTTTTCCTTTTTGTACTAAAATTTCTCAATACCCTATGTTCCCCTTTTGCTCTTCTAATTTTTCCTACAACGGAGCACTGGTGTCTCACTGGCACTGAAAGGATTAACATGTTAAAATCAATACCTTTACGCTAACTTGAATTCTTGGCTTTTTGACTTTACATCAATTTACAGAGAAAAAAAAATTATTTAACATTTTTTATTTGTAACAAAGATTAAAATTTAATTTAATATCTAACTAAAAATAAAATATCGGACATTTTTCCTCCACAAATCCATCGACTCACTTTTTTTTTTTTTAATTTTTTGTCCGCGATTTATTCAAAAAAAAAATACAATAAATTAACAAAAAATTAATTTTTTTTAAATTTTTTGAAAAAGAAAAAAAATGAATGCAAAAAAAAATATTTTCCAGGTTCGATACTTTTGTCACTTAATTTGCCTCATTTGAACAACTAAAATTCATTTAGATTTCAAAAATATGATTTGAAAAAATTATATTATTGAGTTAAAAAAAAATTAATTAAATTTAATAATTCAAAAAAAAAAAAAAAAAGTAAATTATTTAAAAATGAACGTCCAACAATCAACACACCAGTCTGTTCAAACCGGTCAGCCAATTTATCTATCTTCAGACAGCTCACAAAAATCCCAAATAATCCCAATGGGCAATCAGGGCCAAAACATGGTGTACACAAGCCCACAACTAGTACAATCGAACTCGAACGGCTACTATCTAATCCAGCCGCAGCAATCATGCAACCAGGCACCTGCCCTGGCGGCATCCAACACAACGCCGTCAACGAGCAGCTCACAGCCAAAGCCCACCACCAACAACAGCCATCAGCCCATAATCTTTCAAAACCAGAAAATTCAGCAGAACAGTCCGCGCATAATCATCCAACAGCCGTCTTCGGGTCAAGTGATCCTACCTCAACAGCACAGCCAAAACGGGCCTATATTCCTCAACATAAACAACAGGATCGTGCCTGTGCAATCCGTCAACATCAAACAAAACACGCCGACTCCTAGCCACAATCAGTCGAGTCCACAGTTCGTCATTTTGTCCAATCCGAGTGCAAACAGTGGTCAGAGTGCGAGCCTGGCCGGCGACATTACCGAAAAAATGAAACAACTCGAACAAATTCAGTCACAGCTGAAACAGTATCAGCAAAAAATTTTGCACTACACCAGCCAGGGCCAGCAGCAGCATTCGCAGCAAGGGCAGACGACTCCTACAGTGGTGACTCAGGCGCAGATCCAGGCCGTGCTGAGCAACGACGAGCAGCTACAATTGCAAAAATTGATCGCTACCAAAAAGAGTGTAGAGGCCGAAATTCAGCAGCTGAAACAAAAACTGATGAGTGCGGACACTGGCGGACAAGCACAGGCCCAGTCCAAGCTCCAACTCTTGCAACAAGTGACCCAAAAATTGAACGCTCTGCGCGCCAGCAAAACTGTCACCGTGGACGCTAGCACCGGCCAGCAGCAATTGGTGCTCACCCACGAAGAATTCGACCAGATGAAAAAGTTAATCGACCTTCAGAGCTCGCTTCAAAACGAGCTCAAAAGCGAGCCTAAGCCGAGCAGTCAGTCGCCCCAGCCTCAAATAACCACCACCATCAACCTGAACGAGCTGAATCTAAACGAAAAGCTCAAGCTAAACGACTTGATTAAGAATCAAATCGAACAAATAAAACAAAACATGTCGTCACAGAGCAACAAGGACACGCTGCCCCAGCTCAAAGAGAAGTACATTTTGTTGATAAAAAAACAGGCCGAGCTGCAGTCGTTGATCGACAAGGAGAAGGAGTCGGGTGCCAGACAAACGCCGGTCAAAATCCGCAATGTGATCGGCCAGGGCCAAATGATCAAGAGCCAAGTGGCCACACCGTTGCGCACTCTAGTCATCAACAACAAGGACAACACGGCCACCAGTTCGATGAGCGCATCGCCTAGTCTCTCCACTGGTCCCATTATTAGTCTGCAGCAGGCGATCGCTTTAAAAAAGCAGAACTTTGCCCATCTTGAGCTCAAGTGTCTTAATTTCGAGGAGTTGGCCCAAAATGGAGTGATCACCAAAGAAAGTGGCGAGCTGACGGTCAATTTGCTCAAACAGCTCGATGAGAGGATTAGTCAGGTGATTAACAGGGAGCAGCTGGAGTCGTTTCAAAAGAATCAAGTTAAATTGGTGAGGAAGTACTTGGAGCAGCAGCATTTGGCCAAACAGAATATCAAAAATTGTATCAATGAGCAATTGGCCAAAGATCAAAAGCTTGCCACTGAGCCCGACTATAAGACTCCGTTTAACGACAGAACTGATGCCATCAAACGATTGTCTCGCTATCATGTGTTTCAAAAGACCTATTTTGAGCCGAGTCAGGACGACTCGAACAAATGTAAGTGTTTTTTTTTTTTTTTTTAATTGTTTATTTACAAATAATAAAAAAAATAGATAGTTTTGTTGCTCAATATTTGAATAATTTTTTTTAAATTAAAATTTAATATCTACAAATATTAAGAGATATGTGTTCGAATAAAAAAAACACATTTGAAAATTTAATTTGATCAAAAAAGAAATCGAAAATAGTATATTAAGCTTATTAAAATTTTGAAATCGAAGACGAAATGGGAAAATTTTCTTTGTTTGCCTTTCGAAAACGAATGAAAAGAATCTTTTTTCTGAGAAGATTCCAAGATGTATAAATCTTTCTTTCCTAATTGTTGCATTGTTAACTTCCATTCAAGAATTCCAATACAAATTCTTGATGCAATCATGGATTTTATACTACAGATATTTCTGTAAGCTTTAAAAGATAAAACAATGTTTTTTTTTTGTTTTTTTTTTTATTTGTTTTCTGTACCGAGCTAATGCTTCTTCAGAATAAATATAAAAAAACAAAAAAAAAAAGGAATTAAAAAAAAAAGGCTAAATAAATCAAAATAAAATTAAAAACGATATTTGAAGTAACTAGAGGTGAGACATATTTAAATATTAGATAGTTCAGGAAAAAAAAAGAAATTACTAAGTAGAAATTACACAATAGAGTTGGATATTCGATATATCTTGATTCGAAACCTTCTCTATATTCTTCCACCAGTCTGACGACCAATGGAACAGAATGACTCAATCCTGTCCTGACATATCTCTCACTCAACTCAAAAAGTCGATTTGAGACAGTTAGTAGATTTAGTTTATTAAAGGCCTCTTGGTGAATTGGAGGGGGTATCATATTTTAGCTTCAAAATATATCGGATTTCTGAATTTTGAATAACTTGAATTTTTTTGATCTTAGTTTCTGAGAATGAATTTATTTATTTGTTTTCTGTACCGAGCAAAAGCTCCTTCAGATTAAAAAAAAAAAATCAAAATAAAATAAAGTTAAATAAGATAGAATAAAAATTTAAAAAAATAAAATGTAATAAAATGGTTTAAAATAGAGGAAAATTAATGAAATTGAACTAGAGAGTTAAAGGATGCATATTTTTAAAAAATTGATTGTTCAGGAAAAAAAGAAGAAATTGTAAGGTAGCAATTACACAATGGAGTTGGGTATTCAATATATCTCGATTCGAAACCTTCTTTGTATTCTTTCACCAGTCTTTCAACCAATGGAATAGAATGATTCAGTCCTGTCCCAACATATCTCTCACTCAACTCACAAAGCCGATTTGAGACTGTTAGTAATTTAAGTTTATTAAAAGCCTCATGATGCAACATGTTGGAAGGAGTATCATATTTTAACTTGAGGATAGCTCTGACTGCTGTATTCTGAATTGCTTGTAGTTTTTTGATATTGTTTTCTGAAAATGAATTCAAGCAAGGAAAAGAATAGTCTAAAATCGATCCGACTAAAGATTTATATAAATTTCCTAGTGTGTTCTGATTAAGATCCTATTTTTTATTTGACAATATCTTAATAATATTTAACCTTTTATTGCGGCGTTCTTTGATTTCGTCTACCAGTACATTAAAGTTTAATGTAAACAAGGAATTTTTTAAACAAGATTGATCCTATTAAAGGTTATGTTTTATTTAGCAGTCCAATTTAAATAGTGTTGGCAATCGATTCAATAATCGACTAATTATATTTAGTCAACTAATAAATAATTTAATCATTAATAAATAATTTATATTTAAATTAAAGCTAAATAAGCAAAAAGTATATTTTCCGACAACATTGCTCAGAACTAATCACCAAATTTCCTCAATTTTTGTTCTGAAACAAAAATCTTTTTTCGAGTGCCAAGTTAGTCTATCTAATAGTTGACTAAAAATAATTCAATCGATTTAATAATCGACTGAAAAAAAATTAGTTGATTTTTGAATTTTATCAATCGATCGGAGTCGATTACCAACATTAAATTTAAAGAAAAAAGATAATAACTATTTGTCGATAAATTGATTATTTCTAATCAAGTTGTATGCTAACCTAGAATTGAAAAATAAAATTTTCAAATTTTTAACCACCTAATTCAAAATTATTTAAGTAGCGGTGACAGAATTTTGATATTTAAATAAAATAAATTTACAAATTGTAAAAAATATAATTGATTGTAAAGAATAGATCATGGAAGCAAAAAATGAATAAATCTTAATATCTTATTTTATCATTAATATTCTCTTGAAGCATATTTTGTTTCAAGTTGTTTCATCATCAAAGTTTAAAATGCTAAATTTTATCAATTTAAATCAATGAAAATTAATTTTTATTTTTGTGATTTTTGTAAGGTTTGAATCAAAATTCACAATTCTCTCAGAATGCTCAGATTATTTATTTTATTTTAAAAATAAATAATAATTTTTTTTTTTACTTTATTTTTTTTAATCTAACTATTTAAATACTATTCAAAATAAATATTCCTAGCTCGGTACAGAAAACAAATAAAAAAATAATAAATATTCAATTTCTGAATGATTTTTTTTATATAAGAAAAAATTGTACGGGAGAATTGAAAAAATTAAATTTGTTCTTTTTAAACTTTTTTTTTAAATTCTTTCTGGTAGAATTGATTTAAAAAACTTAAATTTGATTTTATATCATTTGAATACGAGTTGGTTGACTTTAACTTAGGAGATTTAGGTTTCATTAAGGAAAAGAATTTTGAAACAAAAAAAAATAAAAAAAAAGTATACTATACTTGAAATAATTTTCTTAAAATTAAAATTTAAAATTTAGATTTTTTTATGTTAGAATGTTTCATATTTCATTTCAATACAATTTATTACTGTCTAACTAAAATTTAATGAAAAAAATTATTATTATTTTTAAATATACTTGGTTTACGATTTCATTAAACTTCAAATTTATTACAAATAAGATAAATTACATTTTAAATTTTAAGTTTCTACAGATTTTGAAAATTTAAATTTTTTATTAAATTTTACAATTATTATGAACTTAAACTTTTACAATATTATGCTAAAATAAGCAAGTTTGAACGAAATTACGAAAGTTAAACTGTTAACGCTAGATATTGTAAAATTCAAAAATTCTGCAATTAAATTGCAGAGTTGAACTAAATACTTTTTAATGACGTGCATTTTACTGCAAAATTGCAGAGTTTTTGCAGAGCATTATCTAGTATTTAGCATTTTTTGCATTAGTTAGCATTTTGCATAGAGATTTAATCAAATACCATTCAAAAGTTATAAAAAAATACATTTTGATCCTTAACTTCAAGATGCCGGAACATGCATTCATGTTACATCAATTATCAAGAGCTGATAATGATCTGAGATTCACTAAGCACGAAAATATTGAAATTTAATTTTTGCTAAATTTTCACAGTTAAGCAGACATAGGTAGTTGAAAAGAAAATTTATGCTTCATAATATTCTATTCACACAAACATTTTAAAGCTATTGAGAAAAAGTTAGTAGACTTCTAATCATATTTGCCTAATCTTTTATACTGAATTTCACAAAACCAAGAAAAAAAATCAAAAAAATTTTTTTTTCAAATCTTATTTAAAAATTTTTGCAAGAATTCAAAATAGATTCATATAAAATTCATAAATTTTAAAGAATTTTAATCATTTTGTAAAATTATTTTTTAAATAAAATCAAAATTTTATTTATGGAAATTTAACAATGTATGGAAGTTGATACAAATTTTAATTTATTTTAATGTTTGAGATAATTTAGAAAATTAATTTAATTTTTTCAATGTTTTTTTCGAATTATTAAAATATAAAATAATAAAGTGTTGTAAAATTCAATAACAAATCGAACAAAAAATCTTCCTTTTTTGCTAAATAAAAATAAAAATAATAAAATACATTTAGAAAATACAGCAACAAACTTAGTTGCACTTTTTTGCCTGTAATAAAATCTTTGTTTTGTTCTTTTTTTAGTAAATCAAATCAATAATGAATTTCAATCTTATTGTTGTTTTATTTTTGTCATTTTTAACTTGAGAAAAATCATTTTAGTTAAAAAGGTGCACAAAGCTGCAGTATTATTTAAAATTTATTTATTGTCTTTAATCTAAAAAGAAATTATAAAGATAAAATAACTAATATCAAAAAAAAAAAATTTAATCAACAGAAAAATTAGCTTCTATTTTGATCAATTATTTTAAAAATTGCATATAAATTTAATTAAAAAATTTAACGAATTTTTAAAGCCTTTTTATCACGTTTAAAATTCTTTATTTTTTTGAAGTTTTAATTTCATAAGAACAAAAAAATTAGTTTAAAAGAGGAAGATAGTTTTATTGTTTGAAAAATATCTAAAAATTTCCATTTTAGTTGACGAATGCTTTGAACAAGTGTCAGATAGGCTGCTGCGGATAGCAGACGCGATGAAAAAGCGCTTCAACTTGCTTCAGTTGAGATCAATGCAAAAAGAAGTGTCATCTTCGGAAGAAACCCTTTTGCTTAAATTGTACGTGGACGACTTGAAGCAAGATCTTGACAATGCAAAACAAGAGATTAAAGACAAAAATCACGAGCAAAAAACTCAAATTCAAGCGAAGCCTTTAGTCCAGGTGATCAAGAGCGATTCGCCTCAGACAATAAGAAATTTGATCAAGATGAATCAGACTTCTTCGGAAGCGATCCCAAGCTCATTTAGCCTGAAACGAGTCCTGAAAAGCGAAGATGAGGAAAAATCACCCAAAGTTCAAAAAACCGACTCGGTTTCTTTCATCGGCACTGAAAAATCCGAATCGAACACATCCCTAAATCAACTGTCATCCTCGACCTATCCGTCATCATCGTCCAGCTCATTCAACACAAAAACAGAGCCTAAACAGATAAACGAAGACTTTGATGAGACTTTCACCAACACCAACTTTGATGATTTTGATAATGAGAATTCAGATGACTCCGACTACGATCAATACGAAACTTTTCGTCCCCTAAATTCCAATCAGAACGTGCTCGACATCAATGAAGAGAACTCGTCTTCGGGTTTGAACACTTTGTCAAATTTTGACGACTTCATCATCAACGAAGACGATTTGCCCATGTCGAGCATTTTGGATTTTTGAAAGGTCTTTTCCTGGTTTTCAAATGCCAATGCCGTTTAGCCATTCCTTTGCCAAGGGTAGGATTGTTTGTACAAACGAATGTACACTAAACTATTTTAGAATAGGGTCGGTGTTCTGTTTGAGAAGAGTTTTTTTTTTGCTTGTTTGTTTTATTTTTGTTTCGATCGGATTTTAAAATTTTCTAATTATTCACTAAGAGAAATAAATTTTTAAGAACTTTTTTTTTAAATTCGGGATTTTGTATAAATTTTTAAAGATTTGGTTTTCTGGGTTGTTGGATTTTTTTTAAGTCATGAAACGATTTTGATTATGCACTCTGTATGATATTATATACATATATATATATTTACATATATTTTTACTTTTAAAGATAAAGCATAAATTTATATTTATGAATAAACTATTGATACCATAGTCTTTTTTTTTTGGTTTTTTCACCTTTATTTAAAAAATGAAAACGTTTATTCTCACTCAAGTTATCTGAGAATAACTAAAAAAATGTACACTCAAGATAACTTTGACTTTTGTAAAAAAATTTATTTATTTATACTCAAAAAAAAAAAAAATAAAAATAAAAAAAAGGATTAACACATTATTAAGAGATTAATTATTTAGAACAATTGTTACATTTCCAGACTTTCTTAATAGGAATATAAGTTCTATTAACACATTTTAAGTGGAAATCATTTTTACAATCACCGCATGTAATCCATTTATTTTCACAAGAAAGATTGCAAATTTTACAAGATTTCAAAGACTTCAAAAAATGGCCTAATACATTTTCTAACATAATAAATCCATCAGATGTAAAAAACTCTATTATTTGATCTTTTATAATACCATTTGTGCAAATAAACCCAGTATTTAATATTTGTGCCGATATTGCTTTTGGATCTACGATAATATTTACTTCATCGATTAATTGCTTTTTGTCGATAACTGAACTAATAAAATCTTTTGAGTTATCGATAAGAATGAAGCTGATGAAATCGTATAACTGAGTATTGGATTCAATGATTTTGATAGACTTTGACTTTTGAATTGTTATTGCTTGACATTTTAAAATTTGTGGATTCATTGTTGTATAATAGGTTTTTAGGATTAAAGTATAGCTTTTAGAGTAAAGCATCAATTTATTATATAGAAAATCAAATATATGGGACATCAATTAGAAGTAAAGGCAAGGGTAAAGTTAGTGTAAAGGGCTTCAATCGGAATTATGATTGATAAACTTCTTTTTATTTTTATTTTTTGATGGATTTCTGTTTTTTTTTAAATTGACATTTGAGTGAGAATAAATAGCAATAACAAACAGTTAAAGGTAAAAAAAATATTTATTCACACTCAATTTGAGTTAATTAATATTGTTTATTCTCACTCATATTGAGTGATAATATATGCATTCTTAAAAAATAATGAAATTTCAAATCACATTTTTTTTTTGTTTAATAATGAATCAAAAAAAGGCAAATTTTTAATTTTAATTAAAAATAAATGCCCTCATTAAACTTATCTACAAAATTAATTAAAATTAGAACAAAATCAATTCATTACACATTATGATAAAATAAATCAAATTTTGATTTTTTGTAGCATTATAGTATTTATACTCGGCAAAATATCCTAATAAAAACACGATCGGTATTAGTAAATACTCACAGACAAAACCATAGTGCTATCAATCTGGAATTTGTTTCTCAAATTTATATTAAGCATAAATTCTTTTTTCTAGGACAAATTTTGAACAATGATTTGTGCAGGAAACTCTTTATGGAGATAAAGAAAATGCCTGTAATTACTTGGAGAAATGATACTTCGTTTAGCAGACAATTGAGAACATTAGAACAAAAGATTAGTGTTGAATGTCTAGAATATGAAAAAAAAGTCTTAATCGAATTTATAAATGAGCTGTTCACGTGCCAAAACAGAGGCTTAGTTGACTCAGTTAAGTTTTTTGTTCATAAAATTAGAATTTCATTAGATAGTAATTTAACTTATTAATTTTATTTTGACTACTTGAATCTTTTACTTAAGCCTGCAATTTCTTAATTATTTAGATTGTTTTCTCTTTTTACCCCTCTTTTATGTAATCTGACTTTAAAATTTTTATAAAATTTTTGAAACTAAATGTGTTTTAAATCAGATTTTTTTTAATTTTTATTTAAATTGTAATTTGTATTTTTGTGTTTCCTTTTCAAATTGTCTATATTTTAAAATAAATAAATAAAAACAAATTGACTATAACAAATTTGATGTTAAGTGAACTTTTTAACCTTTTTTTAGAAAAAATTGATATATAACAAATAACTATAATATAACATAACAAAATAATATAATATAACAAATTGTGGTAGTAGTAGTATTAGTAAAGACCGCGAAGTTAGATAACTCGCAGGGATGCCCTTCAAAGCGATCAATTTACTTTATATTGATTTTTACTTGATCTTATTTTATTTTATTTTAACTAACTTTATAGTGTTTTTTTAATTTATTTATTTATTTTTTATAATTTATTCTACAGGAGCTCTAGCTCGGAATAGAAAACAAACAAATAAATAAATGAAAAAAATTGCTAATCGTAAACAATTTAAATTTTAAAGAATTTCTTTAGAAACCTATAATTTTAGAAAAAAATTTATTACATGTATTGGAACAAAAAATCAAAACAAATTCAACATAAAAAATTTAATTGAAAGAAAATATTTACCCGAAAAATATTTACGCGGAAGAAATTTGAGTTTAGCTAGAGATGAATTTGAAGAGTATTTAAAAAAATTGGAAAAAAAAGGCATGGAATAATTTTTATAAAATGATTCAAGATAAATATGACATCAGCCCCGAGTAATCCAACCCCTTTCGCCACAAATAGATAAATTTTTAAATAAAGTTAGAGTTGAAATAATTTCAAAAAGAACGAATGATAAAAACATTTTAGAAAAGTTACAAGCTTGTTCTGTCCACAGCTGCAAAATATTTGAGACATGTGACAAGAAAGTTTTAAAGTCTGGTATTATTGAGCATACATCAGTATTATTTTATTATTTTTTATTATTATTATTTATTTGTTTTTTCTGTTCGAGCATACGCTCCTTCAGATTAAAAAAAAAAGAAATAAAATAAAGTAAGATAAAATAGAATAATTAAAACATTTTAAAAAACTTTTACATCTAAAGTAAGTTATTTTTCATTTATGAATGAAAAGGATGAGATAAAAAAATAATAATTAAAGAGCTGGGAGAAAAAAGAAAAAACAAAAAAAAACAAAAAATATAGATAAGATCTTAAGAGTCAGAAAATTTTTGTATAATTAGGTAGCAGCTACATAGAGGAGTGTGATTCGTAATAAATCTAGAACCGAAGCCTCTTTGATACTCCGAAACAAGTCTTTTAGTCAATGAAACTGAATAATCAAGAGCATTACGAAGGTAATTTTCTAAGAGTTTGCTTAATCTGTGGTCAATTTTACTGATATTCAATTTATTTTCTGCTTCATAGAATAATCATTCAGAGGAGGTTCTGAGAGGAAGTTTTAGAATGTATCTAACAGCAGTATTTTGAATAACTTGTAACTTTTGTAAACCTGATTCGGAGAATGAGTTAAGACATGGAAAATTATAATCCAGAATTGAGCCAATAAGTGCCTTGCAAAGACTAGCTAGTGTATTTTGGTTGAGCTTCCAATTTTTTGAAGACAAAATTTTTATTATATTGAGTCTATTCATGCATTTAGTCTTTACTTCTTTAATTTGTTTATCAAAGCAAAGACTTTCATCAAAGTACAGACCAAGAAATTTATTAGTTTTAGAATAGGGAATTGTTTTGTCGAATAACTGAAGTCTAAAGGTATTATTAAATTTCTTATTTTTTGTGAAAATTGTGTAGCTACATTTATTTGGGCACAGTTTCATCTTCCATTTGCATAACCATGCTCTATTTCTTTTAAATAGTTATTTATTTCTCTTTCAATTCTTCCTGTCTTTTTAAATATAAAGAAAGTAATCAGATCATCAGCAAACAGGAGTGAGTATTTTTTGTTCGAAATATCAGCTTTGGGAACATCATTAATAAATATGCTAAAGAGTAAGGGGCTTATTACTGAGCCTAGTGGAACGCCTGCGTTAATTGGAAATGAATTTGATGTAAAGTCATTAATTTTTACCTTGAAAGATCTGTGATACAAGAATGATCGTATCGTGAGGATAAGATAGTCAGGTATTTGAGCTTTAATTAGTTTATAGAAGATACCTTCATGCCAAACCTTATCAAATGCCTTAGAAATATCACAAAAGAGACCGCACACCTTTTTAGATCTGCAAAAAGACTCAGACATTTTTTGAATCAAAATGATAAGGTTGTCTGCAGTCTTCCTTAATCGTCTAAAGCCAGATTGTTCATTTGCTAATATTTTATTATTTTCAACATATGAATAAAGCCTATTGTAAACTATTCTTTCCAGTAATTTTCCAAAACAACTTGTAACACTTATTGGACGATAGTTATAAGGGTCAGAAGGAAACTCTTTTTTTTTTTAAATCATAGAAATTTTGGCGATCTTCAAAGCTTCAGGGAAAAAATCATGTTTTAAGCAAAGGTTAAAGAACTCTAGGACTCTTATTAGGAAAGGATTCGGAAGATTTTTAAGCATTTTATTATGGATTCCATCAACACCCATTGCTGATTGATCTTTAGCTTTGTTGATAGCTTCTTTTAGCTCGGATAGTGTAATTTCAACAAATTTAATAGTCTGTTTCTTGTTAAAATATTCATTGACAAATTTGTGAACTTCTCTATCAGAACTAACATTGATAAAGTCATTATTCAAACTAAATGTATCTTTAAGAATTTCACCAAAGCAGTTACCTATATCGATTTCTGAGTCAAAAATTCTATTTTTATACTCAAGTTTATTAATTTTGTAATATGATTTTGATTTTCTAAATTTGTTTATCTTATTCCAAAACGGTTTACTAGATTTTGGGTTTTGCCTATATTATTAATGAAATTTGACCAGTTTTTGTTTCTAAACTCTCTTAATTTATATCTCAAATCACTTGTTAATTGGTTGTATAAAGGCCTAAATTCCGCATATTTTGATTTTAATCTTTTTGCTTTCCTTCTTTGTCTAATTGTATCAATAATGTCTCTAGGTAATGTTTGCCTAAATAATTTATAAGATTTAACTGGGATAGACCTGCTTGCAGCATTATTTAATTCATTGGTAAGTTTACTAGCGATAGCCTCAATGTTATTAAACTCGAGATCAGAGCTATCTTCATATTGGCTGTTGCAAAGGAGACTCTTAAATTTAACCCAGTCAGCTCTGTTGAAGTCATAGCTAATTTTCTCAAGGCTTGCTTGGTTAATACTAATGTAATTTGAGTTTAGTTTTAATTGTACTGGGTAGTGATCACTTGTCATGTCCCAATCGTATAGAACTTTAAAGTCATAAATTTTCTCAAGTAAATTTGGTGAGGATATACATAGATCAAGAATTTCATAATAGTCCCGATTGGCAAGATGAAAGGTAGGTGAATTATCGTTAATGAGGGCAAAATTTAAGTTGAACAAGGCATCTTCAAGAATAGTTCCATTCTGGTTCTGGGTATTAAGACTGCCTAGGCTATTAGATTTGGCATTAAAATCACCTCCTAAAATAAAATGGGTATACTTATTTGATATATTTTCGAGAAGACTATAATTCAGAGTACTACTCGGTGGGTTGTAGAGACAGAAAATAGATAATGGAATGGAGATAAGCAAGTATTTGTTTTTGACTATTTATATTTTCAATAACAGGTTTAATTAGAGCTATCACAAATTGAATAAAATATATGGTAACTAATAACAGAGATATTAAAAAAATATCTAATTTAATTGATTCAGAGAAAACAAATTTTCAAGTGCTGATTTAGTTTTTCATTGTGCGCCTCTTCCTTTTATTACAAATAGGAATGTTCATAACAATACTAGTGAATCCCATGAGCTTAAGTCTAAATGAGCATCCATGTGACCACAAAAATAGTTATTCAACCAAAATTAACACATTTGCTAAGTTTCCAATTGTTTTGCCGTGTTAATTTCTATTAGGTCTAGCTTCTGATTTTATCACTAATTTTTCTTTATGATTTTATTTAAAAAAAAAATAGCTTGAGAAATCCCCAGGCAGGTTGGAACGGAGCTTAGTCCTTCCTTTCAGCCAAATACTAAAGAGATTTGATTTTAAATAAATTGAAAGAAATAAAATAATTGTAATAAATTATTATGTTATAGTAGTATCGTTATAAGTATTTATAGTTATAATTGCGATTAAAAGTAGAGAAAAAGAACAAATAAACAAAAGATGTTATAAATAGACATTATTTTAGAATCAAAAGATTTAAATTTTATTTTTAATTTAATTTTATTTCTAATGGCATGGCTTTCTTTTTAATGGTGTATTTTCTTTTACACGAGACACTTTTTTTGAGAAAAACAACTCAAATAAAAGTAAATTTTTGACTCAGCTACTAGCAAGTTTCTTCTAATTGCGGTTACTTCTATTTGGTTAAATACGGTATATTACAACCCAACCTAATGTTCTTTTTTTTCAATCTAACGTAATTATCCGAATTTAGTGACATGTCACTATAGAATCATTTACATGTTATAACACAGTGTCACTAAAATAGAGTACTCAATTTTAAAGACATGTCACTCAATTCGAATGATTACGTTAATTTTGCTTTTGACCAAAAAAATTATTAATCGAAATTAGTAAATAGTAAAATTTTAATTTGATTTTTTAAAATAGTTTAAAAATTTAAATGCTTCGCAAAATCTCATTTATTTATTTAAATAAATTCTATTTATTTTTTATCGACGCCGAGCTAAAGCTTCTTCAGATTAAAAAAATCCAAATTGAATAAAATAAAATTCAAATATCTTAAACAAAATAAATTAAAACAAAATAAAGATAATAAAAATTAAAAGATAAGTTGAAATGAGTAATCAAAACGAAAGATAACAAATAAACATAAGACAACAATTATACAATGAAGTCGGGTATTAGTTATAGCTTGATTCGAAATTCGCAATGTATTCCTCCAGTAATCTGACAATCAATGGAATAGATTGACTTGGTCCTGACTTAGAATTACGAGTGCTTAAATGTTTAAAAATGGTTGTCCAAAATTTCAATGAAAATAAAGGGAAAATTATTTCAGCACAATCAATTTCTGATTAGCACAATGAAAAAAAACATTCAACACAAAAAAATTGTGCTTGATAATAATTCTTAAAAGAAGTTTTTTTTCAACACAAAAATATTTATAATAAAATAAGTTTTAAATTTAAATTTTTATTTAATGATAATTAAGTATATTTCGAGGCTTAAAAAAAGATATTAAAAAAACTAGTCTCTAAAAAACCATTTTTCCGCATTTTTTGCTCTACCTCTTTTAGGTTTATTGACAAATTGGTCCTTTTTTTTAAAAGTTCTTTTAATGCCAATATATGTGCACAATATCCTAATTTAGTGAAAAACTTGCAAGAACATTTCTTACTGTTAAGGTTAACTTTAGTTGAATGCATTTCTTAATTTTTAATTTTTGCACTAAAAGTATTTTTTTTTAATTTTAATTTTTGTGTTGAGAAGAAATCATTTTGTGCTGAGCGTTTTGAAATTGTGTTGAATGGTTATTTTTTTGTGTTGAAAAGGTAGACCCGAAAAAAAAATGTTGAAAATTTTAGTGTTAGATTTTATCTAGTTTTCAAGCTTTCTTTTAAAATATTTTTTGGCATGATTTAGACTCTAAGGCTTTTATTTTCTTATTGGTAATTGGAACGCTAGTTGGATACATCATTTTGTAGAGAATTTTATTCTGATTAAAATGAGCTTTAATTTTGTTTTCTTCAGAAGATTTTTTTTGAAAAAAAAATTCTAACGCTGTTAGAATTCTCTCAATTATTGAATCCATTCGATATTTCAGATCATATGTGTTGCAAATATGTAACCTGACATGTTTGGAAGCTTAATGGAATTAATTGAAAAAGTAAAAATCTGTCCTAAGCGAATTTTGCTGGAAAAAAATTAAAAAACGAAAAGATGTACAGAAAATGAGGAACTAATGAATTTAAACCGGACCTGTACAACTTAAACTTAAACTTAAACTAAATTGAGCCAAGGCTTTTGAATGATATAATCTTTGTTCTTCGTTTATAGTAAATTTTGTAAGATACTGTTCTAAGATATAAACATTAAATTAAAAAAAGTTCTAATTCAATCAAATTTTCATAACTTTTTTTATTTAAAGTATTAAGTACTTTTTAGTATCCAAGTTAAATTTTCAATTTTTTACAAAATTCTTCAGTTTTTAAGGCTTTTTAATCGCAAGTTAACCTCCTTAGATATTTTAATCAGGATAAAATTCTCTGCAAAATGATGTTTCGAACTAGTGTACGAAATTTCATTACTACTAAGGCCAAAACTTGAAAATTAATTCAAAAAATGATTTGAGAAATTTTTCATAAAATATTGCTAATATATAAAATTTGAACAAAAAAAATAGATACTTGATTATTTGTGATAAATTCACAGGAAAGTGAAAAATTTTGCATCAAAAGGTTAAAAAAAATTTTTAAAATACATTTAAATGGTTCATGTCAAGAAAATCCTAAATTTTGACTTTAAATTTCACCTAACTGTCACGCCAATAAATGGATGACACAAGCAAGGATAAATAAAAGACAATTTTATTTCACTTGCCAGTCAGTAGAAGAAAGTATTTAAAAGCGACATCTTTTAAATATTATAAAGTTACTTTGTTTTCAAGATAATTGTCTTTGGGTATGACATAACTATAAGTGTCCCAATATATCAGTCATTTTAATTTTGAGGCAAAGTAAAATTTTTGATCAATTTTCAATTTGCTCTTTTTGCTCAAAAATTTTAAATCCGCAATTTAATTGCATTGCAGTTTATACAGTTTTTTAACTTTTAAAGCTTTCAAATTTCAATTTAAACAATTGTAAATATGCAATGCAATTAAATTGCGCATTTAAAATTTTTGAGCAAAAAGAACAAATTGAAAATTTAACGAAAATTTTACTTTGCCAATTTTGCTCTAAAAATAAAATAATTAGATAGATGAACAATGGTGAAAAAAAATCTGACGATTTCATTCAAAGGTCTGGCTAAATTATTCTTTTCCACTTCTTAAGAAAAAACCACTTGAATAGAAAAATTGCCAATTAATTATTAAATTATTTAATCACTTAAGAAATTTAGAATTTTATTTTTATTAACATGAAGTCAAAATAGAGATATTTTAAAGATTTTTTATTTCCTAGCGGGGTTCGAAAATGCTAATTGACCAAGAAAAGAAAACCTAACAATTGCACAAAATTGGGTCTACTTAATAATAACAACTTGGTATTATTACTAAATAAAATTAAATGACCCATGTTTGGTCATTTACGAAGCTTAGAGACAGTAGACTCCTAGCTATGGTAGTTGATGCTGTTTGCGCTTTGTCTAACTTATTTTTAATAACCATTAACTGTTCTAGATTCACAATTTTTTGTTGGCTGTTTGTTCCATCCTTTCACCACTCTATTTGTGAAAAAGTTATCTCTTTTCTACAATTTGTTCATTGCTGGTTTAAACGATGTGGACCACCTCTAATGGACCCAGCCGGTCCAGTCTGCTTGAGTGAGTTAGCAGGCATGTTTGGATGAAACCAGTTTACTTTATTGTAGCCCCTGACGAATTTAAACATCCTTATCATATCTCCTCTTTCTCTCCTCTCAGACAATTTTTGCATCCTTAATTTGCCCTCATGCGTCAAATGCCTGAGTTAATGAATTGACTTCGTAACCCTTCTTTGTACCATTTCAAGACACTTGATATCCTTCCTTTTGTAAGTACACCACGCTTCTACAGCATATTCCAAATGTGGTCTTACAGTCTTTTACAATGAGCAGAGCATTTTGGAATCCATTAATTTAAATGTTTTGTGAATTGGAGCAAGTGCTGTGTTGCCCCTTATAGCTGCTAGCCTACATAGATCATCCTTCTTAAGATTGGACTTAATTTTGACTCCGAGATCTCTTTTCGAAAGTGATTCATCAAGAATATGGACAATTCCAGATACTCGGTCGCTCATCTTGTATGACTAACGAACCTGCTTGAAACTATTGATTTAGTAACAGAATCATTATTTTTTTTATCAGCTACTCGCTTTACCTTGCATCTATCAAAATTGAAGACCATTCACCACTCAGCTGCCCATTCGACCAATTTATTCAAGTCATCTTGCAGCATCTTTCTATCAAGATTGTTCTTGATAATTGCTATTTTATAAATAATTTCTTTTTTTATAGTTTGCTATCATAGGCGAACAACTTACAAAAGTGATGTATCTTTTCTGGCATATCATTAATATATATTAAGAAAAGTAGTGGTCCCAAGATTGACCCTTGTGGAACACCACTTTCTACCTTCTTCCATTCTGACAAGTATTCACCCATTACTACTCTTTGATGCCTATCTAACAAAAAGCTTTATAGTCAATCAAGAATGAAGCCATCAAAACCAAGGCTTCCAATTTGTACAAAAGCTCTTCATGTGGCACCGTGTCAAACGCCTTTGCAAAGTCAAACATCACCAGTATGGCCGAAAAGCCACGATTTGTTGCTTCTGTTACTATATCAATAGTTTCAAGCAGGTTCGTTAGGCATGATTTGCCTCTAATAAAGCCATGTTGGTGTATTGATAGCAGATTTTTTTCACCAAAGCGTTGAACCATTAATCTTTTCACAATTTTTCCATTACCTTACCTGGCACAGATGTTAGCGAGGCTGGTCTGTAACTTGACGGAATACTTTTTATACCTTTTTTATAAATAAGGGCAAACATTCCAAGTTGATGGTATCTGGCCTGATGTTAACGATATTTTCTAAACCAACGATAGTCTTTTATTAGCCGGTCTCGGACTGTGTTGTCTTTTTGATGATGCTCTAATTTTTGAAAACTGTTGATGTTTTAGCTTATTTGATATCTTGTATTCTTCGTTATTATTAATAGCTCGATCAAATCCATACTTGACCAACATACTATCAAAACTTTTTAACATACCCATTTTTTATCTCAGCATACTTTACTTCTTGCTGAAAAACATGCCTGCCTTTTTAAAACAATCAAAAAATTTTTTAGCAAACTGAATTTGTGAAATGAATAAAAAATTTAAGATAAAAAAAATATTAAATTTAAGTCAATTTAACTAAATAAGTAAAAAAAAATTACTTTAAATTTTTTATCAATGCACTCTCTCACGTTTTGATTCCACCAAGCTTGAGTTTGTTCACAAAATTATTAGACTCTTGTAATTATCTTATTGTCAACAAATTGCCACCACACATTTTAAATTTAAATAAGATTTAAATTGCGAGTTTTAGGATAAATTTTGATCTCGCCTCTAACATTAAAAAGGAAAGAAAACTTATTATTTTGTTCAAAAAATTCGAATACTTTTTGGCGAATTGTTTGCACTCGCTACCGGGAGATGATTCAAGTGAAAATTCGGGAAGACTATTTGAAAGAAAGTATTAGTGTGTCCATCAGCTTTTAGTATGCTATTAAGGTGGTTGGTATGTTAATAATGCAAGTATAGTGGGATGAATGTTGGGAATGCTGAAAAGTTTTGTCAACAATCCCTACAAAATTTGACCCTTTATTAGAATTTTGCTTTTTAATTTTTTTTTACGGCAAAAAAGTCTTTTTAAAATTCTCCCAAGTCATTTAGGTAATTTTTGGTGACAAAACCGAGTTTTTTGTTAAGGAATTAGTTGTCTTTTGAAAAGTGGACTAACGCTGAGGCACAAAACGCTTTTAAAGCTAGTAAAGGATTATAAGTTAGTAAAAACTATTTAGAGTTAAGTCAAATTTACTGCCATAGCTTCAATGAGCTTAACCTCAAAAGGACCGCAGTATTTTTTTCTACTACATTTGAACAATTTCATGAACTAATCATTAACATGTTCAACTTTATGCAAAAAAAATTAATCAATTGTATTGTTAAATTAAATTAAAAAAAAAAAACTTTTTAAAACTTTTTTGTTCAAAATAAAGTGTTAGTAACCTAGATAATTTTTTTTTTAAATTCTAAAAAAAGATTCAAATTCAAGTTTTATTTGATCTCAAATAAATTTTATGAATAGAAAAAGTAAATTAATCGGAATGCCAAAAATTCAATCTAGGTCAAGATCATAAATCGAAAAGTAGAAATTCAAATTCTGTTTTTAAAAAGGATTCACAAAATGAAAATTAGCTTTAAATTAATGTTTAGAATATTTTTAATATTCATTTTACTAATCAATGGTAAATTCTACATTAATAACAATAAAAGAAAAAAATTGATATATTTTCAAGGTTTAACATGCAGAAGAAGCTTCCGGAGAAGACACAGACGGATTGGCAGCTACAGAAAAATCGGAAGATTTGGAACCTTATTTGGTCTTAGTAGTTTTATTGGCTACCAATATTACAATCGTTTTATAAGAACTAGTCAAATAAATCGCATCGTATATGGCAACACCACTGATGAGAAACATTTTACGGAGGTGCCCAAAGAGGTTCAAATTAGTGAAAACTTATCAAAAAATAGTAAAAATTTGAAAAACAAATTAGAAATTTTTTAATTATTTTTTTTAAAGAAACAAATGAAGCCGATAGAAATTATTTTTGTAAACGTTTAGATACCAAGATCACAGTTCAGACTTGTTTGGAGCCAGAGGAGGATGACTCATTTTTTAGCTTTTTAAGTGATACATGGGACGGGCTTTGTTGTGAAGACACAAAATCAAATGAGTTTATGTGTTGTTATGCATCTTTGGTCCTTAGTAATGCTTTTTCTTTGTCCAAAGCTCAACTTTCCAATTGGTCTCTCCTAATACTTTCAAGAGTGATTATTTTTTTGTGCAAAAATTAAATAAATAAATTTAAGTATCTTGTTTTAGAAAAAAATTTATAAAATGAATAAAAAATTAATTTGGCATTTTTTGGTTTTGTTAAGGCACTGAAATTTTTTGTTAAACTTAGCGACAGCATCTTCTAATTAGAAGCAAAGAAGTGAAAATCAAACATACCAAAGAGCCCATTATATGACTAAAAACATAAATAAAATTAAAATATCCAAAAAAATTTATTTAGAAAGTTTCTAACCTCAAAATTTTTGCTTTCGACCCATCGTCATTAATTCCTATAACACAGCACTCAGCTGCTCCATTTGATAAATTTTCGCAGCATCCACCATCAAATAATTCAAGATCGGGATCTTTTTCCATATCAACTATATTCTGGTTTTCAGGTGGTTCAAAACATGTAATTGTTTGCCTTCCTGGTGCAACACAATCATAAGAAAATCCCGTTTCATTTGTTTCTAATAAATTATTTAAAAAAATGTAATCATTTCACATTTTCTTTTAGTTACTTATTTTTGTATAAGTATCACTTATCACAATATTATTTGGTACATTTGAGTTTGAATATGGAGGAACTCTGTTATAGTGGTTGTTATAAAATAATGTGCCATAAACCACTCGTCTGACAGGCCAGAAAACAGACCTTCTGATTGAAGTACCAAACCGAGTTCCTGAATATGAGCCGTACCGATAAATGCCTGATGAAGATGAGCTAGTTCGGATAAATCTAAAGATTGTGTTCGATGTACTTCCTACTCTGGATGTATATCGTGATCCAATGTTTACACGACTGGTTGATCTACTTGTACTTCTCGAGCCGGTCGACCTACTGCCAGATCTAGAGCCAGATCTAAAGCCAGATCGAATACCGGACGTTCGAAGACAACTACATACTAAAAATAGCTAGAAATTTATTTTTCTATTCTTCTATTATATGATTTTATACCTGTTAAAATAGCAAAAAGTATGATAATTTTTAAAATATTATTTATTAAATTCATTAGATTTTAATTTGAATCGAAAATGAAAAAAAAATCTACACTTTTAAAATGAAATAAACGCCTTAATTATGAAATTTTAATATTTTACGTCATTGATGATTGCTTTAAAGAATTTCTACATTAAATTTGCGTCACTTTTTACTTTTTTTAGACTCTTAAATATCCAAACTCATTTTGACGGCAAAAATTCAAATTGATTGTTTATTTAGTAACAAGGTGGGTTATTAAATTTTTTTTAAAAAAATTATCTTGAAGATAAACAGCTGAATATTTCACTTAGATTGTCAGCAGCATTTTGTCACAATCTTAAATTTGATTATTTAAGTTGCCTCGCAACATTTTCCAATTTAAAATTTAAAACTTCTTAATAAATTTTCTATTTATTTGACCAAATCTCTATATATAAAAAAAAAGCTGAATAAATAGGCACAAAGTTTTTTATCTTAAAATTTGAAAAAAAATTCTGCCATCGAGTTCAAAATAATCAAAAATTAACAGTATTTAACATCATTAGATAAAAAAGGACAAATTTATGCTTAAATTATGTTTAAAAAATTAGATTGAAAATTAACCTGGAAAGTTTTAATCTATAAATTAAAATAATTTTAGTTTTAAAAAATTTTTAAACCTTAAAGATTGAATTATCAGTCAAAATTTTATTTCAGAGTTAAAAATTGAAATGATCTTAATAAGTCAAAATAATTATCAAACGGTAATTAAAAATTGACAAAAAATTAAAAAAATCTTACGATTTTTATCCAGGATCTTGGAGAACTAGATTTCCTAATTACAATTTATTTAGCGTAAGCTGATATGTTTGGCAAAAATGTTCTAGCACAGAGACCATTTCAGATCTAAGATTATCTGAAATTTTTTAAAAAAGTTATCAACTGCTACATCTAGTGCCAGATCGAAAACCGTATATTTGAAAACAATTACTTACTTACTTTAAATGAAACAAATTAAATTTTACGGAATTTAATTTGGTGAAAAATTTTACATATTACCAATCATTATGGCTTGCCAAGTATACGGTCTGAAGCGCTAGGTATATGTGTAATTCGCTGAACAGAGTAACCAAGTCGTACTGGTCATTAATAAATACGGTTAAGAAGTGCTGAACAACAGCACATGAACCCTCCTGTATTCTGCATTTGAAAAAACAAGAATACAAGGCAAAGCAAAGGATGCCATGATGAAATGGGATCTAATTAATGAAAGACTGATATGCACACAGCCAAAATGGAAGAATTTAAACACGTTCATCATAATTTTTTTTTTGTCTTTGAAAAGCATTTTTTCATCAAATAAAATTAATTTACAAAATTTTATCATTTTTTACAAGAAAAAAAGTCAAAATTTACGTAAATTTATGTGAATTTTGGTAAATGTTCTTTTTGCCAAAAAAAAGCAATAGAAACTCTGAAAATTTTTTTTTGAGTGAAAATTTACCAAAGTTTACAAAAATTCGGCCATTTTTTGGCCAAAGTAAAATAAGGTAAATTTACGAAAATTTACGTAAAATATCGTAAATTTACCTTATTTTACGTAATTTTACGTAAATTCCACGTGACGAACCAGTACTGTATAAATTCGGGAATCTTATTGCAAAGCAACATAAGAGGTTCTGGGATTTGTAAAGCACGAAAGTATAAGATGGATATCCGATCAGAATGGGCACTAATAGTTAAAAGAAAGGAAATCAAAGCAAAAATTCTTCGAGCAAAATAGAACCGAATTCGCGAGAATTTAAAAGAATCATATGGAATAAAGAACAGGCTTGTAAAGAAGGGAACAAGGCGTGATAAGAGGAACTATATAAACCAGTGTGCAAGCGAAGCAGAAGAAGCCAGCTCAAAAGGGGACCTTCATAAATTACACAAGATCACTAATTCGATATGTAGCTCCTCACAGAAAAGAAGATCATCATTAGTGAAGGACAAAAAGGTTCGTATCCTAACGACTGAAAAAGAGCAAGGGCAAAGATGGGTTGAGCACTTTAGAGAAGTTCTAAATTGACCAGAACCTAAAGAGTCTTGGCAACCTGAATTAGCTAGAACTGACCTCGATACTCAATATCAGACAAGGATGCGCTCTCTCTCTCCGACACTTCATAATAATACTGATTGACTATGTCATGAAGGAAGCGTCTGTAAGCGCTAGGGGTATAAAATGGGGATTAACAGCAAAGCTTGAACACTTAGCACATTTGCATAAGAAGACGCAAGATTTGAACAACGTCAAACCAACCGGACTCGAAATAAATGAGGCTAAAACAAAATTATGTATATCAACACCAAATCGATTACCCCGATCACCATCGACGGTACAAAAAACGAGTGTGTGAGCGAATTTATAAGCTCCATCAGTACAGCGATGACACGAACATAAAGGGTCCTTCAAAGACAGTCCAAAGGTGACGAAAATGAGACAACCAACAGTAACATGGAGGTTATTTGTTTGTTTCAAAACAAGACCTTATTTTTTTTTTTTTTTCCTACAAAAGTTTTTATTTTGAAATCTAAAATTTTCAAACTGTTTAGAATGTTGAAAAAATCTAAAATCAATATTTCTATTTTAAATATTTATTTAAATAACCGCAAATAAATCAGAAATATATTAATAACTAAATTTTTTTTAATTTTTAAAATATTTAAAGAAAAGACAAGCTGAAAATTCAGTAAATTTTGGTGAAGGAAATTATGCGTATTTTACTATTCATTTTTGTTTTTTATAAAATTATAATGTACTCGGATACCATGACCTCTAATAGTAGGTTTATTGTGTTAAAAGGAAAATCTTTTCGGAGTATTTCGCTACAAAATGTTAAGACCCTAGATGTCAAAGATGAAAATAACCATATTTTATGTGCATCAAAATGCATGAAAGAACAAGAATGTAAAATGTACTTCATTTATAAACTAAAATGCGTTTTGATTGATACTTGCTTATCAGACTCATTTCTTTTTGAAGACAAAAAAAGTCAAATCTTTATAAAAGAATATGTTTGTGTAAAAAACTACACCAATTTAAAAGGTAATTTCTTTCTGCTTTTGATATTTAGTTATCTTAAAAATATTTAGAATACTTGACATTTCAATTTCCTTATTATCCAGTCAATTCACTGTTTGTTCTACCCACTGATACTTTGGCAATTGGTTTTGGTGATAACACAATTAAACTACTAACCAAGGAAGGTATTCAGATATCGATGCTGACATTGGGAAATCATTTAGATATAGTGAATTCTTTTGCTGTTTTATCAAATGGTGATTTAGTGAGTGGTTCAAAAGATAAAACCATTATAATATGGAATATTAATGACAGATCAGTTAAGAAGACACTACAGAATCATTCAAATTCAGTTAGCTCTCTAGCTGTTCTAGAAAATGGTGATTTAGTAAGTGGCTCATGGGACAGAACAATTAAAATTTGGGATGTTGTTGATGGTTCAGTAAAAAAAACACTGGAAGGTCATTCAGATTCAGTGAACTCTCTTGTAGTTTTAAAAAGCAGCTTTTTAGCAAGTGGTTCATTTGATTGCACAATTAAAATATGGAATGTAACTGATGGTTCGGTTGTGAAAACACTTTTAAGTCATTCAAATTTTGTAAATGCACTTGTGGTTCTACTGAATGGTGATTTAGCAAGCAGCTCATCTGACAGCACAATTAAAATTTGGAATCTAAATGATGGATCAGTTAAAAAAACATTGGATGGTCATTTATCTTCAGTAAATGGACTTGCTGCTTTACCTAATGGTGATTTGGCAAGTGGTTCAAGTGATTATACAATAAAAATTTGGAAAGTCGAAGATGGATCAATTAGAAAAACATTGAAAGGTCATTCAAATAATATAAATGCGCTTGCTGTCTTTTTAAACGGTGATTTGGTAAGCGGTTCCAGTGATTATACAATTAAATTTTGGGGTTAAATTTTTGTTTCTAATTATACTATTTTTTTATAAAACAATCTTAATAAAATATAAATTTATCCTTTGTTAAATGTTTAATTTTTCGCTCTCAGTTACATTTTTTAAATTTGAAGTAAATTTCGGAAAATATTTATTCAGAAAATTAAAATTAAATATTTTCTAATAAATTATTTAACTAGAATGTAGGTTATTTGACCGAAAAAAAATAGCGATTGATTTATTAAATTTTTTAATCAATTAATCATTATTAAAATACAGTTTTATATAAGTAAAAATCGGAAATTATCATTTAGAAAACAAAAATACTCAAAATAGGGTTATATTTAATTAAATTAAATTAAAATTAATAGAAAGCGTCAAATAATTCATTTTGTATGTATTTGCAACAAATAAGATTAAGTGAAACAATTTTACTTGAAAATAAATACATATAAATTCATTTCATTTTTAAAATTTTTTATTTAATTTTCTTCAAATCTCACAAAATCTACAAAAAAAAAATATTATCACTTTCTGGCAATTTTTTCTCCATTAATTTATATATTTACAATTTTAGAAAAATTTTAACTGCCTTGGTTGTGGTTCATTCGCTTAAGGTCTTTTCTTATTTTTTTCTATTTTCTTTCTCTTTATTTACTCAATTATTTTTATAAACTGAAAAAAATTTTTATTAATTATTACTGAAACTTAACTTTAATCTTGTATTCAAAAAAGGAGGGCTTGAGAACCCTAGATTTATTCCTTGAGTATTTTAAAATAAATAAATCATTAACTTTTTTATTTTTCTATACTAAGTTGAAGCTCAATTAGGCCACAAAATAAAAATCAAAAAAGGAAAAGAATGGTATAATTAAAATAAATCACTTAATGTTTGCATTAATTTTCACAATTTTGTTTTGTTTTTATTTTATGTAATATTGATAATTAAAATTGTTAATATCATCAATTTTTTGCCTTTTTATGCACGAAAATAAAATTAGCCTGGAACCCGTACCGACGTGGTGACATTGACGTACTCGAAAAATTTCCAGAGGAGGTTCTCCGAGCTTGTGCCAGAGCTCAAATCGAGGCCGTACGTGGAGAGAAGAGAGGCCCTCGGATGGATGACACTTGAAGACCGACGTAAACGAGGTGATCTCATCCAGCTCCATAAGATTAAGCATGGACACGACCGAGTACATTACATAAATGGCATCCAAATGTTGGCATCAAATGGACTGGACAGTCCAGCGGATCGTACCAGAAATAATCATCTTGCCATAGAGAGGCAGCTGGTAAGAAGTTGTGGTGTTCGTCATAACTTTTTCGTTAACTGTACAGCCGGATACTGGAATTCACTTGATCTATTGACAACGATTACCGTAAACACCAACAAGTTTAAAAACAGAATAGACAAATTACTCAAGCCTTTTTGAAACAGGAAAAATTAATTTTTTATTAACATAATCTTTTAAGACATATTTTAAAATCAGACAGCTACCATAGCAAGGTTGGATATAGCATTCCTCCGCAGTTAGTCTGATGTAGCTTTTGTTATTATTATTATTATTATTACTTAACTTTAATTTTTTTTATATTACTAATAAACTGGTCGTAGGCTATTATAGCAAGACGTCTACTGTCGTCACTGCTTGAGGAACGAAGTTCGTGATGATGGTAAAATAAGCAAACTAGAGTTTTTAAATTTTATTAAATAACTATGGCAATTAATAAAATGACTTGAAAAATTATAAAATTTCCTTTTATTTTTAGTTTTACCAGGAATTTTAAAAATTTACAAGTCAAAACTAATTTTTAATTTTTTACCAAATGTTAGTCGGCAAAGTTTGAATCTTTATCCCAAAAATATTTCTTAAAATTTACTTGAAAATTTTCTAATAATTTATATTTTAAAAATATTTAACAATACAATTCTTAAATAATTCAATTAATCACAATTTTCATACTGACAGTGACATTGGAATGATTCAAAAAATGCATTGTATTATATAATTATTGATTATTAATTTTTAAATTAAATATTTTTAATAAATTTATTTGGTTGATGATCATTAAAAGCGATTTAAAGATAAATGAAAATCTCTAAATAATTTAAATTTAATTTAGAAAAAAAATGATTTTATTGTGAACCAGCAGTGGCAGTTTTTTGAGCTTGAAGCTGAATTTGATACTTTTGAGTAAAAACATCCATGACGTCTTCTCTCACAAGCACTTTTTGTTGTAAAATCGGCTGCAACTGTTCCATTTGTTTTGCCAAAAACTGTATCTTTTTCTCAAAGTATTTTTTGGCATCTTCGACCGATTTTTTAACATAGTAACCTGTGCCGATATCAACCGTAACCTTAGAGTTTGAGATCAATTTTCCTGGAACATATAGCGATCCGGTCAAGGGAACAAGCATAAATTTTTGTTCTTCTACTTTCTTCAATTGTTCCAACGAAATGTCTGAGCTAACAAAACTCTGTTGTACCATTTTAAGTCTTGACAACGATTCTTGCAACACATTTACCTCTTGAGTCAGTTGGTTTTTTAGCTGGTCCAACTGTTGCAGTGAAAGTTTTGTCAGATTAATAGCTTCGCCTTGGGCCTCCGGTTGTGAAGACATTTTCTAAATTATAAATTATTTCTCAAGTTCAAAGGACCACTTTAACAGTTCGGAAAAATAAAAATTTTTTTAAATAAATACTTTTCAAAAATTTTCTATAGCAATAAGTCTAATGAAAGCAGCATGTATCTTAACCCAGCAAAATTTTTATAAATATCCATATTTTAGTCTCAAAATAAACTTGGCAGAATTTTTGTAACAGTTTGACTAAGACTCGAAACTTGGTAGTACAGAAATGGAAGTTAGCTGAATCCTCTTGGGGCCTGTGTGAATTATGTAAATTATGCACACAAAACTCGGTAAAAAAAAACATGATAAAAATTAAAAATGATAAAATTTTAATTGTCATATGATTTTAATATTAAGTCTAAAACTTAATTCTATTGTTGGATGAAATAAAAATAAGAATTCCTAATTCAGCGATAAAATCTGTTAATTTTTGCACATTGAGCCTTGTCATCCAAGTACAGCTAAAATTATTGTAAATTTTAGATTTAAGCAATTAAAACAAAATAAAAACACCTTTGAAGAGACATGGTAAGTATTTGTGGAATCATTTTTGTCGGGAAAAAAATTGAAAAAAATTTCACACAAGAGTTTGTTTGGTTTTGGATCCAGTTGTGACATCGAATTTGAGCTCGACAGATCTGGCAAGAGAAAACAAATCGAGTTGAATGAAGACGGAAAAAAAACCAAGCAATACATTTACTATGATGGCGAAGACGTCGGCGGAACAGTCCACATCAAGCTGAAAAAACCCGGCACCAAGATAGAACACCAGGGCATCCGGCTGGAGCTGATCGGCCAGCTCGAACTCTACTACGATCGCAGCAACCACCATATTTTCACCACGCTGAGCAAATTTTTGTGTTACCCGGGCGAAATAAGCGAAAACCTTTCGGTCGACTTTAATTTTGCGGCGGTAGATAAACCGCACGAGTCCTACCACGGTGTCAATGTCAAGCTAAGATACTTTCTCCGATTGACCATAATCAAACGATTTTCAAACACAACCAAAGAAGAGGACATTTATGTGCACACATTGTCTGCTTATCCCGAGTCCAATAACAGTATCAAAATGGAAGTTGGCATTGAAGAATGTTTGCACATTGAATTTGAATACAACAAGTCCAAGTACCATCTAAAAGACGCCATTATTGGAAAGATTTACTTTTTGCTTGTGAGAATTAAAGTAAAGTACATGGAGTTGGCCATAATAAAACGGGAAATTATTGGAGACAATGCTCAGAACGAGACCGACACTGTGGTCAAATATGAGATAATGGATGGAGCGCCAGTCAAGGGTGAATCTATTCCAATACGCCTATTTTTGGGCGCTTATGACCTAACGCCGAGTATGAGAGATGTGCAGAAAAAGTTTTCGGTAAAGTACTACCTAAATTTGGTTCTGGTTGATGAAGAAGAGAGACGCTATTTCAAACAGCAAGAGATCGTTTTGTGGAGAAAGGCGGACAAGTATAAATCGAAGCAGGAAAGAAGTGATCAAATGCAGGTCTACGAATCAGCTCAAGATCAGTTAAGAAGCAAGTTTGAAAATCAACACATTACGGACAGGAAAAGAGACATTAAGGTTCGACATGATGAGAATGGAGACTTGTTGAACAATAGTGATGAGACAGATAATGAAGCGGAGAGTGATGATAATAGAAATTCTCGAAAAACTACTAGAAATGATTCTGATTAGTATTAGTTAGAAGCGAACAAATTTTAAGAAAAGAATTGAAATTTAATTTTTTTTTAAATTTTTATCTCCAAAAGGATTTTGTGTAAAATTTTTGTTTTTTTTAATAAAAAATAGATCAAGGCTTTAGTTAAACAAGATTAGACTAGTCATTAATCGAAGATCAAATCAATTATTTATTCCATATTTTAAAGAGCTAATCTTAAAGTTGTTTTCCAAGTCTAGTTCAGATTCATTTTCCCATTTGTTGTAGGATATTTTATTGAAATTATAATTTTTTTTTATCCCAACAAACTCAAAAGCTTTTTAAAGAAGATGTTTTTATTTTGGCGAATTTTTTTTCAATAAAATTTTATTCGATTTGATTTTTAAATTTTTATTTTTTTTAGAAGTCCCATATCATTGTAAACGATGACTTAAGAATTTAGTCCCTTTGTATTGTATTTGTATTTTGTATGTTAATTTTTATTTTTATTTTTTTAATAATAACCGTTTAAGATTTTTCACTCGAAGTCAATAGACTTCACATTTGCTAGAGTGTTTGACTGATTTTTTTTCTGAAATTAATTTATTATTTTAAATAGTTCCAGCATAAAAAAGCTAACTTTCTAACACTTTAAACGGTCTTTGAGAGTAAAAAATTTAAATTTTGAAAATTCCTTACTTTTCTTAAAAAATTATTATATTAGTAAATTTAAAATAATTAGTCAAATTTTGAAGATAAAAAACTCGAAAATTAAATCAAAATAAAAATTAAGATCTGGATTGCTGAAAATAACAAGAAAAAAAGAAAATTTCAACAAAAGATAAAAGATATCATAAAAGATACTTCAATTTTCAATAAAGATTTCGAAAAAAATATCAAATAATTAAATTTTATTAAGAAAAATATTATGAATTTTTTCCTATTTAGTTTTTTATTAAAAAAAAAATTTATTTTTGGGATTTTTCGGTCACTAACTAAAAACCTTCAATTTAAAGCTTAGAGGGATGGAATTTTATTCTTCATTTAATCGAAAAATTTTACTGAAATTATAAGTTTCTTGAGATATGTTTCATTAGTACTAATAAGAATGATATGGTCTGCATAAACTATTATTCAGACATTTAGATTTTTATATTGGGAACCATTATCTCTTTATAAAACTTCTTCTATGAGTTATTCAACAAAGAAATTTAACAGAAAGGAGTATAGGGCCCCAGGCATTGTGAATTTTGATACAAACCTTAAAAATCAAAAAATTAATTCATTTTTCATTTCATAAATTTGAAAATTTAGCGTAATCCAATTTTATGATGAAACAACCTGAAACAAAATTTGTTTCACTAAAAAAAATCAAAAAAAAATTAATTTTAATCAGAGTTGTTTCAATAAGCGCAAATTAAAGTCATTAAAAAAAATCCAAGTATGGACTTTTTTACCTTTTTTGTTCTCAAAAGTCCGAGAAAAACAACATGAAATTTTTGCCGTTCCAGGTAGTTATTTTGGCGGCCTAGTTAAATTCAAAGTCACTAAAGTTTAAGTCCAAGTCAGGACTTTAAAAAATAGAAAACAAAAGTCTTTTGCTCGGTTTTTTGAAAAAAAAAAGTCCGGACTTTGACCTCAATTGAGATTTGTGATTTTAAACAATTCTGATTTTCACTAACATAGGAAAAATTATCGATCTAATAAAATATCAATATTCTTAAATGTCTTTTTTGTCTCCATGATCTATTCTAAAGGGATTTAAATTTTTGCAATTTGTAAAGAACCTTACCGATTTTCCATTGAATTTTTGCCCCCTTTTATAAGTTCCAAAATAAATAAAGAATGCGATAAAAATAGTATTAATTTAGAGCTTTTTTATTCACTTTTGTCTTCTTTAATTATTTTAAGAAGAAGTTACTTCCATTTTGACCAAATTGGAACATAAATTTAAAAATCTTTTAATTTCTAATATAACTTTATTTCCTAAATATGCATTTTTTAAAATGCATTTATGAAATTTAGTCATTAAATCGATATGTCACAAAATTTATTTCATGACATCAATTTCAGAAAAAAGAGGATCATTAAAAACTTTTATCTAAATAACTTAAATGTAAAAGTCATTCAAGAAATCTAACTTAAATTAAAATTGAAGTTTTCCTGAAAGGCGAATAAGTTGAATTAAAACTGTTCATTATTCTTAGGCTAAATTTAGTAATTATGACATCGTATTTGGTCCCTCTGTCTACTTCGTTCAAAATTTTTTTTGGCTAAAATATCATAAGCCTGTGGTCTCATTTTTTTTTATGAATTTAAATAAAATCTTAATAAGAAACAAAGAATATAAATTATAGTTGTTATTTATAATGTCAGGAATGGTTTAAAAAAAAGTGTAGAAAAGGTAGGACAATTAGTAAAAGAGTATAATTCAGGTTTTTTATCCCGCTGTTTCAATTTTCCAACTCCTCTTTACAATTGTATAGGACCTTTTGAAGAATATTTCATGGTGTAATATTAATCTTCAATCACCCAACTCTTTTTTTCTTTTTCTTTCTTTCTTTCCTTCAAACCGAAGACAAAAAATGACTTTGGTGACACTATAAACGAAAGGGGCCTAAACTATAGACTAAACGGTCCTTTTTTTGAAAAGTGTTTTCTCCTCTATAGTGACATGTCAAATTTACAAAAAGGATTTTTTAGCTTAATTTAAAAAAATAATTAAAGAAGTTCGGAATACCCCTACTAGAACCAGAAATACGTCTAATTATCAATTCTCGCCTTTTCATAAACCTACCAGCCATGTTTTAAACTTAATCTCCTCATTTGATTCAGGCTTGAATTCATTCATCAAGGACAACATCTTTTGTTGGAGTTCAAAACAGGAAATGGCTACTTGATCATTTCGTTTTGCACTAAACCAAGCACAAATTCTGTCCTCATTTTCCACCACCCTCTTGCTGTTTACTTTAAGCATTTTTTCAAAAATCTTCTCCCTATTTTGTATCCATTTAATAAGAACTGGTCTTGGGCCTCTGAGATTCCTAGATGTTTTGCTTTTATTGTTTGTTTTGTCGTATTGCTGTATTAAAGCCAATCGTATATTTTTTATTATTGAATATAACTTTTTCTGAAGGAGCACTGGCTTATAAACTATTATTATTATTAAATTTTAGTTATTTCAGACAAATATTTTACATATCAAATATTTTTCAAGATGCTTCAAAATAATTAGTGAATACTTTGTTAAAAAAATTTAACAATAAATTTTTTTATATTTCAAAATTAACTTAACAAATCAATAATCGATTTTCAATATATTTTTAAATTATTTCTATGATCATTAAATTTGAAAATTTTTTTTTGATATTCTAAAATTTGGTTAACTTGTCACATTTGAGTCCGATTTTAAAAAATTTAAAATAAATTGCTCTTCTCTTGATATTTAAAATTTGGTGTGTTTTTTTTTTCTTAAAATTTTGGCCAAATAAATTTTTCTTAAAAGCAAAACAAAAATTCCCACCGCTTAAGACAAATTTGCTGCGTACACTAAAAAAATCGTGTGCATATGCATTTAAGAATTCAAAATGGTTTCGAAATTCTACAATATTCTATTCCTATTTTTTGTTTTATTTTAGTAACAACTATTTTGCGCTTTAAAATCCAATATAAAGCAAATAATTTCGTCAAACAAAAAATAGCTAGAAAAAATATCAAAAAATAAAAAAAAGAAGTAAAAAGAAAATAAAATGGCAATGAGAAAGACTTCGCGATCGCGTTCTAGAAGCGCCAGCTCAGATCGTTCATCCAGGTCTCGCTCGAGAAGCCAGAGCAGGTCGAGGTCAAGGTCAGCACGCCAAAGCTCTAGATCGCGTTCGCCCAGCAACCGCGTAGAGCAAGACCAAAAACCAGAGGTCAAGGACGAAAATGAGACACAAACTGCCGACAAAAGAGAAGAGAGCGTGGAGAAAAAACCGCTGCCAAACGGAAATCATTCGGAAGGAGAGGTGAAGGCAGCAGAGGAAAAAAATGGCAAAAAAGAGTCCAAGTCTCGATCTGCCTCGCCTCGCTCCAAGTCACGTTCCAGGAGCCGTAGCGTCAGGTCGCGGTCAAGGTCGAGATCGAGGCGATCGGGCCGAAAGAGCCGCAAGAGGCGACACTCGTCCTCCTCCCGCTCCAGGTCCTATTCTCGGTCTCGGTCCAGATCGTACAGACGATCGCGATCCAACGGTCGTCGAAGCCGCAAAGGACACCGCGGCTATCGACGATCCTTTTCCAGGAGTCGATCGCGATCGCCCTACTACAGAAGACAAAATCCCAGTCCATGTCGCGTACTAGGAGTGTTCGGTCTCAACTTCAAGACCGAGGATCGCGATCTCAGAAGAGTGTTTGAAAAGTATGGACGCTTGGACAAGATCAAGTTGGTCACTGATCCGAGGACAAGCCGCTCCAGGGGTTTTGCCTTCATCTACTTTGATAGCGTGGATGACGCCGAAGAGGCAAAGGAAAAAGTGCATGGCCAAGAAATTGACGGCAATAGGGTCAGGGTCGAGTATTCGATATCCAACCGGGAGCATCACCCTACGCCCGGTGTCTACATGGGCAGGAGAGCGCCGCCCAAATATGACGATTACAAAAGGCGAAGTCGATACTCCGACTCCAGGTCAAGGTCAAGGACACGAAGCCGGACTCGATCAAGATCTTATGACAGAAGTGGGAAATTTTTAATATTTGAAAATATATTTTTTTAATATTTTAAATTTTTTTTAGGAAGAAGAAGCTACTCCAGGGACTATTAAGTAAGAGTCTTTTGCATGCTTATTTTTTGTAGTGCTTTAGGACATTGGAAAACGTGTGAGTGACGTCAAACATTTTTCAAATTCAAGTCTTGCTTGATCTAAGCCTTGTGAGATTAAATTTGAAAAATAATCCCAGCTAAGATTGTTCATTTATGAGAAAACTTTTTTGTCCTGTTGATCACTTTTTTACCTGAATCGATCCTAAAAAAAAAATTTTTTTCTTTTCATCTTCTGTAGGATAATTAAATTGAAATTTTTATTTTACGAGAACCAAGACTTTTCAAATTTATTTTGACCATTTTAGATATTTTAATATTTCATTTTCAAAAAGTAATATTAATTGGTATTGTGAATTTTGGACAAAAAAATTACAAAACTCGAATTAGGTGAAGCATTGAATTTAGGGAATATTGAAAAAATCATTTCCTTTTTTTTGTATTTTTGTTCTAAATTTCAAAATTATATAAATAGTATCATTACGATCCATGTTTTTTTATAAGTTTAGTTTTAGTGTGTTAGTCGTGCAAGAAGAGGACCGAGGGTTCAAAACCCGCTGAGGGTGGAAAAATCTTCAAAATATCTCTGCACTACGCGACTAATGTCTAAACCCCTTTCATCAAAAAAATAGGGGCACCAGTTTTGACTGGGTAATAATTGTGGTGTAAGTGATCAACTCGATGCAGTAAGATCGGAGCCGTTGCTTATAAAGGTACTTGAAAAGGAGATAAGCCACTCCCCATTGTCCTCTAGGGTAGAAAACGAACAATTATTATTACCTTGGGTTTTTGTGGACTTGAATTTTTTAACCTTTTAAGTGAGCTAGTTTTAAAACAACTTTAATAAATTAGTTGTTATTATTTTCAAAGTACTATTGAAATTAAATTTAAAATAAAAAATAATCAAAAAAATTCTTTATTCGTTTAAATTATAATTTAGACTTTTTGAAAATAAATTTTTTGAAAATTAAAAAAATAGCCTCTTTAAGAGCTTGATATTTCGTCAAAACAAATTTTGCATTGTTTTAATAAAGTCCATATCCGGACTAATTAATTTAATTCTTAAAAGAATGTGCCAACAAAATTAAGTTTTTACCGTTCCAGGTGCTTTTGAAGCGGTCTAGTTAAAGTCAAATTCACATATATTAGATTTCAGGCACGGAATTCAAAAAGAAAAAAAATTTAAGTCTTTTACTTGAACTTGACTTGAGATTTGTGACTTTTAAACAACTCCGATTTTTATGCTTTGTTTTAATAAACCAAAATTTAAATTTTGTAATTTCTTTTAAAAATTCATTTTTTATTAAGTCATTTAATTTTCGGCAAATGTTTTTTTTTACCGCTGTATCAAGTGAAAAAATTTTCTTAATTTTTAATTTTTACGGGTTTGCATGTTCTGAGACTCTAAAAAAAATCAAATTTGATTTAATTTTTTTTATTAATCGAATTAACAAACAAATGATCAATAATATGAAAAGTGTTCTCATAGTGAATCAATCAAGTCACACTGAATGAATGCTCTCAGTCATGGAGAAAGATCTGTTGTTGCTGCAATCATTCCAAAGCGTTTTCCAAAATTTTTTCATCCTTGATTAATTTTTAATTTTTGCATAATTTTAAAGTCTAAATATAAGAAATGAAGCCAATTGTTCCAAGAGAATTAGAAAAAAAAAGAAAAAAAAGTTAAATTGTAGAATTAATTATCTGTGCTTTTTTTTATTTTAATTATGAACTAAATATTTTTTTAAAAAACGCTAAGAAAGAAAGAATTAGAAGAGGAAAGAAACAGAAAAAGAAGAGAATAGAAAAAGAACCACGTCCGTGTGATGAATCGATCGATCATCGAACTTTATTTTTTGGTCGACCAGATAAAGTTACTATTATTGACTAATTAATTTTTTTCTCTTTTTGTTTAAGGTTGCTGGCCAATGTTCAGAAGCAATCAAATTAAATTCATTTAGAGCTCGTCTTTACATGTTGTAACTACTACCTGCTCTATTTTTTTAAAATTTATTTGTTTTTTTCAATCAAACTTAAATTTTAAGTTTAGTTGGTTTTTTGCTCAAGATAGTGTTATCTTGATTTAATTATTAAAGTTTAAACAACATTTTGTAAATAAAGTATTTAAATGATTTAAATTTTTTAAATTACAATAATTATCCAAAAGAGAACAATTGGAATTAATTCAACAATGGCAATATTAATAATGGTATTATGTTAAATTTAGCCCGAGGAATATCGTGATTGTGTCACAAAATTAGGCATCTTCTTTTAAGAAACATTGAACGATCAGTAACTAATTGATCCTGGTTTAAAAAAATTTTCTCTGAGCTTTTCTTGTTAGACCGGGTTCAGACAATTACAAATAAAGAGAAAGAATTTGTGAGAGTAAATTTGATTGTTTTGGTTCTAGAAATACATTATTCAGTTGAAAATATTAATTTAATAAATAAAAATTTTTAATAAAATATAAAATAATATTTTTTGAGAAGATAAATTTTTTTTCTAAAAAAACAGTTTAAGGGCATTTTTAAGTCCAAGTTTTAATAGTAAAGATTTAAAAAAAAATTAAATAAAAAAAAAGGAATTCCAAGGCTCATCATGTCTCCTTAAAACATGTCTAATTAAAATTTAATTAATTTATAAAGTTGGGTTTCACACAATTAGCCTTTACTGCTCTTACTGGGATAACGTCAAGTCAAGGCTTATTTCGTCAAGTCTTGCGTCAAACTGATCGAATCGTTGTTCTAATCGATCAAAGCGTTCTTCTAATTGATCAAAGTGTTATTCTAAACGATCAAAACGATCAAAAAATTGATCTATTCGATTGAGAATTTGATGCTGCTGATTCTGAAAATCAGCCAAATTTCGATTTGCCTGAGAAATTGATGCCTTGTGCATTTTTGTCGTTTTAAATGGAGCGTAGCATGGACTAAAAATTATATTTTGAGGGCCACATTGTTTGATGCACAACACAATTTTTTATATCGACCAATGTTTCAACAAATTTTTCTTGAATGGGGTTTAATTTTTATTGTTATTGATTTAATAATTTCTTCACTTGTTTTTTTTCCTTAATTCCATTTTCTAACAAATAAAAAAGAATCAAAATAGCAATTAATAAAATGTTTTAAAAAAATTTTGTTTTTTTTATATATTACTTAAATATACATTTCGAAAAAAAAAAAAAAAATTTTCTTTTGAAATTAATAAAATTACCTGTGAACTGCTTTTCTGAATAGAATTCGCTAATTGTTTTGAAATCTCAGTTAAAGAGGAAATATATTTTTTTAGACCACAAGAAATATTGAAATAAATTTACCTAACCCCATCCAATATTATCCACCAAAAGGCTTTCAATAAGCTAAATCTACTAACAGTCTCAAATCGACTTTTTGAGTTGAGTGAGAGATATGTAAGGTCAGGATTGGGTCATTCTGTTCCACTGGTTGTCAGACTGGTGGAAGAATATAGAGAAGGTTTCAAATCAAGATATATCGAAAACCAACTCCATTGTGTAATTGTAATTTTAATTTTTTCTTTTCCTGACTTATCAAATATTTAACCTCTGGTCTAGATGATAACAAAAAATCTTTACCCAGAAAAAAGTTTCCACCGCTGATGGACTGCTCATGCTAACTCCTAGTTCGGTTTGAGTTAAAAAAAAAAAGTTCAAGTCCAAATTTTTTTTTAAAATTTGCTAGATCAGGATTCATATCAATCATTGTAATAGCTTGATTAGAACACAGACCATATTAATAATAATAGTAATAATAATAATAAGCTACGGCAAGCAAGCTTTCGGAGGCGGTCTACCAGGAGATCGCCTATGGTAGCACACTACGCAATAAAAAGCAAATTACTGAAATAAGAAAAACTGATAATGTTTTGTTATCTAATAGACATAATTGATAACTTTGATATACAATACAATACACAAAAAATAAAAAGTCAAAAAATTAGAAGAAGCTGAAAGGGGTATATAATAAAGAAATTAAAAAGAAATATAAATAAAATTATCATGTGGTAAAAAATTTGGTGGCCGGTTTTAAAAGCATCGTAGCTTTTCTTGAATTGATTGACTGAGTCAGCTATTGAAGGCAGTGTATTCCATTGATTGACAACCCTGTTCGAACATTTGGTTGTGGCTTGGCCGGATAGTCTCCTCGTATGCCCCTTGATTCCTCTAGCAGTACCGATTTGGAATAGTGAGCTGCTGAGGACCTCGGGTTCACCCAGCTTGCTTCGTTGATGCCGTTTATGAGCTTGAACTGTTGGAGCATGTCATCTCGTGCACGGCGATCGTGAAGGGATGTGAAGTTTAGGATGGTAGAGGATCCTCGTAAGTGCAATTTTTAATTCTCGGGACTAGTTTGGTGGCTCTCCTCTGCACTTTCTCCAGTAACTTTGAGTCTTTCTTGCTAGGAAGGGACCAGCAGACGGCAGCGTATTCCGGATGGGGCCTCACGAAGGACAGTAGAGTGTCCTGCATGTGTCGATGGTCCAGTATCTGAAAGTCCGTTTAGCTGACCGAGGATGCTCGTTGCTCTATTGGCTTGTGTTCGAATGTGGTAAGTGATATTCAAATTACTCCTAGATCCTTCTCAGTGTCTACTAATTCTAGTGCACTCATATACTCAAAATCCCCCATTAGTAGCTAAGACTCAGCGAAGTGGTTTTTGCCGGACCTGCTGAAATCCATCACCTTGCATCTGTCCACGTGCTGAAGGAGTTAACAATTAACAATTGACAAGTTTTAATAATTAACAATTGACAAGCAATTTAAAAAAATAATATTTTTTAAATGGATTGATAAATCATGTAATTCTAAATGTTATTTACTAATTAAAACCCTCAAGTTAACTTAAAGTAGAGCTGGGCATCGAAAAAATTATGAGAAAAAGTATGGTTTGAAAATCAAAATCGGGAATTGACAGAATCCTCTTGATCCCAACCCAACATTCATTGGTATAATATTGGATCCTAAAATCATTTACAAGGAACATTAATCAGAAAAATTAAAAGTTTTAAGTAGGGATACAGCCAAAATCTATAAAATTCTATATTTGTCAATCATTAGATTATTATCCGATTATTGTTTTATAATACTTCAATCAGGTACTCAGAAAGTATAATTAAAAAAATGGAAAATCATTAAAAATTTTCCACTAAAGACAAGTATGAAAACAAGTTATTTTCAAAATTGATTAATGGCTCATGAGATTTAGGACTATCTGTTTAAAATCACCTATAGAAAAATAGAAGACCAATTTATTAAAATGTTTTTTATTTTTAATTTTTCGATCAAAATTTTATTAAAATTATAAAAATTTTTACCTAAATTTGCTATTAAAAAAAATTTTGCGTAAATTTACGTATTTTTTATAGTAGTCAATACACGGTTTTTTTTGGCTTTTTTTAAATATATAAATTTACGTAAAATTTCGATATTTTTAGGAAAAAACGTAACTTGTAAAAAAAATTGCGTTAAATGGCATTGTGCATTTTCATACAAACCTTCTAAAAATTACAAAATTAAATTATTCTTCATTAGTTTAAATTGATAAAATTTAGCTTTTCAAACTATGATGATGAAACAACATCAAACAAAATATGTTCCACTAAATTCAACAAATAAAAATAAATTTGAATTAACAGGGCAATATTACTGATCAAATAAAATATCAATATTTTAAGATTTTTTTATTTTTTGTCTCTATAATCTATTCTAATTGTAATTTTTTTCTGCAGTTTATAAATTTAATTTAATTTATTTTTTTAGTAAATTTAGTGCAAAATCCATATTTTTATTACGAACTTATATTTTGTATTGGAATTCTTCTAAAGACTTTCAGGTTGCCGCGACAAATTTCATTATTTTTCGGAAAGTATCTTTAATTTACTTAAATATAGAATCCTCATCGAAAATTACGGCTGTGTGCAATTGAAATCAATAATCTAAAATTCAAAATTCAAAATAAAAAATAAAAAAAATTAAGAAAATAAAAATTTTATTATCATTAGACTTTTTTGCTCAAAAATTAATTGTAAAGAAGTTAAGTTAAATATTTATTTAGATTATTTCAGAATTTTAATTTAGAATATTTAAATTTAAAAGTCTCTGAGAAAAATATAAGGAACGATTTTAGATACTTTTAAAATAGAATGTGAAAATTCATCAAAAATTTTTTTCTGAAGTTTGCTTCTTCATGATGTTAGAAAATTCTTTTTTATTCTTACGGATGCTTTCATTAAAAAAGAAAAATATTTTTAAGGTAAATCTTTTGACAATCAAAATTCTAATTATTACAACAAAAAATTTTCTTTCATAAAAAATATCTAAATAAATAAAATCTTCTTTTTCTTTTAATAATTTTAGCCTCGTTATTTTTTTCTAGAGATGTTATTTGGCTAATTAATTTTAAATTTATTCGGTTTCTTAAATTCAAATATAAAAATGATTTTTTCCCTTATTTGACTTTTCATTTATTTGATTTGGATCTGCTATCGATTCAAAATTTTGAATCAAATGAAAAATTTATTTGTTTTTTTAAATTAAAATTTCTTTTTGGTTTGAATTTAATATTTAAATAACATTTTCAAAAATTTGGATGAACTTTAAACAAATTTTGAAAAACGTCAATCCAAAATAACATCATTAATTTTTTCAGAATTTGTTTGTCTCTCTCAAGAACTTTAGATTTTCTACTTTTAGATTTCATTAATTTAATATTTTTTTTAAATTGCGATCAAAATCATTGAAAAAAAAAAAAAAGATTTTATTATTTTTTAGCAGCTGGGTATTTAATTTAATGTTTTTGTTTTATTTTAAAAGCCAGATTTTTCACAGTCAAAAACTTAAACCCATTAATTTAATAATCTTTTTAATTTTGGAAATTAAAAAATATTTGTTTGAATAAAATATTCAATAAAAAAAGAAATTTCTTTTATATTGCTTAGAATTAATTAATTTTGATCATTTTTAAATTAAAATTTAATTAAATATTATAAATTTTTTGCTTAGCACTAAAATTAAAAAAAGAAAAAAGGAGTCAATGGTCAATTTCTCAGCAGATAGTTGATGATAAAAAAATACTCAGTAAAATTTTCAATAAATGTTTATTTATGTTCAAAAGAAATAGAAATTGTTTAGCTTTTAATAATCAGATATGTTTACGCAATTATTCACGAACATGAGATTAGAAACAAAAACTTGGAAAGTGATGCTTGATCCCAAAAGACCGATAATTAAAAAAAGCGCTTATTTACAAGCGAAAATAAACCTGGAGACATAGAGATCGATGCGAAAACGGAACATAACAACATGATAAACATGTTTCCAATTTTAATCAAAATATTTATTTTTTTTTGAACTAAATGCTTTTAATTTTTGAATTCGCTACAAATAAAACACATATGCAGAGAGACTTGCTGCTGAGTCTATCCATTGATTATTATTTAATAAAGCGAATTCCCATGGTGCTTTATGATTTTGCGCAAGTTCTCGCTTACAAAATTCGATCCATCATTAATCTTGATTTTCGTGAGCCCACGTTTTAAAGAAAGGCACTTAAAAAAACATTCAATTTTTATAAACTTTCTCAGCTCGTTTCAAACCAATTACTGGAACTTGCTGAACTATTTTTGAAAATGCTTTTTAATGAGTTAATTAATTAGCCTATTAAAAATCTCATATATACTTGCAATATTGATGAAATTAGCTTATTTTATTTATTTATTAATTTTGATTATCATTCAAACATATCTGTTTGAATTTGAAAAATTCAAAAACTTGAGCTACCAAAACACCTCAGCATTAATTATTGAAATATCAATAAGATACTCACATATGATATCAATTATATATTTTATTGAAGCGATTTGTTTGTGTTCTTGCTGCAGTCGTGTTCCTTGCCTAAATATATATCTCCTAAATTCCTTAAACTATATTTTCGCACGATCCATATCTATTGTTTATTCTGATGCCAAAATGTCATGTAAACTATTACTCTAACATTCTAGTTTAAAATTGATCATATCTAAAAATAAATAAATAGAAATGGAAGTTGTTTGTGGATCTTTTTTTTGCTCAGGACTAATTACAAATCCGAGACGAATTGAAGCAAATAAATATTCTTTTCACAATTGAAATAGCTAACAAAAATTTAAAATTATTTTAGAGCACTTTATCAGAGAAGAACAGTCTTGTCTTAAATTTAAAGTGTAATTTTTATAAATAAATAGACTTTTAATTATATAACTTTTTTTGAAAATTTTTAATTACTTCATAGAATTTTTTTAAAATATTTAATAATTTTTTTTAATTGGAATTATTTTAGTGTTCATTCCTTAGTTAATTTAAATAAATACTAAACAAATGATGTTGTTATTGCTGTAAATTGTAAAAATAATTTTTTTTTGTAATTTTAGGTAAAGATTTAATGAGTTCAAATGGTGAATTTTGATATGAATAATAATTTTTTTATTAAGATATTAAGTTTAAAAAAAAATAAGCGTATTCAAGGATTTCAAAAATGGCACTTGGGATTTTTTATTAGAAAGAACTTTGATTGTAAAGGATCAATTAAGTTAATTAAAATTATCTAAGCTACAGATGAATAAAGTTTATAGAAATTTTGTTTAATTTTTAATAACCAAAAAATGAAATTTGAATAAATTTAAAAAATTAGGTGAGAAAAAAAATGGTCACCCTTTATTATCTTTATCATAGAAAACTTTGTTTAAAAAAATTGTTTATTTTTTAATAAAAAAAACACTCAAGTTCATTTTTAGTTGAATATCTTAAAAGAATTTTTCCGATTCAGATTTTTTAATTATAAACTTTCTCATTTTTTGAAGTATCCTTAATTTCAGAACAATTTTACATAAAAATTAATATTTTTTTTTAAATAAAATTAATTAAATTTTTTTCTGAAAATTTTTTAAAATAACTTCGAAATTTACCGGTAGATAAATTAAATTTTTTTAAACTTATTTATCTTAAACTTGAGCTTTTTTTTAAGAAACGCAAATATCTAAAGCATTAGTTTTCTATTTTGATGATCTGTCTTTTTAAATTGGCTGTCTTAATTGAATTTTCTTCAACAAAAAAAGAGATAGATATATTTTTAAAAAATTAGTATTTCAAATTTAAATTTTTAAAGTAAACGATTAATTTATTCATTTCAGGCAGTGTTAAGACTTGATTGGCGTTTTTCTGAGATCACCCAAAATTTCAAAGTAAACAACTTTCTCTCTCATCTGAATTTCAATTTTTTAGATAAGATAACAAGCTTTACTTAGCTAAGCTTTCTGAGATGAGCAACAATTTCAATGAATTTTAGTATTTTTTTCTTTTTAATTCAAAACACATTCAGAGCCAAGTCTGCTAAAATATTATCTTATCTTTTTTTGACAATTTTTATGATATATCCAAGAATGAATATTCTCAGAAAAGTTGAAACAAACAACCGAAAAACGTAAGACTTATTCAAAAAAAAGTATTATTTTTTCTCATTTGCTCACTGCTCATCCAATAGATCAATTTTTGCACAATAGATAAAAATAGATAAAACTAATTATCTATTTTCCATTGGTTTATATTATTGATTGGATAGAGAAAACAATAATTTATCTCTTTTAGGAGGAAGTAAATATAAAACTAGAATTAGTTTACAAATTTGTACAAAATACGAAACAACTAATTAGATTTAAAGTCACACTTATCACACAATTTACATTTTGTAAAAATTTACCTAATTACTTATCTCAATAGCAAATAAGCTAACTCAATTTTGTATTTTTCTACTTCCGTTTAAATAGTAATTTAAATAGCCAAGCTTAACTTAGTTAAAATTCATCAATTTCAGATTATTGAATAACTAGAAAAGAAAAATAGTAAACAAAAATTTTTTTATATAATCAGCTTGATAAAATGGAATACGTCAACCATCACCACGATTTGTACTACAACCAATTTCAGCCTCAAGACCCCTCTGGCCAAGCGTTCAACTTCAATTCACCATACTATGGTCAAAACTACTCAAGCTTCTATGGACAGCAGCAGTTCTTCACCCAACCGATCGAGACCTATAGCAGCCAGGTAATGCCAGGTCAGTTCTATGACCATGCGATGGGCCAAGCTTTGGTGAATAAAAAACGAAAGAGCGAAAGTGAGACCAAAGTTCAAAGGACCAAATCAGTCAAACGCGGGAGCAAATCTGCAGCAGACGATGAGGACAGTCTGGATCACAACTCGACAAAACGATGCTGCTTTTCACCCAACTCGCAGACATCCAACTCATCCGGCGCTTCAAAATACGCCAGAAACTCCAAGTCTCCGATGAACAATGGTCTTTTTCCTGATGATGAATTGCACCAGCAACGAGTTATGGCAAATGTTCGCGAGCGACAACGAACCCAATCTCTAAACGAAGCGTTTGCTTCGCTTAGGCACATTATTCCAACTTTGCCTTCTGATAAATTGAGCAAGATTCAGACCCTGAAATTGGCCACCAGTTACATTGACTTTTTGTACCAATTGCTGAACGAAACTAGTGGCGAAAGTGGCAACACTAGTGGCAGTACGTCGGGAATAGAGAGTCAAAATAATAGTCAAAGCTGGCAATTTGATAAAAGTCCCAATGATTCGACTGGAAACTCGCCGAGCTCATCGTCCTCGCCCGAGTCCTCAACTTCGACCGCGTCTGGCGGATTGGCAAAGAGAAGCCGTAATCTAAAACAAAAAACATTCGTCTACTAAATAAATTTTGTTTTTTTATTTAATTTTTAAAAGTTTATTCATATTAAATTTCAAAGAATTAGTTATGAAGAACAAATTCCGATTCCTAGTTGGTTTCGTGTTGACCATAGGAGTTTTGTTTTTCTAACTGTTTTCTAATCTTCTTTTTTTTTGTTGTTTTTTTTTCGAAGTCAGTATTTTTCTAATGTAAAAATTATTTCACTTTGTTCGATAAATTGTATTCTTAAAATTTAATTTTTGTTACAAAAAGTCCAATTAAAAAAATAAAATTTAGAAAAAAATCTTTTTTTAATTTTTTTCAAGCACCTCAAATGTCAAAAATCAAATTTATAGAGAATTTAAGATTTTTTCATTTTAAACTAAAATGTAAAACTTCACTTGGGAAGTTTTTTTATTTAAAATTATTAATTTTTATAAAATTAAAAAGATTAAATTTCTTGATTAAAAAGATTTTGCTTTAAAAAATTTATTCCTGCAATTAAATTGATAGGAATTTTAATTTCAAAATTTAATTTTTAAAATTTTCGATAATGACTATTTATAGCAAAAAAAAATTAGAATAAAAATTTTGATTTTTTTTTTAATTTTTATTAGTCAGTATTTTGAATTTATTCTTCAAAAAAATTTTATAACAAAATTCAGAAATAAATTGTTTAAATCCCTCAAGTTTCAGACTCGAGATTCAGAAATAAATTATTAGATAAGATTTTAGTGATTGATAAATATCATTTGCATAAGTATTTTAGATTTAGGAGATTGAATTTTATTTGAGTTTTTTATTATCCGAGAGAATTGCTGGAAAATGATCCGGCTTACTTGGTTCAGATGTTTTTTCAAAATTTAATTATTAATTGAGACATTTTTTCTCAAAAAAAAGATAAGTTAAAAGATAAGCCAAATAAATGAACTTTTAATCGAACATTATTCTAACTTAACGACAAAATTTGATAAGCTTTGAATTTTTTGTTTATAAAGTTATAAACAATTTCAACACTTTTTATTTGAAATATTCGGAACTTATGAATCAAGAAACGATAAAAACCGATGATTTATTGTATGTTTATAGATTTGATTATTAAGCGCTTTTTAAAAATTAACTTGGAATTAAAACATGAAGTATTATCTATTAACGGCTAGAAGATAAACATTTCCGAAAAATAAATTGATAAAGATTTCACCAAGTTTTTGTACTTATCGTATGCTTTTATTCATTCTTACCTTCACTCAAATAACTTAAAAAGTATTAAAGTAAAAAGTTGAAAAATAGTCAAAAAATTTCAAAAGATCAAAAATTATCAAGTTTTTTTGATGAATATACACGAATTTAAAAATATTTATTTTTTTAGAAAATTTCATTTTCATTACCATTTTTCAAACTAACCACTAAAGAATGCTCTGAAAATTTTATTTTTAATTTATTTTAAATAAAATATTTGACTTTCAATATTTATGTAGTGTAGACTTATTTTTTTTGAGAAATTAACGTAAATTTGCGAAAATATACTTTCATTTTTTGAAAAAATTCAACATATAATTTGAAGAAAATTGAAAAGAGTCAGGTATTGTGAAATTCAAGAACAAATTGAACAAATTGAACAGAAATTATTTATTTTTTGATAAATTAAAATTAAAGATAATAAAATATTTAAAAATAAAAACTCAACATAGTGCAAAATACTTTGTTGCGCCTTTTTTACCTAATTTAAATTTTCAATGTCAAATAGAACAAAAAATAAAACATCAATAAGATTTGAATTGATTATTACTAAAAAAAGAAATTAAAAATTTTATTTTAGGTAAAAAAGACGCAGAAACTTTTAAAATAAATTTTATAATCTTTTATTTCAATATTTCATAAAAAAGGAATTTCAAGATATTTAGGAAAAATCAGCGAAACTCTCGTAAAAAAATCATCACCATATATAGAAATTTTAAATTATTATTCTTTGACTCGAATGATCTTGGTAACAAAAAAATTAATTTTATATTTTTAAAACTTAATTTTTTTTCATAATTGTCCCTTTTCTATCCCAGTGAATAGTGGGGAGGCGTTCATCTCCTTTTCATGTACCTTTTTGAGCAACTTTTCCGATCTGACACAGAGGCTACTGCATCGAGATGATCATCCACATCGCAATTATTACCCAGTCGAAACTAGTCCCCCTATTTTTATGATGAAAGAGGTTTAAACATTCGCCCCGTATTGCAAAGTTATTTTAAAGATTTTTTCACCCTCAGCGGGTTATGAACCCTTGATCCTCTGCTTGCATGACTAACACGCAAACCTTTCGGCTATACAGGCTGTAATTTTTTTCTAATATTTTATTAAAATTAAAATTATATTAAAATAATTTAATTTTATATATTCTTCAACTAAGATTTTTGAAAAAAGTTTATACCGAATTTAAATAAATACTTTTTTTATATAAAAAAAAATAATCTATAAAATTAAAACTTTTATTAAGTTCCCTGGATCATTACACTGTCAGGATCATCATTTAAGTTAGAAAATTCACCAAAAAAATTTGTTATTTTTTTCTAAGTATTTGGTCAAATCATAAATATTCCTTTCAAACAAAATATAAAAGTAATTATCACGTTGTTTTGTCTACCAAAACGAGAATTTATTAGGTTTTATATTTTTATGTACTTAGATGACTTAATTTACCAATAAATATAATTATTTAGTTGTAAAAATTTTCTTCAATGTTTCAAAATTGATCAAAAAATGAATTTTAAATATTAATCAAAAATTAGTGTTTCAATGATTAATTATCATCAACTATTTTTTAATATTTGTTCATTAATTACAAATTAATTTAATACTTAATAAAATAATAATGTGTCTTTTTCAATCCTAGCGGATAATAGGACAGAAGAATCTTTTTGAGCAACTCCCCGATTCTAAACAGAGGTAACATCGACTAATTATTTACTTAATTATTATTAATATTAATATTTTTAAAACAAAAATTTTGTTATCTAAATTAAATACCAAAAATGTTTAAGCTTTTTTTATGAGCATCACTGAATATGTGACTATTCACATGTTATTTCATTAAATTTTTAATTTAGAATTGCTTAATTCATAACCAAAACTTAAATTTTAGAATGTACGTGGTTGTTAATTAAACTTTAGAAAATAGATCATGACTGGGAATCCAAAAAAATAAGATTGCATTTAATCAAAACATATTTTATGGTATTGTTCTTTAATGGAGTCTTATTTTCATGGTTTCAAATAAAGCTACAAATAATAATATGAAAAAAATAAAATATCTTAAAATTTTATTCTTTTAAATAAAAACATTAAACAAATTGAATTTTTTTTCAATTACCTTTTAATCTAAATTGAAACAATAAACCTCAAAAAACAATTCGTAAACACTATTGAAAACACAAGTCCTAAATATAACTGAATCATCACTTTAAAAACCAAAGAATGCTCTCTACAAACCATTAAAAACATCATTATTATCAAATAAAACGGTTTAATTTAATCAATTACTAAAATGAAATATTAATTAATTATCGGAAAAAAAATAAAATTTCAGGCGACATTGCCTATTTTTAAATTTTTCATTAAAAAATTTCTCAACTAGACACTTTAAAAAATTACTTTTGAATTTAAAATATCAACATCTTTTGTTTTTAGTTGATATTTAATTTTCATTGCTAGTATTTTAAGGATCTTTTTTCAATTCATATTTTTACATAAATGACGAAAATAAAATTTAAAAAAATAACAAATATTTATTTTTTTAGATTTCAAAATTGGATAATGTAGCTTCTTAAGGCTGAAATTCAACTAAATTATTTTATTTTTAAATATTGCTTTTAAGTATATAGAAATAATTAATAAGCTTTGTAGAGCTGTTTTTCAATATTAAGACAGTTTATTATCTACTTAAGAGGCCAAGACTAAATGACGAAAATTTTATTCTTCTTTAACTACTTAAGCAAAAAAAGGGTTTTCACTTCATAAAAAGTCATTAATATTTGGTAATACTTTTAAAATAAAGTCCAAATGGACCAAAATAACTTTTAAAGGCTTTAAAGCCGATTAAAAATTGAGATTATGCATAAGTTCAGCAATTTGTAAGCATGAAATCGTACAAAAATAATAAAACTAAATTAAAATGCAAATTTGGAAAATTTAAATGAGAATAAAATATTAGTCAATTGTAACAGGTTATACGAGTTTATGTATTTGTGATTTTTTGAAGAAATTTTTTTTAAATGAAACCGTAAAAACTTCCAAGTCCAAAGTTCTTACGTAATTAGCAGGAAATACTCCGAGCTAATTTTGAATTTACTATTACGAAAAAGCAGCTTATGCTTTTCTAGTTTTTAATTAATTTCTAAAATAAAATTAATTTTATTGATTTTTAAATTTTTGGACACAAAACTAATTTTGGAAGAATTTTTGTATTTTTCCAATTCAAAAAACTAATATAGAAAAAATTCAATCCAGGTTACTTTTCAAGTTATATAATTTTTAGAACTACTCGTAACATAATTGAAACTAATTGTAACTAAACAAATAAATCAACAACACAATACAATTTAAATTTTAAAACTTTATTCGTAGCTGTTTTTTGCAATTCTATTTCTAATATCTTAAACCATTAGTCCGAGTAAAGATTTGTCTAAATGAGCGTCTGTGTTTACTTTTGGTTCTATTTTGTAAAATGGCTCTTTCTTTTTACAAACTCACCTTTAAATTTATTTTTTAAAGATTTTAAAAAACGATTAATTAAATTTTTTGATTATCTGGTTTTATTTTTTGAAAAGTTTAGCTCAGAAAAAAAAAATTTCAATTAATTAGATTTTAATTTCAACATTAAGAAAAAAAATTGTATTAGATATTTTTGAAGCATGAAAAACTATGGAATCAACTGGTAATTGTAACCCATGTCTCGAGTCATACAATTCAAGTCTAAAAAAATCGCTAAAATGCCAAGTGAGTTGATCAATTTATAAAAAAAATTGTCAAATATTTAGTTGAATATTTTATTTTAAAATTAATCATTACGCGAATAACATTATTTGATTTATGTCCATTTATTAAATAGCTAGACTAAAATAGCATTCAAAAAAATTAAAGTTTAGTAGATATACTTAACCCAAGTAGATTTAAAAAAGTTACAATTTAACTAAATCTTTAAAGTGATATGTTATAATTGCAAATATTGATCAGGAATTAGCTCAGACCAAACTCAAAAACTAGAGCAACAAAAAGAAAAATGTTTCAAAATTTAAACTTGTAATTAAAATAATCTGTTTTTATTTAAAAATTAAAGAAAAATATTTGGTAAAATTTTAATTTGACCAAATAAAGAGACTATTTCAAAATTTCAAAATTTATTATGAATTTCAAAATTTATTTAGAGATTACAATTTGAATACTTGAATCGTCAATTGGAAAAAGATACTAAAGCAAACCATCACGAAATGGTAAAATAAATTCTTTAAATTAAATTTTTTTAATTTCAATTTGAAAAGCTTGGAATAAGCGATCTGCGCTATGTAAATTTTGAAGATGAACTGGAAAACTTGGAGAGTGTACAAAAGTCATCGAGCAAAACCTATGACCTAAAAGACGATTCCAATGAAGAGCTCAGTGATATAATTTCGTTGCAGTCCATAACTTTGACAAATGATAGCACAAAGTTGAACAAAAGTGAGCCATTTTCAAGCCTGATTGAAGAATCAAGGATTTTGACGAGTTCTTCATCAAAATCGACCAAAAGCCAAGAGTCCGATAGTTTCAGTGAGTCTAAATTATCGGATCAAAATTGTCAAGAGGCAATTGAAGTAAATAAAAATTACTCAAACGAAAAAATTAATCTTCTAAAAGTGACAGTCGAAAATGTGGCCGAATCATCCGAGGACGAATTCGAAAAATTCAAGAGACCACCAAATAAAAAAGATACTGTACCAATGTAAGTGTTGTTTAAAAAATTTATTTATTTTTTTCTTAAATTTGTTTTATTATCTTAAAAAATTAAAATCTTATTAAGAAAGATAACTTTTGAAGCATTTCTATGAACTATCCTTTATAGTCATGTTATCAAGAAGTGATAATATTTTCAGATAAGATTTAGGGTCAACACTAATCGTTGACGGTAAAGAAAATTCAATTAATTTTTATTTTATTTGCATCAATCGAAAAATAAAAAAAAATTCCAAAATTCTCCAGATTGTGTTTAACTTTTTTTGATATTGGCTTTAATTTCCTTTCTCATATTTGAATTGTCTCGACTTGGAGAAAACAAAATCATCCAAAAAATTGTTTCTACGCTTGTAACTAACTAGTGTTTGGCATTTTCGAATATTTGTTTAAAAAATAGCTCTCAGTCTTAATTTATAATCAATATGAGAAAGCCAATAGTTAATAGAAAATCAATCAAATTTGTAAGAAATTTCTTAGGTCCAATATTGTATTGAACAAAAACAGCCAGATGATATTTAAGAAAAATAAACAAAATATTTATTAGTTTTACTTTAAATAACTTGAAGCTATGCTGATTTTTACAGAAATTGGCACGAAATTGTCTGTTTATGGTCAAGTCGGTCAGCTAGAAAAGATGTGAATGCTAGCATTAGAAGAAAATTTTTGCAAATAAAACAAAGGTTAGACTTGGAAAGAACTTTAAGTAAATGAGATTTGATTAAGAGCCAATGTAGCTTTATAGGGGAAAATAAAATAAAAATAAAATTTTGAAATAATTTGGTTTTATTAAGCTTCATTTTAGAATAAGAAAGCTTAGCATTTAAATTAAAAGGTACATGAATTTTGGATTTGTGTTCTACACTGATTCTTAGTATTCATAAAAATTGATTTTTGTTTTTTTTACCTTTTGTTATTTTAAAAATAATTGATCGAAATTCGAGGAATTTTTCTTAATTTGCTAGAAGTATAAATTTATTATTTTTTTAATTTTAATTGACTTGAAAGCATCTACTCCTGATCTTCTAGATTAAATCGGTTTAAACTAGAACTGCTAGATTCCAAGATCAAGCTCGTATTCAATCTAATAAATGTATTTATTTAAGGCCGCTGATGATCAAAAAATCTAATCTCTAAGTTTATATAAATTTTCGGCCATTCTTTATCAAATTAATTTTAGACACTTTGATTATTTATTTTTTAGACTGATTTAAATCAACTCGGCTTGTAAAATAGTGTTAAATAAATATTTTCCAAATCATTTTTGATTGAAGAAGTTAATTTGATTTTGTCAAATTTTCAAGTCTCAGTAAAATTTAAATAACAAAATTTTTGTTTTAATATTTATTTATAAATGCAAAAAAATTGGCAAAAAATCACGATTAAATTGCTAAGGGTAAATTGGACACTAGAGGGCTTTTGAAAAATTTAAGCTTGAATGCTCTGTATAATTATTTAAGCACGTATTTATTGAAGAAAATAAAAATTTATTACTTTGAATAGTTAATGAATTAATTTTCGGTGTATTTAAAATACTTTTAAGGTACTCTAAATAAGCTAGAATATGCTAAATAGCAGTCGATTTGTTAATTTAAAAATTAGTTTTTATGAAGCAAAATCAATAAGAGAAATTCTTTTTTCGTAGCAAGCTACTTGTATTCTCTCACATGAGGAATTGGGTAAAAAAATAACATTAAATGAATTATGATAAAATTTAAAAATAAATTGATTTAGACAGAAATTATATCATTTACTACTTGATATCTTAAGTAACTGCGGAAATTTTTTTAGCTAAGTAGCAAAACTAAAAGCTTAATTGCTAAGAACGATCTCGACGCTTACTTTAAAACTTAATTTAAATTCAAAAATTGGTCAACTTTAATTTCATAAAAATGATCATTCAAATAACTGAAATATGAGTAAAAGCAAATAGAGGCACGATTTAAGTGATTTTGATCCAAAGAAACTTTTTAGGCATAATATTCCTTAATATGCAATGAAATTTTAAGATATTATATGTCTTGAGGGCATTTGAAATTTCATTTACTATACTTTCATGAACCAGGCCCAAGAGTAGTATTGTTCAATCGACAGGTTGATAATTTTTTTTATTATTTTTTGCTTTGGAAAGCTTAGCAATCGTTAAGCAAAAAAGAAAAAAGTGGTTTAAATTTTTTATTACAAGAATAAAATATGAATTTTTTTGAAGTTTTTCATTTTTAAAATTAAGCAGATTAATAAAAAATTTTATTTGCTTTTTTCAAAAATTTTATTATTTTAATTAAATTTTTGGACAATTTTTCAAATTAAAATAAAGAGTTTTTTCGACTATCTTTTTACTAACACTGGCATCATTGCCTCAAAAAGAATAAAAAACAAATCATTTAGTATTTAATTTGTATCTTTGAATTGAATTTAAAATTACCAAAAGGCTTAATTATCGTCTAATTAGAATCTCATTTTTTCTTATCAATTTTTTTTCAATGATTAAATTGCCTTTTTATAATCATACAAATGAATTGAAATTTTTTTAAGTATAAGAAACTATAAAATAATGACAATTATGAGCAAGCATATTAAAAATTTACTTAATTTTACATTGCTCTAGGATAGAAATAATTTATTTGTGAATAAATAAAATTTAAGTAAATAATTAAACTTGAAAATACATACAACATCTTATTTAGCTGGGTTCGAGTTTTAGACGTGAAAATGCAGACTCAAAAATTGATGTTTTGTTGTTTTTCTTTAAATTAATTTATTTTATTAATAAAGGTATGTTTATTACGTAATCCTGTTAGAAATTATTTGCTTAAAGTATCCCGAAAAGACAAGTGAATCCCAATTTAGTTTACTTCGAAGAAAACTGCTTGAGATTACACTGCTGAATTAGTCTAAATTAATTCTTGTCATTTGCCTTAGAAGCAATTACTAATTCGCTCAAGTTCACTCACTCTCTTTCTCCTTTCTTTTCTCTTGTTTCTTAGATTCAATTCTGTTTTTATTAATTTCAACAACTGAATTTCAAATAAATAAAATTAGCATTTATTATTTTTTATTTTTTGTTTCGAAATATTCGAAATATTTGATATCATACCCAAGGCTCGATTAGTATTTGACATAAATACATGCTATGAATTGACAAAAATTATTCACATATCTTTATTTTATTACTTTTTTTTTGTTCAATCTCCTTGAGGCGTTTGGCCAAATAGCACAAATAAATATCATGTGCATTATTTATCTATCTTATTCAGAGAGCATGTTTGATCAAATAAAGTTATTTATCTATCCAACTAAGAGAAAAAGTTAAAAGCTTACTTCAATTTTTTTAAAAGGAAAAAAAACTCGGTTCAATAAATTATTAAAATGAAAAGGCTCTAGTCGAGGAAAACAAAATGGTTTGAAACGTTATCAATAATCAAAAAAAAAATTTTCAATTTAATAAAGTATGTTTTTCTAATTTAATCTTCATTTTTCATTTGCATTAAAGTTAATCATGTTTAAGAATGATACTAATTTAATGAATTGTTTGATTGATAAATATCAAAATAATAATTTATCGTTAAAACTGACATGGAGGGAGAAAAATACTTCAAATTTATTTTGAATCAAAAAATTTTGTTCTGAACGAACCTAATTAAAAGATGCGAAAATTAAAAAAAATTTAAGTTATAAATCAATCATCTATTTATTTTTATCAACCAACTTACTTAGTAATTTTCAATTTTGGTGAATAAAAAAGGCTCAATTTTTTTTCACCTTTGTTTTACACTTGATCCTTCATTTGTTTAAAAATACTTCCAAAAAATCAAGTTTCGTAAGGGTGTTTTGAATCTCATTTTTCAAACAAGACTGGTATAATAATTTTCAAAATTTTAAATTATTTAATTAAAAGGCCAAAGATTATCTCTTAAGACAAAAGAGTAGTTTTATGAGATTTTTTTTTTACTAATAATTTCCTTGGAATATTTCAAATAAGCCTTTAATGAGTTATTGGTATTTTTTAAGGCAATTATTTCCGGCAATTTATTTAAAATATTTCTGTTTAAATTAAACTAGACTAGAAATATTATCCTCTTTTTATTTTGCACAGATAATCGTTTAATCTTTTGAACAAAATTAATCTTGTCTATCAAATTTAAAACATTTTTGTAAAATTTTCTCTTTTATTATTTTTAAATGAAATTTTAATTTAATTTGATCTAATTTGCCTGCTATTCACTGCAAGAGCTTTACTCTACTTAACTAGATTAATTTTTTTCTTAATTCGTAATCAGCACTTTCATTTGTATGAATAAAAAAAATTCTTAAAATTTTTTTGTTATCAAACAGTCTCTGGGGCTTCGAAGTCCTTTTTATTTCAAATTAAAGATAGAAAAAAAGTGAACAGTAATTTTTATTAGGACAAAGTATTGAAAATAATGCAGAAAAAACTCTGAGCAGAATCACATGACATGATGCTATTTAGAATGGAATTTAAATCATGTGATTAATGTTTGAAACGATTGAAAGAAGACAAAGATTAGCGCTTTCCCCTCCAATTCAATTTGTACAGCTAGGATTTATTCATAAATGAGAAAAAAATTTCTTTTCGATTGTTCATTTTATTTACTCAAAACTCGGTCATTTTGTTTTCTCAAAAACACATATTTCTAATATTTTCTCCCCGATCAAATCTAAAGAATACACTTTTTCTTAAGACAAATCGAACTAGTTAATACAACGCTGAACGAGCCGAGCCACGCACATTCGACACAACCAGGCGGCACAATGGCTGAACTAAACCGACCCAGCTCTCAGACTGATTTTGGCAACCCGCGCAAAGACCACTACTCGTACTCGTACTCGTACAAAACGGGAGGCGACACCGACAACAGCCAGCCCAACATGAACACAGTCGAAGTGAACGAAAGCGTCACTGAGGAAATCGGACCGGACGGGTCCAAAATTATTCGCCGACACCAACAAGAGAAACAAATAAACAAAATAACCCAAGTGGTCACCCAGCGAGTAATCAAACGCCAGTACATAGACCCGAGCACCGGCCAGATCATTGAGTATGACCCGAACAATGAACTTTTTGCCAACCTGCCTCCCGAAACAGTTTTCGAGGAGCAGACCATTATTTCAGATGACAATCTGCCCATAATCAGCACCACCACACTGTCAAAAACTAATAATAATTCGGCAAAGAATTTAACTAACCAAATGGCTTCGGTAAACCTAAACGATTGTGTAGATAATGCAGAGAGGAAAAATGAATTGCCGAATATTGAGAATACAATGGCTGCCGCTGTCAATTTAAAAATAAAGTCACATCCAGAAGACAATCAAGGTATTTTGTGTTTATCATTTATTTTTGTTATTTAACTTATATCAAAGATAAAGCAAATTTTTTTTTTGCTCCAATATTTAATAAAACACCCCAGTTATTAAGATTTAATAGAAATTCACTTTTTTTTATTTATCATTTTTTTCTTTTAAAATTTTATTTTGGTGGAAAAGAGAAGATTTTAAAAAAAATTAATTTTTTTTCAACTAATTTAGATAAATAATAAAAAGTTAAATTTTGAATTAACTGTATTCTGAGAAAGAATAGTCCAATATGGATCAAACTAAAGGTTCATAAAGGTTTCCAAAAATTTTAAATTCAGACCACATTTTTTGTTTGACCAAATCTTACTTCAAATTTAGCCTTAATTCACAATGTTTGTTAATTAGTTCTATCATTCGAGTAAATGATAATTTAGCTTCGAATTTAATTTTAACTTTTTTATGGAATTGTGAATTTTGAACAAAATTTTAAATTGAAATAAATTTTTTAATATGAGTCTAAAAATTATACTGCAAAATATAACGTTTCAAAAGCCATTTTTTAGAGGTGTTTTTTTTTTATTTTAAAATCTAAAAATTAAACCCACATTTTGTTGAGAATTTTCTCTAGTATCAGAAAACATATGATTCAATATGGGTCTTGGGGGTACATGGAACAAGATTTAAAAAAAACTTAAAAAATAGGCAAGGCCATTTTTTTCCGAATTTTTCCGAGATTATTTTTTTTTCTAAAAAACTTTTTTCTTGGCAGGAAATTTAGCTCTTTCAAAAAATGTGTGCTTTAAATATAGTTTATATATTCATTGGGGAGATTTTTGCTGTAAAATAGACCGTACTTTTCACAAGTCCAAAAAAAATATTTTCACAAACCCTAAAAAAATGTTGTTCCTGGGTTTTCATATATGCAGATTACGAATTTGAGATCGAAAGCTGAATTTGAAGATATTGTGGAAATATTTTGCATTAGGAGTTTTAGGGGTAAAGATAAAAAACTATTTAATGTTAAAAATTAATTTACTTTTTTTCGAAAAGTTTAAAATTATTTCTGTTAATGCAGCATGGTGTAACATTCAAAGCTACATCAACTTTCAAAGTCTTCAAATGATTTGCAAAATCTCGGCGAAAAGCAATACGCTCGATTTAATATTTAAATTTAATTTCTGTTAAACTCTGAAAATTTAGCAGACCCTTAAATTTTGATGCAATTTAGAATTTCAAAAGATTTTCAGTTTTTTATATTATTTTCTGTTCTTTCTATCATTCGGTACTTAATTTTTAAATCCTTAAAAGTTAATAAATTGAGATATTTTTTATTGAATTGATTTTCATTTTTTAAATAAAAAACTGATTTTTAAAGGATAAGTGTAAATAAATAGAAAAAAGTGAATTTCTATTCAATTTGTTGTTAATTTATTTTTTTATGTTTAATCTAAATAATTGGGGAAAAATCATTTTGAATAAAAAAATTTATTTTGGGACTTTTAAACAATTCTGCTTTATTTTAATGGCCTGATATAAAATTCATAGAAAAGAATAAAAAATTCAAAAGATGAGATGAAATTTAAAAAAAAAACAAAATTAACTTTGTTAAAAATTCTTCCCAATTCCTCGTTTTTTTAACTTCTCTAAAATTTTCTTAATTCCAAAATATTTGAGTTAATGCTTTAAATCAAATTTTAAAAAAAGTTATCCTAGTTATCTTAAAAAAGGTTAGGTAAAACTAATCAATTTTAAATTAATATAACTTAAATTAAAGAATTATTAATAACATTTTATTCTAATTATCAACCATGATCATGTGAAACCAGGAGAATTTGAATAATAATTTTTTTATTTGAGCACAATTTGATAATTTTATGCTTTATTTATTGTCAAGAATTTTTTAAAACTTAAAAAGTTAGCTTTTTTGAATAACTTAAGTATCATGTCTATAATAAATTTGTTAATTTTTGATTCTTATTTTTTCGCTTTTGAATAAAACACTCATTTTTTAAATAAGTAAACTATTAAATACTATTAGTCAACCAGCGAATATTTTTTTTTATTGTTATTTTTAAAAGTGAAAAAATTTAAAACAGATTTACACAGCTAATTTAAATTTGCATAAATTCGAGCTTAAAGAATATTTAAATTCTAATTTTAATTATGTCGCCAATTTAAATTACAGACTCAAATAAATTTGAAATTCAAAATCATATCTTTATAAATTAAATTTTTGCATTTAAATATCAAACCAATTAAAAAAATAATTTTCGAATTAAATAAATTAAGCAATTTAATTAATTTTGTGTAAATTTTTGCCAAAAGTCAATTTGATGCTTGATTGAATTGATCTAGAAGAATTCAATTCTTTAAAACTAATAAAAAACAAACATTGTGAAAAACTTTTTTTATTTGAGATAAATAATTTGCTACGGTGAAATTAAAAGAAAATTTTTTAAGATCAATTTAAAAATTTTAAAAATTAAATTTCATACTATTCAATCTAAATTATTTTAATTTAATCTTGATTTATTGTTTGTGTGTTCGAATACAAAATAAGTTAAAAAATTTGATTATTTTTATTAGTTTTTAATCAATTGTATTTAATTACACCACGATTCAGCTTAAATCAATATCAAGATTATTAATCCTGAGCAATATCTTGAAAAGCAATTCGAGTTGACAATTAAACCAATTTTTCGCTTTAGTTGACTATCTAGTAAATTTTTACGCGATAAAAAGTATTTTTTTTTAGATTTTTTTCTTTGGATCTAAATAAAAGGCAGTAATAACCCAAATTTTTTTGTTTATGAATTTAATAGAATTTTAAATAATTTTTTTAATCAAAATAAATTACTATTTACTAAAAAATACTGATTTAATTAGTTATCCAGAAGAGCTATTCTGAATTAATCTATTGATTCTCTTCTTCAAAATAAATAGTAAAAATTTAAAATCTTGGAATCTTTGGCTAAACTATAAAGTTATTAATCATAAATAAGACACCTTAATTTCTTTTTGGTGTCATATTTTGTCTAAAATCATATAAATAATTCACTCTCAAAAAAAAATATGTGAAAAAACTATTACTATCAATTCAGTGTTTATTTTTGATTGTCATTTCACTTAAGTCTTTATCTTTTTAATAAGCTGTTTATTAAAATTGTCTAATTTTTGTTAAAAAAATATCTTCACTGACCAAAATAAATTATTATTCTGATAAAATTTCCATTTTTTAATTCTAAGTTGTCCGAAAAGATCAAATTTATCTAAATTTTCGAATGAAAATTAAGTCACTATATAATTCAAGTTCTAAAAAAATTCGATAACCTTAACTAAAATTTTAAGATGATCTAGATAAAAGAACTCTTAATATTCGTTCAAAAATTTCCACTCTCAAACTCAAACCAAACGTATTGCTTATTAAATTAAATATAAATTCAACTCTATTACCATATTCCAAGTAAAAAAAATAATTTTCCAAGTACTAGCTTTTATAAAAATTTTCAGCCTCGCCCATAGAAATATTTTTATTTGTAAATAATTAGCTTTCTTATTTAGATTATTTCAAACTTGTAAAGACTTTAATTAGGAATATTTTTTTTAGATTTGTCATTAGAAATCACCAACTCCCTATTAAACACATAGTTTTATTGAAAAAAGAATTTTATAAGTTCATCGCAATTAAACTTATTTTTTATAACTCATCAGTTTTTATTATCAAAAAAAAATTCATTTCCGCTAATTTAAGTTGCACAGTTTTTCCTAAACAGTCAAACCACCAATCTTCACCACATTGTAAGCACCATCTCTGCAAATAAATCAAACCAAATGCTTACTCCTTTTTTCTCTAGTTTTCGACTAGAAAAACACTCTCTAATAATTATCTAAAAAATAAATAAAATTAAATAAACGCAAGAATAATTTAATGACAAATATAATTGATTTTATTCACGTGAGATTCACGATTGATAAAGATAATCAAAGTATCTACTTAAAACGCAGTGATATGTGCCAAAGTCAAAACTATCAGAGCACTTGTTAAATTTTAAAAAATCAGACCTAAACAAATCGAAGAGACAATGAGTTATTATTGTAAAATTTATTTTTTAAAAGGCTACCCAGAAGAAAAAAATATGGACTATGACCCGGATGATTCGTACCAGGACGACGACTCGCCCTACGAGGGCCTCATTCAGACCCCTAACCAGTACGAGGACGAGCACAATCACAAAAAACGAAAGTCAAAAAAAAAAGGCGTCCTAAATGAGCTGATGGATACCGAAGCGGTCAATAGCCTGTCCTCAAGCGGATCGTCTTCATCACCACTTTTATTCGAGAATAACATGGACCTCCCATACGTGTCCAATCACCAACAGTATTCCAAGAGCGTCTACGCTCACACTACCAAATATTCAAGACAACCTGATACAAATGGACAGCAGACTTACTCAGTTTTGCCAAGCTCGAACATCAATCCAAATCGGTCTAATCACGGCTCTAATTACTATCAATCAATCGGCAAGGCCAACAGCCAACAGCTGACCATCGATCCCTATGCAATCAACCAGTCTCATTTACAAGCGCCTCATTCGCATCGATCACAGCATTCAATCAATCAAAAGTATCAGCAATCGTCGCCAAACTTAAACAATCAGGACTACGGTATGTGTTATATTTTATTTCTTACTTTTTTTTGTTTCCCGAGCTTAAGACCCTGGTTGCCATGGCAACGGAAAATTGAAAAAAATTTTGATCTTTATAAAAAATAACACCTGATTAGATTATCCCTATCCAGTGCTTAGAACCGAGCCGATTCCGCGGCAGCATTTTAGTAGACTTGAGCCAGAATCGAATAAAAGTGAATATAGCTCTAGTTCATCGAATACATCAATAGTGACATCTAAATCGAACCCGATAGCACTGCCGATACACGCCACTGGGCAAAGTTCGTCCAGTGTGTCGGCCAATAGGAACAGTATTTACTTGATGGACAGCAAGTCGTCCATAATTATTCACCATCACCACTTTGACTCGGCGGCCATGAGAACTCAATTTGAAATGAGAAAGAGAGAATCGCTCGGCAGTGTGTGCTCACGCCAAAAGTCCATGTCACCGTTGCCCCGCAAAGGTGTCCACTTTGACCAGAACACATACGAGTACTCGATATCCGAGCAAGAGAATTTGCACAGGCCTTACCATTTGGACTCGGAGCACTTGTCAAGACAAATGTATCGATCGGCACACAATTTAAATGCTCATCAACGAACGACAACTAACTTGAATAATTTTGACTTTAAAAACTTAAATTATTATCACAGGTCCCTATCGTCCATTGACAGTGGCATTAATGTGTACAACCCTTACTCTCATTTAGGTATTGTTAAGCTTGACAAAAATCAACAAAAATAAAAAAAAAAAAAACAATTCGCATGATTAATTATTTATTTTTTGCTAAAAATTAAAAAAAAAAACTTTTGAGCTTAAACAACAAAAAAAAAATACTATTTTCTGTCTGGATTTTGTTCTATAACCAAAAGCAGCGCCTCATTGACATCAACTTGAAGTTTCTGGTAATGGCTAGGTGTAACTAGAAAGGAATCATCTGTAACTAATTTTACATTTTGTTGTTCGTTGTTATTCGAACAATTTAGAGTTAATTCAGCTGAGCCTTTGAGCAGCCAGAGCCATAAATCCAAGCCGTGCTGACAGAAGTGTTCGAATTCATGGCGGCCATTTTTTAGAACCATCACTCTAAACTGTAGATCATGAGGAGCCAAATTGTCCGTGTCCGACTCGATAGACTTCACTCTGACCTCGAAATTAAAAGGTCCGTGTGCTTGAGGATCTAGGGTGACATTGTTTAAAGAGTACGGCTGCTCACTTAGGACATTTTGTCCGGGAGTCTTGGTCCGGTGCTCTTCTGAAGCGAAGTAGGTTTTGATTAACGGGATCAGCTCGGTGCCTAAATCTTTACAGTAAAACCATTTTTCGTAAAGAACTTGGGTGGAATTTGGCACAAACCATCTTACTGCATCTGTTTCGTCCAAAGATCGCTTTCTTTCGATGACCAGGCCAATTGAGCCCGCAGTACGCTGAGGCGAGTGCGGAATTCGAGCAGGCAGCAAAAAAAACTCTCCTTCCTTTACATGCACGTCCCTGTGCTGACCACTTTCGATTATCTTAACACACAAGTCTCCCTTAAGTTGATAGAACAGCTCCTCACCTTGCTCGATATGGTAGTCTTCACGCTGATTTGGACCACCTACGAACATTATAACCAGTTGTTCGTTGTGCATCAGTTTATTACATACTGGCGGGCTGAACGAGCTTTTGCTTTCCTCTATCCATTTGGAAACATTTATAACATTAGCCATTTTAAAATTTGTGTTGTTGTTTAAATTGCGTTTATTTTATCTTGAATGTAAGTTTGGTCACGTGATTTTTCAACTTGATCAAATTATAATAAGCAGATAATTTTTTTAAAATTAAATAAAGTCTATTTCAAATTTCTAAGATTCAACATATAGTTAAAAAAAAATTGAAAATTATGTCTTCAAAAGTTAAACGATCAACAAGATAAGAAAATTTTGTTTCAATGTGTTTATTAATTTAATTTTTTTTTAAATAATAATCTTAACAGTAAGAGCTTAGAAGAAGATTAAATCAAAATTTAGCAGATTTAATGCTTTCATGTTCTAACTTTTTTTTGAAAGATTTTTAAAATTGAGGTTACCAAAATTTTGGACAATTTACTTTCAATTCAAATTGGTCTTCCGGGATCTCGGCTATTTTACGAAAAATTAGAAAAATGAAAAGAAAAAAATTAATCAGATTTTAGGCGAATTTCTCAAAATTTATGAAAATTTATATATTTTCCGATTTTACGTAAAATTACCAGACTTCCAGTAAATTTACTCAAATTCTAGTAAACATGTCAAAATTTTAATAAATTAAATTTAAATATAAGTACTGTATAAAAAATATCAAAAATTTAAACACTAATTTTTAAATTAATGAGCTAAAATAGTGATTTTTATTTAACTATTCTATTTATTTGCTAGAAATCTAGAAAAACAAAATACTAAGTATTAGATTGTGTTGCTGCATTCAAAAATTATTTGGATTTGAAGTTTTGATAACTGGTTCTAAAAAATCCACTAAGCGTTCTAGTGTTAATATATATAAAACGATTTTATATAAAAAATCTTTTTAAAAATGCTTTTAGAACGAAAAAAAATTACATACCTTAAAATGACTAGTAAACTTCAAAATATTTGGCCTCTTTTTCTTTCTTTTTTTGGTCTTTATCTTTATCTAGCGATTGCTTGAGTGTCTTGAGTTGAATGTCCATTCTTTCAACAAAACTTTTATCGGATTCATTTCCAAAATCAAGAATTTCAGAATTTGTGGAAAAATTGTTCTATAATTTTGCAAATAATTCTTATATCAAAATAATTGTTTATTTATAAAAAAAAAATTTCATGTAGCATTTTAATAAAGTTTATTTTAGTGATATAAAAAGTAATTTTAATTTAATTTTAAATTTCTTGCCTTTTTTCACAATGTAAAAAGATCTATTAAGTGAATAGAAGCTCTTTTAATTTGATTGTTTCAAATTTTAGTTCATTTTTTTATGAAGAGATAAATAAATTTTGAAAAACCCTTCTATTTATTGCATTTTTCAGATGTGTGTAAAAAGTCAAAAATTCCATGTAACGTTTGGCAATACTTTGATCAATTGCACAATTATTAACAGTTATTAAATATTTAAATGAGTTAACTTTTTTAATTATATTTAATTAATCAGTTGGATCAAATAAAACAGCTATTTTAAAATCATACAACTTTAAATTCTGCGAAAAAATAAGCAATGTTAATTATTTAATTATCCACAGCAAGTTTAATAAGTTCAGTTAATAGTCGATTTCATAGGGAGGGATTCTAAACAGTAAAATTTAATTATTTGAAATTAGGTTGAAACTCTTTAAATATTGGTCCGGCAATTATAACAAAAAATAAATTATTAAATAATATTAATATTAAAAAATATCACTTCTTTTTCTTCTTTCCACCGGATCCTAAATGTCCAAAATCTTGAATCTGCTTTCGAATGGTTTGTAACTTATTGACGACACTATTTTCGTCGCTCTGTGCAGAATTCTTTCAGATGGGTATCGCAAATTCCAAAAGAGGATGAAAAAAATTTAAATATAGAGATCTAAATAACTTACAATAAAACGAGAAAATGATTTCCTGATGCGACCCAACATTTGATTTACCTCGTTTGTAGCCTTTATAACTTGATTTATTGAAAATAACACCAAGATCTCTTTCGGTTTCTAATGTTGCTTTTGCTTACCAGTGATGCAGGAAGGAAAATTTTGTTCTTGTGACCATAATGCATGACCACACATTTTGATGTGTTGAAGAGAAGAAGCCAATCTTGAATCACTCACACTTGTGGTACACCGCTAAATATCTCAACCCATTCCGACACAATTTCATATTTTTCAAATTTTTTTTCACTTGTTTGTAAATCACCCATGTGACGTTAAATTTAAAATAATAAAAAAAAGAAGCATTATTGCTGTCAATTAAAATTTACTCTATCATTTAATTTTATTTCTCAATCTCACATTAAGCTCAAAAGAACTAAAAAAGAATAAAAAAGTGAAAATTTTTAGAAATAAAAAATTTATCTACAAACTCAGATAATTTATATTTTCAAAGTTTAAATAAAATATTCAATTAGCACTTAAAGTCATTTTTTTGATAAAAATTTTCACAATTTTTAAACAAAATTAAAAAAATTAAAACAAAAATTAAAATTCTAATTCTTTAACCAAACGACCTAACCATATTAAAAATCAATTAACCAAACACCACTTAAAGCCAAAGACTAATGCCAATTTAATTTCAGAGCAAAACGGAATTGTAGTCGGCGGATGGCGCAATCCGACCCTGCCCGAAGTAATTGACTACCTGGGTCATCAAAGCAATGAGATAAGAGCAAACGCGGCCGCCTATCTACAGCACCTATGCTACCAGGACGATCATATAAAGGCCGAGACGCGTCATCTAGGCGGCATTGCCAAACTGGTCAACTTGCTAAACAGCGATTGTCACGAGGTACACAAGAACTCGTGCGGCGCACTGCGCAACCTGTCCTACGGCAAGACCAACGACGAGAACAAAATAGAAATAAAAGAAAAAGGCGGCATTCCAGCTTTGGTACGACTTCTGAAGCGAAGCCAAGACGAATCAGTCAAAGAGACCATCACCGCCGTCTTGTGGAACCTCTCTTCTTGCGAAGAAATCAAAGAGCAAATTTTATACGAAGGCCTAAACGCCTTGGTCAAGTACATAATTGTTCCCTATGCCAAAATAGACATTCTAAACCCTCAAACCAACCGGGCCATCTACTCAAACCCGACCAAGTCCAACCAGCGTCTCTTGGCCAACGACTACTCCAATTATCCAATTGTGTTGACCAATGCCACTGGCGTGCTACGCAATTGCAGCTCTAATCTACAATTTTCGAATTGCTACGAGGCTAGGAAAAAACTGCGTGATTCAGAGGGCCTCATTGAATCCCTGTTGCGCATTATTGACCAGGCAATTGAGCCATATGCCAACGAAAGCTACTACAAAAAACAACAGATAGTCAACTTGGACCTGATTGTTAAAGACAACATGAATTCAAAATGTGTAGAGAATTGTATGTGCATTTTGCGCAATTTGTCATTTCGTCTGCAGGAAATAGTTGATCCAAATTATGACCGGGATGTGAAGCCGTTTCCGGGCGACGAAAAAACAGTCAAGTGTGTGGGCACATCATCGGGCAAGAAGCGCAAAAATCTAGAAGAAGAATTCCTCAACACGGTCTATCCGTACAACATGGCCGTGCCCAACGAAGGCAAAGCCCAAGAGCTCCTCTGGTCCCTGAACACACTCAACAAGTACTTGATCATAATCAAAGAGAGCACGGTGCGCGACACCATCGAGGCGGCAGTAGGCTGCTTGCAAAACTTGACCGCGTGCTACTGGCGGCCCTCGGTCGTCATCCGCCAAGAGATACGCAGACTCAAGGGTCTGCCCACTTTGGTTCACTTGCTCAAGTCGGACGAGTACGAGGACGAGCCCATTGTGAGTGTGACAGCGATTGCGCTGCGAAACTTGGCCATTGACGCCAAAAATAGGGAGTTGATTGGAAAATACGCCATGAAAGATTTGGTTGCCAAGCTGCCCGATCCACACAGACCGCTGCCATTCAGACTCAGCGTTCTCAACGAGGACACCATCACGGCCTCTTTGGCCTGCATCAACGAGTGCATCAAAAGCAATGACGACTTTGTCAAGTCCTGCTACAATGAAGGGGGTGTCAAGCGAATGATTTATATCACTCGGAATGGACAGCATTTTCCCATAAAAATTGTCAAATATGCGGCCCATGTGCTCGCCTCCATGTGGAAACACAAAAATTTGCATGATTTGCTGAAAAAAGATGGCTACAAAGAGACGGACTTTACCAATGTGGCTAAACAGATGGGTCTAAAGTCGCAGAGCACCAGTCCGGCTAACACCCTGCACAGACCAAGGGGTGATGTCAATGTCAAGCCGAGTATGTCCGGCGGAACCAGCAAAAAAACAAAGAGCAAAGCCAAAAGTCAATCGAAAGCAAATGATGATCAGAATGAGATGCCTATTTACAGCCAAGTGCACAGGACTCAGACAAATGGATCAAATAAAAATTTGATTGTTACTAATGGATCAACGAATGCCGACTCGTGGGTCTAAACAGTTTTTTTTTTTTAAGTTTAAATATTTTGCTAATTTTAAAAATTTTTCGAATTTTAATTAAATAAATTTTCGCATTTGATTAAGGGTTTTGAGATATGTTAATTTCAAATGTTTTGATTTGATGATTAGAATAGTTCTTTATTATTTTTTTGCCTATTTGGTCAGTTTTTAAGGATATTAATTGAATATTTTAAATTTAAATTTTCGTTTTTCTTTTTTCGACAAATTGGACAATTTTTCGATTTCATGTTTTTTTTTTTTGTATTAATTTTTTTTCTCTGACATTGTAAATTTTAAAACTTTTCTTTTAAATTAAGAAATAATAAATTTAAATTAAATTGAATTTTATTTTTTATTTTTTCTGGAATTTTCATTGCCGAACAAAATTTATATTTCAACCCCTGATTTATTTTTCCTGATTTTCTTTCCATAATTTGACAATATAAGTGCACATTTGATGCTTTAGTTTATTTTAAAAAGTTAATAAATTTTATTCAGCTTTATTAGACAAAATAATAAAGAAAATTAAAAAAAATAATCAATATGACTGATCTTATTTTAACTTTCAAAAATCAGTATTTCTTAACGAAAGGATTTTTGTTTATCTTACAGTGTAAAAAATGAGTTATTTATTAAAATTTCGAGAAAATTAAGTAAAAAATTTCATCGAGGTCTTTTGTGAAAAAACAAAGTATCAATCAATCTTCTAATAATTAAAGTCTTCTGGAAATTTAATAGCACAAAAAAAAAGGAAAAAGTTACTTCATTTTTAATAAAGTTGATATCTAATTCTTAATAAATAAATCAATTAAAAAAAAACTAATTTCTTTCTAAAATAAAACGCAAAAAAATAAAATTGATCATCAATTTTTAAAAATTTCAATCAATAAAAATTAAAACTCAATTAAATTATTGACCATTAAAAATAAGCAACCAAAATAAAGATTAAAAATCAATTTTTAAATTTTTTTTTAAAAAAAGATTCTATTTAATCTCAATTTTTAAAATTAATCTCAATTAATTTTGAATGATATTTAAAACTAAATTTTTCAAAGTTCAAAAACAAAAATGAATTTTTGACTAGATCAATTGATTAGCTTACAGTTGATCTCTTAGCTGAGAATAGGTCAATTTTTATTCAAAAGTTTTTTTTGCTAAAACATATTACTGTTTTTTATTACATAATTTGATAAGCTAATTTTTAATTTGAATCTTTTCTAAAATATTGCATTTATTAATGATAATAGATGCATTTTTTTAGTATTTAAATAAAAACACATGACAAACAGACAATCTAAAATTTGGAACAAACTTTTAACGAATTCTTAACTGGATCCTAATTAGGATCCTATCAAGTTTCCTGACAGGATTCTGGCTCATTTCCTAGTCAAAATCCTAGTCCAGGACAGTATAGGATCCTAACTTAATTTCCTTTAAAGTCCTATAAGATTATAGGATTTTATAGGATCCTATAAATTCCTAAAAACTATAAATCAAAAATCTAAGAATTCAAACTTTAGAAAATGTAAGGATCTTTTAAGTTCTGATAATTTTTCTTGTGACTAAAAGTTAGGAATAGTTAAGAAAATGAAGAATTCTTAATTGATCTTTTTTTTTTATTATTCAAGCTTATCTAGAATATCCTAAGTACATTCTATCGGTTTGGTGGAATAAAAAAAATTTAAATTTAAACTAAATCAAAATCTATCTATTTAAATCATAATAGAAAAAAAAATCAAAATAATAAAGAAACAATAAAGAAAAAAAGCTAAAGGAAAATAATAAAAAACTAGACACAAAATAACAAAATAATACTAATAAAAACAAATAATAAAGAAATCAAAAGGAAAAAAAACAAATTGAATAATAAAAAAATAAAAAAAAATAAAATGTAATAATGCTGGGACTTAAATTGGGGAAAGAATTCAAATTGACGTCAAGCTCTTGTTGTTCAATTTGTGTTTGATCTAATGCCGATTCGTCTGCTGGAGTATGGTTTGAAGGAATGGGGTCTTGATCGTCCTGGGTTTCATTTAAAGGTCTTGAATCATCATTTGTATCGTCCATGGAGTCACCAGCTTCTGGATCTTAAAAAAAACTATAAAAAATTGAAAATTAAAAATTAATTATACTGACGGTAAAGCAGTATCTAAGTCTAATTCAAAACATTTTTGGGTTGTGTGAATTGCCTTTAAGTCTTAGAGATTCAATAAAAAATAAACTCGTTTATGGTATTTGGTTTGGATCAAAAAAACCAACATCAGACATTTTGTTTTCTAACTTGATCGAAGAAATTGAAACAATAAACAGCAATGGAATAAAATTTAGTAGAAATTTTAGAACATACAATTTTAGTATAAAAATATATGAAATACTTTGCGATACACCAGCAAAATCTATGGTCTTGAATATGAACCAATTTAACGGTTATTTTGGTTGTGTCTATTGTTTAAATCAAATTCAAAAATTTTCAAAAATACCATTTAATTAATTTTATAAAAACTAAAGGAGACTATAAGAACATCTATAAAAAAATGACTTATTCTCAGAAAGATTATGCCCTGAGATCTAAAGAATTTGACTCTCAAATTGGCACAGAAAAACTACCTGAAAACGGTATAAAAGGAATAATTGCAATTTCAAAAAAACTGCATTTACCAAATTCGATCCCTATCGATTACATGCATCTAGTTTGTCTTGGCATTTTTAAATCAATTTTAAATAACTGGTTTGATAGTTCGAATCATTAAGAAGATTTTTATATAGGTTTTTTTGTAAAATATTTCAATTATTTTTATAATCTTTGTATAAAAATAATAGGGAAACAAAGCATCAAAAAAAAATTAGAAATTGAATATTCAAAACTCACTACTAACAAATCAAGTGGCATCATTAAATATTGTGTTGAAAATAATTTTCATTTTGGTGAAATTAACTACTTTATTGAAATAGAAAATTACTTTTATTTAGCTGTAAGTCCATATGAAATAATAACAAACAACCTGATGTCTTCTAATAAGATCAGAGTTCCAAAAGAGCTTAATTATTTGAAAGAAGAAGATTTTTTTTTGATATTTTTTATTGTTGTAAGAAAGCAAATAATTTAATTATTATAAATAGTCACAATATTAAAGAGAAATGCACAATTTATGATGTTGATAATGAATTTATTTTTTTATGTGAATATTTAAATGAAAACGAACACGATTAATATTTGCAAATTAAAATTTACTTAAAATTGAATAAAATCATAACAAAAATACATTTTTTTTAATAAAAAAAAATTCTAATTTTATCCTTTAAGATCCTAATAGGATCCTTTAAAAAAGAATTTTTAAGAAAAGCTAGGTGCATTCCTATTGAATCTTACAGAATCTTGTAGGAATCCTAATCTAATACTAATTTAAGCTTTTCTGCTAAGACTCCTATCAAGAATCCTATATTAATCTAAACAAAAAAATCTTTTGGGAATCTTAGTTAAGATCTTTAAAGGTTCTTATAAATTCTTTAATTCAAGATCTTTAATAAGATTCCATTTAAGAATCCAAATAATTTTCTTAATCGAATCTTAAGTAAAAAAGCCTGTTAGGACTTCTTAAAAATCTTGATAAGATTCTTGGCAAAAACTCCTAAAAAATCTTATCCGATAGGAATCTTAAAAAGAATCTTTAATGATCTGATCAGGATCTTACTTCCTATAAAACCCTAAGCAATCTTACAAGATCCTAAATAGGAATTCGTTCCTGGGTAAAGCAAAGCTTTAAATACGGCAAAAATTTTAAGTTTTTTTATTATTTATTTATTTGTATATCTGTACCGAGCTAAGGTTCCTTCAGATTAAAAAAAAAAAAAAATAAATAAATCAAAATAAAATAAAGTTAGAATTAGATAAAAAAAAATTAGTCAAAAATATATAAAAAAAGAATGATCAGTTAAAATAAGTTAAATTAAAAGAAAATCAAAAATTGATATATTGAAAAAGATAAAAATAGGATACATATTTTTAAATGTCTGATTTTTCGGGGAAAAAAGAAGAAATAATAAGGTAGCAATTACATAATGGAGTTGGGTATTCAATATATCTTGCTTCGAAATCTTCTTTGTATTCCTCCACAAGTCTGACAACCAATGGAATAGAATGACTCAGTCCTGCCCTAACATATCTCTCACTTAACTCAAACAGTCGATTCGAGACTGCTAATAAATTTAGTTTATTAAAGACCTCGTAATGCATTATGTTGGAAGAAGTGTCATATTTCAGTTTCAAGATGGATCCTCCTGCTGAATTTTGAATCACTTGTATTTTTTTTATGTTAGTTTCTGTGAGTTTTAAACAAGGAAAAGCATAATCTAGAATTGATCCTATTAAGGATTTGTAAAGATTTCCTAATGTTTTGGGTTTAAGGCCCCATATTTTATTCGATAGATATTTAATAATATTTAGTCTTGATTTACAGCGCTCTTTTATCTCATCCACCATTAAACTAAATTAAGTTTGGAGTCTAATGTAATTCCTAAGAACTTAACTTTTTCTTTTAGATTTAAACTGTTTTCATATAATTTTAGGTCAAGATTGGTTTTTCTCTAGAAATTTTGCAAAGATCGTGTAACATGACTTTTCAACAGACATTTTCATTTTTCATTTGAAAATCCATTTTTCATTTTTTTTAGGTAAGGAGGAAGATTAAATTTAATTAGCTTATAAATTAGTCCATCATGCCAAACTTTATCAAAAGCTTTAGAAATGTCAAAATAGAAACAGCAGACTTTTTTTCTTTCTATTAAAAGACTGTACTACTTTTAAAAATTAATTTTTTTATTAATTATTAATTATATTTCAACCCCTGTCTAAAAGAGTTTATTAGATTAGATTTTGGCATGTAATTATTACCTGGGTTTATTTTATGCAAAAAAAAAACAAAAATACTGAATTTGGAACAAAATTTTTTATTCATTACTTTATTTAAGAAATATATAGTACTAATTATCTAAATAGAACAAAAAATTAAGAATAAAAACAAAATATATTTTTTAAGGGCAAAAAAATCAAATTCTCTATCATGGCATTTTTTAGCTTCCTCCAAGAAGCGAAAACTACAAGAAGGAAAATAACTTTTACCTTTTCCTCTAGTTTTTCCTTTAGTATTAGCTTCAAAAGCCTGATCTTGAGATATGTTACTAGGAATTCCTTCAATTACAGGCCTTTTTTTTAAATTCCCGAGTTATTTTAAAGATTTATTTATTCGATTAACTAAATCGAACTAGAGATAAGGCTTTATTGGTTTATATTAAAGTAAAATCAAAAGTGATAATTTGAAAAACAATACAAGAAAGATAAAAAAAATTTCAAAGTGGCTATTTTTTTGAACATTATAGGATTAATTAATAAAAAATTTAAGTTTTTTTGATTGAATAAGAGTTTCTTTTCAATCAACACTTTGGATTTGATTTTCACGACTCAGTCTGGCAGTGTGTATGCAATCGATACAAAATTTGTGCTTGGTAACATTAATAAAGGACATCTGGTCATCTTTTTCAATTTTGTTCTCAAAAACAAGGTTAGTAAGGAATCATATATTATTGAAAAATTTCTTTATAGTAAAGCTGACTTTGAAAAAATTTCTGATTTTTTATCAAATATTGATTGGGTGCACTTATTTGAGAATTTAAATATTCAGGAAATGTACAATGAGTTTATTTTCTATGTCAGTGAAGCTAGTAATCGATTCATTCCAGTGACAGATGGCTCTAAAAAGAAAAGTATCTCAAAACCTTGGATAAAAGATGATCTCAAAATCTTAATTAGGAATAAGAAAAATCTTAGATACAGGAACTGTTCATGTAACTGGAAGGATATGAATCTTTATAATGATTACAAAAGTATCTGTAAATTAGTTTCTTCGGAAATAAAAAGAGCCAGACTAACTTATGAACAAAATTTAGTGGATAAAGCTAAGAAGAATCCAAAATTATTATACAAATATCTAAATGATCAACAAGTAATCAGAGAATCAATCAAAGTATTAAAGAAGTCAAACAATGAATTAACGCAAGAACCGAAAGAGATATCAAATCTACTAAATAAATGTTTTCAAGATGTTTTTGTTATTGAACAAGATGGGAGCTTCCACCTTTTGTAGCTGAACTAAATGAAAACTGTTCAGAATATGTTGACATTGAACCAAATGATATTAGTTATGAATTGGTTTATAAAAAGTTACAAGACCTTAATCAAAATAAATCATGTGGTGTAGACAAGCTTCATCCGCTATTGCTAAATAAATGTGCAGAAGCCTTTACTGTTCCTTTAACTTTAATTTTCAGAAAGTCTTTATCTAATAGTCAGCTTCCAATACAATTCAGATCAGCAAATATTACTCCATTGTTTAAAAAAGGTGATAAATCAACGGCCAGCAATTATCGTCCCGTGTCTTTAACTTCAATTCCGTGCAAAATAATGGAAAGCATAATAAGAACTAAAATGGAAGACTATCTTTATAAGAACAATATTATATCTAAAGAACAGCATGGATTTGTCAGGAAAAAGTCATGTACATCTAATCTTATGGAAACTCTAGATTTCATCTCAATGAGTCTAGACAAAAGTATTCCTGTTGATGTAATTCTGCTAGATTTTGCCAAAGCATTTGATACTGTTCCGCACAGACGACTAATAGCTAAATTGAAAGCGTATGGCTTTGATGGTCTGACACTAAAATGGATTGAAGCTTTCTTGAAAAATAGAAGACAACGAGTTGTTCAAGGTGAAATTTTGTCGGATTGGGTTGAGATTTTTAGCGGTGTACCACAAGGATCAGTGATTGGTCCACTTTTGTTCATTTTGTATATCAATGATCTACCAAAAGGAATAGAGAATATTGTCAAAATGTATGCAGATGATACAAAAATATTCTCGCAAACGGTATCAGAAATAAGCGCAGTGAAACTTCAATCAGATTTAGATTTAATTTTCAAGTGGACTCAAGATTGGCTTCTTCTCTTCAACACATCAAAATGTGTGGTTATGCATTACGGTCATAAAAACAAAGAATTCACTTATTTTATTAATGGTAAACAGTTATCAACGTCTGAAACCGAAAGAGATCTTGGAGTTATCTTCAATACAAATCTCAAATGGAAAAATCAAGTGATAGAGGCTACAAACAAAGCAAATCAAATGTTGGGTCGCATCAGGAAATCATTCGCTCGTTTTGATTGTAAGTTATTTAGATCATTGTATTTAACTTTTGTTCGTCCTCTTTTGGAATTTGCTGTGCCTGTATGGTCTCCATTTCTTAAGTCGGATTGTGAGAATCTTGAGAGGATTCAACGCAGAGCTACGAAATTTGTTTCTTCAATTAGAAACAAACCGTATGAAAGCAGATTGAAGGCTTTAAACATTCCAAATCTGGTGGAAAGAAGAAAAAGAGGTGATCTAATTCAATTATACAAGTTCATGCATGGAATAGAATTGGTTGAAAAAAGCAACAATTTTAATGTCACCAAAATCCAAGGAAGAGGTCACTGCTTCAAATATCACAAAGAAATTTCGAGGCTCCAACATAGAGATAACTTTTTTCAACAGAACCGCTAACATATGGAACTCACTGCCAAATCAATTAGTTGAAGCCCCTAATGTTAACAGCTTTAAAGCAGGCATTGATTGCTGGATGAGCAGCAATCAATCACATCAGCTGTCATAGTGTGCCTTATCAGCACACTCGCTGGCTAGCCAGCTACAGTCAAAACTACTACTACTACTACTACTAATTATGTATTAATAAATTAGAATAGTAATCAATTTAAATGTAATTGACATCAATTACAAAAAAAAACTATAATGTTTTTATTTTGTTCCTAATTCAGTATTTTAATTTTTAAATTGCATATTATTGTTATTTAAAAATATTATACGCGTTAGATTTTTTCAAAATCTTATCAATTAAACACAATTTTAACACTTAAATGTAACAACTGAATAGTTACAGTGTGCTTGATCCCAATTTTCAACGCAATTATCAATTTCTCCTTAACACTTACATCTATGCGTATCAAACTGGAGGCCATATCATTACACAGAAAAAAATAACATAGAAAATTTACATTGAAAAGTGACAAATTTTTTGTCCGAAAATGATACATAGAAAAATTCACATACAAATTTGAATTTCAATAAAGACAAGTTTCTTATTAATTTAAATTCAATTTTTTTTAACTTCTATAATTTTTGAAAAAAAATTTCTATTATGATATTTTTCAAATATCTGGCTTTAGTAAATTTAAATGGAGATTTTTATTTAAAAATCTTAAATTTAAAGCTTCCTCACCGATGAGACAATTTCTTTGTCTTCAATAAAATATTGGAACTTTCACAAAAGAATGCATTGTGAAACAAAAAACAAAAACAAAAGCTTTAAATTAAAACTAAATTTAAAGGGATCAAAGAGAGAAAAAAAGAGATGAAATATATATAAACAATATAAAAGTATAAAATATTTAGAATCTATAGATAAATTAATTGGAATCATGTGATACTAATTTTTTATTTATTTTATGATATAAGCTTAATAGATTTTTTTGACCAAGTATTTGACCAAAAAATATGACAATTTTTTCAATGTTAATTTTTCTATGTAATAAATTTCGGGAAAAAAATAATAATTTTTCAATGTAAATTTCTATGTTTTTTTTTCTTTGTAATGATATAGAGCCTCAAACTGGATAGATGTCAGTAGTGGTGTCCTACAGGATCCAGTACTTGGTCCTTTATTGTTCATCGTTTACAAAAATGACATGCTTGAAATAATTAAGAATAACTGCAAAGCGTACGCTGATGTCACGAAAATAATAAAAATTATTAAAAACTCTCTCTCTATTCATAAACTCGAGCAAGATATCGAAAACGTGTGCAAGTGGTCTACCGAACTCAATGTTGATAAATTCAAGATCTTACATATTGGATGCAAAAACACAGAATTCGATTACACAATATTTTCGAAACCTTTAAGCAAATCAAGTTGTGAGAAGGATCTAGGAGTATTCATTTAAAGTGACTTAAACTGGGAAACCCAAACTAAGCCGAGCGAATCGCATACTTGGTGCAGTTAGAAAAAAGTTCAAATTCCCTTGTGCAAAAACAATCAAACTTTTGTACACCTCATTAATCAGACCTAACTTAGAGTATGCAGTAAGCTCTTGGTGTCCGTATTTGGAAAAAGACATATCGGAAATCGATAAGGCTCAGCGAAGAGCAACAAAGCTTATTCCAGAGAAATTCAATTTTGACTATGAACAACGGTTAGCTTATCTTATTTTAACAGATTTATAAACTATTTAAACGACTGCTATAGCTCATTAGAGTTTTGCTTGGACATTGCTCTAAGTTGCAGTTTATTAAACTAGTATTTGTACTACTACTTCCTGTTGTCTTTTGTTCTTTTTGAATAAAATTAACACAGAAGACCCGCGGGTTTTTTAAGCTTTTTTTTTTGCAAAAAATCGAATAAAAATCAGAAAAAAATTTTTTTTTTTAATTTTTTTTTCCACTTCAATTTGAAATTGAATTGTATATGTAATTTAATAGTTAGAATTTATAAGTTATAATTTTTTGGTGTCAAAAAAAAAAAATTATACATAAAGTCCCGGAAGGGTTTTTTTAAACCCAGTTAAATTTTTCAACTTTTTGACACTAAAAAATTTATAATTTATAAATTCTAACAAATTTTTAATTTATAAATTTTTTTTTTCCTAACAGAAAATGATACAAGCTTTGGCTATTTTATCTGTTATTACAAAATTTTTACAAAATTTTATCAAAAAAACTGATTCTCAATTCAGAAAATGGATTTAAACATGGAAATTTATAGTCTTGAATTGATCTAACAAGCACTTTAAAGGGATCAGTAGGTGTACAATAATAAAAATTCAATTTAATGAAGAAAAAATTTGGAATTTATTAAGTCTTTATTTTCATTTTTTAAATTTTCGAATTTCGAATTATTTGAATTTGTTGCTTATCTTTTAGACTTGAAATTAAAAAGTTAATTAATATAGGATTCTAAATGATTTTTTACACTAAAACTTCTAAAAATTATTTGTTTTCTAATTTGAACAATTCAATTCAAATTCAAAAAAAGTTTAATTTAATGAAAATAAATTTTTTTTTATAAAAATTGGATTATAAAAAAGTTCAAATTTTTGAGTTATTAAGATTTTTATGATGCTCCAGCCAACGGCTTCATTATAATTTAAAGATCAAAGTGAGTAAAAAATCTTTCAATATTGTTTATTTAAAAATAAACTTGCAAAAAAAATTAAGTTAATAAAGTTCAAGCAAATATTTTAATTTAAAGTAATGAACTATTAACTTTAATCTAAATCAAAAAGTAATTTTTGTGCTCAGAATCAATGGAACAATAACAACTTCTTTATTTATATATATATATAGACATAATTAAACCATTAAAAAGGTTTGCTTTGCATTCGTACAAAACAATTGACTCGTTATTTTGCAAATGTCGGGATTTTAAAATGTCTTTAAAATCGTTTTATCTAAATCTCATTTGACTCAAATAAGTCTTAAAAAAATGATCACTCATAAATGATGGCATATTTTATTCAGTTTAGCTTCTGAATTTTACCCTAATATTTTCCTAGACTAAAGAATTTCTTTTACATAATTTGGCAACAAAAAAATTAACACTTCATTTCATCACAAATTGACTTTTTGAAAATGCAAGTTAACAACTAAAAAAATTTTTTGTGTGAGATTAAAAAACTTGTCTGAAACTAAAATTTAATACATTTGCTTGGCCTGGGTCTTGAACGAGACCTGCAGGATGCGGTTGTTCAGGTTAAATCCATTCAGACAGTTGATAGCTGTGACTGCTTCTTCATAGTTGGTCATGGTCACAAAGCCAAAGCCTTTGCATTTTAAGGTCTGTTGATCTCGGATAATTTTGACATTTTGAACGGCACCAAAGGGACCAAACAGCTGCCAGAGCAAACTTTCGTCAGTGTCCGGTCCAACGTTATACACAAATATACACCAACCGGAATAATTGATCGAGCTGAGGCTGGTATTGCTGATGCTGGTTGGAGGTGTGCTCAAAATGGCGGTCGTCTGTCCATTTACCATAGCTGGCACTGGCGCAACTGGTGTGCTTGGAAGAGAAGTGGCTAATGAAGGAGTTTGTGGGGAAGGTGTCGCGGGTATCATGCCTGTGAGTGGCGTAGGCATAATCGAATTGTTTAGGCTGGTTTGATCCGGCGAGCAGTACGGAGTCATCGGCGAATATCGGTAGCTGTTGCTGGCGGAAGGGCGGTAAGGTTGGTAAAATCCTCGGTTTATGGGAATAAATGGAGCTAGTGGTAAACCCATGACAGACTTGACGCTGGTTGGCGAGTTGGCAAATTTAACTATCAATGGTTCCTGCATGTTATCGTAGCATTTTCCATTAAGTTCCGAAATGGCGATTTCGGCCTCGTAGCGCTGATCGAACCTAACGAATCCGACTCCTTTTGAAACTCCTTGAATTAGAATTTTTTAGTGCAAAAAAATTGAATTTTTTTCCATTCATTCAGTTCGTTCAATTAAGATAAAAGAAACTATAAATTGTTCATTTAACTTACAAATATGATCCATTAGTTGATATTTTATCACTCGTGGAAACAAAATTTATGAGGCATTTTTATAACCCATTTTAGCTTAACTAAAATGTTTTTAATTTAGTTTAAAATATTCAATCAAAACATAAACAAAACGAACTAATATATAACTCAACCAAAAATTAATAAAGAACCAAACTAATAAAAAAAATAAGGAAAATATAACTTATATTAAACGAACTGATAAAAAACAACTTATAAATAAAAAAAAATAGACCATACTTTTTATCCATACTTTTTTTTATTTGAAAAATTATTTGAAAAAAAGAAATCTTATTTAAAAAAAAAATAATTAGTATAACTTTTAATTTTAAAAAGCTTGCGAAATTTTTAATTAATAAATCTGGTCTAAATGGAGCATAAATGAAAAAACTGATTATTTTAAATTAAAAAAAAAGTTAAAGTATTAAAACAATTTAATATATTAATTTTTCAATACAATTTGTAAGTAAATTTAATTTTCAAACAAACTAATATTAATCTCTTCAAGGCTTATTCAAAGTGAGTTACAATGTGAATTAATTAAACAAAAACCAAAATTTAAAAGCAAATAAAATCATAAATTTACTTTGATTAAAATTATTGACAGAAAATTTACTCAAGTTCATTGTGGTTTGTTCATTCAAAGAGACTAGAGTCGAGCCCAATGGGTCGATTGAATGTAATGTAAAAAATAAATAAACATATATGTATAAAAATCAGAAAAAATTCATTTTAAAGTTAAAATCAAATTTTGGAAAATTTCACAAAATATCACATCAATTGCTTTATTAAAACTCACATTAAATTTGTTAAACTTAAGATAAAAAAATCTTCTAAATAATTAATTAAAATAAACATATGAAGCGTTCTTGTTAACGCATTCAGGTATTCATTTTCTAAAAGTTAGTCTGTTACAAAAATGAAAAATACGCTCCATTGGTTGTCAGATTGGTAAAAAAAAATGCAAAAAAGCTTTCGAATCCTAATCCTTTGTGTAATTGCTACCTTTCTATATCTTTTTGGTTTCCTGGACCGTTCGATAAAAAAAAACACGTAACACTTGTAATTATTTTATTTTAATATTTTTCAAAATTCTATATTAACTTGTTTTTTTTCGTTTATTATTTAATTTTATTTTACTATCTTGGCTTTTATCTTTATTTTAAAATCTGAAGGAGCTTTGATGAATAAAATAAATAAAATATAAAATTATAAAATTAAATATCCTTTTTCACACAAAATAGTGATTAAAACAACTACAACATTAACTCAACATAGCCTTCCGAGCTCAAGTGGTCAATAAAATAAATAACAATAATTTTCCCTTTTTATCCGAATGAATAATGGGGAGGCGCTTATCTTCTTTTCAAGTACCTTTTTGAGGAACGGCTTCGATCTGACACATAGGTTACTGCATCGAGTTGATCATCTACACCGCAATTATTACCCAGTGGAAACTGGTCCCTCTATTTTTATGATGAAAGAAGTTTAAACATTCACCCCGTATTCAAGTAGTCAAACTATTAAGCAATTTGCATGGGAAGAAGTTAGATCAAAGCTGAATTTGTATGGAATGACTGACACAATTACATTACATTTACACTCGAACTCAATTGAAAAGTAACTCAGAATGTTTGTAGCAAATGATTTCAGTTGGAATAGGTAATATCCAGCAGTAGCAGCATTACAAACAGTATCGAAAACTTTTTTTCATATTTTGAAGCGGAGATAGTTTCTATGCGTTCTTAAGTAAGACCTTTGCTTTAATCTGATCTCAAAATTTCAAGACATACCAAGAGAAACAAAATTGCTAAAATCTATAAGCAATTATTTGTAAAAATTATAGTTCTTGAAGATAAAGAGCTAAGAGTATGAGAGTGTTGATATGTTAACCTTGGTACAAATTTGTTTATTACAATTATAAATTCATTTGATTATTTTTATAATTCAGAATATCTGATATGCTTCAAATTTTAGTTTTAATCTTTTCAAAAATAAATAAACACGTCTTTGGAAAAAAAGAACCATCTTAATGCAGCGGCGGTGAAGTTTGGAGCAAAAACTGTAGCAAAATATATTTTTTTTAGATTTAATCCTAATTTTGTTTCAATTATTGAAAATTATTAAAAAGTTGATGCTTAAAATTTTAAAACAAAATTTTTTAAAAGTAAACACAATTGAAAAAAATCAAAAATTTTTATATCTATAGAATAAATTGAATAAATAATAAATGTTAAGTATATTTGACTTTTTTTCTGAACTAATAAAATTTTTTTTGATTTTAATAATTTTCAAATTGTCAATTTAGTTTCAAATCTTTTTGCTTCAAACTTCTTCGCCGCCTTTATTTATGAATTATTAAGCTAGTATCAGAGAGTTGTTGAATTAATTTTTACTATTTAGATTACTATTAATCCATTTACTGATTAAAAAAAAACAAAACAAAATTAATTAATCAATATAGATTTGAAACAATCTGAAGCTTTATAAGTTCTTAGACTGAATGTTTAAAACAATAGATGACTGAAAAGCCTCCGTTCTTATGTGCACGAATCTGTGATTCAAATCTAATTTTAAAAATATTAATCAAGTTAAACTGAGACAAATTATTTATTTATTAAGTAGATTAGTAAATCTAATTAACACAATATTTTTCTATTATTGTTTTAAATAGACCTAATTGAATCAGGTTTGAAGAAATTAATTTAAAAAAATGCTCATTTTCCAAAATCATTTACAAGTAATGTTAAAAAAAAATATTTAAAAAATCAAATGTAATTCAATGATTTGTCTCAGATTTTCAATCAGAGAAAATAATCAGACAAAGTGCTTGAGCAATGACATGTGTATGGATAAAAAATATAGCCTTAGGTCTAAAATTAACTTGTTGTTAAATACCTGTTTTTGGATCTGAAAGAATTTTAGAGGAAATTATTGTGCCAAAGCTGCTGAACATTTTCTCCAAATCAGCTTGGCTAAAATCTTTATCCAAGCCGCACACATACAAATTAGCTCCTTTGATCGACTCAGAACTAGGTCTGGCATGAGAAACCTAAAATTTCAAATTTCAAATAGTCAACAACAAAACAAAACAAAAAACAACAAACTGACTTTAATAGTTTTATTCTGCAATCTCATGCCATTAAGAGTACTAACTGCCTTTTCTGCGTCAGCTTGAACCTGGTAGTTGACAAAGGCATAGCCCAAACTCTGTCCCGTTAGTTTGTCTTTTATTAATTTACAGCTTTCGACCGGTCCTATGCTCGAAAAAAGAGCCTTTATCTCATCCTGGGTCATGTTCTGAGGTAAATAATTGACTATTAGGTTGGTTTTTGGCTCGTTGATGTCGTGTTCACCATTCATAGACTCATCCTGATTAAAGCTCTGATTGAACAATTGAGAGTTTGACTGAGCAATGCAGTTGTTGTTGGCATCGAGCATGCTGGCATCGTTCGACTGGTAACAAGAACTCATTTGGGCGTTTTTTACCGAAATCATGTTCGAAGATGGTTCGATTAAAATAAAAGTAAAGAAATTTGAATCTAAAAAAAATAAGAAAATTTTGGGTGAATCAATGTTACAAAATAAAGCACACTCTTCTAAAATTCAATGATGATAAAATTAAAATGAAACATGTGTTTCTTTATGGAAAATCTTCTACGTTTGTTTTTTTTTTCTTTTCTAAATATTTCAAGTCTTGTACATACGGATTTGCAATTTTGGTTGATATTGTTGCAACAAAAAAAGAATGGCAAGCGAAGCACGATGCGTTTTGTTCATCGAAACGCTTATTTATATCTTAAATTTGATTTAGACTTTTATACATTCGCTGAAATATTTGATTTCCTTTTTTTATTTTTTTACTTGCTTTAATTTATTCAGCTTGTTTAAATTCAAAATTAAAAAAACTTGATTTTATTTTTTTACTCATTTGGCTTAGCTTTGATTCGAAAAATTATCGAACCCTCTTCTTTTAATGTTTTATTTGCCAAAAGTTGATAATTGATAAACGAAATATTATCTGATATTTGAGCGCTGGGAGTTAATCTTAAAAATGATACTTTAAAAGATTTATGGTTATTTTTTTGAAAATTTTTCAATCTTTCCAAAGAGAAAAAATATTTCAAATCAATAGTTTATTTGGCTGATTTGTTATTTATGATCCTCTTTAGGTTAGCAAGTCAAAATAATGAGCTTTCTTTTCGGATTTATTTAGCTAATTTTTAAAACCCGATATTTACGACCAGTGAACTAATTAGGAATAGAAAATTTAAAATAATATTTTTTTTGATAAAAGCTAATAATCTTTTCATTTAGTACAATAGAAAATTTTTCTTTGTGACGTATTTAGTAGCTTGTGTATATTCTGAATTTATAGATTGACTATTTTGCTTCAGTCTTAATTGAGTTAAAATTTAAAATTGATCAAACAGCCTATAATTAGAATTTTTTTAGTTACAAATTTAAAAATTCTAGACAACTTAGCATCTTATTTATTTAATAAGTTAATTTCTGTGTACTTTGAGAAATTATGTGATCTTAATGGCTTTTACTGCTCTTTACTTTCCATTTCACCAATTACATCATGAAATATTTTACTTTCCTTTGAAAATGAGTCAAAGCTTTTGGATTCAAAAAAATTCTCTACGATCAATTTTAATCTATAATTTAAATTATGATTTTTAAATGAAAAAATTTAGCTTTTTTTTTATCAAAAATTTAGTCTTATCTTTCAAATTTCTAAAGAGTCTGCGCTACTCTCTTAAACTGAACCTAATTGAACTTGAAGCAGCATTCTAATCTAAAAATGGCACCAAACGCTTTCATTAGGTGCACTCAACTACAAAAGATAATTATTAAAATTTGCACCAAACATAATTAGTTATTTGAATCATCTAAATTTTAGAATTTCGAACCGCTTCATAAATCTAAATTAAAATTCAAGGAATCAAAAAATTTGCTTCTTTTTTTTCACAACTCATTTCGATTCATTTAACAAAAATTAGTTAAAAAAAAATTCAAAATAGTCCTCTATTCCTGTGAATAATATATACTAATTAGAGTCTCAAGAATGATGAATATATGAAATAATAAAGCTCTAGAAGGGAAAAATTAATGTTCCGATAGATCTTAATTTTTGTTTGAATTAATTTTTACTAAATAAAAAAAATGATATTTTTAATATTGAGTTTAAGCGGAAGGAAGCCAACACAAACCATTTTATAAAAGCAAAGAAAATTCACCTATAATTCCTCGTTATAGATGCTCTTAATAAATAGACCAGCTTTAATGTCGAAACGCTTAATGTACCAAATTGCTCATTAAAAGATCTTGTGTACTATTCAATATTTTGTCGATATGATGCCCCGTTTTTTGTTTGACAATTGTTTTTATTTAGCGACAAGTTTCACCTAAAACGAGAGCATATTTGTGGACTTAATTTGAAAAAGATTAGTCAGTTTAAAGCAACATATTGTTCTAGCGGATAAACTAAATCACAAAATCTTTTTTTTTATTTATTTTCTCTATGCTTAAAGTGGTTCTATGAAAGTTTTACAAAAAATAATTTTAAATTATGACAACTTTGATTTAAATTTGCGTCAGCACAGTAATGATTTATATGCAGGTAGCAATACTTTAAGAATATTATCTAAAAATTTATCTAGTTTTTGGATTTTTCATTCAATACTCTCCATTGATTTTTAATTTAAAAAAGTCACTTTATTTTCAAAAATAAGTAAATGTTAGACATTGATTGATGACTTGGTGCGAATTATAAACTGGGTGTATTATTACAAAAAATTAAAATTTTCATTATTTATCAAGTCTTAAAAAGACCAAGTCACGTTTTGCTATTGATTCACACAAAGAACTTAGTCAATAATTTAGGAAAAATTCATTTGTGGCCTAATCCTTTGAATTTTTGGGCCTAAGCCCTTAAAGTGTCAACAATGAAAAAATTTGTAGATAATTCGATTATTTCAAATGATGAGAATTATTTTTTTGTCATCGATCCAAAATGAAACCGGATGTTTTTATTTAAAATGGCTTTGAAATAAAGAAAGGACATTTAAAAAAATTTTAATAAATTTTTCATTTAAAGAAATTCAATTCATTTTATTGTGTTTGTTTAATCTAAATAAACGACAATTCCTTAGAAATTCGATAGCTAAAGAGAAAAAAAAACATAAACAGAAAAGATTAATTCATCTCTAGTTTGAGTCAGAAATCCCAACACACAAAATAAATTAAATTAGCCAACTTTAGGAGCAAAGCCAATTCAAATGGAAACAAAAATCACAATCTATTACTTTAGAGACAAAATAGAATTATTGACTAAATTCCCTCCGAACGCATTTTATCTGAATTATTTACATTTAATAATAAAATTTTAAATCATCTACTAGCAAAATTAATTAATTCTAAAAATTTGTAATTAAAATCAATTACTCTAAATCTAATTTAAAACACAAAATAATTGCTGTAAATTTAAGGACCTGGAAATTCAAAAATTAGGATCATTATTTGCTCAAAAATTGATGGTTTTGAATTGTGAGCAAAATGCCTTTCAACATTAATGGCCTTTTGGGACTGATGTTTAGCAAAAAAGCATGCAATAAATTATTGTCACAAGAATTTGAATTAAATTTAAAGAAAAAAATTAGATTTTTCAAAATTGCTTCGGTTTTATTGAGGATAAATTTTTTTATTTTTTCATTTAGTTTTTACTTTTATCGGATTTTTAGATAAACCGATTATCTGAGTGTTATAAAATTGTTGTTTCATTTTATTATAATCTACTATTGCTTTGAAAAAAAATATTAGAATTTTCTACTCTTTATGATAAATTTAAATGCACACATTTAATCATTTCTCTATGATGATGACTAGAGTGGTTATTTATTAATAATTTATTACCTAGTTAATAAAGTAAATTAAGGTCGAGTAATTTTTTCCTGTTGATCTGAAATTGATATTTATTTACTTTAAAAAATTTTGATAAACAATTAAAATTAAATAAATTCTTGTTTTTAACATGATCAATATTTAGTCAATTTAAAATCTATTTTTTTTTAAAATCATTCCTTTAAAATTAAAGAATTTTTTATTTTTTATTTCTATGAATTTTTCAAAATTTTTTAATTGCAAAGTTAATAATTTCAGCGTAAAATAAATAAGCTTTCTAGCAAATGACATTTATTAATCCATAGACAAAAAAGAATAATTGGAATTATAAATACTATTATGTTAAGTTAAACGATGTTTTTTTACAAAATAAAAATTAAGCAAGCTAGCTAGTTATGCAAATAAAATCAAGAAAAAAGAAAATTTAATGAATAAGCAACTTTGTCAAATAAGTTCATTTTTTCAATCTTAAAATAAGCTGTTTTTATTTCTGAAAAACCTTCGTAAATAGATTTCAATATTTGTAAAGGCTTTTTCGAAATTCTTTTCTGATAAAAAATCTCACAACAAATTTTTTGACATTTTAATCTAAAAAGTTTCAGTAATAAATAGACTAAATTCAGTTTGGTGAATATTTTTCAGTAGAATTCTTTCTTAGACTCCCCTTAAATTATTTATAGCTTAAATTAAATATTGAAAAATCTTTTTTTTTTATTAAGGCTCATTTTTATGTCAAAATAATGAATAAATAATAATAAAATATTTTTAGCTTGAACTAACTTTATTTTGTTTCTATTTTCTGATGATGACAAACTAATGTATGTTATAAAATTAAAAATTAAAAATATATTTTTGATAATTCATTATTTTGTCTTAAAATAAAAAGTGAACTTCTGATTTAAATTTGAATTTTTCAAAATTTGTAAATAGGCGAAAAAAAATAAGAATATCGTCCGATTTGTTTCGGGAAATATAAAATAAGAAATCATTTATTTTACTCTATTATTAAAAATATATTTGTGAAAAATTCGTAATTTAATAAAAATTTAAATTCATGAGAAAAATTTACTTTCCTAATACTTAGGATTTCTTGAATATCTGAACAAAAATTCTAATTGACTTTTATTTTTTGATGCTATAATATATTAATTCAATGCTTTAAAAAAAATGATATATAAAACTAGATATAAATTTTTATTTTATTGATATAAAAAACACCGATAATGATATAATTTTTTCTAATGATATAAAACATCAAAAAAATTATTTTTTTTGCCAGATCTTACAGAAGTCAATGATTCTGAAGATTCTTTAGGTTTGTTTTTAGATCCAAGTTTTCTTCCTCTTTTTTTAGCCATAACTTGTAGTAATGACCGAGAATTTTCTAGTGATTCATTACAGATATCAAAACCACAAAAAAATTTTAAATAACCAATTATGTAAAAACGTATTTGAGTTTTTAAGAAAAGATTATAAGATATTTGATAGAGAGAATACGTCTTTTATTAAACAGTTATCAAAAGTAGAAGATCTGACTCATATAAGTTGCACTGAATATGATTTAACATTCAGTGTTACTTTGATTGAATGGTGCCTTGAATGTAACAACAATGGACTAACCGACTCGATAAAATACTATTTTTATTTAATAGAATATTGTATGTTGAATAATCTTAATCATTTTTTTGTATAACAAACTGAATTTTTAACTTAATTGTAAAATGGATAATAAATTAATAAATTTTCTATTAATTTTTATTTCAATTTGTCCATGGGACTTGTACTTTAATTAAATAAATAAATAAATAAATTACTGATATCAATACCACGTATATCAGTGATTTCAACATGTTCAATTGGTTCAACACGTTCCATTTCTTCGTCATTAAGCACATTCTCTTGAACATCTAAATAATCTGTATTTACTACCTCTGTCACTATGCCATCATCAACATCATCATCATCAATTTCAATTAAAGTGAATCATCGTCATCCTCGTCGTCTTTTTCGCATGCATTGGTTGCTATTTCTGAAGATTGTTTTTGAAGAGTTTTGCCGTTCATTTAGGTTTTGAGGTTGAACAAATTCATTGCTTGTTGATGATTCTGCCATTGCAAATATTGAGTAGATTGAGTTGTTTAGTTGAATTTAAAATAATGATTTTATTTTCATATGAATTTTGATATTATTATTTTTATTTATTTATTTGTTTTCTGTACCGAGCTAAAGCTCCTTCAGAATAAGTTAAAAATAAAATTAAAGTTAATAAAATTGGATAAAAAAAAAGAATCAAAATAGAGTAAATAAGCTAAAAAAATGAAAGTTGAAAAGACATAAATTGGAAAAGATTGTTTCATGTGGCACATGTTTAAATAGTTCAAGTTTCAGGAAAAAAAGAAGAAATAGTAAGGTAGCAATTACACAATGGAGTTGGGTATTCAGTATATCTTGATTCGAAATCTTCTTTGTATTCCTTAACCAGTCTTTCAACCAATGGAATAGAATGACTCAGTCCTGTCTCAACATATTTCTCACTCAACTCAAAAAGACGATTCGAGACTGCTAGTAATTTTAGTTTATTAAAAGCTTCATGTTGCACGATGTTGGAGGGAGTATCATATTTTAACTTAAGGATAGATCTTACTGCTGTATTCTGAATTGCTTGTAGTTTTTTGATATTATTTTCTGAAAATGAATTTAAGCAAGGAAAAGAATAGTCTAAAATCGATCCGACTAAAGATTTATATAAATTTCCTAGTGTGTTTTGATTGAGACCCCATTTTTTGTTTGACAATATCTTAATAATATTTAGCCTTTTGTTGCAGCGTTCTTTAATTTCGTCTACTAGTACATTAATGTTTAACTTGGAATCAAATTTTATACCAAAAAACTTGATTTTTTTTTGGCTCATTAATCTGTTTCAATAAATTTTTAAGTTTAGATCACCACTCTCTCTTTTATATCTAGAAAAGACTACTGAACACGACTTTTCTACTGATATCTTCATTTTCCATTTAATAAGCCATTGTTCTAGTTCGTTGATGTATTTATTTATCTTATTTTCAAGGTTCCCTTTTTTGTTAAAAATGAAGAATGTCACTAGATCATCTGCGAAAAGCAGAGAGTATTCATTATTTGTTTTATTTCTTTTGGGGATGTCATTAATGTATATACTAAATAAAAGAGGACTAATTACTGAGTGTTGAGGAACACCTGCGGTTTTTTGGCATTCTTCGCTCAGGTGGTCATTCATATTTACCTTAAATGTGCTAGAGTCTAGATACTCATTTTAATCGATTTTTAAAGTAAAACTTTATGCCAAACCCTTTCAAAGGCTTTGGAAATATCAAAAAACAGTTAAATGTCTCCAAAATTTTTTGAATTAAAAAAAGATTATCTATAATATCAAGATTATGTTTTCTGAATTCAGATCTCTTTGATTAGAAGTGAATTTTATTTAAAAAAATTGTATAATCTTGAATATGCATAAAAAAGTTTTCCAAGACAACTCGCTATACTAAAATTTTTATGAGATTTTTAATGAATTTCTAGGTAAATTTATTCTACAATAAGTTTTGAATTCGGTCAGGTCCTGATTTTGCTTCACTTTTTAATCTTTTTAAAGAGTGAAGAAAATTGTTAAAGGTGGGACGATTATCATTAATTCTTAAAATCCCAACGTTTGGGTTCACTATCGATTTTCCGGACAAAAAGTTAGATAATTTACTATAAATCGAAATAAAATTACAAAGTTCGAATAAGTTTTAAAAAAAAAAAAAAAGTAATTTTAATTTTTTTATCTTAAAAATTCTAAATCTATTTAATTTTTTATTAAAAGATACTTTATACATCAAATAATTTAGTATCGTAATCAAAAAAAAATCGTGCTTAAAGTGATAGAAAAAAATAGAAGAACTAAAAATTTAAGTAAATTGAGCAAGTTAAAAATAAAGCATTATTTTTCATATTTTAATAAATTATTTTTGGATGTTAATATTTTGAGAGTAAAAAAATATGTGAGATAGTTTTTAGAATAATTTTATGTCAAAAAATATTGTAAATAAACTTTTAAAATTAAATTTTTTTATTATTGAAGAATGTAGATTTTTTTCAAAGATTTACTTTTAAAAATAATTTATTGAACTATTTTTTAGAACAAAGATCCATTCCATCAATAAATCAATAGATAAATAGAGTTCAATTAATAAACAATTATATTATTTATCTTTTCTTTTTTAATATATTCTCTTTGATTTCAATTTTGATAGTCAATGATAAATAATGTTTGAAAAAGAATTTAGGTTACATAAACAATTAAGTTAAATTTTTAAATTAAAATTAAAATAATTAAGAAATATTTTTGAAAATTGAAATTATAACTAAAGTTTATAATAATTTTTTGATGGTATTCTTTTATTTCAAATTATTTTCCAGTAATAAGGCTTTTAGTTTGTTTTTCCGATTCATTTGTTAAGTATTTTCTATCTTTTTGTTCATTAGGAGCACAAAATATTTATTTTATTATATATATTGATTAGGATCAGAAAAAATTTTAATCTCAATCTAAAAGTTATTAACTAAATAAAATTTTATTTATGTAAAAATATGAGTCTTAAAGAGCTCTAAATGTTTAAATTCTTAGTAGTTAAACTCTAAAATAATTAAAGCCTAATAATTAATTTAAAAAAAAAACTAATTATAAAAATTACTTAACGAAGCTCTTTGAACAATTCTAGTATTAATAAATTTCGATTCAAACTTAAATTTTTTCTTTTTTTTTAATCTATGGATTATTTAGATTGAGAAAAGCTCGCTTAAATTCCCTCAGGTCTAGAGTTCCATCATTATTTATGTCCAAAGCATTAAAAAACGCTCTTACGTCATCCTCGCCATATTTCCTATCCAAACGACTGTTCAGTCTGAGCAAAATTTTTTCAGCATCCTCAACAGTTATTCTTCCAGCATTATTTCTGTCAATCGATCTAAAAATGTACTCAATTAGAGTCTCAATGTTGTCTGATTGTGAATAAGTATTGCTTAGTCGGTAGGTATCGTCATAGTTTACAACCGGAGCCGAGAAAGCCCCGGCACTGGCCGAATACATATTTGAACCAGAATTTCTGCTCAAAGTTTTCTGCAAATAATTTTTGTATTCACCCAGACCCTCTTTGTCCAAGTCAATTAAGTTCAATGCTTGAACATCTCCTTCCAGTTCGTATACAGACCTTTGTTTGGTTTGAGCAGCCAATACCAGACCATCTGGTGTCTTTATATCAGTCACAAATTGAGGTAAATTGTGTGGTAAAATCAAATTGTTTCCAAATCTTTGCACATAATCAACTGGGTTAGCCCTAATTACGCCTAAATATTTATATTCGCGCTTAATTTGTACCTGAGGCGCTTCCCATTGTATTATGACATTTTTTGGCTTGACAATTACTGGGTCAATTTGGCTTGCTTTGTTGAAGATGACTTTTCTTTTGACCTGGGCGTACGGAAGCCACCTTTCGATAATAACAGACTGTGGCTTAGATGGCAGAGGAGGCAAGCGTTCGATGACGACTTTTCTAGGTGGTGGAGGAATCCGTTTTCCCGAGATGGTGATAACCTTTCGACCAAGTGGCACTGGTGCTGATGGAGGAGCTTCGCGTATGACCAAGGGCTCAGGTGTGTCAGGCCGTGCAGGCTGCTGGCGTATGATGAGCGGAGGTGCTGGGGCAGTCACTGTATTCGGAAGCTGATTGATTATGATTTCGCCAGGGCTAGGAGGGGTTGGCGGTCTCAAATACCTAATGGCCAGTTCCTGGACATATTCTAAATTCTGAGAACTCTTTTTGTTCACTATTTCCGGATTTGTGTCCTCATTGATCGGATATTGGCTGATCGGCAAAAGACCTTTCCAATGCACTGCCTCAAATTTGTTCATCCATAACCCGCGCTCACCATTCACAGATATCTCTTCGGTCTCATCGGTTTCTAAAGGAACATTTGATTTTAAAATAGCAGCTTCTATATTACTTATGTAATTGTATTCATTGTGACTTGAAGTTTGTGCAAAATTTTGACCATGGCTAAAACTTTGGTTGAAACTTTGGTTCAAAGAGCCAAAGTCTAGATTGTAGTTGAAATTTTTGCGGCTTGCTCGCTGCAGTTCGAGCAAATCCTGGGCGATCCGGCTCACTGAGTTGTTATTGTCAGTGGCAGAGGCCGACTTGGTCAGCACTGCGCCCCCGTTCCCAAGGGACGCGCTAGAGTTGTTGAACGATAGCGGATAGCCGCTGTAAAGACTTCGAATAGACCTAGTCACTGATGACTCTATTTGATCCCTATTAAACTCGGATTGATCTGTGTAGCTATAGCTCATTTTGATTGAGTTTTTCAAAACTTCTAAAATGGAACTTGTGCAAACCAATTTATATAAAATTTTTTTAGATTACTTTTTCTTGTTTTAGGTTTTTATTTTCCTTTTGAATTTATCTTCTATACAATTTTCATCCACTGGTTTTGTTTTAAAATTTAAAATTGCTTGAAAAAATTTTCTTATAAACAATAAATTTTAGATTTTTGAATTCGTCATTAAAAATCAAATAGCAATCAATTTATTTTATTTTTGTTTATGTCAAATTAATTTCGGTCTTTAGCCATGAAAATTAGCTAAAAAACTTAATTTTGCTCATAAAAAAACAAAATGAACGCTTTTAAGTGTTTATGAAATTCCTGGATATTCTTCTTTGCGCAGTTACCGAGCTATTTAGAACATTTTTTAACAAGAATTCAATTATTTTGGCATATACCACTTTTTTAATTATTAGGTTACAAATAAAAAACAACTCTAAAAATACAAAAATTTAATTACAATCATTCATGTAATTGAAAAGATGGTAAATTTTTTCAGCCAAATGGACCTTCCATACCCATTGTCACCCTATGCCCAATTAAAATGATTGTTTAAATTTTATTCAAATTAACCTAGAGAAAATTAAATTTTTTTTTATAGGCCTAATTTGAAAACAAAATAATTATCTTTAAGAATCTACTTACTTTTCTCATTATCATTTGTTATGGATGAATAGGTTATAACTGAACTCGGAAGAATTTTTCCTCAAATATTTTTAGTTAATCTAAAACAAAGAAAATTTCAATTTGGATTTTGATTTATCTATCTATCTTAAAAGCTTAGATGAAACAAAAGAAGTGAAATATTATTATAAAAAAATTTAAACCATAAATTAAGAAAAAAATTCCTTTTAAAATTAAATGATATCTTAATAACAAATTTAGTTGTCATTATTAAAACTAAATAAATTTAATTCTATTAAAAATTGAAAACTATTTTAAATTAGATATTTAAAAAAAAATATCCTTGTAAACACTTATGAGTATCAATATGATTTTTTAAATCTCTTTGGTTTTTTTACGGCTCAGAATCGGAATATATTATTGCGATTTCGAAATGATCAATAATTTTTAATTGAGTTTTTAATTGAGTTTTTCGGAAGATTAATAAAATCTTCCGAAAAACAATTTAGACTGTCTCAAATCTGAGACAGTTATTATTCACAAGAAGTAATTTTTGAACAATTAATAAAAAAATAAATTTTATTTTATTTTTTAGCATTGCAATCTATCTCTTATTTTAATTTTGACTTTAATTTTGTAATCAAAGTCAAGTAATATTTGATTGAAATTTGTCTTTTGGTTAAAATATGCTTTTTGGATAAGAAAACTATTTTAAAGTTAAAAAAACAAGATTATTTTTCTCTAATAACATTGTGACTATTAAAAAAATGTTTTTAATTGTTAAATATAAATGATTTAAATAACACTCAAATTAAAAACAATTCATTATTAAAATTAATCAAATAATAATAAGACTGGAATTGGTGCTCTGTAAAAAAGCTTTCTAGCCAATTTTTATGCTGATTCAGTTGATTAGTTTTTCATTTACCTCACCAAAACAAAAATCAATTTTTGTCTTATAAATAGATTTTTGAAAATACCGAGTACATAAAGTTTATTTAAAGTTAAATAGACCTTAATAATTATGTTTGTCTTAGGATAATTAAATGACTAAAGCTTGTGATTTTTATCGTACCGAAGAATCTTTCATTTGATGACATTTTTTTTTGGGTCTAATGGAAAGTGTGGACAATTATTCACCAAAAAATGTTATCATGTGTACCAAATCATACTATACAAGCTTCTGTGAGCATTACGATATTGATAAGTCGATTAAAATATATTCGTTTTTCGCAATCACAATCGAATCTGTTAACTTTGAAAGTAAAGTAAAATTTATGATCAAATTTTAAAATTTCAAAAATGCTAAAAATTTATTAAATGCTTAATTGATTGCACTGCCAATATCAGAATTATTTAAGCTTAATTTTTGCTACTTTGACATTTAAAATCTTGAATTTTCTATTTCTGCATTAGAATTTGACAGTCAGCGAATAAGTAATAAAATTGTTTTAAAAAGTCGTCACATCATTTATTTAAATTATATTTAAATTATTATAATTTTTAAGGGTCTGATTTTCTGAAGCAACTGAAGTTTCATTTATTCTTTTACCTTTGAATAGCACCCAGTCTAAAAAATTTAAAAGACTTTTTCTAAGGTTCTTTAAAGGTTTCCGGACGCTTTTTTTCAAAAATTTTTTAAAGAATGGTCTTAAGAATTTCAATAAAATAAAGATAATTATATAAAAAAAATTTCTTTAAAAAGTTTGAATGTTTTTTTAATTAGTGAGCTTTTAATCAATTTAAACATATTTTTTGCACTGTGACATTATCAGAATAAATTTTAAATAAATTTTAGTTACATTTAAAGATAAAATAACTTAAAATCGCAGTTATCTTTAAGAATCTAGCTGCGATTTTAAGTGGTTTTAAGTGATATATGTATTGAAAAATCTTCCTGATTTTTCGATTCGCTTCTAGTTGAAAAGCTTATCCCAGGATTTTATAAATAGGAGAATAGTTTTATGGGAACTAAATTTTCTTTTTTCGTAAATTTTTGCTCTGTAATGATAATTTTACTTGAATCAATTATTAAAAAATAATTTAATTTTATATTTATAATTTAGTAAAAGCAGAGTTGTTTAAAAATTCTAAATTAAAGCTCTAGTCCTAAAAAATTTAAAAGTCTTTTTGCTCGGAATTTAAGAAGAAGGTCCGGACTTGGACTTGACTAGACTTTTTAGCAACTCTGAGTAGAAGCAATAGTAAATAACCATGAACATGAACAACAAATCATGTGGAGCGCGTCAGCATTAGATGACACCTTGTAGCTCTGTTAAGATACTTGTCGAGGTTGTTCTTGATTCATATCACTGTGGGTAAGTGATGACATTGTTAGGTGAACCGTTACAAATGTTTACAATCTTGCACAGTAGGTCCAGTAGCCGGATGTTACTCTGAATTTTGAGCTTATCAACTGATGAACATTGAAAAGTAAGAATTATATTTTTCATGTATCTCAGTCGCTTCGAAATGCTGAAAAATACATTTATCATCCAGCTCACATCTTGACTTAACTAAAAACCAGTATTCTTGACACCAGCCTAAAGGTTTAAATAAGGATCCTGTTCATAGAACTTCAGAATGTTGAATTATTAAAATAAAGTCTTTAAACAATAATATTTACTACAATAATAATATCTTAAAAAGTGGATATAAAAAGCAAAATGAGATAGCCAAACTGTAGGGTGTATCTCCAATTATATGTTAAGAGACAGGTTCTGTGTCTGATCGAAGCCGTTCTGGTAGACCACGGAAGCATCTCATACAGCGGCCGGAAACCCCTTCTAAACAAAAAAGATAGACAAAAATGATATAATTGGTGAAAACAGAGTAGTGTTGGAAACGGTCAAGACAAACCGGTTTAATGGTTTTTTGCGGTCATTTGGCTGGTCAGCCAGGCGGTCTAAATTTTAGACCATTAAGCAAGTCATTATTTACATTCAGAATTATTTCATTAACTTTAGCATTTGCTTCATCCGTAACTAGTACATTATTATAAGATTACAAGGATCATTAAGAGGATCAACAAAGTTAACTTTATGATTAATTGTCATATGCTTAGAGCTTTTATAAATTTTTAAACTTAAAGTAGGACCTTTCCTCGGACACATACCGCTCACTCAGTTAGCGACTGATTCATTGAGATTTTGAGATGGTGTGCCCGTTCACCAGATCTCAATCGTGAACTTATGGTCATATATGGATGCATCATATATGAAATTGGTAAACACTACAGTAACTCCTTTGAGCAATTAAAAGAGGTTTTGCCCAAAGAGTGGTAAAAGATTCCAACTAAGTACGTACACAAATTGATTGAAGAAGCTGATTTTTTTATTTTCTCGCCTATTAAATACGTAAAAAAATTCTTTTATTAACAAAAAAAATTCTAAACTTTTGCAACATATGTATAATATGTAATTAGTAATACTATACCTTAAATTAAATAAATAATTAATACAAATATTTTTACAATAAAACAAGACAATTAAAATAAAGCACGTGATGTGACATTAGGGGTCCTACTTTTTTTGAAATTTTAGCAACCAATTTTTTTAAAACTAAAAATTCCATGGCAGAATTATCAGAATAACAAATATTATTTCTGTCTTTGATTTGAACATTGATTATAAAAAAATAACAAGTTTTTCATGAATTTAATTAAAATTTTTTCATTTGATGACCTTTTAAAATAAACTCTTAAAATATAGATCAAAAATTATTAAAAAAATAAACTAAAATCCATCTGGAACGTTTCTTCAAATTTACAATTGCAATTTTTTTACATACCAAATTTTGCATTAGAAATTATACAAAATAAATAAATAATAGAAAAAAAGAAATTCTTCATTTGACCAGAAAAATTCGAAATTAAAACAAATAAAAAATTTCCTTTGTCAGGTTTATCTTCCTTGAAAATAAAAAAAATTTAAATTTTTTTTCTTTGATTTGAACTGAATTAAAATGAGTTACATTTAGGTATTTTTTATTCATAATATTTATAAAAAAATTTTTATTTATATGTCTATATTTCCCCTTCAAGACTTTTGCGTTTTGGTTCATATGAATTTGAGCAACCACTTGCATAAGAGTTTTTTTTAAAATAATTAATAAAACTATCATGATTACATGCATGTGCTGATAAAAATTAAATTAAAAAAATAATTATATAAAGTGCAATTTTTCATGGTATAAATTGGAGAAATCTATAAGCTTGAATTGAAATAAAATTAAAAAAATGAGCGATTTAAAGTGTTGTGCATGTGGTCCAGGATACAAAAGTCCAGAAGAGGCCATAAAAGGAGAAAAAGAAAAAATCGTGTACACGGTATTGGTTTACTGTGGTGAAGACAAAAACCAGCCAGACTGTTTGGCAACAGTTGATGTTGACCCTACATCTCCAACATATTCAAAAGTCATACACACATTAAATATGAAATATGCGGGAGATGAGTTGCATCATTTTGGTTGGAATGCTTGCTCATCATGTTTTGATGATTCAACAAAATCAAGAAGGTTCATTGTCCTGCCAGGTTTTAAATCGTCCCGTATTTACATCATTGATACTTTGAATGAACGAAAACCTTCGATTCATAAAATTTTAGAACCCGAGGAAATAAAGGAAAAGGCAAATTTTTCGTCACCACATACTGTTCACTGTTTGGCCAATGGTAAAATAATGATTTCTTTTTTAGGAGATAAAAATGGTAATGCGCCAGGTGGATATTTATTGCTGAATAGTGATTTTGAAATTGATGGAAAATGGGGAGAAAGTGAGTACAAATCAATAGGGTTCAATTACGATTTTTGGTATCAGCCATATCATAACATCATGGTAAGCAGTGAGTGGAGTGCACCTAGTACATTCGGCCCAGGATTTGACTTAGAAGATGTTCAAAAAGGAAAATATGGACAAAAGTTATATTTTTGGGATTGGAAAAATGAAAAATTGGTCAAAACTTTTGATTTAGGCCAAGATGGTTTGATACCATTGGAATTAAGATTCATGCATAGTCCAAAAAGTAGTCACGGATATGTTGGTGCGGCTTTGAGCAGCTCCGTGTGGCATTGGTGGAAAGAGGGTGATGAATGGAAAATTGAAAAAGTTGTTCAAGTAGACCCGGTTAATCTGGATTCGTGGCCCTTTCCAGTTCCTGCTCTTATTACTGATTTGCTTTTGTCTATGGACGATAGATTTATGTATTTTTCAAATTGGTTACATGGTGAAATTCATCAATACAATATACAAGATCCATACAAGCCAAAATTGGTCGGAAAAATCAAAATTGGAGGAATAGTTGGTGATAGTTGTTCCATAAAGAATAAAAAACTATCTGGTGGACCTCAAATGATTCAACTAAGTTTAGACGGAAAAAGACTTTATGTGACTAATTCTCTTTTTAGTTCATGGGATGACCAATTTTACCCTGATATAAAAAAGGATGGATCTTATATGATTCAAATAAATTGTGATACAAATAATGGTGGTCTAAGTTTGCAAGATAATTTTTTAATTGATTTTGGCAAATTGGATGATGGTCCCTTCAGAGCTCATGAAACACGATATCCGGGGGGTGACTGTACTTCAGATATCTGGATAGCGTAGACATTCCTAATTGATTATTTTATTATTAATAAAGACTTAAATTCACAATATTAGTGTTCATAAAACCTTTATCGGCTCTTGGCTGCCATGTGAAAAGTTATTTTGTATCAATTTGAAGACCAGGTATTTTTTTAGACTGGTGAGCTTTTCACTGGTCATATTAAGTGACCAGTTTATCAAAAATATGCCTATGATGAGTTTGAATCCTTATAATGTTTTCGAGTAGCTAAATTTAAATTCTACCATTTTTTGAAATTTTCTTTTGAAGCATTTTTGCTCATATAATATTAAACATTCAAGTGATACTTTAAATTTATTCAAATTTTTTTCTTATTTTAAAATTTTAAAATTGTCTTATTAGAAATTCAAGTGAGCAAGCCAACAAGCGCTACTACAATTAAATGTTCCTGTTGGTCACATACCAAAAACCTTTATTTGTTAAGTAATTATGATATTTTGATAAATATCAATTTACACATCATTTTTAAAAAAACTATTTTTATTTTTTGAACATCTTAAATATTATACTATAATTAAATGATTTAAATATCTAAAGTCTTAATAGGAATAAATGCATTTAAAGAAATAGAATTCCTAAAAGTAAAGGGGAGTCCTAATAGTAGCTAGTGATAGATGTTTTTATAACTGTAAATATTCTGATCATAATGAAGTACGTTTATGAATGAAATGTTTTCAAAAGTTATTTGAAAAAAAATTTAAAATTATTTAATTATGTTTTTCAAATCAAATTACTGACTTCTTCTTTTTTAAAGAACATTTCACATTTACTGGATTAAATGAATAAAGTAGTTAATAAATTAAACTCCTATACTCCCCTTAGTTTAATACAATAATCTTAATTTTACCAGTATTTCACTCAATTATCCCAAATACTGACCCAAAAATCCATGAAATTTTAAAATTTATCAAAATAAATAAATTTTCTGAGAAAGAAAACCAAATTTTTGAGAAATTTTCATTTTATTTTATTGTGGCAAAATTATTATGGGTCCACATTCTCAACATACTTTAAAGTATTTTTAGCTTAATTTAAGATCGTTTTAGCATACAATATTTTATCAAAAAATGCTCACAAAACAGACACTCTAAAAAACTTATTTAAATGCTGACAAACATACTCGTATATTTTAGAATTAAAAATTTTAAAATTGAAATAAATTTTGACAAATTGAATAGTATTAGTAGTAGAATATATTTAATTTGAATTAATCCTAGCTTCAAAAAATACAATAAATTATAAAATCACCCAAACATTTATTTAAAAAAAGAAATTCTAACCCAGGAAAAATTCTAGAAAAAAATATAAAAAAATTAATTAAAATTAATTGTAAAATATCAATTTATTTTTTTAAATTTTATTCATATGTTTTAAGTACATATGCAAAATCATTTTCAGTATAATTTGAAAAAATTTTAAAAGCGTTCTTTCTAACTGGTATAGTGCCAAAGGCTTGGAAAGAGACAAATATAACGCCATTATTACAGAAGTCGGGACTCACTACCCTGATCAAGAGAAGAGAGAGAGGAGATCTTGTCCAATATTTCTAAGATAGTTAATGGTTTAACTAAAGTGAACTGGCACAACCCAAACAGACTTTGCGATTCGTTGAGTTTTTTTGGTCCAGCGAGGAGTATGCGTGGGTACCAACACAGAATGTCCAAACAACTGACTAGAATCAACCAACGAGAAATTGTCATACTTATCAGTTGTAGACAACCGGAACAAAGAACTTTTTTAAGAAAATGGTTAACGAAATCAAAACGTTGCGATAGTTAAAGGAGTATTAAGCACTGTCGGAAAGCTACTATAGCGTTTCCTATATGGGTTTTCGTTTGGTGGGATAAACCACCATAGCTCAATATTATTATTTTTTTATTATACATGAATAAATTAAAGTAAAAATTTGCTAAAAGATTTCAAAATCTTAACACAACCTTAATCTTAATTTTTCTCGGTTTTTAAACGAGAAAAATTTTTAGCATTTTATTACTTTTTCTTGTTTTAGGTTTTTATTTTCCTTTTGAATTTATCTTCTATACAATTTTCATCCACTGGTTTTGTTTTAAAATTTAAAATTGCTTGAAAAAATTTTCTTATAAACAATAAATTTTAGATTTTTGAATTCGTCATTAAAAATCAAATAGCAATCAATTTATTTTATTTTTGTTTATGTCAAATTAATTTCGGTCTTTAGCCATGAAAATTAGCTAAAAAAACTTAATTTTGCTCATAAAAAAACAAAATGAACGCTTTTAAGTGTTTATGAAATTCCTGGATATTCTTCTTTGCGCAGTTACCGAGCTATTTAGAACATTTTTTAACAAGAATTCAATTATTTTGGCATATACCACTTTTTTAATTATTAGGTTACAAATAAAAAACAACTCTAAAAATACAAAAATTTAATTACAATCATTCATGTAATTGAAAAGATGGTAAATTTTTTCAGCCAAATGGACCTTCCATACCCATTGTCACCCTATGCCCAATTAAAATGATTGTTTAAATTTTATTCAAATTAACCTAGAGAAAATTAAATTTTTTTATAGGCCTAATTTGAAAACAAAATAATTATCTTTAAGAATCTACTTACTTTTCTCATTATCATTTGTTATGGATGAATAGGTTATAACTGAACTCGGAAGAATTTTTCCTCAAATATTTTTAGTTAATCTAAAACAAAGAAAATTTCAATTTGGATTTTGATTTATCTATCTATCTTAAAAGCTTAGATGAAACAAAAGAAGTGAAATATTATTATAAAAAAATTTAAACCATAAATTAAGAAAAAATTCCTTTTAAAATTAAATGATATCTTAATAACAAATTTAGTTGTCATTATTAAAACTAAATAAATTTAATTCTATTAAAAATTGAAAACTATTTTAAATTAGATATTTAAAAAAATATCCTTGTAAACACTTATGAGTATCAATATGATTTTTTAAATCTCTTTGGTTTTTTTACGGCTCAGAATCGGAATATATTATTGCGATTTCGAAATGATCAATAATTTTTAATTGAGTTTTTAATTGAGTTTTTCGGAAGATTAATAAAATCTTCCGAAAAACAATTTAGACTGTCTCAAATCTGAGACAGTTATTATTCACAAGAAGTAATTTTTGAACAATTAATAAAAAAATAAATTTTATTTTATTTTTTAGCATTGCAATCTATCTCTTATTTTAATTTTGACTTTAATTTTGTAATCAAAGTCAAGTAATATTTGATTGAAATTTGTCTTTTGGTTAAAATATGCTTTTTGGATAAGAAAACTATTTTAAAGTTAAAAAAACAAGATTATTTTTCTCTAATAACATTGTGACTATTAAAAAAAATGTTTTTAATTGTTAAATATAAATGATTTAAATAACACTCAAATTAAAAACAATTCATTATTAAAATTAATCAAATAATAATAAGACTGGAATTGGTGCTCTGTAAAAAAGCTTTCTAGCCAATTTTTATGCTGATTCAGTTGATTAGTTTTTCATTTACCTCACCAAAACAAAAATCAATTTTTGTCTTATAAATAGATTTTTGAAAATACCGAGTACATAAAGTTTATTTAAAGTTAAATAGACCTTAATAATTATGTTTGTCTTAGGATAATTAAATGACTAAAGCTTGTGATTTTTATCGTACCGAAGAATCTTTCATTTGATGACATTTTTTTGGGTCTAATGGAAAGTGTGGACAATTATTCACCAAAAAATGTTATCATGTGTACCAAATCATACTATACAAGCTTCTGTGAGCATTACGATATTGATAAGTCGATTAAAATATATTCGTTTTTCGCAATCACAATCGAATCTGTTAACTTTGAAAGTAAAGTAAAATTTATGATCAAATTTTAAAATTTCAAAAATGCTAAAAATTTATTAAATGCTTAATTGATTGCACTGCCAATATCAGAATTATTTAAGCTTAATTTTTGCTACTTTGACATTTAAAATCTTGAATTTTCTATTTCTGCATTAGAATTTGACAGTCAGCGAATAAGTAATAAAATTGTTTTAAAAAGTCGTCACATCATTTATTTAAATTATATTTAAATTATTATAATTTTTAAGGGTCTGATTTTCTGAAGCAACTGAAGTTTCATTTATTCTTTTACCTTTGAATAGCACCCAGTCTAAAAAATTTAAAAGACTTTTTCTAAGGTTCTTTAAAGGTTTCCGGACGCTTTTTTTCAAAAATTTTTTAAAGAATGGTCTTAAGAATTTCAATAAAATAAAGATAATTATATAAAAAATTTCTTTAAAAAGTTTGAATGTTTTTTTTTTAATTAGTGAGCTTTTAATCAATTTAAACATATTTTTTGCACTGTGACATTATCAGAATAAATTTTAAATAAATTTTAGTTACATTTAAAGATAAAATAACTTAAAATCGCAGTTATCTTTAAGAATCTAGCTGCGATTTTAAGTGGTTTTAAGTGATATATGTATTGAAAAATCTTCCTGATTTTTCGATTCGCTTCTAGTTGAAAAGCTTATCCCAGGATTTTATAAATAGGAGAATAGTTTTATGGGAACTAAATTTTCTTTTTTCGTAAATTTTTGCTCTGTAATGATAATTTTACTTGAATCAATTATTAAAAAATAATTTAATTTTATATTTATAATTTAGTAAAAGCAGAGTTGTTTAAAAATTCTAAATTAAAGCTCTAGTCCTAAAAAAATTTAAAAGTCTTTTGCTCGGAATTTAAGAAGAAGGTCCGGACTTGGACTTGACTAGACTTTTTAGCAACTCTGAGTAGAAGCAATAGTAAATAACCATGAACATGAACAACAAATCATGTGGAGCGCGTCAGCATTAGATGACACCTTGTAGCTCTGTTAAGATACTTGTCGAGGTTGTTCTTGATTCATATCACTGTGGGTAAGTGATGACATTGTTAGGTGAACCGTTACAAATGTTTACAATCTTGCACAGTAGGTCCAGTAGCCGGATGTTACTCTGAATTTTGAGCTTATCAACTGATGAACATTGAAAAGTAAGAATTATATTTTTCATGTATCTCAGTCGCTTCGAAATGCTGAAAAATACATTTATCATCCAGCTCACATCTTGACTTAACTAAAAACCAGTATTCTTGACACCAGCCTAAAGGTTTAAATAAGGATCCTGTTCATAGAACTTCAGAATGTTGAATTATTAAAATAAAGTCTTTAAACAATAATATTTACTACAATAATAATATCTTAAAAAGTGGATATAAAAAGCAAAATGAGATAGCCAAACTGTAGGGTGTATCTCCAATTATATGTTAAGAGACAGGTTCTGTGTCTGATCGAAGCCGTTCTGGTAGACCACGGAAGCATCTCATACAGCGGCCGGAAACCCCTTCTAAACAAAAAAGATAGACAAAAATGATATAATTGGTGAAAACAGAGTAGTGTTGGAAACGGTCAAGACAAACCGGTTTAATGGTTTTTTGCGGTCATTTGGCTGGTCAGCCAGGCGGTCTAAATTTTAGACCATTAAGCAAGTCATTATTTACATTCAGAATTATTTCATTAACTTTAGCATTTGCTTCATCCGTAACTAGTACATTATTATAAGATTACAAGGATCATTAAGAGGATCAACAAAGTTAACTTTATGATTAATTGTCATATGCTTAGAGCTTTTATAAATTTTTAAACTTAAAGTAGGACCTTTCCTCGGACACATACCGCTCACTCAGTTAGCGACTGATTCATTGAGATTTTGAGATGGTGTGCCCGTTCACCAGATCTCAATCGTGAACTTATGGTCATATATGGATGCATCATATATGAAATTGGTAAACACTACAGTAACTCCTTTGAGCAATTAAAAGAGGTTTTGCCCAAAGAGTGGTAAAAGATTCCAACTAAGTACGTACACAAATTGATTGAAGAAGCTGATTTTTTTATTTTCTCGCCTATTAAATACGTAAAAAAATTCTTTTTATTAACAAAAAAAATTCTAAACTTTTGCAACATATGTATAATATGTAATTAGTAATACTATACCTTAAATTAAATAAATAATTAATACAAATATTTTTACAATAAAACAAGACAATTAAAATAAAGCACGTGATGTGACATTAGGGGTCCTACTTTTTTGAAATTTTAGCAACCAATTTTTTTAAAACTAAAAATTCCATGGCAGAATTATCAGAATAACAAATATTATTTCTGTCTTTGATTTGAACATTGATTATAAAAAAATAACAAGTTTTTCATGAATTTAATTAAAATTTTTTCATTTGATGACCTTTTAAAATAAACTCTTAAAATATAGATCAAAAATTATTAAAAAAATAAACTAAAATCCATCTGGAACGTTTCTTCAAATTTACAATTGCAATTTTTTTACATACCAAATTTTGCATTAGAAATTATACAAAATAAATAAATAATAGAAAAAAAGAAATTCTTCATTTGACCAGAAAAATTCGAAATTAAAACAAATAAAAAATTTCCTTTGTCAGGTTTATCTTCCTTGAAAATAAAAAAAATTTAAATTTTTTTTCTTTGATTTGAACTGAATTAAAATGAGTTACATTTAGGTATTTTTTATTCATAATATTTATAAAAAAATTTTTATTTATATGTCTATATTTCCCCTTCAAGACTTTTGCGTTTTGGTTCATATGAATTTGAGCAACCACTTGCATAAGAGTTTTTTTTTTAAAATAATTAATAAAACTATCATGATTACATGCATGTGCTGATAAAAATTAAATTAAAAAAATAATTATATAAAGTGCAATTTTTCATGGTATAAATTGGAGAAATCTATAAGCTTGAATTGAAATAAAATTAAAAAAATGAGCGATTTAAAGTGTTGTGCATGTGGTCCAGGATACAAAAGTCCAGAAGAGGCCATAAAAGGAGAAAAAGAAAAATCGTGTACACGGTATTGGTTTACTGTGGTGAAGACAAAAACCAGCCAGACTGTTTGGCAACAGTTGATGTTGACCCTACATCTCCAACATATTCAAAAGTCATACACACATTAAATATGAAATATGCGGGAGATGAGTTGCATCATTTTGGTTGGAATGCTTGCTCATCATGTTTTGATGATTCAACAAAATCAAGAAGGTTCATTGTCCTGCCAGGTTTTAAATCGTCCCGTATTTACATCATTGATACTTTGAATGAACGAAAACCTTCGATTCATAAAATTTTAGAACCCGAGGAAATAAAGGAAAAGGCAAATTTTTCGTCACCACATACTGTTCACTGTTTGGCCAATGGTAAAATAATGATTTCTTTTTTAGGAGATAAAAATGGTAATGCGCCAGGTGGATATTTATTGCTGAATAGTGATTTTGAAATTGATGGAAAATGGGGAGAAAGTGAGTACAAATCAATAGGGTTCAATTACGATTTTTGGTATCAGCCATATCATAACATCATGGTAAGCAGTGAGTGGAGTGCACCTAGTACATTCGGCCCAGGATTTGACTTAGAAGATGTTCAAAAAGGAAAATATGGACAAAAGTTATATTTTTGGGATTGGAAAAATGAAAAATTGGTCAAAACTTTTGATTTAGGCCAAGATGGTTTGATACCATTGGAATTAAGATTCATGCATAGTCCAAAAAGTAGTCACGGATATGTTGGTGCGGCTTTGAGCAGCTCCGTGTGGCATTGGTGGAAAGAGGGTGATGAATGGAAAATTGAAAAAGTTGTTCAAGTAGACCCGGTTAATCTGGATTCGTGGCCCTTTCCAGTTCCTGCTCTTATTACTGATTTGCTTTTGTCTATGGACGATAGATTTATGTATTTTTCAAATTGGTTACATGGTGAAATTCATCAATACAATATACAAGATCCATACAAGCCAAAATTGGTCGGAAAAATCAAAATTGGAGGAATAGTTGGTGATAGTTGTTCCATAAAGAATAAAAAACTATCTGGTGGACCTCAAATGATTCAACTAAGTTTAGACGGAAAAAGACTTTATGTGACTAATTCTCTTTTTAGTTCATGGGATGACCAATTTTACCCTGATATAAAAAAGGATGGATCTTATATGATTCAAATAAATTGTGATACAAATAATGGTGGTCTAAGTTTGCAAGATAATTTTTTAATTGATTTTGGCAAATTGGATGATGGTCCCTTCAGAGCTCATGAAACACGATATCCGGGGGGTGACTGTACTTCAGATATCTGGATAGCGTAGACATTCCTAATTGATTATTTTATTATTAATAAAGACTTAAATTCACAATATTAGTGTTCATAAAACCTTTATCGGCTCTTGGCTGCCATGTGAAAAGTTATTTTGTATCAATTTGAAGACCAGGTATTTTTTTAGACTGGTGAGCTTTTCACTGGTCATATTAAGTGACCAGTTTATCAAAAATATGCCTATGATGAGTTTGAATCCTTATAATGTTTTCGAGTAGCTAAATTTAAATTCTACCATTTTTTGAAATTTTCTTTTGAAGCATTTTTGCTCATATAATATTAAACATTCAAGTGATACTTTAAATTTATTCAAATTTTTTTTCTTATTTTAAAATTTTAAAATTGTCTTATTAGAAATTCAAGTGAGCAAGCCAACAAGCGCTACTACAATTAAATGTTCCTGTTGGTCACATACCAAAAACCTTTATTTGTTAAGTAATTATGATATTTTGATAAATATCAATTTACACATCATTTTTAAAAAAACTATTTTTATTTTTTGAACATCTTAAATATTATACTATAATTAAATGATTTAAATATCTAAAGTCTTAATAGGAATAAATGCATTTAAAGAAATAGAATTCCTAAAAGTAAAGGGGAGTCCTAATAGTAGCTAGTGATAGATGTTTTTATAACTGTAAATATTCTGATCATAATGAAGTACGTTTATGAATGAAATGTTTTCAAAAGTTATTTGAAAAAAAATTTAAAATTATTTAATTATGTTTTTCAAATCAAATTACTGACTTCTTCTTTTTTAAAGAACATTTCACATTTACTGGATTAAATGAATAAAGTAGTTAATAAATTAAACTCCTATACTCCCCTTAGTTTAATACAATAATCTTAATTTTACCAGTATTTCACTCAATTATCCCAAATACTGACCCAAAAATCCATGAAATTTTAAAATTTATCAAAATAAATAAATTTTCTGAGAAAGAAAACCAAATTTTTGAGAAATTTTCATTTTATTTTATTGTGGCAAAATTATTATGGGTCCACATTCTCAACATACTTTAAAGTATTTTTAGCTTAATTTAAGATCGTTTTAGCATACAATATTTTATCAAAAAATGCTCACAAAACAGACACTCTAAAAAACTTATTTAAATGCTGACAAACATACTCGTATATTTTAGAATTAAAAATTTTAAAATTGAAATAAATTTTGACAAATTGAATAGTATTAGTAGTAGAATATATTTAATTTGAATTAATCCTAGCTTCAAAAAATACAATAAATTATAAAATCACCCAAACATTTATTTAAAAAAAGAAATTCTAACCCAGGAAAAATTCTAGAAAAAAATATAAAAAAATTAATTAAAATTAATTGTAAAATATCAATTTATTTTTTAAATTTTATTCATATGTTTTAAGTACATATGCAAAATCATTTTCAGTATAATTTGAAAAAATTTTAAAAGCGTTCTTTCTAACTGGTATAGTGCCAAAGGCTTGGAAAGAGACAAATATAACGCCATTATTACAGAAGTCGGGACTCACTACCCTGATCAAGAGAAGAGAGAGAGGAGATCTTGTCCAATATTTCTAAGATAGTTAATGGTTTAACTAAAGTGAACTGGCACAACCCAAACAGACTTTGCGATTCGTTGAGTTTTTTTGGTCCAGCGAGGAGTATGCGTGGGTACCAACACAGAATGTCCAAACAACTGACTAGAATCAACCAACGAGAAATTGTCATACTTATCAGTTGTAGACAACCGGAACAAAGAACTTTTTTAAGAAAATGGTTAACGAAATCAAAACGTTGCGATAGTTAAAGGAGTATTAAGCACTGTCGGAAAGCTACTATAGCGTTTCCTATATGGGTTTTCGTTTGGTGGGATAAACCACCATAGCTCAATATTATTATTTTTTTATTATACATGAATAAATTAAAGTAAAAATTTGCTAAAAAGATTTCAAAATCTTAACACAACCTTAATCTTAATTTTTCTCGGTTTTTAAACGAGAAAAATTTTTAGCATTTTATTACTTTTTCTTGTTTTAGGTTTTTATTTTCCTTTTGAATTTATCTTCTATACAATTTTCATCCACTGGTTTTGTTTTAAAATTTAAAATTGCTTGAAAAAATTTTCTTATAAACAATAAATTTTAGATTTTTGAATTCGTCATTAAAAATCAAATAGCAATCAATTTATTTTATTTTTGTTTATGTCAAATTAATTTCGGTCTTTAGCCATGAAAATTAGCTAAAAAACTTAATTTTGCTCATAAAAAAACAAAATGAACGCTTTTAAGTGTTTATGAAATTCCTGGATATTCTTCTTTGCGCAGTTACCGAGCTATTTAGAACATTTTTTAACAAGAATTCAATTATTTTGGCATATACCACTTTTTTAATTATTAGGTTACAAATAAAAAACAACTCTAAAAATACAAAAATTTAATTACAATCATTCATGTAATTGAAAAGATGGTAAATTTTTTCAGCCAAATGGACCTTCCATACCCATTGTCACCCTATGCCCAATTAAAATGATTGTTTAAATTTTATTCAAATTAACCTAGAGAAAATTAAATTTTTTTTTATAGGCCTAATTTGAAAACAAAATAATTATCTTTAAGAATCTACTTACTTTTCTCATTATCATTTGTTATGGATGAATAGGTTATAACTGAACTCGGAAGAATTTTTCCTCAAATATTTTTAGTTAATCTAAAACAAAGAAAATTTCAATTTGGATTTTGATTTATCTATCTATCTTAAAAGCTTAGATGAAACAAAAGAAGTGAAATATTATTATAAAAAAATTTAAACCATAAATTAAGAAAAAATTCCTTTTAAAATTAAATGATATCTTAATAACAAATTTAGTTGTCATTATTAAAACTAAATAAATTTAATTCTATTAAAAATTGAAAACTATTTTAAATTAGATATTTAAAAAAATATCCTTGTAAACACTTATGAGTATCAATATGATTTTTTAAATCTCTTTGGTTTTTTTACGGCTCAGAATCGGAATATATTATTGCGATTTCGAAATGATCAATAATTTTTAATTGAGTTTTTAATTGAGTTTTTCGGAAGATTAATAAAATCTTCCGAAAAACAATTTAGACTGTCTCAAATCTGAGACAGTTATTATTCACAAGAAGTAATTTTTGAACAATTAATAAAAAAATAAATTTTATTTTATTTTTTAGCATTGCAATCTATCTCTTATTTTAATTTTGACTTTAATTTTGTAATCAAAGTCAAGTAATATTTGATTGAAATTTGTCTTTTGGTTAAAATATGCTTTTTGGATAAGAAAACTATTTTAAAGTTAAAAAAACAAGATTATTTTTCTCTAATAACATTGTGACTATTAAAAAAAATGTTTTTAATTGTTAAATATAAATGATTTAAATAACACTCAAATTAAAAACAATTCATTATTAAAATTAATCAAATAATAATAAGACTGGAATTGGTGCTCTGTAAAAAAGCTTTCTAGCCAATTTTTATGCTGATTCAGTTGATTAGTTTTTCATTTACCTCACCAAAACAAAAATCAATTTTTGTCTTATAAATAGATTTTTGAAAATACCGAGTACATAAAGTTTATTTAAAGTTAAATAGACCTTAATAATTATGTTTGTCTTAGGATAATTAAATGACTAAAGCTTGTGATTTTTATCGTACCGAAGAATCTTTCATTTGATGACATTTTTTTTTGGGTCTAATGGAAAGTGTGGACAATTATTCACCAAAAAATGTTATCATGTGTACCAAATCATACTATACAAGCTTCTGTGAGCATTACGATATTGATAAGTCGATTAAAATATATTCGTTTTTCGCAATCACAATCGAATCTGTTAACTTTGAAAGTAAAGTAAAATTTATGATCAAATTTTAAAATTTCAAAAATGCTAAAAATTTATTAAATGCTTAATTGATTGCACTGCCAATATCAGAATTATTTAAGCTTAATTTTTGCTACTTTGACATTTAAAATCTTGAATTTTCTATTTCTGCATTAGAATTTGACAGTCAGCGAATAAGTAATAAAATTGTTTTAAAAAGTCGTCACATCATTTATTTAAATTATATTTAAATTATTATAATTTTTAAGGGTCTGATTTTCTGAAGCAACTGAAGTTTCATTTATTCTTTTACCTTTGAATAGCACCCAGTCTAAAAAATTTAAAAGACTTTTTCTAAGGTTCTTTAAAGGTTTCCGGACGCTTTTTTTTCAAAAATTTTTTAAAGAATGGTCTTAAGAATTTCAATAAAATAAAGATAATTATATAAAAAAAATTTCTTTAAAAAGTTTGAATGTTTTTTTTTTAATTAGTGAGCTTTTAATCAATTTAAACATATTTTTTGCACTGTGACATTATCAGAATAAATTTTAAATAAATTTTAGTTACATTTAAAGATAAAATAACTTAAAATCGCAGTTATCTTTAAGAATCTAGCTGCGATTTTAAGTGGTTTTAAGTGATATATGTATTGAAAAATCTTCCTGATTTTTCGATTCGCTTCTAGTTGAAAAGCTTATCCCAGGATTTTATAAATAGGAGAATAGTTTTATGGGAACTAAATTTTCTTTTTTCGTAAATTTTTGCTCTGTAATGATAATTTTACTTGAATCAATTATTAAAAAATAATTTAATTTTATATTTATAATTTAGTAAAAGCAGAGTTGTTTAAAAATTCTAAATTAAAGCTCTAGTCCTAAAAAAAATTTAAAAGTCTTTTGCTCGGAATTTAAGAAGAAGGTCCGGACTTGGACTTGACTAGACTTTTTAGCAACTCTGAGTAGAAGCAATAGTAAATAACCATGAACATGAACAACAAATCATGTGGAGCGCGTCAGCATTAGATGACACCTTGTAGCTCTGTTAAGATACTTGTCGAGGTTGTTCTTGATTCATATCACTGTGGGTAAGTGATGACATTGTTAGGTGAACCGTTACAAATGTTTACAATCTTGCACAGTAGGTCCAGTAGCCGGATGTTACTCTGAATTTTGAGCTTATCAACTGATGAACATTGAAAAGTAAGAATTATATTTTTCATGTATCTCAGTCGCTTCGAAATGCTGAAAAATACATTTATCATCCAGCTCACATCTTGACTTAACTAAAAACCAGTATTCTTGACACCAGCCTAAAGGTTTAAATAAGGATCCTGTTCATAGAACTTCAGAATGTTGAATTATTAAAATAAAGTCTTTAAACAATAATATTTACTACAATAATAATATCTTAAAAAGTGGATATAAAAAGCAAAATGAGATAGCCAAACTGTAGGGTGTATCTCCAATTATATGTTAAGAGACAGGTTCTGTGTCTGATCGAAGCCGTTCTGGTAGACCACGGAAGCATCTCATACAGCGGCCGGAAACCCCTTCTAAACAAAAAAGATAGACAAAAATGATATAATTGGTGAAAACAGAGTAGTGTTGGAAACGGTCAAGACAAACCGGTTTAATGGTTTTTTGCGGTCATTTGGCTGGTCAGCCAGGCGGTCTAAATTTTAGACCATTAAGCAAGTCATTATTTACATTCAGAATTATTTCATTAACTTTAGCATTTGCTTCATCCGTAACTAGTACATTATTATAAGATTACAAGGATCATTAAGAGGATCAACAAAGTTAACTTTATGATTAATTGTCATATGCTTAGAGCTTTTATAAATTTTTAAACTTAAAGTAGGACCTTTCCTCGGACACATACCGCTCACTCAGTTAGCGACTGATTCATTGAGATTTTGAGATGGTGTGCCCGTTCACCAGATCTCAATCGTGAACTTATGGTCATATATGGATGCATCATATATGAAATTGGTAAACACTACAGTAACTCCTTTGAGCAATTAAAAGAGGTTTTGCCCAAAGAGTGGTAAAAGATTCCAACTAAGTACGTACACAAATTGATTGAAGAAGCTGATTTTTTTATTTTCTCGCCTATTAAATACGTAAAAAAATTCTTTTATTAACAAAAAAATTCTAAACTTTTGCAACATATGTATAATATGTAATTAGTAATACTATACCTTAAATTAAATAAATAATTAATACAAATATTTTTACAATAAAACAAGACAATTAAAATAAAGCACGTGATGTGACATTAGGGGTCCTACTTTTTTTGAAATTTTAGCAACCAATTTTTTTAAAACTAAAAATTCCATGGCAGAATTATCAGAATAACAAATATTATTTCTGTCTTTGATTTGAACATTGATTATAAAAAAATAACAAGTTTTTCATGAATTTAATTAAAATTTTTTCATTTGATGACCTTTTAAAATAAACTCTTAAAATATAGATCAAAAATTATTAAAAAAATAAACTAAAATCCATCTGGAACGTTTCTTCAAATTTACAATTGCAATTTTTTTACATACCAAATTTTGCATTAGAAATTATACAAAATAAATAAATAATAGAAAAAAAGAAATTCTTCATTTGACCAGAAAAATTCGAAATTAAAACAAATAAAAAATTTCCTTTGTCAGGTTTATCTTCCTTGAAAATAAAAAAAATTTAAATTTTTTTTCTTTGATTTGAACTGAATTAAAATGAGTTACATTTAGGTATTTTTTATTCATAATATTTATAAAAAAATTTTTATTTATATGTCTATATTTCCCCTTCAAGACTTTTGCGTTTTGGTTCATATGAATTTGAGCAACCACTTGCATAAGAGTTTTTTTTTTAAAATAATTAATAAAACTATCATGATTACATGCATGTGCTGATAAAAATTAAATTAAAAAAATAATTATATAAAGTGCAATTTTTCATGGTATAAATTGGAGAAATCTATAAGCTTGAATTGAAATAAAATTAAAAAAATGAGCGATTTAAAGTGTTGTGCATGTGGTCCAGGATACAAAAGTCCAGAAGAGGCCATAAAAGGAGAAAAAGAAAAATCGTGTACACGGTATTGGTTTACTGTGGTGAAGACAAAAACCAGCCAGACTGTTTGGCAACAGTTGATGTTGACCCTACATCTCCAACATATTCAAAAGTCATACACACATTAAATATGAAATATGCGGGAGATGAGTTGCATCATTTTGGTTGGAATGCTTGCTCATCATGTTTTGATGATTCAACAAAATCAAGAAGGTTCATTGTCCTGCCAGGTTTTAAATCGTCCCGTATTTACATCATTGATACTTTGAATGAACGAAAACCTTCGATTCATAAAATTTTAGAACCCGAGGAAATAAAGGAAAAGGCAAATTTTTCGTCACCACATACTGTTCACTGTTTGGCCAATGGTAAAATAATGATTTCTTTTTTAGGAGATAAAAATGGTAATGCGCCAGGTGGATATTTATTGCTGAATAGTGATTTTGAAATTGATGGAAAATGGGGAGAAAGTGAGTACAAATCAATAGGGTTCAATTACGATTTTTGGTATCAGCCATATCATAACATCATGGTAAGCAGTGAGTGGAGTGCACCTAGTACATTCGGCCCAGGATTTGACTTAGAAGATGTTCAAAAAGGAAAATATGGACAAAAGTTATATTTTTGGGATTGGAAAAATGAAAAATTGGTCAAAACTTTTGATTTAGGCCAAGATGGTTTGATACCATTGGAATTAAGATTCATGCATAGTCCAAAAAGTAGTCACGGATATGTTGGTGCGGCTTTGAGCAGCTCCGTGTGGCATTGGTGGAAAGAGGGTGATGAATGGAAAATTGAAAAAGTTGTTCAAGTAGACCCGGTTAATCTGGATTCGTGGCCCTTTCCAGTTCCTGCTCTTATTACTGATTTGCTTTTGTCTATGGACGATAGATTTATGTATTTTTCAAATTGGTTACATGGTGAAATTCATCAATACAATATACAAGATCCATACAAGCCAAAATTGGTCGGAAAAATCAAAATTGGAGGAATAGTTGGTGATAGTTGTTCCATAAAGAATAAAAAACTATCTGGTGGACCTCAAATGATTCAACTAAGTTTAGACGGAAAAAGACTTTATGTGACTAATTCTCTTTTTAGTTCATGGGATGACCAATTTTACCCTGATATAAAAAAGGATGGATCTTATATGATTCAAATAAATTGTGATACAAATAATGGTGGTCTAAGTTTGCAAGATAATTTTTTAATTGATTTTGGCAAATTGGATGATGGTCCCTTCAGAGCTCATGAAACACGATATCCGGGGGGTGACTGTACTTCAGATATCTGGATAGCGTAGACATTCCTAATTGATTATTTTATTATTAATAAAGACTTAAATTCACAATATTAGTGTTCATAAAACCTTTATCGGCTCTTGGCTGCCATGTGAAAAGTTATTTTGTATCAATTTGAAGACCAGGTATTTTTTTAGACTGGTGAGCTTTTCACTGGTCATATTAAGTGACCAGTTTATCAAAAATATGCCTATGATGAGTTTGAATCCTTATAATGTTTTCGAGTAGCTAAATTTAAATTCTACCATTTTTTGAAATTTTCTTTTGAAGCATTTTTGCTCATATAATATTAAACATTCAAGTGATACTTTAAATTTATTCAAATTTTTTTTTTCTTATTTTAAAATTTTAAAATTGTCTTATTAGAAATTCAAGTGAGCAAGCCAACAAGCGCTACTACAATTAAATGTTCCTGTTGGTCACATACCAAAAACCTTTATTTGTTAAGTAATTATGATATTTTGATAAATATCAATTTACACATCATTTTTAAAAAAACTATTTTTATTTTTTGAACATCTTAAATATTATACTATAATTAAATGATTTAAATATCTAAAGTCTTAATAGGAATAAATGCATTTAAAGAAATAGAATTCCTAAAAGTAAAGGGGAGTCCTAATAGTAGCTAGTGATAGATGTTTTTATAACTGTAAATATTCTGATCATAATGAAGTACGTTTATGAATGAAATGTTTTCAAAAGTTATTTGAAAAAAAATTTAAAATTATTTAATTATGTTTTTCAAATCAAATTACTGACTTCTTCTTTTTTAAAGAACATTTCACATTTACTGGATTAAATGAATAAAGTAGTTAATAAATTAAACTCCTATACTCCCCTTAGTTTAATACAATAATCTTAATTTTACCAGTATTTCACTCAATTATCCCAAATACTGACCCAAAAATCCATGAAATTTTAAAATTTATCAAAATAAATAAATTTTCTGAGAAAGAAAACCAAATTTTTGAGAAATTTTCATTTTATTTTATTGTGGCAAAATTATTATGGGTCCACATTCTCAACATACTTTAAAGTATTTTTAGCTTAATTTAAGATCGTTTTAGCATACAATATTTTATCAAAAAATGCTCACAAAACAGACACTCTAAAAAACTTATTTAAATGCTGACAAACATACTCGTATATTTTAGAATTAAAAATTTTAAAATTGAAATAAATTTTGACAAATTGAATAGTATTAGTAGTAGAATATATTTAATTTGAATTAATCCTAGCTTCAAAAAATACAATAAATTATAAAATCACCCAAACATTTATTTAAAAAAAGAAATTCTAACCCAGGAAAAATTCTAGAAAAAAATATAAAAAAATTAATTAAAATTAATTGTAAAATATCAATTTATTTTTTTAAATTTTATTCATATGTTTTAAGTACATATGCAAAATCATTTTCAGTATAATTTGAAAAAATTTTAAAAGCGTTCTTTCTAACTGGTATAGTGCCAAAGGCTTGGAAAGAGACAAATATAACGCCATTATTACAGAAGTCGGGACTCACTACCCTGATCAAGAGAAGAGAGAGAGGAGATCTTGTCCAATATTTCTAAGATAGTTAATGGTTTAACTAAAGTGAACTGGCACAACCCAAACAGACTTTGCGATTCGTTGAGTTTTTTTGGTCCAGCGAGGAGTATGCGTGGGTACCAACACAGAATGTCCAAACAACTGACTAGAATCAACCAACGAGAAATTGTCATACTTATCAGTTGTAGACAACCGGAACAAAGAACTTTTTTAAGAAAATGGTTAACGAAATCAAAACGTTGCGATAGTTAAAGGAGTATTAAGCACTGTCGGAAAGCTACTATAGCGTTTCCTATATGGGTTTTCGTTTGGTGGGATAAACCACCATAGCTCAATATTATTATTTTTTTATTATACATGAATAAATTAAAGTAAAAATTTGCTAAAAAGATTTCAAAATCTTAACACAACCTTAATCTTAATTTTTCTCGGTTTTTAAACGAGAAAAATTTTTAGCATTTTTTTTGATGAAAATTCAATTCCTATCTTTAGACATTTTATGCTAAGTTTTTTTCAATAAATTTTTTATTTAATTATTGTATTTTATAATTGCATAAATATTTTTGCTTTAAATCAAATCTCAATATTTCTGAGTAGGGAATATTCAGAAATATATATTCCCTGAATATTCCCTACTCAGAATATTTATAGGGTCTTCAAATGTATCTTTAAATTGTCAATGATTTTAAGATACATTTGAAGACCCTATAATTCTAAATCTTAAATTTGTCTTACAGCATAATTGCAAAAAAATATATTTAATTGTGTAAAAATACTGAAAAGTCCATTTTAGTCAATAATAACTTCTAGCATGATCAGTAAATTTTGACCATAAACTTCAATTTGATCTAAATATTTACGAAACAACTTTAGAAAAATATAAGTTAAGCTCTGAGAAATCAAAATAATTGTTTTCATTACAGTAATCTATTTTATTTAAACGAAATAAAAGAGATGCGTATTTAATGAACTTAGAATTTGCCGGGAGCATCCTGAACACGATAACTCAGTAAATTTTAGACTCTTTAATTTTAAAAATTATTCAAAAATCAATGATACAAATAATACCCATTAATAACAAGCATGAAACTATAAATATTAAAATTTCGTTCTAAATATAACTAAATTAAAAATCTTGAGCCAAAATTTAGAGAAACTTGATAAAAATCCTTAAATATGCTATTTTAAATTTATCTGAATGACATGTCTTAAAAAGATTTCAACCTTTACTAATTAAATTTAAAAAATTTGAAAAAAATTTCTAAATTTCTTTATTTTTTAAAATGAATTAAAAAAATTAGCTGAATCTCTTCAGTATTTTGGTGATAAATTTTACTCCAACTTTACAAAAATATTCTTGAAATCTTGAATTCCATATCAATCCTATTAAATTAAATAATTAAATTAAAATAGAAAATTTGAATTCTATTTTTAGATATTTTCAAAGTGAAAATTAAATTTAAAAATTTAGTTTATTACTAAATAAGATTTAAATAATATTCCATTCAAAATTTTTAAAGATGAGCGCAGGATACAAAAGTCCTAAAACTGCCATGAATGCCCCAAAGGAAAAAATTATGTACACTACGTTGATTTATTGCGGAGAAGACAAAAATCAACAAGACCGTTTGGCAACAATAGACGTGGACCCTTCGTCTCCGACTTATTCTCAAGTCATTCATACCCTAAAAATGAAATATCCTGGAGACGAACTGCACCACTCGGGCTGGAATGCTTGTTCATCATGCTCTGGCTCAACAACTAGACAATATTTGATTCTACCCGGTCTAATGTCATCTAGAATTTATATAATTGATACCATTAATGAAAAAAGTCCAACTATTCATAAAATAATTGAGCCTGAAGAAATAAAAGAAAAATGGAACTTAAGCTGTCCGCATACTGTCCATTGTTTACCAGATACCAATATCATGATTTCTTTTTTGGGTGATAAAAATGGAAATCCACCAGGAGGTTTTTTGGTTCTTAATTCAAATTTTGAGCCTATTAAAAAATGGGGCGAAGGCTTTGTAAATGACATGGGCTATAATTATGATTTTTGGTATCAGCCACATCACAATATATTGGTAAATAGTGAATGGTCTGGTCCGAATACATTTGTGCAAGGATTTTCGCCGGCTCATTTATTAATGGGAAAATATGGACAAAAAGTTCATTTTTGGGATTGGAAAAGCGAAAAGCTTATTAAGTCATTTGACCTTGGAAAAGAAGGTCTCATGCCGTATGAACTACGCTTTTTACATAATCCTATGAGCTCGCACGGTTTCGTAGTTTGTCCTTTAAGCAGCTCAATTTGGCACTTTTGGAAAAGTGAAAATGATTGGAACATGGAAAAGGTAATTCAAATAGAACCAATACATTCCAAAGCATGCCCATCACCAATACCTTCATTCACAATAGATCTACTCATTTCCATGGATGATCGATTTTTGTACACTTCAAATTGGATGCATGGCGAAGTACATCAGTATTGTATAAATGATCCTCACAACCCTGTATTGACTTCCAAAATCAGACTTGGAGGAATTGGTCAAGACGTGTATCTTTTGAATCATAAATTGGCGGGAGGACCCCAGATGCTACAATTAAGCTTAGACGGAAAACGACTCTTTGTCACTAACTCATTGTTTAGTTCCTGGGATGACCAGTTTTATCCGGAATTAAAAAAAACGGGGTCGTACATGATCAAAATAGAATGTGATACTGAAAAAGGTGGGATGCATTTGGATGAAAATTTCCACATTGATTTTGGAAATATTGAAAAAGGACCTTTTAGAGCCCACGAAATGAGATATCCTGGAGGTGATTGTACATCTGATATTTGGGTTTCATAACAGATTTCATTTCAACATTAAATTTAAAAATAAAACTCTAAATATTTGCTTTTTTATTTTCAAAACCTCTTCAAAAGCAAACAATTTTTAAGCTTTCTACGATGAAGCTTAATCAAAGTTGACTTATAGTTTTCAAGTGTTCAAATAGTTTTTCAAATCAAGAATTAGACTAGTTTACATTTTTTATTTTAAAATTATTTGGATTAAAATATCTTCTATTGTTAATTTAAAATCTTTAGCTTAGTTTGTCAAAGATTAAAAATTATTTTAAAAATTAAATATGATATGGTTAAAATCCTTGTAAATTTTTATAAAAAATTAATCTTGTTTTTCTTTATTGAAAAGTTAGAGACATTGTAGAATTTTTATAAAACAAAAAAATTTACTTATTAGCTGTGACTTTTAAAATAAATCTTAAGGAAAATTGAAATAGAAATTTTGAATAATTTACGAAAATGAGTTTTATAATTGCAAAAGCCTTTAAAATGTTTTTTCACCTTTACAGTTTTCATAAACATCTCAGGTGAGATGCAAACATCCCTCCTTCCCCTGTCACTTGTTTTTCCAAAATTTAAATCAATTAAGTATTAGATAACTTAAAAATAAATGAATTTTTTTCGATCCATATTTTTTTGTTCAAGGCCTAAAAAATTCTTTGATTTTAAATAACACCTAAGCTAAAACTAAAGTTTAAAATTTAAGTGTTCGAAAAAAGTCTCTAGGCACTAAAATAATGTTTTGGATTTAGATATTTTAGTGTATCTTGTTTAAATATGTTAGGAAGTTTTTGAGCAGCATTTATTGATTTTCATACAAATCAAAAAAGCTTAAGAGTCTGAAAATAATAAAAATTGTTTCAATCTATTTTCTTAATTATGCTATGATAATATTTTCTGGTATAATTGTTAGCAGGAAGCAATTTTTTTAAATGCGCAAAAATTTCTTTTCCAATTTTCATTTTTTCCAAAAAAATAATAATTCAATGAGAAGTTTATTAATTTAAAATGTAAGGCATTAATTAAATGCTTTGATTGAATTGGAATCAATTTTTAAATTGTCATGTAGCAACAACAAAAAACAAGGAATCTGTACACACGCCCCATCTATTTTCTGTTTAAGATAGTTGCTTCAAAATCTGCTGCTTTTAGATGATTGTGCACATGTTTTCAATAAAAAAAATACTTATACTTGCAATATAAGATTTGAAATTTTATTTCAACAAAAAAAAATGAGGATCAACTATTGCGCACAAAAAAATCATCTAAATCAGTGTCATAACTGCTTATATCTAATTAAAATTATAATTCTAAAATTATATGCCTCGGCTTCAAGCACCTTAATTTAAAAAAAAATGAATAATAGCTTTTTTATCAGCTAAAATAGTCCTACAACACTTATGATTAAATATTGCTATTTCTAGGTTATCGATATAAAATGGTGTTTTCTACTAAACTATTATTTCGAATAAAATCTTATGAGCTGGTACTTGATTTAAAAAAATCCAAACATAACCAAGATTTATTGTTTCTTTTCAGGGCAAGCATTTGAAAAGACAGTTCATTGATCGGCTGAGAATCTATGTCAAAAGTGGTTCAGGTGGAAAAGGTTTGCCCAAATTGGGCGGAATCGGTGGAGATGGTAGAATTTATTTTTAGCCGAAACCTTTCAAAATAAATTCAAATTTTCAAGGTGGAAGCATAATTATCCAAGGCAAGAGTAATATTACCTTAAAAAATGTGTATTCGAATAATCTGCGTAAAAGATACATAGCAGATGATGGCGAACCAAGTAAGTATGTATAAATACGCTTGATTTAAATTATTTGATAAAATTTGCCAGAAAAATAAAGCCATATGGCTCAAGTGGTCAAGACGTGGTCATTGATGTGCCGTGTGGAGTCACGGCAGAGACAGATTCAGGCATTGTGATTGGCGAAGTGAATGCTGAAGATGAAAAATTGGTCATTGCCAAAGGCGGTAAGGGCGGCTCGCCTCTAAACGACTACCAATCTCAGTCTGGACAAGCTTTTTCTCTCAATCTGGATCTAAAGCTCATTGCCGACATAGGTCTCATCGGGTAAATGAAATAAAAATTGCTTAATGTTTTTTCCAATTATTTTCAAGATTTCCAAATGCTGGAAAAAGTACCTTTTTAAGTCTTGTTTCAAGAGCAAGGCCAAAAATTGCCAATTATCCTTGTAAGCTTGTTAACCATCTTTGGAAAAAAATAAAAAGCTCTTATTTTTAATTAGTCACTACATTGCAACCGCAATTAGGCACAATTGAATTCGACGATAAAAGAGTAGTAGGTATTTTAATTTTATTGATAAAACAAAGATAATTTTTTTTGTTAATAGATAACATTAGCTGATTTGCCAGGTTTGATTGAGGGAGCTCATTATAACCGAGGAATGGGTCACAAATTTCTGAAGCACATTTCTAGAACTAAAATAAATGTGTTCATAGTTGACATTAATGGGTTTCAATTGAATCCCAAATTTGAAGCTCGTGACGCTTTCCAAAATGTTGTATTTCTGAATAAAGAATTGGAAATGTATGACAGTAGTTTGGTTCATAAGCCATCCATTTTGGTACTTAACAAAATGGACACTGAGAATGCTAGAGAAAAATATGAAAAATTTATGCAGCAATTTGAAAATTATGAGAGTAAAATTTTTAAAATCAAAATATAAAAAGGAATTTTTTTTTTCTTCAAAGCTTCCTTGCAACAAATCGAGGACTATTGGCGCCCATTGGAAAGAGTCGATTTCAAAAGTATTTTTAAAATTTCAGCAAAAACCAACATGAATGTCGAAGAGCTTTGCTTAGAACTTAGAGAACTTATCGATGAATTAGAACAAACACCTATATTAAATAAAACTAATTCAAACAGTTCAAAATAAGCAAATAATGTAAATTATTGTGCAAATTTCTTAATAAATAATTGGTCTTAATGTCTAAGTCAAGTTTGTTTTTAATTTTTTTTCTAATTTAAATTTTGACTGAAGGTCTTCAGTCAGATTTGCACGCATTTTAGACTTGAGCGCTTCAACTGCTTAAGAACAGTTGGTTTTATTTTTATTCTTTTTTTGTTTTTTGTTTTTTGTTTTAAATCAGGGATATTAAGCCCGAAATTAAAAACAAATTAGTTAGAAATTTTATTGCATTTATCTCTTGATATCCATCAAGCAATTTTGTTTCTTTAAGAAATCAAATTGGGAGATTTGAATTTTGGTTGAATTTTTTGAAAAAAATCGAACAAAATGTGTAATTATTTAAATTATATGCTAAATATTTAAAAAATTTATTTAACAAAAAAAACTAAAATAATAATACTTAAATAAGATGTGAATTAATTCAACTGATATTTCAAGTATTTGTTTAACCTTGAGATTTGGATTTACCTTCCTTTTGGTTTTTTTATTTTTTTTAATCGCTCCAAAAATGATTGATTTTTCAAGGAACTTAAAAAAAATTTATTTAAAATTTAGATTTAATTTAAAATCGAATTTTAAAACTAGAAAAGAGAAAAAATTGAAGACAACGATGCCTGAAACCAAAGTAAGTCAATTTAAAATAACCTCATCTAAAACACACCTTAATCAAATCACATAGCTTAGAATTAATGCTAAATTTTAAAGTTCTTGTTAAAATATGCTCTTAATAATTCTATTTTGAAATTTTTTTAAAATTGCGCATTAATAAAAGTTTTATGCTCGCATTTATGTGTTCAAAAGATGCTTATTAAAATTTTTTTAGATTAAAATTTCATCTTTATTTCAATTAGACTAATGAATTATCTAAAATTAAAAAAAAATTTAATTTTTGGCACACTCTTTATTTATTTTTGTAAGGTTTTTTTTATTTTTTCCAAAAAATTTTTTTACAAATAAAATGTTAAACAAATATGATAATTGATACCTTTAGATGGGATCCAAGTTTGCATATATTCGACTGAACATTGATGTCGAGCTTAGTAATCACGCAAATAATATTTTACAAATAGACAGATTAATTTGATATTCTATCTTGAGGTGAAAGCTCTAGAAAAAGAACATAGCTAAGCTTGTGTTGGCAGAGATTAATTTTTTTACGACTTAAGTTCAAAGCATTTCCGTGGCTCCTTATCGAATAGAAAATTTAAAAACAATAAAACCCAATCTTATCTAATTTTTTCTAGAATAATAAAAATCATTTCCGTAATTTAATTTTAATAATTGCAACTTAGCAACCTTTTTTTGTGTTATTTAAGAGTCCTCGGCGTGTTCGGGAATTTTTCAAATTTACTTTTCATTAAGGAAAAATGCTTTAACACATTTTTGTTAATTAAAGCTGCCAAATAGATAATTTTTGTTTGCCAAAAATGTTTTAATAAAAAATTGAGAAAAATTCTTTCTTAATCATTACTAGATTAAATAAAAATTATGTCGAGTATATTCAAAAATTTGTTCTCGATTCAGGGTGATAAGCGCACAAGGCGAAAATCGGAGCTTGCTCAGGCCACAAGTAGCGAAGACAGAAGCCAAAAAACTCGTCGACACAGCGTGCCAGAACCCTCACCGCACAAAAATGCCCAATCTTACCTAGAGCCCATTCACGAGGTAGATCCAGAAATAACTTTCTAAATTACTTCTCAGTTTTAAATTCACTTGATTCTATCAAAAATGAGCTTAGATCGAAACTTTAGTCCATTTTCAAATTGATAGCTAAAAATTTTTCTAGAATATTTTCAAAGTTTAAATATCATTTTTTTTTCTCTATATATAGGAGAATTTAAAGGATGTGAATGTGCCAAGATGGAAAAAAATTTCCAGTTTAATGAATTAATAGATTTAGAAGAGGCGTTATATCAATATGTCTGAGGAAATTTAGCATAATTCTTTTTCATACTATAAAATAAAAGATTGGCATAAGATGCATATTTTTTTAATTTAAAATATTATAATATTTAAAATAATTTTTTGTTTGCAAAATTTTAGTCTTTAATTTTAAAAGTTTACTATTATTTTCTATTCTAAAAGAGAATTTAACTTTAATAGTTATTAACGACTTCTAATGTTCAATTGCGCATAATAATTTTAATAAAAAATGACGATATATTTGATTTTATTAGAAAAAATTTAGTTGCGTATTTATTTAAATTGTGCGAGCAATTAAAAAAAAAAGTCGATTAAAATTTTAAAGATTTCATTTGAACACATATATGATGCTGATATTTGGGGGCCTAATTATTAATTTTAAAAAGCAACTTTTCTGATTGAATGTAAAACTAGATAAAAAAAAACATGTCATTTAATGAAATCTGATAAGCAGTCTTAAAAATATTGTAAGGCGCTTTCGTTTTCTAGTCAGGAATCCGAGATCTTGATAAAAAAATAATTTCTACTTAATTAATTTTTTGCATGTAATTTTTGGTTTAAAGAATGAACATTTGGCCTTCAAGACACCAAATATTAACATGAATTTAACTCCTAGCAAAAATTCTCCTAAAGAGAAGCGTTCATTTACGTTTTTTCGCTCGCGAACTCTCTCGAGCAGTTCAGCTGATTCAACTAATGGCTTGTCAACTAGTCCGCGCATTTCGCCTAGGTCACTCTTGGACAAAGTGAGAAAAAGGTCTCAAAGCGACGCCAAATCGCAGCAGCCAACCGTCGAAACAATATCTGACAAGCCGCAGCAGCAGCAGCTGCTGGCCAAGAAATCGAACGGCGCTTCGCCATTAAGTGCCGGTCCAAGCTCCACACGAAGACAGGTCACTCTGAGCATAAGCGAAGAAAGTGAGTACCAATTCGATGCTTCCATATCACCAACTACACGCTTAAAAGTAAGTGATTTACTTTTTTGCTTTCTATTTGTTGACTATTTATTAGTTAATAATAAAATTTGTTTCTTCAATAAAACTTGTAATTTCTATTATTTAAAAAAAAAATTTGAAAAATCAATTGATTATTTTTAAATTTTTAAATTAAAAAATTAGGAAAAATTTTTTCTTTGAAAAGCATAGATTATCGTTTTTTTATCATTAATTTATGATGGTTTGATCAGAAAATTTTGGTTTTCAGCTTTCAACAAAATAATATCTCCGTAAAAATATCAAATTAAATATGAGTTATGATTAGATGAAAAGTTAAAGAAAGTTAAGCAAATTGATAATAACATTAGGAATTTATGTGTCTAAATTCTTTTTTTTTAAATAGTGATTTATGATAAAATATAAATTTCAAGCCAATTATTGCGATTTACGTTCTTATCAGATCAATCATCAGTCAATAAACAGATGAAAAAAAATATTTTTGGTTAATTTTAGCAAAATAGAATAAAAAATTCCCCTAAAATAAAATTTCATTTATTCTATCAAAAAGGGTTTTTATTTTAAATTCGAAAAAACATATTGATCAATTCCTAGAATTTTTTCATCAATTTTTAATTTAAATTTAGATTTTTATTTTCATAATTAACGGTTGAAATAATTAATCAGCTGCATAATTATTAAAGAAGCAAAAAAATTAATTTCCATTTTGATTAATTTAAATTTTTTAGATGAGTTTGTTTCAGAAGACGCCGAGGTCTGAACGGAGCCCCATTGGTAAGTAAAAGATCATTTTAAATTTGAAATGGAAGTAACACGATAGATTTTGCATTTAATAGGTGCATCTAGGCAAAATTAATAATTTGCCTGAACAGATTTTTGCTTATTTTATCATAAATAAAAACTCAAACTTGATAACAAGGTAGACGCATTTATATCAAATATTTAGAAGTTTTTTTAGAACTTTGCACCTTCAAAAAAGACTAGTATATGCTTTGACAATTTTTTTTCATTAGAATCAAGCCAAGGGTTAGCTAGAACCAAATTTCAAATGCAGCAAAGCACTGAACAACTAACACAATAGCAACAATTAGACTTTAGAAAAAAAATATTATAATTTTGCTTGCTTGCAATGGTTGCAACCATTTGAAATTATGATGCGAAAACTGAATTAAGTAAAGCCAAATTTCTAAATGTTTAGCATAATTCTCCTTATAAATATTTGATGTTTCGTTATTAAAGATTGTTTGAAAAATGAAGCAAAAACTCTCGTTCAGTTTAATTTAATAAATTTTAAAATTTTCACATGTACTCGTTTTTATTAGATTACTCTATCTTGAGAATATATAAGTGCGCTTGAATTTCAATCTATTGCCAAGAAAGTATTCAACTAGGAGCTAAAAGTACCATTGGAATTTTCGTTTAAAAAAAATGTCGGGAAGCCAACGAATAAAGTCATCAAACGGCTCCAAAGCTCAATCGACCAATTCATTGAACAGCACTTTGAGCAATACAACCCTGCACCAAATAGGTCGACATATGAGCCGCCAATCCACCCATTCCCCTGTTGGTTTTTACCAATTTACCATTCTTTTTACCATTTTTTCATTCTTCTATTTAGCATAGTATTTGCTTTGACTTCGATCACGGGTTCGAGGCTATAGGTAACTATCGATTCGTGATCTTCACTTCCATTTCGCTGTTTTATGATTTTTTTATCTAACCTTTCAATTAAAGAGAACAACCAGATTTTCAGCTATTTTATGAAGCACAAATACTGCTATGACATCATGCCCAAAAGCGCTAAAATAGTTGTCTTTGACACTCAATTACTTGTAAGTACTTTTTTATCTTTTTTTTTCATATTAGATATTTTGGCCAGGGACACCGAAAAATTTGCTTATAGCACCGGTACTTGGTTATACGAAAATTTTGAAATTTAAGTCTTTAAAAACAAGTAAACAAAATTAGTCTCAGGTAAATCGGCATACTGAGACAGTTTTAAAAGGCTTTATCAGCAATTTTTATTTTTTAGTTTAATTTTAGAAGTATTTCTTTAAGATTACTGAGTCTGAACAAAAAGCAAAGTCATAAAAATAAAAGGAAAAAATTAGCTTTTGTCATCAAATTGATTTTTTTAAGAAGATAAATTAATAATTCTTGACAAAAATTTAGACGAAAAAAATGCCGCAAAAAATTAAAATAAATTATTTTCATTAAATGGAAGAACGCTTTTTTGACATCTATGTTTTGATAAAAATAAGGATTTTGAAAAAAACAATCAAAATTTGTTGATAAAAACAAAAATTTTAACAAATGGTTTCTAACTAGAAAAAAAAACAGTTTAAATTAATTTTGAAAAAATAAAAAGAAACTAAAAAATTTCCAGTTCTTAATTGAATCAGTTGAATATTTTTTTAAAATTGATAATTCTAAATTTGAAGCTAACAAATAAAAAAATAAAAAATTAAAAACATTTTTTGTAATATTTCTTTTATTCAAAGGTTAAAAAAGCTTTTTTTGCCTTGATCTATAATGGAGTTCGTGCAGCGCCATTATGGGACAGCAAAAATCAAAAATTTGTCGGAATGCTTACCATCACAGATTTCATTCTGATTCTGCAAAAATATTACCGAGAAGCCAATGTAAATTTAAAAATCTAGAAAAATTCTTAATTCTAATTTGAGACCAGGCCAAAATAGAGGAGCTCGAGGAGCACAAGATCGAGACATGGCGCGAAGTCCTCAAGGAGTACAGTCGACCTTTCATATACTTACGTCCTGACGACAGTTTGTACGATGCTGTAAAAATTTTGACCCAAAATCGAGTGCACAGATTACCAATCATAGATCCTCATACTGGAAATGTAACCTGCATAGTCACTCATAAACGTATACTTAGATATTTGTATTTATTTGTAAGATAGAGTAAAATTTTTACTTAATTTGTTTATTAATATAAATTGTTCAAGATTTACGACATGCCACAACCTCAGCTTCTTAGCCAATCTATCGAAGAGCTCAAAATTGGTTCTTACGAAACCATAAAAACTATAAATACCAATGCGCGTATCATAGAAGCGCTTAACATGTTTGTGGCCACTCGGGTATCAGCACTTCCGGTCGTAGACCAAAATCAAAAACTTGTCAACATATACTCCAAATTTGATGTTATAGTGAGTTTAACAAATTTGTTATTTTTTCAAGCTAACAACTTACTCTTTCCTCTTAGGATTTAGCTGCGGAAAAGACTTACAACAATTTGGATATAACTGTAACCCAGGCTTTGCAGTATAGGCAAAAAAGATTTGATGGAGTGGCGAGCTGCACTAAAAAAGAAACCCTGGGTACCATAATGGAAAGAATAGTTAATAAAGAAGTTCATCGTTTAGTAATTGTTGATGAAGAAAATCGAGTCAAAGGAATAATATCGTTATCAGACATTTTGACATTTATTGTGTTGAAGCAAGGAGATCTTTTTTCTCAGGAACACACTCTTGGCAAAGCAACTTCCCTCACAACTTCGTTTGGGTCTACTCGCTTGTCGCCAAGCACAGAACATTTAAATGTAAGCAACATTCAGTCAAAATTGAGTCCTGGTGCCAACACGGTAAACATGAATGATTCGAATTCGTCTTCGAATTCTCGAACTTCGTCTCCCTTTGCCGTGGCTAATCAGCATCAATCATCGGAAAATGCTATATTCGAAGACGATCCAATGGAAGCAGAACCTGTAAAATAAAAAAAATTGTTTTTGTATCATTTCTTTATTATTCAACTTAAAAATTATGATTTATGCTAGTAGAATTGAGGCATAAAAATCGTTCAAATGTAAGAAACTCTCTTATATTTTCTCATAAAAAATGCTTAAACTTTAAAAAAAAATTTAATTTAAATTTTTTTTTTATTATTTCTTTTACAAATCGACCAGCTTATTTAAATTTTATATACTTACGAAATAATAAAATATTTTAAAAAGAATTATTCTAATCAATCATTCTAATTTAGATTTCGACTGTAAAAAGTGGATTGGAAAATTTTTATCAAAATTTTTCATAAATATTTTTCATAAATTTCAAAATGAATATATTTTTTGGTAGCAGCTAATTTTATTCTTTCGTATCTAATTTTAATTATAAAAAAAGATAAATAATTTCAGGAAAACAGATATTTATTTTAATTAGCATATATTTGTTTTTTTTTAACAGCAAATTAAATCACCCGAAAAAAAAATAATAATAAAAAAATCAAAGATATTAGGAGATTCTTTTTTTCTAACTTGCTGCATTAGATTTGTAATTTGTTTTGGGCTTAATTCAATGTAACCTTCGTTTAAATGATCTCGTAACCAACGTGAAATATATTTTGGCTGCTTTTCGTTGTTGTAAAGAATAATCACTTTTTCTCTTGTTTTAGTTGGAATTTCATCAGTTACTTTGTTGTGAATATGTAGCGAGTCTTGTAGTTGAACTGTAACTTTGGTGTCTGTACTATGTTTTACAACGCATAATCGTTTATCACACAGACAACATTTGTAAAATATTTTTTCAGTTTTGTTTTTGTTAACTCGAACATCTTTTTTTGCCCAATTGTTGTCATCAATTTTACCATCTTTGATATCTTTAGTGCATTGTTGATACGATAAATAGACTGCGAAATCGTCGTAAAGAAATCCTCTTCCTCTTTTTTTTGAGTTAGTAAAAACTTCGTTTAAATTTGTATCATTATCGGTATCGTCGTTATTTGGATCGATTGGTCTTGGAATATCAAGAATTGACGTTGAGGATTCAGAAGTCATGATAATTTTTGAATAGTTTTTTGGATTAAAATGAATTTAGATAAATTATATAATTTTAAGTAAAGAATAGGTTTTCTCAAAGGTATAAATAATACATTTAAAAGTTTTTAATTAATTATTTATATTGTCAGTTATAATTAACTAATTTAGTGTCAATTAATTTATACGTTTTCTTTTTATTTCAAACATTCTCTTGAAAATAAATGTTATCTTTTAACTGACAACATTTATCTACTGAAGAATAAATTTATCTGCTAATCAATAAATTTTGCTACTAAAAAAAAAAATTTTCTACAATATTTTTATCTAATAAAAATTAGATACTATAAAATATAATTAGCTGCTACCGAAAAACTAAGCCATTTCAAAATTTTGATATTTATTTATGGACTTAAAATTGCAAATTTAAAATTTCAATTAAGTTATTGAATGTATTAGTTTGGTATTGTTTTTAAAAATTTTATCAAAATGTAATAATTATTTAAAAGTCTATTATTTGTGAAAAGAAATTTTTTAAGTGAGAGTTTCGCTTTTCAAACGAAACAGAAGGTCTTGAATGTTGTAATATTCACAAGTAAATAATTTCGAAGTATGAGTTCAACTTTTCAAATAAAAATTTTCAAAATAGATAAGACTTATAATTTTTTTATCAAATTATTAATGATTAATATTTGAATTACAGTACATAGTGACTGATATGGGCTAAAATTATTTGAGTAAAAATTGATGATGATGCATCATGAGTTCCATCAAATAACTAGTAAGGATACTTACTTAACAGTCGAAGATTTTTCTAAGTAGAAATTTCAGCATACGATTTGTAATATCACTTTCATCATAATAATAATTTAAAAAGAAACATTCTCTTCTTATAGATTAAGTAAATTAACTTGAACAGGATGGGATATTAATATACCATCCTTCGATATTTTTGGGAAAAATTTTTTTTAACAAATTTTTCCAGATTTAACTTAAAACAATCATGATTTCCTATTCAATTTATGTATTTATAAATTAATTGAAAAAACAATTTTAGGGAAAATATCAAATATTTCTGAATTCATTCATTATTTGTTTTCAAGTCAATTTTTATGAATATTTAATTCTAATTTATAATAATATCATCAATATTAATTAATCATAATACGAAAAAAAATGTCGAAAAAATAACAAGGAGTCTAAAACACTTAAAATGGCTAATTAATTGAGACTTGAAAAATTCAGTGAACAAATTCTAAAACTTAATTGTTTGCTTGTACGAAATATTTTCTTTAAAATTATCTGTAAAATAATTAAATAACAAAATTTTAATGTTTTGAAATTTTCAATAAAAAAACAGAATAAATTTTATTTAATTAAAAATTAAATTGTCAAAATTTTTCATAAAATATTTTAATTTTGATAATTTTTTTGAATAAAAAGATTAAAGTAACAACAAAAAATTCAATCAAAAAATTTAATAATAGAAAATTTTTATTAAAAATGACTAAACAATAAAATTTAAGAAAAATAAGCTTGAAAAAGAATTAAAAAAAAAAGAAGCTTTAAGTTATAAAAATTTGATACTTTACCGTTCTGATTTGGTAAACCCAGAGAAGCAACATTTGTATTTACATTATTTCTGATTGAGGATTCTGTAAAAATTGGGTTAATAAGACTTATGAATTGTTGAATAGAGCGAGATAAAATACGTAATTCAGTCAGAACTTGATTATTAACGCTTATTAGATCGCTTGATTGAGTCTGCATGTCAGCAATCACTCTTCCATCAATGTTCTGAGGTAGATTTTGCTCCGATATGGGCCGGTTTTGAGTGTTTGAGTTGGGCATTTGGCCATTTGAATGGTTGAGTTGGGTTTGGGAGCCAAAATGTTGCCTCATTTGTTGTTCAGTCCCTCCGGGTGTTGTCGGAATATTGTCTCTCCTAAACATTATTTCCCTCAACTCGGAAATTTGATGATGGGTACTATTCAATTGAGTCTGCATGTCAGCAATCACTCTTCCATCAATGTTCTGAGGTAGATTTTGCTCCGATATGGGCCGGTTTTGAGTGTTTGAGTTGGGCATTTGGCCATTTGAATAGTTGAGTTGGGTTTGGGAGCCAAAATGTTGCCTCATTTGTTGTTCAGTCCCTCCGGGTGTTGTCGGAATATTGTCTCTCCTAAACATTATTTCCCTCAACTCGGAAATTTGATGATGGGTACTATTCAATTGAGTCTGCATGTCAGCAATCACTCTTCCATCAATGTTCTGAGGTAGATTTTGCTCCGATATGGGCCGGTTTTGAGTGTTTGAGTTGGGCATTTGGCCATTTGAATGGTTGAGTTGGGTTTGGGAGCCAAAATGTTGCCTCATTTGTTGTTCAGTCCCTTTGGGTTTTGTCAGAATATTATGTTTTTGATTTTCTTACAAAATTTGTTAGCCAATTTTTGTTATATTTTTGTTACTTTTAATTATTTGTTTTTAAAGTCAATTAAATCCTAATTTGATTTTCGAATTTAAAATAATATGACCTTTGCTATTACTTTTTATAATTTATAAAAAAATTTGACAGTCAATCGTTATGTCTTCTTTTAATGAGGATGTTAATTTAGTTTCGACCATGAAATTATAAGCAGAAAAAAGATTAATAAGCATATTTTATATTTTTGAAAATTTTTACTTTTTTATTTTCTTTTGATGATTTTTAATTTACTTTAAAGTTGCAATTGTTTAATTAAAAAATGATAAGATTATTAAAAATTCTTTAAAAATTTTTAGGAATGGTTTAATTGGTTGTTAATTTAAAGAAATAATTTATTTTTAAACATACCGACTGATTTTTGAAAATAATATAAACGAATATAAGACAAAATTTTTTTTTTGTGCCAAATAAGATTAAACGAAAATTTAAAAGAAAAAAATTTAAAAAAATCAGCTCCTGTTCCAAAAATTCATCTAGAAAACGAATAAGGGAGTTCAATATTTGGTGGATTGTGGAAACCAAAAAAAAAATTGTGTATATAATCACTCTTCCATCAATGTTCTGAGGTTTATTTTGCTCCGATATGGGCCGGTTTCTAGTGTTTGAGTTGGACATTTGGCCATTATCAGTTAATTCAGTATTCAAACGAGTATTGGTATGATCCTGAAGGAACAATTTATCATGATGAAGGCACAACCATTGAACAATCAAGAGAAGAACAAGAATGTTGAAACTATGATCATGATATGATTTGAAATCAATTGATATCAGCTAATATCAGGAAAATTAATTTTTTTTATATATTTCTACATTTGGAAATTCAATTTTTGAATCACCTGATATCGAATGATAATAGCTGATATGAGGAAAGTTTAAAAAAATGATTTTAAATGATTTCAGATGATATGATGTGACAAGTTAATTAAACATGAGAATACCTATGCATTTAGTAGACGAGTACCATCATGAAAAACCTTTATGAGAAGAAAACAATTTTTTGTGATGAAGAATCAGGAAAAATTCCTAACATTTACACAGAAGAACCACTTTTAATTTTTCTTAGGAATGGCAAACACTCCCCGGGAACAAACTTGTTCACAAAGCAAGTAAAACGAGTAGAGAGTCAGGCTTCACGCTACATATGTATGATATAAGGAAGATTTAATTTTTTACTCTGACTAAAGAGGCTGTGCACTGACCGTTTCCAAACCACATTTAGGAACAAAAATTATTGAGAAAGCTCATGTATTAGGACACTTTCAAAAAGAAACCACAGTTTAAGGTATTAGGGAAAACTAAAGAAGGATTTCTTGGAATCTTGGTAATTAGCGAATACCTTACCAAGTATCCATACTTTGAACCCATTAAAAGTAAAACAGCTTTAGGAATCGCTGATCACCTATGGAAATTTATAGGCTTGTTTGGTCCTCCAAAGCTAATTCATTCAGACCAGGGGACATAGTTTAACAACAGAATCGTAGAAAATCTCATTAGCAGAATTGGCGCCGAAAATGTTGTAAAATCAGCATACCATCTCAGGACAAACGGTCAGGTTGAAATATTTAATGGAGAATTCGTTAAAAGTTTAAGGAGACTTTGCGAACATAATAATGAAGACTGGCCTAAATGGATACAATGTTAATTGCATATAGAACTTGAGATCAAACATCGACATTATTCTCACCATACGAGTTAATGTTCGGACGAAAAATGAACAGATTTAGAAACTGGTCTTCTGTAGATTCAGAATTTAATCATAACGCACTTGATGAAAATTAAATTTTTGAGATGAGTCTTTAAAATTTAATACCATGGTACTATTAATGTAATGTGTCTCACAAAAAATGACAATTATACCGTGAGGATGCAATAAAAAATAATTTAACAGATACCTTCCCTCGTCAGCGATTAAAAATAGACATCGTCAAAAACAACAGGGAAACAAAAATTATAATATTACAATTTTGAAAACCAATCTTTGAAAAGAAAACTTTCTAAAATTAAAATCATTTGTTACAATTTTTACCTTTAGCTTTTTCAAATTTTTTATATTTCTCTCACAAAAACATATAAATATGCTTTTCTATCTGTTCTTTGATAAATCTTTCGGCACCTATTTAAAAAATCAAATAAATCAAAAATAAAAACATTCTTCCTTGATAAATTCTTGTATATTTAAGAACCAAATCAAGTGTATTCAGAGGCCGATTTGATTTTCGGATGAACATATATTTTTAAAATATTTTTGACTGTCATTGAGACTGTGTATTAGGCTAAGTAACATTTTGAAAAATCAATTTGTCCAAGAGATTCGCAGCCATTCACTCAAACCAAATTGATGTATTTGTCTTAAATAAAATTTTTAATTTATTATATTGAGTTAATTATTTTTATTAGAATAAATAAAATAATATAAAATTTAGAATGTTATTTTAATTAAAATGTAAATTTTTGTTTATCATTTGCCTCTTCACGAGAAACTGCATAAACTAGATGATTTTTTTTTTCAAAACCTCCTTCTTCAGTGAAAATCTCTTCATCCGAAAATATGATTGATAATTTTAAATTTTTTGTTTTTTTTTAAATTTAGTGGAATATTATGCTGCAGAAAATGCTGGTTTTGTGTATTTGTGTTTATGACCATTACTCCGAAACTGGAAGGCATTTTATTCCCTCAAAAGATTCTCAATAGTTCCTGATGAGCTTATTATATTTTGTCAACTAAGAATTATTTCCCACAATTCAGTAAATTGTTGATGGGGATTTGTGTGAAGCATATTAAATTGCGTCTGCTTGTCAGTAATTAATTTCTCATCTTTATTTTGTGGAATATTATGCTGTGGAACATGCTGGATTAAAGTATTTCGTTATGGCATTTGTCCATTTGAACCATTACAGTCAACTCTCTTTAATTCGTATTAAAATAGCCCTCTTAAAAATCAATCCGGATTAAATTATACGATTAAATGAATAAACCGGAAAAATAAAAAAAAAATTTATAAATTTACAATTTAAATACGGATTAATTTACAAAATTTTTATTAGAAAAAAACAACTTTTTGACATTTAATCAATTTAAATATATTATAAAAATTTAACTTTCGTGTTTAATAAAATTGTCTAATTTATTTTGAGTTAATACGGTATCTTTAAAAAAAATTACACGGTATTTAGAATAAGATAAATTTTCAGAATCCTTATCATTAAATGAACTAGAACTTTCTATATATTTACAAAACATTTTAAATCCTTCAAACGCCTTATCAAAGGGTATTTTTTCAGCTTCAAGCTCGACTTGAATCTCCTCTTCTATCACATCACTCGCGGACAATGAACAGACAATAACTCACTCGTCGATTCGCTCTCGTCTGATTCAATGAATTCTTTAGCCGAGCAAACATAGTCATAATAACCACTACCCAGTCTTTTTAAAAGATCATCAAGACAACATAAACTAGCGGTTTCGTCAAAAATTTGGTTTGATCACAAGTAATTTTTTTTTCTACAATATCACATTTATTGGAACAATTTTTAATACAATCAGAGTCTACTAATCTCCATGCTCTTTTAACCATCAAAAGAGCTTGTTTTAAATCTGGTAGTTTGGCTTCATTGAACAATTCAAAAGACTCGAAAAGACTCTTCGAGTAATTTTCGATAATGACACTTAAACGTCCGTATGATTCCCGCATCACACGGTTGTAAAACTGAAGTACAATTTGGAGGCAAATATCTAACAATAACATGACTTAAATCATGCTCAGTTCCATGCGCAGACGCATTATCTACTAATAACAATACTTTGCGGTTAGGTTTTAATATTTTAATTTGATCATTAAATTTTTTTACAAAATGTCTCTAAAAACGATTGCAGTTATCCATGCATTACTGTTATATAATATGGCAATATGTCGCTTGGTTTACAATTTTTAAAGCAATGTGAACGCTTGTATTTACCTATTACAATAGGTTCTAGTTTATGTTTACCAGTCAAATTTGTTCCGATTGCAATAGTTATTCGTTCTTTGTTTACCTTGAACTTGTTGAGTCTAGAGTGTTTTGTTTGGCTCTAGCTTGAAAAATAGTGCTGTCTCGTCAATGTTGTAGATATCATCAAGGTCAAAGTCTTTAGTCCAATTTTTAATTTTTTTTCTCCCATCATTAATAAATTCAGAAGAAACTGAACCAGATTCGCCGTGCAGTTTTATATTGCTAATATGGTTCCTTCTTTTGAATTTGTCAAGTAAAATATTTGAAATCTTTAATATTTAGCATAATTCAAAATTCATTTGCTTTAGATATTAAAATATCATCTGATATTGGTTAACCAATAAAAAACTTTTCATTAAACCATAAAAATAGTGCATCTTCAAGTTCAGGGTTTTTACTATTTCGTATTCGATACGAATTGATTGATTCGGAATTCAAATAATTTTTTCTTATTTTTAGTATATCGCTCATGGGAATGGTTGGTATAGTTTGTTTGAATTTTTCAGAAAAATATTTGCACAAATAATTTTGTTTAGACCCAGGATTATCAGATTCAAAAAAACAAATTTCCCTCTTTTGTTCAATTGTCAACTCCATCTTTTTTCTTTTAAGCTTAATTTGATTGTTCAAAAGCCTCATGATGCAACATGTTGGAAGGAGTATTATATTTTAACTTGAGTATAGCTCTGACTGCTGTATTCTAAATTGCTTGTAGTTTTTTGATATTATTTACTGAAAATGAATTTAAGCAAGGAAAACAATAGTCTAAAAACGATCCGACTAAAGATTTATATAAAGTTCCTAGTGTGTTTTGATTGAGACCCCATTTTTTATTTGACAATATCTTAATAATATTTAACCTTTTATTGCGGCGTTCTTTGATTTCGTCTACCAGTACATTAATGTTTAACTTAGAATCAAATTTTAAACAAAGAAACTTGATTTCTTTTTGGCTCATTAATCTGTTTCCATAAATTTTTAAGTTTAGATCATCACTCTCTCTTTGATATCTAGAAAAGACTACTGAACACGACTTTTCTACTGATATCTTCATTTTCCATTTAATAAGCCATTGTTCTAGTTCGTTGGTGTATTTATTTATCTTATTTTCTACGTTCCCCTTTTTGTTATAAATAGAATTTAACTAGATCATCTGCGAAAAGCAGAGAGTATTCATTATTTGTTTTATTTCTTTTGGGGATGTCATTAATATATATACTAAATAATTTATTTATTTATTTAAATAAGAAAGCCGCAACTAGGGCGATTTTGGGAGTTGGAGCGTCAATCGCGGACCTCCAGTACTCTTATTAAAATTACTAGTATATTTACAATTGTTCAAAAGTAATTATAAATTTTGCCAAGTAAAATACAAATAAAAATATAAAAAAAATAATAAAAAAAATAGTTTGAAATACTAAATAAAAGAGGAATAATTACTGAGCCTTGAGGAACACCTGCAGTTATTTGATATTCTTAGCTTAGGTGAACATTCACATTTCCCTTGAATCTCCTAGAATCTAAAAAGTTCGCCGGTGTTTTCTAAATCCAGACTGCTCCTGGATAAGGAGTGAATTTAGTTCCAAAAAACCGTATAATCTTGAGTATACTATTCCAGTAACTTTCCTAGACAACTCGTTATGCTAATTGGTCTATAATTTAAAGGGTCTTGTACAGTAATGGCCTTTTTCTCAATCATAGTAATATTCGAAGTTTTATACGCTTTCGGGACTTTACCTTCTCTAAGAGATTAATTTAAAAAGTTCTAAGATTTCTATTAATGAATTTCTTGGTAAATTTTTTAGCATCAAATTATGAATTTGGTCAGGTTGTGATTCCGCTTCATTTTTCAATCTTTTTAAAGCCATAATTAATTCATTTAAGCAAATTGGATCATTAAAATTAGACTGATCATAATTTCTAAAGAATTCAGAGTTAGAATTAAGTTTTTCGAAATCTTTATCAAGATCTATTAAATCAGAATTAGAAGAGACTTTTAATTCAAATATAAGTTGATTAAATTTTTTCTTGAGCTTTTGAAAGCGAGTTTTTTGGAAGTTTCTTCTTACTTTCCTACGTTCTTTAATTAAATTAACAATATCCGGGGGAAGACTGGATTTGTAGATTTTCTGAGAAATGTAAGGAATACTTTTATGTGATGCATAAATGATTTTTTCTGTAACTTTATCATTTAGTTGATGAGAGACCTTTAGTGATATTAACTATTTGGGAATTTAAAATCTCGCTTAAGAATTGCCAGTTTGCTTACTTAAAGTTTTTTAGCTGTAGATATATTTTTTAATTGATAGCCCATAGAAATTGATGCTTCGATTGAGAAATGGTCACTAGTCATTTCTTGACTATTTAAGACATTGAAGTCGGTAATTTTGTCAATTAATGAAGTTGAAACTAAAAAAAGTTCAAGAATTTCAAGGTAATTCCTATTGAAAATATTGAAAGTAGGGCGCTTATCATTGATTACTGAATAGTCTAGCTCATTAATTATTCTTTTCAGCATTATTCCATTTTCATTTTCCCCTACGCAGCCTCATTGCTTTGTTCTAGCGTTTAGATCAGCACCTAAAATGTAGTTTTTACATTTATTATTAATTGTTTTAAAAAGCTCAAAGTTCAGAAGATTATTGGAAAATTTTTGATGGGTATTTGTCTGAAGTATGTTCAATTGGGTCTGCATGTCAGCAATTAATCTCCCATCTATGTTTTGTGGACTTTAGTCTTTCAAGCGATAATGGTGGACACTCTTTTTTATTTAAAAATAAAAAATAGAGATAAAAAAATTAAATAAATTTTTATTATCAATTGAATTATTCTAATACATTTTTAGCTTAAATAATTAGAATAAAATAAGAAAGAAGTAAGAAAAAGAAAAGGTGAGAGAAAGGTGATTTGGTTTATTTCAAGGTATTTTTATTTGTATTTTACATAATTAAGAAAATTATGGATGTAATCTATGTAAAATTTGGGAAACATTTTAAATAACTCAATAAAGTGTAGATTAACATTATTTTTTTTTCTTTGTTTAAATAGAGATAGAATTAAATCTAGATTTTTCAGTGTAAAAGAGATGATAAATGTAGAAAAAAAAAAGGAAAATATTAATTTACCAAGAGAATTAAACCTTAGACTTCCTTGAGTATAAAATTAATTGCTGTTTCTTAAATTATATTGTTTTTCAAGAGATTTGTTCATTATAAGTTGAGTTTTAAGTGGAAATGGCGATTCTAGGTTCTTTTAAATTTTATAAGAAAAACAGCAAAGCCTTATAAACACCCTATGTGAAATCCGTAAATACCTAGAATTTCAAGATTATTATTAATTGTTTTGAAATCATCAGGATAATTAACTTGGGCTTTGAAGCGAATCAATTTAAAAAGTGAAATATAATATGAATTGAATAGAGATTGAGTAGCTAGTTTGGAGAAATAGATGGCAAGTGATAAACAGTAATCAAAGTGGGTCAAGAAGAACGTTTTAAAAAATTGTATTTTTACTGGTTTTGAAAGAAAGAATAATTGCTTAATTGAGTTTAGCTTTTTATTAAAAGTAGCTTTTAGATTGCTAACGTGACTAGTAAAAGTTAATTTTTTAACACCTAAAAGCTTGAATTCAGGTACATATTCGATTTCGAATGATTTAAAAGAATAAATTTCGAATAATTGGGCGCTCAGGATAAAATATCGAAAAAAAAGACAAATGAAAATACCACAGTCATAAAGGTTAGTCTGAACTGGAAAAGAAACATTAGAGTAACACCAGTTATCTATGTTCAGGTTAAGGTCGCTAAGCATTAATGACAAAAATTTGTTAACCTCCTGATAATAAGTGTATCTGTTTGTACCTAGAGAGTCATTTAAGATTATTGTTGACTTTGAGAAATCCAGAATTATTATAAGGTTGGAATTTTAAGTAAATTGTATTTACTTACTTTATTGAGCTTTTTTGTGAACATTTTTGACATTTAATGAGAAAAGAGATGCTGAGGATGAGAAAAAACATTTTTCAGAAGTAGAAAGAGAAGTAACAAGGTTAAAATAAAAATCAATTATGTTGTCGTTTAACCATTTTGTTTTGTTGAGCGATTATAAATCATGGAACGTTAACTATGTGTTGAATCCTGCTACTGCTAGATTATAGTCATATTCCCAATTTGTTTTTGGTTCCAAAATATCATTTTGATCAAACATCGGCTGAATTTCGGCTTAATTTGTCAGGGTCTTGTTTACTGCTTCTTCGGTCGTTCCGGGACGAATGGAGTCGGCTGAGTCGCTCAAACTCTTAAGGTAAATTGCTTCGGCTGAGTTGTTCAATGCTTTGTAGACTGTTTTTTTTTATTGCTTCGGGACTGTTTTGTTCAACTGATTCATCGAGATCAATGAGGAGATGATCTCTTTTGTTTGCAGCTTGCAGAACAAATATCAGTGCTGTTGATCAATGGACTGCGGTTTGGTTAGATGGTTAGTAACAATATGGTTGATTGACGGTTCTGCTCTTATGTTGGTTTTGTAGAAGCGCTTTGTTTTTTTTAATCAATCTTGGTCTTCTCATCACTGCGCACACGCCACTCAAAGGGACTATCCGCAGGTAGTTTGCTGTTTAATTCGACGCATGCGTTGTGTTCAAGTTTGAGGCCGAGGCGTTCATTAAATATTGTAAACACAAATATTGCTCCTCTGGGTTTACCAAATCGGAACGGTTAAGTATTGAAGATACAGATGGAGGTTTTGGATAAGATAAACAAGGAACGGCCAGAAGTAAAATTACACAGCCTTAATTGTAAACGTTTGTAGTATGAATTGTGCTTTTCATACTGACAAAAAACATTAAGACTTAAAACTGACGATTTAAATTTTTTTTTATTTTGAGTTTCTTACACTTGGCACTGATCACTTGTTTTTTTTTTCTTTGGTCACGTAATAAATTCTTTAGTCACTTAATTTTTTACCTTTTAAACTTCTGGTCATATATTTTTCCTTCTAAAATTTGATAACCAGTCTTGACCAGTCAAGACGAGTTAGACTTGTCACAGAAAAAGCATACTATTACTACTACTACTAAAATTTAGATTCCAACTTTAAAATTAAAAATTTTTATTCTAGAGCAACTTAATCGTTATCCTTGTTCCTGCCTTTCGCTTATTAGATTTGAATTTGGTACAAAATTTAGTAAATTTCCAGCATCCATGTCTGAAACTTCAATGAATTTTAATTTAAAAAAAGTAAAATTTTAAATTTTAAAAAGATTCTGCTTTAAAACTAAAAGTAAATGATAATGTTTAGTAAATTTGAAATAAAAGCGTATTTGAAATTTGCTTTTATTAGAAGAAAAGATGATTAAAGACGCAGAATTTAATAAAGCTAATTCCAAAGGCACAATGAACGAAACTGCTTATTTTAAATTGAAAAATAGAATCATATTATTTTAATTATTTTTTTCAACTTTTATTTAATCTACTACATTAATTAAGTTCTTTTGGTCTTAAATCCTCATTTAAATCATACCATTTTATCAATATCTTTTTAACACTGTAATGACCAAACTCAAAGTAAAACTTTTCTAGGAAGTTAAATTTACGAAAAATCTCTTGCTAAATTAATTTTTTTTTTTAATCTTATAGATTTTTGTATAATGAACAAAATATAATAAATATTTAAAAGTCTAATAGGGCTTCCTAAAAGCTTCAATTTCCTTTAATTTATATATTTTAGCTTTAAATTCTATGTCTGCATTTTTTTACCAAGTTTTAAAACTGCTTCTTTACATGCTACATAATCGAATTTAAAAACTCAGTTTGATAGCGATAGCATAATATTTGATATATTGCACATTCCCTCAACAGAACAATACTTTTCACTGAGATTGTGACAATTAAAAAGATGGACATTGATCTTCGAAGATTAAATAAAAAATTGTTAAAAAGAATTTAAAAAAAATTTCAAAGTGTCAAGTTAATTTTGAAAAGAATGTCTTTTGAACAAAATGTCTAGGTTAAAATAGGCAATGACTTAAAAATTTTCATTTTTTTCTAAAATAAATTTTAAAATTAAATCAACCGATTAAGCTGATTTTGAAAAATTGGACAATATAAATCAATTTAGTTTATTTAATTTACAATTTGATTTAAATTTCTAACAGTAAATTAAAGACTATTTTACATGCTTTATTGTAGACAAGAAATTTCCACTTTTTACATGGTAACCAAGTCATGAAGAAAATTTTTTTTCAACTATTTATTTAAATAATTTTAACTCGCATATTTATTTAAAATGAACCTAAATTTAAATGATTCAGATCGTAAAGAAATAATAAACGAGTTTAATCAAAATTATCGTTTATATTTGGAAAATAATTTAATTCTAAGTCTGATTAGCGATATTGTACTTGACACCCAAGCTAAACTCATTCATTCGTCGTCTTCCGCAACCTTCGAATCGCAAAAAAATGACCCCAAACAAACGCTTGATGAAAAAATCCGTGACACATTTTTGAAAAGCTATTTCATAACACACAATTCGGACAATAATTTCAAACTACCTGATGAAATAAAGATAGAACCGCTGAGTTTTGATGCTAAAAATCATCTCGTAGAAACAATTGAGCACAAATTGGATGAATTTTTAGATTTAATAGACGAATTTACGGCGTATGGTTGTTCAGATGAAACAAATGAATGCTGGCCAAAGTTAGACCAAGAACTATCAGGCTCAAAACAAGATAATGTTATTTTCAAATTTGATCAAATGCTCAAAAATATTGATGATATCGAATTGGAAAGCAATAGGCTTGATGATGGAATGAATATTAAATTAGAGCATTGTATGAATACTTCAATGGAAGTTATTAATTTGATTAGTAAAATTTTAAAAGATTTTAAACTTGATTTTTATGCGCACATGAGCGAAATCGAATGCCAAAAGGCAGTTTTGTCTTGTGACTTGCTATTGACCAGAATAGAGATGATCAAGAATGATATGTTGCATGATCTTTATAGTCCTGAAAAACTCAAAGCCTTAGGAATGATTAAAAATCACATTCAAATGGAAACAATGCTTGCCAAGGATAAGTTGGACCAAATGAAATTTACACTGAATACATTCAACTCGTTTGGTTCTGAATTTGATTCCATTTTAAAGACTTATTTAGATCTTAAATCAAAACACGAAAGTAAGCAATGGACTTTGAACAAGTTAAAAGAAGAATCTCATTTTTTAAATTAGATAGATTTAGCGTTACGATTTTGTACATAATTTTGTAAACTAAGAATATAATTCAAATTGACTAAGAAATTAAAATTTTTACTTTATTTTTTCTCAATTCAAAATAGCGGGTGTAAAGATCTGCGTTGATAAAATTTAATATTTAAATTGGACTTGATTGACGGGTACTTTTAATCTAATGATCACTATGGAATCATATATTTTCTTTAATTTTATGCAACTAAATATTTTTTGATTAATAATTTTTTAAAGGAATTTATTGATGATATTTTTGTTAATAATTATTTTCAATTAAATAATAGCTAGCTTTTAAATCAAAAAAGAGAGAAAAAAGCTTTGAAACTTAGAAGAACAATGCCCATCTCTTTAATTGTCACAGTCACAGTGAAAAATTCTTCGGTTGAGGAAATGTGCAGTACAACAGTTTAAGTTTGCTTATGATGTGCAAAATCTCTTCAAAATGCACTATAGTCAAATTTATCCAAAGTTATCCTTTCACAGAGTTTTATTAGAATTTTCTTAATAATGGAACTTTGATTGTTGCACCACGTTGCATTTACAGAGTTTTTGAAGTTAAGAAAAAAAGTTGTTAGAATTTTTAACATTAAATTCTGTCTTAAATATAAAAAATTTAACTATAATTAAATAGTTCAATCTCTTCGTAATATGGTGATATTCATTAAATATTCTAGATATATTTAAAAAAATGAATATTCCTTTTAAAGATTGAAAAATCATAATTTTTTTTGGCTTATATTTCTTGTAGTAGAAAAAATATTTTTTTGTTATAGAAAAAAATATAGAGTATTGACTGCAATAATCGATCAACAGAAAATCAAAACGGTCAAACCGAGAGACGAAAACGCGGAAGACCTAGAAAAAACTAACATTTATTCTTTTGAAGCTCGCTATATTTCACATCATTAAGGTTTATTCTAAACCATCGACTAATTTCTTTTGCTTTATTGTTTTCATTGAAATACATTGCAATAACTTTGTCTTTGGTATTTGTTGGAATCAATCGATCATTTTCATTGTTGAGTTCGTGTGGCTAGTCTTTTATTAATTTTTAACTATTAATAATTAACTTGAGTATTTGTTCTATGAATTAATATATATAAACGATTGTCACATTTTATACATTTGAAGAAACGTTTTTCGCCAATATCCGTCATATATTTCTTTTCTGCACTCTACTTGACATAATGGATAAGTACATTTTTAATTTCATCAAGACTCTCTTGTAAACTGTTATATTTTTTGTAATAATCATACATTTTAGCTTCTCCCCTGGCTGTTTTTGGTGGAATGATGTCTTCGCTTTCATCATCCGTGTCGTCTAGATATTTGGCAGCTGATCGTTGAATAATTAAAGTTGATGACGAGTCAGATTCTGAATTTTTAAACATTTTTTTATTAAGTTTTAATGCTTTTTTTTACTCATTTTATATTTAATTAAAGTTATTAATAAAGTGTTAATAATTTATTTGTCAATTAGTTCTAAGTGATAGTTTTCTTAATCGATAAAGGTGAGAACAAAGATATTTTTTTTCTATTATAAAAATTATTTTTTCTTTAATCAAAAATATTTTTTATAAATTCATTTTTTCTACTACGAAAAATATTTTTTCTATTAAAAAAAATATTAAAAGAAAAATTTCACAAATAAAATTATCTTATATACTTGTTTAAACAAATATTAAAACAATTTATTAAATCAAAAATGCTAAAAAATACTTTTTTATTATTCAATTTTAATATTTTTCTTATTATTATTTTTCTGCTTAAAATTTTAAATGTTGTTTTTTAAATCAAGATTTTTATTTTAGAAAATTTTTTGTTAAATCCATCCAGATTAACAATGAATTAATTTTGTTCTAATTATGAGATAATCAAATTTTAAAAAATGGTTAAACAAACAATACAAATATTCTGCCGAATTAAGCCGACCAAAGCCAAAAAAAGCGTAAATCTTATTTTAAATCGATATTTTAAAAACATTTATTCTTCATTTAGTTGTATGAAATTGATTGTAAAGATTCGAGCGACATAATAACTTTTTCGGTTCCTAAAGATGTCTCCGAAGGTTTCATTAACAACAAAAAAGAAGAATACAAATTCAAGTAAAATAAAATAAATTTTCTACTTTAGCAAAAAAAATTAATTTTTTTAAAGATTCGAACGAATATTTAATCAGGACACAATTCAAGATGATGTATTTAAACAAGTTGCCGAACCTGTTATCGAAAAGTAATTCTTTTCAAAAGTTGGAAAAAAAGTAAATTCAAATTTCTTAAGTGTTTTATCTGGCTATAACGGAACGATTTTCGCCTATGGTCAAACTGGTAGTGGAAAAACATTTACAATTACAGGTGGTCCTGAAAAATACATTGACCGTGGTATAATACCGCGATCTATTTCATATTTTTTCGAAATGTTCTCTAAAGTAATTCAATTTTCAACAATTTTTTAAAAAAGATATAATTTTTTTCAAGAAACCAGAGTATTCATTTACAATGCACATTTCATATCTGGAAATTTATAATGAAAATGGTTATGACCTACTTGATCCACAACATCAAGTCTCCAAACTAGAAGACTTACCGTAAATAATATTTAAATAATTAGTTTAAATTATTGTCTTCATGAAATTTAAAATAGAAAAGTTACTTTGATGGAAGATGAAGACAATAATATTCACTTGAAAAATTTGTCCATTCATCCGGCAAATAATGAAGAAGAAGCTTTGAATTTGTTATTTTTAGGCGATACTAATCGAATGATCGCTGAAGTAATTTTAATAAAAAAATTAAATTTTTTTATTTTTCATAACTTTAAGACCCCTATGAATCAAGCTTCGACGCGGTCCCACTGTATCTTTACCTTACACATAACTGCTAGGGAAACAGGGTCAGCTACAATAAGAAAAGCAAAACTTCATTTAGTTGACTTGGCAGGGTATTTTCTCTTATAAAACCATACTAGAACTAACTTTTTCCAAGATCTGAGAGAATCGGTAAGACAAACGCAAATGGAATTTTGCTTACCGAAGCTAAGTACATCAATCTATCCCTACATTATTTGGAACAAGTAATTGTGGCTTTGGCCGAGAAAAATCGGACACATGTGCCTTACCGGAATTCTATGATGACCTCGGTGTTACGTGACAGCTTAGGAGGAAATTGTATGACTACTATGATAGCCACATGTTCCATTGAAAAAAAAAATCTAGACGTAAAAAATCAAAATTTAAAAAAAAGGTTTTTAATCAAATTAAAAGGAATCTATTTCAACCTGTCGGTTTGCTCAAAGAGTGGCCATGATTAAAAATGAAGCGATCGTCAATGAAGAACTGGATCCTAGATTGGTCATTAATAGGCTAAAACGAGAGGTTGAGGAATTGAAAAACCAGCTATCAATAGCAAATAATGGTGAAGCTTTTGATGGAGATTTAAGTCAAGATGAGATAGAAAAATTGAAAATTTTGACACAAAGATATCTCGAGGACAGAGACAACGATTCTAGTCTAAATGTTGGAGCTGACATGAGAAAAATAAATCTTTGCTTTAAATTATTAAAGGATATGTACATTCAACTGTTGGCCAAGAGCAAAATAGCTCCTGTGTCGGGACCGAGTAATCAACCGGCAACTGTTACAATAGTTGATGCTTCACATTATGATTCTAAAGAGCTAAAAGATTTAAAAGATATTTTAAGACAAAGAGACAATGAAATAAGCATTTTGGTTAGCATGCTGAAAAAAGAGAAAAAAAAAGTTGAAGACTCGATGCAAGGGTTGGTTTTCTAAAAAAAAATTTTATTTAATTTAAATTTAGTTTTAAATAAATCGAATTTCTAGGAAACCTCCTGTGCATGCACTTTCCAGCAGTGGGTCAAGCGATGATCTTCCGAAGGAGTTTAATAAAAATCATCCAAAGAGACAAATTTGTAATTTCAATTTTTTTTTTATTTTTAACTAGTTTATTTCTAATAGTGCAAAATATGTCTCTTGGTCGTCAGGAAGCATTTGAAATATTCAAGAGAGATTATGTCGGAAATCAAGAGATTGAGGAACAAAAAAAATTTTTGAAAAAAAGCTATGCAGAAGCTAAAATGCTTGGCGAATTGATAAATACAGCTAGAACCAAGCTTCGTAATTTGATTTTTTGGCTTTTTAATCAATTTTTTGATTTTTAAATTTTTTTGATTAATACATAGAAACTCTTTATTTTCGATAAAATTTTGTTCACTTGAACTCTTCTACAGCGCTTATTTAACTCATGGTCAAACTCATTTAATGGTTAAAGTCATCTTCAAGATTAATGAGAACTGATGTCTAGTTGGTTACTGTGGCGCTTTTATCTATTATAAATTAGGAAAATATGAAGGTTAAGTAGATTAATTAACTCTAGAATTACAATCCATTCTAAATTTTAATTTAAACTTATATTACCTCATTTTTATCATAGATTGACAATCAGATTAAACTTTTAAAATTCATTTCTGTACTTTATCATAATTTAGGTCTTATTCCTTTTTGTACTTTTTGTACTTAAACAAAAACGGGGTCCGGGGCGGAGCCCTTGTTTAGGGATTCGGATATATTGGAGGTAAAAAAAATATTTGTTTAATTTGAAATTGATATTTAAAATATTGATAAATTAAAACCTTTTTTCATTACCAATAAGAACAAAAAGTACAAAAAGGAACAGAAAGGATTTTAACTTTTTAATATTCTCATTGTCTATACCTCATTTTTATTTTCTATTATTATGCTTTTTTATTTTTATTATGGTACATTCTATCTGATCCGTAAATAATCAAAAAAAATTGAAATATTATCCAAAAAATTGACTTATTTTTTAAAGAAAATTAAGAATATTTTGAATTTATTTAGAACATTTGAAATCCAAAAGTGAACAAATTTATTTAAAGTTAGAAGCCACAAATTCCTTAAATGATCCAAGACACAATTCTGAGTACGAATCAATTCGTAAAACAATGGAATTTGAAAAAGAAAAGTAAATTCTTTTTTCAAATATGAATATCAACTATTCAATTAATTTTAAGTTATCGAGAGAATTTCGAAAAGCTAAAAAATCTCAAGACTCAAATTGAACATGCCCAGTATTTAATCGAAAAATCTCAAGTAAAACTTCAGAAAGATTTTGAAATTTGGTGGACTGAACAATGCGAACTAAATGTACAAATTATATATATTTTTTATAAGAAATAATTTAACTTTTAAAGGAACAAAAACAACAAAGACTCCTTGGAAATGATCAAAGCCGAGTCGAATCAATTTCATCTATTCCTAGCACAGCTAACAGTTTATCGACTAGTTCAAGAATAAATTCTAGCACAAACACTACCTTGACTAATTCTTATCAGGTAAGATTTTCAAATTTTAAATTATTGATTGATTTTAATTGCCTTTTAGGCTGAAAAATCGGTGTTTGATTACGGTGATAGTCATCGAAAATTGCCTCAAATAGAAAGTGAAGGGTAATTTTAAATATTTTTTTTGGTTTTTGCTTTAATTTGGTCATAGTAAAACTAGCGCTTCATCAAACCAAAAAATAAATTTGACAGGCGATAGCGAAATCGATGCAGATATAACAGCTTTTATAAATGCTCGTAAAAGAATAATAAATCAAATGAAGCGTAAGTTTATCGTTTTTAATGATAAGATATTATATAACTTTTTTTTTTTAAGCCAAAAATTAACAAACATTTTTAGTGTAAATTTTCAATTTTACTTTTAAGCGTTAATAATTTTTGTTCGTAAAATAAAGTTTTAAAAAAATTAATCAAAATTTAATTCTTGTAATAAATCGAATTGAAAATTAATTGTTATTTTTTTTCCAAAACTTTTATTGCTTTTAAAATTTTAGATTCAGTTATTCCTTTATTTATTTAATTTAATTTTTTCTTGTGTTTTAGTCATAACATGAATTTTTTTGTAAGAAATTTCGTTAAACTTTCCGAAAAATAAAATTCAGAATATGTTGATTATAGTAAAGAAAAAATAAAATGAATTAATAAATTCTAAAATAAGAATTACCACTCAATTTTATGTTTTATTAATTATGTTTTTTTGAAAAATGTCTTTCAAGAAAAAAAACTTTAAAATTTGTAAGGTGCCCCAAGTCATAAACACTAGTTATCAAAAATTCACCCCAAAAACTTTTTTTAGGTTAATTATGACGCAGAATTCGATTTTATTAGTGAAAAAGTTGGGTTCTTATATCTTATACCCGAGTTTCAGGGGGGGGTTCAAAAAAACGTTTTGTTTCATAAAATGTGAAGCATATAGAAATCTACTTTTTTTTTTTTTTTATGAAAATTTACCCTAAATTTACTCGGATTAGTCGTTTTTTATCATCCATTAGTTTATTTTCCCTTTTTTTTTGGCGATTTTTAGAAAAAAATGTTTTTTTTTTAAAATATGCCTTTAAATTTTATTTCGTATATAAGACTTTTTTCAAGTAGGGTGATTTTGGGCTTAAATTAAAGCTAATTTATTAAGAAATAGGAATAGGTGGCCTTTTGGATAATATTGTCTATTTAGTAAAATACAAGCATTTAAAGATACCTATGTAATAAATATAAAGTTTTTAGATAGATTCATATAGGAAATTTATTGTTCTGAATATATTAATGTATTAAAATCTTTGCTTTTTTTATGAGAAATAACTTTACTACTCGATTTTGCTCCAAATAGCTTTTCTAAGACATTTTGATAGCTTGCACCACTTTGATACATTTCCAAAGCTCTCCAGAATCTATTCCATAGCTTAATATTCAAATCTATATTTTTATATTCATTTATGGCCTCTAAAATTAAGTCTAAGAACTTGTTGAAGCTTGATCATTTTTTTTTAATATTTTACTGATTTTAAATCTAAATAGAATGCTTTTAAGACAAGATATCAACAAACCCCCATCTATTTCTATAGAGGAGACTTAGTTCTCTTAAATAAAAAAAAATTATCTATTTTGAAATAATTTTACGGGAGAAATAAAACGCCAAAAATGCTAAATCATCGAATTTTTTCAAAACTTTGCGTTTAAATTGTTAGGGATTTTTATTGAATGGGTGAAAAAAATACACAAGATTAGAAAGTACATTTCCTCTACTATCTGAAGAAAAAAATTAAGTTTCCAAGTCAGTTTAATTTTTCGAAAAAATCAGTTCAAACTTATGCACTAAATTTGTATTTTTATTTCATGCAATTCAGCAAAAATAAGATGACATATGAAAAAATGATTTCAGATTCGAGTTCTACGCACAAAATTACATTAGATTTCAAATTTTTGGAAAAGCTAAAAATTTTAAATCCAAAACTAGTGTTTATGACTTGGGGCACCTTAACAACTTAAATAAATAATTGTTATGGTTCAAGTAGATGCTAACCTTTGATTTTTAGACAAAAAATAAAAATTTGGCGAAAGTTATAAATCAGTTATAACATAAGATCCTAAGATCATCAATGATCCTAAGATAATGGTTACTTCAACGAGTTGTCTTGAGAAATTAAGAAAAAAATAGCATTCAAAAGTCATTTCACGCTTTTTCTTAAATAAGTTAATTTAAAATAAATGAGAAAATTTTATTATTTAATGGTAAAAGTAATTGATTATAATAATAAATATTTTTTTAATCTCGAATTTTCAAAAGGATAAATTCATTTGAATTTTAAATTAAATGATTTTCTTTAATTATTATATTTGTAATTTCAATTCGAAATAATAATTATTTTTATTCTAATCAGTTTTTTTTTCACCAAAAACCAAATAAAAAGAACATTGTGAATATATATTATTTTAAATTAAAAAATATTTAACATTCCAAGAGACACTTTTAAGAATTTGCTGCATTGATTTTCAAGATTCAGACTTTTTAAAATGAAATACCATTTTTATTTAAAGGTTGAGTCATCTTTTCGATTATAAGTGTCATGCTTTTAAGAATCAATCAACCATTTTAAAGCTTTAAATATTATTTAGAAAGAAGAAATTTTTTAGTTTTATAAAAAATGAAAACTATTGAAACTTTTACTGGTAAAGTAAAATTATTTATTATTTATTTTCTAATTTATTAACTTAATTTTTTTGTAGTTTTTTTCGGAAATATTTCTGTTCGAATAGTGTCGTTGGCAAAAAATCTTAAAGAACTACACAAGAAGAAAACTCATATTCTCGTTTGAATTTACAATATTTCTATGAAATTACAAATTTTGACAAAATGAATTTAAAAAACTATTAATTTCTATCTCCAAACATATATTTTTTTTAATAATTGAAATCCTGCTTTTCATTTTATTCAATAATTAATTAGCAAAAATTTAAAAAATAAAAAATTTAAAGCATAATTATTTTAAGTATTTTTTAGATTCTAAAATTCAAAATGTTGATAGAAAAAAATTTATTAAAATTTTAATAAATGCTTAAATTAAAAAGATACTATTAAACACCAATAAATTAAAATTAAAATTAAGTTTTCTTTAAAAAAAAAATGTTTCCTTTAATCCAAAAATAATAAGTCTCAATTATAATTTTTTTAAATTCAATCCGGAACAATTAATCACTGAAAGTTATTTTATTGATATTAGGCCATTGAGCATCTGAATCGAGTTCTTTTTGTATACGCTTATATTTATTTTTCGGTTCTTTTTTACGAATTATCTTTTTGCCGAAATTTTTAAACCATTCAGTATCGACAATAGTATCTTCGATTGCATATGAAAAAACCAAAAACATAAAACCCAAAGCAACTAAAGTGAACCTAAATGGTGACAATTCATTTTTTGGATCCAATTTTTTCATCTAATATATTCAAAAAGTTAACTTTTTAATAAATAAAATTTTATTAATAAATCTTACGCTAAGTAAATGCATGACCCATTCGACAGGACTTAATGTAATCCATATGTTTAATGCTGTTAGAATAATTAGCGAAAAAACAAAGTAAAAATTTTTTATTATCGGTTGACGAAATGGTGGACCCTTGGAATAAACAAATGCCATAATTACGTATTGGAATGTTGATATCAAAAAAACACATGTTCCTTCCATCGATTTATTATTTTTCTTAAAGTGTTCTGGATCACCTTTATTTTTCACATACCATGGTTGTTGACTTACGTAAAACAAAGCACCAACTTGAAACATACCGACCAATATTATTTGGAAAATAATTGAGCAAATGTTCACAAATCCGACCAAGCTACCCAAAGGTCGCTTAACAGCTATCTTTTCATAAGCTTTATTTGCACTCACTTTTATTTAAAAAAAGATGTAGACAATTTATTGGTAAAAATCTTTCAATTTTTTCTTACTAAAAACAGCCACTGGAGTTATCAGAAATAGATCAACATACAAAAATTGAGGATCAGCTAAATTTGTCATAAACTTTTTTTTTAATAAAAAATAATAAACACTAAATTAAACAAAAAGATTAAATTTTATACAGCATAAAGAATTAATACGCTGGTGAATTGGATCATTGAATACAGCGCCATATATTTGAAAACTCCAAATGAAGTAACCAGTGCAGCTCGGCCTTCTTTGATAACTTCGGGAACACAACTTATATTTTGAATTTTTGACGTGAAAGGCGACGCCACGGATGCTTCTGCTTCAGATAATGATATACCAACATGGGCTTTATAATATTTTATTTATCACTATTTCAAAACTCTAGAATATTTTCTTTTACCTGCTTTTAATGCTGAACAATCATTAGCTCCATCTCCACACATACTTACTCCATATCCTAGTGAAATCAAATGTTCGACTAATTGAGCTTTTTGATCTGGACTCATCCGGGCATAAATGACACCATTTAAAAGCACTTTTTCAAAAATTTGTGGAAAAAAGCGTCTTAAGGAACCAAACGAATAGCCCGTCATGGCAAAACTGTAATTTTTTCCTTCCAAATCAATGCATGTCTGAATGTCCTTAGGAAATATTTAAATGTAAAATTTAAATCGTTTAAATTAAAAAGTGAATAGATAATAAGCAGTGAAAATTAATAAAGTCTTAAAAATTATTCGGGTCTTGTCGAATATGTGACTTCTAAGTAAATTATTAAAATAGGAATTGTTTTTCAATTATTCAATAGGTCCCAGAAATTACCAATATAAAATACTCAATACTAGATTTGGTTACTGCATTTCAAGGATATCGAGTTTTTAAATTATAATAACTGGATCTAAAAATCCAGTCTTAATCTGTTAATTTTACAAGGGTTTTGGTAATTTTACCAATTTTTACGTAAATTTTCGAAATATTACATATGTGAGAAAAGATTAAATTACGAAAAATTACGAAAATTTTGGTTATTTACAAAAAATTTCGTAAAAACAAAATTGTCAAAAATGCCATTCTTTAGGCCATTTTAAACTTTTTTTAGTAAATTAAACAAATTAAAAAAAATTACGTAAATTTTTACGTAAATAACGAATTTTGAAATGGTAAAATTCAGTAAAATTTAGAAAATTTTGGTAGAAATGAGTATAAAAAATATTAAAAAGTTCAAATAAACGTTTTTAATGCTCTTTTTTAAAAAATTGATTTAATAGTTTGATCAGTCTACGTTTTTTGAATTACGAACTGAATCACATTTAAAAAAAATAAAAAATACATTTTGAAAAATACTTGGAAATTAAAGGTATATTTATATTATCTTTACATTAATTAATTTAGTTTATATTAAACTAATTGAAAAAGATTTTTTAAGATCACCTTGCTTAATTTTTCATGATGGTGAAACTTTTGACAAAGCGTAAAATTCATTAAAAACTAATCGTTCGGTTTTAAAAGCCAAATAATAAAAACTATAAATCCAAAATATTAAAGAATAATTTACTAAATTTTCTAAATTTAACTGAATTTTACCGTTTCAAAATTCGTTAATTTACCTAAAAATGTAAAATTAACCAAAACCCTAGTATCAAATTTGCACTGTTAGTCGAGTCTTTTGACAAAAAAAAAAATTCAAAAACTCAATTAAAATATTTTAGGGATCAAAATCGGTTCGGTTAACTGAATCAGCTAAAACATTCATTGAATCACTGAGTTTATCACCTTATACCTGCATCTATGAAGAATTCTAAAACTAAAATGGATGCTGCATTGATTCTACCAGCTGATAAAATTAAAAGAATCTCTATTTTTATGCTTAAGCCTGCTAATTTTATATTGAATGACTGGGATTAAATGAAATTTTTTTAACGAAATATTAGATAGCTGGTCTGAGTAAAAAAATTAAAACTCAGATTTGACTTTAATTTTAAATTTGTTTCCGCTAAGTTGAATTTATATTCTTAGGTACTGAAGCTTATTTAAAAAATTGATTTGCCATAAAAAAAATGCCATAAAATCCAATTGCTTTGGTAAAAATTAACTTTTAGAAATTTTTTTTTCAAAATATAATTAAAAAAAAAACAAAACTTATTACTTTGATAAAATCTAAAGCTACTGTAGTTCCAACTATTTAACGACAGTAACTTCCCTTATTGAAAATTAATTATAGGTAGATAAATTTTGAATTTAAATTAATATTAAAATTTTTGGCATATGCTAAATTTTAAAGTGAAAAAGATCTTTACTTTGATCAAGTCTGGAATATTTTTCAGCAATTTTTTAAAATTTTATCACTTTTATCTTTTATATTTGCTACTTAAACTTAAATTATATTTATTTAAATTTTTTTCTAAATTTTGTGTTGGATAAGGAATCAGAGTCAAACAGTCGAAAATACCCAAAAATTTAATTAGTGAATAAAAATTAAACAGAAAAAAGCTTATACCAAAGAATCGGTTCGATTAAATCTAACTTGCTATAAATTCATTTAAATATTATCTTAAATAAAACAGAAAACAAAATTTTTTCAAGTTACTGAATAAGTATTTGGATTATTTGAATTGGTGACATGAATGTCGACATCCATTTGGTCCAAGTTGACAGATTCTTCAGCCAACTTCCACTCAATTCTAGCAGGAACACTTGTCAAATTGATATCTTGTCGATCTGATTGTTCTTGAGGTGGATGAGCTTCTACAAAAATTACTTTGTTGTTTTTAGGTACCATGCCGCATTTTCTGGCCACACACAAAGCTGTTAATAAATTGTCGCCTGTGACCATAACAGTAGAAATAGCTGCACTTTTCAATTCATTTATAACAGGTGTTGTCTCTGGTTTAATCTTATTCTGCATTATTAAAAGACCATAGAATTCCAAGTCTTTTTCTACAACATCTCTGGTCAGTTTTAATGAATTAGCCCATGAAACACTTTCGTCCAATTTCTTCCCAGCTAAAGCTATAACCCGATAGCCATTTGCTGTATATATCTTGAGCATGTCAAAATAATTGTGTGGCAAGGTGTCTTTTTTACACAAGTCTGCTATTTTTTCTGGAGCACCTTTGCTATAAACATGCATACAATTTTCGTCTAAAGACTTACATAGAACACTCATTCGCAGCAATGAAGAACTAAATGTATATTGTTTAACAATGGCAATCTCATCGGATCCATTTGACTTAACAATGGGTGTTATTTGTTCAAATTTTGTATTAACAGGCGTTAAGTGCTCATCAACAAAGCTCCATTTGGTTGATTCAAACATTTTGATGTCCAATGGATCACCTGTCAAATCACCATTAAAACGAGTCAAAGAATGACAACTGGCCAAGCATCGAAGTAGATTTCCATCGTTTAAATGATTTACAATGTCATGGACTGGATGTTTAAAATGTTTGTCTTGGTCAATGTCAACAACACCCCAAAGATCCAGACCATCTTCGGTCAGTGTGCCTGTTTTATCAAAGCAAACAAGCTTTAGCTTCCCCCCGACATTAATTCGAGGAGGACTTATGCAAAAAATGGATTTTTTTTTCAGTCGACTTTGGGCATAAACAGTTCCGACTGTCATTGCTGCAGGCAATGCCGGTGGAACCACTATAGTAACTATGTCCAAAGCTCTTATGATCAAATCCTCTAGTCGAACGCCTTGCTCGGCTAAAACAATTATTCCATAAGTCATTCCAATCACAGCTACACAAAATAGAAACAAAATAAACTTCAACGAGTCTTGATAGAACTTGAATCCCATCGGTTTTGGATAAAGAATGCTTTTGACTAGCTCTCCTTTGGAAGTACTGAATCCGGTTCGGACAACAACTGCAAGAACTCGCGAGTTTTCATAGTTTCGTGTCTGTACCACCTTGGTCCCATTGAACAAAGTAGATCTTTTATGTGTTTCTACATTGTAAAGTTCACTATCATCGTCAGAATGAGCTAATGGCGTTTTAATAACTGGCACACTTTCGCCTGTGAGCATACTTTCATTCAGAATACAATTACCATTTAATAAGACTGCATCACATGTCATTGTAATTTCATAACTAGATGGAATTTCGATCACATCACCAGGGACCAAATCTTCGCTTGCTATTTCTTCAAAAATGCCATCCCCTCTACAAACATTTATTGTTGTATTTATTCTGACCATGTCATGTAAAGTTTGGGATTGCTTTTTTAAAATTATTTAGATTTTGAAAATAAAATATTAAATATTCTAAAATTACTCGTTTTGTTTCGACTAGAGACAAAATCATTGATATTAAAGATATAACTATGATGCAAAAAGCATACAAATAATATTCGTCAATTATCCATAGGGTGCATGCTAGTATTTGAAATATATAAAATGGTGTCAAGATTTCCTCAAAAAATAGCCTAAAATATGACTTGACCTCAACTTCTATTGAATTGCGACCATATACTTCTAATCTTTTTTGAAAATCTAATTAGCCATTTTATTTATCTTTAAAAGCCGGAAATTTTTATCAAAAAAATGAAGTTTTGTGAAATTTTAGTATAAAAAATTATTATCAAAAAGATCACATTTTATGCTTTCATTTTTTTACCAAGTCGGTTTAGTGAACTTTTTGATTTAAATATATATATTGAGAATGGAAAAATTTGCTTTTTTTAAACCTTAGAAAAAGAAATCAAAATTAAAAAATGATGACCATGTTAAAGGTGTTGTAAAAAAAATTTTTGAATCTATTTAAAATCATATAAAAAAGCGAATAAGTTTAAAAACTAATTTTTATTTTAGAAATTTAATCATATTTTCAGATTTTTCAGAATCGAAAACTAGTGTTTTGAACAAAAAAAAAACAAAATTGCAGAAAAAATCAGAATGTATAGTTCAAGAGTCTTAAAGTTGGATTTCATTTATTAATTTAATTTCAAAAAATTTAGAGCAATAACTTGATAAGTTATCATAAAATTAATTTTGTCTGTCTACATGCTTAAAAAATACTTTATAAATTTTTTATATAGAGATAAAACCATAAAAAAAAAAATTAAAGCAATAATTTCAAGGTTTCACGCATATTTCTCAATTGTATGATTATTAAACAAATATGAGCTTAACTTTAATAAAAAGTTAGAATTTTTGGTAATAGTTTTCTGGATAATATTATTTTTTCATTTTTTACTTAAAAATTCAAATAATAATTCAAACAGTAGCTTATCACTGATAGATAGATAACTACTTGACATTAAAAAGGGAACTTTTTTCCATTTAGATCTTTTTTTTGAAATTTCTTTGAAATTTAATTGCCAACAATTAGACTCTTGAAATTTTGCAAAAAAATTATGAAAATTTATTAAATGATTGATTGATTTATTTTTGAAGACTTAACTTGGTCATAATTTTTTAATTTTTTTAGTTGGAAAAAAATCTAGTTTTCTAAAATATTCTAAAATAAATTAGACATTTTCTTTCCATTATCCAAAAAAGTCAAATAATTTTATTAAAATCTTATTACATTGAGTATAAATTACTTTTGTTTAATAATTATGAAAAATTTTAGAATAAATTTTTAAAATCTTGTTTTAATCTAAATAAACTTTAAATAAAATTATAAGCAAGAGATACAAAAATTTCCGATTTTCAGCATTTTTTTCAAATTTTGTCTTTTTTTTAAGATAAAAAGTTACTTTGATTTTTGAAGTAAAGATGAAAGACCTTTGTACTCTTTCAGCAAGCTATTACATGTGATTGTATCATCAAGTGATAAGAGTTTTTCGAATTGGTTTGTTTTATTGTTCCAATAGTATCTAAGTGCATGATGAATGAAATATTTTGCTTCTTTCGTCTGTTGATTAGGTGTAAAAGATGAATCGGATAGAGACTGGTATGAATGGGCATTCAAATTTTGTTCAATTATCAAATTACTTAAATAAAATGTTAAAAAAATATTTTTTTAAACAAACTTAATTATACATTGAACTATCAGGTATTGAACGAATCCTGGCTACTTGAATTTGCTTATAACTATCCTTAAAACAAAAATTATTTTAACCTTTTCTCATTTTTTTTATTGAGTAAAATTTACTTGAATTATTGCATAATCAGCTTTATCTAAGTTGGATTTTTTGCATGCTATGTATACTTTCCATTCTGGTTTCCAATAGAACACAATAATCAACAATCCGAATGAAATTAAAATTAATAGATAAAACAAAAGTGTTCGAAAGATGCTTGTTTTATAGCCAAAACAAAACTTGGTAAAATAAAAACTTATAGCAAAGTTAAATAACAATCATCAAGCTATTCAACTTACCGCTTCGTCTTCCTGTGCCCGATTTATTACCTGAATGTTTTTCTTATCCGAGCCAAGCAAAACGTAATTCTCGTTCATATCTATCTAACTTTGGTGGTATAGTGAATAAATGGCAAGTAAATAAAAAAAGTAATATCCAACAAAAGAAATATTTGCATAATTATTTAGCTAAATTTAGCCAAAATTTATTTAAAAAAATTAAAATTTATTACGATTTACTTTTTTATTCAACACAAGTTTACATTTTGCATATTAGCTAGTCTTCTAAAATTTAATTACAGATAATTATACATTCTCTTTCTATTTAAAAAAAAACTGTTTGACAAATAATAATATTTTTTATTTCGTTACCAATTTTGTCATCTACTCAATTATAAACACACATAGTTAGTGTTCTCCGAAGGCACATCAACTTATCAATGAACAACTTTTTACCCGAAATCAAAACGAAATATAAATAAAAAATAAAACAAAGATCTTATATTTTATTTCTAAAAATTGGTAATAAAGCAATATTTAAACAAATGTTATTTGCTTTTTACATTACCAATATCATTTTCAATTCTAGGAAAAAGTAAAAAATTTTTGATTTTTAATTATATCAATTAAGATAAATATAACCTTGAATAAAATTTAAAATATTGTCAGAGATTAAGCTTTTCCCAGTCAAGCTAAAATCGATGACTTCATGGATGTTTCATCTATGAATCATCTCATTTGCATGAAAAACGTTTCTGGATTAAAACCAGGAAATTTTCATTTTTTTCTCTTCAGAACATAACGGGTGTTCAAAAAAGAATGTTCAAAAGTTTGACATGTAAAAAAAATATGTTCCAGTAGACAAAATTTAACCAAATTGTGTACAGTTATTTATTATCATCTAATATTTAAAAAAAATTAAATTAAAAATTTTTACTATGTTAATTAACCGAAATAGGCCACCTGGAACACCTTTACCTAAAAATGACAATTGTCCTCTGATGTTTTGAAAGTTAATATATATGTTTAGTTGTTTATTTTAAAGAGCAAAGAAGACTGATTAAAATGAGCCCCTGATCATTTTTCAATGAATTTTGTAGTAGTAGTAGTAGTAGTAGTAGTAATTATAATTGCTACGCTTTCGCGTTAAGTCCGGTTATATCCAGACCATAAGCAATAATTTAGTCTTTCAAAAGTATGTCTAAATTAGTTTTAAAAATGTTTGTTGATTTTGATTCTATAACTTTGTTTCCAAGCTGATTCCAATCATTGACTATTCTGTTGGTGAAAAAGTTGAATCTTGGTGCACAGTTTTTGACAATTTCTCTTCTTAATCTGTAGTTGTTGCCTCTTGTTTTATTTACACCAAAAACCTTGTCTGGTTGTTTATACCAGTTGACTTGATCGTAATTATTGAGCAACTTAAACATTTGTATTAAATCACCTCTCTTTCTTCTTGTTTTAAGTGTTGTAAGTTTTAGCCTTCTTAGTCGTTCTGGATACTCTAGATTCGATAAACCTGAGATAGAACGCGTTGCTCTTCTCTGAACCTTTTCAAGCGCATCAATGTCCTTCTTTAGGTATGGGTTCCATGCCGAAACAGCAAACTCTAAATGAGGCCGAACCAGACTCTTATACATCTTACAAATAACGTTCTCACTGCGATTACTCAAGCCATTTAAGACTAACCCCAAGATTCTATTCGCTCTTGAAGCCGACGTGCTGACCTGCTTACCCCATTTCATATCACTTGTCACCATTACGCCCAAATCCCTTTGCTCGGTTGCAACTGCTAACTTCTGAACACCTTTGCTGCTTGAAATAAAAAATTCGTTCTTCGGATTGTTTTTGCCAATATGCATTATCTCACACTTTTCGATATTAAGGCCCATTGACCACTCCCTACACCATTTCACTAGCTCGTCAATATCCGCTTGAAGCTGCTGTTTCATCAAGTTTTCATTGGTTTTATTGAAGACGCAATAGATCTTACAATCGTCCGCGTAAAGTGAGCATATGCTCTTGAATCTATCGGGAAGGTCATTAATAAAAATCACAAAAAGTAATGGACCGAGTACTGAACCCTGTGGAACTCCACTCGTAACTTCTAGCCACTCAGATGTTGAATGACCAAGAACAACACGCTGCTTCCTACCAATCAAAAAGGATTCAATCCACCTGTGTAAATTACCACTGATACCATAATGTTTCAACTTGTGGAGGAGTTTATGATGATTTACTCGATCAAACGCCTTCGAAAAGTCAGTATACACAATGTCGATGTTATTGCCCTTAGAAAGCTCCGTTGTTATCAAGTCAAAACTCTCCAAGAGATTTGTGGTACAAGATCTCTTAGGCATAAAACCGTGTTGAAACATACTGATCAATCTATTATGAGTCAAATGATCAATTATGACTTTCCGAATGATTCTTTCCGTGATCCGACAAACTATTGAGGTTATGGACACGGGTCTGTAGTTGTTAACATTGCATCTATCACCTTTCTTAAAAATAGGAGTCACATACGCTCTTTTCCAAACCTCTGGGACCTGTCCTGTTGTCAACGAACTCTTCATTAATAGTGATAAAGGAACACATATAGCATCCGCAGTCATCTTCAAGAAGTAAGGATTAACACCATCGAAACCTGTGCTTTTGGATACATTTAAGCCTTTCAAGTGTCTCAAAACAATCAGCGGAGAAATGTCCGTGTTTATGTTGAACTCGCTTACTTTTTCACTTCTATGTAGAAAATTCGGTGGTTCATCAACGTTGTTATTGAAAACCGAATGAAAAAACTCATTGAAAATTCTGACTATCTCATCACGATTGCTGGTGATTGAACCATCGGACCGTTTAATTGAGTGAATTGCTGGCTTTACGTTTAGCTTTTCATAAAAATACTTAAAAATCATTTTTGGCTGTTTGGCATGTTTTGCTAGTCGTGCCTCAAAGTCACTAACTGCCGACTTGATTTTACGCTTAATTTGATTACGAACACGCCGAAAATTTTCCAAAATACTACACCTCAAACTTCTTTTTCCGCCAACTAGCTTCTTCCATAAGCAATACTTTTCTTTAATTAGCTTCTTGATTCCATTATTCATCCACGGCGGCTGTTTTTTACGATTTTGACCAGCAATTCGTTTCGGTACGTACATCTTACAAGCACACTGATATAATCTGAGAAAAACTTCGTACATTTCATTAACACTCAAGTTCTTAAAACTTCTAATCCAGTCAATACTTTTGAAAAACTTAGAAATTAAAAAATAATTTCCTCTTCGGTAATTAAACAAGACACTGTGAAACAAAACTTCTCCATCATCATCTTCATTTAAATAATAATAACTCCATGCTATGCTTAAATGGCAACGCTCCAGATTACTTAAACCAGGGCCAGTACTCAAATTTGCTACTCTCGCATCACTCTCGGTTAAAATCAGGTCCAAAATAGACTTATTGCCATACTCGTTTGTCTGAAAAAGTTGGACAGTCTACATTTTGCATTAGAAAACAATCTTCGATTGCATTAACCAGCTCAAGTTCTTCCTTCCTAGCACCTTGACCAACACTCCATTCTCCATTTTCATACCAACATATATTTGGACTATTAAAATCCCCACAAATTAAAAGCCCACTTACCTTTTTTGATTCAAATAGTTTCCTCGCACAAAACAAACTTTCTCTTACTTCATCAATCGATTCACTGATATAAGGACAATAAATGCAACCAATAAGAAGGCGTTCTCTGCCACATTCTAATTTACACCAAACCTCCTCCACCGAAAAATGAGTATCTAATACCAAATCAACTTCAACCACTTTTATATCTTTCTTTACGTAGATACACACCCCTCCACCTCTCTTGTTAGCTCGCCTGTTCTTATGATAGCATTCATAGCCCTCTATATAAGTTACTGACGCTTCATCAAACCACGTCTCGGTCACAAATAAAATATCATATTCGTAAGTATGGCTTAAAACTTTTAGCTCGTCCAATTTGTTCCTGAGTGATGTGGCATTCGTATACCAACACTTAAGCTCTTTGTATTTCGATCTTGAATCACGCATGGAATTATAATTAGAAATATTATTGCTTTCCAACTCTGTATGATGTGGATCTCCCGCGAAACCCACCTCTCGTACTCCCCGTTTGATTTCTCCGCCCATTTTCACTACCCCGATACGTTTGTATCAAAAGTTATCTTAAAAAAGACACTGATATTCAATTGAAAAAAATCAATTGAAAAAAAAACTTATTAAATTTTTGCTTATTATTAACTTAAAAATTATTTGAAAAATTAAAAAACTATCATTTAATAATTAAATAAATTATGATGTATTAAAAAAATTTTCATCGATTATTTCCGATGAAATATAGTTATTTTCATCGGTGAATCTAGATGAAATGGTTCCTAACTCATTAATGATTCATCTATCAATTTTCATCGATTAATCATCGTTTTCTTTGTGACTGGGTTGAAAGATTGGTTTTTATTTCAAAATTAAATTGTAAGATGTCATAAGATAAAGTTCTTTTAATTTTCGTAAAAATAACTAAGGCTATTTTGTATTTTAAGAGATTAGATTATTAAAATAGAATCAAACTGAACTTTTGTTCATGTTTTAAAGAGAACCATAAACATAAGTTCTGTAAAATGCTTAATTATAAGCAAATTTGCTTAATGCAATAAAATAAGTCTGCAAAATACTCTGCAATTTTCTGAATTTTGCACTCCATTAAAAAGTATTCCAATCAAGTATGTAATTAAATTGCAGAGTTTTTGAAGTCATATATTTTTGGATTAAGCAAAGTTGCTTAGCCATTAAGCATTTTACAGAACTAAATTATCTCTTTTAGTAAAAAAGTTGATCAAGTTTTTCTGAATTGAAACGATAAACATGAAATGAACTTCTCAATCCCATCTATAAAAATATTATTATTTTCTTTTCATTTTTAATCTCTTTATTAGATGGATTGAAAAAATTCATTGATTTAAAAAATTGCTTAAGATAAAAAATTTAAAATCTAACGCTAAATTTAAAAAAATAAATTATTTTACGTAAAATTGTATCAATCTTTGTATGGCTCTGCAAATTTCATTACGGTTAGAAAATTGCCAATTGTTTTACTTTTTTTTCAGCTTTAAATAAAAATTCAAAATTTTTATTGATAAATTAGAAATATTTTTCTAAAAAATAGAAAGAATAAGCAATATTGGTAAGATTTAACGGTTTTAATATTTTTAAAATTTTGCAAATATTATTTCAAACCCAAAGGTTTTCCAAGATAATGTGGTCACTTTCTTTCAAGTATATGAAATTGTCGACTTTCTTGCACTGCAAATCAAATAGATATTTTAATTGAAATATTTTTTAATAATTGTTGATAATTTTATTTTTCCTTTCATCCCACTAAAATAATCATTTAGAACAAATAAAATTTTTTTGAATAGTAGAAACAAATTATGAAAGAGCTCAAGAGAATGAATAATGAATTTATAAAACAATCGCAGGTTGATTTTCATGTTGGTCTGAGTCTTGCAAAGGCACTCTTTGCTTTAGCAAGTCTATTCTTAATGGATCTGTGTGGTCCCATCACTGAACTGGTTCTGGTCTACTTAGAACTTCTCTAATGTGTTCAACCCTTCTACTAGTCTTTCACCATTGTTATTTCTCTCACCGCAACCGTTGGCGCCTATTCATTTCTCAAACCCTTGTTATCCCTCTCAACTTTCGCGTTCATGTCGCCCATGACAATCATGAGGTCATGTCGAGGCCTTTTATCTGTTGTTCTTTGAAGCTGTTCGTAGAATATTAATTTTTCTTAGTCATTGGCTACGTTAATTAGGGCATTGCATTGAATGATAGACGTGTTACAATGCTGCCCTTTTAACCGTGTACGAATCACTCTTTCATTAATTTGTTTCCATTCCATCACTGCATCCTTTGGTCGCTTTGAAATCATTATCGCTACCCCGTGTTGTCAGATCCAGAATACAGGAAGGTCCATGTGCTGCTTTTTATTTGGTTTGACCCTGTCCAACGACTTTCACATAAACCTAGCACCTCTTAACCGTATTTATCCATGAACAGTACTGCTTGGGGGCATCTTGATGTTTCAGACATGGTTTTGGCATTTCAGGTTCCGACTCTACATATATGTTTCGCATTGAAAGCCCTCTTTTCTGCTTGAAACCTTTCCGCAGGTTTTCAGCTACAGCAAGAAAACAACACTCAAACTATGCTCGGTACAGATAAAAAGAATTATTTAATGAAAATTAGCTTTAAAAATGTCAAATGAAAGCATTTTAGCATTTTTATTTTACCAAAAAAGGGTTTTTAAGCCCTTTGAAGACATTTGATGGAGGCCTGGCCGGACAGTCTTCTTGCATGACCTCTGATACCTCCGGCGGGTCCGGTTTGGGAAAGTGAACTTGCACCTGGGGTTCACCCAGCTCACTTCGTTGATGCCTTTGGCGAGTTTGAACATCTGGATCAGGTCTCCACGTACACTGCGCTCATGAAGGTGAGTAAGTTAAAATATTAAAATAGAATCAAATATTCCAGGCGGCTTATTCCAGGTGGGATCTTACGTAGGCACAATAGAGGGTCCTGCAGGTATCTATGGTCCAATATCTAAATTATCTTTTCAACTGGCCGAGTATTCCTGTAGCTCTGTTCACTTGATTTTTAATATGAATAGAAAATTTCACGTGAAAACGTGACTCCCAGATCCTTTTCTGTGTCGACGAAAGCTAGTGCAATTAACCAACGTTATTCAAATTGATTATTATAGATTTAACAAAATTAAAGTTGGCAAGTTTTTTTTTCTATTTTACATTTCTAAAAATAATAGCGTAATTACATTTCAAATTTTAATATGCTTAATTATTGAGTTTTAATGAAACAACGTAGCTTAAAAAAGTTAAATTGAAAAAAAAATTTGCCAGTTGCACTTTTAATATTTATCAATTCCCATTTTTAATTTTTAGAAATTAAAAAGTTTTTATTTAATGTGAATCATGTTTTTTTAATAGATTTTAATTAAGAAGGAAAAGAATAATGGTGTTGTTTTAGAAAATACCGAAGCAAAACAAGCTATCATATTTTTCTAATTTAATTTATGATTTTTCTTTAAGATTCTGACTGTTTAATTTCTTATAGAAATATTTAAACTTATCAAATTTGAATTTTTATAAAAGTTTTTTTTTATTTTATTTTTTCTTACACTTCACTAAATTATTTAAAATAAAAAATTAAATTTGATAGTAAATTTGTTGTAAAAATAAATAATTCAATAATTTTTTTACTTACGTGACATTTCATTGAAAAATACATAGTTGTTGACTTTTTTTCTACGAAAAAGAGTAAAACTAAGAGAAAAAATCAAAATTGATTTCAAGTAGGCTATATAAATAATACATAAATATTACTCTATTTTTTAGTCGTCCGTTTAATCGTTTATGCAGGTAAAATATCATACTTATCAAATTTATCATTTTTAAATTTCAGATGACTAAGAAATAGAGCAAGATATATTTAAATTTTTTTTGTTTATAATAATTAGTTATTAAAAAAAAAAATTAAATTATTAACCTGCAAAAATGGGACTAGAGTAGTTAATTCACCCGCTCATGTGAGATTATGCATGACCATTCGTATTTAGTCTTTTTTTTTTTTGAATGTGAATGATTTACTCGAAATTTTTGAAATTTTTTCACGAATTTTTTTAATAATAGCTAAAAATATTATAATTTTTTTTATTCTAACATTAAAGTTCTTAAATGGAAAATTAATCAATTCTAATTTGGTACATTTTTGGTATGTCTTCTTCGATGCTCACAACTTCCTTAAGGATAGTCCTAAAATAATTATATATGTATCAACTGATTCAATTTTTTCCCCTCTATAAATTTATTTATTGTCATTGGGAGTTTATTAGAAAATAAAAACTACATAAAGTGTAAATCGTCCTCTTGAGGTTTAAATAATAATTTTAGTAATTAATCACTAAAAACTTTATTCTAATCGGTCAGTTAAATTGAATTACGATAAAACTCGTATACATATTCACAATATACCGTTAGACGACATAAAAAAGACGAATTCTAAAACAAAGACAACTAAATACAATAATAAATTTTAAACATTTTTTTATTTCAAAAATAAAAATAATTTACTAAATTCATTTTTTACATTTAAAATACAAATATTCAATTATTAATTTTTTTAAACCTATTTTGGCATTTTTGATTATTATTTTGGCTTAAGTTTCCATTTTTGTAGCTTCCTAGGAGCATATTATTTCTTAATGAATCATTCCTAAAATTATTGCCAAGCTTACTTCCGGTACAAAAGCTCCACAGTCGCTTCATGAAAAGAATTCGAACCGACCGTCTTAAATTTCCAAGCTCTAATTAAGAATGAGAGAAAAAAGTTTAAACTTGCCTTATATTCTTGTTGCTGTAGACGTATAAAAATGGATTTATTGTTGAATTAATGTAGCCCATCCACCACACAATCGAAACGAACCAATTTGGAAAGAATGTCTTGTAAAATTGGCAAAATGGATAAATAATGGTGTAGGGTAGCCAACATATTGAGAATGAAGCAACCAGCAAACCGAGCATTCTGGCAGCTTTGCGATTACGCTTTAGCCTTAGATTTTGGTAGTTTGAGGTTTCATAGAACGAGTTTTTTTTCAATGACGCGTTCGAGCATCTTTTTATCAGAACTTCCGGCTCTCTTTTGTTATTTATTTCTTGATACTCAATAAAATTGTTCATGCTATTGTTCTGTACTTTACATCGGATTATTGTTGAATTGGTGCTGTCCTGGTCAAATTTTAAATTGTAGCTACTCTTTCTGGAATTGAGGCAATCAGATTCTTGTCCGCTAAGCTCTTTGGATTTGCGTGGACTAGTCAAGGTAAGTTTTTTTTTAAATTTAAGTGATGTATTCTTGTCATTTTTAGGAAAATATTTGACAAATTTTGAAGAATTTTTTGGGCATTTTTGTGCTCTATTTTTGTCACCATTGCAGCAACAGGAGGAAAAAAAATCTGTGAATCTAGTTGAAAAAAGTAAGAGGAAGGATCTATTTGATGGTTGAGCCTCGGAATCGAAGCTGTTCACACCAACAAAATTGCTTGAGTTCGATTTTTTTATACTAAACTCAGGAAGCTTAATCTGATCATAATTCGTTGAATAGTTAAAATTCTTCGAGTTTTCGTTAGCATGCGAAAAAAGTGAATCATTTAGGTTTTTGTTCCTCTTGGCGGTATTGGAACTCTCGCCTTCTAGGTTGCTGAGCGAAGATTTTTTGATGTGGATGATAAGTTTGGTATAAAAAACGACCATACAAATCAACGGTATGTGATAGATAATTACACAAAGAAACAAAATTAAATATTTGTCATCCGGCATTGAACATAAATTCTGTTTATTCATTTTCTCAGTAATCCGGTAGATTAGAATTACCGGAATCCAAGTGACACATGGCATTAGCCACGATAAACAGATGAAAATAATCACTCGCACTTTGGAGCTGTGTTTTATGTGCAGATAAGATGATGTTATCATTTTGTATCGTTCTATGGACATGGCTGTTAGGGTCAAAAACGATGCTGAACTGCACAGAAAGTCAAACGCCATCCATGAGTCACACAGCCATTGGTCTGAAAAATTTTCAAAGAGGTAAATTTTTTAAAAATTATTGTATAAAAACTAACTAAATTCCCATTTTTGCCCATTTGCAGTGTAAATAATCATTATTGGCATTATGGCTATTCCAACAAAAAAGTCTGCCAAAGCCAAACTGAGTATAAAGTAATTGGATGTAGATGATAGCAGTCTAGCCTGGTATTTAATAGTTACTAAAATTACACCATTGCCTTAAATAAAAAGTTATATTAAGTCATGAAATTGTCTTTTTTGGGCAAAAACTGAATAATAATTTTTTTCCAAAATGCTTATCCGATGGCATTTTTGAAATGGGAAATTGTGACAGGCTTGTAAAAATTAGCCGTTTACCATTTAACCCTGATGGTAATTTTTTTATTTTCAACTTTTACTGATATTAACACTGATAGTAACTCAATGAATTATTCATTTAAAAACTTGATCAAAAAATATTATTAAAATCATTTATTTTTATTAAGAGATCATTTATTTGTTTTTTCTTTGAATTTCTCAAAATGGTAGCCGTATATTTACAAAAGTAAGATAAAAAATTTTTGCCCATAGTTAAAATTTTTGTAAAACCTGCGGCAGTGATGAAAAAAATAGGAACGGTGAGACTATAAACCACCGATTTGTACAAAATACTGGACCCAGAGTCGGCAATAAGCGAATAGTTTGATTGACTTAACATAATGTAGATTTACGATGTTTGTTTATAAGCCACGATAAAAATCTCCATTATACATCTTAAAAAAAGAAGGCAAAATATTAATAAACTAGGAAGTTCGCAAGAGCCACTTTTCTACATCCTCTTAAGTATTTTCATAATTAATAAAGCGAAAAAATGATTAAAAGTACTTGAACTATTCCACAAAAGCCTGGAATATACGCTCTTAATCTACAAATTTAAATAATAAAGTTTCAAGAATTTTTAAATTCCTTGAAGATTAACTTTAAAGATTTCCGAATTATTTTTTTTAATATAAATAAGCAGCTAAGACTATTTATTAAGTTCGGTTTGAAAAATTGAAAAAATATTGAAAAAATATTTTGCTGTGAAGCAAATATATAATTTTGTGTTAAATTATTTTATTTACAGTATTATTGTTTGTTTTTCTAGATATTGATCTATTTAAATATTTGATTTTGGACCCTAGTATTTGAGGAATAAATACGGACAGCTAATTTTTTCAAGAATTTTGTAATTTCGGAAATCAATCTATAACAAACAATTAAATTTTTGTATGTGATTTTGGAGGAAATTTAGAACTCGTACGAGACGAAAAAGAGATAAACAAGATCGATTCTGTTTTACACTTAATTTCCTCTTTATTTGCTAAAAAGTGGAACATTAATTTACATAAAAAATAATTAAAATTTAAGAGAAAAAAATGTGAATTAAAAAAATTCTGTGACTTAACAACAAAGATGATAGTTTCTCTAACGCGAATTACAATTCTGGTCAAAAAGTAATAATCTAATACATTATGATGATAAAGAGTAACGAAACGCTCTGATAAATAAAATAAAGTCTTTTGAAACAAAAGTTCTCAACTGAGCACTAGAAAATAGATTTCTTTTCTTCTATTTAATTGAAATTAGATTTTTTATGTTCGTGATGAAATTAAGCGGGCGTTGTGGGATTAGATGTCACTAGCGGAATTTGAATCAATCAAATAAAATTAAAATAAAATTTCTAAATCGATAGCATTTCGAACGGAAATGGAAAAAATGTTTAAACAGCATTTTAGAAAATTTTATTATTAACTTTTGATAAATTTAGATGATGCTTGAAATTAAATTATAAATTTTGCTATAGGAAATTTTATTATTTGGGTGCGTTCTGATAATTTAGAGTCATAGGCGAAAAATAATATACGTTGTTTGGTCTATCAAATTATTGCTGATCATCTTTCGTAATTAAAATTAGTTATTAATTCATTATTATTTACCCTAAAATAAAAATTTGATTTAGAATTAAGAAAAACTTTTATTTTATTTATTAAAATGTATATCAATTTTGGTCTTTTGTTCTTTTTTGCTCTACTTATTTAAAATCGAAAAATATTTTTAACAATAAAGATAACTATATTTTTCAAAACAAAATATTTGCATAAGATATTGCTAATAGAAGTGATGAAATAAAAGAACATTATAAATGCATTAGTTATTCATATTTAAGTAGAAATTAAATTTCTTTTAAAAAAATGAAATTTTATCTTTCGAAAAAAACGCATCCTTGAGATGTCTTTCATCCAAGGATCGATTTCTGATGATTAACATGAATATGTAAAATGAAAATCGCTAAGGAAATATTAAAATGAATTGAAAGGTAATTGTAATTTGACAAATGAAAAATGTGTTGTGATTTAAGATGGGATTTAAGTTTTTTTTTCCAGGAATTTTTTAACTTGACTGATAAAAAAAAAACTATCACTTTAAAAGCTATAAATATTTAGCAACAGTATTGAGTGCTTCATTGAATATATAGTCAAAATCTAATAGAAAATATTTTTCTTAAGCATCAGTCCGCAAGAAGAAATTTAAATCTTAGACTAAATAGTTAATTCCAAATTAAATTTTTTAAATTATTTCTAAAATTATCCTTAATTATTTTTAAAATAAAAATCGCTTTTTTGACTTTTGAAAATCTAATTTTCAATGATATCTAATTTAGAGTAAAACAAAAGTATTTAAATGGAAAATTAATATTAAAAATTATAAAAATGTAATAGAAATAATTTACGAGTCACTACCAATATTCCTTCGGAATTATGATTCCTTAGAGTCCAGATTTTTCTTATTTAAAATAATAAGATTTTTGAATGCTTTAAATATAACCTAAACACTTCCTATTAAAAAAATAAAAACAAATTTAAAATTTTGTTTTCAATTTATTTTAATTAGAAAAAATTGAAAAAATAATCTTCCTTAATTTTAACACCTATCATTTTTTATTATATAATTGACTATCAGTTCAAAAGTCCTATTATTTTTAAATTAATCATGAATATTTATTATAAAATATAGGATTTAAAAAATTGATTCTAAAAACATTGGTTTATTTTTTAATAGAAAATTATAAGAAACGATTTTTGTAATGATAAACCAAAAAAAAATTGAATAAATTGCAGAAAATATTGGCTAATTAATAAAATTTTGTTGAATGCCAAAATAGTCTCTCAATAAAAAATAGAATTAATTAAAACAAACTTTGTTTGGTTTTAAAAATAAGTAGAAAAATCAAACAATTGAATCGAAAACTTAAGAAAAAATTTGATTTTCTAGTAAGAGGTTTTGAGTTCTATGGTGTGACTAATGAAATTATGAAGTTTTTTTTGATGGAATAAAATCAATCTTAAAAAAATAAATTTGAACGATATTAGACCAAAAAAATTATGCTACCATTTTTATAAACAAATCGACAATTTTTGAATAAATTCTATGAAAAATACTGCAAATAAAATAAATAATTCCAAAAGTAATAAACTCGCTATAAATCGAATAGATTAAATCAATTGAAGGATCTTGACTTAATATGCAATATTGGATTATGCAACATTGGTAAATCAAACTGATATAATTAAATGTTTGGCAGCAGAATATATTTTTAATTATGATTTATTGATCTCTTAAATGAACCCAAATTGGTAAATCAAGATATTTGAAATGGCAATATTTTCTAATAGTCCCTAAAAATAAGCTCTAGGGTCTTAAAAATACTTTTCTGATTAATATTTTTATATTTCTATGATATCTTAATTTCATTTTTTTTAATTCTAAACAAAAAATCTTAGGATGTTATTATAAGAAAAAATATACAAGGTTTGATTTTATGCTACCATCAAGGTTTAGCGTCAAAAAAATCTGAAAATCATTATATGATAAAAAATTTTGTTTTTTATATAAATCAATAAAAATGCGTCACTCTTATTTTATACTTGTAGATAATTGATGGATTTACACCAAGGCTGTCCTCGGTCTCCATCCTAAATAAATGATAAAATCCTGATTTTCTAGTGACAATGTATTTGTTATTGTTTTATTATGAATTTTATTTCTTTGAATTTCATGATGAAAAAGTGTTTTTGATTAAAATTCTAACATTTTTTTAAACAAATAGTATGAAAATTTTACAATGTTTGATGAAAACTATTGAATTTCGATTTAATTCAAACATTGAAAAGAATAAATAAAAAAGTTAATTCAATTAAAATTGTTTAAGTTTTATTTAACCTTATCTAACGTGATATTTTAATTACATGAATAAAAAAGACTTCCTTCTTAATAAATCTAAATATTTATTTGAAAATCTTAGCATTAAACATTGAATTTTTTTAATTGGAATTTTAAGTCAATTTATTTAAGTTTCTAAAACGAGTTCCAAATTTTTTTAAATCATCTCCTGTTTAAACATTCTCTACTTTGTATGCTTTAAATGTTAGTTTTTTTCTCATAACTTAAAAAATTTATACACTTCAAATTTCTAAGATGACGAAGTTGGAAGTATTTTTCAATAAGCAAAGCAATTTTTAGAAATAGTGTCTTGAGTTTTATCAAAAATTAATAGTTTTAAAAAATTAAAAAAATTAAACAATAATTGAAAAATCTAGTTAAATCAAAATTATTTTTGGCTAAAAAAAGTCATCAAAAAATTAAAATATCAATTTAAAAAAAAAATTATCTCAGAAAAAATTTGCTCCTAAATTCACCTTTTCCAATGCTTTTACTTTAGTTAGTATTAAATTTCTCTAGTAATTAAACTAATAACTCATTTATGACCTACAAGTATAAAAGCGGTTTTTTAAATTTTTTAAGAAAAAATAATTAATAAAATTTTTTTATTTTATTAAATTAATTAATCTCACGTTTACTTTAACTGATTTAAAAAGAACTGCATTCTTCAGTTATTGTGTCAAAAATTTTCCACATTATTGGAAGTATCGTTTCAACTAGAGAGGAAATTAGATTAAAATCATGAAGGAATTACATTATACCAAAAATTGTCTTAAGTCGTTGACATTCGACTTTTGAATGAGTTGGAAATTATCAACTTGAAAACTTGATGGTCGGTTATCAAATAATTAATTTAATAACTTTTAAACAGCAGCACTTCTTTTTGAAAAACCTGTCAAAAAAATAATATTTTTTAAATTAGAAAAAATTAATAAAATTTTTCTTGATTTTATTTACAGTTATAAAATAGAAATGCTAATTTAAAAAAATAATATTAAAATTATTTGACTCGTTATTTAAATCTAATTTGAATTTAACAAAAGTCATGAACATTATCATATTAAATATCCTAAAAGCTCATTTAAAAATCAATACTAAATTTTTGAGTAAGATAAATTAATTTTAATCATTAAGATTTAAAAATTTTTCATTTAATTTTAACTAAATGGTCTTTTTTATTTTTCTAATTCAGAATTATTAAATAATTGGAATCAACTTAGCTAAATATGATAGAAACTACAATAAGCAATCGATTCTTGGAACATTATGAAAAATTTTGAAATTTAAGACATCCATAATGCTTACAATATTCATAAAGATTGCGTTCCATCTTTCGATTAATCCAAGTATAATCTTTATTTATTGAAAAAAAATTAACTGAAAAATTTATGAGAAAAAAATCAAAAAAACTTGCATTAAAGTTTACTTTTTATTTTTTAATTATTAAAAATATTTTTTAAATTAATTGAAAATTTTTAGGTTCCAATTCTCTAAACTTATAAGCAATTTGACTTATTTAATTCATAAAAAAAATTAAAGATTCCTCATATTCATCAGTCGAAAATAAACACTAACGATTTAAATGCGTTTAAAATACTAAAATCTTTAAAAAAATTCCATAAAATTTTCAATAAAATCAATACAAAAATACGAAGCATTAAAACAAAATTATATTTGATTTAAATTAATTTCCTGTCAAATTTGAGTTTTTTAAATTTAAGAAATTTTGTCAGTAACCACATGATAGTAAATTATCTCTTTATTGATTTATCCTGTTAATTATTCAAATTTAATTAAATTTATCTAAAATTTGATTTTAAAATTTTTATTTAATTAACCTTCAATTTATAGTTAAATTAGACATTCAACAACCGAATTACACAATTTTCAAGTCCAAGTATAATTTTTACTTTATACCTGAGTACCATTCAGAATAATATTCGATATATTCTTATAAATAAAAATTTTCAATTATGATGATTCAGGATTATAAGAAAGATTTTTAAAAATGCATCGTTTGTGTCTGATTTTCGGCTAGCCTTATAAAATTATTTACTCAATGAATTTCTTAGTTTAAGTTTTTTTAAAATAATTAATTAAAAAATTTTATAGATGTAATTGAAATTTATTTAATCTAGAATATATATGATTAAAAATAATGAATTTTCACTTCAGATTCTGAAATTATGTATACTTAAGAAGCATGGGGATGTAGCTCAGTGGTAGAGCGTTCGTTTCGCATACGAAAGGCCCCGGGTTCAATCCCCGGCATCTCCAAATTTTTTTTTAATAAAATTGAAAATTTTAGTTTAAAACTTAAAGCAACAAAACAATTTTATAAGCATATTTTATTCGAATTTTAATTTAAGATAAATTTTGGATATGAAAAACATTTAGCTAAACATTGTTCAATCAAGCTGAGACGAAAAATGTGAGTTTTGGTACAAAAAACTGATATTGATTATATTTCGTCAATTGATATTTTATTCTCAAATCCATAAATCTAAGACAAACAATGATTGAAAGCAAAGAAATTACAAAAATGAAGATCCTATGTATAGACTTTTTTTTAGTTGATTTAAATATAAATTCATTTTAGCCATTCATTTTGACACTTTGATTCAAAACTAAATCTTAAAATATATAAAATTTTACATATATTTGCAATTTGAAAGCAACAAAATAATTTATAATTATATTAAGATATTTAAATAGAATATTTTATTATATTCCAACAAAAAATTTAAATATATATATTTTATTTAGATATAATTGAAATAAATAAAAATAGCAAGCATACATATATATATTTTATATTTATAAATTTTTCTAATATAATTATTATATTTTAGAGTGAACGAAAGAGAGGAATTTATTTTATATAATTAGAATTTTTTTATAAAAGTTATATATTTATATATTAGTTTGTTTTTTTTATTTCAATTTTTGCTTAAAATTTTATGTTAAACATAGAGATTTGAAGCTATTTTTTCTCTTTTTTGGATAGAAATAAACATAAAATTATATTTTTTTTGTTGGCTTTTTCAGTTTATGATGCTATTATCTGACGATATGAATACCGTATTCGACAATGAGTTAAATGAAATGTTCAGCTATTGGAAAAATTTCCGGATCAAAGACCTCAAAGTAAGTCGCCCGAGCGAGTCATTTAGTCTTTAATTTTTGAATAAAATTTCTCCTCAAAGGATGACTTGGTTATCTACACAAAACAAATGGATAGTCAAAAAAACATCCAAAATGAACTGAATAATCAGCTTAAGTTTCTTCAAAAAACTCTCGCCTCCACAAACCCTGTAGGCTACTATAATTTATTTGATTAACTATTTCTTATTTTTGCATTTTTCCTCAAGCAAATATTTGACAAAACTTCTTACAACATCATCCTAGAATCGTTTACCAATCAATTGATAAACTTATCCAACCGAATAAAAATAACTGAGAATCTTGTATATAACCTGGTCAAGTTTTTTTCAAACACGATCAACGAGACAGGTTAGTGGAATATTATTTTAAAATAATTAATTTTATTATTTATTTGTTTCCATTAGATACCCAAAAGGTGTTAGAGGCAGAAAACACGGACAAAGAGGAAAAAGAGGAAACAAATGTAAATGAAGATTATATTTTTGAAGAAGATAATGGTAAGATAAGTGTACTTATTTGCCATAGATAAGCATTTTTTTTAGAAATTTTATTAGATGATGAAAATTCCCAGGAAAATTTAGACATTGAGTCTAGTTCAAAGCATGAAGAGTTTATGTCGAGTTATTCGGACCAGAATGGTCCAATCTATGACATATCTGAAACTCAGATACCAGGTAGGTCTTGGTTTTTCTAAAATAAAGAGCGTTTAATCGTTTTTTAAAGATATGTCAACCGAGGAAATAGCCAAAAAGGTAAAAGAATATTTGCAGTTATCCAAAATTGGACAAAGAACTTTTGCTGAGGGTCTTTTGAGCATGAGGCAGGCGAATTTTAGTTCCTTGTTATCTCATCCGTTGCCATGGTCTGAGCTGAGTAAAACCTACCGAGACAGATTTCTGATCATGTACCACTGGTTAAATGATCCGGATAGACTTAGCAAATTGACGGGCATGCCTAGTAGCAGAAGAACTATTCCTAGCAGTAAAATTTAAAATTGCTTAAATTTATGCTTAAAATTATTTCATTTTGTTTAAAGTATCTCACAGCTCTAGCAAGTACTCGCTGTCTAGCACGTTGCAGTCGGGCAAAATTTCTAAGTTGTCTCAACAAAAACGAAAAAGAGTTAAACTAAAATCAGTTCAAAAAGATAAGCTAATGGATTACTTTAACAAAAACCAGTATCCATCTAATGCTGAGATAAATAGACTTTCGACTGAAATCAATTTGCCGTCTAAAAAAATTTACACTTGGTTTTCCAACCAGCGGCATTTGACCAAAGCAAATTATACATGAAAATACTGAAAATAAAATTTTATTTTAGTTTTTGAGTCCAGTTATTTTTTAAGTGTTTATGTTTCTCAATTTTTCTTTCACTTAAATAAAATTTTCAAAAAAAATTCGAGCTTTTTTTTTACTTTATTTTAATTCAAAAATGTAATTTGGTCCAGAATTTTATCATCCAATTGTAGAAAATTCCTATGCCATCTATCAAAAAATTCTTCAAAATCTTCCAAATTAGGAAAAAAACAAGAAGAGTAATTTGTAATCAGCCAAAAAAGTTTGAAAACAATAACCCCGGGCCAAACAACTAGTAAAAGAATCGAGAGTAATATGGTATTCTTGCTTATGTTGAAAAAAAACTCAATGTAACCATCACAATTAAGATCTTGGCCATTGTTGGGTTTTACATTATTAATCTCAAAATTTTCATTACTTTTCAAATAGTTATCAAACACTTCTCGATCAACATAAGGCGTTGAGGATGAATCACAAATCGTTTTCAAGTAGAGATCACTGTAGTCTTGTCTTAGCAGAAATTCATCAGATTTATACAAATTTTCCGATTTGAAAACTTTGTTTGAGCTAAGTCTTTTTATTGGAATCCTAAAAGCAGAGTAGTCGCGTCTAGCATTCAAAATGTCGGAATTAATCCGCAAGTTTTTTGAATATCTTTGGCTACTGTACAAGCTATCCTCAGAATTTGTGTTCCCGGAACTAATTACATTTTCAGTCTCTTTATTTTTTGATTTTTCTGCAATAGACCGCATCAATTTAAGCAAATAAGAAGGACTATTTTTTACATTTTGATCAGTAGAAGATACTTTTTTGCTCACAGTTTTTTTTTTTTTGGATCTTTTATCAACTAGTACAACTGGGACTTGGGTCAATTTTGAGGAAAGATCATTTAACTGCTCATTCATTTGTTTGGCAATGTCCGGATTATTTTTTTCTTTGGTGTCATTATCTCGGTGATAAAACAAAAACTCTCGGTTTAAGTTTTTTTCAAACGAGCTATAAGCCATTTAAGCAAATATTTTCTTTGATTGTTATGATACTATGATTAGATAGCTTTTATTTTATTAATAGCTTAGAAACTAAAATTTATTTAAATCGTTTAAAAATAGAGAGAATATTTGGTTCGAGACTAATTAATTATGTATTCAGATTAATGTATGCTAAATATATGAATTAAAACATAATATATTACTTGAATTTTAGAAAAAATTAATTATCAATATTTCAACAACTGCAAACATAATTAAATTTTGAAATATATTATTATTTTTTTAAATGATTAAAAACCTAAATTTTTCTTGTTGTGATTCAAATACAATTAGAAATATTTTTTTTATGCTCAGATTTTTATTTTAATCCGTTTAAGTTGGTAAAAAAATTGAGCTATTAATATTCTTTTTAAATCAAACTTTACAAATTTACTATTAGATTTCACTGACAAAAAAATAGACTTCTTTTGAGAAAAGCCTAAATTGAAATGGTAATTAAAATCAAAAATTATACCTTAAATACTTGCAAAGTACACCATTTGTGTAAAATAGGTAATTAGTAAAAAAAAAATTTTTTTTATTTATTTAAATTTTTCAAAGACTCTGGGTAATATCAAAATTGCTTATTTTACTTGATGAGCTAATAAAAGTTTAAGTAATCTTTAATTGAGATTATGATGTTTAGAAAAATTTTTTTGAAATATCTGAAGTCTACCAAGTGAACCTAGCCATAAAATTCCTAACTAAAACATTAGAAATTAATTAATTTTTATTTTTTTTATCTAAAATCAATCTTTTATATTTTTCATTTTATGTTTATGTGTAATTTTACTAAATTCAGCAAATGGATTGAACCTTTAAAAAAAATATTGACAATAATTGTTTTATTTGAAAAAAAAAAACATCAAAAATCAATCTATGAATCTTGAATTCTGCACAATTACCCATATAATACACATTATTGCTAAATTTTTAAAATATCTTTAGAACAAAATAAGCAAAAATGTAATGAATTTCTATTAAGTTCTGACTTTGACTTTAAATTCTGTGATTCTGACTTAGACTTGTGACTCAAAAACAAGTCTGCAAAACAATTATGAAAATTTCATCTAAATAAGAAATGGGTCCAAAAGAAGTTACCCTTTTTTAAAATTGAAAGAAACTCAATAAAAGTTGTAAAAGAGGTAGAATTTGAATAATCAAGAAGCCTGGGATATAAATTTTTTAATTTTCAATGTTTTTAAACAAAAAAATATGAAAATATCTTTTTTGATATTTAAACAAATTAAAAATTTTGAAACATGGGGGAATATCTGCCCCTCAAAACTGACCAGAATTCTTATTTCAAAATTTATATCCATTAGCGAGTTTAAACTAAGAATAACTCGACAAAGAAAATTGAGTAAGTAAAGAATAAATGCGTGGGCAGACAAAATTTTATCTAATTTAAACATTAAACTTCATTTTTAAAATCAGCAGTACAAAAATTTCAATTTTTTAAAAAATTGACCTATTTGATAATTTGACAAATGTCCTAATCAAATAAAAAAATATATAAATATAATCAATTTTTTTAAAATTAAATTTGAATTATGAATAGAATTTTAAGATAAAGATAAAATATTTATTATTGTATAACAATAGTTGCATTTAATCTATAAACCATTTAATATTAAGAGGAAGAAATGTCATGCGAACGATGCACCCGAGAACTGCAATTGGGATCAAAGCCTTAAATAAAAAGGGCCATTACTTTGTTTATCTCTATCAAGCAATTGCTTGAGTGTTCATTCTAAAATCAAAAATTTTCACTACCAAAAAAAACGAATCAAGCTTTAGTCAACAACAAACTTTAAGATGAATTTTTCATCACCAGAGTTGTTTAAAAGTCACAAGTCTCAAGTCAAGTCCAAGTCCGGACTTTTTTTTATTTTTTTTTGTTTTTTTTCTAAAAGTCCAAAAACTTAAAATTTTTTTTTGTGATGAATATCATTACTAGAAAATTTTTAAATTGTTTTAAAATAATAATTGTCCAAATATTGGTTGCTTTGAAACTTAGGCTTTTGTTCAAGAATAATTCAACAAAAATAATCTCCAGGTTATGGGTTTTGGGTGAAGAGGCATGCATGTTCAACCAGTTAAATCTATACTTTCATGAATTCGATTTAGCTAAATTTAAACCTCAAGTGAGTATAACTCATTTAAATCTTTATCATCTTTTAAGTCAAACACATTATTTTTGAAAAAAAAAGAAAAAAAAGTCCGGACTTGGACTTTTTTTTAATTACTTGGACTTTAATTTTGGACTTTTAAACAACTCTGGTCATCACCACCGGTGTACCTTAACGAAGCTGTTTATCACCTTCTCTCTTCTCACTATTCTTTAGCGATATAGCAAGTAATATACTTTGAAATGTTAAGACTGCTCTCTTTGTCGGCGATTTGTGTATCTGGTTTTCAAAAAAATCGCCATAAGTAATCCAAAAGACGTTGAACCTCACCATTAACCGCATAAACAAATATTGTGTAGATTAGGGGCTTTTAATAAACATCAACAAGATCCAACACTCAGTTTTCACCCGAAACTAAATTTTATAAGCTTAATGGATTACGTTAAATCAACTATATTGTCTAAAATCAACCTTATTCGGAGAATAAGAGGAAAAAACTGAATTGACTGAATTGACTCAAGCTAAAAAACTGAATTGAACTGTACAAAATTATCTACAAAAACTTCATCCAACCTCATCTAAATTACGCATTTATTCCTATTTCAAGTTCGACATATTTATGCGACGAGTTTGCTTCAAACAACAAGTTCCAGACTCTTTTTGTAGAATTAATAAGGAAATAATAAGTTAATTAATTGCTCAATAAACTGAATACAATAACTTTTCCTTAAATTTAATTAAAATTAATTTTACTTCTTTTTTGCTCTTAAGTACAATAATCTAAACTTAAATTTTTATTTTTTTTTTATATTTTATTTCTTTTTTTTTTTGATGCATAATTTCAACCTTTATTTTATGAATCGTTAGGCTAAAAAGAAAGACCTTGATCCATTGTAAGTGGTCTGAAGTATTTCCTCAAACTTTTTAATAAATAACTAATAAATAAATTGAGTATCCATTCTTCCAGTAAAACTACAATCGGATTAACTTTCCAAATCAAGAATTTTAGAATTTGGTGAAAAAACTCCATTATGCAAAATGTGAGATCATGTCCAGATTATTGACTTATTCGATTTTTCTAAACTTAAATTTTTATTTTTTTTTTATATTTTATTTCTTTTTTTTTTTGATGCATAATTTCAACCTTTATTTTATGAATCGTTAGGCTAAAAAGAAAGACCTTGATCCATTGTAAGTGGTCTGAAGTATTTCCTCAAACTTTTTAATAAATAACTAATAAATAAATTGAGTATCCATTCTTCCAGTAAAACTACAATCGGATTAACTTTCCAAATCAAGAATTTTAGAATTTGGTGAAAAAACTCCATTATAATTTAGAAAATAATAATTTTGCCAAAAGAGGTTTTTATATGCAGAAAGTTTTTGATAAATAAAAAATTATTCAAGCAAGAAAACAGCAATTCAACTTCCAAATTGGACTCACAGAAACAATTGAGTAAAATAGAGCATAGAGGTGATTTCAATATTAGATTTTAATGATATTAGATATGAAATCCTAGCTAACGAAGTACACCATAAAAATAACATTAAAGGTTCTTCAATGACACACAAGAAAAAAGACTAAAATAAAAAGTAAAAAACAAATAAAAAGGCTAGATTTATTTTTAATTTTAGATTTTTTTTTTTATGCGTCAAATACATTTTTCCATATTTTTTCTTAAAAAGAACTATCTTTTTTAACAGCAGCTTATTTTTTTTTTGGAAACGAAAACAAACCTTTAAATTTTTTATATATATTTGTTCGATATCTTTTATGTTATTCTAATAAAAATCCTTGCTTTTTATAAAATAATTTATATTTTACTAGTAAAAATCATTTAACTATTTTTAAATCAAAAAAAGATCATTATTTTTTTTAATTAAATTAAAAAAATTTTCTATTTCTATCCTCGTTTTGTAATTTTTTAATTCAAGTCGATTTTTAAAAGCAAAATTTCATTTCCAATAATAAGTTATTAAATAAGTTATTTATTTATTATATTAGTCTCCATTTTGGAGAAGTAAATATAAATAAGTAAAAAAATAAAAATTTTAAGTAAATTGAAACAGATTAAAATAAAAATAGACAATTAAAGAATTCTTAGAGGAGCTTGAATCAAAGTGAAATGTCTCATCAATTCTTTAATAGTTCTTTTAAGATATTCCTAAAGTGATTAGAAAATCAAAGTTCTAACATTCATAAACATTGTGAAAAGTTTGGCGCAATAATTTTGAAAAGAAAAAAATTATTGTACCGATGTTTGTATTAAAAAAATAATTACGTGAAGTTTTTTTATTTTTTTTTGCTTTTATTTTACTTTAGTTAAGATAATTATAATAAAGTTACAATTTTATTAAATGATAGTTATTTTATGAGTTACAGACAATGAGAATGCTAAGAAGTTAAAATCCTTTCTGTACTTTTTGTACTTAATGTTATTGAAAAAAAGGTTTTAATAAATCAATATTTTAAGCATCAATTTTAAATTTAACTAATTTTTTTCTTACCTCCAGCATACCCGAATACCTAAACCCCGTTTAATTTTTAATATAATTACAAAAAGTACAAAAAGGAACAGGGCCTAATAAACTAAATTATAATAAAGTCCAAAAAGTAAAAAAAGGAGAATGGTTTTTTAAAGGTTTAATCTCATTGTCTTTCCATATATTTTTGTTCTAATTTTTTATTTTTAGGAATATTTGCTGAACAAAATAGTAAAAAACAAATCATTTAATTGTTAATTGATATTAGATATTAGCCGATTTATGCCTCAAAAGTTAGTGATTAATTTATTGAAAAAAATTAATTATCACGAATTTTGTGATCAGTGAAGAATCAGACCCATTGTCCTAAAAATTTTGATTTTCTAAAAAATATTCTTATAAAAATTAATTTAAAAAATTAAATAAAAAAATGACACAATTACTCTATATTTTAATGGTCGAGCAAAACATTATCTAGTGTTTAGTTAAATAAAAGTCCAAAATAAAAAATCAATAAAACAAAAATCGAATAAGTCAATAATCTGGACATGATCTCACATTTTGCATAATGTCATGGCCAATAAGTAAGAATAATTTTTGATCACTAACGACTCATCATTTTCTTAATCCTGCTCAATTATTCAAATGCTATTAATTTCAAATGGACTTGAATATTGACCTCAGCTTATTCGAAGCAGTTCTAAACGAAGACTACAAGTAATTTCCTATTCAAATTTTGAAACTTTCCTAAATCAATATTTTTTCTGTAAAGAGAAACTCTTTTCTTACTCAGCATTGGAGCTGATCCGAACCGCTTATTCAAAGAACACAACGGAATATCTTCGTTCCACATAGCAGTCGGTCTCGAGAACGACTTAAAATTCACTCGGCTTTTTATCAAAAACAATGCCAATGTCAACATTAAAAGTTCCAAAGACAACTGGACTCCGCTTCATGTTTGCTCCTACTGGAACAAATACGACTCGTTACAACTTCTTTTGCTCAACCAGGCAGACCCTTTTATCCGTTCCAAAGTAAATATTTTTTAAATATTAAATAAATGAATAAAAAAATTTTTGACAAACTGTAACTACAGCCCAGTATTTCCATACAGCTGATTTAAATCAAAATAAAAAAATACAAAATTATCTCTTTTTTCATCTGAAGATTTTTTTATCTCAAAGTGAAAAAAATTGAAATTTACTTAACTGAATTAAAAAAAAGACTGGTAATTATAGTCTTGTGGTCAACATACAAGAAACTGTGAGACAATTACTTCATGATTAAATTATGGCTTAATATTTTTCTATATAAAAAAGTTGTGTTGCGTAAAAAATCATTATTGCATAAGTTCAATAAGTTTGATATATCTGTTAATATTCTAAATATTGTTTTATAATTCTAATTTACTAATTATATACTAATACTAATTTTTAATTTTTTTCAAAATGTTTTCATAAATATTTTTTCAATCAATTTGGCCAGAATTACCTCCATGTTGAAATTAATCAGTTCGCGCTATTTTTTGTTGTATATAATTCTTTCTGTGGCGATTTTTTTTTTTTTTTTAAATAAAAATTTCATTTTGTACAAAAATTTTTTTAACAAATTAGTTTTTAATTTATTTTTGTCCAAAATAAAAAAATTTATTATATTATTCAATTTTTAGTTTTGAGTCTAAAGAATTTGAAATAGAATTGAACAAAAATGTCCCTCATACTGACCGTTATTACGCGAATTTTTAAGGACAATTTTTTAGAAAACAGACTCCATAGGAGTTCAAAATTCCTAAGACTCAAAACTTAATATTGTATAAAATAATTAATTAGCTCTATTGTAAATTGTTGTTAAATGATGTTAATGTTAAAATATATTGTCAAAAATTTTGATGTCAAAATAATTTAATGTTAAAAGTTAAGTAAGGATTTTAATGGCAACATTTAATGAAATCATATCGTGGTAGTGCTTTCCCTTAGTTTTGTTATTTTGTGGTCTTTGACACGAATGCTGGCATAGCATTGTTTTTCACTGTAAACATAGCGAGCAGAAGAGTCTTTATTTTCTTTGGTTCATCAATAACGAAAGTTTTTATATAGATCGCAACTGAATGAATGCTTTGACGTTTTTAATATTTTGTTTTTTGTACTAAAATTTGCAATGTTCTGAATTTTGCAGGATTTCGCTTAAACAGTATTTTAATGGTACAAAGGATGTTGCTACAATTCAGTGGCTACAATTTATAGAATTTACAATTAACAGAACTTGAGCTTTGGTGTTCTGAAGGAATATTAAAACAAAAAATGATTTTTAATATTTTGTTTTTGTTATTTGAACTAAAATTCACAATGCCCATTTGTGGAAGGGCTAAACAAAAATTGTTAGTTAGTGGAATATTTAGAATAAAGTCCATTTTTTGTCTTGCTTGAATCTTGTCCTTTAGTTTGAAGACAAATTAAAGATAATTTTGTAGGTTTGCAGGCAGAAATTTAAAATATTTACAGCTGTTTATTTTTTAATTTGGTCTTTGACATTTAAAAATTTTATTTTTGGCAATTTTAGGACCATATTTAAGGTTAAAAGTCACTTTTAAAGTTGAAGAGCTGTACAATTTTTCAATCTTTGTCTCAAAAGCTTCAAATTAAGCTATAATTTGTATTTTAATTCTAGAGCAGAATTGAAGCAAGACAAAAAATAGACTCTTATCGAAAAAATTTCTTTTAAATTTTTGTTCTTTGTTCCAAATTTAACAATACCGTTTTTTTTCAATTTTTTCTATTAAACTTAAAGTAAAGACGATTGAATTATCAAAGAAAATAATTAACCAATTTTCCCTACTAAAATGAGTATAGAAAATTTTCTCAGTGTTTATGCATTTTTTTAATTTTTGTTATGACATTAATTAATTTGGTTATTATGCATTTGTGTGATATTCAATATCACAAAACCATCAATTTAAATTCTTCATTTAAAAAAAACAATTAAATTTCAAATATCAAGAAAAAATAAAATTCTATTCATAAAATACGAAATTAAGGAGCAAAAGATATGATAAAAATTGTATCCTTCTTATTTTGTGACCAGAATGTCATCATTCTCGTGACCATTAAAAAAAACAGATATTAAAAAATTTGTGCGATTTGGAAAAAATTGAAATTTAGAGTTCAAAGAAAAACGAATGAGAGTTTGAAAAAAATCAAACAAAATAGGAAATATAAATAAAATCTTTTTTTATGTGATACTAAAAATTTAAATTTTGGCTTTTTCTTACTATCATAAAATCCTCAAAATTGTGAGCACCTTAAAAGGTTTTTTTGGCCATTTTAAGATTTCTAATTCTAACTTGAATTTTGCATCAGTTAAAGTTACAACTTTTTATGACTAAAACTTGATACTCCTTTAGTACTGTGGTCTTCAACTTCATCATCTGTTTTTTTTGTCACAATCCAGAAAAAATTCAAAATTTATTTAATTTATTTAAAAATGATTTGACATCAAATTTTACTTAAATCTTAAAAAATCTTCGATAAAAGAAAATTTAAAACTCGGAATATTAAAAACGAAAAACAGTGTTTTATTCAAAAAACCACTTGCTGTAAAATATTAGCAAAAATAGATATAAGAAAATTTAAAGGAAAAGAGTCTCACTTTCTAATTTTCTTTTTGTGTCAATAAAAAATAATAAATTGAAAAAAAATAAAACCGAAATCGTCCACTTATGGTTGAATAATTATGATATTATATTTTCTTTTGTGTTTTTTGTGTTTATTAAATCTTTTTTTTTCTCAGAGCTATTTCAAATCTTAAAAAAAATTTAAAAAAAATTAAAAGTAGTAGTAGTAATAGTAGTAGTTTAAACTTCAACTTAGAGGTTATCTAAGCATAGCTCTTAAAAGCTGTAGCAGTCGCTTTTTTTTGTTTCGACATCCAACCATCAAGCCTTACTTTGAAACTATTAAGGTTTTTTGCATCTGCCACATCATTCGGGAGTTTGTTCCATCCATTATCGACTCTATTTGTAAAAAAGCTATATCTAAGAAGAAAATTTTTATCCGTTCACGTGTCAGACAATAGCTATTTCCCTTCAATTCATATTTTCGGCTATGCGATTTTGTGTTTAGACTGTAAAAATTTCTTTAAAAAATTCAATTTGTTCACAATTATTTATCTCTTTGTACATCTGAATTAGATCTCCTCTTAATCTTCTTGCACGCAATAAAATCTAGCTAGCTTTGACAAACGTATTGATAATCCAAATCAGGCACTTCTAGAATCAACTTTGTTGCTCTTTGTTGAACTCTCTCAAGCTCATTTATGTCTTTTTCTAAAAATGAAGATCTTGCGCTGACAGCATACTCTGACGACCTGTTCGAAACCTAACCGATTTTTTATTTCAAACCGGTTTTTTAAACCTGTTCTAGTAAAGTTAACCGGATTGCTGATACTTATTAAATTATTTTCCAGGGTCAATATTAAATCTTTAGATTTAATAAAAAGCTTCTACAGATTAATTCAAATCATTTGTTTAAAATCTTATCTAAAAAAATTAAGTTTTTCTTTTCAATATTTAAAACTTAAATATTTGATTAAATTAAATTAAAAAACAAGATTCATCTTACTTAAAACTTTTATTTGGATTTAATATTAAAAAAAAAGTTGAGTGTACACAAACCGGTCTGAAAAAAAACTGGTTTCTAAAACCAGCCCTACTCCAAATGCAGTCTAACCATTGATCAATATAAAAATTTGATAGTTTAGTTGCAAGGATACTTAAATGCTTTCTTAATTAAACCCAACATTCTATTTGCTTTAGCTGTTGCATTTCTGACTTGTATGTCCCATTTTAAATCACTCTGTATGCAAATACCCAAATCCCTTTCGCGTCTTGACTTACTCAATGATTTCAAATCAATCTTATAATCAAACTCGGGATTATTGTTGCCAATATGTACAACTTTGCATTCTTCATTCAGCTGAGTCGACCACTCTTTAGACCACTTGCACACTTTATCTATATCTGATTGTAGCCTTTAAGTCGAGTCGAAACTATAAACTGTTGATAAAAACTTTGTATCATGAGCATAAGCTTCACATTTGTTTTGGACGATTATTAACATATCATTTGTTTAAATTAGAGTTGTTTAAAAGTCCCAAATTAAAGTCCAAATCATAAAAAAAAAGTTTTTGACTCGGACTTTTGAAAAAAAAAAGTCCGGACTTGGCCTTGACTTGAGACTTGTGACTTTTAAGCAACTCTGATATAAATAATAAAAAGAAGAGGGCCTAGCACTTAACTTTGTGTGAAACTCCACTGTTAACTTTTACCCAGTTCGAGTTGGCAGCCCTTAAAACTAAAAGATAATTTTTAATAGATGAAAAAAGAGAAGTATTTCTTTTCATCAGCTAGATAATTTTTTACTGCTAATTTTATTTAACTTCTTTATTCAAAAAGTTATTTTCTGATTTTTGGTTGAAATAAAAATCGATGCATTTTCCGAATTACTATGAGCAATAATGTATAAAGATGACTTACAGGTTGATTTTGTACCGTTTGTATCCCTCTTTAGTATATTTAGTGAAACTAAATGACCATAAGTTTCCTTCAGTTGAGTCATTTGTTTTCCGTAAAGCACTTTCCATAAGATTCATAATTTTCATAGCTTTAAGGTAAAAAAAATTAGAATATAGATGAAAAAATTTTCTGATAAAAAAAAATTTTGCTGGCAAAATGAAAAATTAGCTGAATAAAGAAATGAAAAAATTGATTGCAGATAATTTATTTTTTTCTTAGGATGGAAAAACTGTGTTGGACATAGCCATGGAACACGAGAGCAAACAATGCATCGGAATACTAACGGAGCATATAAAAAAAATAAGTGAAAAAAACTCAAAAACCAACCGGACTTTGTGCGAAAACCGGTTATCGCTGTCTAGCGATGAGTCCATGCTATCACTAGACTACGACCAGTCCTATTCGAATATAAAAACGTCAACCTTTGACGAGTCTCATTTGGAATTTCAGCTGAAAGACCAAAATCTCAATAGAAAAAAATCCCTGCTGAAAAATATCGAAAACCGTCAGGACTTGGAGCAGCTGATTTCCAACATAATCGACCTTAAACTCGAGAGCAAACAACTGAACTCTTCGCCCAATATGGACACTACGATCAGGTCATCGCCATTTGTGAATCAAAGCCGCGGTCGGACACCTAAATCGAGCAGCTCCACACAAACCAAAATAACTGGCAAGCGATTTTTGTCACCAGACAAACTTCCGGCCTATTTGACACCGAAAAAAGAAACTGGCCAAAAGAGCGCACTGGTTGCGAGCGGTCCGCCGGCGCCACCGCCTCCCCCACTTCCGCCAGTGCCCACCATCGCCGAGTACAAGCCCTCGACCAGCAAAGAAACCCAAACAAGCGGCAAAATGCTAAGACTAAAAGCAGTGCAGGTCGCGCCACCAGACCTAATCCAAGAGCTGCAAAGCAAACTCAGCCAAAAATTTTCCTCTTCCAACTCGCCGAATAGATTTAAGAATTTTTTGTCAAAATTTTCCAACGAGCCCTCATCAAGTCTAAAGCCAAGTGACTTTAAGTTCAAGAAAATAGCCCGAAATTCTCCAGATCTAAAGTCGAATTCGGCCACCAATTTGACCAAGCAGAAAAGCCCCGCTCCTAAAAAGGACACCAAACTGCGACAGCGATCATCGAGCCTGGTCGATAGCCAAAAAATATACTCCAATGCTGATGTGAAGCAAAAAGTGATGCGCCAAAGAACGCAGCCCCAAGTGACCGCCAGGGTGTTTCAGCGCGGCGAAGAGAATTATTTGGTCGGCCAAGAGAACAACAGCAACACTAGCTTGATCACAAACGACTTGACCAACAAAAACTCTACTTGTTCATTCAAAACAGCCGAATATGCTCTGGACAATGAGTTTTCTCTGTGCAGAGAAATTCAGCTGGAAATGGACAGAACACAGCGCAAACAGTACTCGGCAATGGGCTATTCGGACGAGCTAATTGAGGAGCTGGTGAACAAGATGAATTTGACCAGTGGCTCCGATGTCATTGAGGCCAACATGTTCAATTGTTTCGAGGCCAAATTTGACCAGAACAATGAACTAGTTGAGCCTAGGTTAGAGTGGCGCGAGGGCAATGTAAAGTCAGCCTTCAACTATTTGCTGATCGATCCTCGCTTGAGCCAAAATTTGCCCAAAAGAGCCAAGTGTTTGAGCGACAAAGAAACATTTAGAGCGTTTGTGTCGTCCATATTTTATATTGGAAAAGGCAGCAGGGCTCGTCCGTACGCTCATCTGTATGACACTTTAAAACACTGGAAAAAGTTGAACAATTTGAGGGTGGACGGCGATGAGGCGAACAATTCGAAGATGTCGAAAAAAATGAGCCGAATCATCGAGATATGGGACGATAATAAAGGAATAGTGTCGCTGCATTGCTTTCAAAGTGTCATTCCCAGCGAGGCGTATACCAGAGAAGCGGCCATGATCGACGCTGTCGGCTTACAGCAACTTAGCAACATGAAAAAAGGAAACTACTACGGACAGGCCAAAGATTGGACTCAAGAGAAAAAAAATCAACTCGGGGTTGTGCTATTGAAGCGAGCTTGTGCGATTTTCATGGCCGAAGGTGAACGCCAAATTACTCCAATTGACATCTAGTTATTTATGTTATAGGGATTTTTGATATATTATTTTTTTTGATGTTGTTACAGAGCTTAGTGTAAAAGTTAGACTTGTATGTGCATCCTAATGGCAAATCGATTTTATTTTCAATTTTGTAATCCTTTTGACCACTATATTGGTCATTGCTCCTTTAATGATATATAAATTTTTTTTAAAAATCTTTCCAATTAATAAAACATCTCAAATTTTACTGCTCATATAAATTTAAAATTTTTTTGGAAATTTTATTCTAGTAGTAGTTCTTGCTGCGAAATCCTAACAAGTAGGAAATCTGAGCTCATCACCGCTTAAAGGCGTATGAAGCTTTAGCAGCCAATTCTGTTAAACCTATCTAATGCTACTTTGAAGCTATTAACTGTCTTAGCTTTAACCACCTCCTAAGGAAGTCTATTCCAGTGCGGAGCTACTCTGTTCGAGAAAAAAACGTGTCTAGCACTCACTGCGGCAGAAAAATCATTTCTTTTTTGTGCTGGAAAACTATCTCTTTGAACTTTTGCGCTGTTTCCTCTTAACCTCGGTATCGGTCCATTCCTGCCAACAGGATCCAGAAGTTCTCTGGTAAACGACACTTTTTCATGACCGTTAATCACTTTAAAAACCTCAATCAAATCACCTCTCACCCTTCTCACTAAGTTCTGTTAAACCAAATCTGGCAAGCCTTTCCTCGTATGAAATTTCTCTTAGTGACCAAGGAATTTTCGTTGCACGCTCTTGTGCTTTTTCTAATGCTTTTACGTCACCTTTTTTGCTCGGATTCCAAACTTGAACTGCATAGTCGAGGTGAGGTCTAACCAAAGACATATAAAGTTTCAACCAAAGAGTTTCTCTACTTAAAAATGTTCTTTTAAGAATTCCGAGTGCTTTATTTGCTTTCGCGCACGCGTTCTTTACTTGACATGTCCATTTAAGGTCTGAAGACACCATAACGCCTAGATCCTTTTCACACTCAGTGGTACACAGTTGATTTTTATCCAATCCCTCTTTTCCCGATGTTTTAATTTAAATTTTATTTTAATATCTTATTGTATCCAATACTTGTCGGACCAGACGCTTGTGTTCTTTATTTATTCCATGTTTCTTTTGCAGCATGATATTCTTCTTGGTCAGAGGTGTTGTATTTTATTGTACCATTTGCGTACACGACTGAACTTTTTGGTATAATTCTACGTGGTTAGTTCTCAGCTCTTGAAATTTCTTTGTTGAAAATTGGCATATAATCACCGACCAACATGCTACAATTAGGATTTTTGGAATCCTGACGTATTTCTCTGAGTATTTTCTCAATATCAGAGACAAGAACCGAAATTTTATATTCATACATTTTAGTTTCAAATAATTTTTAATGATAATTTTTTTTAAGTAAAAAGTAAATAAAATCAATTAGCTAGTAAGTTTAAGTTTTTGAAAGTGAGTTTTTTTATTTTATATTTCCGTTCAACGTTCAATTCGATAAAAGCCTAATAGTAGGCTTTTATGAATTGGGACATTTAAAAAAATCGGAAATCCAGAATTTCAGAGAGAAATTTGACTGAACATATTTCAGAATTTTTTCTTTTTTTTCAGAAAAAAAAAATTTTGCATGTTTTTTTTTTCAGAATTTCAGAATTTCTTAAATTCTGAAGTAAGATCAGGTAGGTTATGAAAATGAAAAATTAAATTTGATTTTGTCTTAAAAAAAATGTTGGTTCATTTGATGGAAAAAATCAACTTTTATGAGTCCGGTCCAAATGTCAACCTAAAAATTTTCCTAGTCATTGATGAATAGTGTACTTATCAAAATAAAATAATTTTTTTTGTAAAGCTTTTAATTAATGATTCAAAGGTTTTAAAGGGTCTATAGACCTGTCAAGAAAAAACAAAACTGGGTGCAAATCACATTTATCTTAGTAAAAGTTGATGTATTTTTTCGATATATTAATATTTGGCGAATATTCTTTGCATACCGCTATTTTTAATAAAAATTCCGCTATTTTAATAAGCTTACCTCTAATTTAATTATTTATTTATTTATTTATTTTATTTATTTGTTTTCTGTACCGAGCAAGAGCTCCTTCAGAATAAGTAAAAAATAAAATAAAAAAATAAAATAAAAATAAAATAAAGTTAATAAAATTAGATAAAAAAATTAGATAATAAAAAAAAAGAATCAAAATAGAGTAAATAAGCTAAAAAAATGAAAGTTGAAAAGATATAAATTGGAAAAGATTGTTACATGTGGCACATGTTTAAATAGTTCAAGTTTCAGGAAAAAAAGAAGAAATAGTAAGGTAGCAATTACACAATGGAGTTGGGTATTCAATATATCTTGATTCGAAACCTTCTTTGTATTTTTTGCATACCGCTATTTTTTCTATTAAATGATTCCACAATTTTTTGAGTTAAAAAGAATAGATAATCTGATGTTCGCCGGTGTTTCCTAAATCCAGATTGCTCCTGGATAAGGAGTGAATTTAGTTTAATTTAAGGTTTTTTTTTAATTTGCTTTAAGGACTCTACCTTCTCGAAGAGATAAATTAAAAAGTTCTATAATTTCTATTAATGAATTTCTAGGTAAGTTTTTTAACATTAGATTATGAATTTGGTCAGGTCCTGATTCCGCTTCATTTTTCAATCTTTTTAAAGCCATAATTAATTCATTTAAGCAAATTGGATCATTAAAATTAGACTGATCATAATTTCTAAAGAATTCAGAGTTAGAATTAAGTATTTCGAAATCTTTATCAAAATCTATTAAATCAGAATTAGGACTAAATATTGAAGATAAGAGTTCTTCAAAGCATTTTCCCTTTTATTCATTAGTTTTGAATTCCTTGTCATTTAAAAACAAATTTGGGATTAAATTTTATCCTTTTTTTGATGTAAATTTATTTATTTTTTTCCAGAATGGTCTACTTGTCAGTGGGTTTTTTCCCATTTTCTCAATAAAATCAATCCAATTTTGATTCCAGAATTTTTTTAAAGAGGCCTTTAACTCGAATATAAGTTGATTAAATTTTTTCTTGAGATTTTGACAGCGAGTTTTTTGAAATTTTATTCTTACTTTCCTGCGTTCTTTTATCAGAATAACAATGTTCTGGGGAAGACTGGTTTTGTAGATTTTCTGAGAATGATAAGGAATGCTTTTATGTGAAATATAAATAATTTTTTTCTGTAATTTTATCATTTAGTTGATCTATTGTGAGGGAACTTTCAGTGATATTCACTATTTGAGAAAATTTAAAATCTCGCTGAATAATTGTCAGTTTTCTTTCTTATAGTTAAACTTTTTAGCTGTAGATTTATTTTTTAATTGATAGCCCATAGAAATTGATGCTTCGATTGGGAAATGGTCATTAGTCATTTCTTGACTATTTAAGACATTGAAGTCGGTAATTTTGTCAATTAATGAAGTTGAAACTAAAAAAAGTTCAAGAATTTCAAGGTAATTCCTATTGAAAATATTGAAAGTAGGGCGCTTATCATTGATTACTGAATAGTCTAGCTCATTAATTATTCTTTCCAGCATTATTCCATTTTCATTTTCCCCTACGCAGCCTATTTGCTTTGTTCTGGCGTTAAGATCACCACCTAAAATGTAGTTTTTACATTTTTTATTAACTGTTTTAAAAAACTCAAAGTTCAGAAGCACATTGAGTGGATTATAAAGACTAAATATAAACAATTCATTATTCTTTCCTAAGTTCATTTTTATACAAAGGAGTTCGGAATTGAATTCCTCATAAGAGAAATCTTGTATTAATTTAATTCCTTCTTTAATTAAAATAGCTACTCCTCCTCCATACTTGTTGCGTGATTTTGTTATGAATTGATAATTGTGAAAATCAAGATAAATATTTGCTTCACTTAAATCTATCTTTAGTTCATTGAGCAAAACAATGTCGGGACATTTTTGAGCTAAAAAATTGGCTAAGAGATGAACCTTACTAGGTAAATGAAGACAATTCTAGTGTGTAATTACTAACCTTGTTTTATTAAGAGGTTTTGTTCTTAAAGTTTATTTATTTATCTTCTTGTTCATTCTAAATTTTCTTCAATGCTGTTTTGACTGGCAGTTTGCTGATCAATTTCGTTAGATGATTGATCTACTTGAATTGAACATTCAGTTGTTGAACTGTTTGATTCAGACTCGAAAGTATTGTCGTTTTTTTTTTTTTTTTTTTTTTATTTGTTTTCTGTACCGAGCTAGAGCTCCTTCAGAATAAGTTAAAAATTAAAAAAATAAAATAAAAATGAAATAAAATAAAAATTAAATTAAAGTTAATCAAATAAGATAAAAAAAAAAAAAAAAAGAATTAAAAAAAAGTAAATAAGCTAAATAAATGAAAATTAAGAATATATAAAATTGGAAAAGATTGTTACATGTGGCTCATGTTTAAATAGTTCAAGTTTCAGGAAAAAAAGAAGAAATAGTAAGGTAGCAATTACACAATGGAGTTGGGTAGTCAATATATCTTGATTCGAAACCTTCTTTGTATTCCTTCACCAGTCTTACAACCAATGGAATAGAATAACTCAGTCCTGCCCCAACATATCTCTCACTCAATTCAAAAAGCCGATTCGAGACTGTTAGTAATTTTAGTTTATTAAAAGCCTCATGATGTACGATGTTGGAGGGAGTATCATATTTTAACTTAAGAATAGATCTGACTGCTGTATTCTGAATTGCTTGTAGTTTTTTGATATTATTTTCTGAAAATGAATTCAAGCAAGGAAAAGAATAGTCTAAAATTGATCCGACTAAAGATTTATATAGATTTCCTAGTGTGTTCTGATTAAGACCCCATTTTTTGTTTGACAATATCTTAATAATATTTAGCCTTTTATTGCAGCGCTCTTTAATTTCATCTACCAGTATATTAAAGTTTAATTTAGAATCAAATTTAATACCAAGAAACTTGATTTCTTTTTGTCTCTCTATTCTGTTTCCATAAATTTTTAAGTTAAGATTATCACTCTCTTTTTTGTACCTAGAAAAGACTAATGAACACGACTTTTCAACCGATATCTTCATTTTCCACTTAATAAGCCATTGTTCTAATTCGTTGAGGTATTTATTGATCTTATTTTCTAGGTTCCCTTTTTTGTTATAAATGAAGAATGTAACTAGATCATCTGCAAAAAGCAGAGAGTATTCATTATTTGTTTTGTTTCTTTTAGGGATGTCATTAATGTATATACTAAATAAAAGAGGACTAATTACTGAGCCTTGAGGAACACCTGCAGTTATTTGATATTCTTCGCTCAAATGGTCATTCACATTTACCTTAAATGTCCTAGAGTCTAAAAAGGATTTTATCCAGTTAGTCAAGTAATGAGGTGGATTTATTTTAATCAATTTAAAAAGTAAACCTTCATGCCAAACCCTATCAAAGGCTTTAGAAATATCAAAAAAAAGGCCGCAAACTCTTTTTTCTATTAAATGATTCCACAATTTTTTGAATTAAGAAGAAAAGATTATCTGCTGTTCGCCGGTGTTTCCTAAATCCAGATTGCTCCTGGATAAGGAGTGAATTTTGCTCTAAAAAATTGTATAATCTTGAATATACTATGCGTTCCAGTAGCTTTCCTAAACAACTCGTTATACTTATTGGTCTATAATTTAAAGGATCTTGTAAAGAAGAGGCTTTTTTTTTTAATCATAGTAATGTAAGATGTTTTCCACGCTTTCGGGACTCTACCTTCTCGAAGAGTTAAATTAAAAAGTTCTATGATTTCTATTAACGAATTTCTAGGTAAGTTTTTTAACATTAAATTATGAATTTGGTCAGGTCCTGATGCCGCTTCATTTTTTAATCTCTTTAAAGCCATAATTAATTCATTTAAACATATTGGATCATTAAAATTAGACTGGTTATAATTCCTAAAGAAAACAGAGTTAGAATTTAGAATTTCGATATCTTTCTCAGTATCAATTAAATCAGAATTAGGACTAAATATTGACGATAAGAGTTCTCCAAAGCATTTTCCCTTTTCTTCATTAGTTTTGAATTCCCTTTCATTTAAAATCAATTTAGGAATTAAATTTGATCCTTTTTTTGTTCTAAATTTATTTATTTTTTTCCAAAAAGGTCTACTTGTCAGTGGGTTTTTTCCCATCTTCTCAATAAAATCAAACCAATTTTGATTCCAGAATTTTTTAAAGAGGCCTTTAACTCAGATGTAAGTTGATTAAATTTTTGCTTGAGCTTTTGACAGCGAGTTTTCTGGTAATTTCTTCTTACTTTCCTACGTTCTTTTATCAAATTAACAATGTTTGGCGGAAGACTCGTTTTGTAGATTTTCTGAGAAAGATATGGAATGCTTTTATGTGAAGCAGAAATAATTTTTTCTGTTATTTTATCATTTAGTTGATCTATTGTGAGGGAACTTTCTATGACATTCACTATTTGAGAATTTAAAATCTCGCTGAATAATTGCCAGTTTGCTTTCTTATAATTAAGCCTTTTAGCTGCTGATTTATTTTCTAATTGATAGCCCATAGAAATCGATGCTTCGATTGGGAAATGGTCACTAGTCATGTCTTGACTATTTAAGACACTAAAGTCGGTAAATTTGTCAATCAATGAAGATGAAACTAAAAAAGGTCAAGAATTTCAAAGTAATTCTTATTAAAAATATTGAAAGTAGGATGCTTATCATTGATTACTGAAAAGTCTAGCTCGTTGATTATTCTTTCTAATATTATCCCGTTTTCATTTTCCCCTACGCAGCCTATTTGCTTTGTTCTAGCGTTTAGATCACCACCTAAAATGTAGTTTCTACATGTTTTATTTACTGTTTTAAAAAACTCAAAGTTCAGAAGCACATTAGGTGGATTATAAAGACTAAATACAAACAGTTCATTATTCTTTCCTAAGTTCATTTTTATACAAAGGAGTTCGGAATTGAATTCCTCGTAAGAAAAATCTTGTATAAATTCGATTCCTTCTTTAATTAAAATAGCTACTCCTCCTCCGTACTTGTTGCGTGGTTTTGTTAAGAACTGATCATTTTGAAAATCAAGATAAATATTTGCCTCACTCAAATCTATCTTTAATTCATTGAGCAAAACAATGTCGGGACATTTTTGAGCTAAAAAATTGTCTAAGAGATGAACCCTACTAGGTAAATGAAGTTAATTCCAGTGTGTAATTACTAACCTTGTTTTATTAAGAGGTTTTGTTCTTAAAGTTGATTTATTTAGCTTCTTGTTCATTCTAAATTTTCTTGACTGGCAGTTTGCTGACCAATTTCGTTAGATGATTGATCTACTTGAATTGAACATTCAGTTGTTGAACTGTTTGATTCAGACTCGAAGGTACTGTCGTTTTGATTTTCTAATACAACTAATGGTTTCTTTGATTCATTTTCGGTGAGCTCTTTTTCATTTGGATCAAATTCGGAAATCTCTTGATTTGATTTTTTGTTTGGAAAAAAGCTTCAGTCTCATTCTGATCATTTGAGAGGACATTGACAGGTCTCTGACTTATTGGTAGAAGATCGTTTAAATGGCTTACCAAACTGTCTTCTAACACTGAAGTTTTGAGGTCTTGAGGACTAATTTCTGACATTACGTCATTGAGATTTGATGGCTGATATCCAGGCGTTTTTGGCATCAGATTTTCATCATTGTCTTTTAGGTCAGCTTCAATTATTGATTGGGTTTCTTCTTGGTCAATGTAAAGATCATTGTAGTCAATCTTTTTCCTCTCAAGCGACTTTAGCTTTTCAGCATTGGAGCATTTTTGTGTTAAGTGTCCTTTCTGATGACACTTTTCGCATAGTTTTTCTTTGACAGGGCATTTCGCTATGTTGTGCCCTTCTTCATCACAAAAATAGCATTTCTGCTTTTGTCCAACAATTGACACAAGACACTTTAAACCATACATTATTGTAGGGCCTGACAAGCTTCCAATAATGTTCTCAACTTCTTTTGGAAATGATATTCTTACTCTTCTGACACCATTTTTCCTCTCGGGTCTATCTTTATATTTTTCTTCGGTAATGTGTTCAATATTGAGTCCATCAATTCGAACAGCATTAAAGAAGGTTTCAAGTCTATGATTCTCGAAATCAGAGGGCAAGAAGTGAAATCGAAAAGTACAATACCTTCTGAGATCCGGGACTTTATTTGCATCTTCAAGTCTGAAATTGGTTCCATTAATATTGATTTCACGATCGAAGATTTGGGTAACATTAAAAGCAGCATTAAACTCGATTATCCATACTTTGTTTGAAGAAAAATTGTAGACAGATGTGATCGCATCATTTTCCACCTGGTTTAGTACGATATCCAGTGAACCAAATAAGACCTTATGGCTAATCGGTTTGTCTAACCTCTTCAGATTTAGCTTGACCGAATTTTTAAATATCCACCGTCGGTTTTGGTTTGTTTTGTTGAGCGACATTGCCAACACACAACTTTCAACGGTTTTTTAACACGTGATGTCGCTATTAATTAAATTTGATTTTTCAAACTTGCTAAGCCAAACGACAATTTTGAAATTTTTCACCAACAATCGTTTATAAAAAATCATCTAAATAAATAGAAACTCATCTAAAAAAATGAAAACACGTCTCAAATAATAACACCTCCCTCTAAATTAATAACACTTACCTCTAAATTAATAAGAATTACCTCTAAATTAATTAAAAATATATCTCAATTAAGATTTAAACTTATCTATTTTTATTCCGGGTTTTTAACTCTTTCAAACTTTATTCATATTTTTATTTTTTGATTTTATTTTACTTAATTTTTTATTTTTAATCTGAAGGAGCTTTAGCTCGGTACAGTTAACAAATGAATAAATAATAATTATATCTACACTTAAAATTATTAAATTATGGTAGAAAAAGAAAAAAATATTTACAGCTATTAAAAACTTTAAAAAATATATAATTAATTTAGCCAAAAATTTCCAATATTGTCATATGATAGCTACATGTGCACGAAAAAGTAAGTGTTTATCATTTTTTTTTGTATTTTTTTGTCATTTATTAAAGTTTTTTTTTCAATTAGAATAGTTAAGTTATGATTCAGTTGTTATGGATATACCAATTGCTGCTAATAGAAAAAAAGGAGCACCTCAAAAGTCTCTATTAGCATTTATGCGCCAACCAAATGAAACGACGCAACGCACAGGCTCAAAAAGTATTGAAAATGTCGATGATGAAAATCAAACAGCTTCTAGATCTTTTTCTGCAAATGCCACTGCAAATTTTTTTTGTTCTAGATGCAATTCAAAAAATAAATAAATTTTATTTTTTTTATTATGTTAAATTTTTTTATAAATTGTTTTTATTATTTTAGATAAGTTTCTATTTATTTAGATGAGTTTTTATTAAATTAGAGGTAAGCTTATTAAATTAGATTTCTTTTTACTAAAATAGCGAATTTTTTATTAAAATAGCGGTATCTTTATTAAAATTAGCGGAAAATTTCTAAAAATTAGCGGGAGGAAAGCTATGGGCCTTTATATTTGATTATCTGAAAAAGCTCCAGCAGCAATAAAAGATCAAGGTAAGCTAAAGAGGCTTTGATTATGCAAATTTTTCTTTATAAATATAATTATTTTATTTAAAGTTTCTCGCTAGAGCTATTTTCGACACGTCTTAGTAAAAAATAAACCATTAAAAAATAAGAAATAGCTGATCTTATTCATTCACTAACTGGCTAGCCAGCTACATTCAAAACTCCTAATGCTACTGCTACTTAATATGTAAAATATGAAATTTTATTAACTAAAGTTAAAAGGTAATATAAATATCGAAATCTTTGGAAATTAAAAAAATATTTTAAAATCAAAAACTATTAATTTTTCCTATATTGAGAATATTATTTTAACAAGCTGGATTTTTGTGATCTAATAAAGGTATTTCCAAAAATTTTACAATATTTTTAATAGATTTTTTTGGGAAAATTTTAAATCTATTATTTATAATAAAATAATTAACCTGTAAAATAAGTAAATCAACAAAATTAGATATGAATGAAGAACAGCATTAAGCATTATTCAGGATAAAACTAAAAAATGCTTAATGCATTATTCACCATTACTTCGCTTGAAATTAATCATTAAAAAGTTTTTTTTTAAACAAAATTTTTTATTAATTGATGAAACTAAAACAAATAATTAAGGTGAATATTATAAAAAAATTTCAAAATTCTATAAATTTCAGACACTATAAATCAAACATTCTATGAAAAAATTGAATTTAGAAAAAAACTTAATGCAAATATTTAATAAATACTTTATAATAATTTCAGATTATTTTAAATTTTTACCCTAATCTCAAAAATGGCAACTGGAAGCTCTTTTATTTTCGAAAAATATACAAAATTAGATAAGACTGAAGAACAAATTAAAAAAATAAAAGGTGGTCTACGATTCAAATCAGAAGACATTGAAAAACTCGTTATTGATAGTGGAGTATTAGATTCCAAATACACAGTTGAAATGTTCAATAGTGATTTAAGTTGAATTATCAAACTAGCTAAAAAAATTCAAATTAACATTTTTTTTTAAATAGAAAAAGTTATTCGTAAATTTTCTGCTTCAGGTAAATACCCAAAAGGAAGGTTGGCTAATTATTCGATTCTAAAAGAAAATAGTTTTAAAATAATTTTTTTTTAAAGTAAATTTGTGGAAAAAGCGGGATTTGAAGTTTTGATTCATCAAATAGCTGAAACAAAAATTTCAAATTATGAAGCAATTCTGGAAAAATTAAACTCTGCACCAGATTCATTTGCTGTGGCAAAACCAGATCAGAAAATTGATTCGATTAATTCTAAAAGTTTGAAAAATTTAGATTCTAATCTGGAAACATTTTAAATTTTAGCTTTTTAATCTTCAAGGTTAATCAACAGGCTAGTGCTCGTGCAATGAAGACCGATTAACACTTCATTAATTTAATTTTATAAAATAACTATTAATAAAAAGCTAAAAATTTATAAATTTGTTTAAAAAAAATATTTAATAAAGCAAAAAATATAATTTAATCTAAAATGAGTTATTTATATTAAATTTTTTGAATTTTTTCACAAATTCTGTAAGAATCAAATTGATATTATTAAATATACAAAGCTTGAATGTTGCAAACTTCAACATTGATCTCTTGATCACTCAGCTATTCATCAATCTTGAATACAAATATATTTAAAGGTTTTTACACCATAAGCCGTTTTTGACATTGGTTCAATCAGAATATCACTGTTATTTAAATTTTATTTTAATATCCTTGAGTCATTTTCATTTAATTTCATTTTAAGTTTTCGGGTGAATGTTGGAAAAAAAGCAAAAGATAACATTCTATCAAGAATTCTATGCTGAAAAGCAAATAATCCATACTTTTCTAGAAAATTATAAATATCATTGAAGTTGTCAACTTCAAATTTAAATTTAAATAATTTAAAAAATGAGAAATAAAGAAAAAATGAGAAATAAATGAGAAATAAACTTGCTAAAAGTGACTTTTAGCAAGTTTAATTATTGCGTCTTTTGAAAAATAACACAAAAAAGTTCAACAATAATCAAAAAAAGGCAAAGAGTGTCTTAAAAAACTGAATTTTGACAGAAGAAGTCAGGAAGAGAAGTCTACTAATACTAAACAGTTTTTTGTTTACAACGAATGAGATACTACAGAGATACTACGAATGAGATAATTGCCTAAAACTTTTATGTACCAAATTATTTAAATTAAATGCTTTTTTATTTTTAACAGTTAACAAGATTTTTATTTCATGAATTTTTTTTTTACCATAACTTAACATGGTATTTTTTTTTAATCAAAAATCATATTTTATTTTCGAAACATCAATATTTCTTTTAATATTTTCACTCACTTAAATTTTTTTGATTTTTATCAATAATCTTTCAATAACCAAAATGCAAAGTTTCAATTTATTTTTCCATATTTTGATTTATCATTAAAATGCCTTGAAAAAACTTTTTAGACTTTTAATTGAAAATTTAATTGATTGAAGCCTAGCACTAATATTTTTTAAAAAATTTAAAATTTAAAAATTAAAATAAATAAAAAAAAAAGAACAATTTAATTTTAGTAATTTTTCAACAAGTTATTCAAATTATTCCGGCTATTATTGTTTGTAAAAATAAATGGCAAATTCTAAATTTGAAAAAATATAATTTCAAAAAAAAATTATACAAAAAAAAATTACTGATGATGGACACATTATTGGCTGATTTAGACTAGCCCACTTGTCACTTTTTTTTCCAACTGGAGTTAACTTAATATTACAATTTTATTTTTAAATCGTTTTTAAATATAAAATAATTACCATGCTATTCCATAATTCAACTGCAGCTGCTTCATGACCCTTAATGCTAAAATGAAAACAATCTGGAGCAAAATAACTGTAATCAACTGATCCATCAGGCTTTAAATATATTTTAATTATCATTTAGTAAAAAAATAATTTAATCTAAAATCTTCAGATTAGACAAAAAATTTCTTATACTTTAGTGGGTGGTCTCATATTTTTCATGAATGGATGCACAACAACAGTAAAATCTTCTGATGTATCATAAACCCCTGAATAAATAAGATCTTCAGTTTGTTGCTGAATTGCTTGGGTAAATGATAAGAGAGTTGGACGGAATGAAGATGATAGGCCGCAATCACAAAATGTTCTTGAGAACTTTATATTTATTCTGAATCAAAAAAAGCTTTATCAGTAGAATTTACTTTTGCATATTTCGACAAGTCGATCCAGTTAAAATTTCAATACCACTAACATCAAGAGAAACAACCAAATTAACCAATGTTCGTGGCAAGTTTCCTTTCAAATAGTCCAATGCGGCTCGAATATTTTTCATATAATTAGCAGCAGTATATTTTGGCTTTGAAAGATTTTAGATAAAAAAATGAAAAAATTTTGATTTACATCTCTGCAGGCTTTGCATAAATCATTTCCACCTACAAACATTGTGATCAATTTCCAACCTTGGCTAAAGTTGATGCCAATTTGTTGCTTCGTTTTAATTACCAAATTTTTTGCCTGAGCCAACATCTCACTTTAGCAATTCAATCATTTTATACAAATTTTAATCATTTTAAAAAGTACAATGAAGTCTCTCCTGGTCTAGCCATATTGAATACAGCGTTGGTTGACGTCGAACTTCCAGAACCAGTCGATGCACCGTATAAATTTGGATTAAATTTTTTAATGATGTCTAAAAAAAATATTATTGAATTTATTGAAATTATTGAATGTTTAGAAATTAAAATTTTTTAATAAAAAATCGCATTTAAAAAAAATTAAATTAAATTAACTAGGTAAAGTAATTGATTGACTCAAATCTGGCTTTTCACCACCCATGCTCCACGAAACCCCTCTGCATTCTTCAATTAAACCCAAAATAGTACTTGCTTTTGCTCCGTTGGCAGCCTTTTTTTCAAAAATATCAGAAATAAAAGATAAAAATTTATATAAAAACTACAGTCAAAGAATCCCCAATAGCTCCGATATATTCGATGTCATTTGGTTTTAAAGCATGAACATTAGTAGGTCTTGGACTTGTACTGACAAATGTATTACAATAAAAAACGTCTTTTAGATTTCTTGGTTCAGCTGTGAAATTGGTCATTTTTTCATTTGTTTTCCAAGCATTTTCCATAATCAAATTGGTATAATCTTGATCGAATCCACTCGATTGAATGAAGTCTTACGGAAAATTAATTAATAATAATGGATTTAAATAGTATTTCTTACTCGAGCAATGAAAAATAATACAAATTAGGACCAAAATTTTCATTTTTTTTTGAATCACACTTGTTTGATGTTTTTAAATTTTAAATGTATTAAAATTATTTTTTGTCAAAGGTATTTATTTATAATATTTGATTAAAAGATTATTTTATTAATTACGAGTAATAAAAACAAATAGATTTTTGCTTATCATATCTCATAATCTTATTTGTCATTTTAATTTTTTAATTATATAATAAATATTTCATTTAAGTCTAATAATGTTCAATTTTATAACTTTTGGATTTAACCTTAGGTTTTAATTTTGTTTTTAAAATTTATTAAATTTAAAGCTTCATTTTAAAAATCTGAAAAAAGATAAAAAAAAAGTTTTAATTTATTGATTTAAAATAAAAACTGAATCATTTATGTATCTTTTATAATTAAAAATAATTTTAAATATATTCCTCAATTTTAAAACAAAACTCTTGTTAACAGTTTTTTTCTGTTCGAAATCATAAAAAGGATTAGGCTTCAAAGGTCGATGCCAATTGTTAACGCAGGGATTGGTATGCAATTTTGCATATTATGAAAATAATTGATTTAATTTTTAATAAAATACATATATCTTACACTTACTTTAATAAGGTTACCTTTAAAAAATGCAAAATAACCAATAATTATTTTAATGAAAAATTTTATAATTTGACTAAATAATAATAATTTACATAGATAATTTACTAAATTTGAAATCAACAAATTGCGACAATCCTGAAAATTATTAAGCACTTAATCTGCAAACACACATATGGAATGAGGAAAAGGCCTAAGCTTCCAGCAGCTATAAAAGATCAAGGTAAGCTAAAGAGGCTTTGATTATGCAAATTTTTCTTTACAGATATAATTAAAAATTTCTCGCTAAAGCTATTTTCGACAGGTCTTAGTAAAAAATAATCCATTATAAAATAAAAAGAGTTTTATTAAATGAAAATGTTCCAAAACTTTTTTGATTTTAAATTTGAAAATTCGAATTTAGGTTTTGTTTATAAAATTTCAAATGCTAAAAATAATTAAAAAAAGCATTTAATTTAAATAATTTGAACATAAAAGTTTTAGATATTAATATTAAATTTAAAATGTCAAAAATTAATAAAACCTTTAATTGATTAAATAATTCCCTGAAAATATTTTCGAATTTAACAGAATTGAAAACCTCTGCTTGCTATATCATGTTAACAATTTTGCTATGGAGAAAAAAATGAAATTTGTCGAAAAATCAGTGTGTATTTCCGCAAAAGAGTAAGCTATTACAATGCATTTTCAAATCGTTAGTTGAGCCTTTTTATCTAAGATTCTAACAATTTTTTTTCGACAGTGAACTTCCAGACTCTGGCAATAACTGATTATGAAATTCAAAAATATTAATCATGTGAAATCTAAACAAAATTTAAAATCATTATAAAAAATATAGATTATAGAAAAAAATGAAAGAAATATCTGCCAATAAATTGTTTTTTTTAATCAAATTTAAATTTAGAATTGAAAATTTAAATTTTTACAATTTTGACTACCTAGTTCAAGATTATCTAAATAGCGACATAATTTTAGTATTTAGAAAAAATAAATTTACAAATATTGATATTTTTTTATCATTAATATTTCCCTGTTAATTTATATTTTATTGCTGAATTCAGTGAAACACATTTTGTTTCATTTTGTTACATCAAAAAAATTTTAAAAAGCTCAATTTTGTGAATTTAATTTAATGAAAAAGAATTTTGTTTTTGGAAGGTCTGAAAATATTAAATAAATTTCCTATCTTTAACTTAAAAATCATGTGAAAGAAAACGAAAGCTGTTAAATATTATGAATGTGATTGTTGATGAATGCTCAGAAAAATACTTTGTGAATTTCCATGACTGTATCATTTAATTTAAATTTACTAAATTTTTCCATATTATATTCCGGAGGAGTATTAGCTCGGTGCAGAAAAATTAATACTTAAAAATGTGATGTTTTTTTAAGCCAATATTAGTCGATATTTTATCACTCGTTTTGTGCATTAATGCTTTCCAGATTATAATCAAAATTTTTTACACTTTTAGAATTATTCGAATCAATTTTCAATTTTCTAATCTGGTTTTGCCACAGAAGTTCCAAAAGAAGACGAACAAAGATTAAATATTGACATCTAAATAATTTTAGATTAAAACGATTTAATTTTTTTTTCTTAGGCCATTATTTGATAAATTAATTATTAAAGTTTAAAAAATTAAAATATTTAGATGGATGTAAACTTGGAAATTAAAATTTAAAATAATAAATCTTAACTTAGCCTGGCAAAAATACAAAAAACTAGAACTGCCAACAAGCTTAATTAAGAAAGGAAATAGACAAGCTTAAATAATTATTTTATCTTGGCCATGTTAATCCTAGGGTTAGAATTACTTTTTCTATTAGAATTAAAACAAATAAAAATGAAATTTGGAAAGCTAGATATTAAACTTGAAAATGATGCTGAATTTTTTAATTGTTTTCAATCTGATAAAGATGCCTGATTTTTAAAATTCAAAATCTATTTTTTACAATTCTTAATTTTGTTTTTTAATTTGAACTTAATTTCAAAATCAATTTTTTTAATTAAAGTTTTACTTTTATTGATTATCATTTTTGATAAAATCGAAATAATAAAAAATTTTGAAGCAAAGTCTGAAAGCATTTTTTTAAAGAGGATTAAAAATTCAAAATATTCATGATGTTGGATTTTTTTAACTTCTAATTTTAAATTTCATGAGTTCTATTTCAAAAATTACTTAAAAAAATTTAAACAACATCATTTAAAAACAATTTTTAGACTTAATTAATCTAAATAATCAAACAAAAATTATAAATAAACCTATTAAAAAAATAAAATAATAAATAATCAAACAAAATCGATCAAGAACACATGCAATTATCAACCAATCTTTCTTGTTCTGTTCTCTAGATTCCTTTTCCTTGATCCTTGATCTAAACATGGCTAATTGATTGCTAATCAAAATGAGCAAAGTTTTTGCTTGAAATGAGTCTATATGCTCGCTTGAAGATTGTGCTGATTCACTTTGATAGTTTTGCATCAATTGATTCGAATCCATTACTTCAATCTCTTCATCTTGGCTAAGCAAAAATTAAAAAAAAATTCTCAAAAATTTATTTACTTTAGAGGATTTGTATTTAAAATACGATCCAAAGTTCCATATTTAAAAGTAATTTTTCCGACATATTTTAAGAGTATGTCTTTAAGCCATGTCGGAACTTTTCGGTAGATGAATGTGTCTTTGTCAAGACTAATAATGATTGTACTTATAAATGTCGACCATGTTACCATAAACATAGAAAATCCGATCAATTGGTCAATAACTGTAAAGCTTACAGAATTTTTAGGTGTATAAGTGTCAAGCATTAATGACATGATAACCTGAGCTAGAAGTAACAGGACCCCCATGGAAGCCCTTTCTACACATGTACATGGCAGGATAAAAACACAACTACCAATTATTAAAATAAATATAATGGGCCAAATGAATAAATTCTGGTAAAATCTGGACGAACGCTTTATCTCTTGACAAAATAAAATTAAAAAAATTATAAAAAATCCAAGTTTCTAATTACCAAGAGTAAACATGGATACACTCCAGTCGTTGCTGAACCAGTCATTTTGATCCAAAGCGCCCGGAACACTTAGCTCAAATTCAGGTCTATCTTTTAAACTTATAAAATTCCATTCGTAATTCGGAATTAAATAGTCCTTTTTGACTGAACTTGTAAGCCATATTTTAACTTTGCTTTTCTGAACTACATTTCCTATCATAAAGTCACAAGTTTGAGAATCGAATGGAAAATGGTCAAAATCAAAAGCACAATGAGCATAAAGTTGGTTTATTGGGTAGGCCTTGACAGTTCCATTAGAAAACACCTGAACAATCGAAGGAAAAATTCTGTCATTTTCAGCTGCACTGTTAAATAAATGAAGATCAGGTATCCAAATTTTATCTACTGGTAGCATAATAGAATTTATGCTTTCATACAATGACGGTTCCCATTTTAAATAAACATCATTCCATATCTAAATTTTTTTTTATTTAAAAAAAAAAAACATTAATATTGTTCCAATTACCATCTCTAATTGAACATAAATTAGAATTGATTGATGATACTCAGCCTCAAATAGAATTGATAAAATTTTAACATTATAAGCGAATGTACTGGTAAACTTACCACATTGGCGATTTTTTTAAGCTCAACATTAATAAATACATCAAGTGTATCATTCCAGTTTTTAACAGGCCGTACATTTTTTGAGTAATTTTTTGTCAGATTGTGGAATAATTTATACTCCTGTGAATCAATTTCTAGAAAAATTAAGTTAAAATAGTGTTTTTTTAGAAGCGTCATTCGATTTTTACCGCTTAGAGAACTAACAAAGTAAAAATAAGTTGTCAAATGAATGAATAGATAAAATCGAAAATTTTTCAGTATAATTTTCATTGCTGATCAATATAAAAAAAAGAGTTTTAGATTTGAAATTTTTTTGTTTTACTAATTTTTAATTTCAAAATAAATCTTAAGTTATGCATTTTCATTTATTTATTATAATTTTTAAGTGAAATATAATTATTAATCATGTGATATAGATGAAATAATTAATAAATAAAAAATTTTACTGATTTTTACAGGCTGCTGTTTAAATACTATTTCTTTAAAATGATAAAAGAATTCATAAAAATTTAGGTGTCTTTTTTGGTTCCTCTTGAATAAAACAAAAGCAGTTAATTTAATTTCAATTATTCTTTTTTGAAAAAGAGATAAAAGAAGGAAATTTGTATTTTTGTCTTTTTCTTCACCGAAAATAAGAAATTTAGTGTTAGATAAAAATGATAAATTTTTCTCGGATTTTTCTGATTTGATGGTGCTTTTTCAAAGTATCGACAAAGCTTAATAATTTAATTAGTTTCTTTTATAAATATTCTTTTTTAGTTAATAATCAATTATCATAAAATGGGTATCTATATCAATTATTAGGGTGAAAATAAATATTTTTTGGGTATTTATTTTTTGTTAAAATTATTGCAAAAGAAATAAAAACTTGGTACAGAAAAATTATTTTTGAGTATAATAAAAATGATTATTGAGTAGTATAAAATTTATTATTGGGTATAAGAAAAATTCGAACACTTGAAAATAAAAATTCAAAATCCTCCATTTTTTAATTTGACCTTACTCCTAATCCAAAAGGATGGAAAACTCTTTCTTTATCAATAGTTTCTACAATTAGTTAAGGGTATTCTTTCCAAACTAGCTTGTAAGTTGCATCTGCGTGAAATGAATGAGACATCAAATAGTTATTTAATAATCTAATTGATTAGAGAAAAATAGAAAATTTAGCATCTTTATTGCTGTATCATATTTGGTGCATTTGAAACCTTTCTTTCCTATACTGTTCTCTGCATCATCGGCGTTGTCAAATGTTTGAATCTGAGTTTTTTAAAAGTCTCAAAGTAAAGTCCAAGTCCTGAATTTAAATTTTTTTTTTTAAAAAAGCCCACTTTTTTTTAATTTGTTAGATCAGACTTTAAATCAAAAAAATTACATTATAGATTTGCATTATTTGAGAATTTTTTAGCAATTTTTGCATAACAGTCTTCACAATTCTTCTTCAGTATTCAATATTTTTAGAGTTCGAACTTGGAATTTTTAAAAAAAATTTAAAAATAAAGTCTTTGGCTCGAACTTTTGAAATAAAATAGATAAAAAACTCCGGACTTGGACTTGACTTGAGACTTGTGACTTTCAAACAACTCTGGTTTTAATAATTACCCAAGTGGGGATTTTTCTTTTCTCCTTTTGAGATTCATTGACTGTTTTCTCGGTCTCAACATCGGTTTCCTCCTGACTGCTGTAATATTCTGGCGCAAGTATTTTTTTGCGTAATTTGAATATTAATTTATTTACGTAATAATTATTCTTTTCCTTGTTATGTAATAGCCCGTATAGCCGAATGGTTTGCGTGTTACTAGCCATTAATATGTGTAAGGACTTGCCGTCTAATAAAGAATATTATTAGTTAGCCAACTGATGGCCTCAACTCAAGGCAATAAATAAATAAAAAAAATGCCTCTTCGTTTTCGGAAATTCGCCGTAACGAAATATATTAAGCTTTTGAACATGCGAATTTTTCCTTTAGTTGCTTTAGGAGTATCATAGTCCAAAATGATTTTTTCATATTTTCGAAAATAAAATTAGTATCCAAAAGATTGGCAATGTTTCCCAAGGCATTCATTTCATGATTGCGAAAGAACTCATTCGGTAATTAACTTAACTATTTTAATGACACAATTTGATAAATTATGGTAGAACGGCTCCATTAAACCGGCCCTGAACTAAAATTAAGTTTTAGAGACAAATTTGAAAATGTAAAAAAATTATCGAATTAAAATATCAATACTTAATTTGAAGCAAAAATTCTAGAAATAATACACAATCATTATTTAAACTTTTAAGGACGATCAGCATTAAGTTAAATTTTTTTTGATCTGATGTATCTAAACTCCAAGTACAGATCCTTAGGAACTGAATTTTCTTTGAGAAGTAAAATCTTTAGAACAAAACATTCGGAAGCGTATTTTTATTGTGAAAGAACAAAAAGTCAATATTCTGAAGTATAATCAGAATTTATTCAAAGTTGAGTACTTATCTGATTCAGAGATTTTATTTTTACCTTGTTGCTTTTTTTATTAGTATCCCCGATCAAATTTTAAATTTTAAGGTTTAAATTTGTATTTAGCAGATAGAAAATAATTAGATTAGAATTACTTTATAAGAAATGAAAAGCAGAAAAAAAATTATTAATTTTCAAATTTTTATTTTCATAATATTATCATTCTTTATACATAGAGCCTCATGTAAATTTAAAAAATTGAGTTTTAATTCTCTATTGAAGCGAAAAAAGTCTAGTAACCATAATGTACAAACTAAATAAGTGCATTAATTTTAATATTTAAATTTATTTAATGTTTATTTTAAATTTTATTTTATTTTTCTATTTTCAAAGTTTTAATATGCAAAGTAAGAAAAGGCTCAATGAGCATCTTTTCCAATAGACTTTAAAACATTAAATTTAAGTTTTAAGGTTAATATTAATTTTAATTTAATAAATTGAATTTGAAATTTTAGAAGCAAAGTTGCAGATAAAAAAGTTATAATCAGTAAAAAAGCTCATAATAGCATTTTAGATTGCAAATATGGTTAATGAATAAATTATTTAAAAATTACGAGGCACTGCGTAATTTTTCTTTAAGCGAAAATATTCCGTAAAAGCTTCTTATAACGTTTTTAGATAATAAATCTTAGATCTATTAATATCTAGATTCTTCAAATTATTAAAACTGAAAAATTCCAGTCTTATTGAGCTTAATTCAACGTAAGAAAAGGTTCATTAAAAATAAAAGTTTCTTTCAAAAAAAAAAAAAGTGAATGGAATTTTTTATTTAATAAATTGAATGATTAAGACTCAACTTATTTAATTTAGCAATAAAAGTTAATCATTAAAAAGTGTTATAAAAGTGAGTTTATTTTTTTTTATTAAGATTTGATGGCTTAGAATTTTGAAGTTTTCATCATTTATCTCTTGATAAAAAAGCATTATTGAATCTAGAACTAAAATGATAAAAATAAAATAAGGGAGTCATTTTATGTTCAACTTTTTATGGAGTAAATTAAATTAAAAAAATTTTTATAGCTTCTTTTTCTAAGATGAGGCATGTCAGATAATAAACGTGTCTTTTTTATCAAAAAATAAAATTTATATCTCTTCTTTAAACTTGATAAAATATTTGAAATATTGAAATGCTTATTTAAACCTGTTCATTTAAAATACTCTACTTTTAGTTAAGATTAGAAAGAAAAATATTGATTGAAGCTCTACTTTACTTTAAGAGTAAAATTATCTTATTATATTGAATCCCAAACTTATCTTTTTATAAATTTATTAATTATTTAAATTAATTATTTAAATAAATTTTTTAAAATAATTTCAATAATAAAAATTTTTTAAAATCAGTTAACTCTTTTGCAACATTATTTAGACAGTATAATTATGCATAAGTTTTTTAAAATAAATTGAAGATTTTTGTCAGATATTTAAAAATAATAGTTTACTTAGTTTCCAAGTATTTCCTAAAAATATTGAAAAGTTTAAAAATTATTTATGAGTATTTAGGATCTAAAATTAAAAATAAGATAATGAGTAAAATTAAATCATAACTAAAAACAACAGATAAATGTTCATTTCTTGTACTTATTCTAACAACCTGGAAAAAAGGTCTTTTCAAGATAAACAGGCCTAAGGTTTTAATTGTCATTTAAAGAAATTTTTCAATCATGAAATTTCTCAACATTATTTAAATTAAAAATAAAAATTTAATATACAATGAAACGAATTTAACAATTAATTCGATATAAAATATTTTCGAAGTGAATTTAATCCGAATTTTTTTTAAAAGAAACACTATATAATGCTATAAAATTCTATTAAATTGCTGTGTTTTAAAATAAAACTTAAAGTCAAAAATATCTCGATCTGCAATTTATTTTTTTTACTAATAAAATTTAACTTAGAGTTTGATAAAGTTTTTTGTCAATGTTATTGCTGTTTCAAAATAGTTTCATTTTAGTCAACCAAATTCTTGATTAGTTTTTAGAAATACGATTAAATTTAGATTAATTCAGTTTATTAGTTTCAAAAATAAACATCTAATTTAATTAAATTAAATTGTTTAAGAATAGACTTGCTTTTTTTATAAGCTATTATAAATAAAAATTAAAAAAAATCCTAATCAAAATTTGATTACGGAAAGCTTCAAAAAAGCTTCAACCGAAATAGTTACTACATCACCACACTGCCACAAAGCAATTATGGGTTTAGACATTCTACTTCTTAGTAGCAGCCTGGTTCTGATACACTAAAAAAAGATATTCATATTTTAAAAAAGTTCAGATCAATATTTCGAAACTAATCATATAATAAATGACTAGAGATACTTGGACTGACTTTACTCATTGACCTCATTAAGTACTTGATCAGGCAATTTATAAAAATTAGTCCAAGAAAGGATTTTATATTGAATAGAGTTGTGGAAAACTGGAACCGGCTTCCTTCACACAGACTAACAGCAAAATCAATAAATAGCTTTAAAAAGAAACTGATCAATTTTTTTACTGTAAAAAAATTAATTAAAAAAATTTGTTAAATAAACTCCTTTAAGCTACTATAAAGTCTTCGGGCCTTTCTCTTTAGATTAACCATGTTGAAGTTGATTAATGTTATTATTAAAGGTAAAACAAACCCTCAAGATTAAATTTTCGATTTAAACTTAATATTTTAAGAAATAAAAGCAAAATTTTTGTTCATTTAAGTAAAATTATTAAACAATTATTCTAAAGAAAAAAAAATTTAATTCTGAATAAACTAACAATAAATTTGTTTTTTATTTTTTTATTTAAAAAAAATAAAAATAAGTTGTCATGGAATTGCAGGGTACTTTAACGTCAGATTCTAAAAACTTCTAAGAATGCCAATTCGAGTAAAATATAATGTGTATAGATTTTCTTTTTTTCTCCTATTGATAACAAGCATTTTTCAGCTATTTCTAATACTTAAATACAGAAGGATAATTGAAGAAAAAAATGGACACCTGAACATGAACAGACGATTTCTAAAAAAATTGAAAAAGCAGCAGTTTGAATTAAATACCAATCGCTTTTACAATCTATCCCATGTAATAATACCTTTTCATATAAAACAATACAACATCTTGGTCAGCAATATAAAAAAATGGTCTCAATATTCGCCATGCTATAGCAAAGATTTCTTCAATGAAAAATCTCCAAAGCTGATTTTTTTCGTAGGCTACACAAATGAAAAAAGCGTAAAGTACCTTCACTATAGATTAAGTGATTTGATCCCATATTTTCGCTGCTTTTCAAACAGATATGCATTAGACATTGTAAAGTATAAACTTGACGAAAAACAAGATAGACATGTTCTTGGTGCCAGACTGATGTTCGAGCATATGCTGAGTAAAAAAAATTATTTATTTAAAGATTGTTCTTATGTGTTCTATATGGAGCCAGATAGTAGGCCCATAAGATCAGGGTGGATTGATGCTTTGCAGAGAGAGATTGGATGGAGTTCTTTTTGGATGAAGGGAGCTATGTTTCGTGGGAAGTTCGAAAGCAAAATAAATAAATACCTACCTAATAAATACCACATAAATGGGAATGCAATTTATAATATTGGTGACAGAAAATTTGTCAATTTTTATTTCAAAACATTAAGACCCTACATAAAAAGACACGGAGATAGCATTACTGCTTATGATACCGACTTTTCAGAGTTTTTTTTTGATCTTAAAAACTTTGATTACGTCAAAATGATTATTCACAAATTTGCATTTATGGAAACTATTCAAAATTTATGGTTTTTAAACTACAGTGTGACAGAGGTGCGTAGAAATTTTCCTCAGACGTACATTGTTCACGGTGGAAATCCGATAGGATTTTGATAATAGTGCAAACGATGTTTTTGTTGTGATGATTTTATTGAATAAAAAATTTTTAACTTTTTTTAAATTTTTTTATTTAGTTGAATTTTCTTTTTAACTATAACTAATTTTGTTTTCAATTTTTTTTTTGTCTTATAGAGAATATTATTATATATTAATTATTATTAGTTTAGCAAGCACACTTTATTAAAATAATGCGATGTAAAAATGTTCCAAATTTTCTTAGATGATGAAATCACACATGAAAATATAAAGCACATGAAAAATAAATATAGTACCATTAACAAATGCTCAAAAAAGCTCTTAAACTTTATTATCTGCTTTTCTACTCCAGTTCAGCCCTGTAAAAAATGATACTCCTACAAAAAAAATTATGTCATTCTGAATTCGAATTTTTGAAAAAAAATATTTATAATTAAGATTTATTAAATGTGTTGATATTATCAGGAAAATGAAGAATTTAAGAGAATCGGATATAAATATAGGTGAATTTTAATTCAAAGGAAAATAACTAAAAACAAAAAAGTTTTTGAAAATTCATTAGCATTATAGATTATCATTGTATAGAGTAGTTTTTCAATTTTATTTTTTTCAGCTTATCATTTGTTTTTTTCAAAATTTTTATCTTGATTTAATTTAAAATTCAGATCTCTAGCAGAGATCAAGCAAATTTCCAAGAGTTTGAGCGGTTTTAATTTGCTGATCTAGATCTTCAGGTCCTACATTAAATTTTTTTTACTTATTTGTTAAATTTTTTTTAAAATGATGACTTTATTACCTGAGAAAACAATAAAAAAGCAGGTATATTTTTTTATCATGTAGCACAATGTTTGGATGATTTACTAAAATTAGAGTTGTTTAAAAGTCCGAAACTAAAGTCCAAGTCATTAAAAGTCCAGATTTGGACTTGACTTGAGACTTGAGCATTTACACTCAGATTTTTTACCATTTATCAATGGACGTAAATGACTCATTGTTTATGTCTGTGAGTGTACTCGGACAATGTAAAAATTGTACACCTTACACCGATGGCTTCAATCTTGAATTTCTTGTTAACTATCCGTTTCAAAGTTTTGTAAATTTTGCAAAAAAAATTTTAAATTCTTTAAAAGTTTGCTTACAAACACTGTTTAATTCTTAAAAAATTCTGCAAATTTAACAGAAATTTATTTTATGCTAACTTTAAAAAAAATTTTGAATTTAAAAAAAAATTGTAGGTGATTAGAAGACTTTTAGAATTAACAGAGAATTGTTTTTTGCTTTTCCAGATCTAATCTTCTACCTCTAGAAGAAAATCAATAAAATTTTTAACAAATTTCATATTGTCTTTTTGTAATAATTAATTTTTAATTTCACAAAACTCTGTTTTAAAATGTTCTTTTGGTTGAATGTAATGTGAAATGCCTAGTTCAATGGTGTAGTTATTAATTTTATTACTATTTATTAATTTTATTATTATAAATTAATTTTATTATTATTAATTTTATTATCATTAATTTTATTACTTAAACAAACTATCTTTGATTGTAATGTTTATTTTTTAATTTGATTTTTTTGGTTTATAGATCCATGAATGAAGTTAAAGGTTAAGAGATGATCAAGGAGTAGAATGAAAGATAAAATAAATTAAAATTTTTTTAAATACATTCAATTTGAAAATTTTAAATCTAGTATATCGTTGTTTTGGATTGGATTTAAATGTAATTATTATTATAAAATATACATGAAATGTCTATTTGTTGTGGTATTCCAGAGTACATTTGTGAAAAAACTAAGAACCTTATGAGCTAAAACGGATTTTCCAAACAGGACTTAATATAGTTCTTTTATCTGTTGGTCATTTGGAAAGAGATTTTTAAAATAAAAGATTTAGTTCAAATTTAAGAAATATAATTATTGTATTAAATCTTTACTCAAAATCTAAAACTTTAATACATTGATATAAAAATAAAAATTTCATTTATTTAAGTATCTATATATTAATTTTTTATTAAAAAAATTTAAAATCTCAGATTTTCAAAATTAAAAAAATTTTCAAGATTTAGCGATTATATTCTCCTCTTTAAGGGTATTTAATTTTTAATTTGATTTGACATTCAATCATTTTTGATACAATAAATAAAATTTTTAAAATTTGTTATAGCTTATAAAATTTATCAATTGCTTAATTAATTCGTAATTATTCGTAATTTAATTTAGCCAATTTTTTAATTTATTTTTATTAGTAAATCTTTTTTAAATGATTAATACATGAATAGCTTATAAAGGAATCAATTTCATTTAAAAATATAAATACTGCATTTACTGTCTTTCAGAAAGAAATTAATATTAGATAAATTCATTTTTGTGATAACCAATCTCAAATCCAATAAAAATGTACTGGTGAAACATGAGGGAATTAGAGAAAGGATCTAAAAGTGAAGAAGAGACAGTAAAAAGTGTATTCATCTATGATTGACAAAAAATATTCAATATAAATTTAATTTATTACCTTAAATTGAAGAACTTCCCAGTCTTCCTTGGAATTAAATTTGACCAAAGTCTTTGTTTCAATTCCCAGGTTGAATTCATTCGTTCTAGATGCCATGATCGCGTGAATTTAATCAAAATTTTGTCACACAGATCGTGGAAATTAAGTAAAAAAACCTTAAATGGAATCTATAATGCCCTTATTGGGTCCATTATAGACTATAGTTTTTTTCATCCTATCCCGTGTATCCCAGACAAACATTCAAAAACTGCAAGTAATTCAAAATACATGTTTTAAGTCAATCTATTACTTACCATTTGACACACCGTCTATTCAACTTTCTGGCCTTCTCGAGGAACAAAAGGTAGATAGATTGAATCAAGACTCAGAATTCTGCTTGAAAAGTACATAAAAAAAAGTTTAATATATAAAAACACACTCATTATTTCACTCATACAGGATGATATTGATGTTTTTGTTGAAAGCTCAAGAAGTTCTGAACTTAAAACTTTACTTTGTAAAGTCTCAAATGAGCTCTTCCAATGGACAACAGTTTTTCTGTAACATTTCTAATTTCTCTTTCAAATTCTAAATAATTCAATTAATTTAATATTACTTTTTTGTGGATACTTCTTTAAATTTTAAATGCCAATGGCAAAAGGAATTTTATTACTCAAAGCCACATATTTTAAATATTAAATAAACTATTAAAAAAAAATAAATAAATTGAAGAAGTCATTGTTTAAAAGCAACACTTATTTAATTATTTATTTTGGTAAATGAGGGGTACAATTATTTTTTTTAATTTTAAGAAAAAAAATTATCGAGATATTTTAATTAAAAATTTAATTCCACTTAAATTTACGTTAATTCATGAAAAATCCCAAATGTGTGTAAGCAATGCTAAATTCTTATTTATTTATTTTTTAAATATTAATTTTTTTATTTCTTTATTTTTTGATAAAATTAAACGGATAAAAAAAAATAGAACATTAAAATCGTTATTTCTAATAACAGATTTCATTATAAATTGATTATCATCTTGCCTTGGATTAAATTTACTCATCAAAATTCCTAAATAAAATGTCTTTATTTCTATTATTTTTTTTCAATAATTCAAAAATAATGAACCTAATTTCAGATATTGCCTTCAAATTTTCATGTAACAGGAACCAATCTTGGGCAAAATTAGAAATATTTTTAAAAATACAATTTTAATTTTAGATATTTTCTGATTTTCTTTCAGTTAGAGTGCTATTAATATTACTTAAATATTGATTTTAGATATCATTAGCCAGTAAATTAGATGGTCTTTTTTTATAAAAAACGTCATTCCTCTTAAGAAAGGATTCTTGAGGAAATGAAAATGAAAACATAAACCAGAAGCATAGCAGAACACAAGAATTCTTACAAATTTCATATCCTAATGAGCTAATAAATTAGCTTTTTTATCGAAAATCTTGAATCTTGACTTCCGCAATCAAAAAAAGTTGTTTTGATAATTGCTGCAAAAATTCGAAATAATTTAATTTTAATGAATAAAATAATTTCTTGTTTTTGTGATCATTTAAGAAAACAACTCAGTCTAAGTAAAACAGAATTTTTTTTAATTCAGAACGCAATTTTTAATAATAATTATTCAACATATGTTTTATTGATATTTAGTCTGAGATCTTATCTTTAAGCCATTTTTTTCAAATTCAAGCAAGTTTTAGTTCTAACTAAACGATCTTTTTTATCACTTTGATATTTTTTTGTTTATTCAAGTGCTTTTGACTTAATTTACAAGAAAATTAAATATTTAGTATAGGTAGAACCTTAATAATGATTAAAATTTTCTAAGTGAACATAAATTTCAATAGCTTTTAGAAATTTATTAAACAAAAATAACAATTTTTTAATTAATTTAATTATTTAATAGTTGAAAAGACTCTCAAGGTATTAAATTAGCTTTATTGAGTGCTCAGTCTTTTGAGAAATTTTCGACAAAAAATAGCAGCTCTATTGAGATTTTACTAATTGTTTGTTTGGCCAAAGTAGTCTGTTCCTTTTAAAAAATTTATTGGTAGACATTATTAGAGATAAGAGAGAAAAAATGATGGGAAGGCTACCAAGAAAGAGTAGATTTAAAAAAAATATCTTGATAAGCAAAAATAATTAAAATAAATCAAATTTTGTATATTCACAAAATCGCGATTTGACCGAATTATAAAAAGCTCTATTTTTGGCAAAAGTTTATCTAGGCAAACACTATTTTTTACTCGAGATGAGAGGGAAAAATTGGATAAAATTTCGCGCTAAATATTAATGTTAGGATACGCTCTGCTAAATTCAAAAGGCGGAAATAATTGTTTTTAATCAAGTAATTAGGAAAATGTGTGTAGCAAGTACGATTTTTAATCTTTGAATGAAATGGTTTTGCCAAGTAAAAATTGTAATTGCTAGCTAAATATTTGGTTTATCGATTTGTGTTCAGAAATTCGATTAAAATAACTTCAGAGCTAAACAAAAAAATCATTAAAAAGATAATTTATATTTTTTTTATTTAATGTGATTTAAAAAAAAAGAAAAAGTGATGAATAATTTGCTAATTATTTCAAAGTTACTTATTTAAATTGAAAATCGTTTGTTCAGCTCAATTGATGTGAATCCATAAATCGTGTTTTGATCATATTTTTTGTTTTTATATCAACACAATAGAAACCATTTCTCCTAATGATAGTTGATAATTTTTTTAATTAAACTCAGTTTTAAACGAGGTTTTCTCATAAATATTTGAATTTTTTTTCAATTTTTAATTTATGGAAAAAATGTCAAAATGATTAGTGATCTTTTTTTGGCTTAAAATCACTCTAAACTTAAGTTCAGCTTGGATAAGTGGATTGGAGTAGTATTGTGGCACATATTGAAGCCTAATTAAAAATCAGCAAGATTTAGCCTTTACGATTTAATTTTAGAAAAAATTTTAAAGACGAATTTAATCTCAAAATATTAAGAGATTTTTCATGACGAATTTTACCACAAAACTTAATTTGCTTTAACAATATTACATTATCAAGCGGATAGCTAGTCTTTCCTTGGTAACAGTTGATTCAAATTTGTTTTTTTTAATGCTAGCCAAAATTTTATTGTACCATGGAAACTCCAAAGTCAAATTTTTTTATTCAAGTTTTATTTTTAAGATAAAATTTACAATTTTTATCACAATGCTAAGTGAATAGACTCTTAAATTTTTGAAATATTTTTCTCGATGAAAATTTTTCAAATTATCAAAAAAGCTTACTAGAGTTTAATTTAGGCTCATTTTTTGAACAAAATCTATTTAGCTAAGACTAAAAAGAATTCTATTTTTCTTGTTAAGTTCTCAAATTATCGAATTTTTATAATTGCTTTTATTTTTACTCCGAAAAATCCAGGTTCCTAAGAATTCGATCAATATCGAATAAACATTTCTTGGTGACGGCTCACATTGAAAGCAAAAGCAAATGTATTTCAAATGGTGTGCTCATTTCTAGACAAAAATATGGGACTGAATTTCAGAATATTAAATTAGAAAAAAAAGATTTTTTTTTCGAAATAATTCACAACAAATTGCCTTGAGTTGAATCAACTGGAGGCGAGTTGGATATAATTATTTAGAATTTTTGATTATTATTATCAGGTGTCAAAAAAAAATATTCAAAAATAAGTCTCGCAAGAATGACGTATATATGGATTTTTAGATATCGTATATGACGTATTACCCATTCCTACACAGCTTCCTTCTAGATTAAATGAAATTAGTTCGCAATTGTCTTTTTTTAATAATTTCTCTTTAAAGATTTATGACAAAAAGATGAAAAATAAATAAATTCTTTTAATAGAAAGAATTTTTTTTAAAAAAGGGTCAATTAAATAATGAAAATTTAAAATAATAAGGATTTAAATAAAAATGCAATACAAGAAGAAGAGATTTTCAATCGAATGAAGGTAAATGCTGCGAGTTGACTGCCTCATAGATGGGATAGTTATGCTAATAACATTTTAATTGGGGAAATATTCCAAGGATCAATTTTAGCTCTTTATCATAAAATATTTTAAAACTAGCTGTTTAAGATTTCATAATTTTACATTACGGTGAAGAATACTTAAAATTAAAATATTCTTTTCTCATAAAAATCAATTATCTTCTTTTATTTATTATTGAAAATTCCAAGGCCTGAAAAATTAATTTTTGATCAAAGTAACGCTAAAAAACTTTTACCATTTTAATTTAAAAAAAAATTCCTACTGAATCGTTCGATCCAGGTTTTCTTGAGTTCTAGAGAGTAAAATTTTTTGTTGTGTTTTTTAAGTAAGACTTTTTTATAATTTCCAAATTTTGGTTACCTTAATAACCATTTTTAAATTAAAAAGGTACCGTTAACTAAATAACTCATATGATAATTATCGAAGACTTAAATTTTTTTATTTGTAAGCTAAAGTGGGAGAGAAATTATTTTAATTTTTTAAAGAATTTTTTTAAAATAAAATCAAAATGAAAAAAACCGGGATCAACTGATTCCGGAGACTTTTTCAGCAACAAAATTAAATGCAGAGTAGACTAAGTATTGTACATAGAATGTTTAGGGCGGCATTATTTGCCTATTAAATTATTTTTTTATTAAAATATCTTTTTAACAGGTGCGAAAGGTTCTGAAAGTAATTTGCCAATTTTAAGTTTGATTCTCTGTATCAATTACAGAAAATACATAACCGGAAGGATATTTCCAGAGTGGAGACCAAGTTAAGCTAGGTTTAAATTTAAATTCTATAAGAATTATAATTTATTGACGCAACATTAACAAAATATGCTCATGAAAAAATTATACATGAATTTTTCAAAACTTAAATGTCGTCAAATCCTGCTATTTCAGATGTGTAGGTGTTAGTATAAATGAAAAAAAAGAGAACTAATTATAATTGCTTTAAGTTAAATGGGGATTTATTTCTCCATTTTTACTTGCTAAGTTTGGCTGAACAAAATTTTAATATACTTAACTAATAATTAAATTTCGACATGACGCAAACAAAATCTGAGAATTTTTTTTTAACTAAAAAAGGCGTTTATCAGAAATATTGAATATCCTATTGGAATAAAATAAATTATCTTCATAGGTTTATGTCGCACTCAACATGTTGAGAATCAAAATATTCAATTTTTTTTCTCACTTGACATTTTAGTTACTTTTGCGGAAATGCATGTTTAAGGTAATTGGAATTTTGACTTAAGAGGCGACTTACCAAATTTATGCATTCTTTTAGCAAAGTTTGTTTTGATTTTAATTAAATTTTAGCAATTTTAGAATAGACCCGAATCCTTTAGTTGCTATTTTTCGCTTCAAGTGGCATATCTTTAATTACAAAAATAAACATGCCTTTCTCCAGAGCCCCTAGCTCTCACTCCATTATGGGATATGCTGCTCATTACTCATTGAGTCTACATCTACATTTTTATGTGCCAAAGATTTTCAATGAAATTAATAATAGATTAGGTGAATGTTTAATTAGAAAGATAAGGTGAAGCAAAAAGCATCAGAAAGAAATTTTCCTATAAATATGCATGGATTCAAAATCGATCGAAATTCCGTTTCAAGATATGACATTTTTTAACTAATAATTAAATCATTAATTCCTGAATGCAAAATTCTCTAAAGATTGCTCCATCACTCATTCTTCATTTTACATCTTCCTAATTCTCGCATGATTTTTTAACTCTTCCATGCTCAAACAAAACTTAAAATTTATTCTAATAGTTTTTTTTTTACCTGAAATCAAATCAACAGTACTTCTATGAGTAATATTTAGACTAGACTGTAGTTAGTTAAAAAAATTTAGGTATTTTTTTTAATTTCAAAAATAGATGTTATGTTATTTAGAATTTTTTTTAAATTGATTTTTTGACAAAATAAAGTTTATGACCAAAATTTAATGATCATCAGCCAAAAATATAGCTTAAAAAAAGGTTTTAATTATTTTTGATTGGAAAATTTTTTTGTAAGCAGAATTAGGTATAACACTTGGTAATGGTAAAACACGGTTTGTTTAACATGAAAATGTGTCCGTGCTTTTAAATAATTAGAAATTGATTAGAACCTTTATTTATTAGCAATTTTTGATTGTGATCTTTAAAATATGATCATAAACTTCTAATTAATTGACAAAATTTTAATTTGATTTTGAAAAAAAAAGAATTTTTTTTCTCTCTTTGAATAAAATCTACATCAATTGATTTTTTTATATTTCGTAATTCGAATGCATTCAAATAAATTATGATTATTCTTGCAATTGAGAGAAATGTCAAAAAAATTTCTTTTCAAAGATTAGAAAAAGAATACTTTTGATTATTTTAAATATTGTTTCAAAAATAAAAAAAATTTCTGTCAGTTCATAGAAGAAATAAATTGAATTGAGCTTAAGATTCAAATTCAAATTGGTTATCTTCCAATTAGAAAAAAAAGTCTTAGCACATTTTTTTCTCATAAAAGATTATTTATTTTTAGAAATACAAACTATTTTAAAACAGGTTTCACTTTCAAGTCAACAGTGTGGGGCGAACACGGATTACGACGCAGGTATTTACATGCGGATTTTTCGATCCAAAATTAAGTTTGGCAACTAAGCTAGAGACCTGGATGGATCTAGGTGTGCCGCTATAAATTAATCCTCCAAAAAAATATATCTTTTTGAAAAAAAATCAGCACCAGGAGTTCATCATTTTTATCTATGCATAATTTTAATTAAACATTTAAAATTATTTTTGAAACAATATTCTTAGCCACATTAAACTTTTCTCGTAATCATGTGTTCAAATTCAGAGCCAACAATTAGAAACTTGATATTAAGAGAAAGAGAGAGAGAGAAAGAGAGAAAGTGTGTGTGTGTGTGTGCCTGTGGAAAAAGCAAGAGACTTAAAAGTCTAGTTTATTCGCCCATATGCATGTATACCCAGGACATATTTAATTTGGTTTAAATTGGCTTAAAAGTGACTACCAAAAGCATGATAGAGAAATAAACACTAGCAAAACGCCTTATTTGTTTCATCCAAACTTAGTGCAATTTTCTTTCTTTTTTCTTACATATTTACTTAAAACTTATTGCGTATTAATTTTCAATGCAAAATTTAACAAATTTTTCAAAAAAGTTTTAAAATTAAGACTAATGTTAAACCAATTTAAGTTGGTCGCTTTTGTGTATGAAGTCAAAATGTTTTAAAGCTTGGTTTATGCTTGAAAAATTTTTTTTTTCTCCTCAAACCAAAGGTGCTGTAGATTGGCACCTTGATTTGATTTTAATTTTAGACAAGAGCAATTTTTTATTCACACCCGGTCGATTCGGGGTTCGATGGGTTCAGTTCAGGTTTTAAAATTTAAGAAAAGTGGTGAACATTGGAGAAAATAAAAGAGTTATAAAAAGTTTGGTCAAAAATTTGCTCCCATTTATTTTATCTAATCTATTATATCACAATTTTTGAGTTGCATAACAATGATACATGAAAAATTCACTAGTTAACCTGTTTAGGCCTGACTATAGAAAATGTGCAAGATCTTTGGGGAAAAAATGGCAAATATTTGCTCTACAGTAATCCAATATTTATTGACTAGGCTTTTGAATTAAAGGGATTCGATTTTAAAGCCATCGTTTGACAGTGATAAAAGCGGGTTCAAAATTCGCTGCACACCTTTAGCTAAAGAGCTTTCAAAGTCCTTAGCTTATGCAATCACTCTCGTTGCCAATTTATCCTAATTTCTCAATGACATGCAATCTAAAAATTTAATAAAATTAGAAAAAAAACTTTTCTTTTTAAATTTATTTTATTTTAATTTTAGATAAGATGATCAAAAATAATGGTGATCAAGAATCTAGCCTGACCGAGAGCCTGTCAAGTGAGTGTGCGATTGATCCTCGCTACGGTGTGCTCAATTGGGACCAAGTGAACAAGCTGGACACATTGCTCAGTGAAACCATACCGATTCACGGTAGAGGAAACTATCCGACCCTCCAAGTCAAACTAAAAGACTTCATTCGCACATTGAACAAAAATTTGCTTGACAAACGCATCAACCTTAAGGACATTCGGATAAACGGTGGCGTGGCCAGCTTTGTTCTTGCCCAAGACAATCTGTTCGAGTATTCGGACATAGACATCATATTCACATGCGATTTGCTTAATTTGGTCGGCGAGACCGACAGCCATCTAAGTCCGGACCTGAGGTTCTCAAACATTTGTGATCTAATTAAGGAAACTGTTTTTGACTGCCTGAACGAGTACATACCTGCGGGCGACTGTTCGGCCTACAAAGATAAGCTCACTTGGATGAATCTGAAGGAGGCCTATGTGAAAAAAATGGTCAAGGTGTATGAGCCGAATTCGGCGTGTGTGTCCAGTCAAAATTGTGAGGAGTCACGCGAATCTTGCCAATCGCTGTCTCGCTGGTCCCTAATATCGCTGTTCAACAACCAAGGCCAAAACATAGAGCTCAAGTTTGTGGACAAAATGAAGCGCCAATTCCAGTTTAGTGTAGACGCATTTCAGATACACTTGAATTCGTTGCTGAAGTACTACGATTGCCAAGACTGTGTTGCCGAGTGCTCGGGTGCATCCATGAGCCAAAATGTGTTTCCGAGTGTGCGCGCCGAGTCCTTGTACGGCAATTTTGCCCAAGCCAAGCACCATCTAGACCACAAGTTAATAGCCACCAGGCGGCCCGAGGAAATAGTCGGCGGGGGTCTTCTCAAATACTGCAATTTGCTCATCCGCGGCTTCAAGCCAGAGTGCGAAACAAGCAAAATGAACTCGCTGGAAAAGTACATGTGCTCAAGGTTTTTCATTGACTTTAGTGACATCAAGGAACAAGAGCACAAGTTGAGCTCTTATCTGGACTCCCATTTTCAGAACGATTCCAAAATGTGCATTGTCTATCTGAAACAACTCTTTCAAGTGGTGAACACGAGCACTGTTTGTCTGATGGGCCACGAGCGAAAGCAAACCCTGAATCTCATCGAACAATTGGAGAAGAAATTCAGCAACGCCGAGTTCTATTTGGATGAAGATGATGGCAGGTTGTTTAGCAGCAGCAGCTCGGAGGTGGACTCGACAGAGGGCTGTGCCAGACATGGACCCAACAGGACCAGAAACAAAGGCCTCAATGACAACAATCAAGGCAAAAAGAGTTTCAATCAAAATAGGAAAAATTACCAGCAAGCTCAGGACAACAGACGCGCCTATGCCCATGAGTGCCAGAATTTTTTCTACAACCCTTACGGTTTTTATCCGGCACACTTTTCTTTTAGCTACATGCCCGATGTGGTCCGAGTGGAGCTCGAAGATGACGAGTCATTCAACAAACTCACTGCTTCATCTTCGACCATTTCTTCTTCTCTCTCTTCTGCTTCTACTTCCGCGTCTCCATCACCGCCACCCTATCAGCCCTACCTGATACCCATACCTGTTGCCGAGGACAAAAAGCTGACCAGCTCGAGCTCTGTTTGCTCGTTCAGCTCCACATCGTCGTCTTCATCAATAGTTTCGTCGCTGGACCCTTCACCGTCGCCATCGCCACCCCTGATCAATTACCAAGACGAGAATGAAAATGAAAAATCGAACGAAAAAAAAACCAAAAACAAATCACAACAGTCGCGTACCCTTTGTTGTAAATTGTCAGCCTCGTCTAATACAACGCCCTTTATAGAAGTGTTCGAGAATTTTTTTTGTCCGCCAGTGCTGCCTATTTACTACGACTCGGTGTATATAAATCAGCATCAGCAAGCGCCCGTGACCAAACATCACTTCTATTCAGCGCCAAATATTATAACTCGAGTCATGCCATCTAATTACTGATCAATTTATTTTTCAAAAGTTTTTAGTCCTTATTTTTTTTTTGGGAAACAAAGCAAAAAACTTTTTTAAAACAATTATCTGATATTTTTTTCTACTTCTTTTAATGTTAATTGTATATTTTTCTTTTTACTTTTTTTTGGCAAAAGTGAATCTTCCAAGGTAGAGAAAAAACTTAAAAATTTTATAATTTTTATTCAAAAAATGTAAAATAAAGCAAAAAAAAATTCTAAGCAAAAAAAAGAGTTCTTAAAGCAATAATTTGGAAGTATTTTGAGTTATAAGCGAGTGATAGTGATTAGACATGACTTGATGATGCAGGTGAAGAAGCGAAGCATTTTTAGTGATGGCACAAAATTCAAACAAACAAAACCAAAAATTTAACTTATAATGTTTTCCAAAGCCAAAGACTGGTTTTTACATGAATTTTGTATTTTTTTTATTCATTTTTATTTTTATTTATTCTTAAAACTGTTTGTCTATCAAACCATTTTTGTTATCATATCAAGGCAGCGTTGAGTTCGAAAAAAGCTAGGAATGAAATTTTTTTTCGAGTGTTTTTTTTTTCAAAAAAAAAATAGTAAAAGCAAAACTTGTGATAAAAAATTGATATACTGTTAGATGTATAGATTTTTAGTGATGATTTAAGTTGATGCTTTTCGGTGTTCCTAGCTTATTTCGTATAATGATTAATAATTGTCTTTTTTAAGACTTTTTACGGCTGGTTTGAAATTTGGCCAAGCAAAACATTTTATCTCATTCTTAACTTAAATTGTAAATACTTTTTAGAGCACTTTTCTATTATTTGTTCTCAAACAAAAAAAAAAGCTAAAGCACACAAAATAAAACAAAAAACATTAGACTTGACTTTTTTTAATTTGACTATAAAGAAATTTTAATTTTTTTAAAAACTTAATAAAAAAATTAATAATAAAGTCTTAGATATATTTTGAATTTTTTACTTTTGCCCTCAAAATTTAATGGAAATTGTCTTCAAATTTAATTCGAAATAAAAGCTAAAATTCTAATAGAGATTATAAAGTTTAAATAATTCATTAAGATTTGCTGATAAATTATCTTTTCCCATAAATAGAAAAATGTGATGATCTATTTTTAAATAAAATTCACATGATCATCTTATAGAAAAATATAAACCACAAAACTTTACTTCTCCAATAAGCAACGTTAATTGCTCCAACAAAACTGGTTATTTCAATCATTACTTGTCACAGATCCCTCTTTTGACTCAGTTTTATTTAGCAGCTGATTTCTTAGTTAATTCTATTGATCTATTGTATTAAAAAATAAGTCTAATAAAATTAAATATTAAATTCTTAATTAAGTTGAAATCAAACTTCGACTATTCTAAATTTTGCGCGGAGGAATCAAGTTTTTTTATGAATAGCCTGTTCCTTTAAGTTAGTTGGATATTTATACTACTTTTTTAAATTAATAGATAGTCTATTATAATTCTAAAATTGAAAAAAAGAAATGAAAATCTATCTAAATTTAGTACAAAAAATTTGTATTCTAGAAAAAAATCTAAAATTTCCTTAATTATAATATTCTTTTCCATTTATTTCTTTCATATTCCTTTTTGAAACGTGTTCCATAAATCATCTCCTCTATTAAGTTTGCACTGTAATTATGACTTACTATAGCTTTTTAATTTTCTTGACATTTAAATACTTTTAAATTTAAATAGTACTAAATCATTTTATTAAATTAATTTTCATTTTCACTTTTTCTCCTCTCAATTAAAAACTTAATGGTTTTTTTACCGTTCTCATAAATCAAATTTCTCAGTTCAGCGATCAGTTTTCCAGCTCTTTGCTGCTTTATTATAATAAAACAACAATCTACCAAAATGGTAAACTCTAATAAAGGGGGAATAAAAATGATGCTATTTCTTTTTTTCAATTTAAAATTTGAAAAAAATCACCTCAAAATACATCACCTCTTCAGGTTATTGACTTTTTTTGCTTTAAAACGAGTTATTTAAATCTGTTTAATAATTATTCAAATTTATTTAAAAAAAAATAAAAAATCAATAGAATAAGTATGCAGTATCGATTTGCTATGATAATTTTTTCTTCGTAATTTCGTGAAATAGCGTAGTCAATTTACGAAAAATTACAGGTTTCTGCAGGTTCCAAAAAAGATCTGAATTCATCGTTGTTTTAAGAAGCTATGAATTTTTTTTAGAAATTAAACTAAAGAAAAAGTTCCATAATAACCTCATCGCATTTTATCAAAAGAAAGAAAGACAATCATGTCTACATTCCTTTTAAAAGTAATTTTAAAAGTTTTTAGAATTTTTTAAAATTTTTTATTTGAAATTCTTGAAAAAATTGGAAATTAAAATTTTCAAAAAAATTAATAATGTAATTATTCAAAAAAAATCTAAAATATAGCCATCTGTAATTTTTCGTAAATTAGCAAAAATAAAAAACATTGTTTATCGTTGAAGGCCCTCTTATTCGAAGAATTTTAGCCCAAAGGCAAAAAATAAGTAAATTTTAAAATTTAAATTTAATAAAAATTTAAGAATGATAATAAAGTTTGATAGAAATTAGAGTGTTATTTGGATATTTTCATTAAATTTCTCAATTCACATTTACATTTTTTATTAGCAGTAATATTTCAATAAATTATAAAGATATTTTAAGATCTAAATCGATCCAAAAAGTAAAAAGAAAAAATTCAAAATTTTCTTGTCTAATATTTCTATCAAATTTTATCATTTTTCTTGCAGAAATATTATAACTCGAGTCATGCCATCTAATTACTGATCAATTTATTTTTCAAAATTCAATTAATTTAAAATTATAAAAATTCAATAAAAAAAAATTATTTATGCATTTTTGCGGTGTGTTGCTTTACACCACGCTCATTTTACATTAATTTCCCCGCACTCCCGACAAGCTATTGGGTTTTTATGTTTGCTAAGAACTTTTTTTACAGCAGACGGTGTCGCTTCAGAAGCAATTGGAGCTTCTAATGCAATTTTTGAAAACTTTTGTAATTTTTTTTGTTGGATTTATACTAAGCTTGCAAATGGCTGCACTTACCTCTTCAAAATCTGATTCACAATTTTCTTCATGATTTTATTATATTTGCAATTATTTTATTATATTTACAATTTAATTTTATTTAGCTTAAAAGAAATTTATGTGACCAATTGCAAAATATTCGTGACTAAATGTTTATTTAGGTGACCAGGTTAAATTATTTATAAACATTTTACCAAATAAATAATATTTCCTGGTCACATATTAGGTGACCAAATGATCACATAACAGGCAAGATCAGAATATATTTAATTATTATTATTATTAATTAATCTGTGACGAGTTAAATACTCGCGGAGCCAGGTACATCATGTACCGAGCTATGACAGATAAGTTCGAAATTCGGCACATAAAGAATTTTTAAGTCTCAGTTTATCGTATTGATTTTTGAATGAATTGATTGTTCGTGCATCCGTATCACTTGGTAATTCATTCCAAGAAGTTGCAGTTCGATTGGAAAAAAAATTGTGCCTAGCAGAACAGTTTTTGACTAGTTGTCGATAGAGTTTTTGTCCCGACCTTGTTGATCCTGCAGGGCTAGTTGAGTTAGAAGTTAGTGTATAACAAATCGGATGATACCATATGATGCGGTTAAAATTATTTTTAAACTTGTAAAGTTGTATCAAGTCACCTCTTTTTCTCCTCTCTTCGAGAGTTGTTAGTTTTAATATTTCCAAACGCTCTTTAAAACTTTTATTTCTTAATTGTGGAATGCTTTTTGTTGCTCTCCGTTGAACCTTTTCTAATGTTCCAAAAAACATTTTTAATTTTTAAATTAAACTTAATATATTTTGTAAAATAAATTTTCTTAGCTACTATATTCTCTCTTTCGTTTATGCTGCACCACAAACTAAGACACGCATTTGGACCATGTACTAAAGAGAATCTCGCCCATACTAAAAAAATTTATGATTAAATGGTCTAATAGTATTATAACAGGTTTAGGGCCGTATCAAACTCTGAAATACTTAATTAAATGCGTCATCAATTCATTGATTTTATTTAGTTTTAGTGGTGCAGCATAAACGAAAGACAGATTTCGATACTAATCATGATAGATTTTCTCTGGTTAAATTAATTTTATATGTCTAAATTTTTATTCTAAATACCAAAATGCTAGTATAGTGATAAAAATGCGCACTAATGATAAAATTAATAACAAAAGCTAATAAAAATGATCGTTAAAATATTTATTTATTATTTTAAGTTATTCATATTAGTGCCTGATGAACGATGTACAAATAAGAAATAAAAATAAAGTTAATAAAAAACTAGATAATAGTTGATCCAAATTAATTAAAATAAAAGATCAAAAATTTCTTAATTACAACTTTTCATTTAGTATTGTTATGTCTATTTAATCTTTTTTAAAATAATGTATGATAGCTTGGGTTAATCTTTTATTTGATTTCGATTCTTTTTTTTGGGCAAAAATCATTTAAATGAAAAAATATCAATTCATTTAATTGTAATGAAAGAAAATAATTAATTTTTATCAAGAGAAGAAATAACCAAATTTCAAAATTAAATCGATAACAAAAAGCTAAAAAGATACGAAAAAATAATTTTAAAATAAAAATAAACTCCATTTTACATAAAATTACATTCGTAATATAATAGAAAATATGGCTTATTGAAAACTTGAAAAGAGTTTTCAAAATTTAAAATTGATATTTTAGAAAATAATTAAAAACTTTAGATATTACTAAATTAACTGAACTGCTTGTTTTAAGATGAAAACGGACCCATACTTTTTGGCCGGCACTACGGCTCAAAAACGATCCCCAAACTATTTTAGGTAAAATTTTTTAAGCTTTTCAACAGAACCATTAGTTCTATGACTTTTTTTCAGTCTAGTCAAGCTTTTATACATCAAAAAATCAATTACCGATCCAAATTTTCTTGGTCTAAATAGGCTACGGAATTTTATGTAAAAATAAACTATTTCAAATTAAAAAACTTGATTCCGAGGAAAAAAATAATTTATAAAATCGTCTGGACGAGGTATACTTTAAAAATTTTACTTTATTTAGGTAAAAAAATACAAAATATAGCAAAATGGAATTCAAAAATCGTAAAAAAATTAAGCTTTGAAAAACAACGATATTTTTAGTTTAAGTACATGGAAAAAGTATAGCAATATTATCTATTATCTAATTTTTATGTAAAATAAGCTTTTTTATATTAAAATTGAGAAATTATCAGGTGTGTACTTTTTAAAAAGGAAATCTTAATTTTAATTATTCATCATGTTTAAAAGCTTGAGCAGACCGCAGAAAAGTCCTAAAGTTTTGCTAATGATCTGGTTGAAAAGCTTAATAAATTTTACAAAAAATAGTTAGTAAAAAAGTTGAGGTCGTTATTGAGCTGTAGTGCCGATCAAAAAGTATGGGTCCGTTTTTATCTTAAAAAAAGGGCCAGTGAATTTTTAAATCCAGATTTTTCTACTAATTTTTTGTCATCCATTGAAAATAAACATAAAACAAAAATACAATAATTTAAAAATTCTTTTTGCATCACAATTTTACAATAAAATAAAATTATCATCATTTAATTGATTCTTCTTAGCATCACTAAATATAATATTTTATACTATTTAAAATTGCTCAATTTGATCATGGATGTGTTTAGAAAAAATAAAAAAATAATCATTTAAATTATTTTTTTCCTTGCTTTTATTAAAAAAAACGTCAATATTAAAATATTAAAATGTGATATTTTAAGACAAATTTTGAGTGAAAATGAAAAATGCATGAGCTGCATAGAAAAAGAAAAAAAAATATACCTTGACGAATTCAATTCGTACACGATTTAAAACAGTTTTCTTTATACACTGAACAAACTCCATCCACGAAAGAAGAAATTATACGAAAAAAATTTGAAAAACTGCCACGGCTTACATTTACAATCAAAATTAACTTTTAAAAAGAAAATAGAATTTTTAAACAAAATATTTTTGCTAATTATAGATTTTTAATCGAACAATGCGAAAATTGTTTTTCTTCTTGAGTACCCTGGTGCTTATTCAAGCCATTTTTTCCAAAGGAATTGTTCCCAATGGACAAGGAAAAAGACTGCTTGTTTTACTTGACACTTACTCAATTCGGGAAACTCATTCAACTTTTTTCAAATCACTTCGTGATCGAGGATTCCAAATAACCTTTAAAACTGCTGATGAGCCCGATCTTGCCTTGACCAAATACAACGAATACATATTCGACCATTTGGCCTTATTCTGTCCAAATGTTGCTGGTAAAACAAAATTAATTTTCGTTCAATGGAAAAAAAATTTCCTTAATTTTCATTCTAGAATTTGGTGGAAATATGACAACCAAATCAGTGGTTGATTTTATCGATGATGGTGGCAATGTTTTAGTCGCTGCCAGTTCCCAGTTAGCTGAGCCAATTAGGGAAATAGCCGGCGAATGTGGCATTGAATTCAGTGATGAGGGTACCAGTGTCATTGACAGATTTAACTCAGATGTGAACGACGATGGCCAGAACACTTTAATTGTGAGTGATGCTCAAAATCTGATCAACAATAACCTAATTGTGGGAAATGCCAAATCAGGTGCTCCATTGCTCTACAGAGGAATTGCGTAAGTATTAAAAAAAATAGACAAAAAATTTTTAATTAAAAATTTCTTTATTTGATTTTTTTAATTAAAAATTTTTTTTTTTTAATTTAATTAAAAAAAATTAAAGCATGACTGCTGATCCAGAAAATCCGCTTCTAATGGACATATTGACTGCTTCGTCCTATTCTTACACTTATAATCCTAGCGAAAAAATAACCGAGTATCCTCATTCGGTCGGAAAAGGCACTTTATTGATAAGCGCCTTGCAAGCTAGAAACAACGCCAGAGTGGTATTTGTTGGCTCTCTGGATTTTTTTTCAAATGATTTTTTCGAATCAGCGGTGCAACGCGCTGCTCTCAATTCTAAGCGCTTTGAAAAAAGCGGCAACCAAGATTTAGCCGTGAGCTTGTCCCAATGGGTATTCAAAGAAAAAGGTGTTATTAGAGTTGTTGGAATTGATCACCACAAAGTGGGCGAAAAAAGACCGCCAGTTGCTTACACAATCAAAGAAGATATTGTTTATTCGATCAAAATTGAGGAAATGGTCAACGGAAAATGGGTCCCGTTCCAAGCTAAAGACGTGCAATTGGAATTTTTCCGCTTAGACCCCTTTGTCAGAACCACACTAACCAACTCAAATGGAAATTTCAATGTCAAATTTAAAATACCTGATGTGTACGGTATTTTTAAATTTGTTGTAGATTACAACCGCATTGGCTACACTCATTTGTTCTCCTCGACCCAAGTGTCCGTCAGACCACTGCAACACACTCAGTATGAAAGATTTATTCCAGCTGCGTTTCCATACTACGCCAGCGCGTTTTCCATGATGGCAGCTGTGTTTTTGTTCACTTTCATTCAATTGTATCATGTAGATGAAGAAAAGCAAAAGTAAAAAAACAAGATTTTGTCTTCTAGTATAGAACAAATGTGATTTTTTGTTACATTCAAATCGTCAGCTCCTTTAAATTTTAAGCATATTTCGATTTAATTTATTTCCTTGGCTAAAATAAAATAATAAAAGACTGAGTATCTATTTGTTATGTTTAGTTGATTTTTATTTTAAAAATAAATGTTAACTTAAAAAAAAATTACTTTTTTTGAATCAATCTTCAATTGACTCTGAACGGGTTTAACTATTCGTTTAAAGTTATTTTAACCGCGATCTTTATTAATTTTTATTTAGAAATGAACGAGCAAACTACACAGGAATTTGATTTTAAAGATGGTATTTTGGGAAAAAAAATTCCGAGAAATTTTTTTATAATTTTTTTTAAATAAAGAAATGATTGATGAAAAAATCACTGCTCAACAAGAAGCGATTGAAAGCCAGGTTAGACATTTATTGATAGATTTTCGATAAGTGGTGATTTAAAATTTTTCTAGATTGCTCGCGAACAAAAGTTGATCAGTGATCTGATTAAGTTGGATAGCTTGTTGGATGAATATTCCTTGGAAGACACGGTCTATAGATCAAAGATAATTGTAATCGTTTTTATTATTTCAAATAAAGAGCTTCAATTTTTAAATTTTAGGAGTTATCAGCTAGTTTTAGTTTAGTACGCAAAACAAGAGGAGATGGAAACTGTTTTTTTCGTGCATTTGGATTTAGATATTTTGAAGCAATCATGGGTAAACCCGATGAAATTAAGAGGTAATTTTATTAGTTCCAAATTTCGTTTTAAATTAAAAATGGTGATAGGACTGGTTTTTAATGGCAATTTTGTCAAGAACAGCTTTTTAAAACATTTTTTAAAACTATAAAAAATCTTCTCAATGTCATAAAGCTTAATAAGACTTAAATAAGAGCGATAATATTACCAAACCACAAAGTAAATGGAACTAGATATTCTAATAGTAAATTATACCACTAATTTAATAAAACAACCACAAATTGCATATTCAATCCCAGATTCAGTTTTTTCCCTCTAATCTAGTTATTTTACCAATAATTTTTATCTTAAACCATATTTTGATTACAACAATCATAAAATTTATAAAAAATAACAAGAGAAGTATAAAAAATATCAATATTATTTTTAATATTTTTTTATTGTGTCACAAATTTTACATTTCTTGATATTTTCGAATCTTTTATAATTATAAACTATTTATAATCCTTTAAGACAATAAATTTTTAATCTTATCATCTTTCAAAAATGATTTATTCCTTATCAAAAGAAAGCATTTTAGAAGGTCCAACTGACCAAAAATTGAAGTCAAATCTCTCTTTAAAAATAGAATGCGAGGCAAAGTGATCACTTACGATCTACACAAGTCATTTGAAGACTTAAATGAAATGGTCAAAGAAATCAAGAAAGGAAGAATTAAAAAAAGTTAATGGAACAACCAGTTAAGCTGTAATTAATTATAATGATAAAAGATTCGAAAATGTTCAAGAAATGTAAAATTTGTGACACAAATATATCTTATAAATAGACAAATAGTTTTTTTTTAATTTGATATTTTTTATACTTCCTTTGTTATTTTTTATAAATTTCATGATTGTTGTAGTCAAAATATGGTTTAAGATAAAAATTATTGGTAAAATAACTAGGTTAGTGGAAAAAAACTGAATCTGTGATTGAATATTTAATTTTTGGTTGTTTTATTAAATTAGTGGTAAAATTTACTTTTTTTGTGGTTACAGTTTACTATGGTCCCTTAAATAATGCATTTAAAAAAGAATTTTTTGTAATTTTTGCAAAAAATCTATCAAAAAATTTACCTGAGAAATATTTTGTGGTCCTATTGATTGAAAATGAAAAAAAATTTAAATTCCAAATATCTTTTTTATCCTTCAAAATCTCTCAAAAATAATATTATTAATTAGAAATTGCACAAAAAAAAAAAAATTTCCCTTAAGGAAACGATTCGAATTTCTATTTTAGTTCCTTATTGTAAGGGATTCCTTTTAGGCAGTTTAAATTTGAATGACCGCCCGAGACGAAAAAAAAAACAACTAAAAAACAGCCAAAAAACGTGATCGTTTTAACGCGTTAAAACAGGAAAAAACTAAATAATATTTAAAATTGACTCGTTTTTTAAATTTTAAATATTTTATTCGGTTTTGTTCCGTTTTTTTTCCCGTTTTAACACGTTGAAACAATCACGTTTTTTCGCTGTTTTTTAATTGTTTTTTCTCTCGGACGATAATTGTTTTAAAAAAATTTTAATTTTTGTTAAAACTAAAAAAGCTGCTTCAAATCGTTTATCGAGAAGATAGGACTGGTCCATTTAGTTGAATTTTTTTTGTTGGAATTTTGCAAAAATAAAAAAACAGAACAAAACTAAAAAAAATTCGAATCTTTTTTTTCTAAAGATTAAAATTTGGTTCAGTAAATTATAACACCTAATCTAAACCTCGTCGAAAATTGCTCAAGGATTAGTAATGAATGAAAATTAAATTGCATAGTCTTTCCAGGAACTTTTAGGTGATCACTAAATCGGAACAATTTAAAAAGACGATTTTTGATATTTAGTAAAAAAGTGATCGAGTTTTTCATTTTTTTTATTAAATTAAATAAAAATTTTACTTCCATCCAAAACTAAAATATTCAGAAATCAAAGAAATTTAATGTTTGAGATACCATAATAATTTGTCATTGTTAATATTGTATTTTTAATTTTGAACAGAATTTTGGCGATCTTTTCCGTATGTTTAATAAATGATTTATTTAGGGATTTTGTTTCATTATTTTTATATTCACTTCACTAAACCCGAACATTTCCTTAATAAATCTTAAAAAGTTAATTAGTCGATAAGGCTTAAATTTTTTTTTATTGAATAGTTGAATAATTGAAAGATGTTTTAATAAAATTTAAGCTGTTTGAATTAAATTGTTGTTGTTAGCTTAAAAAATTATTTTCAATAGAGTAAATTTTGACTGGGGTATTTATATCGCGTTATTGTAGGAATTTTCTAAAATATTTAACTCCCAAAGATACTCGATAAAAAAAATTTAGATTAAAAGATTTGGCAAACAAAATATGCACCGATTTGAATCAGCTCGGCTACAATTCATTTACAGTAGATGATTTCAAAGATGTGGTAAGCCTTTAATTCATAAAAAATTAAATAATTTTTTTTTTCAAAAAATTATTCAAGTTTATTGAAGAGCTTGAAAAATTAGCAGATAAGTCAGATGTAAAACTTTTGGAAGAGATTTTCAATAATCCCGGTTCTTCAGATTATATTGTCGTTTTCTTAAGGTTTTTTTTGAATAAAAAATTGACAATTTTTAATTTAAAAATTTATAGACTTATAGTTTCTGCCTATTTACAAAACAATGCAGATTTTTATTTAGCATTTATTGAAACTTATCAATCAATGAAAGAATTTTGCAGTCATGTAAATATCAATTTAGAAATATATCTTTTATTTGTTTGATTATGAAGGAAGTCGAGCCAATGTACAAAGAAAGTGACCACATTCACATCATTGCTCTCACCAATGCACTCAATGTATCAGTTGGAATAATTTATTTGGATAGAACTGATCAAACTGAGGCGACACCACACAATTTTCCCGAAGACAGCAATCCCAATATTTTCATTCTTTATCGACCAGGCCATTATGATATCATTTATAAAGATTAGTCGCACTTCAAACTTGTTTTGATTACATTTTTTTTTTTTTACATCGCCTACAAGGCGTTCATTGAATAAATAAATAAAAAAAATAAATATTGTGTCTAAAGATTTTTTTTTAATTTTTGAAAATATTTTGGAAATTATTAGATAAATAATTAAAATTATAAAAAAAAAATTTTTTACTAATTGAGATTAGGATTAAATTAAAAAAAATTTGAAATCTTATTCAGAAAATTTCCTTCTTTTTGATTATTCATTTGAATTTTTCAAAAAAAATAGAAATTTTGTGGATTTTTCATCAAATTTCTTGACCATATTTAAAATTGAATGAAATAAAAACTTATCTAAAAGGAGTCTGCTTTAAAATAATTCAATTGATCTTTGTAAAATCATATTAAAACGTATCAGTAATTGCGCATTTAATTGTAAAATTTTTTATTTTGTTTTATTAAAAATTAATTTTGGTTGTGTTTAAAAATACATTAAAAACAACTTTAAATATAATTGAAAAATAAAAGCCTACAAATTTTTTATTTTTATTATTTATAACTCAGATTAATTAATTATGACATAAATGCTAAAAAGATAAAATTAATGAAAAAAATGAAGAAAAAAGTAAATAATGAAAAAAGTAAAATTATTGATTTTTTCCGATTTTCGCCAATTTCTTACATGATAAGTGGTTTTAATTCAACTTGAACTAAATAACTAGTAAAAACACACCTATGATATTGTCAATTATATGATATTGTAAATTATAAAAAATTATTTTATGATTAACTAGCAATAAATCAATTGTGTGAAGTTTGACACGACTTACTTATAATATTTTTTCCTAAAAAAGTAACATTATTCTTTTCTCTGTATTTTTATACACGTTTTCATATTTTATAAGCAAAAGCATTTCTTTTTCGCAAACTTTAGCATAGATTCTTAAGGAAACATGCTTAGTTGTCATAAATAGCAACAATAGTTATTATCATTAGTACAATTATTTTAAAATCTTATATCAACTATTTTATTTACTTGTTTTTTTTCTAAAATTCACTTTTGGAAAAAAAAACAATATTTTTTGTCCATGGCCGAATTAAAAAGATAAATGTGATAAAATAACAATTAGTTTCTCTTCTTTATAAGGGTTATTAACTTTTGTTTTATAAGTAAGATATGAAAAATGTTTTGCATTTTTCATCAAAAAGAATTTTAATTTTTAAATTATTTATTAAATTTTCCAAATAAAAATAAAGATATAATAAATTAAAGATCAAATAAGATTGCTAGAAAATACTTCTAAAGCTTAGCTAAATTGGAATTAAAACAAATGTTTAAATTTATATAAAGAATGTATGATTAATTTAGCTAAATTTATTTTATTTTTAATTTTTGAACTCTACTCAAAAGACCACATGACTATATTTAACCATTTTCCTTTTCAAACCAAATTTCAAAACAATTTTAAAATTCTACTTAAAATCCTTATCACTATTTTTATTTCATTTATTTTAAACTTAGGCATTAAAAAATAATTTTTTTAATTAAAAAAAATGAAAATAATTTTTATTTTTGCTTATCAAAGCGTCAAATTGGATAAAAAATCTGCCATAAAAAAGAGAGAAATTCAAAAAATTTTTTTTAAGGTTTTATTTTTTAATTTAATAAGAACTAATAAATAAAATGTTTAAAAATTAATGAGAAAAAATGTACAAAGTAAATTTACAAATTATTGTAAAATATCAGTCGATACACAAAAATCAAAATAAAAAAAATTTTAAAATGTCGGTAAAATTCTAAAATAAACCATCGATTTGTGATCTAATATTCCTCGTCCTCAATAGACTCATCATTCCATTTGGCACCCAAGCATTCATTGCCATTCTCATTGCAACTGAACCGTTCATCTTTGCGAATTTTGGATCTTCGATTTTTGAACCAGACTTGAATTCTGGATTCGGGAATGCCAATTCGAGCAGCCAAATCCTCTCTCACGTAAATGTCCGGGTATCTTGTGGTCTGGAACAATTTTTCCAACTCGGACAGCTGAAATTTGGAGAATTGAGTGCGCTGTCTTCTTTTGCGCCTTTGGCTCGCTTCAATGGACATTTGCGATGGAGTGATGACGCATTTTGGCTTCTCTGGCATCTGATAACTGGCGTACTTTAGTTTTGCCGGACCAGAACTGTTCGGTGTCGAGTTGGCCACTTTTGGCTTGTTGACACAACTCGAGGGCACGGAGGATGGCGTGCCTGATTTCGAGTCGAATGAAATGGACAATGGCAAAGACAAATACGAGCCATTGAAGTAGGAATTTTCCGAGTTGTTTGATACCATGTTAAGGAAGCTGCTTTGTTGCGCTTCCAAGCTGGGCTGGTAAAAGTTGTAGTTGTACTGAGACGGGATGTATCCCATGGAAGTGTAGTTCTGGTACTGGCTGATTGGCGACGTCAAAAAAGGAAACTGAGACGAGCTGAATCGGGACATGTACTCGTTGGAAGCGTCCGATGCCGAGGAGCATGAGGAGTTGATGGATGGCGTGGAGAGGGGAGGGGTGAGCGAATTTTTGGAACTGCTCGACTGAGCCGAGGATTCGAGCTTGGGCGAAGAGGTCGAACTAAAATTTTGCTCAGCGCCCTCTTGGGTGTAGTCTTGGTAAAAGGCTGACATGGGCTGATAGCCATAGCTGTTCGGATGGTACAAAGAATTGACATTGTACACGCCGGTGCTTGTTTGTTCATAGAAAGAGTCCATTTTTTTCTTTAATGAATAATATTATGTAATCAATTAAATACTCAATTTAGAAAGAATTGGTTATGGCTAGGTTTCCGAAAACTGTATTTATATAGTCTTTTAAGGTATTAAGGAAAACAACAGGAAAAATGAATCTCAACTAGTTCGGATGGAGATTGGACAAATTGGCCAATAAGAAAGGAAAAAACCATTTTATCACATTTAAAACCATGGACCAAATTTAGTCGATTTTTTCTTTCTGTCACAGTTGACACTTCAAGTACTCAACTAATTAATGTGTTAACAAACCGGATTATTGACATCGAAATTTACTAGAAATCTCGATTATCAAACACAGGTAAAATTTGAATGCAATTGAATTGGCCTTTCAAAGCCATATGGCAGGGGGTATGTTTTGAATGTTTGTCAAATAGAACGGCGCCGTATTTGAGCAGCCAAATTTGATAGCAAATTTATCTGCTAGATTTGCCCGCGGACTCGATTTGAACAATTTGCTGAGCGCTTGTTTACTAAGGCTTATCTTAATACTGTCATTATCCGCTCACAAACAAATAGCACGGAATTTCAAGAGCTTTAATCTGAGATTATGGCAAAAATGTGTACTTACATTTGGACTGGGCAGCGAGTCTAGCGAGTGGGGTTGGAAGAGCTTTTTTTTCTTGGGCTCGCATTTTGGCGGACTGGGCGCCCGCTCCTGGCATGGCTTCCGCACCGAGTTCAGGTAGTTGAAAAACAGCAGCGAATTTAGAGTTGTGATTGACATTATTGATTGATTGCTTAATTGTACAAAATTCTTATTCAAAATGTTACAATTCTTAGGTGTTAATTTTTTGTTGCAATATTTTTTTTTTAAGTTGAGTTGTAATAAATTTAGATGGGTACAGTTGAGAGATTAATTTGGGAGCTAATTGGGGGATTTGGGCCCTAGATCAGTGTATTCAATTTGTTGAATTAAAATTGATTTTTTACATTTGGCAAATGCTTAATCTTGGTTGCAAAATTTTGTAGATTAAGTGGCCACTTTTTGCTAAGAAGCGAAAATTTCTCAATAATTGAGCTAATGTCCTAAAAAATCGAGTTAAGTCGACTACTTAAAATGGTTAATCAGAATACTAATGCACAAAGTTGTATATGAGATTAATAAAATCAAAAAATTTAAAGTATTATTTCATATCTATTTGGATTTTCAAAGATCAATTTTCAAGTCCGGCTCAGATCATTTAAAAAATTCTGTAGTCGTTTTTGTGGACTTTGAATTGACAAAAAAATGATGTTAAAAGGTTTAGAAATTTTTAACTTATTTATGTTTATCTTGAAGTTTTTAAAAATTTAGGGTTATGGATTTTTTGTAAATATTTCTTCGTCATATGATTATTTAAAATTATTTTTCCCATTTCAAAATAAGATTTATTGAAATCGTGTGACATTTTGATTTGTTAAATTTGTTAAATATTTTTCACATAAAACCTTCCAATTTTTTTTGAAAATATTTAATTATTATTATTTGAATAATTTTTACAGACCTTAAATTGATAATACAGAATTTTTAACTTATTAGCAAAAACATTGCGAAATATTATACATCTTTTAAATATTTATGAAAATCTAATTATTGAAATATTAAACAAAAGTTAAGATTTTAATAGATTGTTTTCTCAATATTTTGGCAAAGTAAAATTTTTGTTCAATTTTAAATTTTTGCACTAAAAATTCGAATGCCTAATTTAATTGCATTGCATATTTGCAATTATTTTAAATTGAATTTTGAAAGATTTAAAATTTAAAATCTGTTTAAATATACAATTCAATTAAATTGCGCATTTAAAATTTTTTGTTTATAGTTTTTTTACCAAAATTTTATTTTATATATTCAAAAATGGAAAACTATATAATTATCAAGGGTGTTTTAAGTAATGAATGAATACCTTTATTTGACAAGAAATTTTTCTTGAATAAAAATTCCATTTATTTTATTAAATAAATATTTTGCTGGAAATAATTTATTTTTCATCCTTTTAGTTATCTTTACAATTGAAATTAGCTGATACCAGTTAAAAAAAATAATACAATTCTTTCCGAAATTTTAAACACTAAGAATATTTTTTTTTAAAAATCGGTTCTTTCTTTAGGTAAAAAATTAAGGAGTTTAAAAAATATTCGTTAATGTAAATTTTTTTTATAAATCAATTATATCAATCAGGAGATTCAACTTAATGGAGATGCATGGTATTGATTCTAGTTGGGACAGTCTTGGTATGGTTTTATTGAACTTTCAGATCAATTTGACTTCTATCACCTTTAAAAATTCTAATTTTTCTAAAAATCTTTGATTGATTGTCTTGGCTCATTACTTATTTCGAAATTCAATGAGTCAAGAGCCACTACATGAAATCTCAATCAGAGGAAGCTTAAAAAAGCTTTGAAAAGTAAAAATACAAGATTAATTTTTTTTCTAAATATGTCCACTCATTAAGCAAATCAAGCTTAATTTGTGCCTTGGTGCCATTTTTTATTCAACAATCCGTTTATTAAAGATGTTAATTCGATTTTTTTTTAAAAGTTTAAATTCGAAAAAAATTTCAAATACATTAATTTTTGAATAAAAATTCGTAATTCTAAAAAGCAACAAAAAAAACTTATAATTATGATTTTTTAAGAATTAAAAAGTTGTACGTAAAGACGACTTCTCTGTTCATTTTTAATTTAACCAGCGATTCTAATAGAAAATTCTTAAGAATTCTTTAGAATTTTTTTTTCTCTGAAAGATTTAAGGTACATAGATTTAAAAAAACTTCGGACTTTCATAAAAAACCTGGAATAAAAAAATTATAGATAAAAAAAAATCAGAGACTGATTTTTTATTAAAATGCCTTTTTTTAATTTAAGAAAATTCTTAAATCTTTTTTAAATCTTTTTGAAAATTTAACTATGAAAAATAAAAAAAACTGTTTCAAAATTGATATATTGAAAGATTGCTTCGAAATTAAGCTCGAATTTTAGCTTCAATATTTTGATAATTTGATTTTTCTTACACAATTACAAAAATTAAATTCTTTTTCATTAATTTAAATTGACAAAATTGAATTTTAGAATTTTGTTCATGAAACAACATGAAACAAAGTATGTTTAATTTAATTAACAGAAAAAAAAACATTTTAATTAACAGGGATATTATTACTGATTAACTAAAATATCAATATTTTGAAATTTATTTTTTTCAATTTATTTAATTTAAATTTTAAATTATTTCATCGCCACATCGCCACAATTTAGAATAAAGTGATTATAATTGTAAAAATTTTATTTTTAAATTTTAAATGGATATACAATTTTATTAAAAATAATCAATTTATTTGAAATTATTTCTTAAAATTTTTACTTTAAACTTGACTGTCAAATGAAATATTGTTTGTTTCACTTTTTAAAAGTGACAAGACAATCTAGGGCAAAATTTATATTAATTTTATTTTTTTCATTGAAAATTCTCAATGCTTTTTAAAATATTATATAATTATTAATTAATTAAAAATAAAATTTTGTCTTTTTGAAAATAAAAAATTTAAAATCTTTTTGTGAATAATACAATAAATTCGAATTAGCTTCTATTTCGGGTCAAGTCAAATTTGTTTTGGTCATATGTTTACTTAATCTGTGATCAGTCAAATCATGCTGGCTTGGTGAACACCGATTTTTTTTTTCATATTAAGGAAAATTCGTGATCAAAAAAAATCTTTGTGATCTATTAAATTTAATATCTCTTTGAAATTTGAAAAAAAATAAAACCTAATAGCTGATCAGCTTTTTCTTAGACATTATTTAATTATAATTTATAAATTTTAGAATTTATTTTTCTAGATATTCCTCAAATTCAGTATCTGAGTCAGTACCAGAAGATGTAGGATTACTTTGTTAACTTTTAATTTTTGCAATAGTAGTGTCATCATCATCACTAAGTGAATTGATTTTATCAAAATCATTGATATCTTATAAAATTCATCCTGATCACCTTCAGATCCTCGGTCTGACCCCAAGCTTTTTGTTTAAAATATACATACGCTTCATATTTATCAAAGAAATTTTTTAATAATTTTATACTATGGTTGAAAAAAAAAATAAAAACCGACAATATTAAAAATAATTCTTAATTTAAAGCTCAAAGTAAAAAAAGAACAAGATAAGATAAGTAGGAGTAGTTTTTTTTTATAGTTTATTTAATAAATTTAATAATTTTTTTTTTTTTAAATGGCTTTGAGTAATTAAACTCCTTTCACCATTGTTAGAAGAATTTTTAAATAGTGTTAGAGTTTAAATAATTTCAGAAAGAACAAATTACAAATACATTTTAGAAAAGTTACAAGCTTTGAACTATCCACTGCTGCAAATACTTTGAGACAATTGACAAGGGAGTTCTAAAGTCAGGTATTCTTGAGCTTTCAACAAAGACATCAGTAGTAGTAGTAGAAGTAGTATTTATTACTGCAACACTTAACATGTAGAGCCCATCACCGCCGATCGGTCGTATAGAGCTGTAGCAGCCGATTTCATTACACTTGTCTAAAGCAATTTTAAAATTAGCAGTTGACTTAGATTTCACCGCATTTTCTGGCAACTTATTACCTTGCGGAACTACTCTGTTTGAGAAAAAAATAAGTGTCTGGCACTAACTGCTGCTGCAAAATCGTTTCTAATTTGAGCTGGGAAACTCTCTCTCTGAACTCTGATAATATTTCCTTTTAACGCCCTGGCAGGATCCTTGTTTTCTGTTCTATTTTCCAGATTCTTGACCAAGCCTACCTTTTCTATTCCATTCACTAATTTGTACATTTCAATCAATTTCCCTCTCATTCTTCATTCACTCTGCTCTGTCAGTCCTAATTTCGTCAACCTCATTTCATACGACATGTTTCTTAGAGACAAAGGTATTTTTGTTGCCCTCTCTCGCACCTTTTCTAACGCATTCACATCCCTTGGATTCCAAACCTGCACTGCATAGACTTGGTGGGGTCTCACCATGAATAAATACAATCTTACCCACAACCTTTCCTCTCTACTTGTAAACGTTCGCTCTAGCATTCCAAGTACCCTACTCGCTTTCGCACAAACACTTTTCACTTGGTGGGTCCACTTTAAATTTGATGAGACCATCACTCCAAGGTCTCTTTCACAATCTGTCTGCCGAAATGCATTACTTTACATTTATCAGCACACAGTCTCATACGCCAAACCACTATCCATTGACATACTGCATCTTTCTGTAACATCGCTCTCTCATAAACTCTATTAATTATGCCGAGTATTTTTGACTCATCTACATGCAATTCCAATAAGTTTCATAAAATTTTTTAAAATGATAATTCTTTTATTTTTGTGATCAAATTTTGATCATTTGACTGATCACAGATTAATTGAACCTATGATCACAAATTATGCATCATTTCCTTTATTTTTAAAAAATCAAATTTTTTAGATGCCATTTTTTTTTTATTTATTTAAAAATATAATTCGGCAAAGCCTTGGCCGGTTGGAATGGAAACTTAGTCCTTCCTTTCAGCCACATGAAAATTTTTTTTAATTAAAACTAATTTTAACCAAAATGTTAAATTAGGTTAAAGTTAAATTTTAAATTTTTCAGTGAATTTGTTAAAAAAAATAATAACGACTTAAATGAATAAACATAAAGTTTTTGAGAATCTCATTATGAAAAAATTTAAGTAAAAAAAAAATAATAAAAATTTTTGGATACAAAATTGTCTTGTTAAAATTAGAATAAAATTTGGTTTATTGATTTGAAACTGGGGCTATTTTAAGGAATATTTTAAATGACACTACAGAAACTAACCCTGCTTTGATTAAAGAATAAGAATACTTAATAATATGATAAATATACATTTTTTATTTTACTTTATTTTCTAATTTTCTTTACTAAGATCCAATTTACTATGATTATCCAAAATATTATATTTCTGATATCTATACTAAATTTGCTAATCATATCTTTTTACATAAATTTAAAAAAAGGACTTGCACTCAGATACCACAAATTTCAGAAAAATGTTAACTGTTCCCGAAAACTCAAATTTTAATAAATTATTTATTAAAAGGCTGAATTTTTTTATTAATTAAAATATATTTTAAATATCATCACATTTGATTTTGAACTTAGTCACCAAAATATATTATTAAAATGATTTAAATTTCTTTTTAAAATTTTCTTTTAACTATGAATCGAATATTTGTTTATCCATTATTTCAATAGACCTCGCATTTAGGTTAATCATTGTAAAAAGTTCAGCTTTTTAAAAAGTTTTCATTTTAAAAGCCAAGATCAAAATTTTAAAAGAGAAATGAAATGTTGTCACTTCATTTCGACTCATTAAGCCTTTGAAAAAACTAAGCTTCGAAAATTAACATAAAAAAATTAAATTAAACCACATTCAAAATACAGAGTAAATATTTATTGAACAAAAAGTCTTTGTTAAAAACACTCACCGAATAAGCCGTGAGTAATTCCTCATTTTTTATTATCATTTTATTCAAAATAAATGCTAAATTATAAATTTTAATTGCTTGGCTCAAATTGATTCAATTCTAACTCGGCCGTATCGATGCATTCTATTAGATTCAAAATTATAATAAATTTTAACCCTGCACGTTTTCTAGCTAAAATAATCTAGTTTTCGAAAATATACAAAATTTAGATCTTAAATTAGAAAAAAATGGCCTCTATGACTGAAGGTAAATCTCCTGCGCCAAAAAGATGCAACGCAAGTAATCAGTACCAATTTAATCCAAGTATCTTTACTTTAATTCTTATTTTTAAGTTATCAATGAAAACGATAAAAAATATGTGCGTGTAATGCTAACTGCGCCTGGCTTGAGAGTCAAGCGTCAGTTCAACTTGTCAATGGCTCCAAAAAATTGCAAAATACTGGCTCTCGAGTATAGAAAAAAGTAAAATTTTTAAAAATAAAAAATTTTCTCACAATTATTTTTATCTTTATTTTTATTTAATTTTCAAGTTCAGTTTATATAAAATTTGTCATCAATGAAGGTCTTTCAAACGAGTCAGTTTATGTGTATGAAAATGATGAGGACACATTTTTCAATGGGCCTATACAAACTGATAAAAGCTATTTAAAAGTAACATTTAAATAAAAAAAATTCAAAATTTTAATTAAAACAAAAAAAAGTATGTCGAAAACGGAATTGATATTTATGCCAAAAAGGTATCAGATTGGAGCCCATAGATTTTAAGCCGCAGAATTTTCAAATTAAGAATTACAGAATGAGTTATTTGTAAATTAGAAATTAACTTTCCAGTGACAATAGAAACACATTTTTTAAGGTTTTTTCTTGATTTATTAAATAAAATTTTTAAACAAAATTCATAAGTTATTTAAATTAGTCGAAAAAATTTGAACACACTAAGAGTAATATTGATGACTGACTAATTCGGTTATGGGTTTATACAGATTTACTTTTTAATTGGATATTGATGAAGTTCGATTCTTTGATCGATACCGAAGCGAGCTTTGCACTCGCCTCTTGTCAAAAAATAAATACCCTTTTCGTCGCGACGAAAGCCTTTACTTTCGGTAAAAACTTGGTTCAAGTCACCTAGATCTAGAGTTACATAGGTGTGATTATCTTTTTGCAAATAGACCAAAATTTTTCCCGAAAAATACGTCTTTACCTCAAATTTGCTTACAAACTGATTTTCATTTACGACTAACTCAGCTGTTGTTTTGGTCATACCTTGAACCTTTAAAAATAGGAATTAAATAAATTTAATAATAAATAAATGAACACAATTAGTGGGATGATTTCTTGTCTTTATTTAAATTTTAGTAAAATTTAATATGATAAAAAATTTAAAAATTTTAATATTAATAATATTATTAATATTAAAAGTCTATTTAATATTTAGGCCTATTTAAGTGTCTGTACTCTTTTATATCATAAATTAACAATAGTTTAATATTTATTTAAATAAGAAAGAAAAAAATACAATTAATTTTTATTAAATGATGTCAACTTCATATATATAAATTAACTCTAACCCTAACTATTATATATCATGTTATAGCAAAATTCAAAGCATAAAATACGAGTCTTAATGTAAACATTTCCAATTTACCAAGTTTTTAGCATTTTTCAAAATATGATTAAAAATTCTGATTCTCAGTTTTTTACGGCCCAAAAATTAAATGTTAAAGTCTGAAACATTGGTAAATTTGGAATCTCGATATCTTCTAAATATCGAAAAAAATAGAAAAATTGTTTTTGCAAAAAAAAACCTTCTTTTAAATTTGTTAAAATAAAAAAATTGAAAAAAGTCTTTGCATCATCCTGAGGGATTTTTAATTTTTTTTATTCTGTGATATGTAAAATGACAAAAGCCTATGTTTTATTGATGCTATAAAAACGGTTAAAAATTTTAAAACCTCAGGATAATAAAATTTCAAAGTTCTTAAGTAAATTATTAACAACCCTTTAAAAAATTAAATTTTTAAATTACTTTAACATTGCTTTCAATTGACCAACTCATTTCTTCTTGAATACTTTTTGACAGACCTTTTTCGATTGAATATTCATGCCTGAAACCAGCACCAGCTTCGGCAACTACACCTGGGAGTTGAATTTCGAGCGAAACATCACCGCTGCGCTCGGATACGTAGCCTTCCGAAATTTGAATCTCACAAGTAGAAGTAGTCTTGCGTTCAGTTCTCAACAAGTATTCCTGGTCATGATTGGTATCGTTGACAAATTGTGAACTGAATAGAATGGCTGATTTCGGTGCCTTTGGTACCATGTCATTTTGATATTTTGTATCACAGTGCCGAACTCTAGTTTAAAAAAATTATTCAAAACAAAAATAACTTTTATAAAATTTTTAAAACCTTAGTTTTTTATAATCTATTAGCTTAGTCAGATCTGACCAACTGTTGCCTTTACACACATTTCTGTAGTCTTTATCTCTTGATTTAAACAAATTTTTGGCATATTCTTCGACTATTTCGTCAATATAGACAATACTCATCCCCGACGACTTTTTCTAGATGAAATAAAAATTTCCTATTTATCTTTTTACTCTAAAATATAAACTAAATTCTACAGTTTCAATTAAAAAAAAACTAAAACAAAAGATAAAATAAAAATAACTAGATCTACTAATAGCTAAAATACAAACTTAAAAACGAAATGGAACTAACTTCAACATTGATCGACTTTTCCGAAGAACTGTCATTAATCATTGAACTTGAAATCAGCTTGTTTAAAATGCTATCTTGGCTATCATTATTATTAAAACCAGTTATATTTTTAAGTGTTGTCAATGACATTATTTTTTAAATGAATTAAAAATTTAAACAAAATTTTAAATTTATCTAAAAAAAAAAATTATATTTTTTATTTAAAGTATATTTGAATGTTTCTAGTGCTACAGTATTTTTATTGACAGGTGACAAGTTATTCAATCAAGACCTAGTCGAATTCTGAGAATTTAATTTGGGCTGATTGTGAATTGAATTAGGACATTACAGTTGGTTATCAATGTCTGAAAGGCTCAAAATTCGGTCATCAACAATAGGCTCATGAATATTCACTAATTACTATTCTTTTCAATTCCAGACCAGAATATTCTAAATTTTAATTTGTTCTAGATTCTTGATAATATGTTTTAAAATTAAAAACTGCATGAAAATAATCAAATAATGTTCCAGACTTTTAATGAGATAAATGAGAAAATAAAAGAATTTTATTACTAAAGGATAATTTTTTTACTTTTATTTTAATCGGATTAAGCCGAGAAAAAAAACGAAAAAAAATGTTTGCGTCAAGTCACGCTTTTATAGGAACAAGACCCCTACCTGCTTGTTTTTTCTAGGCTACGGAAAACCTATGAACAAAAATTCCAAGGTTTTAATTATTTCTAAATACCCAAACAATACTTCTCTAAACCATTCAAAATATTAATTAAAAAATAACTTTATCGTTCGGAATTTATTTTACTTTCAATTAAGAACGACTCGGTTAATCCGTTTTCTTTTAATCAGCCACCGTAAAGCAGCCAAAAACAACAATACCTTGAAAGTTTTCCCCAGATAGTTCTGAGTGTTTATTTTTATTCGATCAATCGGAATAATCTGTCAGGCCTAATCCCTGGATGATCAGTCATTGAATTTTGTCATTCTCTAAAATCATAAATTCAGTTCACTTAACATTAAAAAAATGATGATAAAAAATATTCGAAGATAAAAATAATTGAACTTTTAACAGCTCAAATGTTGTGTTGAAAAATGTATTGACAAAAAATAAAATGATTTCTAACAGAATAAAAACTAATGCTATTTTTTTTCAAAAGTATTAATTGCATTTTAAATGTCAACCTGTTTCATTAAAAAATAAAAATCTCATTTTTAAAGTACCATTTCTTTATTTTATGCTTTATGAGTTCGATCATTAATGATTATTTTTTCAAGAAAAATTTAATCGAATTAGAAAAAATAACATTTCTTTTAACGAGATTTTTGTTATTTTGGCTTTTCGTTGCTGGCCAAATAGTCTAATTTTGGTCTTAATTGAATTTTGAAGGCTATTAGAACGGCTATTGACACAAATTCGATTTTAAAAATTTGATCTTTTCGTGAAAAACCACTCGAAAATAAATGTCTTCTTAACTATCTTGAAGCAATTTAGAAAAAAATTTATATAAACTGGCCAAATTTTGGTTGACCTGTATTTTTAGTTGAAAATATTTGCTTTCGGATTCCATGCAAAATGCGGAAAATAAACCTCTAGTCCTTTTATAGTCAAAATATTTTCAAATAAACATTTGTTTGAAACAATTTCCGTCTCAATCAGCATACCGCTTTGGTATTACAAATTGAGAATTTTGTTTGAAATAGGAATATTTGAATAGGAAAAAAATTCGAATGAAATTTAATGACCAGCTTCTTTTTGTTTCTATTCAAAATTTAAATTTGAAGCTACCTGCCGACGAAATTCAATATTTATAGTTGATTGAATTTTTAAATTTAAAATTACTTTAATCCTTAACAAATTTATTTATTCTATTAAAAATGAATAATTGATAAAAATTATGGGACTGGTCAAAACGACGAACCCCTGCCAAATTTACCTGAAAAATACAATTTGGATCTTTAAGTTAACTTTAAAAGTTATCAAGTAAATTAATGTGAACGCTTTTTGAAAAAAATTAAAAAGTTATAACAAATTTTGTTCTTTTTTAATATTAAAAATTTTAAATTTCGGCAGAAAGATAAAAATAATTGACCTGCCATAGAATCCTCTAGATTGTGCAGTCAATACGGAAATGAAGCTTTTTCACCAGTCCCAAAATTTTTAATTTATTTTGCTAACTCTTTCCTCCTGTGAGGCAATATAAATTTCAATTTCTAATTTTCACCTATATTCATTATTTTAACTGTTTTTTTAATCGCTTATTCATTTGGATTACAGTACTTACAGTAGGAGGTGAATAGTTTTTAAAAATTAAAAAAAAAAAAATTAATTATATTCCTTATTTAAAAAATAAATTAATAAAACCAATATTAATAATAATTTTTAATAAAATTAATAATAAATATTTTTTTTATTTTAAAGATGATGACAAAAAAATTGAACTGGTTCAATCTTTTCGAGCTTTAGACAACCAGCTTGTAAAGTGTCCTCTTTTTATTTACCATTATATTTTAAAAATTAAAATTTACACTGCTTACGTGATATTAAAACAAATAAAAAAAACTTCTCTCTAATTTAAATTAACCCGATTCTATAAAGCCCGTTTTTCATGGAATGAAAAATTAAATACCAAGAAAAGGAGACAGAAAAAATTTAAGCCATAAAATAAGCTTATTGTCAATCCACGTTTTTTTCCAAACAAAACCAACATCAATTTCAAAAAAATTTCCTAAATAATTAAAAACCTCATTTATTATTCAAATGTTGATAAACAAGCATTACTAATTTTGTTTAATTAGTTTTAAAAAGTGTTAGATAAGCAATGCCGGAAAATTTTTTAACAAACACAAAATTTTTAAATTTCCTTTAATCCACAGAGCACATTAATAAAAAAAGCTTCTCTTTTAAAATAATTAATCACTGCGCTGAGGAATTGGAATAATATCCAATTAATAATTCGATAAAGCTAAAACAAGAACGCTCATGATGGAATCAAAAATAAAAGATTGATTATTATGAAATTTGATGAATATTAATCACCAAAATATTTCCATTTAGATGAGAATTCTTCAACTTGTTTTATTATCAAACTTGATAAACATAAAATGTGTTAACTTTTAAAGAAAATTTTCTTACTAGTAAAGAATGAGTATAAATTTGTAATCTATGCTCCAAAGTGTTTGTTTAGGATAATTGAATTCATGCTGAATTTAAGTTTGTGCTTGTTAATTAAAAAAATATTTTCTGCTAAAATATTAAAGTATTAGAAAGAAGAAATGATAAAATCTAATCAAATAAATATTTTTTATCTTTGAACTGGTATGGCTACAAAGCATAAACGTCTAGAAGCAGGTTGAATTAAGAACCGATTAAAAATCAGTTTAGTTATTTTTTATCTATTCAAATAAGCTGTAATCTGAGTTTAATGTTTTCCACTTAAAAAATCAAGATTTCATTAATGCGTTTCAATCAAAAATTTGAACAAACAAATAGTTTAATGAGTCTCCTGTTTAAAGTTTGAAATCTTGATTTTGAGTGGCATCGAATTTCATTAAGATTTGGCTTTAAGACTGATCCAGTTCTATTGATTTAAATTTGTTTAACAAATTGATATTTACCATGCAAATCCGGGCTAGTTTCTTATTAAGGAAAGTTTATTTAGATTAGATTATATTTAAAAGTAGCTATAGAACGAAGTAGAACCTCGAGTCAAATACTTGAAAAATAAAGTATTGGTAACATCAATAAAATGATTTGGAGAAAGTGTTTTTTTGATAAATTTTAGTGATAATAATATGATTAAGAAATAATAAAACAAAAGAAATAATTCATAATTTTTATTGTATTTACTTTAAATTAAAGAATTTTCTATGAAAATATTTTAAAAAATTTATACAAATTAAATATTGGCTGAAATAACTTATTATATTATTTTATGATAAAATAAAATTCCAAAATTAGATATTTATCTTAATCTTGAAATGTGCGTTCTAACTATTATGCATTTGAATGAAAACAATTAATCAGGTTGACCTGCAACCATACTTGAAGCTAAAACATCAATTTAAATTAAATATGTTATTAGAAAGCTTTTTTTAATTATTTTAAAATTTTCAATCGATTTAACTTTCCAGAAGCTCTTTTATTCATGAGAATTTTTCTAGTTAATATAATTGCAGTAATTAGCTTTAAAATGTTTTGCAATTTAATTTTATTTTGTTTGATTTCATTTTCTAAAAAATAAATTATAAAATTAAAAATAGGATATTTAAAGTTTATTCAAACTTTTATTTTTTTAAAAAATCTGTAAGAAGATTAAGTATGATTGAAATTTATTAAATTTATATAAATATTTTACATTATACACTGCGCTTGTAAGACCTCATGTAGAGTTCTCAATTTGTTCATGGTGCTCATATCTAGGTAAAGACATTTTTGAAATAAGAAAGAGCAACAAATATAATCCCTGAACTCCGTAAATATGAGTACTCCATGAGACTTGATTTTTTTAGATTAACTAATCTGAAGATAAAGCGTATGAGAGGAGATTTAATTCACATGAATAGAATCATAAATATCTATATAATTGTTCATCTTACTAACGCTAAATAATTTTCAATCAATAAGGTGTATAATTCAAGGAGACATGCAACATTTTTGGTAAGGGAATAAGTTAAGAGCTGTATGCAGCATAATTATTTTCAAATAAATCGAGTTTTTAATGTTTGAAATAGCCTACCTCACGTCATTGTTAATTCCAAATCAAAAAATACTTTTAAATCCAGATTGGCAGAAAGTTTGAGATACATTATAAAAAAAATAAATCTCGAGTCATAACTAAAAGTTTTGGATATTGGTTATATTCAAAAAGAAAAAATTTACTTCCATTGCTCATAGCTAAGTTTATTCAGACTTTTAATTTTTTTAAATAAAAATTAATAGAAAATTTAAGTTTTATTGAAATTTAATAAGCTTATTTTGTAGTATATATTTTGTTAGAATTTTTTTTTATGTTCGAATTTATATTCATTTGAATTCTGAACATTTCATATTTGATTTCATTTCTTGCATATTTAGATTTAAATTAAAAATTATTATCATGTTTAACACTCTCTAATGACTTAATAGAAAGAATCATTTAATTTTTTATAAGAGATTTTTGTTTTTTTTAATTTGTGATTACGAGGTGAAATCTAAATTTAACTTGATCAAAAGATATCAAAATTCGATTAAAAAAATAGCATTTAATTATAATTTAACTTTAATTTGGTTTATTTTTTTGTGTTTGAATTACAAAATGTATCCAATGTTGAAATAACATTGAAAAAGTGTGATGTTTCAAAGATTTTTTTCAGTTTCAAAAAAAAAATAATTTCAAGTTAATTTTGCTAGCGTGAAAAACTTTGAATTTTTTTATAAATTTTGAATTTGGGCTTGTGATATGTTGATCCTTAAAGATAATATTTGTAGTTTAAAAAACTTACTACGCTCTGTTTTCCATTTTTCATTTATTGAGTATTTGTTAAAATGCACTAAACGAAAGTAAATTATCACTAAAGTCAAAATTTTATAAGAAGGAAACTAAGTTTTTCGTGTCTGGTCGATTAAGTAAACTATGGTTCACCTGTTACTGGAATAATTCTTGTTCTCAGTTTTTATGACATATTAGTTCACCTAATCTAAAAATTATTTGCCTAATTTAAAAAAGCTAATTTAATGATAAAAAATAAGAAAGAAAAATTATTACATAGAAAATTTTAAGTTGGGCGGAAGGGAAATATTGCGAAATAGATGAATCTTTGTTTTCCAAAGTCAAACACTTGATGGGTGAAAATTTAATTTTAATTTTCTTTTTTTAATTTTTATTATTTTATGCTGAAAGGCAAAGATTTAAGTAAAGAGCGCAATATTTGGGTATTTGAGATTATTAAAAGTGTAATACCAAGTCAACCAGATCAGGGCAAATGCTATTTCTAAAGATCCTTCAAAAAAAAAACCAAAAAAATTATTTACTAATTTTTATATCAGTTTCGAGAATTAGGCATTTTATTTTATTAAATAGTTTAATTCAATTTGTTCACATAATCTAAAAGTTGTTCGTCTAATTCTATTTTGAACAAAAAAATTGGGTAAACCAATAACTCACAAAACCTGAGAACAAGAGTTTTTCGGATAATAAGTGAACTTTGGTTCACCTAACCGACTAGATCCAGTTTTTCAACGATTGAATATAAACTTTAATCTAATGAATTATTTATCTATTTTTTTTCATTTTTTATTTTATTTAATATTATTTAACTTTTTTTAGTTTTTTCACGTGTTTTTATTCTAAAAAATAAATAAATGAATTGTTTAAAAGTTAAAAAAGAATTTTCAAATTTTTTTTTTCAAATTTCCAAACAAAAATTAAACTCATTCTATTTCACTAACAAGTTTAATTTCAAATATGATGATGTTTGCAATATTAACTTAAAATTATTTTTTTTTTTGAAACTGAAAAAAATCTTTGAAACATCGCACTTTTTCAATGTTATTTCAACATTGGATACATTTTTTAATTCAAACACAAAAAATTAAACCATATATTATTTCATTTAAAAAAATTAGTATGAACGTTTGAATATTATTCAGAAGTGTATTCTATTTCATAATTATACAAACTGGTCTACTTCTTTAGTATTAAAAAATGTTCTTTATTTTATCTCAGCATTATTAACTTTTAGCCTTAAAGATAAATTTTTTTAAATAAATTTCATAAATAAGTGTTGGAAATTTTTTTTGAATTTTTAAATTTTTATGCTTGTTAAGATTCATGTTTTTAGATTGTTTTTTCGTATGTTTTTTTTTATTTGAAAGAAAAAACAGCATCTAAAAATCTATTACTTAACCAGACGCTGTTGAGAAATTTTAATGATTGATTGATCTAATCGCAGCTTTTTCAAGTTACTTAACACTAGAAGCACCAATGAGTCAACTTTTTTAAATAAACTTTCTTAATTAACTAAATTCAAATAAAAAAAATTTAGTCTTAATGCAAAATCAAGTTAACACTACTAGAAGCACCAAAACGAGTCATTTTGACTTTTTTGTTTTATAGTCTTGTTTATGGGCACGATACAGGTGTTTTACTAAACATTTCCCAAGACAAGCCTGTAAAAATGTTTCGTCGATTAATAGTTAGTTCGTTTCACGATTCAGTCTATGTTGAACCAGAGGACTACTTTTTACTCAAGAAAAAAACAAATTTGAGCATGATTACAATTCAAAAAAAGTTGGAGTAGATCTTATTGATCAAATGGCTAAGTTTTATTCGGTAAAAGCTAAGAGACGCTGTATAATGCAAGTATTTTATAGCATCATAAATTTAGCTTGCATCAATAGTTGAATTCTATACAAAAGTGTGAATAAATGCAACATATCAAGGCGAGATTTTTTGATCAAACTTGTCGAAGAAATCAAAAGTAATTACAAGAAAAAATTCGTTTCCATCGTCATCTGGCACCTCCAAAAGCCTTCGTAAAAGGATCAAAAGAATTTATCTCCTAAACCTGTGTCTTGTCAGTGTGTGGTACAAAATAAATAGAGTATTTGTAAAAAGTGTGATTGACTATGGATATTTTATAAGGCCTAAGAAAAGACTAAAATTTAATAATTTACTATTTTTATTCTAGTAATTTAGTAATTTCAATAATCTCGGACATAAAATATATGATTTATTATTTATTTTTCATAACGAGTCAAAATGACTCGTTTTGGTCCTTTAAGTGCTAAGCAAAAAATCAAAATGTTACGATCAAAGTTTTGAAAAATTACTTGTGAAAATTTTACAAATTAATTATATAAATATAAGATTAATTTATTTATTTATTGAATTGAATTAACCTCCTTTAAGGAGAAGTAAAAGAAAATAAAGATAAAAAATTTTTTTTTTTTTTTTTTTTTTTTTTTTTTGTTTTTGTGTTTTTTTTAAAAAAATGAAAAATTATTACCTAAAAATAAAATAAAATAAGATTAATGATATTTTTTGAATCATTTTTGAATTTGATAATTGCCATACATAATGAAAATTGTTATTCACAATTTAGATAGAAAGTCATCTTTTTCTTTTAAATATGAAAAATTTCTATATTGTACGTAAATTGTTGTAAAAGCAATAATATCCAAAAATTGAAGAATTTTGTCTTATTTTTTTAAATGAAAATTTTCCAAGCGAAAATACATAGTATCAAAAATACATAGAAAACTAAAAAAAGGAAAATATAATAATATTGTTTTTTAAAATTTTGGATAATGAATAAAGAAATTGAAAACGAAGGAAGATAGTAATACAGTTAAAAGAGTAAAAATTGAATAATTAATTGATCTAGGAATTTTTCAATCTTTTGGACATTTTTGCTTTAACAAAAATTTAAGTCAAATTTTGAATTTTTAACTAATAGAAAAGTAAAAATTCATTAATAGATTAACTAGCTTCCAAAATTGAGAGGAAATCGGTATTCATCAGCATAGATTTCATTCAAAATAATAATCCAGACATTTGTTTAAGTAGTTTCTTGAAAGTAAAAAATTTCAAAAAATTTCAAAAATGAATTTTATTTTCAAAGATTTTGTCTCTTATTTGCCAAATTTCGACACTCATTTTTTTGGTGTTTGTTTAAAATTTTTCTACAGAGTAATAAATCAACTTTGATTGAAAGTAAAAATAAAGCCAGAATAGTTTTGCGAATTTTTTCCAAGGAATATTCATAAAAATTAGCATGAAAAAAAGAAATCAAAATCTCTTGAGACTTAAGGAAGAAAAAAGAAAACCACGAAATGAGAAGGAATGATGAATAATAAAATGAGTCTAAAATTAAAATATTGCTTAGCTTTTGACACTTAAGAATTTATAGTTTGAGCTTTGGTTCTTTTTTTTCTATCATTGATAATCTAGCATTGATAATTAACTAAAAAATCGAATTTTTTTTCTATTTTTAAATTTGGAAATTGATTATTATTAGCCTGGCAATATTTTCTGATTTTTATTTTATCAATAATTTACTAGAGTAAATATTTTTTGTTTGCAATAAATCATTTATCGTAATAAAATTAACACCAATTTCTGATTGACAATTGACCAAAAACCCTTAACAATGTACCCGTGTAATTTAATTGAAATTTACAATGCTGATGACATAAGTTATAAAGTATTTGGCATTTTTTTAGTCTAAATCATGATTATTCAAAAAATTTTCAAAAAAAGCATTCGTGATGCATTCCAAAAAAATTGAAGAATTTTTCATTTCATCATGGTAAATCGAGCCCAGAGTTTTCATATTTTATTTAAGTCTTGAATTTTTTTTAAATCTCAAGTAAAAATTCTTTCATAATCTGCATTATCAAGTCCAGTAGAAAGACTTTTTTCATGTTCAGGTTTACTCCTAGAAATTTAGAGGGTACAACATTATAGCTTTGTAATTTTGAGTCATTAGATTCTGGACAAATAAAAGATTTTTTTAAATATTTATTAATTAAACACAAAATGTTAATTATCTTTATTAAATAAAAGAAATCTTTTTTTCACAATTGATCGTTAATTGATTTTTTTAAATATTTATTTGAATATTGTAAAGACAAATTCAAAATCCACATTAAAGCATCCAAATTATAGTTTCAAATGATATTTTAATATTAACTAAAATATTTTACAGCGAAAAAAAGTTAAATATTGTCAAAATATTGATTTAGATTTTATTTTACTTCAGATAAAAATTCATATAATTTATTTCCTAATTAAAGATTAAACAAATCATGTTTAATAAGGTTTAAAAATTTCATTTAAAAAATTGATTAAAATCCTTTTTTTCAAATCAAAAACTAAAAATTTTGATTTTAAATTTACATTTGATCATAAACTTCAGTTTTCCTAAATTCTGTCAAATCAATTGAAGAGATTTAAAGAAATAAAATAATTTTTTAAATAAATTATTAAAAATTTTTATTTAATCCATTAAGAGTAAAATTTAGTTTTAATTTTTTTCTTCAATAATCAAGTCACGACTTGAAAACTTTAACTTCAAGATACACGACTTTTAATACAACCCTTATCAAACCGAGATTAAGAGCAGATTCAATCTAACTATCAGGTACTTTAATTTAATGGATTACCGATTTAAAACTAAGTGGCTATGGAAAATAAAAATTATTGTTGCATAAATATTTGATTTTGAATTGGTGAAGCCTTAAAAGTTTGCAGTCTTTAAAATTTTGTTTTAAAAACATGATTAGTTTACCCAAAAAAAATTATATCATTGTCACATATAATGTGTAAAGATTTTCTGAATGAGAATTCGAAAAATTCAATCGAATTTTTAAATTAAATTTAGAATATGAATTTATCTTGTCAATTGCATGATTCTTTAACTTGAATCTTAAATAATAACTCATTCAACTTTGTCTAATAAACAAATAAAATATTTTCTTGTTAATCAAATTTACGATATATAAAGTTAAAATAAAATAATTTTTTTTTTAAAAATGACTGATATAGATAGCGTGTCGATTTTAAAAGAAAATTTAACTGAAAAAGAATTGAGAGAAGTGACAACACATTCTCCTGATTTAAATTTTTCGAACCAATGTAGTAAATCAGATCCAGATCTTTTACCTAAATTTGAACCGATTATAATCCGCGAACACCCACCAGATTATTTTTCGGCAAGAACTGAAAATAAAATTTTCACTATTGAAGGGGACAAAACTCCACCACCGCCCAGGAAATTAATAATTGAAAAACTACCAAATATTCCAGAAAGACCTCCATCTGTTATTGTTGAACGATGGCTATCCTATCCAAAGGTGAGACAAAAAGTGGTGTTCAATAAGCCACCTCAATTAGATCCTTGTTTTACTAAACCAAAAAATTTTATAATCGAATGGGAAGATCCACAAGTAGTGGTCAAGAATGAACTCAAATATTTGGGAATAGTTGAAGCTGATCCTTTAGATTATGTTAAAGTTCATGGATCGAAATTAAAAAAATTGGACGATTTGCCTGAATTTGCGCGTGAAATTAAAGCTCCAGATGGTTTAAAATTGGCTTCAGAATGCCAGAACGAAGATTTGATCGAATTATATGGAGACGTAGATGCTCTAAGACTAATTGACTTAGAAGAGGAAGGTTTGGGTGAGTATAAAAAGTTACTCGAAAAAATAGATACTTCGTTTGAGACAAGTGACTTCACCAGTGTTTCAAGTTTGGAATCATGGAATTAACAGATAATTAACTTTTTTATGTTTGTGTTTGTGTGTGTGTTTTATAAAAATGCACTGGCCGGGAATCGAACCCGGGCCGCCCGCGTGGCAGGCGAGCATTCTACCACTGAACCACCAGTGCTTATCTAAACAAGTTTTCAACATTTCATTAAATATTTAATCTTTATTTAAAATAATAAAATTTGAAAAATCAATCATAATTTAATTTATTGTGAATTTTTATTTTTTTTTTGGTAATTTTTCGAGACCTTGAATTTCTTCGTTACCTAAATGTTAACTTTCACAAAAAGCTGTACGATTCATTTTTTTTCAACTAAACTTAAAAGCATAAACTGAATGATTAGCTCAAAAAACTTACACACATCGTTATTTTTAGAATGCCGAGTGTAAATCACCTAATTTTTACAAAAAGTGAAATTTTTTTACTTGAATTTTACTGTACTATCTTTTTCATCTAGAAAAAAAATTTTATCAAATTTAAATTTCGAATGACAAAAAAAACCAAAACACCCTTAAAACTTTCCAAATCCACCGAAAAGCTGATTATATTTTTGGAAAGAGCATAAAATATTAACTAGATAATGAATTCTTTATAAAATAAATAATATGATTTTGCCATTAAAATCTAAATAACAACTTTTAACGCTCTACGACAGCACACCCTGATTTGTTTTCCATTTTTCATATTTTTTTTACAAAGCCAAATACCTGTTGTGCGTTTTTGACCCTGAGCAATCTAAAAATATGGTCATATTTCTTACATTAAGTTAAGTTTTTAAACTAAATTTTATTTGGCAAAGTCAAGTTTGATTTGCTATAAGAGTGGACAAGACCTACTCTAATTTTTTCGTTTATTAAATTTTGGCTTTAAAGTCTGATTTATAATGTAATTTTAAAAAATGATTTTTTTGGCATTTATTTTAAGAAATTAATTTTTTTAATTTTTATTTCTCAAATTAAAAAACAAATTTTTCTTTGCTCTTTCTAAATTTTAATTATTAAATTAATAATAAAAATAAAAAACTACAGTAGTCTAATTGTAGGGTAGGGCTTCATGTAGCTTTGCTATGGCGGCTATCTTATTTCAACATAAACTTCTCATACAAATTGAAATTCAACTGTACTCAAACCGTTCATTATTTTAAAATTTCGATTAGGTCTCTGTGTTCACGTCTTGTCTTAAGTTTCATATTTCCCTACCTAGTAAGTCTTTTGTCATAATCTAGATTCCTTACATTATATATTCATTTTGTAGCTTGTCTTTGTACTTGTTTTAAAATGTTTGAGTCCATTTTGGTACAAGGTCTGCATGTTGCTGAAGCAAACTGTAACTAAAGCCTGACAAATGAGTCATACAACTGTTTGAACGCATTTTAGGTCCAGCATTTCAATTAATTTAACAATCGTGTAAATGTATGATTGTAGTTGTTCAACGTCAAGACGATTTCTGATGATGTTTTTTATCAGTTTGGTATCATCTGCAAATAGTTTGATCAGGGTACTTATGGACCATTGACATATTTTTGCGGGACTCCACTTATCTTAGATATAATCATCTTTCCACTCTGAGACGTTCTCGCCTATTATTTACATCCTGTTTTTTAAAACGATTAACAACAATTTATTAATTTTTTTCTCAATTCAAAAATTTAAACATCTATATTTTGATGAAGCAAAAATTATACAGGTTTTATTATTTATTTTGTAATTTTCAGAAGTTGTTTGTTCCTTTTATTTAAAATACATCATAATGAAAAAGTTAAGAAACGACTAATATTTTTATTGTCTATTTGGGTTTGAATTTTAATAGAATGGAACAGGTTTGATATTTTTAAAACCATTTTTTGTCGGCTAAATTCTTTATTCTTTAATTAGATCAAAATAGAAAAATTGGACTGAAATGACAATCGATTCATTTGTTATTTTTAAATGTGAAAAAGTTAAGAAATAGCTAAAATTTTTCTTCTTTTTTCTTTGCTAAAAGCCCAATCCCTCTAAAAAATGGTTTGTTTGGCACTCACTTATAAAAATAAATATAAAATGAACTTCTTGTTAAAATTCTGGAACAAATTTAATCGCTTTTGCAACCAAAATGTCAATTAAAACTTCCAAACGTTGACCTATTGACGATTATAGAATAAAAAATGGCACAAAATTAATTTTATCATAAGAAATTTTTTGGTATAAAATTTGATTCTAAATTAAATTAAATTTTAATATATTAGTAGACGAAATTAAAGAACGCTGCAATAAAAGGCTAAATATTATTTAGATATTATCAAATAAAAAATGGGATCTTAATCAAAACACTCTAGGAAATTTATATAAATCTTTAGTCGGATCAAATTTAGACTATTCTTTTGCTTGCTTGGATTCATTTTCAGAAAATAATATCAGAAAACCACAAGCAATTCAGAATACAGCAGTCAGAGCTATCCTCAAGTTAAAATATGATACTCTCTCCAACATCGTGCATCATAAGGCTTTTAATTAACTTAAATTACTAACAGTCTCAAATCGGCTTTTTGAGTTGAGTGAGAGATATGTTGGGACAGGACTGAATCATTCTATTCCATTGGTTGAAAGACTGGTGAAGGAATACAAAGAAGGTTTCGAATCAAGATATATTGAATACCCAACTCCATTGTGTAATTGCTAACTTACTATTTCCTCTTTTTTTCCTGGAGCTTCAACTATGCAAACATGTGCCACATGTAACAATCTTTGCCAATTTATGTCTTTTCAACTTTCATTTTTTTAGCTTATTTACTCTATTTTGATTCTTTTTTTTTATCTCATTTTATTAACTTTAATTTTTTTTTTATTTTGATTTTGATTTTTTTTTAAATTTATTCTGAAGGAGCCCTAGCTCATTACAAAAAAACAAATAAATAAAAAAAATTAAAAAAAAATAAATTCTGGAATAAATTTAATCGCTTTTGCAACCAAAATGTCAATTCAAACTTCCAAACGTTGTCCTATTGACGATTGTAGAATAAAAAATGGCACAAAATTAATTTATCATTAAAATTTTTTTATTTTAGCCTTGATTTTACATTGAGACAGAAATTTTTTCTTTCTAATAATCATCGTCTAACCAGAGAATCTGATGCTTTTCTACCATTTGACAGTTTCCAGTTATGAGCTAAAATATGTGATGGCGAAGCTCAATTTTTTTTTACCAAACGAACTAATTGGCGATCATCTTTAATAGTAGAAGTCTAAGGTCTTCCAGATCTTGGACGATCGTTGTATGAGTTTGTTTGATTATATCGATCAATGATAGTTTTTATGCATGGCTTAGACCTATTTAGATCATTGCCTATTTGGGCATATAGTTTTCCATTTTGCTTATGAAATAGCCTTTTAATTTTGCCAAAAAATCAGAAAAATTTTTCAAAATGATTTATTGTTTTTAAGAATAAATACTTTCTAGTTCTAAAAAGCTATGTCTCTTTGATCCAAAATTTTATTAATTAAAATTTTAACAGAAGTGCGTAAAAATGCTCTAAAAATGTTTTAAAAATAAACCATGTTAAATTAAGTGGCGAATAAATAGTAAACATTGAGATGAGTTCCTCAAGCGTTTGATTCTGATGGATTTTGTAAAGGACTTATTGAATTATTTTGTGGGCTGTTTGGAATTCCAGTGGGGGTTTGATCAATATTTTGAATGCTTGAACTAGATGAAGAATGTGTCAATGACGGAGCGGATGAAACAGAAGGATTTGACGGTGCATTTTTGTTGAGCAAATTTTGAAAAAAGTTCTTTAAATTAGTGCTATCTCTGTCTGAACCGGTATTACTTGGTCCTTTGAGTAGAGGCGGTTTTTGGGGTGTTTTGAAGACTTGTTGAGTCGGCAAAGAGGGTGATATCTCTTCAGACTTGACCGACGGAGCAGCTGACTTACTTAGTAATATTTGCAGTTTAGCTAAAAATTCTTGATCTTCAGATGCAAGAATTGTCTCAATCTCCCTTGGCAGTGATTTCCTTATCATAGGTTTCGGTATAATTTCATTATAATCACTGTCTGATTTTATTGTTGTACTATTCTCTAATAAAATATTTATTTTTCCTTCGTTGTCCCAACCAGAAGGGCTTTAAAAAATTTTATTTAAAAATAGTATTTTTTGCGCTTTAAAAATTCATAACAAACTGACAAAAAATTTTTTTTTTTTTTCAAAATTAAAAAAAATCTTAAATAAAAATTTGTTGTCTTAGGTTAAAAAAGGCTGAACTGTGCACTTTTTTTTTATGAATATTGTTTAAATTATAATAAAAAGAAAAAATTTTTGTTCAATTTTAACTGAATTTCACAACTTTTTTTCAAATTTAATTAAGAAAATAAAAAATAAACTTACATAAAAATTAATTCCCTATCGACTACACTTGAAGGCGAATTGAATGGATAATTGTAAAGCTTATGGATTATGTATTTGTATAGGCGATCAAAAGTTTTTTTTTCCTTCACTGTTGTATAAAACAAAGCTGCTCCATCTAATCAAAAATAAAATTAGTAACTAGTTTAATGATTAATTATTCTTACAATCCAAGCAAAATCGTCTAACATGATATTGAATGAAGTCAAAGTGTTCAATCCTGTATTCCATATCTTTATCTAAAGTTGACATATAATCACTTTTTGTGACTATGACTAAAATAGGTATGCCCAAGTTATTGTTTAAAACTGAAGGATCTAGAGGCAAAAAAGAACTCTCGTCCTTATCAATGCTTTCGTTTAGGTCTTTTTTTTCTGTTAACGACAAACTAGTGTTTAAGGTTGGTGTCTTTTTGCCAAGAATATTGGTATTCTCATCTGGATCTTGATACATTTGAAAAGCTAATCGCTGTTTTTTTAGAAATTCATTTCTCTTTGCTTCAGGCAGATTCAATTTTTTGACATGATCTGACAGAATTTTTGACCATTTTCTCAAAGAATCCATCATCTCCCATGGTGCGCTCATGCTTACTACAAATGCGACCATGCTATTCTCAAAGTTAGATTCATTAAGAGCGTATTTTAGCAAATTAATCAGGGATGCATCACCGTCCGGTGTCCATACACCTAGTTTCAAAATTTCTACCAAAAAAAATTTAAATTAGGTGTTTATTTATTTACTTAAACAAATAAAAACCATCTCTATCTTCATCTTTGATATCTATGTAGTGATATTCCAGGCCGATTCCTTTGCTTATGCCATCGACTCCTTTGAGACGAGAAATTAATGTGCTCCGGCCACTCTCGTTATCACCAAGTATTAGTAGGTTTTTTGGCGGTGGTGTTTTCTTGGTCGAGTTTTGAACATCTTGTAATATCTGAGACCTTAATTTGGGTTTGGACTAAAATTTTTTTATCAAAATCAAGCATTAAGTTACCATATATTGGCAAATTGATTTGTGTCTTCAGTAACTGTTGAACTAACTGATATGTTGTCGTTTACTGTCATTTTTCTGGTGTTAAAGTAAGTTTATCTTGATATTCAAACTTTAAATTAATAATTTAAAAAAGATATTTCTGTAAAAATTTTTGAGCCTTTAAGTAAAAAAAAATAAAAATTTTTTTATGATTGATATCAGATATAAGAAAATTGAATAAATTTAACTATGATTAAAAAGGTTTCAAAAAATTGAGTCTTGTTGAAAGATCAGTATAAAGTTTACTTTATCTTACTTTTTGAGTTAATAGCGGTTCCTTTTACCGAAATTGTGAGATTTTTAGTTGAATTACGCAATTACTTTTTTAATAAGATCTGGACAAAAGTCAAAAAAACTCTTTTAAAGTCCTTTTAATTTTTTAATATTGGATAAAAATTAAAAAATACAAATAATGAGTTAAACAGCTTTGTTTTTATGGAATTTTTCAAAATGAAGCAATTTCAATTTAAAGTAAATTTTGAATTTAAATTGATCTAATTTAGAAAAAAGTTATTTTAAGCCTTTTTGAAATTTAAAGCCAACAATTTTAATGGTTATGCTTACAGAACAAAGATAAATGCACAAGCTACCAATTTTTAAACCAGAAGGTTTGATGAAATGCCTTGAGGAGACTACTTATTATTTTATTGACATTTTTTGAAGAAAATAACGTTTAGCGATGTTTGAAATTAACTAATTTTAATCAATAAAGATTAACTTAATTTTCTTTATTTAAGTTTTATGATAAGTAAGTCAAGTTAAAAGCGCGGCCGATTTTTTCAACCTTTTTTCTACTTCTTTTCTTTATGTCTATTATCTTTTTCCGATTTTATAAAATAAGCGTTTATTATTATTATTATTTATTATTATTTAATTATCTGCAACGGGTTTATTGTACTTAGCTATGTCAGATTTAAACTTTAAAAATAATTTAGATTAGTTTTTGAATAAATGTCAAAATTGTTTTTAAAACCATTTTACTAATTTAAATTCTTTCAAAATCGAGACAATTAATTTTAATTTTGTTTGTTAAATTTTTCACTTTTTAAAAAATAGCAAGAAAAGAAATTTAACAAAATAAAGAACTTATTACAGCACCCAGTGATTTAGCTATTAAAATTTGATTTTTTAATGCAAAAATGAGGTTTATGAAAAGATTGAATTTTTTTAATATAAAAGATTTTTCATTTTACATTCTAGACAAATCGAAGAGTTTATTAAAAATCTTGAGAATAAATATTTTTAATAATTCTTTTATTAACGGTATTAAAAATATTATTTGATCAAAAAAATTTTTTGAATTAAATTAATAAAATTCTATTGCAAACTTCTGAAATCTTCTGAAACAAAAAAAAAGCAGCCTTAAGTTGTAGATAATTGGAATAGTCTAAAAATAGAGATCATCAAATCAAAAAAATAAATTCTAATCATTTAATCTTTCGATTCTTTTTTTTCGTCAAGCATAAAAGAGGAAAATAGTTAAAAAGTTATCAATTTTTTATTAAATTTTATTTCAAATTTTTTATGCTTAGAGTTTTTAAAATTTTTAATAATGTTTTATTCAAAGCTGAATGTAACAACATAAGAATGATTGATTGAAATATTAATTGTAAAAATGATATCAAATTAAAAGCTAAGTATAAAATTCCATATACTCGTGTACATAAAAAATCATTTAAAAATCCAAAAAATGTATGAACAATCATCAGAGATGAAAATAACGAAAATATGAACAACTTTATTGAAGTTTTAAGAAATTTTTTTGAATTTTTTTTGATTACAATCAGAATTCCGATTATGATGTAAATAATACAAATTATTATTGGCAAAAAAATTTGAGCAATTTGAAAAATTAAAATAGAAAATTTCTTTTGAGAATTATTTTTTTTACAAATTGAATTGTTTTCATCAAAAACAAATAGATTGTTTTGATCAAAATATTGAATTAGCCACAATATTAGATAAAAAGAAAAAAATGTTGAAGCCACATAAATATTAAGAACTTTTTGGCTTCTTGTAAAACGAAATAGTAGCTGAAAAAATTTATTCTGGCGTAACATTGACAAATGATATAAAGAATAGAATAAAAATATCATATAATATTCAATATTTATACTTGAAAGTGAATAAACTGAGATGCAAGCATAATTTTTATGTGAAATAAAACCTTTTGTTTCGAATAAAGCAACATAAAATAAAAATATTTTATAACTGATCAAAAAGCTCGTCGAAAAAATTAAAATCCATAACTCATTTTGAACTAATTTATTTTTTGATATGACCACTAATATGATAAACAAAAAATCAATCAAAATAGAAGCAATTTCGAAACGATAGAACCAAAAAAAAAATTCTGACTCTTCCATTTCTGTAAAATCGTCTGTAAAATTCAAGATAGTCGAATTAATTTTAAATGATTTCATTTTATCAATTTTACAATGAAATTATTTTTGAATTAATTTTGAACATATAAAAAATTTTCGTAATTTAATCTGTAAAAATGTTTTCGTAATTTGATCTGTAAAAATGTTTTCGTAATTTAATCTGTTACGGAAATTACGAAAATTACTGTTTTTAAGAACGAACTATCTACAAAATACGATATCAAAAGTTATTTTTAATCTATCAAAATTATTCGTGATTTTTTCCAAATAAGGACTTCCATTAAACCTCCTTTTTAGCAAAGTAACATTAATCGTTAATAATTAGGATCAGTTGATTATTGATCTATTCTGTAAAGACTAATAATAAATATGTGATCGGTTTTGCTTTAAAATTGTAATATGTATATTATTTAAAAAAAAAAAATTTGCATCACCTACACATCATATTTTTTCCAGAATGAAGGTGACAATTAAAAAATTAACGGGACCAAAAAAAATTAAATTTCCTTAATTAAATTATAAAACTACTAAAAATTAAGCATTCTGATAAAATACAAAATTAAAAAAAGGAAAATCGTTTTTTATTATTTAAATCTCAGTGTATATCTAAGTCATCACACTTTAATTTTAAATGAAAAAAAACAATATAAAACCCTGTAATAGGACACTATTACGTCTTAGAGAGAGCTTTCAGTAGTCCTCTAAGCTTCCTCCTTGAACGATAGTCTGACGCGAGTTAGCTATCGTTCAACACATATATAAAATTATTATTATTATTAATTATTAGTTGTTTTTGAATAAAATATTTGAAAGTTTATCGACTCTTAATTACTACCCCCGAACCCCAGTTCAAACCATTACATTGGTGATAGCGGTTAAAGTAAGCCGAGAGTTAAGTTTTAGTGAAGAGGAGTGCGCGCGCACGCTAAAAAAAAATTAAAAAGAGACTTAAGTTTGTTTCAAACTTGTTGCTTTTTAAGAGAGTGTTTTTATTGGTTCTTGTGTAGAACAAAAGAAATTTAAAGTGAAGCTATAGTTAAGCTAAAGAGAGAAGTATAAAGACGAGTGATAGTCTAAAGTGTTAAAAAGAGAAATTAAGTGTTAAAGAAGTAGTGTTGAAAAATTTTCAGTGGAAAAAAAATTGAGCCGAAAGTTAGTGATAGTTTAGTGTTGTGTAAAACGTGTTTAGTAAGCCTAGAGATTAGAGATGTTTGTTAATGGTAGATTACAATTTGATGGTGAATCACACGATGTGGAATCGTTCTTGAAGTCATTTATTTATGAAGCGTTGATGTTTAACTGGGACAGAGTAGCCCAAGTGAAAGCGATTGAGTGTTGCCTGAAGGGAAAAGCTCTTCAGATCTTTAATGGTTTGAACTCCTTAGCGAAGGGTGATATAGATGAAGTGATGAAAGCATTGAGAGACGGATGTAGGAAATCGCCTGATTACTATTTAAATTTGTTTTATATGAGAGTGCTAAAACCAGATGAAACTATTGCCTCGTTTTGCCACGATATCGAGTATTTGTTGTCGAAAGGTATGCCAGGTTTAGAAGAAGCTTCTAAATCAAGTTTGTTGCGAGCTAGGTTGATAGCAAATGTACCAGAAAATGTTAAAAATTTTATGGAATTATTGAGCGATAAGTCATGGAAAGAGTTAGTGAGTGTTTTTGACAAGTCAGTGGACTACAAATCAATTACAAACAAGGTTGACGATGAAACTGTTTTGGTTAATCAGTTGAAAGCTACGAGTATTAGCAGCCCAAAAACGAGATTCAGTGGAACTTGTTTTTACTGCAAGAGGACCGGACATAGAATTTCAGAGTGTAGGAAACGAGAGAGTGACGAGAAAAGTGGTCGAATCGGCTCTCAAAGAAAATTCGAAGGTAATAGTAGGAACCGTAGTCGTTCACCTCATCCAAATCATGTGAGATTTGATGAGACAAGAAACAAAGAATCTGATAGTTACAAAAGGTACAACAGTAGAAACGATGGAAATGTGAGGAAAAATTATGCTTTTACTATTGATGCTGAACCAGAGGATACTGAATTGGATGCGAAATCGTTAGAATTTGTTGAATGCAAGGGAGTGAAAGTTAGCAAATTGGAAAGAGTGAATATGAGCGTTCAGATTGGTGAATTTAATACAAGAGTGAACATGCTAGTGGACAGTGGATCGTCAGGTTCATTCATTAATCCAGATAAGTTGCCAAAAGATGTTAAAAGCCACTTGGAAGTGTTGAAAAAGAGACCAAGAGAAATGGAAGAAGAAGGATTTTCAATGACTACATTGAACATTAAGTCAGCATTGGCTACAAAGCAAATAGAGTGTATGACGGGAGGTTTAGATATTTGTAATAAAGAGTGGCAGGGTCATCATCAGTTCATTTTCGCGGATGTTTCAGAAGCTGGTATTTTAGGATTAGATTTTTTACGTAAGTTTAACGCTCAGATTGATTGTTCAACTGGAAGAATTACGGTGAAACTTGGAGAGAAAGATGTGTTTTTGAATTACATTAGAGAAGAAAAAGAGACTTCATTTGGAGATAGAGTGTTGGTAGAAAGCAAAAAGATAGTTGGACCGAAGTGTGAGTTCGTAGTAAAGTGTAAAACAAGTGATGAATTTGAAGACAAAGTGATGATGTTTGAACCAGGTGGAGATGAGAAAATGAACAAGAATGGATTAATATTTGGAAAGTGTTTGAACAAAGTTGGTAGTAAAGGTGAAGTTTTCATTTTGGCTTTAAACATGAGCGACAAAGAAGTGGAATTAGAGGCTGGTTGTGATATTGGATCGATGCAAGACGTAGAAGTGATGTCTACAAATTATGAATTAGAATCCGAACTTAAGAGTAAAATAGACATAAGCAAATTGAAAATAAGCGATAAGTTGTCGATAGCTGAACGTAACGAAATTTTAAAAACTATTTTGAAGCGTTCGAGTGCATTCAAGTGGAGTGATGAAGATGTTGGAGCAACCGAATTGACGGAACACAACATAAACACTGGTGACGCGAGACCAATTAAACAACGGCAGTATAGGCTTCCACAGACGGCGCAGGCTGAGGTGACGAAGCAAGTTCAGAATATGTTAGAGAAAAACATAATTAGTGAGAGCAAGAGCCCTTGGGCTAGTCCGATTCTGTTGGTCAAAAAGAAAGCAGATGACAAAGGAAAATGCGAATTTAGATTTTGTATTGATTTTCGCAAGTTAAACGAAGTAACGATTAAAGACAGCTACCCTTTACCACGTATAGACGAGACACTAGATGCATTAGGTGGATCGCGTTATTTCACAACGTTAGACATGGATAGCGGGTATTGGCAGATTCCGTTGAGTGACGATAGTAAAGAGAAAACTGCTTTTTGTGCAAATAATAAATTGTATCAATTTAATGTAATGCCTTTTGGGTTGTGCAACGCACCACCGACCTTTCAACGGCTGATGGACGAATTATTGGACAAGTTGACGTGGAAAGCGTGTTTGGTATACTTAGACGACGTGATCATATTTTCGAGAGACTTTAAAACTCATTTAGAGAGATTGGACACAGTGTTGGAAAGATTCGAGAGGGCTAATTTGAAGTTAAAACCAACTAAATGTAGTTTTGCTATGGACGAAGTTGGATACCTTGGTTTTAAAATAACCAAAGATGGACTTAAGCCAGATCCAGCCAAGACCAAATCCATTGTGGAATTGCCTACACCAAGAAACAAGCGTGACGTAATTCGATTTTTGGGTATGATTGGTTATTATAGAAGGTTTATTCCAAATTTTGGTGAAACGGCGACGTGTTTATTTGAAGTTGGGAAAGCACACGCGAAGTTTGCGTGGACGGAAGAGAGGGACAAGGCTTTTAATAAGCTCAAACAACAATTGGTAGACGCTACAATTTTATTTTACCCTGACTTCAACAAAGAGTTTGAGTTGTTTTGCGACGCATCAGGTACACATTTAGGTGCAGTGTTGGTACAGCGTATAAATGGTATAGCTCGCCCGATAGCCTTTGCAAGCAGACAGCTTACGAGACAAGAGAGAAATTATTCAGCAAGCGAGCGTGAGATGTTAGCAATTGTATGGGCAACCAAACACTTCCACAGCTATATTTATGGAAGACATATAAAAATTTATTCGGATCATCAACCACTTAGTACGTTAGTCAAAGCGAAAGAGCCGACAGGCAGACTATATAGATTGATGTTGAAACTGCAAGAATTGGACTACGAAATCCTATACTACCCCGGCAAATTAAACTATACAGCTGATCAATTGTCAAGACCAGCAAGTCAAGAAGATGCGAGTGTTGAATTGAAAACGTTAGAGTTAAGTGCGAATATAGATTGGGAAAAAGAGCAAGACGATGACAAAGAGATTGCAATTGTGAAAGCGAGTGTGAAAGCTGATGTCAGAGACGATGATTGGGAGAGTCTTAAGTACAAAGAGTTCTGGAACAGGTCAAGAGAAAAATTGAAAGTCAAGAATGGAATATTGTACAAGAATGTTAAAGAAGAATGGCTAATTTTAGTCCCGGTGAAGTTGATAAATACGATTTGCAAGCTACACCATGATTCGATAACCGCGGGACATTTAGCTTTTGAGAAAACCTTACATGCGATTGGGTTAAGATTTACGTGGCCAGACATGAAAGCTAACGTGTATGACTACTGTAATTCGTGCGAGAAGTGTCAAAAGTTTAAAGTAAAGAATAATTCGATTAAGAAACCAATGGTAACTATCAAAGTGGATAAACCTTGGGACTTGGTTGGTATGGATTTTGCAGGACCATTGAAGAGAACTAAATTGGGAAATTGTCATTTTGTGCTTGGTGTGGACTATTTCTCAAAATTTTGCGTTGCGGAAGCTGTATCGGACGCTACAAGCGAGAAAACAATTACTTTTGCGAAAAATAGGATTGTTAATGTTTTTGGTCCTCCACGTGCTATTTTGACAGACCAAGGGAGGAATTTTGAGTCCGACAAGTTCAAAGAATTTTGTAATGAGTACAAAATTAAGAAGCTCCGAACGACAGCGTACCACCCACAGTGCAATGGTTTAACCGAGAGAACAATTCGCACCCTAAAACAAATGTTAAGTATGTATGTTAACGAAAGTCACGACAACTGGGACGAGTGTTTACCTAGAGTTGTTTTCGCTTACAATAATGCAAAGCACTCTAGCACCAACTGTGCACCAAACGAGCTAGTTTTTGGTAGTATTATGGCAAGTCCAGTAGATAGAGTATGTGGTGTCGATTGTGGAGATCGAAATCAAGACGAGAATTTGATTGAAAAAGTTCAAAAACGCATTCAAAAGGCTCAAGAGAATCAAAAACGTCAGTATGATACTAAAGTGAAAGACTTAGTAAAATTTAATTTAGATGATTTGGTAGTTTTGGTGAATACAAGACAAAGACCCGGTCAAGTTAGAAGCTTTGAACCGAAATTTATTGGACCTTTTAAGATTATTGAGCAAGTGAACGAAACTAATTTTAGGATCAAAAGTTTGACTGGTAAGAAAGCCGAATCGGTTGTACATTTTAACCGAATGCACAAGTATAATAGCAGAGAAAGAAATGAGCTGAGCGAGGTTAATGTTACGAAACAGAGTTGTAGGAGTGAAGCGTCGAATCTAGACGAAGAGATTGACCAAAGACTGTTGATTAGAGCATGCGCAAGGAAACGTTTGGTTCAAGAAGAAACAACAATTAATGGTCCAAGGACAAGTTTGGAGAATATACCCCCTGCGAGAGTTGAAATCGAGTTGGATAATTGGGACAAATCGTTAGACAATATACTGCTAGAGGCGCAAGGTGTCGAGAACAAGACTAATAAAATTGATGAAAGTAGGCTAAATTCTAACACAAACGTAAGTAGAATTGAGTCTAGTGGTGACGAGAGCGGCGAAGAAGATTCGAAAAGAGAAGAAGAAAAAGTTAGAGAAGAAGTAGTAGACCAGGAGGGAGAAGTGGTGGTTAGAGAAGAATTAATCCCGTTACCGGACGAAAAAGGAAATTTTATGTGTGTTATAGAAGGCTGTAACAAAAGTTTTAACAGCGTATTTGGACTTAAAATACATGTAGGACGAAGACATAAAGGTCTAAAAATGATTGAAAGAGGTATTGTGCCTCAAAATGAAAACGTTAACGAAAGGCAAGAAGAGCAAAACATTAGTGTACGAGAGGAAGTTCCAATGGAAATCCTCTACAGTTAAAATTAAGTTATCCGAATTACAATTTTTTTTTTTCCTCTTTATTTCTTTTCTCATTAAAAAAAAAAAAAAAAAAAAAAAAATTTTTTTTCAAACATTTTTTTCTCTCATTTTTGTTGTAAGGGGCGAGGAGGATTAAAATATATATTTCTCAAAGTAAAGCGCGAGGGATGTAATAGGACACTATTACGTCTTAGAGAGAGCTTTCAGTAGTCCTCTAAGCTTCCTCCTTGAACGATAGTCTGACGCGAGTTAGCTATCGTTCAACACATATATAAAATTATTATTATTATTAATTATTAGTTGTTTTTGAATAAAATATTTGAAAGTTTATCGACTCTTAATTACTACCCCCGAACCCCAGTTCAAACCATTACAACCCTCATAACTTATAACTTAGAAAAAAAATATTCAATTGTGTTAATAAATTTAAACAACAATTTTTCATTTTTTATACTAATTTTGGTACTTTACATAAAGTTGTTAATTTTAATCGAAATATGGTTAAAAAAAATTGCATTATTCTTATTTTATTTATTTAAATTTAAAAAAAAATATGGCATTGATGCTAATGATAAATTGTAGTTTTTAATTTTTCTTGAATCATTAAGTTGATTAATAAAATATGAAATTTTTTAATTTGTTAACTTTATAATTTTTATCTAAATAAAATTCAATTCTTTAAAGCATGATAATTTACTCATTTTTTAATTTATATGATTCTTTGCTACCCAAAAATCATGCTAACTGCTTAAAAATTTAAGCTTAAGTTATAAATATTTAGTAAAGATTTGCTAAAAAGTTAAATTTTAATAATTTTAGTCTAGTTAATAATTTTAGTCTAGATGTCTTAAACTAAGTCGACTAAAATTAGTTTATTTTGTTTAAAGTTTTCTTATCTGGTGATCGCCATGTCAGTTTGTGTGTATCTTTGTGGATCATAATTCCACCTATTCATAAATTGTTAGTCATGCACAGATATACAAGTTGTTCACCATTATTTATATCCGCAACCGTGGGTTCCCATAGATTCATCAAATCTATATTTGTCACTCCTAACTTTCGCGTTCATATCGCCCATTACAATCATGAGTTCATGTCATGCATTTTATCTATTATTCTTTATCTATATATCTATAGTTCTTTGTAGCTTTTCAAATAATATAGATTTTTCCTCTTCACTCGCTTCGTTTTTGGTAGCATACTATAGTACGATAGACTCGTTTCAAAGGTGCCCTTTTAATCGTGCAAGAATCAATCTTACATTCTTTAGCTCCCATTCCATCATGATATCCTTTGCTTACTTTTGAAAGTATTATCCCTACGCCGTGTTGTCTTGTGTTTTCAGATGCAGAATACAGTAAGGTCCATCTGCTGTTGTTTTTTCAGCCTTACCTTGTCCAGTTACTTTCACATAAACTCTAAACGGTATTTATCAATGGTCAGTGTGGCTTGAGTGCATCTATATGTTTCGCAAATGGAAAGTCAAAGTTATGACTTGACTTGAAATTTTTTTTAGTTGAGTTTAGTCAAGTCAACTAATTTTCTGATTTTAAAACTAAAAAATAAATATGATTCTTTTATTAATCCAAAAAAAAAACATTAATATTTTTTATAAATTTAAATAGAGCTTTAAATAAATTTTGTTCCTAGACCAATAAAAGAGCTTTTTATTATTTAAAATTTCAAAATATTTGAAAATTTTAAGTCATTGACTTGAGACTTGCGACTTAAAAAAAACTCTGGTTTTCAGTATTAAGCGTCATGACTGACGTTGTATCGGTCAATAGGATGCTTCCACTACTCCCTAAGCTTCTTTCTGAGTTCTTGATTTCTTTGTAACTATTTAATATATTAAGGGGGTCGGGTAGTTAGCCCTAAGCGCTTGCTGAAGAGCTTTTGGTATTTATAATCCTTTTCAACCGTCATTTCAAAATTAAAACTTTATCTTATTTTACGTAAAATTTTTATATTATTTTTTCATCTTTTGAAAAGTAAAATTAATTTTTTATAAATTTTATAAAATAAAAAACAGAAAAATATTCTTTTTTTTTGGCTCTTTTGGGTTTACAAATTTTTTGAAAATTTGTAAATTTACATAACTTTTCGAAAAACTTTGTAAAATTGCATAATTGCATATAATTACTGCAATGCATCTTCAAATATATAATTTTTAAACCATTTTTTTTGTAACCATTTTTTCATAGTAAAAATTGTAAATCTACGTAATTTTTTATGAGGTAAACATTATATTTCAAATTTTGGAAACAAAAGCTTAAAAAATTAAAAATATTCATCATATACTCATTTAGAAAGCTTATCAAATACTCACCCATTTTTAGTTAGTTTAGCAAATTACAAAATTAGAAAAAATATTTTACTATATTTTTATTATTGTAAATAATTACATATATTGAAATTTAAAATTTTCATGTTTTTAACAAAATATCAATACTAAGATTTTACTTTAATAAGGTATTTCAGCATAATTTTAAGAGATTATTTGCAGGTTTTTTAGAAGTATGACTTTAAATAACGCAATATTTTTCTTATTTTGAACTCGGTTTTCTTAAGGTTATTAAATTATTATTGAAGTCATTATTTGACTTTAAAAAAATTAAAAAAAATTAAAAAAAATTAAAAATTGGATTCCTTAAAATTTTTCTCTAATTACCTTGAATATTAATTGCTTTTTAAACCGGTTAATAAAATTAAACTGATGATTAAAATTAATTGATTGAAATGATTAATTAAATTAATATATATAAAATATCTGATTTAACTTAAATTTTCAGAAGAGAAATAAATTTTTGGAGTTAATATTATTTAGCTTTTGAGAAAGACTATTTGGCAAGTTTTTTTTCTATTTAACTTTTTTGAAATTTTGAAATTAAGTTGTTTCATTAAAACTCAATACTTAAGCATGTAAAAATTTAAAATATATTTTCGCAATTATTTTTAGAAATGTAAAATAGAAAAAAAAACTTGCTATTTGTACAAATTAAAATTTTAAATGGTCTATGTTTTTTTAGTCTGTAATTAAACGTGACAATAATATTTTATTGGGTGAGGAAATATTTCTCATTAAAACGACAGTGAATTAAATCAAGGTTTTAAATAAAAAGAAGATTCTAAATAAATTAAAAATTAGTTGATAAGTAAATATTTATTAGAATTCATAAAAATAATTTCAAAACATTCAATATAAAATTATTAATAAAAAAAATATTTCAAAAATATCATTTATTTCAAAATGGAAAATTTTAGCACTGCAAATTTTTCTATTCAGCTTTGGAACTTAAATATAAGTAATTTATACAATAACACATTGATAATTCATTCAATTTCAGCTTTTATTAGCTATTCGTTAATATTTGAAGCGATCTGTATCTTTGTGGCACTCAAATCAAAGAACAAGTTGCCAAAGATAGAAATTTATTTAATTATTTGCTTGTGCTTTTCTTTGATTTTAATTAAATTTTGTCTAATATTTTTGACTTTTATTCATTTAAAAATTATACTGAAAATATCCCAATTTATGTGTATATTTTTTTATTCACTCGGAAGTTTTATATCAGTGCCATTTTTTATTTTGTTTTATTATTCGCTATTTCATCTAACACTAATAGATAGAAACAAACATTTCATAAAATTAAACGATTTTTTTAAACAACCGAAGCATTTTTTGATTTATTTGATACTAACATCAATCACTTCTTATCTGGCTTCATTGGTTTTTTTTATACTCTCAAGAGATAAATTTTATTCAAAAATGCATCAAAATTACTATTGTATCAGCTTTATTGTAGTAAAATCTTTTATTAAATCACTAATAATTTTAAACTTTTATTTAATTTTGCCGGCTTTTTTTACCAATTTTATCTATGGTTTATCTCAAGTAATAGTTATATCAAAATATTTTTTAACGCTTAAATCGAAACAGATCAATCAAAGAAATAAAAAACTATGCCGAATTATTTTCAAGTTTTTTTTGTTGAGTATTTTATCAAATCTAGCTATTTTGTCATTAATTGCTTTTTTATTCTTAGAACTTTTAAATATGGAATCAATTTTTACTACAATAATTTTAAATAGTTTTACGCTTTTCTTATTATTTGAATCATTCGCAATTATTCTAATTCATAACATATTAAGAAGTTATTTTTTTGAAATATTCAAAACAGCTTATAATTCATTGATTAAATTATTAAAACTTTAATCTACTTATCTTCTTTGTAATAAAAAATATTTAATTAATTGTTTGCTTTATGTGTTTAAACCATTATTTTGCTTTCTTATTTTCAATAAATATTATTTAGGTAATTTAAAAATTTTTGATTAAAAATAAAACCGATCCTTATATAGTTGTGGTATGGTATTCAAGGATATTTTTTTAATTTATTGGTCTTAATTCCGACAAAATGAATTTTTTAACGTGATTTGAATAAAAAATTGACTTGAGATTAAATTTACAATTATATGACTTGAATAGTTTTGGAGCTTATTTCTTTTAGATTATGAAAAAAACTACATTGAAAAATAATTAAAAAATGGCTAAAATAAAATAAGTAATCTAAGCAAGAATACTTGGAAAAACAAGAGATAAGACTAGGTGACATAATTCAACTAATGAATATTTGCTTTTTGTGTTGCTTTATTTTTTATTTTTAAAAGAAAAACGAAAGGAAAAACTGATTAATAATTCGTGGAATTATAAAAATAATTAATATTTTTCTTAAATATTTATTTATTTCGAAGCTATCTAATTTTTGTCTTTTTTTGATTTTTTTTACTTTACATCGCCTTTTAGATGTTAAATAGAATAATATTGATAATAATAATAATAATAATAATAAAAATACAATCGAGAGCGTGTGTATGAGTTTTATCAAGAAAATCGTGGAAAAGGGAAACTTTACACGTGGCTACACTTCAAAAACTATGAGTTGAAGAAGACAAAGGTTTGTGATACTTAAGGAATTAGAAAAAAATAGAGGATTATTCTAATTCATAACATATTAAGAAGTTATTTTTTTAAATTATTCAAAACAGCTTATAATTCATTTATTAGATATTTTAAATTCTTTACTCCTTTTTTATTTGTGATTAAATAATTTTTATTAATTTAAAGCTTTTTGTGTTCTACCTTAATTTTTCTCTCTTATTTTTTTTTAATAAATATTATAAACTTGACTAATAATTTTTAAAAAAATTATCTTACTTAATTTTTTTTAATTTGTAAATCTGTGTCGAGCTAATGCTCCTTCAGAATAAAAATATGTTAAATAAAAAAATAAATAAAAATTAATATAATTAAAAATAAAGTTTAATAAGATAAAATAAAAAAAATTAAAAACGTTAAGTTGAAATAGCTAAAGACATGTTTGAATATTTGATAGTTCAGGAAAAAAAAGCAGAAATTTTTAGGTAGCAAATACACAATGAAGTTGGATATTCGATATTTCTTGATTCAAAACCTTCTCTATATTATTCCACCAGTCTGACGACCAGTGGAACAGATTGACTCAATCCTGTCCTGACATATCTCTCACTCAACTCAATAAGTCGATTTGAAATTGTTAGTGATTTAGTTTATTGAAGGCCTCTTCGTGTATAATGTAGGAGGAGGTTTCATATTTCAGCTTCAAAATAGATCGAACTGCTGAATTTTGAATAACTTGTATTTTTTTGATATAAGTTTCTGAAAATGAATTTAAACAAGCAAAAGCATACTCCATAATATCAAATATTTGTAAAGTTTACCTAATGTTTTTGGATTTAAACAGTAAATTTTATTAAATTTATTTATTTATTTCAAAAAATTTTTGGGATTCGAGCTTTCCCCCAACCATCCAACATTTAGAATAATATAATAAAATTAGAAACATAAAAAAAAAAAAATTTTTTTTTTACAACTTAGAGTTAATTGATTTTAAATAAAGGAGAAAAATTTGAATAAAAAAAATGCAAGGGATGTTTAAAGGGCTTTATATTCTAAAAACAAGGTTACAGCTTTCAATATATTCTCGATCGTATAGGGTTATAAATAAAACAGGCAAAAATTATGTCGCCATCCATAATTGAAAGATAGAAGGGCAAAAAATGAACTTAAATTGAGGAAAGTTCTACACTTTTTATCAAACGCTGTGCATTTATACATGTTCACAGAGCTATAATGGGAATTCATCAAAAAAATATTAAATTTCAAAACGTAGTGCTTTATTTAAAGTGGATTCATTTTGGTCAAAGAGAAAAAATATTTATTGCAATCTAATTAAGTACAAAAAAGAAATCATTTTATTTTTTTGTTAGCAAAATAGAATAAAATGGGTAGATATAGCCGATCAAGAAGTCGATCTAGAGACAGGTCCAGAGAAAAGGTAGAAGACGACGGATTCAGAGTTCATGTGGCAGATTTGGGCGTAGATTGTTCTCAACGAGAGCTTGAAAAAGCATTCGATAAATTCGGAGATTTGAAGGAGGTTTGGCTAGCCCGAAATCCACCCTGTTTTGCATTTATTGTCTTCAAACACAAAGCAGATGCCGAAGAGTCAATTAAAGAAATGAATGGAAGGTAAACAAACACAATTTCTTTTTAAAGATTTTTATTTAATTTTTGAAAAAAATTAAGAGTTGTATGCGGCTCTAGGATTAGAGTAAACTGGGCACGACCGCGAACGCGCGGTCGCAACAAGATGGATTCAAATTTGAGATGCTACCAGTGCGGCGAAAGAGGCCACTTTTCGCGCGACTGCAGAAATGGAAGTGGACGAAGTCGCGGCTACCGTGACGACGACAGACGCCGTGAAAGGCGAAGGTAACTTTCACACTTTCTCTTTTTCCTCACTCTTCTTAGCCCCACACTACTTTTTCCTTTACTGCCATTTACTTAAAATGTTTATTAAATAAAAGAATGTCTATCTGTTGTGTGCTCGGCTTGTCGGTCTGTTTGACTTAGTTTGGTTTAGCTAAAACTGCTCAGGCTTAGCGCTGGTTATTTGGTGTTTTTTGGTTCATACACTCATACACACACATACATACATACATAAGTTATCTTTGCTCATGTCTTGGTCTTTAACGGTCAAGCACTGGTCATCAGGTAGTCAAATGGGAAACCAATAATTAACAGACTGGCTGAAGATAAGAAAAAAAAACACATCCAATTTGTATTTCCTCTTTTCTCAATTGAGGTTTTTGTTGCTGTTAGTTTAATTATTCTGAATGTTTAGGTCACGGTCAAGAAGTGGTAGACGTCACAGACGAAGCTACTCGCGCTCTAAATCAAGGTCAAGGTCAAGACGCGATTCGAGAGAGCGGCGCAATGGCGACTCGAAAAAGAGGTCGCGATCGCGCAGCCCCTCTCGATCCAGAGACGAGAGGCGCAAGCGTGACCATTCCAAGTCAAAGTCCAGGTCAAGGTCGGTGAGACGCGAGGAACGATCTCGCTCCAGAAAGCGAAGCAGGTCGCAGTCCGAAGACAGGGCTCAGAATGGAAATTCCGAAAATGGAATGAATGGATCGCCGGCGAAAAGAAACAGTAGGTCGAGGTCAAGAGAGAATAGAAGCGAGTCACGTGACCGTGATGCAATCAAAGGCTCGGAGCATGAAGCAGATAAGTACGATCCGACCAACGATGATCGTGTAAGTGTAAATGGTCATGATGACGACAATGTAGTCACTGGCGACTATCAAAGTCACATTGAAGATGAGTAAACTGCAAGTCATTATATTTTGATTCCAAATAAGATAAAAGTTATAAAATATTGTTAAATTTTTTTAATTATTTTATTGTTATTATTTGTCTTAAATTTTAAAACAATTATTTAAAAAAAAAGTTTACTTTTTGCTTCATTTATTTTAATGTTACAATGATTTAAAAGCACAAAATAATTATTATTTATTTCATCAGAAAAAAAACAACTTGTACTTAACTTTAAGTAATGGTGAAACAGTGTCAGAAAAAAAAACATTTTTTAATTTTAAATAAATACTTAAAAATAAAAATTTCAAGTCAAATTAATCAATACTTTTCTATTGGTCGTCAGACTGGTGGAGGAATACAAAGCGGGTTTTGAGTCCAGATAAATTGATTACTCAACTCAATCGCATAATTACTACCTATCTTTTTCCTCTTTTTTCCTGAAGCTTCAACTATGTAAACATGCGTCACATGGAACACTTTATTTCAACATATGTCTTTTTAACTTTCATTTTATTTTAGTTTATTTGACTTTATTTTGATTTTTATTTTATAATTTATTCTGGCGGATCTCGAGCTCGGTACAAAAAACAAATAAATATATATGATGTCACTCAGCGAAACAGATCGCACCCAATAGCGATCGTAAATGGCTATCGTTAAAGAAGGAAATATGACAATGAAAATTCAACAATATTTGAATCATTCAAAATGTTATGCAAGTTTGACTTTAAAAAGAGATCTAGTCATAAAATTGAGAGGACTGCATTATCACGACCCTTCAGCAGATTCACACGTTTAAATAGTAAAAGCAACTCAAGAAAAAAAAAAGTTTATGAGATGAATTGATCAGTCTGTCAATTCTAGATTTTGAGACAAATTTAGAAAATAATGTGGTTGGTGATAGAGTACAGTATCCCCTTGTTTAGCGACGCATGCTTTAATACCATAAGTAGGATATTTGGTGCATGGTCTAACATAGACCTCAAAATGGTAAATTTTTTAATTTTAAAAGTCCTATGGGTCACATAGTCGATACATCTTAAAAACGTAACGTTTATAATAGAAATTTAAATAGAAGAGCAGAGCTTCAAAAAAAGTCTTTATTAGAGACTCGGGGTTTTAAACTTTAAAAAAAATTTAATATAAAAAATATTGATTGAGTTTATTTTATAGATGCGACGTTAGAGTTATGGTAAAAAAAAAATTTTAAAAATAAAAAAAAGGTTTAATTTTAATTATTGACCCGGCATTTAAATTTAAAAATTTAAGACAAAAAAGAGAATAAAAAATCAAAATCATTGAAAAATCATTATCAACTTCCATTTTATTTAAATTTTAGTTTTTTAAAAAAAAATAAATATATGACAAAAAACAGCGTGGAAAAAGTTTTTTTTTAAGCACACACTTAATTGAGAACAAGAGAGAAGATTTTATGATTTTAACGCTGCTTCTATATATATAAAATCAAAGTTTTTAATATTTTTTTATTTTAATATTTTTGTGTTTTAGATGACGCGCTTTTGGAAAAATTATGAATAAATTAAAAAAAATATTAAATTTTTTTAGCTTTAAATGCTGCTATAAAAATAAAGATTTTTTTTGAATCTCTGCTTTTCTATTTGAATTTCTATTATAAACGCTACGTTTTTAATATGTATCGACTATGTGACCCATAGGACTTTTAAAATTAAAAAATTTAACATTGTGAGGTCTATGTTAGACCATGCACCAAATATCCTACTTATGGTATTAAAGCATGCGTCGCTAAACAAGGGGATACGGTAGTCGTTGCGTGGATACCTACTATAAAACAAATTTCTTTTTGTCTTATAAGAATCAGAGCTAAAAATCATGAAAAAAAAAGAAGACTATTCAAATTTAGCGATTGCTGAGAAAATAGAAGGTTTAACAGATTTGGAAATCAAGAATAAAGTAAAGAGGTTATGGGCGAAAATTGGCATTATGGGCGAAATAAACATAATTAAATGAATTGAATGCAACCCTGACTCGATTTAAATTTTATTTACCAAACTCGGCCAATCCCCTGTTTATCGACACTGACCTGTTTAATGACGAGTAAAAAAAAAGAAAGGCAAGACATTTAAAAGAAAAAGTAGTAAACTTGAATATTTAATAGATGGATACAATTGGAATAAAAAAGATAAGTGCATGGTTCATTATCAGGACCGCTATTATATCAAATCCGGTTATAAAGTGGAAAAACCAAACAAAAAAAAGGTGAAACAGAGCATCCAAAATATCATCGATCAAAATTGGCAAAAATTTGACGAGCTCATCAACTGTGTGAATGTGTTCTGAAGAGTGACAACAATTGGAAATTAAGTACCTGCACGTCTAGTTTTAGGTTGAAGAATTATAAATATCATCATGTGATTGCTTGTGCATATCGATTAAAATTAATGGATTCTAGTACGATTGGAATGGATTTACCTATTCAAAATCTAAAAAAGACAGTTGGTGTATCGAAAACGCTCAAAGGCTTGCAAAGCCTAAAAATGCCGAAGAAACAATTAACCAAGATGAGTCTCAGAATGAACTTGAGGTAATTCAATCAAGTAAAAGAGCTAGATTGGTCGACGAGCAAACCAAACTATGTATACTTGCGGAGAGCCGTTGAAAAAAGATTTATTATTTTCTTATAAATAAATGTAAGCAAAAATAAATCAAGTAGGTATATGTTTTTTTATTAATTCAATTTTTTGTATTTTTTTTTCAAATTACTCGTAATTTTAAATTTTTATTTAATAAATAATTAAAATAATCTAAATGTATTTAATTTTTAATTTTATCATTTTTATTTTATTTTGGGTAAAAATTAATAAATTTGGTGAAATGTTAATAAAAATAGAGACAAACTGTTGATACCGTCCATAAGTAGTTTTCCTTTAAAAATTCTATGTAGGAAATATTAACAATAAAATATAAATATAAACTTTAGCAAATATGAGCAAATAAAAGTTGAAGTTGAAAATTATTTAAAAAATTCAAATGACCAAATTGAAACAAGCCAAATTGAGGTTAATAAAGAGACCATAAAAAATATATTAGTTAACCTACCTAATGGTAAATCAACAGGTTTTTCAGAAATAAGCTATGAAATGTACAAATACGGACCAATAGATCAACTTGCGAACATTGTCTCAAAAATTTTCCAAAACATGCTAAAACACAATGTCATACCATACTTCTTCAATGTTGGCAAAATTCTTCTGATCATTAAAAAAGAGAACGAGAGCAATTCAGACATCAACAATATTAGACCAATAACAATATCTGACTCACTTGCAAATATCTTTGAAATGTATATCCTTCGAAGAATGGAAAAGACACATCAAGACCCTGAAACGCAATTTGGCTTCAAATCAAACAGTTCAACAAATCACGCTGTATTTGTTCTTGACCAAACAATAAAACATTATAAGCTGAAACGTAAATCCATGTATATTTGTGCGATTGATGCCAGCAAAGCATTTGATAAAGTTAATCGGACAAAACTCCTCCACGCACTTATTTGAAAAATGGACCCTGAGCTATGGCGACTGATAAAAAATTACTACGAAAATTCGATTGCGTTTGCACAAAACCGTAGCGAAATAGGACCAATATTCAAAACCTGTGTCGGTGTAAAACAGGGTGGACCACTCTCACCTAAATTATTCTCGATTTATGTCGAAGATTTAATTGAAAGAATTAAAATTACCAAATTAGTTGCTGATATAAATGGCTTACCAACTGGTGTTCTAATGTATGCCGACGATCTCCTCATAATCACTGACAGTGTTGATAAACTAAAAAAAATTTTAAAATTGTTTGAAAACTATGGTGATGAAAAGGAGATTGTATTTAACCCGAAAAAAACACAAATAATGTCAATAAATTCAAAAAATGACGAGACAAGAATCGAATTATGCGGGCAAGAGATCGAATGGGTCCAAAAATTAAAATACCTTGGCGTTAATATCTCTAAAAACAACAAAAACACAGACCATCTACAAGAGAGAAGACAAGCTGGAGAGCATACCATGCACTTAAATCACAGATAGAAATAGAAAGTGATGAACTAACCATATTGTAAAAAGTCAGCTTTTTAAAACATACATTAGACCAATCATGTACTATGGCGCTGAAAACTGTTATGTAAATAAGACAGAAATCAAAAAGATACAAACTATGGAAGAAATAATGATTAAAAGAATGATTGGAGTCAACAAAAGAACTCGAACCACAAATTTACTCTACGCCCTAGACATCGAACCGGCTGAATTGAAAATTAATAAAATCAAGTTGAAATTTGCGAAAAGATTACTCGAGAACCAATTCACAAATGAACTTCTCCAGTCTATCGAGGACAAAAGCTTACTAGATAACAAATTCAATAACAAATACATAAATGAGATAAAGGAAGCGCAAAAAACACAAGACAGGATAGATGTTGTAATGATAAAAAAAGCAATCAAGGAAATAGAAGAAGAAAACAAAGAGCTGGCAAAGAATGGAGTGAGTGAATCGATAAGAACCTGCTTTAGAATGATAATGGACAAAGTACAAAACGGAAAACTACTCCTAAATTTGCTAATCAAGGCTTTCTGAAACAAAAATGAAAGAACCCGATGGGAAAATAAAAACAAAAAAACAAAACCAAACAAATCAACTTTCTGTTTTGTACTTATTTTTTTATGAATAATTACTTAAATTATCTTAATTATTTGGTATATGGAATTTATTATCTAAATTATGGAAAATTAGACACAAAAAAAACTAAACTTTTGATTTTTATTTTATTTATTTCTTTCTTACTTTTTTTTTTTTTTTTTTTTTTTTTTTAACATCGCCAGAATTGGCGTTAATATGAATAAATAATAATAATAATAATAATAATAAACTTTAGAAAAAGATTTTTTAAATTTACTATCTAATTTTTTAAAGAAAAGTCTTAAATGAAAGTAATGAGACATTAGACTTTTTCGTAAAAAGAACAAATTGTTTATTTGAATTAAAAATAAGACTTAAAATTAAGTTAAAATTTTTAATCAATTTTAAATAAAATATCAAATATTAGTCTTTTCGAATTATAAATAAATAATACTTGTCATTTAGATCAAAGTAAAATAAATCAAAAAATTTTCTATAAGATAATAAAAAAATTATCTAATATTTGATGCAATATTGTCAAAAAAATTCTAATATTTTGTTTGAATTATAGTTTTGTTAAAGGAGCTTGATACGATTATAAATACAGAACTCTTCATCTTAAAACGAAATTCATTAAAAATATTTGAGATTTTTGAGGTTTTCAATTTAGGTGTTTTATCTATATGAATTTATTCCTGATCCATTTCTATCTAATTCTAATTATCTGGTTTTACGTAGAGATAGATAAAGAGGAAAATGAAATGGAAGAAGAAATAATTACTTTTGTAAAAAAAACTCGAGAATAACAACCACACAGGGTGCAAAAACTTTGAAGGGATCACAGTTGGGATTTCAGCTAAATTTATTTTTTATTTACATGCTTCCATCTCTAAAAAACAAAGAGTTTATAGATTTTCTTGAAAACGATTTGTTTCGAAAAAAGCTTCATTTTGCAAATTTTCAAAATTCTAAATAACAGGTCTGTAAACTTTACAGACCTGTTATGATTTACACTAATTTTACGTGAAATTTCGTAATATCCGGTAATTTTACGTAAATTCTGGTAAAATTACGTAAAAACAGGAAATCGTAGCAGTACTGTATATTGAATAAAATTGTAAAAAAATCATTAACGGGATATGGCTATAAAAACTAACTAACATATATAAATAATTTTTTTACATAAAAAATACTATTTATTCACATTTTTGTTTTCTCAAATTACATCTTTCCTTTTTACTTTATCATCTCGAGAATAAACGCATTCCATCAAGGCTTGTATGATGCTATCTTTTTGATGCAGTATTTAGTCCTACTCTTTTTGCATAATTAGAAGACGCCAAGTCTGACCAGAATAGGTATCTCCCTTCCGAAAAGTGCTGTATGATGAAATGAATCAATCGCTTTTTGAAGCATTCATTTAAGTTTATATTTGACTCATAATCGATAGCGTTATCATATTTCTTAGAAATTTCTCTTTCTTCTCCTCAACTCTTTTAAGAATCCTTTTTCTCCTCAACATAAGCTTCAGATGAGCTCATCGTATAGACCACTTCTTGTTACCTGTTCAGAACCTCTATTTTTTTCTAATTCCTTAAGTATCACAAACCTTTGTCTTCTTCAACTCATAGTTTTTGAAGTGTAGCCACGTGTAAAGTTTCCCTTTTACACGATTTTCTCGATAAAACTCATACACACGCTCTCGATTGTATTTTTATTATTATTATTATTATTATTATCAATATTATTTTATTAAACATCTAAAAGGCGATGTAAAGTAAAAAAAATCAAAAAAAGACAAAAATTAGATAGCTTCGAAATAAATAAATATTTAAGAAAAATATTAATTATTTTTATAATTCCACGAATTATTAATCAGTTTTTCCTTTCGTTTTTCTTTTAAAAATAAAAAATAAAGCAACACAAAAAAGCAAATATTCATTAGTTGAATTATGTCACCTAGTCTTATCTCTTGTTTTTCCAAGTATTCTTGCTTAGATTACTTATTTTATTTTAGCCATTTTTTAATTATTTTTCAATGTAGTTTTTTTCATAATCTAAAAGAAATAAGCTCCAAAACTATTTAAGTCATATAATTGTAAATTTAATCTCAAGTCAATTTTTTATTCAAATCACGTTAAAAAATTCATTTTGTCGGAATTAAGACCAATAAATTAAAAAAATATCCTTGAATACCATACCACAACTATAAAAGGATCGGTTTTATTTTTAATCAAAAATTTTTAAATTACCTAAATAATATTTATTGAAAATAAGAAAGAAAAATAATGGTTTAAACACATAAAGCAAACAATTAATTAAATATTTTTTATTACAAAGAAGATAAGAAGATTAAAGTTTTAATAATTTAATCAATGAATTATAAGCTGTTTTGAATATTTCAAAAAAATAACTTCTTAATATTTTATGAATTAGAATAATTGCGAATGATTCAAATAATAAGAAAAGCGTAAAACTATTTAAAATTATTGTAGTAAAAATTGATTCCATATTTAAAAGTTCTAAGAATAAAAAAGCAATTAATGACAAAATAGCTAGATTTGATAAAATACTCAACAAAAAAAACTTGAAAATAATTCGGCATAGTTTTTTATTTCTTTGATTGATCTGTTTCGATTTAAGCGTTAAAAAATATTTTGATATAACTATTACTTGAGATAAACCATAGATAAAATTGGTAAAAAAAGCCGGCAAAATTAAATAAAAGTTTAAAATTATTAGTGATTTAATAAAAGATTTTACTACAATAAAGCTGATACAATAGTAATTTTGATGCATTTTTGAATAAAATTTATCTCTTGAGAGTATAAAAAAAACCAATGAAGCCAGATAAGAAGTGATTGATGTTAGTATCAAATAAATCAAAAAATGCTTCGGTTGTTTAAAAAAATAGTTTAATTTTATGAAATGTTTGTTTCTATCTATTAGTGTTAGATGAAATAGCGAATAATAAAACAAAATAAAAAATGGCACTGATATAAAACTTCCGAGTGAATAAAAAAATATACACATAAATTGGGATATTTTCAGTATAATTTTTAAATGAATAAAAGTCAAAAATATTAGACAAAATTTAATTAAAATCAAAGAAAAGCACAAGCAAATAATTAAATAAATTTCTATCTTTGGCAACTTGTTCTTTGATTTGAGTGTCACAAAGATACAAATCGCTTCAAATATCAACGAAGAGCTGATTAGAGCTGTAATTGAATAAACAATCAATGTATTATTGTATAAATTCAGTTCAAAGTTCCATGGCTGATAAGAAGAATTTGCATTACTAAAAAATTCCATTTTAAAATTAACTGTATTTTTTTCCAATTTTTAAAGTTATTGACTTTTTATTTTATTCTTTTTAACCTAGAAAATATTTTATCCAGACAAAAAATCAAACTGCTTTTTAATATCATTTTACATTTTTATTACTATGACTTAATTTGAAATTTTTTAATAGAGTTCTATTTGAAAAAGATATATTTCCGCACCTGCTAATGCTAATGATCTTAAATTTAAGCTTTTATTTTCTCTCTAAAAAATAACTGCATTAGTTTTTATTTTGATATTTATTGATTTATTAGTTTGAAGATGATTTAAATCAGACTTGTTAATAAGTCACAGTTTTAAGTCTAAGTCACAAAAATTTAAGTCAAAGTTATATCTTGACAAAAAAAAAAAATAAAGTCATTGACCTGACTTGACTTAAGACTTGTGACTTAAAAACAAGTCTGATTTAAACCTTTTTTATTTTATTGAGTTTTATGCATAAATATCTAAAAACCTGATTTTGACTACCGCATATCTTTATATCTCTTCTATCTAAAACTTTTCTCTCTTTTTATGTATGCACTAAAAGTTGGTTTTTTAGTTAAATTCAGGGTAAACCCTTGAAAACAAAATTTATTTGCGGCACTTAAAATATTTATTTAGTGAACTTATTTTTGAAACTTAAGTATAGATGAAGAATTAAAAACTGATAAACAAAAAAAAATAAGAAAGATTAAAAAAACAATTTTTAAATATCAAAAATCTTTTCGAAGTTAATGAAATTGAGTAAGAATATAATGTTTTGATCCTTATGCATGAATCTCATAGCAAAGGTAAACAGGAGTCGAACAATATTAATTTAAATAAGTTTTAAAAAGTATCAATGCCCATATTATAAATAATGGTTAAAAGGAAATTAATTTAATATTTGAAAATGCATTATGTAACTTTGATTCAAAATGACCATTAAAAATTATTTAAAAATATTGAAAAATTATCTGAAAAACTTAAAATAGCTTCTATTTTTTTCATGAATTTATCTAAGTCTGAAAGTTAACTAAAAAAATTATAATTTAATTAATAAATTCTTTTTAAATATATACCGTTGATGTTAAATAATTTTTATCCACAAATTTAATAAAAACTACCACAAATATAATAAACGATGAATAAAAACAATAAAAAAAGATATAAGTTATTGAATATTAATTATTTTATTTATTTCATAACAAATATAAGAAAAAAAGAAAAATAATAATAAAAAAAAAACTAATTTTTATTAATTAACACAAAATTGATAATTATTTAAAAAAGAAAAAAATTAATCTTGAGTACATTTGTTAATGCAATAATAGTACCTACGTTTTTTCATCGGCTCGTTGCATTTTTTGCAATTAACATTGGCATTCTCACTGTTAGCTTCAACTTCTACAGTCTTAGCTCTTTTATTTGGTCTTGATGTGTCGTCAAAAGTTTCATCGTTTTCAACTATAACCCCTTCGTCTAATTGTACTACATCAGAAGGCTGTTTATTGTAGCATGATAAATTTTTGCATTATCTGCAACTAGAATCGTTGGACATATTTTGACTCCATATACATTGAATGCTGCTAATTCAACTGACCTAAAAAAAAAGGCAAAATCTTGATTATTTTCAGAAGCACATAATGCTTTGACACCAAGTTGTTCTAACTCTTTAATCCTTAACATTAACCTATCTTCAATTTTTTCTCTTTCTTGCTCTGGATGATTTGAATGGTCATCAATTGAAACGAAACAATGACCAGACGAACCTTCAGTTGATTGCAAATAAAGAGATGCCCTACATCCCTTAGAAAGATACCTACAATAAAAACGATATTTTTCACCGTTTTGATGTTTAAATTGCAGGTATTTTCCTTTTACTTCACCCCTAACAATTTTCTCAACAAATTCATTATAATTGTCGTAGCTGCAAAAGAATTCGTATTCGATGTTTGCTCCTCTTTTTTTCGTATCACTTTGCTTTAACACGACCACGTTTTGCGCATCGACCAAGGTGTCGTCGTCAGGGTTCATCAAGACACTCTCATTTGAAACAGTTTTTGGATCGTTTTCCATTTTTTTTAGATAAAATTAGAATTTAAATTTGGTAAAATACCAGAAGTTTAAAGTTTATAAATAGTCAACTACAAAGTTTTATCATCATTAAGGTGTAGTTAATTAATTTGTTAATTAGTTGTCACAAAAAAATTAAGGGTATTCTCAAAATGTATTATTTATTTATAATTAATTAGTTAATTAGTAATCACAAAAAAATTAAGAGTATTTTCAAAATGTATTATTTATTTATTATTAATGTGCGGAATTTATTGATTTTATTATCAGATATTAAAATAAGTGTTAAAATACAAATATCAATTTTTATTTAATTATATTTGACAATTTTTTTTATGTTTGTTACTTTTTTATTTGTTTTATTCGAAAAAAGATAAATTTGTGGAAATTTTTATTAAATTTGTGGATGCATGTTATTACACGCCATATACCATTTACCTATATACCATTAAATTTAAACTTTTTTTATTCTAGGATACATTGTGGATGCCGATTCGATATATACTGGGGTAAATAAAAGGTCAAAACTAATTATACTCAAATTGATAAAAAGACTAATTTTTTTTTTAATTTTAAATAAAAATTCCGTTCAATTAAAATATAAATTAAAAATTTTAAACAAATCTAAGCTTAATTTTATTAAAAGAAATCTAATTAAGTAAAAAATTTTGCATTTTTAAGATTTAAGGTTTATAAAAAAAACTCGATCGAACCTAATATTTGAATTCAGCTTATTGATTTTTTTAATACAAAAAGATAATTTATATTTTATGTTTATTTTTTTTTATATAGGTAGGAGTCTAATATAAAACTATACAGGGATTGTAATACAAGTAACTAAAAATAAAAAATTTAATTTTTTTTTTCCCTAAATTGAATAACCCAATAACTTGAATTGATTTTTTTCATTTATCACTCCGATTATTAGAAGCTGGCTGCTCTGGTGAGAAATTAGACAAAAACTTATAACTTTTAATTGAATCTCATTAAAACAAGCCATTAACTCAAGATTTGGATCCAAAAGCGAAATTTGCCGTTCATTATTTTTGACAAAAATCAAATTTTCTTGTGTCGTAAAACTGCTCAAATGACCATTTACTTGATCAATTTCTTTTAAACTTGCACTCTTTATTTGGCTCAAATTATTGATTTCTACAAGGTGCAATAGAGAGTTTTGCGAATTAGAAATGGTCAAGAATGAATGATTCAAAGAAATAGAAACCAAATCAGCATTTTGAAAATTGCATCGCGTTTCCAATTGACCACTTTTTAAATTAAATTTAAACAATGAGTGCAGTTCACGGTCTATGGCAAACAAGTGGCTCTCGTTCATTGCCAGACCGGCAATCGACTTAAATGTTTCATTTGGTAGTTCTATTGACTTATCATGAACTGAACAAATGATATGCTGTTGTCTGGTGTACACAATTATTCCAGATAAATTCATGCCTTTGAGAGAACCCTTGAGTTGGTCTTTTTTGGCCACATTGTATCCAACTGCTAAATATTCACCATTCACTGCTATACTTTTTATATTCGGAACATTTAATTTCAATGAGTTTCTTAATCTAAGCTCAATAGAGTAAATTTTTTCTAAGATTGTTATATAAGAAGTTTGATCCATGCAAAATAGAAGATTTTGATAGCTGGCCATAATTAATGGTTGGTTATTAACTGTCATTTCAGATTGTGGCTTTATATGAGAAACCAAAATCCAGCGGCTTAATACGTCCTGGTTTGTTGGCAAACTTTGATTGGAACTCATTGAATCTATGCTAGCAGATGAATTGACATGTCTCATACTTTCTGTCTCTGGCTTTGGTGGTGGTGGTGGGGTTGGCAGAACTTTCTTGTATATCGCAGGATTTGGAGATACAGGTGCACTTGGTTGGGCCCTAGGAGCGCGCAAATTTGAAGCTGACACTTGGGGGGAATCGAAAGTATACTGCTTTAAAACCAGATTTCCACTTAATCTATTGTCTAATTCTGGCAAAGGTTTTTTTTCGAATTTCTAAAAATTAATTAAAATTAAGAAAAAATTTATTTAATTTCCATCACATTTTAATACTTCTAAAACTTTAAAGTTTAATCCGACCAAAGAGTTATATTGAGTTTCTAATTTAGGAACCAGTTCTAAGTAATTTTGTAATTTCCTCATTTTAGAATGCATTAATTTTTTCTCAAAGGAATCATTTGCTTCGCGAAACGATTTGAGATTGTTTATCAGTCCGGCTAAGTCTTTTCGTAAACTCACAAATTTTGCACTAAAAATTTTCAATAGTAAATAAATTATTGTTTAAAAAAAAAATAATTTACTTTTCATCTTTAACTTCATTCAAAGAAGCTAATAATTGCTCTTTTTCTTGGTTGAGTCTTTCATTTAAAAGTCGAAAAGCATTTTCGATCTCATCTTTTACAGTTTTAACATTATCAAAATTTTGAGTAATCATATTACCAACTTGATCTAAAAAATTTTTTTCCTTTTAAATTTAATTTAATTGATTTTAAATAAGTACCTAATTTTGATTTATAATTTTCGAGGTTTGATTCGGCGTCAAAACAATTTTGAGTTACTTGGCTTTTCCAGCTTTCAAAATGTTTGCCAATACACTTTTACAATTAAAAAAAATAAAAAAAAATGTATCTTTTGATAAAAAAAATATACCATAGTACATAGAGGAAGACTACATTCAAAACAAACTTCTAAATTTCGGATTTGGCGACAGCCAGGACAGGACGCGTAACCATTATAATTAAAAGTGTCTTTTTCTAACAGCGATAATACCATTCTGCTTGTGGGTAGTTCGATCGGGTCTTTTAAATTTTCCACTTGAAACTGACATTGAGGACAGGTTACTTTACGACCATCATTCGAAATGTTTTTTAAGTTTTTGATGCATTCAACACAGTAGACATGTTGACAAGGCAAAATCTTGGGAAGCTTCTGGTTGTTTACGTTATCAAATGGTTCAAAACAAACAGAACAATTGACCAAGTCTTCATAATTTTGTTTTCTTAAATTTAATTAATTGCAGGCTTAATTTAAAATATTTTATTTATTACATAGGCTCGCTGTGGTTCAACGAAAGATGACGCGATATGTTCGGCAAATCGGACGGCCTATAACTCATTGTGGATTTTTTTTCAGCTAATCTTGTGATTAAATTTTTTAAAATTAAACTGAGTTTTTATAATTAAAGCTTAATTGATAAAAAATTGAATTTATAGGGTTTGTTTTTAATTAATTTAAAAACTTGAAAGAATGATTCATAGAGAAAAATTGACTCGAGTTACATTATTTTTTTGATAAAAATTTAATATTTGTTTAATTGCTTTATTTTGAATTTTAATTTAAAAAAAAAAGAGTGTTTACCATTTTTTTATTTGTAATTGCTAATGTAGAATTTACTTTTAATCATGCCTTTGAGAGAAATTTTCACCAATACATTGGCAAAGCATTTCTTGTTTGCAAAATTTTGCTCTCGGCTCTTGATTTTTTTTAAGAAAATTTCAAGTATTTTCTTAAATTATTTCTAATTTATTAATAAACTCGCGCTCATTCTACATCTCTGTTACCTGTTATTCAAATAAAAAAATGGATGATTATAATTTTTGAGCTCGCTACTCAACAAAAATTAAACTAAAACCTATACTTTTTATTAATCATTATTCAATTTGAAAGAAACCTTACAATCTTTTATTATTTAAACATCAATTTTCTAAAATAAATGCTGAGGGTTTGTATATCCAACAAAGATTTATGTTGATTATTTTTTTAAGCTTCTAATGGTATTTTTTTTCTTAAGAATTGTTCCAAAATATATCCTCCAGTTTTAGCTCAAGAAGCAAAAATCACTTTCGAGCTCGCTTATTCGGATATCTCATGTGAAGTCTTCAAAGTGCTCCAGTTTAATATCGGCTAAAATGATTAATACTTTACTATAAATGATAAAAGTATTTACACATTGAATTTAATTGCGTTTTGACATTTAAAATTCTTAATGCAAATATTATACTTGACGAGATGATACCTGTTTTGCAATTTTTTTTATATTTATTGTTATCTAGTAATAAGAAGAATCACTTAATCATAAATTTTATTGTTTCACAACATTTTATATAAAAATCAAAAAAAAGGCATTAAATAATTATTAAAATTTGAAAGAATTGTATTTACTCCTACCCTATCCTTGTTGAGCCATGCTTTACCTTGCATTTAGACCTTCATTGATCTCTGCTACGTTATAACATAACTATCATGAGTACAACGCTTTTGATAAGAAACTTGGATTATTTCAAAAAGGAATTTATAATAAGAAAAATATTGGAAAAAATTAAATAATTCACTTTTATTTGATAACAATTAAATGAAAAATAATAAAGATTCTAAAGATTATCTCATTCGTTTCAGTTTGTACGGCATCATCATTCTTCATCTCCAAGTCAATCAGTTTCGATTCCATTTAAGCTCAAAATTTAAATTTCTATCAAGTAAGATTTTGAATTTTTAAATTTTTTAAATAAATGCTAAAATTTCATTTTAAGACACTTTATCAGAGTATAAAATCCAAGCTAATTATAAATTATGTCGAACTCATTAAACTTATCTTAAAGAATAGCAGAGGTCAATGTTAGTAGTAGTAGTAGTAGTAGTAGTTTTGACTGTAGCTGGCTAGCCAGCGAGTGTGCTGATAAGGCACACTATGACAGCTGATGTGATTGATTGCTGCTCATCCAGCAATCAATGCCTGCTTTAAAGCTGTTAACATTAGGGGCTTCAACTAATTGCTTTGGCAGTGAGTTCCATATGTTAGCGGTTCTGTTGAAAAAAAAGTTATCTCTATGTTGGAGCCTCGAAATTTCTTTGTGATATTTGAAGCAGTGACCTCTTCCTTGGATTTTGGTGACATTAAAATTGTTGCTTTTTTCAACCAATTCTATTCCATGCATGAACTTGTATAATTGAATTAGATCACCTCTTTTTCTTCTTTCCACCAGATTTGGAATGTTTAAAGCCTTCAATCTGCTTTCATACGGTTTGTTTCTAATTGAAGAAACAAATTTCGTAGCTCTGCGTTGAATCCTCTCAAGATTCTCACAATCCGACTTAAGAAATGGAGACCATACAGGCACAGCAAATTATAATGTTATTAAAAAAAAATATATTATTCAAAAATGGAAGTAAAACTGTAAATCCATTTAAAGCAAGATTTGATATATTCTAATAACCACCCATGCTCAAGCAATAAAGGAGGCATATATAGTTTTTACAGTAGATAATTACCTCGTGAATTTATTCATCTGTAGCTGCTTATCTACCACTACAACAACTAATTTCCTTAATATAACAATTAAATCTTTTTCGATATCACTGGAAAGTTGATTAACTTAACCATGAGCGTTTAAGTTAACAAGGAGCATAAATAGCTGCTCCAATACGTCTTGCGAGAAGATCGGATAGACGGGCCCAAGGGTACTAATGTAAACATTACACCTCAAAAAAACATTAAGAAATGACCATTTTTTGGTTATAACATTTTCGGATTATTACACATTTTTAAAACTAGCTTTTATGAATTTTTTAAATTTTACTTGTCAATTTTGCGAAATCAATTTTAATATATAGGTTTTTTAATAAAATTGATTTTTTGTACTGCTAAATGATATTCAATATCATGTGCAAAAAATTCTAAGATGCTTCAAAATTAATCCAAAATACTTTTCTACATTGGTAATACAATTTTTTTTAAAATTTATTTTAAAATCTATTTTAAACTTTACCCCATTCAGATAAACAAAAAAATTAAATTTAATATATTATATAAGAGAAAATAATAGCCATGAAAAATAAAAAGCAAAAAAATTTTTTTAATTTTTTATAATCTTTACCTTTTCATTCTTCACTTGAACTTTTTGATATATCAAATTTAAAATTATTCAAGCTCAATTGATTGACAACCAAGAATAAGCATTAATTATAATTACCTATTAATCAAATTGCTATTATTAAAATTTAGAAGCTAGTTCGTAACTTTTTGAAAGCTTTGTTTAACATATTGCTTGAAGATTATAGTTTATCCAGATCTAAAATTTATATCATTTTTAAATTTAAATTGCATCGATATAAATTTAATACAGAATTTTTGTTTAATAGAATAATTCAGTAAATAATCTTTAGAAAATTTCAAAGTTATTGTTTTTAAATAATGAATAAACTATTAGCAAAATTTTAGGGTGACTTATTTATTGATTTATGCAGAAGATTACAAGAAATATATTCAAGTTATTTATATTTTCTAAAAATCAAACTTGAGATTTTTATTTTCAAAATATTTCTCAGTATTAAATTTTCTCAGTTAAAGTAACTAGTAGGGTTATTGTAAGGGATTTAGAGGCAAATTGGATTATAAAGGTTAATTTTGGGGTAAAATGCGGTTAAAAGTCATTTTTATTTAAACTTCATTTATTTAGAATAAATGTTTAAATGTTTTTTAATAAAAAAGAGGTTATTTTTTTACAAATTTGAGGTAACACAGAACTAAATTTTCAAAATAAACTAAAGTTTAAATCTTTATTTTTTTGTAGAGAGGACTTTCATTCTCCGTAAAAAAAAACATTTAAATTTTGAAAAGTTAAATACATATTAATTTAAAAAAAAGATGATTTTTAATTTTGTTCCTTAAGAACAATTTCGATCGCAAAAAATTTTTTTAAATTTTTGAATTAAGCTTTTCAGAAAGTTTCTAATAATTAGGCTATCCATGAATCACATATTTATTTTTTAGTTGAGCATTTTATCACATTTTACAGAATGAAAGCGGATTAATTGAAATCCAATATCCATCAGTTTAGCTTTTGGGAAAGCACGTTTTAATGTTCTAAATAAAAAAAATGTTAAATTAAATGAATTTAATATTATTTTTAAAAGGTATATATTGCAGTGCTGAATATTTCTGTTTCAATTATGATTTTTGATTACAATAATAAAACAATAAATTCTACCATTGAAATTTTAGAGTCCACTTTGAAAAGAAGCTTAGGTTTTTCCTTTATAATTGATTGTATAAAACTCTCATCAACTCTATTTGAAGTTCTACTTCTTTTTCTAGTCTTAAATGCCAAAAAGACACTGGAAAGCACAGAGTTTTTTATATTATCTTCAATAGCAATTATTGTTGCTGCTGAAAAAATATTCAATTTTTGTGGAACTTTAATAGAGAACTCAACCGGTCTTTCATCCTATAAAAATTACAGCTGCATCACAATTTTTGCGTTTTCATCAATTTTAATGGAGTTATTCATGATACTTTGGTATTATTCTTTGTTCCATTTGTCAATGGTAAGACGGACAAAAAATTTTCGAAAAGTTCATAAATTTACTCGAAATAACCGAAATTTCTTTATTTTTGTCATCCTTACATTTTTAATTGCATATCTAGCAAATTGGCTCTTATTTTTCTTTGGACAAGATGGTCAATTTCAATTTAATGAAACTTTGTCTACTTCTACTTGCAGAAAAAAAGGTCTTCATGAACAAGCAAATATAAATGTAGGGACTTATATTGGTTTTCAATATTCTATTCCATCAGTGGTAACATGCTTCAATTACTTGATAACAATTTTTCTTTTGCTAAGCAATAATAAAAAATTTAACATAAATAAACAGAGAAATAAAAAGCTTCTAAGATTATCAAAAAAATTTTTAGTATTTTCAACATTTTCTTTTTTTCAAACTTTTAAATTTTTTATCATTGTTTTTCAAATAATTACCAATTTTAATGTGCCATTTTTATTCCATTTTATTATTCTTTTCAATACTTTAATCCTATCGAGTTATTCTTTAATCATCATATTTATTCATGAGATATTAAAAAAGACTTTTTGTAGCTTTTTTATTTCAATAGTGAGAAAATTACAAAAATTAATTGAAAAAAAAATTTGAAAAAAGTCCCATATTTGGTTTGTGAAAATAAAAATATTTTTTTTTAATTTTCTAAATATTTAAAACAATTTATTTCTTATTTAGCACTTTTTTTCTTTACTATTGGCCTAGTTCGCATGTACAATTTTTTTATTCTTAAAAATGAAAATTTATTTTATTTATTAATTATTTGTACATGTTCCTTCGAATTAGAACTATTAAATTAAAAATCAGAAATAAAACCTTTTGATTAAATCTTCTCAAAAAAAATATTTTTTGAGAAAATTATTCAGAAAATTGACATATTAAAAAATACCCAATAAATCAATGTCAAAATTTTTGTTTTATTTCCTGGATAATTTTCAACCAAATTTACAATAAAAAAATTTAGATTGTCCCGAAGTTTGATATTTTGTGTGGGTTTAAATTTACTTATTTGCTTAAATGTTTTTATTTTTTATCACGTAAAAATCATAAATCAGATTTATAGAAAAATTTTTAAAACCTTTTTTAAAATTCAACTAATCTGGAAATTATTAGAAGATGAAGTTTTTTAATCAAAGCAATTCGACATTTAATTTTACACTTAAAGAATTGAATAACTTAACAATTGGTAAAATAATCGAAATTTTTGACTTATTTTCTATTTTTTTCGATATTCTAGGCATTTCAATAATTATTCAATCAAAAAAAAAATTGGTTTCAACAGAATTTTGGATTTTGATGTTTAATTCAATATTTCTGATATTTATCAAAATATTTTATTTTATTTTCACTTTTTTTAGCGAAAATGGACTAATTTCCTTTAAAAATTATTCATGCATTACTTATCATTCGTTTTCAATAATATTAATAGAATATTATATTGTTTTATTATTTTATTCTTTGTTTCATATGTCTATGATCAAAAGAACTAAATTTTTTAGATTTTTATTTAAACTTACTCGTAATACTCGATTTTTCATTTATATTTTGGCAATATCATCTATTCTCCTATATTCAGCTTTTTGGTTATCGTATTTTTTTAATATAAAAACACAGTTTACCTTTAATCAAGAAAATTCAGTGTGTAAAAAATTATATAGTAATGGAATAAATAGAAAATTTGATCAACATACGTTTAGTATGCTGCTTTCAATAATTATATCATTTATAACTTTTTTGATCTATATTTGTTTGTCAGTTTTTTTCTTTTTTAGAAAATCTTTAAAAAACCAAAAACTTTACAGAATTTCGGTTAAATTTTTAATATTTTCTTTGATCTCGTCGTCTATTTTAATTCAGTCGCCTTCAGTTTTTGTTGAAATATTATTAAAAAAAAAGCTTTTTAGTAATATTGCATTCAATTTCACAACCGTTTTTATGATGGTATTTCAATCATTAATACTTTTGCTTATTCACGATGTACTAAATAAACTAGTATTAAAAAAATTTAAAAGAATTTTATGCTCGGACCAAAATTAATTTGTATACTATCATTTTAAAAAAATAGATTTAGCAAGTTTTTTTTTTCTATTTAACATTTTTGAAATTTTGAAATTACGTTTTTTCATTAAAACTCAATAATTAAGCATGTTAAAATCTGAAATGTAATTACGCAATTATTTTTAGAAATGTAAAATAGAAAAAAAAACTTGCCATTTATTTGATACCAATTTCTGTTGTCTGCTTTGTTCATCTATGATTTGACTATCTGATATTTATTGATAAATGAAAACAGTATTTTTTTATTTTCAAAAGATGTAGCATTAAAAATATTTCTTTTATAAAAATAAAAAACAATTTTATTTCAATTTTCAAAAATTTTGAATTTTTTTAAATAAATTTCTGCATTCAATAAAAAATGATTTTTTTTTCATTACGAATAGTAAGAACATGAAAGTCTCTTAAATTTAATTTTTTAAATTGACTATCTTATAAAAACAATTTCATAAAATTAGAATAGACCCAAAAATGTAATAGTATTATAAAAGTAATACTATTATTTAACAATTTATAATTATATAAAATCTCAAATTGTTAAATTTAATTTTCGGTCACAGATTGTCAAAAATGCAAGCCGTTTCCGCCTTAAAATGAAAAAGTCTTTTGAGTTTGAAGATTGTTACAACATCTTTTTTAATTTGACAATTTTGTGTCTGCAAGTCTAATTTTTGGAAATAACTTTAAATTAACATTATGAATTTAAGTCAAGTCATGACTTTGACTTAAAAAAAAAAAAAAAAAATTTTAAGTCATTGACTTGACTTAAAAAAAAAAAAAAATTTAAGTCAAGTCATGACTTTGACTTAAAAAAAAAAAAAAAAAATTTTAAGTCATTGACTTGACTTAAAAAAAAAAAAAAAATTTTTAAGTCATTGACTTGACTTAAAAAAAAAAAAAATCTAAGTCAAGTCATTGACTTGACTTGACTTAAGACTTGTGACTTAAAAACAACTCTGTCCCTAATCATAATAATTAACATTCCTTGACAAAAAATAAATTTTCCTTAAGTTGGAAAAAATTTGATTTCATAATCTAAGTAGGTATCAATCAATTGAATCGTGTCAAATTCTTTTGTATATTTATCGATTTCAAAAAGCACTTAAATTAAATGAAATATGATCAATTTGTTTAGCATTCAAATTACAAAATAAATTTTGTTAAACTTTTTATTCAGTGTAATTACTAATATTTTTGAAAAAAGTAAGACTATCTTAAATTAAGTTATTAGAACAATACCATTCTTTGAAAATTAAAATGAATGAGCTTAATCTTAGTCTAAATTACTCGGTGAACAAAAATTCAATTGAAATATCGAAGATAGCATTTTTCTTTTACAATGTGGCCATTTTTTCTATTCTCATAGATATTTTGTGCATTTTAATAGTGGTAAAATCAAAAAATAAATTGGCAATAAATGAATTATGGATTTTAATTTTATTAACAATTTTTTTGATTTTCACTAAAATCTTAAATTTTTTTTTTATTATTTTTGAAAAAAGTGGTTTTATTTCAAATAAAAATTACACGTGCATCTCAATTTATTCACTTTTAAGTATCAATATTGAATATTATTTTATCTTATTATTCTATTCTTTATTTCATTTATCAATGTTTCGCCAGAGTAAAATTATTCAACTACTTAATCGTTTTACAAGGAGTCACAGAGTTCTTGGTATTTATGCTATTTTGACATTTATATTTTCGTATCTAGTTTTATGGATAATTCAATATTTTGATCAAAATAATAGATTTATTCATGATGAAAAGAATTCAATTTGTAAAAACAAAAAAACACCTAAATTGTTGAATCTATTTATCAGTCAATTTTTTATTTTGCTACCACCAATAATAAGCTGCTTAGTTTACACCAAAATTGCTTTCTTAATTTTTTTCAAGAAAAAGTCGAAAAAGTTTTTAAAAACTTCTATTAAATTTTTAATATTTTCCTATTTTTCATCACTGATAATATTGCAAAATTTTTTTCTAATATTAAATTCTTTCTTTACTTCATTTGCATTCAGAATTTTTATCTCGATTCTAGCTGTTTTAACATTCTTTCAGCTACTATTTCAATCAATCATTCTTATATCGATACATAAAGTTTTGCGAATGACTTTATTTGAAATGTTCAATGCAACGATTCGTAAATATGTGATAAAGAACTCAGAATAGTAATATTAAGTTAATTTTTTTTCCAAGCAAGATTAAAATTAATTTTATTAAAAATTTGCTTTTTTCAAATTTATTCATAAGTTTGATTTTTATTAATTAATAAACCAACATTTATATACAAGATTTAATTTAGCAATCAATAATAATTTAATTTAATAATTAAAATACTGTAACGAAAAACGCCAAATAATTAATAAAGACGCTCTACTCTAAGATTAGAGTAGGTAATGAAGACATATTAGTTGTAAAAGAAATCTGTTTATTAGGTTTCATAATTGATCAAGATCTCAATTTTACCAAATTTGCATCTAATTTATCAATTCAAGTTAATAGAAAATTATTTTCTATCTTGCTACATTAGTAGATTTTTAAGACCTTTATCTTCCCGTATTTTGATAATTGATCTACGCTTTTATGCTATTTTTTAAAAGAAGCAATAAATAAATTAGCTAAGAGTTATTATATCTTCATCATAAAACTTTTAAATGTTAAGCTTGAAGCAAATAGCTTTAATGAAATAAATAACGCTTTAGAAAAGTATGGTCTTTATTCATTTCAAAATCGAATTTTTGAAAGGATGCTTACTTTCTCTTATACATGTCTATTGTATTTCAATTCTCCGCTAAATCTAAAAGAGAAATTAAAGAAAATGACTCAAGAAATTTGAATTATATTTTAAGGAACAGAAATAACCTTATTGAACCAATGGCCAAATCAAAAAGTGGAGAAAAAACATTTGAAAATTTGAAAAAAAATTATCAGCAAGAAAAAACAATTAGAATTTAAATGAATATTTTTTTCTGGTAGGAATAGATACTGATAAACAAATAAAATAATAAGAAAAATAAGGAACTGGAGTTGAAACTATCTTTACCGAGGTTGGAATGTCAAAAGAGAAGATGCTCAAAGTGGTCAAATCATTGCCTTCCTAGACACTAATTTCTGCTCTTTGCAGATGATCTAGTTACATTCTTCATTTATAACAAAAAGGGGAACCTAGAAAATAAGATAAATAAATACATCAACGAACTAGAACAATGGCTTATTAAATGGAAAATGAAGATATCAGTTGAAAAACCGTGTTCAGCAGTCTTTTCTAAGTACAAAAAAGAGAGTGATAATCTTAACTTAAAAATCTATGGAAACAGAAAAGTGAGCCAAAAAGAAATCAAGTTTCTTGGTATTAAATTTGATTCTAAGTTAAATTATAATATAATGGTAGACGAAATTAAAGAACGCTGCAATAAAAAACTAAATATTATTAAGATATTGTCAAATAAAAAATGGGGTCTCATTCAAAACACACTAGGAAATTTATATAAATCTTTAGTCGGATCAATTTTAGACTTTTCTTTTCCTTGATTGAATTCATTTTCAGAATATAATATCGGAAAACTACAAGCAATACAGAATACAGCAGTCAGATCTATTCTTAAGTTAAATATGATACTCTCTCCAACATCGTGCAACATGAAGCTTTTAATAAACTTAAATTACTAACAGTTTCAAATCGGCTTTTTGAGTTGAGTGAGAGATATGTTGGAACAGGACTGAGTCATTCTATTCCATTGGTTGTAAGACTGGTGGAGGAGTACAAAGAATGTTTCGAATCAAGATAAATTGAATACCCAACTCTAATGTGTAATTCCTATCTTACTATTTCCTTTTTTTTCATGAAACTTTAACTATGTAAACTTTTGTAACATGTAACAACCTATTTCAATATATGTCTTTTAAACTTTTTTTGTATTTTTTTGGCTTAGTAACTTTGATTTGATTTTTTATTTTTTTTAAATTTATTCTGAAGGAGCTCTAGCTCAGTACAGAAAACAAATAAATAAATAAAATCAATAATGTAAGCCTTTTTTATTTTAGCATTTTACAGCATTTAAGTTAATATCGTCAATTTACCATATTTTGCGTAAATTAAGATAAAATGAAATGTTTGATTATTTTTCAAAATAGATAAACAGAACTAAAGAAAAAATCAAAAAAAATTATTTGAATAATTTTATTTGGATGCTGTTAATTGCGAAAAAGTCTTTTATTCACCATTTAACAAGAACATAAATGTAATTTTTTTCTTTTATTCCAACACATATTTATATGCCAGGAGAAAAATATTGATACAAAAAAAAAGATATTGATCTTTAAAAACTAACTGACAATAACAAGCTAAAATATTTAAAATATTTAAAACAGAATATTAAATGGAATATTTTTATTTTTATTCATCTTCAATGTGACTTTGATAGTCGCCAGTGACTACATTGTCGTCATCATGACCATTTACACTTACACGATCATCGTTGGTCGGATCGTACTTATCTGCTTCATGCTCCGAGCCTTTGATTGCATCACGGTCACGTGACTCGCTTCTATTCTCTCTTGACCTCGACCTACTGTTTCTTTTCGCCGGCGATCCATTCATTCCATTTTCGGAATTTCCATTCTGAGCCCTGTCTTCGGACTGCGACCTGCTTCGCTTTCTGGAGCGAGATCGTTCCTCGCGTCTCACCGACCTTGACCTGGACTTTGACTTGGAATGGTCACGCTTGCGCCTCTCGTCTCTGGATCGAGAGGGGCTGCGCGATCGCGACCTCTTTTTCGAGTCGCCATTGCGCCGCTCTCTCGAATCGCGTCTTGACCTTGACCTTGATTTAGAGCGCGAGTAGCTTCGCCTGTGACGTCTACCACTTCTTGACCGTGACCTAAACATTCAGAATAATTAAACTAACAGCAACAAAAACCTCAATTGAGAAAAGAGGAAATACAAATTGGATGTGTTTTTTTTTTCTCTTATCTTCAGCCAGTCTGTTAATTATTGGTTTCCCATTTGACTACCTGATGACCAGTGCTTGACCGTTAAAGACCAAGACATGAGCAAAGATAACTTATGTATGTATGTATGTGTGTGTATGAGTGTATGAACCAAAAAACACCAAATAACCAGCGCTAAGCCTGAGCAGTTTTAGCTAAACCAAACTAAGTCAAACAGACCGACAAGCCGAGCACACAACAGATAGACATTCTTTTATTTAATAAACATTTTAAGTAAATGGCAGTAAAGGAAAAAGAAGTGTGGGGCGAAGAAGAGTGAGGAAAAAGAGAAAGTGTGAAAGTTACCTTCGCCTTTCACGGCGTCTGTCGTCGTCACGGTAGCCGCGACTTCGTCCACTTCCATTTCTGCAGTCGCGCGAAAAGTGGCCTCTTTCGCCGCACTGGTAGCATCTCAAATTTGAGTCCATCCTGTTGCGACCTCGGTTACGAGGTCGGGCCCAGTTTACTCTGACCCTAGCTCCGCACACGGTCCTTAAAAAATTAGTTTATGTGAATATTTAATGGGAATCGTGAAGAGGCTACCTTCCGTTCACATCTTTGATGGCCTCTTCGGCATCGCTCTTGTGCTTGAATGCCACGAATGCATAGCACGGCGGGTTTCTAGCTAGCCACACTTCTCTCACATCGCCAAATTTTTCAAAAGCTTTTTCGATTTCTCGCTGAGAGCAATCGGATCCCAGATCAGCTACATGTATGCGATAGCCCTCTTCTTCATCTCTGTCTCTTGATCGACTTTTTGAACGTGAATATCTACCCATTAGGTTATCTATTTTTCTTAAAATCTTAACAGCATAAATTTATTACAGTCTTGTTTAGAATTAGATATGTTCATCAATGCAGAATTTGTGTATAGTGATTTGGCCTTTTATTTTTTTCATTTTTGCTTAATGAATAAATACTCAGTTTTTGTTCAAAAAATTATTTTTAATTATGTGTGTCGACGTGTAGACATTTTTTTTGTCTTACACGCAAAATTGTGTGCTTAATTTTTAATAATTATTTAAATGTAAAAAATTCAGTCTTCAATGGAGATTTTTTTGACATGCAAATTGAAATTAAAAATTTAAATGATCAAAGTAATTTCGTCAAAAGAATTTTAAAAATTTCGAAATTTTTGAGCAAAATTTAGAAATTAGAAATTTAATTGAAAAGCCATTTTTTTCTGAAAATTGTTACTTGGGGCAAAACAAACTTTAAAAAGAATTACTTCATTACAAAGATATTCGAGAGAGATTAAAAAAAATAATTTGCAATGTTACATGAACAATATTAGATAATAAAAAAATAAAAACATGTTTGATTTAAGCAATACCAAACAAATAAAATAAATTACAAATATTAATATACTGTTAATGATTAAATGAAAAAAATGCCAATTATTTGACATCATTTTAGTGTTACATTTAAAATAAAAATAAATAATAATAAGGCATCATCTTGAAGTTTAGGATCAAAAATATCAGATCAAATAGTATTTTCTTTATAACTTTTGAATGGTATTTATTTTAATCTCTCTTTGCAAAATAATACAACAAACATGCTAATTATTAGATGAGGCTCTGCAATAACTCTGAAATTTTGAAGAAAAATTTAAGCTTAATTTTACTTTTAATAATTCTATTTAGAAAATACTATTTGATCTGATATCTTTGATGCTAAGCTTCAAAATTCTTAATAATAATTTGTTAAAGAATTTGAAATTTTTTTTATTCAAACAGCTTCCTTCATGTTTTATCATTTATGTTTTAATCAAAATTGAAATAGAATGGGATAGAGTTATGATTATGAAGCAATTTTTTCCAGGCTCTATTTAATTTTATCCACAAAGGAATTTTTCTTATTAATTATTTTTACTGATAATTTTATTTGTTCTCCTCTAATTGAAATAATCGACCTGTAATTAAACTTAAAAACTTTAGAGCTGCCCATCAGTTGAATATTTTAGAAAACAAAGTATTGATGAAATATAATTCACTTTTAAATGACATTTGAAGTTAAATTTTTTTTCAACTTCAAATAAGAAATTTAATTCTTTTTATAATTTTATTTTGTTATTAAAATTTTAATTAAAAGGTATTTTTGGACTCTTTTTGTTTCTTATTTTTTTTTTATTGTTCAATAAATTTAATGATTTTTGAGAATTTTTTTCAATCATTCCTAAAATAAAAAAATATTAAAATAATTTAATTTTTGTTAAAAATTATTTTTTTTCATTCAAAACAAAAAAAAGCAACAAAAAGTGTCGAAAAAAACCCTCCGGCATTTCAGGGTTAATTTGAATTTTTGTTCAAATTCAAAACAAATTTAAGTATATATTAAAATAAAACCTGATTCCAAAACAATAATCATATTACTAATAACTAATAGATATCTCGTTATAAATTGTTTGGTATGATTAAAATATTTTAAGTTCAAGAGTTAAAAGATAAGCGACAAATGTGCTTTGACATTTTGAATAAATGTAAATTCAATTATTTCAAATTTGAGCCAGTTGCTCATCGAAGGATAACAATGTACACGATTAAAACCTTACCAATATTCGCCAAACATTCCATAAAATAAATTTTTGCTATCTTTTACTAAGGAATAAATTAAACAATTTGGTAAAAATAATCAAATTAACCAAATAATGTAATCAATTTAAAATATAAATAGCTGACGAAAAAAATATTATCTCATGAAAAATAATTCTTTATTCTACTAGAAATAAATTAATATAAAATCTGAATTAAAATGACAATTATAATTGCTCAAATTTTTTTAATTTTGAAAAAGTTAAGAAAAGGTTAGAATTTCTTTTTTCTTTTTTCCTTTGCGATTAGAGTAAACTCTTATAAATATTGTTATTGACATCTAGCTAAAAATTAAAAGAATGCTTTTGAGATGACCTTAAAAATTTCAGCTTCTCTTGTTAGGTAAAGATTATTAAAAAATAAAGTTGAATGGAAACCAAGATTGTTTAACCAACGAAGTACGGAAGTGGTTCTATCGGAATTTTGGTGTTGTATGAGATAGTATGGCTTAAAATAACTGAACTAGATAGGAGTTTGCTAAACAAGAACTAAGGTTATCGAACTGAAAAAAATTTCCCTCAAAACAATTGTGAGAACTTAGTAGGCTCAATGTGAAATAGAATTAACGAGTTTTTGAAAGATTGAGGCGGTTTTTCCTGGTAGAAGCTTTATTCAATCATTTTTTAGACTTTTTCACAATATTTGTAGAATCAAATTAAATATATTTTTGTAGAAAATATATCTTTACGATTAAATATATATCCTATGTTTTAGATTTTTTTTAAAAAGATTAAAAAGCGACTTTAAATTTAAATTTAAATTTTTAGTAAAAACATTTAATTTTTATTTTTTTCTAAAAGTCAATTTTCAATAATATTACAGTCAATCCTCGGTATAACGAACAACTTGAGCGGAAATTTCGGTATTCGTTATATTGAATTTTGTTCCCATGATGTTCGAAATTCCCATGTAAAACGATTAGGATTAAAAAATTTAAACTAAATTTTTATGAGTAAAAATAATTAAAACAAAAATGTAGAAAAAAAATTATTTTCAAAAATATTGGTAGCAGATGGTTGTCTGGTACCAAATGATGGCATATTATGTTATCATCTGATAACACTTTCGACTAGACCCCTAAAACTAACTTGAGTTTTTAATTCAAAATTTTATGAAAAAATCATTCAAGTCAAAAATCAAGTTTTCAAGCAACTTAAAATCAAGTCTGGTGGTTGTACATTCTACAGGTTTTTTTGGAAAAAAGTTATAGAGTTTTTAACTTTTGCTGTTTTTTTGTTCTAAAATTCACAATTCCTTGAAATTTTGCTGAAAAATTGTAGCCTCTTTCGGATTTGGAATTAGAGTTCATTTTTTTGGCTTACCACTGCTTAGTACACAAGACCTAGAAAAAAAGTAAAATAACTAATGCAAATAAAATTTTGCAGAATACAAAATTTTAAATATTTTGTATTTGATATTTGAGATCACATGGCTAAAAATTTTCTAAATTATTTGGAAAAAATTCAAAAATACTTGAGATTATTTTGAATTGAAAATGTCTAAAACCGATCAAAATTACGATGAGATAAATCAAATATTCAAGCAAATCTCAATGCGAACTTTGCAAATGAAAACAAATAATGTCAAACTATTGAACAAAATAGGTTCTGAAATGAACATTCTTCTCGAAAAAGTTCAGGAAATAGTCCGATTTTGCATCAGCGACAGAAATGGTAATAAATCTTTGTGCCACCATCTTAAAAAAAATAACATTTAACCTAAGACTTTGTAAAAGAGATAGAGCTTATTCAGTTTGACTTTGTTCAACTAGGAAAAAAAATTGACCAGCAATTTTCAGTGCATAGGTAAAATTCCTAAATAAAATACCAAGAGTTTATTAGATTGTTTTGTTTTCAGCCAGTCTAACCAAGCTGAAAATCAAATTCAAAAAAATAAAAGTGTCATTCAAACTCTACTTGATTCAGATAGCAGTGACAATGAGTCTCCAAAGCAATTACCCATTTCTTCCGCACACAATATCATTATACCTGACACTTGCATGCCCCAATATGAAACGGAAAAGACCAAAAAACCATCCAAACAATTCATTATTAGAGACACTATTGACTCAAATTATGATGAAATTTTTGCTGACCGAGATCGAAACAAACTCCAAACCATTAATGAAAATGGTGTCATAAATGAGAGTTTTGAAAAAGAAATTGGTTCAGGCAAAAATTTTGATGAAACATGCTTGGAAGAGGCTATTTTGGACATGGCACAAGATCATAAAAAGCCAATTTCTGAATCTTCCAAGATTCATTTGCTTAAAACATCACAGAGCACTCCGTTGGCTATTAAAAAAAAATTGCAGGAACATGGTCTTCTGGACTTGACTAATTCTCCATATGAAACACCGAAAAAAAATTCCAAGCTAAACACTCCCATCAAATATGTTCAAAGTAAGTTTACTTTAGAATCTCCCAGAGATTCGAAAACTCCGGTCAAATTTGTGCTCTCAACTCCGACAAAATCTCCGTCCATTTTTGTCAAAAAACCCAATTTTCAGACTTCGAGTGGTAACGATGAAAAGTCGTTCAATGTCAATCAAAACGATAGCTTTGACTTTTCGTTCGAGTTTCGCGAACAAGCAAAAAATAAGAGTTCAAATAGTTCTAAGTGCAGCAATGCTAAAAATAGTTCCGGGAGCACATCAATTTTTAGCAATAATTCGGCTAAGTCGCCTAAAATTAAGAACAGTCAAAATAATCGAAATAAGCGATTCAAGCAGCTGGTATCAGACCCGAACGAGTCTTCAAAATCAGGTGAAAACAAAATTATCAGCTATTTTGCCAGGAAAAGCAATGAACAAAACAGCAAAGATAACTTGGTCAACTCGACAGATTTGGATGAGACTTGTTTACCTACTGATGATTTTTTAAATAACATTAAATCAGAACCGATCTCAGTAAGTAAGCCTGATGTTCTTAAAATTAAATTAAAAATTATTTATGTATTTGACTCCTGTTATGTGATTAAATCTAGCTAAAATTAAAGATTGAATATTTTTAATTTTTAATATTTTTTGAAATTATAGTAATTTATAAAGAAGATAAAGATTAAAAAGATTAAAAAGAAAATTTTCCCAAGAATTGTAAAGAAACTACTTAGTTTTTATTTAAAACTAAAATCATTAAAAATTGATAGAATCTGACGGAGGTTACTAGACTAAAAGTTGATATGTCTGACTAAAGTTTATGATTTGGTGACTAAATATGAAAATTAATGAAAATGAGTATTTTATTAAAAAGAAAATTTTAATTTTTAAGTGATAATGGGATGTAAGGTTTTGTCATGATTGTACGTTGAACAATTTAGCTTTTTACCTGAAAAAAATTTCACGATAAAAAAATTTTAGGCAATATTACAAAAGTTCACCATCGTTTTAAGACAAATAAAGTAAAATTACACAATTCTAGGTAAACATTTAATATTATGTGTAAAAATACGCCAAAACCTCAGATAGAATTACCGATTGTTTTGTTTATTATTTTATAAAATCTTTCAAAACCATTTTTTTGTCTTTTCTTTCAATGCATGTCCTCTAGAGCTTGACCAGTGAGTGTGAATTTTAGATTGATGCGAAAAACTGAAAAATGAAATAATATTTTAATTTTAAGACACAATTTGTTCTGAAAATCTAACAACTCATATCAATGAATTTTTGATACTTATTTTAAACTTGCAGATTTAAAAGTTAAAGAATTTTTTTAGCTCATATTTGCGGAGCAGGTTTTAGACTTAAAGTAAAAAAGTTTTTTCGATTCAATTTTTTTGGAATTTTGAAGTTTATGATCAATTTTTGATGCCCAAAATGATCAAAACAAGTTTTAATTATGAGATAAATTGTTTTTCTTAATAGAGTTGGTGCATTTTTGGATTTAAAATACTTTGTTAAAGCTTAAGGTAACCTCTGCAATATCAAAATGAACATTACAGAATGCACACTATCTAATTGATACAATTGTAAGAGAATTTTTTTCTGCAGACTTTTACAGAGTTTACCTCTAGATTTAACAAAGTATGTTAAATCCAAAAAATGCATAAGTTTGTTGAAACCTATTCAGATGATTCCTTGCAAAAGGCCATTCACAACGCTGAGAAAAAAATTCTTAACATGTATCATGCTTCATTTAGGTATTTAATAACTATTTTATTACTTCCCCAGGATACTCTTCGGACTTTGTATCGCCTACTATATCCCACAGAACCCTTTGAACTTATTTTACGTAAAATATTGAATTTTTACCTAACTTTACGTAAAAAAGGTAAATTTATGGTTTTTACTTTTGAAAATTTACCAAAATTTACAATATTTTACGTAAAAAAAGTTAAAATACAAACACCACTGTAAGTTTTTTTCAAAAAAATATTGAAAAATTTGTTGTTTTTTGATATCTTCCATTTCAATTTGACCAAAATAAAAAATTCTCTCTCTGGGTCTATCTTTGAAACAAAGGATTAACGAATATATCCCAAAATTAAACAAACCTCTTTAATAATGCATAATTTTGATCATTTATTTATTTAATATAATTAAAAAAATTATTTTTTTATTTAAAATATTATTAATTGAAAAATACATTTAATAATTTTAAAGATAACTCTTTTTTTTAAGCAATAAAATTTGGTTTTTTAACAAAAATTTTTTGATGCTTATTATCAAAAAAAAGTAGGACTAATAAAATATTGGGAATATTATTTCAGCACAATCAATTTCTGATTAGCACAATGAAAAAAACATTCAACACAATGCGATTTCTTGTAATCACAAAAAATTTTATTTAAAAAAAAACCTTTAACACAAAAAAATTGTGCTTGATAATAATTCTTAAAAGAAATTTTTTTTCAACACAAAAATATTTATAATAAAATAAGTTTTAAATTTAAATTTTTATTTAATGATAATAAAGTATATTTCGAAGCTTAAAAAAAGATATTAAAAAAACTGGTCCCTAGAAAACCATTTTTCCGCATTTTTTGCTCTACCTCTTTTAGGTTTATTGACAAATTGGTCCTTTTTTTTAAAAAGTTCTTTTAATGCCAATATATGTGCACAATATCCTAATTTAGTGAAAAACTTGCAAGAACATTTCTTACTGTTGAGGTTAACTTTATAAAAGCTTTTGAATAAATAAGTTCTTCAATAAATTTTTTTAAAATTTTCCCAACAAGCCATTTTTTTATCCAGTTTAATGTAACACTTTGAAGGCTCAGGCACCACGGCAAATTGTCTTAATCGAATTCATTTTTTGATGGACTTGAGATTTTAGGACTCGAGTTAGTGCTTGAGGATTTGTGACTGGAATTAGTGCATGAGTTGGCGAAACTAAATTTGGATTAGATATTTTTGGAGTGGAATTTTGACTAGATATTTTTGGACTGGGACTTGGACTAACGTCTTTTTTTTTGCGATTTTTTTCTGTTGATGGCAAAGGTTCAGCATCCTCTAATGAGTTGTCAGCAACCTTTGCGATCTTTTTATTACGCCTTTTTTTTGGTTTATCTTGGGTTAAGTAAGCAATTTGTTTATTATTTCTTAAATTCATTTCTAAATAAAAACATATTATTTCAATTAGAAAAAAAATTGAAATTATTTTTTGTTAAATTTCGGTCCATTAAGAGAATATATTCATTCAACTTTTTTAAAAATTTTTGAAGCTACTTAAAAGGCATTTTTGTGTTTAGTGTTTTTTTTAAAATAATTTTCTGTGTTGAATGCATTTCTTCATTTTTAATTTTTGTGCCATAAGTTTTTTTTTCAAATTTTAACTTTTGTGTTGAGAAGAAATCATTTTGTGCTGAGCGTTTTGAAATTGTGTTGAATGGTTATTTTTTTGTGTTGAAAAGGTAGACCCTAAAATATTTTAAAAGGTTTTGATATTTTAGTAAATTTTAACTTAGGCCAAAAATTAAAAAAAAAATTAAGTTAATTTTTATTTCCAAGTTTTTTAAAATATATATTTATAAATAGATAAAGTTAAGTTTTATTAAGAAGTATTTTTATAACTTTAAAAATGTTCAAAAATTTAGTAAATATAGAAATATGCTTTAAAATTGGTAAAAATTAAACATGATTTGCTTAACATCAAAATGTGTCCTTACATCAAATTTTATTAGTGAAAATTTTTTCATTATAAATTTCGATCTTAACTTGAATTTGTCAATTTGAGTCTTTATTATGGCAATTGAATTAAATCCTTTTCTTTCTTTATAATTATTTGATCAACAATAAAATTCTAAATTTTTAATTTGAAAAAATTTTGATTAAATAACTTAATGAATAAACATTGATTTAAAATAATATTTAATAGATTCAACCAACTGCCTGATCTTAACAAGACTAATAATATTTTAAAATTAAGCATAATCAAAAATCCAATTCGAACGGAATTTCGGATTCATTTGTTAGCATTTTTAGCAATAGAGAACCTAAGCAATCGAATAAGGTAGGTTTTAAATCATTCATTTTAAGAAAAATGGGATTCATAAAAGGACAATATGTAAATAATTATACAATTTAAAATTCTTTTATGATTTCGAAACTTTTTAGAAACAAAAAACCGAAAAAGAGCAAAAAACTTATATTGAAAATGAAGTAAAAGATGAACAGTCGAATGCTCACACAAGAAATTCGGCTGAAGATTATTTCACTGATTTTGATAAGTTAATTTTTAAATAAAAAGAAGAAATATTTTTTAGATTTTTTTTTAATTTAGAGTTCCAAAGAAAAAGGATAATGGTTCGAATATTAAGCATTTAGAAGTCGTTCGAAAGCATGATGAAAGAAAAAAATTGCCAACATGGATTTGCAAAGAATGTGAAACTGTAATTTTCCGGTATTTAAATAAAATTTTTTAAAATAATTAATCAAGTATTGGAACACGGTCCCAGAGGAATTGCGACCTAAAAGAATGGAAAATTCATGTCGTCATAGAGCAAAGTACCAGCCACCTTCGACACCAGAACATTATTGGTCAATTGCGTTTCCAAGCACTCAAGAATGTATTGAAAGGGGCTATGGAGGAGTAGTTGCCAAGAACGACAAAGAAGATGATATTAGCAAACGATCAAGACGAAAGCGACCATTGAAACTGATCGAAAATATCGATAAAAATTCAGAGGATGAAATTAAAGACTTGGATTTCGGGGATTAATTTGGATAAATGCTTAAATACAATCTAATTGAAAATTGTAAAATAAATGTAATTTTTTTTGAGATTTATTGAACCACAATTAGTGAAGTAATATATTATAAAATTCATTTTAATGTAAATGAAATAAATATTTTCTTTTTTTTTCCGATGACTAAATCTGTTTTACATTTTTTTAAGAAATTATTAGATTAGTCTTGAAAATTTTATCACATCTTAAAACAAATGATTAATTATTTGAAAAGAAATATTTTTTTTCAGTGTTAATTAATAAAATTTTAAAAATTAATCGTAAAAAAGAAGATTCATTTTTTTATATGATTTCATTACAATCTAGCTATTAACCTTATTTCTAAAATTAGTTACCAATTAGATGGAAGTTAATTGCGGCCATCGATGGATTTAATTACAGAATTCAGTTGCGAAGCCATCTTTTGTGATGCCAAAATCGTTTGGTAATTCTAAAATTTAGTGCTTTTAAAACTCAAACAACTTTTTTTCACATTAATCTGAAATTGATAATTCCTAAAGCAAGTTTCACGTGATTTTTCACAAGTTTTTAATTTTAGAATATTTTTTTTTCATTTCAAAAAAGAAAAATTCGACTTATTAAGAGTTTTTTTCGTTATAAAGTTGATCACATGATCTTAATTATTTTTATTTTACTATTTCAATTCAAAATAAATGAAAGATCTAAAAGCGAGCATTTTATTAAAAAACATTAATATCGAACCAATTTTTGCTGGAAAAAAACAGTGATTGTTTGATTACTTATCTAAGATCTAATCTTTTTTTTTTTTTTATTGTAATAATTAAAAAAATAAATATTTTTTTTTTCAAAAAAAGCTTTAAATTTTAATTTTTTAAAACAATCTGGAATTAATTTCATCTCTAAACATTTATTTTGATGAACCTGATTGTATCTTCAAATATGAGGACGAACATTGGATTGAAATTTAGTCCTTGCTTTCTAGGAACTTTATTTATTTTACCAATTCCATACTTTAAAGCCTTGGATAATTTTGAAAATCAGAATCATCATCATAATCAGATTTCTTCCAGCTATTTGAAATTGTTTACTCCATAATAGATCATTTATATTTAAGATTTAACTTCCATTAAAATTTTTTTTGCGAATTTTTATATTTTTAGAATAAATTTAGTTGATTGTTAAATAAAAAACCATTTCGATAAACATGCTAATTGTCAGTAATATCACTAATATCACATAAAAATTCACAACATTAAACAAAAATATCATTTTAAAAGCTAAAATTTTTAATTTGAGAACAAGTTCCCGAGATTTAAATTAAAAATTTAAAAAAAAATCAAAAAAAAAATTGACAGAAACCAAAATTAATCAATTTTATTCTTTTTTTAAACAAAAAAATAGTGTAAAACTTTTAAGTATGAGAATGAATTCTTGCTTGAGCTTTTCATGAATAAAAATAAGAATCGTCGAGATTAAAAGGGCATCGTAAACAATAATATAAAAAAGATATTTAAGAACATTAAATATATTATTTAATTTAAAAAGCATAATTATAATATTTAAAAAAAGAGCAAGAGTACTAAAATCACAAAACAACGAAAATAAAAAAAATTTGAAAATAATCCACAATTTTCGATTATTTTGTTTTTTGACTATTGCAGAACATTTATTTTTAAGAAAAATTCGATTAATCAGGACCAACTGACAAAATGAATACACTAATAATGTAGAAGATGCTGGTATAGTCAAAAATATAATTGATAATATAAATTTTATACCATAGAAATCAAAAATTTCGTTACATGGACATATTTTGATACTTTTTATCAAGTTTAGATTTTGAGATGAAACTGTAACCAAAATATAAATTAAAAAGGTCGTAACAGTGATAGCTATTAAATAATTTATCATATTTTGAACTGTGTTTACTTTTTTATTTAGCCATAGATAGAATTTAGATCGACTCAATAAACACAAATGAAATATTGAATAGTAGAATAAAGTTAAATAAAAAATTGAATAAAAGCTATCTAATATAAATGTCAAAGAACAAAAAATATTATTAAAAAATAAATCTGGCTCTATTTGAGCAAAACTTTTTATAAAATTATTTATTTTAAAGCCTATTAGTGTAAAACATAAGCTAATCAGCAAACCGAATTCAACTTTTATTAATTTTTTTTTGGCTCTCATAATGATAAATATAACCATAAATTCGGTAAAAAGTGAAAATCCAAAAATTAATATTGAAAACTTAAAACCGTAATAAGATATTGTAGAATTAGTTGCATTAAGATAATTAGTCGAATTGTTCATCTTTTTAAAAAAGTTAAAAATTTAAATTTTGAAATATTTTATTGGCACTAATTCACTTATTAATGTTTTTTTTTAGTTATAAGCTTGAAATATTAGTCGCAAAATTTATTTGTCACGAAAACGGAAGTGTAATAATTTCAAATAAAGTTTATACGATTAATTTATGACGATTTTTAGCTTTAAATGAAATCTCTAAATGCATTTAAAAACATTTATTATTAAACAAATATTAAGAATTAAATTTACGGTACAGTGGCCGCATTAAACATGTGCCATTAGCAATTAACAGTAAGGTAAAAACCTTTTTTATTAGTGATATCTTCATTACCTTTATTTGAGACCTGCATCAAAAGCAAAGATCCGAAATTAAGAGTCTGCCATAAATGCTGTTTTTTTAATTGACAAATTATTTTAAAAATGAATGTTTTTAATTTATTTTAACTTAAATTTAGGAAAAAAAAATATTTTTAGATAATTTTAAAAATTTCGATTAAACTGTAAAAAATTAATTAACAAATTTTAAAAGTATCCAAGTTCCATCAATTCTTGTTTGAGTTTTTCGTTTTTTCTTTGGTAGAAACTTTGTGAAACACTATTTCAGCAAATAAAGAGAAAACGTCAACAAAAAAAACGAGGATTAAAAGAAAGTACGGTGAAGTTTTGACTGAGAATCAAGTTTTGAAACAATTAGAAGATGAAGAGGCAAGGATTTCTTGTGAGAAATGTAGCAATTCGTCTTGTGGGAAATGCCTTCCAAGAGGCTTTGATTTAACTATGGAATTTTTTTGTTCAAAAAAGTGTTCTAAATAGATAAATTTTGTTTCAAAATAGGATACATATATTTTCTTATACTTTTTTTGTATTTTAATTGCTTGAATTTATGTAATTCACGGATATACCCCAATGTAAGCGTTGAAACGTTAATGACAGATCTTATTTTATTTTAACTATAACTTTTGAACCGTTCTTTTATTTCAAATAAAGTTTTTTTAAAATTAAAGACAATATTCTCTTTTATTATTTTATATTTTTTTCGAAAAAAAAAATAAATCTCACAACTAATTAGTGATCAAATAAAAGAATTCACGGTTTTACCCCGTTTGACTTAAGGAAAGCTTAATTATTTTTATTAAAAAATAAATCAAACACGAAAAAAAACATTTTACACGAAAAAAAACAAAAAAAATACCAATACCTTAATAACATTCTCAAATCTTATAAGCATACTAATAGTATTTTTTCAAAAAATCTTCCCTCATTTGCATTTGAATTATCTCCCGATTGCAAGCGTAAATAGTTCGTAAAAAAGTACTTGAAATGGAAATTTTCTGAACAAGAAAATGAGTCTGATCAACTATTTAGCTCCATTATCCAAAATAAGAGATAACCAGAAGAATATAATCACCGAAGAGTCTCTTGACAGTATTTTCATTTAAAATTATGAAAAATATTTTACAAGAGAAAAAGATTTGCCTTAAGTAATTCATGCATTTCAAGTTTATTGGAAAATTAAATCTCTTGTATTATTGAAAATTGAATGCTAATTAAAGTATTTTTTAGATAAAGCATTTGATAATGTTACTTAAAGAAATGAATCGAAAAAAGTTTATCAATTTTGAATGGGATACTTAATGGCTCAATGATTCGGTATTTGCTAATTATTGATCTCTTTTCTGATTCTCTGAATTTTCAGAAAGCTAAATGCCAGTAACAAAGATAGTGTAAAACCCTTAGATAGGAGAGTTGTCTTTAAACTCTGAGTTTAACAACTTAAGTATAGATGGTTCTTATTTAAAATATTGAACAACATTGATAAATAAGTCAGGGTCCAAAATCATCAGTAAGTTAATATTCCAGCACTTTGAGATCAAAATTGTCAAGAACCAAGGATAACCTTATTTCACTCTTTACTCTAATATTTTTTTAATTAATCCATCAGCCTTATTTTATTTATAAATTATTTTTATATTTGAGCTTGTTAAATTTAGTGCTTCAAACTCAGAGACCCTTGAAAATGCATTCTATCAGGATTCTTTTAAATAATATGGAGTGAATGAGTTACTAAAAATGAAAGTCTCCTGTCTCTTTTGCTCTGTTCATTATCCCTAAAGCAATTTTACTTATACTGCTTCTACAACTATTAATTAGTAAATCTTAGAAGCACTTTTTTTTTTGAAAAATTAAATTTAAAATTTTTTATAAACTAACTTGTTTAATACTGCTAAATTAATTAAATAAAATTCCAAATTCAAATAAAAACTAGAATTTAAACTTCAAATTTTAATTATTCAAATCCAATTTTAAATTAATCAGATAAATTACAAATAATCATTTAATAAAAATAAGTAGTCCTAAAATTTACTATACAAATAGAAGTTATAATTAGCGTTAATTTAAATTTTTCTTTTTAATTATTTTAAAAGTGTTCTTAAAATTGATGATGTATCAGTTCATAGAAAAATTAATTCATAGGAAATTAATAAAGTTAAACAAAACTAATAAAATAGGAAAATATATTTCATAGGTTTTTTTTTTTCATAGAAATTATGTTCCAAACTTAAGTAGAAAAATATTAAGATAAAATTACATATATTTTATTTTTAAGAACAAATTTTTAGTGTATTTACGTTTTATTAACTCTTGTAATAAATTTTTTTCAATTAAAATTTTCGTTTTTTGTAGATTGAAAGGAAAATTAGAAGAAAAAAAAAATTTAATTTTTTGTCTAACAAAAATTTAATTTTTTGTCTAACAAAAATTACGAAAAATTGTTATTCTGGAAAAATGATAAATTTTTATGAATTATTTCTCTATATTTATTCCTCTAAAAATTCTATGAAAATAACTTTATGAAATAATTATTCTACGAAACAAAATCTGTGAATTGATTGTTTACCCTTAAAATTAACTCTAATATTTTCATGGTGAACACTACAGCGTATTTTTGACCAGCCCCTTATACACCAATATTTACTCAAGTTATCCTGAATTTGGTTGTTGAAATTAAAAAAAAACTAAAATTTTAAATTTTTAGAATAGTTTATTTCAAAAATAATTGAAATTTAAAAATTAAAACAAAACTTAAAATGTGAATCTGAATTAGCATAAAATTCGATAAAAAATAATTCAATTTTTTGAAATTTTCTTTTATCGTTTTCTTTAAACAGGACGGTAAAGTGAAACGCTGTTAGTTTCACTGACACGGTAATAATCAATTCAAAATCAATACATTTATTAAGAATTTAAAATTTTTAATGGAATATTTCTTTGAAAAATCACAAAGCCGAATTTCATATCTTTTATCAAATATTTAAGTAAAAAAATATATATTTATTAAACACATCTTTCCAGAATTTTCAAAAGACAATCTTGTTCGCCTTTGTAAAAATAAAATAATAATTTTTTGTATAAATATGCAGACTTGCAACTTGAATTCGCCTAAATTTCAATTAAAATTTCAACAAAAAAATAAAAAAACTATACTTTGCTTAGAAAAAATAACTCATACACAAACGCACACAAAATTTAGAAAAGTTTAATTTGAAAAAATATTAATAATTAGACAGCTTCAAGTTTACCAAAGTATAATCTTCCATTTGCAGACCACTTGAACGCAAAGTCAACGACAATCGTTCGGCTTTGAACATGATTTTCTAATAAGTTCAGGAGCAAATTTTCATCTTTTCACCAATGACTATGAGTTCAAAGCTTGATTTTAATGTCATTTTGGCTAAGGCTGAAAAAAACAGCAGCCAAGCTCAAAAAGTAAGCACACAAATTTTTTTTTTTTAATTTCAAATTTTGAATTTAAATCTAAATTTTCGATTTCAAGTTATTGGAAGAGAAAAAAATTCAGCAGAGAAAACTGCTTGATCAAAAAAAATCACAGCCAAGTAAACAAGCAGCTATGGCTTATTTGGAAAAAAAGAAAGAAGAGGCTAAGAGACGAGCCGAGCAAGAAGCCAAAGAGCTGTTGGAAAAGAAACGAAAAAAAGTTCAAGCCGAAAATCCCACTGTTCCGAAAAAATCCGATAAAATAAAAAAACCCGAGTCATCTAAACCAGCAACAGTAAAAACCCAAGCACCGAAGCCCTCTGTACAGACAACTAAGCAGCTATCTAAGTCAAGTACTAGCAAAAATGGCAAGCCATCAGATAAGAATGTAAATGTAAAAGCAAATAATGGAGCAGTACAAAAACCGGCTCTTAGCTACCAAGATGTGCTTAAGCTAGCCGATCAAAATAAAGACAAGCCTAAAGCGCCTGGTGCAATCAAGCCAAAAGAAGTTTTGAGTAAAGCTGACAAAACAAAAGCTGGAGAACCTTCTTCATCTGCTACTGCATCGTCTTCCTCCTCTTTGGCGTCTAAACTTACTCCGGAACAAATAGCGAAACTCAAGGAAAAACAAAAAAAACCCAATGTGCTACCATCTAAGCCAGCACCGGCTAGAACTGACATTAATAACAATAAAAATAAAATATTAGAGAAATCTGGTAGCAAGAGTTCTTTAATAGAGCAAAAAATTAGTAAACCAACTCATCAGTCTTTGTCTGCGTGGGATCGAATTATGTCAGATATGAAAAAGAATCCTTCTATTAAAAGTAAGTAAAAATTTGAAATTCTAAAAAGTAACAATCAATAATTATTTTTATTAATTAAAAAAAAAATTAAGTAATTTTGAGTAATATGTTTAGGTTTTAAAGCTAAAAGATGAACTTGGAATTTAATTGGCATTAAATTAATACCATGTCATAATCTTGAAGTTAGCAGTCAATAAGAGTGATTGCAAAAAGTAGAGAGGAGCCGTAACTGCTCCTAAATTAAGATACCTCTTATCTGGCTAAATTAAAAAAAATTTTCTGTTAAAAAATATTCTTAATTTGAATAAAACTTCAATAAAAATTTAATTTAAATTTCTAGGTTAATCAGCAGACTAGTGCTCATCCCTAAAGAGAATGATAAACAAATCATTTGTTTAAATTTAATATTCAAATCAAAATTTTTTTAATAAAATGAATTTAGAAAATTTTTTGAAAATATAACAAGTACAAGAACGGATACGATGCCTTCAGGTCTAGTCAACAGTCTTGATCATGAACATTTATTTACAAAATTTTTCTTTTTCAGTACTTTTCTATGTGATATGTGCAATGAGCTACCATAGGTGACCTCCTAGTAGGCCACCTCCGCAAGCTAGTCCTGCTGTAGCTTATATATGTTATTATTTTTATTATATAGTTAACTTTTGAAAAAACTATATTATTTCAAAAGTTTAACAAAAAGGTTGAAATTAAATTTTGAATTTTATTTTTAAATTTAACCTTGAAACTTAACTTAATTTATAATTTATGTGAAAATTAAACAAAATAAAATTCAATTATTTTTATGGCTTGCTTCATATTTGTATCTCTTCATACAAAGTTTAGGAAATTTCTATTCTATCTTGTATATTAGATGAACCAATTAATACTGAATGATTCATTATTGAGTTATTTTAAAACATCTAGCATTAGTCAAAAATAATTCTTTTTTTTCATAAATTGACTCACTTGACACAAATTTATAAAAAAATACTTGTCTTGACGGGCCAGATAAATATTACAATGATAATTAAAGGGTTCAAATCTTCCAAGTGAGTCAATGAAAAATTCGGGTTTTTTCGCAATGACTTTGGTTGAGTTCCAACGTAGTATGGGTTTTGTCTAAATGATAAGTTCAAAGTATCATTTCAAAAGTAATAATTAGCCTTGAAAGCATTTATTTAATTAATTCTAAAATTTTTTGAATAATTTTAAAAATCTATATCATTTAATGTTTATTTTGATATTGGCACTGTGAATTTTAAAACATCAAAAACTTAAAAAACACTTCCTTAAAAATCGAATCACTTTTGTAAATTAGACCAACCTTACCATAAATTTTAAAAAAAACAATTTAAATCTATTTTTCAAATAGGTTAGTGTTTTTGGTTTTGAAAAAAAAAATGTTCTGGAATTCACAATGCTTGAAATCATATTTAATAGTAGATTTTTGTATTTTTTCCTTTTCTAGATTTTCTTGAATGAAATAAAAATTGTTAGTCCTTTGATTGTTAACACTCAAATGACCAAAATTGCAGTTAATTAATCTTTCACACTATTTCAAATTTTGAAAACAAGACTAAAAACATAAAAATAAAATTTTTTTGATAAATTGTTAAGAAAATTTCGTTTTTCAAAATTGAAAAATATAAGTCAAAGGATCATTTAATTCATAGAAAAATCAACTCAAATTAAGCTTAAAATAAATATTAATAGCGAACTAATTTTAGAGATTAACTCTCAAGGTTGCTTATTTTAACTTAACAATCAGTTTAATAGTAAAAGAGAAACTGAGCAGAGAGAAGAGAAAAGTTTAAAAAAAAAAAAAGAAAAAATTTAATTAAAATAAATATTTTAATAAATATTTTTAGAAAAAATTAAGTTAGAAATGGTTAAAATAAGTTATTAAACTAAATATTTTATTAGAGGATTTATTATATTTTTTATTCTTGGTAATTTTTTGAATCTTTCCTGAAAACAATCTAGAATAAATTGGTTCAGCATTTTACATCTAGATTAAATTGGTGCCTGTGTTTTTCTACAAGGGTTTAGACTTTTCACAGAAAACGACTAGTACTACTACAGTGCTGTCACATCATATCATTTGATATCATTTGAAATCAGATGATATCAGGACAAAAAAAATTTTTTACAAATTTTTACAGTTAGAAATTCAAATTTTAATTCACTTGATATTATCTGATATCAAATGATATTAAATGATATCAGATGATATGATGTGACAAGTTAATTTCCGGCACTGTACTATTTGAGTTTTAAAAGGAAGACTTTGAGATTGTTCTAAGAGCTTTTGTCTGAATTGACTCAATTACTTTTTTCTTAGATTCACAGGTGCTTAGTTTGATCAATGGGCTTTTTTCCAGAATGGATCTGATGAGTTCTTTATAGGTAGTCAACAACATTCTAGAATTCAAACTACATTTCATATCTTTGAGATCCTTAAACACATTCACTCTGGATTGAGCCCTATAATAAAAATTAAGTCAAGTCAAATGACTCTATTTGATTTATTATTTGGATTCTATTAATTAAATTTATTTTTTAAATTGACTTGGCTTCCTCTTAATTCATCAATAAAAAACTTATATTACAAATTTCAGAAACGCTGGGGAAAAAAAATGTAAATAACAACGAGTCAGATGAAGGTGAATATGAAGACGAGGAAGAAGAATATGATTCGGAAATGGAAGGTTTTATAGATGACGAAGAAGAAGATAACGAGGAATATAGAAAATATATAAGGAAAATGTTTAAGTATGATCCGACACGGTATAAAGACGAGGACGATGACATCGACAACATGGAAACAGACTATCATTCGTTGCAACGTGAGGAAAAAAGAAGCTTAAGACTGGGTATAATGGAGGACATAGAAGAGATGAAGCGTGAGGCCGAAATGGAACGTCTAAGATTAGAAAAAAAGAAAAAGCGCCATCATGAGCCCGAAAGTGAAAAGAGTTCCGAAAAAAAAATCAAAAAGTGATTAAAAATTTAAATTTTTCACGCCGTTAGTATATACAGTAATCTATTCCACAGTCTTATTTCTCAACCAGTTGTTAAGCGTTTTAAAGAAATTATATTTTTGAAAATTTAATTTGATTTTTATTTAACAAAACAATTAGAAATTGGAAGTCTTCTAGAGTGCGAAGATTATTTTTCCATTTATATGCACTTTCCTGGTAAAAGTTTGGTAATCTTCTCAAGCAAAAGGTTTTAACAAAAAAATGTTTCATTAAAGACTTAAAAATAAATAAAAAGAAATGCAAAGCACAAGCTCAGCAAGATCTTTCATTTTTGATTTTAAGTTACATTTAATTTTTAAAATAAATTTTTCAATAAAAATTATATTTTTTTTAAAAAGAACATTGTTGTTTCATTTTATTTTGAGTAATTGATTGAATTTTTAATGACTATTAGTAATACTATTGATGTTTTTTTCTAATAATGAAAAACTGAAAAAATTTGCCCAGTGGGAGGATCGAACTCACGACCTTCGCGTTATTAGCACGACGCTCTAACCAACTGAGCTAACCGGGCTTAGTTAAATTTAAAGTTGAAACAAAATTTTAATAAAATATTTTTATTTTTATCAAAATCGGAAAAATACAATTTAAAAAAAATTATTATTTATTAACACTAAAACACCGAATTTTTTTATACGTTAAATACAAAAGTCGAAAGTTAAAAAGAATTTTATTTATTTTTTAATTATTTGTTTATCTGTCCCTAGCTAATGCTCCTTCAGAGTTTAAAAAAAAAAAGTAAATAATGTAAAATAAAAAAAAATAAAAATAAAGTAAAAAGGATTATAATAAACGAAATTAAAAAAAAGAAAAGATATGTAATAAATTTATTTTTAATTTTAGAGGTTAGACATGTTTAAATATTTTAAAAATCAGGAAAAAAGGAGGAAATAGTAAGGTAGCAATTACACAATGGAGTTGGATATTCGATATATCTTGATTCGAAACCTTCTCTGTATTCTTCCACCAGTCTGACGACCAGTGGAACAGAATGACTCAATCCTGCCCTGACATATCTCTCACTCAACTCAAAAAATCGATTTGTAACTGTTAGTAGTTTAAGTTTATTGAAGAATTGGAAAAACAACTGCTTAATATATTATTTTCTAAGTCGAAAATTAAGATCACTAGATAAGATGGGTCATTACAGAGCTAATGAGTTTACGACATTAGCATTCCATTTATCTGCAGTCTGATTGAAAGGCTTCTGGGCGATTAATTATTGCAAAACCTAATTAAATGTATCATTCTTTTTACTAATTTTATGCCAAGATGAAATTAGTTTGGAGTAGATAAAGGATGCTCAAATTAAAATTAAGTTGTTGGGACAGGACTGAGTCATTCTATTCCATTGATTGTAAGACTGGTGGAGGAATACAAAGAAGGTTTCGAATCGAGAGAATACCCGATTCCATTGGGTAATTGCTACCTTACTATTTCCTCATTTTTTTATGAAAACTGAACTATGTAAACATTTACCACATGTAACAATCTATGTCTTCTAAACTTTAATTTTTTTTTTATAGCTTATTTACTTTATTTTGATTTTTATCTCATTTTATTAACTTCAATTTTTTTTTTTCATTTTGATTTTTTTTAATTTATTCTGAAGGAGCCCTAGCTCGGTACAGAAAACAAATAAATAATAATAAAATTGATTTTTCTAAAATTCTAAAATTTCAGTTTTCGGAAATCAGAAAAGATAAGTAAATAATACTCAAGTAATTTTGCTTCATTATTGTTATTTTTATACATTATTTAAAATCTTAGAATATATGTGATTAAACTTGTGATTATAAAAGAACACTAAATCTCTTGATTAACAGTGTGAAGTTTAAAAAGCATTATGAGCAAAAATTAAAAATACCAAAAAAAATACAAATTATAGTTTTTTATTTTCAGGTTAATTTTTTCTTTAAATTTTTTTATTCTCTTATAATAAAAAGTAAAAAATTACTAAATTTTGAATACCCGAAGTCAAACTTAAAAAATCTCAAATATATTTATAAATTCTAGCCCCGCACAGATTGATATAGATAGAAAGATATATTTGGAAAGGACTCCTAAGTATACACGATCAGTTCAAGTAGCAGCAGCGAGCTACACGAAATCGAGCTCAACAAGTGCGTGCAGCGCATCCTAATGCAGCCCACTCACATAAACCATAGTCAAGTACTCAACTAGCCATACTGACGGTACAGTCCGGAAGTTTTTGCACCAAAAACAAAAATAATTTTATTTTCATTTATATTTACCATTTTATTTATGTATTTATTTATTATATTTTATTAATATAATTTATATATTTTTTTAACTTATTTTTATTGTTTATTTTAATTAAGAATAAACTAATAAATAACGTTTGTCAGTATAGAAAAAAGTACTTCAAAAATACCTTTGTTTTTGAGTTGATAGATTGAAGATATTGAATGCTCTTTATTTAAACAGAAGTTCAAAATAAAAATTTTGCATTAAAAATTTCAATTAAAAAAGTAACAAGAGAATAATAAGTAAAAAAATCTCAATATATTATATATCATTTAAAAATTAAAATACTATAAATTCAATTTCATAGTTTATATTATTTTTTAGACAATAAACTTCAAGTCAAATAAAAATCAATTAATCAACACGTATTCCAAAAATACGTAAACCAATTTATTTCATCTAAATGAACTTTTTACAGCTGAACAAAAAAATAATTCTAAAAAAACATCTAGAATCAACATCATTTACTATTTGAATAGATAAATTTAAAGATTTTATAAAAATTGGTTTTATAATGATAATTTCTTTTATTATTTTTTTTTGATGTTAAGCCTTTCTCAGACCAGCTTAGTTAATGTTGTTAACAATCGATTTTCGGCATTTAAAATCTCCAAAATAATATGAAAATTATTTTGGGAATAAAATTGAATTTTTTGAAATTATATTACTGATTTAAATCAAAAAATTTTCAGAGTCAACAAGATGGGATCAATTAACATTGTCAATAATCAATTTTTTTTTAAATTTTTAAATTAAACCTTCTAAGTTTATCCAAAAATAAATATTTTTTTAATTTGAAAAAAATAATTTTTGAAATATTTTTTTTTCAGATTTATTTATTAAAAAGGATAAAAATAATTCGTAAAAATTAAAAAATCTGTGTTTTTGACATTGTAAAATTTCATACAAAACTTTCAATACAAAAAAATAATCTATAACTTTTGTTCAAATAAAAAACTAGCTCTGCAAATGAAACAAAGTGAAACAACTTTAGTTTCACCTGCTGTGGAAGTCTGCAAAATTGAATCCTATATAAAAGTATTGAAAATAAAACGCAATATATCTTAATCTTTATATTAGCTCATCAATTTTACCGAAATTTTTTTTAAATTTAAATTTCATTAAAGTTTTTTACTTGTATTGTTTAAAATGTAAATTTGTCAAAAATGCATTTGTTTTTTATGTTTTTATCACTCATTCTTTTTTTCTTCTATAAGAGTTCTTTTAGATTTAAACCTGGTCATTTGTGTGAAGACTTGATTTTAAATCCTTATTAAATAAAAACTAAATTAATTCGTAATCATAATTTTGTTAAGAAAATTTTTAAATTATGAGCAATTTATCTTAATGATCATTCAAGGTAATTTTTAGTTATTTTAAAAATCTTTTCTTTTTTTTTCTTTTTTGTTTGTTTTGTGTATATGTTTCTAAAAAACATCCAATTTATAGAATTTAATTTTCCGTAAAAAAAGATTTTCTCAAGAAATTTTGGCAATTTTTGTTTCCATTTAAATTAACCACATTTCTTCATTTGATCCCACCATTGCACTCTGATGCTTCCTAACTGTCTGAATTCGCTTTTACGCTCGATTCAATAAAGACATTAAGAATAGCAAAGACTTGCCAAAGCAAAGAGTGTCTTTGCTAGACTCCGAGCAGCTTGGAAATCAACCAGTTACAACAAAGAATTAAAGCTTTAGCTTTACTGAAGAGTCTGACTGAGTGTGGAATTTTGAGTCTGACAGAAAAAGCCTAAACAACTTCCACACTAGCAGCCTGATGAAGATTCTCAGGATTCACTGGTCTGACTCATTGTCCAACGCCTAACTATACAGAAGAACAAGTTCATTAATTCAATGCATTAATATAATACTGCGATAGCTTGGACATGTCCTTAGAATGAAAGAAACACGGATACCAAACAGAGCTCTTCAATGGAGACCTCAAGGGTGACCCAAAGTAAGAAGACCAATAATTAATACTTGGTGGTCAACAATCACTATATGGAAATGACATGGACAGAAGCAAAGGCAAAAGCAGAAGTTCGATTTGAATGGGAATCAAAAGAAATGACAAGGAGTGAACCGGGAAGAAAGAAAAATGAAGAAAATGATTTTTTGGAAAAATTTTTGAAAATTCATTAATTTTGTAATTTAGAATTTTGCGGTATTTTACGTGAGTTATCATAAAATTTGGTAAAACCCTCGAAAAATTTGTTTGACGCATAAATAAAAAAAATGAAAAATTAAAAAAATAATTATTAACGCATGAGCAAAATAATTTTAAGTTAGGTATAAAATTTTTATTATTAAAGCATAATAAAAAAATTAAAGCTTCCAAAAATGTAATCGCATAAAAAAGTTATTCTATGTTACGTAAAAATGTGTCCAGATCTAAATAATTTGTAAATACATTAATCTTAGTCCATTCATACTTAATTCTAGTTTCTAGAGGCATCAAAAATTATCAAATTTTGGTATATATTTTTAATACTTTAAAATTAGTCCATATTCTACAAAAAACTAAAAAAACATGATCTTTAATTCATTTTTTTACTCTATATATTAAAATTTTATGCTTTATTTTTTCTGTATATATTTTTCCCTCCTCCTAAACCCATTTATCAAATCACCACTATAATACTAAATATTTTCTCTTAGGATTTGATGATCAAAAAATTTCAATGGAATTTCAATATTTTTCACTTAAAATGGCTTTGTTGTTTAGTAAACCTGAACAATTTAAAAGTTTACTTTCCGGATCTGTTAGGATCTGGTGGTTCGCGGTTATAACACAAAATAATAAAGAAAAATAATCAAATAATAACTTTATTAATAGCCAGTTCTAGCCTGAGCAAAATAAAAAGAAATAATAACAAAAATAAGTTTTAAATTATAATCTCTTCTTCTATATGAAATCATTGTATTGCATTGTGAAACTATAGACATTTAAATTGGCTAGAGTCGGTGTTGTAGTTATTGAGAGAACTACAGCATAGTTTTAAATTTGGTCATCTTTATCATTACCATGTATTATGATCTCGTTGAACTTGGTTGCCAAAAAATTCTATAACTTTTCCTAGTAGAATCTAACCTATCTAGTGTGGCTTTCTATTGCCCTTCGAACACAAAAGCAGCTTGATAATAGCCGGAAGTCTAAGATATTAGACTCAAAGTGCATAATCTATTTAAGAGACATTTATAGCCTAATTTTTTAAATTAGTTGGCCAATATTGCTGCGTTAGGACACTAGTCTCGATTAGAGCTGAGACACAGTGGTTTAATAGGCGTCTAACGCGACACAAAAAGACAATTGATGTCTCGATTAAATAGAAAAAGCACCTCTTGATTAAATAGAAATATTTTTATTCAATTATCGAGTAAATAGAAAAGAAAAACTTGCTCAAAAATGTCTTGACAAAACTAGCATAGATGATCTCTATGTTTTTTAATTTAAATATTTTTTATTAATTATTAAAATCGAACGGAAAAAACAAATCCCTTGGCTTGATCTACTAACAACATAAAAAAAAAACATATTCGAGTTGTCTACCAGTTTGAGTTGAGTATAAGAAAAATATTTTATTGGCCAAATTAGAAAATTATTTATTGGTTAGAATTAGAATTTTTAAGCTAAAAATATATTAAAAATATTCAAAAATTCAAATCTAGTTTGTTAGTCGAGTTCAAAAATAAAAAGCAAAATTTATTTTTCTATAGCTCAACTTGTTTTTAAATGTTTTATCTAATAAAAGACAACTAATAAGTTGGGATTTGTTTGAAGGAGGCTTTAGAAAAAACACCACCATCAACAAAAACAACAAAACCAAATGGTGTATTTGGCAAAGTTGTTCCTAAATTCCATGATAAAATATTTGAGTTTTATTCCTCTCTTTTTTCTTTTCTCTTTTTTATTTTAAATAAAAAACACAAAAAAAACAATTAAATTTTGGTTCTTTATTTTTGGGCGAAGCAATTTTGGGGATTCATTTAAAATTTAATTTTCATTAAGCGAAATCTTTGTTTCTTACACCTTTACTTTAATCCAGACTCTTAAATGTTTATTTGTTTTAAAGAAAGCGCATTTTTTCTTTCATCACTTCAGTAACCAATACCCATTTATATTTTCTAAAATTTGTTTAAGAAAAAAAAATTATTTTTATAAAATATTTTTTATTGTTGGCAGAATGGAAAAGTCCAAATTCGATGGAATATTTTCGATCAGCAAAATGATCGAGCAAGACAAGCCAAAGAGCGCCCAAGAGCCTGACACCAGCTTGCATGGAGACAAAAATTTTGACGAAGTGTCCGAGAGCGGCTCGTCGACGAGCTTTGGCTCGAAGAAGCGCGACAGGAGCCGCTCTAGTGAGCGATCAGACTCGGACGCCGAGTCCAGGTGCAGCAAAAAGAGCAAGAACGACGCCAAAAAGTGCCAAGAGACCAGCACAGAACAAAATGTGATACGCAACAAGTACGGCATCAAGCCTTCGTACAGCTACAACGCTCTCATAATGATGGCCATACGTCAGCACCCTGAGAAAAGGCTCACCCTGAACGGCATCTACGAGTACATCATCAAAAATTATCCCTACTACAAAGAGAACAAACAAGGCTGGCAAAATTCCATCCGCCACAATCTGAGCTTGAACAAATGCTTTGTTAAAGTTCCGCGAAACTACGATGACCCTGGCAAAGGCAACTACTGGATGCTGGACCCCTCGGCCGAAGATGTCTTCATTGGCGGCACTACCGGAAAGCTAAAGCGCAAGAACACTTCAACTAATCAATCGATGAACGGCAAAAAATCGGAGAATGCCGATTTTCTAAAGCAGATCATGTACGGACAGCAAATTGGCATGGCCAATAATTTGTACCAGACAAATCTGTTGCGCGGCAGTGGCTATGCCTATGCGTATCCGGCCCAACCACTCAATCCGACATCTAATCTGTGGCTGATGGCAGCGGCTCTCAAAAACTGTGGCTACTCTCAAGTGGACAGCTCGGACTTTAGTGTGCAACAAGGCTACATGTTCAGCGAACTGGGCGCGAACAGCCCGTTTTTAAAATTTGACAATTTAAAATCGGCATCGCCTTTGTCCGCCTCTTCGTCTCTTTCGTCCACCCCATCTATCCTTGGCATGAAAAGAGATGCGTTGATAATGCCCTCAAGTCAACATGTGACCAGTGCCGAAAGTAGCATGGATTTTTATTCTTATTTTAAGAGCATATATCAGCAGCAAAATTCGCCGTCAACTAGAAGTGGCTCCAAATATTTGGCATCGCCTAATAACAAAAAAACTGCTCAACAGTAGCCAAAACAGTAAATCAATACGCGATCTTTGGCCTATTATTTATTTTAATTAGATTTTTTAAATTTTAAATTTTAATTGAGAATTAACATGTTTTTTTTGTGTATTTTTACATTTTATCAAATTGTTTTAATTAGAATAAAGTTTTTCTACTTAAACAAGTTTTAATTATGGATTTAAACCGCAAGATTAAATTGGGTTTAGTCAGGGTTGTGATTTAAGGAATAACGAAGATCTAATTGAACCAGTGTCAATTTTTTTTTTTCAAATTTGAAAAAATATAGAATCTGTAAAACGCAGTAATGGTAATTTTTTTGAGTATTACGATGGCAGTCCACACCAATTTTTTAATTAAAATCCTCAATTTAAAAATAAAATTTTAGTTTTTTTAATTTTCTAAATCTTGAAGAATTTTAAAAGTTCAGTGTTTTTTAAATCTTAAGGCTGAAAAGAAGAGGGTATTTCCATCTTAAAGCCTGAGAGTTACCATCCAACTATTTAACTAAATAAATCATCAAAAGCTTCATAACTAATTTTTTTATTAAATTTTGTTAAATTTTGAATGTATGAATTGTTAATCGGTTTTTTACAGAAAGAACTAGCCAGTCGAGCAAGTGAAAGACCAAGAGGATCAACAGGCACTATTGATTAGCCTTGAAACTGAACTGGACTGCTTCTTTTTTTTAATTAAATTTTTAAATTTAAAATTCAATTGAGAATTAACATGTTTATTTTGGGGTATTTTTACATTTTTATCATATTGTTTTAATTAAAACAAAGTTTTTTTTAAAATAAATTTTAATTATGGATTTAAGCAAATATAAACTGTCTTAGCTATAAAATATATTCAATGAGAATTTTAGTAATTATAGATCAAGAATTGCAGTGCTATTTTTGCTCTTTAATCCTTGATTAAACAAATGCTGCTCGCTAATAAATTTGTAGTCACGATAGAGTCGCGAGCAGGTTGCTAAACGACTTTCTCGGAAATTTAATCCAGATTGACAAGTTTTATCAACTTTTCTCTATTGTTTATTTTTTATTTATCGAATTATTTTCTTGTGTTTGGAAAAAACAATTTTTGTCAAACAATCTGATACCTTATGTGTAAAGATTTTATTTGAAAAAGATTAAATGAATTTACTAAATGTACAAATAAGTATTTTATTTTTTTTATTTTTTTTTCTTAAATTGTTTTTTTATTGTTTTTTTTAAAAGGCTTCAAATAATTTCAAGCACTCATCGCAAAAATTTTTAGCTTAAATATTTTTTTAAGCTTTTTTTTTGTTGTTTACTTTAAGTTTGATACTCTACTAAACTAAATTTTCAATTTGTCCAAGAATTTATATTATTCATTTTGGATTTAAAATGTACAGAATTCAATTCCTATAAATTTTTTTTATATATCTAATTAGAAATAAATTAAAAGCTTTCAGACTTTTTTGAAAGAAAATGTTTTTGACTGTTTGTTTACCGAAAAGCCTAATTTGAGATTTTGAGAGCCAAGAAGTATCAAGGTAAGTTTGAGTAAATTCTGCAATATGCTATAAGCTGACTAAAATTCCACTTAATATCACAATAGCTAAGTTTGAAATAAATAAATCAATCAGGCAATCAAAAATGTTTTTATTTATAAACAAAATTCTAAAAAAGTCAATTTAATAATTTATATTTCTTTTTTAGAGAAAATAAGATATAAAGCAACAAAAACAGCATATAGATCTTTCTCTCTCTAAGTAATTTACAAATTGACAATAAATTCTTAGAAATAAAATTAAAATACATCTCTATAAAGTTTTGATAAGACCTATAGATTTGAAAACCATGTCTCAAGCAGAGAACAAGTAGAGAAAATACAAAAAAGGGAGGCTACTATGATTAAAAAGATGCCAAATCTAAAAAATAACTTCACCAACGACAAATCTGTTAAACGCGCTTGGACTAGAAATGATGGAAAATAGACTGCTTAAAGGAAATAAACATTCACATGTAGTGTTTCAATAGTAAAAGAGGTGCTTGATTTTTTTAAAAGAAATATAAGCACAGTTTCAAAAGTTAAAAATAAGGATTTAATAACAAAGAAATTTAATTTTATAAGTGACTTAATAAAGAATTATTTAAGAAATATGGAAAATAAGATTATTGATCTAAAAAAGACCCATTAACTCTAAAGAATAGAATAAAACATATCATAACTTAAAATAAGTATCCATAGTCGTTATATTTTTCTTCAATTCTGTATCGTTTTGAAATTTATTATTTATTTATTTTCTAAATAAATTCGAGGAGGACCTCAGGCTGCTCAGAATGGATCTTAGTCCTTCTTTTTAGCCCAGCGTTAGTAGATAAAATGAGTTATATGAAAATTTTTCTAATAAAATAAATTAAGTTTATAGTTTTCAGTTAAAAGATTTTTATGTAGAAACTATTGTTTTGAAGTTTAAGTAGAGTGAAGTGAACTTAGCGTTTAAAGTTTCGTTTTGAAATAAAATAAATGAAAAACATTAGATGAAAATTATTTTGAAATTTAAATAAAAAAGAAATAAACATTTAAACATTAGAATATATATTTTTTTAATTTAGAACACTATTTTATTTGTCTTTATATATTTGATTTTTCCTAGCTTTCATTGTCTTCAAGGCGTAAACTTGAATGAATAATAAAAAAAATTTTTTTATATAAAACTTTCTTTTATGTCTAACAAGTATAAATTAAATTCTTGAACACTCAGAAAAATCTTTAGTAAAGGTGACAAAACGATTCTTGTTGATATAGTGCACATGGAAATTACCAGCTTAAATTTTATTTTTCTTAATTTATCAACAAAAATTAGCGTAGATACTATGAAATATTTTATCAAATTAAATTAAAATAAATAAATTAATTTAAATTAATAAAATATGCAAAATAAGTACAATTATGCCATAAAAACCAAACTTATAGAATTCATTTTCAAAATCAAATTTTAGCTTTTATTGAAAATTATTTAATTTGATTGAAAATTATAGTCAATGATTTTTTTTTTTAATTTTATTCTTTTCTAATTAATATCACTTTTTTAAAATATTAATGGTTGAAAAATTTTTTTGTTTTATCTATTACAATAAACGTGAATTAAATGATGCAAAAAAAATGTAAATAAATAATAAGAGCTTATCAAACAAAGTCATATATCGTATTAAATAAAGTAAAAAAAAAGTTAAGCATTTCAAAATTTTTTTTTTTGAAAATTATCTGCAGTATGTCCGACAACAATTTAAATCCCCCCGAGAGATCGAGGGTTTAAAACCCGCTAAGGGTGGAAAAAATCTTCAAAATATCTCATAGAAAAGGAGATGAACGCCTCCCTTTTATCCACTAGGATAGAAACGGGGCAATTATTAATTAGTTTTTCGAAGTACAACAGTAATTAAAAAAAGAAAGAAGCCAATAAAAGTCACCTTTTTTGAAAAAAGTCAACTGTTTAAAAAAATTTACTCATCTTGGCAAATTCCAATACTTATTTTTGAGTCTTAAGTATAATATAGATTAGGTTTGTCTGTTTAAAAAAATTTTAGCTAAAACTTTAAATCAAGATAATGAATATTGTTTTGATAATTCTTTATAAAAAAACAGAAAATTGTGTCTTAGAACAGGAAAATTTTCTAAGAAAAACTCAAAAAAACATCGAAAAGGCTTAAGAAAGATTCATCTCCTGGCCATGATAACATCAGCAACTGGCTTTTAAAAAACTTACCTGAGTCCTTGCTATTAATTCTGGTAAAATTCTTTAATTTTTATCTGGAACTAAACGATATTCCAACTATTTGGAAGATCGCTAAATTATTTGAAATGTCATTTATTTTTATGAATAATTCCAACTAATTTCTTAAAAAAATCTAAAAAATTTTCTTTTTTGCACTCGAATAAATCGAGTTTAATTGATCATTTTTTTATTCTTTTTTTTTTCTTGGAGTAACAGCACCGTGCTGGATCTTTTCAATCAAATTTCGGTCAAAAGTCGCTCTTTTTTGTAAATGTTTAATTAATTCATCAATAGTTGGATGGCTATGAACATCCTGAGATAAAATATGAATACATTTTTTCATTATTAATTTAATATTAACTTTTTTCAATAGAATAAATATTCTAGAAATATTTTTGACCACCAAAAGGCCCTCCATCTTTCTAGATAAAAAAAAATTTAATTTAAAAGGAGCAGTCTGGTTTCATGCACCATTGTAGAACCTCAGATAATACTGTTTTTCTAACCAAAAAGTTTCTGAAACATTAACTAGAAAAAAAAGCTTGTACTCTTTTTTTTGATATTTCTAAAGCCCTTGACAAAGTTTGGCACACTGGTCTCATTTATAAACTTATTAAGACAAGAGCCCAGCTCTATATTAATTAATGAACAAACAATTTCCTCAATAATCGTAGGTTCTTTGTAAGACTCAATAACTATAAATATGATCATGTTAATATCGAAATCGGTGTCCGTCAAGCTTCTATCATAAGTTCTCTTTTATTTTCAATTATTATCAACAATATACTAAAGTTGTTTAAAAGCCATTGGTCTTAAGTCGAGTCCAGGTCTAGAATTTGACTTTTATAAAGATTGAAAATTGGTCCAAAGATATTCTTAAATCATTTGATAAGTAAATTCCATACAGTGACACTCCAATCTTTCTTGGGATAAAACTTGACGAATCATTATAATATGACTCATTTATTTTATTTATTTGATCTAAATATCAAGATAGAATATATATAAAAAAAAAATTTTTTCACAAATCATGGAAATTAAGTAAAAAAACACTATTGAGTATTTATAATTGATTACAGTTTTTTCATCTTTACTGTTGCCTTGAATACATTAATTTTTTAATTTCATTAAGTAATTATTTGTTTCTTTATCTGTGCCAAGTTAAGGCTCCTTCAAAATAAAATAAAAACAAAAAAGAAAAAAAAATTAAAAAAATATTAAATTAAACAAAAGTAAATAAGTAAAAAAATTTTATAAAAGAAAATTGAAAAAGTAATGAAAACTGCAACATGTTTAATTAATGAACAGACTAGGAAAGAAAAAAGAAATTGTAAGGTAGCAATTGCACAATGAAGTCGGGTATTCGATTTATCTTGATTCAAAACCCGTTTTGTATTCCTCGACTAGTCTGACAACCAATGGAATAGAATAACTCAGTCTCCCCGCTACACATATCTCACTCAACTTGAGACTTTCAGTAATTCAAATTTATCTAAGGCTTTATGATGAAGTAAATTGGAGAGGGTGTTGTATTTTAGATTTGGAATTGACCGAACCGTTGAATTTTGGATTACCTGTATTCTTTTAATATTAGTTAATGAGAAAGAGTCAAGAAATGGGAAAGTATAATCCAGAATGGATCAAATTAAAGATATATAAAGATAAAGAAAAAGATGGATTAAGATTTATGGTTCAAGTGAACAATAGCGGAAGAAGTTTTAGAAAAAAAATAAACTAATTGAAAAAAAAAACATATAATTTTTATTAGATTAGCCTAATTATTTTTTTTCTATCAGTTCAAAATTACTTCTGTAAACGATGGATGTAATAGCATTTTTGTATGCATCAATAGTCCAAGTTTGCTAATTATGTGCAATATCTCTGGAAATCAGACATGGGAAGTATAATCCCGAATGAATCCAACTAAAGATTTATAAAGATTGCCATAATTTATCAGACTTATAAAGATTTCCTTAATTTCTATAATTTAGAGCTCATTTTTTGTTTCATTTTTTAAAAAATCTTTATTAAATTGAGCCTCTAATTACAACATTCTTTAATTTGATCTATTATTGGATTAAAATTAATTATAGAATTGAAATTTTTACCAGGAAACTTGGTCTTCTTTGTCTAATAATTTTATTTTTATAGATTATTAGGTTAAGATCAGCATTTTTCTTGTTATATTTTGAATAGACCATTGAACAAGACTTTTCAACTGATATCATCATTTTCCACTTTAATAGTTACAAGTACTTCAAAATGTGTCCTTTAATTTAATTTCCACCTCTCATATGACACACTCTCAGAAATTATCTTGAAAATCCAAAACCGACATAATCAAAGTAAATTAAAAAAAATCAAAAACTGTTTTCTCTGCAAAAACGAACCAATTTTATCTGCTCAAAGAGAATTGATTTAGTAACATTTTTCCTTCTGTACATTTTCCGCGTTTAGTCAAAAAAATTAATGGACAAAACAACTGGTTTATTTATGATACCACGAATAATCAAGATAATTATCAAGCTCCAAGTCGTATTCTTCGAATGATGTATCCGGAAAGTAATTATCTGAGGGTTAATTTTGTCAACGTGGAACCTCAAGTTGGCCCAAATGATTGTGGTCTGTTTTGTGTTGCATATGCTCAAATGTTGGCGAATGGAAGAGATCCATTTGAATACAAATTCAATCAAGCTTGTATGCGACAAAAGTACAATTTTTTTTTTAAATTTAATTCTTGACAAGATTTTGAATGTACCGAAATTTTGAACAAAGAAAAAATATTTGAATCAATTGTTTTAAAATAATAATTTTTGAATTTTTTTTACTAAATTTTGTACTTATTTTCTGTTGTTTAATTAATTTTGTCAATGAATATTATTTTAAAAATTTTTTTTTACTTCCATCCTCCTAAAAAATGTACAGCGGGGAAAATGTACGGTGGGAATAAAATAAAGTGGGAAAAATGACCAAAGAATTATGAGGATGTTTTTGTCGGTAGTTCAAGAGGTCCAGAAAAAAAGTTTTCTTAATCAATTTTTGCTTATGAATTTTCAAGCGAGTGACTTAAAACAGCTAAATTTCTCCCTTTCTTAGTAGTAATAGTATTTTAATAAACTGCAACTTGGAGAAATGTCCAAGCAAAACTCTAATGAGCCATAGCAGTCGTTCCATTTTGTTTCATTTGTTGCTTCGGCATTCAAACATCTAGTTTGGCTTTGAAGCTATTCCAGCTTCTCGCACTCACAATATCTTCCGGCAATTTGTTCCTGTTGTTGACAACTCTATTATTAAAAAAAATTAAATCTTGGTAGACAATTCTTTACTTGTTCCCTATGAAGGCTTTTGCTATGTCCCCTAAGTTCATATCTTTGATTACTACTCTTGGTGTTTTGGCTTTATGTCGCATCACTATCGTAACCTACTAAACACCGCCAAAATCGTCGATTAATTTTTTTGAAAGCTCAGAACCCAAATACTTTTCTTTTGCTTCGGCTAAAAGTTCCATCATTCTTGAAAATGTCTGATTTGTTCTTGCTCTAATATGCTGTTTTAAATAACACCAAACCCCTTATCTAAGTATAAATTTTATTTATACTTAGATAAAATTTAAAATAAAATTTAAGTAGTGTATATAAGTATAAGTAAGTAGTGTATAAAATTTAAGTAGTTTATATTTATACTTAGATAAGTTTTTAGTAAAATTTAGAAAAAAAATATCAATAGAATATTAATATACAAATTTGTTAATTATCACATGATTTGAAGACATTTTTTAAGAAAAACAAAGCAATAAAATTAAAAAGTAAAAATATAGAATTGTTCAGAATTTTGTCTAGATTTAAGAAAAAAAAACGGGTCATAATTGATCCCTCGGAGGAGATACGATTTAAACCAGAAAAAACACATTTTTTTCTTTTTTTTATCCAACAAAAACCGCCACACCCTTTTTTTTTCTAAATTACATTAGCATGTAGAGAATTTTATGCTCTTTCAGAATATATACACTTTTAGTATATATACTTTTTTAGTATATTTAAGTTTTATCTTTGAGATTTTGAGTCTTAAAGAACAACAACATTTTTCAAGAGTTTGCTATTTTTGGAACCCTGGGTGTAAAAAAATTTTTTCTTGCCCCCTTCAAAAAAATTTTTTTTGGGTTTTTTGGGGGCTTAGATTACTAATTTTGAGTCAAAAATCTGAAATTCAGATAGCACTAAAGTTTTGAATTTCGTGAACTTTACTGAACCCTGTGGAAGAACACTACTGACATCAATCCAGTTTGATTGCGTATCACCAAAAACTACCCTTTGAGACCAATCTGTTAAAAAACTTCTTATCCATTTAATTAAGCATTCTCCAAAAGCGTAGTACTTAAGCTTGTACAGTCGAGTCTTTTTATAACGATGCTGATTAATACGATATCTAATTAATACGATAGGTTTATTCAGAAAAAAACAAACAAATCAGTGCTAATTCATCGTTTTTAATACGATATTGATCTTTTAAACAAAAAAACTTGAAATTTCGAATGATTCTAATATCAAATCAATCAAAAAAATAATCTCATTGTCTCAGAACTTTTGAAAAAATATAATAGACCTCAGAGTCCTGTTTCTTCTATTCTTAAGGCAGAGAATCAGGAAAAGATCAAGAACTTATATGAAAACAATTTAATCAATCCTAGCTCTAAAAGAATGAGAGGTTCTAATTATGTTAAAATTGAAGAGGTTCTTGATCGCTGGTTCAAATCAGTTAAGTCATATAAAAATATTACTCTCAATGGTCCATTGATTCAATCCCAGGCTATTAAATAAGCTACTATGTTAAATCAAACTGATTTTAAAGCTATGGATGTTAAAACGGATTTAAAAAAAGGAACAATATTACCTTTAAAACTATTGCATGGATAAAATACGATGGATATGACTGCGGAAACCTAGTTATAGGTGCAAGTAGCCAAAAAAAGTAGCCCTACTTATAGGTGTAGTTAGAAAAAGCTAGGGAGCCCTACTTATAGGTGCAGGTAGCCAATAATGTCTAGGTAAACCTAGTTTTTTTATTTTTTTTAAACAGAATTAAAGGAAAAAGACAAATTTATATGTATAATATAGACTTTTATTTAGAAAAAAACTAATAAGAACATATTTAAGATATTAAAATTAAGAACATGGATTACAAAACCATTTATCCAGTTTATTGGCTTTAAATTTAGAAATACCAACACATATTAAATGACTCCATTTATAACAGTAATCACATGATATACTATCATGATTTTCATCAACAGTTGGACACTTACATTTTTCACAAAACCAGTTTGTATCAATTGAATGAATAACACTTCTAAGCATTTCGAATCCATCTTCATCAAAGTAATCCAAAAATTGAAAACATGAACCCCGTAAATCATTATATAATAGTATTGATCGTTTTGGAATCTTATTACCATCTAATAAAATCATTGATTCTAAACATTTGCTTTTTTTTGCCATTATTAACTTTGTAGTTTCTTATTGATTAAAATCATCTCCAATAGTTCTGCAAATTTTATAATCTGACTTTGTGATTGTTGTTCAATAATTTCTGGTTCATTATCTTTTGGTGTAGTAGCTTCGTCTTGTTTTTTTTGTTTCTTTGATACTTTAGCATCAAACCGAGTACGTTGTTTTGTTTTTCTTGTGGCACCAACTTTTGGTGCATTTAGTATTAATCATCATTAATAAAATTGAATATAGGTGCACCTAGCCAAACCTATTTATAGGTTTGATAAAATTTGTTGTCTAGGTACCCCTAGTTATAGGTTTAAAATTGATGACTAGGTGCCCCGAGTCTCGCTCAAATACGATTGTATTTGGCCCAAAAGAACGAAGACTGTTCTTTATTCATTGATCAGTTGTCTAAAATGGATCAATTCTGTAGCGTGGATCAGTATTTTGATAAATATTTTTCTTTTTAATCTATTTTTTATTTTTTAATAAACAATAATTCCTTAAAAAAAAATTTATTTTCAATTTTTTTCTTCCCATCCTTTAACATGCAAATTTGATTAATACGATATTGGTTGATACGATGTCCATTTTTTCTGCCTAAAACATCGTATTATCCAAACTAGATTGTTGATTAGTTTTTCATGGGGCACCTTCTCAAAAGCTCTTAATATTATTATTTAACCTTATCGAGTTTTGAAATATTATGAACATAACAATGCAATTCTTGATATTTTTGTTGTTTTTTTCTCTTAAAAAAAAAAAAAAAACAAATTAAAACAAAACTAAGATTATTAGCCTAATAAGTTTTTTTCTATTAGTTCAAAATTAATTCTGTGAATGGAGAATGTAACAGAATTTTTGTTTGAATCAATTGTCAAAGCTTGCTAATTATGTGAAAATTTCTGCAAACTATTTTTTTAAAAATGTACTTTTGAATCAATTCCTGAATAAAATTTTTGCATAGTTGCTAGATTAAAATTTGAATTCGTTTAAAAAATCATAAAATTTAACTCAGTTATTAATAATACTTTTGACTTTTGAAAAAACCTAAAAAGCATAACTTAAAAAGTATACAAATGTTGCATTTAACTTGTGATTAATAATTTATTTTATATTTATTTTATTATTTTTATTATTATCATTATTAAATAGTAAGTACAATTTTTAAAAATTACTGAATTGCCTATTGGCACTTATACCAATTTTAGAGTTAAGAATCAGAAACTTTATGATGGTTAAGACCAAAACAAATACTTGATCCAAATTTTTTAAAGCGAGAAGAAATTTTCTTGGTCATTTTCGTGTGAAAAAATTTCACCATTAATAAAAATAATTAATAAATAAAAATAAAGGGACTAAAAAGGCTTTAATATTTTTGTTATTTTAATTTGTATCGTAAAATTGTCAGGTTATTTGTGAAAATTTTTTGAAAATCTAAGAATTTAATACAACATTATGATTTTTAGACCCTTAACTATAATAAATAATTAACATTAAATATATAAATATTTGAAAAAATTTTTTTTTAATTTTCATTACAATGAAAAACAATTTTTTATTTTATGAAAATCTTATTAAAGGCAACGACTTTTCCTTAAATGGCTATTCATTTAGCAAAGATCAAAACTACTGGGATTTGATTGTCATCACTTCTATCAACCAAAAACAAAAAAAATGCTATGAATTGCAGCTAGAATTAAAAATGAATCAACAAAAAATTCCCCAAAACTTCAAATTTTTGGTTATTGATGATCCAAGTGGATGTAAAATTGGTTCAGGAGGCTCAACACTAAACGTTATCGAAAAACTGTTCCAATCATACAATTATAAATTATTCAAAATGAAAATTTTGCTAATACACGCTGGTGGATATAGCCAAAGAATCCCATTTCGTTCTATTATGGGAAAACTTTTCGGATTGTTGCCTTCAGAATCCACATATATAAATGACATTTTCGATTTTAAATTAGCATGCTTTACTCCTTTTACTATTGACATGGAACCAGGAATATTCATTACAAGCTCAGATGACATCGAGACTTTTATCCTAGAAGAACAAATAAAGGCTAGCAAATTATTTGGTGTGTGTGACCAGGATTTTATTCTTTTAGCCCACAAGTCTTCACTAGATACAGCTAAAGATCATGGAGTGTACAAGATTAATTTTAATTTAGATTCTAGTGCAAATGAAGCCGATTTCGCTCGTTTATCATGCGAATCTGTATATCAAAAGCCCTCGATAGAAAAAATAAGGCATCTGGAAATGGCATTTGATGATGGGACTTCAGAATATGCTTTTACAGATAGTGTTTTCTTTTTTAGTCACAAGATTTCCAGCCAATTGCTTAAATTCCATGATCAATATTTTAAAAAAATTATTCAGCTCAAAATTGAAATTGATATTTATCGTGATTTTCTGCAACCCTTAGGAGATAAAAAGCAAAGTCTAGATGAATATTTGTCATCAATAAAAATTAGCAATGCCCAAGAACTAGATGTCTTTACCAAAATATATGAGTTGATGAGTGAAAAGCCTGCGAAAATTTTGTTCTTTAATAAGTCAAAATTTTTCCATCTTGGAACTATAGATGAAATGATGGAATACTATTTTGATTGTATCAGCAAAGATGCAATAAATTTTCGAGAAGAGATTTGTTTTAAAAAAAATATAGCTGAACTGAAACAAAGCTATTTAATCAGGAGCCAAATTGGTCAAAAATGTGTTTTAAATGAGAATGTAATAATCGAGCTATCTTATTTTGATGAAAGTGTCGAAATAGTTATAGGTGATAATAGCTTGATAAGCAATTGCATGTTTAGATTGAACGATTTTACCGGAGAAATAAAAAATATTAAAATAAATGTACCAAGTGATATATATTTACACACTGTCCCCATAATGGATGAGGTCTCAAACAAGCGTAAGTTTGTTACAATATTTTTCAAAAGAAATGATGATTTGAAGAAAACGTATGCTTCCTTTGAATCATTGAAAATTCTAGGAGCAAATCTTGGAACAATTGCTAGCCATGTTTTGTGTAGTGGTGAATATTCAATTTGGAATTTTAAGTTTTTTAAATCTTTTGATACAATGAGTGATTCATTTTTGCATTCGTGTAATTTTATCAATGATTATCTTGGTAAAAATTTTGAAAATATTCTAATTTATTTTCAGGATGATAAAAATAAATTTATTTCATTATTTGACTTACTTGAGCAGAACGATTTTGAATATATGCTACAATTTAGATTAGATAATGGACTATAGGATAGTTTATAAATATTTTTTTGTATTTTTGTTAGCATAAATTTTAATTTATTTAATTGTTTAGATATACTAATTCAATAATAAAACAATAATTAAAAATAATTTTTTTAATTAAATTTTCTACAACCAACAACTTTAAATTTTTATTTCATAAACATTCCATTGATTTAGAACTACAAGCTTGAATCACTGATTTTCAGAAAACTATGATTTAAAGCAAAGCACAGAGTAAAAAAGTTTGATGGTTGTTCATTTTGTTTAAAAATACAATGGACTTGAGAAAAAGCGGCAATAAAGCTGTGGCGAAAAAAACTTCAATTCGGATCACAAGACATTAATGTAAGTTTAAAAATAAAACGGCTTCTACTCACAAATATTTTTTGGCCTTATGAAAGGACATGGATAATTTTTTTGAAAAGGTGAGTATCAAGTTCTAGAAATTTAAAAATTACAAAAATTGATTTATTAACTTGCTTTTTGTAAAATTTATGTAAAATTAAGTAGAAATTATTCTCTTTCTGATTTTATTTTATCTTCGTTAGTTAATTTAATTTATTTGTTTTCTGTACCGAGCAAAAGCTCCTTCAAATTAAAAAAAAAAATAAATAAAATAAAGTTAAATAAGATAGAATAAAAATTTAAAAAATAAAAAAAAATAAAATGTAATAAAATGGTTTAAAATAGAGGAAAATTAATGAAATTGAACTAGAGAGTTAAAGGATACATATTTTTAAAAAATTGATTGTTCAGGGAAAAAAGAAGAAATTGTAAGGTAGCAATTACACAATGGAGTTGGGTATTCAATAAATCTTGATTCGAAACCTTCTTTGTATTCCTCCACCAGTATAACAACCAATGGAAAGAATGATTCAGTCCTGTCCCAACATATTTCTCACTGAACTCAAAAAGCCGATTTGAGACTGTTTGTAATTTAAGTTTATTAAAAGCTTCATGTTGCACGATGTTGAAAGAGTATCATGTTTTAACTTAAGGATAGATCTTACTGCTGAATTCTGAATTGCTTGTAGTTTTTTGATATTATTTTCTGAAAATGAATTCAAGCAAGGAAAAGAATAGTCAAAAATCGATCCGACTAAAGATTTATATAAATTTCCTAGTGTGTTTTGATTGAGATCCCATTTTTTATATGACAGTATCTTAATAATAGTTAGCCTTTTGTTGCAGCGTTCTTTAATTTCGTCTACTAGTATATTAAAATTTAATTTTGAATCAAATTTAATACCAAGAAACTTGATTTCTTTTTGGCTCACTATTCTGTTTCCATAGATTTTAAGTTTAGATTATCACCCTCTTTTTTGTACCTAGAAAAGACTACTGAACACGACTTTTCAACTAATATCTTCATTTTCCATTTAATAAGCCATTGTTCTAGTTCGTTGGTGAATTTATTAATCTTATTTTCTAGGTTCCCTTTCTTGTTTTAAATGAAGAATGTAACTAGATCATCTGCGAAAAGCAGAGAGTATTCATTATTTGTTTTGTTTCATTTTGGGATGTCATTAATATAAATACTAAATAAAAGAGGACTAATTACTGAGCCTTGAGGAACACCTGCAGTTATTTTATATTCTTCGCTCAGATGATCATTCACATTTACCTTAAATGTTCTACTATCTAAAAAGGATCTAATCCAGTTAGTCAAGTAATGAGGTAGATTCATTTTAATCAATTTAAAAAGTAAACCTTCATGCCAAACTCCATCAAAGGCTTTAGAAATATCAAAAAAAAGGCTGCAAACTCTTTTTTTTCTATTAAATGATTCCACAATTTTTTGAATTAAAAAGAAAAGATTATCTGATGTTCGCGGGTGTTTCCTAAATCCATATTGCTCCTGGATAAGGAGTGAATTTTGTTCCAAATAATTGTATAATCTTGAAAATACTATGCGTTCCAGGAGCTTTCCTAAACAACTCGTTATACTAATTGGTCTATAATTTAAAGGATTTTGTAAAGAAGAGGCTTTTTTTGAATCATAGTAATGTTCGATGTTTTCCATGCTTTAGGGACTCTACCTTCTCGAAGAGATAAATTAAAAAGATAAATTAATTAAATAAAAAAGTTCTATAATTTCTAATAATGAATTTCTAAGTAAGTTTTTTAACATTAGATTATGATTTGGTCAGGTCCTGATGCCGCTTCATTTTTCAATCTTTTTAAAGCCATAATTAATTCATCTAAGCAAATTGGATCATTCAAATTAGACTAATCATAATTTCTAAAAAAATAAGTTAGAATTAAGTATTTCGAAATCTTTATCACGATCTATTAAATCAGAATTAGGACTAAATATTGAAGATAGGAGTTCTCCAAAGCTAGGAGTTCTCCAATTTTCCCTTTTCTTCATTAGTTTTGAATTCCTTGTCATTTAAAAATAAATTTGGGATTAAATTTGGTCCTTTTTTTGATCTAAATTTGTTTATTTTTTTCCAGAATGGTCTACTTGTTAGTGGGTTTTTTCCCATTTTCTCAATAAAATCAAACCAATTTTGATTCCAGAATTTTTTTAAAGAGGCCTTTAACTCGAATGTAAGTTGATTAAATTTTTTCTTGAGATTTTGACAGCGAGTTTTTTGAAAGTTTCTTCTTACTTTCCTGCGTTCTTTTATCAGAATAACAATGTTCTGGGGAAGACTGGTTTTGTAGATTTTCTGAGAATGATAAGGAATGCTTTTATGTGAAGTAGAAATAATTTTTTCTGTAATTTTATCATTTAGTTGATCTATTGTGAGGGAACTTTCATTGATATTCACTATTTGAGAATTTAAAATCTCGCTGAATAATTGCCAGTTTGCTTTCTTATGGTTAAACTTTTTAGCTGCTGGTTTATTTTCTAACTGATAGCCAATAGAAATCGATGCTTCGATTGGGAAATGGTCACTTGTCATGTCTTGACTATTTAGGACACAAAAGTCGGTAATTTTGTCAATTAATGAAGATGAAACTAAGAAAAGATCAAGAATTTCAAAGTAATTCCTATTAAAAATATTGAAAGTAGGACGCTTATCATTGATTACTGAGAAGTCTAACTCATTGATAATTCTTTCCAACATTATGCCGTTTTCATTTTCCCCTACGCAGCCTATTTGCATTGTTCTGGCGTTAAGATCACCACCTAAAATGTAGTTTCTACATTTTTCATTAACAGTTTTAAAAAACTCAAAGTTCAGAAGCATATTGGGTGGATTATAAAGACTGAATATAAACAATTCATTATTCTTTCCTAAGTTCATTTTTATACAAAGGAGTTCGGAATTGAATTCCTCTTAAGAGAAATCTTGTATAAATTCAATTCCTTCTTTAATTAAAATAGCTACTCCTTCTCCATACTTGTTGCGTGGTTTTGTTATGAATTGATAATTGTGAAAATCAAGATAAATATTTGCCTCACTTAAATCTATCTTTAGTTCATTGAGCAGAACAATGTCGGGACATTTTTGAACTAAAAAATTGACTAAGAGATGAACCCTACTAGGTAAATGAAGACAATTCCGGTGTGTAATTACTAACCTTGTTTTATTAAGAGGTTTTGTTCTTAAAGTTGATTTATTTATCTTCTTGTTCATTCTAAATTTTCTTCAATGCTGTTTTGACTTGCAGTTTGCTGACCAATTTCGTTAGATAATTGATCTGCCTGAATTGAACATTCAGTTGTTGAACTGTTTGATTCAGACTTGAAGGTATTGTCGTTTTCATTTTCTAACTAATGGTTTCTTTGATTCATTTTCGGTGAGCTCTTTTTCATTTGGATCAGATTCGGGAAATCTCTTGGTTTGATTTTTGGTTTGGAAAAAATTCTCAGTCTCATTCTGATCATTTGAGCGTACATTTACAGGTGACTGGCATAGTGGTAGAAAATCGTTTAAACGACTTACCAAAGCTTCTTCTAAAACTGGAGTTTTAAGGTCTTTTGGGCTAATTTGGGATATTACGTCATTGAAATTTGTTGGCTGATATCCAGGTGTTTTTGGCATCACATTTTCATCATTATCTTTTTGGTCAGCTTCAAATAATGATTGCGTTTCTTCTTGGTCAATGTAAAGATCATTATAGTCAATCTTTTTCCTTTCAAGCGACTTAAGCTTTTCGGCAATGGAGCATTTTCTTGTCAAGTGTCCTTTCTGGTGACAATTTTCGCATAGTGTTTCTTTGACAGGGCATTTAGCTATTTTGTGTCCTTCATCATCACAAAAATAGCATTTCTTCTTTTGTCCAACAATTGACAAATGACACTTTAAACCATACATTATTTTGGGGCCTGACAAGCTTCCAATAATATTCTCAACTTCTTTTGGAAATGATATTCTCACCCTTCTGACACCATTATTCCTCTCGGGTCTATCTTTTTATTTTTTTTCTTCAGTAATGTGTTCAATATTGAGTCCATCAATTCGAACAGCATTATAGAAGTTTTTAAGTCTATGATTCTCGAAATCAGAGGGCAAGAAGTGAAATCGAAAAGTACAATACCTTCTGAAATCCGGGACTTTATTTGCATCTTCAAGTCTGAAAATGGTTCCATTGATATTGATGTCACGATCGAAATTTTTGGCAACATTAAAAGCAGCATTAAACTCTATTATCAAAACTTTGTTTGAAGAGAAATTGTGGATACTTATGATCGCATCATTTTCCACTTGGTTCAGGACGACATCAAGTGCACTAAATAAGACTTTATGGCTAATCGGTTTGTCTAACCTCTTCAAGTTTAGCTTGACCGAATTTTTAAATATCCACCGTCGGTTTTGGTTTGTTTTGTTGAGCGACATTGCCAACACACAACTTTCAACGGTTTTTAAATCACGTGATGACGTTATTAATTAAATTTTGGTTTTTCAAATTTGCTAAGCCAAACGACAAATTTTCTTAAAATTTTTATTGAACATGAACATATTGAACATGTTGGAAGGAGTATCATATTTTAACTTGAGGATAGATCTGACTGCTGTATTCTAAATTGATAGTGCGAAATCAAAGTAACTAATACTTCATTATTTAATTTAATTTTTTAATTTTTTAATTGAATTTACATCGCTAAAATTGGCGCTAATTGAATGAATAAATAAATAAATAAATAAATATTAACTTACTGTTAGGATAAAATGACATTTTTTAAGTAAAAAATTGAAAATTAATTACTTGGTAATTTCCTCAATTATAGAAATGAAAAATTAAATTTTCTATAATTTTTAGAAGTCGTAGGTTCATAAGTCATGGTTGCGGTAAGAAATTTTCGGGCTTTGAGGTTCATTTTAGGAAAATTTTTTTTCAACGAATGAATTATTTTGAGATATGAAGGTTTAATATGAGTCTAATTTTCTTCGCAATATTTTATTATTTTGTTGCTCTAAGAATTGTTAGGGGATATTTTTTCGCTTCGTGATGACAAAGCAAAGATGGAAATGTTTTTTTTTATTGTAATAAATTTAAATTTGTTTGATCTGTTTAGGCACATATTTAAAAAGTGGCAAAAAATGTTCCAAAAATAGGAACTATTCTGGAAGAAATATGTTTTTAAGACTTTTTAGTCTTGTGCTACAGTATTGATTTGCCTTTCTAGTCGAATGGTTTGCGTGTTAGTCATACAATCAAAGGATCGAAGGTTCGAACCCTGCTTAGTGAGAAAAAATATTAAAAATGTCTCTGCAGCATGGGATGCATGTTAAAACTTCTTTCATTAAAAGGGAAACCTGTTTCGACTGGATAATAATTGCGGTAAAGATGATCAACTCGATGTACTAACCTCTGTGTCACATCTGAGTCGTTGCTGGAAAAGGAGATGAGCGCCTCTCAATTATCCACTAGGATAGGAAAGGAACAATTATAAAACTCGGATTTTCGGAAAAAATTTTCTATAGCAGCAAATTGAGATCTAATGCAGAACAGATCTAATGCAGAACAGATATGTTAATAATTTTTTAGATATCTGTTTGCTAAATGAATTGATTTATTAAAATTTTCAAATTATTATTATTATTAATAATAATAGTTAAAAATTTCAAATTTTAATTATTATTTTTGTATCAAATAAAATACAAAAATAAATATAATAATAAATAAATAAATATAGTCTAAAATAAATTCGCTTTATAAATTTTTTTTAAATGAAATAAATCCTAGTCTTGCAAAAATGTTGACTAATGTTTTAAATAGAAGTTGTAATGTTGAATGAGTAAAATATCAAATTTTCTTAAACATTTTCAGATCTAGCAATCATTTTCATAAATTTATTTCGTAAATAGCAATTTAAAGTAGACACAAATATTTTTCAAATAAACTGAATTATAAAAGGATATATGTCAACCCGTCATTTAAATACTTAATACTTAAATTGTCATTTGAAAATAAATAAAATCCTGATATGGATAATTAAATTAAAGAATTTTATTTATCAAAATTTAAATTATAATTTTAATTTTAACTAATTTTAACATACCCAAATCCCTAAACCAGGACTATGCCCCGGATCCCGTTAAATTTTTAAATGACAATCAATTTTTTTATAACGATTTAATCACTGAAAAGACGATTAAATCATCCAAAAAAGCAAAGAATAACAAATTCTAATTTTAAATCCTAATATACCAGATTTATTCTATAAATTTGTAAAATTATTTAGGTAGAATCTTGACTGTTCGGAATAGAGATAGTATTATAGAAAAAATTACATGATTCAATATAAGTTTTCTCAATTAAAATAAACTTGTTTAATATATTATTTAAAAAAGAATCTTTTTTTTAAAGTTTTAATTTAGCTGGTCTTCCTACTTTACCAGCACTTTTGATTGCAGTAAGTTTTAGTTTGTTTTTAGCTTTTATCCTCACTTGTAGCGTCAATTTATCTTTTAAAGATCAAACTTTTTTTTTTCAAAATTTACAATAAATAAATTTTTTCGATAAAAAATATTTTATAATTTTACATAGTCATGAATTAAATTAATAAATTATATTTTTTGTGGGTGAACATTTTTTTACCCATCCTAAGTTTGTTCCATGGGCTAAAAGCTCAATGAATGTATTAAGTAATATTTTTTATAATAATGTATTAAAAAATCGTTTCCTTTGGTAGATTTTTTATTATTATTTTATAAAAATAATTCTTATTTTTGTATTTAAGCATCAAAAAATATATGTATATATTTTTTAGTTGAGATTTAATTTATACTAGAATATGATCATCATTTCCGTTCTGAATACTTTTATCCAAAAATAAAAGCTACATCTTACAGAAACTCCCAGTCTCATTCTAGACAATAAGACGAAAGCAAAGCAATTACTTTCAAAACACGGTCATATGTTTCAAAAAACAACCGATCAAAAATTACAAAAAAATTCAATAGAGTTAAATTTTTTTTTCAAATAAATAAAAATAAATAATCTAATACACATAGAGTTTAAATCAAGAGAAAACAATGGCTCAACTGCTCTCATCCGAATCGGCAGCATCTGTGTCTATTGGTATAGCGATACCAGGCAATAGCATCAAAAAACCACTTCCTTAAAAAAAATTCTAAAATTTCACAAATAAATTTTTGTTTCATCATTACCCTCTTTTTTTCTGCGGTCATTTTCTTTTGCATAACTTTCATAGAAATTTTTTCCATTTGTACTACACGACCAAGTATCATCATCTATTTTGTACTCATTTAGATTAAAGTTCTTGGTCAATTTTCTTTGTTCACGCCTATTCCTATTACTCTTTTTATCATCCAAATACGGAATAATATTTGTCAATAATTTGTCATCATTAGTTTTTAGCACATAGTCGATTTTGTCCAATTGTGGTAAATTTGTCGCTGTTGTTAATTTTTCATCTTTTTTAGAATTTTTTACTCCAGCATCCCTTTGAGCAATTTTGGAGATAACATGGTTATTTTTGATCAGCTGAGGTCTTCTATTATCTGATTTGGAATTGTCAGTTTTGACCGTAAGCACTGATTCGTTTAACCTTGGTGTATCACAGGACTTGGCCTCTTTGTTTATGCTTTCGTTTAGATTCGAAGCAAATGAGTTTTGTTGGGAAAAGATTAGTGGAGGTGGAGGCAGACCGTGACCGACTCGGATCGGTTTTTCTGTTTTGCCGTCCCGTATTGCTGAAGTAATGGAAGCTGGCTTAGATTCGTCGATAGTTGGTTTATTGATAGATGACATATAGATGTTGTCACTTCCGTGAATGGTGTTGCGTTTGTTTTTGGATTCTAGGATGTGTGGCAAGGGTGGTGGGGTTGAAATTTTTCTCATCAAAACTGGATATTTGTTTTCAATTGAATCGTTGAGCCGATTTTGGTCTTTGGCTTTGAAGCCCATTTTTTCGGTTAGTTCTGATATCTCTTGGTCAAAGTCATTTGATAATTTTGGTTCCGTAGATCTATGGTCAATATTGTACTTGAATTCTTGGACTTGATTTTTAGACTTTGCTTCGTCTATTTTGTTGTCTTGAAGAGAGGATTTGACTGGGTAATTGCTGACTATTTTGGCAACATTTTTCGAGTCTGGTATAGATAAGACTATTTTCAAGTTTTTTGGTCGACTCTTTTTGTACTGTTTACGGCGAAATTCGGCACTATTATTCAATAGCTCATAATCTATATCGCTAATGCTTTCGGAAAAACTGCTACTTTGCTCAAATATGGCCGCTTTTTCAATTTCTTCGGTGTCTTTGGTTCGATTTAAATCAAATGCCTGTGGTTTAGGCGCAGTCTTGTTTATGTTGTCTATTGATTTGTTTAAATCATGCTTCTTGGTCATATCTGGTTTAAAGAAATCGTTCGATTTGTATTGAGAATTAGTGAAGTTTTGATCAGGAAACAATGAATAGTTGAACTTGTTGGAATAATTGCTTTGAAAACTTGAATTTAAATCACCTAAGCGAATTGTCGGATCAGAAATATTCAACTGGTTTGATGAATCAATCTGATTTTTCCTGGAAAAACTGTCTTGAATTTAAAAGTAAAAAATAATTTTTAAATTTTACTAAAAAATTTAGTCTCTCGGAAATTTATTTAACTAATAAATATAAAAAAAATTTTCGTAGAAAAATTTCAAGAAAAGTTGCATGAAAACTCTTATAATACATGAAGTAATCACTATGAATGAAAATGTGGATGATAAAACTTGTTAAAAAGCCTTGGAAAATGAGGTTAATGCGTAAAGTTGACTTAATCAATTAACTCAATAATTAAATTGTTATTTTATATTTAAAAGAAATTTGAAAAAGACATCGAGCTGTTTAGAATTCGTGCAGGTCTTTCTTTTTAACCCAGATACTTAAAATAAAAGGAACACAATGATTTTGTTTAAATATATATATCTTTAGTGTTCAATAAATTATGAAAATTTAAAAATTTTCATAAATATAAAATAGATTAAAAATTTAAAGCATCTAAATTAAAATTTAAAAAGTAAAAACAAATAAAAGAAGAAAGTAAAGGAAGAATTATTCAGTTAATTAAAAAAAAATCAATTCAATTTAATTTGTAAAGTATTTCAGAATTTTTATAGCTCTATTAGGCTGTAATAATAATAATAAAGAACAAATAGAATTTTAATATGAAATAATAATACTTATAAAATTGTAAGCAGTTTAACATTATTAATATAAAATTTTTAAAGTAATACTTTAATTATCACAGTGTCATTTTGATCGCTTTGCAGTTCATTTTTGAACAACTTGTTAAAATTTTCATTCTTTTTTATGATTAACATAAATGAAAGACGTCATTTCTGACATAGTTTTAATTCTGTCAATTAATGGCTTAGTTAAATGAACTTTGTCACATTGCAAGCTTTTTTTCATGAAATGTTTTTTTTCATAGGAATTAAAATTTTGATAAATATTTAAATACTTAAAAATAGATAAAGTTTTTTACTGAAAAAAATAATAAAATTGCATCTTTCTAAAATTTCAATTATTTAAGTAAAAAGATAAATTTTGATTCTACAAGTTGGCTCATCATTCTTCCTTAGAATGCTAGGTTTTTCGGGTCATTTAGAGAAAATTTCGTATCTTTTAAACATACATATTAATTCAAATTTTCTTAATTTATTAAAAACTCGTTGTGTAAAGAATCTTATAATAATTGATTGATAAAAAAATTTCCTCATTAATTGTCATAAAGTGTTTACCAATTTAAAATTGTAATAGTCTTCAGGATGTGACAGATTTTTAGAGGGTTAGAGAGGTTTGAATAAAAAACATCAACAATTTCTAGAAAGAAATTAAATTAATTAATTTATGGAGTCAATTTTTTACTTAAATACAATTATTTATACTTAGTTACTTTTCAAAAGTTATCATACTTTTTTTTACTTTCTTTAATCAACATTTTAAATTATCAATGAAACTTAATTAATTAGATTAATAAAATATTTCTTAAATTTACAAAAAAAGATAGATTATCGCCATAAAATGTATAAAATATTAATTTTTTTTCTCTGTTACATCATTTTATAAAAATTGAAAAAAATTAAATTTATTTTTGTAAACCTTTAACAGCCATGTTTTTTTTTGTAATTTTTTTTTCCTTTAAAGGTTTCTTTAAACTATTCTTAAATTTTAGTTCTTTTTAAAGAAGCTTAATTCATCAATAATCTCATGAAAAAATACAAAGTTACTTTTCACCTAAAGCCGGATACACATTTCAAAATAAAATTTAAAAAAATTAGTGTTAATATTTTATTTCTATTAAAATTAAAAAATTTATTTTTTAGTTTAACTTCCTGTTATTTGACGGTATTTTGGTCTAAATAATTTGAAACTAATAAATATATATAAATTCATTTTGAAAAATAAAAATTTTTGACTAAATCATCTAATTAGTGGGCAAAACGTAATTAATAAACTTAATTCAAAAAATCAAATTTTCTGAAAATAAAAAATATTTTTCTCTTTTAGATGCGCTTTTAAAAAATCATTTTAGTTATTTTTATTATTATTTAAACCTGTCATTTCAAATATACATTTATTTTGATATCAGTGAGTAAAGCATTTAAATTTATTGCTGACATATTTTACTAGATATTTATGCGTAAATATTTTGTTTTCATTTAATTAATTAATTTTAATCATAATCAATATTAGTCAAACCCAATAATATTAATTCAAATGATTAAATTCTTTTGCAAAAATTGTAATATAATGAAAAATATAATGTCTAAATTAATGCTTGATTTAAGAAAATTTTGATTAAAGGCATCAGAATTAATTATAAATAATACCTGGTTTGATATAATCTAGCGGGAGAAAACATTAGTATTTAATATTCAACAAACATTCGACCAAATCCAAAACATTGAAAAATCTTACATTCATTTTAAGGCGCATGAATCTTCTCTATAATTTAACTATCTATAAAAAGAATTTTTTTCATCGGATAATTTAGTTTTGTCAAGTTTATTATTAATATGATTATTTCAATACCACTAATAGTGGTTGGGGAAACAAAATTTATTGAAATAAATTTATTTTCGATGACCCACTCTACTAAATTGTCAAAAGAAGTATGCAAAATGGATTACACTATAAATCCTTAAGCTCTTTTTTAACATTAAGGTACAAAGGCACCAAATTAAAGAATAAAAACGATTAAATTAATTGATTTTTTTTTTGGTAATTTTTTTTCTTGACTAAATTTTAAATTTAACCTTTAAATTAATGAAAGACAGGAAGATTTATCTATTTTTTTTCTTAATCCTTTATTTAAATTCCGGAAATAATTAAATGTTTATAAAAAAATTCATATCCTACTACAATGAAATAAATTTAGATACAGATGTTTTGTTCCTTGATTGATTTTTTTTCAATAAAATTGTAATTTTTTCTAAAATATCAAATGTTTAAGTAATTCAACAATTTTGCAGGCATTTAAGTATCAAATTCTACTTTAAAATTGTTTTGGTACCTTTAAATTTATTACTATTTTTCTGCAATTTTTTTTTTAATTTTCGTTAAATAAATAATTTTTTAAAAGAAATTGAATTAATTCTTTTCGAAGATTGTTTTTCATTTTGCGTAATTTAGTGATCTTTTCTAAAATGTCAGTTTTTGGTTTTGTATTTGTATTTTTGATGTCTGAACATTCTAATTATTTTATTAAATTTTTTATTTTTCATCATAGATTCATAGTGTAATCCATTTTGCATTCTTCTTTTGACAATTTAGCAGAGTTGGTCATCGAAAATACATTTATTTCAATAAATTTTGTTTCCCCAACCACTATTAGTGGTATTGAAAATAAAGGATTTAAAAAAAAGATAAATATTCCAGTCTTTCATTTATTAAAAATCGAAATTTAAAATTTAGTCAAGAAAAAAATTGATTAATTTAATCCTTTTTATTTTTTAATTGTGCCTTTGTACCTTAATGTTAAAATAGAGCTTAAGGATTTTAAAAATTAAAAATCACCTTAATCGATAATACTTTGCTATTATAAAAGTTGAAGAACGAAGAAGAAATAAAGATCTAATTTAAATAGCACCTAAAAATTTACAAGTTCCCAATTTACTGAAAATTGTTTAAAATTTTATAAAAATTAAAAATGTTTAAACAACTATATAGTTCTTTAAACACCATGCACAAGTTCAAAATATTGGCGATTTATCACCAATATTACTGAACAAAAATTAAAATTATTAAATTTTCATTGCTTTTATATTATCAATATTAAAAAAAAGCGAAAAAATGATAATTATTGATAAAAAGCGTATTTTAAAACTAAATATTAAGACAAAAACATTTTCTGTTTTTAACCGGTGCAAAAGTTTTAGAATAATCCAGACTAGATAAATTTTACGGTTTATTATGACTTTTTTTTAAAAATAACTAGGGGTGGACTTTCAGGCTGCTTGAAATGGATCTTGGTCCATTCTTATAGCCTCAGTCCTTTGGAAATTACTCAATTTTAAAGTTATTTTTTTATGTTCGATATCAAAAGAAGAAAAATAAAAAGTTTTCTTAAGTTGGGTTACAAACTAAAAAAGTGTAATCCTATAATTTATTCTTTTTCCTGAAACATTAAATATTTAAACCTGTTAACTGTAATTTTAATATATTTATTTTTTAATTATATTCTATATTATACCTTATTTATTTTTTTAACTTTTTTTGATTTTTTATTTTTATTCTGAATAAGCTTTAGATTTTAATTAAAAATTATATCTCAATTTTATTGACTGTAATAATTTAGCTTTTAAAATCAAACTAATAATTCACATTCGATAAATTTTGACCAAACCTGAATGGCAAAGTGTAAACCATTCATTAAATTAAAGATTTATTTTATATAAAACGTTTCTAATTATTTTTGAAGAGTTGAAAAAAGGCAATTTAAACAAATCAAATTTATCGAAAAATATTTTTTGATAATGTACTTAAAAAGCTGGGAAGGTAAAGAGGGAGCGCAGCCCCCTCCGTGGTTTATTAAAATAAATAAATTTAAGAAAAAATTAAGAGAAAAAAAATTCTTACTGTATTTAATCGGTCCAGAGCTTTTAAAATCATCCAAACTAGATAAATTTTTTTGTTTATTTTGACTGTTGTCTATAAGTTTTATATAGGCGTTTATTCCATTTTTGTTGCTTACAAGACCACTATCTTTTCCTCTGCCATTTACGCTTGGTTTTTCTTCATTTTTGCCCACCACTCTCATCCAATTTTCATGACTAACTTTTTTATTATCCTCAACCTTATCTAACTCGGAATTAATTTTGCTACTCTCGTCCGAATACAAATAGTCATTAATATCATAAGTGGGATTGGATGTTTTCTTTGGCAAACTACTTGAATAAAATGGCATTGAAGTATAAATTAAATCTCCTGCCTGGCTAGTCACTTTTTCTCTATTCGACACGGCTTGAGGCGCACTGGTTTTTTGGTCCGGAGCTACATCATCACTAAACACCTTTGGATCAAAATACATGCTTTTATATTTGGTCTTTTTATCTTGCTTATTTGGAAATTTAGTGTCTTTAAATGCTGGACCTTTTTGGTGATTTCTTTGATTGACATCAATTAGCGAAACAAACTTTGGATCATCGGCAGATTTAACACTGTTGGTGGTCATATTTGCACATATTTTTGGAGACACACTATTTTTTTGCTTAAAGGCTTTTTCTTGGAAATTTGTAGAATTAACTGCAGGTTCACTGATTCTGTCTGAATTATCTGAAATCGGCGGAGTCTTGGTGAACATAGAGTCGGGTATTTCCGATAGTTTGCTCATTATCTTTCTATACAATGGACTTTCTGTGTGCGCTACAGTGTCACCCTTGACGACTTCTAAATTTCCGGCAACAAAATTGTAATCACCCGAAACATTATTGATGCTCTTGGCCTTGCGGTCCTTATTAATGCTGCCAGTCAGCATGCTGTATGAACCTTCGGAAATTTTGTCCGAATAAAAGTTTTCATTATTTAAAACTTTGTCATAGTTCGAATTGCTCAGGTATTCGTAGCTGAGCAATTTTTCATTAGAAGACCTTGCATCTTGAACCGGAGGGGTACTCAAATTTGATCTCGGCGTAGACGGATAACTATCTATATTTACACTATGTCTTTTATTCAAGGGATTAAAGCTTGGCTTGAAGTCGGATATTTTGTTTCTAAGAATTGTCTCATTTAGCCTGGCTTTGTCAGTGGGCAAATTTTTTATCTTGATTGGACGCTTGGAAGAGATGGACGCTTCATTTGGAAGCATGTAGCTGGTGTATCTTTGGTCGTAGTAGTTTTTCGGAGTGTAGACAGGACTTGGTTTGTGCTGGGGCTCGACGTATTCGTCATTGGTCGAGTGGTAGCTATTGTTCAGCATGGAAGACTCGTTCGAGCTGGACACATTACTGTTGTTCGAAGATAATTTTGCGTCATAGCTGCTATAAGTATTCGAGGATACGGAGTTTAGGTTGTGGTAAAGAGGCGGCGATTTTGATGGAATGTAAATGTAGTTCAAATTTTTTTTGTTGATGATTCGGTCGCCATTGGAACTTGTCTGCTTTTCGGGTAAGAAGCCGTTGGTAAATTCATAGGTTAATTTGGACATTTTGGTCAAATATTTGGACTGTATGCTAAACTAGTGCGATTTGATGGAGCATTATTTTGCTAGGCTCGGCAAACTCAAACAATTTTAACAATCTAAAAATTTATCTGTCTAATTAATTTAATTAAAATTGAAGTTTTAAGAATTGAGAAAAAATTATTTCTAGTATATCTACTTTTGGATAAATTTGACATATTTTTTAAAATTATTTAGATCGAGAATATTTTTTTTCCAAACTTTTGATTTCAAGACGCTTTTCTCAACCTTTTCTGTTTATACAATTTTGAGGAATTTTAATTTTTATTAAAAACACTTGGGAAACTTGCTTGCCAAATAAAAAAACAAATAACTTATCATTTGATAAATAAATCTTTTTATTTTGTTTTTTTTTTAAATTAAATTAAAAATTCCCAATAAACTTCCAAAAACAGCTACCTTATCATTTAATAAAAATAATTATTTGTCTTTCATTTAATTAAATTAAATTAAGTTTTTTATAAAAAAAATAGATTGCTCACCACTATTTAAATTATTTTTTAATTTTATTTTAATTTACATGAACTATTTTTTTATCAAATAAAAGCCAAATGTACAATTAAATTCAATAAAAATTGGTCTCCACATACGACAGCTTTTTGTTTTTGTCTTATTCGACTAATGGAAAATTAGATGAATTTTGATAATTAAATTTTTAATTAATTTCTAAAACTATACCTGAAAGAATTTAAAGGTAAAGCAAAAAATGAAACCAAAGTTTATTTTAAAATGATAATTAGTCTAAGTAATTATCATTTTAAGTAAGGTTAAGTAACCATTTAAAATTGAAACAAGTAAATGTTTAGTAAAAATGAAAATTTTCGTAGATAAATTTTAAGATAAAATATTTAATTGATAAAAATACACTTTGCCTCAAAGAAAAAGGATGTCCATTATTATTTTTAATTTTTTTTTAAATCTTATAAAAACTTTAATCATCGTGAAATTAAAGCGAATAAAAAGTACTTATCACCATCTTTTTTTAAACTAAGGTTTTAAAATATGGCTTTGACTAATGCATGAATGAATCGATGATTATATTTTGATAAACAAATAATATCTAATAAGTACTCTGTGCTTTTGTTCTAAATATTTGTTTTTAATTAATGGTTTTTGCTTAATTAAAAATTTCAGATCTTCAGAGCCTATTAATTATTATTTTTAGCACTGCAATTCAAAATATGAATCTATTCAAAGTTTGGATTACTTGACTTAAAATGAATTCAAACATTAAACACTAAGGACAAACAATGGTTTGAATAGGACCTGAAGGCAAAAAATTTAGCTGACTAAACTTGCCGGTCATTCGTATTTATAAATGAGATAGGTTTTTTAATCAAAAATTAAAAATAAAATTAAAATAGTCTCATACCTATGAAAAATAATTTTTTTTCACGCTTTCATGATATTTTATTAGCATATATAAATTTTTGGATATATGAAAAAAGGAAAATATAGGAGAGATATCAAAAGGAATATGGAAAAATATGCACAGTCGGATATTTTAGTAAAATTTTAAAATATTAATTAAAAATTTTGATTTTTTTCTTTTAATTGGATTTGAATTAAAAAAATAGACTCTTGTCTCATTCTATTTACTTCAATATGCCATTAATTAAGACTAGTTAAGACTTTACATAATATTTTTTTATCCATCATGCCAAAATGCAACCTTAAACTTTATGTGATTAATTGAATAAATGAAGAAAAATTGTCACTTGATTTTTGATCTATGTTCTTTTCATTAAATTTGAACAATTGAGATCAACAGTTGTTTATAATTATGGATTTAGTATACTTGGTATTGATGGAATGCTTAATAGTTTGTATATTTTCGGTATCTAAATGAAAGCTATGAGAAAACAAACAAACAAAATTTCACCCCGAGTTTTGATTCTGCAAATTTTTGAATAAATAAAATAAAATTTGAATTTAATTATATTTTGTTTAAAAAAAAGCTTGTGTTCACATTAACGATTACAAAATTCGTATGGAAAATGTAAAATAAAAAAGGCGTAGAATTTAAAATGAAAATATGCCAAATATTTGATGACTTTAGCCATTAGTCAAGTAATAAAATATTAAATCGATTTTTCTCACGAAAAAAACTTGACAGTTCAATATCCTGGTATGGACCTTGGCTTTGTCTACAGAACCAATTTAAATTAGCCCATAAACAAACTTTAGTTTTGCCTTAAACATTTGAATTGAGAAAAAATTGACATTAATTTATTTTAACAAAAATTAAAACATCTCTTTTAGTTGCTAAAATAAAGTTGTAAATTTGGGTAATTAAAACTAACCAAACGTGCAAATAACTTTTAATAATTTTTTTTAAATTAAAACATTAAAATTTATTAGAAATTATCAAGCCATGTTTGATACCCGACAAGAAAACTAAAATTGCTTAAATGGTTGATTAATTTTCATCTAGATAAAAACAATAAACATTATGGGAATCTCAGTGAAATATCTGGAATCGTTTCAATTTAAAAAAATTTTAATTTGATTGTGAGGCTCTGTGAAAAAAAAATTACTTTTTTTTCAACAAATATATAATTAATACCCTTATATGGATTTCAATTAGAAATTTATATCAAATGATGAAAAATAATAAATAAATGCAAAATAGTTCTAAAATACTTGTTATTTAATTTTAAATAAATAGTTTTATTTGAATTTAATGACTATTTATTGAGTTCAGGTACCAAATTTGCCGTGACCAAATTTAAAATTTTAGTTAATAAATATAATTTTGGGTCAAAATTTGCCTAAAAAAGATGATCATTTTCAATTGTACGCTTCTAAACTTTAAAACTTTTTAACACCAAAAATCAGGAAGTTTTTTAGACTTTTTTTCACTATTAAAAGTTTTAGACTTTTTTTCACTATTAAAAAAGTATTAAAAATCTTTAAAAAGATTTAATTAATAAATAAATAGCACTAAAAATGTTTACATAAAGACTCATGAACTTTTTTATAGTTAAATAAGTTTTGAACTTGTCAAAATTTAAAAAAAAAATTAAATAATTATTTTATATTCCTAATTACAAAGAATTGTTCATTAAAAGAAAAAAATGGTAGCCATAAAAATGCTCTAGTATAAATAAATAGACATTTTAAAGACTTTTTGGGTCTTAATTGTTTAAAAAAATTTGAGCTCTAACTTATTCCTATATTTAGCTTAATTTTTCCTAAGATTCAGCAATTTTTAGGCTGTTTAAATTAATTTTTTAATGTTATTTTAATAATAACATAAAATTACTAAAAAATAAAACACAATATTTTTTTTCATTTAATGTTAAAAAATTCTTTAGAGAAAAAAGTTTTTTTAGGATTTTTTTGGGATTTATTAGCAATAATTGATTTTCAATAAAAAACAACTTTATCGATATGTTTTTTTTTTAACATTCTAATTGAGAAATTGTTAAATTTTTGAATGAACAATTTTTATTATTTATCTCTTATGCTAATTTGAAGAATTATTAGAAAATAAATTTTTCTATTAACAATAACAACTTAATTAAAGAGGAGGCGTAACAATAATATAATTTTATCTTGTATTCGGCTCGTATATAAAAAAAATTAAATAAAGATAATGTAAAGAACCATTTAAAAATATCAAATATTTAATTTCTGTTTATAAAATTTCGTCACACTACATTCAACACAGTTTACCTATACCCTTTGAATTTGTTTTTTATTAAATCAAAGAATTCATTTTCTTAATATTCAGTCTCAAGAAATGCGAAAAATTAATCCATTTTAAAATATTTAGTTAAATTTTTAGTCGCTTTGATTCTGAATATTTTTTTGTAATTAATTTACCACGACTAGTCTTATTTTAAATTCAATTTTTTTAATCCATTTTCAATTTTAGTTAAAATCAAAATTTTGAAATTTATCAAAACATTTCAAATACCTTTAGGTTAACATTGACAAATGTCGCCAAAATAAATGAAGCATTCACTATTTTAAGAAACCAATTCGTTAATTTGTTTTCGGCTTGTTTAAGCAAAAATATCAAATCTGAATGTAAATCAATTGGAAAAATACTACCATGATAACAAAGACGCGAATAAAAAAAATTCAAAATATTGGAAAAAAATTATTTTTGTGTAAGTTTTTACTAAAAATTTTTAATCTACATTTTCAATCCTAATAAATAATAATATACATTCTCAAAATCAAAATAAACTTTTTATAATTTAAAATTAAAATCCATCTTAAGTTTAACAAAGGTATTATTTCTCCGTGAAAAATCTTAATCCTGCTTATGAGGCTCAAAAAATGAAAGCGTTTAAACCAACTCTAGATTTAGTTTTAAGCTCAAAAATAATTGAAATTGTCAAAAATCTCAAATATTTTTAAAAATGTAATCTAGAATAGTGAAAATATTTCTCTCAATGGCCAGTTAAGTATCAATAAATCACACACATTTTGATAGAGTATCCATAATTCTCTTTAGTAAATTAATTAAATGAATTGATAAAAAATAAATTTAATGACGAGATTTGTGGCTATAAAGCCTACAATCGAATTTAAGAATGGGGAAGTCTAAAAAAAATTTTTTATTTTGTAAGACTTATACAGTATGTCTAGAAAGTTTAGAACATTGATAAAAAATTTAAAAAAATATTTTAAGGTGTAAAAATCTAAAATAAAAATCGATTTACATATTATGTTAACTATATCATCTTAAAGATAATTTTATTAGCTTTCTTTTGATATATAGATTGTTCAAAAAAAAATTTCTGAACACTCCAGAACCCATTTAAAAAAAACAGATAAAATTGAATAAAAAAAATAGTCTACTAAGTTTAGAACAATTATTTTATCATATAATTTTACCACACCGTGATAATCGCTGGCCATTTTTTTTCACATAATGCTTGGAATGTTTTCATACTGTTTGCTTACCCTTTTTACGTTTGATTTATTATTTTTGGATTTTCAAATCGGTAATTTTATTGATTTGTACCATTTTGGCGATTATTCCATAAAAATGGGCAAAAAAAAAGGATCTGAGGCTCAAAGGTGGCAAATAATTGGTCTTTGGAAGGATAAGACCAAATCTCAACAAGAAATAGCTGATCTAGTAGCAGTTTCGAGAAAATGTGTGATTACCACAAAGCGCAATAATGAGAAGACATCCGTGGTCAAAGAATTACCAAGGTCTGGTAGACCATTAAAGCTCACCAGTCGAGATGAGTCGTACATTTTTAGAAAGGTCAGAATCAATCCTACAACAAGCTTTCCACAGCTAGCCTCTGATTTTAGTTCTTAATTTCCAAATGTTACTGTTAGTTAAGACACTGTCAGAAAAGTTCTATTAAACAAAAAATACAGTCGTATACTGCAATAAAAAAACCTCTTTTGACTGTATTGGATCGGCCAAAAAGGCTCAAATGGTGCAAAGAACGACAAAGATGGACTGTTAATGACTGGTCAAAAGTTGTTTTAGTGACGAGTCTAATTTCGAAGTATTAAACAGAAAATCTAGAGTGCTTGTAAAAGGTTTTGCAAACGAAAAGTATTACCCCAAGTTTTGTTTACCAAAGTTACAAAATGGTGGAGGTTCGGTTGGTATTTGGGGATGTATTAATTATAAAGGTACTGGATGCTGTTCCATTTAAACAGGCAGATTTAATCAATTTGTGTACATGGACACTCTGGAAAATAACTTATTACCTACAAATTGATTTTTTTGATCAGAGTCAAGACTGGATTTTTCAGCAGGATGGCGCTAGTGCACAAACTGCTCATTCCGTTCGAGATTGATTTCAAGAAAAACAAATAACAGTTCTCCCCTGGTGCCCAAGATCACCTGTTCTCAATCCAACAGAGAATTTATGGTCATATATTGACCACAAAATGGTCAATACAAAAATTACGTCAGTAGAGCATTTAAAAAGCGTTCTTTTTGATGAATGGTTGAAAGTTCCTTGTGAAGTAGTAAAAAACATGATTGAATCTATGCCAAAACGTGTCGCTGAGTGTATTAAAGCTAAGGGTGGGCATTTTAAATGTTAAAAAATAACATTAAAGAAAGTTAATGGAATCTAGATATTCTAACTACCAGTTCAGCTATAATTAATTATAATGATAAAAGATTGGAAAATATCAAGAAATGTAAAATTTGTGAGACACTGTTTAAAAATAAAATATTTTTTTTTTGAATCAATATAGAAATATTTTTTTTTTCTTCTTTTAATATTTTTTTTTATTAAATTTATGATTATATTAATCAAAATATGGTTTAAAATAACAATTATTGTTAAAATATCTAGATTAGTGGAAAAAAACTGAATCTGTGATTGGAAATTTTATTAATGATTGCTTTATTAAATTAGTGGTATAATTTACTTTTTTTGTGGTTTGGTAAAATTATCGCTCATTTTAAGATTGTAAAATTGTATTATTAAAATTGAAACTAAGCTGAGAAGTCGTTTGGTTACACGATGGCTTGCTTAATTTATCTTTTATTGAAAAAAATTATTAAAATTATTTTTTTTTAATTGTTCTGAAAAGATTATTGAATGTATCTTTAATTATTTTTTTGTGTGGATAAGATTTTTGTTATAAGGATTATAGATACCGAATGGAAAATAATTTTTCATCACTAGACATGTGTTAATAAAATACCTGTCAAATAAGAAATGTGAATTTAATGGAAAACCATTGAGAAAACTATAAATCTTTAGTTCTATCTATTTTTAAATTTCTCTTTTTCTTATTCATCTCTTCACTTCCATTAGAATTACCATTAGAAACAGTTTGTTAAAATTAGCATATTAAACTGTTTAATTACTGCTAAGTAAAACATATGTTTTCGTGGGGATACCTTTAAACCCATCTATGTTAAATTTTCGCAAATTTTTAAATTTAAAATTTACCGTTACTTTTGACATCATTTTACTAGCTCATTAAATCAAGTTTTTTAGTTGATATTTTAATTTTGTGTTTGATTTACAAGTAAGATTGGTCATGTGATTGTATTCGTGAAGTTATTCAAAATGAACATATATTTTCAAAGACTTGTAAAAAAATTATAAAATTGGCACTTTTTGGTAAATTAAGGACAATTTTTTAAAAAATGGGATCGTTTGCATTTTAGTATGAAATTGGGTAATAAATAGGGAAGTTAACTCTTTATTAAGAAGCAATTAAAATATTTGATTTAGATACAGAGGGACCTTGATTTAACGTAGATTGCAATTTGAAAAAGAATTGAGCGGATATTTGAATATCAAAATTAATTGATATTTTTTAAAAAACGTAATTTGAAATAACGATATTTGATTTAAGAACTGATATAAAATATCTTTTATTTAACATTTGAATAATGAAATTTCAAACAAATCCCGAAGATGATTTTTGGTTCAGTGCTCACAAAATTTTCTTTCTAAATATTATTCTCTATCCCTGGTTCTTTTTACATAATAATCAAAATTTGATTAATAAATTTTTTTTACTTAAACAATCAAACTCAGCAATTAAAATTTCAATGTCCAAACACTTAAATAAAAAATTATTAATCTTATGTGTGATAAATTTTGAATTTCAATAAATAAAATGCTAAAAGTTCATTAAATGACAAAAGTTAGCTTTATATAAATAATAGCTTTTTGATAAATCTTGAAACAAAACCAAAATCTGAATTTTAATTAATTTATTTTAAAAATTGTCCCTTCTACACAATACAGGATAATTGAAGAGGACACTTATGTATTTTTCCCATGTGCATAACTTTTCGAATCTTTGACCTTTTTTTGATCTGTAAAAGCCAAAGGCAAGAAAATCTCAAGATCTATCTAGTGGTATCTTCGGTTTTTCCAAAATTCGAAAAATTCATTGCAAAAAACCTATCTGAAAAACGTCAAAATATGGGTTTTTTGCTCTTTTTCGAAGTCGCCTAAAATCTTGTCCTTTTAATTTTTTTAACTCCTGTAAGTTGTATCATGTAGAACTTTTTGCGCTCTTGAATTTGAGCTATTAATCATTATCGTAGCTAAAAAATTGACCATTCTGCAGCGACTTGAAAACTATGTGACTGGTAATCACTTGCAAGTTTCCCAGCGACTTGAAAACTATGTGACTGGTAATCACTTGCAAAGTTATGCACATAACTTTTAAACGAAATAATTCAAAATATATTCATTAATATATTATATATTTATTCGACTTTAGTAGTATCATTGGCCGCCAATTGCTGAAATCTGAATTTTTCAAGCTTGTCTCTGAATGCATTTGTTGATGTTGCAGAAACGACAGTGTCCGGGAGCTCGTTCTATAAGGATGCTACTCTGTTCGTGAAGAAGTTTTCTCTTGGCTTTGACAAGCAGAGTTGCTTCCTGAGTCTTGGTTTTTTTAGGTAGATTCATCAATGAGTGATGGATTTTGGCTTGAATCTGCGAAGGCATGCAGGTGAACAATGCTCTGTTTACTGACAATTTTGAAAAGTTGGATTGCATCACCTCTTTTCCTTCTACTTTCAAACAATTTTTGCTAATCTTAAGAGATAATTGAGATTTCTGAGACCAGGCACTAGTTTGGTAACTCTACGTTGGACTAATTTCCAGCCTGTCTTTCTTTTGCAAAGGATTCCAAGCTGCTATACAGTATTCAATAAGCGGTCTTACAAACGCAGTGAAGAGTCTTCTAAAGTTGTCGGTTGTCCAAAACTTAAAGGCATTTTTGAGTTGAGCGAGCACTCTATTAGCCGTCTGGATTGCTTTGTCTATCTGCTCAATCCATTTGAGCTTACTATTTATCATGATACCTAAATCTCTTTCCACGGACGACTGTTCTAACACATGACTGTGTGAAGCATCTATTTTCATGGTGAAAGGGATTTGGGGTGCCTTATTTTTTAGGTTGATATTTTTTTTTATTTCTTTTTAAAAGAAGACTGATCAATTGAGACTAATTCTATTAAAATTTTACTAACCTTTCAAGTAGATTGAAAAAAAAATTTCTGCAAAAATTTTACATTTTGTTTAAATTTTTTTTAATTTAAAAATAGTAATCTGCAATAATTTATCTATGTAATATTTAAAATTCCTTTGAATACTTATTAATCTCAAAGTATTTTTTAGAGTGCTATTTTAGAAACAAATGAATTTTGGAGTATAAAAATTCAGGAATAAGCTGCCTGAAGCAAGCGGTAACAGAGTCTTGGATTCGAGATCAAAAATTTCGGGATAATCATTCAAGAAAGTATGTATTAGATTCATTTTTTTGTTCATTTCTAGATTGCATCTAGTTTAATATATTGAAAAATTTAAAAAATAAATGGTCAGCGGGGTAAGGAATCTTAAATAAGTAAGATCGTGAAAATTAATAAAATAATTTGTGTTGTTGTCTTTTTGAAGAAACGATAGCAAATGATGGATCATTAGCCAAGGGCGTAATATTCAATAGTGATTGGCATCAAGATTTGATTAGATCGATTTGAGAGGTAAAATACAAATGAGAATTTAGCTCCAAAAAAATATGGATTCATAATCCTAAAAAATTAACACTCAATTTTTATTTTCAAATGCAGCAAAGAATGATTTCTTAGTGATTTTAATATTTGAATTTAATCTTTAATTTTAAATTAAAAATAAATTAAAAAAAACAAATTAATTATTTAAGGAATTCTATTTTTTTATTTTAATTCTTAAAAGATAAAACAAATAAAATAGCAGCCTTTTCAGATTTCTTTAATATTCGGAACAATTTAAATTTTAAAGTTAGGAACTGAGGATATTTTCTTTTTATCAAAAAAAAGCCTTTGCTTCCAAAATTCTATCAAAATTTTTAAGAACTTTTTAAAATTAACTTTTTGTGAGTATATTGACGTTGAACTCAATAATTTTTTGTCTCCAGGCATCTTTTAGACCGTTTTTCGCCTGCTTTTTAGTCTCTTTTCTATTTTTAAAACATTAGAATTAGACAAAGGGAAAAAAAATTGAACAAAATTTATCTCAAAAAGAAAATCTAATAAAAAATATAAAGAATTACTTTTTTGAATTGCTTCAAATGGGAATTTGGTTTTATGAAGAGAATCAAGGAAATATTAATTCAATGATTTCATAAAAAGCCTATTTTTATAAGATTTAATCTATTTAGGGTTTGTAAAGTTTCTTTAAGCTTAACCACTAGTTTAAATCACTTTTTTAATAGAAGATATTGGTTCTGTTATTATTTGGAAAGGAATTGCGGTTTTGATTAGATTTTTTTAATGTGTTCAAAATGCAGAGAATGTTAGAGTTTTGGTAGATATGTATTTTTATGCAAAGTAATGTTTTTTAATAAATCTATTTTTGGAATTAAAAGTTCATCAAATTTAGCTTACTATTATCAATAGTATATAAAAAACTTATCTATCTAATCTATAAAAAAATTATTTAAAATTGATATTAATATTTGAATTTGTCAATTTTTAATTCTATTTACTAAGAAATTTTCTAAAAAAAAATACCTTTATTTAAAAGCTTTGAAACCCACCCTCCATATTACACTCACACACACACACATTTAAACTTACTTATCCAAAAATAAAGAATTTCAAGATATATTTTTTTTATTTACAATAAAAAACTAAGATTAAAAAGTTTTGGACATTTTGCACTGCTGTAAAAATTGCGAAAATTTTCACATTGCTAGAAAAATTAAGCTTTATTAAATTTATTGAAAAAAAAAATAAACACAAATTTTGGTGGCACAACATTTAATAAATATTTAACAATTAAAATTAGAAAGAAAAAATAAGAAACCGGAATAAATTATACAATGAGAAAAAAATTGCCAAACATTTGCCAACGGTAATCTCTTGTTTTTTCACTGGTCGGAAAATGATCTGAACTATTTTGAATTTTTTGATTTTAATTTAAACATTTTTACAAGCAATCTTTTGAACTCGGTTCTAAAAGTGGCGCCTGATATTGAATAAAGCAGAAAGTTACATGAAAACGACGTGTAAAACAAACTATGAAATATTTCTCTCAACTCGAACTCTATCGGATATATAAAATTTTTTCCGCTAATAAATATCCGAATGGCAATGTAGACATTAATAGAATGAACTGGTAGGTTTAGAATTAAAAAAGTAGTTGACACAACAATGAGCATTTTGGTGACTTTTCGCGAGACTGAATTTGTTTTCGAGCCACCAATTTTGAAGCTAGTCCGAGCCCTAAAGTCATTCTTCTTGCCCAATAAACTTGACAATTCAGCCGAGTTCTTTTTCTCTCCTTCCTCTCTTATCCTCACACTTGAATTCTTCCATGTGGCCCTCGACTGCCTTCGACAGTAATGTCTAGGCGACTGCTTCGAATTAAAAGATAAATCTTGTAAGTCATTGTTGCCAAAGCTGGTACAATTAAAACAATTTGAACTAGAGTTTAGAGCCTTGCATTTAGGGCTGTTTACAGGTGAGTCGTTCATTGACTCGTTTGCTCTCGATTCGTTTTCATAAAAGCTTGATTTTTTTAAAAAAACTAAATTCTTCAAAATGCTCTTTCTCCGCAGTTGATTTTGGATGTCCACAGGTCCCGCGCCAATGCTTACACCATCCTGAATTTTGTACAAATTTTCCGAGTTCTTTTGATTGGCAACATTTAGTGAATTGTTTGGCTCGAAGGTAAAATGGTTATTCGAAGTTCTGATCATAAAATTGTAGCTGGACTTTTTGAGTGTTTTGATGATGATCGCGTTCATGATTAGCAAGCCGAAAAATGGTATGATCAGAGTGAACAGCGAGTCCAAAAAGTTAAATTGCTCTACCTGCTGGTCCGAGCCGTCTTTGGCGGTACAAATTTTGGTGCTGTTGTCTTGATGATGGGTCTTGATGTCGAACATGAACAGGGTCGCCCCGTAGAACAAGCAGGCAAACAGAAAAAGTAGAACAACTAGGATTTTTGAGCCCCTTTCCAAGTTCAGAAAATTGACTCGAAGCGGAAAACAAATGACAAACAGTCGTTGCAGCGTGAACGTGAATATTAGGCTGCAAGATAGAAAATTGAATATGTAGCCGAGATAGACGCTTAGTTTGCAGGCTATGCCATGCTTGGAAAATGTCATCAGCAATTGGTGGTCGTCCCAGTATTTGAAAAAAAGGATAATCAAAAATCCAATGTCGCTAAGAGCAAGACTGATCAGATAGAAGCTTGTTTTTTTCGTATGGGTTAGTTTGGTGCGCCAAAATATCACTATTGTGATCGAGTTGCCAATTAGGCCTACCACAATAATGAACATTATGTAGTAGGAATTCAAAAATTGGGAAATTGCGGAAAGAATTGTTTCTGAGCTTTGCTCAATATTCTGTCTCGAACTGTTCGTGTAGTTCAAAAATTTGGTCGAATTGAACGCTAGTGACATCTTAATCTCAGTGAATCATTCCATAAACAGTTCAAATTGAAAAGAGTAAATTATTTCTGGAAAAAAGGAGAATTTTAGTTTTATTTTTAAAATTAATGATAAATTAATAAAAAAAATTCATAAAAAATTTCTAACATGATCTAATGAGCCGAAAGAAAAATAATGTGAAAATGGTTTTCAAAAAATCTTGGCCCATATTTTATTCCAAAATGAAGCATAAATCAAATAAGCTGTCTTTTCCAAAATTTTGTTCATTATTGGGTAAATATTTTTAGTTTAGGATAAACTGCTGAGAACCTTGAATATTTTGGAAGATGTGGTCTTAACAGAGTAAATTCTACCAAAAACTGAAAAAGTTATCGGCAAAAACAGTAATTATTAAATCATTATATTTTTTCTTTCAAGCCTGGAATCACTAAATAATTAATTTTTTTTTCAAGCTAAAGATATAACAAATTTTGGCTTTTATTTTAAATTTTTTCAAAAAAACTAAAATTTGAGCATATTAAAATTCTTGATATTTTTCAGGCGATAGATAATGTAACTTAAATGTAATTTAAAATCACCATTTATATTTCATTTTCTTCTTAGAAATTTACCAAAAAAGATCTTAAATTTATTATAACCAATTTTTAATTACTCTTTAATTTTTAGATAAAAATCACTCTGATAATCCGAGAAGTCGGAAAAAAAATTTTTAAGGCATAATAAATTTGAATCCTTGAGCCATTAATGAAAAAAATTTAGATTAGTACGTTCATGCTTTTTATCACAAATTTAAATAAGAAATTTTAAATAAATTTGGTTGCTAAAGATTAAAAATGTTAGAATTTATATTTTAAAAATCGTTTTAAAAAAAATAGATGCAGAAATGTGAAAATTAAAGAAATAATTAATTAAGATTATTTAATTTCTAAATTAGAATTAAAAAATATTAATTTATTTATTCAAATCGTGGCAATCAAGAATTTCGATTTCAAAATAACATTCCTCTGACATATATTTTTTATTTAAATATATATTTTTAGTTTTTAAAAAAAAATTAATAAAGTTTTTAGGTAATGTTTAAATTTCTTGTCATCAATGAAGCATTTAATGGCACATAAAAGGATTTGAAAGAAAGGCTAATGCAAATAATTGAGTAATGAAAATAATGTTAAAATAAACAGTAAATTTTCTGAAAAAAAAGTAGTTTAAAAAAAAGCATTTTTTTTAATTTTTAGCGCAATTCGGATAAATTTAAATAAATAATCGGATGAGCATTAAAAAAAATAAAATAGATTTAAAATTTTAATCATTAAAAATCTAAAGAAATAATTACAAAGTCAGTCATAAACTATAACTTGAAATGAATACAGACCGACGAAAGAGCAAACAGGTTTTGCTAATGGTTTAAGAAAAAATATTAAGAGATAAATTCTGCCATTAGCTTAAGACTGCATACGTTTTCAGGACAAAAATTGATGAGAAATTATTTAAAATAATCTAAGAATATTGACTTTTATGAATAAGTAGTACTTCCACTTCCTACATCAATAATAATGTAAATAATAGTAAGAGAAATGCAAATGATTAAACAAAAATAAGTCGATTAATATGATAACTTAATTTTAAAATAATTAAATAGCAAATGATTTAGATTAAATCTTCAATTACTTTATTCATGTTCAGCAAAGCATTTAACAAAAAATATTAACAATAGCTAAAAATCATAAGCCTATTTTTAATACCCTAAAAACAGATACCAGTTTTAAAATAGGCAAAAAGATTGATTCTAATTATTAAATGCACGTTTAAGCTTATTTTAGACTAAAAAACGTTGATTTAAATGATGAAAAGTTTATTAACAATTAAAAAAAATATTTTGCAGAAATTAATCAATTTAATAAATTCAACATTGGTTAGAATAAAATTATTTCGATTGGAAACAAGGTCCTCTTTCAAAAGAGATATTTAGCTACTTTTAGCACTCATCAATGAGAGCTCTTGAAATGAAATCTCATTTTAACAATTATTTTTCTTCTCAAATATTTTAAAAGAGCTGGAATAATAGTTTAAAATTTTAAATAATAATTAGATTATAAACTTGTCTATTGTTGCTATTTTTAATTCTATGACAATCTAAACAATTAATTAACATGCTAATTCCGGAATTGGTATATTCTGCTTGAGATCCTATTACTCATAAAAAAAACTCTACAATCAACATGTAATTCAATATTGTCTAAAATTCTGATTGAGTTCAAGAATATCTAAATTAAAAATTGAGTCCAGATATTGGAGCGCTTGTGTTCGACAAGGAAGTTAATTTGGCATAACCAAATGTATTCCAGCAGCCATAATAAAATTATTCAAATTTCTTAGCTGCTAGAAGAACGCGAATGCTGCTCAATCTTAGATAATGTGTCGCGTTGCTTGTCATTTTTTTTAATATTTGATTTTTTTACAGCATGTTTAGAATAATGGAAATTTTCGTCGAGTATTGGGTAAATATTTAAGTTAGGGCCGAGAAAACATGAGCAAAAAAAACAAGACTGGTATTAGTTTTTTTTTAAATCTATTAAATATTAATTTGAGTCAATATCGAAAAAAAGGATAAAGTTGAAATTTAGACTAGTTGGTGTAGAGTCTAAAATGAAATTTATTTTTTTATTTAAAAAAAATGCGCAAAATCGAAATACTTCATTAAAATAAATTGAATTTTTAAATTTTCTTAAAACATAAATTTTGCTTTGAATCGATGCCTCGAGCAAAAAAATTTAAATTCTAATAATGATGAAAGATTAGTTGTTTTTTTTTCAGACCCTCAATTATTTTCTAAGGTATTATTTTTGATAGATCAATCCAAATTTTTGCAAGAATTAAAAAAGGTTTAAAATTTATCTAAGATTGAAAAAAAAATGCTTAACTATTCATTAAATGATGTGGCATTTTTTCATGAATGAAAGTGTTCAACAGATAAAAATGTTTTGTGTAAGAGTTTAAACGATTTGAATATTTTTTTTTCAATTACTCTAAAGCCTCATTAAAGCATATATCATTAATAAATATTTATTAAATGTTTAGATGTTTAGCAGTTGCTTTGTGGAGTTACTTTCAAAAATTAACATTCTTGTTATTAATTTTTAGAATAATGTCAAATCTTAAATTAAAAAAAAATCCCTTCCGGTTTAAATAAATAAATTTTTTAATATTTACCATCCGGAAATAATAATAACAATAACATCAATAATAACATCAATTGCGTTACCCACGCTTAGAAAAAATCTTCTTCGAAAAATTTCAACTAGTGCACGGTTCATTTACAAATGTTGAAAAAAAACCTTTTTGGAGTCATTAATATTTTGTTGTATAAAAATTATTTTCACTTGAAAAATGAATTAAATATCTCTTGTCAATTAGAACTGTTATCTTCAGTTTAATTACATTTTCGAAAATGCTTGATATCTGAGTTAAAAAATATTTAGATCGAAATTACTTCATCTATATTTCACTTACATTATTAGTAGAACTTTTATCTCTGATTTTATTTTATTAAGTAAAGTATGACAATTTTGATACTGTAGTTTTACAATTTTTGATAATGGCAAAATTATTTTAAAAAAATAGCAATGAGAATATCATTTACAAAATTTCCTAATTACTATCAAGATTAGCTAATGTCGAGGCTCTTAGAGAAATCTTAAATTAGATTCAATTCTGAAATTCAATCCTTTAAAATATTGTTTGTTATAAAGGAAATAAAAAATATTTTTAAGAACATGATGATCTACAATTTGGCTTTTTCGTCTCTTTTGATCATTGCAATGATTAATTAAAAATAATAAATCCGTTTTATTAAATTTTTTAATTAAAATTTGATTTTACTATTAAACATTTAAAAAATTTGATATTTTTTTTCGACTGAGTTAAATGGAAAAATCCGAGCAGTAGCTTTTAGACTAGTTCCGTCATAATTTTAATTCTAAAAAAGGAACACTTCAGAATATTTTTAAATTTTCAAAAATATTTTTTAGCTGAGTTTTGATTTTTAAAATTAAAACCAAAATTTTTATAGTATAAATTTTTAAAATTACCTAAAAATAAATTGACATTTTTTAATTCTTCTAGGTCATAATATTTTATTGTTAAATTTTTAGACTAAAAATAGTTTAAATTATAACCAGAGTCAACGCACAAAACTGCCTTAGTAAAAATTGAATATAATTTTTTTTTAATATCAAAACTGATTAAAGTACCAATTAAGGAAATATTTTAAAATTGACTTTAGAAATACAAAGATTATGCATCCGATTTAAATCATTGATAATTAAGATGATTTATTAAATTTAAAAAAATAAATATTTGATAAAAATAAAAGGAAACAAGGAAGCTTAAAACGAATTAGCCCTAGTGAAATATCAAGATTATCCAAGCGCTCTAGAAACGACACATAAAAGTTTTAATTAAGCCATGGATTCAATTAGCGTATGGTTGGTTTATTCAAATTGTAGTAAATCTTTTTACAGCACTAAATAAATTTTTAAATTATTAGTATAAAATTTTTACTAAAATTAAAAAATTCACTTAATTGAAAATTAATTTGAGTCAAGATTTCCGTTCTAGGGAATCAAAAATTTTCAGAATGATTAAAAATATTGGTAGCTCTTAAAAGGAGATTAGACGCAGTCATTCAAGTGTAAATAAAATAATTAAAATTTATATTATATAAAGTCTTTAGCATTGTAAAAGAACTTATAAATATGATCATAAAATAGTTACACAATTACGTGGTGTATTTGAATGGAACATGTAATTTTCACATTAATTTTAAGCAACATCATTGAATTTATTTGAACAAACCAAACTAGAAAAATACGCTCAAATCAGCACAAAATATACTTCTGTGGAAAAATCTATCGCTTTTTTAATAAGATTTTTGTTTAGTATTTGAAAAATTAAACAAACTGCGACAAATTTTATTGAAATGTTACAATAATTAGAATTTTTGCTCGAATAAAAATATTAATGCTAAATCTATTAAGACTCTACTTGAAGGATATTACGCGCTAATATCTAACCCGTACCATTACGGATACCAAGCCTTAATTTTTAGATTTTAATTTTCAGAAAATTGATCAAATATTTTTCAACTTAAATACTGGCTTGCATGCTGACAAACAGTAAGCTATCATCCAGTTATCATATTTATTTTATGGGACACTAGCATTCTTTAAATTTATAAAATTTAATTGTTTCTTTAGATTACGCAAGTGGAATTTTGTGACTAAATGATGTCAATAGACTGTTTAAAAACATGAAAATGGATGTTAAGTAAATTGAAAAAGTAGTTAGGCAATTAAAAATTCTTAAATTTTAATCGATTATTAATCACGTTTAAAATTTTATGCTATCGATTTTAAGTTGAGCCAAATTTTCAAGCATTTGCTAATATTTGATTTTAATTTGAAATCGAGAACTAATTGATAAAAAATGTTATTGCTCTGTTCGGAGCCATTTACCTCTTGATTCTCATTCTAAACCCTAGTAGAACCAAATTTGGATTTATTTAAAGTTAGCTCATCTCAGAAGGGTTTATTTGCAAAAAAATTAATTTAAAAATTTTGAGAGTCAACTTGCCGAAAATTTTGATTTTAAATTCAAAATTGATTAGGTCGGGTATAATTTTAGGCCTTTGTTGGTAAACAAATTTCCTTGATTGCAAACAATGTTCTTGACAAAAAAAAAACAACAAAAACAATCGGAAATAGACTCCATGCAAATATTTGAATTGTTGAAACAAAAATAAAAATAAATTTTAACAAAAGTAATTTATTTAAAATACAGAAACCTTACAAAATTTTCATTATTTATTTGTAGAATAGCACATGAGCTAAATTTAACAAATTGTTTATTTCCTTGACTAACAATCTTTTTTAATTAATGCGAAAAAAATTGTAGATTTTTTTCCGAAAATTTTTGGCTCAAGACTTTGGTTTTAATGATGAATCCCTGCAATTAGAAGCGTTGATTAAACCAAAAATTGTGTACCCCACAGCTTTAGTTTTTTTTATATAAAAAATCCGAATAATTAGTTAATTTTGAACCAGATTTTCTAAATTAAAAAAGCATCAGCTCGAAACTTGAATTTTATGAGAAAAGCTTGAGGGAAACCTAGTGATAAAAGGAATCAAAGCTTTTTTTCCTATATAAATTAAATAATTAGATTTTATTAAAGCGAATTTTTAATTCTCCGATCGCGACTAGCTTGCGAAGCCAGTAAATAAAAAAGCGAATTTTATCTTGGTTAATAAGGAAAATAAGACTTCAATCTAATATAATTAATCTCAAGCCATACTTTCAAATTTTTAAAACTTAATTAGTATTGCCTTAATCTCGTTCAAACATTTGAACAGGATATCTTGTTGCAAAATACAAATCACCTTTAAGTGTGACTACCTGGAAGTCTATTTTGAATTTTTCTTTGCTCACCAAATATGATAAACGCAAAAAAAAATGCCATTGCTCTTTATATAAGCTAGTCTCATTTAAAATTAAAAGAAATAATAGCAAGAAAAATTATTTATTTATTAATTTTTAACTAGTAAAAAAAAAATAAAAATAAAAATGCATTATTGAGTGAAATTTTTGTAGACGTTGATTAACATTGAGTAACTCGCGAGTCTTCGACAAATCGTTTGACGCAACGAGCATAATTGTACGGATACAAGCCTGAAAAATAAAAAATAATTTTTTACTATTTGAATTTGAATTTAAATTTTCACATTTTCAAACTCATTTAACTCTAAGTCAAAGCTAGCTTTAAATTTCTTTTGTTTTCTTAGTATCAATTATTCGCTTTTTAAAGGAAAAACATTTTTTATAATCAAGGTTTTTTCCGCTTTTTTCAAATTTAAAAAGAAATTTTTAGCTTTGAGTTCATATCCTTTATTTTTCTCAATTGAAATGAAAAACCGAGCCAGGTATGTGATTAATAGAAAAAAAATTACCCTGAACAATTTCCCCATTTTCCGTTCTCATAATACCCTCATACCAATGGTCATCATTTTTCTTAATAACATAAATGTACATATTTTCTTTGAATGTAAGCTCGTCATCTCTGAGACCCTCGTAGTCGAAAAGAGTAATGACTTTTTCCAGACATCTGCCAATAGGCACCCAATTGGGAATGTAGTCATCATCTTCGTCCTCGTCAAAGTCATTCTCGAACACATTGTGGCCAAAATTGACCTCTTCGTTCACCGAAGAACTATCCGGGTTGTTTCTTAGGCCTGAGAATAGAAGTGGCGGAGGTGGCAAGCCATGTATTGAACTTGTGTTGCTCAAAATCGATTGATTACCCATTTGATTGCTTTTTTGACTATCTGATCTATTGAATTGATTTTTTGAGCCTGGTGCATAATTGGACCCGTCCACTTGGTTCGAATTTGATCTGTCATAAATTGACGAGTGTAGCTGTGGTCTCCTGTAAATGGTGCCACTAGTAGCATAGTCAATATTGTTCAAGTTTGTTCTAATTAGTCCAATGTCTTTACCAGAAGCGTAGCCAACCGAATTGGCTGAATAGTTACCCATTTGCTGTAAATAAGCATTAGCAGCTCGTCTGTCAATAGTGTCCGAATACTCGGACACTCCTTGGTTTATGCTGTTGTTCTGCCTTCTGTATGACATGCCGCCATAGGCTCCTGAAAGCGACTCGGTACCTGCACTCTGATTCAGCTCTTTTTTAGATGAGTAAATGCCCAGCTCTTGTCTGCTCAGATACTCGGTGGGAACTGAGGGTGGTATGACCGGAGTCCTGTAAATTGAATTCGAATTGCTCGATCTAATCGTGCCCATTCCATTATTTGTGTTCACGCTCATCGATTTTAAGATCAATGGAGGAGTGCTGGAAACCTCTGGAGTTTTTAAATTGGCCGAATTTATCGAATGACTGCTGGTGTAGGAATTTTGTCTGCCGACACCAATCTTTGACAGCTGATCCTGTTGCCTATTTATTTTGACACCATGACCAACGTCATCTAAAATGGAATAATCGATGGCTTTGCGAACATATTTGACTGGTTTCTCTTCGACATCCGGTTTTTTAACCTTGGATGTTCGAACCAGACATTTGTTGGTGGTCAAGACGCCTACTTCTCGTCGGGCCACTTTTTCCTTGTGTATGGTGACATCATGTGTCAAATGGTGAATAGAAACACCCATGTCATCCAACACATTCGATTGAACATCGAAAAGAGTGAGAAAATTGTTGGCCAATATGTGGATTTGGTAGGCAACGCTGGCCAAAGCCTGTGCTGTAAAACTTCGTGTTTCATTGAGTAAATGTTGCTTGTCAGCGTCTTTGGAGTTGATGTAAATGTCTTCGCAGTATTGGGCGACTTTTTCCAGATTGCTCACATTGTCCGATAGCTTTTTGGAATTTTCTTGAATTTCAGAGTCTACCAGGGTTTTTATTTGGTCAAAATTTATGTTCAAGTCACCTTGAAGTTGCATTTTTATCCTACAGCTTCTTAATCAAGTTATTTTGATAGATTAGATTATTTAGAATTTTATGAATTTTTTATTTTTATTTTGTTAAAGCAATAAAAATTCGTTTTGTCTTGGTAGAACAAAATTAACTTTAATTTAAGGCTTTAAGTTTTGAAATAAAAAATAACTTTAAAATTTAACGTTTCTCATTTTTTCAATGAATTAGTTTTTATTTTTTGTAAAATAAAATTTTAATGAAGGAGAAAAAATTATCAAAAAGTGGTCATTTATATTTATTTATATTTTTTTATTTTTGGATTGAGTATAATTTGTTCGTGAATCAAGAAGAATAAAAATTTGAATAATTTCAGAAAAGTAAATAATGCAGTCATTGCAGCGTTATGTTCGTCATTGTTTAAAATATCTCATAAATATTTCATTTGATGCTCATCAAATGATGCTGAAGTAATTTTCAATTTTTTTTTAATTCAGCTTAGAATTTATAATATTTTAGTCATTAATAGTTAATACTTAGAAAAAAGTAATTAAGAAGAAAATTTAATATGTGAGGCCAAAGTATGTGAAATTTTACGCAAAAGGTTCCAAGATCCAATTGCAAAATTAATTTAAATTTAAATTTATATTTTTCAAACTGAAAATCAATTAAATAATTAAATAACTTTTAGCTTACGTGTGTTCTCTTACTAAAACATCAAATAAATTATTCACATGTTTGAATATGTTTTGATGAATTATTGTAAATTGTAAAATAATGTTCTGATATAATATTTGACTAGTGTTTTGGTTATTCAGTTTTTTTCTGGTAAGAATAATCAAATTATGGTAACCTATTTTCTTTTTGAGATGTTGAACTTATTAAGTATTAAAAAGTGATGATTTTATTCGTTTTAATCCGATCAAGCTTCAGAGATTCAGATTCTAATTCTCAGGAAAAAATGGAATTTAAAATTTGTGGTGGTCAAAAAAAATTAATTTTTTTTACAATTCAACTTTTAAATAAATTTTTTTAAACAATTTAGACTTCTTATCGTAAGATATAGCAAAAAGCATATTAATATTTAATATTTTTGAAGAAATTTAAAAAGTCAAATTTTAATATTTTTTTAAAATAACTTTTGATCTAAAAATCGTTAAAAAATGATCAGGGGCTCTTTTAAATATGTTTTTTTTTTGCTCTTTAAAATGAACTATTAAACATATATATTTCCTATAAAAAAAATCAAAGGACACTCGTCATTTTTAGGCAAAGGTGTTCCAAATGGCCTATTTCTGTTAATAAAAATTGTAACAACTAGTTTATTATGTTTTTATAGTTATAATTTTATTTTATTTATTTATTTATTTCAATGATCGCCTTGAAGGGGTTATGTCTAAAACATACACCCATCAATATTGCGAAAAAACAACACCGGGTGTAAATCACCAAAATTTTTATAAAAATGAGATTTTTTCTGATTCATTTATTTCTAATTATCTGAATTTAACTATACACCCATTTTCATTTAAAAAAAAATTTATCATCACCTTTAAATTTCGAATTAAAAAAAAAAACCCAAAACACCCTCATAACTTTTAAGATACACCCAAAAACTGATTATATTTTTGAATTGAGAATAAAAATATCTACTAGAAAATATAGTTTTTATAAATTAAATAATTTGATTTTGCCTTTAAAAATCGAAAAAATCGAAAAAACAAAAATCGAAAAAACAACTTTTTTGGCTCTACGACAATACACCCTAATTTTTTTTCCTTTTTCCATTTTTTTCTGTAATGTTAAATTGAAATTATAGGTTATCGATCATGAGGAATCTGAAAAAAAAATCAGATTTCTTCTTTCTGAATTAGTTTTTAGAATAATTTTTTGCTATTTTTTTTTGATTTTTTTAAATGTTTTTAGCAACTCCACAAAGATCTTCTAAAGTAAATCAAATGTAAGGAAAGGTCAAAAATAAATTTTTTCGTAATTTTTTTAATTTTTGGACAAAAATTTTTATTATTTTGAATGTTATTCTATATTTGTAAAGAAATAAAATTCAAATTTATAATTTAAATCGAAATTTTAAAATTCATTATGATTTAAATTTAATTTATATTTTAATTTAAATTTTTATCCTCATCATAATTTTTAAAAAATATTTCTTTTAAGTTGTTTTTTCGATTTTTAAAGGCAAAATCAAATTATTTAATTTAAAAAAACTATATTTTCTAGTAGATATTTTTATTCTCAATTCAAAAATATAATCAGTTTTTGGGTGTATCTTAAAAGTTATGAGGGTGTTTTGGGTTGTTTTTTTTAATTCGAAATTTAAAGGTGATGATAAATTTTTTTTTAAATGAAAATGGGTGTATAGTTAAATTCAGATAATTAGAAATAAATGAATCAGAAAAAAATTTCACTTTTATAAAAATTTTGGTGATTTACACCCGGTGTTGTTTTTTCGCAATATTGATGGGTGTATGTTTTAGACATAACCCCTTGAAGGCGATGTTAATAAAAATTTAAAAAATAAAATGTAATAAATAAGACAAAGTTTAAGTGTTTTCTAAAAAATTAAAATAAAAATTGAATAAAATATTTAATTTAAATGTTAATTTTGTTTTTTTTATTCTCCTTTTTTAATTTCAATAATTATTATTCATTTTGTACCCTCTTTTATTTTTATTTTTTACCTCTTTCTTCAACTTTGCAAGGAGAACCACCATCAAATCGGGTAAGGACTCTAGAACCACATTACAACAGCGATGGAAACCAAATAACTCTTCAAAATTTGGTTAAATTTAGTCTGTGAGAGCAAATTTTTTTTAAATCTCAAACTTTTGTAAATTCTTTTTTGAACACCCGTTATTATGTTGACGACAAAATAATAAAAAAATATTTTGCCAGAGAAAAATATATCTAATCAGCATAAATAACATAAAAAGATACCAGCAACTTATAGATCTACTTTATTAAATTAAGCAAAAGCAACTCTTACTCTTTTAAATGATGTAAAATATTTCATTGCTGCTTTTTAAATTTAATACTCAACTAATTAAAAATGGAAGGAAAAAAATGCATTTTGTAGAAATTTCCTTTTTTCTTATAATTTTTCTCAAAAATTGCAGTGATTTAGTTTAAAACGGAGATTGGATGTCTAAATGATTCCTATTTTGGACCCACCATTAGAAGATTAGGGCAAGGACTGGGACTGAGACTAAACCTTAAAATTAAATTTTTTTTTATATATATTATCTTATTTTATAAAATAATAAATTTATTATTTGGTTTTAATTTAAATGATCAAGGTTTTAAAAAATTGTTTTTCGTTCAATTTTTTAGTTCTTAAATAATTTAAAATATGGTTTAATTTTTTGTTTTTGAATTACAAAATATGTCCAATGTTGAAATAACATAAAAAAGTGGGATGTTTCAAATATTTTTTTCAGTCTCAAATAAAAAATAATTTTAAATTAGTATTGCAAGCATTTTCATTATTCAAATGAAACTTGTTAGTGAGATAGAACAAGTCATTCTAAATCGAGTAGTGGATAACTGGAATAGACTACCACCTGACGTATTGGCTGCAACATCAAAGGACAATTTTAAAAAGAAACTGGATGATTTCTTAGCGTCATAACAACTACAGTTAATCAAAACTTATTATTTTTAGTTTATTTATCTAGTGTTTGTAACTCGTTTTAGCTACCATAGTGAGACTCTTAGTCTCGCTCTACAGGCTAATGCCTGTTGTAGCTCATATTATTATTATTAGAACAAGTTTAATTTTTATTTGAATAATTGAAGGTATTGTGAATTTCAAAAACAAAAATTCTTCTTTTTTTTGATAAATCAAAATTTACTATTATACAATATATTAAAAAAAATACTGCTTCATACTTGGTTGCATCTTTTTTACCTAAAAAAAAAACCTTATTTTTTTTTGGTTAACAAAATCAATAATCAATTAAAATCTAATTGATATTTCATTTTTGTCTTTTATTTGCATCAGAAATATTATTTTAGGTAAAAAAAGGGAAAAAAAGTTTTTTGTACATTTTTGTTACAGTATTTTTTAAATATGTTTTATTTTATTAAATTTTGATTTATCAAAAAAGGAAGAATTTAAATGTTCTTTTTGTTTTTGAAATTCACAATACCTCACAATACCAATTTATCAAAATAGGAAATAATTTGGACGAAGTAAAATTTTTGAGCAAATTTCATTTTTCAAATTTCATCGCAGATTTTAAATTTTTTTTTTATATTTCAAAGCTTTATTTTTAAATTATGAAGAAGGATTGTAATTATTAAAAATGCAATGAAATTTAATTCCACATTTAAAATTCAAAATACCAAAATTAAAAAAAACATTAAAAATCCTTTTTTTAAATTTTTAAATGAAGTTTGTTTAATATATTTTGACAAAAGTTTATATAATGAAAAATAGAAAATAGAACAGAGATATTTTTGGAACTAAAATTTTTTCAAACTTATTCAGGCTTATGATATGATGAACACTTAAACCCCTAACCCTACGTTGATTAGACCTATTTCCTATTTCAAGACCTATTTCTACGTTCTATTTTCCTTTTTTTTAAAGTTTTTGTTAAAATACATTTAAACGAACCACAATTAAAGTATTTAAGATGAACCACAAAACACAAAATAAATTTTAGATAATTTTTTTTTAATTTTTAAATAAAAACTAAACTTGTTCTATCTCACTTACAAGTTTCATTTCAATAATGAAAATTCTTGCAATACTAATTTAAAATTATTTTTTATTTGAGACTGAAAAAAATATTTGAAACATCCCACTTTTTTATGTTATTTCAACATTGGATACATTTTGTATTTCAAGCGCAAAAAATTTAGCCATATTTATCCAGCCATAATAGTTAGGTGCCTTGTAATTTTAATTTTTGAATTTTAAAAATTTTGAATTTGTTAAAAAATTACAAAATGTATTCACACATTGCAATGTATTTTAAAAGACTGAATTTAGATGATAGAATGAATGTGTTTTTTTTTCTGTTTTTTTTTAAATGTTAAAAAATCTTTAATTTGAAATTTTTATTTTAAATATCAAGACCTTAATTTATTGGGACCTTGAAAATTAGATACCAAGTGGCTGTAATAACGGCAAAATGCTTAAATCACTTGACCAAGATATACAACTTTGGAAGATTTTTTTTCATATATTAAAAATATGTTTCTTTAACAATGGAAAAACCAAACTCATAAACTTTTAAAAGGCTAATTTAAATTTTGATAGTTTTTTTTTTAATTCCAGGAATTTTAGTTAAATAAACAAAATAGAATATATTTTATTAAATTCTAATGAAAATATCTTAAGACATTCATAATCAAATCATCAAATCATGTCAAATCAAATAAACTGACAAGAACAAAAACTTTAAAACTGAAATTGGGTCTATATTTAGTGTTAAATACTAAAAAAGGTCTTACCAATTCAATCAACTTCATTTAAACATAAATGACATATGAAATTACTATCTCAAATGATGTAATGTAGCATTTTAATTTACTTAGTTCAGGTTTGTATTTTTTTTCCTTTTAAAAAATTTGTGATTCTCATAATGATTCTCTTTGATGGAAGCTGATTTTCAAAAAAAAATTAAAAAAATATTAAAATGCAGCATAAAATTTTTTTTTAACTAAGTAGATTCATGGTAAATCGATTTTGAATAAGATTTTCCAGTTTTGAATCTTTTAAGAAACTGTTAAGGAAATTTTGAGAATTTCAAATTTTGTATGTCTAATATTCTGTTCGAAAATAAATTAATAAAATCATGTTAATTATAGATTTTTGATAAAAATAAATGAAAAATTAAAATGAAAATTACAGACTTTGAGAGCAAAAAGGATTGTTACCGCTAGTTTAGGAACCAAAAACTATTCAATTTTACATTTTTTAAAATTCGCAAATACAACATCCTCGAAAAATAAATAGTCGTAAATAAATACAATTTTTTAGCATGATTGAAAGAAATACCTGATAAGAAGAGATAATAATGAAGGTACCGAGGTTCCAGGCTAATTTAAGACTATTTCTGCAAATAGTCTCTAAAAAGGAATCGAAAAAAATTAATTTTGAAATTTTATCTTTTTTTATTTTATTTTAGATCTTAAAATTGAAGAAAATACTATTCTAAAAGCAGGTATTAAAATGAATAATAACGGTATGCCTCAAATAAACCCTATGCTGTTGAATCCACAGTGGGTTCAGTATCAAAAATCTCTCAATCAAATTCAAAATTTAAAAAATCAGCCTCAGCCTTTAATGGGAAAGCATGTTTCAAGCGACATAGATTTCAGCTCCAAAATGGTTCGCTATGACCAAAAGAACGACCTTCAACTAATAGAAGAATATTTTGGACAAAAAATTTGTGATCTAGAGTCAAGCGAAACTGATCTGAAAAATTTGGAAATAGAGATTCAAAGTATAGATTATAAGCATGGTTTGTCATCTAGTGTTAGTTCAATAGTCAATATGGGTCAACTATCTGATGATATTGAGCCTGTTGCTGAAGAGCCGGAGGTGACAAAGGAAGAAAAAATTAATAGTCAGCTATTGGAACTAATGGCATCGCATCCCAAGCGACCACCGGTTAAAATAGAACAGCTTCTTTTAGAGCCTCATCGGGAACATCGACCGCACAAGCTTGTGATCATTCTTCGTGGTCCACCAGGTTCCGGAAAGTCATTCATTGCCAATTTGATCAAACAAGAAGAGGAGAAACATGTCAGTTCATCGGATAAACCCAAATATTTGAGTATTGATAACTATTTTATCAGTGAACAGGAAACAAGTGGTAAAAATCAGATTTTGATGAAATATGAGTATGACAAAGCAATGGATGAAGCTTATCAAAAAAGTCTAGTAAAATCATTTAAAAAAATAATTGATGACGATCTATTTAATTTTATAATTGTGGATATGATAAACGAGAGAAAAAACCATATTGAAGAAATGTTCTCCCACGCAAGACTCAAAGCGTTCCAAGTCTACGTAGCAGATCTAAATTTTGTTAGCACAGAAACTTGTTTTAGCCGAAATGTTCACAACAGAACTTTGGAGGATATAAAAAAAATTAAAGATAGTTGGGAAACATTTTCAGATTCTTATTTATTTCTGGATGTAAGTTTTTTTATTAAAGAACCTACTGAAATCAGGCAAGTGGAAATGGAAGATGGATAAGTCAAATGTGAATAGTTTTTTATTTTTAATACTTCGAAAAAATTATTAATTTAACTTTTTTTTATTTTTTTTTAAATTTAAAATTTTCATAAAATGTTAATTTAATTCTATTAACAATGCGATTTTTATTAAGATTTCAACGAATTCTAAATTTCTTATTATTATAAATAAGAAATTGATCTGAAAATTCTTATTCGAATAATTTGAATAATTATAAAAATTTTTTAAAATCGAATTTTTTTCAATTTTCTTTGCGTGCAAAAAACTAATTAGTTGGAAATTAAGCAAACAAAATTTGATTGAAAATTCAAATATGTCCTACAAAAAATTTCATAAATCTGGAAAATCTAAATAAAAATTTCCTATTTGGAAAAATAAAAAATTCTGCGTCTATAACCAAGCAAAATTTAGCTTAAAAAAATTAAAATAAGGAAAATAAGAAAACTCTAATAATTATTAAATGAATATTCAACAAAAAAATTAATTTTTTGAATATAAGTTTATTAAAATTAGCTAACCTCAAGTTAGAAAATTAAAAATTAAAAAATTAATTGCAAAATAAATACAAAGAAAAGAAAAAAGAAAAAAAAAGATTAAATTAAAATTAGGTAAAATATTTAGCCGTGATATCAATGATTAAATCGTCATTTAAAAATCAAACAGGGTCTTGGTTTAGGGATTCGGGTATGTTGTAGAGAACTATTAGTTAAGAATATAATCGAGATTTTTCAAATGATGTTATTAAGAAAATTTGACAATCTTTATTTTTAATCAAATTTACCGAAAGTTATGTTAAAAAAAAAAGTTGCAGGTTTAAAAAAATTAAACCATTTTTTTTTGAAAAAAAATATTTTTATCTTAATATATTGATAGACCATTTATAGTTATTTTTAGTATAAGAACAAAAATTGACTAGTTTATAACTCATATATTTCTTAACAATAAAAATAATATTTTTAAATTTACAAACAATGACGCTTTATTTTAACACAAACCAAACTTCTTTTGATTTTGAATCTTTAAAAAGGGTTTTATGAAGTTCAGTACAAAAGAACAGAACAAAATCTGAAAAAATTGAAAAAGTTTTTTGCTGAAAATTAAAAATTAGTTCTGTGAAAAAAAAAATTGTGATGATGTGCAAAATTTCTTCAAAATACACTACGCTCGATTATATTGAAATTTAACTTATTCTAACTCTACAGACATGATTATTTGATGCAACTTTGAATGCTGCTGTCACAGGACTAAATTTAAAAGTTTTTCAATTTTTTTTAATTTTTTGTTCTTTTTATCATTCTGCACTGAATTTTGCAAAACCATTAAAAGGTTTTTTTTTACTTTTTAAAGATATTTTCTTATTTAAAAATTAATTTAAAAAAAGGCTTCTAGCTGACATTTGAAATGAGCGCGATCATTACATACGAAGTGAAGCTTATTCTGTGCAGTTAAAAAAAAAAAAACATATTTTAAGCTGCATCTAAAATATTTTTTTTCCTGTTTATCAAAGCACAAATTTTCTAACAAAACTTTTTCATATTCTATTTTTTTTTCTTTTTTCCTTGTTTAAGATAATAATTCTTCAATATTTTTTTTTTTTAATTTTTCAATTTTCTGTGTCTAATGATTTTCTTAAAAGGCATTAAAGGTACTTCAATTAAATTCATCATATAATAAGTTAATATTAATGAACATAAAATAAATAAAAATAAATCTCAAACTATAGAATATTTTTATTTTTTTATTAAAGAGAAAAAAAATACAAATAAATTTTCATTTATTTGGGAGCGTGAATTTTCTCAACAAATGTCAAGTTAATTTTGCTATTTTGACTTGAAATAAAGGTACGTTCATAATTTGTTGCTCTAACGATTGTACATGTTGAATTAATAATAAAAAAATGTATAAATTCAATCAATGGTACGAACAAAAATGAAGATTTTTCTATTTTACGAAATTACTTATGTATAACAGAAGAGTTTAATTAGCCTACATTTACTAATCTTAATTAATTATTCAACGTCGGCCATTTAAAAACCATTCTTCATTAGATGAAAATTTAACTGACCGCTTCAACTTTGATCCTTCATTTTGGTGACTCGAAAAAAAATTGTATAATTTAAAGGCCAGTTCATCTGAAACTTCTAACAGTTACAACTTTCCACAGTGCAGAACAGTCAAAAAATGCCTTACAAGAAACGCCTTATAGCTCGTTTTCCTCCAGTAAATTAAATTTTATATTTGTCTTGTATTTTTTTTTTTTTAAATTTCATCAATTTTTTCAAGGCCCGTATTAAGAAAATAATGCAAATGGACGACGATGTGGGCAAAGTGAGCTCACAAGTGCCAGTCATGGTCTGTAAGTATTCAATTTAATTATTCTTTTACTTGTTTGTTTTTCTAGGTTAACAATTTTTTTAGCCAGGGCATTAGAGAGGTTTTTGGAATATATAATGTTATCTAGCGCCGAGATAACCACCTCCAAAGACGCCAAAACGCTTACCTCGCAGCACATCCTTGAAGTAATTACGAACGACTCCAGGCTTAGTTTTCTTAAAGAGGCCGCTCACAAGAGCTGCCAGATGGCCAATGGTAATCAACCAAACGAAGCAGGTGCCAGTTATTCTAGCAAAAAGGAGCCCAAGTCCACTAACCGAGAGAATACCAAACAGTCTGAAGAAGTAAGACTAAATGAGAAATGCTATTTTTTTACTAAATGATGAATTTTTTCTCTATTTAGAATGATGACGAGTCCGAAGATTATGAGTGAAATTTCTCTCGTCCAAATATGTCCTTGTCATATACTTTTCTTTTTATATATATTATAAATATTTTTTTGTTTTTTTTTTAATCATGATTCAGGTCTGTTTGAATGTAAAAAATAGAAGCTTTTAAAAAATACGAAATAAATTTTCCATTTAATCTTTTTTTTTTATCATTTTTTTTCCTTTGATATTTAATTTATTCATTAATTATTTTCTTTTTGATATTATAAAAAAATATGTAAAAAGGATAAAAAAAATTTAATAGACAATTAAATGTCTATTTATTTGAAAATTTTCGGGTAATTTTCCAGTAAAGAAAATATTTTAAACAGTATTGTACAGGCTTTTATTTTTTGTAAATTATTTGATATAAAAGTTTAAATCTTTCTAAAAAAAATCCCATAAAGAATGACTTTTGGTTCACATTATTTAAAAAAAAAAGATTAGAATGTATACACTTAAATTCCTATTTTACAATTGACTAATTATTAAGTTAAGAAATTTAACTCGATAGGCTTTTACCATAAGGAAAGAGTTAGTAGAATATAAAAATTAAACATAAGATGTTTATTATTTTAATTAAAAAAATAACAAATCTTTTTTTCTCTAATTGATATCCATAAGGAAAGAGTTAGTAGAATATATAAAAGAAACATAACATTTATAGTCAAACGGGGTAAAACCGTGAATTATTTTATTTGATCGCTAATTAGTTGTGAGATTTATTATTTTTTTCGAAAAAAATATAAAATAATAAAAGAGAATATTGTCTTTAATTTAAATAAAAATTTAATTAAAATAAAAGAACGGTTCAAAAGTTATAGTTAAAATAAAATAAGATCTTTCATTAGCGTTTCAACGCTTACATTGGGTATATCCGTGAGTTACATAAATTCAAGCAATTAAAATACAAAAAAAAGTAGCAGAAAATATATGTATCCTATTTTAAAACAAAATTTTTCTATTTAGAACACTTTTTTGAACAAGAAAATTCCAAAGTTAAATCAAAGCCTCTTGGAAGGCATTTCCCACAAGACCAATTGTTACATTTCTCACAAGAAATCCATTTGTTTTGACTTTTCCAAATACTGTTTTACATTTGAAACAACTTTTTGGTCGTTCAATTGAGATATTTCAATTTCAGACTCTTCTTCATTTTCTTCATCACTTATTGTCACTTTTTTCCTCTTTTAGTTCAACTTTTTTGCCTCTTCATCTTCTAATTGTTTCAAAACTTGTTTCTCAGTCAAAACTTCACCGTACTTTCTTTTAATCCTCGTTTTTTTTGTTGACGTTTTCTCTTTATTTGCCGATTTGTTTTTTTTCCCAACTTAATTGTGTCTGATTAAAGTTTCTAATGCTAGCAAAATTAATACCATGACCTATTCAGCTAATTGTTTGATCACTTCAACTAAAAGCGTTTAAAATTCTTTAGGGATCCATGGGGTAGCACCTTTACCATTTGCAGGTCTTTTATACTTTTCATTGATTCGGTCGTTAAGTGTTGAATATGGAATGTTAAAGCGCACAGAAGCTTGATGTTTGTTTAATTTTTTAGCTTCAATTTCGGCAATGGCTATTTGTAAAGTTTCTTCGCAATAAGCTTTTTTGGTTTTTTGGAAGTTATTTCTCGGAATTTTTAAAAAGTTTTTTTTTTTAAATATCAATCAAATAGAAAATTCACACTATTTATTGCAATAAATGAAATTTACGGTTTAACCCCAATCCCATATTTTTCTTAAACTTATTTCATTTTAAAATAACAGAAAATTGGTTAAGTTTTTGAATTTTTCGATAAGAAATTCGTAATCAGCATCAAAAAATACATACAACAGTGATCTTTGTTCAAATTTTTACCAATTATCAAGAAAGTTTTTTTTTGAGGATCGGCATTTTCTTTTAAGAAGCGAAGATTAGTCGTTTAAATGAAATAAAAAAAAACAAGACCACGATTTTCTTCGATAAATAAGTGATCGATTTTTGCTAAAGAATCTTCGAACTATAGTCCATAACATCAATATGAGTTTTTTCTCTACATTTTTTAGTTGTTAACAAAAAAAGGTATTTTTCTGATCAAATTTTTTATAATTTTCGCGAAGGAAAGTCAAGATATTCCAGCATACTGAGCTGTTCTTTAATTGCTTTAAGAAGAATATCTTATGTCTCATGTAAAGTTGTTCTATGATATTGAAATTTCGATAACAATTATTAAATTTACTGATATTCATTTTATCCTATTGATATTCAAATTGAATATAAAAAATAAAATCCTAATTATTAATAATTAATAAAAGTTTGTTTATTAGATTAATAATCCATTTAGATAAAAAAAGGTAAAATCCTAAATTTAATTTTTCATGGTCTGCCACGTTTATTTGAATTTGAATTTTTCCGATCACCTCTTTTACACGATTACTAACTTGCAGCTCTTGATTGCTTATTTTTTGTGGGGTTTTGATATGCTCAAACTCGTAATTATCTAATATCTTATACCACTTGTGATATGATTAAGTTCGTATTTTTCACAAAATTCATGTATAATTTTCCGTTGTTCGGGCTTTAAATCGCTAAGGAATTATTTTTTTCCGAGAAAAAATAAAAAAATTTAAATGATGATTGAAAAAATTTGAAATTTACCAAAAAAAATAAATTTTCCAAAATTTTGGTTCAAAAAAGTTACCTGATCAAAAGTTATGTCAAGTTAAATCTTCAATTTTCGTCATTTTGACGTGGCGGTGCTTCTAGTGTTAAACATAGAGGACTTTTTGATGAAATTAGGCAACTTGAAGTTCATGATCATGATCAAATGATCAAAATTTAATTGGTAAAAATCTTAATAAAAATGATAAAATTAGATTTTTTTTAATTTTTTTTTTAATTAAACATAAGATGTTTATTTTTTTATTAAAAAAAATAACAAATGTTTTTTTCTCTAATTGACCTTTAATTAATTTTTATAAAATCTTTATTTGATAACTTTAAGGACAAATTTAAATCGCTATTTAGGTATCCAAATTATGGCTCAAATAAACGCTCTAAGTGATATTTTAATTATCAATTAAATTTATTACGGCGAAACAAAGTTAAATTTTTTATTGTAAAATTTCAAAATATTGATTAAGTATTCAATTTACTTCAGATAAAAATTCATATAATTTTCTATCTTATTGATTAAACAGATAGTGTTTTATAAAGTTTAGTAATTTATTAATAAAAAATTGATAAAAAATACCTTTTTATTTAAATCAAAAACTAAAAATTTTGATTTGAAATTTACATTTGATCATGAACTTCAATTTGCCATGAAATAAGACTATTTTCTTTTAGACATGGTATAAGTTTTTCAACATTATTAGATGGCGAATTTTCTTTTATTTCCTGGATATTCATTGTAACTAAATTTTGTAAATCAAACAAATAATCCAAAAAAGGGAATTAATGTAAAAAATTATTTTCGAAAAAGGTTAATCGAATAATTGGGATAAATATCTTTTTAAGTAAGAAAAAAACAAAACATAACTTTTTTAAAATATTTATTTTGAATTTCAACAATTTAGTTATAAAAACTGTACTAAGATACCAAAACCTAATGTTAAAAATTTCACTTTAGAGAATTATTTGAAATTAGTTTACTTTTTGACATGATTTTGGATCTAGTTAAGTCCCAAAATCCTGGATAATAGCTAACATAACCATGATACCTATGAAATCTTCTCCCACTCAAGACCCTAATACTATCGTCCAATTGGAATGACAAGCTGTCTTGGCAAGTGGAACTTGAACGAATTTTTCCACTAGAATATATAATTTTCTCGAGAAAAGTAATTTACAAATTAAAGAGCAATCAGGATTTAGAAAACATAGACGAACTGCAGATAATCTTTATTTTCTTATCCAAAAATTTATTAAGTCTTTTAATGGAAAGAAAAAAGTCTGTTGTCCAATTTTGATTTCTAAAGCCTAAAAAAAAGAAGAAAAGATAAAACGACAAGTTTTGGATTATAATAGAAACAATTTAGATTTTTTTATTCGTGGCTTTGCTAATTTGCTAATTGATTAATTTTTGTCGCTATTTTTTTCTCTAAAAAAAAATTCTCTAATTTACTTTCTCTTTTATATTTTTTTTTCTCTAATAAATTTATTCTCTATAATATTGACTATTAATTATCTCTATTTTTTTTCTCTATTATGAACGTTTACCGGGCAAGTAATTAGTCCACTTCTTTTTAGCATATTTATAAATGACATACCAAAAATAAATATTTATTGAATACCCAACTTTATTGAATACCCGACTCCATTGTGTAATTGCTACCTTACAATTTCTTCTTTTTTCCCTGAACAATCAATTTTTTAAAAATATGTATCCTTTAACTCTCTAGTTCAATTTCATTAATTTTCCTCATTTTAAACCATTTTATTACATTTTATTTTTTTTTATTTTTTAAATTTTTATTCTATCTTATTTAACTTTATTTTATTTTGATTCATTTATTTTATTCGCATTTTTGGATGTAATGGGTATAACCATTCTAAAAATTTCAAAAAATCTGGGTATTTAGGTTCAGGTATAGGTAAGATTACCCGATTTTTAAGATTTTTAGAATGGTTATACCCATTGCACCCAAAAATGCGAATAATCCATATCTACACCTAAGTACCCGAAAAAATCAGCATTCTAACCCATACCCATAACAATTAGCTGAGTTAAAGACTTTCTCAAATCTTACCCAAACTCCTAAAAAATTGGGTGGAAATGTCTGGTGTATAGTCAATCAAAAGCTAGGTTATAAATTTTCTAAAATCAGTTCAATAAATTGATTTTCTACGCGTTCGTATCTGCTTACTAGCTCGTCACGCGATCGCTCGTATCAAAACAAGTTTCATTATACCATGGGCACTAGTGGACGCACAAAATAATTTTACCAGTATTCAGATGCAGTTATGAATACTGGTAAAATTACATTGCTTTCTTCTCCAGAGGAAAAAAAAATTAAAAAAGACTAGATAGGTAATATATACTCCATCATTTTATTGAAAGAATTTTTATAAGGGACAATTTGAGCTTTCTTTTTATTGAAGTGAAATTATCTTTCGGAAAAAATTGAATGAGTGTATTTTTGTCTTAATTAATTAATAATTAATATTTTAATTATTAAATTTCAGTAAAATCATTAGAATAAATTAAACTGTCAATTCTCAGGAAATAAGAATTATTTTGAATTATTTTAAAAAATTTAGAAATTTTTTTTTTGATAAATTTTAAATATATTGCAAGCTGCATTGAATTTAATTTTTAAAATTTCAATTAACCAAAAGTACCCAAATATTTTAATAATCCCAATTAATGTCTGAAAAATAAATTTGGTATTTTCCTTATGAAATCATTCCCAATTCTTCAAAAAAATTCTATTTAAAAAAATTAGACTGTTCCAAAAGCCCTTACCATAACAACAATTCCATTCAGCTATCTCTTTAAAATTTAAATTCAAATCTAAAGTTTATCAGAGGTGATTCAAAAAAGTAGAAAATAATTCTTGGAATTGTAGAAGACCATGAGAAGATTTTTAAAATTTTCCATAATAATAAGAACAATTTTATATTTAAACGATTCCTTTAACAAATGATTCTTTTTTTTTTAAAGAATACTTTTTTATGTTTGCTGAATGAACTGTGGACTTGTGATTATAAAGACTCAAGAAAAACAAAAGACTGAATTTAATTAAAAATCTTAAATTTTATTTGTCTTGTTTAAAGCTAATCTTTTCTAATTTAATATTGAAGATCTTAAGGAGAGATCTGAACAACTCTATTTGATCTGATTCTTTAAAGACTTACAGCATTTTCAATATGATCTGACTGTTCCATTTATTTCAAAAATAGCTAAGGATAAAACAATAAAATCTTCCAAACTTATGACCGTGTTCAAAACTTTGAATATGTATTCTTGTCAATGGAATAAAAGGTAAATTTACGATTCTCACAAGGAGAAGGAATAATAAGTTTTTTTAATTTTTTAATTTTCAATTATTTTTTGTTTATTTTCTTCTCATAAATATAAAATTTTTTAATTTCATTGTTCAGTTTTTAGGCTACAAAAAAAACTATCAATTAAACCAAATAATAATTTTCATGAACAGAAAATAAGCATTCTGAAAAAATTTAATCAAATTTTATTGTTTTCATTAAATTTTAACAAGCTTTATTAAGTAGGTTTTCGCTTGAAAGAAAATTAGAAAAAAAATAGTAAAATTTTGATTAAAACATTTAACATTTTTGATTGAGAATAAACTCTTTTATCGAGCAAATAATTAATAGTTATATAAGCTAAAATTTACGCTTGCAGTAATTTTTTTTTAAAAAAGAGTTTTAAATTTTTTTGTATTTTTGAAAAAATGTATGGTTTCTATGACAAATTTCTTTTCCTTTGAGATTTAGTGCTTAGCTTTTCTCTAAGTGTTTTAAGTTAAACATTTAATTCAATAAAAAAGCAATTATAAAAATTAATTATTATACTATCTTAATGATAAGTTTATTTTTAAGAAAATTTTAAATCGTAAAAACCGACCAGATCCAAAGTCAGATCTATCTACTCTAAGACTGTAAATTTTTGACAAATAATTTATTGCCATTAATTGCCATAAGTGGTGTGAGATATCAAGCTTTCAAGATATCTTTTATTCATTTTTATTTTTTTACAGTATTTAAGTAATAATTTAATCAAAAAATTCAACATGTTACTAAGTGGTCTATTCAACGTTTTCTATTTATTATTGGAATTGAAAAAATAAGATAAAATGTTTGCAATAAAAAAAATAGTTTGAAAGCAAAATTGATAAAATTTTCAATTTTTTAAAAATAGTTCCAAGATTTGGTTCTTAATTTTTTGTTTGGAAATTAATTGCTTTTCAAGGTAAAGTCAATTTAAATGAATTAAAAAACGAGTCAAATTACATTGTATTTAGTTTTTCTGGTTATTTCGTCTAGTTTATTTGCTTTGGTTGAAATTAAGATTTTTTTTCAATTTCAAAGTTCAAATATTTAGTTTCAAGTTAATCGATAGTCGATTTTTATAAATTTTTAATCAAAAATAAATTTACAAAAAAAAATTTTTTATTCAGACTTATTGATTAATATGAGTGTAACCTTAACTAGTCGAAGTTTTAACCTTTGATTTCAACATTCAGTTATTAAATGAATTATTAGCTTTGAAATTAAATTCAAATTAGTTTTTATTCTATTGATTAATTATTTTTCAATAATCAAATTTGGATTTGACCAATTCAAAATTAAATTTGCGTCTACGGAAGAAATTTTAATGTTAAATTTAGACAAAATTTTAATTTTGGCATAAGTGAATTTTTTAGAGAGGATGGAGGGAAATAAGAACAAAATTTTTGATCAATTATTTCAGTTTGAGGCAAAATTATTTTCTGATCAGAGCAAAAAATATAATATCTAAAGCATCATATCGAGCAAAAAAATTTGAAATAATTTATGCTAAAAGGTGGCTTTGGTAAAAATAAATTGATCAGAAGAAAATTTAAGGAATCGATAGATTAGATCTGCGAGTTTGGTTAATTGAGCGTTTGTTTCTTAGGGCCCTTTTCCAAGCTGTTTCAACATTTTAAATGAAAATTTATTTTTTCCTACTATCGAAATTCAAACTCAAGCTATATGATTTCAAATTTTAAATTCATATTTTATTTCAATTTATTCTTGCAATCATAATATATTATTATTGGGGCTTTTCTTAGTATTATTTTATTATTTTTTGTTTTTATAGTTTGCGATTTGTTGTTGTTTATGTTGATGTTAAATTTAAAATTAATAACTAAAGGAGCAAACGAAGAAGTAAAAGATTAGGGAAAAATTTAAACCCAAAATGCAATCTATTTAAAAATCTTTAGTTAATTTTACACTCAAATGGTACTCTAGCTTGCCGTATCCCAGAGCATCCAAAGCCTAGAGCTGATTTCTAAAAAAATATTTGTATTTTATCTAGACTATGAAATTAATGCTTTATTTTGGCATGCAAGTCAACTCAAGCTCAAATATGTAAATACCGCTGCAGCCACTCTAAACCGAAAATCAAAAAACCTACGACAATAACTAATTAAATCGGTTGATAATTTTTTTGAGAAGTTTTTAAAAATTACCTCCAAACGAAATCTTAAATATAGTCTATTAATGGGTTGCGCATGTTCTAGGGCCCATCTATCTGAAGATAAACGCGAATCCAGGTAGTATATTTTTTAAATTTTTTTATCAATTTTATTCACCTCTTTTCCGCAATCTTAAAATCAATTATTAGCACGCCCGCAGCGCTGGCCAAATTTTCCAATTTTTCCTACATTTTTGTTTACTTTTTGTCGTCTAGAATAAATAAAATTTATTTTTTTAAACTTTTTGAGTATCAGGAGTCGGATTTTTTAAGTTTTTAAAAAATAAATTTTGTAAACTAAATTTCTCTTTTTTGTTTAAGCTGAAATTTTAATTGACTTCTGTTTTTTAAGGACTAAAAATTTAACAAATGAGACCGATTTTGGCACCGGCAGTTGTGTAAACAAATATGTAAAGATTACTGATTGCAATGATACGGAGACTAATGTTTCCAATCAGGTAGACCGAAGCGAAGTTTCAAAATCTTCGAAACCAAGAGGGAAAAAACAAAACTTAAAGCCTGATTTGAGCTATCAAGAAACAAATGTCAAAGCTTTTAACAAACAAAATTCAAATAATTCGCTTCTGAAACCGATTACAAATTTATTTAGCAAATTTTCCAGCTCGAATACTTTAATAGACTCACAATTGGTAAACATAAATGAGACTAAATTTTCAGAATCAGTAAACTTGGTAGACGAATCTTTGAATCAACAGAACAAAATTTTGGTAAGTGAACGGTTTACCATTTATTCATGATCAAATACTTTTTTTAAGATTTAAAAATTTGATTAAATTTTTGAAAAAATTTCTTTAAAAATAGTCTTTTTTTAAAAGAATGAAAAAAAAAAGATCTCAATAATCAAATTTTAGCTACAAAAATATATATATTTCTGGGTGTCTATTTAATTCCGCAAAAAGGGTCAATAAGTTTGGTTACCAATTTTTTTCACTAATAGATCCATTGTTGAAGTTTAAAATTTTTAAAGTTTAAGTTTAATTGGGAAATTGATTAATAGAAAGATCTTTATCTTGAACTCAAAAAGTTTTTGGTAAATAAAAACTTAGTTATTACAACTTTACTGTTTTTTCTGATGAATAATGTGATGAGTTATAAATGGCTAATTGAAGTTCAAGATCAAATATAAATTTCAAAATCAAAATCTTAGTTTTAGATTTTAAAAAAAGGTATTTTTTATCAAATTTTTAAATAAGAAATGGCTTAACTTTATTAAACATGATTTTTTTAATCTTTAATTAGGAAGAAAATTATTTGAATTTTTATGTGAAGTAAAACAAAATCTTAATCAATATTTTGAAATTTTGCTGCAAACAAAATTAGAATTAAATCTCGCTAAATAAATTTTAGTAAATACTAAAATATCATTTAAAGCCATAATTTGGATAACTTACTGTGGATTTTAAATTTATCTTTAGATTTTTAAATAAAGATTTTAGAAGAATCAGAGAAGATTTTTTTTTAAAAATCAAAATAATAAACATTTTTTGTTTAATTTAAAAAACAAAATTTAAAAAAGCTTAATTCATCATTTTTATTAAGATTCTTATCTTTTAATTTTTGATCATCTGGTCATGATCATGAATTTCAAAATGCCGTTTTAAATAAGATACTAACTTTGACACACTGTTTTCAAGAAAATTTATCAAAAATACCACAAAATAAAATTATTTTATAGTTAGACTAAACTAATTGATGATAAAATTGCGACAAAGTTTAATGAGCATTCGAGAAATAAGTGTGGGAGGTGGCTTGAGGGTTTTTCTCTAATTATTTAAATTAAAAAACATAGTGTTTTATTTTGTTGACCTATTGAATAATAAAGTAAAGAAAAAAAAGTCTAGTGAAAAAATATGCTTTTTTTGGGTTGAATTTTAAGATGAAAAAAATAATTTCGAATAATTTTAAAGAGTAATAAATTAATTATCATCGAAATTAATTAATATTGGCAGCAAAGTTCATAAAAAAGAAGGCGGCATTTTTTATTTTTTCCATAAAAAAATACTATTTTTATGAAGTAATAAAAAAGGCTTAAGGAGTTAAATAAAAAAAATTTTAAGTTTTTTAAGCAGTATTTCTTGGTTGTGAGGCAGCGGCAGCATAAAGGGTCGAGTAATCAGAGTTTGAAGCAGAAACAGGTGTCTTTGATTTTTATTCTAGATGCTACTTACTTTTCAACCTCAGTGGCGTTCCATTTTGTGACATTTAATGATTCCTTTTGATCAACCAGTTGAAATCCTAAAGCTTTTCCGTTCCATTACTCTACTTCTAGCCTCGTTGGGAATTAAATTTTTTTTTTAAGGATCATAGTTAAGTAATTAAAATTAAAAATTAAAAATTCGATAAACTATAGCTCAGAATATAGCAAATTTTTTATCAATTTAAATAAATTTAAATTTAGATGCTTCCTGTTTTCATTGTTTAAATTAAAAAGATAAAGTATAAAGTAATTTTTTTCTTAGAATGAATCAAACGGAAACTCGTCAAACCAACTGAGACAAATTACCAATCAGTCATGTCTTAGTGTATACTCAATATACAACCTTCCGATTCGAACCCAATACTTGCTAAACTCTCACGATGACATTGAGAAATTAAATGTTCTTGACCTGTCAAGATATTTTGATAGCCATGGTATGCCAAAAAAGTTAAACAGCGAAATTCAACTATATCTCAGTCTCCCATATTATCTGACAGACTTGGCGCTAATAGACGCTAGTTTGATGAAGTCTAACATGATTTTGTTGGACAAACACCTAAATGAAGAGTTCCAAAACGCGGACAAAAGCCCTGATTTGAGTTCCATGTGCTTATTTGACTATTTAAGACTTTATTGTGCACAACACGCAACCAATACTTGTGACTTGAATGTGATCAATTTGAACAATTATAGATCAAAATCGACTCAAATTAATCTATTGAGTAACAAATACTTTAGACGTGCACTGGGTGTAATCATTTTGAATGACTTGTTAAATGTTAAACAAGCGAGCAAGTACTCTTACAATAGCTATAACAATTTTTTGCCAGGCTATAACACTTTCGTGGTAGGATAAAAATTAAAAATTAAAATTTCTATATTTAAAAAAAAAATAAAATAAAGATTTATCTATCCGAGGGTCAAATTGAAGAGGAAAATTGGGATGAACTGTTGTGTCCGGACACCATAGATGAGAGTGACTACAAGAATCTGCTAGAGAGAAAATTGCTAATGTCAAATTTGACAGAGTTGTTTCACAAATATTACAAACTAGATAAATCCATGCAATCTTACAGATTGGAAATAGATTTTTTCGAATCGGAAGTGTTTGATAAAGATATGAAGGTGTTGTATGAATTTTTTAGAAAAGCTGAAAATGAGAGTGTGGACCCGGGCAACGAGATGAGCTTTGGTCTAAAGTACCTTAAATCAATTCAGCAACAAGAAATAGAAATAATTGTTAGCCATGCCGAGCCCCAATCAATTATTTGGGTCCATATGACCAAAGTGGACTTTGCATTCAATCGAACTTGCTCGCATGAATTCAATGGTTTGCGGTACACCAAAATGCTCAGGCTGCTTCAGTCCAAAGTTTTGACAAACAAGTACAAACACTTTGCCGGCGAGAATCTTAACAGCTCTTCGCATGGCAGCCCTCAGACTATACTTAACGATTTTATCTACAATTCAGTCAAGTCATTGATCGATAAATTGACTTTCGAGTTAATCAAAAATCAAAATCAAATAATAGCATTGAGTAAGCATTGGAATAAAATTAATAAAATTTTTTTTAATATTTTTTTTTATTTCAAGAAATTGATAAGCAATTAGCGAACGAAATTTTCAAACACTACAATTACTTTAGTTATTTGAAAAGATCCTACTTTGGAAATTCTTATTCATTTAAATTAGAGTCTATGCTAAACGATTACCTGAATGATAAAACTTCAGCTTATAGCCACCCACTAGTTGTGTTCAATGAGAGCAAATTAAGTTGCCAAGATCCAAGTCATAACGAAACAATAACTTATTTTGATATCTTGATGTCCAAATGGCTCAATAAATTGATAGATGCTAATAGCAAAAAAAATGATCTAAATACAAAGTCTTCTATCATTTATCGCTATTGCAATCATTCAATACTCTCGTCCGATTTGACCACTTTGCTTCAGAGTGTTTTGCATCAACTCTGTTACATTATTGAAATTCATGAGTCATGTGCATTTGATGTAAGTTTTTACTTAAATATTTGCCAATGTTAAGTTAAGTTTCAAAAATAACCAAAGAATGTCACAAAAATAAAGAATTTAGAAATTTTTTTTACTAATTCAAAAAACGAATGCTAAATCGATAACTAAAAATTATTTCTTGAAAATCTTTTTTTCCGAGACTATTTTCACATTTTAAAAATTTAGAATGATTCTTTCTTATTTTGAAAGCTTATTAATTGCCTTTACTTGTTTGGAAAATATTCTGAATATGATGTAACAGTATCTATGTCCAAATCTTCATTAAAACAGACATGTGCATGGTTGGACGATCATGTGAATTTTGGAACAAAAAAAAAAGAGCAAAAATGAAAAGCTTTTTTAAAGGACCAAAGTTGACCGAATATCAAGAAAAAAATCAAAGCTTTCACAATTTTCATTCTAAAATTTCAATTAAAGTTTCTGTAAATTAAACTTCCTGAAAAATTTTAAATGTGACAAAAATTTAATTTTATTTACTATATTAAAAAAAATTAATTAAAAATTAATTTAAAAAAATTAATTAAATTAATTAGATAAAAATTATTTACGCTAAGGTCAGCTTAAGCTCTTGCTCAAACAATAAGTCTTAGATCAATTTAACCAAAATTTTGTAGAATTTGATTTTGCAAGGAATTACCATTTTCTGTTCTTTATTCTAAATTCTAAATTTCACAGTAATGAGCATTATTAAGATCTTAGATTAAGTGCCAAATTTGAATATTTTTATCCAAAATTTACAATGCCAAGTTGATCATGTTATTTAAAAAAGCATCCAAGTTTGTGGGATTATTATGGGTGGTATTAAAAGCAGTAGCTGAAAGTCAGTCATGAAACAATGAAAATTGCTTTGATAGTCTAATATTTTTTTTTTCGAAACTTTATTTTAAAAAATAAGATAAAATACAATTTGTAATTAAAATAATATTCTTCGCTAGAAATGTTCATCTCCCATTTTTCTGGTAGAATTTCGATCTCTCGCTCAGGCTGTTTTTGAAGTGAAATATTGACTGATGTCTTCTTTGATTTCCTCCAAGTCTAAGTAACTTTTTTCACTGAGAAAGTGCTGCATGGATCAGAAAAATGATAATCTGAAGAAGCCAAGTCTGATCAGAGAGCTGGGTGAGATAAGATTTCTCAGCCTAAATACCCCATAGAGTTCCGAGTCTTTTTTGCAACATGTTGCCTAGCGTTGTCATTTAAAAGAACCACTTCTTTCTCTCCTAAAATGTTTTGTTTATAAAGCGTGGCTCAAACTAATCAATTTTTGTGAATAAAGATCTGCGCTTATCGTTTGCTTGGTTCTAATAGCTGATAATAGATGATACCCTTCTGATCCCACCAAACACAAAAATGACCTTTTTTCCATTAATTTCATGTTTCGTAGTAGATAAGGGCGTTTGATCAGGATCGAACCATTGTTTTATCATGACCTGGTTTACATTTAAAAGAGCAAGAGTTGCCCTTTTCAATGATGTATAAAATGACATAAAAGTTTAATATATTATCTTGGATGAGATTTTTTTATTTAAAAATCTACGAAAAGCTTGTTAAACAAACTAATAATAATAATAATAAGCTACGGCAAGCAAGCAAGCTTGCAGAGGCGGTCTACTAGGAGATCGCCTATGGTAGCACATTACGCAATAAAAGGAAAATCACAGAAATAAGAGAAACTGATAAGATTATGTAGTCTAATAGACATTATTGGTAACTTTGAACTTAAGTTGGCAAAAATTTTATGAATTGTGGGTACGATTGAAGAATCGATAAATATCATGAATAATATTGTCCATTTGAACCATATCCCCTCTATTTTCTCTTTCTAATAGTGAAATAAAATCCAAGACTCTTAGATTTCTCTTTTGACTTTTGGAAAAAAAACTGATCAAAGATACCTACAGATATTGAGAAATAAATACCAGATGAGTACCGATAATTCTAAATAAAGATGATAAAATATTAATGTAATAAGTATTATATGAATAGTTTTTGAGTTTCGATTTCACTCAAAAAGAATTATCTACTGCTTTAGCTTGTGGAAGCTTTACTCGTTTTAGGTCGTATTTTTTTTACTTCTATTATTGAGTGCATAGTGCCTCCATTAGGTAAAACATTTTTTTTTATGAGACAGTGGGGTAAATGACTTGGATCACTTTTTTTAAAAAAGTATTGTTATATTTTCGTGATTCAGAGTTAACAATAATTAAAATGCAAATTAAAATACCAATTAAAATTTTTCACTTGTCTAAAATTGTGTAAATTTCATGTGACTCGAGGCTATTTTTAAGTCTTCAAGTCAAAGACATCACATTAATTTTGAAATCGCATAAATGACAAAAAAATAGCACTGAAATAAAATCTTCTGATTTGTATCGAACTGTGAATTTGTTTAAAAAAAAAACAAATTTTTAGACTATTCTAAAAAATATCTAAAATACCGAAAGATAAAAAAAATTATTTGACAGGATTTATTTGTTTTTTCAAAATTTGATGAAAATAAAATAATTCAAAATAAAAGTTAAAGAAATATTTTTATCTTTCTAAAAGTAAATTAAAATTTAATTTTCAAAAAATTGTGACATAAAAATAATAAAAAAATTAAAAAAAATGCAAAAATTTTATCATTTAAATATTAAAAAAATTAATAATTTAAGTGTCCAAAATCACTAGTTGATAACATATCAATTGGACTGAACAAATATTTTTCGAAAAGCGAGAACGAACACAATGAAATAGTGATAATACTAAACAATCTGAATAGTTTGATCAAATCGGACCATGAATGCCGGTTAATCGAAGCATTTATAGAAAATTTGTACTCTCAAATGTGCCAATCAAGGCTCAAACTGGTAATTACATTGTCAAATGTGGACCCATGCACAACTCTTTTGGACAAGTTGTCCAAGATTTTTACTGATTCGGCCCAAAAAGTCACAAATTCTATTGAATTTGATTTTGTTGATCAAAAATTCAAAACTCAATTTGAAAAACTAGAATCAATTTCGAACAAATCAAATTTACAGTCCATCTTCTCACTTATCAAGTATCTGCTGAGAAATTCACGCTACGGTGTCAAACAATCAGAATGCATTGAACTTATTTTAAATTCAAATTCATCTTCAAATCTCAACAAATTCGAAATTTCTCATCAATTCAGCCTTATTTGGTATGCAATCAAATATTTTACCAATTCGGTCAGCATTTTAAATGAAAATAACCAAATATTGTACAAGCTTAGGTCTGACAACAGCTCAATCAGCCTAGACTACAAAGATTTTATATACATGTTTTACAATAGATCTGATCCAAATCTGAGCCAAAGAACAAATTTGATCACAAATTTTAAAAGTCGCGTATTTCATGAGCTTCCCAGCAGCTTTTATCTATCAAACCAGGAAGATGGCGAATTTAAGGAATTTTATTTGCGTGAGTTTATTCTCAATCCGAAGTGGATTCTGAATAAATCGTTTATATGCTCAAGCATTTTATACATTCTGCATGATATAAACTTTTATAAATCTATGGAGCCGAATCAAAACGAGCACTTGAACAAATTTGAAAAATTTCTCTACCAAAATTTGTACAATTTAAACCAAGATCAAAATCAGCTTTATTTGATGGCAAAATTGGACACTAGATTGGAAAGTATGCTCACTACCATGGAGTTTATAAACAAATCGGCCAATTTAAACTCGCTGCCACAATTTTTTATGCTTGGTGGCCAATTTTTGGACAAAAAGAGTCTCATTAATTTGAACCAACTAAGCAAAGAGTTAAATTATTTCAGCAAGGTGGTTTTTCTGGACAAAGACTATTTTTTGACGCTGTCTGAGCAGCCTTACAATGAGATAAAAATTTGGAAAGTGAACCTAAATGGGTTTATGAGACACGATCTCGAGTTAATAAGAACCATAAAGTTTAACAAGACACCCAAAGACGTTCGCCTGATAAACAAACACATCGCTGTGGTGCTAGTTGAACGAAATTTGCATTTGATCAACTTGAACAAAGCTTCTCATCTTCTTGATTTAAACAGCACAATGAATCCGAATTTGGCGCTTTTCGAGCTCCACGACTCGAACCACTTAGTCCTCTTGGCCAGGAACAGATTGAGTGTTATTCTAATGAAACTGCCACCTATTGAAATGGAAGCTGACAACGATGACAAAAAAGTTCCTTTAATAAATTCGAACAGTGAAAATATGTTTTTGTTCAAAGTTGGCGAAGATCGCTACCTAAACAGCTTGCTAGTGAGCAAAAATGGAAAAATAATGGTATGTGGTGATGAGGTGCAAAAGCCTTTTCCATTGCTAGTGTGGAATTTAAATCAGCGAAAGTTAATTTACGATCTGAGGCAGCAAAAACACGAGTTTATAACTTCTATCTCATGTATTAGTTCATCTGGAAAATATGTGGTTTCTGCTTGTCAGGTATGCAAAAACTTATTTTTAAATTTGAATCATTATATTTTTTTTAAATATTTTTGTTAAAATAATTAAAATTTAAAAATTATTAACAAGTTTTTTATAAGTTTAATGAATTTTTGAGTCGATTAGAGCGACCACATCATTTATTTTAACATACTAATTTATTTGATTTTTATTTTATCGCTTTTCCTTATTTTATAATCATTTTAAAATTTAAATAATTTTTTGAATTTTATCTTTGGGTTTTTCAATGTATTCATTTAATGAATCAGATTAATCATCCGAGCTTTACTTTTTTTATTTTTTAGGAATCCAATTTGATAATTTTCTTTTATTATTATTTTAAATAACTGTAAAAAAATCTCAAACATACAAAAATCTATCTATTACAATTACGGTATAATAAAAAAAGATTTACATAAGTTTTATTTTTATAGCTTTGTGAATTTTCATATAAACTTTTCAAAAATTAAAAAATTAAAAAATTAAAAATTCCATTTAATTTATTTAATTTGATAGTATTGAGCTTTTAAGCTTTGATGATGAGACAATCAATATTCTTATTTAAGAATTTAAATTTTGTATTGGAATTTTTGTATGGAAATTCACAATGCTTGTTTTTTTATTTTTAAAATTCATAAAAGATTGACCATCTTAAAATATTAAAATTAAAAATTGTGTTAGAAATTTTTCTTAATCTTAAAAATAGTAAAAATCAGTAATGCAGAGATACAAAGATTTTGCCATATTCTACCTTAATTTCCGTGATTTGACAGAATTTAGGGATAATTCACGTAAATTCCCAAAAATCCTAAGTGAAAAAATTCATGAATTTATGGTAATTTACAAGAATTATCGTAAAATTTTGTCAAACAACGAAAATTAACGTAAAAAGTCCCAAAAAATAAAAATTCTTTTTTTTTGAAAAATTTGGTAAATTTTGTTTAAAAAAGTTATTTTCTAAAATTCGTTGAATTAATTTTATTTTATTTTTTATTACAAGCATACATAGAAAATAAGGTAAAAACCAAAATTTAAAAACATCAGTTTCAAAATTTTCTTAGGTTTTTTTCCAAGCTAAAATGGAATTTCTCTCTAATAATTTGTTTTCTAATAATTCAAAAAATTTACAATAATCTTCCAAAGTTTTTTTTTCGTGTTTGTTTTACCAATTTATACATTTTTTAAAAAATTACATTTTGAAAAAATTTACCAAATGTTACAAAATTAATATCGTAAAATATTGTCCAAACACGAAAATAATCGTAAAAATATAGTAAAATATTAAAATTTGAAAAATAAAATAATGCATTGGTTAACTTCCAATTTTTTTCCTAAATTTTTATTAAAAGAATAATTTTTTTTTTTTAAGGAGGAAGGCGAGTCAAAAAACTGCCTCATAGTCTATGATTTAACAACTGGTCAATTATTCAAAAAGCTTAAGGCCAAAGAAAATTTTGTTTGTGTTGAGATAAGCGAAGAAACAGGTGTTATAATTGCTTGCTTAGAAAACTCACAAATATATGTGTACAATTTAGAAGACGGTTCTAAAAAGTAAAATTTTTTAGATTATTTCAGAACTTGTTTTTCATTAATTTATCTATTTTGAGGTTTTCGATCAACTCGAATCGGTTTCCAGTAAACAAAATAAAGCTTTTGGATTCAAACAAACTGTTTAAAAATCATTTTTTGACCTATGATACCCATGGCTATGATCTGACTGTTCGTTTGTGGGATTTAAGCAAAGGTGATCAATTGATTTCATCTATCACGTGTCCATCGAGGATCGTATCACTTGAAACTAATGCTTCAATGCATTACTTTGATGATTCGGAAGATTGCCCCATTGTTGACCACATTTTGATTGCCGCTTGCTTGTTCGGAATGAGCAATTTTTTCATTTTTAAACTTGATTACTACACAAATATCAAAAAAGAGACTAAAGTCGAAGTTAGCAACTACAGTGATGATGCAGCTCTGAATGGATTGGTAAAAGATATAAAAGTTTAAGTCAATAACATAGAAGAAAGCTGAAGAAAATAATTTTTTTATCATTTTAGATAATAATATTTTTTTGGTGGTTAAGTAAAACATTAACCATTTTTTTTAAATAATTTTAAATGACGAATGAATTTTTTCATGTTTTTATTTAAATTGTCAAATGTTGGTTCACGACCTTTAATTACAAAAATGGAAGAATTTTACATGCTTTTTGCTCAACTAACCGAATTAAAAGTCTTCTCTTTAACTTATTTTTTTCTAAAATTAATTTGTTTAAAAACAATTTCAAAATATTTAAACAAACAGTTGTATATTTTTTATTGTCAGGCTCAAATGCCAAATATTTTTTTGTTTTGATAGCGTACAATTTTGTAAATTCGTAAAAAAATTAATTTTTCTACAAATAAATTATTTAAAAATTTTACTTCAAGTTTTTTTTGACAGAATTAAAACCAGACTTGTTTTTAAGTCACAGTTTTAAGTCTAAGTCAGAAAAATTTAAGTCAAAGTTATGACTTAAATGTTCGTAAAATAAGATCAATAAAGATATTTAGAATCAAACTTTTAAATCCTTAATTTAGACTAAAGGCTTTTGTTAGATAAAACTTTCATCAACAAAATTTCCATTATTTAACTTACATACATATGCATCAAAGATTAAATCGCTAGAGAGTAAAACTAAAAAATCTCTACTAAAAAAAAAAAAAAAAAAATTATCTAAAATATTCTCCATGACTGTTTATAAAAGTAAAATTTTAGACTATATTTACAGGTGAACAATTTTTATTTAAAAATTAATAAATAAATTTTTGCATTTTGATCAAGTTGAAAAAAATGATTATTATTTTGTTGTTGTTGTCTGTATTGCCTACCTGAAATTTTACCTTTTTGAAAAAAAATTATGAAGATATTTACTGCTTGGCAATATGCGTCAGGATAAATCAAAATTAAAATTTGTGTGTCTGATGCACACATGTTTAAATCAAGAAAAGAAAAATTATTAAAATTGCATAAACCGTCACGTCTTGAATGATAAAACGAGCCAGAACTTGTAATCTGAGTACGCAACTATTCATTCAAAGACTTTGCTTTATACACAAATAATTGAATAGAAAAAAAAAACATAAAAAAATATTTTATAATTATTTTCAGAATTTTTTTAAGCATAAAATAAAGAACAAATTTTTTAGCTGGTAAATAAAATGAGATTGTTAGTTAGTTAGACTTAAAAAGTATTACGTAAATGAGGAATTTAAATACGGGTTTATCATAACATATTGTAGCGTTTAAATCAATTTAAACATAGCTGTATTTGATTTGAACTTATTTGAATTACATAATGCCTTGAAATTAAACTCCAAATAAAATAATTATGGAATTATGAAGAAAGTAACATTAAGTAAAATATTGACAAATTGTTTTCCTATACAAGTTTTTTGCTAATATTATAAAGCTCATTAAAATAAATGAACAGCCACCCTCCTCGTTTTCTCATCCGGGCTGGGGACCGGCAATGGCAGAGTTATGACTGAAAGCTAGTGGGACGTTCATCATAAACAGCGCCACTCATCCGAGCACTTAAAATTGGCTGCGAACTCGGCAACTATTTACAACTTGGCTTGGAACCACAAACCAAGCGACACTCTCTCTTTTTACAGAAGAGAAATGTCTTAACTTTAAGCTTCCAAATTCTCATATCCTCAGTGTCTTTGTTTTAACATATTTTTAAGCATTTACAGGGCATTTATTCTTAAAAGTTTTGTTACACAATCTATTAACCTGTTTCTAATAATTCCTTATTTCCTAGCCTTTATTTCTACTAGATTTACTTTATTCTCTTCATTCACTTTGTTTCGATTGATTTAAATATCTAGTCTTGACTTTTTGATGCTTGCAATAAGCTCAGCTATCTTCAAAAGTAGCTTTATTAAAAGGACTTTTCTCAAAGTAATTTGACTTTTTTCTTAAATTGGAGAAAAAAAAACTAATTTGTATTGCTTTTTAAAATTTTTGTTATATTTGTGATCTGATGGTTTTTTTTTTTGAATTTTTTTGTTTGTAATTTAAAAAAATCGAGCTATTAAATTTCAAACAAGTCATGGCCAATGATTATATTTTTAAAAAGTTTAATTTTTTCTTTTTTTTATTTTAAATTTTAATCAAGCTAAAATATAAAGCTAGAATAAAAATTAAAAAAAAAAAATTTAGATATTTAGAAACATCCTCTTGGCTGTGTTTGAATGCTTGGCATTTTTGAAACATTTTTCGCTATATCAATTACTATACCTGCTGCATTTTCAACTAGATCAACTCCGTCTTTAATTAAATTAGTACTTCTTGTAAATAAGTCTTGTTCATCTTTTTTTACTATTGGACCCTGTTGAGAAATGTTTGTGCTCACTGTATTTTCTTTTTTTTTTCCAACTTGATTCTTATTTTCTGTTAATTTCTCGATTTTGCGATCTCTTTTTTTTAATCTCTTCTCAAATTCTTCCAATATTTTTTGTGAATTTGATTTTTCCTCTTCAATTTTTCTTTTCATTTCTTTTATTTCTTGACTCTTTTTATCTGCATCAATTTTCATCTGATTCACCATTGACTCAGTTTTCTCTTGAAAATGACTCAAATCGTCTTGATGTTTTTTCTTTAGGTCATCAATATGCTTATTCAGTTCTTCAATTGTCAAGTCCAATCTTGCGATCCTTTCTAATTCCAACTTAAACGCCTTCTGCGAGCTTTCAAATATCTGTGTTGAATAGCATATTCCATTGTTCTTATTCTTTGTATATTTTATCTTGTCAATAAGTTCTTTTCTTAGACGCTTCAGCTGTTCACTTTGCATGCCAAGTGTATTATTAAATCCAATATATCTTCTACCAAAGTCATTTACAAATTTATTCAGCTTTTCGTTGTCTCTGATAAAACTGTCAAGTGACATACCATCTCTTTCTAAATCGTCTAATCTTGTGAACAGAACGACACCATAATCGTTAATACTCTTTCCTAAAAATATTATTTTGTCAATAAAAAAGAATATTTTAAAGAAAATTTTTTTTAAATACCAAAAAATTTAGATATAAATTCAATTGTTTTTTGCTCTTCCTCAGTAAATCTGGTGATGCTGATCACAATTACGAAAGCATCTATACCCGGATAAGTAAACTCCATTACATTTTTTAATTCCTCAAAAATTTCATTTTGTTTTCTTTCTGTATCAAACAGTCCTTAATTTTTTTAGTTTATTATTAAGATTATGGTTAGATTTATTTTTTTTTTAATCTTTAATTACCTGGTGTGTCGACGACTAGATACTTTTCATCGGCAACATTGGTTGCAACTGCTTGGCAATTATAAGTAACACTTTTTGAAGAAACTTTGGATTCGAAAAATTTAGTTCCAATTAAGTTGTTAATTGATGAACTTTTTCCATTGCCAGTTTTTCCGAGAAAAACAACGCGTGTATGATCTGTATAGTCAACTTCTTTTTCTGCTCTTTTAACCATTTTAAAATTTCCAAACAAATTTTTTCAAGATTTTATTTAATCATATTTTTTTGTTAATTATTTATAGCTATTTTTGGGATTTATTCCCAAAATAAAAAAAGTAATCTTTTAAAAAGTGATATTTACTTTCAATAAAATTTTATGACTATCAAGCAAAACTAAGGTAATTTTTCCTCCAAAAAAAAAAATTTTTATTCAAATTTAAAAAAGAAATTATTTTATAATTGTATCTATTTTTAGCTTTTTAAAGATTTTTTTTATTTTGGGAGACAACGAAAAGACTTGTTTGAAATCTTTCACTGAATGTCCTATGAATTTTTTTTAAAGCCCAGACTTTAAATTGTTTTATTTACTTTAATAATTAAATTATTTAGAAATCAATTGAGGTTTAATTTATTAAGTTTTAATTAGATATTAATGATGCGCCTGTGAACAGAGCAGAATTTTTTGACTGACGTTTTCATGATCTTCATTTTCTTTTAATTTTTTATTTAATAAATTTATTAGACAAAATTTTATTTTATTAAGTTTTATTAAATAGTTATGTGAGAAAAAAACTAGCAATCTATTATAAAAAATCAAAAAACATTAGACTTCATCGTTTAAGATTAACACCAGATAACTTAGAAAAATTGACCATGATAAAGTGTTATTTAAAAACATTAAAATATAAGAACTAAATGGTTTAATTTTTTGTCTTTGAATTTAAAAAATGTATCCAATGTTGAAATAAAATAGAAAAATTGCGATGTTTCAAATATTTTTTCAGTCTCAAATAAAAAAATAATTTCAAGTTAATATTGTAAGCATTTTCATATTTTAAATTAAACTTGTAAGTGAAATAGAACAAGTTTGGTTTTTAATTGAATAATTGAAAATATTGAGAATTTCAAAATTAAAAAGAAAAAAAATTTCTTTCTTTTTTTGATAAATCAAAATTTACTAAAATACACTATCTTTTTTACCTAAAATAAAAACTTTATTTTATTTTTGGTAAACAAAATCAATAATAACTCCATCAAAGAATGCTTAGAAAATATAGGAAATGAGACTTATAAAAAAAATGCTGATAGAACTAACCAAGTCCCACTAAAGGAAAAGAAAGAAAATCTTACCTCAAGTGAAAATCCATCGGTCAACTGGTTATCCCCCAAATACTAGTAAGAAATCGGTCCTAAGTGAACTAAACGAAATACTAGGAAATGAAAATGATGCCATAGAAAACTTAGAAGATCTTGAAGAAACAATAAATGATAAGATCAAAGAAATCTTAGTACAAAATCGTGAATATAAGAAAGATGGAAATTTTGAGCCAATTAAGATTTTTTTATTTCAGGATCAATGACCAAAAAAAAATAAGAAAAAATCCTACAACTATTAACGAAAGCTTTCTAAACAAAAAAAGGAAGAAAAAAATAAACATATATTTACCAAATTGCCATTTTACTTGTTTAGATCGTCTTTTTTTTTGTTGTTTGAATTTTTGTTTTAATCTCATTAAAGCCACAACATACTAATTTGAAAATTATACTAGGAGGTTTTCTTTAATTATATTAAATCATGTGACTAACACAATTATGAAAAAATTTAAATTTATTCTCTAAAATCTTTGATCATAGCATTTCGGACTTGTCCGCAAATATTACTTTTACTTTGTCGATATTCGAAATCAAAGATATTTGCTTTCATATTTTGATCAAGTCCTGTTTTTAGCCAAAATAGGTAATCACAATAGCTTGTAATTTAGAACGATTTTCTGATATAATTAATAATTTTAATTCATTAAATATAAAAAAAATTTAGTCTTTTTTAAAACCATTTGTTTTATAACATAGTACTTCCGTCAATTTTGAAAAATCATTGCATTTTTTGAACAAACTTGATCTTTGTTGTTCACGTAGTTTAAAACCTTCAAAAATTTCTAAAATTTTTTCGGTTGACAGCCCAATATTATCACTAACTCCAGGTATACTATCGATATGATCGTCTTTAAAACATAATAGTTTTTGGTTAAATGTTCACGACACAACCTTTTTCCTCTCGGAATTAAAATGTCTCGTTTCATATAAATATCAATAGTAGCTTCAAGTGATAAAACTGACATTCGTTTAGAACCAGTTTTTCTTTCACAAATAAAATATAAACAAATTTTTTTCAAAAAGGTGTATTTACATAATTCAAGATCATAATTTAGTGAACATAAATGCAAAATATTGCAATAAAATGTGTTTCCGGACAAAGCTTGATAAAATCCTTTAAAAAAAACTATAATTTATTATTTTAAGTCTTCATCTTCATATCTGAAATTTTAGGCCAAATTTCAATGGAGATCCGGCACCGTCCTTAGAGGTTTCGGACTTTTTCAGTGGCGAGTTCAATTTTTTGCCTTTTTCATTTTCTATTATTTCATTCTGTTTCAATTCTTTGTGTTGGTCATAAGTCATTTTGATCAGCGACTAGTTTATTTTTGCGTATATAAACTTTTTATGAGTAGTGTTGAAGACCGAACTAAGCCCATGTGACCTGCCAAATAAAAAATTTGATTTCAAATAATTAAAAAAATTTTTTTCGTTGTTTTTTAGATTGTTTTTTTTTTACTAAATTGGCCTCCGCCAAACACAATTTTTTATTATCAATAGGTTGTTTTGTACGTAAAATTTATTTGTAACACACGAGAAATGATCATTTTAATTAATAAATTCATTTGCTGGGAATTAAATACTAGCTGAGAATTTTGACTAGATTGATTTTTAAGAATTTGTATTACAGTCAATCCTCCGTACAACGAAACCCCATAGAACGAATTCGATTATCAGAACCGATTTCGATCAATGGAAAATGAATACTTTTTATTTTCTATAGAACGAATTTCGATGCAACGAAAACCCGATACAACAAGGTTCTTCTAACGAACCAATTAATCTTTTTCTTAAGAAATAAAACTTCATACAACGAAAAATCAAAAAAAATTCGCACCTTTATATTATAAAAAAAATCTTGAAATTTAATTAACTAATTGGAAATAAAGCAAAAATTTAATTGTTCTTTATTTGACTTTATCTATATTCTTTCAATAAAAAATATATATTTATAATACATTCGAAAAGCTGGTTTCAATAGTGACTTTTTATTTGATTTAACCAACGACTGCGACTCTAAAGACGAATTTAAAGAATTATCTCCATTCGAAAAAAAAATAGATTTCGAAAAATATGCTTATGTTTCAGTCGACTCAAATTTAGCAGCACGTGGTTCGCTTTCTGATTTGCAAATTTTAAATACAGTTGCTACAAAAAAAGAAGAATCAGACAATAGTGACAGTGAAATTGAAGAGTTAACTCAACCGAAAAAGTCAATCATTAGTTCAAAAGAAGCAATCGAACGAATTAACGATTTAAAAGATTTTTTTTTTAAATATATGATTCATCAAATATCGTTAACTTTTTGTTTAATATTGAAAATTTGGTAATTGAAAAAAGTTGTAATAAACAAACAACTATTACTTCGTATGTTAAAAAGGATTAATTTTTCTTTTCATTTTATTTTTTTAAAATTTTTTCACCTTTTTCATTTATTTTAATAAAAATTAAAAATAAAAAATCTTAAAATTTATTCAATGCTTTTGTATGGGATTTTCGATAGAACGAATTTCGATACAACGAATATAAAAATTTCCGCCCAACTTTGTCGTTATATCGAGGATTGACTGTAATTGAAAATTATAATTGTTCAGTATTAGAACAAAATATAACAGAAGAACCAGAACTAATGGATAGTATGGAAACACCTGATACAAGCATGAGAGCAGGAGGCTCATCAGGAATTGGCCATCATGGAGGATATTATGGAAATGCTTCAAGACATGTAGGATTTGAAAAATCAAGATTAGAAAGAGAAGTAGCAAAATCAAATAACAGAAAAGATGAAATAACTTACTGGGGAATGTCAATATACAATTCAGACTATGATTATAATCCACCATATGTACAAGACATATTATTACCTGGTACAGCTATCAAAAGTGGATTAGTAAAACTAAACTATGGCTACGAAAAAACTACAATGCAATATCTTTATAATGTAAGTAATAGTACATCGCTTTGTAACCAAATATATTGCTGGGCATTAAATCTTTACGTAAAAGACTTTATTGATCATTAAACTCTGACTGCAGATAGTGGAAGAATAAGACAATTTTCAAAAATTAGTTTAGCAGAAATACATGTTGAAGTTGAAATACATACAAAAAAAGGATCAATATATGAAAATGAATGGATGATGGAACAATGGAAAAATATGACAGATCCAACAGTAGAAGATATGAGATCATTAACAAAAGAATTAACATGGAAACCACAATATTTAATATACAGAGATGCTGAAGGAGAACATTCAACTAATAATAGTAATATACCATCTAATACAGAATATGGTACACCTGGAACAGAAATGAAACCAAGCAGAAAAATTCAAAGTGTTAGAAAAAAAGATAGAACTACTGATATAGTAAGTAGTGGATTTAGTTTTACAAGAAAAGTAACTAGTGGAGGACCTTATTATTTAACACCAGCAAAAATATGGTAATTAAAAGATACAAATATAGCTGCATTAATAAACGAAATTGAAGGCCAATCAGTAGATTCAACAGGAAATTTAGTTAAATAGCCTGAATACTTTTACTTTTTAGTAGGACCTCTAAATGCAGATATGGTATCATGTGAAATGGATAAAACAGAAGCATTAACTCCTAATTTTCATACTGATTTCATATTAAAACATCTGCTACATGGTTATGTATGGAAAACTCTAAAGTAAGTGACACAATAGGAAGAATAAAAGATGACCATTATTATAAAGCTAATGCAAGTTTAAATATGGATATAATACAAACTTATTGTAACCACTGAACAGCATAGTGGAGAAAGACTGAAATCACAATAATAGGTAACAATACAATGCAAGAAAAAGAAAAAAAAAGCTGCCAAGTTCAAACCTCTTATCGTTTGTATTAATTGTAAATAGTCTAATTTATTAAAAATTTGAGCCGGCTTCTAGCGACCCTAGTTGTCCGTCTCATTTTTAGTTAAGTTAATTTTAAATAAAAGATTTAAATTTAATTATAATTTTATTGAAATAAATTAACCATTAAAAAAACATAATTTTTTATTCAAATAATAAATCATCTCTTGAAACTTCTTGAATATTTTCCGATATCCATCCATCTGGGAAATAACTTCTTAAATTTTCACTCATTCTATCAGTCTGAGTTTCTTCTGGTTCCTCATCAAATACAAAAGATTCTGGTGATTGAGGCTCCTCTTCTTCTGTTACATCAGAATCGTTTTGACTAATATTTGATAAAACATCTTCTATCTCTACTCTTTGAGATTCCTTTTCTTCTAACATGTCCAAAAACATATTCCAATTAATTGGATTTCTAATTAACTTAGCTGCTTAAAATTTTTTACTCGTCCAACCAAGGAGTTTTTGGTTTAGAATATAAATTTCGATATTGAAGGGAATCCATATCAAACAAAAAATAACGCCGACTAAGTTCAGGCTTCTTGTTGACTAGAGAGCTAATAGACTGATAATCCACAAACTCGTCTGGGTTTAAAGATATAAAAAACCTTTCTATTTTTAATATTATATCTTCAATACAAGACTTATTCTTAGCCAATCTTACATTAAGACCTGTACCACTTAACTGTTCTTTTAACATGCAAAGGGTATCATTAAGAATAATTTTTCTATGTAAGGATATCCACTTACATTCTTCTATTACAATAATACTAATAGCTGCTCTAGCAGCTGAATCAAATTTTAAAATATCCTCTTTAACAAATAGGGTACCAGGCCATACATGGTATGGTCCATAATTCATGGCGAGAATATCGCACATGGTCGTTTTATATGTTTCTGCTGCACCAGCAAAGATTACAGCGTACCCAGAATTAGTAGGATGAGCACTAATTTTTATTCTTAGATCTCTAATAAATTCCAAAAATGGTTTAAAAGGCAATAGTTTGCGAATATCTGACTTAGATAAAGGAAGATTATCATCTTCTTTCAGTCGCTGGTCTTCACAAGACTGTAGATAATTATAAAAATCCTTTTTAAGTCTTAATTTTATACAATCGCTTTTCCATTGATTGTAATAAGGATAAGCATTTCTAAATTCTTGCATCTCAGCTTGAGTATGCTTTGGTTTATTTTTAATATCTTGTAAAATAGATATCACAGATTTCCTATTACTTGGACGCCATAAAACAGACTTATCCTCAAACAATACTTTTTTTCTTTTAATATAATTAATGGTATTCTCAAAATGAGAATCGTCCTTAATTTGCGTAAAATGCATGGTTATTCCCGTGGATTAGTTATGCCCATCGCTTCTAGCGAAGATTTAGACATATCTCTTACATTTCTTAAAAATAAATTAAAACCTATCTTAATAGAAAATAATTCTCCTACCTTTTGGAGATGCGTGGTATCCCCAATATGTGCCAATGTCCCTTGACGTTTTCCTTCGGTTCATCATAGCCGATTAATCTAATTGAATCGAATAATTGATGAATAATAGAAGAATTGGCATATTGATAATCGAGCGTAATTTGTCTTATTGGTTCAGTTCGTTGAACCTTAGGAGCTGGCGATAATTCGTCATCGTCTTCCAAGCTTCTTTTTTCGATTTTAATCGATGATTGGCACGGTTTAACTGATTAGATCCATCACTCGGTCTAAAAATTGACTCTTCTCTGCAATAATTCTCAACATTTGGTCGAAGATTTGCAGATGGAAACATGTAATTTGAATTTTGTGTATATTTTCCCATCAAGAATATTTATTTATTAGAATATTTAAAATTTATTCTTTTATTTAAAAGTCTACGTCTTTTTAATTTTTTTAATTTCCTTTCTAAACATTTTTTCTCCACGTTTCCACTTTGACATTTTAAATAAAAAAAGCTTATTTTGAAATGAATTATATATTTTAAGCTCAGTCTTTGTTACACACTTAATCATCTAAATGCTTCTTTGAAAATCGTTTAATTGTTTAAATATTTTTAAAATCCACGAGCCGATTAATTTTGATTTTTTCTAAACACTGTCTCGCTAGAATTCAAATTGTTGATTCAGTGAAAATTTCTGTTGGCCCAAAAATTTTTTTACAAGCAATTCAAGTCTTTCAACTTGCATTTTCATGTTTTTACATGTTTAGAATTTACCTAAATTTAGTCTTATTAATATTTAAATTATATAAAAGCTTTTTTTTTTATTTTATTTATTACTTTATACTGAGTTATTCACGACAAAATAAGATAAATCATGTATTCTTTTAGTAAAACTAAAAATTTTTAGAACATCTTTCAAACCATTCTATATCACAAACTCTGTGAAAAATTGGTTTAAAAATTTACCAAAATTCTCAAGTTTAAAAACACTTTGTTAATCATTTAAATTTTAGTTTATTAATTAAGTCTTAAAATTTAAATGAGTACAATAAAAAAGTTTTTTTTTCCTGTGGTCCGTATCCGAAATTCTGGATATTTGGTATTGAACGGTTGCATCAGGAAAGTGGTGGAAGCCAACCGTAAAAACTGAACCGTAAATTCTTTTTTATTTGAAAGATCTGTGTAGCAAAACTAAAAGTCTAAGAGCTAAGGTCTCCATTGCGCGTGAAAGAGCATAAAATTTTGTCCATTAAAACACTTGAACGGATTTTTTTAAAATTTTCCTTCGGTCTCTTAGGGGTGGTTCGTGTTTTAGTATTAACCTTGTGAAGCGCCTAGGTAATCTAAAATAATTTAACAAAATCAAAAACCAAAAAAAAAATAAAAAAAAATTTTTATTGACAAAAATATAATAAAAAAACAATTATCAAATCTAGATTTTTTTCTGTAATAAAAAAAGCCTTTTATATGCGTTAAAACAATAATCGTAACAATAGAAAATAAATAGAAAATAAGAAAATAAGTAAAATTTAAGTTAAATTCTTTTACGCTGTGAACTTTTACGTTTGTACATTTTGAGGAAATTTTACTATTCTTTCTTTTAAGCGAACCCATTCAAAGCCAAGGGTCCATTCGTGAGTGATGCTTTTTCACTAATTTTTTAAATTGAAACAATTTTTTATTTAGTTTTAATGATGTTAAGTTTTACTGTTTTAATGCATTTTTATACTTATTTTACATTTAATTAAAGTTATCATTTAAGTGTTAATAAGTTATTTGTCAATAAGTATTAGGTAATAGTTTTCTTAATAGATAAAGATGAGAACAAATATAATTTTTTTTTTCTATTGGAAAAACTATTTTTTCTTTAAGAATTAAAGAAAAATTTAATTCTTAATTGTGTAAAATTTATTATTATTATTTGTTAAATTTATTGTGTAAAATATTTTTTCTATTAGAAAAAATATAAGCCAAATGTTATAAAAGAATATTCAAAAACGCTATTAGAGTTAAGTTCGAATTTTTTTTTTGTTAAAACCTTTGGGCTTTCGCCCCTTAAGGGTTATTTCTATTAAAATAAGAGAAATAAAATTAAAAAAAAAATAAGTTCAATTTTACAAGTAAATTAAAGAAAAAACATAATTTCAGTTTCTAATTTTTGAGAATTTAATTTTACTGATAAAGATTAGAGAAAAGGATATCAGTTGTGGCTCACAATCAGAGAGGAGTTTTCTTAGAACCTCCTCTCCTTATACAGCTAGTACATTCTATATATTCATAAACAAGTTATTGAATCAACCGATAGTGAGTTATTGCTTTATAAATATATCTAATATTAATCTCGTACATTCTTATACATGTTTTAGTAAAAAAGTAAAACCGGTTAATTTGTAAAATTACTGATTTATTAGTAAACTTGTAAAATAACTAAACGAAAATAAAAATTGACATATTTACTGATTTTATTATTTTTTTAGTAAATTACTTAATAAAATTTAGAAAATTACTGAAGTATACAGTTAAAAAACAAATATCATTTTATTTATTTTTACAATTTGAGTTACTACCATGGCAACGTGAATTACATAAAACTCCAGCCTTTTTGCATGTACAACGATTTGTAAGGCAACCGGCTGTACAATTACATTTAAGTATCCCTTGTCCCCCACCAATTGATAACTCTTTTACGGCTTCTCTTACACTCAACTGCTTATCTAACTTTATATCTAATTCTATACTACATTCTTTTCCCAAATCAAAGCCGTTTCTTGCAAATAACACATTCAAAACTCCAGCTTCACATGCTAGCTCATAGAGCGATTTTGAGTAATCTTTGTCCACAATACGACAAATAAGATTCGGAGCTTCGCTTAAGCCTTTGTCCACATCAGATATTGGGAGGGCTACGTAATCTCCTATAGAAACTTCTGGAATATATATTTTGCTTCTTGTTTTCATGGATTCGGCTTGACGAGCTTGATTTGTCCTAAAACTTTCACGAATTCCTAATAAAGCATTGGCATTCTTTATTATGTGATCAGTAGGCATTTCTTCAACTACTTCAATTCGAAAACGGGTTGTTAACTCATCTAATCCATAATCATTTGGATTAAATAACTCGTCTGGAGCATCAACATCTTCGCTTTCAGGCAAATTTAAGCATAAATCAGCTTCAATGCCTTCATAACCAAAAGTTTCGAATAATTGTTTTGCACTTTCAAGTTTTGACAACTCTTCCACAGGAATATTAGTTGATGAAAGCCCAAGTGGTGTTTCAATACCAAACAAAGCTTTGTATGGAGTACATTTTATGCCAGTATGATGAGAATGATTTTTTCGAAGCTGCACAAATTTTAGCCCGATTGTCCATTTAGTTGATTTGTTTTCATGCAACCAAGTGGCTAACATTTTTTTTATCGGCATTAGCTCGTTCAACACTTCCTTGAGATTGAGGATGACGACCTTTACCATGGACGAATGACAAATTAGACCATAATTGTTTTAATGCTTTAATTACTTGATTTCGGAATTCTCTTCCATTATCGGATTTTTAAATAACTGGAACGCCAAAAATGGTAAAAATATCAACAAGAACATTAGCGACTTCGAATGCTGATTTATTTTTCAAAGGCCGTAAAACTATAAATTTAGTAAAATGGTCTTGATAGACCATAAGCCATTTGTACTCACCGTCAGGTAGACTTTGAAAATCAATCAAATCCATTTGAGCTCGCCTGTTGAAATTTTCACTTATTATTGGTTTGACTACAACTCCAGTTGTTTTATTCCTTTTTTTATTCATTACACATTGATTGCAAGAAACGAGAAAAGCTAAATTAATTAATTGATTAATTTATTTACCAATTAAAGGAAAAGAGAAGAGTCATGCTACTTTTTTCACTCATACTTTTTTAAAATAGAATTTTCTTAATTTACCTGTCATCATTTCAGTCGTAATGTTAAGATGATTTTTGTTACAGGCTTGTAACATTAGATCACGACATTTATGGCCAATTTGAACATGGATTCTGTAAATTGTTTCAAAAATTTGCTCGTATGGTACAAGAAAACGGATAGTTTCGTCTTTTTGCTGACATTTTAAAATTATTTTTTTTTGTGTCCCCGACTTTAAAAATTTCATATTTGTTTATAATGTAATATTCTCTATTCGTCCTACCCTTTGTTTTAGCTAGAGCTTGTTCGATCGAATCAATCATTGCTTGATAATCTGCAAGAGTTGTGACAGTTCTTGTTTTTTTTCGTTTTTTTGAAGTTCTTCTTCAATCGATTTTGCTTCAAAAAAAGTATAAAATTTTTCTCTGTGCAGTTGTTCCTGGTCAACCTCAAGCATCGGAGCTTGTGTGTCCACAAGAGTAGTAACGAAAGAAAAGAGAATAACGAAAATAAACAAATTCATTTTAAAAAAACTAAATTATGAAATTTTAGTTCATAAATTGATCTGCAGATCATAAATTGATCGTATTCTGTATTGCTTGAATTTTTGAAATTGAAGCTTTAGAAATTTTTGAAAGAACAAAAAAAGAATAATCTATAATCGATCCAATTAAGGATCTAAAAATTCCTGTCAGCGTTTTTTTTGAGCTTCCATGTGTGAAAGAATCTTTATAATAATCAGTCTCTGTGCAAAATTTTCTTATATCCTTTCTATCTGTTGGTTAAAGTTTAAGCTTTGATCTAAAAATGCAGCCTAAAAAATTAACTTCTTTAGCTTGTGGTATTTGTTGATTACTCATAAAAAGATATACTAGTTCTCGAAAATATTATGTAGTTACATTTGTGACCTGACATCTTTAGCCTCCGTTTGTAGAGCCAAGATTTCAAAATAGAAAAAAAGCTTAAATTTGAATTATTATCTAATTAATTTTTAATTTTTTTCATGAGAGCAAAGACCATTTTTTTGTTATAGTAAAAATTTAAATTTGGTCTTTATTTTTGGAAAATATTCCATAATCAGACTATAATTAATCAGAATATAATTTCTCTATTACTTTTGGTCTTATCTTTTAAGAGACCAATTATCTGTCATCTAACTTCATTGGTAACGCTTTTTTTACCCATTTTTTTTTTACCAAAGTTCCTAATTTTTTCGAGGTATAGTTTTTTCTGTCACAGATAGTCAGCAAAAAATTTTATAGTAATGTTTCATAAATGAATTTAACACTTATTGGAAAATTTTTAAATTAATACATTTACAAATCCATCTAAGTTAATTAATTGATTTTTAACTAAAGATTAATAGTGTGCGTCTAAACTTTTGTGCAAAAATTTTTGACTCAAATTTTTATGGCCTTTATTTAATTTAAATTTTTCAGATAAGTTTAAATTCGAATTATCATGTATTTTATAACAATTTGTAGGGGAGAGTTAGTTTAATTAAAAATCGATTTTAATTTAATATATTTCTAAAACAAAATTTATTATTTATTATTTTTGTTAGTTTTTGTATTTTCAAAAAGTGTTTAAAAGATAGAGTTTAATAAAAGCAAATAATTGAGCACTTAAATTTTTAAAACCTTCTTGAAGATTTTTTGCTTTAAGATTTGCTAAAATTGATTTTATAAAGTTTGTTGTTTTTAAAATACGAATTAGCTTTGAAAAAATAATTCTGATTAAAATTTAAAAAAGTTCAAATGGGAAAATCTAAAAAAGTCTAATTCAACCAAGGGATCAAAAAAATCAAATGACTTTTGATATTTTTTAAATTTTAAGCTAAGTTTGTTTATTAAAATTAAAACAATAAAATATTAAACTTATAGTCTCTTATGGCGCAAATTTTATAAAAATAAATAACAAAATATTCTATAATCTAAAATGATTTAAATCATTGTGCATTTTTTGTGATAAATAATGATTGTGAAAGCTTTTAGCGTAATGTTAAGAATAACTTTAATGCCAGAGTCGGAATATTAATTTAAAATTGAAAATTATTAAAATAATCTAGAGTTTTTTTGCATGCTTGTTTCAAGGTCGAAAAACATGTCTTGTGATTTTGATTTTGAAAATATCTCCACGGAACAACACCTTATAAGTTTATTAGAATCAAATATTTTGTTAAGTGAATTATTATCAATTTTTGAAAATCTGTTATTCAATTTGATGAATTGAAAAATTTTAAGCTTTACTTGGTATGGGGCAAAAAAAACGAGAAAAAAATTGTTAAATTTTATTTTAAAAAAGTTTTAGTTGAAAAAAATTAATTTAAAAAAGTTTGAAAAAAAAATTAGTTTTAATTTTGGTTCATCTTCAACTAAGAAAAAAAAGTCGAATAAGATTCCTAGCTTTGGTTACCAATTCCAGTATTGAGTTCACTTGACAAAATGACTGATTTGATTTAGTGATTAAAGCCACCTTTTTTTTTGTCTTTTTGTGTATGTTTTTTTTATGTACATCTTGATAATACTGTTCTGTTGGCCGCATGAGAGTCAAAAATTTAGTCAAAGATTCTGAGATCAAACTGGGGGTTTCAAAGAAAAACAGAAGCGAACCAATAATTGGAAAAATTAACCAAAACTTGGTTTCAAATTGCGACTCTTTGGAATAAATTGACTAGAAAATTGAATTGTTTATATACAAGCTCATTAGTGTCTTAAGCTAGAAGTAGAACCGAAAGAAAAATAAAAAGGCATTTTCTATTAGTTCACTAAGTAATGCTCATTTTAAAAATTATAAAAAAAAAGTAAAAAAAGACTAGTTTTTTTCATTTAAAAATGACTTGGTTTTTTTTTGATTTTTCTCATTTTTTTTGTGTTGAGTGGAAATTTTTTCGGAATCTTGTCCAAATAATTGACCTTAAAAGAGAAAAAAAAATTAATTTAGAAAAGAGCAGAATTTTGAATAAAGGACGTCAATTAACACGGTTCAAAAAGCCCAGGGTCTAAAGACAAAGCTACATATCTAACATTTAATATCAAAACATATCATATCGTCAGCAACATACAACATCACTCAGACATTACCTATTCAGTACTAGGCATCGATTGGATTTTTTTTCTCATTCAAAAAAAAAAAAATTTCTACAAATTGTCTTTAATTTTTCTGAAGTCCTTTATGTCACCATATTTTGATGAACAAAATTTTTGGTTATTTGTTTACTTACAAAATGACTAGAATTGTCAAAAGAAAAAATGTGCTTGTTCAGTATGGCTTGTTAGCGTCTTTGGGACGTTTAAGCTGAACCTTGAGACGCTTCATTCCTATTTGAAAGCCATTCATGGCCTGTATGGCCGCCTGTGCCGAATTCGGATTATCGTAGCTAACAAAACCGAAGCATTTACTTTGATTAGTGGCTCGGTCTACATAGACCTTAGCGCTGATCACATTGCCAAACGGAACAAACATCTGGGCCAGCTCGTTGTCGCCAAAATCACTGGGCAAGTGATAAATGAACAAGTTGCAGCCTTCAGGGCCTTCTTTTTGAGCAGTCGGCCCTGTGCCAGTGGTTGGTATGATCGCTTGAGCGAGTGGATAAGTCGGATAAGCAATACTTGCGTATTGAGGTATATAGGTCTGTAATTGGGAAGCATCTAGTCCATTGGCCGATACGACTGGGTACTGTAGTCCGTTTGGGAAGAGTTCGGCGGCTCCGTTGGGCTGGCCGCCTGGGAAGTTGGCCAATGTGGGCGAGAGGATGGTGGGTGGCGCGCCCGACCCCTGGTTGGTGCTCACAGTTGTCGGCGTTACCGAGCCGTTTGAAATGCCGTTTACGGGCGTCATTTGTCCATTGGTCAGCGTTACCGGGCTGATGTACGCTCCTTGGGCTGCTGCGTTCATCAGCGCCTGCTGCTGAAACATTTGTGTATAATTGCCGTACGAGGCAAACTGCTGCAAGATCAATGGGTTCAATAGTCCAAGAGGTCCTGTTAACTGTTGCATTCTTCTCAATTGACGTTCTTTTTCTGTATCGGCAAATTTGACCACTACGCTGCTTGATGCGCCCTTAAATTCAACAAATTTATTTGAACAAGACATTCCACTGTGTCCAGGTTAGAAAAAAAAACGAAAAAATTTTTTAATATGCCATGATTAAAAAGGATTTTTTAGTTATAATTGAAAAATAAAATGAATGCTCACTGCAAATGTTTGACTTCCGTGAATATGATTTATAGCTGATTGAGCCTCTGAATTTGTACTGTATTTGACGAATGCACAACCTAATCAAAATCGAAATAAAAAATTTAAATTAAAATCTTTTTTATTTTAATGAATTTGACAAAAAAAAATGAAAAGGAAAAAATCGAAAAATTTCGCTTCAGGAAAGAAAATAAATCAATAAAAACACAAAAAGGAAAACAAATTAAAGAATGAGAGATTTTCTTTTTTAAACTAAAATCGCAGCTAGAGCGATTTTAGCACTGATTCCGGAGGACATGGCCAGCACAATATTTCGCATGGGCATTAACTTGATCTGTCAAGAGATCTAGTTTTTTATCTGCAGCTAATAGTGACTAAAAATTTCCTCTCAGAAGAAATGTTGACGAACTAAATGCCTAATAGAATTTTAGAACTTGAGCTCGCGTGTCGCTTTGTCTCAATGGACTATAGTTTGACAAAACACGTAATTAGAGCTGAATAGGCGCGAGCGCACACAGAGCCGAGATCATTTTTTCTGTTCTCGGCTTTTAACGGAAATAGCAATAATTTACTCAAAAACAACAACAACAACAACAATAGCTAAAATAATGAAAAAATGCATTTAGTTTGGAGCACATATTTGCTTCAACATTTATAATAAATCACATTAAATATCGATTTTTTTTTCATCTGTCAAAGTTGTTCTCAAATTTTTTTATAAACTAATACAAAGTTCTGCTAGTTGATTGAACTTTATGCGGGTTAAATGACCTGTCAAAAACTCAACCCTGAGCACTAATTACCTTTGCTCTCTCCATTAGGACCTCTCAATATAGTGCATTCCTCAATAATGCCGTACGGCTCAAAAATTTTGCGCACGTCTTCTTCATTCATCTGCTTATTTAGCATTCCGACAAACAATTTTCTGTCCTCTATCAACATCAAAATTAGAACAATCGTTAATTGATAGTTAATCATTGAAATGATTCAATTAGGCAGGATTCATTGCAATTGAAAATTCTTCAACGCTCAGAAGCCTAGCATTGTTTATTTTAATTAAAGCCGGCTTTTATAATGCGCCCTTGCTCTCCTATTTATAGAATGTCTCCGAACAGGCACATAGGTGACTGCACAGAAGTGAAGTGATCTTAAACTGCTGCTCAACCGAGACAAGTTTATGAACAACGAGCTCTGCACATTTACTACTCTACTTGACACAAACCACTCAGCTACATCATCGTATACCCTTGCAAACAAGATATCATATGTGAAGAAAATTTTCTATAACCTAACAGTCTAAATTCTTCATTAGAGGCATGCCCATTTCATCAAATAGAAGAAACTTTGTTCTAAAGATCAATTTTTTTAGAGTAAAAAATTTTCTAATAGAAGAAATAAAATCACTATTCTGTTACTGTGTTTTTTCGGCTCTCTAAAGCAAAGCAGAAAAATTTCTGTGCGTGGGCAAAGGACGCCAGTAGAGCATTCGATAGAGTGGATAGAGAAATAAATCTTAAAAAGATGATTGAAAAATTCGATCCTGAGATGTCGAATCAACCACAATTCTGCAGAACAAAAATGTGGTGGTCCACTATCGCCAAAACTCTTCTCAATTTACATAGAGGATCTAATCAGTGAAATCGTGGAAACTGATCTTTTCGTAGTCATAGACAAAAACAAAATTTTTCCTATTCAAAAAAGTGAGTCAAAAAAAAAAAGAAAATTAACACTAGTCTATTAGAACTTTCTATTCTATAAGAAAAAAATACTTCATTCTTTTAGAGACTTCACTTTTTTTGGTAAAAAATTAGCCAACTTTTCATAGAAGTCGTTCTTTGTCAAGTCGGCAAAAAAGAGCAGAAAAAATAGCCAGCCCTAGCCTAAATTTTAAAATAATCATTATTTAATTGAATCATTTCTGGTCAACGGGTCTTACCTGACGTAAGACAAGTGCCTGTGCTACTTGCTGCTTCGTTCAAGTTACACAAGGCCTTGTCGTTGTGCTGCGGACTCAAACAGTCTATCGGATCGATCATTATCATGGCCAATTGTGTCAATTGAAACTGTTCAGCGCTTTTTTTTAAAGCCCTAATTCACTAAATAATGATTATTTTAAAATTATTCGACTATAAAACCAGGCATAAAATTTAGCTAGCTAGTTTAAAAATAAAATATTGATTTTTGCCACTTATTTTATACTTTATTGAGAATGTCCTTTCACAAATACTTGAAGCTAACATGAAACACTTAATTAAACAAAAAATTCGTTTATGCTCTCTTAAGCCCGATGAACAAATCGATGCAAGAGGATTTTGTGAGCGCGCGCGCACACACAAACGGCCAACGGCGATCGATAGTTATTAATTAGAAATGAAAACAGTGGGACTTAATCCATAATTATGTGGATTGATCAAACAAAGCCAAAGAGAGAGAGAGACAGACAGAAAGAGGAAAAAATCAATAATTGAATGATGAACACGAACACGCGCTCAATTTTAACATGCAAATAAGATGACATAGAAGAGGAAATGAAATAGAAAAAAATGTTCTGTGGAAATTTTTAATACGACAAAAAAATCGATAATTGTCCATGTGACAAGGCCAGCAGGATTTTATTTAGTCTTGATAAAGACAGATGTCAAATGAAAAATCGATACTATCAATTGTGATTTAATAAAAAAAATATGTCCACTCATAAATATTGATTTTTATGACTGCTAATCCGCATCTGTCCATGCCAAACTGATAAGCCCTGCGTTGAAAATTGATATATGACTAAAATAAAATATAGTATTTCCTCGGTGGAAAGCACTCGAGAGAAATACTAGTCTTATCTTAATCTGAGTGCATTCTCTTATCTGAATATCGATATTTGCAAATTAAATTGGCTCTGCGAATTCATTTTGAGAATTTTTTTGTTTTTGCTAGGCAAATTTTTCAAGTAATATAGGTGAATTAAGAAAATTAATTTTGATAATAAATTGAACCCAGAAGCAAACAAAATCCTACAACGCGGCGGCTTCAATTTAGCAAATAAAATAACACTAATCATTATTTTTAATTTTTTTAATTTAATAACGCTAAGTGCTTAATTTAGAACTAAAAACGAAATTTGCTAATCGCTTTATGTACTTAAGAGCATGTTTTCATATTAATTTCGAAGCATATGCTTGTGCTTAGTGCCAAATTTAGAAAGTTTTCCATATTCTTCTCATTATAAGCACTAAAGCTTTTTGACGACAACTCTTCATACTGAACACAAATGAGATTATTTAATTGACGAAAAAAAGCCTTTAAGCCTCTGATCGTCAAGTCGATTTTAGTTCTGTCAAATGCTTTGTGTGCTGCGGCAGGGCCAAAAATTTCAATCTATTTCCTCACCAAGAATAATGTAATTTTGAATGTATTAATTAAAAATATTACTCCTGTCTTACAGATTTCCCATTAACAGCTTCAAATAATTTTATTTTTATATTTTTATTATTTTTTATCTACAACTCTCTCTCGAATGTTTACTCGAATTTTATTTTTCTAGCGCTCAAAAGTCAATTAACTATATTCTATTTATCATGAGGCTTAAAAGAAGGACTAAGTTCCATTCTGAGAAGCCTTGGGGAGAAATCTTTTTTAAACTATTCTTTTTAATTAAAAAAAATAAAAAATTACAGATTTCCCATTAAAATTAAATCTAAACCAAACCAAAAAGAATAGAAAAAATTTATTATTTTATAATCAAAAATGTCACCAGTATTTTTTTGATGAATTCTAGAATTTTCAATCATCGTTCTCCATCTTTATGCCAATTATCTATTAATATTTTATATCAACACCAAACACCTCTTGGGTGATGAAAAAAAGAAAAAAAAAGAAGACTGTGAAAACAAAAAATTTAAGGACAGTTTAAGTGTCGGTAAAGCATTGAGTTGAATCCTTTAAAACTAACTTTTTTGGCATTAAGTCTAAAGACCGTAGTAAAGCTAAAAAACAATTTTTGACTCCAATCTTTTCCAATTTATGTCTTTTCAACTTTAATTTTTTTTAGCTTATTTTCTCTATTTTGATTCTTTTTTTTTTTTTTTTATCTAATTTTATTTTTAATTTAATTTTTTATTTTATTTTTAATTTATTCTGAAGGAGCTTTAGCTCGGTACAGAAAACAAATAAAATAAAAATAAATAATTAACTTGCTAATCAGATCTTCAGTCTCTAAAGAAAAAAATGAATAGGTTTTATTTGATTATTTAAATATGTATGTCATGCAAAAATGAGGATTTAAACGAAGGCTCTTTTGCCACTCGTAAGAATCCTGATAACAAAAAAAATCTAAAAAAAAAAAAAAGCTCTATTAATATTCAACCAAATTATCGATTATTCATCTTTTATAAAATTTTCTAGAAAAAAATCAGCTAACAAAACAAAGAGAATTTTTGATATAAATTAGAGAAAAAAAATCAGCAAATGAATAAAAATAAATGTCAATCTTATTTGAAATTCATTTGATCTAAATAATAGCTAATATTTAAAATCAAAATTTTCCATCTTACTCAAACAATAAAATCCGATGGAAAAAATGAGCAAAAATTATCTTAAGATCTTTAAAAAAAACTTCTAGATTAGAACAAAAAGCAATAAAAAAGCCAAATAGAACAGAATCGATAATCTTTCAGGACTTAGATTATGTCAAATTCATTTTGCATAAAGAGAACTATTTCTAATTAAATAAAAACTGATTTAATTTTTAAAATGATCTCTGACAATTCCTAAATTCCACTCAGCTCGATCAATCAACACATCGAACTTTTTGGTTTATTAAGCAAACAATTTCCTAAATCCTTAAACAAAATAGCAAAAAAAATAAAGCCATGTTTTTATGATACTTAAACAGAATATTAAAATTAGTCTTTGATTTCTGCTAGCATTTAGAAAAAAATGGCATAGACAAATGAACAACTTGACAATTCAAAAGTAAAAAAATGATTTATTAGAACTAAAAGCGTCAGAGTTTTACTCTGAGTGCAAATGAAAATTTTCTATTTTATCTTAGATCAAATCCAAAAGCAGAAAACAAAAAATGTATCACCGTTGGTAACTAGGTTTCCTTACGCTTTGACGCTATTTACTGAAAATGGAGTGCAAATAGAATAAAACTCCAAAATCCGTTCTCGATCACCGACAACAGAGTGGCAAAAATCAAAATTAAATAACTATTGCTATCTAAATAAATTTGTTTGAAAATTTCTCATTTTTTCTAAGGGAGGACGGCAGCCTTTTTTTCTCACATATCAACTCATAGGGTACACAATGATGAAAATGAAATAGATCTAGATTTTGCAATTGCTACCGAAATTGAATCATTTCAGATTGATGAAATAAGTTAAGCTTACCTTTTTGTGTCTGGGCTGGTAATTGGTTCATTTTGGTGCAATGTATGACAATTATACACTAACAACAACACCAGGGATACAAGAACGATTTGACACGAAATGTGTGAATACTAACCAAGGTCACAACACGATCACGACGGTTAATACAAAGAAATGATCTTTAGTATTTTCTGCGCGTCACTAGCTCTGTTTTTACAATACCAAACAAATAATATCTAAATGCATAAAGACTTTAAATGGAAGCCTGTTTTAATCTAATTGATTTCAAAATAGCTTCACGATCAATTTAGCAATTTTTCAGCTTCAAGCAAATTATAAAGACAAAACTGTGGCTAAGCTATGAAAAGAATATTCAGCCCGTTCCAGGATAATAAGCCTAGACGCTTTCGCAACATGAAAAAGGTCCGATTAAGAGCTGATGAAAACAATCAGCCAAATCAAAGAACATGTCAAAATTGCAACAAAAAACAAAAACAAATCCTCATTGAAATAACTTGAAATTCAGACGGAATACTTAAATCAAATTGTATTTTCTGGAAATAAAAATTTTCATTTATTTTCCTCATAGCTTTTATTGATTGCTTGAATATACAAAATTATTAGGAGAAAAATTTTAACAAAAATTTCAAGTCTTTTATTATTTGAAATTAAAAAAAGAGAACCGCTTGGCTCATTTGGCATACTTCAATCAGATTCTACTCGGAGTCTGAGAATTTCACCTGCCAATTTTAGAGCAAAAGATAAGCAACTGATTTGACTATCTAATTACAGACTCTAGCTTTCCGAGCATACCAAATTGGCCCTTTAAAATTTACTTCCTTGCACTAAATTTCGTCACGAAATGCAACCCACTAAGATAGAACGAGAAATGATTTTTCTAAATCAGTATTTGCTTTGTAGTTTTAAATGAAATCATTTTTGTTTTTTTGCATTAGGGTTAAGCTCAAATTTTTCAACAATTTTCCATAACCTATCGATGGAGAATAATCATAATTAAAGACTAATATTTCAAATTATGATTATTTATGTCGCATGCAACAAGAGCATTGACAGCAAATAACCAAATAATTATTTTTTTTCTTCCGCTCATTTTTTAGGAGTTATCGATCGAATTTTTTGATTTAGAGTGAAAATTTTCTATCTAATAATAAGAAATATTTACTGCCTTTGTCTGTGCCAGGGTGTGCACAAAAGATTTGTGATGAATGAAAAAATAGCTGAATTATTAAGTTGTAGAGTAAGGAAGCATAACAAAAAAAATATTGTCAAATTATAATTTTCTTGAATGAATGGGCTGAAAGAAAAATTAAATTGATTGAAATATTGAGATCCAGAATCGATAATTACTCAATTAGTTGTTTCTCTCCTGAGTGCGTATTAGACTGCTTGGGGATCTAACTTTTTTATGTGTAAAAAAATTTTTGCATATTTTCTGACATAAATAATTTGAAAAATTAAATTTAAAATTTGAAAATTTTTAATCCAAAAACATCCTAACTTTATTAAATCAGAAATTTACTAATAAGAGGGCTGAAAAGAGGGATTAAACCGCTTGAAACTGCCCTGGAGTCCAACTCCAAAAAAAAATCATAGATGTCAAAGTTGAAATTGTTCCACTTGAGCGAATACAAAATGGATCATACTTTTGTTTACCTAAACAAAACCGAAAATAAAAATAATAAGCGAAAATTTTGTTTCAAGCTATTTATTTATTCTATTGAAAATCGATTTTAATACAATTTTTTTAATTTTTCTTAAAAATAGTTTTAGTCGGAAGTTGACAAAAAAAAAATACTTTTTATATTTTACGCAAACTAAAATCAATCAAAAATTCTCTTTTATAAAAAGAAAAGGCAAACTATTTGTGCAGTCAACATCAAATCTTTTAAATAATTGAATCGAAAAATGAACAAAAAATATATCTTTTTTAAAAAAATATCGATTTTCAGACCTCTTATAAATTTAAAATTACTTTTTAATCCTACGCTTGAACCCAATCTACTTAAATAAAATCAAATTTATCTGAATTGATTATGTGATATTTATAAGAGCTACAATATCAGAGCTGGGCATCGAAAGAACTATGAGAAAACGAATGGAATGAAAATAAAAATCGGAAACAGTCAAATCCCAATTGAATCCAATCCGACATTCCTTGGTTAAAAATTAGATCCTAAGATTGACTACAAAGAACATCTAAAGATAATCAACTCAAAACAAATCTCCAAAATTAATCTAATCAGGAAGGCTAAGAGCTTTAAGTGGGGATCCTCAATAAAAATCAATAGAATGCTTTATATGTCTCTCATAAGATCACTTTTCGACTACTGCTTTATAATACTTCAATCGGGTACCCAGAAGATTAAATCCGAAATTCAAAAAATGCAAAATCGGATTTTGAAAATCATCAAATATTTCCCGCTAAAGACAAGTATCAAAACAATTCATAAAGAATTAAAAGTCGATCTGGTCGATGACAGAGTAAACAAGCTATTTTTGAAATTTGTTGCTACAAAGCAGAACCATGAATTAATAGCTGAGGAAATAAAGGACTATCTGGTTCATTTAAGCACTAACAGAAACAACTCAAAATACAAAACTCCATTCGATACTATACCTTACCTGCCAAGTACATAGCTGAATCTACTTAACAATTTAAATACAAATTATAAAAAAAAAAAACATTCCTAATTTTTTTTTTTTTTTTATAATCTAAATTTTGTAAAATTAAAATTGCTAACAAGAGGGCTGAAAAGAAGGCTATGCCATTCGGAGCTGCCCTGGAAATTCCCCTTTCCTAAATTATCTTTTAAATAAATAAAAATATAAAAGAGCTACAATAAAAAAAGTAGAAAAACATGAATTTCTCCAAAAAAATTTTTTTTACAATTTTCTTAATTTAAAATCGAATTAGATCCAAAAACTAATGATAAATTAAAAACACCAATTATTGTGAATTTTTTGAATGTTCTAGATTAAAACTGAGAGCTCTATTAGAAGCAATTTTCCATTTGAGTGATTTTAAAATTGTTAGAATCGCATGCAAACATTAAATAGAGACGATTATTTGGATTCATAGATTTAATTAAGTACTCAAGCCTAAACTTAATAATTAGTTTTTGCCTTCTATTCCACCTCGACTAAAACCGATTTGTGTTTATTATTTTTTTAATTGTTGATGCTGATAATGAGTTTGTGCAGAAATCTAGTCTAGAAACTGAGAATCAAAAATAAATTTAGGACTGGTTGAGAAAATTAATTCGAAAAAAAAACTCTATTCAGTAAAAGCGTTGAAATTATTTGATAAAAATCAATGGATGTCTTAAATGAGATTTTTCTAATTAAAAATATGAAAAGTTTTTTAAAATAATTATAGAGGTTCGAACATTTCCAAATCAATAAAAGATATTCAAGCTTATTTTGTAAATGCACCAAAGCTTCATGCTAAACATACAAAGAAAACAACCGCTGATGAATGAGTTGGGCCACCGTGCCACCATTTTGGTTAGATTTTTAATGGAAAATAAAGATTAAATAAAATTCAGATTTATTAAAAAAAAAACTATTCATTCAAAATATGAAAAAAATTTTTGAATAAAATCTAATTCAAATGGCGTAACTCTGAACATTTAGATTTGATGAAATCTGAAAGCCGGTTGAAAAAATTAAGAGAATTTTTATCTTTCTTTTCCAATTTCAAATGCAGAACAGTCTTTTTTGTTATAAGGAGGATTAAAAAATATTTGAGAAATTCAGTGAGCCAAGAGCGACTAAATTCTATGCATTAAATTAATTTAATGCATAGAATCAGAGGAAGCCGATCTTTTGACAAAATTTTACTAAAATACTAAAATTTTTTTAAAAATATATATCCGTTTAAAATGAATTAGTAATAAGTGAATTGTATATTTTTGTTAATAAAATAATTGTTATAATTTTTTAATCCATTAAAACCCTCCTGTTATCCTCTTCAACACCATCTTAAGCACTTGGAAAAAATGCTCGCTCCACCATTTAGAAAATTCTGGTAACGACACTGAATGTGTCAATAATGTTCTAAGAGATTTAAAGTATGCTTTAATGAACTCAAAACTGAACAGATATGTAAAAGACAGCCTTACAGTCTAAGCTAGGTCACCTTTTCAAATAATGGTACCGCCTCAAAAATCCGATAAGCTTAGCAAAGAAAAGGAGGGGATCACAAAAAGTTCGAATTCTCTTAAGTGCCAAAAGTATGTTTCTAAGGTGCACTTGGCTTTCTTGTTTTTTCAATGATCTACCATTTTTGCTCGTACAAAAAAGTTGACCATTTAGATATGTAAGTACTTGGATACATTGTTAAAAAGTTGTATTCAACAAGTTTTGCTACTAAAATGACCTATGTTTCTGACAAAAATAATTTGAATAGAAAAGATATTCATGATGTTAAGATTCAAATGGCCGAATCCAACTGTTTAGATACATTAAAAAATCTATTACAAACAAAAACAATCTAATTGTTAGTCTAATGAAGGACTATGTTGATGTTTTTGTTGGAATCTCAAGAGCTCCAGAAGAGAAGTCAACACTTTCTTTAATTCCAAGCGAAATATTCTTTTAATAAAACAAAAAGACGGAGATTATGCTTTTGTTATCAAAGTTAAAAAATATTTAACTTGATAACTATTATTATAAGTTAAATATTAATAATAGTTACTAAAAAAGAAGTCAAAATTGCATTAAACATTTCAGACCAGGCTCTAAAAACTCTAATTATTTTCCTTTGAAAATCGAATAATTAAAATTCTAATAGTGGAAGGAGTTTGCTAATTAAATTCTTCTAAAATTTAAAAATAAAATATTAAAAAATAAAGTAAATCATGCTCTTAATCCTTTTAATAATTCAAAACTTGCTTGCAGTATTTATTTAGTTGTTAATAAGAATCCATTAAGTATGAAAATAATTTTTTATTTGATAAACTCTGTAAGAGTACAGTTTTTAAAGCATTAATTTTGCTTTATTTTAATTATTGCTCAACACTTGTTTTATTTTTTCACAAAAGATAGTAATTAAAAAAATTGAGTCAAAAACAAATAATAGGGAAAAAAAATTCCGATTTTAAGCTAAACTTATCATTTTCTTCTTGATTAACAAATCAATAGTGAAGCTTAATTTGTGCATTCAAAATTCAATAATATCAAAATCATATTTAGAGTTAAACAGAAATAAAAAATTCATAGGTATTGTGAATTATAATTCAAAAATTCAAATATAAATTCTAAATTCTAAATTCTAAATTTTAAATAAAAATATGGGTTTTGTACTACAGATTTTTCTGTAAGTTTTAAAAGGTAAAACAAACTATGTTTCAATAAACAGTTTAAAAATAATTTCAAGAAATATCTGTCAACAAATTGATTATTTTTAATCAATAGTGATAAAAAATAAATAAATCTCAAAATATTAACATTATATTTGATAATTAATATTTCCCTGTTAGTTAAAATTAATTTTTATTTGTTTAATCATTAAAGCTTAATTTTATTTTTATAAATTAGTAAAAACGAATCTTAATTTTGTAATATTCGGAAGATTTGTATTTGGAAGATTTGTAATCCCAAATTTATACTTAAACTAAAATTGAATTGTTAAATATTTATTTATTTTTTTATTACTAACAATTTATAACTTTATTTTTTCAAAAAAAACATTTTAATTCTTAAAGTTAATTTAAATAAATGAACTTTTAATTCGTCTTTTATTTACAGAGGTATGTTTGCCTTGTAATTTAAAACTTAAAATTCTGAGAACGCTTTTTTAAAAGAATTAATGAACAATTTGTGAATTTGATTATGATTTTAAAGCAGACTTTGATTGCTGGATAAGCAGAACTCAGAAAAATCGACTGTAATTTGTGCCTGACAACCCATTCAATGTTATCAGCCAGCACAGTTTACATTACTCCTCTTTGCACTTAATCATTTTTTTCTATGTTTGAATGATTGCTTTTTTGCCTGATTAATTTGGTTTCCAGAAAAAGTCAAAATGGCAGTTAAGACCTACAAGTTTTAATCTTTTCAAAACATTCCAGCAATAAAGCATTTTTTTTTCCAATCGCTCCAGCTCGACTAATTATGTTATCTACACATGATTTGTCTGAAAAAAAAAATTTGATTTAAAAAACTACATTTTGAATTTTATTTATTTTTAATCAATTACATGATAAATATTTTTAAGATCTAGAATCCGAAATTTTAGATATAAATAATACAATTTGTTTAAACAGGCATTGGCTGACAAAATAGATTGTATTTTGGAAGAAACAAATTTATCCTAAAACTAATACAAATAAAATACTTAAGTATTAAAACTAGTTGAATTTGTATTAACCCTTCTAGATAATAAATAGTTGCTTATTATTATTCAAATGAAAATCAATCAATAAAAAAAAGTAATTTTTCAATAATCAAAATTTTAGAAAAAATCAATTCACTCAATTATTAATAGAAATTGTTTTTTTTTATTTCATTGATAAGAAAATTTTTTCAGAAAACTTTATTAATTTTCTAATTGGAACAACAAACGCTGTTATCTTGTTATTTCATGTTTAATAATTTTAAACCCCATGCAAATTAACAAATAATTAAATTTTGCATTAGAGTTTTTATTAATACAACAAGTAAATAAATAATTTTGATCTTGTAGGTTTAATTCCTACTCAAGAGTAAATCTCACATATATTCATCTAAACTAAATACTCTATAAAAAAATATAAGTCTTTAGCTTTTAAAAATTTCAACAAAAAATTTCTTTACATTTTCGCGGGACAAAGAAAATTGAATCGCTTCAGATCAACACATGCTTTTAAATAAATGCAAAAAAATTAAAAAAAAATAGTAAAAAAAAAGTTAATGAACTCATGATTGCAGTTTTTGCACTTAAATCTTTCAACAAAATTTGCAATTTAATTTATTAAATCTAGTACTGTTTGCAAAAAATGTGCGCCCAAAATTAATATTTTTTTTGAATTTTAGAGTTGAATTAAACTGTTTTGAACAAAAATGGTTAAGGGAAAACGATGGAAGAAAGGCCAGAGCAGTAGCTCTAATCCTGAAACTAAAAAATACAGAGACATTGCCAAAAATAATCGAAGTTTTTTCAATTTCGGACAAAGTTCGACAAATCCAAGTCAGCTGACTGAAAAAGCTCTGGCTCAGCTAGACTCAATGTCAATGAAGAATGACAACTTTGATAACAAAAGCATTATCTCCGATGCAGACTCTGCCGATACGTTCAGATCGTGGGCTTCCAACTGGTCCGACTGCACCAATGCAACATTTAATCGTGTGCATCGCTATTGGCGTTCCAATTCAGCATTGCATAAAGAAATTCTTGCGGTACTAGCCGCCGTCACCGAAGTAATAAAGGAAAACGACGGAAAAGAGAGTGAAACCGAGTATCTCGCTGCACTGGTAAGTTGATGCCAAGTTAGTAAAAAATAGTATAATAATTTAATGATTTTTAAAGATGACTGGAATGGAGTCTGTGGACGAAAATGAAGATTCAACTGCCGCTTTTTTGTATCTAATAGCCCTATCTATTAAAAAGTCAGTTAACTTGAAAAAATTAAAAGATTTAAAAAAAATTTTATTTATTTTTTTTTCCTTTCAAGAGTTCCAGAAAATGTTCTTAGAGCAAAATATGACGACTTAATGAATTCATTTGTGAATAAGCTTGACAAATATGGCACTCATGCTAACAACGTTACTTTAATAAAATCAGTAAATTAAATAAAAATTTCATTTAATTGTTAAATATTTAATTTATTTTCTTTTATCTATTTTAGTGTTTGATGTGTTTGTGCTGGTTGCTTAAGAGTCAAGATCAAAGTATATGGGAAAATGATAAAACGGTGAAATGTTATCTTCAAATCTTGAGTTTTGTCACCCATGATAAGCCCAAGGTTAGAAAATGTGGCCAAGAAGCGGTTCGTTTGATTATGAACAGTTTTAGTTCAACTCAATCAAGAAATATTTACAAATCTATTGGATCTGTGACCACTGAATACTGCCTAACTGTTATAAACACTGCAAATGAAGAATCCGAGGCAGCCAAAGCGAACAAGACGACTAAAAAATCCGATGCCAGTCAAGCTGTTCTGCATATACTTAGCCTTTTTAAATACACAATTCATCATTTTGATCTGAAACAACTTAAATCCATAGGCGAATGTCTATTCGGACTTATGATATGCAAAGATTTGGTAATTTAATCAAAAAATTATTTTTCTCTAGAATTTATTTAAATTTTCGTTTTTTCTAAAGATGATTATTTCAAATTGTTATCAAATATTCTATCAATTGTTTACAAGTCAAGTTAATTCTTTGAATTTTGACCTAAATGCTCAAATGATAAATGTAGAATTTTTTTTTTTAAACTACAAAAAAATTTTATTAATTTTATTATTTATTTATCAAAAAGGCGTTTTATGACTTTGAACCAAGTGAAAATGATCCACAGCAAATAATAGGCTGGCTGGCAGTAATGGAAACTGCCATTAAGTCGCTTAATCGCTTGAATAAGGCTCTTTGCTTGACCCATTTGCCACGAATATTCCAAACTTTTATGTCTATATTAAGCTCTTCCCATGACAAAAAAGTTCATGTGGTTGTCACCAACTGTCTATGCAGCATACTAGAACAATCTGTTCAAACCAATATTGAATTGTTTGTCGACGATATGCACAAACAAAACGACGTGGCCAAGTCTTTGTTGCACAAAATATTTTCCCACATTGAATCTGGTCTAAGCTACCAATATCATATGAGTTGGATTTTTGTGATGAAAATTTTGGCCAGCGCATTCACATGTTTCAAGAATAGAGAAACATTTCCGATAGTAGAAAAATGCCTCAGTTCCTTGGCTAACTTAAGAGAAAGCGAACAATTTGACTTTAAAAAAGAAGCGGATATTGCCATTGGAAAAGCTGTGCAAACTTATGGACCTAAATTAGTCATCGATTCAATTGACTTGAAGATAACTGGCGAAGAGTAATGAAAATTTGTTTTACGAAGTTTTTTCTTGCTAAACTATTTTCACCTAGAACCAGCTTTGAATATCCACGAAGTTGGATGCTTCCATTGCTCAAAGACTACATAGAGCGTACTGAGATTTCGTTTTTTACCACGGATATACTTCCTTTGGCCAACAAGATAAGAGTCCGATGTGAATCAGCCAAAAAGAACAACAAGATGATGGAAGCGAAAATATTTGACACACTGCACAACCAACTATGGGCTCTGCTTCCCGGTTTTTGTGATTTTGCTCTTGATTTCGACACCTCTTTTAAAAATATTGCCAAGACTTTGGGAGAAGTGCTGGAAAAACATGTGGACTTGAGAAGATATGTTTTGCAAGCGCTTCGAATTGCCATAATCAGGAATACTGAGCCAAATAAATCTTTAATGGGAAAATATGCCAAAAATTACTTACCAATTATGTTCAATATTTATACCACTGAGATTCGTTTGGACAAAGATCCCTCAAGACAGTCTCTAATAGACACCATCAAATTTTATCTAAAAATAACAGACAATGAGCTCACCAATAGCTATTTGATTCAGGCAATTAAAAATTACCACATTCAATCCAAAAACCATGAGGAATCCATTAAAAGCAAAGACTTGAACAATAATAAGCCAGAGTCAGAGCCAAAGTCTAAAGTTGTTTTTGACTTTAAAGCTGTTAACAAGAAGTCTGTTGAGAGTCTTCGAGCTGAGCCTTTTTTGTTTGCCAAGCATAGTTTTTTGGACCTAATTGCCGTATTGGCAAAATATTCCAATTCTCAGAACGTTCAAACTATTTTTGAAATGTGCATTCAAGCTATTGGTGACAAACAAATAGACAAGACAACGCAGAAAAAATTCTATAAAATTCTGGATTCGTTGTTGACCAGTGGCAAATTTTCGAGTGATAAACAAAATGAAGATGTGCTCAAGTTTGTTCAGAATGAATTTGAGATGTTTGGCAAAATTTTTGTTAGATCGCTGGGTGATTGTAATTCAGCGGCCAAAGTACCGCGATTAAAGTGTATGATTCACCTGCTTGATTATGTTCAAAGGCCTGAGGAAAAAATGTTTTTAAAACAAATTTTACCTGAGATTATTTTGTCCATTAGAGAAATAAATCACAAGTCAAGAGAAGCGGCGTTTCACTTACTGAATTCTATGCTCAAATTGTGGCAAAAGCTGGGTCTCCAATCTCAACCGCCAATAACGGAAACCGGTAATTTAAACTCTTGGAAAATTTCAATATTTTTTTAACTGATTAAATTTCAGATTCTCTGAATGAGTTTTTCCATTTGGTCATGGTCGGTTTAGCTGGATCAACTAATATGATATCATGTACTTGCTTCGCTTTGTCGTCGTTATCATTTGAATTTAGAGGTATTCTTTTTTTTTCAATTGATAACAAATAATTTCTTAAAATTATTAGATAAACTTAAAATATAATAAAAAATTTGTATAAAAAGAAGAAATAGAAGCTTAAAATGAAGCAGATACCACTGTCCTTTTCATTCATTTAGTAACGCTTTAAGGCCATTCATTCTTCTACCATTGAATTTAGAAGTTTTTCCCAAATCCATTAATAAATTTAAAAAAATTGTGATTCAAACCATTTGGGTTTAATTGAGTTCTGTAAGATAAACACGGAAAATTCCGAATATTTGAAAATCCTGTATAAAGATTTTATTTTTTTTAAATTTGATTTTACAATTAAAGGACATCAAAAGTTTATCGGGAAAAATTAAAATTAAAATTTTTGTTTAATTTTTTTTGAAATTATTTATATTAAGATTGCCTTGACTGGGTTTAAATTTAATATAAATTTTGATGTTATGGGATTAAATTTTCCATTTAAACTCTTAAATTACTGGTAAATTGTTAATTAAGATAATAAATAGAATTGGTTCCATATTTGTGATTTAAACAATTATCCGACCCCTTTCAATCGCAAATGGCATTATGATTTTCTGTAAATTAATTTTTCAAAAATCAATTAATTTAAAAAAAAAACGTCAATAAATAAGTCGTCAATTAAAAAAACAAAAGTCCATTAATTTTTATTTTATCAATTAAAATTTTATTTATCAATAAAAAAAGTTTAATCAGATTAAAAAAACAGCATTTATTAGAGAAAAATTTAACAAAAAATTAATTGAGCATTAAAGCACTTGGTCTATTATTTTTTTATTTATTTGTGGTTTATTTTTTTTGGTCATCCGACAGGTCTTGTTTTTCTTAAAGGAACGTCTATAGCTTGGTCTGGATAATCCTCAAACTCGATTATATCTGGAACTAGGTTCATTTTAGATTTTTTTTAGATTTTTGAGTGTTGAAAAAAAAGGTTTTAATATAATTCAAAATGAGATTAAAAGTTCCATGTAAATTTTATTTACATTAATATTATTTTTATTGATTCCATAATATAATTAATTGACAATAATTTATTAAATTGACATAAGAATATTCTATTGACAAATCTTCAATTTTATGTATTTCTTTTATTTAAAATTGACTCTTGTTTAATTAATTGATTTTTGAACTATTTTATTGATTTTTGTTTTTTTAATGGACATTCAAATTATCAATTGATTTTTATTTATTTTAATTGACGTTTTGAATAAAATATTAATTGATTTTTGTAAAATTAATTGACAGAAAAACATAGAGCCATCGCAAATATAGAAAAAATAGAACAGAAATGAAAAATTTTATTAATTTAATTTTTTTCCAAGAGCTAAAAATCGGTTCTGTAAATTGTATCAGCTGATAACTCAATGTATAACCTAAATCTATCCGCAATGTAATTGTCTTAATGCAAAGTTTTTTGAGTTTTATTTTTTTTAAATTCACAATACTCAATTATACAATTAAAAGAATAATCGAATAATTTTGATAATTTAAGGATTTTATTCATTAAATTATTTTTTTGTTGATTAATAATCATCATTGGTTTTAAAAAATTCTTAAAATTTTAGAAATATTCAAGTATTTTTTAACATTCTTTAATTTTTCTCATTAGAATAGTTAAATTTAAAAATTTTTTCAAGAATAAAAAGTTTAAGAGTCTTACTCAGAGGGACATTTACGAGTAGAATTAATTATTCAAAATAAATAATTCAGAAAAATTATTTAAAAACATTTTTAGGTATATAATGGTCAGTTTTTGAGATTTGAAGATAGAATTTGTTTTGAAAGTGCTTTAAGTAAAAAAATATCTAGAATTAAAAAGTGAATTTAAAAATTAATTATTTCAAGTTATTTTGACCATAATCCTTAATAAAAAAAATTCAAAAATTCTTAAAGAGCTTTTATTAATTCTCAAAAATTTTTAACCGTGAAAAAACAAAATTACAGTGACACAAAAAATTTGAATAAATTATGAGTTTAGTTTTTTTAAAATATTTATTTTAGAAAATATATCTGGAAGCTTGATAAAAGACTTAATTGATACATCATGCTTATTGGTACGCTCGGAGAACAAGGAAACAGTTTTAGCTAGTCTAAATTTATTAAAAATAATGTGCTCAGCATTTCAAGCTCCAACTCTTGGTCAATATTTGGATCAAATATGCGATTCAATTCATCATTTGCATGAAAAACGTGCTGTCATACAATCTGATAACAAACAGTCACTAAATCAATTCTCTGGAACAGCTCCTATCAACAAATCCCAACGCATCAAAACTTTGGTAAAATTAACTCTAAAAAAATTGATGAAAAAATTCAGCTACGAAATTCTGCATGAGAAAATATTCAAAAATGAGAATAGAACAAAGCAAAGTGACATGGATATGGATGAAAAGACGCGAATGGTACACTTGACCGGCGCTTTAAGACAGGGACTTGAAAATCTTTTGGCCAACTTGAAAAAAACAATTGAAAAAGAAAGGAAAAAGAGGTTGGAAGACGAGAAAGCTTCGAAAAAAGGTGCAAAATCTGCTCAACTTGATTTGGTTTCTATCTACACGACCAATACACATAAGACCATGGGCACAAATATAAATGAAATTGAAGATTTGCTCAAAGAATCGGACTCGGAAGATGAGGAAAAGATGGAAGATGGTAAATCTGTAAAATCAGCTAGAACAAACAAAACCAGCAAGTCAGTAAAACTAGCTGAGAAAAAATCTCGAACTAAAGAGGGCAAAAACGCGATGGCATGGCTTCAGGAGAACGATAATGATGATCCACTTGATTTATTGGACCCGATGGCGATCAAACGGGTGTTGTCTACAAAACCTTTGACTAAACAAGAAATTGAAAAAAAGAAAGAACGAGAATCCAAGTCTAAAAACCGGGGATTTAAAATGAGCAATGATGGAAAATTAATAATTGATGATTCAGATGAAGATGATTCGGATATTGATAACCAAAAAATTAAATTAAAAAAAAATAAGCAGCCTAACGAATTGGAAGAAATGATGGATACTTTATCTCTAAGCAAAAAATCAGTTGCTTTAAGTAAAAAATCTAATAAAAAACGAATGATTGGCGATGAAGGTGATTCGGATGTGGAAGACGAAAGATCGAAATTTTCTTATAAATCTGGAGGTAAAGGTATTCATCGTAAAACTGACAAATCAATCAAAATTCCTGATCACGGATCTGAATATAAAGCTAGAGTAAGAAAATTGCTCAAAAATTTTCATTTCTTTAAATTTTTTAATTTTAGAAAGCTGGAGGAGATGTCAAGCTCAAAAATAAACCTGATCCATTTGCTTATATTCCGTTTAACCCTGCTAAGTTGAACCGAAGAAACAAAGCAAAATTACAGGGTGAATTTAAAGGTGTTATTCGTGCTGTTCAAAAGGGTGCTAAAAAAGGATCGAAAAAATTTAAAAAGAGCTAAATATTTTGTTCATTTTAATAAAAAAATAAAAATATCATAAATCTTTTTTTTTATTTTAATTTTCCTAAATTCTAATTTATTTTTGGTTTGAAAAAGACGGTCGAAAAATTTAAAAAATTTAAATTTTAGCAAAAAAATGCCGAAACTCGGGATCGAACCAAGGACCTTTAGATCTTCAGTCTAACGCTCTCCCAACTGAGCTATTTCGGCACTGTCTTTATCTTGAAAAATTCAAATCACTTTTTTAAAAAAATTAAGGATTTCTAAAAATTTGTCACTAACTGATGTTTTTTTATTATCAATCATTTTCTATTTCGATAAATATAAAAACAAAAATTTAAATTTATGCAACAGCTATTGAGATAGTGAATTTTTTTCTTAATAGTAATTGCAAAAAATATACAAAATGATAAAAAGAACTAAAAAGAATAAAAAAATATTAAATAACTTTTTTTCTAAAAGTTTAATCTCTGTATTTTTTAAAAGTTTAAAATTAGTTCTTTGAATGCAGCATAGTGACAACATTATGTATTATGTGACCAGTGGTCACGATATCACTTAAAATATGTGATCAGAAGTGTACTAATAATGTGACCAAGAAATAATAATATTGAAAAAAAGGGTTATTACTTATTTTTTTATTTACACCAAACAATAGCTCCTCCTGAAAAAAAAGAGAACCGAAATTTAATGCATGACCAGTTAATTATAAATCTAATGTTAAAAAATAATTAATGTTTTGGGACATTTTACAGTCCTCGTTTTAGGGATGAGGAAACCGGTTCTATTTAGGAACGGCTCTTTAATATCTAGGCCATAAATTTAGAATAAAATACCCCAAATTTAAAATTTTTTACCCCAATTTTTTAATAAAATACCCCTTTTAATTAAGTAAACCATAAAAAATTAAGATTTACACCTAATTAAATAAGATGTTACTTTTTCTTTTATTTTGACACTAAATCAATTAAAACTACACCTAATTAATTAAAACGAACTCTAGTTTATTAAAATGAAACCTAAATTTTTTGACACTTTTTTAATAAATATTTAAAAAATATTCCTATATAAGAAATTCAGCTTGCTAAAATGTGTATTGATTATTATTAAATGTCTAGTTCTGCGAGTATTTTAGAAAATAATTTCAACGACACCTTAAATGACGCTGAAGAATTGCCGAAAATAAAAAGAAGCGTATCTAAAGCGTACGATTTCCTTGAAGATTGTGAATCTTTAATGGAATTTAAAAAATTGGTCAAAAATTTACATTTTGACAATGTAGCATGGAACTTTCATTCAAAAAATAACCTAGCCGATTGCGATAAACATACATTCAACTGCAAATTCAACAAAAAAGGCTGCAAAAAATCAATTTATTTCAAAGTCAAAAATGGTGAAATTGGTGGTTCAGTCTATATATCAGACAATGAACATTCAAATCATTCGAACGAAGAAAATTCAGCTAATGTTCCTCCTAAAGTGAAAGAAAAAATTATTTATTTTCGTTCGCTTGGACAAGCAAAAAAGAAATCAAGAGAAATTTAATCAAAGAAAATATTCAGCCACCAACTGACAATCAAATTCAACATATTATAAATTCAGTTAGTAAGGACTTAAATAAAAATTGTTCATTGACAGATTTCAAAAAATGGTGCGAAGATAATTCAGAGATTCCAGACGATGAAGACGCGGTTTTCGTTGGGAAATTTGAATATGCTGCCATGCCATCACAAATTTTTCGAGTGTTTTTAACATCAAAACGTTTAATTAAAATCGCAGAAAATGCTCAACATTTTTTGAGTGATGCTACGTACAAGTTAACATATGAAAATTTTCCAATTATTACAGGTGGTACAACTGATCGTAATAAAAGTTTTCATCCGTTCGGATTAGCTATATGTCGTACTGAAAATGAAGATGATTTCGGTTTTTTTTTCAACTCAGTCAAAGAAACACATGAAAAAGTATTTAACAAAACAGTTAATTTTTCAATTTTAATAGCAGATAATGCTGGTGCTATCACAAACGGATTTGCAAAAGTATTCGATTTAAAAACAAGAGTAAATTGTTGGGCTCACGTCAATCGTAATATTGATATTCGTGTAAAATCAATTAGCAAATTACAAGCAGAACGAATTGTCTACGATATAAGCGAAATTCAAAAAATTTTTGAGCCAGAATTATTTCCAAGAGCTCTTAAATTATTTCAAGAAAAATGGTCAAGAGTCAATAGTCCAGCCATCAAAACATTTTTAGAGTATTTCGATAATCAATGGTGCAAAGATGGAAATAATGGTTGGTATGAAGGCTTTGCACCTGGTTTACCAAGTACAAGCAATTCATTAGAGTCAACTCATGCTCAAATCAAGAAAATTTTAAATTCAAAACGTTTTGGTTTGATTCCATTTCTAAACGAATGTCGAGATAATATTTTGAAAGAATGGTCAACTGAACGTGCACCTACATTATCATTGATTGATCCAGAAACAAATCAGCCTCAAATCGTTGACAACTTAAATCAAAAAATATTTTATGAATTTCCAAATGTTACAAAGGATGACTTAGTAAAAGCTTATAAATGGAACAGTTATAACAAAACAATTATTCATTTGAAAGATGATAATTATTATTATTTAACTGCTGATGACAAGATAGATATCAACAAAGAACAATGTAAACAATACAATCAGTCATTAATTGAAAAAATGGTTTTCATTCGATCATATGATTACTTCCATTTTTAGTATTCGTAAAATTAAATTCAATGAAAATAGTTGGACTTTGAGTAGTTGCAATTGTTGGTATTGGTTAAAAAATTACAAATGTTATCATCTTACAACTATTGCAGCAAGAAAAAAAAAATGCAATTTCGACTCAGTTGGTATGGATATACCTATACAAGCCAATAGAAAGAAAGGAAGGCCAAAAGACACAGCTGGACCACTTGAACATCAACCGAAAGAAACACAAGCAACAAATTCGGCACCTAAAGGGATTGATACAGATGATGAAGATTCGAGTTCGACAAAAGAAAATCCATCAAAAATACCTCGAATTGATTCAATCAAACAAGTCGAAGAAAAGTTTTGTGATAAATGTGGCGCTAAAATGACTAAAAGAAGATATTGGGCTTGCTCAAATAAATGTGGAAAAAGTAAATTTTTGGGGTAAGTATGCTCTGAATTCGACTAAATTTTTGGGGTTAAAAATAATAAAATAGTTCATTTTTATTAATTTTGGTATTTTTATAATTAATTTGGTGTCGATTATAAAATAAAATTGTCATTTTATTTTTTTAATTTCTTTTTTATTTTTTGGTGTTATCTTAATAAAATAGGGGTAAAAAATTAAAAATTTGGGGTATTTTATTCAAAATTTGGGGTAATAAAACTAAAAAAGTCTTTAGGAACCGGTTCAAAATTAAATAACATTAAAATTTATTTAAATTTTTTACATCAAAATTTAATTCAAAATAACCGTTTAATTGCAAAAATTTTAAAAATAATAAATAATAAATATTAACAAAGTAAAAAAAGTTTAACTTTCAAAAATCTTCTTTTTATTCCTCTGTTATAACCGGCTTTAAACAAAACCGTTTTCAATATCGAACCGGTTAACCACTTCTACTTCGTTTATAAGTCAATATTAAAGTTGACTTTGATGCAAAAATTGATTAAATTAAAGTTATAATTTTATGACCAGATTGGACACCTCTCAAAATACGCAGTCATTCTCTGGTCACCTATTAGGTCTTTGAAAATTGGGTGAGCAGCATTAACTTTTCATCTGAATCATCATTTTTTTTAACTTATAAAAGTTTTATTGAAAGGTTATTTATAAAGAAATAATAATTTTTATAATAATAGAAAAAATATTTTTTTATTTATTTAAAAATATAAAAAATTTTATTTCATTCAAATTTTATAAGTTTATTTTGAAACTATGATTACAACAATAAATGATGCTGGATAAATTTATACTAATTTTTCTTTTGTCGGAGGTGAAATTGATTCGCTCTGATCATAATAATCATAAGTATTTTGATCTAAATAAACGGTTCCAATATCATTTATCTCTTCCAAAAACTTATTATCAGCATTCTTGGGAAAGCTTTCTTGCTCCTCGTGATTGTTTTCTTTAATTTGGCGTATATTTTCTCTAATTTTAATTGTTTTTTGCAAATTTTGTGATGTTTCTTTTTCTAAAGGTTTAAATGACTTAGTTCCATATTGTGTCTTAAGAACTTGACTGCCAGGTGAAAATGTCATAATTGTTCTAAATATTTTTACATGCAACTTTCACATTTAAAAAAATTAAAAAATTTTACGGTTGACTTGAATCATCAAAAATTTGGTCCCAGTTTGCTGGCTTTAAGTATAAGCCATTCGATACCATTGAAGGACAATATTCTGGTTCAATCTCAATTGGAATTATTTGTTCTTTCAAAATAACTCGGCCTAAGAAAATCATTAAAGAATGTATAAATACATTTTTTAAATATTACTATCTCTGTATTTTAACTTTTTGAATGCAAGGCACAAAAAGCAGGTAATTAGAATTGGAATGATCAATAATAGGATCCCTAAAAAAAATGAAACTAGTCCAACTGCAGTTTTTCGTCCTACCAGTGAATCTTGCAGAACAATTGGGCATGATGACTAAAAAAAAATAGTAAAAAAAGTTCTAAAATGAATCTTAAAATTAGTACTATTGCTTCTTTGATTGATAATTCTCTAGCATTGCTGCTTTTGGAGTTAGAGTTTATTATAGGAATAAATTCACTGTTCATTAAAAATTCGTTCTTGGAGGTGTCATATATTGAATATTCAAATAAGGAACTTGTAAAAGAAAAGTTTATAATTTTTTTATTCTTTTAGTGTTTTTGTTTACTTAATAGAACGGAATTTAATGTTTTTGTCCTTGTCTTTTAAATTTGTGGTATCAATTAAACCTACTCTAACAATTTCTATATTTCTCCGAAGTTCAATTGTTAAGGATTCATTTAGAAATCTAAAATAAATTAAATCAAATTTTGATTTTATTGTTGGAATTGATGTCGAAAATGTGATCAAGTGTTCACAAACAAATTCGGTCATTGATTTTATGTCGTATGGTTAATATTTTGATTAAAAATTTTTTCAAAAAATCCAATGTTTATTTTCTAAATTAAAACAAGAAATTCATTTTACACAATATTTAGCAGCAATTTATTCCTTGTTAAATGATTTGTACAGTGAAAAAACTGTTTGTTGCTGGCAAAAATTTAAGCCTTACTTCTATTGAGTTATTCACAAGTCTGCTGAAAGTATTCCAAAAAAAAAAAGAAAACCTAATACTTTTTTTCGAACCTAAAAATGCAAGGTGATGGAAGAACCAAAGCCGATGCTAAAACATTATTAATAAACCATAATGACGGATAAATCAGATATACTCTTAAATATATCATTAGTTTTGAAAAGAATTTAGCTGAATCTGAAGTTTGGTATGCAAGTTAGTGATGCAGCAGCGAAAGCGACTTAAATTCTTGGACAACTAAAAATAAAAATAACCTTCAAATATTGGACACCAAACATTTTCAAAACCTTATTCAGAGTCTTTATTCGTTCTCATCTAGAAAATGATGTTTGATAACCCTTCGTCAAAAAAATATTAAAACATTAGAAAAGATACTGAGACGAGCAACCAAACTTGCGCTCAGTATTAGGAACTTAAAATACGGGTAACGATTATAAGAAATGAAAATAGCTTCCCTAAAAAAAAGAAAGAGAGGTGATTTAAGGCAATGTGAATTTTTATTCAAACCTTCCAAAAATTACAAAAATTAAATTCTTTTTCATTAATTTAAATTGATAAAATTGAGCTTTTTAAATTTTGATGATGAAACAACATGAAATAAAATATGTTTCACTAAATTTAACATATAAAAATTAATTCTAACTAATAAGTAAATATTAATTATCAGATTTAATATCAATATTTTGAGATTTAATTTTTTTTATCTCTTTGATCAATTCTAATTAGAATTTTTTTTTGCTATTTGTAAATTTATTTTTTTTTAATTTTTAAATTATGTCATCGCTTCTTAAACAATTTTGAATTATGGATGGTTGTAGTTTCGAAAATATTATTTTTCAATTTTAAGTTAAAAATGATCAATCACTTGGCAAATAATTATTTAAATTTTTTCTTTAAACTGGACTGTTAAATGAAACATAGGTTATTTCACCTTTTAAAGCTTATAGAAAAATCTGTAGTACAGAATCAATATTTTTATTAAGAATTTAAATTTTAAATTTTTGAATTTTTTAACAGAAATTCACAAAGCCTTTATTTAATCCAATTTTTTAATTTCTACTATGGCTTTTTGATACTTTAAATTGGAAATGTTACTATTTAGGTGTACTTTATAGCCTTTATAAATTTTACGATCAAAAACTTAATTTCAGACAGAGATATCCAAAGGTGTTTTTATCCTAAATTTATCATGAAGCCAGCTAAATAGTGTGACGTAAGGGGGTCAAAGCTCCCTAGTCTCATTTTTTTCTGAATGCCTGAAATTGAAGGGTGAAGATTGAAAAAACATAAAACGAGATTAAAATGCATAAAAAATGCGATTAACACACAAAAATAAAACAAATTTTTTTCCGAGTTGCTTTTTAGTAAAAAGTCAAATCAAGTCAATGACTACAATTTTTTTTATTAGTCATGCTAATTACTTGACTTTTTTTTAAAAAATATTTTAAGAAACTTAACAAAAAAATTTATAAAACCTGGAAGGGTAAAGGGAATATTTGGCCGCCGCATTTACTACGTCAAAAAATTCATGTTGTTCGAATTTTTTTTAAAAAAATTAATTGATTGACTTGAAAAAAAATTAATTTAAGTGATGACTTAGACCTAAATTTTTGTGAGTTATAAACAAGTCTGTTTTTTTTTAATTTTTTAAATCAAAATTAAATCATAAAAAGTTGAATAAAAATATAAAGTCAATAATTTAAAAATATTTTCTTCTTTGATTTGAAGTGAATTTTTTCTCTTGACAGTTTCTAGCAAATTTTTATTTCCATTTTCTTTTCTAAGATTAAAATTTAAAAAAAAAAAAGAGTTAAGATCTCAAAATTAAAATGAAAATCAATTAAAAAAGTTAAGAACACATTTAGTAAATGAAAGTAGAAATTTCATGTCTTAATTAACATTTTGTTTTGCTTTTTTTATTTGTTTTTAATCTTTACCCGGAATTGAAAGCTTAATTTTTCTCTTAAATAATTGATTACCAAATCGAATACCGACATGTGTCTTTGATTACATTTTCGATATCATTTGAATTGTATAAAAGCCAAAAGTGAACACATTTGACAAAATTATTTCAAAATGTCACAAGATGTATTTTGTAAAACAATTTATCAAAAAACCTTGAAAAGTTGTTTGAAATCATTCGACTTTTATACAACTTTGGAAATTATTCATTTTCAATTACAGATCATATTTTTGAATGATCTCTTGGGAATTTTCTCTTTTATTAGTGCTGAGAATAAGACATCTTTTATCGCATCCACGAATTCCGTAAACCTTACACTTTATGGAATCGGAATTCCCAAAAGCATCATTGGCTTTAACAGTAAATTCATGTTTGTTCAAGTAGGAAACTTTGTTGATTCCCGATTCCAGGTTCAATGTTAAGCAGTCATTTGTTGAATTTACCAAAAAAATCGAGGACACAATCGGGTTGTCAATAGGCTCTATTCTATATGAGTAAAGATTATTTGATAATTTAGGATTTTCGTATTGGAATTTGTATAAGCAATTTTTGTCCATGGTACTTATTTGATCAAATGATAAAACAGCTTGACATACTTCTGGACTAAATTCGATTCCGGTTGCATTCTGAAATTTGCCCGCAATTATTTTAAAGTATGTAAAAGAACAATTTGTTTGATCATAGAAAATCGAGCTCAATTCTGAAGAGATAATTTGTCTTTTAGTCGCGACTATTTTTAAGTTATAACTCAAATTTGAAAATTTGTCAAAATAGCTGTTTGAGGATTTTGAAATAAGATCTCGGATATCTTGCACACTGAATGACTTGTTTCGACATAACAGACCTGAATGTGCATCCAAATAAAAAGAATTGGATACGAGTGAAGCTTTTAACAAAATAAGATCCAAAAAATTGGTTTATTTTTAATTACTTGATATAATATAATAGTAGACTTGAGGAGTTAAAAAGTCTTGATTGAATATTTTTGCTTTTTGATCTGAAAAACATTCCGTATTTTGACTTGATAAATCGATCTCATAAGGCCATTTATCATTATTCTGAAAGAAACTCAAAATTAAAAAAGAAATTTTTTCAAATTTTCTTTAAAATTTACTGGAAGATTTCTGAAGCACGGTTGAAAGGTAACCGACGGAAGAATATTTATACAAAAATATTGATATGTTGATATGATTGAATGATCAATCGGGTTTTTAATTGATGCAACAAGAGTCAACTTAAATATTTAAAAATGAAATATTTAGTAAGAGGTAGACCTAAGAAAACTGCTATATTGTAATTTCATTTTGTCTTCTTAATTTTACTCAAAAATTTCTTTTTACATTGTTTATAAATTTCTTCAATATTTTTCTCAAAATGTAATTTTTATATTTCATTTAAAAAACAAATAAATATTAAAATATTAAAATAAAAATTGTTACCGTTTAAGTCATTTCGTAGCTATTATTTAGAAATTTTAGAGGCAAAAAATTATTAATAGTTGAGTCCAAAGTAGTAATTATATATCCGATAATTAATTAATTGTTGAGTCCAAAATAATTATGAGGCCGTTTCAGCAAAAGAATGAGCCCATTTAAATTATTCCCTTTTTAAATTAAGTGTACAATGAATCAAACAATTTTGAAAAATATGAATTTATCTGAATTTGTTATTTATTATTTTGCTATTTTTCTTATGATTAATATCAATTATCTTTATTCAATAGACAACTCATTGAAAATTTAAAATAAAATAAAAATAAAAAATCTTAAATCGTTTGCTTTCTCTCGAAAGTAAATTTTCTGAACAACTTATTAAAAAATTTTGCTTGCATAAAAATAAGATCAATTGGACACAATTTTAAAATTAGTTTTAAAATGTAATGAAATATTTATTTTTCTAAATTTTTTCTGATCTAAAATTAATAGATTTTGAAATTTATTTCAAACTAAACCTTAGTTGAATATTAAATTTAATCTTATTTTTAAAAATAAAAGAACCGGTAAAACAGAACTAGTTCGGAAGAAATAATCAATAATTTTACAAATGTTCTTAGGGTTTTAAAAAGTTTTTTTACTGTAATTTTTTAAAGAAATTAATAAAATAACAAGTCAATAAATTATACATTAATGAGCTGGCACCATGTTTAAAATAGTATGTTCATGTTATGTTAATGTTCAAGAAAAAATTAAACAAATAAATGATACTTTTGATTTAAAAGGAATATCTGTCATAAGGTAACACGCTGGTATTTAAATCAACGCAAAAAAAGTTAAAATAATAATAATTTTTTGGTAGAAAGAGTCGTAAATTGATAAATTTAGGTAATATCTCCTCTGCTTGCTCAAGATGAATTACCGTTTTGAAAGTAACCCCCGCATTTTTTTCTTTACTTAAAAAAAATTAGATTTTCAATTTTATTTTAATTACAAATTTTATTTTTAATTAAAAATTTTTAGTTTAATTTAGGATCTTTATCATGAGCACCAAATCTTAGACTGAATATTTTATAGTTATCTGTTCTTTAATAAAATATAACATCTATAAACTTTTATATCTTGATCAAAAGCATTTTTATCTTTTATTAAAAGGAAACACAGAAAATCTGTTGAAGTAACTTAATCAATAAAAATCAAAAAAAAATTCCAAATATTATGTTATTTCAAAATAAAACTAGAAATTAAGGAAAAAATAATAAAAATTTAAAATAAAAATAAACCTCTCTTTGAATTGATTTAGTTCTGTTCAATTGCTCAACCAAAAATATGTCACCAAAGCTCCCACTTTTAAGCTCAAATTCATGTAGTTTGTTGACAAATTCTCCATCCATTACAAATGAATAGCTAACTGATAAAATCGAGCCCGGTACCATACTTTTTACTCTGGCAATTAGAGTATCAACAGCAGTATCCTAAAAATTGAAAATTTTTAAAACATTGTCAACAAATTTTTATTCAGTTTTTAATTAATTAAAATTATTTGACTAAAATTTTTTAGGAAAATTGAGATTCATGATCAAATTTAAATTTAAAAACAAATTTTTTAGTTTATAATATTAAAATAAAGGTTTTTAAATTTACTTGTGATTTCTATTATTTTTTAGAAAACATTTTTATTCTGAAGCTATAGCTCAATTTAAATTAAAAAATTTGAGGTCTTCAAAAAAAAAATTATTCAACGATTTTTTTTCTTATTAAGATTAAACCTTTTTGTTTTTTCATCTGATTATTTTAAATAGTAAAATAAATCTGAATTGAACTGATTCAATTAAAATACAAGATAAGGATTAAGTAAAGAAAAGAAAATATTTTGAAAAAATTAACTTCTTAAAACTCGTAAAGTCTGTAATATCCAGATCTTACATTAGAGTAAAAAAATCATTAGAGTAAACATTAGAGATTTCCATCATCACAATTAAATATTAAGATGGTGGAAATCAAATTTTTAACAGTCAAAAGAAAATTGACTTACGAAATTTTTTTCAAGTCTTAGAATTAACATAAAAGTTAAGCTTTAATTCTAAAATTTTCAATTTTATTTAGAAAAAAATTAAAAGATACAATATTTTAATGATGACCAGTTCAAATCCTCTAACCAAGACTTCTTCATTTAAAATTGAACCTATTCTTTAATTAGTTTTTATTAAGTTCATTCTCAAAGTATTCTTGAGTTTTAAATTAATTTTTATTTTTTAATTTAAACTTATTATATTAAAGAAAGAATTTCAAATAAATTAAACTCATCTATCAAGTTAAGTCAAATGACTTAATTTTAGAAAAAATATCTTAAGATTTAAAAATGACTTGACATATTATCAAGAATTTGTAAATTCTTTTTTTTTAAATTACAAAAACAATGATCTTGAAAATTTTGATAATAAAAATTTTTTTTATTTTTTTAATATTTAATTCTTTTCATTTAATTCAAAAAAATGAAATCCCAAATACCTCGTAGATATTGACACAATTTTGGAAATCTTGTGGATTTGGATAAATCCAAACAGGTCTAGGGTGATTAGCAGATTTTACAATAAAATCAGCACTGCATTTCGTCGAATTTATGCCATTTGAGCATGATATTTCTAATTTGTAATAATTTCTATCAAAAGAATTCGATAGAAGATAAATTGAGCCGTTCGATTGATTTATATCAAAATATTCTAATAAAAAAAAAATTTAGGTTGGTTTTTTAAAATTTGAAATTACTTGTTTCGGTCAAGAGTTGGTAAGTAATGCCAGACTGGGTTAAATTGCTAGCACACTGTATCGAAGCTAATTCATTTGAAATTTTAAAATGTTCATCTAGATAAATAGTCTGACCATCATTCAGACAAGAAATATTTTCATCAATAAATAAGACCCTAAACTTTGATAAAATTATCAAATTTTATTTAAATTTTTTTAATCTAAAATTACTAGAGTAAGAGAACACTTGGGCACAGAATTGCATGTATTCCCTGTCCAGTATAAACTATTGTCACAACAACGAGCTACAAGGTCCGTAAATGGCTCGCTTGGGAATTCACTAGATAATAAATTTTTGTATGTTAAAAATACTTTACGATAATCATTATTATTCAAGAGAGCAAAATGGCTATTGTTTTCAATTTTGCATTCAAAATAGTCATAAGGAGACACATCTTGGTCAATGACATCAAAGCTTGGAATCGATTTGTTGTCACCACTTGATAATTGAATGTAAACTATTGGGTTTTTTAAAATCAATCTAGGTGCATGTTTGTTTACATTGAGAACATTGACATTTATTAATTGTTTGTTTAGAACAATTGTAGAGTGACAATAAGATAAATAGGCTGTAAAATTTAGATAAGAATTTCCATTCTTCTTTTTTAGGTTTTTTAAGTCCAACTTTTGTTTCAAGACCACATCACCATTTTGACTGGGCTCAATGGCTCTTAAGGTAAAATAGGAATTTTGATCGAGCGAGTAGCACATTTTTTTCTTTGACTGATTCGGATCAAAAGATTTGAGACTAAATATCAAACTATTTTCGGGTATGTCCTCGCATACATTTTCCTGGCGGAGTCCGAAGCCGATAAATTTTGGAGACTTAATCTCAAGGTTACAATATCTGAAGTCGATTAGACATTCTGTTTGACTGGAATAAAATGAAATGTCTTTTACTTCGATAAACAATAGTATACTTCTATAAGAAGCTAATTGTTCGAGTTTTTTTAGCTGAACGTGTCCATTGCTTGAGCTGGTTTCATAAAAAAAATTATCCAAATTAGTGGTGATTTCATACGTGCCATCGAATTTGGTTCGCTCTTCTCGAACTATTGAATAATGAAGAACTGAATTGGAATTCGAAGAAAAAGCGTCCAGTCTAAAAGATGTACTATTATCTTAAAATAAAAATATTTTATAAATTTTAAAATTAATTAAATTTATTAAAAAAGCATGTTTTTTAAATGTTTTTTAAATGTTTTTTCAGGAGTCAATTTAATTAAAATTTGAACCGAATTAAATCTAGTGAGGTTGATTTTTTTGGTGCATAAATTAAATTTTGGCCACCAAAATTTATTTACTGCGGAAAAGAAGTTATCTTTTGGGTGAGGTAGAAAAAAACCTATAATTGATTTAACAAATTTTGCTTATATAATGGAAAAAAAAAATTTTAAAAACAAAAAGAATGAAAGCATAAAATTAATAAAAAGACTTTAATTAATTAATAAGAGGCGAAAATTAGACTGGGTCTTTTAATTATAACATATTCCCTCGTTCAATTATGCTGCACCATAAGCTAAACTACCAGCATTTGGACAATGCACCAAAGTACATCTCACCAGTGCTTAAACATTTTTAATTTGATGTGTAAATTTGAATGTCTTAGATTTTAAATTTTAATCGAACGAGGAATTACGGTTATTAGCTTTTAAATATTTATAATCAAAAAACTTCCTATAAAAATTAAAAAATAAAAGTCGGTTAATAAAAGTTTAGAAATTCGAATAATCAAAAAGATTAAAAAATTATATCATATTAAAGTTTTTTCTCTGAAATTAAATTTAACAAATTAAAAAATTTTTGATTTTGGTTTTTAACTTTTTTATTAAATTTAATATATTTTTTTATTCTCTGAAATTAAATCAATTCTATATCGTATTAATAAAATTTGCATGTTAAAGGATGGGAAGAAAAAAATTAAAAATTAATTTTTTTTAAGGAATTATTGTTTAATTAAAAATAATAAATAGATTAAAATTTATCAATTTTACTTTGAAAAGACTGATCGACGCTACAAAATTGATCCATTTTAGACAACTGATCAATGAATAAAGAACAGTCTTTGTTCTTTTGAGAAAAATTCAATCGTAGTTTATCTATGCAATAGTTTTAAAGGTAATATTATGCCTTTTTTTAAATCCGTTCAACCATCTATTGCTAGCTTTAAAACCAGTTTGATTTAACATAGTTGCATATTTAATAGCCTGGGCTTGAATCAATGGACTTGAATAGAAGAAACAGTACTCTGAGGTCTATTATATTTTTTCACAAGTTCTGTGAGATTATTTTTATTAAAATCATTCGAAATTTCAAGTTTTTTTGATTAAAAGATGAATATCTTATTAAAAACGATGAATTAGCACTGATTTGTTTGTTTTTTTCTGAATAAACCTATCGTATTAATTAGATATCGTATTAACAAATAAATTTAACATGTTATAATATTGGGGATTGTAAATTATGAAAAATAATATCGTTATAAAGCGAATATCGTATTAATCAGGACATTTAAGGTAAATGTGAATGACCACTTGAGCGACGAATATCAAATAATTGCAGGTGTTCCTCAAGGCTCAGTAATTAGTCCTCTTTTATTTAGTATATATATTAATGACATTATTTTAAATAATAAATACTCTCTGCTTTTAGCAGATGATCTAGTTACATTCTTCATTTATAACAAAAAGGGGAACCTAGAAAATAAGATAAATAAATACACCAACGAACTAGAACAATGGCTTATTTAGTGGAAAATGAAGATATCAGTTGAAAAACCATGTTCAGTAGTCTTTTCTAGGTAGAAAAAAGAGGGTGATAATCTAAACTTAAAATCTATGGAAACAGAATAGTGAGCCAAAAAGAAATCAAGTTTCTTGGTATTAAATTTGATTCAAAATTAAATTTTAATATATTAGTAGACGAAATTAAAGAACGCTGCAACAAAAGGCTAAATATTATTAAGATAATGTCATATAAAAAATGGGGTCTCAATCAAAACACACTAGGAAATTTACATAAATCTTTAGTCGGATCTATTTTTGACTATTCTTTTCCTTGCTTGAATTCATTTTCAAAAAATAATATCAAAAAACTACAAGCAATTCAGAATTCAGCAGTAAGATCTATCCTCAAGTTAAAATATGATACTCTTTCAACATCGTGCAACATGAAGCTTTTAATAAACTAAAATTACTAACAGTCTCAAATCGGCTTTTTGAGTTGAGTGAGAGATATGTTGGGACAGGACTGAGTCATTCTATTCCATTGGTTGAAAGACTTGTGAAAGAATACAAAGAAGGTTTCGAATCAAGATATATTGAATACCTAACTCCATTGTGTAATAGCTACCTTACTATTTCTTCTTTTTTTCCTGAAACTTGAACTATTTAAACATGTGCCACATGTAACAATCTTTTCCAATTTATGTCTTTTCAAATTTCATTTTTTTAGCTTATTTACTCTATTTTGATTATTTTTTTTTATCTAATTTTATTAACTTTAATTTTTTTTTATTTTGATTTTGATTTTTTAATTTATTCTGAAGGAGCCCTAGCTCGGTACAGAAAACAAATAAATAAATCAGCATCGTTATAACAAGACTCGACTGTACAGAACTAAGTTTAGACCTTTAGAAAAAAAATTAACTCAATTTTTTTTACATTTTTTCTGTTCTTTTTTTAATTTTGTAGTGAATTTCACAAAACCCTTTATCTGAAAAATATTTTAAAGTAATAATGAACTAAAATCAATTATTAAAATTTCCAAACTATTTTTTTGTTTTTAATTTGAATAAATTTAAGGCAAGCATATCAAAAGTTAAAATAAATATATCTAAATCAATCTAAATCAAGTCTAACTCAATCTCTCATAACTCATTTATTTAAAATTTAAAAATTTTTATTTTTAATTTTTATATTTGTATTAAAACAAGCTTACCAACTATTTGATATTTTTTAGCACATTTTATTTTGTTATCTACAGATTTTTCTATCGTTATCAAACAATTTCGTTTGCTAATACCAACACATTCCGGATAATGTGGATTAAAAACTCCGATTGAATACGAAATGTGATTTTCATCGAAACCTTCTAAATTGAATGATGGTAAAATTTTCACACAACCATCTCTAGAATCAGAATACAAATACTGAGGCGAGTCTGGCGTTAAAGAGTATAATATTTGGTTAAAAAACGGATCAGAGTTAAGTCTAACATTATAGGATATTGGTGAAGCTCCATAAAAACAAAATCTAATGAGTTCTAAATCGAATTATTCATTTAAAAGTTTCAATTTTTTAAAAAGAAAGCAAACTTGGATCAAATGACTCTCGGCTAATTGAAAATTTACAAATGGCATTGTCTGATATTTTGGGACACTGATTTGTGATCAAAAAACTACTCAATTGAACGATAACATGAACTAGCTGCGAATTGTCATTTTGATCATTTACCAAAATCGGAACGAGAAAAGTTCCATTTTGGTTGATACTGTTGGACACGTCGAGCTTTTTTGCTAAAATATCGAAAACTCCATCTTCACTTACATTAAATAAATTGTCCAATTTAGACTGAACAGTGTATTTTAGTTTTGTGTTTGATTTAAAATTTTTTGGCCTAAGAACAAGCTCAGGAATTTCGGTTCCAGTCGGTCCTGATGCTAAGACATAATAGGTGTTGACTGAGAATACAAGTTCTGGTTTCTCAGCGTTTTGAAAATTAATTATCAGATTTGAAAAAGCAACATTTCCATATCCTTGAATTAATGATAAAAAAATATTAAAATTATTTCCAAAATTACCTTTGTTATCTTTACACATTAAAATCAAGTGGTATGTTGGCTCAAATTTTTCTTCGTAACAGTAAGGTCCGCAGTAGTCAATAAGAATTTTTTTTTGAATTGTATCAACTCGGAATCTTGGAATTTAAATAAAAATTGAAGTAAACATTTTTTAAATAAGCCTTGTAGGGGTCAAGTCAGTAAACATTTTATATTAAATTTTTTTTTTGTTTAAATAATGATTTTTACTTTTCTGATCCATCGCCCAGCAAGAAGCAATCGAGGCCTTGTAATCCATAAACGCCAATATCTTGATCAGTGACATCGAATTTTAAAATCATTTGAGGTGACTTGTCAATTGTAAAATTTGAAACATAAATATAGTATACTTCTTGATTGAAAATGGGCCGGTTATCATTGGTATCTTGGACCCGCAAGGTCACAAACAAAGGTTGGCTAGTCATTTTTTTATCTGATTCCAGTTCTTGAGCAATTATCTTTATTGGAAAAAATTATTAACCAATTTTAAGTTTTTTATTTTATACTGAAATGTTTAAGTCTTTAAAGGCAACTCCACGGGAATCAAAATTTGGTCGAATGTTCAAGGTATCAAAATCAAAAGGAACTGTGTTTATTAAATTTAAAGTTGATTTTGATTCTATCGTTTGATTTAGCTGAAAATACTCATCTAGTTTATTAATTCGGCACCCGGTTAAGGAATTTTTTGGCTCATAACTATCTAATTCAAGTCTAAAAGTGGAATTTTCAGCAAAATCCTTATCAAAAAATATAAAATTTCGATCAATTGCTGAATTTAATATGATCAGTCCATGTTCATTCTCAATTATCGATGAATAAACCGGTTGAATTTGAGAATTTTCCATTGAAAAATTTTGATCTATTATTCCAAATTCAGGTTTATTATCATTCAAATCTAATATCTGAATTGTAATCTGAACAAAAAAAAATTATTATTTTTTAATTTTAAAGAAAAAAGGCTGACTTTGGAAAAATTGAGCAAATTTCCTGTTATTCTATGTCTGATTGCTAACCAAAGATTGACAATACCATTTAAATTAAAAAATGTTTTGGAATCACGGTCTATTTTAAGTCGGGTAAATAAACGATTATTTTGATCAATGTAAAAGTATTTATTATTAAATTGGAAATCTATATCTAAAAAAAATAATATATTATAAAAAAATAATAATTTTACCAATTTCTGATTTAATTTTTTTTTATTTTCTAGCTTTTTACTGTATTATCTTCTTTTTGTTTACCGTTAAAGAAATTTATGTCGAAAGTAAAGCATAAGAAGCTTTAAAGACCACATTCTATTCAATAATTTATTTAAATCGAAAAAAAATGATTAAATTTTATCTTATTGCCGGAAATTAACTTGTCACATCATGTCATCTAATTAATCTAATATCAAATAATAGGATCTGATATCAAACGATATCAGCTGATATCAGCAAATTTCTTGTTATTTTTGGCAGATTGAAGTTCATGATCAAATGTAAATTTCAAATCAAAATTTTTAGTTTTTGATTTAAATAAAAAGATATTTTTTATCAATTTTTTAAAAATAAATGACATAACTTTATTAAAAATTATTTGCTTAATCAATAATTAGAAAGAAAATTATATGAATTTTTATCTGGAGTAAATTGAATTCTTAATCATTATTTTGAAATTTTACAATACAAAATTTAACTTTGTTTCGCCGTAATATAATTTAATTGATATTAAAATATCATTTAAAGCGTTTTTTAAGCCATAATTTGGATACCTAAATGTCGATTTTAAATTTTTCCTTAAAGTTTTCAAATAAAGGTTTTAGAAGAATCAATTAAAGGTAAATTAGAGAAAAAAAGATTTGTTATTTTTTTAATTAAAATAATAAACATCTTATTTTTAGTTTAAAAAAATAAAAAAAATATAATTTTATCATTTTTATTAAGATTTTTACCAATTAAATTTGATCATTTGATTATGATCATGAGCTTCAAGTTGCCGTTCTTTATCACAAATATTTACATTCATATATTTTACAATAAAATTCTTAAATCTTTTCTGGCAGAAGAGTACTAATAAGGACTGAACGGTTCAACATTTTTATAAATTTATCTTGTATGAAAATGATAAATAGAAACTTTTAAAAGCTACCTTGGTCTGAGATCCCTTCAGCTAAAAGTTCATCATAAGAAGATACAATTGAAGCAAAGAATAGTTGATGGACAGTTCTATCATATGCATTGTTGAATTCTAATTGACCGATCAATGTATTCTGAAAAAAAAAATATAAAATAAAAATAAAATAAATTCTTTTTTACCGCAATTTGCTCTTCTGGAAGTGTAAAAAAAAGTGATTTTTCAGATAACCGAGCTGCTTTTTTTAAATTTGGCAAAACTCTTAATTTTAATGTTTTTCTTGTCGATTCAATTCCCCCATTCTATTACAGAAATATTAAAAAAAAATACTAATTATTCATAAGAATCATACTGATGCAATAATTGTAAAAAAATAAATTGATTCACTAGAGTAGTCTAGTCTTTTGTTTAAAAGTATGTTTCCAAACCATTCGTTTGGGCTAGATTTGGCCTCATTTTTTACCAATTTAAAAATTTCACATGATCTCGAGTTAGAAGTTTGATCACAGGAAAGGGTTACGACTGCGTTCAATGGATAGGGATTACGTGCATTTATTTCATATAAAGACCCGTTTTTGTAAGTCAAATTAACTGGGTAATTATTTTGCTAAAAAGTTTTAAAAAAATAAATTTAAAGTATTTTCTATTAAAAAATTACCTCTTCAAGTTCAAGAAAAAATAACTTGTTTGTAATTATCGGAGGTTGTTTGGAATTGATGATTAGAAGTTTGCTCGAAAAAGCTAAAGTCCTGACACCGTTTGAGCAACTTATTTCAACCTTTTTTTGATAACTAGGGCTGTGAAAATTTGGTGCTAGCCTTGCTATCAAGTAAATTCTTCCATCATTTTTATCAACATCGAATTCGCTAGATTTGATTGAATATTCGATCTTATTGTTATTTATATCCACAGCTTTTATATAAGAAACATTGCTCCTCAAACCTTTGACAATTTTTGATCAATTTTGAAAAAATATTTGGTAACTTTAGAGTACTTGGATTAAGACCAGTTTCAAATGATTCTCCATCCAGAGTTTTTGTAAAATAAAAGTCTTCTTGTGCATTAATTCCCAAAAAGTTTATTAAAATTAGAAAAAAAGCAAAATATTTCATTTTTAGAAGCAATTTCTAATGAACTGAACTGGTTTGAGCCAGGTTGAAATCAAATTTTCGTGTTGCCAACTTTAATTAGGATCATTTGAATTGGGACATCATAAATTGATATTATCATGATTTTTGAGTCGAATAAATAGCCCATCAATTTATATGGTCAATAGTTGTTTAAATAAAATGTAAAATTGCTCAAGTGTATCAGGTCGATTTTAATTGCTTTGGTTTGTACCAAATTTGAGTTCGAAATTATTGCAGGCAATCTTTATTTTGGTTTCTCAATTAAAAATTAAAAAAAGTAAGACTGGATATTTTTGGCTAAAAAGCTTTCTCTTGAAATTATTAAAATTTTTGATGTTATTTAAATAAAAGGAAAAAATCAAATTTATTTGTTTTAACAATTTTATTTCAATAAAGAACTACACTTTTTTTTACAAATTTTTTTACAATTACATTTAATCATCAAAATTCAAATATTAAAGAAAAAAAGTAAATGAATGTCTTAGGAGAATATAAAAATGTATTTTATTTTTTGCTTGGTGTAAAGAACTGTTAAAATTTGTGTTGGCAATCGATTGATAAGCGATGAAGACTCTGATTCATTTTTGCTATCAAGAATTATTAATATTTGTTCGATTAATTGCCTGTTTTTGAGAGTACGGTCGAAGATTTTGACACAATGAAATTTGCACAAATATATGGCAGCTGATTGAAAATGTTGCTTGAGAAGTTGCCACTCTGTTAGATCTTTGTCAATCATGATAGCCTTGGTGCTACTTATATGTGTTGATACATTGTAAACGCTCGTATGCAATTATAGCAAAAGGTACTATTTGTGAATTTCCATTTGAATCTCTGACTACGAACAAATAAACTGGATAGTTGTTCCGATTTAATGAGTATGTACCATCAATAAAAACAATTTCGGGGTACTTGTTGAAAGTGTCTTTCATACTCAACATATTCATATTGCGAGGGTTCGTCTTTGACAAATCTACTTGCAGCTTTGGAAAATATTTCGAATTTATTATCACAATAAGTCTTGAATTCTTCATCGAATTCAGCAAAAAATGAGAATTTTTCATTCAAAGAAATTTTGATGGACATGATAATTTTTAGAGCAATTGGAAAGAATTTTTTTTATCTTTTATAAAAGGTATTATTAAGATTCAATAATTGACTGTTTTCTAATTAATTTGCCAATTAGAAGTTCATTAATTATTTAATTAATAACAAAATTCAAAGTAATCAATTAATTATCTTTATGCAGTGCTTTCTTGTGAAAGATATTTTATCTTCAAAAAATTAACCATACTAGGTAGAGATAATTATCTGTAGTAAGACAACTCAGCGCAAAAATATTTTTTCTTTACGCGGCCATACCCATAAAAATATCCAGCAAAATATCCAGCAAAATATAATAGCATAATACCCTTTTAAATTAATAATTGTTTTTATAATACAAGTATAAACTTGGTGGTGTTTTTATTTTGACAAATTGTTAATGAATGAATACATACTAATAGAATTAAATAGCCAAAATTCAATTCTGATAAGATTCTTTTTAGTAGTAGCAGTGGTAATCTTGCTTTGAAAATATTGAGACTACTAGCGTTTACTATACTGTCCGGCAGCTGATTCCAAATTGTGGATACCCTCTTAGTGAAAAAGTGTATTCTTGCACTGACCGACGAGTGAAAGCCGTTGATTTCACGTGAAGTGAAACTTTGTGACCTTACCCGCCTTTTATAGCCTTTTGTCGAGGCCGCAGGAACCTCTTGAATGACGCTTGATGTAAGATACGGTCTTTGATACCAGTCAATACGCTCGAGCTCATTCAATGACTTGAAAAATTGAATTAAACCACTTTTTTTGCGCCTGAGATCAAGTGATCGAGATTTTGTTTTATTTAAGGAAACGATCGTTGTATTTAAGATTTCTATTAGTGTTAGGTATTTCGAGGCTCTTCGTTGGACCTTCTCAAGCATGATCGAATGCGCAGCTTTGGGTGGGTTCCGCACCGGGATCGCAAATTCCAAGTAGGGTCTTACGTATGTCGTGTAGAGAGTGACCCACAGGTTTCGGTCGATTTTGAAATTATAAAAATTAAAATAATTTAAACAACAGCGAACTTGCATACAAAAAAGTTTTTAATTGATTCTTGTTCTGAACATATGGTGCATAAGTTTTGGTAAAATTTCTCAAAAATTCAGTTTCATTTAAATTCGTTTTGATAAAAATGAGATAAATTTTTTTAATTTTATGAGTTATTCCTAAACATCGAAACATGCTAATGTGACATACCGATTTAAAAAAAAAAATCCTTAAAATAAGTTCTAAATTTCCTCCAAAAATTTTTCAAATATATTCTAAATATTAACACTACTTTCGTCATTAATTCTAAATCGGAAATACATAAAAATAAAATGTTGAGTTTTTTAAATTTAAAAATTTTACAATTAAATTAGAAAACTGAGCTGAAATTTTTTTCCACAATCAAAAATGGAATTAGCAAACAATTCGATTCATTTAAACAGTACTTTACAGTCAAGCAACAAAGAAAATACATTATTTACTAAAATATTCATTTACTTTTTTTCTTTAATATTCGAAATTTTATGTTTAAAAGTAATATTAAGGGTTAAAAAAAATCTATTGAGAATTGAATATTACATTCTCATTAGTATGAATTTAGTTTTTGTCTTGATAAAAATTAAAATAACTGTGGACGAATATTTGTCAAAAGAGAAAAAAATCATAGATCAATATTTTTGTTTAATCTTATTTTCGTTTAATTTTTTAAACATAGAATTCTTTTCTTTATTGTTTTTGTATTCTATTTTTCATTTAAATTGTATCAAAATATCCCAGTGTCTAAATAATTTAAAAGAATTGTTACAAAAATTAAAATATTTTTTAATCTATTTAATTTTAATCGCATTTCTCAGTTTTTCAATGTATTTTTTTTATGGTTTTTTTTTTAGGAAAATTTTTTTTGCAGTCAACGATTCGAACAACAATTGCTATTGTTATTATTCTTTAAAGAATAAAAATGATAAATTGTATGCTTTATTATCCTTTGGTGTTCAGATGATACCAGCACTAATGTCGTTTCTAAACTACGGATTCTGTCAAATATTTTTGATTAAGCGAATTTTTTTTTTGGAGTCAAATTTAATTCAACAGCAGCGAGACAAAAAAAATTCTAAAATAATCCTGAAATTTTTTATTTTTTCTCTTTTGTCAAGCTTAACTGTGTTTTGCTGGATTATCGATGTATTTCAAACAATATTTGAATTCGAATTTTTGATTGATTTCAGAATATATCTAAGGAATTTAAGTATTTATTTTTCACTTTTAAATCCTTTAACTTTACTATTCGTTAATCATAAACTAAAAGAAGAGTTTTTTGAAATTATTCAAAACAACTTTTTTTTCTTTTTAAAAAAAAAAATAAAATTGTCATTTGCTAAAAAAAAGATTGTGGAAAATTAATGAAAATTTAATCGATCATTAATTTGTAATTTGATAGACTAGTTTACTCACGTTAAACAAGCTGTAATTTTTATATTTTTAATTTTGAAATATTTAATTTTTTTCTTAAAAAGATTGAGCTTAGTTTTCAAAAATAAAAAATAATTTAAATAAAATGAAATTTCATGAAAAGGTTCTTATAAATGTAAGTTTAAACAATCAAACAACAAATTTTAATCGTGAGACTGAACTAAGTAAATTTTACTTTTTAATTTCATTTATTTTTGATTTTCTATTTGCGTTTATAATTTTAAAGACTAAAACGAAATTAAATAAAATCGAGTTTATCATACTTATTTTTACATGGATCTCATTAATCGCAATAAAAATAAGAATGACTTTTGTAATTTTTTTGACAGATGACAACTATTTAAATCAATGTCGAAAATTTTGCATTACTATTTTTTCAACATCATCAATAGACATAGAGTATTATTTGATTTTGTTCTATTATTCATTATATCATTTATCATTTTTGAATCGGTCAACATTTTTAAAAAATTTAAATTATTTTATTAGTAAATCTCTCATTTTTTATGGATGTTTATTAGTAACATTTTTAACAATGGTAATTGGACTGGTTTGCTATGCGGTCTACTATCAAGATGTTTTATTTATAAATAATCTCAACAGATCAGATTGCTTGGCATATAGTTTGAAATCATCTACAAGTTTAATTTTGGTGATTTTGTACTCATCTTCTGCTTTTTTGTCTATTTTTGTCTACATTCTATCACAAATTTATTTAATAAAACGTTTAATTGTGAAAGATATTGGAAAAAACCAACGTGACAAAAAAAATTTGAGAATTATTTTCAAATTTTTTTTTTATTCTATCCTTTCGAGCATTGTTTTTGTCTCAGCCATTGTACATTTCATTAATACTTTTGGGAATAAATCTAAATCAAAGGCTTTAAATGTTATGCTTTATATTTTAAATACAATTATCTGTGTTCAGACATTGGTTTTTATTTTTTTACATGAAAAGCTTAGAAAAACTCTAATTAAATTTTTGAAAAATACTTATTTGATTTTCAAAAAGTTTTTTTAAATAAATCGTCTAAAAAATTAATTTTCAATTTAATTCAAAAATTTTATGGTGAACTTATAATTACAACATTCTGTGTATAACTCTTTAGTTAAAAAAAATACAAAAATTAATATTAATAAATTTTAAATGAATGGATTTTTTCTCATAATTAACGAGAAAATTGACATATAGCAAAAAATAAAAAAATTTTTTGAAAATTTTACCCAAGGTTTTAACTTTTTTCCGTAAAATTTCTTTAATTTCAAAAAATGTGCAAAATTTGCTAATTAGAAATTCAGAGAGGCCGATTAATATCGAAATCTCAAAATTTGAATAAATAACCCAAATTTTTTTATTTTTTCCCCAAATATTTAATAAAATTCCCTAATTATAAGGATTGGATGTCGTGTTTTGGCAACAAAAAATCTGCTTTCTTCACCCAAAAAAAAAGATTATCACAACCAAACCGTAAAAAAAAAATTTGGGTTGTGGCATTCTTTTTTTTGGGTGTTTTGCTCTTTTTCAGAAGAACTTTATTTTTGCGATTATTATATTTTTACATTATTTTAATACATGCAAAAAACATTTTAAATTTGAAAACATTTAAACTATTAGGAAAAAAGATTTCAAAAGTGAACAATTATGCCGAAAATTCTTCCATTCGAATTAATTTCTAAGTTTTCTAATTACGATGAATATAATTCCTATGCTGTTTTTCAGCACCCAATTCCAAAAATTTTTTGGGTGTAGAAAGAAGATTTTTTGTTGTCAAAAGGTTTTTACCTTTTTTTTGAGTGTAAATATCATTTTTCATTTGATTTATAAATAAATTTATTCATTTTTCAAAAATTGAGTACTTTTGATCAGGAATTTTTTTTTGGTTATGAAAATCTTTTTTTTGGGTGTAGAAAGCAGATTTTTTGTTGTCAAAAGGTTTTTACCATAAGGATTATACAATAAAAAAAATAATAAGAACTGAAAATAAATAAAATTTATCTATTGAAACATATTGAAACCTGTTCTTAAAAAAACGAAAACTAATTCATGGCAAAGTATTTTAACTTTTTAACTTTTAATTTTACATTAATTATAAAACAAAAATAAAATTAAAAATTTCATGTAATGCTTTGATTGCTACCTTATCAATTAATCTTATTTTTCGGAACCTATCATTACTTGGACATTTAAAACCTATAATTTATTATCTCAAATTTTCTATCATATTTTAATTTAAAATATGTCAATTAAAAAAAAAGCATTTTTTTAATTTTAAAATAATTTTTAATCCTCTTTTTTAAATTTAGGTAAATTAGTTTGTCAAGAAAAAAAATAATGTGATATTCAAACTAAATTTCTCATTCGGAAATATCGTTTATTACATCTTGATCATTTTTTAAGGTCTTATAATCTTACATTCATTCATATCAGTTCAACCATTTCTATTGTTTAGGTGATTTAGTGACTTCTAATCTTTGTAAGAATTTTTTTCCTTTCAAAAACTTTTTAATAACATACAGAACCTATTTTATTTGTTTTGAGTATTCAAGTTCATTTTTTAGCTTACCAAATATTAATAAAAGTCTAACGCAGAGACTAGGTAAAAAAATAAAAAATGATTTAGTTAAAGAACGAGGTAAAAATTAAAAATCATTCTAGCGAATTATTAATTCACTGAATTAATTGAATTTTATTTAAATAAATAAATTAAATCAAAAAGATTAAATGAATTTTTTTTTTGTAAATTTAATTTTCAATGATATTTTACTCTTAATTTTACAAAAATTTACTTCAAAATAGTAATTTTTTTTCTAAATATACAGTAAAAAAAAGAGATTTATCAATTAAAATCATATCAATTCCAAGCTGACTTATAAGAAAAAAGATTTTCAGAGAAAGCTAGAATTCAATTTAGAATAAAGCTATTCTATAATTTTTGTAATAAATAGTAAATTTAAATGCGACAAAAATCTGGTAAAAAAGTAATTTTATTATACAAAAAATCTCTTTATGAAGACTGTAAAATCAAGCTATTTTAATTAATTTTTTTCAGCCAAACTTCATTAGTTCTATTAATAGGCTTAAACGGCGGATCATATCCGGCAGTCATCATATTTACAGTATCGTAATTTTTGGCTTCGTCACCCAGAGCCTTAATAAGTAGGTCTCTTTGTTTCAGGTAGTCGTCTGTTGTAGGATATCCACCAAATTTAATTACTGCAACTGTCATCTCGGGCTCCTCTCTTAAAAAAGTGTCTGAGCTTGACGGAACTGGAGTTTCGTCCTTTTTTTCAATAGGTACAAAAAAACCCATTGTCATTTTTACCTGAGAAGTTGGTGCTATCATATCATTACTATTGTATGCTACTGTTACTGGAGAAGTCATTGAGATTTTTTCTTTATTTTGATTTTCACCGCTTATGTAGTTAAAAAGTTTGTAAAACATTTTTGTTTGATAGTCTGATTTGTAGTGATCAGCTTCACCTTCCATTGTAGTAGATACCCATTTTGTGGGTGCGTATTTTCTTATCTCCATGCTGTCACCAAGGGTCTTGATTACTTCATATTTAGGCCTCTCGATATCAACACCAAAAGCATTTTTTATCGTCTTTATAAAACTCATATTTAAAATTAAGAATAGAATTAAAAATTTTAAATTTGAATTCATATTTATTTGAATGATATTATGCAACATAAATCATGATTTATTTGAATTTATATAAGCATGCACGGGTTTGGTACATATTCCAATTTATGTAAGAAAAAATGTCTATTTTTGGTGAATTTTTTAAAAGGAGTTCAAAATAACTTGAATGACAAAATGAAGTAAATGAATAAATTAAGAAAATTTTTGATTAAAATAAAAAAGCCCCAGGCGAGAATCGAACTCGCGACCCCTAGTTTACGAGACTAGTGCTCTAACCTCTGAGCTACAAGGGCGTTATGTTTTTCAACAACTTATTTCAAAGCTAACAAAAACAAAAAGCTTTTTAAAAATTAATTTATGAAATTAAATGTTTAAATATATAATTTTAAGATGAAGTTTAAAAATAATTTGTTAAATTTATCTTTTTGAATTCAACTGGAATTTTTTAATCGATTTTAAAAAGTATTTCGTTTAGTGTCAAGATTAAATAAAATGAATCAGGAGCCCTTGTAGCTCAGAGGTTAGAGCACTAGTCTCGTAAACTAGGGGTCGCGAGTTCGATTCTCGCCTGGGGCTTTTTATTTTTTTAATTTTAAACTAACCTTATTAGTTTATTAAAATTATATATCATGTAAAATTTTGTAAGTTATTGTAAATAGTTTAACTAGACTTTTAGAAACACTTTTATGACACATCGGTTCACCATAGAGGTTGAAAGGATTAATTAAATTTTTTTTAAAAATAAGATTTGAAAATTCAAAAAATATTTGAGAAGCTTCAAAGTTTTTATTTGGATTAAGAATAAATTGGAATTTTACAAATTTTTTTTCTTAGCTATTCACATTGTTAGCTAAAAATAAAGATTCTATTTTTACACTTAAAAATTTATTAATTAAATTTCTAATCATTAGTTTTTAAAATTTTAAACTAAAAGCCTAATTAAATAACCTTAAAATTTAGATAAAAATTGAAAGAGACGTTTTTTCGTGTGAGATTTAAAATATCAAGCTATACTTTCAAATGCGTTATTCGGTGATGTTTGAAATGAATAATTTAAAAGTCATATAATCTTTGGAGTTTTTTTCTCTACCTTGAAAGCAAATAAAAGTTTAATTCAATGAAAGCCATAAAAATTAAATGAAAGTCCAACAAATAATCCTAAAAATAAATTTCTGTCATTGCCTTAAATAAAATATTAGTATTTGTAAAAATGAGAATTATTTATCCTAGATTACTTTTCAATAAATTACTGTTCATTAATACAACTTGCAATGTTTAAATACCAAATCACCGTAAAAAATTACAAAATATGTCTAGAATGCTTAAAAAAGTTCATCTTAATATTTAACTTAAATGACGAAAATTCAATATTGTTTTATAAAAATTAGAATTTTATTTTAATTTTTTCTATTCGGAAAATAAAATTGATAATGTTAAAACAGTCTTAAATTGAAAAAAAAAAGTATTTTTTAGAGAAAAGATCTTAAAATACTTAAGTATCGTGAAAATTTTTGTAAGTAATTTTAATATTATTCTAGTATGTTGGTAAAATAAATACATTGTTATTAAAAAAAAAAAATAAAAAGAATTTTGAAAGAAAAAATTTTTGTATCAAGGGTTCAAAACCCGCTGAGGGAGAAAAAATCTTAAATATATCTCTTCAATACAGGGCGAATTTTTAAACCATTGCTCATGTATGGGTAACAAATTTACTGGAAAAGAAGATGAGCGCCTGCCCATTATTCGCTAGGATAGAAAAGGGACAAAAATAAAAAATATTTGTAAGTTAAAAGTTTAAAGGTTTGCAAATTTCTGAACCATTTTATGAAAAATGATAAAATTTATTTTACTTTAAATGCTAAAAATTCGAAATCTTTTCTAAGTTTTTAAATCAACAATGTTAGTTACTTGGTCAAAATCTTAGAGTCGATTTTCATAATGGTTAGACTTGACTTTTGCAAAATTTTATTTTTAATTTTTTATAAAAACAAAGATGTATTAGTTAAAAGAAAAATAATTTATTTAAAAAAATTTTATTAAGAATTTGATTTAATTGGATTGATAAAAAATTTAATTAGATTAACAAATTTCAAATTGATTTGTGATATTCTACCATAGATGTCATAGATTCCTGGTTAGACATCTCCGCAAGCGTGCCTGCTTTAGTTTTTTTCTTGTTGTTAATTGCTGATAGGAATTACAAAACAAAAAATCAAAACTTCATATTAATGAATAATACAATTTACATTTTTGTATAAAATATTTTTTCGATATTCTTTTTAAAAAAATTTCATAGATTATTATTTGATAAAAAACTATTCCATAATCAGTTTTTATGAAATGTTTATTCTATCAATTAATCATTCTAGGAAATTAATTTCTAAGATATAAGCGTTCGACTTAAAATCAGCCTTGTATTCGGTTTTAACCGGAAAAATTTCAAAAATTTGGTTTTGTGATGTCCAGTATAAAGGAACGGAATAAAGTGTAAAAATATTAAATATCTTTTTTTCTTAAAGTTTAAAATTAGTTCTGTAAATGCAACATAGGACAATATTCAAAGTTGCATCAACTATAAAAGTCGGCTAACGGTGTGCAAAATCTTTCCAAAATGCACTACGCTCGATTATATTGAAATTCAATAATTTCAATAATTATTAATTTCTGTTCATCTATACAAATTTAGCAAACTTTGATATTTGATACAATTTTGAAAGTTACACTTACAGAACTTAGCTTAAATCTTTAGAAAAAAAAATAAATTCAAATTTTTTTCAATTTAAAAAAGGACTTTATTTCTTCTGCTAGCTAATATAATGACAGTAATTATTTTCTTCTGCCAGCAATTTTTTTTCACCTGCTATTAAAATTATGTTTATGATAGCAAAAATAAAAGTATAAAAAGATAACCATAAATATTTTTATAAAATTTTATTCATATTAAATTTTAAAAGGAAAAAAAAACTAAGCTAAGTACCGACAAAAAATATAAAAATTTCATATGGAAATATCAATTTTAGTTTTTTCGCTCTCTTTTTGATTTTCTGACAGAACTATTCAATAGTTTAATAAATACAGAAAGTTTCTGTATTTCTTTTTTTAGTTGTTGAACCACGAGGTCTTCCACGACGTTTTGGACCATTTGAAGATTTTTGTGCATGAGCTTCATAATTATGACCAAAATTTTGAGAGAAGCGACCATATCCTTATCGTCTAGTTTATCAAGAATAAGAGCAGTTGACTTAGTTTCATTTTCGTAAATTCTTAGTATCTTATCCCTAACATTTGGATTTAAACGTTGATCATCAAATTGTAATACACATTTACTAACATGATTATGTTTATCTGTTTACATATGCAGAGTGCATTTTTGTGAATCTTGGTGCAAGAGCAAATACATTTGAACTGGACAATTACCTTTACTACCTTGTGAATAACATGAAAATCGTCTTTTTTCGTCAAATTTAGCTATCATTAATTAATTTTTTTTAACTAGTAGTTAAAAAAAAATTTATAGCATAAGAAAAAAATTCACTAGCAGAAAGAAATAAATCTCTTTAAAAAACCCAAAAAATTTTTTAAATTAAATTTCCGTAATCATTAAAAAAGGTATTTATATTGTCCCAAATAATAACTGTCGGACTCCACCAATCTTGATGATTTTTTTAATCAAATTAAAACCGTTAAATTATTTCGGCCATTTTCTATATTATAATTATAATTCTAGGAATTAATTTTGTAAATTTTTTATTTTAAGTCGAAATTTAAAAAAACATTAAAAAAAGGAATTTTCAAGAAAAAAAAAGGCAGTAAAAAACCTGGTAAAATAGCAACTAAACTGATCGAACATTAAATTAGAAAAGTTATTAAAGTGTGATAATTATTAAAGATTTTTTTTTAAATTTTCAAAAAATCAAAATTTTATTAATTTCAGATGTTGGCTTTTTTGTTTTATAAATTTATCAACAATATTAGCAAGGAAAAAGTTAATTATCAAAATGATTTCTAAGGACAGAGTTGTTCAAAATTAAATAATAATTTACATTAGTTTTCATTTAAATTTTAATTATTTCATTTTATTTTCCATGGTAAAACCGTCCTGTAAATTACTTTGTCGGAATTTTACTTTAATTTGCATGAATGGTGTTAAGGGCTATTATAGAAGTCTTAATAGGAAATTTTCTATTATTTTTACTCTATTTGTATTTCTGGACAAAATTTATTAAATTTTAATATTTTAAATTTAAATAATAATTAATTAAATGGGTTTTTTTATGAATAAAATTTATTTGGAAAAAAAATTGATTTAAAATAAAATTAATCTTGTAAATCAGCCGGCTCATAAATTTCATCTCTAAAATAATCAATCAAACGATTGATTTCAATAACTCGCTTTCGATTTCGTTTGTATTCCTCCTCGTCGTGAATTTGTTCGATCATTGTATTCGACCAATTTTTTATCTTGGATATCATGTCATCTTCTCGTGAGTCTATTTTGAGAGTGTGCAAATCGTGCGACGTTTGCAACGCATTCACAACTGTGTCTTTGTCAATGAAAAGCTGAGCGAAAATTAATTAAATTTAAAAATTCAAAATTTATAAAAAAATTAGAATACATCTCTCAAATCATCCGGAAAGTCATCAGATACTTCTCCTTTGATCACTCTCTCTAAGGTAGACAAACCCGACTCCTGCAATTTTTCAAATTGGATATTTTCCAAGTCTCTCAGCTGGCCAAAAAAGCCTTGGATTTGCTCGACAAAATTATTCACCATGTCAGATAAATTCCTTTCGAACTCCCTTATAATTTCCTCCAATTGATCAACAACTTGAACCTCCAAGGACATTAGTTTGTCCCACAACTTGTTCACTTCATCATTATACTCATTCAATTTGGCTTCTTGAACAACTTGATCTGTGATATTATTCAATTCTTCAGTTATCTTAATTTAAAATCTATATTTTCAAAAAAAAAATTTTTTTGTTTCATTACATTTTTTTTGTATTCAATAAAAACATTGATTGCAGTCGATGCCTCTTCGGTATTGACATCTTTAGCCTCGTTGAGACATTTCCAAAACTCGTCTACTTCATTTTCCCGCAAATCTTTTTGCGCCTTACCATATTCATACATTTCTTTGCATACACTGACAAATTTATCATGATAATCTGCCAATAGTTCATCTGCACCTGGAATAAGGTTTAACTTTTGTCCTTCACTATCTTCATTGAATAAGCTCAAAAACAGTTCATCGCTATTTAATCCTTCGACATACGCTTCCTAATTAGAAATAGAATTAAAATTTAATTTAATTTAATTTAACAGTATTTTTTTACAAAACCTTATTTAAATGTGTTTCTTTTTCCAAATGTTGATTTTCTTTTCGAATTTTTTCTTCCGCCTCTTCGTTGCTAATTATTTGACCAATGTCAATTTCAAATCTTTTCAAACCTTCTGCTCTCTTAATAAAAAAATTAAAAACATAGATTTTAAATTTAATTTTAATTGATTTACCAAGTTCTGGTCGACTAAGCGATAGTCCAAGTAAATTATTTGTGTCAAATGGGCCAAGACATATGGAGAAAATTCGGGTTTTTCACATATTGGATTTCCTCTTAGGCAAAGAGTTTTCAGTTCTTTAAATTGTCTGAGATATAATGCAAAGTCGTAGTCATTTATTTGATTATTTCCAATAGAAAAAACTTCCAAATTTTCCAAAGTATTCATATTTTCAAGTTTAGATATTTGATTATTGAACAAAGAAAGATCTTTTAGTTTTGTTAAATTTTCCAGTCCCTCAATTTTTTCGATATTATTAAATGACAAGTCCAGCCATTCTAGATTTTTTAAATTTTCCAGACCCTCAATTTTTTCTATTACATTATTGTCAAGTTGTAGCTTGATTAAATTTTCAAATTGCCATAAATTCTCCACTCTCAGTATGTCTAGATAGGTCATGATAAAAGATTGAAGAAAATTTTATTCAATTTACTTTGAAAATCAAGCCTTAATGACAAAACTTCTTCATAAAGTATACCATCCTTTTTCGCTATATTTCCAGCTTCGTCTTTTGGACCTTGTTCTTCAATGCATGCTTTGAGCATTTTGTCATCAATGACAGATGGCTCAACGGTGTCATACAAACGGCTCATCTTGGAACTGATCTTTACGTCAACTATATTTCTAAGGTCGCTTATGAATTTTCAAAGTTTTAATATTTAATTTTTCAAAAGAAAACTATTTCCATAACAACCATTTAAATGATATTTTGTTAAATTATTTTTCTTGTTTTTCAGAGAGGTAAAATTTAAAATTTAATTGATAACTTTAAGTTTCAAAAATAGACTTTTTCTTTAACTTTAACTCAAAATATTGAATTTATTTTGTGTAAATTGTTATACCCTGTCTAAATTATTCGGTTAATTTTTCAGCATATTTCGAATCATTTGTTTCAATTCTCGGAAAAATAGATTTTTTTAATTCTCTAGATAGAATAAAGTATTCATTGATTATAAAGCTGTCATTGATTTTTTTACTTTAATTGTCACTTGAAACATTTTATGTGTAAGATTCCACCTTATCTGAATATCAAGAACAATCTTTACAATCTTTAACTTTCGGCTCATCTTTAGAAACAGTCTGGCTCTCATAAAATTGAACCAATTTAGTTGAGGAATGAATTTTCTAGCAGAAATGTCTAATTTTTTCGATTGTTTTTTTCAGATTATCATTTTCCAAGCATGTTTGAACTATTTGTTTGATTCAAAATATGAGTCGCACATTGAACATGAAAAGCATTTTTCTGGTAAGAATAAATCATTTCTGTCGCTGAAACCATCACTTAAATAGAAAAACTTCTAAGAATGTATTGCTTATAAAACTTACATGATGAGATTGTGAAAAATAAATAATATCTAAGAGGTATTCGTCAAGCTTCCACTCATTTGAAATAAAATGACTGTTTTGATACTTCTTTCCAAATAGCAACTGAAAAGTATATCTTAGAGCAGGAATATCTTAATTCTGGTTTAAATTCTAAAGTTAATAATTATCCAAAAATTTCTCTAGAGGAACTTAAGAAAACATTAAAAAAGTTAAAGAACGACTCAGCTCCTGGTCCTGATAACATATCCAACATGATGCTAAAAAACTCACCTGACTCCTTTTTGGTAATTTTGATTAAATTCTTTAATATATGTTTGAAATTAAATGATATTCCATCCTGTTGGAAAATTGCTAAAATTACTATGATACCTAAAAAAAATTAGCACCGACCCGGCTAACTACCGCCCAATTAGTGTTACAAGTAGCTTAGGAAAAATTCTAGAAAGAATAATCACTAAAAGACTTTACACCTTTCTAGAAAATAAAGGTTTAATTTGTAAGGAACAATCTGGTTTCAGGCAGCATCGTAGAACTTCCGATAATCTTGTTTTCCTAATACAAAAAGTTTCGGAAGCACTAACAAGGAAAAAAAAAAGCTTGCACTCTTTTTTTTGATATTTCTAAAGCCTTTGACAAAGTTTGGCATATCGGTATCATTTATTAACTTATTAAAACTGAAGCCCCTCTATATATCATTGAATGGGTAAAAAATTTCCTAAATAATCGTAAGTTCTTTGTTAATCTCAATAATTATGAGTCTGAGCATGTTAATATTGAAACCGGTGCCCCTCAAGGTTCGGTAATTAGTCCTCTTCTATTTTCAATCTTTATCAATGATATACCTAAACAAAGCTCAAAAAATACCTCATACTCTCTCTTGTTTGCTAATGACCTAGTCACCTTTTTCATTTTCAAAAAATATGGAAATCTTCTTTTTTTTTCTTGAAAATCAAAAAATTGACACAATCAAAATCAGATATAAAAAACCCATCATAAGATATGTTAAAAACTATTTTCTCTTCAAAAATGAGCTAATTTTATCACTCATAAAGGACTATGAGGATGTTTTTGTTGAGAGCTCAAGGGAACCTGAAAAAAAGTCTCCCTTAGCAATTTTTGTCCATGAATTTCCACGGGAGTGACTTACAACAGCCAAATCTTTCATTTGTCTAGAAGCTTCCCTTTCTTAATATTCCCATTTTACTAAATGTTTTTTAAATATTGTGTACCCAATTTTGTAATACCTTAAATGTGTTTCACTTTCTTTTAATATATGAACAATAGCTAAACGAGTTTCAATACTCAAATTTTATTTAAATAATAAATAAACAATTAAAAGAAAAAAAAAAAGAAATTTATCTTTGTCACCAAAATTTGTCTCTAAATTCTTAGAGCTTTTTGTTCCTTATGACTCAATTCCTTTATCTTGGTTCTCCCATTAGCTAAATGAAACTTGAGCGTACTTTAACTGGCTTTTTGTTAGAGGATATAGCTGAACAATCGTTACTTGGCAAACTATTTTATTCTAAATTTTTTTCATATGCTGCCATACAATAATAGACTAAGAAACTTTAACCTGTACCACAATGAAAATGACAACACAAATTCTTATGAAGACGCTTGATCCGAACCCGAGTTAGTCCAAAATGGAAACATAAAGACGAGGATTGATACTACATCTATCACTCCTGCTGCTCCAACAGCATCTTTTGCTAACAAGGTAAATCAGGGGACTACAAGTGCTCCTGAAGCCAGTGGTAAAGTAAAAAAGCAGTCTAAAGCCGTTACAAAGGCAAAAGCCACAAGTTGTGTTGTCGGATGCCAAAAGAATACAAATCTTGCGGCGACAAGACCACCAAGATTATTTGATTACTACACTGGCTTCTGGTCACTAAGTAGTACCAAAGAAAGTGTTAAAGCAGTGATTGAACAATTTTCTTCAGTTGAAGCGATTGAAGAACTTAAACCCAAGTATGACCAAATCGTACAAATTTCAAGTATTTAGTAACTACAAAGAAGCTGTGTTGTGAAGCTGTGAAGAAGCTAACAATTGGCCAACTGGTATTAGAGTGAAAAGAAGTGAGCGATGATTCTGATAATGAGCTTGCTCATGCCCCATTTAAGAAGCTGAATAATGGCAAAGAGGTGAAGATTGAGGAATTTATCAATAACTCAAATGATTTTGTAGCTGAGCAGACGGTCACGCAACCGGAACAGCTTACAACTAATTAATGTTAGTCTCAAGCTACAACTGTAAATATTTCACTACCAGTAGGGTAATTGCAGATAAAATTTCAGAATTTTGTGATTTATTATTTTTATGCGAGCGCTGGCTTTACCCAGCAGAAGAATACTAGATAAAAGACCGCTATCCAAATCACAACTTGTTTTTTCAATCGGAATTTTATTCCACTATCTTAAAGAAATCAGAAGGTCGTCTCTTTGGTGGTAAGTGTTGGTTGGTTAGAAAAAACTTAGACGTGATCTCGTTTGAATTTGATCATCCGGACTACTCGATTATAAGAGTACAGGTTTGTACTGAAATCTTCAACATCATTGGTGTTTGGATTCCTTATGACAACATGAAAAAACTAAAGTACTGTAACTTCAAATCCATCATATCGTCTATGGAAAACATCCTAGATGATTGCTCACATGAGTACTTTCTATTAGTTGGAGACTGGAATCGTGATCGATTACGAGGTTACGAGGTAAGCGATTCGATAAACTCTTTATTATGAACAATCAACTAGCTGATTGTGCCGACAAATTCAAACCGTCGATCGACTTTACATACAAAAACGGCGATTACAGGGCCACATTGAATCACATCTTAGTTAGAAAGAATGACCTGGTTAGTGTTTCTAGGTTTGATGTTTTACATGATCCCAGTAACTTAAGTGATCACCAACCGATTTTTTGTGAGTTTTACATAAGAGAAAGTAGTCAAAAAAACGACAGTTTGACAATGAAAAAATTTCATTTGTTAGACTGGCGAAACTCATTGTTTGCCGAGAGGTATAAAGCTAATTTAACCACCAATCTAGGAGAATTATAACATATGATAGATCGGACTGATATAATAATTGAGAATGACGAGCCGAGAATGACGAGAAAGACTATAGCTGTCAACGATTTTGGAGGAAAATAGCTCGATATAGGAGCATGCGTAAAAGTATTGACTAATGTTTAAACAAAATTAGTATTGGTGAATTTTCGAAATTTTACGCTAAACTGTTTTCATATAAAGAAAAGATCCATAATGCTTCTCACCAAGGGGTCAGGAACCATGTAAATGACTACTTTTCAAATATAAGGAACACTAAATATGTTCCAGTGTTTAGTGAAGAAGACATATGTAAAACCATAAATTTACTTAAACGTTACAAGTCCGCTGGATATGACAAAATATGTAATGAATTCTACAAGTTTGGCTCTTGTAAAAATCTTTTTGTTATTATTGCATGATTTTTCAATGCAGCTTTGCACCATGGTTATTTGCCTGACTCGTTTAATGTTTCAATAGTAAATCCGATTCCAAAAGGCGGCGTTACAAATGAACCAAGCGATTTTCGACCTATTTTGGTGTCAAATTCGTTTGCCACGATCTTTGAAGCCTTGCTTCTTGGTGAAATGGACTGCTTCAATCAAATTCATGTTAATCAATTTGGATACAAAAAAAAACATATCATGAAAGCATGCATATTTTATTGTAGATGAAACGTTCAATTACTATAGGCAGAATGGATCTAAAATTCATGTCGTTTTTCTGGATGCTAGTAAAGCTTTTGACAAGCTATGGGGGATGGCCTTTTCTTGGAGCTAATTAATCGAATTCCAGATGGACTGTGGCGCAAACTCTACAAGTACTAGCGAATCTCTTAAATTATTGTCAAATATGATAACGAACTCAACTGAAGGTGTAAAACAAGGAGGTATTCTTTCTCTTTATTTGTTTAATTTTTTCATCAACAAATTATTGACTGAGTGTACTGAGCTAAATCTTGGTGCCTCAATTAATGGGACTAGCTTGTCCGTAATTAGTTATTGTGATGATCTTGTGATCCAAGCACCTTCTTTTAGTCATTGTCAAACTTTTCTTGACAAATGCTCCAAGTATGCTCAGCGGTGGAAAATTGACTTCAATCCTTTGAAATCAGCGGCTTTAGTCTTTCTAAATGGTAAAGCTATAATGAGGAGAAATTTCACCTTAAATGGTTATGAAATACCTCAAACTGAGAATATAGAATATTTAGGCCTTCCAATAGGCAATAGTGAATTTGTTTGGAATTTTGTCGAAGAGAAATGGAAGAAAGTAGAAAAGAGCTTCTACTCTCTTTATGGCCTCGGCTGTAAACCAAAATCTGCACCACCGGGGTTAGTTGGTTTTCTATACAAGCAATTTTGTCAATCGATTTTTCGATACCACTTAGACCTGGTATTTGTAGGTGAAACTAAACTTGGTGAACTTGATATCAGGAAAAAATTACTAATTAAGAGAATGTTTGACATAAAGAAATATGCCAGTTTCAGACCGATGTTAGATGCTCTACGTCTTGAAACGGTAGAACAAATTTATATGAACCACAAAATATTTTTTATGAAACAGCTTAAAAACAGTAAAATCAGTTGGGAGTTAATCCTATTTTTACATTCAGATTACTCGACTTTTGAACAAAAAAATACCTCATATTGCAAACAGATTTTCGAGGGCGTAGATTACGAATTTTGAGTCGAAAATAAAGAATTCAGATAGCACTAAAGTTTTGAATTTCGTGAACTTTATAGAAAATTTTTTTTTTCCAGAAAACCGGTTTTAGATTTTATCTATTCATATCGGTTAACTCTAACCGATCGACCGATCTTACTAATTACTTAGCCTTGGGGATCACTTGCAAAATATTTGAAAATATTTTGTACTTTTTGAGACTGATATGGACAATTTTATATTTTCTGATATATTTCTAAATTGATCATTATATTATCAAGCTATGAACATTTGCCTAATCTTCGAACTTCAAATCTAAGATCTCATTCTTTAATTAAATAAATGGATAATTGAAAAATTATAAGTATCATTTTAAATGGATTTTATCAAAATTTTTAATAATTTTTAATAATTTTTAATTTTTTTCCATTTGCTAAGCATATTAAAAATTAAAATCAAGCATTATTAAATTACCAAAAAAGTAACCGCATAATAAAATACAGTTTGACAGCTTTTTACTTGTAATTCTAAAGGTGTGCTAACTAATTTAACCCTTGCTAAGAATTCCATCTGTTATAACCAAAAATTCTGATTTAAGAACATGCTCGAGAACATGAGATCGATGGTACGTAACCTAAGAGATAAAAACAGAATTTTGCAAAGGTTTAAGGTTATTACAAGTTGAGTTTCAAATTATTATGAATAGTTTTTAAAATTAAATACAAATTATAGAATTGAAGCAAAATTAAAAAACAATGTTTAGATATTTCTGATTTAAAACTTTTTTATAAGAAAAGATTCTAAATTTAAAGTCTTGACTGAACAAAATAAAAATGAAAACAAATGCCTTAAATTGAAATGAGTTGCGCAATTTAAAAAGCCTATAAAATGAAAGTAATGGAAACAAATTGGATTTTTTTTGGGCATTTAATTAAACGCGGGTTTTGTAATTAGCTAGAGTTTTCGATTAATTAGAAAAAAAAATAAAAAATACAAAACGAAGAATAATTATTTCAACCAAAGCCATCAAAAAATCGACCAGCAAGCATTTTTTGAACAAAAAACATGTCGGATACCGCAGTACAACAAATCGCTAACACCGAGACTGTTCACGAGCAAAAAGAAGAACTAGTGTCTCAACAAGAAAATCAAACTGATGTTAAACAAGAACAGACCGAGACCCCAAAGGCCCAAATTGTCAAGGAAGTGTTGCACAAGAGCGTCACTGGCACAGTCAAGTGGTTTAATGTCAAGAACGGATACGGCTTCATAAACCGTGACGACACCAAAGAAGACGTGTTTGTGCATCAAAGTGGAATTTTAAAAAACAACCCAAATAAATACAAGCGAAGTTTGGGCCAGGAAGAAAAAGTTGAATTCGATATTGTGAAAGGAGAGAAAGGAAACGAGGCGGCCAACGTCACTGGACCCAACGGAGCTCATGTCCAAGGTTCGGAGTACGCTGCCAATAAACGTAAGCCAGGTTATAAACGACGAAACAAACAACGCCGTTATAAGAAGTCAGAACAAAACCAACCACAAGCAGGTGATGACCAACCGGACGATCAACAAGAGCGCCAACAAGCTCCAGTCTCTAACGAAGGCCCAGCTATGCCCAGGAGAAGAAACAACTACAGGCCAAGACCACGTAGTCATCAAGCAAACAATGAACATGATCAAAGAGGTGACCAAGTAAGCAATCAACTGCAAGATCAAGATCCAAATAGGCCACCAAGACAGCCAAGATACAGAAGGGGTCCGCCAAGAGGACCGAGAAATTTTCAGCCCGGACCCGAACTGGAAATTCAGCCACAAATGGACGAACCGGAACAACGGGTCTATTACAAATCTAGGACTTACAGACCGAGTGGACGAGGTGGATACAGAAACCCGTCGTATGACAACCCGTCGTATGACAATCCAATGAGGCCAAGAGGACCAATAAAAGAATTTAGACCTAGAGTGACTGCTGAATCAAATTTTTCTTCAAGAAGAAATTTTTATCCGAATGAAATGTCCTTTTTTTCTCAACCATTTAATAGATCTTATTATCGAAAACCTTATGTTAATTGTTTAGAACAGAGAAATTATCAGCTGGATGAAAGTCAGGTTTAGTTTTAACAATGCAATCTTTTAAAGATAATTTTTTTTTTCTTAATAAATAATAAAATTTTTATATTTTAATGGCTTATAAAATTATTTTAAATATGCAATTTTTTTATTAGAAAATAATATTTTTTACAAGAAATTCCTTGTAATTAGATTATTTTAGCTGACTTTTGTGTGGCTTTTTGATCTAACCAGAAAATATCATTTAATTATTAATACAAGCTTTTTTAACACCTTAGTTTTTACTTATTCTTGTAGTTGGCCACCTCCGCAAGCTAGTCTTGCTGTAGCTTATTTATATTATTATTATTATTATTATTATTATTATTCATCGAATGAAATTATATTATAAAAATAAATAATCGCTTGACCTGAAACTTGTTCAAGAAGATATTAACAATATAGTTAACTGGGCTTACATTTGGCACATGAAGTTTAACCAAAAAAAATGCAAAATTATGCGATTTGGCTCCAAAGGCACCTCAAATGCCTTTTACTTTGAAAAAAATGAAAGGCATTTGGGGGCACTTCACACAGAAATGTGTTAGTACAGTCGTCCGTGGAAAGAGATTTAGGTATCATGATAAATAGTAAGCTCAAATGGACTGAGCAGATAGACAAGGCAATCCAGACGGCTAATGGAGTGCTTGCTCAACTCAAAAATACCTTTTAGTTTTGGACAACCGACAACTTTAGAAGACTCTTCACTGCGTTTGTAAGACCGCTTATTGAATACTGTATAGCAGCTTGGAATCCTTTGCAAAAGAAAGAGATTAATTGTCCCTATTCTATCCTAGTGGATAATTGGGAGGCGCTCATCTCCTTTTCAAGTACCTTTTTGAGCAACGGTTCCGATCTGACACAGAGGCTACTGCATCGAGTTGATCATCTACACCGCAATTATTACCCAGTCGAAACTGGTCCCCCTATTTTTATGATGAAAGAGGTTTAAGCATCCGCCCCGTATTGCAGAGATATCTTGAAGATTTTTTTACCCTCAGCGGGTTTTGAACCCTTGATCCCCTGCTTGCATGACTAACACGCAAACCATTCGGCTATACGGGCTTCAAAGAAAGAGATTAGAAAGCTGAAAAAGTCCAACGTAGAGCTAGCAAACTAGTGCCTGGTCTTAGAATTTCAATTATCTCTTAAGATTAGCAAAAATTGGTATCCCTACGCTTGAAAGTAGAAGGAAAAGAGGTGATGCAATCCAATTTTTCAAAGAAGTCTAATAGAAGTATAGAAAGTCATTGACACAATATAAAAGGATTTTAAGGGAAATTTATTAAATAACAAAGTAACTGAGTGAGAAATCGCTCAGCTACATTCTTTAAAAAAATTTCATTGTATCTCACAAAAATTGGATCAATAATTAATTATTTAAATCTAGAAATAGCTCGAGAATATTGAACCATAGATAAGGAACTGGACGTCTTATTCATGAGTCGAATTTCAGCTGCACTAAGAATTTTCGGACTATCATTATCCACAAAAATAATAATTCTGATGATTAATTACCGTAGGTCAAATATGGATGGTTAAAACAGGTTAGTGCTCCTGTCCATAAAAGACCGATTAACACTTCATTTGTTCAAAATAAAATTTAAATTTAATAAATTTTTAATAAAAAGAATGAAATTAAAATTTAGTTAAATTGTATATAAAAAGAAAAAAATTGGCTGAAAAAATTGAACATTTTAATTTTTAATTTAAAATTTTTTAATTTTTTTTTCAAAATCTGTAAAAATTTAGTTAATATTATTAAATATATGAAGTGTGAACAATTGGTTAGTTATTTTAGGAAAAAAATTGTTTTAAAGAAAATGAATTGTAAATGCTTGAAAATTTTGGAAGAATGAGACATGCCAAAAAAGAAGAACTAGAACAATTTGGAAAGAGTTAAGAGAGATGCATATATCAAGAATAAAGCAAAGAGGATTTGGGGAAAAATGGTATGAATAATAAACATGTACCAAAAAAAACAGCAAAAGCGAGTCAGATCAGTAAAATTAGAATTGAAAAAATCAAAAAGATTTGGAAATTTTGCAGAGATAAAGCTAAGGACAATTCTTAAGGCCTCTGATGACGTCTTTCGCTTAGTCAAACTATGGTTTATTTTTTGGTTAATTTTCTTCAAATGTTAAGTTTGGTATTCATTTTACTAAATAAAGATACATTTTTATACTTTTATTTACAGTAGATGTATTTAAGTGAAATATTAAGTGATTTTAGTGCCAAAAAAAATAAAGCCACTATAAACAAATTCAATCCTTTGAATCTGATATGAACTTAAATTTTTGAATAAGATGAAAAAGTATCCTTTTCTTCAAAAACTTTTTTATTCATCTATAAAAATTATTTAAATTAAAAATTAAAAAAATTTCAACTCTTTCGTAATAAATCCCATGAAATTAAATGCTTTGATATCCACGTTAAAAAATAATTTTTGTCTGCTGTCAAAAAAATTGCATTATGAAACATCGACATGATCGCTTAAATCATTGAACAAAAATTGATATTCGGGTAATTCAAGTTAACAACTATGAGATATAGATAAAATGGTATCGAAACGAGTACAGATTTTATTATGGATATGAAGAATTTTTCGCTGTCTAGATAATTTAAATTGACGTTGTATCCGTAAAAATAGCCAAATAGGTTCACATTAAATAAGAGACTAACTGATAAAATGAATTTCAGATTAATTATTTTTTTTTGTCTGTTGTACGTTTTGTGTATTATAATTGACAATGATAGCAGCAACGATATATTGTAGGTACCCAGAATGGTATCTGGAAATCCGAGTTCTTCAATCCAATAAATTGAGTGAATAAAATAAGGAACTAAATAGAAAACTGAGAAGACATTTGGTTCAAGAATGGAAGTGATGAAGATAAGAATGGCAAATACATGATGCAAAAATCGTTCTAGTTGATCGAAAAAAACTTTAGAAAAAAGGAGTTCAGCCAAATAGATCATTGATTTGAGCCCAAAGTATGAATATAATTGAAAAATGAAGTATGACTTGATACGAACATTGCTGGGTAAATAGATAGAATTTTTTAAACAATAAAAAATACTCAAACTGATCTGTATTATCCATATTTTGTTAAAAAATAATAAAATTTGATTGTAGGTTTGAAATTTTTTGCCCAAAACTTCAAATGGTAACAACTCATCAAATAGCATTATTCAAAAAAATAATCTTAGATTGCATAGTTTTAAATTAGTCATTTAAATCAGACAAAACAACAGGTTTTAATATTTTAGATGACTGTTGCTAACTCTTGTTAAAAATTTAGCATTTTAATTAAAAAAAGTTTTTTCAAAATTATTATTTTTAATTCTGAAAAATTTGTTTATCAAAATTCTTTTATTATTTAAAAAAATAGCTTATAAATCTATAAACTATAATTGAAATAATTTTATTTTATTAGTAAAATTTAGCCTCAAAGAAAAAAAATAAAAAGTGAAAAGATAAATGCTTAAGAATAAAATTTTTGACTCTAAGATGATATTAAACTAAATAAAAACTTAGATTTAAGTAAAAATCCAGAAAACTCTCATTACGAGAATAAATTTTTTATCAATTTAAATTTATTTAATACTTGAAAAAAATGGATTAGTCAGCTTCTATGCCAGCCATATGTGCTAACCAATTATTATTATTTTTATTACCATTATTATTTATTTCAATGAAAAGATTCGGTTGTATTGTAGATCAAAAATTAAAAACTAATTACAGAAATGTAAGGAAAAGTTTATTAATTATAAATTTGTGCATATTGAAAAAAGCTAACGAAAATGAAGTAATAATTAAGAAAAAAATATTTTTTTTAAATTGGTTCCTTAATTTTTAAGATTCTTTATCTGATATTCAATATATAAAAATATTCAATTATTAATTGTATTCAAAAAGAAACTAAAAAAAAAATATCAAATACATTTATATTTGTAAAAATTTAGTAATTGTTTTTGTATTTATTTTTTTTTAGAATTTAAAATTAAAAAGATCAAGTCAATTCTAATTTATAGTTATATTAACAGGCCTTAGATTTAAACTGGCACTAGTTATACTTAACTTAAAATTTCTTTAAACAAGAGCCCCTTGAAATAAGATGAAAACTTTCTATTTTTTTTATAAGAATTTACACTTTTTGGTCAAAATTTTTGGACTCAAAAGTCAAAAAATAAAAAATGAGCTCTATAATTTGTTCAGAACTTTTTCCGGTTTGTGATTCCGCCAAAAAAATTTGAATTAGGGGTTAAAACAAGAGCGAGATACAAAAAAAACTCAAAAAATTTTCGTCTCCTGTCAACTTTAATGGTAAAAATTTAAATTTTTTTAAGCAAATGAATACTCTATTTTGGATAAAGAGCTTTTAGAATCTTTAGCTAACTCACTCGTGATCATTTTCTATTAAATGATATATTTTTCAAGTATTTTAAGTGGAATTAAGTTGCACTTTAAACCAAAAAAACACATTTCTTTGTGCTTTTTTCCAGTTTTTTTGATTCTCGTCGGAGGATTGGCCCAAGACCCTAACTTTTTTATTTAAATTATAAAACTAGACAAAATTCTGAACAAAACTCAGGTCTCACTTTTTTTATTTAAAGCTTAATTAATCCAAAAAAAAAGTCAAAATATAGTTCAATTTCTAAAAAAAATCATTAAAATTTAATTTTCATCTTTTATATTAAATATTAATAAACTATTAGAAATCCTTAGATGCTCTTGTGTTTTAGAATTAGATTTGCCAGAGAAGTATGTTTTAAGAATTTGACCGTAGCTTTTTTTGTGTGAAATCCAAAAAATTAAATTTTTTTCTTGACTAAGTATTTTTTTAAATTAATAAAAATGAGCAAATTAATTTTGATAAAAAATTTTAGCCTCATTTTGATTTTTTGCATTTTTCAACATTTTAGGAAATATATGCAACCAAAATTAAATTTTTCAAATGCATGTGGTTATCAATTAATTGACTAAAATTGTGATGCAAAACCACTTAGGCAATAACCTTTTGGCAACGTTTATTCTTGATAAGGCCAAAAAAATGAACAAAAAAAAAGTATGAATTTTTTGATATTTTTATTATTTTCAAAAAAATCAAAGGACATTTTTGAATAGTAAAATCCTTAATTTTAAACTGATCACAAGTATGGTCTTAAGCCACAAGAAATAGCTAATTTGAAAGAATATGGTAGTTATTATTGAGAGCTTGATTAATTATTATTTTTTTCTTCTTTAATTCTTAATCTGACATCAAACCTAAAAAATTAATTTAACTGAATGGAAAACAAAGTCTTATTTTTTTAAAATAACAAACAAAACTAAAACACAACTTAAAAGGGTCTAATACAAAAGTGTTCTTGCTAAATAAAAACTTCATGCTTGACTTTGAACCTGTTCATTATCTTTAGACATGTATCCGTAAGATGGCTGATTGGGTCTGCCATTGCCACCCCTAAAGTATCCACCTCTTGGTCGGTAGCCTCCACGAGGACCGCCACGCGGCATTCCTCGTTGCATTCCACCCGGACCGCCTCTCGGTCTGTAATCGTTGGAATCCCTTGGTCTGAAGCCACCCATTGGTCCTCTTGGCCTCATTGGATTGTCATACGACGGGTTGTCGTACGACGGGTTTCTGTATCCACCTCGTCCACTCGGTCTGTAAGTCCTAGATTTGTAATAGACCCGTTGTTCCGGTTCGTCCATTTGTGGCTGAATTTCCAGTTCGGGTCCGGGCTGAAAATTTCTCGGTCCTCTTGGCGGACCCCTTCTGTATCTTGGCTGTCTTGGTGGCCTATTTGGATCTTGATCTTGCAGTTGATTGCTTACTTGGTCACCTCTTTGATCATGTTCATTGTTTGCTTGATGACTACGTGGTCTTGGCCTGTAGTTGTTTCTTCTTCTGGGCATAGCTGGGCCGTCGTTAGAGACTGGAGCTTGTTGGCGCTCTTGTTGATCGTCTGGTTGGTCATCACCTGCTTGTGGTTGGTTTTGTTCTGACTTCTTATAACGGCGTTGTTTGTTTCGTCGTTTATAACCTGGCTTACGTTTATTGGCAGCGTACTCCGAACCTTGGACATGCGCTCCGTTGGGTCCAGTGACATTGGCCGCCTCGTTTCCCTTCTCTCCTTTCACAATATCGAATTCGACTTGTTCATCTTGGCCCAAACTTCTCTTGTACTTGTTTGGATTGTTTTTAACGATGGCACTTTGATGCACAAACACGTCTTCTTTGGTGTCGTCACGGTTTATGAAGCCGTATCCGTTCTTGACATTAAACCACTTGACAGTGCCAGTGACGCTCTTGTGCAACACTTCCTTGACAATTTGGGCCTTTGGGGTCTCGGTCTGTTCTTGTTTAACATCAGTTTGATTTTCTTGTTGAGACACTAGTTCTTCTTTTTGCTCGTGAACAGTCTCGGTGTTAGCGATTTGTTGTACTGCGGTATCCGACATGTTTTTTGTTCAAAAAATGCTTGCTGGTCGATTTTTTGATGATCTTGTTTGTTGGTAGGCTATAAACGTAAGCTCTTTGATAGCTCTCTCTCTAAAGTTAATGGAAATAAAAATAAGCTTAATGTTGGATTAAGGAAAAATTTGCGTATTTTTTTTTCTATTCAAATATTGAAGCTATCCGACGCAACTGAGATAGTAAAGAGCGCGTGCAAATCTATTTAATATAAGCCAATTTTTCTTTTTTCTAGAATATGGTACGTGGTATATTTTAGTTGAGAATTAAATTATAATAAAATTGAGGAGTTTGTTGTAGCTTTTTGTTCATTTATACATATTCCGTCAATGCGCTCAATATTAATCATAGTAATCACATATTTTGTTAACCTCTGTTCAGTGCAATTTTTATGCTAATTTTTGCTCATTTGAATTTTTATTGATTTCTCATTCAAAATAGTAACGGCTTGTTGTGCCAATTTGATTATGACTACCCAATTTAACACTTACAGACATGTTTGTTTGCACTTCTTAATCTTAATGCTCAATTCACGGCCCACAATTTCCCTCACCGCTGATGTTGATAAAATGATCCCTAATTTTAATGCATCCCTTTTTTATAGTTAAATCCAATTTAATAAAAAAAATTAAAATAAAGTTTTAAAAATACAAAGTTATGTTTTTCATCTTTTTATTCTATTGATTATATGATTATTTTTGAGTTATTTTATGTTTTGTTCTACCTATTTCATTAAAAAAAAAATCTTACTCGAAAAAATTGAAAAAAAAAAAAAATAAAATCAAACTTAAGAAAATTTAAAAAAAGATAATTTTTGAAATGCATCTTGAACAAAAAAATATCTTTGGCCATTGTTATATGTTTTGATCAACCTATCTCATTTAAAAAATAAATCTAACTTGATTAAATGGAAATAGAAATTAAATTTTTTGAGTTGCATCTAGACCAAAAAATATCTTCTTTAGGCATTGGCATGTTGCAAGTTGAACACAATTTATTCTCTACATTTTTAATATGTTTGTAGTAGCATTTGCAGTATTATGATAAAATATTTATAAACCTGCTGTTTATATATTTATTTATCTGTGACGAGCCAAAGCTCCTTTAAGATTAAAATTAAAAATAATGTTTTTCATCATTTATTTATTTTTATTCTAATAATTTGTAAATCTTTATCGAGCTAATGCTACTTCAAAATAAAAAAAAAAAAATAAAAAAAAAATAAAATTAAAAATTAAGTTAATTTAAAAAACAAAAATTGAAAAAAATTATAGTTATAAATTAATTTTTGCAAATAATAATAATAATAATAATAATAACATAAGGCTATAGAAAAGGATGACTTTACATAATTCTTTAACGGAGCGCAAGGATTAGTTGCACTATATTAGCCTGTTAATTTTTGCTAATATTTTTTTTTAAATGTGCGTCAAGTTTGTTTTTAAAAACATTTATTGTTGTTTGTTCGACAACATCCCTTGGCAAATTGTTCCAAGCATTTGCAACACGGTTGCTGAAAAAATTGAATCTTTGGTTGCAATACCGAACCAGTTGTTTCTCAAAACCTTGATTGGGACTTCTTGTCCCATAATGTTCTGATGTTTGGTTCAACGGAAAATGCCAATCAACCCTATCAAAATTTTTAACTATTTTAAATTGTTCAATTAAGTCACCTCTCATTCTTCTATCCTCCAGAGATGTAAGATTTAACTTTTCTAATCTATCTTCGTAACTCAAATTACGTATTTCACCAATAATTTTAGTTGCTCTTCTTTGAACACCTTCAATGCTTGATATATCTTTTCTAAAGTACGGGTTCCTGATTTGAACCGCGTATTCTAACTGAGGTCTTACTAAGCTTGTATAAAGTTTCTTTATGGTGTTTTTATCACGATACTTGAACGAGCGTTTTATCAATCCTAGAACCTTGTTCGCTTTTTTAATTGCTACTCCTATGTCAGCTGAGTTACTCAAGTCATTACTAAAGACAACTCCTAAATCGCGTTCTTGAAATGATTCAGTTAACTTGTGACTGTTTTCAGCTGAGCCCGGCAAATATTCATATTTTTGATTATTTGGACCATAGTGTATCACAACACACTTGTCCTCATTAAATTCCATTAGCCATTCTTGTGACCACTTGTACAAATTATCAATGTCTTTTTGCAATAGTGAAGTTTGTATTTCGCTTTCAACCACACTTGCTATCTTTGTGTCGTCTGCAAACAATTTGCATATGTTTTGGACATTATCCGGTAAATCGTTTATAAAAATGACAAATAGTATCGGACCCAATACCGAGCCTTGTGAAACTCCACTAATGACATCTTTCCACGATGAGCTGACTTTTCCAAGAACTACTCTTTGTCTTCTATATGTTAAGAACGCCTCTATCCATTTTATTAACTGATCGTCTATACCATAGCGGTATAATGTCAGTTAAATACATTATTTCGACTAAATATGCGTTAAGTTGAAATAGCTAGAGGTTGGCAACCATCATTTTCTTTTTAAACAATTTTTATCAAATTAAGTTTTCAATTAGATGTACTTTTTATTTATTTAGACGAGTTTCTGTTAATTTAGATAATTATTTTAAAAAAATTCCTTAATTTGAAGAAAAGCAAACCACCAACTTAATGCTGACTTAAATGACATTTTTTCCACTCAACTAAATTGGAACCAAACATTTTACAGACTGTTCGATCAATTTAAGCTTTTTGTCCAAGAGATCATTGAGTAATCCATTTTTAACTCCAGTCTTGCAACGATATCAATTCAAACCATTCAATCTCAACATTATTTTTGTCTTTTTTTCAATTAATCTAATAACTCAAACATCAAAAGTCAAAATAACTTAGTATTTTATTAATATTTGTACTTTTTTAAACTAAGGGAATTTTTTAGAACACTTTTGGATATGCAGTTAAAGCCACATGCTGCTTTTGAATTTAGCGTCTTTAAACTATCTATAATTGAAACTTGGTCTTCAAAGAGTGTATCATTGGAATGTTTGTTTCGCAGTTGCCATGGTTACCGAATTCGGTTTCTTCTAAAAATATGGCCTCAAATAAGTCAGCGAAGAGATTATAATCAGCTTGTGAGTCATCAAGTGTAATTGAATCAGACAGTTTTATTGGATAGGTTTTTTATGTATACCTGTTTAGTTGATGATGAATTGAAGAATTTTAAGGATTCATATTCGTTCTCAATTCTATCTTGTCTACTCACGGTTCAACTTCCACTTAAGGTCTTTTCGATCAAGTTTTGGAACTTTTTAAGAACTCGGTTTTATGACTTATAAAACCGAGTTCTAGATCCGTGGTATTTGATTCTTGCTTAAAATTTTAGCTTAGCTGATTCAATATTCAAATGAGTCAGTGAGTAGATTAGTTTGGAAACCAGACACCGCAGACACCGGAGCATTTACAGTACCGAATACAGTTAGATCATGCTCATCTAAATCAGAACTAGTTTCATGCAAAGTAATTTAGGGTTGAACCGTTAATGAAGGAAAACCGTGAATTCTTTTTTGAATGACTAAAACTTTTCTTTGAATTATTTTTTATTTTTATTTATTTTTTTTCTGTACCGAGCAAGAGCTCCTTCAGATATAAAAAATAATAAAATAAAAATTCAAAACTAAAAAACAAATTAAAATTAATAATGGGGAAGGTCATTAATATATATATATATATTTACTAAATACAGTTTAGAAAATTTAGAACATTTAAATTATCGGAAAAGTACAAAAACTAGGATAGAAAAAAATAATCGAAGAAAAATAACCGCAAAAAAATAAGGAGTGAAATTTTTTAACAAAATTTAGAACATTTATTTTTTAAAACTTAAAATGCCCACCCTTAGCTTTAATACACTCAGCGACACGTTTTGGCACAGATCTAATCATGTTTTTTACTACTTCACTAGGAACTTTCAACCATTCATCAAAAAGAACGCTTTTTAAATGCTCTCCTGACGTTATTTTTGTATTGACCATTTTGTGGTCAATATATGACCATAAATTCTCTATTGGATTGAGATCAGGTGATCTTGGGCACCAGGGGAGAGCTGTTATTTGTTTTTCTTGAAACCAATCTCGAACGGAATGAGCACTATGTGCACTAGCGCCATCCTGCTGAAAAATCCAGTCTTGACTCTGATCAAAAAATATCAATTTGTAGGTAATAAGCTATTTTCCAGAGTGTCCATGTACACAAATTGATTAAATCTGTCAGTATAAATGGAACAGCATCCAGTACCTTTATAATTAATACATCCCCAAATACCAACCGAACTTGCACCATTTTGTAACTTTGGTAAACAAAACTTGGGGTGATACTTTTCGTTTGCAAAACCTTTTACAAGCACTCTAGATTTTCTGTTTAATACTTCGAAATTAGACTCGTCACTAAAACAACTTTTGACCAGTCATTAACAGTCCATCTTTGTCGTTCTTTGCACCATTTGAGCCTTTTTGGCCGATCCAATACAGTCAAAAGAGGTTTTTTTATTGCAGTATACGACTGTATTTTTTGTTTAATAGATCTTTTCTTACAGTGTCTTTACTAACAGTAACATTTGGAAATTAAAAAATAAAATTAGAGGCTAGCTGTCTATAGCTTGTTGTAGGATTGATTCTGACCTTTCTAAAAATGAACGACTCATCTCGACTGGTGAGCTTTAATGGTCTACCAGACCTTGGTAATTCTTTGACAACGGATGACTTCTCATTCTCATTTTCTCGAAACTGTTACTAGATCAGCTATTTCTTGGTGAGATTTGGTCATATCCTTCAATAGACCAATTATTTTCCACCTTTGAGTTTCAGATACTTTTTTTAGCCCATTTTTATGGTACAACTCAATAAAATGACCGATTTTATAATCCAAAAATAATAAATTAAACGTAAATAGGGTAAGCAAACAGTATGAAAACATTCAAAGCATTGTGTGAAAAAAAATGGCCAGGGATTGTCAAGGTGTGGTAAAATTTTAGGATAAAATAATTGTTCTAAACTTTGAAGACTATTTTTTTATTCAATTTTATCTGTTTTTTTTAATGGGTTCTGGAGTGTTCAGAATTTTTTTTTGAACAATCTATATATCAAGAGAAAACTAATAAAATTATCTTTAAGATGATATATTTAACATTATATGTAAATCGATTTTAAATTTTTGATTTTTACACCTTAAAATATTTTTTAAAAATTTTTTTAGTAATGTTCTAAATTTTCTAGACATACTGTTTAAGAGGACTAGTTACTGAGACTTGATGGGAACCTGCGGTTATTAGGTATTCTTCGTTCAGGTGGTCATTCAGATTTACCTTAAATGTCCTAGAGTCTTTTAAAGATCTAATCCTGATCAATAAGGTTGATTCTTTTTAATCAATTAAAAAAGTAAACATTCATGTCAAACCCTATCAAAGGCTTTAGAAATATCGAAAAACAGGCTGCAATCTCTTATTTTTCTTTTAAATGATTCCACAATTTTTTGAAATAAAAATAGGAGATTAACTGATGTTTGCCGGTGTTTCCTAAATCCAGATTGCTCCTGGATAAGAAGTGTATTTTTTGTAAAAACAATTGTATAATCTTGAATAGACTTTACGTCCCAGTAACTTTCCTAAGCAATTCGTTATATTAATTGTAATTTGCCTGTAATTTAAAGGATCTTGTGAAGCAGAAGCCTTTTTTGAATCATAGTAATGTTCGAAGTTTTTTACACTTTCGGAATTCTACTTTCTCGAAGAGATAAATTAAAAAGCTGAATGATTTCTTTTAATGAATTTCTGGGTAAATTTTTTTACATTAAGTTATGAATTTTGTTAGTTCCTGATGCCTCTTCATTTTTAATCATTTTACGGCCATAATTAGTTCATTTAAGCAAACTGGACCATTAAAAATTAAAAATACACTGATTATAATTTTTAAAGAATTCAGAGTTAGAATTGAAATAAAGTTTTTTAGTACCTCAAATTTAATAAAAATTTTCTCAAATTTAATCAAAGACTATTTTTTTATTAAAAAAGTAGCAAAATATAAAAAAAGTATTCAAATAAAAAAAAAATTACATCAATTTATAAAAAAAGAAAGCAATTTCATTATAAAATCGCAAAAAGTTAATACTCACCTCTAAAAATTAACAATTATCACAATAAAAATATCTTTTTTTTTTCATAATTAAGCCACATTTTTCACATGTTTTCGATTCATTATTTTGAGTAGATTCTTGATTGAATGTTTTTTGTTTTTTTTTGATTATTAGGCACAACTTCGGTTATATCATCATCATCATAAGAGATGCCTTTTGGATCTCCACCACCGCCAACTGTATCTGATGGTTGTATTATTAGAGCTGGTTTATTTTTTTCTGGGGCACCATGTTTACGATTCGGTTGAATTGGTAAATCCATAGCAACAATTTCAAATGCACATTTTTTTAGCCTAGCACAAACTGCAATTTGATGATTTTTTTTTGATTTTTTTTATTTATTTGTTTTCTGTACCGAGCTAAAGCTCCTTCAGAATAAGTTAAAATAAAATAAAATCAAAGTTAATAAAATTAGATAAAAAAAAAAAAAAGAATCAAAATAGAGTAAATAAGCTAAAAAAATGAAAGTTGAAAAGACATAAATTGGAAAAGATTGTTACATGTGGCATATGCTTAAATAGTTTCAGGAAAAAAAGAAGAAATAGTAAGGTAGCAATTACACAATTGAGTTGGGTATTCAATATATCTTGATTCGAAACCTTCTTTGTATTCTTTCACCAGTCTTTCAACCAATGGAATAGAATGACTCAGTCCTGTCCCAACATATCTCTCACTCAACTCAAAAAACCGATTTGAGACTGTTAGTAATTTAAGTTTATTAAAAGCTACATGATGCACGATGTTGGAGGGAGTATCATAATTTAATTTAAGGATAGATCTTACTGCTGAATTCTGAATTGCTTGTAATTTTTTGATATTATTTTTTGAAAATGAATTCAAGCAAGGAAAAGAATAGTCTAAAATAGATCCGACTAAAGTTTAATATAAATTTCCTAGTGTGTTTTGAGTGAGACCCCATTTTTTTTATGACAGTATCTTATTAATATTTGGCCTTTTGTTGCAGCGTTCTTTAATTTCGTCTACTAGTATATTAAAATTTAATTTTGAATCAAATTTAATACCAAGAAACTTGATTTCTTTTTGGCTCACTATTCTGTTTCCATAGATTTTAAGTTTAGATTATCACTCTCTTTTTTGTACCTAGAAAAGACTACTGAACACGACTTTTCAACTGATATCTTCATTTTCCATTTAATAAGCCATTGTTCTAGTTCGTTGGTGTATTTATTAATCTTATTTTCTAGGTTCCCTTTCCTTGTTATAAATGAAGAATGTAACTAGATCATCTGCGAAAAGCAGAGAGTATTCATTATTTGTTTTGTTTCTTTTTGGGATGTCATTAATATATATACTAAATAAAAGAGGACTAATTACTGGGCCTCGAGGAACACCTGCAGTTATTTTATATTCTTCGCTCAGATGATCATTCACATTTACCTTAAATGTCCTACTATCTAAAATGGATCTAATCCAGTTAGTCAAGTAATGAGGTGGATTCATTTTAATCAATTTAAAAAGTAGGCCTTCATGCCAAACCCTATCAAAGGCTTTAGAAATATCAAAAAAAAATCCAGATTGCTCCTGGATAAGGAGTGAATTTTGTTCCAAATAATTATATAATCTTGAAAATACTATGCGTTCCAGGAGCTTTCCTAAACAACTTGTTATACTAATTGGTCTTTAATTTAAAGGATCTTGTAAAGAAGAGGCTTTTTTTTTAATCATAGTAATGTTCGATGTTTTCCATGCTTTAAGGACTCTACCTTCTCGAAGAGATAAATTAAAAAGTTCTATAATTTCTATTAATCAATTTCTAGGTAAGTTTTTGAACATTAGATTTTGAATTTGGTAAGGTCCTGATGCCGCTTCATTTTTCAATCTTTTTAAAGCCATAATTAATTCATTTAAGCAAATTGGATCATTAAAATTAGACTGATCATAATTTCTAAAGAATTCAGAGTTAGAATTAAGTATTTCGAAATCTTTATCACGATCTATTAAATCAGAATTAGGACTAAATATTGAAGATAGGAGTTCTCCAAAGCATTTTCTCTTTTCTTCATTAGTTTTGAATTCCTTGTGATTTAAAAACAAATTTGGGATTAAATTTGATCCTTTTTTTGATCTAAATTTATTTATTTTTTTCCAGAATGGTCTACTTGTCAGTGGGTTTTTTCCCATTTTCTGAATAAAATCAAACCAATTTTGATTCCAGAATTTTTTTAAAGAGGCCTTTAACTCGAATGTAAGTTGATTAAATTTTTTCTTGAGATTTTGACAGCGAGTTTTTTGAAAGTTTCTTCTTACTTTCCTGCGTTCTTTTATCAGAATAACAATGTTAATTGCTAGACTTTACTTTTAATTTGAAGAGAAAATTGGGTACTTTTCACAAAAATTTCCCAAAAGTCCAAAAGTCTTCAGGTCAGCATAATAGTCATACAGAAAAATTTGACGAGCTAAATGAACACATCTCAAAAAAAATCGTTTATGCTGCTGAAAAAAGTATACCCCTCCACTCTTAAATGTTTTTCAAAACTAGCTTACCAAAAATATAACAATGAAAAGTAAAAAGACTTTTCAAAAATCTATATAAAAATACCGAAAAACTGATCTAATTTTAAAATTCGCTTAGTTAAATAAAACCTTTTGACAAAACTTATTGATGGATAGAACTTTTTGAGTTGAGTGAGAGATGTCAGGGCAGGACTGAGCCATTCTAATCCATTGGTGATCAGAACGGACATCAAAGATTGTGTAATTGCTGCCTAAAAATTTCATTTTTATCTCCTGAACTATCAAATATTATCTTTTTATTACTTAGACTTATTTATCGTTTTTCTTATTCTGAAGGAGCTTAAGATCGTTACAGATAAACAAAAAATAAAATAATTATCAAAATGTCAAATTAGTGATAATATTGAATTAATTTAAAGCTAGTTAGTTGGTTACTTTATTTTTTGATAAATTTATTTAAATAAATAAAAAATTCTTGAACAAAAGAAACAACTTAAAAGCAAAATAAATTTCAAAAATAAAATATGCCAAAATTATTTATCTCTTGAGAAAGTACTTGTTTTAACTATGTAAAAAAAATTTGAAAAAAGAAAATATATGCTTCTACATTTGTTTTAATTTCACATCTGATTCCAGTTTACTCAAATGGATTGGTGCATTAGAATCCCAAGAGACGATTTCTACAAGTTCCATTTACACATGGATTTGATGAGCAATAACTTAACTGGATCTCACAATTACCTGTCCTGTCCTTTCTTGCAAGCATTTACACATGATCTTCTGCGAATGAAAAGGAATGCTTTTATGTGAAGTAGAAATAATTTTTTCTGTAATTTTATCATTTAGTTTATCTTTTGTGAGGGTACTTTGAGTGATATTCACTATTTGAGAATTTAAAATCTCGCTGAATAATTGCCAGTTTGCTTTCTTATAGTTAAACTTTTTAGCTGCTGATTTATTTTCTAATTGATAGCCCATAGAAATCGATGCTTCGATTGGGAAATGGTCACTAGTCATGTCTTGACTATTTAGGACACAAAAGTCGGTAATTTTGTCAATTAATGAAGATGAAACTAAGAAAAGATCAAGAATTTCAAAGTAATTCCTATTAAAAATATTGAAAGTAGGACGCTTATCATTTATTTATTTATTTATTGACTTGAATTAACCTCCTTTTAGGAGAAGTAAAAGAAAATAAAGATAAAATTTTTTTTTTTTTTTGTGTTTTTGTGTTTTTTTAAAAAATGAAAAATTATTATCTAAAAATAAAATTACAAAAATAAAAAAGGAACATTAGTTCGAAAATAGAAAAAGGGATGAAAGTTAGAAAGCAAGATAATTCGGACCAAAATTCATGAATTTCTTTTATTTTGAATTAGCTCATTTAGGAGAGTTCTGTAATGTTTTAATTTTAAATTGCAAAGACATAACCAAATTGAATCAGATATACCATCATTAGAAATCAGATTAATCTTAAGATTTTCTTTAAGTTGGTTTATATTTACTGAAATTTTTGAGGTTTCAATTTTAAAGTACTTGGAAATAAGTACTAAGTCGGAGGAAAAAGATTTATTAGAGGGGGGGGTCTTTTAGCATATATTTTAAAAATTGTGATGATAGATAATTATATTTAATTGTATCAATAAAAGTTAGTTTTGAAAATAGATAAAGTTCATCAAAGTTGAATAATTTTAGTACTTTTAAGACTCGTGACATGTGACAGTAGGCTTTTAAACCAAACATTTGTCTAATTAAGTTGTTTTGTAATTTATTTATTGAATCCTTTGTTGTCGAATTAAGAGTAAGAGCCTCAAGACCATATGTGAATTTAGATAAGCAAAATGTTTTGTATATAAAAGATTTGAATTTAGGTGAAGAGGTAGGACTATTTTTAGGCAGAAGATATGAAATTCCAAAAAAGCTGCTCTGAACTTTTTTAAAATTTATATCTGCCTGTGTGTTAAGGTCAAGATTAGAATCTATAAAGAATCCTAAGTATTTTAACTGATTTGCTTCTTTAAGTTCGGATCCATTAAGGTGAAATACCGACTTAAATAATTGAGTGCCAAAGTTAACAACTTTTGTTTTATTAGGGTTAAATTTTATTCTCCATTTATCCCCATAAAATCCACAAATATCCAAAAGCATTTGTAGATGGTAGTCAACTGGGCTTAATAAGATTATATCATCTGCGTAGACAATGATAGAAACATTAAGATTTTTATAAAGAGCTCCAAGCTCATTGTTAAGGCATTCTATTATAAGATCATCAATATATATGTTGAAAAGAAAAGAAGATAAAATAGCTCCTTGTTTTACACCAGTTTCAATTTTAAAGGGTTTAGTTGTTAGATTATTTGGAAGAGATAAAACAGCTAGTGCTGAGTTATAATAAATCCTAAGCAATACCCAGTAGGAAGTATGCAGTCTCTTTAATAGTTTATAGAATAAGCCATCACGCCATCATTGATTACTGAGAAGTCTAACTCATTGATTATTCTTTCCAACATTATGCCGTTTTCATTTTCCCCTACGCAGTCTATTTGCTTTGTTCTGGCGTTAAGATCACCACCTAAAATTTAGTTTCTACATTTTTTATTAACAGTTTTAAAAGTTCAGAAGCACATTGGTTGGATTATAAAGACTGAATATAAACAATTCATTATTCTTTCCTAAGTTCATTTTTATACAAAGGAGTTCGGAATTGAATTCCTCATAAGAATAAGAGAAATCTTGTATTAATTCAATTCCTTCTTTAATTAAAATTGCTACTCCTCCTCCATACTTGTTGCGTGGTTTAAGATAAGAACTGATAATTGTGAAAATCAAGATAAACATTTGCCTCACTTAAATCTATCTTTAGTTCATTGAGCAAAACAATGTCGGGACATTTTTGAGCTAAAAAATTGGCTAAGAGATGAACCCTACTAGGTAAATGAAGACAATTCCAGTGTGTAATTACTTACCTTGTTTTATTAAGAGGTTTTGTTCTTAAAGTTGATTTATCTTCTGTTCATTCTAAATTTTCTTCAATGCTGTTTTGACTGGCAGTTTGCTGACCAATTTCGTTAGATGATTGATCTACTTGAATTGAACATTCAGTTAGTGAACTGTTTGATTCGGACTCGAAGGTACTGTCGTTTTTTTTTCTATGACAACTAATGACAGGTGACTGGCATAGTGGTAGAAAATCGTTTAAACGACTTACCAAAGCTTCTTCTAAAACTGGAGTTTTAAGGTCTTTTGGGCTAATTTGGGATATTGTGGACATGCCATGTGACTTAATCACATGACTAAGTTAATTTAATTGAAAATTGCCATTTTGAGTTGCTAAGCTTGCGAAGAGTTTCTAGAACGTTCTACGCACATGCGTTCTGCGCATGGCGATGCTAGAAACTCTAAGCATCTTAGCTCTTAGCCAAAACCATACTAATATAAATATATCTTTCATTACTTTATTGATTCGCAATAAAGAAACTTATTTTAACACAATATCTCTTTGATCTCGAAACGTTTACAATATTACGTCATTGAAATTTGTTGGCTGATATCCAGGTGTTTTTGGCATCACATTTTCATCATTATCTTTTTGGTCAGCTTCAAATTATGATTGCCTTTCTTCTTGGTCAATGTAAAGATCATTGTAGTCAATCTTTTTCCTTTCAAGCGACTTAAGCTTTTCGGCAATAGAGCATTTTTTTGTCAAATGTTCTTTCTGATGACAATTTTCGCATAGTGTTTCTTTGACAGGGCATTTAGCAATGTTGTGTCCTTCATCATCACAAAAATAGCATTTCTGCTTTTGTCCAACAATTGACACAAGACACTTAAAACCATACATTTGTGGGGCCTGACAAGCTTCCAATAACTTCTTTTGGAAATGATATTCTCACCCTTCTGACACCATTTTTCCTCTCGGGTCCATCTTTTTATTTTTTTTCTTCAGTATTGTGTTCAATATTGAGTCCATCAATTCGAACAGCATTAAAGAAGTTTTCAAGTCTATGATTCTCGAAATCAGAGGGCAAGAAGTGAAATCGAAAAGTACAATACCTTCTGAGATCCGGGACTTTATTTGCATCTTCAAGTCTGAAAATGGTTCCATTGATATTGATGTCATGATCGAAAATTTTGGCAACATCAAAAGCAGCATTAAACTCTATTATCCAAACTTTGTTTGAAGAGAAATTGTAGATACTTGTGATCGCATCATTTTCCACTTGGTTCAGGACAACATCAAGTGCACTAAATAAGACTTTATGGCTAATCGGTTTGTCTAACCTCTTCAAGTTTAGCTTGACCGAATTTTTAAATATCCACCGTCGGTTTTGGTTTGTTTTTTTGAGCGACATTGCCAACACACAATTCTTAATTTAATCACTTGTAATCCTTTTTAAATAAATTTTTGAGGCTGAAAATTTATTAATTAGATGGATTTTAAATTAATTAGAGAGGTTTTAATCAATTAGATAGACATTTATATAATTATTTATTATTTATTTGTTTTCTGTACCGAGCTAAAGCTCCTTAAGAATAAATTAAAAATAAAATAAAAAAATAAAATAAAAATAAAATTAAAGTTAATAAAATTAGATAAAAAAAAAAAAAAAAGAATCAAAATAGAGTAAATAAGCTAAACAAAAAATTAAAGTTGAAAAGACATAAATTGGAAAAGATTTTGTTTGATTTGATATAATTTGTTTGATTTTTTAATAAATAGGTATTTTTTTAATTAAAAGAGTTGGTTGCATTTTTTTTGACACTTTTATTAATATTTTGAGGTAATTTTTAACAAATTAGAGGGAACTTTAAATAAATGAGAGGTATCAAAAAACCGATAGCCGTTAGAATTTGTTATTTCGATATCTTTCTCGGTATCAATTAATCAGAATTAGGACTAAATATTAAAAATAAGAGTTCTCCGAATCATTTTCCCTTTTCTTCATTGACTTCTTACCATTTGAAATTAAATTTGACCCTTTTTTTGTTCTAAATTTATTTATTTTTTTACAAAAAGGTCTACTTCTAAGTAGGTTTTTTCCCATCTTCTGAAAGAAATTAAATCATTTTTGATTACAGAATTTTTTAACGAGGCCTTTAAAAAACTCAGTTGTAAGGTGATTTAAATTTTTACTTGAGTCTTTGACAGCGGGTTTTTTGAAAGTTTTTTCTAACTTTCCTTCGTTATTTTATCAGATTAATAATTTTCGGAGGAAGACTAGTTTTGTAGATTTTCTGAGAAAGGTAAGGAATGATTTTAAGTGAAGTAGAAATAATTTTTTCTTTTATTTTATCATTTAGTGTGTGGTGCTTTGAAGACAAGCTAGAATTTCTGAAAAAATTGGTAAGCTCTTTATCCCATGGCATATTTTTTATCTTTGCAAATCTAACCACTTTGTTCAGATTCTTCATGAATCTTTCTGCGCGGCCATTAGCCTGTGGCCAATAAGGTGTGATCTTTTGATGAAAAAACCCAAGACGATTGAATTTGTGACGATTGAATGGAGGACTTTTGTCTGTCTGTAATGTGTTTGCTATGCCAAGAATATTAAAGATTTTAGTGAGAATGGGTATTACTTTATTATATCCTGTCAAACTGGATTTTTCAATGAAGACAAATCTAGAATACAAATGCCGTCGATATTGATTGGTTATGGATACTATCTGGTATTGCCATCAGTTGTAATACTAAGTTTTTTTTTGGTGATCACTAATAATTTATTATTTTAAGTAATATTGTAATTTATAAGTTTAAGTAATAGTAAATTTGACCAAAAATTTTTTTTTAAATACTCGATTTAAAAATAAATAAATAAAGAGCACTATCTATGCATCTTTGAGATATTTTGCTTTTTACCACGCTCATTTTTCATTAATTTACCGCACTCTGGACAAGCTATCGGGTTTGTATGTTTGCTCAGGACTCTTTTGGGTGCAAATTGTGTTTATTCAGTAGCAGTAGGAACTTTTGATGCAATTTTTGAATGCTTGTCTAATTTATTTTTTATTAGATTCATTTTAACTTTATTAATGGCTTCATTAACCTCTCCAACAGTGACTCAACATCTTCTTCTTCATCATTAGAATCTGTTGCATTAGCAAAAATTTCACTCTCTTTAACTGTGATTGTTTCTGTCAGTGCAAAACTTTCTTCGTCACTTTCATTAAAATTGGCCAAGTTTTGTACAACCTTGAGTCTATTTAACTCTTCCGACGATTTTACATTTTAAATTACAACTCCAAAATCATTCATTTCATTGTCATGTACATTTATATAATCTAAAAAAGTTGCAATTTTAAATTATATTATTATATTTACATTTAAATTGAAATTACTTATTAAAAATTTTCGTGACCAATATTTCTATTTATAAGACCTGGTTAAATCAAAAAAATACTTTTACTAGTCACAAAACTTTAGATTTAAAAAAGAATTTAAATCTAAAGTTATCAAGTGATTTTATAAAAAAGTGCAAATAAAGCATTTATAGATTTATACGTGGAAATAAGAACTGAGACTTTATTTAAAAAATCAAACTAAAATAATAATTTAAGTAATTTCTAATTTTAACAAATAAAAAAATAATGGACTAAAATGTTCTATAAATAAAAAGTTTATTGTTCATTTTCTTTTGGAATAAAACCGTGTTGTTCTGATCGACTGTTTCCTTGTCTATAATAACCTCCTCTTGAACGATAGCCTCCTCTGGGAGCACCACGCGGCCTTCCTCTAAAACCACCTCTAGGTCTATAATCATTAGAATCTCTTGGTCTGAATCCACCCATTGGTCCTCTTTGTCTCATTGGATTGTCATAAGACTGATTTCGGTATCCACCGCGTCCACTCGGTCTCATTGGATTATCATAAGACTGATTGTCATAAGACTGATTGTCATAAGATGGATTGTCATAAGATGGATTTCTGTATCCACCGCGTCCACTCGGTCTATAAGTTCTAGATCTGTAATAGACTCGTTGTTCCGGTTGATCCATTTGTGGCTCCATTTCCATATCCGGTCTGGGCTGAAAATTTCTCGGTCCTCTTGGCGGACCCCTTCTGTATCTTGGCTGTCTTGGTGGCCTATTTGGATCTTGATCTTGCAGTTGATTGCTTACTTGGTCACCTCTTTGATCATGTTCATTGTTTGCTTGATGACTACGTGGTCTTGGCCTGTAGTTGTTTCTTCTCCTGGGCATAGCTGGGCCTTCGTTAGAGACTGGAGCTTGTTGGCGCTCTTGTTGATCGTCTGGTTGGTCATCACCTGCTTGTTGTTGGTTTTGTTCTGACTTCTTATAACGGCGCTTGTTTCGTCTCTTGAAACCTGGCTTACGTTTATTGGCAGCATACTCCGAACCTTGGACATGAGCTCCGTTGGGTCCAGTGACGTTGGCCGCCTCGTTTCCTTTCTCTCCTTTCACAATATCGAATTCTACTTTTTCTTCCTGGCCCAAACTTCGCTTGTATTTATTTGGGTTGTTTTTTAAAATTCCACTTTGATGCACAAACACGTCTTCTTTGGTGTCGTCACGGTTTATGAAGCCGTATCCGTTCTTGACATTAAACCACTTGACTGTGCCAGTGACGCTCTTGTGCAACACTTCCTTGACAATTTGGGCCTTTGGGGTCTCGGTCTGTTCTTGCTTAACATCAGTTTGATTTTCTTGTTGAGACACTAGTTCTTCTTTTTGCTCGTGAACAGTCTCGGTGTTAGCGATTTGTTGTACTGCGGTATCCGACATGTTTTTTGTTCAAAAAATGCTTGCTGTTCGATTTTTTGATGATCTTGTTTGTTGGTAGGCTATAAACGTAAGTTCGTCTTTTGTAATATCTCTATGATTAAAAAAAAATAAAAAATAAACTTTGGTGAAAATTTTAATGGCTTATTAAGTAATTTTTGTTGAATTTTAAATAAAAAATCAACTTTTTTTAATTTAAAAGTAAAAATTACACTTTATTTTCACAAAGCCTATTTAAATTCGAATAAGTCTGCAGTTCTCTTACTTTAATTGTTGATTAGTGTGTTTTAATTTAAGTTATTTTAAGCTTTTAGATATCATCTTAGAATTTATATCCAAATTAAAAATACGCGCAATTTTTTTATTTTTTCAATATTTCTACATCAAACACCAAAATCATGCATAAATTCATTTAAATGTCAAATTAAAATCAACTTTTTTTTAGGTTTTTTTTTTGGGGTCGCAGCTCAAGCTTTTTTACACTCAAATTAAGAACATGCCATTTTTGAAATTTTTGATGGCTATATCCAGTTTACCATGTTTATGTTTATTAGATGCCCTTGGTACAAAACCAGAGGCTTTTTTACATCAATTAACTGTTTTAGGTCTTCAACCAGCTAAAAATAGCGATTTAAACAACTTTTTGATAAATTTTCGAAAAGAAAAAAAAGCGGCCACATTACAAATCATACAAGAATTACCAAAAAATGTGGAACAACAAAATAATGAAATTTACAATTAATCAAAATATTTCAGAAGCTGAAAATTCTATTTCAATAGAAAATGGCACCAGTCAATGTAGAAAAAAGAGCTCATTTTTTGGCTAACATTTATCGAAAATTAGACTCTTATATGAAAGCTTTCGATTTAAAATATATATGTTACCGTAAATTTCTAAAACACGTAAATTTAAAAATTTACTGGTCTAACAGTAAAAATGTAAAAAATAAAAAAATGAACAAATTTTAGATATTTCCTGATTTTTCTTCTGTATAAGTAATTTACTGAAACGAAACGTAAATTAAAAGAGTCAGAAAATGGTACAAATTTTTTTTATTTGTTTAAAATTTTAAACGACTTACTAAAGATAGATTTCTTTAAATAATAGTAAAATTTTTTCGTTGAATAATATAAATTATAAATTTTAAAGTTTTTCTAATTTGTGAACTGCTTATTTTTATTTTCAAATTTTGTAGAATTCGAAGAAACTTAACTTTTATTTTTTTTCTATTTTGTAATTTTTTTGCCTATGAGGCTTAAATCAATAAATAATAATAATAATAATAATAATATTTTCAAAATAAAACAAATATTTTTCTCTTTGAGTTTTAGTCATTTATTAGAATTTTTTTTAGCTAATTACTGAAATAGTGTAATCAAAAATTTATTTGTTTTTGCAGCTTGAATTCCCTCCGTGACATCTTGAGTTACATAACAACTGGGATTTTTTGCAACCACATCAATTTGCCATAAAGTGCAGTTGCATTTTTCCATACCTTGACCATCAAGCAAGTTTCTGGAATATGTTTCTTTTTTCTTGTCATCATTTTTTGTGCTCGTTTTTGTTGATTATCACTTACATTATTTCTTATACCTAACAAAGAATTGGCTTTATCGAAAATATCATCAATAGGAAGATCTTCTTTTGATGGCTCTGGATTGACCATTCTTCAAGTTTTAGTATTCACTGAAATTAAAAAATTGTTTTACATAATTTCTTACTGAAAAGTAAATCATTTACTTTTCATTTACTTTTTTTAAAGTTTAAAAAATTACTTGTAAAAAAACAAAACATAATTTTATTCCTATATGTTTTACATTTTTACTAATAGACCAGTAAATTTACAAATTAACGTGTTATAGAAATTTACTGTTAGATATAATAATTGAAAAAATCGATTCAAAGAAACACAAGCTTTGGTAAAGCCCAGATATTTTATTTCGCAATAGATTATCTCAAAAAAATGCAAACATTTCGGTAATATTGTAAGATGGGGATATTATTTTTTAAATAAAAGAGGGTCTGTAGAATAAATAGCTTTATTTTGTTTAATATGTGCTTTTCTTTTTAAGGCTGAGAAATGACTTAAAAAAAAAACTAGGGGCAATTAGTGAGTTAAATTTAGACAAATTTGTAGTTTGATTTCGGCCGATTTTTACCATCAAAAAGTTTGATACAAACAAACCTAATTAGACTGCTAACTTAAAGTAGTTAAATTCATATCGATTATAAAAAATTTATCGATGAAATTAATTTTTTTATTCCTTTTGAAAATAAAAAGAGCAATTTTTATAATAAACTTAAATATTCGGGGCAATCGGGTGAAAATCCGGCTAACCGGGTTAATATGCGGGGCAATTAGGTCGCCCAGTTAGACCATCTTACTATATTAAAGATTATTTGGTCTATTTGAATGAACAGTAGTGCAAATCAAAAAATGAATGATTAGAAGGATATTCTTTTGATATTAGGAGTAGAAAAATAATTCAAAACACATTATTGAGCTTTTTAAATGAATTAGAATTTTATATCATGTTCCAAAGCGTGTATCTCCAACTTTGACTCTAATTTGTGATGCTAAATCGATTATTTTTGAAAATTGATAATTTTAAGCGATAATAGACTTATTCAAACGATTTCGATTTGAAGTAGTTCTATCAGATCCCGAGTTCTCATCCTATACAGCCTGTTTTTTCGTAATTTTCATCATCACCCCATTTTTTTCGATCTTGCAAAGAAGGCTCAGTGCCAATGCATGCCTCCTTCAATTTACTTTCGCAAGAGAAGTCAGCTTTTATTAAACTAATGCTCCTTGCTTAAATCGATAGCAACTAGTTCGTTGCCAATCCTTGTTTAAATACTTGAGAATATTTTGCTTATATACCAATCGGACTGCGAAACCTTTAGGACTTCAAAGGTAGTTTTTTGGCGGATCAATCCACTAAGCGCTAAACCTCGCTAGCAAGAGAAAACATAGCAACTTTTATGGACTTGGATAACCAAATCGTGCGCGAAATACTCGGAAGCCGTCATTAAAGGCTTGACCTGATCCTAGTTTTTTAATTGTGGTAGTCAATACTTAAAACAAAGCATTGGCAAAACTCAAGAAGTTGAACAAAAATAAGTCAGCTATAGGCGACAAGATTAGCGCTCTCAACTCTCTCAATATGTGTGCAGAGTCGATACTAGGGCCTCTCTCATTTATCTTCGAGCAGTCCTTGATCTCGTCAGAGATTCCTGCCGAGTGGAAAATAGCTAATATGTCTCAATATGTCACAGCAACTATCGCCCAGTCTCTTTGATCTCTGCTACATGAAAAATTTTTGAGTCACTCATCAAGAACTTTATTCTCAAACATATCTAGTACAATCTCTAAGGATGATTTTTAATTTTATAAATTATAGATTCGAAAAAAAAAGCTGCTAATATTTGAATTAATTTTAAATTTCTGTTGATTGATTAAACCCCTACTTTTACAAAGAAATATTTTTCTCAAATCTCTTAAGAAGTTTTTTATCGATTTTGATTCTATAAGGAAAATAATATTTTTTTGGAGTATTTTTAAGCAATTAAAAAAATATTTTTCGGTTTTTTTTTTAAAGTTTAATCATAAAGATTTAAATTAATTTATAAATCGCATAACTTTGATTTTCTGATAGAAAAAAAAAATTTTGGACTATTTTTTTTTTTTTTAATTTTTATGGATTATATAAGCTTTTGTGCTAAGTAATTTGATTTTTTTTCCTACATTTCAATAAAATGTTAGTTGAAATAAAGCTTACATATTTTAAAAAATTTTGTAAATTAACTAGAAAAATACTAGATTAGAAAATTGAAATCTATATTTTTCGGTTTAAGTTAATTTTTATATTATGACCGAATACATGATGAAATTTAGAAGGTATGGAAAAGTGAAAAGATCAATTAACTAGCAAAAATTTAAAAGCATCAAACAAAGAGATTAAGAAAGAACAGATTTTTAATAGATAAAAAGAAGTCAAGAAAGATTTTGAATCCAATTGCCAGTAAATTAAAAATTGGGTCTACCTAGTACCCTCAGTGAAAGAACTTTTGATGATTGTCCCTATTCTATCCTAGAGGATAATGGGGAGGCGCTCATCTCCATTTCAAGTACCTTTTTGACCAACGGCTCCGATCTGACACAGAGGCTACTGCATCGAGTTGATCATCTACACTGCACTGCAATTTGAAAGAACTTTTACCCACAGTTAAATCACTGTTACCCACAACCAAAAGATTTTAACCACAGAAATTCATTTAGCTCTCTCAAAAACTTTTTAAAACAGAAAACACAAATTTTTGATTGTTTAAAATACTTTTCACTTTTAAAACACAGTTTTTTTAAATTTTATCAAAATGTTTTATCCATATCTATCTATATAATGCTAAAAATTCACCTTTCGAGTCATTTAAACTCATTAAAAAAAAAAAGCGTCTTCGCATTTATTCAACTCGGTTTTGGTTCAGTGACTCATTTCTCAGTGACTTCTAAACGTTTTGAAAAAAAACCTCTACCGAGAGCTAGAGCTTCAAAAGCTGCTGAATCTTTGGCTTGTTGGAATAATTTTAAAAAAATTGGAAAACATGAGTATCTTTTTGTAATTATAAATTGATCGTAAAAAGAAAACATGTGAATTTAAGTTTTATGTGAAATTATGATATTGTGATCTCAATTTGGCTTTAGAAAAATTGTAGGACAGAATGACTTTGTAAACAGGACAAAAAAAGGTAGACCAAAAAAGCGGGTAAATGGTTTAGCCAAATTTAAACAAATTTAATAAAAATTACTTTAAGACATTAAAAATTTGTTTATTAAATTTTCTATTAATCTAAATCTGGGTTTAAAAGTTATAAAAAAAATAAATAAAATGATATTTTAATTTCCTGTAAGGCACAGGAAAAATTGTATTAAACAGTGATCTGTGTTAAAAAATTTCTTAACTGTGAGTAACGGTATTTTCACTGTATTTTCACTTAAAAATTCTCTAAATTTGTCAATTTAAATCTATTTAAATAGTCATTTTCTAGACAACGACCTGTTTTCTGTTACCAGCTTCCTAGCTTATGTGGGATAAAAAATCTAATGTCTTGATTTAGACCTAATTGAATATACATTAAACTTCCTATCAATCAATGCAAAATCAAATTTTTTTTTAAGTTACAATAATTTTGTCAAGAATAATAAAGAAACATAAAGAATTTTGAAAATTGCACATTAGATTATTTTTTTTAGTTCATTTGTAAAATCTTAAATAATCATGAAATTTCATTTATAATATTTTAAGTAAACGAATGCGGACTTTTTTGAAATTGTGAAAATATTAACTGAATTCTTTTACTTTTAAATTGAAAAAAATTTGATTTAAATAAATAAAACTTAACAAAAATTTCTTAATAAGCCAGATTTCAATTTTTAAAAAAAAATTTACCAAAGATTATTTTTTTTAAATACTTGTAGAAATATTGAAAAAAAGACGAACTTAGGCTTATAATTTATCATCAAGCATTTTTTGAACAAAAAAATGTCAGATATCGGAGTACAGCAAGTTGAACCAGTGTCCCAACAAGAAAACCAAACTGATGCTAAACAAGACCAGACCGAGACCCCAAAGGCCCAAATTGTCAAGGAAGTGTTGCACAAGAGCGTCACTGGCACAGTCAAGTGGTTTAATGTCAAGAACGGATACGGCTTCATAAACCGCGATGACACCAAAGAAGATGTGTTTGTGCATCAAAGTGGAATTTTAAAAAACAACCCAAATAAATACAAGCGAAGTTTGGGCCAAGATGAACAAGTCGAATTCGACATTGTGAAAGGAGAGAATGGCAACGAGGCAGCCAACGTCACTGGACCCAACGGAGCTCATGTTCAAGGTTCGGAGTATGCTGCCAATAAACGTAAGCCAGGTTTCAAGAGACGAAACAAGCGCCGTTATAAGAAGTCAGAACAAAACCAACCACAAGCAGGTGATGACCAACCAGACGATCAACAAGAGCGTCAACAAGCTCCAGTCTCTAACGAAGGTCCAGCTATGCCCAGGAGAAAAAACAACACCAGGCAAAGACAAAGCAGTTATCAAGCAAACAATGAAAACTATCAAAACAGACCACCAAGACAGCCAAGATACAGAAGAGGTCCACCAAGAAGACCGAGAAATGTTCAACCCAGAACGGACATGGAAATGGAACGAGGACAAATGAGTGAATTCACACCAAGAGATTTTAATAATAAAACTACCAAAGAAGGTCTAGACAGTTCAGAATATGCTGTCAATATACCTAAGTTAGGTTATATACGACATAAAAGACACCATAAAATAAAATCTGAACAAAAGCAACAAACTGGCGATGAGAAGCCAGGCTATCAACAAGAGCAAAAACAGGCTCTAGGGTCTAGAGGCAAGAATAAAAGCAATTACAGTCCAAAACAACTAAAGTCCTTTCAACAAAATCAAGAAGAAATAAATGACCAAAATAAAGCATCGATACCGCAAAGAAAAGAAAACGATTCAACAAAGCAACCAAAAAATTCTCAGCCTGGACCGGCAATTGACACAAGTAAAACCATGAAGAAAAAAAAAAAAAAATTTCTAAAAGTGACAAGCATGAATGATTGGGTTGTAGCGAACATTCAAAATACCACTTTGGTCTCAGAAATTCTTTACAATAATTTGGAATCAAGTCAGAACGATTGCACACTACTGAAAGGCTATAACCAAATTGCTTCTTATAGTTGGTCATCCAAAAGTTCTATCAAAAAGCCAATAATATACATTCCTGGTAAGCCAAGAGTCGTTCTAGACAATTTGGACTCGATCCTCGGCAATCAATTGAATAAGAATGCACCTAATCACAAAAGTGTAATGGACATGAATAGACTCTATCTTCCACGTTTTCCAATGGAACCAATTTTTCGTTCAATTAGTTTGTGCTCACCAGATTTTGATTATTCCAAAATAAACTTTATAACTGACCGAAACAATTTGAGAAAGCTATTTAATTTAGTCGACAAAAAAGCTAGTGAATCTTTTATCATCGATTTGCAAAGAATTGGAAATTTAATATTGATGATAAGAAGAGAAAAAAAACCATTAGTTTACAATGATTCGTTTGGTGACGATTTTGAAATCAAGGCAAGCTTATGTAATGATGGTTACATTGGCCATAGAATGATTTCATCATTTGGATTTGGGAATAATCAATTCCTGATTCGTTTCAAAGTTGAATGTGTTGAAGAAACTCAAGAAACTTTAAATAAAGATTTAGAAGATTTTAAAGATCAAAAAGCCAGTGATTTTTCCAAACTTTTTTATATTAAAGATGGTGTCTTTAAACCAACGACTCCGGTCGAGCTAACGACTAGCTCTGGCTTTATTAAAAAAAAGTGGGCTCAAATGTTTTTTTCTCAAACTGGCTATCTAGTCACCGGATCTCATTTGAAAGGCAAAATAAAAAAGATTCAAAAAATAAGTTTTGATCAAATTAACCAAAGATTAGAAATTCAAAAAAATACACCACTGGTGCTAGAAAAACTTGACAATTTATTAGAAAAAATTAAGGAAATAGTTGAAAAAGACAAATTGATTTATAGGCTCATTTTTGACCATAGAGAAAAAAGCTTAAAAATTTATGAATCAAAAAGCCATCAACCTAGTCTTCCAAAAGATCTGTTGAACCAAATTTCGGACCCAAAATTTTAAATCAAAACATTCTAAACATTAGAAATTTTTTTTCCGAAATAAAAGAAATTTAAATTCAAATCGTCATTTTTAAATAATCCTTTCTTACCTATAAATAAATCAATGTAAATAAAAAATGAAGTCTTGCCTGTTAGGAGACCGGGTGTTTTTTTTGGGCGACTAATTTTTTTTTATCCAAATTTCGGGTTGGATCACTAGAAATTACAGAAATGAAAAAAATTTAGCGAATATTTTGTCACCACTCACTGGAGTATGACCAACACACATTCAATTCCTGATGAGCACCCAACTTGAAAAATACTACACACAATAAATTGGGTGTTGAAGCAAATTTTTTGAGCCATTAACAATTCTTTAAAGCAAAGGTTTTTATTTCATGACAATTTAACCGTACATAGAAGCTAGTGATGTTGGTTTTGCTTGGTTTTGTGGTTAGCAAATTTTGGTTAGCCAAATATTGGTTTTCCAAAAATCTGGTTAGCCATAATTTGGTTAACCAAAAATCTGCTAACCAAAAATACGGTTATTGATTTAAATTTTAGTTATTCATATTAAATCCAGTCGAACACATTTTTCTTTTAGACTAAATCTACTAAATCTACTAAATCTGAACAATGCTTTCAAACTTTCTTCAAAATTCTGAAATTTCTAATAATTTTTTTAAGAAATTACTTTTCAATAAAATGAATCATAAACCAAATAAGATAAAAAGGCAAAAAATGAACAGGACATTATCAGCTCCATCTTGTCCAAGAACAATTCTTGATTCGTATTCAAGTGCAAGTGAACATAGCCAGCAAAATTTAGCAATTTCCTTAACAAATTCTGATACAGCAAATGAAAACCAAGGGTTTGAAATGAGTTTAAATTGTGGAAATTATCTTGACCTAAACACAAACTCATTTTTTAAGCAAGCTGAAAAAACAGATCGTAATCAAGTTTTTAAAGTTCTTAAATGCATTGTGTGCGAAAAAATGAGGTATAGACAATGAAAATATTTAAAAATAAAAATCCTTTCTGTACTTTTTGTACTTTTTCAGAATATTATTTTATTTGGCCCTGTTCCTTTTTGTACTTTCTGTACTTTTTGTACTTTTGGTTCTTAATGGTAATAAAAAAACCTTTTATTAATATTTAACTAATATTTTTCTTACCATCAGCATACCCGAATCCCTAAACCAGGGCTCCGCCCCGGACCCCGTTTAAGTTTTAATAAAATTATTAAAATTATCATTAATCACAGAAACAGGGCCAAATAAAATAATATTCTGAAAAAGTACAAAAAATAAAGAAAGTCCTAAAAGTAACAGGGCCAAATAAAATATCTAGAAAAAGTACAAAAAGTACAGAAAGTACAAAAAGGAACAGGGCCAAATAAAATAATATTTTGAAAAAGTACAAAAAGTAAAGAAAGGAAAATGATTTTTTAAAAGTTTGATCTCATTGTCTATCCATGGAAAAAATAGAAATAGAAAAGTTTTTTTCAGCATCGACGTCAAAGACAAATTTAGACTTACATTTAGAGTCAATTCATGAAATATTGTTGCCAAAAAAAAAAAGAAAATTAGGAGAAGAAAATTTACTAGTCTTGCAATAAAAGAAAAAAGAAGAATATAATTATACAATAAAAAACTGGCATTGTTTACAAAAGACCACCAAAATACATTGTATTAGACAACAGAATACAAGAGATAATGAAAGAATATTCGTTAGAAAATTTCAATAATTTTTATGAAAGTTTGAGTAAATTATTAAAATATTAATTTGTGATTAAATTTAAAATAGAATAATTGATTATTTGATTTTTTTTGCTATTTTATCGATGCTATTTAATAAAAGACTTTGCTATTTTAATTAAGCTTTTTTAAACTTGCGATTTTTTCCTGTGCTATTTTGAATTATGTTATTTTAATATCTGCTATTTTAATCCCCTGCCTTTTGTTCATCAGGAATTGAAAGTGTGCTGGTCAGACTCGAGTGTTAAAGGTGATAAAGGACATCCAAATTTTTTTTTAGGAATATAAGGAAAATTACAAAAATACAAGAACTTTTAAGTTTTTAGAGTCAACAGATATTATTTACAGAATGAGGTAAGTAAGATATTATAAATTATATAAAACAATTGTGGAGACTTTTAAAAAGCAATTTTAATTTACCCATTCAGCTAAATTTTAACCAAAAGATTCTAATAATTCTAAACACTTAACACTAGAAATTTTTTTTCCAAAATAAAAGAAATTTAAATTCAAATCGTCATTTTTAAAATAAATATTCATTTCTAACCTATTAATAAATCAATATAAATAAAAAATGGATTCTGTTATGGGACGAGGTTTATTTTTGGGCGATTAGATTTATATCTAAATTTTAAATTTCAAAATCCCTCTTGAATCTTTGAAAAAATTCAAGGAAAATTTGTAAAGATTTATTATAGGCTATCGTATATTTTTCTCTAATTTCTTATTTTATAGAATTTTTTTTAATTTTTCTCGAAAATGTTTCTGAAATCCGAAAATATTTGTTTATTAGCGTAGCACTCAATGCCCATGAAAATGGTAAAGTGTCTCAAAAAAAGGATTTAGACATCTAATGATTAAACAGTTATAAAATCTGAAGAAATTATTGAATAATTTTCTTATTAATGCCTTGAAAGATTACACTCTTATTTTCATCTTTTTTCAACCATTTCCTCTGAAAAATAAATATTTTGCCTAGTTCTAAAAATTTTACTTGTTTTTTCAAAAATAATATGTGACCAGTCCGTAAAAAAACTTGTCACCAAATCTATAAAATACATAGTCACAAAAAATATTAAAATTTTAAAAATTGATAATTATTTATAATTAAAAATAAATGCAATTTTCAGTATTTACTGAGTAATGCAGTTAATTCGTTTGTTTGTACGGCATGTTATTTAATGATTTTTTAATTGTTTTTGGTAAATTATTTTTTGAATTTTTTTTATTTCTTTGATTTTAACAGTAAATACTTTGAAGAGGTAAATTTTATTGTTTTACTTATTTAAAAGTTAAAATTTAATACTAAAAAATGTTTATAAGTGATCGTTCTTAAAAAAATGACTAAAAAACTGTTCGAGATCTCATTTTATCTCTTTTACATCAGTTTGTAACTACAGTCAAATCATAACTTGGTAAAATCTTCTAATAATCTGGTAACCAAAAATCTCATTTGTTCTCATATTTAGTTAAGATTCAAATGGTATCATAACAAAATAGTTTGACGATTTTTATTGGAATATTCATTAGTGAGTATTTAACAGGTTTTATTTTTAATTATTTTTAATTGAAAAACTTTAAAAGCAATTTAACTTTATTAAAAAAAGATAAATCTAAAATTTTTTTATAAAATTCAGGATAATAAATAATTGCATCCTAAATTAAAATAAATGAAATATAAGGTCATCAAAAACATAATTATTTAAACAAACTAAAATTAATAAAAAAAGGATAATAGCTAGTAAATTCCTATTTTAATAGCTTAAAAAAAGAAACTATAAATATGCTTTACTGTTCGTCTTCTTTGACCATAATTTCTTGAGATAACTGATTTGGTCTACCATTTCCTCCTCTAAAGTATCCACCTCTTGGTCGGTAGCCTCCGCGAGGACCTTCATGTGGCATTCTTCTTGGCATTTCATCAGAATCATCTCTCAGTTTGTAGCCTTGCGAATTTCTTGGTCTAAAGCCACCCATTGATCCTCTTTGTTTCATTGGATTGTCATACGACTGATTTTGGTATCCACCATGTCCACTAGATCGATAATTTTTTGATTTAAAGAAAATCGGTTGCTCCGGATGTTCAATTTGTTGTTCCGTATCAAAGTCTGATCTGGGTTGAACATTTCTCGGTCTTCTTGGTGGACCTCTTCTGTATCTTGGCTGTCTAAGATGTCCATTTTGTTCATCTTGATCCAGTTGGAAAGACTCTCGTTGCCTTGGCCTGTAATTGTTTCTTTTCCTGGGCATAGCTGGGCCTTCGTTAGAGACTGGAGCTTGTTGCTGCTCTTGTTGATCGTCCGGTTGGTCATCTCCTGCTTGTTGTTGGTTTTGTTCTGACTTTTTGTGGTGGCGTTTGTTTCGTCGTTTATAACCTGGCTTTCGTTTATTGGCAGCATACTCCGAACCTTGGACATGAGCTCCGTTGGGTCCAGTGACATTGGCCGCCTCGTTTCCTTTCTCTCCTTTCACAATGTCGAATTCAACTTTTTCTTCTTGACCTAAACTTTTTTTAAACTTGTTTGGGTTGTTTTTTAAAATTCCACTTTGATGCACAAACACATCTTCATTGGTGTCATCGCGGTTTATGAAGCCGTATCCGTTCTTGACATTAAACCACTTGACTGTGCCAGTGACGCTCTTGTGCAATACTTCTTTGACAATTTGCTCCTGGTCTTGTTTAACATCAGTTTGATTTTCTTGTTGGGACACCCGTTCTCCTTTTTGCTGATGAACAGTCTCGATGCTAGTGATTTGTTGTACTGCGGTATCAGACATGATTTTTACTCAAAAAATACTTGCTGGTCGATTTTTTGAAGATGTTGTTTGTTATTAAAAGATTTAGAATAGTTCTTTTAATTGATTAAATTTATCTATTTATATTAAAAAAAAAGATTATTTGGTGGCAAAACTCTCGTGGATTTTAGTGGTGAAATAGGCTTATTATTAAGAATTTTTATCAAGTCAACTAAATCAACGGCAACCAGATTTTTTTTAATTTAAAAGAATATATTACAAATTAAATTTTTCACAAAGCTTGTTTAAATTAAATAAAATGAGTCTGCAGTTCTTTATAAAAATTCACTGTAAATGTAGCTTTTTTGGATTTGTATTTTAGCCAATTTTTTTAAATAATTCATCTTAGTTTTTTACAATTGAAAACAAAAAAGGCGCAATATTTAATTTTATAATATTTCGACATTTCAAAAACTTAATAGTTTTGATCAGATTCAAATAAACTTATTTTCAGTTTTTATTTAGTAGTAATTTTCTTTAAAGCCAAATATACAAGTATTATGTTTTAATTCAGTTTTTGCATAGTTTTTAATCTTTGATCTCTGAGAAATTTTTAAAAATTTAATTTTTATATTAAAAAAGTCAACTTTGGATCGATTTTTGAATAGCTGATTACAGATTAATGCAAATTTTCTGATCAATTGCTAGAAATAAATGCTTAATATTTATTATTCCATCACATTTACTAACTCTCAATTTCAATAAAAAATTTTTTTAATCAAGGAAATATTTATTATAAAATTTCAAATAATTTTCAATTTTTTTAGGATCTGTATTTTTCTATGTATAAATTTCTTGATTTTTTAAAAAAAACATTTCTTCTTTTTCTAACTTTCTTCAATAGTGTAGATTCCTTGAGGTATCATGTTTAGTTCCCATTGAAAGCAACCGTTTCTATTATTTTTTTTATTATATGATTGACTTCTTTGTCTTTAAGATAAAAAATTTTGAGTTTACTAAAAAAAAAATTTAACAGATCATTACGCAAATTCGTTAATGTTTTTCATTCTATTCACCTATTGATGAGTTATCCAAACTAAAAATCAAATATTTATTTAGGTCTCAAAAAAAATAAATCAATATAGTTAAAAATAAATTTGAACTCATGTGTGGATTTTTTATTAGATCAAGAATTTCTCAAAAGTAAAATATTTAAAAAAGTCCACTCAATAAATGCTTGAGCCTTTGTTTGTAAACTCTTTATTTACTTCAATGTAAGCTTAGTAAAAAATTTACTTTTGAGTTTACTCAAATGCTCAGCTAATGTTTTTATTTACATCTAAAATCATCATTTTATTTTAAATTTTAAAACGAATTAAATCTTTTAAAATAAAAGTTCTGTAATTTTTCCATATTTTATCATAAATTTAACCAAATAAGGGTGTAGAACAAAAATGAGAAAATAAACCATTGCATAAAAAAATAATTTTACCTTGAAAATAGAACAAAAATACTTTTGGCTCAAAAGAAAATTGACATATTTCTAAACCACATCTTGATTTTTAGCCGAAATAGATATCTTAGCATTAAAAAAGAATTATCTTTAAGTAAAAAGTATAAATTTTAGTTATGAGCTGTATTTAGGGAATAATGCACAAATTGGTATTTTTTGTTAGTTTGATTATAATTTCATTAGTAAAAGCGAAATTAAATTTTAATTCAGACCCAGATGAGTACATAAATACAAGCAGTCTAATACGAAGCAAAGGATACGTTGCCGAGGAGCACAATGTCCACACTGATGATGGCTACATTCTAACTATTCATCGAATTCCGCATTCGAGGCATGAGAAAAAGTATTCTGCAGGCAAGCCAGTCGTTTTCCTGCAACATGGTTTACTAGATGCATCATCCACATGGGTCATTAACTTTCCGGAGCAAAGTCTCGGTTTTTTGTTGGCTGATGCTGGTTATGATGTTTGGCTAGGAAACATGAGAGGAAACACTTATGGTCTGAGACATGAAAAACTGAATGCAAATCAATCAGAATTTTGGAATTTCTCATGGGATGAATTGGCCAAACACGACCTGCCATCAATGATTTCATACGTGTTAAAATTGACTGGCCAAGATGGCTTGGTCTATGTAGGACATAGTCAAGGAACTCTTATTGGTTTTTCAGAATTTGGAACAAACAAAAATCTTGCTTCTGCTATCAAATTGTTCATTGCTCTTGGCCCAGTAGCTACAATCAAGCATATAAAAAGTCCTGTTAGATATATTGCCGAGCTGGGCGCTCCGACAAACCAAAAAATTTGGTCAAATCTTTTCGGTGAAAAAGATTTTCTTCCATCCTCAAAATTTATTGAATGGCTTGCCGATAAATTCTGCAGTGCTGAGTTAACAGATAGATTGCTATGCATGAACATTTTGTTCGCGTTTTGTGGGCCTACACAATTTTTGAACCAAACACGAGTTCCAGTCTATACAACTCATGCACCAGCAGGAACCAGTGTAAAAAATTTGGCTCATTATGGCCAGAGTGTTATTTCTGGCAAATTTCAAATGTACGACTATGGCTCAAAAGAAAATTTAATTCATTACAATCAAACAACGCCTCCTCTGTATGATATTGGAAAAGTAAGAGTGCCGACGGCGCTGTATTGGGCCAAAAACGACTGGCTCGCAGATCCTCTAGATCTGGTTTATATTAGAAAAAATCTGCCAAACATCATTGACGATTATCAAATAGTGGACTGGGATCATTTGGATTTTGTGTGGGCTGTGAACGCCAAACAACATCTATACAATAGGATTATAGATTTAATTAAAGTAGTTAATTAACAATTTTTTACAAGTTTTTATTAAAATAAAAAAAGTGAAAATAATGAAGAGATTTTTTAGCAGCATAGAGGATAAAATGAACGAAATGTAGAGGATTTACAAAAAATTCCCCTTTCAAAGTCACTAAGCTTAAATTTGCATCCATTTAAATAGGTAGTTAATATTTGGTTAGCAGTTGACGGCTTTGTTTCAGTCAATACAGTCAATGATGTTTGCTCCTGTGCTGCTTCTGTGTACTCTTCTGAATAGTCTTCATATTCATTTTCTAGGTAAAAGATTGAATTGCTAAAAAAAACTACGAAAATATAAATTCAAATTACCATCTGTAGTTGTTTTTAACATTAATGGGGTGCACTGAGAAACATATTCTATAAAGTTACATGCTCGCTTGGCTGAATCGAATGCTGTTCCTGTCGGACAGACATAAGTGTACTGGTAGCCAAATGCACATCGATGAAACAAAGTACAATCAATTTGATCAGATTTGAAATCGTCTTTTGAAGTGCAATCTTAAAATTTTAAATATAAACTACTCTGAGAACAAAATTCAGAAAAAAATTATTAATGTAATTATCCGAATTTAGTGACCTGTTACTAAATTTTATTTTAATTTAATTAAAGTTTAAGTCCCATGGACAAATTGAAATAAAAAAAAAAAAAATTTCCAGTAAAATATCCATTTTACAATTAAGTAAAAAATTCAGTTTGTTATATACAAAAAAATGATCAAGATTATTCAATATACAATATTCTATTAAATAAAAATAGTATTTTATCGAGTCAGTTAGTCCAGAGTTGCTACATTCGAGGCACCATTCAATCAAAAGAATACTGAATGCTAAATCGTATTCAGTACAATTTATATGAGTCAGATCTTCTAATTTTGATAACTGTTTAATACTTTGAAAAGAGCAACGATCAATTTTAATGACATGTCTCAAAAAATGTTAAAATTTGACCCATGTTAAAAAAAACCGACTTTAACATAGTTAAAAACATAGTAAATTCAATTTTCATTTTTTAAAGAATTTTATTATTAAAAAGCTTTAACACAAGACAAAAAGTAATCTAATGACCACTTGACCAAATCTAAGTTTTTGTGTCTGGAAAAATTTGTCTCTTTTAAAGGTCAAATAAGTAAAAAGACATAATAAATAAAAAATTAATTATTAAAAAATAATTTGGATATTTTTTCTAAATGCTAATCATAACTAAAATTATTAGTATTGAATAATAATTGAAGAATGACATCATTTAAACAAATTTGATAGTGAATATCCACATCAAATAAAGCAGATTATGCAAGTTTACCAATTTTTAATTCAAACCAGGATGCCATGGAAGAAACATCCGTGTAATTAAAAATAAATTTTTTAAAGATTCGATTAAATACTTAACTTTTAAAATTTTCTAATTAATGAAATTATGATGATTTTTTTTTATAAAATTACAAACCATACAATAATTCTGACTATCGAGCTTATTTAAAAAAATTATCCTTATTCTTTATAGGCTTTGTGAAATTCAGTACAAAATGATAAAAATAACAGAAAAAAAATTAAATGTTGCACCATGCTGCAGCCAAAGAATTAATTTTAAACTTTTTAAAAAAAAGTTTTTTTTTAATTTTTTTTCACTTTGTTCTGTTCTTTTGTACTGGACTTCACAAAGCCCTATTCATTAAAATTAGTTTCTTTTAGAATAGAAGGTTTCTAATATATTAGAGAATAGTTATTAAAAAAAGAGTGGATTTAATTTTTTTAGAATATAGTTTTATTAGCTTAGAAGTATAATCTTCACAACTTTCTTTTGTTATTGACATACTCTTTTGCTGACTTTTAATAAATACAATACTTGATTAGAGATAAATTATTTGAACGATTTTTATAAAATACGATAAAATTAGAAGCATTTTTTAGAGGCAAAATAATTATTTGAGAATGTTAAAAAGGGGTATTGGTGATGTCATCTTTTAAGTGTTTAATAAGCTTTATAGATTAAAAAAAATTTTTTATATTTTTTACAGAGAAGGCTTTACCACAAAAAATGGTGTCTATCCAATTCCTCTGTAATTGCCATTTTATTTATTATCCTTTTTTAACTAAAACTTGTTCTTGTACTTTAAATTAATTTTAAAATTTTAATTTAATTTAATTTTATTTTATTTTTGATTTATTTTGAAACTATTTTGCCAATTAAATATTTTCTAACATTAATTTGAAGGACATTTCCTAACCCGTTATGAAAATTTAGATTGTATCAATCTTCAAAAAGTTATTCTTTGATTTTCAATGTAATTTATTATTTTAAATTTTGTTCTGAGTATTAATAAAACACTTACAAATATTTTTTGGCATTCAAATCCATCGATTTAAAATTAAAAAGTATCTTTAAATCATTTTTTTGGGACTAAGCTTTTTTGAAACTTTATCGTGTTGATTTTTATTAGAAAAAAATACACCAGAACCACAGTCCCATTCTAATCATTCTGTAAGTATAAAAATTAACCTAATTTATCTTAGAACCTTGAAAATTCAAAAGAAATATAAAAAATGAATGATCAATGCTTCTGATATAATCTATAAGAATAAGGAATAAAAATATTAGCTGATTTTTTTTTTGATTTTATGGCCAAATTTTAATTTAATAAAAAATAAATTTGACAAACTTGTGTAAGATTTTCGTATAAGGCTTGGTGTTCGTATGAAATTTGCACTGACAACCATTTTGAAATATAAAACAATCATGCAAATAATTTCTGAGAGTTTCATTGTTTTCAACTCTTCTCGGTGATGTCAATTTTTCTAAAGATAAAATTTTTTATTTGCATTTTTAATCCATAAAAATCTCGTTGACTTAATTTTCGAAAAAATATAAAAAATTGGTCTAATATAATTGATAAAATAGATAAAGTTGGCAACAAATCTATTTAATCTTTGATTTAATGTGATAAAATTTAACCACTTTTTATATTACCTTTCAAATAAATAACAGAACTATTTTAAATATCACTTGAGTCTTCAAGCCTTTTTTTTTAATATTCCTCAATGTCACATAAATATTTGCTAAACGTGATCTAAAATATTTTTTTGATCTTATATTTCAGAAAAAAAAGAAAATAAGAAAACTTTAATAATTTTATTTCAATAATTTACAAATTTATATTAAGCCCAAGCTTTTAGTTTTACTTTAAGATTTAACAACAATTTGGATTTGTTTTTTTAAACGAATCTAGTTTACAAAATATAGATCTTTCAAAATCAGTAAATGTGTAAATACAGACGTTTGATAAATAGTCCGATGTTGTGCTTGAGATAAGTTCAGTGTCAATTTTACTTGACTTGGTTGTATTTTCTTTCGAATTTTCTTTACCGAGTTGTTTACTCTGATTGAAATTGTATCCAGTCATGTTTGTTTCGTCAATTTCATTGTCTAAAGCAAAAGTTGGTAAATATTTATCTAAAAAGTTTATGTTATTCCATTTGAGTTACCCTTGTTTTTGCACAAAGCGGTGGGAGAATGAGCACAAATTTTCAATTGAGAGTCGAACGCAGTTCCATCCGGACAGTTGTATATCGATTTGTATCCGTTTGCACAGCGGTAAAATTTGCGGCAATCAAACAAACACGGACTAAAGTCCTCGATTGGCTCGCAACCAGTGTAAATGGGAATTAGGCTATTGAAACTAGGGTCGATCGTTCGACCATAAGCTTGAAATAAAAAATTTATGCACATTGATAGTATCATTTTAGTCATCATCTCTGACATGTGTACTCAAGAAAAGATTAAAAAATAGTTTTTAAAAATAATTTATTTTATATGACAGGAAGAAATCCAAAAATCGAAGATTATAAATCAATGGTTCAAGTCAAAAAGTTTGTTAAGTCTTGAATTTCAACGCTAATATTTGTATAAGAGTTTTTCTATATCGGATCAAAAATGTTAAGCTTTGAATGTGTTGATTGAATTGGATTTGCCAATTTGTAACAGCGCGGTGGTTTTTTGAATGGCCTAGTGTCGGGCAATAATTGTGTCACCATTTTCAATTGAATAAAAATCCAATACTCGGTAATCATTGTCCAGCTCGTATTCTTCATCAGAAACCTATTCAATAAAAATTATTCATTTAGAATACCTTTTGATCTTTATTTTTAGAAATTTATTAAATTGACCAAAAGTCATTTGACATTTAATTCAAAAAATATTTCCTTATATTTTGATACATAATCCCTTAGCTATTCCAATTTGTTTATTGTCATAAAGGATAAAAAAGTAAATGTAAAATTGAATTAGTCGCTTATTGTTAAAGCTATATTTTTATTTATCTTCTCATTGTCTCAAATGAAAGTCTTCTCTTAATGTCGGAAAAAAATATTATAAGTTAAAGAAATTTTTTTGATAATTTAAGAGAGCTTATTTAGTCATTATTTTCAAAAAGATTAAATACAAATCAATGAAAAATCCCTAATAGAAAGTCAGTATTTGCAATGTCCAACACATGAGAGGACCAAGAATACATGAAGGCTACATAAATGATAATTAAAGACTCCAAGCAAAAATAATTTTAAACTTTAATTATAAAATGTTGATAGAACATTTTCGATAAATGTTGGTTTAAATGAAATTCTCAGAGCAAAAATGTAAAATAAAGATAAATTTAGAAAGCCAAATTTTTTTATTTTTTTATCCCAGATATTAAATAAAATTCTTCAATTAATAAGATGATACACAAAAAAATGCATCAAAACTAAATTAAATAGAAATAAAATTGAGTTGTCTTAGTTTTCAGGTAAAACTAAGGCAACTCACCAACAACATTTAAAAATAACAAATTCATGCTTTAATTAATTGAATGTATTTTTTTGAGTAATAATTGAAAAATTTTCAAAAATTCTTTTTTTCAAAAAATGGACTCTTTTTGAGCGATTATAAAATAATTTTAAACTAAATAAATAAAAAGAGTATAACCATCATTTTGTTCAGAATTTTGTCTAGTTTCAGAATTTGTATAGTTCTGACAACGTTCTGGATCTATTTTTTTGCAAACCACTATATAGGTTAAGTGGAAAAATAAGATATACTTTATATAAGGCTGTAAAGATTCAGACCCCCCTAGCCAAAAAAAAAATTTTTGAAACCCAACTCTATTGAATACAATGTGCATTTCTTAAAATTAGCAATTTCCTTTTTTTCTAATTATTGGTAATATTAAAAGATCTTTCTTTTTTGAAAAGTGCTTGTGCTTGGTACTTGGAATGCTAAAGCGAACGTTTACAAGTAGAGAGAAAAAACTGTGGGTAAGATTGTATATATCCATGGTGAGACCCCACCTGGATTACGCAGTGCAGGTTTGGAACCCAAGTATGAAAAGGGATGTGAATGCGTTGGAAAAGGTGAAGGAGAGGGCAACAAAATTACCTTTGTCTGTAAGAAACATGTCGTATGAACTGAGGCTGAAGAAATTAGGACTGACAAAGCTGAGTGAAAGAAGAGTGAGAGGGGACCTGATTGAAATGTACAAATTAGTGAATGGAATAGAAAAGGTAGGCTTGGTCAAGAATCTAGTGAATAAATCAGAAAACAAGGGACTAGCCGGGGCGTTAAGAAAAAATAGCATCAGAGTCTAGAGAGAAAGTTCCCCAGCTCAAATTAGAAATGATTTTGCGGCTGCAGTAAGTGCCAGACATGTATTTTTCTCAAACAGAGTAGTTCCGCATTGGAATAAGTTGCCAGAAAAAGTGGTGAAATCTAAGTCAACCGCAAATTTTAAAATGGCTTTAGATAAGTTCAATGGAATCGGCTGCCACAGCCCTACACGGCCAATTGGCGATGATGGGCTCAGACAATTTACATGTTAGGTGTCGCAGCAAGAACTACTACTACTACTACATAAATTGAGAAATTGATCTTATTCAAAAAAAAATAAATTTGCCCATTTAAGACTGAATTAAATTTTTTTTAAATTTGCTTTTCAAGACATTCAAAGATTTTAATGTTAAATGTAAAAAAAAATATTTTAAGCACCCAGTCAACTAAATTTTAAAGGATCTTTAAAGAAATTTTAGAGAATTTTGTAGAGTTTTTTTTTGAAGGTTATCGTACAAAAATATCTTTATAAATTTCTTTAATATTTCTCTAAAAAGTCTTAAATTTTTTTTTTCAATAAAGAACAGTAAACCGTATTATTTATTTATTCAGGCCTATAAACATGATTTTGTGCCTCAAAAAAATTTCAAGGACTAAGATAGTAAAGATAAAAATCATTATCCCCAAAGCTGTTATAAAGCTAGATATTCAGTTTAAAATGATATTATTCTTTATATTTATAACATAAAGAAATGCAAAATAAGATATTTAAATAAAGATGTAAGACAATCGTTTGATCATTACTAACCAATTCCTTAAAAATTGAAAGAAGATAATATTTACCTTGTTTGTTTTATAGAAAAGTTTTATATTTTCGTTTGTAAAATCAGCTTTAAAAAAGGTTCTAATGATAACTTTAAGTCTTTTGATTTCGATAGTTGATGGAATCTTTCGGTCTATTGTTTTACCCGAAATTTCATTGAATACCTTTAAGGCTAATTTAAATAAATCAATTGTCAATTTGTATTCAAATTAAAACTTTACCCAGTAAATTTGATTTTACAGTATCTAGCTTAATTTCGGTTTCAACTTTTTCAGTTGCTCCATAAACTTAATAAACAATTTTTTAAAAAATTAAAAATAATTTTTATCTTAATTCCACTTTTAACTAGTTCTAAATAACGCGGATGATCAAAATAAAAATCTGTCAGATTTTGCTCAAAATTTTTCTTTGCATCAACCGTTTCAGCTGAATTGATGGCTTCTCTTATTTCGTACCATTGTTTTGCAAATTTTTTTAAATAATCAATTTCAGATGATTTTCGCTCGTCACCAACTCGTTCATCTCTCTCAACCCGAGTTCTGTTGAACATTCTTAGGTTACTTATTTTAGAAATAATCATTTGGCGCAAAGTGCCATCGTTTTCTGTATTGCATAGAGGATTCAATTTAAACATTAGTTCCTCAAGACTCTTCAGTTTGTTCAACTCATTTATTGATTTCCACTTGGATAAAAAAATATTTTTTTTTTCATATTTTGAAATTTTTAAACAATTACATTGTTAATTTTGTTTTCATTAAGAGAAAGAACTCTGAGATTTGGAAATAAGCTTGTCTTTTTTGTATAATCACAATCATTGAATTCAATTTTTTCAACTTGAGTTTGATTCGCATATAAAATTTCCAAACTTGGAAGCTCACCTATTTTTTGAATATTTTTCCAATCACAAATTGGATTTGATTCAATGTCGAGAACTCTCAAGTTAGACAAGCAGACTACGGATATTTTGTCAAAATTAGTTATCAAATTAAAGCAAGCTTTCAATTGAGACAAATGGGGAAAATGCAGTAAAATTTGACAAATATCATCCCAGGAGTAGTTCATTTTGTTAAGAATTAAGCATTGAATGCTCTCAAAGGTTTTATTTTCATCACAATCATAGGTTAAAAAGTTATTGCTTGAAAACAAAATTTAAAAAATTTTAAGATTTCTAAATAAATTAAAAATTTACCTGACATTAAGAATCTTAAGTTTTTTGAGATGATCAACAATTGCAAAAATTTGCGACCATGAATTTAGTAGATTATCATCGAGATGAATTTCAATTAAATTTGGAAAAAAATTGCTAACATTTTCCAGGCCTTCAATTGACGATATTCTCGATTGCGTAAGTGTGATACATTTAATATGAAGACCGGTTATTTTGGCGCTGAAATTTATAAAATTAACTTTAAATTTAATGAAAAATTTTCTAGTTTTATGAAATTATGGGTAATTTTAAAAGTATGAGCATTTGATCACTTTAAAATGGGACCATAGCCATTTTGACGTTTTGACCATTATAATTAAGCAAAAATAAGCAAAAATTTGTTCACCTATTATGTGAAAATTAAAAAAAAATTCCGATTAAGGTGAAAAAAATAAAATTATATTTGATGTAAAAAAAAAATATAATCAATTATATTTGAACTATTTGAATATGGTTTTGTGAAATTTAGTACAAAAGAACAGAACAAAATGATGAAAAATCAAACAACTTTTTGACATTTTGAAGTTTAAGATCAATTTTTGATGCTCAAAATGATCAAATCAAGTTTTAACTAAGACATAAATTGTTATTTCTAAACAGAATTAGTGCAGAGATACATTCTTGGATTTGACATACTTTGATAAATAAAAATGTAGACTCTAATCAAATTTTAAATACAATCAAAAAATATTTATTTTTTTAAAGTAATGATTGACACAAAATTTACAAAATTAAAATTTAACTGTTATGCATCTATATTATTTTAAAGGCTTTATTGAAACGATATGTGGAGATATTGATTATTAATTCTTGTGTTCTGATTAAGTAGACTCTTTTATAATTTTCATGATTTGAATTTTTCTCTCAAAAATATTTTTAGGCAAATCTCTTACTTTTAATAGCAGAAGATCTCCTTAAAAAGGTACACTCTAATCATTAACTTCAAAATGCTCAACTTTTTTTCTTTTAGCTCAAAATAAGACATAAGATTTAAATTTAAAAATAAATTTTATCAATGGATCGAGAAAATGTTTTTTTTTAATATTTTATTTTTAAATCTACATAATATTTAAAGCATGTTACATTAAAATTATTAAAACTAATTCAAAGATTATTAGCAGATCAAAAAGGTCAAATTTTGATAGACCTTATAACTTGGAACAAATATAACAAAAGTCTAGATAATCATAGAGAATCGGCTATTTATTTCAAAATTGAAGAAATTAAGGGTGTACTTAAAGAACTTGGTCGTAAAAAAAGATCACGATCTAATCTGCAATTAATTTTTTATAAATTGGCTATCTCCTTGAGAATTTCAATATTTCCTTATTAAAACCGATTCCTAAAAAGGGATTATCAAATGATCCATCTGATTGAATACCTATCAGTGTGTCAAGCTGTTTAGCAACCATCTTTGAGACACTTATTTTGACCAAGACGAATGTTTTAGATGGCATACATTCCTTGAAATTTTTTTGAGCAATCAATTTGAAAACAAAAAAAAGAGTTCACAGAAACACTGTTATCTTTTAGCAAATGAACTTATGATTACTGCGATGATATAGTCTTATATCATCCTTTGAAAAACACATTAAAAAATTGTGAAGAACTTGTGAAGAATTTGCTAAGTACTAAATATGTTATTTAAATAATATTTTCATTAATGAAAAGACTTAGAGGTCGCCTGATCCTGTCCGGCGACTTTCACATATAACAAGAACATCTAAAAAATGTCGAGCTGATGGTGTAATGGTTCGATCATCCGCTTTAAAAAAGTGAAGTAAACAAAAAGTCGATGGTTCGAGTCTTCCTGGAGCAATTCGAAGCAAAAAAGTTAAAACGGGATTTTGGCGGTTGAAAAGTATCATCTACACCAAAGGCTCTTCTGCAAGCGCTTATGATTAACTACCCGACCACCTAAGTATATAAGCTAGTTACAAAGAAATCAAGAAATCAGAAAGAAGCTCAAGGGAGAAGTAGTAACATCCCAACGACCGATACAGAATCAGTCATGTCGCTTGAAACTGAAAGCTTACGGGGAGGTTGCAATCAGAAAAGTGGGATATTTACTGCGAAACACAGATGAAGAGTCGGAACCTGGAATGTCAAAAAGAAAAAAAATTTATTGGACTAAGTAAATTTACCAGAACAAAACCTTTAAACAAAGTACCAAAATTGGAGTCAATTAGAAAAAAAATTTTTCAATAAATTAACGAAGTCTTAGAACAGATAATAATCTTTTTTAAAACATGAAAAAAAAATTCAGTTAATTTATCTTCTTGAAGAATTAACTATGAAAAGATACTAAATTAGTTTATTTTATTTATTTGTTTTCTGTACCGCGCTAGAGCACCTTCAGAATAAATTAAAAAAAAATAAAATAAAATTAAAGTTAAAAATATATTAGAATTCAATAAAAGAATTCAATAAACTAATAAATGAAAATTTTAATGCCTCAAATTATGTAAAATTTCAGTTGTTAACCATTTTAAAAAGTTTAAGTATTCAGCAATTTCAAATTAAAAAAGAATATCACTTTTTTCAAATTTAAGGCTATTAATAAATCTAAAAAATTTAAATTAAATATTTGTAAAGTATATTTTTTAATAGAAATTACAATTATTTTGAAATTTAAAATAAATAGATAAAAATAGATAAATATTTACTCGAAATTGTTATATAAAAGGGAATCCTCATTCTCGTCAGTCTCGTTCGTTTTTTTCATGGATCCATTATTTTCTAAATACTTTTCTTCTAATGCTTTCCAAATACCAATACCGAAATCAACTTTACTCGGTTTAACAAATGACCCACCAGTCTGATGTCTAGATCAATCAATTGGAATTCAATTTAAGTAACCAAATGTCATAAATAACCAACCTGGTTGTGAAATATTGCTTTCCTTTGTACCTTCCATCATGCTTACCTCTCGATGAGTCTCTCCATTCAATTCCATACCAAATTTCTTAAGTTGTTTGCACACATTAGATTAATCAAAAACCATTATTTTATTTTTACCGGAATTTGCATTCAATGGTCCGACATATTTAATAATTCCTGCACTCTGATTAAAAAATATGACTTTTCCTATTATTTCAGTATTTTCTGTTTGATTCATTGTGGAATTTAGAATGAATAATTGAAATGAGTTGTTTTAAATTTTTTTATTCTTGATAGAGTTAAAATTTAGTAGAATATTCAAAATTTTTTTAACTTTGATTCAGATTTTGACAATTTTAATATGACTGCATTTGTTTCACCCAAACTAACGGGATATTTTGATACCAATTTTAAGTCTGTGTTTATTTTATTGATCAATTCTTCAAATTGCTTTGCCTCTTTCGAATTAATAAGAATTACACACGAACCACTAGTCAGCAATCGACTAAATTCTTTGATAATTTTAGAATAAAAACTTGAGGAATTATCAAAAAATTGTATCGGGTGCTTTTTTCCAAACGGAAGATCAGTTATAATAGAATCGAACATTCCGTCACGGAATGGAAAGTGAGACTGTTTGTACAGATTTAGTAGCAAAAAATCAGATTGTACATTTTTTGAAGACAAGTTTTTGAAATTCTCCACTGAAAAGTCAAGTTGAGTTCTATCAGCATCAGAAGAAATATAAAATATTTTCGGATTTTTACACTGCAAAATTAATTCACATAAAATGGTACTCTTACCACAAAAAGGATCAAATACGAGCACTGTATTTGGTCTATTTTTTATTTCGGATAACTGAATCAAAGCCGAACAAATTGTGCTCCTCAGTCCAATATTTTTAATTGATTCTCTGTTTGAGATTGTTAACTTTGAGACAGGTATGCCGATTATTAGCGAAACTTGACTTAGATGACAAGATAAAATAAAGTTAGGATCTGTCAACTTTTGATCGTAATTTAAGCTATATAACTTTTTACTAATCAAATCATTTAATTCAGTTTTAAATTTTGAACTACCCTTCCATTTGCCAGTAAACTTGGAATCTATCCGGAAAGTTATACTCTTTCGGATTTTTTTTATATTTTCGAGTTGTTCGTCACATTCCGATATTACTAGGGAGTTAATAAAAGCTTCTTCTTCCGAATTTATGGTAAAAAATTGGTCAATTAGCTCCATAACTTCATTTTCTTGCGGAATTTTGTCAAATTTTTTAAAAATTATTTGATAAAAAAGTCTCTCAATGGTAGTCAACTTTAAAAGTTGCTCTAAAATAATATTAGTCTCGAAAGAAAGCTTTCCTTCGATATAATCACATGTTGTCAAATAAAAAGAATTATCTTTTTCTTTTAGTTTATTAATTAAGTGCTCAATTTCTGTCTTAGCAAAATGACATAAGCCTCTTCCATGGGTAAAATAGAACTTGACCATTGAGTCTTAATAACAAATATTAGTTTTGGATTTATAGTACTTTATAGAATACCAGGATTCTCAATACCTGTTTAACAAATAGCGATTTTAGAAAAAAAAAATTATTTTTATTCTCGAAAAATATTGCAATAAATTTTATAATTACAAAAAATAATTAAATTAATGTTTAAAGTTATAGAATTTAGCTTTAACAATTTTTAAATGTGCGCGAAATCAATGGTCAAAGTTGGCTGTTCAAATGTTCATTTTACAAAATTAATCTGAAATATCATTTGAATCCGATTAAATTAGATCCTAAAAAAAATTAATTTAGAATAAATATTTATTTTAAAAATAAATTACCTTTGAATCCAACTTCAGGAACATGAGCCATTTCATAATGAGAAGAATCTTCATCCATATTACTATCGATTTGATCAAGCTTAATTAAATAATTATTTAGTCATTATAATCAAAATTTTCCATTAAAATATTAATTTATTCTCGACAAAAAAATATTAAGATAATTTTTTGAGTAAACATTACATTAACACTATCAAGTTCGGCTATTTTATTGCAAAATTAAAAAATTTAAATATCTAGAGAAATAAAAAAATAACATTTAGAAATTAAAGAATTTTTTCGAAGATTATAAGTTTTTTAGTTCCAACATCCCATTTTTTCAAAAATTTATTTCTTTCTGAAAAAATCAAGTCAATTAGACCCGTTGGACTTTTTAGTGTTAAAAAAAATATTATTTTTAGTGTCATTTTTTCAGAAAAATTTTAATAATTTTAAAGTAGACGAAATTCGAAATCCGGGTAACTTTTTTTTTGACAATTTAAAAAAAAAATTGAAAATTTGCTACGTTTTAACCTAATAATATTACATCAGATATTACTCCAGCAAGAATAAAATATGAGTAAATAAAATTTTCAAATTTTTTTTTTTAATTGTCAAAAAAAAAAAGTTAAAAAAAATTGTCGATTTTAGGTCTGCGCCAACTCTTTAAATAATGCCAAGATCACTGTTCTCAATTTTGAATTTTTTTATAATAATGAAAATAAATCAAATTTTAAATACAATCAGAAAAAATTTATTTTTTTAAAGTAATGATTGACACAAAATTTACAAAATTAAAATTTAACTGTTATGCATCTATATTATTTTAAAGGCTTTATTGAAACGATATGTGGAGATATTGATTATTAATTCTTGTGTTCTGATTAAGTAGACTCTTTTATAATTTTCATGATTTGAATTTTTCTCTCAAAAATATTTTTTAGGCAAATCTCTTACTTTTAATAGCAGAAGATCTCCTTAAAAAGGTACACTCTAATCATTAACTTCAAAATGCTCAACTTTTTTTCTTTTAGCTCAAAATAAGACATAAGATTTAAATTTAAAAATAAATTTTATCAATGGATCGAGAAAATGTTTTTTTTTAATATTTTATTTTTAAATCTACATAATATTTAAAGCATGTTACATTAAAATTATTAAAACTAATTCAAAGATTATTAGCAGATCAAAAAGGTCAAATTTTGATAGACCTTATAACTTGGAACAAATATAACAAAAGTCTAGATAATCATAGAGAATCGGCTATTTATTTCAAAATTGAAGAAATTAAGGGTGTACTTAAAGAACTTGGTCGTAAAAAAAGATCACGATCTAATCTGCAATTAATTTTTTATAAATTGGCTATCTCCTTAAGAATTTCAATATTTCCTTATTAAAACCGATTCCTAAAAAGGCATCTATATTATTTTAAAGGCTTTATTGAAACGATATGTGCAGATATTGATTATTAATTCTTGTGTTCTGATTAAGTAGACTCTTTTATAATTTTCATGATTTGAATTTTTCTCTCAAAAATATTTTTTAGGCAAAACTCTTACTTTTAATACCAGAAGATCTCCTTTATTAATTTTGTAATCGATTAGCGTTCTATCATTGTCAAGCTCAATGTTGTTAAAGATCAGATGTTGCTCTGATATGAGTCGAGAAATTTGTGAGGCAATCTTAAAAACAGAGTTTAGCCTAAATAAAATTATCAATGAACTAATTTACATTTTGCTTTATAAGCTTAATTGTCGTATAAGATGAACAAACTACTTCTAAATCTTTTTTTGAACGCCTTGATCTCTTACTACGTCTCGCCGGAATGTATTCCATCACTTGCTTGCCATTTGTCTGTGAATCCATTTCATTGTCATTTATACTATATCTTGCTTTTTTTGAGCTCTGTAAAATAAGTTAAATTCTTTAAAAAAAAAATTGCCATCTCACTATATGTATAACGTCAGTATCTTCTATTTCCTCATTTTTCAAATTTTCTAGCTTAGATGTGCAGCTATTTTCTTCTTCATCTTGGAGACGAATTAGGATTTTTTTATTTTCGAAAAGCATTTTGTCCAATTCGTTTTGAGCCATGCAATCTTGGCAAACTTGTGGTTCGAATTCGAATTTAATTAAGGATTCATTAGAATCACTCAAATTAAGATGTTTTTTTAATTTTATTCGAGTGTCAAAGGTGTAATTGGTAGAAATAAATTCCCATTCAAATTCAGTTAATAAAGTAGACCTAAAAAAATATTAAATTTATTATCTATAAATTAAACTCAAAATGCTACATGGAAAAATCAATTGTTTTCTCATCGAACGGAAGAAATCCATGCTGGCAAAACAAAGTTTGGTTGAATATCTGGATATCTTTGAATTTAGAATTTTTTATCAAAGCCCGCCATTCTTTCACAAAATCAGTCATTATAATGAAATATGTTAGTTCTGGCTGTAAATCATCAATTAGTGGCCGATTCCGATTGAAATAAAGATCGGACAGAATTTCTTTTTGATTCTTGACTTGGGCCTTTTTGCTTACGTGTTCCTCGTTTTCTTTCTTAAAAAATATGCATATTGATTTTAAAAAATTTAAAAAAATAATAAAAAGAACATAATTAATTTAAATTAATTTTAATTTAAGTCTTTGATAAAAAATTAATACGGAAAAAAATTTAAACTTTTGAGATTTAAATTAAACTGAGCTGTTTTTAAGATATTTGTTACACTTTTTTTGTAAAGACTAAATTTGTCAGATTTTTTGGTCATTTTTTTTGTTCTGAAATAATTTTTTTTTAAAGAAAATTAAAAATTAAAAATAAAGCAATCTGAGGAAATTTGAACTTTGCCTTTTTTTCAAACTAGCTTCTATCAATCCATACACGCTTAATTTTTTTTAAATTAAATTAAGAAATGTTCTTCAATAATTTAGATTTAAAAATTTTTTTGATAAGAATTAACTTTTACTGAAATTTCAAAAATATTTGAAGTCATCTGAAATATTTTTTCCAAAATTTTTAATGCTTTTAAGATCTTGACTAAAGTTTGAAATATTACAAGCAAAGTCTGAAATTGTGACAAAGTTGGAACTTAAAAAACTGGAAACTTTGAAAGAAGAATTTTTTTTAAATTTATTTATTTGAATTCAATTAACCTCATTCAGGAGAAGTAAAAATAAAAATTAATAAAAAAAAATTAAGTATTGAACATACTGGATCCAGAGTTGTTTAAAAGTCCCAAAAAAAAGTCTAAGTTCGGACTTAAATTTTTTTTTTTTTTCAACAAAAAGTCCATGTCCAAATTTTTTTTTAAATTTGCTAAAAAATTTATGTACTCTTGGGTTGTCTAATGCAATAGATTTGCCAACTATCAGAATTTTCTTGCAGTTTTAGCATAAATTTTAAAGCCTGGACTTGGACTTACTTGAGTTTTGTGACTTTTTAGCAACTCTGTAGATGCTTTAGATATTTTTTTCTTAAAAATTAGAATAGGAACTTTTATCATTTTCAAAAAATTATTTTTAATCTGGCTTTGCATCAGTGCTTGATGAAATATTTAGGAATTCGTTTTTGAATGATTGTGTTCCAAGTTCATGGAAATATACAAACATTATCCCTATCTTTAAAAAGGGAGTCAAGACAGAACCCTCCAAATAAAGGTGCATTTCCCTAACAGCAATTCCTTTTTAATATAATGGAACGTATTATTCGAAATTATATGATGGACCATCTAATGGTTAATAATCTTATTGCAAGTGAACAATACGGTTTTGTTATGAAAAAGTCTTGTCTCACAAACCTTTTGGAAACTATTGATATTTCCACCAATGCATTAGCTATGGGAAAAAAATTTTGATCATCTTTTTAGACTTTGCTAAGGCATTCGATAAAATATGTCACAATGTGTTTTACGCTAAGCTCGAAACATATCTTAGCTTGGATTAAAAATTTACCAAATCGAAGACAGAGAGAGGTGATTGGCGATATGTCACAATGTGGATTTCCTCAAGATGGAGTCTTAGGCCCTCTTCTTTTTGTAATTTTCACTAATGACATGCCAAAGGTGGTCAAACATCTATTGAAACTGTTTGCTGACGATAACAAGTTGAAAAGTATTACCAAAGACCATAATGACTTCGGTATACTCCAAGAGGACATGGACGCTTTATCAAGCTGGACTGCATCCTGGTGTTTGCACAGTTTTAGAACTTGAACTTCAAAGAAATTTTACAAGAATTTAATATGACTTCACTAGAAGATAGAAGAAACAGAGGTGATTTTATCCAATTTTATAAATTCTACTATGGATTTAATACTAAAAATTTGCAACATAACTATTTAGAAAAAATTCCCCAAAACCATCGGGCTGTGCGGCAGGAGCTAGAAGAAGCTTGCAGCACTTAAGTAGACCGACCTTAAAGAATTGTAGTCAAAAGGAAAACTTTTATGCGAATCGCACTTTATCGAAATTTTTGTTAAATTGGAAAGTTTAAAATACGAAATTATTTCTAGAGCTAATAGTTTTTAAAAATTTTTTTAATTTTTTTTGAATGAAAATTTTTATGCATTCCCTTTTAACAAAAAAAAATATTTTTTTCACCATTATCTATAAGAACTAGCCGGCAATAAATTAATTAAAAAAGCGAAAAATAAAGCCCGATAATGGCTAGTTTGAATCGCTTTTAAAAAATTTTTTAAATTTACTTTTTCCTTTTTTTATCAATAAAATATTTATTCTTTTGTATTAGTCAACAAAATAATTTAATGCCTTATAATATTTTTTAAAAATTTTTGGAAAACTTTCAAGAACAGAGTAATTTTGAATTGGAATTAATCTCACAGCAAAAGAGGCTTAAATTTGAATTTAAAATTTTTAAATTCTCCAGCAGCTTTTCTAACATTGATTTAAGAATAATAAATAATTAAAAAGTCATACCGTACAAATTTTACACTCATTACTCTGATTTGTGAATAGGGAATTCTTGTTATCAGAATTACTTGTCGATCGAGAATCTTCCTCATCTAAACTTTCGGATATGTCTTGTTTGAAAAAATATTTATAGAATATCTGGTTCCACAATTCGGGACACACAAGACGTTTATTATTTCCCGGAGTCAAATTGTTATGAGGACAAATAACATCTTCATTGAAGTATTTCAAGCTATTGCTCGAGTTCAAACCAGTCATGTTATTGGAGCTATGTGGAAATGAGGTCAATTCCTGAACATCATTATCGACCTCGTTTCCATTCGGTTCTTCGATTATATCTGGCTTAGTTTCAGGAAACTCGGCAAATTTAACTGATGGAAGTTGCGACTCAATTTTTTTGATAGCCAAATTTTGCCACTGTTTTAGACTCTCTTTTCCAACCCAATACCAAGTGTCCGACAAATTTCTATTCTCCTTATTATCTTGATAGTCGCCTTTTTCTATAAAAATGACATCTTCGTCGCTTCTAGCCACTTTTTGATCATCGTATTCGTACTTCAGCATCTGTCTCACTTTTTTCATGTCTTGTTTAATATCCTCTTTAAATTTTAGATAATCAAAGCAATTGAATACACACGGCCAGCACCGGGTTGTGGAATTATTGAAAGCTTCAAGAGCACCAACATCGCTTAAAGTGGCTGAATTTTTTTCACAAAAAATATCCAAACCCTTCCGCGACACCAGCTTGAACCTATTGATTGCCAATGGGTTTAAGCGCTTATGGGCACACAGGTATTTGTTGGTCACAGTAATTAGCTCATTTTGGATCTGAGTAAATTCGCCAGCGAGCAATTTGCGCACAAAATCAACTGGTACAAAATAGTACAGCTCCTTTTCAGCCATCGATTCCTCTTGAGGCGAAGATGGCGAGTCCTTGGACTTGGTCTTTTTTTGGCTTTTATTCAGCCAAAGATTTTCGTAAATGGAATGTATCAAAGTTCTTTCGGTGTTTTTTATTTCTTTCTGATCAATTGTGTCTGAGTTTAAGTTATTGAACCAATTTTCCAACAGCTGGTTGTCTACTTGGACTATTTCGGACTGATTTGACGAGCGCGTGGAATTCTCTTTGGGAATTTTTTCAACCAAGTCGGACCTGTAATAAACTAGTAAGTAAGCATTGCTGCTAGAGAATGCTTTTTTATCATTTGAGTCAGACTTGTCCACTTTTTCAGCAGTCTCAAAACCATCCTCGGTAGATTGACCGAGCAAATTTTTTTTCTTAATTTTTGTAATTATTTCGTCATTGAAATTAAACCATTCGTTGGATTGAAATTTTTTGATCTGAGCTGTGTAGTGACCACTGTAAGCTGTTTTGCCAACATGCATCAGAATTGCGCCTAAATGATAAGTTGTTGCGGTTGTTTGCTGCCGATCGACAAGTGAGCTCAAGTCCAAAATTTCGGAAAATCGGACTTTGTTTGATAGTTTTTTTTTCAGACCTGAATTACGGTCGTACACAAAACGGAGCAGCTGCAAGTTCAAAATAGGTGGAAGATTGGAAATCTTTGTGCACCGTTTGGCATCTGTTTTGTGTTGGCAATTATCGCAAAAATACTGGTTGTCTCCTTGCATCAATTCTTCATCAAGTAGCTCGTTGATGCAATCATTGATGGATTGTACATTTTGGATACCAAGGGTAAGCTCAAAAAAGTTGGAATTTCGAGCCGATTGAAGCTTGCAATTGTTGCATCTAGAAATAAGTGAAGGTAAATTAATTTTAGTGGTATAATTGAACAGCAAAAAGAAACAAAAATACATGCTCTGTAAGGTATTGGTATTCACCTTGGAACAGGTCGTGAATTAAATCTGAATTTGGACTAGAACGAAAAGATGATAAATTCTCAATTTGGTCATCTGGTGGATTAAGATCACTCGATGATGTCAATATACTTTGGATCATTGATAAAAAAAGTTGACTAAACTCCTGTGCATCCTTGATTTAAATAATAATTATTTTTTTTTAATTTAATTTAATGTAAGATGGCCTAGCTGGGTGACTTTTTTAGATATTTTAAATTTTAGATTAGTAAGGTTAATGGGTTAATGACGGAGGGCTAAAGGGGGCTATTTGGTTAACCTTATTATCGTTTTTTTTAGCTTTGTTCCTAAAATGAACCCGGTTATCCAAAGTTTAAGTCTTGGATTTTTGTACGTTATTTTTACATAAAATTTTTAAAATTCGTATTTAGATATTTTTGATCCATTTTTGGTTCTAGTAAAATTTAAAATTTTTTTTCTTCAAAATTTTATTGATTGATTATTATAAATAATAAAAAAGGGTGAAACCCCATTTAACCCTTTAGATATTTCGAATCAAAAACTTTGCTATGAAAGTAATTTTTAAAATAACATTGTAAAGTTTTTTTTTTTATTTTAGCTAATACAAAAAAAGTTATTGTTGAGAACTGTTGTTTAAAGATTTATATTTTATATTTCAGTAGGAAATATAATTAAAAATTTTGCTCCTTTTTTGTTAAAAGAAGGCGAATTTTTATTCGAAAAACTTATTAAATATTTCAAATGATAAAATAATTATTTTTATTCTATTTATTTATTTATTTATTTATTTAAATTATTAGCTAAAAGATTTAGTTTTAGATGTTGTATTCTTAGCTTTACCCTTATTCTTTTGATCGCCTAGTTTATGCTTATTTTATTACTCTTTCTCAATGATTAAAGTTAATAAATTAGAACGATGTGAATGAAAAGTTTAAAAGAAAATTTCATAAAATTAATTATAACTTTATGATAGAATTTGTATAAAATAATACTAAATTTAATAATTTTTGCCCGAAATTTAAAAAGTTAATTCCAAAAAATTAAAAAAAGCTTGACAAATTATTTTCTTAATAAATATCTATTTTCTATTTTTTTAAGATAACTAAATAAAAATTGATAACTAAATAAAAATATATAAAATCAATTTTTATTTAGTTATCTTAATTTATAAATTCTTGTATTTTAAACTTCTCTCATTCTCAAAGAATTCATCACGTTCTGAGCAATGTTTGAAGTTTTTTGCCACAAAACCACATATTTTAAATTCTGACAGTATTTGTTCGGGTGCTTGTGCAAGTTCTTGTGACTTTTCGATTATAACTTTTAATTAATAAGCCTGAATAACGCAATTAAAATCTAAAGTATTCTAAAGGAAATTTTACAATTACAATTATTGATAACTAATTTTTATTCAGTTTTTAAATTAATTGGAATTTAAAAACCACGACTTTTTTGATGTGGCTTCGTTTTAGTTACAACACTGGGGAGACTGATTTTAAAATTAATTTTGATTTTAGATTTAAAAAATTTCAATTTATCTTATTTAAACTTAAAAATTTCAGTGAAACTTGTGATAAAGCCTTCTTAAAAAAACTCATATATAAAAAATTTCGAAAAAGCTACTAATATTGATTTTGTAACATTTAAATTAATTTTTTTATTTAAGAAGTGATTAAAAAGTACAAAAAAGGAATTAAAAAATTTTTTTCCTGTTAAATTTATATGTCATTTTGATTTTGCTGTTTATCTTTTAAGAATTGAATTTTAAAAATTCTAACCAGTTCCATCGATTTATTAAGACATATTTATTAATATTATGATTTTATATCTAATATATTTTTTTAAATTTTTAATTTTTAAAATTAAAAATAACTGCATCTTCAATTAAATATTTCTTATTTTTTATTCAAAAAAAATTCAAATTATCAACAAATATCTAAATTGGTTTGCAGCTTTTTTTTCTATTTTTTTATTTCATCGCTAGTCTTGCTTCATTAATTTAGGTTTCTTTGAAATAATTCAAATTTTACTATTTCATTTTTTTGTTCACAAAATTAAAAAAAAAAAATGTATTTTAACATTATTGACTTGCATTTAAATAAGAATTGATTTTTAAAAAGCAGAATTTTTGAAAATTAGCGGTCAAATAGCTAGTTTTCACAATTTATTCTTATTCATAGTAATTTTAAAAAACATAGAGAAAACTTAAGAAATGCATGAAATTATTTCGACTATTTTTTATAATAATTGATTAAAAAAGATCTAAATTTAAATAATTATTAAATTTAAAAATTAAATAAATAATTTATTGAATTCTTATTAACTTATTTTTTTTAGGAAAAACAAATAATTGTTTAAATGAAAACCTTAAACAAATGTTAATTCTCTGTTGTTCAAACTTTTAAGTGACGGTTCTTGTTAGACATTTTATATCATTTTAGCCAAAATTAATTATAAGCTTTAATTTTATTTCATACTTGATTAAAATAAAAACCTAGTAAAATTTTATTTAAATGCAAAATACTTGCTGGATATTTTCGTCCAAACCCAAAGCTTTAACAAAAAATGAAGGATCTATTGATTTACGAATGGTTTCGTTCATCAGAGTAAAAACCATCTGCAAATTACTCGCCAGGCATTCGTTCGATTTTAGACCCAATTCAGGTATTTTGTTTGATCTGTTGGTCAAGTTATCTTCGACATAGGTGTCGTCTAGTTCGAGTTTTTTCAATCTGAGCGCCAAAATGCTTTCTCTAAAAAAATAATTGTTGAACCAAACCTTCAATTAAATTGAGAATTTTTCTTCTTAATTATTTTTTCTAATTTACTTGTAGATATGCATTAATGTAGCAGGTTGCACCCAGATTAACCAAACCGACAAACTCCTCTGGCTGTCTAAAATATGAATTTTTCTCTATAGGTGCACTCGGTTCTTTTTGCAATAAATTATAAAGTTTTCTTTCACCAAAACCATTTAGACAATAAGGATTTGATGAGCAATTAGATCTAAAAAAAATAAAATAAAATTGATTATCAGCCTTTTTTTTTTAATCAATGGAATGGCCAAAAATAAATTTGGATTACTTGCAAGATCCATAAAAGCAGGGATTTGCATCGATTCTGTAAACTATGTCCACATTTTTATCTGTTATTTTGCAAGAAGACGAAATTTCTTGATACCATTGCCAATTTTTGCCAAATGTTATTTTGACCATTTCGAATAGCTGTAGAACCGTCGAACCAGGGTATTCGATTAAATGAAAAATTCTCCTGAGTTTTTTAAATTTGAAATACTTAAAAAAATTTTAAGATATGGAAAAAAATCAAGTATATGAGCATAAGAATGACTTAATTTTGGTCTTAATAAAATTATGCGATAGAGTGGAAGTTTTTTTTCAAATCTAGAATATTTCTAGTATTTATTTTTTGCAATAAAAACAGAAAAAATTATCTAAAATCAAAAAAATAAGGTTCATTTTAATTTTTATCATAATTTTTCTTCTAAATAGACTGACTGAATCAATAAGTCTAAAAATGATTCTCAGAAAATAAAAACATTAACCTATTTTCCAACTAATTTATTATTTTATATCTAAAATAAAATTAAGAAAAATTAAAATCGAAAAAACATGTTATAAATAATTGATAATTAATTATTACAGCCACCATAAAATATATTTTCTTAGGAACATTTAGGTCATAAAAGAAGAAATTAATTTTTTCTATTAATAAACTTACTACAAAACCGCGCAAGATTAATCACAATTCTTTTTAATTTTTATTTCATTAGAAACAGTTTTCTTTTGTCTGATCCTTTTCAAAAATTGCTATACAATGAAACCTAATACAAAGTCATAGCAAATTCTGGCAATATCAGCTAACTTTCAACTTATCTTGCAGGAGCTCCATTGAAACACAAAATTTGGTTTGAATACCTTTATTCATTAAAAAGTTTAATAAAACAATAAACCAACAAAGCATCAAGACTTTTTGAAATTTTGGCATAAAATTCTATTTTTTTTGCAATCACTTTTGAATGATCTATATAATATTTTTATCCTGGTTTAACCTTCTATAAGGCATTATATAAATCAAAAAATCTTAAAATCAAAACTAACTAGGCACGGGGTCAATTTACAAAAAGGGATCAAGACTAAATGGCCTATTTGAAGGGAAACATCAAAATAAAAAAGATAACTGTTGGGTTTTAATTGGTATCCTAAACTATTAAAGTTCAAAATTTCAGAACTTTTGGATATTGCGTTCCAATTTTTTTTAGCTCAAAAGAAAAGCTTGCAAAATTTTTGAATTAAGATCATGTTAAGCTAAATATTCACATTTGTGACATCTGATTTTCAAAGTTTGTGAGCAACTTTTTGGTGCCAATGAATAACTTATTTACTATGCATGGTAGAAAAATTTCTTATCCGATTTTAAATCTTTTTATTTAAAAGAAGACGAATTTTATCACAAATTTAAGAAAAAAATATTTTTTTTTATTTTTGCTTCAAGTAAATTGAAAAAAAAATACTCAAATATTTATATAATCTTTAAAAAAAAGTTCTTAAGAATGCAAAAAGTTCAATTGTTGAAAGTAAATTCAATTTAAAATTAAAACCCAAAATTTTTTAATCAATAATTTTATTTTTTTAAATACGATAAACAACGAGTCTTCATATATATTTTTTAAAAGAATTTAATTCATAAACAGTATTAATAACAATATTAGAGTATCCTTTCTTTATTAAATTAAACCATAAATAAAATCTATTTACAAGCCTTTAGTTGCTATGATCAAGTTAGCTTGACAAAGATCCAGGACCGTTCATCTGTGGCCAGATTCGATCTAGCCATTGAAATGGTCCGTTTAGACGAACTTCGATCCAGCATGGTGTGCTGGTAATCGCCTGCCTTCGGTAGTCATTTCCCCAACCTTTCACAAAACTAATTCGAATAGAGCACATCTTGGTTAGTTGAAAAACAGCATTATACCCTTCTGGTACCGTACGTGCCAAAATGTTGGCAAACTCGTGATGCGAAAAAATTTTTAAATTGCATCCTGGTGGTAACTTACAGACTGTTGCCGGATGCCACCCGTTCATGGTGTTACAATTAGGACTTTGAACAAAAATTGGACTATCACTTAAGCACTCTGCATACACCTCACCACCGATGTAATACAAACGGACCCCTCGGCCTATTAGCTTTCTACATTGTTCGCTTTCATAAGTTCTGTTAATATTTGTCAAAACTCCGAGACAAAAACGACTAGGACTAGATGGGTCTACGAATCCGTCGACATTTACATAAGGTTGCGAGGCATGAAACGATTCCCCGACATGCTGATTTAGTTCATAATAAGAGATTGTGCACCAAAATGCAGGTTCTACATAATCAATCGCTGGCAAACGATTGTCTTAATTAATCTTGTTGAATTTTTTTAAAGCCAAAATGAGCAATGAATGGTTTTACCTTGAGGATGTTCTATTGAGTATCGATTCACTTGTTGATTCCCCTGATTGTGATCTTGATACATCATGCTATTTTCGTCGGAAGATGTTACACCTTCCATTTGACTATCTGAGCTTAAAATGGAAGATGTAGCCTGATTTATGCCAGAGCTGTTTCCCGAAGGATTTACGTAACCAGATGACATTTTAGATGAAATTTTTTTAGCTTTGCAAATTTTTTATTTTTTGATGAAAATGCGTTCAGTTCAATATTTTTATAATTTAAATGTATTATTATAATTTGAATGCACAATTTATAATTAAATGACGAAAAAATAAAATAAAGCAAACGTTTAGAGCTCTTCGGATAAAAAATTCAAAAGCTTTAATAATTTTCTTTTTTGAACTTATATCTGTAAAATAGACCATTTTAAATAACTTTGATAAATTTTAAAATTTTTTGAAAACTAAATTCTTAAATTCTTGACTTGCTAAATTTAATATCAAAATGGCCAAGTTATTCATTTATTTTAAATTAAAAAATTAACAATAGTAAAGTTATAGACAATAAAAAGAGAAAAATAATTTAGTTTAGATTTTGATTAATTAAATTTATTTTAAAGAAAGATTTAATTTTTTATTGACAGTTATAATAATCGAAATAACTAAACTAATGGAAAAAAAATGCCATAAAAATTTCTAGATCTTTAACAGGCATTTCAGAATTATTCATTAAAATAAGATTTTGGGTTAAATTTTCAAAACATGAAAACTTGAATAAAATTTTAAATTAATTAAATTCATCTTGCAAATGGTCAATTGCTGACTTAATATAACTTAGAAACTAATCAGAAAAGATGCAAATAACTTGCCATTGACTTCATAATGAGGTCTCTTAGAGTCCACCCTGCTATAAACAGAATTCCTCAGTTAAGTAAGGGTAAATTTTGCAACAGTATTCCTAGAAGAAACCCAAAAATTACTTTTCAAAAATTTCCTGTTAAATAATTTTACATGTGTTATAAACCATTTAATTACAACTTTATTACTCCATATCTGGTAAATTTGCAAGCCATTTTTTATGGAAAAAAAAGTAAAATTGGACAAACTCAAATAACTTTTGAAGTAAAAAAAAATATGATCAATATTATAAGAACCAAAATTTCTAGAAGCATCAAAACGATTGCTTCTAATATCAAATATTTGCAACAGTTTTAATTTTTATTTTTTTTGTTTTTATTTTTCACTTTTTGCAATAAAATTTTTTAGTATTTTGATAAATTGAATTCTTTCGTTCTAATCGAATAAAGTTATTTTTCATTTAATTTTTTTAATTACTATTTTCAATTTTTTAACAAACAATGGTTGACACAAATATGGTTAGAATGGAATTTTTTTTTTAGGTAAAAAAGGATTTTAGACTTTTAATAATTTCTACTTTTTGACTTGGCTTTTAATTTTAAACCATAATTAAAAACAGGCTGACAATATATACTATACAGTCTTATTACGACTTTAGGTTATAGACCAAATGCTCAGCAAGCGACCCTAATCCAAAGAGTATAGAGCTTTTAGTACTTTTTTGAATTTTTCATCTCAATAATTTTCTTAAAAAACATGATCGCCAATTGATAAACCAAGGCAAATCAAACCGTAAACTTCAATTCCATTTAATTAAAAATCTCATTAATTCCCCAATTTTGAAATTTAATAATCGATTCAGTCTGATTAAATTAAATATTATTTTTCATAGTCTCCAAAGTTTTATGATTAAACTTTGTTTGACTCAATAAAACAATGTCATCAAAAAAACCAACTATGGATGATTTAGTACTACCAATTCTATAATCAATATTTATACTTGTAAAACCTAGTAGTATGCCGTCAATAAATTGTTAAATAAATGTGTAGATGGTGTAATGTCATTATATTAATGAAAAGAGAATCCTCTAAAACTTTTCATGAATCATTTTTTCAAAAGATTTGTATAAAATTTGGTTAAATTCGCTCAAAAAGAATATTTTATTTTTTAATTATCAACATTTTGAACATTCTTTCTTTTTTCCCTTATTTAAACAGTTCTAGTAATTTTACTGAAGAGTAAACAGTAAGCCAAATTAAATAATAATTGAGATTTGTCGAAAGTTTACTTAAAAATGAAGAATAAACATACTTTAATTTTTAAATTAATCTTTATTTAAAAAATTTGATTTTAATTTAATTGTGACTAGACTATGTTTAAAAAAATCTCCTTCCAATAAAATGTGTTTGCGGTACTGATCCATTCTCTTCCTGAGAAAACGCGAAACCGCCTTTTAAATACTTAAGTGATAATAATGAAAATAGTAGAAAAATTACGATAAATTTGGCTATTTTTAGGATTTATTTTAGGTATTTTCAATTTATTCAACAATATTGACTTAGTTCTTGAAAAGCTTGATCTTGAAAGCAAATCTCTAAAACTGAATTTTGTTTCATTATATCTAGAAGAACAATAGAGAAACAAATGTCAAAAAAATATTTTAGTAAGCTTACTCTTTTTCTTGTATTTCTTGTAAAAGTGTCTTGAAAAATGTTCTCTTAATTCTTAATTAAAAATTTTAAATATTTGCAAAAAAAATGATTTTTTTAAATACATTTTATAAACAATATCAGGAATTAAAGTAGCAATTGGAACTAACAACATGCCAAGCCAAAATAAAGCTCCTTTGAAAACATATTGATCCTAAAATGTTCGAAAAATAATAATGTGTACAAATAATTCATTAAAAATTTACCATTCCGACCATTTCTGGGGCGATATCAAATGTTGGCCAAAGATGACTGTAAGCCGCCAGAAATACAAACCAAAATACAATCGAGCCCCAAATGGACAAATGGGTAATCTTTGAAATTTAAGAGCTTTAGTTTTAAAAATTTTTTTTCTAAATCTACTATTGTCCAGGAGTCCGTTTCCAAGCCAGCTTTTAGACAAACAGTAATTACACAAAACTATTTAAAAATTTTATATAAAATAATAAAATATAAATTTTATCTGATAAAAATTACTGTGTAAACATAATTTCCCATAAAAATATAATCTCCTGTTTTTCCATCTGGAAAAGCTATCTCTGTTTTAATACAAAATTAAAATTTTTATTCAAAAGTTAATTGAGCTAAAATATGATAAAATAGCTGATTTTTTTTTCAATTATATGCAATTTTTTTACCATTAAAGAGAAGTCCGAAAGATAGAAAATAAATAACAAATGAATGGAAAACTGAATTTAAAAAATAAGACCAAAAACCCTTTTGAAAAAATTAAATTAATATTTTAAATTTTTTGCTAAAAAAATCTGACTTTCATATCAAAACCAGCATTGTAAACGGTTAATTTATAAAGCTCAGGAAAGTCAAGCATTGTTTTCGCTCTAGTTGGCATGTCAAATAAGCCCAATACCAAAGGAGGAGCAACAGTAAACAACTTTTTCACAGTATTATTAAAAAAAAGATCAAATTCACAAATCTTACCACATTATACAAACTTATAATCCATCTTTCGAATAAAATCTGACCCGAAAAAGCATTAAAAAAAGCAAACCATAGCTCAATCAAATAAAGGCAAATATTTTTATAGAAAGAATAAAGAATGACTTTGCTAACTCGATTGTAATTCCAACTTCCATGAACAAGTAAAAGTCTGGATAAAAATCTGAACTAAAAAAATTTAAAATAAAAAAAAATTTAAATAATTTTTTTATTATTTGCAAAGCTAATAGAATGAGAATAATTAATGAAAATTAAAAAAAAATTTGAACTAAAGGATATCAGGCACTGATTGTAAAAAGTTCAAGAAAATTCCTTTCAAAGAATCATCTAAAAATGTTTAACAATCGAAGAAGAACTAAAATTATAAATAAAGATTAGGTCTTTTTTTTTTTGAAAAACCTTCAAATCTCTAATTACATCATTTTATACAAAACCATAGAAAGAATCTAGAGATTCGTATTTAATAGATGAGAATACTTTAAACCTGTAAGAAAAAATTAGAAAAATTAAAATTCTCTTTTTATAAAGATGTTATTGATATTATTGAGGAAACAAAATGAATCAAAAAAATTATTCTATTAACATTGCTTTTAAAAAAAAATTACTTGTCCTATTGCATAATCAGATGCTGATAAAGCTTGAGTTCCTTCTCGACCATACACACCAACACCTACATGAGCAGCTTGGATCATACTTACGTCATTTGCACCATCTCCAATCGCTAAGGTTACTTTTTTTGTCTTGTGTTTTATCAATTCGACCATTTGAGCTTTGTTTTTAGGCGTAGCTCGGCAACAAATAACTACTGAAGACGAAATGGCAAGTTTTAAGAATTTTTCTTTTAAACTTTTGCTCAATAGGTATTGTATCATGCTCCCTTCAATGATCAAACCATATTTTTGAACGCCATCTACTGAATCTAGCATTGTTGTCCAATCTTCCAAAATTTCTTCTAGTTTCTTTTATACAGTTTATTTAAAAATTTTAATTTGGAAATTAAAAAATTTAACTAACTTCTCTTTCGTTTAAGTAAACAAGAGTAATTTCATCACTAAGAAGCCGACAACTGAATCCAATATTAACCGCTGTTTCTAATTTATCACCGGTCAGAACCCATATTTTGATATCAGCGTTTTTTAATTTAACTAATGTTTCAGGAACTCCCTAAGTTAAAAAAAATTTGAATTAAATTTTTAAAATATTTCAAAATATTTTTTATTTACATCCTGAAGTTTGTCTTCGATAGCTGTAGCGCCTAGCAAGAAAAGATCTTTTTCAATTAATTCTGCAGCATCTTGAATTTTTTGACCTCTATCTTGAATACTTGTAGCTGCTTCCATAAATTTTTCATTCCATTTCTAGAAATTTTTTCATTAGTATTTTTATTAAAAATTTGGACTTTTTCACAAGCGGCATTGTGAATTTTGGTACAAAAAACAAATGCAAAAAATAAAAAATGCCAAAGCTCAGGTTCTGAAGGAGCAAAACATGTCCTGTAAATTGTAGCAACCTTTGTACCACCAATATACTGATTCTGCAAAATCTGCACTACATCTGCAAAATTCAGAATTTTGTGAATTTTAGTACTAAAACAGAAACAAAATATAAATTACACCAGAGATTTGATTTGGACAAACGAAAAAGTATTCTGTATATTAGAGAATTTAAATTCAGCGCAAAGACAGCTTAAGAAGATGCAACTATTCTGCAGAGTAATTTAAGCATACTTAAATGTGTTTGGATTTTTTAGAAATTTTTGCAGGGGTTATTTGGGTGATCCAATTAATTGAACATGCTTAAAAAAATTTAATTTCTTCATTTGATGAAATTTTTAGCTTACTTTTTGTTTTTATTTTATGAATATACAAAAATACAAAAAATGAGGTCTTTGATCATCGATATGACTTCAATTAAAGACACTTTTTTCTTCGCTGAATAGATTTTTTTTAATTAATAAAAAAAATTTTTTCAAGACACATTTAGAACATAACAAAAGTTTAAAATTCTATACTTTTGGGTTGCTTAGTGTGAATTTAAATTTGGTTTAAATGCTTTGCAATATTTTGAATCTGGGATTATGCATTAAGTGGTGGTACAGAGGATGTACCAGATGCTACAATATACAGAATACTTTTTCGTTTGTCCAAATCAAATCTCTGGTGTAATTTATATTTTGTTTCTGTTTTAGTACTAAAATTCACAAAAAACAAATTCAAAAAATAAAAAATTGGTACAAAAAACAAATTCAAAAAATAAAAATTTTAAAAATTTGGTCCTGAATCCTCAGTGAATTTTGTGAAAGACAATTTAAATAACAGGAAAAAATAAGTTGAAACTTTGACATATAATTCCAATGTTCAATTTATAAGTATTGTACAAATCAAGTGGGTTTAAGTCATTAAAGAATTTGAAAATCGTATTTGTCTTCAGATTTGTATTCTCTGATTCTTTAGGGTTTTGAAAATTTAGAAAATATCAAAAATCCTTATATAAAATATTTTTTTAATTAACAATTAATAAATTCATAAAATAGAACACAATTCATTCAATTAAATGTTAAAAACTGATCCTTTTGACCAAAAATCTCTTTTGGACCCTCTCTATATAATAGTGATATTAGGAATATTATAAGTTGAAGGATACGAAGTTAAAAATCAAGTTAATTCTTAATCAAAGATACAAACTGCTATTTGGGCATTCGGTTAGTAGCCTATTTATTACCTCATAAGTATCAGGATCGATTTCTTTGTAGGCCAAAATTAATGTTCTCAGACCTTCTTTTGCAAATTCTTCCAAATGAGCCATAGTAGCTGTTTTATATGCTTGACCATCCTCAGAAACACGAGGTAATATTACATTGTCCTTTTAAAAACTTTAAATTTTCAATCAAAAATGAAGAATTAAAGTTTGCCAAACTTTTAAAAAAAGCAAAGAATTTTTTTTACTAAAAATTTTCTTCTTTGAAAGATTAATAATTTTTTTAATTGGAATTTATAAAAACAAAATGAGTAAAATAAGTGTTTTGCCTTGATTAAAGTGGCAAATTTTACTTCTATATCAAAATTAAAAAAAAAAATTTACGGCTCCTTTGCAATAAAGTTTTATTTTATTGTCTTTTGGATCTCGTATTATCACAGTCATTCGTTTCCTCACACTAGAAAAATATCAAAAATTTAAAATTTAAAGAAATCAAAAGTACCTATTAAATTCAATAACATTTAAAATCTCAAACTCTCTTTCGTTTGTTAACTAAATTAAAATAAAATTTAAAATCAACAAAATATTTTTTTTTTATTACAAATTTGACTTTTATTCGGTCTTGTAGACGAGTGTGAAATACTATGCCCATATTTTTCGCTTCAATGACGAATGCATTCTCGTCTAAATGGAAAAAATTTTTTAAAGGAAAATTTTGATTTTTCAAAACCTGGAGATGAAGCTTGATAAATTATTTCGTTAGTTTCCGACTTAATCTCAGGTATGACAGTGTGACACGAGACTAACAAAGTTAAGAATTCATTTATTACATGTTTGGTCGGCTTAAAAAATTTGTTACTTTTTAAAAAGATAATAAAAATAGTTTTTTACATTATTGATTAGATTTTTCATTATTTCTGATGAGTCGAACCCGCTGTGTTCCATCGAACCATACAAAAGACCTGCTATTGAGCATCTCTTCAATTGCATCTGATTTTTAGTCAAAGTTCCAGTCTTATCACTAAACACATATTTAACATTTCCTAATTCTTCATTTAAATTAGATGTTCTAGCAACAGAGCTGAAATCGTTCTCATTATCGAACATTTCCTCGTCCCAGCCGATAAAAAAAGCCTGACAAAATCGCACAAACTCAAGGGTCACTGGTAAACTGATTGGTATCAAATTATTGTAGAGCAGAAGAAATGTCATAAAATTAAATGCAAAATTATCCGATTCAAAATCTAAAAAATTTAATTGAAAAAAGAAAATTTTCAAAATTTTCAAGTTTTCCAAACCTTTTTCTCCAAATCCAATGTACCAATGTTTATTACCTTTTTCACTAGTCCACAAGCTGCTTACAATAGTGCTAACAAGACTTAACACTATAAGAATAATAAACAAAAAAAGTATCTTTTAAAGAAAATTAAAATTTAATAAATTTTAAATTCATGAATAGACAATACTTGATCGTTGGTCATTTTTTCTATTTGGGATCTTTTTAATGGCGGAGAATTGGAATTTTTCATTAATTTGGTCTCGTGCCCAGTAAACAACACCACTCCATAGATCCATCGCGTATTCCGTAATTGTGAACCTCGAAGAAGAATTTGATCAGGGTTAATAGGAACTGGACGATCGTTTGCTTGGGTTAAATTACCACTGAATTCGTACAAATTTTGATTAGGAAGTTCGTATTCAATCTCTGCTACAAATTTTTTAAAATCTTCTTTTGTTTTCATTTCCGAAGTTTGTTTCAGACTCTAATAAAAGCATTTTTATTCTAAATTAAGTTGATTTTCTTAAATGGTACTTGACGAATCTTAAGGTTTGTTTCTCCATCCAAGTTTGAAGTTTGAATAAAGCAAATCGAATTTGGCTCACTAAAAAAAATTAAAAAATAAATTCTTTTTTTTAATTTTATTATACCTTGATGACAAAAATAACAAATCAGCAGGGAACAATTCTTCGGATTTTACCATAACTATGTCGCCAACTTTGACATCTCTCCATCTTTTTTCCTCCCAAATTGCATTGTTTACTAAAACTAATAATTAAATATTTAAAAAAAAAGATTATTTTAAACGGTTGCAAGATAATTTACCATTTGTTTTTTTGTTATTGGTCTGGTGGTCTGATTTTGTTCGTTTCTAGGAAAAAATTAATTTTTTAATTAGTACAAAAAAATTAGAGAATCTGTATTGATTAGAAATTAAGTTACAATATCTTCAATTATTTCTTTTATAGCTGAAATGGCGAGAATCATCATTAATGGAACTAAAGTTGTGTACCTTCCTTTTGCATTTTAGATTTTAGATTAATTTATTTTTATTTTTTTTAATTGTACCTGTAGGTGATACTGAGGGAACTTGCTGGAATTAAAAATAAATAAAAGCTTTACAAAAAAAATTCTCATCATACTTGCACTAAGGACATTAATAGAAAAAATATGTTTGAGTATTTACAAAATTGTTCAAAAATAAATTTTGGGAAGAATGAAAATAAATTGTATTTGCTGGTACTATAATTTTGAAAATGTTAGAATAAATTTAAATAATACTTTTTGCTTTTTAGTTTATTTCACCTGATTGCATTGCTGCAAAATTTCACTTTACTGGTTGGATTTTTGTTCAAGGTTATTATTCTCTTTGGTTCATGGTTGTTTTGTTTACGCTTAAAAAAACTTGATATCTTAGACATTTTTAAGAAGTCTTTGACTAATTCAATCTTGAAATGAAAATTAGTAAAAAATAAAATTTTTAAAACCGCATGATTCAAGATAATTTTTTTTGATATTCATTTGAATTAAGAACGTTTTTGCTATTTGTTTTTGATAACAGTGATTGAAATTAATTTCGAAATAAAAATTTTAAGTGTAAAGATTTTTTTAGTAACTATACTATTTATTCATAATACTTTTTTAAGTTATCAGTTGCTAAGAATAAAACATTTCTAGCATCAATTTTGGATGAACTGAGTCAACCAGGAAAAGCTATAAATTTTGTTACGGCTAAAGATTGTGAATTCTTATAAATTGTCATTATAATTATTTTTTTTAAATTTCCGATACAAAATAAAAAAACACAATTTTTGTTATTAAGGTTTAAAATTGTTCTGCAAAACAAAACTAAACAATTTTTTTATCATCTACTACGAAAGTCTGCAAAAATGTAAAACGTATAATTTTGAATAATGTGCTGTTTTACAGAATTTAGCAGATTTTGTCAGTAGATGATATAAATCATTTGCACTACAAGTTTTAGACCATTCGGACAAAAATTAGGTATTTTTATTTCATTTTGTATTGGAAATGTATGGGAAATTCACACATACCAAAAATGAAATGGGAACAGTTTCCAAATGGTAAGCGAGTAAGGTTGTTTTCCAGTCGGGACATTCGTTTTTTTAACCAATTTAAAACCGGATCTTGAAATTTCCAACTAAAGGAAAGAATTTTTTTCCTGTAACTAAATAAAAATCAAAAATATTTTTTTAGATAAATTTAGGTATTCCTGTATCCTGCCAACCTGTTTTTTGATTGCTATACAAAAAGTATACGAGAATACTTATTTATGTATACTTTCCGTAAAAATAGTTTAATTTTTTTAAATATGTATTCGAGAATACATTAGGATACTTATTTTTGGAAAAATTTTTAAACTCTATTGAAGAATATACTTTTAGATTTAATAAATAAAAAATAGGTTTTATTCTCGTTATTTTGCCATTTCAAACCAATTTGATGAACATTGAAATTTTATTTTTTCAAAAAATAAATACAAAATTAAAATTCTTTAAAATTCTTTTGACAAAAATACATTAGATTTTCCAAAATAAAGAATTCTATATTTCATTTTATTTTGGCAGCTGGGCCTGAAAGTTTACAAATTCATAAAGTTGATTGTCTTAAATCGCTAATAACTTACGACTGAAAATACCTGTTATATTGCTAAAACATAAAGCTTCAATTTTATACTTTTATTTTGATCATTGTGATTAATCATAGTAAAATTTAAACTAATAGTCAATATTTTGAAAAAATGTCTCATTTAAACAAAAGTTTATTTTGGATGTCTTCCCGTAACTTGTTATTTCAAGGTTAATCACCATCTAGTGTCTATGTCTCAATAGGCTTATTAACACTTCATTTATTTATATTAATTATGTTTAATGTTTATTTTAAAAATAAATTTTTAATTATAAAATTTGAATAAAGTAATTGATTATATAATCATTTGAAAAAAGTTAACTACAAGGTATTGATCACAAAACAATTTATTTGATTTGAATAAGAATATTCGAAGCCTTTTTCTGCATTTTTCGATTTGGTCATTTGTTCAATTAGATTCTTGCTCATTAAAGCTGTTAACGCTTCCATTGCAATCAATTGACTTCTAAATTTCGCTAACTTAGATGGATTTTATTAAATTTTTTTCAAGTTTTGCTGTTCTTCGTGTTTTTAATCTGCTAAATTTTAACCCAGACATTTGGAGATTTGAATGATGTTCATGTCAAGCTTTTTTCAAACATATCATGTGCGATTGTGTGGCTGCAGCTAGAAATTCAACTTTATCGATCCTTAATGAAGAAGAGAAGTAACTAATTGTGAAAAAAAGAATAAATGTAGGCAGAAATGTCAGAAAAGCTTTGGAAAGACTGTCTACAGAGAAAATTAAACATTCAGCATTAAAAATATTTAAAACCCCCTGAGGAAGATTTGTTCAAAAGGTGCCTTAATCTTAAAGTGTTATTGACTATTTTATTTTTTAATAAAATAAAAAAGGACGGTTGTTTTAGTTAACACGACATCAAAAAACCAAGGAAAAGAAGTATACTCTCTTTTTTTCCTTAATATTTCCATTTATACTTTCCAAGCCATTACAAGTTGATGGAATTGCACCAAATCACCCACTTGTATTTAAAATTTTTAAGTAAAAAATATATTTTTTACAATACAAATAATTAAGTTAAGGATTGATAGAATTTTTAAAAATTCAAAAATTCTAAAGTAAAATAAATATTTTCTATGATAAATCAAATATAATCAGGATTTTTCTAAAAAAGAAACGAATAAAACAGACGGATACTAAATATTTGAGATATTTACTGTTGATTTTTTTTTCGAATAAAAAGTAAAACTAATTTTTTACTTATTTGAATTAATGCTTTTAATTTGATTATTTTAATAAATTAATTATTTTTTAAAATTTCCTTTTAATATCCATTTTATATTATTGAAAAAAAAATTATATTCTTTGAGGAAATTATTTATTATTTATGATTTGTAAATAAAAAATTTATTAATTAATAAGAAATCTATTAAAATTGTAGCTTCTAAAACAATTGTTTTAGAAGATAAGAGCATTAAAATCCAGTGATTGATTTTTGTAAAATTTGATTTTTTTTAAGTCATCATTTTAGTATTTAAGGAGATCATTAAATAAGGCTAATTATTATTTTTTTACTAATATTTCTGAAACATTAAACAAAAATCCTAAAAAAAAACAAAATTGCTAAAATATGATTCAACACGAAATTACTTATAGTGTATAAAATTATGAAATGAATACAAAAATTCTTATTTTAAATAAAACTAAAAAATTGATGTTGACGTTTTTGATTTAATTTGCTCAACTGAGTCTGAAGCGAAGGACATTCCAGACGAGCCACCAAAGGAATTCTACGATGGAGAAGATTATGAGGATGGCCAGACTTGAAAAAAAAGAAAACGTACAAGAATAGTTTGGACTTTTCAGAGACAAATCGATGATTCCATATACGTCGAAACTGAAGTCAAAACAAAATGGAAACTTACGAAGGGTTACGATGCATTTGGGGGTACAAAGGAATATTACAACTGTAAATTCCCCAAATGTAAAGCTAAAATTTGTTTATTTTATTGTAAAACTAAAATTTCAGTTTTCACTAATCACTGTAAGTAAATTAAGTCTAATTAACTAATCACCTTAAGTTAACATTTTGTCTCTAAAAGTGGATCATGAACATACTGTTGTGCCGAAAAATAGAGGAATACAAGGAAATGTTAAAGAAATGATAAGAAATTTATATGATTCAGGTTGTACTAGTGCCCTAAATAATATTTACACGTTACGTGATAAAATACCAACACAAAAGCTAATCTACAATCTCCTCAATGACTACAAAAAGAAACTTTATTTTTCTAGGCTAAGCTAAGTTATTTTTCAGGGCTATCCGTTTATGATAGCTGGTATAATAGACTATCATAGACAATTTCATCCAGTAGCAGTTGGGCCGTTAACACTTCTAACCATAAATTTTATTAAAAATACCATAAATTTATTAAAGTTTACCATAAATTTATTAAATTATAATAAAATAAAAGAAAATACAACAAATTTATTATATTATTATCAAATTAAAGAAATAAGTAGCAAATTTTTTTAAAAAAATATCAAATTCATTAAAGATTAATCAGATTCATTAGAAAAATAATAAACTCATTTTTTTTTTGTTTACATTTGTTTATTGCGCAATAATAATACAATTCTTTTTGTAAAGGCTTGCCGCAAGTATCACATAATTTACTAACACTGTCATCAAATCTTGGTCGCTTGGAAGTATCATCTTGAGATGTTTAGTCATCATCGAAAATGGCATTTTCTTCAGGTGCTTTAATTAGGTCAGAAGCTTGAACTTCTAGGCTCTTTACAGTTTTAGAAGGAGGGCCTCTTTTTTTATTATTATGTATTGGTAAATCCAAACCAATCGAGCTGAAATCTAACATCTGAAGTCTAAATGCACATGAAATAACGTTTAATCAATTAATTTATCTTAAAAGTGTAAATCTAATGAGTTTCTTAATTCTAATGAACCAATTAATGTTCTTTTTATTCAAATTAAGGTTGTTTTAATCAATTTAGGATAATTTTCTATTTTCTATTACACTTTTATTCAATTTGATAAATAACTGTTAAGTTTATTCTATTTTTAATAAATTTATGGAAACTTTATTATATTTATGGTCATTTTTAATAAATTTATGGGTATAGATTATATTACGCGGTAGCAGTTGCTGTGTGATCAAGAGAAAATGAACATGATTACGAGTTTTTTTAAAGAGCCATATTAAAAAAAGTACCTGATTTCAAACCAAATAATCTTGTGCGGATTCAGCCGATGCTATGACAAATGCATTTGAAAGAGTTCCTAATTTTAACCGAATTATGTGCTGGACTCATGCAAATCGGGCGATATCAGCTAAAAAATGAATAAAAGTCTATGACGAAATGGTTGCATTTTTTAGTTATTTTGAAAAAGAATGGATAAATTCGAAAAATAACGGTTGGTACGAAGGATTGGCACCTGGTTTTCCGAGTACTAATAATGCTTTGCAAGCTACAAATAATTCCATTAAAAAAATACACACATTTAGAGAAAGAATTACTTTAACTCAATTTTTGAAACGTTTGAAGATTATACTTAATAGATGGTCAGAAGATAGGATTGAGCTCAAGCCATATTAAGAAAAGCCTAGACTGAATGATGAATATTGGGAAGATGGTATTGCTTACTCAAAGTTAAAGCCTAAAATCAAATTTTTGAGTGATGATAAGTACAAAAGGTTTGTGACGAAAGTTGTTTGGAAGAAGGGAGTTGTGAGTATTATGACGGTATGACGTTTGATAAGTTTATAGAAAAAAATCATGAAATAAAAAAGTTAAGTTTAACACTGAAAATGGATAAATTCCATATGTACTTGCTATACTTACCTCAAGGAGTTTTTATGTAAGCATATTCTGGTAATATGCTTAACTAAGAAAATTTTGAAAATACCAGAAAAGTTTTATGACTCAATAATTGGTTGTAAACCAAAACTTGGAAAAAAGAAAAAAGCCGGTATATGGTTTGTTAGACAATAATTTTTTGTTTATTGATTTAGAATTTTTGTTTGAAAACAAATATTTTTGTAATAAAGTTGTAATTTTACTTTGATTAAGTAAAATTAAAAATCAATTTTCTTTTTTACTATCACTAAGTAAATTTAGTGAAGAATAAGTAATTTTTTTTTTTAGAGAAGAACATGCCATTAAATAATGCATCTTTGAAATTAACTGAAGAGCTGTGCAATACGTTTTTTCGAACAGATCTTAGATCTAAACAAAAAATGTTAACTCAATTTTAAATTTTTTGTATTTGTTTTTTTTCCTGAAATTCATAATGCCGAAGAAAATTATATATTAATTAATAATAACGAATTAAAACTAAGATAAAATAGTGAAGTGTTAATTTAAATTTATTTTGTGATAATGCTTTGTGATAGTAATTCAATTATTGGATATTTTCTCTAATAATTTGGCATTACTAGATATTTTAATGCATATGAAAAAAATCAAAAATTTTAATTCTTTTTTTAAATTTTATTAATTTTTTGTCGTTTTAATAGACTTTAAAAGACTAAATTAAAATACCTAAGTTCACTCAGTAACACCTACAATTCGAAAAAAAGGACCAAATAAAAACAAAAGACACAACTCACAATTATTAGAAATTAGCGTGTAAATTCAGTCTATTTAATGATTAATGACATTGTCGAACTTTTTCACTTGGTAAATAAATAATTCGCACAGCCCCTTCCAAATAAATTAGGAGTATTTAACTTTTTTAAAGTCAACATTTAAATCAACTGGAAAAGCTACAAACGTATGTTTACCAAGTTACTGTCCAAATATTATATAATTTAAAATTTTATTTAAATCATAACTACGTATTGTTTTTAAACTTAACAGTTTTAGAACCAAAATTAAAATATAAAAAAAAATTTACAATTTTTTAAAACATCGATCAAAAAAAGAAAAAAAAAAGAAAAAAAACTAGAAAATTCACCACTGGGGTTTACACTTGTAATTTTAAGTATATTGATTAAGTGCTTTAGTTGTATGGTACATTAGGTTTTAATTTGTGTTTGTTGATTTCTACAGCTTTATCCATTTAAAAAACACTGTCCAAAAAAAACTAACTTTGTCTTGAATAATAAAAAAAAATTTGTACATTAAAAGCCATTTGATGCGGGAATGAATGGCTTCAGAATTGATCCTCAATACCAATTGATGAATTCGATGAATTTCTAGACAAAACGGGTAAAATTAAAGAATTTACTTCCCTTGGGAAAGATCTCCAATTCACTCACATTCATAAAAAATTTTTAAACCAAAAAGATTGATTTGACTTTTCATTTGAGAAAGTTTGTATTATAATCCTTCTTAATTACAACTACTGAAATTAAAGACATCGAAAATTTTGGAACAAAAAGCAAGAAATTTAAATTTAAATAACTTTTTTCGTTTAGCTATAAAACTTTTACCACAAATGAATTACCTTTTACATTAATGACTGGGAATTTAAATTCAGACTTTCAGACACTTTAAATGATTCCCCTAATAAATGGCAAGCTTTTTATTTCATGAATACATTTTTTACTTTAAATCTAAATGGTATTATTTTAAGTAGAAATTACATTTTTTTTGACATATCAAAAATAATTTTAATATTTCATTCACTTAAATTTTTATTGAATTTTTAATTATTATAGATTTATTAAAAACCTTTCAATAATCAAAATACAAAGTAGGCATAATTTTCATGATTAATTTTTCATGGAAAAAATAAATCTAAAAATATTAAAAATCATATTCGAACTCCGTATTTAATAATTAAAAATTCATTAAAAATTTAAGTGATTAAAATTATTTTTGATATGTCAAAAAAAATAATTTTTACTTAAAAAAATTCAAATAAATTTATAAATTTAAAGTAAAAAATGTATTCATGAAATAAAAATCTTGCCAATGTAGTGTTTTAAAGGCTTTTTAAAGAGACTAAATATGGGTGCTAAAAAATTGGAATCATTTGATGCATTTTGCAGAAAAAATCTAAGGCCAAAGCAAAAAAAGTTATTTGAATTTAAAATTTTTATTTTTGCCCGGTATTTACCGAATGCTGAATGTGAAATTCTAAAGAGAAAATGAGAGCTTTTTTCAATTTACTTTTAAAAAACAATTTGAAGTTTATGATAAAATCTGATTCTCAAATTATCAAAACAATTTTTAAATTTGAAATAAATTGTTATTTTCACATGAATTTCGGAATGCCCACCATCTAAATGATTCTAAAATGAGTGGGTTTGTGAAGTTAGTTTCAATTCTATCATTTTAACTCAGAAAAACTTGAATAACTTCTTTACTAAAAGAGATAATTTACTTCCGTAAAATGCTTAATGTTTAAACTCATTTGCTGAATGCAGTAAAAACAAGTCAGCAAAAATTTCTGCATTTTGCAAGCCATTAAAAAGTTTTCTAATCAATTGTGCACTTACAATGCAGGGTTTTTGCAGACTTATTTGAACTGAATTAAGCATTTACAGAACTCTTTTAGTAAAAAAGTTATTCAAGTTTTTTCTGAATTGAAGCGAACTTCACAACCCCTTTTTGAATGAATTTCTGCATATTTTACCTTTATATTTAGAATTTAACAAATATGTTTAAACCAAAATGTAGCTCTGCATTAATTCTAGTAAGAAAAATACAATTATCGTAGCTGCACTGCAAAACTTTCATCATTTTGAGTATCAAAAATTGATCATCAACTTCAAAGTGTATTTAAAAACGCAAACTATTCTTTTCAAACACAATCGAGTCTTTTTCTAGTCCTCATCACCTCTGAAGATATTCAAGGGTGTTCAGACCAGATTACCTAGACTAATAAGCTTATGTTTCTTTTATTAATTGCTTGAATTTAATATGTGAGCAGATTAGGATCTGGCTGTTTTTAACATTGTCATCTTACTTAATTTTAGCATGTGTTAACAGATGAGATTTTAAGTTGGTGCTCTGTGCGAAGCGTTTATTGCAGCCGTTGAATGAGCATACAAACGGTCGATCGCCGGTATGTATCCTAATATGGGTTCGTAGATTAAAATCAAGGCTAAACTTTTTGCCGCAACCTTCGAACGGGCACTAAAAATATATTTTATTTAAAAAAAAAATTTTAATTTCAATGGTGGACTGACTTGGAAGGGTTTTTCACCGGTATGAACTAACTGATGCCGTTTTAGCTTCGAGGACTCGACAAACGCTTTGCCGCATTCGGCGCAGACATGCACTCGGGGTCCATGTGTGTGCAAATGTTTTCTCATTGCTGCATTGTCTCTGAAAAGCTTGTTGCATCCTTTATGTGGACATGACACGCTCCTGGACTGAGACGAATCTTGAGAATCATTTTGAGTCGTGTTTACCATCTGATCTTGGCTCACTGAGTCGACCTTAAATTTTAAATTCTATTTTAATACAATTACAAGTTAATTTTCTTTTTTTTTTAAATAAATATTCAAAGAAAGGAGATGTGGTTTTGTATTTTTATTTTTTTTTTTGATTTTACCTTATTTTTTGACAATTTTACATAATGCTAAGTTTAAAAAATATGAAAGGAAATAGGTGGCTTTTGCATTCGAAGCGATTTTATTGAATTAAAAAAAAAGCTTATAGGAAATATTAGCTGCAAATTGAAGGAATCGGTGAAAAATCAATAAAAAGAAATAACCTGAGAATAGATAAATAATGCCAACTTTTTTTTATGATTAATTCCCTCTTGAAGTCAGTTTTAAAAAAGAGTCAAATTTTGTCAAATATTTAGACTCTCTGTTCACGACATCCCTTTAATAAATGAATGTTACGGTGTTTTAATTTATTAGCTCTATTTAGTCAGATTGGATGGAGTAATGTCTTAGATTAATCTATAAGATATCTTTGACAAGGTTTTCTATTAATTAATCAAAGTTAATTTACAAATCATGTTTTTTTTGTTTAAATAAATTGTAATAAATATCACTCTATTTGAATTTAAATTAAATAAAAAGTAGAAAGTATTTTATTTCTAAAAAAACGAAACTGATAAAAAACACCCAAATCGAGAATATCCTAAAATCTCCAGTTGCTTAATCTCATAATTCGACAACAGCATTATTTCACTTTTTTTGTATTATTTTTTGTTTTATAGTCAAAAATGTTCAGAGCTTTCGAATCTTGAATTTAAAATGTTCTTATATAGAAATTTTCAAAAATTAATTTACTAATTTAGTCATTCAATATATTTTGTTCAAATTAATAATTTTATTTTTTTTTAAATGTAGAATTTAAAAGAGTAATTTGTTTTAATTTTAATTAAAAAAATTTTTAGTAAATAAAAATTTATAATTAGAAACAATTTGAGTTATTCATATCATGGTTTCCTAGACCAACAGTATATTCCACTCAAATCAAGTTTTTCAAAAAAAAAATAAAATTTTTTTTGAATTTACAGAATATTTGCAGAATGCTAGAAATAATGCGAAAAATTTTTGTTTCACTTTGGTCTCATTGTTGATCAATGAATAGGATCTATTTAAAAATCCGAATTTTTTTAAATCTAAAAATTACTTTTAGTATCTTTAATTTAACTTCATTTTCTTCGCTTTTTTAATCACAGCATTTAATTTAATTATTTTTTATTTAATTAAAACGAAATGATTCTCGATTCTTAACAAACAACTTAAAAAGCTCATTTAGTAAAAAATGAATCTAAGTGAATTTTGATCCCAGATTAGAATTTGGTACAAGAAGTCTAAAATTATTCTTAAAAAAGATAAAATCTGAGGTTTTAAAATGCGTCTTCCGTTTATTTTTTTTGTGTTTTGACAAATCTAAAAAAAAATTAAAATTTTCAAATTTTAAGCCCTGTAAAAATTATTAAAAATAAATCTCAACTATCTATCAAAATAATAAATAAATTCTTATTTATTGGAAATTTGGACTAGAAGAAAGAAAAAATATTTAAATAAATTTTACGAAAATTTATATAATAGAATTATGAAAAAAATTGCTTTTATTTTTTTACTTTGTTTGTTCTAAAGTTATCAATTAATTTTATTCAATGGCTTTTCAAATAAATAATTATTTAATTTTTAATTCGATTATTTGAATTAAAGAAGGCTGACATGATACGATAGATTAATTTTTATTTCCTTAATATTTGGTTATCAATTTATTATTAATAGTTAGATTTAACAATAAAAGTTTTTAATAGAAAAATAATAATCAATTAAAATTTTAGGATTTTGTTTAGATTCCACCCAAAATTAATTTAAAGTTTTTTTACTAAATTCTTTCCAACATGATTTATCCAATTTTTTATTAAAAATTTAATTGTAATTTCGATAAAAAAGAATTCTAGAAACTCATGAATTATATTAGAAATGATTTTTTTTCTGTGAAATAAGATGCTAAACTTAAAGTGATGATTTGGCACAAAGATAATTTTGAGTTTATTTCTAAATGAAAAATCAAAAATTTACTATCAATTTACGACAATGATCTTAGTCCTAAGTTTCTCAAAAATAATAATTGCTGAAATTATTTGAACAAAAATAGAGGTAAAATCTTCAATAATCTTGGTCTTGGCCTGTTTCCTCTTTACTGGAGGCATGCATGGACTTAAAAGAGGACTAACTAACTAAAAGAAAAAGTGAACATTTTGACGGTTGTGAAGTTTGGAGCAAAAATAATTAAAGCAAAATATTTTAAAAATTTAAATATTTTTAGCATCAAAGTCACAAAAACTTAACAATTATCACTGTTTCTATCAATATTGTATACTACGGAGAGGTTGCAAGCAGAAAAGTGGGATATTTAAAAACTTTGATATTTTGTTTGATAAAACTTTTTTTTATCTCGGAATCTGTCTTTTTTGCATTTTTCTTGTTCTATTAGGAGAAATTAAGGACCATAGAATTTAAATTGTTTAATTTAAGATATTGTTTCGTTTTATTTGAAATTTGAAAATTTTCTTTTTTTAACGATTGTTCAAAAAGTAATGGCCTTTTTTTATATTGAAAAAAAAAATGTTCCATTAGTCACACACCAGAGCTTATTTTATTAGTTTTGTATTTTTTCAGTTTGAAAAAAAAATAATTTTAAGTTGAAATTGAAAGCATTTTCATATTTGAAATTAAACTCCTTAGTGGAATAGAATGAGTTTAATTTTTATGAAAATACTAAAAACATATTTAAATAATATAAAATAAAATAAATTTATTTATTTTTATCCAGCTAATGCTACTTTAGAAAAAAAAAATAAAATAAAATAATTTACTTAGATTAAAATTTAAATTAAATCGTTGAAAAACTTGGACTAATCGGTTAGATCACCTAATTTTTTTGTTCACGTAAGTTGAACCAAAATAGAATTAGGTGAACAAATTTCAAATCGCAAAATATTACCTTCCCCACTCAAATTAAATTTTTTTTTCTATCTTATTTTATAATATTATATTTAGCTTTTTTCTAAATAGATGAAAAATTGTTTATATAATCTGAGAACAAGAATTGGTCCAGTAACAGGTGAACCACAGATTACCTAACCGACTAGGCCTGAAAAACTTTGTTTTTTCTTTTTTGACTTTCGTTTAATGCATTTTAACAAAAACTCAATTGGCAAAAAATGGAAAACAGAGCGTAGATAGTTTTCTAAACTACAAATATTATCTTAAGGATCATCATATTACAAACCCTAAGTTTTTCATGCTTGCAATTAATAAACTTAAATTATTTTTTTTTAAACTGAAAAAAAGAATTTGAAACATCGCACTTTTTGAATGCTATTTCAACATTAGATACATTTTGTAATTCAAACACAAAAAGGCATTGTTCCGGGGACATTTTTGTGCAAAAGTCACAGGGTATTCCATTGGCCTTATTCAACAAATAAGAAAAATTCAAGTTATCTAAAAATTAATTTTTATACATTAATAGCTATATTTTATCTGTATAAATTTTCAAAGTTAATTTTTTAACTTTTTGAACCCCCGTTATAAATTAATTTTTTTAATTAGAGAAAAAATTTAAATTTTTTTCATAAACTTATCTCAAACAATCACTGTTTCAAATGCACCAAAAAATAAAAAAAGAAAATCCAACTTACATGATTCTTGAGCTTTTTTGACTTGACCAAAGCAGTATTGTTCAGTTGTATTTTTTTATTGTTCAAAAAGACTTCTTGTCCGACGTCGTTCAGCAAACTAAAGCTATTCTCCTCCAAGTTGTTGTCGTAAATTTCCTCGCCATCGTCGTCCTCTTCGTCCAGCTCTTCCTCTTCGTCGTCAATGTCATCCGAATTGGAGTGGTTGATGGCGTGACTAGTCAACGAGCAAGGCATCTTGAGTCCGTTGTAAGAAGCGTCTTGGTGGCCGTTGCTGGTCGAGGCGCTCTCCATCTCGAGCACATTGCTAATATTTTTGTTATTGTTCAAGTAGTTTGACTTGGTCAAATTTTTGTATATGTCGGTGAGGTTGTCGCCAATGTGCGCCTCGTTTTCTTCATTGTCCGAGTCGTCGTCGGTGCACAGTACCTTGAGTTGCAGCGACGGCGACACGTCGAATATCTTCGAGTTTTGGACAAGTTTGGACTCGGCCAAACGTTGACGCTTTTCTGTCTTGTTCTTTTCCTGTATCAGGCTCGAAATGGTGTTGTTTTTGCGCTTTTTTTTCGGCGAGTCCAGCTGATTGATGAAGTTGACCGCTTTGGACAGAGAGGACAGAGTAGTCGAAAGAATGGATGACGAAATGGAGTTGTGCGACGAGTTGGACGTGACCGACGACGACGAGCTGGACGAGCTGTTACCCAGATTAATGGGTATGTTGTTGACGTCGAGCAGCTGGCCGAGAGGCTGGTTGATCAGGAAGTCCGAGTTGTACTTGGGGTTGTCTTCGGCGTCGTCGCCAAGATCGTCGTTTAGAGCAATGTCGTTATTGGATATGAGCGGAAAGAGGTTATCGTCCGAGGAGACCGACGACGGCAGGGTCAAGTGATCGCTGAGCAGAATGTCGTCGTCGTCGTCCTTGTCGCCGCTTTTCATCATGTTTCGCACCAGGTTTATTGAGGCCAACGAGCTGTTTGCCATTATGGGCGATGTGTTGTTCATCAGGCTTTTGCTTGGGTCTGGCTTCGATGTTGGGCAGTTTGAAAAGAACATTTTAGCCGTCAGTTGAGTGCACAATCACAGACATCAAGATTAGAACATTTTAATTAGGTCCGGGCAGACAAATTAGTAGTTTAGTAAGTGTGTGTGTGTGTAAGATTTGTGAGATGAAGGGTCTTTGAACGAAATTTATGTTAAACGAAAGATATAAAAGGAATTTAGATGTGTGAGTGTGGCGAGGGGTATGGGTCGGGTGTGCGGGACGAGTGTCACGCAGAAATTTTAATAATTTATTTGCGAATTTTAAATAATTAAAAGAGAAGGCTTAGGATTTTTGGCGAGTCAAGAGTGCGTTGTGAAATTATTTCCTCTTGTGAAATTTTTCTCTTTTCTTCTATTCGCTTAGAATCGATCTGCTATAATTGTTAATCAAAGTGTGTGTGTGTGTGTGTGTATATTGCTGTTTATTTATGACTCATTTTAATATTTAAATTAGTCGATCAATATATTTATTCTGTGAATTTAGAAATAAATTAACTGATACCTTGAGAATAATCAAAAGTGTACCGACGAGAATTTTGTCTGAACTAAAAGTCAAGTGATTTGTTTATTTTAGCATTTATTTTGCCAAATTAACTAGAAAAATTAAGTGGGAATGATGAACAAACAATTATTATTATTTAAATGAATTAACCTTTTTTAAGGAGAAGTAAGAAGAAAAAGAATAGAAAATTGAGAAAAAAAAAAAAAAATATTTTGTGTTTTTGTGTTTTTTTTTGAAAATGAAAAAATTATTACCTAAAAATAAAATTTTAAAATAAAAAAGCAACGTTAGTTCAAAAATAGAAAAAAGCATGAAAGTTAGAAAGCAAGAAAACTTGGACCAAAATTCAAGCATTGATTTTAAAAATTGTAATGAGAGATAATTATATTTAATTGTATCAATAAAAGTTAGTTTTGAAAAAAGATAAAGTTCATCAAAGTTGAATACTTTCAGTACTTCTAAGACTCGTGATATGTAGCAGTAAGGTTTTAAGCCAAAAATTTGTCTAATTAAGTTGTTTTGTCATTTATTTATTGAAACAATTAAAAAGTATTAATTTAAATTTAATTTTTTATTAAGACCTTGCAAACTCTTTTACTTGTGATCAATCTTTCAAAAATGTTAAATAAATGTATCTTAATTTCAAGAGATAATTTTGAATCATTATTATTATTTTTATTATTAGTTGAATTAACCTTCTTTTAAGGAGAAGTAAATTTAAAAGTTCCAAAAAAAAAATAAAATAAAGATAAAAATTGAATTATTAAGTGAGAAAATGGAAAAAAAAGAAATACAAAAATAAAAGAAAGCATCTTTAGATAATTGAATAAAACATATTTTAGTCGATTAGTAAAAAATTAGTCTTATTTTTCTTGAAGAAAAATAAGAAAGACCTAGAAAATGAGTCTCATTAATTTTTTAGCAATTCAATTAGGATAACTTTGTTTTTGTTTCGATGTAGAAAAGCGAAAAAATACAAAATAAAAATAATAAAGATACATCAATATTACAATTCCAATGATCAAATCAATACTGTTGTTCCATTTCATAGATCTACTTAGTATCAAAATAATTTGTTTGAGTTAAAATCATGGAAAATACATTAAAAAATACATTAAATATTATTTAAGTTATGAATATTTTTTTAAATACGTTTGAAAAATTGTATGAAATATTTAAAAAATCATACAAAGAAATCATATAATAAAATCGTCTATCATTTTATATGCTAAAAAAAATCCCTTCCTTTTTTGTTAGGTCGAACTCATGGCTAGAATCAGAGAAATTAAGCGAAAAAAAAGTTTTATCATGAAAAATGTGTTACTTTTGGTACAGTATTCATTTCTTAAATTGATTTTACAAAAGTTTTTTGAATTTACTAAAATTTGAGTAAATTTATTGGAAATCAGGTAGTTTTACTTAAAATCGTAAAAGTAAAAGACAGTTTACTTTAAACGAATTTACCAATTTTTGTGAAAATTTTCAAAAATTTTCATATAACCAAAAAGAGACAAAACAAGCCATTAATACTCCTTACCGCCACTACACTTATGTCTATACCAATACAAATGACATAATAGACAATTTAATTTTTATCTTTTTTGTTTTACAAAATTTTTCAGAAATTTTCAAAATAATTTTGGTAAATATTCTTTTTTCGATTTTACCTAAATGCACCCAATTTCCAGGAATTTTACTCAAATTTTATTAATTTTTTTAATTTTCGCGATAATTTTCATAAAATAAATTTTAAAAATGTATTAATCAATAATAATCAATCAAATAAAATATACCCATTTAAATCTAAGAAATAAGATTTATGTACGAATTAGATAAATAATTATTTATGTACAAGCTATAAATATTTCCTTGAAAAAAGGTAATCATCAAAAAAATATTTTTGATATTATTGATCACCAATCTTAAAGACATCAAATTAAGCTCATCTATATAATTTTATTTAATAAAAATTGAAAATAATCTAAAATTTTTCTAATTTTTATAAATAGTAGAGTTTCTAATTAAATCTTCTAATTTATTTTCAAATGCAGCACTCTTAATTGGTTCCTGAAGATTTACATTTACGTTTTTGATCACAGTTGGTAAAAGAACATGCTCATACACTTGATGCAATAACTCTCGAGTATTTCCAAGCGGATTCACATCTGTATTTAGAACAAATTTCAAACCAGAAGGAGTTTCATAATAATTCATTTTATATTTATTGGTTCGGAATCCTAAAAAGCCATCTTTTCTAAAGAAAAAATACTTATTTAGTCAAAAATGAATTTAGAAATGATCAAAAGTACAGATCTGTAGGTGACATTTTGGTAACAAACGACTTCATTTCAATTATTAGTCCAAACATTTGCTTGAATTCTTGCTCTTGATTTAGACCTGATTGCTTTGAACGATTCCATTCTCGATAATAAATGCATTGACCTTCTCGATTAAAAATGTAAAAATTATATATAGCCATTTTAACAAAAAATTATTATTTATCCTTCATGTGATATCAATTTTTTCACTTCATTTAAATTAGAATAAAATTGCAAATTTAAATTAAAATTTCATCAAGTTTTTTCAATTAATGGATTGGAATTAAAAATGTTATTTTTTAGAAATTATTTAGTAATTTTTTATTTTGATTGATAAAAATATAATGAAAAATCAATTTATTTTAAGTGAAATAAAGTTTTCTCAAATTCAATCCAAAAGAACAGGAAAAAATGAAAAAAAAATTCAAAGTTTTAAATTAAATCTTTGTAAATGAAATTAAGTGCCACAAACATTGTCACATTATTTTTAAAATTCTGCAAATTTAACAACATATTTAAAATAATTCGAATTTTTTATGCTATTTTCGTTCTTTAGTACACTATTTGACAAAACCGAAGAAAATAGCAATAATATAATTTCACTCCTGTTTTTTAAAAATTTGTTTTTTTTTTAATTTTTCCAGGAATTGAATAATTAAGTTCTAGAACTAATTGTGAAACTAGAGTCTAATTAACTGTCTCTAATTTTTTTCGAGGTCAATTCTAGAAGTGTATTGAAATTTTCCATTATGAATTTATTAATGATAATTTTTTATTAAATTAAGTAAAGTTGAAAATTATTTCTGAAATCAAAAGTTTAACCATCGAGCTGGATTGTTAAGTTTATTTTGTCGTTTCTCAAATCTATAAAAGCTAAAATAACATTTGATTTTATTTTAAAAAAATTCCAGAAATAAATAAAAATGAGAGGCAATTATCAAGGACATAGGAATATTCGTGGTCGATCATTCGCGACCAACCAAAGGAACTTTGGACGAGGAGGCACAATGCAAAATCGCCAATTCCAACAGCGCCATCAGCCCAAGTAATCAAAATCATTGTATTCACTTACTTCTAAAAAAGTGTTCATTATTTAAGACCATTTATCCCTCACGTGTGTTTTGATCTTATTCAAGCTGAAAATTCTTTTCAACGAGTCAAACCTGTCAACCAAACAGAAGAAAAAGCTTTGAATGATGTAATTTGATTTTCACCAAAAGCACCTTAAATCAAATAAAAAATTTCTTGTGCTTTTAAAAAATTTTGAAAATTTTTGTTCAAGGTACTGTTAAAAAGAAATCAAGATTTGACCCCTACACCAAATGAGCAAACACATCTTTTGAATCTAATTAGCAAAATCCAAATCATTTTGGACAACTTGATTCTAAGTCCAGCTGATTTTGATGCCTGTGTATGTAAATTTTAATTATCAGGAGGAAATTTTGTATCTGAAAATTTTTTTAGACTATTGACGAAATAAGACAAGTTGGTTCATTTAAAAAAGGAACAATGCTTATGTCTAATAAATTGGTAGCTGATTTATGTGTGGTTTTGAAAACACTTCCGACTAGTAAATTAAAGCAAAAAACTTAGAAAAAATATTTATTAAAAAAAAATTAGGGGAAGCTGTGAGCAGGCTTGCTGCAAAAGTTTTTGAAGAACTTCGCAAAACTATTTCAAATCCACTAGAACTAAGCAGTAATAAAAAAAATTAAATTTTAAATTAAATTTAGCTAATCTTTTGAAAAGATCTTCAGTTAAGTTTGAATGAAAGTGGTTTTGAAATTTTGTCACCAGCGTTAATAGCAGTTTCAGCTGTAGATGTTGCAGTTCAAGTGTTGGTTACCACCCAGCAGCAAAACATACGAAAACTAGAGTCTGATCTTCATTGTATAATTTAATCTATAAAAAAATTTTTTTTTATTCAAATTTTTTTTAAAGTGGATTCAAGAATTTGCCAATTAAGTCTCAATTCTGTAAAGCATGCTCGATGGTTTGAAGAAAACGCCTCTCATTCAACTATCAAAGTACTAATTCGAGTACTCAAAGATATTAGAAATCGATTCGATGGTTTGTCACCCATGAATCCTTGGATAATTGACTTGTTATCACACCATGCTGTGCTTAATAATCCGAAGCGCGAGCCTTTAAATCTTGTTGTGGCGTTTAAAAGAATATTTCAGTTAGTTTCTGCTGGATTTTTTTTGCCAGGCTCAGCAGGCATTATAGATCCATGTGAGGGAGCATTAGTCCGCGTTCACACAAATATGAATCTAGAACAACAAGACATGGTATGTTATACTTCTCAAACTTTATTGAGAGTACTGGCTCATGGAGGATATAAGCACATTCTTGGATTTGAAGGAAATTCATGTACATTTAAAAAAATTAAAGGTTTTTATTTTTTTACAAATTTGTTTAGCTATCACAACTAGTCCAAGCGTTTGGTCAGGAGTTGTGGTAATTCCATCAAGCAAAGCCTTCGAGCCAGCAAAAGAAGAAACTTCTAGTTCGGCAAATGCGGACGACCAAGACATAAGTGATTTAACTGAAGATAATCAGCTCAAAGGAGAAAATATGCCACAAATTGAATCAACAGCTGGAGAAACTACCAACTTGATGGTTTGATTTGAGTCACGTTTTGAAATTTTGTGTAGAATAAAGATAATTCTTGATCTTATTTTATTTCTTTTGATCAATTAATTTAGTGTTCATAAAACTATTTGTTCTGTAAACTAAATAAAGTTTTAAAGCTTCAAACCGTCTTTAAATTTCATATTGTCTATTTGAATTGAGATAATGTGATTAAACATTTTGTCTCAATACAAAAAGTTAGAACCACTTTTTTATTTTAATTTAAAAGCTTTTTTTTCGTAATTTCAATCATCAAATCCAGATGTTTTTAAATTATTTTATTTTTCGTTTATTCTAATTTCGGTAAAAAATTTTTACCAGCGATACGAATTAGAATTTTACTAAAAATTAAAAAAAAAATGAAAAACTGAATAAAATGAAAAAAAATATTACTTGAATTGTTCTAACAAGCCAAAAAAATTGCATATAAAAGTAAGAATCAAAATTTATTAACGAAATAAAAGTCGGATAAACAATTTTTCGAATATTTTTCGAAAAATTTAATATTTTTTTCTTCGAATTTGAAAAACTTGAGTTTCTTTGATAAATTCAGAAATTTACATATTTTTTAATCTTTTAATGCAAGAATATATTGAAATAGGTTGTTACATGTGAAACATGTTTGCATAGTTGAAGCTCCAGGAAAAAAAGCGGAAATAGTAAGTTAGCAATTACACAATCGAGTTTGGTATTCAATATATCTTGATTCGAAACCCGCTTTGTATTTCTCCACCAGTCTTACAATTAATGGAATAGAATGACTCAATCCTGTCCCAACATACTCATATCAAATAGTCGATTCGAGACTGTTAGTAATTTAACTTTATCGAAAGCCTCATGATGCACGATGTTCGAAGTAGAATCATATTTTAACTTAAGGATAGATCTTACTGCTGTAGTTCTAAATTGTTTGTAGTTTTCTGATATTGTTTTCTGGAAATGAATTCAAGCAAGTAAAAGAATTGTCTAAAATTGATCTAAAATTGATTGATAAATAAAATTAATAATATTTAGCCTTTTATAGCAGAGTTCTTTAATTTCATCTACCAACTTATTAAAATTTAATTTGATGTATGCCCAACCAACGAAGCCAATGATCAGGAAAAATCTATATTCTACGAACAGCTACAAAGAAAAAAAGATAAAGTGACATGACCTCATGATTGTCATGGGCGACAAAAAATACACAAACTGACGCCTAGTTGATTCCAAACGAAAAGCAAAATACAGCACAAAGCTTAGAAAGAGTCTCCAAAAATTTGAACATCGAGAAGAGTCGAATATACAGAAAAGATGGTTTAAAATTGGAAAAATCTATTGCAAAACAGCAGAAGAATTCATGGGATTTGTAAAACACAAAAGAAAGAGATGAATATTCGATAAGACATGGACACTAATAGCTGAAAAAGGGGAAATAAAAACGAAAATGCTTCAAGCAAAATCAAATCGCATTCGCGAAAAATTATAAGCATCATATGAAATAAATAACAGACTTGTGAAGAAAGGAATAAAGCGTGATAAAAAAACATAAACCTCTGTGCTAGTGAAGCGGAAGAAGTCAGCTTAAAATGGAACCTACATATGCTACACAAGATCACAAATGCGACATGTGGATCCTCCCAGAAAAGAAAAACATTAGTGAAAGACAAAGAAGGTGGTATCCTAAAAACTGAAAGAGAGCAATGAGAAAGATGGGTTGAGCATTTTAGAGAAGTTCTAAATAGACCAGAACCTAAAATCTCTTAACAAACTGAAACAGCTAGCATTGACCTCCATATTGACACAGAAGTTCTCTTTAGGTTACTCATTACCTGAGTATTCATTTGATTAATATTCGGTAATAGGTTGATTTAGTTAGATTGAGTATCTAACACATTTCTAAGAATTTCAAGTGCTTGTTAGGTAGCTTTCACCGAGACTTGGTTCATAAAGTTATAATTTATTAAAGGAATTATTGAAATGTAGTAGAGTTTGGAATTAAAAGCATAATTAGGCATGTCTTTACTTAATTTTACCAAAAATAATACAATATTTTTGGAGGGACCAAAAAAAACCTTTTCGGGTTTAACGTATACTTTTTTTTGCATGAAAATAAAAATATTTTGTAATCAAAAGTTATTAATTATTACATTTTTTTGATTTTAACTTTGATGGAAAAAAAATCATTAAAAATGATTAAATTTTTTGAGAAATAAGCAAAATAAGTACCAACAAGGGTCGAAAAAGCCCCTTTGGTTTTGAGTGTTAAGTTGAAGAAATATATTGTGGTAAAGTAACTTTAAACTTAAACATTTGATTTCAGTGAAAATTGTAACTTTTTTATTTAAATTTAAATATTGTTTGTGAATCCCTGAAATTTGCACAAAATCAGTCTCTGACATTTTATTCCCTTAGTTACTAGATTTTTGAATAAAATAAATCAGAAATTTTTGAGAAAAATTACAAATGTCATTTTTTACTCAAAAACCAAAACTGGTAAGTATCAATTTTTTTGGTTCAAATAAATTTCACATATTAAATAAAATAAACTGACAAAAAAAATTTTTAAATAAAACGAATTTTTACTTTTTGAACTTTGGAATTAATTTTCAAGAAAAAACCTGATAGCAAAAGAAACGCATTGGTTTCAACCGCGTTCCAGGATCACATATCGAAGCAATTGGAATTAGATTCATTAGTTTACTTCAAAAAACCAATAAGCCGAAACAAGGTGAGTAAACTTGATGCTAAATCTAAAGTAGACTCTGGCATAAATAGTAATAAATTTTTCAACACGTTTTACGGAATTTTATTGAATTTTTTATTTATGATAAGAAAATATTGCCAAAAAAAAAACGTTTAATGATGAAAAGGAGTATGTTTTAACCAAATCGACCGCAGCCGATTTGCCAACTTTAGGTAATTTTTTCAATTGAAGACATGATATTAATATAAAATTTTAACTTTAGCTGAAAAACTTGGCTTAGTTGGAATTGATGACTCTAGAAAACAAATTGACGAAACAGAATGGAATGAAATAAAATCAAAATATAAAAATCGTCAAGAATTTAAGGAACCATGTGTAATATGCAAAGAACCACTTGGAATCAACCAGCAAGTTCTTTTATCCTGTACACACACATTCCATAGAAATTGTCTAGAGATGTTCGAAAAGCATTCAGGCAAAAAGGCCTGTCCAATGTGTCGTAAGGAACGCTACAAAGCTAGGGTCGTATATGACGCTTCTCGCTATTATAAAAACGCCTCTGCCTCAAAGTAAAATTTTTTGTAACAAGCTTAAATAAAGAATGTATTTTGAGAATAGAATTCAAGCGGCCTGGCGTGGATATCTAGTTCGCAAATGGTACAAAAACTACAGAAAAATGGTTCCGCCTAAAAATCCGAATTTAAGAAAGAAATTTTTTGAAGAAAAAGTAAATTTTATTGTATTTTTTACATTTTATTAGTTTAAAACAAAAAATAGCTTTCAGACATAACAAATCGATTAGTCCAGTCATTCAACTACGATGCAGACAATTTGATGGAAGACATAGACAAAAATTTGAAAAAAAGCCGAGAAACATTCAAAAATTTTGACGAAAGATACAGAAAAATTACCGAAGAAGAATGGTCTAATATATTTACCAAAGTTATTGATCGAAATCATGACGAATGCTCTATTTGCATGAATAAATACAATTTACCTAGTTCGATATTTGACTTGAAAAAATGCTTAGATCTAAATGAAACTAAACCTATTGTTTTGCTTTCTTGTTCTCACTTATTTCATTCTGCTTGTCTAAGCACTTTTGAAGAACTCAATTTAGACAAAGTAAATGTATGTCCTGAATGCAGATCTGCTTATAGAAAGCGAGAAATCTCAACTTTTTTGCATAAAAATTAAATGAAAAAATCTTCAAAAAATTCAATATTTAAGAAAAAATAAAATAATTTTAAAAAATTCTATTAATCTATTCTATAAATTAACTGCCTCAGACAAAGAAGCTGTTCCTTCTAATAAAAATACATATAACGAGGTGAAGTAAAGCTTTGTTAAAGAGGTGATAACTTTTTTATCTAGAACCCTGAGATTTTATATCTGAAATTATATTTGATAAAAAATTAAATTTAATAAAAATTTTATTAAAAAGCTGATTTTAGCTTAATGGGTTAAATTTTATTTTATTTTTAATTTTAAATTTCTACTTTAAATTAAGTCGAAATTTATACAAATTTTTTTATAATCAACAATTTGTTCCTTTAAATAAAGAACAAGCTGAAGAATGCTATTAAAAAATTATTCAAGTAATTTTACCCCATTATACTATACATGATAATCAATTAATAAAATATTTAAACAAAAATTTATTTCATCGAGAAAAAAGATTATTTATACTTTTTGTATCTAAATTTATGATATTATCACTAAAAATTCCGAACTAAAAATTTAATTTTCTTATTTTTTCTAAAAAATTTTATTTGTGTTTAATTTTCTATTGCGTGAAAAACGCTCAATCTCTCTCTATTTCTTGATTTTCAATAAAAAATTACTTAAATAGATTTTCTATATATTATTATTATTTCAAAAAAAAAAAGATTATGGCAAAGAATGGTATAAGTGACTCAATCAAAACATGTTTTGCAATGATAAACAGTAATGATCAAAATGGAAAAAAAACTTCTTAACCTCCTAATAAAAGCATTCTAAATAGAATAGGAAAAAATATAAAAATAAAACTTTATTAAATCTCTTTTTCTAAAATTTGGATGAATAATTAATTGACAAAATGTTTATGCTAAAAATTATGCAAAAAAAATTTTATCATTGTATATACAATTTTTCATTATTTTTTTTTTAAAATTTTTTTTTCCCCAAACAGTCCGGATACACAGCCGGGGAAAATAAAATTAGAGTACACTAAAGGTTTGTCCGAAGAAATTGTGGCACATTTACCAACTTATGGCGCAGCGCGTCAAGTTTGGAGTAGAGCCAGGATAAACCCGAATGAAGATTTTGAAATTCCGTCGGATTTGAGTTTTATTTTACCAGAACAATTTATTATTTGAATAATGGAGAGAAATTTTTGTTTTTTGACGAAATAAGTGGTGATAATCGAATATTAATTTTTACCACCGAGAAGAATTTACAGAATTAAGAAATTGGTTGTGTGATGGAACGTTTGATTCGGCTCCTTCAATTTTTAAACAACTTTTTTCTCTCCATGCATTAAATAAAAATTAAACTCTAACATTAGCGAATGCACTTTTTACTAATAAACAAGAGACGACTTATCAAAAAATTTTCAAGTTAATTAAAAAATTAACAAAAACGGGACCAAACACAATTTTTTGTGATTTCGAATTGGCTATCAACAATACTATTCGAATTGGCTATCAAATATACGATTTTTTTCCTGGAAGCTGATATTTTAGGGTGTTTTTTTCATTTAAAAAAGAGTATTTGGCGACATATTCAAGGCAATGGTCTAGTTAATGATTATAATGATTTAAACATACAAGATAATAATATTCGACAATACTCAAAAATGTTAGCTTGTTTAGCTTTTGATCCCTGTGAGTTTTTTTTTTTTATTTAAAAAAATATTTTGAGGGACAAAACCCTAGAACCCTCCCGAACGGCTTAACGCCTTCTTTTTAGACATCATGTGATTTAAAAATAGAATAATAAAATTGTTTTTGTGTAATTTTAAAAAAGTTTAAAAAATAAAACAGAAATACCCCATTAAAAAAAAAGATATATGATTAAAATTAAATTATTCAAGAAGAAAAGCTATTTTTTATTTATAAAAAATTGGAGTCAAGTTTCTCTGATCAGAGTTGCACAGGTACGTTTTGATTACTTAGGATTGGCTTATTTCTCTATTAATAAATAGGTCGTGATTCATCTTTTTTTTCATAAATTCCAAGAACAACCTTTTAAGTTTGGTTTGGCTCGGCTTTTACGCTGATAAAACAAAAAGCACCCGATAAAATAATTTCGAGGAAAACTTTCTCCAGGGGAAACATTTAAGAGGCAAGGTAAATATGTTATTTTTGAAAAAAAATTAGGCGAAATATTGAATGATTTTGATAAATATAAAATAATAAAATAATAGACTATTTAAAAAATACAAGTTTAATGATTGAATATAAATTTTAATAATTTCTTTTTTAAAAATATTTTTGTGGAAAATTTATCTGTAAAAATGACCTTGTCATAATATTTAATTGGTCAAAATAATTTTTTTTTGAAATAAAATGTGTCAACTTTTTTATTGTCTAATTAATAACATTCAGATAATAATTGTCAAAAAATTAACTTTAAAAATTGTCATCGTCAAAATAAATCACAATCCATCTACACTAAAAAATTGTAATAAATATCGAAATATTTAAATATATGATTTAGAGCAGGAATTTGCGATGACCAAGAAAATGAAGAAGCTTAGAAAATGCTCGGTAAATTTATTTTTGTAAAATTTTTTACTAATATATGTTTTCTTGCTAGCCATTCAAATATTTTAAATAATTTAGAATCAATTTTAAATTTCACAATTTTTTGATTTCGGTTTATAATTTTTTTTTAGTCAAAAGCCGAAACAAAATATGAAAAAAAAATCAAAGGGAGAACTGAAAGGGAGAACTGAAAGGGAGAATTAATATTCATTCCAAACAGCCAAGAAATTTTGTCCCAAATTATTTTTTAAATAAATAAATAAAAATAAATTAGAATCTGTTAAGAGCCGTGGAATTTGTATAAGACCAGTTCAACGGTATAACGCAAATGGGTGTGAAGCAAACATATAGAGAATAAGAATTAATCATGCTGAAAAACAAGATAAGTATAATATAACAAAATTAAATTTTACTCATAATCATGAAGTTTCTAAGGAACTGTTTGATCATGACGCTAAGAATCGTAAGTTGGATGAAAATGAATAACATGAAGTTATCAATATGTTAAAAACTGGCTAAAAAGTAGCCAAAGTAGCGGAGCACATGGAAAATAAAAGTAATACATATAAATATGTTTTTTCCTTTAGTTCTGTTTAAAAAAAAATTAAAAAAACTAGGTTTACCTAGACATTTTTGGCTACCTGCACCAATAAGTAGGGCTTCTTAGTTTTTTTTCGTACTTCCAAAAGATGAACCATAAAAAATTTTATAAACTCTTCCAGGATCTTCCGTTAACACCAAATCGAGAGATTATTTCATTTAAATTTAAAAATTGAATCCCTAAAACATTCGAGTTAAAAATTGTAAAAAGAAAAATTTCGAATATAAAACCGAATAAAATAAATATTTGATTTTGTAATTGAAAAAATTAAATAATTTAAAAAAAAATTAAAAAACGAAAAAATTTAAAGAAAAATTTAAATAAAAAAAATTCCAAAAAGTAAACTGAGTTTTGATGCTATTATCTATTGATACCAATATCTATTAAGATTTTAAGCAGTCAGTAAAAATTTTCTTGACTTCTTGACTTAAAAATATGATTGCCCTTTTTTTATACACAATTCTGGTTACAAAAAAACTTCTCCTTATGGAAATGACAGTGTAGGAGTAAAAAAAACTCAAATTTATTTATTTATTCCATTTAATTTAAGCAGAATAATATTTATAGAAAATAGAGGATAAAATAAAATAAAAAATGTAATAAATACAAATTTAAAAAAAAATCTATCTATAGGTGGTCAATTAATATAATATAAAAATTTGAGTAGTCAACTCCTAATGAAAATGTAACAAAAAATTAAACAGTTTTACTTTATAATTTTTCAAAAACTTTACAAACTCAATATTTAAAACAAGTTCTTTACTATAGCGTGTCTGTTTAACTCTTCATCTAAGCTTTTTAGACTGATAATCTGCCTTTAAAAACAAATAATAAACTGTCCACTTATAAAACATAACAAATGATAAAATAGTCATATAAAACGAAAATTTATTGAATTTTAATAAATATTTAAATTAGAAGTTTTTCAAATATTTTATTCAAATTTCAAAATTTAATTTTTGGTTTATTTTAATTTAATTTCAAACTGCTTTTCAAATTTAAATTTAGTTCGAATTTTAATTTACAAACAGACAGTTTTCGAATTTATTTTTAAAACCAAAAATGAATCAAATTTAAATTCAAATTAACTGGTATTCGAAATTTTTTTCGACTTAATTGTACATTTAATTTTCAGTTCAAATTTTTTATTTATCCAAATTTCAATTTGTGTTTAAAAACATAATTCGATTTCATCACTAAATGAAGGTAAAAGGGTTAAAAATTGGATTATTCTCGTTAATTTCTAAATGGGAATATCAAAATCTTGCGGAAAAAAGAAGGATAAAATTTTGTATTTATTTTAATTTAAAAAATAATTTAGGCGAAAGCCTTGGCCTGATGGAATAGAGACTTAGTCCTTCCTTTCAGCCACATGATTGATTTTTGGTACCGCACAATGTAGCAAAATAACGAAAAAAGTTAATTTAGTTTGAGTTTAAATTTTTAAATGTTAAAAAAGAAATATACAATTTTCATAAATTTACATAAAAAGAATTAAAAACTCATAATGTAAACTTGAAGTAAAAAAAATTGAATTAGCCATTATATAAAACATCTAAAAAGTATGTCACCCGGTTAGACCATCATAATAATTTCATTTATTTCAGTGTTAATCAGCTATCGAGCTTTTTTAACAGACATACGATCACAAAAATCATATTTTTTAACAAAAAATAATTTAAAAGGCATTTCATTTTTCATCTTTGGAAAAATATTTAACTTTCAAAAAATGCTACAATTATCAAATTTTATTTAAAAAAAATAGCAAAATCATTAATTACAATTATAATTTTAAACAATTAACGCGATAAATTTACGAAGAGCCTGTTAATTATTAATTAGCCTAAAATTATTAGTCTAATGAGTCAACAAAGAATTTTGTCTTCTAAATAAATCGTATTTAATTCCAAAAATTTTTATAAAATTGTTTAGTATAAATTTATCATAAAAAAGGTTTATAAAAGTAATGAGAAAATAATGAGACTGGTTCATTAGAATTACAATCGTGAAAAAAAACTCAAAAAAAAAACAATTTTTAGAGGTACCTGTTTTAAGGTTGAAAAAATTATTAACAAATGTTAAAAATATTATTGGAAAATTAAACATTATAAAATAAAAAGGAATTGCTTTGAAACGCTGTAGCATCAAATTGTATTTTTTACTCCGTTTAAGCACGATTTTTCCATTTATTTTATACTTGCTAATTTCATTTAAAATCAAATAAAACGTGATCACCAACAAAACAAAAGGCAATAAAAAGTAAAACAAAAAATCAATTGTATCCCTAATTAATATAATTTTTTTATCCTTAATGACACATAAATGAAATACAAAATTTTCACTTTTATTCTTCAAATTACTTTCATAATCCATTGAAACATTTTCAACATAGAAAAGATCCAACGATGCAGTTGCCATCAAAAGAATACAAACTAATGAAATTATTCTAGTTTTAGATTTGCTGGTGTTTAGTGTACCTTTTGTCATTATACTGAAATATGTGGTTAAAATTAACAATGGTGCAATCCATGAAGTTAAATTTGTCATTGTCCGGTACATAAAGTTGAAAATTTTACAAGAAAAATCCGAATATGCAGACAAACTTTGATATCGATTGATGAATGTGTAATTGGCGAGAGTGCATATAAGAGCAGTTAGTTGAGTTAAGGAAAGTGTAATAAAATAAACTTTGTTCAGACTCCGGTTTGATTTATACAAATATGAAATAAACTGAATGGAATTGGCTATAATTCCGAGTGTAAACAAAATTTGCGGAAATTTAAAATTCAAAAATTTTATTATATAACTATAAGTATCAATTTCTTCTCCTAGAATGGCTTCATAAATTTTAATGTTAACAATGCTGTTTCGATTCAATTGCTTCAAATAAAAGAATATATCCATTGCTTTCTCATTTATCTAAAATTTTTAGGAATTATTTAACAAGAGAATTATCATAAAAATGGCTTTAAAATTTTGACAAAAATAATCTATTTGAATTAGCTAAGCTTTTTTAGAAAATAAGGAAAAAAAATTAAATTGAATTAATGAAATGTTATTTTGAATATATTGGAACGTTTTAAGTTCAAAAAAATTAATTCGACTATGGCATTTAAATATCATTTTGCGGTGCCATCACGTATATATTTCAAAAAAATTGTTTTAGATTACTATCAGGCAGACTATGTATTTAAATAATTGTGACATCAATAAACGATAAAAATCAGTTCTTTTTATTTAAATAAAAACAAGGAAATTGTCTAAATTATTGCTAAAATAAATCAAACAATATTAAAAAAAATTGGTTGTCAAATAGCCAGAAAAAATAAAATTTCTTACATTCTCCTTTAAAATGACAAAATATTTAAAAGATCATTTAATTAATTTAGAAGCTTTTTTCTAGAAAAATCTATCTTTAAACTTAAAGCAAATCGTTCACTTGTTTTCCTTTAAAATAATAACATTATTTAAAATAAGGGTACATTTTTGAAATAAATTTAAATCAAACTATATTTTTGTCAAAATATTCTGAATTATATGTTTTTTTTTTGAGCTGATGGCAACGTGATAATTGCCTCACTAAGAAATTCGATTATACTTGATATTTTCGGTTAGCTAAAGGGATTTAATTCTGTATTATGATAATCTAACTATTGTAGGGTTTGATTTTATGAAAAATTTGAGCAATTTTAAAATCAAATTACACAACTGAAAAAATATTTCTAATTTTTGAAAATTAACCTTATGGATTTTAGATAATAATTTAATTAGAATGTGACTAGATTGAAAAATCTTGTTAATTATTCTTTATAATTGAAAGAAAACATGATCTTTAGCTAGTCACATAGTTTCTATTTTAAAATTGCGCAAGATTCAAGTTAAATTTGCCAAAGAATTTGGTAAACAGAATAAATAATAATTATTTAATATTTAAAATAATTTTACATAATTTGCAATAATAGAAATCTATTTTTTCATTTAAAATAAAGAAATTTTGTTAAAATTTTCGGGAATGAGTTTTATAATCAGCGGATTCAAAAATTTGAATTCGTCCGTTAAAGAGAAAAACACAAATAGTAGTGCTAAAAACATATATCATGAAAAACAAAAAAAAGAATTGTGTGCATTACACTCATTGAATAATCTTTTCCAGGAAAAATTTTACACAAAAGCCGACCTTGACCAAATATGCATCGAGTATGCCATAGAATTTACAATTAAAGATTTAATTTTTTTTAATATATTTTTAGACTGTGTCCTCAAGAATGGCTCAACCCGCATCGAGGGATACTCGGAAGAGGAAACTACAACATAAATATAATCATGAAGGCTCTTCACCTTAGAGACCATGAGGCAATATGGTTCGACAAGAGAAGGTTTAACTTTTTATGTCTAACATATCTCGAGAATTAAAAAAAATCAATGAAAAAGTATTTATTTTGAAAGTCTCGGGAGCAAAAGATAAATTTAAATAAAACAATTTTCTTTTTATTCTCAAGATCCGTAACAATATTAAATTTGTCTAGAATTAAAGGATTTATTTTAAACATACCATCCGATTATAGAATAGCTGGTTTTATACCTCTGCCTTGGGAGAAAAAACATTGGTATAATTTTTTAGAAATGTTATTTTTGTTATCTTTATTATTTTAAAAAAGGGTCGCTGTCTCGAAAATTGGTGATTGTGAGTAAATTATCTATTTTTTTTAGTTGTTGTTTCTAAATTGTTTTCTAGTTTACTTCAATTTGGATTCTAAACTAGATGAACCTGAAGTGATAGGCGACGAGACTAAGTTAATTCTTTATTTGGAAAATTTGATCAAATCAAAAGATAAAGAATTGTTCATTATTGTACAAAAAGATGTTGAGATTGATTCCTCTTGGAAACTAAAATAGATAAGCTTTTTTAACACTTCTTTTAATTTTGTGAATAAATTTTAATGCGATTTTTTATATCTTAATTTTTAATTTTTGGTTTATCTCTAGATGGTTTGTCGTCCGGATGACAAAATTCGAAAATTAAGAAAATTTGAAAATAAAAATAAATGGAATATTTTCAGGAGATATTTTTAAATTGACAGTTATTTGACAATTTTATTCTGGTATTAAGTACTGAATTATAGTATTAATGTATTTTAATTGACAATAAATCATTTAGAATCAGTTAAGGTGCTCACAGCAAATGCATCCTAGTATTATTAATAGAAGTAGTAAAAATAACTGCAAGATGAACATGCCTAATTGAGCCTTGAGACTATGGCAATACTTTGAATCACTGATTTATCAATTTCTTTCTTAATTTATATTAATTATTCGCCAAATATTTTTTTCAAGTAATTAATCAATTAGTAAATGCTTTAACATTCAATTTAAAAAAATTACCCCCCTCTGATTCATTTTTTAAAATTATTAATTTCGTAATTAATTCAAAAACTTTAAAAGAGAAAAAATAACCCATTAATTTTGTTACATCCTTGAAGATAGCTGTTTTACATTGAATATAGTTAAATTTAAAAAAAGAATTTTTTTTAAAAACATTAAATCTAAATTAAAATTAAATTTAAAATTTGAAACATAAAATTTTAATTTTAATGGCTCTACAAATAAGTCTTTGTTAAATTACCATTCTGCTTTAAATAAAAATTTATATACTTTAAATTCTTCCGATAATATTAATTTATTTATACAAAATTAAAGTAGTATATAGTAGTTTAAAAATTAAAAAAAAAATTCGAATAAAAATGTTATTTATGACGAAAGTCTTGCGTTCAGTTGAAATTTTAAATCGATTTCAGAAATCTTATAATCTTATTGACAAAAGCTGGGAAAATAAATCTGTTGAAAATGAAATTTTCCTCCAGGGAAACATTTCTGAAAAAAAATCAACAAAATTTTTGTTTTTCAAGCTATTAAATTTTTTTGCTAATTAGTTGTTGGAGTAGTAGTAAACGCTGTATCAGTGATGCTTTCAATTTAAAGTATCTAGCTATCATTGACTTCTTTCCAACTGTTTATTTTAGGTGCTTCAATTAATTCCCTTAGTAATCAGTTCCATTTTTTTTCTGTTCTCTGTGATTTGCTTATTTCTTTAAAATAGTAAATGCCCAGATCTCTCACTTGGTTCATGAAAATCACCATTATCCAATTTTTCAACATTTTGTATTACCTAGTAAATTTTTTAATAAAATATTTCGTTTCCAAGCAAAAATTTGGATTTTTTTTGGCATGGAATAAATAAAGAAAATAAAGTGAAAAATTATAGGAATCTAAGCCAAAAACTATTGAATTCAATTCAGAGTTGTTTAAAAGTCCAAAATGAAAGTCCAAGTCTGGAATTAAAAAAAATAAAAGTCTTTGGCTTGGACTTTTGAAACAACTCTGATTCTATTATTTTTAATATTTGATTATTTTTGTTAAGAAAAAGTAAATATATTAAAATAAATATCACAATTAACAAAATTTTTATTAATTTCTTGCCAACAAAAAAAATATTTTATACAAAAATCCTATTGATTTACAAAAAATTGATTAGACGGTCAAAAAAAATTTCCGATTTTTGAATTTTGTCTAAAATTTAATAAAAACAAATTAATGATAAATTTAGATTTAAATTTTAGTCTGGGACATTTTCCGGTTGATTGATCATTTCTTTTTTAATTCGATTAAATTGTTCTTCGTCTAATTGAGTAAATTTGATTGCATTCGGGTCGTCGCTATTAATCGGTGGATTATCATATAACTTTTGCTTCGAATGGTCAACTGATTGCTTTACTTTGTTCATAAATAACTCAAAATTTGTCTTATATCTAAATAAAATGTTAAAATTTGAAAAAAAAATATTTCAATTTACAAGTTAGCAGCTTCCTTGTTTAAATTGTTTTTTGTTTCGATTTGAAAAAATATTTCTTTGATATAGAATAAAACATGATAGATATGATGGATGTTGCGTCTAAAAATGAAAAGACCTGTAAAAGAAAATTAATAAAATAGTTTTTTCTTACTTCCAATTGGGAATATACTGTTTAATATCTAGTTCACCGGTTTCATTGTTTATTAAAGGGTGAAAAACAATCGGGTTGAAAATTACTCTCTAATTGAAAATTATAAAAAAATAAAATTTTGAAATTTTTAATCAATGATTACAGGGCAGTCGAAATTTTCCGGAATGAACAAAGTAAACCGAAAAACACCACCTTCGTACAGACCTTGGTGCAGAAAAATAACCCCATACCAAACTGAAATGTAAAATAACTAAACATTAGTCCAATGAATCTTGATTGGAAAATGGTTACTAAATGATGAGGTTGCCGATGGTATAACGTAAACATTTGGAATCTGGTGCTTCAACAGCTGCTGACTTAATATGGATAAATATTTTTTTTTGATATTTACATCGGATTGATTTTAAAAATTACTATTCGGCATGAATTTTGTATTCAATAATGCAAGTATCGTAATTATTGTTCATCTCAGCATTTAGATAAAAAATCAGGGAATTGTTCGAAAAAAAAGGCCAAATAGATTCTAAATCGACAAGTTTAGGTGTTCAAGTGTAAATTTTGCTTTCTATTTAATTTATGTTCATATTGTTGAACGTTAAAATAAACCAAATTATGAATTATTTTTTGAATTTTTAATTTTAGAAACAAAATCAAGTTACCTAGCATTCAAAAGTGTGCAGGCTTTGTATTTTACAAAGTAAATTAATTCAAGCTAGCTGTCAAATATTATTTTTAGATTTAATTATTTACTAAGACTTATTCTAAATAAATCCACAAAAAGTCAAATATTAATCCTTGAAAATCTCATTTTCTTTTAATAATTATTTTGCTCGTTTGGTCCACAAATAAACATTTGAAATAGACTATTCGGTATTAGTATTAAATTATTTTTTTTGGGTGGTATTTATTGTATCATCAAAAAATTGAGTAAATAATATCAAAAATTTTTTTTTTTATCAAATAAAATAATTATTATAACCAAAATCAATTGGAATATAAAATATAAAAAAAAACAATCTCAATTAAGCTTTTTTGACTAGTTTAGTTTAGGTCAACCACGAGTTCTTTTTTCACTAACATCAAGTGTTCAAGGATTGTCAGAATTTTGGTAAATTATTCTGAACAGCAATATAATATAAAATGTTTGCATTTTTAACATTTTGAATATCTTGAACAATCATATAAAATTCTTGTATTATTATAACCAATTATTTTTATTTACATCAGCTGGTATTGTATGCTTTCATTATTTACAAAATCATCGAAATTTTTTCTAATTTTTTTTCATATTTAAATCTTGGGCTTTTTTAAACTAATTATTGATTTAATTTGAATTGTGAATTGAAAGATGTCGATTGAAAATAAAATATACAATTATTTGCTTACAAAACTACTGGTATAAGTATTTATAAATCATTGTAAAATTCCATAATTTTTACAAAAAATAACGCATTGCTGATTGATTTCAAAGTAATTTAATTTTGAAGTAAAATTTTAATTAAATGCTTTTTTTTTTTTTTTTGAAGCGTAATTTTTTTTATTTGATTTAGAGAAAAAAAAATTGATGTAAAAAAAATATTTTTGATGACAAAAATTTAATTTTGGTGGACAAAATTTTCTTTGATGATAAATTTGAGTAAAAATTTGATGCCAAATTCTGATTTATTTGATGATGAAAATATTTATTCCCATTTTTTTTATTTTTTTTATTCAAATTAACCTCCAGAAGGATAAGTAAAATAAAAATAAAAATTAAAGCTTTGCATAAAAATAAAAAGCAAGTAAAATTAAATAAAAATAAAAAGTAGAAAAAGAAAAAAATACAGTTATTGATTAAACCTCATCTGAACCAGAAGAAGTTAACTGATTTAATTTGGTTTTATTAATTCATTTAGAAAGCTTTGAATCTTAAGTTATTCAAATCTTATCGTTAAATTATGAATTTTAAGATGTTTTTTTATGTAAAAAATAGATATCCTAATATCAAATTATACATTATATTAAATATTTTTTTTATTAAAATAACAAAAATTAATAAAATGGAAGTGAAATTAAAAATTTTATAAAAATTTAAAAAATAAACAATAATTTGGGCTGAATACTTAATCGAATAAATTTACTGCTCTTGTGAACTAAAATTAAAAAATAAAATTTAAAATGTGAAAAAAAATAAAATTTTAATGGAATAACAGAAAAAATAATTAGTATTTTTTTCAAAAAGTTTATCTCTGGACCAGAAGAATTCAACTGTTTTAATTTGGTTTTATTAGTTCACTTAAAAGGTTTTAAGCATAAGTTATTAAAACAAAGCTCTTTAGAACCTGAGATGCCGCCACGAATTCAAAAGTGTCGCTTACGATCTTAACATTAAGAACAACTTCAGCAGAATAATGGTATGTTAGGGGCTGATCTAACTAAAATTAAGCTAAAAAATAAAATTCATAATGAATAAAAGATACAAAATAATTATTAGATGAATTGACAAAGAATAATAATTAGATGTTGAGTTAGGTTGTTGGTATATTAGTAATAGTAATATTAAAAGTAATAGTATTAAGTTGAAATTTTTTTAATAATTTTGTCAAATTTTGTAATAATTTTGCTTTATTTGTGATCAAGCTTTGATCACAGAATAAAGCTAATATTGTTAAAATAAAGCATCTTCTCAAAAATCTAAATATCTTTCAATTTTTAATTGCAACATAAAGTTCTACATTAAAAAAAAAAATTCATATTATGCCCAAATTTAACTTGAGAACAGATTTATTAAATGAACATCATATTTTTTTTTTTCAAAAAATAAAAATAAAATTAATAGCGTTTTTATTTCAATTTATTTAAGCTTTGATCTATTGATTATATAGAATTTTTTTCAATCTTCCTCCAGTGATCGCTGCTGGTGTACTATCAATAGCAATATAAGGACCTGCAAAAGCCTTCAATATTAATTTTTAATAAATATTATTGATAAAGAGCAAATGGAAGATTATTACCGTGACAGCCAAATTTGGAATTTCGAGATTGTGTAGTGTCTCATACGGTTGTGGGTCTCTTTCTGGTGGACGTGAATCATCAATAGCAGTCATTTGTTTCTCTTTTCCAGCCATTAATAGCTGATATTTAGACACTCTTGATACATAATCTCTCCATTCTTGAATCTTCTTTTCTTTGTAACTAAAATTGTTTTTGATCTAAATCAATGAAAAATTTAAATACAGATCCTTTAAATGTTTTTTTTACCTCGTAATAGAATTCTTTCTCTTGCATAAATTCTTGTTGCTTGAAAGTATTAGCCAGCAATTTTTGGTTCATATTAACATTTAGAACACGGTCGTCAGCAGCTCTTAAAATAGTATCCAAAGCTTCTTGATCTGGTGGGATGGGCTGGACACCATCTAATTGTAGTTCAACATTAATTTCCTTGAAGACTTCGCTCAACTTGAAGTCAAGGTAATTTTCAATGATGCATAGGGTCAATTGATCTTGATTGGTAATTCCAGAAAGATCATTAAATCCTAAAAAAAAATTATATTAATTTTCTTGCTAAAAAAATAATTTAAAATTTTACCTAATTTACAGAAAAGTCCGTATATTTTTGCTCTCATGTTCTCGGAAACTTCTACTATTGATTTACTTGGAAGGTACGATGGCAATGAAACTTGTACATCTTCATTGTCAATCGGAGCTAAAGGTTTCAGAGTATCTAAGAGAGAATGGTTATTTTTTCTCATTTAATAAATGTAGCATACTCAATATGATTCCATTTTCATCTCTTTCCACACAGTTATCTCGTTCTTCATCACGCCAAAGCTCACACAAATAGTGAGCAATTTTTATGTTATCTTTACCTTCCCATTGAAGCAGATGGTTTAGAGTCTTAGGATTATCGCTTAAATCAAGTAAACATCCCAAAATCAAATTCTGCATCGACTTTGGACTCACCTTTAAAAAAATTTAAATTTTTTGACTCCTAAAGTTGACAAACACCTCTAATATGTCCAAAAGATAAAAAACTCCTTCTTTTTGAATGAAATAATCTTCGTTTATGATACAACCAACTACTGTTTCCCATATGCAGTCCACAGCGCCAATTATAAGCCGCTGATACCCCAAACCATTCCATATAGTTTGAGGTTTTTTTTTCAACAGTTCAATCAAAATGTCAACACCATCATTTCCAAATAATTCCTAGAAAATTTGCTTTAACTTTTAGTAAAGAGGTTTTTTTTACTAATTTATACTTTTCTATGAATATCGTTCTCGCAAATACAAGTCAAAATAAACAAGATGTCAGCTTGTATTTCCACGTCAATTTGATCATTTGATGTGTCATTCGAGCTATATTGTTTTATGCAGTTAGACAAAATAGACAATGCATCTTGGTCAGCTAAATCTTGAATTGCTTGTTCGTTACTTGTAGTTACAATGCTTCGAATGACTCTTAAGCAATACTTAAGTTGAGCCTTTTTGGTACCTCTTCCACCTTTTGCATGAAAACTGTTGCCATATCCGGAATAATCATCTTTAAAATAAATAAAAGTTTAAAAATTCTATTCAAATTAGAACTTAAATATTTATTAAATATTTTTTCCCTATCAATTCAGCTTTATAAGAAATTAATTCAATTTTTTCAATCACAAAAATTTTTTCCATCCATTCCATTCCATCCATTTTGGTTTTAAGTTGAAAAAAAAAATTATAAATTTTCAAATTTTTTAAAACTTTTCCTTGTGTTAGATATTATTTGTATATATGCTATAGATTTGTTATTGTGTTAAAATAAATTATTTTTTACTTAGTTTTGTGAAGTTCAGTACAAAAAAACAGAAAAAAGTATAAAAAATTAAAAAAAAATTTTCTAAAAGTTTAATTAAAATAAATTGTGTAAATGCAGCATGGAGCAACATTCAAAGTTGCATCAACTGTAAAAGTCTGCTAATGATGTGCAAAATGCTCTACGCTCGATTATTTAAATTTAATTTCTGCATTACTCTGCAAATTTAGCAGACCTTGATATTTGATGAAACATTTTCTACTGAATTTTACAAAACCTTTAATTTAGAAGTTTTAAATTTTAAATAAAAATACTCAATTTAATTTTATTAATTTAAATAAAGAAAAAAAAACAAAAATCTAAATTTGAAATAACTCTTTAAGAATGAGTTTAAAAAATTAATCAACTGATACAAAATTTGTACCTCCCTAATTTAGTCTCTGAATTTTCTAATAAATTTAGTGATGATTTATGAGATCTTTCATTGCCATATTTTTAAAGATAAAATAAGTTAGAAGGTAAGCAATAGAGTAAAAAATGTGTTAATTGTTTTCCTTATTAACATCATATGTCATTCAACTTTTTTAACAATAAAAAAATTTAGAGTCCATAGAATAAAGAGCTTGTTTAGATGATCTTTTCATCTTTAGGGTCAATTTTAAGCTCAAAAAACTCCAGAGACAATAAGTTAGATTCAGTAAAATTTAAAATATGATTTTGGATGATTTTTCCCACGAAAATGTTTGAAGCTAACCGACTTAATTAGAATGCTCACTAATCTAAAGGCCAGAATTAAAAAAATTTTTTCCATCTGTTAAGGTCTTTAATGTATGGAAATTGAATATGTAATCAATGCTTAGCTAAAAACTTTAAAAATAATTTAACTAAATATTTGTCAAGAATATTTACAATTCAAATTTATAAATCAATCGTTTACTTTTTTTGAAAATATTTTTTATATTTGTATTCCAAATTTTGTAATTAAGTTTCCTTTTTTTGAAAAACTTTGTAAAAATATTTTAATTTAAAGTTGGTTTAATTTTTTGTGTTTGAATTACAAAATTTATCCAATGTTGAAATAGCATTGAAAAAGTGCAAAGTTTCAAATATTTTTTTCAGTTTAAAAAAAAATAATTTTAAGTTAATATTGCAAACATGAAGAACTTTGTTTTTTCTTTATAGACTTTGGGTTTGTGATATGATGATCCTTAAAGATAATAATTGTAGTTTAAAAAACTATCTTCGCTCTGTTTTTCATATTTCATTAATTAAGTATTTGTTAAAATGCACCAAACAAAATTAAATTATCACTAAAGTTAAAATTTTATTAGAGGAAAACATAGTTTTTCGTGTCTAGTCGCTTAGGTAAACTATGGTTCACCTGTTACTGGAGCAATTCTTGTTCTCATGTTTTATGAACTATTAATTTACCATAATATTATCTAAAAATTGTTCAACTATTTTGAAATTTTTTTATCTATTTAGAAAAAAAGCTAATGTAATGATAAAAAAAAAGATAGAAATAATAATTACATAGAAAATTTAAAGTTGTGCGAAGTAAGTAAATTTTAAGAAACTATGTTCCACAAAGTCAAACACAAAGGGTGAAAAATTAATTTTAATTTTCTTTAATTTTTACAATTTACGGTGAAAGGCAAAGATTTAAGTAAAGAGCGCATTTGGGTATTTGGGATTGTTGAAAGGGTAATTCCAAGTCAACCAGATCGGAGCAAATGCAATTTCTAAAGCTCCTTCAAATTAAAAAAAAATTATTTACTAATTTTTATATCAGTTTCGAGAATTAAGAATTCTATTAAATAGCTTTATTCAATTTGTTCACTTGATTCTATTTTGGTTCACCCTAATTATATTTTGAACAAAAAAATTGGGTGAACCAATAGTTCACAAAACCTGAAAACAAGAATTTTTTGGATAATAAGTGAACTATGGTGCACCTAACTGACTAGGCCCAGTTTTCCAACAATTAAATAAAAATTTTAATCTGAAAGAATTATATTTCTTTTTTTTTTTTTTTTAATTTTTTTATTATTTAACTTTATTTTTAGTTTTTTCATATGTTTTTATTCTCAAGGAGCATTTGCTCGATAAAAAATAAATAAATGAATTGTTTTAAAGTTAAAAAAGAATTTTCAATATTTTTTTAAAATTTCCATTAAAAATTAAAATCATTCTATTTCACCAAAATGTTTTAATTCAAATATGAAAATGCCTGCAAAATTAACTTAAATTTATTTTTTTTTTTAAATTGAAAAAAATTTTTGAAACATCGCACTTTTTCAATGTTATTTCAAATATGATATTATTTCATTTTTTTAGTGCTTTAAAAAATATGCTTGAAAAAAATAAAAGTTAGTTACGGGGTAATATTGTATTTTTTTTGGGGTAAAAGGGTGAAATATTGACTAAATGGGTCAGTTTTCGGTATATTCTTAAAAAAATTGCCCGTCAACCGGTGTACCTGCCAATTTAAATGGATGAGTAAAAGCTTAGAGCAAATTGAGAGATCTATTCAACTTTTTTATAACATGTAAAATATTGTAGTACAGGCCGAGTGTGTGAATAATAAGCTTAGTATTAGTTAAACACTTTATTTAAAATAAGTTAGGAAATAACAACTGAATTTCTTTTCTATTTAGATAACAAGTTACATTTATATTCTGATCATGTCACCATACTACAATATGTTACCTGGTTTTGATATGTTACAAATAAAAAATTTTCTTTAGGATTTATAGAAGAGGAAAAAAAGTGCTAGAGATTGCCTATGTAACTAAAATTCCTTTTTATCACTAAAAATTTTATCTACTTTATAAAAAAGCTATAAACATTGAAAAAAATAACTTTAAAAATTTTTTTGGTTTATAAACTCTTTTCATATTAAAAACATTTTTTGATCTACGGTTTGTATTCCAAAAATATAATTTAATTTTTTCACCAAATTCAAAAATACTTTATTTGAAAAGTTAATCCGATAATAATTTTATTGATAGAATGGACACTCAAGAAACTTAAGGCGCTAAGCATTTTGAAGTTTAGAAGTCATTTTAAGATATCTAATTAATTTTTTTTAAGAACTATAGAATAGAGTTTCTTTTTAGATATAAAAAATTGTTTCATCTTAATTAGAATTTATTTTATTTAAATCTAAGTAAATTTTAGTTAGGTTAAATTAAAAAATTATTATTTTGATACCGCTATTATAATAAAATCTCATCTAAATTAGAAGCAGGTGCAGCCAGTCGGGGTCCAGGGCAAAGTCCTGGTTTAGGGAATAGGGGTCTGAGGGGAAGCCCTAGTTTCGGATTTCGGGTAAGAATAAGGTTAGGGTCTTTTTAATTAATAAGTCTTAATTTAGGGGCTAATTTTTATTAAAATAGCGGTGAGGAAAAATAAGGGCAAAAAAAATATTGTGATTAAAAAGTATGGGGTAAAAAAAGTTGGTAAAATTCAAATCTTACCGAAATTTTTGCTGCACCATTCCAAAAAAGTTAATAGGCGACTACTACCATGGCAAGAAAAGTAGTCTCTCATCAATATTGGTATTATAATGCAAAGTCCAGACATAGCATGTAATTGTAGTTCTTCAAATTGTGAAATTGTCCAATCGCGGATATCTCTATTATTTTCGATCGGCTTAATAAATGACAAAAGTGCCAGCAATATTCCGCTTTCTGATAGAAGCTGAAAGAAAAAACATTTATTTAATTTGTATATTTATTTTTTTAATTTAAAAATTGCCTGATAAGACATCGGATTTCTGGATATGGTCAATGCAAAATTAAAAAAAAGTTTTTTCAACTCAAAATCTTCGTAGCAAGTGCTTAGTTTTAGACTTTTAGTGAGCGGGTTGTGACTTTTTACTTAAAAAAAATATATGAAGTTTTTTTTTAAATAAAATACTTACTCTCTGGATATGTTGCGAACAGAAGAAGTTCTTTGGCAAAACCGGACTCGATAAATGGTAATTGAGGCATTATTTGCGCTAATTGTATGGAAATGATTAGAATATCATTTCTTAATTGCCGGTCATAATTGCTGTAGCCTTGTAATAATTGGCGTAAAAATGCGTCTCTCAATTGATTTATAGCCACCAAGGAATTTAATTGATCGGCGACTAGAACTTTGTCTCCATTTTCAAGCAAATTCCATAAAATATCTACACTACGGAACAAGATTCTAAAAAAATTAATTAATTTTTTTCAATTTTAAAGATAAATTTATAACTCATCAGAAGATTGATTCATTTTTAAAACAAGACGGTTCGCACAGTCTGCATTCAGCATTCGCATACAGTTATCCTCATCTTTGGAAAGTTTTTGAAGAATTTTTATCATTCTCAATCTTAATTCAGTATCATCTTCCATCAAAGCCAGAGACTTTTAGAGAGACTAAATTTAAAACATAAATTTGATACAAATTTCTACCAAACCTTGACCAATGTTTCTGCCAGATCGCTTTTTTTGATTATTTTTTGGATGAAATTTCTGGACGATCGCTGAAGATCAGCATAAACTTTTGGTAAATTTTCAAATGTGATCAAATTGTAAACACAATTGCAGATTTGTTCGCGTACTGACCGGTTTGGTGTGCGGAATAAGTAGCCTTTATTGAATGTAAGCATTTGTTTTATTGATCACCAAAGCTGATTTATATTTACCTATATTGGCTATGCACTCTGACAGAACTGTCTCATAGACCAATTCGTCAGAGGATTTTTCTTTGACGAAAGGAAATCGGAAAATTTCTAATAAGCTGCATATGCATGGTATATAAGTGGAATCAGTTTCTACCTTATCGGCCAAGATATTTATTATTTTTACTATTTTTACAACATCGCGGACAATCTAAAATTAAATTTTAGTTTTAGGCAAAAACGAAAAAAAATTTAAGCTACAAATCCGAATTTATAGATTTTGCAAATTTTTTTGATGGCATGAATATGCCGTTCAGTCAAATTGGTTGAATGCGGGTCAACAAATAACTTTATTACTCTTTCCAAATCAAACGGAATTAATTTGTCACCCTGAAAATATATATTTAAAAAAGTCAGTATTCTTTTTAAAATGAATAAACCTCTTCAGTTGAGCCAATTTCTTCATCTTTGAGAACATGTTTGACAATTGGAATTTTTTCGTTTGGTAATTTAATTCGTGGTAAACTAGTTTGCTCAGTTTGGACTATTTTCATTTTAAAAATTTTTATATTTTCATCTGGATACTGATTTTGTCTGAAAACATAAACTTTGTAGATATGTGGAAACAAGGATAAGATTGCCAAATAGAAGAAGCAATTAATACTTAATAATTATGTTCGCTTTTTCTTAAACTTAAAATATACTATAATGAAGCTTTTGGTTGCTTAGTGATACCTCTAGCAATGAATTTTGACAAGCATTTACAGGTTTAAATTTTGAAATCTCATTTTTGAACTACACTCATTCCTCGGTTTGGCGAACAACTTCGGCGAAAGATTCAGTATTCTTTATACCGAAATTTCCATGTAAAAAGAAAGGGATAAAAATAAAAATTGAATGAAACTTTTTTTTTAAAAAAAATTAAAGTAGTAAAACCTCAGAGGTTTTAAATTTATTAGAATTATTTTTTGTTCTAATAAATTTAAAATATAATTTGTTCTTTAAAATTTAAAATACAATCAAAAAAGAATTTATTTTTTTAATTATCTTTAAAAAGTTCAAAATGAACAAATTGAAAATTAAAAAACTTTTTCGACGCATCACTTTTTTTAAAGAAAAATTAAAAAAGAATTTAAATTATCATATACAGTGCCGGAAATTAACTTGTCACATCATATCATTTGATATCAGCTAATTTCAGGAAAAAAAATTTTTTTACAAATTTTTACATATAAAAATTCAAATTTTAATTCACCTGATATTATCTTATATCAAATGATAATAACTGATATCAGCTGATATGAGAAAAGTTTAAAATAATGATATTAAATGATATCAGATGATATGATGTGACAAGTTAATGTAAAAATTTGTAAAAAATCATCTGATATTATCTAATATCAGGATATCAGCTAATATCAGGAAAAAAAAAATTATTTACATATAGAAATTCAAATTTAAAGCTGATATCAGCTGATATCCTGATATTAGATAATATCAGGTCAATTTTTACAAATTTTTACATATAGAAATTACATTTTTATTAGGCAAATTTAAGTTTGAGATCAAGATTAAAAGATCAAAATATATAATGAAATATTTTTTATAATTAAAGAGAAAAAATAATTTATTTCTTAAGAAATTTTTCATACATAAAATTTTAAATTATCCCTTGATAAATTTTTCTCTATTTTTCTTAAAAATTTGTAAAAAAATTACGGGATTTTACTTAAATTATTTATTGAAAAAAACAGGTAAACAAATCGTCAAATAAAACACAACCACAATGCAATTATTAATGCTCAATAACAATACAATTGGGTTGATATCTGACGTTTTTTTTTTCTTTCTTTACTAACATTTACCATTTTTCCCGTTATTTTTAATAAAAATTGACGTAAAATTTCCTTTTTCTTTTCATTTGTCATTTGAATTTTCTAAAAAAGAGAAAAATTCATAAAAATCGCTGTTTATTCAGTTATTTTCTACCCTTAATAAGATTACTAGAATTTCCATTTTTTTTCTCAGGTAATTATAAGTTTACGTAAAATTCCTTAAAATTCTTAAAAAAAGTTTATCACATCAGTAATGTATCATGACTTTAAGAAAGATTAGATAACCCATTTCTTTGTAAACGATGTGGATAACGATTTGAAGTTTAAAATGTTAAAACAATGGGGAATAGTAAGATCTACTCAAAATCATTGCAATTTACCCCTTGGTTTTAATGAATAAATGGCCATTAGCCGAGTACCTAAGACTCGGACACAACTCCAGCTCCTTTTAATTTTCAAATAAAACTTCAACTATTACTTAGTTTAGCTTTTTTTTATCAATTATTTAGCTTCATAGAATGAAAATATTCATTCTGTGTAATTTTTTTTAAGATTCAGTCCATCTTACATCAAGGTGTTAATTACCGAATATCATTTTTTTTAATAGTTAATTTTAGATCAAATTGACTGTCTGATTTTTGAATAGAAATTTATTAAAATCCTTTAATCATTAAACAAGCTGATAATAAAAAAAAATTGATCAGTTTTTCAATGCAAGGGTCACTAAAAATTGAATGTTTTAAAATATGAATAATAATAGCTTAAAAAATAAAAAAAATTATCAAGTCATCTCCAAAGGAAAAATCTTTGGATTTTCTCTACGAGTTTTTTATACCAATTTTAGAATATTTATCAAAAGTTCTGATGAAACATCTTGAGTATTTTAATTTTCAATTTTCTAATCTATCAATAAAAATAAAAAATAAAGAAACCAAACAAATAATCAAAATATTTTAAATTTAAATTCGTATATTATTGTAAAAAACAAAAAGCTGAAAATTTCTGTATTTTTCTTTATTTTTTGTTCTAATAAATTTAAAATATAATCAAAAAGGAATTTATTTTTTTAATTATCTTTAAAAAGTTCAAAATGAACAAATTGAACACTTTTTAACACTAATGAATTGACTTACAGAAGTATTCAATCATTTATTTATTTAAATGTATTAAAACCAACTTTCAATAAATCGCCAATTTCGAATTTCTTTCTATTTTCCGATTCTTTTCAGCTCGTCAATGCATTTACAGGTGTTTCGAGATATGCTTTCTATTGAAAAAAATATCAATAATATCTAAATATTTTTTTAGATACATTTAATTTTTTTTGAACCATTTTTAAAATAAAACCATTCAACATAGAATTTATTTGAGAATCTGAAAAACTGATTAGCACTGCATTTATTTAATTTTAAAAAATATTTATAACAAATTACAGATAAAAAATTTTATAATTGATTTTAAAAAAGTTATCTAAAAAAGTTAAATATTGGAAAATTTAAATTAATTTTTTTGATTTTTTTTTCAAAATCTTTTTTAATCAAATTGATATTACTAAATACTTCAGCTGAATACATTTTAATGTTAAACAGATTTTCATGTATGTTAATTAAATTTTTTTCATGCCACTCAAAATAAGGGTATTACTGATAAGGTTAATTTTTGAAAAAAAATTATATTGTAAATGTAGGCTAAATATGTAAAATTTAAATTTTTAAAATACTTTATTTATGATTTTTTAATTTGTTCGAGTGGTCTGGCACGGATAGCTTTTATGTAAACTAAAATTTAGAACAAAAAAAATGACTAGAGAGAAAAAAATGAAATATTAATTTATAAAAAACAAATTTATTTTTATTTGATTTTAAGATTTTCAATCTTAGGAACATAAAATTTTTAAAAAAGTAAACGAATTTGTTTGCTTGGAGATTTCTGCAAAAAAATTGAAAATTTTCAAAAGTTTACAATTAGTAAAACTTTTGTGGGGAATGAATTTCGATAATTTAAAAAACAAGAAATTATTGCAAAGCAAACAAAAATTTGAATTAAAACCTGAAAGAAGAAACAACTTGTTGAAAGACGAACAAGCAAAAAAGCAAAACGAAACAAAAAATCAACCTAGCAACTCACATTTTATTTACAAAATTAATTTCATAATTTTTTGAGTGCTTTTTGAATAAAATTTTCTTTTTATTAAAATGTTGATTAAAATATCTTAATTAATAATTAAATTTAGCAATATTTTTATATATTTTATTAGAAATAATTTAATGGCTAATGAAGCTCGAATGAAATCTTCGCTTAATGAAAACAAGTCACCCAAAACAAATTTTGTAATGACCGGTGATACTAAGAGAACTGACGCAGTTGGAAACATTTACATTCACAAAAATGACCCCAAGGTAGTTAATAAAGGAATTTTTTTGACCGATGTACTGCATGCTCAAGGAGGCTATTTACCAATTTTGGCGAGTAACACTTATAACCAACGAAAGCATGAAAATGGTGAATATTCATACAATGGTCGAGTGGATCACGGAACTCGTCCAATGCATCGCACAACTTTCGATTTAGGAAATCAATCTAACGAAAGAAATTTTACGACAAAACACAAAATAGTAAAAACTTCCTAATTTAGATAACAATAATAATTAAGTGAAATAGGACTATCAAGGATTCAAGCTCAGGCCAGAATATTTACCAACTGCAGGAAAAAATCAATTTGAGCACCATTTTGAAATCGGAACAAATAAAGACTTAAATTTGAATACCCACTATGGATCTGAGTTTTATATTAAAAATAATGATAAAGTAATCGTTTTTCACTAATTTAAAATCTAAAATTTAAACTCAAAAAGGATTATACTTCAAATTTTGATCTGATGCCAAAATACTCTGTTGGAAAGCAAGTAAACCCAAGAAAATAAAGCTTAAAAAAAACTTAATTTTACCCAAAGTTAAATCAACTAGAAAAGGAAAATAAGATCAAAGAATACAATAATCGAAAAAGTAAAATCAATGAGGCTCTTGTTTTTGATAAGCATGAACCAAATTATTGGACTCAGTATAAAAGAACTCACGACTATTTAGGGCATTTGAGAGGTAATGGAGTTAGCAAAATTTATCCTGAAAAAGAATCATACAATATACTTACAGGTAATTTCATTTAAATTTTTGAATTTCTATATTAAAAAATTGAATTTAGGTGAACTAATCAGTCAAGTTAAAAACAATAATCGGAAAACTTCTGGGGATTTTTTAATGAGCTCGGCTAGACAAAATTATGAGGAAAGAATTTTGTTTTGAATTTATGTTATCATCATCAGTCGGGCTGGTAAGGTGTGGAATATGCTAAAATTATGTATATAACAACAATTGAGGAAATGACTTGATTCTTTTTTCTTTTTATTTTCATTTAAAAGAATTTCAATAAAAATAAATTAAAAAGAAAAAAGAATTTTAATTAAGATTTTTCATTAAGTAAAATAAAGTTAATACTTGCTTTTCAAAAAAAATAAAATCAATGGGGGAAAATGATTTTCCAATTTGGGTCATACCCATAATTATTTTTGCACTTCTTTCAATTATCACATTAATAGTTGTAGTTTTGTATGCTTTAAAAAAAGGGAGAAAAAAAAATTGTATTGGTAAGTTTTCAAATAAAATTATTATATTTTAATTATTATATTTATTCGTAGCAGTTTGTCAATCTCAAAATGTTGAATCGGAAGTGTCCATTCCAAATGAAAGGGAAACTTGCTTTATTGTCTCGAGTAAAAGGTGCATATCAAATTCTATGGGCTTAAGAAGTTATTTAGAAGATTTACCCTCTTATGAATCAATTATGCAAGAAAAATCAACCCAAAAGAAATGTAAAAAATGATCAAAAATTTTTTAATTTTTGTCTAAATTTTATTTTCGACTTATTATAAAAATTTAACTTTTTAAAAATTAATTGTTTTAAACAAAATAATTAAATTTTGGGAAATATTTTCAAAATATATCTAAAATGATTTATTACATGAAATTTTTATTTTTATAAAAATAAAAAGAATTTAAATTATCCAACAGATAAAATTTTAATATCTTTAATATCATTTGTTTTTTTTAGGAAGTCGTCTGGTCAAATGGTTTTAAAATTATACGCGAATTGGAAGAATGAGAAATGTCATTAAATTTTGAAATCTTTATAATTAGTTTTACAATTTAGCGTTTTTTTTTAATTTATTAAAAACATGGTAATAATTTGTTAATTCTTCTATCCGATTTTTGTTACTAAGGAAAATTGATTAACTAATTTTCAAATATTAAAAGTACGAGGAATATTTTTGATTACAATCATTTTAAAAAAGATTGCCTTTAATTTTATTAATTTAAAAAAGTAGGTAAAAAAGTAAATTGAAAAAAAAAACACCAATTATTTACATCTTGAGTTTTATACAAAAATGAATAGTTGGCGCTTTTGGTGTATTTAAAACTAAAAATTCAAATGAAAATTTTTACTGTTAGTTAGTAAGTTAGTTTACACTGCGGTATAGCGCATTTAAGCGTTTAGCCTTTTTAATTGCTTCCTGACATTCCAAACACTCCTTCATCAATGAAACTCTCGAAACCATTTGTCGATTTCGCTGACATTGCATTTTCAGATAAATCATTCCAAACTGAAGTATTTCGATTTGATAGAAAATTGTAGCGGTATGGCTCTTTTTTATTGATCTCACGTACTAATTTTTTGTTGTGCTTTCTTCTCAGAACGATTGTAGTTGTTTTGCCGTAGATAATCCCATTTATCAAATTAATTTCTTCAAGACCATCAACTATTTTGTACATTTGTATCAGATCACCTCTTAGACGTCTGTCTTCTAGGCTAATTAAATTGAGTTCGTGAAGACGTAACTCGTACGGTTTGGTCTTGATCGCCTTGACCAATTTGGTTGCTCTTCTTTGTACTTTCTCTAAAACTTTTATGTCGGTCTTATAAAGTGGACACCACATACTTTCCAAATGTGGCCTCACTAGGGCTGTGTACAAAGGCTTTAGTGTGTCTTTACCTAAATATCTATAAGAGTTTTTTAATTGACCCAGCCCTCTATTTCAGAGTTGTTTTTAAGTCACAAGTCTTAAGTCAAGTCAAGTCAATGACTTAAAAATTTTTAAGTTTAAAAAATCGGTAAAAAAAAAGCGGCAAGTCAAAGTTACGGTCAACATTGTGGCGGGCGGTCATTTAGCCGTTCAGCTTGGCGGCCAGAATTTGGGACTGCGGCGCTGAAAAAAAATATGCAAAAATATCATAAAAAATTAAAAAGTTAAGAAAATTAAATATGTTTATTAATTAAAAAAAAACCATAATTTTATTAAATAAAAAAAAACCAACGGCCAACAATCATCCACTACCAATAATACTCAATTTTAATGAAATAAATAATTAAAACTATTTCTAATCTAACTCATGACTTTGACTTAATTTTTTGTGACTTAGACTTAAAACTGTGACTTAAAAACAAGTCTGCTCTATTTACCTTTGCAGCCGCATGAGAACATTGCTTATTCCATTTCATATCATTGGAAACCAGGACTCCAAGACTGAATCAGATTAATTAAATATTGTGACAACTAGATTAAATATTCAAATGCATCACTTAACGAAGTGACTATAGACCAGACTTGTTTTTAAGTCACAAGTCTTAAGTCAAGTCAACTCAATGACTTTTTTTTTAGATTTTTTTTTTTAGTGAAGTTTAGTCAAGTGAACTAATTATCTGATTTTTAAACTAAAAAATAAATCTGATTTTTTATTTTAATCCAGAAAAAGTTTAGTTTTAAAATCAGAAAATTAGTTGATTCGACTAAACTTCACTAAAAAAATTAAAAAAATTTTTAAGACATTGGCTTTGACTTAAATTTTTCTGACTTAGACTTAAAACTGTGACTTAAAAATAAGTCTACTATTGACACATACAGTGTAAATTTTATTATTTTATTGAAAAACTGTTTAAAAAATATATTATTTTTTTTCTTTGCCGATTTAAAGCTCCTTCAAATTAAAAAAAAAATAAAAATAAAAAAACAAAAAATAAGAAAATAAAATAAGTATAAATAATTTTAAAACCTTAATATTCAAATATTGAGTTTTTTGATCTTTTTAACATTTTGAGGATTAATTGATAATTTAAGTGAATTATTATAATTTTTATATTAGGATCTATATTATACTAATATTAATAACTTTTAATAATTTTACAAATTATCTCCTTTCTTCAGTTATTGAGATAACTTAAAATGAATAGTCACATGTTCAGGCTTTTCAGGCTTTAGAACCAAAAATTGCTGATAATATAGTTATCGAAAATTACAATACCAAAAAATGGACTTGTAGAAATTTTAAAAATAAATCGGAAAATAAAATTTACAATCTAATTGATTATTTTTTTTACAACTAAACCTTGTTATTTTTTTTACTTTCGTAGATTTAACTGCAGCAAATTTTGAAAAAATCTTATTATTTAAATTAAAAAAATTAAAAACAAATAAAATAATATTTTTTTCTTTCGCAAAGACTTAAAATAAAATACAAAAATTAAATTCATTCATTGTTAAACCGTGTTAAAATAAAAGTACTATTATTTTTAAAAAAAATTGAAAGATTTTTGGAAAGATATTTTATTTTTCTGTGGCGTCGTCTTATAAACGATAATTATCTGAAAATTAATTTATTTTCAGAAAGATAAAATTAGTATTGACTTTTTTAAATGACATTGCTACATCACTAACCTAATTCAAATAGTGTTCAAAGTAACTACGTTAGTAATTAAACTTGTCTTGGATAAATGATTAGTTGTTAAGAAGATATGAGATATAAATAAATGGCTTTTTAAAGAAAATATATAGATTTCCTTTTTTTTGCTTCTGGTATTTCTTTTTTTGACAGGTTGTCATAAAGACTTTTATATAAGAAATGAGAACAAGACTAAAACATACATTTTAATTCGACGTATTCATAATTGATGCATTTAAATTTCTTTCATGTTGCAAATATCTCAACTGACTTGAAAAATTGAAACTTTAAAATTCTTTCAATATTTGGCTTATTATGTCTTAATTAAGATAATGTATATCTGAGCATCTTTTCTAAGACTTGGCTACATATAGATAAAATATCTTTCCGTAGTAATTCTCAAAGTTTTAATTACGAAATTTAAAAAAATTAATTCTTAAGCTAATTTTCTAGTTTCATTTTGTTCAACAGAATTTTCTAATGTTTGGCCTTTTAGGAACAAATATTAAAAAAAATCTAAATAAAACAAAAAATTTGCCATATTTAATTGTTATATTAGACTTAAATTGATTGAAACTGTTTTGTTCTGCAATTAATTTGATTCAAAATAAATTTTTGAAATAAAATACAGCATTTTTTTTTCAATTATTGAGTCAATAAAGCCACTCGCCATTTAAAAATTATTAAATTAAAAATAAAAAACTTGCAGAGCAAAATCTAAATAGTTAAATGATAAACTTTTATTTTTATTGAGATAAAGACTTTTAAATAAAAAATAAATAAGAAATAAGTCAGCTACTCAATAGCTCAGATCAATTTTTGTCAGGTTGGGATAGCTAAAACTTTGTACTTATTCATTCTAAAAAGCAAATAAAATAAAATTATAAAATTCAAATTTAAATATGAGAATTTTACTTTTGAGGAACAAGTTCTGGCGTCCGCAACTGTACTATGACTTTTTACTCTTTGTTTTATGACGAAAGACTCTGTTTTAACAATTCTCTCATCGGAAGTGTCAAATTCAGATTGAGCTTTTCGAAATTTAGCCAGTTTAAGAGCAGACATTTCTTCGGCATTTTCAGCCTGCTTTTTGTAAAATCTCAATTTATTTTGTAATTTCTCAACTAAGTCTTGAAGTCTCGCTTGGTTTTTATGATCATCTTCTGCTTGGAAGGCTAATTCTTTAAGTCTTCTATCATTTGCTCTAATCTCTTTTAGAGTTTCTTGGTGACGTCTTTGCTCAGTATCAAGCTCAGATTCCAATTGATTTATCTAGAACAATAATCGTAAAAATTGGAAAAAAAAGTAAAAAAGTAATAAACTCTTTGCTCAAGTTTTTGAATTATTCGTTTGCCTTCTCTAAGAGCATTAGCATCAGCTTCAGTCAATCGAGTCTGCAAGTCGTTTATATTTAACTCGAGTCCTTTTCTACATTTTTCAATATTAGAAGAATGTTCCTAAAAAAAATAAAAATAATGGATAAATAGAAGATAGTAAAAAAAGCAAACTTGTTCTTGTCTTAATTCTTCTGCCAATCTGGCTGCATCGAAAGAACTTTTTCTTGCCCTTTCTTCTGAATTTTTTAGTTCAACAATCGACTCATCTAATTCGATTCTGAGAGATGCAAGATCATTTTCTAATTTACGCTTAATAGTAAGCAAATTTGTATTGTTTAATCCAAGTTCGCTTATGCGATCAGCAGATTGATTCAAAGCATTCTCAGCAACTTTACGAGCTTTTTCAGTTTGTTCAAGAGTCGTTCTAATTTCATCTAATTCAGAAGCAAGCATATTTGCACGACGCTCAGACTGAACATTAAGCTCTCTAATATCATCTCTTTGTCTTTGCTCATCTTCAATTTCAGCCTGCATTTCACCAATGGTTTGCTGTAGTTTTTTGTTGAACTTTTGTAGATCAGCATTGGCTCTATTCGAATGATCCAAAGAAATCTCAAGTTCATTGATATCAGTTTCAAGTTTTTTTTTCTGTCTGATGGCTTCGGCTTTTCCTTTTGTTTCGGCTTCCAAACTAGCTTGGATAGTTTCCAAAGCGCGTTGATGGTTGCGTCTTGTGTTTTCGAACTCTTCCTCTTTTTCATGCAGACGTCTGTCGATTTCTTGTCTCACTTGACTCAATTCCAATTGAGCTCTCAACACTTTGGCTTCTTCTTGTTCCAAAGCACCTTCAGCTTCTTCCAAAGCGGCTTGTAGTTCGTCTTTCTCGATTTCGAGTCTCTTTCTAGATTTTTCCAATTCATGAATTGATTTTCCACCTTCGCCTAGTTGGTCCATCAAGTCTTTGATTTCATCAGCCAGGTTTTTGTTCTCACGTCTTAGAGCTTCAATTGATTCATGGCTTTCTTCGTATTGAGTTTTCAATTTAAACAGTTCGGTTGAATACTGACGAGCTTCTTTTTGTGATGCTTCTAATTCCAAAGTGATGTCCTCACATTTTTGTTTCCATTCACCGATCAATTTGTCAAATTGCTTTTGTTTCTTTTCCATAGCTAGAGCATTTGAGTTAGCCTTTTCGACGTCAACTACTAAATCTTCAATTTCACTTTGAAGTCTATATTTAGCCTTCTCAAGACTATTGCATTTTGCCACAGCTTGTTCAACTTGTTCTTCAGCTTCAGCCAATCTGGAGACAAGCTTTCTTTTAGCCTCTTCAAGTTCTTCCATCCTAGCCATGCTGTCATTGTCATTTTTGGATCTAATTTGTTGAATTTCATTACTGATTTTCACAAACTGCTTTTGCAGTTCGCTCTTAATCTCATGCTCTTCTTCATATTGTTCACGAATTTGATCTAATTCCATGCCCATGTTTCTTAATTGTTGGATTAGTGAAGCCTTTGCTCGAGATTCATCTTCAGCATTTCGTTTAGCTTCTTCTAGTTGAGACAGGAGTTGTTGTTTGAGTTTGCTAAAGCCATTAATTTGACTTTCGAACTTCTCAATTTGTTGAATCAAATTTGAATTTTCTAAGTGAAGCTTATTTTTCTGTGAGTTCAAATTTCCTAGATCACGATTATTTTCATCTAATTTAACAGAAAAGTCTTGCAGTTGTAATTCCAATTGTTTGAGCAATTTTTCAACACCAGCCTATTCAATTAAAAATTTAATTAAATTTACATAATCAACATTGTTTATTTTTTTTAATAATGCAAATAAGCTAAATAGAAATAAAATTTTATTAAATTACTTTCGCTTTATTAGCTTGTTCTGTTTGAAGTTTAGCTTCGTCCAATTCAGCTTTGGTGCATTGTTTTTCTTTTTCAAGCCTATTTTTTTAATAATCAAAAATTCATAACTTATAATAGAAAATAAAAAAACTTGTTTTTTAATTTTTGAAGCTGCTCAATTTGTTCTCCCATTTCACTTGTAGCATCCTGGTGTTTCTTTTTCAGTTGGGCCGTAGTTGTTTCATGTTGTAAATTTGCTTCCTCCAAGTCACGTTTCAATTTAGTTAATTCACTCTCACGTTTTTTGTTTAATTCGATTTGGGCAGCTGTTACTCCGCCAACTTCTTCTAATTTATCGTTCAAATCATCCAATTCACGAGTTAATTCAGCTTTTTGCTTCTCAGATTTATTCTTAGCTTGTCTTTCAATTTCAATTTCTTCTTCTGCTACTTCAATATGCTTTTGCAGTTCTTTGATTCGTTTGTGTAAGCTTTTAACTTGACTTTGTTCATCTTCGATTCTTGCGCTTAAACTATTCAATTCAGAATCTTTGCGCTTCAAATTATCCTCCAAATCTTTATTTAGTCTTTCAATATCTTCGATCTGAGCCTGGGAATTCTTTAGATCTGCTTCTATTTTTCGTTTTATTTTGTCTAAGTCGGTACAGTTTTTTTTCTCTCTCTGAAGATTCTCTTCGACTTCATTCAGTGTTTGTTCAAGTTTTGTGTTAACCTTGTGTAAATGATTTACCTTATCTTCTTCTTTTTGTAACTGCTCAATTGTTTTGAAATTAGTTTCTTCCAAGTTTTTTTTTTCATGGTGTAATTTTGCATTAGCTTCTTCTAGTCTAGCTAATTCGTCTTGAAATTTTGTAATTTGGTTCTCATTGGACTTGATTTCACAACCTAACTTGTTTAATTTTCTGTTCAAGTCATCGATCAATTTCTTTAAATCATTATTTTCTTGTTCTATCTTTTTCTTATTTCCGCTGATATCAGATGCAATTGATTCTTGTTCAGCAAGTTTATCTTCCATATTCTTAACCTGACTTTCCAAATCATTCTTTTGTAAGACCAATTTTTGGATCACTTCTTCAGAATTTCCATTGTTGTCTCTTTCAGCCTGCAATTGAGAAAATAATTCGTTCTTTTCGTTTAACAATTTAAAATTTGTCTCTTCCAACTCTTTTCTCAACTTCTCTTCTTTTTCCAAAGCTTCTTTCATCTTGTTAAATTCTTCTTCTTTGGCTTTGAGCTCATCTTCCTGTCTGGCAACAGACAACAATGGTTTGACCTTGGTGTACAATTTCCACCAAGACCAATTTCTCAAAGACAAATAGGCTTTTATGTTTCGTTGCAAAACACTTAAGGCTAAACGTTGATCTAGCATAACTTTATAGGTCTTTTTCATAATGAACATTCGGATATGTGCCTGTAGCATGCAAATAATTTTAGAAATGGCTGAATCTCTCAAATCCTCTAAATGACCTAAAACACCAGCTCTGAAGAAAACTTTAGTGTTACCAAGTCTAAAAAGATCTTCACCAAGAGCAATATCTTGCAAAATAGAGCCTGTAGCTTTGGTTGCATCGACAAATCCTTTTGGTACAGCGTTTGGAGCTAAAATGTTGTATCGCTGTTTGAATTCAGAATACATCATTCTGTTTGGAAAACCTTTTCGGCAAATACGGATACCTTCCAATACACCATTACATTTTAATTGATGCATAACCAAATGGGGATCCAAAATTCCACCGGTTTTGATTTCATTGGGGATAATGCAACGAACAAAATGAGGATGAGTCTGCTTCAAAGTATTCATCAATTTGTTCAATTGTTCTCTGTGACTAGCTGAGATAGATTGCATACTACCACCTTTTTTGGACTTACCTTTCTCTTCTTCTTGGCCCATATCTTTATATAGTTTAGCCAAAACAGAATTAGTTTTACTACCTTTGAACAATGTGGCAACAGTTGCGTTGATGGGATCTTTGTTCTTTTCTAACCAACCACTTACATTGTAGGAAACAGTGCCAGCATAGTGATGCAAGTCAAAGTGTGCTTCGGCTTTTCCCTTAGATGGTTTTGGTTTTCCAAAGTTTGGATGTTTGCCCAAATGTTGATTGTACAATTTTTCTTGGAAAGTCTTGTCTGAAGCTTTTGGGACAATACATTCCTCTTCAAGAATTGATAAAATACCCATAGGTTTTTCAATCAAATCGATGCAAGCTTGTAAATCCATTCCAAAGTTGATCATCTCCCATTTGATGCCTTCTTTTTTGTACTCTTCCTGTTCCAATACAAACATATGATGGTTGAAAAACTGCTGTAGTCTTTCATTAGTGTAATTGATGCACAATTGTTCAAAGCCATTGAAATCAAAGATTTCAAAACCAGCAATATCCAAAACACCAATAAAGTATTGTCTTTTTGTTTTGACATCCAAAGTCTCATTGACTCTGTCAACTAGCCATTGGAAAAAACGTGAATAGATGGACTTTGACAAAGCGCCAATTGAATTGCACACTTGATCTTTGTTCTGGCCTTTGTTTACATATTCATTGCCAACTTTGATTCTTGGTTTCAACAAGCCCTTGATCAAGTCAGCCGATTCTACGCCCAATAAATGCGCAACTTTTTCACACTCTTCGGTTCCATCAGTTTCGGCCTGTTCCTCTCTTGGTCTTTGTTTCCATTTTGAGTTACCCCAGTGCATGATAGCTCCAGTTGCCTTGAACAAGTCAACTTTTTCTTGTTGGCTAAAATTCAAGATATCAAAGGCCTCATCAGTTAACTTCATTTCTTCAGCATCATCTACATTATCTATTGTCAGCATACCTTGTGAAACGAAAAAGTACTTTGATGGGTCTGGCTCAACTAGCAAATCCTCTAAAATTTATTAATTTTTATTATTAAAAAATTGCTAAACATAAAAATTAATTATTTATTATACGATGATATTTAGGATATTCCTGAGCCAACAATTGATAGAAAATGTGATAGTTTCTCTCAGCTGGCTGTTGAAAAGTAACTCTTGACTTTTCAAGCAAATAAGATTCAATATCGGCACCAGCAATTTTACCAGTAGGACCAAAGTGAATACGAATAAATTTACCCTTTTAATTGTTTGCTATAATTAAAAGAATGCTATTTTTTTGTCATTAGAGAACTTACAAAACGAGAAGAGTTGTTGTTACGAGTAGTTTTGGCATTACCGTAAGCCTCTAATACTGGATTGGCAGAGACGATTTGGTCTTCCAAGTTAGCCTCTTTTTTCTTTAAAAAAAAATTTCATTAATTAATAAATTAATATTACTAAATTATTGACTAAAAAATTGAAAATAATTACTCCATCATCTTTTTTAACTGCTGAACCAGTGCATGCAACAAAAGCAAAATATTGAATAACTTTTTTGGTATTTTCGGTTTTACCAGCTCCTGATTCTCCACTTTTTAAAATTTAAAAGTTTTTTACTTTACCAAAAAGCCTTAAAAAATATTTACGTGATCAACATTGATTGATTTTCTCTGTCTCTCAACATGTTAGCATAAGCATTATCAGCAATCGAGTACAAATGTGCTGGCACCTCGTTTTTCTTTTTTCCTCTATACAAGTCAACCATTTTCATGGTATAAACAGGTAAACGCTTGTATGGATTAATGGCGACACAAAACAATCCTGAATAAGTCTAGATTACAAATTATTATTAATGATATTAAAGCATTTGACAGTCTTACATAGATAAGCCAACTCATGTATCGTGATCTCAAATTATGTAAAATAGATGCATCATTCAAATAAGTCAAATCAGCCATGTCCTCGCATTTTTCAAATTTAGGTGGGTTCATTTGTTGCAAGTCATCTCTCTTAACAGTTATAGATTCACCTTTGCTGGTCTTTACTGTTACTTGGTTATCTTTTTCGCTCTCTACTTCACACGAAATAAAACCTTCTACTTTATCAGCAATCCAAAAATTTTTTTTGCCATCAAATGGCTGAGACTGGGCTTTGATTTTTTCTGCTTGTGGAACTACCAAATATTTTAATGATTCAACAATTTCCGGGTCGTTTAAATTTGCATACATTTTTGTCTTTTTCAAATCTTTTTTTTAAACAAATAAATTAAATAAACTAATAAAGTAACAAAATTAAATTGAAAATGAGCTGATAAATTTTTTTTTTATTTTTTTTTTCTGAAATAGATAAATTTATATGAATATTTTAAATTTAAATACAAAAAATCTTATTGTGAATATCGAGTCTACTCAAAAAAGTACACACAAGCTTAGATATATTTATATATTGAGAATTTCTACAATTCTAGATACTCGTCTTTATTTTTTACCAAAAATGGCTATTTTATTAATAAACAAACCGATTTTTTCTTTGAAATATGCTTCCAGTTTATATCAAATAACAACCCAAGATTATTTTGCCAATAGATTTACTCTAAAATTAATTGTTTAGTTGTTTTCTGTTAAATACAAGTAAAATAATTTATTCTTTCTATGCCTAATCAAACAAAAATTAAGTTCTTTTATTTAACTTATTTAAATTGTTTTGTTCTCAGATTACTAAGATATTGCTCATAAATGAATTAATTGAAGAAAAATCATTTATTTGTTTATTTCTCTCCTTATTAAATTAAGGAGTTGAAGAATTGCTAGATTATTAATGCTTTAAAAACATAAAAAAAAAAATTTATGAAAATAACTATTTTGAAACAAAATCAAAGTTTTCTAGGAAAACTTAATTGATCTTTTTAATCGATCATAAATTCAGTCAATTTTTGGGATTAATCAAAAAAAATTTTATTCAATAATTTTATTTTTAATTTTAGAAATATACTGATTTTGGAATTTTTCTAAATTAATAAATTAAATTTCAACTCAGATAATTTTTTTTGTTTAAGTTTGACCCAGACTTTGGTAATCAAAAGTTATGCAAAAGTTCTTCTGGATGTGCTCAGGGCAAAATTAAGAAAGGCAGGTTGGGTGCTTAACACGCTTAAGTCTGTGTTAAAACCGGTTATGGAACAAAGTTTTCTTGGAGCAAATTGGGATGGGCTAGGGATAACTAGGAGTAGGGAGGCCACCATTTTTGTTAAAGACATGTCCGAGTCTCTTTTGTTCTCGGATCCAAAGGGAAGGACCCTCATGAGAGTGAGAGGGTACTTTAATTATTACCTGGGATTTGCGGGGAAAGTGGGGCCCATAATTAATGCTTTCCTCCGCATGAAAGTTACCACGCGTAGAGATTACTGTTGGTACATGAGCCTGATCCTTAAATGTGACAGGCTCAAGTTTAGGAGTCCCCCCAGAAGGCAGCGCATCTGGTATACGGATGCAAGCGAGTATCAGCTTGGGGTTGTTAATGGCTACTCGGGAAGGGAATTCTCAGGAGTCGCTCTTACGGAAGCTATACTCTTCAATGAAGCGGCTGCATCAATCGTTCCAGGATTGTTGTGCGATCTGAGGCTCTACATCGACAACAGGGCAGTGATCGGACTCTAGAAGAGAGTCAGAGCCAAATGGTACCGATTCTACAGCACTTGGGCTGCAAACATGCATCGGTTCCTTTTGCTCATACTAATGGTTAACTGGATGCGATCAGTGTACGAAATAAACGTCTCGTACGTGCCATACAGGTGCATAACACCATAGATGGAGCATACGCCTTGGCACTACAAAGGACGCTTATAAATATCAGCTGCTCTCCGTCATATCGGCAGCTTTCGAACCTTTTTAATTACTTTTAATAAAAACGACTGACTCGTGGTCAAGCAACATTTTTTCGCTCATTATGCCATTACTTTATTTTTTATTTTAAATTTCATATTTTTCTAATTAAAAAAAAATTTTAATTTTGCTTGAATTATTTAATTCAGATAAAGACTTATGTTATGAAAAAGTTTCTTAAAATGAATTGAAAATTTTCATTTGAGAAATTATAAAATCTTTATTTTTTGTTAGATGATCCAGTGTTTTGAAATAAAAATCTAACAAATAATTCAAAAACCGACATGAAAATGTATGTTGTATCATGCTGCATTCACAGAAGCAATTTTGAACTTTTAGAAAAAATTTTTTTAATTTTTTATCATTCTTTAATACTATATTTCAAAATTGAATAAAAGAAAAATCACTTAAATTTTTCACTCATACAAAAATAATACAAAATTTTTAATAAAAAAAAATGTCTGAAACAAATACCCGATTTTTTCAAAATTTTTTTAAAATACTCTCTCGATTACATGAATTAATGTATAATTAATAAAATTAATTTTTAATTAAAAAAATTGAAAAATCATTTTTTATATTTTTAATATTTTCTAACCATAGGTATAAATTACCTTCTAAATAGTTTCTGATAGATAATGTGATACGGTTTTAAATAAGTAAGGCATTTTAAGTCGATTTTTCGTTCAATTTAGACGAGAAATATCATCAAATAATTTGTCAACAAATACATATTTACGTATTTTTTTTGAAATTTTTTCACCGATTTCTCACTTAGTTCATGATAATTTGAAGACAATTACTTTTCTAAAATTTGTCAATATTTTGAAATATTACTTTTTCTATTTTTTGTTTTTTACTTAAACCACAGAGCGGTTGAAACATATATAATGCATCATTTTACGTAATTTTAAATCAAAAAAATGTAAGATTGTAAGAAATGATAAGGTAAGATTCTAAAATTTTTTTTTAAGGATTAAACAAAAATGTTGTAGTAAAGAATCAATCGAATGTGAATGGTTTTAAAAACAATTTTTACATTTATTCAAAAACTAATTTAAATTTTTTTGAAGTTTAAATCTGCCATAGCTCAGTACGACAGTACTTAGTTCCGCGGTTAAACCCGTTGCAGATAATTTAATAATAATAATAATAATAATAAGTTATTTTTTTTTCCTCATAAGGTCATTTAATTTCAGCTTTTGAATTTTAAACTAGACTTTAACTTCGGTTTTCATTTTTTAACTCATAATTAAAATCAAAATTTCAAATCAAAAAACATTGTTGAGTTAGGGGCTCTATAACATGGAATACACGCATCACTTTGCAAGGGTATACGGTATGAGAATTAATATTTGAAAATTACTAAGTCACCTTTGCTGATGTTGCCAAGATCAAATTTTGTTTCTATGAAATAACAATAATTTGATCAAAAGTTTCAAAAGTGTTCACTTTGGTGTTGTTTCAATCAGAAAATAGCATAATGGAAAATAAAGTTATTTATTCAATTTAATCGGTTCTAAGAAAGAGAACCTAGAAGAAATCTGGACATTGAAATAAAAAATTAGATCGATGGAAATTTATTCAGAATAAAAATTTTAAAATAAAAAAATAATTTTTAATAGATTTAGCTATATTATTAGATATGAGATTTTTGAGTGTTTTTTTCTCATTTTTTGGGTTTAAACATTAAATTTCTTAGTGCTGTTTTTTTACGAATATATGCCACATTTAATTATAACAATAATCAAGAAAAAATTTCCTTACTTTAAATGTTGAGAATCAAATTCAAGCCAAAAATATTAAAAAATTTGATAATTTCGACCAGGCCTAAAAAAAAGTCGAAAAGAGAAAATTTCTCTGCATAAGATATTGATCTATTTGAATTTTTTTTCAAAAGTTTTGTTCAAACCTTGTTTTTTAAATGCATATATTATTGAATTTTGAATTTTTGATCTGTATTCAAATGCAGTTTTTTCACATTATTTGTCTAATGCAAACACATCAAAACTTTTTGAAATATTTACTTCATTGAAATTTAAATACTCACTAATGCTTATCAAATTGTGGATTTAAATTAAGCTATTATTTACACTGATAATTTTTTGGACAGATTGTGGCTTCAAACTTACTGCTCTTGAACTATCAAAATTCAAAATTTTTTTAAATGTAACTATTCGATATTTGTTTATCCACAAAATCAGGTTAATCTTTAAATTAAAAATAATTGTGACAAATCTTGAAGCATGTCTTTAATTCAAAAATAATTTTGAGTCGAAAATTTTAATTGAATTCAATAAAATTGAAACTTAAACCCTCATTGTATTTGCTATCTATTATTACATTTAGGCATGATTTTCTCCAAATTTTTTATTAAATCATATCTTTATCAAAGACCGAAAACCAAAATTAATCACTCGTATCAAATCTCACAGCAATTTGCTTATCGATTTCAAAGTCAGAATTTATTTCCTCTTGGTAGACTATTGAGGCTCGTTTCCTTGATTAAACAAATATTGAGAAGACTATCTAAACAGAAAAGTTCGTCATCATACTCATATAAAAACCAATCATTTAGCAAAAATTCAAATTTTAAATTAAAAAAACATTAAATATTCCAAAATTTAATTAGACTCAAGTTCTTTTTTAATTAAGAAATTTTGTTTGATCTCTTACATAAATGAGCTAGTTATTGTCTATTGGATATTTTTTCTTAATTAAACAAGTAAATATGTATTTAAGTGAAAATGAAATTTTTACTTGGCTATTCAAACTTGAAAAAATTTAAATTTTTATTCTAATGATTTTAGCGATGTTTTTGCTAATTTGGATCTTGAAGAGATGAATTATGTATTAGATACACTAGGTATTCACCTGTTCAATAATAGGTGTCATTTTATGTCTCATTATCAAATTGCCTTCTATTTGAAATAAAGACTAAAAGATATATTTTAAATTAAAATCAATAAAGTTTTTTGCGAATGGATCTTTAAATTAGATAGCAAAACCCACGATTCAAAACATTTTTTTAATAAAACAGAAAATATTTTAGTCAATTTTTAGATAAAAATTTTGTAATCCTTTCAAAAATTTAAAAACATAAGCTTTCATTAAATAGAAAAAAGTATATTTTAGATAAGAAAAGAACCAAATCTGAACCAAGTCAAGTGATTTTTTTTCGTTTTTTTCCAGTTACCAAATATGACTTTATGGACGCAACTTTGGTTATTAGTCAAAAAAAATATTCTCTTACGGCGAAGGCAACCGGTAAATTTTTTAGACTTATCTAATTTCTTATTTTGATCTAATTTTTCTTTTAGGTGACAATCGTTGTAGAATTTGTTTGGCCCATAATTATTCTTCTTATAGTTGCAGCCATTAAACAGACGAGTCCCCCTTCAATTAAAGGGCCATGTATATACTAGCCTAGAGTTTAATTATTGTTTAATAATAAAATTTATATCCAAGGTTATTACGAACCATTAGAGTTACCCAATGGAGATTTTTTATCTTTTATGAAAAGTTTTGTTTGTATGCTAGACCATAAGTGTCATGAAACTTCTCGTCTAAAAGAAGCTGTACCTGCCAACAATTCGTAATTTTCTTTAAAATTAAAAAAATATTCTTTAGAATTACGTTTTGTTTAGAATTGCTCCTTTATATGAAATAGTCGTGAGCAATGACAATAGCTATGAAAAAGTAGCATTATTACTAGAGAATCTTAAAAATGCTTTATATGATGTAGACGATTTAAGAAATGAGCCCATTGTCCTTAAAATTCAAAGTAAGCTTGATTAAAAATTAAAAGAATAAAATTTAAATTTTTATTTTATCTAAGATGGCTCAATATCGATTAATGATTTTTTAAATGACACAAGGGAATTCAAAAAAGTTCTGTTTAAGTATGGACTCAGTGATGAGATAAGCGAATCCTTCCTCAATTCAAAAATAAAAATAATTGAGGTAAAAAACTGCTATTTTAGAGTTTGAATTTTTTTTAAATCCAAAAATTATTTAAGATTTATAAATTCTTGAATTTTTCCAGTAGCATAAAAGAAAAAAATCTCTGCGATCCTTTAAAGGCAATGAGTTACATCAAGGCTAGCACTTATTTTTACCAGGATCCGATTTATTTGGACAAAGAGTCAGCTCAAACATTCAAAAATTTTAGCAAGGAGCAAAATTCCAACTATAACCTGGCGGATTTAATTTGTAAATTGCCTAAACGAAAACTGATAAGCGATGCAGATTTGTTGTCAAAACAAATTAATGTTTCATTTATTTCCAACTATGTAAATTTATTCTAATCAATTAAATTCCTGACTAACTTTTAAATAATTTCTTAGAGTGATTCGATAATCAATTTTTTCACCAGTTCAAAGTTTAATGAAACTATTTATTACTTGACAAGATATTTTACATCAGGCCAAACTTTTGGTCAAGATTTAAGCTTGTTTAGCAAATTTTCAGACTTTGATCAAATAAAGACCACTATTCAAAGTGGTCTGAAGCTTTTAGATTTCATTGAAAAGTACAACGAGCAGATTTTATTGTATGTTTAAATATCTAGCAAGAAATTTATCTTTGGTTTACTTTAAAACTTTTTAGTGCCAAAAAAATTACAGAAGATTTTGCACCAGTGTTTGACACCATCAATGAATTCAAACAATTAGAAATAATTTTGGATTTCACCATTTCAGTGAATAAACTGCTAAGCAAAATGAATAGATTATTCACTATTAGATCAATGTTTGGCACAGGTGTTATTGATTTCTACCAAATGAGACTTGATTCGAATGCATACATCTCGAGCTATGAACTTCAGAGGGCTAATATAAACTTTCAAAAAGTAATTTATAAAAGTGGATTTTTTTGTTGATTCTTAACTTGTTTAATAAAGTCAATTCAATTTATATTAAAACTACAAACAAATTCTTATGAAGCTGTTTGCTACAGTCCAAAAATTACATCATTGCTGGCAAGTGATTTTCCAAAAGACATTCAATCAAATCTAGAATACAATCTGGACAAATATTGTGCTGGGATGAATTACGCTCCTGTTAAACAGACTGCAGATACAATTGTATCCCAATTTGATTTTCTTAAAGTAAAATTTAATTGATTTAAATTATTTTTCTTATTTTTTTATTCTAATAAAAAGCTTTTTAATGATGTAAAATATCAGCTTCCTGACAATGAACTTGATGAGTTTTTAAAACTTTCGTCGAAAATAGCAACTTTGAATTTCAACCAAATAAGACCTGTTGATGCCGAAGGCTTAATGTACGCATTTAGCACCTTGAATGCTGCATTTGAGTTTGTCGAAGATTTTCTTCGAGACACTTCAAAGTTAAATCTTAAAAAGTAATCTCATTAAAAAAAATAAATATTTTCTACAATATTTTTTTTTCTCAAGCTTCTATTATCTAGCAAAGCGACTAATTCAGACATTTGCTCCAGACTTTCTAACAATTAGAGAATGGCTTTACATTGATACATTAATACCGATTCTGTTGCCAACAATTCAAACATCCACCATTGTTCAAGCATTACAAAATGGTCGATTGAATTCAGAAATTTACAATGTATCGAAACGGTCAGCTGAGTATGGATTAGATTTATCCTCTTTAATTGGTCACTTTATTAATGCTAACAGACCTGAACCGAGTCTAAAAGATTTTGGAGACTTAAATCCTCGTCAAGGAATACCTTCAGGTTGGAAAAAAAATTGATTTGACTAGAGTTACTTTACTTTTTTTGTTTCAGGCGCATCTGGTTCCAGTTCATTTTCAATACTGGAATTGATAAATTCACCAGGTTCAGCCGCTTCATTAGCTCCATTGCTTTCGTTTTTGCCAATTGAGAAATTATTTCCAGGATTAGATAAACAAGTTGTTATTGGAGTTTTGGCTAGTACACCACAAATTACCGACATAATCCAGACATTCATCAATTTCAAAATTCCGATTACATCAGTATTTTTTTATTAATAAATTTTTTTATTTTTTCCTAAAAATTATTTTAGACAACGAACCCGGAAACTGTTTTGTATGAATGGTCTGCATTTGTTGGTGAAATACGAGAGCAAACATTGAACATAATTCAAATATTGACAAATGTTAAACTTTTAAAGCCAGTTGATTCAAAAATTATACAATCGGTTCTTTCAGCAAATATAGAAACAATTGCCAACCCCGACGTAGTCGGAAAGTATACAAAGATTTTTGTAAATTATTATCAAGAAGATTCTATAAATTTCTATATCTTTTTTTTATTTTATTCAAATGAATTTTATAATTTCTCAAATTTTAGTCTATCAAAAAAGTTTTATAAACTTATTAAGGTATTGCATCTAATGAATATTAAAAAAAATTACTGTTAGTACTCTAAGATTTAAATGACATCATCAAGATAAATCGATTTATTATAAATTTAATATAATATAACTGAAAGCAAAGTCACTTGCCTAAGAAAAATAGTTAAAATTAAAAAATTCTACTTAATGATATAATCTATCAAATCTTGATAATTTTTCAAAAAACAATTATTTTAGAAAGTATAATTTTTAATTTTTTTAAATTAAATAAAATATTTGGTTAACTTTGGCTTTTACAAAATAGTCGTACAAAAATATAAGAAAACGACAGAAAATGTCAACCCAAGATAAATTTCTTAAATTATTCAAAATTTACTGTTGTTGTATCACACATTTGCTTTCGAAGGTTGGCCTTATGAAGGTTTTGGTAAATTGGTAAATATTAGACATCTAAAAGTATCTGACAGAGATTAAACTTAAAATTAGACAAGCAGTTGTTAAGTCAATGCGAGTAAAGAAAAGCGAAGAATTAAAATAGAAGATTTTCTACCTTTTTGTCTTACAAATTCCACTGATGGGCAAATTTTAGGTTTTCTAGTTGATTATCTGGTTAATTAAAAAATTAGAGGGGAAAAGTAATAAATCAGAAAATTATTTTTGTTTATTTTATTTTTTTTATTTGTATTTTATTAGACAAATTTTATTATTACTTTTTTACAATTTTAAATATACTAGTAATTTCAATAAGAGTACTGGAGGTCCACGATTGACGCTCCAACTCCCAAAATCGCCCTAGTTGCGGCTAGGTTCAAGTTTCAAAGCTGATCAAAGTCTCTTAAAATTGGTTAAATTCAATTTAAATTTAAAAATAAAACAAAATAAGTTTTAATGAGGATAATAACTATTTAAAAAAGTAAAAGTAAAAAACAACTCTTTAAACTAATTCTATCATAAAAGTGTTTTTTTTAAATTTAATCAAAACAGAAAATTTTCTACCACCAAAAATTTACATTCATAAATTTTTTAATTGATTTTCATTTTAATTTTTGTGATCTTAGCTTTTTTGATTAAAAAATTTAGATCTAGAAGATGAAAATGAAATTTAAAAAAAATGCATAGAAACTTTCAAGAGTCAGTTACAAATTTTTTAATGAAGCCTAATGTATATATATTTTTATAACTTTTTTATGCCTTAATTTAAAAAAAACAATTTTTTTGATTTTCAAATTTTAATAAATTTATTTAAGGAATTTTTCATCATTTTAAATAGATATTTTTCTTTTTATGTGTGCATTGCATTTATGTTTTTAAACCTTTTTAATTGTTTTAAATTCTCACCAAAAAAATTTAAAGGGTTCAAAAGGCTCATGGTCCCGTTCTGCCCATTTTATCTGGACGTAGATTAGATAAACATAAAAAGAGATTAAAAAGCATAAATAAAGTGAGTAGCCCATAAATGAAAAATATCTTATTAAAAAGAGAAAAAACACATGAAAAAAATTACCTTGTCTATGAATTACACATTAAGTTTTTTTTATTGATTTAATAAAAGCCAAAAATAAGTCAAATCACAAAAAACACATAATAATCTTTTTTAAAATTGAAAATTTGTAATACCAAATAATTATTCAAAATCATACAATAGTTCTTCTTTAAGTTTCCTAGATAGACTATTATTAATAAAAATAAATTATTTTTCATACAGAATAAATACAGAAAAATCTATGCGTTTTTATCTTATAAAACTAAATTTTCAGGAATTTACGTGTTTTTAAACTATTCAAGATCTATATAATCTTTATTATAAATAATTAATGTTTAATTATCTTTTTTGAAGTTTTATTTTAGTATCTAAATTTTAGTTAGTGTTTTCGATTTATAAAACTATTTGAAAAAAAAATTTTCTCGATTAATGTTTTTCAAGATCTTTCCTTAAACTTTGTTTTCTTTAAATGTTCTAATGAAATATCCTAATTTTAAAGGCTTGTATTGGCATGTCATGGCGTTAATGTATGGGGAGCTGTGCAGCCAGATCTAAAAGAAATGAGAAATTCGATTAGCTCAATTTCCTTGATAATGGACATAACCTTTTTGGCCGTGAATACAACTCTACAACTTGTACAAGATGATGGTGTTGTTTTTAAATGCACGAATGACCCTTTTATGGACTATTATAGTCTGACTAAAAAGCTAAATCTTTTGGACACCGCAGCAAAAGTATTCAAATTTTATTCAAAAAATGTAGACATATAAACAATATTTATCATAAGATTAAACAATTGATTCTAAATCAACAAACAGCAAATAGTCTTGGTCCCAATCCAAAGTTAAATTGCATGCAAATTGATTCCATTTACTCAAAATCATTACGACTTGAGCAAGAGTTGAAAAAAGATACTTCTGGTATAATCGTAAATAAATTAAATTGTTTTAAGACTTCCATTTTCTTGCCATATGAAACGTAATTGATGTTTTTTTTTATTTTTTTCAAATACAATCCATTAATTGATTAAATTTTTTTAGAATTTTGAAAAATTTCCAAGTCATATTTGACGTGGCATCGTCAAATACTGATACAATAACAATTTTGAGCACACAAATGAACAAAATAGCCGATTTGGCAAAAGTGTTAAATTGGGTTAGCGAATTTTTTCAAACTGATTCAAGTAGTAGTATCGGGTCATTTACTCTTTTGGTATGTTTAATTCACATCGAAGCAGTTTTTTCTTTAGAATAAAATTTTTAAAAATTTTAAATTAAGGAAAGCCCAGATCTTTTGTCAGATTTGATAAAAATATTTCCGACAATGCTCGAGGACTTGAACGCTATGGGCTCATCGTTAATTAACTTGCAAAAGCTGCAAGATGGTCTCGATTTAAACAGTCTACAAGGGTCAAACAATATGCTTAGTGTCCTAGACTCATTAAAGTTTTACGAAGATGACATTGAAGAAGCAAACAAAGCGTAAAAAATTAATTTTATTCAAATTAATTTATTTTTTGATTAAATTTTGTTATAGATTGACAACATTTTGGCGAAAATATTTTGATATCATTACTAAGAGCAGCTATTCATCGCTTTTATTCGATATTCAAAAGGGCATCGAATCATTGAGCAATTTGGTACAGTTCTTCAACAAAAATTTCAATGGAGGTTTTATAAGTTTATTAAAAAAAATAAACTTTTTAAATTTATTTTTTTAAGTGAAAGTAAATAAAGTATTTTCGGATTACAAAATTGTGGAAGATTATCTGCAAAATAATTACGGTCTGAGCAAAGGACAAACTCAGGCAATAGGTCAATCTTTTTTATACTACGATCCTCAGGTATGTTTTTGAACAAATAATTTATTTGTCTACATTTTTAAAATAATAGAAAATTTATGATGCTTATTTGAATGCAAATACTGTTTATTGTGATCCTAGTCGCTTGAAAGAATTTCTTTTAGTTAAGAATAAAAATTATGTAGTAATTCCAAATCCCAATAAAATACCAAAATTCTGGGAGTCTTCGTCTAAATTTTTGTGTACTGCTGACCGTAATTCACTGACCGAGGTCGGTTCAACTTTTGCCAAATATTTTACGCTTCCAGATAATGTGAGAGAAGTGAGTAATTTAGCCTAAAACGTTGTCACCATTTACATTTAAACCTAAGATATTTGAAAATGATGCTTCTATTTTACAAAAATTGACGAAAAATAGCTCCATTTTTGATAACCTTAATGTCACAACTTCTCAAGTTTTGAATTCAAATTCCATGGCTAAGCTTAATGATTTGTTTGACATTTTTTCCGAATTCAGCACTGGTTCTTCAGTGACAGGTAAAATTATCTAAAGCAAAATGGGTCAATTATTTGGACTAATTTTTATTTTAGATCTACCTGACCTGTTTGGCAAAGCGCTTTGTGGTCCAAAATTTAGTTTGCGTTTGGAAGATTTTGGCTATTCGATACGGCCTGTGACATATGAGGTGCCAGCCCAGGACACATTATCCGAAGAAAGCTTAAAAAATAGTCTAAATAGAATTTATAAAAGCAAGAGGAGATTAGAAAATGAACATCAATTTAAAAGTCTTTATTGCAAAAATCTCTACGATGAAATGAGAAGTGTTGGAGGCTACATTATTGGAAACCTAATAACTCCTTTAATATTTGGCAAAATATTGTATACTCCTAAAACCAATCTGACATATCAAATTATTCAAAAGGTAATTTAAAATTTTTTAAAGAAAATTAGATATGCAATTTTTGAACTCATATAAAATATAAGTTAATTTTAACTGAAAAAATTTTAAATTTAGAACAAAGACATTAAAATAAAATAAATTAAAAATACTTACAAAAAAAGAAATTAAAATAAGTAACAAATAATTAAATAAATTAAGAAGAAAGTTAAATTCTGAGATTTAAAAAAAAAATTTAAAATCTTTTTTACAATTATAAGCTGAAGTGCCTCAAACTACAAACCGTAGTATTAAAAATTTTTATTTGTAACATTTTTGAATTATGTCAAAGATAATTAAGATTCATTAAATTACTACTAACAAATTGAAGTTTATGAGAAAAAAATTTTTGAAGAGTTTTAAAGAGTTTTGCAGACCAAAAAAATTAATCATTAGAATTTTTTCAATAAATTTTTTTTCTGAAATAAAATTTTTACTAAAAATAATTTTTGAGCATGATCATTAGGTTTTGATCATGAACCTCAATTTTCTCACTAATAATTGTAGAGTTATTGACTATTTTAATTTTAAAATTAAGTCATTAAGATTGGGGGAGCTTGACGCAGGTCATTAGACTCGACATAAATGTTTTCAACAATGAGAATTTTTTTACAAATCATGCAATAAAATTTTTAAAAAAATGATTTGAAGATTTAATTTTTTCAGATTTCGGTGTTTTAGCTTTCGAAAAAAATATTTTTTAGATTAAATCTAATTTTTAATTGAAAAAATTCTGCTGCTGTTTATCATATTTAGCTTTAAATAATTTATCAATTTTATTTTTTTTGGAAAAAAAATTTGAAAAATATTTTTCAACTACAAAATTAAGTCAGATATAATGAAAAAAATTAAAAAAATTTTTTTTTTCTGATTTTTATTTATTTTGGTTTAAAATTAATTAATTTTTAAGTTTAATGAAACTTTTTTACAATTTGATCAATTGAATCGAGTACTAAAATCATTTGCAGATGGTTTAAATCAATTCGATGACTTAAAGAAGTTGACAGCAAATTTATCAGTAAAAAAAAATTTGAAAATTAAAAATAAATATGATTTTAATAAATTACCTAAAGATCTTACTTGACAATCCATTTTACCAAGATTTCATTCAGCTTTTTCTTCTCCAAGATTCGACTTTAACACTCAGTGACATAAAAATGTTCTTGGTTACTTTAGAAAATGTGACGTCGATGAATGACGACTGGACTTATACAAGCAGTTTGGTCAGTTCTTTAAAAGATGCATTTTCATGCTTTGAAATCGATCGTTTTGTCGCCTTTGATGATGAAGCAGAATTGGAAAAAGAAGCCCTTACATTTTTTAATAATGGAACTCTTTTAATGGGTCTCGTTTTTGAGAATACAAGGCCATCTGACAATGAAATACCGCCTAATTTTTCAGTTAAAATTCGAACAAATGCTGACAATGTACCAGAAACTTATATTTTAAGACCATGGCTATGGGTTCCCGGACCAGCAGACAATTTATATATGGATTTGAGATATATGAGAGGATTCATTCAAATTCAAAATTTGCTTGAGCGTTCTATTCTAAAGTTTATAATGGAAAAGAGACAAAAAAAATTAAACATGATTAGTAAAAAACTTCCTCTGGTTTATCTTAATCAGTTTCCTCATCCAAAATATAAAAAAGAAGAGTAAGAAACTTAATTAATTCTAAATAATTTAATTTATTATTTTTGTTCAAGCAATACTGCTTCTTATGTTAACTACTTTATCCTACCAATTATTATTACTTTAACATGGAGCGGTAATATCGGTCTAGCGATCCGAAATTTGGTAAGAGATAAAGAAAAATTTGTAGAAGAAGTAGGTGTTTATTAAATTTATTAAAAAATATTTATGAATATTTTTAATTACAGACTATGAGAGCCATGGGACTTCGGCCAGGAATCAATTGGTTAGCATGGTTTTCAACGACATACATAGCGTCAATGATTGTCTCTATATTTTTAACTTTTATCTTAAAATATGGTGGGATTTATCCAGCATCAAACTTTGCTTTGATTTATCTGGCATTAGTTTCTTTTTCATTTTCGGCAATTATGCTCAGTTTTTTTGTTGCTTCATTTTTCAACAAGACCAATCTGGCATCACTGATAGGAATATTGTCTTATTTCATATCATATCTTCCATTCATTCTAGTTATGTCGCTAAAATATGAGATAACATTTGGGGTGAAATTTCTGCTTTGCTTATTTGCAGCGACCGGTTTTGGATATTCATCTTTATATCTTTCTTGGTATGAACAACAAGGCAAAGGTCTTCAATTCGAAGATGTTTGGAAGAGTCCTATAACAAATGACTCGATGAATTACGGATATTCAATTATGATCTTGATATTGGACGGAATTGTGTATGGTTTGCTGGGCTGGTATGTGAAAAAAGTATTCCCTGGTCGATATGGCGCCTCTCAACCATGGTATTTTATAGTTTCACCAAAATATTGGTCTCGATCAATTTTATGCAAACTTTGTGTAGAAAAAAAAATTGACAATAGTGAAATTTTTAATAAGGATGGCTCAATAAAAAAAGACAATTCAAAATGTAAGCATTTTTTTAAAGTAATTTGAATAATTTTTATTTATTGAAGATAAATATATTGAAAATGAACCTACTAAAATACCAGTCGGAATATCTATCAAAAAATTAACCAGAAAATTTAAAGAAAAGGTTGTTGTTAATAATTTGTCTCTCAATTTCTTTGAAGGCCAAATAACATCCTTGTTAGGACACAACGGCGCTGGTAAAAGCACCACAATGTAGGATTTTTTTCTTTTTTAAGTAATTTAAAATTAATGCTTTTTAATAGAAATATATTAACGGGAATATATGTGCCAACAAGTGGCACAGCATTAATAAATGGCCATGATGTTAGACATGAATATGATTCGATTAGAAAAAATATTGGAATATGTCCCCAACATGATACACTATTTGAATTGTAAAAATGAACAAATAAATTAAAAAATTAAATTAATAAAAATTAAAAAAGTATGACTGTCAAAGAACACTTGGAATTTTACGGAATTTTGAAAGGAAATCTTGGAGGAAAGGAACTTAAAGTTGAAATAGAAGAGTAATTTAAAAAAAATCTTAAATAATTTATTTAAAAAAAAATAATTCTTTAAAGTATGATAGTTCGAATGGGCTTAACTAATTATACAAACGCATATGCATCGACTTTGTCAGGTGGCTTGCGTCGGAGGCTTGAGGTCGGCATCGCTTTTGTCTCTGGCTCAAAAACAGTCATTTTAGATGAACCTACTTCGGGTGTTGATCCATACAATCGAATGAAAATATGGGATATAATTTTGGAATTTCGTTCCGGGCGAACCATTGTTCTAACTACGCATTATCTCGAAGAAGCCGATGTTTTAAGTGATAGAATTGCCATAATTCATCAAGTATGAAAAAATTTAGCAAAAAATTAAATAAATAATAACAATTTTGCGCAGGGTAAACTTCAATGCTGTGGTTCGTCATTATTTTTGAAGAATAAATTCGGAAGTGGCTACATACTAACTGTTGATAAAACTTCTCTTACCCCATCATTGAACTCAAAAGGATCTTCTAAAAGTAAATAAAAATATATATTTTTTTTTTTAAACTTTTATTTAAGAACAAATGCTGATGGAATCAAAAGCTTTATCTACTGAGAGAATTTGTGAATTTATACAAAAACGGATTTCAGGCGCTGTGTTATCCCGTCAGTTAAACAACACTTTAAATTTTACACTTCCTTACTCTCAAAAATCAAACTTCAAACATTTTTTCAACTCTCTAGACAGGAATAAAAAAAGTTTAGAAATATCCAGCTATGGAATTTCGGATACTACTTTGGAAGAAATATTTCTGCTCTTGACTACTCGTGATGAAAATGGTGATTTAAATTCTTCATTGAGTAGTACTAATCGATTGACTGAAACCGTTAAAAATGGTTCAGATACCAAGCTGTCCACAACTATGGAGAGCGATTTGGACAGTGGTTTTGCAATTGAAATGGGAAGTTTAGATAACACTTTAGGTAGTTGAAGAAAATTTGACTTAGAACATAATTTTTAACTTCTTTTATTTAGATAAAACAGTGCCAAAAATTTTGAATCCAAATGCTACATTAAATTCTTCAATGGAAACAATATCTTATTTTACCAACATGAATGTTCCAACTCGATACACTAAAATAGATGGAAAAAAACTTTATTTGCAGCAATTTGCAACTTTGTTGTTAAAGCGCTTTCATCACTATAGACGAAATTTAAAAGTTTTTTTTACCAATATAATTCTACCATGTGTGTTTGTGGCAATTTCAATGGCTTTTACAACTATAAAGCCAACTCAAGTGTTTCAGCCTAAAATTTTGATATCTCCAGAAATATATAGACCTAACGATGTATTCTTTGCATTTGGTCCATCAAAAGATAGTTATCTTGACCAAATCTATAATGATTATAGACAATTATCCAAATCTGTATGTAGAAAAGAAGAGTCGAGATACTATTCGAATGAAATTTTACCAAGGCAATCAATAAATAGCTATTTATGTAATCTGGTGTCCAGTGATGTAAGTATTTCTTGAAAATCTCCTAAAATTTTTTAAATATTCATTCAGGTATCATAAATGAATTTTTCAAATATACAATAATAAAAAAATTTTTTTTGCAAATCTTAAGTGTATTCTTTGTATTCTTTCGCATTTTAGTTTTCTTTTGAATTGAAGATATTGAAGATATGAATTGGCTTATTGTCTGCTAGAATTAAAGAATACCTCTAATTAATCAGTTAAGTGATCCAGAATAATTAATTTAGTATTAATCTAATTTAACATTAGTTTTTGTATTTTTTAAAATTATTCCAAATTGAATTCAATAGCTACTTGAAATTTATTTTTTGTATACTCTGAAGCAGAGTTGGTCAAAAGTCAAACTTTAAAGTCAGAATCGTTAAAAGTCAAATTATTTTTGAAATTATTTTGGAGTCAAAATAAAAGTCTGACTTTAACTTGATTCCACTCAAGTCAACTTAATTATTTTCAGGCTATAACATTAGACCTCATCGTTCTATTTTAACACCAAATTACAGAAAATTAACAATGATAAAATGTAATTTAAAAACATTGAATTTCGAAGACTAAATTTATTTAAAACAAAAATTTAAAAAAAATAATTTTAGTTTTAGTCAAAGTCCAGACTTGACTTTGACTTTTGACCAACTCTGCTCTGAAGCAAGATAATGATGGTCAGGATTTAAAACTAAATTGCTTTTTAAATTTTAACTTTTAATTTTTGAATAGTGAAATTAAATCAAAAATTTAAAATATAAAATAAACAAAAAATATAAAAGATTTTTTCTTTATACTTTGATTTAAACTAGTCTCTAATCTAATCACTTGTGGTTAAAAATTACTATGTTATTTTTTCAATTTTTTAGTCGATGAAACAGCTAAGAAAAAATATGAAAATATAGAAACAGCTGATAAAATATCTCAACAGCTAAATGATGCAAAAGTTGTTGAAACTATTCTGTTTCCTGATTCTCCTGTTTTCTTACCTCACATGAATGAATTATATTATTAAATATTATTAAATACGTTGGCTTTCTCGTTTTATGTTAAGTCTATGAAAGTAAAAGCTAATTAAATAAGAATCTTAGAATTTTCTCTATGAATATTTATGACTTTTCCTGTATCAGGAAGCCAACGTTTTTTAGAAGTTAATTTTTCACGGAAACGTGGCCAAAAATTATGCTTTTTTCACAAAATGAAATGTTACAAAAATTTAAATTAAAATAATTTGATTTTTTTTCATAAATATTAAAAAAAAATCTCATTAAATTTTCAAAATCAATGTTCATTTTTTTTAGTAGTTGATTTTCATTTAAATCTACTCATTAAAGCGTCAATTTTTTTTAAACCAAAATTTAGCTATTTACAGTGGTGATTTGATAACAGTATTTAACGAAAAATTACGTAAAATATCGTTAATTAGCAAAATTTTACCACATTTTACGTAAAATCCCAATATTGAGAATTTGAGATAATTTTCAGGATTTTGAGATAATTTTGGTTAAATTTTTAAATTTAATTATTAAAATTAAAATTAAATTAAAAAAAAAAAAAGAGACATCTTTTCAAAAATTTTGAATTTTAAATTAGCCGTTTTGAAATTTACCAAATTTAACCAAAATTATCTCAAAATCCTGAAAATTTACGCAATTTTTCGTAAAATACCTCTTTCTCAATATTGGGATTTTACGTTAATTTACGCAAAATGTGGTAAAATTTTGCTAATTAACGATATTTTACGCAATTTTTCGTAAAATACTGTTATCAAATCACCACTGTAATTAAAGTGAATAGAATCGTTTTTAGAAAAATATTTTTTTTACTTATTTTGCAGGACATTTGTTTAAATGAACAGTTTTCAATTTACTTTAGATTATTAACATTTCCTGCTTTCCTCTCTATTGTAATTTAAAAAAATTATACAATTTTACTAAAAAAATCTGAGATTTGGGATATTTTAAAAGCTTTTAAAGTTAAAAAAATTCTAAATTTATTTACTTAATATTTTAGAACTGCTCATTAATATATGAACACCAATATGACAAACAGCTAGATAAGAAAATAATTCAAAATTCATTAAAATTGTCGCAAAAGTCATCAAACTGTTCGGTTGAACCATTTCTGGTCGAAACTTTCAACGAAAACATAAACATCAGGTAAATCTTAGATAAAATTTGAATAAAAAATCTATTCAAAATTTTCTTTTTTCCAGATTTGGTGGCATAACTTTTGGTGATGATTTCATTTTAGATTCTCTATACGAAAACAATTCTAAAATCATGATTTGGTTTCAAAATCAGGCGTTTCACTCCATGACTTCATTTTTGCATGAGTTCTACTCAATTTACGCCCAGTGCATTTTAAATTCGGACAATGGATCATGCAAATTATTCAATTCAGTCGAGGACAGAAAACCCCTCTACAGAATATACAACCATCCGCTCAATTTAAACGATATTCGAATATCATACGAGACAATAATTCAAAAGGTGGCTGACATAGGCATTTCTTTGACCATTCTATGCGCATATTCCTTCATACCAGCAGGCTTTATTGTCTACATTGTGAGAGAACGAATCACTCAGGAAAAACGACTTCAATTTGTGTGTGGTGTGAAGCCTTTTCTCTACTGGTTCAGCTCTTTTGTCTGGGACTTCAGCTACTATTTGATAATAATTGCTCTCACCCTGGCAATAATAGGCGGCTACAACTCTACGGCATATTCTTCAAATGCAAGAAACTTTGCCGCCTTAGTCCTACTGCTGATTCTTTTTGGCTGGTCATCTCTGCCAATGTCCTACTTGATGTCAAGGTTCTTTAGCGACACTGGCTCAGCTTACATGATCGGATTTTGCTTTACACTTTTCTCGGGAATAGCAACATGTGTAGCTGTTTTTCTGCTCAGTTTTCTCGCTGAGACAAACCAATCGATTGCAATAACATACAAAATTTTGGACAAAATGAGTCTTCTGTTTCCGTCTTTTAGTCTAGGAAGTGGCTTAATAGAGCTAACCAAAAATCAAATCCTGTCCGAAGCATACTCCATAATCGGCCAAAATAATGTGTACAAGGACCCGTTTTCTTTTGACATGTTGGGTGTCAAATTTTTGGCTCTATTTCTCACTGGAACTTTATTTTTTATTATAATAGCCATAATGGAGTCTGATGTTAATTTTTTTCCATTTTGTAAACCAGACATAGAAAGCTTTGCTCCATCAATTCACGAGGACATGGATGTTGGTCAAGAAAGAAAGCGTATTCAAAATGACGAGGCCAATTGTGATATTTTGCTGGCAAAAAATTTGACCAAAAAATATCGGAAAGCAACAGGTTCGCGGGTCTGTGCGGTAAACAATGTATGCTTTTCGATACCGCTGGGACACTGCTTTGGTCTGTTGGGAATAAATGGAGCGGGCAAAACAACCACTTTTAAGATGATTACTGGGGAAATAAAGCCAACATTTGGCACATGCATGTTCAATAATAAAACCATGAACCAATTTTTAAAAGACAACATAATTGGCTACTGTCCACAATTTGATGCAGTCGATGAATATTTGACAGGAAAAGAAGCCCTGTACATTTATTCCCGTCTAATTGGAATAAAACAAATTCAACAAGCGATCCATTCTGCCATCACAAGATTCAAACTACAGAGCTTTATAGATACACCTATAATAAAATACAGTGGAGGTATGAGGCGATCTTTATCGGTGGCAGTATCTATGCTAGGCGACCCCCAGGTTGTTCTGTTGGACGAGCCCACAAATGCCATGGATCCTGAAATGAGACGCCGAGTTTGGGACAATATTCTTAACTTGATAAAAGAAGACCGATCAGTACTTTTGACCTCCCACAGTATGGCAGAATGCGACGTCCTCTGCTCTAGACTGGCCATCATGGTAAGCGGTCAATTTGTGTGCTTGGGAACAACTCAGCATTTGAAGCACAGATTCGGTGGCGGATACACTCTGCAGATTAAAACCGACAAGGACTCCGAGCTGAACAATATCATGGAATTTGTGCAGTCTAAATTTTTGAATTGTATCCTAAAAGATAAACATGGTAATAAATTGGAGTACATAATACCTCATAAAGGAAATAGTTTGGGTAAAATATTCGGGGTAATGGAAAGCAACAAAGTGTTTTTAGGCGTAGGGGACTATTCTGTGTCTCAGACAACATTGGATCAAGTGTTTATCAACTTTGCCAAATCGACTAGTGATAGTGAAAGTGATTTGGAAGAAGAAGAAAATACCGAGGAGGACCTTAATGAGAGCTATTCGACATTTTATGACGAAAAGGACGGCAAGAATCAAGTAATAGAGATAAAAGCTAATTTGACAGAAGAAGTGCCGAGTTCGGAGAATAATGCGGTGGAAACAATGCTGAATGATACACCAAATTTTGAATCGATAAAGCAGCATTTCAATTCTTTGAAAAAATCCAGACATATTAGAAAAACAAGCAGTGCCAAGTCCCAAGATTTTAAGCAATCACAACAGACAAGAAAATCAATTAAGTCAGTTCGGTCTAAATCATCGACTAAACAAAGAAAATTAAGTAGATTTGATGACGACAATGGTGAAGAAGGTGGTTTTACGAACTTAGCTTATGAAGTAGAGTTTAAAAATAGTGATCAATATGAAATTCCAACAGACGATGCATCTCATGATATAAACAGCACTATTGAAGAAGAGGGTGAATTTTTCAGTAAATGTTGAGGGTGTACATTCAACTTATGAAGTTAAACTTTAAAATATTATTAATTTACTTATAAAATAAAATTAATTTTAGTTAAATATTTATTTTTCTAAAGAACTATAAAAGAGAGAGAGAGTAAAAAATCTAGATCTAAAATTGAATCATTTAAGATTTTAATAAGTTAAAATTGTCTTCTAACTGAACCAGCTCTTGGCGGTATTGAACTAGCGGCACGAGTTTCTCTCTAAATAAAAATCATTTAAAAAAGCTCAATGAATATGAATCTTGAAAATAGAAATTACTTGCGGAGAGCTAGTTCTTCCTACAGATACAGTGCTTCGATTCTTGGCTCTTTGCTTATTCAATTGATTTTCGGCCTGGTCAGCTCTTTCAGAAGCGTCTTCGAGCTCATGTTGAGTTTTACGGAACTTTGCAAGGTTGACAGCAGCTATTTCTTCGGCTTCTTCGACTTGTCTTTTGTAGACTTTCAATTTATTTTGCAACTTCTCTACCAAATCTTGTAATCTAGCCTGGTTCTTTCTGTCTTCCTCGGCTTGGAAGGCTAATTCCTTTAGTCTTCTGTCATTCTTTCTAACTTCTTTCAAAGTTTCTTGATGGTGTCTTTGTTCAATGTCCAATTCAGATTCCAATTCATGAATCTTAAGAGGATAAAATGTTTATTGAGTTAAAATTAAATTTAAATAGAAAAAAAAAAAACCTTTTGTTCAAGCTTTTGAATGATGCGTTTGCCTCCTTTAAGAGCATTAGCTTCAGCCTCATCCAATCGGACTTGAAGATCTTTCACTTGTTGCTCAAGTGCTTTTCTTAGTCTTTCGACGGATAAAACATGTTCCTTATGAAAATTTTTATAATTTTTATTTATTTAAAAAGCATAGTTAAGTGTACCTGCTCTTGTCTTAGCTCTTCAGCCAAACGAGAAGCATCTAGAGTTGCTTTTTTAACTCTCTCTTCAGAGTTCTTTAATTCAGAAATAGTCTCATCTAAATCAGCTTGAATTGCAGAAAAATCGTTTTCAAGTTTACGCTTCTGGGCTCCCAAATTAGCGTTTGATGCAGATAATTCGCTAATTCTATCAGCAGCTTCATGTAAGTCGTTTTCAGCGGCTTTTCTAGCTCTTTCAGCTTGTTCAAGAGTGGCTCTTATTTCTTCCAATTCTGAAACTAGCATATTTGCACGACGCTCAGCTTGAGCAGCAGCTTCACGAGCTTCATCTCTTTGCCTTTGCTCATCTTCAATTTGAGCTTGCATTTCACCAATGGTTTGCTGTAGTTTTTTGTTGAACTTTTGTAGATCAGCATTGGCTCTATTCGAATGATCCAAAGAAATCTCAAGTTCATTGATATCAGTTTCAAGTTTTTTCTTCTGTCTAATAGCTTCGGCTTTTCCTTTTGTTTCGGCTTCCAAACTAGCTTGCATCGATTCCAAAGCGCGTTGATGGTTGCGTCTTGTGTTTTCGAACTCTTCCTCTTTTTCATGCAGACGTCTGTCGATTTCTTGTCTCACTTGACTCAATTCCAATTGAGCTCTCAACACTTTGGCTTCTTCTTGTTCCAAAGCACCTTCAGCTTCTTCCAAAGCGGCTTGTAGTTCGTCTTTCTCGATTTCGAGTCTCTTTCTAGATTTTTCCAATTCATGAATTGATTTTCCACCTTCGCCTAGTTGGTCCATCAAGTCTTTGATTTCATCAGCCAGGTTTTTGTTCTCACGTCTTAGAGCTTCAATTGATTCATGGCTTTCTTCGTATTGAGTTTTGAATTTAAACAGTTCGGTTGAATACTGACGAGCTTCTTTTTGTGAAGCGTCTAATTCCAAAGTGATATCTTCACATTTTTGTTTCCATTCCTCAATTAATTTGTCAAATTGCTTTTGTTTTTTTTCCATGGCAGCAGCATTTGAGTTAGCTCGTTCGACATCGACCATCAAATCTTCAACTTCAGCTTGAAGTCTCTGCTTAGTCTTTTCGAGACTGTGACATTTAGCCAAAGCTTCTTCAACTTGTTCTTCGGCTTCGGTCAATTTAGCAGCTAGTTTCCTTTTTGCTTCTTCAAGTTCTTCAGCTCTTGCCAGACCTTCGATCTCGTATTTTGATCTCCATTGCTGCATTTCGCCAGTAACTTTAGCTAATTGCTTTTGTAATTCTGCTTTTGCTTCATGCTCCTCTTCAAATTGTTCCCTAGCTTGATCTAAATCAGAAGTGACATTTCTAAGTTGTTGTGCAAGACCATTTTTAGCTCTTGATTCTTCATCAGCACTTCTTTTTGCTTCCTCAATCATTCCTTGAAGTGATTGCTTTAATTTAGTGAAGCTACTGACTTGCGATTCCAAATCTTCAACTTGTTGTAATATATTAGCATTTTCAGATTGAAGCTTTAATTTTTGAGAATTAACATCATTTAAATTTCGACCGGACTCATCAAGTTTAATGCTTAACTCTTGTATTTGGATTTCAAGTTGTTTAACCAATTTTTCTACATTTGATTTTGCCTTTAATGCTTGCTCAGTTTGTAATTTCGCTTCATCTACTTCAGACTTAACTAATTGTTTCTCTTTTTCTAGTCTAAAAATGTTTTAATGTTTTAAATTAAAAAAATTAAAAACAAAATAACTAAGTCTAACTTGTTTCTAGCTTTTTGCAGTTGATCGATTTGTTCACCCATTTCGTTTACTGCATCTTGATGCTTCTTTCTTAACTGGGCGGTAGTTGCTTCGTGCTGTAGATTAGCTTCCTCTAAATCACGTCTCAACTTGGCCAGTTCAGCCTCTCGTTTTTTGTTCAAATCAAGCTGAGCAGTTGTAGCACCACCAGCCTCTTCAAGCCTTTCATTTAATTCATCCAATTCACGAGACAAGTCAGCTCGTTGTTTTTCAGCTTTATTTTTGGATTGCTTTTCAGCTTCAATTTCTTCATCGGCTTCTTCCAGACGTTTTTGTAGTTCCTTTAATTTCTTTTGTAGGTTTGAAACTTGACCATGTTCATCTTCAACTTTGGCGCCCAAGTTATTCAATTCAGCATCTTTGCGTTTCAAATTATCCTCTAGATCTTTTTTGAGTCTCTCGACTTCTTCAATTTGAGCCTGAGAATTCTTCAAATCAGTTTCAAGTTTTCGTTTAGCCTTATCTAAATCAGCACGGCCTTTCTTTTCCCTTTCCAAATTATCCTCAGCTTCATCCAAGGTTTGTTCGAGTTTTGTTTTGACTTTATTCAGGTGATTCACCTTGTCTTCTTCTTGTTGCAACTGCTCAACTGTTTTGGCATTTGTTTCTTCCAAGCGCTTCTTTTCACGAGTCAATTTGGCAATTGTCTCATCTTGATGAGCCATTTCATCTTGCAGTTTATGAATTTGGTTATCCTTTGACTTGTTATCACCATCGGATTTATTTAATTTGCTGTGTAAATCGTCAATGTCTTTTTTCAAATCATTTAAATCCTGTTCTAGCTTCTTCTTTTTAGAGTTCAAATCAGAAGCAGATGATTCTTGTTCACCTAATTTTTCTTCCATCTCTTTCAATTGACCTTCCAAATCAGCCTTTTGCAAGACCAACTTTTGTATTCTTTCTTCTGCATTGCCGCTGTTATCTCTTTCGGACTGCAACTGTGTATACAATTCATTCTTTTCTTTGAGAAGTTTCAAGTTTGTCTCTTCTAGTTCTTTTCTTAGCTTCTCTTCTTTTTCTAGAGTTTCTTTCATCTTGTTAAATTCTTCTTCTTTGGCTTTTAGCTCTTCTTCCTGTCTGGCAACCGACAACAATGGCTTGACTTTGGTGTACAATTTCCACCATGGCCAATTTCTCAAAGACAAATAGGCTTTTATGTTTCGCTGCAATACACTCAATGCTAAACGCTGATCTAGCATAACTTTGTAAGCTCTCTTCATTATATACATTCGGATATGAGATTGCAGCATACAAATTATTTTTGAAATGGCACTATCTCTCAGCTCTTCAAGTTGACCTAATACTCCAGCTCTGAAGAAAACTTTGGTGTGGCCAAGTCTATATAACTCTTCACTAAGAGCAATATCCTTTAAAATCGAACCCGTTGCTTTGGTTGCATCAACAAAGCCTTTCGGTACAGCGTTTGGGGCCAATATGCTATAACGCTGTTTGAATTCAGCATACATCATTCTGTTTGGAAAACCTTTTCGGCAAATACGGATGCCTTCCAATACACCATTACATTTTAATTGATGCATAACCAAATGGGGATCCAATATTCCACCAGTTTTGATTTCATTGGGGATAATACAACGAACAAAATGGGGTTGTGTTTGTTTCAAATTATTCATCAACTTGTTCAATTGTTCTCTGTGACCAGCTGAGATAGACTGCATGCTACCACCTTTTTTGGCTTTGCCTTTCTCTTCTTCTTGGCCCATCTCGTGATACAATTTAGCCAAAACAGAATTAGTTTTGCTAGTTTTGAACAATGTGGCAACAGTTGTGTTGATGGGATCCTTGTTCTTTTCTAACCAGCCAGTCACATTGTAGGAAACAGTGCCAGCATAGTGATGCAAGTCAAAGTGTGCTTCGGCTTTTCCTTTGGATGGTCTTGGCTTTCCAAAGTTAGGATGCTTACCTAAATGTTGATTGTAAAGTTTTTCTTGAAAGGTTTTGTCGCTAGCTTTTGGTACAATACATTCCTCTTCAAGAATTGATAAAATACCCATAGGTTTTTCAATCAAATCAATGCAAGCTTGTAAATCCAAACCAAAATTTATCATTTCCCATTGAATTCCTTCTTTTTTGTATTCTTCCTGTTCCAATACAAACATATGATGGTTGAAAAACTGCTGTAGTCTTTCATTAGTGTAATTGATGCACAATTGTTCAAAGCCATTGAAATCAAAGATTTCAAAACCAGCAATATCCAAAACACCAATAAAGTATTGTCTTTTTGTTTTGACATCCAAAGTCTCATTGACTCTGTCAACTAGCCATTGGAAAAAACGTGAATAGATGGACTTTGACAAAGCGCCAATTGAATTGCACACTTGATCTTTGTTCTGGCCTTTGTTTACATATTCATTGCCAACTTTGATTCTTGGTTTCAACAAGCCCTTGATCAAGTCAGCCGATTCTACGCCCAATAAATGCGCAACTTTTTCACACTCTTCGGTTCCATCAGTTTCGGCCTGTTCCTCTCTTGGTCTTTGTTTCCATTTTGAGTTACCCCAATGCATGATAGCTCCAGTTGCCTTGAACAAATCCAACTTTTCCTGTTGACTAAAATTCAAGATATCGAAGGCCTCATCAGTCAGTCTCATTTCTTCGGCATCATCTACATTATCGATAGTCAACATACCTTGTGCAATAAAGAAATATTTTGAGGCATCTGATTCAACCAACAATTCCTCTTAAAATGAAAAAAAAAAAAAAAAAAGGTAAAATAATTTTTATTTTATTTATTTAATAAGCAATAAATTACTGTGATAATCCGGAAAAGCATCGGACAATAGCTGATAGAAAATGTGATAGTTTCTCTCAGCTGGCTGTTGAAAAGTAACTCTTGACTTTTCAAGCAAATAAGATTCAATATCGGCACCAGCAATTTTACCAGTAGGACCAAAGTGAATACGAATAAATTTACCCTTTTAATTGTTTGTTATAATTAAAAGAATGCTATTTTTTGTCATTAGAGAACTTACAAAACGAGAAGAGTTGTTGTTTCGAGTTGTTTTGGCATTACCGTAAGCCTCTAATACTGGATTGGCAGAGACGATTTGGTCTTCCAAATTTGCTACTTTTTTCTAAATAAATCTTAAATTTTGTCTTAACAAAAATTGATAAATTACTCCTTCTTCTTTTTTTGCTGCAGAACCACTAGCTGCAACAAATGCGAAGTACTGAATAACCTTCTTGGTGTTTTCAGTTTTACCAGCACCAGATTCACCACTTTTTTCAATTTACATAATTAAATTTAAAAAAAAAATCTAGAACCAAAAAATTACGTGATCAACATAGATTGGTTTTCTCTGTCTCTCAACATGTTAGCGTAAGCATTGTCAGCAATCGAGTACAAATGTGGTGGTACTTCATTTCTTTTTTTACCTCGATATAAGTCTACCATTTTCATGGTATAAACCGGCAATCTTTTGTACGGATTGATAGCTACACAGAAAAGGCCAGAATAAGTCTTTAATCAGAATCATTAATTCTTCAATAAAAAAAATAAAAGCTTTTTTACATAGATTAGCCAGCTTTTGTATCTCTCACGTAAATTGTGCAATACAGAGGCGTCATTCAGATAGGTCAGATCAGCCATATCGTCACACTTGTCGTACTTTGGTGGATTCATTTGTTGTAAATCATCTCTTTTAACAGTCACCGACTCACCCTTGCTTGTCTTGACAGTTGCTTGATCGCCCTTTTCACTTTGCAGTTCACAAGCCAAAAATCCCTCGTTTTTGTCCGGTAGCCAAAAATTCTTTTTGCCATCGAATGGTCTTGCCTGGGCCTTTATCTTTTCCTCAGATGACACAAGTAAATACTTGAGAGATTCCACAATCTCTGGGTCATTTAGATTCGCAAGCATGTTCCTCTCTTTTGTTTGCAGAAAATTTTGTTTTATTGCTTTTAAAAACTTTTTTGTATGAAAACTTTTTTAAGTAATGGTATTTATAAGTAAATTTTAGAGATAATTGAGCTAAGATTTTATGGTTTTGTTCAAAAAACAACATAAAGCAGCATTCAACTACAAAGAAAAAATTGATTAATTATTGATAGGAAGAGCTATCGTTTGCTTATGAGCTTTTTTGCTCATACTCAACTTATAGATTAGCAATTAAGGTGATTTAACGAATTGGTAGTTTATTATCTCAGTTTGGTTTTGCTATTAGTGAAGCTCGTTTTCAACCGGGTTTAATTGAAATAACTCAAGCATTTGTCATAAATCATTTCTGTAAGAGAATATCTGGTTCTTGTTTATCAGCTTAAGATATTCGATCTTTACGGGAGTAATTAAATAATTTATATTCCATTTACCCATTAAAGATTGCTGGCAATTGATTTCAAGCAATACTTTATCGAAATATATTAATTTCAAGCAGAGATTCAAAAATTTATGTTTACTTTGAAAATAAATAGTTCATTCGATAAAGCTCTCATTGATACTTTATTAAATTTTATTTTTGGCCTTTTATGGAAGCCAATTGCTCTTACATTTTGTTTAATGGCTTCCACATTTTTGAATTTCATCAAAAGCCTTGCGTAAAGCAGTTGAGAGTCATTAATTTTCATAAATAATTGCACTAATCTAAAGCAGTCTTTAAAAAAATATTTAATCATTACTTAACAAAATTTAAAGCTTTTTGGCATTCAAAATAGTGAATATTTTATTGAGGAAATGGATGCTCTTTTTGATTACATCTAATGGCCAAGGTATACTCAAATACAAATTATTTAAATTTCTTGTTAATTTTTTTTCAATTTTTAGCAACTAATTTAAAGGAAATTCAAGAGTAGAATTTGTTCCAAGCTAGGTAGAAGTATTCAGAACATCACATTTTTTAGTGCAAAGAAAAAAGTTCTCGTCCTTTTTTTCTTCATAAAATAAGAAAAAAGCAGTGACAGTAAAATTAATTATTTTATTTCCTTAAGTCAAATAAAAACACAAAATAGAAATCTTAACAAAAAATGCAAATTGGAATAGACGGAAAATTATGAATGATGCCCATTGCTATCATTGACATTTATTTAAGCTCTTTTTTTAATTATATAAAAAATCAAAAATTACTCTGTCTTTCATCAAAATAAAAATTGACATTTACATTCAATTTGACCCATTATACCTGATTTTAATTTAAAAAAAATAAATAATTTTTTAAATATAATTGAAAAATTAAAAATTAAATTGTAAAGGGTAAAATGAGAGAAGCTAATTAATGAAATAAAATATAATAAATTTTTTTAATTGATAATGATAAGTTTAAAATAATAAATTCAAGGGATTTTTAAAAAAACCTAAGTTTTTATTTAATTCTAAAAGATGAAAATTGCTAAGGTAAAAAAAAGAATTTTGATTTAACATATCAATCTTTTTGATTCATTATTATTAAGCACAAAAAAAATTGAGAAATTAAAATTCACAATTTCTAATTTCAAATAAATTCTTATTTTAAAGTAAAATTTAGTCATTTTTTTCAGTTTAAATTAATTTCTATATGTTATTATTATTATTTGGATAGTAAATAAGCGAATAAAAATATTTCTATAATATTTCTATATTTATAAATTAAGTGTCACAGTAAAACACTTAATTTATAAATGGCTAGTCGCTTAAAAACAATGTCTACAAAGTACCAAAACTGAACAAAATTTAAATCATAATTTAATTTTCAAAAAAATCTGTTTAATGAATAAAATAATGAAAAATTTCGGGCTGATAAATTAACTTCTGTTCACCAAAATTCCCTATTTTTTTTTGGTAAATTATGTAAAATATAGTCATCATTTTCTTTAAGTTTATTTTGATAATTAATGAGTCTGTTTCTGTATTACAATCGAAAAAATCAAGAAAATTTGTGATAACTTTTCTATTTTAGTTTTTTTATTTACAAAAATAAGTTGTGAATTAATCTCATGATCCAGTCTTATCATTTTGAACTAGGTAAAAAGTTTAACAAGGGTTCGTATTTTTGACCTGCCTCAAAAATTTTAGCCTTAATATTTCTTAATTATATTTTATTTAGAGAATTCAGCCTTTTCACATGGTTGATGTTCTGTTTTGAATACTTCATAAAGCTAAATTAAGTTAATATAGAATTTGAAGCTAGTAATTCTAGGAAAAAGAAACAAAAATAAATTGATGATATTTTTAAATTGCGAATTTGGTTTAAAAAATATTTGAAAGTGAATTGGTCAACCAAATAACGTCCTAAAATTTAAAAATTAAAAGCATAAATTTGGGGATTTATAAATTAAATATTTTGGCTTTTATTTTGTTTAAATACTCTTTTCCTAAGTCAAGTATCTTTAATTAGGATAAAAAAGCATTCAATACCTTAAATTAGTTTATTCCTATTAACAACATTTTTGTAATAGGATACTCAAATGAGTTGTTAAAATAATTAGTTGGTAGAAAATCTGTTTTCAATATGATAGATTAACAATCTGATATTGATTTAGTCTAATATTTTCTGATGGGTAAATAGAAATCAATTATTCGAAAAAGCTTTAAATTGGTTTAAGCTTCTTTTTCTAATATTTCCTATGAAATAGCATTTAAAAGACCATATTTGGTTTGTGAATTTCGCTTCAATTATCAGAATATAAAACATCAAACTATTTAAGGTAACTTATATATCTTTACCCAATTACTTGCAAATTTAATGTACCAATAATTTGCTCTAAACAAATAAGCGATCATATTTTAGATTATTTTTGCTGTTTTAGGAAATATTTCTTTACAATCAAATAAAAATAAAATGTAAATGGTGCATCTTTTCGTCTTTTAATGAAAATTTTCATACAATTTTGAAAAAGTATGAAAAAGTATGATGTTTCAAATATAATTAAAAAAAAAATAAGTATTAGTTACTTTTCCAATCTTGCTACATAGAAATTAAAAATATATTAAAGCAAAAATAGGATATTTAATTTTTATTTTTTAAAAAAAATATCAAACAAATATTTTTAAATTTTAACTTTATTTTTATACAAATAAGAAAATAACTTTCTTTTAAAAATAAAAAATATTTAAGAAATTAAGATTTTTTTTACTTAAAAATATTAGACAGTCTTTAAAAAAATAGGCCTCTAAATTTTTTAAAAAGGTATGATTAGAATATTATTTTTAGAATGGCTTTTATAATGCGGAAAATAAGTTTCATTTTTGGACTTAAATATTTTTTGCTAAATAAACCATGAAAAGTTTCAAGATAATAAAAGTCTTTATCTAAAAATTAAAAAGGTCCAAACAATATTTAAATAAAATGTGTGGAAATATGTTTTAAACGGTATGTTTTAAAAACAACATCCATCAAAAAAGCAAAAAAAAACGATGGGAGTTTTTTACATGAAAAAGAATGTTTAATAAAAATCATATGGCATGTGAAATGAATGTATCAAAAATAGATTATGCCTTTTATGATAAATTTAGTGCTTGACATTAGGTTTTGTTTTTTACCTCTTTGATAAGTGATATTTTCAAAGGATAACATCAGAAATACTAAATTAAATGATAGCATAAAGAAGATAATGATAAAATTAAATTAAAATAAATCAGAAATTTCCTTTTAAAAATTTGTAATATGTAAGACATTAAAATTTTATTGTTTTTTTTTAAAATAATTATTTTAATCTATTAAGGAAATAACTAAATAATATTAAGGAAATAACTAAAGAATGTTAATCTTTTAAAATAAATTTATTTTCTTATAAGTTTAAAAAAAACAATTATAATTTAAAGATTTTTGTCTAAATAAAAAAACTTAATATCCTATGTTTAATCATTTTAATTTCAATGTAATAAGATTGGAAAAGTAAATCCCAATTATTTTTTTTTAAATAAATTTGAAACATAACACTTTTTTCAATTTTTTTCAAAGTTGTATGAAAATTTTCATTAAAAGACGTAAAGATACACCAAATCTATTTATTAATATGTTTTTTCAAAATTGTTTGAAAAATTAAGAAAGCATTTTAGTTCTTTTTTTTAAATATTAATAATTGAAATAATTATTTTTAATGTAATCTAATTAATTTTTTAGATTAATTACTGAAAAGAATTTAAATAAAAAATTTTTCCAATTTTTTTCAATGGCTAATATTGAATCATTTTCAAGATGGAATAAACTAAAAAAGTAAATAATAATTTTAAATTAAGAATTTGAATGCGTTTAGTTTTAAAATTTCAAATAAAACATTTTCAATCACAAGATCCTTGTATCTAAATTTTAGTTAAATTTAATATAATAGTCTAATTAGTAACTTGATAATATAAATATTTATGCGTACATAGTTTTTTTAAATTAAATCATTAGCTAAACATTTACAATTAGAGATGGTTAATGTTTTTTCTTTTGCCGTACCAATGACGTCTAAATAAAGGATATTAATCGCAAAGAATAAAAATGTACATTTTTAAATGAGAGAGGTTAGGATTTTAATGATGACAAAGATCTTAAAGCAAAATGCAAAATTTAAGAAAAAAATTACACTTAATTTTATTTTATTTTTAATTTATAAATCCAATAACATAAGCTTTTTAAAAATAAAATACATTAAAAAATACTTTAATTTAAATAAGATTTATTTGGAATTTTATTCGAATGCTTTGTGTGACAGTCGTACAAGCTGATGATTAAAGGTTCAAAATCCGCAGTTAGAAAAAAAATCATTAGAATAATGTTTAGACCCCTTTAATCATAAAATAGGGTAACGAGTATCTACTAGGTGATAATAGATGTGTAGATTATCAACTGGATGAATTAATCTCTGTGTCTGAATGGAGTCTTTGCTCAAAAAGGTACTGGAAAAGAAGATGAGCGCCTTTCCATTTTTCGATAGGATATATTTAGACAATTAAAAACCGTTAATTCTATGGAGAAAGATATTTTTGTATTTAATTGCTTAAAACCAGGGCTGTGTTCCCTTCGTACTTCCCCAGCTTTTAAGTAAATTTTCAAAAAATTTAATTCAATAATTAATTTGTTTTAATTTCCTAATTTATACCTTTCTTAAATTACCAGAACCGTTTATAAATCGTTTATTTAATCTTTTTTTTCTAAAATTTGTATTTCATGTTTGATCAAAATTTATAGAACATGAATTTATTTATTTTTTTTAATGAATCCAGAGCAGACATTAGTCTTTTATGCGAAGATGCTGGACACACTCATTTATTTAAAAGAAAAAAAAATTTAATTTTAATTTAAATTTGATTTCAAAAGTTAAATAAAACACTTATAATTTAATTATAAGATTTAAAATTAAGATAAAAAATCAATTAAAATCAAAAGCTCCTTCAGCATAAAAATATAAAATCAAAATAAAATAAAATAAAAAATATAGAAGAAAATTAAAAATAAGTATATTCAAATACGGGGCGAATGTTTAAACCTCTTTCATCATAAAAATAGAGGGACCAGTTTCGGCTGGGTAATAATTGCAGTGTAGATGATCAACTCGATGCAGTAGCCTCTGTGTCAGATCGGAGCCGTTGCTCAAAAGGGTACTTGAAAAGGAAATGAGCGCCTCCCCATTATCCTCTAGGATAAAATAGGGATAATTATAATTATTATTATTATTAATAAAAATTACGGCATCTTGAAGTTGATGATAAATTCAAAATATCATCAATTTCAAAAAATCTATCCTTGGATATTAATATCAATCTTTTATTTAATTTAAACAAATTTAATGTAATACACTTTTTATTTTATGAAGATTTAAAAATAAAAAAATTTTAAAAAACCTTTTCTCAATCCATTGATAAAATTGATTTTTAATTTTGTTAACTGATTTTTGTAAAGTTTATTTTCATTTTATTTCTTATATATCTTTGAATTAATTAAAGGTTAATTTTAACAATTTTAATGTAACATGGGTTACATGTTATGTAGATTTGAACTTGAATAGACTCAAGTCACAGTCTGACTCTGACTTTTAGCCATAAATATATAGTCACACGAGTGCATCTCTTCTTTATACCAACCGTGGTTCAAAAACAGCTGTTAAAATAATGATCTCAATATCAGAGATTACCTGAGCATAAACAATTGTAGAAATTCTAGGGGGGGTGGGCTTGGTTGCAATATTGATAAAAATAATGTTGAGTTTAGTGAATTGGTAGAACTCGATTCACTGCGTTTAGAGTCCTACCTTTACACTCTGTCCTAGACCTCTACATACTTAGTAGTAATTTAGGCTCCCATTTTAACTTTTTTCGGGCGATAGACAATGATATGCTTAGCGATCATTTTCCTATTGAGTTTGAACTTGGCTTTGAGCCACTAAAGAAAGAAAGCTGACTTGGAAAAATTCAAGCGAAGTATGTACTCATGTGTTTTTGACTTGCTGTCAGGTAATATAATTCACATTAACAGTCTAATTTTCGCTCAAATAAAAGACGCAGCTAACTCTGCAATTCCTAAATTTCAATTATAAAAATCAAAAAAATAATTCCGGCCTTTGACGTCGAGCTAATTTCCTAACGCAAAGTGTCTCTTGGGTCTAATCGAAACTCTTTCAGTCCTTATTAGAAAAAAGTTAATTCGTTTAAAAAAATCCCTCCAGCAATGTTATCCTCTACTCAAAAGAGTTTAAAACAGATCTCGAAAAAGGTACGCAAATATGGCAACATTGGTAACATTATGAATAACTATCTATAAAAATTGTAGCTGTGGCTGCAAAAATGGAGGCTAAAGAAATCTCCAGAAAAATGGAGCTATATTTTTTACGGTGGGAATTCTTCAAAAAACAATAAGTTTAAATCTTTTTGGGAAGCAAATACCCTACACTGCCTCCTCAGTCTTCCTTGGAATAAAATTTGATCAAAGTCTTTGTTTTTCATCCAGGTTGAATTCATTCGTTCTAGATGTCATGATCGCGTAAATTTAATTAACATTTGTCGCACAGATCTTGGAAGTTAAGTAAAAAAAGCTTCATTGAAGTCTTTAACGCACTTGAAGGTTCCATTCTAGGCTATATTTTTTTCACTCTATTTCGTGTCTCCCTGACAAGCATTCAAAAATGCAAGTAATTCAAAATACATGTTTTAAGCCAACTTATCACTTATCATATGACACACCTTCTATTCAACTTTCTGACATTCTCGAGGACCAAAAGTGCTTAAGAATTGTTTAAAAAAATAAAATAATGGTTCTGCCCGTCGACATGCAATCTAGAACATTTATTCAAAATATTAAATTAGACGTCAAATGAAAAACAAATTATTCGATCATTCGGAGTATAATAATAGTAATAATAATAATAATAATAATTTAAGTTACAGCAGGAGAACTGCGGAGCAAGGCTAGACATAAACTCGCTATGATAGCTATCTGTTTTTTTCATACCTTAATAATAAAGTTATCTTGTAGTTTTACAAAAAAAAGGTCTTTCTCGGTCGGTTCTCTTTTTGTCAGAAAGTTGTCTCGTTGATTTGTATCGGTGAGCTGCTTAGTTATCCTGTGCTGATGACCTCGAATGCAATCGGCTGGACTTTCGCTTCTCAGTGAGTTGCTTTTCAAAGTTTGAGTATGCCAAACTACCGAGCTAAAATCATTTGTAATCTTTAAAAGCTTTATAAGGTCGATTCTTTATCGTCTCACTTTTAAGATGATAAGTTCTAACTTGGCAAGTCTTTGTTCGAATTCAAGATGTGTGAGATCATAAACTAATTTTGTGGCTCACCGTTGTATCTTTTCTAGTATAGTTATATCTTTTTTTGTATAAAGGTTCTAAGCAGCTTTTAGTCTTTTGGTCTTTTATAAATGAGTTCTTGAGAATTGGCTCCATCAGCATGGCAAAGGCTTGTGCGCAGCTTTGGAGTACATACGAACGTACTTCAACGCTGTCTTTGCATCTTGACTCGAAACTTGGCAATTTTGCATTGTTAACGATGCTAAAAGCTTCTTGGAATTGTACGTTTAAAAAATTAGCTTTTGTTATTTAAAATTTATCTTTGATGATTTAAATGTTGAGAAGAACTTGGCAACTCCCAGATCATACACCTCAATCAGTTTTGCGTATTTTCCGTCTAAGTCAAATGTTGCTTTCGAGTCTTGACTTTCTGTTAGATCCTTACTTAGTCCTTCATAATTATCTTTTTCGAAAAATAATCGATTATCATATTTAACAGGCAACTTGCTGTCTCAGATGTATTCTCAAGCAAAAACCGAGTGAACCTTGTTCTTATTCGACTTGGATGAGACCCAATATTCATAATGTGTATTCATTTCGGATCTTCAGTTAAATAAAGGTCGAAAACGTTATTTCCAAATGTCAGTTTAAAAACATGTTAGTTCTCAAAAATGCGAGTAGTTCCTACCTATTCTTTTGCTTTTGTCTTCTCTAGTCCAAGTTCATTTTTCCATTTTATTAACGGGTAGTTGAAGTCTTCGGCAATCTGAAGACCTGAATAATATTTCTTGTTTACTGTTGATCAAGCACGGATAATCGCCTCGTTAACTTAATTGTTTAATTTAAAGCCTGTGCACGGTGGTCGGTAAATACAGCCTGCTAATATGGATTCACTCCCAATACATAAACTACATCATATTTGTTCAATGTTTTTGTCAAGGCCGAAATCGTTTATCTAGATGAAATCGACATCATTACGATCTATAATCGCAGCGCCACCACCAATAAGGACTCCATTGTATTTGTTAAATAGAGAATAGTTATCTAAGCAATTAATCGACCTCGAGTTAAACCAAGTATACTTTAACAGAACTAAATGCGAAAAACTATTTGTCTGAATAAGCTAGTAGAACGCATCCCATTTGTCAACGAAAGAAGTCGCAATAATGTAAAAACATGATAAAGACGACTTTATTTGTTTTGATATTAGTATTGATTTTGATTGACTCTGAAATATTTATACTAGATGAAAGTTTGCCTTGTAAATTGCCGCTGATCAGGCTTGGAGCACTAAAACATTATTTTTCTGGTTGACCTGTTGTTCTTTTGAATTCTACTCGAAATGAGGCCCAAGAAGAACTCGGTACCTGCAGTTGTCATGGAATAAACAATCCCGTAATCAAGCCTCCTTCACCATAAGGCAACTTCTCGTTTCTGTCGGAACACTCTTTTCTCCCTGATGGCTCGGTCGACTCCCATTCCATTCAGTATTAAGTCTCGGTTGATAAACACGCCCTTGTAGATATCGTTGTCTTTTAACTTTTTGCATGTTAGTATCTGACTTAGATGTTTTTTTTGTCAATATCAAATGTGGTTAAGAAATCGATTTTTTTTTAAAAAAAATTTTTCTTTTTATAAGATTTTTAAAACTTTAAAAACATTTAATAAATAAATTTCAATTTAATTTAATAAAAAAAAATCTTTTCTTCTTCCTTTTTGTAAATTTAAAGTTTTCGAATTGTTCATCAAATAAAATTTTTGGATTTTTTTGAGCAAAAAAATCGCTTTATCGTTTAATTTTGTATTAAGTCTTTCAACATTTTCTTATTTAGGCACAAATTTTTATGCCACACGTAATATTAAAGTTTTTTGTTCAGTCGTCTAAAACGTGTTTCTTCTAATATTCTCGTAAAAGGTGCTCTAGTGCCACTATTTTTAATTTTTAATTGTCTCATGCTATTTTTAACTTCATTTTTGGCACTTTTAAAAATTGCCTTACTTTTTCATGATACTCATGATTTTTAGGTTAACGGGTATCACGATCAAAAAGCTTTACATTTCAATAGCTTAACATTTCATGTTTTCGTTAAAATTCTAATTGTTATTTAGGCAGGTAAAAAAACAAAATGTTTTTGAATCAGTAATTAAATTAAGATAAGTTTAAATGATTAAAAAGATAAGAATAAATTTGGATAAAATTTAATTTATTTAAAGGGATATTTGAAACGAAGTTAAGTTAATAAAATATAGCATTATAAACTAAACTAAACTAAAAACTTTTTAATTAAAAAGTTTTACATAAGTTTATTTGTAAAAAATCTTCTAATTTCGTCTGACTGAACCAGCTCTGAAAGGTATTGCACTAGCAGCACGAATCTGTTGTGGTTCTCTCTATTGAAAGAAATAAAATAATAAAGTGTTTCTAAAAAAATATCACTGATAAGTTACTTGAGGAGAGGAATTTCTAGCAGCAGAAACAGTGCTTCGATTTTTAGCTCTCTGCTTATTTAATTGATTTTCAGCTTGGCCTGCTCTTTCTTCAGCATCTTCTAGCTCATGTTGGGCTTTGCGGAACTTGGCAAGATTGACAGCAGCTATTTCTTCGGCTTCTTCGACTTGCCTCTTGTAGACTTTCAATTTATTTTGCAACTTCTCTACCAAATCTTGTAATCTAGCCTGGTTCTTTCTGTCTTCCTCGGCTTGGAAGGCTAATTCCTTTAGTCTTCTGTCATTCTTTCTAACTTCTTTCAAAGTTTCTTGATGGTGTCTTTGTTCAATGTCCAACTCAGATTCCAATTCATGAATCTTTTAGAAAATAAAATGATTACTGAGAGTAAATTAAATTTAAATAGAAAAAAAAACCTTTTGTTCAAGCTTTTGAATGATGCGTTTGCCTCCTTTAAGAGCATTAGCTTCTGCCTCATCCAATCGGACTTGAAGATCTTTCACTTGTTGTTCCAGGCTCTTTCTCAACTTTTCAACATTGACACTGTGTTCCTGATAAACGAAATAAAATTTAAAAAGAAGAGATTTGACTCTATTGTTCTTTATTTACTTGCTCCAATCTTAATTCTTCTGCGAGACGAGCAGCATCAGCAGAAGCTTTCTTAACTCTTTCTTCAGAATTTTTCAATTCAGCAATAGCTTCGTCCAAATCAGCTTGCATTGTAGCAATGTCACTCTCCAATTTACGTTTTTGGGATCCAAGAGAAGAGTTAGCAGCTCCAAGCTCACTAATTCGATCGGCAGCTTCGTGTAATTCATTTTCGGCAGCCTTTCGAGCTCTTTCTGCTTGTTCTAGGGCTACTCGAATTTCGTCTAATTCGGAAGCAAGCATATTTGCACGACGCTCAGCTTGAGCAGCAGCTTCACGAGCTTCATCTCTTTGCCTTTGCTCATCTTCAATTTGAGCTTGCATTTCACCAATGGTTTGCTGTAGTTTTTTGTTGAACTTTTGTAGATCAGCATTGGCTCTATTCGAATGATCCAAAGAAATCTCAAGTTCATTGATATCAGTTTCAAGTTTTTTCTTCTGTCTGATAGCTTCGGCTTTTCCTTTTGTTTCTGCTTCCAAACTAGCTTGCATCGATTCCAAAGCGCGTTGATGGTTGCGTCTTGTGTTTTCGAACTCTTCCTCTTTTTCATGCAGACGTCTGTCGATTTCTTGTCTCACTTGACTCAATTCCAATTGAGCTCTCAACACTTTGGCTTCTTCTTGTTCCAAAGCACCTTCAGCTTCTTCCAAAGCGGCTTGTAGTTCGTCTTTCTCGATTTCGAGTCTCTTTCTAGATTTTTCCAATTCATGAATTGATTTTCCACCTTCGCCTAGTTGGTCCATCAAGTCTTTGATTTCATCAGCCAGGTTTTTGTTCTCACGTCTTAGAGCTTCAATTGATTCATGGCTTTCTTCGTATTGAGTTTTCAATTTAAACAGTTCGGTTGAATACTGACGAGCTTCTTTTTGTGATGCTTCTAATTCCAAAGTGATGTCCTCACATTTTTGTTTCCATTCACCGATCAATTTGTCAAATTGCTTTTGTTTTTTTTCCATGGCAGCAGCATTTGAGTTAGCTCGTTCGACATCGACCATTAAATCTTCAACTTCAGCTTGAAGTCTCTGCTTAGTCTTTTCGAGACTGTTGCATTTAGCCAACGCTTCTTCAACTTGCTCTTCGGCTTCTGCCAGTTTTGCAGCAAGCTTTCTCTTAGCCTCTTCGAGCTCCTCGGCTCTTGCAAGACCTTCTATTTCATATTTAGATCTCCATGAGATCATCTCGCTGTTCACTCTGGCTAATTGTTTTTGAAGATCAGCTTTTGCTTCATGCTCTTCCTCAAATTGTTCTCTTACTTGATCCAAATCTTGAGAAAGATTTCTCAGCTGTTGAGCCAAAGCGCTCTTTGCACGAGATTCTTCTTCTGCTGTGCGCTTCGCTTCTTCTATTTGAGCTTGTAATTGCTGTTTTGTCTTGTTAAAACCACCAATTTGACTTTCTAAATCTTCTAATTGACCTAATAGGTTTATATTCTCCGATTGAAGTCTATTCTTTTGGGAACTTAACTCTTGGGCAGAGCGGGCTGATTCATCTAATTTACCATTCAATTCTTGTAATTGTTGCTCCAATTGTTTTACCAATTTTTCAACATTAGCCTTTGCTTTATTTGCATGTTCAGTTTGCATTTTTGCCTCATCGATTTCAGTTTTTATTAGTTGTTTTTCTTTTTCGAGACGGTTTTTGGACTTTTGCAGTTGATCGATTTGTTCACCCATTTCGTTTACTGCATCTTGATGCTTCTTTTTCAACTGTGCTGTAGTTGCTTCGTGCTGTAGATTAGCTTCTTCTAAATCACGTCTCAATTTAGCCAATTCAGACTCTCGTTTCTTGTTCAAATCAAGCTGAGCAGTTGTAGCACCACCAGCCTCTTCTAGCCTTTCATTTAGTTCATCCAATTCACGAGACAAGTCAGCTCGTTGTTTTTCAGCTTTGCTCTTAGCTTGCCTCTCGGCTTCAATTTCTTCTAACGATTCGTCTAATCTTTGCTGTAATTCTTTAATCTTTTTATGCAAATTTGTTACTTGACCATGTTCATCTTCAACTTTGGCGCCCAAGTTATTCAATTCAGCATCTTTGCGTTTCAAATTATCCTCTAGATCTTTTTGAGTCTCTCGACTTCTTCAATTTGAGCCTGAGAATTCTTCAAATCAGTTTCAAGTTTTCGTTTAGCCTTATCTAAATCAGCACGGCCTTTCTTTTCCCTTTCCAAATTATCCTCAGCTTCATCCAAGGTTTGTTCGAGTTTTGTTTTGACTTTATTCAGGTGATTCACCTTGTCTTCTTCTTGTTGCAGTTGCTCAACTGTTTTGGCATTTGTTTCTTCCAAGCGCTTCTTTTCACGAGTCAATTTGGCAATTGTCTCATCTTGATGAGCCATTTCATCTTGCAGTTTATGAATTTGGTTATCCTTTGACTTGTTATCACCATCGGATTTGCTTAATTTTGAGCGTAAATCGTCGATGTCTTTTTTCAAATCATTTATTTCTTGCTCTAGCTTTTTCTTTTTTGAATTCAAATCGCTCGATGCTTGTTCTTCGTCACCTAATCTCTCTTCTAAATCTTTTACTTGACCTTCCAAATCAGCCTTTTGCAAGACCAACTTTTGTATTCTTTCTTCTGCATTGCCGCTGTTATCTCTTTCGGACTGCAACTGTGTATACAATTCGTTCTTTTCTTTGAGTAGTTTCAAGTTGGTCTCTTCTAGTTCTTTTCTTAGCTTCTCTTCTTTTTCCAGAGTTTCTTTGATCTTGCTAAATTCTTCTTCTTTGGCTTTGAGCTCATCTTCCTGTCTGGCAACCGACAACAATGGTTTGACTTTGGTGTACAATTTCCACCATGGCCAATTTCTCAAAGACAAATAGGCTTTTATGTTTCGCTGCAATACACTCAATGCCAAACGTTGATCCAACATTATCTTGTAATGTTTTTTCATCAAGTACAATCTTATGTTCGATTGTAACATGGCAATAATCTTTGACAAAGCTGCATCTCTTAACTCTTCTAAATGACCCAAGACTCCAGCTTTGAAAAAAACTTTAGTGTGGCCAAGTCTATATAATTCTTCACCAAGAGCGATTTCTTTTAAGATAGCACCAGTTGCCTTAGTTGCGTCCACAAATCCTTTGGGCACAGCATTTGGAGCCAATATGCTGTATCTTTGCTTGAACTCAGCATAGATCATTCGATTTGGAAAACCTTTACGGCAAATACGAATGCCTTCCAACACACCATTACAATGAAGCTGGTGCATAACCAAATGAGGATCCAATACTCCGCCAGTTTTGATTTCATTTGGGATAATGCAACGAACAAAATGAGGATGAGTCTGCTTCAAAGTATTCATCAACTTGTTCAATTGTTCTCTGTGACCAGCTGAGATAGACTGCATGCTACCACCTTTCTTGGCTTTGCCTTTTTCTTCTTCTTGTCCCATGTCTTGATACAATGTAGCCAAAACAGAATTTGTTTTACTGCCTTTGAACAATGTAGCAACAGTTGTGTTGATGGGATCCTTGTTCTTTTCTAACCAGCCAGTCACATTGTAGGAAACAGTGCCAGCATAGTGATGCAAGTCAAAGTGTGCTTCGGCTTTTCCCTTAGATGGTTTTGGTTTTCCAAAGTTTGGATGTTTGCCCAAATGTTGATTGTACAATTTTTCTTGGAAAGTCTTGTCTGAAGCTTTTGGGACAATACATTCTTCTTCAAGAATCGAGAAAATACCCATAGGTTTTTCAATCAAATCAATGCAAGCTTGTAAATCCAGGCCAAAGTTGATCATTTCCCATTGAATGCCTTCTCTTTTGTACTCTTCTTGTTCCAATACAAACATATGATGGTTGAAAAACTGCTGTAGTCTTTCGTTGGTGTAATTGATGCAAATTTGCTCAAATCCATTGAAATCAAAGATTTCAAAACCAGCAATATCCAAAACACCAATAAAGTATTGTCTTTTAGCTTTTACATCAAGAGTAGTATTTACTCTATCAACTAACCATTGGAAAAGACGTGAATAGATGGACTTTGACAAAGCGCCAATTGAATTGCACACTTGATCTTTGTTCTGGCCTTTGTTTACATATTCATTGCCAACTTTGATTCTTGGTTTCAACAAGCCCTTGATCAAGTCAGCTGATTCTACGCCCAATAAATGCGCAACTTTTTCACACTCTTCGGTTCCATCAGTTTCGGCCTGTTCCTCTCTTGGTCTTTGTTTCCATTTTGAGTTACCCCAGTGCATGATAGCACCAGTGCATTTAAACAGATCAGTTTTTTCTTGTTTGCTAAAGTTCAAGATATCGAAGGCCTCATCAGTCAGTCTCATTTCTTCGGCATCATCTACATTGTCAATAGTGACCATTCCTTGCGCTATGAAGTGATACAACTTTGGATTAGCTTCTACCAACAATTCCTCTTAAAATGAAAAAAAAAAAAAAGGTAAAATAATTTTTATTCTATTTATTTAATAAGCAATAAATTACTGTGATAATCCGGAAAAGCATCGGACAATAGCTGATAGAAAATGTGATAGTTTCTCTCAGCTGGCTGTTGAAAAGTAACTCTTGACTTTTCAAGCAAATAAGATTCAATGTCGGCACCAGCAATTTTACCACTTGGACCAAAGTGAATACGAATAAATTTACCCTTTTAATTGTTTGCTATAATTAAAAGAATGCTATTTTTTGTCATTAGAGAACTTACAAAACGAGAAGAGTTGTTGTTACGAGTTGTTTTGGCATTACCGTAAGCCTCTAATACTGGATTGGCAGAGACGATTTGGTCTTCCAAGTTAGCCTCTTTTTTCTTTAAATTTTTTTAATTGAACTAAAATCTTGAAATTTTTTTCCTAAAATCTATCTTACACCATCATCCTTTTTTGGCGCACCGCTAGCAGCAACATAGGCAAAATATTGAATAACCTTCTTGGTGTTTTCAGTTTTACCAGCACCAGATTCACCACTTTTTTCAGTTTACATAATTAAATTAAAAAAAAAAAAATCTAGAACCCAAAAATTACGTGATCAACATAGATTGGTTTTCTCTGTCTCTCAACATGTTAGCGTAAGCATTATCAGCAATCGAGTACAAATGTGGTGGTACTTCATTTCTTTTTTTACCTCTGTATAAACCAACCATTTTCATGGTGTAAATTGGTAATCTTTTGTATGGATTTATTGCAACACAAAAGAGACCAGAATAAGTCTAGAGAAATTAAAATATACTTTAAAAAATTAATTTTTTTCTAATAAAAAATTATTACATAGATAAACCAGGCCTTGTATCTCTCACGTAAATTGTGCAATACAGAGGCGTCATTCAGATAGGTCAGATCAGCCATATCGTCACACTTGTCGAACTTTGGTGGATTCATCTGTTGAATTTGATCCTTCTTAAAAGTCACTGCCTCGCCTTTTCCAGTCTTTACTGAAACCTCTTCACCTTTGGTACTTTGAATTTCAGCTGCAAGAAAACCCTCTTTCTTATCAGGTATCCAGCAATTCTTTTTGCCATCAAAAGGCTGGGCCTGCATCTTGATTCTATCCGCTTGAGGTACCAATAGATATTTTAGAGATTCAACAATCTCTGGGTCGTTCATATCAGCATACATCTTGTCTCCCTTCTTTAAAGTTTTGTTTAGTTCTCAATCTAAATGAATAGACTTTTAAAGAAGCCAACTCAATATATTTTATTAGAAGTTAGTTTTTGTTTACGAAAAATAGATCTTATCAAATGATATTTTCGACTTTCGAAATCAATTCTTTTTATATTAAATAGTAAGCGTAAAGCCAAATTATCAGTTATTGATATTTTATTTGTTTTTATTAGAAGGAGAATACTTGTTTTTATTTAACCTATCGATTCCAAATATCTATCTTTATCATTTACTAGGCACACTTTTTTTCAAATAATGAGCTTCAAGCCGAATTTCTTTGAGCTTTTCATCCTAAAAAGGATAAAACAAAATAATTACAATCGTGAGCATGCAATTCTTTTTACTTTTATTATTTTTTTAAGCAATTTAGCTTTATTTTTGCTTTAATAAAAAGAGTGATTATTTATTTTCCTTGGAGTTTTTCTTTAATCAGAATTTTTTTCTTTTTGTTTTATTTTAGTTAGATGCCAATTAATAAATAAAAATAAAATGGTTTATAATTTACTCTCTATGTTGAATTTAACATTTAAATAAAAAAATTAAAAATTTAAAAAATAGTTTTTAAGAAAACTCCATTTATTTTTCTTTATTTTTGTTTAACTAAGTAAAAAAGATCATTTAATTTTACCTTTCTCTCCTTTATCGGTTAATTTTTTTAGAAACAACTAAAATTTAATAAAAATGCTCCCAATGAATTAATGTAAACAATTTTTTTTAAAAATCATTAAAAACATTCGATAAAATTAAAAAAAAGTTCAATTTTAATAGTTATTAAAATATCTAAATTATCTAAATCTAAATTATGTTATATAAGTTCTACCATTAATTCTTTTCATCTTTTTAACCAATTCATCTTTTTTTAACCCTTTTGAAATATTTTTAATTTAAATATCTCCGAAATTTTTTTTTCATAGAAAATCTTTTAATAATTTTGGAAAATTGCCTACAACATTGATAAATTTTTTTACCATTTTTGCCAATTCCTGTTGTTTGACAAATTCAATTTTTGAAAATGAATCGATTATTCAAAAGAAAAAGTGAAATTAAAATTAAATAAAATATTAAAAATAAAATTTTATTCCTTACTAGTTATCGAATTTATAATCAAATTAGAAAAAAATTATAATAAAAATTTTTAATTCACAAGTTGATTATCAATTCAAAATATGATTTCAATTAAAAGAGTAAATCTTTGGATAATAAAACCAGTCTATTATTTAATTTAAACAAATTTATATTGTATGAACATTAAAAAAAACAAAATTTGAAAAAATTTCGATTCGATTCGATCGATTTTTAATTTTGGTTACTGATTTTTGTAAAGTATATTTTCATTTTATTTCTTATTTAGAATTTGATATTTGAATTTTTAAGGCAAATATAGATATTTTTGACATAACACCTTTGTTGTAAACCAACTATTAAATAATATAATTCAAAAATATTGGGAGGAAAGACCCTTTTTACATTTTATTACTTTGAAATTTAATTCTGAATCATAGATTTAAGTTCATGTCTGGACTTACATATTATTTTTCTGGTTGACCTGTTGTTCTTTTGAATTCTACTCGAAATGAGGCCCGAGAAGAACTCGGTACCTGCAGTTGTCATGGAATAAACAATCCCGTAATCAAGCCTCCTTCACCATAAGGCAACTTCTCGTTTCTGTCGGAACACTCTTTTCTCCCTGATGGCTCGGTCGACTTCCATTCCATTCAGTATTAAGTCTCGGTTGATAAACACGCCCTTGTAGATATCGTTGTCTTTTAACTTTTTGCATGTTAGTATCTGACTTAGATGTTTTTTTTGTCAATATCAAATGTGGTTAAGAAATCGATTTTTTTTGTAAAAAAATTTTTCTTTTTATAAGATTTTTAAAACTTTAAAAACATTTAATAAATAAATTTCAATTTAATTTAATAACAAAAATCTTTTCTTCTTCCTTTTTGTAAATTTAAAGTTTTCGAATTGTTCATCAAATAAAATTTTTGTATTTTTTTGAGCAAAAAATTCGCTTTATCGTTTAATTTTGTATTAAGTCTTTCAACATTTTCTTATTTAGGCACAAATTTTTATGCCACACGTAATATTAAAGTTTTTTGTTCAGTCGTCTAAAACGAGTTTCTTCTAATATTCTCGTAAAAGGTGCTCTAGTGCCATTATTTTTAATTTTTAATAGTCTCATGCTATTTTTAACTTTATTTTTGTCACTTTTAAAAATTGCCTCACTTTTTCATGATACTCATGATTTTTAGGTTAACGGGTATCACGATCAAAAAGCTTTACATTTCAATAGCTTAACATTTCATGTTTTCGTTAAAATTCTAATTGTTATTTAGGCAGGTAAAAAAACAAAATGTTTTTGAATCAGTAATTAAATTAAGATAAGTTTAAATGATTAAAAAGATAAGAATAAATTTGGATAAAATTTAATTTATTTAAAGGGATATTTGAAACGAAGTTAAGTAAATAAAATATAGCATTATAAACTAAACTAAACTAAAAACTTTTTAATTAAAAAGTTTTACATAAGTTTATTTGTAAAAAATCTTCTAATTTCGTCTGACTGAACCAGCTCTGAAAGGTATTGCACTAGCAGCACGAATCTGTTGTGGTTCTCTCTATTGAAAGGAATAAAATAATAAAGTGTTTCTAAAAAAATATCACTGATAAGTTACTTGAGGAGAGGAATTTCTAGCAGCAGAAACAGTGCTTCGATTTTTAGCTCTCTGCTTATTTAATTGATTTTCAGCTTGGCCTGCTCTTTCTTCAGCATCTTCTAGCTCATGTTGGGCTTTGCGGAACTTGGCAAGATTGACAGCAGCTATTTCTTCGGCTTCTTCGACTTGCCTCTTGTAGACTTTCAATTTATTTTGCAACTTCTCTACCAAATCTTGTAATCTAGCCTGGTTCTTTCTGTCTTCCTCGGCTTGGAAGGCTAATTCCTTTAGTCTTCTGTCATTCTTTCTAACTTCTTTCAAAGTTTCTTGATGGTGTCTTTGTTCAATGTCCAACTCAGATTCCAATTCATGAATCTTAAGAGAATAAATGTTTATTGAGTTAAAATTAAATTAAAATAGAAAAAAAAAAACCTTTTGTTCAAGCTTTTGAATGATGCGTTTGCCTCCTTTGAGAGCATTAGCTTCAGCCTCATCCAATCGGACTTGAAGATCTTTCACTTGTTGTTCCAGGCTCTTTCTCAATTTTTCAACATTGACACTGTGTTCCTGATAAACGAAATAAAATTTAAAAAGAAGAAATTTGACTCTATTGTTCTTTATTTACTTGTTCCAATCTTAATTCTTCTGCGAGACGAGCAGCGTCAGCAGAAGCTTTCTTAACTCTTTCTTCAGAATTTTTCAATTCAGCAATAGCTTCGTCCAAATCAGCTTGCATTGTAGCAATGTCACTCTCCAATTTACGTTTTTGGGATCCAAGAGAAGAGTTAGCAGCTCCAAGCTCACTAATTCGATCGGCAGCTTCGTGTAATTCATTTTCGGCAGCCTTTCGAGCTCTTTCTGCTTGTTCTAGGGCTACTCGAATTTCGTCTAATTCGGAAGCAAGCATATTTGCACGACGCTCAGCTTGAGCAGCAGCTTCACGAGCTTCATCTCTTTGCCTTTGCTCATCTTCAATTTGAGCTTGCATTTCACCAATGGTTTGCTGTAGTTTTTTGTTGAACTTTTGTAGATCAGCATTGGCTCTATTCGAATGATCCAAAGAAATCTCAAGTTCATTGATATCAGTTTCAAGTTTTTTCTTCTGTCTGATAGCTTCGGCTTTTCCTTTTGTTTCTGCTTCCAAACTAGCTTGCATCGATTCCAAAGCGCGTTGATGGTTGCGTCTTGTGTTTTCGAACTCTTCCTCTTTTTCATGCAGACGTCTGTCGATTTCTTGTCTCACTTGACTCAATTCCAATTGAGCTCTCAACACTTTGGCTTCTTCTTGTTCCAAAGCACCTTCAGCTTCTTCCAAAGCGGCTTGTAGTTCGTCTTTCTCGATTTCGAGTCTCTTTCTAGATTTTTCCAATTCATGAATTGATTTTCCACCTTCGCCTAGTTGGTCCATCAAGTCTTTGATTTCATCAGCCAGGTTTTTGTTCTCACGTCTTAGAGCTTCAATTGATTCATGGCTTTCTTCGTATTGAGTTTTCAATTTAAACAGTTCGGTTGAATACTGACGAGCTTCTTTTGTGATGCTTCTAATTCCAAAGTGATGTCCTCACATTTTTGTTTCCATTCACCGATCAATTTGTCAAATTGCTTTTGTTTTTTTTCCATGGCAGCAGCATTTGAGTTAGCTCGTTCGACATCGACCATTAAATCTTCAACTTCAGCTTGAAGTCTCTGCTTAGTCTTTTCGAGACTGTTGCATTTAGCCAACGCTTCTTCAACTTGCTCTTCGGCTTCTGCCAGTTTTGCAGCAAGCTTTCTCTTAGCCTCTTCGAGCTCCTCGGCTCTTGCAAGACCTTCTATTTCATATTTAGATCTCCATGAGATCATCTCGCTGTTCACTCTGGCTAATTGTTTTTGAAGATCAGCTTTTGCTTCATGCTCTTCCTCAAATTGTTCTCTTACTTGATCCAAATCTTGAGAAAGATTTCTCAGCTGTTGAGCCAAAGCGCTCTTTGCACGAGATTCTTCTTCTGCTGTGCGCTTCGCTTCTTCTATTTGAGCTTGTAATTGCTGTTTTGTCTTGTTAAAACCACCAATTTGACTTTCTAAATCTTCTAATTGACCTAATAGGTTTATATTCTCCGATTGAAGTCTATTCTTTTGGGAACTTAACTCTTGGGCAGAGCGGGCTGATTCATCTAATTTACCATTCAATTCTTGTAATTGTTGCTCCAATTGTTTTACCAATTTTTCAACATTAGCCTTTGCTTTATTTGCATGTTCAGTTTGCATTTTTGCCTCATCGATTTCAGTTTTTATTAGTTGTTTTTCTTTTTCGAGACGGTTTTTGGACTTTTGCAGTTGATCGATTTGTTCACCCATTTCGTTTACTGCATCTTGATGCTTCTTTTTCAACTGTGCTGTAGTTGCTTCGTGCTGTAGATTAGCTTCTTCTAAATCACGTCTCAATTTAGCCAATTCAGACTCTCGTTTCTTGTTCAAATCAAGCTGAGCAGTTGTAGCACCACCAGCCTCTTCTAGCCTTTCATTTAGTTCATCCAATTCACGAGACAAGTCAGCTCGTTGTTTTTCAGCTTTGCTCTTAGCTTGCCTCTCGGCTTCAATTTCTTCTAACGATTCGTCTAATCTTTGCTGTAATTCTTTAATCTTTTTATGCAAATTTGTTACTTGACCATGTTCATCTTCAACTTTGGCGCCCAAGTTATTCAATTCAGCATCTTTGCGTTTCAAATTATCCTCTAGATCTTTTTTGAGTCTCTCGACTTCTTCAATTTGAGCCTGAGAATTCTTCAAATCAGTTTCAAGTTTTCGTTTAGCCTTATCTAAATCAGCACGGCCTTTCTTTTCCCTTTCCAAATTATCCTCAGCTTCATCCAAGGTTTGTTCGAGTTTTGTTTTGACTTTATTCAGGTGATTCACCTTGTCTTCTTCTTGTTGCAGTTGCTCAACTGTTTTGGCATTTGTTTCTTCCAAGCGCTTCTTTTCACGAGTCAATTTGGCAATTGTCTCATCTTGATGAGCCATTTCATCTTGCAGTTTATGAATTTGGTTATCCTTTGACTTGTTATCACCATCGGATTTGCTTAATTTTGAGCGTAAATCGTCGATGTCTTTTTTCAAATCATTTATTTCTTGCTCTAGCTTTTTCTTTTTGAATTCAAATCGCTCGATGCTTGTTCTTCGTCACCTAATCTCTCTTCTAAATCTTTTACTTGACCTTCCAAATCAGCCTTTTGCAAGACCAACTTTTGTATTCTTTCTTCTGCATTGCCGCTGTTATCTCTTTCGGACTGCAACTGTGTATACAATTCGTTCTTTTCTTTGAGTAGTTTCAAGTTGGTCTCTTCTAGTTCTTTTCTTAGCTTCTCTTCTTTTTCCAGAGTTTCTTTGATCTTGCTAAATTCTTCTTCTTTGGCTTTGAGCTCATCTTCCTGTCTGGCAACCGACAACAATGGTTTGACTTTGGTGTACAATTTCCACCATGGCCAATTTCTCAAAGACAAATAGGCTTTTATGTTTCGCTGCAATACACTCAATGCCAAACGTTGATCCAACATTATCTTGTAATGTTTTTTCATCAAGTACAATCTTATGTTCGATTGTAACATGGCAATAATCTTTGACAAAGCTGCATCTCTTAACTCTTCTAAATGACCCAAGACTCCAGCTTTGAAAAAAACTTTAGTGTGGCCAAGTCTATATAATTCTTCACCAAGAGCGATTTCTTTTAAGATAGCACCAGTTGCCTTAGTTGCGTCCACAAATCCTTTGGGCACAGCATTTGGAGCCAATATGCTGTATCTTTGCTTGAACTCAGCATAGATCATTCGATTTGGAAAACCTTTACGGCAAATACGAATGCCTTCCAACACACCATTACAATGAAGCTGGTGCATAACCAAATGAGGATCCAATACTCCGCCAGTTTTGATTTCATTTGGGATAATGCAACGAACAAAATGAGGATGAGTCTGCTTCAAAGTATTCATCAACTTGTTCAATTGTTCTCTGTGACCAGCTGAGATAGACTGCATGCTACCACCTTTCTTGGCTTTGCCTTTTTCTTCTTCTTGTCCCATGTCTTGATACAATGTAGCCAAAACAGAATTTGTTTTACTGCCTTTGAACAATGTAGCAACAGTTGTGTTGATGGGATCCTTGTTCTTTTCTAACCAGCCAGTCACATTGTAGGAAACAGTGCCAGCATAGTGATGCAAGTCAAAGTGTGCTTCGGCTTTTCCCTTAGATGGTTTTGGTTTTCCAAAGTTTGGATGTTTGCCCAAATGTTGATTGTACAATTTTTCTTGGAAAGTCTTGTCTGAAGCTTTTGGGACAATACATTCTTCTTCAAGAATCGAGAAAATACCCATAGGTTTTTCAATCAAATCAATGCAAGCTTGTAAATCCAGGCCAAAGTTGATCATTTCCCATTGAATGCCTTCTCTTTTGTACTCTTCTTGTTCCAATACAAACATATGATGGTTGAAAAACTGCTGTAGTCTTTCGTTGGTGTAATTGATGCAAATTTGCTCAAATCCATTGAAATCAAAGATTTCAAAACCAGCAATATCCAAAACACCAATAAAGTATTGTCTTTTAGCTTTTACATCAAGAGTAGTATTTACTCTATCAACTAACCATTGGAAAAGACGTGAATAGATGGACTTTGACAAAGCGCCAATTGAATTGCACACTTGATCTTTGTTCTGGCCTTTGTTTACATATTCATTGCCAACTTTGATTCTTGGTTTCAACAAGCCCTTGATCAAGTCAGCTGATTCTACGCCCAATAAATGCGCAACTTTTTCACACTCTTCGGTTCCATCAGTTTCGGCCTGTTCCTCTCTTGGTCTTTGTTTCCATTTTGAGTTACCCCAGTGCATGATAGCACCAGTGCATTTAAACAGATCAGTTTTTTCTTGTTTGCTAAAGTTCAAGATATCGAAGGCCTCATCAGTCAGTCTCATTTCTTCGGCATCATCTACATTGTCAATAGTGACCATTCCTTGCGCTATGAAGTGATACAACTTTGGATTAGCTTCTACCAACAATTCCTCTTAAAATGAAAAAAAAAAAAGGTAAAATAATTTTTATTCTATTTATTTAATAAGCAATAAATTACTGTGATAATCCGGAAAAGCATCGGACAATAGCTGATAGAAAATGTGATAGTTTCTCTCAGCTGGCTGTTGAAAAGTAACTCTTGACTTTTCAAGCAAATAAGATTCAATGTCGGCACCAGCAATTTTACCACTTGGACCAAAGTGAATACGAATAAATTTACCCTTTTAATTGTTTGCTATAATTAAAAGAATGCTATTTTTTTGTCATTAGAGAACTTACAAAACGAGAAGAGTTGTTGTTACGAGTTGTTTTGGCATTACCGTAAGCCTCTAATACTGGATTGGCAGAGACGATTTGGTCTTCCAAGTTAGCCTCTTTTTTCTTTAAATTTTTTTAATTGAACTAAAATCTTGAAATTTTTTTCCTAAAATCTATCTTACACCATCATCCTTTTTTGGCGCACCGCTAGCAGCAACATAGGCAAAATATTGAATAACCTTCTTGGTGTTTTCAGTTTTACCAGCACCAGATTCACCACTTTTTTCAGTTTACATAATTAAATTAAAAAAAAAATCTAGAACCCAAAAATTACGTGATCAACATAGATTGGTTTTCTCTGTCTCTCAACATGTTAGCGTAAGCATTATCAGCAATCGAGTACAAATGTGGTGGTACTTCATTTCTTTTTTTACCTCTGTATAAACCAACCATTTTCATGGTGTAAATTGGTAATCTTTTGTATGGATTTATTGCAACACAAAAGAGACCAGAATAAGTCTAGAGAAATTAAAATATACTTTAAAAAATTAATTTTTTTCTAATAAAAAATTATTACATAGATAAACCAGGCCTTGTATCTCTCACGTAAATTGTGCAATACAGAGGCGTCATTCAGATAGGTCAGATCAGCCATATCGTCACACTTGTCGAACTTTGGTGGATTCATCTGTTGAATTTGATCCTTCTTAAAAGTCACTGCCTCGCCTTTTCCAGTCTTTACTGAAACCTCTTCACCTTTGGTACTTTGAATTTCAGCTGCAAGAAAACCCTCTTTCTTATCAGGTATCCAGCAATTCTTTTTGCCATCAAAAGGCTGGGCCTGCATCTTGATTCTATCCGCTTGAGGTACCAATAGATATTTTAGAGATTCAACAATCTCTGGGTCGTTCATATCAGCATACATCTTGTCTCCCTTCTTTAAAGTTTTGTTTAGTTCTCAATCTAAATGAATAGACTTTTAAAGAAGCCAACTCAATATATTTTATTAGAAGTTAGTTTTTGTTTACGAAAAATAGATCTTATCAAATGATATTTTCGACTTTCGAAATCAATTCTTTTTTATATTAAATAGTAAGCGTAAAGCCAAATTATCAGTTATTGATATTTTATTTGTTTTTATTAGAAGGAGAATACTTGTTTTTATTTAACCTATCGATTCCAAATATCTATCTTTATCATTTACTAGGCACACTTTTTCAAATAATGAGCTTCAAGCCGAATTTCTTTGAGCTTTTCATCCTAAAAAGGATAAAACAAAATAATTACAATCGTGAGCATGCAATTCTTTTTACTTTTATTATTTTTTTAAGCAATTTAGCTTTATTTTTGCTTTAATAAAAAGAGTGATTATTTATTTTCCTTGGAGTTTTTCTTTAATCAGAATTTTTTTCTTTTTGTTTTATTTTAGTTAGATGCCAATTAATAAATAAAAATAAAATGGTTTATAATTTACTCTCTATGTTGAATTTAACATTTAAATAAAAAAATTAAAAATTTAAAAAATAGTTTTTAAGAAAACTCCATTTATTTTTCTTTATTTTTGTTTAACTAAGTAAAAAAAAATCATTTAATTTTACCTTTCTCTCCTTTATCGGTTAATTTTTTTAGAAACAACTAAAATTTAATAAAAATGCTCCCAATGCATTAATGTAAACAATTTTTTTTAAAAATCATTAAAAACATTCGATAAAATTAAAAAAAAGTTCAATTTTAATAGTTATTAAAATATCTAAATTATCTAAATCTAAATTATGTTATATAAGTTCTACCATTAATTCTTTTCATCTTTTTAACCAATTCATCTTTTTTTAACCCTTTTGAAATATTTTTAATTTAAATATCTCCGAAATTTTTTTTTCATAGAAAATCTTTTAATAATTTTGGAAAATTGCCTACAACATTGATAAATTTTTTTACCATTTTTGCCAATTCCTGTTGTTTGACAAATTCAATTTTTGAAAATGAATCGATTATTCAAAAGAAAAAGTGAAATTAAAATTAAATAAAATATTAAAAATAAAATTTTATTCCTTACTAGTTATCGAATTTATAATCAAATTAGAAAAAAATTATAATAAAAATTTTTAATTCACAAGTTGATTATCAATTCAAAATATGATTTCAATTAAAAGAGTAAATCTTTGGATAATAAAACCAGTCTATTATTTAATTTAAACAAATTTATATTGTATGAACATTAAAAAAAAAACAAAATTTGAAAAAATTTCGATTCGATTCGATCGATTTTTAATTTTGGTTACTGATTTTTGTAAAGTATATTTTCATTTTATTTCTTATTTAGAATTTGATATTTGAATTTTTAAGGCAAATATAGATATTTTTGACATAACACCTTTGTTGTAAACCAACTATTAAATAATATAATTCAAAAATATTGGGAGGAAAGACCCTTTTTTACATTTTATTACTTTGAAATTTAATTCTGAATCATAGATTTAAGTTCATGTCTGGACTTACATATTATTTTTCTGGTTGACCTGTTGTTCTTTTGAATTCTACTCGAAATGAGGCCCGAGAAGAACTCGGTACCTGCAGTTGTCATGGAATAAACAATCCCGTAATCAAGCCTCCTTCACCATAAGGCAACTTCTCGTTTCTGTCGGAACACTCTTTTCTCCCTGATGGCTCGGTCGACTTCCATTCCATTCAGTATTAAGTCTCGGTTGATAAACACGCCCTTGTAGATATCGTTGTCTTTTAACTTTTTGCATGTTAGTATCTGACTTAGATGTTTTTTTTGTCAATATCAAATGTGGTTAAGAAATCGATTTTTTTTGTAAAAAAATTTTTCTTTTTATAAGATTTTTAAAACTTTAAAAACATTTAATAAATAAATTTCAATTTAATTTAATAACAAAAATCTTTTCTTCTTCCTTTTTGTAAATTTAAAGTTTTCGAATTGTTCATCAAATAAAATTTTTGTATTTTTTTGAGCAAAAAATTCGCTTTATCGTTTAATTTTGTATTAAGTCTTTCAACATTTTCTTATTTAGGCACAAATTTTTATGCCACACGTAATATTAAAGTTTTTTGTTCAGTCGTCTAAAACGAGTTTCTTCTAATATTCTCGTAAAAGGTGCTCTAGTGCCATTATTTTTAATTTTTAATAGTCTCATGCTATTTTTAACTTTATTTTTGTCACTTTTAAAAATTGCCTCACTTTTTCATGATACTCATGATTTTTAGGTTAACGGGTATCACGATCAAAAAGCTTTACATTTCAATAGCTTAACATTTCATGTTTTCGTTAAAATTCTAATTGTTATTTAGGCAGGTAAAAAAACAAAATGTTTTTGAATCAGTAATTAAATTAAGATAAGTTTAAATGATTAAAAAGATAAGAATAAATTTGGATAAAATTTAATTTATTTAAAGGGATATTTGAAACGAAGTTAAGTAAATAAAATATAGCATTATAAACTAAACTAAACTAAAAACTTTTTAATTAAAAAGTTTTACATAAGTTTATTTGTAAAAAATCTTCTAATTTCGTCTGACTGAACCAGCTCTGAAAGGTATTGCACTAGCAGCACGAATCTGTTGTGGTTCTCTCTATTGAAAGGAATAAAATAATAAAGTGTTTCTAAAAAAATATCACTGATAAGTTACTTGAGGAGAGGAATTTCTAGCAGCAGAAACAGTGCTTCGATTTTTAGCTCTCTGCTTATTTAATTGATTTTCAGCTTGGCCTGCTCTTTCTTCAGCATCTTCTAGCTCATGTTGGGCTTTGCGGAACTTGGCAAGATTGACAGCAGCTATTTCTTCGGCTTCTTCGACTTGCCTCTTGTAGACTTTCAATTTATTTTGCAACTTCTCTACCAAATCTTGTAATCTAGCCTGGTTCTTTCTGTCTTCCTCGGCTTGGAAGGCTAATTCCTTTAGTCTTCTGTCATTCTTTCTAACTTCTTTCAAAGTTTCTTGATGGTGTCTTTGTTCAATGTCCAACTCAGATTCCAATTCATGAATCTTAAGAGAATAAATGTTTATTGAGTTAAAATTAAATTAAAATAGAAAAAAAAAAACCTTTTGTTCAAGCTTTTGAATGATGCGTTTGCCTCCTTTGAGAGCATTAGCTTCAGCCTCATCCAATCGGACTTGAAGATCTTTCACTTGTTGTTCCAGGCTCTTTCTCAATTTTTCAACATTGACACTGTGTTCCTGATAAACGAAATAAAATTTAAAAAGAAGAAATTTGACTCTATTGTTCTTTATTTACTTGTTCCAATCTTAATTCTTCTGCGAGACGAGCAGCGTCAGCAGAAGCTTTCTTAACTCTTTCTTCAGAATTTTTCAATTCAGCAATAGCTTCGTCCAAATCAGCTTGCATTGTAGCAATGTCACTCTCCAATTTACGTTTTTGGGATCCAAGAGAAGAGTTAGCAGCTCCAAGCTCACTAATTCGATCGGCAGCTTCGTGTAATTCATTTTCGGCAGCCTTTCGAGCTCTTTCTGCTTGTTCTAGGGCTACTCGAATTTCGTCTAATTCGGAAGCAAGCATATTTGCACGACGCTCAGCTTGAGCAGCAGCTTCACGAGCTTCATCTCTTTGCCTTTGCTCATCTTCAATTTGAGCTTGCATTTCACCAATGGTTTGCTGTAGTTTTTTGTTGAACTTTTGTAGATCAGCATTGGCTCTATTCGAATGATCCAAAGAAATCTCAAGTTCATTGATATCAGTTTCAAGTTTTTTCTTCTGTCTGATAGCTTCGGCTTTTCCTTTTGTTTCTGCTTCCAAACTAGCTTGCATCGATTCCAAAGCGCGTTGATGGTTGCGTCTTGTGTTTTCGAACTCTTCCTCTTTTTCATGCAGACGTCTGTCGATTTCTTGTCTCACTTGACTCAATTCCAATTGAGCTCTCAACACTTTGGCTTCTTCTTGTTCCAAAGCACCTTCAGCTTCTTCCAAAGCGGCTTGTAGTTCGTCTTTCTCGATTTCGAGTCTCTTTCTAGATTTTTCCAATTCATGAATTGATTTTCCACCTTCGCCTAGTTGGTCCATCAAGTCTTTGATTTCATCAGCCAGGTTTTTGTTCTCACGTCTTAGAGCTTCAATTGATTCATGGCTTTCTTCGTATTGAGTTTTCAATTTAAACAGTTCGGTTGAATACTGACGAGCTTCTTTTTGTGATGCTTCTAATTCCAAAGTGATGTCCTCACATTTTTGTTTCCATTCACCGATCAATTTGTCAAATTGCTTTTGTTTTTACCATGGCAGCAGCATTTGAGTTAGCTCGTTCGACATCGACCATTAAATCTTCAACTTCAGCTTGAAGTCTCTGCTTAGTCTTTTCGAGACTGTTGCATTTAGCCAACGCTTCTTCAACTTGCTCTTCGGCTTCTGCCAGTTTTGCAGCAAGCTTTCTCTTAGCCTCTTCGAGCTCCTCGGCTCTTGCAAGACCTTCTATTTCATATTTAGATCTCCATGAGATCATCTCGCTGTTCACTCTGGCTAATTGTTTTTGAAGATCAGCTTTTGCTTCATGCTCTTCCTCAAATTGTTCTCTTACTTGATCCAAATCTTGAGAAAGATTTCTCAGCTGTTGAGCCAAAGCGCTCTTTGCACGAGATTCTTCTTCTGCTGTGCGCTTCGCTTCTTCTATTTGAGCTTGTAATTGCTGTTTTGTCTTGTTAAAACCACCAATTTGACTTTCTAAATCTTCTAATTGACCTAATAGGTTTATATTCTCCGATTGAAGTCTATTCTTTTGGGAACTTAACTCTTGGGCAGAGCGGGCTGATTCATCTAATTTACCATTCAATTCTTGTAATTGTTGCTCCAATTGTTTTACCAATTTTTCAACATTAGCCTTTGCTTTATTTGCATGTTCAGTTTGCATTTTTGCCTCATCGATTTCAGTTTTTATTAGTTGTTTTTCTTTTTCGAGACGGTTTTTGGACTTTTGCAGTTGATCGATTTGTTCACCCATTTCGTTTACTGCATCTTGATGCTTCTTTTTCAACTGTGCTGTAGTTGCTTCGTGCTGTAGATTAGCTTCTTCTAAATCACGTCTCAATTTAGCCAATTCAGACTCTCGTTTCTTGTTCAAATCAAGCTGAGCAGTTGTAGCACCACCAGCCTCTTCTAGCCTTTCATTTAGTTCATCCAATTCACGAGACAAGTCAGCTCGTTGTTTTTCAGCTTTGCTCTTAGCTTGCCTCTCGGCTTCAATTTCTTCTAACGATTCGTCTAATCTTTGCTGTAATTCTTTAATCTTTTTATGCAAATTTGTTACTTGACCATGTTCATCTTCAACTTTGGCGCCCAAGTTATTCAATTCAGCATCTTTGCGTTTCAAATTATCCTCTAGATCTTTTTTGAGTCTCTCGACTTCTTCAATTTGAGCCTGAGAATTCTTCAAATCAGTTTCAAGTTTTCGTTTAGCCTTATCTAAATCAGCACGGCCTTTCTTTTCCCTTTCCAAATTATCCTCAGCTTCATCCAAGGTTTGTTCGAGTTTTGTTTTGACTTTATTCAGGTGATTCACCTTGTCTTCTTCTTGTTGCAGTTGCTCAACTGTTTTGGCATTTGTTTCTTCCAAGCGCTTCTTTTCACGAGTCAATTTGGCAATTGTCTCATCTTGATGAGCCATTTCATCTTGCAGTTTATGAATTTGGTTATCCTTTGACTTGTTATCACCATCGGATTTGCTTAATTTTGAGCGTAAATCGTCGATGTCTTTTTCAAATCATTTATTTCTTGCTCTAGCTTTTTCTTTTTTGAATTCAAATCGCTCGATGCTTGTTCTTCGTCACCTAATCTCTCTTCTAAATCTTTTACTTGACCTTCCAAATCAGCCTTTTGCAAGACCAACTTTTGTATTCTTTCTTCTGCATTGCCGCTGTTATCTCTTTCGGACTGCAACTGTGTATACAATTCGTTCTTTTCTTTGAGTAGTTTCAAGTTGGTCTCTTCTAGTTCTTTTCTTAGCTTCTCTTCTTTTTCCAGAGTTTCTTTGATCTTGCTAAATTCTTCTTCTTTGGCTTTGAGCTCATCTTCCTGTCTGGCAACCGACAACAATGGTTTGACTTTGGTGTACAATTTCCACCATGGCCAATTTCTCAAAGACAAATAGGCTTTTATGTTTCGCTGCAATACACTCAATGCCAAACGTTGATCCAACATTATCTTGTAATGTTTTTTCATCAAGTACAATCTTATGTTCGATTGTAACATGGCAATAATCTTTGACAAAGCTGCATCTCTTAACTCTTCTAAATGACCCAAGACTCCAGCTTTGAAAAAAACTTTAGTGTGGCCAAGTCTATATAATTCTTCACCAAGAGCGATTTCTTTTAAGATAGCACCAGTTGCCTTAGTTGCGTCCACAAATCCTTTGGGCACAGCATTTGGAGCCAATATGCTGTATCTTTGCTTGAACTCAGCATAGATCATTCGATTTGGAAAACCTTTACGGCAAATACGAATGCCTTCCAACACACCATTACAATGAAGCTGGTGCATAACCAAATGAGGATCCAATACTCCGCCAGTTTTGATTTCATTTGGGATAATGCAACGAACAAAATGAGGATGAGTCTGCTTCAAAGTATTCATCAACTTGTTCAATTGTTCTCTGTGACCAGCTGAGATAGACTGCATGCTACCACCTTTCTTGGCTTTGCCTTTTTCTTCTTCTTGTCCCATGTCTTGATACAATGTAGCCAAAACAGAATTTGTTTTACTGCCTTTGAACAATGTAGCAACAGTTGTGTTGATGGGATCCTTGTTCTTTTCTAACCAGCCAGTCACATTGTAGGAAACAGTGCCAGCATAGTGATGCAAGTCAAAGTGTGCTTCGGCTTTTCCCTTAGATGGTTTTGGTTTTCCAAAGTTTGGATGTTTGCCCAAATGTTGATTGTACAATTTTTCTTGGAAAGTCTTGTCTGAAGCTTTTGGGACAATACATTCTTCTTCAAGAATCGAGAAAATACCCATAGGTTTTTCAATCAAATCAATGCAAGCTTGTAAATCCAGGCCAAAGTTGATCATTTCCCATTGAATGCCTTCTCTTTTGTACTCTTCTTGTTCCAATACAAACATATGATGGTTGAAAAACTGCTGTAGTCTTTCGTTGGTGTAATTGATGCAAATTTGCTCAAATCCATTGAAATCAAAGATTTCAAAACCAGCAATATCCAAAACACCAATAAAGTATTGTCTTTTAGCTTTTACATCAAGAGTAGTATTTACTCTATCAACTAACCATTGGAAAAGACGTGAATAGATGGACTTTGACAAAGCGCCAATTGAATTGCACACTTGATCTTTGTTCTGGCCTTTGTTTACATATTCATTGCCAACTTTGATTCTTGGTTTCAACAAGCCCTTGATCAAGTCAGCTGATTCTACGCCCAATAAATGCGCAACTTTTTCACACTCTTCGGTTCCATCAGTTTCGGCCTGTTCCTCTCTTGGTCTTTGTTTCCATTTTGAGTTACCCCAGTGCATGATAGCACCAGTGCATTTAAACAGATCAGTTTTTTCTTGTTTGCTAAAGTTCAAGATATCGAAGGCCTCATCAGTCAGTCTCATTTCTTCGGCATCATCTACATTGTCAATAGTGACCATTCCTTGCGCTATGAAGTGATACAACTTTGGATTAGCTTCTACCAACAATTCCTCTTAAAATGAAAAAAAAAAAAAAAGGTAAAATAATTTTTATTCTATTTATTTAATAAGCAATAAATTACTGTGATAATCCGGAAAAGCATCGGACAATAGCTGATAGAAAATGTGATAGTTTCTCTCAGCTGGCTGTTGAAAAGTAACTCTTGACTTTTCAAGCAAATAAGATTCAATGTCGGCACCAGCAATTTTACCACTTGGACCAAAGTGAATACGAATAAATTTACCCTTTTAATTGTTTGCTATAATTAAAAGAATGCTATTTTTTTGTCATTAGAGAACTTACAAAACGAGAAGAGTTGTTGTTACGAGTTGTTTTGGCATTACCGTAAGCCTCTAATACTGGATTGGCAGAGACGATTTGGTCTTCCAAGTTAGCCTCTTTTTTCTTTAAATTTTTTTAATTGAACTAAAATCTTGAAATTTTTTTCCTAAAATCTATCTTACACCATCATCCTTTTTTGGCGCACCGCTAGCAGCAACATAGGCAAAATATTGAATAACCTTCTTGGTGTTTTCAGTTTTACCAGCACCAGATTCACCACTTTTTTCAGTTTACATAATTAAATTAAAAAAAAAAAAAATCTAGAACCCAAAAATTACGTGATCAACATAGATTGGTTTTCTCTGTCTCTCAACATGTTAGCGTAAGCATTATCAGCAATCGAGTACAAATGTGGTGGTACTTCATTTCTTTTTTTACCTCTGTATAAACCAACCATTTTCATGGTGTAAATTGGTAATCTTTTGTATGGATTTATTGCAACACAAAAGAGACCAGAATAAGTCTAGAGAAATTAAAATATACTTTAAAAAATTAATTTTTTTCTAATAAAAAATTATTACATAGATAAACCAGGCCTTGTATCTCTCACGTAAATTGTGCAATACAGAGGCGTCATTCAGATAGGTCAGATCAGCCATATCGTCACACTTGTCGAACTTTGGTGGATTCATCTGTTGAATTTGATCCTTCTTAAAAGTCACTGCCTCGCCTTTTCCAGTCTTTACTGAAACCTCTTCACCTTTGGTACTTTGAATTTCAGCTGCAAGAAAACCCTCTTTCTTATCAGGTATCCAGCAATTCTTTTTGCCATCAAAAGGCTGGGCCTGCATCTTGATTCTATCCGCTTGAGGTACCAATAGATATTTTAGAGATTCAACAATCTCTGGGTCGTTCATATCAGCATACATCTTGTCTCCCTTCTTTAAAGTTTTGTTTAGTTCTCAATCTAAATGAATAGACTTTTAAAGAAGCCAACTCAATATATTTTATTAGAAGTTAGTTTTTGTTTACGAAAAATAGATCTTATCAAATGATATTTTCGACTTTCGAAATCAATTCTTTTTTATATTAAATAGTAAGCGTAAAGCCAAATTATCAGTTATTGATATTTTATTTGTTTTTATTAGAAGGAGAATACTTGTTTTTATTTAACCTATCGATTCCAAATATCTATCTTTATCATTTACTAGGCACACTTTTTTTCAAATAATGAGCTTCAAGCCGAATTTCTTTGAGCTTTTCATCCTAAAAAGGATAAAACAAAATAATAACAATCATAAATATATACTTTTGATTGGAAATGCTACTATTCCACGCATCTTGATATTTTTATTTGACTTTTAGTTTTGTTAATTTACTTAAATCTTTTGATTATCCTTGCTTTTTTTTTCTATTTTTTTTTCTTTCGATCTTCTTTGTTATGATTTTGTTACATCAATCGAACTCTTTATTTCAAAATTTTTGATACATTAATTTTAGCCAGTTCAATTTTTTTTATTAAACAAAAATTGTTCTCAAAAATATTTTTTGTTTTATTAAAAATTTCAAAGTATGTCTGAATATTATTAGAAAATTAATTATATGTTTACTCTTAATATTCCTGAGATTTACAAAAAATAAATTCTTGTTTTGTTTTTTTTATAAATCAAGTCAAAAAAATAACGACAATAATTTTCAAATCATTTTTAAACTAATTTTACTTTTTTTTAAATTAAAGATTAAAATTTTTATGAATTAAATAAAATTTATGGCCTTGCTGAAGTTTATTTCTGGAATTATTTCATTTTCCAATGCTAATCATAAATTAGAATTAGACAAAATACGGTCATTTTTCTTAATTTAACCTAATGTGTCGAAATTTAGAGAGATTTATTTTATTTTTCTTTAATCCTCACTTTTTTCTATTTTGTTTACTTTTTTTAAATGAAAATTTTACTTATAACTTCATATCATATTTCATCCTGGTAATTTACATAAATCAGTTCAGTATGTTCAGTAATAAGTTATTTTTTGAAGTTTTTATCAGTTAAAATTTATTTATTTATTGGGTGGTTAAAAATTTTGAGACTTTATTTATTCAAAAAAAATAAAATATAATTAGTCACTAAAATAATTTTATTCGCTTGAAATACACGTTTCAAGCGAATAAAATCTTTCTCCCATCCAAATCTCCCATCTTTCTGGCAGCATTTTGATCTCTGGCTCGTAGAAGTTAACTAATTTTGGGATCAAATAATAACTGATGTCTTTTTTTTGGTTTCCTTATATCTGAGTAGCTTAAATCTGGGGAAGTGCTGCATGGATCGGAATAAAAGGCAATCTGAAGGAACTAAGTCTAGTTAATAAGCTGGTTGAGTCTTGTAAAGAATCATTTTTTGCTCTCATTTAGCTCTGTGTGGCCGTTTTGTTTCCATAGCATGGCTCAAATGAATCAATTGTTGTGAATAAATGTCTGTGATTATCGTTTTCTTGGGTTAAAGTGTCTCATAATAAATGATACTACACAAAACAAAAATAATGATTTTTTTTCCATGAATTTGGTGTTTCGGAGTAGTTAATCGCACTTGATCAGGGTCGAATCATTATTTTGTTGACCCGGTAAATAGATCCTTTTTTCTTCTCCAGTTACGATTTTCCATAAATAACTTTTTTTCTGCCAAGAAAAAATTGCTCCGGCAAATTATTTGAATAAATTTTAGTGTTTATTCATTTTTTAAAATTTTTAGTTTTTCAGATTTTAGGAAATTCGGCAAATTGAAGTTCTTGATCAAAAGCTTAAGTTTTGCCTTTGTTTCACTATATTTATTTATTTATTTTTCGCTGAGGCCAGATTTGACCATTAAATAATCTTTCCCGTCAAATAAGTTATATTATGTGCATTTTAGTATCTTAACTTAGAAAATTTTTCGTTTCTAAGTGATTGTTAACTTAGAAACGAAAAATAAGATTTTTAAAATTTTAACCATGACAGAATTTAAATATTTAGATAAAATAAATTTATAAAATGCAAAAAAAAAATCTGATTTGAAAAGATTATAGAGACAAGAAATAAATAAATTCCAAAATACTGATATTTTGTTTTATGATTATTTTTTTAATAGTTTATTTAATATTTAAAATAAATGGCGAAAAAAAACTCCTTTCGCCATGGCTACAAATTATTTTCGTAGTAAAAATAATTAAATTCGTAGCAAAAAAAAAAAATAAAAGCAAAAATTCATTAGTAAAAGTAGCAAAATAAATTTATCAGGAGTAAAAAAAATAAAAAAAATAGTTAATTATTATATCAAATATTTATTAATAAAAAAATTCACACATTACTTAGAACTGAACTGAGTCAACTCCCACGTATCCATTTTCTGTATTTGATCGCAACCATCTTATAATTTCTTTTGGCTTGTTGTTTTCTTCGAAGTATTTTTGAATTATGATTTGCTTGGTTTGTTCAGGAACACCTTTTGTTTTTGGTATGTGAACGTGTTCTTCTTCTTCAACAAAAATAGATGCACTTGAATTTGTATTCGGTTTGAATATATAAAGTCTTTTATCACAACTTGAACATTTGAAAAATTCTTTATCTCCTATTGTCGATTTTTGTTTTTCTTTTGCTGCCCAAGAATAACCTTTATTCATATAAAATTTATTTTTAATCATATCAAGGGCTTGATTGTAAGTTTCAAAGTCAGCATGATGATTATAAACTCTGCTTGCTTTTCTTGCTTTTTTAACGGGAATTTCTTCTATTTCGGTATCATTTTCGGTGTCCTCTTCATTTCTTTGGGTCACGAGAATTGATGTAGATGAAGATTCGGTATTGCTCATTTTTAGTTTTTAAATTTTCAGATTTTTATATTTAAATTCATTATTTATTTATTTATTTGTTAACTGAACCGAGCTAAAGCTCCTTCAGAAGAAATTAAAAATAAAATAAAAAAAATAAAATAAAATTAAAGTAAATAAAATTAGATAAAAAAAAGAATCAAAATAGAGTAAATAAGCTAAAAAAAATTAAAGTTGAAAAGACATAAATTGGAAAAGATTGCTTCATGTGGCACATGTTTAAATAGTTCAAGTTTCAGGAAAAATAGAAGAAATAGTAAGGTAGCAATTACACAATGGAGTTGGGTATTCAATATATCTTGATTCGAAACCTTCTTTGTATTCTTTCACCAGTCTTTCAACCAATGGAATAGAATGACTCAGTCCTGTCCCAACATATTTCTCGCTCAACTCAAAAAGACGATTCGAGACTGTTAGTAATTTTAGTTTATTAAAAGCTTCATGTTGCACGATGTTGGAGGGAGTATCATATTTTAACTTAAGGATAGATCTTACTGCTGTATTCTGAATTGCTTGTAGTTTTTTGATATTATTTTCTGAAAATGAATTTAAGCAAGGAAAAGAATAGTCTAAAATCGATCCGACTAAAGATTTATATAAATTTCCTAGTGTGTTTTGATTGAGACCCCATTTTTTGTTTGACAAAATCTTAACAATATTTAGCCTTTTGTTGCAGCGTTCTTTAATTTCGTCTACTAGTGTATTAAAGTTTAACTTAGAATCAAATTTAATACCAAGAAACTTTATTTCTTTTTGGCTCACTATTCTGTTTCCATAGATTTTTAAGTTAAGATTATCACTTTCTTTCTTGTACTTAGAGAATACTACTGAACACGACTTTTCAACTGACATCTTCATTTTCCACTTAATTAGCCATTGTTCTAGCTCGTTGGTGTATTTATTTATCTTATTTTCTAGGTTCCCTTTCTTGTTATAAATGAAGAATGTAACTAGATCATCTGCGAAAAGCAGAGAGTATTCATTATTTGTTTTGTTTCTTTTTGGGATGTCATTAATATAAATACTAAATAAAAGAGGACTTATTACTGAGCCTTGAGGAACACCTGCAGTTATTTGATATTCGTCGCTCAATTGGTCATTCACATATACCTTAAATGTCCTACTATCTGAAAACGATCTAATCCAGTTAGTCAAGTAATGAGGTAGATTTATTTTAATCAATTTAAAAAGTAGACCTTCATGCCAAACCCTATCAAAGGCTTTAGAAATATCAAAAAAAAGGCCACAAACTCTTTTTTTTCTATTAAATGATTCCACAATTTTTTGAATTAAAAAGAAAAGATTATCTGATGTTCTCCGGTGTTTCCTAAATCCAGATTGCTCCTGGATAAGGAGTGAATTTTGTTCCAAATAATTGTATAATCTTGAAAATACTATGCGTTCCAGGAGCTTTCCTAAACAACTCGTTATAATAATTGGTCTATAATTTAAAGGATCTTGTAAAGAAGAGGCTTTTTTTTGAATCATTGTAATGTTCGATGTTTTCCATGCTTTAGGGACTCTACCTTCTCGAAGAGATAAATTAAAAAGTTCTATAATTTCTATTAATGAATTTCTAGGTAAGTTTTTTAACATTAGATTATGAATTTGGTCAGGTCCTGATGCCGCTTCATTTTTCAATCTTTTTAGAGCCATAATTAATTCATTTAAGCAAATTGGATCATTAAAATTAGACTGATCATAATTTCTAAAGAATTCAGAGTTAGAATTAAGTATTTCGAAATCTTTATCACGATCTATTAAATCAGAATTAGGACTAAATATTGAAGATAGGAGTTCTCCAAAGCATTTTCCCTTTTCTTCATTAGTTTTGAATTCCTTGTCATTTAAAAACAAATTTGGGATTAAATTTGATCCTTTTTTTGATCTAAATTTATTTATTTTTTTCCAGAATGGTCTACTTGTTAGTGGGTTTTTTCCCATTTTCTCAATAAAATCAAACCAATTTTGATTCCAGAATTTTTTTAAAGAGGCCTTAAACTCGAATGTAAGTTGATTAAATTTTTTCTTGAGATTTTGGCAGCGAGTTTTTTGAAAGTTTCTTCTTACTCTCCTACTTTCTTTTATCAGAATAACAATGTTCGGGGGAAGACTGGTTTTGTAAATTTTCTGCGAATGATAAGGAATGCTTTTATGTGAAGTAGAAATAATTTTTTCTGTAATTTTATCATTTAGTTGATCTATTGTGAGGGAACTTCAGTGATATTCACTATTTGAGAATTTAAAATCTCGCTGAATAATTGCCAGTTTGCTTTCTTATAGTTAAACTTTTTAGCTGCTGATTTATTTTCTAATTGATAGCCCATAGAAATCGATGCTTCGATTGGGAAATGGTCACTAGTCATGTCTTGACTATTTTGGACACAAAAGTCGGTAATTTTGTCAATTAATGAAGATGAAACTAAGAAAAGATCAAGAATTTCAAAGTAATTCCTATTAAAAATATTGAAAGTAGGACGCTTATCATTAATTACTGAGAAGTCTAACTCATTGATTATTCTTTCCAACATTATGCCGTTTTCATTTTCCCCTACGCAGCCTATTTGCTTTGTTCTGGCGTTAAGATCACCACCTAAAATGTAGTTTCTACATTTTTTATTAACAGTTTTAAAAAACTCAAAGTTCAGAAGCATATTGGGTGGATTATAAAGACTGAATATAAACAATTCATTATTCTTTCCCAAGTTCATTTTTATACAAAGGAGTTCGGAATTGAATTCCTCATAAGAGAAATCTTGTATAAATAACTTTCCTTCTTTAATTAAAATTGCTACTCCTCCTCCATACTTGTTGCGTGGTTTCGTTATGAATTGATAATTGTGAAAATCAAGATAAATATTTGCCTCACTTAAATCTATCTTTAGTTCATTGAGCAAAACAATGTCTGGACATTTTTGAGCTAAAAAATTGGCTAAGAGATGAACCCTACTAGGTAAATGAAGACAATTCCAGTGTGTAATTAATAACCTTGTTTTATTAAGAGGTTTTGTTCTTAAAGTTGATTTATTTATCTTCTTGTTCATTCTAAATTTTCTTCAATGCTGTTTTGACCGGCAGTTTGCTGACCAATTTCGTTAGATGATTGATCTACTTGAATTGAACATTCAGTTGTTGAACTGTTTGATTCAGACTTGAAGGTACTGTCGTTTTGATTTTCTAAGACAACTAATGGTTTCTTTGATTCATTTTCGGTGAGCTCTTTTTCATTTGGATCAGATTCGGGAAATCTCTTGGTTTGATTTTTGGTTTGGAAAAAATTCTCAGTCTCATTCTGATCATTTGAGCGTACATTGACAGGTGACTGGCATAGTGGTAGAAAATCGTTTAAACGACTTACCAAAGCTTCTTCTAAAACTGGAGTTTTAAGGTATTTTGGGCTAATTTGGGATATTACGTCATTGAAATTTGTTGGCTGATATCCAGGTGTTTTTGGCATCACATTTCATCATTATCTTTTTGGTCAGCTTCAAATAATGATTGCGTTTCTTCTTGGTCAATGTAAAGATCATTGTAGTCAATCTTTTTCCTTTCAAGCGACTTAAGCTTTTCGGCAATGGAGCATTTTTTTGTCAAATGTCCTTTCTGATGACAATTTTCGCATAGTGTTTCATGACAGGGCATTTAGCAATGTTGTGTCCTTCATCATCACAAAAATAGCATTTCTGCTTTTGTCCAACAATTGACACAAGACACTTTAAACCATACATTATTGTGGGGCCTGACAAGCTTCCAATAATATTCTCAACTTCTTTGGAAATGATATTCTCACCCTTCTGACACCATTTTTCCTCTCGGGTCTATCTTTATATTTTTCTTCGGTAATGTGTTCAATGAGTCCATCAATTCGAACAGCATTAAAGAAGGTTTCAAGTCTATGATTCTCGAAATCAGAGGGCAAGAAGTGAAATCGAAAAGTACAATACCTTCTGAGATCCGGGACTTTATTTGCATCTTCAAGTCTGAAAATGGTTCCATTGATATTGATGTCACGATCGAAAACTTTGGCAACATTAAAAGCAGCATCAAACTCTTTTATCCAAACTTTGTTTGAAGAGAAATTGTAGATACTTGTGATAGCATCATTTTCCACTTGGTTCAGGACGACATCAAGTGCACTAAATAAGACTTTATGGCTAATCGGTTTATCTAACCTCTTCAAGTTTAGCTTGACCGAATTTTTAAATATCCACCGTCGGTTTTGGTTTGTTTTGTTGAGCGACATTGCCAACACACAACTTTCAACGGTTTTTAAAACACGTGATGACGCTATTAATTAAATTTTGGTTTTTCAAATTTGCTAAGCCAAACGACAAATTTTTAAGATTTTCAAATATCCAAATTTTCAATTAAAGAAATTTTTTTACATTATATACATTAATAAGTGATAATTGAGTAGTGTTATTAATAAGTGATATATCAATTATATTGAGTAATTGATAATTGAGTAGTTATCAATCAAAAATTAAATTAATTTATATTTACTATTGAAAAAATACTTTTGCTACTAATTAATTTATTTTACTATTAATAACCTTTTTTTTACTATTTTTTTTTTAATTTACTACGTGTAATATTTGCTACGATTTTTTATTAAAATTGCTACTAGTTTAATTATTTTTGCTACTGGATTAAATAGTAGCCCTTTCGCCATTGGTATTTAAAATTTTATAAAAAGTGTCCATAAAAAAGTTATATTAAATTAATTAGATTAATTAGAAATTGAAAGAGAAATTGGAAATGTAACATTCCATTGGAATAGCTCATTTGAGACTTTACAAAGGAGGGTTTTAAGTTCAGAACTTCTTGAGCTTTCAACAAAAACATCAATATAATCCTGTATGAGTGAAGTAATAAGTGTGTTTTTATATATTAAACTTTTTTTAAGTACTTTTCAAGAAGAATTCTTAAGTCTTGACTCTATTCTATCGGCAAATAACAAGGGATATGACTGTTTTTTTGTTCCTGCTTGAGGATATCTGTTTTAAAAGTTTTAAAGAGTAGAGGACTAATTCTGAAAAGTTATGATTTGAATAGATTATAGAGAAAAGAAACGAATAAATTCCAAAATATTGATATTTTGTTTTATCATTAATATTTTTCCTGTTATTTTTGTAATTTTGGGAAGTTTGTATTTATTTATTTATTTATTTGTTTTCTGTACCGAGCTAAAGCTCTTTCAGAATAAATTAAAAATAAAATAAAAAAAATAAAATAAAAATAAAACGGAATCACTTATCAACGCATGTATCATTTGGGCATTGGTCATTAAAGCAGGTATCATAAAACGAAATAAATCAATTAGCAAAATTATTACAGCATTTTTTATTTTAGCTAATTGAAAAATGGCAGTTTTATTTTAGCAAAATAAAAAGCAAATTTAGTTCACAAAAAAAAAAATTAATATTTCAATAGAATAGATAATTCTTTTACAAAATCAGCTTTTTTACATCAATCATATTCATCTAATAGACATTTTATTTGTTCATTCAATGCATCATATTTATTTTTTCTTCTTGTTTTAACGCCTAAACGAAGCTTTGTCAGCTTTAACAAAGATATCTTATGCTTTTTTCTTATTGAATCTATTATAAAATAAATAACTGTTTGATGTTTTTTAAGCGTTTGTTAGACACTGCCAAGCGATTCTTTGACCATCCTTCTGCTTCTCAACAGACTGAGTCAGCCAAAAGTAAAAGCCCACATGGTAAAGCTGTGGTTTATCTCTAACTGAGGATGCTTTTTTTCCTTTTTCTTGTCTTAGCTCAAAATCAAGCTGACTTGGTTTAGCTAATTGAGGTTCAGATACACTAAGCTGATCAAAGTCAATAGATAATTCATTATTTTCCATCTTAAAATTAAAAATAAAGATATTATTTACAATTTAATGATTAATCTTAAAAAAACAGATGCTCATACATTTATGCTATAATTCATAATATGCCCAAATAAAATTGTGAATATAATATAGTAATTTGATAGAAGGATCCATGGTAAATTTACGTAATTTTACGCAAAAATACGCAAATTTACGTAAAAAATAGAAAAATAAACAAGAAATGTAAAAAATGGTAACTAAATCGTATTTAAAATCGTATTACAATTATCAAAATCGTAAAAAATCAGTAATCAAAATCGTATTTTTTAAAAAAATTTTATCAATAAGAGAAAAATTTGAGATTTTTTTGGCATATTTGGATTTTACATAATTTAACGTAAAAATTGGTAATTTTCCTTCTATTTACTTAAAATTTAGTTAACTTACCATTTTTTACAATTCTTGTTTTACGTAAAAAATATAAAAATAACCATTTTTTACATAAATTTACGTATTTTTGCGTAAAATAACGTAAATTTACCATGGACCCTATCTGAAGGAAGTAAAATCCATCACTTGGTTTTTAAAGAAATTTTTCATTTTTATTCTGACATCCTTTTGCTAAATTTAATTTTATAATAGAAGAATTTATTAAAGATCAACTAGAATATTATTTTTTTGTACAAAGAAATAAAATAAAAACATTTAAACATTTGAAAACGTTTATTCTCACTCAAGTTATCTGAGAATAACTAAAAAAATGTACACTCAAGATAACTTTGACTTTTGTAAAAAAATTTATTTATTTATACTCAAAAAAAAAAAAAATAAAAATAAAAAAAAGGATTAACACATTATTAAGAGATTAATTATTTAGAACAATTGTTACATTTCCAGACTTTCTTAATAGGAATATAAGTTCTATTAACACATTTTAAGTGGAAATTATTTTTACAATCACCGCATGTAATCCATTTATTTTCACAAGAAAGATTGCAAATTTTACAAGATTTCAAAGACTTCAAAAAATGGCCTAATACATTTTCTAACATAATAAATCCATCAGATGTAAAAAACTCTATTATTTGATCTTTTATAATACCATTTGTGCAAATAAACCCAGTATTTAATATTTGTGCCGATATTGCTTTTGGATCTACGATAATATTTACTTCATCGATTAATTGCTTTTTGTCGATAACTGAACTAATAAAATCTTTTGAGTTATCGATAAGAATGAAGCTGATTAAATCGTATAACTGAGTATTGGATTCAATGATTTTGATAGACTTTGACTTTTGCTTGTTATTGCTTGACATTTTGTTTTTATTTTTTTTCGGCTTTAGTTGGAGCCCCTCTCTTTGGAACGTCTTTTGCAAATGCTTTTTCGGATAAGTCAACTCTTGAATGTATTATTAATAAAGGAGCTGTAGATGTAGTTGCTTCAATCGATTCAGTTGATTCATTTAATTCAGTTGATTCAGTTGTCCAAAGGACAAAACTATCATTAGAATATTCATTAAAAACTTGTAAAAATTCATCAAAACTAATGAATGTTTTTCCAAGAAAAATTTGTGGATTCATTGTTGTATTATAGGTTTTTAGGATTAAAGTATAGCTTTTAGAGTAAAGCATCAATTTATTATATAGAAAATCAAATATATGGGACATCAATTAGAAGTAAAGGCAAGGGTAAAGTTAGTGTAAAGGGCTTCAATCGGAATTATGATTGATAAACTTCTTTTTATTTTTATTTTTTGATGGATTTCTATTTTTTTTTTAAATTGACATTTGAGTGAGAATAAATAGCAATAACAAACAGTTAAAGGTAAAAAAAATATTTATTCACACTCAATTTGAGTTAATTAATATTGTTTATTCTCACTCATATTGAGTGATAATATATGCATTCTAAACATTTAATGAAGGAATAAAATAAAATAAAATAAAAAACTTATTTAATTTAAATTTTAAAAAGAATATTGCTACATTTGAGTCTAAGAAAACATTGTTCAATTAAAAGTTTTTAAACTAGAAAACAAAAAACAAAAATCTTAAATTTGAATAACTTAAGTTTAGTCTAAAACTCGTTCTGCAAAATGTATCAAATGATACAAATTTATAATCTTTAAAGTTTGTATCATTTGAAGTTTGTATGATGTTGGTATCACCCAAATTTTGGATTAGCACAAACTCGGTAATTTAATTTTGATTTAATTTTATTATACATCATTTCTTGATTAAAAATCCCTTAAATTTAAAAAGACACTTAAGTTATTCAAGTTATTCAATTTAAGTAGGTGTTCTTCATAAGTATAATGCTTCTAGTCCCGCTCAATTTAAACATGAAGCATGTCTCATTATATATTTCAATTTAACTATCGTAATTTTTTTGTTTTCTATCAAAATTGTCCTCTCATATCTAAATATCCTATATCAAAAAAATTTATTGTAAAATTTTAGTAAAACAAGGTGTAGGACTGGTAAACCCGTTCATAGTTTCAAACCGAATTCCTTTATCAAGTTCATCGGATCCTAAATAAAGAAAAATAAATATTTCGTAGGAAAGTTAACATTTTTGATAAGATCACCGAAATATATTAATTAATTTTAAAAAACGATCACATTTTTTCTTATTTTAGGATTATGATAAGAGATGTGCATTTTCAGGTTTCTTCATTTCATACTAGCTCTACTTTAATCTTATATTGAAAAAAAAGGTATTTAATAAATATGAACATAGAAAAATTTTTTTAAAATAAATATTTCATTACAATAGAAAATGGCATTAAAATATTTTTATAAATATTATAACAAATAATTAATAGTGTGTTGAATGAAAGCATTACGAATTGATTTAAAAAGTTTTAAACAATTTCAAAAAGAAAGTAGCCATTTTTAAAATGTTTGAAAGTGATTTACAGATTTTAAGAAATAATGCAAAATTATTTGTTTAATATCATTTCATTGACAAAATTAATTATTCAATTAAGTAGAAGATTTTTATTTTTTTCGGCTATTTTGTTACTCAATTTCAAAATCGTAAATTTAATACATAACTATTGGAAACCTTTTTTTTAATTTATTTTGAATAAAAACTAAGATTTTTATATTTGTTTTTTAATTAGTTTTTTATAAAAAGCTCAAATATTAAATTCTATGTATGCTTTTTTAACCTCATATTTTTTTTTCAAATTAAATATTTTATGAGAAGCCAATCATTCTAATTTGAAAAAAAAAGAGATGAAACATTAACAAAAGTATCAAAATGTAGTTTGTTATGGGAGAATTTGTATTAAGGTGAATATGAATAAAAAAAAGTTAAATAAGAAAATACAGTGCCGGATTTCAGTTTTGTTTGCTTTATTTTAAATTGGTTTCGCTTTAAATTATTTTCATATTAATTGATTTCTTCTTAGATAACTCTTAATAAAAAAAATTTCCAATGAGTCATTTATAATTTTTTTTCAAAATTTCAATTAACGATTTTATCTAGTTATTAGAAATTTTAAATAAAAAATATTGAAACAATAGTTCGTGATTATTGTGATTTTAATATAAAAATAAAGTTTAATTTAATCTTTATTCTTAATATGCTTTTTCTGTAATATTCAAACAAAGTTTCATATGCTTTAAAAATTTAATTTATTGAAGCAAAAATAAACATAGAAATTAATATAATCAGTTTATTTAAAAAAAAATCACTAAAAAATTATTCCATTAAATTTAAATGATTCAGAGAGAGAGATAGTTGAATAATTTTTACTACAAATAAATAAACTATATCTAATTATTAAAATAAATAAATCAAACATCTAAATAAACGATGCAGATTTATTAAAATTTAGTTTCTTCTGATCGAGCTGGCCCTAAATGGTGCAGCGCTAGCAGCTCGAATGGGCTGAGGTTCTCTCTAAAGAAAATTTAAAAAATTTTAAAGTTTTAAAATTTTAATCAAAAAATACCTGAGGAGAACTAATTCTAGCAACTGAAACAGTACTTCGGTTTTTGGCTCTTTGCTTATTTAATTGATTTTCTGCCTGATCTGCTCTTTCAGATGCATCTTCTAATTCTAATTGAACCTTTCGGAACTTGGCAAGATTTAAAGCAGCTATTTCTTCAGCTTCTTCAACTTGTCTTTTGTAGACTTTCAATTTATTTTGCAACTTCTCTACCAAATCTTGTAATCTAGCCTGGTTCTTTCGGTCTTCCTCGGCTTGGAAGGCTAATTCTTTTAGTCTTCTGTCATTCTTTCTAACTTCTTTCAAAGTTTCTTGATGGTGTCTTTGTTCAATGTCCAATTCCGATTCCAATTCATGGATCTTAAGACAAAATAAGTTATTAAAAAAAAAATTAAAAAAATTACTCTTTGTTCAAGTTTTTGAATGATGCGTTTGCCTCCTTTAAGAGCATTAGCTTCAGCCTCATCCAATCGGACTTGAAGATCTTTAACTTGTTGTTCCAAGCTCTTTCTTAATTTCTCGATATTTAATGCATGTTCCTATATTTAAATTAAGAATTTTGTGAAAAATAAAATAAATTAACTAATACTTGTTCCTGTCTCAACTCTTCTGCAAGTCTGGATGCATCAGCAGAGGCTTTTTTTACTCTTTCCTCAGAATTCTTTAACTCAGAAATAGCTTCATCTAAATCAGCTTGAATAGCTACGAAATCACTTTCTAATTTTCGTTTGAGTGCTCCCAAATTAGCGTTTGCTGAAGAAAGTTCACTTATTCGATCGGCAGCTTCATGTAAATCATTCTCGGCAGCCTTTCGAGCTCTTTCTGCTTGTTCAAGAGCTGCTCTAATTTCTTCCAATTCGGAAGCAAGCATATTTGCACGACGCTCAGCTTGAGCAGCAGCTTCACGAGCTTCATCTCTTTGCCTTTGCTCATCTTCAATTTGAGCTGTTAATTCTTCGATGGTTTGCTGTAGTTTTTTGTTGAATTTTTGTAGATCAGCATTGGCTCTATTCGAATGATCCAAAGAAATTTCAAGTTCATTGATATCAGTTTCAAGTTTTTTCTTCTGTCTGATAGCTTCGGCTTTTCCTTTTGTTTCTGCTTCCAAACTAGCTTGCATCGATTCCAAAGCGCGTTGATGGTTGCGTCTTGTGTTTTCGAACTCTTCCTCTTTTTCATGCAGACGTCTGTCGATTTCTTGTCTCACTTGACTCAATTCCAATTGAGCTCTCAACACTTTGGCTTCTTCTTGTTCCAAAGCACCTTCAGCTTCTTCCAAAGCGGCTTGTAGTTCGTCTTTCTCGATTTCGAGTCTCTTTCTAGATTTTTCCAATTCATGAATTGATTTTCCACCTTCGCCTAGTTGGTCCATCAAGTCTTTGATTTCATCAGCCAGGTTTTTGTTCTCACGTCTTAGAGCTTCAATTGATTCATGGCTTTCTTCGTATTGAGTTTTCAATTTAAACAGTTCGGTTGAATACTGACGAGCTTCTTTTTGTGATGCTTCTAATTCCAAAGTGATGTCCTCACATTTTTGTTTCCATTCACCGATCAATTTGTCAAATTGCTTTTGTTTTTTTTCCATGGCAGCAGCATTTGAGTTAGCTCGTTCGACATCGACCATTAAATCTTCAACTTCAGCTTGAAGTCTCTGCTTAGTCTTTTCTAGACTGTTGCATTTAGCCAACGCTTCTTCAACTTGCTCTTCGGCTTCTGCCAGTTTTGCAGCAAGCTTTCTCTTAGCCTCTTCGAGCTCCTCGGCTCTTGCAAGACCTTCTATTTCATATTTAGATCTCCATGAGATCATCTCGCTATTCACTCTGGCTAATTGTTTTTGAAGATCAGCTCTTGCTTCATGTTCTTCTTCAATTTGTTCACGAGCTTGGTCTAAGTCGGCTGTTACATTTCTTAACTGTTGGGCTAAACCATTCTTTGCTCTTGCTTCCTCATCTGCATTTCTTCTTGCTTCTTCGATTTGTGATTGAAGAAGTTGTCTTGTTTTATTAAATCCGCTAATTTGACTTTCGAAATCTTCAACCTGAGCTGACAAATTACTATTTTCAGATTGCAGTTTATTGTTGCGAGAGTTTAGTTCTTGTATTGATCTATTTGAGTCGTCCAATTTAATATTCAATTCTTGTAATTGCTGTTCTAGTTGTTTTGCCAATTTTTCAATATTTGCCTTAAAAGAAAAGTATTACATTTTGAATTTTGTTATTTTTTAAAAAAGCTTACTCTGGCCTTATTTGCATGATCAGTTTGTAATCTTGCTTCATCAACCTCCGATTTTATTATTTGCTTTTCTTTTTCCAGTTTATTTCTTGATTTCTGTAATTGATCTATTTGTTCACCCATCTCGTTTACTGCATCTTGATGCTTCTTTCTTAACTGAGCGGTAGTTGCTTCGTGCTGTAGATTAGCTTCTTCTAAATCACGTCTCAATTTAGCCAATTCAGACTCTCGTTTTTTATTCAATTCAAGTTGAGCAGTTGTAGCTCCACCAGCCTCTTCTAGCCTTTCATTTAGCTCATCCAACTCACGAGACAAATCAGCTCTTTGTTTTTCAGCTTTATTTTTGGATTGTCGCTCCGATTCAATTTCTTCTTGCGATTCATCTAATCTTTGCTGTAATTCTTTAATCTTTTTATGCAAATTTGCTACTTGACCATGTTCATCTTCAACTTTGGCGCCCAGGTTATTCAATTCAGCATCTTTGCGTTTCAAATTATCCTCTAGATCTTTTTTGAGTCTCTCGACTTCTTCTATTTGGGCTTGAGCATTCTTTAAATCTGCCTCCAATTTTCGTTTAGCCTTATCTAAATCAGCACGGCCTTTCTTTTCCCTTTCTAAATTATCCTCAGCTTCATCCAAGGTTTGTTCGAGTTTTGTTTTGACTTTATTCAGGTGATTCACCTTGTCTTCTTCTTGTTGCAGTTGCTCAACTGTTTTGGCATTTGTTTCTTCCAAGCGCTTCTTTTCACGAGTCAATTTGGCAATTGTCTCATCTTGATGAGCCATTTCATCTTGCAGTTTATGAATTTGGTTATCCTTGCTTTTATTTTCAGAATCAGATTTATTTAGCTTTAGATTCATCTCATCTATGTCTTTTTTTAAATCATTTATTTCGTGTTCGAGTTTCTTTTTTTTTGCGTTTAACTCTCCGGCCATTTCTTCTTCCTCTCCCAACTTATCTTCTAGATCTTTTACCTGCCCTTCAAGATCAGCTTTTTGTAAGACAAGTTTTTGGATTTTTTCTTCAGCTATTCCATAACCATCCCTTTCTGACTGCAATTGGGTGAATAATTCATTCTTATCCTTTAGAAGTTTCAAATTTGAATCCTCAAATTCTTTTCTCAATTTTTCTTCCTTTTCGAAAGCTTCTTTAAGTTTAATGAGCTCTTCTTCTTTGGCTTTGAGCTCATCTTCCTGTCTGGCAACCGACAACAATGGTTTGACTTTGGTGTACAATTTCCACCATGGCCAATTTCTCAAAGACAAATAGGCTTTTATGTTGCGTTGCAATACACTCAATGCCAAACGCTGATCTAACATTCTCTTAAATTGTTTTTTCATTAGATACATTCTGATGTTTGATTGCAACATGGCAATAATCTTGGACAAAGCAGCATCTCTTAACTCTTCAAGTTGACCTAATACGCCTGCTTTGAAGAAAACTTTTGTGTGACCTAGTCGATATAAATCTTCGCTTAAAGCAATATCTTTCAAAATGGATCCAGTTGCCTTAGTTGCGTCCACAAATCCTTTGGGCACAGCATTTGGAGCCAATATGCTGTATCTTTGCTTGAACTCAGCATAGATCATTCGATTTGGAAAACCTTTACGGCAAATACGAATGCCTTCCAACACACCATTACAATGAAGCTGGTGCATAACCAAATGAGGATCCAATACTCCGCCAGTTTTGATTTCATTTGGAATAATGCAACGAACAAAATGAGGATGAGTCTGCTTCAAAGTATTCATCAACTTGTTCAATTGTTCTCTGTGACCAGATGAGATAGACTGCATGCTACCACCTTTCTTGGCTTTGCCTTTTTCTTCTTCTTGACCCATATCTTTATACAGTTTAGCCAAAACAGAATTATTTTTGCTAGTTTTGAACAATGTGGCAACAGTTGTGTTGATGGGATCCTTGTTCTTTTCTAACCAGCCAGTCACATTGTAGGAAACAGTGCCAGCATAGTGATGCAAGTCAAAGTGTGCTTCGGCTTTTCCTTTGGATGGTCTTGGCTTTCCAAAGTTAGGATGCTTTCCCAAATGTTGATTGTAAAGTTTTTCTTGAAAGGTTTTGTCGCTAGCTTTTGGAACAATGCATTCTTCTTCAAGAATCGAGAAAATACCCATAGGTTTTTCAATCAAATCAATGCAAGCTTGTAAATCCAAGCCAAAGTTGATCATTTCCCATTGAATTCCTTCTTTTCTGTACTCTTCCTGTTCCAATACAAACATATGATGGTTGAAAAACTGCTGTAGTCTTTCGTTAGTGTAATTGATGCAAATTTGCTCAAATCCATTGAAATCAAAGATTTCAAAACCAGCAATATCCAAAACACCAATAAAGTATTGTCTTTTAGCTTTTACATCAAGAGTTTCATTGACTCTGTCAACTAACCATTGGAAAAGACGTGAATAGATGGACTTTGACAAAGCGCCAATTGAATTGCACACTTGATCTTTGTTCTGGCCTTTGTTTACATATTCATTGCCAACTTTGATTCTTGGTTTCAACAAGCCCTTGATCAAGTCAGCTGATTGAACTCCTAGTAAGTGAGCCACTTTTTCACACTCTTCGGTTCCATCAGTTTCGGCCTGTTCCTCTCTTGGTCTTTGTTTCCATTTTGAGTTACCCCAGTGCATGATAGCACCAGTGCATTTAAACAGATCAGTTTTTTCTTGTTTGCTAAAGTTCAAGATATCGAAGGCCTCATCAGTCAGTCTCATTTCTTCGGCATCATCTACATTGTCAATAGTGACCATTCCTTGCGCTATGAAGTGATACAACTTTGGATTAGCTTCTACCAACAATTCCTCTTAAAATGAAAAAAAAAAAAAAAGGTAAAATAATTTTTATTCTATTTATTTAATAAGCAATAAATTACTGTGATAATCCGGAAAAGCATCGGACAATAGCTGATAGAAAATGTGATAGTTTCTCTCAGCTGGCTGTTGAAAAGTAACTCTTGACTTTTCAAGCAAATAAGATTCAATGTCGGCACCAGCAATTTTACCACTTGGACCAAAGTGAATACGAATAAATTTACCCTTTTAAATTTAGCATTTTACTTGTTGTTGTCAAATAATACTGCCAAAATTTTCATGCTCTGTTAAAAGAATAACCATGCATATTTTAGGGTAACTACTTACAAATCTAGAGGAGTTATTATTACGGGTTGTTTTAGCATTACCAAAAGCCTCTAAAACAGGGTTAGATTGTACTATTTGATCTTCCAAATTGGCTTGTTTTGTCTGATTACACACAAAAAGGTTAATTTTAGGATAATAGGTGTTAAACAAAATAGGGTATTTAGGACAGGTTTTTTCTAGCGCAATTCTTGATTCAACTTTTGAATTTTTTACTTACAAATCGAGAAGAATTATTATTTCTGGTTGTCTTAGCATTACCATATGCCTCTAATACTGGATTAGCAGAGACAATCTGATCTTCTAGATTAGCCTCTTTTTTCTAAAAATTTTATTTAATTACGATGTAATTATTACATTTTGAAGACGTTCCTATTTTTTTTTAATTTAAAATAAAATTCTTACTCCGTCCTCTCTTTTCGGTGCACCACTTGCAGCCACAAATGCAAAGTATTGAATAACCTTTTTAGTATTCTCAGTTTTGCCAGCCCCAGACTCTCCACTTTAGCATACAAATTAGTCCAAAATCTAATTTAATTCATTCGAATACTCACGTGATCAACATAGATTGATTCTCTCTGTCTCTCAACATGTTAGCGTAAGCATTGTCAGCAATCGAGTACAAATGTGGTGGTACTTCAGTTCTTTTTTTACCTCGGTACAAATCAACCATTTTCATGGTGTAAATTGGTAATCTTTTGTAAGGATTTATTGCAACACAAAAGAGCCCAGAATAAGTCTAGAAAAAATTAAAATTTACTTTAAAAAATTAATTTTTTTTTTATAAAAAATTATTACATAGATAAACCAGGCCTTGTATCTCTCACGTAAATTGTGCAATACAGAGGCGTCATTCAGATAGGTCAGATCAGCCATATCGTCACACTTGTCGAACTTTGGTGGATTCATCTGTTGTATGTCGTCTTTTTTGACCGTGACTTGTTCTCCCTTGCCAGTCTTGACTGTCACTTCTTCGCCTTTGGTGCTTTGGATCTCAGCAGCAAGGAAACCCTCAGTTTTGTCAGGTATCCAGCAATTCTTTTTGCCATCGAAAGCCCTAGCCTGCATCTTAATTCTCTCAGATTGGGGTACCAATAAGTACTTAAGAGATTCAACAATCTCTGGATCATTCATATCAGCGTACATTTTTCGCTTGGTAGTTTAAGTATTCTCTCTCTTCTAAACCAAAGCAAGTGAAATTTAAAACACGCAAATAAGATTAATAAGAAAAAACTTGAGTTTTAAAGTATCTAATGGATTTTGGTTTTCAGTTCACCTCCTTTTATATCTATTCAACTAGAATCTTTTTTGCAGAGCCTATCAGTCTAGAAATCAACGAATAGGAAAAAAAGAAATAATTACTAAGGAAGCTAACCCAATTTTATCTTTGTTTAAAATAACTAAAAAAGGAATTCGAGATAAATCAATTGAATAATTTATTTTCTGTGATTACACATGAAGAAACGGTGCGCTAGAAAAATCGCATCAAGCTCGACCTATTTCTGACTATGCCAGCCAACATCCTTCTCCTCAGCGAATTTCAGTTGTTTAAATTCTTGGAAATTGGCTTGAAATGCGTCGGTTTTTATAGGCTTGTATTCTTGTTGAGATCGAATGCTTATCAGCAGTTTTTTGTTATCAAAAACTCGGCAGCCAGTTAGCTAGCACAAGCAGAAGTTGTTTGATGGAAAAAATCATCATCAGTATCAAGATAGTTTTTATAAATAAATTAAACTTAATAAAATAAATTATATTCGACTAACTCACAATCGGAACGGAGGGAATCAATGAGAACCAAGTTTGATTGATTTATCTATCTGCGATATTTAGATTATGCTTTACCTATCGTAAAGTTGAAGAGATAATCCGATTCGAATGAGATATTCGGCAAATAATTTATGATCCGAAGTGAAGGAACCCGTGCAATTAAGTTCAATAGGAAGGTGGAATAAAATATGTTGTTCAGTTTTAATTGCCTTAAAAAGCAATTTTTGGAGAATGTTAAATTTTTTTAAATTTGTTCAGTGTTTAGCTAGGGAGCACATTTTGGATATGAAGGAATCCATTTTGTTTAAAAACGAGCTATGCTTCAATCTTTTGCAAAATGCTCTTTACTTTTATTTTGATTGATTAGTGGCTGGATAAAAAATAATTAAAAATCAGAGCAAAAAAACTTTGAGTCGATTGAAATAATTCACAAAAATTTTGATTCTATCTTTTATTTTGAATAATCATTTTTTGATTAATTAAGCAAGTCTTAAAAAAAGATTTATTATTTGAATGGTTTTGTAAAAGAAAATTGATAAATATGTTCAGCTTTTATTAAATATTTAACAAAATTATTTTAAAAATGAAAATTATCCACTTGAATCTAGATTAATGTGAAGTGTAAATTTAGATTTATTCTGTTCTGGATTTAACAAGTCGAAAATTGATTTTCTTCTTAAATAAATGCATCTGTTTTTTTTCTGTTTTGATTTAAAACTTAATTTGAAATCTCCATGAAGAAAATCAGCATTCATTTGATTATTCATTGACTTAAAAAAATCAAAAATACTTAAATATGATCAAAGAAATAAAAAATATTTTTTCATCAAAAAAAATTGTCAACTAATGTCAAATACTTGATAAATCAAATACAAAAAAAATTATCAGAATAGTTTATGAATTGTTCTTTTTTCAGGAGTAGTAAAATTAAAAGCTGGGTTCAGCACAAACTTTTTAAAATAATTGTCAATAATTGATAAAAAAAAATTTTCTGTAGTTTTGCTCCAAACTTCACCCCCGCAAATATTAAGTGCTGCTCAAAGTTGTTCAAAAGTCAAAAGTCATTAGGATTGAATTAAAATTGACTTTGGCTTAAAATCAAGTCAAAATTAATATTTGAATTTTACCATGCAGTGATGATCGTGGCCTTCTTGAGTCAAAGTCTTTAAAGTGGCCTTTTTTCTGACTTTTGCACAAGTCTGAAAATTTCTCTATGTCGATGCTTCGTTGTTTCTTTGAAAATGTAATGTTTTATTTATTATTGATAATTTCAAAACGATTTCCTTTTTTATATATTCATTTTCAGAAAAAAATAATTGATCAAAATATATAAATCGATTTTAAATTATTTGATAAATAGTTTTGTTTTTAAACGATGTCAAATCTTTAGTTAAAATTCTGAGTAAAAAATATTTATGAAATTTTTAGTGTTCAGTGTTACTTTATTTTTAATTTTTCTATTATTTCAAATAGTAAATTAAGTTAATGAATAAATTTTAAAATTAATTCAATTTTTGTTCAACTATTATTCAAAGTGAGTTGAGCTTAATTTTAACAAAAACCTTTGACTTTTGTGCCTAGTTGAGAACTAATTATCTAGCTAGATCAAAACAAAGAGCCATTGTTGATGTCTTTTCTTCGAGTAGATGAACCTACTGAGTTAGCTCTTTAAGGCAAACTGCAAGTTGGGATACTAGAAAATTTAATTTATTTTATCCTCTTAGAAATTCTTATCCTAAAAAAAGGATCAGTGACTATGAGTCCATAAAAAAGCATGATATAAAGCGACTAAAAATAAAGCTATCAAGCTTGTATCATGAATAAAGCTTTCAAATGACTAGACAGTTGGGCCAGAAGTGATTTAATAAATTTTTTAAAAACTTGAAAAGAAACTCTAATACGATCAAATGATTCCATCTGATTGCTTTATTTCCAAGCTCATTAGCCATATGCCCTGCAGGTTCAACAACAATTCAGGATACCTTACACAAACAAGTTGTTTAGACATGTACATGAAAGAATAAATTTGTGAAAATCGGGCGATCTCTTACTGGATCATACTATCAGCTAAATTGAAAATTAAGTCCAATATGAATGGATTTAAAAAATTTATAATTTAATTTTTAAAATAAACTATGCATTAGTTAATTTCAATGATATTTAGTTTTCCTGTAAAACAGCTCTCAGATAATTTAATAGTAATCATTTCACTGAAATAAAGCTTATCCTTGAGGCTGTGTTAAAGAGAAAAATTTAAGTATAATTGAAAATAGCTTTTAATGACAATTATCAAGCACTTTTGTAATCAAGAAAAAAAGAAAATTTTAAAATGAAAAAAGTTTTTTTTTAAAATACAGAAAAATAAAAAAAAACATCAAAAAATTGAGAAATTAATTAATTAATTTTAATTTTAATAACTTTTAATAAAGTTCGAGCTTGAAAAACTACAGAACTGTCTGAATTTCCAAAACCTGACTCAAAAATATTAATCCGCATTCTTGAATTCCGAAAAAAACTGTTTTTTTAGGTTTGATGAAAATTTTTTTTTTCCCTCCTCTTTAAAGAATAAGAAAAAAATTAAAAGTTGGCTATCTTTAAGCTAAATATCTCATGTTATAATAAGTATAACTTAATCAATATGAATATATTCTGAAAGGGCATAGTCTCATCTTCAAAATATTATTTATTATTTTAGATTAACAAATAAAATTTCTTTGAAAACAAAAATCGCCAAAATCTTCTTATGAGTTTCACATTTATTTTTTTTATTGAAGTTACAGTTTTTATTCGATTCTCAAATGACTTTAATTTGGGCCTCTTAAATAACTCTGTACTTAATTTTATATTTTCATGAAGATCAAAAATAAAGTAATTAGAAAATTTATTATTTAGCAAAAATTTAATAAGAAAACTATAATAAAAAATTTGACAAATTTGACAATCATTAAATGATATAAGTAGGAAAAAATTCCTTTTTAATAATTTCAATAATTGTCTTCACTACTTCATGACAGGTGATTGAACCGATATTTAATTAAAACTTAAAAAAATACTAAAAATATTTTAGCATAACCGAATTTCAATCATAAAACTATGATCTGAATAAAAAAATATAAAGGTTTTGATATATGATTTAAGACAGCAAGAACCTTGTTGAAAATAAACGACTAAAATAATCTAAGATTATTTACATGAATGTAAATTTAATTCAGTCTAAAATTTCAAAAAGATTTTTTTGTAATTTATTTTCAGCAGGTTGAAAATTATTTTCTTTTTCTTTCAAAAAGACTGTGTCGTCATTTCTAATTATTTTTTCACAAACTAAACCAAATGCCGTCAGCTTGAAATATTTTACTTTTAAACTAATGCTACACTATCAACATCTAGTATGAAATTACTTTGAATTTTGTTTGTCCATCTAAAATAACAAACAATTTTCTTAAGTAATGCTTAGATTAGGTTAAAATATAAGGGAGTCTGACTATCACTTAAAAATTATGTTGAGTCAAGTAACTTGCATATTTTAAATTTAACAAATACGTGTCTTTTAATTGAATCTAAAATTTCAAATTTTGCAATATAATAAAGTTGAGAAAAATAAAATTTAATCTTTAAATTAAGGGAAAAGAGCAAAAAATAAAATTTTTATCTCTAAAAAAACAAATTTAAATTATACAAGCTTTTTATGCAACAAAAAAACTTTAAAGCTTTCTCGAATGAAAAAACCCAATTACGTGGTTTTTACCTTCACACTACAAAATTTTATAATTTGACTTTTTTTGTTGGTCCGATTTAGAAATGTTTCTCTGGGACTGGTTCAGCGGAATTCTGAACTTTTTGGGTTTGTACAAAAAATCCGGCAAACTGGTCTTTCTGGGTCTAGACAATGCGGGCAAAACAACACTACTTCACATGCTAAAGGACGACAAACTAGCTCAGCACGTCCCGACTCTTCATCCAACATCTGAAGAGCTTACATTGGGAAGCATTCGATTCACTACATTCGATCTAGGTGGCCATGCACAGGTGCGTAAAGTTTGGAAAGATTATTTTCCCGCAGTGGACGCAATCGTGTTCCTAATTGACGCATGGGACCGTCAGCGATTCGGTGAATCAATTGCCGAGCTAGATTCTTTATTGTCAGACGAGCAGCTAGCTGAATGCCCAATTTTATTACTGGGAAACAAAATAGACAAGCAAGGTGCTGCTGGTGAGCAAGAGCTAAGACAAGTCTTCAAGCTTTATGGTCGCACTACAGGTCAAGTAAGAAATTTTCTTCAGATTGATTACCAAAGAAATTAACGAGTTATTTGGAAGGGAAAAATCCCAAGAGAAAAATTAGGCGCTAGACCGATGGAGCTATTTATGTGCAGTGTTAAACAGCGAGAGGGCTATGGTGAAGCTTTTAGATGGTTATCTCAATATTTGTAAAGAAAATTTATTAAAAAATTTATTTTTAGTTTGAATAAAATTAGAAAAAATTATTATTTTGAATTTTGAGCAGTTCGTCTTTTGGTTTGGCTTGCTGATATATTCATTAGTGGTGAGATAATAAGTTCACAACAAAACGAATAGTAAATATTTGGATTGAACGAAATTAATGAAAAATAGGATAAAAACCACGGAATTCTCATTATTGAAAAAATACCTAAAATCTAATTGAAAAAATGAAACAATTATTAATATTTTATTTTATAAACAAACCAAGTTATTTTTTACTTTTATAAATGTTTTGGTAATTTCCCAATGCTTTGAGCTCCTGAAAATTTTGCTTCTGATTTTTGACGCGCTTTGCTGATTTAAAATTTTAAATTCAGTTCTCCTTTTTTTTGCTGATTGTAGGCTAAAGTTATATGACTTTCCGATGATGGTTTTTTTGTACACATACCGAATGAGTATTAGATACAAAAATGTGGTCAAAAACCAGTTGACACTGATCACTAGTAAAATAAAATAATTGTAGAAGTAGATTACATATTCTCTGAAACAAAAAAAGGCTTCTTGATCAGCGTATCTGGAACAATTTGGCACAAAGTTGTCTAGTATAATTTCATAGCAATCGTTCATCAAGAGTCGTGCCAGACTCGAGGACGAAATGATTATTGTTATGGTGTAAAAAATGCGAAAGAACCGCTTCAGGTCCAGACGAATATTGGTGCAAATGAATAAAAAACGATCTATGGCCATTAGAATTAGAAGATTGTTGTAAACAAACATTATAAAATCGGTGACCGAATACAAAAATTTGCAGAGAAAATTTGATTTTAGATGCCTAGTTTCCCTCAGAATGTAGTGGGGCATTGCTATTAGGGTGAATAAAATGTTGATTAAGAATATTTGTGTTTTTATGTAATCAGCTGAGATTTTCTTGCGAATTTTGTGAGTTAGATAGATTGACCAAGTGTTCAAGGACAGTGATAAAAATATTGTAAAACTCATGAAAATTTGGAAGATAACAAGTTTGGCTGAATGGTTTAGTTCGTACAATTTATTTTCAATTCCTAAGCTGAAGTTCATTGCTTTTTTTCATGCTAAATTAAATCAAAAAATCAAACTGCATAAATTTCTATCTTTTAAATTTTATCTTGATTGATTCCAATTTTTCAACTCATTTGACAAAAAAAATAACAAAATGTATCGTGACTTGAGAACATTTTTGAGAGCCTAATTAAAATATTTAAACCAAAATTTTTAATTGATTTTTCCACTTTTCATTAATGAATAAATGTGAATTGAAGTCTACTGCTCTTCAGTAAATTATTGAAATTTGTTCCACAAATTCAATAGTCAAATAATGCTGATTTAAAACCGATTTTTTTGTCTAATTTATTTTTAAAGCATTAGGTAACTAGCCTAATTACAGGTAAGAGTTATATCTAAAATTCAAAGCACATTTTTATTAATTTAAACATTGATCATTAATTAATTTTAACTACTAATTTCAGCGGTTTTAAATTTGAACATTGTATAACAAAATCTTAGATGGATTTAAACACAAATATTTTATTTTCAAAATCAAAAATATTCGAGGTATTTATATTGAAATTTGCTAAGGGATATGATCTGGTGGCCTTTGGTTAAATTAATCGGATATTTTAAATAATCCTTTTTATTTCAGATTTGGTCACGATTTTCTCTAATGCCATTATTTCAACAAAATCTGACATTTTTGATAAATTAATAATCACAAATATCAAAAAACTAATTATTTTTAAATTTTTTGTTAATCAGATTGCTCTCTGTTAATTAGTTCCTCATTCGATAAAATTATTTAACCATGACATGGTTTTTAAATATTCTAAAACCTTTAATGACCGACTATCATGAAGTATTAATAGGGCTTTGCAATTAAACTAATTATTTTTTGATGATCAATAAATTTTAAAATCTTAATCTTTATTTTCTATCTCGATTCAAAAGTTAATAGCTTAATAATCCTTGAATTCATACTTAAAGTTTTAGATTGCTACTTAGAAGACTAAATTTATAGAATATTTTTTTTTTTGTATTCTCTATTCGGGCAAATTTAGGAAATTTATCACTAGATTAAAAACAAATATATTTAAAAAAATACTTTGAAATCAATTTAATAATTGAAACCTCTCTTGAATGGAATCTGAACTTCAGTTTTTTTCAAATTAATTTTATTTAAAAGAAACCTTGAAAAATTTCCTAGCGAATTACATTTTGAATTAATTCCAATTAAGAAAATTAGCCTATTCTAAAAAATGATTGATAAACGGTTGTTGAGTTTTTCATTTTTTAATTAGAGTATTTTTAATATTGAAAAAAAAATCAATACTTTTAGAGAATTTTAATTAAAAAAAAAACAAGAACAAATTTGTGAATTTTTTTCTATTTTTTTATTTAGTATTCTCGAAATTTAAAACTTTGAAGAACATTATTTTTTGATAAAAAAGATATCAAGAATAAATAAAAAATATTGTATCAAAAAATCTGTGAATATTACGAAATTTTGGTTTCGTAATATTCAACTGTCCCTATGTCCTCCTTCTTACTTTTTTAAGGGTTTATGATTGATACTACGCTTTGAAAAAGAAAACTTCGTAATTATTATTTCCTTAAATCAAAACTTTTGTTGAATTTTAAATAAAAAATACTATAATATCCGTTTTTTAATTCAAATCCTTAGAAATATAGTTTTCACTAATTAATTATTTAGTTTTTCAAGGGTCAATTAAGAAAATCGAGATGAACCATCCGGAAAATTTATGATTTTATCTTGAGAAAAAAAAAATTTCGCCTTTAAAATTGTTGCTTTTGACAATAATGCATTGAATAAAATTCTCATTCAGAGGATGATATTTAAAAATAATGGTTTTCCTATTTTTAATAAAATTTTATATAAGTTTAAGCTTTCAATGGTAAAGTGAACGTGAGAAAATTGATTTAGAACAGAAAAAAATTAAGAAAATTTTACTAAATTCTCTTAAAAAATAATTAAAAATCATTTTTTTCTATTTTTATTTGAATTTTTTCTCCAAAGTACTGGATTCATTGATAATTAAATCTTTAACTTCTCTTCAATCATAAAATTGACTTGTATTACTAAAATTTTTTCCGTAAACTAATATTTTTTTTCTACTGTTTATTTAATAAATTTTAAAGTTTTGAAATTTTAACTAATGGAAATTTAAGTAGAAGATATTACCTCATATTTCGAAAGAATAGAAAGCAATTTACTACTTATTTATTATTTTATCAGTGAATTTAAATTTTTCTCAGAATCAATAATCTAAAAGGAAAATTTATTTGCCTAAATGTACAAAGATCAAGAAAATCGAGAAAAATAATAAAAAATAAAAAAAGAGATAAATGAAAAATTAATTTTTTTGAAAAGAAAATAAATCATACATTTTTTGTTAAAAAATTTTAATATAAAAACTGCAATTTAAAATTTTTAAATTTTTAAAGTCATCAATTAGATAATTGAATATTTTCATTAACTAAATTAAAAAGAAAGCAGTGTTTTTTGGAATAAATAAAATTTAGTCTTTAAAAATTTTCAAAGAGCTGTTTTTTTAATTAATATTCAATTATCTCGATAATTTATTTATGTTTTTTTATTTATCCATTATTTTATTATTTATTCTATTTATTTTAAAATTTTTATTTTAGACCCAAAAATTAACTTTCAGACATGCTTTGATGAAGGCTTATTAAATCATGGAGATTTTAAAACATTCGTTGAAATAATTTTAAACTTCAAAAACAGAGTCTTTTAATGATTTATAAAAAATTATAATCTTATCAGTATTAAATGAATTTTCAAAATTTTAAACTAAGTTTAAATTCTTTCATTTATTTTTTATTTTATTTTCGGTTTTAACTTAAATTTTTTTTCAAAAGTATAATCATATAGATGAAAGGAAGGGATAAGTCTCAATTCCAACTGATCATGGCCTTACCTTAATTGTGTTTCATTTCTATTTAAAATTCAAATTTTGATATTTTAAATTGAATTTTATTAATAATAAAATTGAAATCTTTTTTGAATAAAATTCTGAAATTATTGTATAGCGTCTTGATGCACAAAATCCATCTATAAGCAATACTTTTATTAAATTCTGAGCATATTTTTTATAATTTCGACTGCAATTTTTGCGCATTTTAAATTCTGCTTAAAATTTATAATTTAAAGCATTTATATATGTGTTTATTAATAAACAAACCAACAAATTTACAGAGCTTTATGCGTTAGGACCCTAAACTAATTTTTTCACAAAATTTTTTCTATTAAAGATACCATAGGTACTTTTTTGTCACTTTTTAAATGAACTTTTATCTTTAAATAGAGGGCTTCATAATGAATAAACTATTATTGAACGGCTCAAAAAAACTCTTGAGCTCGTCACTAAACAAAAACGTCTTAAAAAATAGTTCAGGTATAACTTGCTCAATCAATCAAACTAAAGTTTAACGCAAACAATTATTTTAGCTTTATTGTCAACAAATGTTCCGCAAAACCCTCCTGATAATCGAGTGGAAGTCTTTGTTGACGATAAACCAATACTTGTCCAACCCGGTGTCACTGTCTTACAAGTACTTTAAGGAAAAATACTTTAAAAAAAATTAAGCATTTAAATAAAAAAGGCTTGTGCAGAAGCTGGTGTTGAGATACCGAGATTTTGCTATCACGAACGTCTGGCAATAGCTGGTAACTGCCGAATGTGTTTGGTTGAAGTTGAGCGAACACCAAAGGTAAATTAAAAAGAAAAAGAAAATTATTTATAATTATTTGTAATTTTTTTTAAATAGCCTGTAGCCTCTTGTGCCATGCCAGTAATGAAAGGTATGAGGATAAAGACCGACTCGCCAGCTACAAAAAAAGCCCGTGAAGGTGTCATGGAATTTTTGCTTGTCAATCATCCATTAGACTGTCCAGTTTGTGATCAAGGAGGTGAATGCGACTTGCAAGACCAGGCCATGGCTTTTGGCAGTGATAGATCTCGTTTTACGGATATTTTTTTCTCGGGTAAAAGAGCTGTGGAGGACAAAAATTTGGGACCTTTGGTAAAAACCAGCATGAACAGATGTATTCATTGTACTCGTTGTGTCCGTTTTGCCAGTGAAGTAGCTGGCGTTGACGATTTGGGAACTACTGGTAGAGGTGGTGATATGCAAATTGGAACATATGTTGAAAAACTATTGGCATCTGAAGTAAGTGGTAATGTTATTGATTTATGTCCAGTAGGTGCCCTTACATCCAAACCATATGCTTTTACGGCAAGACCGTGGGAATTAAGGTAATAAAATAAATAATTAAAAAATATGGTAAATTTTTTTTAGAAAAATAAGTTCAATTGATGTTTTGGATGCTGTTGGTTCAAACATTGTTGTCCAACACAGAGCTGGTGATGTAATGCGAGTTTTACCAAGACTAAATGAAGACATAAACGAAGAATGGCTCGATGACAAAGCCAGATTTTCGTATGATGGTCTTCGTCGCCAAAGATTGGTGACACCTATGGTCCGCGGATACGACGGTTTGCTAAAACCATGTGATTGGGAAGATGCATTCTACGCTGTAGCAGACAGGCTCAGCCAAGCTACCGGCTCTCAAGTAGCTGCATTGGCTGGAAGCTTGGTAGACGCAGAGTCGTTGGTCGCCTTGAAGGATTTGATGAACAAGCTCGGAAGCGAAAATGTCTTTGTCGAGGAATCTTTTCCAAGTCAAGGAGCCAGCACTGATCTAAGAACAAATTATGTTTCCAATGCGAGTATCAATTCTCTAGAACAAGCCGATTTGGTTCTTCTGATCGGAACAAATCCGCGATACGAAGCTCCAATGTACAACACTCGTATTAGAAAAGGTCTTGTTCATAATGAACTAAGAGTAGCACTTCTGGGTTCTAAAGTCAATTTGTCTTACGAATACGACTATCTTGGTGATTCTGCTCAAGCTTTAGAAGAACTTCTCAATGGTAAACATGAATACAGCAAATTTTTGGCAAAGGCTAAACGACCTTTGATCGTTCTTGGCTCTAGTGCTTTACAACGCAAAGATGCCGATTCTCTATTTAACCTGGCTACTAGGTTATCAGAGAAATTAAGAATTCAAAATGGATGTCCAAGCGATTGGAAAGTGTTCAATGTCCTTCAAAGAGTAAGTTTAATATTTTTTTTTACAAAAAGAAAAGGGTGAAAAAAAATTACTTAACTATAAACCATAACACTTTAAGAAATGGCAATATTTTTTCAATTCTTTGTACTTTTAAATTTTTTACGAAAAAAATTTAAATTTGTTGTTGACACTGACAGAATATCGATTTTATTATAGACTTTTAAAATTTCTAAAAAAGGTAAATAATTCAAAATCAGAATTATTTTCCTTGAATAAATTTTATTCACTTAAAAAATAATAAAATCACTGAAATGCAGTATTTTTGCATGCAGATTTCCTCAAAAAAAATTTGAAGCTTCATAGTAGTGTACCACCAACTATCAAATTTTGTTAGTTGAATTTTTTCCGATTCTGAATTGACAATTTGTTCTAGAAGTTAATTTCTCTCTTTGCAGCATCGTTCAATTTTCTAGTGCAAGGTATCCAGTTCTAAATTGTTTTACACAAAAAATACAGAAATATTATAGAAAAATATTTTTGAAGGAATCTTTGTGCTTTGTTTAGATTAAATTTTATCGAAATAAATCTACAATTAGATAGGAAAAGCTTAAGAATGAAGAGTCTAAAAACATTCAAAAAATGAAATCAAAAAATTAATCTATTAATATTATTTAATTAATTTTAAAATCGAAAATGAGCATTATTTTCTTATCCATTTTTAAATGAATTTGGGCCTAAGCCCCTTAAACTATCAATAAAATTTTCTTAAATAATATTTGAACAATATTTGGATTTTTGAAAGTTTTATAATCATTTTTCTTCAAAAAATACTATCCAAAACAATTTTCTCTAAAATAATAGTCTCTTCCTTGATTCCACTAATCTGATTTAATATATTTTTTGACGAAATCAATTTATATAATTTATATTAAAAATATTTGTGGTTTTTCATTTTACCTTTCAAAAAATTTGATGTCTTTAAAGAGTATTTGAATAAAACTTAATTCGAAATTCCAGTAGGAAGTCAAAGATTTCTGAGTCCTAATATAACAATTGAACTACTTGGCTGGTTCATGGTTTTCTTTTGAAAAAATGAGCCTCAAGGTAACATGCATTATCACTGATATTTTCCTTCTGGAAAAGTAATCAATTTGGTAAGGATTTTGATGTAATTGGCATACACTTGAATTGATTAACAATGATTTGGACATGATCATTAAAATAAAGACAACCATCACTGAACCAAAGACTGATCCTTAAGTAACACTACTTTTTACCTCAGCATAATTTTATTAAAATTTTAAACTCTCGTCTAGCAGAAAGATTTAAATGAAAAGCTCTGATTAGATTTTTTTTCCTTTGATTCCGTAGATTAGTTGAGTTTTATTTTTTTAGTAGAAATCGTGTAAAAGATCTTCAAATTTTGTTTTGGCGAATTCAAGGTAGCTTTGGGTTAAAGGTTTAAATCTGATGATTTTATAAATGGTTTTTAAAAGGCTCATCAAAATCATGTACACAATTTTTAAATTAGCAATCAAAATTTTTAAGTTTCATACCACAAATTTATTAAAAAAGCAACAAATATTAAAAATAAGCAATAAAAAATATGATTATTACAGCATCTTCTATTGTGTCATCAAAATTATTTTCTAAAATACTCGCACTAGACATTTTAATTTTGTAGTCATAAAATGAGAGCTTTTTTTTTATTTATTTGTTTATAAGTATCAAGTTAATGCTCCTTCAGAGTAAAACATAAATTAAAAAAATAAATAAATAAAAAAATAAAAAGAAAACAACATAAAATAAGTTTAAATAGATTATAAATAAAATTTCAAACAATGGATTGGGATAGCTAGATTAAAGACATGTTTAAAAATTTTATAGTTCAGGAAATTATATGCTAGCAATAACACATTGGATATTATATATCCGACCCATAGCTTATTGTCTAACTCAAGGTTTTTTATTGATTATTATTATAAGTAATTGTAAAAATTGTCAAAAATTAAAATATAAGGTATTTTTAATTATTTTTTGGTTTTCTTAATCTATAAATTGTCAATTATAAATAAAAAGCGATTCTTAAGTTTAGTGAATTTTTTTCAAATAAATGTACAGTTATTTAATATTTGTGATACCCATCAATTTCTTCTTTTTTTTTGCTTAATTATCAAATATTTAAACATGTCTAACCTCTAAACATTTCAATATATCGTTACTTTTATTACTTAGACTTATTTATCTTTTTTTCCTATTACTTATTTGCCATTTTATCTTATTTAATTCAATTTTTAATTTTTATTTTTTTTAACAGATAAAAAACTGAAAAAATAATATTTGTAGTATCTATTAAAAAATGTGAATTTTATTAAAATATGGTGGTATCAAAACTAAATTCGCGCTTTAAAAATATTAGATTTATTAAATTAAAAAGAAATTTCGCTGGTTAAAGTGGCATGACTTGACTTTGATTTTGAAATTCAACTCAGTTTTAAGTCATTATTAATATTGCAGTTTTTTTACCGAGGCGTTCACCGGAAATACCGTTTTATGCAGTCATTCTCGCGGCCACATGATTTTTTTAATTCAGAAAGAGAAAGGAAAAATAAAATTGAGAGTTTACTTGACTTGAATTAAGGCCTGTGACTTAAAAACAACTCTGGTAATGATGTAAGCTGTGGTGGCCATAAAGTCAGAGAGTGTGATTTTTGGTACTTTTTGGAAGTCATTTGTTTGAATATTGCTCATCCAACAATCAAGAATTGCTTCAAAAATGTCTTACAAGTATTTGTACTTTCTTCTATTGTAAAAAATAAATCTAAATTTGAATTTCATTTGAACATGCTTAATTCTTGTTTTATTTATTTAGATGAAAATTTTTTTTAGTGATAGACTTTAAAAAATTTGTATGTTTTGAATTTATAATATTTTGAAATATTATTTTCATAGTTTTCAATTGAAAGACCGAGAAAATTCTAAATATTTAAGTAAATAAATTGAAAAAAATTATTTAGATTTTCACCCTATTTACCTTTCTTACTTGTCTTAAATTACTAAATAATAATTTTTAATTCAGTGGGCATCTCAAGTCGCTGCTTTGGACATTGGCTACAAGTCCGGAGTAGAGCAATTAAAAGCAACAAAACCCAAGATTGTGTTCCTAATGGGTGCTGATGAGGATTTGATATCTCGAAGTGATTTGAACGAAGACACATTTATTATTTATCAAGGTCATCATGGTGATCATGGTGCTGAAATAGCTGATGTTGTGTTGCCAGGGGCTGCCTACACCGAAAAATCTGGAACTTATGTTAACACAGAAGGCAGAGCTCAAAAAGCGGCGTTTGTTGTTGCACCACCTGGTAAAGCAAGAGAGGACTGGCAAATATTGAGAGCTTTGTCGGAAATCTTAGGCAATCCACTGCCATACGATGATCTAGATAGTTTACGAAAAAGAATGGCTGAAGTCAGTCCCACTCTGACTAGCTATGATCGAATTGAGCCGGCAAATTTCATGCCGTTGAGTGTCGAGCTGAACCAAGTATTGTTCAAATTTTTAGTTATTTTTCTCAATAATTAAAAAAATTTAATTTTAATTTTTAGAAACTGAAAACTACTTTATCCAATGAACCAATTCAAGCTTTTCAGACAGAGTTGAGTGATTTTTATATGACCAATTCAATTTCAAGAGCCTCGCTGACCATGGCTCGTTGTGTTCAAGCTTATAAAAAAAATAATGAACCTGTTAAACAAACCCAGTCTAACGTCAATCCATAAACTGATTTCAAAACTTATAAATTTAAATAAGAAATTTGGAATTTAAAAGTCTTTTTTTAGATTTAAAAATAAATATTTATAAATATTACGTCTAAATTAATAAAAAAATTTAATTTAATTTACTAAAAACAGAGATAATTTTTACATAGTGTTTAATAAACACATGATCACTTATTGAAAAATTAAAAAATATGAAAAAATAACCAGCAAATGTAAATCGTTTCAATACATCCTTAAAATCTAATTAAAAAATTTTGTTCAAACTTTTAATTATTGGAAAAAATTGATGAGGAAATAAAATTTTTAAGTTCATTTAAGTAATCACGTAATTTTTTATAATGTGTTTAATATTAAGAGAACTTTTTGGCCGACCTTTCTCTATTTTTTGAGAATTCAACTAGTTTTTCTCCAAAATTTTTATTTTTTCTGAAAATTGATTATTTTTATATTTTTAAAAATCTGACGCCCAATTTTATGCGACTGATCCCTACTCTTCTTGAAGAGAATTTAAGGAGCTTTCTAAATATGCTTAGTTTTTCTACAGGAAGTATATTTTTTGAGATATTTTGATTAAAAAAAAAAGACCTTGGTTATTATCTTTTCAAAGAGAATGGGGATCAGATAATTTAAAAAAATTAAGGATCAGTGTTTTAGTAGGACCATTCATATAAAATTTGTTTATTTTTTATCAAAAATAAAGCTTAAAATTTTAAATTTGGTTTTTCAATTTTTTTTTGTTTTTTAAATGTATTATAAAAAAATTATTAATACAAATTTTGACAAATTAAAAAGAAATTGACTAAATTATACAAAAAGGTGTTTAAAATTTCAAAAAGTATATTTGCAGTATTATTTTTTTTAAATTTTTATTGCATTTTTTCTAAAATATAAAGGATTAATTTGGAAAGAAATCCTAAATAAAATTTGTATATTTTCTTGGAGATCTGGATGAGGTGATTATTATTATTTTTATTATTATAAGTTAATCTGCAACGGGTTTTAAACCGCGGAGCTAGGTACCTCAAGTACATGGCTATGGCAGATAAGTAGTGTGATTTAACAACAAGTTTTAAATATAAATTCAAGAAATGAAAAATAAAGATAAAATTAAAAGTGTTAGTTTGATTTGAAATTATCATATCTATTTTTAAAAGCGTTCACTGTTGGTGCACTCGTAACTTCTGGTGGTAGCTCATTCCATAGGGGTACTGTTCTATTGGAAAAGAAGTGGTCTCTCGGTGAGCAGTTTTAAACAAATTGCCTGTATAGTCTCTTCCGTGATAATCTGGTTGAGCCAGCAGGTCCCATGTTTTCAGATGCAGGTACATTGGCTATTGGATGATACCAACATACTTGATTAAAGTTGTTTTTGAATTTGTAGAGTTGGATGATGTCCCCTCTTTCCCTCCTTTCTTCTAATGTCGTCAGGTTAAGTGATGCTAATCTCCCTTGATATGATTTGTTTCTTAGTTGCGGAACACTCTTAGTAGCTCTTCTTTGGACCTTTTCGATTCAGAATATAATTATTTTATTTATACGACAATTAGTTAAAGAAAAATGACGCCTAAATGTTTCAAAGATAAATGGTATCAAAAATACTTATAGTTGCATTAGAATTTTCAGTTTTTGTTTTGAAAAATTTGTCAACAGTATTGATAAAGTTAAAAAATATCTAGATTTTTGAGACCCTGGGGACCTCATTATTGTATTATCAAATGCGATAAAGTATTTAAAAATTAAATTCTGGAAAAAATCCTTTCTATCATTAAAATTGTTAATGAAAAATTAATAAAATAATTTAAATTTTTATATATTTTTCTTGATTTTTATTTCAATAAAAGAAAAAATTATTTCATAAAATATGAGACAATTTATATTGTTGTAGTAGATAAAGAAACTTAGTCAAAGACTAAAGAAAAAATTTTTTTAAATTATCTTTTTTCGGTTTATTAAACCCTAGAGCTAAATTTTTTAAAATTGTTAAGAAAATATGAACCTCAACACCGATGCATTTATCATACACTTAGTGATTTAAGTTTTCATTAATTAAAACAATAATTATGAAATTTTATTCAATTTTTTTTATTAATAACTTTTCGAAAAAAAAATCAATTCCTGATTAGATGGAAATCTGTTCGCAAGCTTTCTATAAAATTATTTGTAAAAGTTTATAAAAAAATTGAGATCTTCCATAAAAAGTTTAAAACAATTTTTTTTAATGTGTAGCGCTAAGTTGGATCTGACACCAAGCTTTCGGCTTATCCATTATGACTGTGGTGTCACCAGTAAATAAGCAAACCTTTATTTGCTACACTTTTTTTATTTATAAGTTACAAAGAAATACTTAGAAGAGAGAATCAAGCTAACCGCTTGTTTTCTAAGCTTAAAGATCTTTGTTACCTCTTTCTATTTTAGCTTTACCTAACCACGGTCTAGAACGGCCGTTTTCCAAAGATTTACTTATTTAGATCAAGTAAAGAAGAAACCAAGAAAAAATACTTGTTTTTCATTCATTCCAAACTTAATAATTTTAAATATTTTTTGCTAATATTAAGCAATGAAGATTTAAACAAATCTTAATTAGTTTTAATATTTATAAAATTTCTACTTTGAAAAAAATTGCATTTAATTTATAAATCAAACATCAAAATCTGATCAAATAATTATTTTTAGAGTTCTAAGTCTTTGCTGAATAAAAATTATATTTACCTTTAGTTAAATGAAAATGAGACAGTTGGTGAATATGCAATAATGAGTTTTTCGATTAAATAAAATTTATTTCAGCTTCGAAGAGTCTCAGATCCGATGGAATTTTTAAAATCTAATTTTTTATTCAGGTTTCAAAATTATTATTTAAAACCTTAATTTAATCATCTACTTTTTGGCTTATAATATTCAAATGGCTTCAAATAAAAATCATCACGTATTTTAACCAAAAATCAAACTTTTTAAATATTTTATTTATACAGCTCAACATAAATTATAAAGACATGATTTGAATGGCGCTTTTATTTTTATTTCGATTTAATAATTTTTTATTTTTATTTTCTTAAGATAAATTTAAATAAATTTTTAAAATCTGTTAAAGATATTAATTCAGAATACAGTTGGTCCTTGGTCCAACAAAACAGTTGGTTTTTCAGAACACCCTTTTATAATGTAAAAAAAATTTTTTTAGTGTTTTATTCACAATTATAACTAAGTGTTAAAATTTATTTTTTAAAAATTAAGTTTTTAATATTATTTTAAACAATTTTTCGTCTCTTAATTACTAAATTTAGATCAAACAAGAATTATAAAGCTTTAAATTCAAAGTTGATTGATGAATAAGATGTATTAAATTATAGTTTGTTTTTAAATCCAAATAATTTAAATTAAAAATAAAGTAAAGTTAACAAATTAATTTATTTCTATATATTTTTTTCTATCATTTGACACTTAAATATAAATAAAATTCTATCTTTTGAACGATGACCATATCTGAAGCTATTAAACTAATACCTTTTCTTTTTTTTAATTGCGCAATTATTTTTTCCTTCTTACAATCCAGAATGGTTGTATATTACGGAACTTTAGAACTAGCTGAAGCATATTGGTAGATCACCATTTTCTGGCAATAAAGTACTTTTTTGATTAAGTTATGAAAAAAAAACATCAGTTTAATTTTTTCGAAAATTATTTTTAATTAAGTGCAGGTCGACTGTATTTTAAAAATTTAACAGATAATAAACTAAAAATTGTAAAATAAAATTGCAAAAGATATATTTTAGACTCAAAGTCAGACCAGAAAATAAGATTCTACTTACAATTAGAAAACATCTTAATTAAGATATACCTAGAGTCTAATGATCTTGCACTAATCATTTCAAAAGGTTTATTTTCTTAATCAATTGATTTTTTTAGTTATAAAGTAGACAAATATTTGGCTTCTGAATGCAAAAAAGTCACTTAAGCAACGCATTTAGAAATAAACAATGTTCCATGAGAAAATAAATTTCCTTGCGTTCAAAAAATAATATCAAACTTAAAAAACAATACTCAAAGAAATCTTATTATATCAGTTATAAATTATTTAAAATCATAAAACTACTTTTTGGTGTTTAGTTCTCATGATTTATTGCTATTTTATTTAGACTTTTTTCCTCGCATTAAACAATGATAACTCAGTTAGATAAGCATTTAAATGACCACTTTGATACCAGGGATTTAAGACCTCGTACAACACCAAATCGCTCCAAAACGACTGGTGACAAGTCACATCAAACACTTAGACGCTCGGATTTACTTTTAAACCTTGCGTTCAATTTGAGCAAGGGACACTATAACTTTGTAAGCGAACTTCTTAAAAGTAAACTTGGCAAACAAGGTACCATTGATTTAAATATAGATGAGACAGTAAAATTTGAACATTTAAAATTTGAGACAAATAATTTGAGCAAAAAATTCCTGCTCGGCAAAAATCCTTTAATTTTGTGCAATTATTTAAAAGAAAACGACTGGGCTCTCAGTCTCAGCCAACTTCTGGTACAGAATGGAGCCAACATAAGCCAAAGGGATCACTGTAATGGATGTAGTTCACTCCATTATGCTTGTGCTTTGCTCAAAACTGGAATAATTGAGTTTTTGCTAAGAAATATCAATCAAAATCTCAATTATTTAATAGATAACAATGGAAACTCTCCAATTTTCTATCTACTGGCATCTTATGGGTGCTTGGATCATGAAAAGCAAACAGTGCTGGAAGAAAAAATTTTAAATGCACTCAAAATCTATTTAAACTATTTGAAACATTACAATTTTAAAATTAACATCCGGAATCGAAATGGTCTTAGCTTATACGGCTTATGGGAATTTTTTACCATAAATAATAAATTCCTATTAGAAAATAGTGTTTTTAAGAAAAGTTTGGAATCTATTTTAGAAGAAAACCCGGCATTGAGAAAATTAGATAAATATAAAAGTCTAATTGATTTAAAACCTGAGACGGATTATTACACTTTGAGTAGTAGGACTTGCATAGAAATATTTTTAAAACGTCATTTTTTAATTGATTTCAAGAATTTCAAATTTGTTCAACATTCAGCAAAAATTGATAATTATTTAATGTTGCTTTTTTTGGACAAAGTTACGCCAAATTATTTGCCCATCAATTTTTGTTTGATTCGAGATGAAAGTGGATCAGAAAAAAATGTGGAAATATATCGGAAAAATGTTCACATTCCGATGAGTTGTGATCAGCATTATTTCAAATCATCAAATGAAAAAAAAAATTTAATTCAAAGCGATTTAAATTGGAGACATAAATTTAGTCAATTGTTTAGTTCAGTGGAAATAAAAAATTCGGAATCGTATCGAGCTAGTGCAAAATGTTTGATTGAAACACCCAAGGTGGAGCAGAGTATCCGGATCAGTCCTCATCATAATTGTCATCAACATCAGCATCCAAATCAAAGTAATCACAGTCAACACGTTCATGAAGTCTCTCATGTTAATCATAAATCAGATCCAGGTAATAGTAGAAAGCATAAATTCCATTCTTTGCATCGAAAATAATGGAAAAAATTGGTAAAGTAAGCTAAACAAATTAAGATATTTAATTGTTTTTTTTATTATATTATTTTTTAATCAATAATATACTTTAATGTTTTGTTTTTGATTTAACTCTTAATTTATTAGTTGGCTTTATTATCTAGAAAACTTGTGAGAATGCTACGAGCACACTTTGGTAAGCGATTTGGTTGATTGCTGCTCATCCATCACAGTATCAGTATCAAAATGTGAATAGAAAACTTAAGATATAAAGATTATCGCTTATTTTAAAATAAATTAATAACGCCTAAATGATTTTCAAAGCTTGAGGTCCAAAACTCAATACTTACTATTACAACTGCAATTCTTTTTAAAAAAAATTTTTTTATTTAAATTTTAATAAAGATTTTTCTATTTTTCATTCTTCATGATTTTTATTTTTACTTATCCTTAAGGAGGTCAATTAATTTCTTTAATAAATAATTAAATAAATAAATATAGGGAAATTACATAAAATTGATTAATTGATTTATTTAAAAATTCTTCCAATGATTATTTTTATCTTAAATTTTATTTTTAAATATTTAGATTATTTTTAATTTTTTAATTTAAAATTTTTTTATATATTTTTTTTTATATATCTGACGAAACTTTTTTTCATCACAAATAAAAAAATAAATTTTTAATTAAAAAAAAATCAATTAAATAAAAATTAATTCAAATTGTTATCCAATATTGATATTTCTATTATTATTATTCAATTCAAATACAAATCGGCAATGCAAAAAGTAATGAAAAAGACTGCGAAAATCTTTTCTTTTTCGCTTTTCTTTTCTAAATAAATTTTTTGTCTTTCTTTTCACGATTGAAGTATTATGAAAGATTAATTAAATAATGAACTAATGAGTGACAAATAGAGAACTCAATTGAGTTTAGCTTAAAATACCCACTTAAAACTCTTAATTTTTCTGGTAAAATTATTTTGAAGACTTGTTTTGAAATGGTAACTTTTAAATGTTACTTGTAGTTGATTTTAGGATATAATCTTATATTAAGAAAGTTCGGACTGGGGTCAAGGAGGATCAGCCAGTTTTCGATATTTATTTTCATTCCATAAGTTTTTTCATTCTCTGGTAAGTGTTGTTGGTTTTGAATCCCGAATTTTGCAGTAATCAGTGATTTTTATTTCATTTGACGCGCTTAAAACGATTTGAAGTGAGAAAAAATCAAAAATAAAAAAAAATTATTTTTTAAAATAAAATGTTATATTTTATTTTCTAAACAATGACAATAATTGAAAAAACGGGACAGTTCAAAAGCAATTGATAATCATCTTAAGGTTTATTTATGAAAATTCAATTTTCTATATTCTTAATCAATCTATCTGTTAAAGCTTTTTTTACTTTCTTTATTAAAATCCATTTTTATTTTTTCTGCATGTTGCAATATGCTGTGTACTTCTTTGTTATCTTCTTCTAAACAATCGAGTAACTCTTTCTAAGTAGAAGAAGACCAAAACAATCAGTCTAAGATACAAACAAATATTGGGGAAATGCCAGCTGAAAAGCATGCTAAAAATCCAGTTCTAGTCAACTGCAAATTCAAGCAAAAAGACCAAGAGGAAGACAATAAAAATTCAATAACAAGATCAAAAGCAACTGGCAAGCAAAAATTAATGAAATTTAATTTTTTCTTTTCTTTTTGATAATTTTATCTTTTTTACATCACTTAAAAAAATCTAACCTAATCAGTTTTTTTCTATTTTTTTGAAGCAATAAATAAATAAAATACAATTTGATATCATTTTTTTATTCTTTTTCAAATGATAATTTTGCTTCATCATAAAATAGAAGTCTTTTAAAAAAGGACTCGACCTTTGAAATTAAATATAATTTTTGTTTAATACGGTTTATTTTAACAAAAAAAATAAAATATTTAACATTAAAAAAAATATTAGATTTGAATCAAATTTACCATGGCCTCCAAACTTTGGAATCATTAGTTTCGTTTTTTTCTTCGTAATTTAAATAATTTGACTCAAATTCAGATGAGCTGGTGTTATAAGCTATTTCCTGATTTGTGGTATTCTGGTGTATTAAGTCCGATTCAGACTGACTTTCATAAGTATCGGTTTGATTAGAAAATACAATTTGTTCCTGCTGGGTATTTGAAAAACTATCGATATCAATCGACTGATATTGTTTGTACAAGTTAATTATTAATCTTTGTCTGACCAATTCGTCAATCTCATTAGAAAAATTTTCAGAGCGATATGAATCGGAAGTTATAAATTTTAGACACTCTTGAACGCACTCGTAGTAACCTGATTTGTATTTATCTTTTATATTTGGATCTTCACTTGTCCAAACTTCTTATCAAAAAATAATTAAAAAAATTTCAAATTAAAAATTTTGTTAAGTTTACTATTCATTTTTTGTTTTTGTAAATTTTTTAAATGCTTTACCGTTAATTCAAGAATATCAGCTTTTTCTAGCTTGTGATTCCGCACAGGCTTTAATTATTTATTTAAAATTAATTTATTTAGAAAAAAAAAAAGTTACATTATGATTTGTCTGATTTAGAATAATGCTTTTTAATTCTTCTAGGCTTCGATTGATTCTCTCGCGTCTTCTTTTTTCCATCAATGGTTTGGTATTCTTAGATTTTTATTCAAATTAATTTTGAACATTTAGATATTGAAAATAATCTACTTTTCTGTATTCACTAGCTTTGGCAGAAAGTTTAATAGCTAAATTATTTTTTCTGTGTTTTCGTTGATTGCTAATAAAACTTATTTGATGAGGTGATGTTGCTGATGATGATGACATTTTGGTCTAGAAATTCATCAAAACAACTATCTAAAAGATAAGAAAAAAAAATTTTGTGTATTTTTTTTTGAAATTTTTTTATTTTAAATAAATTCCAAATTTTTTAATTATTTTAAAAAAATATCTAAAAAAATGAGTAGAAACAATTTCATTTTTGCAAAAAGCTTTTAATAATCGTGAAAATTGCTATTAAATTTTTTTATTAATCTCATATAGTTCCAAGTCCTAATTTGGTATAAACGAACTAATTGAAATCATATTTGCTTAAAAAAACAAAAAGTTATTATCTGATCTTTTTGTATAAACACTAGTCGTAAATTCTCGATTTGAGAATGTGAGGATTTATTTACTTTCCGCATTGAAATCTAATCCTCAGTACCACTATCAGACTTTAGACAAGCAATGACTAGTTGAAATAAGTACGGTCCAGTTACACTTTTAAATTTCAAATTGGCTTTTTCAATTGACCAGATTAGGAAAGATGGAATTATTGTAGAAAATATTTTTTTTCCAATCGAACAATCTTGAGCGAATAAACAAACAATGTATGCAGAGAGACAAAAACACAAACAAACAATTTTTAGATTGGTAATGACTTGATCATTAATCAAATTTGCAAAGGAAAATACTTTTCCAAAGTAAAACTCATTGATTTCAAGAGGTTTAAATGTTTAGGAAGAGTTGTGCTAATTAGTTGGTTAGCAAGATTTAGGTCTTGTTTTGGGAAAAGTCATAAGTCAAATTGATTGTAATAAGATAGATTCAAATAAAGTACATATTGTTTTATCAATTTTTTTTGTCAAGTCGGCAAGTTATTTGTTCCTACGATTTAATTTCAATAAAGCACTGTGATAAATGCCCTTGGACATAAATTTTTTCAAAGTGAAAAATAGCCGTCAAAACTCGTATTTCAGGTATTTTGAGTATTAACCTTCTTTCATCCGTGTTAAATTATATCTATCACAAGACGAAAAAGAAAGCTTAAAGTTCTATTTTTTTTTTATTGATTGAGATCTAAAATCAAGATTCGATGTTAGTTAGTGCATGATTTGTTATTTTAGCATCGGTTTATCAAAATTATCAATCATATTTCTAATTTTTTTGCGACCTCTTTAAAAAAGTAGATCTCGTGTAAAACTTGATCAAAAAATAAATTTCAATTTTTTTAAATCTTGTCTAAAAAAAAGGGAATTAAATTTCTTTTAAATGATTGACAAATTTTTTTTATTTTTTATTTTTGTGAAATTTTCAAATTGTGTTTTCTTTTTGTTTTTTTTTAATTCTAAAAATTTTTAAATTTTTACTATTTCTAAAATTTAAAAAAAGAAAAAATCTTTCCAGATTAAATATTTTTGCTATACAAGTGCAATAAATTAAATTTAAAAAAAAATTAAGGTTTAGGCATTTGAAAAATGAATTTTAAATTTTAAAAATAAAAAAAAATCAAATCTCAATATTTTTTTATACGCCCAAAATTTAATTAAATACACATTAATAAAATGCTTTTTATTCATGTGAAATTTAGCACCAAAGTCATCTTTGACTAATTGATTACATACGGAGCATGAATTCAAATCTTAAAGCTTTGTATACAGCATCTTGAGTCTCTAAAGAAACAACTGGAGTAGCCATGACCAATTTTTTCTTATTTGATTCTAAATTCAACATTTTTGAATTTATTGTATCTAGATCTGTATCTAAATTCTCCAAATTAATCACTGAGTCACAGGTTTCGTAATTTACACAGGATTTCCCATAAGCGAAATGAGCATCAGCAATTTAATAGCGACTTAATAGAGAACTTTTCCACTGCACCAGATTTGAATCAAAAATTTTATACACTTTTGGAAAATTCAATTTTTTGTGTACAGGACATCCGAAGATAAATATTCAATTATTTCCTTTTTGTTTCATAATTTACTAAAAACCATAATTAAACTTAAATTTTAATTTACACTTATTTATACTTGGACATTTATCTTTTTTATTTTTTATACTTTTATTCAATCTCTTGGCTGATAAGAAGGACTTTGACCCATTCTGAGCTACCTGGGGTATTCCCTAAACTTTTTAAATAAAAAAATAAATCTCTGAGTCAGAAGACCTATCACCATTTTGGTTACTTTAAAATTTTTGCAACAGTAGCGTCAACATCATTACTTTGTTCAAGTAAAACAACATCATTAAAAGTTCTACTTTTGAAAATTGAATAACTTTTTCTTTTTTCCATGATGTTTTTCATCAATTAATTATCATTACATATTTGAGTATTTACGCTTTAAAATTTCTTCTTTGTTTTACCTTTCCTTTGGAAATGATCTCAAGCGACTGTCGCAATTCACAAAAAAAATACGATAAGAGTTAGCTCAAAATATGCGACCAGGTATATTTGGAAACATTTTGGAATTAATTGAAAAAGTAAAGAAAAAGATGTACAAAAAATGGGAAACCTAAATTAACTTTGGCCGACCCTATACAACTAATAAACATTGTGTTTTATATTAAAGCACTTTTTTTAGTATGATAATTTAAGTTCTTCTACATTTTTTTCTTTAAAAAAAGCTCATCTAAATATTAAAAAATTATGAAAAAAAAACTCCTATTTCATCCACGACTTTCTCTTCAATAGGAAATTTGTGATCTAAATCAACAAATCTCTCTCAAAAGTATTTGGAATCTCGAGGAGTGTACCCCAAGGCAACTATTTTTCACCAACACTTTTTTTCATTATTTTACAGCGAAATTACCGAAATTTTTTCAAGTGATATTCAATACAGAGCTGTTTAAAAGTCCCAATTTAAAACCGGAGAAAAAATTTACTTTGGAATCTAGGAACGTGGAGTCATCAAGATTAAGACAATTTTTTATTTTAAAATACTTAAAGAAATTTTCTAGTCATTATATTCATCGTGAAAAAAAAAAGTCCGGACTTGGACTTGACTTGAGACTTGTGACTTTTAAACAACTCTGTTCAAATAGCTCCTTTCAAATAACTCCTCAAATTAACTAAAATAATAATAATAATAATTAATACCTATCTTGTTATAAGAATACCAATTACTAAGACTTTTAATGGTAGTTCAAAAATTTAATAAAGATCTTAAAAAATATTTGTCTAAATGACTAATTACTCTAATTTAGAAGGCTTACAATTAATTTAATAATAACTTATCTAAATGAATAAAAAATTCGTCTTAATTAAAAATTAATAAAATATTATGGTGATGGAGCTCTGCTCGAACAGAATTAAAAAATACAGATAAAAATTTTCTATAAAAAATTTCCAAAAAATCAAGTTGAAAATTCAAAGAAAAGACAACTGAACAATGGTACCCAAAATGTTGCAAATAAATCGTGCTGACTTTGCAACATGTCAATGACTAAAGGAGATTTTTTAAATGCAACTCAAAAAATATATAATTTTTTTTATACTTTATACAAGATATTTTTTTATTATTATTGCTTAGATTTTAATAACATGAGATATGCTGGTGACATATTTAATATTTATAGTTAAATTGAAGCTAAATTTTGTCTTTAAGTTTAAATAGAATAAATTAAACTTTAAAAAATTTAACTGGTTCAGCTTAATATTTACGTAAAAACAAAATACCTTTGATTTTTAATGACATATTTATCAAAAAAACTGTATTAACAAAAAAATAAAAAATACTATATAAAAACTTTGAGGCATTCAAATCTATTTAAAAATGAAGAGAACAATTTTTATTTTTATACTAATACAAACTTTAAATGGAAATAATATTTTAAAGCCAATGCGGTTTGATCCTCCATCTAGAGTTGATATCGAATTAAAAAATGTAACTGAACTCAACGATGCTGAAAAAATGTTAGCCGGACTTCCATATAACGCAAATAACATTTATCTTGCAAATGGAAGAATTTATGCGAAACAAATGTGCAAAAAATACAACAGCATGGATCCACTAGATGACCGAGATCAAGTTTTAAAAGAACTTCTAGGAACGCATTCCAAAGGAAACTATATTGAACCGCCATTTTATTGTGATTACGGATCTAACATTCATCTTGGTGAAAATGTCTACATGAATCATGGATGCATATTGCTAGATGTAAATGAAATTAAAATTGGAAAAAACACATTTTTGGGCCCAAATGTTCAAATTTATACAGCTGGTCATCCAACAGATCCAATTCTAAGGCGAAAAACCGAGTTTGGAAAGGCAATCACGATTGGCTGTGATACCTGGATAGGTGGTAGCGCAATAATTTTGCCAGGTATAACTATAGGAGATGGAGTAACAATCGGTGCCGGTAGTGTAGTAACCAAAAATATTGAATCGTTTACTGTAGCAGTAGGAAATCCAGCAAGAGTGATCAAAAGATTAAATTTCACAAATTTGAATGATTAATTTTAATTTAAAAAATACTGATTAGGTTTGAATGAAAAGTTTTAATGGATGAAGATTTTTTAATAATAATCAATACCTACGAAATTTAAAAAAATTTAAAATAATTTTTTATTTTTTTATAGATATTATTTTTCGATTAAAATAAATTTGACTTGCGTTTATTGAAAAAAATTTTTTCATAGTAAATTTAAAATCTTTAAACACACTTTTTTGAAATATAAAATATAAAAAAAATAATTTTCGTAATTTCATATTTGCTGATTACTTTGTTTTGATCTAAATAAATAAAATTTAAAAAAAATTTGCCCAGTGGGAGGATCGAACTCACGACCTTCGCGTTATTAGCACGACGCTCTAACCAACTGAGCTAACCGGGCCTTGTTTAGTATTACAAAAATAAAAAAAAATAAATTTGATTTATTTTTAAATTTAATTTAGAAATTCAAATAAAGAATTAATTAAACACTTTTTAAAAATTTTTTCAAAAATTAATCTTTTTTGTTGGAATTGAAGATTTTTTATAGAATCCAAAAATTATTTAAACTTTGAAGATAACGTATTTGCTCGTATTTACCGACATGTCGGTTACGTTATTCACGTTAATGCATCTTACGGCAACAACTCAAGATATTTACTCATAAATAATCAGAAAAGAAGCATACTCCAACTTATTTTTGATGTTATAAAAGAATTGAAAAATGGTATCATAATCTAAACATTGTTGAAAAAAAAATAAAAATATAATTTGGAATTTTTAATATTAAATTTTCTATCAATTGTTTTTTTCAAAATCAGATTAAAATCTTGTTTTTTATTTATTTGAATTTTTAAATCAAATTATTTTTTTTTCAAATTTAAATTAGAATTTTTTTTTATTCGAACATATATACAACTATATTAAAACTTAAATCTTAATTTTTTTAAAATGTATTTTTCGTTCTACAGATACTTTTAACTTATGTTTTTGACCTTCATCTTTCATTCAAGAGTTCTAAAATTCTCAATTTTTTTGAGAAAAACTGAAATAAAATTCTTTTTTTGAAAAAAAGCATATCTCTGAATTAAGGCTAAGCATCAAAAACATTAGGAAAAAGTATCGGTAGGATGAAAAATTCATTTAAAAAAAATTTAAATTTATTGTGCAGCTAATTCCAAAAACATAATTAAAATATAATTAGATTTTAATTAAAATATATCTAAATATTAAATCAAATACAATATTCGATTTACAACACTATTCATATTATGGTAGTGCTGTGATTTTATGTTTTTAACAGAATTTTAGTAAAAATTACAATAAAAATTCTAATAAAATAAATTACCGATTTTGATTTTGAGGTAAAAATCTCTAGGATTATGAGGAAATTTTGGGTTGGCTGAACATTTCTAAAATTTTATTTCTTTTATTATGATTTTGGTGTTATTAAACAAGGCCCGGTTAGCTCAGTTGGTTAGAGCGTCGTGCTAATAACGCGAAGGTCGTGAGTTCGATCCTCCCACTGGGCAAATTTTTTTCAATCAATAAAAGAGAAGATTTTTACCACATATTTTTTGGTCTATTTTTTATTATTCAAAACGACTCAAAGGAAGAATTGGGGGCTTTTATAATTTTTTTTTAATTGACTCGGTTAAATTTTAGAACTCCTTAATTACTTTGAAAAATATCAAAACTAAAATGTCTAAATTTTTATTTAAGGAAAAGATAAAATATTTTTATTTAAAACTCATAGCTTGTAGATCAATGATGAGTAATTAATTTTATTAATTTTTTTAGAGATCAATTATTAATTTTGATTAAATATTAATTAAATTGAAGTGATAATAGTTTAGGAGACTATAGATTATTTTTTTGTTGGAGATCAAATAGCATTAAACGGCTAGAAGAAATAATAGAAGGTTTTCAATTTTTTGCTTTAATATAATTAATTTATGAATACTTAATCTTTTTTTCTAAATTTAAAATTAATTATTTTAGAATAATTTCGGTTTTTTTCTTCAAATAATTAAAAAATTTAAATCAGCCCGATTATGGAATATTATGATGTTAACCCATTTTCAAATTTATAAACAATTACTCTATGAAAATTTTCTCTTCTGAAATAATTAATTCCACTGAAGACATTGTATCCAGAAATTCAAAATCCAACTCTTCTCTAAAGTTCGAACTAATGTTACAAAAATGGAAATAAGCAAAACTATAAAATACCGTTGAAGTGCATGCTCAACAGCTTCAGATGAGAATATGCAGGCAAAAATTTTGAAGAAAATTGAAAAATAAAACTCAATTTGATTTATGCTAAGCAACCGCTCTTTATGTTATTTACTTTTTCTTGTGCGAGTCGGCTCTTGTTTCTTGTTTGGCAAAAAAAAACTTTCATAAAATAAAAAAAGTTTAAAGCTTGTTAGAAGACATCTGCTAAGAAATGAGCTCGGCCTTGTATGACAGAATCAAATCGAATAAATATTCGACGTGTGGGGAATACAAAAGTTTAAAGTATGGCATATGTGAAATGCAAGGCTGGCGCAACGAGATGGAGGACTCGAACTGCGTGTTCAAATCGGACTCGGATCTCGACGAGTGGTCTTTCTACGCAGTATTCGATGGGCATGGTGGCAGTTTTATAAGTAAAATATCAGCTGATTATCTATGGGGACAAATCTACCAAGAAATGATAGAAAGCTCAATTAGGTCTCGCAGTGACCCGAAAAATTCTCTTTTCCGCTTAAATTCGCTCTCACCCGAAGAAGTTATCAATTGTGTCAAGAGCGGATTTTACTCATTTGACCGCAAGTTATTCGAAAAGATCAAAACTTTGAATTATGAAGACAAAAGCGGCACCACTGTCGTGGCAGCCTTGATTACCATGAGCCACATTTATTTAATCAATTGTGGTGACTCGAGAGGAATTTTAGTCAGAGATAACCATATCGAATTGAACACATTCGACCATAAGCCTACCCAGCTGAAAGAGAGACAGCGAATCCAAAATGCCGGTGGTCTAGTGGCATTGAATAGAGTAAATGGTGGATTGGCAACAAGTAGAGGTTTGGGCGATTTTGACTACAAAAATGTTCCCAATTTGGATCAAAATAAACAATTTGTTACTTGTGAACCGGACATTTATTTTGTCAAAAGAAACTTGAATGATCGATTTTTGGTTCTTGCATGTGATGGCATATGGGATGTAATGGACAATGAATCAGTTAAATCTTTGGTGGACCAGAAATTGCAGAATTTAAATGCCAACTTTGGAAACTCAATTGAGTTAATAACTGAAGATTTGATCATGAAATCATTTGAAAGAGTAAATTTTTAATTAAAAATATATCTGAGCTAAAATCTCGATTTTTACGTCAATTTACGTAAAATTACGTAAGTTAACCAAAAAAACAAGTGTCATTGCAGCACAGTATGTCACTGTTAAAGGACTTTTTACTTTAGAAACATTTCTTTTTGTATTCAACACTTCGGCTAAGAGTTTTGAGCAAATATTAAATGGTCATTATTTTATTTTAATTAAATTTTTTAATATTAGAAAAATATTATATGGAAAAAAAATATTAAATTAGTTAAAGTTGCTGTTCTTAATTTTACATTCCTAATTTAAGTGGTTCTTCAATTGGTACCTGTTTGGCAGCAGGCAGTAGTTGCAAATATTCAAGTTGAATAGATAAGTTAATGAAATCCAAGCACATATTTTTTTGGCTATCAATTAATGGACTGACAAAAAAAATTACATATGATGACAAATAAATTAATTGACTGATAAAATAATTATTTGAGTGACAAAAATACTTTTTTGACTAATTAATTATTTTTACAACAAATTAATGATTTTGAGGTCACAATAAAAATCAAAATCTTGAACTATAGCACCAAAATCAGAAGGAAGCTCTAGACGATTATGACAAACCGTTTTTTCCAAATCTCATCATCAAGCTAACTATGAGACATCGTCACAATTTAAGTTCATTCCTTACAATCTTAGAGAATTAAATTACTAAATAGCTTTTCTTTTTTTTCCTTATTCACTCCTTGCGAAGCATAGGGTCATTACTTTTGATTTCCACTCAATTCGAACTAAATAGCTAAATTAGAACTAAAATAAAATAAAATAAAAATGAATAAAATTTTGTCAGTGCAAAATTATTAAATAGTCATCTCAATATATATATATATGTCAGTCATTTAGTTTTTTTGTCAGAATAATTAGTTTTTTATTGTCAGCTAAAATAGATAAAATTAGTCACCACTTTTAGTTATTTTAGTCATCGTAAAAAAATTAAATTTGTCACCCCCAAAAAATTTAAACCTATTTTTTTTAGGAAAGCCGGATATCAGTATTTTTTAAGTCAATGTTTATTCATGCTCTCAACAACCATTTTCTTAATTGCTGAAAATGGCTTCTAAACCTCAGTATAGTCAGGATCATTTTGATTCTTTTTGGTGATTACTTTTATCCAACTCTTTATCTAGCTCCAGAGTAATTCCAAAAGTGTCTTGGGTGTCCATTCTTTCAACAAAACTAAAGTCTGATTCACTTTCCAAATCAATCATTTAAAAAAATTCTTTTATAATTTTAGAAATAATTCTTTAATCAAAAAATACAAAGAATTAAAAAAAAAATTAATGTGCATGTTTCTAAAGTAAACTTATCTTAGTGGTAAAAAAATTATTATTTCCAAGATTGATTCAAATTATTAAATATTAAATTAATTCAAAGATAATTTTTATAATTTGATTTTTTTTTATTTTTGAATTAATTCGTTAAGTTTTATTTAATTTTTGGGAAGCAGTCTAGCTTGCCTAATTGAAAGGGAAATTATTTACCTGCAATGTAAAAATATTTAGTTTTTGACTAAACTAATTAATTTTTGTCAAGAAAAAAAAACTGTACGATTTGGAAATTACATTTTTTTTAGATTTAGTTTTTGCTTTAAATATTTTGTATATGTTTGTTTTTTTTTACTTGTTTTCTGTACCGAGCTAGATTCAGATTTACGTGAAAGTAAAAATACGCATTTTTACGTAAAGATAGTTTTGTAAATTTACGTTTATTGACGTAATTATACGATAATTTCCGTTATTTTACGTAAATTTACAGGATAAATTATCTGCTTTCTAATTAAATCCTTCAGCTCATTTAAAATCATTTCGATAGGATTCAGACCTGGAGAGTTTGGCGGAGACCTTACCTATAAAAAAATCTAAAAAATTTTTTAATCAATTCAAGTGCAAACCCAGTTTATCCTGTTTCTTTCTAAAAAAATTTCTTCGTAGAACAGATTTGTGCATGGGTAATTGTCTTGATGTAATATTAAAATTTTTGAATTATTTTTAGTTATGAATGGTATTATATGGGCGCGATTGAATTTGCTGTAGCATTTTTTTTATGCTGAACAATCACTCAAATCACCAAAAATATTTAACCATACATAAATAAAACAAAAAAAATTCATAAATTTACATTTTCTTAAGTTTTTTTACTTTTTTTTTTACTTTTTCTTACTATATTTTACGTAAATTTACTAATTGAGATTTTATATTTTATATTAATTTACGTAAAATTACTTTTTTTTAATTGTTAGATAAAAATAGCTAAAAATTTTAAAATGTTTATTTTTTGAAAAATTTCAAGAAAAATAAGAAAAACAGCAGCTTTTTGGTCCTTTTAGAATTTCTTGTAAAATGAGTAAATTTACGTAAAATAACGGAAATTATCGTATAATTACGTCTATTAATGTAGATTTACAAAACTCTCTTTACGTAAAAATGCGTATTTTTACTTTCTTTTACGTAAATTTGCGTCAATTATCGTTATTTTACGTAAATTCATGTAAAATCATCATGGCGTAGCAGTACTGTAATTTAACATTTTCTAAATAGTTCACACATTTTCGTGGGCTTCAGTTCACGAATTAGGGTAGGGCAATTTTTTTATAATTTTAAAATATCCAATACTAATATGTTAGTCACTAATCTCAAGGATGAGTGTAAAAGACTAAAAATTTTATTTCAAGGAAAATATTATTGATAAAGTTTCCCTAAAAATAAGATAATTTTGTTTTCTTTTAAAAAAATGATTCAAAATTTAATTTTTTTTCAAAATATGTCAAAAAATAAGAATTGAATTAGCACAAAATTTAAGAAAAAAAATTTAAAAAAATTAAGTAATTATTTGAATAAATAATGAATGAAAAATATAACTTTTATACTAACCGGAAGTGAATTCTCGAGTAGACGATTACTTTCAAAAGTAATATCTTATAATGAAATAAATTTCACTTTCGAACAACACCTAAACATTTGAATTTAATTTTTTTTAAAAATCATAAAATAAATTTTAGTGAAATTCAAATAAGATATTTGATTCTTTATGCAATTAAATTTTGATACTCGAATTTGCAGTTATTTAAAATATTTGTTATTTGTTAAAATTTTAGTTGGAAAATACTTTAAGAAAATATTAAATTAGTAGTTATATTTACACGATTTGGCGCATGACATAATCTCTTGTTAATTTCTCAAAATTTACTTATTTTTGATGATAAATTAAAAAATTAAGAATTCTTTAATTCTAGATTAATTATAAATGTGAAACGGCCTTGAAGCCTAAAAAACAGTGAAACGGCTTTTAGTGCTTCTAGCGTTCAATCTGTTAAAAAATTAATGAATGAATTTCCCTTGTGTTGACGTTAAATACATTCAAATAAGTAAATTAGTAAAAACTAACAATTAATAATTAAATAAAATAAATATATTTAATAAATATTTAATTAGCTGACTATTAATTGAAAATTAAAACTAAAAAAGATATCAGTTTAAAAGTACAAGTCACGAATAGTTCAAAATGACAGAATTAAGCGATAAAAATTTTTTAAAAAAAAAGACGTAAAATTCGATCAATTCAAATGAATTGAGATTTTAAAATATTTTTGTTTGACTTAATTATTCTTTAATCATTTTAAAGTAATTAAATTCTTACAAATCTTAATTTTTTTTAAGGGAAGCAAAGACAACATGAGTGCCATAGTTATTTATTTTAGTCAAAAATCAAATGAATCCAGGAGTATATCAAACAAAACTTTGCGAAAGGATTCGTCAAAATCAGACCAAAATAATAATATGAACATTAGAAAAAGCAGCTCAAATGTTTTTGGAAAAAGAGTATAATTGTTGAATGATACTATTAAAATTATATTTATATGTAAAAATTTTATATATAACTAACTAATTCAATTTTGAAAAATATTTGGTTAACAATAAACTAAGTTATTTTGTATCATATTGATTTTTGAAGATCAATTATTAATTAATTTAATTTCTTTAATAAATTTTATTTTCAATATAAAAATTCAACATCATAAAAAAACAGAAGTTAATGGTACATGCCCAAACTTTATTTTACTGTCGCTGAATGAAGCATAGATGTGAAAAATTAAAAAGTCCAAATGAAAATATGCTCCCAATAACACCTATTTACGGTGGCTGTTAATATGACTAACTATTTAAAGAGTTATCATTTTTATACTTTAGGTTAGAGTTCTACTCATTTAACTCATTTTATTCGTTTTACTCATTTTATACATTTTGTTCTTCGTTAGTTTGACTTAACCTTTTAAGCTTGGTTTAAAAGTATATAGAAACCATTAGTTGATCTTTGATGTCAAAAGGTTGAATAAAATTTTGAAAAATTCTATAAAATTTGTTATCATTTTTATCAAAAATATTTAAAAAAGATTAAATAGTTATTGATTATTTTTTAATAAATGATTCATCAATGATTAAATATTGATTAAAAGTAACAAAATTGAGCACATTATTTCCCTTCCCTGCTAATTTCAATAAACTCTTCGCCTATTCTATTAAAAAATAGAGCCCCAAACCAAAGTTTAAGCTAATAAAAAAACCTTTACCTTGTGCTTACCAAAAACCCTAAACTAGGGCTTCGTCCCGGACCCCTTTGGCTTTAAACACTGTTCCCTATACCAGGTCAGTGACCCGGGTCTCGGCTGGCTGCAACTGCTTCTAATTTACATGGGTTTCAAAGAAAAAGAGGGTTTTTATTGAAATAGCGGGATTTTCATTAAAATTTTATTTGACGAAAACATTGTTTGCTTATATTTTTATATGCTTAGATTAAATTATATATTTTTTTTTAGAAAATTTATTTTTTTATTTAATTGTAAATCTGTCCCAAGCCTTTGTTCACTTATAATAAAATAAAAAAGACTAAACATAAAAAAATAAAAAATTAATTTTAGCTTGAAATATTAGTTTAACTAATTGATTAATATTTGGGATTACTTATTTTAAATTTATCGAATTATCTTTGTTTCTAGCGGCACCCAGATAAGTCAATTAGTGCTCAAATTTAGGTAAACTGTAATTTTTTGTTGCTTGTGATCATTAGCCATTCATTGGTATGAACAAGAAGCAGATAATTTTGCAAAATCAAATTGATTAATTCTAAATTATATAAGGCCAATACTGACTCCGTTGTGTAAACGCCATCTTACTATTCGTTCTTTCTTTCCAAAGCTCAAGACGTCTGGCGAAGTCTCTCTTTTGGTTAAACTATGATTTTTTAAAGTCAAAAACAACGAAATAGGCAAAATGAGCAAAATGAGTCGAAATATGAATTTTCTTTATGAAATCTAATTGAATTATTTATGAATCTAATTGAAATATTTATTTATTAATTGAATCTAAATGAATTTTAACTTTTTTTGGTGATATTTTATGAACTTTACTGAATTATTGACCCATAAGATTTTAAAAATTTTAGCCACAAAAATTATAGTTGAATTGTTTTATAAGAGAGAATTAATGATTATTTTCTTTTAAAAAAAAATTAGAAAAAAAAATTAATAAACTAGTTATTTATTTTTAGAAATTGTTTACTTGAAAAAAATTTGCCCAGTGGGAGGATCGAACTCACGACCTTCGCGTTATTAGCACGACGCTCTAACCAACTGAGCTAACCGGGCAGTATCACTCCCTTACGGAAAAATAATAAATCAAAGATTATCTTCAAATTTAGAAAAATATTAAAATAAAAAAGTTATTACTTATTTATTTAATCGACAGAATCGGCGGAAATTAAAATCAATTTATTATTTTATTATTGTATTTTTTTATTATTTTATTCATGAGAAAAAAATAACAATTTGTAAAAAATATAAATAGTCACTTTATAATATGGATTTTTTTTTGCGGTATTAAACAAGGCCCGGTTAGCTCAGTTGGTTAGAGCGTCGTGCTAATAACGCGAAGGTCGTGAGTTCGATCCTCCCACTGGGCAAATTTTTTATAAAAAATTTAACTTTATAATTTTATTAAGTAGTTTATTTATTGGCATGTAATTTTTAATTATGCTATTAATATTGAAATAAAAAACAAAATTACTGAACTAAGGAACAAATGTATTTTTTTATTTCTTGTATAATAAAAAAAGTAATACAATTTGTATCAAATTGGAACAAAAATAATTAAACATAGACAAAATAATATTTGATCCAACTGATCAAACCGCGTTTTTTTTAAGTTGGGGCTGTGGATTTTTTTTTATATTGGCTCTTGTACAGGCGGATCGTCCGAATCTGATTCTTCATACACGCTGATACCCAAATCATTTAATTTTGAGTTTCATTTGGCTAACGAGTTAAGGCATTGGTTGAAGCTTTAAGGCAAACTGGACGATGCTTTCTTTCTAGTGGAATGTTCATTGCTAATTCCTTGATATAACAAAGTTCTCAAAATAAAGTTTAGTGAAAGTTTTAGAGAATTGTTAGGTGAATAAAATAGGGTTGGTTATCGAAAGGAAATTCGCTATTCGATTAAAAAATAATCATTATCGAACTGTTAAAACTAAACGATAAATTTTTGTAACGATAAACTTATATCGAAAAATATTCGATATAATTTTATATATCGATTTCTTCTTTAGTCGATCAAGTTCATTTTTATTTTATTTATTCGAATTAACTGATCGAATATTGATATTGAATATATTAGTCGATTTTAATCGAACAAGCTTCATGTTCGAAACATTTTTTTGAAAAAAATTATTACTTCAATGATATGAAAATATTTTAAGAAAATTAATGATAAATTTGTTTAATAATATTTCAAAAATAAGACTTGATTTTTAAAACTTATTTAGTTAGAATTTAATTTAAAAAAATAAAAAGACTTTAAAAAAATTTCATTTTTTTCAAATTAAAATGGCACTTTTCAAGAATTTAAGTTTTATGAATGTAACGCCGAGACATTTTACAAGGAATCCGATTCAAATGAGTTAAAAGATCCACTTTTGTTTTATAAATATTACAATATTAATTTACTAATACTAACTAGTAGTATTAAAGAGCTATTTTGTTTAATTGCTGCTTCAGTTCCTGCAGAAAGTCTTTTTTCTGCTGCTGGCTTTATTCAAAATGAAGAAAGAAACAGACTGAGTGCAAAAAATCTGGAAAAATTTACTTTTATATAGCTTAATTCAATCGTTTTAGAAAACAAAAAATAATTTTAAAGATTTTTAGATAATTTTTTAATTTTTTATTTAATTTCGTAACTTATTTTAAATTTTTTTTAAATGACTTTTCAAGTTTTGTTTGGTTTTGTTAATTACTTATCTTTTAAAAATATCGAAAACATTTTTTTTACACTTTTGAATTAGATTTTTCGTTAATCGATTTATAAAATCGAACAATATAGTCGATTTAACTATTCGACTAACTATTGGATACAAAGGGATACTGTTGTCCAAATTTGTTCGATAGCTTTTCGATATTTGTAAAATTTATCAAATTAAGTAAATTAAAATTCTAAAAGATTTTTTGATAGATAAAAATAAGACATTTTCGATTAAGCTAAAATTTCATCGAATGTAAATTTAACCGATTAAATCGATTAACGCTTAGTCGATTCACAACCCTAGAATAAAAACTTACTTAGCCGAGAACATGCTGCAATCACATAAGTTGTTTGGAATTTCTTCGATAAAAGGCATTTTTATTGTCTAGCTCAATAATTTCCTCTATGGATAACACCAATAAACTCATCTTGTCGGAATCAGCTTTAGAACGTCTTAAATTAATTATTGAAATAAAAAGTTTTTTTTAAGATATATATTTTTTTCAATTAGATCAAACTAGCTATCAAAGAAATAAAATAGTTACTAACTCAATCATTATTTAATTTAATTGTATTAAAAAATATAATTGACACTAACATCAGTGTTTTTGTTCTAGAAAATATTATTTTTGTCTTTTTAATATATTATACGCGTTATTTATTAGCCGTTTTTTAAAATAAAATAAAATAGATATTTTGCAAAAATTTATATTTTAAATAGATAATTCATCATAAAAAATTTTCTTAAGAATTTAAGCATAATACATTAGAAATAAATTAAGTAATAAATGATTTTAAAAATTCTGAACCAAATTTATTGTTTCAAAATCATAGTCTACATAAGGTTTCCAGCTTTCTTTTTCCGCTTTTTCTAAGTGTATTACTATTTTTCCATTTCCATACTAAAATTAAAAATTTAATTAAATTTAAAAAGTATTGAAAATTTTTTTTAATTTTCTTCCTTTCTCAATTATGATTGATTAAAAAATAAAATAAGTTTTTTTAAGCTTTAATACCTAATTCTTTAAAAAATAGCAAAATTAAGATTTTGAAATTTTTTCTTATAAAATTATTTTTCGTAATCTTTTTTATTTTTTAAATTTTTTCTTACCGTAATGCCGTGCGTTCTAGTTCAATGCATTAAACTTGTGGTTTCGGGAATAGATGCGGCACTAAACACGTGTTTTTCAATATTTCGTGACTTGGGTTTTAATGCAGCATCTAAAGTTAAGTTAGAAATAAAATTTGGGAATAAGTGCGGCTTCTATAACTGAAGCTCTTAAAATAATGCAGCATCAAAAGTTGAAATTTAAAGAAAAAAATATTCAATATTTTTTAATTTTTTTTAATTTTTTTTTTATTTTTGAATTTTTTTTAACTTATAAAAACACAAATTTTTATTATTAAAAACAATTTTCTTGAAACAAAATGAGTAAAATTGAAAATATTTCAAGCCAAATGACAAAAAAAAGAAAAAGATACTCAATTGAGTTTAAAACTAAGGTAATAATGAAATATAAATCTTTGCAAAGTGATGAAACAAGTGAAAAAAGTAAAACAAGTGAAAAAAGTAAAACCGAAATCTAAAAGAGGACGAAAACCTGGAAGCAAAAACAAAAAGACGATCGAAAATGAAAAGAGAATAAGAGATGATACTAATCTTAACATAAAACAACAAAAAATCGAAAAACTTAAACAAGAATTAATTGAACTTGAGAAAAATTGAAATTTTGTTTATTTATTTTATAAATTAAATCGAAATCTAAAAAAAAAATCATAAAATTGCCTAAATCGATTTTTTTTTTTATTAAAAAAATATTTTTTTTTATTCAAAAAAATTAAAAAATATTCAAGTTTTGTTTTTAAAAATTTTCGAATAAAGAAGTAGCATTTAATACAGAAATTTAATAATAAAACCGGCATTTAAATTTAGGAGCTTGGCTTTTAATGCAGGTCTTAAACCTAGGTCATGAAAAATTCAAAAACACATGTTTAGACCATGCACTTAATTTCGAGTGCCACATGTTTAATGCTGCCTTTATTCGCACGGCATTACGGTAATTAAATTTTAAATTAAAAAGTTTAGAAGCTAAAAGGCAGAATTTTTAAATAATGTTACTTTTTCTATTTTTCTTTTTTTCTATACTTTCTATTGATATTAATTTACCCATTTTTTGTTGCATATGAAATTATTTTAAAAAATGTAATTTAATTAATTCTTGCCTTTATTTCAGTTTTTTCAACCACGATTTGAGTTGGGAGACGCTTGATTTCAAACTGGTAAAGTCGCGATGAATTAGAAATTTTAATTGAAAAATTCATTGACTGTATTTTGAAATCTTTGCTCATTAAAACTGCATTCGATGGAAATTTTTGAAATTTTTTACTAATTTTTCGCTTTACTTTTAACTCATCGATTATTAAAACGAAATTGACAGTTTTATTTGTCTCTTCAAAAGAATCTTAAGAAAACAAACTTAAATAATAAACCAAATAAAAATAATTTACTTACAATTTGGAAGTACTATTTTAGAATTCATTCTCCAGTTGCTGTGGTTTTATGATCGTGTAAATTGTTAGAAATACTACTATCTATAATTTTTCTGGTTCAAGAGTATCAAATTTTGTTGTTTTCTATTTCAAAAAATAATGACCTGTCGAAAACAGTTTGCTTAATTTCTTAAATAAATACTGAGCGAGTAGTGGGTTTTAGTCAATTTAAAGAAATATTAATAGTGCATTTTATGTTTCAAGGTTTATTTTAAATATTAATATTGAATTAAAAAAAAAGCCATGGGCCGTTTGTTCTTAAGGTCAATTTGAATTTTTATTTTTCGTATCCGACATTTAAATTAAAATATTTTTCATCAAGTGTTATTGTTTTTAATGTTTATTCTGGTGATTTTTTGTGCTCTCTAATTTGAAAATGATTTGTTCTTTTTATTTTTGGAATTCTAACAAATTTGATATCAAGTTTATGTACTTTTTAAAAACCTAATTTCAAATATTTTTCTTTTTTAAAAAATGCAAGGATTTAGAATTTTATTAATTTAATTTAGCCTTTCATTTTAAATGAAATTTCAGTTCTTTTATACAAAATTTTTATTTTTTAAAAAAATTTCTACCCAACTTTACTCTCAAATACAAATTTTTAAATGAAAAAATAAACATTTTAACAAGAACTCAAAACTCTACTGCATAAAAAATAAGTGATTTTCAATTTGTAAGCGCGAGAACGCATTTTTTTTCAAACAGGGTTAGTGGTTGAAGTCAAGTGGTTGAACAGCTAAACAATTTATCTTTGCGAATTTATCTTAATTTATTTTTTTCGGTTTTTAAATTTACTGGGGATCAGATGGATGAAAATCCCATAATGTGCATAAATAAAAATCCCATAAATAAATTCAAAATATCTCAATCAAGTCTATTTACCATCTTCCCTTTGACATCACGTCGGAAATTTTCTATAAATTTCTTGAAAAATTAAATTAGATACAATAAAGTTAAGGCTAGAAAAATTGTTTATTAGATACTTAAAAAATTGTAATTATTTTTAATTATTTGTAATAATTTGTAAATTTTAAATTGTAATTAATTGTATTTTTTTTAATAAAAAAAAAATGGTCGATGGTCCTTTGGCTTTGGGGTATCCTAAGACTTCAAAAGTAAACAAAGTGGAAATTTTGGTTTTTAAAGGTCGAATGAATAAACGAATATTGTTATAGCTATTTTATCTGCCATTTTCGAATTCCTTACTCAATTCTGAGCATTTTTTTATACAAAAAGCTTAAAATAGCTTCAAAAATAACCGAGATACAGTTATCTAACTTAAACAAGTAATTAAAAAATAAAGAACTTTCGAGCACTGTAACTTTTGAGTGGGAGGTCAAATGTCAGAAAATTCTAACAGGTTATGATTCAGCTCATCGAAATCTATCAGTAAATATATAAAAGATTTATTTTTCGATCCTTGTAATCCGTTTTTTGTTCTGAATTTTCTTAACTTTTTATAGAAGAGTATTCTTGAAAGCGGATTTTTCTCCATCGTTTAAATAAATGAGAATCAATTTGGTTTAATTTTTTGTGTTTGAATTACAAAATGTATCCAATTTTGAAATAACATTGAAAAAGTGTGATGTTTCAAATATTTTTTTCATAAATGTTTCTTATAAATTTTGCCTTTGAGTTTGTGATTTGATTATTAAAGATAATATTTGTTTAAAAACTATCTACACTCTGTTTTGCATATTTTATAAATTGAGTTTTTGTTAAAATGCATAAAATGAACGTCAATTTTGACTAAAATCAAAATTTATAAAGAAAAAAACAAAATTTTTTGGGTCTAGTCGGTTAGGTGAACTATGGTTCACCTGTTACTGGAACAATTCTTGTTCTTAGGTTTTATGAAATATTAGTTCACCTAATATAAAAAAGCTAATGTAATGATAAAAAATAGGAAAATTTTAGGAAAAAGATGAATATATGTTCCCCAAAGTTCGATTTGAAAAATTCGAACTCGTCAAACACTTGTAGGGTGAAAAATTAATTTTAATTTTCTTTAATTTTTATTATTTTATGCTGAAAGTCAAAGATTTAAGTAAAGAGTGCATTTGGGTATTTGGGATTATGGAAAGAGTAATACCAAGTCAATCAGATCAGAGCAAATACTATTTCTAAAGCTACTTCAAAAATAAAAAAAACAAAAAATTATTAATTAATTTTTATCAGTTTCGAGAATCAGGCATTCATTTATTAAATAGTTTTATTCAATTTGTTCAAATAATTTGAAATTTGTTCACCAAATTCTATTTTGAACAAGCATTGTGAAATTTCATACAAACCTTTCCAAATTACAAAAATAAAATCTTTTTCATTAATTTAAATTGACAAAATTGAGCTTTTCAAAATTTGATGATGAAACAACATGAAACAAAATATGTTTCACTAAATTCAACAAAAAAATATTACTTTTTATTAACAGGAAAATTTTAATGATAAAAAAAATATCAATATTTTGGAATTTATTTTTTTCTTGTCTAGATAATCTATTCAAAACAGAATATTTTTTTGCATTTTGTAAATTTTTCTTATTTAAATATTAAAATTCTGTCATCGTTACAATTGTAAAAGTTTAATTCTTCATTTCTATGTTAACATTCAATTTGATTTAAAAAAAATAAATTTATTGGGAAACAACCATTTAAATTTTTTCTTAAATTGGACTGTTAAATGAAACATTGTTTGTTTCACCTTTTAAAAATTACAGAATAATCTGTACTTCAAAAGCCATATTTTTATTAAGAATTTAAATTTTGTTTTGAAATTTTTGTATGAAAATTCACATTGCCTTTTGAACAAAAAAATTGGGTGAACCAATAACCTGAGAACAATAATTTTTCGGATAATAAGTGAACTTTAGTTCACCTAACCGACTAGATCCAGTTTTTCAACGAATGGATATAAACTTTAATCTAACGAATTATTTATCTACTTTTTTTTATTTTTTATATTTTTATTAATTTTTTTATTTTATATTATTTAACTTTTTTTTTTAGTTTTTGTCATGTGTTTGTATTCTGAAGCAGCATTTGCTCGGTAGAAAATAAATAAATGAATTGTTTAAAGTTAAAAAAGAATTTTCAATATTTTCAAATTTCCAAATAAAAATTAAACTCATTCTTTTTCACTAACGAGTTTAATTTCAAACATGATTATGCTTGCATTATTAACTTAAAATTATTTTTTTTTTGAAACTGAAAAAAATATTTGAAACATCACACTTTTTCAATGTTATTTCAACATTTTGTAATTCAAACACAAAAAATTAAATCATCTGGATTTCAAAATTTTTTAAGGCTAATTTTCAATTCTGATGTTAATTTTTTAAATCATTGTTTAATAATTTGAAAACAAGTTTTTTGGAATATTCTTCTTATCTTTCTACGTTCTTTGATTAAGTTTACTATGTCATGTCGGAGACAGAGAGGTTTTGAAATTTCTTTGATAACGACATGGTATGCTTTTATAAGCTGAGTCCATTATTTTCTGAGTAATTTTATATTTTAGATCTTATATTGATTGTTGCTAATTATTAAGATTTTGGTTATTAAGAACCATTTTTAAAATCTAATTTTTTTTGATAATGATTTATGTGTTAATGAGTAATTTAATGATATGCTTAAGTCAATTATTTTATCTATTAACCAAGAAGAAACTTGAAAGAGGTCTAAAATTTCAAAATTTTGCCTTTTAAAAAATCAAAATTTGGACTCGTGTCATTTATTATTGAGAAGTTCAAATTATATTTCTTCCTTGACTAAAATTGCTTCACCTCCTCCAAATTTTTTCTATATTTATTGATTTGTAGTTATTAAAGTTTAAAATACAAGCTTAACTTATCTATTGGTGACCTTAAGGTCCCACGAGATCCGTTCTCAACCTTCTTTGGCATTAAATTTGATTCAAAACTCTTTGAAAATTAAGTTATGCCTAAAATTAACCTAATTCGTAAGATAAAAGGTCCAAAACTTTACAACTCTATTTTCTTATGCAAAATAATTTTTAGAAATTTTATTCGATCTCAAATTGATTACTTATTCATCCCACTTTCAAGTTCAACCCAAAAAATTATCAATGATGAACAAAAAATGCAAAAAAAAAATACTCAGGCATATCAAATTTTTCCCATTGAAAACGAAGATCAATACCATCCACAAGAGTCTAAACTTTGACATGGTATCAACTAGATCTAAACTACTGTTTGATAAATGACTACATGACAAACACTCATGTTCCAAACAAAAAGTTCAACAGCTTATATGAAAATTTTAGAAAAATTATTTTTTAGTAAATCAAAACTTTATACTTTTTACTCCCAACTCATTAAAATTTACATTGTATTACCTCTGAAATACTCATAAAGTTTTTCTTTTTTAATATTTAGTTCTACATTTCAAATGCTAGGCTAAAATGAAGGACTTTGATCCATTCTGTGTGGCCTGAGGATTTCCTCAAAAAATATTATAAGTAAATAAAATAGTTATTTAAGTTTAAGTTAAAATTTGATTCACTCAAATCAATTTTTATTTCATTGTGCAATAAAATATCTAGTCTGTATAGTTGAATGGTTTGCGTGTTAGTCATGCAAGCAGAGGATCGAGGATTCAAAACCCGCCGAGGATGAATAAATTTCCAAAATATCTCTGCAATACGGGGCGAATGTTTAAACTCCTTTCGTCATTAAAAAAAAGGGGAGTGGTTTCAACTGGATAATAATTGCGGTGTAGATGATCAATTCGTTTCAGTAACTTCTGTGCAAGATCGAAGCTGTTGCTCAAAAAGATACTAGAAAAGGAGATGAGCGCCTCCCTATTATTCGCTCGAATAGAAAAAGGGCAATTATGATAAAATATTTGGAGAGTACTGAGTTAAAAAATTTTCAAATAATTTAACCTTACTGGGAAGATGAAAACAATTCCAATGTGTAACTGCTAACCTTTTTTTATTTCTACAAATACAGCCCTAATAAATGATACTTTCAAAATAAATCACAACATGAACATTTTTCTTTCCAGGCTTGTTTTTAAGTCAAAAGCACAAAAATTGGGTCTAGTCCAAAATGTGAACATTTTGTTCACCTAATCTCTGGTCACATATTTGGTGACCAAAATAGATAAATAAAAAATAAAAAAACTTTTCGAGTCCAGTTTTTATTTTTTGTGAACATTAATTTTAGAATAAAAGTTAAATTTTAAATGTAAATAAAAAAAAAGAAGATAAATACCAATTCATATTTTTATTAGTTTTATGTTTTTTTGTCATATGCAACTTTACACCCTTGATGGTTTTCATTAATTCTCCACATAAATCACACGCTACAGGGTTTGCATGTTCGCTGAGTGCTGTTTTTACTACATTCAAAGTTTCTTGAGAAGTAGTAATTTCAGTCATTGCTTTTTCTCCTGCGTTTAGATTTAACACGCTTAATTTCTTATCTATTGTAATAAAATTCTCACTAAAACTCAACTCGGCATCACTATCTTGGTTTTATTGGTGTATCATCGGATTTCGATTTAACTAAAGTTACGGATTCTAAATCAATATTTTCATCAAAAATTTTAACTTTTCAACTAAATAATTTTTTTTTGAATTTTGAATAGAATGATGAAATTTAAATTGTAATTTTTAGCTTAATCATAGTGTAAAAGAATAAGAGTTAAAATAGGATTATAAAATAGTGTTTTTAAAATATTTTAATTTTTATTTTTTAATCTAAAATTTGGTGAACATTTTTTTTTGTGACCAGCTTTTGGTCACCAAATATGTGACCAGAGATTATGTGAACAAAATGTTCACATTTTGGACTTGATGCTCATGGTCACATTTTTTTGTGAACAATTGTTCACATTTTCCACTAGACCTAGATTAAACTAAGTTTTATTGTGGCGTGAGGAATATAAAAAAAAAAGAAATTTAGAATTGGCATTTTGAATTTTTTTACTTGTAGCTTAAAATAATCTGAAACATGCAAAGAAATTTGTAGCTGTGCGCAATTCGGACTGCTTGGATATGGATGCTTGCTTTAAGTTTTGTGGAATACTGTGATATAACAATTATACAAAATAATTATAATTTATGCAAATCAACATTGACATAAAAAGCATTGAAAATTCTAGAATTTTTTATTTTTAATTTGAGGAAAGACAAAATTTGTGCATATTCGATATATTCTTTTTATACCAAATTACCATAATTAAAATCCAAAATAAAATTATTACTAATTTCGGGGAACAATTTTAGATGTGTATACACAATTAGAATTACACATAAGCATTTAATTATGCTTTTTTCAACAATTCAAACATCATCACGAACTTCATCATCATCATATTTTAATGGAAAATTCTTATTATAATTTGAACATAAATATCTATTAAATAAAAATAATTTTAAACAGAAAAGCCAAATTTATTACTTTAAACTCATATTACTGTTCTAATATAGAATCCAAAGAATACAATTATACTAAAATTTAAGCTGAATTATTTATACCTTCATTTCTAATTAGATTTAGTATATTCTGACTCGCGAAAAAAAACACAATCAGAGTATGTTTATCTGGGACTGGTTGACCGGCATATTAAACTATTTAGGCCTGTACAAAAAAAGCGGCAAACTTGTTTTCCTAGGACTTGACAATGCTGGTAAGACAACACTATTGCACATGTTGAAAGACGATCGGCTAGCTCAACCACTACCTACACTCCATCCGACTTCCGAAGAATTAACTTTGGGAAACATAAAATTCACCACATTTGATCTAGGCGGACATCAGCAAGGTTTGATTGACTTGGAACAAAAATGAAAATTAAAAAAAAATTATTTAGTAAGAAGAGTATGGAAAGAGTACTTTCCGGCTGTGGATGCGATTGTTTTTCTGATAGACGTGTGGGACCGTCAGCGTTTAAATGAGTCCAAGGCCGAGCTAGACTCGCTGTTGTTAGACGAACAAGTAATGAACTGTCCAGTGTTGATACTAGGCAATAAAATAGATAAGCCAGGAGCTATGGGAGAGCAAGAAATACGGCAAATATTCAATCTAAACGGCTTGACCACAGGCAAGGGCAATGTGCCTAGAACTGAATTGAGTGGAAGACCTATGGAATTGTTCATGTGTTCTGTCCTAAAGCGAGAAGGATACGGCGAAGCGTTCAGATGGTTATCACAATATCTTTGAACACCTGAATTAAATTTTTTAAATTTATACTTTCTTGTACGATTATTTCTAATTTTTTTAAGAAAATAAAATTCGTCTCTACGAGAGCTTGACTAATTTTTAATTCATTTATCATGGTCATGTCATTTTTTGCAAATTAGAAAATTAATCCAAGTCATTTAAGCTGAGATTTTAGATCAAAATGGACTGGTTATATCAAAAATTTTTCACATAATTATTTATTCTTTTATTTCAATTTTTTTTGATTAACAAAAACGATTTAATAAAATTTTCAATTCATTTATTTTTTAATTTTATTTTTTTTCAAACAAACAATCCAAATCGAAGTAAAGCTCGATTCTATTATTTTTAATTAATTTTTTTTTGTTATTTTTTTCATGTTTTTTTTCATTGCAATAAAAAATACAATATATCAGCTATTTGTGGCATTAATTTTTTAAAATTCGATTTGTTTTTCAAAATGTTTACTTTTGTTTTGTTGTTAAAAAATCTTGACTAAAAGATTTTAAACAATACAATCTTAGAAAGAGTTTTAAAAATAAATTATGACTTTTGAATTATATGCCTTCAATAGACTGTATATCGACATAATTAAGAGGAAATTAAATTATATATCATTCCTTACTTTATGTTAAAAAATTTATCTAATTTAAAATAAAACTCGAGGTTAATTATCATTACTGCAATATGTTATATGAAATCAAAATAGTCTAAAAAAATCAATTTTTGTAATATTATTTTTTTATCTTTATTAATTTCTAATTAATTTACTTCATTATTCAATAGTGTTCTTAATTAATTTTTATTTTCTTCAGTATTTTTTTGGATAATAAATTAGTTCTAAATTAAAATCTTTGATTAATTTCGAAAACTTTGCATTTTGTAAATTATTAAAAACTGCACAATAATCTTGTAGAGTTTTTGCAGATTTTAATAAAAGATTATTTATTTAGTTTGAAATAATTTGTATCTTTCAGAGCTGACAAATTTTTTTGATAAAAAAGTTTTTTAAATAAAAAGTCCAATAAAGAGAAAGTAGGAGTTTATTGTTTATTGATCATTTAACATTTTATAACCTCACTAAAATTTAGATTTATGTTTAGATTTTTAAAAAATTTAATTTAAATTTTGTTTAAATTTTATTTTGTTAATTTTGGCAAATCTAACTAAATTATTTCAAAAGGGAGTATAACAAAGCTATGCTATGATTAGAGTAAAATCTAAAATTAAATTTTAAATGCATTTTAAATTTATGAAATTTAATTTAGGTTTTCTTTTTTTTATTTCAATTACATAATCGTTAATGTTAAATGTTAATTCAGGTTTAGGTTTTCTCTATTTTTATGTCTGCAAGGTTTTACAGAATACCAAAATTTTTTTCGTGAAAAAAAAATTTAAACTATCAGATCGTGAAATTTAATGAATAATTAATTATCAAAAAATTAATCAAAAAAAAGAATTTTTTAAATAAAATTCTTAATAGGATCTTCCAAATCACAATTAATCAAAATTTTGCTCTAATTTTTAAAAAGCTCGTAATAAATTAAAAAAAATCAATTATGCCGAATTGCATAATTTTTTTTTGTTAATCTAAAATTTATAAATTAATAAATTTTAAATTCCAACGAAATTAATTTGGTTATTTGAAATTTTTGTAAAATGAGCAATTTGAAGACTGAAAAAAAATTTCACTTCGACTTTTTTTTAACTTTTTCCTTCGACTAGAATTTTAATTTATTTTAGCAAAACCTTATGTTGATAATACAACAAAAGTTTTTCAACTTTTTTTCTTTTACTTTAAATAAAATTAGCTCAGCAGAATTTAATTAGATTAGATTTTAAGTTAAAAGTAAAAATAAAAAATTAAGGACAAAAATTAGGCTCATTAAAATCATGTACACAGTTTTTAGCAAGCATACCATACATTTAAAAAAAAGCCACAAATATTAAAAATATACACAATTAATAAGAAAAAATTATTTAATTTCACCACATATTTATTAGAACAAGATTTTACCTGTTGCTCCGCTACCGCTTTTATAAAAATAAAAGAAAAAGAAATTAGTATTGATTATTTAATTGATTAATTTATTTTATTTATTACATTGAAAAATTCTTATTAAAAATTGATTTTAAGAATTTTTTCATAAGTGTCGATTAAATGATTTAATGAATATTTCTGTACAGTACGTCACAAAAAATTAGAATCAAACTTTTTTTTCTATTTGATTGTTTTTTTGTTCATTATTTCGTTAACTCGGCTTTTCCTCTTACAGTCTTTGTCTGATTTTTCAAAAACACGGAATTTGCCATCACTGTTGATCAGTTATTTTATTTTTACCCATTTTTTCTCTATTTTGTCAGATTTTTGGGTAGTCTTAGTTTAAAAAAGCTTTCATTTGAAAAAAATTCATAGCTAACGATTTTTTTAATTGCAAAAAAACAATATTTTTATTTTTTTCAACTTAATTCTAACTTTTTGTGACATACTGTACAAACAACATTTCTTGTAAGAAAAACTTGAATGAATGAATTTCAATGAATTTAAAAAATTTTTTCTTTTCTTAATTTTTTAATTAAAATTTATTTTTAAGTTGTAAAAAAATTAATAAATATAATATATATAAATCTAAAAAAATGGATTAAGACAATTATAAAAGCACTATATTCAAATATTAAAGTTAGTTATCGTAAGTATATGCATGAAAATGTTACCTTTTTTCACACATTTGGGTTTTAAATATTAAGATATTCTTAAATATTAAAAATAACCATATTTAAATCTCATTATTTTTTCTTCTTTTGAGCCTCTTTTGTTCCTTACCAAAAGTTCTGCATCTTCTACTGTTTTTTTATTTTTTTGTTTATCTGTATCAAGTGAATGCTCCTTCAGAATAAAACATAAATTAAAAAAATAAATAAATTAAAAAAATAAAAAGAAAAAAATTTTAAATTTGTTTAAATAAAATATAAAGAAAATTTGAAACAATGAACTGCAATAGCTAGAGATTAGACATGTTGAAATTTTAGATAGTTCAGTCCAAATAAGTAATTTTAAGGTAGCAATAAGACAATAGATCTGCATATTCGATATCCGTCTCAAAGACAATTAATCGAACCAAAAAAAATTGAATAAAATAGAAATAAATGTGAAATAACGGAAAATAAAAAAGATGTATTGAAAAAATTTATTAAATATTTTATTTTGAGTATTATTGATTAATTAGTGAAAATTATCAAAAATTAAAATATCAGGTATTTTTAATTTTTTTGTTTTTTTTTAAGCGAGTGGGGTAAGACGGACTGCTTGAGAGTCAATTGTTTCCTTTCAGCCCTGATTCGTGTTTCGTCTTTTATTCAATTTAAAGACATTTAAAAAATATTAAATTGTTATTTTAGTCTTGAACAAAAAGTGATTTTTCAATATAATCAAGTTTTTGTTTCTAATTAATCTTTAAATTAGTAATAAATTTGTAAATTTATTTAATATTTGTGGCATTCAAGCCATCATATTCTTAAGTCTAATTTTTATTTCCACAATGATTATTTTGATTTGATTGTTTTATTTTTTGTGAAGACAAAAATATTGCTGCATGATTTCAGCTTTATCAAAAAAAATAAATAAATTTAAGATATCTAGGATTGTCAAGACAATAAATTGCGCTCCATTAAAATTATTTCTGGAATTCAATCTAAACAATAAAAATATGCATCTTTTATTAAAAAAACTTCATTTTGTTTAGATTCAAACATATTTAAAGATAATTTGTTGCCTCTAGACTAAATTTAAAAATAAAGAAAATTCAACTATTAGACAATTGAACGCCGAATAGCCCAGCATCTCAACCGATTCAATACACAACAAATTCTCACTAGGTGGATACCATCGCTCCGAAATCAATCAATTGTGAAGAAGACTGCCTATTTTGATTTTATTTTAATTTAATTTTCTGATTGTATTTTATTTTTTTTGAACACTTAAATTTTTAATTGGTGTGAGTTTATTAGGTATTTTGGCATTTCATACAAGGAACCTTTCCTATCTCTTCTATTATATGCCAAGCTAAATGAGCCATATAATAAAAAACTTAAAACATACAGATTAAATTGAGTTATTGATTTTTTCAAAAAGCCCTATTGTAAAAAATCCACTGTAAATCTCTAATGTCTTATATTCATTTTAAAACACCTTATAAGATAAATTATGACAAAGTTGCCTTTGACGGCACGAGCATAAGTCTTGGCCAGCTAAAGAAACTTATAGCTGATAAGCTCAAGTTTTCAAAACTAGACTTCGACCTCGAAGTCACAAACGCTGAAACAAACCAAGGTAAACAAAAGTTTTGAATTAATTCAGAAAAAAGAATCTAATTTTATTTTAAGTTTATCAAAACGAAAACGAAACAATCCTCAAAAATTCTCATGTAAATGTCAAACGAAACTTGAAGAACGCTGGCGTGCCTTTAAGACCACAGTAAGTGTTTGCAAAATTTGTAATCAGCAACATATCCATGACTAAATTTATTTTTGACAGCTGAATTATTTTTATTTTTATCATTTTAGGAAATCTAAATTATTCTACAACTAAAAGGACATCCAAATTTAGTTAAATCCATCATTTAAAATCAAATTGAAAATAATCATAGCCCAAAGTGTTTAAATTTTTTCAAATAAAAATATTTACAAACAAATTTTTTAACTGTTCAACACCCTACATTCGAATAATTAGACAAAAAATTAATTGTGGCTCACAAATAAATACTAAGAAGCGTACGCAATCAGATAAATTTTTTTTTTGAATTAATGATTTCAATTTAAATTTTTTAATATTTAAGAAAAATAACTTTTTATCCATAAAGCTACCAAAGGTCTCTGTGCAAATAAAACATATAGATTCTGTGAAATTTTTTTTAGATGGATGCTTAGATTATATTCAACTAAAAATTTTAATTTAAAAATAAAATTATTAAATTTGTCATTTTGATTTTTCTATGAATTAATAAAAATTAATTTTTGAAATTAATCAAAATTAAAATACCGGAAGCAAAAGACTAAATTAAATGTTTTAAGGCCACCAAAGGTCAGTCCGCCCGTTTCCGCTCCAACCCCAGCTCCAGCTCCTGCTCCAATTCCAACTCCAATTTTAAATCCACCACCCAAACAAGTTGTTCAAACTCAAACAGTTAAAAATGTGTCGGTAGCACCAAATTCCAATCCAGTACCAACACCAGCGCCAGCACAAGCACCAGTTCAGATAAAACAACTTTCCAAACCAGTGCATGATTCATTAGCACCATTAAGCATACCATCAAAACCAATTGTGTATGTAGAAGAGCCAACAAAGACTAGCGAAACTGAGCCTGACAACCGTTCAGACGAAAAAGCCAAGCTTGACACCTTTATGATGAATTCGATGACCAAACTAAGCAATGAGACAAATTTGGCAAAAAAATTCCTAGGGATGACCAACCGCTTTAGTGGACAACAAAATCAGCAAGTAATGAATCCTGCGGACAGGCCGATTCCGCCCGGGTATCTGTGCGTAATATGCCGGAAACCAGGCCATTTGAAGCAATTTTGTCCCGAGGCTGGCACATTGCCTAAGCCCGAGGATCGGCCAAAATATCCAAGCGGCATACCAAGGACAAATTTGCGTCCCGCTCAGCCTAATGAAAAATTTGCCATGCTCGGCCCTGATGGCTATGTGGTTACTGAAATTGACAAAGTAGCGGCCAAAATTGTCAAGAAAGACAAAATTTTGTTCGATGATGATGAAGATGAGAAAACATTTGAAAAAAGTGTGGTTCACGAGCCTGCCGAAAAAATACCTAAAGAATTGCAGTGTCCATTTGGCGGTCATTTGATCAAGGACGCTGTTCTTGTGCCATGCTGTGGCCACTTTGTGTGCTGTGATGAATGCATCAAGCGAAAGATTGAGAACGAAGAAGAGCCCATAGTGTGTCCGCACGAAAAATGCGACCAGGAAATAGGACCTCTGGTTTCGATCACACCTTTTCATGAGACACGCAAAAAAGTACAAGAATACCTGAAAAATTCCAAACCCAACGAATCAAAGGACCCTTTTTTGGCACTTATCTTTGATGAAGTGAGCAAAAACGAGCTCAAAGTGTCTCTGAACGGATCTAAATCGCCAGTACAAGACAGTAACGTGACTAGTTCAGAAAAGGCCTCGGCTGAACAAGCACAAACAGCGGCCACTGCTGCAGCAGCCAGCCCCAAAAATGAAGAAACCAAAGGCACACTTTCGCCAGGACAAATAGCATCAGTTACAAATAAGCCAAATATTGTCGCACCACCTCAATTTCAGCCTAGACCAAGACCCAATTTCAATCCGAGCTTCCGTTCAAATATTGTACCTTTGACCAACAACTATCCCAATCATCAGCCGCGACCAATCATGCACAATAACTTTAGTCAAATGTACAGACCACCATTTCAGTCACCATACGATCCAATGGGTGTGCCCATGGGAGTTCCAATGGGTCCGATGGGTCCGATGGGAGGGCCAATGATCCCGCCAAATAATGCATACATGCCCCAAGGCATGATGCCGCCTCAAATGCCGCATGGCATGTATCAAGGTTCCATGATGCCCTCGATGATGCCCAATCCAGCTCATGGACACGCCATTGCCAGCAAAGAGGAATTCTATGAGTATCAGGAAAAGCTAAGAAAAGAAGCCGAAATGAAGCTGAAAGGTTCGTTCAAGCGATCCAGATCGAGATCGCGTTCCAGATACTCTCGTTCAAGATCCAGATCTAAGGGCAGATATAGATCGACTCGCTACAGGAGAAGCAAAAGCCGATCCAGAAGCAGGAACAAAAGTAGAGATCGTAACTACAAGCGCTATTCGCGGTCTAGGAGCCGTAGTAGAAAGAGAAGTCATTCTAGAGACAGAACTAGTAAGCCGCGAGGACCAAGAGGAGATAGTAAACTCAAGTCAACTAGGGAGAAAAGTCGAGAGAGAAAATCGGAAAAGTCTGAGAAGAGAGACGGAGCCAAGCTAAATGGTATTAGCGAAAATGTTGTGGTAACTATTGGAAAATCGAATGAAAGGCAAGTTACGTCTGATGAGTCGGATAAGCGGAAAAAATCCGAGCCTGATAAGAGTCAAAGAGAAAAAAGTGTTGATAGCAGCTCGAGTGATAGGGACAGTGGCAAAGAGTCTGGTGATGGAGGCAAAAGACAAAAGCATAAGCACAAAAAGTCCAAGAAAAAGCACAGGAGACGCTCGTCGTCCAGACACTGAATTATAGTATCTTGTAGATTGGTGTGAAGATTCTTTGTTTGATAATTTTCTAACATGTCCTCTCACTTGCTTTTTTTGTTGGGGGGGATTTTTCAAGACTTGGAATTATTTAATACCAAACAATTTTAATTTTTTTTAATTTAAAAAAAAAAACTTTTTTTGTTTAGCTTTGGTTGTTCATTTTATCATGATATACATATTTTATTGTTGAAAAATTTATTAGAAAGATAATTATTCGATTAAATAAAATCTTAAAATTAATTTTTTTTTTCAATGGTTTTTTATTAAAATTTATTTTAATTTAATTCAATTAATTTTACAAATTGTGAAAGAATCGCAGATTTTATTTTAAAAAAATGAAATAAAATAGAAAAAAAATTCTTTTGTCTGAGTCTTTGTGAAGTCGTCGACCATCCTTTTTTTATTAAAATGCCAAAAAATCTATTTTTTAATGGGTGGTATTTATTAAATAATCAAATATTTAGAATAATCATCAAAATACTTTTATTTTTTTACTAAAATTAAAGTTTAATCAAAAAAAAATATATACATCAATTAAAAAAAATTCATCATCAAAATATCTATCATGAGTTTTTTTTTCACCAACATCAAGTGTCTTAGCATAATCATGAATTTCAGTTAATTTAATTTTAACAGCAATATTTATATAATGGCCCATTATATAAATATATATGCAACAGTTGCATATATAACTTTTTGAATATCTCGGACAATTACATGAAATTCTCTCATATCTGACCAATTATTTTCATTTGAAAAATGTTTTTTTTTTCCAAAAATCTAAAATTTAAATTTTTTTTTAAACGATTTTAAAAATAACTATTTTTTACCAAAAATTACGTTAATTTTGGTTATTTTTTGTAAAAATTACTTCTTTTTTATTCAAAAAAATTACTTTTAATTTCAAACATTTCGATCGGATAATGTTTGACATAATGTCCCAGTGTTTGATTTGGATCTTTTTCATTAAAAGTCCTCTAAGCATTACGAAGATAACTCGTGAATTGCTTACTTAAATTAATTTTTTTTAATATTTTTCTTTGTTTACTCGATCTAATAGACATTTTATATAAAAACGTTCTAATAAAATATTCAAATTTTTCATCTTAAGCTGGCGTAAAATAATAAAGAAAAAAAATAATTACAAATTGCATCATTCTGTCCTTGCTCAGCGAACCGAACTAGTCTGAGTAATTCCTTTTTATTTGACATTTGAGTTGTAGAATGATAATTCCTGTTCAAAATGTCTTTTAAAGAGTCCTTAAAATTTTTCTATTCTTATCTTTTTTTTTTGCCATATCTAAGAATAAAATTTCATAAAAAAATTAATAAATAAATAAAAAGTTTGTTCTCTTAAACATATTTTTTGAACTTGGAAAATTTCTGACGACTAAATTGTTGCGTCAACCATCATTTGGTTATTATCCACTTCTTGGATTAATTTTATACGAGCACCTTATAAAAACTATAAATCAAAATAAAACCTTATCTAATCTATGAGAAATGTATCGCTTTTTCTTCTGACCGATCTATTTGCTCAGCAATTTTTTTAAAATCAATGCTACTTGGTATCTGATCCAGATCCTTATTGTCTATAAATTAAAGATAAATGATGTTTCAGTTTCAGTTAAACAAGAATTTATAATAAAAGAAATTGTAAGCTTAATTAAAGCTGGTTCGTGTTAAGATGAAAAGAAATAAAATATTGAGGGTTAAAAAAAAAATTAGATTGGTTTAGAAGTTAAGTTCTTTATTTGAATATAAAGGCATCAAGAAAATAAGGTGTGTTTTAAAACTTTCATTCTCTAAATACATTATTCCCCATCAAACTTAATTTCAAAAAACAATTCTTAAATTAATATTTCTAAAGGTTTTAAAAAGTATTTCAGAAAAAATAATAATATAGAAAAAAAACCAATAATCTAAAAATTGAGGAAACCTTGGTAAGAAGATATGAACTAGTTATCATTTTAACATTTTATTTTTTAATTTTTTACTATTTAAAATTGAAAATTTTAGAATAAAGGCTAAACTTTTATGTTAATTTTAAAAACTAAATAAAAAAAAACTTAAATACGGTAGCTTTCAAATAAGTTTATTGAGCAAAAAAACATAAAAAAAATATCTAGCAATAATTTTCAATTGTTTTACTTAGATATCAACTGCAAAAAACCTTAATTTTAAAAACCGCAAATTAAGCCAAAATTTTAAGTTGCCTTTTTTACTTTAAAATATTGGTGCAGTGTTTAAATGTGATTTTATGTTTAGACGCTGGACTTGAAGTTGATATTTGATGATAAATTATTATTTTTATTAAAATATAGTTTGGGAGTAAATCTTGGGAACATCCGAATGGCACTAAGCTTTCGTTTGAACCCTCTTTTTTGAGTGTATTATAACATTAAAAAAAATTGACAAAAATTATTTTCAGTTTTAATAAAAAAAAAAAGATAAAAAAAAGTGATTAAATAATGTTGTCCAGAGCAGTTTTGTAACATTTGTATTCTGTTGAACTGTCGCTTATAAATTTGACTATTTCGTTGTCGATTGTTGTGAGTTCGAGTTTGTTGGGTATAAATTTAATGAAAAGGCTATTGGCACGATCTTCAATTAGGTCTAGTTTGAAGTGCTGGTGAATTGTTTTGGTTGAAGTTTTAAATGGAAACGATTTTACTATTCGGATGATTTTGTATTGAATTTTTTGCAATGGAATTTTGATTTTTTCAGTACCTGAATTTAAAAAAACAAAGCAGTAGACGAATATTGATATAGAAATGTGTTTATGAAATATGAATTTGACCATTTTAAATTTTTGAACTGAATTAATTTTTGGAATAATTTTTTTGTCAACTTGTTTTAGATTCTCTTTGAAATTGATTTTGGGGTCTAAAGTAGCGTCTAAGAAGGTCGGGTTGGGTTCTAATTGAATGTTTTGATTTGCTACCTTGAGATTGAAGGTGTATTTTTTCGTGTAATTCTGTCTGAGACCAGCTGAAATGAACGTCGTATAACAGGTTTTTTCTTTGTAAATTGTCATTCCCCATTTTTACAGAACTCAATTATGATATTCATCGCTTTTTGAAAAACACGTTTAATTTCCCTTTTAGAGGAGTCAATGTACCAAATGCATAAGTCGTAAGTTTAGATGGCTATTTTTACAATTGGTGGAATTAACTTTGTCACTAAAATTCATATTAAACAGTTTCGTTGAAAGACAACTATCTAGAGTCACGCCAAATTATATCTTTTTGTGTCTTGAAGTGGCTTCATTATATTGTACTTGAAATGTTCTGTCTTTGAGAAAACTTTCTATCCAAATAGTGAGTGTTGCACTGAGCCTAAGTTGTTTCAGTTTTAAAAGTATACCTTCATGTGGAGTTTAATCGAAGGTTTTTTCAAAATCAAAAAACACAGCAACAGTGATTTTTTTGTGGGTAAAATCATGACTGATTGATTGAGTTATTCTGTATATATGTTGAGTTGATCTCTTCTTCTTGAAGCCTGCTTGGCAATCCGGGAGAATATTTGTTTTTTCTGCCCAAGTTTATATTTTGTTGTTATTACTAATTTTTCGAGTATTTTTACCGTACAGCTTAGATATGATGAAATTTGGGTAAAAGGCTTATTTTTTTTTGAGAATCATTTTAATTTTTTAATTTTTTCATTTTGTCGGTAAGAAGCCAAATTTAATTGAGTAGTCAAAAAGTGAATCTAAACATATATTTACCTTGCGGCAGATATTTTTGAACTTTGCTATAGATACCATCTGCACCAGAGGAGGGCTTTGAGGCTTTAATCGTTTCGGTTAATTCAAAAGAAAGAAGTCGTTGCGTAATCTAAAACCTAGTATTTTGATTTTAGTTCACCTATCTGATTGTAATGGATAATGTGGAAAAATTAACCGTAAATGATATCATATCGCAAATCTAATTTCTTTATTTTTTTCACAGATCTAAAATTATAACAAAATAAATTTATCAAAAATCGTCTTAATCAAAGAGAAAACAAAAATATGTGATCAAGTTTTAGCATTAAATTTTTTAATAGATTTTTAAAATTCTGAATTCAAATTTATGATGATAAAACTATTTAAAAAATTATATGTTGTTATTTTGAGCTTGACAACAATCAGCATTATCATCTATCTCACTTTAATTGCAACCGAATTAGAAAATTTTGAGGTAACAAATATATTGACATTTTTTTAATTTTCAAAAATATTTTTTTTCTTGTAGTCACAGCGAGAAATTTTAATCGAAAATGAACTGATATATGGAGACAATTATGATGAAAAGTATTATAACAGATCTTTTGATGGCTTCAATGAATTTTATATAAAAAACCTGAAGAAAACTTATGATTGTAATTATCTTATAATTATTTAATAGAAAAAAAAAACTTGCCTTGCAAAAAAATTTGACTATTACGAAAGGATGATAAAAATTAAATATTTAATACTAAAAGATAAATTTTGATAATCAACACTGAATTTTTTTATAAGCAACTGCAGGATTGGAAATTGGAAACAAATTGAGTGTTAGTTTTCTTTATGTTTTATTATTTCATGGTTCTTATAAAAATGGCCGAAATACATGAAAATTTTTTTGAAAAAAATAATGATAGCAAATTTGGTAAATTTTATAGCAATCGAATCACAACTGAAGATTATTCCACTATTAAGTTATTAGAAAAAAGCGTAATATTATTGAATGAAATATTACTATTTCATTCACTTATGATATTTGATAATGCTTAAGGAATATCAATGCTATTAAGACTTTAAATTTAAATATCAAAAGGTACTTCAATCATACCATCTAGACACTTACACACGGAAATCCTCATAAACACCTTATGTCTTCTATCAAAAAAACATAAAATAATTGTCATTCTAGGCAAAACTTAGAAAAGACTTTTTTTTTAGAAAAAAATTTTTTAAAACGAAACTTTAAAAGACTTTGAAAAGCCTTAAAATTACTTTGTTTTCTGACTTTTGAGCAGCTCTGTTATTTATTTATCTAATCTAATTGGCAAGTTTAAAAAAAATTAAATAGCTAATTTGTATAGAAAAATAAGAGATATAATTTAAGTTGAGAAAAAAATGGGCGATCAGTATTTTGAGGAACGAAAAATAGCGAATAATACTCCAATTATTATTTGGTGGACTCCATTTACCATGGACATGGGCTCGTACAAAGAATGTAGAAATATTAAAAAAACATGTTTTTTTACCAATATTCGAAGGTACAGATCTCAATCAAATTATAAAGCATTCTTGTTCTACGGAACTGATTTTTCTTTGTACGATTTACCTTTGCCGCGACTTGATCTCGAAGATTGGGGTTTGCTCCATGAAGAATCTCCGAAGAACAACTACTTGTTTTCATTCGAAAAAATAATGAGTCTTTTTAATCATACGGCGACGTTTAAACGAGAATCAGATTTGCCCCTACTTACCCAATACCTAACGAGCATTGAAGACTTAGAAAGCACGGAATTCTTAGTTCCAGTCAAGGAAAAAAATCTTTTTCAAGTGGAAGAAAATCTGGCCATGATCGCCTACATACAATCTGATTGTAACACACCATCGGACCGAGATATTTATGTGAAAGCTTTGATGAAATACATTAAAGTTGATTCTTATGGAAAATGTCTTCACAATAAAGATTTGCCAAAAAAGTATCTACACAATTATGAACAATTACCATAAATTCACGGTTTTGTAAAATTATTTTTTTCAATAAAATTTACGAGCAGGAATGGGTTATAAATAACAAGTGAGGTAATTATTAAGAAAAATTGATTGACACATTAATTTTTAAATAATATATATAAAATACATATAATAATGGATTTAAGAATATAAATATATTATTACTAGTTTTCGATTTAAATTTAAGATTTTTTAAATAAATGTACTAAGATTTCACATTTCCATTTAAATGGCGAATTTTAGAGCATGAAAAATAAAAATCAAAAAACTCAAAAAATAATTTCTGACAATTCAAAGTTGCAAACCCAATTTTTTGATTTTTCTTCCTTATGGCTTAAGATTCATAATGCCAAAAAACTCAAAAGCAAAGATTCTTTTAAAAATTAAAAATTTTTCAAATTTCTAAAAAGATGTTTAAATTTTAATCAAAATATTGTGATGTGAGGACTTATCATCTTTATTAAAAGAAACAAAAATTTAAATCGAAAAATGGTTATAATAAATTAGACATTTTTTAATTTTTGCATCGAAATGCCAAAAAAAATTTTTAAATTACAATTTGTGAGAAAGGATATTTCAGTTTTTATTTTTGTATTGTAAATTTTGTACTAAATTTTAATATTGCTTTACATTTTTTTTTTATTTCAATTGTAAACTTTGTCACAATTTTTTGATTTTATCAGTATTTTTTTTTAATTTGTTGCATCAACTGTATTCACAATACCCTTTATTTTTTAATTATAAATATAAGGATGATTTGCCCTAATGTTTACATAATCATCAAGTTAAAAGTAATAAAGTAATGCATTATCAAGTTTTAAATAAAAAATTTGTTATGCAATGTGATATTTTAGTACAAAAATTACAGTACAAAAAGTAAAAACTTAATAATTTGTTTTCTAATTGTGCAAAAAAGGTTCTGTAAATAGTAAAATGTTGTTCTAAGCTCTGCAAAAACTCTGCAATTTATTAAAAATTTTAATCAAATATATTTTGATGGTGTGCATTTCACAGAAAATTGCAGAGTTTTTGCAGAGCTTAGAATTCGTTTGTACAAATTTTTACCATATTGTACTGTTTACAGAACCTTTTTGCACAATTAGAAAAAAAATAATAAAGTTTTTACTTTTTGTACTAAAATTTCACATTGCCAATTAGTCAAAATGTAGGTTATAGAAAAAATTAGTTCCGATTAAATTTATTAATTAATATATTTTTTTAATTTATTTATGGTCAAAACCGAGAAGACTCATAATCAGAGTTGATCGAACGCCAAAGTCATGTCTGAAGTTAGTCTTTTTTCAAGTCAAATCAAAACTTTGACTCTTTTTGTAAAAACAATTGATTAATTTCGATAAAAATTGTAGTGGAGTGAAGTTTTTTACATGAATTGATTAGTTACGAGAATCAATTAAAAAATAATTCAAATTTTTTTCTTAATTCAATGAAAAAAAAGAGTGACAAAATGAGAAAAAAATAAATCAGTTTGTTTTTTATTAAAATTTTATTGACAATAAAAGGATTTTTATTATATAAATTAAAAAAAAAGGCGAGAAAAATATATAAAAATAAATCACTATTCTTAAGTTTATTTCAGACTCTGTATAATCTTTGTTCAATATTAATACGAGTAAATTCAATTTTTTTGTAAATATTTTTTATTGAATTACATTATTAACTAATTCGATTTTTTAAAATCACCTCAAAACTTCACTACAGTTAAATTTTTTTTAAAATTCATTTTTTCAAAATTCTTTTATTTAACTAAACTTAAATTTCAAATTTTAAAACTTCAAGTCTGACTTTGACTTTTGTCCAACTTTGCCCATGATGTTTATTCTTGTTTTATTTATTTAATTTTTAGCTTAAATCAAGCGGTTGTGAGCATGAATTCAAAAGAATTTTATAAGATTATTGCCAAATATAAATTTGTATTCGCAATGGAAAATGCAGTGTGTGATGATTATGTGTAAGTTTAGACCTAAAAAATCAAAATCACTAATAATTAGAATTAAAAAAGAACAGAAAAACTTTGGCGCTCTTTCTACATTGGATCAGTGCCTATTGTATATGGATCGTCAAAGTCAAAAGAAATATACCCCGATATTGACACTGCAATAGATATTCTTGATTTTAAGTCGCCCAAAGAATTGGCTCAATATTTATTAGAGTTGAACCATAATGATACAAAATATGAGAATTATTTGCGATTCAAAAGAAAAAATGGCGTGCAAAATCCTATACTAAAGGAATTAATGTCCAGGCGTAAATGGGGTATAGACAATGATCGTGAAAAAGGTTCTTATATTGACCATTTCGAATGCCTTGTTTGTGAAAGAATTCATGAAAATTTGAAGCGAACTAAAAATGGTGAAGCTAAGGTGTCATGGCAGGCGAATAAACAGCATTTTGGATGTCCTCCGCCTTTTACATTTAGTGAAGAAGGAATTTTATTGAATCAACCAAACAATTCAGATTATGCACCAAACAATTTTTTGACAAGCTATCAATTTGGCTATATCCAGCAAAAAATCTTCTTGGATAAATATTATAACAAAAATTTTACCAATTTAACTTACAAGACATTACACTTAGAAACATTAAAATATCACAAAGAACTATTTATTACTGGTAACAATAAAATTGATTTAAAGTAGAAGATTTTTGAATCTGGGAAAATTATTGAAAAACTACTTTCCATCTTTTATCAATAAAAATTTGAATTGTTTAACTTGAACATCTTTTTTTTAAATTTTTTTATTAATTTTTTTTTGATTTTTTAATAATTTTGGAACAATAAAAAAGATAATAATGATACTGGAAGGATTCTAAAACTAATCAAATACAAAAGAAAACTAGGAAAGCTATAAAAAAAAATTCAAAAAGCATCTTCATAAGACAATTTTCAACCAAATTGATCGAAAATTAAAAGTCGAGATTTCAAAAATAAAAAAAATAATGTAATTAAAGACTTTGAAAAATTCAATCATACTCAAGGTAAATACTGGAATTCGATAAAAAAATTACTATTTTTAAATGGATTAAAAGCTTCCTTGAAAACAGGACATTCCAAGTTAGTCACAATAATCATCTTTCACAAGAACAGCTAATAAAATGCGGTGTACCACAAGAAAGCTGCTTTTAACCTTCTCTTTTTATTCTCTATTTTAGCAATATCGCAAAATATATCCCAGATAATATAAAGATAGCACTTTTCGGAGACGACCTGTGTATTTGGATTCCTCGAGTATCAAAAAAAGAAATAGAATCAATTCTTCAAGACGCAATTAACAAAATTAACCAATTTTGCAAAAAAAAAAGGATTTCATAATAAAAGGAAGAAAACTTGTCACATTACTTTTACCAGAGTTGGTTTAATTTCATTATCATCAAAATTTAATTATCAACTCTTGAGTCAATTTGTTTGCAAAAGAAAAATTCTAAACAGCTTCGGTGTTAATTCATTAAAAATTGGTTATTTTTATTTTCATTTTTCCGATTTAATGTTTTATTTTAATAAATAAAATATTAAAATTTAATTTATTCATTTAATATTTTTATTTAGATATCTCATAGCTAAAATAAATCTAATTAAGGAAATGAAAGATTGTAGTTCAAAATCTTTGAAATGGGTTTAAAAATATGATGAAAATATTGATAATCAAACTTGATTTCACTAATTTGCATGTTTGTATTCTTAAAACATTGAAAATCTTTTCTAAAATGAGATAAGAAAGATATCTTCATGGGAATATTCTTTGGAGGATAAAAAAAGGGAAAATGGTGCATAACAAATGATGTTCGATTGGTGTCATGTACATCGTCGGTGGTCGGTAAATCGAATAAAATAATTATTCGATTTACCGACCACCAGGAAAAATCTACAATAACTGCAGTTTTCAAGTTTCTTAAATTCCGGATTTTTTCCTAAAAAATTTTCATATTCTTTATAAATTGACACTAGTCTTTTGGCGTACTGAAATTCTTGATTGTTAACAATGCTGATATTAAAATAATTTTCGGGACAATTCCTTAGTCCATTATTATAATCATTTATTTGAAAACTGAGCGCTTTCCCATTGAACTCTTTAACGTTGTCAATTTAAACCTCCAACTGTTTAAATAATTTGGGCAAAAAGTCATTTTTAAAATATAAAGCCATTTTGAAACTAACAGTGTCATTATTTTTTAAGTTCGCAAGATTTTTTGCATAATCTAAAAAATTTCCAAGATTTCTGTAAAAGTTTTGATTTTGAAACTCTTTGCCTGCTTTGAATTGGCCCAGGTCGAGGTCTTTATTATGTCTTGGGATAATAACTTCATCCTGATCTGCTATCATAACATTTTGGTAATCATTTTGATATCGTAGATAGCAGTCGTTAAAAGAATACAAATCGTAAAGGTATCGTTGTTGGCTTGAAAAACCAAAAGAGTAAAAGTAGCTATAATTGCCAAAAGTTGAACTTGAATTTCGAAAGCCCATCATAGGAAGACATTGCATTTGAACCACTTCAATGTAATTTTCATATTTTTTAAAAAGATCGTGATAAATACTTCCTGTTCCAATAGAACCATTGTAGAAAACAATTTTGTCAACTCCAACAAGCTTGTTGATTTGAAACCACCATTCGAAGTCTGTTAAAATTTCATTAGAAAAGCTATATACCTTACTGCACAGAATTAATCTTTTACTCGGCTTATTTTTATTTCTAAAAATTTTGGTTATAGGCTCAATTTTTTCAGAATGAGTCAATTTTTGTAATGAATTAATTTCTAAATATTTAATCTTCTCGTTTTCTGGAAAAATAAAATCTTTAATTTCTATGTATCCATAAGCAGCTTTTTCTCCCACAAACAATTGTTTGTACGATATATGCCGATTTTCTATCTTTGATTTTGCATTATAAGTATCATCATGATCTGACACCTTATAAATTTCAATCTCTTTTGTAAAATTTGAATCAAGATGTTTGATCAAAAAGAGTCTAATAACTTTTATATCCTGATAGTAGAATAGAAGATTTCTTTTAAAAAAAATCTTGTTGTTAAAATAAATCTATTCCAAATCACATTCGTTTCGATTCAATTTTTCGTTTGAAATTCTTGTTATTAGTTTCTTTGGGCTCTTTAATATCTAGGCCATAAATTTAGAATAAAATACCCCAAATTTAAAATTTTTTACCCCAATTTTTTAATAAAATACCCCTTTTAATTAAGTAAACCATAAAAAATTAAGATTTACACCTAATTAAATAAGATGTTACTTTTTCTTTTATTTTGACACTAAATCAATTAAAACTACACCTAATTAATTAAAACGAACTCTAGTTTATTAAAATGAAACCTAAATTTTTTGACACTTTTTTAATAAATATTTAAAAAATATTCCTATATAAGAAATTCAGCTTGCTAAAATGTGTATTGATTATTATTAAATGTCTAGTTCTGCGAGTATTTTAGAAAATAATTTCAACGACACCTTAAATGACGCTGAAGAATTGCCGAAAATAAAAAGAAGCGTATCTAAAGCGTACGATTTCCTTGAAGATTGTGAATCTTTAATGGAATTTAAAAAATTGGTCAAAAATTTACATTTTGACAATGTAGCATGGAACTTTCATTCAAAAAATAACCTAGCCGATTGCGATAAACATACATTCAACTGCAAATTCAACAAAAAAGGCTGCAAAAAATCAATTTATTTCAAAGTCAAAAATGGTGAAATTGGTGGTTCAGTCTATATATCAGACAATGAACATTCAAATCATTCGAACGAAGAAAATTCAGCTAATGTTCCTCCTAAAGTGAAAGAAAAAATTATTTATTTTCGTTCGCTTGGACAAGCAAAAAAAGAAATCAAGAGAAATTTAATCAAAGAAAATATTCAGCCACCAACTGACAATCAAATTCAACATATTATAAATTCAGTTAGTAAGGACTTAAATAAAAATTGTTCATTGACAGATTTCAAAAAATGGTGCGAAGATAATTCAGAGATTCCAGACGATGAAGACGCGGTTTTCGTTGGGAAATTTGAATATGCTGCCATGCCATCACAAATTTTTCGAGTGTTTTTAACATCAAAACGTTTAATTAAAATCGCAGAAAATGCTCAACATTTTTTGAGTGATGCTACGTACAAGTTAACATATGAAAATTTTCCAATTATTACAGGTGGTACAACTGATCGTAATAAAAGTTTTCATCCGTTCGGATTAGCTATATGTCGTACTGAAAATGAAGATGATTTCGGTTTTTTTTTCAACTCAGTCAAAGAAACACATGAAAAAGTATTTAACAAAACAGTTAATTTTTCAATTTTAATAGCAGATAATGCTGGTGCTATCACAAACGGATTTGCAAAAGTATTCGATTTAAAAACAAGAGTAAATTGTTGGGCTCACGTCAATCGTAATATTGATATTCGTGTAAAATCAATTAGCAAATTACAAGCAGAACGAATTGTCTACGATATAAGCGAAATTCAAAAAATTTTTGAGCCAGAATTATTTCCAAGAGCTCTTAAATTATTTCAAGAAAAATGGTCAAGAGTCAATAGTCCAGCCATCAAAACATTTTTAGAGTATTTCGATAATCAATGGTGCAAAGATGGAAATAATGGTTGGTATGAAGGCTTTGCACCTGGTTTACCAAGTACAAGCAATTCATTAGAGTCAACTCATGCTCAAATCAAGAAAATTTTAAATTCAAAACGTTTTGGTTTGATTCCATTTCTAAACGAATGTCGAGATAATATTTTGAAAGAATGGTCAACTGAACGTGCACCTACATTATCATTGATTGATCCAGAAACAAATCAGCCTCAAATCGTTGACAACTTAAATCAAAAAATATTTTATGAATTTCCAAATGTTACAAAGGATGACTTAGTAAAAGCTTATAAATGGAACAGTTATAACAAAACAATTATTCATTTGAAAGATGATAATTATTATTATTTAACTGCTGATGACAAGATAGATATCAACAAAGAACAATGTAAACAATACAATCAGTCATTAATTGAAAAAATGGTTTTCATTCGATCATATGATTACTTCCATTTTTAGTATTCGTAAAATTAAATTCAATGAAAATAGTTGGACTTTGAGTAGTTGCAATTGTTGGTATTGGTTAAAAAATTACAAATGTTATCATCTTACAACTATTGCAGCAAGAAAAAAATGCAATTTCGACTCAGTTGGTATGGATATACCTATACAAGCCAATAGAAAGAAAGGAAGGCCAAAAGACACAGCTGGACCACTTGAACATCAACCGAAAGAAACACAAGCAACAAATTCGGCACCTAAAGGGATTGATACAGATGATGAAGATTCGAGTTCGACAAAAGAAAATCCATCAAAAATACCTCGAATTGATTCAATCAAACAAGTCGAAGAAAAGTTTTGTGATAAATGTGGCGCTAAAATGACTAAAAGAAGATATTGGGCTTGCTCAAATAAATGTGGAAAAAAGTAAATTTTTGGGGTAAGTATGCTCTGAATTCGACTAAATTTTTGGGGTTAAAAATAATAAAATAGTTCATTTTTATTAATTTTGGTATTTTTATAATTAATTTGGTGTCGATTATAAAATAAAATTGTCATTTTATTTTTTTAATTTCTTTTTTATTTTTTGGTGTTATCTTAATAAAATAGGGGTAAAAAATTAAAAATTTGGGGTATTTTATTCAAAATTTGGGGTAATAAAACTAAAAAAGTCGTTTCTTTGGTTCACTAATGATATTAGGCAATTGTATTTTAATTTCAAAAAAAACAACTAAAAGACAAGATATCAAAAACAGCTTGAAAATATTTTCCATACTAAAAAGTAATAAAAGGAAAACCTTAAAAAAATATAATTAATTGATTAAAAAATTTATTAAATGATATAAAATAAATTTAATTTTTGCTTACGAATATTTTACCTAATAAACAAAACCTCTAAAAAAATAAAATAATAAAAAAAATGTAAATTATAAACTTATCATGGTAATATATTTTTCGCAATCAATATAATTCCCTTTTCAAGATCAATTTCGGGTTTAAAGATATCCTAAAAAATTTTAACATTGAAAACCATAATATTTCTGATATTGAATATCATAATAAAAATATTCTCAAAAGCTTGAGTGACTTAAACAACAATGTAAGATCGTTTCAAAATTTGGTCTCGAATTTGAAAAATCTTTGCTAATTCTGAATTAATAAAATTTTTTGAAGAAGTTTTAAAAATTACGAGTGGAAATTATTAAGTATTAATCTTTTAAAATCGTAATTGAGAATATTCACTAAATTCTAAAATTTAAAAAAATAGACTTGTTTTATGCAATGAAATAAATTTTTTAATTAGATTCATTATGTTTATAAAAATAAAATATCATTAGTGAATCAAAATACAAATTTATTTTTTCATTTTATTTTATATTGTATTATTTATTTTATTTTTAAATTTTTTTCTAAATTCACTGTTTTTTAGAAATATATTTTTTAATAAAAAATTTAGAATGAGAGGATTTGAATTACTGTATTATTTTTTTAATAAAATTCAGAATTAAATTAAAGGTTAAATTGAATTTATCAATTTTGTTCATAAATTCAGAGGAAAATAAAATTTTTTTAAATTTTCAGTCATTACAATTTTAAATAGTTTCTTGAGTCTTACTAAAAAAAAACAAATTTAAGAAATTAATTTTTAATTAAAAATCAAAAATGGAATTCAATTTTTTATTTATTTGTATAATTAAATATTGAAAAATTTGAGGAAAAATTTTAATTAAGCAATTAACAAAATATTTCAATTACAGTATTGAGGAAAAGTTATGAGACACGCAGTCAGAAAAAAAAGGCTTTGTAAGTTAAAAAGTAATTAAATTTTTAGATTGCAACTAAGAAAATATTTCATATTAAAGACATTATTGATTTGGTCTCATGTTTTTGGTCAACCAAAAAGTAAACGAAATGTGTCGTTCGCCTCAATTGAACTTTTCTCTACCAGTGAAGAGTTGTGTGTACATTTCGAAGAACCAAGCCTTGAAGTCTTACTCGCCTCCATCTTGCTTCTGTTGGTGCTCTGAACCAATTTTAATTTGACGCTATGTCAAACCTAAAGAGATTATGATGTACTCCGTTGGGAACAACGATGGTCGCAGTTTCGGACAAGGTTTAGGACTGCTTATAGTCACATTTCTTGACCTTTTGCACAGTTACATGTGCATCGAATTTACCAAGTGTCTCGATTGAGGTTGTGCCGTCTTATGACCAGGTGAGGAAATCATTCGGACAGAGTCATGGTCATTTAAATCCAAAAAGCAAATATCGTAAAATGTTAAAAATGTTGGCACATTCCTGTTGATGATCTACACGATTTAATTTCAAAAAAATTTCAGATTCTCTAGACTAAACGATCTTGTATAATTTAATGTAAAATGATTCTAATGTCAAAAAAATAATGTCAAAATATTTTATTGTCAAAAAATAATTTAAGAAAATAATGCTAGATTGATTTATTGCTAATTTTTGAATATTGTTGTAACATCGTTGTTATGATTTTGTTATATCTCATGTTACCTCTTTTTTTAGATCTTGACTTGACTTAAGTAAAATGACCTCGGAGTCTGTCAAATAATCATGATAATGCTTTCCATTTGCTTCACTACTTTGTTCTGTTTAATACTAAAAACATATCTTGTTGAAGAGACTTTATTTGTTTGCTTTTCAACATTAAATTCTTGATAGAATATTATCTTTTGCCTATAAAACACTATTTTCCATTATTCGCCCGAAAATTTAAGAAATAAACTTTAAAAAATTGACTTAAGAATAGTGACAATCTGATTGAACCAATGTCAAAAACGGCAAATTGTGAAAAACCTTTGTATATTTTTTTTTTACCAAGATTGAAAGCTTTGTGATAAGAGATCCATGTTGAAGTTTGCAACATTCAAGCTCTCTATATTTAATAATATCAATCTGTTTTCTACAGAATTTGTAAAAAAAATCAAAAAATTTATAATTTATACAATATTTTAATGTTTTGCTTTATTAAATATTTTTTTTATCTTTATTTTAAAAAAATTATATAGATTTTTTATTATTAATTTGTAACAATTATTTATAAAAAATTTAATAAATGAAGAGTTATTCGGTCTTTGATGGGATGGGCACTAGCCTGTTGATTAAACTTGATATTAAAACAACAAAAAAAAATTAAAAGTAAAAAAAGCAGTTCTTGGTACTACACTGGCAGGTATTGATCGCAACTGGCACACCGTTTTGGAGGCGGGCGCAAGCCCGATTGGAACAGAATCATTGCTCTACCGAATTGATCCAGAAAATGATAGAGAAAAGCGAATAATCGCGTATTGTTCAAAAGTTTTTTCAGAAGTTGAAAGACGCTATTCGCAAGTTGAAAAAAAGGCTCTTGCAGTCACGTAAGCTTGCGAAAAGCACATAATCTCCTTACTAGGCTCATCATTTGCGCTCTTCACGGACAATAGGGCAATTATGTTGATTCATGGAAATTCATTTCAGGTTGATGGATTTTGACTTAAATATAGTTCATAAGCCTGGTCGCAGCCGATTATTTGTCACGACACCCAGTGAAGCCAGTTGAAGTAGAGAAAGAGACCAGGCTTGTTGTGCAATTCGTCCACTGAATCGTGGTTGAATCGATCAATGCTCCGAGATCTATCTCGCTTGATGAGATTGTCCATGAAATGACTCTATTTAATGGAAGAAAAATTAACTTGGGAGACGATTTTAAGTATTTGGGATCTTTGGTAGTCCCAAGTGAAACCAATAAAAGGTCAAGCTTGGGGGCCTTTTGGAATATCAAAATATCTTCTAGTCAAAAAAATCCACCCAAAATATGAAGATAACCATCTTTGAGACAGACTTTTCAACTGATATCTTCATTTTCCATTTAATAAGTCATTGTTCTAGTTCGTTGGTGTATTTATTTATCTTATTTTCTAGGTTCCCTTTCTTGTTATAAATGAAGAATGTAACTAGATCATCTGCGAAAAGCAGAGAGTATTCATTATTTGTTTTGTTTCTTTTTGGGATGTCATTAATATAAATACTAAATAAAAGAGGACTTATTACTGAGCCTTGAGGATCAACTTCAGTTACTTGATATTCGTCGCTCAAGTGGTCATTCACATTTACCTTAAATGTCCTACTATCAAAAAATCTAATCCAGTTAGTCAAGTAATGAGGTGGATTCATTTTAATCAATTTAAAAAGTAGACCTTCATGCCAAACCCTATCAAAGGCTTTAGAAATATCAAAAAAAAGGCCACAAACTCTTTTTTTTCTATTAAATGATTCCACAATTTTTTGAATTAAAAATAAAAGATTATCTGATGTTCGCCGGTGTTTCCTAAATCCAGATTGCTCCTGGATAAGGAGTGAATTTTGTTCCAAATAATTGTATAATCTTGAAAATACTATGCGTTCCAGGAGCTTTCCTAAACAACTCGTTATACTAATTGGTCTATAATTTAAAGGATCTTGTAAATTAGAGGCCTTTTTTTGAATCATTGTAATGTTCGAAGTTTTCCACGCTTTCGGGACCTTACCTTCTCTAAGAGATAAATTATAAAGTTCTGTGATTTCTATTAATGAATTTCTAGGTAAGTTTTTTAGCATTAAATTATGTATTTGGTCAGGTCCTGATGCCGCTTCATTTTTCAATCTTTTTAATGCCATAATTAATTCATTTAAGCAAATTGGATCATTAAAATTACACTGATCATAATTTCTAAAAAATTCAGAGTTAGAATTAAGTATTTCGAAATTTTTCTTAGTATCAATTAATCAGAATTAGGACTAAATATTGAAGATAAGAGTTCTCCAAAGCATTTTCCCTTTTCTTCATTAGTTTTGAATTCCTTGTCATTTAAAAACAAATTTGGGATTAAATTTGATCCTTTTTTTGATCTAAATTTATTAATTTTTTTCCAAAAAAGTCTACTTGTAAGTGGATTTTTTCTCATCTTCTTGATAAAATCAAACCAATTTTGATTCCAGAATTTTTTTAAAGAGGCCTTTATCTCGAATTTAAGTTGATAATATTTTTGCTTGAGCTTTTGAAAGCAAATTTTTTGAAAGGTTCTTCTTACTTTCCTGCTTTCTTTTATCAGAATAACAATGTTCGGGGGAAGACTGGTTTTGTAGATTTTCTGAGAAAGATAAGGAATGCTTTTATGAGAAGCAGAAATGATTTTTTCTAGAATTTTATCATTTAGTTGATCTATAGTGATGGAACTTTCAGGGAAAATAACTATTTAGGAATTTAAGATCTCGCTAAATAATTGCCAGTTGGCTTTCTTATAGTTAAACTTTTTAGCTGCTGATTTATTTTCTAATTGAAAGCCCATAGAAATCGATGCTTCGATTGGGAAATGGTCACTAGTCATTTCTTGACTATTTAGGACACAATCTTTATATTTTGTCTATCTTTATATTTAATTCGAACATCATTAAAGAAGGTTTCAAGTCTATGATTCTCGAAATCAGAGGGCAAGAAGTGAAATCGAAAAGTACAATACCTTCTGAGATCCGGGACTTTATTTGCATCTTCAAGTCTGAAAATGGTTCCATTGATATTGTTGTCACGATCGAAAACTTTGGCAAAATTAAAAGCAGCATTAAACTCTATTATCCAAACTTTGTTTGAAGAGAAATTGTAGATACTTGTGATCGCATCATTTTCCACTTGGTTCAGGACGACATCAAGTGCACTAAATAAGACTTTATGGCTAATCGGTTTGTCTAACCTCTTCAAGTTTAGCTTGACCGAATTTTTAAATATCCACCGTCGGTTTTGGTTTGTTTTGTTGAGCGACATTGCCAACACACAACTTTCAACGGTTTTAAAATCACGTGATGACGCTATTAATTAAATTTTGGTTTTTCAAATTTGCTAAGCCAAACGACAAATTTTCAAATTTAAAAAAAAAAAAAAAAAAATTTACAGTAAATATAATTTTACAGTAAATTAATTATATACGTCATTATACCGTGAGCCCTTTTTCTTTATTTTTTTTCACACTTTTTTGTAAAATAAATTTTTCGGCTATTCAAAGTTATTTTTCATTTTACCTGTGAACCAGCTATAAAACACGCTCATTATCAATACCCTTATGATGCGACTGCGGTGGCTCTTTCAATGCTGATTTTCACTGATAATAAGTCCTCTAAGTCCTCTAAAAATAAAGATTTTAGGTTAATCAACAGGCTAGTGCCCATGCCTCATGAGACTGATTAACACTTCATTTATTTAATTGATAATTAAATATATATATACATATTAAAAAAGTAAAAAATTATAAAAATTGAAAAGAGTTATTGATTTAATAGCTTTTGAAAAATTTTTACAACAAGCTTTTTAAGTTAAATAATTCAAATTTTGATATAAAATCTCTGTTAATTAAATTTATGTTATTGAAAATTGAAAGCTTAAACGTTAAAAACTTCATCATTGATCTCTTCATCACAAAGCAATTTATTAATCTTACTATTTAAAATTCACAAGTGTGAAAAAAGTTAGTTTTGACACTTAAAAAATTCATAGAAAAAAATTTTCCCGCGGTCTTAAAATATCAAACAGTAAATATCAAACACAATTTTTCACACATTTTTTGCAATAATCTATTACAATAGACAGTAATCTCAGCGTATTATTTTATTTTATTTTTTTTTGTTACTGCATCCATCAAATTAAAAAATGAACCGAAACAAAGATTATCAATTTACGTTACATCAAATGATTAGAAGATACGTCAACGATGGTACTAATATTAGAATTATATATATACATATATTTTCAATTTCATTTTTAATTAATGTCTGCTACTGGAACGCATAGTATATTCAAGATTATACAATTTTTTAGAGCAAAATTCACTCCTTATCCAGGAGCAGTCTGGATTTAGGAAACACCGGCGAACAGCAGATAATCTTTTCTTCTTAATTCAAAAAATTGTGGAATCATTTAATAGAAAAAAAAGAGTTTGCGGCCTTTTTTTTGATATTTCTAAAGCCTTTGATAGGGTTTGGCATGAAGGTTTACTTTTTAAATTGATTAAAATAAATCCACCTCATTACTTGACTAACTGGATAAAATCCTTTTTAGACTCTAGGACATTTAAGGTAAATGTGAATGACCATTTGAGCGAAGAATATCAAATAACTGCAGGTGTTCCTCAAGGCTCAGTAATTAGTCCTCTTTTATTTAGTATATACATTAATGACATCCCTAAAAGAAACAAAACAAATAATGAATACTCTCTGCTTTTTGCAGGTGATCTAGTTACATTCTTCATTTATAACAAAAAAGGGAACCTAGAAAATAAGATCAATAAATACCTCAACGAATTAGAACAATGGCTTATTAAGTGGAAAATGAAGATATCGGTTGAAAAGTCGTGTTCATTAGTCTTTTCTAGGTACAAAAAAGAGAGTGATAATCTTAACTTAAAAATTTATGGAAACAGAATAGAGAGACAAAAAGAAATCAAGTTTCTTGGTATTAAATTTGATTCTAAATTAAACTTTAATATACTGGTAGATGAAATTAAAGAGCGCTGCAATAAAAGGCTAAATATTATTAAGATATTGTCAAACAAAAAATGGGGTCTTAATCAGAACACACTAGGAAATCTATATAAATCTTTAGTCGGATCAATTTTAGACTTTTCTTTTCCTTGCTTGAATTCATTTTCAGAAAATAATATCAAAAAACTACAAGCAATTCAGAATACAGCAGTCAGATCTATTCTTAAGTTAAAATATGATACTCCCTCCAACATCGTACATCATGAGGCTTTTAATAAACTAAAATTACTAACAGTCTCGAATCGGCTTTTTGAATTGAGTGAGAGATATGTTGGGGCAGGACTGAGTCATTCTATTCCATTGGTTGTAAGACTGGTGAAGGAATACAAAGAAGGTTTCGAATCAAGATATATTGACTACCCAACTCCATTGTGTAATTGCTACCTTACTATTTCTTCTTTTTTTCCTGAAACTTGAACTATTTAAACATGAGCCACATGTAACAATCTTTTCCAATTTTATATATTCTTAATTTTCATTTATTTAGCTTATTTACTTTTTTTTTAATTCTTTTTTTTTTTTTTTTTATCTTATTTAATTAACTTTAATTTTATTTTTATTTTATTTTATTTCATTTTTATTTTATTTTTTTTAATTTTTAACTTATTCTGAAGGAGCTCTAGCTCGGTACAGAAAACAATTTAAAAAAAAAAAAAAATTTAAAATTTAAAAAAAATTAATGTCAAACAAATAGATGAAAATGAGAATTATCTCTTGTACAACAAAACTTGATCTTTTTTAACACAATCTAATCTTGCGTCTAACAATACAAATTTTATCTTCTAAAATGCGACAAATTTTTCGAAAGGTTCACATTGGAACAATTGGGACTAGGGTGATTTATTTATGATCGAGTGTTTTTTTTCTCTTTATAAGACATTATAATTGAAGTATTTTGAGAAATAATTATGAAAAAGTTTTAGCTAACAAAGGTAACTTGTTTTGAATAAAAAATTTTTAAAGTTTTTTCTCCACTCTTTGATTTAGCAATTGGTTCAATTAAGTTATTGCTGTTCCCTAAAATATAATTCAAATTTCATGAGTCATTTTTCTTTTAGATTTAGGGGAGAATTGAAATTTTACATTTATAAGAGAAATTACATCCTTTCAAAAATTTGATGTTGAAATGAATAAAGACCATACTTTTCTAAAGCAAAATGCCAATTTGGGAAATGAGTGACCTACTAAAGTTGCACTTGCAAACGATGCAAAAAATAAGGCGTAGAAGGAGTTTTTGCGGACAAACGACGTGGTGCTAAAACTCATGGGTTTATGATTGGTAACAAAGTAACAAAGTATAGCCCGTAATTTGATCCATTTAATTTCACTTTTTAAAGTCAAGGTCCTTTGTTTCTGTCCTGATAGAAAAATTTAAAAAGTTACAGTTCACATAAAGAGATTCTTTATCGATTGTCAATTGCTACTATGATACACTAAATTCTCAAAAGACTATTTCTAAATGTTAAAATAAACAATTAGGCAAATTGTTTATTTTGCAAATGTTGATTTATTAGAAAACAGATAAATATAAAAAAATGTATCATCTTTTTAAATTTTTTGTCTTGAAAAAGATAATTTTTTTTTTTAATTTAAAAAATTTAATTTCTGAAATTTTTTTTATTTTGAAAAAAATTTCAAAAAGTTAAAATACTTTAGAAAAAAAAAACAACAAGCTTTTTAGCGTAAAATTCTTTCGAATTGTGTAAATTTGTAACAAATTTTTACCTTTTTTTTATAATACAATACAAAAATTTACATTTTTTTCACGTTATTTCAAAATTGTAACAAAATTTTTTTTAAACACGAAAATAAATACACCATTTGCAAAGATTTGCAGATACAAAAAGATAAAGTTAAGCTTTGAATGAGTAATATTTAGAAATGCTTCTGCATTTAATTATTAACTAAGAAATTCCTAAAATCATTATCGTATTATTACCTTTCGATTGCCTTAAAAACCAATTTATTAAAAAAATTAAATCTATCTACAAAAATCATAAAAAAAATCAATTTTTCAAAGATTTATAAAAACTTTAACCGAAAGAAACTTCATTTAGGTTGTGTAACTAAACTTAACTCAAATTTGAATTAAGCTTAAAATTAATTTTTAAAAAACAACCAACTTTTCAAAAATTCTATCTTTTTATACTAAAATATTGCATTTTAATTGACGTCCAATTGTAAAGTTGGTTTTAAAAAATATATCTTTTTTTCAATTTTAAATAATTTCATAAATAGAACCTTTTTAATAATCACATGATTGAGAATTTTTCTAATTAATTCTCATGATAAATTTAAAAACCGATTTATTTGAATAAAAAAAGTCAAAAAATGGAAATTCAATTTGATCTATTTGAGCATCTAATAAAAGTAGTTTTATCTAAAAAATATTAAGCTGTCAAAATAAATCATTTACTAAGTCACCGAGTAAAGAATTTCTAAATCAAATAATTTACGAAGCCTTCAATCAGTCACAAGAAATAAAACCATCACCAAATTTTATCGATCAATTGAGCCAATCTTTGGAGATTGACCAATCTACTTCAGAAAAAGTATTTTTTTATTCCATCTAAATAATTTTTAAAATTTAAAAAAAATTTAAAAAAGCTGGTTATCAATCTAGGGGGACTTATTCGTAAATTAATTTTTGAAAGCCAGACTAATTTACAGCAAATTCAGAATGTGCTTGCTCTAAGCTCGCTACAAACGAATCTAAAAAATCTTTTAGGCAAACTTTTGGCCGAAAGGCTTCCTCAATTTAGAAACAAACTATTGAAAGAAGAGGAAATGATGCCAAAGTTATTGGACTTTAAGTGTAGAGTGGACATTAAAATGGATGCTAATATCACAGATTCGGAAACAAAATCTGGACAACAGATTTGTTTATTAAATTTGAAGGTAAAATAAATTTTTTTTATTCTAATTGTAAAAATAAAATCGGTTTAAGATATTTTCTTTAAAAAATTTTGGAAAAACTACGAAAATTTTTAAATTTAGACTGATGAGGATACTAAAGAGCGTATCCGAGCCAACTCGGTAAAGCAGCCGATAATGGACATCAGCGATATCATAAAGCAGCAGTTCAAAAAAAGATCAGAAAAGCAGCTTGGTTTGCTGAGTTTTCTGGCTCGCTTGTATCCAAACGACAAATGCGGGTCCAACGGACTTCCGCTCACTCCTAATTCGATCAGAATTTATGGTAAATTTCAATATCTCAAGACCATCAATGGGCCCAATCTTTGTCAGTATGTGGATATACAGAGGGGTCAAAATGAAAGACTATTTGTCTTAAGCGAACACTATTCTCTTAATTTACAGGACCTCCTGAGTGACACCTACATCTACAACTTGATTATAACCAACTCGAGTCTGCTGCTCAAATGGATCGATCAAATTCTCAAGGCTTTTTTGTACTTGAGTGATAATTTGATTACAAATCGGCTAGTTAGTTTGAAAAACATTTGCATTTCTGCTCGAGGAGACGTCAAATTGGCTAATTATGGCCTCTACTATATGTCCGAGAACGCCAATTGTGTTGACTTTGCAGTTTTTAATTTAGAAACTCTGTCACCAGAGAGCTACATTTTGGATTTTTTGAATGCAACTGAAAATTCTCACAGATCATTTAGCAATAGTGAGCTCTTAAACACCGACTTGGCAAATCCTAAAAGCGATGTTTGGGCCATCGGTTGCATTTTGGTGCAGTTTTTTTTTGGTCTAAAAAATTTAACCCTAAAACCAGAGGAAGTTGTTGAAAAAATGATTGAAGTCAATAGTTTTTCAACAGGCTATGATTTCGTACTCGATTTGTACGGTGTAAGCGAAGCTAAAAAAACCCTCATTGAGCAAAAAACCAGCTCTATCTATTTAAAGTTGATTAAAAAATGCCTCACAATTGATTCTGCAGAGCGGCCAAATTTCAGAGAATTGAACAGTTTTTTTGACAAATGTTTGTTAGAGGAAAAAATTGGAAAATTTTTCGAGAACAACAAGTGTGCTGGCAAAAAAAAATTAAATTTGTTTAACAATAGTGTAAAGTTTTGTGAGTGCTCGGAAGATGGAGAAGAGGACATTTTGTGGAAACTGGGTGTCAATGAAGTCTACTTTTTATGGAAATTAGCAGCTGGTGATTGTCTTCAAACGCTGAAAACAAATGGACGCCTCAAGACCACCCTAAGCTCAATACACAAATTTTCTGTGTTCACCCAGGCCGAAAATGGATTCGAGCATGGCAAATTAGTTCACGAAGAAGAATCCAAGTTTAATGATCAAATAGTTCCGGTGTCTTTGGACCAATTGCGCAAAAGATTTGAACTGCTGAGCAAAAAAATATTTTTTCCTCTACTGGAATTTAAAGCTGACAAATTTGAAGTGGAAAATATACAACTCCAACCGGTCAATATCAGAGAATTAGATATTGACTATCAGCTTTATCGGATAGTGCTGTTCTCTCGGTATCTGGCCGCATTTCCCTTTAAAAAAGAAGAGCTCATCAAAGAATGCAGAATTGATATTCCGCCACTGTACCGCAACCTGGCCTGGGCCGTCCTCCTAGAAGTACCCTTGAATATTGAAGACATCTACTCAAGCATCAACAAAGAACAAGTAACAAGCACTGACCGGCAGATTGATGTGGACATACCGCGCTGTCACCAATATGATCCTTTAATGGCAACGCCTCAAAGTCACATAAAACTAAAACGGGTGCTTAAATCGTGGGTTTTGTCTAACACAAATTTGGTCTATTGGCAAGGACTTGACAGCTTGTGTGCTCCTTTTTTGTATCTTAACTTTAACCGCGAAGAGTTGGCGTGCGGATGTTTGACAAATTTTGTCAAAAAATATGCAGCTAACTTTTTTCTAAAAGATAATTCAGCTGTAATTCATGAATATTTGGCCGTGTTTTCTCATCTGATTAGCTTCAACGAGCCCCAACTGGCAGCTCATTTTGAATCCATCGACTTCAAGCCTGATTTGTACGCGATTCCGTGGTTCTTGACCATGTTCGCTCACATTTTTCCACTGTACAAAATATTTCATTTGTGGGACTGTTTGCTGGTGGGAAGCTCGGCATTTCCGCTTTGTATTGGAGTCTCTATTTTGAAGCAGTTAAGAAATATTCTGCTAAAGTCGGACTTTAATGAGTGCATTTTGTTTTTCAGCGAATTGCCTGAGATAAACATAGAAAAATGTGTCAAAGACGCGGTCAATATTTCCAAAGACACTCCGGAAAGTTGCACATTCCGTGAGCATTCAGGCTTGATAGCAGAAGAAAATGATCCCTTGTTGGACATGACACCAATTAGTCTGGACAAGTTGAAAAGTGAAATGGCGCCGCGTATCTCGGCAAGAGATGTCATTAGTTTGGTAAAGGAAAAAACGCACAAATACATTTTAATTGATGTTCGCCCGAATTCACTTTTTTCCAATGGATATGTCACAGAAAGCAAAAATTTTCCATTCGAATCAATTAATTTTTCCAAGCTAGCCCAAGCACTAAGCCCTAGTTCTTCGACTAATGATACCGATCTAGCTTTGTCATTTCTTCTTGCTCAAAACAAAAATGCCATTAAAATAATTATTGCTTCTCAGGAATTGCTCGATTCAGCCATCGATTTAGCAAATAAATTAGTTAAATTAAAATTTTCTAAAATTTGTGTTCTTCATCAAGGAATCGAAAGTCTTAAACCGACTGATATTTTTGTTTTCAAAAATTAGTATCTTTTTAACTTTATTTTTATTTAAAAGATCCAAGAGCCAAAATGTTGTGTTAATGATGAGCCCAAAATTGAGAACTTAAATTTGGAGTTAAGCAAACAAACATTAAACACAATGATTAATGGATTGAATAAAATCAAAGACCAACTTAATTCAATTGCTGCTAGTCAATAGAATTTAAACTTAACTATTTTAAATTTTTAATAATAAATTCATAATATTTGCCATCTTATTTATCCTTTGAGATTTTGAGCAAATTTTAAAGAAAAAATCCAAAAAATTTTTACAGAATACTAGGGTCAATTTTACAAATAAAAATTAAATTTGTTCTATTTCACAGTTAAAATTTAAAACTATAAACTAGCAAACCATTGTTGATTTATAAAAAAAGGTCTATTAATAATCTCTTATATTTTAAAAAAATATTTGATTTTGTATATGGCAAGTTTTTTTTTGCCAAATACAAAATCAAAATAGAAAAATATAAAAATAATGTAAAATAAAAAAAAAAACTTGCCGTTTGGTTTAATTTTTTTGGGCATCAATAAATGGACTGACAAAAAAAATTAAATTTTACTGACAAAAAAGCTACATTTGATGACAAATAAATTAATTGAAGGATAAAATAATGATTTGAGTGACATAAATAATTTTTGATTGATTAATTAAAAAACAATAAATAATAATAATAATAATAATAAATTATTTTTACAAAAAATTAATGATTTTGAGGTTACAATAAAAATCAAAATCTTGAACTATGGCACCAAAATCGTAAGGAAGTTCCAGACGATTATGACAAACCGTTTTGTCCAAATCTCATCATCAAGCTAGAGTCAACTATGAGACAACGTCAAAATTTAAGTTTATTCCTTACAATCTTAGAGAATGACATTATTAGATAGCTTAATTAGAACTAAAATAAAATAAAATTAAAATTAAACCTATCTATAAAATAGGTTATTTTTTTGTCAGTGAAAAATTATTAAATAGACATCTCAATATATATATTTGTCAGTCGTTTAGTTTTTTTGTAAGAATAATTAGTTTTTTATAGTCAGCCAAAATAGATTAAACTAGTCATAACTTTCAGTTATTTTTGTCATCTTAAAAAAATTAAATTTGTCACCCCCAAAAAATTTTAAGCAATTTTTTTGTTTGAATTACAAAATGATTCCAATGTTGAAATAACATTGAAAAAAGTGCCATGTTTCGAATATTTTTCTTATTTATCTTGATCCTAAATTGATGGAGATGCGAAGATGATAATTCTTCATAATTTTTTTTTTAATTTCAAAAAAAAATATTTAATGTTTAACATATTTTTTTATCATCAAATTTTATAAAGCTCAATTTTGTTAATTTTAATTAATGAAAAAGAATTGTGTAATTTTTGGAAGGTTTGTATGAAAAATTCACATTGCTTTAAAATACTCTTTAAAAACAGATTTCAAAGCGGCTTTAAAATCGTTTCTGATCTTAAGACCGGTTTTAGAACCGGCTTGAATAGGAAAATTGGTTTAAAATTCAGACTACTAGTCCTTATTTAACTTTTTCAATCAGTTTTTAAGCTTGTGTTTTAAAGGACGGTTTGCACGTATTTTCACATCAAGATATTGACCTTATTTACACGTACTAATAAAATAGAGTTCTTGTTTTTTAAGATGTTGAAATGAGACAATTTGGAAAAAAACTAAATTATATTTTTTTTTAAATAAATAAATAAACTACTTAAGCTTTTGAGAATGGCAAAAAAAACTTTAAAAACTCTACTTAGAATCTATTTAAAAATATCTAACTAAAAAAACTTGAGCAAATTAATATTTTTATAGTTCAGAATTCGAATTTTATTGTCTGATTTTTTGGTGATACTCATTCCATGACCCCTTTAAAATTTAAAATTCAAGTATATCTGAAATTAATGGCTCAGGCACTTACCAGATATAATGAAAACGATTTTGCTCCAGATAAATATGCAGCAAATATGGTTGTACAAGATCTGACTCCAAACATGCAACCTATAATCATGGGTCTTTCCAAGTCTATATCATTGTTTTCAAATACTTTAAATTATAATTGTCAAAACTCAAATAAAAGTAAATTAAAAATTTCTACAAACATTTTTTTAACTGAGAAGGATTTTTGAGCAAATTTTGTTTCGCGTCAAATAAACTACTATATGGTATGTTGATTGAGTTAGGTATGTGTTCGTTCATTCCACTTTCAGGATGAACTTTGTTGAAACTCTCGGCCTCTCTGGAATCAATTATTACCATTTCTTTAGTCTTTACATTATATTGAATTTCTTCAAAACTACGAATCATATTTTTGTTGAAATCTGCTTTGAATTCGGTTTTTGCTGGATAAAATGAATCTTTGGTTGTCTCGAATTTGAAATTTTTCCAATGATTCAAACCGCCATTTAAAATAGACACTTTATCATGGCCGAACAATTTGAATAAAAACCAAGCTCTTCCCGAAACTAAGAACCCATTTTCAGATCTGTCATAAATAATCACATGATGGTCATTCGAAATCCCCAAAGAACCAACATATTTTTCAAATTTTTCCTGACTTGGAATATTTTTTGGAATATATTCATTTGAGTCGGCTCCATGTAGAGTGTCGAAGTAAATCGCTTGCGGAATATGCTCTTGATAAAATTGTTCATGAAACTTGTCAGAGAAGAAGGCTTCAACAACTCGATAATTTTGGTGAAAGTTTTTATTCTCCAAAATTTTATTCAATTGATCCGCTTCTAAAAGTGGCGGTAAAGCTAAACTCGATTTGGACAGCATGAAGAATTTAACAGAGTCAAAATAATACTGTGGAATGTAAGTTGCCGATAGAATTGAAATTAACAAAATAGCCACTGCACCAAAAAGATGTGTTGACTTGAGTCTTGGAAAAAATTTTTTAAATTCTTTTGATAGTTTTGATGATAGATAAATAAATAAAAATTTGTAAAAAAAAACCTTGATTGTCGATGATTTTCTTGCATGCTTGATTTGCTTGTTGATTCTGGCATTTTTAAAGTTTCACTTAGAAATATTTTTAAAAGTTTTTTTTTTTAAATTAACATAATTTTAAACACAGCCTTTTATAAATATATTCTTAGTAAAATTAGAAGGAACGAATTTGTCTATTTTAATATTTTGCAAATCTAATTTTTATTTATAACAAATTATTTGAATTTTTTCTTATGTTTAACTTTTAAGAATCAAAATTTTTTAGCAAAATTAAATTTAAAAATAAATTTATCAAATTATATAAATTGATTAAGAGCAATTTTATTGTACTCGTTATGAGCCTAGTGTAATTCTTTAATTTTATGATTTCTATAAAAATGAAGCTAAAAATAATTTTTAACATCGTCATTATTTTATATTCATTTCGTTTTCTGTATAATTTTTTGTTCATTTTTATCTTTTAAACTGAATTTTTTTAAACTTCGACTAAATTGATTAAGTCTTCTGAAGTATTGTGATTTAATTAATAAATGGGTTTAAAAAAAAATTAAATTTTTAGTGGGCTACTTTTATATTTTTTCTTGATTTAAAATTAAATGCTTGAGCTGTCAATGTAATAATAACCAAATGGAAAATCACAGAGTTGTTTAAAAGTCCCAAATTAAAGTCCAAGTCCGGACTTTTTTTTCTTTTATTTTCAAAAGTAATGTGTTTGACTTAAAAGATGAGAGAGATTCAAATTAGTGATTTAAATGAGTTATACTCATTCGAGATTTAAATTTAGCTAAATCATGCAAGTTTAGATTTAACCGGTTGAATATGCATGCGTCTTCACCCAAAACCCAAAACCTGAAGATTATTTTTGATTGTTTTTGTTGAACTATTCTTGAACAAAAGCCTAAGTTTCAAAGCAACCAAGATTTGGACAATTATTATTTTAGCACAATTTAAGAATTTTCTAGTAATGATATTCATCGCAAAAAAAAAATGTTAAGTTTTTGGACTTATGGAAAAAAATCCAAAAAAAAAATAAAAAAAAGTCCAGACTTGGACTTGACTTGAGACTTGTGACTTATAAACAACTCTGGAAAATGATAAAAAGAACCCCAAAATGCATTCAAGAGCCTACTAACAATTTTATTAGAAAGTTTTTCAGTTAATATTATCAGTAGAGTTTATTTAAAAATTATGACTTAATTGATCACCCGTCGATTTTACTGCAGGTTTAAAATATTAAAGCTAAATTAAAGAGTTAACATTTATTCACTTATATTCATTTAAAGATTTCAAAGATTTAAAATTAACGACAGAAAATTTTTAAAATACTTAGTTTTAAGTAAATGAAATCTATTGAAATAATATTTTTTTTACAAACATACAATAATATTAATAGTAGCACATTGCGCTATACAAGGAAAATTACAAAAATACAAGAACTAATAAATAAGAGTCAACAGATATTATTTACAGTAAAAGTTAAGAAAGAAATTAGAATGAACTTAAAGGGGTTTATAAAAGATATTGTTAGATCAAATTAAATTAAAATTAAAATTGAAGAAGGCATCGTAGCGATTCTTGAATTGATTGACTGAGTCGGAGTTAATCGGTGCTAAAATTCTTTCATTTATATTCTATGAATTATAGCAGCAGTCATAATTGGGTTTTATCCTTTGCAATACCAAGGCAAAGCAAAGCTCTAGAATAACTTCTTATTTTTTGAAATTAATTTTTTTTAATTAAAAAATATCTATTTCAATAAAGTTATAGAATTTTGTAATTTATATCAAAAAAATCATTGTTTATAACGTTTTTCATCAAAAATAGATTTCAGAAAATTGATCCTTTTACTAGTAGATACTTACTGATTAAAAATTATTATTAATTATTTTTTAGCTAATAAAAATTAAACTCGTTCTATTTCACAATAAAGTTTAATTTCAAATATTGAAATATTAACTTTTGATTCTATTTTTTATTTGAAATCTTATATAAAAAATTGAGATTTATGAAGAAAAATATTTAGATTTTTTGTGAAAAATTGATCTGACGAAAAAAAGATTCTCGGAATGCTTCCAAATTTATTTCGTGAAGATATTTCAGATCTACAATTCAGAGATAGATTAAAAATGATCAAAATCAAAAAAAATATTTAACTTAAAATGGTACATGATTGAAAAGCAAAATTGCTTTTGTTGTTGTTAATCACTGATAAATAAACTTTTACTAAAACAATAAATTACTGAGCTTTATATAAAAATACATTTTTATTATTAAAATTATTAAAATATTTTTTTTTATTTAAAAATCACAATCTTGAGTTGTAACAGAAAGTTTGGAGGTATCAAATCCTTTTTGACTTAGCATTGCCTTTAGTTGTTCCAATACAGAATTGTTCAAAGTTTTTGTTCTCGAAAGAATAAAAACATTTTCAACTTTGGTGTTGATACTTGGAACAAATTGACATGAATAAACCAAAGAATAGCTAACATAATCAGTTGCCCAGACGTCATATTTGCCAATTCGTTCAATAAAAAATCCATTAATAGGAACTTTCAAAGCAACTAAAAGGTGATTTGGAGTATTCAAATTCGGTACAAAAGCATAGCCATTTATGGTATTTAACTCGTTTGTGAGTCTAAACAGACAAATGTGATAAGTAATTTGGTAATTTTTTAGTTGCAAGAATTCTTACGTGTTAAAACCATTGTTTTGTACCTTAATATGGGTTCCATTGATTGGTGAATATTGAGCGAAAACGCATTTAAGATTATCTTCAAAGCCTGCTGACAACTTTTCGATTTCATACCATTTTCCAACGTAGCTACTTGCATCAAAACTTTGCATTATTGGAGAGCTTGGACAGCTAAAAATGTCACATTTAGCCAAAGCAACAATGGTTAAAACCAATAAAAGGATGAATTTCATTTTTGCTTATTTTATTTTTGGATAAAAATATTGAATTTTGTCACCAATTTATACCTACGAACGAAATCAAGAGAATAGATACACAAGTCTTGGTGAATGTGGTTTCATGCTCCTTAAAACGTGGATAATCACACAACTTGCATAAGATTGAGCTAGATTTTTCCTTGATTACGTGAAATAAAATTTACATAATAATATATGGTTCTGTTCATTGCTCAAGGCCGATTTGAGTACAATAAATTTACTAATTGTTTGACAAAGATCTAAAATTGTCATATGTCATTTTACCAAGAGTGATAATGTATTTTTTAACATCTCTAAATTTGTGATTTGATCTTAGTTAAATATTTACAGATTTAAAAGATTTAAATTTAATCTATTTGGCAAAATTTGAAATCATTTTAAGTAATTTAAAGCAAGATTCTAATTATTTTATCCATTTTTTCTTTTAATTTTAATATCAATATTATTTTAGCATGAAGGCTTTTTGCATTTTGGTACCTCTTAGTTTAAAGATTGACAAACATAACAATTACTAATAGTTGTTTCTATTTTTAAAGTAGAGTTTTGTGGCTAAAATATTATTTGATTAGTTTAGACTAAAAATTATTTTTCAAAAATTTAATTTTTGGAGATTTTTGGAATTCAGAGGTTATAACATAAATCAGATTTTTTTTAAATTAATTAAGGAAGATGCATTTTATACTTTGAATTAGAAAGGCTATAGATTTTTTTAAGGCCGGTAGAAAAAAAAATAAAATTTTTTGCAGAATGCTGAATGAAGAAATGTGAATTTTAATTCACACAAATAAAATAAATAAAAAAAATTTGAATTTTTTAAATGGGCATTAAGTGAAAAATTATTTACAAAAATAAAGATTTGTTCTTTTCTCGGACTCAAATGCAGTTTTCTCTCGGTATAAAAAAAATAAATATAGAATTAATAAATGCTCTGATAAAATTTAAAGCAATTAAAGTTCCATCGAAAAACAGCAAAATTCATACCCAAAGTTCATTGAAAATGAATTATACGTAAATGACTTTTGAATTTTCATTTTTTTTTCATTTGCTTCCGAAAGTTGGTTTCAAGTTTTTTACTTTAACACCAGAAAAAAGAAATTTATTTTTTACCTAAAATGACGGAGGTGTCTAATTGACCTCTTTTTAAATTATTTTTGCTCTCAAATCTCAACAAAATTTTAATAAAAAAAGACCAAAAAATACTAAAAAAATTTTAAAATTTTAATTTAATTTTAAATTCCAAAGTTTTTTACAATTTCTATGTTATTTCACATTTTAATAGCAAATTTGAATAAAGGTCCAATTTAGATCCAATAAATAGGGGAATTATTTATTAAAATTTTTATCATAAAAATTTAAATAGTTATCATATTAAAGAAAGTAACTAAAAAAATTAATCTAAATAGACTTTTTGACTAACCGGAAGCAAAGAGTCGTTTTAGGACCTCTGAACATGCGTAGTAGTTCTTGGTTTGACTCCGTTTAGCGAGAGAAGAGAAAGAGGTGACTTGATCCACCTTTTTAAATTCCAAAGTGACATCAATAAAGTTAATTGGACAAAACTTCCTACTAGATGTAACTCGATAGTTTCATCAGGGCCAGCTCAGGGAATCAAGGGAACATAAGAGAAGACTATCAGGGCAGACCATTAAAAATTGTAGTCAGAGGGAACACTTTCTTATCAATAGAGTAGTAAATGGGTGGAAAAGCTTTCTGAGGAAGTGATCAATTCTTGTTCAGTGAATCAATTCAAAAATGAGTACGATAAGTACGATAAGATAAGTTCAAAAATCCGTATCTATAGAAATTATCTAAAAAATGGATTTTGTTGGGTGGAGCAGGTCGAATAGATGTGTCTAGTACTTATTCTATCGGTTGAGAGTTGTCAATTGGACGGAAAGCTACAATTTTTTTTCCTTCTAAATTTTGATAATTATGAATAGCCTAATGTTTTGTTGTATAAACGGTGTAAATAGTTACCATAGGAGTCTTCCGTGTAAGATTTCTCCGCAAGTTTTTTGCAGTAGCTAATTATTATTATTATTATTAAATACAAGAAAATTAATTTTAATGAACAAGGAGTCAAATTGAACCGTTTAGGTCCTATAGTATTTTTTTCAACAAAGTAAACATTTAAAATTATTTTATTTTGCAAAAACAAGTTAAAAAAATATCAATTTTATCCATCCGTCCTTCTAGTGTTTATCGAGTCTGGTAAAATTTTCACAGTATTTTTTTCTTAAACAGTATCTTTTAACTGGATTCCACTATTCAAAGCAAACTTTTCCTATGTAGACATAAGAGAATATATTTGAACCCATTTTTTTCACAGAATTTAATTTTTTTTTCAAAAAAAAAATGAATTAGTCTCATAATTCTCTTATTTATTGGGATTTAAATTGAACCTTTATTCAAATTTGTTATTAAAATGTGAAATAATGTAGAAATTGTAAAAAACTTCGGAAATTTAAAATAAAATTAAAATTTCAAAATTTTTTTAGTATTTTTTGGTCTTTAATTTTTAAAATTTTGAGGTTGAAATAATTTTGCAAATAAAAAAAAGTACATTTATTCTAATCGTTAGAAGATGAGTCGTCCATTAATAATTAACTACTAAAATAAATTAATGTTAGTTCTGAAAAATTAATTTTTTTTTAAATATATAAGTAAACCTTAGACTGAAGATAGAACTTAAAATTTCACAAATATCAGATTTATCTAATAAGATGACAAGCAAATTCAAATGGATAAATAAAAACATTCAAAATACCACTTTGGTCTCAGAAATTCTTTACAATAATTTAGAATCAAGTCAAAACGATTGCACAACATTAAAAAACTATAGGCAAATTGCTTCTTATAGTTGGTCATCAAAAAGCTCAGCACCAAAGCCATTAATATACATTCCTGGTAAGCCAAGAGTCCTCATTGATAATTTGGACTCGATACTTGACCATCAATTGAAAAAGAATGCACCTGATCATAAAAGTGTTATGGACATGAATAGATTCTATCTTCCATGCTTCCCAATGGAACCAATTTTTCGTTCAACTAGCTTGTGCTCACCAGATTTTAGTTTTTCTAAAATAAACTTTATCACTGATCGCAATAATTTAAGAAAGCTATTTAGTTTAGTCGACAAAAAAGCTGGTGAGCCTTTTATCATCGATTTGCAAAAAATTGGAAATTCAATATTAATGATAAGAAGAGAAAAAAGTTCTAGAGTTGATAATGATACTTTTGGTGACGATTTTGAAAACATGGCAAGCTTATCTACTGATGATTATAATGGCCATAGAATAATTGCATCATATGAATTCGGGAACCATCAATTTTTGGTTCGTTTTGAAGTTGATTGTGTTGAAGAAAATCAAGACATTCTAAATGAAAATATACAATACCACAAAGCTAGTAATTTTTCCAAGCTTTTTTATATTCAAGATGGTGCTTTCAAACCAAGGACTCTGGTCGAACTCACAACTAGATCGAACTCTAGTTTCCCCAAAAAAAAATGGGCTCAGATGTTTTTTTCTCAAACAAACAATCTAGTGATCGGATTTCATGTGAATGGCAAAGTAAACAAGATTGAAAAATTAAATTTTGATCAAATTAATCAAAGATTAGATAGTCGAAAAAACACACAACCGGTGCTAGGAAAACTTGATAATTTGCTAGAAGAAATTAAAAAAATTGTTGAAAAAGATCAATTAATATATAGGCTCGTTTATAACCATAAAGAAAAAAGTCTAAAGATTTTTGAATTTAATAGCTATCGACCTAATCTTCCAAGAGATTTGTTGAACCAACTTTCGAATGCAAACTTTTAAAAATATAAAAATTTGGATAAACACTTAATTAAATAAAGTAAAATTTAAAAAAAAAAGTACTCTTTTAAATTAGTAGTAGTAGTAGTAGTAGTAATTTTGCTGTGTGGAAACCACAAGCTGGAACGTGGGCAAGAGTCCCAAGAAAAAAACGCCCAACTTTAGCAGCCAGAGTACCTGTAATTTTATGAGCCTCTGAGCCTGGGCATCATAACATTTGAACCTATCCTCTTAACCAATTTTCTCGACTGCCCTTAATAACCGTTCACATGGATAGAAATATAAAAAAAAATATAAATACAAAAGCCAATAAAAAAGATACCATAATATAATAACAAATGGATAAAAAATTGTATCTTGTGCTGATTTTTGAATTATTGAAACACCATTTACCAAGCTTTTTCCTATTCTCTTCTTCTCTAAGCCAAAAATCCAATCTTGCTTTGAAAATATTGAGACTACTAGCGTTTACTATTCTGTCCGGTAGCTGATTCCAAATTATTATTATTTTATTTCAATGAACGCCTCAAAGGCGATGTAAAAAATAAAATGTAATAAATAAGACAAATTTTTTAAAAAATTGAGTAAAATATTTAATATTTTTTAATTTCAATAATTATTATTCATTTTATGCTCTCTTTTGTATTTAATTTTTTTTTCTTTTTTTCAGTTTTGCTAGGAAATCCATCATTAAATCTAAGGAGCTTAGAAGTACATTCCAGCAGCGATGGAGACTTTCATTTAGGGAAAATTTTTTTCAAAAAATTAATCTTTTTAATAACTTTTCTTTTTTTTTCATCTTATCTTTTGCATCTCAAAATAAAGAATAAGTTACTTCAATTTATAGTGCAGTTCTTAATGCTAGATTAAAATTGAATAATAAATAAAAACTAAAAGTTTTTAGTTTTTGTTCTTTTTCTTTAGGCGCCTCAATCCATATGATTTCCTCATCATCATCCGTGTCCGGATAATCCGGTTCATCAATAAGATTTTCGCCACGCATTTGTCTATGTATAGCTCGCAATTCTTGCTGAGCTTCAATTTCCTCTTGGTCCGTGAATTCTTTTTTAATATGGACCACCATCTGCCGATCTGCTTCGGCAAAGTTAAATTCACCAATTACCTCAATATCCTCGAGGTAGTCTTGAAACTTTCGCCACGCTTCGCTTGTGGCAATGCATTTGCCGGCCAATGGGATGAAACTGTCATTCCACTTTGCCTTCGGATTTGCGAATACATTTGCGTATTCAAGTGAATCAAAATCGAAGGGATAAAACCTTCTTTTAAACTCCATTTTAGAGTTGATTTTCTTTTTAAGCGTTTCGTACGATATCACATCGTCAGGATTATAGCTCATGAAAAATTTTAAAAACAAAATAATTAATTTGAAAATAATTTAATTAAAAAACCTTTTAATCATCATTTTGAGGCTTTCCAAACTTGATTTATTCTTTGCCAATCTTATATTAAGACCGGCACTGCTAAGTTGCTCTTTAACGGAACACAACGTGTTGTCTAATGTTTTTTTGTGTTGGAGGGATGTCCAAACCATCTCCTCTATTATTAATTGCTCTATTTGAGCTCTAGCAGCGTCGTCATACTTAAGTATGTCTCTATCAATATATTGATGACCTGTCCAGACATGATAAAAACATAAATAAAAACTAAAAGTTTTTATTTTTGAGTTCAAGTTCAGCTTACTCGAGAGCGTAGATTTTCTGATGAACCAAATATCGGGAATCAAGTCGATGCACTTAATACAGAATTTTCTAAAGCATTTGATAGAGTTAATCACTAAAAACTTTTATTTAAACTAAAACCTTTATTGGCGGTCTGCTACTAAAATAAATTTATTTTTTCCTTAGTCATCGTAAACAAAGAGTTTTACTTGATGAAACAGAATCTGAATGGCTTGATGTAACCACAAGGCTTTGTGCTTGGCCCACTTCTCTTTTTTTTTTAACGACCTGGCTGTTTAAATAAAAAAAAGAAGTTAATTTAATGCAGATGGCTGCAAGATATTTTGTCCTATTGATCGAAACAATCCAAATGTATCATTTTAGTCGAAATCAAGTGATTCTTAATGACTGCTTTATGACTGATTAAGTTAATGATAAATCTTGTGTTGTCTCAAGATCCCGTACCCAGAAAGATGTGGGTATTTGGATTCAAAACGATCTTAAATGGCAAGTGTTTTCTACTGCCTCAAAAAACAATAGAATATAAGGTCAGATTCTTCATTGTATTAAGTTTAGGACACAGACGGTCATTTAACTTCTATAAAAGTCCAGTAAGGTCTCTCCAAGAGTACGCTATTCCAGCGTGGTCTCCATATTTACAAAGAGACATAAAATTTGCTGATCTCTCGTGGGGAAATTGCCGTCCAGACCATTTATTTTACCTCAAATCTTTTAACTTAATGTTCTTTACACTCTCTGGCGTCTTGCTAACTTTACTGCAATATGATATATCATTTTCTGACTGAGAAAATTTGTAAAAAGTAAAATACAATTCTAAATTGTTGGTTCTTGAACCACACTTGGTTAAAGTAATGTAATCGTGATCTGCAATTATTGCATTATACAAAGCCCCAAAAAACAGTGAACTTAGCGTTTAAAGTTTCTATTCAATATAAAAAAACTCTTAATAATTGATTTTTTTGACTTGAAAAAGGATTGAAGAAACTCGGGAAAAATGAGAATGAAAATTGAGTTTATTTAGTTTTTATTTGTTTTAATTTTAAAATTTAATAAAAAAAAGAATTAAAATCTGCCATTTAGTCATTTTTGTGTATATTTTTTTGAAAAAAAAATACAAATTCATCTAAAAATTCCATCCCATCAAATATTTTTGCACAATTTTCTAGAGAAATGATTTTGGATGAAGCAAAATTTTTACAAAATATAGCTTTTTATTTAATAGGGGTCTTCTGAAACTGAACTGAGTCAATTGACAAAAAAACAACAAACTCAAGAATTTACTTCTTCCCCTACGACCAACTCCATCCAAATTTGCTTACTAGTTAAACAAATTAAATTGCCTTTTTAAATGAATACGCATAAAGTTCAATGTAGAATTAAAATTTTTTAAAAACGCCAAAGCTACAAGAAGTTCTTTTTAGTAACATTTTCCCCTCTTTAAGAATGATCACTTTCTAAAATTTAAATAATATATTTTCGTTAAAAAAAAGAGAAATGGTTTAATTGATTGTTTTTATTTTTCTTTCTATACAATCTTAGCTTTTCAATAAAATCGTAATGCAATTTTTCTTTGATTCAAGCAATGCTTTTTAAACAAATTGAAATTAAAATTTTTGTTATTCAAAACTAATAATTACCTAAAATCTAAGATATGATAATTAATTTTAAATAAATATAAAAGCTAGTTCTAAAACATTTACTAATCATATTACTTTTGTATAAAATTCTAAAATCTTACTCCTTGGTGTTCAAAAAATAGGAATGAAAGATGCTTAGATATTTTTTATTTGCGTTTTATATTTTAAATTTTTATGCAGGTGTTTAGGCATCATTTTTATTTAATTTTTAAAAACTTTGATTAAAAGGAATCAATGCTAAAATTGAAGAACCTGTTTTGATTACTTCAAAGGAACTAAGCAGTATTAAAGATGAACCAAACTTTGATAAAAACTATAGAATTATCGAGGCTAACTTCGGTTCAAAAGGCCAAGATAATTTTGAAAAGTAATTTTTAAATCAAAAAAAATTTATTTTAATCAAATATTGAATAGAGAGCACATACCCGGAGCTATTTATGTTGATGCTGCGATTAACTCGACAAAATTGCCTTTTTTAGAAGTATCATTGCCAAGTCCTGAAGCATGGGAAGGCTACCTAGGCTCGTTGGGAATTTCTAATGATCATCAATTGATTATTTATGATCGTTCTGAATATGGCTTTAAGCAATCATCACCCCTGTTTTACCTTTTAAAGCTGTTTGGCAACAAAAAAGTTAGAGTTCTAAATGGAGGCTTCAATGATTGGATTCGAAATCACTTTGATGCATCAACTAAAATTCAAAAATTTTCAGTAGTAAAATTATTTTTCTTTTTTTCTATTTAAACTTTTATTGATAAGAATGAAAATTACAGAGCCTCATTTAATCCGGAGCTTTTAAGGCAATATGAGGACATAATTGAAAATATTGAGACCAATAATGAAATTTTAATCGATGCTCGTAATTCTTCAGAATATGAAAATGGTCACATACCTGGCGCGTTTAATGTGCCATACAACGAATTTTTTGATTCTAAAACTGGATTACTAAAGACTAAGCAAGAACTCATGGAAAGTAAATGCCAAGCGAATTCAGTTTATTTTAAAATTAATTTTTTAGTGGTTTTAAGCCAAGGAATTGATCTTAATGAACCGACTATTGCTTATTGTCAGTCGGGAATAAGAGCATCGACTCTAATGCTTGTCCTTGAAATGGTTGGTGCGAAGAAAGTTTCACTATATAATGTAATTTGTAACTTAAAATCAATGTTGGTATCATACATTAATTTTTTAAGGGATCATGGTTTGAATATTCTCAAAGATCTGAAGACATGCTCGACAGAATAATGACAAGATTAACAAAAATTTTCGACTCTCTTTTTACGTTTGTGTTATTTAAATAGAGTTAATTAAAAAATAATTTATTTAAGAAAAGTTTAAATTAACTGAAACACTAATTTTTAATAATGTTGAGCATGAAATAAATTTTTTTTTTATTTTTATTAAAATTTTTAAAATTGGAGAGTATGTGTGTTTTCTATTTTACAAAAGTAGCTTTCAGCTTCTTCAGATCAAACTGAGTTGATCTTAGGAAAAAAATAAAATTTCAATGCAGATTTTAAGAAAAATATTTTGCAAGTATTTTTTCTCTTTAAAATTTTTCGATAAAACTAAATGTAAAAAGTATATTAAAAAATTCAATATATTTAACTTTGTATGATTAACAATTCAAACAAATCTGTGAGATAATTTTTTTATATTTTTTTTAAAAAATTCAAAAAAAATTTAAAAGTCTAATTTAGATATTTTAATTTTTAAAAAGCGATTGAAATTTATTTAAAAAGATATTGTGTATTTTATTTTGTTTTAATTAATAATACCAATTATTTTTTGGGCTTTTTTAACTTTTAGATTTATTGAAAAACTTGCCACATTTTATTCGTTTTTACGAAAAAAAATTCTCTCAGTACTGGCTAAATAAATTTTTATAAAACCAATTTTAAATAAAATATAAAATTAAAATTTCTTAGAGGTATCCAAAAATGTTGATGTTTATTTTTCAGATTCTGTATGTTCACTTGAAATGCTAAATGATAATTGTTATTCCTCGTTTTATTATCTCTTAAACTAGTGTTTTTTTTTAATTTCCAATATATTTTTTAAATTTTGTTTATAAAAAATAAAATCTAATCTTCGAAAAAATTTGAAAATGAATAAAGAGCAAATAAAAAGCTATATTTTAATCAGGCATAAGTTGAATATTAAGTCATATATTATTCATTCCGAATCTTTTAGAGATTTAGCTCCTTCAAAGCGTACGGTGAAAAGATGGGTTGAACGTTTTAATGAGAACGAGTGTTTTCAAGATATTCAACACATCGGTAGGCTGGTTAAAGATACAAATGCTACCAATATTGAAAGAGTTGGCATTCAAAGAGTATTCTAAAATATCTATACATTTATTGAACCTGAGACGGTCATGGAGATCTAAGTTATCTAGACAACTGGTCCCTTTTGGTGCATCTGGTACAATTTTCATATTTTTTTCATACCTCACGTTCATAAAAAACCAAGATCCTGCTAAAATCAAATGGTTTAATCATAGTGGGTCATCCTGGTTACTCGCCAGACTCAGCTCCAAATGATTTTTTGTTGTTAAAGTGGAATAAAAAAACGCTTACCAGAACGAACAACTGAAGAACAATTTGAACCTCTAGTTACAGAGTTAATTAATTTGATTCCTAAAGAAGAATATCAAAAGACCTTTCTAAAGTGGATTGAACGGAAGAAAAATTGCAAATAAAATCAAGAAAATTGTTTTGAACTTGAAAAAATAAAAACCTAGATATCATTTTTTTAACTTTCGTCAAAAATTATGAATATTCCTAAGTATTTTAAATTCATTGAAAAAAATTAAAACAATTCAGAAAAATAAAATTAACTAGAGTTGAATGCCACAGATTAACAAAAATATTCCCACTGAACCATTACACGAAAATATGTGACCGAAAAATATTTTTTAATGTCAACTTGAACCTATTTAAATTAACAAAATTTTGAAATTTTTTAAAATTCACAATTTCAAACATGAGCCTATTACCACTAATTAGTAATTTATTTATTCTTACAACCTTATCAAACGGTATTAATTAATTTAGCTAGAATTTTTTATTAACTTATTATCTTTAGCTCAATTTTGGCCTGAAATTGATGAAACTATTTTAGGACCAGTAGTTGACTCAGATATGCTAAATTTAGTTCTAGACGACCCGGATTTTCTTTCTCAAGCTCGAATTTTAGAAGCCGGTTTAGACAACTCAACAAAACTAGAATACAAAAAGTATATTTCTTAGATTAAAAATTTAACTTAATGTTATTTGATCTAATAAGTGGCCATATTCCTAATGCTATTTATTTTGATGCCGCACAGAGTTCAAATCAAAGTGATATGATAATATATGATATCCCCAAGCCGGAAATTTTTGAAAACTATGTGAGTTCTCTAGGAATATCTAATGACAATGATATTCTTATTTATGATCGCACAAAATATGGCATGAAAGCATCAGCTAGAGCTTGGTTTTTATTTAAAGTAAAAAAAAATATAAAAATTTGATAAATTCTAATTTTCACTGAAAAGTTATTCGGCCATGACTATTTATCAATTTTGGATGGTGGATTGAGAAACTTTTTATCTAGGGGCTATAATATGACAAAAAAAATTCCAGAAAATACAGTAATTTTTTTTAAGAGTTTAATTTTGAGATTTTTATTTTATTTGAAAACAAATTAATTAAAGAAAAGAAAGTTCCAAGTATTTTATCGTCCTGAATTAGCGAAATCATTCGAACAAATGCTTGGAATTGTTAAAGCAAAAAATATGACTATTCTAGATGCTAGAGAGAAGAGTGAGTTCGATCAGGGTCAAATACCAACTGCAATTAATGTGCCATTTTCCAGCCTATTTGAATCCGATACTGATCTTCTGAAATCAGATATCGAACTTTGGGATAGTAATTTTTTTTAAATTTTCCAATTCTTAGTAATTATTTTTAAAGTGATAAGACAAAAAAATATTGATTTGAGCAAGCCAATTGTAACTTATTGCTTGAAAAGTCCAAGGGCAAGTGCTTTAATGTTTGTCCTTGATTCTCTTGGAGCAGAGCAGGTTTCTCTTTATGTGGTAAAATTTTAAAAAGATACAAAGCTTTGTAAAATTTTTAATTTTTTTATCTTAAGGGGTCATGGAACGAATGGTCAAAACGAATTAAGCAGACTGATTTAAATTAAAAATTATTCAAAAGGATTTTACTGATAATTTGTAAATTATTATTAAAGCAAATTCATAAAACATAGCAATTATATTTTCAACTTTTTTTTTATATTTCGAGTTTTTCGATTTGTTAAAGCAAATAAAATTTTTTAAATTAAAGTTTAATTTTTTTAAAAATCTAATAATAAAACAACCCCAATTATTTAAATCATTATCTTTAATTTGATTAAAATTATTTAATTTTCTAACATATTTTCTCTTTTTTAGAAATTCATCAAAATAAATTTTATAAAAAAAATTTATTAGGAAACTTTTTAATATTTGAATATTTAACTATTCCTTTAAGTTTCAATTTTCCTAGAACAAAATTTCAAACTTTCACAATTTATTCTTTTTGGGTAAATATTTATTAAATAATTAAAAAGCAATCTATGAGCCGATCTAAAAATCAAAAGAATAAATATTCAAATTTGACTTTAAAAAAATTTTTTTTTGCATTCTAGAATCAAGGATCATCTATAGTTTTTTCACAATTTAAATTTTAAAACGGTACGTTTTAGTATTCAAAAAATTGTTAAGTTAATATTGAATTTTTTCATATCTTTTCAATATTAAATTTCAAAAGATTTTCTTTTTTATTGACCTTTAAATCTATGAATTGCTGATTTTCTGACATTTGAAATTCATAAGTTAATCTATTTAGGTAAAATTCACTAAAATAGTCAGAAATTTCGGAATAAAAGCCTCTCGGAATGCTTCCGATTTTACTGTTCGTATACTTGGCCTCATTTGTCAATTTGGAGGTAAATTAAAATTACCAAAAGTCAAAATCTAATAATTTGAATTCTTCAAATTAGATATGTAATTTTCCAAAAAACAAATATGCCATATCAAGCATAGAAAGGGCTAATGGGTTAGAATGTAAGGAAAATATCAAACAAATATCATGTATGTTTGAGGAGCAAAATGAAATATTTACAAACTTAAATGAGTTAAAAGGAAAAAAAATTATCTATGAGCTATACTCCGAATCCAAATGTTCGAAAGCCTTCAATGTGAATAGATCTTTAGATTTTTTTCAAGGCTGCATGGAAAAATCCAGTCTAGAGAGACACTTGAAAGACATGGAATCAAAAATTAAAGAAAAAAATTTTAAAATTCAGAAATTTGCCGTATATAAACATATAAAAGAACTAAAAACATGCATTTATTTGTGTTTGACAATCAATCAATTTTTCTTTTCTGTATATCATAGCAATCTCTTAGATTGTGTTTGTCTAAAAAATCTTACAAGTGATTTGCGTGAAGAAACAAGTCCGGAATGCTACAAAGACTCAAGATTTTTTAAAATTTATCACACCGGTCTTTTAGGTAATTTTTGATTAAATATTCTTTGGAATCTAAATTCTATAAATTCAATTTTTAGTAACAAAAAAAATGGATTTTTCTTATGAAAAAAAAACATTAAAAAAAGTTTTATCTGAATATGAAAATCTAAAATTAGAAAAAAATCTACCACGGATTGTATTTTTTCTCACACTAAATGGACGTTCTGTAAGGCAAGTTTTCAGACTAATAAAAACTATATATGATGATTATCATTTTTATTATTTTCACATAGATCAAGTAAATTTAGACTAAAAAATTTTAAACATTTTAAAAATAAAATTTTTAAGCGCATGAAATATTTGAGGAAAAAAATCGAAAATTTTGTTAAAAAAAATGGGAAAAAAAACTTCTTTATTGCCAAATGGTCTTATCCAACAATCTGGGGAGGTTCGTCTCTACTTCAAATGCATTTAAGAGCAATGGAAGAGTTGATTAGCATGAAAGATAAGAAAATTTGGTCATGGGACTTTGTTCTGAATCTGAGCGAAGCGGACTTTCCAATCAAATCCGTTCAGGAGCTATCCATTTTTCTTAATCAAAATAAAGATAAAAATTTTTTGAAATTTTTTAAAAGTCATTTCGAAAAGTTAAAAAAAAAATTAATCTAAAATTTTTTTTTTAATTTTTTTTTTTTAAAGATTTTCGATGAACCAGGCCTATGAAACCTCATTTCTGCAATGCGAAAATAGAATGTGGAGATTGGGAGATAAGACATTTCCTATAGGAATTCAGTTTTCCGGTGGATCAGACTGGTTTTGTTTGAATTCAAAATTTGTAAACTACATCATTAAATCCAAAGAGAGCTATATAGAAAATTTAAAAATATTTTTCAATCACTCTCTTCTTCCTTCAGAGGTAAGATATTTTGTTTAAGTTTGAGATTTTTTTCACTCAATTCTTAGTCGTTTTTTCATACTGTTTTGCAAAATTCACCGTTCTGTGATCAATATTATGTCAACAACCATTTACGTTTTGTAAATTGGCAGCGAAAATTAGGTTGTAATTGCCAACATAAAAATGTTGTCGACTGGTGCGGTTGTTCTCCTAATGTTATCTCTTTAAAAGGGTCCATTATATCTATTAAAGTAAAAATTTTATTAATTGATGAAATTTTTTTAATAGAATTATTTTTTTTAGGATTTGAATAACATTCCAGTTTTTTTTGCAAGAAAATTTGACCCTTTGCACAATAATCTAATGATCAACTACGTCGATCAATCTATTTACGGTCTTTATTCCGCGAATTTCAAGTCTATCAATTCTTTTTGGCAAAATGTGTTTGATTTAAGCGAACCAAACGAAAAAAAATTTGAAAATTTATTTGATATTCTGTCAAAAATTTCTTGGCTAAAGCTTGAGGATTTGGTTAATGCTGCCAAAGTGGATATAAATTTAATTGGAAAAGAATATTTTTTACGAAGCGTTGAAGCATTTTTTGAAGGAGACTCATTTAAAGGATATGTTTTAAATTTTAGAACAAGTTTTTTTGAATTTGAGACTTTTATTAAATCCAAAAGTCTTAAAAGTTTCATAAAAATCTTTAACTTAAATGAGACTAAGAATCAAAGCTTAATTTTAATGCGAGAAAATTTTCTTCAATCACTAATAAAGATTCAAGTTTCGACCAATTTTGAGCAAAAAGAAAGACAATTTTCAAATTATGCCAACATAATGGATGTAGATGATAACCCAATTGTATCAATGGAGTTCGATCCGATCAATGAACCTATTGATTTCAGTATTAAATGGATAGATCCGTTTGGAAATTTGGTAAAAGAAAAACAAGTCAGGTTGAATTCGAGCGAAAAAACTCAATTGCTAGTTCACAGTTTACAAAAGCCTGACAATTTAACTCAGTTAGAAATGGCTGGCGAATGGATTTTAAAAATAAACATGCAAGATGTACACGAATATTTGATACTGTCAGTAAAATTTCTAATTTTACCAAAGCTAATACCAAACGATTCATTGTGGATTGCTAATATTGGAAAATTTTGGGAGTTCGACTCACTTTGTGTAAATCAAATTGAGTCAAAAATTAGTTTTAATAGTTCATTTTTATTAAAACATATTTTTGATGACTGTAAAGAATGTTCGCATTGGAGTTCTTATTATCCAGATCCTAAATCGGACATATTCTCAAATTTGGGCATAAGTTTATCAGATAGGATTATTTAATATAATTTTTAAATTTTTTAAATAAATTTTTAAATAGCTAAATTTTTTTTCACTTTGTTGATTAAACTTTTCTGTTCAAAAGTAGTCTGAATGCAAGAAATTGATTTTATTTTAAAAATTTATTTGAAAAAAATTTAAAACCTTAAGTAAAAATTAGAAAATAATTGATTGCTGATAAAAAATTTTAATTTTTAGAAATTTCTCATCGATAAAAAAATGTAGCAAAGCTACAATAAATTCAAAGAAAATCAAGAACCTTAATTTTTGTAAGAATAATTTTCAATTTTTTTTTAATTACTTAATTTTTTTGCTGAAAAAAATTTATTTTATTTTTTTAATTTTTTCCAAATGGTATACATTTTGCTTGCAAAGATATTTTACTGAGATTTAACCAACAAGCTACCAGAAAAATATGATTTCTTAAAAATATTTTTTAATCATTTTTAAGTTGTGGTTGTCTCTTTTAAAAATAAATTTTGAATGACGTTCACGATAATCTTTGCACTTCTCAATTTATCTGATTTGATTCTTAAAAAAAAAGACATTAAAAAACAAGAATTTAAACATCTAAAGAGTATATTTGAAGCAAATTAGAAGTGTAAAAAGACAAGTAAAAGATTAGAATTATATTAAATAACTTTAATATAATTTGTTATTAATCAATCGTCTAACCAATATTTACTAATCAATATTCAAGTTTAATCATAAGGCCATAACCAACACAATTAGAAGAACTAAGTATGATGGCCTAGTCAAAACTTCATTTATTCAAATTAATTAAAAATTACAAATATTTTTAAAAATTTAAAAAAATTCTAAAAAGATTAAAATTTAAATTTAAATTAAAAAATTAAAAATTATAAATCAAATTTGATAACAAAACTTACTAATTTTGTTTAAATTAAATTAACATTATTAAACATTGACAATTTGAAGTGGTTGATATTTAAGTATTTTTTAAAAATTTCAAATTTATTTATTAGTCTAGAAAAAAAGTATTCAAATGTATTAAAACCTTGTTTTGATTTTATACTCGGTTCATACATCAATTCTTTATTTCTCAAATCATACCTCAGACTTCTTGCATTATTTAGATATATCACTAATTTGCTTATAAGAGCAATTATACCATCATCGAAATTTTAAATTTTGTATGAAAATTTAGCATTCTTGATAAAAAGCACAATAACAAAATAAATAATTTTAGTAAAAAAGTCTTGGATTGTTGGTAGCTATTTACTTATTATAAGAACAATTTAGTAAAAAATAAAAAATGATGAAAAAATTTTTTTAAAAGGAATAACATTAAGTGTTGAATTCAAATATGGGATATTCAAACAGAATTCAAATAAATAAAAATTCGGAAATTATGAAAATTTAAAATAAAGAATTTTAATTTAAAGAAAACTTAGATATGATATTCAAGTTGCAAGAGTGCTTCTTTCACCAAAATCACCCATATTGTTTTTTTGATTCACATTTTATTCTCAACATCCCTCCGTCATGGACAAGGTAGGATTCTCAAAAATTGAAATTTATTAACAAAATTATGATGCCTTAAAAATCTTCACAAACATAAGATCCGTTTGAATAAAGACCAATTATCATAATAAGCTGTCTTGTCTTGGAAAACTGTTTTGAACAATTTTCTGTTTTAGCCTTTATAGTTTTTTAGAACAAAACTTTATATAAATACATGAGCAGATAGTTTTCAGAAAACACAAACGAAAGTTGTTGAATTATTTAATAATAAGACACTTATTTTTGACACTTAGAAAGCTTTTTTTTCAACAAGGTAAGTTCATTTTCACTTTTTTTTTTAACAGGTTAATCTAGGAAATTGATCAATTTAATTTTTAAAATTATTTCTATATTTTTTTGATTTTTGTTTGTCTTTAAGTCTGAAGGATCTTAAGTTCGGTCAGATAAACAAACAAAAAATAAATAAACAAAAATAATCAGTTAAAAAAATTATTTTTTCAAAATTTATTAATAAGAAATAAAGCTAAATGAAATAAGGCAGATTTTTATTTTATTCAAAGCCAAAACGCCTTCGGTCTCGATAAGCACGCAAAGAATCATCCTCAGAGGGAACTCGTCTACCAAAAGGTTCCATATCATTATAACATCTGTCAAAGACATGATCTACTACTTTAAAAGCATCAATTTCGGATATGTTTCTGACCATTTGTAATGAAAGAGCAGCCTTACGACGCACACATTCTTTCTGTGCGTCTTTAAAATGAAACAATGCTGAGTCATTGCTTATAGCATCCATAACAGAACATGAAGTCAAATTGGCTGCTCTTATCTTTGAAAAAAAAATTATTTAATAAACTGGACTCATTTTAATAGATTTACCTCGGTACATGCTACATGATGATTGTTCTCAACATCTATCATCGCACGACAATAATCAAAAGCATGTACCAATTCATGAGACAATATTTCAGCACAATCTTCATATTTATAAACTCGATTGTGGCACAATATTATCTGTTAAGAATAAAAAAAATTAGAACCTGTGTGCACGCCAAGTGTCTCAAGTCAAACATGTTATATTCGGCTCGACAATAGTCATATGATTGAAGTAAAGACCGCATTAGTTCTACAGCAACTTCGTCTTTACTGTGATTTTCTAAGGTGTTATAACATAATATTGACTTAAATATTTTTTTCATTATTTTTGCCAAAACATATAATAAAAATTGGTCTTACTTGGTTCGTTGATGGATCAAAGCCTCCTTTTACTGCTTTATCACAATGTTCACACGAAAAATGTCGCAAAATATTTGCTTCACTAAAATATTTAAGAAAAGACAATTTTAAATAAAGAAAAAATTAAAGCAGGAATTCTTCTAAAAGTACTCAATGATTGACAAATTGATACTCTTGATTATACTACTAAAACTTATAATCAATAATATATTGAGGATCAATCGTGCCTTGGTTGATTCCTCGATATTAAAAGCTTATACTTATTTATTACTTCACTTATATAAATTTACTTAAATCTAAAATAAATTTTAGCGTATAATACAATTTTGTTAAGATAAAAAATACTTCTAAAATTTAAGACATTTTCAATATATGTACAAAACACTTTTTTTTAGTTTGAAAAGAAAACTTCCAGTCTGAAAAAAATTTTTTTTAAATTTTTCTAAAATGCTTGATTTGGAAACTGCCAAAAAATGATAAGATTTAAAGAAATTTTTTTTGTAATTCTAATCGATTGTGGTATATATTTAAAAGTATTCTTCATGTTTTTTGGAGAAAATGTTTTACGAATACACCAAGAATGCTCCGAGAATTAATATTTTAAAGATTAAATTTAATGAAATCTTTTTAAGTTCACTATTTTTAAGCTAGTCTTTGAATTAGCACCTTCAAGGTTATTAAAAAGATAAAAAAAATTTAATAAAATACCATCCAATACTTTTCATAGCACTTAAAAGTAACTTTACACCAGGATCTTAAGATTTAAAAAATAAATTTTTTATTAGTAAATGAAACAATTTTAAATTTACGTTTTTCAATGCAAAGTTCCACATTTTGTTCACAAAGATTTTTGTTTAAAATCTCACGTGATTTTCCGTAAAAAAAAAATTTCTCATGCCATTTTGGTTTGATGACGTTTCCAAATCTTTGCGGGAAGAAAAAATATCCATAGTCCTCAAATTTATTAGGTGTAAAGTCTTTATTAGAGTTTAAATACAAATTTTTTGTATCAGTATTTGATTTTTCTTTATTTTCACTCATTCTTAATAATTGGATAAATAGAAAAAATTGAAAAATTTTGGAAAGGCTGTTACTCCTTGAAGTAAATAGAAAAAAAATACGAAAAATTTATTATTAGAATTTTAATTTTTTTAGTTTTTTTCTTAAATATTGATAAAATTTATAAAAAAAAATTGTGTAAAGTTAAATGCCAAAAATACAAAAAAATTTTACATTCCAATGAAATTTTTTAATTTTTTTATAATTTCAATGATTTAATTAAATAATTGATATAAACTTAATTAATCATTGTTAATTATTTCACTATTTTAGTGAAAACTTTACTTCATTTATTGATATAATCTTTTAACTAAAATCATCAACAAAAAGGTTGCCATCCGATCCAAGTTCGACCTAAAATGTTTGTATCAGTCGATTGATCTATTATGCATTTTACTTGTTCTTCTACTGTCAGTCGATACTTTTCACCATTTTCGGTCAATATCTTGCTTCTTTCCGAGACGAGACTTCCATTTCTACTCAAAATTTTGCTGCCCATCAACACATCTACAAAATACTGTAAATACTTCGAGTCCTTATGTATTCCACTGCATAAATCATTTCGCATTATGACACTTGGATGCATTCCGAAAAGTTTTTGTTTTACACTATTTACTCTATCCTTGGCATATTGTAATCCAAGAGTTATCTCCATGTCTTCGTTAAGATTTTTTTTAGCAATTTTAACAGCACTACCTATCCAGTCAATAGACGGCTCCTTAATAAAAACATCCAAGATGCAGACCAAAAGGTCATTATTTTCCCTTAAGGCTTTTAGACAGTGAACCATGCTGGATTCAAAAAGTCCTCGTTGTTCTAATGGTGCTATTAGTTTTAAAATTTGCCTAGTCAGCCTAATCGGAACAAGTTCCGGCACGGGTATATTCATTGTAGCATGGCCAAAAGCGATACCAAAGTCAATGCCAATGGCTCGACCTGTCTTCAAGTCGATCATCCAATTGCTCAAGTGTCTATCTCCTATGCCGAGAATATAGTGGCAAGTACTAGCTACAGCATAACTTTTGATAAATTCATTGCGGAGAACAAAATAAGCCTCAGAATCGGATGACAATGTGCGCAAAAATTGTCTGAATAAGTCCCATGGGATAGAATTTTGAATTTTGTCAAATTCTCTACAAATTAATTCACGACTATATTTGGCATAGACCATACCATACACTTCACTGTGGGTCTTTTTTGAACCATCTTTGTTTATTCCATGGATAAATTCTGCATAGCTGTTTTGGGCCTCCTTGACTAAATCATTTTCCAAGATTACTTTAAGAGGCTTTGTCTCTGGTAGCCATTCTATTAGGGCCAATTTACTCGTCATTGGAACTACTTGATAAGTCTTAATAGATAAATTACGCTGGTAACACTTGGAGTCTGATTTAAGCAAATTATTTATTATATCTAGTAAAATTTCGACTCGTTGATCTTGACGCTGATCTTCACCACATTTTACCAAAAATTTATACTCTCTTTGATCATCTCCTCGAATTGTAATGCATTTAGGTCGACGTAAAGAGCTCATTTCTAATATCTAAAAAAAATAATTTTAAATACATTCTAATTTTAATCAGAGTTGTTTAAAAGTCCCAAATTAAAGTCCAAGTCATTAAAATAAAAGTCTTTGACTCGGACTTATAAAAAAAGAGTCCGAACTTGGGCTTACTTGTGACTTTTAAACAACTCTGATTTTAATATTTAAAATAATTTACTCTTTCGTCAAAGCTTTCTATTTTAACATGATATTCAGGCATTGGTTTTTCATTTCCATTATATTGACCTGAAAAAATTAAAAATTAAATTAATTAATTAAAGCAAATTCGGTATTATAAAGTTTAAAAAAAAGAAATTATCTTGTTTTAATATTAATAATTTAAAAAATGTTTTTGTCATGCTCATTTTGTACAAAAAATAATTAAAATCAAATCTGTGACAAAAAATAATTCCTTTTAAATTTTGACTCAAAGGACCCTTTTCTAACAAATCTTGGCTTTTAATTAAAAATTCAATTCTAAAATATTTTAATTCGACATTTGAAAATTTTATGCTGCCGCAACTGAATCCGCCTTGAACGGACACATTAATTTATACTTAAAAACTGACTTGATTTTGACTTGAAAGAAAAAAATGTATAATTTTCCATTCAAGTCTTTTAATTACTTAGGATTTTAATTATTCTTAATAATTTTAACTTTGCTCACAAATGATGAACCTAAAAATAACGCAATAAGTTATTTTAAAATTTTATTTTTTTTATTGATTATTGTTTTATTAATTAGTTCAATTTAAAATTAAATTTAGAGTTTAAAAATTGAAAAAAACATTTCAAAACTATTTCTTAAATACTTTAAGATTGATTTTTTTTAAGTTACTCGCATCTGTTTGATGAGAATTTAAAGTTGTATTCTAAATTTTATAAAAAAAATGGATCTTAATTTTTCGATGACTTAATCAAGTTCAGTCATTGACTTAAAAACTTTTAAGAAATAAATTGAGTTATTTGTAAACAATCTTTTCACTAATAAGTAAAAACTAACCTGGTATTTCAATATCTTTTGTAATATTCCTTTTGAAGCTTTTTAGCCATGCAGAATAGTCTCCCAAATTTCCACTCATTGGCTTTCTTTGACAAAACTCGTTTACTTGGGTACAAATATTTTGTAGTTTATTTTTAATTTCCAGCTCACTTAGCTGCGGAAGCAAACGAAATTGCTCACCAAATTGCTTCATGAACAGAGGTTTAATAAAATTAGAAAATTCGGTCCATAAGCGACCGCAGAAATCAATTTTTGCTTCTAGATCGATCAAGTTGTTATTTAAGTCTTTGAATAACTTCATGATTATATCATTTTTTTTCAAATTATTATTTATTTCCATAATTAAATCATTAAAAAAAAGCTTGGGAGTATTCAAATGTTCCAAAGCCGTAATGAATTTTTCCACTAAAGGAAGCTGAGTGTTCAAATGACGGCTTATTTTTTGAACAAAATCACTTTGTTCATTTAATTCATTGCTGAATTTGAAATTTTCTGTACTCATCCTGAATGGGTATACTAGGGCCTGAGGATATTCGATTGATATATTTTCAATTATTTTTTGGATAGCTTTGGCTTGAGGTTTATCCAAAAGAGCGGTCATTTGACTAAGCCAACTTAAAAACATCCAGCTTGGAATATCTTGACTGCATGAAATAAATTTTTCCAAGCATTCGTCTGGATACAATTCAATTATTTGCAGTAGACGAGGAAATCTGGTTCTAGCTTCAAGTGAATCTGACCGAATTGAATAAAAGAGCTGCTCGGTAACTATTCCAGGAAATTGAGATTTTATCATCTGGCTAATTTGTGTCAATTTTTCAAAGTCATTGTTATCTTTTTAAAAATAAATCAGATTTTTTTTAAATTATTTTTAAATTACCATTTTCCGCTATTCTTAGGTAAAAGTCGCAATATGTTGCCAACTCAAGACTACCTTTTAATGAATCCTTAATTTTCAATAGATTATCAACTCCATGCTTCATCAATTTTGATAGAGTCTAAAGTATAATTTTTTAAAAATTTATGAAAAAAAAGCAAAAAATAAATATTTTTAATGAAATGAAAAAAAAATACATTAGATGACAAATAAACTAATTTCAGGGGTGACAAATTTAACTAATGTAGATGACTAAAGTAACAATTTACAAAAATTTTAGAAATTAATTTCAATCGACAAGGTAGAGAATGACCTTGTTGAACTAAACAGGATGCAGACTTCCTGAATTTTTTTTTTCATGCCAATTCAGCTCTTATTTACAGCCAAAGAGACTCAATTATTATTTCATTGATTCTAAAAATTTGAGAAATTCTAATTAATAAAGTTTATCCAAAAATACTTATATTATTTTCAATTAATGCTCATTAATTAGTTTTTTATTTAGTTTTTTTTTTTTAATATTTATAAAAAAAATAAAAATGCTCTCTTTATTTAAATGAAGAATTGGTAAAATTATACATTTTTAAAAAGAAAGGAATTTTCATGAAACACCATTAGTTCAAACTGATGTCGATTTATTGTGAAAAGCCAAGTTAAGTCAGTTAAACTTTTTTTATAATTTTTCTTTAATTTTTTATTTCATTTTTTTATTTTTTGTAAGAAAATTAACCAATTTTTTCACACGAATTAGTTTATTTAGTCTGTAAAATGGAGTTTATTTCAGTCAAAAATCATTAAATAGTCAGTTCAAAAAAAATAAAGTTAATGTTGTTAATTTTTCGATTATAAAAAGGCAAAGAACATTTAAAAAATAATTCCATAATATTTATTAGAATTGCCAAAAACAAATTTAATTTTCTAATTGATCTTTTTGATCTAATAAGTTTTATTTTGGACGGAAATTTTCAATTAAAATAAAAAATAATAAAAAAAACAGATAAAAAAATGGATATTTTTTATTTCTATTGTTATTGATAATGACTTTTAAGACTTTAATTTATAAGTTATTAATAAATTAATGGATAAAAAAAACACTTGTTCATAAGATTTTCATTAAAATGAGTCAAATTAAAACTTTAAAAACTGGTCCCAAGTACGTATTTTTATATGATTAAAATAATTTTGCTAAAAAAATTCCTTTTCCGGAAAAAAACAATGCCTGTACCAAAAACATGGAAAAACGAAACGGAATAGAATTTGGCCCTTAAAAACGGAATTCATAATACTGAAAATGATAAACTTTATCAAAACACTTAGTGGAAAATAGAATAGATATTCGGACAAACCCTGAGGAAATCCAAATTTCTTAATTTAAAAAAAAATAATTTTATTGAAATTTACGAGCCCTAATGTAGGAAACTTCAACATAGACCTTTTGATCACAAAGCAATTTATTAGTCTTGAATAAAAACACTCAAGGGTTTTTTCTCCACATTTCGATTTGGCCATCAGTTCTATTTGAATAATGCTTATTATTTGTTTTTAATCCTTTCTGTTCCTATTTAGACTTTCCGAAAAGAAAAATTACTATTTTAGGGCCCAGTTTCTTTCCGGTGTTCTGTAGTTGGGTTCTGCGTTTTAGAACAACCAAAACAACCAAAGCAGTCTAGTTTTGGTCTTATGCCTCAATAAATAAATCTTTTGCTAAGATTCTTTAAAAAAAGTCAAATCAGTGTGCAATTTTCATTTAAGGGGCTATGAAATTATTTTCTGAAGGAAATGTATCAAGTTTAATTGATTTATATTTAAAAATAATCAAATTGTGTCAGTACAAAAATCTTACCTTTTCAAAATCATTAATATCGTCATTTTTAACAAAGTCACTTAATTGTAAAACATGTTTTTTTTCTTTGATTAAGTCTTGAAGTCCTGAGTCAAAATCACTTTGATTCATAAGTTCCATTAATGACTCTATTAAAAATTTCGAAAATTTTGAGTGCAATACACACTGTTCTTGATATAGATAATTTTTTTGATTATTTTTGAAAGTATCCGAAAGAGAATCATATTTTAAAATTTCTCTTAAAACCATCGACTCAAAGAAGCTGTCAAGACTTTCTTTGCTGTTGGCTTGCTTGCATTTGTTTAGATGTGTATTCAAATAGCAATGATTCCAAATTAACTGTAAATCTAAAAAATCAGAATTTTTTATTCGTAAAATTGACCGAGATTGCTTCAGTTTATCAAGGGACAGTTTAAAATTTCCTTGACTCTGAGCGGCTTGGGCAAATCTTATTTTCATCAAAAAATTTGTTTTTGTCATTTTTTTCTTTAACTTCTTGGAATAATTTGACAAATCTTCGTCAAAATCATTGATTACACTATCACCAAGATGTGTTGTTGATGCTTCTGGATCTGTTGAGCAAACTGAATTTAAATACTTTTCTTCAATGAACTCGAAAAAAATAGAACGATTAGTAATCACATCGTCCCAAGTACAAGGCGGGTCTGTTTGCATGTTTGGCATCGAGTCAGTCCAAACATCAATCAAATTGTCTATTTTTTTTGCCAAATTTACTGTGAACGCTTGATTTGAATTTATAAATTTTAAAAATTCGTTCAACTCTACAATTGATTGAAGAGATTGAAGTTTATTTATTTGATTTTGTTTAATTGTTTTGTTTGTGTTTGACCATTCCTTAAGATTAAAATTTTTAACTGAATGATTAATTAAAAAAATTACTGTTCAGATTTTATATTGGAATATATTTATTTTTAAAAAATAAAGACCCATTACAATTTCATGGAGGTTTTTAATAATTTTTTTAACAAAAATTTATTCAATTTACGAAATAATTGTTATTTCAGTTTAAGAAAAAAATATCAATGAAAATTAATCAAAAATATTTAGAATTATTTTTTTAACTATTAATTTTTTGATAATTTTTCTAAAACATTAATCAACAGGCTAGTGACCATACCTAAAGAGACTGATTAACATTTTATTTATTTAAATTCATTAAAAAATAATTAAATTAAAAAAAAATAAATAAAAATTATTCAATTTCAGAAAAAAAAATATTGTTTACATTGTTATTGGAAAAAATATGACAAATAGTATTTAAATTCAATAATTAAAATCTTGCAACTAAATCTATCAACTAACTAAATTAAGTTAATGTTATTTATCTAAATTCAAAGTTATCATATTTAAAAAAAAAATTTTTATTCAATTTTTGAGAAGAGAGTTTAAATTAAGGCCAAGGACATTCGGAAAAATTAGGCCCTTAAAAACGGAATTCATAATACTGAAAATGATAAACTTTATCAAAACACTTAGTGAAAAATAGAATAGATATTCGGACAAACCCTGAGGAAATCCAAATTTCTTAATTTAAAAAAAAATAATGTTATTGAAATTTAAGAGCCCAAATGTTGGAAACTTCAACATAGATCTTTTGATCACAAAGCAATTTATTAGTCTTGAATAAAAACACTCAAGGGTTTTTTCTCCACATTTCGATTTGGCCATCAGTTCTATTAGATTAATGGTGTTTTTTTTTTAATTTTATTTAAATTTTATTTCAAATTTCTTGAGTCATTTTTCTTTAGCCTCTCTTTTAAATTCAAAGGAGAATTGTAATAAAAAAAATGTTTGAAAGAAAAAGTTAGCACTATTTCAAAATTTATTTGTTGAAATGAATATAAAACATATTTTTCTGAGACATTATTTATTTCATTTAAACTATTGGCTTCAAGCTATAAATTTAAAAGCTTTATGATATACATATAATAACTTTTTACTAATTTATAGATAGCTTCTTTCGAAAAATAGCATAAAAGCGTAGAGCAGTAGTCAAAATTCTTATTTTAGAGTGGTGGTAGTTTCAATAGAATGGAAAAATTGGAAGAGACAAAATACTTTTTATTTAAAAAAATTCTAATATTTACCGATAGATATTTTTGAATTGCTAAATGAGCATAGTAATTGGCTGCACTCAAGTCATTTTGATGAAGACTTATCAAAGCCATTTCTTGACAAAACGACTGTTCCAAGTATTTTTTTTTCTCGACTTCCAATCCATTAATAAATCTTACCAAATCTTTGTGCTTTTTCTGCTCATTTTCATCCTCTTGTAAAATCAATTTTAGCTTAGACCTAAACGCATATGGAAAAATGTTCTCAACAGAATATGCATCTTCGAACAATTGATCCAAAGTATTGCCATTCATTGACCATTCGCACATTGCTTTCCAATCAGTTAACTCATTGCAGCACTTCAAGAGCGACTCAAGCCACAAATCTTGCTCTAACTGGCTCACATTTTCCAGCAATTCGCTATCCAACGCTGCACCATATTCATTTCTCGCAGAATAGTAGTCATTCACAGCCTCGAAGTCAATACCTCTTTCTGTATGCTCACAAACTAGGTCTGATTTGACCAAAAATATTCCTTTTATGCTGTCATAGTCGTTCATTGAGCGATACAGCTTAGCCAACTCAATCCATAATATAGAAGCCTCGGAGCTTGAGTCCTTTGGGTTCAGCCGTACTTTTTTTTCTACTGGCGCGTCTAAATCTTCTTCATAATTTATTATGTACTCTTCCAAAAGAATTATGCCAAGTGATTGTCTGAAGCTATTGAGACAAGCGGAAGTGACTAGGCCAGGGTCTAGTTTAAGCAACTTTGGATTCTTGATGCATATCTCTAGTATACAAGCAATAAAGTTTGAGTTAAAAGACTCGGAACTTGCCAACATTGCATTCAAGTATTGGGTCAATTCTTTCAGGATTTTGTTGCTGTCTTGTTCGTCTTTTAGATAGGAAATTTCTGACAAAATTGAAACAAAAATGGACTCGAACAAAACCATGGCTATTTGAGAATCTCTTTGAGCCAGAGCTTGCATCGGGGCAATGAGCTCCGAGTGTTTTATTTGTATGTCCGGAAAATCACCGATTCTGTAATTTCGGTATTTTTCTACATGGTTTTCTCGTTTAGCTTTTAGTTGTTTTCTCAAATCTTCGTCTCGGTTCTTTTTGGCAATTTGTTTTCTGGCAAAAAATTTATTCTGACTGTCTGTTTTGTCTTTTATAAACCTTCGTCGCAGTTTTAGCACCTCTTTTTCATCTGAATCCTTGTTTTTCGACTCTGTTTTGAACAAAAGACTCGATTTGGTGTCAATCAAAGCCGTATCGGTAAAAGTGTCTATGCTTGATTGAGTCAACCAATCGAATACCTATCGATTAAACATATATTTAGTATTAATTATTGAAGGCGAAAAAATAATATTTAAAAAAAACAAGCTCAATTTTATTAACTTTATTTTTATTTTTTATTTTTTTTTTATAATTTATTATGAAGGAGCTCTAACGGGTCCTACTAAAACACTGACCCCCATTTTTTTTGCGAAGCAAAAATATTTTCAAAAGTTTTAAAATCATTAAGTTTGAATTTTTCTCTATTTTTTGAAAATTAAATTAGTTTTTCTCCAAAGTTTTTATTTTTTGTGAAAATTGAATATTTTTATATTTTTAAAAACCTGACCCCCTACTGACCCCCATTTTTCTTAAAGAGAATTTAACGAGCTTTCTATAAATACGCTTAGTTTTTCTCTAGGAAGTATAGTTTCGAGAATTTCATCATATAGATTTCATAATAATTGAGAAAAATTTAATTTATTATTGAATTATTTGATATTTTTTGTTTTATTAATTAATTTTTTAAATTATTTATCAAAATTACTATTGATTTATAACAATTGATTTAATAAAAAAATAAAGTCTATGTCTTAAATTTTTAATTACGTAAAAATATGATAACAAAATTACGTAAACGTAAACGAAATTTTACGTTACGTAATTCGTTATTTAATACGCAAACGAAATTTTTTATTTTTACTAATAATACTTCATGGAAAAAAACTAAGCATATTTTTAGAAAGCTCATTAAATTCTCTTTAAGAAAAATGGGGGTCAGTAGGGGGTCAGGTTTTTAAAAATATAAAAATATTCAATTTTCACAAAAAATAAAAATTTTTGAGAAAAACTAATTTAATTTTCAAAAAATAGAGAAAAATTCAAACTAAATGATTTTAAAACTTTTGAAAATATTTTTGCTTCGCAAAAAAAATGGAGGCCAGGAAATTTAAAAAAATTGGGGGGTTAGTGTTTAAGTAGGACCTGCTCTAACTCGGTACATTAAACAAATAAATAAATAAATAAAATTTTAATTGAGTTTGAGGAAAAAATTCTTTATAGATATGTAATGTATCTTTTTATATTCTTTTAGAATTAACTGTTTCTGATTTTAAGTTTTGAGCAAATTTTCAATTCTTTGATTGAAAAATTTTTAAAAAGTGAAAACTTTTAATGAAAAAATTCGATTTTATTGCTATCATAGTACTTTTATCATTGCTACTACTAATACCGATTCAGAACAGTTCAGTAATAGACCGAGAATTACCTTAATAATAGATTAATTAGTGATGAAATCGTAAAGATATTAAAAAATTTGAAATTAATTTTTATTGAAAGCAAAAAATAAATTAAAGCTAAATAGTAAAATACGATATTGTATTCCTTTTACAATTCGATTACAGAATTAAACTTTTAAATTAATTTGAATTTGAAAGTAAAAAATTCTAATAGAAATATTCATAAAATTAATGACTATTAATGACTTTTTATTAATAAAAATGTCATTAAAAATTATTTCAATGCTAAAAAATTTTTAAGCTCAAGACCATTAAGGTATGCTACAAGATCAATTATGAGATATTTAAACAGAATCCAAGTATATTATATTTTGTAGATATTTTGTAGAGTTTATTTTCATTCTATTACTTATTTGGAATTTAATATTTGAATTTCTTTAAAGAATTTAATTTTGAATCCAGGTATACTATCAGATTCCATAAACAATTTGCAATTTGATCAGCTATATTCGAACACACGAAAATTATTTTTTTCGAATTAAATTTAATTTATGAAATTTTTTAATTTTATTCAATATTTTTACAACTGAACAAATCTCTCTGAATTTTTTGTACCCTAGAAAAACTAATCATATTTTTGAACTCATATTTTTTTGGATACTTAATTAAAAGTCTTTTGACCGTAATTTAATCCAAACAAAAGAAAAGTATTCTACAAAATCTAACTAACGACCTCGCCCGAACACTTTAAGCTTAACCTTCATCATTCAACATTTTTAAGGTATGCTACAAACCGACTAAGTGTTTACATGTGCAAACATTTAGTCGGTTTGCAATTAGATTAAAAAATGTCAAACTGCCATCAGTAGAAAAAGATGTACCGATTGGCGAAAAGCGTATGAGAGGGAAACCAAAAAAGGCAACAAAAGCTTAGTTGAAAATTAAAATTTAGTTCTTTTAAAAAATATTTTTTTTCAAATAAACATTAAAAAATAATAGAATTTACATTTAATATTAAAATTAAATACTTTAATGATCATTATTTATTGAACACTGATCGAAATACCAAAATACTGATGAAATAATTAAATAATCAATCAATTAATTTATACCCTGTTAAATTTAAAAATTAATTTCCAACAGAACTTTAATCAAATTATTAAATATTCTTAAATTTTAGATTTTTGTTTGAATTTTTTAAAATAATTTTTAGAAAATTCAAGTTTGGCAAAGTTATTCAGAGTTTAATTTTATTTTAGGCAATAGTTGTATTTTAAACTCAGAGAACAGTTCAAAATCAAAAGCTCAGAGAACTTATTTGCCTAGATACCAGTTTTTCAGCTTCTTTGGAAAGAAATTTTAAGAGATCAAAAACGTGGCACAAGTAAGAAATTCAATGACACAAGACCGAGAAAAGTCCTCACAATTTTTTGTATTGAATCGCCAGAATTGGCGTCAATTGAATTAAATAGATAATCAAATAAAATCAAAAAAATCAAAAAAAATTTACAGTACCTTTAAAGTTGGCTGAAATTGTAAAGTCTGTTGTGTAGCTCGGAGGTTATGTCTGAGATCAACAGACTCTGTAAATGAATTGGTGACTGTTTCGGCAAACAGGGGTGTCATGATCTCGTGTCTACGTCTCCAATCGGCGCTTAGATTATACTCACGAAAAATGCACTCGCTTAGCGGATTCTCATATATCAGCCTATTGTAGTCAGGACTTTTGGAAGTCTTCTCTAGCAGCAAATTTGTAGAATAGCTCAAGAACTCGCGTTCGGTTTTGGGCGAGTAAAGTTTTTCGACTATGAGCAGCATGCGATCAATGGTGTTCGAAGGCATGTCGGCTTTTTCTGTCCAAAAATTTTGTGCCATCACTCGAATAGACGTATCTTCGTCTATTAGTGCTTTTAGCAGATTTTCTTTGCTAAACTTGAGGATTTGACTTCTCGAACCAGTCTGATTTACTTTAAATTGATAGATCTCGTACAAAGAGATTAATATGAGCACAAATTGATGTCTACAGGACAAATGTGGGTGATGTATGAACTTTTCCAAATGTGGCATTAGCTGGTCTAGGTCTTCATCTGTTTGCTTATCCAAAGTTTCGTGGATCATTTTGAGGCAAATTAATTGAATTGGTGTATCACGATGGGTCAGCATGTCTATGAAATTTTTGCTCTTGAACAACGGGTCTTGAAGAACTCGAATTGAGGAAAGTATGGATTCGGCGCACATTTTTTTGAAGTCGCCATAAAGCTGTGGCAAATAGAATACCAACTTGGTCATGAATCTCTCCGAAATGACCGCATAGTTCAGCTGAATCTTGTGTATGGACGTAATGAAAAGTGAAGTGTCTGCTTCGCGCAAAATTTCGAACAAATGTGAAACAGTATTCTCGAAGTATTCTTTGTCGTGTGAGTCGAAGCGCTTGAGCAGCATGCCCACAACTTCGGCAGCTGGCGCGTGTATCAGCTTAGATGGTTCTTTCATGCAATTGATTAGGGATTTGAAAAAATCTAGTCTAGAAATGTCCATCGGGTATTCATAGTTTTCGATTCCATTTGACAGAACAACTCCGAACAGCTGAATACCGGTGGACAATTTGCGATGATCGTTGCTTGTAAGAAAGTTGTTGACTAGCTCAACTGGCACTTGGATCATGTCGCGCCAACATTCGGTCATTGTTTTGATCAGTTCGATGTTATTTTTCAAGACAGCTCTGTTCTCATGGTAGCATCGTTTGATCAAAAGTGTAAAGAGTCTGTTTATAAGTTTGGCCTCGGATTGATCGGGCTTTTGGATAGAGCCCCACGAAAGAAGCATGACCATGAGGTCGAGAGTGAAGCAGTCCATTTGTGCCAAGTCTCGGCAAAGACTTGAATTGACCAAGAACCCGATCAAAGCTGAATACCAAAATTTACAGTAGGGCTTAAATATGCTCTCTGTGTTGGCGATGGCTCGGATGAGAAAGAGTTTTATGTTCTCATGGGTGTACACATCGAGGATTTTTTTGTGCACAAATGTCATCCATGGCGGCATTTCGTTGGGTAATTGACCATTGTCGTAAATTGGAGTTATTTTGTTGACAACCAGAGACTGGAATAAGCTGATTAAGTTGTCCATTGATTCGTGCTGGTTTAGCTCATCCAGTTCTATCTCAACACTTTGTTCCTGTGAGTTCAATTCGTCGTCTGTGTACGACCGCCTAAAACTTGGAGCTCTGGTCATGCTGGACTGTGAATTGTACGTTTGATTGTAGGAAGAGTGCACTGAAAAGTCGAATACGCTCAGCTCTTCACTCAGACTGCTAGAGTATAAATTTTGGGTGCTTAAAGAAGATGTCGAGTGCATCGTGCTGATATAGTTGGCATTGCGGCAATTGGTGTCGGCTTTTAGAACTTTGAATTCATCTCGGATCGAAATGAACTTGGTTTTTCTTTGGGTAAAATTTTCCATTTCCACAGAAAAGTTGTAAGCTTTGCTTTTGTCGATCAAAGGCTCGAACACAAATTCATTCTTGTTCGGATCATCTTTGAATAAAAAGGCCAGATAGAGTTTGGGCTCAGTTTGAGTTCGAATAAAAAGTGAAATTAGGCAATTGTATGCAGAACAGTGCAAAATTCGCTCTAGGTCTTTGTTGGCTTCTATTTTTGCCGAGTCTTGTCCGGCATTAAAATTCACGTATTCGTTCATGTGCTTACGCGATTTACGCAGGACTTCTTTGGTCAACTCTTTGCCATCTTTTACACAACCTTTTTTTTTCAAAATAAATTAAATAATTCTCAAAATTAATGAAAAAATTTACAGTACTGCTATTATTTTCTATTTTTCAGTAATTTTACGTTGTTTCACGTAAAATTACGCAAAATTTTTGTAAAAAGTAAAAATTCCAAAAAATACTACTTTTTTGAGAATTTTGACATTTTTTGACTTTTTTTAAATTTTTTTAAATTTTTTGGGCCTATATTCGGAAAAAAAAATTTTTTTTCACGTAATTTTACGTGAAATTTTATTTGAAATGGCAATTTCAAAGTAAAAAAAAATTAAATTTTGTACAAATTTAAAAAAAGTAAATTTTAAACAATAGACAAAAACTCAAAAATGGGATAAAAATCGGGAGACTTTGGGGCAGACTAAATCTTTATTTATAAGAAATGACCCAAATATTAACGCCACAGATTAATTACTAAAAAGCTTCTACTTTAAAATTTTTAAAGATTTTTAAGAGCAAAATGGATGCAGAATTCTTACGGGAGATATTATCAGATTATTTATTACAATTTGGGGCTTCGAACTACGATTTAGACTTTAAACTAGACCAGGACAACGACCCAAAGCATCGTTCTTTAATGTGCACTACTTTTTTAAATCTAAACAATATTTTTTGGATAAATTGCTTTTTATTAATTAATCTTTGGCGATAATATTTGAGTCATTTCTTTTAAATAAAGGTTTAATCAGCCCCAAAGTCTCCCGATTTAAATCCCATTGAACTTATGTGGGACGAGTTAAAACAGCATGTTAGGAAGAAAATGATTTTATCCGAAGTTGATGCCGAAATGGCGGTCAAAGATTTCGAAAAAATTTAATGAAAGAAAAACTGCAAAATTATATAAATCATTTAAAAAAGTTTTTTTTAGTTTTAATTTTCAATTTAATCTTTAAAAAAAATAAATAAATTATGGTAATTAAAGTGGTTATAGAAAAAAATGGAGATTAGTCGAATCATTGAATTAAATTGGGATCTGTACAATTGAACATGTTTTAATTTTAGATTTTGTTTATTGTTTAAAATTTACTTTTTTAAAATTTGTTCAAAATTTACTTTTTATTACTTTTTTTTAACTTTATATTACCATTTTCAAATACAATTTCACGTAAAATTACGTGAAAAAAAGAAATTTTTTTACCGATTTTAGGCCCAAAAAATTTCAAAATTCTCAAAAAAAGGAGTATTTTTTGGAATTTATACGTTTTACAAATATTATTTCCAGTAATTTTACTTGAAACAACGTAAAATTACGTAAAAACAGAAAATCATAGCAATACTGTAAAAGGAAATTTTTGAATAGGAACCTTTTGAATTGTAAAAAAAAATTGAAAAAAAAACAGCGATTTGATTTAATTTTTTTTATTAACATGTCCAAAAAAAATATAAAAATTAATGATTTTTTTGTTAATTGTTTTATTTATGATAAAATTAATAATTAAAATAAATTGTTTTATTTACCACACCATTCAATTTTGATTAAAATCTTTTTTAAATTGTTAACTTTACAATTCTTTATAAAATTCCAAAATGATCGTTTTTGAAATTGGCCAAATACTAGACTTAAATAAATAAACAAAAGAAGAGACTTAACTTGCCAAAAAATGCTCTTAAGATACTGAAGAAATGAACATTTATTTTAAAATATTCTTTTTCAAATGGGTCGAAAGCTTGTTATTTACTGAACCAGTCTAACAGAAGATTTAAAATTAAAAATTATTCAGGATTTGATTTCAAGATTGCTAACCGAATTCTTGTCAAATTCATAGAGATTGTGAAATGTGAAAACTTAGTACAATTGCGACAGTACAAAAATAAAAAACTGAAATATACCTTCGCAAAAATTGCAAGTGAAATATTTTTTTTTCATTTTGATGCAAAAATTTAAAAGAATTTATATCTAAAAAAAATAAAAACATCTAATTTATTTTAAACATTTTTCGACTTTTGGATTTTTTAATAATTATTCAATTTGAATTAAAATCTAAAATTTGCTCTCAATTAAAGTAGTGCTTTTTAGAAATAAAACTAAAAAATCAGTATAAAAAAAGTAGACAAGAAGCAAGTTCAAAAATAAGTTTTATAATAGGAGCTTTAAAAAAAGCATAGTAAATAATAATTACAATGATACTTATTTTAAAATCTAAAGTTTTCACAATATTTTTTTTTAATATAATTTTTTCGAATCAATTTTTTTATTTAGTAATTTTGAGAGATAATTTTAAATTTAAATTTTTTTTTTCTAAAATCGATTGATCTAAGCCAGTTGAAAAACCAGGATTTAAAAATTTTAAGACTAATTATTAAAAAAGAAAATCTTACCAAATTTAACAGTTTCATAGGCCATACAAATCTTGGCATTGGAAAAAAAAATTTCGTCTTTGTGCAACCTCTTGTAGGCCAACTCGATCAATAGGAATACACATTTTTTATTCATACACATCATTTCAAAGACTGGCTCATTTAAATTCCAATTTAGAACTTCAACCAGACTGACAATATTTGCACTCATAAAATCGATGAATACCGGCTTGTCGCAATTTTTCAAAAAGATAAATATAACCTTTTCAAAAAGCAAAAATTTGCGCTCATCATCCGAACTCTGAAAATTGGACCAATTTTGCTTAACTATTTCCATTTGTTTTTCTGAGCTCAATCTTTTAATAAACCTTTCCAAAGACTCTCTAAATTGGTTTTCACATAGATGCTCTTTTTCACGGCACACAACTCCGATCAAAAGAGACAACATGTCCAAGTTTTGACTAAGTTCCAGGCAAACCAGCAGTTTGTAAACAACATTGAGATAATCTTTATAAATGTCGTCGGATTTGGCCAGATCTTGACTTCGCAATGGCAACTGTGACATAAATTGCGACAACGATACCTTAAACTTTGGCGAATTCGTAAAGAAATGCAGCAAATCTAACACTTTGGCTTTAAAATTGAGCATAGATCTATCATCTGTCAAAAATTCAAAATACATTTGAAAGACTTTGTCATTTTTTAGCTGAGGCGATTCAATCATCAAACACTTGGTTAGCAGACTGATCATCAGAATTCTAAATTGTAACTCAAATGACCAATATGGCTCGAATTTTGACCAGCTATCGAACAGCTTCAATACTAACTTTTGACCATTTGTCTTACGTAAATGCTTATCCATTGCTATAAATTCGACAAAATTAATCAAAAATTGAAGGATTTTTGAAAATTTTGAACTCAATTTTGATAACAAAAAATCTAAAATGTCACTGTAAAAATTAAGGCATTGAGTAAAAATTTCAGCTCTAAAATAAGACAGAGCGGCATTGGCACTTTGTTCCTCTAGGTAATCTTCGAGAATTTTGGTCAAAAAATTCCGATTTATACTCAAACAAAGACTGAATAGTTTTCTCTTAGCCTCGGTGGTAGTCTGACTTTCAGTTTCTTCTTGGCTCAAATCAAACACAAACTTGGACATGTCAGTTGTTATTTTGAATATTTTAAAATCGCTCAGTATCTCATAGCCAGCGATTGTTTGACTCAGACTGATCCAGTCTATGTCTTTTAGGACCAAAAAGTCCAAATTAAGCTCTTTGTGGTCCAAAATGATTTGTTGACACTGTTGGCGAAATTTGTTCTGCTTGTCGGCTGGCAAATTTTGGATAACTATTTTGTAAAATTGGCGAATTTTAGGACTCAAATTGGAGAATATTTCCAAATTTTTGAGACTAAAGCCCAAACTGGTTGGGTTTAAAGTCATGTTGATCACAAGACTAAATAGTTTATTGTTCCATAGACTCACGGGTATCACATCTAGGCTTTCTTTTGAATAATTGGCAAATATTGTCTCCAAAAAATCCATCAACCGAATCATCACTGTACACTTGAGTCCATTGTATTCGTCAATTTCATTCGGAGAGAACAAAATATTAGCTTCGGTGTAGTTGTGTGACAAAAAATTTTCCAGACTAAATGATGCAACCTTGTCCAAAAAAATCTCAATACTTGACCAAATACAGCTTTTTTTAGTTGAAAAAAGACTCTTTGGACTCAAAAGTCGCTGTCCAAATATCCAAGTGTAGCAGTCAAGCGGTGCATTGAGTAATTTAAGCCATGTTATAAGCAGGCTAAATTGGAATTTAGGCCCAGTTAAGTCCAGAAATGATCGATAAGTGGACAAAGAAGTTTTTAAAATTTCTTTGCCCAGAGTGGAGCCTTCAAAACGAGCTAAAAAATACATTTCTGACTCATTCACAAGTCTAATGTTAAAATAGTCTTTGATATCTTTGACTCCAGAAATGTTAGGAGCCAATTTATGGCTAAGCTCCATTGCTTTGTGCCTGCACTCGGTCTCGATCCTTCCGCACTGTCTCATAAGCCATCTGACCGCCACTTCGAGCACTGGTTCAGACCAGCCCGGTGGTTTCACTCGTTTCGGATCAATTTGGTTCAAAATGTCCGACTTGAACTTGATTATTCTCTCGACATGGTCAAGGCCTAGCTTACACTGTTCCTGGGTGCCGAACATTTTGTCATCATTTTCGCTCATGGCAAGACTCTCGATTAGATAGAACAAAATTTCAAATATGTGCCGATTGACTATTGACTCTTCCTCGCGAAAAATGGTGTACACTGAATTCCAGGCCAAGCAGGCGCCTAGTCTTTTGTTAGCGTTCGGATGAGTCAAAAAATTAAAAATCCTCTTCAGAATTGACTTGGCATTTACTGGTGTAGGAGCTGAATTTTCTTGTTTGGACAATGGCGTATGTTTGATGGACCATTTTAGAAATTCTTTCAAACAATTGGCACTAAAGTCTCTCAGGGCCGCATTTTTTTCGTCCACCAAACTTTCCATTATACAACCCAAGAGCTGAATTGTGTCCGATGATTCGTACTTTCGATTACCCGTGAACCAATGTATCATTTGCATTACCAATGGTTGGAACAGATTCCTAACAAAATGGTCCGTGTCACAGCTTAGACCAAACAAACAAGGATAAAGTCGGTGGTAAATCTTTGTCATCTGATACGACTGGGAGTAGCCTTCGGGCTCGGAAACACTTTTTCCAATCGTGTAAATCACCAATGCATGCAGAAGTTCACACGCGTTTATTTTTGTCTGCCGACTGGGGCTATTCTGCGCCAAATGAATGACTCGAGGAAGAAATCTGTCAAAATAAATGGCTGGCTTTATGTCGGTAAAGGGCACGTAAAATTTGAGATGCTGCACTGTGTCCCAAGAGGTAACGTCCTCGTTGTCAATTAGATGAACCGAGTGGCTCATGTCTGCTGACAATTGACCTAAAATTTTCAATATTTTAAGCTGTATTTGTTCGTACACATCAAAATTGAGACTATTTTTGTCAAAAAGTTTAACTGGTAATTTTTTTCTTCCATGGCCTTTGTAGCTTAAATTTAGCAGGATGACTTTTTCGTCCGAATCGAGATCACTTTTGTTTGAGCTTGCTTGAAGATAATTCTCGAATTTGGTCAAAATTGAGGGAAAATAGGGCTTTATGAGTTGAGAGGGTATACTTTTAAGCCAGTACTCCAAAGAGTTGAGTGCATCTTCGGCCAACTTTAAATAATTAACGCCAAGATCTAACGCTTTGTTCAAACAATGGAAAGAGTGGTCCATGGTAACTATTACAAATTCTTTTGGTAAGGATAGAAAAAATTCCAAACAAGACACTAAGAGTTCGTCTTTGAACTGCTTCATACGGATGGAGACTTCGAGGAGATACTTTTTGAACAAATGAAAACAATTGACTCTCTCGTATTCGGAAATGGTCGAAGAGTACATTGATGAATCTGGATCATCACAATCTTCTATAAGTATTACATCTGAATCATTTGAGGTATTTAAGTTCGTTTGAATTGAATCAATTTTCTAGTTTAAAAATAATCAATTAATAATTAATTATTCTTTAAAAAAAAATAAGGCATTGTGAATTTCGGAACAAAAAAGAAAAGCAAAAATTTAAAATTGAAATAAATTTTTTAGTTTAAGTCTAAAACTTGTTCTGCAAAATGTATCAGTTGATGCAAAAGTTGTATCAGCCAAATTTTGTCTATGCAAAATCTCTGCAATTCTGCAAAATAATATTTTCCTTAGAAAATTATTAAAATTATTTGCAGAAATATAATTTTGGGTGATACAAACTTTGTATCAGCTGGTGCATTTTGCAGAACAAGTCTTAGACTTAAACTAAAAATTTTATTTCAATTTTAAATTTTTGTTTTTGTTTTTTGCTCCAAAATTCACAATGCCAAAAAGTAAATGATACAGTGTTTCTACAAAAAGCCTAGAATTGGTAAAATTAGGCTATTTTACTTTATTTTTAGTAAGCTTACGTAACCTCATGTTAATCAATCGGTAAGGATTACATTAGCTTACTCTTAAGAAATCTTTAGCAAAATCATTCCAAAATGTTTACGGTCAAAAAAAATTAAAATAGTTTTTTTTTTTAATTTTGAAGTGGTTCTTGCTGCGACACCCAGTGTGTAGAAAATCTAAGTTCATTGGCTGTAGCAGCCGATCCCATTGAGTCTATGTAAAGCCGCCTTGAAACCCTCTGTTGACTAAAGTTTACCACATTTAATGGTAATTTACTCCAATGGAGAGCTAGCGACATGTCATGTCTAGCGCTTACCGCAGCTGCAAAATCATTCCTAATTTGAGCATTCTCTCTGTACTCTGATGCTGTTCCCTCTTAATGTCGCGGAAGTGCCCTTTTTTTCCAAAATATTCACTCAATCTTTGAAATTTACTTCTCTTTCCCTCACCCTCATTTCATAGGACATGCTTCTCAGCGACAAGGGGATCTTTGTTATCCGCCATTGGACCTTCTCTAACGAATTCACATCCCTTTTCATACTTGGATTTAACACCTGAACTTTGAAGTCTAGGTGAGGTCTCACCATGGATATATACAATCTTATCCACAACTTTTCCTCTCTACTTGTAAGCGTTCGCTTTAGCACACGCACTTTTAACTTTAAGGGTCCTCTTAAAGTCTAATGAGACCATCATTCCCAGATCTATGGTTGTCTATGGCACTCTTTGGTTGTCAGTACGACATTCCAGCTGCGCTAACCACTTTTTTCAAAATACTTATGTCTTGCATTTAGTCTGCCGAAATGCATCACCTTTCAATTCGCTGATTTCTCTTTCTCAAAAAGTGTTCGAACAACTTAACTATTTTCTCGGTTATCCCATAACTGGCAATAATAATTGTCCCTATTCTATTCAAGTGGATAATGGGGAGGTGCTCATCTTATTTTCATGTACCTTTTTGAGCAACGGCTCCGATCTGACACAGAGGCTACTGCATCGAGATGATCATCTACACCGCAATTGTTACCCAGCGAAACTGGTCCCCCTATTTTAATGATGAAAGAGATCAAAACATTCGCCCCGTATTGCAGAGATATTTTGAAGATTTTTTTTACCCTAAGCGGGTTTTGAACCCTCGATCCTCTGCTTGCATAACTAACACGCAAACCATTCGGCTATACCGGCTACCATAACCGACAACAGAGTGCAAAAAATTCATTAAAAAAATTGAATAACTTTTTTTACACTTTCTTTTACTGAATTTCACAAAATATTACTAAATATTACTCAGTATTGTCTCAGTTTTGTTTTGTTCAGATCTAACTATATCAACTAATTTATAAATCAAAGAGTGATTATCAACATATTTTAAAAAATAAGAATTAATTTCAACTCTTCTTATAATAAATTATTTGTTATATAACAAAATTTGTTATTTTTGATAAGCAATATTTACTAAAAAATTAAAAATTATCTTCTAAATAATTTAAATTTAAAATAATTTTTAGCAGTCTCCTGTTTTGATTTATTATTTAATAAAAAATAATTAGATTTTTTTACTTGAATTCGCGGTCTCGGGGTCATTTTATTCAATCAATTTTAAAATATAATCTTGAAATTAAAAAAACTAGAAAACTAGAATAATTTATTTAAAAAATTGTAATCAAGTCTTTTCAGATACTTAAGATAATAAAAATGTTAGAAATGAAAGGTGCTACATTTTAATTGTCTTTTTTTTTAATTTTTAATTTTTTTTTCATGGTCGATTTTCAAAGTTAAATATTTTCTTTAATATTGACCCTAAAAAGTGTATTATTCTAATGTTGACATTTTTACTTTCAAATCGCTTAAAGTGTTCCAAAGTTAGCTAACTTTTTGATCCTGGAATTTTTTTATATATTAATGTAACAAAAAGATTTAATATACGTTTACGTTGAAAAACGAATAGTTATGTAAGCGCAAACTTACCTAATTAAATGTAATTTTACGCATAGCTATTTAAAACCAACGTGGCGAAGCAATGATGCATTCCAGTTAGTCACTTGAATTTTTTTTTGATTATCATATAAAATTTTTTAGTTTAATAATTACAAGTGAATTAAAATATTCAAATTTCGGAAAAAAATGATTCAATATTTTTCTATTTTATTTAGTTAAAATTAATAAGTTGAAAACAATTTTTTCTTTAATCTTAAATCAAATTAGAATGATTTTTTAATAGAAACTTTTCGTCTATCAATATCATTAATAAAGCCCTCAAAAGAGGGATAAAATTTAATAATTAAGATAAAATTTTAAATGTGCTCCTTAATTTAAAAAAAAAATTCTTCATTTCAAAGTGATATAATAAATATTCAAAAATTAATTTTCTTTAAATAATAAGTCAAAATATCCGAAATCTTAACAAAGAATAAACTTTTTAAAATTCTACTTTTTTAAACTCTAAACCTTGTTTAATTAAAAATTTAATATTTACATTAAAATATCCAATTTTAACAGCCATTTTCATTATCAAAGTTGCTAGTTTATAAAATCCGCTAATAAGGCAATGACTAGTTGAAAGCAAAATGATTTCTTTTGACAGCTGAAAAAGCCACTTTTCGAAAAGATCAAAGTTTCTATTCATCAATAGTTCTCTTTTAGAAAAACAATAAAATAAATAACAAAATTGATTTTTTAAATTTAAATTACTTTGTAAAATCGACCAGATTGATGAAAATTTCAAAATCTCTCGGCTTTTGGGGTTTCAGGCCATTTATGGGATCAGACGAAACACCCAAATCACTTTGATTCTTGTCTATATTTTCTTGCTCACCTTCATTTACCTCACTACCGTCATTCTTGACTGCTGCTAGATCCAATTTATTCATTATTTTAATAATTGATTCTATATATTCATTATAGATAATCTCGACAATCTTTTTTTTGTCATCTAAATTCTCTGATTTTAAATCAGAAAATTCATGTAAGCCCAAAAAATTCGACCATAACATAGCATAATCAAGACTTGTGGTAACTATGATACTACTCATTGGCTCATTGCTTTCATTGCTGGTATCCTCTTGGTTAACTGAGTACAATGTTTTGTAGGAAAAAATTCTGATCAAAGAGTGATAAATTATTCGAGAAATGAACTCCTCTGAAAAATTAGTCCGCTGCATTGCCAAAAATAAAGAAGCGATCGCCAAGCTGATTTGGTTATTGTATCGCTTGACCAATTTTGGATAGCAATCGATGGCCAAAATTACCAATTTCTCCATTGTATTCAAACTGCCCTCGGAAAAAGAATCTATTTGTGAACAAACACATGAAAGTGACTCAATAAATGATGATAGTTGGAAAATTTTTTCATCATAAATTTCATTATTTTGTGCCGAGTCAGCACTTAAAAAATTTCTATCACATATATCAATAATTATGTTCAACATTAGCTTCATATCTTTGGTCTCCATTAATTCTCGACAAGGCTATTAGAAATTTTTTAGGCGAATTTTTTTTTTAATTTTAATAAATACCCCAGCAAAAGCACCATAGCCTTTGATGGAAATGACCATTTCTTTTATGTCCTTATTTCCATCAGTCAAATTTTTATAAAATTTTTGAATAAAATATTTGAAAATCAAACGACATTTATCTGTTTCTGTACTGCTTTTTATTCTAATCATTTCTGCCAAACTTTTGTAGTAAGAATCCAAGGCCAAATAGGCCAATTTTTTCATCTCATAATTTTTATGCTCCGACCACTGGGATATGCGGTCAAAAATTTCCTTGTAATCTGAATAGATTAGTTCGTCGAATTGCCTACAATGTTTTATTAGAATATTCAGAGCCGATTTTGGCACAGCATAGCGACTTAAGTCATCAGAACTGCTCAATAGGCAAAGTTTAATGAAATTAAATACTGTTCGTAAATGATCTGTGGATTCGCAAAGAGAAAAATTGTGAAGATAACTATTTAAGCCATCTAAAGCTCCTGCTATCACACTCAGGTCTGATTTACGAAATTTGGCATTTATCTTTAAACAGAATTAAATTTTTAAAATAAAAATTAATTAAAATTTTTAAATACTTCATTTTTAAGAGTATTTAAAAAAAGTTCTAAACATTTGTTTGACTTGGACGAAATCACTTCCGGATGGTACCAACAAATTTTACCCAATATTGAAAGAATATTTGCTTTAACTAACAAAAAAATGTTTCTAATTAGAATATTTTTTTGAGAACATTACTTGTAGAAGAAAGCTTTGATTGATTTGCCAATGATAGAAAGTAGTCGTCAGCAAGCTTAGGTATGTTCATTTTAGCCGTAATTTCGTATTCTCCTTTTGTCAATTCCAAAATCTAGAAAAAAAATTAATTTTTTTTAAATTTTAGTCTATACTAACTTTTGATATAATAGAAAAAGTAGCACATCTGACATCTGAATATTTGTCTGAACTAAACAAAAGCATGCAAGTATCTTTTATATCAGGTGAAAATGGCAGAATTTTTTTTTCTGCTGAAGTGATAAATTTTTCCAAAAATTGTAACAGATCAACTTTGCATCCTCGAAACTGACAAACAAAATTAATAAATTTTTTTTTTAATTTTTCAATACCTCATCTCTAGTGATTGTTTTTCGCAAAAAAGTTAATAAATTTTTTTCACGTTTCAAGAACAAAGACAAACAAAACGTTATTGTTTGGGGGTTTAAATTTTCTCCACATAAGTAAACGATATCTAGGACAATGGACTTGGCAGCATCCACATTTGAATTGCTCAATGAATCAAACAAATTTTGGATATGCTTTTCCAAATCGTTCATTTTTATTATCAACCATAAAAAAAAGTAATAATTTAAAATTTAAATCACTAGGTGTACTTGAAATTTTTAATTCGCGAATTAAAAATAATTCATCAAAAAAACTTAACTTTTTTCTGAAAATTAAAGAAAAAAAGTTGAATTTTTTGGCTGAGTATTGATGTCTTACATTCATTTCAAAACTGTTTACAATTTAAATTATGACAAAATAACCTTTGACGGCTCGAGTCTCAGTGTCGGAGAGCTAAAAAAGCTAATCACAGAAAAAGCCAAATTTGTCAAAAACAAAAAAGTTGACTTTGAATTAGAACTCTCCAATGCGGACACTAAAGAAGGTATTTCTATTAAATTTAAAAAATAATTTAATAAAAGAATTTGAATTAAAGTTTATTCTAATGACGCGGAATCGATTTTTAAAAATACCAGGATTCTGGTCAAGAGAATAGTCAAGGATTCTGCGGCTCCATTAAGAGCAAAGTAAATTTTATTGAATAAATTTTAAAATTAAAAATTTCATCCTCATTATTTTTCTAGAGAGAAAACCTCGGAAAACCCGGAACCGTCTGCTATTCATAATCTTCCCAAAAATGTCTACGATTCACTTGCCCCTCTTAATTTACCTTCAAAGCCTCTAGTTTATGTGAAAGATAAATCCGAGTCTCAGTTGGATGAACAAGCAAAACTTGAGTCAATTTTAAAAAATTCAATGAGCAAAACCTTATCAGAAACATCAATACAAACATGTCGTTTTTTAGGAATGAAGCCATTTTTGAAACCACCTAATCCAACTCGTTCAATTCCACCCGGCTACATTTGTATGATATGCCGCAAGCCGGGGCATTTAAAACAATTCTGCCCTGAGGCCGCCAATTTGCCTAAATCTGAAGTCCGACCAAAATATCCAAGTGGAATTCCCAAGACTACTTTACGACCAGCTCAGGCCGGAGAAAAATTCGCCATGCTTGGTTCAGAAGGCTATGTGGTTCCTGAGATCGAAAAAGAAGCATCAAAAATAGTAAAAAAAGAAAAATTACTCTTCCACGATGAAGAAGAAGTAAAAAAGTATGCAAAAAGCCAAGAGGATATTAGCTCCATTCCGAAGGAATTGAAATGTCCTCTAGGAAATCATTTAATCAAAGAAGCTGTTCTAGTTCCGTGCTGTGGTCACTTTATTTGCTGTGATGAATGCATCCGTAATCGAATTTCAAATGAGGAATTGATCGAATGCCCGAATGGTTCGTGTGACCAAGAAATTGACTCCTTTGCTGGTATTACTCCATATCATGAGATGCGCCGGAAATGCACCGAGTTTATCAAGTCTAGAAAAATTGTCAATGAAAAAAAAGACCAAAAATTAGAAGAGGAAAAAGTTTTAGAAAAAAACGAGCAGATTCCAAATCAACCCAGTTGTCAGACTAGTCAAAAATTCACTCGTCCCATTCAGCACTCGTTAAGTGAATCAATCATCCGAAATAACATTTACAACAATCAATATTTTTGTCAACAAGGAGCTTATTATGAAAATTTTATTGCAAGCCAAAATGCTTACGGCCACAATTTTGGCCATTTTACAAATTATTACGATTTATATGGCTATCAGCAGCAGAATTTTTGTTGTGATAAACTTTTTGTCAAAAGTGGCCAGAATGAAAATTTTGACCAGACTTTGGAAATAATGACCGAAAAAGAATTTAACCAGTATAAGGAAAAATTGCTTAATGATGTCAATATTAGAAGGGAAAAGGACACACGAAAGGATGACGAGTTTAGGTTTAAGAAAAATAGATATAAGAAGTCTAGGTCTAGGTCTAGATCTAAGAAGAATAAAAAAAAGAATAAAAGCCGATCGAGATCAAGAGAAAGAAAAAAGTCGAGAAGTTATTCACGTTCGGCTTCAAGAACAAGGTCTAAAAAACCTAAAAAAAAATCTTCGAGGAAAAAATCTTCGTCGCGGAATCGCACTAAAAGTAGATCAGTCAGTCCTCTAAGACACAAAGATGAAAACAAAAATTATAAACCAAATGACCGGGACAAAAGAGGTGATAGTCGAGGAACAAATACTCGTAAGGTGCTGAGATCGTTATCACGATCGCCCTCCAGATATCACCGTGATAGAGTAAGGCATAAATATAAATAAAATTTATAAATAAAAAAATTGTATTTATTTTGTCAAAAAATGTAATTAGATTTGATTTATTTTTTTATTGTAGATTTTTTGAAATTATTTGATTTTTTAATTTAAATATTTTTTTGTAAAATTATTCTAAATAAGGCAAAAATGTTTTTTTTTGCTAAAAATTAATAAAATTTTAAAAGTGATTGAAATAAAGGTCTTTAACTTAATTTTTGTTTAAATGGCTAGAAATATTAAAATTCATGGATGACAACATCCCGGCAAAGAAAGCCATGCTCTTCAATCTCAACACCAACGCCATAACATTTCCAGGAAGATTACCAACCTTGTTAATAGTCATCAGTAACGACCTCAAATCCATCAAAGAAAAAGCATCGAAACAAACGAGGCGTGAAGAAAATCACCATCGCATCTCAACCAGACAAGTTAATGACAATAAATGATCTTCGCAAGTTGGTTCAGCTGGTCCGAAACCAGAAAGGATGACAGAAAATCATCAGTGAAACGCAAGCGCTTCTCAAGGAGCGCGGAGAGTAGTTCTTGCTTACTCTCAAAGTAAGCAAGAACAATAATAATATTAATAATTTGTGCTTCATGTATTCGTCTAAATGAAATTTTTTTAAAGCTTATTATTTCGATATCGTTATTAATATGCCGTAATTTGGCTTAATTAGCTCTTTGGATCCATCAATACTGGAAATAGAAATTTACATCCTTGTAATCACCAAGGCGTACTCTTTGGGATAGGGGACACAAATATAAGAGACGAAAAAAATTACAAAAATCGATTTTTTTACTGAAATTAAGATACGTAATTGATGATTTATCAATTCGTACAAAAACTAATTCATAGAAAATTAACAAAATCGTAAAAAACTCAAAGAAATAAATTAAAATAGAATTTTTTTTTTAGAAAAAAATTTAAAATATAGAATTTATAAAAAGAAAAAAAAATAATTATTTTAGATACAATGCCGTAAATTAACTTATCACATCATAAAATCTGATATTATCTGAAATCAAATGAAATTAGCTATCAGCCGATTTCAAAACTTCAAAACTTAAAATTATCTAAAATCTTGAAAGATCATGAAAACTTTTAAAAGAAAATAAAAGCTTGTTAAATATCATTTCAAATATTGGTGGTTAGAGATTTTTTTAACTTTTTTTTTTATACTCTTTCTGCTTCAATGGAGGTTAATTTAACAATAAATAAATAAATAAACAATAAATAAAATTATGAGCTTAATCATTCATGAACTTTCAGGAAAATACTGTGTTAATGGCAATGATTATACAGTGAAACCTCTCAATTTGTCCACCTCTATAAATGTCCACTTTTTTCTTTCTCCCAAACTTTTTCCCATCTAAATACATGTAAACAAACCTCTTTAATCTGTCCATGCTTTATGTCTCCACTCTCTTAACTTGTGTCCGCCAAAATCAGGAAATTAAGAACTTTTTCTATGTAAAAAAAACTCTATAATTTGTCACCTCTAACTATGACATTAATACATTGATATGGAAGTTCTTTTTAGAAGCCCGATCGCGTAATATACCTGTAACAGGACCGATAAATTTTTTCAAAATTTTAAAGCGTTGGAAACTGCTTATATTGAACAAGAGATACAAACAAATAAGCAAACAAAAATATTAAATTTTTTTAAATAATTATTAATGTAAATGACATTTGTATGTATAAACTGTGTAAATTTTTATTTTTTTGAAATAGTGTATTTTTTAAATAAAAATCTTTTCATTTAACTTTTCATTCTATAGGCATCTGTAGGAACCTCTCTAATTTGTCCACCTTTGTATGTGTCCATTTTTCTGCTTCCCCCGGCGGTGGAAAAATTAGAGAGGTTTCACTGTATATAACAAACAATACAAAGTCTTCTGATAGAATTTTTGTTCTTCTTTGTTTCATTACAAAATGGTTTGTTATATATATTAATTCCTTCAGCGGTAAAATATTTTCACTTTCCATCATAGATTATTGAACAATCTTGAACTCCCATTTAAAAGACCAAAATAATCAAACTAACACGGTGAAAAAACTTTTTGATGCTTTTTTTGTAATTCATTTAACAATCTTTCATTATATGACCCTGCGCTCGAACCAAATCTAAAAACAAACAAAGCTTTTATTCGTAAAAATTGAAAAAGCTTTTTAAATCAATTTTTAATATATTTTCCAAAATTTAATTTTAAAATCTTTTTTAAATATAAATATTATTTTTAACTAATAGCTCTTTCCCAATTCAGTTCTAAACTCTTTAGAATTTTTGGGCATTAGCCTGTAAACTCCTTAAAAAATTGTAACAAAAAAAACAAATTTAAGATTTAACTAACCTTTACTTTTGCCCAGAGTTGTTCAGAAGTCAAAAGTCTAATTCAAGTGATGGTAAATCTATCAAAAATTAGCAAAAACATTTCAAAAAATTTAGCTCAACTTTTAACAAGCCTACCATAGACTCTTTGAAAATTTTAATTTTGTCTTTGATGCTTTTTTTAATTTTTATTATTGTGATGTGAAGAATAAATTTTAAATTAAATGTTTTGGGATTGTGTTCGATTTTTATATGCACATTGTTTTCATTTTTACATTGAAATTTTAAATCAATCACTTTTTTTCTCTTAAAAAATTAAGATTTAAAAGCTAATTTAGAAGCTTTTCTTTGAGAGTAATGAATTTTTAATCTCAAATTTTGTCAATTAGGGAAAATTCGATTTTTTGTAAATTAACTTAAAAAAAAAACAATTTTTTCCTCGAAATTAAAAAAAAATTCTTTATGAGCTTTTTAAATTATTCTAGTCTCAAGGTTTTATTTTATAATTTATAAACTTCAAATAAACAAAATAAAACGATTTTTCACAATTTAAATTTATTAAAGACAAATCAGTAGGTTTTTACATTGGCTAGATAATGAAAAAAAACAATCTATATTCAAAAGTATAACTAATTTTGCCTGCTCTTACAAAAATAAAAAAAATACTTTATTGTGTAATTATTCTAGGTTTTAAATTTAGCTCGTCTACATTGACCCAGCACAAAATAGTTACAAAAAATCCAAATAAGAAAATTCAAGATAAATATAAGTGCATCATATTTTATTTGAATAAATAAATTTTTTAATTTAATTTAAAACTTTTCATTCCAATAAATCGAATTAATGTCCCCTTGTATTTTTTAAATGTCTCACATTCATTTTAAATCTGTATACAACATTAACTATGACAAAGTCACCTTCGATAGCACAAGTTTAACCCTTCAAGAGCTAAAAAATTTGATTGCTGAGAAAAGCAAATTATCCAAAAAGCTAGATTTTGATTTGGAAATATCAAATGCCCAAACCAATCAAGGTATTTGATCACTTTTTGTTTAAATTTACTTCAAACAGTTAAATTAAAAATTTTTAGTCTACCAAGAAAACGATGTTATCGTAAAAAATACAAGAGTCATTGTAAAACGTGTGATAAAAAACTCAACTACACCACTCAGACAAAAGTGATTTTTTTTTTAATAAAAATTTTTTAAAATATATCTTTTTCCTTCAAATAGATCTCCAAAACCAAGTTCTTCTTTGCCAGCAAGTCAGTCTGGTCTAAATTTACCAAATCTAGCTTCAGACAAGTTATCGACAAAAAGCAAATCGGTCAGTCCAAGCACAAGTTTGATGAATCTGAAAGAATCAACAAATGTATCTAGTGACAAAATAGTTTATGACTCTTTGGCTCCGTTGAGCATACCTGCTAAACCGCTTGTTTACACTGAAGGATCGAACAAGCAAACAGCAGAGGACGATGTTCGCATGGACGAAAAAGCAAAATTGGAATCAATTTTAGCAAGTTCGATGACCAAGTCCCCGACATCCGAAACTCGGATGCCAGGTTTTTCTAAATCATGGCAGAAACAGGCCAGCCCGATAAATAGACCAATTCCTCCGGGCTATGTGTGTGTGATATGCCGCAAGCCCGGTCATTTAAAACAATTTTGTCCCGAGGCTGCCAATTTGCCCAAGCCTGAAGACCGACCAAAATATCCCAGCGGAATTCCGAGGACAAATTTGCGGCCTGCTCAACCGGGAGAAAAATTTGCCATGCTGGGTCCAGAAGGCTATGTGGTTACTGAAATTGACAAGGAAGCGGCAAAAGTGGTAAAAAAGGACCGGTTTTTGTTCGAAGATGAAGAATTAAACTCGGAAAAAGTAGACACAGAGACAAAAATTGAAGAAATGCCCAACGAACTAAAATGTCCTTTCGGAGATCATTTGCTTAAGGACGCAGTTCTTGTGCCATGCTGTGGTCATTTTATTTGTTGTGATGAATGCATAAGACAAAAAATAGTCAGTGAAGAAACAATTATTTGTCCAAACAAAGAATGTGACCAAGAAATAGGGCCCATGGTCTCGATAACTCCGGATCATGAAACCCGTAAAAAAGTTCAAGACTATTTGTCTAAATTGAAAAGAAAAAAACTAGTGACTCAAACCGAGACCAAGACAGACGTGTTTTTTGACATGATTATGAGTGAAGTAAATGGCAAAGAAGAGGACTTGGAAAAATCTGAGCCTTTATCTCCATTACAAGACAGTAATATATCAAGTTCTGAATTATTGTCACAACAACTAATAGCTGCTTCGGCAGAGTATCAGCAGATGCCACCAGTGCCTTTACCATCTCCACCAATAACTCCCACAGTAGATCTTAGTCAAGTAAGAGCTCACTCACATGCTTATTCGAACCATCAATACAGGGCTAAATTTTTGGGACAAAAAACTTACTCTGGACAACCTTATCCTCATGGAACTCAAGGTTTTTTTCCTCATATGCCTAGAGGGAGTTTTTACGGCCAGTTAAGGCCGAGATTTATGCGACCAGCTGTTAATATGTATCAACAGATACCTTTTTATCCTACAATTGAGCCTGTTACCGGAAACTACCAAAATGTAATGAGTGAAAGTCAGTTTTATGAATACCAAGAAAGTTTAAAAAAAGAGAAGGAACACGAAACTAGGATTGATAAAAAAGAAGAAAAGCACCGGAGATCGAGAAGCAGGGAACGGTTTAAACGTTCGCGCTCGAGAAGTAGATCCAGACATAGAAGCAGTCATAAACCAAGACACAGAAGCAAAAGTAGATCTAGAACGAGGTACATTGGTGGTTCGAGATCGAGAAGGAAGTACAGGAGATCTAAGTCGAAACAGAGTGAACGAAAATATAAAAAAAAATCGCGAAGTAGATCAAGTTCAAGGAAAAGGAAGCACGGTCGATCTAAAAGTAAGGACAGAAAAAAAAACAAAACTCGTTCAAGATCTGTTAGTTTGCCGAATGAAAGCAATAAACGTCACAAGTCCTCTAAGAAAAAAGAGAAATAGATTGAAATTTTTTATTGAGATTTTTTTGAATGTAAAATTGTTTTTTTCCGTAATTTTTGAAAATAAATTAATTTGAAAAATTGTTTAAAATAAATTTTATTTAGATATTTTAAAAATTTAGTTCGTAATTTTCCAATTTATTGATTCTAGTCCAAATAGAATATGTTTTCAAATTCTGAAACTAGAAAAAAATTTATAAAAAAATTAATGAAAAAAGTTAAACTACTACTGTAGATCTCGCAAAAATGTAACGTTACCGTGAGCGTTACCTACCGTAGGCGTTTCGTTACCATAAGCGAACCGTAAGCAGTTACCGTAAGCGGAAGAGTAAGATTTCCATTAAAATTTTAAGTTCCGCATGATTTTTCTTTTTTAAATTCTCATAAAAGGGGAAACTAATTTATTTTAATTTTTATTCAAAAAATTTATTATTTTGAAGATAATCAGTATCAATAATTAATTTAAAATAAAAAATAATTTAAAACTCTTAATTGGAGATTTTTTTATAAAAAATTTGAGAAGGCAAAGCTTTCGGTAACGGTCATGCTTACGGGAGGGTAACGCTCATGGTAACCGTTACGGTACGGTTAAAAAAATGTTTGGCTGACCGGTAGATGACCACGAGTCAGTCAGTTTTATTTAATTAAAGATAAGAAAAAGTTTCGAAAGCTGCCCGATTTACGGAATACAGCTTATATTTATACGGATCGTTCCGTCGCCAAGGCGTAGGTGACGTTTATAGTGATATGAGCCTTCTTGAAAACGTATCATATCATTCTTTTAAACTAATAACTATTCTTAAATTTTTTTAGCAAAAATTTAATCATGGCATGTGAGTCAATTCACTATAAATGTTAAAGGCAAAAAATGAAAAAAGCTAATAAAATTAAATTAAAAAAAACACAAAGGACTTTAGATAATTATTTCTATTTGAAAGTGTTTAAGAGAATAAGGTAAAAAAAATTAACACTCTTAAATTATTTCTTTTTTGTCACATTTTTATTCATTTAGGAACCTTAAAAAAACGGAAACCAGGCAAGGTTCTTTCACTCGAATAAGTTATTGAGAATTATCTATTTGTTTAAGTTTCAATTTTCTTCTAAATGTTGTAGTTCTCTAAATAACTTCATCATCTTCTCACTTAAAAAACAGTTTATTTTGATTTTGATCAACAAACCAAACGTGCATATGAACATTACATATGCACGTTTGGTTTGTTGTATAAAAGTATGTTGTGGTTGTAGCCCATGTTTTAGTATTACTTATTATTTTTTGTTATTTTTTTCCTATCCTTTTCTTAATATATATTGTATTTTTCTTTAGGCTAGAAGTGAACAAAAACTTAATTAAATAAATTTTTACTAGGAAGAATTTCTTTTATTTATTTTAAGTATTCAGAGTAAAAACCGCTTAGTGCCGAATAACTAAGTTTATTACATAAAAAAATTCGATTTCATCTCTAGTTTTTTTTAAGTTTTTTGAATAAAATTACTTTAAAAAGAAAGATATTTGATAAATATTTGATAAATAAAATTTACTGTTCAATCAAGACTAATTTTTAAAAGGCTGGCAGATTTATAATTTTTTTTTCAGTAATTATTGATTAATTCAAGCTTTAATCTATTTAAAAAACAGATTTTATAAATAAAAGAAAATTATTTTATTTTACTTCAAAGAAAGTTAAATCAATAATTAATGTTAAGAAAATCAATATCTGAACAAACAGAGATAAGAAATAAAGAATAGTTGAAAAAAGAGTTCCTGAAAATAATTGATAAAGTTACTTGCCTTTATAACATTTATATCCTTTGATAATTTTGAAAAAGTGAATAAGAAAATGATCAAGGCTCAGTTTTTAGTTCTAGAATTATAATCTTTAATTAAAAAAGCAAGTGCGACCAAATTTTTTTATTACTGATCACTATAGTTTATTTTTAATCTGGTCGAATCCAATATATTTCCAATTTTGTATCTAATTTTTCTATTTAAACAAAATATTTCAGCAATTTTGGTAAGATGAATTGATGATCAAATTTTCTGGAAACGCTTTAAATAGCTTAAATCAGAATAAATTATTCAAAATAGCATTTGATCAATTTAAATCTATCAAAATAGTTTTTTTTTTAAACATTTTATTTCAAAATAGCCGAAAAATAGCAGAATAAAATAATGATACTTAATTAATAGTGATAAATCTCAAAAAAATCATTTTTCATTTCATTTTATCTTAACCTTTCTTTTTTAATTTTCATTAATTAAAGTTAATGAAACTTTTAAAACTTCCTTTATTTTTAAAAATCATTAAACAAGCCATTAATTAGAAGGAATTAAATGATTTTTTTGGATATTATTCACAATTTTAGGAATTTAAACGGCTGTAAACACCGAAATAAAGATCCTAGAAATAATCACTTTATCTCGGTACCAGAAAATAGACTTAAACTATTTTAACAATTTTAAAAAACTGTTTAGATTTAACTATTCCCATACAATCTGTTCTTTTAACAATCTTATCAAGCTATTTTGAATAATTTATTGAGAAATGATTTTTTTTAAGTGTTAGCTATTTTGAATAATTTATTTTATAATCGGCTATTTTAATATAGAGCCAAATTTTCATGATTGTGCTCAGAAATTTTCCTTAAAAAAGACTTGTTAGACATTTTTAATTATATAATTAAATGCAGAGATATATTTTCATGTGTAGCATTTTTTTATGCTCTTTATTTCAAAAGTTGCTTGAAAAATGACCACAATTTTACTTTTTTAAATTACTTAAAAAAGTTAAATGTGTATTTACTTTTCCTCATATCTACCGAATTGAAGATAGAACACAAAAAATGATTAAGGGCTCATTTAAATTGTCATTCATTGCTCTTTAATAAAGTGTATTAAAAATTAATATATTTTGATAAAAATTAGAGGACAGGTGTGATTTACTGGTTAAGGTGTTCTATGTGGCCTGTTTCTTTTGGTAAACCATGAGATAGCTCGATTTTTTACTTTTCTCAACTGTTAAAGTCTACTAAATATTTGTACAAAATTTGGTTAAATTCGGTCAATAGGAGCATATTTTTTTTATTTGTCAAAATTTTGAACATTCTTTTTTGAACACCCGTTTTTATGTTCATAACTCTGTATGCATTGAATTTTCGCTAAGATTTGTAGAAAAAAAAAAATTAATGTGGTTTTAAGTCAAAATTTACTTAAAAACCTTATTATAATGATAATTTTGAGTTAGAACATTTAAATTCGCATCAAAAGCTAACAAAATTCTAGGAATGTTAAAAAACACATTCGTTTCTAGGGATGTAGAACTATGGGCCTCACTCTATCGCACCTACATTCGTCCGCATCTGGAGTTTTCAGTGTCGGCTTGGAACCCGTACCTCAGGAAGGATATAAATACCCTTGAAAAAGTTCAGAGGAGAGTAACGAGAGTCCCCACTGCCTTGAAAGGCATGGAGTACGAGAACAGACTTGAGAGGATGGGTCTTACATCTTTGGAGACAAGACGACAACGTGGTGACTTAATTCAACTATACAAAGTCAGCAGAGGCAAAGATGACATAACGTGGCACAACGAGCCAAAATGGTCGGCTCCGAGAGACACGAAGAGAAGTCAACTACGGCGTGAGATCGTGGCATCTTGTCAGCAAAGACACAACTTCTTCATCAATCGAATAGCTAATGAATGGAACGAACTGCCAGACGACATAGTCGCAACTGAGACCGTGGACTCCTTTAAAATCAAATACGACCATTATCAATTAAGACGACCGCTTTGAGGGGCATCCCTGCGAGTTATCTCGCCACGCGGTCTTACTACTACTACTACTACTACTAAATTTGAATATAAAATTAAATTTGCTTAAATTTGAAGATTAATTTGTTAAACATTTAAGTTTCAAAAGCTCAGACGTTTTTCTCATTTTTTATGAAAAAAAAAAATAATTTTAAGAAAAATAATTACTAATAAAAGAATAATTTTTCTTTTGATTAAAGAATAATTAATTAACATTTAGGCTCTTAAATTTTATTTTGTATAATCTTTATCTTAGTCAGTTTATTTTTCAAAATTCATCTTGTAAATATTCAAGAATTATAACACAAACAAAATAAAATTGAACTTTTTTAGCTCTTAAATTTTATCAACAGCAAGGTTTAATAATATTTTATTTCATAAATTTAAACCCATGATTTTTTCTCAGAATAAAAAAATTGTTTTTGATTAACAAAAACATAACTTGTATTCAAAGTAAATGCTTAGACTACAAAAATTTGAAAGTCTAAACTTAAAATAAATATGAACCAAATGTTCCAAGTGAAAACTTAAAAACTTAAAAATGTTAATTTTTTATTAGTAATCATTTTACTTTTTACAAAGGAAAAAAATATTGATTATTTTTAGATTTTGTTTTTTCTTTAAGTTAAAAAAATATAAATAATTAGAATGATAAAAAAATGATAATTAAAATAGATACAAATTGTTAAGCATAAATTCAAATCTACCTCAAAATATTCAAGGTTAAAATTAGGAAAAAAATTTAAAATTTTATAAAATTTAATTTGTAATTTTTAATTTGCTTGATATTTAAAAACTTGACGTTTATAATCAAAATCAATATTTTTCAATTAAAATGTTTTAAATTGATTTAGAATTTTTTTTTAAAACTAACAACAAAAAACAACTCTTGAAAAGAACTTAAAGATTATTTTCTTTCATTTGTTTCACAGTTTTTAGAAATACACAGTCAAAAATTTTCAATTATTTCTTGAATTATGTTATTTAACTTTTAATATCCATTTAAAAATGAAAAAGATTTTTTTTACCTTTTTATTTTTGAGTTTTCTTTTAACTTTGATATTTATAGCTCTAAGTCCAAAATTTATAACTGAATCAAAGCTTAAAGTAAACAAAAATTATGGAGTACTCACAGTTAAAGACAAATGTGATGCAGAATGGATTCAAGTTAATAATTTTTTTCACATACGAAAAAATTTAATTATTTACTATCAAGATAAAGGCCAACTAGAATTGTATGTAGAACGACATCAAAGCCATAAATTGAATCTTACTCTCTGGTTAAAAGTTGGTTCAGTATTTATTGAATTACACAATGTTAATACAACCCAAATGCATCAGCATTCTGAGTATGTTTTTGATTTAATCACAGCTAAAGCAAACATAAAATTTCAAAATTCTGAACTTCATCTACTAGTTAAAACACTGAACAGGAGTATTCTAATCGAAAATATAAATTTAAGAAATTATAATGAATTAGATTTAATCAACAAGTCTGTTTTGTGTAGCAAAGTGTTCTATTTCAACCCGGACTATAGAAAAAATTTCGAATGGTGGATTGAGCTGACCAAATTGAATGGATATGAAAAATTGGTAATTTTTAACAATTCACTTCCAGCCGAGTTCGATTCTATCAAAGAAAAATATTCGGATTTTGTTGAATCCATAGAATTTAGCTGCATACCTAATTACATTGACCCCACTACTTCAAATAAAACATTTATTAAAAGTTTTAATCAATTCAAAGAAATTTACAATATCGATCCCTTATTTTATCACATGCACTTTGAGTTTGTCACCCAAAACGAATGTTACTTGAACAATATAAACAAGTACAAGTATGTGAACATTTTGGACCAGGATGAAGCAATTTTAAAAAGACAAATAAATAAAATTCAAGTTATCAATAAGACAATTTTTTCTGCTATTAAAATGGAGGATAATATTTGCCAAAATCAAGATTGGCCAGACTACTTTTCAGCTTTGAAGTCTAGGCTTGCCACAAGCAAAGATCTAAGCTATTTGGACACAAAGATTGGAGGGGAATCGTTTCACTTTTTAATGGCGCTGTACCTGAACTATAGAGTCGTTGAAAAAATTTTTAAAATTTTGAATAAAATTTTAAATGCTCCATTCATTAATGAAACTCAGATGCTAATTGATGATAGAGATGACTACAATTTTTATGGTAAAAAAGGAATTAATTTCACGGTGTTAATCCGAAATAAAGAAGAGTATGAATATGCTAAAAGTATTAATAATTTTTTTCAACTAGAAATAAAGCCATATTTGAAAAAAAATGAGAATTTATTTCAAAATTTCCCAGAAAATTTTGCTCGTTTGTTTTTTGTTTATGGTGATACAACAAGTTGGATGTGTGGAAAAAGTTTTCATTATGCCAAACTGTCACATTGGGTCTCTACTCATTATCCCGAAAAAAATGATTTTTATAACATGATCTGGGTTCCGCATGCTTATGGACATGTGTCACATTTTAGGGATAGTTTAAAAGATTTGCATAACCGAAATTTGTCAATCACTGATATTAATTTTGATTTTAATTATTTTTTTTGCTATTTCAAACCATTAATTAGAACTCTAAAATATATTTAATTTATAAATTAATACTAGAAGAAGTGGTAGGCTAATTATGACCCGTTTTAAAAATTTTAAAGCATTCAAGAATTTAACAAGTTAAAATTCTGGTTTTATTGAAAGCTTAGTTTATGATCTTGAAAGAAAAATTATTTTTGGTTATAATTTTATTAATGATAAATCTTAAATTCGAGTCTAAAAATTTGACCGAATTTTAACTCTTCTTCTTTTGTTTTAGGTTCCGAAGTGTTTTCATAAATTTTTAAAAATTCGTGTAATTTTTAATTTATTTTTTTCTTGAATAAAACTTAGAACTAATTTTTACAAAATTTTTGATGATTTTTATATGCTGTAAAATTTAGTAAATCTTAAATTTGTTAAAGGGGTGACATATAAAAAAAAATGAAATAAATTGCATACATACTATCTTTTTTGCTCTTTAAATAAAAAATTACAAAGAAATGCTATTTTAAATTTATTTTCATAATAGTTTCTAGTTGAAATATCTAATGCAGTAATTCTACGGGATTAAGGGTTAAAGTTTTTGGCAAAATAAAGTTAAGCCCCATTTAATTGTCAACCCCATTAGATAACACCCTTAAAATTCACAACAAGAGTAAGATTTAATGGTGATTAATTGAGTGATATAAACTTCTACTTTTATCTTAAAAATTATATTTCATTAGTTAAGGCTGGGAAAAAATTGGCGGGGAAATAGCTATTTTAGTAAAAGAAGGAATTGAATTTAAACAAGATTCCTCATTTTAAAATTTTCTGCAGAACTTCTTTATATCAAGATTAGCTTAAAAAATACCCAATTTTTTGTTTTCAGTCTTTAAAATCCACCAAATATTGAGCTCCCTTTAGAAATTTTACTTGATATCTTATTTTAGAATGATCATATTTTAGAGAAGCTTAACCCCTCAGTAAATAATAATAAGTAACCAACATATAAAAGATTTAAAAAGAAAAAATTATGAAGTCCTAAATATTATTTTAATACCATCTTAATACTCAAATAGGGTTGCTGACTTAAAAGTTCTGATAGATGATGATATGTTGAGTGATTATTTTACCAATTCAGGCATATATTTCAGTTGAGCATGCTTTTACAGTTATTGCTAGACTTTACTTTTAATTTGAAGAGAAAATTGGGTACTCAATCAAAATTTACCATAAGTCCAAAAGTCTTCAGGTCAGCATAATAGTCATACAGAAAAATTTGACGAGCTAAATGAACACATCTCAAAAAAAAAATCGTTTATGCTGCTGAAAAAAGTATACCCCTCCACTCTCAAAAGTTTTTCAAAACTAGCTTACCAAAAATATAACAATGAAAAGTAAAAAGACTTTTCAAAAAATCTATATAAAAATACCGAAAAACTGATCTAATTTTAAAATTCGCTTAGTTAAATAAAACCTTTTAACAAAACTTATTGATGGATAGGACTTTTCGAGTTGAGTGAGAGATGTCAGGGCTGGACTGAGCCATTCTAATCCATTGGTGATCAGACTGGACATCAAACATTGCGTAATTGCTGCCTAAAAATTTCATTTTTTTCTCCTGAACTATCAAATATTTGGACATATCTATTCAATACAGTCAATCCTCGATATAACGAGCAAGTTGGGCGAAAATTTCGTTGCTCGTCATATCGAAACTCGTTATATCGAAATTGCATTGAAAAAGATGGGCAAAAAAATTTTTTTTTTCAAAATGTTTATTGGTAAAAAAATAAATAAAAAAGGAAAAAAATACAAAATTATTGTTTTTTACAAAATTTTTAATAGATGTTTGTTTGGTAATACATTTTTCAATCACAACATCTTGTACACGTTTGTTTTGTTCGGTAATGCTTTGTAAAATAAAGCGGTTTCATCGGCATTAAAAATATCATCAATCGCATAATCTTTGATTAAATGGGGTAAAACATTTGAAATCCAATTTTGCACACTTGCTTGATCAACCAATCAAGCCTCGCCAATGGTTGCTATTTCAGCATTGCACACATTTTGTAATTCAAACATAAAAGTTAAACCACATTCAAATTTAAATAAAAAAGATATATTTCATACAGGTACATATTTGGAAATGGGGTCGTACATATTCCATTAATGCATGGATTTGATAAGAATTCATTTATGTCGTTATTACAAGTGGGTCCATTGAAGCCAGCTCTACATTGACATTGACTATTATTCCATTGTAACCAGGAGAGCATAAACAAGCGTAGCCATTGACTAACTCATTACAACTGCCATTGTTTTGGCATGGAATACTTACACAAGTGGTTATATTCTGTGCAAAAATTATTGAATTTTGAATATTGAATGCAAAAAAACAAACAATTAAGAAAAAAAAATTTTCATCTATAAAACAGTATTTACTAAGCTTAGAAAATAGTTGAAAAACAAAAATTTAAATTCTCTCTAAATAAATTTTTTGTAAATAAACTTACTTCGAAATTAAATAAAATTAAAAAAAAAAAACTAACCTAAGTGAGAATAAAAAAAAAATCGAAATTTAACTGCTTTAATGAATGAAATATGCAAAAGAAACAATGTTTATTTATTTTAATTGAAACATTAAGATAGTTTCAATTGAACTTTTTGGACCTTAAGTTATGAAATTCATTTAGGCCTTATTAATTCATTTAAAAATATACGATAATCTTTAAATCTTATGTTGCCTAGACACATTTTGATAGAGTCAGAAATGTCATCACTGATGAAAAAATGCCTTTTTAACTCCTTTTTAAACTTCCTTATATTACATAAAAGTGAAGGAAAATCTACATTAAAATGGTTAATCAAAAGTTGAATATCTGTTTCAAAAGAGTTATTTGACTTTGATAGACAGATAGTTACGTTTTGTTTAATGCACTCAAAAATACTAGATGTAAATGAGTTAAAACTTATCGTCGCAATAAATGATAGTTCTGAAAAAAGGTAAAGTTGATCAAATTTTAAAATTTTAAGAACTTTTAAGACCCCCGACATGTGACATGTATAACGAAGGTTGAAGATTTGTCTTATTAAATTGTTTTGATTAATATTTAATGTATTAATCGTTGTTTTATAAATTGTAACTATTCCCAGACCATACGTAAATTGTGATAAACAATAAGTTTTATATAAAGGCTTTAAGAGATGGAGTCATTATACTAATTTTCACAATTAAAAGTCATTTATTTATTTATTGAATTGAATTAACCTCCTTTAAGGAGAAGAAAAAAAAAAAAAGATTTTTTGTTTTTGTGTTTTTTTAAAAATGAAAAATTATTACCTAAAAATAAAATTAAAAAAAAAAAAAAAAAAAAAAAAGATAAAAAAGGAACATTAGTTGGAACATTAGTTTTGAAGTTTCAATTTTAAAGTTATTGGAAATAAGAACCAAGTCAGAGGAAAAAGATTTATTAGAGGGGGGGTCATTAAGCATATATTGATAGATAATTTTATTTAATTGTATCAATAAAAGTTAGTTTTGAAAATAGATAAAGTTCATCAAAATTGAAAACTTTCAGTACTTTTAAGACTCGTGATATGTGACAATAGGCTTTTAAACCAAACATTTGTCTAATTAAGTTGTTTTGTAGTTTATTTATTGAAACCTTTGTGGTCGAATTAAGAGTGAGAGCCTCAAGACCATATGTGAATTTAGATAAGCAATATGTTTTGTATATAAATGATTTGAATTAAGGTGAAGAGGAAGGACTATTTTTAGGCAGAAGATACGAAATTCCAAAAAAGCTGCTCTGAACTTTTTTAAAATTTATAATTGCCTGTGTGTTAAAGTCAAGATCAGAATCTATGGTGAATGCTAAGTATTCTAACTGATTTGCTTCTTTAAGTTCGGATCCATTAATGTGAAACACCGACTTAAATAAGTGAATGCCAAAGTTAACAATTTTTGTTTTATTAGGGTTAAATTTTATTCTCCATTTATTCCCATAAGTCCCACAAATATCCAAAAGCATTTGTAGATGGGAGTCAACTGGGCTTATTAAGATTATATCATCTGCGTAGACAATGATAGAAACATTAAGATTTTTATAAAGAGCTCCAAGTTCATTGTTAAGGCATTCTATTATAAGATCATCAATATATATGTTAAAAAGAAATGAAGATAAAATAGCTCCTTGTTTTACACCAGTTTCAATTTTGAAGGGTTTTGTTGTTAGATTATTTGGAAGAGATAAAACAGCTAGGGCTGAGTTATAATAAATCCTAAGCAATACCCAGTAGGAAGTATGCAGTCTCTTTATTAGCTTATAGAATAAGCCATTTATAAAGATGTTGAACAGAAATGGTAAAAGTGTCACACCTTGCTTCACACCAGTTTCAATTGGAAAAAGGTCAGAAATATTTCCATTAGGTAGACAAATTATAACTGAAGCTGAGTCATAGTATTTTTTAAGAAGTATCCAATAGGACTTGTTTAATCTAGGAATAATTGAAAGTTTAATCTAGGAAATATTGAAGGTTGAAAATTTTTTGTTTTTGAAAACTTATACATTAAAATTAAAAATTAAAAAAAATATTCTTTGTTCTTTTAATTTTGAGCTAAAAATAATTCGAGCGACAATGTAAAAGCTTTCAAGGACGCTAAATTTAAACATTTTTTGATGAAATTATGGTTTTGAAAGTGATCTGGCGTTCATATTATTGATAAACGAATGTTTTTTATGTCTAAGTATTCAGAGCAACAAAAGAAATTTCAACTTAATAATGTTTTTTTTGCATATTTCATACATTTAAGCAGCTATATTTCGCATTTTTTATAATAATTAAATTTTTATAAATTTTTATCTGTTTATTTTATTTTTAAATCAATGTTTATAAATATCAAACCAAGAATGGTAAATTAGGATTATTTGAATTAGTATTTTTTTTCAAATTCGAAATTAATTTCACAATTTTAATTCAACTTTAATACTAAGAAAAAATTAAAATTAATTACTTTACAGGCTTATAATATTTATTTTGAAAATTAAAAAAAAGGACTAAAATGAAACAAACCGTTACAATAAATTTAATTAAAAAATTTAATAAATAAATTTTTGTAATTAGTTTTTTAAGTTAGTAACAATTTTGGTTAACTAATTTTTGGCTAAACGAAAAAGCTAACTTCCAAACCAAACATAACCAACATCACTAAATTTAATATTTTATTTTTTCAATCATAATATAATTTAAAAATTAGTTGAGTATAGTTTTGTACATTAATTCCAGTCGTTTATTTAAAGAATTGAATTCAAATAAACTGACTGAAAGATTTTTTTTAATTTTATTTAATTTCGAAGTAAGTTTATTTACAAAAAATTTATTTAGAGAGAATTTAAATTTTTGTTTTTCAACTATTTTCTAAGCTTAGTAAATACTGTTTTATAGATGAAAATTTTTTTTTTCTTAATTGTTTGTTTTTTTGAATTCAATATTCAAAATTCAATAATTTTTGCACAGAACATAACCACTTGTGTAAGTATTCCATGCCAAAACAATGGCAGTTGTAATGAGTTAGTCAATGGCTACGCTTGTTTATGCTCTCCTGGTTACACTGGAATAAATTGCGAGCAAACAATCAATCTTTGCACTACTCTTCCTTGCTTCAATCAGGCTACATGCGTGTCTACACTGAACGGATTTACTTGCATTTGTCCTGATGGGTTTACTGGAAATAGGTGTGAAATAAGAATAGACTACTGTCAGAGTTCGCCTTGTCTTAACAATGGAATATGCTCATCTATTGATAATTCTTGGAGGTAAGCTAATTGAATATTTATTTTTAGTCTCTCTCTTCCAGTCTTCAGTATTTATTATAAAAAACACATATTTCTAAAATATAGACCTCTTGATTTATGATAAAAGACAGGCGCATATTTTTGGTCGAATTAACTACGGTTCGGCAGGAGTAATGGCTTAGCCAACTGATTTAGTTACTAGCTTTAGTTAGTGGAATTATTAATACAATTAGTCCAGATATAGATCGCATTTAAAAAATTAATATCAACAATTTTTCAAGATTTATAAACTTTTTTTTTAAATAACTTAATTATCCGAATTAAGTGACACCTCATTAAATTTGTCAGTGACATGTCACTAAAGAATCTTTAACATGTTACAATAGCATGTCATTAAAATAGAGTCTATATTAAAGTCACTCAATTCGGTTAATTACGTTAATTTTTATTTATTTTTTCAAATTTTATCTAAAATGTAAAAATATAATTAAATGAACAATAAATATTTAATTCCTATTTAATTTTGTGTCCTAAGGTTTTCATTCATTCATACTTTAACTTTCATATATTTTAGATAAAAGAAAATTGAAGATTTTGCCTTTTTTGCTAAAAGAAACACTAGAATAATCCAGACTTGTTTTTAAGTCACAAGTCTTAAGTCAAGTCAAGTCAATGATTTAATTTTAATTCTAGTAGTCTCTTTGATTGAATAAATTACTCATCACCCGAGAAGTTTTTTCATGAAATAATAATAATTTGATTTTCTATTAAATTTATTGTATTTATAAAGAGAGATTTTTAAAAAAATTTATTTAATTTTTTTTTGATATTTACCTTATTCAGACAGTTAAGTAAATTATTTTTCAAATAACGTCGAATTTTGAATAATTTTATTCTCAAATTTGGTTAGATGCATCTGCTTGTATCCTTATTCGGGTGTCAATTGTGGAACCAATATTGCTTGTAATTCAAATCCATGTCTTAACTCAGCTGCATGTACAGTCTCAAAAATAAGCCCGTTTTTTGAGTGCCAATGTTCGACAGGTTACTCAGGACAAAGATGTGAAATAAGAGCAAATCCATGTGCCTCAGGTCCATGTCAAAATGGAGTATGTGAAGTTTTATTGACATCGTATAGATGTACTTGCCTCAATGGTTTTACTGGAACTAATTGTGAAATATTCATTGACTTTTGTGTAAGTGCACCTTGTTTCAATGGTGGAACTTGTTTAACATCCATTCCAGGAACATATACTTGCAGATGTCCTCCTGCTTTTCAAGGAACTAATTGCCAAACTGTAATAAGTTTGTGCTCCGTTGGAACATGTCTAAATGGTGGTATTTGTACTCAAAATGGATTAAATTTGACTTGTAATTGTCCGAATGGTTACACTGGATCAAATTGTCAAACTCTGATTAATTTTTGCACTTCAAATCCTTGCGGCAGTCAAGGTATATGTAGTCAAACAATAAATGGCTTTGTTTGCACTTGTTTGCCAGGTTATACCGGAATAAATTGTCAAATCGACATAGACGAATGTTTCAGTGGGCCATGTATTAATGGAGGTACTTGTACTGATTTGGTAAATGGTTATAGATGTACATGTCCATGTGGATACACAGATTCAATGTGTCAGACCAGAGTAAATCAATGTAGCAGTGCGCCATGTCTTAATGGAGGTGTTTGTTTTCCATCAACAAATAACGTGTGCGATTATGCATGTGTTTGTCCAGCACAGTACACAGGCAAAAATTGCCAGACTGTTTTAAATCCATGCCAAATTAATCCATGTAACAACAATGGACAATGCATACCAACATCGACTTCTTCTTATGCATGTTTATGTCCGGCTGGATTTACTGGTTCAACATGTTCAAACATCATTAATTTATGTCAAACAACCAATCCGTGTTTGAATGGAGGAAGTTGTCAGACTTCAGGCAGTAGTTATAACTGTAACTGCGCTCCGGGTTGGACTGGAGCAACCTGTTCCAATCTTATCAACATATGTATATCAAATCCATGCAGTTCCAATGGCATTTGTGTAGTCAGTTCGCCAAATACTTACACATGTTTATGCAATATTGGTTACACAAGCGCAACCTGTAGTCAATTTATTGACTTATGTGCAAATAATCCATGTCAAAACAACGGCAGATGTAACATGATTGGGCCAAATGTGTTCCAGTGCCAATGTACGGGACCTTGGACAGGAACTTTCTGCACCCAGTATGTATCACCTTGTACTGAAAATTATTGCAATGGAGGAACTTGCTACGAAATAACCCCTGGTGTTCCTATCTGCTATTGTCCGCCATGTTTTACTGGAAGTTTATGTCAGAGCCCATTGGATTTGTGCACTTTAGGTAGCAATCCATGCTTTAATGATGGTGCTTGTATTTCGAATCAACCAAAATCTTGCTCATACAGATGCAGTTGCCAGATTGGTTTTACTGGTGATAGATGTGAAACTCAAATAAGTTACTGTGCTTCAAGTCCGTGTATTAGGGGAACATGTGTCAATCGACTCTTAGGATATGAGTGTCTATGTCCAGTAGAATATACAGGCACTAGATGTGAGGAAGAAACAGACTCTAATTTGATTCCATTCAGAATTTTATTTTCACTATGGCGTTACTTTTTTCCTTCTTGAACTTTGATTATTTTTAGAATTTAATTTTGAATATTTTTTTTTAGAAAAAATTCAATTTAAAAACAATTTTGAAATTTTTTATTAAAATATTAGATTTATTTTTATAAAAACCCAGATTAAATATTTAATAAAAATGAAATTAAAAATAAATATAAGCTACTCCAAGTAAAGCTTTGGAAGACGAAAAACAATAGGAATGCCTCTATGGGAACTACATCTCGCATTTAGCTAATTTAACAGCTTTAAAATGTCTGAATAAATGAGTGAGTTCTAAACACTCAGTGAACTTAATTTTAAACGGATATAAGTATTTTTAAAAAATAATTTGAATCCTCTAAAATTTTATCAACAATTTAAAGATCAGCTTTCTATGTTAAAAATTGAAATGTAATTTAGTCGCTCTTGATTCATTTCAGGGTAAAAATTTCACTAAAAGCCTTGTTTACATTATCTTTAAAAAAATTTTCTTAATTTATTCTATTAAAGTTTAAATATTTTTCCTACAAAGTAATCTTATGATTTGTGTAAATTTTTAAAAGTTAAAATTTAAAAAAAAGAACTTTTCTTTTAAAAGATTTAGAATTTAGAGGTGAAACTGTCTTAAGATTTAAAGGCAAAAATCTCTTAAATCTTCCAAATTCGACCTCAATACACTTAAAAGATGAGAAAACTATTCATTAAAATAAAAAGCAATTACCAGCCAATTACTGAATTTTATAGAATTATCATAAAAAACGAAAACTAGGATTCTTTTGAAAACAAATACGTAAAAAACGAAAAAATTAAATATTCGAATTGTAAAGTTGAAAATTCCGCATTTAGCAAAATCTGTAAAAACAAGCAAAGTAAAAACAATTAAAAAACAAAAAATAAAAAAAATAAAAATAAAATAAAAAATTATTTATTATTAATTACAACAAAAAATTAAAACCTTCAACAGCAAGAAACAAAAAATAAAAATGGACACAAAAACAGCATCTACACAACCATATTAGAACCGAAACTCAACCAAGGAACTAAACAATCAAACCTACGCTACTTAAGCTGCAGACCAACCAAGGCTTACTAACGAATCTTAAAAATCAAACAAAAAACCATAATGCTCAAGCAACAGAATGCTTAAGAACAACTGAGGTACGGTACCTCAAGGGTCTGTGCTTGGCCCTTTGCTTTTTGTTATATATATAAACGACCTACCTGACATCATTTCAAACAAAATAGAAATTTATGCCGATGACTCGAAGATTCTTGGAGTAATTAACAACTTGTGTGATAGGGCAAATATGCAGAAAGACCTAGATGCTCTGTGTGAATGGATTGATGTATGGAGAACGGGTCTCTGTGCTCAAAAATGTAAGATTATGCATTTTGGAAGGCTAAATGCTAGATTTTCGAATGAAACATCGGGAAAAGAGGATGAAGTGACATCTCATAGAAAACAATATTCATAGAATGTAAACTCATAGAAGACAAAATCATAGAATGATGTTTTCATAGAAAAAAATTCTCATAGAATTAAACTCGTAGTATTTTTTTCATAGAATATTTCTCTTTTATGATTTTCTCACTTCAAATATATATTGCAAACACTTGAAATTGTAAAAGGAATTTGAACTCACCAATTATTAATAGGCTTAGATCAAACAAAAGCTATAATGTTAGTAACTTAGCAGCATCTAAGTTAAAAATAAAATCAAAGAATACGGTACTAGAATTGCCTAGAACAAACAATAGTATCGAATCTTGGCATTCAAGAATTAGTAAAGAGGCATGCAAAAATATAACCATGAAAAAATTTATAGATCTTTTTAAAATAGAACAAAGCATCATGGAATCTGATCTTGTTTTGTTATTCAGTGGTAAACAGTTAAAAATGGTGAATACTAAAATTGAAAAGAGAGAACAAGATCTTAAACGTAGTGTTGACGCTTATACGCTATTTATAAACTATTAACTACTTTTTTATTTAATTTTTTTTTTTAATTTTGAAATTTTTACTTAATCGAATTAATTTTCATATTATTAATAATTATTAATTTTCGTATTTGAAATTTTGTAAATTATTTTTATGCTGAACGGAGAGTGCTCTTTCTTCAAACAGTAGACCCTAGGTCACATTTTAATCTAAATAAAATAAATAAATTATTTTTTACTGAAACGTTTCCACGTTCTCATGTATGATACTTTTGAAATTTCGAACCCCTACACTCAACCAAACATTCTCAATTTTAATTATTTATTTCTCTTATTACTTCTCTATTAAATTTCTTAGATTTTTTTAAACATTTAGAAAATAAACAGATTTAAAATCAAATTCTAAAAAATTTAATAATTGTTTAAAAGTGCTTAATTTAAATGCTTTATTGAATGAAGTATGTAAAAGAAGCGATACTATTTCGAAATTTATTTTTTTTTGTTCTTAAAACTTATATATGAAAAGCATCAATAAAAATTTTATAAACGAAAAAACCTATTCATTCGTTTAACAGTAGTAGCAACGCCAAAAAGCTTTTAAAACCCTTTTTTTATTAAAAAATAATTATTAAATTTTTTTAATACAAAAATTTGGAATAAACTCCTTCGAATGTAACTTATTGGGAATTGATTTTAAAAAAATTCGTACTTTTAACTTTATCTAATATTTATTATTTAAAAAAATTAAAATTAAAATCCATAAAATATTGCTTGCCACCTGGTTTGAGTTCATCGCCAAATTATTACCCTAGATGGTTGTTACCATTCATCTAATGGTAACTTATCTTCCTATGAGAATGTGTCAGGACTCGCGAGTCTAGGAGAATGTAAATAAATGCGTCGAAAAAAGTAAGTAGCGAGTATAAAAAAACTCTGTTATAAGCAGAAATGCTTCTACAAGCTAACCAAATTTAACTTGTGATATTCTACAAGGGTTTTAACTTGTCGCATAAACTACTACTACTACCTTTTTTAGAAAGATAAACCACTATTAACTTGTTAAAAAAGTCAAATTTCTAAAAAATATTTTTGAAGAGGGAGATCATACAGATTGTGTATTGAATGATTGGAACAAGTTGGAAGTTGATACAGTTGAAGCTCAATAAATGCATAGTTTAAAAGCATTAATTGACAAAAATATCAATAATCAAAAATTTATTGATAAAAAATCAAATTTTTAAAAGTTATTTTTTTTTATTTTAGAATTTGTCTCGGAAAAATTGATAAAAATCTGGTCCAATGAGCTCTGTGAAATCGAATAATCTTTAAAAAGAACACCATTTTTATTCTCCTCCATAACTCCAAAAATTTCTGACAATTTAGCGCTCTCGAACGCTACATTGAACTCAATCGAATCTTTGTGAACACATTTAACTTTGGCACTTGAAAACTTTTCCTTTATAAAATCTAAAACCAGCTCATTTTTATCTGTACCCTCTGTTTTTAGCACTATTCGATATCCATTTCCATATTTTGACTTCAAATGCTGAGGACTGCCGAGGCACCTGAATTGTCCATTTACCATAATAGCCAGCCGAGTGCACAAAGACTCGCATTCAGCCATACTATGCGAAGTAAGAATAACAATTCTTTTCTCTTTTATTAAGCTTAGAATATCTTTCCAAAGGACACGTCTAACCTGGGCATCCATGCCAGACGTGGGCTCATCCAAGCAAATGACACTCGGATTTCCCAAAATAGCGATTGCTGTGGACAATTTTCTTTTGTTGCCGCCTGAATAGTCCTGGGCTATTCGATCCGAAAGGACAGTCAAACCGAACCGACTAAGAGCGTACACACAAACATCATCAATGTACTTTTCTGGGATGCCTCTTAGCCTGGCATAGAATGTCAAATGTTCTCTGGCTGTCAATAGCGGAAATATGGCATTTTTCTGAGGACAATATCCAATATTGTCAAAAGCTTTTTGTCTCTGCTTTAAAATACTGGTTCCATTAATGAGCACATCTCCTGCACTGGGCAAAACTTCTCCAGTTATCATTTTAAAAGTAGTGCTCTTGCCAGCTCCATTTATTCCAAGTAGACCAAAGCACTCACCCGGACTAATGCCAAGCGAGAGTCCTTTCACTGCTGTATTCTCTTGATTCTTTATAAAACTCTTGTACCGTTTGCACAAATTAACCAATTTTACACTTTTTTCCTCACCATTCTTTTGTTCATTTTGTTCGATGTCTTTTTTCTCACTCAAAACATCATCATCCTCGAGTTTTTCATCTTGGTCACCATACTTGGAAGCGTTCATGTCCGGTTTGTATTTTACAAAAAAATTATACTCAATTAGAATGATGAGAGTGAAATAGCAGATGCCTTGGATGAACATGGCGCACAAATTTCGGCCAATTTTGTCAAAGTCGAATGGCGAATACTCGCCCCGATAGCCAAAGTTTCGCTTGACCTCGGCCATATTGTGCAAATGGGACATTTCTAGCATGCCCTGGCCCAGACAATAATGAGGAAAAAAAATTGTGAACACCAGCTTCAGCACTTGATTTATGGGTGTCAATTCTGGCGTTTCTTTGCTCAAACTATTCAGCACTGTGGTAGTGGTGGTGGTGCTCACACCGATGAAAATATTCAGCGAACTGCTGATCACAAACGAGGAGCCTGCTAGTTTGAACAAAAAATTTATTGGATACATCAATGGTATGCATGCCCAGCCGTACAAAAAAATCACCATCACCAAGCATGGAAAATTTTCTTGGCTAGTAAAAGTTTTTGTGTCAAAAATAAGAAATATGATGAGGCAAATAGAAGCCGGAAGGATGTAGTTAAAAAAGTCCCAGAGTAGATTTGATATCCAGTAGACATATGGCTGTATGCCGGACACATACTGAAGTTGCTTGGAACTGTTTTCACGCTCTTCAACCAAAAAGACCAGAAAACTGGCTGGTATAAATGACAGAGCGAATATTATGAATATGGCCACAAACAAATCAATCAGCACTCTTTTGTCTAGTTGGACCAAAAATTGATGCTTGGAAAATTTCATCGGATGGTTATGGGCTATGATGGCATGCTCCTCCAAATTAGCTTTGTTTGACAGCTCACTGCGCAGCAAAGCATTGTTTATCAGGTTCAGAAACGCCACATTGGCATGGTAGCCTTTTGGATTGTACCATATTTTGATGTATTTGGACGCAAATGGTGTTTGTTTGGTGATAAAGTGATGGAAATTTGTAAAATTTTTTGCATTGGTCACACTTTGAAGTGAAGTGAAAAATTTGAAAAAATTTTTGCTCAATTTTTTCCACTGGGATAAGAATTTTTTTGATTTAAAATCGGGTTCAATGAACTCAAGGCCCCCGTATCTTTTTTCGAATATGTTGTTCGAAAATTCGGTTTTGATGAGCCAGTCGGTGATGTTTCGTCCAGTCAGGTCGAAAATGGTGTCACCAGTTTTTACTTTGTAAAAAGCTCTTAGGTCAATGTCGCCACCAGAGCTCGGCGAACACTTGGGAAAGCCCGATTTGCAGTCGCAATTTTTTGATATTTTAGTCCGGCTAAAATTTGTCCTCACCAATTCGGTGAGAACAGCTTTTTTGTCCTCAATTCGGGGCAGTGTGATTTCAAAGTCGTAGTTTTGACAAGAGAGTAGGGTTTCGGTTTTCAGCTTGGACAGTTCTTTGCTCGAATGGTTCACCTTGATTCCATGGTTTTTGACGCACCGGTTGCCAGGTCCGGGACTCTTTAAAAAAGTCTTCCATATTTTGTTGATTCCAGTTGAGCTCGAATCAGGATCGAATGGATTCAAGACTGCTTTTGTGTAATTCAAGTCAATGTAAAATGGCTCGGACAAAATGGACGAGTTCCGGCTTATGAACATTACATTGTCGCCCTCGAACCACCAAGGGTGAAGCTCAAGCGATGGCTTGTCTTTGATCAGAGGTGCAAAGTTGGCCACAAACAAGGCAAGGCACACAAATACAATTGGCAGAACAGTCTCGGCCACAAAGCCTTTTACGTTTCGCCTGGTGCGGTGAAAGCGTTTTGTGAAAAGTGCAAAAATTTGCTGAAAAAATAAGCAAATTTTTGACTCGAGCCTAAAATTATTCAATTTAGAAGATTTGTCTATTTGATCATTAGTTAAACATGATGAGTCTGTGACAGACTGGTGATCAACCGCTGTCTGCTTGACCAGTTTAATGAATATTTCCTCCAAACTCGTATCAGACAAACCAATGTTATCGATGCCAAGTTCAATCATGTTATCCTCAATTTGGTTGAATATGTCCTTGTAGCTACTACCACTTGTGTGGCTAGTGTACGGAATTGAAAAAGTCATCTCGGAACAATTGTTGTCAACAAGGACAGCTTTTTCAATTCTGCTAGTGACAAATTTAAAAATTAACTCATCCTGCAGGTCCAAAGTGGCCCCAGTTTCTGTCTCATCCACATTAGTCTCCCTGATTTCATCTAAATTTATCCTGTCCCTTTTAAAATCCAGACTGAGTGTTTTCTGAGAGCTAGTGTCCGCATTTGCATCCCTCTGTGCTAAACTCTTCTTGGCCAAAGTCAAGTAGTAACCACTGGCAAATTTTTTTTTCAAAAAATATGGTGTTCCATATGACACTAACTGGCCATTGGCAACAATGGCTACGCGGTCACTCAAAATCTCCGCTTCGTCCAAATGATGTGTTGTGATGATGAGAGTACGACCGCGCTTGTATTTTAGCAACAAGTCCCACACATTACGTCTGCCGCCTAGATCTACACCGGCAGTTGGCTCATCCAAAATGACTGTCTTTGAGCCACCAATGAATGCAATGCCAATCGAAAGCATTCGTTGCATTCCACCAGACAATTTTTTGGCATTCTGATTTCGGTAAATACACAGCCCGGTCTCATCGAGTATGAGCTCTGCTTCGCTGATGGCCGTGCGCATACTCAGACCTTTGAGGCGAGCGTAGAATATCAAATGTTCGTAGACAGTCAACTTGGAGAACAAAATGTTATGCTGCGGCACAAAGCCCAGCGATTTGCGTATTTGTTCCATTGATGTGGAAATTTCGAGGCCGTAAATTTTGGCTTGACCATGTGTAGGTTTGTACAGACCGGTCAGCAAATGCATGGTAGTGCTTTTGCCGGCGCCATTGTGGCCCAGAAAACTTGTCAACTCATTCTCGTAGAAATTTATGCTCAGACCTTTTAGTGCGTGATTTTTTCCTCTTGAGTAAACTTTGTGCAAATTTTTGATCTCTATGCCGACCACTTGGTCAACTGGACTAGGATCAATCGCATCGCTAGACACATTGGTGCAAAAATTTTTAAATCTAAAGTCTTCGCTGTCACTCTCATTCGGCTTAGAGATAAAATCAAAAAATTTTTCTGTCAAACATTGTTTGCGCTTCGGTTCAGTTGGTTCTTGATGATGCTGGACCTCGCCAAACCAGTAGGATTTTTGAAGAGGAAAATACCACTTTTTCGGCACGCCATACTCACCCGGATAAAGCGCCTCTATGTACCAAGCCAGCAGCAAATAAAGAATGGAATCGAACACAAGAATAATGCACATGGTGCTCATTGTGAACTGTGAGGCGGCAAACGGAGTTGTGTTTATGTTCTGCCAGGTGATGCCTTTGGCCTGCAGCTCAAAGGTGGCCATTATTTCAGCACAATAGCTGAACGCCACCGTCGAGGACAACGAGGCCAAGAATTGCTGCCATGGAAGAATAGAATCCGAATGGTTCAGTAGCAGAGCATATGGCAGGAAAAGAACAAAATAGGCAATGCCAGCCACCACTGACGCTAGGCTCGCCTTGTTGAAAAATTTACTTATCAACACACACTGAGATATGGTGGCTATGTTAAAACAGGTAAAAAATGTTATCAAAAGACTGACGTCACTGTAAATGGTGATTTTGCCCAGTTTCATGATCCAGCAGATAATCACCGACACAAAGAACATTACCGAAAAATAGGAGATGAACCAGGACAACCAGTAGGCACAATTGGACAGACCCATTATTTGCATAAATTCTTTTAGTCTTTTTTCTTTTTCGTACACAATGTCTTTGACCAAAGTGGAAACAGTGTACACCCATGAGATAACCATGAACAGTGGCAGGCTTTTTGATATGTCGATCAAAAATTTGTCCGCAATGTAGCACGGATATGGAGTCATTTGGGTGGTGAGACCAAATTTTTGAGTTTTGTTGGTTTTAAATTCAAGGATGGCTTTTTCGATTATGTCTTGGACATAGATGAACCCGTAGAGGATGTACGGGTTGCATGAGGGACAGTCTTTTGGAGCAAAGTTGTAGTTTTTGTCTTTGGCCTCGACTGTGTCGTGTGTCTTGGAGGCGTTCATGCGAATTTTGTAATCAATTAAATTGCTTTTGGTCTCATTGAAAATGACCATTGTCCAGAACAGATCTTCTTCCATTAGCTCTTCTCCTACTTTCACTGCATCTTGCTCGCTTTCAAAGCCCACAAAGCGATTTTGCTCAAAGCAATCGATCAAGTTGTGAGCAAAATTTAAGGTTTCTTTAAAAAATTTTAAATTTTCAGTCAAATTAATCAGGTATTTGTGAGAAATGTCAACATCTAGATATTCTTTGAAAAATTTTTTTGCCTTCCAGCTAAAAATTTCAGTATTTTGATCAGTGGTCAAGTTAAATTTGACTAAAAGAGAATCGGTTAAATTTACAATTGAGTTTATCAATTGGGAAAAGTTGTCTATATTTTGAAAAGTTAAATTGGCTTTTTTGATTATTTCACTGGCAAGGATGCTATTGTTTGGCGCGAACAGAATTTTGCCAAACAACATCGGCTTTATTTGCTTGAATAAAACTTGAATGTCCTCAGGCAGCACTTTAATTGTTTTAAAAATTGTTTTGCAAAAGCAAGAGCTGGATTTTTCATAAAGGTTTAGCTGGTTTAGGTGCTTTTTTCTGATAAAAAAGCAATCAGATTTTTCTCCGTTCAAATCATTGAATTGTTCGAGCAAAAGTCTAATATCTTTAAAAGACATTTGCGAATAGAAATTCTTGTCTATTTTAAATAAATTATCCAGATCCAAATATTCGAGTATATCCTCTAGTTTGGTAGAACTATTCAATAAGTTTGTTTTTTGTAGATGGTATTTAATGCTGTTGAAAATGCTTGACTTGGAATCACCGCAAATGGATTGAGTAAAATTTAATTTTTTCAAATTTTCAAATATATCGTTTACTGAATTCATTTCATTTTTATCGGATTTTGCTTCCGATACTACATCCTTAAATTAAAAATTAAAATTAAATGGCCGACATTTTTTGCTAAAAAAAAATAAAAAATTATTGAACATTTATATTTAATTTCTACATTTTTTAAAGTAATTTTTGTGAATTAGCATGATTTGTAATACTTAATATGACCCAAAATATTAGATCACATCAACCTGTATCCATTTTTCATGTTTAACGTAAATGCTCGTTTTAACGACATGTCATTATACCTGGGTATTCAGAATTAACGACAGAGTCTTATAACATTAAAAAGATTATTTAACGACATGTCGGTAAATTCGAGCAGATACGTTTCAGCTAATTTTTATAAAACTTTTTAGCTTAATTGGTGTTTTAGGACCTACTACCTAATATATAAAATTTCTCAATGAAAAGATGATAATATGATAATGAGAATTAAAATATGATTTAGATCATAATTCTGAGAAGCTGGGTTCAAGATACAATCTACCACAAATCGAAGCATTGTTTGTATTATATCAATTTCAAAAAATTTTTTAATCAAATTTTAAAAGAAAAATCTAATTAACTCTAATTAAAATTTTTAAATATATTTTTAATACATATATTTAATTTTTTCAATTTAACTTTTTTTGAAAAAATAGACTTGCTTGACAAATTTGTTGAGAATTAATTGATAATTTATTTCTGAACTTCTGGACCTAACAGGCTTAACCTTAGCTACAAAAAAATTTATTATATGCTTTTACGATTTATTTTAAATTTTTGTTACAAAAAGTTCAATTAAAAAAATAAAATTTAGAAAAAAAATCTTTTTTTAATTTTTTTCAAGCACATCAAATGACAAAAATCAAATTTATAGAGAATTTAAGATTTTTTGTTTTTTAATTAAAATGTAAAACTTCACTTGGGAGGTTTTTTAATTTAAAATTATTAATTTTTATAAAATAAATTGATAATGTTTCTTGATTAAATAGACTTTGCTTTAAAAAATTTATGTTATGAAAATAGATTTTTGTTACATTAGATTATTATTTTGTATTTTTTTAATCTTTTACAATTAACTGATTTAATAATACAAAATAAGTATTTTTCTTATTCTTTCTTTTTCACTTTTTCTTCAAAAGACATTTTCAATTAGTTATAAATTTTAAAAATTAATTTTTTTAAAAATATTATTGATATTATTATTATTAAATTTTATAGACATTTTTGATTATTTTTGCTTATTTATAATTATCAACGTGGTTCAAATTATCAATAGATAATTTTTAATTTGCGATGAAAATATGACGTCCTAAAATTTATGTTATTAGAAAATTTTAGTGGACTTATTTTTAATTTTTAATAATTTAATAAATTAAGGATAAAAATTTTTATTTCTGTCCCAAGATATTTTTTGTGTTTTATTAGTTTTTAACACAAAGAATTTACAACTATTTGTTAATATTTATTATAAATTATTTGGAAGTATATGTCAAATTGTACTTACATTTTGAATATTCGATAAAATAGTCAATACTTTAAAAGTTTTAAAATAGAAAATGCTATCATTAAAATGTGTCGATGAATAAATCTAAACAGACGAAATTAATTTTTTTTTTTTTTAAAGAAAATCTTTACTTTTTCTTTAACTCTGGTAAAATTGATGCTACTACTAATAAAAACAAAGACTTCTTCTATCTCTCTGTCTTCTAAAGAACACAAAACTTTGCTGAATTCAGAGCTGAAATTAAGAAAAAAGTATTGATTTTGTTCACACATCTTGTTTCTAATCCATACTGAATATCCCACTTTATTTTCAGCACGATTTATGTCCATTCTCTTAGAATAAAATGCATGAATTAAAAATTGGTGAAACATTTCTAAAATTACTTCAAGATTAGATCCATAGAGAAGATTCAATAAATTCTGGGCTTTTTTAAAATGCTCATAACTTCCACTTGGAACAATTGGTTCTGAATAATTTGCTGAATAGAAACTATACAGCAAATTAAAATTTGGTATAGAGTCAAGAAAATAATCAAGAATGCTTGAATTGAACATTTGGGAAATGTTGCTTAACTTGTTTCGGAATTCCAAAACCGAAACTGTCAAAATTTGCGAAAGAGAAATATTTTGAGAAGCGTTTTCAGCATCTAGCCTTTGCTGATTCAACAATGGAACATAATCTGCCAGTTCAGCAATTGATTCGAAAACTTTTTTTCTATTCAAAAACTCTATAGTTTCTTGACTAAATTTTCTAATTTGGTAAGTTTTGGGCCTTTCTTTTGGGGAATCATAACAAGTGTTATTTGTCTCACAAATAAAGTCAGCCAAAAATGAAAATGTGCCACCAGATGGTAGAACTCGTTCGTAATAATGACCTAAAATAAAGTTTAAAATTAAGTTTTATTTGATTTAAGACTAATCACATTGAGTTTGATGCGACCGCGGAACTCGGGTTCTCACCCAAGCCGTAATTATAAAAATAAACAGAGGCCAAAAAATTTCGACAAACAGGCGTAGTTTGCGCCTGCGTCTTAGTGTGTAGTTTTTCCATAACAAAAGTTTTAGTTGATCCAGCATTAGCTCGGTATATTGTCAAAAAATTTTATTTATTTTTTTATTTATTAAATTTTTTTTTGAAATAAAGTTTATTCCTTAAGACCAATAAATCATTAGCAAACGCTCTAGGACTCTCACAAGAAAGCAATGACCGGGTCTTATATAATTGGCTTTAGCTGATGATACGCTTGATTAAACTCAATCGGTTTTTATGACTTTAAAATTGGGTTTAAGTCTTTTTGACTTGAATAATTTAGAAAATTTAATTTACAAAAAAAAATTTATTTGAAATTAAAACAATCAAAAAGCTTCAAAAATAAAATTTACCAAAATTTTAGTTTGATCAAAATAATTATGATCTTTTTGCTAAATTCAATACCATTAGTATGCAGACACGTAATACTTTTTCAAAAGTCAATGTTTAATCTTAAATTATTTTAATTAAAAAATCATCGGATTCTTTTCTAAACTAAATCATAGTAAATGTAACTTTTTTCTTAACTGTTGAGGATTTTCATATTTTCCCAAAATGGATTCAGATATAATTGAACCAAAAAAGCTACAAATACCTAACAGAGAATCACTAAGAATCAAAGATCAGTCTGAATATAATGAGGTTGAAAAAATGCAAGCTTCCATGCTCTATAATGCCATGGATGAAACGCTAATTAAAGGCAGAGCTTTTGCCAAGGTAATGTGCAAAAAAATTAACGAAGCCTCTCCTTTAAGAATAGAGCCAAGAAATGAAATGTTTAAGGAATTATTTGGAAAATATTCTCCAGGGTGCTACATTGAACCACCTTTTTACTGTGACTATGGTTCGAATATTCACTTGGGCGACTTTGTCTACATGAATCATGGCTGCGTTCTCTTGGACATTAATGAGATACGAATTGGCAAGGGAACTTTTTTGGCGCCAAATGTCCACTTGTATACTGCAGGTCATCCAGTTGATCCAATTAAGAGACGGACTCAAGAATTCGGTAAGCCTATACTAATTGGTAGAGACTGCTGGATAGGAGGAAATGTAGTCATTCTACCTGGCATTACAATAGGTGATGGAGTGACTATTGGTGCTGGAAGTGTGGTGACCAAAGATATCGAATCGTTCAGTGTTGTGGTCGGAAATCCGGCTAGGGTTATTAGAAAACTCGAAAAAGTAGATTTAAATGATGAATAATTTTTTCTTTTATTTATTTTAAAATTTAATCATTTTCTAATCACCTTTTTTTTAATTAAAATTATCAATTTTTTAAATAGAGAATTATTTGATTTTTTTTTTAATTTAAGAAATAAAATAGATTGGAATTTAAAAGTATATTTTTGTTCTGGTCTTAAGAGCAAATTTTAATTCTTATCAGGTAATTTAAACCAAAATAAAATGCTTAAATTATAATTTTTATTAGGGTTAGACTATTTAATTTAGGATAAATGTTTGTTGATTTTTTTTATTATTACTTAGAATGAAATAAATAGAATATGTTGATTTAAAAAAGAGCGCTGATAATTTTCGATGCTTTTGTCAAAAAATTTCATCAGTTCAAAGTAAAAAAGAGAGAATCTCTTGGTTTTAAGTTTTCTATACATATGTAATTAGAAAAATTTATCAGATTAATTTTTATATGCTCAATTTAAATAAAGTAAATAAGTAAGTTTTATGGGTTTAAGTAATTTAGTTTAAACTTTTCAGAGTAAGAATTTAGCAAAATTTAAACTAAAATTTTTACAAGCATTGGAAACTAAGGAACTATTTTTAATAGAATAAAATAATAATTGAATTTAATTGAATTGAAGCTTCAAATTACAAAATGAACACGAAAAATTAGTTTTTTGAATTGCTTTATAAGAGAGAAAAAAAACTGTATTTGATAACAAATTTTTTTTTAATTAAATAAAAAATTTGCTTCATTTTTTAATAAAAATTGTTCTTTAATTATGTTAGAATTAAAGTCAATCTTATTTTATTATGTTTTTTAAAGATTCGCATTATTCAATGAAAAATTTGAAACATAGTAATTATATGATTTCAAAAAACGTCTTAACTCAATTTTTTTCATAGCATTTTTTTATTCAATATTACTTTGCCAGAATTGGCGTTAATTAAAGCAAATAAATAAATTATGAAATGAAAAATCAGAATTTTTTTTTTTTTTTTAATCCGGTTTTTTCTTTGTCATAATCGACCTTGATTTGCTCAACAGTTGCCGCATTCTTGGCTCGATCATGGAGTTCATTACAAGATGGAATGGTTCTGTTTGTGAAGAAGGTATTTCTTGGAAGATAGTTTCTCACAATATTCATATCCTTAAAAATTGTGTTCGTTTGCCTGTAAAAATTGTGTTTGTGCCACGAATAGAGCCAGCTGGCCCTTCTTCCACACTTTTCTAAAAGGACAATACCAGTTGATTCTATTTATGTTCTTGTAGCATTTGAAGATTTCTATCATGTCGAAACGATCAAATTGTTCTTCAATACTTGGCAAATATAAAACTTGGAGTCTTTCTTCGTTCTTAGCTTTTATTTCTCAATTCCCGAACGCTGGTAGCTCTTCGTTGCACTTTTTCCAAATTTTTCTGTCCTGTTTCTTGTGGGGTCTCCACGCTAGGACCGCGTATTCAATGAGAGGTCTTACATTACATGGATACCGAGGTGGCTTCCTGAGTTGGTTTCACCCAAAGTAAATTTTTCGTTTTCGGTTCTGAAAGAGTACTTGCAGGTGCTGTGGAATTTATTGTTACCTAGGTACATTATCTTACGCTTCTCGAAATTAGAATTTTTAAGTCAAAAATAACTTAAAAAATTTTTCTTTTCTTTAGTGATCTTACAAAAAATATATTTCGTTGAATTACGCACTTTTATAAATAGGTGATACATTTCTTAAAGAAATATAAGTCTGTTCAAAATTATGCAGATATGAATATAGTGCTGTAAGAATTGATTATATACATAAAAAATATTTTTTTTTTCTATTTAATTAAATTAGCCTCATAAGAAAAATTTTATTGAAAAAATTCATTTGAAAAAATGCTAAAAATAAAATAAAATGAAAAGCTAAATGAATTTTTTTTGTTAATCGCAGAATTGAAATTATCGTAAGAACATTTGCTGAATTCATTAATTTTGCCAGCAATTAATGGTTGATTGAATCATCATATCAGAAATTTTAAAAAATGTGAACTTTTTCTGTCATCAAATTATTGATCTCTTAAGTATTTTGACATCTAAAATTATGCAATTTGTAATTATTTGTATTAAGGGGGCAAAAATGGAACTATAATCAGAATTTTTTTTGAAAAATTTAGTGTTCATTTTTGGAACACTCAATTTGGGAACAATTTTTCTGGATCAAAGCAAATTTTCCAGGAATGATTACTTAAGAAATCGTTTAGTTTAAAAAAAATTGTTAAAAATTTTCAAATTTTTTGATTTTTCCTTTCAAAATTTCAAAGAAGGAATATTTTGTCTGCTTTAAAAGCACCAAAATATTACTAAAATAGCGTGTAGCTTCTAATTATTCCTAGATTTTAATTAAGATAGCAAATTAATTTAAGTTTTTAGCTGGTCGTCAAATGAAACTAAGAAAACGAGTTTACCATCGTTTCATGGCTCCATTCAAAATTGACTGAAATACAACAAAAAAACAAATAAATAGCAATCGATCAAATTCATCAATTATTTACATCAAAATTAATAAAAACCATCGATACTAGTTCCTTTCAATCTAAATAAAATTTTTTAATTTAATTTCTGAGCACCCGCACAAAATGTTTAAACACATGTTTATCTATTGGTTTCGGTACTTTTTGGTAATTGTTCAAAAAATAAACAATTTACCATTCACTTAATGAATATTAATTTCAAGATTAATTTGATTTATCTTTGGAGGATTTTTTTCAAATTTGGTTCGATTAATATTTACAGTTGTTTAAGCAAAAATGTACACCTTTGGACTGAGAAATTTGAGTACGACTGTGTTCATTGTTGGCTCAAAGGCTTTAGATATTCAAGAATTTGACAAAAAAAAATGTATTCATTAGAAAGTGGTGGTGTTAGGCTTTTACATCTGCAAATTTCATTATACTCAAGTCAGATTTAGATAATTTTATTTAGCTCAAAGATTGTAACTTGATAGTCTAAGCTAGTCTAAAAGTAAAACTATACCAAACACTCAAATGAGCTGTTTTTTTTCATTAAATGTCCCCTTTAATCTGTACAATTTTTTTTATTTTTAATTGAATTTTGCTAATTTTAAATTTAGATTTTTGTGTCCACACTCCGAAAGTGTTCAGATTTTTGTTTAAAAAATTCAAATAAATTTTTAAAATCTAATCTTCTTTCTTAAAAAAAATATAAAAAATAGATTAACTTTCTAAATTAAGTAATCAATTACGAATTATATTTATTTATTTTTTCGTTTTTATTTAGGTTAATATGAGCTCTGATAAAAATAAAGCTGAATAATTTTATGAACTGCAGAAGCGTCAATTAAGACTTGGATTTTAACTTCATTTTTTTTCTTTTTTAATTTAAAAGTTAAATTCTGTATAATTACAATGACTATGATTATGTTTAAATAAAATCATTTTTAATGACTATTTTAATTAAGTATAAATCTGATTAAAAAAATGAGATAAGCGACTTGATTAAAGATTTTTTTAACACAGTTGAACTAACTGATTTTAGTAAATTTAAGATAAAATAATGAAAATTTTTATCTCTCTCGAACGAATAATCTTAAGTCATTTTTAGAGTTTCTTCAAACTGGAGAACAAAAAGTGTTTAAATAGAAGGCAGCATTAATCAAATCACGAAAAGATTAAATCTGATTCTTTATAAATAATTTTAAAAAAAGTAATTTCATTTGAAAGGTAAAATTTTGGGAAAAATCATTTGACACAAATCATTTTATCTTTAAACATTAAAAAAATATTCTTAAAAATCAATTATTTCATTTGATTTTGAATTTTATGCGAACAAGTTGAAATTTTATTTTAATTTTTATAACATTTTTAAAAATTTAGAAAATGATGTTTTTTGTATTATTCAAGAATCCCCTCCCAGTTTCGATACTCGAACTATTAATTAAATGCGCTCAAACAAATAATAAGTTAAATAAACAAATGGCAATCAAAAGCTTTCCATTTAAACTTCAAAATTTAGCGCTTCTTTTAGGAATATTCTTTAAGCTGTCAATTATTTTTGCATAACAATTTAAACATTTTTTATTTATTTGTTTAAGTTAAAATTTTGCTCGTTGAAAATTTGAATAAAATAAGTTTCTATAACTAAAAGTAGAAAGTCATAAAATTTATTTAAGTATTCAGTTTGAATACAAAAAAATTACAAATCCTTTTCAATTGAGTTAATTCTTTAATTTTTTTTTCAATTTTAATTATTGAAATTATCTGTTTATTTGAAAACGACCGATTTTTAGTAATCAGTTTGCAAACAAGTAAGCTGTTACGTTCAAGCAAGGCATATCAAATTAAAATAAAATTACTTAAATTAAATTTAAGAATTATGTAATAAGAATTTTTAATATTTAAAAAAAATTACCGTTTCTCACATGTCAAAACATTTTTAACTTACACAGAAGATAATTTTAAAGTTTAAAGTGGCATTAAATTTTTATATTTTTTCCAAATTTTAATAATTTTTTTCCAAAATTTAATAAAGATTGTTTTAAAATGGGAGAAATGGTGTTTGTTGCATGTACCAAAGTTGTGTTTCTGTTTATGAGGCTACAATATTAATATTAAATAGCCTGTATAGTGTGCATGTCATACAAGCAAAGGATCAAAGGTTCAAAACACGTTGGAGGAAGAATATTAAGAATATCTCTGCTGTAAGGCACGAATGTTGTCCATTGTGGTGTAGATGATCAACTAGATGCAGTCATCTCTGTGTCAGATCGTAGCCTTGGCTCAAAAAGGTTTTGGAAAAGGAGATGAGCGCTTCTTCTATTATCAGCTAAGGTAGAAAAGGGACAAGTTATTTTATTATTTTAATTTCTAGTTATTTTATTATTATAAAGTCTTTCTCGATAATGGTGGAGTTTGGAGCATTTCTAGCTGAAAAAACAAACAAGAGAAATTTTTAACTAAAAATAAAGCTTTAAGTAATGTTATCATTAGTAAATTAAAATAATTACAACAATTATAATGATAATGAAAAAAATTAGATCTTTCCTCAGACCTTTAAATTTTTTCTAACTCTATCGGTTCTGATTTTGACTCAAAACACCAAATTTTATTTTAATATTTAAAGTGTAATTTTGTATTTTAATTTAAAGTAATAAATTGAAAAATGAATTGCATAAATTACTATTCTATATTTGTTTTAATTCAATACACTCCACAAAGATGATAATTAAAGAAGAAAGTTATAGTTGAAGAATTAATAATTAAAATCATGTCATCTTTTTGTATGATCTGCTAAATGTCTGTCAAATTTTTGGTATTTTGAACTATGTTAATCAAATAGAATCTTTTTTGAAATTTATCTATCGCTCTAGTATTGAAATCTTAATAATATTATGATATAAATTTTATTTATTTTTCTTTCTTATTTTAGCCGTTCAGACGAGCCCTGAAAACGCTCATATTTTTTCATTAACAGTAATAATTTTTTAAAATTTTATTTTTTTAAGAAGAAAAAAAATCAAAATTTTTCTTTTTATCATGAAATATTTGTTCCAGAAATTCACAATTTTAGTTTGACTGACTGAAAATGCTGACATTCAGAAGAACTTGTACTGGCTCCTAATCTCATTTAAAAAATTCCATTAAATCCTAAATTCTAAGGACTCGATGTTTATTTGTACACAATTAAAAAAAGCTAATAATTCGAGAGCTATTTAAAAATTTTATTTAAAAAAAAATTAATAAAAACAAATTTATTAAACAAACAAAATGGAAAGTGGTCACATACTAGCTCCAAATTGTTAATTAATAAGTCAGCTAAACCATCAACTAAAAGTCACATTCAAGGAGCGGTTGAGTTTGTTGCGTTTCCGTATTTACTTAGCCGAAAACTTGATCAAACTCGTAACAATAAAAATTGGCGATTAATTTAAGCTAAACAAATAGTGTTCGAAAATCAAATCTTAATTTTTATTAGTTTATTTACTTAGACTTTTGGCCAAACAAACAAAACACATCGACACCTTTGAATCAAAATCAATGAAAACTTGATGCGCATTTATTTTCTTTGCTCATACTTGACTAGCGCAAACAATGTTGACATGAGTTCTTTTAAAAGTAAGATAATCTGTTTTTAAATACGCTTAAAGGCATAATACCTCTGTAGTTCATTGAGTTTTTAGTAGACAAAAAAACCCCACTTAGCATTAGAATAACATTAGTTGAATTGCGCAACCAATTATGGATTTGCGGCAGTGTTTGATGGTGTGCTTACTTAGTGGATAACTTTGCCATTTCAGTCTTTAAGACTCGAGATTTCTAGATAACGACAAACTCAACAAAATTAACATTTAAGCCAATTTGCATATTCTTTTCTTTGGTTATGTCAACCAGGTCACTTAAATATTGCCTCTTAGGACTCACTTCTTTGCTCGATCAAATCAGCTCCTATTTACTCTTTTGTCAAATAAATTTTAAGTGGATTTAACTTTTAAATTGGAATTTGTTTTAAATTTTTTTTGATCTGAAAAAATTTCCGCAATTGTTTACGTGTTTAGTGAAGCAGTACTTAATTGAGTGATTTTGCCTGAATGTTGAGTGTCTCTCAGATGTTGAGTGACTATTTTTTATTTGACAAAAACCTCTGACCTGTACTAGTTGGTAGATTTTAATTGTTGGGAACTGATGGTTTTGCCGGAAGATTGGAATTAACGCATGAAAATGAGAGGCTTTAATTTGAATTATTCAGTTTTTTCTCTTTGTCAAATTGAGGTATAATCAACCGGAGCTGGAACTACTAGCCGTAATTACGAAATATTGTTTTTGTAATTTTAATTATTTTGAAAAGCTAATTTTAATTAGGGTTGAATCATTTATTTAACAGAATACCTCGTAGGCATTTTTTGTCAAAAAAATATTCTTAATTTGTATTTCAAAGAATTAGTGATTAGGAAATAATTTTACCTTTGGGTCATTTTTTTTGATTCAGTTCCCAATATTAAGTAACCAAAAATGTTCGATTTCTTATTCTTTTTTTGATTTATGAAGGGATTAAATAGTTAACAATTTATTTTTTTTTGGAAAATTAAATCATATATTTTGATTTCAAATATTAAGATTAATTTTTTTTAAAACAATTTATGATAGTTTGAATTTTACATTAATTGTTCAAGATCAGCGTTGAGTAAGGAATAAAACATAAAAAATAAAAAAAAATTGACAGATTTTAGGTTTGATTTAAAGTTAATAGGTAATCTGAATGGGTAATTTCTCATAGTTTTTGAACAACATTTAAATGAAGATTTTATGACATTTTCTTCTAGAAATTTAAAAAAAATTAGAGTCATCGATTTAAAAAAATTAGATGATCATAATTATATAATATTTTTTATTTTCACTGAAAAATTTTGTGACCGACTGATCAAATTTATATATCAGTAAGGAAAAAATTATATTTTTGGAAAATTGGAAAAAATTAATTTTTTTCATCAAAATTATCTAATTCATTCTAACTATTTTAATCACAATTTTTCTAATATTTTGCTAAAAGGATGTGCAAAGTTGCACTAGAGCCTTTCTCGGGTGTAGTCGGCAGGGTATGTTTTAAAAGAAATAATAAATAATATTCGAATAATTTTAGATTAGTGATATTTCAAAATAATTTTATTAAAATAATACAATTTAAATTCATTCTTAAAAAAATTAACTTTATAATTAGAGGTTTCGTTACATTAAAAAATTAAACTAAATTTTAGGATCAAAATATTACAATGTTGTTTTTTGGTCACAAAATTTACGATCAAAAAAACAACTCAAGCTGATTTTAAATAACCAGTAGATTAAAAAAATTGAATAGCTTCGAAACTTTATCACATGACCTATTTGAATATTTAAATCTTCCAGAATTTTTATTTTGTCAAAACCTTTTCAAATGAGACTAATAATTAAAGAGAAGAGACCAGTTTATTTATTTTTTATTTTTAGTGAAACAAAATTTTGATTTATTTGATAAAAAATTAATTTTTTTAACAGTGTTAGATTTTATTTAATCAAAATTGATATTTTTGAATTTGAGAGAAAATTTGTTTAAATAAACGCCAACAAAAGACGGCTAGTATTCTCGCCAAGAAAAAAATCAATTTAGATTTATAAATGGAGATAATTAAAAATATTAAGGAATCAATTGGCAAACGGAAATCGAATTGGATGAGAAAATTTGAAATATTAATCACTACTCTTTCAAAAATACACAAACAAGAGAGTATTAATTATATTTATTTGTATTCACTCGTTTCATATATCCTTATTACACACAAAATCTAATCTGATTATAGAATTTCGATTCTATTTTATGGGCAAAATTATACCTTATGGCCACTTTATCTAATCTTCTAGTCACTCTAGTATTCCCACGATTCCATAACTGATCATTTTTATTTTTTAAATCAATAAAATTTTAATCTTAAAATTATTCACCGATTAAAAGACATGAATCCGTAGATTAAAAATTTATTTTAGTTTAATTATTCATAGCAGCTAGTCAACACAAAATTCGAATTTTACTGAACGAGAAAACAGAAGTAAATTAAAAAGAAGCCCGAAAAAATTTTGAGCATCATTTTTTCTAGGCTTTTATTTTTATTAGTTTAAATTTAATTGAAAATTTTCAAGTAATTTTAATGGAAAATAATTTAAACACATTTATAAGTAATCGCTTTAATTAAACTCTTAATGATGAAATGAATACTTTGCTCAGAAAAGGACATTTTCGCTGGTCGAGTCACACAGATCCAAAATTTGACCATCTGCTGTCTGGACTTGACGGCATAGTCAGCTTTAAAGACTAAATCACGTACGCGCCGATGTATCAGAGACAGACTAAATAGTAAACTTTTTTTTACAACTCAGGTAAAACACTATCTTGATTTAGAAAAAAAGTGAGTGGGATTTTAAATAAATTTTTTAATTTAAAACAACTCTTTAATTCAATAACTTAACAAAGATCAATTTTCGTTATTTTTAAAAAATTATTTTTTTACTATTATTAAATCAAGGCATCACAATTATGCACTTGATCCTAAACTCATATATGGTCAGGTTTGAATTTAATACCATGAATGAATAATCTATTGAACGTGATCGGAGAGAGAGATCAGTTTTAAATGAATTATGCAATGGTCTTTGGTCAAATGGCCAATTTTTGTTTATGCTCAGCAAAGTATGTTAACTAATACATTTTTAATCTTTTATTATTTCGGCTATCAAGTGTTTTTTTGACATAAATTGTTTAGCTTTAAAAGAATGGACTGAGTAGGATCTAAGTATAAGTCAAGTAATGATTAGACAATTATTAGATTTGATTTTGTAAGAAATTTAATAATAATTTTTGGGGTTTGAGCAAACGATGAACAAAATTGAGCCAACTATTTAATCCAGGATTTAAGATATTTTCAAAAGTAAAGAATTTCAATTAAGTAGTTGAAGAAACGAGAGTACGATTAAGTCTAATGATGTTTTTTGTTCATTTATCTTTGTAAAATTTTTTGAGTCAAATAAAGATTTAATTTGTGGTAGAGAACAATAATCTTCTTTTTTAAAAAAAAAGCTTCGCGTCCATCGACCACATAAGGGTTAAAAATTAAAACAAAAAAATTTAATAATTTTTAAGTGTGATTTTTTCAATGCGAAAGTTATTTTGTATATTAAATTACTTTTAAAAATTTTCACTATTCAACTCATGTATTTTATTCAAAATCTTGAAATTTGTAGTGGTTTGTTAATTAAAGCACCGTCTAGTCTGTGATTAATGGTCTTTATTTTTTTTGTTGGCTCTTAAGAAGGAAATATTTGCCAAGTTCATTTCAAATTCAATTAATTTTTTCTATTCAGGAACTGTGTTAGTTTTAAATCGATCAGCCAGATCTAGACGAATTTTGACTTCAAAAAAACTAATTTCCATTTGAATTAATTACATTTTAAAAACATTTTGATTTTAGCTCAAAAAATCCTAAGAATCTGTGAGATTTTTTTCCTCTCACTGGGTACAATTTCATCATTTTGTTTCCATTTGAAATTTTGACCAAGGCTGATGACTGAGCATGGCGGAATTACAGTTTAAAACCAAAAAGTTTATTAAATAAATTTTTATTTAAAAAAATGTCAAACTAAAATGTAGCAAAAAGAGAAAAATTAATAACTATTTGTTAGTTGAATTAAAGAATTAAAGTGCAAACATCACCTTTTACTATGAGTCAGTCAAGCATTGAATGTCAAACGAGGGGCGCATTTTGTTAGGGCATAGGTTTCGATAGAGGCCTCAATTTGGCTTTATCAGCTTGATATTAAATTCTAATTCAAATTTGTATGTAGATGAGAATTTGTAAGAGATAAAGCAATCATTTTAGGAGGCGAAATTTATTTTGATGTTTGCTTTTGACTCGAAACAACAAGGACACGAAGCGATCTTAGATTAAAAGTCACAAAGCCAATGATTAAAAAAATTGCTAGCTCTCAATGGACTTATCTGTTACAAAGGTAATAAATCTACTTTGAATGGTAACATTTAATTGTAAATCAAAATCTAGGCAAACACTTCTAATGATCCATCACAAACACATGTAAAATCAACTTTATCATCCATGGCTCGATTGAAATTGTTTGGGAACACTTTTAAGAAAATTGATACAAATCGAACGCTTTGTATCAATTTTGCTTGTTTATTAGCCTAGCGGTAAAAAATTGACTTTTTATTAAAAAAAAATTTTCTTACAAATTTTATTGTTTATCACGATTAATAACATTTTTTGTGCACAAAAATCAAACAAAAAGCTCTATTTGTTTGATTAGTTTTGTGTTCATTAATTTTCTAGAATCGATTTTTGTCAAAAATCAATCGATTTTAGAAATTTAATAAAAAAATCCTCAAACCAGTCAATAGGTGATCACGTATCGGAATTTCAAGGAAAGCCTGTTCGCCTTGAGAAAAAAATTTCCGGACACTTAGGTCATTTTGGCGTCAATGTTTGAGCAGAGCTTGTCTAAATGCAAGGCCGATTGTTCATCAATGATAGCCCGGAATCTTTTCTCTGACCCTATTAGAAAATGTTTCTAAATTCAACAATCTTTTTAAGCTAATTAAAGCATTTCTTGGAGCTTGTTTTGAATCAAAATAGCAAAATTTGTTTGATAAATGGCACGAAAAGCTTGTGGTTTGCTTTTCTAAATTTCACAAACAACTCAGGGGTATAATTAGAAGAATGTATTAGTGGGACGAGGAGCTTGAACATTTTGAGCCAAATATCACCCGCTTCTAGTCCAAGATTATATTGAAATAATTGATTCTTTTCTTGTGAATTTTAGCTCTAGAACTAATGAGATTAGTGAGGCGGTCGATTTGGAATTATTCATGAGTGCGTGCAAATTCTAGAGCCGAGTTCATTTAGAAGCGTAGCAAATCGCTCAACAAGACCTAGGAGTCCTGGTTGATTCTTTTGAGACTTATCAAAAAATCATTGAAATATTTAAAAAATTTTTATTAAATTCAGAAAGCTTTTTAGTGTGAGAATTAATTAGAATTGAAGCTTGTAATTTGGAAAGAGACAACGACTCGGCTAGAAAAAAAGAGCTCAATTTAGTGTTTAGTTTAAAGCAAAGATCAATATTCATTTTTGTTTAACTCGTTGCCCAAGGCCATCCAATTTTCTTGCCTTTTTTGTCACCTATCAAAAAAAATAATCAATCTTTTTTTTTTAGTCCAAAACACTTTTTCCGTTTTGGTCAACAAAATAAGATTTTAATAAATTTTTTATAATTTTCACCATTTTACCAAGCTTTTGACAGAAAATTGCGTTTAATTTTTTATAGCAAAATATAAAAAAAAATTAATTTTAAGATTAAAAAATAGTATTTTTTTCTCATAGCTTTAGTCATATAATTAAGAACGATTTTTAAGAAGGTCTAAAAAATTTTGCGAAGAGGGCCATAGAGTTGTTTCCTTGAATCAAGCATTTCCTCATTCTAATCCAAGTATTCGATAACGAGTAAGGATTAGTGACCATATGGAGGGTCCATTCAACTTGAACGATTATGGCTAGTTGAGTATTCAAAATAAACAAGTTCTTTAAAATAAGCTAGAAATTTTTATAGCAAGTTTTGAATAAAAAAATAATTTTATTTACTTTTATTAGACTCAAAAAAAAATTCAAAGGGGACAAAGCTTAATTTCAAATAGTTGATTGTTTTTATTTGAATTGGGTAATTAGGCAAATACTAACTTGATTAGTTACGTTAAATCGAGTTTTTGTTTGTCGAGTTTAAATAGATAGCCCAACAAAAAAATAAAATAAATTTAAATTGAATGGTTTCAGACTTAATATAAAAGAGTTGTTCTAGAACTTGATTACGACTAGACTGGCACCAAACGAATAGCGCGGACAAATTTCCGCTCAAATGAGCGCATTTTTTCCACGCTCATCTGATTCCAATTAGTTTGATCATGTCAAGAATTCAAATTAGTCTTACATAAGATGATAAATTGGACTAGCCGTGGGCCAAGCTCTTCGAATAGTCTAATCTGATAATTAGAAAAATTTGACTTTAGTTAGGCCCAGTGGTCTCGTTTCGATTTCTAATTACGAGCACCGAATCGAATTGATCGAACACTGGGCAAAATATGAAAACAAAAGAAAAATAGATAGCTCTAAGTCGCCCAAGGGACTTATTTGTATGTTTGAAGACTTTATTAATAGGATTTTTGCGAGGTGATTTCTTTTCGCTTTTGTTTTCTCTGCTCAGAAAATTCTCTTTGGTGTTGTTTTTGGATTTTGTTGAAATTTAGCGATCAATAGGTTCGATTGAAGAAAAATCAAGACATGGAATCGTTTATTGTTGAAATATAATCTGTCAAGATTAGAAAAACTGTCTAGAAAATTTTTTATACTTTTTTTAGAGCAACTTTTCGTTAAGAATTATTTGGGCAAGGAAAAGTCCGAACTTTTCTATAAAATCTCTACACAGCTATCTTTTTTAATCGATTGAAATTCAATAAAGTTATTTTTCATTTAATTAAAAATAAAATTTAAATTTAAATTTTATTTTTTAAAAAAGTTAATATTAAATAAAGGATTTTTTGTCTAATTGATCATTTAAGGTAATATTCCAGTCACTCATATTCAACAACTGAAATATTGTTGTAGCTTATGTTTCGTCTTTGAGGAGTTTTACAAGTCTAGTTTTAGCTATCCGGAATTTTTTCTATAACAAAGTTAATTTTTATTTTTGAATTCTTAAATTAATCAAAATAAAATTTTGTTAAAAATAATATTCAAGTAGAAAGGGTGTATTTTTTAAAATTATTTTTTTTGGTCACAAAATATCAAGCTAGCAAAAAAGTCAAATTTTTAGTTAAATTGAAATCTTATTTTTTTTCTAATTTGTCAATCTTGTGAAAGCTGTGTAAAATAATAAAGTAAAAGAAAGAATTTTTATTCTGAATTTCAAAAATTATTTTTAAGAGTTGTAATTTAAATTTATAAACTATTAAAAAAAATTAAAAAATTAAATAAAATAATTTTAAATTTTAAATTTTGATATTTTGAGTTAAAAATTAGCTTTTATAGTGCTAAAAGCTTTGTTGTATCAATTATTTTAAGTCCCAAACATATTGAAATTTGTAGAAATTCTTTTTATGAAATAAATTTAGAATTTCACAGATAATGTTTTAAAATTTAACAAAATTTTGTGAATTTTCTTGTATTTTCAAAAATTTATTTTTTACTACTAGATAAAATTGAATGAAAAATTTTAGAGGATCTTTTATTTTTGGTTTTTTGAAATTAGGCTCAAACATGATGAAATAAAATTTCTGCTAAATTTTTAGTGTTTTTCAGAATATTAGAAACAATGAATAATATTTTTTGCACCTTGTTGCAATGGCAGAATTAATTTTTAAACTTTAGAAAATTACTTAAAACAGTTGTTTAATTTTTAAAGACTGCTTTAAATTTTATCTTTTAATTCTATTTTTTTTTTTAAATTTTAAATTTTTTAAAACTATTCTATTTTCTATTTTCTTTATTTATTGTTTTATAGTTTAAGGAAGTTACAGCTCCAACAATTACAGTTTAGAAATATTTTTTGTTAAAAAAGCACATCAATTTTTTTTATCTTAATTAAAAGATAATTTTATTCTTCATAAATAAAAAGATAAAAGCTTTTTAGTGCTTTAGAAAAATCACTTTTGATTTTTTCCTCTAAAAACTCAAATTCTAAAAGCGATTATTTCAAAGATTATAAATCCAATTTAGACATCAATCAAAAATAGTTAATTTAATAGTAATTTATTTTTTGCAACCAAGCATTAATATTGTTATCAAATAGATTCGACTTTTTGAAATTATAGCTTTCCTAAGCTAGATTCTAGAGCTGAAAAGAGATAGGGCCAGTGTGGTAGCAATTGCTGTGATTGCATCTAGAGTTGGATAAGATCTGTAAAAAGAGCCATAAAATTAAGCAATTTTCTTAGCGTTAATCTATCAATGTATTTTTGACACATTGTAAAACGACGTGTGATCTTGAACATAATTTTCGTATCGATTTACGTTCAAGATTCGCACGCCCGACAAAGACCTATAATTAAGAAGCTCGCTGATGCATGTCAATAGATTTCCCGTTTGTTGTTTATAACAGTTGCACACTTTACACTCACAATTCAGGGTCCAAGCCGATACAAAATATATTGGAATTTTTAACTTTTAATGTTTGCTACCTTAATATTTTTTATTTTTTCCCTAAAACTTCAAACATTTCTTTTTAATTTTTTTTCCTTTTTTTTAAATTTAATTTTATTCAACTTTATTAGCCCACTTCATTGTGTAATTGGCACATTACTTTTTATTTTTATTTTCCTGAAAAGTTCAATGCTTAAACAACTAGCTAAATTAGCTCGTTTAGATTAAAAAAAATTTAAATTTAAATTTTACTAAAAATAAATAGAAAAATTGTCATTACTTATTTCAATTTATCTTATTTATTTATTTGTTTATCTATTCCAAGCTAATGCTCCATCAGAAAATACAAAAAATAATTAAAACAAATTTAAATAAGAGAAAAAAAAAGATAAATAATCTATTTTTCTGTTTTCTTTTAAATTTATTTTATTTAATTTTTTATTTTTCTTAATCTGATACAGATAAGCAAATAAGTACAACACTCACAATTCAGCAGGGTCCAAGCGGATACAAAAGAGATTGGAATTTTGTCAAAAAAACAATTTAGATAGATAGTCGTGCTATCATTTCATGACTTGCAAACAAACCTCGAATAGTTTAAACACATCAAATTGATTACAAATTGTTTATCTCATTAAAATTTTTGTTTTATTTGTGACAACATTGTGCGTAGCAAGTTAGTGTGTCACATAGCAAAACATTTTTTTAAAGGCTTTCAATACAAAGCTGATTAATTTGGTTACGAAATTAGCTTTTGGAGATAATTGAATTTTTTTTCTCTAGAACACAAACAAAAACAATGTGAAACCCGTAATAAATAGACTAAATCATTACAAGTTTTTTTTCTAATGTTTTTTCTAAGGTTTAGGACCTAATTTTCTTGTCAATACACTTTACACTAATACTTAACATTTCTACGTCCACCAAGCGCTAATCCGATTCTACACACAAAGTTATAGTTGAAATTAATTTAGAATTTTTGTTTGGCAAAAAATTTTAATTAATAAAAAAATATTGAATGTAAACACAAATAGATAATCTCGCGATGTCCACTGTGTACACCGAATACTTTGCTCTATTGTTTGACAAAGTATTCAAGTTACTTGGACTATTTACAAGCCGAGATAATCCAAGATTTATATCTGTGTTAGATTTTTTGAAAAAAAATAGTCTTTACTTTAAAGCCACTCTAAGACAATATGTTACTAAACATGCTCTTATTAGGTCTTTATTCTTTTTAGACTCAAATCTATTTATTTTATAGACATTGTTTGGTTTAGTGTAAGATGTTTTTTTTCATTAATTTAATTAAATTTAAATCATTGAATAATTGTTTTATTTTGTTAGTTAAATTTTTTTTTCAAAAACTCGTGTCACCTTGCACAAAAAGAGAACAAAATTAAAAAAATTAAAATTAAATTTTTTCCAAGTAAAAATGTTTAAAAAAATTTCTCTTAAAAAAAAGAATCAAATAAGAATTTTGAATGAAAAAGTTTTCTCTTTGAGCATGTGTTGTGACCTTTTTTTAAATTTTCAATTCCTCTTTTAATTTCTTTGCATAGTTTTTTTAAATATTAGAATTTTTAAAATTAACTAATAATTTTCAAAAAAAGCGTGAATTTCAGAACAAAATAGCTAAACAAAAATTAAATTATTTAAATAATTTTTTTGGTTTAGATATAAAACTCGTTCTGTAAAATGCAGAGCTGATGCAAAGTTTGTATCGAGCTTAATTTTAATCTACAAATTTACCAGGAGGTCTGATGAAGTGTCTTTGGGAAACTCTTAAAAATTATTTTTAGTTAAAGTTAAATCATTTTCTATTAGATCATCATTAACTCACCAAGCACTGAGAAAATTTACTTATTTTGAAATAGAATGAGACATGGTACGTCAAGTTATAATATGTTGTGGGGGATTAAAATATTGTTGTTATTTTAAAAATAAATTGTAATTGTGCTTTATTCACTAATTCTATTAAATGATGATTCTTTTTTATTTTGAATCTAAAAAATAAATATGAGGCATTATGTAATTTAATGATTTTAAATATATGTATCATATGGTGAGGTAAAGCAAGATTAGAATTACAGAAAGGAGTGGATAAATCTTGTTTCAGAGCCATGTTCGAGACTGTTTTATTTTTATTTGATAATTAATTTTTATAAATAATTAAAAATTCAAATCTAAATCATTCATTCGGTCTAAAAAAAATTTATTATTCTCATATAGATATTTAGCATCCTTAATGATTTTTTGCATAAATGTTTGAGGGAATATCAAATTGAAGCTTTAGAGTAAATCGAACAGCTGAGTTTTGAAAAGCCTGTAATCTTTTGAAGTGTCTGAAAATGAAAACAAGGAAAGGAATAGTCTCAAATGAGCCTGATGGAAGTAATCAGATTATCCAGTTTTTTAATATTAAGACGCATTTTTTATTTTATATGAAATTTTCCTAAATAATTAGTTTAAAAATTAAGCTTAAACAATCACTGAGAAACTCCACTTTTGTCTAGTTCTCAATCTAATCAAATCATTTCTTGTGGTAAATTTTTCCAAAAATTGAAAATTCGATTTAAATCTCTAAGTTGGTGGACCTTTAACATAACATACATTGTTAAATTATTTGCTTTATCATTTTGCTGATGTTGGAGTTTATTCTATTTCATTTAAATAAAAAAATTATCTATTTATAGAAAAAAAATAGTAACTTTCATGTCCCATTTCAAATTTTTTTCCAAATTAATTTTCCTTTATTTTTTTTTGAATAAATTTTTTCAATCTGAAAAAGCTAATGTTTGATAGAGATTTACGAAAAATTAAATAAAAATAATTAAGATAGGATTTAAAGAGGACTAAAAATAAATGCATTCATATTAGACTATTCAATTATTAGATTATTCTGACTGATTTTTTTTTATTTATTACTAGATCTTTATTTAGCTGTGGCTTCTTCGGGATAAAAAAATATTAATTGCTAAATAATTTGGAGCTGTTCAACTTTGTGACTAATGGTCATATTATTTACCAGACTTGTTTTTCAAGCCAAATTTTGTGGTCAAAAATGAATTTCTTAATATCTTGATCTGCAATTTAATTATTTTTTTATCCTAAAATTTGGTCATTCTTGGGTAACTTAAAGTTTATGATAAATTTTTGATGCTCAAAATTATCAAACCAAGTTTTAATTATGAAATAAATTGTTATTTCTAATAGAGTTAATACATTTTTGAATTTAAAATTCTTTGTTAAAACTAAAGGTTAACTCTGATACATTTTGATTTTGACCATATAAATGATACTTTTTTAAGTAAGTTCATATTACAGACTTTTGCCTTGTCTACCTTTATATTTAACAAAGAATTTTAAATCCAAAAATGTATTAACTCTATTAGAAATAACAATTTATTTCATAATTAAAACTTGGTTTGATAATTTTGATTTTACCAAATTGATCAGTTTGAACGATAAAATAAAAACTTCAAAAAATTGATTATTTGGAATAAAAGATTAAGTTTTAAAAAATAAAAAGACAAGATATTTGGATTAAGAGGTTATTTTGTATTAAATTTAAATGAAATTTCAAAGTGTTTTAAAGGTAAAATTTTTGTTTGATTATTTGATAGCAACAAAAAATAAAAACAAAAATTTAATCTTATTGAATCAATTCAAGAATAGATCAAAATTAATAGCTTTTTTTTTTAAATCTCTTAAATCTAAAAATTTTAAAAATATTTAACTCAAATCTGGTTAAAAGTTTCAAGTTTATTAGGATAAAAAATGGGATCAGTTGGTCACAAAATTTTTATTAATGGAATAAAAAAAGCAGCAAAAATGAATGCCTAAAAAATTAAATTATTAATTGAAAAAAAAAAAATTATCCTTTCATTTATTTTAGTGAGCAAAAGCTTGTTGTAGACCTGTGACAGGTCGGAAGTGGGGACGAGTGAGCCGCGGCGGCGAGGAAGTATTTTTTTCAAGGCCATTTCTACTTAGGATCTAAAAATGCCATTAAAAAGAATATTAAATTCCTCAATCGGATATCAATATCGTTCAAATATAAATAAAACAAAAATTTCAAGTGCTAATTACTTCAAATGTAAATACACACACTCACACTCGAATAAGTGCATATGAGCTCGCAGTTTTCCTTGAAGTGCCATGCTATTTGTTTCTTAAAATGTAAAGAAAATTTGAATTTATTGGGTCAATCGCTTTTTAAACAGATTAACGGGATACTAAATTTTAAATGCACTCACACTGCGCTACAAGTCAGGCCGAATTCTCATTGAAAACATATCTTGGCAATTGTGTTTAATCAATGTTGACCAAGTTTTAACTAATTGAAATTTACCTAGCTCAAAAACAGGGTTAATTCTTAGTATGCAACTAGTTAAAACAATAAGGCTTCTAGTCGAGTGGCATTTAATACCAAGCGAACTTTTTTCTCATTCTCATTTCTACCTAGGGCTGATCTTGTTAGGAAAAATTTCAGCTATTTCCTTTTCTTCGAGATAAAGCTATCTTGCTAGACATGCCGATAAGATAACTCCGAATACTCTTCTCAACTATCTGTTATCTAGCGGTTGCTAATAGCCTTGGGCATGCTTCTGTTCTTCAAATTTTGATTGATGATCGACGGATAAGATAATTCTAATCTACAAGGGCTAGATTGATAAATTCATCCATGACATGGTCCAGTTGAGAATCTCTCAAGATAATTTATCTAATATTACTAACAGGTTTTAAGTTAATCTATTCATTTCATAAACAGTCAAGTATCGAATTCTAATCTCGGCCACAAGCCGATTAAATTTCACACTACACCAAGATAAATTGACTTGAGTTTGAATTGTGTGATAGCAGCATGGACTCGGCTTTGTTCAGCAGCAGCATGAGCCGGAAAAACAAACAAATCTAGCCAGCGAGCTTGTCTTGGCCGAGACTCTTTCTCTTTCTGGTTTCTTAATGCAAATTTTATTTCATAATTTAGAAAAAGAACAAATAAATTTAAATTTTATTTTTTTTTATTTTAAATTTAGAAAAAATAAAATTTTAGATTGATGAAGATTTTTAGCTAAATAGACAAATCGGCTGAAATGAGAGTTTATTTTGTTGTGGCGATAGGTCTAGTGCAGTTGGCCATGGCCACTTGGCCATGTGACCAAAACAATTGTGAAATTGATGTGGCTTCAGAGTCGGGCAGCTCAGTCCGCTTAAGGTCCATTTTGTCGCTGGGCCTGCTCGAAGCGAACAGCTCTAGAGTGGACAAAAAAATCTTCTGGTCATTCAGGCGCGTCTACCACACTCTGGACTCGCGGCAACAAACCTCCCAGCTGGAACTGATGATCTCTTTGGACTCCGAGGTCCAGGACAACTTGAAGTCAAAATATTCCATCTACCTCAATGACGACAACAAATTTGACTTGATCGTGTCCAACTTGAGCCACGCGGACTCGGGTCTGTACAAGTGCAACCTTTGGAATCAAAAAACAATCCACTATCGCTTGACTGTAATCGAGCCCATACAAAAACCGGCTCTTTTTCCCTCCTACGACCAGATGGCACTCGAAGGAGACAAATTAACCCTAAAATGCACCAGCAAGAACGCCTTTCCCTACGCCAACTTCACCTGGTTCAAAGACAATCAAAACATCGAGCAAGGATTCTCGACCAACTTGGTCGACAAAGAAACCAATCTGATCGAGAGCACCCTGACCATGGAAAACATAAACTCAGATTTAAACGGACGCACAATTGTCTGTTCCACCGAGCAGACTGTAAACGGCTCTGTGCTCAGCCTTGACCAGTCCTTGGTGCTCAATGTAGCCTACAGGCCAAAGTTAAAGCTCAAAATTTTCATTCAAAACTATTCACTTGATTTGTTTGACGGCCAAAATTTGAGAGTATTTGGCGCCGATTTGCACTCGGCCAAATTTGAATGCAGCCACGAGTCGAATCCGTCAGGCGCGCACAAAAAATGGCTGCTGAACAACAATCAAGTATTGGCGCACCACACCGACCATTTGACTCTGTCTAATGTTGATTTGAAAGCGTTCAACTTGACGTGCCAGGCGCAAAATTCCATCGGACCGTCTCAAACGACCGTGTCCATCAGCCTCCTGCTAGAACCAAGAATACAATTGAACAAGCAGGTCTTCCAAGTGGACGAGCTGAGTCCATTTCGGCTAAATTGTGTGTTTGATTCAAATGCGAACAGTAGTCGAGTGGTGTGGAAAAAAATGTACTCAAATGAGTCCAAAGAGTGCGTGGTGGTATCAGAGAGTGCGCTGCTTGACTTCAAGCAGGTCAAAATGAAGCAGCACGCGGCTTTTTACGAGTGTGAAGTGGCCGAGGAAATGAGAGATTCGTTTGGGGTGACCAAACAATTTAGAGCTAGACACCGGATGGAATTGATGGTTCGCTTTGTGCCCATCATGACTATTGATTATAGAAAACAAGCGGTCAACTTGAGTGCCAAGAGCCTAAATTTGTCATGTGTCACCATGTCTTATCCAGAGGCCACGTTTGCCTGGTTCAAAAACGGACTTCCACTGACTGGTCAAAGATTCAGGAGTTTTTCTGTTAGAAAGAGCAAAAATTTGTTCGAAAGTGTTCTTAGTGTGAGGCAGGTGGGCGCACACGACCTGGGCCAAAAGTATGAATGTGAAGCGTCGAATGAGCTTGGCTCTAGCAGATTGCAAATCGAGCTGGTCGCTTTGTCCAAGCCGGACGCGCCAACTCAATTAAGATCGCTGGCAGTGGGCTACTCCAGTGTTGGTCTAAGTTGGTCGCCCGGATTCGACGGCGGTCTCGACCAACATTTTGTCTTGCAACTCAACGATTCCATCGTTGAGCTCAACTCGTCGCACGCAGCTCTAACTGGTCCGAACTTGGCAAACCTAACCAACTTGTGCACAAACTCGATCTACTCGATTCGAGTCATGGCCAAAAACGAAATGGGCTCCAGCGCCTGGTCCGATTTTGTTCTCGTCCGGACCAGAGACTTGACCGCGAGCGATCGAATTTTGTTGCCTCAGTTGGACAGCTTATTTTTGAATGTTCCCAAAAATCGACTCGAATTCAGCTTCCAGAGCGAGCCCAGCGTGTCCGTTTGTCTGAGACTGAGCGGAGAAATGCTCGTGCCATTCGAGTCCAGCACTTGTCTCGACACACACAACCAAAGCTATTTGTCTCTAGACCAGCTTGAGCTCGGCCAGGGCGCCTTTGAGCCCAAGCGTGTAAAGTCGCTCAAAGTGGACACGTGCTTCGCGGCCAAGTCGAGCATTTGCTCGCGGCGCCAAATGACCGCCATCATAGACACCTACGACAAAATATCGCACTTGACGCCGCCCAAAAAAAGCGCCCATCTTTTCGGCGCTCTCCTCGCCGGCCACAATTCGCTGCCAGTGGTTCTGATTGTGGCCATTTCGGTGTGCATACTGGCGCTGGTGCTCATTTTGTTCGTCACCATCATCATTTGCATCCGAAAGCCCAAGTTCAAGCTGTGCAAGTCGCTGCTGTCGCAGAAAAGCCTGGCCACCAAGCCATTTGAAAATTTCCTCTCCGACCAGAGCAGACTGGGCCATTCCAAGTCGTTTAACATAGACATCACTTCGATATCGGCGCCAGTGGCCAGCACGGTGTCAATTAGCGGCAGTCAATTGACCAGCTCGACCTCGTCCGAAAATTCCAACCAGAAACAAAGCAGACGCACATTTACGGCTGCGCTCACACACACAGCCCACAACATCCTTCACAATTCAATAAGCCGCGGCAAGACCAACCAAATTTTGGTCACCGAAGATGACGAAAATCGGTTGGGCCTGTGCCGAGGCGAAGAGCTCAAGCTGGACTCGGCCACTTCGTCCACAGCAGTCTCCAATTGTTCATCGCAGAATTTGCACACGCCGTACATGTTCACCGACTACACGCTGTTCGACCAGCAGGGCCTGAAGTGCGAGAGCTCGTCAGGCAGCAACTCGGACCCGATTGCCATCAACAACTCGTTGACGTCCCATTCGGCGTCCGACTCGCCCATTTACGGCTACAACATTGCCGGGGCCACCACCGCTCACACGCAATCCACACAAAACTCCAATCTAGACTCCATTTTTCAGATTCAGCAGATGAATTTTGGCACTCAATCAAGCGGCCAGGTGGACAGCTCCACTTTGGTCAGGCAGCAAACATCGAGTATCCTGAACAAGCAGCTCAAGTACAGCAAGAGTGGCGAAGCGACCGAGAGCGGGTACTCGACTCCGTCAAGGCCCAAAAAGGTCATCTATGAAGTGATTGTGTGAAGCAGTGGTCTGGTGGTTTGTGTGCATTCATGCCTAGTCATTCGAACATCTATCTAATGTTGTTAAACTACAAGTAAAAGTGCTTTATGAACAATTGTGGCTCAATTTGTGATGTAAATAATGTTTCTTGTTTAGCGACTGTTTTAAGATAATTAATTGAATTTTTTCTATTTTTTTTAAGAGTTTTTTTTTTTAAATTTTTTGTATTTATTAAAATTAAAAATTTTAAATATATTAAATTATTAAATTTTTTTATATAAAATAAACTGAATTATGATCACAAGACTTGTGTTTTACCGTCAATACTTTCAAACTACCCGTAACATCAATCAAATTTACCAGAAACCCGATATAATGCCAAAATTATTTAACGAAATTATCCGAATTAAGCGACATGTTACTTAATCAAATCATCAGACTTGTTTTTAAGTCACAAGTCTTAAGTCAAGTCAAGTCAATGACTTAATTTTTTTTTTTTTAAGTCAAGTCAATGATTTAATAAATCCATATTTGATACCAATAAATAATAATAATAATAATAATAATAATAATAATAAAGAGCTACAGTAAGCGAGCTTGCTGAGATAGCTTACTCGGAAGCCATCTATGGTAGCTAATTGCACAAAAATCTAGAGATAAATTAAGGAACTACAATAAAAGTTACAGAGACGAAACTGAGATACAAGACGAATACGAGAGATTATACAGATTAATGAGTTAAGTAGATTTAAAGTAATTCAAAAAAATTTGTAATTATACAAAAATTAATAAAAAATAAATTAAATAATTGTACAATAGTATAAAAAACTAATAAGAGATGAGTAACTTCATTTATAGGTACAATTGATTAAGAAAAAAGAATTTATAGAGACATTACAGATATTACATAAGATTATAGAGAACATTAAGGGTAAAGAAAAAGATAAATAGAAAATAATTTACAGAAAAAATAGCTACAATTTTAAATATAAATAGAAAATTTCGAATAAATAGACACAAGATTGTATATAGTGATAGGTTAAACGTCAACCAGTTATGAAGTACAAACCGACTCGTAGGCATCGTAGCGGTTCTTGAACTGGTTAAAGAAGTTGCTTCCAAATTCCTGGCCGTCAATATCGTCGTCCTATGTGCTCTGTAAATGTAACCAGATTTAGAAAATAATTCTTTCAACTGGTCCAGATGAAGCAGTTATTGATAAAAATTTCTGTGCAAGTCATGACTTTGACTTAAAACTGTGACTTATACAAGTCAGAATCAAATAATGAAATGTCACTAAAAAATGAATAAATTTTACCCATGGTAAATAAAAAAAAAACATCCGACTTTAATCGTTTTTAAAAAACAGAGTTAATTCAATTTTCATTTTTTAAAGAATATTAAGGTATTTAAGGAATATTAAGTCATAAACACTAGTTAGCTAGGATTATCAAAAATTCACCCCAAAAACTTTTTTTAGGTTAATTATGACGCAGAATTCGATTTTATTAGTGAAAAAGTTGGGTTCTTATATCTTATACCCGAGTTTCAGGGGGGGGTTCAAAAAAACGTTTTGTTTCATAAAATGTGAAGCATATAGAAATCTACTTATTTTTTTTTTTTTTTTATGAAAATTTACCCTAAATTTACTCGGATTAGTCGTTTTTTATCATCCATTAGTTTATTTTCCCTTTTTTTTTGGCGATTTTTAGAAAAAAATGTTTTTTTTTTTTTAAATATGCCTTTAAATTTTATTTCGTATATAAGACTTTTTTCAAGTAGGGTGATTTTGGGCTTAAATTAAAGCTAATTTATTAAGAAATAGGAATAGGTGAGCTTTTTGGATAATATTGTCTATTTAGTAAAATACAAGCATTTAAAGATACCTATGTAATAAATATAAAGTTTTTAGATAGATTCATATAGGAAATTTATTGTTCTGAATATATTAATGTATTAAAATCTTTGCTTTTTTTATGAGAAATAACTTTACTACTCGATTTTGCTCCAAATAGCTTTTCTAAGACATTTTGATAGCGTGCACCACTTTGATACATTTCCAAAGCTCTCCAGAATCTATTCCATAGCTTAATATTCAAATCTATATTTTTATATTCATTTATGGCCTCTAAAATTAAGTCTAAGAACTTGTTGAAATCTTGATCATTTTTTTTTAATATTTTACTGATTTTAAATCAAAATAGAATGCTTTTAAGACAAGATATCAACAAACCCCCATCTATTTCTATAGAGGGAACTTAGTTCTCTTAAATAAAAAAAAAATATCTATTTTGAAATAATTTTACGGGAGAAATAAAACGCCAAAAATGCTAAATCATCGAATTTTTTCAAAACTTTGCGGTTAAATTGTTAGGGATTTTTATTGAATGGGTGAAAAAAAATACACAAGATTAGAAAGTACATTTCCTCTACTATCTGAAGAAAAAAAAAGTAAGTTTCCAAGTCAGTTTAATTTTTCGAAAAAATAAGTTCAAACTTATGCACTAAATTTGTATTTTTATTTCATGCAATTCAGCAAAAATAAGATGACATATGAAAAAATGATTTCAGATTCGAGTTCTACGCACAAAATTACATTAGATTTCAAATTTTTGGAAAAGCTAAAAATTTTAAATCCAAAACTAGTGTTTATGACTTGGGGCACCTTATATAAGCTTTAACAATTATTAAAAGTTTGAACTTTTATTACATGTGACTAAAATTGAATTTTTATTTTTTATTAAATCAATACCGATTTTCATGAAAAAATTTTTTTTTTTTAATTTTTGAAAAAGGAAAACAAAAAAAATTTTTTGACAAAAAGTGACGTAAATTTCGGTAAATTCTTGTAAAAAAAGGTAAAAAATGATAAAAATTCAACAAATGGAAAAATGGATTTTTTATTATTTAATTCAATTTTTTTTCTAAACAAATTGTGAAAATTAATATTTATTTTTCAATTATTTGTTTTAACAAATCAGCATTTGAAAATATTAAGTACGAAAATGTTAAATTATTTTCTTATATACAAAAATTATCAAAAATCATTTATAAAGAGCTCTATAAAAAAAAGATATACAATCAGAATTAAATGGTCTGACCAGTCACCATTTCTTTCACTTACAATCTTAACAACCTAGAAATGTTTTATTAAAAAATTAAAATAATAAAATTTTTTCATATTTTTTACATATTTAAGATGATTTATATATTTCTTACATTTTTCAACTGTCTAAGTTTTTTGAAATGCTTAATATCAAAAGTAAAATAACATTCTTTAAATCAAATCAAAAGTTAGACATAAATTTTTTTAAAAAGCTGGGCTTGTAAAATTTATTCCAAAAGGATCAACATTCAAAGAAGCTTGGGACAAGACAGCTAACAGCTTAAAAGAAAAAAAAGCTAGAAAATAATATTTATTTTGTAAATAATGTTTAAATATTAATTTTCATAATTTGTTTAGAAAAAAAATTGAAGGAAATAATAAAAAATCCATTTTTCCTTTTCTGTTGAATTTTTACCATTTTTTACCTTTTTTTACAAGAATTTACCGAAATTTACGTCACTTTTTGTCAAAAAATTTTTTTTTGTTTCCCTTTTTCAAAAATTCAAAAAAAAATTTTTTTCATGAAAATCGGTTTTTTCGAGAAATTTTGGAAATTTTTTTTTTCACTGAATTTTACAGTAATTATCGGTATTTTACGATAATTGTCGTTATTTTACGAAAAATACCCTTTTTTAGATTACCATATTTTATGGTTAGTATGGTAAAATATCGTGAATTTACAATAATTCACGTAAAATATGGTGAATTCAAGGTATCGTAGCAGCACTGTATACAAAATAAAATGGTAAAATAAAATTCTAAGCATTTTCAGTCTTTTTTTCTTTCTAAGAATTGAATCAGCGTTTTTATTTTAAAGCAATGTATCAAAAGCCTATTGAAAATTTCTTTTTAAAATAAAAACAATAGCTTACAAAACAATTTTTGACATGAATTAAAATGTGAAAAAAATTTACAAAGTGTAATATAGGCCGAGTGTGTGAATAATAAGCTTGGTATTTAGTTGAGCACTTTATTTAAAATAAGTTTTTATATAACAACTGAACACTTTCTTTTAAAGTAACAAGTTATATTTATAGTCTGATCATGTCACTATACTACACTATACTCCCTTTCTTAGAATGACTCATTCTATACTTTATTAGTATAAGCTCATAAGCGTATTTTTTTCAATTTTTTGAATCCATGAAGCCTTTAGATTTTATTTTTGAATAAGCCCATGGGTTAAAGTGAAAAGAAATATAAAAAACAGGGTTTTAGCCGAGCTTAGATACTGGTCTTATGGCTTATTAACACCAAGCTAAGTGAATGATTTTTTTTAGTCAAGTCTTGACTTAGAATTTGAAACTTTTGACTTATTAGAAAATAATTTGTCCCATAATTCCAACAGAACAATATTTTATCAGCACCTTTTTAAACGCATATCTGACTCAAAGCTTATAGCATCGAGTTGATTTGGCATCCATGAATGATCGTAAATTTTCTATTGGATTGAGATTAGGTGATCTGGCGCACCATTGTAAAAGCTCTATATTTTGCTCATCAAACCAATTATTCATAGAATGATCCCTATGTGATGAAGCGCTGTCTTGATGAAAAACCCACTTGTCTTCCGCATCATTAAAAAGCTCCATTGACATATTTTTGCTGATCTTTTTCTCTTTTGTAACCTTGGTTTACAGAACTTAGAGTGATATTTCTCATTTTTAAGCCTTTTAACTATTACTCTTATTTACGATTAAAAATCTCAAAATTAGACTCTCAATTTATCTGCTTTGCCCATTTTTCATAGTAAAAAGAGTCTTTCTTACGGCTTTATGAGATTCTAAAGTTTTGCATTTAAGAAATCTTATCACGGTACCCAAAATAAAACTTAATTCTTGAGACCTACTATTAAAATCGGCAGCAAGTTTTAAATGCTGTGTTTTACTTAAAACCGCAGAACGAGCAATATTGCACCATTTTATTCGATACCGAATATGAATATGAATCAGATGAATAACCTTAAGAAGAATAAGCAACTTACATTGACAAAAATTAGAAATAATGGACGATATGAAATTGACTGAGAACGTAGAAGTGGCAAGTCTTAGGAAAACGATAAATTTTAGATGAGAAAGTTATTTTATATTTATTTTTTTATTTATTTGTATATTCAGATTAAAAAAAAAAAAAAAAAAAAAACAAAATAAAATAAAGTTTAAAATAAGAAAAAAAATATTTAAAAAAAAAAATAAAATACAGTACTGCTACGATACAGTGATTTTACTAAAAATTACGTGTTTTTACTAGATTTTACGTAAAAATCGGAAAAAATCTGTGAAATTACGTAAAAATACTAAAGTAAAATAATGTAAATTTACCAGATTTTACGTAATTTTACCGGATTTTTCGTCAATTTTGGTAATCTTCAAAAGGGCCAAAAATAGTCCAATTTTTGGTGAATTTTTGAATTTTTTGATTTTTTTTATAAATTTTATGAAAAAAAAACAAAAAAAAAAACGTTTTTTTACGTAATTTTACGTAATTTTTTATTATAAAATGGTAATTTTAAGTAAAAAAAAGTAAATTTTAGTAAAAAACACTAGTAAAAAATAAAGTTTTTTAAATTAACGCTAATAGCTAAAGTTTTAATGGTCAGACCAATCACCATTTTTATCTATAACAATTTTTATTACCTAAAATATATAAGATTTAAACTTCATAAATAAAATAAAAATTGAATAAAATTCAAACTTTTTTTAAATGGTTAATATAACTTTGACATTTAACTGGTGTTAAGGTTTTCTCGAATTCTTTTACCCCAATTGTTGCATCTGATTCTGATAAAATCATTTTTTTTCTTACGTAATTTTTTTAATATGTATAGAAAAATAAATAAAATCATTTAATTTAAAAGAAGACTTGTTAAAATTGGTTCCACAAAATTCAACATTCAAAGAGTCTTGGAGAAAAGCTTGTGATTGTTTTAAAAATGATAGAAATAAAAAGACAAAATAGATTATACTAATTTTTTTGTTCTGATCACATTCAAAAGATTTTTTTTAAATTACTAAAATTTACTTTTTTTTACTTAAAATTACCATTTTATAATAAAAAATTACGTAAAATTACGTAAAAAAACGTTTTTTTTTTTTTGTTTTTTTTTCATAAAATTAATAAAAAAAATCAAAAAATTCAAAAATTCACCAAAAATTGGACTATTTTTGGCCCTTTTGAAGATTACCAAAATTGACGAAAAATCCGGTAAAATTACGTAAAATTACGTAAAATCTGGTAAATTTACATTATTTTACTTTAGTATTTTTACGTAATTTCACAGATTTTTTCCGATTTTTACGTAAAATCTAGTAAAAACACGTAATTTTTAGTAAAATCACTATATCGTAGCAGTACTGTAAGTTAAAATAGAAGAAAATTAAAATTAGATATATTGGTATAGAGAATAACAGGATACATATTTTTAAATGTCTGATTTTTCAGGGAAAAAAGAAGAAATAGTAAGGTAGCAATTACACAATGGAGTTGGGTATTCAATATATCTCGATTCGAAACCTTCTTTGTATTCCTCCACAAGTCTGACAACCAATGGAATAGAATGACTCAGTCCTGCCCTAACATATCTCTCACTCAACTCAAAAAGTCGATTTGAGACTGTTAGTAGTTTAAGTTTATTATATGCCTCATGATGCATTATGTTGGAGGGAGTATCATATTTTAGTTTCAAGATGGATCTAACTGCTGAATTTTGAATCACTTGTATTTTTTTAATGTTGGTTTCTGTGAGTGAATTTAAACAAGGAAAAGAATAATCGAGAATTGATCCTATTAAGGATTTGAATAGATTCCCTAATGTTTTGGGTTTAAGGTCCCGTTTTTTATTCGATAGATATTTAATAATATTTAGTCTTGAGTTACAGCGCTCTTTTATCTCATCCACCATTAAACTAAATGTAAGTTTTGAGTCTAATGTAATTCCTAAGAACTTTACTTTTTCTTTTTGGTCTTATTTCTTTTAGGTATGTCATTAATGAAAATGCTGAAAAGAAGAGGACTAATTACTGATCCTTGTGGAACCCCTGCTTTAATTAAGCATTGGTCACTCAAATGTCCGTTTACTTTTGCTATAAAACATCTGGAATCGAGAAATGATCTGATCCAGTAAATAAGATAAGGAGGAAGATTAGTTTTAACTAGCTTATAAATTAGTCCATCATGCCAAACATTTTAAAACATAGACCAACACGTAAATAAATGAGACCAAAGGTGTCAGAATTTTTCATGATTTTTGACTTTTCGATGATAAATTTATACTGAAATGTACTAATTGTCACCAGAAAGCTTTCATTTACAAAAAGAGATATAAAAGCTCTTATCGGCATATTTTATGCAAGAAGTGTTTAATGCCCAAAATGTTTCTCTGAAAGCCATGTGGTCAATAATTTATAAAGTTCTATTTGTTTCTGTAATGGAAACAAATTGTGACAGCTTTACTTGTGACAAATTTAAATTTAAAATTCGGTGAGTGTTAATTTTATTTTTATATTCTAATTAGATTAATGAGGAGGTTTAGAACTACTTTTCACTCAATTCAAAAAGTCGATTTGAGATTCTCAAAAGTTTTTTTTTAAGTTCATTTAAGGCCTCGTGATGTAAAATGTTGGAGGGGGCATCATTTTTTAGTTTCAATATATTCTTAAATTTAGATCAGCCTTCAGACCTCCTTTCTAATTTTTTTATTAATTGATGACTAAAAGAAGGTCTAAGTATTAAAAATTCAGATAAGGATTTTTGTTAACTTAATTTTTTCTGGTTAAATTTGAAAAAAAATGTATGAATCATTTGCTAACCAGACTGGAAGTTCTGAATTGTTCACATTTACGATAAACCATGTTTTACTTTTCAAACTAGCCCAGTCAAGCTAAAATCGATGACTTCATGGATGTTTCATTTTAGAATCATCTGATTTTTTTATGCATGAAAAATGTTTTTGGATTAAAACCAGGAAATTTTCATCTTTTTCTCTTCAGAAAATAAAAAAATGACCCAATTATGAAAAACTTAACATTTTCATCGTTGCTTCATTCTTGAAATATCTCATTAATTGTGATTGTATTATTTGGATTAAAGCCAAGAAAGCGTTCATGAGCTAAATTATTTGATTGTGAAGTGTTATTGGTTCTTAGAAATTTTCCAATTTGCTTTTAAATTTACTAAATAGGCACTATATCGTTTCATAGTGAATATTTTCATAGTGTGTTTAAATTTTCATAGTGCAAGTCAATTTCATAGTCACTATCATTTCATAGTGAATTTTTTCATAGTGTATTATTTCATAGTGTATTTTTATTTGATGTATACATCGAAACTATAGTTTTTCATAGTTTGTCATTAAAAAACATAAATTTAAGAATGATAAAAAAATTCCTTAATGAAAATAAAGCGAGTAATACTCCTAGGCGATTAAGAAGTGGAACTATTTTAAGTAAAATTTCATCTGTAGTTTCTGAAATAAATAATACTAATATTGAAACATGTGAGGCTACTACAAGTAAAAATTCTGAGGTTGATGAAATATTTGAATGCGTTGATGATGATAATAAGTTAGTAGAGCAATTTAGACTCGAACAAAAAAATACTGACATTTTATATACTCAGTTAATGGCAGGAGATCAATATGAGAAAACTTTTAATTCTAAATTAAAAGAAAAAAAGATCAAAAATATTGTCGACAGATCATATTGTATATCAAATGATTCAAGCATATTAGAATATCTAGACTCGCTAAGTGCTGTAGTTTAAATTTTTTTTGACACAACTTTTTTTTTTGACATTATTATATAACGAAAATTATATCTTATTATCAATTAATTAATAAATTAGCTTTTTTTTCTTCTAAAATAATTATTACATAAACGTGTTTTACGGACACTATGAAAAAAAAAACACTATGAATAAATCACACTATGAAATGAATAATCACTATTAAATGATATACACTATGAAATCATCTCTCTGTCTGGATCTCGAAACTGAAAATGACAATATAGACAAAATTAATACTGAGATAACCTCACTCATTTTGAAGGCAGCCTACGATTCAATTCCAAGATTCTCAAACAAGAAATTTAAAAAATCCTGCCCAAAATTGTCAAAATTGTCTTGAAATTGTCTTAGAGAGGAAAAAGCTTAAGAGACTAATCCAAAGGGAACTCTTCAGTATTAATAGCCTTTCTCTAAAAAAAGAGTGCAATATACTGACTAATGGATTTCGCTTTGAGCAAGAAAAGATAGAAAATGAAAATATGGACAAATTTGTAAGGAAATTAGGACATCATCCTTGCTCGTCTAGGCCTTTTTGGAAAAAAATAAATAAAGTTAGAACTAATATTTCAAATTCCCAAATTCCAAACCTTATCTATGAAAATAAAGAATACAAATCTGACGAACTTTCTCGTCTGATGATTTAAGCATCTCAGATCGAAGTCACGCTCAATTCATTGACCTATTTATTCAAAGTAAGCAATATTTATCCCTTTATCCTCAATCTAACAATACTTTCCCTAAAATAGAGATTGCTGAAATTAAAAAAACCTTAAAAATCTTAAAAAATGAATCAGCGCCTGGCCCGGACATGATAAGTTACAAAATGTTAAAAAGCCTCCCAGATTCCTTTCTCCGAAAAATTTTAAAATTTTTTAACTATTCTCTTTTAACATGATAACCATGATTAACATGATTCCAAAAAAGAAAGTTTCAAACGACCCATTAAAATAACGTCCAATTAGTGTCACCAGCTGTCTTGGTAAACTCTTAAAGCGAATAGTTTGGAATAGGCTTAACAAATTCCTTGAAGAAAATAACCTGATCTGTGCCGAACAATCTGGTTTTCGTTCTCGAAGACGTACAACAGATAACCTTATTTTTATGACTCAAAAAATCTCTGAATCTCTTAATAGGAAAAAAAGGTTTGTTCTCTTTTTTTTGATATCTCCCAAGCTTTTGATAAAACCTGGCATAACGGTATCCTATATAAAATGTCCCTGCTTAAAGTTCCTCTCTATATCCTTGAGTGGGTTAAGCATTTTTTACAAAATAGGAAATTTTTTGTAAGTGTAAATAATTTTTGTACTAATCAGGGTTGTATTTTTACAGGTGTTCCTCAGGGTGCTGTTATTAGCCCATTACTCTTTACCCTCTTTATAAACGACATTCCTAAAGTAAATTCAAAAAATTAGAACTATTCTCTTCTTTTTGCGGATGACCTTGTATCTTTTTTTATCTTTAAAAAATATGGAAATATTCCCAATACAATAAATAATTACCTTAATAATGGCTTATAAAATGGAAAATGAAGATGGCCCCTGAAAAATGTAGCTATACTATATTCTCTGGGAACTCTTCCAAAAATCAACCTTTAAATATTAAAATTTTTAAGAAAACCATTCCTTATGATAAAAATCCTGTTTTTTTAGGAATAACTTTTGATGAAAGTTTATGCTTTAATGCTCATGTAAATTTTGTTCGTTCTCGATGTGCTGATCGTATTAATATTTTAAAAGTGTTGTCCCATAAATCATGGAAATTAAACCCTCAAACTCTAGTAACAATATACAAGTCCCTTATCGGTTCAATCATTGATTATAGTTTTTTTACTCCTATCCTAATCTCAGATACAAATTTTTCCCGTATCCAAACTATTCAAAATGTCTCAATTAAATCAATTTATAAATTTCCTAATGACACCCCAACAAATCTCTTAGATCAATTCTTTGAAGGCATAAAACTTGACAAAATAGAAATCCGCCTTAAAAACCTCTTTACAAAATATATTAGAAAATCTGTTACATTTAAAAACAAACTTGTACTTAATCTCATTGATGACTATGTTGGTGCATTCGTTAACAGTTCAAGGACCTGTAAACAAAAAACGCCACTTTGCAGTATCTGGGATGAAAACAAGCTATGGATCAATGAAAGTGGTCTTTAAATTTTTCTTTATAACAAAAAAACTGTAATCACGCAGTGCATTTTTTTTTTTTAAATTCTTGTTGTTGCTTTTTTTTTAACTACTCTTAATTTACTTTCAATTCCAATGGCGGAAGGAGTTTTATTACTCAGAGCCATTTAAAAAAATTTAATAAACGTAAAAAAAAAAAAAAAATCATCTCTCACTATGAAATATATGCACTATGAAAAAACTCACTATGAAATGATAAAGTCCCACTAAATAGATGTTTCGACTTGACTTTCCTTTTCAATAGAACTGATCATGAGAATATTCAGTTTTTCAAATAAAAATTAAACGAAACAAACATCAAATTAGTTGACATCAAATTTTATTTGTAAACAATTTCAGGATTTCTTTAAAAAGATTCGAAGAAAAATTAAATAAATTTTATTTTCTAGCTTTTTTTGCTTTTAAGCTGTTAGCTGTCTTGTCCCAAGCTTCTTTGAATGTTGATCCTTTTGGAATAAATTTTACAAGCCCAGCTTTTTAAAAAAATTTATGTCTAACTTTTGATTTGATTTAAAGAATGTTATTTTACTTTTGATATTAAGCATTTCAAAAAACTTAGACAGTTGAAAAATGTAAGAAATATATAAATCATCTTAAATATGTAAAAAATATGAAAAAATTTTATTATTTTAATTTTTTAATAAAACATTTCTAGGTTGTTAAGATTGTAAGTGAAAGAAATGGTGACTGGTCAGACCATTTAATTCTGATTGTATATCTTTTTTTTATAGAGCTCTTTATAAATGATTTTTGATAATTTTTGTATATAAGAAAATAATTTAACATTTTCGTACTTAATATTTTCAAATACTGATTTGGGAAAACAAATAATTGACAAATAAATATTAATTTTCATAATTTGTTTAGAAAAAAAATTGAATTAAATAATAAAAAATCCATTTTTCCATTTGTTGAATTTTTACCATTTTTTACCTTTTTTTTACAAGAATTTACCGAAATTTACGTCAATTTTTGTCAAAAAAATTTTTTTTGTTTTCCTTTTTCAAAAATAAAAAAAAAAAATTTTTTTCATGAAAATCGGTTTTTTTCGAGAAATTTTGGAAATTTTTTTTTTCACTGAATTTTACAGTAATTATCGTTATTTTACGAAAAATACTCTTTTTTACCATATTTTACCATAAATATGGTAAAATATCGCGAATTTGCCAAAATTTACGTAAAATATGGTGAATTCAAGGTATCGTAGCAGCACTGTACTTTTTGTCTAGTTAAAGGGCTATTAAATAATTTTAAAAATTAATAAGCAACTAATTGAATAAGAAATTAAAGTCTTTCTATTGAGAAAAATTAGAATTAACATTCGCCTTAATCAAGCGTCAAAATTAATTTTCAGTTAAAAATCAGTTAAAAAAAAACTTATTATATTTTGCTTATTATTAACTTAAAATTTATTTGAAAAATAAAAAAACTATCATTTAATAATTAAATAAATTAAGATGGATTAAAGAAATTTTCATCGATTATTTCCGATGAAATATACTTATTTTCATCGGTGAATCTAGATGAAATGGTTCCTAACTCATTAATGATTCATCTATCAATTTTCATCGATTAATCATCGTTTTCTTTGTGACTGGGAGATTTATAAAATTTTTCTTTATCATTTTTTGATTTGATTTAAATTCATTTTCAAAATGAATGTCCCGAAAATATTCAATTAAAAATTAAGAAAAATTAATAAAAATCCTTTTTACTTCTAATTTTTCATAGAATATTTCAAATCTCAATGTATCATAATTTGTTTGCTATTAAATTATTTTTCGTGGTTCTCTACGCCCACATAGTAATAAAAAATGTTTAAAATCAATTCACCATTTTTAAATAAACGTAATAAAAATGACAGATAATTTAGGTTTTCAATTTTAATCAACGAAAATTAAGTTTATCTTTTAAGTTTAAAAAATTTTATTTGGAATTATTAATTTTATTATAATAAATATAAAATTTTATTATTAATTATTTTTTAAATAATATCAGATATAGTTAATAAAAATTAATAAATCACCATCCATTTTTAATTCATCACAACATTTGTGATATTTTTTTTTGATTTATTTTTTATTTAGCTAATAATTTTAAGCTAACCTATAGTAAATCTAAATAAAAAGTTTTAAATAAAAATATTTTTTTTGGATTCGAAAATCCAATTCTTGAGAAACATTAAGGTTGGATTTATTTATTTAGTGGTTGTCTCTAAAACACGTTTTCTTCTGACGGATTTTCGACTGCTAAAATCCTGATCCGGTTTTTTCTATCAATTACTATTACAAGGACTTTTGAAGCGGAATAAATAAAAAGTTTTTTTGTTTAAATTTTTATTTACATTGTCGACACAAAACAAAATTAAGAAACAAATTTTTAATTATACGCGTTTTTTAAATTATCTTTATAAATTTTTATCGTAGAACATCAAAAGGACAGCTATCAAATTGGTATAGCAGTTCAAAAACCTTGACTACAGCGAGAAACTGGTGAAACTAAATCTGATCTCCCTGGAGGACAGGAGGAAAAGAGGTGATCTTATTCAATTCTTTAAATGTTAAGCATGCACTAACATTGTAAACTGGCACATAGCTCCGTCTGTCAAAGTCAATGGAAGAACAAGAAGAAACTCTAACCAGCACAGTTTTTTCCGACCGAGTTTTTTCCGACTATGTTATGGAACCCCAAGAGATCGTTCAATCCATATCAGTCAACCAATTCAAGAACAGACTAGATAAGTATAGACGTAAGGAGAAACCTACCATGGATGAAGTCCTGAGGCTCGGTAGAATCGACACGAGGGAATGGTGACCTAACGAATAACAATCTACAGTGTGATGAAGACAGAACTGGGGAAATGACTGTGCTCTAAACACAGAACACACTATCATCCAAGCCAACTGGAGCATCGGGCCCGAGGTCCCCTTCCTTTCAACATCGAATTAAATTTCCAATAGCTAGCCAGTTCTCTACGACGCTGTTCTTTCTCTTCAAATATTATTATCTTCTTTCAAATAATTATATATTATCATTTTAACTAATTATATACTGACATAATGAATTCTACTGATTAAGTGTCAATTCTACAGTTACCATTGATGGAATCCTACTGTTTTCCATCTTCGCAAGTCTAGCTTGCTAGCTTGTTGTAACTTATATTATTATTTGTATTATTATAAATAAATTTCTAAGTATAAGTATCAAATTTTTTTTTAATGTTTATTAAAATTTTCAAATCTTGCCTATTTTTGAAAAATTATTTTTACATAAGCTTCTTAAAGCAGCTATCCAGAGCGAATCCAGCAATTAAAAACCACGACTGCTTGCCAAAACAATTAAGTAGTTTTAAAATTTTGGTAAAAAAGAATCTCCATCTGTTTCTCTAAAGCTAAATATTGATACATATTATTTTTTGATAACATTAAAACCTGATAAACTGATTTCTTGTATTCTTTAAAATTTTTTGTTCATTATATTAAACTCACTAAAATCAAATTGAATTTAAATTTATAGTTATATTTAAGCCAAAGCCACAGGAGATTTTAACTAGAAAAATTCCATGAAGTATGTCTTGTTTTGTATTATTCGGATGCTCTTCCAACTAAAATTCGTCATTACCTCTATCTTCTAAAGAAATGTTCATTACTTTAAAAAAAAAATTTTGAAAAAAAGCTTCATTTTTTTGTATTTTTTTTGAGTTTTTTTAATTTTTTCAATCATCATTTAAAGCCGTAGATTCCTTTATTCAATTAATAAAATTAGGGAATAAATTTTATGTTTATAAAAATTGTCTATAGTCAATCAGTTTTGCTTTTTTGTTTAATATTAATGATAATTGGTGCATTAAACTAAGTTAGTTAAGATCGTTAGTTGTAAAATTAAAATAAAAATTATTTTTGGTCGATTGATTTTTACTTTAGAAAAAACAAAATTGATTTCGAAAACCAGATTCGATTTTTAATCAAAAAGAAATCGAAAACATAAACTTAGAATCATTTTGATAATTTATCATTCAATGAATATCTAAAAAATCAAATTAGCTAAATAAAAAATAAGATTTTTTGGTTTTTGTTGCTAAAAATTTGATTTTCAGACGCCAAATATCAAAAATTATAGAAACATTTTTTATATTGAGATAATTTTTAAAATCTAAAACAAATTAAATTTATCATTTTATGAATAATGGATTTGGTCATAGCATTTGAATAAACTTAAAAATGAAAAAGAAATATAAATAATTAAATTTAAAACAAATTAACAAATAGATTAAATATATTTACGACTAATTTACCTTACTCGATAAATTTAAAAAAAAATCTATTTATTTAGATTACTGAATCGGTTGTTTAAACATTTTATTCATTAAAAAAAAAGTATAAAAAAAAGTCTGATCTTTTAATTAAATAGAGGTATACGATTTAGTTTTTTTCAAATATTTAATTTAATTAGTCAAAAAAAAGATAAAAAAATATATTGTATATCTTTCCAATATTAAAATAAATATTGCACAGGTAAATAAAAAAAAGTAAAAGACTAAGAAGGAAAATTTGGTAAGGATGTTTATTTCATATGTTGCTAAAAAAGTTTCAGAATTTTTGAATTCTTAAAAATATGAGATAAAAATTTGGATTGAGAAGATTATTTTAAAAATCAACAATTTAGCATAAAGACTCAAAAACTTTGTTTTTTTCTGTTCTAACCGAATAATTTTGGTAAAAATAAAACAATAATTATATTTATAAAGCAAACAATAGATTTCCGCAAAGTATATCTATTCAAACTGACAAAATTTCTCATCCATTACAAATTAACATGCTTATAAATATTTAGGAAATATATATTTTAAAAAACATTTCTAAAAAAAAACAATTTAATTTAGGTTTTTTACAAAAAGAAAATGTCAGCTGCACCAGTTTTGAGTGGTCCAAGAGGTTCTGCTGCTCCAGTTCCATCAGCTGCACCAGTGTTGAGTGGACCAAGAGGTTCTGCTGCTCCAGTTCCATCAGCTGCACCAGTGTTGAGTGGACCGAGAGGTTCTGCTGCTCCAGTTCCATCAGCTGCACCAGTTTTGAGTGGTCCAAGAGGTTCTGCTGCTCCAGTTCCATCAGCTGCATCAGTTTTGAGTGGACCGAGAGGTTCTGCTGCTCCAGTTCCATCAGCTGCACCAGTTTTGAGTGGTCCAAGAGGTTCTGCTGCTCCAGTTCCATCAGCTGCACCAGTTTTGAGTGGTCCAAGAGGTTCTGCTGCTCCAGTTCCATCAGCTGCACCAGTTTTGAGTGGTCCAAGAGGTTCTGCTGCTCCAGTTCCATCAGCTGCACCAGTTTTGAGTGGTCCAAGAGGTTCTGCTGCTCCAGTTCCATCAGCTGCACCAGTGTTGAGTGGACCGAGAGGTTCTGCTGCTCCAGTTCCATCAGCTGCACCAGTGTTGAGTGGACCAAGAGGTTCTGCTGCTCCAGTTCCATCAGCTGCACCAGTGTTGAGTGGACCGAGAGGTTCTGCTGCTCCAGTTCCATCAGCTGCACCAGTTTTGAGTGGTCCAAGAGGTTCTGCTGCTCCAGTTCCATCAGCTGCACCAGTGTTGAGTGGACCGAGAGGTTCTGCTGCTCCAGTTCCATCAGCTGCACCAGTTTTGAGTGGACCAAGAGGTTCTGCTGCTCCAGTTCCATCAGCTGCACCAGTTTTTAGTTCACCAAGAGCTTCTTTTGCACGTGCTTCATGCAATGTTCCTCTACCAGCAAGCGTTTCGACTGTTGCTGCTGCAATTATTTCTCCTAAATTATCCGCTGTTAGAGCTCCACAGCAGACCTTTTCGCAATGGGTACGCCATCAAAATGTTCCTACTTCATCAACTTTGGAACGTGAATTGAACATTACTAGTGAATTTAACTTAGAAAATTGGACACGTGAAATAGAAGCTGAAATGGAAAAAAAAAGAGCTGAATTACCAACAACACAGTTACCGACTCAAAGTTTTTCTTCAGCTAAAGCGAAAATAGCTTCTTTAGTTCCATCTTTAGTCTCTGCACCTTTTTCATGCAGTTCACAACCAAGCACTCCATTTTTTTCACTAGATTTAAGCTTGGCCTCAACATTTACTTCAAGTGCACCAGCTTTCCCACCATATTATAATTTTCCTTTCTTGGGACCTTTCTTACCTACTGCTAGCCCATGTGGCTTATCATGCCGTTCCTCTAATCCTTTATTCTTATTTTAAATCATTTAGCATAAAAAAATATTTTCAGACTTTTGGAAATTTTTTTTATCATTTCCCTATTAAATTAGATTATTCAAATAAAATTTTTTAAAGATATATAATTTTTTTATTTTTCAAAATAATAAACAAGAATATTAGTTCTTACACCTTAAAGCATTTAATTAAATTTTAAGAAATATTTATTTTGACAAATAATCTCTTGAATAACTTAAAAAATTTGTCTCGAAGCAAATAAGATTTTTTTTTATTTATAATTTAAAACATATTTCTTGATTCATTTGTTAGCATAAATTTTTTTTTTTAATAACAGCGATAAATTAAAAAATTAATAATGCCTTCGAAGGTTGAATTTCATTGAAACTTTTATTAATAGATGAAAATTAACCAACAACCAAAAAAATTCAAAAAAATTCCTTACTTTATATTAAAATTCAATTTATTATTTGAATTAAATATTTTAATTAAACTTGTTTTACGAAATCAATGTAAATTCTATTTTTTGTTTGAGTAAAAAAGGATATCCTTCTTAATTTTGATAATCAAGTAAATTCAATAATATGATAATATGTTCTTAAAAATAATTTGCCATGTCTTAATCTAATGATAATTAGTCAAAATAGTACAAATTCAAACAAGCTTTTAATAAATTTTTAAAATAATTGAATAAACAGTGACGTTAGAATTAAAAATTTAACATTTAAATAGAATAAATGTTATCGTTTGTCAAATCGAAAATAAAAATTGAATTATTTTAATTACATTGATTTAAATTAAGGATAAAATTAAAATTTGATAATCATAAAATAATTTTCTAATCCAACAACATTTTCATTTGAAATGACAATATGACAATTTGAAATGACAATATGACAATTATTTTCAAGGGGAAATAGACATTTTATTTTCATTAATTAAAAAATTCAAATATTTATTGTATTACTAAATTAATTAAATTAAATTTTAATGATTTATAAGAAAAAAAAGAAAAAAAGCAAGTATTATAAGTTATTTCTTCCCAGACTAACTTTAGAACATTGGTCCGATTTTTCACGGTCTGCTTCTCGATTGTTTGGTTGGCTGATTTTCAACTAAAGATCCGGATTAGATTAGTTTCTTATAATATACATTATTCTCATAAGAGATTTATATCATTCATTTTCTCATTTTGGTGATCTATGCCCTTCCTGCATTCTATTTAGTTTAAGGTGCCAAGATTATTCAAATAAAATTTAGTTTAATTCTAAGTACAAAGTCGTTTTCCACCATTGAAATCCAGAATTCGAATCCATACTGTGGCACAAGTTAAGACATCATTATTTGACTATAAAATCTCTTGTGCCTTTTATTTGAACTTTTCGTTTACTATTTTGAATAATAAATTTGTAGCTGGTTGATCTTCTCATAAGATTTAGTGTAAGTTATTGATTACTATTAATCTGTGAACTGTATCGAGCTGTAACTTGAGTAAAGCATTTTCTTTTCTGTTCGGGGCTAAGCTCCTGGAGAAACAAAAATAAAAATAAAATAAAAAATTACTTTAACATTAGTTGCTCTAATCAAAGTGTTTAAATAATTAGATTTTCAAGATAATTTCATACCAACAGAGTGGTGGAAATGTGGAAGCAAGATTAAATTTGTGGGGTTCATTGGGCTTATTCGTAAGTTATTTTCGGTTGTGGGTTCTGACTCGGAAAACACGAAAAAGTTTACAGTAGAGGAAAAAAGATAATTTTGAAATTTTTTAATGTTTTGGACTGGAATAGACTCAAAATTTAACTAATTTTTAATTTAAATTTGAATTATATTTTATTTTATCATACATAGTGTTTTACTTTATGTTAAGTCTTTTGAATTGTGTATAAAGGCGCCATCACGGATCAATTTTTTTGATATGATAAAATGCTAATTTTAATTTATCAATTAAAAAAACTAAGCTTATTAATTCGGCCAATTTTCAATTTTTTGAAATTGAAAAAAGTTTAAAAATTTAAAATTTCTTTTTCTTTTTAAAAAATAATATTGGTTAGAGCCAACTTCTACCAATTATAATTTCTAAGACAATAATTCACTCAAACGAATTTTCGAATAGGAAATTATAAAAGTTATTTATAATTTTGAAGATTTTTTTTGAAAATATAAAATATCTGAAAGCAATGTTCATTTATTAAATAATTTAAACAAAGAACTTACATTTGAATAAAAGTTTAATTTTTTTCATTTCTGGAAGTTTTTTTTCTTAGCAAGATTTTCATTCATCAAAAATTTAACATAGCTGTTTTGCCAATAGTTATTTTATCAACCGCTTTTAATTACCTCTAAACAGTATATAAATAGTCTAGTGTAATTTGGAAATATTTAAAAAAAAATGAAAAATTTTACTTATTTAGTAATTGTCGCAATTATTGTGGTTTCTCCTTTGCTTTTAAATGCAACAGTTACAACTGAAGTTACTACTGAAGCTACTACTGAAATTACAACTGAAACTACAAATAAAGAACAAACCATTTCAAGTACAACAACTGCAAACGCGGCTTCAACTTTGCTTATAAGTGAAACTAGTACGGCTGAAGTCAATGGCAATGACACAACCATGACAAATGAAGAGATGTATAATTCAACCACAACAACTTTTAATGTTGAAAATTTAGGAATTCAACTGAAGGAATATGCCGGACTTTTTTTAATTTTATCAATATTAGTTAATTTATTAATTTCCTTAGTTTAGAAACTAAAAAAATAAAAACTTGAGTTTTTAGAAATCAAATAAAGTTATCTAAATAATAATATTTATGATACTTAAATATAATAAAGACTTTATAATATTTATAATATTATTAAAAAAATCTCAAAAAGCTAAACAAATAAGCACCAAATTAAATTTAAAAAAAAAAAAAAAATTTTTATACCAAAATACCAAAATGCTCATATTTTTTTCAAATTTATTAGGACAGGCCAATTATCGTCTTTTGATCAATTTTACACCACATTTTTCGCAAATTCTGTGGTCCTGGTCGAATTTTTGTCTTCCTCTTTTTTTTCTATCTTCAACTTTAATGGAGCATAGGGCGTCTTCACGTATGCTCTATACTATCTTGTCTTAAGCGGCAATATCTGATTGTCCCCATATGAATTTCATCTCTTTTAACTCTCTTTCAATTGTTCTCCTCCATGTCATATTTGGTCTTACTGCATTTCTTTACCTTTGTGTCCAAAATAATGCTGACAATCTTAAAGCAAAGTCAAGTCTTCTTCTGCGTATCGTGATGCGATTCAGCTCGTTCCTGCTTTCATTTACACCTCTTCTTTCGTAATGAGTCTTGAATAAAAGACTTTCAAAAATGTTCACTTCAATTGTCATTAAACGCTTCTATGCTCTGAAAATCGATTTTGGTCACTTTCCAGCATTCGGATCCATAGAACAGTACAAATGTAACAAGAAGCTTTTATTTGGTTCTCAAGCTATGACATGACAACCTTTATTTATTTTATTTTATTTTATTTATTTGTAAATCTGTACCGAACAAATTCTCCTACAGAATAAAAATATAAATAAGAAAAAAATTAAGCTTAAGTAATGAGAAGAAAATTAAAAACGATAAGTTGAAATAGTTTTAGGTTAGACATGTTTAAATATTTGAAAGTTCAGGAAAATTAAGGAGAAATTTTAAGGTAGCAATTACACAATGAAGTTGGATTTTCGATAAATCGTGATTCAAAACCTTCTCTTTATTTTTCCACCAGTCTGACGACCAATAGAACAGAATGACTCAATCCTTTCCTGACATATCTCTCACTCAACTAAGTCGATTTGAGACTGTTGGTAGTTATAGTTTATCGAAAGCCTTTTGGTACATAATATTCTCAAATTTAAAGAATGCAATTCTAACCTTCGTTAATCTGTTTCGGATATCTTCGTGATAGCCTTAATTTTTGCTTATTACGCTGTAGACGAATTTAATTTTTTCGTCACCTACAGCTATTTATGTATAAAGCTTCTTGTTAATGCAAAAGGCCACCGTTCTTCTAAATTTCAAGAACAGCATTTCCAGCATTGGGTTTCAACTTAGACGTAGGATTTCTCTAATTCGTTGCACAAGCATTTATGAATCGAAGCGTAATTACGATTAACAGAAATCTTACAGAATTCTTTGCTTAGAATCGAAATAAAGGTTGTTCCTCGCTAATTTTTGCAATTTGAAAGGTCATCCTTGTGTGTAGTAGTTAAGACCAGAGCAGAGTTGTCTAAAAGTCCTAAAAAAAGGCTTCATATCAAAAAATTTATATACTCTTGCAAATGCAAAAGATATGCCAAATATCAGAATTTTCTTGCAATTTTAACATAAATTTCTTCACAATATTCAAAATTTTAAAGTCTTTGCTCGGACTTATGAAAAAAAAAGTCCGGACTTGAACTTGATATGAGACTTGTGACTTTTAAACAACTCTGGTCAAGACCCCAATTTTTGTTTGGCGATGTTTTTATTAAGTTTAACCGTGAATTACAAAGCTGTTTTATTTCATTTACCATTGGGGTAAAGGTTAATTTTGAATCAAATTTTATATCTAAGAACTTAATTTCCTCTTGACTCTCAATTTTATATTCATATATCTTTTAAATTAAAGTCCATATTTTCCTTATATTTCGTGAAGACAATGAAGCAAGACTTTTCAACAGATATTTTCATCTTTCATGGTCATTTCTTTAATTCGTCTAAGTATTTGTTTGTCTTGTTTTCCAGATTTCCTTTTTTCTTAAAAATGTAGAATGTGACCAAGTCGTCAGCAAAAAGAAGAGAGTATTCACTATATGTTTTATTTCTTTTAGGTATATCATTGATCAAAATACTAAAAAAGTTTAAGAATGAATTAATCTAATGAGTTGGGTAAGAGGGAAGGTTCATTTTTATTAGTTTAATACCACCATCATGCCAAACCCTATCGAATGCTTTGGAGATATCAAAAAATAGAGAACAAACTTTTCTTTTTTTCAAAAATTAACCAAATTAGGTAGATTTTTCTTCATCAGTTCTAAGTTAGTTATTATTAGTGATTTAAGTAGATACTAATAGTGATCCTTTTTTGGTCGAAACTAAATAATTTTTCCAGAATGGTCCACTTGATAGCGAATTTTTCCCAATTTATGAAATCAAACCAGTTTTGAATATAAAATTGTTTTAATCTAATTTTTAACTCTGAAGTCATCTGGTAAAATTTTTGTTTAGTATTTTGAAAACGAATTTTTTGAAATATTTTTTCTGCAATTATAATGTAGGGTTGGAGTTCGTCATATGATGCTGAATTTGAACCTTAAATTTAAATTTTGTCCTTTTAGAATTAGAAGAAAATTCATCATACGAAAAGTCTTGGATGAACTCTAATTCTTCCTTTACTAAAATTGCTACTCCTCCATTATATTTATAGCGTTGTTTAGTTATTAATTTTTGATTATTTAAATCTAAGAAAATGTTTTCAATAGGTAATACAATATCTGGAGAAAATTGAGCCAAAAAAAATCCTAAGAGGTTGATTTTACTGGGAAGACGAGAACAATTTAAATGTGTTATAACTAACCTTGCTTTTAATTATTATTTTCTCTTAAAGTAGATTTTTTTGTCTTGACTACGTTCAATCATTGACTTGATATGAAAATTCAGTTGTTGGGCTGCTTGATTCAGAAGATTTTGTCATCTTCATCTTGTGAAACAATAAATGGTCTCTTGGATTCTTTTTCTTGTGGATCAGATTTAACGATCTTTATTCGATCAAATCTATGTTTACCCTCATCATAACCTTGTCTTTTAACGTCTCAAATTCATGTTTATTTATCATTTGTCAGAAGCCAGCCCACAAATGCTAAAAAATCTCTCGATAAATGCGCTTAATGTAGGAATTGAAAAAACCTTTACTGATACTTTTGCTATATTTGGTAACTTACAACTATACTACCTCCAAAAAGCTTGAGTAGATTTTTGTCTGTTTGTTATTTCTACTATGTATTATAAATATTCAAGGCTTTCAGCTTTTATTTCATTCAAATTGTTTATCCTATTAGTATCCCGAGCTAATTGATAAGATTTAGATTTAAGAAGACTTCTTAACGCTGCGTTGTCACTCGATTGATTGACTTTTGTGTTGGCTGAAAGAAGTTATTTTGATATGACTTGGTTTATTTCCTGCTTTTCATCCAACTGATAAAGCACGGTTTCAACAAATTTATTAGATACTTTATTTCTAATTCAGCTCCATATTGCTCTGAATACCATAATACTAGCATCTAGATTTAAAAGATCAGCTGCCAAATATATTTTTGACTCAAGTTTGAATTCTAATCTTTTTTTATTTGATCTTTAATCGGATCTACTTTTTTTTTCCTATCACCACGCTAATATATTTCATCGAGCGTTCCATTTAAAATTATTATAAGAAAAGGAATCAAGTCACCAATAGTCCAGTCAGTTTCTTGGGTGAGAATTGAAAATGTATACATCGGATACAAGATTCGTAAAAATAATACTATTTTTTCTTTAGAAACAGGACTAGGATTATCATCTATGAATGATTTTTTTCTAAAAGAAAGATTCCAACATTAAAAAAGAAGATGACCATCTTGTCCCATTTTCACATATTAATTTACATTTTTTGCTTATAAAATCTACTGAATCTATATTCGAGTTTCTTATTGAACTTACAAATTTAGAAAGTTTTGCAAGAATCTTAATAAAATTTTTAAACTTTTATTAATAGCACATGAATATCTAGATACTGAATTGGTTTCTAACTGAATTAATTGGACCCTAATTTTCTTCATAAATATTTTCGTCCGATTCCAATTCAGTATCTGTAACATTATTCACTTGAAAAAAATTGCTTTAGTTGTTTGAGACACAATTTCAATTACTCCAATTTCAGATTGAACTTGCTGAATTTCTTCATCGTCTACTTCACTTTCGTTTTCTGATTCTGATTCAGGAATTGAGAAATTTATACACGTAAAAAACAAAAAATTCGAACTCTCCCCGAATTCGGCTTTTTTGTTGATCATATGAAGATTTTGCGGGCAGATTTAGCATTCTATTATATGTTTGTTGATTAATGTTATGAAAAAGGAATGTCAGTTTTAATTGGGAAATAAGCACGCCTGTATATGAGAAATTTCAATCAATTAATAATTAAGCTTTTTACTTTTATTATTTATCAAGGATTATCCATAAAATTTTTTTCTAATTGGCTGTATAAGCATGTTCAATAAAAACTTTAATTTAAAACTCTAAACATTCTGCATACAATTATAATAAATTATAAAATTTCTATATCCAAAATTACATCTAAAATCTTCATATGTACCTTTTTGTACTCGTACTCGTACTCGAACTCGGCTTTTTTATTCTTTACGTGTTTGTATTTATATTAAAAAAATCTATCAGGATTTGTAAACAGTTCTTAAAAACTTTTTTAATTTTTTAAAATCCTAAGTAATTAGTATTTTATAACAAAATAGTTATTAATTGGTCTTAATTATTTTGTACGATCTATTCTCATATAAAGATCAGATCGCGAAAAAAATAAAATTGATGTGGAAAGGATTTAGAATTTTTATTTATATAGTTCTTTTTGGTATATAATTGATCTTTATCTAAATTTTACATAGCTGACTGTTTTTATTTAATTGTTAACAAAAAATTGTTCAGAATAAAAAGACTCTTCTATCTATCATCATTGTTAAAAATTACAGTTTTTCAAAACCTTTATTTTGCCTGATTTTGATTTTTGATAATCTCTTTTGTTTTATTCTCAAAAGTTGAATTAGTTTAACTGGTAAAACGGAATCTCCGAGATCACGAAACAAAAGAAATATTATTTAGCTCTCCATGACATTGATGTTAATTTTGCAATTGAATCAAATCGATCAAAAGAATATCTAAAAACAAAATACGACATAGACGATGTCTTGAGGATGGTGAAAAAATCAACTAATCAAAAATTACCACTAGTAAAGGCGGTCATGTCCAACTTGGAAAAATTTGAAAACCTCATTAACACAAAATATATCCATCTAGGATACAGTCGCATACGAGTCACACCATGGCGCTTTGGGACCACTCCGGACCAATGCTTCAAGTGTCAAAAATTTGGTCATTCCTCAGTCTCTTATAAAGAAAAAAATGAGACGTGCTTTAGATGCGCTGGTAGGCAAAGCTATAAAAAATGTGAAATTCAGGACCCCAAATATTTCAAATGCGCGAACTGCAACGAAAATCACGCAGCATGTTCCAAGCAATGCAAAGAACTTATAAAAGCCGTAGAAGAAAAAAAACAAAAACAAGAAAAAAAAATGAAAAATAGCAACAACAACCACAAAAACAAATACAACAATAATATACAACAACAACAAACTGTCGGGTTACTACGACTTATGATTGATCTATTTAAAAACCTTAGTAGAGTCACTGCATCTGTAAACGAAGACCCAACTCTTATACTCGAGCTTAAGCACCCAGATTAGTCACTTCATGTTTAGTAACGTTGAAAATGAGGATGCAGTTTTGAGTAACCGATTTATAGAAAATCAAAATGATCAGTCATAAACAACTAAAATTTTTACACATAAATTGTCAATCGCTAAACAATACACTCAAAATAACTCATATCGAAAATATAGCATTTAAGCTAAAAATAGACATAATCAGTTTAAACGAAACTTTTCTAAAAAAATCCCAAAATTTCGAGTTAAACAACTACCAAATTATCAGAGCTGATAGACAAAGAGGCAGAGGCGGCGGATCAGCTCTAGCTATTAACAATAAAATCCAAGGTAATTTAATTTTATCACTAGAACTTAAAATCGAAAACCAAGACATTCCACTCGAACCAAACCCGACTTTTCTCGGCATCAAACTGGATCCGAAGCTATCGTTTAAGCCACATCTTGAACAACTAGGAAAAAAATTAATACCCAAAACAAACCTCATACGAAGAATAAAAAACTTCAAATGGTCAAACTCAACTAAATTGAATCTAACACTTTATAAGTCTCTAATTAGATCGTTATTCGATTACTGCTTCATCATTCTAAACGTCGGAACAGGAAAAATAAAGACCTCTCTCCAAAAAATCCAAAACAAGTTGTTAAAAACACTTCCCAATTAAAACTTCAACCAAATCGATACATAAAGTTATAAAGCTGGAAACTATTGAGTAAAGGTCAAATAGCCTATTAATAAAATTCCTAACGAATAAATCCAAACAGAAATTGATAGCAAAAGAAATTCATGAATACATGTCAACACGGCAATCAAGCACAAACAAAAAAATTCGAGACGCAATTGGACGCATTTAATAAACTAACAAACTGTACATAGAATTGTAAATGTTGAACGAACACATTTTTTCTACCCATTTTAAACTATTTATATCTCTCTTTTTTACTTTTTTTTTTAAATCTTTCTACTCTAGAAACTCGAACTTTTTATTTTTACTTTTTTAATCAATGCTTTGTAACAATTGGGTTTAAACGAAGGCGAAAGCTATTCCTGGGGTCCGCCCCAAAGTATTTTTTTAATAAAATAAATAAAACTGGTTAAAATCTAATCTTGAATTATAATTTAATGAACAGTGAGAATCTAATCGAAAACAATCAACGGACTGGTTAGAAGCGAGCTACTTCCTTAGAGCCCCCTTTCGAGAATATTTCTTTTTGATTAACTAGAATTAAGTAAAAAAAAAACAACAAAAATAATTATTAATTAAAAAAAATATTAATTTGAAATGTTTTTATGAATTCAGTTTTTTAGTTTTCTTTCCATTTCTTCACTCTCATTTCTATTTCAGACTAGTACCGTCTTCAAATCACGTTATTAAACATAATATTAATAGAGAGAGAAATTAAATTTTGCAACAGATTAAGTTAAATTATTCGTTCCTTTTTTTTTTCCTTTTAAGTTTTTTAGCAAATATTTTTTGTTTTTTACTAAAAAAAAACTTCATAAATAAACATGCTTGTGTGCATAAGAAGCAAGTAGTTTATACACTACACTTATAATTTATGTAGTTTTGATGCGTGAATTTGAAAAAGACAATCCTAGAGTTTCAATGTTTGAACGGTAGTTAAACAAGGGGTTGTATTTATAAATGATATATAAAAAGCTGATGTTTCGAACAAAAAAGTTTCAGTTATTCAATAAAAATATTCCCTATCCTAAAACTAATAAATTTCTAGGTCCTTGCTTTGATAAACAAATAAAAAAAGTAATAACTCAGTTTTTAAATGCATGTAGACTCAATAAAAAAAAAAAAATTGTCTTAAAAAATTAGAAGCTCAACCATAACATACTAAATAGTATTTACAAGGAACTTATTGGCTTAATTCTGGATTTTAATCTTCCTTTAAAGTCTTAATCAGATTACAAAAGTTAAAAATTATTCTAAATACTGAATGCAATCTCTTAGGAAATTACCTTCGTTATGCTCTAGATTATTCAGTTCCATTGACAAAAAGGCTTGTTTTTGAGTATCGAAGAGGGTTTGATTTTAGAATTATTACGAATCCTACTTCCTATGAAGCTGCTAAAAAAAATTTCTGACTCTTAAGATCATATTTATGTTTGTGTTTTTTTCCCAGTTCTCATATTAATTTAATAATAATAATAATAATAATAATAATAATAATAATAATAGATAATGTTCTACGATCAATTTAGTTTATCTAAATTAAGAAAGCAGAACCACTAAAGGAGTCCCACTATAAAAGAAATTGGTTCAAAAACAAACTAATGCAAAGCGCAATCATTTCGTACTTCTAGAAACTCCATACTTGCAAGTGAGGAGTTTCTTGGTTGTGAAAATTTTTTTTTTGAGTACATTGAGAATTTTTAAAATAAATATTTCACATGAAAAATAAAGAAAAGAAAAATTAAAAAAGTACATGAATTTTATTTTTGTATTTTTGGACAAGTGTTCTGCAGACATTTAATAGCTGCTTGTATATTGGAAAAAGGCACTGAAAGGGTTTTAAATATAATTGATAATGATAAAAAAGCCTCAGATGCGAAAGAAGATAAACGTAAAAGAGGAATACCTCCTTCAAAAAAATTAGTTGAAATTGATAATGATACAACACCAGATACAAAAGAAAATAAAAGTATAAGAAGAAGACCGCCAAATTTAGACAAAATTAGATAATAAAATAAGACTCTTAATTCATTTTTTTTTGTGTTTAATGATAATTTTTTTTTGCGTAAATTAAAATATAATTGATTTAAAAAAATTTTAGTAGTTATGTGTTAGATTTTTTTTTGCGAGTGAAAATCAGTTTTATGGTTGTGATATTTTTATTTTATCCTCATTTTTAGATTCTACGTATATGGAAACCTAGGGTAAGCCAAAATTTTAGGTTGGGTCAAAAATTTATATTTTGGGTAGGGGGGTCTGAAACTTTATAGCTTTACATAAAAATAAAACTTAAAAATTCCACCTTTTACCTAAGGAGAATCTCAAATTTTGGAAGTTATGCTGAAAAAAAGAGGTTGTTAAATAATCAGATGAAACATCTTCTGAAATAGTAAAAAGAGTTTAAGGTTAAAGGCAGGGATATACTGTCCATCTGAAAAATTGACTTGGTATGATGTTAATAATAATGAAAAGAAAATTGATCTTTATTATGTAGATGGTGAAAATATAGGTAAAAGCAAAGGGTTAAAAAGTATTGCATTAGAATTAGGATATGCTTTACCCGCAAAAAAAAAATTAGAACAAATTAAACAAATCCTATCTCAGCACCCGGCTCTCATGGGGTATAAAAAACTTGAAATTCTGGGAAAAAATATGGAATAAAGATCATATTTCTTCCAAAGATCATATCACTGCGAACTAAACCCTATTGAAGGCCTATGGTGTTGTCTTAAACAATATGTTCGTACTAGAACAGATCAGAGTTTTAATAAAATGAAAAAGTTAATTTTTGACCACCCCTAAAATTTTGGCTAACCCTGGGTTTTAATATACAGTAGCGCCACGCCACGTGGATTTTACGTAAATTTACGTCAAATTACGTTAATTTACGTAAAAAAAAAGTAAATTTACGTAAAGATAGAATAGTAAAATTACGTAAATTTCGTTAATTTACGTAATTTGACGTAAATTTACGTAAAATCCACGTTGCGTAGCGCTACTGTACGTAGAATAAAAAATGAGGTCGAAATCCACATCTGAAGATAGTGTGGAATTTTTGCGTCGCGCAAACTTTGTTGATTTTTAATTAAACCATGTCTCCGTAATTGCTACTAAATGTGGAAAGCTAAAGCTCGCCAACAACGAATTTAACTCATCCCATTTATTATATTTGGAAGTTGGATTTGCGTAAAAACATCGTAGCCCCTCCATTTCCAAAGTTCCATTAGATTTTTGTTCAAGCTAGAATTGAGTCTCATTTTATCAGTGCTACACATTTGTGGATTAATTTCAATATTGTTAATAATGGATCATCAGCAATGACCAGATCGAAAACATTATCGCCAAAGTCTGATGTTGGTCTGATGCTCTATCACTTCCCCTTTTGTAGTAGAATCATTCGAACTGCTCGAAGCATTCAATAGATTAGGTCCACTTTGTTCAAGTAGACACAGCATTTCACTTTACTTTCATCGCAATCATCAAATACTTCAAAAAAGGCTGAGGCGTCCATACTATTTCAGCAAGTCGAGGCTTGACTAGTGAGTTTTTGACTCAACCAATCGCACACCATCTCTTCTAAGGGTATAGTAGCGCTTCTTACAATGTAAACGTGTCTACATCTAAGCCAAAGGCAACTAGAGCTACTTTTTCAATGAAAACCAAGAAACAGCCAGCTACACCAAACGTGTCTTTATCTTCGTCTAAAGGCAACTAGAGCTACTCAGTCAAAAAAGTCATCTATTCCTATTTCACTACTTCGATCAATCAACATTATTCAATCAAATAATCAATGATCTGAATTGTGTTCAAAACGTTGTTTTAGATGCAAAATCTTTTTTTCTTAAAGTAATTTTCAGGATGAAAGAATATCATGTGAAAATTGCAGCAATTGAATATGTGACGACTGTTATCAAAAAGACTAAAGGCCAAATTACTGATTCTTTTGTTAAGTTTGTAAATAATTTAATTTAGAACAAAAGACTTTTGATATTTATACTTTTAATGTATTTTTTTTACCTAGTGAAATGATTATTTTTGTATTCATTTCACTAGGATAAAAAAATCCGAAAAAAAATAAAATAAAAAAATTTTTTTTTTTTGACAAAAATATTATTTTTTATTTCATAATCAAAGATTAAACAAGACATAAATTTAACTTTTATACAGTTTGAGTGCCTTTTTTTTTAATCCTGGGTATAATAAAAAACTAGTTTTAAACTATATTGTTTCTTTTCACAAAATATGAAAAAACAAAATATCTGTATACATTTTATTAAGAAGAGCTAAGATTTTTTCTTTTTTGCTTCTTGTAAATCACGCCACTTATCTATGCACGAAACATTTTATCAAACAAGAAATCTTAGCCAACACGTAAATTTAGAAAAAGAAAAAGAACAAAATAATAATTCTCTAATTTTCCTCTAGGCAATTTAAGCTATTTTTGTTTTGCGTTTAAATGGCAGTACACGAAATATTTTTTTGGTTAATGCAAAAACAAAAATAGCTTAAATTGCCTAGAGGAAAATTAGAGAATTATTATTTTGTTCTTTTTCTTTTTCTAAATTTACGTGTTGGCTAAGATTTCTTGTTTGATAAAATGTTTCGTAATTGTTAACATTTTTTATGGACATTTTTAGAGATTTTTCAATTCTGAAATTATATTATTAACAATACAATAATTGATTGATTTTATCTAAAAATATTTCTCGTTTAAATCAAATTTTTTAATTGTTTTCTTTTTTTATTTAAATGAAAATTCTTGTTAAACTTTGAAAAAAAGGAACTAAATTTACTTCGTGATTTATGCTATCTTGATTGTATAATATTTTTAGCTTTTTAAGAAGAAAACGAATCTAATCACATGTTTTTTTCTTATTTTTTAGGTAATAAATGAAAACAATTATTTTGTTTACGATAAAAACTTTGCACTTAAAAAACCCAAAATACTTTTCAAATCTACTTTTTGCCTAAACCTTGAAGCTTTTTAACTATTTACGTCATAAATAATGCAAGATATTTTTGAAGAATAATTTAAATTTTTCAAGCTTAATTTTTATTGTTAATTTTTAAGAAAAAAATATTCAAAAACTAAACAATTAGAAAGTACCAAAGCAATATGCCTTTTTTAAATTTTTTTTTTTTATATAAAAGTCTTATTTTTTGTTTAATAAAATGTAGCTATTATTTTATTGATGTCTATTGTTAGTAATCGAATTTATAGTTCTCTTTTTTAAAATCCTAAAGCCAATATATTTTTGTTAGAATTTATTTTATTTTAAAGCTTTTGAAAAGTGAATTGCAAATTTCAATTTCATAATCATACATTTATAACACAAATTGTATATTTTTCTTTTCAACTTTAGAATTGTACTTTTTTTTTTATTTAATTTAAACTTTATTTTAATTTTTACTTCTCCTGATGGAGGTTAATTTGAATCAAATAAATAAATAAATAAATAAATAATCAAAAGTCTTGTTCTTTAGATAAATTTGAAGAACTGAAAAATGAATCCATTCAACTATTTATTTTAATCTAATATATTTTCAAATTTTCTTCTAAACCTGGGGTAACAAGAATTTATGTCGCATTATTTTAAGTTGTCCAAATAATGATTTATTTTGTCAGAAAAAATTCGATCTGATCCAGTGAATTTCATGATAATAACCTGATTGAAAATTTAAATCTAAGGAATTGAATTCAAGATTTTTTTGATTAAAAAATATATATCATTTAACGACCAAAAATACATAGTATCTATCCTTAAAATAAAAACTTTCAAAAGTTCGACAAAAAATTTCTTCTTTAAAATTACTTATTAAAATTGAAGAAAAAATAAATAAACACATTTTTATTTAATTTTAATTGATTAAAAAATAATCGATGAATCCTTACCCTTTTTGCCTAATTTTTAAACGACTGACATCTACGAAAATTCCAAAATTTTACAATACCATTTATCCTTGGCAGTCAATTTCTGATCCCTAACAAAATCAGGAAATAACTCGCTCATCATGATGAGCGAGTTATTTGGTCAAAATAATTCAATTTATAAAGATTTTTTATAGAATCTTGAAAGAATTTACAAAATATCTCTTTAAACGTTTTGACTGGTAGAACAGATTAAAAATTTTAAAGAGAATATAGAGAAAAAACAAATATTTTTTAGTTTAATTAATGATTTTTTTATATCTCTAAAATATCTCTATTTTTTCTTCAAAATAGGCCAAATTATAGAGATTTAATAAAGAATCTTTAAAGATACTACAAAAAATCTCTATTAAATGTTTTTTACGTTTTTTCTTGGAATTCAGATCTTACCGGCCCAAATCCAGTAATGGCAAAACACTTTTCATTTTATTTGCCCATAAACTATTTATCTTGAATTTCTGAAGCAATACAGGCAAAAATTTCAAAAATAATATTTAGAAAAAATTTATAAATGACGAAATTCGGTGTGAATGTACCTTCTTAAGGCTAAAATTAAATTAAAAAAAAAAACATAAATGTTGTAAATCTATCGGGCTAAATAGCTCAAAATAATAAAATTAATAAAGTTTGCAATAAGAAAGATGAATTCAATTATTGAAAAAATGATACTATGTTTTTAATTTAAAATCTATAATATATCATTATTAGCACATTGTAAGCAACATTGATTTACAGACGTCCACTTTTTAAAATAACAAAATAATTTTGAAAGAATATATGATTTGAATAAAGATGCTAAGTGCTCCATCAGCTTTTAAATAAAAAATGATGGGTTACTAAATTAAAGGAATGTTTTATAATGCTAATTCAAAAGGAAAAAAATACTAATTAGCCCGGGAAAATTTAATAATTCTTTTATGTAAATGGGGCTACAAATAAAAAAAAATGAATTTTACTGGGCTTCTAAAGATTTTGTTTGATTTTTGATTCCAAATAAATTATAAAATTTGAAAAATATGAAAAATTATTCTCTTAATCTTTATAAAATTCATCATGAATCTGGTCTCTTGCGGTCATACTTATTCGTTGAATGTTATTTCATCATCGGATTTAGCCATAAATATTTTGAGTATCATCATTTTAAATGCCATCTATGAATTCTTGAATGAGAATAAATTCCTAAGCTTCCTATGAAGAACATCGATCATAAGTGTGTGAGGTAATTCTATCGTGGTCGTTGAGTCCAAAGTTTCTCATTTTAAAATGAAATTTAAATTTTTTTTGTTGCAAAGCTTACCAGTTTATGTTTAAAAAAAATTAAAGATAATTTTAAATAATTTAAAAAATTTTTAGTCCCATGGGAATTTAAAAATAATTCAAAAGCATTTAGTCAAAAATAATTTAATAAATTATTTTGACTAAACCTCGAGGTTAAAAAGATAATGTAATAGAAAAAAACAGGAATTATGATATATTCTAGTGTAAGGGGAGTAATGGCTATTTACAGCATCCAACTCCGGGATAGTTTGCAAGGTTTTACAGTATTCTAATTGTTTGTTTTGAATTTAAAATTAAAAAAGAATGTTAATTTAATGGCCTTTTGTTTTTAAACTTTTTATTGATTTAAAATTTTTGATTATTTTTATCAAAGTCATCAAGATAAGTTTTTTTTTAATTTAAAAAAATCTGAAAATTAAACAATTACAAAAGTACCTCAGCAACATGCCTTTTTATAAATTTTTTATCATCAAGTTATGTTTTTTTAGTTAATTAAAAGTAGCTATTAATTTTATTATTTCTATTGTTTGTAATGAAATTCATAGTTCTCTTTTTTAAAATCCTTAAGCAAAATTATTAGAAAGGCTTGAAAAAAAAGTATTAAAAATCGTAATTACACAATCAAAAATCCTCTTTAAATAGCTAAGAAAAAGTGGAAAAATTAACAGAAAGAAAAATGGAAAAAAAAACATTTTTGATATTCTTTTTACTAATTTCGGTTCTACCGTTCTTAAACAATGCTTCTACTGAAACGGATGTTCCTGAAATAGCAGATACCAATTCTGGTGATGAAGCAGCTACCAATTCTGGTGATGAAGCAGCTACCAATTCTGGTGATGAAGCAGCTACCATTGCTGAAAATCAACAAGAAACAGATAGTTCGAATGATCAAACAGAGGACTCAAATGTGTCAAATACTACTGAGACAGAAAATAGTGAAACAACTATCATAACCACCACCACTACAACAACTACCACAACTACAACAACTACTACAACAACTACTACAACAACAGTGGCTACAACAACCACTACAAAAGACAAAGGAAGTTGCCTTGATGGATATTATCCAGATCAAAATAACGAATGTCAATGTAAAAATAAACAAGAATTAATTTCCTTAATTAAAATTATTTTTTAAGTTGACTTTGATCGGTTAAGCAGAACAGCTAATATAAAAGTAGTCACCAAATTAATGGACCCAAATGCATTACAGGATGAAATAAGTAGCAAATGTTCGTTGACTTGTCCTGATAATGTCGATTGTAGCGCTCTAACCGGTTCCGTAGATTGGACTTATTCTGCAGATAATTCAGTCAACACAACAGATTTGTCTTATTCCGCAGAAAATAGAGAATTTTATTCTTATTTGGGCCATAATGATTGGGAGTCAGCCATTGGAGATTCAGTAATTGACATAACCACAAATTGGCTCTGTGATTTTTTAGTACAGAAATTTGAAAAAAATTTAATTAAAAAAAAGTCACATAGCCAAAGCTTTTTATTTTTTCAATTGAAAAATAATTTTTAATCTAGATAAATTGTACACTAAAATTGAATCACAATAATGTTAGTTTTGAAGCGGCAAGTCCAAAATATGACCTTGTCTTAAAATGTGAAATGGAAGGCTTGAGTGCTGTAATTTTAAAAGATTCGATTTAATTTTAATTTAAGTTTGAAAAATAATATTTAGAATGGCCAGAATAACTATGAGCTAAGTTACACTGAAAATGAGACAAAAACAAATAGACTAAGATGTTACTCAACCATTCCATTTGCATGCTCTGATACATCTCAATCAAATTGTGATTTCCGGCTTTCTCTTAATTACAATTCGAATCCAGCAAACGATCGAGTAGTGATCACACAGTGTTCCAAGAATTCCAATCAAAACTTTGTATGCAACCCAAAAGACAGAATGTTCAAGCCGTCTAATACATGGGCCACATCGGACGGCGAGTTGATTTGGGACATTGGTGTTAATCTCGAGTCAAAGAACAAAAATTTCAAAAATGCCATCTATGAACTTGTTTTGCAGAGCAAGAAAACTGGACAAGTGTCTTCGGTGTTAATTAGTAAATATAACGGTATGGTTAAACTCAACTATTAACTTAATTACTTTTAGATTTCATTAATTTTAAGATTTTTTCTTTAAAAAAAATTTCGTAGATTTGCGAAAATTCATGTAATTCTTTTTTATTGAAAAAGAGTAATAGAATAGTAAAATCTAGACTTGGGCAAAAGTCAAAAAAAAGTCATTTTAAAGTCTTTTGAATTTTTTTTCAAAAAAGTCATTTGACTTGACTTTGACTTAATGACTTTTGCCCAAGTCTGGTAAAATCTACCAATTTTAAAGATAAGCGCTAAAAAGAAACTTTTTTTCTGACTCTACAATTTACGAAAAAATTAGTAAATTTTCGTAATTTTACATAAATTTACAATCGTAACTGTATATTTAATTAAAAAAAAAGAATTAAAAAAAAAGAATTAAAGTTGTATAAATTCAAATCATTCATTAAAAAGATTAAATAATTCAAAAAGTTTAATCCAATTCTAAACAAGAACTTGTCTTTTATTGCCTATTTTTTTGAGAAAAGCTTACTTTCTTTATTCATCTTTAACCATACATAAGGTGTCAAATCAGACACAAAATTCATAATTGTCTTTTTTTATTTTTTATTCTTCCATTGATTTTGAAATGAAATTCCTTCAAGTCCATTAAATTCTCCCAAAAAGGTGACCAAATAATGGGAAAAGACTGTATAAATTCAAGTATGTTGCTTTTCAACAATAATCTTTTAACAACTTTTCGTAGACTAAGTTCTGTCCACAAAAATCATTCATGGATATTTAAGAATAAGATGATCCGACACTTTTAAGTTATTATTTATTTTTGATGTCTATACTTTAAAGTGCTTAGAAAAATTGGAAATAAAATTTATGATAAATTAGAACAATTTTTGGGACTATTCAATTTTGCTTTTTATGGTCTTATTATTTACGTGACTTGTTTTTGAAGAGAAATTTTATTATCAAAAAACACTATCTGATTTTCTAGATCCGAAATTTATTTTTTGATCATAGAATTTATCTTAAAATTTGGAAAAATTTCGTTGAAAGCTTTTTTTGCAAAAATGTTTTTAAACAACAATAGGACTCCTATTAAAAATTACTACTTTGGTTTACAAAATTGATTTTCAAACATAATAAATAATGCGGATACAAAATTTTAATTAAATTTTTGAGTTTGAATGCTGTTAAATTGTTTAATTCAAGAATACATTGAAATTATTTTTTAAACTAAATTTTATGTTCAGAATTATAATTTGAGTAAAAATTGGTCACAAAATTGACCAGCCCCTAGAATTTATCAAGTTGAACTATCTGTTTTTGATCAAAATTAAACATTTTTTAAAGGTAAATTATATTTTTTCTTCGCGACCACTATCAAATTTTGCCACATGTTTCAATGATCCTCATTGCCGAACATTCGACGGAAAGTAATTCGATTTGCCTAAAAATAAATAAAAATCAATTGAAATAATTTTATTCATAAAAAGATGGTTCGAGCTTCAACAAGCAGGAGAATATCTAATGTATGAAAATGTCGAAACTCAAACAAGAGTAATTTATCTTTTTTATTTGAAAAAAAAACAAAAAATTAATAAAAATAATCAAAGGTTCATGTTAGAAGCTTGTTGTGTAACCCGAGCGGTTTTACATGGCCCGGATATCCTCCTCCATATTGCTTAAACAAAATATTCATTCAATATTTTTATGAATTGATTCGCATCGATGTGTCCAAGAATATTATTTTGTACTCAGATTATTCCAGAAACATTGTTAATCAACCAGTTCATTTTGATTCATCGGGAAATGTCAAAAACGATCTGAATTCGTTGATAATCAAAAGAGTTGGTTACAGTTTTGAAATAATAACTGGATATGGATTAGTTCTAAGAATCTATGGATATGTTTGGAATTTTTTTATGTATATAAACCGCTATGATATAATTCCTGCTAAAGGAGATGCAGGCAAAATTGATGGTCTTTTTTCTAATTGGGATAATGATCGCGCAAACGATTTGACTAAATTAAAAGATGGTACAAGTTCATCAGATTTACCAGCTATCTTCAACAGCTATTTGTATAAACTCAAAAATTTCATTAAAAATTATAAAAAATTAATTTTTGTTTCAAAGAGCTTCTAGTAACAACATACCAAGTCTGGAAACAAGCTACTATTCATTTAATTCTACTGATATAAGTTACATGCATAGCTTTTGTGCCTCGCTAGGTATTGATTTCTTTTCGTCATCAGATCAGCGATCTCCATGTGCCAATGGCCGAAATGAAGATGCATTTGGCTACCAGAAAAGTAGATCAAGACGAAGCATTGAAACATTGTAATAAAATTTTTAAGTGATTTAAATTAAAGATTTTTATACTACTATTTGGTTTAGAGAGGATCCCATTGAGATAATTAATAGAATTGGTGAGTCGAATTCTTTCAAAAAATTCCTCAGCCTGCCGCCGATGCCGCATGCGCCAAAACGCTTGGTAAAAATTTAATAATTTTTAAGTTAAAAATTAATTATGTAGTGTGTGTGTTATTTAATGATTAAAATAATTTTTAGAAATTAAAAAAATATATAAAATTGATTAAAATTTTCAAAAATTTTAATAGGAAAAAAATGCTTTTTAGATACTTTAGATTTTTTGGCATTTATTTTTGAACTAAAGTCTTTTCTAATCACGAAAAAAGCCATATTCATTCAGCTACAATACAAAAATTGTAAAATTTACAGATTTTTTGAATAACCTCCAAAATGAACCAAAATCTGTGACAGGAAATATTCTCTTGTGAATAGAATTGTGAAAAACTTGAATAGGCTTACAGCCTAAGTGATCACGTTAAATAATAGATTCAAGAAACATTCGGTGATAGCTATCATAGCAAGCAATAGCCAAAATTAATCATTTTTTTCAAGAGTTTAGTGTTTAAGTTCTTTGTTCAAGGCTATTTCAATTTAAAATAATTTATTAAATTAAGCTTTTCTAAAGAGTCAGTTAATTTTTTATTAAAGAAAAAGAGGAAAAAAAATACTATTTAAAATATTAACTTATTGATTTAAATAATTATTTAAAAGGAAAGATGCTGTAAACATTTGTAAATACTTCTGAAATATATCAAAATTAATTATTTGTGAATATTTCAGGTAAGAGATGTTTCAAATGAGGATAAAAACGCTACTTGTGATAATCTTGGAAACAAAGTTGAATCTGATTTACAAACAGGAACTGACATAGACAATGTAGTTGAAAATTGCAAACTTGACGTCCTTTTGGATCCAGTAAAGATAAAATTTATTTCATCAACAAAATGATTTAACCAATTTTTTTAAAAGGAAACTGACTATACAAATGGCTACGAAAATGATGTATCCGTGTCTGTAATTGAGCTGGCTACAAATGATAAAGTAAATATGAACATATCAGGCGACGAGCTTGTGATCAAAATAGTTTTGACCAATTTGTGTCCTAATAACTGCTCTGGAAATGGTAACTGTACAACTACTGGCACTTGTGAATGCGAGGAAAACTATAGCGGTGCAGATTGCTCATCGTATGCATTGGATACACCGGAAATTGTTGATACAACACAAACAGACATTTGGGACTTATCTCAAGGACCTTTGACTGATATAATAATAAGAACAAAAAAATTTGTCTCAACAAATCCAAATGCTAAATTTAAATTTTCAGTTTATGTAAGAATTTTTATTAGAAAAATGAATATAAATTTTTTATTTTTAAAAAAAAAGTATCCCAACATCAATACCAAAATATTGGATGGTACTATAAATGCTACTGAGATAGCGTTCAATACCAACTTTTTAAACATGACTTCGGTTTCATTAAATCAAAATTTTTTCTTTCTGAAAATAAGTGTTACAAATGATGATAGCGTTTACAGCAATCCAATTACCATCACGGCTGCTGATCTTACTAAATACACATGCACCACTTCAACTTGTACCCAGATAACTGTGGTAAGAACTATTTGATTTGTTTATTAAAATTATTTAATTATTTTTTCAAGCCAAGTGATGCGAGCTTTCAAAAATTGAATGCAATGATGATGCTTATTTTTGCAATAACTGGCTTTTATTTTCAAAACTAATAATTTCATATTAGAATCTTAGAAAAACTAGAATCATTTTAATAAAGAGCAAAATAAAAACTTGGCATCTTTAATTTTAATTAATTTGAATAAATATTTTTAAATTAAAATTATTTTAGTTAAAAATTAAAATCATTAAGTCTACTTTTAATAATTTTAATAATAAATTTTAATTCAATACAGGTAAATAGGATTTTGAAAAAAATTCAAGTAATAAACATATTATATTAAATTATATTAAAGAATGCGTATAAAACATTGATCATTTAAATTTTATTAGTTTTCCTCAACTATCTCAAAAAAAATAGCTTTGAAATATTATGATCAATATTATAGTCTTTTAAAACTGTTCCATTATGGCTTTGATAATGAACCCCTTGGCTTACTCTCTAATTATTTTACAAATAGATCACAAATAGTATGTTTTTGTAATGAAAATTCGAAACCTGTATCTCCTAAATTAGAGGTATCACAAGTATCTGTTTTAGGTTACCTCTTTTTCTTATCTTTGTGAATGTACTATCTTTTTTATTAAAATTTAATATCAAAATATTTGCTGATGACACAACCATTATTTACTCTCACATGAACTATATTAGAGACTATATTAGTATTATTAATATTAATAAATTAATATCCCTAATGATTGCTGTTTCTTTTGTATTGTTGATATAAATTGGTCTTAAACTTTATAAATGATCGTCACTAAAATAAATATGAATGGTTCTGAAACGATTTATGACTTTTATTTAAGAAATGATAAATCAAAATAGCTAAATAATAAAATGGAAAAAAATCTTCTTTCACTTATTTAAAGGATAAATGATTCAGATTCAGAGTAATTATTATTGGAATCACTAAATTTCCAAATATTCAGTATTCTACTCTTTTGATTTATTATTTTTAAAAGCTAAAAAGGTATCCTCCAGACAAAAAAACACATATCATCCCAAAAATGTTTACTCTTTCCAAATACTCAATATTTTTTTAAATCTATTCAACTTTTTTTAGCCATCGCCCTACATCTAAAACTAGACAAAAAAGAGGATAAAGAGGAAAGAATAGTTAATTGTGTAGATATTTTATCAGTTTGTACAGTAGTATTTAGACTGTTAATTACCAATACTTCGTAAATAATCACTTTCTGTTGAGATTAATTACTTTTTGTTGAAAAATAAAATTTTTATTTTGGACAAAAAAAATTTACTAAACAAGTTGAAATTAATGAGTTTTTGTTTATTTTAATTATTTTTTGTTCATAATAATTTATTGTATTATACAATGTTTAGTTTGGAGTCTAAAAAAAATTTGAAATAAAATTAAATAAAAATGTTTAATAAAAATAATATGTCGTGGAAAGTTGTTGATTTGCAAACTGAGTGCAAGCAGTTAAAATTGTCGTACCCTGGAAAGAAATCAGATCTGATAAAAAGATTGATCAACTTTTCAGTCTCGATTACATTAACTCAAGATAAAAAAAACTAGAATTGGATAAAAAAAGTTAATTTTAATAAATTGATTTCATTTCAATCCGCTTTAAAAAAAAAAACAATTTAATAGTACAGATTGGTCAAGCATTAGATGCACTTGCAGTAATTTTTTCAAGAATTATTATTGCTCTCAGTAAACCAGTAAACCAAAAGCTTTAAGCAATACCATTGAAGTTTATTCAGACAGCTGTTTTTCCAGAAGCAAAAGCTGGAAGACAAACTAAAGCAAAAGTATGCCTAGCTAGGTGTTAAGTGAATTTTTTTGGTGCAAAATATACTTTTTCAACAAAAAGTAATTAATCTCAACAGAAAGTTATATTAAAATCTTAATATTTAAAACCCAAATGTGTGAAAAAAAGTAAAATCTTAATACATTTATTTACGATAACTAACTTAAATATTCAAATATAATGCTTTTAAAATTGTCTTAATTGTTATATATGATAAAATATAGCTTATATTTTCTCTGACGAAAATTTTTTCTCTTAGTAGCAATTTTATTTTATTTAAAAGCAGTTCATTAGATTGACAGTTATTTTTTTTAATTACTAGGAAAAATTTGAGATTTAATAACTAATTAACAATTTAGTATTTAATCAATTAAAACATGAGTTCTGATAAGGAAAATATTAAATACTAAAAAAAATATTTTTGCTCCTTTTTGATATAATATTTACTCCTTTTTTTTGCCTTAAATGGAATTGTTACTACAATTATTATTTATTACAATTTGTGTAAAAAATAAAATTGATAAAAAAATTGAATAAAAGAAAAAAAATTCAAATTCATCGAAGTTCAATCATTCGTACAAGTTTTTCTTACAAGAAATGGTGCTTTTACAGACATTTAATTTAATTATTTTAATATTTTTTATATCAATTTTTCAATTTAATAATCAAAAAAATGTCTCTTTTTTATTTATATTATTCCGGCAGCGAAGCAACGGGAAAAACCTTGTAATCTAATTAAATTAAACAAAAAGTAATTATTTTCAGCAATTAATTTACAATTAATAACCTTCGACAGTAAAATAATTGTTTTCAAAAAAAAGTAATTTTATACAGCAGAAAAAATAATCGTAAATTAAGTAATTTCAACATGAAGGTAATATTTTCTCTTGTATTTAGCACATTTTGGAGCAATTGTGTTACTTTTTTTCAAACTAAAAAAACTTTTAGTGTAAAGACAAATAATAAAATGACAAAATAAGTATTTAATTAAATTTCAAAAATTGAAATTTTTTTATTTAAAAATAAATTGAAATCTGAACATGATTATTACTAGTGTGTTGATCCATTAGTAAGATCCTGTTGAATAAAAAAGAAGTTCTAAAATTGTATTTCTTAAATTTTAAAAATGTTCGTTTTAAACTTCGGTTTCAGTTAAGCTTTGTAGAAATTCTAGTCTTGCCTTTTGTTTTTTAGCTTCGTAGCTTTCCTCTACTTCGCTACTATCATCAGTTGAATTCTCATTTTGTAAAGCATCATCACTATCTTCATCATTTAGCTTGATAATTTCAAATAAACTATTTGAACTAGTCAATCTTTTTATTTCTTTCTTTTTGTTTATATTCTCAGAATTCGTAGAATAACTTATTAATGACGCACATGATATGTTTGATATTATCTTGGAACTTTTGGGTGAATTACTTTTCTCAGATGAATTGAGTGGGTCAAATTTGTTTGTAATGTTCATTAGAGCTGTTTCGAAATTGTGCTGATACAAGCCTTTAGTCATTTCAGCCAAACTTTTATTAAAAACTTCATCCTCACTCGAACTAAGACTTTTATATCCATTTGAATACACTTGTGTGGCTTGAGTACAAAACGATAACTGGATCAGCACAAAATCTTTGAAAATGTTCTTTAAAATTTAATAAAATTTATAAATTTTTTTATTTTTATTTTCATTTGAATTTACATTAAATGTTTGAATTTTTTGTTTCTCAAAATGTTCAATCAATTTTTTTAGCTCAATTTTTATGTCCATCATGTCATTTGTTTCTGAATACTTGATGTCTTGATTGAAGTATTTACATTGCTGGTATATTTCTTTTTTATAAAGATTAAACAAGCGTTTGTATTTGGCCTTTAAAGTTATTAGACTTTTTTTGTTTTTTTTTAATTTTCCAAATTTTACTTTGGTTAGCCTAAGACATTCCAATAATGAATTGAAACTTTTGCTTAGTCTCAACTCTAGCCTCTCGATCTAAAGAAAAATTAAATATTTTTCTCATTTATAACAATAAATCTCACTCGCCTTTGCATCTCTATTATCCTCAACTATCGAAAGACATTGGGTTAGTTGACGAAATTTTCTGTAAAAATCCGGATCGGGTGAAGATTTAACTTCACTTTTGGACAAAAAATCGTTCAGCGATTTGACCATGTCATCACCTAAGTCGCGAAGCTTTGCAAGCTTTTTGATCAAAGCTTTTAAATGTTCATCAAAATTGGATATAAAAACGCAGGTTGCATCCAACACGTCCAAATATTCTTCACTTAAAAGATAAATGTGTATTGGTATTTAAAAATTTTCCAAACTCCTACTAATTTGTACAATCAATCATTTCTAGATCCAAAAGAATGTAAAAGAATCTCAAAAATGTTTGTTTATCTTTATTAAATATTTTACTTAAATTGAATTAATTGAAGCGCCAAATACTTTCAGGAAATTGCGCTCAAATTGAATACAAACGGAAAATTTTCGAATTGTTCAATTTATATGTGTCACTTAATTCTAATTTATAAATATTTAATAGCAAAATTTATGTCTGCCAAAATTGTATTCAAAGATCAAAAACTTAAAATAATAAATAATTAAAAATTAATTAATAACAAATAATAAAATCAAAAAAAAATCATTCTTTGAGTAAGGCTAAATTACATCAAAACATCAATAGATATATTCTTTATGAGTAGAAATTTATTTAATTTGTCAGATAGTAGAAATTTTCATATAATAAACAATTTATCCAAAAATTTGATATTCAAAAATTCTCATACTGGGTCCTACAATTTTAATCTAAATTAATAAACTCAATTTTTTTTATTTTTGCAGTGTGCTTAAAAGCCAAGGTGAATACAAGGTAGTCAATTAAGTTTTTGATATTAAAGATGATCTTATTATATTAGAACGATTCCATTTTCGTTAGTTGAACAACAAATATTTATCAAATCAATAAAATTTAGAACTAATTGGAAATATTTTTTTGTTTAAGTCTAAAAAGTGATCTTTTATTTTGAAAAATTTAAAAAAAAAAAATCAAATTGAAATAAATTTTTTAATAAGAGTAGGAAATTAATTTTTTCATAAATTCATTTAGATTTTTTTGAAGGCAAATCTTACCAAAACTTATTGATATTTATATTATTATGAATAAAAGAATTTCTGTGAAAATATTTTGTTAATCAATTAAACTTGTATTCCTTAGCCCCTTTTCAAAAGTAAATAATGTAAAACTTGCAAAAATATTCCGATTATTTTGCATTATTAAATATTAAATTTAATAAGTTTCCAGATTCAAAGAATAAGCTTATTCTTCACTAGTGAACGTGAATTGATGCTGAAAAGTTCACTTAAGATCATTCAAATTGCTAATTTTTGATAATGATTTATTCGATGTAATATCAGGAATTGAATATGAGTCAAGTAAGCAAAAGATGCGCTTCATTTAATATTTTTTTAGATAAATACTTTCAGCAATACCAAATTGTCTAAGACGCTTTTAATTTTCAAGAATAATCATCAAGCTAATGTTTATATCTCAAGAGACCGGTTAACACTTAAAAAATTAATATTTAAGAATTAAAATATCAAAATGTATAAAAATTAGATCAAGTTTTTGATTAAAAAGTTGTTTCAAAAATTTGACAAAAAGCTATTCAAATTTTGCCACAATGTCTAAAAAAAATTAAATAAATGTTATTGAAAATTGAAAGCTTGAATGTGAAAAACTTAAACATTGATCTTTTAATAATGAGTAGAGCGATATTGACACAGAAGTGCCTAGTAATAAAGAAAAAGAATCAGCCATAATCTCAAACGATTTAAAGATCATAATTTTATCATTTAACGGTCAAAAGATATTCTAAAAACCGTATTTAATTCAGCTTCGCAATTTAATTGCTGAGTTTTTGCAGAGCCTTATCTAAAATTTAGCATGTTTTTGCATTATTTAGCATTTTGCAGAGAGATTTAATCAAAAAGTATTCAAAATTTATAAAAAAAATACTTTTTGATCTGTTTTTTTGTATCCTAAACTTCAATTTCTGTCCTCTTAGCTAATTTAACATTTAGGTGGGTTAATAAATATTGTTATTTCAATAAAAATTGTATTTTATTTTGAAACTACAAAAGAATATCTAATCAAAAGAAAAAAAAAAAATTAGTATAATTTGTAATGATAACTGATGAATCTGACCGAATACCAGTAACTAATCCTCAGATAAGAATTGAGCATGGGGCTTCTAGGCTTGCTAAAAAGGCTAGACAAATAGATGAAGTAGAGACTTCTCCATCAAATAGTAATGCGGAATCATGGATTCTGCTGCGCTCAAAGTTCTTTGACGTTGAACTCGAAAATCAAGTCCTAAAAAGGGTAGTTAGAGAACTAACCGATACAATTAAGGACTTATCTGACAGGATTTCTACACTAGAAAAAAAATCTGTACATGTGAAAGCAGTAGTTCAGCTGGCAAATTTCAAAATTCATCTGGTTGGCCGGCACTTTCGTTCACCAGTATAGTCAATGGAAAAAAAAATTGCAAACAAGTCAATGTTTTATTAGCAACTATTGCTAAAGAGCAGAAAGACATAATAAGAAAGAAAACAATGTATCATTCACTTGTTTAGCTGAATCGAATACTGGTATTGAAGCAGAAAAAAGCGCTGAAAAGGAAAAAGTAACTAAATTGATTGAGAATTTGGGATTAGAGTAAGCTGATGTCAAGAGCCACAAAAGACTTAAGAAAAGAAGATAAATGCTTAAGAGAAGAGGCTTAAAAGAAGAATGCAAACATACAATGAGATGGTACTGTAATAGAAGGGAGGCTTAAATACGTACTAGTGATGGAAAAAAGTGCTACTATGCCGTTAGAGGCGACGTTGTGCGATTGTTTGAGCCTAGAACTCACTAATTTAGCCTCGACTTCTTTAAATAGCATAAAAGCCTCAACCTTTGTTGAAACATTTGATAACTGCGATGAAAAGTGAAATGATGTGTCTACTTGAACAAAGTGGACTTAATCTATTGAACGCTTTGAGCAGTTCGAATGATTCCTATATTGTTGGGGCATGTGAAAGAGCATCAGACGAACAAAAATCTGATGCACCTTTTGAAAAGGACTATATTAAAATAGCATTAATCAAAATAGCATAAAAAAAAGCACACCGTTTTTCTTATCAAAATGGCATAAAAAAATTTTTTTGTAATCAAAAAAGCATAAACAAAATTTTAAAAATTGTACAAAAATTTTTTGATAAATATAATTTTATTTCTGATAAATACAAGATAGATACACGATAAATGAAAGTAAATTTGATAAACTAAAACAAAAAATAAAAGAAATTTGTCAATTTTTAACAATAAAGAGATAGATTTTATGAATTCAATATGAATCAAATCCAAATTTCTTGCATTTTTTGTATACTTTCTTTCCCGATCATAATCGACGATGATGTTCTTTATACGTTTGTCCATGCGAACGTACTTGTTTAAGCGTGATAATTTCTCACCAGTTCTGATTTTGATGTACTTATTTTAATTATGTAAATGCTCTTGTCTTAAACTATTCACCAGAGAATAAACTATCGGGTGTTTTTGAGAGTTTTACCAAAATTGTTATGAGGTATTTTGTGATTTATCCATTAATAAACAGACCAATAATTTCGATTAAATAAAAGGTCTTTCCTTAAAAATTTTTTCTTGTAAACCAAAGTAAAAATCCAAAGAAATTTGATTTATATCAAATTTTCAACCTCTTTTCTTAATAATTCAAAGATCTTAACCCTTTGACGCTTTTTTTGACGGAAATTCCATATTAATAACGAGAATGAGCTAATTGTGGAGCATCTTTTTGAGACAACAGCACTATCCCTTCAGTGTCGCTTTTTTTCAACTTCTAAATCAACGCTTGTTTCAATGCTTAGAGCTTCAAACTCTTCTAATTTCATATCAGAAAAATCCAAAATTGTTTTTTAATATAATAGAACGTGTTCGTACTGAAGAAGAATTAAGTTGAAATAATATTTAGTTTCGTTTTGTGCATGTAAAAATCACAAAAAAAATTCATCAAAATAGCATAAAAGATGTACTATTTGGATTAATGCTATTTTAATTAATTTTTTTCATGTGCTTTAATGAATTCTGAATTTTTAATTAATGCTATTATAAACTCTGCTATTTTTATTACTTTTTTATGCCATTCTGAATGATGCTATTTTAATTAATGCTATTTAAATATAGATCCCTTATGAAATGGAGGAACTACGATGTTTTAATGCAAATAAAACTTCAATATGTAATAAATGGGATGAGTTTAATACGTTGTTGGTGAGCTTAAGGCTTCCTCTTTTAGTAGCGCTTACGGAGATATGGTTTAATGAAAAATCAATAAGTCAGTTTTCGAATTACACATTTATTCGTCGTTAAAGAAATTATCCTGACTTGCAAACAGAGGGTGGCGTTGCTATTTATGTCAGAGATGATGGCATGTCTTATGAAGTTAGTTGCCTTTCAAATAAATCAGAACAAATTGCTGTTAGGTTTATTCAGGTAAATCTAAAATACTCGTATGTTGCGTATATTGCCCATCAAAAAGACAAGATCGTAGCATTGATGAAAAAACACTCGATATCAATAATTCAATCAAGATCAAAATGTTCTCAAATTTACAATTGTTTGGCGATCTAAATTATCCTGCAATAAAATGGAAAGTTGAAGGTGGAACTTTGGTGGGTCGTGGATGCAAGGCAAGTGAAAAATTTCTAGAAACACCAAATGTTTGTATTTGAACCACTTTTTAGCGATAATGTTCTCGATCTTGTAATTGCTGATGATCAAGATATTATTTACTAAATAATATCTTGATCATCAAAAAAGTTTTTTGTTCATTTAAAGCAGATTATATGATTGATATGGAGCCAGAGTTCCCATAGAGAGCCGAAGTGGACTGTTTATTAAATCCGGAGATCAAAGACGAGCTAAGAAATTAGTTCCACAAATTAAAAATTTGAATTATGAGTCAAGGCTAGCTAATCCGGGATTAGAAACTCTAAAAGAAAGGCGACAGCGTGGAGATTTGTTACAATTTTATAAAATTCAAAACAAATTCAAACAAGTCAATTGGTATTATGATGCAGAGTTAAGTGCTTCAGTGAATAATGATGGTCCAAGTGTAGGTATAAGAAGAGCTAAATATCAAATTCGCTCGCAGCTAACATATTGTGAAGGCATCGAAACTTCCTATCTAACAGAATAGTTAATAAATGGAATGCGTTATCAGCGTCGGTTGCAAAAGCATGTTCGATCAACCAGTTCAAAAAAAGACTAGACAATGTCGTTAGACACAGAAAAAAACAAGAAAAAAGTGAAAAGTCAATGGTCTTTATATTTAAAAATAAAGAAGCATTATTATGTGAAAAAGAGTCATCTTATTGTGTTACGGTAGCATCCAATTAAAATGATTAGCCAAATCAAATAAGTCGGTAGAAATAAACTAAAAGAATTAAAAGTCTACCATAGCAGGACTACGTTAGTCGTTCTGCTTTGTTAATTTAGTTAAACTAATTTGACCAAAGAATATAAACTATTATTATTATTATGAAAAGAAAAAGGATTTGATCCTTTTAAAAACTTTTCAAAATTAAAAGAATTGTTCAATTTCATAATTTTTTAATTTGATTTTTTTTTCAATCTTTAATTCTTTGATACGAATTTGAACTCATAGTCTTAGTTTTAACATCTTTATTTTAACTCAAAAAATTTTTTCACAAATAATAAAAAATCTGATATTTTTTCCTACAAGTTAAACTAGCTCTTTGCAATATGCTGCATTATTAAGCAAATTGAGGAAAAAATCCGGATATTTATCAGAAATTAAATTTTAGTATGTGGGTTAATTTTGCAGATAATTAGCATACTTTGTCTGTTAATGCAACTATTTATGTTGCATGATTTTTTTTGAATTTCTATAAAAAAATTAAAAATTATCACTTTGTTCAGTTCCTTAATATTGACTTAATAAAGACATAATAACAAATACATAATTTAAGAAATTGCAAAATTAAAAAAAAAAATCAGATAAATATTTCCAATTCCTTTGAAAAATTTCCTTACTATTTTAACATTTTGTTTTTAAAACAGATCTAATTCAAAGCTCAACAAATAAATTTAAATAATCAAAATAATTATTAAGAATAAAACTTGATTTTCAGTTGAATTTTTTGATCCATCTAAAACCCTGGCTGCAAAAAAATAAAAAAAAAATAAATAGAATTTTAATAAAAATGGCAGACAATGAAAATCTAAATTAATTTAATTTTTTTTCTTATTCAAGATTTTCTTTATTTTTCTTGGATTTTGTATTTGTTAATGGTAAAATTGGTGGTAGTCGAACTATATTTGATGTCATTCTTCTATCTTGTTCATCATTACTGGCATTCTTTTTGAAATTTCGTGAAGATATCGGTGCTGTTGAAAAGGAATCCCGAGAAGTTTCGATTTCGCTCTGAACTAAAAAGTATTTGTTGTTAATTTCACTATTGGAACATGGCAGTGCAGAGCTTTGGTTTATATTTCGATGATCAAACAATCGATTGTTTCGAGTCTGATCCCTAAAATCTTCACATGATTCAGAATTTCTTCGTTCTTTATAGTATTCCCTGTCAATTTTCAAATCATAATTCATTTCGGCCAAATTTGCGTTTTGATGAAAATTAGATGTGGGTAAATTACGAAAATTTTCCTCTAGTCTTATGGCATCAGGTTCATTGGTTTCGAAGTTTGATTCGTATGAATTATTTTTTCTAATATCCTCCACTTGTGATTTTTTTCCATTTTTTTTCAATTCTTGTTTTTTATCACTTTCTTCTTTTAATTTAATTGTATGATCATAAGTACTCATTTTGTTAGCCGCTAATAAAAATATTTTTTAAAATGATTATTAATAAAATTAAAAAAATTCTTAGAAATATAAATAAGACTCTTTTTAAAAATAAAAAACATTTGTAATGTCTTTATTTTTAAAAACATTAAAAAATAAAAAATAAAGTGATTTATAAAGCTAGGTGATGGCTACTTTCAATTAATGATTTTTTTAGATATTTTTTAAATAGAGCATTTTGGTTGAAAATCTTAAAATCAAACAAAATTCAAATATTAAGGGTTTATTTAATTTTGTGCTGAGCGATGTTTCAGGTATTTTTTATTTTCAAATAAAAAAATAATTTTAAGTGAATATTAATGATGCTTATTAATTTTTTTTTCTTTTTTTTTTTTTAAATGAAAAAGAAAACTATTGAAAACGTTGTATATGTAACTAGATTTCAATGCATCCAGCTACCATAGATGTCTTCCTTGTAAGACATCTCCGCAAGCATGCTTGCCGTAGCTTATTTTTATTATAATTATTATTATTATTATTTATAGATTTTTGGCGAACCAAATTAGCTAACCACAAAAACCAAGCGAAACCAACATCACTAGTGAATATTGCTAACTCTTTTTTAATTTTTTAAATTAAATTCAATCGTTGAAAATGCTTATAAATATACAAACCTTTCATTTCTTATTTAAATATTACTATTATCATCTTTTTGACTTTCTAAAAGGTTCGAATTATATTAATTAATTTTACTATTAAACAAAAATTTCATTTTTTTTATAATTTCAGGTTATACTAATTTTGGAAAATTAGCTTGCTTTTAAAAGAGTTGAGCCAATTTTGATATTTCAATTTTGTCTTAATAAAAACTACTAATAAATAAATTTTTTAATAAAAGAAGATATAAGAATTTTGATATTTATATCAAAAAAATTATTTTTATGACATTTTTCATGAAAATTGATCATTTTACAAGTGGATACTTACTGATTAGTTTTTTTGCAAATAAAAATTAAAATCGTTCTATTTCACCCAAAAGTTTAGTTTGCATGAAAATGCTTACACTATTCACTTTAAATTATTTTTTTTATTTGAAGCTAAAAAAAATACTTGAAACATCGTACTTTTTCAATGTTATTTCAACTGTATATATATTTTGTAGCAAAAAAATCAAGCTTTATCTTTATGTATTTTTCCCAAACAGAGTAGTTACGCATTGGAATAAGTTGCCAGAAAATGTGGTGAAATCTAAGTCAACCGCTAATTTTAAAATGGCTTTAGATGAATTCAATGGAATCGGCTGCTACAGCTCTCAAGGCCAATCGGCGATGATGGGCTCAGACTCTCTACATGTTAGGTGTCGCAACAAGAACTAGTGCTACTACTACTACTAGCTTTTTATTGTTCTTGAAAATTTTATTAGCATTTTGATATACGATTCTGAACAAAATCGTTAAAAAAATACAAACAAAAGTAATTAATTTACTTCGATATTTAAAAGTTTTATTTGTGCAACAAGTATTTTTTCTGAAAGCTAAAAAGTACCCTTTAAATTTTAAATTAGTGAATTTTGGTAGATACTTCCAGTAGATTCAGATCTGTCAATTGAAAAAAGCAAGATTTTAATTTTAAAATTTTTAAAAAATGGTTTGAAAGTTGTAAAAATTTAGATATTACTAAAATTAAGTGTTGATTATTGTTAAAAATCTTAAAAATTATAAATTTTTATTTATTTTATGCTTAAAAAAAAATTTAGATAAAAGAGAAAGAATTAAATTTGTTCCATTAATTTTTAGATTTAGGGAAATATATTTAGCTTTGAATAATTTTAAAAAGGCATTAAAAAAATTGATATAAATTTTTATCTTTATTTAGTTTCGAACATGCTATAAATCATTTAATACAAGGTCTTGACCCCAAAGAATACAAACTATCTTAGACTCTCTTTATGTATTAAAGAGAGCTTTTCTTCTAAAATAATAAAATTTTTTATTTCTTGTAATTAAAAAAGTTAACATGTTTTTTAATTTATTATCATTCATAATTTAGATTTTGTATTCGGTAGAAAAACAGTCAGATCATTAAAAAAATTTTGATTTTTTCTAAGCTTTGGCAGTAAGAATTTATATTTTTTTGTTTAACTTGGTGTAAAAGTTAATTTTCTAAAAGATACCAATTTCTGACCTTATATTTTTTCAGATAAAAAAATTATAAGATAACTGTATAAGATTTTTGTCGTTTTGTTTTTTCCTTTGAATTATGCTCATTTATGGATTATATCCTTTTTATTTATTTTTCTTTTACCAAATTAGTTTATTTTTTTAATCTTAAAATTTACTTCCTCTAAAAAAAAGGGGTCTAGTGAAATATGTGAACTAATGTTAACGAAAAAATGTGACCATGAGTGTCAAGTCCAAATGCGAACACTTTGTTCACATAAACTCTGGTCACATACAGTTTCTTGTTCATCTTGTTTCTAAGTCACAAGTCTTAAGTCAAGTCAAGTCAATGACTTAAAATTTTTTTTTTAGTCAAGTCATATTTTTGGCTTAAATTTTTGTGACTTAGACTTACAACTGTGACTTATAGACAAGTCTGGTCGCATATTTGGTGACTGAAAGCTGGTCACATAAAAAAATGTTCACCTAATTTATAAAAAATAAAATTTAAATAACTTAAAAAAGATAATTATTAAAAAACACTTTTTTCTAATTACAATTTAGATTGCATCATTCTATTCAAAGTTCAAAAAAAAAAATTTTAGTTAAAAAATTAAAAAATGGAAGAATACATTGATTTAAAAATTTTCAGTCAAGTAGATTTTCAGTCTCTAAAATTGGTTTGGTTCGTGCTAGTCATGAATGTGGAAATAAAAGGTGCAACAAGCATCTTCAACAAATGGAATTGAAATTGAGAAAAAGAAATAAAGATGTTACTAACACTATAATAACTTGGCGATTCTCTGAATGTGGATGCTAAAAATCAGTTTTTGAAGATTCTTTTTTTTAGCTTTTTAAAAAACCTCTTAGAATTTTTTGGGAGTTTTTAAGTGTTGGGTAGCTCACTTAGTTTAAGTGAAAATGTAATTACAATTGATCAGGAATTAAGTGTGTTAAATCTAAACGCAGGAGTAAAAACTATTCATAATCTTGAAAAAGCAATGACTGAAATCACTAGTTCTCAAGAAACTTTGAATGTAGTAAAAATAGAACTCAGCTAACATGCAAACCCTATACCGTGTGATTTATGTGGAGAATTAATGAAAAAAACCAAGGGTGTAAAGTTGCATATGGCAAATAATCAAAAAAACAAAAAAAAAATGACATCGGAATTTATGTAATTTTTTTTCATTTGAATTTAAAATTAAACTTGTCTAAAATTAATGTTCACAAAAAATAAAAACTGGTCACGAAAATTTTTTTTATTTTTTGATTTATCTATTTTGGACACCAAATATGTGAACAGAGATTATGTGAACAAAATGTTCATATTTGGACTTGATACTTGATCCTCATGATGGCATTTTTTCGTGAACAATTGTTCACTAGACCCAAGGAAAGTAATTTAAAATTAATAATAAAATAATAAAAAGCTTAGAATACCTAAAAATACATGATATCCAATTAAATAGCCGATTAAAGCGGATGCAATCAATGCTAAAATTGTAGTAATTGCCACAAATGCTCGCCATCCTGCTATATGTACTGGGGCGAAAATCGGCAAGAACTTGTCTTCGTCGTTAATTATTTTTGAATCACCAGTGTTGTTAAAATTGTCTTTAAAAAAAACATTTTAAATATATTTCTAAATTTTTCTTAAAAAAATTCTAATTACAATATTTTTTGGTCAAAAAATTTTGATTATCAATAAACGACATTATGAATTCAATAGTACCTAGTAAAAAAATACACAATGAGGCAATAAATGCACTGACTATAGTGAAAATAAAAATTCTTGAGAAAAAAAATTAATTTAAAAAAATTTTAATTATTCTTTTTTCGTTTACTTGTAATTGCGACCACCTATACAATTGTTGAGATAAATGCAGTGATGATCAAAGTCTGTGATACATTTGTTGCACTTTCTACAGTGTTTGGCTTTAATTGATCTAAAATTTTAGAAGATAATTTTACAATTTAAAGAATATTTTCAACTTAGTCTTACACTGCTATAAGACAAATTCTACAAAATTGATTTTCAATCACGTGTTTGTGTTTTTTGCGGTCAAAAACCGGTTCAGGCGAAATTTTCCGCTTGGTAAGGGCTTCTTCGCCTGGATTTGTTGCCATGCACCAAATATTGAATGCGGTGTGTATAAGGAAGATTATTGCTAAAACAATTGCAATTGAATATGACCATGGATCAGACAGTGAAATACAGAAGCACGAGAAAACGGAAATAGCAAAATAAATCATTATCATCCAGGCAATAATTTGAGCTTTGTCTGGAGGCCATGAAAACCCGTTTACTCGTTTCTTGTCTTCACTCATTTTCGAATTATACAAACATTATGACAAAAACTTAACTAATGTGATACACAAACAAATTACATGACACAAAATAAAATTTTGCAGAAAAAAAATAAAGAGAATATTTGTTTTTATGAAAAAAGTTGTCAAGGATTCATCACTTAAAAGAAAAGACAGTGTTTTAAATTTTTTTATATGGATTAAGAATTTAAATTTTAAAATTATGTTTTTAATTTGAATAAAAATATTGAAATTATTTATCCTAGTTTCTATGGTTACTGAAATTCAAATTTGTTACAAAACATTTTTTTAAAAGTGGCTAACCATTTTTTTTTGGCAAAAATTTCACATTATTTAAAGCGTAAATTATACCTTTTTAGAGAAAGTACATTTTTCATTTGTTTTTGTCATATTCATTAAATATTATTTTATCATAAATGGTTTCTATCAGCTAATAATTTAGGAAGAACAGCAAGAACAGCATGCCTAATTAGCTTCGATCTTATTTTTTATCTACATAATTTTCCTGCCATAACCGGAAGAATTATTTATTTGATTAAATTTTTTGCTTGATGCTTTTTAATTTCATCAAACATAATTAATTACAGTTATATAAGGTAGAGATAAATTTTAAGGAATTTAAAAATTTCATTTAATTTGCATTTTTAAGCAATATATTTTAAAAATCATTTTAATTAATGAAAGGAATTTAAAGTCAGAAATATTTTTGTTTTTTGACTGCTCCCTAAATTTACATAGCAATATATCAAGTTTTTTGGAACTTAAAAAAAATAGTTATAAAATAAATTAAGGTCCATTAATCCAAAATTAAGATAAATTTGTATTATTGAGTGTTTTCCTCTAATCAAGCTCTTAAAGAGTTAAATTGTTTCTATTTCTTGATGAAGGAGGTTTTTAAATAGTTGAAATTTTTTTTTAAGAATAATTTTGGCTGCTTTTAATTTTTTTAGAAAAAATGATTTCAACTTAAAAATAATTTAATATAAAGTACTCAGACTTAGAATAATTAAATGTCAAATTTGATTTATACCTAAAACTCTTGCTTTTTTTTTAAGAATATACAATTTATAACAAAAATAACTCAAGATCTTAAAACAGTTCATCAAAATTAGAAATAAATTCAAAAATCTGATTTTTAAACTATAAGCAAAATTGATTTAAACTACTCAAAAAACAAAAATAATCCCCAATTTGATTTAATATAAATAGAAATAGGATATTTAGTTTCTTAGGCTAGAACTGACCACTTAATCTAATTTAAAAGGAAAACAAAAATTGTTATTATAGTTTTATTTAATTTAAATAAATATCAAAAAGGGGCATTGTGGATTTTGGAACAAAGAACAAAAACAAAAAATTTAAAATGAAATTATTTTTTTGCCAGAGTCAAAAAATTGTTCTGCAAAGCGTATGAACTGAAACAAAGTTTATACCACTCAAATTTAGTCTCTGCAAAATCTCTGCAAGTCTGCAAAGCACTAAATTTATTAGAAAATCATTAAAATTAAATTTTGAGTTATTGTAGAGATTAAATGATAGGTAGTACAAAGATTGTATCAGCTGATACATTTTGCAGAACGGTTTTTAGAATCATAGTAAAAAAGTTATTTCATTTTAAAATTTTTTTTTTTTCTTTTTTCCAAATTTCTCAATGACCCAAAAAGGCAATAATAAAAAAAATAAAAATAAAAAAAAAAGTCACTAATATTTTAAATAAGTTTCAAAATTGAATGAAGGTTTGATGATATATAATAACGTTTGAGGTCTTTTACATGAAATACAAATAAAATAAAACAAATAAAATACATAAAAAGAAAATAATTAGAAAAATATTAGCTATCAAATCAATAAAAAGTTAATAAAACTCTCAAATTTGAAAATTCTAAAAATAAATTCAAATTAATTTTTTTTTAAACAACCATTTTTTGTTTAATATAAATCAAATATTTTGCTATCTATGCCCTTTAAATGTACTTCATGATTTTTCAATGATGTTTCTTTGAATCCCTTAAATCTTTATTTGAAATTTATAACTTAATACTCATTACGTCTGAATTCTAGTTTCCATTTAAATGTGAATAAAGTGTTTATTTGAATTTTTTAATTACAGCTTTAATTTAACTTAGCTCAAATAAAAATATAAAATAAAATGGATTAATAGAAATAAATATTTAATCATTTTTTTTACTATTTAATCAAATCAAAACCAAAAAAATCTCTCTGATATATATTTTTCAATTCTTGATCTATCTTGACAGACATTGTTTTATCACATTTGTATTTTCTTTATTTCTACAAATAACATTGTATATCATACTAGGATTAATTTTTTTTGTGATTTTTAGAACAAAAAAAAATATCAATTTACAAAATAAACAAATTTTTTCTTAAATCGATTACAAAAAAAAAATTATTTAAATTTTAAAATTTTAAGAAAAAAAGGCTACATTTCAATTTTTTTAGTAAAAAATTAATATTTTTATGTAGAGTATTTTTTGGGAAGAATTATTTGTTGTAAAATAATTATATTTTAAATTTTTTATTATTTCTTTTTGCATTTAGAAGTAAAAAAGTATTTTTGTGAAGTTATTGTCAGTTTATTCGGTCTTCTTTTAGAAAAAACAAAAATCACCTTCTAGTAGAAACCCTTTTAAACAGGAGTAAGTAAATTTTAATTCAAATTACAATTCTCAAATAACACTTAAGAATTTTTTTTGAATTTTCAAATTAATTCTTCAGAACATAACAGATTTTTGATAGATTTAGAAATTTTTGTTTCATTTAAATTATTGATTGAATGACAGGTTTGAGGCCTGTTCGCCGATCTCATGTTTTACTGATTAAAAATTTTCATGTGAAATACCATTTGATTCCTATTGTGTAATTAGAATTTTGCGAAAGTTTTTTTTTTTGGAAAATTTTAAGTTAAAGCAACAGCTTAGAAATAAGTCCGAAACTAAGGGCTAGAGTTTTTTTTTTTTGAATAAAATTTTTTTATTAAAAATTATTTAAAATATTTAAAATTATTTAACAATTATTTAAAATTTAAAAAACCTTTTTTAACATAATAATTATTTCCAAAATTATTTCACCAAATTCTAAAATTGTTGATTTGAAAGTGAATTCGATAGGAGTTTTGCTGAAAGAATGCACACTCAAATGCTGGATAAAGCTAAAGTCCAAAAAGAAAGTCAAATGCGCGGAGTATTTTGCAGTTTAGAAGTTTTTTAAGCTATAAAAAACCTCCTTTTTTCGAACTAAAAAAAATTCGTTTTATACAAAAAGAAATGATATAAGTAATTTTTTTAAAGTTAAATTAGTGATAATAAAAAAGTGTAGGCCATCTATAAGACTGATTAATGTTTTATTAAGAAGAATATATAATTTACGTTAATTTACGTAATTTTATGAAATTTTACGTAAAAACAAAAATGCCAAAAAATTGACCAATTTTAGATAATTTTTCGGTCAAATTGAATAATTTAAAAAAACCATTGAAATTTTAGTAAAAAAATTATTTATCAAATTTTACTTTATACTGAAATGGTAAAAAATGGTAAAAAATAGTAAATAATAGTAAAAATTTTTTATATGATAAAATTTAAATTAAAAAAAATTAATAATTTGACAAATCTCCGTTTTTTTCGATCACTATAGGTAATGTATCTTGTATGAGGAGTAATGAATGAGGTGCATCAAGCACCTTAAAAAGGTAAAAACCTAATTGAAAAAAAATTTCATAAAAGGTAATTTTTTGATAAAGGTATTACCTGTTGTGATTTGTAAAATCATTAATTTTTTTAATTTAAATTCTATCAAATAAAAATCTTTTACTATTATTTACTATTTTTTTACCATTTCAGAAAAAGGTTTTTACGTAAATTTACGTAAAAAAAAGTAAAATTTGATAAATTATTTTTTTAATTTAAATTTCGTAAAATTGCGTAAATTAACGTAATATTGCTTAAGTAAATTTACGTAAAAACACAAGTATCTAATCACTCCTGTATATTAAATTTTAAAAATAAGAAAAAAATTTTGATTAAACAGTTATTTGAAGAAATTTTACAACAAAATATTCAACTTGTTATATCCATTTTTTTCCACGTAACCCAATGTTCTTGAACAGCATGAGATTTGAACATTTGATCTTTTGATTAAAAAGTGATGCAAATGTCTTGGATGAATATTTTTAAAGGTTTTTGAGAATTTTTCCACCGGCTCAACCAGATTGTTGCTGTTGCTTAAATTGCATTTCAGATTTATTGTCATTTATGTGAGATTTTCTTGGTAGTAAAAAATTGTTGCTTTTTTGTTGTTTGAGATTTTTAACTGACAATAGAAGAAGGACTAAAGTGGATATTATGCACTTGAATAATTTTATTATCTTCACAAAAGAAACAAAAAGTGCCGAAGCAAAATCAAATATTTGACCACGGCTATAAGTGTATTAAAATGCAACAAATATCTTATCTAATTCATAATTAATTCTTTGACAAAAGTATACAATTCAAAGAATTCACTTGTGGATATCCTTCCTGTCTTTTTTGTCCTTTCTTATCTCAATAGAATGCAAATATTAGCCAAAGGATTGAATACGTAATTGAGTTCGTTTTGGTCATTTTTTTGCTATTTTGTAAAAAGCAAATATTTGATTTTAACTTAGACATGGTTAAATGAGACATAGGAGAAGTTGACTAAATTTTATCAAAGTCAATTGGAGTGTTCGCTAGTGACCAGCGGATGATAGAAAGCCCGCTTTTGTTCAATTCGATTCTTTAATTTGTTTGTTTTTGGATTTGGAGTTTGGAGAGTCGAAAGAAAGGTAGCCTTACACGAAAACGTGATCAACGTTTGTTTCTATTTTGCATCAAAAATAATTAATAACCATTTGGACTATTCTAAATGACTGGTTTCGAATTAAATTTTGCTCTAAAATCACCAGCTAAGGATTATTAAAAGCTAATATTTGAATTAAAAGATTTAAATTTATTTGCATACTTACAAGTGAACAGAGGCGACTATGGCCTCATGGATAAATCGCTTTTAAATTATTTAGAATTAATCGAAAATAAATTCTGCTAGAGTAAACAAAATAAGTAGTTCAATTTGAGTTTATTTTGAGTATTTAAAAAAATAAAAAATAAAAAACACTTGAATTTCTTTGTTTCTTTGTTTGTCAGGGCCTTTAGAACTAGTCGCACTTTGCTTTGTGCTCAATCGATTAAATATGCTTATAGTTTTTTTTTCTTATCAAATTATTGAACTTTTACAAAAGCTTTAAATTATCTCCGACCAAAGCGTGCTCAAGCAAAAAATCCAATTTAATTCTGAAACACTCCATATGCTTTAATTTGATGCCACAAATCTCGTAGCAAGGAGATAACCCTTCGAGATATTTTACAGATGTGCAAATTTGAAACTCATTTAAGGTTTGGAGGAAAAGAATATCTTCTTAAAAAAATGATCTAGATGCATTTAATCTGTTGCACAGTGAACATAGCAATGAGAGCACTCTAACCAGTAGCTGTAGGCTTTTGTTCAAGAGACGTCACAAAGCCCCTGTCACGGTATTGAATTAATTTAATTCTAGGCCTACAAAATGAAAGCCAATTTTAAATTTTAGCAATCTATAATTTCTAAATTGGCTAAGTGACACACACTAGAATTAGATTAGACGTATCTGTGGGCTAGAAGAAGAGAATGTTCGAATTGAATTTTTGTTGTTGGCTTAATCAAAATGGATTTCAGTGTTTGTTTGGATACACGTATTGAAATACGTGATTAAGCGTCATTTGATAAGTCTAGTTTGGTAGAAGAGATTTAGATAAGAGATTTGTGAGAGGGTAGATAGGGCCTGTTTTGAAGATAAGATAGCATCGAGGATCGAATGATTAAAGCGACAAAATAGAAGCTAATTAAACACATGAAGTTGGACTATGCCCGCCAACCATCCGAGTGCATCAATTCTGAATGGTGATGAGAATAGAAAAGAAGACTATTTTGGGTCTTTTGCTCTGCCTAGAGATACTAGGGTATGAGAAAAAGAAAAGATGGGTATATCTTAATTTTTCTTAGTTCGTTATCGAGTTGGTGAAATATTTTTTCAGTAACCAAATTAGACAGATTTGATAAGAGATAGCTAACAAATAGCATTACTTGATTTGAAAGCTCTCACTTTCCACTTCAAAATTGCTAGTGTATCTAATTACGAATGCAATTTACTTTCCAAAGTCAATAAAATATTAAATTTCGAGGTTTTTTTTGTTTTAATGAAAAATTAATTGTTTAACTCGGCTCTAAGAATATAATTAAGATTTTTGGTGTCTTTATTTCTCTATTTGATTGCCATCTAGCTTGATCGTATCTGTGCACGAATCACAAGACTTCAAACAATTGCTCGCTCAAACAACAAATTTTAGTTTGGTTTAATCAAGTTGCCAAACAAAATTAGCTTTCGCAATGACTAAAAAATTTGATCAAAATTTCCAAAAGTTAATTTGAACAATTAAAAGCGTAGTTTGCTTTTTTGAATGCATCATCAAATTCAAACTCATCCACCAACTACCACAATCAAACAAAAATCTAGTTGAAAAATAAATACTTGTCTAAATTAAATTGCAATCAAAACAGGTCTATTCTTGATTTAAAAAATAAAACAATCACTCTTTTTGAAATACTGGGCTAGTGCTGACTTGACATAAACACATTAATGTGAATCCAATAGGCGTCAAAAATTTTGAATAAAAATTCACAAAAATTATGTGACATTGAAAAAAAAAAGAAATGGCAAGTTTTTTTTTCTATTTTACATTTTTAGAAATTATATTTCAAATTTTAACATACTTAAGTATTCAGTTTTAATGAAACAACGTAATTTCAAAATTTCAAAATAGTTAAATAGAAAAAAAAACTTGCCAAATAGAGAAAAAAGAGTAGATGTGCTCACACATGCCGAAATATATACTAAATGAGCCCATTTTATACAAAATTTTACTTAGAATAAAAAAAAAGCTATGCAGAAGGGCCACTTGGTCTCTATCTGATAATCAAGTTTTTTTATTATTTTAGCTTGATTTTAATTTTTTAAAAAATATTGAATAAACTACTAAAAATTTTTCTAGAAAAAAAAGTGGTGCCGGAAATTGTGTCTTAGCATTTTTGCCAAGTACTTACAGACAAATGTCATGTTCTTTGAACACTACTTTACTTGGTTTCTGAAGCGTATATCCTCATTGAGAAACTGCTACCTATCGAAACCATGGTTCAATTCACAATTCATGATGGCTAGCCATAGACTATTATTTTTCACAGGTACTAACTGTTTATATTAGTTCACATATAATCATTTGTCACTAATTCAGCTCTTGGAATGATGAAAATAACTTGGATGTACCACAAAGTGGATATGAAATGATGAATATATAATTTAATAATTTAAGGGGAAAATGAAGAATTGTTTCTCTTGCTAATTTATTCATTTATTTTTTTCTGTACCGAGCTTGAGCTCCTTCGGAATTAAAAATAAAAAATAAAAACAAAGTGAAAAAAAAGATTAAATAAAAGAAATTAAAAAAAGATAAATAGATATGTAATAAATGATAATTTTTTTTTTATATTGACATGTAGTTTTTGAAAGTTTAGCAAATATATTAGATGGAAGGACACCAGAAATCATGCTATAGTATTTATAAAATAAGGAATCTATATTTAGAGATGTTATTGAAATATTTTAATTTTGAAAATTATTATTCATTGTGTTCTTTTTTTTTCAAACTCAAACTCAACCCGAACTAGGAGTTAGCATGAGAACAATGACTGCAGACCAAAGAGTTGAAATCGTTGGTCTTTAAAGCCCATTTTATTTTGTTCATCTCACCAGAGCTTTATTTTTTTTCCATTTGATTTAAAGAGATAATTTGAAGGTGAAAATTGCGATTTTTTTCTCAATTTTTATTCATATTATTTTAATAAAAGAAGATTTGAACAAAATACGAAAAATAGTAGAAAAAAAATTAATAATTATAATAGAGATAGATTAAGAGAATGATGCTACTAATTTTTTAAAAAAATTATCTTAAACAACAATAATAGGTAGAAAAAAAAAAAAGTACAAAAAATAATAATTTACAAAAAAAAACAGAATTCGAAAAAACCAAAAAAACAAAGAGATTTAGTTAACTTTTCTAAAATTGTTGCTAAATAAAAATAATATTCAATTTTTAAACATTAACTTAACTCCTAGAGAGAATCGTCCAACAACTTTCGCTTGGACGACACAGGAGATGATTGTGACAATGACGAAGTGGACAAGTCGGCCTCGTGCGACAACTTCAACTTCTTGCCATTCGATCCGTTCGATTCAAACGACGAGTTCGACTCGTCCTCATCCAATTCTCGCTTAGTCTTGCTCGCTCTCACCTCTTGCTGCTCCTCGTCGCGCTCCCGCTCCTCCTTGCTCGCCCCATTCACACTCTCCTCACTGCTAATCTCGCTGCTGCTGCTGCTCGGCTTACCGCCCAATAGACTGGCCGCCATGTGCTGCTGCTGCTGTTGCTGTTGCTGCTGCTGCTGATGCTGTTGATGTTGCAAAAACGAGTGTCTTAGAAACTCGTTTGTGAACTGACTAGTCAAATGTTGATAGTACAATTGTTGATAGTTGACAAAATTTGCCGATTCTGTGGACACATTGGATAGAGTTGATGTAGTTGAAGACGGTGAGCTAGATGAGGGCACTGACAATGGCTGAGATTGCTGTTGTTGGCTAATGACGGCCGAGAACGCGGCTAGAAACTGCTCGTTTTTCATCGGCGAGGGACACGACGAGGACGACGAAGACGACGAAGACAAAGTGACATTGAGTGGTTTGCCGGGCGAAACCGGCTTTTGACTTGGAGGCGACGGCTTGGTCGCCACGTCCGCTATAGACCAAATTTTTGGCTTCTTGGCCGGCTCGTCCCGCTTCTCGACGCCGCCGCACGCTTTGAACCCAGGGTACGGCACATAACTGCTGCTACTGCTGCTGCTGATCATCGGGCCAAACTTGCCCATTGAGTACATTGGCACATTGACTTTGGGCTCTTTGTTGAACGAGTTGTTTGTGTGGTCGTCGTCGTCGGACACGTCTTCGTTTAGATCGTCCAAGTCGTCCAAGTCGTCCATGTTCATGTTGTCGGACGAGGTGGAGCCGGACAGCTTGTTGGCCGACGAGGCCTTTTTGCCCTTGGTCAAGTCGTCCGAGTCCGAGTCGTCCAGGTCCTTGCCCATTTTGTTCTCTTTTTTGAGGCGACGCCTGGCGTTGGCGAACCACGTGCTCACCTGGTTCAAGCTCATGCGCGTGATTATGGCGAGCATTATTTTCTCGCCTTTGGTCGGATAGGGGTTTTTTCTGTGCTCGTAGAGCCATGCCTTGAGCGTGGCCGTCGTTTCTCTGGTGGCGTTTTTGCGACGAGCGCCGTTGGCCAGTTGGGCCTGATCGGCGCCGCCCGAGTTCATTTGTTGGGCTGCGGGCTGCGGCTGCGCGCACATCGGGTTGATCATGAGGCCGCCGTGGCTCTGGAAGGCATAGGCCGGCACTGGCATTGGCGGCATCGGCGGCATCGAGTAGCCGAAGTTGGCCTGGGCGCCCAACTGAGCGAAGAGAGCGCTCGAGTCGCTGTTCGGCGTGCTGCTTGTTTGTGGGTGGTTGAACGGCTGAAAGACCATTGTGTGACTACTCAATTTGCCAAATGACATCGATCTGCTAACATTAAGTGTCTAAACAAAAAGCAGTCGAACAGATTAGTCAATCGAAGTGGTGACACAGACACGGAAAAAAAATTCAGAATAATTTTTAAAAAAATAAATAAAATAAAATAAAAAAAATAAAAAATTTTTTTTTTTTTTTCTAACAAGTAAATTTAACATAAAAAATAACAAGAACACGAAAATATAGAAATATTAGAAGAAAAAAATTGGATTTTTTTTTTCTATGTTGAGTAGTTATTTTGTGTTTCTCTCTTTCTCTCTCTCTCTCTCTCTATTTTATTAGGTTGTTATTTTTCTAATTGGTTGATTGCATAGAGTGTTTGGCAAAAGATTTATATAGACTAGCTAATGAAAAAATGAAATTTTCGTTTTCTTTAGCAATAAATACTCTCCGCCTTTAGTTCATTAATTTTGTTCGAAATAGCAATTTCGACCAATTATTTATTTTTCCAAGCTCTTAGAACAAATGGGATTTTTTTCTCTCAGTCAAATCACTCGATCCAATTAGACTTGTCTATTGGATCGAGTCACGGCCGCGCACTCACGTATTTTTCTAATTAAATTCAAAGTTGTGTAGCAAAAATAGCAAGAAATAGCAACAACAACACACAAAAAAAAAAAAGAATAGAGAAAAAAATTGAATTCTGTGTGTGTTCGATTATCAATCATTGATTGATCCGATTAAACCAGGTCGATATCCTAACCTTAATTAGAAACACAAAGTTTGGTATCTTGAACAAAATTTTAAGACACAATTTTTAGCACCATCACAATTGCTTATTTATTTATTTATTCATTTAAAGCCAATTCTGAAGATGTAAATTAAAATAGAAAACAAACTCTAAAATTAAATAAAAAAGTCTTAAAAAATTGAAATGCCCTCGACCCCAACAAAGCTAGTTTGAGATCATCATCAGCTACTAGCGATACATTTGGTTACAACTCGTAAGTCATACAAGCACAGAGAGAACAACTCCTCTAGTAATATTTGCTGTTTGATTATCTAACAATCCAAGTAATAACAGCTGAGCCAAATCAAAAATGACTGTCACAATTTCTTCCTATTTGTTTAAGCTCAGCTAATCAAAGGAAAATTTAGATTCTGATTCTGAGCGGCCCGAGATTTATTTCAAATTATTTGAAAATAAGGAACCCCTAAATTTTTTTGCTACTAGTTAAATGATCAGACTATGAATATAACTTGTTGCTAATACTTTCAAAGAGAGGGAAAGAGTGAAGAATATTTGTTGTCTTTTCTAAACTTATTTTAAATAAAGTGTTCAACCAAATACTAAGCTTATTATTCACACACTGGACCCGTATTGCACTACTTGGGCTCGCAATCAGCTATTCTAGACTTAACCGCCAGCCAGCATCAGTTTAATAAAAGAAAACAAATTGAACAAATTTTACTTTTTGACTGGGACTTTTAAGAGGCTAGCGTGGCAAAAAATGACGCGTTAATGCATCTTCAAACACACTCTGTAAGTGATTTATGCAAAAGGTGAAACATTGCATTTAAATTTTTTGTTGCCTATATCAGATAACGCACTTTTGCTACTACTACTATTACTAGCTGAAACAACATCAACCAACAAAAAGATCTATTACTCAGCCAAAGGAGCTAAAACCATTGTTAACAATTAATCGAAATATTTCAGATTAATTGCGAGATAAAATCGTGACGAAGAAAAAAAGCACCGCACTCTTTTTCTTCTGTTGCCAACAGGCTCCTAGCAAAATTTGATTTGATTTGATCTATGTGGCTCTCCAAATTCACATCGTATTAATAAGAGCTAATTGAAATAAATAAGCTTGTCTTTATTTACCAATTGGCCAGTTTGTAAATCGATATGGCTTTCAAACAGCAGCAACAAAAAAATAAATAAGAAAAAAAAGCCACTATAAAGTTAATCTCTTTTTGATATAGAATAACAAAAGAAAAGGTAACGGTTTAAAAATGGGTAGTCAAGAGAGCTCTAATTATTTAAATATTTATTAAATGAACAAACTCACTTGTTATTTATTCATTCATTCTTTTATTCTCTTTTATTTCACTTTTGTTACAGTTATTATTTACTAATAAGGCTTGATATTATTTCTTTTTCTTATTTTTTTGGCTATTATTGAATTAAAAGCTCATTTTTACTCTTATTAGTTTTTAAATATTTTGCTTAATTTTTCCCAATTTACATAAAATGTTAGAGTCTCTTTTTTGCTGGCTTGTTTGTTTGTTTGTAAGTGTTCTTAAGAAAAGTAGATGACGACTAGTGTTCTACGAATAGAGTCCCATGAACGGCAAAGTGTTTACCTATCTGGATGTGTATTGTTCAACATTAATCTAACCATTGTTATTTTTGTGTCGATTGTTGTTATTTGTTCTAATACATTAAGCAAACGATTAGTGCTAATACGATGCAAAACGAAGCCTAAAAGACTCCTGATATTTTCCTATGTCTATGTCTATTGTAAACTTTTACAGGTCTTTTCTTTTTCTCCCTTAATCCTGTTCTTTTTTAATCATTAATTTTAATTGAAACACTTCTCACGTGCATCCATCGCTGGCACTAGCAGGCAAATAGGGCTCTAAATTGGCTCTGAATGTTGGTGCATTTTGCCAAATACTTTAATTGACCGAAAGCTTAAAGCCAAAAACCTTATCTATTGCATCTCTATATTGACATCTTTAAACTTCATCATCTAGTTTGAATTTCTCTCAAATAAAATTTTTAAATCTATGCACAACATTGAATGTCGCGTAGGATCTCAAGGACAAAGTGACTTTGCCTTCTTTGTAAGCACTACATATTGTTTTCTGTATTTTATTATGATACCTGCTATGGTGGCATCACTTAAGGAAATACTCTTATCAAACATGTTCTTTAAAAAAATTACAAAATTTTCTACAATCCATTTAATTTGTGTTCTTTTCTATTTGATTTAAAAAATGTGCTGAAAACATTTTTTTAGAGTAAGAACCCATTGAGAGTCAGAGAACAAAGCCACCAAACTTTTGATAATAACTAGCAATGAGGTTCTTTGGCAAAGCTGATCTCAAAGTCAAATTCTTTATTCTCGGAGCTGCTTATTTTTTGCCTCACTTTTTTGCAACACAAATATTAAAGATTGCATTCCAATATTGATGAAATATTTGAACTAAAGTGAAGAGAAAAAATGCGATCTAGGTCTTTAAAAATTTTTTCACTTTATTTAAAGTTTAATATTTGAATAAAAATGAATAGAAACAGTCAAAGTTGACCAAATAATTAAAATAAAGACGATCATCTACGGCACAATAAACTCTTCCTGTACACTCTAACACATTTGTAAGTCTCTACTCTTTTTTTCTATTTCTAACATAATCAAAATTTAATTTTTCCCCAACAGACAAGTCTATCTACAAAATTAATAAAATTATACTTTAGACGAGAAAAAATGCTTTGATCACTGATAAATAGAATCGCCAATGGCTCATACTAACAAACCTATTTTTTCCAATTTCTTTTTTCTTAAAAAAATCCAATTCCATTATTTTGTTTTAGCAATTTTCTCTTAATTAAACGAGCAGTATCTTTTTTAGCAGATACTTTTTAGCATGGTTCGGACTATTGAGAAAATTACGTGTAAATTTTGAATGCCTATTATATTTACACAATTAAGAAGACGATTGCTCTTGCATAAATCATAGTTTTCGAACAACTAAATTTTCAGTCTAGTGTTTGTGAGTCTCATTCATTTCTTTATAAACACAACAATCAAATGAAGAAAATTAATTTCACAAAATTAAAAAATAAAATAAACACTTATTTATTTTATTTTTCTTTCTAAATCACTGCCAATGATTTATATGTTTATTTCACCCAGTGAGAGCGAGCGAGCGAGAGAAAGAGAGAGATAATTAATAGAAAAAGCGTCATTACTCTTATACACAATGGATTGTCATTTATTTATGTGTATATTTTAGAGAGAATGTTCAAAAACTTGCACATACATTCAGACTAGAGAGACAGAGAGAAGATTCACTAATCAAAAAGATAAACTATTTTGAAATAGAATTGTTTATTTAAAATTAAAAAATTATTTATTTATTTATTCATTCTGAGCAATTCACTCATTCATGTGATAGAGACATTGTTGATAATGGCGATGATAAGTATCAAGTGAATAGCTTTGGAATTAATCTATTTGAGTTGTACAAACACAATGCACCAGAGCAGCTCCTTGGAAGAAGACGAACAAGAAGAGGAAAATAGAAAGCTTAGCGAGACTGAACAATTTCGCTAGTGCTCTATTAGAACTAAAGAAATAAAGCTAGAGTGAGTGTGGACGTCGGTGGCCGCGTATCGTAATGATGACTACGACCTCAATTTAGCAGAGCCACTTTTCAGTTATGTGACAACGCAAACAATCAGCCAGCTATTTACTTCACTAGCTTAATATGTTAATTTGCAAAAATGTTTAGAAAAAAGTTTAGAAAAGAAAAGCCAAAATCGAAAAGAAATATTCAACAATAAGTTAAATAAATAAATTTAGCTTTATTTTAGAAAACAATGCCATCTAGCCAACTACTCGCAAAGTAACTAATTTAGATTTCTTGAGATTAGTTTTAGTTGAAATTATTCAAATAAAATATACATATTTATTTCACTTTCTAATAACTAAAGCCTTTCGCTGATTTATAAGAAAAACTTTTTTAATATGTTTTTATTTTGGAGTATTAAACCAATAAGAGCAAATTAAAATAAAAAAAAAGAGAGAGAGAGAGAAATTATATTTCTCTAGGGCTGATGTGCATTTTGTTTCAATAATACGAATTTGTTATTTTATTTCTAGCAGCCTTTAGCGCAAGCAAACACAATTTAAAAATTTACGTATTAAAAACATATATTTATTGTTCCAAAATGTTTTCTCTTACTCTCTCTCTCTTATTTTTACTTGTTGTTAAATCAAATTGTTTTGATTAGACTTGAATATAAAAAGTCAAAAATTATGCTATTTAAAATGTCTTGCCTCTGCGACCTACTCTCTCCACACATTTAATTGATCGGCTGGACTCTAAACCTAGCCTGTGGTCAACGCACACGATCAAGATCTCTATCTCTATTCCAATTTCCTAATTTGTGCATCAAAAATTTTTCAAATAAAAAAATACCGACCTAAATTTGATATTTTTCCATGATTTAACAAGCTCACATTTATATCTCAATGTGATTAGAATGAACGGAACACATACACCTCAAGGGCCATCAGCATAACTTCATCATGCATAATCAAGGCCAAAGGCAAAGGATTTGAACAGCCACAAAAATCCTAATTAAATTTGGATTTAACAATCAAGGAAATGAGAAAATAAAAAGATAGCAGTAAAAAAATGTATTTCTTCTATTTCTTACTTCTATCTGGACGTTACATTATTCATCTAAAAATTTAAAAATTGAAAAATTTCTTTTGATAAAAAGACATGACATTTTTCGATGGCCAGACTAGAAGCAACCAGAGAGCAGAGGGAGAGAGAGAGAGAGTAAACAGAAAGGACACGCTAATTAGATCAAAACGGTGCATAGATTAGAGTGCTGTTGATTGAATTGAAACAATTGCTTGAAACAAAACTAGAAATAGAATAATTTTGAATTTTGCTCAACAACCAAAAAAGATAAAATTAAATTAAGATAATGAACTCTAAGAGAAACGAGAATTGTATTATCTGTCTATCTTTCTATCTATCTCGAATTCCTAGAATTTCAGAATACTAAAACATAGGGATTATGCTTTGAATGCAATTAGAAATTTTGCGAGCGCCCTCTTATCACTCTGAATTAAAATGATTGAGCGCGCGCGCGCGCGAGAGAGAGAGAGAGCCACAAATAATAGCCGCAAGATAGCCACATATTCTAACACATGACCATTGGCCGTCCAATTCCAGCCAATCAATAGCACAAGCAATCACTTACACAGATAAGTGCGTATCTATGTAGATTTTCAGTAATTCACCTCGGCCAAGTCAACACTAAAAATAATAAACTAGTTTTTAATTGTCTAGTAATTAAGCCTTGGCGTTAGACTACTCGAATGGGTTCTTACATTCAATTCATCAATAATATTTTAAAATAACAATCAGCACCTCATCTAAATAGAATGAAATAGTACTTATCGAGAAGCAAAGTGATTGTTTGCTTAAAAGATTTGTTCACTCGCTCTCTCACTCTCTCACTCACTCACTTACTAAAGCAAGACTAGTCCGGACTCGACCAAAATATATTCATTGTCATTTGAATATGTATATATAAAACAGGATATTTGACTCGAACTTATAAATAATTTATTAATTTAATCGTTTTTCAGAAATGGCAAAGAGGAAAAAATAAAATATTTAGAGTGTCATGAAATTTCGAAGAAAAAAAATATGAACAGATGCCTCAGCCATACAACAAAATAAAATTCTACTAGTACCTCCTAATATTTGTTTAATTAGTTTTTTCTTCTTCTTCTTCTTCTATAAAAGTTTCAAGAGACAGAAGTTCTAGTTATTGATGTTTTTTTTGTTCCTATTGGAGAAGGAAAAATTGATATTAAAAAATCAATCATCCCATTGAGGAAAACGTACTCGCTTTCTCTCCAGATCACAAATCCTTTCTCTCTTTTTTTTTGTTGTTGTTGTCTATATTGATTTATTATATCAACACTTGTTGGAATTGGAAAGTTAAAAGCAATAAAATAAGTTTCAAGTGTGTATTTATTAGAAATGGCATTTTTTTATATTCATTTCTTTTCATCAGAAATCTTGAAAATAATTCAAAAATCCGGTTCTTTCTTCAATAGAACACACACACACATGGAACTTATTTAAACACAAAGAAGCTTGATTCGGTCTGTTATCTTCTGCATCAAAAAGGCTTTATCTTGAATACATTGACGATCATTGAATTACGTTATGTAAATATGCTAAAGTAATATGCCATTGTTATTTGATAACTGTGAACAATCTATGAGCATCGACTCAGTCCAACGCTATCATCATCTAGCCTAACATTCACGCGCATAAAATTAAAATCAAAATATTTAACTTTGCTTTACTTTTTGAATAAAAATTAGCTTCGAATCAAATAAACAATTTTTTTCTTTTAATTTTTCGAATTATTTTGTTCTAGCTACTGAAGCTAATTGTGACTTGTTAGTCGAACAGCTGAGAGTGGCTTGAGAGCAGATGACTTGACTGTGCGAACAAACTAAAGAATATGTCATGGAATAAAAGCCAAAAATTAAAAATTTAAATTTAGACCCAATTTGATAATTAGAAAAAAAAAGTGTCACTAATAAATGAAAACTCTTGCTTTTAAATTTTTTAACAAAAATTGATTGATGTTGTGCTGACTTGGGCCAAAAACCCTACAGGTCTTGGCCGTTTTTTGTATCTAATTTTCAAATAAATATTCCAAACTTCTACCTAATTTTATTATCATTGATAGAAATTCTAACAATACAATTGATTACAAATAAGAAAAAAGTAATTTTTTAAAATTGAACTGAAACGTGTAGAATAGCTCAAATGTGCGTTTAGTCTTTTTTCCTTATTTTGTCTTTAGCCTTGCTTCTCCCCATGTCATTCCCATTTTGGTGAACTAATTAGTAATTTTAGACCACCATTTCACTGCTATGTCATTCAGACATTGTTCTGACATTCCAGGTTGCCACTTTACATCTGTGTTTTGCAGCAAATATCCCACTTTTCTGCTTGCAACATCCCTGTAGGTTTTCAGAGTTGAGCGTCATGACTGACGTCGTATCAGCCATAGAGATGCTGCCACTACTCCCCTGAGCTTCTTTCTAGGTTTTTGATTTATTTGAAACTTTTTTTTAACTAAGGCGGTCGGGAAGTTAGCCCTACGCGCTTTCAGGAGAGCCTTTGGTGTCGATGATCCTTTTCAACCCTTATGCTTACTCCGCTACTTTAAAGTGGCTGGTCGAACCATCACACCATTAGCTTTACCATTTAGTCCTATGCTTGCAATCAAATGTACAAAAGATCGGTCTCATCTTACTCCAATGTGTCATTATCTAATATTCATAATATTTAAAACAGTTATAATGAATATTTCTCCTTAATATTTTATATACAAAATCTTCTATTTAATATCATTTTAACTCTTTATTTAAAAATACATTACAGATACATATATTCATTACCTATGCTCTGGATACACAAAAAAAGTAAGGACTAATTCAAACAGCCTGAGTTCAGCTCCAACTAAATTTTACAAAAATTAGAGCCTGATAGGAAATTGTGAAAAAAATGGATAAAAATTAGACATTTTTGTCGCTGTTTAGTTTTTCGCATTAATCCGACAAATCAATTCTAAACTTAAAAATAAAAATTTTTGTTCACTATTTTAGTTTATTAATTTTTTCAATTTTTCAAAACAAAAATAATTCAAAACAAACATTATTCAAAAATTACATCAGGTAACATATCACCATGTCACTAGCTTAGTTAGTTATTTCACCCATGATATGATTTTGGAAAAAGATAATTTTCTTGTTTTTACTGTACTATTCTAAAATTCTTTCAGATTTAAACAAAAAAGATAAAAAAAGTGAAACGAAAAAAAAAGAGACCTGCAAATTTAAGACACTCTAACACACACTGCGCTGCTTTGAAGAAAAAACTCAAAGAGTTTTAGGGCGTTTTGAGGTCTAAGGTAATGCGTACATATATAGATACGCCTTTATCATAAATTATCAAATTGCACAATTAAATCATGTTGATTCCGTTTCAAGGAAAAATCAAGCTCTGGCCGAATCGGTTACACTTAGCGATCAAGATAAAACAGACAATAAACAAAATGAAACAAAAAAAATTTACAGTTTCTTAGCTTACTTTTTGCTCATTCGAACATAAATAAACAAATATTTAATAAAGTTGATTTTTTTTGATTTGCACCGGTGCTGCCTCTTGAATTTTGTAATAAATAGAATTTAATTTTAATAAATATTTATCACGATCTTTTATTGAGTGAATAAACACCGAATTTTAATTAAGCTTAGTGAAGTGAAATCATGATCTGAGTCAAAACGCTTTGATTTGCGATTGCGCAATGTGAATAATCAATTAAATCGATCTCTAAGTCACTCTTTCTCGCTCTCTCGGGCCAGCATCATTGAAATTGATCCGACAAAAATTTTAATTAGCTATTTGAACGACAAAATCTTATCTTAATCATTCAAGTGGTCACTAACGAACTTAGATACAGATAAGCTCTATCGTTAGAACATGTGTCCCTGCATTGCCGCCTCAAGTCCATTATCTAGATTCACATTGACCTCATCTTCAAATGACTTTTACCTAAACCGTCGTCGAGCAAGAGAAAAATTTAATTAAAACAACTCAGATCAAAGTGTGGCAAACAAGCCGCTTAATTAAAATCTCTTGAAATCGTTTAGGATTCAATTGAAAACAATGCCAAACAATATAGACCAAAGAGCAATGGAAATCGGTAAATTAGACCTAAATTAAAGTTCGTAATTAACTTTTAAATACATATAAATGATCTCTGTTTAATTAAGATTTCTTTATTCCATCATCAAACACGTCTGGGTATTATCATCTATTGTTCTATTTATCCGACTAAAGTGCAGCACTCGTTGGGATTTGATTAGTTTGATCAGAGCCGATACCTTTTTTTCTAAATTTGCCTCACACGATCCTCTATGGGACATTTTTGCGCTATCAAACATCATTCAGTTTTGCATAACAAAATAAATAGTTTTCAGTTGTTTTATTTATTCCCAATATCAAAAGGAAATTTTTTTTTCAATACCCACAATTTTTAATACTTTCAATTTGTATATTAAAACAATTATATAAATGCCTTCGGCAAAATACTCATCACATTCTTTGGTGTTGTCACTGATCTGTCATGTAAAATCAAAGAAAAATTGTAAATTTGAAAATATATCTTTTTTTTATTCTATTTTTTAAATATAAATTAAAAATTAAAAAAAATGCTATTAATTTTTTTTTTCACATTACTTAACTAACAGAACTGTATGAATCATGTGACTCAAATCTAGTTTTTTTTTTAAACTAAATTCAAATCTATCTGTCCTCATTAGGCTTAAAGGAAGGACTAAGCTCCGTCCCAAACTACATGAGTTTCTCCCAAACTATATTTTTAATAAATAAATATATATTTAGGTTTTTTTTTATTTATTTAAGAAAAAGTTTAGACAAAGCCTTGGCCGGTTGGAATGGAGACTTAGTCCTTCCTTTAAGCCACTCGATAATGATTTTTAAAAATTAAGAATAAACATAATGTTGATGAAATGTTAATAAAAAAGATTTTTTTTTAAATGATCAATGGTGTAACATAAATTATCTGTAAAAATTAACTTTCAGTCACTTGAAAGTGTTTGAATCTTTTTTATGAGTATATTATTTAAAATTAAATAATTATTTTTTTCGATTAAAGAATTGAGTAACAAAAAAAAACTTTATTATAAATTTTTTTTTTAATCTCCAAATATTAATTTATTTTGAATTTTTTATCTAAAAAGATAATTGAGGTGAAAAAAATCAAAGATGATTTTAATACATCCTAATTTTTTATTAAATAAATTAATAAATACAAAAATTTTTTTTAGATAAAAATATTTAAAATAAATAATTTTAATTTATTAAATTTAAAATTGAATAATATCTTTTGCTCAAGGCACTTTTAATTTTAGAATCACTTTTTCCAATAATTGATTTTTAAAGAGACGTAATCCATGCGAAAAAAAAAATTTTTATCTTTATTAATTTTAAATTGTTTTCATGTAAATCTTAAAAAAAAGCTTTTATTAAAGTCGAGCTATATCTTAACTTATTTAATACTTAAAAATTTAAATTTAAAGAAACATTAATTGCCTGTTAGATTGCAAATAAGTTTAAAAAATATTAAGGAACTTAAATTGAAAATTGATAAAATTTCTTGTATAAATAAATTTTATTCCAAGAATAATTGTCACCTATCTTCAAATAGTGATCAATAAATTCTACAAATTTTGTGATAAATGAGACAAAAGGATTAATAACACTAATCTTTGTTAATGTACCACTGAAAAAATTTAATTTATTTAATTAAATTTTAAGATAGCGTCTGCATAAATTTAGGATTTATTACACAAAATTAAGTTTAATGACTTGTTTTTCAAATATTATTATTTTTATGAAATAACTAGTTGGAATTATTGATATTTCAATGAAAGCTATTTAAATAAAAGAACAAATGAATATAATAAAATATTGTGGTACAAAAGTTATAATTGGTTTAAATAATTTTCGTATGAATGATTTTTATTGATTAGCTGAAAAAATAATGATAAAAATTCGCCTTTTTTGATTTTACTTGAAATTGATAACCAGAAAAATAAATTAAAAGATATAAATGACTTTTTTTCCATTTTAAACGATTAAATGCATCAAAAATAGTTTGTTTTTTAATCTGTTTTGAAAAAGACGCGCTTGGTATATAAATCAATATTGGGCTCAATAATCAGTAATCAGCATTTTAATTTCTCGGTATTAATTAACAAGGATTAACAAGAAGTAATTTCAGTTATTTAAGTGTTAAAAGGAAATTGAAAAAGAATAATTTCGCATGTTCCAAATTTTGCACAAATTTGAATTTTTAATTTTCAGTTTAGACAACCTCCCAAGCTTGTTCTTTATCCAATATCAACTTATTATTAATTTTCTAGAAAAAAAAGAAAAGATTTTCTTTGATTAATTCCAAATCACAATTTGGTTATGAGCAATTAAACGCTAGAAAGGAAACAACTAGATGCTAGAATGAGCTGACGTCTCCAAAACGCATTTGGTCAGGAAACTAATTTTCATTTATGACAAGCAGAATTTCACGTAAACGGAACAATATCAAAATTATTAGTTTCAGAGAAGCATTCAGTCTTGTTTTATTGCAGAAAATAGTGAGAGCTCAAATCATCATCAAAATTGTGATTTGATTTAATTATATAGGAAAATTTCAAAATTTTAAAAATAAATATTTTTCTTGAATAAAATGTTCTTTTGTTATTTTATTTTTAAATTGTTCGAGTACTTGCCTTAGAAAAACATCCGATCTCTATTGAATGAGATTCAAATTAAGGACTTAATCTGATATGTTTGATTGATAGCAAATATAAAGTTTATTTGAGCAAGTTGTTGTTTTTATAAATTTGAAACAATTATATTTAAATAGCCATTTTTAATTATTGCAAGTTCATTTAGCCTCGTCTCTATGTCCAAGTTAAACAAACACTCAAAATTTGTGGAAATGTAAACAAGATTAAATATTTGAAAATAAAACTAAGATTTATCTTTAGTGCCCAGCTGGCAATCCAAATATTCTTGATAAGCTTAATCTTTTAAATATTTATTGTGAAAGTGTATTTTATCAGTTTGCCCAGTCCTCTTTTAGAATCCCTAAAGACGCTACAAACCTAGCTAGATTAGTGTCTGCTCATCTGAATCCAATTTTTAAAGCTCATAGTTCTCTATTGTATCAATCAAATCCTCAAATCTTAGAGATAAATTTATAATTGTTTTAGAATGACATTCTTAATCTATCAAAATATTCAATTAAAATTAAACAAAACTATAAATATTGCCAAAATTCCAAAGAGGATTAACAATTAATTGAATTAATTTAGTATTGCACTTAATAAAAATAATTAATCTAAAATGATTTTCGAATTTTTATTTTATTTTATTTAATTATTTACCAGCATTTAATTTTTAAAATATCTACAAAAATAAACTCTTCTAAAACATTTCATCTTATGAAATTTTTGTTCCATCCAGACTCTTTGGTTCATTTGAGCGAAACTAGAATTAAATATTAGCCTTCTGGAAAATTAATAAAAAAATCAATCAAATATTAAATTAAGCAAACAGAAAAAGAATGGATTATTTCTATTAATATCATTTGAACGTATTAATTCCTCAAATTGAGACTCAGTGATAAACAAGTTGATAAAAAAGTAATGACGGTAATGAAACACCAATACTTCTTGTTTTCAAAGTTGAGCTCTTTAGATCTAAATGTTCAACTCAATGCTTTTAATTGAAGAATTATAACTCTTTTTGCTGCCAAAAAAATCGCATACAGTCAAAATTAAAAATTTAATAAAATAATAAAAAAAACTAAGCGTTCAGAGAACATCTTTAATTCAGAAATCTAAACCATTTAACTTCATTAGACATTTCTAGTTTGGTCTTTATTTTATTTTCATTTAAATTACTATAGTATTTAAAAAAAAGAAATTTAAATTAATAAAAAATATTTTTTAATCAAAAAATTCAATTTATTTTTAAAATTACATTTTTTTCAGAACAAGAATAATTTGGGTCGAACAAGTTGTCTTCAAAGTTTTCTTTTATTTAGATTTTTTACTGATATCAAAAATTTTTACAATCTAATATTAAGAAAATACTCGGTCATAAGCACTTTTTACTTATTGCATAATAATAAATTTAATGGATCTAAATTTGCGATCCGCATCTAAATATCAATAAGAGGTTTTTTTAATCATTAATCATTTTAGGATTCAAATAGATGCAAATAATTATCTTAATAAATCTTAGTACTCAACACAAAGCACTTATGATTCAGTTTCAAAACTTAAATGATAAAAATTATTCTAAAATTTAAAAAGTTTTTAGGTTTACCTAGACTTATTTTTGTCAGTATTATTTTATTAAATTAGCTCTAATAAGAAGTATTTTTAATATGCAGTGAATTTAAATAAAAAGGTTTTAGAACAATGTTATTTTGTAAATTACATTGTTTTTTTTTTTAGTAAAAAGCAATTTATGATTGAAAAGAAAACAAGTGTTTAAATTAAATATTATTTTTAAAGCTCTTGAAAACTTTTCAAGAGCTTTAAAAGAACTATAATATTAAGGTCGATTTAAAGTGCCGAGAGCGCCACAATTTAGCTAGAAAGTCCAGAACAATTAGAACATCCTGATCCTGAATAGCCTTTTATTGATTTTGAATTAAATCTTTAAAAAGAAAGTGTAAAATTTCATCGATGAATATGAGTACGCTTGCCTAAAAATGCTTACAGTTTTTTTAATTTTTTTTTGAAAATTCGGACACTATTTGAAGGGTCTAGAAAATAAAATGGCACACAATTAATTTTATAATTAAAAAATTTAATATTAATTAAAAAAATTTAATATTAATTAAAAAAATTTAATATTAATTAAAAAAATTTAATATAAATTAAAGATTTCTGTTTATTTTTTATTATAATTAAATCTTTCAATTAAAAAAATTAATTAAAGTATTGAACTCTATTGAAAAGTATCGTACTAAGTCTATAAGATTAGATTTTACATTCCATCAACTTTTCGATTGATCGTCCTTTTTGTACATTTGCTGGATTCACTTTCTTGGTAAACCTTAAATTTTTTCCAAAATATAATTCTGTACCATATTGGCATCGCTAAATGATTCTAAAATAAATGTTACCTGCCAAATGCTACCATGCTTATACCTTACCTGCGAAGAACATAGCAAAATTTGCTTAACAATGTGAATACAAATTATATACAAAAAAATTCCTAATTTTTCTTCTTTTTTTTTAAAATTAACTAAATTTTGAAATTAAATTAAATTTTATAAAATTAAAATTGCTATCAAGTGGACTGAAAAGAAGGCTATGTCATTACTGATAATATTTTTTAATCATTGGTTTCAATCGTTTCTTTAAACACTCTCCAAAAAATATTGATTGAATGCTAAACCTCTTAGCTCAAAATATGGTCAGCTGATTTTTCGCGGTGAAATTGTCATCCAAACCAACAATAATTTTTACAATCTCTCTGACGATGCTGCTATAAAAAATATAATTTCCATGCTAGGCAACGTTTCCATGTCTAAAGTATTTTTTAAAACCAATTATAAATTCATATCTGCTATATTTTAAAAGCATCCGATGGCATTTGGTCAGCATTTAAATGAGGTCTCTTGTGTTTTTTAATACTTTTTTTAAATCTTTTCGATATTGGTAAAGTAGCAATAAACTTCCTAACCATCTTTTTTTGAGGATTATTGTTTAATGATTGAAATAGGCTCTTAATTGAGATACCATTTTTTAGTGGCAATTTTTGCACTCCCTTTTTTTATTTAAGGATTTTTTTTCAAGCAGAACATTTGCTGTACTCAAAAGCATTGAATATTCTAAAAAATTTTAGATTTTGGAAAATTTGATTACTTTTCAAAATATAATACTAATATTTTTTTACTTTTTTTTATTCTAAAGCTAGGAACAGCCTAAATTAGGTTTAACTTCTAAAATTGGTAAAGTTTTGTCTATTCAATTTAAACTTAACTTTTGCCTAAATACAAAAGTGGAATTACACAATAATCAAACAAATTTAAATTAAATTACATTAAATTGTTCCTTTTATTAAGCAACTTAAAAATCCATTACAGTCAAATAACAAAGTAAAGATTTATATCATTAAATTATTTTGTTTGAAAGAATCTTTGAAAAATCAATTAAACCTATAATTTAACATAGGAAAACACTTAACAAAAATCAAATACTTTAATAAACAGCTTCAAAAATAAAAATTAAAAAAAAAACTAAATTTAAGTTGGAATTTTATTGAATTGAATTATTAAATTAACTTTATTTACTAAGCTTAATTTATGACATTTTTCATTTTCTAAAAAAACAAAATTTTCGCCATATATTCTCAATATTATGCTTGTTTTTAAAAAAAAAAAATAAACATTAGGTTTTTTAAATGAATTTTTAGTTGTTGCGCCAGACGAATTGTTGATTGTTTAAAATTCAATGATTTAGAATTTTAAGCCAATTTTTAATAAACTTAGAGGAACTCAAAATTTTAAAGTCAATTTTTTTGGATTGGAATTTTGTAACTGTGAAATAATAAAAACTTTTAATATTAAAAAAATAAGTCATATACTTATAAACACTTTTATCAAAGATTTTCATAATTGATTTTAAACAACTTTATTTATAAAACTTTTGAAATTTAATTTTAAATTTGAAATAAAGAACTTAAGGCAACTTTCTAAACAATAACAATATCAATTCTAATAAAAATTGTGAATTAAACGAGAAATCTTCAAGCTTCAATCTTTGTTACCCAAATGCCCCAGGATTTTGGCTCACTCATGTAGTATAGGTTAATGGGAACATTTTTAGGCCTATCGTACTATTTTACTAATAAATAGGAGGTTTTGTGAAGTTCAGTAAAAAAGAACAGAACAAAGAACAAGAAATTAAATTTCTTTATTTCTTAAAAATTTAAAATTAGTCCTGTCAATGCAGCATGGTGCAACATTCAAAGTTGCATCAACTGTAAAAGTCTGCTAATGTTGTGCAAAATCTCTCCAAGATGCACTACGCTCGACTTATTTGAAATAAAATTTCTGCTAAACTCTGCAAATTAAGCAGAACTTGATATTTGATGTAACTTTGAATGTTGCACTATGCTGGATTTACAGAACTAAGTTTAGACCTCTAGAAAAAAAATTCAATTTTTTTACATTTTATTCTGTTCTTTTTTTTAACTTTTTTTTGAAATAAAATAAAAATAAATTAATTTTCAGCTTGCAAATTTGGTTAACAGGTTAACCTAATTTCACCTTATTTTAACCTTGGAAAAAATGTTTAATAGATGACAACAAAGAGGCAAAAGATGGCAAAAAAATATAAAAAATTTGGGTACATTAAAAATTTATTATATTTTTACTTATTTAAATATTTAATAAATGGTCTCTAATTTTTTTAATTAATGAAACAAAATATTTAAATATTTCAATCAAAATTAAATTGTTAAATTATTTAAAATTTTTTTGTAACATGATACCAAATATTCTTTCTGGACAAGATAGACACATTTTGGAAAGCTCGTAAAATATTCTACAAGAGAAATGGGTGTCAGTCGCATAAAATTGAGTGTCAGTTTGGAAGATTTTTAAAAATATAAAAATGACACGTTAAAACTTTTGAAAATATTTTTGCTTTGTAAAATAAGTGGGATTCGGTGTTTTAGTAATACCCAAATATCATCTAAAAAAAAATTGCAAAATTAAAAAAACATTTCAATAATTGTTAGTTAAAAAATACAATAGAAATTTTGCAAAAAATAATTTCCAAAAAAAAAAGCTTTATAAATATGAGCTAGATTCACTGGCAAAAGGTCAAATGGGTTAATTTTCGGGTAAACTAGGTGAATTTTTGGAATAAAGGGGTTAAAGCCTTTAAACCCTATTTACTTCCCGATCAAAGAAAATCAATTTGCTTTTTGACAAATGCTAAATGTTTTTCTGTTTAGATTCTTGGAATAAAATTTAAAATTTGTCTAAATCTCACTAATTACCCCGGGAGTATTATTGAGTTTAAAATTCAACCCAAAAAAACAAGCATTTTACTCAACGGACCCTAAATTATATCGATATTCAAAAAAGTCTAATAACATGTGATGTTTTAAGGAAAATAAATCACTTTTCAAAAGTTGTCGCCCAATTTACACATTAAATAATTACTCCATGTTACAATATAGAGCCTGTATAGCCGAATGGTTTGCGTGTTAGCAACATTTGAATCAAAATGTAGTTGATCATCTACATCACCGGTAATAGTTGCGATGTAGATGATCAACTCGATGCAGTTACCTCTGTGTCAGATCGGAGTCGTTGCTCAAAAAGATACATGAAAAGGAGATGAGCGCCTCTTCATTATCCACTAGGATAGGAATGGGACAATTATGTTACAATAAATTGAAAATTTAAATCAAAATATTGAATAAAAACAATTTTAATAAATTTAAAGACCATTAAAAGCATAAAAAAATAGAACTAAATTTAAAAAAGTTTCTTCAAAAAAGATTCTCTTATAAAACATGTTATGAGTTTCAAACGTTTTATTGATTAAAAATTATTGATTTGAGAATTAAATCTAATTGTACAATAATTGTTATTAAAATATAAAGTAAGAATTGTCAGACATATCGTAAATTGCTACAAAAATATAAATTATAAATTATAAACTAGTTATATGATTAAACAAGATAGAGACTAGCTCTCGCGTTTTGGCTGTTGGAATCGTTGCGAAGTTTTCGAAGGAACTTCTGTAAGAAGCTGTTGTGATAAGCAGCCTTGTTTGCTTTTCTTGTTTGGAAAGGGAAGCGTGCGTTCAAGCGAAGGTTGCGTGGTTGACATGACGTGATGGGATGGTTTGGGTCAGCCAGAATTCTATTGAGTGTTTGTTCGCAGACATGGTCTATAAACTCGGCGATTGGGAGGAGTTTGTAGGAGCCTGCAGTCTGATCATCGATTCCCATGATTCGCCATAAACGGGAGTTGAAAGCGTTCATCTCACCCTTAGCAGCAGCAGAGGTTGAAGTAAGCATTACGGCGCTGTACGTAAAGTGGATGAGACAATATGCTCGGTATACACAAATGAGCATCGGCGTAGACCAGCCATTGAGTTTAAGCTGCTTGAGCAAGAACTCGATAGGGCTGACAATTGAGCGTACACGTCTCCATTGGAGATCGAGGTCGAGCGAGTCAGAAAGCTCAAAGCCGAGATACTTATAGGACTTGACTGTCTCAAGCATTTGGCCGAGTAGATAAACAGTAGGAACACTTGAGCCGAGTACGCGCGGGGGATTAATGAAGATCACTTTGCACTTGCCCACGTTTAAGCGCATCTTATTATCAACACACCAACGTTGAACGGCATCAACTATTTCTTGAGGGATGTTGCCAAATGTGTTTCCTACAATGTAAGTTAGGATGTCGTCGGCGTACTTTAGTAACTCAACTCCAAAAGGCAGGTACTCATTGATGTCGAGTATGAAGAGGAGGAATAGGATAGGTCCAAGGACACTGCCCTGAATAACACCAGCACGTACATCTCGCCATTTTGTTGCCTTACCTCTGTAGACAACTCGTTGCTTACGATGTGACTCGTTGCTGGAATGGCTGGTGAAGGTCTTGTGCGTTACGAATGGCTTGCATGCATCGGTTGATGGAGCTGTGCGGGTCTGTTTCAATGTCAGCGAGAAGGGCATTGGTGTCAAGCTGTCGTATTGCAGCAACTGTGTCGCGAAGTTGACCTGATCGGACTAAAATTTTTCGTTCGGAAGGTCTGGTTGCCGAATAAAGGTGTTTTGGGGCAACGGCCAGGACGATTCGGTGATCGCTGCAGCTCGGTTCGTTGTTTTCCGAGTTTGTACTAGCCTCGTCAGCTAAGTTGAAATACTGGGGAGAGCTGGTTGGTGGGCCGAGTGGGTTACGTGTCTCGGAGATGTAACAGTCAGGGGCATTGGATAGAATTATGTCGAGGCATTTTGCAGCTCTAGTTGGTTCACGATTGATTTGACGTAAGTAGAACTTGGTGCAAAGTGGTCGAACGTCTGCTCCATTGAAATCACCAGCCACGAATAAGAGGCTTGTTGTTGCTCGAGCACTTAGTCACCGGTTCTTCAAGCGCATAACACAATTGACTAATCAAGCTACGAAGACGCGATACATTAAATTCTGGAATGTAAACGGCTACAGCAAGTACGCAGGAATAGCCTCTTGGAAGACGATGTGGTCGGGTGCGAGTTATCGTGTATTCTAATAAGCCGAGTTTTGCCCGGCCTTCTTCTGTATGCCAGCCTTTAATGATTGGTGGTGTAGCAGGTAGTCTAGTTATGGACTCAGTATAATCCGTTCTCACAAGTACCATCGTACCCCCACCACGTTTACCAGTGCGCTCGGTACTCTCGGTGTTATATTGTTTCAGCTTGTGTGTATTCCTGTAGTATAGTTGGGCACAAACAGAAGCGACTGAGTCGGAATTAAGCCAAGTCTCGGTGATAATAACAATATGTGGGCGTTCGTCTTCAAGTATCTGTATGAGGTATGGGACTTTATCTTTCAGTGAGCGCGCATTTGATACTAAAATGGTTGGTAGTTGACGGGAGAGCGCAGAAGATTCAGATCCAAATGGAGACGCAAGTGGGTTTAGGGTGCTTCGAATGGCAAAGAGCTGATGAGGCGCAGCTCGGGAAACTCGGCGTACTCGTCATAATCCAAGCTCTTTCTTGGCGTTCTCGACGATAACTTTGTGCTGAACGATCACATAATTTGAGGCAGCAGCTGACTTGGCCAGATCAATACAAACTATGGTGTTACGCGATTTGTGCAGGACGTTTCGGTATTGTTCGAGCAACTTATATGCTTCAAGTTCGTCGTTTAGCTTTCTAATCTCTTGTCTTTGCTTAATGAAAGCGGCTTGTTGCGCAGGCGTGCGGTCCTCACGAACCAAAACATTAGCAAAATCAGCTGCTCTGTGACGAGAACATGCCTTAATCGCTTTATCACGGTCAGAGGGATTAGAGAAAGACACAAGAACAAGACTTGGGTTAGAAGAGGACAGATTACTTGATTTTAGACGACGCACACTTTTGATTGTTGAGGCTTGAATTCGTGATGAGCTCGGTGATAATCTGGACTCGTTGACTTCATGAAAAAATTGTTTGACCAGGTCGTTGTCGTTGCTGGTCGGGGATTCAGAGAGGCCAGAAATGATTATGTTATGCTCTCGTTCTTGACGATCTTTATTTTCGGTGGCAATAAAGTTAATAAGTTGGTGTTGTTGCTGTTTTGATTCAGTGGATTGGCCGGCAATTATAGCTGCAAAGGAGACTGGCTGCAAAGTAGAAGTAGCGGTTGAAGGGCTGGATTTTAGTTGTATCAGTTCATTTGCTAGCATTTCATTGACTTTTTTCAAATCAACAATTTCTTGTTTGAGTGTTGCGATTTCGTCGACCACTGATTTAAGTAGCGAGTGGTGCCATCTGACCACCTCAGAGTGGTTACCTTGCCCAAGAGATGGCCAATTGCTTGCAATTTCAATGATGTCTTTTTTATCGGAGCTCATTATGCGCCAAAAGCAAACAGGAGTAATGTCAGAAACTGCGTGTTTTTTTTTATTTATAGTTTGTAAAATTAGTAAAAATTGGGCGTATTCTTTAATAAATTTTTAAGTTTATTATTATTTAAAATTTTTAACTAGAAAACAAGGGGTGTTCAAGGCTCAAAGATTTATTAATTTTTTTTTTGAAAATGAAACTCAATAGAATTTAACTACATAGGTGACTCTGAGTGATTTTGGTGCCTTAACTTTTAAAATTGTTTTCTAGAAGAATTGAGCATTTAATAAAATAAATAAAGCAAAAAATAACACTCATTTAAACAGAAAGAAGAGACAAATTTTTTTTCAAATACATTCAGGTGTGCATTTTGGTCAAAAATATTAGCATGCATTTTTCTGGTATCCAAAAAAAATAAATTTAAATAAGTAAAATATTTTTTTATTCAAAAAATAAAGAATCTAGTCATCGCTTTTATTTAATGATTCATCTAAAAAACTTTTAGAATTGTAAGATCTACTCGAGTATTTAGAGGATGAAATCAAATCAGACTGATTTATTTTACTTAACAATCCACTTTGAACATCAGGTTCATCCATACCTAATTCACTATCATCTTCAAACTCATTCGAATAACTTTTAGATTCCATACTTGATCTAGTTGTCACAGTTTCTCTTTGTTTTGGTCTTAAATTCGAAGTTAAAAAATTACTAGTCGATGTGGCCGACTGCTTCGAAGATGTTAAAGATGATTCCAAAGATGAATTGAAATCATTTTCATATTTTTTCTCAGTAAAAATATTCTTATAAGAATTTGATTTTTCTGAATCATCTTTGTTAATATTAGACTCATCCGAATATTCCTTGTTTATGGCATCGTACACATAAGTATTTCCAAATTGCACCATTTTTGTTTGACCATTAACATTCAATTGATCCAAATTTGTATTCAAATGGTTCATCGTATCATAAGTACTATCCATTTCAACTCGGTTCAGCAGTGAGTAATTTCCATTTGATTTGCCTGTTTTTGGCAAGCTGGCATTCGAATTGTTAAAGTCATTTTTGGAATCATTTAAAAGAATTCTAGTTCCCTCTCCTGATCTAACAATTGATGAATTTATATTATCTATATTTTTTTTGACCTGATCCAACATTTTGCTGTGCTCTTCCTCAATATGCTGAATTTTATTAGCCCTGCTGGCCAGTACTCTTAGACGATGAGCATTCGTGAGACCATACCTGAGCGGTTTTTTGGCTTTCTTTTTAATTTCTAAATTATCAGGGCCTTTGACCGGTACTTCGTCGTATTCAGTCTGGTTCTGGCTAGGCGCTTTGCTGGTCCTTGGCTGCGATTTTGGCTGAGAAAGTCTCCCTACTGCTTCCAGGAAACGCTCTTTACTGTTAATTTTTTTACGAGTAACTGGTGGCTTTTGATTAGGGGATTTTTTGCTTATTTCATTCTGCTTATCTTTATATTGAGCTGACTTGACAAGATTGGGCTTTTGGGAAATAAACTTTTGCTCACCTGACCCCTCAATGATATTTTTAAGCGAACTGATTTCTTCGAAAAGACACTTCAATAAAGGCATTTGGTCCAAGTTAAATTTTTGATTATCAGTCTGTGGTTTTGGTCTGCTAGTTTTATATTCAATTATATCATCGACTTTACTTTCTTTTTCATCACTAGAACCACTTTCTTCAATTTTTTCTTCAGTCTCTACCGCATTTTTTAAGTATTCTATTCTCTCCTTGACATATTTTTTCTCCTCGATTATTTGATTCACTAGGTTCTTAAAATCGTCGACTTTATTTGTGTTATAGTGCAAAGGTGGTGGACAATAATGGTCAAAAACAAAGTCGTCTGTAGTGTGTTTCACAGTGAATTCATTTGCAACTGGCTTATGGTCAATTTTTCGTCTTGGTTCTGGCGATTGAGTAAATTTATCTCTTTTTTCAGTCTTTAGTTCACTAATTTGAATTTGAGCGTCCTTGTAATCAAGCTGGACAGTTTGAACAATGGCATTTTCATTTATCTTGACAGTATTGGTGCTTGATTCAGAGGTCTTTGGATGTGGATGATAAATTTGAACATTCTTATCTTTTTGGTCTAGTTGTTTTTGTTCATTATTTGATTTGTTCTTTTGCTGCTCCTTCTTGCGCACAGCTTCCGTAGTTCGATCAATATGAGGAAGTAGAGTTGTTCCAAAACTTGTCAATCTTATGGCAAATGACAAATGACCCAGTGTTTCGCCCATTAGATTTTTTACATCCATCACACCGTGATTCATTTTTGTGCTCGGAGTGACTGAATTTTTGCCCAAAACTTCTGCTTCCTTGTGAATTTCGTCTATTACTTTGTACAAAGGAACACTGACGGTTCCGATCAGCTTATGAGGTTCAAAAAATGTATCCAGTATCATTAAATACAATGGCGTGTGTCTAAGATGTGATCTAAGTGTGTTCAAATCGGTCCGGAATAAACAAGACTTACCCTTTGAAAAAATATAGCGACCATTTGTATCCAACAAGTCAGTAAAACACGGAAATTTTTCAATTTGGTGAATTGGTTCTGTTATTTGAAGCCTGGTTTTGAGTTCCTTAGCTTCATATTCGTCAATAAGATTTATGGCAATTGCTGGATAGTCGAGGAGACGGAATGCTACGCACGGAAAGAGGCAAGATACTGCCGGACTGGCATTCGAGTCATCATTATTGCGTAAATTGTCAAATTTTAAAAAATTAATGACCACCTCCAAAGATAGTAAAGAATCCATCAAGGCATAAAATTAAATTCAAACAAAATTTTTATCAAAATTTTTCAAATATCATTTAGTCCTCGACCGGGTTTTTATTATTACTATAGCAACAACAAAAAAAATATCTTTAATATTTGTCTTAATAATTTTATTTAAATCAATTATTTAAAATAAAAGGCTAATATTTAATCCAGTAGCAAAAATAATTAAACTAGAAGCAAATTTAATAAAAAATCGTAGCAAATATTAGACGTAGTAAATTAAATAAAAAAGTAGTAAAAAAAAGGTTTACTATTAAACAACCTATTAACTAATAATTATTTTATGATAAATTAATTAGTAGTTATAATTAAGTAATTTAAAAAAAAAAAGGCAAAAGTAATTTTTCAATAGTAAATATGAATTAAATTTAATTTTTGATTGTTAACTACTCAATTATCACTTATTAATGTATATGATGTACAAAAATTTTGAAATTAAAATATAAAAATCTGAAAATTTAAAAACTGAGCGATACCGAATCTTCATCTACATTAATTCATCAAAACATCAATTTCCTGGCTTAGATTTCAATCTTGAGGCAAATAAAAAGCGGGGAAGCTACCCTTGCTTTGGTACGATGTATTTCGACTGGTCCAATTAATCTAATAAAGATAAAGAAATAAAATAAAAATAAAATTTGAATTATTAATTGAGAAAATAAAAAAAAAGAAATACAAAAATATTTTAAAGGTGAAAAGCATTAAAAAAGCATCTTTAGATAATTGAATAATAACGACATTATAGAAATCTTTTAAATTAAAGAAAAAATTTTAGTGAATAACACACCAAAATATAAGCACACGTCAGCCAAAATAAAATAAAAAGCACGCAGTTTTTGTAAAATGGACTCAAATTTTTAGCTCAAAACAAACTGACCAACGTTTAGACAGGGTACCGTATCTGGGCATTCAAAAACTTTGCATGAATGGTGCGGTAATATTTCGAAATTCGTCCTGGAGCTTTCAAATCATGTGAAACATCCAGAGGAAAGAGAAATGAAGAAAGACATTGAAATAAACAAACTGAAATCTGAATTGGCAGCTCTAAAAAGAAAAGTATCTCAAAACCTTGGAAAACAATGATCTTAAGATCTTAATTAGGAATAAAAAAATCTTAGATACAGGAACTGTTCATGTAACTGGAAGGATCTGAATCTTTATAATGATCACAAACGTATCTGTAAATTAGTTTCTTCGAAAATAAAAAGAGCCAGACTAACTAATTAACAAAATTTAGTGGAAAAAGCTAAGAAGAATCCAAAATTATTTTACAAATATCTAAATGATCAACAAGTAATCAGAGAATCAATCAAAGCATTAAAAAAAGAAATTAAACAATGAATTAACGCAAGAACCGAAAGATTTATCGAATCTACTAAATTAATGTTTTCAAAATGTAATTGTTATTGAACAAGATGAGAAGCTTCCATCTTTTGTAGCAGAACTTAATGAAAACTGTTCAGATTATATTGACATTGAACCAAATGATATTAGTTATGAAGTGGTTTATAGTTAATTACAAGACCAAATTCAAAATAAATCATGTGGTGTAGACAAACTTCATCCGCTATTGCTATAAAAACTGTGCATAAGCCTTCACTGTTCCTTTAACTTTAATTTTCAGAAACTCTTTATCTAAAAGTCAGCTTCCAATACAATTCAGATCAGCAAATATTACTCCATTGTTTAAAAAAGGTGATAAATCAACGGCCAGCAATTATCATCCTTTGTCTTTAACTTCAATTCCGTGCAAAATTATGGAAAGCATAATAAGAACCAAAATGGAAGACTATCTTTATAAGAAAAGCAAGAAAAGCTATTATATCTAAGGAAAAGCAAGGATTTGTCAAGAAAAAGTCATGTACATCTAATCTTCGGGAAACTCTAGATTTCATCTCAATGAATCTATACAAAAGTATTCCTGCTGTTGTAATTCTGCTAGATTTTGCGAAAGCATTTGATACTGTTCCACACAAACGACTATTAGCTAAATTGAAAGCGTATGGCTTTGACGTTCTGACACTAAAATGGATTGAAGCTTTCTTGAAAAATAGAAGACAACGAGTTGTTCAAAGTGAAATTTTGTCGGATTGGGTTGAGATTTTTAGCGGTGTACCACAAGGGTCAGTTATTGGTCCACTATTGTTCGATTTGTATATCAATGATATGATCTACCAAAAGGAATAGAGAATATTGTCAAAATGAATGCAGATGATATTAAAATATTCTCGCAAACTGTATACGAAATAAGCGCAGTGAAACTACAATCAGATTTAGATTTAATTTTCAAGTGGACTCAAGATTGGCTTCTTCTTTTCAACACATCAAAATGTGTGGTTTTGAATTACGTTCATAAAAACAAAGAATTCACTTATTTTAACAATGGTTAACAGTAATCAACGTCTGAAACCGAAAGAGATCTTGGAGTTATCTTCAATACAAATCTTAAATGGTAAAAACAAGTGAAAGAGGCTACAAACAAAGCAAATCAAATGTTAGGTCGAATCAGGAAATCATTCGCTCGTTTTGATTTTAAGTTATTAAGATCATTGTATTTAACTTTTGTTCGTTCTTTTATGGAATTTGCTGTGCCAATATGGTCTCCAATTCTCAAGTCGGACTGTGAGAATGTTGAAAGGATTCAACGAAGAGCTACGAAATTTGTTTCTTCAATTAGAAACAAATCGTATGAAAGCAGATTGAAGGCAATAAACACTCCAAATCTGGTGGAAAGAAGAAAAAGAGGTGATCCAATTCAATTATACAAGTTCATGCATGGAATAGAATTGGTTGATAAAAGCAACAATTTTAATGTCACCAAAATCCAAGGAAGAAGTCAATGCTTCAAATATCACAAGCAAATTTCGAGGCTCCAACTAAGACATAACTTTTTTTTCAACAGAACCGCTAATATATGGAACTCACTGCCAAATCAATTAGTTGAAGCCCCCAATGTTAACAGCTTTAAAGCAGGCATTGATTGCTGGATGAGCGGCAATCAATCACATCAGCTGTCATAGTGTGCCTTATCAGCACATTCACTGGCTAGCCAGCTACAGTAAAAACTACTACTACTACATTTAAACTATTGAACAAGCAAAAAGATCTTGAAATTTAGCTCCGAGAAAAAGAGGCCGTCCTAGAAAATCCATAAAATAACACTAAAAAACATTTCGAAGTAATTTGTGAATTCTTTAATTAATAAATATTTGATAAGATAATTTAATATTTTTTTTTACTACTGATTAATTTATTTTGCTATTTTTACTAATAAATTTTTGAAGTTATTTTTACAACGAATTTACTAATTATACCAATATTCATTTTCATAAAGGATATTGGTATAAATAAAATTACTTAACAATAATTAAAAAATTTTGATAAAATTTAAAATGGATATTGAAGCATTTATATATATTAATAAACTATTTAAAATATTAAATTTTAAGTAAACATTTAAAATTTCAATTCAAATAAATTTAATATAGTCATTAAAATTAGTTTAATTTATATAAACAATGCATATTGTAATTTCGATTTACATCACTAATTTTAAAATAAATCATAAAAGATAAATGTGTTAAAAGAAATTATTTTGCATATTTTCAAGGAATTTTTCAAAGTTTTTTAAAGCTATTTTTAGTGGAAAACCAACAAAAATAAGCATACTTTTTCTTTTAGAGTTTTATCAAACCATTTTTATTCCAAATGACTTTCGAAATTACTTAGATTTTATATTGTAAATTTTGAAAGAAAATAATGGAAAACCAAGCTTTGTTTCGAACAATCTGAATTATATTTTATGAATTCGATTCAATTTAAACCTTTTACAATTGTCCTGCTAATTTAATATAATTAATTAATTAATCTTTAAATGCAAAAATCAAAACTCAATTGAATTTTTAAAAAATTCGTTAATAGAATCAATGAAGTTTAAATTTAAATTAAAAACGTAATAATTACTTGGAACTTAAAAAAAATAACCTTTTTCTGACGAATAAAATTTTCTAATTGAATAAACCACAATTTAATGAAAATAAGCGTTTATTATTTTTACAACCACCATTATCTGGCTAAGTTAAAATGAATTAGACCATAAAATTTAAAGTTTGTTAAATCTAAAAATATTGTAGCATCAGGTATTTAAAAAAATCCTTAAATAATTCAAACAGGATAGTTGATTTAATTTTCAATTTTAGGTATGAACAAACTATTTATAAAAACAAGTAAATGTGATAGTTTGTTTTATTTGGAACGAAATTTCGCTAATATCAATTTTAATACATGAATTTTCACAAAATAAAATTTAGAATAATTTCATAATTATGAAGATATTTTACTACTAGATACTGTAAAAAAGACAGTAGAAGCATATAATAGCTGATTTAAGATTAATTTTTGAAAAATGGAGGAAGAAGAGATTTATACTGAAGAGTCTCCCCTTCTATTGACAGGGAACAAAAATTCCATTAATCACGATTCAGTTTTTGTGTCAGACTTGAATACAAATTCAACATCCGCATTATTTTCAAGAAATGTCACCATTTCTACAAACCCAGACCGTTCGGAACAAGTACTTTCGCTTAATTTTCATTAAAGAAAATACAAATGCTTGAAAAATTAAGTCCTTTTGGCTGAAAATGAACAAATTGTGGAAATATACCGGACCGGGTTTGCTAATAAGTGTAGCATTTCTAGATCCCGGTAATTTGGATACAGACCTTCAATCAGGAGCGGTCGCAGGCTATAAGGTAAAAACAATAATAAAAAAATCATGTCAATTAAAAATTAACAAAAAGCTCCTATGGGTGCTGATGTACAGTACTTTAGCTGGATATTTACTTCAATTGCTTTCTGTGCGTCTTGGCACGGTAACTGAATTACACCTAGCTGAAATATGTGCTAGAGAGTATGGAATTTTTACCAGGTATTTTTTATGGATCATGATCGAGATATCAATAATAGCCAGTGATATTCAGCAAGTAATAGGCTCAGCTTTGGCACTCAATATCCTTTCGAATCAAAAGTAAAATAAACAATTACGAAAAAAATAAAGAAAATATTTATTAAAATTAAGAATTGATTTTTGGATAGCTGTGCTGATAACCGGTGCAGACGTGTTCGTGTTTTTGCTACTCGAGAGTAAGGGTATTAGGGTTTTGGAGGCAGTGTTCGCCATTTTGATATCAATTATGGGATTTTCGTTTTTCTATATGGTAAAATAAATATTAAAAATTAAAATTTGGACTTTTTTCATTTTAAAAAGTTTATTAGAGCTAATCCAGACAAAGTCGAAATTGTCAAAGGAATCGCTTATCCATGGTGCGAAAATTGCTCTAGCCTTGAATTAAAACAACTGGTTGGAATCATAGGCTCAATCGTAATGCCACATAATCTTTTTTTCCACAGCGCTCTAGTCCTGTCTCGTAATTTTGATCGAAAAAGTGAACCAGCGGTCAAAGAGGCCAACAAATACTTCGCCATCGAATCAGCCATGGCTCTATTTGTGTCTTTTGTCCTAAATTTATTCGTAACTAGTGTCTCTGCTAAATCGTTCAATAAAACCGAAAGTGATAACATTACCCTTTTTAATTCGGACAAGTTTATTTATCAAGAATATGGCATAGCCATGAAGATTATTTGGGCTATTGGACTCTTGTCTGCTGGCCAGTGTTCAACAATCACCGGAACATATGCCGGACAATTTATTATGGAGGTATCTGAGAAAAAAAAAATTAAAAAAAAATTTATTCTAAAATTTTTCATGAAAAGGGTCTAACAAAAATTAATCTTTCTAAGTGGAAGAGAATTGTAGTGACCAGATTAATTTCGATACTTCCTTGTATAGTCATTTGCTTTTTTACCATAGACTCTATTGTTTATTTAAATTTTTGGTGCAATATAATCAAAGCAATTCAGATACCATTTGCTTTGCTGCCTATTCTTCATTTTACGTCAAGTAAACGAATAATGGGAGCATTTAGAAACAATTTTTTTCTCAAGCTGATATGCTATTTAATTACCTTTGGCGTGTTATTTGTTAATGTTTATTTCATAACTGATATGATTGTAAATTTAAAAAAAAAAAAAAAATTAAATAGAAATAAAATAAGTTTTTTTTAGATGATCAAAAATAACAAGATCTGGTCGTATGTTTTAGGAACGTCACTTGTTATTTATATATTTTTTGTAATTTTTTTTGTAAGTATCCCCAAGTTTATTTTTTCTTTAAATTATCTAATTTCATTTAAGTTTCTTGGAGTGAATAATATTTACCGAATTAAAGTAAGAAAATTTATTATTTTTAAAATTTTATTTAAAATTTAAATTCAAAATTGATAGCTATTTTTCCGGCGTATTTTTTGCCAACACAATGCGTATGAAATAGATGAATTGCTGCATAGGAATCCAATTTATCGTAGACCAGAGCGTCGAAGACACATTTCAAATCGTGATGAATACATTTCATCGTACAGTGTGCCAATAAATCCCAATCTACTACATCCGTCGTCTGTTTTGTCTCAAAGCTCGCATTCACCGCGTCATTTGTCATCAAATCAAGTTTTAAAAAAAATTTCCAGTTCTTCAGACAATGCGCCACCATTTGTTTGATATGCTAATGCAATTATTTATTCTTGAATAAAATGTAAAAAATTTTTCCAAAAATTTTAGAACAAAAAATTAAAAAAAACTTTAAGTTTTGGACCATAATGGAATAAATAGTAGTCTTTTTCCAGTTATTATATTAAAATAAATGTTAAAAAAATACTGCATTTGTTTATTATAAATTTGGATTTTCAATGATTGGAGATAAATAAAAATAATTGTAAAATAAATAATTATTACGATCGGCACTAATTAATAAAGACCTGAGGTCATCAAATCGAATTGTTTTTATTTTGATTCTATTTTACAACTTCTTGATTGAAAAAGATAGATTAATTCTCAAAATGTGCAAAACGAATTGACAAAACAAAAAACTTTGTATTTCAAACACCCTAAAAAAATTTAAAGAAATTGAGCAAAAAACTTTCAGATTTAATCAAAGATAATCAGCTTTAACTTATGAAGCTTTAAACTTTGAATAAATATTTAAGTCCATTTCTTCGAATATTATTAAGTCGTTTGGATGTAGAGGCCAAAAGGTCCTGTACGAGATTTTGGTCCATATTTCTTGTACAAAGTTGTACTTTATTCCTTAGTTCATCTAAGTTTTTTGCTTTCCAGCCATTCTCATACACTTTCCCTTTTAGAATGGACCAAAAATCTTCAATTAGTCGTACTTCTGGCACATTTGCAGGGTTTTCGCATTTTTGCACAAATTTGATATTTTGGTCAATCAAGTAGTTGACCACTGTATTGGCATAATGAGAGCTCGCCAGGTCGGGCTAGAACTTATAGTTGCTGTCTGAATGATGCTTTTTAATAAACGTAATGACTCCACGCTTTATAAAGTCTAAATAGACAGTTTGGTTGACTTCAAGTCCACTTTTTCGTATGATTGGCGCCGAAATAACAAGTAATTTCTGCTCAAATTTCTTATATTTTGTACTTGTTGGTGTTGCGGCAATGTTACTTGAGTAAAATATATCATTTCCATTGATTTTACCATGAATGAGATTGAAATAGGATTCATCTTCTAAAATCCAGAAAATATTTAGATTTTTTAAATACAAATTTCTATATTTAATAATAGCTTCTTTATTTTGCGTTTCGGTTCGGTCAGGGATTTTAATCTTTTTTCTAGGTGTTATTTGAAGCTTCTTCAACAATTTTGAGACCATTTGCTGGCTTATATCAAACCTTTTTGGCTGCTTGACGATCACTAATGTTGTCTTTGTGATTAAAAGCCTTTTTTAGCTTGTTGAGTTGTACTTTAGTCAATTTTTTCGGTGTTTGACAGATCCTTGTTTCCTTTCCGGTGAAAAATATTCACTTCGTTCTAATATTCGGTAAACAGTTTACTCCTTGGAATTTTTTCTGCCATAAAATGCCTCACAGTGAGTATCTTTCCATTTATTTTGAGTTTCTTTAGATGAATTTATTTTGGTCATTTTTTATTCAAATTTTTTATCGTATTTAAAATTAAATTTACTTCAAGAATGTGGAAAGAGATTTAAAAAAAAAATTAAAATAGCATTGCAAATGATACTAAAAGTTCGTCTTGATTTTAAGTTGTCACCTATTGTTTAAAAATTTTCCAAAGCAGTTTTCACACAAATGTTTTGAGTTTTAATTTGCTCAATAGTCTAAAGATTCACATAAAGGATTTAGTAGAACTAATTAAGAGCGAAATTTAGAAGCAATAAGTACTCAGCTTTTCAGGAACCTAGACCAAGAAGACCAAACATGGCGCTCCGTATCATATTAGCTAAGTTTAAAAAAGTTAATTAAAATTAGCTGTTTCATTTTAATTAATGGTTACATTAAATTAGCTAAAATCAAAATCGCTTAAACGAAAAAAATTAGAATAAAGATTGTTAAGTCATTAATCTCTTTAAATAACTGTTGACTCAACAGAACCTTAAACAAAAAATCAAAAAATGATTGACCAAGACCAAGACGAAATTATGAGTTCTGAAATCGAATTTATATAAAGATTTATTGGCAATTTCCTCGATTTATGTTAGTCCAGACTCAAATTTGGACCCTAATTTTTTGATTTCTTGAGTTTATTTAGTATATTATATTTTTAAAACAGATTTAACACTAGAATGGCCTGATTTTAAATACTAATAAAAGGACCTAAGACTGTGATTTTGACCGCTCCTTTTAAAAAAAAAATTTTCCATGAACTACTGGACCTTTTTTTTTATATTCGGATAGTCAAATTAATGAAATTAATTATTATTGATTTAAAATTTACTTCATTTCGATCAAATAAAAAATGATAATTAAATAAAAAAGAAGCATAACTTGTCTTTTTTTTAAATTTTTTTTCACATTTTAGACAAATACAAAAAATTGCTCCTAAAATATTTTTTCTTTAAAAAGAGTTTTTGTGATAATAACTTATTTCAACATGATTGTTCTAATGATTATACAGAAAATCTTAGAGACTAGATTTATCCAAATAAACTTGAAAAAAAAAATTTTCTTAAAAAAATTGGCCAGAAAAAAAAAGTTTTAATATAATAATAATAATATAAAATAGCTATGATGTGGATTTACCACATGAAATGAGGTTTAAAGCTCACTGTAATAGCTTTCTTAATTAAGTTTGTCAATTTTTTTTTAAAGCTATTAATATCTTTTGAATTTACAACATCTCTTGGTAGACGGTACCAAAATGTTGATACTCTGTTTATCAAAAAGTTTTCACGCTGATCGCAATTTTTAACCAGTTGTCTTTCTACTACAAATTCATATGATCTCAATTGTGGTGCTATTGAATCTGACCCCGTATTTTTAAATGCAACTTTATAAAACCAATTCACTTCATCAAAGCCTTTGACAATTTTGAACATTTGGATTAGATCACCACGCAATCTTCTAGTTTCTAATGTTGTTAAATTAAGCTTTTTTAATCTATCCATGTATTCTAACCGATTAATACTTGGTATAAGCTTTGTAGCTCTTCTTTGTACCGACTCGAGCGCATTTATATCTTTCTTCCAGTGTGGTCTCCAAAGTACTACGACATGCTCAAGGTTAGGACGTACAAAGGCTTTGTATAACTTACAAATAGAGTCTTTGTTCGGGAATTTAAAAGTTCTTTTAATCAAGCCTAAGACTTGATTTGCTTTGCTTATTGCTGAATTGATTTAAACTGATTTTTAGTTAAGAAAAAACTCAAAGATAAAAAAAAAAGGGTCATTTTGACCACCCGGTCCTTCTAGTGTCAAATTAAACGATATCTTTTATAATCAGTTTTTTATTTAATAGTAAAAAAATTAAGTTTGAAAGCATAAATTCTTTTGAGATTAAAATTAATACTAATTTTAATTTTTCTTCCAATTTAAAATAGATTGCTTGCATAGTCCTCCATACAGCATTGTTTAAATTTTTGCCGTTTTCATTCTGAAGAGAAATTAGTATTTTTTCAAACTTTAAGGAAAGAAAAAAGATTAGAAAAACATTGATTCAATATTTTGATCGAAAATTGTTATTCATTTTATCAACGAATCCTCAAAAAAAATCAGATATTTTTTTTAATAAAATATAGATCAAGTCTATCTATTTAGAATAAATTTTATCACTTTAATTAAAATCAAATCTTTTCTACTAAAATAATTTGAATTCAATCATAATTTTTATTAAATTTAAAAATGAAATGATGCCAAATTTTAGTATAAAATAAAAACTCGACTTTTTCTCTCTTTTATCGCGATGCTTTCGAAAGCTAAAGTAATTTTAATTCAAAGACTAGTTTAATTTTCTCTCTCTCTTTTTTTTATAAATATTTCATTCAAAATTTAGCTTAATTTCAACATAAATTTTCTTTCAATAGCGAATTTATTATTATTTTTTAGTTGAATTTAGTTTGTATAAATGATTTACATACAAAAGCAGAAACATAAAATTTGCCAACTCTCAAACTAAATAGAAAAATAAAAAATTAAAAAAATACAGTTTTTTTTAATTCAATTTTGATTTTTATTGTTCACTTTTCAGAAACACGAGTCTATCAACGCTCACACGCAATTAAATGTCTTTTCTTTGTAAATTGGCTTTCTATCCATCGATTTATTATGGAGTTGCTCTAGAGTATTTGGGACTTAGAAAATGGTACACTCGCATTGACGAGAACTGCATTTTGGGAGCTTTGCCAATGAAGCGCAATTATCTAGACATCATAGGCAATGAAAAAATAAGCGCAGTCCTAACCCTCAATCAGGACCACGAGCTCAAATGGAGTGTGCCTAAAACCGAGTGGGAAAAACATGGAGTCGACTTCCTACAGATCTCAATCAATGATTTTACCGGTGTGGCCAATTTGGACCAGATTAAACAAAGTCTTTCTTTTATTTCAAAGCACAAAAGCAAGAATCAGTGTGTTTATGTGCACTGCAAAGCTGGTCGCTATCGAAGTGCTCTCATAGTCGCCTGCTATCTCATACTCCACAAGAACATGAGTCCCTCAGAGGCGATTCAACACCTCAAAAAAATTAGACCAAATGTCATTTTGGAAAAAGAGCGCCAATTGCTTGCTTTGAATAAATATTTCAACTATTTAAATAAAAAACTAGAAAAATAAATTGGAATTTAAAAAAGCTTTTACTAAATTATCGAGTTTGTTGCTAAGCTTGGCTTAAAATTCACCTGAAATGGTCTAATAATTATCTAGTCAATGGACATCTCGGTTTATCTAAGCGACATAAATTCGGTCAAAAAATACCTAACACTTATTGATGAAGATAAAACATTGAACAATTATTTACAGCAGTTGGATTGTGCTAACAAGTCGGAATTTTTCAATTCGGAACATTTTTCGGAATTGGTACAGCGCAAGTACAATTTGAACATGGATAAAATTAAGCCAAAATTTAAATTCAAATTGAACCAGTCTGTTAATGAATCTTTGGAGAGATTAAACAATTTCATGTTAGTTTTTATGACATTATTCTTTTAATTTTTCTTTTTTTTATACAGATTTGAATTTAAAATTTATACTTGAAAATTAAATTAAAAGTAAGGTTTCTTTTTTCCAATTTAAATTAAGGCTTGGAATGTTTTATATCAATTTCAGAAGAAAATTTGTAAAAGCAAATTAATAAAAAAAAATTAATTTTTCTATTTAAAAAAATTTAAATCTTCATTTATTTATAAGAAAAAAATTTAAAATTCAAATTTTTATAAAATTTTTTAATTTAAAATCAAGTTTTACTTTTAATTTTGAGACTGATTTTGAAAATATTTAATTAAATTTAATTTTTTTTTCAATCAATTCAAAAGATCAAGCAGTAAAATTTAATTTAATTTAATAAAGAGTTTTATTTTTTTTCCAGAGCCACCATAGAGTCACACTTAAATTCAATGACGAGACAACACGAACTAGCTTTAGATTCGAATCAAACTAAACTACTAGATTCAATGCAACAAATAAACAAAATATTTTGGCAAAGGTAATTTTTGATCAACAAATAACTTAGCCCAGATTTGATTACATAATTTAAAATAAAAAGTCTATACGAAATAAAAAAAGAAATAAAATACGAAAATTTAATAAGAACTTTAAATAGTAATAAGTTCAACGATTTGGTTAACAAATGGCTTAGAGTCGAATTTTTACATTTACAAAGTAAGCTTGGAATTTTTCTTAATTTAAGGATTAAAATAACCTTTTTAATTAAGCCCATATAGAAATTTGTCGTTGTTTCACGATCAAATAGTCTATTTTACAAATAAAATTTAAATAAAAAACCCGAGTTTCTATTAATTATTTTTCTCTTTTTCAACACAAACTAAGGCATGATAATCTTAGTTATAAATCTAGAAAAAAATCTATCAAAATAAATTAACTTTTAATAAAAACTTCAATAATTCAGTAAAAAATATCAAAATAGATCAATAGAAAATAGTTGGTCAAAATGAGCGTTAGCGAAAACAATATCCATATTGAAATCATTAAAGAAAAGATGGTTGCGAACGCCCAGGACCTGGTGAACAACAATCACATAACCGGCTTGGAAGATAAAGCAGAAAATTTGTCTTTGAACGAGAACAACTTTTTGTTCGATCCGGTCATTTTAAGCATGATCAAGCCGTCCGAGTTCAAATTTCAATATGACAAATTTGAGCTGATTAAATCAGAATCTGGATCTGTGGAACAAAGCTTGATCGATTTGGGTGACAATTTAGTCCTGAGACCCTTAAAAAGAGACGACTTCAAACGCAAATACATTGGTCTCATGTCCCATTTGAGTGAAGTTGGTGAGGTGTCTCAACAAGACTATGAGAAAAGATTTGACCAAATGAAACAAGCAGCCAATACTTACTTTGTTTGTGTAGTTGAAGATCTCCAAAGCCAAAAGGTGGTGGCTTCGCTGACTTTAGTTTATGAGCAGAAATTTATTCGCAAAGTTGGTTCAAGGGGAAGATTTGAAGACATGGTGGTCGATGTCAACTACCGAGGCAAGCGGCTGAGCAAGCTTTTATTGGATGTTGTTGTTCAAATAAGCCAAATTTTGGGATGTTACAAAATAAGCTTGGAATGCAAAGATCATCTAAGGAAGCATTATGAACAATTCGGATTCAGCTTGGAGCAAGGACAAAATTATCTATGCAGACGATTTATTTAGCTTAAGTTTTACTTTTTACTCAATCAATCATTCCAAATCGAATTTAATGGATCTAATTTTTTTATACAAAATTTTCTATAATATTATTTGAATTTTGCGGTATTTTAAATATAAATAGTAAATTTTTATCTTCGTTTATTTTTAAATTTTCTGGCTTATAATTTAAAACTGCTTTAACAGTTTCATCTTTTATCTAAATAAGTTTTAAAAAAGCTAAATAAGAAAAATCAGAAAAATAATTGGTATGAATTATAGGTATTCTTTAAAAACAGCACCAGTCAAAAAAGCGAAAAAAAAGGACCCTATGTAAACTGCATTAAATAGTATAAAATACCTTTTTTTTATTTATTTATTTCTAACAACCTCAATTTTAATAAACATCAATTTTTATATTAAAAAAATATTGTCATTATATTAAATTTTCAAGTTTAAAAATAATTTGTATCATAGAGTATCATTCAATGAAAACATATTAAAAAAAATGCATGAAAGTCTTTATTTTTATTAAATTACTCTTTTTTAATAATTTAAAAAATAAATGTTGAAAAATGCTTTTTATTTAAAAATTTAATTTCATACAATATTACAAAAAGTTACCCTAAAATCAACATTAAAATATCCAAGTCAAAATTCAATAATCTTATAGTGGACTCTTGAGGGCCTGGATTGGCTAAATCATGGTTAATAGTTAATTTTGTTAAACTGACCTCAAAATCGTATTTCTTGACCCCAGTTGTTTCTTTCACTGATAAACATTTTTAAAAAAGAAATATTCAGGGTGTTTTGAAAAATCCGGTCTAAACCTGTTTTAGCGGTTTTTATAGGGTTTTCACACGTCCAGACATTTTGAAAAATAATTTGCCAAGTAGAAATTTGTCCTCAATCAGATTCAAAAGGGTGTTGCAGGGTGTTTTAAAAACTTGATAGGGTGTTTCAGGGTATAATGACAATATTTTTTTAATATAAAAATTGATGTTTATTAAAATTGAGGTTGTTAGAAATAAATATATAAAAAAAAGGTATTTTATAATATTTAATGCAGTTTATACAGGGTCCTTTTTTTTCGCTTTTTTGACGGGTGCTGTTTTTAAAGAATACCTTAATTATATAATTCAAAATTTAAAAAAAAAACAATAAAAAGCATCTAAAAGTACTCTCAAAGTTTTTTTGCTGGTCTAAAAACTAAAATAGAAAATTTATAGAATATAAAAAAGTATTTGAATCGTTTTTTACACTTATGAAGCTAAAACCCATAAAATGCTCTTTAAGAAAAAACAGATAAGATGTAACTTTAATTATATTCTCGAATTTTTCAGAATTGAAGCAAATAAACAATTTTAATATTTCAAAAAAAAAACATTTCGACAAAAGGGTATAATGCTTACCAGAAAAAAACTATTTTCCATTTAGTATGGCTATATTGCATTATTTAAATCATAAAACTCTATATAGAGTTTTCAAGATCTTTTCTTCCCATAAAAAGAATGAAATTTCGATGCAAAATATTATTTTTTTTTAATTTGAAGGTAGTTTTTTTTTTAATTTAATTTTATTCATTTAGCGCTAATATTTTTAATTAACCACTCTAGTAAAATACCTGACAAATCAATAATAATGGTTTATTTATTATAATAAACGATTAATTTTTTATCCGAATACGACAAAAAAATTATAAAAATATTAAATTATAGTCAATTTTAAAAAAAATCAAAATTAATAGTTAGAAGGCAAAAAAAAGGTTTGTTCTGAACAACAAAGGCATTAATTTTAAGAAAAGCCACGAATTTTTTTAAAGTATTTTTTACCTGTTTTTAATTTTTTAACCACCAAATTTATTTCTTTTTTCCAATGAAACACGTACATATTTTAACAAAAGTAAAATTTGTTTTGAATTGTAATTTACTATGGTTTTGAAATTTAATTAATAAAATATTCATAAATATGCTATGAAAATAAATTATCAGCTAAAAATCAAAGAAAAAATTCTTCCATAAAATGAATATTTTGCATCACAAAAGTTGGCATGTTCGGAACAAAGATAATATTAAGAGAGTTCGTCGAGATGAGGCCAAAGCTGCCGAACAAGAAAAAGAAAAACAAAAGAAAGTCGCAGTTGCTGAAAGTGAAGCAAGAATTAATTTTTTGAGAGCTAAATCTTCCACTGATTCAAAATTAATAACATACGACCATTTTCAAAATCAAAACCATGTTAATCTGTTCGAAAAAGAAGAAAAGGGAATAACTATTAATGAAAAAAATAAAGAAGTCGAAGAGGAAAAGAAGAAAGAGCAAGAGGCCTATGAGAAAAAAATCGGGGCTCTTAAATATCTAGTCGATGATGAACTTGATCTTAAAAGTATAATTTTTTTTAAATAAATATTTTTTTAGATTTTTTTAATCAAGATCAGCCGTGGTATAAGACAATTGGTATTAGGAATGTTAAAAATGAGGACGATGTGGAAATCGATTTAAAACATAAGCGTTATTTGGATCCTCTTAAGAGCATAGAAGAATTGACTGGAGAAACGGAAAGAAAAAAGTCGAAAAAGAAGCATAAAAAAGAAAAGAAAAAGGAAAAAGAAAAAGACAAAAACAGAACCAAATCGATTGATGAATTGAGAGCTGAAAGAATTAGAAGAGAGGCCGAGGAAAGAATAAAAGCTCAGCGTTTAATTTTGGGCGAAAAATCAAAACCCAATGAACCCAAAATAGAAGTTGATGACAGAAAAAGAAAATATAATAATCAGTTTAATCCAGATTTTTCCAAATTTTGAAAATTTTTCCAAGTTTGAATCGATTAATTTGTTAATTTTGTATGATAATAGATTTTCGCTCTTTAAAGATGAAAAATAAAAAACCTTTGTTTAAAAAAAGTGACTTTCAATTTCGTAATAATAGTTTTAAAACAACACACAAAATTAAATAAATTTAATTTTTTAATAGGAAAATATAAAATCGTGAATTAAAATTTTTGGTTAATTAAATTTTTTTTAGTTGTTTTCGAGTTAAATGAGTCTAGCTTTTTTTTAGGATTACAAATAAATAATTAAAAAAATTATTAAAAGCCATAAAGAACCTCCATTGATTAAATTCTGATCATTTTTATTAAGTGTAAATATTTTTTATCCACTAATACAGTTAAATAAACAAACAAAAATTAATTAACTATTAACTAATAATTTAGGTTTATTAATTTCAGTAAAACACTCACAAAAAATACTAAAAAATTTAAATAATAATAATAAAAATAACCCGTTAACAAGAAAAACTTTTCAGAAAATTTTCGAAAAATTTGATCAAAAAAAAACCTAACCAGTTTATATCTGAGTTTAAATCAAGTTTAAAAAAAAATTGGAATAAAAATTGTCTAGGCTCTGATAACAAGATGGGAAAAAATTCACTTTCAAGTAGAATTTACTCGATAAAAACAAATAAATTATGAACAAAAAAAGAATCAAGATTAATTCCAATTTAAAATTTTAGGAAGTTGAAAACAGAATAAGGAAGACTCTTTAGAGAAAAATTTCTCTCTTAAATGAACAAAAGCGAAAGGAGTTTAATAGTTGAAAGTTTATTTAAAAATAAATAAAAATTTTTATATTTAGTTTCAAAAAAGTAATTGACTTGATAATATAATACTGTTTTTGTCATTTTTATCAAATTAGTGAATAATAATATGTTTTATTGATTTTGTGAAAAAAAATTAAATAGTTTTTTTTAAATTAAATTTATACTTGTGAAAAGGTGATTCAATTACTGAATTTTTGGTGAATTTTTTCTAAATTTGAGGTGAGTTTTCCTAAAGGCACTTTTAATTAAACTTTATTTGGTTAAAAATACTAGAAAATTTGTTCGATAATTGTCATAAAATTTGCTACCAAAATTTCGACAAAAATTAAAAAAATGTTTTTACGGTAATTTAATTTTTAAAAAAGATAACCAGAAAAATTATCAAGTGATTTAAGATTATTAAAGAGACATTTTGAATTTTATAAAAAAAAAAGGGATATAAAAAGTTAAATATAAAATAAAAAATTGCTTTTTATTTGGGGACCGAGGAATGTATAAAATATATAAAATTTGAATCTAAAATACAACAACATGAACTAAAATTTTTTAACTTTGAATCTTTAAATAAGAGAACTTTAACATAAAGTTAAATATTCAAAAAAAATAAAAATATGATTATCAAAATATGCTTGATTCTCTTTATTTATGTTTTATTTAAATTTTATAGATTTCTACAATATTCACCCTTTAAAGAAATTTTAATTATTTAGAATGAAAGTTAAATTCGGATCTCCCTAAAATGTGGGAGTGGAATCCGAAAGTTGGAACGGAAAATCTTCAAAAATGTGGAAGCAGAAACTAAAAGCCTAAAATGCGGTAAAAATTACAAAATTAAGAATGGTTTTTATTTTGAATTTTTATTTAATTTCAATAAAAATTTCATCATATTTTCTCTGTTTTAAAATTAGTTTTCTTAAAAGTCTAGTTATATAATTATTAAAATCGCATAAATTTTATTTTTAAAAATGGAAAATTCAATTTTTGCTTATCAGAATAGGTATAATTCACCTAATAAAACCTCAATATTTTGAAGAAATTTAGTCACAAAATTTTAGTGCAATTTTGAACTGGCTATTTTAAAGAGGTTTATTAACCTGTCATTTCAATTAAATTTTTAAATGAAAATAAATATAATAGTCAAATGGATAATTAAATTTAAGATTTTAAATAATTAAAAGTTAAATTTTTAATTTTAATTTAACTAATAGTTCTCTAATCTACAACATACTCAAATCTCTAAACCAGTGTTCTGCTTCGGACCCCTTTTAATTATTGATATGACGACTTAATATTTTATCCTTTTTTAATACTAGCCACCCATTTTGAACGTTTCAATTAATTAGCTTTATTCTTTCCCTGTTTTATTATTTTTCATTTTTTATTCAAAAGATAATGCACTTATTTTTAGAATGAATCTTCAGTCAACAGCAAAATAGTTTATGATTTTGTGAGGACTTTTAAAAAAAAAAATATTTAAAAGCTAAACCCATAATTAAAATTTTTTTTAAATGAATAAATAATTGAAATTAAATTTGTTCCGATTCCGCATTTTAGGGGGAAGCGTTAAATTCACCTTCAAGATAAATCTTAAAAAAAATTGCTTAAGCATTTATTATCAGATTCTAGAAATCAATTTGTCAAATCTTTAATCTTTAAGTCAAAGTCATGACTTAAATTTTTTTTTTAACTGCTAGTATATCGCGAACTAGAAATATCACTGTTGGTGCTGTACAAAATCTGGTTGTAATCGTTTCATTTGAAAACGATGAAATACTTTTTATTTCGATTAAATAAAACCAAAAATTTGGTGAATTTATCAACACTATTAAAAATAAAATAAATAAAAGAGTTAAAAAAAAATTTTTTCTATTTATTTTGTATTTGTTTGGAAAAAGTATATAAAAAAATCGATCAGCAACAATTGTCACATTTAAAAAAAAAAATTAAAGTCATGACTTTGACTTAAAAAAAAAAAAAAATTAAATCATTGACTTGACTTGACTTAAGACTTGTGACTTAAAAACAAGTCTGAGTTTGTTTCTCTGTAAAATTAAATTCATCTAAATTAACTAAACATTTTTTTTCCTATGCAAGTAAAAAGCGTTGAAAATTTTTGAAATTTTTCAAAATTTAGTCCCAAAGTAAAATGTCGAATTCGGGTATTTTGACTAAGTCAAGTTCAGAAAAGTTGCAAAATTCAAAAGCGATACTCTTAACTAAATACGAAGTTGTTGAATTAAGGAAAAGAAAAATTGAAAATTTTCCCGAGCCAAATCAAGTGTAAAAGTTTTATTTTCTTTTAAAAATTTTCTAAAATTGAACAATTTTTTTAAGACTTGCTCTTAAGTATGGCATTCCTGCTTTATCTGTATCTAATTTATTGGCAAACACTTGGATTAATTCAATTCTAAGAAAAAAATTTAATCTCAAATATGGAGGTTCGATGGGAGCCTTTTTATCTTCTATCCTTTTAGCTGGAGTATTCCCGTCAGCAGCTGATGCCGCTTTGCTTAGTTTTTACTACACTGATTTTCTGTTGTATTCTACGCCAACTGAATGCTTGATTTGTAGAGAAATTAAATCAATAGGTCTTCATTTGATGGTCGGAAGTATAATCCCCACTTTTCTGGCATGGAATACAAACTATTTTCAAGCTGGGATATATAAGTCGTATTCAATTCCTGAAAGCAAATGGCTATTGGAAAAAAAAGATTGGCCTAAATATTGGTTTTATTTTAAACGAGTGGTTAAGAACACTACAAAAAATTCGCTCAAGAAAATTTATCTTTCTATTTCAATTCAGTTAATATTATCATCTGCAGTCTTTTTTCTACAGCAAAAAGAATATTATGATCACATTGAGCCTCAAGATATTAGTTTTTCAGAAATAAAAAAAATAAAGTCAATTTAATTTAAAATTTTTAATTTAGCTTAAATTCATCAAAGTTGAAAGAATCAAATTAAACTAAATTTTTTTTAAATTCATACAGGTTGCCTTTGGGATTTTTTTTCAAATTTGGTCAAAAGTTAAAAACTTATTTAAAAGTCGGCAAAAGTCCAAGTCGATCTTTTGAGCATTAATTAATATTAATTATTTTTGAATGATTTTACGTTTCATAATTTAATTTTTAAATAAAATTAGAAGAATATTGATTTTTTTCATAGTTTTTTTATTTAATAATTTTAAATAGTTATTCTTTAAGTAACACTAGAATTAAGCTTAATTTTAATAATTTTAATTTTTCTAAATTTTTGGGTTTTTTCTTGATCTATGAGGACGGTTGATTTAACCAGAAGATGAAAAAATTCGCTCAACGGAACGATGACGGTATCCTAAGAAATTTTTTAGACACTAAATAAAACCCAGGAAAAAGGCACTTATTTTTTAGCCAAAAATCTTTTGAACTAATTTCAGGATCAAATTCATTTTCGATGCTGTCATCTTTTTGTCCTTTATTTTTCTGTTTGTCGCTTTCATAGCTAAAAAAAGTATCAAAATATTTTTTCTAATTTGAAAAATCGCAATAAAAAAATTGATTTTTTTTTCTTATAAATCAAAATCAAATATGACTTTGACTTTTCACCAACTCTGTTTTTTTCTTAAATAAAAATTCAGAAAATTCACTCTTTGGTAGAAAATAAAAGGCAATGTGAAATTTAAAAAACTTTATATTTTTTTTTAATTGTGCAAAAAAAGTTTTTGTAAATAGTACAATATTTTACAAATTTGTACAAACGAATTCTAAGCTCTGCAAAAATGCTGCAAAGAGATTTTGGAAATCATAATAAGAACCAAAATGGAAGATTATAGTTAACCATGAATCATATTTTGTCAAGAGGACAGCATGGATTTTTCAAGAAAAAGTCGCGTACAAAAAATCTTTTGGAATTTCTAGATTTCATCTCAATTTGTCTAGATAGATCTTGATGAAGTGATTCTCTTGGATTTTTTGAAAGCGTTTGATACTGCTCCGCACAGGCGACTATCAGCCAAATTAGAAGCGTATGGCTTTGGTGTTCTACCATGGGATGAAGCTTACTTGAAAAATAGAGACGAGTTGTTCAAAGTGAAATTGTGTCGGATTGAGATGAGATTATTATTGATGTAGAGTTTCGTAATTGATTTGTATATCAATGATCTACCAAGAGAAATTCAGAATGTAGTCAAAATGTTTGTGTTAAAAGTTTATTCAAATTAAATAAAAAAATAATTTCAATAAACTTTTCGTAATTTTTTTTAAAATCAAATTGTAAACATTGAATTGAAAACTTTTTTGTTGTAGGTTTGCTATTTCGTGTATTTTTCAAACAATCAACAAAATTGCCAAATGATCCAATTCATTGTTTTTAGATTTTATATTATTAAAAAAATCAGCACAAATCATTTTCTTTTGAATTTTAAAATATTTTCCAAAATTCTATTTGGATTAAATTGTAAATAATTTAAAGAACAAAAATTAAAGTAAACGAATTATAAATTTTTATTGTAGGAATATCTACATTAATGATACAATCTTCTGTTTTTACCAAATTTATGTAAAATTTCGTTAAAAAAAGGATTTTTTCATTTATTTGAGAATTATATTCTCCAAAAAAAGAACACTTGGAAATGCCTCCGGTGATTTACGCAAATTCACGTGAAATAAAGTAATTTTTCCTAAGATTACGAAATTTATCGTAAATTTTAGTTAAAACACAAAATTTTAGTATTTTTTCTAAGTCTCTTTAAATAAAGACTTAATCACCTAAAGCTGAATCGAATCTGAAGCAGACCAAGATGAAGCGACACCAACTTAACCAGCAATATAAATGCATAAAATGATCAAATGTTCCAAAAAGAAATTTTAAAATTCACTTTTAAATACTTTGAAATTAAAATTTAAATAAAGAATTAATAATTTTTTTCCATCTTATTCTAAATCATCAAATTCAATTGAATTGTCACTTTTTAATCGTTCTATCTTAATTTTTCTAAAATCAGAATTCAAAACTAAGGTCATTACGTAAATTTGTTATATCAATTATTCTAAAAATAAAAAAAAATCCACAGTTATTATTTCACATATGATATTTGTTCTGTAAAAGTTAGCTTTGATAATTAATCTTTTTAGATTATTTGAATGCTTCTTTCTAAATTTTCTTAACAAAACATTCCTTAAATTTATATTCAACTTTTTAATATTTCAAAAATTATGCTTGATACTCATTTTGGAACATTTTCCTATCAAATTTTTTTTTTTTTTTCGAGACAAGATACGGTCTAGGCAGTAGAAATCAAGAAAAAATTGTTATTTTGGAATTAACAAAAATTGTTTCTAACCTTACATTCAAAAGAATTATAGCTATACCTGAATTCAATTTAAATGTTTCTGTGGCAACGGAGAAATAAAATTTTGCCGCTTGCTCAGAAAAAACTCAGTTTTAATTATCATTAAAAACAAATCTTTAAAAACCATAATCTTTTTATTTAAGATTAGTAGCGGAACTACAAAAATGTCTGTGGTAAGAATTTTATTTTAAAATTTCCATTAAAAATCAAACTATGTAATGTTTTCTTTTTAAGTCAGAAGTAGAAGAAACTATTAAAAGAATTTCGGCTCACAAAGGAGTCATGGGCTTGATTGTGGTAAATTCTGAAGGAATTCCAATTAAGACCACTCTAGACAATTCAACAACAGTTCAATATGCTGGACTATTACACCATCTAACTGCCAAAGCAAGAAGTGTAGTCCGTGACATAGACCCACAGAACGATTTGACTTTTTTGAGGATAAGATCAAAAAAACATGAAATTATGGTCGCTCCAGGTAACAAAACACTTTTGTTTAAAAAATTTTATCCCTTTTTTTTAAAGACAAGGAGTACTTGTTAATCGTCATTCAAAGCTCAGATACCAACCAACCACTTCATTAAAATTTTATCTGAGTTTAAGACTATTTAAACTTTCATTTAATTTTTTTAATACTTCAATAAAATTTTCTAAATGTTTTAAATGTTAAATTATCAATTATTTTCTCATAAAATAAAAACAATCTCGATAAAATGGGTAGATATTTATTAAAAATTAACAAATGAAAAAAAATCCTAAATTTTTAATTAACTGGCTTGTTGAAATATTTTGATAAAGAATAACCGAAAAGTCCACCACCAAGACCTGCTAAAGCACCAAGTTTAGCACCCGCTAGAAAACCTACTGGGCCAGCAATTAGACTTCCGACAACCGCACCGCCCGACGCCGTTCCAAGTACTTTATATTTTAATGCAGTTTGCAGACTAGTCGAACCTGTAGCCAAATTGTCTTGGGCTGTCTCTAAATTTTTTTCAATTGAATCAATTGTAGGCTTTTGCTTCTGTTTGAATCAATAAATAAAAACTCTAAAGCTTCTATAGATAAAATTACATAAAGTTCTTCGGAAAATTTTTCCATTAGAAACTTTAAGTCATCACAATCTTTGAGTAATTGTTGATAAGAGTTGCACAACTCTTCGTCCTGAGCTAAAAATTCGTTCCTCTCAATTTTATATTGAAACATTTCTGGAGCTACAAAATTTGATTCCAAAAAAGCTTGAAAAAATTTTTGATTTTATTCAACTTTAAAAATTTTCCAGCTCACAATCCTGATATTTGTATTCGAATTGATGATAAGGCGCTGCTAAACTCTCTATTTCATTAGTTTCATTTTGAAGTTTCCTAGTTATAAATTTCAATTGATCATCAATTTTGTTGACGATCGGTGATGAGTTTTTATTTTCCAAATTAGACACTAAATAAAAGTTAAATAAAGATTTTTTTTGGAAATTTTATTCAAAAAAAAATCCAATTTTATCATACCTATTTGATCGCGAATTTTTTCTATTTCTTTTATTTCTGATTTTATGCGCTTAATAATTTGACTGGCATTTAAATGCGATTGTTTTACATTTTTCCAATCTTGATAATTTTGGTACTTTTAGTAATTAAAAAATTTAAGAAATTTAACCTAAATAAGAAAAATAAAACTTCTTTTAGACGGGAAATGCAGTCTTTAAGTTTTTTCAATTGGAACTCGGTCGATTGGATAAATCTGTTGATATTTATTTCATAAATTTGATCGTCCATTTTTTGTTTTTGAATTCTTAATTTTTTAAAAAAGAACTAAAAAATCAATTTTCGTATTAAAATTTTTGTGATTAAATGCGAATTTCAAAACTTTAGAATATATTAAATTTTTCCAAAGACAATTCTTATTTAACCTTGTCTTAGAATTAATCTAAAAATTCTAAAAACAAACTTCTTTATTTCAATATCGAATTATAAAAAAAGACTGAAAATTTTTTTGAAAAAAAATTAAATATAAGCCTATATAAATAAAAAAATTTGAATTAATAATTTTTGAGTTAAAATTCTGAATCACTACTCTATAATATCAAAAAGCCTATGTATTATTTAAAAACTCAGTATTTCTTATTTTAAAAGGATTCGAGGGAATCAAGTTAACAATGAAAGTCCTTGAAATAAAAGACCGATTAAAATTTTGTCGATTATTTTTTAAAATGCAAATATAATAAATGAATATTTAATTTTATAAAATTCAGTTTTAGATATATCAAATTTTAAAAGAATCAATTAAATTGTGTGCTCAAAAATGTAAGATTATGCATTTTGGAAGACTAAATGCTAGATTTTCGTATGAAACATCGGGAAAAGAGGGATTGGATAAAAATCAACTGTGTACCACTGAGTGTGAAAAGGATCTAGGCGTTATGGTGTCTTCAGACCTTAAAAGGACATGTCAAGTAAAGAACGCGTGCGCGAAAGCAAATAAAGCACTCGGAATTCTTAAAAGAACATTTTTAAGTAGAGAAGAAACTCTTTGGTTGAAACTTTATATGTCTTTGATTAGACCTCACCTCGACTTTGCAGTTCAAGTTTGGAATCAGAGCAAAAAAGGTGACGTAAAAGCGTTAGAAAAAGTACAAGAGCGTGCAACGAAAATTCCTTGGTCACTAAGAGAAATTTCATACGAGGAAAGGCTTGCCAGATTGGGTTTAACAAAACTTAGTGAGAGAAGGGTGAGAGGTGATTTGATTGAGGTTTTTAAAGTGATTGATGGTCATGAAAAAGTGTCGTTTACCAGAGAACTTCTGGATTCTGTTGGCAGGAATGGACCGATACCGAGGTTAAGAGGAAACAGCGCAAAAGTTCAAAGAGATAGTTTTCCAGCACAAAAAAGAAATGATTTTTCTGCCGCAGTGAGTGCTAGACACGTTTTTTTCTCGAACAGAGTAGCTCCGCACTGGAATAGACTTCCTGAGGAGATGGTTAAAGCTAAGACAGTTAATGGCTTCAAAGTAGCATTAAATAGGTTTAACAGAATTGGCTGCTAAAGCTTCATACGAAGCGAGGATGAGCTCAGATTTCCTACTTGTTAGGATTTCGCAGCAAGAACTACTACTACTACTAAATTGGGATTTTTTTGTGAAAAAATTTCGTCTTATTAAATGTTTTTTTTTGGATACAAAAATTCTCCTAAACATTGAAAGCTCTTTTTCCTCTTCGTATATTTCAATAATATTATTTATTTTTATTTAAAAAGTTCAATGCACTCAAAACCAAGTTAAAAAAATGGACGAGGGATTTTGAGTCAAAATTTTTGACGCATAAAAAATAATGTTAAAGCATAAAAAATTAAACCATCGCATGAATAAAAAGTTAAGATTATTTTATTTTTTTTCTTAATCGCATATTTTTTTTATTAAAGCATAAAAAATATTTTCCCAAGGTAATTCGTTACTCGGCCCCGAAGAGAGAAAAAAAAGACCTTTCATCAAACTTTTCTATAGGAGCTCAAGTATCTAAAGAAGCTCCATAATCTGAAATGGCTCAAATATTGCAATATGTGACCAACTGGTCACATATTGCAATAGACCCGTAACTGTAACGTAACAGTTGGTCACTTAAATATCTTTTTGGTCACAAAATACTTTTTGGTCAACTAACTAATTTTTTTTAATTATTTTAAATAATAATAAAATAATTTTTTTTTAAATGAAAATTTAAATTTTAAATTAATCCAGAAAAAATTTGACTAAATTTGTCTTTTTTAATTTTCATAAACAAAAATTTTTAAATCTTTTGAAAAATAAAGCAATATAAATCTGCGTTTAGATTTAAAAAAAAATTGGTCAAATTTGAAAAGAAATGAAATGAACATTCAAGAGTCTGAAGAATTTAAAATATTCACTAAACTGAGTCAAATTGGTTTAGTTTATGTACAAAAATTTTGAAAAAAAATGTCACATAACTTAATAACTGGTCACATATTTTTTCACTTGGTCACGTATAATTTTTCTTTGGTCACTTATTTACTGGTCACGTATTAGGGGAACAGTCCAGATCACATAACTAAGTAGGATTTACTGTTCACCAAAACCAGCGCGGTCGATACTAATTTTTATATGCTATAATGACCAAATCTTTATTCTTTACTTAACTTTTTTGTGTTTATGTGCTAATTTTTTTTATACTAATCAAAATCGGCCATGTGAAATATTAGTACAAAAATTACAGTACAAAAAGTAAAAACGCTATAATTTTTTTGCTAATTGTGCAAAAATGGTTCTGCTTACAGTACAATGTAGAACAAATTTGTACAAACGAATACCAAGCTCTGTAAAAACTCTGCATTTTTCTGTAAAATGCACAGCAAATATAAAAATATTTGATTAATATATGCAATAAATTGCAGAGTTTTTGCAGAGCTTGGTATTCGTTTGTACTGTAAGCAAAACCATTTTTGCACAATTAAATATAGCGATTTTACTTTTTGTACTGTAATTTTTGTACTAATATTTCACATTGCCTCAAAATCTATTATCAAATACAAGGAGATTGGTTTTTTTAAAAGGCAATCTCGGGTGAATAAAATTTTTTTACATGTTTGAGATTTGTTTATTACTAAGAGACATTATAAATAAATAAATATTTTTTTGATAATTAAAAATAGTGTTCAAAATTTAAACATGTTTTCCATCAGAAGTATACTTTTCAGAAGAAAATGAATATTATCAAATAAGAAAAATGGTGTTATCAACAAAATATGCATTTTGATTATGATCATGCTTATATCATTAACTTTAATAAAAAATTAGATAAAAAAAATTTTTTGATTATTTTTAAAATAATTTTGTATTATGAAGACTTTTTTCTTTAATTTTTCCTTTGAAGCTAAAATAATAATAAATAATAATGATCATTGATTAGATAAAAAATATTTAATTCAGTGGATGAATAAATTAATTTATTTAAATTGTTTGAAAATGATTATTCTCTAATTCAAATGTTGTGTAACATCCAAACTTAAAATAATTAAAAGAATGATGAAGCAAGTCCATTGAGCCATAGAATGATATTAAAAATACGCATTTAGATGAAATAACTATTTCTTTAGTAGATTTTTTATGGCAATTACCATTGATGAACGTTTATTTTTTTTGAGATTCTAAACAAAAATATAACTATCAAAAGCGTTTGAAAAAAAAAAGATGAGAAATTTTGTGATTCTATTGTTGATTCTAAAAATCAATGGAGATAAATTTATCAAATTGATGTTTTGAAATTGTAAATTTTAAAATCATGATTCTTTAAATCAAATATTGCGAAAAATACACATTTAAATGATAGCTTTAAGTATGATGAAGCGAATCCATTCAGAATTTAAACAGACACATTTTACATTAAAAAATTTTTCATCTTTTTTTAACTAAAAAATATTTGAATAGATGCAATCAAATAAATTAAAGTTTGGGTATAAAATATTAAAACTTTGGGAAAATAAAAATTTAAAAATGATACTTTTACTTTTTGTTTTCTTGTTTAAAATCAGTACAATTATGGGTGTACTTTTAGGACAATTATCTATTCCCATAAAAAATCTTCAGCTAGTTGTTCATGAAGATGGTGTGGACTTTCCTAAGAGCTTTTCGTTGTCAGTAAATGAACAGGGCCATAAATTGGATGGACATTTTGAAATATTAGATAATTACGAATCACCACCAATTTCAGTTTTAGAAAATGGAAAAGCTAGACAAGTTGAATTTTCTCATTTCGAGAAACATCAAATATACAGAGAAAAATATGGACGAGGCTTTGCAACGCTGATTGACAACAAAAACAAAATTGACCGTAATCACCGTGTGTTTGCAAGAATTTTCTCTGAAATAGACCACAATGACCATTATGATATTGTTCATGTTCCGAAAAAAAATGGTCGACTTGGTCATTTGACTTACGAGCATTTGCTGCAAAAAAGAGTTTTGAATGATTTGATGAATTCAAGTGTGAATTTTGAAAAAGTAAAAGACTACAAGATAATACCCGAGGGTAAAATCAATTTTTAATTTAATCCACAATCATAACTAAATTTTCTTTAATTATAAAAGACTATCATTCAAAGAAAAAGTAAAAGTTTAAATTTTTTTCATTAAATTGTTTAATTTGAAAATTTATTTTTTTTATGAAAAAATAAAGAGACGAGGTGAATAAAAATTCCAGAGCAGTTAATGGTGAACCAATTGTTGCTGATGTCGAAACACTTGTTGTTGTTGATCCAAGTATCTATGAAGATCATAAGGAATTTTTGCAAACAAATGACAAAGAGATAATCTTTGATCATATTCGTCTTTATTATGCTCACACAATGAATGGTGTAAATGACAAATACCAAAATTCAATGACAACTGATCCTGATCTTCGAATAAACATAAAACTCGTCCATATTTTGATTTTGACAGTATTTTAAATTGAGTTGAGAATTGATCGTATTTTTTAAATTTCTTTTCTTAAAAGGATCCAAATGTCGCCACATGGACGAGAGCTGACAAAGTTGGCGATACAGAAGTGACAGACTACAATGGAAGACAAGTTATTTTAGCAGATGAAACTTTGGAGGAATTTGGCAATTTTTTACAAGGACAGACCTTTGATTTTGAATATGATCATGCAGTCGGAGTTTTTAAGTATTTTAAATTAAGTTAAAATCACAAAGAATGTTGTTTCTAATTTAAAATTTAAAGCAAAGATTTATTTACTGGAGATAAGACACTAACAAACGAATTAAGAAGTGGCGTAGTTGGATATGCATGGGAAGGAGGTGCCTGTACAATTAGCTATAGAACCTCAGTGCAAGAAGATATTGGAGGATTCTACAATGTCTATGTAATTGCCCATGAAATTGGGCATAATTTAGGAGCGGCTCATGATGGAACAGAAAATAGCTGTCAAGAAAGCGATAGATTTATTATGAGTGCATCGCTAGGTTTTTCAAATATTGAAAACATTCAAAAATTTTCACCATGCTCATTAACTTATTTCAAAGAATATATTCTCGAAAACAACGGGTAAGAAATATTTTAAAGTTAAAAAAAATTAAGCTTACAGTATTTTTTTATCATTTAGTCCAATTTCTAGTGAAGCAAGTTGTTTGTCCAACATAAACAACAATTTGCCTGACTTTGTGAAAAATGCTAACACATCACTAACTGGTCAAATATGGGATCTAAATGATCAATGCAAGACTGTTTTTGGATCAAGTGCTAGTTTTTGTCAAGTAATTAAAATACAAAAATTCAATTATTTACTCAATTAAAAAAATTTCTTTTAAAGATTTTTGAAGATAGAATATGTTCAAATCTTTTTTGCAGACAAGATGTAAATTCAATATGTTCATCTAAAGCTCCTGCTGCTGAAGGATCAACATGTGCTTCAGGATCGGTAAATTTTCAAAGTGTAAATTAAAGTAAAAATGAAATTAATAAAAAAAGAAATGCACCAGAGGCTTATGTACTCCAATTGAAGGAAGTTTGGAATCAGTGTGTCCTTTTGGTGATGATTATGTTCGAGGAACATATTATTCCTGGATTCCATACAAAAATTTTTTTAGTACATGCGAAGAATATTTTGACATATTACACAATATGAATTATTCAGTTCAATTTTTCTGTAGTGAACCATTCGGAAAATCAAGTTGCTGTTCGAGCTGCTTAAGTAAACAAAGATAAAAAAACATTAAAGATAATTTTACTTTAAAATTAGAGTATGATTTTATAAATTGTACAGATGATTATTTCAAATGTCCTTCATGGAAAAATATTTGCGCCGGTGGATATATAATTTCACCAGATAACTTAGTTAAGGATAGATGTAGATTAACATGTGGAACATGTAGCCGTAATTTAAATAAACAAAAGAAAAATAAATTTTTAAAGAGAATATTCAAGATGAGCCATTAAATTGCCAAAACAATGTGGAATTGTGCAAAAATGGAGGAATTTGCAAAAATGAACCATTGACAAAAGATGGCCTGATAGGATTTTCGTGTGAATGCAAATCAGGTTTTAGTGGAAAAATATGCGAAACAAAATGTAATGAATTTTAAATTAATATAACTAAAAATAAAACTTAAAAATTTGAAAGTGGATTTGAATTTAAAAAACAAACAGTTATTTTCACTACAGGAAGACTTAAGAAAAATTACTTCAAAAGAAAAAGATTCCACGAAAGAAATGGAAAATACTATATATACTTCGTTCCCTGATGAAAATTCTATTGAATGGACACAAACCAAATCAAGTGAAATTCAATTTCAAGAAACATCGACAAAAGATAAATCTTCTACTGTAGTTGGCGAAATAACTGTTGGTGAGAAATCATCTCCTAATCCACAAGAAGAGACTACAACTGAAAGTATTGAAGAATCAACAGAACCAGATACTAGCATGATAATTCCGGAAAGGAGAACATCTTCATCAGAAAATGATAAATCTTCTACTGTAGATGGCGAAATAACTGTTGGTGAGAAATCATCTCCTAATCCACAAGAAGAGACTACAACTGAAAGTATTGAAGAATCAACAGAACCAGATACTAGCATGATAATTCCGGAAAGGAGAACATCTTCATCAGAAAATGATAAATCTTCTACTGTAGATGGCGAAATAACTGTTGGTGAGAAATCATCTCCTAATCCACAAGAAGAGACTACAACTGAAAGTATTGAAGAATCAACAGAACCAGATACTAGCATGATAATTCCGGAAAGGAGAACATCTTCATCAGAAAATGATAAATCTTCTACTGTAGATGGCGAAATAACTGTTGGTGAGAAATCATCTCCTAATCCACAAGAAGAGACTACAACTGAAAGTATTGAAGAATCAACAGAACCAGATACTAGCATGATAATTCCGGAAAGGAGAACATCTTCATCAGAAAATGATAAATCTTCTACTGTAGATGGCGAAATAACTGTTGGTGAGAAATCATCTCCATATCCACAAGAAGAGACTACAACTGAAAGTATTGAAGAATCAACAGAACCAGATACTAGCATGATAATTCCGGAAAGGAGAACATCTTCATCAGAAAATGATAAATCTTCTACTGTAGATGGCGAAATAACTGTTGGTGAGAAATCATCTCCTAATCCACAAGAAGAGACTACAACTGAAAGTATTGAAGAATCAACAGAACCAGATACTACCATGATAATTCCGGAAAGGAGAACATCTTCATCAGAAAATGATAAATCTTCTACTGTAGATGGCGAAATAACTGTTGGTGAGAAATCATCTCCTAATCCACAAAAAGAAGAAATTATTTCAACTTTATTATTTAATTCATCCTTCAAAAATTTTTTATCACTTGAAGATCTTTCTTCACTTTCTTTTTCATCATTTTCATCTTTAAATGGTGAAGTTTCGAGCTCACCTCTGGTTTCTTCGCCCAATTTTTTTTCAACTACTTCAAATAATATGCCATCTCATAATATTTCTATTGCTGAATTTTCATCTAATCAAACCGTTTTAACTTTTGTCTCAAGATATTCCGACAATTTAGTACAAAATGATAATCTTTTATTAAAATGTAGTTTTTATTGTAATGATCAGGATGATTGCATTTCTCTAATCGGTTTTGTTAAATGGTTTGATTCTTCAAAAAATCTTATATCAATAAGTTCCTTTGACATTTCTGATTCTGGAAATTATTTATTTTCTTTCTTAAATGAAAGTGTTTGGCTGAACTACCTTGATGATTTTGTAGGAATCTTTTTTTTTTTTAATTGAGAAAATATTAAAAAATTTTAATAGGTTTTTTGCGAGTTCAAATTTGAATCATTTCTACACACATTCAGAAGCAATAACTATTTGATTGAATTTAAATGTTTTATTGATGTAGAAAATGATGTAATTTTTTATTTCGTTTATACAAAATCTTACTTGGTTTTTTAAGTTATCATCTGCTAGAATTATTCAAGATTCTTATACTCTTATTTTCAATGAAGATCAGACTAAAACTAGTCGTTTATCATGTTTTTCAACAATTCCAATCACATGCAATGATCCTTCTCGGTCTGACTGTTCACTGAAATTTTCTCTCCAATATAAGAATCTATTTGTGAATATTGATCGAGTAATTGTAAAAGAATGTTACAATAATTCCATTGGTGTTGTCACATGTAATCCAGATGATAAGTCATTGAGGCCATCCAAAGATTGGAACCAAAATGGGGAACAAGTTATATGGGATATTGGTGTAAGTCTTGAAGCAAAGAATCGGAATTTTAGAGAGGAAATTTATGAATTGGAAATTGTGACCAACAAGGATTCGTCAGATCTGAGACCATTTTTCCAAAATTTCAAAATCCCTAGTATAAAAGTAACAACTTCTCAAATTTTAGTTCAAAGGAATTTAATTTAAAATTTAAATTTTGAAATATTTAATAGGTAAAATTTATTCCTTCAAGACGTTCTCTTAACAATTATGCCACTTGCTTCAACGATCCACACTGTATGACATTTGATCGAAAGTAACCATCTAAGCAATTAACATATAGTAAATGTTTTGATCATTTTTTTTAAGATGGTTTGAGTTTCATCAACCTGGTGAATATCAAATGTATGAAAATGTTGAAACAGAAACAAGAGTAATCATCCACTTACTTCTCTATCTCTATTTTGATTTAAAAGTTAAAAAAAATTTTTTAAGATCCATTTGATTAGCATTCGTTGTTCTACATTTAATTGGAATTTTCCAGGCTGGACACCACCGTATTGCCTAAATAAAATATACCTTCAATATTTTTATGAGATTTTAAAAATCGATGTTTCTACAAACATGATCTTCTATTCAGATTTAAAAAGAAATATTTTAGATGAACCCTTAGTTTTCGATTATAACAATCAAATAATTAATGAACTAGACTCTTTGGTAATTAAGAAATCTGGATACGGCTTGGAGATTACAACTGGATATGGCCTTGTTCTCCGAGTTTACGGATATGTTTGGTTCTACAGATTGTTTATCAATAGATTTGATATAATTCCAGCAAAAGGGGATAGAGGAAATATTGATGGAATATTTTATGACTGGAATGGAAACAGATTAAATGACTTGTCAAAATTAAAATCAGGAGAAGCATCATCGGATATTACAAAAATATTTGATAGCTATCAGTAATTATTTTATCTCAGATTAAAAAAGAAAAAAATAACTAAATCAAAAACTTTTCTCTAAAAGAGTAAATCAAAATGGTATTCCAAGTTTGGCAGATAGCAGCTATTCTTTTAATCAAACAAGAATACAATTATTGCATAGATTTTGTGCTTCCTTGCGAATAAATCAGTTAATATCAAATCAAAAAGCAAAATGTTTCAATGGAAGAAACCAGGAATTTTTTGAGCAAAGATCACAACGAATAATCAGGTTTATTTTCATCTAATTAAATTTTATGTGTTTAATTGTACAATTTCTTTTTTTGCTGACTAGCCATAAAACTCTTCCAGTTTTGACCAAAAAATCAATGATTGATTTGATTCCGGAACATTTTTACAGCTATCTTGGACCAAAGATTGTAAATATAAAATTATCAAAATTTTCTTCTTTTCTCCTTTTTAAACATTAACAAAATTAAAACTATAGTTTGGTTTAGAATATAATTATTGCAGAATAAGATAACATTTTTCAAATTTTTAAAAAAACTCCCAGCATATTTAAAATTTATTACTTATTATTTAAGAGTCGAAACACCGATAACATTCAGGCAAAGAATGAATCTTGTAATAATTTAGGAACAAATGTTAACTCAAATCTAACTGATCAAATTGATCTAGAAAAACTAAGAGAAAATTGTCAACTTGATATTTCGCTTGACCCAGTAAGTTCTTCAATAAATTTGTTTTCATAATTTTTAAAAATTAAAAACATGTCAGTTAATAATTACTAAAAAATTTGAAATTTAATTTTTAAAGAAAACTGATTATACAATTGGATATAAAAATGACGTGAACAACATTGTTGTAGAGTTAGCAACAAATGATGCAAGCAATATGGAAGTTTCCGAAGATGGTACATTAGCAGTATCTATTGATTTAAAGCAAATGTGTTCGAATGATTGCAGTGGTCATGGTACATGTTCGAACCTAGGTGTTTGTGAATGCGAAGAAAACTATGTAGGAGCTGATTGCTCTTCTTTTATTTTTGATGTACCTGAATTGATTGATTCCTTTTCAAATTATACTTGGGATCTTTCTCGAAATCCTTTTGAAGATTTAATATTCGGTGCAATTAAATTCATTTTATCAAATACAAATTCAAGCCTTAGATATGCCATATACGTAAATAATTAAAATAATTTTTTTGAATTCTGTCAAGATTATTTAAATTTTAAAACTAGTATCCTGATATAAACAATTTAACTTCAAAAGGATTTATATCTCCACTTCAAATAACATATTCTTCATTTTATGCAAATTTTAGTGCAGTCAGCACTCCAAAAGACTATTTTTTCACCGAAATTCAACTAACAAATGACGGAAGTATTTTCAGCAATTCTTCATTTATTACCGCAGCTGACTTACGACAATTTTTTTGTTCTAATTTAAATTGTGTTCCTCTGGTAAACACTTTGCTGCTTTTTTAATATCTAACTTACTCTTTCTGTCATTTTTCAGAATGCAAATTCTTCAAATTCCACAAGTTCACCCCTCAATTCAGCTTTTGAATCTACTTCAACTATTTTATCAGAAACAGTAACTAAATTTTAAACTAAATAAGTATCATTCATTTATTTTTTATTTATATTAAAGACTACTAGTGAAGAAAATGGCTCAATTGCTATTAAAGCCAACATAATGCTTATTTTATTTTTATTTTCTAAGCTTTTGTTTTAGGAAAATAAAAAGGTGGAAATATTTAGCTTTTTGAATCAAGCCCACATGTCAATCATTTATCAATGTCTTAACAATATTAATAGCTAGTTATTATATACGGCCTTTCATTATTTATTTTATTTATTATTTAATAAATGAGTATTAAAAAGCTTCTTTTTTTCTTAGCACTTGAATCACAAAACTCAAAATAAAACATTTTTAGATAGCTTATTTACCAAAAACTTCTTGTTTAATTTCAGACTTGTTTTTAAGTCACAGTTGTAAGTCTAAGTCAGAAAAATTTAAGTCAAAGTTATGACTTGACTTGCATTTTTTTTTATTTAGTCAAAGCCAATGTCTTAAAAATTTTTTTCATTTTTTTAGTGAAGTTTAGTCGAGTCAACTATTTTTCTGATTTTAAAACTAAACTTTTTTTGGATTAAATTAAAAAATCATATTTATTTTTTAGTTTAAAAATCAGAAAATTAGTTGGCTTGACTAAACTTCACTAAAAAAAAAATTCTAAGTCATTGACTTGACTTGACTTGACTTAAGACTTGTGACTTAAAAACAAGTCTGTTTAATTTTGACAACTTTTATTTAAACTTATATATCTTAGTTAGATGATCGAAATAGTTAAGTAATAATTTATAAAATTATAATAGAACTTTCGTAAGAAATTCATAATTAAAGACGGTATTGAATTGACACCGGTCATTCTAGTGTTAATCAATATTTTTTTTTAATTTTGAGATAAATATATTTAAATGATGACTTTAACCCATAATTTTTTTAAAAAAATTAACATCACTTTTTTCAATTAGATTCTCATTTTATTTAATTTATTTTCTATTATTGTTGATCCTTGCACCGTTTCAACAATATAATTTTTTCTAAATTTAACTTTCTAAGTTTTTCTAAAATAATCAAATTTGGTCAAAAGTCAAAATTTAAGTAACAACTTTGAATTCACGTAATTATGCTTATTTTTCAAAACAAATCTTGAATTCTACTCTAAAATTTGTGAGCTAAACTTCTTTAAAAACATAGATTTCTAGAAAAGAAACAATTTAATTTTAAGTAGCTAAAATATAAAGTTTATTAAATAATGATAAAGATTTATCAAGTGGAAAAATAAACTGCTTCTTAAGACACTTTTCAAAAAAAAATTATTTCATCTTCAGTTGCAATGGGAATTTCTTGTTTTAGAAAAAATTTAAAAAATAATTTATTATTCATCAAGAAAACAAAATAATCCATTAGGGTTTTGACTTAATAGTCTTTTAAGTAAATTACTTGACTTATCTTAAGACTTATGACTTCAAATAATATATTAATTTAAAAGGGCATTTAATTTAGAAACAAATTATGCAAAAATTTTAAGTTTTTATATGTTAAGTTTTTTTTAAATAATGAAATATTAATTAAAATACTTTTTTTCAAAAATTAATCGATCAACGCAATCGACCTTCGCTAGTTCGGCTCGATTAGGAATAGCAAATCTTAACGGAGTAGTATTAATAGTACTTGTAGTTTAACTGCACCGTGGAGTGTCGAAAATTCCAGAATATAGAATTTAATAGGCAAAGGGAAATTAAAATAGCTTTTTGAATTATCGAAGACCGTACTACAGTGCTGCTACGATAACTTGAAATCACCATATTAACCGTAAAATATGGTAATCTGTAAAAGGGTATTTTTCGTAAAATAACGATAATTATCGTAAATTTCCAAAATTTCTCGAAAAAAACCGATTTTCATGAAAAAAAATTTTTTTAATGAATTTTTGAAAAAGGAAAAAAAAAAATTTGATTCAATTTTGTGACTAAAATTGACGTAAATTTCGGTAAATTTTCGTAAAAAAAAAAAGGTAAAAAATGGTAAAAATTCAACAAAGAAGAAAAAAATGGATCTTTTATTATTTCATTCAATTTTTTTTAAACAAATTATGAAAATTAATATTTAAACATTATTTACAAAATAAATTTTATTTTCTATTATTTTTGCTTTTAAGCTGACGATAACGATATCCTTTAAAAAATAATATTTATTTTTTATTTTATAAAATATTTATAGATGAAAATAAATTACCTAGTTTATATCTATATTTTCGGATTACACTACTACTTAAAGTAATTCTGAATCTTTTCTTTATTTTAAAAGAAAGCTCTGAAGAAGCGACTTATCCATTTTTTTTCAGTCCATTTCTTTAAACAAAAATTAATTTTTTTGTGCTTTAAAACTAAAAAAAAATTACTCTTATAAAGATTTATTATTTTAAAAAGCTGGGCTTGTAAAATTTATTCCAATAGGATCCACATTCAAAGAAGCTTGGTACAAGGCAGCCAACAGCTGAAAAGCAAAAAAAGCTAGAAAAAAATTTGAACATTATTTTTTAGAAGTTCAAAATTAATTCTTTAAATGGAGCATGATGAATCAAGTTTAAAAATGAGTTTTATAGTTTTACTGGAATTTCTCAATAATGCAATTATTTATGTTGCACCATGTTTCATTTTTCCCCAAAATAGGGCGACCAATTTCGACTGGGTAATAATTGCGGTGTAGATGATCATCTCGATGCAGGAACCTCTGTGTCAGATCGGAGCTGTTGCTCAAAAAGGTACATGAAAATCTTTAATTATGCCTCCCCACTATCCACTAGGATAGAAAAGGGACAATTATGTTTCATTTTCAAAACCCACTTTTTAACTAATAAAAAAAAAATTATTAGACTTTTTATCATTTTTTTATGTTCTTTTGTTCTTTTATTTCACAAAAATTTTTAATTAAAAAAATAAAGCTTTGTAAATTATTTATTTGTTTTATCTGTGCCGAGCTAAAGCTTCTTGATTCAAAACCCGCTTTATATTCATCAACCAGCTTGACAACCAATGGAACAGAATGACGCAGTCCTCCCGGTACATATCTTTCGCTCAATTCAAAAATTCGATTCGAGACAGTTAAGAATTTAAGTTTATTAAAGGTCTCATGATGCAAAATATTGGAAGGAGTATCATATTTTAGTTAAAGTATAAAACGAACTGCTGAGTTTTGTAAGACTTGAATTTTTTTAATTTTTGTTTCCGAAAATGAATTTTGACACGGAAAAGAGTAATCAATTATAGATCCGATTAAAGATTTAAATAGGTTTCCTAGTGTGCAATAATTAAGACCCCACTTTTTGATTGACAATATTTTTATTAAGTTCAACCGTGAACTACAACGCTGTTTTATTTCATCAACCATTGGGGTAAAGGTTAATTTTGAATCAAATATTATACCTAAAAACTTGATTTCCTTTGACTCTCAATTTTATTTTCATATATTTTTAATTTTAAGTCAATATTTTCCTTATTATAAATAGTGAAGACAATGAAGCAAGACTTTTCAACAGATATTTTCATCTTCCACTTGAAGAGCCATTTTTCTAGTTCGTCTAAGTATTTGTTTATCTTATTTTCTAGATTTCCTTTTTTCTTAAAAATATAAAATGTAACCAAGTCATCAGCAAAAAAGAAGAGAGTATTCACTATTTTTTTTATTTCTTTTAGGGATATCATTGATAAAAATACTAAAAAGTAATGGACTAATTACCGAGCCTTGAGGAACACCTGCAGTAATATGGCACTTATGTGACCATATACTTTAAATGATCTCAAGTCTAAAAACGAATTAATGATTCTACAATTTTTTGAATAAGGAAGAAGAGATTATCAGCGGTTCGTCGATTTTTTCTAAAATCTGATTGTTCCTGAATTAGGAATGAGTCTACGAAACGTTCTAAAAGTTTTCCTAGACAACTTGTCATACTGATTGGTCGGTAGTTAGCTGGGTCTTGTGTTAAAATTGACTTTTTAGGTATCATAGTAGTGTTAGTAGATTTCCATGCATTCGGTATTTTACCTTCTCTTAGACTTAAACTAAGAAGATAGATTATGTCTTTTAGAATAATTTGCGGTAAATTTTTTAACATATGGTTATGAATTTGGTCTGGTCCCGAAGCTGCTTCCTCTTTTAAGCTATTTATCGCTGATATAATCTCTTTAGCGCTAACAGGCTCTTCAAATTTAAATTGATTTTTTTATTAAAAAACTCAAGATTATAATCAATTATTTCTCTATCTTTTTGGGGATTACTAATTCCCAAAGGCTTACTATTTAAACTAAAGAAAAACATTTCTTATTTAAAGTAAAAAATTACGAAATTAAATAGTTTATTTTTTACCATTTACTTAAAAGTTCATTCTTCAAATGCAAAAACTTATCAATATTTGACGTGTAATGTAATGAAGTTATATCTTTTTCTATCTTATCTTTATGTTCTTTACAATTTGACTTGTCTAAATGTCGTCTAACATTTTGTTTTAGATGAAACCAGCACATTAAAATTACAATTCCAGGAAAACATTGTCTTGCAGCTGCAAAAAAACTAGCTTGAGCGTCTTGCATCAAATATCTAAGTTGAAATTTAATTTAAAATTAAATAAGCCGTTTTCGTTACTATAGCTATCATATATATCATGGCAATGTTCGTATTTTTGTGCAATCGAACATACATTTTTAGTCTCGCATATAATAGAACGGTATTTTACTGTACAATTAACATCGGCGTCACATTTACGCAACTGATGCTTTGCTTTATGCTTTTCCCTTTCATTGTTAAAACAATAAGCGCAATATGTATTACGATTTGTTTGATAAGCAAGTGACTTTGGTAAGCTATATGTCACAAAGTTTTTTAACTCTTGTATACTCATTTCTTCTTCTAATATAGTCCATTTGTTTTCGTCCATTTTTAGTGAAACTTTAGAATGAAATTACTTTATTTTAGATTTTTTTGGCTATTACAATTATTTTACTTTAGAATAAAATACTTTTCTTTATGAGAGCAGAATTTTCTTTATGAAAAAATAGTTTCACTTTATTTGAGAGTTTTTTTTCTTTAAAAAAAAAATGGAATACTTTATTAAAGATAAGTTTTACTTTAAATAAGAAATGTTTTTCTTTAGTTTAAATATTATCTCATTCCGGCTTACTATTTAATTAGTAATTAGATCATTATTCGGACTAAAAGTTTTTTGAAGAAATTCACCAAAAAAGGTAGCCTTTTCTTCATCAGTTCTAAGTTCATTATTATTAGAGATTAAAGTAGGTATTAATCCAGATCCTTTCTTAGATCGAAACTTATTAATTTTTTTCCAGAATGGTCTACTTGAAAGCGGATTTTTCCCAATTTTTTTAATAAAATCAGACCAGTTTTGATTCCAAAAATTTTTTAAACTGATTCTTATTTATGTTGCACCATGTTTCATTTACAGAACTCATTTTTTAACTAATAAAAAAAAATATTAGACTTTTTATCATTTTGTTATGCTCATTTGTTCTTTTATTTCACAAAAATTTTTAATTAAAAATAAAGCTTTGTAAATAAAAAAGAGTTGTTTTTATTTAAAAAATTAATTAATCAAAATCCATTTAGTAAAAAAAAATCAATTAAGAAGGCATTTAGCATTTTTAAACTATTTACTTTTATTCCAAAATATTTTTTTATCAAGGAAATCAAGCACTTTTGTTAATTTAGATTTTATTTTTTAAAAAAACTATTTACCAAAATGAATAAATAATCAAATATTATTAATGATGGATTCAAATTTTGAAAAGGCGAAAGTTGTAGTAGTTGGTGATTCTGGAGTCGGAAAAACTAGTTTGATTCATTTAATAGCTCATCAAGAAATTTTGAAGAACCCTAGTTGGACAATAGGCTGTACTGTAGATGTTAAAGTTTGACTTTTTAAATGTAAATTTTTTTGAAACCTTTTTAATGTTTAAAGCTTCACGAATACAAAGACGGTACTTCTCATCACAAAACTTGTTTTCTGGAATTTTTCGATATTGGTGGAAATATCGGTCATAGGTCTAGCGCTAAAATTTTTCTCCAAGGAGCTGATGGTAAAGGAAAATTTTTTTAATTTGATTTTTAAATAGTTTACAAGGAATAATTCTCGTTCATGATCTTACAAACAGAAAATCACAAGATAACTTAAATCAATGGATTGCTGATGTAATGGAGCAAAATGAAAAAGTTTCTATTGGAATTTCTGATTAGTATTCTTTTTATTCAATTTATTGTAAATCAATAACTTAACTTCTACAGCCAGTATGAAACAAAGTTATCCCCTGGCAAGAAATCTTCAACCAGAAAAGCAAATTCGTACATTGACTATCACGATAACTCAAATCTCCTTCCCTTATTTTTTATTGGAACTAAGCTAGATCAAGCTCAGATGGTGCGAAATTCTTCTTTTCTAAAAGCTCAATCTCAAATAGCTTCGTTTTATCGGTCCGATGAGATTAATCTAGTAAAAAATTTTGATTAATTAATTTTAGATTAAAAAATAAAACCGGATTTGTAGGATTGCATGCAGACAAAATATTTAGCACCAGCGACATCCAATTCAATTAAGTTGGCAAAGTTTTTTGACCGAGTTTTAGAGAACAAATTTTCTAAATCAACTCAAAAATCAAATTTATATTCAATACAAACGGAAAAAAACAAAATAAAATAATAAAAGTTCATTTATTTAAGAATAAATGTTATTAAAAAATACTTTAAGTTGAATTTACTGATTGTTTTAAAATTATCTATTAAAATTTAAAAATTTCGTTTCTGAAATAATTTGAAAATTTTAAGCAGCTCAAGGAAGCTTATTTTTTTGCATTTTAATGCAGCGGTGAAAAATAAAATATTTTAATAAAAAACAAAATAAAGAGTTTTAAAAATCAAAAAAGTTTTAAAAATTCTAAAAAATAAAACTTAACATTCCTACATAGTAAATTTTATTATCAGTATACAATCAATCCGTATAAATTTAAAGAATTTTTCAATTTTTGTTTTTTTTTTTTATAACAAATCATGCTTAAAAATATATTTTGAAAAAGTTTAAACTTAATCACCGCTTTTTAATAGTTTATTAAATAATATTATACATCTTGAAGCTAATTTAACTTCTTCGATCGCTTCTGCGGATGCAAAATTTTTGAACCCTTCTTTTATTATTATTAATTATTTATTTAAATTTAAAAATAACCAACTTTCGTCGGTAGGCCGCTTGGAGATCGATCGCTCTCTTTTCGGCAAATTTAGTTTGCTTTTTTTAATTTTTCTTTTATGAGTGTGACAATTTTTACCTTTTTCTTCCACTCTTTTTGTTAAATTTAAAACTAACTCTTTTTTAGTTGGCTCATAATTCACTTTTTTTCGATGCATACTTCTTTGTTAATTTGTATGTCAAAAAAGTACAAAGAAAAGTAAGAAAAGTTAAGAAAAATAATTAAGAATAGTTTCGAAATCTGCCTGACTTACTGGAAATAACAAATGCTACACAAAAAAATATAGACCATTTTAAATATTTTTCTAATTTTTTACTAAATTTTTACTTAATTTTAACTATATTTTTTCTTATTTTTTTTCTGAAGGGTCATTAGCTCGGTACAAATTAATAATAATATGTTAAAATATTAGAAGCTGACTTATGTCTAAAAAGGAAAGACAATTTGTTTCTGCAGTCCTCGATGCAGTGAAACTTTAGAAGCAGTCTGATTTTAAAATTAAATATCTTCGGATCTCCAAAGATTTTTCCTTTATCTATATCCGTATTTAATTCTTTACCGTCTTAGAAAGTGACGGAATTTGTTTTGTACTTTACATTAATCTAAACTCAAGATTTAATTTGCTCCAAAAATTAGACAGCAAAATTTGATAGAACTAAACAGCGTTGAAGCTTTACAAGAGTTTTCGAGATTCAATATTGATTTTTTACAAATCAATATTGAATCTTGAGTATTGAACCACCGAATCAATCGAGATCAATCGGCTAATATCGGTAACCAATGCAAATATTTTGATGATACAACAAAGAACAAGGGTCTTAAACAAAAAAGGTGAATGTTTGAGACCGTATGCACTAAAATATTATGGTATAAATTACCCCACAATAGAGTTGGACAAAATACATTTAAATCCAGAGCTCCTACTTGACGAGAGCTATTATAAGTATATACCCTCTGCCAACCCGCATCTTCAGTTAATAGGTAACGACCCCAATACCTTAAGCATAACAACCCAACTAAATGGTAACAGTAGTCAACCCCAGCCCTCACCACTTGCTCAAACTAATGGACGACTTTCAAAAGGTTCCAACAGCTCTCCATCATACCGAACAACTAAAATTAAGAGATTACATTCAGAAGAAGACGACGAAGATAATCTTTTTTTTTTTCACAAGAAAAAAACTTAACCAAAAATGCTCGCGTATAATTTTTTTTTAATAAACTATCTTTTTTATTCTATTAACTTTGACTGAATTGAATTGAATCGAATTGTAATAAAATATAATCTTAAATAATTTTTTATTGACTAATTGATAAAATCTAATAAGTTTATGATTATAAGACAATCCAGTCCAGTGTTTCAAGCCTCAAAACTTCCAATAATCAATTTGCCTTTTGTTACATCCATACCATTAAATTCTAGCTCCAAATCATCAATCCTCATATTACGGGGGAAAACTCAAAACCAAAGCTCACCTTTTTCACAATCAACAACATCTGAGAAACGATCTAATGAATTAAAATAGTTAATTTTAGTTCAAAATTGATTGATTGATTAAGTATTTTTTTGATAGGAAAATTATCAAAGTGATAATTAACGAATCCAACTCGATTCTTTACAGCCAATAAACAAAGTATTTATCTAATTAATTAAAAATATTGATCACAGTCACCTTTAAAATTTCTAGGTTTTAGTTCACAAGCGAAAAAAACCCGGAAAATGTAACTATTGTTTTCGTAATGATCATGTGCGAATTACGTCAATTAATTGTTTGAGAAACAAAAAAAACCCTAATTATATCCCACTTGACTTGCTTATTGAACCCCCTTTGATTGAACCGTCATCCAGTGTCAATATTTCACAAGAACATCTACTTGAATACACCATTAACACCCAACATAACTCGTCTTTGACAACTATATATCTTATATTTCAACTCAATCAAAGAGACCTAAGGTCAAAACCCGTAATAGGATGATTGAGCCCATTTATTAATAAAAAATTCACATAAAAATTATAATATTAATAAAAAATTAAATTTCTGAAATTAACATCAAAATTAGAAAAAATTTTACAAAATTTTATAAAAATTAAATTAATGTTATTGTTTATTCTTCGTTTAAATAGGGCAAAATCTAAATGGAGATCATCAATAAGTAATTTATTGATGAACTTAGAGTAAAAATAATCAAACGTTTTTTCAACATAATCATTAAACTTTCCTTTAGAAGGAACAAGAAAGTCATTTGAATTTCTTAGATTATAATCAACATTTTTCGAGCGGTTGCTGATTAATACTTCTTTTAAGTCAACAGGCGATGTTTTTAAATTTACAATTTTATGTACAAAATGAGCAAGACGTTTGATAATTCTATGCTGAAAGCAGTCGATGTTAAATTTATTCAACTCAATATTTAAAGTGTTAAAGTCATCATTGCCATGAATATTTGGGCGAATATTTAATAATCTTTGAACACAATAGTAATAAGAATTAGATAATTTTTTGAATTGATCTTTTTGTAAAATATATTGATAATGATAGACAATAGTCAAAGTACGGCATGATAAATGATTTGAAGAACTGGAGCTTGACTTTGTGCGATAAGTAAAATAATCTTCTAATAGCATAAAGTCGTTTATTTATTGAAGTTCTTAAGCTTATTACGTGTTGCAAAAAAGTGAGCTTGTTATCAATTTTTACTCCGAGAAGCTTAAATTTATCAACAACTTCAACCATAATACCATTTATTTCAATATTACATGGAAAATTAAGTTTTGTTTTATTTGAAATAAACATAATTTTAGTCTTGGACCAATTAATATCTATACTATTGAATTTACACCAAGTAAATAACTTTTGAATTGATTCAAGAAAAGAATGAATAAGTTCAGTTAGGTTATCCCCTGTTTTAATTAAAGTTGTATCATCAGCAAATAATTTCACGATGAAATCAGAAAGGAATAAAACAATATCATTTATGTAAATCAAAAATAGAAGTGGGCCTCCCCTGGGGGACACCTAATTTGAGTGTTCTTGAGTTAGAAGTGAACTCATCAATCTTCACTACCTGGGATCTATTCGCAAAATAACTTTCTAGTAGTGTGATTGAAGAATCATCAAAACCATAACAGCTTAATTTAGTTAGTAGAAGGTTATGGTCGACAGTATCAAAAGCTTTTCTAAAATCTATAAACAGAAAGATACCGATTAAACGTTTGCTTTTAATTTGGTTCATTTTCGAGATAATCTCATGTAAGGCTGATTCATGAGTTGATCTGAAACCATGTTGATTACTTGAGAGTATCTTCGCTTCAGCTAGATAAATGCTTATTTGCTTATGAATAAGTTTCTCAATTAGCTTTGCAACTGGTGGTAAAACAGAAATGCCACGATAACTATTTAAATCATCAGTTGAGCCTTTATTTTTGAATAATGGTGTAACAACGGGCATTTTCCAATCACTCGGTATTGAACCCGTTTAGATTGGAAAATTAAATAAATAAGCTATAATGGTGTGTAGTTTAGCTGAACTACCCTTCAGAATCCTAATAGGTATTCCACAAGAACCGATACCACTAGAGGTTGAGATCTCTGAGAGGAGTTTTTCTTTCTCATGTCTATTCGTAAAACTGAATCTAAAATTAGCAGCTTTCATAAGGCCAAGTTTAAAGAACTGATCCTGGATAAAGCCTTTAGAATCATTATTCGACAATTCTGATGAAGATCTTATCGACGTGAAGAATTTGTTAAATATCTCACACATGTTTAACTTATCATTGATAACCTCATTTTCACTTTTAATACAGATAAAAGGTGTATTTGAGTTTATATTAGATTTCATGGAAATTAATGGTGAGTAGAATTGCCAAAATTTTTTAGCATTTTTGAAATCATTCAAAGTTTTATCCTGAAAAAAATGAATTAGTTTCTCATCATTTAGCAGCTTGAACTGCTTCTTAAAATAATCATAAACTAATTTATCATCTTCATTACCAGATAGTTTGAATTTTATTTAGGAGATATCCCGTGAATGTTTCAAACAAATAAGATCATCATCATACCATTGGAACTGACTTGACATTTTTATAGAAATTTTACGAATGGGCGCGGTATTATCGATAATTTTAATCACTTTTTCTTTGACAAACATCCATTTTTCATCAATTGAAGAAAAATTCTTGAATCCACTCCAATCAATTTCATCTATCTAAGTACAAATGTTTTCCGTATTCACTAGAGAAAGGTTTCTAGATAAAATAGTCTTCTGTTTACATTTCAGTTTAGCAACTGTTAATTTAGCTAAAACAAATTTGTGGTCACTAAATGGACAGTCAATAACACATGTTTCATCAACAAGATCAGCATTATGCAAAAAAAGATCAATGACTGATTCTGATTGCAAATATTGATTCCTCCTTTTATGAAATCTAGAACATACTCTGGTGGGTTGAAAAACAAAATTGACCAAGTCATTATTATCAATAAAATTTTTTAAGTTATTATTCAGCTTTTTTTATGGGTCACAATTAAGATTAAGATCACCAAAAACAAATAAAGGATCATTTAGATTTAATGATTGAATGAAATCTTCAATATCATCAAGATATTGAGTTTCATTTGAATTTGGTGAACGATAACAAAACACGAAATTTAAGCATTGATCATGAAGCTTAAGTTGAAAGAAGACAAGTTACGCAGCATCATGAAGAAAAGTACGGGTAACTTTCAAGGAGTTTTTTATGAAAACAAGCGGGCCAACTCCATGTCTATTCCTGTCTAATCTAATATTTGAATAATAATTGTTATTTAAAAACGACTTTGGTATTGTTTGATCAAGTTTAGATTCACTAAAACAAACAATGTCGAACATGCGACTATTTAGAATTTCATTCATTTCAAATATATTACCAAGAAATGAATTGATATTGAGATGAAAAATTTTAAGCTTATTGTCTGAATTAGAAAAATTTCTAAAATCTTTTAGATAAGAACGATCAACATTATTTGAGAATTGAGATTTTTCCAGTCATTGCACCAAAGTATCATACTCTTGAATCTCAACTTTGAGTATTTCAGATCCGATAGATTCACGTATTTTCGGAATATCATTTTGATTGAATAAAAATGGTTTGTCATATGATAAGTACTTTGAATAGGCACAGATAAAAACGCCACAATCTTTATCGTTTCCATATTGTTTTGGGTACAAATGGTCATTTAGTATCATCCATGAATCTGAGTTAGCCAAAGAAGTAAAATACTTTTTAAGAACTCCACGAATTTTTTCAATAATCTCGTTATTGCTATTATAAATTGAATCATAATACTTGATTTTTTATTTGATACGTATCAAACACAATTAAGACCCAATGATTTTTATTAAATAAAAATTGGACAAAATAGCAGACGAAAGTCGGTTTTAGAATTTTTCTCAACAGATTTCGATACCCCTCGTAGAATACCATCTAAAATTTTATTGATGATAAGAGAGTCAATATGAGAACATTTGACATCGAGATTAGAGTTACACAGCATTTTCATGTAAAAATTAACAATTATATCATTGATTTTAGAACCAGATAATAAATCATATAAACTCAATCTATTCACCTCATAACCTAACCCTTTAACAATGACAGTGAGACCATCATCATGATTTAATATAGCTTCCTGAGATTTAGGGTCATTTTGAGAAAACCAAAGATTACTCTTAATAAAGCTTTGCTGAGTGCAAATTGGATTGGAGTCGGCTGTTGATTTGCTAGACGACTTGTTGGTGTTCATCGATTTGGCTTGACTCAGATTGTCATGTCCAACAGGAGGCGTCCTGGAGTCGGCTGTTGTTTCGCTAGCCGACTTGTTGGTGTTCATCGACGTTGCTTGACTCTGGTTGTCATATCCACGGGTAGGCGTCCTAGTGAAATTTTTAAAATTTTTTCTTTTTTCCAGCAAGATATCTCTTTGAAGTTTTGTCTCATGGCTGTTAATGTAAACATGAGAAAAGTCATTTTCATATCTTAGATTTTTCTTTACTTACATTAGCATTTTAATGGATTTCTCATTTTTGAGTTCACATAATACTGGTCGGTTTCACTTGGTAATATTAAAAGATCCTAATCTTTTAGGCTGTAAAGGTTTATCTATTTATAAAAGGCTGAACAAATTTTATGAGTGTGACAATTTTTACCTTTTTTTTTCATTCTTTTTGTTAAGTTTAAAACTAACCCTTTTTTAGTTGGCTTAAAATTCACTTTTTTTCGATGCATACTTCTTTGTTAATTTGTATGTCAAAAGAGTACAAAGAAAAGTAAGAAAAGTTAAGAAAAATAATTAAGAAAAGTTTCGAAATCTGCCTGACTTACTGGAAATAACAAATGCTACTCAAAAAAATATAGACCATTTTAAATATTTTTCTAATTTTTTACTAAATTTGTCGGCTAATCTTTTTTTTTCACAAGAAAAAAACTTAACCACTATATAATTCGTCGTTTAATTATGTTTAGATCTCTTCCGAAATTGATTCACGCGAACTAAACTTAAACTAAAACGAATATGATGATGCCCCTGCAACAAAAAAATCTCTAATTGATTTTTATGCTAATCGTAAATTTTTACAATTATGCGATAGTCAAATTATTTGTTTGATAAAATTTGTCAAAAATTATAAACTAGACAACAGAAAAAAATAATCCGAAGACCCGATTCTGAAAAAACAGTTTTGATAACATTCCCAAAAATATGATACTGCCCAGATAATCAAGAAAAAATATGAGTTGTACTGTTATCATCAAATGATAATATATAGCCATTGGGATATAAGCAATATTGATGAAATTAGAAACAAAAAAACTGCGGTACAAAGATGGACTAACTTTTTAAAGGTAGCTCCTAGTGATATAATTGAAATGATTGGTTTTAATAACCAACTTGCTCAACAACTAAAAGAGGCGAGAAAAGAAATGGATGTTGAACCAGAGATTTCTATGACTCGTGATCAGTGGATGATTCTTTCTGAAATCGGACCAACACTAAACGAAGATGATAATTATGATGATGACATCGTAGAGATACAAATTATTATTTTTTATCTCATCGTAAAAATTATACAACAGAAGAATTGAACTTAATAGAAAACAATTGGATCGATATTCAAAAATATCTATACCCTGATTATTTATTGGAAATTTTTGAAGGAATACCAACAGTTACTAAAGAAGACTTGAATGACCATCAAAAATTAGCTTATAAAATTGTTGAAAACTACCAAAAAATAAATAAACAGTTGTTGCTAATCATTAATGGTACAGCTGGTACTGGAAAATCATTCACAATTAACGCTCTGTCTGGTTTCTCAATTATTGATTAAAACGAGCCGCACCTACAGCAAAAGCTGCGTTTCTTATTTAAGGTTCAACCATCCATTCATTATTCGCTCAACCCAACCCAACGCTCGACCTTATCATAACAAGCGACTCAACTGACGTCCGCATAAACAAACCAACTACACTCACCAGTCCACGAAGCGATCATCTCCCAATACTGTTCACCGTCGAGTCTAAGCCGATTGATAGACAGCAGCAAGCTACAATAACAAAGACATTAGTCGATTGGGACAAATTTAAAGAAGCTGCCAAAAAAGCCCTTCGTCCATTCATAGGAGAAACTATCCAAACCAAGGAGGACATTGACAAGTTAACTAGACAACTTGATTCAACAATCACGTCGACTATTAACGGAGCAAAGAAAACATACTCAGTCAAGAGCTACCAAACACAAGTCTTACCAAGAAATATTGTTACTCTCATCAAATAAAAGAGAAAACTCCAACGTCATCTTTTGTAAGATAGATCAGCAGAAACAGTGCGACAAATCAACAAACTCTCCGAACAAATCAAGAAACAAGTTGCGGAAAATAAACAGGAAAAATGGAGAGATTTCTGTACAGGGTTGAACCTTCATAAATCATCAGACACAGTACTGTGGCGCATGATTTTATCAATTGAAAACTCCAACACACTAAAACCACCGAGATGTCCGCTCCTAAAAGTTCAAAAGAAACTTTTAACTACTCCAAATAAGGTAGCTAACATTTTCGCGGTACAACTCAAGCAAACGTTTCAACCAACAAACGAGCCTGAATTCAACGAAACCTTCAAAGCGACAGTAGAGAACGCAACCAAGCAGATGTTCGAAAATCCTCCAAATGGACACCAATCAATTGAACTTGTAACGGCTCACGAAATAATGAATATCCTCCAAGATATCACAGGACGAGGTGCTCCAGGCGCTGACAACATTACAAACAAAACTCTAAAAAAACTTCCAGAAGAGTTCCACCACATCATGGCAAACATTATTAACGGTTCAATCAGACTTTGACACATTCCTAATCAATGGAAACACGCGGAAATAGTCATGATCCCTAAGCCGGGAAAGAATCCGTTAGATTCATCGAGCTACAGACCAATTAGTCTGTTGTCCACCATGTCCAAGATCTCAGAACGAATCATTAAAAACAGAATTCAAGAGAAACAAGTTATTAGCAAGTATCAAAGCGGTTTCATGTCTAAGCGTCAAACACGAGACCACATCTTCCGACTCATCCAAGCAATACAACATGGGGTTAACGAACGTAAAACAACTGGAGCGGTCTTCATTGACATCGAAAGAGCCTTCGACAAAATATGGCACGACGGACTTCTTTTTAAAATGGAAAAGAAAGAATGTCCAGCCTATATAGGAGCATGGATACGGAACTACTTGAGTAAAAGAACATTCCAAGTACGTGTCCAGTCATCTAAATCAACGCTCCATCAAATTAAGTGTGGTGTCCCACAAGGAAGTGTACCCGGGCCATTTCTGTTCAACATCTTCATTGATGACATTATCGACAAGATTACAACAGCGGACAAAGGTCTGTTCGCCGATAGCCTCTCAATTTGGTCCAAAAGCCCTAAAATCGAAAAAGTGGAAAGCAATCTACAGCAGGCAATCAAAGAAGTCGAAACATGGTCAATGCACTGGAGAATGAAACTCAGTATTGCAAAGTCAGTTTGTACAATATTCACTCGTCTCAATGGACAGGGAAATCGCAAGCTCGACATAATACTACATGGCAAGAGGATCAAGCAAGACAATAAGCCTAAGCTGCTGGGGCTTAAGTTGGACAAGAACTTAACGTACTATGACCACATTAAAGAAATCAACTCTAGAGTTGATCGAAGAATCATTATGATGCGATCAATAAGGGGTAAAAAATGGGGAGCCTCACCAAAACTGCTATTAACAACTTATAAGACACTAATCAGGCCGATAATGGAGTACATACCGTTCATCAAGTACATTGCATCGGAAACAAGCATGACCACACTTGAAATGCGCCAACGAAAAGCAGTCAAAATAGCGTATAGACTCCCCTTCTCAACTGCAACAAAAGGCTGCTACAAGCTTGCAATAATCGACAGCATCAAGGACAGCTTCGAGTTGCTATCAACACGATATCTTCAGAAAGCATCGAACAGCAACAAACTAATCAAAGATTTAATTGACAACTACAATCCAAACTCCAAGCCGCGTGTTAAAAACGGAGTCAAACCCATTCTCGCTCAAATTCTTCCACAAACAACTCAATCAACAACAAAGACATTAATTAACCAACCTACTTCGACAGAGACAACTAATCAATCAAAAACCAAGAAAAAAAACAACTGACAGAAACTAATTGACGTTATTGTCCAATTGGACATTTAGTCCAATTAGCAACTAGAACAGCAACAGTTTACTATTCACTAATGGCAACAAATTAGCAAAACAATGAAGATAGACAAAAAGACAACAAACAACAAAGAAACCAAAAAAATGGGTTGAAAAAGGCCGAGCCTTAAAGCAATCCTGTGATAGGTGGTGCGCATAATCCCGTTATGCTGATCAGCTCAAACCATCACAAAACTTTAATATTTAGTTTAGTAATTCATTATTCGATATAAAACCGTGTGGAAAAAAAGATAAATACGTAAAGTTGAATGGTCGAAAACTACAAGAATTACAAAGAAAATTCATCGGAATAACACATATTATAATCGACGAATATTCGATGTTGTCACAAGCTTCGTTGGCTATAATTGATAAACGGCCTAGAGAGGTAACTGGAAAACACGTAGAATATTTTGGAGGTTTATCAATTATACTTACTGGAGTCTCAGCTCAGCTTTTACCAGTCATTGGCTCACCGTTGTACCACTAGCCACCAAAAGATCAATTGTCAACACATGGGTATGATTGTTATAGACAGTTTGACAAAGCAATATGCTTAAAAGTTATGGTTCGTCAGCAGAGTACGGACGATGACCTAGATCAAACGAAATAAATTAGTCTACAAGAAAGATTAAGAAATGGGATAAATGATGAAAACACTAAAGATGACTGGGAATTTTTGTTAAAACGGCAAATTCAGCCTAATAATCAAGAAGAATTTTCTGACGCGATTCGTCTTTTTTGTTGAAAATGTCTATTTGTAGACTAACAGCTGAAAATATACCAGCACATGCTAGGAATTTAAACGAAGAGAATTTTTTCGGTTTAATACAGTTAATATATCAATAAACTCTAAAGTTACTTTGACCAACAATTTATGGATTTCAAAAGGACTGGTGAATGGAGCAAATGGTACGATTCGTGACATTATTTATCCTAATAAAAAAAACTATAGAAATAGTTTGCCATCAGCTTTGTTGATAGAATTTGATTTCTACGTTGGACCGAGATTGTTTAAAGAAGACGACCCTAGACATAATTGGATTCCGATTAATTGGTTTGACGGACATCAAAAAAGTCATAATTACACAAGAATCCAATATACGATTAGACTTGCTTATGCTCTCACAATTCATAAATCTCAAGGGCAAACTATACCAAAGGCGGTAATTGACTTAGGAAAAAAAGAGCATAGTTTGGGACTTACTTTCCTCGCACTTTCTCGATTGAAAAAATTCACTGATTTTCTAATTCAACCGAGTAGTTTAGAACGTTTGCAAAAATTATCTCAGTCGAAAATGTTAAAACCTCGAATTAAAGAGGAAAAAAGAGAAAGAGAGATTGAAATCAAAACTTTAGAATTTTCAAATAATATTTCAAATGAATAATTTTTTATTTCGAATTTTTTTATTGCATATTTTTTTTTTACAAACGTATTGACTTATTTTTTTAATTCGTAAAAAATTAATTCTAAAAAATAAAAATAAATTAACGCTTCGTTCCTCGCATATATAAAGCTCAGCTTTTTTGTTTCTTATAACTGTCTTGATACAAAAGCTAGAACAAAAGTTCTTCTTTCAATATTATTAAATGACAAAAAATATCTAATCAGGTTTCTCGTAATTGAGAAATTAGCTTATGATGTATTTTTGGAATATGGAAAATTTTTAAATAAAGAAGGATACACTAACAAAAACTTAAGTGATTGATCTTGATTAAGTGTTTACAAAGGAGGAAAATAAGCTCAGATTAATGTAATGTACAAAACAATTTCCATCACTTTTTAAAGACGGTAAAAAATTAAATACGGATATAGATAAAAGGAAAAATCTTTGGAGATCCGAAGATATTTATTTTTAAAATCAGACTGGTTCTAAAGTTTCATTGTTTGTTCCTTTAAACAAAAATATTCTTTTTTTTAATATTTGTTCTAAGCGAATATATTAATACTAAACTAAAAGAATAATTCAGATTATTCTTTTAGTTTATTTAAGGCCAAAATCATTTAATTAAATTTTCTGGTTCCGGTCAATTTATTGATGAATTGAAACAAAAATTATATTTATGACTTTTAATGAAAAAAATTCAAATTTAAATTTTCGATAATCGAATAAAATTATTTTTGATTTGATGATTTAAAACTTAATTTTAAGAATAATTTGATCGGTATCTTATTTTTTATGGAAAGGAGATCTTCCGTTCAAAAAAAGTCAAAAAGCATTAGTAGGTGTATCGGTTAGCTTTTTTTGATTGAAAATAAATAATATACAATTATTTTATTTAATAAAAAAAATATTAAAATACTTAAAAAATTTAAAATTTCTAATTTCTCCATTTTTTTAAACAAAGATAAATGAATAATTAAAAAAAAATTCGTTTCAACTTTTTCGACTCTTTTTTTAGACTTTAGTGGAAAATCATTAACTAAAAAATATTTTTTCCAGCCGAATAATCAAATACACTGAGATGATATTTTTTAATTATTTTTTTAGAATCAAAGTTAAGGATAAATCAAATACTTTACCTGTAGCAATAATGACATTATTTTTCGTAACAAAGGCTCTTTAATTTTACTTTGAATCATTTTCTTTTTCTTTACTTTATTATTTCAGCTAAAGCCTTCAAAACGATAATTAACGTGAAAGAAAATTTTTCCACTCAATAGATTCTCCATTTATGGTCGAATTTTGCGATTTTCAACTCACAAATAAATTAAGCAAACAAAATAATATGCTAGAAAATGTTTAATTTAAAATTTTTTAAATTTTAAAGTTTAGTATAATAAGAATTAAGTGTAATCAAGGTGGAATTAAATGGCGGTCAAAAGAGATTTTCAAATAAAACCAAAAGATTTAAAGAATCATCTGAATTATAATCTAACCAATTTGTTCAATGTTCAAAAATTAAACGTAGGGTCCTCTAAATAATTTTTTTCTCATTTGATTTATCTGTCTTCTGCACAGTAGGGTTCCTAAAGCATGAAAAACTCAGAGCTTTAACTCAAAGATATTAATTCTAAATTTTAAACCAATTTTTGTTCCAACAGTATTCGCTTAGAACAAATATTAAAAAAAAGAATATATTTGTTTAAAGAAACAAACAATGAGGGATGCCTGAAACATTCAATTTCATTATTTGTTAGACTGATAAATAGATACCGAGCCGGTTTAAAATCTGCAAATACCGAATACCATTCTTCCTTGTACAATTATTACTTCATGTCCTTTCTTTCACTAAAAATTCTATAAAAAAGGTATTAAATGTAAAAGACGTACTTTGTTTCATTATATAAATATAAAAGAGCTATTCAGTTTTTTAAATAAATAAATGGAAAAAAAATTTTATTTTTAAATTTCTGTAAAAATAAATCTAATGATTAAACAACAAAAATTTTATCTATTCAAACTAAATTGTAAGCTCAACTTTTTTTCCAATTGACTGAACTTTTTGAAATTAAAATTATTGAGATTTTTAAAATTGAATATCTCATTTGTTTAACTTTAGTAAACTATGCAAATTGTATTTTCGATTTACATCATTAATTTTTTTTATAAATCATGACAATAAATACGTTAAGAATAGTTATATAAAAAATAATTTTCGAGAAATGATTTTAAAGTATTCGTTCAATTATTTTTAGTGAAAAAATTAACAAAAATAATATTTTTATCAAAGTCATAATTAAATCATGCTCAAAAGAAGTTTAGAATTTATTTAAATTTGATATTTTGAGTTAAAAAAAAATTGTCGAAAAAAGTTATTAAAATCTAGATAATTTTTTTCCCAAAAGTTTTAAATTTGTACCGTATCATCCGAACCTTTTAATTTATCACTTAAATCCAACCTCTACAAAAACTCGCTAAGATCAAAAACAAATGAAACTAAATATTTCAAAAATATTTTCTTAAAATTTTTTTGTAGACAAGGTCGGTAATTAGTGATATTGAAAAAGTAAATTTCTATCTAATTCAAAACTAATTTTTAATTAAAAAAAAATTAAAATTGTTCAGTTAATTCATTGATGTAATTAAAACTTTATAATGACTTAATTTTTGATGTAAAATTACTTTGAGTTTATGTGTTTTATTGAAATTTTAACCTTATATAATTAAATTTTAAAATTTTATATTTTGAATTTTTTTTTCTTTAATTCACAATCTCTCTGATAATTTCTAGAAAAACTGTGTTGTGACAAACTGTGTTATTGATTATTGTGATATAAAAATTTCTTAATTTTCATGTTACAGGTAAACCAAAGGGAGGTCATAAAAAGTTTCAGCTAAACCGTAATAAAATTATTAAAATTTTTCTGGATTAAATGGCTCTATAATTTTTGATAATTTTCTTAACCATTCATTTACACAGTCTTTATCGACTAATGCTGCTTGACAATAACTTAGCTTAAAAATCTGGAAAACTCGTAAGATTAGTCAATCTTTTTGCTTTTCGGAACAAAAATAGACTCACAAATGGACATTTTTTGATAATTTGCTTCCTTGATCCATCCACACAATGCTTCTTCGACCTTATCAAACTTAACTAACCTCACTCGTTTACGCTTTCAAGATTTGAAAATCGATTCTTCAAATGTATCTTTTCTTTTTTTCTTACAATCACCACTTCTTGTACTAATTCTTAATCCAAACTGGCGTCTTATTTTTTCCTTTTTCTCTATAGCAAGTATCGCATTGTATAATTAATTATAAATATTAAAACTTAAATTTTTAATTAATAAAATTTCTATTATACTTTTCTAAGACTTAAGTTTCAAAAAAAAAAATTTAACGCATTTTTCTTCCGAGTCATACGAAATTCCACTTAACCGAGTTCAACTTAAAAGGGTTTACCTGTACTTTAGAAGAATATCAGTTTTTATTGATTAATTTTCAAATTTTCTTATTACATATTATTTAATTTGGAGTATTGTCAAACTTGTTTAACTTGTTATAAATTAATTAATTCTTTAATGGATTCTCATAGACTTTTGTAAATATATGATAATATATTAGAGAGGGTAATAAAAATGTAATTAAATCAACATTTTTAAAAGCTATTATTTTTTAAAAATAAATACTGAGAAATTTCCAAAAAGAAAAAAAAGAATGATAAAGCAAGTCCATTCATCCATTAAAGGAATTTGAACAGACACATTTGACTAGAAATGCTTTTTTCCGATTCAAAAATGTTTGAATTGAACAATTAATTAAAATTTAGGTATAAATTTTTGACAATATTTTTTAGTAAAAACTTAAAAATGATACTTTTACTTTTTGTTTTCTTGTTTAAAATCAGTACAATTATGGGTGTACTTTTAGGACAATTATCTATTCCCATAAAAAATCTTCAGCTAGTTGTTCATGAAGATGGTATGGACTTTCCTAAGAGCTTTTCGTTGTCAGTAAATGAACAGGGCCATAAATTGGATGGACATTTTGAAATATTAGATAATTACGAATCACCACCAATTTCAGTTTTAGAAAATGGAAAAGCTAGACAAGTTGAATTTTCTCATTTCGAGAAACATCAAATATACAGAGAAAAATATGGACGAGGCTTTGCAACGCTGATTGACAACAAAAACAAAATTGACCGTAATCACCGTGTGTTTGCAAGAATTTTCTCTGAAATAGACCACAATGACTATTATGATATTGTTCATGTTCCGAAAAAAAATGGTCGACTTGGCCATTTGACTTACGAGCATTTGCTGCAAAAAAGAGTTTTGAATGATTTGATGAATTCAAGTGTGAATTTTGAAAAAGTAAAAGACTACAAGATAATACCCGAGGGTAAAATCAATTTTTAATTTAATCCACAATCATAACTAAATTTTCTTTAATTATAAAAGACTATCATTCAAAGAAAAAGTAAAAGTTTAAATTTTTTCATTAAATTGTTTAATTTGAAAATTTATTTTTTTTATGAAAAAATAAAGAGACGAGGTGAATAAAAATTCCAGAGCAGTTAATGGTGAACCAATTGTTGCTGATGTCGAAACACTTGTTGTTGTTGATCCAAGTATCTATGAAGATCATAAGGAATTTTTGCAAACAAATGACCAAGAGATAATCTTTGATCATATTCGTCTTTATTATGCTCACACAATGAATGGTGTAAATGACAAATACCAAAATTCAATGACAACTGATCCTGATCTTCGAATAAACATAAAACTCGTCCATATTTTGATTTTGACAGTATTTTAAATTGAGATGAAAATTTATCGTATTTTTAAATTTCTTTTCTAAAAAGGATCCAAATGTCGCCACATGGACGAGAGCTGACAAAGTTGGCGATACAGAAGTGACAGACTACAATGGAAGACAAGTTATTTTAGCAGATGAAACTTTGGAGGAATTTGGCAATTTTTTACAAGGACAGACCTTTGATTTTGAATATGATCATGCAGTCGGAGTTTTTAAGTATTTTAAATTAAGTTAAAATCACAAAGAATGTTGTTTCTAATTTAAAACTAAAAGCAAAGATTTATTTACTGGAGATAAGACACTAACAAACGAATTAAGAAGTGGCGTAGTTGGATATGCATGGGTAAGAGGTGCCTGTACAATTAGCTATAGAACCTCAGTGCAAGAAGATATTGGAGGATTCTACAATGTCTATGTAATTGCCCATGAAATTGGGCATAATTTAGGAGCGGCTCATGATGGAACAGGAAATAGCTGTCAAGAAAGCGATAGATTTATTATGAGTGCATCGCTAGGTTTTTCAAATATTGAAAACATTCAAAAATTTTCACCATGCTCATTAGCTTATTTCAAAGAATATATTCTCGAAAACAACGGGTAAGAAATATTTAAAAGTTAAAAAAAATTAAGCTTAAAGTATTTTTTTATCATTTAGTCCAATTTCTAGTGAAGCAAGTTGTTTGTCCAACATAAACAACAATTTTCCTGACTTTGTGAAAAATGCTAACACATCACTAACTGGTCAAATATGGGATCTAAATGATCAATGCAAGACTGTTTTTGGATCAAGTGCTAGTTTTTGTCAGGTAATTTTAAATACAAAAATTCAATTATTTACTCAATTAAAAAAATTTCTTTTAAAGATTTTTGAAGATAGAATATGTTCAAATCTTTTTTGCAGACAAGATGTAAATTCAACATGTTCATCTAAAGCTCCTGCTGCTGAAGGATCAACATGTGCTTCAGGATCGGTAAATTTTCAAAGTGTAAATTAAAGTAAAAATGAAATTAATAAAAAAAGAAATGCACCAGAGGCTTATGTACTCCAATTGAAGGAAGTTTGGAATCAGTGTGTCTTTTTGGTGATGATTATGTTCGAGGAACATATTATTCTTGGATTCCATACAAAAATTTTTTTAGTACATGCGAAGAATATTTTGACATATTACACAATATGAATTATTCAGTTCAATTTTTCTGTAGTGAACCATTCGGAAAATCAAGTTGCTGTTCGAGCTGCTTAAGTAAACAAAGATAAAAAAACATTAAAGATAATTTTACTTTAAAATTAGAGTATGATTATATAAACTGCACGGATGATTATTTAGAATGTCCTTCATGGAAAAATATTTGCGCCGGTGGATATATAATTTCACCAGATAACTTAGTTAAGGATAGATGTAGATTAACATGTGGAACATGTAGCCGTAATTTAAATAAACAAAAGAAAAATAAATTTTTAAAGAGAATATTCAAGATGAGCCATTAAATTGCCAAAACAATGTGGAATTGTGCAAAAATGGAGGAATTTGCAAAAATGAACCATTGACAAAAGATGGCCTAATAGGATTTTCGTGTGAATGCAAATCAGGTTTTAGTGGAAAAATATGCGAAACAAAATGTAATGAATATTAAATTAAAATAACTAAAATTAAAACTTAAAAAATTGAAAGTGGATTTGAATTTAAAATACAAACAGTTATTTTCACTACAGGAAGACTTAAGAACAATTTCTTCAAAAGAAAAAGTTTCCACGAAAGAAATGGAAAATACTATAAATACTTCGTTCCCTGATGAAAATTCTATTGAATGGACACAAACCAAATCAAGTGAAATTCAATTTCAAGAAACATCGACAAAAGATAAATCTTCTACTGTAGTTGGCGAAATAACTGTTGGTGAGAAATCATCTACTAATCAACAAGAAGAGACTACAACTGAATGCATAGAAGAATCAACAGAACCAGATACTACCATGATAATTCCGGAAAGTAGAACATCTTCATCAGAAAATGATAAATCTTCTACTCCAGTTGGCGAAATAACTGTTGGTGAGAAATCATCTACTAATCTACAAGAAGAGACTACAACTGAATGCATAGAAGAATCAACAGAACCAGATACTACCATGATAATTCCGGAAAGTAGAACATCTTCATCAGAAAATGATAAATCTTCTACTCCAGTTGGCGAAATAACTGTTGGTGAGAAATCATCTCCTATTCCACAAGAAGAGACTACAACTGAATGCATAGAAGAATCAACAGAACCAGATACTACCATGATAATTCCGGAAAGTAGAACATCTTCATCAGAAAATGATAAATCTTCTACTCCAGTTGGCGAAATAACTGTTGGTGAGAAATCATCTACTAATCCACAAGAAGAAGATATTATTTCAACTTTATTATTTAATTCGTCCTTCACAAATTTTTTATCTCTTGAAGATCTTTCTTCACTTTCTTCTTCATCATTTTCATCTTCAAATGGTGAATTTTCGAGCTCACCTTTGGTTTCTTCGCCCAATTTTTATTCAACTACTTCAAATAATATGCCATCTCATAATATTTCTATTGCTGAATTTTCATCTAATCAAACCGTTTTATCATTTGTCTCAAAATATTCGGACAATTTAGTACAAAATGATAATCTTTTATCAAAATGTAGTTTTTATTGTAATGATCAGGATGATTGCAGTTCTCTTATCGGTTTTGTTAAATGGTTTGATTCTTCAAAAAATCTTATATCAATAAGTTCCTTTGACTTTTCTGATTCTGGAAATTATTTATTTTCTTTCTTAAATGAAAGTGTTTGGCTGAACTACATTGATGATTTTGTAAGAATCATTCTTTTTATTGACAAAATATTAAAAATTTTAATAGGTTTTCTGCGAGTTCAAATTTGAATCATTTCTACACACATTCAGAAGCAATAACTATTTGATTGAATTTAAATGTTTTATTGATGTAGAAAATGATGTAATTTTTTATTTCGTTTATACAAAATCTTACTTGGTTTTTTAAGTTTTCATCTGCTAGAATTTTTCAAGATTCTTATACTCTTATTTTCAATGAAGATCAGACTAAAACTAGTCGTTTATCATGTTTTTCAACAATTCCAATCACATGCAATGATCCTTCTCGGTCTGACTGTTCACTGAAATTTTCTCTCCAATATAAGAATCCATTAGTGAATATTGATCGAGTAATTGTAAAAGAATGTTACAATAATTCCATTGGTGTTGTCACATGTAATCCAGATGATAAGTCATTGAGGCCATCCAAAGATTGGAACCAAAATGGGGAACAAGTTATATGGGATATTGGTGTAAGTCTTGAAGCAAAGAATCGGAATTTTAGAGAGGAAATTTATGAATTGGAAATTGTGACCAACAAGGATTCGTCAGATCTGAGACCATTTTTCCAAAATTTCAAAATCCCTAGTATAAAAGTAACAACTTCTCAAATTTTAGTTCAAAGGAATTTAATTTAAAATTTAAATTTTGAAATATTTAATAGGTAAAATTTATTCCTTCAAGACGCTCTCTTAACAATTATGCCACTTGCTTCAACGATCCACACTGTATGACATTTGATCGAAAGTAACCATCTAAGCAATTAACATATAGTAAATGTTTTGATCATTTTTTTTAAGATGGTTTGAGTTTCATCAACCTGGTGAATATCAAATGTATGAAAATGTTGAAACAGAAACAAGAGTAATCATCCACTTACTTCTCTTTCTCTATTTTGATTTAAAAGTTAAAAAAAATTTTTTAAGATCCATTTGATTAGCATTCGTTGTTTTCTATTTAATTGGAATTTTCCAGGCTGGACACCACCGTATTGCCTAAATAAAATATACCTTCAATATTTTTATGAGATTTTAAAAATCGATGTTTCTACAAACATGATCTTCTATTCAGATTTAAAAAGAAATATTTTAGATGAACCCTTAGTTTTCGATTATAACAATCAAATAATTAATGAACTTGACTCTTTGGTAATTAAGAAATCTGGATACGGCTTGGAGATTACAACTGGATATGGCCTTGTTCTCCGAGTTTACGGATATGTTTGGTTCTACAGATTGTTTATCAATAGATTTGATATAATTCCAGCAAAAGGGGATAGAGGAAATATTGATGGAATATTTTATGACTGGAATGGAAACAGATTAAATGACTTGTCAAAATTAAAATCAGGAGAAGGATCATCGGATATTACTAAAATATTTGATAGCTATCAGTAATTATTTTATCTCAGATTAAAAAAGAAAAAAATAACTAAATCAAAAACTTTTCTCTAAAAGAGTAAATCAAAATGGTATTCCAAGTTTGGCAAATAGCAGCTATTCTTTTAATCAAACAAGAATACAATTATTGCATAGATTTTGTGCATCCTTGCGAATAAATCAGTTAATATCAAATCAAAAAGCAAAATGTTTCAATGGAAGAAACCAGGAATTTTTTGAGCAAAGATCACAACGAATAATCAGGTTTATTTTCATCTAATTAAATTTTATGTGTTTAATTGTACAATTTCTTTTTTTGCTGACTAGCCATAAAACTCTTCCAGTTTTGACCAAAAAATCAATGATTGATTTGATTCCGGAACATTTTAACAGCTATCTTGGACCAAAGATTGTAAATATAAAATTATCAAAATTTTCTTCTTTTCTCCTTTTTAAACATTAACAAAATTAAAACTATAGTTTGGTTTAGAATATAATTTTTTTCAAAATAAGATTTCATTTTTCAAATTTTTAAAAAAACTCCAAGCATATTTAAAATTTATTACTTATTATTTAAGAGTCGAAACACCGATAACATTCAGGCAAAGAATGAATCTTGTAATAAATTAGGAACAAATGTTAACTCAAATCTAACTGATCAAATTGATCTAGAAAAACTAAGAGAAAATTGTCAACTTGATATTTCGCTTGACCCAGTAAGTTCTTCAATAAATTTGTTTTCATAATTTTTAAAAATTAAAAACATGTCAGTTAATAATTACTAAAAAATTTGAAATTTAATTTTTAAAGAAAACTGATTATACAATTGGATATAAAAATGACGTGAACAACATTGTTGTAGAGTTAGCAACAAATGATGCAAGCAATATGGAAGTTTCCGAAGATGGTACATTAGCAGTATCTATTGATTTAAAGCAAATGTGTTCGAATGATTGCAGTGGTCATGGTACATGTTCGAACCTAGGTGTTTGTGAATGCGAAGAAAACTATGTAGGAGCTGATTGCTCTTCTTTTATTTTTGATGTACCTGAATTGATTGATTCCTTTTCAAATTATACTTGGGATCTTTCTCAAAATCCTTTTGAAGATTTAATATTCGGTGCAATTAAATTCATTTTATCAAATACAAATTCAAGCCTTAGATATGCCATATACGTAAATAATTAAAATAATTTTTTTGAATTCTGTCAAGATTATTTAAATTTTAAAACTAGTATCCTGATATAAACAATTTAACTTCAAAAGGATTTATATCTCCACTTCAAATAACACATTCTTCATTTTATGCAAATTTTAGTGCAGTCAGCACTCCAAAAGACTATTTTTTCACCGAAATTCAACTAACAAATGACGGAAATATTTTCAGCAATTCTTCATTTATTACCGCAGCTGACTTACGACAATTTTTTTGTTCTAATTTAAATTGTGTTCCTCTGGTAAACACTTTGCTGCTTTTTTAATATCTAACTTACTCATCTGTCATTTTTCAGAATGCAAATTCTTCAAATTCCACAAATACAGCTTTTGCATCTTCTTCAACTATTTTATCAGAAACAGTAACTAAATTTTAAACTAAATAAGTATCATTAATTTATTTTTTATTAAAGAATCCAAATGAAGAAAATGGCTCAATTGCTTTTAAATCCAACACTATTCTTTTCCTTTTATTTTTATTTTTATTTTTTTAAGTTAATCCTTTAGGAATTCAATAATTTGATTTTTTATTTAGTGTTTTGAATAAATATTGCTTATAAAAATTTTCTAATTTGTCAAAATACTCAATTATTTTTTTTCTAGAAAAAATAAAAGATCAGTTGAATCTTCATTTTTAAAGGACGTTCTAACCAAAAATCTAGTAAAAATATTCAATTATTAAGTAAAAAATTACAGTTTCATAATGCAATAATTAATTTGTTAAAATTATAATTAAAATAGTACTCTATTAACTTTTAAATCACTTTTTCACAATAATTAGCTTAAAATAAAAAAAAACCTCAGCTTAAAATTTAAAAAAAAAATTTGAACACGAAACTGAAATAAATGTGTTTTGAGCTAAAATCAAGAGAGAGTGTTATTATTAGTAAACCTCTCCATTAACTTAAAAAATTATTTTTGAAACAACACGCTTATAGATAAAAATTTATCAATATTTTATTAAAAAGCAAGTTCCTCTAAGTAACAAGTGTAAAAAGGGTAGGTACAACCAAAAAAAATCTCTACTTGAGTTTCAATCATTTGAATTACAGTACATCCAAAAACTAACTTCATTGCTTTCTTTTCCTTTCCTCTTCCTTTCCTCTTCAAATCAGGTTTTACCAACAATGCTTAGCTCGACATTATTTTTTCAAAAATAGAGTATCAAACACTTACAGTTGAAATGAATAATCAATCAACAGTGAATGATTTAAGCAACTTTAACACTATTTTAAAATAATTTCATTATTTAAAGATAAAATCTGCCATAGCTAAGTATGATGGTACTTATTAAACCCGTTGCTGAAGAATTAATAATAATAATAATAATAATTTATTTAAAAAAATATTTTTAAAATTGTTCAATAAAATATTTAGATAATAACTAGTCAATTTTTTTTGAAATGTGGAGAGGTAAATAATCTCTTTTTCTTATTAGATTTAAATGAATTTACTGGGGCCTATCAATTGATCAATTTACTAACTTGGCTTCGTTTTGAAGATAAATTTTATGATAAAAAAAAACTGTCTTAATAATGCGATCTGATATTAATTTTTTTCGATCTTAAAATTTACCTTAAAATTTGTTTAAATTTCAAAGTTTGTTTTAAGTCAAAGTTTTGGCACACACTTCAAGTTTTGGATTTATTAATATGTTCACTATTAAAAAAATTTTTTATTTAAATTCTTAAATTCTGAGTAATGTGATTAAAAACAAAGCAAATGTTTAGAAATGAATGGATCTGAGAGCACTACGATTTTAAACTTAAAGACTTTTGTGTGTGTCGATTATCCTGGTCTGGTTCAAAATGAGTCAATTGCCATTAAATCTCTTGGCGGAATGGAACGCATAGACCAAACTTTTTCTCGTAGAAACTGCAATCTTCTCTTAAACTTTACGCCAGAAAACATTTTCTCCAAATCACTTTGCTCAGATACAATAGACGATCCAAACTCGTTAAGTGAAGCTTCTTTTTTAGAAGCACCAAGTGAACCAGATGAAGCCAAAACAGAATATGTCAAAAATTCCACAATCTCTAGTAGTAAGCAAAATGAGCTCGTTTGCATGCCTTGTCTGGTGCTTTCGTATAAAAAACTCAAAAAGGAGAAAGAGCCCAAAATAGAAATAGTGGGAAAAGTAAGAAGATTTTACACTTTTAACAAAATGGCTGATTTTCAGTACCTGCCAATGAGCTCTACAACTCAACGAACAACTAATGGAGAAAATCAAATTGTAAATAAATTTACTTACAATGCTTTTTATGACACATTTCTGTTCAACAATATTCAAAATTATGACCACGAGCTCAGAAAAAACCAACTAAACCAACTTTTCATATTGCCTCCATTTTTTAGCCGCTTTGATGATCCCATCAACTATTCGTACCGGTCAGAGCCAAACAAAAAACAAATATTGGAACAAGTAAATGAGTCAAACAGAGACCTGATGGGGAGTACCGATTCTGGCCAAAAAGAATCAGTGCCTAAATCCGATAGCTTAAACAGACTTGAAGAAAATAAAGGGGAGTCAAATTTTTTGATCCGCTCGATGCGTCAAGAGCGCAGCAGCCAGGCCTTTTTAGTTCCATTCAACTCACGTGAGGTTCCCGATAAGCCAAGTGAAAAATTGAAACCGGCAAGGACCGAACAAATTAGAGAATGCATCGCCAAATTGACTGAATTGTTCCAACAAAGACCATGTTACTTGAAAAGTGTTCTTTTATGCATTACAAATTTTTCTGCATCGCTGCTGAAAGAAACCTTGCCATACGTAGCTTACTACTTTACCACCGGACCATGGAGAAGTTGTTGGGTTAAGTTTGGATACGATCCGAGAAAACACTCCGAGGCTAAAATTTATCAGATGATTGATTACAGGCTGAGAAATACTGCCGAACCGGAGCATATTGTAAAAACAAAACCAAGATCATCTTATCATAAGCGAAAATTCAGAGGGTTTAGAAGAATATTTTTTTTATATATAATATATTTTTTGTTCAAATTTTAGTGATTTGAACGAGAGCGAACTCGATGAGTATAAAACATTTAAGCCAGAAGAAGAAATGTATAAATTCAAGCCAGACAAGCTGCCAAGTTCGAGGAATGTTTTCTATCAGATTTGTGACATTGAAGATGAAGATGTGCAGAAGTTAATCAATTCGGAAGAAAATCAAAGCTCTCGATGCAACGAAAAAGATGGCTGGTGCATGACGAATATCCAAGATCGGTGTCGTAACATTATGAGCCAAAAACATGAGAAAATAGCTAAAATTTTGTCTCTAGAAAATAAAGAGGGGAAAAAATCCAAAATTTAAAATAATTATTTACTAGTATTTTTTTGTTTAAAATAATCAAAAACAATAAATTGAGTTGATCTTCTTCAATGCAATTAAAATTTAAAAAAACTTAACACTAGAAAGCCCAGTGGGTCAAATTGCCCCGACTCATTAGTTTATTAATGTGATTAAGTTGAAATAAAAAAATTAAAAAATTTCATAGATACTTGTTGATTTTAAATGAAAATTTTTATTCAAACTTAATGCTGTTCTGGTCACATGATTTAAACTTTTTTTTTTATTAACAAATTAATTATTTTATTAATTATTAAATTGTAAAATTGAAATTGAAAAGAACACACCAAAATATAAGCACACGTAAGCCAAAAGTAAGAAAAAAAAGCACAAGTAAGCCAAAATAAAATAAAAAGCACGCAGTTTTTGTCAAATGGACTCAAATTTTTTGCTTGAAACAAACTGGCCAACGTTTGGACAGGGAACCGTATCTGGGCATTCAAAAACTTTGCATGAATGGTGCGGTAATATTTCGAAATTCGTCCTGGAGCTTTCAAATCATGTGAAACATCTAGAGGAAAGAGAAATTGAGAAAGACATTGAAATAAACAAACTGAAATCTGAATTGGCAGCAGCAAATAAAACAGCAAACTCATCCAACATCAGTAGTCAGTGGGTTCAAGTTGTAAAACAAGGGACAAAAAATGCAAAAAACAGCCGACCAGATAGCTGTAGCAAATGCAACCATCAGCGAAATGAATGAAAGAATCAAAAGAAAAAAAAATGTGATCATTTATGGTGTGCCAGAATCAAAGAAAGAGATTCTAACAGACAGGAGGGCAGAAGATGAAGAAAAATCAAACAAATTTTGACCACTATTGGGAAAGGTGATGTCAAGCCAGCGTATTCAAGACGCTTGAGATCGAAAGACCAAAGTAAACCAGGCCCAATTCTAGTAGAACTCAAAGAAGAAGCAAACAGAAATCCACTACTACTAGCAGCCAAAAAGTTGCGAGATTCAAATAATTTCAAATCTATTTATCTTAGTCCAGATTTGACTGAAACCGAAAGAGCTTTAGACTATGAATTGAGGAAACAAAGAAACGAAGCAAATAATGGTCTTTCACAAGACTCGCCCTTTCGATATGGCATCCGTGGAAATCAGATCGTCAAATTCAAGAAGCAATAATCGTTCATCAAAAGCGTCATCACGTGTGGATAATCTCGAATCTTTAAAATGTATGTATTTAAATGCTACTTCCTTGGACAATAAACTTGATGAATTCAGTGTTGTTATTGAAACATATAGCCCACAAATTGTGGCAGTTAGTGAGACTTGGTTTAAGAGCAACTCAAATGCAAACATTAAAGGATACAATTTGTACAGAAAGGACAGAAGTGATGGACGCAGAGGCGGGGGTGTATGTCTCTACATTGATGAAAATATCGATTCATTTGAATTAAATGATGCAGGTTTTAATTTAAGTAAAATAGAACAAATTTGGGTAGTTGTTAACTTTAACTGTGAAAAGTATTTAGTTGGCTGTCTTTACAGGCCAAACGATTTTGTTGATATGAACGATTTTGATTTAGTCTTCAAACAAGCTAAAGACTATGTGGATGAAAGAGGTTTTAAGGATATTCTAATAATGGGTGACTTTAACTTTCCATCAATCATCTGGTCAAATGGCTGTGTTTCAGAAATCTTAAACGAAAATGGCATTGAACATAAATTCAGCGAAACGCTAAGCGACACTTTTATATCAGCATGTAAATATTCCTACATTTCAAATGTCAAACGAAAAAGCTGTCAACACTTTGGATTTGATTTTCACGACTCAGTCTGGCAGTGTGTATGCAATCGATACAAAATTTGTGCTTGGTAACATTAATAAAGGACATCTGGTTATCTTTTTCAATTTTGTACTCAAAAACAAGGTTAGTAAGGAATCATATATTATTGAAAAATTTCTTTATAGTAAAGCTGACTTTGAAAAAATTTCTGATTTTTTATCAAATATTGATTGGGTGCACTTATTTGAGAATTTAAATATTCAGGAAATGTACAATGAGTTTATTTTCTATGTCAGCGAAGCTAGTAATCGATTCATTCCAGTAACGGATGGCTCTAAAAAGAAAAGTATCTCAAAACCTTGGATAAAAGATGATCTCAAGATCTTAATTAGGAATAAGAAAAATCTAAGATACAGGAACTGTTCATGTAACTGGAAGGATATGAATCTTTATAATGATTACAAAAGTATCTGTAAATTAGTTTCTTCGGAAATAAAAAGAGCCAGACTCACTTATGAACAAAATTTAGTAGATAAAGCTAAGAAGAATCCAAAATTATTATACAAATATCTAAATGATCAACAAGTAATCAGAGAATCAATCAAAGCATTAAAGAAGTCAAACAATGAATTAACGCAAGAACCGAAAGAGATATCAAATCTACTAAATAAATGTTTTCAAGATGTTTTTGTTATTGAACAAGATGGGGAGCTTCCACCTTTTGTAGCTGAACTAAATGAAAACTGTTCAGAATATATTGACATTGAACCAAATGATATTAGTTATGAAGTGGTTTATAAAAAATTACAAGACCTTAATCAAAATAAATCATGTGGTGTAGACAAGCTTCATCCGCTATTGCTAAAAAACTGTGCAGAAGCCTTTACTGTTCCTTTAACTTTAATTTTCAGAAAGTCTTTATCTAATAGTCAGCTTCCAATACAATTCAGATCAGCAAATATTACTCCATTGTTTAAAAAAGGTGATAAATCAACGGCCAGCAATTATCGTCCCGTGTCTTTAACTTCAATTCCGTGCAAAATAATGGAAAGCATAATAAGAACCAAAATGGAAGACTATCTTTATAAGAAAAATATTATATCTAAAGAACAGCATGGATTTGTCAGGAAAAAGTCATGTACATCTAATCTTATGGAAACTCTAGATTTCATCTCAATGAGTCTAGACAAAAGTATTCCTGTTGATGTAATTCTGCTAGATTTTGCGAAAGCATTTGATACTGTTCCGCACAGACGACTAATAGCTAAATTGAAAGCGTATGGCTTTGATGGTCTGACACTAAAATGGATTGAAGCTTTCTTGAAAAATAGAAGACAACGAGTTGTTCAAGGTGAAATTTTGTCGGATTGGGTTGAGATTTTTAGCGGTGTACCACAAGGATCAGTGATTGGTCCACTTTTGTTCGTTTTGTATATCAATGATCTACCAAAAGGAATAGAGAATATTGTCAAAATGTATGCAGATGATACAAAAATATTCTCGCAAACGGTATCAGAAATATGCGCAGTGAAAATTCAATCAGATTTAGATTTAATTTTCAAGTGGACTCAAGATTGGCTTCTTCTCTTCAACACATCAAAATGTGTGGTTATGCATTACGGTCATAAAAACAAAGAATTCACTTATTCTATTAATGGTAAACAGTTATCAACGTCTGAAACCGAAAGAGATCTTGGAGTTATCTTCAATACAAATCTCAAATGGAAAAACCAAGTGATAGAGGCTACAAACAAAGCAAATCAAATGTTGGGTCGCATCAGGAAATCATTCGCTCGTTTTGATTGTAAGTTATTTAGATCATTGTATTTAACTTTTGTTCGTCCTCTTTTGGAATTTGCTGTGCCTGTATGGTCTCCATTTCTTAAGTCGGATTGTGAGAATCTTGAGAGGATTCAACGCAGAGCTACGAAATTTGTTTCTTCAATTAGAAACAAACCGTATGAAAGCAGATTGAAGGCTTTAAACATTCCAAATCTGGTGGAAAGAAGAAAAAGAGGTGATCTAATTCAATTATACAAGTTCATGCATGGAATAGAATTGGTTGAAAAAAGCAACAATTTTAATGTCACCAAAATCCAAGGAAGAGGTCACTGCTTCAAATATCACAAAGAAATTTCGAGGCTCCAACATAGAGATAACTCTTTTTTCAACAGAACCGCTAACATATGGAACTCACTGCCAAATCAATTAGTTGAAGCCCCTAATGTTAACAGCTTTAAAGCAGGCATTGATTGTTGGATGAGCAGCAATCAATCACATCAGCTGTCATAGTGTGCCTTATCAGCACACTCGCTGGCTAGCCAGCTACAGTCAAAACTACTACTACTACTACTACTAACAAAAATACATTAGTGATTAGATAATTGTAAATTTTTCATCAAATTAAAAAGAAATCTGGATATTATTTTTTTATTTTTCAAATTTTACCAAACAAACAATAAAATGATTTTCAGGTCATCGGGCTTTCAGGTGCTAAGTGAATATTCCTACAAATTTATTTTCAAATTAGAAATACACAATTTTAATGCATACTCGATCATAAATAATATCTTAAAAATAAATTCTCTTGATTTTTTTATTAAAATCAAAAAGAATTAAATAATTTTTTTTACTATGGAGAAGATTTTTTTAATGCTCTACAGGAAAAAATGTAACACCAGAAAAATATAAATTTAAACTTTTAAAAAATTTGTTAACTATTGGGGTCAAAAATGGATTCTCTGAATAAAAAATTATTTGATATTTATTTATCTTTTAAATAATATTTTTGAAATGAAAGAATCATATGAAAAGAAATATGAATTCTAATTACGGTAATCTACGTAATTTTTTAGTAAAATTTTCTAAAATTGTGATTTTACAGAAATTTACATTAAATAACCGTCTACCATCATGTCAAATCAATGCAATCTAAGTTCATCTTTAAATTTGCATTTTAAATTTTGTAACAAAGACAAAAACAGAAATTTTAAATTGAAATTGGTTAAGGTCTAAAATTCGTTCTGCAAAATATTTCGGCTGTTCCGAACTTTGTATTACCCAAATTAAGTTTCTGCAAAAAGCGAGAATGTCTGAAAAGCACCTTATTTTTCTCTTTTTTTTCAATGTTTTCTATGTTATTTCAACTCATTTAAAATTACCCGCAGGGCTTCAGGTATAAACTTTTTTTTTGGCTATCAGGATAAATTTTAACAATAAATTTAAATAAATTAATTATTTTTGAAAAACGAATTGAAATGAAAAAACAAATTTGATATCTTTTTCAGTTCAATTTCAATTATTTGTTTTAAATAAACAACTAGATTATCAATCAATTCTAAAAAAGCTTGAGTTAAGAATGTTGGAAAAAGAATAATTTGTGGTGATTTAATTCAGCAATACAAGTTTAAAACTGGTGTTGACAATGTTAACTGGTACAAACAGAATTTCACTATACCTTTTAATAAATCCCTATTCAATGACAAAACAACTGGTTAAAAACTATGTCAAAAAAATTGGAACCAACTCAGCCAAAATATTATCGGAGCTCTGACAATCAACCAATTCATGAATTGAATAGAAAAGTGTTTTGAATCAAACGATCTTGGTAACGCCTATTATAATGCAGAAAACTGCGTTCCATCTTTGAGTTAAACCAAAGTTTATAGCCCTAGGCTTTATTGTTATTAAATACTAATTTGATTTTAGTCATGTAGAATTTTATCAATCAATATTAAAATGAAAAACAATTATAAAAAATTAATTTTACTTAAAAAAAAATAAATCCTCTGTCTAAAAATAATTTAGAGTTTAGATTTTAAATTGTCTTTTAGCAGCAATGAATCGATGCCTAAATCAAACGATTTCAAATGGTCACAAATGTAGCTAAAATATTCCTGTGGATGCTTTTGATAGATCAAAACGTGTTCTGAATCTGTGTACAAAACTTCTTTGACATACAGTCCAGGATTTTTTTCTTTTCTCCTCTCAATCAACTCTTTTATACTTTTATCTGATATTAATTTATCAGCTGTCGAGTAAAGATACAAAGACGGAACTTTTCGCGGATCGTTGACTAAAATTTCATACATTTGAATAAAATAATTATTTGGATTGAGATTAATGAAAGCTAGAAGAGACAAAAAAGCCAATGTAAGAGGATAGCTAAAAAGCGAAAGCTTAACTTGTTGCTTAACCAGATCATTTATGCCGAAAAATATGCCTGGAAAAGCTGGCGGAAGACCCGGTGCACTGTCATAAATTACAGCTCTGTGGTTCTGACCAAAAAAATTGTATTCACTATTTGGAATTTGGGAAATTTCGTTTATAACGTGTTGGTAGATTACAAAACACGAAGCATTGCTGAAAAAATGTGTGACTATTGGATTTTCAGTAAGTTTGTAATCGTCTTTCATCAAGTCGAGCATTTCGTAGGCGTATTTGCTATGTGATTTGTAGTTGAAAAAAGTCAGTGAATTAGAAGGAGAAAATCGTAGAGTATGATAGCCTAATTTGGAATAGATGTCAGCGTATTTTCTCAAATGTCTGTCGATAGAACCAGCCCAACCTAGCACAAGAATGACAGGAATTTTCTGGTAAGTGTCCTTGTAGAGACTCGATTGTTTTGACATGCTTTTGGTAATGCTGGATTCGACGAAAAAAAATTTGTTTTGATCCAACTGACCTTGAGACTGATTGCTACTCATCACGGATGAAAGACGAGAAATTTTTAAGTCAATTTTATTGATAATAATCAAATTAAATGGTTTTCTATTAAATATATTTTTCAAAAAAAACATCTTTAAACTTTTTCAATCAAGTTTTTCTATTCTATTAAAAATGACTTTTTGACAAAATTAATTATAGTTTAGATTTTATTTTATCTGAATTGATTATTGATCAGATAAAATATTAAACTTAAAAATTGAATTAATTTTAAGTTTGAGAGTGGCATGAAATAGTCTGAATGATTTCTTTTAAATAAAGTTTCAAATTTAGATATTTTTTGATTTTTATTGTTAAAATTCGTTATATTACTTCTTTTCTCGTAAATTGTAAAAGAATCAAAAAATATTCTCCTTTAAGCACTTTTCTTTTAATTTTTTTAAAGTTTTTTTCTATAATAAAAAGATACGTGAGTTTTCGAAAATTCACTCTTTTTATATAAAAAGATTTAAAAAAAGATAAAAAATTAACAAACAAAAATTGTCAATATTAACCAAGACAATGATTTGAAGCACACATCTGCCATTACCTTAGACAATTAAAAAAATTAAAAAATTAACCTTAAAAAATATTTTTTTTTATCTTTTATTACCATTTTTTACTGTAAATAGAAACAAGCTTAAAAAATTATAAAATAAACAAAATTCAAAGAAAAGCTCTAAAAGAGACTATTTTTAAGATACCCTTTTCAATTTACGAAAAAAAGAAGAAAATTTTTGTATTTTTGCGTAAATTACCCTCAATCATTGTTTCAAATAAATACTGTTTAAAAAAAAAAAATAAAAGATAAATAAAATAACTTTGTTCTTTAGGAGAATAGGTTATTGAATTCACAGCTTAATTTTGATATTTAGAGTTTTCAGCTATAAAAAGGATTATGGATCTTACTTTTATTTTTTTTTCCTTCCTGGAATTGTTGAATATTTAAACATTCAGCACCTTGCTTATCATTTTTAAATTTTTTTACTTTTTATCCTCATTTATTATATTGTTTTTTATATATTTTAATTAATAGAAAGAGAAATTTTTTGAAAATTCACCTTTTTTATTTTTAAAAAAATTAAAATTTTTTTTTAATTTTTTGATTCTCATTTTGCTAACCAAGAATTATTTTAAATGAAAGTTTTTAGATTTTGCTTCGTTAATCAAACTTGGAAAAACTTTTTCAAATGTATTTTAAGACATTTGTGTAAAAATTTAAGCCGAAAATTATAAAAAATCTAATTTATTAATTCATTTAATCAATACACACAATTCATTTTATTTATAAAATTTTTAAATAATTTTCCGATTATATCCAAAGTTCTATCCTGAATGAGATTAACTTGACTAACCGGGCAGTAGTCATCCAGACTCGATCTTGCAATTGTGATTAAACCTGGCCAAGTGCAAGAGTTTTCAAAATAAGTTTTAAAAAAATTATCAAACTTATTTAAGATATCATCTAGTTCACTATTAGAGCTCACGTGATGAGGTAAATCAGCACTATCGATCCCAGTGCCGTACAAATGCAGTATTTCAAAATCGATCTTGTCCCGATTGATTATTTCCTTTAAGTGAACCATATCTTTAGTAGAAATTGTTGACTCATCTAACATAAACTTCTTAATTTTTTCCATTTTTTTTGTTCTATCAAAATTGTATTCATTGAATTTTGAATCAAAATCAGGATCTAATTTGTCCAATTGTTGATTCGAATAAACTTTTTTAAAGACTTTATAGTCTTCAATGTTTGTAAACATTTGCAAAAAAGGGTTCTGTGTTGAAAAAAAATCAAGATCAATATCCAAAATAAGATTTTTTCTGTCGCTTTTAATTATTAAATCCGCTAAAACCTCGTCTTTTGAGTCAAGTATTTGTTCAAACTCACACACATAGAGATTTAGTGTTTTCAAATTAATCAAATCTTGGGAAGGTGAGTACATGTTGCCAGAGGTAAAATATTCCAACCGGGAATCACAACGAATCATGCCACTTTTTGTGTCTTTGCCAATGTTTATTTTGTAAATGCCACATTCGATCTGTTTTGACCAGACGGGTTTGATCCAGACTAAATTAGTTAAATGACCTGCATAGACTGATGGACAAATCCAGTTTTCGATGGATAAATTTTCGAAAAGTTTTTGTTTAAAAAAAATGTGATCGGCATTTATATCTGGCAAACTCAAGTCTGGGTGAGAATCAAAGTGAATCATGGTTAACTCTGAATAGTTGATTCGTTTTGTTCCAATTTCTTTATAGATATACTCAAGTGCATCGTTGTGATCTTCAACTATGTAAATATTAAACTTTTGGGAAACATTGTATTCTAATTTTTTTCCCGACATCAATTTTCATGAAGATTTTTATTTTAAGAGATTTTTAGCATTTTTTTTCATAATGCGAAAAAAAATTTCAAATTAAGACTAAAATTAAATTAAATTTTGCTTATTTTTAGATTTTGCCGGATGGAATTAATTTAGTTTGATTAAAACATTTTTTTGATTTTAATATTTTTTATTTTATTATTTATTTATTTCAATGAACGCTTTAAAGGCGATGTTAATAAAAATTTAGAAAATAAAATGTAATAAATAAGACAAAGTTTTAGTGTTTTCTAAAAAAATATTTAATTTAAATGTTAATATTACACTGGTAAACACTAAAACAAATAAATTTCAGTCGAAAAAGGTTTATTTTGGCCCTTTTAGCTTATTTTATGCACATCAAAGTTAATTATTATTTTGAATGAATAAAAAAAAGTCAATCTTTTATTTGGATTTTTTTTGTGAAATAAACTTTGAAGAATATTACGAAAATTTAGGTAAAATAACATCTTTTAATAGTTAAATTTGGTAAAAATGTAAAAATTCAAAAAACTAATTTTTCATTTAATATTATTTACAGTGAAAAAATTTCTTTATAATTTAAGGGTACTGCTGGCTCATAGTGTAAGGGTAACGCATAACAGGTTTATAAGGCTCTACTAAAAGAAAATCAAAAAATCACATGGACAGAATTTAAACAATAATTTTTGAAAAGGTTTAAAAGCAAAAATATTGATGATATTGTGATCAAAAAGTTAGTTAAAATGAAACAAAATGGTTCAATAGAACATTATATTAACCAGTTTCAATTGAGTCTAGAACAGACTAGTGATATTGATGATAAAATGAAAATAAGGTTGTTTAAGTAAATATTAACCCTGAAATAGAAAGTAATTTTAAAATAAGAGAGCCAGAAACAATTGATGAAGCATTTAGTTGGGCATATGAAAATAATGTTTTAAAGAGAGAAAATAGAGAGGAAAGAAATTATGCATTTGGAAGCAAAAGAAAAAATATTTCAAATTGTTTTTATTGTGGGAGACCTGATCATTTTAAAGCAGAATGTTATGCTAGAAAAAGATCCCAGAATTATTAGATTAGAAATGAAATTTCTAGAAATAATAATGAAAAAAGATATGGTCAAAATAGTCCTAAGGGAACACAAGAGAAGCAAAAAAAATATAAGTATTAATATAATAAGAGTGGACAAGGAAAATACTTTAGAAGTGATAACAGAAAATATAACAACGAAATTAAATGAAACAATTTGCAAAAAAATAAGCGTTAATGATGATGAAATGATTATAAGTGCATTGCGAATTAAATGCCTTTATAATTGTGAGCAACAAAAAAAATTGAAAATTAAGGGAACAATTAATGGAATGGACACTGAATTGATAATTGACACTGATTCTCAAAGATCAGACATTTCGGAAAAGACTTTTAAAATATTAAAACAAAATAAATCATACAATGTTAACATTGTAAAAATAATGGGAAGCAAATCGTATGAATCAAAAAAAAAAATAAGAATTTAAAATTTTGGGAAAATGATAAAATTGAAATTAGAAAATTTAATAAAGGAAATTCAAACTTGGCGTGATGTTCAAAATAAAACCAATATAGATTAGATACAAGTCACAAGGTTACTGCAGATATAAGCCCTGACACACAAAAAATTAAAGCTATTTTGGAGATACTTGCTCCTAAAACAAAGTGCGAGTTAAGAAATTATTTGGGATTATGTGGATATTATATCAAATTGTTGTAAATTTCTCTGCTTTTGCGTCATGCCTATATGAGTCAACCTATAAAAGCATGCAATACGCATGTCGGAGAGGCATCAAGAAAGTTTCGATAAACTAAAAACTTTATTAACTCAACAAACGATTTTAAATAATCCATGAGGTTAAGTGAGTGACTTTGAAATATGACACAAGAAAGATTCAAAGAACTCTAATGCTGACGCTTTAACCAGTTTTGTCGCAATAAGAATCGAGCCTGATGTAAAGGATATCGATCCATACTTGTTAGTAGGGAATATTCAACATGGAATGTGTAAGCGCTTGTTTTAGTTGTAATCGGATCAAACCGAGTCAACCAGTTAAAAATGGACTGTTACAGCCAATTCAGGTTTCAAAACCATTTGAGATTGTGGGTTTGGATATTCTTGGCCCTCTTAAAAGGTGAAAGATGATTATGTATATTTTAGTTTTTGTTGATCTTTTTACAAATAAGGTAGAGTCTTGTCCAATGCGTACTTTAGAGACGGAAAAGGTGGCTGGAAAATTTTACTCCGTTATAATTATGCGACATGGATGTCCATGCAAAATATTTACAGATCAGGGAACTCAATTTACCCCGAATTTGTTTAAAACACTTTGCAAGAAGTCCAGTATTAATAAACTGTAATGCAGTAGCAAACATTCGCAAGCAAACTGAAAACTGAGAGATTTAACAGATTCCTGTCGAATGCACTTGCAATGTTAGTTAAAGAAAGTCAAAAAAATTGGGATTAATAAATCGACGACATTTTACTGGCATACAAAGTTACTATCAACATGAAAATTAAGGAAACACCTTTTTTTTTTTGTTAAATTGGCGAGATGCAGTTTTACCCTTTGATCTTATGTTTGGTACAGAAAGAAATGCTGAGCCTGATGATGCTGAGGAAAAATTTGATTACAAAATAAAGCTGCTTAATCGATTGAGAACGAGCTATGAAAATAAAGAACAACAAAGGGAAAGAAGAATCAACTACTACAAAGAACAATATGATGAAACACACAAACCAGTAAATTTTGAAGTTGACTCAGAAGTCATGGTTTATTGGCCTGTACTTAAGCTAGGGTTCACATAGAAGTTTTGCCGAGTTGGTTTGGTCCTTTTAGAGTAATTGCTAGATTGAGTAATTTAACGTATCGGATCGAAAAGGAAAGCAAAACTTTTATTATCCATGTATTTATTATTTTATTTGTTTGTTTTCTGTCCCGAGCTAGAGCTCCTTCAGAATAAGTTAAAAATTAAAAAAATAAAATAAAAATAAGATAAAAAAAAAAAAAAAAAAAAAAAGAATTAAAAAAAAGTAAATAAGCTAAATAAATGAAAATTAAGAATATATAAAATTCGAAAAGATTGTTACATGTGGCTCATGTTTAAATAGTTCAAGTTTCAGGAAAAAAAGAAGAAATAGTAAGGTAGCAATTACACAATGGAGTTGGGTAGTCAATATATCTTGATTCGGAACCTTCTTTGTATTCCTTCACCAGTCTTACAACCAATGGAATAGAATGACTCAGTCCTGCCCCAACATATCTCTCACTCAATTCAAAAAGCCGATTCGAGACTGTTAGTAATTTTAGTTTATTAAAAGCCTCATGATGTACGATGTTGGAGGGAGTATCATATTTTAACTTAAGAATAGATCTGACTGCTGTATTCTGAATTGCTTGTAGTTTTTTGATATTATTTTCTGAAAATGAATTCAAGCAAGGAAAAGAATAGTCTAAAATTGATCCGACTAAAGATTTATATAGATTTCCTAGTGTGTTCTGATTAAGACCCCATTTTTTGTTTGACAATATCTTAATAATATTTAGCCTTTTATTGCAGCGCTCTTTAATTTCATCTACCAGTATATTAAAGTTTAATTTAGAATCAAATTTAATACCAAGAAACTTGATTTCTTTTTGTCTCTCTATTCTGTTTCCATAAATTTTTAAGTTAAGATTATCACTCTCTTTTTTGTACCTAGAAAAGACTAATGAACACGACTTTTCAACCGATATCTTCATTTTCCACTTAATAAGCCATTGTTCTAATTCGTTGAGGTATTTATTGATCTTATTTTCTAGGTTCCCTTTTTTGTTATAAATGAAGAATGTAACTAGATCATCTGCAAAAAGCAGAGAGTATTCATTATTTGTTTTGTTTCTTTTAGGGATGTCATTAATGTATATACTAAATAAAAGAGGACTAATTACTGAGCCTTGAGGAACACTTGCAGTTATTTGATATTCTTCGCTCAAATGGTCATTCACATTTACCTTAAATGTCCTAGAGTCTAAAAAGGATTTTATCCAGTTAGTCAAGTAATGAGGTGGATTTATTTTAATCAATTTAAAAGTAAACCTTCATGCCAAACCCTATCAAAGGCTTTAGAAATATCAAAAAAAAGGCCGCAAACTCTTTTTTTCTATTAAATGATTCCACAATTTTTTGAATTAAGAAGAAAAGATTATCTGCTGTTCGCCGGTGTTTCCTAAATCCAGATTGCTCCTGGATAAGGAGTGAATTTTGCTCTAAAAAATTGTATAATCTTGAATATACTATGCGTTCCAGTAGCTTTCCTAAACAAGTCGTTATACTAATTGGTCTATAATTTAAAGGATCGTGTAAACTAGAGGCCTTTTTTTGAATCATAGTAATGTAAGATGTTTTCCACGCTTTCGGGACTCTACCTTCTCGAAGAGTTAAATTAAAAAGTTCAATGATTTCTATTAATGAATTTCTAGGTAAGTTTTTTAACATTAAATTATGAATTTGGTCAGGTCCTGATGCCGCTTCATTTTTCAATCTTTTTTGAGCCATAATTAATTCATTTAAGCAAATTGGATCATTAAAATTAGACTGATCATAATTTCTAAAGAATTCAGAGTTAGAATTAAGTATTTCGAAATCTTTATCACGATCTATTAAATCAGAATTAGGACTAAATATTGAAGATAGGAGTTCTCCAAAGCATTTTCCCTTTTCTTCATTAGTTTTGAATTCCTTGTCATTTAAAAACAAATATGGGATTAAATTTGATCCTTTTTTTGATCTAAATTTATTTATTTTTTTCCAGAATGGTCTACTTGTTAATGGGTTTTTTCCCATTTTCCCAATAAAATCAAACCAATTTTGATTCCAGAATTTTTTTAAAGAAGCCTTTAACTCAAATGTAAGTTGATTAAATTTTTTCTTGAGATTTTGACAGCGAGTTTTTTGAAAGTTTCTTCTTACTTTCCTGCGTTCTTTTATCAAATTAACAATGTTTGGCGGAAGACTCGTTTTGTAGATTTTCTGAGAAAGATATGGAATGCTTTTATGTGAAGCAGAAATAATTTTTTCTGTTATTTTATCATTTAGTTGATCTATTGTGAGGGAACTTTCAGTGACATTCACTATTTGAGAATTTAAAATCTCGCTGAATAATTGCCAGTTTGCTTTCTTATAGTTAAGCCTTTTAGCTGCTGATTTATTTTCTAATTGATAGCCCATAGAAATCGATGCTTCGATTGGGAAATGGTCACTAGTCATGTCTTGACTATTTAAGACACTAAAGTCGGTAATTTTGTCAATCAATGAAGATGAAACTAAAAAAAGGTCAAGAATTTCAAAGTAATTCTTATTAAAAATATTGAAAGTAGGATGCTTATCATTGATTACTGAAAAGTCTAGCTCGTTGATTATTCTTTCTAATATTATCCCGTTTTCATTTTCCCCTACGCAGCCTATTTGCTTTGTTCTAGCGTTTAGATCACCACCTAAAATGTAGTTTCTACATTTTTTATTAACAGTTTTAAAAAATTCAAAGTTCAGAAGCATATTGGGTGGATTATAAAGACTGAATATAAACAATTCATTTTTCTTTCCTTAGTTCATTTTTATACAAAGGAGTTCGGAATTGAATTCCTCATAAGAGAAATCTTGTATAAATTCAATTCCTTCTTTAATTAAAATTACTACTCCTCCTCCATACGCAACAAGTATGGAGGACTCTACCTGCTTTAGGGCCTCTACCTTCTCGAAGAGATAAATTAAAAGTTCTATAATTTCTATTAATGAATTTCTAGGTAAGTTTTTTAACATTAGATTATGAATTTGGTCAGGTCCTGATGCCGCTTCATTTTTCAATCTTTTTTGAGCCATAATTAATTCATTTAAGCAAATTGGATCATTAAAATTAGACTGATCATAATTTCTAAAGAATTCAGAGTTAGAATTAAGTATTTCGAAATCTTTATCACGATCTATTAAATCAGAATTAGGACTAAATATTGAAGATAGGAGTTCTCCAAAGCATTTTCCCTTTTCTTCATTAGTTTTGAATTCCTTGTCATTTAAAAACAAATATGGGATTAAATTTGATCCTTTTTTTGATCTAAATTTATTTATTTTTTCCAGAATGGTCTACTTGTTAATGGGTTTTTTCCCATTTTCCCAATAAAATCAAACCAATTTTGATTCCAGAATTTTTTTAAAGAAGCCTTTAACTCAAATGTAAGTTGATTAAATTTTTTCTTGAGATTTTGACAGCGAGTTTTTTGAAAGTTTCTTCTTACTTTCCTGCGTTCTTTTATCAGAATAACAATGTTCGGGGGAAGACTGGTTTAGTAGATTTTCTGAGAATGATAAGGAATGCTTTTATGCTGAGTAGAAATAATTTTTTCTGTAATTTTATCATTTAGTTGATCTATTGTGAGAGAACTTTCAGTGATATTCACTATTTGATAATTTAAAATCTCGCTGAATAATTGCCAGTTTGCTTTCTTATAGTTAAACTTTTTAGCTGCTGATTTATTTTCTAATTGATAGCCAAAGAAATCGATGCTTCGATTGGGAAATGGTCACTAGTCATGTCTTGACTATTTAGGACACAAAAGTCGGTAATTTTGTCAATTAATGAAGATGAAACTAAAAAAAGATCAAGAATTTCAAAGTAATTCCTATTGAAAATATTGAAAGTAGGACGCTTATCATTGATTACTGAAAAGTCTAACTGAATGATTATACTTTCAAACATTTTGCCGTTTCATTTTCCCCTACGCAGCCTATTTGCTTTGTTCTGGCGTTAAGATCACCACCTAAAATGTAGTTTCTACATTTTTTATTAACAGTTTTAAAAAATTCAAAGTTCAGAAGCATATTGGGTGGATTATAAAGACTGAATATAAACAATTCATTTTTCTTTCCTTAGTTCATTTTTATACAAAGGAGTTCGGAATTGAATTCCTCATAAGAGAAATCTTGTATAAATTCAATTCCTTCTTTAATTAAAATTACTACTCCTCCTCCATACGCAACAAGTATGGAGGACTCTACCTGCTTTAGGGCCTCTACCTTCTCGAAGAGATAAATTAAAAAGTTCTATAATTTCTATTAATGAATTTCTAGGTAAGTTTTTTAACATTAGATTATGAATTTGGTCAGGTCCTGATGCCGCTTCATTTTTCAATCTTTTTTGAGCCATAATTAATTCATTTAAGCAAATTGGATCATTAAAATTAGACTGATCATAATTTCTAAAGAATTCAGAGTTAGAATTAAGTATTTCGAAATCTTTATCACGATCTATTAAATCAGAATTAGGACTAAATATTGAAGATAGGAGTTCTCCAAAGCATTTTCCCTTTTCTTCATTAGTTTTGAATTCCTTGTCATTTAAAAACAAATATGGGATTAAATTTGATCCTTTTTTTGATCTAAATTTATTTATTTTTTTCCAGAATGGTCTACTTGTTAATGGGTTTTTTCCCATTTTCCCAATAAAATCAAACCAATTTTGATTCCAGAATTTTTTTAAAGAAGCCTTTAACTCAAATGTAAGTTGATTAAATTTTTTCTTGAGATTTTGACAGCGAGTTTTTTGAAAGTTTCTTCTTACTTTCCTGCGTTCTTTTATCAGAATAACAATGTTCGGGGGAAGACTGGTTTAGTAGATTTTCTGAGAATGATAAGGAATGCTTTTATGCTGAGTAGAAATAATTTTTTCTGTAATTTTATCATTTAGTTGATCTATTGTGAGAGAACTTTCAGTGATATTCACTATTTGATAATTTAAAATCTCGCTGAATAATTGCCAGTTTGCTTTCTTATAGTTAAACTTTTTAGCTGCTGATTTATTTTCTAATTGATAGCCAAAGAAATCGATGCTTCGATTGGGAAATGGTCACTAGTCATGTCTTGACTATTTAGGACACAAAAGTCGGTAATTTTGTCAATTAATGAAGATGAAACTAAAAAAGATCAAGAATTTCAAAGTAATTCCTATTGAAAATATTGAAAGTAGGACGCTTATCATTGATTACTGAAAAGTCTAACTGAATGATTATACTTTCAAACATTTTGCCGTTTAATTTTCCCCTACGCAGCCTATTTGCTTTGTTCTGGCGTTAAGATCACCACCTAAAATGTAGTTTCTACATGTTTTATTTACTGTTTTAAAAAACTCAAAGTTCAGAAGCACATTAGGTGGATTATAAAGACTAAATACAAACAGTTCATTATTCTTTCCTAAGTTCATTTTTATACAAAGGAGTTCGGAATTGAATTCCTCGTAAGAAAAATCTTGTATAAATTCGATTCCTTCTTTAATTAAAATAGCTACTCCTCCTCCGTACTTGTTGCGTGGTTTTGTTAAGAACTGATAATTTTGAAAATCAAGATAAATATTTGCCTCACTCAAATCTATCTTTAATTCATTGAGCAAAACAATGTCGGGACATTTTTGAGCTAAAAAATTGTCTAAGAGATGAACCCTACTAGGTAAATGAAGACAATTCCAGTGTGTAATTACTAACCTTGTTTTATTAAGAGGTTTTGTTCTTAAAGTTGATTTATTTAGCTACTTGTTCATTCTAAATTTTCTTGACTGGCAGTTTGCTGACCAATTTTGTTAGATGATTGATCTACTTGAATTGAACATTCAGTTGTTGAACTGTTTGATTCAGACTCGAAGGTACTGTCGTTTTGATTTTCTAATACAACTAATGGTTTCTTTGATTCATTTTCGGTGAGCTCTTTTTCATTCGGATCAGATTCGGGAAATCTCTTGATTTGATTTTTTGTTTGGAAAAAAGCTTCAGTCTCATTCTGATCATTTGAGAGGACATTGACAGGTCTCTGACTTATTGGTAGAAGATCGTTTAAATGGCTTACCAAACTGTCTTCTAACACTGAAGTTTTGAGGTCTTGAGGACTAATTTCTGACATTACGTCATTGAGATTTGATGGCTGATATCCAGGCGTTTTTGGCATCAGATTTTCATCATTGTCTTTTAGGTCAGCTTCAATTATTGATTGGGTTTCTTCTTGGTCAATGTAGAGATCATTGTAGTCAATCTTTTTCCTCTCAAGCGACTTTAGCTTTTCAGCAATGGAGCATTTTTGTGTTAAGTGTCCTTTCTGATGACACTTTTCGCATAGTTTTTCTTTGACAGGGCATTTCGCTATGTTGTGCCCTTCTTCATCACAAAAATAGCATTTCTGCTTTTGTCCAACAATTGACACAAGACACTTTAAACCATACATTATTGTAGGGCCTGACAAGCTTCCAATAATGTTCTCAACTTCTTTTGGAAATGATATTCTTACTCTTCTGACACCATTTTTCCTCTCGGGTCTATCTTTATATTTTTCTTCGGTAATGTGTTCAATATTGAGTCCATCAATTCGAACAGCATTAAAGAAGGTTTCAAGTCTATGATTCTCGAAGTCAGAGGGCAAGAAGTGAAATCGAAAAGTACAATACCTTCTGAGATCCGGGACTTTATTTGCATCTTCAAGTCTGAAATTGGTTCCATTAATATTGATTTCACGATCGAAGATTTGAGTAACATTAAAAGCAGCATTAAACTCGATTATCCATACTTTGTTTGAAGAAAAATTGTAGACAGATGTGATCGCATCATTTTCCACCTGGTTTAGTACGATATCCAGTGAACCAAATAAGACCTTATGGCTAATCGGTTTGTCTAACCTCTGCAGATTTAGCTTGACCGAATTTTTAAATATCCACCGTCGGTTTTGGTTTGTTTTGTTGAGCGGCATTGCCAACACACAACTTTCAACGGTTTTTTAACACGTGATGACGCTATTAATTAAATTTGATTTTTCAAACTTGCTAAGCCAAACGACAATTTTGAATAAACTCTTCATGTACAACGGTTGCGAGCTTATAAAAGATTTGATAAATTCTCTTTTTCTTTTGTGAATTTTTGAATATTTTAATTGAATCAATCAATAAAAACAATAAATAAATCAATTAATTAAATTGCTAGTCGCTAATTGCTTAATTAAAGCTTGGAGATAAATATGAATGAGTGATTATATTTATAAGACAAAGATTTAAGTTAAATAGCAAAAAAAACAAAAATGGTAGAGGAAGTAATTGAAATAAATTTAGAAGAAAATAAAGAACGTTTTCTTGTAATATAATTTAGCTGTATTAATTACAACTGCGATTTGGACAATCATGGTCATTAATAGCCAGAAAAATAGTCATCAATAAAGAAACTCTAATTATTACATAGTTATTATTTACATTTTATTAATTACTTTAATCGGTGGCTTAGGGATTTAATACTTAAGTATGTGAGTAGAATAAAAATTCCATTTAAGAGTTGCTAACGGTAAGAAAATCGTTTTTTTGGTTTTCGATCTCGGTTTAGGTTAGCAACTGAAACCGTCACCGAAAACCGATTTTTTTTGTCGGTACAATTGTCAACTATTTAATAATAATAAGATTGGTTATTATAATATTAGAACATAAACTAGTTCCTGGATAGATAATTAAAGAATGACCTTATATTATATATATGGTTCAAGGATTCATTTATTTTAATCGGTACCGCTGCTCTCACCAACGGCGGTTAAGTTTGGAGTTGACTGCTACAAAATAAAAATAATTAGTTTGAATGCCAGTTTTATTTAAAATTAGTAACAAATATTTAAGATTTAATAATTAATATTTTTAAACACAATTTGTTGAACGCATGAAAAAATAAATATATCATAGTTAAATTTTTTTTTCTCCAAACTTAATCGCCATCCCTCGTCAAATATCTAAAAAATTTTAGATAAAATTTTTAAGATTTTTTAAATATACTGAATACTGGATATTTTTTCTCTAAAAATTACAATTAACATTTGCTTTGATTCTTGGTACTAAATTTGACAAAACTAAGAAAATCAAGACATTATTTTTTCATTATTTAATTTATTTGAAATTAAAAAAAAATATTGATAAATTCATAAAAATCATTTTACATAAGGAAATTTGAGAAGAATCAAAAGAATTTAAACAATACTATCCAATAATCAAAAAATTGAATTCTGCGAGTGAAAATCAAGAGAAAAAATCATTCTTTCCCTTTCGGTTTTAAATTATTTTTGACTATTCAATCCTTGATTTACTTTGAAAAAGTTATCTTTTTTTAATTAATTTAAGCAACAAAAAAGCCATTGTAAGACAAGTGGCAGTCAAGAATGTATACCGAAATATCATTGAATCTGGGCTGTAAAACGATCCCGGACGTATTTTTTTATTTTGATTTCGCGAAAAAAAAGGTAGCTGACTTAAAATGCTTGTGTTTGAAGAAATGTTGGTTTGCTCAGAGCGCGCTTTTTTTCTGTGCATGGTTGCTGCTTGTGCTGCAGCGCCTATTCTTTGAAAAAAACTCCAAATATGGCTCCTCATCGGATACATTTTTCTTTTAATTAAAAAATGATTAGTTTGTTTTAGATAAAGCTAGAAAATCATTACGGATAAGAGGCTATTGCCACTAATTTAGGAAAGATATCACATGATGGTAGCATATCAGATGAGGCACTAAATAACTGTGGAGGCGGAAGTTTGTAAAGTTCGGCAAATTTTTCCGCACTAATTGGGTACTTTTGTTCTATTTCTGTTTGATCACATTTGGTGCCAACTAAAACACATGGTATTGGACGGTCTTTGTAGACACTTAAAAATATATCTGCTATAAAAGAGAATGAATTTGGATCCGTCAAATCGTAAAGTAAAACAACCACGTCTGGTGGGTAGGCTTCGTGCATTTCAAGATCGGAGGAATTTATTTCTTTAAGCTAATATGTAATAATTTACATTCTAATAATACTGAAATTTAAATTTTACTATCAGATATTTTTCTATATTTTGAAATTGAACTAAATTGCAAGACCATCTTGTTATGTCGTCTGACCGGATCGCTGCTTGTTGAACTAGATCTCTACCTAAAAGACCTTGTAAAAACGCAGTCTAAAAAAATAAAAATTTTCATTTAATTTAAAAATATCTAAACATTGTGTCCTAGTAAGATCCTGAATTATAATTAAAAAATAAATGATTTATTTTTTACTGATAAAAAAATATCTAAAGTAATTTTAGTTATTATCGAATTAAAATGTAAAAAAAATACAGTTTTGTGATCAAGTGATCAGTGTTGAAGCATTCTAAAATTTTAAATTTCAATTTTCAATAATATCAACTTAATTTTTAAACGTTTTAAGGAAAAATTGAAAATTTTAATTTGAACATTACATGGTTGAATTTTTTCAATTGTAATTTTTTTTTTATTAACAATTAAAACTTAATTTTTAAATTTAAATCTCACAATTTTATATTTCATAATCATTTTAAATTTTAGGCTAAAGTAATTTGAGCTTAAACAAAAAATTTAACTCAAAAATTTTTATTAAATACTTAAATTTTATAAAAACTGTTCTTAATAAAAAAGAATTTTAGGAGTTTTATTTACTTTTAGAGTCCAGAAAATTTTATTATGATCACTTTAATTGTTTGTGAGTATGAGTTATATCTACAGGTTCAAATTATTTACAAATCCAATTTTATTCTTTTATTAAGGAAAGTTAATTATTTCTCAGCGAATAATTACAGTTGATACCTTTCTTAATAATAGATATATTAATTCTTGATTTTAGCTTTTTATGATAATTTAAAAAAAGAAACTTACAAATAAAAAAAATTTAAGATTAATTTATAAAAAATATTTAATTAAACGGCTGTAAGTTAACTTAATATTAGCCGAATGAATTAACTTTATTCCAAATAAATCATTTCGCACTAGAATATTAATGGATTTGTTTTATTTCATATAGACAGATTTTAAAAATTACTTTTCCACATTTTTTTCGTCCATAAACATAGCATAGAAAAACATTTCTGAACGTTTGTTTCTTTGAGAAATCGATTTCTTTTGGCCGACTCACTTAAAAAAAAATAAGATTAAATAAAAATTAAAATATCACATTTTAAATTACATAAAGAAACAAGAATGAATCGTTTATTTAAAAAATTTAATTTTCACTAATTAAAATAAAGGTTATCCAAAATTTTCATACCATAAACTTACTTAAAAAGCCTATTCTCTAATTTAAATCATTCATTCTTAAATTTAAATCTTACTTACTAATTTAAATCATTCATTCTTAAATTTAAATCTTACTTACTTAAACTTACTTGAGATAACTTACTTAAAAAGCCTATTCTCTAATTAACCACTGTTTAGCCTAATTTTTTCTACAAGATTTTTAATAGAAAAAAATTAATTTTACAAATTTTTTAAGGAAAAATTAAAAAATGATCAATATTATGGTAAATTACAAATTTTATTTTGATTAATAATATTATCATATTTTTGATTAAATATAAATAAAGGTTTAATTGGGCTAAAATTTTGTTTTATATTCTATAAGAAATTATTAATTTGTTAATTCATTTTTAGTTGTAAATTTAAAAAAAAAATATTTGCTTATCCGAACTGTAGTTATTGGAAGAAACCATTGATCGATTTTAAATTTTTTAAATTTTATTTCAAAATCTTATTGATAAATTTTGTCATTAAATTTTTTTTTCCTCAACATATATGATTGATATTCCAGCAAGAGGCTTTTTTGTAAGGAATTTAAAAGAAAATTTCGGAAAATGAGTTAAACTTTTTATCTTCAAAGTTGATTGTCCGGTTTGTTATTTAATTCAATCGTGTGATTAATATTATTTGATTTATAAAAGATAAAGAAAAATTATTAATCTGATTGACATTTAATAACAAATCCATTTTAGATAATAATTGTGAGATTATTTTTAAGTAGTTTAATAAAGTAAATTGTAAAGATTTTCGATCCGAAAGAACTAAAATATTTGGCCAGAACCTATTATCATTTCGACAAAAGTTTAAACCATAAAGCTTCTTAGATGAATTTATTTAGTTAATTTTGATTTTTTCAATAATTTATTTTCTCGAATAGAACACTGTTTGTAAATATTGATGTTGAGATAAACTTACCAATATAAGCACTATTCAAATTTTCATCATAATAGTTGTTGTATCCGAGATAAGCCAAATTTTCAGTAGATGTCTTTATATCGAAATAAGTGGTCAATCTAAAAAAAATATTCAAATAATTAGCCAAAAAATTTAAAATCAAAGATTATTTCCCTACATCTTTTTTCTCAATAAAAAATTAAATTTTTAATCCATCAAACTGATCTTTATAATTTCAATCTATTTGAAAAATTGTTTTAAAGATAAAGAACTTAAGCATAATGAATTCAGTCTTTTTGTATAAAATCCCAATGCAAAATGTCCTCAATAGCTTTTAGTTTTTTAGTAATTTTAAAAACTTTAATTACATAATTCTTATTAATTTCAAAAAAATTCTAAATTTTTCCTTCTTAATCATTTTAAAATCTTTAAGTAATTAAAAATTACTTACATCCATTGAGATAAATATCCACAGTAAGTAATACGGCCATTAATGTCAGTTTCCACAGTATTGTGAACGTCTTTTCCCCATGGCACTATTGGACAAACACTAAAAAGTTCTACCAATTCTTTTTGACTCAAGCATCCGTCTTTATCTTGATCGTATTTATTGAATAAAAATTGTAAAAATTCAAAACATTTTTGGCTTAATTCAATGCTACATGACTCAGGTATCTTGAAGCTTTAATAAAAAATTTTCATCATTTTTATTGGATTCAATTGACGCCATTTCTGGCGATTTAATAATAAAAAATAATAAGAAGAAAATTCAGTCAATATGGATTTATAAATCATTTTCTAATTGCTGTTTTTGTTAGTTTTAATTTTGTTAATAAAAAATAAATATTGAAAAATTGTACAAAAGAAAATTCAATTTTTGCATTAAATTAAATTTTAAAAATTCATAAATTAATTATTCATTCAAATATAAAACATTTTAAGAAACTTGACGATGTTTTATTTTTAACATGTTTTATTATTCATTTTAATTAATTAAGAAATTTAAGAAAGATAATTAAACTTTTGAAAATTTTGGGCAAAATATCCACTTTTTACTGTTTAAAATCCGACTTATCAAGAAAATATAAATGTTTATTACATTTTATTAAAAAGCAATCAAAAACTATTAAAACGAGCTTCTTAATCGAATAAGTCCTACCTAAAAAATTATTCGAGTTAGTCCAATTTTACTTTTTTTAAACTAAATATCCTAAAAATTCACCAGATCAAGATGCTCTCAATTTTTTATTGCTCTATAATATAATGTATCAACCATTTTTATTTTCTTGGAAAAATTAGAGAACAAGTGTCGTTTACAGTTAAAAGTGTTCTAGGTGGCCTTTTTCTTTTTGTGAACCTTGAGATAACTAGATTTTTTAATTTTCTTAATTGTTAAAGTCTTTCAAATATTTGTAAAAAATTTGGTTAAATACGGTCAATAGGTAGCTTTATATATCAAAATTTTAATCACTCTTTTTTGAGCACCCGTTAGTATCTTAATGACTTTTAAAGACTCTTTAAAAATTTCCTTCTGTTAAAAGCTTGGAAAATATTTAAAATTTCTTGGTCAAATATTCTTGATCATAATAACTTCGACCATTTATCCACAAAAAACTCTGTACCCTTTCAAAAATTTTAGCAACCCCCCTTGTAATTTAAGCTTTTAACAGAAACTAGCTTAGAAATAATTAAATATTATTGCTTGTAAAATATTGTCAAAATCTTTAAATTAACTTGAAATAACTTTTTTAATAACTTAAATAAAAAGTAATTAAAACAAATCATCTTTGTTAATTTTATATTTTTGAACAATTTTTTTTAAAGTATGAATATCAAATTATAATTTAAAACTAAACGGTCATATTGTTTCAAAATCATCGAAAGCGAAAATATTTTTGGGTTAAAATATTTTTTAGTTATATGTGACCGAATGACTAAATTTGGTATTTTTGAGAAATTTTTTATAAATCATATAAATTTTGTAAATACATTGCGCGATAAATTTATTTTACCTAAAAAATAAAATAAACGAAAAATTTTAGTCATTTTTGGCAAAAATATCAGTTTAAATTTCCTGCACCTTCTTTAGATTTCTTTCTGATAATTAGAAAAATTATTCTGTTCTTTTAACTCTTTTAAAATGAAAAGATATTTTTCAAAAATAAAAATTAACCTAAATAGTGATGTTAAATAGTCTCTATTCTCTTTATTAAAAACAAAATGCTATTTTAATTTTTTAAATTTTAGCAACCCTCTTAAATATTTGATTTTCCTTATTCATGGCCACGTTTTGTGTTTCCACAACTTGGGATTTTATTTTAATTTCAAAATAAAAATAAATTCTAAAAAAATCAGACATTCTACTTATTAATAATAACCTTTTTTAAACGTTGATTAATTCTATAAAAAAATTACTTTATGGATGTAAATTCTTGGCTTAAGGAAAGATTTTTGCTGTAACCATATTTTTTGAGAACAGTCCAAGAAGTCTCGTGTCTACCTTTTTTAAAAAACAGCATTTGTAGATGCAAAAAACCCTTTAGAGTTATTTCGTTTTCAACAAGATTCTCGCTATTCAAGGCCAATAGTGACTTGACTTCCTGAAGTGAATTGGAATTTAAACGCACACCGAAACACCTTATCTGAAACTCATTCAATTCGGAATCGTTCAATCGGCCATCGTTGTCCATGTCACACAATTTGAATATTCTGGTAAAACATTTTATACCCAAGGGAGTCAATTGTTTTTTGTCAACATCAAACACAGGCGCAGTAGGATACAAGACTGATTTTTGGGCATAATAAAATACTTCAGGGACATTTTTTAAAGTTTTTGCCGAGCACATAATGCAAGTCTCTATCTGACTATGAGATCGTACCAGTTGGGTTATAACGCTGTCCTGTGTGGGACTATTGCGCTCAATGTTTGTGTCCGTTTTGTTGCCTACTAGAACTATAGGTCGTTTAAATTGGCTATGATCTTGAAAACTGCTGTTGGAGTTGAAGCGTGCATCTTCGATTTCTTCGATTTTCGGCAGCCAAAATGATGACAATTTTTGCTTGGAGTCCTCATTTTCAATTGAATAAACCAAGCATATTACACTTGATTTTTCAATTTCATCTGTTAGATCTTGTTCATTTTGTTCTCGAAACGAAAAATCTATGATAACTCCAGGAATTTTTTCTAATGTTACTTCAGCAGGAATAGTTATAGGCTCCAATTTTGCTGGCAGATCGAAATTTGGATCTTGGGTCTGTAAAAAATAAAATTTGTCATTATTTTAAATTAGATCCTACATCGTCCAGAAATTGTTCACTGACTAAGGATAATATTAGGCTAGTTTTTCCAACTCCGGCTTAAAAAATAGGCATTAAATTTGTCTGAGTGTTTGCTTAAGCGCTTACATTCACCAAGCATAAGGATTCGCACTTCCTTCAGTTCCTTGTTCATTTTTTGAGAAAAAAAATAGCCCTATAATCAATCAATTATTGAGCGTATTGTATCTAAAGAAACAATTTCGTTCCCGGTCTACAAAGATCAATCGAAACTCTTAAATGATTATGTAAGAAAATTTATAAGAGGTTTTTAAAATTTAGCTTTAGATTGTAAATTGAGTCTTATGAATGCAGACAATTGAGTCTTTTTAAATTTTTGAAATGCAAAAAAAGGTTTCAAAAAAGTTTGATGATTATAATGAGACAAATTAAAAGTTGAGAATCAGAACTTTTCAAAATACTCAAAATTTCTAAAATTTGGCCCAAATTTTGTTTATTAAAAATTAAAAAAAAAATAAGTCATTAAAGATATTCTTTTTTTTCTCTTTTTTTTCATATTGACAATAAATATTAAATGGTTTGTTTTTTATTTAATTTAGCTCCAATATTTAATATTTCACTAATTAATTAGTCACATCGGAATTCTACATTACCTGGAGGTTTTCTGCTCTACCATTTTTTTTCAAATAGAGACAATTTAAATGAAAAGTCTTAAAATTTATGATTTATGCATCGTTGTTACTTAATTGATTTTCTTAAATACTTTCGTTATCTTTTTTTGAATTATTGATTCATTTTTGTTTGTTTGAAAAAAATTTCTTATTGAGAAAAAATGTTATTTCTGTAATTAAAAAGGTTTTATATTTTAAAGGCTTTTTTCTAAAGTGAAAAATTTGAAAATTTGGGGCATCTTTTCAAAAGAGTCTATTAAAATTCGGTATTAAATACTCTTTTGAGCGTTTTTCAAATTGGAATTTTATTTAAGATCAATTAGTCAAGATCTTTAGCAAGAGAAGCTTTTGAAAATTAAGAATTTGAATTAAAGATCTAGAAATTTTGATCTTCTGGCATTGTAAATTTAAGCAAAAAACAACACTAAAAAACTTAATTTATTTTTCTTTAAACCGAAAATTAGTTCTATAAATTGTATCAAATAAATACAACTTCTGCAATTTGCAATGAGCATGTATTCTTTGAAATTGTAAATAATAATACTAATACAAGCAAGACATTTTGGTTTCTTTCAGTCATATTTGTGTTTTATTCTTTGATATCAAATACTATCGGCACTAAATTTCTACTTCACCAAATAATTATTAAATACTTCACCAAAATAAATGACCAAAAAAAATTTAATTTTTTCACCAAATTTATTAATTATTTTAAACCAAAAAAATATTTGTTTCAACCAAAATAATAGTTTTTATCACCAATAATAATACAAATCAAGCCAAAAATAATTACTGAACTAACAAGGCTTGTTTTTCCTTTGCAGGTCCTCCAGGTTTTCTTTTTTCGCCGATAGGAATATTTTCACTGATAATGGTATTTCACTTCCAGGAATATTTAGAATTTTGGCTCTATTCAGTTAAGCAGTTTCTAGTCAATATTGAATTGAAAAGAATTTGCTTTAATTGAGATGATTTCAAGTCTGCTAGTAAGTGATCATCTATTAGTTCATTTCATATCGTCGTATTCTATTTTGATTTTAAAGAATTTAATTTTCTGAAAGCTATTATGAATAAGCGTTGAACTTGTTCTTAGAGGCAGTGTTTAAATAATTTTATTTAATGAAATAAATAATTACATTTGAAATAAAACAATCATAACACTATCTGAATGAATACATTTAACTTCAGGTTTTAAACTAAGAAACAACATTAAAGCAAGAAATTTTAGGCAAAAACTAAAAAAAATAATAATTTTTCTAATTTTATTTGTATTCAATTTTTAGTGCTAGATCATATACATAATTTCAAAAAAAAAATTTAATTTTAAAAAAAATCTAAGGCTTTATTGCTGCGTAAGACTTAAAAAAACTTGATTTTAATGTCTATCAAAGGCTAAAAACACATCTCTGGAGCATGCAACTAAATACGGGAATGTCAAGAAGATTAAAAAAATACTTTTTAATCAAAAAATCCTGTTGGAAAGGATTTTATAAAAAGAGCTTCAATTCTTTAATTATAAACTCACTTTTTATTTATTATTTTTTGAATAATAAATTTTTTTGGATATTTGGTAGATATACAGCAAAATTGATAAGTCAAATCTTTTTTAAAGTTTAATTTGTTATTTTACCCTAAAAATTTATATTTTTTTCTAAGAAAAAGCAATTTGATATTGATATAGGCTGCTATTTGGATAATCAATATTTTGTTATTTTTGATCAGTTTTTTATTGAAATGATAAATATAATAATTAAATTTCCAGTATTTTATTTTAATGATAAGTACTTTTATTATAATTAACGATTGTTTAGTTGTAAAAAAATAAAAAAAAATTTGATCAGTTTGGTAACACAGCCTAAATGTATTTAATGTGAATTCGGTCAAGAAATTTGAAAAACCGAAATATATCAGTCGTTTTATTTTATTTTTTTTTAAATCCACATATTCTTGTAGATCTTGAAGAGAGGAATACAAACATATATATGAAATTTTTTTAAAAAATTTTAAACCTTTTTTTTTTTTCTAATTCAAAGTTTATTTTCGGCTAATTCGGTAGAATTTTTCAAATTAGTAACTATGTTTGACAATTTTTGATCGATGACGGAACAAGTTTGAACTTACCTTATTTGCTAATCGTTTTCAGTGGGTCTTAATTAGTAGAAAATAATTTTACTAAAATTAAAAGATAGCCGATGGGTCCATTGTATAATGTTGTTATTTTTTATGGGTTAAGAGGTTAATGAGGTATCACCTCAATACCCAAAATTCCTACCCATTTACCCCTAAAAATAAAATATTTAACAAAATTAGACTGAAAGGACAAAAATGATCACAATGACGTCATTTTTTATGAAAAATTTAAAATTTTGTTTCTCCTTTTTTTACAAAAATAATTTGATTTTATTTGATAAAAATATTCATTCTGTATTATCAAAAATCGTCAATATATTATAAAAATGAATCAGTACAAACAAAAAGAAGTTAAAAAAAAAAGTATTCGATGGAAGATCTTGATAACGCATAAAAAGATGTTTTTGAAAAAAAATTGAACACTACTCAAGCTTCAAATTTATACAACATTCCGAGACAGATCTTTTTAACTAAAAAAAAATCAAACATAAAATATATTGTGAATTCGTTGATGATTCGTTTAAATTTTTTTCTAAATAGTTATGTTGTAGCGTATATTTAAAAGAATAATAATTAAGAATATTTTGAATATTCATATTTTTAAAAATAATATTTAAAATCCTATTTTTATATTTAAAACTCAGTGAGCATTTTTGGAGTTTTTGAATAAAATGAGTGCGAAATATGAAATAAAAAAAAATAGGTCATCCGGTTTGGCTCATTTACCATAAATAATTTTATTTTTATTTCTGGTAATAATTAAACAAATTAAATGTATTTTTCTTTAATGTTGAAGAAAGTCTTTGATTGTGATGACCGAAATAGTAATCGATCAACGAGTCTTTGATTATATGGACAGAATTTTGGCTCCTGGTTTAAATATTTCGAGTTCTCCCAATTGAAAAAATAAGAAAAAAAAATTAATGTTTAACAAATTAATTTGAAATTTTTGTTGATTCAGTTCGACATTATTCATTATTGAGGTCTCGATTTCCTGAGGTCAATAAATCTCGATTTTGATTATCATCAGCAAGCAAAAAATCTCGTTGTTGTTTAATCATATTCAAGAATTCTTGGTGAGAAATGATCTTTTTGTGATCTTCTTCAATTTCAGTCTCTGGCACTTCAACTTCGACCGTTTGGATTTCATTGTTCGACTTTTTTGTAACCAAATCAATTATTTCGTCATCTGTTAGTTGTCCATTTATACAGCTATTTATTTTTATGTTCAATAAATTGACAATCAAAATAGGCAATTTTTTCACACATTCGTTTTAAAGAGTGAAATCATAATTAGGATTATAGTTTAGGTGTAAATTTTTTCTTTGTTATATCGAGGTTTTGTTATAAGAGTTTTGGTTATAAAGAGTACCTAAACCTAATGATGTTTAAACAAGCGACACTTAATGAACAAAGAACTAATGTTGAACCTGTACAGAGTACCGAAACCGGAATGAAATTAACCAAAACCAACAAGATGCAGCAAATTTAAAAACAATAAATAAGAAAAAAGGGAGTCACGTGACAGAAAAGAAAAACCACAAAAAGATGTTCGAATAGGGACAGAAAATACAAAAAATATTCAAATCAGTATTTATAGAAAATAGACTAAGTTTTAGAGAAAATAAAGATTCTTACCTAATAAGTGAAATACATAAATATAAGTCAAATATTTATGTACGAAAAACTACATAAATGAGAATGACTACAAAAAAAGAAGATCATGATGAAAAAGGTGCAAGAAGAAATCTTGATGAGCAAGAAAACTTTAATAAAGTAGGGCAAAAAAATGGCATAACAAAACTCGTGAGAATACATGATAAAAAGAAGAAAAGAACCACACTTGTCAAAGCAACTACGGAAGATTAATAAAGCCACCTATATCTGAAAGAACAAGAAAAAAAATTTGAAAGACCAATGAGAAAGAGAGAAAATAAAGCTGAAATTAAGCCTGAATATGTCGTGACAAATAAAGTGAAGAAATGCTTAAGGGAAATAATAAACCATTTTGGAGAAATAAACGAACGAAGTAAAAGAAATAATTGAAAGAAATATTGGGAAATTTATAACAAATAGCCTAATGGAAAAAAGGGCTTAGAAACAAATAATCAATTGGAACAACAAGAAGTTGAACCAAATACTGCTGAAAACGAAGAATATTTAATCGAATTAGAGGCAGAAAACAACCTAAGACAATGTAATAACCCAAATGTAAACGCTAACATGATTGATCTCATTGATAACGATCCGAGGTTAAGCTCAACGCCATCTAAAATCTAGCAATACCTCAGCCTTTTATCATTTAATTGTAAGAATCTAAAACCAAATTATTTATGTTTTAAAAAAATACTAGAAGAAAATGAAATAATATTTATATGCGAAATATGGCTTAAGCTAAATGAATAAATATAAAAAAACCTTATTTTGTGAAGAAAATACTTTCTTTAAGTCTGGCATGAATAACATACTGAATATGGAAAAACCCCATGGTGGCATTGGTTAGCTCATCAAAAAAACTTTAAAACAAGAGAATAAAATAATTTTTCATAGTGAGAGAATTACGAGTTTAGAGATTGGTTTACTCACCATTATTGGGGTGTTCATGACTGCGAACGGCCAACTCAATTCAAAGATGGAACATAAGTGTGATGTATATGAACTAGCCAATATAATCAACAATCTTGAGAAAAAGAATAAGCGCTACATAGTTGTAGGTGATTTTAATAGCGACCCAAATTGCAATAGACCTTTTGATCAAGAGTTTAAAGCTTTAATTGAAAAGAGGCGCTTATATGTTTTGAAGAAAAGTAGAATAGCTACGCATTTTCATAAATGGAGTTCATTACTCATAGATTGATCACGCAATCTCAAAAAAAGTCGTAGCGATTATTTATTTATTGAATTGAATTAACCTCCTTTAAAGAGAAGTAAAAGAAAATAAAGATAAATAATTTTTTTTTTTTTTTTAATAATTTAAAAAAGGAACATTAGTTCGAAAATAGAAAAAGGCATGAAAGTTAGAAAGCAAGATAATTTGGACCAAAATTCATGAATTTCTTTTATTTTGAATTAGCTCATTTAGGAGAGTTTTGTAATGTTTTAATTTTAAATTGCAAAGACATAACCAAATTGAATCAGATATACCACCATTAGAAATCAGATTAAACTTAAGATTTTCTTTAAGTTGGTTTATATTTACTGAAATTTTTGAGGTTTCAATTTTAAAGTACTTAGAAATAAGTACTAAGTCGGAAGAAAAAGATTTATTAGAGGGGGGGTCACTTAGCATATATTTTAAAAATTGTGATGATAGATAATTATATTTAATTGTATCAATAAAAGTTAGTTTTGAAAATAGATAAAGTTCATCAAAGTTGAATACTTTCAGTACTTTTAAGACTCGTGATATGTGACAATAGGCTTTTAAACCAAACATTTGTCTAATTAAGTTGTTTTGTAATTTATTTATTGAATCCTTTGTGGTCGAATTAAGAGTGAGAGCCTTAAGACCATATGTGAATTTAGATAAGCAATATGTTTTGTATATAAATGATTTGAATTTAGGTGAAGAGGAAGGACTATTTTTAGGCAGAAGATACGAAATTCCAAAAAAGCTGCTCTGAAATTTTTTAAAATTTATAACTGCCTGTGTATTAAGGTTAAGATTAGAATCTATAATGAATCCTAAGTATTTTAACTGATTTGCTTCTTCAAGTTCGGAGCCATTAAGGTGAAATACCGACTTAAATAATTGAGTGCCAAAGTTAACAACTTTTGTTTTATTAGGGTTAAATTTTATTCTCCATTTATTCCCATAAGATCCACAAATATCCAAAAGCATTTGTAGATGGGGGTCAACTGGGCTTATTCAGATTATATCATCTGCGTAGACAATGATAGAAACATTAAGAATTTTATAAAGAGCTCCAAGCTCATTGTTAAGGCATTCTATTATAAGATCATCAATATATATGTTGAAAAGAAAAGAAGATAAAATAGCTCCTTGTTTCAATTTTAAAGGGTTTAGTTGTTAGATTATTTGGAAGAGATAAAACAGCTAGTGCTGAGTTATAATAAATCCTAAGCAATACCCTGAAGGAAGTATGCAGTCTCTTTAATAGTTTATAGAATAAGCCATCACGCCATATTTTGTCAAAGGCCTTTTCTGCATCTTAAGATGCTATCCTACATCCAGAGCCTTTATTGATGTAGTTAAGAGTTGTTTCTTTTAATACAAAAATGGCATGGTAACATGAGGTTTTTTTCAAAACCAAATTGGTTATTACTAACTTTGTAAAGATCAGGGAAGTTAATTAGATTAAGTTTTTCTAGGATTTGAGCAAAGCAGTTTGAAATAGAAATAGCTCTTATATTGTTTAGATCATAGCTGTTTTTTAAATTGTCTTTTAGAATAGGATTAATTTTTGAAGTATTAAGATTTTTTGGGATCTTATTGAATAGTAGAAGTTGGTTGAAGAATTCAAGTAGAATTTCATAAAAGCCAACAAAATTTACATTTTTTAAAAGGTTATAGGAGATTTTGTCAAAACCAGTTACTTTTGAGTAATCAAATTCTGATATTATTTTCTTTAGTTGAGATAGCTCAAAAAAAGGCAGAGTATCAGGACGAGTGTAGTTCACAAATGTTTCATTCACATGTTTTTTAATATTTAGCTGATCACTTGAGAGAGAGGATTCATCCTCTTTGAATAAATTTAAGAAATGAGAAAAGAGTTTATCCGGTGGGAGGGTTATTTCTTTTCTAACATTTCTTTTATTTTTAGACTGTGCAAGTCTTTTCCAAAATCTATTCCTATCTTTTAAAGAGAAAAGACTTTCTATTTTTGCTTGCTCTTTTAATTCATTTAGATAAATTTGTTGTCGTTGAGCTCTTCCAAATTCTTTCTTTAATTGTCTTCTTTTAGGTTCAAAGGAGGGATCCGTTTTTATTTTTTGATTGATGTCAATTAACTTATCTTTTATCAATATTAGTTCCTTATTGAACCAATTGTTTTTCTTTGGCTTCTTAGCTAAATTGGAGGAAAAGTAAATATTTTGATAGTCTAATGCTTCATTTGAGGCTTTAGAGATTGAGTCACATATTGATTTATAAAAGAGATCAACATGCTCTTGTGCATTAAAAATAGGTTTCGTGGGATCAGTGTAATCGAGACAAGAATTAAAAAAATGATAAGATAAATTATTATTATAGAATTCAAATACTTCAGAAATTTCAAGTTTTAGTCTGGGTTGGACTTGAGGCTTAAAATATAGAGATTCAGTCTCACAGTGGAGATTTTCATAAGTAACATCTAATTTAAGGGCGAGGTGATCACTAAGATTTCCCAAGTCACTTAAAATGTTACATTGAATAGATTTTAAGATATTCCCTTGATCTGAGACTAAAATATGGTCAAGGTTAGCATAATATGGGGGGGGGGGGGAATTTTTTTTATACTTTGTATAGGTATACGAAGTAAATTGTGTGTTTAATGAGTCCAGTAGGACCAGGTCATTATCATGTATAAAATTGTGCAGTAGAGAATCTAACTTATTTATATTTGAGGATTTTTGACAAGTGAGCCTGAATGAATCTGCATTGAAGTCACCTATTATGAACATTGGAATATTTTTGTCTTTAAAAATTTCATGTGAGCTATTAAGATTAAGAGAGTAGTCTCATATAAAGCTATCGAATCAACCTTATTCTAATTATTATAAAAGGACATATAAACCCCAAAAATTACAAATTCTTGACCTTTGATTTTCAAATGGACATAGCTCGAGTGTCTATTAAAAAAGTCACTTTCAATCAAATCACAAGAGTTGTCAAGAAACCAACATTGGCCACCATAAGGTCGCCCTGAAGATTTACCTAAATAATCAGGCATATCCGACTGATAGAGTGGAGTATTTTTATGATACCTAGATGAAGCTAAATCCTTTATAATATGAAATTCATTTTTTTTGGTCCATAATTCATTCAAATAGCAAATATTCGAAATATTAACTAAATGATTACAATAAGATAAATTTGATTATAAATTATAACAATTAAGAAAAGAAATAGAAAAAGAATTTAAAGGCATAATAATTACGTAACTATTGATTAGGAGTATTGCTCGTATTTGCTTCAGATGAAGATTGTGTATTTTCATTTGTTCCACTTGAGGAGGGTTGGGCATTTGAGGATGTTGATATCGTGTATCGATGGCGTAATGCAAATGGTTTATGGTATCGATTAATTACAGCACCTCTCGGCCAGTTATTTTTGTCTTTAATTTTTTCAAGATCGAACACACTAATGGAAAATTTAAATGATTTAAATAAACCATGAGTTGTTGTGATTTGTTCAAAATTGGAGTATTGTACAATTGAATGAACTGCTTATTTCACATTTTCTATCGACTCTTCATTAGAGATGCGTCCAAGGTATATTTCTACAGTACGTTCACAAGATTTTAACCCGGTTATATTACCTTGACCAGATGTTTTTAAATATGTTTCAATTGACGATTTTTTTGCCTTTTTTCGTGGGCCAGCTACTTTATATTGGTTTTCTCTACTGTTTTCTATGGGTTTAGAAGAGCTATCAGGTAGCGATGAATCAAAGGATCGAATACTTTTTTGGTTAAATGGCTGAGTATTTGGTCTGATTGGGAAAGCCGAGCTAGAGCTGTTGTTTATAGACAGGGTCGGAGTATGGTGAGTTTTTTGGGTTTTGTTCTCGTTTAGCAGGTTTTCAATTTGAGAAGATTGGATTTTGACCATTTCATTCAACGATTTCATTTGGTTTTTTGTACGTTTAACATCTAAATGAACGTCTTAAATTTCAGTGTATATGTCATTTAGGTCGTCCTCGTCAAGAGGATGAGTGTTTTGAGTTTTTTTGTAGACTACAAGAAAATCAGTTTCAGAAACATTATTGTTGAGAGATAAGTGCGTAATAGCGTAAATGTCCTTCGAGAGCGAATTTAGACTCGAAATCGATCTAAGCATAAAAGAGCCCTGGAGGCTGTGGTGTGCAAGAAGTTGAAACGATAGTTCCTTTCGTAGATGCTTTATCATTTCGATTTGGAGTTGTTTAAAACATTCAGTTAAGTCATTTTGAGGAATTCTTGCAAATTGATCAAGTCTTGAGGCATAAAATGAGGTTAACTCCGATTTACATTGATCATCCAACGACCTTAATGCGATCTGGGATAAATAAAATAGGCATTCAGGTTCAGAGTGGGATGGAACAGATTCATTCACTTGCTGAGATTGTTCCATCGTATCCACACCTTTTTAATTTTGTTAAAATCTTAGTTTGTCACGTGATGACTTTATTTATGAAAAAACAAATCAGAAAATTTCAATTATTATTGAGTCCATTGAAATTTTCAAACCAAATGCTCTAAATATTGGCGACCATTTGCCTATTAAAACAAATATAAAATTGGAAATTGAAAAAGCTGATCAAAGTGATAAAAAGCAAGAAAAAAAAAGAAATTCATCGACAGCAGATTAATTGGAATGATATAGAAGTTCAATTCAGTTATGCGTCATTACTGGAGAATGAAATATTGAGTCAAACGTTGAAAGAAAAATTACAAAATTCTGACCCGATAAACATAAAAAGTGTTCTTGATGAAATAATTAACTCTATTCATAGCTTGATGATTGTTCTTGTTCTAAAAAGGTAAATAATAAGAAAATTATGCGTTAATTAAAGCGCAAATCAAAAGATTGGTAGGATGAAAGACTTAAAAGGAACACACTGAAATGAAGCAACAACTATGAATATATAAACAAAGCTCATACAAAGATTCCCAGTCAAAAATTAAGTATAAAAGTCTAAAGCAAGATTTCTGAATTACCCATAGAAAGAATCTGAATGATGTAAATATAAAGTTCACAAAATTATTGAACAAGTACAAAATATTGAACTTTAAAGCAATTAGCCTTATCAAACGAAAAAGAAGAGTAGCAACCGAGTGTGGACTAAATGTAGAAATTTACTTAAATTTTTTAAAGAAATGTTTAACAAGAAAATATTTGCTAGAAACGAAGAAATTGAAAGACATAATGAAGCTTTGCAAATTGAAAATGATAAATTAAAAAGAGAGGTTATCAATAACAATAATGAAAAAAAATCAATATAGAATTTGTACTTAAAGTAATTAAAAACCTACCAAATGGTAAAGCCATAGGTTTTAATGATGTTTCAAACGAACTGTATAGATATGGTTCATCCCGATCGCTGATGGAATTGATTGCAATCTTAATGGAAAAATAATTAATATGGGACTCATTCAAACTCTCTTTAATCTAGTCAAAATTTTACCGACTATTAAAGAAAGCAAAACGGATGTAAATAACGTTAGACCAATAACTATTCCAGAAAAACTTGTAAACATTTATGAAAAAATTATACTAAATAAAATAGTCAGAACCATTCTTGGACCCCAAATCAATTCGTTTTTAAAAGTAACTCATCATGGAGCCATGCAGTATTTACAATAAAAGAGCTAGCATTTAGGAGCCTAAAAAGGAATAAGCAACTTTACGAGTGTGCGATTGATCCCAATAAAGCATTTGATAAAGTAATTAGGGTGATATTATTTAATTAACTAATTAAAAAGATGAATCCGCTCGTATAGCGAAGTCTAAAAAACAACTACGAAAATACTTACGCGTTCGTCGAAAATCAAGGTAAACCCTCACCAATTTTCAAAACGACAGTTGGTATAAAACAAGAAGGGCCTTTATCGCCGAATTTTTTTTCAATAAACATTGAAGACATTGCTGAAGAAATAAACGAAGCTGATATATGTATTAAAATAGCCGATCTTAATATTGGTATTCTCCTTTAATAATAACAAAACATTAATAAAACATTCTTCCACTTAGTTTTATTTTATTTATTTGTTTTATTTGAATTTAATTAACCTCCATCAGGAGAAAATAAAAAATAAAAATTTGAAGAAAAGAGTTCAAAAAAAAAATCAAATATTTTTATATAAGCATTTATATATATAAAAAATATTTGATAATATTACATTTGTATGAAAAAGAAAAGGAAGATAGTTTCAATTGAACTTTTTGGACCTCAAGTTATGAAATTCATTTAGGCCTTATTAATTCATTTAAAAAAATACGATAATCTTTAAATCTTATGTTTCCTAGACACATATGATAGTATCAGATATGCCGTCACTGATTAAAAAATGCCTTTTTAACTCCTTTTTAAACTTACTTATATTACATAAAAGTGAAGGAAAATCTACATTAAAATGGTTAATCAAAAGTTGAATATCTGTTTCAAAAGAGTTATTTGACTTTGATGGACAGATAGTTACGTTTTGTTCAATGCACTCAAAAATACTAGATGCTAATGAGTTAAATCTTATCTTCGCAATAAATGATAGCTTTGAAAAAAGGTAAAGTTGATCAAATTTTAAAATTTTAAGAACTTTTAAGACCCCCGACAAGGTTGAACATTTGTCTTATAAAATTGTTTTGATTAATATTTTATGTATTAATCGTTGTTTTATTAAGTGTAACTATTCCCAGACCATACGTAAATTGTGATAAACAATAAGTTTTATATAAAGTATAAAACTTATAAGTTTTAATAAGTTTTATATAAAGGCTTTAAGAGATGGAGTCATTATACTAATTTTCACAATTAAGAAGGAGGACGAAAAAAATGATTTTTGAACCTTTTTAAATTTCATTATTGATATTCTTTTGAAGTCAAGATCTGAATTTAAATTAAAACCCAAATATTGGAGTTCCTTAACTTTGTTTAATTTAAGATTATTTAGATAAAAGTCATTTCTAAACAAGAGATGACCAAAATCAATTTTATTCGACTTTTTAGGATTAAATTTTAGTCTCCATTTAGTACCAAAATTCTCAAAAATATCTAATAAAGACTGTAAGTGTGCATCGACTGGGCTGATGAGCATAATATCGTCAGCATATACAATTACTGATACATTTAAGCTGTTAAAAATGGCTTCTAAGTTTTTTACTAACAATTCATCAATCAAGTCATTTATAAAGACGTTGAACAGAAATGTTAAAAGTTTCACACCTTGCTTCACACCTGTTTCAATTGGAAAAAGGTCAGAAATATTTCCATTAGGTAGACAAATTATAGCTGAAGCTGAGTCATAGTATTTTTTAAGAAGTATCCAATAGGACTTGTTTAACCTAGGAATAAGTTTATAAAACATCCCATCCCTCCATAGTTTATCAAATGCTTTTTCAGCATCTAGAGAAGCTATTCTACAACCTGAACCCTGTTACGTAAAAGATATAAATGTTAAACAAATTTTTTGATCTTAAATCTCCGAATAAAGATTAAGTAAAAGTCACATGAAATTTGGGAGAAATTAAATTTTTACTTTTTATAACAAATTTTGATATTCAAAGCTAATTTTATATATTTTTATGATTAAATATTTAGATTTTAGAAAGTTAAAATTATTTGTCATATTTTTATCTTTAATTTGAAATCTTTTCTGTACTTCTATTATTAAAAGGTTAAAGAAAAATATTGATTTTCAGTTTAGAAATTAAATTTTTTTCTTAGAGCCTTAAAAATTCGAATTTTAATTAGCTCAATTAATTACAAAAAAATTTACAGCATTTTAAATTTTAAGTCAAAGCGATGACTTTGAAGATTATTCAAGGCTAGTTAAGTGTTTATTAATAAAAATTGAATAACTAAAAAGCAAAGAATTTAATGAATTTTTGGAAAATAATACAAATTAGCTGAAAAAACGTCATTTGACTTTTAGAACTACTCAATTTAACCCTTCGTTTTTGATAATTTTTTAAACCATTTAGAGTTAAATTTGCGATCACTATTTTTATTTTTTTTCTAAAATATTCATCATTGCAAAATATATCTATTAAGTTCGGGCATGATAATTTTGATAAATAAAAAAACTTAATTATCAAAAATAAAGATAGAAAAAATCCTGATTTTGAATTCAAAATAAATGATAATTAAAACTTCAAGAAAATCTATTATATTATTAATTAGATACTTATCAATGTGATTTATTTAAAAAAAATAAAAAATAATAAAATAAAATATAAAATTATTCAAAAAAATCGTTGAGAACAACCTGAACATCCACCTGATGCGAATCCACCGAATGATTGTCCACCGAATGATTGTCCACCGAATGATTGTCCACCAAATGACTGTCCACCAAAAGAAGCATTTCCAAAGGCTGACTGGCCAGAGAATGATGAGTATGCTTTGGGAAAAAAAAGAATTAAGGTAGAATTCTTAAATTATATAAAATTTAGCTTACAGTTGAACATCTTTGCGTTTTGATATTTAGATTTGTTACTTAAATTAATAAACTATTAGAATAAATAAATTTAAATGCCTCTTTTATATAGCAAAAACTAATGATTAAACTCTATTATTTTGACGAGAATTATTAAAATTATTCATTTTAAGCGTAACCTCTCCTTAAAATTAACTTTAATTTGGCATTGTTTTTTTTTTATATTATGTATTGATTTATTGTTTATTTAAATTCTATTAATATCGATGTATTTAATGAGGCGAAATAGAAAACTCCTACACTCACACAATTAAAATTGATATCAACTTCTATAAAAGCAAAATTTTTCCACAAAAGGTTAAAGAAATTAGATTTAAATATCAAAACGCAAAGATGTTCAACTGTAAGCTAAATTTTATATAATTTAAGAATTCTACCTTAATTCTTTTTTTTCCCAAAGCATACTCATCATTCTCTGGCCAGTCAGCCTTTGGAAATGCTTCTTTTGGTGGACAGTCATTTGGTGGACAATCATTCATTTTTCACGATTTATTACTTTCTTTGATTCTTCAAACATACGAGTTTTTTTAGCTTCAAAATTATATGATTTTGTTCCATTTCTTTTAAAATACTTCTTCGGGTATAGTCGATAGTGTGATAAGATCACCAAAAGTGTGATCAGGGAGATCAAGTCTTAAGTGTGATCAAAAAGATAAATTTTAAATAAAAAGGATCACAAAAATAAAGCAAAGATCACATAAAAATTTAATTTTACAATAGTTAATTAAATACAAAATTTTCAAAATTCTTCATATAATTTGCATAGGTATTGATATCTTTGACAATACAACAAAAACTACCAGTATTCTCATTAACTTTATATTCATAATCCACTCTAATGTATACCAGCAAAACATTTACATTTAGAAACTTATAATTTTTTTATTTTCGACCCAAGTGACTTTAATGATATAATTGAATATAAATTTCAGGTCTTGAAAAAATTTCTCATCAGTTTTCATTTTTTATAAACATGTAAAATTCATAAAAAAAATAAATAAAATTTTTTTTTTTGACTTATGACTAATTAAATAGTCATTTTAAAAAGCTAATGAAAAAAATTGAAAAAAAAATCTATTATTTTCTATAAATAATCTTTTTTAGAACAAAAATCGTCTGATTGAATGAATGAAAGCTTTTTAAATTTTAAGAGAGTAAAATATTTGCTTCATTTATTTCAGACAGTAAAAATGAACACATATCAAGAAGAAGAAAAAATAATTTTAAATTTACAACAAGTTTGCTTAATCCCTCAAAAGAAACAGTGCTCAAAATGTGCTGTAGATATGGCAATAAAAAATCGTTAGCGTCAAGCAAGTTCTAAAAATGTCGTGTTTAATTGGCGTTGTCCTAAATGTTTGTCATATTTTTCGGTTTTTGCCAAAAACCCAATCGGATTGGGACATTTTTTGGTTTATTCATTATTATTAATTTTTCAAATATTAAAATGTTGGGCTTTAGAAATGACCATCGTTTGACAATTGATAAAAATAAATGTCAAAAAAGTTAGTAGAGACACAGTAATGAGAGTTTTTAGTCAACTACGTTACATTTGTAGTCTAAAAGTGAGAAAAGAGGCAATCAAGCTGGGTGGTGGGGTTGTGAAGTTCATTTCAATTCGATCGTTTCAATTCAGAAAAACTTGAATAACTTTTTGACTAAAAGAGATAATTAAGTTCTGTAAAATGCTCAATGGTTAAGCAACTTTGCTAAATCCAAAAATATATGTCTGCAAAAACCTTGCAATGTAATTGCACACTTGATTGTAATACTTTTTAATGGGGTGCAAAATGCAGAAAATTGCAGATTATTTTGCAGACTTATTTTACTGCATTAAGCAAATTTGCTTATAATTAAGCATTTTACAGAACTGAATTATCTCTTTTAGTAAAAAAGTTATTCAAGTTTTTCTGAATTGAAATGATCGAATTGAAACGAACTTCACAACCCCCTGGGTGGTAAAAACCAAATAATCGAGATCGACGAGTCTTTATTCGGAAAAGAGAAATATAATAAAGGAAAAGACTTAAAAAAGAAAAAAATCTGGGTTTCTGGTCTCATTGAGAGAAAAAGTAGTCGATGTTACTTAGAAGTTGTAGCTGATCGTACAGCCGATACACTTTTGAGTTTTATTTATGAACACGTTGTCCATGGTTCGCTAATTTACTCTGACTCATGGTCTTCATACTCCAAAATATCAGAATTGTATGAATCAAAAATAATACATCAAATGGTTAATCATTCGTACAACTTCGTGGATACTCAGACGCTTGCATGTACTAACCAAATCGAATCCCTTTGAAACAGAATGAAAATTAAATTTAAAGAAATGCGAGGTTGCCAAAAGGTATTTAATCAAATTTACTTAGACGAATTTATGTGGCGCAACAATTTTGAAATTGAAAGACAAAAAAGCCATCAAGATTTGGCATTCTATTATATGTATATAATCAATCAAGCTTTTTACTTTTATTACTTATCAAGAATTATCCTTAAAAAGTTTTTTTAATTTGCTGTATAAACATGTTCAATAAAAACTTAAATCCAATTATTTTTATACTAATGAAAAACTCTAAACATTCTGCATACAATTAAGATAGGGAAAAACGGCTTTATAATTGCGAGTAACGAGGCGTTAACTTGCAACTTTAATGTTACGTTTTATTTGCATGTTAATTATAATTTATTAGTTTCGAAAAAGTAAAAAATAAGATGTAATTTATCAATTAATGTGTATACTCTATTGACGATTAGCGTCAAGAATTTTTTTAAAACTGTTCCACATACGCTTTTTCTAAGTGTCCGTGTCTGCTTAATCAGCTCGTCACGCGAACGCTCGTTCCTCGCAAATAATAAATTAAAAAATTTCTATGTCCAAATTACATGTTAAAATCTTCGTATGATAACAATTTTGAACTCGTGAAATACTTCAAAAAGTTAATAAGTGAACTTGGATCAGATTCACAGTTAATTTTGAGAGATTTAAATTCTTATCAACGTATTTAGTATTTATACCCACTTCATTGTAATAATAATCGAATATTATTAATTCTTTTAAAAATAAAAATGAAGATTAAAATCGAAAATTATTTGATGATTATTATTAATCTAAAGCCGAGAGGAAAAATGGTGTCAGAAGGGTGAGAATATCATTTCCAAAAGAAGTTGAGAATATTATTGGAAGCTTGTCAGGCCCCACAATAATGTATGGTTTAAAGTGTCTTTTGTCAATTGTTGGACAAAAGCAGAAATGCTGTTTTTGTGATGATGAAGGACACAACATTGCTAAATGCCCTGTCAAAGAAACACTATGCGAAAATTGTCATCAGAAAGGACATTTGACAAAAAAATGCTCCATTGCCGAAAAGCTTAAGTCGCTTGAAAGGAAAAAGATTGACTATAATGATCTTTTCATTGACCAAGAAGAAACGCAATCATTATTTGAAGCTGACCAAAAAGATAATGATGAAAATGTGATGCCAAAAACACCTGGATACCAGCCAACAAATTTAAATGACGTAATATCCCAAATTAGCCCAAAAGACCTTAAAACTCCAGTTATAGAAGAAGCTTTGGTAAGTCGTTTAAACGATTTTCTACCACTATGCCAGTCACCTGTCAATGTACGCTCAAATGATCAGAATGAGAATGAGAATTTTTTCCAAACCAAAAATCAAACCAAGAGATTTCCCGAATCTGATCCAAATGAAAAAGAGCTTACCGAAAATGAATCAAAGAAACCATTAGTTGTCTTAGAAAATCAAAACGACAGTACCTTCGAGTCTGAATCAAACAGTTCAACAACTGAATGTTCAAATCAAGTAGATCAATCATCTAACGAAATTGGTCAGCAAACTGCCGGTCAAAACAGCATTGAAGAAAATTTAGAATGAACAAGAAGATAAATAAATCAACTTTAAGAACAAAACCTCTGAATAAAACAAGGTAAGTAATTACACACTGGAATTGTCTTCATTTACCTAGTAGGGTTCATCTCTTAGCCAATTTTTTAGCTCAAAAATGTCCAGACATTGTTTTGCTCAATGAACTAAAGATAGATTTAAGTGAGGCAAATATTTATCTTGATTTTCACAATTATCAATTCATAACAAAACCACGCAACAAGTATGGAGGAGGAGTAGCAATTTTAATTAAAGAAGGAATTGAATTTATACAAGATTTCTCTTATGAGGAATTCAATTCCGAACTCCTTTGTATAAAAATGAACTAAGGAAAGAATAATGAATTGTTTATATTCAGTCTTTATAATCCACCCAATATGCTTCTGAACTTTGAGTTTTTTAAAACTGTTAATAAAAAATGTAGAAACTACATTTTAGGTGGTGATCTTAACGCCAGAACAAAGCAAATAGGCTGCGTAGGGGAAAATGAAACGGCAAAATGTTGGAAAGTATAATCATTCAGTTAGACTTTTCAGTAATCAATGATAAGCGTCCTACTTTCAATATTTTCAATAGGAATTACTTTGAAATTCTTGATCTTTTTTTAGTTTCATCTTCATTAATTGACAAAATTTCCGACTTTTGTTTCCTAAATAGTCAAGACATGATTAGTGACCATTTCCCAATCGTAGCATCGATTTCTATGGGCTATCAATAAGAAAATAAATCAGCAGCTAAAAAGTTTAATTATAAGAAAGCAAACTGCCAATTATTTAGCGAGATTTTAAATTCTCAAATAGTGAATATCACTGAAAGTTCCCTCACAATAGATCAACTAAATGATAAAATTACAGAAAAAATTATTTCTACTTCACTTAAAAGCATTCCTTATCATTCGCAGAAAATCTACAAAACCAGTCTTCCTCCGAACATTGTTATTCTGATAAAAGAACGTAGGAGAGTAAGAAGAAACTTTCAAAAAACTCGCTGTCAAAATCTCAAGAAAAAATTTAATCAACTTACATTCGAGTTAAAGGCCTCTTTAAAAAAATTCTGGAATCAAAATTGGTTTGATTTTATTGAGAAAATGGGAAAAAACCCATTAACAAGTAGACCATTCTGGAAAAAAATAAATAAATTTAGATCAAAAAAAGGATCAAATTTAATCCCATATTTGTTTTTAAATGACAAGGAATTCAAAACTAATGAAGAAAAGGGAAAATGCTTTGGAGAACTCCTATCTTCAATATTTAGTCCTAATTCTGATTTAATAGATCGTGATAAAGATTTCGAAATACTTAATTCTAACTCTGAATTCTTTAGAAATTATGATCAGTCTAATTTTAATGATTCAATTTGCTTAAATGAATTAATTATGGCTCTAAAAAGATTGAAAAATGAAGCGGCATCAGGACCTGACCAAATTCATAATCTAATGTTAAAAAACTTACCTAGAAATTCATTAATAGAAATTATAGAACTTTTTAATTTATCTCTTCGAGAAGGTAGAGTCCCTAAAGCATGGAAAACATCGAACATTACTATGATTCAAAAAAAAGCCTCTTCTTTACAAGATCCTTTAAATTATAGACCAATTTGTATAACGAGTTGTTTAGGAAAGCTCCTGGAACGCATAGTATTTTCAAGATTATACAATTATTTGGAACAAAATTAACTCCTTATCCAGGAGCAATCTGGATTTAGGAAACACCGGCGAACATCAGATAATCTTTTCTTTTTAATTCAAAAAATTGTGAAATCATTTAATAGAAAAAAAAGAGTTTGTGGCCTTTTTTTTGATATTTCTAAAGCCTTTGATAGGGTTTGGCATGATGGTCTACTTTTTAAATTGATTAAAATGAATCCACCTCATTACTTGACTAACTGGATTAGATCCTTTTTAGATAGTAGGACATTTAAGGTAAATGTGAATGACCAATTGAGCGACGAATATCAAATAACTGCAGGTGTTCCTCAAGGCTCAGTAATAAGTCCTCTTTTATTTAGTATTTATATTAATGACATCCCAAAAAGAAACAAATCAAATAATGAATACTCTCTGCTTTTCGCAGATGATCTAGTTACATTCTTCATTTCTTCATTCTTCATTCATCCCTTTCTTTCTTTATAACAAGAAAGGGAACCTAGAAAATAAGATTAATAAATACAACAACGAACTAGAACAATGGCTTATTAAATGGAAAATGAAGATATCAGTTGAAAAGTCATGTTCAGTAGTCTTTTCTAGGTACAAAAAAGAGGGTGATAATCTAAACTTAAAAATCGATGGAAACAGAATAGTGAGCCAAAAAGAAATCAAGTTTCTTGATATTAAATTTGATTCTAAGTTAAACTTTAATACACTAGTAGACGAAATTAAAGAACGCTGCAACAAAAGGCTAAATATTATTAAGATATTGTCAAACAAAAAATGGGGTCTCAATCAAAACACACTTTAATAAATTTTTATAAATCTTTAGTCGGATCGATTTTAGACTATTCTTTTCCTTGCTTAAATTCATTTTCAGAAAAAAATATCAAAAAACTACAAGCAATTCAGAATACAGCAGTAAGATCTATCCTTAAGTTAAAATATGATACTCCCTCCAACATCGTGCAACATGAAGCTTTTAATAAACTAAAATTACTAACAGTCTCGAATCGTCTTTTTGAGTTGAGGGAGAAATATGTTGGGACAGGACTGAGTCATTCTATTCCATTGGTTGAAAGACTGGTGAAAGAATACAAAGAAGGTTTCGAATCAAGATATATTGAATACCCAACTCCATTGTGTAATTGCTACATTACTATTTCTTCTTTTTTTCCTGAAACTTGAACTATTTAAACATGTGCCACATGAAACAATCTTTTCCAATTTATGTCTTTTCAACTTTAATTTTTTTTAGCTTATTTACTCTATTTTGATTCTTTTTTTTTTTTTTTTTTATCTAATTTTATTAACTTTAATTTTATTTTTATTTTATTTTTATTTTATTTTTAAATTATTCTGAAGAAGCTTTAGCTCGGTACAGAAAACAAATAAATAAATAAATAAGTCAATCTGTTATTCGCATTAAAAATGACAAGACCTATGTATCAAGTCCCTAAGCCTCGCAAGAACGCTAATTAAAACGTTAGGGTCTATCTTGTTTTGTGATCAAAAGATCACCTATTTGGTGGTCTGGTCCTGGTTACAGGGTTGGTGAACATTAAAGATCACTGATCACATTCTTGACGTTTTTATGACCTTAAATATACAAATTAATGATCACCAAAAATTTTACATGATCACCAAAATAATTTTTAATAAAAATCTCTAAAATTTGAAATTTTTTTTTAAAGCATGCATACACATCAAACTTTTTTAAACTCTGTGCTTATTGCTTACGTTTTTTTAAAAATACTATGTGCTATTCAAAATTTTTATATAAATTTGAATTGTATTTTACACTTTTGATCAAAAATGATTTTAGAACAAACTGATGAATTTAAACTTTTTGATAAGCTAAGAATCTTGGCTTAATATTTTCTAGTCGTTGTTGTGATAAAACCAATTGTATAAAGAAAGGGTCTGAGCTAAATCTTAAGTTTCGAAAAAGAACAGCTGACAGCAAAAACCACTAAGAACAAAATGGGTACTGCCCAAAAAAACATGCGCTAGAATATTTGGTTGGCTTGACTACGATTTACGACATTATCGCCAAAGGTTCAGCAGAACTTAGCAAATTCAGAAACGATAATCAAGACAGTGCGATTAGATGCACATTTAAGACTTCAAGCTATCCGCTATTAGACGAAGCACTCAAGTTATGGTTTTACCAAGTTCGCAGCAGCAATGTGCCAATCAACTTCGAAACAGTTGCCTTTCAAGCAAAGATATTTCAAAGAGAGTTCTATCCAGTCGCCGAAAACTTCAGTGCATCTTCGGGCTACATCCAGAGATTCTGCAAACGACACAACATCGAAACCATCAAGCTTCATGGGGAAAAGCAATCAGCAGACTTTGATGCCGTTGAACCATTCCTCATCAAGATGGCAGAGATTCAAAAAGAATACTCTCTCTAAAACAGACAGTTTGAAGCCAGGACCTTCCAATCAACAATCAGCTTTTAATATTTATAGGTTAATTTTATTCGTTCCTTACTTTTTTCTTCCGTTAATTTGTTGTTTTTATTCGTTAATTGTTTCTGTGTTCTAAACAAACACTCTAAATCAATTAACACTGTATTTACCCCTCTTTTCGTTATCAAATCGTGTTATCCGGAAGACTTTGAAAAAAAAAAATCGAATCTCATACCGGATGACCGGTTATTGACTGTAACAACAAAATTCATAAAATCAAAATCTCCATAGATAAATTATGATTTGCTTAAGCAAATGAGAACCGAAAAAAGATTACGGTATAAACTAAGAGCATCTTGGTAAACCTTGAGATTATCTATTATCTTTATACTATAATTATACTAAAAACCGAAATAAAAATATTTTTTTAGCTATTAAGAAATTTGAATAAAAAGTTGCCTTTGATAAAAAAAACCCTAAAAGATTATTTTCATACATAAACCAGAAAAAAAAAATATAAGACCGTATAAATTGCTTAAAAATAGACTAATGGTGATGCTATGGTAAATATACTTAATATTCAAATCAAGCCGGTTTTTGTAAATGAAAAAGACTTAGTTAATGATATGGAATTAAAAAACCTCAATTTCAGACTATTTCAGATGCAGTATTTATAAAAGACTAAATTTTATTTATTTATTGAATTGAATTAACCTCCTTTAAGGAGAAGTAAAAGAAAATAAAGATAAATAATTTTTTTTTTTTTTTTTTTTTTTTTTTAAATGAAAAATTATTACCTAAAAATAAAATTCCAAAAATAAAAAAGGAACATTAGTTCGAAAATAGAAAAAGGCATGAAAGTTAGAAAGCAAGATAATTTGGACCAAAATTCATGAATTTTGGTCCAAATTCACTAAATAAAAAAATCGCTAGAAGATATCAAAATTGTCCCAATAAAAATTAAAGGCCTCTTCGCACAGTTAGTTTAAGATCGGCTCAACATCCAAAATTAACAATTAATCTAAACAGATTGCTAAGAAGGTTTTTAATTTTTACTTATCTTGCCTTTAGAATTCAACTTCTGCTTATATTGATAGATTTGACGTAAATTAAGTTTCTTTTTCATATTTTATTAAACTCGTTCAGCTCTTAATTTGAAAACTCTTTCTCGCCATTGTTTAGTCTGGAAAGACATAAATTTTATTATTATTATTAATTCTAAGCTAAGGCCGATCGCCGATAAATTTTATTATAGGCCTATTTATTATTTGCATTCTCACAATATTCGACTGAATCCATTTAAACGAAAGCTGCAGAAATTTTAGAATAATCATTTATTCATGAATTTGAGTTAATTTTTAATTTAATTCATTTCAACTTGAATTGATAATATTTCAAAATATTTTGGTCATCTTTATTAAATTGATTTTCATTGTCTAAATATTCTGAATGGCTTTTATGTGTAAATGAAATTTATAATAGCAAAATAGTTGGCCTAAAAACTGGGCAGACCAAATGAATGGAATAATTTTTACTTTTTGAAGTAGATTGAAAAAATTCTTTTCCCTAATTTTAGCAAAATATAAAAAGTTTTTTATAGATTAATTCAGAAATCAAACTTTAAAGTCAGAATGTTTAAGTTAGACTGCGTCCACTCAAGTCAACTTAATTGTTTTCAGCCTATAACATTAGACCTCATCGTTCTATATTAACACCAAATAACTTAAAAAAATTAACAATGATAAAAAGGAATTTAAAAACATTAAAATTCGAGAACTAAATTTTATTTAAAATAAAAATTTTTAAAAAAGTATTTTACCCGAAGAAGTATTTTAAAAGAAATGGAACAAAATCATATAATTTTAAAGCTAAAAAAACTCGTATGTTTGAAGAATCAAAGAAAGTAATAAATCGTGAAAAATCGTGATTAAAATTTCAAAAAAAACATATTCCACTAGATACATATCAATATGATTTATTTTTATAAAATAAAAAAATATAAAATAAAATTAATTAAATAAAATGAAAAAGTAATTCAAAAAAATCGTTGAGAGCAACTTGAACATCCACCTGATGAGAATCCACCGAATGATTGTCCACCGAATGATTGTCCACCAAATGACTGTCCACCAAAAGAAGCATTTCCAAAGGCTGACTGGCCAGAGAATGATGAGTATGCTTTGGGAAAAAAAAGAATTAAGGTAGAATTCTTAAATTATATAAAATTTAGCTTACAGTTGAACATCTTTGCGTTTTGATATTTAAATTTAATTTCTTTAACCTTTTGTGGAAAAATTTTGCTTTTATAGAAGTTGATATCAATTTTAATTGTGTGAGTGTAGGAGTTTTCTATTTCGCCTCATTAAATACATCGATATTAATAGAATTTAAATAAACAATAAATCAATACATAATATAAAAAAAAACAATGCCAAATTAAAGTTAATTTTAAGGAGAGGTTACGCTTAAAATGAATAATTTTAATAATTCTCGTCAAAATAATAGAGTTTAATCATTAGTTTTTGCTATATAAAAGAGGCATTTAAATTTATTTATTCTAATAGTTTATTAATTTAAGTAACAAATCTAAATATCAAAACGCAAAGATGTTCAACTGTAAGCTAAATTTTATATAATTTAAGAATTCTACCTTAATTCTTTTTTTTCCCAAAGCATACTCATCATTCTCTGGCCAGTCAGCCTTTGGAAATGCTTCTTTTGGTGGACAGTCATTTGGTGGACAATCATTCGGTGGACAATCATTCGGTGGACAATCATTCGGTGGATTCGCATCAGGTGGATGTTCAGGTTGTTCTCAACGATTTTTTTGAATAATTTTATATTTTATTTTATTATTTTTTATTTTTTTTAAATAAATCACATTGATAAGTATCTAATTAATAATATAATAGATTTTCTTGAAGTTTTAATTATCATTTATTTTGAATTCAAAATCAGGATTTTTTCTATCTTTATTTTTGATAATTATTTTTTTTTTGATCAAAATTATCATGCCCGAACTTAATAGATATATTTTGCAATGATGAATATTTTAGAAAAAAAATAAAAAATAGTGATCGCAAATTTAACTCTTTTTTTTAAAAATAAATAAATGTCATTAAATGGTTTAAAAAATTATCAAATACGAAGGGTTAAATTGAGTAGTTCTAAAAGTCAAATGACATTTTTTCAGCTTTAATTTGTATTATTGTCCAAAAATTCATTTAATTCTTTGCTTTTTAGTTATTCAATTTTTATTAATAAACACTTAACTAGCCTTGAATAATCTTCAAAGTCATCGCTTTGACTTAAAATTTAAAATGCTGTAAATTTTTTTGTAATTAATTGAGCTAATTAAAATTCGAATTTTTAAGGCTCTTAGAAAAAAATTTAATTTCTAAACTGAAAATCAATATTTTTCTTTAACCTTTTAATAATAGAAGTTCAGAAAAGATTTCAAATTAAAGATAAAAATATGACAAATAATTTTAACTTTCTAAAATCTAAATATTTAATCATAAATATATAAAATTAGCTTTGAATATCAAAATTTGTTATAAAAAGTAAAAATTTAATTTCTCCCAAATTTCATGTGACTTTTACTTAATCTTTATTCGGAGATTTAAGATCAAAAAATTTGTTTAACATTTATATCTTTTACGTAACAGTATTTGAGAAAAAATATAAGATAAGATAATATTTTATGAATATTTTTAAAATTATTTAAAATACAAGAATGTAAATAGTAAATTTGAAACCTGTCTCATTTTTTTAACTCGTGTTCCTTACTTTTTGTAAAATAATGACGTCGCTGCAAGATCTAAACTCGACAATTTCATCTACAAGGACTTCAGCCTCAGACAAAATTCCTACGCCAAGTCCATTTTTTAATGTTTATTCGACTATAACTTTCTCAATAATTGGAATCGTTCTGATAGCTGCAATGATCACCATAGTGCTATTGTACAGGATTAGACTTAACTATTTAATAAAAAGACAAATAAACCAGCTTAAAAGAGTCGATCAACAATTGGGAATAGACCGACATTATTCTTACTAAAAACTTTTCGTCTAGTCACTTTTTATCTGATGGTATTTCTGTTTTTAAAAAATAAATAAAAGAAAAAAATAATAAAAAATCTATGTTTTTTTAAATTAAAGGCCAATCTAAGAGCAAAGTAAAATTTATGATCTAATTTAAAAATTTCAAACATGCTCAAAATTTTTTAAACGCCTAATTGATTGCACCGCAGATTTTTAAATTTTAAAAAAGAGGATAGAAAAGTGTAATCTTGCAAATAATGAAATTACGCTTTTAGAATATTTTGAAATTTTGAAATATGATCTTAAATGTTTTTTGCTAATTTAAGTTAGTTTGTCTAGGCTTAAATAATATTTAAAAAATTTAATAATAGGAGCAATATTGGCTTCAGTCCACTTGCATGGAACTAAACCAGATAAGAAAGATCTAATAAAAATTAATGAGAGGGGTTTGACATTGCGTCAAACGAATTTTTTAGAGATATTGGATTAATCAAGTCGTAACCCATACTTTTATAACAATCTAATGCCTTGAGCTCATTACAAACGTTGCTAACTGAAAAGCAAATATGTGGGTCTAAAGTAAGGCACTTCTTTTGTTCAAGATTGCATGTATGGTATATTTATGTCTTCATTTTTGATAAAAAAAACTAGATTTTATTTATGATTATATAAAACCGCTACTTTCTTTTTTGGTTTATCTAATTTTTGACAAAATATTAACAAAATTTTTTTTTAAATATTTTCCAAAAGTTTTTTATTTTGTGCAAACTTTAAGCTATTTCTCTTAAGAAAAATAAAATTTTTAATCAAACATTTCGGTTTCTATAAAATTATTAAAATTTGCAGTATAATTTTTTTTAATTTTTTAAATAAAATTTAAAAGTTTCATCAAATTAAAAAGAAAATAAAGATTTCATTGTTTATCCTTTTTTTGGAAATTTAATTTTTTTCCAGAATTCTTTATCTTTAGCTTTATCTAGTATACGTTTCCATAAAGGTCTGGAATTATCTTTTTTTTTTTGACGAACTCGTTTGGGTGAAATTGGTTCAGATGGTTTTTTCTCTCTTTCTTTTCGATCTCCGTATTGCTTTGGTAAAGCATTCATGGCATTTCCATACTGTGCCAGACTAAGTAAAACTATTATCAAAACTGTTAAATATATAACTTTCATTTTTTTGGGTAGAGTTTTTTTACACTCTTTTTTATACAAAAAAAACATTAAATACTTGATCGAAATCTGTCAAAAATAATGCGCAATTTTTTACATGAAATCAAGATAAAAAAGCACTCCGAATTCTGAACGATTAAATAAATATTTAGTGCTTTCAAAAAGTAAAAACTTTGTATAAACTTAATAGAAATTTAAAAAAAAAAACTAATGGTTTATTAAAATATTTAAAATGTCAAAAACATGCTGTTTAGTATTTTTCTAAATTATTCGTTTATCTAAAGTTTAAAGTAAAATATTAATATAATTTTTATTTTCAAAATAAAGATATTGATTGCCTATTAATTTAAGCTAAATTTCGAAAAAATATCTATATACATATGTATTGTTTTGTTTAAGGCAAAGTTTAATAGAGACTTAAAATACAACAAAATTTAATTGTTTAATTTTTTGCTTTTATTTTGATGTAATTTTTAAAAATTAAATTCAGAAAATTTTTAATTTCAATTATTTAATAATAATCTGAGTGATTTGATTTTCATCATGAAATCAAAACAGTGGAAGTGCAATAAAAACTGCGACTGTTTTCGGAATAATCGCAAAGAAGCATTCACAGGAAATTGGATGGTTCAGAAAATGCTTGTTCAATCTAAACTAGCTTTGGATTAATTATTCCAAATATCAACAACTCTGTATTTTAATATTGAAAATCACTCCTCTCAATTTTCTGTTTAATACTTGAAAATTGGATATATATTACTTTGATATTTTTTGCACAATTTGAGCTTATTAAAGATGTTATCGAAGCTCTTCTAAAAGATCAATTATTTGCTCCTTTGAATCTCAATTATTTTTTTACCTATTTTAAGGTAATCATCATCAATCGACTGTAAACAACTTAGGTTTACAGACGTCCACAATGTTGCTTCGCCAAAACTTTCTGTTTCTGGCAGCTTCCGGGATCTCTTTGATGCTTGAAAGCGTTTCTTTGCTTATTAGGCGCGCAATATAGTCTGTGTCAACAATTGAGCTTTGCCTTTCTTCTAGTAGCTATGGCTTTCCTTTGGCTTATAGATAAAATTGTCTTCAGTGATGGAAAGCAGAGTGGAACCAGCAAGCAAGCGTAATCAGCTGTGTTTAAGGCAAAAAGGGCACTTGACAGGATGAGGAAAACTTTTAAATTCAACATCAAATTATTCAAGATATTATTCTCTTGATGAAATTGATGTCGATGAGGGAAATATCTAAATTGGAGGGTATCTAGAAAACAGCGACAAAAATGGCCATTAAATTAAGGGGTTGGAATTATGATGAAAGGTTAAAAGCATTAGGGCTGACAAGTCTTGAAATTAAAAGGAAAAGAAGCAACTTAATACAATTCGAAGAGGTGGAATTGGGGTTAGGAAATTCAGGGGCACCAGAAGGTATATATAGAACTCACAACAGTCAGATAGTAAGGGAGAAATGTGTAAATGTTCCCATGAGGATAATTTTTTACCGCAATGCCACCACCTGAAATATGTTACCATTAGAAATAGCAGAGGCGGATACTGTTAATTAATTTAAAGTTAGAATTGACCGACACATAGCTCCGGAGACTTGGAGGAGATCGGTCTACTGCTGACAAAGTGCAGCACAGAGTTGGGAAAAAGTCATCAAGTCAAAGTCAAGTAAAGTCATTTGAGTTGACTTCAAATTTTTTTTTTTAATGGTAACGGCAATTTTTGTGTATGGAACGGCAACTAAGACATTAAGCCGCCTTATTCACCAGACGGAACGCCAATTATTTCATTGGAGCGACTATTTTTATTAATAGACAGTCATATTTAAATTAATTTTGAAATTGGCGATGAATTTTAAAATTTCCCGCCAATTTTTTTAATGGAAAGTCTAATTATTTAACGGGCCGCCTATTTGAGCCGACGGAACGGCGAATATTAGGGGGGAACGCCAATTGTTTTGAAAAGGAACGGCAACTAAAACTATGGATCGCCTTATCAACTCAGCGGAATGTCAAGTAAAAAGACTTGCCTTTAAAAAATAAAATTTGACTTGACTTCCCGAGATTTTCAAGTCAAGTCGCTGACTTGACTTTGAAAAGACTTTAAAAAGACTTTTTTTTTTTGACTTTTGCCCAAGTCTGGTGCAGCTTTATAAACTGCACTCACACTACCTCTTCTTACTCGTCTCTACTTGTACTATACTGAATTAGATTTGTACTTTATAAATTAGAAATTAAAAAAAAATATATTTTATTTAGACTAATTTATCTTCTGAATAAATCGTTTGACTAAAAAAAACTTTAATCAGCTAAAACAAGAATTAAATTCAAAAACAATTTTAGTTATTTTCTTTTTCATAGATTTTAATCAATTCTTTCTTATTTACTTTACCAAGCTGATTGCGAGGCATTTTCTCAATAACCTTGACCACTTTGGGCACACTTTGTTTTGGCAATCGTTGCTTGCACCATTTTTTGAACTCATCCGCACAAAATTGCTTTTGGAACGCTTCTTTAATAACAATCAGCGCGAATACCTTTTGGCCCCAGACCGGATCTTGCAAGCCTATCACAGTCACATCATCAATCAAATCATGTCCTAGCAATTCTTTCTCAATATCCAAAGCACTGATTTTATAACCCCCACTTTTAATCACGTCCACTGACGTACGACCTATAAGTTTATAGATTTTTTCATCCTTCAGAAACTCGGCCGTATCGCCAGTTTTAAACCATCCATCGTCACTAAAAGTCTCTTTTGTCTGCTCTGGTTTGTTTAAATACTGTTTGAAAACCATGTCACCTTTTACCTGAAGCTCTCCGAACAAACTTTTTGACTTGTCAAAAATTTTATCAAAATCGGGACCTGATTCTACCAAAACATGCTTTGAATCCTGTGTGTCATTTGGCTCCACGATGCGCACATTGGTATTGCCATATGGACGACCGACAGCTCCAGCCACTCTCTTCCTGTCCTCTGTTTCAACAAACGGATTCGAAAGACCGAGACCTATTTCGGTCATTCCGTACCTTTCAAGAATATTATAGCCTGTTATTTCATTCCATTCTCTGTGGGTCTTTACATTCAATGGAGCCGAGCCAGAAACTACCAGGCGAATTTTTGTTTTAAAAACATCCTTGATGTATTTGGTGGAATATTTTTTTCTAATTGCTTCATTATTAAGATAATAATTGACTAACTGGACATAAATTGTAGGAACTGCCATGAATGAGTTGATATTGTTGCTTGGATTCAGAAGTTTTTCCCACACAGTCAGAGGCTCAAATTTGGACAGCATGTCCACATGACAGCCCACGTACAAATAGGTCAGTAGACAATAGATGAGTCCGTGAACGTGGTTTAGGGGTAGAACATGCAAAAGGGAATCGTTGGGCGAAATTTGCCATGCTTCAACTAAAGTCTGAATGGTGCGCAGAATATTGTAGCGGGTGAGAACGACACCTTTAGGCGGACCACTAGTTCCGCTTGTGTACAATATAACTCCTTCTTTTTGCTTCATCTCTTCCAGGTCAAGTAAATTTTGGATTTTTTCAAAGGAATTGGGCACAATTGGATCGAAAGCTTGCTGATAAAAAGATGATTCATTCAGATGGAAGTTTATGATTTTATTTTTGTCAAGAAGATTGTTCAGCTCGGTCTGATTTGGTTCATGGTCACTTGAGCCATTAATGACGAGCTTACACTTGGAATCATTGATAAAATATTCGATTAAATTTATCGGGTAGTTTTTGTTGATTCCCAAAGGTACGCCATTAGACATCCACACTGCCAGACAGCTTATCAAGTAGGTGTAGTTGTTGGAACACAAAACGGCGATTTTTTCACCACTTAAATCACTTTTTTCATGCTGGTCGAGCAAATTTTTGCTCAATACATTGCTCAAGTTGTATACTTGATTGAAGCTGAATTTACTGTATTTGTCATTTAAAAATATTTTGTCAGATAGACTAGAAGATGGCGAACTAGATGAAAAACATCGAGTGAATTTGGTGATTGGAATTAGGTATTTTTTAATAGAGAACATTATTTTTTGAGTTTTGTTTTGTTTAAAATTATTCAAATATTTGTGTTTGTGAATGCAAAAAATTATTTAAATTTCATATTTATCTTTAATTTTTATCCAAATTCAAAAATAAGTTTTCTTTTTTTAAATTAATTGACACCTTTAGAATTTTAATGAAGACGGAAAAAATAATCGGTTTAATTTTTTAAAATTTGTTAAATAACGATTATTTTCGTAGCTTCAAATTAAAATTTGCGTTTTTTTATTAAAAGTTTAGCCCATTGATAAAAAAGCATTTAATATACTACTTAAAAAAAGTTTATTTTTCGAATATATCTAAGATTTTTATGATCATTCTAAACCACAGCTATAGCAAAAAAGTATTTCTATGGTCAATGTTTTAATTTTATTTCTTAAACAGATTATTTACTTTAAATGATTGAATTTTTAAAGCCCATTAGAATATTTAAATTTTTGTTAATTTAAAAAAAAAATTTTACTTTAAAATTTTCAATTTCTGATTTTTTATTAATTAACTGCATAGTTGTAAAAAGTCACAAGTCAAGTGCAAGTCAGGACTTTGACTTGTTTCAAAAATTTAAAATTTTTTTGTCATAATTAATTTTCAATATGTAAATTGAAGCATGATTTATACAACTATACATGCTATAGTTTTGAACTATTTCAGTGAATAAATGAATAAAAAAACAAAATATATTTATGCTTAAAACAAATTTTCGATATAAACTAGAATCAAACATCTTCCAGTTATTTTCAGGATATATTATAATTCAAGTTATTTTTTTTTATTTTTTTTTACAGCCAACATTGGTGTTGTGAATTTCAAAAACTAAAAATACAAAAATACTTCCTTATTTTTAAATAAATTAAAATTTTGAAATTGTGAATTTTTATAAACTCTTTTTTACTTGCATTTGAAATTTTAATTTGTGTTTGATTACTTTTTTAGCATTTTTCAAATCTAATAGTTTTTATTTTTTAAAACAAGTCAAAGTCATTACTTGATTTTTTAAATTTTTGAAACTCATTATTTTAAAAAAATATATTTTTAAGTCCAAGTTATACTTTGACTTGTTAAGACTTTTTTTCCTGACTTTTATACAAGTCTGGTTAACTGACAAAAAATTCTAAATTAATTAAAAAAATATTCAATCAATTCAATTAAAAATGATCAAAAATTGAAAATTTTTCGCATAATATTGACAAATATTTTTTGAATCAAGCATTAGTTTTTTTAGATAAAAAAAAGAATTGAAGTTCAAACGAAATGGAAAAAAAGGGAATTTAGAAAAATTAAGCTAATAAATTGAAAAACGGCTTGAAATTTCGCTGTAATTTAAACATTTTTTTACTTTTTTAGAAAGATATTATAACTCATCTAGCTATTCGATGTTGAGTACTTTTTTTATCTTATTTTATATAATCAAATTTAAAAAAATTGCGCATTATTTTTTGTTAGATTTCGATCAAGTATTTAATGTTTATTTTGTATAAAAAAGAGTGTAAAAAAACTTAATAACCAACAAAATGAAAGTTATATGTTTAACAATTTTGATATTAGTTTTACTAAGTCTAACACACTATGGAAATGCCATGAATGCTTTACCTAAACAATATGGAGGTTCAGAAAAAAATAAAAAAAAATCATCTAAATCCAGGCCACCCGAACGAATTCGCTTACCTAAAGACAAAAATCGAATAAAATGGAAGCGCTTAATAGAAAAAGCTCAAAATGAGGAATTTTGGAAAAATATTAAACTTTCAAGAAAAAAATAAATAATGAATTCATTAATTCGCTTTTTAATTCGATAGAACTTTGGAAGTTTTATTAATTTAAAAAAATAAATTTTATTCTATTGCAAATTTAAATAATTTTAAAGAAAATGGAATGATTTATTTTTAATATTTTATTTTTCTTCAGAGAAAAATCTAAAGAGTTTAAATTCGAATGCATAAACATCTTCTTACTCTTCTCCAAACTCATCAACTTTCTTTCTTCAATCAGCTTTTATTTTTAAACCGTATTCAATAAGCTTTATCACCTATAAGATTAGCCCCATTCTTAAAGAGCCGTCTAAAAGAAATAGTGATAAAGGGAATATAAGACCCATCTCCATTTCTAACTGTCTAGCTCAAATGTTTGAATAATAAAATAAGTTAATTCACCAGCTCTAAATAGTAGTATAAAACAGCCTGGATTTAGAAAAAAAAATCTTGCTATCATGCCATTTTTGTAATGAACAAAACAGTAATTAATTAAGTTAATAAACGCACTTGTTGTAACATCGCGTCTTTAGATGCTGAAAAAGCATTTGATAGTTTGGCATGATCGTCTTTTTTTTGGATGTGACAAATTTAATTTTTTTTAGATGACAAAAATAACAAAAAGTAGTGACTAATTTAATCTATTTTAGCTGACTATAAAAAAACTAATTATTCTGACAAAAAAACTAAACGACTGACAAATATATATATATTGAGATGACTATTTTGAAAAATTTGAAAATTATCGTTTGGCCTAGCAAATTTGAAAAACCAAAATTTAATTAATAGCGTCATAACGTGATTTAAAAAGCCGTTGAAAGCTGTGTGTTGGCAATTTCGCTCAAAAAAAAAAAACCAATACCGATGGTGGATATTTAAAAATTCGGTCAAGCTATACTTGAAGAGGTTAGACAAAACATAAAGTCTTATTTAGCGTACTAGATATCGTCCTAAATCAAGTAGAAATGATGCGATCACAAGTATCTACAATTTTTCTTCAAACAAAGTTTGGATAATTGAGTTTAATGCTACTTTTGATGTTGCCAAAATTTTCGATCGTGAAATCAATATTAATGGAATCATTTTCAGACTTGAAGATGCAAACAAAGTCCCGGATATCAATAGGTATTGTACTTTTCGTTTTCACTTCTTGTCCTCTGATTTCGTGAATCATAGACTTGAAACCTTTTTTTTTCGAATTGATGGACTTTATATTGAACAAATTACTGAAGAAAAATATAAAGTTAGACCCGAAAGGAAGAATAGCGTCGAGTGAGAAGAGTGAGAAGAGCGAGAAAATCTTTTCCAAAAGAAGTTGAGAACATTATTGGAAGCTTGTCAGTCTCACAATAATGTATGGTTTAAAGTGTATTGTGTGAATTGTTAGACAAAAGCAGAAATGCTATTTTTGTGACACAACATAGCGAAAGCTCTGTCAAAGAAACACTATGCGAAAGGAACATTAGAAAGGACACTTGACACAAAAATGCTCCATTATCGAAAAGCTTAAGTTGCTAGAGAGGAAAAAGATTCACTACAATGACTTTTACATTGACCAAGAAGAAACGCAATCAAAAATTGAAGCTGACCAAAAAGATAATGATGCAAATGTGATGTCAAAAACAAATAGATATTAGACAACAACTTTCAATGACTTAATATTGCAAATTAGCCCACAAGACCCTAAAACTCCATTTTTAGAAAACGCTTTATCCAAACCAAAAATAAAATCAAGAGATATCCCGAATCAGATCCAAATGAAAAAGAGCTGACCAAAAAGAATCAAAGAAACCATTAGTTGCCTTAGAATATGAAAACGACAATACCTTCGATTCTGAATCTAACAGTTCAATAACTTAATGTTCAAATCAAGTAGATCAATCATCCAACGAAGTTGTTCAACAAACTTCCAGTCAAAACAGCTAAGAAGAAAATTTAGATTGAACAAGAAGACAAATAAATCAATTTTAAGAACAAAACCTCTTAATGAAACAATGTTAGTAATTACATATTTGAATTTTTCTCTTCTGCTCAGCAAGATCAGCCTCTTAGGAATTTTTTGACTCAATTTTCCCCAGATATTGTATTACTTAATGAAAAAAAAATTGGTATGAGTAAATCATACATTTTCTTAGATTTTAATTATTATAAATCAATAAATAAACCACGCAATAAGCACAGCGGAGGAGTAGCAATTTTAGTAACTTATCCAGTGAAATTTAGAGTTTGTCAAAGACTTTTCGTATGATGTATTTTCTTATGAATTACTTTGTATCTAAGAAATCCAGGAAAATATTAATTATACATTTCCAGTTTAAATAATCCACCTAATAACCTTCAAAATTTTAGTATATTAGAAAAGATAAAAAAGAAATGTAAAAATAATAATCTCGGAGGTGACTTAAACGCCAAAACATCAAATAGGATGCAAAGGAGAAAGCAAAAATGGAATCATTATAGAAAGCAAATCCTAAAAGGTCAAAACTTAGGATTAAATTCAGCATCAATTGACGAACTAAATGAAAAAATTACCGAAAAATTAATTTCTGCAGCACATAAAAGCATTCCATACCAAACAAATAGAATTTTCAAAACAAGTCTCCCACCGTACATTAACATTATAATTAAGGAATGCAGGAAAGGAAAGATTTGTTCCCTATTTTTTTATTTCTCCAAAGCGTTCGATAGGGTTTGGCATGATGGTCTTATTTACAAACTAATAAAAATCAACCTTCCCTTTTACCTAATACATTGGATTAATTCATTTTTAGACTCAAGATCATTTAAAGGAAATGTAAATGGTCACATAAGTGATGAATACCATATTACTGCAGGTGTTCCTCAAGGCTCGGTAAGTAGACCATTACATTTTAGTATTTTTATCAATGATATTCATAAAAGAAATAAAACAAATAGTGAATACTCTCTTCTTTTTGCTGATGACTTGGTTACATTTTATATTTTTAAGAATAAAGGAAATCTAGAAAATAAGATAAACAAATACTTAGATTAACTAGAAAAATGGCTCTTCAAGTGGAAGATGAAAATATCTGTTGAAAAGTCTTGCTTCATTGTCTTCACTAAATATAATAAGGAAAATATTGACTTAAAATTAAAAATATATGAAAATAAAATTGAGAGTCAAAAGGAAATCAATTTTTAGGTATAATATTTGATTAAAAATTAACCTTTACCCCAATGGTTGATGAAATAAAACAGCGTTGTAGTTCACGGCAGAACTAAATAAAAATATTGTCAAACAAAAAGTGGGGTCTTAATTATTGCACACTAGGAAACCTATATCAATCTTTAATCGGATCTATAATTGATTACTCTTTTCCGTGTCTAAATTCATTTTTTGAGACAAAAATTAGAAAAATTCAAGTCTTACAAAACTCAGCAGTTCGCTTTATACTTGAACTAAAATATGATACTCCTTCCAATATTTTGCATCATGAGGCCTTTAATAAACTTTAATTCTTAACTGTCTCGAATCGACTTTTTGTATTGAGCGAAAGATATGTAGCGGAAAGATATGTAGCACATGTCTCCTCTTACAATTTATCAATTTTTAATTGTCTTTTTATTTTATTTTGTCTTTTTTTTAATTTTTATTTTATTTTTTTTAATCTGAAGGAGCTTTAGCTCGGCACAGATAAAACAAATAAATAAATAAATTATAAAGTAGAAAAAATTGAATCAACAAAAAATTTAGTAAATGAGCTAGATTTTTTAGAATTTAAAATTTTCACACATTCATTATTTGATCAATCGAGGTTTATCAAGGTAAAATCAGAAAAGTAAAAAATGAAGAATTAAATTGTATTCAATTTTTTTATTTTCATATTCATTTTTTTGTTCAATACTTTCAAAACAAAAAAAATTGAATAAAAAAATTTTTTTTTTTGAATATTTTTTTTAACTAATTCAATTTTTTAACTCACGTGAAAACTTCATTACTTAAAATTTCTTTTATTTTTATTTTATTTTAGTCTAATTAAGCCATCTCATAGTACTTTTAACGAAATCAATCGTTTCTAATCAAAATTAAAATGAAAGAATAAAAAAATTAATTCAAATTTTAATTCTATTTGTATGAAAATAAAATTTTTATAATTCATCATTATTTTTAAATCCAAAACACCTGAAATCAGCTTGAAAATTAAAATTATCAAAATTACAATAAATTTGATTAAATAAAATAAATTATTTATTTTTTATTTTTTTAAAACTTTGAAAAAAAAATAAAAAAATAAGATTGATAAAATTCTTTTTTATTAAATTATAACTAGATACTTATTTTTAGAAATTAATTAATTTATGGCCTAAGACTTCTAAATCGCATTATTGAATTGATTTATTCTTTTATGGTTTGGCCTTGGTAATCGTTTTTAATGGCTTCATTCAAGCTTTTTGCATACATATCCAATCTCTGAGTCATCTTTACACAATTTATTTTAACTATTTTAAGAAAATTATTTACTTTACCCTAAATCCCCATTTATCTTTTACTTGTCTGCACATATTCAAATCGATTTCGGTTACCAATAGACCATCTTTGGTTCGAGAAAGACCCTTAATTTAACAATTCTAAAATGCTTTCTAATTGTTAACAAAAAAATTACAGGAGTACGAGTTCCGTCTGGACCTGTCACATAAGACGATCCATAGAAATTACCAAAGTTTTTATGAGCCGGTTTGCCATCCCCTGATGTAAATTCGTTGGGAAAATATTCCTAGAAAATATATTAAGAAATTTTATCTTTTAAAAGCCTCCAAAAAATACGGTTCCAACACGATTTATTGCTACGGTGAAATAACTATTCGCAATGGCAGCATTTCTAGCCTCAATTGACCAAAGTGGTTCACTTGAAGAAGAAAAAATTATTTGAAATTTTTTCAAATTGTCTCCCTTGCCTTAAGCCTCCAACAGTTGCCGAAGGATTGAACACAATCTCGGCTCCATTAATGCCATACATCATCCAATTTTGAGGATGGTGTCGACCATAACAAATGTTTATGGCAATTTTGCCAAACTGTGTTTCAAAAACAGGATGTCCAATAGTGCTTTCCATATAATAAGTTGATTCATTAAAGTCGCCAACTCTTGGTATGTGATTTTTCCTGCTTTTACCAATAACTTTTCCTGTGTTTGAGATGACAACAGCAGTGTTCCAAATTACTTCGCCATGGACCTCATCGTCTCGTTCCAAAATAGACGACACAATCACCATGTTATATTTCTGGGCCAATTGGCATAAAAATTTAGCAGAAGGTCCATCAACGGCATGTTCGGCAAATTCACACCATGGCTGCTTTTCTCGAGTACAAAATGCAAACGGCATATGCCAGGCTTCCTGAAGACCAACTATATTGCAGCCGCAAAGATATGCTGCATGAATTAATGTGCCAATTCGTTGATGAAGTGCTTCCCTCTGCTTTGCAACTGGTTCAGATGTTGGCAAAACTATTGAATTTTGAATGGCGCCTATGCGCACTACTCGCCTTGACCGTGTTTGTTCTTCAGCAGCATCGATTCTGAATGCCTTGATGTCAAAGTTTTCACTCTGACTTAGATTTGAAACTTCTTCACAAAGTTCGAGTTTCTGGCATGGTGCACCATAGAGAATTCGAATCGCCTCTTTAGCAAGCTCAGGTGGTAAATGGTCGGTTAAACTAGTATATAAATCATCCATGCTAAAATATCAATTTTATCTTATTTTTTAAACAAGTTTTCAAATAAATTGTTGAATTAGGAATTTTTATTTGAGTTTAATATTTCTAAAAGTATTCATTCATTGGATTAACTTATATTATAAATTAATATATCACACCCCAAATTTATCATACATTAATAAAATTTCTAAAGTGAATCACGTGTTTAGACAACAATTTGAGAATTGTTTTCAAATCGTCATAATAATTTCAAAAAACTATTTTTTTGTTTTTTTTTTCGAAATTATTAATTTTAATCATCATTCGATTTTAATAAACGACAAAAAAAATAACAAGTAAAAAATTTTTTACATCTTTTCTTTGTTTTTTGTTCAACAAATTTGGTCAATTTTGATATTATTTTTAACATGAAATCTAAAATAATAATATTTAGATTTAGGAATAGTTAAATTTTTTAAAATTAAAATATAATGTTAAAGTCAACTGAGTTTTACAAAAATTTCCAACGAAAAATCAAAATTTGCATTGATTGCTTTTTTTATTTAATCCAAAAAAAAATGAAAATTTTGATGCAAATCGTTTAGATTTTGTATTTACCAATTTGATTAAAATTTACTAATTTTATAAGATTATGTAAATATTAAAAAAAAAAGTATACTAAAAATGCAAGTATATTGAAAAGATAATTAGGTTAAAAATAAAATTTAAGTATGTTATAAAAACTTACTTTATGTCGGTTCCACTTTTTTATGAAAGGGGACCGGTTTCGACTAGGTATTAATTTCGGTGTAACACTGAGGTTACTGCATCGAGTTACAACAACATATATTTTTCAAAAAATCAAAAAACACTGAAACATTCTGAATATTTGAATTAATAAAAAAGTTTACATAGAAAAGTATTAAATTTAAGTAAATTTAAGTAAATTTCAATTTTTTATCAATGCACTCACTGCTTTTTTTAGATCATTACGCTTGGGTCTGTTAAGGAAATGATTACCTTTTTGTAAGTATCCTATTGCTAACAAATGACCTTTTAATGTTTAGATTACAACGCAATCCAATGAGTAGCTTTAAGATTAATTTTAATCTCGTCTCTGCATCAAAAAAGGAAGGAATACTTATCTTCTGGTTCAAATTATTCCCATTTCGAATACCTGTTGGCAAATTAAAATTTTGTGAAAATTTATAGTTAATCAGATTTATGTATATTGAGGTATATGGATTGTTAATACAGTACTGCTTTGATAAACTGTTTTTTACAAAATTTTACGTAATTTTACAAAAGTTTCATGGATAGACAATGAGATCAAACTTTTAAAAAATCATTTTCCTTTCTGTACTTTTTGTACTTTTTCTAATAAATTTATTTGGCCCAGTTCCTTTTTGTACTTTTTGTGATTAATGGTTATTTTAATCATTTTATTAAAACTTTAACGGAGTCCGGGGCGGAGCCCTGGTTTAGGGATTCGGGTATGCTGAAGGTAAGAAAAATATTAAATTTAAAATTTATTTTTAAAATATTGATTAATAAAAGGTTTTTTTATTACCATTAAGAACAAAAAGGACAAAAGGAACAGGGCCAAATAAATTTATTAGAAAAAGTAAAAAAAATACAGAAAGTACTAAAAGGAACAGGGACAAATAAAATAATATTCTGAAAAAGTACAAAAAGTACAGAAAGGATTTTTACTTTTAAATATTATCATTGTCTTTACCTCAAAAATTTAGTAAATTTTAGTACAGTGGTGATTTGATAACAGTATTTTACGAAAATTTACGAAAAATACCGTAAATTAACCAAATTTTACCACATTTTACGTAAATTAACGTAAAATCCGAAAAGTGAAAAAGAGGTATTTTACGAAAAATTACGTTAATTTTCAGGATTTTACGATAATTTTGGTAAAATTTGGTAAAATTCAAAACGGCCAAAAATTTTGATAAAAATGTCTTTTTTTTCCAAAAATCGAAAATTTAAAATTTTTCTTTTTTTTTTAATTTTTTTTAAACGATTTTAAAATTAACTATTTTTTAACAAAAATTTCGTTAATTTTGGTTATATTTTGTAAAAATTGGTAAAAAAAGTAAAATTTTGTAAAACTGTATTTTATTATATTATTTTATAATAGATTTTATAAGTTTTAAAAATACGAAATTATTTTCAAATCGATTATTCATTTCAAAAAAAAAATCATAATTTTACAGTTAATGATCAGACCAGTCACCATCTCTTTGAATTACTATCTCAATAACCTAATATTTTTTAATTAATATATTTAAAATAACAAATAACCAACGATTAAAAATACTTTTTTTAAATGATCTATATATTTTTTACACTTATCTGGTGTATATAGTTTTCTGAAAATCATTGATAGCTTCAATCATATCAGATTCCTTTAAAATTATCCTTTGACGCACATAAATTTTTAGCTCGTTCCACAAGAGCTCAATTGATTTAAGGTCAGGAGATTTAGGTAGTGATCTATCCTTGATTTTATAAAATTAGACAAAAATTCTAATTTAAAAGTTTAACTTCCTACCCAAAATACACTATTTATGCTTAAAAATTTGTACAAACGTCAGAATTGTGCTTAGGATCATTTTTCTGGTGAAGTCTAAACCTAAAGTCATATTCTCTCGCCCCAAATGGGAATAAATAATCGGCCAGAATTTCTTGATATAATTTTGAATCCATGTTTTCTCTAAACACCTATTTTAAAATCAATTTTTGCTCAAAAAAATTCTCAATATTTTAATTTTTTAATCATACTGCAAATTCAGTGCAACCTCTATTTGAAATTCCCCCCCAAATTTTCAATTTTGATGTGTACTTTGAAGTACATGGTAAAGCCGAGGGGTAAGTATTTGGGAGCCTAACCTTAAAATTTCTTTAATTATAAATTCTTTTTTAACTGAAACTGAAACATCATTTTTCATCAATTTATATAAAATGGTTAAAACTAAGTCTAAGCCAAAGCAAGCTTCGAAAGCTAATAAAATACGTAGTACCGATTCAGACTGAATCGGTACTACTCTTGTCTTCAATGATTCAGAGATTGAAATTAAAAAAATTGTTGAGCCAATAGATCGGTCAGAAGTAAAAACTATACTTTTCACATTATAGATAAGGTTTTATTTTGGTTTTTAGTTTCTAAAAGGTGCTCGCATAAAATTAATCCACGAAGTCGATAATAACCATTTGATGGTGGACGCAACAATTCAGTCGTCAAAAATTTTCAAAGTTCCAAAAAATAAGGTTGAGAGAACAATCTTTTTATTTATTTATTAATTTTTTTATTAGCTTTTATTGAAATTTTATTTTTATGAATGGAAAAAAAAAGATAAGAAAAAAAAAGATTCTAAATTTGAATAAAAATCGAAATAGTAAGATGCCTTTTAATCTATTAATTATAATTTTTTTTTTTAACAGACAGGAAAGATAATCAAAGAAAGCAAAAGTCCAAGTTTTCAATCACTTGAGAGAACATTTAATTCAATTAATGAAAATATTTTTAAACTGAAAAACAACTTTTTGAAGCTATTTGTTCATATTTGTAAAACATTATTTGTTCAAATTGCATGTGTATTCTATTTTCCATTTAATTAGTTTTGTGTAAATAAAAAAATTTTTCCTAAATTTTACTTTTTTTTACCAATTTTTACAAAACATAACCAAAATTAACGTAATTTTTGTTAAAAAATAGTTAATTTTAAAATCGTTTAAAAAAAATTAAAAAAAAAAGAAAAATTTTAAATTTTCGATTTTTGGAAAAAAAAGACATTTTTATCAAAATTTTTGGCCGTTTTGAATTTTACCAAATTTTACCAAAATTATCGTAAAATCCTGAAAATTAACGTAATTTTTCGTAAAATACCTCTTTTTCACTTTTCGGATTTTACGTTAATTTACGTAAAATGTGGTAAAATTTGGTTAATTTACGGTATTTTACGTAAATTTTCGTAAAATTTAGATTTTAAGGAATTTTTCTATCTTTTTAGAAAATTAAAATTAAAATTGAAAAAAATATCGTTAAAAAAACACAACTACAAGCAATTATTAATGATCCGACCAGTCACCGTTTTTCTCAATGACTATTTTATTTACCAAAGAATTAATTTCTTTTAAAGGAATAAAAAATGATTACCTTTTTATTAAATAATCCCTTTTTTTAGTGATCAAATATACGTAAAATTTCGTAAAAAAGTATATCATAGCAGTACTTTAATACAAGTATGCTTAAAAGTTTTGCTAGTATGCTAAAACAACAATTCTATTTATAACTTATTTGTACCCGTTTTCTTTCCTTCTTGCTCTTCATCTATTCCTTGACAATTCCTTACTTCTTCTTCTGCTCTTCTTTTTTTGGAGCTTTTTTTCTTATGAAAAGTCAAAGACAAACTTTTATTTTAGACCAAGTCTGATTATACTGCAAAATATGTGAAATACTTGAAACTTATATTAATCTTTTTTATTATCTTTTTTATCATTTAAAAATCAAAAAATTACGTAAAAACTCAATTTTATTTTTTCATTCTAATCTTACCAAAAATAAATTTTAGAATTTAGTGTAGAACTACAAAATAAAACATTTCATTGCACCAGTGCCTATGAAAACATTCTTTCAAAATATTACAATTTTCTCATTTATTTACGGTTGTTGATTACCACTATTGGGAAGTTAATTTTTTTCAAAATATAATGACCAAAAAGAGGCTGAAGACGAAATATACATCGTTATGAGGGCAACCTAAATAGAAACGGGGGTTTAGAGAATGAAACAAAAATGCAGAAAATATTAATTTCTTTCAGTTTGAGTGTTCTATTATTAATCTGGTCGACTCTGTTAAGCTTGCTATATCAAGAATGATATACTTAATGGACCTTGATATAGATTTTTTTCATCTATTCAAAATTTTATCAAAAATTTTTAAATAAAATTTTATGCAAAAATGCAAGCTTTTGAATTTAAGGGCATCTGGTTTTTAAATTATTTTTTTTAAATTTGTGACTTAGCTTCTTATTAAATAAATAAGCAAAATAAATACTTAGCGTTTAAATTAAACAAATTAAATAAGAAAATTTATTGAATTAAATAAAAACATGGATTTGAAAATAATAAAATTAAAAAAACAAAACAAAAAAGTAACAATTGATTCGAAAATTTTCTCGGCTTTTTTGTAAGTTACTTAACTTATTTCTAAAGTAATTTCGAATCTTTAAAAATATTATTGTTTTCATTGCTTTGGAAGCAAATTTCTAATAAAATATAATCCAAAAAAATAGAGATTTGTTAATTAAAAAAAAAATTAGCATCAAATATAATATTTTCTTTATTTCCACTCTAAAAATAGTCAAGTGAATGCTTTCTGTGACCAAAGTGTGCAAATAAAAAATTTTCGTCTTTTTTTGAGATGGCCTCCTTGCTTTTATCAGTTTTTAAAATGTAAACAGAATTAAATTCAATTAGATTAATTCGGAAAGATCTAGCTACTCTACCTGTCAAAAAATAATCATCAATCCAAAAAAATTTAACTCTGTGACTGTTTTTGGCAATTTTTTGAACAGCGTCCTTTGTCATCACAAATGCAGATCCTGAACAATACTTTTGATAATACTTATTTGGATACTCCGCGAGTGATACATACCATTTGGAATTTTTATCTCGGATTACTTTCATACTATTGTGGACGTAGCACAAAATGGAGCTTTTTTCCTCTTTTTCTTCGTCTAATCTTATCCTTAAATGTTTTGTGAGTGATTTTATTTTGACATAAACATCATCATCTACTTTGAGGATGTAGGGAACATTTTGACATCTAGTTGCAATCCATTTTAAGGTAGTCACCCCTTTAACAGTTAAATTGTGGTAAGAGTCAGTAAAATTTGCCTGAATAATATCATTATAAGTAGCTGATTCCAGTTTGAGCAAGTCGTTTGTTTTATTTTGTTCGGATAGACCGCAGGTGAAAAAAAGTCTTATTTTATTTTGCCTGAGAAAAAGCAAATTTCCCCAAGTTTCGCGTATTTTCAGACGATTTTTGAAATTTTGAGGTGACGAATGAACATAAATAACCAAAAATGTTTGATTGTCACATTTGTTTTTGGGCTCCAAAGAATATCCAAATTTAAACAAAACATTGTTTGTATTGGCGATTTGAAAAAAAAGGATAAAAATAAAAAAACTTATAAACATGTTTTATCATGACTTTTGAGAGAATTCAATTCAAGAGCTCTAGACTTAGAGTGTAATTAAAATTTGAAAGCTATTTTTTTCAGAATTAAAAGATAAGCTTTTAATTGACATCCGAATTTTAGTTAAAGAAAATAATTGATATTTGTTTAAACAAATTTTTTTATTTGAAATTAGATTTAAAATTCATTTTCTTTAATGATAAAAATATTTAATTTAGACTGAACTTAACGAGTTTTTTTGAATAAGCTTACTTAAGCATTAAGCTTTTGTAAAAATCTCATATCTAATATTTTTATTAGCTTTTAAGTAACAAAAGTTCTTTTGAGTATTTATTTTATTGTATAAATTTAAACGAGTTTTTTATTTTGTTATCAATCTTTTGAAGCCTCTTTTGAAATCCTTTAGTAAGGCTATAACTCATATTTTTTTCGTAAATAACTGCTAAAATGTCGAAACTGCATAGATAAAATAAAAATAAAAACAAAGCAACAATTTTCAGTATGGTTAATTAATGAAATTTTATCTGATAATAAATTTTTCAGAATGCTTCTTTTGAAAAGTCTAAAAAAATCACAATTTTGTTAAACAATTCATAATTTTGCCCTCAAAACTCGAGAATCACTTTTAAAATCTAAATTAAATTAAATGGAAATTTAATAATTCTTTTTTTGATTTATTTGTTAAAAATTTAAGTAAAATCTTTTTTTTGACGTATAATTTTAAAAAAAGGAAGTTTTTTTAAAGGAAGTACTTAAAGTTTTTGTTTTTTTTTGCGTAATTTTAAGTAATAAATGGTAAAACATTGAAAGTCCAAGAAAATAATTTTTATTTTTTTTTCTTTAATTAAAAAATTAATTCTAACATTTCTTCTAATATTATTACTACTACTACTACTACTAATATTTCCAAAGTAAATTTTACGTAAATTTTCTTCAAAAATGTTAAAAAAAGAAATTAATTTATAAAAAATATTAAATCTAAATTTTATTGAAATATTCAACTGATTAAATTTTTTTTGTAAATTTCAAAAAAAGTCTGAGTTTAATCATATCAAAAAAATAAATCATATTGAGGTTTAATACACTTAAAGAGACTTGTGATTAACTATGCTGGAATCAAATAGAGAGAGATGATCTTATTAAATATATCAAAGTTTTCAATCATAATGACCATAATGACCTGACACAGCCAAAAATCTTAAAATTCATAATCAATTTTTAATCCAGTTGGTGATATTCAAGATTTTAGACTTTGACTTTTATTTATTCAATCCCTTTCCTTTTTATACTTTTTGTACTTTAAATTTGTGATGAGGACATCACTGTGTATGTACTCGGTTCGCTGTGCAGTTGCATGCACTGGTATTTCATATTTATTTTTTATATTTATTTATTTTATTTATTTCATTTTTCCTCATATTTCTTTAATATATAATGTGATTTATATTTCCGCCCGGTGTTCAGTCTACGACGACAACCGGGCCCGGTTTTCTTTTTAGATAATAATAAACTTAAAACTTTATTAAAGAATATTGTTTACTTTATTTTAAAATTATTTTATGTTTTCTTATTCACTCTTGCTTTTGTACTTTTTGGTATTTAGTTAATTATTTTAATTGAGGGATCTGGTTCGGATTTAGTTTGGTTGTTTAAAAAAGGCATGTTTGCAAGCCCATTTTACTTGCCTTTAACAGAAATTATTCTTGAAGAAACAAATAATAAAAATTAAAATAAAAAAAATCCAAAAAGCAGTAAAAGTAGGAAAAGGATTGTAGCTTTATAATATTCTTATTGTCTTCACTTGAAAAATGAGCTTGACAGCAAATTTTTTTAAAGACTTATAAATAAATAAATCAGTTTTCAAGAAAAAATATTTAAAAAATCTAAATTTTAAAAAATTTTGAGCTCTTTTTTTTACGTTTACGTTACTTTCCGTAATTTGACTAAAAATACAAAAAAAATCATTTTATCATAGCATCACTGAAACAGTTATAGATAATAAATAATCTTGATTTATTGAAACAAAAATTTTATTCTTAGCACCTTCAGAAGAAATTTTAAATCGCTTATTTGCACAGTCTTTTATTGAATTCCTCGAGTAATTGCTTTTTTCATCTCATGAGTCTAAAAACTACGCTTTAGTTGATTTCTATGAAAATAATCAACAATTTTTTATCCACGAGAGAAAATTATAATTTTTTCAGATTCGTATGTGGATTACTATTTTCTGGCAAACGATTAAGTGGCTAATACCAAAGTTGAGAAACTTACGTTGAAAAAGTGGTCAATGGAGAAAGTAAAACTTGTTGTATAGCTCTCGAAATTATTATTAAATTTATAAGCAGAACAAAGATGGTAATCAAAGAGACTGAGAAAGCAAATAAGATATTAAAAAAAAAGAGACTCGATAAAAAAATTTATCTTAATAATAAAAGATGGCAATACAAATGGAAAAACTATGCTAGATTCCTTTATTAAGGCATTTTGAAAATTAATAAAATGAAAAAGAAAATTAGAAAAATAAATTTGTAAAAAATAACATTGATTTCAAAAGATTAAATAATTAATTTTAAAAAAAATAATTCGAAAATTTTTTTAACTTTCTTTGTTCGTTTGTGCGAAATCAAAGTAACAAAGAACTTAATATTTAATTATCATATTTAAATTTGAAATTTAAATTACATTGCCAGAATTGGCTTTAATAGAATAAATTAATATAAATTGATATTGTACCTTTACAGATCCAAAAGGATGATGATTTTATTGTTTTAGTATTTTTTTTGTATTCAAAAAGAAAATTTTTTGTCCAATTTTGATTAATATGTTTGTCAATAAAAAATAATAATTTGTCTACAAAATAAGGTTAATTTTTCAAAAATTTAAATAAATTTTATTCACTAATTTTCAATTTATCTACAAGTTTAGATTTAATTTGTCTGTTAGTTTATATTTGCAAAAAAAAATATGATTTTTGTATTGAATTCCTATTATATTTTAGCTTTTTAAGAATTTAAAAAGTTAATATATTTAAAATTAACAATAAAATTTAATGTTATTGTTAATTTTATTTTGAATTTTTTGTTTAAAATTACAAATTAAATTTAAACAAATATTGAGTAATAATTTTTGAAAAAAATGTTTAAAAGTAGCATATTTTTTTTAAGAACAGCATTCTGGAGACATGCACCCAAAAGACTGCCTATTATTAGTGCTGAAAGAACGCTTGCAAATCTAATAGACAGACCGATCTCTTTATGCTCTCAAATCAATTCAAACTCATCATTTCTAATCCAATCTAGTGATTATTCAACCAAAAAATCAAAAGAAAAAGGAAAACAAATACATAAGCCAAAAGTTGACCTAACAATAGATGAAATCGATGACGTAATTGATTCAAATGACTTAATCAGAATTATGAAAGGGGCTTTAGAACATTTAAAGAACGATTTTAATGACAATTTAAACTTGCGTCTTACTCCAAGTACTTTCGAGCAAATAAATGTAAAAACTCAAGATGGACCGACTAAATTGGGAGAAATTGCTCTGGTAGAGACTAAAAATGCCAATATGTTCTTAATTGATTTGATTAATTCTCCCGAAAATGTTAAACCAGTTCTGGAGGCTCTTGCCAAATCAAATTTGAACTTAAATCCACAAGTAGACAAAACAACTATTTATGTACCTATAGCCAAAGTAACTCGTGAACATCGAGAAAATATGACCAAATCAGCCAAGCTCAAATGCGAACAAGCATTGAAAAAAATGCGGGATGCGGAAAGCAAGGCGCTGAAAAAGGCAAAGGACGCAAAACATGTTAGCAAAGATCTTATTTTTAATGTAAATCAATGGGTAAATAAACAAGTTGATAACATTATTAAATAAAATAAAATTTTTACTCAATTTAGATTAAATATCAATTTGAGTTGTATTCAAAAGAAGCTCATCTCGTTCGAGATGCCAAAATTAAAGAAATTTTGCAGGATTAGATTTTTTTTATTTTTCTGTCTAAATGAAGTTTGATTTGAATAAAATTTGAAGAAATTATATTTTTATTTAAATTTTTGATTTCTAAGTTTTTGGACTCTAATTAAATTATCATTAACTTATTTTTTAATTTTAGACCAAGATCGAATTAATTAAGGCGTTATTATTATTAATCTTATTATTAAAATTATTATTATTTGTTCCTTAATGATTTTATTGAGTAGGCTTATTTTCAGACTTGTTTTTAAGTCACAAGTCTTAAGTCAACTCAATGACTTAAAATTTTTTTTTAATTTTAAGTCAAGTCAATGACTTAAATTTTTTTTTTTTTTTAGTGAAGTTTAGTGAAGTGAACTAATTATCTGATTTTTTAACTAAAAAATAAACACAGATTTTTTATTTTAATCCAAAAAAAGTTTAGTTTTAAAATCAGAAAATTAGTTGACTCGACCAAAAAAATCATAAAAATTTTTAAGACATTGGCTTTGACTTAATAAAAAAAAATGTGCTCTTCTTTCCATGTCTATCGTTCCTTAAACACTTTCCATTAGAAATTTAATTGTTTCAGTATTATATTCGCTAAAACATTTATAATAAATAAAAAAAAAGCTATTTTTTTAGCTTTTAACAAAGTTGTAGAAAATTAATAAATCCTTTTTATTCAAGTTATTTTCAAGTAATCAATAAGGAATTTAATTTGCATTCGAAATAAGGAACTTTAGTTCATTCAAACTCAGAAATCACCCTCTATTTAAAAAATGAGATCTAATTACATTATTTAAATAATTACTATTTAAATAAGATGATTATAAGACGTCATATATAATTAGAAATTTGCGATCTCATTGTTAGAAAATTTTTGGTGCAAAAATTTTTTTAAATACAAATCAAATAGTTCTAAACACGACAAAGAGCAAACATCCGAAACTTAATTAAGATTTTTTCCTATCATTGAGTCAAAGCAAGTGTCAAAAGCTGTTTCATAAATCAAAATAAAGAATGAATACAATTTAAAAATAAACCAAATTATTGATTCTGAAAAAATTTTAAAATTGGTGCCAATTATTAAGCCTTTCCTTTTTTTTGAATAAATACAATTAAAGTGAAAAAAATCAGCCAAGAAAAATAATTTATTCAATTAAAAATTTAGGTAACAAAACCATTCGGGGTCCATGCTTTATTAAAAAAAATTTATTAAATTTATGAGAATCCACAAATGCGTTGACAATTAATGCATTATCTTACAATCTTATCAGCTATTTCATTAGACTCGCGATTAAATTTAATTATTCTAAAAAAATTAAAACACCAATAATCATTTAAAAACTTATCGATTTTTTTTGGTAGGCATTTGTCATACAAATCAAATTTTTTAAATGTAATGAATTATTATTTTTATTGAATTATAACATTTGTAAAAAAAAGGCATGCCGAAAATAACTTGAAAAATATTTTCGAACCAGGAATAATTAATTCTTAGTTAAATAACTAGGTTCATTGTTCTATCACGAATTTAGTGAAAATCAAATATATTTAAGAAATTAAGTTTTGATTTTTTTCAAATATTTCGGTTTAGTCCTCATTAAATTTGTGTAGCAAAATTCGAGCTATTTATTATGTTTTCGATCACGAATTTTCTCTAGACTAGAATACAGCTATATTTCAATTGTTTTAATTAATTCACAATTAATTAAATCAATAGAATTTAATTTAAAATTTTATTAAAATTGCATTTAATCTCATGAGTAAAGAAACAAAAATCAATTACAATATAGCCTTTATTTTTTAATTATTTTCTATAAAAAAAAAACTCTTAATTTAACAAAAGTGTTTTTCATTTAAAACTGATAGTTTTTTTTCCCAATTGATTGAGAAAAAATATTTCAGAATTTCGTTTAACATTAAAAAATAGTTAAATGTTTAAAGATACTAAAATTGAGTTAAATTCATTTTGGAAATTTTATTTCAATTAATAAAATTTTTATTAAGCCCTCAGGTTAAGCTGCTAATACACTCGAAAATTGTTTGAAAAAAATCCAATTTAGCCACGATTGAACAAAGAGAAAGCGTTCCTTTTTCTAAAAACTATCAGCAAAGAATTAATTGAAAAAAAATCTGATCAATTTTCACTCTTTTTTTAAGGCTATTATAAAATTGAAATTTTTTAGATTTAATTTTCAAACCTCATTGTTGATACCTTTGAGTTTCCATGATGAAAACTTTGATTTATTATTCATTTATCATTATTCAATATTTTCGTATAATTAATAAGAAGCAATTTCAATTTTGTGCGGTTTCATTTTCAATTCATTTATTGCTTTAGGTCCCATTAGAATCGACTCTAAGGCAAATGACAGTTCATTTTTTATTTAATTATTTAGAAATTCTTGACAAACAATGGGCTCATCTATTTCAAAAAGTAGCTTGACAGAAAAAGACTTGGAAATATTGGAGAGCTTGAGCCACAAGCCCAAAGAAGAGATAGTTTTCTGGTATGACCATTTCATTAAAGAATGCCCTAGCGGAAAATTGGACAAAGAAAAGTTTGTCGAATATTACAAACTTTTTCGTAAGAACGAAAATGTTGAGGATGTAGCAAGTCACTGCTTTAACGCATTTGATATAGACAAAAATGGCTATGTGGACTTTGGCGAGTTTCTGATTACATATGTGGCCACTAATTCACCTGATCCGCGCCAAAAACTCAACTATGCATTCAATGTTTACGACAAGGATAACAATAAATCAATTGATGAAAACGAAATTCGTCTCGTTTTGAAATCGATGCTGAAGCTTTTGTCAGTAGATGTAGAGAACATGAACTTTGAAGATTGTATGCAAAATATAATGTCTTCTTTGGATAAGAACCAAGATACAAAGATAAGCAAAGCTGAATTTATTGAGGGAATTTTGTCTGATTCTTATCTTTTCGCTCTTTTATCGCCATTTCCGTAATTTTTTTTAATTGTTTTTATGATATTAATTTTTTTTGGTTTAATAAAGAGTAAATCAATGTATTAATTTTGCCTAGAAAAATCCTTGATATCACTAAAAAAGTACTATAAACAAATTTTTTTCATATAAATCTTTGAAAAAAAAACAAAAGATTGATTTATGTGAGCTATTTATCAATTCTGAAATCGGCACTCGGTGCTAAAGATGAATGAAGGTTGTATGAAGTCGGAATATCAGATGCTGAAGAGCTTTTAAGAAAATCGTCTTAATGGTTATTAATTACTTTATATTCATTTTTTACAGGGTGCACAAAATTTTTATTTTTTAGACTAACAGTAAATGTATCTGGCTGACGAGACTTTATGCCAACAACCCACTCAAAATTTGCTATCAAAATTTAATTTTAAAATTAATGTAGAATCTGTCTAATCCAAACATTCTCATTTTTTCAGCAAACTTGAAATATTCCGCATTGAATTTATAAAATCGGAAAATTTTCAAGTGCCAATATCATAATCTAATTAGACAAATAAAATGACTTAAGTATTTTGGGTGTTGGATTTATTAATTAGGATTTGGAGGGTTTCTATTTTGACATTTTCAAATTAATTTTGAGTGCCACCAAAGCCATGATGTTGTCGAGATTAGTACAAAAAACATAATCTAAAAATATCTTCCAAGATAAATTTAATTTTTTTTAGTTCAAGTTTTGGAAAAAATAGTTTATCTCACTAATTTTTTAAAATTTTGATATGGGCAATTTAAATTATCAAAAACGATTTGTCTTTGAACTCAGGGAACCAGTATGTTTTGGCTTTAATTTTCTACCACAACATAAAAAAATTTATTTGCATTAGAGCTTTGGAATGTATATTCATTATTTAAAATTTTTGACTCTTCATAATTAGAATTTTCATCGTCAAAGTTATGCAAGGCTTTAAAAGTCCTCCTTAAATTTTCAGACAGGATAATAATGAAAAAAATTACTCTTTTTCTTTAAAGAGTCTATTTAACAAAAAAATTTTAAGAATATTTATCGAAAACAATAATCTTTAAATAATTGAAATTTTTTTCAAGGTAATGAGTAGTCTAAAAATTTTTCAGGACGCTTGGTATTTTCACTTTGATGCTGAACAATTTAAGTAATATTCACTAATAATTTAAAAATAAACAAAAAGATAGTAAATCAATTTTGGCTTTTTTTCAAAATATTTGGTATTTTGTTATGATTGATGGTAAAATTTGCGAAGTGCCTGTTATAAAAATAAAATGAAAAAATGAATCCCAAATCAAAATTAAAAAATGGTGTCTATTTCATAGTCGATAATGTTTACACTTTAAGGATCCGTTTTTAAAAATTTGAAAGCCTTTAAAAATGGAACAAATTAAAATTATGTTATCATTAGAAGCCTGTTTTTTTAGATATTGATTAACTTTTTTTCCAATTTAAAATTTTTCTATAAGATTAAATATTAACTCTTTTATACAAGTCGAAATAATTGGAAAAAAAATTCGGTCTTTCCAGTGTTAAACTACTACACGACACTAATTCACTTTTTAATTAATTAATTAACATGTTAGTGAATCATTAAAATGGTATTGCGTGTTCCCTGATTTCATTTTTCTTTCCGCAACAAGACAAATTTCTCCCAAATCAAGCTTGGCAAATTTAATTCAAGATTAAATATTTCAAATAAACAAATCCAATTTTGTTGGATTTCAGATTAGATAATTTTTACTTTAACAAGCTAATTTTGTCAAAGTTAGCAAAAAGGAAACAGAAGGCGTTCTACATTAGGCTCGTTTTGGAGCACTAAATTTCCAAAGCGCTCTAGTTTCCTCCTATTCAAATGTTTTAAGTATGATTGATAACATTTAGGAAAAATTAGACTTGGCACATTTAATATTTCCTTTTATTATGTATCGAATGTCAGCTAATTTGAAAAAAAAATTCAATTAAATATACATACGGAAGCCTTTATGATGAATTGAAATTTTTTTGTTGAAAATTTTCCACGGGCCTTGTAGAGATTTTTTTTTGGTCACAAAACAAATATAATAATTTAATGTTTTAGAAGGCATTTTTTTAGATTTAAATTCCATTTTTGAAAATAAAAAAGACTAGGAAATAAATTTTTTCAACATTGGGTCTATGTGAGCTGAAGACTAAGCTTCAGTTCTCGTTAATATCGAGCCTGTTAATAATGCCATAATTATAATAAACTTATTAAATTAGGCTTAAATATTTTACTTCTTAAATTCTCTGTTTGGTTCTATTTTTTTTCTATGTTATCGATTTTTCAATCATTTTATTTTAAAAGCTCCCAAATTTTACTCGACTGCCTACTAGAAAACAAAAACGAAAAAAAAAACAGAAAATTCATTTCATCATAATTCAGAATCATAATTTTTGTGTTCATTTTTAAATTTGAGAAAATCCGGCCCACTTGGAATAGCTTGCAACTCGGAACCTCTTGAGAAGTCTAGGGAGCTTGCCACAGGCCACACACATATTTTTACTAACCATTTTGCATCCAATCTTCTAGATATTTTCAAATAATTCAAAGAGAAAGCTTTGGTATTTTTGGTTTTTTGTCGCTTAGTTCCAACATATGCTTCTTAATGCCTATATTCAAAAGCAAGCTAAAGTTAGCCAGGTAAGGCGACTGTGTCCCTGAAGTGCATCGAGATACTCCATCTAGCTAAAGCCTGCTTATGCCAGAGACTTCAATACAGCGAATAATTTATTTTAAGCTTATAATAATATTCTTTTAAATATTTCTTCACTAGAAAAATCAATAATCCTCGTATTATGTTTACTAGCGTATTTTGTTCGCCAAAAAAAGGAATTTTTCTGCCTTTTATCGCGATGCCAAATCGGCTAGATAACATATCTCTTTGATTTAATTGAACATGAGTGAATCTCGTTGCACCCAAACACTATTATTTAATTATTCATATATTTTATTTGTTTTTTAAATTAATTTAAAAAGCAAAAAAGCAGAGTTAGTCGAGCTTAATATCGAAAAATCCAGACTCAACGATTGCATCAAGATAGCTGAGTCAATTGTTGATTTTGCTTTGAATAGGCAAAATCAAGCCATAGGCACTGGTTCAAGCTACTACAAGCAAGCATCAAATCAGCTAAATGTAAGTTTTTTTTTAGTTTTTTTTTTAGTTTTCTTAATAAAAAAGCTTTATAGTTTTAATATTTATCATTAAATATTTATTTGTACATCTGAATCGAGCTAAAACTCCCTCAGATATAAGATAAAAAAATTTGAAAAATTAAAAAAGAAGGTTGTAGTTACACAGTGGAAAATTTTACTTATTTAGATCAATTAATTTGAGAGGTTACTTCGGGCAGCACAATTTGGATTTATATGTGATTTTTTTCCTTAAATGAATAAAGGTCTTTAGCTGTGTCGGCTTAAAAATTCGAAACAAAAAAAGGAAATTTATTTGTTTGTTTAAAATATGTGATTATATAATTTTTGGGGGTGACAAATTAAATTTTTCTAAGATGACAAAAATAACTAAAAGAGGTGACTAATATATACACACTTATTAATAATTTTGCACTGATAAAAATAAAACCTATTTTATAGATAGGTTTTATTTTTATTTTATTTTAGTTCTAATTAAGCTATTTAATAATCTAATTCTTTAAGATTGTAAGGAATGAACTTAAATTGTAACGTGGTCTCATAGTTGACTAGATCGAAGAGTTATTTGGCAATTTAACTCAATTAGGAGCTCACTTTGAAGTAAAAAGTCTTTTCAACTAAAATGAATTTTTTTTATTCAATTTTTTCTCCTTTATTTATAATCAATTAACTCTTAGTTGTAAAAAAAACAAAATTTTTTTTTTTATTTTTATGTTTCTAATTTTATAATATTATTCTAAATGGTGGATGTATGGGTGAAAGCTCGAATCCCAAAAATTTTCTGGAATAATTTTAAAATAGTTCACTCTAGCTTGATGATGAGATTTGGACAAAACGGTTTGTCATAATCGTCTGGAACTATAGTTCAAAATTTTCCTGCTATAGTTCAAAATTTTGATTTTTATTGTGACCTCAAAATCATTAGTTTGTTGTAAGAATAATTAATTAGTAAATCAAAAAGTATTTTTGTCACTCAAATCATTATTTTATCAGTCAATTAAATTTAGTTATTTATTTAAATAATTTTTGAGGAAAATCCTCAGGCCACTCAGAATGGATCGAAGTCCTTCATTTTAGCCTAGCGTTTGAAATGTAGAACTAAATATTAAAAAGCAAAAACTTTATGAGTATATCAGAGCACAAAAATGATTATAACAAGGTAATACAATGTAAATTTAATGAGTTGGGAGTAAGAAGTATAAAGTTTTGATTTACTAAAAGATATTTTTTCTTAAATTTTCATATAAGCTGTTGAACTTTTTGTTTGGAACAGGAGTATTTTTCAGGTAGTCATTTAAATCATCTAATAGTTGCTGGTGATCTTTTCTTTTGTGTAGGAATTTATCTAAAAGTAGTTTAGATCTAGTTGATACCATGTCAAAATTTAGACTCTTGAGGATGATATTGATCTTCGTTTTCAATGGGAAGAATTTTATTATTTTGTTTTGGATTTTTTGTGCATCATTGATAATTTTCTGGGTTTAACTTGAAATTGGGATGAATAAGTAATCAATTTGAGATCGAAAAAAATTTCTAAAAATTATTTTTAAAGAGTTGTAAAGTTTTATACCTTTTAATTTACGAATTTGGTTAATTTTAGGCATAACTTTATGTCGTAAATTTTCAAAGAGTGTTTTGATTCAAATTTAATGCCAGTCAATTAAATTATTTGTCATTTAATGTAGTTTTTTTGTCAGTCCATTAATTGATGGCCTAATTTTTTTAATTAATATGAAAAATTCTAAGTTTTTAATACAGTTTGAATTTTTTTAAATCTTTTTGATTTTAATGAAAGAAGAAATATTAAAAAAAATTTACAACTCATAGAAGTTAATTACTTGGAGCAAAATAATGAGAGATCTGGATTAATAATTAGCATTAAAAGATATTTCTACAAAAATTCTATCAAAATTTGGACGAAATTTAAGGAAAAATTGCAGATAAATAACCTAATATAATAAAAAAAAATTAAATTGATTTTATCTATTTTTAACTTTTCTTTTCTATTTGATTATTTTTTTTTAATCTCTATGTGAGAAGTAATTTTTAGTAAATAAATTGTTGCTTTTATTTTTATTCTGGTCCTTTTGTTGTTTATCTATTAACATTGACCATGCTTAAATTAATAGGTTGAAAAGTTTTATTGCTTTAACCTTGAGCTCTAGAGTTCTTGGCCATTGCTTCTAATCAAACATTTTAAAGGCCTAAGTCAAAGTTAAAGGCTGATTTACGAAAAATCTTTTGTTTAATTTTTTGATAATTTTAAACAAAATAGACAAATTTTTATAAAATTTTTAAAGAACTTTATAATTTATGATATCAGTTTCAAATTTTTGTTAACTTTTATTTATTACCAAAACTACTCAACAGGGGGCTGAAAGGGAGGTTAATTACCACTCCAAACTGCCCGAGGTCCTTTCCTTACTATTATTTTAATAAAAAATAAATGCATAAAAATTGAGAAAAAAATTATTTTTTCAAAAATTTTTTCTCCATTAAATTTCTATTTTGTTTCAATTTTTATATCCTATTGAATCGCTTAAGAGACGATTCTTTTTTCATTTTGAAAATTTTGAAAATAATTTTTAAAAATTATATATTTTTTAACCTTGTCAGCTTGGACCAAGGCTTAAAAATTGATGCTGAAAAAAGTATTTTTAATTTTCCTCGATTGTTAGATTTCATTAGCTATTTTTATGCTCATCTTGTATTTTTAAACTAATCATTTTTTGTTCTAATTGATAAAAATATTTTTATTTAGAAGAAGAAAATTGTTCCTTCCTGAGAATAAAACTTAATTTAAACTCCAAAGTTCTGTAGACTGCTTGTAAACAAATTGCGATTTTTGGCCGCATTAATTCCAAGTCTATTAGGCAATCAATTTTTAAACATTTTAATTTAAAAAACTATGCCTAATTAAACAAGAATTTTAGAAAAGCAATACTCGCTACACTCAATATAATGAGCAAATTAATCGAAATTTTCTAGTGTAAATTAAAGTCTACCAAGCATTTAAATTAATTTTAGAATTTATTTTCTAATCTTGGAAACTTTTTAATTTATTAATTAGACATTTTCGATTAAAATAAAAATTAAAAACTTAAATAGTGAATTATTCTAAAAAGGTACAAGATGGCATATTTTGCCTGGGAATAGCCCATTTTTTACTTAGTCAAATTTAAAGCATTGAGGGTGTTTTTTATTTATTAAATGTTTATTTTTGCTAATTTAGCGAAAATATCAACTTTATCGTTCAATATTTGCATTGATAATTAGAAAAGAAGCATTTCAGAAAGGCAAAATATCATCCAAATGTTTGATACATATCAGTCTAAAACAAGTGCATAAACAAAAAAAAAGAGTTTGAAATCGATTTTTCTAAATATACTAGAATTGCTTGTAAGCTTGCTTTGAAGAAGGTGCCATTACTCCTTGTAGCTTGATTAAAAATTATGTCTTGAAAAAAAAACTGCTTCAATTTTGTTTGATAAGTTTAAGTAAATTTTTTAAGATTGATTTTATTTTTCTCGGCATCCATTAATTTTAACTGAAAGCTAGACAAGAAATAAAATCAACTACAAAATTGGAAAGCTTAGTTTTTAGACAGAAAGCCAGCATGGTTCAGATTGTGATTAATTTTTTATTTTTCTATTCCCTTTTGAGTCCTGAAAATAATTCCATCAATATCTAACACAATGAACCATGCTATCCAGGCTACTTAGGACAAAACTGCCTAAATTTATTGACTTAATTGCTAGTACATTATTTAGACTTTTATTTTTCTGACGCAGTTATTCTAATGGTAACTTTACTTCTAGCTTCATACGTGAGTTACTGTTTTGTTTCAAATTGTAAAACTACAAACTATGAGAATTTCATTCAACCATCAAAAATGAAAAACTATTTAGGGTTCACAAGAAGAATAACTAATTTTTTTTCAATTTATCTGTTGACAGTTATCTAATTAAATAAATTACTCATTTGTTTAAAATAAAATTAGAGATTAACCTTGGCAGTTTCGGGTCCAATTTGGTCTTTGCCTCCAGCCCATTTTTTGAAATTCTTTGAACGTTTTTTTTTAACATTAAAAAAATATCAAAAACTAAATTTTAATAAATTGAGTTTTCAAAAAAAGAAATATTTTTTAAATAATTAAATTTTAAATTTGAGATTTTGTTAGTGAATTTAAAGGACATTGAGTTTTGGAACTTTAGTAATTGGTCCAGAAATATTACCAGGCGTTCAAGTGTAACATTATTTCTGAATAAAAAAAGTTAAATAAATAGTATTATAAAAAGAGTTTAAAAATTCATTTATTTTGGAAAATTTTTTAATCTATCATTTTATCTCATATTTAATCTAATTAAAAAATTTTCTTAATTTTTCAATTCAATGGTTATGCTAAAAACAAAGACTACGAGCTTTTGGTCATTCTCTTTTGAAAATTGTCCTATTAAAATATCATTAAATTTTGCGAACTTTTCTTTTTGATATTAGCAAATTCTCCAAGCAGTTTAAAAAAGGACAAGATCCTTCTTTTCAATTGAAAAAAAAATTAAGAAAAAATTAAAATGAAAATTAAACTTATTTAAATTGAAAAGTTCGAATTAAATTTATTAATTAAGTGTAAATTCAAATCTATAGAAAAACTTAAATCAGAAACTAGAAATAAGAAATTTCACATAACTTCATATTTACTTTCTTCTTTTTTATTAATATTTTCTTAATACTTTATTCTAATCTTTAAATTTATTCTATAAATTTAATTTTTTTAAAGCTAAGCTTAATTCCTGGTTAGGATAGAATAAAACTAATATGATGTGTATCGTGATAAATCAAAAAGATGTGAGCTCGAAGTTTGACTTAATTCTAAGAGTAGTAGGCAAGAGTAAGGATTGAAAAATTTTTTATATTATTTAGAAAAAAAAAATATAATTTCTCATTTTCTTTTTTCATTTCACATTTATTTATTTCAAATTCCATTCAAAGTATAATCAACAGACGATTGCTCTTTTTTTTTTCCGAAAGATTGTTTAACACTTCATTTATTTAAATTAATTATTAAAATTTTAATAAAAAATTTTTTAAATTTTTTCAGTTTTTTTATCTCAGTATTTCCTATTTTATTTGTTTCAAGTTTTTTTGTTTTAATCTTAAGGAGCTAGCGCTCGATACAGACATACAAATAAACAAAAAAAAAAATAGCATGTATCGTGAGATTTCCCTGGAGTTATCTCTTCAATTTTTGGCATAACTTCTATGGATGAGCGAATACAGTTGGTTGAGATAATTCATTTTTTTGGATACTGGCAATTATCTTCAAAAATCAGATACTGAGATAAAATATTTTTTGTTTTAATTTAAACAAAGACGATTTCTATTTAATTTTAGAATAAAATTTATTTTAAAATGAAAAAAACTCTGATAAAATAAATTAAAAACATATCTAATTTTCTAAAAAATGTTGGAATATTTGTGACACTTGAATTTTCTATCAGACTTTGCATTAAAACTGCCTAATTGATTTGTTCAGACGAGGTGCTCTATTCGCATTCTGGAATCCGATTTATTATGCTAAATAGTGTTAGCTTTAGAAAAATAATTTTTTTTATGCCGATCTTGATTATCTTAGAATTTTCTTAATTAGAATTTTTGCTAATTTTCTCAATAAAATGACTGCTAAAAGCATTAGATAAAGCTTTTTTGTTTAGAACGTCCTGTTTCAGATAAATTGTTCTACTTTAACTTTTTGCTCGAATAGATGAGCACACATTCTAACCGGGAAAACTCATCCAACGCTGAGCCAAGCACAGCCACGAACAGAAACCAGTCGAGGCAGCAGCAACTGGACACGCCGCCCAACTCGCCCGACAGCTCGGACCACGGCTCCAAGGCCTGTTGTTTTTGCTGGTGTTGTTGTTGCAGTTGTTCATGGTAACACCAAAATCTTGACCACATTTGAGATCTAAACTGATTTTTTTAGTTTAACCGTTCGAAGCGATGAAACCCGAAGCTCAAATAGCATTGACATTAGGAACGCCTCCAACATCGAACCGTAAGCCACTGTCACAGACCGGCGAGCAGAAAAATAATTTTTTTTTTGAATTAGGCCAACTCTAGAAGAGATTAAATCATGGTCAGATTCTTTCGATAAGTTGATGCAAAGTCTGGCTGGTCGCTTTTACTTCCGAGAGTTCCTGCGCTCCGAATACAGCGAGGAGAACATGCTTTTTTGGATGGCTTGCGAAGAGCTCAAGACAGAGCAGCAGAATCCGCAAATAGTCGAGGAAAAAGCTCGCCTAATCTACGAAGACTACATCAGCATCTTGTCGCCCAAGGAAGTTAGTTTGGACAGCAGGGTGCGCGAGATAATCAACCGGAACATGGTCGACCCGTCGCCGTACACATTCGACGAAGCTCAACTTCAAATTTATACTCTGATGCACCGTGACTCGTACCCAAGGTTCCTAAACTCGCCAATATACAAAAAGCTGTGCGCTGGCGAAACCAGGCTTTGACCCGGAACCGAGTTAAGCCATGTAAATTGACGGCATCTTTATCGAGATACATTCTAGCCGGAAACAAACAGTACCTTATGCACAGACCGGTAAATTGTTCTTAAGTCTAAATGTAGAAAATTTCCAACTGGGACCAGACACTTTCTGTTTGGCATTAAGTTCCTGACAACAAAAAATGTAAAAATGTAGATTCGATTTGACCAAATATGATTGATATTGAATCGATAATACGTCTAATTCGACTAATACTTTTTTTTATTTTCTAAAATTTCTACTTACCGTCTTACACAATTATTTTTTGTTGATTATTAATAATTAAAATTATATTCGTTTTTTTTATTTAATAAATTTAATTGAATTTAAATTAAGGCAAGTTTTTTTAATTGAATAAAAAAAAAATTTTTATTTTTAGAATTTTTATTTTAAAATTTTTTCTCCACTAAAATTTTCAGTAGAAATTTTGAACAAATTTGCCACAATTTTCTCTACGATGACAACTCATCGGCTCCAGCTCTCAGAGTCTAAAAAGTAAGGAAGAAAATTTTTTTCTTAAAATTAGCTAATCTAGACAAAAATAAATAATTTTCAGATTTAAATTTATTGATTATCGTAGGGGTGGGAAACAGAATATTGAAAATATTTTAAGTTTTTTAATCAGAATTTAAGCCTAATGATCGTTCAATTGAAAAAAAATAAAATTAATAATAAAAAAATTTAAACTTTCAAAAATCTTCTTTTTATTATGTGTTTTTACGTTCAGTTTTTGTCTATTAAATTTTGAAATTATTCTATTATTCCAACCATTATACTTTCAATTTTTTTTCAAGTCTAGTAAAAATGAATTTATTATGAAATTAACGAAGTCTTGATTTAATTTCAAATTTCATTTATTGATTTAATTGATACCAATTTTTGTTTAATTTCGTTTGGAGTGAATTATATATTAAAATTTTTTTTTGTTATCTAAATATTAGCTATTTCATAATTGCTTAATTTTTTTTTAATGGGATGAAAAGTAAGTAAAACAGTAAGCAAAAACCCCACCAAATTTTTGGTAATATGAATTTTAGAATTAATAGAAAAAAAATTGATAGCTTTTTTTTTTAAAGTCTTTATTTTCAAGATCTCTAATTTTTTTTTTATATAAAATTTTTATTCATCTGTTTCTGAGTAAAATCAATAAAAATCGGATTCTTTTTATTTTCGATAATTAAGCAAAAAAAAAGAAAATATCCGGACTGTTTTCTTTGTTACCACTTTCCTCACAACTTAAAACTATGGTTGAGGATTATTAAAATAGGACAGGTATTGAAAAGAAGTCTGATGCATCTAAATACTAATCTAACCATTTTAAATTTTTTTCAAGAAAAAAATAATTTCGAAAACCAGCGTTTTATACTCCAAAGCCTGAATTTATTTTTCAACTTAAATAATGGATAAATCGCTTTAATTACATTCTAAAAAATAAATAATTTTATATATTTTTTTCATGGTCTATTTATAAATATAATTAACTTTCGGGTGTAAACTCTGATAGAAATCATGATAGTTTTTGAAGAAAAAAAGTTATACCAAAATTTTTTTAAATAAATTTTATAATATACATTCTCTAAATGCTCCCAACTTCATAATCCATAAAATTGGTCTTTTAAATTGTATACGTTGATGCATTCAATGTATCATTTTAATTTAAAATAACTAAAATATAAGAATAATTTAAAAATTTAGTCTAAAATTCAACGTTATTGTTTAAATAAAAAAAATTATGATCTCTTTCTCCAGGCACACTTTCTAAATGCTTCGTTTTTACAGTCTGCCTGGATTACCTGGATTGAATAAATTAGAAATTCAGCCCTTTGTTCCTTTATTAAATTAATTCTTTATTGTATCTCAAATGATTGTTCTAAATATTTTAATTAAATTTAAATTCAAATAGCAAATGTTTTAATTATAATAAATGATAAAGATATCTATAAAAAAGGATATCTGGTGCCTCAATGATGATATTTTCGGCATAGAATTATTCTGAATTAATAATAATCATTTTTAATTATTGTTTTAAATTTAATATAATTTCATCTAAAAAAAAAAATTAATAAAAATTCATTGATTAAAAGTATCGTTTTTAAATACAAATCTAAAAATAATTTAATTAGAAAGGTTAATGTCAAAAATTAGATTTTTTTATATTTAGTTTCTCTTTTATATAAATTTAATTAGTTTTTATTTTAGTATTATTTTCGCTGATTTAAGAAGCTTAAAAGCTCTCTGTAAGCTTTAAAATGAAAATAGAAAATTTTAATGGAAAAACTTAAATCAAGTTTCTATACAAAGTAAATTTATTTTCGTAAAGAATTAACGAATTCTTTTAACTCAAAAAATATTACGAATTTTTTTCTTTAAAAGCTAAATAACGTTACTAATCAATAGCAATATTTATCAAAAGTAAAGCACGACCTTATGATAATACTAAATAAATAATCTTTTTTTTCAAACAAAAACCACCTTTGAAGTTTAAATAAAATTTAATCTAAAACAAAAAATAAAACATTTAATTAACTATTTATAAACATGATCATATTATTATAAGTTTTAATTTTAAAATCAAAAGTAAGATTAACAAATTATTTCTTAATCTTGCTTTGATTTATCGTTTTCTTCAAAAGATTCGCCATATTCGTTGACTCTGTTTTTGTCAATTGGATAGAGCCTAGGATTTATTAAAACTAGAATGAAAAGAAGCAACTTGAAATTTAAAATCATACCATCGTTGATAGAGATAGATCAAAAAAACCAAGTCATCCCTGAGACAAGCGAGCCTATGCGTAGTTGGCATTACAATAATGAAAGCAAATACATCATCAATAAATGTATTAAAAGCTTTGTACATAAAAGCCTTCCAAGGGAGATGAGCTACTGATTTAAGCTAAAAAAAATAATTTTACTAATTCTCTTTTTAATTAAAAACTTTAAATTGATCGCTTTATACTTTATAATTCAAAAAAAGCTGCGGTGTCATGAACAAAAATCCAAATGCGTATACTCCATTTACCAAACTATTAATCATCCATGAATACCAGCTTAAATTTTATTTTTTTTTAATATAAATTAGTTAATGGAATTTATTTTGAATACTACTTTTTGTGTGTATTATAAATTAGAGAATAAATGGCTCCGGCTAAGCACAGTGGATACAGCAAATAAGAAAGTTTGTTCATAGCCTAGTTTTGGAAAGAAATTAAAATATCTTTCTAAATTCAAAACTACTATTGAATCATAGTCATTCGATTCTTTTTCTTCCTTGGATGCTTCTCCGAACTAACAAAAATTTTAGATCAGTTTTGAGTCATTTTGATTTTGAAAAAATTACTTTGAGAGATGGCAAAAAAGACGATTCAAACGAAATACTTATTTTGAAAGCCTTGGTCAATTTCCAAAGCTTGTAATTAAATTTTTGAATTCATTATTCTTTTTGTAGATTAAAATTTACCTCTATAAAAACTGATATACCTGAAGGTGCAAGTATTAGCACACTTGTTTCTTCTTCGAGTAAGTATAAAAAAATTATTGCTTGGCTTATAGCTCTCCAGGCAACTAGATAATTTTTTTCGAATATTTTTTTTTAATTTTTAAACAAAATTTACGCGTTTTAAGAGATAAACCGACTGTGGTTTTTCGCTTGCGCCAAAAGCTGATATCATTCTTGAAAGCCAAAAATTCGAAGAGCAACTAAAAAAAAAAAATTTTGAATCAAAACTCAAGAAAAAGAAACATTTAAATGTTTTTTCACCTTAAAAATTTTTAATTTTCAGTAATTAATAATATTAATAACATTAATTTAATTAATCCATAATAAAAAAATAGGGGTCTAATTTATGTGAACCAAAGTTATCCTATTCTAAAAATTATTCACCTAATTAGAAAAAAATTTAAGATCATGTTAAAAAACAACTAAACAATTGATACAAAGTTTTATAACGCTAAAAATTTCAATGAAAAAAAAACTTAATGATTACTTTAATAAATGATGATGCAAAAAACAAATTGTATTTAAATAGAAAATATAAAACAATTAATAAAATAAAAAATTGCTATGTCAAAAAACGAATTATAATTCTAAGGGATATCAGTTATTCCTTAAGGTCAAAGAATTAGAACTAGTTATTCAATTGAAAATTTAAAGTTGGGCGGAGTAGGTAAAATTTGTAAAATAGATGAATCTATGTAAGCCAAAGTGAAACATTGGAATGGTGAAAAAATTAATTTTAATTCTCTCTTTTTTTTTAATTTTTTTTGCTTTAAGGCAACTATTTAATTAGAGAGCGCTTTTGAGTATTGAAATTGTAGCATGGATCATTCTGTGTCCTTATGAATGGAGTTAATTTAAAAAAAGAGAGAAATATTTTTATTTGTTTTATGAACACGTAAACAGGATAATTTTTTATTTTTAAAATTTAATAGTAAATAAACGATGGTGACAAAAGGACAAAATATTTTAAATATCATAAATATTAACTCAATTAATGATTTGTTTATTAAAAATTTAACATTTTTATTCAATATAAAATTCAGTTTGTCCAACTAATCTATAAATTTTACCTAATCCTTTATCTGGTTCACCTTTTGGTGAACTAAAAATGATGAATTAAAAATAATGGTTCAGAAAATCCGAGAACAAGAATTGTTCCTTTAATAGGTGAACTACGGTTCACCTAAACGACTAGACCCAAAAATAAAATTTCTAAAGATATTTTTTTTTAATTTTAAATCTTACATGAAAGGCTGATACAACAAAAGTTAGCAAAATCAGATTAATGTTTGTATCGGTAAATAATGAGGTAAGCTCTTTCAATTGGGCATCATTGAATCCATATTCTTTCATGGCTTGCATCGAATCCTCAAATTGTTTAAAAAATCTAATTTTCCCAATTGAAGAAGGACTATGCTTGAGTGTCAAGTTGTATTCAGATTGATTTTCATTCAATGGATGAAAATTTTCGTCTTTTATTGATAGACGATCAATACGGAATATCGGTAAATATTCATTTTTCTCTGTTAATCTTATTAAATAAAAAATTTTCATCAAAAATAGAGTTTGCCACGGTTTCAGAGTTGCTGTTTTTGGAATGTGTTCAGGACTAACATTATAGGGCCAGAACCTTGATTTGTTGAATTTTTCAAATATTTTTAGTTTTGTTGATTTCATTAAAATTATATTCATAAATATTTTTTCATAATAATTTTTGGCTTTTTTAAAAAAGTAAATTTATCAAATATTCTTTTTTCTATAACGAATTTTTTTTTTTCTTTTAAGATGTAATTTCAAGCAAGTGGTTGAAAGGGAGGACTAAGTTCCATTCCAAACAATCTGGGATTCCATCCCAAACTATATTTTAAATAAATAATAATTATGAGTACTTCTCCAATGGAGCATCGAATGGCTTAATTCTTTTTTCCGCCTTAAAAGTTGAAATTAAAAAGAATTTAAATCATTTTTTTGTATCATTTAACGATGTTCATAATGATAAAGAAATATCTTTATGAATGGAGTAAGTCCATACTTTTTAAAAAATGTTTCGGCCTTAGTAGCCTATCCCAGGTCTTGCCTGTTATGTGACCAGCTGGTCACATATTATGTGACCAGTGACTTTATGTCGATTTGGTGACCAGATATTTTTTCTGACTGGTCACAAAAATTTTTCAATTGGTCACATAAATCACATAATAAAGAGAGTGATTTTTTGTTAAATGGCACCGATTCAGATCATGAAGAAAATTGTGAATCACATTTTGAAGAGGTTAGTGAAGCCATTTGCAAGCTAAATTTAAATCCAACAAAAAAAAAATTAGAAAAGTTGTCAAAAATTGCATCGGAAGCTCCAATTGCATCTGAAGCAACACAGTCTGCTGTAAAAAAAGGCCTTTGCAAACATAAAAACCCAATAGCTTGCCCGAAGTGCGGGAAATTAATGAAAAATGAGCGTGGTGTAAAGCAACACATCACAAAAATGCATAAATAATCTTTTTTATTTAATTTTTATAATTTTAAATTAATATTTAAATTGGTCACATAAATAAAAAACCAGGTCACATAAATTTAATAACTGGTCACTTAAATAATAAAATTTAAAAAAAAAAAATTCTTTATTTTAATAATAATTTTGACTGGTCACATTTTAAGTGACCAGTGAATATGTGACCAGTCAGAAAAAATATCTGGTCACTAAATCGACATAAAGTCACTGGTCACGTAACAGGCAAGACCCCCTATCCCTTATATTTGATATTAAAAAAATCTTTTTCAATCGGAGAATTATCTGAGTTGTGGAAATTGGCAAATGTGAGTCCGATTTTTAAAAAAGGAAATCGAGTCGATCCAAAAACATTCTCATTAAGTTGAAACGGTCCAGCAAGAAATATTAGAGGAAACTCTCACAGGCTCAGAAAAGAACTAATCAAAAATTGTGCACATAGATCCAACTTTTGTTACTAATCGAATTGTCAATCAATAGAATCAATTAACCGATGAAATTATTCAATCCAAATATTAAAGTTAATTTCTTTAAAGCTTGTATTGACAAAAGATTATAAAATAATATTATTACTTATAGTCTGAAGCGACTCAAACTTCACGCACTAGCGTTGCAATTAACACTACTACTACTACTACTACTACTACTTTGTATGTAATATACACTGCTTCTATAAAAGGCCCAGAATTTTTTAAATTACTTTATTTAACGAAATTTTACATTATTTTATTAAGCTTACATAATCTTACGGGAATATTAGTCGGTAAGGTTATGCAATTTTACGAAAAATTACGTAAGCTTCAACTAAAATACGTAACTTTTAGTAAAACCATTCAAAGATGCTTACGGCTAAAAAATTGAGGTTTTTGTTAAAAAAAGCAAGCTGAAGTTTTTCAAAAATCTTAATTAATCTTAATTCCCTTACTTTTTATTTTAATAATTTCACGCAAAATTTCACATTTTTTGATTAAATTTTTTTAAATTTTGTAATGAAAATATAACACATCAAAGTAGAATTCAAAGTTATCGATTTTCAAATTTCAATTAATAGATACAGTAGGGTCTAAATTATTTATTATTGAATCAGAGGAAGCCGATCTTTTTAATATTGATTTAAAAATATTAAAAAAATCGGCTTTTAATATTGAAAATTTCAAAAAAGCTCTTGTGATAATTGAAAATTGAATATCAATTTTTTCAAATATTTATATCCCTTTAAACCTAATTAGTAAGTAAATTGTATATTTTTGTTATAAAAATAATTATTATTATTTTTTTACCTATTAAAATCCTCCCGTTTTTCCCCAAAACCACCCTAAGCACTTTGATAGAATACTGGCTACACGCCTCTTGTCTAGGTCCAGATTTTTTTAGCAGAATTTTTTTATCCTCAATTTTGAAGCTTAATTCGTGGGAGAAAGGTAGATTTAGCCATGGACGATTTAAAAAATTTTAACAATGCAAGTTAAAAAATCTGTAAATAATTCTCAAAAATAGATTTAATTTTGCTTAAAATTATAAAATAAATAATTTTAAAGTATTCTAGGATACATGCCAAATTTTTTTTAACTTTAAATTAGCAAAATTTTACAATAAATACCTGATGTCTTGGATCAATTCTTGAGGAACTTCTCTTCGGTCAAAATTAATTTCCGAATCCATTGTTAAAATATTCAATGTTGTAATCAAATGAGTAATCGGTTTTTTATCTTCTTTTATCTTTGGTTCGGTGTCACCTAGAATTTTTGTTTTTTCCAATAAATTAACATATTTATTTGTATCATTAACTCTATATTTTGTCAATTCAACAGATTTCGAAAGCACATAATTAGAAAGCGAAATCATTTTAGGTTCACTGAATTGTTTTTTTGCTCCAAGAAGGATATAAGCTGTCAAAGTTCCATTTTTTCTTGTCTTTCGAGGTAATTTAATTGTCAAATCTCTGAGAAAATAATTTTCTTAAATTTTAGTTTAAATTAAAAATGTTATTTTTTTACTTAGAAAACGATTCTTTTATGTCAAATTCATCAAAATTAAAAAATTGTGCACAATTAAGTGAATTTGACCTTGGAATGGATTCCGGAATGCACAAGGCAAGCTAAAATAGATGATTTAAAATTCTTTTTTTGTTTGAACAACTGGTATTTACTGAAAATTTTTTGTGCCAATCTTTTACCGAGTAAATACAGTAGGGTCTAGATTTTTTGTCACTAATATTGCACTCGTTTGGAAAAAACATGTCATAAAAACTTTTAGAAGTTGTAACAAAATAGATAAGAAACAAAGTGCATGTAATATTAGTAAAACTTAACCAAGCCATTCTAAAAAGGAAAAAATAATTTTCATACCCAAGTAAAAAAAATTGGAATTTAAACTCCAATTAATTTTTAAATAAAAAAAAATAAAAATTCAAGAATAAAATTTATTAAAAATTTACTCTCAGCGGAGTCAAATAAATAATTTAAAAAATGCCTTAGAAGCTAATTGGGAGTTCGACAAAAAATATCTTTTCCCAAATGTCTTTTATTAGGAAAATAAATTGACTTAGTTGAAAGGTTTTGTTCAATTTAATAATCCATTTAACTTGGACTGAATTGGAAGTTTCATCTAAAATATTTAGCTCAATCTTGGTTTCATCACGTTTGAATAATTTCATTTGGACTACATCATTGATCCGAACAGAAGTGACTAGAGTAAATTGTTCATTTTTATTCTGGCTTGAAACGTAGCTTAAATTTTCCTCTACAATCATGATTCTCTCATTGTTATAGATAAACATTGAATATGAACAGTTTTCGTAAGTTGGATTGTTAACTAGAGCATTGTTTTCAACTTAGTTTAAAATTTAATTTTATTAAATTTAAATAAAAATAAAAAATTACTTGTTTCCAATCTATCAATACACAAAAATAGACTTAATCGTGACGAAAATAGCACGCTGTCTTCAATATCTGATCCGATATTGATATGCTCGACTAGGTTTACTATTTCTTCAAGATTTTTGTATGTCACATTATTTCTTTTTTTTATTTGTTTTAGCATAGTCACTTTTTTTGATTCATTAATTGTCTCTTGATAAAATAACATTTAAAAATACAAAATTTTAAAAGTTGTTTTTTCTACAACAAAATTTAAATAGAAACTATACTGAAATGTTTTAATTTATTTAATTTTAAAACAAAGAAATATTATTTGATTAAAAATAATAATTTTCAGCTTTAGTTTACGTTTTTCATTTTTTTTAATAATTTATTTAAGTGAATTGAAATTTTTTAATGACTATTTTTATGAGACCCGCCAAAGATCAACTAGAAGGATAAATTGATATCAATGAAAATTTATAAGCATTCAAAAATTTAATTTTATTATAATATTTAAGCTAATTTCTAATTTTATGACTATTTAAGATTAAAATCAAAAAAAATTTCAAAAGTTAAAATTAAATTTTAGTTTAATAAAGATCTTTGAAAGTTTGATACCAATTTTAGTTTTTAAAAAATCATGCTTTTTTAGATACAATTTAACTACTAAGATAAGATCAAAATATAAAAATTTTGATAAAATATTTTTAGCATTTTGGCATTTAGGTTTCAAAAATTTTGGATAATTTTGGTCTTTTTAGAAAATAAAAAGCAAAATTTAAATCACCTTTTATTTAATTTTTTACATTAGAAGTTAAATAACGTGATTAACTTCAAAATTTTATCAATAAATTGACAATGTGAAATAAAGGCTAAGAGATTTAAGATTAACAGATACAAGAAATTTTAAGATTATTTCAAAAATCTTTTAAGAATATATCAGATCTTAGATAAAAAATCTATAGCAAAATTTTGTAAGATCTTGTCTCAGAAATCTTAAAGAACTTATTAGAAATTGTTTAAGAATTATTAAATAACTTTCGAAAATCTTAAGATAGATTTTTATTAACTAAATCTTATCTAAGTAGCCTTAAAATACAAATACAAATAAGAAATTAAAGAAAAACTCGTATCTTAAAGGAAATAATAATTTAAATTAAATATTAATGCGTATAGTATATTAAAAAAACAAAAATAATATTTTCTAGAACAAAAATACTGATTTTAGTGTCAATTATTTTTTTTAGTACAATTAAATTAAATAATGTCAATTATGATTTAGTTAGTTACTATTTTATTTCTTTGATAGCTAATTTGATCTAATAGAAACAAATATATATCTAAAAAAACTTTTTATAACAAAAATTAATTTAAGACGTTCTAAAGCTGATTCCGACAAGATGAGTTTATTGTTGTTATACAAAAAGGAAATTTTTGAGCTGGACATCAAAAATGTCTTTTACCGAAGAAATCTCAAACAACTTATGTGATTGCAGCATGTTCTCGGCTAAGAAAGTTTTTATTCACCCAACAATTCTCTAAAACTTTTACTAAACTTCATTTTAAGAACTTTGTTATATCAAAGAATTAGCAATGAACATTCCACTAGAAAGAAAGCGTCGTCCAGTTCGCCTTAAAGCTTCAACCAATGCCTTAACTCGTCAGCCAAATGAAACTCAAAATGTAAATGATTTGGGTATCAGCGTGTATGAAGAATCAGATTCGGACGATCCGTCTCTACAAGAGTCAATATCAAAAAAAATTCGTCTTGAAGAGACCACAATCATAAGTCCACAGCCCCAAGTTAAAAAACGCAGTAGACCAGTTGGATCAAACAAACAAAAAAAATTTGAAAAATTGAATATTATTTAAGTACCTTTTTTATTATAAAAGAAATAAAAAAATACATTTGTTCCTTAGTTCAGTAATTTTGTTTTTTATTTCAACATTAAATACATAATTCATAATTACATGACAAATATTAAACAAATTTATTTTAAAAATTTTTTAAATTAAACCAAGTTAACAATGTAAATTTTTATTTATAATTTCTTAGGTAAAGATTTGATCCTGAGCAATAATGCATACCCTTAGAAAGTTAAAACTATTTATCAAAATTAGATTATGTGTTATTTCACAAGAAAAAAAAAGATTTTTAAAACAATTTTCATTTTTTATGAGAAAAATTTCGCTTGTATTTTAATATGGGAAGTCATTAATTAATTAAATTTTAAAATTTCAAATAAATTCGGCAGATAAAATAAATAGTTACTAATTTTTTTCAAGTAATTCAAAAAAGTAAAATTTTTTTAGTTAACCATGGAACAACTAGATTTTTTAATTTTCTTAATTGTTAAAGTCTATTGATCATTTGTAAAAAATTTGGTTAAATTCAGTCAAAAATAACATATTTTTTTACTTGTCAAAATTTTTAACATTCTTTTTAAATTTATGATATTTATTCCTGGTATTTCTTGAACGCAATATCTTAAAGTTACAATCTAGAGATTTTTTTTACCAGTATTATACCACCTTTCAGAAAAAGACTTTTTTCATTCGAAAGCGAGAAAAAGACAAATTGTCAAATTTCTCTTTAATTTTTTTTAAACATTTAAAAATTTAAAATTACTTAATAAACAATTGAGAAGCGCCTGATTTTGGTACACATCATTAGTGACAAGTTTATAGACCAATTTTAATTCATCATTGTTGACTACGCTCAAAATAAGATAATTTTGGGAAATTGCTATTTCGATTACTTCTATTTGATTGATGTCAATGCAAGCGACCTGTACCATGCATTTTTCAAAATCAGCATATTCACTAAATTTTTCCGAGTCCTTTATTTCAAATATCAACAAATGCCAATTGGTAAAAATGCACAAGCATTCATTTGTTAATTTTGTCACTGAAAAAAATGAATATTTTAACTTATAAGCATACAACACACTTTCATCTTGGTCATCGTGATTTTCATTTTTTTTCATTTCACTCAAAACTCTGATTATTAGGAACAATTTAAGGTTATTGTTAATTTTTTTGGCTCGGTTGGTTATTTCTTCCAGCTTTTGCTTGGAAATTTGGTCAAATGAAAACAGATATTTGACTCGTTGTTCAATGGTTATGTTTTCTATCAGCTCCGAGTCTTGGTTTGAAGAGGTAACAGAAAATGTTTCATCATGATTAGTCGATGTGGAGTTTGTATCTTCATTGATACCGTTTTCCTTGAACTTGCTAACTACTTCGTTAAGATCAAGGTTGAAACTTGTTCCAGTGGTGTTGGGGGATTCCTGTCGACTGTTTTTTGGAGTTAGAATTTCCAAAGAGCCCGAATTATCAACCAAAGTTCTGTGACATTTTGTGCATACAACAGTGATCATTTTTTTGTTAAATTTAAAAATTTCATCATTAGATAAATTTTCGGTTGACTCTTCGAGCTCAAATGCCGACTTTTTGCCAAATTCATTGCACCAGCGACAGTAGTACAAATCACATTTTTCAATATTAAATTTGTTGAATAAAATTTCACTAATACATTCAATAAATGCCTAAAAGATTGTTATTTTTATTTACACGTAACCAAAATTAATTATGCTTACCATCAATTCATCGTAGTTGTCGAATTCATAAATTCGACTTGAACCCAAGTCTTTGAATTTTATTTTGATTTGGTTCTTGTTTCTTTTCAACAACAAAAATATCATAATAGGGTTTTAATAAAATTCAATAGCTTTTAGTAAAAACTAAGACCATTTTGGATTTTTTTATTCCAAAGAAATGACACTCATCTCAATTATGAATTATGAAAAACAGTATTGAAGTAATTACTTGTTTGATTTATTTGAATTTAAGTTAGAGAATAAAAATATATTCATCTGCCATTTATATGATTTTTTTTAAATCAATTTTGAAATAAAAAAATCTCCGTAAAAATTCCTCTTAATTTTTGTTTTTATCAAAAATCAAATTTTAATTTTTTTTGATAGTTACTTGGCTATGAATTTAAAGAATGGTACAGGTCGATGGTAAAAATATTGTTTTTAATCAAAAAAAATATATTTTCTTAATAAATTCGATCAAAAAATAGTCAATAAATAATTTGTAAAATTTTAAAGATTTTTTGATATTCTTAAGATAAGAAAAAATGAAAAATATTTCATTAATTTACCATTTTTTGATAGAATAAATTAAATAAAAAAAATTTGAACAAATTAATGAATTCACGGCATAAATGTCGAAAGCTGACGGAAGGATCACAATAAAGATATTGCAAGACCTCTTCAGCAAGATATGGCGGAAAGAATTCATACCAGAAGACTGGTAAAAAGGCTTTATAGTCAAGTTCCATAAGAAAGGTAAGAAAATGATTTGTGACAAGTGGCGAGGAATATCACTGCTACCAATAGCAAGCAAGGTGTTTTGCAGCATAATTCTGGAAAGAATCAGGAACTCTTTGAATGTTTTACTTGGAGAATAAAAGTCTCTTTGTAAGTCTTATTTGTAACTTCATTAACTCCAGAAAGCCTTTGATTGCATACACAGAGAAACATTGCCAGACAAATAACATACCGGAGTCCTAGTGTAACGAAGTAATTCTTCCTCAGCGACCACCAGAACAACAGCGCGGTTTACACTCCAAATGCCCAGGACAGCCACAAACCAACCTATTTTTAATGAATATTGTAAAGCAGCTAGCATAGACCGCTTCTTTATCAAGTCGTCTCCGAAAGCCTGATTGCTGTAGCTCATTATCATTACTATTTTTATTATTTTTATATTAAGATCCTATGGCTTTCACGGTATTTATAGTAAACTTGATAAAATTCTTCTACGGGAAGTTCGAGTGTAGCGCAATTCTGGAAAAAGGTCAATCTGAGAGTTTCAAAGTTTGTATAGGAGTCAGACAAGGCTGCAGTCTCTCTCCGACACTATTCCTAATAATAATTGACTATGTGATGAAGAAAACAACTTTCAATGTGAGGGGTATGCAAAAGGATTAACAGCAAAGTTAATAGACTTAGAATTTTTAGACTTTACGGATGATCTGAATATCTAATAATGAAATACTTATGTACAAGGTTTGCGCAGGTCAAAACTACAGCACTATCTGAATTTGTCTTTTTCGACCACAAATTCTTATTCTGCATATATGGAAACCTCGGAAAGCCATTTTTTTAGGTGGGTTAAAAAAATTAATTTTTGGGCTACCCACTTCCAAAGATTAGCACCAAAATTGTATTATTTATCCTTCCTTTTGGTTCTAAAAATCTAATGATTTTGTAAACATATTTACTATTATTATAAAGCTCTTTTTCTAAGCTACAAAATGGTGTATTCTTTTTTTTTAAAAAAAATAATCACCATTAAAATTGACCGAAAATTTTTATAGTTTTTCACTATCTTTGTATTTCCTAATTCAGATTTTTTTGCAAAATCAGAAACTGGACATCATCTTTATGATTTATAGCAGAATAAGAATTTGTGGTCGAAAAAGGCAAATTCAGATAGTGTTGTACTTTTGACTTGAATTTTATAAAGACACAAGATTTGGCGAACAGCGATAAACCAACCGTACTCGAAATAAATGGGGTCAAAACGAGAGTTAAGTGCATCAACACCAAATTGGATAACCCGACCACCATCGATGGTACACAAATTGAGTCTGTAAGCGAATTATCCTCCTTAGAATGTATCATCAGTACAGCGATGAGAACACACAGAGACATTAAGAATAGACTTGTTAAATCAAAGAGTGCCTTTGCTAGACTCCAACCAGCATGGAAACCAACCAACTACAGCAAGGAAACAAAACTTAAATTATACAACACTGTGATAAAAGCAACACTGATGTACAGAATCTGATGGGAAATGTGTGAATCTGGCAAGAATTTCCTAAACACCTGCCACACTGAAAGTCTGAGGAGGATTCTCGGGATACCCTGACCTGAGACATTGTCGATTGCTGGCCTATACATAAAAACAAATTCAGAGCCATTAAGTCAGTGTATTAAAAATAAAAGACTGTGATGGACTTAGAATGAAAGAAACACTGAAAGTTAAGGTAGCATGAAAAAGGGCGACGTAAAGTAGCACGACCATCAGTAACACGAAGGTCAAGAATACAAAAGACCTCATCGAAATGAGAATGAATAGTGAAAGAAGTAAGGGTAAAAGCGAAAAATCAACTTGACTGGACTTCCAAGTCTCTTATTTAAATTTGACTAGAATGAAACGTATATTACTGAGAATGCTTATTAGTTTGTAGGTAAGAAAGTTAATTTTTCCAATTTAAATCACTGTGCATTTTATTTTTCTTAGTTCTTATAAACAAAATCAAAAAAAGGCAATTTTTTTTCCTTTTTTAAATAGTTTCTGAGAATTTCTTTAAAAATTGATTAAAAATTTAAAATGATTTTAAATTTGCACAGTCTTAAATCAGAAATTAACTTTTGAAAATGGCTAAAGAATCGGGTTAAAGTGTTTTTAAGCGGCAGATTGTTTTGGGTGATAGTGTCTCTAAATGGACAAGTGTTACTATTGACGCTCTTCAAGGTTCAGTTCTTAGACTTATTCTTTTCATCATTTGTGCAAATGTTTTGGCAGCACACATAAAAAATAATTGTAAGATTTATGCTAAAATTATATCAGTGATTGACAACAATGGCACGAAAACATTTCTAATAACCAAATGTTTACTTTATACGAAAAGTTATAAAATATTTTAAAAATACTACTACTGCAACTGCTACTGCTCCTAAGGGGAGACTTTAAAAAAAGTGACAAATGATATATAGTTGCTATACATTAGGAAAAATATCAAACCGCACAAAAATATGCACTTTTTGAAATTTGAGTTTTTTTTTTCATTAAGTAGCAGAATAAAAATCAGTATCTGATTAGTTTAGGATAATTAAGTTATTCGAGGACATTCTAATTATTAACTTTGTCACTTTCTGTACAATTTTTTCTATTTTGTTTCGAATGAAAAAATTTCTTAAAAATATAAATAAACTTACTCAGCGTCTATTTCTTTTATGAAATTCTTAAATTTGGTCATGTTGACAATTTCGCTTAGGCTAGAATATTCAAATTGACCAAGAATTTCACTATTAGCCTCATCTTTTTCTATCAAATACTGTTCCCCTAAGCACAAAATGCTTATAACAGCACCTTCCGCACTATCATCACCACTTGCGCCATGATCATTAAACAACTGATCAATCTGATTTAATTCCAATGTTTTGTACACCACAAAACTCTCAACAATTTTCAAATTTAAATTCAAAAATTTATCTTTTTCTCGGTCGAACTCTTTTTCCAAATCAGTATTTAAATTCTGGGACATTCCAACTTTATTTGGTGGTTTTGGATCTTTATCCTCATTTGGCAACACTGACAACCATCCTGTGCCATATTTTTGACGCATTTGTTTATAATATTCCAGTTCATTTTGGATACTATATGACTGTAGATTGGTAGAAAGAAGCGAGGAAGAAATTTGGGTGTTATCATGTTCTGAATCACTATCATTTTTTTTATTAATAATAATGTAATCAGATGCTTCACAATCGGTTTGTTCAATTAATATATTATTTGCTTTTAGTCGCAGAGAACTCGCTCCGCGCTTTTTTTGCATTTTAGGGTAGCTCGGACTTGAGCCGTCTTCACTGCTTTTTGAATTGGTCTCATCAATTGTGACTTTTCTTAAAAATTTTTTCGGACCATTGGAACTTTTTAGTTGATAGTTTTGGAAGTTTGCCCAACTTAAATTAGTGGCTTGTAATGATTGTTTAAAAGAATTTTTAGCTTTGATATTTTCTAATATTTCACGAATTGTCTGATCACAATTTGGATTTAATTTCACCGGGTTTTTGTTCAAATTTATCTTTTTAAAATAATCAAAATCAAATTTATAAATAATAAATATTCTATTTACTTCTTTTAAACTGGATAAAAAGCGAATATTGCCCAATTCAATTAAAGTGCCTATTAAATTGTTTGATATGTTAAATGTTTGTAAATTTCCAAGTTTTGACAAATCTTTCAAAAATTATTCAAATTTAAAAAAAGGATCACACCCAAAATGTGAACGTTCACAAAAGTAATTCCCGATTTTTTTACTTCATTTTCGAACAATTCGTTCACATGATTTCAAAGATTTCATTTCATCTTGTTCAAAAAAATATCTTCTTTTCACACGAATTAGTTATTATAAATTTTTTTATTTCATATTAGACATGGTTTAATTTTTTGTGTTTGAATTACAAAATGTATCCAATGTTGAAATTAAATTGAAAAACTACGATGTTTCAAAAATTTTTCAAAAAAAATTTATTTTAAGTTAATACTGCAAACATGAAAAACTTGTTTTTTTTTTTTTAAATTTTGACTTTGGGTTTGTGATATGATGATCCTAAAAGATAATATTTGTAGTTTAAAAAAATATCTACGTTCCGTTTTCCATTTTTCAAAAATTGATAAATTTACAATTCTTATTACAATTGCTCGGTAAAAAATAAATAAATGAATTGTTTAAAAGTTAAAAAAGAATTTTCAATATTTTTTTCAAATTTCCAAACAAAAATTAAACTCATTCTATTACACCAAAGAGTTTAATTTCAAATATGAAAATATTTGCAATATTAACTTAAAAATTTTTTCTTGAAACTGAAAAAATATCTGAAACATCGCACTTTTTCAATGTTAATTCAACATTGGATACATTTTGTAATTCAAACACAAAAAATTATACCACTTTTTAATTTAATTAAATTGAAGAAAACTTAGAAAACAGGTGAAAAATTAAAATAAGAAATTTTGGTTCATAATAAAGAGTAATGGTGCTATTTTTTTGTAAAACGTAAATTACCAAGTAAATTTTCTTTTATGTATGTATATATTTAGATCAACTTGATGGGGACAATTGAAATTTAAAACAAATTAAAAAGAATAAAAATTTACAAGATACTGATTAATATCATCAACCCTTTTTATTTTTTTTAACAACTAAAAAATAAGGCTTTGTGGATTTGGTCTCAAATAAATAATTTTTTTTTTTGATCAAAAAAATATATTTTTTAGATTTTTTGATTAGATTGAGAAGAAATGTCATAATTGAAATTACAAAAAAAAAGTAAGGGAAATTTTACCAAAACTTTGTGAAAGTTTATTCACATTTTAGGGTAGACGCAAAAAATAAATTAAAGCCTACTCGGAGCATTTAACTTTTCTATATTGTTGTAGCTTAAGTCCAAATATTCCAATTGAGAAGTAGATTCCGACTCACTTATACTAGGAATTTGTTCTAGCTTATTAAAACTCAAATTGATTCTTTTCAATTTGGGTAGATTCTTAAAAAATGAAATTAAAAAAAATTTAAAATTATTTTTTAACTACATGTAAAAATTCATCACAATTTTTCAGATTATTATGACTCAAATCAAGTACTTCTATAGATGCCGCAAGTCTCAATGAATCATCCAAAGAGCTCAAATTATTGTAGCTGAGCTTTAGAGTAGTCAGCTTGGGCCAAGACGATGGTGAGCTCTGATCCGCGCCACAAGATTGAATTAAGTCTTGCACCTTACTTATCGATTTAAATGCAATCAAAGTTTCAAGTTGTTTCCTTAAGTTTTCCAGATCATAGATGTTTAGAACTGCAATGTTTTTCAATTCAAGATAGGTAATACTGCCAAATATATTGAGTCTAAAAGAGTCATTGATTGATGTCTGTCCCAAATTAGAAGTAATTTTTAGACTGGTTATTTTGAACAAGAAATCTTGAATAAAGTGCAATTGGTTCGATTGATAGAGTAAAATGAATTCTTTGGTATTTGTTAAATTGAGCACCGAGCTTTTTCGCCTTGAGTATTTGTCAGTGTTTTCGTGACTGGGACGGTCCCTGTGAATGATTTGCTGCAAATATTCATGTAAAACGATTAGCTGATCGCTTCTTAAACACAGTTTAGAGTCTTTATCGAATAATTTGTCACCTATAATTAAAATCTTAAATGCTTTGATCAAAGTTTTATTAAAGTTTACCATTTTGACGCAAAAATTTACAAAATTCAACAAGCATTAAATAATTCTTGTGATTTTGATTTTGTTTAATGAAGCTCATTTTTTACATAACAAAAGGATATTTACAGAAAAACCCTAGTTCAGGCGAAAAAAATAATGATCAACTGATGAATTATTCGAAAATTTAAATTAGTAAATTAAATTGGAAAATATGTAATTAATGCAAAATAGAGAAATATTCAAAATTTTTGAGTAAAATTTTTTTAACTTTTTGATTAGGTTTATTTTTTGCTAAATAATTAAATTTAACAACTTTTTGAATTTCATTTAAAAGAAAAACAATGCAAATTAATAAAAATATAAATTCAAATAAAAAATTCGACTAATTATTTATTTTTATTTGTTTATTTGTGCCGATCTAAAGCTCCTTCGGATTAAAAAAAAAAAATTTAACTAAAAATAAAATAAAAGTAAATTAAGCTAAAGTGTAATATAAAAGAAAATTAAAATGACGTGAAAAATTAATGAAAAGTGCAACATGTTTAAGTATTGAACAGATAAGGAAAAAAAGAAAAAATAGTAAGGTAGCAATTACACAATAAAAAAGGGGATTTTGTATATCTTTATTCGAAACCCATTTGTATAATAGAACGACTCAGTCCTGTCTTAACATGTCTCTCATTCAACTCAAAAAGTCGATTCGAGACTAATAGTAATTTAAGTTTATTTAAGGCCTCGTGATGTAAAATGTTGAGGAATGAGAAAGAGTTAAGACATGGGAGCGTTTAACCCAAAATGGATCCAACTAAAGATTTATAAAGGTTTCCTTAAGTTTTATTATTTAGACCCCATTTTTTATTCGACAAAATCTTAATTAAATTGAGCCTTGAATAACAACTTTCTTTAATTTCATCTATAATTGAATTAAAATTTAATTTAGAATCGAATTTTATACCAAGAAACTTTGTCTCTTTTTGTCTAATGATTTTGTTTACAAAGATTCTTAAGTCAGGTCAGCCTTTTCCTTGTTAAATTTTGAAAAGAACATCGAACACGACTTTTCAACTGATATTTTCATTTCCTTTTGTAAAGCCACTATTCTAATAGTACTTATTGATCTTATTTTCTAAATTACCCTGTTTCTTAAAAAAGTGACGCAAAAAGGAGGAAGTATTCATTATTTGTTTTATTTCTTTTAGGGATATCATTGATAAATATACTGAATATCAATAGATTATTAACCGAGCTTTGAGGAAAACCTGCAGTCACTGAAAATTCTTCAGTGATATAACCATTTGCGTTTACTTTGAATTTGCTTAGGTCTAGAAAAGACTTTACCCAGTGAATGAGGTATTTATTCATTTGTTTATCTGTTCCTAGCTAATGCTCATTCAGAATAAAAAATAAAAAATACAAAAATACAAAAAATAAAAATAAAATATTTTAAGTTAAAAATATTGAAATATAGAGACAAAAAAATTTACTATGAAATAAAAGTCTTTTTTAAGATGGTTAATCTTTTTGTTTCTTATAATTTCAATAATTATTATTCAATTTTTTGCTTTTTATAAGAAATTTTTTTCAATTTTTTTTCCGCTTTCGACCAGGTAGTGTGGGAGGTTCATTTTTTTAAGCTTGTATATTAGTACGTCATGCCAGACTCTGTCAAAAAACAAAGCATTGACTTTTTTCTTTCTATTAAAGAATAAAACAAATTTTTGTGTAAAAATATTCTCGGCAGTTCGTTTGTGTTTGATAAAACCCGACTGTTCCCCAGTCGATTCAAATTTTCTGTCTCATGCGTAATACAGACTGATACTTACATGTTACAGATATTTTTGTCTGTAATTTTTATGAGTTGAAAAAAAATATAATATTCACTTAAGTCTTTTTTAAGTGATGATTTGAATTTATGTACAATATAAAATAGTTTTAAGTCCTACAAATTTTGAATCAAAAATTTTTAAAGTATTTTTTTGCATTTTAGATATTTTATTTTAGAAAATAGCGATTTTACGAGAATCTTGAGTTAAAATTCCTAAAATATCAAGACAAAGACTTAAAAAAGAAACAAATTGTTCATTTTAAATAAAAGACTCTCCAAAAAGTCCAAAAAGACTTCTACACTTCTACAGATAAAGAGTTTTGAATAATCATGAAAATTAACTAAATTAATGTGAATGTTAATACCAAATTATATTTAAGTTTTTGGATAGTTTTTTACCGTATTCTCTTGTTAAATACATTACTTAGATGCATGTATTCAACACCACCTCGTCCATGTCAAATAATTCTTAGCTTACACCAGTTAGTCCAAAGACATGTTTTAAGCCTTGAATCTGAGTCAAAAACAAATAGTTTAAATCCTGCATCAAGATTATGGTATTTAGTGTTTTATTTTTATGTAGATTTAGGACTTAATAAATATCTTTGTGCACACTGTGTTAAGAAAGTTTAAACATGGACGTATTAGTTTTGAATGCAAGCACAAATGTTTTATTTCGATTTACGAAGCTGCAATATCTATTAAGGGAATACGATAATTTATTTTTTTTATCATATGGTTTTTTATTGTTTTCTTTTTAAAATTTAAAATAATTGTACCATTTAATAGTTAAATTTTATCAAAAATAAAATGTAACTTCTAAATAAATATTTACAATTGTAAATTTTAATTTTTCTATTTAATTTGTCATACTAATTGATCTATAATTTGATGGATCTTTTATTTGAGATGATTTTTTAGGGATCATATTTGAAATTTTCCAAGCTCTCGGAATCGTGCCATGTTCAAGACTTAGATTAAATAGATAAATTATTTCTTTTAAAGTATTCAGGGAAATTTTTTAAAATTAAATTATGAATTTGAACTAGTCCTGATGGTCCATTACCATCAGTTTTTTTAGGACCAAAAACAGTGCATTCTAGGTAATTGGTTCGTTAATAGAATGTTGTTTGTTGTCTTCGAAAAAATTTTAGCTAAAATCAATTATTTATTTATTTATTTAATTAAGCCTCATAGGCAAGTTTATATAAAAAAATAAAAAAAAATAAAAAAAATTACAAAAAAAATATCTATCTAAGTTAATTACATAGTTACATAAAAATTACAAATGAAATTGAATTATCTAGAAGAATCTAATAATAATAATAATAATAAAAGCTACAGCAGACTAGCTGCGGAGCAAGGCTATTTATAGACTTGCTATGGTAGCTGTCTGATTTCAACATAATCCATCATAATGACACACTTATGTAAATATAAATAAAAAAATAAATAAATTAATTATTTTGTTTTAGATAATTATCAAGTTTGTTTTTGAAATCATTTTTAGATTTTGCATTAACAACTTCAGTCGGTAATTTGTTCCACGCGTTATCTACTTTTAGTAATTCATTTAAAATATTAAAATAATGGAAAAAGTTTTGTTTTTGTGACAAATTATAACTAATGAGTGAAACAACATATTCAATTGAATCAACCAAACCACGATTGTTCTTAAAAATATGATCAATTACAACAAGTGACGTCTTAGGACTGTAATCTAACGTATCAATATGTATTTTTTTTTCCACGTTTATTGTTTGTTTACAAAATGAGACATTTTTTTGGTCAAAGAAATTATAATGATCTTTCAAAAAAATATAAACCAATAAGTCTTTGCAAATTTTACTTTGACGTATTATCTTCAAAAAAGAAATCTTGTGTTTCAAATTCATTTGTTCTATTGACTCGACTTTTACTGCTTCTAACATTTACCCATCTTTTTCCTAGTTGATCAAATCACAGTTAGAGTTAAATACTGATAGACCAAAGTTTAGTAGTACAATTAGAGGGTAGAATATTTATTTAAGACGAACAGACAAAGCTTAGCTCTAAAGATAAATTATTAATTTGTGTGATCAGTTTGCAAAGATCAATTAAACTATAAATTTAAACAAAAATATATTGAATACAGTACAGATAAATACAGCATCATGAAATTAAAGCTGAATTATTTTTGTTTATTTTGCAATTGTGGATTCAGACAACCATTGATTGAATTTTCTATTGGTGGTGGACAAACAACGTTGAGATGTAAATGCAAAAAATCTAAAGTGCTCTGTAATTCAGGGTGTCATGGTTAAAATAACTCTTGTAAGAATAAGTGAATTCGATTTATCTTAATTCTCGTCAGTATTTATTTACAGTGGTGTTGTGATATCTGTATTTTACTATTTTTTACTAAACGTAAAATTACGTAATTTAAATTTAAATTACGAAATTAAAATTTAGTGAATCTACGGTATTTAACGTAAATTTTTTATATTTTTCGTAAAATAAAAAAAAAGTAAAAATTAAAATTTTCAAAATTAAACGGAAATTTTGACATATTTAAGACATTTTTTGTTTTTTCTAGTTTTTATTTTAAAAAAAAAAAATTTACTTTTTTTTTACCTTTTTATACGTAAATTATGATAAATTTTAATTAAGAAGAGTAAAAAAAAAGGAAAATATTGAATTTTTTTATTACAAAAGTTTGGAAATAAACGAAAAAACATATCGATTTTACCTGTAAAAAAAATGTCGAAAAAAATATAGAATTCAAAATTATACAAATGAATAAATTAATTTTATTTCAATTTTTTTCTTTATCAATTAGTGAATTATTACCTTAAACTTCTAAAGATGCTTTAATTAGTGATGAAATCGAATCATAATAGAAACTTGAACAGATAAAAAATTTGAACAGACAATTGAATGTGCAATTTAGTCGAATAAAATCTTGAATACCAATTAAATTTGAATTTTAATTTGATTCATTTTTACTTTTGAAATTAGATTCGAAAACTGTCTGTTTTGGAAAAATTCGAACTAAATTTAAATTTGAAAAGCAATTTGAAATTAAAATAAAATCACATAAAAAATAAAAAATATTAAAATTTGAAAAAAATATTTGAAAAATTTATAATTAAAATTTTATTTAAAATTCAAAAATTTTTTATGAATATTTTATCATTTTTTATGTTCTATAAGTTGACTGTTTATTATTTTTTTTGAGGACAGATTATCAGTCTAAAAAACTTAGTTGAAGAGTTAAACAGGCACACTATAGTATATAAGTTGTTTTAAATATTGAGCCTGTAAAGTTTTGAAAAAAATAAAGTAAAACTGTCGCATTTTTTATTATATTTTCATTAGAAGTTGACTTCTCTAATTATTATCCTATTTTAAATGACCACATAAAGATAGATATTTTTAAAAAATTGTATTCATTGCATTTTTATATTTTATTTTATTCTCTTTTTTCTATAAATATTATTCTGCTTAAATTAAATGTAATGAATAAATAAATTTGAGTTTTTCACTGTCATTTTCATTAAGAGAAATTTTTTTATGTGGAGAATTGTGTAAAGGGCAATTTAAATCAAATGAGCAAAGAAAATTTTAAAAAATTAGGAAAAATTTTGGTGACTTCTCAAAATCTGACAGAATCAGATATTAATATCCGAATAGCATCAAAACTCAATTTACTTTTTGAAATTTTTTTTTGAATTTTTCTTTAAATTTTTTTGTTTTTCAATCATTTTTTTTATTTTTTTCAAATACAAAATCAAATATTTATTATTTTCGGTTTTATATTCAAAATTTTTCTTTTTTCAAATTTTAATTCGAATGTTTTAGATATTCAATTTTAAAATTAAAATGAAATAATATTTAAATATATTCTTAAAATTTTTTTATATTCAATTTTTATATTCGAAGCTGATTTCCGTTCGAAAAGCTACTTATTCAAATATGGGTGCATATTCGATTTCATCACTAGCTTTAATAATCTGTCACTAATCGTTAAATTCTCAAATTAGTCTCATGTTTAACTTAACTCTATTTTTTTTCTACATATAGTCTTAGTCTATGTTCTGTCTTTCTATATTTTGAAAAAAATTCTTCAAAAATAAAAAACTAGAATAAAAAACAAAAAAATTCTTAAAATTGTCAAAATTTAGGTTAATTTTGAACATTTTGATTTTAACTTTTTTTTCTATTTTTACGAAAAATATAATAAATTTACGTAAAATACCGTAGATTCACTAAATTTACGATATTTTACGTAAAATATAGTAAAAAATAGAAAAATACAGATATCGTAACACCAATGTAATGTATTTACCTAATTTTTTTTCAGTAAATTATCGTACATATCAAAATATACGATAGCATACTTAAATATTAAACTGTGAGGTTTTCAAATCTTTGCTCAGATTATAAATTGAATTTAAAATGAAGTACTTATTCACCGGATGCTTTGTCGTCACCCGTTATTGACCATGTTTCTTAATGCAATTAAATAAATTAATAAATAATTGTGGAATAATTAAAAAATCTGAATAAATTTCGCCATAACCTAATACTATTTTATGCTAATTGAAGTTACTTTTAAAAAAGAAAGCCTTTTTAGTCTATGCTTATCTTGAAAGAATATGGTAAAAGCATAGATTAAACTTGAATGAACGTTTACAAAAAGAGCAATAAATTTTTTGAGAAAAAAAAAACTTCATTAATTTATTTTTGTTAATAAAAATTTAAAATTAAAAAATTTAAAGACATTTAACAAAACATCGACGAACTTAATTTATTTTAATTATGATTTTTTAAGTATTAAATTTTGCAATTTTTAAAAAAGAATAAAATTTCTAGCATAGATATTTTAGAGTTTTTCTTGTAAGTCCAAGGCGCCCATTGAAACAATCATCCAGCATCCAAATGAATTCGAGCCATCCAAATTCTAATCAATCCAGACGTCTCTCGGAGCGGTCATCAGGGGGCCAAGCAAATTCTGGCAAAAAAAGCCTGAACGTCAGCCATCAGTCAGTAATGGGATTTTTATATTCGTTTATCATTTACATTATCAAACGAATTGTTTTTTGTCCTGTGAACATAAAAGTTGGAATTTATCTAATGGCCCTAATAGTATGCTCATTAATCAAAGACTTCAAAATTATCTCTCCGACTTACTACTTAGCTTATAAAAACAACATATTCAATAAGTTTTTTGTGAAAATAGGCTGGGGATGGACACTGGCTGTTTTGACACCATTTGTTATCATGACGTCCAGCATTTACAACTGCTTTAATCTCATTCTAATGAAAAATCACTTGATTCGAATTTTTGTGGCAACTATTTTTTGGTTTACTTTCACTTCTGTTTTCGAGTATATTGACAATCAAACGGGAAATTGTGCCAAAAACGAGTTTAAGAGCAAAATGTCTTGCAAGATGAATCAGCAAGAGTGGCTAAATGGATTTGACATTAGTGGTCACACTTTTTTGCTAATGCACAGTTTATTCTTGATGAATGAAGAAAGCGCTGTTTTTTCCACTTGGACTAAAATTTATGACAACCTAGAAAAAAGGGAAAATTTGGAAAGCAGTAATGAGAGATTTTATAGAAAAGCCAAGGATCTACATCAAAAATTGACACCGTTTGTAAATTTTAATTTTATCCTTATTGGTCTACTGGCACTTTTGTGGGAAGTGATGCTGCTGAGTACATGTCTTTTCTTTCATACCATGTTGCACAAGCTATTGGCAGCTTTCTGTGCAATTGTGATATGGTTTTTGACTTATAAAAATTGGTTTGCTGATCAGAATTCACCGCTTTCGCCTGGATTGCCTCTATATGGTTCTGTATAAAAAATAATTGTTGTTTGGTAATGGCTTTTTTTGTTTTATTTAAAATTTTAAATAAACGATTTTCAATTTTAATTTTTGAATTTGAGTCTGATAGCTCAATTCCATGTCCTTTTGTTCAATTTTTAAATTAAAATTTTTTGTTTTCAAAGAAATGAATGATTCTAAAAAAATATGCCAAATTTGCACCCAAGCTGAAAGTAAATACAAGTGTCCAAAATGTTTAGCATTATAGTGAGTTCATTTTTTGATCTTTTTTTAGAGCTTTAACCAGAGCTGGACTCGACCACCTTGCCAGGGTCACATTCAAAAGTGGCCAGTCCACTCGTAAGAAATACATTGAGTTGTCAAGAAGAGAATAAATTTTATTAATTTTTTCTATAAATACAAAAATTTATTTTAGAGCAAGTTTTCATTTTGATAATTGAATTAGTTTTAGAAATTTTTTGAAATTTTTTTTCTTTTAAAAGTGACTCATATATTATAAAGGATTTTGAAGTTAAGTAAAAAAAATAAAATATATCATTGAAATACGGAATTGATCTTTTAGAAAATTGAAAAATAAAATAGATAAAATAATAAAAAAAATTAGCCTGTATAAGATCGTTCAATTTAATCTTATCTTTCAATTTTGCATTTCATAGATATAATAATTTGTTGGATAAAAAAAAAAAATAAAAAAAATATTTACATAATTTTTATTACCATCATCAAAATTTCGTCATTTTCGCAAAAATATCGAATAAAAGGAATAGTTCATGTTTTTTAAATTAAAATTTTGACATTCATGTCTGATAGTTAAAATTGTCTTGAAAATTTAAGGACTATTTTTTTTAAATTTAGCTTCTTAAATTCAAACTAACATAAAATAATTTTGGTATTTTTCTTCGGTTACCTATAACTCTCTACTAGATAGTCCAAAAAACTTAGAAATTAAAAATTATAAAGTACAAGCACTCTAAGATCTCTCTCTGTATCAGATTCATTATCTATTTTACCATTAATACGGTTTTGTGAAGTTCAGTACAAAAGAACAGAACAAAGTATTAAAAAATTTAATAACTTTTTTTCAAAAAGTTTAAAATAAATTCTGTAAATGCAGCATGGTGCAACACTCAAAGTTGCATCATCTGTAAAAGTCTGCTAATGGTCTGCAGAATCTCTGCAAAATAGGCCACGCTCGATTAAATTGAAATTTAATTTCTGCATAACTCTGCAAAATAGGCCACGCTCGATTAAATTGAAATTTAATTTCTGCATAACTCTGCAAATTTAGCAGGCTTTGATATTTGATCCAACTTTGAAAGTTGCACTATGTTGCATTTACACAACTAAGTTTAAACCTTTGGAAAAAAAGTTATTAAATTTTTTTACTTTTTTTCTGTTCTTTTTTAATTTTGTACTGGATTTCACAAAACCCATTAATACAAAGTGGAAATTATCAGTTGTAATGACCATAATGTAAAAATACTTATTTTCTTGTATAAAATTGCATTTAAAGCACTTTTCGTATGTTTTTTGCATGCCAATTTGGTTCAATCAACCAAAATGACAAATAGTTAATAACTTTAATTTTTAATAACAAGTATAAAGTTCACATATAAAAATTCTGTTAACCAAAAAATTTCTGATAAAAACCTTATAAACCTTTATTTTCTACTAAGTTTAGATACCAGGTAACCTAAAGCAGAGTTCTTGAACTTTGAAAGTTCTTTCAAATTTTTAATCTAAGCTATTAGAGGAATATGCTTAGATAATAACTCTTTAGAATAATATTAAAAACACTAGCATAAATATTAAACATTGAAGTAAATAACTAATCTTATTTTGATTATTAATATTGGTAAAAAAATTTAATGCAAATTCAGTAATTTAAATTTTTATTAATTAAAATTTGAAAAAAAATAATAATTCTCTGGTATTTTTGAATATTCAGAAAACATACTTCCGCGTTTTTTGGATTTTTTCTTTATACAGAAAAAATGCATTCATTTTTAAAATTTTTATTTTTGTTCTATCTCAATGCCTAATGTTTATTTTACTTGTTCCTTGAAAAAAATCAAAGTAATTAACCAAATGAATAAATTAATTTTTTTGTTCAGATTGTCTAAAATTTTTAAAAATTTAATTTTTATCTTTTAATTTATAATTAATTACTAAGAAAGTAATTTTAATTTTTGAATTTGAGTCTGATAGCTCAATTCCATGTCCTTTTGTTCAATTTTTAATTTTATTTGTAAATATTAATAAAGTATTTAATTTTCTCTGCTTTGTATTTTAATTTTTTTTTTAAGTTGTTCGTTGAATTGTTACAAAAATCACAAAGGTAAATTTAAAGTCGAAATCAAATTTTTTCTAAGCTTTTATTTAATAGAAAAATGTGAAGTTAAAAAAGAAAATGAATCAAAATTTCCCGAAATTGTGACCAAGCCGTTTGACAAAGATGATGATAATGATGAAAAAGCGGTCAAACTGGTGGATTATGACGTAGAGATAAATTCCAACTCAAGTTTAGAGCTCAAAGATTTAGAATCAGATTTTATTTCGAAAGAAAAGCTAAAACTCCTCGAAAATTCCATTGATCTAAAGCAAATATTACAAAATAGACATTTAAGAGAGTTGCTTGTTAATTTGAATAACAGCACAGATGGAACGAATATAGATGAAAAAATGGAAAAAGCTATGCAAGAGCCTCTATTTCAGGAATTTAGCGATGCATGCTTAAAAATTGTTCAAAATGAAAATGATCTTCAAAAAAATTAAAAATAAATTAAAATTTAAAAGAATTGTCACAACTTTTATTATTAAATTGACTTTTTGAATGCACAATTAAATTTATTTGACTAAATCAATAAATATTTATCAAATTTGAAAGTTTAAATGTGAAAAACTTTGTTTCCATGGTAACTAGCAATGAATGTCAAGGCCAAATGTTTAAAATTCATTATTCCTAAACATTAAGGCAAAAAAATTCTAAAAATCATAAAATTTAGTCATTTTACTGTTCGAAAAAAAATATAGAGACATTTTTCGAAGATGTATGTTTATTTGAGTAAAAAAATAACTGTTCAAAATAATTCGCTTATTACGGCATCGGCATGGAACAAAAAGCAAGGATTTGTAGCAGCTGGCACAGAAAGCGGGCTTGTCAAAGTCATCAAATTGGAAGTGACGGAAGGAAAAGACCCCAAGGCTAAAGATCCGAAGTCCTCTAATACGACCAATTTAATTATGAATTCCTCGCTAGAGGGTCATGCAAGTTCAATCTCCTCAGTTGTGTGGAACGACACTTACAACAAGTTGTCCACAGCCGATTCAAACGGTCGGATTGTTATTTGGAATTTTCACAGAAGTACAAGAATTACAATTAATTTGATTAAAATTAAATTTATATTATTTAAAAAAATTTCAAGATGAATGGACCGAAGAAATGGTGAACAAAAGAGATATGACCATTGTGACAGGCATGAAATGGAGCTCAGATGGCGAGCATATTTGTATTGTCTATAACGACGGTGTCATTATAATGGGCTCTTTGGAGGGAAGCAGAATTTGGGTCAAAGAACTAAAGAATTCAACTCTTACTCACGTTGAGGTAATTTTACCTTATACCACAAGAGACATTTTTTAATTGTTTTCTTTTTGGTAAGTGGGCTCCTGACAAAAGATTTTTATTAATTGGTTTGATTAATGGGGAAATTCATGTTTATGATTTTAATGGTGAGTTCGTGGACAAATTAAATGTTCAATGCCTTGATTCACTGGGGGTTAGGATCGCAGCTATTGATTGGTATGATGGACAGAATGGTTTTATTTCAAATGATTCTCCTGCTTTGGCAATTTGTTATACAAATGGGCGCTGTCAAATTATGAAAAATGAGCTTGATGAAAGTAAGTTCAAATTTTAAATGTGCATTCAGTTCTAAACCTTTTTTTGTTTTAAATTTTAAACTTTTATCATTTGAACAATATAAAAAAGTTTAATTAAAAATCAACTAGTTGTTTTGATTTTTTAAAGAATTTTTTTTGTTGTTTGATGTCGTGGAATTCAAGATAAAAAAGAAAAAATAACGTAATTTTCCGAATTTAGTGACATGTTACAAAAAAAATGAATAAATTTGAGCCTTGTTAAAAAAATCATCCGACATGAACATAGTTAAAAAACATAACTAATTCAATTTTTATTTTTTAAAGAATTTTAAAAAAGCTTTAACAATTGTTAATAGTTTTACAATGTGTTAACTTTTTATTACATGTCACTAAAATTGAATTTTTGTTTTTTTTTAAACAAAAAAAGAGTACTCTATTTTAAAGTACACAATCTTGCACTATGTACTGGGGTGAAGTTTTCACGTGAATTAATTAATTAAGTGAATTAGTTTTATTTTTTATTCAATAAAAAATTAATTAAAAAAAAAAGCTAAGTAAATAAACAAAATAAAATTGAATCATAAAGATAAGAGAATAAAAAAGTGAATAAAAACAAGACCGAATAAAAAGTTTAAAAATTGAATTAACAAAAAATTTAGTAAATGAGTTAAATTTTCTTGACTTGGGCTTTTACAGATCAAAAAAAGGTCAAAGATTCGAAAAATTATGCACATGGGGAACTTGCAAGTGATTACCAGTCACTTAGTTTTCAAGTCACTGCAGAATGGTCAATTTTTTAGCTTCGATAATGATTAATAGCTCAAATTCAAGAATTCTTTTTACATTTCGGATCTGTTGAGGTCTAATTGAGCAAGCGAATTTTTCAATTGAAATAAAATTCTCAAAATTACAACAAAGTGCACTGGGGTGAAGTTTTCACGTGAGTTAAAAAATTGAATTAGTTAAAAAAGAAAAAAAAAATTTTTTATTCAATTTTTTTTTGTATTGAAAATATTGAACAAAAAAATGAAAATAAAAAAATTGAAAACAATTTAATTCTTTATTTTTTGCTTTTCTGATTTTACCTTTATAAACCTTGATTGATCATATAATGAATGTGTGAAAATTTTAAATTCTAAAAAATCTAGCTCATTTACTAAATTTTTTGTTGATTCAATTTTTTCTACTTTATTATTTATTTATTTATTTGTTTTATCTGTGCCTTCAGATTAAAAAAAAATAAAATAAAAACGTAAAGAAAAAATATAAGAAAAATTAAAATAAGTTAAAATATAATAAAAAGAAAATTAAAAATTGATAAATTGTAAGAGGTGACATGTGAAAAGTATTTAAGTATTGAACAGTTCAGGGAGAAAGAAGAAATAGTAAGATAGCAGTTGAGTATTCAGCATACCTTGATTCAAAACCCGCTTTATATTCATCAACCAGCTTGAGAACCAATGGAACAGAATGACGCAGTCCTCCCGCTACATATCTTTCGCTCAATTCAAAAAGTCGATTCGAGACAGTTAAGAATTAAAGTTTATTAAAGGCCTCATGATGCAAAATATTGGAAGGAGTATCATATTTTAGTTCAAGTATAAAGCGAACTGCTGAGTTTTGTAAGACTTGAATTTTTCTAATGTTTGTCTCAAAAAATGAATTTAGACACGGAAAAGAGTAATCAATTATAGATCCGATTAAAGATTTATATAGGTTTCCTAGTGTGCAATAATTAAGACCCCACTTTTTGTTTGACAATACAGTAGAATCCCTCAAAAGTGAACACTCGCCGTCGCAAGGGATTTTTGTTCATTCATAGGGCTGTTTACATTTGAGGATGCTCTCTCAAAAGTGAACTGTTCACTTTTGTGAGATTAATAAATGTTAAGTTAATTTTTGTGTAAAACAAAAATAAAAATAAAAATAAGACCATGTATTCATTTAAGTATAAGTTGAATGATGATAAAATTAATGCAAAAATTTGAATCTCAAAATTAATCTCTAATTAGAAAAATCATTCAGCATCCAAGTTGAATAACTATAATAAACTAACCATGGAGGAAAAATTTTTACATTTGATATATAAAAATATCAAATGTAAAAATTATTTTTTTCCCACCAAACACAATCGAAAATCGAAGATTATTTTAAAAATTAAATAAAACATTATTATAAATTTAAAAGTCATGTATATTATGAAGACATTAAAAAAAATTTTTGAATTTAACTGTAAATAAATTTTTTTTTCGAGTTTTTTGTTCACTTTTTTCTAAATTTTTCATTTTCACATACCGAACGTTCACATTTGAGGGATTTTATGCCATGTAAAAAGATTCATTTTGGTCGGTCGCAAGATATTTATGTTCACTTATAGGGCTGTTCACATTTGAGGATGTTCATTTTGAGAGCTTCTACTGTATATTTATTTAGTTCAGCCGTGAACTACAACGCTGTTTTATTTCATCAACCATTGGGGTAAAGGTTAATTTTGAATCAAATTTTATACCTAAAAATTAATTTCCTTTTGACTCTCAATTTTATTTTCATATATTTTTAATTTTAAGTCAATATTTTCCTTATTATATTTAGTGAAGACAATGAAACAAGACTTTTCAACAGATATTTTCATCTTCCACTTGAAGAGCCATTTTTCTAGTTCGTCTAAGTATTTGTTTATCTTATTTTCTAGATTTCCTTTTTTCTTACTTTTATTCTATTTTGTGTTTTATTCACTTTTTATCCAATAAAAAATTTTGCAAATCAACTCACTTTTTTTACAATCACTCTCATTGTCTTATTCAATAAATAATTCAATACAATCCAATTAATTTTTTATTGAATAAAAAATAAATTGAATATTTTTCTAGCTAATTCAATTAATTAATTAATTCACGTGAAAACTTCACCCCAGTACCAAAACTAAAGATTTTGATTTGAAATTTACATTTGATCATAAACTTCAATTTGCCTTATTAGCCAGCGTTTTTGACCCTTAAAAGTATTGATTCTAAAAATGTATATTCATTTTTATAGTAAACATGTAAAATAGCAGGCGATTAAAATTCTCGAATCAAAAGTAAGGCTTAACAAACTATAGTATACCTTTTTTATTCATCCATATAAACTTAGATTTATTTGTTTACTTTAAACAACATTAAAATCGCTCATCACATAAACAAAATCCGCCGCTCATTTTAATCATAGTCAATTAAGGCTACAGAAGATATATAAGACATGTGTACTTAATAACTAAGCAAATTAATTTTAATTATTTTCTAATACAGTACTTTGCATACTTGTAGAGTTTTTGCAGAGACTAAATTTGGGTGGTACAAAGTTTGTATCAGCTGATACATTTTGCAGAACAATTTTTACAATAAAAAGTAAAGTAAAAAAGTTATTTCATTTTAAACTTTTGCTTTTGCTCTTTGTTCCAAAATTCACAATGCCAATAACTGACTTAATGTTTATCTAAAAAAAATCAAAATTATTTTCATTAATTAATTAAAAAGAGTAGATAAAATTGAATATTGACTCGAGGTAAAAAATAAATTCTGTAATAAATTTTTCACGAAAATTTTAGAAAAATTTCTTCTAATTAAGAATATTCTCTATACATTTTAAAAAAATTTCAACAAAAACAATCAATTTTAATTAAAATTGAAAAATTTTCGATTTATAGTTATTTTTTTCAGTTTCGCTTTTTTAAAATAAAATAAAGCTAAAGGATCAAAATAAATGATTAAAAAAAAATTTTTTTTCCACGAAACTAAAAGATCAGTCAAAAAAAATTCTTATATCTTTTACTTTTTTTAATTTTTTTTAATTCGCAAGAAAAAATACAAACGTTTTCTTAAAATATTCAAAAAATGACCATAAAAATTGCAAAAAAAACTCCCAAACATATTCATATTGCTGAGAAGATTTTTGAATTTAAAATTTTTAAAACTAACCTAAAAAAAATTGAATGGAAAAAACAGATTTTATTAGGTGATAAATAATTATCTGTTATCAACTTGAAAAAGCTATCTATTAAAATATTTTTTTATCGAAGAACCGATTGTAATAGACTGTCAAATGGAAATAATTTGTGCTCAATGGAACCATGACGGCTCCATTCTCGCCATCGGAGGACTTGTTGTGAGAGATGATAAAGAGACAAATGTAGTTCAGTTTTATAATCCGTGGGGTCTTCACTTGAAAACGCTAAAAGTTCCTGGAAAAAAGCTGGCCTCTGTGAACTGGGAAGGAAACGGGCTTAGATTAGTGATTACGGTCGATTCGCTAATATACTTTGCCAATCTTAGGCCATCATACAAATGGTGCTCCTTGAAAAACACAATTGTGTATTCGTATACCAAACCGACCAAAAATGAACAGTGCATTGTATTTTTTGACACTAAAACAGGGGAAAAAAATATAAAATACATGAAAAATTTGCTTGGTGTTGCAGGCGCTGGAGAATACTGCATTCTAATAGCACAAGGTGATGATTCGAATGCTGTTGCTCAATCTTCTTCAGCGAGTGCTCTAGCAGCACGATTGACTAATCAGAAACTAGCGTACCAAGTTCAGTATGCCATTGTTCTGTGTAATTCAATTGGGACTCCAATTGAGCAAAAATACATTGATTTCCAACCTGTCAATTGGTCCATGAACACCACTCATATTCTTGTCTCATCCAAATCGTATTTTTATCTCTGGAATTATTCTTCAATGGTGGATAGGAGTCTGCTCAAAAAGCAGTCTTTTGAAAAGTTGGTTTTTATTGACAACCCTAATATTCCTGTTCAAATCAAATCAGAAGATTCGGCCATTGTGGCAGTCGGACCTTCAATACAAGTATACTCAAATGGAACGAAACTTTGAAAAATTTTATCAAGGTTTTTTTAAGGAAACCAAAAATTACATCTTGGCAACAGCGTTGAGTGATAAGCATTTTTTTATAGCTCGACAATCAGGATATATTCAGAAATTTGATTTATCTACGGCCAATGTAGGACAAGTATATCTCAATGAATCAAATGGAATAGTTGCTTCTAAAATAATTGTCAATTCAAATTCGACGTAAATATCCATACTCTTTATAAAATTATCAAGCATTTAAAAAAGGCCGCATATTAAAGCGTCATTTATTTTGATTAAACGTCAATAAAATTAATGTAAATTAAATGTATTAATTGTCATTAAAAAGATTAAATGTTACTTTAATGTATTAATTGTCATTGAAAAGATTAAATTTTACTTAAATGTATTAATTGTCATAGTCAAAATGGTAACTTATTTCAATGAACCATGGCTCGAATCTTACGACCCTAATAAATAATTTTATGGGGAATCGGGGGGTTTTGAAGATATTCATGAGGCTTTCGACGAATAAATCGAAGCTCAAGACAACTTAAGGAACACTTTAATTGAAACTGAGGTAGAAGAAGGTAATAATGAGACTACCCTAGCAGCAAATTCCTACAATAGCGCTGTAATCCCATTTAATATTGTGGAAGCATATAATTGGTGTTGATTAAAGCCAAGGATTATTCGAGTCGTTTCCAGCTGAAGCTTGCGACATACCTTTAGGAAAATAAAGAGGAGTAGGACGACCAAAAAAAGAATTAGAATCATTAGTAATGAAATAATTGAAAATATTTTCTTAATTTTTTTATGATTAAATTTTTTTTTGTGACTCTTTACTTTATAACATTTAATTTTATTATGTGATAACTTATTACTTAAAATGACAACTATTACTTTTAATTTACGATTCATGCATTCAATTGACTAATTTTTATGCTGACTAATTAATATAAATAAATGACGATTTGATCTTTTTTTAATTGACGTTTAATCAGAATAAATGACACTTTAATATATTTTCTTTAAAAAATGAAAGGAATAATTCAAAAGTAAAACTAAATAAAATTGGAGAAAAAAATTTTCAAAAAGGAAAATAATTTGTATTCGATTTTGTTTTACATTAGAACTAAAGGAATACTTAAAGAATTCATAAAAAATTTAGAATCATTATTCGGATTAAAGGAGAGAACATCTCATATAATTTTAAAGGGGGTGAAAAAATTTTTTTTCCGCTACAGGGACTCAAAGAGTTTTTTAATTGTCAAAAGTATACTTCGGTCCGATGAGAATATCATTTGCAAACATATACAAAAGATATAAAAATCACATACCATCTTGTAGAGCAAATTCTCTACTACAAAATATTTTTTTCTTCCAAAAAAAAATTTAGTCTCTAGATTTTTTCAAAAAAAGTCAAAATTTTACCCATAGTTTTTTTGTATCTTGTCCCAGGGGACCCTCTGACCCCAAATGAGAAATACAAATTCTGAAACCAGAGTAAATTCTAAACAAATTGTGGGGTTTACTTTTTTATTTTATCTTTTATTTCTTTTCCAAAAACTGAAAAAAATAAAGTAAAATAAAAAAATTTTTTTTTCAGTAAATACCCAAAATCACTTTTTTTAATATTAAGTGTTGTATGTGTAGAAGCATTATCAATCAAAATTTCTTTGCTTTTTTTGAAAAAATCTCTAGAGGTCGAAAATCGAATCCTAAGATAGCGTGGACGTTTTGCATTTCCTGAACCTTAAATAAAAATAAAATTACTTTTTTATAAAATTTTTTAGTAAAATGGCAGTAGTGGACACCAATTCAGTAATGAGACTGATTGATTTGACCACATCCACAGATAGAGAAGACTGGGCAGATTTTAAAAGAACAGATGTTTGGAATGTGGTATGGGCTTCTGACAATCCTGATATGTATGTATGCATGGAAAAGACCAAAATGATGATATTTCGTGATACTCAGTCTGAAGAGCCAATTTCTTGTTCAGGATACATATGCGAATTTTCTGAGCTTCAAGTTAAAGTAGTGTTTTTAGATGATATAATGTCAAGAGTTGATAGCCCTAAATTTTCCGACATTGTCGATTTTGATACAAAATATCTCCGTGATACCAGAGATTTGCTTGAAAAGGTTGATCTTACGGATGCCACTCATTTTATAGAACAAAATCCTCACAACAGATTATGGAAGCTATTGTCCGAAGCTGCCCTAAACAAAATGGATCTTGGCACAGCTGAACATGCTTTTGTCAAATTAAAAGATTATTATGGAATTGAATTCGTGAAAAAATTACAAAACATCCATGACCAGAATTTAAGAAAAGCCGAAATTTGCGCCTACTTTAACATGTTTGAAGAATCAGAAATAGCTTATCTCGAACAGGACAGAAAGTAAAATTTAATTATTTTATTTCATTTTTTTATTTATAAAATTATTTTGTTTTAAACTTATAAGAGATTTGGCTTATGTTTTACGCAAAAAACTTGGCGATTGGTTTAAAGTCTTGCAACTTTTAAAGTTGGATTCGGAAAAACGGATTCTAGATGATACCGATATACTAGAAACTGACATGGTAAGTGCAGCTATTGGAAGCGGAACTGATGTACAATTAGAAGAAGCATATAATGAAATTGGAGACTTTCATTTTGAAAGACAGAATTGGAACTTGGCGGTCAGATATTACATAATGAGCCGAAATATTGAGAGACAAGCTGACTGCTACTACGTTCTCGAGGATTATGATAGCTTGTCAAAAATAATGGATCAATTGCCCGAAAATAGTGAACTTTTATCGGTAAATTTTTTTAGCTTAATGATTCACAAAGTTTCAACTTAAAAGATTTCTAAAATAATTTAAAGACTTGGCTTGTAAGTTAAATATTTTCAAAAGAATTTTTTTGATTAATTTGTTTGCTTCTGAAAGATTTTGAAAGCTTTATTAAAGTTTTTTAATCAATTGTTTTTTTTACTATAAAAAGTTAATAGGATGAAGTAGAGAAAACTTAAAAAATAATCAATTTCAGTAATTTTTTTTGAGATTGGGTTTTCTATAAAAATACCTAAATTTTTAAAAATTAAATTTTATAAGGATTTAAACGTTTTTTTAATCTAAATTGAATTTAATGAAAGAGATAAGGAAATTTATTTTTATTCTCAGAAATAAATTTTCAACACTAAAAAATTTGCTTTTCTTTCCATCAAAATCAAAAATTAAAAAAAAAATCTTCAAAAATATGAAATTTATTATATTTAATATCTGTTTTTTGAATAAAAAATTTGGTTTTTAGATAATTGATTTAAATGGCGTGTTAATTTTTTATAACTTAAATTTCTGATTTTATGACTAATTTTATTTTTATTTAAGAAATTCTAATTTTATTTTAGATTTTCTAACATGCTGTATTTATAAAAAAATAGTGTAATTTATGTCTATTGATAAGAAAGATATATTAATATAAACACAAAAAGGTTGATTCCAAGCTCTGGCCTTTTCTTTTTATCTGGTTTCGGCTTTTGACCTATTCCTGAATCAAAAATATTTTCTGGAACAATTGTTAGCTTTTGACTTTTAATTGCAATTGTTATTAAATGTTTACAAACATAGGTTCTGAAATACTCAATACAAGTGCACGTTCAAATTTTCCAGTTTTTCCAAGACGGGCCATAATTAAAAGTGCCAATAAGCCCTTATTCTTCATAACAAAACTCACCACAGTCTAGTTTTTTTTTTTTAAATATTATTTGAGGTGGAACCTCAGGCTGTTTGGAATGGACCTTAGTCCTTCCTTTCAACCTCTTGCTTGAAATAACATCTTTGTAAAAAAAAAATTAATAAAATTAAATTAATGTTAATTTTAAAAAAATATCCTTCCAAAAAATAACCTTTGTTAATTCACATAATATTTTTTAAATTAGAGCCATAAACTTTCTCAAAGTCATTTCCAATTTCTATTGAAGCATTTGATAATATGTAATTAATGTGCACATCTGGTAAATTTTTTTTTCTTTTCTTTTTCGCTATTTGAAAGTTGTCGCTCTGAAATTATCGTCATCATGGTCACTTTTATCTTCATTGACATCGCATTCTTCTGGTTTAGGTCCATTAGATTCAATATTTTGATTTTTATAAAAAATATTTTCAATTTCGATTTCAATCATTTTTTGTTTAAATTCAAGAAAAATAAACTTACAATTAAAAAATTTTAATGCATTAGAAAATTTAGCAACAACAATATTTGTAAGGAAAGTAAAGAAAAATATTTTTTTTATCATTTATATTAGTGATGCAATCAAAAATTTAGATGATGAAAATAAAGCCGATACAATTTTTAGCACATTTCTTGACTATTATTTCACATTTTTAAATTTTAGCATTTGCTTCATCCGAAACTGGTACACTTTCATAAGATTACAAGCACCATTAACCAGATCAACAAAATTAACTTTATGATTAGCTGTCATATGCTTAGAGTATTTAAAATTTATAAAATTTAAAGTAAGACCTTTCCTGTCTTTTACTACCTTAATGTAAGCTATACCATCGTTTCCTCTCTCCACTAGACCAAATATCCTAGTCAATTTCGGCATGGATCGTACGATAAAATCCTTATTTTTTTTTAATTTATCAATATTGTTTGCTTTAAGATAAAATAATATTTTTAAAAGTTTTCTACAATTTGTTAATAGGGATCTATAGGCATATATTTCTTTAATATTATTAAGTGACCAAGGTCATCTTTGTATTCACATTTTGGAAGATTTTTTGCAAGCTTTTTTAAAAAATTATAATTTTAAATTTAGCTAAATCTTAAGCTTAAAAATCAAAAAACCATTTTGTTTTTTTTTCAATTTTTTTAAGTTTTATATCGATCTAATTTTTAACTAAATAGCGAAAAATTAATTTTTTGTAATAAAAAAAATTTATTAGAAAATCGCCAATATGTTCGAATCGGTTGGGATGTGCAAAGAGGCCTGTGAAGCCTATGTGAAGGCTCAGAGTGTTAAAGCCGCGGTCGATGTTTGTGTCAAGTTGAATCAATGGGACGAAGGAGTTCGACTGGCTAAGCAGTACAACATTGGCCACGTTGATGAACTTCTTGCCAAACAAGCCAACAAATTTCTGGAACAAAACAAAATATTCAATGCCATTGAATTGTACCGCAAAGCCAAACACTTTTTGGATGCAGCAAGATTAATGTTTGAAGTGACTAATTAAATTTAAAAAAGTAAAAGAAGTTTATCAATGTTTGGTTTTAGGTAGCTGAAAAAGAAATAAATAAACGAAACTCACCGGTACTAGTAAAAAAAATGTATGTCCTTGCAGGCTTGCTAGTAGAACAATACAGGGATCTGATAAAATCGGGGGGAATATTTTCAAAAAATAAAGTTAAAGAACTAAATGCGTCCACAGCACTTGATGGCATATTAAGTGAAGAGGCTTCCATAGCTATCAAAGACTCGAAAATACTTGATAACTGTTGGCATGGTGCAGAAGCCTACCATTTTCTAATGCTTTGTGAAAGACAACTAAGAGAGGGAAAAATCGATGCAGCATTTAAGACTTCAATGGCTCTGATGAACTATGAAGACGTTCTAAAGTCAAAGAATATTTATAGCCTTATTGCTTTGTGTGCATGCGGAAATGGTTCGTACAATATTGCATCTAAAGCGTTCATTAAACTTGAGTCTAGTAATGAAATTCCAGAGAGGGAAAGAAAAGATTTCGAAACTCTAGCTTTTCAAATATTTTCATAGTAAAAAATTTTGATCAAAAAAAAAATTTTATTTAATTATTTTAATTTTTAGTCATCAACCAAAAGATAAAAAGCCAGCATTAAAAGGCGAATGTCCACAATGTGCTACTAGAATCACCGAATGGCACACTAATTGTCCTAATTGTGACACTAAATTTGCTCCTTGTATCGTTTCGGGCCGACCGATTCTAGAAACTCAATTCTGGGTATGTGGATCATGTAAGCATAGAGCTATTGAGCAAGAAATTGCCAACAGAATTTCATGCCCTCTTTGCCACATGCCTGTAAGATAAAATGAAATATTTTTTAATAACATAATTATCGTTTATTTAAATAAAATTTAAAAATTTATTTTCCAATTTTTTTCAAATATTATACTTAAAAGGGTTTAAATAAAATACGAGAAATTTAAATAGCATAAACAGCATTACTAAAAAATTAAAATAAATTTAAATAATGAAAAAAAAAATTAAGATCGATAAGTTGAAATAGCTCCAGGTTATAGTCAACAGCTTTTATTCTGTACTATTTACTTATAGAACAACGTTTGGGAGTTTGAATTGGCATTTTGGTTTCAAAAAGATGTAACTTGTTACAGAATTTTATCAAGAGACTCATTTTATAATTATATTTATAAGTGGATGTCAATAAATAGGACGAAGATTAAGAAAGCATATAAAATGTGGTCAACCTTCAAAAGATAGAATTTTTTATTATAGAAGTATCAATTGATAGAAAAAAAAAATAAAATTTTGAGTTGATTAAATATAGAATCTATTTTTTATAAAAAAAAAATATAAAAAAAATTTAGAATTAAATTTATTGTTTTAAAATTTATCGTTTACTTCTTTTCTTTTTTTGATTTGATTAGTCAAATTTACAGCTTTATAATTCTTGTTTGATCTTAATTTAGTAATATAAGGCGAATAATTTTCCATATTTAATATAATAATTTAATAGCTTAATTAAGTTCTAGACTAAAAATTTTGACACTTAGTTATAATTGTTAAATAAAAAACAAAAAAAAATTCTATCAATTTATATTGTTCTATAATAATTTTTTTTCTATGTTTTTAGATTCTAAATTTTTTTTTCTATCATTTGATAATTCACCATAAAATGTGAATCAAGGCATAAATTTTAAAACATAAAATTTATTTTTACACAATTCAAAATAAAATCAAGTCAATTAAAACACAAAAAAATATCAATTTTTTTTTAAACATGCCAAAAAAACATGAAATTTGTGTACCAGTCGTTACCATGATTCAGAAGAATATGTTGAAAAATCGAGTAGTGTTTCGATATGTTTCTGTATAGCAGCTTTTGAATTACCTTCTTTAATTTTATAGAAATTCCACTTTTGTGTGTTGTTTTATTCTGACTATCTTAAACATTGGTTGATGACTCGCGAATATTGAGGCCTTTGACTACTGACTGGTTTGACCTGAGACATTCATTCACCAAGTAACGAGTCGGACAATCATTACTGCAACAACATAACGGATAAAGAACTTTCATTAGATTCACATATTGAACACTTGTTAAAATAACCGTGTGCAGATGATGCTTTCGGAAACTGCTTGGGAAAATATTCCACCTCAAAATTGACTTTGATCAAAAATTCCGATCAATTTTATCTATTTTATTATTAAAACAACATTGTTTTTTTGTTAATTGGATTTATTTTATTAAATTAAATACTTTTTCCCATTTTTAATTTTAATGAACGATTATTAAGATAATAATGTATATTTTTTAAAAAAATTATATTAATAGAATCAAAAAAATAATTTTTTTTAAATTTGAATTATAGTTTATAGTTAATAGTTTTTTGTTAATTAGCTTTTAAAACCGAACGATTTTATGAATTTTACGCTCTTATCAATTCATTTTACAAAAGTTTCACCATCATGAAAAATTAAGTAAGGTGATCTTAAAAAATCTTTATCCATTGGTTTAATATAAGCTTAATTAAATAAGTTTATTTATTTTATTATTTAGAAATTAACCTCCAAGAAGGAGAAGTATAATTTGAAAAATTGTATAGTTACAAAAATGATTAGAGAAAATAAAATATAAAAAATACAAGTATAAATTTGATAAGTTGAAAAAGAAAAATTACAATAAAATAAAATGGTTTCAAAATTAAATGGTAATTTTTTTTATTTGTTTAATTTACTGAAAAATTTTTAGAATGGCAATTTTGACATTCTATTTTTTACGTAATTTTTCGAAATTTTTCGTAAAATAACCATTTCTTAAAAAAGTAATTTTTAAAAAATTACCAAAAACCCTAAAATCAAATGTAGTAAACTTAACTCAAAATTTCTTACAATACAATGAAATTTCAAATGACATATTTATTAACTGATTGTTAAAATAATTCAATATTTTTTAAGATTCTTGTATTTTTTCTTTTGACACTCAAAGGACCGGCTATTTTTGACAGAAACTTTGTTTAAATGTTGCATTCGTTCCATTTAAGTCTGTAATATGAAAAGCAGAATATTTAAAAGATCTAAAATTAAAAAAAAATATTAAAATATCTAAATATGATTGATCGTTAACTAAAAAATTAGATTTGAGTTTTTGAAAAGGTGTCAAATTGACACCGCCGGTCATTTGAGTGTTAAAAAGTATACTCCAATGATAAAATCTATTATAAATTTGAAAAAAAAATTCAAATTAATTAAAAATTTTAATAGTTTTTTATATTATTGTTCATAAATATATATTTTGTATTCAAAAAATAGAATTCAAATATTTCAATTTCATTCAAAAGGGTACTTTAGTTCTAACTAAACTTTAGTCCAGTTCTTTAGTTCTAACTAAACCAAGCTTTGTCCAAACTTATTTCACAAATACTCAAAGAAAAGTTCCACTGGGACTTTTGCTTTTATCATATTTATTTTTACAAAAATTAACCGTAGCTAAGGTGGTAGGTAAAAAACGTTATCTCTCTAATAGCATCTTGTTGGTTTGCGCTTACAGTATCTTTTTATGTCCTCGGATCTCTTTTGCAGGTACTGAAGTTTTGAATGAATTGCAAAATACCTATAGAGGTCTTATCTAGTTCACCTTATTTATTCCCTGATGTAATTTAAAGACCCGGATATTGTTCTCCCTTTTTCTTCTTTCACTTATAGTTGTCACTATAACTAAAACTATTAATAACTATTGATATAGAGAATAAAACACAAATTTTCATAACCATAATGGTGACCTTATACCAAAACTTACACAAATACAAAGCTATATGAAATGATGCGTCAATGAAGGATGCGTGATGGTAATTTTACATAAAGATAGTTTTGTTAATTTACGTTTATTGACGTAGTTATACGATGATTTCCGTTTTATTTGACTTTTTGTAATTTTATATTTTTATTCTCTATTTAAAATTTTTTAATTAATTAATTTAGTTTATGTTTTTTTCTCAGTTTGATAAATAAAAATTATTTTCATGTTGTAAGATCCGAGGACATTAAAAGAGACTGTCAGCGCAAACCAACAAGATGCTATTAGAGAGATAACGTTTTTTACCTACCACCTTAGCTACGGTTAATTTTTGTAAAATAAATATGATAAAAGCAAAACACTTCTCTACATTCGTCTAATCCATAATTGTGAAGAAACAATTTTAAATTCTTTTCAAAATTAATTAAGCAGTTTAAAAAAATAGATGAGCACTTCACTAATCTATGTCTGTCTTTTTCCAGATGTTTTTTTGTCAGAAAATATTTTAATAATTCATTTTAAATTCAAATCACAAATTTTTTTATTTTTTATTTTATTAAATGAACTTTTTATCCGATAAAAAATCAATATCTGTCAATATATTTTATTTCTTTAATTTATTTTACTCAATTTTGTACTTTTTTTATATTTATTTTTTGAATCGCTAGACTGAAATGAAGGACTTAGTTCCATTCTGTGCGGCCTGATGTATACCTCAAATTATTTAAAAAATAAATAAATAAATATTTTAAAATTTTTTTTAATTTTTTTACAAAATTTATCTAAAGACTCATAAAAATTGAGATATTGATTAAAGAATCGAACAAGCCTGCTTGAAACATTTTTAGTATTTATTATTCTTAAAATTTTGGACATGATATCCATTTTTAGTTAAAATAATAATTAAAAATTATTGATTGCAAAAAAGATTTTTCTCAGGTTATTAAATCATTTTGTTTGTTACAGTGTCGGAAATTAACTTGTCACATCATATCATCTGATATCAGCTATTATCATTTGATATGAGATAAAATCAGGTGAATTAAAATTTGAATTTCTATTTGTAAAAATATGTAGTAGTAGTAGTAGTATTGAAAGCTGTGACACAGGCGAACCTGTGTGAACGTAGTTTATAAGGCTACATTATATCAGCTAAATCCTTATCTGCTATGCCAATTACTAAACCTGATATACCGATCTCCTAAGACTTCCCGACGCCATGTGTGCATCAAGTCTCGACTTGAAACCGTTTACTGTAACCGCATTTACTACATAGGATGGAAGTAAATTCCAGGTGGTTGCAGTCCTGTTAGGCAAGAATTTCCCTCTTATATTGCAATTCCCACAGATCTCCTTAGCAATTTGGTGTGTATGTGATCTACCTACATTCCCCCTTCCTAAAGTCATCCCCAGGTCCACCTCCTCTAACCCCCTGGATACTTTATATAATTGTATTAAGTCACCCCTTTTTCTCCTTAATTCCAGGTCAGTGTACCCCAACCTCTTTAACCTTTCCCCATATTCCAGTCCTTTTAGCTCCACCACCATTCCTGTAGCTCTCCTCTGAACTCCCTCTATCTTCCTTATCTCCCTTTTATTCAACGTGTTCCACACCGATGATGCAAACTCTAAATGTGGCCTCACAAAAGTAGGATATAACCTCTTAAAAAGATTTATGTTAAAATATCTAAACGTCTTTCTAATTCTACCTAACACCCAACTCGCCTTATTAACCGCTGCCTCCACCTGTGCCGAACACTTTCCATCGGCCGTGACCATAATTCCCAAATCCTTCTCCACTTCCGTTGTTTCCAGTTCAAATCTATCACCATCCCACTCAATCCAATACTTGTCCCTAGGAAAATAATTTTTTTTCCTTATATTAGCTGATATCAGATCATATCATCTAATATCAAATGATATCATATGATATGATGTGACTAGTTAATTTCCGGCACTGTAATGAATAAACGAAAAAAGTAAATTTTTATTCAAAAAATGGTCAAAACTCGAAATCAATTTTATTTTATTTAAAAAAAATTTAAATATTTTTGAGAGAAAAAATGAGTGTGACGTATTAATGTCGCTGAGTCACTTAATTTAATGCAAATGGATCTGATACTTGGCCAATTTATGCACATAATTCAAACTTAAATTTCAACTGATTGAAAAAATTTGAATTTTTTAGCTTGAAATCCAATGCATATACGAAGCGCATTCTATTTTACTTTGTGTTGGTTTTTTTCGCAAATATTTTTGCTCTTTCTCTTGAACACGTATTGCTAATTTACATGCTAGTAATGAAATTTAAAAAATATTTTTTCAATTCTTTTTTTTTAAGTAAATCCCGTCATCATACCCAAGCACCTTGATATAAATTCCGCATTATTTTAGACACTTGAAATGCCGCTTAAGCTCGAAATAAAGCGCAAGCTATCAGCTCGATCGGACAGAGTCAAATCTGTTGACATACACCCGTCCGAACCTTGGATGCTTGTCAGTTTATACAATGGCAATGTTCACGTCTGGAACCATGAAACTCAAGTAGCATCAAATAATGCACAAGAAAAAAAAAGCTTAAAATTTTAATTATTTTCAGCAACTGGTGAAGTCGTTCGAAGTCTGCGAACCACCAGTGCGCACTGCCAAATTCGTGGCGAGAAAAAATTGGATCATCACCGGTTCGGATGACATGCAAATCCGAGTATACAACTACAACACTCTTGAACGAGTGCACATGTTCGAGGCGCACTCGGACTACATCAGATGCATTGCAGTGCATCCAACTCAGTCTTTCATTCTGTCCAGCAGCGGTATGTTTTGTTTTTTAAAGTTTTTCGAATAAAAATTTACAGAAATTTTTTTTATTTTTTTTTTTATTATTTTATTAAAAAAATGAAAAAAAAAAAATTTAAATTTTTTTAAACTTAAAAAGATGACATGTCAATTAAGCTGTGGGACTGGGACAACAAATGGACTTGTAAGCAAGTGTTCGAAGGGCACACGCACTACGTTATGCAAATAGTGTTCAATCCAAAAGACAACAACACATTTGCCAGCGCCAGTCTGGACAAGACAGTGAAAGTGTGGCAGCTGGGCTCGACACATGCCAATTTTACTCTGGAGGGACACGAAAAAGGAGTCAACTGTGTAGACTACTACCACGGCGGCGACAAGCCGTACCTGATATCGGGCGCCGACGACCGCCTTGTCAAAATATGGGACTACCAGAACAAGACATGTGTACAGACTCTGGAGGGTCATTCGCAAAACATATCCTCAGTAGCATTCCACACAGAGTTGCCGCTGATACTGACCGGCTCCGAGGACGGCACCATCAAACTGTGGCACTCGAACACCTACAGACTGGACAACACTTTGAACTACGGCTTGGAGCGGGTGTGGGCCATTTGTTGTCTGAAAGGCTCGAACAATGTGGCTATAGGTTACGACGAGGGCAGTGTGATGATAAAGCTGGGCCGCGAAGAACCGGCCATTTCCATGGACAGCAGTGGAAAAATAATCTGGGCCAAGCATTCCGAAATCCAGCAAGCCAATCTAAAAGCTCTGACAGACCAAGAGTGCATAAAAGATGGAGAGCGCCTGCCGCTCAACGTCAAGGACATGGGCGCCTGTGACATCTACCCGCAGACCATCTCCCACAACCCCAATGGACGCTTTGTGGTCGCATGTGGCGACGGCGAGTACATAATCTACACCTCGATGGCATTGCGCAACAAAGCCTACGGCCCTGCTCAGGAGTTTATTTGGTCGTATGACTCGTCTGAATACGCCATCCGCGACAACAACACTATAAAAATATTCAAAAATTTCAAGGAAAGAAAATCGTTCAAGCCGAGCTTTGGCACCGAGAACATCTACGGTGGCCAGCTGCTCGGCGTCAAGTCCGTGAGTGGTCTGACATTTTATGACTGGGAAACAACTGATCTGATCAGACGCATCGAAATAACACCCAAAATAATCTACTGGTCCGAAAATGGCGAGTTGGTCTGCATTGCTTGCGAGGAAAGCTTTTATGTGCTGAGGTATGACGTTGAGGCGCTGGCGCGAGCACGCGACAACGCCGACCTGATGACCGAGGACGGCATTGAAGACGCATTCACTGTGCTCAATGAGGTCAGCGAGTCGGTCCGAACTGGACTGTGGATAGGCGACTGCTTTATTTACACCAATTCGTTGAACAGGCTCAATTATTATGTGGGCGGCGAGATTTGCACCATTTCCCATCTGGACAGACAAATGTACCTGCTTGGCTACATACCCAACGATAACAGGGTCTACTTGAGCGACAAGGAGCTCAGTGTTGTTTCTTTTTCGCTCTTGCTGTCCGTGTTGGAGTACCAGACTGCTGTGATGAGAAAAGACTTTGACACTGCTGACAAAGTGCTGCCCACTATTCCCACAGATCAGTGTTCGAGAGTGGCGCACTTTTTGGAAAAGCAAGGATTCAAGCAGCAAGCGTTGATGGTCTCAAATGATGCCGAGCACAAGTTCGACTTGGCACTGCAATTGGCAGACCTGAAAACGGCGCACGACATCGCCAAAGAGGCTGAGAGTGAGCAAAAGTGGAAGCAACTGGCCGAAATGGCCACCAGAAAGTGTGAGTTCACTCTGGCCCAGGAGTGTTTGCACAAGGCCGAGGACTTTGGCAGTCTGGTGCTGCTGGCCAGCTCCACTGGCAATGCAAGCATGATGCAAAAAATGGCTGAAAGCTCCAAAGAAAAGGGCCAAAATAACATTTCGTTTTTGTCCTATTTTGTTCTCGGCAAGTTGGAAGAATGCCTGCAGTTGCTGATCGACACAAACCGAATACCAGAAGCTGCTTTTTTTGCCCGAACCTATTTGCCAAGTCAGACGCCCAGAGTGGTCAAATTGTGGCGCGAAGAGCTGGGCAAAACTAATGAAAAAGCAGCGCAAGCCATCGCCGATCCAACTGAGTACGAGAATTTGTTTGCCGGATATCAGAATTCGGTCAAAACCGAGCAATTTCTGCTGAAAGAAAGACAAATGCTTTTGCCTGCTTTCGAGTACTCGAGTCAGACGGTAAAATTTTTTAAATCAGAAGGAAAAAAGCACAGTTGGTCAAAAGTCAAAAATTAACTTTCCAAGAACAAAATTTTGTTTTTGAAATAATTTTTTTCAATTTTTCATGAAATTTCTTAAAAGGAAAACTTTAAAATTTTGACATCTTTTCAAACTATTTTTAATGACCAACTGTACAAGGTCAAAATTGGCTTTCAATTTTTGACTTTGACATTTGACCAACTCTGGGAAAAAGAGTGGAATTTTACTTTAATTTTTTGTTACCACAGCCAAATAATTTGCGCAAACCAATCGAAGAAATGTTGGTTGCCGAAGAAAGCAATCAGTTCCGGTTTGAACGCAAATCGGACCAAGAAGAAGAGGAATACTTTGAGCCCGAAGAGGACAAATACAGCAAAAAAGAAGAAGACTCGATAGCTAATTTGGCTAAAAAGATCACCGAGACAAAGCTTAGTCAATCACCACCCAAGCCAGCGCCAGCGCTTAGTACAGAAGCCGTGGCTGATACCAAAGATGACGATGATCTAGACATTGATTTAGACTTAGAAAATGTTGATACAACTGATGTTAATTTAGATGATGAATTGTCGGATGATTAGATGATTTATGTCCAATTGTAGCCTTGTTTATATGATGGAATCGAAGGCATTGGGGTCCACAATTACAATATCGCCTCTTTTATGTTTTAAAATTATTTTTTTAGACTTTGATGCGAATTTTTTTCATACTATTATTTTAATTTAAATAAATAAACAAATTACTTAATGGACATTTAGTTTTAATTTTTATTCTAGAGCTAAAAAATAGTAAAATTTTTCTTCTTACTGTTAATTCAATTTATTGAAATTATTTTGAGTTTTGTTTTATTTACTTCAGAAAAATTCTACTTGAACCTTTGTTTATTTTTTTATATAAAAGAACTATTGATCAATAAAGATTTACAAATAGATAAATTTAGATAATTAAGTGGTATTTATTTTAGTACAAAAACTAACCAGCACATTATACTTAAAAACACACATAAAACTTTTCAAAACACTTATAACAATATGTTGCTGAGATTTTGAAAAATATCTTTGATTACAGTGTTGCTATGACACAATGAATTTTCCTTTTTAAAAGAAATTTAAAAGAAACATCCTTAATATTTGAAATTTTATTTACAAAAAAGATCAATTGCTAATCAAGGTTTCAAGGCTACTGATAAAATAGTCAATTGTATACTATCAATAATATTTGCCTATTTTATACTATCTATAAGGTGAGTCGGGAGAATTCCGTGAATTTATAGTAGTGGTGAACAATGGCAATAGATTTAACATAGCTAAATAAGAGAGATATTAAATGGTGTTTATTTTTTTAAGATGAAAAAAATATGTTGTTAAGTGATAAGTATACTTAATAAGTATAATATACTTTTTAATTGATGAGGATACTAAAACGATAATCGGCGTCCATTTTCACTTAATATTTTTTGAGATTTCTATAATTTCAGCTTTTTATCTAAAAATCTTCTAGAAATTTATAGCATTAGCTAGTCTCTGAAACTGAAACTGGGTAAAGAATTTTGTAATTTAAAAACCATTTTTCTTTGTTTACTTTTTGTTCTTTATTAGAAATTTTTACTATTTGACAATGTTCCTTAATTTACTTTCAGTAATTTTTGTACTTTTTGATTATTTTTATCATTAAAAATTAAAAAGGGTATCCGGGGTGGAGCCCTAGTTTAAGGATTCGGGTATGCTGTAGGTTAGAAAAATATTAGTTATGATTAAAATTAATATTTAGACTATTAATTAAATAAAATCTTTATTTTAATTATCAAAAAGCAGAAGTATTAAATTAATCAAAATTCCGACAAAGTTCAAATAAGAGCTTGGTCAAATACATAAAAATTACCATAAAGTACAGAAAGGATTTTTGTTTTTTTTTAATTCTCTTGTCTATATTTATATATTTATATTATAAATCTTACTATTTCTTAAATAAAATTAAAATGAAACGTCAAAAATTAAATTTTTTTTCAATTACGACTTTTCATCAATATTTTGATTCTCAAAAAAGATTCTTTTAAATTTAATTAAAGTTGAATAAAGATAAATTTTATAATTTTTAGATAAAAGTAAAATAAATCACTTAAAACTATTCGTTTTAATTTTTCTTTCAAATTTCAACACAATTTAAGACTATTTCAATAGCAATACTTTTTTCTTAATTTCACTTTATTATTTTTTCAAAATTTGAATAATAAATTAAATAAAATTTTTAAATTTAAAAAATCTAAGAATGTCGGATACCAACAAAGGAAACTCAGAGCCAAATACTTCCAATGGTAAACTAGAATTTTTTTTCCAATTTTTAAATAAAATTTATTAAATAGGATCAAGTATAAAAAAAGAACCTGAAATTCCTAGTTCTTCGAAATCTTCTTCGGGACCACCAAAAAGAGTTTTTGTTCCGAATTTATCAATAGATAGAACAAAAAAAGAAGTGTAATTTTTTTGACAAAACAAAAAGTAACAATATGGTAAAAAATTCTAAATTTCAGTAAAGTAGAACCTGATCAGCTGAGACAAGAAAAAAACAAGCAACGTAGACCAGTTGCACCAAATTTAGCGGCGTCAAGAGGCCGCAATAGAAATCAGAATCTAATTCAATCTCACTCAATATTTGAAGCTGGACCTGCTGAATCATCAAAGAGATGTAAATTAAAAGATATTTTTAAATAACGGTAAATAATTTTTTGGTAGTTGCCAATAAGGATCAATCTGAGACAGGATACACTAAGGTGGTCGGTCATTCACTTAGATCATCAGTAGGCGAAAAAAGAGAACCAGAAGAGCCAACAATAACTAGACAAAAAGCAGAGCAAAATGTCTTAATCAAAGAATCTAAACAGGATGATTATCCCATGTATATAAAGCTAAAGTATGATGTCAAAGAAGAATCGAGCGTCTTAGGTGCAAAAGACTTGGAAGACGCCAAAACCAAAGATGAACAAATTTTGAAAAATACATTCTTTCCTGAGGACTATTCGGAACAGAGTAGAGAGAAATTAGTTTTGTTTCAATTGCCCGAAAATTTGCAATTAAACGAACTAAATGAGGGAAAAATAGGAAAAATTCGCATCCGAAAATCAGGAAAAATTGACATGCTATTCAATGATGACAAATATCTAAACGTTAGCCTTAGTGTATCAGCACCTTTTTTACAAGTAAAATTTATTAATAAATTTTTAATAAGCTTAGAATTTTTTTTTCATTTTTTTACAGAATGCTGTTGGTGTTGAGATCGAAGATGAACAGGAAATTGGTAAGATGTTCAGTTTGGGCCAAGTCAAGAACAAAATAGTTTGTTCACCAAAATTTTAATTTTTTAGCTTATTGAAATGACTGAAAAAAAAATAAAAATTTTTTTTTGATAAATTTATTTTTTCTTTCCTGGTCTCCCAGGTATTGATTTTAAAGAAATTTTAGAAAAAGAATCCTAAAATTTTTCCTCCAGTGTGCTTACGTCTGGCTTCTTCGTGGTCCATGATTCCGTGCGATGTTGTCATTACAAGATAGCTAAAATAGAAAATTAGGGTTTTATCCTTTATTTGTGTAAGAGATTCAAGTCAAGGATAAGTACCCGAATTGACGAGAAGGTAAAAGATTTTTGGTCCATTGTTCAATTGAGTTGATTGTGACGTCAAATCTTGGCGAAATAACACCGCACTTGAAAAGAAAAATAATTTATTTTCTTTTCATTTTTTGAGTAGAAAATTTTACTTTGTTCAAACGTCCGTTCAAGTTGACGACAATTTTTCCGGCTCTGTGGTCATCAATGATTTCGAATTCACCAATGTAGCCATGTTTCATCATGACGGTCAAAAATTTGACGATGACTTTGGAGCATGGTCTCAACAAGACTTGTCTTTTGTGTCGTTTTTCAGCATTGCAGAGAGTCTTCAAAGCATCGGCAAGTGAATTCATACGAACCATTTTTCTGCTTTATTATTTCGAATTATCGACCCTAGGTAAAACAAATTTAAAGTTAGCTATTAGCAGTTCCAAGACGTTGATTGAAAGGGATACAAAAAAATTTTTATTTCAAAGAAATTGAAAAATAGTGTAAAACATGATTAAAAGGTTCTATATGCTCAAAAAAAATTTGTGTTTAAAATAAAAATTTAAATTTTGCATTCAAAATAATAAGCTCTAAAATAGCATTGAATGCAGACATTTAAATATTTGTGCCAGAATTAAATTAAATTTTGCATCCACTTGATATCAAACGAGTTACTCTAGCAGATATTAGATTTTCAAAATTAATTTATTTTTGTACAGGAAATTTATCCTAATAAAAATAATTTTAAATAATCTAAATAATTTTTTTTGAAAATTCATTATCTAAAATACCCTTAACAAACTGAAAAACTTTTTTTCTGTGAATAGTGGTGACTAAACGGGAAATTAAATAAATTATACTCTAAGCTTTAAGTTTATCTAAAACTTTTAATATTTTGTAAATATATTCAGAACTGGGAATTTTCAAACAGATCTGCCAGTAATTTCAAAAAAAAATTATTTTTTTGAGTATGGCTGCGTAAAGATAAAATATCTTTGCGCAGAATTGTCTAACTACAGATAATTATCTTAAAAAAAATTAATCTGGAGGGAGATAAAATATCTTAGAAGGGATATGACTATAAAAAGATAATTAAGTGCAAAATTTTATTTTTAAAAAAATTAAAAAACAAATGAAAAAAGTGATATAGATTAAATAGTGATTAAGAGTTAGAACCAGATCTACATGTTTTGCAAAGCCAAGATTTTTTCAAAGGAATATATCCTTTATTCATGATTTATGAAAAAACAAATTACAAGTATTGCAAGTCAAGTGATTTTGATTAGTTGCAACTTGGCAAATTGAACATTCATTGTTTGATTGACTATTGAATTAGATTTTATTAATTACAAAATTCAAAGTAATCAATTAAATATCTTTTTGTAGTGCTTTCTTGTAAAAGATATTTTATCATCAAAAAATTTACCTTACTAGGTAGAGATAATTATCTGTTCTAAGACAAGATATTTTATCTTTACGCAGTCATACTCTATTTTTTTATAAAATAAATTTAACAAAATTAAGCTTCAGAAACTTTGATGATGAAAAAACATATAATAAAATATGTTTCACTATATCCATACGATAAAATTTGATTGTGTACAAAAAATGATGATCGGATAAAAAACAAATTTTATTCGAGTTTCTATGATCTATTCTAATCGAAATCGATTTTTACAGAGTTAAAATTTAATTTATTTAAATGCCAATATATACAGTTAGCAAAACGTTCCTCCATCCTTTGAATATAAACACCAAATAATACCAAAACAATACTGAATTTACATCTTTAGGTTGGTTTATCAAAAGGTATGTAAATAATAAATTTCAAAAAATTAAAAAAATATACAATTTTATAAAAAAATATTTATTTGATATTTCTATTTTATTTTGTACTTTAATCTGAACGGCAAGTTTGATTCACCGTTTAACATCTTAATAATAAATAATGACTTATATTTTTTCGTGCTATAATATTTTAATTCTTTGCTATAATAAAAAAAAATAAAATGATATAAAAATTAACGGAAATGATATAAACTAAAAAATAAAATTGATATATAATTGACACAATCTGATATAATAAATAATACCTGTGATATAAAATAAAAATAACTAATCTTCTTGGCAAGAAAATTCCATACTGTGATTGTCCAATTTTTTTAGGTATAAAATTTGATGAAAGCTTATGTTTTAACTCTCAAGTCGAGTTTATCCGGTCTAGGTGTCAAGATAGACTAAATATTATCAAAATTCTGTCCCATAAATCATGGAAGCTCAATAATAAAACTTTAGTAGGGGTTTATAATGCTCTCATAGGTTCAATTATAGATTATAGTTTTTTTACTATAAAACTAGTCTCAAAAACAAATATCCAGAGGTTACAAGTACTTCAAAATATCTCTATCAAGTCTATTTACCATCTCCCCTTTGACACCCCGTCGGAAATTTTTTATAACTTCCTTGAAGAAACTAAATTAGATCCAATAAAATTAAGACTAGAAAAACTGTTTATTAGATACTTAAAAAATTGTTTTGGTCACAAAAACGCTTTGATAACAAGCCTTTCGAAAGAGTACGTTGATGTCTTTGTTGAAAGCTCAAGAATACCTGACTTTAGAACTCCCTTGTCAATTGTCTCAAAGTATTTGCAGCAGTGGATAGTTCAAAGCTTGTAACTTTTCTAAAATGTATTTGTAATTTGCTCTTTCTGAAATTATTTAAACTCTAACACTATTTAAAAATTCTTCTAACAATGGTGAAAGGAGTTTAATTACTCAAAGCCATTTAAAAAAAAATTTTATTAAATAAACTATCAAAAAAAAAAAAAAAAAAAATAAAAATACCGATGCTATAAAATTATATGTAATGACTATATATTAATTGAGCATTAACTAATTAGTGAATTTTGAATAAAATTACTAAAGCATGGCATTGGCAATGTGAACACTGTGATGTCAATATTCAATATTTGAAAACGTTGTCAATTATACAAAATGGCTCAAATCTGCGTCACAAATATGGTCGGTCAAAATCGATTCACAAGAATGGAAGAATAGCACTTGCACGTGTCCGTTTTGGAAAAAAAACTACATTTGTAAACACGTATTGGCGATGATGTGTCGCTTTCATGATCTTGAATGGCATCCAAATGCTAAAGACGTGCCATTAGGAGCAAATGGGAAGAAAGGGAGACCTGGGAAAAATAAGCGAGCACTTGTAGTGCAACCATTTGAACTCCAAGATGAAAACAACAGTGACGATGAAATGGACGATTCCTTTGAAATATATTTAGACGATGATGATGATGAAAATGATGATGAATCAATGGAAGAAATTACAACAAATGTTTTAGAAGCAAGAACACAACATTGTGATGAAACTGGCTCAAGCGATCGTCATGATTTTGTTGTAACAGTATCAGATAATGAAGAAAATATTGATCCTATTGTAGTTGCAAAAAAAAGAGGAAGACCAGCTGGCTCAAAAAATAAGCCAAAAGATCAATCAACCGGGTCTAATACTCATAAAAGACCAAAAAGAAAATAGTTGACCTTTTTTTCTTTGTTTTTTTTTTATTTATTTTTTTTATATCATTTGTATTTTTATTATACTAGAAAAATAAAGAATTATAGCAAAAAATAATAAAATAAAAATAATATTCTTACAGCATTATTTTTTTTTAGCAAACAATAAAATTATATTAGCACGAAAAATAAGACCCAAAAATAATCCATATTTTTATCTAAATTGTGTTTATTTTTGAAATAAATAATTTTTTAATAATTATTTAAATTTACTTTTAAAACTAATTATAATATTAGCATTTATGTCAAAATTTAAATTTTATAATTTTTCAATTTTGAGGCTGCACTGAAACCTGATTATTGATTTTAAATGCACACGTAAAATTTTATGAAAAACGCGACGATTACACAAAATGACTTCCGAAAACCGTCCGTGTATTAGACCGGTTTTTCTTGACCGTATCCCTATCCCTAAATTCAATCTCCAATTAAAAAAAAAATGTCTGTAATTTTAGAGATCTCTACAGTCGTTCCTCCGTATAACGAGACCCCATAAAACGAGAAACTCTTTATAACGAACATTTTGCCTGGAACCGATTACGAGCAATACAAAATGATATAAAAATGTTTTCGATAGAACAAGTTTCTATAGAACGAAAACTTGATAAAACGAGCTTATTTGCAAAGACCTCTTCCTGATTCATTTTCTTAAGAAAAAAACTTCCTTTAACGAGCTTGAAAAGAAAAAAAACTTTCACACTTGTGTATTAAGAAAACAGATTAAAAAAAATAAAAATAAAACATTTAATTTTCTTTTTACTGAAAATACTTGTTGTCTAATCTAATTGAAAAAAATGACAGATAAACTAGATGTCTCAAAATCAGCAGTCATGGATGAATGCTTCAATTTTCAAAAAATGGTTATTTAAATGGAACAATCAATTGAAGGCTGACAACCGGAAAATTTTACTTTTTTTAGACAATTTCACTGGTATTAAAATAGATCCAATATGCCAAAATATAAAAATTGTATTTTTTCCAGCAAACTGCACGTCTGTTTTGCAGCCATTAGACCAAGGTGTAATACAATAATTTAAAGTAAAGTATAGAACTGATGTTGCACGTGAGAAGCTTCATGCGATCGAATTTGGTTCCGAAATGCCAAAAATAGATATTTCATCAGCGATTTAAAAAATAAAACGAGCTTGGTATGGTGTTTCGTCACTAAAATTCAACGATGTTTTCGAAAAGCTGGCTTTAATGGCGATTTTTTATTCGGCGATTTAGAGAGCGAATGTAACGAAAACGATGATTTCAAGGAAATATGGACGTTTGAAAAAAAATGGAATTTTGAAAAGTATGCTTATGTTTCAATCGATTCCAATTTACCAGCGAGGGGTTCTTTATCAGATATCGAAATTATCAACTCAATTTCAAATGCTGAGAACAAAGATGACAGTGATTCGGAAGTCGAAGATATTACAAAACCAAAAAAATCAGATTTTAGCTCAAATGATGCAATCGAAAGAATTAAGGATTTAAAAGATTTTTTTCTAAATAAAAAAGAAGATTTTTGCAACGTTGTTGACTTTTAGTTTAATACTGAAAATATTGTACTAGAAAAATGTAAAACCAAACAATCCAGTATTACAGATTTTGTAAAGGTATTAAACCTAATTCTAAGGGAAAAATCTGAAGGTGATCATGTGACTGCAATAAGCCCGAGATTAAGCAAGTTCTTTAATTCTTATTATTTATTTATTTATTTGATTCAAATTAACCTCCATCAGGAGAAGTAAAAATTTAAAAAAAGTTTAAAATAAAAAAAAAAAAAAAAAACTACAATTCTAAAGTAGAAAAGAAAAATATACAATTTGTGTTATAAACTCCTTTGGACCAGAAGAAGTGAACTGATCTACCTTGGTTTGATTAGTTCGTATAGAAGGTTTTGAAAGGATTCTTATTATATTTTATTGCTAATCTATCTATTTTTTTATTTTTAGAACTCTGCAAATTCAAAAAGATTGCAATGAACGTTCCACGTCGTGCAGTACGTCCAAAAATAACAACAAAAGCATTGACAAAACAGATAATTGAAACTCAAGCAATTATGGAAATAGGCTTCATTAGTTGTGGAGAGTCTGAAACAGATGAGAAAGCGGATGAAAAAGACTAGATTGGAAAACAATGAAAAAGTAATAAATAAAAAACGCGGAAGACCAGCCTGGTCGAAAAACACAAAAAAATAAATTAAGTATTTTTGTCCTTAAAAAATTATTTTGTTTTAATTTTTTTATTTTTCTAAAAAAATAGTAATAAATAAAAATTTTATTCTAAATTCAGTATTTTATTTTTTTTTCCAACAAATAAAAGCAGGTAATAATTATATGCCGTTTCTTATGGAATATTAAAATTTAATGCTTCAAAATATGATCCATTTTTGAAAAAAATTGTTATAGGAATTTAAAAATTTTATTAATTAAAAAAAAATCTATTAGGAAAAAATTAGAAATTTGGGTTTTTGATATAAAGTAAAATTGAAATTTCATTGAATGATTTTAATGATCAGTTAACTAATTGTTTGGAATCAAATACAATAAATGTTTCTAGTATCAATTCATTAAATATTTTTTAACTTTTGTGAATATCAAATAATTACACAAATATGAACAAATTTGGTTTAATCTAAACGTTGTTTTTTGGTAAATTCCAAAATCTGAAAGATTTTCTATTGTAATCATTTTTTAATTTAACATTTTTTTCATATAACTTTGTTAGTTAATTAACAAACTTGAAACTAAAAAATAAAAAACTTTTATATTTACGCATTTAAAATAAAATTAATAAGATTATTTTTCTTTTATTGACAAGTTTGACGAGTTTCCGTTTTTTTTAATAAGTTTAATTTTATGGAAAATCAATACATATGAAAAAAAGTGGTAAAAATTGGCATTAAATGTTTTATTTTTTATTCAAAATATTAAATAAATTAAAAAAGAAATTTGAATGAATTCTGTAAAAAAAATTTTTTCAGTAAAAACCGGTTTAACTATTTATAATTAACAGCATTTGACATCGGACGAATTGAAACAACTTCGAATATTTTTCGATTACCTAGATGAAGACAAATCTGGGACAATTTGTCTTAGTGAACTGAAGAGGACTTGTCAAAGGCTAAAAATAAAACTAAATGAAAACGAAGCTTTTGAGCTAATGCGCCTCATGGATCTAAATTCAAATGGTTCCATTGATTTTGATGAATTTGTCAATCTTATAGCGGACAAATGCAAACAAGAAATAACTAGGACTGAGTTAAATTCATTTTTTGATAAATATGACCCAAGTATAAATATCTAAAAATAAATTGAAATTTTTTTTTAAATTTAATAATGCTTTGTTTTATATGTTTAAAGAAAAAAAAGGTTATATTGAAGAGAATGATTTAAAGGATATGTTGAGTCAATTCAAAAATGGACACGCAAATATTAAAAAAATAATGGAATTTTTCGACATAAATAAGAATAATAGAATCGATAAAAATGGAAAGTGATTTCCTAATTATAAACATCAACTATCAAATAATTTATATTTTTGTTTAGAATTTGTTGATTTTATTTTGAATATGATGGAAAGGGAAAAAGAAAAGCAATTACCAGAAGATGAAATTAACTCATAAAACTAGTGACTAAAATTAAAATTTATTCCCCTTTATCATTTTTAAAATTTTTTCTCATTAAAAAATAAATTTTTAAAAATTTCTCTAGTCTTAAATTATCAAGTATTATTATTTTGAAAATATTTATTAGGATTATATTGCCTTCTAAGTTAACTCGAATCCTTTTTTTTGTATTAATTTTTAAATAAAAATAAATATATCTTTTGAAAAGTTTCTTTTTTTTTAAATCGGGATTTTTTTCTTATTTAAGAAAACGGGATATAATATTATTTACACTTTTACTTATTTTATTTTTTATTTTTTTATCTCGTTTAACTTTATTTTTTTTTATATATTTTTTTTAAATCTGAAGGATCTATAGCTCGCTACAGAAAACAAATGAATAAATAAAAAAATATTAAATAATTTAAAAATTTTAATTATTTCTTTCTTCTTTTTTCCTGAACTGATCAAAATTTAATCATTTTGCACAATTTGTTTATTTTAATTGTCTTTTATATTTTTTTAAATAAATTTTACTTTTAGCGTATTTTTTCTTTATATTTTTATTTTATTTTTCTTTTTTTTCGTTTTTATTCTGAAGGATTTAGCTCGGCACGGATAAAACAAGTAAATAAATAATAAACATCTTTGGGAAGAATTCGCAAGCAAAACAAAAATATCGATAGAGCTCATCGAAGTGTTAATTTTCAATTTAATGCTATTTATAATTTTTACTTGGCCACAAAAAAGCCAATTTTTCACTTGAATTTTTTTATTCTGTCAAAAAGATTTAACAAAAATTTTTTAGTGGCTTATTTTATTGCCAAAATTTAAAGATTATACCATGGAACAAAAGTTGAGTTGATTAAACAATCAAATAAATATGTGACTGAATATGGCCTGGCTGGTGAACAAAATCAAGTAAATAAGAAATAAGTAAAAAATAATTTAGCTAAGTAAAAATTAAAACTTGAGAATCTAAAATTATAGAATTTATTTCTGCTTAATGGGGAACTAGTAAATTTAGTTGTTGATTTTACTTTAAGAACTATAACTGTTACCATATAATTGCACTGTCTGTTAACCAAAATTGCTGTCCGTTAAAGTATATTATGGTAGCGATCGAATCCAAAAAAAAACCTGAAAGGTGGCTTAAACAATAAAGCACTTGAAAAACAAAGATTAAATACAATTGACAATAAACTAAGAAAAATTGACATCATTAATTACAAATAAATTTATTAACAATAAATAAGTATTTTAGAATTTAATTAAGTAAAATTGATTTTTTTTCTAACAATAAAATTTGTATTTTTTGAAAAATAGATAACATTATCTTTTCATTTTATGGTATTTAAATGTTAATGTTATAATATTAAGAATCAAATTACCGTCATCAGCAACAATTCCACCAAAGAAAGTAAAAAACAAAAATTGTATTTTGGTACGTATTATGAATTAACTGGCAAACATAGAAAAAGTTCAGGGTGCTATAACAAACTATCTTGAAGGTGTTGGTCATTTTCCAACTGAGGACTGCAAGTTTTTGAAGAAGTAAGAATTTTATTTAATTTTAATTCATTTATATTATTTATTAAAAAAAGTTTGAAATCAATGGTTTGGTATCAGTTTTTATATATCATAGAAAACAAAATTCGAACTTCTGGCTGAGCTTTTAAATAAAAACTAAAGCGAAAGTCAAGGAATATTGATAATGGAGGCCGATTAATTTCGAGCCTAGAAACAAGACAATTACGCCACCTGTTCATCTCAAGCACCAGCTGTTGTAGAGCATCCATATAATAATGGAGGCTATGAAAATTTTGTTCAAGATCCAGTGACATAAAACCAAGCTAGATTATAAAAAATCAATGATTAATTTAAAAAGTTAATTTATAAAATGGAAAAAATGGAACAAACGATGGGTGAAACAAGTAAAAAACTATGCTAATTAGAATACTTTCCGAAAATCTTAAATGTAAGTTAAAATAGAATTACTTTTATCTATTTAATTTTTTCTTTGAGTTTTTGGCACCTGATCAACCTGTACTTTTACAGAAAACACTGGAAGTATCGATTAAAAAAGTGAGAGAGCGCACAGAATCATTAAATGAAAGCGATGAAAACATAGATGTGGATGAATCTCTAAAAGTGATTTTGAAAAAAGTTAAAAAAAAAAACAGATTTTATATTTTTATCAAAAATAACCAGCACAGGTCATAATTTAAAAATCAGTTGATAAAGTATATCAAGTGAGATTCCGGAACGTTCAAAAAATCAAGACCTGGACAAATTAAAAATTGATTTTTAAAATTAAAATTGGTATTAAACAGACGGGTCATTTATCAAAAATAACTTGACAAAATTAATCTAAATTATTTGATTTTGTATTTGTTAACTTTTGTAATTTTTATTTTTAAAGTCAGGTTAAAATAAAATATTGGCCGAATGGCCGAGGGCGGACTGCTGGCATTGTGAATTTATTAGAACCGCTATAGATATTCTATTTATCGGCAGCGAAGTAAGTGGCTAACAAAAAGGTAAACTAGTTTGGAAAAATATAATTTAGTGACAAATATGTTTTTAAGTCTTTGTATATCCAAAAAAAAATCATGATTCTTTTCAAAAAATAAAATATTTTGACTGACACCAGTTTGAAAAATTTGTTCAAAATTACCTAGCAAGTAGTTTTCTTATTTTTTCGTGGAAATTCAAGCATTAATTGTATATTCCTAGTGATAGAGTGATAGGGGTTCATAAGCTTAGTTAACTTTTTTCTTGTTAGATTGAACCAAACTTCAATAAATAACTAAGCGTACATGAGATTTTAGCTATAACTGATAAATTGATAAATTAATTTTTTTATTAATATTTTAATAATGAGTATATTCTGAGAATAAAGTTGGGTAATCAATTATTGAAATTATTTAGCAAAAAGACAAAAAAAAAGAGGCTTCAATCTAAATGACTTAAAAAAGTTAGATAATTAAAATAATTTTAATTGATCTTTTACCTGAATATTACCTGCATTTTTTATTTAATTAAGTTTAAGTCCCAAAGACAAATTAAATTAATTGATAAAAAAAAATAAAAAAATAAAAAAATTCATTAAAGAATTTGTTTTGACTATTTATCATACTAAAGTCGAATATATAAAATAAAAAGAGCAGCAGCAATGTAATTTTTACAAATTAAAATAAAGCATAGATTTAAAGGACAGTAAATGAGATTAGAAGATTTTCTAAAGATATCAAATTTGATATCCTCATTTAGTAAATAGTAAATATCAATTATATATTATTTTTTGAAAAGAATCAAATAAAACATTTTTTAAAATAAAAAGCATTAAAAAAACTTGAATTTCATTATTTTTATTTCAGCTCTTTATGGATTTATTGTCTAACTAATTTGAGTAAACTAATGTCAGTTTAACTAAAATTTAGTCGACTAAGAATTACCTAACTAAAATTTAGTCGATTAAAAATTACCTTACTAAAATTTAGTCAGCTATATTTTAGCGAACTAAACTAAATTAGCTTAGTTGAAACCTATCACTTTTATTTTACGAATTGAAAATATTTTCTATACAAAGGTCTTAAAGGTAAAAACTATAATTGGGTATAAAAAAGATAGTCTGAAAAGTTAAATTTTTATAATTGAAAATGGAACGAAAAAAAGCTTTCATAATACCTTTTCCTCAACATGGCCACATCAATCCAATGCTATCTATGACCAGAGAACTGGTACAAAATCATAATTTTGACGTCACTTTTTATGGACTAGAAGATAGAAGAGAAGCGATTCAGAGCACTGGAGCTACATACCGAGAATTTAAGCATTTTAACTTGAACAAATATCTCAACAATATGCCTGACATCATCGATATATTTAAATACCAAATAAAAGTATCCCACCAAGAATTGCCATGCTTGTTTGAAGATTGCATTCGAGAGCAGCCCGATGTGATCATATATGATTTTATGTCATTGCATGGAAAGTTTCTACTAAATTTGGTGCGTAGAAAAAAATGCCTAAAGAGACCGATTGGAGTTTGTTTTACTCCAACTTTCGCCATAAAGCCTGGCGTCTTCCCCACAAATGAAGAATGGACAGAACTTATGGGAATTAATTTTTGGAGCATTTTTCGGTTCATTTGGCTTTTTATTCTGCAAGTTATGCTGAGTGCAAAATTTCGTTTTAATATTTGGAACACGATGAAATTTTTTTCTAAAACTGATGATCTAAATTTGATCGGAATAAGTCCTGAGTTTCAGCCCAAGAGAGAATTTTTTGGCGAGGAGCTTAAATTTGTTGGTCACTCTGCAGCAGATACAATGCGAAAGACTCAAGTAGTACGCGATGAGAAATTGAGAGAATTTCTGGACTCAACTGATGTGCTCAATCCGAGCTTTGATCCAGGCAGAAAAAAGGAAAAAATTCTCATTTTTGCTTCTCTAGGAACAGTTTTCAATGATTTTAAGCTTGTTTTTGACAAAATTTTGGAAGCTTTTAGGCTATTTGAGTCAGAAAATTCATCAGTAGAAAGTCGCTTGGTAATGTCTGTTGGCCACAAGGTGTTTGAGCAATTTAAAAATTTCAAAAGTCAAAAAAACATCATGATAACTCCGCATGTTCCTCAAATTAACGTTTTAGAAAAAGCGAGTCTTTTTATTACTCATTGTGGCATGAGTAGCACTAATGAAGCTATTCATTTCGCTGTTCCTGTAATTTGTATTCCAATGGCGGCTGATCAACCATTCGTGGCTAAGAGATTGTGTGATGATCTTAATTTAGGTCTAAGATTGGAACCATTTGAATTTACGCCGTGTCAATTAAAAGAATCAATGGTTAAAGTTTTAAATGATCAATGCTATCATCAGCGAATGTTAGAGTTTTCAAAAATTCTGAATAAGTATAATGGGGGAAAAATTGCTGCTGAAGAAATAAATGGGTTCCTTACAGAAAAATGGAAAAAATGAGACTAAATGGCAAATCATTTTATCTAAAATAATGTTTAACATTTTGAAATATTTTTAATTAAATCATTAAATTCTAGAAAAAAAGTTAATATTTTTTAAAAATACTTTTGTTATATAATTCACTTAAAATATATAATAAGATTTCAAATTTAAAAAACCAATTTGCTTTAATTTTTTCTAAAATGCTTTATTTTTAAAAATTATTTCTAATTTAAGCGATCATTTTTACATATTTCTAAACAATAGTATTTACAAATAATAAGATACAGAAAGCAGAGTTTTATATGCGAATAACGAGACGTTTACTTTAATAAAATGATCTCTTATAATTTTTTATTTATTTACAAGAAAATTATGAGTGAGACTTAAGAAATAGAAAAATAACAATACAACAGTATTATTTTATTTAATTTAAATAATATATCCTAATTTTAAAAGAAAAATTTTATTCTCAGAGTTTTAATAAAAAAAATTAAGATTTAACGAAAAAAATGTTTTTTAATTGAGTAATTCTAAATTATTTTAGTTCTTTGAATAATTCAAATGGATCAAATTATCAGGTGAACAGAGCTACAGGAATTCTCGGCCAGTTGAAAAGATCATTTAAATATTGGACCATAGATACCTGCAGGACCCTCTATTGTGCCTACGTAAGACCCCACCTGGAATATGCCGCTGTTGTCTGCCCCCCCCCCCCCCCCTAGCAAGAAAGACGCAAAGATGCTCGAGCAGGTGCAGAGAAGGGCTACCAAACTGGTGCCCCGCATTAGAAACTGGCGCTACGAAGACCGTCTAGCCGTCCTTAGACTTACTCCCCTTAATGAGCACCGTGTTCGTGGAGACCTGATACAGATGTTCAAACTCACCAAAGGCATCAACGAAGTGAGCTGGGTGAACCCCCCGGTTCCCGCAAGTTCACTATCCCAACCCGGACCCGCCAGAGGTATCAGAGGTCATGCAAGAAGACTGTCCGGCCAGGCCTCCACCAAATGTCTACAACGGGCAAACACATTCACCAACAGGATAGTCAACGAGTGGAACGCCTTGCCAGTTACAGTGACAGACGCCGACTCCGTCAACAAGTTCAAGAATGGATACGATGCATTCCGGTTAAGTCAACAATCCTGAAGATGAACATTATTTATAAAATTTTTCTCTTACAGCTTTTTCTATCGAGAATCTTAACTCTTACTTTGACCTAAAAATTTTAAACAGGATTTCTTTTTTCAGTACTTTCTATGTGTTATGTGCAAGGAGCTACCATAGGCGACCTCCTAGTAGGTCATCTCCGCAAGCTAGTCTTGCTGTAGCTTAGATATATTATTAAATGTTCTTAATTATTAAAAAAATCAACGTATTTTTCAATGTCAACATTATTTATTTGATTGTTATGACAAGCAAAAAAATTGCCAGTTTTGGTTGTAAAATTCTTTTAGACTGAGACGTTGCTGTAAGCTAATTTTCCTTCGTTCCTTGAATAGTAAGACAAAATTTTTTGGCAAGCTCGATTTAAAGGACTTTTGACTGTGGACTGGAACACTTTTTTGGTCAGCATTAATTATCTTTTCTGAAGTGTGTTGATTAGCTCATTATTGTTTTTCTAAGAACTTAGATGCTAATTTAATGACTTTAAGTAAATCTCGGTAAAGTCCCGAATTTGCTATTTTAGAATCAAGATTGGTATTCGAGTATTTGCATTTTCAAACATTCAAATAAAATTTAAATTTTCAAAAAAAAAAAATTGAAATAAATCCGAATTTTATTAAACAAATGGACGAAGCACTTTCTCTACTAGAGAACTGGCCATCCGTCCTTGAACAAAGCACGGATACTTTAAAGAAGATGCACTAGAATCTAATGGCGTAAGTGAGCATCGTGAAGGCTCAGAAGGATCAAATTAAGGGAATGGCAACGGAGATAGCAGCTTTGAAAGCAAATCCAGTAAAATAGCAATGCTACCCCAGCCCTGTCGTGGGCAAGCGTCATCGGCAACAGTGAGAAAGCTTAGAGCACCATGGTAATGATTGCGAAAGTGAAGACACCGACTAAGAAAGAGTCAACGAGGTCCTAGAGGTTCTGAACTTAGATAGGGACAAAGTGAAGTACCAGCGAAGAATTAAGTCGACTAATGGCAGCCGCCTGGACAAAATAGTGGTCGCGTTTAAGGAAACCAGGTTTAAACAGAAAGCAATATTCAAGTCGAAGGATCTGAAAGACCGTAATGGTCTTGAGCTAGTCTTCGTCAATCCTGACCAGATCCAATGTGAGCGAAGTCTCGAGCGTAGCCCCAGGAAAGAGCGAAGCAGCCGTAATAAGAAATGCAATGAGTCACCGTAGGGAGGCACTGCTATGGTATTAAATCAAGTGGGCAGAACGAAGGCAAAAAATTCTTCTGGGGCATTCGTTGGAGTGAGCTCAGGGAAATCTACAAGAAAGAATAAGAAGGCCGCCGACACTAAAAGCAAGTCAGTCAACGTAAATTTAAGTTCTGTTAATCTAAATATTTTTCAAATTCAACTTCGTTGGTTATCAAATGGAGCGACTTCAACTCAGTAATCGAGTACCACAACTTATCACACTTAATTATGATCACAGACACCTGGTCCTGCGTCCACAGAATAGTCATTCTCACTAATTAAAAGCAGAAACAAAGAGGCAGTCCGCGTTGGTGTTGGTGCTATTTTTGTCCACCACGACCTCGAAAGTTCTGAAATCAGTGAACATCCACCATTTGAAGGTCAGGAGTGAATAAGTTTGGTGTAGGATCAGGACAGAAGCTGAACTGATTATGGTTGGTTGTGTGTTTCGTCCTCTTTTCTCCGCCAGTGAGACAAACTTCGGGATGAACAGGTCTATCGGATTCGAAAGGAGGCTCAGCAGCCAGAACACGTTCTTCAACTTTCTGTTGGCCGGAGATTTCAGCTTATCACCCATAAATTGGGACTATTCAGGGTTTTTTTACAAAATGACTTGACTTGAAATTTTTTTTTTTTTTAGTTAAGTTAAGTCAAGTCAATTAATTTTCTGATTTTAAAACTAAAAAATAAATATGATTCTTAAATTAATCAAAAAAAAATCATTAATAATTTTTATAAATTTAAAAAGAGCTTTAAATAAATTTTGTTCCTAGACCTGTAAAAGATCTTTTTATTATTTAAAAATTTCAAAATTTTTCAGAATTTAAAAAAAACACTATACTGCGCATATGTCAGGCCCCATTTGGAGTATGTAGAAGAATTTTTTTCCCCCCTAGAATGCCAAGAACAGCAAGATTCTTGGAAATGTACAAATAAGAGGAATAAATCAATTCGCTTTCTTGGCCGTTCATTTAGCAAACGTTCACATCTCCTAGAGATATTTTAGAAAAAGTCAAAAGAAAGTACAATATTTGGTGGATTTTAAAGACTAAAAATTAAAAATTGAATGTTATTTAGATTTATTTTTATACATTGTATCAAACTTATCAAAAAAATATTCTTGTTTAAAATTCAATTCCGTTTTTTACTAACATAGCAATTCCTTCTCTGTATCTCGTTAGGGTCTTAACTAATGAAGTGTAGTTTTTAAAATTAAAGTTAAAATTCGAATTAATTAATTTTTATTTAATTTAAAAGAAGAATATCAGAACTTTTTTAAGCTAAAAAATCTTCTTTAAGTAAAATGAAAACAATTCCGGTAGTCACTAATCTGTTTTTGAAAAAGATTTTTTTGAAAATTTTTATTCATTTGCTTGAACTATTGCTTGAATTGTTGATTGAATTATGATTGTTCAAATAGTATTGCATTTTTTTTTTAAGCTTAGATGAAAAAAATTTAATCGAATACGTCATCATCATTTAGTTAGAAGAATGATTTCTAATGATGACTTTCACATTCAAGAACCTTCCAAATAAATTTCCAACTACTCTAAGTAGATATGAATCGATTGATTTTATTAGATTTTATCGACAATATTGTATCAACTATTAGATTATTGCTAATTTTAAATTTGTTTTTGATTTTTTCTTGTTACTTAGATTTGATTGAAAATTATTTAATATACACTTATTTAAATAAACTATTAATTTAAATAACTATTGTATGTTTCTTCTATTTTTTGATAGTCTCCCCAATAAAATTAACTTTAACAGTTAAACAACTAGATAAAAATTAAAAAAAATTTTAATTTAAATCTAAATTTTTTAATTTTTTTAATTATTTTTAATTAATATATATTAATATTAAATTTTAAATATGTCTATGGAATACATTTGATGTATACTCGAATTAATTATAAGTTTATTTTTTACAATTTTTTTAAATTTTTTGTTTAATTTTTTATCTACGGGTCACAAAACTCTTTAATTCCCATTATTTTAGATTCTATTCATGCTATTAATTAAAAAAAATAGAAGAAAAAAGCTTGAAATTTTTAAGACTTGTTTTTATGAAAATTTATTTATAAAAGTACATATTTTGTCTAAACGAATTTCTTTTATTCAAATTTCTGTCTTGATATTGCCTTTGATAAAAATGTTGGCCATTTTTGGGTGCACAAAAGTTTCTCGAGTGATTATTGACTTTAAATATGTTCCAAAATTTTTGTCTGAACCTTGCTCCGGTTAGATAATAAACAAAAAAATTCAGGGAATGATTTAAGTACATCAAAATCCCGGTAAATTTCTGCGCAATGCTCAGCCATTCGTAGTTTCGGACCGGATCGGCCGAATTTTCGATCACAATTGTTATTCTATTCAAAAAAATATACAATAGCATAACCGGTAGGGTTAAAATAAGAAACATAAACGACACACACAAAAGAGTGAATGTTATTTTTTTGCCAAAAAGTTTTGTATTTTCAGCTTGATTTGACAAGTGCGCAAAATTGGGGACAGCACAAGCTAAACTGCGGCTTTTGCTGCAAGTATTGTATGACAAGTCGCGCGAATGCGACCTTTGAGTTAAACTGGCCATTTCCAATTTGCTCGAATCGTCCGACTTAATCTTGGACACATAGACAAAATATTTGTACTTCTGAGTTTTGGATATGTTCATAATGATGGTAAAATTGACAAATACTATGACGCAAAATGGTACCAGACAATAAAAAAGTTTGTCTATTATTGGCCACAATTGTTTGAAAGTTTCACCAGACACAAATTGGCACTCGTAGCTTGCAGCTATTTTCATGTCTTGGAGAATTGGTTGAATTAGATTTCTGTGCAGATTTATTAAATAGTGCTCAACAGGTACCAGGCTCATGGTCCAAAATAAATGCAAATTAACCATTGAAAAGAATAAGAGTAAAAGTAAACAAGTTTTTCTGAAGGATTTTTTATTAGTAAGCTTTGCGGCTTCAATTGGGGAATAGATGGCAACCAAACGAAGCAAGCATGCCACAACAATCAGACTTGAGCTCAAATGACTGCACAGAAATGCCAAAAATGTTAACAATTTACAAGCAATTTGATTTGAATTTTTTAAATTCACAGAATTCAAATCGACTACCCAGTCGTTAAGAAGGCCAAAATATAAAACTCCAATGTCAAAAATGGACAATATTGCCAGATAAAAATAAATTGCTATTAAGCCGTTTCGTTGCATTTGGCTTTTGGACACCTTAGCCAAACTGAAATCATTAGGTTGACCATTTGAATTGTCGCACAAATTTGCGCTCAAATACGCAAAATTACACATCTTGAATGACTTAATGAGTTTAATTAAATTAGATCGAAATTTGAACTGTGTCAATTGAATGAAAATGATCAAGGAGATGATGTTTGTTATCGAGCCTAGAAAAATTATAACAGGCTGACAGTAGAGGGCCAAAATTTGATAAACTGAGCTCGATTTGTGTGGAGTCCTTGTGGTATGTCTTCTGAGCTCGTGGAATAAAATTTCAATATTAAAACTTTTATTCATTTTTAAATCTAAAATATTCAACTGGTATTAATATTCTGGTTTATAGAATGCAATGATTAAATCAGTGCTTTATCTGTTAAAACCTAAAATGACATCTTAATTATTCCCAAGTCTCTACATGAAAGCAAAGATTTAGTTCAAAAAAAATAATTGATTTTTTTATCGTGATTTAGAAAAATTTTAAATCTCAAACCACGTTAATTAAATCAGAAGATGTTATCCGTCAATCTTTTAACTTAAGGAAGTTGATGCATAGTATTCTTAAGGAAAACGATACATCGTATAATTTGGATAAACCTATTCTAATTAAATTCTAATTGCTGAAAACCATATTACAGTTAACATATTTAAATTATTTTTATTTAACTTTATAATGACTATTCATTTTCAGAAATACAATAAACTACAAGCAATTCAGAACACAGAAGTAAGATCTATCCTTAAGTTAAAATATGATACTCCCTCCAACATCGTGCATCATGAAGCTTTTAATAAACTTAAATTACTGACAGTCTCGAATCGGCTTTTTGAGTTGAGTGAGAGATATGTTGGGACAGGACTAAGTCATTCTATTCCATTGTTTATCAGACTGGTGGAGGAATACAAAGAAGGTTTCGAATCGAGATATACTGAATACCCAACTCCATTGTGTAATTGCTATCTTACTATTTCCACCTTTTTTCCTGAAACCTGAACTATGTAAACATTTGCCACATGTAACAATCTATGTCTTCTAAACTTTAATTTTTTTTAGCTTATTTACTTTATTTTGATTTTTTTATCTCATTTTATTAACTTTAATTTAATTTTTTATTTTGATTTTGATTTTTTTTAATTTATTCTGAAAGAGCCCTAGCTCGGTACAGAAAACAAATAAATAAATAACTTTATCAGTTTGTTAGCTTTATCCTGAATATCTTCCATAAAATCAATATGTCCTTGGGAAAATTTTAAAGACTTAAATTTAAAAAATTCACAAAAAGTTGGATATCAAAATAGAATGCTGATTCAGAAAAATCTAAAATTACTTTCCGATCATTGTAAGCAAAAGAAGCCTTAGATGGATGCGGTAAATTTTTCTTATGTGTTTTGAAAAATTTCAAAAAAACCTAAATTTTAATTATGAATTTATCCGAAAATTAAAGACATTTAATTTTAAAATAAATTTATTTAGTTGTAATAACCTTATAAAATTAGAGCTTCAAATTGTTTTAAAAAAAAGTGGTCTTTTTTTGTAATGTTTTGTAAATAAGCTACTGATTATTTAAATTACAACTTGACATCATAATCTCTCAGTCTTTATTTATTGTGCCAACTTATTTTTTATTTAAATTGAGTATTATTTTTTACGAAATGGGAATGTTATTAATCAATTACCGAGACAGAGCATCAGAAAAAAAAGAGAAAATTGATTTATTGAATTTAAAGCTACAATATTAATTAGGAAATTATTTCGATTATTTATTTGCAATTTAGGAACTGAGACAAAAGCTCCACATGTTTATAATTGTTTAAGAATCAACCTAACTAGCATATATAGCACATAGTACCATTATATGACTGATAAATTCGAAATATTTTTAATCTTGGTAAATCTCTGACAAGAGTTACTGCATTAATTGTTAGAATGATACTTAGATGAATATACGATATTCAGATTAAAATATTTTTCATAATGCTTTTAAAGATAATAACGGTATTTATACTTTTAATTTATTTAATCTAAATAGTATTAAATAACCCAGGACTAAGATCCAGAATTTTATTTTTGCATGATAAAATGACTAAAATGGGATGACAATTAATCTATCATTTTTATGACAAATTTAACCTGAATGAATTTGAAAAGTACATTTTAATTGTGTACGATTGGAATCGATAATTAGTAATTGATCATGATAGGATAAAAAAGATTTTATTAAAGTAAATTATTTTTAATAGCTTCTACATGCGCTTGCTTAAATCATCAATTAAAATAAAATTTTTTAAGAAAAATTTCATGTTTTACTAAAAAAAAGGTCACATTCAAAATCAATTAAGTAAATTTTAAGTTTAAGTTTCAATGTAAATTATATTATAATTAATATTCAATTTCAATTAAAAAGTAAATAATTTTATTTAAATTAATTCTTTATTCTGAAAGATTCTGCACTAAAAGAATAAATATTTGACCTTCAAATAAAGAATTAAAATTTTAAAAAAATTAAAGTGGAAATAAAGATTAGAGATTTTGCAAAATTGCTATAAAATATTCAAATAAAAATTAGAATAATCGGAATAATTATTTAAAATAAAAACCCAAACTAGTTAATTTATAATGTTTTCATTTAAATTGGTGATAGCTATTTCGACTTTTAGTCTTCTTCAGGGAATAGAGAAAAAATTAAAATTTTGATCCTTAAAAAGTAAAAGACAAAAAACTCGTTGTAAAATTTGGGAATAAAAGGAAAAAAAATTGATGATCAAATTTAAATTACAATTTTAATTTGAAAATGTTAACGTGTTAATTTAGGGAATGACTTCATTAACAAGCTCAATTCCTAATTTTATGAAAATGTGCATTAAAAACGACACATTGACTAAATAAACAAAAAAACGTAAATCTACAGTAAAATCGTGAGCATTCAAATTAAAATGAATTAAAACATGGTTTAATTTTTTGTGGTTGAATTACAAAATGTATCCAATGTTGAAATTCCATTCGAAAAGTGCGATGTTTCAAATATTTTTTTTTCAATATTTCTGTGGATTCGACCTTACATGATTGATCACCTCATTTTGTTGCGCATTTGATTTCAAGTATTTCTGTGCTAATGGAGGCGTGAGGAGACTAGGACTTATTTCTATAAAAGAAAAATCTCTAAAAATTCGACGAGAATCAGTCATAACCTAAAGTTTTAACAAAAATTTTAATCAAAAATAAGGGGATAAGATTTAAAGAGTACTTAGTTAAGTGTATCTTATTAATCAGTTTAACAAAATTAATTAAAAAATATCTTTGCACAATCTTGAAATTGTTGCTGAATGAAAAAGAAATTTTGTGATTTAAAAATAATAAAAATCAATTTCTTTTTCCAATTCGAACCATTTAGACACAAAATTATTTTAAATAAAAGTAAAATAATTTTTTAATATTTTATGCTTTAAATACTATGCAAAACTTGTTGAGACAAAAGAATTAAGACCAGAATTTAAAATATTGTGATCTTTTAAATTCTTAGCTATTAGGTACATCAAAATTTAATTTTTCTGAAAATTGTTTTAAAAATTGCTATATTATATAAAAAAATTGAAAAAATGTATTACTTAATGAAAAAATTTGCTTATCATTATCCATTCAGTTAAAAAAAAAAATTTAAAATTCCATTTCGTACCTGTAAGCTTTCCAGAAATGTGGAAGCAAACCAATTTAACGCCAATATTTAAAAGTGGTAAGAAGAATGTCTTGGTAAACTAAAGACCAATGTCAATGATCTTAATAAGATTATGAGAAAGATGCTAAGAGATTCGATGATGAACCACTTAATAAATCATGGCTTAGAACGACATGGTTTTGTTAGAAATAAATCATGTTTGACAAAATAGTTTGAAAAATTTGATACAATTATGATTATGGATGCTATGAACAGTGGGTTTACTTTATTTTAATGAAATGAGCTGAGGAATAGCTTATGAGTTTAATACCTAACAATGTAAAACTCATCAGCTATTCCTGAGCTGCATTTCAAAATTGATTTCACAATTCATCAAACGATTCATTGATTAAAGAACGTTTCAAAACCCAAAGGTAAGCCTAAGGAATGTAAAGCTAACTTTATGGGTGGCAAGTAAGGCAGCGTACTCAGAAACCGAATCCTATTTAGGATCCTATAGAAGTCCCAAAGATTTCATACTTTTAAGAGTCTTGACTAGAATCTTGCCCGACAGACGTACTTAGGATTTTTTAATTTTTTTTCAAGATTCCTATCCGAATTACTATCAAATCCTTAGTGAAAAAAATATTTGAAGATATTGTCAAGATTTTTTCAGAATATTTTTGAGATTCTTAATCAAAATCATTTAAAAAGAAAAAAAAGCGATCAAACATCCTTTTTTAATAAAAAAATCCATCAGTTCAATTGAATAGATGAATTGATTATAATCTAAAATATTTTCAATAAAGTAAAGGTCAATTACGAAAAAAAATAATGTATTTTCTTATATTTTCATTTTTATTTAGATTCTGAAAGCTTATTCAGTTAATTTTAAGTTAGTCTTAATATTCCCGAATTAATCTTTAATCTATAAAGTCCAGGACCCTTATTAGATCTTGAGGCAACCAAAAAATTCTTGGTTTATCTTAACAATAAAAAACTTTATCATCATAATAGGATTTGTTAGGATCCCATAAATTCTAAATATTCTTCTTATAAGAATTTATATTTAGGATCCTCTACCGTCCAAGCTTAGGATCGTTTACTATCCTGAATCAAGATTTTATTCAGACAAGATTCATTTTCAAATCCTAATTTGGATTCCATCAAAAAAGGGCTCCTGGATATTTTGCTTGAAATCTGAGTTTAAGCTCGTCTATATATCTTTTTTAAGGCCATATTTGGAATACACAGCAATCGTAAAGAAAGGTATCCAAAAGGATTGTTCAAAAGAGAGCAAATTAAATAGTTAAAAGCATTAGGCACTTATCATATGAGGATAGGATTTACTAGTTTAGTGACTCGAAGAGCTGACGGAAACAAACTAGCTAGCTCACTTGCTGTTAACAGCTGGAAGTGCCAGAGTTGATAGATGGAGCGGAGCTAAACAGCTTATCAATTTAGACTTGACTTTTGGACAACCATGCAGCTCACTAAAAATAAGCAAAGGAATACTTCCTCGTAAAAAAAGTAATCAAAAACTGGAAAAGAATTAAAATAGGAAGTATTGAATGTGAGATAAAAAAATTAATTTTAAAATATGTGTATAAGAGTGAATAATTAAAAAAGTAGTTTTACCAGGTTGTCAATCATATCTGTTTATTGTACAGCTACCAACAGAGAATTTTGGAGAGTTTCGATCTACAGGTCCAATCTGGTGTGATTTTTTAATGTTCATTTTAAAATTATCAACTTTTTGAATTTACTATTAAGTAGACAATTTTGTGTCAATAAAAATGCATTAAACTGATAATTCCCAGGCACAGGGTTTCTAATTTTTTTCATTTTTATCATTTTATTTTTCTATAAATACAACGAGATTAGTTACTCATATAGAAAGTCTCCAAGGGCATGAGTAATCAGTGATAGTGATCAACTGCAAATGATATGTAAGCTATTTCTGGAGAGTATATATCGAGCATGGTTTTGTTACATTTTCTAACACAGGTCACATTTTTATCGTTTAAAAGTTACTAAACAAGACCTCAATGTCACCAAGAAATTCGGCTGGCACTGCCTTTAGCCAAATTGTGGTTCTACTTGTGAAACAAATGGATGTACTGGCATAATGCTATCTCCAAAAATTATCTCATTGGTATGCAAATTAATTGACTGGTTTGGAAAAAAGCTGACCTCTGGAAAAATAGTTTTGGCACAGGTGTAGGTCATACCAGAAAACCAGAGTATGTTAAGCTTGATGAGAGATTGAGAAAAAATTTTAGTCAATACAGTGGCGTATCTACCATTGGGCGAAAGTCGGCGAATGCCATACCTCAACTTTTTTAGGTATTGCGCCACCATACTCAAAAAATTAATTTAAGTCAAAAGAAGCGAGATGAAAAGATATATACGGTCAATCAGTTTAAGGCCAAAATTGATAGACATATGAAGTCGGAGACCTGGAGAAGATCTGTTTACAGAATCTGATACTGAGGAACTTTGACTTAATGCAACTTAGGTTGCAAGCTGATAAAGTGCAGCGTTATGGACTGCACTCACACTTATGTGTTACAGCTCACACTACTTCTACTATATGTATGTTTGAGAAAGAAATTTATAAATAAAGAAAAAATAAAAAGTCAAAAGAAGCGCTTTTCTCTTTTATTATATAAATTTTCTTGAATTTCAAAAATATCGACTAATCGATTTTATCATTTTTTCATACTTTTAAAATTTTAATTTAATATTAAAAATAATATTAAATAATATAAAAAGGTTTTTAAAGACCAAAAAAATAGTGCTCTTAAAACAAACATATATTGGACAACAATAATCATATAAGTCTCGAGCCAAGTCAACCTAAAATTGATTTTCCTCTCGATGATGATAAAAGGAAATTTTTATATAATTATTTATATCCTTGGCTGGAATACAATATTGAAATAACAAAAGCATTTTGTTACGGTGATTAAGTAAAAAAAGTCTAACTAAGAATTATGTTTATTAAATATTATATAATCTTTGTTTTTTTAAGGCGTTTCGATGCATCTTTAAAAGGAATCGAAAATTTTACTGATGTAAAAGATCAATTTAAAATGTTTTTTTCAAACCAATTAATAACATAATCAATCAATTTAAAGAGAAATTAAATTACGATTTAATTCCAATTACATACATTTACGATTTACTTTTTGACATTAAAAAAAATTTTACTTAAAGGATTTGAAAACAAATCTAGAAATATATAAAGGGATAATTAACCTCGATAACTTACTTAGTGAATTAAATGTCTGGCATAATTTTAGGAAAATTGAAAAGTTTAATTATAAAATAGAAGTCACTTGTATATATAAGTTAAAATATTTATAGAAAGTAATCTAACATTGCTTCCGACAATTTCTAAACTATTTCAGATATATTTAACTATACCAATTTCATCAGCTTCCGCTGAACGTTCATTTTCATGTTTAAAACGACTCAAGACTTGGATTAGAAACACAATCTCACTAGAACGTCTTTCTAGTTTAGCAATTTTAAAAATTGAAAAAGAAGAACTAGAGCTTTTAAAATTTAGATAGTATTGTAGATATTTTTTCATCAATCAAAGACAGAAAGGCTTGTTTCAACTAAATGTTTTAAAAATTGTTATTTTTTTCATTTAATTTTATCTATTTACATTCAATAGCCCAATTAATAATAGTTTTCGTAATAAAATAAATTTTTGTATTTTTTGCAACCTCCCCCAACACCTCTTAACAAATCCTGAATACGCCACTGAGTCAATATAATCATGATGCTATTTAAGGACAGAGCCCTATTCCTAGGTTTTTGAATTTGCAGAATACACAATCACTAAAGAGGATGAAAATTACAACACTAGCAGTGAGAAGGAAAATAAGTAATCTAATACAAATTTTTAAGTTGCTTAATGGTGATGACCAAGTTAAATGACACGGGAGTCCAGAGAAGAATGTCTTGGGTGCATAGCGAGGTAACAGAAAAATACTATGCTGCAAGATCTAACTTTTTCACTCGAGAATGAAACAAGCTTCAAAGCAAAGCTATTAAGGAAAAATACATAATCATGTTCAAAAAAGAAATAGATAAGTTTTAAAAAAAATAAATTTTGATCATGATTTTTATCCGGGTAAACGCGTCTGCCTAAATAAGTTTTTGGCTTTGAGCAGATTAAGATACTTCCCACTAAAAATAATAACAATCATTTGCGATTTTTGTTTTTTTTTCAAATAAAATTCCTAAAAATAATCATCTTAATGAAAGTAAACAAATTGCCGTAAGCGTTTTTTTCAATTTAAAATTAAAAGTTCTTGAAATCAAAATAATTTTTTGTCTTTTATTATTAAATCTATTTTAGCAATTAATCATGAAATAGTCCAGCATTTAAAATATGATCTCATTAGCTTTGAAAATAAAAACTGTAATTTGATTTTATTTTGAGAAATCTCAAAACAAGATAATCAAAAAAACGAAGAAAAAAATGTCAACGAAGATGCTGATTTGAATTTACTCATTTTATTTTAAAAAAATTAAAAAATTTATGTAATCATGGATAAAAATTATTTGTGTCTTCGATTTCTTCTATAAGGAAGACAAAAGGCAATTTTTGATATTTGTAAAAGGCCCTTCTAAGCACGTTTGAAAAGCTGATTTATCCTTGATTTTTTTTTTACTTTCACTAAATATATATACAATTGACTTCTATTTTATAATTAAACTTTTCTAATAAAACCGTTTTATTAGTTTTATTAGTTTTCTTGGCAAGAGAAACTAAAAAAATAATGCATAAAACTGAATCTGTAAAAATATTTTTTTAAATGTTTATCAGCACAAAAAAAATTATTTTTTCTTAATTTTTTAGATTAAATTTAGATCTAGACAATGAAAATGAGAATTAAAAAAATACCTAGAAACCTTCAAGAGTCAGTACTTAGACAGCTACATTAATTCAAAACTCAAAATTCATTAAAAATAAAAAAAAAGAAAAATTTATTAAAATTATTAACTTAATATTTTTATGTAAGATTTTTATGACTTACGTAAAATTTTTATTTAATAAATTAATTTATCAGATTTTCACATTTCAATATATTAATTTTTTCATTCCTTATCATTTTAAATAAATAGTTTTCTTGTTATACCTGAATCATTAGATTGTATTGCGGCATAAAAAAGATTGATATTGAAAATTCAAATAACTGGATCTAAAAAGCACACGTTCTAAGAGATTTATTCTGAGATTTATCTACAGTGCCAGCATAAAGTTTATAAATGAGGAAATGCATGACGAAGTACATTTTTCAGTCATTACTAACTGCCAACTGAGTATCCGTTTGATGACCGACCACTGAACAAAAATGAACGAGCTACTAAATTTATAAACTAAAATCTAGAATTTTTTTGAAACAATATTTCTTGAATGAATTAAAATTTTCAACTTTTTTATTTGAAGTTTTGACTAAAATTTTGCATTAAAATTAACTTTTGAAATCTTTTAGAATCTAATCATTGAATATTGAGCTTTTTTTTTAATTTATTTATAATTTTCACACAGGAACTTAATTCACTAAATTAATGAATTTTCTTTTGTTATACTCTATAGATGCTTAAATTAAAACGACCACGTAATTTCTTGCAGCATTCCGATTTTACAGTATTAATTAAATTTAATTATACAAGTTCAATGATTGGATCAATATTTTTCAAGAAAAAATATTCTATAGATAATTTTTACAAATTTATACTAAAGAGGATAATTTGCTTAAAGCTACAGAAATTAATATTTTCTGAATTTCACTGATTCTCAAGGATCATCATAAAAAATAATCTTATTTTCTATTTAACTCTATATTTATTGAAAATATCAAATCATAAATGATTGATAAAAGTGAGCTTAATTGCTAAGACTTAAAATAAAACATCCAACATAAAGCAATTTTATTAATTTTTTTATTGATTTAAACAACTAAAAAGTTAAAAGAAATATTTTTTTTAGTATTTGAGTAATCGAATTAATTAATTTTTAGCTTGAAATTTTTTGGCTAAAATAAGGCGTTCGGGTTCGGATTTTTTCTCGATTTTTTTATAAATTATTTTTTTAATTTATTATCTTGGAAAATTTTGTATTTTATTTTAATTATAGTTCCTAAATGGAAAAAATAACTTTTCTAACTAGGTACATTTTTGGTGTGTCTTCTCCGGTTGCTCAAAACCTTCTTAAAGAAAGTCCTAAAAAACTATCTTTAAATCAAATGATTCAGTTTTTTCTCCTCTATAAATTAATATACAGATCATTGGGAATTTATTAATAATAATAATATTAAGCTCGGTAAGCTATCTTGTGGAGACGGTCTACTAGGAGATCACCTATGGTAGCACATTACGCAATAAAAGGAAAATTACAGAAATAAGAGAAACTGATAAGATTATGTAGTCTAATAGACATAACTGATAACAATACAATATACAAATAATAAGTCAAAAAATTAGAAGAATCTGAGAGAGGTATAAAATATAGAAATTAAAAAGAAATATTAATAAAATTATCATGTGGTAAAAACTTGGTGAAAATTAAATTAAAAATTAGAAACTAAAAATTAAATTCAAAGTGTCAATCGTTTTTTAAATTTACTTTATTTTATTTAAAATATAGGTACTACCAACGCAGGTTTGAATGGAGCTTAGTCCTCTCTTTCAATCAAATGATAGTTAGGTTCTGATTTTTTTTCCATGTTGATTTAAAAATAGAAGATCAGATGTTCTACAAAAAAATGAAAAAAGAAAAAATAAGACATCACTTTCCTAAGAGTCCTTTAAATGATTTCAGTATTTCTAAATTTTAGAGTTTTGTTTTAATTTCTTTATATTTTTTGCTTACATGATCATTTTTTTTTAAATGCGAATTGTTTTTGTAACTAAAATAACCCAGATTGTAAAAATAACATATTCAACCAAAATAAAAATTTTTACAATAATTTTTTGATTTTTTCTTGTCTTAAATAACAATTTGAAAAAAATTCCTATTAAACTGAATTTAAAAAGTTCTCTTATTTAGTAATAATTAAAAAATTATCTTTAAATTTTTTATCAAAATAAATCTAAAAATTTCAGTCGTTTTTCAAAAAATATGATTTTTTTCTTAAATTAAAAATTGAGTTAACTATTTTTGCTGAATTTTTCGTATTAGACTTATTGTAGACAAAAAAATGAGTTAAAGCTTAAAATCGGTTCTTTAATTAATGATTTTGAGAAAGAATTTATTCAGAATATATAATCTTTTATAAAAACTAATCTTGAATTTATCGACTTAGAATCAGCTCTTTAAAAAAAATAAAAAATAGAATTTTTTTTAATATAATATGTGTAATAAAATGAAATCCGAATCATTATGAATAATTTTTTTAAGAATTTTTTAAGAAGCTTTTAAATGAAATTAAATTATCAAATTAAAAAAAATGTAGATTTTTAGAAAATTAAGAGTTTGTTTAATAAACAAGCAGAGGCATTACAATTTTTTTGATAGTTTACAAATTTATGTTTTTTTTTAAAGATACTGAAAGAGATAAAATCTGCAAAACTTAAATTATTTTGGTTTAATTAATAATTTAATAATGAGTCATACATAAAATGCCAATTAAAATAAAAAAAAGGCTACTTTAATTACAGTAAACCTTAAGCAAATTGCCTTAGAAATAAGGCAAAACTTAAGATCATGTTTTTTTTAATTATTACCATCCGAAACCATATTATAGAAATTTCAATCCAAATTAAACCTAATGCTAATAAAATTAAAATTTAGTACTAATTTAAAAATTTTAGTAAAGCTTCATAATTAAGAACAAGATAAATTTTAATTTGATTAGCATTACAATTATTTTTTGCCTTGAATAAAGACGAATTTGAAAATTATTAAATGAAAGAAAAGTTAAAATTAAAGTTTATTTCTAAAATAAATTTTTTTAGTATGGTGACATGATCTATTAATATTACTTGTTACTTAAAGAGAAAAAAGATAAGTTGTTATTTCTAAACTTATTTTAATAAAGTTTAAATAAAGTGTTTAACCAACTATTAAGCTTATTATTATTAAGCTTATTATTGACACACTCGGCCTGTACTTCATTGGTGGCAGCGTTTAAGCTTATAGATTGATTTCTAAAATAAATATAAAAAGTGGTATCAAGTGCATTGAAAAGTCGATTTTAGTGGTAAGCCAAAAGTCTAGTGTTTGAGATGGTTGGAAAAGCTAAATTGTTCAATGGAAAAAAGAAAAAAGCTTCTAGTTATTAACTGTTTCAGTCAATTTTGAACAATAATGAAGAGAATAATATAGCACGAGATATTTCAATGAAGCCGGTGAATAATTCTTTGTTTCACTCTAGCTTATTTAGCAGTGAAAACACGCATTTTGTTAGAAAGATCTTTGAGTGATGTATCAACGCGCGATTTTTTAAAATACAAAAATTTGATTATAAAAATGAGCGAAAAATTTGGAAAATGTTAGATTACAATTTCATTCAAAAATAAGAAAATCTTTCATTTAGCAATATTTGGAAACATCAAATTGCCTAAAAGGAGAATAAAGAAGCTGAAACAAAAAAGTGTTTGAACCAAAAAAGGATAAGCCAAAAGAGTTAAATAATAGCAAACCTAAGCTTAAGGGCCCTATCGGTTTTTACTTTAGAGACAAATGTGAATTAAAAATTTTTATAACATGGTTTGGCTTGTTCTTTTTGATTTCCAAATTTATGAATTTTTGCTTAAGGAAAAAATTAAAATAAATCAAATGTCATTGATTCCTACAATTAATTCTAAATCTGCATCAAAAGTCACATTTAAAAATTCATGATTTTTTATTACCATCTATTACGAGGAACAAGATAATTGACATGTTTTCAAAAAATTCTTGGCATATATATAATTAAATATTAAATTTAGATATTAATAAAAGACATAAAATACAAAATTTAAAAAACTTCTTTTCTTTCTTTTTCTATCAGGTTTTCCTTTTTAAAAGCTAAATCATTTAGATCAAAATAAAAGTTTGAGCAGTTTTTAATAAAATAAACAATTTCAATTACTGAAACATCTTGCAACTATCATTAATTTTTCCTGTATTTTAATTTTCTTTTTTATTGAATTTTAACTTATTTCACTTTTATTTTTATTTTTTTTAAACAGAAGGAGCTTTTGCACGGTACTTTTAAACAAATAAATAAAATTAATAAATAACTGAATAAAAACATCTTTAATTTTATCATTAAACACTTTGAATAATTAAAGTTTCATGGAGTTCAAGCCGATTAGGACTGCAATGATGCAAAAAAAAAAGAAAAAAATGGTTTTAAAGCCGAAAACACAAAGCAATTTCTCTCAAATATATATTTCCAACACATTCATGGTTCAATAACCCTCCAATTAACAAAATCGATATAAATTTTTTTTCTTGATCATCCAAGTGATGTTTTTTGAGATAAATAATAAAAATAAAATATTGAGAGCAATGCATAGCATTCCAAAAGGATGCAAAAAAAACAACTGAAAATTAATAAATAATCTGGTGCAACTTCAAGGCTTAAACGCAAACTAATAAGCTATTTTGAAAGACTCTTGAAAAATAAATTGATGCAAAATTTAATTAAAGAATAATCTTAGACAGGATCACATTCTGAAAATTCTAAATGAGATGGAATAAAAAAGGAAACAACGATTTCATGGAGATATGCAAATATTTTTAGATCGCTCAACAAATTGAAGATAAAAAAAGCAAAAAAGATTTTTTATACTTAAATTATTAACAAAAAAGTTTTGAATTTTTATTGAGTGTTTAAAATTCATCAATTTGATAAATTATAATTAAATAATTGAAAAAAAAGAAACAAAAAATAATATCCGAAGCTGATTATTTCGTTAATTTTTTCAATTTATTCTTTTAATATATTTTTAGAAATCAACCGCTTGACAATGTTACTTCATTTCTCGGAACGTCAGGATCAACTTTATTAAATTATTTCACTAAGAATTTTTTGTGTATATAGTTGTGATGAAATCAAATATGGATATTCGAATTGATATTTGAAAAAGGAGCCTTTGGAATGAAAATTAAATTCGAATATAAAGAATTATTGATCTACATAATCATTTTTTTGAATCAAAACTTTATATTTTAAGCATTCGATTTAGTATTTGAAAAATATAAGAAACCAAAACGTTAATTGAAAAATAAAAAAACATTTACATGAAAATTTGAAAAAGAATGGGAAAGTTTTCCCAATTTTTTTTTAAAACACTATTAAAAAAAATAAAAATTTACAAAGAAAATATCCTTTGAATTTTATATTAAAATTAAACTACTAAAATTTTGATATTTTTAATTTTCTAATAAATTTAAATTGATTTTTAAATTTAAGTTAAATTTATATTTTTATTTTAAAACAGGTAATAAATCAAATTTAAATTCAAATTAAACTTAAATTCAAAATTTTATTCGATTATATTGCTATTCGAAAAGTTTTTTCAAATTTTTTTTTATTCAAGTTTCAATTTGTGTGCAAAAAACTGATTTGATTTCATCACTAGAAAAAGACTTTATTCTTTTAAATTTTTAAACAATTCAAACGAAAGAAATTTGAAATTATTAGGAAAATTTAACTTTTTTCATTTTTAAAAATCAGCTTAGCAAGGGTTAAACAATAGTTTACTTTAAATTTAAACTTAATCAAAATATATTTTACAATTTAAAAAAAAAAAATTTTTATTTTCATTTAAAAAAAAATAATTTTTTTCAATTAACTCCAATTCTTGTGATGACAAAATCTATTTAAGTAGAAATCAGAAGATTTGTAAAATTAAAAAAAAAATCAGAATAAAATCAGAAAGTTAATTTGTTTATTTTCGAAAAAAAATTTCTGTTAGTTAATGAATCTGAATGATCTATTGCTCTATTCAATAGATAAATAACTTGCTTCTTCTGGTAGAAAAATAAATTAAAACATTTAATAACAAATGGTTTAATCGTTGTTTCGCTTTACGAAAAAGAAGGAAAATAAATTTGAAAAAATCTTTTGAATTACTTTTTTAAAATAAACATTATCTCTAAAAATTTAACTAATATAATTGAATTTGCCATAATTAATTAAAAAAATAAATCATGTGACTTTCTTGCTTTAAAAGTGAAATACAAAAATAAATGAAAAATGTTAAGCCATAGATTTGTTCAAATCTTATTTTAAAAAAAAAGAATTTAAAGTTAATCTTGGGATGATATTCGATTTAAATGCAAATAAGTGCATTTTTTTATATTTTTAGGCTTTAAAAATCATCACACTATTTTCTTAATTTAAAAATCAATCTTATTTGTAAAATTTAAACTCTTTCAAAATTTTACTTAAAATTCAAAAAAATTACAAAAAGCAGTAAGTTCTATTGTTTTAATTTACTTAATTGAAAATTATTTTCAAAGCAACTATGAAGTTTTGAAAAAAATTTTATCATAATTTTATTAAATTTTCAAAATTATCAAAATTTACCATTTTTTAAACTCTACGATTAATTTAGTTTTAATTGGTATTCATTTAAATTAATTAAAACTAAAATTTAAAATAATCAAGTAATAATATAAAAAGCTTTATTTGAGGAAAAGGAAAATTAGATTTAAAGCTAAAATCCTTCAGAATTTATTTATTTATTAATCTGTATCGAGCTAGTGCTCAAATCAAAATATAAAATTTGAAAATTTAAAATAAACTTAAATTAGATTAAAATAAAGAAAAGAAATAAATAACTTTAAATAGAATATAAAGAACTGCAGCTGCAAAAATCGTTTCTAATTCGAGCTGGGAAGCTTTCTCTTTGGACTCCGATGCTATTTCTTCTAAACACCCAGGCAGGACCTTTGTTTTCTGATCTATTCACCAGATTCTTTACTAGGCCTACCTTTTCTAATTTGTACATTTCAATCAAGTCCCCTCTTGCTCTTCTTTCTCTTAGCTTTGTCAATCCTAATGTGGTCTACTTCATTTCATTCGACTAGCGACCACAGAGTCTGAGAGGGATCTTGAATTCATGGTCTCATCAGATTAAAAGCGAGCAGAGTACTTGGAATTCTAAAGCGAACGTTTACAAGTAGAGATGAAAAACTGTGGGTAAGATTGTATATATCCATGGTGAGACCCCACCTAGATAATGCAGTGCAGGTTTTGAATCAAAGTATGAAAAGGGATGTAAATGCGTTAGAAAAGGTGCAAGAGAAGGCAACAAAAATACCTTTGTCTCTAAGAAACATGTCATTTGAAATGAAGTAGACGACATTAGGATTGACAAAGCTGAGTGAAAGAAGAGCAAGAGGGGACTTGATTGAAATGTACAAATTAGAAAAGGTAGGCCTAGTAAAGAATCTGGTGAATAGATCAGAAAACAAGGGTCCTGCCGGTGCATTAAGAGGAAATAGCATCAGAGTCTAGAAAGAAAGCTTCCCAGCTCAAATTAGAAACGATTTTGCAGCTGCAGTAAGCGCCAGACATGTAATTTTCTCAAACAAAGTAGTTTCGCATTGGAATAAATTGCCATAAAATGTGGTGAAATCTAAGACTACCGCTAATTTTAAATGGCTTTACACAAGTTCAATGGAATCCGCTGCTACAGCTCTATACGGCCAAACGGCGGTGATGGGCTCAGACACTCTATATGTTAGGTGTCACAGCAAGAACTACTACAACTACTCAAGCAATTGCTAGATAATAATAAAGGCCAAAAAGAAAGAAAAAGAATTTTATTTTAAAAGTCATTTCAAAGTATTTTAATTTTTTTTTCGAAATAAAAAAAATTATTTTTATCTTGAAAAAGTCTTTCATAAATTAAAATTATCTTTATCTAAATAAAATCGTTTTACACATTAAAATTTATTCTACTTTTGAGTTTTCTTTTTTTTTGAATACCTTAAAAAAATTATTGTTAAGTAAATCACTACTTTTTGTATTAATTTTTCTTTACAATCTTTTATTGATGAACCAATTTTATATATTATGGTTAGTTTTTGATATTTTTGAAATCTATTTTTGCTTATTTTAGTTTATAACATTATAAAATAAAAATCTTTTTTTTTTCTAGTTGTAACTTATCTATATATAAATATTTTATCACATAGAATTTTGGTCTCAAAGACTAATAATTTTCTATTTGGTCGACCATTTCTTAGACCCCTGATACAAAATTTATTTCTATATCCTCTTCAAAGAAAAAATAAATTTATAGCTTTAATTTTCGTATTTTTAGAATTTAAATTTATTCATCATTTGAGACTTTTTATAAAATTTAAGTAATTGTCACTTTTGGGAATTAATAAAAATTAAATAAAATTATTAATTTAACTCTGAAAAATCTGTGACTCTAAATTTGCTTGAACCGATCCATACCATCACTAACAAGTGTTTTTGTGTGACAAATGCCTCATTTTTATTTCTGGCTTCAAATAAAATAAATTCCTTTTTACTTTCATTTTTGTCAGCGTTTTCCCGAGACAAACCATAATCTCTCTGATTTTGCTTTTTAAAAAAAGCATGTACTGAAGAAAAAATTTAGTAAATATAATTTATAGATTGATTTGAGCTATGATTTTTTTTCTCCAAAACTGTGATAAACGAAATCTTTTTAGCTATGTGGCATTTAATAAATGAACAAACAAAACAAATATATCTTAATAATTTCTAAAACTTCAACCAAAAAAAATTTATGTATTCAAAGGATTCGTTTTTTGTTTTTAAATTTAAGCCGGAAGTAACCATTTAGTTTTTTGGAAAAATACTTACGAGACCTTAACACAATTTAAAAGTTTTAAGCTAATCTCCATTAATTTGGATCTGAAAGTGCTTGCCAACTATTAGGCTAATTAAGAGAATGTTATTATTATTATTTTTCATTTTGTTTTAAATTTAAGAAAAAAATTTAATTATATATATTTCGTTGTTAGCATATAGCATACTTCATTCGTTCAATTTTATTATTTTTTTTAGAATTGCCTGACAAAGAATTCACATCAGATTTTTTAATTTGAGCTCAAAAATTATAAGCTTTAAAAAAATTTGTCTAAAAGATCATTTGACTGAAATTAATCTTCATAATAACAATTGAATCTATATGGATGGTAGCGTTCTTGATTTAGAAAAAAACAAATTTAAGTAATTTAATAAAAAATGTGCTAAAATAATTAAATTCCCCTAGATTAAAGCTTGAATGCAGACGAAATTTTATTCTAATTGATTGTATTTTACTAAAATTCACTTATAATAAAGAACATTTTTCATCCATTAATGGCGATATAATATTTCACTAATACACATTTTTATTTTACTAAAAATAATGTTCATTCGTGCATCAACTACGGCACAATCTTAATTTTAAATTTTTTGTTAAAAAGAATTTTTCCCAATTGTCAAATTCCTAATTTAAAAAGAAAAGATAGATGCCTTTAAGACCCGATATCTTATCTGGTGTTAAATATGGTTTAATACTAATGTTAAAAATCTCAATCTTATCTAAAAAATTATCAAATTTAAAATTATCAGATTTGCTTAAAATTTTCAAAATTTAAGCAGATTTTATAATATTTTAAACTTCAAAAATCATGTCACCCGATAATGACCATGCTGAATTTTTTGTAGTTGGATGAGATCACCACGCCTGCGCCTCTCTTCAAGTTTGCTCAAGTCAAGAGCCTTTTGTTTCTCAAGGAAGGGTTTAGATTTCAGTTCGAAACCATTTTAGAAAATCTACTCTAAACTTGCTCGAGTACCTCGTAAGTTCTATTGAGAACTTAATCGCAAATTCTATTTCTTTATGGCTAAGCACCTCTGTGTCAATATCGAGGTCTGTGCTAGCTGGTTCAGGTTGTACACATTATTTAGGTTCTGGCATTATTGCATTATTTAGGCTATTTAGAACCTCTCTAAAGTGCTCAACCCATCTTTGTCCTTCCTCGCTATCAGTTGTTAGGATACAACCTTATTTGTCCTTCACTAATGTTGTTCTTTTCTTTGAAGATCCACTTATCGCATTAGTGATCTTGTGTAGCATATGTAGGTTCCCCTTTGGAGTTTCTTCCGCTTCACTAGCGCACTGGTTGATATAGTTTCTCTTATGGCACCTATTCAGTTATCAGTGTCCATGTTTCATCGGATATCCATCTCTTTCTTTTGTATTTTATAAATCCTAGAACCTCTCCGGCTCTTTTGCAAATGACTTCCCGAATTTCTAACCATCTTTTCTGTATACACGAACAGCTACAAAGAACAATAGATAAAGTGACCTCATGAACGATTTTCATGGTCGACATGAACGTGAAAGCTATGGGGTGATTCAATGGGTTTGAGAAGTGCATGGGCATCAATGGTTGCGGTGAAAGACTAGTAGACCTGTGTATGACCAATTACCATTTTCAGCATAAAAATATACACAAGCTGACAAAGCGATCACCAAATAAGAAAATCTTAATTCAAATTGATTATATAATAATCAACAAGAGATGGAGGTCATCCTTAAGGGACACCACAGTCTTTAGAGGTGCCGACATTTATAGTGATTACTATCTAGTAGGAGCGTGTATAAAATTGAAACTGAGTAAAGACTATCAGACCAATGCAGCAAAAAAATACGATATAGGATGCTAGCTGATCTCAAACCAGAGTTGTTTTTAAGTCACAAGTCAAAGTCGAGTCAAGTCAATGATTTAAATTTTTTATTTATTTTATCGAACTCCAGTTTAACTTAATTTTAAATGAATAAATAAATAGAAAAAAGTTCAAATAAAAGTTTGTTAAAAAATTTTTTTTTAACTTAAGTCACAACTTTGACTTGAAACTGTGACTAAAAAACAAGTCTGTCCCAAACGCAAAGCAGAATACAGCATAAAGCTAAGAAAGAGTCTCCGAAAATTTGAAACACAGAAAAATAATAATGTAACTATTTTAAAGCTTTTTTAAAATATAATATTAAATTTTAATTAAAATATAATTTTTTTTTACAATTTATCTTAGACTACCAAGAGAAGTGAACTTAACAATTTTTTAGAATTTTATTTGATTTCACGATTTGCCAAAAAAAAAACTATTAATGAGTTCTTGAAAGTTAAATCTAACAAACAAATTTAAATTAAAATTTTATTTTTGAAGCAAAAAAGGTTTAGTCCACTTTCTCCGCATTGCTCGAATTCTAGTGAAATCTACTCACACCTTCAAAAGCAAATCACATCTTTTATCTCAATATTTTACTTCTTTAATTTATTTTATTAAAATTAATTATTTCTTTAATTTAAAATCATTTATTAATTTTTATTTTTAATTAAATAAACAAAGGATTTATAGATTTTTATCATCACAACGGTACTAGACTGTTGATTAACCTTGTAATAAAAAATTATAAATAATAAATTTGTTAGTATAATTATAAATTAAGTCAATAGAATTTTTTCAGTAAATAAATTATTTTTGTCAGAATTTTTTTCAGAATGAAATTGCTGATCATTTTTACAATGATCAATTTAAATAAAAATATATTTATTATTTACAATTCTAAGAAATCTAATATTTTGGGTCATACTAAAACACTGACCCCCATTTTTTTTGCAAAGCAAAAATATTTTCAAAAGTTTTAATATATCATTGAGTTTGAATTTTTCTCTATTTTTTGAAAATTTAATTATTTTTTCTCCAAAATTTTTATTTTTTGTGAAAATTGAATATTTTTAATTTTTAAAAACCTGATCCCCAATTTTATACGACTGACCCCCCAAAAGACTCCCATTATTCTTGAAGAGAATTTAAGGAGCTTTCTTAAAATGTGCCCAGTTTTTTTCCATGAAGTATAGTTACTAAAAATTATTAGTTAAAATAAAAAATTTCGCCTCATTTAAGTTTATCATATTTTTACGTAATTAAAAATTTAAGACATAGACTTTATTTTTTATTTAATTAATTGTTATAAATCAATAGTAATTTTTGATAAATAATCAAAAAAATTAATTAAGGAAACAAAAAATATCAAATAATACAATTATAAATTGAATATTCCCAATTATTATTTATATATTTTAAAAATTTAAAGCCTCATAGGCAAGTTGAAAAAAAAAAAAAAAAAAATCCATATGATGAAATTCTCGAAAACTATACTTTCTGGAGAAAAACTAGGCACATTTTTAGAAATCTCGTTAAATTCTCTTCAAGAAAATGGGGGGTCAGTCGTGTATAATCGGGGGTCAGTAGGGGGTCAGATTTTTAAAAATACAAAAATATTCAATTTTCACAAAAAATAAAAATTTTGGAGAAAAAATAATTAAATTTTCAAAAAATAGTAACAAATTTACTTAGTTGGCATAAATTTTCCAAAAATACCTAAACTATGCAACAAAGTTTATCAGCAGCTTAAATTAGTCGAAATTTCTTGTTTGAATACTGTCCAATTTTGACATTGAAATTATTTTTTCTCTTAGTTAATGAAATGAGTAAAGCATTTCATTTGCAAAAAGATCATAATTCAGCTAAAAATACATGACATAAATTTAAATAAAAACTTGCTCCTAATAACTACTTTAAAAATACCTTTATTCAGTAAAAATAATCTGACTAATTATTTCATAACATTTACGAAAAAATTCATAATTGTATCTAAATTAAAGTTTTAAGAATTGCATCTATAATAAACGAAATAGTCTGATTGCACAATATTCATTTAGGTTTTCGTTGCTAAAAAATTAGTCTATTAAAAATTTAAATAAATTTAAATTCAAAAAACTAAATAAAATCTTGAAAATGGAAAATATACTCGAATGTCCGATCTGCTTAGCCAGATTTGATAACAATCGAAAAACACCTCGACTATTGCCATGTAGGTATTTTTATTTACTGAAATAAAAATTAAAAAAAAACGCTTGATTTTTAGGCCAGCACAATATTTGTTCAGATTGTCTGCTTCAGCTCAAAGCTACATCTTCGCAGAATTCTACCTTTAAATGTCCCGAGTGCAGACGATCATTTTCATCGAATCTTGAACTCATACCCAAATCGCTTGTTATCTGTCAACTAATGGATTTAGGCAAATCTGCAACAGAAAATTCACAAAATATCGAACAATTGAGGAGCAGTTTGCCCAAAGCAACTGCTCCTAGGACAGTAACGAAACCTTGGAGTGTAAAAAATTATCTAAAAAAAATTTTCGACGATATAGATTTAAATGGAGACGGTGCTTTAACTGCAAATGAGCTTCAAAATGTCCTCGAAAATGTAAATTCGAACACTAAATTTGATTCTAAGACAATATTTCTCCTAATGAAAATTCACGATCGGAACGGTGACAATGAAATTAGTTTTGATGAATTCTACGATTTGCACAATAAATTAAATGAAGATTTGGAAACATTTTTAATTACTGACACGGACTCAAGTGGAGGAATAGATCAAAATGAGCTTTCTCAGCTACTTCAAAACAAAGGCTATAATTTATCAAAAAATTTTTTTAGTTTTTTTTTTAACAATCTTTCTAAAATGACTGGAAAAAATAGTATCGAATTCGATATCTATATTAGGGTGTCAGCAAGACTCGAATATCTTCTCAAATGTTATCATTCAAATAATTATTATTACCGGAATTTTTCAATTGAAAATTATCTGGAAAAAACTTTTTTTCAAGATTTTTGGTAATTTGTTTTTTTCACATATTTTTAATGTATCTAAAGCCTTTTTCAAATATTAATCAGATATAAAAACTTTCTCTTTTGTTTTAAATTTATTTTATATTACTGATAGGATATGTGGATTTTTGTAAATTTACGTAAAAAGGAAAATTAAAATGGAAAATTAATATCATTTTTTTAAACTTTCCTCATATCAGCTGATATCAGCTTTTATCATTTGATATCAGATAATATCAGGTGAATTAAAATTTGAATTTTTAAATGTAAAAATTTGTAAAAATTTTTTTTCCCTGATATTAGCTGATATCATATTATATGATGTTACAAGTTAATTTCCGGCACTGTTAACACTTAATTGAAGAAATTTTGGTGATATTTAGTTTTATGTAAAAATATGTAAATTTTCTTTAATGTTCCTTTTTCTGAGTAAATTTTCGTCAAAAAACATAAAATTTTCTTGAAAAAAGCTTTTTCGCACTATTTTTTTAAAATCAATTTAAATTAATTTTTGTAAAAATTCTACTTTAAAATATAACTTAAAGATATAAAAAAATCCAAAATATAATCTTTAAATATTTTTTAATAGCTGTTTATAACGTCGAATTTATTTTACTTTTATCTTCCCTTTGAATAAAATTTTAATTTTATATATTTGTTTTTTTAAATTTTTTTTGTAATCGATTTTATTTTCGATTCATTTTTATATAGAATAGTATTCATAATTTAAAATTCAAAAAAATTTAGAATTTTTTTTCTTTCCAAGAAAATTTCATTAAAAAATTGTAATAATAAAGATAATTTATTTTTGTATTTGACCAAGATTCAATGCAAACGCCCATTTTGATACTCTAAGTTAAAAATAACGTGAATTTTATATTTTATTTTTTTTAAAGTAAAAAAAAAATTTAAATTCTTAAGTAAAAAATGAATTACTTTAAGTTTAAAGGAAAATTTAATTAAAAGTTAGATATAAATTTTATACTTATAAGTTGGTAGTTCTAAAACTATACTTCAATGTTTAAAATGCTTTACCTAAAATAATTACAGTGTAGTAATTAATGAAATCATTTTTGCATCGATCTGTCACAGCTAATTTATTTATTTATTGAAATGAATTAACCTCCTTTAAGGAGAATTAAAAAAATAAAAATATTTTTTTTTTTTTTTTAAAAATGAAAAATTATTACCGAAAAATAAAATTATACAAATAAAAAAGCATATTAGTTTGAAAATAGAAAAAGGCATGAAAGTTAGATAATTTGGACCAAAATTCATGAATTTCTTTTATTTTGAATTAGCTCATTTAGAAAAGTTCTGTAATGTTTTAATTTAAATTGCAAAGACATCATTAAGCATATATTTTAAAAATTGTGATGATAGATAATTATATTTAATTGCATCAATAAAGGTTAGTTTTGAAAATAGATAAAGTTCATCAAAGTTGAATACTTTCAGTACTTTTAAGACTCGTGATATGTGACAATAGGCTTTTAAACCAAACATTTGTCTAATTAAGTTGTTTTGTAATTTATTTATTGAATCCTTTGTGGTCGAATTAAGAGTGAGAGCCTTAAGACCATATGTGAATTTAGATAAGCAATATGTTTTGTATATAAATGATTTGAATTTAGGTGAAGAGGAAGGACTATTTTTAGGCAGAAGATACGAAATTCCAAAAAAGCTGCTCTGAACTTTTTTATAATTTATAACTGCCTGTGTGTTAAGGTCAAGATTAGAATCTATAATGAATCCTAAGTATTCTAACTGATTTGCTTCTTTAAGTTCGGAATAATGAAAAGTTATTTTTGAGATTTGAATCAAATGATATGGTATACAGTAAAAATTCGATGATACATAAATGAAAAACCTTTTGGGTTTTATGCATAGTCGAATAGACAGTATTGATATCTTTTGCGGTTCCCAAAAAAACATTTTTGTCTTATTTAAAAACATTTTTTAAAGTTTTTTCAAGATTTTGTATTATACATCATGGAATTAACCATATGAAGCCAAAAAACACATAAAAATAAAGATAAGAAAGGATTTGAAAATCAAGATTATCTTCTATATTTTTAATTGATGAGATGCTATCTCAGGATTAGATTTTTTAGCTAGTGATTTGGGATTGAAATATTTAACATAATACGGAAATTTAAGAACAGTTTATCAATCAATTAAAGCATTTTTTAGAGATTTTATTTTATGCATTTAATTATTTTTTTTGAGAATTAATATTTTAGTTTTTAACTTTATTTATAGCAGAACACACAAAGACGTTCCTTGTTCAAGTAAATAAAAGAAACACGGTAAGTTAAACAAAAAAGAAAGTTTTTCTTTTAAAATTTTCAAAAATTTACAAGCCTATTTTTTATCAATAAAATTTAAAGACTCAAAGGGGTCAAAACTAGAGATCCCATCGGATTTATTCCCCAAAATTTTAATAAATAATAAATAAATAAATTAAGAAAAATTCAAACTTAATAACAATAAGATTATGGATTTATTTTTAATAAGTTTTGGATATTTTGACTAAAATTTGTTCATTCTATTCAATACTGTTTTTATATATTAATTGCTATATGATGCCTTCGAGGCAATTTAATATCATGAGAAAAGACCTTTGAGACAGGACAATGGTCCGTCAACAAAAAATTCACATATTTTTAACTCATTTGTTTAAAAATTGGCTAATATTTTGGCCGGCCATTTCATTGTTAAATTTTTTTAATTTTATATTTTTCTAAAAATTAATTTTTATTATTGATACAAATATTTATAAACAACAAATCATTATTTGATTTTATTTAAAAAAAAAAAGTATCAAAATATTCATCATAAATATAAAAAAAATCAAAGCTTGACTCGTCCATACACTGAATTATCTTCATCCACAAAAAACTCATCGGACGGAGAAAGCATTTGTTTATTACTCATATATTTAGGAACATATTTATCTAGGTAATCACTTTCGTCAGTCTCTGATTCAAGTTGATTGACAAAATTTACTCTTTTCTTTTGCAAAATTAAAGGCTTTTGATTTTCGAATATAGACAAACTCTTAGGACTATGCAAATCATGATTACTGTTAGCTTCTATGTTGAAAGAATTTTCATTCAATGTACTTTGGTTCTCGTTTTTTCCAATCTGATTATTGAGCATATTTGGTACCCAACTTAAATTTGAATCACTCTCTGAACCACTGCCATCATTTATATCATTACCAAGTCTATTAAATGCTAATCTATACAACACGTCTCCCAAATGTTCCCTGAGACTTTTGTAAAGATGCTTGGAATGATAGTTTTTGGATTTCAAAGCAATTACACCAGATCCAATTGGGGATGACCGACCCAGTTCAATGCCTAGACAAAAATCGGTATTTCCAAAGCGCCTAATAACACTTAAAATAATTTTAGAAATTTTTTCAAATTTTAAAAATTCTTCAATTTACTTAAAAGGAATAACAATAAAATTAATAGTGTTAGATTTATTCTCAAGCACTATTTTATCATTATCTATTTTGAGTTCGTAGACATCGTCGAGTGAGAATTTTTTTAATAACTGAGGACTGGTCAATTCTGGATCAACTTTTAGAGACCATAATTTGCTCTCGGGTTCGTCTTCACCTTCTTGATCACCCGAAAAGCTTTCTATTACTTCATCTATTTTTTGATTGATTATTTTGTTTATTATGTCATAAATTCTATGGTTTTCATCTTCGGTAACACCTTTGAAACGAAAGAATTTTTTTTCTTTTATTTCCATTTCCCAAGAATGATCTTTAAACTGGGACAATTTTTCTATTTGATTAATTTTAATGGATTTTAGTTTAATATCATTATCGTCAATTAGCACGAGTTGATTGTTATTTTCGTTGTTTTTATCAACAGTTAAGGCATATTTCATGAGAACAGTCGCATTCTTATATTTCAAAATAAATTTTATTAAAATAAAATTATTTAAAAATATTTTGAAATATTAAATTTATTGCTGTTTTAGCTCTTTGAAAACATTCAGAGGGAAATTAAGATGGGTCTAATTGAGCTTTTTTCCTCGTAACATTTTAACGGGATATGGATGCAACAAAAACGAACTGTCTTGAAATTGAAATTAAAATTACATGACTTTATCAAGGCTCCACTTCAAAAAGAGGCAACTTGAAGTTCATGATCATAATCAAATGATCAAATTTTAATTGATTAAAATCTTAATAAAAATGATAAAATTAGAATTTTTTAATTTTTTTTTAAATCAAACATAAGATGTTTATTATTTTTATTTAAAAAAAAAATGTTTTTTCTCTAATTGACCTTTAATTGATTCTTCTAAAATCTTTATTTGAAAACTTTAAAGAAAAATTTAAAATCGACATTTAGGTATCCAAATTATGGCTCAATTAACGCTTTAAATGATATTTTAATATCAATTAAATTATATTACGGCAAAACAAAGTTTAAAATTTCAAAATATTGATTAAGTATCCAATTTACTTCAGATAAAAATTCATATAATTTTCTATCTAATTATTGATTAAACAAAAAATTTTTAATAAAGTTTAGTCATTTATTATTTAAAAATTGATAAAAAATATCTTTTTATTTAAACCAAAAACTAAAAATTTTGATTTGAAATTTACATTTGATCATGAACTTCAATTTGCCTCAAAAAGATAGATTGAAGAAGACTGTGATAATGATACTTTTAAGAAAATAGAGAAAAATAGAGGTTCCGAAATCGAAATCTCTAAAAAATCAGACTTTGTCATTGACGATGAGTTCTGTTTCACCTTTTCCCATAGGACCATAGAGATCAATTGTTGATTTTGTCAAGTGACATGCCTCAATGTCCTTTGGATATTAGATACTACAAAAAAGAAAAATTTGAGGAAAAAATATATGTGTGTGGATAGCAGTGTATCCTAAAGGTTTCTCGAAAATCCAAGAAAAGTGGGTTCGCAATTAACTTAAATGAAAGCATCAAACAGCACTTTCCGAAAGGGGGATACATGTTCTGGTCTACCTGCATGAGAAAAACATCGATTATGTAGATTAGTTTAAGAACCTTCCTAACTAACCGTAAAGAGGACCAATCGAGGGCTTATGGAAAATTTAGAAAGCAAAAGTGTATAAGGAAAATTGGTGCGCTGAAAATATGGATCAACTTGTTAAAAGGATCAATCATTGCATTTTAAGATATACTGTAGCTTCATATAAGCCTAGATGTAATGCGTTTTCTCTCGAGCTAATAGAGTAAGAAAGAAAGGAGTAATTGAAAAAAGCATTTTTTTTAATGAAAAAAAAAGGGAGTTTGAGGGAGTTCCCTTTCAAGTCAGTTCCCTTTTAAGTTATTTCTCGCTACTAAAGAAATCTTTCAAATTATATCAAAATTTTAAAATTAACTAAATTAAAGTACGGAATCTTAAATTCCGAATAGCTAATTTTTAGCAATTTGCTTCAGGTTTTATCTATAAAGTATACTACCATGTGCTGTTTTATAATGTGACGCTTTTCTATCCTATCGGATGGGGAGAGGCGCTAATCACCTCTTTCAGTATTTTTTCGAGCCTTTTTATCATCAACTAAAAATTTAGTGAAATATTTGGCTTAATAAAATAAAAAAAAATTAAATTGTTAAATACCAGACTTGTTTTTAAGTCACATGTCTTATGTCAATTCAAGTCAATGATTTAATAAATCCATATTTGATACCAATAAAGTAGTTGCTTCCAAATTCCTGACCGTTAATCTTGACCTATGTGCTCTGTAAATGTAACCAGATTTAGAAATAAATTCTTTCAACTGGTCCAGATGAAGCAGGTATTGATAAAAATTTTTGTTCAAGTCATAACTTTAACTTAAAATTTTTGTGACTTAGACTGACAACTGTGACTAATAAACAAGTCTGTTAAATACTACTAAAAAAAGCTTTTGGAAAAAATTAAATTATTTTTTTGAAAAGTCTTTTCGTCTTTTGGATTACTAAATTTGTACTAAGATTTTTAAAAAGGGATAGACTGGAGATAAACTTCTTATATTCTTAAAGTTTAATGATTACTAAATAAGTTTTCTGTTGGTGAAACATTCTTTCTTTGGAATACAATCATTAATTTATATTTTTATAGCATTATTATTTTTTGCTGCATAATGCATTTTGATAAATTTACTAAATTTTTGAAAATCTGGCAAGTTTTTTTTTCTATTTTGCATTTCTAAAAATAATTGCGTAATTAGTAAATTAGTCTCATTAACATCGATAGTTAGTAAAATTATGGAGTAAATCTTAAGGGATGAAATCATGACTTTCTTATAAATGAACAAGTTAATCAACGAGAAGCAGCATGGTTTTTTACCAGGAAAATTATGTGCCACAAGTCTAATTGAGTTTGTTGACAAAGTGACACACGAGGTCGAAAATGGAAACTTAATCGATATCATTTACACTGACTTCTCTAAGGCGTTTGATAAAGTCTCGCGTAGAAAACTTTTAAGATAATTAAGAGCATATGGTATTGTAAATGAACCATATGAATGGATCAAATTCTTTCTTCTTGACAGGAAGCAAAGAGTTGTTCTTGGTGATGTATTGTCAGAATGGGAAGAGGTCACTAGTGGCGTCCCTCATTTTGTTCGTTATCTACATAAACGATCTATTGTATTCAATTCAAGGTCCATGTCTTTCATCTGTAGACAACTTGAAAATATTGGGTTTTTTAAGTAAGAATGAATTAGGCTCGACTCAACTTCAAAATGATCTCTTCGTATTTAGTAACTGGATCGAAATAGGAATATAACTGGATATACAGTTCAGACCTTGATGTTGTTATCTCTAATGACCTTAAATGGAATAAACAATGTCCGTCTGCGGCATCTAAAGCCAACAGAGTATTAGGTCAAATCAGGAATGCAAGTCATTAAAAGTAATATTTAAGTTAAAATGATGATGACTTGTTTTAATAAAAGAAAGAAAAAATTTAAATGATTAAAATTTTAAAATTTCTTTTCATTAAGATCAGAGTTGTTCAAAACTAATACTTAAGGATAAGTCATTCGACTTGACTTTAAATTTTTTTTGACCCTTTTACAAGTCCCATTAAGATAAATAGAACTTGTAATTTAGTTTTTTTGTTAATGTGAAATTATTTACAAAAGAATGATTTAAAATGATATAATTTTTAGAAAGTAAAATTCTAAGTTACATTTTTCAAAATTGATTGTGATTTTTAAAATCTTATCTTGGCCTTTTAAATTTTCGTCAAACAATTCACGACTTGAAGCTTAAACACTAACTTCTACTGAATTCAATAATTTCTAAAATAAAAAATCTGCAATAATTTTTGAAATTGAAATTTAAAAAAATTTTTAGATTAAATTTTAAGAATATTTTTAGTTTAAATATTCTTTTTTTGAAAATAAAAAATTAATGCTGTTGTATTAAGTTTGAATGATAATTTAACTAATAATGATTTTCATAAGATAAAGTTTGGTTTAAGTTTCTTTAAAAAGCTTGATCTTTTCTAGCAACACTTATGTCTTAATGAAAAATAGCCTCGATCCAATTGTGCATAGAAATTCTTTTCTAATATTTAATAAAAAAATTCAAAAAATAATTTATTTTTAATTTTTCAGCCAGGTACAAAATTTTATATTAATAACTCAATTACGAAGAAAAAGTTAAATAAAAGGATATTATTATCATTGTCTTAATTTTATAGACTTGATTTCGAAAAATTTACAATAAAGAATAAAGGAAACATTTTTACCTTTTTTTTATAAAACCATATAGTTCCTTCTAAGTACATGTCCGGCATTTTGCAGCGTTTTTCGATCTCGAGCGATTTTTTTATTATTTTATTTTTATTATGTGAATAAAAATAATCGCTTTTTATTTTGATTTGATATAAGAGAATATATAATTTAGGAATGCTCAGACTAGCTTGTAATCTTATCAGTAAAATTAAATATTTTTATTACATTTTAGAAATTTAAATGATTTTAAGTTACGATACATCAATTAATTTATCACTTTAAAGGTTTTTAGCCTAATTTTCAAATTATCATTAATTCTTTATTTTCGAAAAAAAAATTTAAATTTGGTTTAAATGGCCTGAGAATTAACTCAAAATTAGAATTTTCGAATAAATTGATAATTTCCCATTTTTATTATCTCGTGGGAGGGAAAAAATTTTTTTGGTTCTTTTTAAAATATTTATTGAATCAAAAAATTATGATTCAAATTAAAATATCGATTTTAAATTTTAATTGATTATTTTATTATAATAAATACTTTGTTTAATGTGTTTTTCATTTTCATTTTCTTTATCACAAAGGAAAAATTGAAATAAAAGATGCACAAATTATGTTTATTGAATTTTTTAAATTTCAAATCAAATCATAAGCCAACACAGAAAAATTTTGACTAAAATATTTAGCTCTATTAATTATTAGATACTTCTGCATGTTTAAATGAGAGCTTTTTTCAAATTAAAATTTTCAAAATTAATTTCGTACTATTAAAATAATTTTAAAAATTCAAATATCAAGATTTTTGTCACATGATCTAGAAATAATATCAAAATTTAGAAAAAAATGCTAATGCTTTCTCTGGGCTATTTATTTACGGTACCAATTTTTAAAAATTGCTTAAGCAATTATTTAATGCAAACGATTTAAAAAGATAAATACTTTTTATTGTTGGGTTTCTTTTGATGTTTATACAAAAAAAAGTTAACTTAATTTGAGCTCTGAAATTTTTTACCTTTCTTAGTTAAATTAACAAGCCCTAAATTTTGAAATTATTCAGCATTCAAAACTAGCCCGACATTTTTTATTATTAAGTTTAGTCATAAAATATTCTGGCTTTAATTTCAAAATCCCTAAAAAAACGAATAATTCAAATTTTTCTATGTCAGGTAAATGATAATTTACCTTTTTCTAAGCATGTTTGCTCAAGTGATTAAATTTATGTTTAGTGCATTTGAATTCTATCAATAATTTTCACCAACAAAAAACCAAATTTAAATATTTTATTTATTCAAGAAAAAAATGAACATCACTCAAATTGAACGAAATGGCACAAAAATAGCCGAGTCCATAACCCAAGCAGAAAAAGAAGCCTTTTTCAACTCATCTCTATTTATTTTCACTCTAATCGGCATAATTCTAGCAGTAGTTTTGGTGGTGATTGTCATTTTTGTGATTCGCAAGCGAAATTCAACGCGTCAATTCCGAGATTACGAAGATTTTATCCGAGACGGAACTGAGTTCCATGACTAAAAGTTCCTCCAAAGACTATCCATGCCAAAATGTCAGGATGAAAATAAATTTTACCCTTTATTAATTAATAATTTTTTACACTTACAATAAATTTTTTTAAAAACTCCAGATAATCAAATTTTCTTTTTCATTTCATGTCCATTTGACAATTTATTTTTATTTTAATGATTAATTATAAAAATAGAAATCAAATTTGGTCATAATCTTAATCAAATGACCAAAAAAAATTTTTTTAATTGTAATTTAGAGTTTATCGTATCTTATTAAATGGAAACTGAAGAAAAAATTATTGCCAAAAAGTTTTTTTGCTAATGTGAGGCAAATTTTTCTGAATTCTGATAATTTTAATTTTTAAATGCTCTAGAATAAATTTTTTACGAAAAAAGATTTCTAGTTTTAACCGCTCTAAGACTAGTCTAATTATTTTTTCAAAAAACACTCGAAAATTAAAATTATCTGGAAAAGAGTCTAAAATGATTTATAATTTTTAATATATGAAAAGTTTATTTTTATTTTTTTAATTCCAAAAAAATTACGCAATTAAATTTTACAATTTAACATCGGAAAGTGGTAGTCTAAAATAAATAACGCAATAAAAATTTTTAAAGATTTAAAATAGAAAAAAATTGTCAAAACGATAAAATTTTCAGAGTATTCAGAAGTATTCTTATTAGAAAAAATTGCCCTGTTTAGCAATATATTAATTCCAATTATGAATCATAAGTTAATAAAACTCATTATGTTATAGCTTAGAAGCAAAATTGTACAAATCTTATCAAGAATTATCATATCTCTTATTTTCATAAAATATTTAATTTTGAAAACTACAAAGAAAATTTGTAATGGATCGTCTATTTGAATGTTCTATTTGCCAAATTACCTATGACGATGACTCAAGGAAACCAAGACAATTGCCTAAATGTATTTTAAAAAAAACTTAAAAAAAAACTAAAAAATGATGAAATTTAAGGTTTGCACAGCTTTTGCACTCAATGCATTTCAATATTATATCAGGGACGAAGCTGGATAGAATGTCCCATTTGTCGAGAGGTAAATAATGTTCCGTTAAGTAATTTACCAGTAAATAGAGATATTTTGCAATTTTATGAAGCATATCAATCAGATCTACACAATCAGAGAAATCAGCCTCCTACAAAACCAGAGTAATTGTTCAAATTATTAGATTTAAATTATTTTAGCTTTTTTTAAAAGATGGAATGAGGACAAGTATCTCAAGGAGTTGTTTGATGAAATTGATTACAATGGTGATGGAAAAATTAATTGCGAAGAGTTGCACCAGGCTTTAAAAAAAGGCCAGCCAAATTCAGAGTTCGACTTTCGCACAGTAGCTATTTTGATGGAAAAATATGACTCAAATAGAGATGGAGAAATTTCTCTGAATGAATTTTTTAATTTATTTTTTAGTATAAATGATTTGTTTAACCAATTTTTGGACCATGATGCAGACTTCAGTCAATCTATTGAACCCAATGAGTTAAAGTCTTTATTATCAAGCAAAGGATACCATCTTTCTAGCAATTTTTTTGAATTTTTGTTCAGAGAATTACAGATAAGATATAATATTGTTACTTTTGATATTTATGTACGTATATCAGCCCGGTTGGATTATTTGACCAATATTGGCCCAAAAAATCAACAAAACAACTTTGAACAATATCTAATTGAACATTTTTTTGAAAACTTTTAAATTTGTTTTCGCTATTCATTGATCTAATTTTTTAAAAGCGTCTAAATAAGAAATATTTTTGGCGAGCATTTGCTAAAAATGAAAAAATTTGTTCAATGATTTCTCAAATTATAAATCTTAATTAAACAATTATTTTAATATATAAGTTTTTAAATAATAAAATTGATCTCTAAAACAAACCAGAATGAAACTTTTATATACAGTGTTTAATCAAAAAGCCTAAAACTGGTGAAATTTAAGAGAATAGTAGGATTTCAAATTTTTTATGAAATTTTATAAAAATTCAAAGTATTATGCTTCAACAACGAATTTTTTTAGAGCATTGTGAATTTTCATACAAATCATCCAAAAATTACAAAAATTAATTTTTTTTTCACTGATTTAAATCGACAAAATTTAGCTTTTTAATATTTGATGATGAAACAACATGAAACAAAATATGTTTCACTAAATTAAGCAAATAATCATTGATTTTAATTAACAGAGAATTATTAATCATCAAATAAGATATCAATATTTTGCCATTTTTTTTTGTCTCTATGATTTATTCTAATTAGACTTTATTTTGCAATTTGTAACTTTATTTAATTTAAATGTTAAAATTCTGTCACCGTTACTTAAATAATTCTGAATTAGGTGTTTACAATTTAAAATAATTTATTTTTTAATTCTAAATTAACATACAATTTGATTGAAAATAATAAATTTATTGGCAAATATTTATGTAAGTTTTCTCTTTAAACTGGAATGTTGAAACATTGTTTGTTTCACCTTTTAAAACTTTCAGAAAAATCTCTAGCACAAAATCTATTTTTTAATTTAATTGATTTTTTATGAAATTTCAAAACGCCTCTTTTAAGAAAATATGAGAATTTGATTATTCAAAATTTTAGTTTCAAAACTATAAGCTTTTTCAAAATCAAGCTATTTTACGTTAAATTATTGATGTATAATTTGTCAATTTCAGCTGTAATGAAAAAAATGCTTTAACGCTTAATAAAATATTTAAAATCTTTTGGAATATAAATACAGCATACATTATAATTTTTATTAAATTAATATTTTACTTTTATAAAAATTACAAAAGTCTAAAATTTGAATTTTTTTTTGATCAAAAAAGTGTAATTTTAAATGATGCTATAATTTTTGGCATAAATTTTTAATCTTTGGCAAAATAAAAGCATGTTTTTATATTTATGAAAATTTACGTAAAAAACCTATTTTTCACTGTAAAAATTAAAATAAATTAAAAAAAAAAGCAACTTTGATAAACTAATTTGGTTTTCCTTAACCAGAAATTATCAGAGTTGTTTAAAAGTCACAAGTCTCAAGTCAAATCAAAGTCAAGACTTTTTTTTTTTTTTTTTTTAAAAAGTACCACCAAAAACTTTAAATTTTTTTTTCAAAAAAAAGTCCAAGTCAAAAAAAGCGGAACATCTCTGTTGATCCAATTTTAAAATTGAAAAAAAAATCATAAATTTTATTTTCTTTAATTTATTTTTGAAAATGGATTAAAAAAACATCCTTGAAAGATTTGAATTAATCTGTTCTTTGAAATGGAATGGTTCAAAGATAAATATTTGAGACTTTGCTTACTTTTTTTAGCAAAGTTATAAAAAAATTATAAAGTTTTTAAAAAAATTATAAATTATAATTTTAAATCTTTTTAGTATTACAGCAACAAAAGTAACTTGTGTTTAAGTAATGAAATTAAAAAGTGTCAATTGCTCCCTTCTTACTCCACCAGATATTATAAAATTAAATCTAGTCTAGTAATTGAAAAATATAGGCCCTTGGCAGGAAGAAGAAAATTCTATTAACAAGGAAAGAACCATTCCATGTAGCTCAAGTCAACTAACTTTGATTGAAATTTTCTGAGATGATTGAAAGTTTAAAAAAAAAAAAGAGCAAATAAATTTTATTTAAAAAAAAAAAAAAATTTAAAAGTCCTGACTTGGACTTTGAAAAAAAAAAAAAAAAAAAAAGTCCTGGCTTGGACTTTTTTTTTGATGACTTAGACTTATTTTGGGACTTTTAAACAACTCTGGAAATTATATTCAATAAAATTAATTAATAGACCAGATATTTTACACTAAGGAACATCATAGAACAAAGTCTGGAATGGAATAGCCGCCTGTATCTAAACTTCATTGACTTCAAGAAAGTCCTTGATACACAGAGACAAACATAGAGAAACCTTATGGGCCAATTAAGATCCTATGGAACTCGAAATAAATTGGCCCAAAACGAAAGTTATGTGCATCAACACAAAATTGGATACCACGATCGCCATCGATGGTTCACAATTCAAGTGTGTAAGCAAATTCACATACTTAGGAAACACCATCAGTACAGCAATGGAAACACACAGAGACATTAAGAATAGACTTGCTAAAGCAAAGAGTGCCTTTGCTAGACTCAAACCAGCATGGATGTCAACCAGCTACAGCAAAGAAACAAAACTTAAATTATACAACACTGTAGTAAAAGCAACACTGATGTACGGTAGCGAATGTTGGGGGATGTGTGAATCTAACAAGAAAAGCCTGAACACATTCCACACTGGAAGCCTTCGGAGGATCCTCTGGATACACTGGCCTGAAACACTGTCAAATGCTGACTTATACACAAGAACAAATTCAGAGCCATTAAGTCAGTATATTTAGATTAAAAGATTGCAATGACTAGGGAATTCACATAGAATGAAAGAAACACAAATACCTTAAAGAGCTCTTCAATGGACACCTCAAGGGCGACGTAAGATAGGACGACCTACAGGAACATGGAGGTCAACAATCACGAAAGAGCTCATCGAAATGGTAATGATATGGAGAGAAGCAAAGGTTAAGGCAAAAGATCGACTTGAGTGGAAATCAAAAGTAATGACCCTATGCTCCACAAAGAGTGAATAAGGAAAAAATAATAAATCAACCTAAATTTGTGAATAAACAAAATGCAAATGACTGTTCACCAGCAAATTGACCAGTCATTCCTGCAGGAATCAAACTAGACAAACTGGCTTCTTCGGAAGAAGGCGAATGTTTAAACCACTTTCATCATAAAAATAGGGGGACCAATTTCGACTGGGTAATAATTGCGGTGTAGATGATCAACTCGATGCCGTAGCCTCTGTGCCAGATCGGAGCTGTTGCTCAAAAAGGTACATGAAAAGGAGATGAGCGCCTCCCCATTATCCGCTAGGATAGAATAGGGACAATTATAAAATGAGCATTTGTGTAGAAAGTTTTGAGGGACTGCCCGGTTATGTTATCAGCTGATAACATATTTTGTTATCAAACTGGTCACCTCCGGTTTTGTTATCATTTTGATAACAAAAAATTTTATCAAACATGATAACATTATATTCTAAATGAAAACATAAAGTTTACTAAATTTTGAACATCTGAAATATTAAAATTTATTCATGAATAGCACATGAAATTGCAAAACCAAAAACTATAATGATTAATGCAATTCCTGATTGTGGGAAATATATAGAAGGCCCTCGTGGCTTAAAATTGCAAATGTCCCGCACTCATAAAAAAAACTAGATTAAATTTTACATTTTTATAATTTTTTGTAATATAATTTTTTTTGAATTTTTGTCATGTTAACTAATTTTTTGTAATGATAACTAAATTTTTCAAAAGATAACTAAATTATTAAAAAATTATATTTAAAATTTTTTTGATAACATTTTTTGTTATCAACATGATAACAAAACCGGAGGTGACCAGTTTGATAACAAAATATGTTATCAGCTGATAAAATAACCGGGTAATCCCAGTTTTGAAGCATTTGAAAAGGAAAATGAAGTACAAAGAACCACACTAACAACTCTCAGCGCACTTTTCACTCTCAGTGTTTCAAGCGCAATTCGGATCTCGAATACTTGGTGTAATGTTTGCATGGTTTAATGAGAGTACAGTTGTCGAGAAAATTGGGAATAAAATGGTCATAAAGATATTTATAATGTTTTTCTCTCTTTTCTGTCCTAGTGGGTAATGAAGAGGCGCTCATCTCTTTGTTCCTTTTTGAGCAGAGGCTTCGATCTGACACACAAGTTACTGCATCGAGTTGATCAATCGAAACGTATTGCAGAAATATTTTGAAGATTTTTTTACCCTCTGGAGGTTTCGAACCCTCGATCCTCTGCTTGCTGCATTAAATCCTAACTAACCGATTTAAGAAACAATGTATGCTCGCATGAGAACAACACCTCAAACCAGCCAACATGCTTTCAGCTCACAGATAGCCAGAAAAAGTTCTCCAGTTTCAAACAAGAAACTAGCAGATGACGACATTATATATATCATTTAGTAAATCACCTAACAGATAGTGGTTGCTGTCTTGTTTTATGCGGTGCTGCCCATACATTCAAATCAACCATTAGTAAAATTTAAGATTGTCTAATGCTCCTTGCCATTCTATGCTGCTAATTTCGATTGTTTTAGAATTAAAAATGTCATCATAGTTTGGTTTATTGCTTGTCAATAATGAAAAACGGAAATATTGTGTCGAGGTTCTGCGATTTAACAATAAAGATAAATCACAGAACCCCGAATAAGAAGACTTTCAAATGTTTAATGGTCATGAAGACCGTGTCAATCGTCTGTCAATAATTCAGAACGGAAATATGAGCGGAAATATCCTCATTATCCACTAGGATAGAAAAGGGACAATTATAATAGATGTTTAAATATAAGCCCTAATGGTATATAATATATTTTTCTTTGAATTTATTTTTAATTTATTTTTATTTATAATCTACATTTATTTCAATAAGATAAAAAGCCAATTTATTTATTAAATTTATTAAACAAAAATTTTTTTTTTTGATTTTTGTCCAAAATTTTTTGTATATATTTAAAGAATTAAAAACTGAAATTTATCCGCTTTTGGGCATAGAATTGAACAATGGACGATTAAAAAATTTTCTTTCTTAGCCATATGCGATTTTGTCTTTGTTAGGCTACTTTTCCATCATAGAAACTGACGACCGTTTTGAAAGAATTATTCCTACTCCTTGTTGTCTTATGTTTAAATCTTCGGAATTTTCCGAACTCCTTATTTTTGGAATTTCTTTGGAAAATTTAATATAATAAGCTTGCTTTGAACTTAAACTTAAGCAGTTTAAAAATAGAAAAATAATAACTTTTGGTCATTTTAACTATTGCCTCTTTAGAAAAATAACACAAATGAGTTGAATAATAATCAAAATAATGAAGGACAAATTTTTTGAAAAACTGTACTTTGACAGAAGTTGACAAAAAAAGAGGCTTTTAATACAAAAAATTTCTTATTTAAAACAAGAGACTTGCTGCAAGCTTGTAAAGAGAATATTTAGATTATGATCAATCTTAAAACCTAATAGACTGATTTCGTTGACAATTTTTACTTTAATTCCACATTAGTTTGTCGTTTCAGGAACAATAATATTTCTTTTAGTAAAATTTTTATAAAATTCAATAGAAAATAATAAATTTTTAATTCAAGATTTATTTTATTTGGCTTAAAAATGATGTTTAGTGATAATTTGAAACAACAATTTTTTTGATTACCAAAACAATTATTTATTTTATTTATTTTTTTTAATTAAAGTTTTAGTCCCATGGACAAATTGAAATAATAAAAAAAAAATTAAGTAAAATACAAACAATTTTTTTAATTTCAAAAAAAATTTTTTTAAAAAAAATAATTATTTGTGTGAAACTTAAAATTCAGATTTAAATTAGTGAAAAAAAATAGATAGAATTAATTATTAAGCTTTTTGTACTTTAAAGCAGTGTTATTCAAAATTCATTATGTCAAAGTCAACTCATTTGACTGGCCTTAAAATTGTAACTTTTCGAATTAAATTTACTCGTTTAAATTGTAATCATATACGAATAGTTTCTTAGGCCGATGATAATATTATTTTTAGAAAAAAATTTTTGCTTTTTTAATTTTTATTTCGAATAATTAGCAACTTTTTAGCTTAATTATTTTTAAATTTTTTTTAAATCCTTTAATTATAGGAAAGTAATATAATTTTCATGTGTTGTCAGAAATTGTATGATTATCAAAATTCAAAAAAAAAGAATGCACACATTCAAATAAATATGTAATTTTTAAATTTATTCTATTCGATATCAAAAAATCCTTTAAACAAAGATAAGTCTTGACTCAGTCTCAAGGATATGGAAAAACGAAGATTTAACTTTTAGAAAATCATTTTCCTTTTGTACTTTATGCTAATTGTTATCATTATATTAAAAATTAAACGAGGTTCGGGTCAAATAAAATGAAATTCTGACAAGGTAAAAAAAGTACAGAAAGGATTTTTACTTTTTAATTCTCTCATTGTCTTTACCTCTTTTTGGATGTCACGAAAGAAAAAGATGAAAACTATTTAAGCCATTTATTCTGAATAAATCAAGATATTAAATTGCTAAAAACAAGCTTTATCTAAAAATATAAAATAAAAAATCTCATATTATAAATACAGATACATTAGCTTTTAATGTTTATCTCGTTACTTAATTGTTATTCAAAATTCATTACGCCATTGTATCCAATGAAGGGGTTTCAGAAAAACATTTGATGTTCTGAAAGTGATGATTACACTTTGGTAAAATTATTAAAATGAGTCATAGTTTCATAATAGAGTAAGAAAAATGATAAAAATTTTGCATAAAATATTATTAGTTTAAATTAAAATCCAAGAGAGAAAAATTAATTTCAAAATAACATTGCCTACAACACAAATTTCAAAATTTATTTCAGTTATTTAACAGAATAAAATCTGAATTAAATTTTATATTATTTTATAAAATAATAGAAATGAATAATAGTAATTATAATATGTATGGTTCTCAGCCTCCATATCCGAACGCACCAACACCAAATTACAATCAACCAGGTCAAAATTTGTACCCAAATATTCCTAATTTTCCACCCCAGAATAATCAACAATATCCGGGACAACAAGCTACGAATGCCCTTTTTTCAGGTGTGACCAATCCTTCATCAAGACCTTATGCAGCACCATCTAATCCTGGATATCCTGTCCAACCTGGATACGGATCACACGCGCCATACTCATCACAGCCATTCCAAAATCAGCCCTATCAAGCTCAACCCGCAATGCCCAGCCAACCGGGCTTTGGTTCAAGTATGGGCTCATCACCTTACCCAAATCAAAATCCAGGTTTTGGATATCCCCCTCAAAATGCTGGCTACCAAGCTTATCCAAGTCAAGGATCAGGCTATGGAATGAACAAAAGTTGGGACGAACAAAACTATCTAAAGCAGATTTTTGATGAGATAGATCATAATAGAAATGGTCAAATTTCGGTGCAGGAGCTGCACGAAGCCCTGAAACGTGGCCAACCTATGTTTGATTTTGATCCTTTTACTGTTCAGTATTTAATTCAGAGGTATGACAATAATAGAAACAATGAAATATCTTTCCAGGAATTTAACGATTTGTTTGTTGGTTTGAATATTCAATTTAATGAGTTTTTAGACATCGATCGAGACTCTAGTGGATTTATTGACAGTCGGGAATTGGCCAGTTCCATGTACAGCAAAGGATATCAGTTTTCACCAGAAACATTTGAGTATGTGGTCAATGAGATAAGCAGACGAAGTGGAAAACAGGGAATTAGCTTTGATATTTATGTAAGAGTTGCTGCAAGATTCGAAGCGCTTAGAAATGAATACAATCGAATGCCTGTCAAGAATATGCCATTAGAGATGTTTGTTAGAAGCAAATTTTTTTAAATTAGATATTTTTTTAGTATATAATAATCGCTTATAAATCAAAATCAAAATGTTTTTGTAATCTAGCCAAAATATGACATTCTAATAATTTTAATAAATACTAGAGATCATATATCATTGTAAACGTTGTAGTTAGAAATTTAGTACCTTTGTATCCACATTTTTTGATATTAAATAAATAATATTACATATTGATAATAACTAAAGATATCCCTGGCAGAAAATTACGCCATAGGTTAAATTCTAATTATAATTTTAGAAAACTAAAGAAAAGAAAATAGGCGTAATAATTAATATATAACAAAAATTTGCGCTATTTCAAATGCATGGTAAAAATCCCCTCAATTAAAAAAATAAAAAAAAAAATTCACAAAAAAAATTTTTGCTGATTAATAAAGTAATTTTGAATAATTATTCAAATTTAAACGAAAAATAATTTGAACTGATTATTCATGATTATGGCGTTAACTTTAGTTTTTCTTTAAATTTCGTTTCAAAATTACGCGTAATTTATACTTAAAAAAATTGTAAAATTATCCGGAATTTATTTTCCGAATTCCAAGAACAAAAAAATACACTTTTGAAACAATTTTGAAAACTTTTATTGATATAATTAATTTAATTAATTTAATTTTATTGATTTAATTTTATAATATTAACTGAACATCTAATTATTTTTTTGAAATTATTACTATTTTTTTGAATTGTTTTACTGAATAAATTTTATTGCAGATTAAAATACTTTTGCTGAGAAAATTCAATAAATTTACTGAAAAAATAAATATTTTTGCTATTTCTTTTTAATTAATTAACTGAAGTATATTTACTGATTAAATTTACATTATTTTACTGACCATTTAATATTTTGTCTTAGAGATAATTTTGAGAAAATTTGATTAATAAAAATTTTGTCAAAAATTTAATTTTTTTTACAGTGGTGATTTGATACATCGATTTTAACAAATTTAACGTTATCTTCCGAATTTTTACGGTAATTTATGGGGCCAAAAGACTTTTTTTAGAAAAAAAACTCATTTGAAAAATTTCGAAAACTAACGTATGATTTCGTATAATTCTTGTGTCAGATCACTGATGTAGTAAAAAAATAATTTAACCAGATTTTAGTTATAATTTTACTTCAATTTTTTTATTTAAAAATCTCCTAAAAAAACAATTTAAATCTATTCTTGAATTAATTAACATACGTAAGATTATTATCGTTCAAAATGATCAATTTAAACTGGTGAAAAAATTTAAATTTTTAATGTTTGTATCCTTTGAAAAGAAGAACTTAAGTCAATTATGAGTGGAATGCACTTTTCCTTAAATTATTTAATAATAATCATAATTAAAATAAAAAAATCTAAATTTACTTTTTAGGAATTTTAAAAGAAAAAATGATATATTTATGATAAATTGTTATCGGCTTTGAACAAAAACAAAACCCCCTATCAAGTTTCGAGCATTAAATTTCCACGTGGACGTTTTAAAAATTTTATCTTTTTTTGCCTTTATTTTTTTAATTCAAGTTTAATCAGCAGGCTAGTGCCTATGTCATGAAAGACCGATTAACGCTTCATTTATTTAATTTAAAAAAAATTGATTTTGTAATTGTAAAAAAAATGGAGAAAAGAAAAAAATATTTAAAAAAGCAAAACATTGAAAAATTAAAAATTAAAATTTTTGAATTAGTTTTTTTAAATACTGTAAAAATCAAATTAATATTTTTAAATAAAGAAAGTTTAAATGTTGCAAACAAAGTTATTCATCAGCCTTGTATATTATCGCTATTCCTTAAATTGTATTTTAAATAACTTGAGTCATTTTTCATTATTTCATTCTTAAATTTTTGGGCGAATTATGGATTATTAGCTTTCCACCTGAAGTAATACGGGAACGGGCCAAAATCACCTTGACCGACTTTTGACCAACAATGTTGACGAAGGCTGGAATTTTACCAATTTTTGAAATTCACATATTCTGATGTGAAATTTTATGCTGATTAAAATGAGCCATATATCTTTTTTCTATCATGTTACGCTCGAAAAATATCTCTAATAAACTGCCAAAAAATGACCACTTTATTTATAAAAGAACGAATTTATTAAATTAACAAAAACATTTTTTTTAATGCGGCACTGAAAATGGAAAATTCAAATGATTTTATATTAGTCATTATATATTAGTGTGTGAGTCATACCCAAGTATGTGGTGACCAAATATTCTCATTAGCAATCAAATTATTAGGTGACTTTAATCCTTCTTTGAAAAAGACAGAATTGCAAATGTGAAAGGAGCTAACAAAAGTGACCTCCCTAGTAGGCCACCTCCGCAAGCTAGTCTTGATGTAGCTTACATATTATTATTATTATTATTATTATTATTATTATTTTAAAATTAAAAATATCGAAAAAATAGAGAAAAAAATTATTAAATACTAAATAATTATAGATTTTTAAATATAGGTCATATCCGTTTTTTTAAAGATAAATTAGTAGGGTATTTTCAGGTTTCTTGTTATTTAATAAATTATTTTATTAAAAAATGATCGCCATCAATTATTTATTACGACACAAATACAAATATTTATTTGGAGATATAAAATTTAATTTTGAAATGACTCTCATTCGCTTCTAATATTTCAAGTATCTTTGATCCTTCGAAATTGAATATTAATTTTTATTTCCAAAAGAAAATTACACCTTTATTTGAACTAATTTTAAAAATTGAAGTTTTAAATTTTGTTTTAATTTATCTTACTTCTACCAAAACAAAAACTTTAAATAATAAGATAATAAAATTCTTCGATTTATTTATTTTATTATAAAAATGTTTCAAATTAATGTTATTTTATCTTAAATAAATATTATTGGCGATTGATGTTTAAAAAAATAAAAATATGCTTTGGCATCCTATTCCCAATATTTACGCTTGTCAAGTTGAGAATTGAGCTTAAATTACCATTTTGCCAAGTCAAACGATTATAAAAGCCAGAAAGACTCGTAAAGTATACCAAATTAAAAATGATAAAATTGATAATTTTTTCAATTATTGTGTCCATTGCAAAAGCACAACAAGCCCTATACGGCCAATGTGGAGGTATTGGCTGGACAGGAAGTACAGTATGTGCCTCTGGCTTAAGCTGTCAGTTTGTGAATACATACTACTCGCAATGTTTACCAGGTATTTACAATTAAATGCATCAAGCTTAACTTAAATAAATTACTATTTTTAAGAAATTATTTCATTATAAAAAAAATTAAAAAAAAATTTCTCTTTTCAAAAAAGGAGACAATACCGGAACAACTCAAGGAACAACACAGCCACCAGGTCCATTACCAGGCCTCGCAGATGGATTTCCCGGCTCTAATTTCAAACATGGTATTGCTTTCGACGGTGTTTTTAATGACAATTACTACAAAAGATACGACTACATTTCGATATGGATCAATTCTCCATGGGCAGATGATTCTTCAAATACAAATTTCAATCCATATTGGCATGGCGAAATGGTCAAAAAGTGCAAGCAACACGGAAAAATACCTCTTTTCTATGCTTATGTAATTGCATTTGAAGCCAGAGCTAAATTCGGTTTCCAGGATTGTGATGTGCATCCAACAAACAACTTGTGTCACAATGGTGCCAATTTTATTAGAAATAACCGTGCGCTGTTAGTCAGTCGGTATGCTCATCAAGCTAGCGAAATAGCTTCAGCCTTGGGTGATAGAAACGCTCAATGCATTTTTATCATTGAGCCTGATTTCTGGCAATACTATGGAGATCAAACACAATCAGGCGGTCCATTGACTGGTGAGTACATGAGAGCCTTGTTCGACGATTTTGGCAAGGAAATTAGAAAGCAATTACCAAATGCCAAAATTTCGTGGGATTTAAGTGCATGGATAGGCTATGACGGAATGACCAAATGGTGGAGCTATTTCAAAACATCCTCATACGTTGATTTTGTTCATACTAGCGGTGGTCAAGTAATTAAATTAGTTTTTTTTTTAAAATAATTACTATCTCAGAAAGAAAATCAAATTATTAAATTAAATTTTTCAACTCCAAAGGGCCGAGGCGGCTCAGCTGAATACAAACCAGGTGAATTGAAATGGTCAGACTTTTCGAGAATAACTGGTAAAAGAATTATTGCTGATTGCGGTAGGTTTTTTCGAAATAATGAGAAATATATTTTATTTGTTGGCATTAATAGGTTATGGAATTGGAGGTGGTTTGTCTAACAATTGCGGTGCTTGGGATCTCAATAACAAGAAAGCTAGAATAGCCGATGGTGTTGTTGCATTAACAGCAGCTCAAGGTGCTTCTCAACAAGAACCTAATCTAGATAGACTAGCACTACCATAGGTTTAATAAATTACAATCAATTTGTTTCGAAAAAATGGACTTTTTCTTATAGATTTATTGGATATTTCTAATAAACTTTGATAATTCAATTATAAAACTCTTATTGCTTTAATAAACTTAAACTTTTATTAATTATTTTTTTCTTTTTTACACGAAAGCAGTCGTAATTTAATGACATGAACGAACCTGACATATTCCGAGTACGTTCTCCTCAAGCCAGATTAAATGTTTTACTCCTTTATATTATTCCCCTCTACTAGTACGTACTGTAAAACATTGCAAAAAAGCCCAAAGACTTAAACCCAAAGTTCAATTTTTTTCCCTAGGGCTACGTTTCATCGCTCCCAAGTTAAAGAGACCATAATTCATCGAGAATATTCTTAAATCAGAAATTTGTTCTTTTATGCTGAGTTAAAAAACAAAAATCTAAAATAAAATAATGGTTTAAAATCCAAAATTAAAAATTAAATGGCACTTTTTTATCTTATAAATGCGGCATAGAGTTAAAATCTGTTTTTTTAAATTCTAAAAATAATTTATTTAAATTTTTAATTTTTATTACTTGTTGTTATTTGTTTTTATTTTAGATTGAATTTTACTAAAATTGCTAAAATTGCTGATTTAATTCTATTTTTTTTATTTTTTTTTTAGAATCATTTTATAATTTAAAGTAAACCACAAAAAATATTCTTTTCCCATTGTACCGCAATTCCGTGTTGGGGAACGCGTGCATTAATACCCAAAGTCATATGTGAAGTGCATGCACAGACATTAACCCCTTCCATGTTAAAAAAATACTATTAAAGGTTCGACGCACTACATGTGCAACTTTGGGTATTAATGTGTGATACTAATAAAAAAACCAAGTTTAAATGCCGAGTTAATAATCAAAAAATCTTTTTTAGAGCATCATTTTGATTTGAAATTTTCTGAAATATTAAAAAAATAATTTTTTATATTTCAACTTTTAGTGCGACCATTCAAACAAAATTATGAAAATGTTTTTTAATATTAAAAATTATTTTTTTTATGCTTTTCTAGTTATAGATGCAGCTTTTTTAAAATAATATAAAAATTAAAATATTAAAATAATATGACAAAGTCTTGAATTAATTATACGAGCGGCGTTTAAAGACAAAATTAAAATGAAAAAAAAATACTATTTGAAAATCTTATTTTGATGATTTGTTTTTTGAGCCCTTTTTCCTACCTAGAGGCTTTCGAACACTCCCATCTTTGTTTAAAACTACAACTGGAGTAATATCAACTCTATTCAAGTTTAAACTTTAAAGAGGTCGACGCATAACTTCCTCATTCTGGTTTGAAATTGTAATGTTTGAACAATTTGTTCCTTTTTGTACTGGATTATTATTTTCATCATTGAACAATGGTGAAAAAAAGAAAAAATATCGTATGATTTTTTAAATCTTTAAAAAAAGCTGCATCTATAACTAGAAAAGCATAAAAAAAATAATTTTTAATATTAAAAAACATTTTCATAATTTTGTTTGAATGGTCGCACTAAAAGTTGAAATATAAAAAATTATTTTTTTAATATTTCAGAAAATTTCAAATCAAAATGATGCTCTAAAAAGATTTTTTGATTATTAACTCGGCATTTAAACTTGGTTTTTTTATTAGTATCACACATTAATACCCAAAGTTGCACATGTAGTGCGTCGAACCTTTAATAGTATTTTTTTAACATGGAAGGGGTTAATGTCTGTGCATGCACTTCACATATGACTTTGGGTATTAATGCACGCGTTCCCTAACACGGAATTACGGTAAGTTACTTTCTTTGGTATTTATATTTAATGGCCTTTAATTGTTATTTTAGCTTTTCCATTTAAACATTTTGAATTTAAATATTTTCAAAATGTATTTTTATATTTTGAAAAATTAATATTGTATTTTCATTTTTTTTGTATTTTCATTTTTTTCAAATTATTAATTAATTTTGCGATCACTGATGTACTGAACTTGTTTTTAAGCTTAATTTCATTTAAAAAAATTTAAGACCATAGAGGATGTGCAGTAAAATTCAGATAATTAGGAATAAATGCTTCAGAAAAATTTTAGCTTTTATTAAAATTTTTTTGATTTACTCCCCGTGTCTTTTTTCACAATATTGATGGGTGTAATTTTGTTATCGCTTATATTTTATTCATATGACAAATTTATAATATAATGCATCATGAGGCATATAATAAACTTAAATAAAAAAAAATCGGAGGAAAAAAAATTACAAATTTATTTGTAAGATTAAATGAATAATTAATTAAAAGATTTAAATATTTTATATTTTTATGTTTTATTATGAAAAAAAAAATTAAAACTCTAGTATGTACAAATTATAAATTATTCTTTTAATTGAACCTAAATTAACAAAATAATCTTCATTTCATTTTTCATTTACAAATTTGTATAATTACTTTCTGTCTTACATTTTACTTTTTACACTTTTCATTTTTAATTTTAATACATCGCCAGAATTGGCGCAAAATGAAAATAAATAATAATAAACTTAAACTACTAACAGTCTCAAATCGACATTTTGAGTTGAGTGAGAGATTAGGGCAGGACTAAGTCATTCTATTCCATTGTCAGACTTGTGGAGGAATACAAAGAAGGTTTAGAAGCAAGATATATTGAATACCCAACTACATTGTGTAATTGCTACCTTACTATTTTTTTTTTTTTCCCTGAAAAATCAGACATTTAAAAATATGTATCCTGTTATTCTCTATATCAATATATCTAATATTATTTTCTTCTATTTTAACTTATTTTATTTTATTTTTATTTTTTTTTTTTTTTTATATATTTTATCTTATTTTAAACTTTATTTTATTTTGATTTTTTTTTAATCTGAAGGAGCCTTAGCTCGATACACATATTCAAATAAATAAAAATAATAAAATAATAAAATTTAATTTTGTCAGTCCCTAAAATAGTAGCCTTTTGTTATTTTTGAATATGTGATATTTTATAACTTGTGGATAGCTTAAATGACGGTCATGACAGAAATCTCATGTTAATAGATTAAGTAATTCAGGAAAAGTTAAAAATTATTTTTTTAATTTTTAAAAGTTTTTTAAGTTAAAAAATGTAATCTTTTTTAAAAATTTATTTGTAGTTTGTAAAACAAACTAAATGAGAAAAAATTTGAAATTTAAAATGACTTTAATTAAGTTAAGTTAGAAGTGGCCAAAAAAGCGATCGCAAAACTTGATCATTTTCAAGACAAAATTAAGAGAGAAAACTGTATGAAAAATTTTATCGCCAATAGAAATAAAAAAAATTTTTTTGATTCATAAAATTTTGAAAGTAGCAAAAATCTATTCAGAAGAAAAAAGGTTCCAAAATGACCACACTAGGAAACTTGTACTCAAAAAACATCATGATAAGACTTGCAAATTCCAAGTCAAGCGATGACAAATACAAGCTAATTCACATAACTGTTGATTACCAAATAACCGGAACACTGCAATCGCATAAAACAGAATTGATCATCAAGCTTACTGATGAGAATGATCCATTTTTTCTCTATTCACTTTATATGACAGAAGAGGACTTTCAGACACTGAAGCACCAACAGGGTCTTCTTGTCGACTTTAGCTCATTTGGCCAGCGTTTTATTGATCTTCTATACGCTTGTGAAAAAGACGTCCATTCGGACAATCCGAAGTTCCAATTGCAACTTTTTACCAAAGAGCCCTTGCCTTTCGATCATACTAACGCCAACTTGAATATTATCGAAATAAATCCATTCAAGCATTTGGTTCATTTATCTCTTTCTTTCATGCCTGGAAACGATTCTGATGTTAAAAAATATTTGGCAACATGTCTCAAAAGCCTAAAAGAAGAATACAATAAGTTATCAAAATGCTTCGACGACACAAAGTTACAACTGAATCAAAAACTAGAATCAACTCAACAAGTAATTTTAATTTTTTTTGCAATTTAAAAAAAATTCTCTTTTTCATTCTCCCTAATTTCTTTGTCATCAAGGTAGTTTTATTATAAAATGTAAGTTTTAAAATTTCTCGTTAGTTTAAATCTCTGGTTATTAATAACAAAAATTTGTTCAATTCAGTTCAAAATTTGGAACTCAGAGATAAAAAATTTTACTTTATAAGATTTATTTATTATTATTCTAACAATAAAGGTTGTTGATTTTCGAAGCATTGCCTGCAAAAACTGTAAAAATTTTTCAAGATTTTTTTAAATCTATTTAAGAAGAGGAAAATAGATTATTGCTTGTTTAACTATGTTGCATTTACAGAAAAAAATCATTTCATTTTATTCACTTGTTTTATATACCGAAAAAATCATTATAATAAAATAAATTTAATAATAGAATAGGGTAATTTAAAAAAAAATCGGATTAAAATCTTTTTAGAGATGACTTTACTCAGAAAGAATGATCCAATTCAATAGAATATCATTTCAATCCAAGGGGATTATCTTTAGATATTAAAATTTATCTAAGTATTAATTTTTGCATGTTGTGTATATTTAAAAAGTAATTTAAAAAAAAAATTTTCTTAATCCATTGATAAAATCGATTTTTAAATTCAAATTTATTAACCCATTTTTTGTAAAATTTACTTTGAACTTTTTTATTTCAAAAATGTTTGTATTCAAAATTAAATCCAAATAAGTAATTAAATTTATTTATAAAAATTTCTTTTACAGCTTTTTCTATCTATAATCCTAGCTCTTATTTTGACCTAAAATTCAAACAGTATTTCTCTTTTCAGTATTTTTCTATGTATTATGTGCAAGGAGCTACCATAGGTGACCTCCTTGTAGGCCACCTCCGCAAGCAAGTCTTACTGTAGCTTATATATTTTATTATTGTTATTATTATTATTAAAAGATGTATCTTAACTACCAATGTTTTTGATAAAAAATTCAAAATAAACTTTACAAAAAATTCACTAATACAATTTAATTTAAAAATCTTTTTTATCAATGGATTTATAAAATTTTTTTTTAATTATTATATTTTTTTATAAAACAAAATTTATGTTGTATTTTTTATTCTTGTGAAAAATTAAATCCGAATAGTTCAAAAATGAAATAAGTGTATAAAGAAACTCAAGTAAAAAAAGTTTAAAAGGATACTTAATCGAACAATTACGAAAAGAAAATGCGCATAAGCTTAAATATACAGCATTGAATTTAAATAATAATACTCAAATTAAACAATAATTTTCAATATTGGTCAAAAAATCTATTATTTTATGTTTAATTATTAAAATTTTTAAATTAATTACAAACTAAAGAAATAACTCTTAAAATTTCTGTTTACTCTATTAAATGTTTACTCTTTCGGGTCGAAAGAGTAAACATTTCGCCCAAAAAAATTATTTTTGATTTCCAAATAAAATTTCTTGTAAACTATTTTTGATAAAAATTATCCAAGTTTAACAATTAAAATTCCCTGAAATTCATTTTAATTGAAAAAATTCCTATTTAATAATTTAATTATAAGACTTTTAATAAATTAAAATTTGAAAATTTTTAAAATAATTTTAGCAATTGAATCAAAAATTAATGGAGTTGGACAAGTTAAAGGTGGAAAATGAATCACAGTCTGAGCGTTTAATGGCCAAACACATGCAAGAGTTGAGTTTTGAAAGAGACAAAGCCATTCAGAATCAATATAGTCTTCAGCAAAAATATGAAAAGGAAAAAAAAGATTTAGAAATGAACCTAATGAAGACAATTAAGCAACTTGAACAGCGTCTATTCGACCTGGAGACAACCAACAAAGACTTGTACGAAAAAAAATTTAAATCAGAAGCTCAGATCCAAGAGATTACCATAAAGCATTCCACTCTGTTTGACGAATATAACTCTTTAAAACTGGAACTAAGCACTTTGCGAAAAGAAAATTCCAATCTAGACTCAGAAATGCACTCGAATGAAAAGCTAATTAACCAGCTTAAAAGCCGAAATTCTTCTCTTGAACAAGAGCTAAAAGAAAAAAAGGACTTGCTGGCAAAAAGTCAAGAAATGTTGAGCGAAGAGCAGGAACAGCGAAGAAAATTTGAGGAATCGCTCAAGGAAAAAAATTCCGAAGTAAAAAAAAAGCAAAGCGAAATAAACCACTACGTAGACGAATTCAAAAAAGGAAACGAGGTGGTCAACAAACTTCAGGAAAGAGAGAAAACACTTGTAAGTCAAATTAAGTTAAAGACAAGAATTTTGACCGAACAGGAAAAAGTGGTCAAAGAAAAAGAAAAAGAAATTGGTGATTTAAAATCTCAAGTGAAAGAAATCAATTGCAAATTCGATGAAATTAATAAAGAAAATAAAGAGTTAAAGGATACGGTTGGCAAAAAAACATCCGAATTGGAAGAAGCGGCCAAGTTGCTCAAACGTGATGAAAATATAATCAGTTGGCTGAATAAACAATTGACCGAGAATAACATCGGTGGCACTATGCATTCATCCAAAACTAATACATATGATTCTGGACAGTTCCGACCATACGGCACCATAAACCCCGGAAATTCAACCAATAATTTGATATCATGTTCAGTGAGCTCTATGACCACGGGTCTTAACCAAGACCAAAATTCATCAAAGGCTGGCAAGGCTACAATTGGCGAGAGATTCTATTCTGTATCACAAAATCAAATAGGTCATAACAGCCGAGCACCTTCGAATGGTTCACAAATGAACAACAATGAAATGTATTTTTTATTTTGTCTACAATTAAGGGTGCTGCTACGATAAGATCAGTAAAACATATTTTACGTAGAATTTGGTAATATAAAAACCGAAAAATATCCATATTTATAGTAAATATAGGAAATTTTTTTGTAGAATATTTTTTTAATTTCAGAGAAAAATGAAGAAAGCTTTAATTTAAATTCACTTAAATTTTGACCAAAATTTAATTTTAGTTATTTTTGTTAAAAAGGTGAAAATAGTAAAAAAGTATCTAAAAAAATGTCTTTTTTAATCATTAGTTTGGCAAGAAAGAGCTATTTATAAGGCTTAATTGGCAAGACCGTTTCTACAGTAAATTTATTTTTGACTTTTTTAAAATGTTATAAAGATTTGTTGCAAGCTTCTTTTAATATCAAAATTTTAGATTTTGTTTAAATTTTTGAAAACGAAAAAAAAAATTCTCAACATATGTAATTTTTTTAATGTTCATCAAATTTAAAAATAAATATTCTAAATATCGTTAATTTAATTTAGCTGAAAAAAGACAAATTTAACAATATGGTAGCAGCACTGTAATTTCAAAAAAATTAAAAAAAATTTTAACTTTCCTTAAGGGACTCGTTGCCTATGGGAATAAGACAAATAGATCTTAATAAATCGTCTTCAATTACGGCCAAATTGGATCCGAAGTATTTTCAAAGTCATTCGCCACAGGCTCCTGCTAGTCCGGCAGACACATATAGTGAAAATTTAAACTTTAAAATGAGTAATTTTAAACCTGCATCTTATGGCTTAGGAAAGAATTTGGTTCAATCTAACGATAGTGATTCATATTCTCCAAAAAATTCAACAAACAAATACAACACATTAGCTTCTGATCAATCGTCAAATGGCTTGAAATCTAATCCATCTCTTGCCTCTGCCTATTTTCCGACAAATTAAATTTTTGCATCTAATTTTTTATTAATAGACAACAAAATTTTATTTATATTCGTACATATTTAGTTTTTTTTGCAAGTTTTTATTTAACTATTCAATAAAAATTTTTCAGAAATCAGAATAAGGATTAATTTTTTTTCAGTTTGGAGTTTGGAGTGTTATAACCCGAATTTAATGTTACATTAAATTTGATTATTTTTTGTCTCAACAATTACAGTACTTATTATTTTCTAGTTATAAATTTTCATATATAAGTGTTTGTTTTTCATTTATTATTTTCAGATTCCAATTTATTCCAAATATACAAATTTATCCTTAAAAGTAACTCATTTTGTTGATTGGTCTCTCAACCATAGCATAGCGGGAGTTAATAAATTAATACTCGTCTATGCACAAAAAGATAATAAACAAAACCAAGTTTATTACACAGGCTAGTTTCATTGTGTATAAAAAAGAATTAACACTTAAACACCAAAAAAACACCATTTCCCCAAAAAAAATTTAAATTTTTTACAATTTCTAAAAACAAAGAACTAATTATTTTAAAAAAAAAAGGTTGATAAAAATTAGAATTTATATTTTCAAAATTAAGCTTTATTTTCAAAATTTGTAAAAACTAAGTTGATATCACAAAAACTGATAGGGTTAGGCCTGGTAGACCGGTTTGAATTTGGCACCATTTCGTATTATACCCTAATAATGGCAATATTGTACAAAATATTAAAAATATCAAATGTAAATTGTTTTCATTTTGCCTCTTAAATTCCTAAAAATAAAAACACTCTTATAACAATATCATAGTGTGTTTAAGCTGAACTTACGAAAGGGGATGGATATTTTAGATACTTGTGTTTATTCATGCAATAATCTCTGATTTATATTAGCACAAAGAGTAAATTTCAAAACTTATAAAACTTACTTTAAAAATCAAATTTATTACGCCTTTTTTTTTAATAAAACAGATTTTGTGAACTTTTTCGTTTTCATTAAATAAATTCAAGCCTAAATTTCTTGAATTTAAATGTAACCCACGAGCCAAATATTTAATTGCACTCGTTAATTTTAGATTTCCAAATACTTTCAAATCGTTCATTAAAAAAAGATTTGATTTATCTCATCTAATAAACAAGTAACTACATTAAAAAGACATACATTATATGTCATTTGGACAAATATTTTTAATAGAGAAATTTTATAAAACTGATTTTTACTCCTGCATTATTCTATAGACTTAGGGCATATAATTATTACCTGTATTATTTTCATGCATAATAAAAATAAAAATACTGATGTTAGGAATAATTTTATCTATTGATAATTGGTTTAATTAAAAAGGAACAAAATTGTGAGAATTGATGCAAAAATAAAAGAAAAAAAACTAAAAAATTTTTTATTGTTGTACAAAAGTAATTTGTAATATTTTTTTTTAATCAAATTTAATAACAAAAAACTTGATTTCTTTTTGGCTCACAATGCTATTTCCATAAATTTTTAAGATTATAACTCTCTTTCTTGTACTTAGCAAACACTACTGAACAAGGCTTTTAAACTGATATCTTTATTTTCCACTTAATAAGCCACTGATCTGGTTTGTTGGTGTATTTATTTATCTAATGTTCTAGGTTACCCTTTTAGAAGTAAATAAAGAATTAAAGTAGATCATCTGGGAAAAGCAGAGAGTATTCATTATTTGTTTTATTTTTTTTGGGGATGTCATTAATATATATAATAAATAAAAGAGAACTAATTACTGAGCCTTTAGGAACACCTGCAGTTATTTGGTATTCTTCACTCAAGTAGTCATACACATTAAATATCCTAAAGTCTAGAAAGGAAATAAAATACACTCAGATGATAAATGACAATCAAAGTTTCGCTTATTGCTTTGAAATATGGTTATATAATAATAATTGTTTCGTTTTATTTAATTTGTTGTCGAAAATTAAAAAATGAATCTGTTTTAATTATATTTTACACTATTTATTAATTTTGTTATTGTTAATTAAAAATTACCCTATTTTTATTTTTTTGTTTTATAACTAATAATTTTTGTTTTTATTCGCTTTGACTTAGTTTAAATAGATTTTTATTTATGCTTATACAAATTCTTCTCCTCAAGATCTATAAGAACATAAGACTTGTTAAAAAAAAAATTCAAAAACAGAAAAGATATAACGAAATTTCAAATTTCGTCACCGAATTAACATTATAAACATTTAGACAGTTTTACCATAGATTTTTTTTTTATTTTAAACATTTTTCATAGATAAACCGAATTAGATTTTTAATTATTCGAAAAAAAATTTGACATAGATTAATAATCATTATGATAAAAAATTCAATAAATGAGAGATAAAAATCAATTACGGAAACATTCTATCAGTCCAAGAAAGGTCGATGAAACCTATTCAACATGCATGATAAGCATCCTAGCATTAACTTCCTTTTGAAAACGAAATGTTTGAATCTATCTATGGGACATACAAAAGCATGACAACCATAGCAAAAAACTCTTAAATAAAGAAATAAAATTAACAATTTTTTTTTTACAAAAAAAAAATAATTAAGTATTTATACAGCACGACCTAAAACAAAATTCAGAGATTTTTAAACTTTCTTGAAAAAAATCATTTTAACGGTTATAAATAATTTTTATTAATTGAGTTTCAAACGTTTTATTGATTAAAAATTATTGATTTGAGAATTAAATCTAATTGTACAATAATTGTTAATAAAATATAAAGTTAGAAGTCAGACATATCGTAAATTGCTACAAAAATATAAATTATAAATTATAAACTAGTTATATGATTAAACAAGATAGAGACTAGCTCTCGCGTTTTGGCTGTTGGAATCGTTGCGAAGTTTTCGAAGGAACTTCTGTAGGAAGCTGTTGCGATAAGCACCATGATACGTCATAAACGCGAGTTGAAAGCGTTCATCTCACACTTAGCAGCAGAATTGTAAAAAAATTATACAAAGAAATTCTCATCAAAATCACCAGATCTAAATCTAAATAGAAATGGTCTGGAACGAATGAAAGAATTGTTAAAGAAAACAAAACTGAAGAAGATGCAGTAAATGAAATGTTTGAATTTCAGAGAAGTTTTAGGAAATGTAAAGCCAATATTAATCATTTAAAAAAAGTAATAAAATAACGTAGCTCATGTTTTTTAATTAAATTAGATTGAAAAGGCAATGAAGGTTGTTATACAAAGAGATGGAGAGTGGTCAAACTTTTGTTTAATTTTTAACAATTTTTAGGAAATTTTAAATTATTTTACTTAATTTTTCAATTCTACTCGATTTTTCTACTCAATTATTTTACTCGATTTTTTACCTCATAAAAAAACGCTTTATGTAATTTTAGGTAAAATTTCGAAATTTATCTTTAGTGGAAAAATTATTCCAAAAAATGGAAAATCAAATTTTGAACGGAAAACTCCAAAAAAGAGCTAAAATCTAGCGACTTTTTTGTATATTTGAATATCGGTAATGTTTACGTAAAAAGACGTTTTTTGTCGTAATTTTCTAAAAGCCTTTTTACGTCATTTTAAGATATTTATCGTAAAATTACATTTTATTTATTTATTTTTATTTTTTATTAATTTCAGTAATTATTACTAAACAAGGTAAAACCCTTTTTGGTTACGAACCAAAAGTTCTCGACCTTTTTTGATAGATAGATAAAAATTCCTTTTCTCATATTAACTTTGGTTCCTTTTCTTTTTATTTTTTTTTACGATATTCGCTTTATAACGATATTTTTTTTTTCATAATTTACATTCCCCAATATAATAACATGTCAATTTTTTTTGTTTATACGATGTTTCTTCTATTCTTAAGACAGAGAATCAGGAAAAGATAAAAAACTTATATGAAAAAAATTTAATCAATCCTAAGGTTCGCGCGTAGCAAAACGACAGCACTATCTTAATCGACAATTTTCGATAGCATATTCGTAATTTACATATATTAAAACCTAAGAAAACTTGTTTCTTAAGGGGGGGGGGGGAAAGATTTTTGACTAGAGGGTCTTGAAGTTTGATAGTTTTTGAAAACAGTGGTTTAGGTTTTTGAAATATTTGAGATGAGTTTTGTTCGAATTAGCTTTATTAGTTTAATGTTTTGGCATTTTTAATATGTTTGATAAATTTTAAATTAAGATCATATAAAATATTGCAATATAATATAATAAATATAAAAAATGAAAATTAAATTTTAATGATTTTTTTTATAAATTGAACTATATTTTGACTTTTTTTTTTGGATTAATTAAGCTTTAAATAAAAAAGTTAGGGTCTTGGGTAAATACTCCGACAAGAATCAAAAAAACTGGAAAAAAGCAAAAAAAATGTGTTTTTTTGGTTTAAAATGCAACTTAATTCCACTTAAAATACTTTAAAAATATATCATTTAATAGAAAATTTTACGCTCTTTAAAAATATATATAGATCTAGTAACTTTTGAATGAAAACTCATCTCAAAAATTTCAAAAACCTAAACCACTGTTTTCAAAAACTATCAAACTTCAAGACCCTCTAGTCAAAAATCTTTCCCCCCCCCTTAAGAAACAAGTTTTCCTAGGTTTTAATATATGTAGATAACGAATATGCTATCGAAAATTGTTGATTAAGATAGTGCTGTCGTTTTGCTACGCGGGAACATTAGAATGAGAGGATGAGAGATTTTTTTAAACGAATTTAAAAAAAGGCATAATATTACCTTTAAAAATATCGTTTAGATAAACTACGATTGAATTTTTCCAAAAGAACGAAAACTGTTCTTTATTCATTGATCAGTTGTCTAAAATGGATTAAATTTTGTAGCGTCGATCAGTCTTTTCAAAGTAAAATTGATAAATATTTTTCTTTTTAATCTATTTTTTATTTTTTAATAAACAATAATTCCTAAAAAAATAAATTTATTTTCAATTTTTTTCTTCCCATCCTTTAACATGCAAATTTCATTAATGCAATATTGATTATTACGATGTCTATTTTTTCGGCCTAAACACACATCGTATTATCCAGACTCGATTGTAGTTGAAATTTTTTTTTAAATGGTAAATTCTTTCAATTTTTCTTCCGTTTCAACTTTTTTTTTCTGTATTAAATTTAATTTATTTGTATTGTTAAACAGGTAAGATATCAATATCTGTATAAAATCTGAATTTCTGTGTATCTCCAAAAAAAAGATGGTTTCCTAAAAAGGTATCTTCATTTATTTTTTTTTAAAAGCTTAAAAAAATTTTTTTTTAAGAAGGCGTTTAAATGAGCCGGCAATGAAATTCTATTTCGGATCATGGAATTCAATTAAAAAACCTAATTGCATATTAATTCAATTTTCTTTTTTGATTAGTAAAATCTAAAAAAATTTAAATTATAAGTGAAAGTTCTATTTCTAATTCTATTCGTATTAAAAACATTTAAAAAAATTGAAAAGCTTTTAAGTCCAACTTTTAAAACCGCAAAAAAATCAGCACGTTTTATGTGTGACATATATTTTTGATGGCCTCTCATGTGACGCGTACTTTAAATCCTCGTGGGACAAAGTCATTTAAAAAAAAGAACTTTTGAATAAGTAAATTAGAACAAAAAAATTAGAAACCGAGAAAATGATACTTGAAAATTTTTCAATTATTTTCTTAAGTATTTTTTTTACCGGGTCTAGACTTAGATTTCGAGAATTGATTGAAAAACAAATTTTTAGGCAGAATATTAAGAAATTAGAGTTTATTTCTTTAAGATATTATTTTTCAGTTTACTTCACAACAAGTTTTTTTTCCAAACTGATTTACTTTTCTGACCTTTTTGACCTTTTTTTATAGTATTCTAACTTGAGGCAAGTTAATCTGTGATAATTAAAATCTTGAAAAGCAATGCTTTGCACCAAATTAGGTATAATATTTTTAGAAATTTTAGTATAAATAAGTAAAAAGTATAAAATTTTAATTACAATTTTTAAAGCAAAAAAAATTGGTAATTTTTTGTTTTTAGATAATTTCAAAATTATTGTAAATATTTATTTCCATTAAAAATTGCATACATTTATTTTAAGCTTGATTTTAAATTGAAAAAAAAATAATCAAAAGTAAATTAATTGTAAATTAGGTTTAAATTTAGAAAACCTTTAAAAAAAATTTTTTATTCAGATTTTGATTAAGCTCATTAATTGTACTTAATAATTTGCATTTGTAATTTTCAAATTTTTAAGGCTAATTGATAAAATAAAGTAGAATTTTTGAAAGAAAACCAATTTTTCTTCTTATTCTCATTTTAAGTCACAAAACTAAATTTGTTGTAAATATCCTGTAAATTTTGATACAATTAAGTTCCCCTCAACTTTTTAAAGGGCTCATTGGAAATCTTACCAATTCCATAAATTTTTGCAGATTAACTCTTATAAAAATCATTCAAATAAAAATTATGTTCAAATTCTAAATGTGATTAATTGGTTTGAAAAATTTCTAAGGTTTTAAAAAAGAGAAGTATCAAAAAATAAGGAAGTATATGTTATTTGGTGGAAACATCAGAGAAGTATTATATTCAGATGATTAAAAATTGTTTTTAGAATTATCCAAATATTTAATGAGTAATCAATTTTCTTCAATTACTTTTTTATTTTGAGAGAAGAGAAATTTATTTTATTTCTTGGCAAAATAAAATACATACTTTATTATTTTTAAACGAAATAAATCTTATTCTCAAATTTATGATATTTTTTTTCAATTGAATTTTTATCTATTTTATTAGATTTAATCGAATAACTATTGAGACGACTGAAGACAGTTGATTAGAGTTTCAATTGAGCCTAAAGATATCGAATAGCTTTCATTAAAAAGATACGAATTCCTTATCAAGTGTTAATCAAAGTCTAACCTTGTCTTTTTATCATTTCACCTCAAATGTATAATGAAAAACCGACAAATTTTGTAGATTAGATTTTACTTTTGTCTAAATAAAATGCTAGCTATTCATTCTTCATTGTTTTTTTGAGAAATCATAAATTTAAAATTTATTTTTAATGTTCAGAGAATACAAAAGGCAGTTTTTAATTTTTTATTTTACATCTCTTTAGGCAATATTCTATTTTTGGAAGGCACATATTTTGCAAAATATTAATTTTTTAAGTAAATCCTGTATTTTTATTAAATCAAATGTGATTTTGAATTTTTTCTAAAGGGTTATTTATTTTTTTCCTATATAATTTGGAATATTTTAAAAAGATCATAATTTTTTGGCAAAATTCGTTCTAAACAAATGATGCATTTGAATTTTTATTGAAATTGCAGCGGTCCTTGAAATATCAAAAGATAAGAAAACTTTTAAAACATTTCTTGTTTTAATTTTATTTTAATGCAGAAAATTGTATGAGTCTCACATCAGTTACATGTAAAAAATAAAATAAAAATGATTAATAAGTATGAAGAAAGACTTCAGACTCACGACTCATCAAATCAACTTTAAAATAAAGATTTTGCTGTGATCATCATAAATTGAAAAATCTAAGCGAATTTATTTTGGATTAAATTTTGAAATTTTTTTAAAGATTCTATTGTCTTCACATTTTTTTGACAATTAATCCACTTAGTTAGTTCATAAAAAAGGTAATTTTCAAAAGTAAAAGATGAACAAAATTGAATTCGTTTGTGCCATTTTTAAGGACGTTTTTACTTCTCTTTTTAAAGATTTAATTTTTGTTCATCGATTTTTCTTACAAAATTTTTCCTTTAGATAATAGAGTTAATTAAATTAGTTATCAAAAAAATTAATTTTTTTAAATAAAAATACATGAATCTTATTCAATATTAAATTTCTTAAACATTAAGTTACACTTTTTTTAATTCAAGACTAAAAAGATAGGCTAGAAAATTAAGTGATGTTCTAATTAATTTTAAATTGATGACACTAATTTTTATTTTTTTTTTAATTTAAGTTTGAATATTTCATATTTGATTTCAACACCATTGTGTATATTCTTTAATCTGGGGACTAATTTGAAGTCTTCAAAGAAATTTTTGTTTGAGCCGTAACCTTAAGTTCAGCTATTATCAATTTTAGACTGTTTCTCAAATTATTACTCTAATTAAAGGTTAGTGAACAGCCATTTTCAAAAATCGATGGTTTTGCCTAATTTATTAAACCCCTTTTTGATATACCTAAAGCCTTCAAAATATTAAACATTATATGGATAAGTGTATGCCATAAGTTTTGTGAAATCATGAGTGGACTGGTTTATTGTACAAGTTTTGTCTCAATTTTTTAATTCAAAAAAAAAATTCTTTAAATTTTTTGATCTTTGAAAAAATTCCAAAGGTCGATCACTTATTAATTGATTTTTATTTTTATTTTCTATGGTAAACTTAAAAGTTTAGATCCATTTTAGTACAAAATTTGATCAATTAGGGTTATTTCTGAGCAATCTATGATGCACTTGAGCTTTAAACACAGTGTTAATGTAATTCAACAAGGATTTGAACCATTTTACATTGTGGTAATCTTTAATTTTCAGTAAGTCATCCATTAGTATTATTTTTTGAAGCGTTGTAAAGTTCATGACTTTGAGTTTAGAGCTTATCACTTTACTCAAATCTTCTAACTTCAGGTGGTAATCTAGTGGTCGTTCTTTAAATAATTCTAGCAAGGCAAATCTTTCATAATATAAGGATTCGAAATCAGTAAACCATAAACTCTAAACCCTTGAAACAATAATACCCAGGTATTTTTGTATTTGTTCCTATGAGCATTCTGTGAAATTTTTTATTTAAAATTTAATGCTGATTTTCCAATTACACTTGAAATGATTACAGTACTGCTAGGATAAGTGAATTTTTGGTAATTTTGCGTAAATTGACGTAAAATTTCTTTTTTTGGTGTAAAACCGAAAAGGGCCAAAATATCTTCAATAATGTGTTGATTTTGGTAAAAGAACATGAAAATTAATTAATTAATTTCGATTTTTTAATGGGAAATTTAAGCATAAAAATAGTTATTTTCAATTTTATTCTGTTCACTTTTGTAATTCAATTACCGATCTTCAATAACAATTTAAATAACCTAATAAAAATCTCTAAAAATAAATTTTTTTAATATATTTCAAATTAGTTCTTTAAAATGGTTAAAACTGACATTTTTCTGGTTTTAATATGTAATTCAAAATAGTCTATTATAGCTTGAGCTTCATTCTGAACCATCTTTTCCTGTAAAAAAAATTTCATCTTGCTCCATATAATTTCAATTGGATTCAAGTTAGGAGAATTTGAGGGAAATTTGATCTTTTTTTTTAATTAAAATTTTTTTATGGAATTTATTTCTAAAATCAAAGTCTAAATTATGCTTAGGGTCATTATCTTGCTGCAATTTGAAATTAGATTCATATTTTTTTGACCCAAATGCAGTTAAATATTCAGCTGATATTTTTTTGTAAAGTTATGAATCTAAATTTACACTAAGCATATAATAAAAATTTTTTTTTAATAACTATTTTAACAATGATTGTAATTACTGCAAAATCGATTGGGCATCTAATAGAAATTCCACCCCAAACATGAATTTTGCATCAAAAAAAAATTGTTTATTTAAATAAAATATGATAAAATAAAGTATAAAAATAAAATATGTAATTTGAAAAAAGAATGACATATACCGCAAGTTTGGGTATTGAATGGTTCACGGAGGAAAAAAATAGTGAGGCAGAAATTATACAATGAAGTGGCGGCGTGATTTTTTCTTAATTTTTTACAAAAAATGCTGTTTTTTCCAAGGAAAAGTTTTTTCAAAACAATTTGAATCAAATTATAATTTTTTTATTTTGTGTAGCAATTTGATTCATTTCAAAAAAACAATGATTTGTGTATAAAATGGAGGAAAATTCTCAAAGCAAAATTGAGTCGGGTGTTCACTCAAAGCTTGTTTAATAATTTAAATAAACTAATTAACTAATAAAAAAAGATATACACTTGTTAATGAGCGCTAGTGTTTAAAAACGAATATTGTTTGTATTTCATTTAGTATTAAAATATTTTTTTAATAAAAATTGAATAATATTTGAAAATAACATTTAAATTTTAAGGAAATTAAAAACAAATTTCGAATTAAACACAAATTTATACTGATTAAAAAATTATATAATTAAAATAAATTTAAATATTTTAATTATATAGAAAATTTTCACTTGCTTGCCTGATAGTTTATTTGCTCTAATTACCAATTATCAAAATAATTAATTTTTGGAATTTTTTTTAATTTGAATTTCTATATTAATGTTTAAATTTTGAAATTGATTAAATTTGAAATTTAGCTACTTTATAATTTAAAAAAGGAAATTATCGTTTGGTTTAAAAAGTATTATTAAAGTATATTTTTAGTTTTTAAATTTTGTTTTAAACTTATTTATTAATTATTTTGTTTGTTTTCTGTACTGGGTTAGAGTTCCTTCAGAAAAAATTATAAAATTTAAATTAAATTAAAGTAATATAAGCCAACATTAAATGACAAGAAAATAAAAAAGACTGAAATAGACAGTTACATGTGACACATGTAAACATATTTGAAGCTTTAGGAAAAAGAGAGGAAATAGTAAGGTAGCAATTTGATTATGAAGTTGGGTATTCAATATATCTTGATTCCCAACATATCTCTCACTCAACTAAAAAAGTCGATTCGAGACTAGTAGTAATTTAAGTTTATTAAAAGAATAGTGAATTTTCATACAAATCTTCCAAAAATTACAAAAATAAAATTCTTTATCACTAATTTAAATAGACAAAATTGTTTGAGGGAGTATCATATTTTTAGCTTAAGGATAGATCTGACTGCTGTTTTCTGAATTGCTTGTAGTTTTTGTGATATTATTTTCAGAAAATTAATTCAAGCAAGGAAGAGAATAGTCTATTGTTAGTCTAAAATAGTCTAAAATTGATTCGCCTAAAGATTTGTATAAATTTTCTAGTGTATTTTGATCAAGGCCCCATTTTTTGTTTGACAGTATCTTAATAACGGGTGTAGAATAAAAAATGGCACAAAATTAATTTTATCAAAAAAAATTTCTTTTATTTATCAAAGACTTTAAATTTTTTTTTTCAAGTTATAACTGAATCCTTCTATTTTGAAAAAATAATATCAGTTAAGGTATTGAACTCCATGATGACATATGCTTTCGAGCCTAGAGTGAACAGTCTTGGCATGGTCTTTTACAACCTTTGGGTTCATATTGCTGAGGCAAGTGCGAATTTTATTTTCGAGTTGCTAAAGATTTTTGCCTTCCAATCACCCTCATAAACTTTAGCTTTAAACTCCCCGGCGTCTTGCTAACTCTACTGCTATAGCAAAAATCATTTCCTGGCAGAGCGGTGTTGCCAAGAGTGAAATATGATTCATCATCAATTATAAATTCATATCTGCTATATTTTAAAAGCATTCGAAGACATTTTGGCCTGGCTGCCTTCTCCTGATAAGCATCTAAATGAGGTTTCTTGTGTTTTTTATACTTTTTGATGTTTGTATATTTCTTTAAAATATTTCCGATATAGGTATAGTGGCATTTAAACTTTCTAGCCATCTTCCTTTACGAAAGACTCGATTTATGATTGAAATAGGTCCTAAGTTTAGCAATCATTAGTTTCATCGCAATTTTAGCAAGTCTACCACCTCTTTTTTTTTTCTCGAAGTTTTATTTATTTCTATAACATTCAGTCAACGATGAACAGAACATTTTTAGATTCAAGACCAGTGAATCGTCTAATATCTTCAGCTTTAAATCCAAATTTGGCAAATTTTGGTTACTTTTTACAAAGTTGTAAAAATCTTTTTTGATGGTTTCGTACATTTTTTACTTACAACTTATCGAAAATTCCACTTTATGTCATAATTTTTTTATTTTAAAGCCAGGATCAGCCTGGTTTTAAATTTGGAAAAAATTGGAAAATATTTTGTCCACTCTTATAGCAAATTAAACTAAAATTTTGTGCCATTTTTTATTCTACACCCGTTAATATTTAGCCTTTTATTGCAGCGTTCTTTAATTTCGTCTACCAGTATATTTAACTTAGAATCAAATTTAATACCAAGAAACTTGATTTCTTTTTGGCTCACTATTCTATTTCCATTCATTTTTAAGTTAAGATTGTCACTCTCTTTTTTGAACTTAGAAAAGACTACTGAACACGACTTTTCAAATGGTATCTTCATTTTCCACTTAACAAGCCTTTTTTCTAGTTAAATTTTTTATCTTAATGTTGAAATATTGTTCATAAACATGTTCAATTTTAACTCTAACAAACATAAAAAATTTATAACAAAGTTGCTAGAGAATCACGATCAAAAACGTGAAAATGAAATTTGATATCACAAATAGATAATCAATTTGATCCAGGACGTTAGAATAAATATTTTTACTATCTTTTATTTTATCTAGCGCGTTAAACTAACAACAGCGTAACAAATATTAGATAATAAAAAAAACTGTCCAACACATTGCTATCAAATAATCTCACGTGTAACCGGCCATTTTACCTATAAAATAAAATTATTTAAATTCATTGAACTGTTTGTTTGAAATAAATAAATTACATTTTAGATTTTAATCCAATTTTAGCACCATGAAATGTCTGCGCTGGAGCATTTATTCTATTATCTCAATAATCTGGTTCGAGATGTTGGTCCTGCTTAGACGGACTAGTTTAATGAAATAGCTAATTCTGTATCAAATATGCTATTTCAATTAATGTGACTATCTCGAAACTAGATGCATACTTAAAATAATAATTGCCATTTTGATAATTTGGACCATGCTTCAGTGAAGATAAACTGATTTTTTAATAGTTTGTTTTAGATAATCCAAATAAAAGCCAGCAAAAATTTATTTTCAAAATCAATTTTTTCTATTCCAAATACACAAATCAGCATTTTTGGAAAAAATTCTGATTACATCATTCCAAAAATGACGAAGTTAAGATTCGAATTAATAATGGTAAAATCACCTAGTGTTTTTTTGAATACGCAAAAAATTAATTAAACTCGAAAAATGTTAAGAGTATTTAGTAATTTTTTTCTTTTTTTTTAATTTTTAATGATACCCACCCAGTACTTGATTATTTTTTATTTTCAAAAAATAATGTTTTTTTTTTACGATGTAGAAATTAAATTCCAAAGGGCTCTAATCAAAAGTAGAAAATGACATGTAATTAAGTAGTTATTTATTAAACGTAAAGAAATTCTCACGCAATTGTCTGGCAATTGCGTGTCTTAAAACGCTCCGGGTGTCTACCGATACTTGACCTTTTTTAAACTAGTACCTAAAGGACATTGACTGGTTAGTTTTGATTCACTCAAAATTTTAAAAGACAATAGTTGAATTTTTTTTGTATTTGTGATGATTAAAAATCAGGACACGTTTTGAAGAAAATTCAATAAATTTTTCAACAAAGTCATTTTTGTCCTGGAGCTCAATATGAAACTTGATTTTGAGCCCGAAATTTTCGACGGGCTCTATTTAGTTTTCAATTTGCATAAATATCACTGCAAAATGGTAAATAAGTTGAACTAGAAGTATTGAATGACAAATTTTAGGGTTATTCTTAATTCTTGATCAAAAAATTAATTCTAGAAACTCGAGTACGCAATATTTAATGCGTAAAAGATTGAGCAATTTTATGGTAAATTTTATTTTTCTATTTTAAATTTTAACTGATTTGAATGTAATTTACTTAAGTAACATTTTGAAATTTTTTTAAGATTAGTAATTTTCCTAAACCAAATCCAAGTCAATGACTAATTTGATTATTTAATGAAAATTACTAATTCCCTAGATTATTTAGCAGATTTTACAATTACTGCTGGCAAAATAAAATCATTTCAAAATTTTACCTTAGGTATGCTTTGAAACAAAAAGATGCTCAGTTTTTTGTATATTTTGGCAAATATTAAGCTTCTTGGAATTAAATTCATTTTGATTTTTTAAATTATTTAATAGGCATATGAGTGGTGATTAATTTTTAAAAAATAGGAGATTTTTTACAATTTAAGATTTTTACAAAGAAAGATTAATGAAAAAAAATGTTTATTTTATTTTGATAAATTAAATCGTTTAAGATCAAATTTTAAAGAAAAAAAGTTATTTTAGATTAACTTTAAATAAGGAAATTAAGTTGGTTGTTTTAGTCTAATTTTTATTAACATTTCCAATAGGAGCCTTTACATAGTTTTATTATTCAAAAAAAAATTTTTAAAAAAACCTATATCGGCAGTTTATTTTTCTAATTTGTTAAATTTTAATGAGTACTTTTATTTTAGTATTTTTGTTTGGAATTCAGTTAAAATTAAGAAGATTTTTGCATGGTACTTATTTGGTTTATAACCAGAAATGTTAACTGGATTAAATAAAATTTTAAAAAAATAAACTAGTAGATAATTTTTTTTTTTGTGAACCTGTATCGAGCTATAGCTCATTCGGAATCATTTAAAAAAATTTAGATTAAAAAATACTAAAAATTAAAATTAATTTAAAGCGAAAATTAAAAAAGAAAGAAATAAAGTGGATATTTTTGGCTAGAAACTAACTTCCATATAGATTTTGTCTTTTTTTATTTTCGCTTTAACTTTATTTTAATTTTTGAATTTTTTTATTTATTTATTTTGTTTCCAATTTTGTATCTTTGGGTGATGGATCAGCTTCTGGTATCATTTGTTTATGTTAATAGCTTAAGTTTGAACTCAAATATATTGAAAGTTTTTTAATGGTTTTTTATTTAAAGCTGTCAAATGATTCCTAATTTGCAGATTCGCAAAAAGCAATTAAGCATGTGCGAAATTTAATATTTTAATTATCTATTTAGTAAATAGTTTTTTAGTACCGAGCTTTAGCCACTTCTAAAGCAAAATGAAAAAATTTAAAAATAAAAAAACAAGATAAGTAAAAATTAATATGTCAAAAAAAAATTGATTAATCGGGTTAAAAGAGCATCAATTTTTAGAATAATTAAAAAAATAAATTAAAGGCTGTTCTTTTGCTTTTCTAAGAGTTATATTAAATTTGATTTTAAGAATGCACTCTAAAGACTCAAAAGGTAGTAAAATTTTTGTATATTTTTTTGAGTATTTCAAAAAGGAAGCAAAATTAAACTTTTGAAAAGATTCTGCTACGGTTTGATTTTCTGTTATGTCGCGCTATAGGCTTGCAAAACTATTCTATATATTCATTTTGGTATCAACTGAACAATTTTCAAGATCAAGGTTTCAAACTGAAATTTTTTTTTTATGGTCAACTTATTTAATTTAAAAACTTTTTAGATAAATAAAATAATTAATTTCTTAATTTTTGCGACACACTGTATCAGATTTAATTTTCAATTTCAAAACTATTGTATCTCCTTTTTTCAGCCACTTCTCTATCGCCTTTTAAATGGTGAAAAAAATTCATTAGGTTTTTAAAGTTCAAAATTGATTCTCGTAATTTTGAACTTTTATAAAATAGGGCTTTTGATTTTTCTCATTTTGTCCTTAAATTAATATTTGAATAAACCCTTAATTGTCAACCAAAGACAAAAATCTAAACCTTAACAACACTTTTAGATTTCTTAAAATTTCAATTTCACTTAGATAGTTTTTATTCTTAAAATAGACTCTTTTACTTTTCTTTTTTCAGAAAGAGTCCGATCAGAGTTTTTACAAATAAAATAAAAAATTCTAAATAAAAAATGCCATTTTTTAAATTTTATTCAACAAAAAAAAATCCGAACAAAAGCATTTTTGCCTTTTTGGTGGCAAGACTGTTCGCATGTCAGTGCTTAAGAAAAGTCTAGACTAGAAAATGTTCATCTAGTACATGCACACAATCAAAAAGACAACACTAATCAACAAGTAGTGAATCGATGACGATAGTAAAAAACAAAATTTCTATTTTCGTAAAAGAATATTTTATTATAATTAGGTAACTATCGGTAGTATGTGTGTGTGGTGTATCTTTTTTTTGTTTCTTCGTAAATAAGCTAGCTAATGAGAAAAGAAAATCGAAAAGTAAGATTTTTTTCTTTATCGCTCTGAATTGCACATCGGACTTTGGCTTATACCTGGGCGTGATCGTTTCTGAACCTCTTTGAATCACTTTAGATAATTAAACATTAAGATGAGCAATTCGCAAAGGCGTCTCAAGCGTACCATTACCCTGTTGGGCAGCACGTCGGTCGGCAAGTCGACCTTGTGCTCGCGCTTCGTCTACAACCGGGCCTCCACCGACTACGAGCCCACAATTCGCAACCAGTTTCAGCACAAAATTGCGCTCAATGGCGTCGAATACGATCTACAGATTCAGGACACAGCCGGCCTAGAACGCTACCCTACCATCAGCGAGGGCTACATCAACTCAGACGGATTCATACTTGTCTACTCAACCACTGATAACCAAAGCTTTCAAATAATCCAGGACATATTCATCAGTCTGTCCAACGAATTGAACAAAACGTAATTAAAAGTTTATTGGAAAAAAATTTTTTTTTTTAAATTTTTATTAAAAAGGAAAAATAAATTTTTTTTAAAAATTTTTATTAAAAAGGAAAAATAATTTTTTTTTTTAAATTTTTATTAAAAAGGAAAAATTAAATTTTTTTTTTCAAGTATTCCATTAGTTCTTGTGGGAAACAAGTCGGATTTGGTGGAGAAAAGAAAGGTGTCGAGTGGTGACGGAGAGGCTTTGGCCAAAGAGTGGGGAGCAGCTTTTTTCGAGACGTCAGCTCTTGATGGAAAAGTAATAGTGAATTTTTTGGTGGCTTTTTTTGTTCTTATTGAGTAATTTGAATTGAAATTTAGAATGTAAACGATTCTTTCATTGCATTGCTGAATTTAATAGACCCCATTCAGAAATTGGGCCAGAACGGAAGTGGCGTAAAAAAGATGGACAAAAGCTCAGGCGCTCACATGCATTCGCAAGGCTTGACCACTGGACCGTCGGCCAAGTCAAGCTGTGTCGTGTCATAAGACCCATGGGCCCGAGCAATCAATCCGGATGAAGATGACCTATTTTTTGATTTTTTTGTTCAAAATGGACACTCGGATGTTCATGTTTTTAGTTAACCAACCTCTTAATAAAAAACTATTTCTCTTAAGCCTATAACAAATATATATGAAGTTTGTATGTTTAACAAAAAAATTTTTCTTTCTAAATCACGAATTCTTTTAGTTTATACTTGTATATTTTGATCGACCAAAGAGACTAAGGGCCTAAAGAAGCACTGATCGATTAGTCGATCTGTGTATTTTTCTTATAAGCTGTACATTTGTTGTTTTTCAGTTTTTTTTTTGTTTTTTTTTGATTTTTTTTGATTTTTTTCAATAATTAAAGAAGTTTTTTTGCTTTTTACTTTGGTTGTACAGAAATTTTAAACTATAAAAATATCAAGGCTATTTTTTTTGTTTATTAAAAGTAACTAATAAAAATTATTTTGAATTTGATCTTTTTTTTAGTCATTAGAGCACTCTTTTTGAGTGGAAAGGATTTTGGGCAGAAGCAAACAAGATATTTAATAAAAAGAATTTAGTTCGAATATTTCAAGAGCCGCAACGATGCCTACAAGTCGGCCTGTACTTCATTACTGGTTGACGTCTCACCTATCTCTATATACTTTAATAGCGTGGCGCTACTAAATAAAAGAATTTTAATTTCTTCACAACTTTTATTGAAAAAACTAAAAACTCTCCTTCAAATTAAAAGCTAAACAAATATATATAAATTGAAGAGGAAGAGGGAGGAAGGGGCTGGGGTAGAGGGGGTGTTACAATATACAATCTTGTAACTATTTATTCGAAATTTTCTATCTACATTTAAAATTGTAACTATTTTTTCTGTAAATTATTTTCTGTTTATTTTTTTCTTTACCCTTAATGTTCTCTATAATCTTATGTAATATCTGTAATGTCTCTATAAATTCTTTTTTCTTAATCAATTGTACCTATATATGAAATTACTCATCTCTTATTAGTTTTTTATACTATTGTACCATTGTTAAATTTATTTGTTATTAATTTCTTATTAATTACAAAGTTTTTGAATTACTTTAAATCTACTTAACTCATCAATCTGTATAATTCGTCTTGTACCTCAGTTTCGTAGTATTTATTGTAGTTCTTTAATTTATCTCTTGATTTTTGCGCAGTTAGCTACCATAGATGCTTCCGAGTAAGCCATCTCCGCAAGCTCGCTTGCTGTAGCTCTTTATTATTATTATTAGTATTATTTATTTGTTTTCTGCGTCAGAATAAAGTATAAGTTAAAATAATAAAATTAAAAATTATTATTATTATTATTTATTTCAATGAACGTCTTTAGGGCGATGTTAAAATCAAAAAAATGAGATAAACAGGTTTGAATAAATAAAAGACAAATGCTTGAATCCATTCTAAATAAATTTTGAAAATTTTAATTTAATTTAATTTATTCAAAAATTACGCCAGGCTTGGCGATGTTTTACATAGAAAATAATGGTTTTGTGAAATTCAGTACAAAATGAAAAAAAGAACAGAAAAAATGTAAAAAAATTGAAAAACTTTTTTTCTAAAGGTTCCAACTTAATTCTTTATATGCAACATAGTGCAATTTTCAAAGTTGCACCAAATATCAAAGCCTGCTAAATTTGTAGAGTTTAGCAGAAATTAAATTTCAATATAATCGAGCGAGGTGTATTTTGCAGAGATTCTGCACACCATTAGCAGACTTTTACAGTTGATGCATCTTAGAATGTTGCACCATGCTTTATTTACAGAATTTATTTTAAACTTTTAGATAAAAAATTATTAAATTTTTTAATACTTTGTTCTGTTCTTTTGTACTGAACTTCACAAAACCGAAAATAATAAATATAAAAAATAGTTTAATTCACAAAAGTCAAGTTTTTTTTCTTTAAATCTGAAAAATAAAAATAGACTGAAAAATTTTTTTTTTAGTGAGAGAAATTCATAATTTTAATTTACAGATAATTTTTTCTATTTATTTCAACATTATAAAATTAAATTTATTTATTATCCATTTTAGTTTTTTTTTATTTAGATTCTTGTTGTTTTTTTTATTTGTTCTTAATAATGTAAATTAAATTTTTTTTTTTCTAGTTTAGTTAAATTAGAAAACTAAACTAGAAAAAAAAAAATTTATTCAAGTTAATAAATATTGGTTGAAATACAGCCACAGGTGACGCATGTTTATCTTGTTGACACTTCAAGAAAATAAGAGGAAATAGAAAGATGGCATTGGCAATTTTTTTTCTATTTTACATTTTTCAATAAAACTTTGAGTAAAAAAAGCCCAAAAAAGAAATGGTTTTATAAAAAAAAACTCCTCAATAAAATTCATTCAAACCGGGTGACAACTTTTGATGAGTGATTATTTTTCTCATTTATAATAAATGTCTTAAATTCTTTTTATAGAGATAACATCGTAAAATAGCTTTTTTTTTTGAGGCTGAAAATGACTTTAAAAAAACCCAGGGGCAATTAGAGAAAATTTTGATTTTGGCCGATTTCTACCATCAAAAAGTTTCTTCCAAACAAACCTAATTAGACTGCTAACTTATCTTGAGCTAAAACATCTAAATAAAAAAAAAGATAACAGCTTGCAATAAACAAGATGCTGATCTTTAACCGGGTGAATTGCTGGGGTTATGGGGCAAATAGTGTTTCACCCCTTAATTCCGAAAATTCAACCCATTAACGCTAAAAATAACCCATTTAACCAATTTTGACCCGTTTGCCTCAAAATATCGTATTAATTTTGTCAAATCTGGGATTTATGTGAATTTTTTTTTGAGAAATTATTCCCTGCATTTTTAATTTCAAATCTTCATAATTGAAACAAAACTCTTGAGTAAATCTTGAATGAGCTTTTTATTTAGAAATTTGATAAAAATATTGAAAATTCTTTTTTAACTTTTAAATACTTTATTTATTAATTTTAACTAAATAAAGTTCAATATGTGTTAATTATTTTGTTGGATTTTATTTTCTGATTTCAAAAACTAAAAATAAAGTATTAATCAATGAATCTAATCATTTATTTCGTACACTAAAGACTTAATTTTTTTAAACTTGCAGCACTAGCCCTTGTTTATTTAAAAAAAAATTTAAATTTAATAATTTTAATGAAATTTAAAAGAAACTACTTAGTGTAATGTTTTAAATTGGCTTTTTTTAATCAAAGTTTTATTGAAAAATGTAAAATAGAAAAAAAATCTTACTAATTATTTAATGGAGTTGGGAATATTAAAAATATCTTGATTGGTAAAAATCTGACATAAATATTAATATTTATGTCATATTTTTACCAATTTACCAATTTTACCGATTTTGATACCAATTGGTATCAAAATCAATTCAATACACTTTTAATTGTGATTGGTATCAAAATCACATCTATACTCAATTTATATTTTGAATTTTTTTACAATTCAAATATTTTTTCAAATTTTTTTTTTTCAAATCTTTTTAAGATATAATATTTTTTGTTTTCAATTTTTGATTCAATAATTTTCTATTTTCTAATTTTTATTAGAATATTTCATTAATTCAATTATTAATTTAAATTAAATTATTAAAAAACTCAAATTTTTTTTATGTTCAAATATTATATTCGAAGCTAAATTTCATTCAAAATACTATTTATTCGAATATCGGTTCGAATATGCATATTCGATTTCATTACTATTCAAAACCCGCTTTGTATTCCGTCACCAGTCTAACAACGAATAGAATAGAATGACTCATTCCTGTCTAAACATATCTCTTTCTCAACTCAAAAAGTCCATTCGAGACTAGTAGTAATTTAAGTTTATTAAAAGCATAGTGAATTTTCATACAAATCTTCCAAAAATTACAAAAATAAAATTTTTTTCCACTAATCTAAATTGACAAAATTGAGCTTTTTAAACTTTGATGATGAAACAACATGAAACAAAATATGTTTCACTAAATTCAATTAGAAAAAAATTAAATCTTTATCAATAGGAAAATATTAATAATCAAATTAATAAACAAAATAAAATTTAGATTTCTTAGATTTGTTTATTTTTGTCTCTATGATCTATTCGAATTAGAATTTTTTGCTATGTGTAAATTTATTTTATTTAAATGTTAAAATTCTGTCACCGCCACAGCCACAGTTTTAAGTCTAAGTCACAAAAATTCAAGTCAAAAATTTAATTTTTTTTTAAAGTCAAAGTTATGAATTGACTTAATTTTTTTTTTTAATTAACAATCACAAAAATCATAAAATGTTAAAAAATTAAATCCTATTTCTTTAAGAAATCTATCACCTTTTTATAAATGTGCGTTATTCAACGAAATATATTTTTTCTTCTGAAGGCTGAACCTTATGAATAAATGCAGATAACTCTGACCAACATAATTTTAAGATTATGGTTTATTTAGAAATTCATTTCATTAAAAAAAAATTTTAAGCCATTGAATTGACTTGACTTGTGACTTAAAAATAAGTCTGACTTAAATGAATCTGAATTAGGTGGTACTAATGGTGAAAATTTTATTTTTCAATTCTAAATTAACATACCTTTGAATAAAAGTAATTAATTTATTGACAAATGTTTTCTTTAATTTTTTCTTTAAGCTGGACTTTTAAATGAAACTTTTTTTGTTTCACCTTTTAAAAATTTACAGAAAAAACTAAAGTACAAAACCTATGTTTTTTTATTAAGAATTATGGTATGAAAATTCACATTGTCTTTTTTAAAAGCCTCATGATGCATGATGTGGAATTAGATTTTAATCTAAGTGTTGTTTCTAACGTATTGGTCAACTTGCTATTCTGAATTTGAAATTTTTTTATTAAAATCGTTCTTTACACGATTTCCAAATTTGATTTTGTGAATTTAAACAAAGATTTGAATTTGTTATCAAAATCTTTACTTAAAAAATTATAATAATTGATAATTTGTCTTTTTTTTTATCCTAGTCGATAATAGGGGAGGCGCTCAGAGGTTACAGCTTCGAATTGATTTTCTACACCGTATTTATAACTCGGTCGAAGCCCGTGACCAGACTAAACACAAACCTAATACTGCGATCAATGTTCAAAATTTAATTTTAATTAATTTCAATTTTATTTTTATTTTTGGACTTTTTTTACAATAGAAAATTATGGATAAGTTCTTAATAAATAAATGAAAAAATTAATTTTTTTTTCTTGAAAAATATTTGAATGGACTCACAATAAATGAATATAAATTTAAAAAATAATTAAAAAAATTTATCAAATATTTGGACATTTTTAATTTTGATTTTTTTGATTTCCTTTTTGTTTCAAATTTGGACACAAAATACAAAATAAATTTGTTTAGAAGTTTGAACTTAAATAAAAAAATACATTTTTTTTTTTTATATATTTGATTTGTACAGTTTACATCTATATGATAATCCATTTGAAATATTTAAATCTATAGAACACAAAGGTCATGTTTTTTTATCAAAACCGAAAAAATATCAAGAAATTGATATAAATAATTTGCAATTCGACTCAAATAAATAGTTATCCTTAAAAAGAGTTTTTTCATTATTTAAATTTTTTAATTGGAAATTTATTTGAGATCAATTGTCAAAAAAGCATTCTTTTTTTGAATTTATAAATTTTTCAGCAGACAGACAAAACTATTTAAAATTTAACAAAAATTTTCCAACTTTAACTTTTCATAAATCCTTTGATAAGTTTTTTGCACGGTTTGATTTAAAAAAATAGGGTGTAGATTTTTTAAATAGCACATTAACTGAATAAAGGAAAAAAATGAATAGGAAAATAAATTAAATGAAAATTTGTGTAAATAAAGCAAGTTAAAATGTTTGATTTTTGAATCAAATGTTAAAACCTTGGATACGAGTCTTGCTTAAAGCTTGAAATTGAATCCATCTAAGCCAAATGAGCTTGGTATAGATTCAAAATTCAAAATTGCTTTTTGAAAGTATAATTTAAATTTTTAAAATTAACTAAATAAAATAATTAATTTTAGTCTTCGCTGAATAGTAGACATTTTTACTAATTATTCAATTCTGTATATTAGAGATTTTTAAAGAAAGTGTATAATCAAAAACATAATCTTATATTTTAATGTGCTGTTTTTAATTTTTTAGAAGTCTACAGAAATGTCTTTAGAAGAATCTCAAATAAAAATTTTGGTCGATAAGGCCATCGATGCCAAAAATTACTCGTATTCACCTTATAGTAAATTTAGAGTGGGCTGTTCTTTATTAACAATTGACGATCAATTTTTTACAGGTAAGATTTTATTCAAAAAAATTAATTTTAAAAATTCTTGACAGGATGCAATGTGGAAAACGCATCGTATGGTCTGTGCATATGCGCTGAAAGAACTGCCTTGGTCAAGGCCGTCTCTGAGGGACACAAAAAATTCAAAGCAATTTGTGTCGCAAGGTGAGAAATTATTCCATTTTTTCAATTAATAAACAAGATCAAAATTTTATCAAGTGATGTGGAAAAAATTTTTGTAGCACCTTGTGGAGCGTGTAGACAATTTATTGCTGAATTTGGTCTTGATTGGACATGTATTCTAGTGCGGACTAGAGAAGATCTTAAAATTTGCAAAATAAGAGAGATTTTGCCCTTGGCTTTTGAGCCATCTGCTCTTGAGATGACTGAAAATTCTGTCTAAATGAAGATTTCTGTTGAATCAAAAGACTTTTTTTATTTTAAAATTTTGCTCAATTTTAGTTAATTATGAATAAATTAGAAATATAAAACGCATTTAAAATTTTTGCTTCTTCTTAATAAAATTTTGTCTATTTAGCTCTTTAAAATAAATTTATAGCTTTTAAAAAGATTTAAAAATTTACAAAAAAATTAGCTTAAATTCAAAGTTAAAGCGTCGAAACTAAATCGTAATTCGTTTTAGAAAAAAATTGGTCTTAATTATGTGTTTGAATTAAAAAATGTATCTAATGTTGAAATAACATTGAAAAAGTGCGATGTTTCAAATATTTTTTTCAGTTTCATAAAAAAATAATTTTAAGTTAATATTGCAAGCGAGAAAAGCTCTGTTTTTTTTTAATAAATTTTGACTTTGGGTTTGTGATATGATATTCCTTAAAATAAAATCTGTAGCTTAAAAACTATTTACGCCCTGTTTTCCATTTTTTATAAATTGAATTAAGTTAAAATTTTAAAAGAAAAAACAAAGTTTTTCGCGTCTAGTCGTTTAGGTAAATTATGGTTCACCTGTCACTGAAACAATCCTTGTTCTCAGGTTTTATGAACTATTAGTTCACCTATTTTGAAATTTTTTCATCTATTTAGAAAAAAGCTAATGTAATATTGAAAAATAAGATAAAAAAAGTTGGGCGAAGTAGGTAAAATTTGCGATATAGATGAATGCTTTCTTTTATTCATTTTTTATTTTATTTTATTAAGCTTTATTTTTATTTTTTTTCAAATATTTTCATTCTGAAGGAGCATTAGCACGGTACAGACAAACAAATAAATCAAAGTTAAAAAAAATTTTCAATATTTTTTTCAAATTTCCAAATTTTCACTAAAAAATTTAATTTCAAATAACCTAAAATTATTTTTTATTGAAACTAAAAAAACATCGCACTTTTTGGATACAATTTGTAATTAAAATATAAAAAATCAAACCGAGTTGATAATAATTTGAAAAAGAAAACTAAAATCGCTTAGATAAAATTCGAATATTAAAAAATTGAGAAATTAGTAGTAGTAGTGTCTTTTGTATATGTTTGCAAAAGATATTCTCATAGGATCTAAGCATACTTTTGACAATTAAAAAACTTTTGGGGAAAAATTTTTTTTCCATCTGGGATTTTTTTTGTAAATTTGTGATTTTAGATCACTTTTGACATATATTACTTTTGCAGTCTTTTTATTAAGCGGATATGATTCAATTTCGTACTCAAATTTCAATTTTTTTCCACCAAAAATGGACAAGCTTACTTTTCTCAACATTCAGATGAGCTTTTTTCTAATTTAAAAAAAAGAGAATTCTTATTATCAAAGTTTAAATTATAATTTACCTTTTTTTGAACACATCCTAAGTGAGTGATCATGAAAACTTTGGACTTTTTTCTAAGTCTAAGTTTGTTTAATAGCAAAACGTTTTGCCTTTAGGAAATTTAATTTTATTTTTATTAAGTTTTATTTAAAAAAACTATGTTTTTTTCAAGAAAATTGAAGCATTACTAAATTTTAGTCTATTTTTCTATAATTTTTTCAATTTGAATCATCTTTAAAGTATCAAAAATAATGACAAAAGTTATTTTTTGATTTTTATTTATCAAATACTTAGATCTTGATTCGGATAATTTTTTATTTGTGAATTAACTGAAAAAAAATTATTTTAAAAATTAAAATTTAAAAATCAGTGATTGAATTTTATTCCGATTAAAATAATTAATAAGTACCTTATCTTAAAATTATGACAAATTTAGTCAAAATTCAAACTTATTTTAAGATAAATTTTTAAATAAAAATCACGACGAGTCTGTTTCTAAAGACAATATTTTTATTTCGCTAAACTATTATGTTCATAATTGGTAACATTTAAAATGAAATTAAAATGCACTTAAGAGTGGATGTAAAAGAATTAATTCTTTTTTTTAAACAAAAAAAAAAGAAAAAGCTTAAAATAGAAACAAGTCAAAACTTAAAATAAACTAAGAATCTAAATTTAGAAAAAGAGAAACTATTAAAAAAATCATAGAAAAAGAGCCAAAAAAATTTGGTTTTAGCATTAATAAAAATACAAATAATCGCTAATTTGGCAACTTATTTGGGAAGAAATGACTCAAAGCCGTAGCATTGGAATAAGAAATTGATGTTTACCTTTAATAAAAAAATATTTTAAAAATGAGCAGTTTCAATAAAAAAAAAAGAAATCGAGATAAAATTTTATCTTAAAAAAAAAAATTAATTAATTTATTAATTTTTAGAGTAATGTTTAGAAAAGTTTTTTTTACGTCGGCAATTATTTTAGCTGTTGCACTATCTTGGACAAAGTACGAAGAGATAAGATCAATTTCAGAATTAAAAAAAATCGAACAATGGGCTGAAGAAAATAGAATAAGAGTAGACAAATCAATAGAAGTGGAAAAATTCAAAATCAAATTTGACCAAGAAGAATGGAGTTTGCTAAAACAAAAGCTATCTCTGACCCGCTATTTCACAGCTCTGGAAGATGTGCCATCTTTTGACTACGGCTTTGACCCGGACTATGCCCGAGAGCTCGTTGAATACTGGCAGACCAGTTTTGACTGGAAAAGTCAAGTAGACTATTTGAACAAGTACCCACAGTTTCGTATCAGAATAAATGATACTCTAATACACTACGTGCACTACACTACAAATCCAAATGCGGCAAAAAAAATCAATCTTCTTCTACTAGACGGATGGCCAGGCGCTTTTTTTGGATTTTACCAAGTAATCGACTTTATTCAAAAGACCTACGCAGACATTTCTTTTAGTATTGTAGTGCCTAGTATTCCGGGCTATCATTTTTCTACACCTTTAAACAAAAAACATAACCCTGTCGAAACATCTTTGTTATTCGATGCACTGATGCGATTTATTTTTGGTGAAAAAACTCGATATTTTATTCACGGTGAAGATTGGGGCTCCATTATAGCAAGCTCAATGTCTCAGCTGAATCCCGACTCAGTACTGGGTTTACATATCACAATGCCAACAAGTTCAGAATCAAATTTAATAAACAATTTGTGTGCCCTTTTGCTGCCCTATTTTCCAAGTTTTTTCCTCTCCGACCAAGAGACCAAACTTGATTTTTCATCACAGTATTCAATTAAATCTAGGCTTTGGAAATTTTGGCATGAGTTTGGCTATTTTCATTTGCAAGCGACCAGACCCGACACACTTGGTCATGCATTGACTGATAGCCCTGCAGGACTGATGGCATATATCCTAGAAAAGTATTCATCATGGACTTTTAGGCGATCTGACCAAATTAGCGGCGTCAAAGATGGAGGATTGAAAAATTTTAAAAAAGATGATTTATTAACCATTTGTACCTTATATTGGATGACTAATTCTATCACTTCGTCCATGCGCTATTATGCCAATTCTGTAACCACCATGCTAGAATTTCGAGAGAAAAATTTAGATTTGTTCAATTTACAGGTTTCTGAAAAAATTCCAGTCGGTGTTCAAATGAATGTTAATGATATATTTGTAACACCCTATTGGTTTGTAAAATCTCGATATCAAGGCTTAATTAGGTATAATATATTTGAAGATGGAGGTCATTTTGCTGCTTTTCAAAATCCACAAACTACTGCCAAAGATTTGATAGATTTTGTCAATGATGTCCAGTCCAAAATTTAGTTTTATTTAATTTGGTCTTTAATAAAGTCTCATTTTAAAATTATGAATTCATTTAGCCATGAATATCGTGTGAATTGTTGATTTTCAGTGATGAATTGACCTGATGTCTCTGCTTTATTTTGAGTAAAATTGCTTTTTTTTCGCTTAGAAAAAATAAATCAATTAAATAATTTTAAATTTATTCCAAAATTTTAATTTTAAAAATTATTTTAAAACTTAAATTTTGGAATTAAGTTAATTTTCGAAAAAAAAAATTAAATTCTATCAGAAATTCAGTATAACTATGATGATTTTTTATTTTTTTTCTTAATTGTTTACTTTTCATTTTGTTATAAAAGATAGCATTTTACGTAAAATTAACATTTTGTCAAATCATCACTGTATTTAGACTTTTTAAGCCAATTTTAATTCTATTTAGAGAATTTACATTCTACAGAAAGAAATAATAAAAAGGAGAAATTTTTTTAAGTCAACTTGTCAATTTGATTTATAGAAAATTTTAAAATTACCGATTTGAACTATATTTTCCTCTTAGTTCGATTTGCTTCTGTTATTTTAGTTTTGTTTGTAATTTTTAGAACAAGGGAAAAGGACTTGGAAAATAATTTGTTTTTTTTTTGTTAACAAAATGAAAATAGTTTCAGACTTGTGTGCTTTAAATCCTGCTCATCTTATAAATTTAAAAAAAAAGGTTGTATTTAGTTTAAAAAATTTTAATCTAGGAATAACAAATTTAAGGTACTTGTTTTGTTTAATAGATTATGGATTCAGTATATTAGAATACTATTTAATATGTCAAAATTAATAAAATTTAAAAGAGTTCAAATGGGTCTGGATTAAAAAAACAAAATTAATTTTTTATTTGTTTCATCGTAAATCCAAAATTATTAAAATTTGGCGTCTAAATTGATAATTCTTTGACCAAAAAAAAAAATCTTGTAATAATGAATCCCAGAATATAAGATCGATTATCAAGGAGATATAAAGATATAAAGAAATTTATTTTTAAAAATCGCCATATTCAGCGATGTTTAAATAATTAAAATAAAAAATGATTATTTAATTAATAATTATTTTGTCAAGTGGGTATCAGAATCCACTGAAGAAAAATAAAAATTTAATTTAAACCTTTTTTTTTTAAAGAACCACATCATTTCCAGAAAAAAAATCATGAATGTTTTTTGTAATCAAGTTGAATGTTTAAATGTTGATCACGAATATTTGGATTGTGTCTTTAGCTCTGTAATAGGACTAAAAAAGTAAAAATTTGTTTACTACAGATAAGTCTGACGTTGACAAGTTTTTTATATAAAAAAACTAACCATTTTTTGGTACAGTTTTAAAGTAATCTTGATAAAAAAACCCGAGGACAATTAGTTTAATTTATTTTTAGATAAGAAACCCCAAAAAAAATATTTGTATAATGTAGCATGACAGTTTTAGTAAAATTTAAACGAAAAATATGAAAAAAACGAATTTTTTTAAATGTTTTTTTTGAAATTTGTGTTTGATAATTTATGTTGCTTCATGTCAAAGTCATTACGAGATTATTATTTTTTGATATTAATCAATTTTTTTTATATATTTAATTTATAAAAAATCAAAATCAATTAAAAAGTTATTCAATAGAGGAGTATAATATTCAAATTAAATCGAACAAATTAACAAATAAATAAATTAAAATACGTTGAAAATTAAAAAAAAAACAATTTTTTTGGTGTCGTTTCTTCAAAAAAAAATATTTTAGCCTAGAAAAAAATTTCAATTGAAATTAAATACTAATATTAGTTTTTAGGTTATACTTATTAATTAAAAAGTGCTTTTTTCAGACCTTCCAAAAGTCAGAAAATCAAGTCATTTTTAAGTAAAAATTAAAAATTAATTAATAAATTAAATTAATACATTAGTATTAATATTTTTTCAAAAAAGAAAATTTCAAGTTAAGTGTAGTGACTTAACTTTACTTTGACTTAATGACTATTAAACAATTCTGGTTTTATTCACAATCAGATAGTTTGATTCAAACAAACTAATGAAAAATAAAATAAATTACACTATTTGATTAATTTTTATTAAAAAGTCAAAAAAGAGTACATAAAAAACATAAATCTTTTTTGGTATATGGCTTGGTATCCGTCTATTAAAGCCTTGTTTAAGATGAATATTTATTAAATGACATGACATTATCACGAAGTTCACTAGATTTCAGAATAATCAGGAAATGTTTCTTTAGTAAAGTATAACAAAGAAATTAAAAAGCGAATATTCACAATTTTTCTCAAGAATATTCCATTGATGGGAAATTTTTAATTTTCAAGGTAAACTATGAGTTCAATAAAACAACTGGAGGGAAAAAAAATTAGAAATAAAAATAATTAACTTTTGATGAAAGAAAGAAAAATTGTGAAATAAAATTAAAAAGCGATAAAAAATTTATTAAAAGATAAAGAAATAGAGTCCATTTATGTTTACCTTTAATAAAAAATTTTTTTTAAAGTGAGCAGTTTCAATAAAAAAAAAAGAAATCGAGATAAAATTTTATTTAAAAAAAAAAAATTAATTTATTTATTAATTTTTAGAGTAATGTTTAGAAAAGTTTTTTTTACGTCGGCAATTATTTTAGCTGTTGCACTATCTTGGACAAAGTACGAAGAGATAAGATCAATTTCAGAATTAAAAAAAATCGAACAATGGGCAGAAGAAAATAGAATAAGAGTAGACAAATCAATAGAAGTGGAAAAATTCAAAATCAAATTTGACCAAGAAGAATGGAGTTTGCTAAAACAAAAGCTATCTCTGACCCGCTATTTCACAGCTCTGGAAGATGTGCCATCTTTTGACTACGGCTTTGATCCGGACTATGCCCGAGAGCTTGTTGAATACTGGCAGACCAGTTTTGACTGGCAAAGTCAAGTAGACTATTTGAACAAGTACCCACAGTTTCGTATCAGAATAAATGATACTCTAATACACTACGTGCACTACACTACAAATCCAAATGCGGCAAAAAAAATCAATCTTCTTCTACTAGACGGATGGCCAGGCGCTTTTTTTGGATTCTATCAAGTAATCGACTTTATTCAAAAGACCTACGCAGACATTTCTTTTAGTATTGTAGTGCCTAGTATTCCGGGCTTCGGCTTCTCTAATCCAACTGTCAAAGTAGTCGATCCTTTTGATACAGCGTTAATTTTTGACGCACTGCTTCGATTTTTAAACGGAGAAAATAGCCAATACTTTATTCATGGTGAAGATTGGGGTTCTCTTATTTCCACATACTTGGCCAAATTGTATCCACAGCGAGTCAGAGGAATTCACATTACAATGCCTCCATTGACATCTTTTTTCGACTCCAAGTCACTTTTTTACGCCTTAATAGGCCAAGTTCTTCCCAATAGCATCCTCACAGAGCAAGAAATACATTTCGGACTAAAATTTTCTCTGAGTGAAATAGCTTCTCTAATAATCAAAAAGACCGGATACTTTCACATTCAAGCAACCAAGCCCGATTCAATAGGAGCTGGAATGAACGATAGTCCGCTTGGTCTGCTCACTTACATCCTGGAAAAGTATTCATTTGGCTCATTTGGCCTGAATAAAGTTCTCGGAACAAAAGACGGCGGTCTACAGCGCTTTGAACGCGACCATCTCCTAACTATTTTGACTTACTACTGGATGACAAACAGCATCACTTCTTCTATGAGACTTTACAGGAATGCTTTTTATACCATGGAAAAAGGCTGGCCTCGAACCGTCTTAAACATGCAGAAGATTACTCAAAAAGTTCCAGTTGGCGTTCAAGTATTTGAACATGAGGTCAGCTTTGTTCCATTTAAAGTACTCCAAGGAAAATATTTGAATCTAAGTCAATACATTTTGGTGGAAAATGGAGGCCATTTTGCCAATTTCGAAAATCCAGAAAAAATATCAATCAACTTTATTGAGTTTGTTAGCAAAATTATTTAATTATTTTTTAAATCCAAAATTTTTTTTACTAAAAAATTAATAAAAAAATTCCCAAAAAAATTTTTAAATAGAAAAAAACTGAAGCTAGTTCAATGAAGATAGACAAAAAAGAAAAATTGTGATTTAGGTGTTGGTGGCAAGGATTTCGGCAAAGGTAGTCTCGTTGTAGCCAACTTCGTATGGATGTGCATCTTGAAAAAATATGTAGATTCTGTTTGGAGGAATGCCCAGTTTTTCCAGTTCGCACATTATTGCCCTGCTGTGCTTTTTATTCTCCTCGACACCAAGACGTCCAATTGACATCAATGTAACCATAGCACAGGGCTCAAAAGTTCCGCCAAATGACATCAGTTGATCTTTTTAGATAATTTAATAGAGAAAGAAGATGAGAAATTTTGTGTTAAATACCTGGCATGATGAGGACGGCACAATAGCCAATTGGTTTATTCAAAGTATTTGCCAAGACATCACACAAGTTCAGGTTGAATTCTTCAGTTATTTTTTCTTTGGCAATATTAGTGCTGATTTGTAGCATCGGCATTTTGACAACTAAAGTTTTTAGATATTTTCTAATTTAACTATTATGTTTGATAAAAAAAAGCATTAAAATTATTTTTTAAATATTTTGACCAAAATGTTTTTGACTTAATCTTAGAAATTTGCAATTGGAGTTTTTGATTTTTTTATTAGTCAACTATCACATGATGAATTATTTTTTAAAATAGTGCGTTGATTTTAATTAAGAGAGCTAATTGTTTTATTTGGATTTCTTTTCTCTGATAAACGAAATGAAATATTGAATAAATAATGCAAAATAATCTTGAATTTTTACTATTTTCAAATTAAATTTCTAACTTTTTAGCCAATTTTTCGAATTTTTCACTTCCAAAAAATTGGAAAATGTATACTTTATTGTCTTGAAAAAAGAAATAATTAGAACCAAAGAAATTTCTTTTTTTTTGGCCCATTTTGTTTTTACGAAATTTATCGTAAAATCAGTTAAATTCTGGTAAATTTACGTAAAATGCGGTAAATTTACTGTTTTTCAGTTATTGCATACTTTACCTTGTTACACCTTATGGTAAATTCACGTTATGCAATAACTGTGCAAATTATTAGTTCAGCTTATTTAAATCATTCTTAATGGAGTGCAAAATGCATAAGTTTACATGAAATTTTGCAGACTCTATCTTGAGGTGTAACAAACTTGTGACAGGTTGTAACATATTTCAGAACCAGTTTATTTCATTCCATTCAAAATTGATTAGCAAAGAACCGAATTGATTTTATGTAAAATTGCGAAGAGAAAAGCGATAAATTTTCCGAAATTTTTCTGATTTTACGATAAATATCGTAAAAACAAATAGGACCAAAAGAATCCAAATTTTTGAATTTTTGAATTTATTTTTATTAATTTTCAAAATTAATAAAAATTTAAAAAAAAAAATCACTTTTTTTCAATATCGAAATTTTTAGATAAATAAATTTTAGTGATTTCACCAGACGCCATTTTTACAATTTTAATTAGCTAATTTATCAAAGTTTATAATTTTAAAGAGGCAAAAACTTTAATTTAAGTTTCAACCTTTTTCAGATTATTTATAAGATTTTTCAAAAAATTCTATGGTAAGCACCAATTTTATCCTGCAAATTCTTTCAATTCATTCCGCAGCATTTCAATGGGATTTAAATCTGGCGACTTAGGGAGTGATTTAATCTTAAATTTAATTACTTAATTAGCTTTTCAATTTTTTATTTACTAACAATTCCCTCAATTAATTTTGTTTATATCTCAAAATGATCTGCATGATAAACTACTTTGTTTAGGTTAATTGAAATTCCGAATCGAATTTAGTTGCACCAAAGGGTAACAAATATTCTGAAACTATTTCCCTTTTTTTTGGTGTTTTGCCTGGACATCTAGTCAAATTTTAGTTTAAAGCAATACCAAGTAGAAAAAATACAAATTATTTTGAGTATTTCTTTTATAAAAATAATTTAAATTACATTTTCCAACATTATGTTATGTAAAATTACTTAAAAAAAGTAAGAAAATGTAGAACTTTTATTGTTTTTTTTAAACTTTTAGAATTATTGCGCACATTTTCTTCTATTTACCATTTTCTGAGATTTTCTAAAAAAATTACGTATAATTACATATAATTACGTAAGATTTGGTAAAACTGCATTTTTTTGATGTAATATTATTTAATCTTACCAAATCAAACGTAATATTACGTAAAATTAGGTCCCTGTAAAAAAAACACCCGGTCGTAACTTTCGTTTGGAACATGGGGATAAAAAAAACACCAAAAAATGACCAAAAATCGGGTCAGCTTTTATTTATTAAAATACTTAGAAAAAGAAAAAGAAAAAAAGGTCCAATTTTTGGGCATTTCTTGGGTTCTTTTAGTTCCCATGTTCCAAACGAAAGTTACGCCCGGGTGTTTTTTTACAGGGTACCAAAAATTACATAAAAAATGGTATTTGCAATGTACTTCTTAACCACTGCATTTTCGTTTTTTGTTTAAATTGTGTCACTATTATTAATTAATTCCTTAAAAATTTATTAATAATAGGTAAAATTTGTCTAAATAAAAAATCTTGCCAAATGATAGAACTAATTTTATGCTAAATTTTTTAAAATATCTTTCTATTTAGTAATATCTCCCAGAAAAAGAGTCAAAATATTCAAATGAATCAAGACTTTGCCTAAGAATTTCCAAGCACAAACATTTGAGCATGTGAAACGTAAACCAAGCTAAAAGAAATGCAGAAAAAATTAAATTTCGAGTTCATGGTTGAGTTGTGGCAAAAAATTACCTTCTTTATAAATTTGATTTTTTTTTCCAATTTATAAAGCTTACTTGATGAGACGAGTAAAAAGTCTGGTAGATACCAAAGCAATTTTTTGCAAAAATCACTTAAAATTGCCCAAAAAAATCGATCTTGACTCCGAATTAAAGAATCTGGCATATTTGCGCAAAAAGCACAATGGTGACAACCATCATGATATTGCAAATACACTGGAAAGAATAGCCATAGCCTACAACGACATCGGTGACCCGAACAATTTTCTGAACTATTCACTCGAAGCGCTTTTAATCAGGAAACAATTGAGCAAAAATAAACAAAATCCAGAAATTCTTTCTTCTCTGTTCCACATTTTCAACGCGTACCAACTGCTCGGCGACTCGACCAACTCTCTTAAATATGCACTGCAATCATTGAAGATAAGTTGCGAGCTTTATCCGAACAAAAATCACCCGAACGTTGCCAATGCCATGAATAAAGTTGCCATTGCGTACAACGACTTGGGCCAGCACGAGCCCTTTCTGGAGCTCTCTCTGGAAGCGCTCAAGATTCGCGAAGGTTTTCTGGGCCCGTCGCATCCCGACGTGGCCTCCTCGTACAACACAGTCGCCTTGGCTTATCGTAAAAATGGAGAAATGCAGAAATTCTACGATTTCGCACTAAAAGCTTTAGAAATGAGGAGAAAATTGCTCGGTCCCGAGCACAAAGACATTGCTACATCACTGAACAATGTCGCTCTGGCGCACCGCAGCTTGGGAAACTACACAATCGCTTTGGACTATGCCAACGAAGCCTTGGCTATGAGAAAAAATATCTACTCCAACTACCATGCTGACATAGTGTCTTCGTATGACACTTGTGCTATCCTTTACACAGACATGGGCAAGCCGCAAAAATCTTTGGAACTTTTGCAAGACGCGTTGGCCATTGCGCAAAAAATTTATCCACAAAATCATCCAAAGATTGGCTCAATCAATCTGAACTTGGCCATAGCCTACAAAGATTTGGATGATTTGGACAACTTTTTAAAATACTCTTTTATCAGTCTAAAAATGAGGAGAACACTCTATGGCGACAAACATCCGGACATAGCCGATTCACTGAATAATGTGGCCATAGCGTACCGAAATTTGGGAGACAACGAAAACGGCCTCAAGTTTTCGATCGAAAGCTTGAACATGTTCAGGGAGATTTATGGGGACAAGGACCATTTGGACATTGCCAGAGGCTATGTGAACGTGGCCAATGCATATCACAGCATGGGCCAAATAGAAAATTTTTTTGAAAATGCTCTCAAAGCCATAGATATGTCGAAAAAGCTGGGATATTGGTTCAACACTCTAATTGCCACGGTTCTGACCAATCTTGCCATTTGCTATAAAAACATGGGCCAGCTTGACTACTATCTTAATTATACCACTCAAGCTTTGGCTATAAGAGAAAAGATATTGGATAAGGAGCATCCAGACATTGCCATGGCGCTCTACAAATGTGCCATTGGTCATTACAACTTGGCTGATGAGAGCAATTTTTTTAAGATAGCCAAAAAATCGGTAAGCATGTTTACAAAGATTAATGGCTCAGAAAATGTTGCCGAAGTTGCCAATTTGTTTCAGGCCATGGCCATTTTTCGCTTCAATTCAAATGATTATGAGAGTTTTTTCGAATATTCAACCAAAGCGCTGAGTGTGAAACAAAACTTGCATCCAGAGCCCCATCCCAGCTTGGTGGTATGCTTGTATTTTGTGGCCAGAGCGTTTGGATGCATGGGTGATGTGGAAAAAGAAGAAATCTATTTGCTAAAAGCTTTAAAAATGAAAAAGGTCATTCTAGATTGTCACAAGATTTACATTTCTCTAGACAATGCAGCAGAATTGGTGTTCGAGACTACACCTGGCGTATTATTGGACAGAAGACAGGAGAGACTCGAAGACTCTTTGGAGTGTAGACATTTGGTGATTTGTCACCATCCTGATTGCAGAAGCAAGTGCATTGAACTCAAAACTGGACTGAAAATTGAAGGCTACAAAATTTGCATGGATGAAAGTGACAGTTCTGCCAAGAGTCTTGACTCCATGTTTGATCAAATTCAGAACAGCAGCGCGATTTTGGTTTTTATAGACAAAAATTTGAACGAGGATAGAAGCAATAGATTGGAGGTATTATTTGCGATTGAAATAGGAATTCCAATGATTGGAATAAGAATGAATGCTGAATTAGAGCTTCAAGGGTGGCTTTTTAATTTGCTGGTTGATAGAAAAATATTTGATTTGGATCAAGTGAAAAATTTTAATTTATTCATTAAGAAATTAGCAAGAGAAGTTGAATTAATTAGAATTTAAATAGAAATTTTTTTTCAAATATATTAAATTGTTGATTTAATTATTGATTTAGTATGTGGTGAATTTCAAAAAGTTTTATTTGCATCAAAAACAAAAAGCAAATTTTCCAATTTTTTTCAATCAAATTTTTAAATGTTGAAGAAAGTAAAAAATTTTAAAAATTGATTTATCATCTGAAATTCAGTAAAAATGATTTTAAAAAAAACAAAAATAGTGATGCAATTATTATTATTATTTATTCATAAAATTACACCAGATTCGGCGATGTTAAAAATAAAATAAAATTGAATACAAAAGAAGGTAGTTTTGTACTGTTTATTTTCCTTTTTTTAAATTTGCAATTATGTTTAAGAAATTAAAATATTAAAATCATTTTTACACAAATATCACAAAAGTTTTAATTTCAGATTAGATATTCAAAGATTGAGATTAACAAAAAATAAAACCTTTTTTGATTATACTTTGAAATAACCCTTTCGCAAAGAAATAGCAATTGAATTTGTTTTGAATCCTAATTTTGAGCAAAATGTTGCGCTATTAAGAAGTCTCTGAGTAGGAGATGAAATTTATGCATTGGCACTTTTATAAAATGGCGATTTGGCGAGTGGGTCAAACTGATGCAAGAATAACAATTTACATTCTAATGAATTGTATATTATTGAGAACATTTGAGGTCGTCGGAAGTTTTTTCTTTAGCCATTTAAATCCGGATATTATGTAAGTTTTCCAAGTGAAAATTTTGCAAATGCAATGTATTTTGGAAAAAAAATTAAAATTTGAAATCTCATCAATGAAAATCTAACTAAAACCTTAAAACTAACCTTTGAAGTTGTAGCATTGACAATAGGAGATTTAGTAATTAAAAGAATGAGTTTCGCTCAGTATTAGAATTTTCTCCGAATAATACTAAAAAATTGCACATTGGAGATTATACCACGCTCTGAAGCCTGAAATTGAAATTGAAGATGAAGACCTAGACCAAAAGATAAAAAGTCAATTATTTAGAACCTATTAGATCAATTATGTACTATGGCCTAGAAAATTGCTATTTAAACAAAAAAAATTGAAATATTTTAATTTTGATAATTATTGTTCAAAAGAAAAGAACACAATGAATAATAATTAACAAAATTAAAATATTTCAATTACATCTCTAAATATAGATTCCTTATTTTATAAATACTAGAGCGTAACTTCTTGTCTTCTTCCATCTAATATATTTGCTTAACTTTCAATAACTACATGTCAAAATGAAAAAAAATATAACATATTTATTTATTTATATATATATTTTAATTTTTTGTGTTTGAATTACAAAATAGATCCAATGTTGAAATTAGATAGAAAAAGTGCGATGTTTCAAATATTTATTTCAGTCTCAAATAAAAAAAATAATTTGAGTTAATATTGCAAGCATTTTCATATTTGAAATTAAACTCTTTAGTGAAATATAAATAGTTTAATTTTTATTTAGAAATTTGAAAAAAATATTGAAAATTCTTTTTTTAAATTTTAGATATTTTATTTTTTTTATTTGCTTATCTAAACCGAGCTAATGCTCCTTCAGAATATAAAAAATTGAAATTATAGTTAAATTTAGATGAAATAAAATAAAAAATAAATAAAAAGAAAAATAATTCATTTAAAATTTTTTTATATTTTGAAAAAGTTAAATCTCTTATATGTACAAATCATAATTATTATTTTAATTGAAACTAAATTTTCAAAAAAATCTATATTTCGTTTTTATTTCTAATTCTGATTCTGATTTTTGTCTTACATTTTAATTCAACATTTCTTTTTCTAATATTAATACATCGCCAGAATTGGTGCTAAATAAATAAATCAATTCTTTCTCACGCCGGTGAAATAAATGGTTTCATATGAAAAGCAATTTAAAAATTTTATTTAGAATTTTAAAACAAACATTAATAATTTGTTAAAATAGACAATAAACATTTAAACACATGGATGTCAGTTTCATTTGGAAAAAGTTTCTCTCAAGTCAATTGCTGATCGAATAAACAAGACACAATTGATCACTGTCTCCTAAAAGCATCTCGCTGATCTTTATCAAATCATCTTGAACACTTGTATCAATTAATCAGTTGAAAAAGCCATTTAGATTAATGGGTAAAAACTGGCAAATCTACAAAAAATTTAATTTTACTTTGATTCTTAAGCTTTGGTTGACTTGATCAATTTTTCCTTAACTTAACTTGACATAAATAAATAAAAAAAAATTACTTTTAAATCACTTAACCTAAATATTTATGCTTTAAAAAAAAATAGCAATTGCCTTTTATCTTTTAACGTGAAGAACTACTTCTTGCTTTGGATGAACTGGACGAACTTGATCCAGAACTTGGCGATCGACTCGACGATCCAGATGATGACCTTGGTCTCGATCGACCACCTCTTCGTCTAGATCTTGACCGTCCCTCATCTTCTCGTGCATTACCACTTGCACGATATCTACCTGAATAACTGTCACGGCCTCTGTATCTGTCACTCTCGTATCGAGGCGGCGTACGTCTTCTATACTGATCATTCCGATCATAGCCATATCTGCCAACATCATTTCTACGCTCATCATGTCTATCTCTTTCTCTAGCACGATCTTTCTCTCTACTTTTTTCTCTACCGCTCTCTCGGTCTGTGTCTTTGTCCGTTCGCTCAACATTCTCTTTTTTCTCTTCCACTCTCTTGTTCTCCGACTCTTTGTTCTCTTTAACACTGCGCTCTTTGGCCCTCTCCTCATCTTTAGCTTTGCGCTCTTTTTCCTCTCTCTCCAAACGCTCCAGCCTTTCCTTTTCCCTTTGAACTTTTTCAGCCTCTTCTCTTTGACGCCGCTCTTCGGCTCGTTTCTCTCGCTCCATTTGTCTTCTCTCATTTTCACGCTGTCTTTCAGCACACTGCTCCTCGCTCAACGACAACCAGTAGATGAACGGCGTAGTCGTTGTCTTTCGGAATAGATCGTCAAATGTTTTAACGGGCTCTTTTTCTTCTTTTTTCTCTTCGCTATTTTCCACTTGTCGTCGATCACGTGATCTCGACCGTTGTCTAAGCTTGTGCAAGTCCCATTCTCTTATTTTTTCACTTTTATTTTTCGGCTCTTTTCTCCCTTCCTTTTCTTTCTCTCTTTCTTTTTCATTCTCTTTTTCTTTTCCCTTCTCTCTTTCTTTTTCATTCTCTCTTTCTTTTTCCTTCTCTCTTTCTTTTTCTCTAGACTTGGCCTCTTTGTTCTCTTTGTTCTCCGAGTCTTTGTGTTTGTTAGGCAGAGTGAGTGCACCGTTCATGTTTACCATCAGTTCATCCAGAGTGGCGTACTGGCACACTAAGTTTTTTGGGTTAGACGACGGCCATTTGATGTTGTGCAGATTTTTTTTGGCCGATTTGGCGTCTTCCTTGGTCTCATATTCAACATAACAGTGGGATTTGACAGAGTTAATCCAAAAGTGTTGTTCATTTATCTTTCCGTATTTGCTCAGCAGCTCTTTTAGCTGATTTAAAGTGAAAGGCCGAGTCAAATTGGACACATGTAGAACATTAGTGATTTTTTCATCCATTTGAGTCGAATCACTTTTTGCTTCTTGGCTCTTGGTCTCTTCTCTACTAGGCGACAACTCTTGAACACTTTCTTCAAAGTCTAGCTCGTTATCCGACTCCTAGATTAAAAAATATGAAAATATATCTTTATTTCAAAAGACGAATTTTTTATGGCAAATTGAAGTTTCAATTCAAATTTTAAGATCAAAACGATCATTTAAAATTTTAAAAGTTAATTAATCTAATGATTTTGATAATTTTTAAGAAATAAATACTAAATATTGCTTGACATGTTATGTCTAATCATGGTTCACTGTCAAATTAACATCAAAATAAATGACCTCTGATTTATTTAACAAAAACAATCAACAATTTAAATAATTCAGGATAAGTTAATTCAAAAATTCAAATTAAAAACTTTTATATCCACTCATTCAAACTTAAATAAATTATAAAATTTAAAACAGTAAATTTTTTTGTCATTAAAAGTAAGTTAAAATCAACTAAAATATTTAAACTTATTAAAGTTCGATCGGAAGGGACATTTAATAATTTTAAAAATGAAGATAAACTTGACATGTCAAGTAATTGCTTTGGAAAAATTTATTTCTTTTCTATTACTGAAAAAAATATTAAAAATTTATATTTTGATCTTTTGATTCGGTAAAGTTTGTTGCCTTAACTCCCACATCAAATTCCCCAGGTTTAAAGTAGCTCACTCTCCCAGTCCAGGCAGGCCAGATGAATAAGAGGGCACAAGAGAAGACTGTTCGCTAAGGCCTCAACCAAACGTGCGCAGAGACCTAATTTCTTTACGAACTTTACTAATGCCCTCCTTGCTGTGGTCAAATGCTCCAACTCAGTCAACCAATTCAAGAATCGCTACGATGCCATGACCGGCCACCAAGTTTTTACCACATAACTTTTTTTATTTAAAAAAAATTCTACTACTATACCCCTCTCAGTTTCTTATAATGTCCTTCTTACATTGGTACTGTGAATAATGCCTATTGACTTTAAAAACTTATAAACCTTCTTCTATCTTTATAATTTTTTTCCTTGCTCAGTGCAATGTGCTACCATAGACCTCCTAGTAGGCCGCCTCCTCAATCTTGCTTGCCGTATCTTTTATTATTATTATTATTATCACATATGGAACTAAATTTTAACCACTTTAATTTTTACAATATATAGTGGTGATTTGATTATTGGAATTTATCAATTTCTACGTAAATTTACGTAAAAATTTGCATTTGAAGAGAAGGTGGATGGTCAAATCGTTTGTGTAAAGAAATGTTTTTTTTTAACTCATAGTATATTTGCACTCCTAAAACATAATTTTGAAATATTTTGAAAAATAAAAGATTTTTGTTTTAGATCCATCTTTTTTACAATAAAATCTTTTTTGTTTTATTTTTTACTTTTTACATTTTTGACGAAAATTTTCTATTTTTTACTTAAAATTAAGTAAAAGATTTTAAAATTATTTAAAAAAAAATTAAATGAAAAAAAGGTGGTTTTAATTTTTTTTTATTTCAAAATTTTTCCTGTACCTTTTCGTAATTATAGCATTTTTTAACGTAAATTTTCGTAAAATGAAAATAATTTTCTATATTATTTTTTGTAAATTAACTTTAAAAATTGGTAAATTCCAATGATCAAATTACCATTATTAAATGACCTCCTAAAGATAGATTTTTCACATAATTGTATTTGTGATTTTTTTTATTCTATTATTTACTTTTTTCTCTATAGATTTGGATGATGGCTTTTGACGAATAAAAAAAAACTAAAGAATAAAGAAAAACTTTATAGAATAAGAAAATAAAATGTAGCATAAATTTATTTATTTTTTTAAAGTATAACACTTGCAGATATAGTATAAAAAAGTTGCAGTATAGTTTTAATATTATTTTTTCCCTCTAAGTGATGAAAGACCAACAAAATTTGTACTAAGGCCTCGACCAGGACAAAAAAAAAGACACCAAGCAGTTTTCTTCAAAATTTTGTGAACAAACCCAATGAGCCTCGGGTGGATCTTGTTGAGCCACAGATTGATGTTGTGCACCTTCCTCCCCGCTGGCGAATGTTGAAAATTAGGGTAAAGAAAAAAGAGGCGATGGACGTCCAAGATAAAAGGAAAGATGAGGATGGAGGAGTTGATTTAAATAAGCCAGCAAAAAAGATACCAGGTCGTTCACCTAGAAAAAAATCCAAAAAATAGCACTATAAAAATTTCTAAATAATGTGTGAATTTTTTTATCAATAAATATTTGATTTAATAATTTAATATTTTTTTTATTTTTTCACTACTGATAAATTTATTTTGTTACTTTTACTAATAAATTTTTGCTATTATTTTTATTTTTTTGCTACGAATTTAATTATTTTTACTACGAAAATAATTTGCAGTCATTTAATAAATTAATAATATTATAAATAAATTTTACGGGAAAAAAATCAAATTGTAACCAAATTTGATATTTTATTTTAATTTATTCAATACAGTCAATCCTCCGTATAACGAGAAACCCTTTATAACGAGCAACTTGGCTAGAACCGATTACGAGCTATAGAAAAAGATATAAAAATTAATTCGATATAACGAGTTTCGATATAACGAAAACTTGATATAACGAGCTTATAATGAAATACCGCTTAATCATTTTCTTAAGAATAAAAACTTCCTATAACGAGCTTGAACAAAAGAAATTTTTTCACACTTTTTATATAAAAAAAATAAAAATAAAACAATTAACTTATCTTCATGAATAACTATAAATCACCAGAAAACATTTCCTATCTAATTGTTTATAAAAAATGTCCAATCTTAATCACAAAATGATGACAGTGATTCTGATGTCGAAGAAATCGAAAAACCTAAAAAACCTGTTATAAGCTCAAAAGAAGCTATCGATAAAATTAATGATTTAAAAGATTTTTTTTTGAAAAAAAACCAAGATTTCTCAAAAATAGTTGATTTTTTGTTTAATATTGAAAATGTTGTGATTGAAAAATGTAATACCAAACAAACATCTATTAAAGATTTTGTAAAAAAACAATAATTTTGTATTTTTTTTCCTTTTTTTTTAATTTTTTTACCAATAAACATTTTGAAAAAAAAAATTTTTTTGCCCATCTTTTTCGATGCAATTTCGATATAACGAGCAACGAAATTTTCGCCCAACTTGCTCGTTACATCGAGGATTGACTGTAATGAAAAAAGCTAGCAAAAGGTTTTTTTAAACAAAAAAATTTGCCAATTACATAGTTAATTTTTAAAAATCAAAATTAGACTAAAAAACCAAATTACCTTAATTGCACTTGTTCTTTGTTGGTTATTTACATAATTGTTTTCCTCTGTACTCTCAATAGTTACCAAGTCGTCCAGTTCATTATTTTCCTTTATATTTTGTTTATCTAAATTATCTAACGGGTTTTTAGGTAAAAAACTCTTTAAAGTTTCACTTGATATAGTTGGAGTAGATTTTTTATTAACTAAAAAGTCTTCACCTAACCATTTTCGTTTTCTCATAGATTTAGCAGCGTTTTCTTCATTCGGTTCGCAAGTATCCTCAACTTTTTTTACCTCACTCACATTATGGTGCCAACGTGGTTTTGGCGATTTTGATCGACTAAAACGGTTCCTTTCTCCAGAAAGCGGAACTTCTTTTATCACAGATTCTGATCTTTCACTACTAGATTCAATATCCTTTGTATTCTCCTTGTCTTCTTCGTTTTTTAAATCAACCAACTCGATTTTTATCGCTGTCACCTCTTCTGAATTTTTTGCCACTTCGTTAAGCTCTTCTTCAGTACCGGACTCGTTCAAGCTTTCGCTTTTAAGTTGGATCTTTTTAGAGCTGTCAGTCGGAGACTTGGGACCATTTTGGCCTATAGTCTCAACTTTTTCATTTAGCTTGAAAAAATACTTAAAAAAAACTTCACTTTAAATTCTTTTTTTTTTAATTTAAAAATACATTTTCAAGTTTTTCTTGCAGTTCTTGTTTATTACCAGACGCAGACAGTCCTAACTTTTTGAGCTCGCTTTTGAGTTCAACAAATTTAAGCTCACTAACGTCGAGCTGCTTGGACTTCATGAGGATTGATTCGGACATATCGCCAAGTTAAAATTTATTCTATTTTTTTTTGTTAATATTTGAAATTAAATTTTAAAATGAAGATTTTTATGTTATTGAAATAAATTTTTATTTTAAGCCAAAATTAAAAAAATTAACATAAATAAATTTTAAATTTTTTTCTGCAGAAAATACTTAACATTTGTCTAAAATAAGAGAAAATTTAATACGAAGATTTGAAATAGAGTTTAAAAACACTGTTAAACTTGAAGTTAAAATATTTTTTAACTTGAACCAATTTTCAATAAGAAATATCACTTTTCTTATTTAACTTTGCTCATATTCAAATTAAAAATTAACTAATTTGTGTTAAAATTTGACTTAAAAAATTCTGCATTCTCTGGATTCATTTAAAAAAATGATATTTACATTTAATTTTCTAAATAAGCTTAATCAATTTTATAATTTTTTCGAATTGATATTTTATATAATAAAAAAGGAACAAAATTGTGTGAATTGATGCAAAAATAAAAAAAAAAAAATTTTATTGTTTTACAAAAGTAATTAGTATTTAGTATTTTTTTTGGATTTAAATTCAATACCAAAAATAGGCAACTTAAAGTTCATAATCATGATCACATGATTAAAACTTAATTGATTAAAATTTAAACAAAAATGATGAAAAAAACTTTTTAAAATACTTTTTTAAATTAAATAAAAAATATCTTTATTTTTTCCAATTGTTCTTTAATTGATTTCTAAAAAATATTTATTTGAAAATTTTAAAGAAAGATTTAAAATCCACATTAAAGCATCCAAATTATTGCTTATTTATGGTTTATTGATTTAGATTGTATTTTACTTAAGATAAAAATTCATATAATTTTCTTCCAAATTAAAGATTAAACAGATCATGTTTAATAGAGTTTAAAAATTTAAAAATTGATTAAAATTACCTTTTTTTTAAATCGAAAACTAAAAATTTTGATCTGAAATTTACATTTGATCATAAACTTCAATTTGCCCAAAAAAACTTGATTGATTTTTGACTCACTATTCTATTTCCATAAATTTTTAAGTAAAGATTATCAAGAGTTATTCTTGTACTAAATAAAACACTTCTGAACAAGACTTTTCAACTGATATCTTCATTTTCCACTGTTCTAGTTGTTGGTGTATTTATTTTTTCTAGGTTTCCCTTTTTGTTGTAAATGAAAAATGTAACTAGATAATCTTCATTATTTATTTTGTTTCTTTTGGGAATATCATTAATATATATACAAAATAAAAGAGGACCAATTACTGAGCCTTGATGGAAAACTGCATTTGTTTGGTATTCTTCGCTCAAGTAGTTATTCACATTTATCTTAAATATCCTAGAGTCCAGAAAGGAAATAAAATACACTTAGATGATAAATGGCAATCAAAATTTCCCTTTTTGCTTTGGAATATGGTTTTATGTTTACCCCTTTTTCAGTATTTTTGTTTTTATATATATTATACGCGAATTTCTAATGCGTTATTATTATTTCTTTATGATTAATTAATTTTATTTATTATTTATTTATTTTTTTTAGACCAAAAATGTAAAAATCTTAGCAATTATTTTGGGTACATTGAATTTTTCAATAAAAATATATTATATATTTAGTTTTCTGTTTAGTTCAAATGCAAGGAGAACAATAAAAATACCAAAAGACGGCTTAATAAACGATTGTTCTGTTATTTTACTGTTAATTTACCATTGGCAATACAGTTAGTATTGTGATGGCTCCAGTATCCTGCATCGTCCTTACACGTGAACTGTTCTTCAAACTCTAGCCTCTCCTTTTTTGCTTACGTTGAGCTGTTTGCTTAGATGTTTGAGATGTTAATTTTTATGATTCACTTTCGTCATCTAACAAATAGTTTTGTTGCCGTGTCACTATATTATATAGGCGTAGCTAGACTCCGGTTATTAGTCCTTTCATATTCATGAGTGTCATGAATCTAGTTGCTAGTTTGTTGGTCTAACTCAACTGAGTGATTGCTGGCGCAAAGTTAAGAAATATATAAATATAGTTTAATTTGAATAAATAGTGTTGATTTTGTGTTCTGAATAGATTTATTTAATTATTTATTTATTTGTAAACTGTACCGAGCTTAAGCTCCTTCAGAATAAAATAGAAAAATTTTATATCTTTTATGTAACACTACTCCCAATACTATGTCAAAGAGATCCAGTCAACCCGGCAACAGTTTGGATCTGGATTTTCAGCCATTTGTTTAAGTTAAATTTTAATTTGATTTCTATTAATTTTAGTAAATTTTTGTTCATCGTTTAGATGAAACTAACTCTGCAATGTGAATTTTGATATTGCAGAGTCTACCTTTTCATTTAACATAGTAAGTTAAATCCAAAAATGTTGCTCTACATTAATTCTATTAAGAAAAATAATTTATTTCATAATTAAAACTTTATTTGATCGATTTGAACATCAAAAATTGACCACAAACTTCAAAATGCCCAAAACTGACCATCTTATTGTTAACTAAAATTTTTAATTTTTTACTAATAATCGAACAATTATTCTACTAATAATTAGATACTGACCAAAAAAATAAAATACTGACCCATTAAATTTTTCTTTTAATTCAATTCAAAATTGTAAATTAAAATTAAATAATTAGAATTAATTCTCTCAGGACCTGGCAAGATTTTTATTTGTGGAATACATTTTTTACCCTAAATTTATGGTCTTTTCTTAAGTAAAAATTATATTTTTTTTTATTTTTTAATTATTATTTATTTGTTTATAATCTTTTAATAATCAAAATAAAAATTTTGAAAATATTTTTTAATATTTAGATTAATATTTCCCATGAAAAATTGAAAAGTATGCTCACTTTGTATTATTATTATTAAAAGGTTATTAATAAATGAATAATAATTAAAAAATTTAAAAAAAAATTGAGTTAATGAAAAGATTAAAAGTATTATTTAAATGTATATACAGGTAAATTTAGTATCTAATTTTGATTATATCTATTTTATTTTATTGGCACCTAATTTATTTAATCAATATCTAAACTAATTGATAAGTATCTAATTTAATACATTGAGTATCAAATCAACATATGTAATTTTGATAATTTAATCTATTAAAATGATCGATTTTTTAAATAAATTTGTCACACTAAAACTAAAATTTTTGAAAAAACATTACAAAATATTAAAATGAGTGATTCAGAATCTTCTTCAACTTCAATTCTTCGACCTGCCACACAAAATCAGCCAGGTTTGGATACTGACGACGAAATAGACAGCATCGAAGTCGATCAAAAACCTAAGCGGGGCAAATCAAAAGTTTACGATGAGTTTAAATACTTTTCCTGGATTAAATCTAAATATCGAAGCGAATGCAAAACGTGGACGACGTAAACAAGCTACAGCCGCTCTAGTTCCAAGAGTTTCGACTGGACCAATTAATCCATTAATGATTACTCAAGAAAATATCGAACTCATCGATTCATCAAGTTCAAATACCACGGTCAATCAATCCAACTAAGTCTCAACTTCACATGAAGAAGAATCGAATATACCTCCTGGCACTTCTAGAATTGTTATTATTCCATTGTCAAATGTGAATACTAATAAAAAACCAAGAGGAAGACCACCTAAAAATCGCAATGAAGTTAATGATCAAACCGTTGAGAATCCAAGCAAACGAAGAAAAATTTCGAAAAACAAATAAACAAATAAATTAAGCTCTTTAATAGAGCCGTTTAATTTTTTTCTCACATTTTTATTATTTTTTTTTTACTTGAGTGTGATATTTTATTTTTTATTTGATACAAATATTATTTTATTAGATATAGATTAAAATAAATTAGATACTAAAATAATTTGTAGCCAAAAAAATCTTGCCGTTTGTTTTTTGAAACTAATGAATCTATTGTAATATTTTTGGCCCATTAGTAATTAACGTATTTACACGAATTTACCGACATGTCGGTATGTCGTTAAATAATCTTTTTAATGTTATAAGACCCTGTCGATAATTCTGAATATCCAGGTATAATGACATGTCGTTAAAATCGAGCAATTACGTTTTATTTTTTTAAAATATTTATTTTAACACGAATAGGTATTTTAACAAAATTTATATTGTAATATCTCTTGATTAGAATAAATTACAAAATTAATTAAATTATTTATAAAAAAAGTTTCTGTTTTTAAATTTGGAGTGTTGGTGTTGGATGAATGAAAAATGGATTTGTGCTTCTAAGGGTTCACTTTCCAAAAATATGTATTAGGTCTTTGCATAGTCGTTGAAGCACTTACGGCCAAGTATGGTTTCTATTTCATTACCTTTAAAAATAATATTGAATGATTAAACTTATAAGCTAATCTTAGTACACTTTGTAATTCTAATATCCTCTACTTTTATCACGTAAATGTTTGCTGCTACTACTCTCGCTACTGCTGTCCATATCATCATATTGAATGTTATCATTCAGTAGTTCTGGTTCAATATACTCTGTTTCACCAAAAGACTCATCAAATATATTAGGATCAAAAATTAATCTCATTAAATTTCAAATTAAAATGTTTTTAGAATTATGAGTATTAAGTTCAAAATATATTATTCAGTTTTTTTAATTTCAAATTAATTCTTCTTCATTAAAAAACGCGAATTAGATTTCAAACACACAATTTAGGTTCACTACAAGGGAGTATTCATTATTTATATGGAAATTGATTTGATACTTATCATTTTTAAGACTAAATACACTTTTGTATTTCAAGAATTTTTTTTTTATTTTTTATTTTACACACGTTAATATTGAAATAAAATCATCATTAATGAATGAATTAAAAAAACACTTTTTTTAAAAGTATTTTAATTTATTTGAAACTACAGGATACAGGATAAACCTGTCGTAGTCTATTATTATTATTATTATTATTATTATTATTATATTGTAAATTTTAGTTTTCTAATTCAAGTCTAATTAGTTATTGAAATCTTGGAACGAAAAAGCACAAAAATATGAAAAAATATCTATTTTTATAATTAAACTGTCAAACTGCTGGATTCGCTTCTTTGACAGTATACCATAAAAATACAAAAATGAATCTTTAATTATTAATTAATTTTTTATATTATTAATTATTATTATCTGGAATTATTTAGTCTGATTATGACAATCAAGTTGAAAAATAAGAAAAAAATTTTGAAAAAAATTTTATTAAATTTCTCAAAAATTTTTTATTTTATATCTAAACATAAATTACCTTTACATTCTTTAAAAAAAAATTAATTAAAAAAAAAAAGAGAATTTACCTAATCAAAAAATGAGATATCAAGCCTCAATAATATGGTCGGTGTCAAAATAAATTACTGTTATCGTGATATCATCACGTATATTGCGGGGCATATCAGCTCGCAAATAATTCGAAATTTGAATATGGTCGTTGCCCAATGCATAGCGGATAAGATGTGTCGCTGAATTGTGGTCAACCGGTTGATGAGAAATGGACACTCTTCTCTTTGTTAAATCCTCAAATACTTCCCTTAATTTCACAGATCTGTCTTCAGGTATGACATATGGATCGTAGCTTTGTTGCCCATTTAGATGATTGCCAACAAGTTGAACGACTTTTTCAGGACTCAACAAATCCCAAAGTCCGTCAGTCGCTAAAATTAGAAATTTATCCCTGTAGTTTAGCTTCTTGTGAATTATCTCGGGTAATGCGGTAACATAGGGCGGTGACAAGTAATATGAAGGAATTACGCCATGGCCGTAAACCGGCACAGCATATTCCTTTAGATCCTTTTGTGACCATTTGAAGCGAACATCGCCAAATGCTCGAAGCGGCAGCAGCATCTCTAACAAGCGGCCATCTCTTATCAGAGTCGTGTGTTCATTGGGATGTTCGCTAAATAATCTTTTCATTTCGTTCAAATTTTCGGAATTGTGCTCAAAGGACATTTGATAAGGCACATATGTTCCATCGTCAAATTCTTGGCCAAGCACAGCTCGTGCATCGCCTAAATTAGCAACAAACAGGTCCATGTCCTTTAACATCGCAACACATGCACAACTTCCACTCATAGCTACATCCAAAGTCTCTTTGTCTAAACCTTTGGAGCTAGCTGGATTTGGCAATGCTTCTACTATCAAATCATGGTCTAGTTTTAGAAACGAATCTATCAGTATTTTTTCCATGTTATACTCGATTTCGTTTCCAATGCTTTCTTCCATAATCTTTTCCTTCAAAAGTTCCTCAGCGTACAAGATGAGTGATTGTCTATGCAACTCTTTTAGTTTAGGCGAACGCATGTCATTGTAAGTTGCTTGGTATGCGTACCATAGTGGAAAATTGGGCTTTTTTGGATCAATTGATTTGTACTTTAACTTGTCTGCCAGTTGTGTTGTGCTCAATAGATTAAGAGCTATGTAATCAAAAAGTCGTTGAGAAATAGTGTCAGAACATTGGTAGCCTTAAATTAGCAAAAAATTAGCTGTCAAAATTTTGAATTATTTCTGTGCCTTTGTAAAATTTTAACTCATTGACAAAAGCTATTGTTACACTAGAAGCCAATGGCGTTCATTGGGAAGTAAAAGGTATGCAAAAAAACTATTTGAATCCTTTTAATAATATTTTTTTTGTTGCTAATTGATAATCAACTTTTTTAAAATCAATCAAGAAATGATACAACTCTTGGCCAAACGAATTTAAAAAATGAAAAATTATTTATTGAATTGAAAAAAAAAGATAAATTTTTTTTTTTAAATTTAGGACTATTGTAAATCAACAACTCTCAATTTCACTTTTTTTAAATATTTTCTTTAGTTTTTTCAATTTCACGTAAAATTACGTAAATTTACGTAAAATTGGCAAAAATTAAAAGGCCAAATTTGAAAAAAGTAGTTTCTATTTATTTGTTTAAATTTTTACCAAAAGTTACTTTTTTAACTATTTTCTACTAATTTTTACGTAAATTTATGTAAAAAAGTTAAAAATTGTTGAAAAAAGAATTTTTTTAAAAAAAGATTATTTTAAATTTAAATCAAACTTTAATCAATTGATTTATTTGGCTTTATTGACTTATTTTAGGATTGAGCTCATAAGACATCAGATTGTTTTTTTTGCCTAAATTTCATTAATTAGACGATTTTGGCGGTGTTTAGGAGGTTACAATAATGGTGCGACATACGGTAAAATCGAAAAAAACAGTAGTTAAGCACTTAAAAATATCGAATTCTTTAGATATTTTTAAGTATCTAAAGAATTCGATATTTTTTCAGGTTCTAAAAGGATGTGGCCTTTTTTTAGCCAACAAAAACCGCCACTCCCTTTTTTTTTGTAAATTTAATTAGCATGTAGAGAATTTTATGCTCTTTCAGAATACATATACTTTTTTAGTATATTTAAGTTTTATCTTTGAGATTTTGAGTCTTAAAGAACAACAACTTTTTAAAGGGTTTGCTATTTTTGGAACCCTGGGTGTAAAAAAATTTTTCTAACCCCTTATTCCCCCCCAAAAAAAAATTTTTTTCATAGGGTTTTCGAGAGCGTAGATTACGAATTTTGAGTTAAAAATAAAGAATTCAGATAGCACTAAAGTTTTGAATTTCGTGAACTTTACCAGAAATCCTCATGTCAAATCGGCACTGTATCTAAAAATAAAATACTTCTTTCTTTCTGTCAAATCTATTCATTGCTATTTTTTATCATTCTATTATTGAAAGACTTTTGTTTTTAATAAATTATTCGATTTTTAGATGACAAAAATCTACAATATTTTTTTTGTTTATTTTCTCGAAACTTTTTTGCCACTATCAAATTGTAAAATATGTCATTTTATGCAAAGACAAAATCTGAACCAAAAAAATAAATTTTAACTATTTTTCTCAATCATTCTAAGAAATGAAAAGGCACTAAAACTTTTAAAAATTTTAAAGGCAGAAATAGATGAGATTTTAAAAAACTAAATACTGCTTCTGGTCTTGACTAAGCGTTTCTGCGTAGCAATTAATACTGATATTTTTTTAAATCTTAGCAATAGATCATCAGCGCCATAAAAAGTTTACATAAAAAGTGGTAGTGGTGTCTACTTAAAAAAGAGGATTAGATGGACCTTCTACTGGTTCTAAAAATTGAGGGTCAGTTTTTCAAATAGGACTTGGAATATTTTTGGGAAAAAAATAGCCAAAATTTTCCAATATTTAACTTATCATTGACATAAGTTGATACAATTTTTTTTAAATATCTTTTTACCTGAGGAATTTACCTAAAAATTCAATTAAAATGCCAGGTGCTTCAAGTGTTGTTAGAGTGTCTAGAGTGTTTTTTACCTCCATGACCATCGAATACTCCGAATAAATAGGTGTCTGAGTATAGGAATTTTGCCGAAGTTTGTCTGTCTTCAATGGGACTGTTGGCCCCCAAATAATTGACATCGTAGTATTTAATCGAGCATTTAGACTGAATGTCCACTGTTGATTCGTTTGTGCGCAGTATTTTTGTCGCCTCGGCGGGGCTCAAGAGCAGATTGGAAGTTGAGCGATCACCCAAGTTCAGGTAGCGCATATTGCGTTTGGTAACACTTTTTTGATAATGATTTAGGCCATTTTTGGAGCAATTGGACACAATTTCTTTTAAATTTTTAGACAAAAATTTCATGTCAGATTTTAAGATAAAAAAAATGTTTATCGAATAACTTTATATACTTTTAATTTATTTTAAAATGCAACTTGTGAATCAAGAAAAAAATAAAGCTGAAATTTATCACGTGATAGTTGGTTAGTGCGTCTAAAATTGACTGCTGTGCCAAAGTGCAGGCTGTGAAGTACTGATGAAATTTAAAATAAAAAAATAAACAAAAGAATAGATTTTATTATAAATTTAAAAAAAATCCTCTATCAGCTTAAAAAAGTATTTTCTAAGCACGATTAACAAAAAATTGATAAGCTATGCCCACTGCTGCCAATAACAAAGCTGGAACGACCAGAAAAGAAAAATTGAGCCCCTCGCTTGGATTCTTGGTTCGATCCTTGAAAAAAAAATTTTTGTTTTTCAAAATTTTTTCCTGACTTTAAAAACATACGAAATCTGACGTGACTTTTTTCTGCTCTTTTTTGTCGGCTAAAACTCCGATTTGATATTTCTTCATCATATCTCTAGCGTCCATTGAGTGACCCACGTCTTCAAATGATTCAGTTGCATCCTTGAATCCCTTGTCTTTTATTTGATATTCTTTCAGAGCTTCTTCGCCTCCGGGATGCTTAAGTGAAAAGAAAAAAGAATTTTAATTAAAAATGTAAAGAAATTACTGAAAGATTTTTAATTTTTATTTACTTCGTCCAAAAATTCTGTTACGTCATAGACGTTTTCATGAATAGATAAATAATATCGGTCCGGGTTCTGAGCAGTCAACTCGAAAAGTGCCTCTTGTGAATAGATCTTTGAATTGGCATTGGCTTCTGTTGAGCTTGACATTTTTCAAAAATGGTCTAAGACAACTAATTTAGTATGACAAAAATTAAAAATAAAATTATAAAAAGTAGTTTAATGTTAAGAAATGATGCTGTCAATTAGTAAATTGCTAAAGTATTAATTTTTTTAAGCTTTTTTTCTCGTTCATTTTAAAAATTCAATGTCGCTATGAAACATTTCAAAATAAAATTCATTAATATTTTATTCATAATTTAAAAATTTATGCATTTTTGCAAAAAAAGGCTAAAGGTAGATCAAACAAAATTTTAGTCTCAATTTAAATATCAAGTTTAAATGTCTTTTTTAGAATAAATGACTCCTTTTTTGGAATTTTATTTTATTTATTTTTTCTAAATTTTTCAAAAAGACAAATTAATCATTTATCATTCTAGAAATCTTATGAATAAATAAGTTTTTCAAAATTTACAAAATTTAATCTCAAATTTAAAATTTAAGTTTTACCTGAAAAAAAATAATTTCAAAAAATCAAAAATTTTTAACTCATGTAAAAGTTTTATCAGGAAAAATAAAAAAATAAAGGCAAATTTGAAATAGCTAAAAAATATATAAATGTATATTTAAGCAAAGTTAAAAACAAAATATTTTTAAACGAATAAATAAAATAATATGGCTACATGATTTGAAAAAATTTAATTGATATTCCTGAATAAAGTCTGATTTTTTTCGAAAATTTTGTATAGATTCATATTTTTATATTTAAAGTCAAGTCAGGACTTTGACTTTAAAATTAATTTTTTTGAAGTCAAGTCAGGACTTTGACTTTTAATTTTATTTTTTTCAAATCAAGTTAAAATTAAAATTTACATATAAAAATATTTATTTTAAATAAAGTTTAGTACTCGAATTTCAATGTTTTCAAATTACATTTTATCATTGTTAATTTTTCCAAGTTATTTGGTGTTAATCTTGAATTTTATTGTTAATAAAATTATTTTAGACTCAAGTCAAAGTCAGACTTTGACTTTAAAATTATTTTAGACTCAAGTCAAAGTCAGACTTTGACTTTGACTTTTAACGATTCTGACTTAAAAGTTTGACTTTTGACCAACTCTGATTTTTATTTTAAAAATAAAAAAAAGGGAATTTTGTCAATCATATAAATTTTCATAAATACAATGTAATAAAAATTTTAAATTATTTTAAAATTGGAGTTATCGAATAATAATTGATATAAACGCAAATATTTTTATTTTTTCAATTGAAAATTTTCTTATTATTTCTAAAAATGAAAGACAAGTAAAATCGTTTTTAATTTAAAAATAAATTAATTTTTTTCTTGAAAAATATTTTTTTTATTGAGAACATTTTCAGTTTGAACTGTTCCAAAATAAAAACTTTTAAACGTTAAAATTATTTCAATAAATACAGGAAAATGACTTTTTGATACCGCTATTTTTAAATAAAAAATCCGTTATTTAGTTAACGCTATTAATAAGATTTACTCTAATTTAATAAGTTGTCATTATTTTTATAAATATTAATTTAAATTAAATGAAACTTCATATAAATGAAAATTTAAGAAAACAAAAAAATAAAAAAATTAAAAATGTTAACAGGTGTGTGTGTGAGATTGAGTGACATTCACTCAACTCATTTTGTATGATAAATTAAAAAAAAAAACAAAAAAATTTGTTATAGTGAAAACTATAAAATAAAAGAATATTTAGAAAATGTATTTCAAATAAAATCTTTTTGCTTGAATTCTCAAATGTAATCTTAGAATAGTTGGCTAGGTCCTTGAAATTTTAATATTTAAATTAATAAACGCTCATGGTTCAATCCCGTTTAAATACTGATTTTTCTAAAAATTAATGGAAGCATTTTAATATTAATTAATTAATAATTAAAATTTAAAATTAAAGTTTTTTATCTGTATATGATATTTCTTTATCATTTCTCTAGTGTTCATTGAGTGACCCGCGTTGAAAAAAAAATAAGGTTAAAAAAATTAATGCAATAGAAATAAATCAAAAATTGTTAATCAAAAAAAACAAATTTAAAATAAATTAAAAAACTTTGAAAACCATGCGTTTTTTAAATCTTTTAACACTCGGGAACATTTTCTTCTTCTTCTATCAGGAACAGATTTTTAAAAAATGATCTTTTTCTCGTTAGGTACCTTCCTCTTAAGAAATAGTTATTAAGTTTAATAATAAAATCAATCAAATCAATAATTCTTTTCCAATATTCTACAGTTAAAATGTAAAAATTTTATATGTCTAAATAGATTAATTTTTACTTTATTTCCCATTTCAAAATTGAAAATCAATAAAAATTAAATTTGCATTATTATCTTAATAAATATGAGTTTATTATTTTTATTGTTAAAGTTAGCTGTCTAGTATGTATATGCATACTTTCTTATTTTTAAGGAAATTATTTTTAAGAGAATTAATTATAAACTTAGGTATATATATATACTAAATATTAACTCTAAATTAATAAGTATACGAATTAATTTATACAAATAAATTTCTATTAAAAAATATTTTTATAATTCGAGGGTAAAATCTGTGGTATCGATTACTTGCCTACAATTTTTGATACTCTTTGATAATTTTTGATACTTTTTGATAATCTTTAATACTTATTTTCAGATTAAATTGATTGTATAGAATATCAATTTATTTTTAAATCGAGTTCAAAATTTTTAATTATTTAAAAAATCGGACATTTATTAAAAGCATTATTATCATATAAATTCTTGGTTGCCATGGAAACCATTTTTTTTATTAAAACTTCACTTAAATTTTTTTCAATTTTCTTACTGAAGAGAAATATTCACCAAATAAAATTGACCTGAAATTCTGACGAAAATGGAAGATAACGGTAGTTGCTTTAAATTATAAAAAAGAGTTAAATTTTTCTAATTAGACGAAGCAATGAATAAACGATCGATCCAGGAGGGTCTGCGGATTGCCAAAATTTCTCGGGAAGATCTCCAAGACAAATATCTAAATTTGTACGATGAAAATATAATACTCAAAAAACATGCTCGCAAACAAGAAGATAAAATAAAAAAGTATTTTTAAGTATTTAGAAATAAAATATAATTTTAGTTTTTAAGAATGGCCACTAAGCTAATTAAATTAGCTAATGATAAGAAAAAAATTGGCACAAATTTAAATGAATCCGGTTTTGGGGGAGGTAAATCAGAATTTGAAATGATTTAAGATTTTTATAAAGAGCTCTTATTTAAGCAAAGAGAATGCGCGATATTGACAGTGAAGAATTGATTTCGGAATTGCAAGGTAAAGTGTACGACTTGGAGCAACAAAATAAAAAATTGAAAGAAAATGTAATTTTTTAATCTAGTTTATTTTTAATAAAATTTAAAAATCAAAATTCCAAAATTTTAGCTTCAAATAAGCAAAATTCAACTTCAATCTTTGCAGACTCAAAAAAATCCAGTCGCTAATGCCTATAGCAATGTATCATCTAGAATCGATACAGTAATAAATAATAAAACTATTTAAAAATAATTTTTTATTTTTTTTCAATTCAGGGTTTGCCGAAACGAGACCCTAGCTTCACCAAAAATATCCGAACTGTATCAACTAATCGAAGCGGAAATGTAAGCTCAAGATCAATGGCAACACCTAACTACAATTCGAACAATAACAATAACAACATCCGTCAAATACAGCAACTGTAATTCAAACAAATGAAAATAAATAATTAATTTTTATTTAAAATTTTTTTTAAATTAGTGAATACGAAAATGTGGATTTAAAGTCTAAGATAGACGAACTGGAATCCCACATTGAAGCTTTGAATGAACAATTGATTCAGCAACGAAATGATCATGAAGAAGAGTTGACAAGACTCAGAAGCCAGGTTTCCCAAGAGCACGTGTAAATATCTTTTACTTTTTAACAAAAAATTTTTAAATTAAAAATTATTTTTCCAAAATTCAATTCAATTTTTAGGGGTACTGATTTGTAAAGAAGTGTTGCTTTATTAGGTAAAAGAATGATAAGAGATAATCTTTTATTTTGAAGGATGGGAAAAAAAAAAAAATTATTTTATGACTCAAGAAAAGTTCTTTAAGAACCTCCCCTAATAGAAAAAAAACTATCAGTTTTGTTAATACAATGTAACCACCTATTAATGATTTTTTTGGCTACTAATTATCTTAATATGAATTAGTTTCAATAAAAACAACTGTTTTACAGCTTGAAAAAACATCTTTAATATACTAGAAGGAATTATTTTGGCGTCTCATTTTTATCGGATATCAAAAATATTTTTAAGTTGTAAAAAAGTTGGTTTAATTGTTTGTGTTTGAATTACAAAATGTATTCAATGTTGAAATAACATTGAAAAAGTGCGATGCTTCAAATATTTTTTTCAGTTTCAAAAAAAAAAAATTTTAAGTTAATATTGCAAACATGGAAAACTTTGTTTTTTTTTTATAAATTTTGACTCTGGGCTTGAGATATGATGATCCTTAAAGATATTAATTGTAATTTGAAAAACTATCTCCGCTCTGTTTTGCATTAATTAAGTATTTGTTAAAATGCACCAAAGGAAAGTAAATTATCACTAAAGTTAAAATTTTAAAAGATGAAAACAAAGTTTTTCGGGTCTAGTCACTTAGGTAAACTATGGTTCATCTGTTACTGGAACAATTCTTGTTCTAAGGTTTTATGAACTATTAATTGACCACAACATTATCTGAAAATTGTTCAACTATTTTGAATTTTTTTCATCTATTTAGAAAAAAACTAATGTAAAGATAAAAAGTAAGACAGAAAGAATAATTACATAGAAAATTTGAAGTTGGGCGAAGTTAATAAATTTAGAGAAATAGATGAATCTATGTTCCCCAAAGTCGAACACTTAAAAGGTGAAAAATTAATTTTAATTTTCTTTAAGTTTTATTGTTTTATGCTGAAAGGCCAAGATTTAAGTAAAGAGCGCATTTGGGTATTTGGGATTGTTGAAAGGGTAGTACCAAGTCAAAAAGAATAGAGCAAATGCTATTTCTAAAGCTTCTTCAATTTAAAAAAAAACCAAAACAATTAATATCTAATTATTATATCAGTTTCGAGAATTATTCTATTAAATAGCTTTATTTAATTTTTTCACTTAATTCTAATTTGGTTCACCCTAATTCTATTTTAAACCAAAAAATTGGGTTCACAAAAACCTAAGAACAAGAATTTTTCGGATAATAAGTGAACTATGATTTACCTAACCGACTAGACAAAGTTTTTCAACAATCAAATAAAAACTTAAATCTAAGTGAGTTATTTATCTTTTTTTCTTTTTATTCATTTTTCATTTTATTTTATATTATTTAACTTTATTTTAAGTTTTTTCATTTGTTCTTATTCTGAAGGAGCATTTTCTGAAGGAGTATTCTGAAAGAGTTCGGTTAAAAATAAATAAATGAATTGTTTAAAAGTTAAAAAAATTTTTTTTTTAAATTTAAAAAAAAAATTAAACTCATTCTATTTCACCAAAGAGTTTAATTTCAAATATTAAAATTTTTGAAATATTAACTTAAAATTTTTTTTTTTTGAAACTGAAAAAAATATTTGAAGCATCGCACTTTTTCAATGTTATTTCAACATTGAATACATTTTGTAATTCAAACACAAAAAATTAAACCAGTTCTTATTTAATTTAAATTAAAACCAAGCCTTCGTAACTAAAACAATTTCAATGAGTAAAAATTTCATTATTTTGGCTTAGAATTAACGCTAGAAGACCTAAACGGGGTTCAAATAACCCCTACTTTTAAATTGATAAAAAAGAACTAAAAAAATCAATTCAAGTTATTTTTATAAATTTTTATTAAAAAAAAATTTAAATTTTAGCAAGCCGTTCTTGAAATTTTCCTCTTAAAGCAGACGATACATTAAAAAAATACAAAAAAATAAAAAAATACTTAGGAATAATAAAATTCATAATTTCAAAAGCAAAAAGCATTTAATTTTTAAGAATTTTTCAATTTTATCATTTTTTTTATTTACACAAAATTATTATTTCGGGAACATAATATTCACTTATTATCATTTTAAACTTAAATTTCCAAATTTAATGTCTTTTTTAAATGAAAAATTTAGAACAAATAAAAAAAATTCCTTTTTTCTGAAAATTTATAATCTAACCAAATACATCATTCGAGACTTGGACTTTTATACAATGAATTTTTAATTTAGTTTATTTGCTTGTTTTAAAGACATGTCACTGGAGAGGGGTATCATTTTGTGCCGTATAATCATTTTTTCAAAAATATTTCTTAAAATATCACAAATAATACTAAATAATAATAAAATTATTAAGTTTTATAAAAATTTTTATTAATAATAAAATTGATGATAAATAAATAATTAATTAATAATATTTTTTAAATTGATATTGACGAGTTTTCAGCAATTTTGTCAAATTGACTCAACCAAGCTTTTTTTATTTTTCAACATAATAAAATTAATTGAAACTTTTAAGAGCGACAGTCCAGGAAAACATTGACCAAATCCGCTTACAGCGTGAGATTAAAGACAAAGCTAATCAATACACAGAATTATATTCAAAATTTTCCAATCTAACTCAGGTAGCCATTAGATAAAAAATAAAAAATACAAAATTTAAAGTCTTTTTGTTTAGCAACAATCACAGCTTAGAGACAAGCATGATCGGTTGCTGGACGAGCTTGAGCGGAGCAACATCCTTTTGAAGCAAGAACAACAAAAAAATGTCTCGTTGAAGACAGAGCTTAAGAATATTCAGCACAATTATCGCGAGATTGTTGAGCTAAAAGAGAGAATTGAGGATTTGACTCGCGAGAACCAAGTGCTGAACGAAGCAAACCAAAAATTGGTCAATAGTGCATTTAGTTTGGACAGAGAGCGCGAGTTCAGAGAGCGCGAAAGATCGCTAAAAATTCAAATTGCTCAATTGGAGGCCACACTGAAATCTGATGTTGGAGAAAAAGGCTCAATATTGGACAAGTTGAACTCTGAACGCGACCAGTATGACAAACTCAACTCTGAAATGAGAGAAATGCAAATAAAATATTATGACATGAAGCAAAAGTATGATGAAATGAGCGATAAAATGCAATTCCTAAGCAAAGAAAGCAACATTGATTTTACTGAAATCGAGGAGGCGCTCATTTTGGTCAAGGAAAGAAAAGCAAACAAGCATTCAGATGAGTTCTTGGGCATGGTTGATTCTGAAAAAGTGAAGGCTTATCAACGAAAAATTGTTGATTTGGAATGCACTTTAGCCGAGACTGTTGGTGAATTGGACAAATCTAAACATTTGCTGGTCACTCAGGTCAAAATAAATGAAAATTACAAAAAAGAAATGATGTTGATTGACAATAAGATGGAAGAAAATAAAGCCGAATTCGATGCCAAAATGAATGAAGCTGCTCAAATGCTGGATATTAGAGCGGCCAGAATTAAGGTTCGTATTAAATTATACCATCTTCTGAATTGAATTAACCCGTTTGTACCAAATTCATTTCCAAAACAAATCTTTTGAAAAACGGGTGTAGAGTAAAAAATGGCACAAAATTAATTTTATCAAAAAAAATTTCTTTTATTTATCAAAGACTTTAAATTTTTTTTTTCAAGTTATAACTGAATCCTTCTATTTTGAAAAAATAATATCAGTTAAGGTATTGAACTCCATGACGACATATGCTTTCGAGCCTAGAGTGAACAGTCTTGGCATGGTCTTGTACAACCTTTGGGCTCATATTGCTGGGGCAAGTGCGAATTTTGTTTTCGAGTTGCAAGATTTTGGCCTTCCAATCACCCTCATAAACTTTTTCTTTCAAATTTTTTAATGTACTTGTTCTGAACACTCCCCGGCGTCTTGCTAACTTTACTGCTATAGCAAAAATTATTTCCTGGCAGAGCGGTGTTGCCAAGAGTGAAATATGATTCATCATCAATTATAAATTCATATCTGCTATATTTTCAAAGCATTCGACGACATTTTGACCTGGCTGCCTTCTCCTGATAAGCATCTAAATGAGGTTTCTTGTGTTTTTATACTTTTTGATGTTTCTCTACTTTTTTAAAACCTTTTCGATATAGGTATAGAGGCATTTAAACTTTCTAGCCATCTTTCTTTGCGAACAACCCGATTTATAACTGAAATAAGCTCTAAGTTTGGCAACCATTAGTTTCGTCGCAATTTTAGCAAGTCTTCCACTTCTTTTTTTTCTCTCGAAAGTTTTATCTATTTCTATAACATTCAGCTAACGATAAACAGAACATTTTTGGATCCAAGACCAGTGAATCGTCTAACATCTTCAGCTTTAAAGCCAAATTTTTGGCAAATTTTGGTTACTATTTACAAAGTTGTAAAAATCTTTTTTGATGGTTTCGTACATTTTTTACTTACAACTTATCGAAACTTCAACTTTATGTCAGAATTTTTTTATTTTAAAGCTAGGACGAACTTAATTTTAAATTTTGAAAAAATTGGAAAATATTTTGTCCACTCTTATAGCAAATTAAACTAAAATTTTGTGCCATTTTTTATTCTTCACCCGTTAATAAAAAGTTTTACAGCTTTTAAAAATATTATTTATTTGAATTAAAATTTGACTCCATCTGGAGAAGTTAAAATAAATAAAATAAGTTTGAAAAAAAGAATAGGAATAAAAAGTTTTGAAAACACCAAGTCAAGATTAAAAATTCGATTTATAAATTTATAAAATATTTATTTTAACGTAAAATTACCTTAAATAACATTAGAGAAATAATATTTAAGTCAAACATACGTTATCTAAGAGTAAAGCTCGAATCCAACCTTTTTTCTATTAAAGTTAATTACAAAGTTTAAATGTTATAAAATTATTATTATAAAACAGTTTGAAGTCTCTGAACAAAACAAAAAAAAGTTTAATTTATAATATAGATTGAATACAAATAAAAAATTACAAAAATTTTCCTTAAAAAAAAAATTGTTTCTAATTTTAATTTTACAAAATACATAATTACCTTTTTTTTAAAAAAAACTATAACAAAAAATTCTCTTTTATAATTTAGGATTAGATAAATTAATCAAACTCATTCTCAAATTTTAACACTATCCGTTTATTGAAAATATTAACCAACAACACTTTAAACAATCATAACAAATTCTATCATAGGAATATGTTATAACAATTAAAAATAAATTAACAAGAAAATACCTTGAATATGGGATATTTTCCAAAAATAAAGCCGAAATTTAACTTTTACTCTAATCAAAAAACTGTCTTTGCTCTCATAAAAAAAGTTTAAATTTGACTATTTGGAACTGAACTCCGCAATTTTTAATTTATTTATGAGAGTAAAGACAGTTTTATTGATATTTATTCGAAATAATTCAAATTCTAAAATTCTAAAATATCAGGATCGAATAAAACAAAGAGTTGTCCATATTTTCCGTCCAGTACTAATTTTGGTCATAATTTTCTTTGGCAAAACGTGGTCAGAAAATCCCAAAACAGCATTAAGTTAACAATGGGCTTCCAAGCCCACATGCATCACATTTATGGATTCAAATCTTGGACAAATTATAAAAAGGGGCTGTGAAGTTGGAACCAATTTTGAAAATTTGTAAAAATCAAAATTTTAAGCAACAAAAAAAATAAACTTTTAGTCTTTTTTAAAATAATCCACAAAATAAACTCTTAAATTAACTTTAAAAAATTTAAAAAAATACGTGAATTTTTTATTTAATTTAAAAAAAAAATATAAACTATCTACATTTAATTACTTAAAGAAACTTGAACGCCAACTAAAAGATGTTGCCTATGGCACTAAGCAAGTGCGCATTCCAAAAGAACAAGACAAAACTCCATTCGATGGCAAGCGACGAGAAAGCTATAGTTTTGTCGGTACACCCGAACCACACATGCTGGACAGCTACATAACTTCAAATCTAGAGCGTGGCCAAAATATTTTTGAAATACACTTGACCAGACTGACTTTAACACCTGAAGCGCTAAGACTGATGCACGAAAACGACCCATCTACATTCTGCACCATCGAGTTCTATGAACACGAAATTCAGACTACACCTGTGATCAAAGGACAGCAAGCTGAATACAATTTCACGTCTCAATACGTGATCAGAGTTGACGATTTCTTCCTGCACTATTTGCAGAAAAATACCAGCACTATTGAGCTACACCAGGCCATCGGCTCCGACTACGAGACCCGCGCCGCTTGTCAACTGTCTTTCCGGGATTTGATTGACCGCGAAAAAACCCGAATTCACGGCCAAGTCGAACTGATTTCAGTGATGGCCAACAATTCTGGAATAGCGCTAGGTGTGCTCGAGTACTGGGCTCGTCTAATAGTCCCAGTTGACCAAGCTTTCCGTCTGTTCAAAGAACGAGTCAAAGCTCTGGGATACATTGCCTCGAACAATCAAGCTCTTGCCGAAATTAACTTGAAGAAAAAGTCTGACCAAAACATGAACGAACTAAACATAAACATTCTACGCTGCTCCAAACTTGTCTCGATCAGCAGCAGCCAACAACCATCGCCATACTGTGTGTACAAATTCTACGACTTTGAAGACCAAGATACTGAAATTATAAAAAGTTCCAACAATCCTGAATTTAATTCACACAAGAGCTTTCCTGTTCAAATGGACATCGATTTGGACAAGCACTTGAAAAATTCATGCCTTGAAATTTATGTGTTCGACGACAACCAGGACACCAATGATCCATCTTATCTAGGCATGGCACAAATTGAATTGATTCGACTGTCCCATGACCAAGAGATAAAAGGAACCTATGAGCTAAAGCGAGAAGATGGATCGAACAATGGAACAATAGATGTTACCATGTACTGGCAATACACCTATTTGCCACCATCGGCATCTACATTTAGTGCTTCGGGCTCCAAAACAGCCAAGAAATTAAATGAAAAGCAGAACATTTTGGAAAGAGCAGTTCAAATGAGCTTTAGGAACGGAACGCCGCCTGGTCAGTCTCCTGCGCCAAGCAAACAAGAAAGTAGAGTGGGAAGCAAGCCTGCCAGTCAACTGGGTAGTCGTGCAGGCAGCAAATTAGCAAGTCCTAGGTCCCAAGCGAGTCAAAATGAAGAAAAAAAATCTTCGAAAAAAAATTCTGATTCAGACTCGATTGGAAACGCGACTTTGTACCGGCCGCCAGATTCCAATCTTCAAAATGAGCACTTTAATGACACTTTTTTCGGAGACCAGGAAACTGGTATGAACAATTTGACCGAGGAGTATCAGAAAACTTTGGAAAAAGGTCGCGTGTCGGACAATGAGGAAATCAACGACGAAATAAATGAAGAAATAAATGAAGAAATAGAGGAAAATGTATCGAGTCAAGACAGAGATATTGATGCAGTGGGCGAAGAGACATTAGGGACAACGATGCGTCGCAATTTTAGGAATTATGTAGCTACGACTAAAAGTGATGATGTAGTGACAAGTAGTTATGATCCAAATGATACGAATAGAATAGCCAAAAATGGAGACGAAAATAACATAATTATTGAGATCAATAGTTTAAAATTTTTTCAAGGTAAAGAACTTTTTTTTTTTTTTTAACTTCATTTTTATCACTAGAGGACCCGAGAAATTAGTTTTAGACTTTTTTCCACTTAAAAAAAGTAAAAAAAATAAAAACTAAACAAGATTTATCCGATTTTTTTTCCTGCATTGTCAAAAAAAGATAATAATAATAATCAAATACTGTTAAAAAAAGTATTAAAAAAGTATTAATCCGGGAAGTTTTCCTCAGATTTATTAATTTTTTAAATAATAACATATAAATGAAAATAAAAGATAAAAATTAATCATAAAAATTCATTGTTTTGTTTTAAATAAATATAAATTTTAGAGACTTTTGGGGTCTTAATGGTTAATTCGGGTTCCTTAGATTCAGCAATTTTCAAACAGTTTGGATTAATTTATTATTTAATTAATGAGATAAAATTATAAAACAAAAGGTTGAAATATCCAAAAAAAAATTTTGTTTTCATTTCAATGTTATAAATAAGTTTTTCCACTATCCGCTAGTATAGTAAAAGGACATATTAATTTTGATTCTCACTAAAGTTCTCACTAAGTTTTTTTATAAAAAATTAACGCTTTTAAAAAAAAATTGAATTATCTTCTTTTATTAATACCGTTTTGAAATGAATGTTCTTTGCTCAGGTAGGCAAATAAAAAAACTTGAGTTTAGTCTTTAGATTTTCAAAATTAATAGATCAATATTTTAATTTTATATATTAATATATTTAAAAAATATATATAAATAATATATATTTTTATTTATTAATTTTATATATTTTTATCTCTTTTATCAGAAGAATCATTACTCAAAATTAAACTATTAATTTTAGCTTTATTCGTTAATGATATAAGTAAAATCATACACAATGTCTCTGATTACATGTTGATTAGTAAATTTTGACTTAAAAGTGATGATGTTGTTAATGATAATTTTGAAAAATACAAATTACATTTTTGAAAGTGATGCTCATATTTCTTTGCTGTCAATAATTAAAGAAAAAAAAGAACTAGACGCTTTAGATATATAAAAATAAAGAAAATAATTTTATTTGAATATTCTGTTAAACTTAATTTTTTTAAATAGTAATTTGATTAATAAAATTTTTCATTTAAAAAATTACAATTATTTTTCAGCATTTTAATCATGTTCAGACCATTTCAAGTTACGTGTTTTAGAAAGTATCGTACCCAGGTTCCAGGAAAAAACCTTTTTTTATTTTTTAATTTATTGATATAATTTAATTTAAAAAATTCACTAATTTGATTAAGTTTAAATAAATTTTTTTTTTTTATAATTTCGGGAATTTTAAAAATCTAAAAAGAGAAAGAATCGAAATATTACAGTGAATAATTTTGTATAATGCAATCTAAAATAGTGTTAGCTGTAATATCATAGGTTATTAATTAGTAGTTAATTTTTTTTTAAAGGAAGCCAAGTCTTGCAAAGAGATGACATTAAACGAATTTTCGTTGGAATGGAAATGCCAGGCTATGAGCCGACTGAATACGAGTCCGAGGACATACCAAAGCCTAAAGAAGAAAAGCATGTTCACTTTAATTTTAGAAATTGTTTCCCAATAGATGCAGAGAACAATTTAGACAAACGAGATCTTATAGCCCAGATGATACAGTATCCAAATCAATCAACGTAAATATTAATTTTAAAATAAACAAAAATAATTTTTAAATTTTATTTGGTTCTAGAATAAGATTGGTAGTAGTTTCATTGCCTATTAATCAAGATGATGAATGTGAAGACATCGGACATGCATTTATTGATATAAATGATATTCTAAAAATAAATCAAGATTTTTTTAACCAAGAATTAAATTGTAAGTTTAAAAAAATAAAATTGAAACAAATATTAAGTATTTCGATTTAAGTGTATGATCCAACTGACAATAATTCTATTATCGGTAAAATGGTGGTAACTGCGGAAATGTACGCAGCTCTTATTTCTATTAAGAATGAACTAGAAACAAATAATATTGAGAATTAATTTTTTAATTTAAGTTTCGGTTATAATCTACTCATTTGATAGCTTTACTAATTAAAAGCATACTTAAAATATTTTTTATATTTTAATTTTAACTATGCATAACTTTTTTTGTGAACTTAAAATGGAAAAAAATAATTAATAACTAATATTTAATTCAATAAAAAGTTAGTGTCTTTGAGACACTAGATTTAATTTTTTTTTCTCTTCTATTGATTGTTAAATTGATTACGACTCTGAAAATGCACCCAAATATTTAGGAGTAGCTAAGACACAAAATAACTCATGCAAAACACTTCTAAAAGAAAGGAGACTGATAAGCTAGAAATCATATTATGCCCTGGAGGGAATAAGTGACTCGATCAAAACATGCTTCTCAATGATAAGGAATGGCGATGGAAATGGAGAGAATCTTCTGGACTCCCTAATTTAGGCTTTTTGAAAGTAAAAATAAAGAATAGTGAAAGAATGAAGTCAACAATTAGGAAAAAAAAACATTGAATTGTAAACATAAACAATTGTTGAATAACAAATGTCAAAAAAATAAATTATTTAAAATTATGAAGAATTTCGCTTGTGGGAAACCAAAGTACCAAAAAACTTAATACATTTAATTTTTTAATTTTTAAAATTTAAATCACATAACTAGAATTGGCGTTAATTGAATAAATAAATAAATAAATCACAATAGTCCATGATCGTTTAAAACAAATTTTTCCGAAGATTAAGAGTATATATGAATAATTTTAAAAGCATGATCTATTCACAAGTTATGCTTAAAATAGTATATTTTCTAGAATATTTTAAACTGCAAAAAATGCGAGTGTTTTCATGTTATTGAGAATTTCTTGATTTTTTACAAAAATACAGTTTTTCTTGAATATTAACTTTTTTGAAAAAAATTTACGCGGTTTTAAACAAATTTATGTACAATTTTTTTTACAAAAAAACAAGAAAAACTTTAAAAAAACCCAACATAAATTATCAATGATAAAACAATTAATTTTCTAATTTATTTTATTAATTCAGAAAATTTCAATGCAATACAATACAAATTCAATACAAATCTGAATTGCTAAAATCAAGTAGTAAAGGCTACAAACAAAGCAAATCAAATTCTAAGTCATATCAGGAAATCATCCGCTCGTTTTGATTTTAAGTTACTAAGATCTCTTTATTTAACTTTTGTTCATCCTATTTTGGAATTTTCCGTGCCTGTATGGTCTCCAATTCTTAATAAATTTCGAGGCTTCAGCATAGAGATAACTTTTTTTTTCAACAGAACCGCTAGCATATGGAACTCGCTGCCAAATCAAGTCGTTGATGTCCCCAATGTTAACAACTTTAAAGCAGGCACTGATTGATGGATGAGAAGCAATCAACCACATCAGCTGTCAAAACTACTACTACTACTATAAATATTATTAAGAGAACTATTTTTAAAATTACGTAAATTTCTTAGACTAAGAGAAAATTTCAAAAAATCACCATTTTTCAGAATTTTTCAGCCATTTTTTAGTTTTCGTAATATTTCAGAAGTTTTCATTAATTCTTGTACAAAAACTAAAGTAAGTCGCCATAGCCTAACCGATTTGAAAAAAAGCAATTTTTTGTGTATGATGGAAAACTCGTGGCATAATACATTGAATAATGGTCAAACTTTTTATAGTGAGCTAGATTGTCAATAACTAACTAGACCGAGTTAATAGACAACCAGAGTTGTTTAAAAGTCACAAGTCTCAAGTCAAGTCCAAGTTAGGACTTTTTTTTTCACATTTGAATATATTAACTAGCAAAAATTCTTCAAGTATTTTAAAATAATAAATTGTCTTAATCTTGATGACTTGACGTCAATTTTTTCTCCGCTTTTAAAAATTTTTCAAATAAATCTTCCTATTTTTCCATGAAGAGTAATTATTCAGGAATTTTTCACGTTCAATGAATGTGAAGGGACAAATAAAATTTCTTCCGTTCCAGGAAATGATAATTTTGCGGTCCCAGGTGGTTATTATGGAAGCCAAGCGAGTGTTGGACTTTAATTTGGGACTCTTAATCAACTCTGTAGACAACTCACTAATATAATTAAAATCTTCTGAATGTAAAATTGATCCATTAATTGATCCATAAAGCAAAACAAAATGTTTCCAAAATCACTCAAAACAAGATTTAGAGGCTAAGCTGAGAAGTCCTACCACATGCGCCGTATAGCCCAGACCTCGCGCTATCCGACCATTATTGATAATTCGCGCTTGGTTTAATGGAGAAGGACATTATTTCCTGTTTAAAATAATATTTATTTATATTTTGTAAATAATAATAATTTTATTGTCAGCTAAAATAGATTAAATTAGTCACCACTTTTAGTTATTTTTGTCATCTTAAAAAAATTAAATTTGTCACCCCCAAAAAATTTAAGCTTTTTTAAAATTGAGAAAAAAATTTAATTAATTTTTTTTCTAGCCATTTTATAAAAAAGACAGTCACAAATAAAAATTTGTAGATTTTTTTCAAAATCCGTCAGTTAACGCAAGAGTGCATATAGTGCCAAAAATATTATATGAATATGAATATCAGTATTAGTTATTGATAGAAAACTAATAGTTTGAGTCTACAATGTATATTATAGTTGAACTCATGTACCGAATTGCAAATAACCATAGATAACAAATTTTGAGATTAAACATTTTCGGTGAAATAAGCTACAATTCAAAAAAATAATATCTAATTTTCGTCTTTGTTTAGACACTCTAATATAATTTATAGACTGAACCTTTATCTTCTTATTAATAAAATAAATCTCTTCTTATTTTTTGGACTATAATTGATTTGCTACAATAATGTTTTACTCTAGACATTTGTGAATGTACACAAAAATAAAATTGTCGATTTTGTTGCTCTGAGTTAAAAAAATTTTTGAAAAATTTTTGTAAAATTTCAACTCCGCAAATAAGCCCACTTATGTAATAGAACTTGAAGATTTGTTTCATTACAGAGCATTAGATTACCATAACTTCAACAATTAAAAAAACAATTAAAAACCCAAAGAAAAGGGATTAAATGTTGACAAAATATCAAAATTTTGTTTAAACAACTTTAAAATTCTCTAAGAGATAATCTGCTCGCTTTGAATGCAGCAAGAGAATTTCAAATTGTTTACTAAACGAGTTAATTAGATAAATATCAAACCCCTACGAACCTATATGTTGTGGAATCCTTATCATATTTAGAAAACACCCATAAATAAAACAATCTAGCTAGTTAGAGTATTGTGTGTTTAATCCGGTATTGACAAGAAAAAAAATTCGCCAATACCTAACTAAAAATCATACTAACAAGCTATGTGTTCTAGATTCTTTAATGAATTTTACCTCAATTTGCTTGTTGAATCAGCTTATCTTTTCTCTTAAATCGTCGCAATTACAATTAATTTCGAATAACTACACTAAGAGAAAAAATTTTGTTTTCTTTTGTGCTTTTTAGCCCGTTTTTTTTTTTAAATAATGAATTATCTTCTTAGATAATCACAATTAGTATGTCATAATCAAAACAATTCATTAACCTCCTCCCCAGGGACTTGAATCCAGTCTATATATAAAAATATTTATCACTTAATTTTAAGTCATTTCATTTTTTAGATAAAAAAAGATTTCAACCTAGAAGAAAAAACAAACCAAGTGGTCATACAAACATGGTCATACAAATTGCGAAAAAAAATTTCATATTTTTGACATTTTTCCTCAGTTTTTTTACGGGTATTTTTTGATAAGAAAAAAAAAATTTTTTTTTGAATAAAATTTTTAAATTTATTTTAAATTTATTTTTTAGTATCGGTATTTGGCGACTACGATTGTGAGTACAAAAAAGATGGTTTTTATAGTGACGAAGACTTTTGTCATATCTACTGGCGGTGTAATTATGGTGTTCCCGAAGAGTATGAGTGCCCGGCAGGGACTGCTTGGAACCATATTGAGATGAGGTGCGACTGGCTGGACAATGTGGACTGTTCTAGAATAGATGCAAATGAAAAAGACGATGATAAATCAGAGGAAACGACCAAAAAGCGTCGAAAGAAAACAACAACAACTTCCGAGGACGAGTATGACGAGGCAACAACTCCAGCTGATGATGGTAAGTCTACGCCTTGTAATGATAAACCTGCTTAAAAAAAGTCTTGGCTTAATTTTTTAAAAAATTTGCTTGGTGAATGTTGATAAAGCTTTGGGATATGAAATATTGGTAAAGGCTTCGGAATGGCTTTATTTTATTTGAAAAAAGATAAAGGAAAATTTTTTAAAGAAAAATTGGTAACCACCCTGCCAAATAAGTTAAAAAACACAACACTACCCGAAGATGATTATGAGGAAGAAGACGATGGCTTTGACTTTAATCAGCTGTGCATTAATGCCACTGCAGATGACGCTTTCCGAGATGATCCTTTTATTTGTAACAGATATGTGCGCTGTAATTTTGGCTCGGCACAAAAATTTGTCTGTACCAAAGCTACTGCGTGGGATTCGGTGAAAAAAATGTGCACTTGGATCTCGGAAGTTGAGTGTGGTGAGCGTCAATTGGTCTTGGATGATAAATTAGAACAGGACAACAAAAATTCCACGACCAAAACAACCAAAAAAAAAACCAAACCCACTAAATTGACCAAAAAAACTAGCCAAACTACTAGTTTGCCCATAACTAATAATGCCAATGATTTGAGTAAGAGAAAGCATGATACATTTTATCAAATCTATTCCCTATTACCCAACAAAAATTAAAAATAAGTAAATCGATTACCTTTTAAATAAAAAAATTTATTTTAAGCTCAAAAACCAAATGAACCACCAGCGACCAGTTCGATTTGTGTTAACCCTGGTGTCTATAATGTTCAAGACAATTCGGACTGCAGTTCATACTTTATGTGTAATAGTGGAAAAGAATCAAAAATGACCTGTGGTGATAAGCAATATTTTAATTCAGAAAGTGGTCAATGCGAAGACTGGCAACAAGTAGGATGTGGTACCAGGCCAGCAAGCTTAAATGCTGATAAATCTCAATGTACTGGGAAACGAGACGGGATTTATCCCGATAACGAAAGAGGATGCCGGGTATTCTATCAATGTGTTACTCAGGCTAAGACCCGCGAAGCAGTATGCCCAAATAATTTGAAATTTAACTCCGTTAGCGCCAAGTGTGATAATCCGTCCAACATTTTGGCTCCATGCGGAACCTTTACAGCTGGTACGGAAAAATTGAACTTTAATCTCAAGCTTTTTGTGACAGGGCTGGTAATAATAGCTAAAATTATTTTTTAAATTTTTGTACAAAAGTTAAATGAGTTTCACTGTATTTTTAAAAATAAAATGTTTAATGAAATTCTTAATTGATTTTATTTGTAGATTTTGTTTTTTAAATTTATTTTAACTAATAAAAATTTTAATTTTGAAAATAAGTTTTGTTATAAAAATAAAATTAATAAATATTTTTCCTTATTAAACTAGGAAAAGAGGCGCTGTTAAACGTATTTCAATTTGGACAGAAGAATAATTGAGTAAGGGATAATTAGTAAGTAAATTAGTAGCAAAAATACTCAAATGGTACTCAGAATGTAGAAATGGTACAACTTGCAACATGCTAGTGGCTAAAAAACAATTTATTCTAAATGAAATTCAAAAAACGGCGTGTAATAACATGCATCCACAAATTTAATAAAAATATCCACAAATTTATCTTTTTTCGAATAAAACAAATAAAAAAGTAACAAACATAAAAAAAATTGTCAAATATAATTAAATAAAAATTGATATCTGTATTTTAACACTTATTTTAATATCTGATAATAAAATCAATAAATTCCGCACATTAATAATAAATAAATAATACATTTTGAAAATACTCTTAATTTTTTTGTGATTACTAATTAACTAATTAATTAACTTAAAAAAATAATACATTTTGAGAATACCCTTAATTTTTTTGTGACAACTAATTAACAAATTAATTAACTACACCTTAATGATGATAAAACTTTGTAGTTGACTATTTATAAACTTTAAACTTCTGGTATTTTACCAAATTTAAATTCTAATTTTATCTAAAAAAATTATCTAAAAAAGTATTTCGTTTCAATTGATGACCATTCAAATCATCCAGAGCAAGAAAGAGAAAAAATTGAAGATAGGTTAATGTTAAGGATTAAAGAGTTAGAACAACTTGGTGTCAAAGCTGAAGGTATTATCAAGCAATTGATAAGAGACGGCATTCAACCACCAGCAAAAGTTAAAATTAACAATATTTTGCAATCAATTAGAAAAACAAAAAAACAAACATCTCAACCGAGTTTAAATGATCTCAAACAATGGTGCGAGCAATACAATCAAGTTCCGGATGATGAAAATCAAGTTTTTGTTGCAAATTTTGAATATGAAAGTTTTCCGAACCAAGTTTTCAGAGTTTTTTTGACAACGAAAAAGCTGATTCAATTCGCATGAGAGACAAATTACATATTATCTGATGCGACCTATAAAATTACCTATGGTGGATATCCAGCACTTACAGGTGGTACTACTGATAAAGCAAAAAAATTTCATCCTTTTGGTTTAGCATTATGTGCTTCTGAAAATAATCAAGATTTTGCCTTTTTTTTTAGGTCAGTTGAATTAGCAGCATTCAATGTATATGGAGTCAAAATATGTCCAACGATTCTAGTTGCAGATAATGCAGATGCGATTACAAAAGGTTTTCAAAATGTCTTTAGACTTGAAAAAAGGGTAAATTGCTGGGCTCATGTCAATCGAAATATCGACAAACATCTAGTCCAATTTTCAAAAGAAATAAAACAAGAAATCAAGCAAGATATTTATTCAATTCAAACAATTTTTAGACCGGAACTTTTTCAACATTCAATCAAATTATTCGAAAAAAAGTGGAAATCAAAGAATTGAAATGAGATCAATGATTTTGTAGGATATTTTATGAAGCAATGGGGGAATAATAACAATGGGTGGTACGAAGGATATTATGGTGATATACCAAGCACAACCAACGGCCTTGAATCGAGTCATGAAAAAATAAAGGATGCATTGAAAGGGAAAAGACTAGGTTTGATTGAGTTTTTAAATGAATGTAGGGAAAATCTTATTAAGTATTGGTCCCAGAAAAGATCAAAGTCAATCAAAACGACAGATTCAGCGACAAACGAAGAAATCGATATCGACAATGTCAATTTAACTGAATTTTGCAAAGAGCCAAATATTTCAAAATCTCAAATGTTACATGCATACGATTGGAATAAGCGATCCAAACCAATTCATCACATCAAAGATAATATCTACATGTGTAAAGGTGGCAAAGATGGTTCATTAACAAGACAAGAGTGCAAGCAATTTTTGACAGACCTAGATGCAGTTCCGTGGTTACAGTTTGATCAAATGATTTCTTCAATTTTCAATATTAGAATTATAACATCCAACAAAGATAATTGGAAACTAAGCAAATGTACTTGTTGGTATTGGCTTAAAAATTATATATGTTCACATGTGATTGCTTGTAGTTTTCGTCTGCGCTTATTTGATTTTAAAGATATTGGCATGGATGTTCCAATCGAAAAAAAGAGAAAAATTGGTGCGTCTAGAAAAAATTTATCATGCTACAATAAACAGCCTTCTGATGTAGTACAATTAGACGAAGGGGTTATAGTTGAAAACGATGAAACTTTTGACGACACATCAAGACTAAATAAAAGAGCTAAGACTGTAGAAGTTGAAGCTAACAGTGAGAATGCCAATGTTAATTGCAAAAAATGCAACGAGCCGATGAAAAAACGTAGGTATTATTATTGCATTAACAAATGTACTCAAGATTAATTTTTTTCTTTTTTAAATAATTATCAATTTTTTGTTAATTAATAAAAATTAGTTTTTTTTTATTATTATTTTTCTTTTTTTCTTATATTTTTTATGAAATAAATAAAATAATTAATATTCAATAACTTATATCTTTTTTTATTGTTTTTATTCATCGTTTATTATATTTGTGGTAGTTTTTATTAAATTTGTGGATAAAAATTATTTAACGTCTCAAAAAACTGATAATTTTTTTTAAATTTAATAAAGCTACATACTGTTTTTTTTTTTAAAAATATTTAATTTTTAAAAATTTAAGATTTTTTAATAATTTAGCGATTTGTTATTAAAATTAGAGGTGAGGAAAATAAGGGCCCTAAAAAAATACTTTTTAAAAAAAAATTTAATAATCTTTAAAGAATAGTTTCTTTTTTTGAAGCTTATTAATTAAGAGATGTAGTATTACAGATAAACCCGTTTAAGCCGAAAAATTTTAATAAATTGATTGGTTTTGTAAACTTTGAAGAGAGATATACTCTTCTTTATTAAAACTAGCAACTGAGTTTCTTTAAGATATTTTTTTATAAAGTTTATTTAATATTTAAAATTCAAAAAAAGTGTCCATAAAAAATTTATATTAAATTAATTGAATTGATTATAATTTAAAAGAGAAATTAGAAATGTTAAAGAAAAACTGTTGTCCATTGGAAGAGCTTATTTGAGACTTTACAATATAGGGTTTTAGGTTTAGAATTTCTTGAGCTTTCAACAAAAACATCAATATAATCCTGTATGAGTGAAACAATGAGTGTGTTTTTATATATTAAACTTTTTTATGTACTTTTCAAGCAGAATTCTGAGTCTTGACTCAATTCTATCTTCCTTTTGTTCCTCGAGAAGGCCAGAAAGTTGAAAAGACGGTGTGTCATTTGGTAAGTGATAGATTGACTAAAACATGTATTTTGAATTACATGCAGTTTGTGAATGTTTGTCTGGGAGACACGGAGGATAGGATGAAAAAACTATGGTCAATAATGGAACCTATAAGTGCATTAAAATTCCAATTAAGGCTTTTTTACTTAACTTCCAAAATCTGTGTGACAAAATTTTAATTAAATTCACGCGTTCATGAGATCTAGAACGAATGAATTAAACCTGGGAGTTGAAACAAAGACTTTGGTCAAATTTAATTCCAAGGAAGACTGGGGAGTCAGTTTTGTTGCTTTCCAGAAAGTTTTAGACTAAGCTTATTGTTTTTTGAAGGATTCCCAGAGTAAAAAATGAAGCTATATTTTTTTGGAGATATCTTTAGCCTCCATTTTTGTAGCCACAGCTGCAATTTTTTAAGAAAGTTATAATGTTAGCAATGTTGCCATTTTCTAAAGATAAAAAAGGTCACCAGGTCATCGGAAAATAACAAGGAATATGACTGTTTTTTTGGTCCTGCTTGGGGATATCATTAATAAAAATAGTAAAGAGTAGAGGACTAGTGACTGCACTCTAGGGAACTCCAGTATCTATGAAATCTGAATTCGAGACAAAGTTATTTATTTTCAAAAAAAAAAATTCGATTTTTAAAAGAATTAATCCAGAATGTAGAGAGGGGCCCCAATTTTGGTAAGTTTGTAGATTAAACCAATATGCCATACCTTTTCAAAAGCCTAACAAGAGAGAACATACTTTTTTCTTTCTTACTAAAGTCTCAGAGACCTTTTGAGATAAAAAATACCAAATTGTCGGAGGTACGTCGGTGCTGCCTGAAACCAGACTGTTCTTTGCAGATAAGACTCTTGTAATCAAGGAAATTGTAAAGCCTACTTGTGATAATTCTTTCAAAAATTTTCCAAGACAGCAACTGACACTAATTGGTCGGTATTTAGACGGGTCAGAACTGACTTTCTCTTTGGGGATCATTGCCTCCGCAAGCTTGCTTGCCTTAGCTTCTTCTTCTTCTTATTATTATTATTATTATTATTAAAACAATTTAGTTATTAAATACCTTTTTGATTATGGTTATTAAAATAAATAAAAATAAAATTCAAAATTCATACTTTTGTTAAAGATTTTAAAATTTTATTTTAGCATTATTAGCTAACATAGTTCGATTTATGAATATCAATTTGAAATGAAATACAATTGAAATTAAAAAGTAATTACTACCTAAAATTAATAATTAAAGTAGTAGTTCAAGAATAAATTTAGTAAATAAATTAAAATTTTGTGTCTAATTTAAATATACTGGTTTGATTAGGATTTCTTTTTTTTTTGATGGAGCTTTTTTTTCTGGAGCAAAAAACATGAAACTACAGACATCCACTGAAATTAATATTAGCCAAAAGCAAACCATTACAATTACAGCTACTATTGATGATATTTTGGATACAGTTTTTCTGACTTTCAGTTCACTAGATTCTATTTCGCATTTTACACCAGAATAAAGATAAAAGCATTTGCATTTTGGTACAAAATTTTTAGCATAGCAGTATCCATGCCTTGAACATGTTTCATTTTTGCAAACATCAACTTCAAATTGGCAAATCGAGCCATAATAGTCTTTACCACACAGACATTCGTATGATTTTTTGGCTCTCATGACACAAACTCCTTTGTTAAGGCAAAAATTCCACTTACACGGCCTTAAATCTATTTGACATTCTCTACCTGAGTAATTTTTCGCACATAAACATTGGTACCTGTTTTTATCAAATGAAGCACACTTTCCTTGGGCTGAACAGTTTGTCAAACAATCGATCAAAACTTTTTTCACAGAGAAAATTCTTATAATTCTTTCAACAGGCAAATAATAAAAATCAATTAAGCGATAATTTTTCACTGAAAAATTTGAGTTTAAAGTTTTTGTGGTAGGCAAATGATCAGTTCCGATATTTCCAACCGATGAAATGTATTTATAGGTACTTTCAGCTGTTGAAATAAAAGTAGAGATAAAAAAAGTTTTTCTGATTGTGGATTTTGAATTGTTTACCAAGATTTCAGTGATGGTGGATTTTTCTTTTTCTGCTGATGGAAAAACTTCCATGGAATCGGTCCTTTTTTCATTTAGAGTAGTGATTATTTTGGTGCTAGTAAAAACTGTATCCCTACTACTTCCAATAGCTGGAATACAAGCTGTTGTAGCAGAAATGGTTTTAGAGTAGTCAATGCAGTTATCATACTTTTTGCAACACTCGTTTTTGCATTCTTCAGTATATTTTTTACAGTTTTGTTTTTTGCATTTCTCAAAGCATTCTTTTTTGAATTTTTTACAGCATTCTTTTTTGCAGTTTTCTGATCCACTTTGCGTTCCAAAAAAAAAATCAATTGCGTTCCAAAAAAGATTGCTTTCACAACTTTCATCAGTTTGATAACTCGATCTTTTTATTCTCTTTCTTCCGAATTGAATACAAGATTTGTTCCATTCATAAATAAAGACAGATTTTATTATAAACTCACATTTTATTTGTTCCTTTTTGAGTACCAAGTAAATTTTTGCTCTAGATTCGAGCCATATTCCACACCAGTAGTTTTTATGTGAATTTAAATATTTAGATTTACAAGCTATCTTGATTAATATTGATTTAAATTTTCTAATCTCATACAAATTATGATCATAGTAGCTTATCTTCTTTTCTTCTTTGCTAATTATAAACATTTTTTGGTTCACTTTGATTAAAAATAATTCATTCGAATCACCAATGGCTACTTGTTTGTTATAAATCATTCCATTTTTATAAAATTTTTTCGTCAATTTATTTTCAACGAGATTCACTCGTAAATTCAAACCCATTGTTTGATTGTTGTAAAAATTGTCAAAAAAAAATTTATCATTAACTGATTCAACGGTAGGATAATTCCACGGATTTTCTTTACTAAAATTTTGTTGATATCCAATTTTTAAATGCTTTGACATTAGCTCCATTGATTTGCGAATGCATTTTAAGCACAAAACCCTAATAATTCCATTTTTTGAACCAGTATCATAAACTATAAGCTTTAAATATTGAGCATTCATAAATCTGGTAAAAAATAGCCTTGTAAAGATCATAGTTAGATTTAATTTTTTATTCTAAAATGTAAAATTTTCCCCAAGATTTTGACTCATCCATATAGACCAATTGGTTAACCGGGTGAGGGGTTTAAAGGATCAACCAAATTGCCCCATTTTTTAGTAGGATTGCCCCGAAAATTTAAGCTTTTTATAGAGATTGCTCTTTTTTTATTCAAAAGGAATCGATAATAATCAATATGGATTTTTAACTACTTTACAATTAATTTTTTACAAATTTTTTAAAATAAATTTTGAATAAACGAAACTAAGATTTAATTTTTGATAGATTTTTTTAATTTAAAAATTAACAAAACTCGAGAACAAGAATATTTCGCATTATAGGTGAATTATGGTTCACCTAACTGACTATACCAAGTTTTTCAATTATTGAATTTAAACTAAAAAATCTTAATGAATTATTTAAATTTTTTTTTCATTTTTTTTCATATATTTTTATGCTGAAAGAGCATAAGCTCGGTACAGATAAACAATAAATTATTTAAAAGTAAAAAATGAGTTTTCAATAAATTTATAAATAAAAATCAAACTCATTCAAGATTTCCTTAAGAGTTTTATTTGAGTTTTATGATTTTTTTGATTACAAAATTCCTATACAGTATTGATTTTGATAACTGTTTTTGGTAACTTTTACGGGAAATTACGTAAACTAACAAAAAAAGAAGTAATTTATGTAATTTTTCATAAAATAAAATTACCTTAATTTCTACTTTTTTAGGCTAGTCGTAAAAGGTACAAAAATTTTCGTTTTTTTTTTAATTTACGAAGAAATTTGGAATTTTTCATTTTTATGCGATAAAAAGAGTCAGTTTTCTATTAAACAATTTTACGTAAAATTCTGTAATTTTTCGTAAATTCACATTTTTTTTCAGTAAAAAATGGTAAAAAAGGGTGAAAATCTGTTGAATTTAAACAAACCTGCAAAATGCGGATCTTACATAAGTCATCTTAAAAAAAAAAGTATATTTAATTAAATTCTAACTAGGGAATTTCCATAGTAATTGAAAAAAAAAATTGTGATTGTTCAAAAAATTAAAATAAATTTTTAAAACTTAAATATTTTTTAAAACTTTAATAATTTATACTTTTTTTATAACTTGTTTTCACCCTTTTTTACCATTTTTTACTGAAAAAAATTTGAATTTACGAAAAATTCCGGAATTTTACGTAAACTTGTTTAATAGAAAAATTGACTCTTTTTATCGAATAAAAATGAAAAAATTCCAAAAATCTTCGAAAATTAAAAAAAAAAACGATGTTTAATTACATAAATTAATCAGGCTAATCCAAAAATAGAAATGCCATTCTTGTGCAGAACTTGAATTTTCGGTTATTTTTTAAAGATGGTCTTTGATTAATAATTCGCATTTTTAGACACAACATGATATTAAATTTATTCTTAAAATTTAAAAATTTTCGTAATTTATATAATGTTTTCCCCTTGAGCCTACTAAGATTGAATCATTTCATGCTTCTCTCGAAGAATGTAAATATTTTGTCAACTTTTCCTCTTTCGATTTTCTGTTTTTACCAAAATTTGCGTAAAATTACAAAAATTTTTGCAAAAATTTTAAAAGACCTAATGTCTGTCGTAATTTTTTATTTATTTTTGTGATCAATTTAAATGTAATTGACATTAATTTAAAAAAAAACTAAAAAGTTTTCTTTTTGTTCCTAATTCAGTATTTTAGTTTTTAAATAATTTTTAATAATAATTGTTATTTAAAAATATTTTACGCGATTTTTATTTAGTATTTTGTTAAATTAAATAAGTGCTGTAAGCGAAAAAAAAGACATGATTGGGAATAGCAAAGACAAGGTGGTATGTTTTTTTTTTATTTTAATTACTTTTTAAAATTTTAAAGAAAACTCAAAAATAGAGCTTTAGCTCGGCACTAATAACCAAATAAATAATAGTAATTGTCTTTTTTTTCATTTTTTAACTTTTACCTTTTTTATTTTGCGTTTAACTAAATTATGAAAAAAAGCATTAATGATTTTTGGATCAATTTAATAAATCTGATAGAAATCTTTGCTTGTTTTTGAAAAATTTAGATGTGATTGTCTTGTCAGATTCTGAGTTGTTCAAAAGTCTTAAAGTCAAAGTCAAGTCATTTGAAGATTTGAATTAAACTATAATTCTTTTAATTTAAGTTTTTCAAAATACTTGATTTATTTTTAAATGCTTTTTTTGACCAGATTTAATCATATTTCTCAAACAAAATACCTTGAAAATTAGGACTTGAAATAAATCCAGCAATCAGTATTATTATTTGTATCAACATCATCTTTAATTTTGGTATCTAAAAAAATAATAAAATTAAATTAATTATTTATACTTAATGTATTTAATAACTTAATCTGTCTAAAATATGAAGAAAAGGTCCTGAATTTAAATAAAAAAAATTTGAAAAATATTATTGAATCGAAAAATTAAGAAGATAGTCATTTGTATTTTAAAAGATTTATTACTAATTAATTAATTAAAAATAAATAATTATTGATAAAAAATACAAAGATATTCACTAATAAGGAACAAAGATAATATAGTTTTTTAAAAAAAACTAGCTGTAATTATTTTTTTTTTCAGGCTGATATAATAATCGTTATAAAGCATATCTTATTAAACTTTACTAACTCTTGTTCTATTGATTTTGCCAAATATTTTCAAAATCTTGAAAATAACATATCGGATTACTTTTTCATAAATTTTTCAGTTTTAGTTTCGTTTTAATTTTAAGTCTATAATCTGATATCGAAAATAGAAGAGGCTTTTTATCAGCTTTGAAAATTGAGAATATCAAGTTTCTTATTGTTAAAAAGTTCAATATTATAACTAATTTTCTGGGTTTATTTTAGTTATTTTCAAAAATGTCTTAAATGTTTTTATATCCCAAAAAAAATGGCTAACTTTATTTAATAGCGCTAAAGCTTTAGGGTCATAAAATAGTTTTAACAACAGCCAAAATATTTTCAAAACTCAAAAAATTAAATTTAAAACCAATTTTAAAGAAAAAAAAGTCATTTATATTGAGTTGAAATTTTTTTTACAATTGACATTTGACTTGACTTTGACTTAATGACTTTTGAACAACTCTGTTTAAAATTTATTTAAAAATCTATTCAATTCATTTATTTAATGTTAATAGAAAATAATTTTATTAATATATGGTTTAAATTTTTGTGTTTGATTTACAAAATGTATTCAGTGTTGAAATAAAATTGAAAAAGTGCGATGTTTCAAATATTTTTTTCAGTTTCAAAAAAAAAATTTAAGTTAATACTGCAAGCATTTTGATATATTAAATCAAACTCTTTAGTGGAATAGAATGAATTTAATTTTTATTTGGAAATTTGAAAAAGATTGAAGTTGAAAATTCTTTTTTCAACTTTTATATAGTTTATTTCTTTATTTGTCTATCTGGATTGAGCTTATGCTCCTTCAGAATAAAAATATTAAAAAAAAAATTAAAAATTAAAAATGAATAAAAAAAAAAGATAAATAATTCATTTAGATTAAAATTTATATTCAATCGTTGATAAACTCGATAATGTGAATAATTCTGTTCTCAGATTTTTTGAACTATTAGTTCACCCATTTTTTTGTTCATGTTAAGGTGAACCAAAATAGAATTAGACGAACAATTTTTAGATTATGTGAACAAATTGAATAAAGCTTTTTAATAGAATGCCTAATTCTCGAAACTGATATAAAAGTAAACGATTAAAGTTAATAATTTTTTTTGTTTTTTTTTAATTTAAAGGAGCTTAAGAAATAGCATTGCTCTGATCTGGTTGACCTGATATTTTCCTCTCAACAATTTCCTACTCTGCCCAACTTTGAATTATTTTTTGAAATGATTTTTTTCTATCTTATTTTTTAATAATTCAATAGCTTTTTTCTAGATAGATGAAAAAATTCCAAAATAGGTGAACAACTTTAGAACTAACAGTTCATAAAACCTGAGAACAAGAATTGTTCCAGTAACAGGTGAATTACAGTTTACCTAACCGACTAGACCTGAAAAACTTTGTTTTTTCTTTTTAGACTTTCGTTTGATGCATTTCAACAAAAACTCAATTTATAAAAAAGGAAAACAGAGCGTAAATGGTTTCTACAAATATTATCTTAAGGATCATCATATCACAAATCTATAGTCAAAATTTAAAAAAAAAAAGTTTTCCGTGCTTGCAAAATTAACTTAAAATTATTTTTTTTTGAAACTGAAACATCGCACCAGAGTTGGTCAAAAGTCAAACTTTAAAGTCAAAGTCAAAGTAGACTTTGACTTCAAATAATTTTAAAGTAAAAGTCTGACTTTGACTTGACTCCACTCAAGTCAACTTAATTATTTTCAGGCTATAACATTAGACCTCATCATTCTATATTAGCACCAAATTACAGAAAATTAACAATGATAAAATTCAATTTAAAAAAATTAAAATTCGAGAACTAAATTTTATTTAAAACAAAAATTTTTAAAAAAAAAATTTAGTTTTAGTCAAAGTCCTAACTTGGCTTAAAAAAACTTAACAAAAAATAAAAAAAATAAATAAAATTTAAAGTCAAAGTCCAGACTTGACTTTGACTTCATGACTTTGACTTTTTACCAACACTGCATCGCTACTTTTTAAATGTCATTTCAACATGGGATACATTTTGTAATTCAAACACAAAAAAATTAACCATTTACAATTAAAATTTTACATAAATCAATCGAAAAATATTTTTTACTTTTTAATTTTTTTACATCGCCTTCAAGGCTTATGCTAAAACACGGACCGGGGTCGAATGGTATTAGGAATTATGAAAAAGCTGCCGACCACCGACCATATTGTAGAATTGAAACATATATTGCATATCGTTTTGTAGATGACTAAAATATTTACATCCTTAAAATATGATAAATGAAAATTTATTTTAGGGCTCTCAGTCAAAATTTTCAAAGTCAAACTTAACTTAATTTATTTTATTGACTTAAAAATAAGTAACTTTATAATGGTTTAGTTGGTACTTTTTTGGTGTGTACATTTGATTTTTGCTCAAAATACTTTTTCAACTTTACACTGTAAATCAAAAGATTTAGTGTATTTTTCCAATCATAAATTTCATCTCATATATTTTAAAATTTTAGCTTCCGGATCACGGAAGATAATTAAATAATACTCAAGTAATTTTGCTTCATTATCGATAGCAAAAAAAATATTTTTTTTCAATTTTTATCTTAAATAGCATTTTTAAGATAAATAAAATCCTGAAATAATAAGGATTAAATTAATTTTTCTATTAAAGATTGATAAAAAGTTTTGTGAACAAAATATTTACAGTCTAATCGCTTAAATTTTTCACCAGACTTATCTGTAATAAAAACCATTTTTCAAAAAAAAAACAATGTACAAAAAAACAGAAATATTAAAAAATTTCTTTTATTATTCTTTTATTATTAAGGTTCAGGCGTTTCAATATTTGAGTGCTGTTTATATTTCAGATTTATGAATAAAAATTCAATGTTAATGCCTGTTGATACCAAAAATTTATCAGTTCTTGGAAAAAAAAATGTACCATTGTACCTCAGATAAAATAAAATTTTTTCAAAATCTTTAGTTCATTTTTAATAAATTAAAATCTCAGAACCAACTCTATCTAAATCAATAGATTTGGGAAAAAATTTTGCTCAATGCTTTTTTTAAATATGATACTTAACTAAATTTAAATATTACCTGTAAAGGTTATTTCATTTTTTTATTAATAAATAAATAATGGACATAAAATTTTTAAATTATTTTTTTTTTTCATTAAACGAATTAAAAATTATTCACCGATTTTCTTATTCTTTTTTCTTAATTGTTCTTGGACTTCTTTTGAATTTTCCCACGGTCGAGGACCACGAATATTATTCCAATGGTCGATATCAATTTCATCCATAACTTTTTCATATTCTTTTTTTAAGGAAGTGGCAGTTAACATTTGATAATCTCCTTCATCAAGACCCAAATTACTCAATTGTTCTTTATAAACAACAGCGTCATTTCGTTTATATTGATAATTAAGTTTTCGGAATTGAGCAAGACCAACAAATCCACCAACAACCATTAAGCAAAAAGGAAGAAAATGTCTCACAATTTTCGACTGTCCGTTCATAATTTTATTCTCTAAAAGATACTAAAATATTTTTTTCAATGGCTTTCAGCAAACTTAAATTTTCGATTTGATCTTTTTTGACACCAATGCTTACCAACAAAGATTTTTGAATCGAAAACTCTTGATTCAATTTTTGAACTAAACTTCTGGTAAAAACTTCCAAAGAAGCTTCTGCTTGACCAAATAATTGTCTTATATTATAAATTCTTTCTTCTAAATTGGAAATTTTTTCTGATTTTGCAAAAAACTTTATTAAAATTAAATTAATTATTTTTTAAAAAATAATTATGGATATTTATTTACCACTGATCCAAAATTATCGTTTGTTGAAACAGATATAAATAATTTATCTGAATAATCAATGCAAATTAAATCAACTTTTACTGAATCGATTTCAATTGTTTTCTAAAATGTTTTGAAAATAAATTTTTATTTTAACTAACATAATTTTTTACTCACTTTAAATTTTAGCAGGTCTTTAGTATCAAAGCTATATTTTTTTAGTTTCGAATCAATTTCATCAACATCAGTCATTTGAGTATCAATTTTTTTTTAAATAAAAATGTATTTTTAAATTTTAAAAATGCATAAGTTTGAAATATTGCATGTTTAAAAAACAAGAATGCATCTATCAAAATTTAATGACAAAACTTTAAGCTATTTTAATCTTGATCTAATAATTTCATTTTTTATTTAAGCAAAATAGTAAACTTCTAACTTTACTTCTGAATTGTTGAGTCAAGCATAAGCTCGGTCAAGAATGAGTCATTTGTTCATTTGGTTTTTTTTAAATAAACTTTTAAGACTACAAAAAATTGTTTTTTTTTTTCGGAATAAATAAATACGAATTTTCTTAGACTAAGAAAATTTTTAAAAGATCTAACTTTAATTTTAATAAGCACAGTAATGCTTTTAGTTTTTTTAAATTTAGGAATCTAATTATCCTTGAACTGAAGTTTTCTGATGAACAAAATTCGGAAAATTAAAAAATAAAAAAATCCAAATATTTTAAATTTATTTAAGTATATATGCTTTTAATCAATATTTTATTATCTTGGTTTAAGAATTTTTAAATTCATTAGCCGGCCATTTTGTCAAAATTTTAAAATTTTAATCCAGCACAGTTTTTTTTAAAGTTATAATTTATTGTAGTTGCATCGGTCCTTAAAAATTATGCCGCATTAGGATCGACTCAACTTCAAAATGATCTTTTCGTATTAAGTAACTGGACAACAAAATGGTCTACTGAGCTAAATGTATTAAAGTGTAAAACAATGTCCCACTTCTTATTCTCATTTGAGATCTTACTTAGAAATTATGAGAAAATTTCTAATTATTCTCAGTTATATCTCATTAAAGATCTGAATGAGATCTGAATTGGAAAAATTACTTGTGGATTTAATTATTGAGATCTTACTTAGAAAAAAGCATAATTTCTAAAATAATTCTCACTTCTTTCTCGCTTTAGATCATCAATTGATCTCAATAAGAAAAATTTTGCTGTCAATTTTTTAAAAGAGACTTTAAGAACTAAAAAATATCTATATTTAAATAAAAAGTAAATAAATATATTTATGCAATCTGTTCACTTTCCAATTAACAAAGAAAATAAAAATAAAATAATATTTATTGGTAAAATATAGCATCATAAATATTAAATAGAAAATAATAATTATTGATTTGTTTTAGGACTATAGCCGAAAGAGTTATTAAACTAGCCACAGAGGTCAATGATGAGAGTAATATTACTCCAATGTTTCAAAGCGTAAAGCGTCAAACAAACTTAAAACTCTGGATTAAATTTTCCTAAGAAGATTGCGCATTGATGACTTTTGGATGGCTTGCTTTGTAATTGATCAATTATAGAAAAATACCGCTAATTATGGTTTTTTCTCATGACTTTTGATTAGTTTTTTAATGTATCTTTTTTTGTCTTAAGAATTGAATTATGAAGAAAAATTACACTATTAATAAGGATTTAATATTTTTAATAATTTTGAAAAAAAAATTTCAGAAAATAATGTTTCAATACTATTCTAAACCCATTATATTATTTTTTTAGAACAATAAAAAAATGAATAATTTTATGACAAATTTAGTCGATTCTCAATATTTAAAATCACGAAATCGAGAACAAACAACTAAATCTCGAAAAAAAATGAAAATGCTTTCTCAAGGTATTAAGTTAGTGGAAGAAAAAGCAATATTGGATCATTCAAATAACCAAAACGAATATGAAAAAGAGGATGAATTATTTACAGTTCAAGATAATAGCATTTTAAACCTAGATAATTCGATTAGCAGTAAAAATTCAGAATCCTCATTCTATGACAATAATGAGAGTGATGAAAGCGAAGATGATTACACAACAGGTGAAAGCTTTCTATATTCAGGTTCAAATTTAATGGTTAGTGAATTTATGGATCTATTTTTCAATATTAGACAGAAACACAACTTATCTGATTCGGCATCAAATGATTTACTAAAATTCATTAAAATCATTCTTCCAGAAAAAAATAATTGTCCTAAAACTCATTTAAATCTAGAAAAAAAAATTTTTAATGAACAAAATTCTATTAATTATTTGGTATGTAATAATTGCGACAAATTATTTGATTCACAAGTTACTTTTTCCGAAAAAAAACAAACTTGTATAGATTGTGACAGTTTTGAAAACTTAATATTTTTAGGTAAGCTGAAATATTAAATAATGATAAAATTTAATTTATTTTAAAGGCCTGTGGATAAATGATGCTCAGCCTAATTATAAAATTTTTTACACAAAGTGTATTGAGAAGCTTGATTTTCTAATGAAAAGAGTTCTTGTTTTTGATAGTAAATTTGCATTAAATAAATTTTGAATTTTTATTTCCTATTTCAAATTAAACAAGACAAAAAGTTCAAAATTAGAATTCAATCTTTGATTTTTGATTTACCTGCAAAAGCTAGTGCACTAAATATTAAACAATTCAATGGGGAATACGGGTGTATAGCGTGCTATCACAAAGGCCTTTTTCCTCATATGTTAAGAACTTGAATTTATCCTCCTCAAGACGTATTTTTAATTTTAGCTTAATATAAAATTATTAAAATTAACTTTTCGTAGTTAATACTCAAGACAAAAAATGATTATGAAAAATTCAGTCATATTGCTGAGATTTTGAATGAACCGATATTTGGAATTTATGGAAAAAGCTGTTTTCATCATTTAATTTCTATACCTGAACAAGTGCCATTTGATTATATGCATCTTGTTCTCTCAGGTCATACAAAATGGCTTTTAAAGCAGTTTTTTTTCGAAAAAGACAATTATTCTTATATTGGTTGTAAAAAAATTTAAACTTTAAAAATTTTTAATAAATTTTTTATTTCAGGTAATCGTTTAACTGAAATTAATCATATTATTTCAAAGCACCCAGTTCCAAATTGTCTGACACGGAAATTTCCTAAAATCCAGAAGAATATTTGCTTTAAATCTTCTGAGTTAAAGATATTTATTTTTCATTTAGCTCTACCTTTGCTTAGAAACTTTTTACCAGATTCATATTGGTATTTATTATGTCTATATTTTTTTCCATCCGAGTACTCTACGAACCAGTAGACACTGCTGAAGAAATTGACAAAGCCAAAAAATTATTTGATATTTATTTCAAACAAATCGAAAATTTTTTTGGAGAAAAAGCATACACATACACTTTACACGCACACAAGCATTAATTTGAACAAGTCAAATATCATGGACCCGTAAAGTGTCATTCGCAGTTTGTATATGAAGTATAAATTTTTTTTTTATCGTTGACAATCATTCTTCAAGTTAAATCAATTATGCTAAGCAATAATCTTTATAATTAATTATTAGATAATTGAATGAAGACAAATAAATTGACATTAATTGAATAATATTTAAAAGGACTCTGAACTTTTGAAATGTGAAATAGGTTGGTTAAAAGAAAAAAAGTCTAAAGTTCAAAATAAATGCTTGTTAAATTATTAGATTTTTATGTTTATTTTTTGAAATTCAAATTAGTTCTGAGCAGTTTATCAAAAAAAATGGAATATAATTAACTTTATATCTATTAATAAATTTGATTTAAACAAAAAATTTTTTTAAGGGAGCGCTATTTAATATCAAAAATTTGATCAAAGGAAGCCGTGGCTATCTTCATCAAGTATCAAGAAAAATTTTTTTAAAAAAAAAACTCCATGATAACAAAAATATTAAAAATTTATCTCTTCAAAATTTTAACGAAAAATTTATCAATTCCAAAGAAGGTTCATCTTTCGACATTGAACTGATAAATCCGTTTCAAAAAGAAAGTTTAGATAATGATATATTTACAAATTTTCAAAAAAGTCATGGAAAAACAATCGATAATAATTTATTTATTTGTTCCGATAGATGTTTAATAAAAGGAAGAATTTTCCATGCATTATCTTATAATCGAAAAGGTAATTTGGATAATTATACAGTTTTTTTTGAGACAAAAAGCTCGGAATTGGTCGGCCAAATAATCAAATTTTTTGAATTTGAGACAAAAATATATGCGATAATGAATTTATTTGAAAAAGTCGAGAGCGTGGATTTAAAAAATATATTATTTTTCAAAAATAATGAACACTTTTAAATTAATTGTTTCTAAGCTTATCTATGAATATGAACATGATTAAAAAAAATTTAAGCTGAAATTCAAATTTCAATTTTATTAAGATGTCAGGAAACGATTTCGTTTGTGTTTATTTCAAGAAAGATAATACATTCACTGTTTATCATGATACAAAAAATAAGCTTCAACAATGCAAATCAGCAAAATTTAAATTTGAAAATAATTGGATAACCGGCGAGAAAGTCACACGAGGTATTAAATTAAATTTTTTAAATTTTTTTGATGCTTAATTAAGTTTTTTTTTTTATACTTTATAAAGGTTCTTTTAGACATTGTAATAAATTTGTATCAAAATTAAATGAAGGTACAATTGAAACCGACATCGAAGAAACCGATTTTGAATATAGAGAAGATACACAGTTAAAGAGAAGTTTTAGATTATTTTAGATTGTAAACCAAATTATAATTTTTTTTTCTAAAGAAGGCATGTTAAATAGCAATAACCAAATTCTCAAGGATCTTAGCTATTAAAAAATTTTTCAGAAAAAATCAAAAGCAAGTCAATTAAGGTAGCTGATCTCGATAAAACAGTTATTAGTGATTTTGATCCTACGTCATCTGATAATGAATCCTCAAGCGATCAAATTTATCCAAATTCTTCCAAGCAATCCTGTTCAAAGCCATTAACTTATCAGTCTACTCCAAATAGCAAAACAACCCATGATACAGAAGCTTCTACAGAATTTTCTGCCTCAGCCAGTTGTCCTAGAAGTAAATCAAGTCCGAAGAAAGCTAGTCAAAGTGGCACGAATTTCCTAGAAGATAAAATTTTAAAGATTGAAAAAAATGTTTCTGAAATTCTGGAAATTTTGAAAAGAAATAAAAAAGTCAACAATTATCCTACAGAAATCGTAAGAGTTTTCTTTAAAATTTTCTTAAACAATTTAATTTACTTAACTTATTATTAATATTTTATTTAATTCATTCTCAAATTTTAAACCAAACTAAGCTGTTCGTGATAAGTCTGGTTAGATATAAATATTAATTTTAAATAAAAATGAGTTAACATATAAACAAACATCGTTTAATTTTTTTATCCAAATTTTTATCAAATAATGTATTATTTAGATGTTCAATGGGAAAAATCTTTTAAATGTAAGAGCTTCAAATCAAACATCTCTTGTTTCGATAATTATGGATATTCTTTTTACACATGAATAACAAAATAATGGACTAGTGATTAAAGTTAAATCAACAGCTAAAAGAAGTCAGCTTGAACCGTCAAGGGTTCAACTTTTAAAAGGTAAGAGAAATTATTTTCTAAATACAAGTGATTTTTTTTTTCTAAAATAGATGCTTTTATGATAAAATATCAAATCCCAGAAAATAAAATTGAAGACACATGGTATTCAGTGGGAAAAATTGCTAACAGAAGGTGTTATGATGCTGCCAAACGTCAAATCAAAGCATAATTTTTTTTATTTTTTTTTGTTCGATATTGTAAGTTTATCTATTTTTATACGCATTTAGACAATTTGAATAATTTTTATTAGCCAGGTTTAAAAGTTTTGTAAAAATTTAAATATTAAATTATGTTAATCTCTTTTTTTTGCTTGTTTTTTAAAATCAAATTATAATACATTAAAGTCTATTTTTTTTATTAGAATTTAATTGAACCAAAAATTATATTAAATATTTTAAATAAATTTATATAAAAATGAAATTTTTTAATTAATTTTTTTTATAAAAAGTTTAATTAAAACCATACTCATAATAAAACTCAAATAATTTTATATCATCAGATTCTATTTTTTTAGATCTTCATTAGAATAAAATGAGAAGCTCTGTAGAAGCTCTGGAGATGCTCTGGAGAAGCTCTGGAGATGCTCTGGAGATGCTCTGGAGATGCTCTGGAGATGCTCTGGAGAAGCTCTGGAGATGCTCTGGAGATGCTCTGGAGAAGCTCTGGAGATGCTCTTGAGAAGCTTTGGAAAAGCTCACGCGAATCTTCATACACTTTTTCTCATGAGATCTCATCTGAATCTCATTTCTTTCGCGATGAATTCGACATTGCATCTCAGTTAGATCTACTATGAGATATAAATGAGAACAAGACCTGGGGTATATTGGTCGAAATAGGAATAAAACTGGATATACAGTTCCAATCTTGGATGAAGCAGTGACCCTTAAAGAAACTGTTGAAGAAAAAGACCTTGGTGTTGTTATCTCTAATGACCTTAAATGGAATGAACAATGTTCGTCTGCGGCATTTAAAGCCAACAGAGTATTAGGTCAAATCAGGAATGCATTCGTATGTTTGGACTAAGAAACTTTTAAACTTTTATACATTTGGGCTTGTCAGACTGCATCTTGAATACGTTGTAAGTATCTTGAACCCTTCAACGAAAGCAAGCATAAACATAGTCGAAAGAGTCCAAAGAATAGCGACAAAGCTAGTCCAATGTTTGAAGGAAAAGTCGTATCAAGAAAGGCTAATGGCGTTGGACTAAATGAGCTTAGAAGACCGTAGAACAAGAGGAGATCTTATTCAAATGTTCAAAATAGTCAACCACCATGGGAATATTAACCTAATGAAAGGTGTGAACCTGCCTACAAGTTTGAATCTGAAACTGAGAAGAAAACATAACATGAAGCTGGAGAAAGAAATATGCAAACAAGCTACATCAAGATATAGCTTTCTGATCAACAGAGTGGTTTCAAAGTGGAATGCTCTATCACAAAGTGTTGTCAACTAAGCGACAGTTAATGGCTTTAAAGCGGGTATCGACAGAGAATTGTTTGATATTGAACAAAGAAAGAAATGAAAGACTGTCACAGCTCTTATAGAGCTAAATGCCTGAAGGCGTTAATATAGATTTCTATACTGCAGTCTCATAACTACTTCTCCTACTAATAATAAAAAATAAAAATGAATCTTATTGTTACTCTGGCATTAAAGCCTGGAACTTTAATGCCAGAATAACAATAACAGAATAACAATCTATATTTTGAATATCAATTTTCAATCTAAAATTTACATTTTTAGATTTTTGATGCAATACAGTAAATATTTGAAAAACAAAAATAGTGAAGTTAGGATTATTTTTAATAATCAATTACAAAACTAACTAATAGTGTCAATCATATTTAAAACATACTCATTTTTTATTTATTGGAAACAAATTAACTAAATTGAAACAATTCTACTTGAAAATAAAATCATAAAATTATTAATTCAAATAAAACCAATTTTTAAATGTAAAAGTCAAATTTTGTTCCTCATTTATCGTTTAGCCTATAAATTTAGATCTCACTTTTTTCCAAATATACCATTTTAAGGAAATATGTCTTTATTAGAAGAAATTCCAAACAATATCTCATTTGAGCCTCTTCAAGCCAATAACTAGCAATAAAACTAGAAGAAAAGGTAAAATCTATTTGCCTTTTTGTAGTTTTCGAACCCTGTTATTAGGTAAAGATCACCTTACGAGTCCTTTTGAGAATAACTTAAAAGCATGCAAGCGTGCAACTGAGAATCTCACTTGGGATCTTATGTGGTATCAATGTGTTAGATGCGAAATTAGACTTAAAATTGTTCCAAAAATTGAAATATTGTTCTGGTTTGGAACGCCATTGAGTCTATAGCAAAACAAGCGCGGTAGAAATGCCGAATCAAAAAATAAAATAAATTGCTAATTATTTTTGTATTAAAATATATTTTTTGTTTGTATTATTTTATTTTTGTAACAATTTTAACATATTTACTCTGTATTTAATTAAATAAAATATCAGAAAATAAAATTATACCTAACATCAGTATTTTTTTTAAATGCAAGAAAATAACATAACTGATAATTAAATGCCAAATATTTTTGACAGAAACATTTTTTTTCTTTAAATGACCACTTTTTCAAATTACTGATGAGAAAAAATTGAATTCTAAAACATTAATAAAAATGCAAAATAAAGAATATTCTTTCAAAGATTTTTCATTCATAAAATGATTTTTAATTTAAAAATTTCTTAAAAGAAACGTTTAATTTTAATATTTTTGGTATTAAAACAGATTGGCACTTTTTATTTATTTTTGCCTTTACTGGTTTTCCTAGGACTCATTGATTTTTTAAGCTCACGGACAGTAATTCTGATTTAGGTAATTTTAAAATTTCGTATAAATTATCAATGCTAATGGTTCGAGGTTGTCGAGGAATATAGTGGCTCGTGGTCTGAAAACACAGCTAAAGTATCGGTTACCTCTACTCCGGTAGGAGCATTTTTCTCTATAATTCGAATTGCGTATACGTGTACTGTTCTAATTAGTTTGTATTTGATTCTTAGCTTTTTAAAGATCTGAAATGAGAACAGGATTCAAAGACTAATGTCGTTAGTAAAAATAAAAAAAGAAGTATTTGTGTATTAAAAAAAAAAAAAAAAAATTTATTTTTAATGATGTAATTTAAAATATGTTTGTTTGTTTTTATTATTATTGTTTTAACTGGGCAGAAGGAGCTTCACTTCGTTTGTGCAGTATGCACTCTTTTCGAATGTTAGCTCGAAGCCTTTTTGAATAAAAATACCTATTATAAAAAAAGTTCAAAATTCTCGAATAAATTTGAGCAAGTTGAAGATTATTTTGATAAAAAATTAAAGACGAAGAAGGATTTGAATAAAAAATTGGTGAATTTAAGCAATTTATTAAAGATTCTTAAGATGAAAGATGATTTATTGAAATTTTAATATTAGTTAATTTAGTGTTGAATAGCGGTCTTACTGGTCCCATATTCTTGAATTTTTTAATGTCTTTTTAAAGATAAAAAATTTAGGATATTATGAGAAATTTTTTTTTTAATTGAAAATAATGAAATTTAAATATTTTTTTCGAATGAACTAAAATTTTTTAATCATTGAATTTCATTAAATTTTACAGACTTTTAACAATTTCGAACGAAAAAATTTTAATATTTTTTAATCTTTTTTAACTAAAAAGAATATAATATCAGCTAAAAATCCCTAATTTTGTTATTTTAGATAAAAATTCATTTAGTCCAAACCCAAGTGAAATTTGCTTATATTTAAATATATTTCCTTTAAACCAAAGCTCACAAAGTCAAAAACAAATGTTTTATTTTATAAGCATGCAAATGATGATTCAAAAAAAGTAGGGTTAATTACCTTTGAATTAGAAATTTCTAATAATTAATTACTAGCATTAACTTGTAGTTTTGTAATTTAAAAGCAACAACTGTTCAAAAAATACTCAAATTTAATCAGGAAAGATAAGTATTTTTGATTTGCATTCAAAGACAATCTTTGGGTACTTAACTTGGAGTTGAATGAATTTGGATGCAAAACTTGTTGAGCCTTGTTTAAATAGCAAATTTTTCAAAATAATGTGTCTATAAATAAAACTAGTTTTTAAACTAAACTTATCTCTAAGTTTAATCAATCTTACATATTTGGGTCAACTAAAACTATTTTTATCTGTTTATAAAATTTTATTAATACTCATATTTTAAAAATTCTTTTTTGGCATCATTTGCTTGCAATTTTTTTTCTATTAATATAGTGGCACTTACACGATTCATTTGAACTGCAAAATCAAATGCAAAATGCAAATCTAAATAAAAAATTAACTAAAGTAAAATTATTCATTTTGTTTTTATTTTATGCTAAAGACACGTTTTAAACGATATACCAAATAACTTGCTTTTTTTTATTTAAAAAAAAACTCAAATTCTTTCGCCTTATTTCGTAATTATTTCCAAGCTTCTATTGCCAAAATTGAACTGCTATTTCAGGAGAAAAAATCATTCATTTAGATGAACTAATTAGCTATCTACTGTAATATTTAAATTCGTAAAAAAATATTTACGAAAAAATCGAAAATAATGAGACAATTTTTAGAAATAATAAATTTGTTGTCCAACCCGACTGCCATTTTACCAAACAGTGACCAACAAAAAGTAAAACCATTGCAAATCTTTTGAAATAAATAAAAATTTGGCTATTTTTTTAGTTAATCCACGAATTTGAGCGCTTAAAGGAGTCTGAAAGTGGATGGAAAGAGTGTGTAGAGTTTCTGCTATCTGATGACGCATTGTAAGTTAAAATTTGAACATATTGATACCAAAATTTTCAATTATTTGAATAATTTATTCTAAGTTTGTTTTAAAATTTTTGATTGTTATCTAATTTTAAAATTTAAACATTGAGAAAAAACAAAATTAAAAATATATTATGAATTTTTAGGGAAAATATTAAAATTTTGTTTATTAAAATTTGAATAAGTTTTTCTTAAACAAAAATTTTGATTTTGATTAGCTTTGATTTATTCTCACTAAATTAAAATTTATGAATTTTTGAATTTTTTTACGTAATTCTACAATTAATAAATAAAAATACTCAAAGTTGTTGTTTTTATTTTCCTTATACGTGTTTTTGATTTCTTTTTGATTCGATTATTCCCAAATTCTAAAAATTGATTTCTCGAGGCATAGCAAAAAAAATTATCTCAAAATTTTGACTTAAATATTTATTCGTTTTACTATATGGCTAAAATTGAAAATTCTTTTTTCAGATTTTTCAATTTCGTTTTAATCTCACTGATTTAATATCAGAAACGGTTTACTGTAATCAAGAGAGGAAAATATTTAAAAAAATGCTCATAAATTTTTATTTTTATTTATTTCAATTAATTCCAGGTACTTTATAAAATCTTCACATTTATTTACACAATAATTTTTATCACAAAATGTCATCAATTAATGTTTTCAATTAGGAATCAATATTATTTAAAGCTCTTTCCAAAAAAGACCCAATTGCTAAATTTTAATGATTTTTATTTTCTGAAAAGATAATTTAAATACGGAAGAACAGCGTAAACTTTTTTATGCCTAAGACACGCTAAAAAAAGGGGTTTATTTCGAGTCAGAGAAAAAACTAAAAATTTAGGGATTGTGTTATAAAAAAAAATTAAATATACTTTATTAAAGTTTTATTTAAATTAATTTAGATACATTTTTTGAATAAATTCAATTGTTTATTAATTTAAGGAATGATCAAACAAAATTTTTTTGCATGCAAGTAATAGAAAACTATCTGAAGACTCGCTATAAAAGTAACAATGTACCTCAAACTGATCAAGATTTAGTGAAAAAATTCATGTCATATTGGCTGCACAGTCAACTCAATCGAAAGGCAAATGAAAAAAATTTTCTTAACAAAAAGGCAGCTCAACTTTTTGCACTTGTGTCCCTAATCGACTTTCCGAATCGATGGCAGAACTTTTTCACCGACTTGATGGTAACATGCCAGTGGAGCATCGGAAATGCTGATTTTTATCTCAAATGCTTGATGGCCATACACTCGGAAATAGTTGATCGCGAAATACCCCATACCCCGGAAGAGCTTAATTTGATCACCTATTACAAAGATTCGATTCGCAAACATTGCGTTAATGAGCTTGTTGAATCCTGGTACCTTTTGCTCAAAGAGCATTCGACCAAAAATCCTGAGATAACTTGCCAGACTTTGGAGGTAATCGGCGCCTACATTTCTTGGATAGAAATAAATTTGATTGTCAACTCTCGTTTTTTGGAATTTTTTTCCTATGCCTTGACCAATTCGGATTTACGCGAAACGGCATGTGGATGCCTTGAGGAAATAATTGACAAAGGCATGGATTTTGGTGCTAAATTAAAATTAATTGATTATTTATGGACAAATGTGATACACCAAAATGCCCTTATGCTTGAGCATCAAATCTCGCTACACAATAATGAAGAGGATAATTGTGACTATCTGCTCCAATTTGGCAAATTGTTGAACACAATTGGTTCGAATTTGTTCATGGGATGGCAAAAAATGTCCAAAAAAGAGCCTGAATTAGCTTTACAATTTTTTCAAAGTATCGAAAATAAAATTCCGTTTGCTCTTCGACTTCTAAATCACTCGGACGATGATATATCCGAATGTGTTTCCGAGTTTTGTATGAATTATATAAGCATCTTGAAAATAAACAAAATTCAAACTAGAGAGCAACAATCAAACATTGAGGTAAATAAGATGAATTAAATGTTTTATTTATAACAATTTTTTGATTTAGAGTATGCTTGGTATCGTAATTAATAAAACCAAATATGACCCTTCATTTAATTTTGATAATGAAGTAAGAATTTTTTATATATATTAAAATTTCACTTTTTACTATCAAATGGAAAATTTTCTATTTTATTTTGACACAAGATATTGATCAGCCCATTATATCTAAGATTAAATTTATCTTTCTCAAAAGCTTTTTTCGTTATTCCTTAATACATTTAACATTTAACATTTAAAAATTCATTAATATAATGATAGCTTAATTCTAATGTAGTTAACAAAATACTAGATAATTTTGTTTTTTTTTTCTGAAAATTAACAAAATCATAAAATTTTTTTATTTAAGGATCCAAAAGTATGTATAAAAAAATTTTAATTTCATTTTTCTGGGAATTTAAATTTAAATTTCGTAAAAACAATAAGGGATAAAAAATTTAAAAAAATTCATTTTTTTCTTTATTTAAATCAATTCGAATTTCTGAAAGTTAAAAAAATAAAATACTATTTAAATATAAATCTTTTTAAAATAAAAAGAATTCAACTTTTTTTTCAACTTTTGATTAACTCAAATTTTGGGAATCCAAATAAAGTAATTAAAAAAAAAGCAATATTATATAATTTTCTATTCTAAAATTAAATTTAGGTGCTGCTCTAATTTTCTTACTGTAATTAAAGCCTAAATGAAAGGATTAATTTCGTATTCACACTGGTCAACCCTTGTTCTGCCAAATTTTAATTTTTTACTAAAAAACTGAGTAAAATTCTAGCAGTATTTTTATTTTTAATAATTTTTTCAAAAATAATGGTTTAATTTACTAAAGAAGAATTATTTAGTCTTTGATTTTTGATATAAAAATTAAAATTAAGAGAAATGAACAACTCAATAACATACTTTTACCATTCTGGCACATCCATCGAGGTTATTATTATTTTTGTCAATTCTTGAGCTTCTAATAAAGCAACAGATTAATTTATTTATCTATCTGTAGAGATATTTAGTCCTTTTGTCATGAAAAGACGATAAAAACAAAACCTAATTGTTAGCAAGTGTTCTTAGGAATTTTATTGGCAAAAAATGCCAAAATTGGTTATTTAAAATGTATGCCATTTTGGACATAAAGAAAAATATTTATTTTCATTTTTGCTTTGTTTTGTTGTGAAAAAATTCACAATAAAATTAAATTATTATAAAAGCCTTGGATAACCGGATGATTTTTTTCAGCTAAATTATTCTATTTTCGGATCGGTTTTTCGATTAGGTTGTTCACTGATATTCTTCTTTTATTATTCAAAATTTGTTGATTTTGGAACTGATGTCAGGACTGACTTGAGGTGATTAATTAGGGAAGATTTCTCTCTTAAATTTTTGGTTTAGACGATATTTCAAATTAAAATAATTAAAAAATTAATTGAAAGAATTTTATTTTAATATTATTTCAAATTAAAATATTAGCTGAATTGGGAATTATTTTATCAGAAAAAATAAATATAGGCCCCCAATAATCCCAAAATTAAAAAAAAAATTTTTCCTCAAATAAGCTTAAAGGTCCAATTTGTAGAATTTTCTCACTTTATTAAAAATGGACTGGTCAGATGAACCTATTGAATATACCTTACATTTTCTTGAAGGGCGAAGACGAGGCCATGTTTTTAGAATTTCGAAAAAATATAAAACTAGTGTTTGACAGCATTAGTCAACTGGACAACGATTTTGTTCTGACCACAGTGAAAAACTTGGTATTGGAGTGCGCGAACAACTGGCGAATGCAAACTTTTATAGACATTGAAAACGTTCTTTATCTTTTGTACAATCTAAGCGAAGCAATTCCTTGCTCTCAAGGAAACCACTTTAATCCACGCAGCAGCAAAAGCGACCTTTTGTGTGAAATGCTCCAGGCTGCAATTACCTCAAATTTAGTCGAAAATCCGCACCGGATTGTTAAGCTCCAGTACTTCGAAATATTGGCTCGCTATCACAGATTTTTTCATTTATATCCTCACCTGGTAGAAACTGCCATTGACCATTTTATCGGCATGCACGGCCTTCACAGCTCAGACCCTAAGCTCAGGAGTCGCGTTTCCTATCTGTTCTCACGCTTTACCAAGGACCTGCGCAATTATTTGGGAAATTTTGTTGAAAAAATCTTAAATGCCATCCAAGACTTGATTGTCATTTGGTCTCCTTTGCAATCTCCACCAAACACACCGATACCAATATTGGAACAGGAACAGAAGCTCAGGTCATCAGACGAACAATTGTTCTTGTACGAAACAGTTAGCTTGTTGATTGTAACCTCGCAGCTAGAACCAAAAATGAAGGCGCAGCTCATGAAAAATCTACTCTCTCCAATTATAAGCTCATTTATGCTGCTGATAAACAAATATGTGGAGACCAATGACGAAAAATTGAAGCTCATATTTGCCAACAGTCTTAACATGGCCATGTCCATCGCTACCAGGGTGTCCAAGGGCTTTTCGAACGCAATCAAAGTCAAAGACTGCGATTGCACGGACATTTTCCTGGAAATTTTGAGAATTTTCATCCAGGCCATCAGCATAAACAGTCACAAGAACTTGATACATGCAGGCGTGAGACAATTTCTGCACAGAATGATAATTTGCATTGACAACGAGGTGTTCGAGTATGTGCCAATAAGTATTGAACACTTTTTAAAGCAGAGCAATGAGCCCAAAGACTTGCATGACTTGATGCCTTTGCTGAATCAGGTGATGATCAAATACAAGCAGCAGATTGTGCCGTTCATGCAGAGCATATTGATGCAGTTGACAAATGCGGTGCTGAATTTTGTGAACTCGCTGCCGACTCAGATAGCTACACAAATACTGAGAATTTCCACAAGTCAAATACAGCAGTTTAACTTGCAGCAGCCATTGAACATTCAGTCGATTCTGCCGCATGCTCAAACATATTTGGTTCAGGATGAAAATAGTGAAATTACGCCGGACACCCAGCTAGTGTTAGACATTCAGTTAATGTACAAATCTTACTTTCAATTTTTGCTTAATGTTGTTAACAACGACCTGATGGAAATAATTGCCATGCAGCAAACAAACGACATATACAAAGTTTATTTTACTTTGCTACAAGGTGCTCAGCAGGGTCAACCTGATACGTCCAAGTCTTGTTTTCAATGTATCAGAAAATTTATTAATTTTTTCGGTAAGTTAATTTTATTTATTTTCGGTAAGTTAGTCTTAAATTTTTTTGTCGTCAGCAAAAATTTTAATTTTTAGAAATTTTTTGCTTTTTCCAAAAATTAGGACAGTTGAATTTTACTGAGTGCCAAAAAACCATTTTTTGACAATATTCAAATCTTTTCTTTTGCAAAGAATTTGATCAAATTAAATTAATTAAAGTTGTATTTTCAAGATTGATTATTATTTTTATTTATTCAGTAAAAACCGCGAGGGTAATGTAAAAATAAATAGAATAAAAATAAAAATAAGATAAAGTTAAGTTTTGTCTTTCTAAATAAAATTATAAATAAAGTAGAAAGTTTTCCATATTGTGTTAGTCACATGATTTAATTTAATTAAAAAATCTGCTAAAAATATTTTTTTTTGTGTTTTGCTTGGAACGACTTAGTTAAAAGTTGTAGGATTTTTTCTTGTTTTTCTTTGGTCATTGATCCAAGAATACAAAACTTAAATGACTCAACAGTTCCATCCTTCTTAACGATTGTTTAACAAAATTTCTTCAATTTTATCGTTTATTTTTTCTTCGAGATCTTCTAGGTTTTTATTGCTTTCATTTTCATTTACACCTACTGGTATTTCTTTTTTCATATATTTTGAAGGAGCGTTATCTCGATACAGATAAACATATAAATAAATAAATAAATAATTTATGAGTTAAAAAAGAATTTTCAATTTTTTTTCTAATTTCCAAAAAAAATTAAACTCATTCTATTTAACTAAAGAATTTAATTTTAAACATGAAAATGCTGGCCAGATTTCTTACTAGTATTTTTTTCATTCTGCCTTGATTTTTTTAATAGACATTCCAGAATTTCTCTCGTAAATTTATTTACCATTAGCCTTTTCACAAAATGTAGTTTTCTTTTTAGTATTATCATTTCAGTTGTTTCCATATCTAGGGCATGCATGAGTTAGGATCTTTTGGCTTTCTTTCGAAGATCCACGATTCTTTTGATTATGGTTCCCTTAGTTGTTTTTAGCTTTCTTTGGTCTATTTGATTAATTTTTAGTGTATCACATCCGTAGTTTAAGATAGGTCGACAGCATGTTTTGAAAAGCTGAACTTTAATCTTGGTTTTGAGAATTCTGTCATTAGTTCCAAGGGCTCCGATTGCATTTAGACTCTTTGTTGTATTTCTCATTCACTGTTGTATATGATCATCGTTTGTATTTTTCGAATTGATTAATACTCCAAGAAACTTGGTTTTGTCGTGAGTTTCGATCATTTTGGTATTCATAATAAGTGATACTTTATTTTTTCTTTATTTTTTGTTGACAAATTTAAGCAGTTTAATTTGAATTTTATAAAAAATAAATATTGAAAAATTGTATATACAATGATAAAATTGTTTTTTTGCATAATTTTTAGCATTTTTTAAATCTTTTTTATTACATCGCCTGAATTGGCGTTAATTGAATTAAATAAATAAATAAATAATGAGTTTAGTTTTATCAGGATTAAACTTTATCTCCTTTTTGGATCCCAATTTTACGCATATTACGCATATTTTACGTCCCTTATTATTATGTCGTCCGCATATAGGATTATACCAATTTGGAGATCTTGAATTTTTATTCCAAGGTTTTCTTTTGCTACCAACTCTACCAGTTCTATGCAAAAATTTTGGGTGACAAGGAACCACCTTGCTTTACACCAACTGTTGTCTTGAAGAATTCCGATATTTCACCTCCTTTATCCACGTATGCCATAATAATTTTTTAGACTTCTCCATATTTGCGGTTTTATTTTTCAATTAGCAAAAAAAATTAATAAATCAAAACGATTTTTTCCTGAAATCAATTTGTTCAAGTTTATTTAAGTTTGTTTAAGTTGTAGTTTTTGTTTGAATTTTTATATCTTGTCAATTTTGTGTATATTATCAATTCCAAAAAAAAAAAACGTTGATTAATTTTCCATTTGTCATTTTTTCTTAAAGTAACATTCATTTTAAATTGATTTAATTTTCGTGTTTGAATAACAAAATGTATCCAACGTTGAAATATCATTGAAAAGGTGCGATGTTTCAAATTTTTTTCAGTTTCAAGAAAAAAATAATTTTAAGTAAATATTGCCAGCATTTTCATGTTTAAAAATAAATTCTTTAGTTAAATAGAATGAGTTTAATTTTTTTTTGGAAATTAGAAAAAAATATTGAAAATTCTTTTTTAACTTTTAAATTATTTATTTATTTATATGTTTATCTGTATCGAGCTAACGCTCTTTCAAAACATATGAAAAAAGAAAATTAAAATTAATAAAAAAAAATAAATAAACAATTCATTTCGATTAAATTTATATTCACTCGTTTAAAAACTGGGTCTAGTCTGTTAGATCAACCATAGTTATCCTAATATGCGAGAAATTCTTGTTCACTCAATATTTTTGTTCACATAAAGGTAAATCAAAATAGAATTATGTGAACGATTTTTATATTATGAGAACAAATTGAATAAAGCTATTTAATAAAAAATTGGTTCATAATTTTTTTGTTATTTTTAATTTGAAGGAGCTTTAGAAATAGCATTTGCTCTGATCTGGTCGATCTAGTTGACTATTCCCCTTTCAATAATTCCAAATACCCAAATGCGCTCTTTTCTTAAAATTTTGCCTTTAAAAATAAATAATAATAAAGAAAATCAAAATGAATTTTTCATCCTTCAAGTGTTTGACTTTGGGGAAAAAACATTCATCTAATTCGCAAATTTCAACCCAACTTTAAATTTTTTTTCTTTCTTATTTTTTAATAATACATCAGCTTTTTTTAAATAGATGAAAAAATTTCAAAATAGGTGGACAATTTTAGATTAGGTGAACAAATTGTCCAGTAAAAAGTGAACCATAGCTGACCTAGCCGACTAGACCCGAAAAACTTTGTTTGCTTCTTTTTAAAGTTTGACTTGAGTGATAATTGAGTTTCGTTTAATGCATTTTTACAAAAACTAAATTTATGAAAAGTGGAAAACAGAGTGTAGATAATTTTTTTTAAATAAAAATTTTATCTTAAGGATCATCATATCACAAACCCAAAGTCAAAATTTAAAAATTGCATGCTTGCAATATTAACTTAAAATTATTTCTTTCCTTGAAACTGAAAAAAATATTTGAACTATCGCACTTTTTCAATGCTATTTCAGCATTTGATACATTTTATAATTCAAACACAAAAAATTAAACCAATTTCTAGGAAGATTATTATATGAAATATTTTTCTAAAAAAAAATTCTACATTTCTGTATTCCATTTTCAAAGGCTACTAATTTTTCAAAACGGGTAAAAACTGAAACGCTGCTAGAAAGTTAAGTCAATTTCTGGTAAAACTTTGGTTCAATATATTAGAAGACAATTCTAATCGCAAAACTGACATTTAAAAATCCATTTGAAATTAATTATTAATTATTTTTACGAAAAGATTTTTAACATTTATATTTTTTGAATTTTTAATAAAAATTTTGAGTCTATTAATGCCATTAATTATTCTGCTTTAAAATATATCGCAAAAAAATTTAATAATTAATAATAATAATAGAATTAATACCTAAAAGTCTTTAAGTTAGTTGTAACTCAGATAGCGCTGTAGTTTTGACTTGCTTTTTTTTAAATATTTTTTTAATTCATTTATCAATTTTGAAAATTAACCTAGCCTCAAATCTGAAAAAAATTAAGCTTTTAAAAATTAAAAATTAAATAATTATTTTAGTTAACAAGCCAGATATGGGAAATTTTGTCAATTATACGATTGAAAACGTGGTACCGTGCTGTATGGACATGCTTTTTAACCAGACACTTGACTTAAACGATGCCCAGCAAGTTTTAGTTTTGAATGAACTGGCTCAGTGTCTAATTATGCTCTATAATAAGTTTGGTGACGAATTCATAAAATATCTAGAAATGAGTTGCCTACCGAGTTTTAACCTCAGTTCACAAGTAATTCAAGTAATATAAATTTATTTTTTTTGAGTTTTATTTTTTAAGTCTAGTTTTTTATTTTAAGGAATTGTTCCATGTAATCAAGTCAAATAATCCAAAAGGATTGAAAACAGTCAAGGAAATGATTCAACCCAAAACAAAAAAATGAAATAAATTTTAGTATCATAAAAGGAATAAAATAAAAAATAAAAAAAAGGATATTTCTTCAAATAGATACAAAAAATTGACCGAAAACTGTTCTATTTATTTTTGTGTTGTTAAATTTGAATTTTTCTTTCTCTCTTTCGCAATTCATTCCTAAAAGTTTATCTTTATTTATCGGAAGCAAAAAAATTGAAATTGTTTATTGAAAAATTGTTATTGATTTTAGCTAAAACAAAAAACAAAACAAAACTAAAGGTTTTATTTAAACTTTTAAAAATACAAGTCCTAAATAAATTCCTAAAATTTTATTTGAATAAATTTTAATAAATGATCAATTTTTTCTATTGTATTCTTTTTGCTGTCCCTAAAATTTTGCTAGATAAAAATTAGTTTGATAATAAGTTTTTTCCATAAAATTTTGTGATTTTTTTAAAGACAAAAAATTTTGTTTCAAAAAATCAAAACTATTATAATTCAGCTTTCAAAATTTTCAACTACTTTGAAGTATTTTGATCTTTGGAGCCAAAAAAAATGCGTTCTTTAACTAACAAAATAGCACTTGTTACTGGTGCTACTCGAGGCATCGGAAAAGGCATAGCCTTACAATTGGGGGAGAGTGGAGCCAAAGTTTACATAACTGGACGAACTCTGCGATCCAAAAAAGGCTCCGGATCGCTAGAGGAAACTGTTGATGAAATAAAAAAACGCGGTGGTGAAGCCATACCTGTTGAATGTGATCATGAGAAATCCGAGCAAGTTGAGGAATTATTCAAAAGAATTTCCAAAGAGCAAAATGGTCAATTGGATATTTTGGTTAACAACGCGTACAAGGGCGTTGGAACAATTTTGGAAAATATGAGGCTAAAATTTTGGCAATATGACCCGTCTGTGTGGGATGACATCAACAATGTTGGTCTAAGAAACCATTACATTTGTACAGTGTTTGCATCTAGGCTTATGATACCTCGGCAAAAGGGTCTGATAGTAAATATCTCTAGTTTTGGCGGACAGAGATATTTATTTAATGTTCCATATGGAGTGGGAAAAGCAGCTTTAGACCGTATGGCTGTAGATTGCGGAATCGAGCTAAAAAAACACAAAGTAGCTTGTCTAAGCCTTATGTTAGGTGCAGTCAGAACAGAAACGATGACTGATTTGGTCTCTAAAGGAGGAGAAAAACTTAAGCTGAAGTCTGATCCCAACAGCAAAACAGTTAGTTTTAATTTTCAAATTTTTATTAAAAATTAATTTTTAAAAAGAATGTTGGCTTAAAAGAAATGTTCGATCAAGGAGAAACTGTTGAGTTTGGTGGAAAAATTATCACAAATATGGCATTAAATTCGAAGATAATGAAGGTAATTCCTATTTTAAAAATTTTAACAAAATTCTTTGCCTCAAAGTAATTAAAGACTATTTATTAAGTTTAAAAATTTGTTTTTAATTTAATCTATGGCTTCTATTTTTCGTGCAAGGATTTTTTAATGCACTCTTCATAAAATGAATTTAATTCACTTTATTAGACTTAACGATTAAGATTATTTTTAATATATAATAATTTATTTTAAATATTTTTATAAATTTCTCAAATTAATTTTGGTTATAACTCCCCAACTCTTGGAAGCTTTTAGAATAAAAATCCATTTTTAAATTAATGGTTGATTTAAAGAATATTAAAAATTTTACCTTTAAAATTATTTTTTAAAACTGCTTTTAATATCTGCGCTGCTCCATGTAACATTCAAGTTATCAAAATGAACCCAGATTTTATTCAAAATCAATAGATAATTAAAATTATTTATTTTTTAAATTTAAGTACTCTGGGAAAATAGTAATTGCATCTGATTATGCAGACAAATATGGTATAAAGGACATTGATGGTCGTAGAGTTCCAAGCCATAGAGAATTTCGAAATATTGTTCCATTTTTACCAAAGAATCTGAGATTTTTGACATCTGTTTTACCTGGCGGTATCAAGATACCTCAGGCTTTTATAGATATTGCTAATAGCAAATACACTTAATTGGCAAAGACCAGAAGGAGTACTTGGAACTTTTATGATAAATATTTTGCTCTTTGCTAAATAAATCTAATTTATTAAATATTTTATTAAATTTTTTTTCCAATTTTTAGAGAGTTTAAATATAAACATAAGCTCAAACAAAAATGTAGAACGGGTTTAAAATGATCAATCGGATATTAATTATAAGAAATTAAGTTGTTTTTTTTACTGATAAAAGAAAAGGGCGGTAAACAATAAAGATTTCGATTTGCGTAATGACCTGTAGATTTTTCTATATTAATTTAGATCATAAAAAGATAAATTAAGAAAAAAAAAGCTAACTGTTCCCTTTTAGGATACTATTTAATATTTAGGGTACTTAAATTTACTCTTATTACAGCTAAGTGAGATGTGTGTAGAAAAAGGTCACATTTTTTTTTGTCTATAAATAATTTGAATTAAGCTAAGATTTTGAGTATATTTTTGATGTTTTATGGATTCCATTTGGTAACATTATATATATTATCAATTTATTTTTTTTAAAAAGTCGAAATAAGCTTTTGTTACATGAACTAGGTTGCAACCCTTAATTAAAAATCTTCAATTATTTATCTTCTTGCAGATACTCAATTTTTAGACATATCTTAAACAACTTACTCAAGCAATCTCTTGAAAGAACTTGACACAAAGCCGAATCCGTGACTTAACAGGCTCATAGCTCTAAAAAAATATTTTAATGTGATTTTTCCAAGGCTTGAATCATTGCTGCTCATCCAGCAATCAATCCCTGCTTCGGTTTCTCACGTTGATAATTGATAGAATAAGAGAATTCTTTGTTTTTATGACAATAATGCAAAAACACATATTGAGATGTTTTGAAGAGATGAAGTCAATCTTGAGTCCACTTGAAGATTAAATCTTAATCTGATTGTAGTTTCACTGCGCTTATTTCTGATATCGTTTGCGAGAATATTTTAGTATCATCTGCATACATTTTGACAACATTCTCTTTTCCTTTTGGTAGATCATTGATATAAAAAATCGAACAATAGTGGAACAATCACTGACCCTTGTGGTACACTGCTAAAAATCTTAACCCATTTCGACAAAATTTCACTTTGATCAACTCGTTGTCTTCTATTTTTCAAGAAAGCTTCAATCCATTTATTGTCAGACCATCAAAGCCATACGCTTTTAATTTAGCTATAAGTCGTCAGTGCGGAACAGTATCAAATGATTTTGCAAAATCTAGCAGAATTACAACAGCAGGAATACTTTTGTCTAGATTCATTGAGATGAAATCTAGAGTTTCCCGAAGATTAGATGTACATGACTTTTTCTTGACAAATCCTTGCTGTTCTTTAGATATAATATTGTTCTTATAAAGATAGTCTGTCATTTTGGTTTTTATTTTGCTTTCCATAATTTTGCACGGAATTGAAGTTAAAGACACAGGACGATAATTGCTGGCCGTTGATTTATCACCTTTTTTAAACAAAGGAGTAATATTTGCTGATCTAAATTGTATTGGAAGCTGACTATTAGATAAAGAGTTTCTGAAAATTAAAGTCAAAGGAACAGTAAAGGCTTCTGCACTGTTTTTTAGCAATAACAGATGAAGCTTGTCTACACCACATGATTTATTTTGATTTAGGTCTTGTAATTTAATATAAACCACTTCATAACTAATATCATTTGGTTCAATGTCAATATATTCTGAACAATTTTCATTAAGTTCAGCTACAAAAGGTGGAAGCTCCCCATCTTGTTCAATAACAAACACATCTTGAAAACATTTATTTAGTAGATTTGATATCTCTTTCGGTTCTTGCGTTAATTCATTGTTTGACTTCTTTAATGCTTTGATTGATTCTCTGATTACTTGTTGATCATTTAGATATTTGTATAATAATTTTGGATTCTTCTTAGCTTTTTCCACTAAATTTTGTTCATAAGTTAGTTTGGCTCTTTTTATTTTTGATGAAACTAATTTACAGATACGTTGAGAACGAAAATTTCTCAAAAATACCTAAGTTCTAAATGAAAATTATAAATAACATTTTTGTTCGAATTTGTAAATTTGATGCGGTATAAAAGCCAAAATTTTTAAAATTTTCCGATGTGTAAGACTTTGCACTTATCTTCATTTAGACTATTAAGCCATTTTTTGGTTCAGTTAAAAATTTAATTTAGGTCGTTTCTGAGTAGATGAGACTTTTCAAATTCATCAAGCATCGTTTCTTATTTAGCATTGTTGCAAATAATTCATAAAAAACTTTTAACTTTATCAGTTTAAAAAAATGATAAAAAGTGTAGGTCCTAAGACGGATCCTTGTGGTACACCACTTGAGACTTATAATCAGACTAAATCTGTGTTTTATTACTTTTTTATTATTTTGATTTAATAAAGGTTTAATTAAAAACAAATGAACTGTTGAGTGTTTAAACTAATTAAAAAAATAAAAATTCTTTTTATTCAAATTTTTTTTTCTAATATTTTGAATATAAAATATCAAAAACAAATTGAGGAATTGTAATAAATCCGGGTACAAAATTAGCTATCCATTTTAGACTATCCGGAAGCGTCATTAACAATCCTGATTTTAATTGCTTAAAACTTGAAATTTCTCTGCCGTCAACATCTTTAATTCCGTGCGCGCGAGCATATTCAGCAGCAATCACAACTCTAGATGTATACTTATGAAGATTTTTATCTTGTGCCAAAGAAACTATACATTTTCCAGCAAACTCTATCGATTCTCCTTGTTCAAACACTTTTTTCATTGAAATTTGCTAAATTTTAAAATTTTAAAACAAATTACTAGAGAAGAATACCAAAAAATACCTTTCCGGCAATTCCTGATATCTCAGGATTCTGCTTGGTGATCATATCAGTGACTAGTTCTGTTTTAACAGCGCCAGGATATAGACTAAGCATTACTACGTTATGTTTACTTAATTCTTTGCCACAATCAACTGCCATTCGATCTACAGCTGCCTTGCCTACACCATAGGCCACATTAAAAATGTACGACATTCCACCAAAACTTGAAATGTTGATTATTAGACCCTGTTTTCTCAGCACCATCATCCTCGCTTTTTAAAATTATTTTATTTTCTAGGATAAAAATAGGCCTAGATTTCTCACCAGCATAAACAGTGCAAACATAGTGATTTCTCAATCCCACATTATTAATTTCATCCCATACTTCGGGCTCCTGTTTCCAAAATTCCAATGAACTTCCCTCGAAAATAGTCTTTAAACAATAAATAAAATAGATGAAATTCAATTTTTAAGATAAACCAACAGTGACTCCTTTGTAAGCATTGTTAACTAAAATGTCCAAAACGCCATTTTGTTCGGTTTCTATCTTCTGGAATAATTCAGCAATTTCATGATCGCTTTCGTGATCTACCTTTACTGGAATGCAGACGCCACCACGGTCTTTAATCTCACTAGCTGTTTGCTCCAGTGAACCAAGGTTATTTGTAGATTTCAATGTGCGACCAGTTATGTATACCAAAGCGCCGGCTTGACCCAGCTGAAGGGCTATACCCTTACCAATACCTCGAGTTGCGCCTGTCACTAAAGCAACTTTGCCTGCCAATGGTCTATTTTTTGACATTCTAAATTGAATTTTTTTAGAAAATAAAAATAAAAATAAAATACTGAAATTAAAGCTTTTAAATGCTTTGGTTTGAATCAGAAAAGTGAAAATCAATTACAAAAATTTATTTTTCCTGTTTAAACTAAATTAAATTAAATCTTAAAATTTGGTGCTGACCACGTCCATTAAAAATTGGGGAACCTTGACAAAATTAGGAACGAAATAAAATGAAGTTCTTTGGGAAGAACAAGTTTCATGGCGTTATTGATCTGTCTATAGCTAGGTATGACCCGACCGTCAATATCTTTAATCCCATAGCATTGAGCATATTCAGCAGCATTGACAATTTTGCATGAATACTTCATTAAATTTGGATCAGTGGCCAGAGCAGAGATTACTTTGCCAGCAAATTCAGGAGTTTCCGAATCAGCGATTACATCTTTAAGTTTGATTTCTTTGAGTAATAAACTTGTAGGGTCCATTTTGAGCACGGCTTTGTCCCCTTTTTCTCGTAAAATTTGTTCCGAAAATTCAGTTCTGACCCCGTTCAAAAGCAAGCTCAAACAAGCGACATTGTGCTTTTTTAATTCGAGCCCGCAATCACTTGATATTCGGTCTACGCCAGCCTTACCAATACCATAACAAGCATGACTAAAAATTTAATTTTTAATTTGAAAAATTGATTTTTTAAAAATTTAATTATTTAGTGTAAAAAAGTTACAAGGCATATTGTAATCCGCCAAGACTTGATATGTTTACGATTAGGCCCTTTTGTCTAGGAACCATGAGTCTTGATGCATGCACTGTGCATAAATAGTTGTTTCTGAGACCGACATTATTTATGTCATCCCAAGTTTTTGCTGGATCTGTTTCCCAAAAATTTAAGTTTGCAGCTTCGAAAATAAACTTTAATTAAAAAATTTAAAAAAATTTAAATAAAAATTATTTTTCAAAGTATGTTACATCGCCAGCCTTAAAAGCACTGTTGACCAAAACGTCTAATTGACCATTTTGTTCGTCTTTAATTTGCTGAAATAGTTGTTCAACTTGTTTATCGTCTTCGTGGTCACACTGAACTGGAAAACACTGTCCTCCTCTGTTTCTGATCTAAAAAAATCAAAAATCAAAAACATAAGGAAAAAAATTCTTTACTTCTTCGGCAGTTTTTTCAAGGGAAAGGCCATCTTTTGATGTTAACTTGCGGCCAGTAATGTAAACCTTGGCTCCATGTTCACCCAGTTGCAAAGCAATGCCTTTACCAATGCCTCGACTTGCACCTAAATTTTAAATTTTTCAAACTATAAAAATTGTTATTGCCTTAAATACCTGTAACTAGAGCTACTTTATTAAGCAATTTGAGACTCATTATTAAATTTGTCAAAAACAATGAAAAAAGAGTTAAGATTAGATTCTTAAATTTAGATCTTCTATTTTGAATTTGATTTGATCACGTGATTTATTATAAAGCATTTTTTGAATTACATAAGTTCTCAAAAAAATTTGGATGAAAAATGTGAATTGAAATTTGTTTTGCTCTAGCTAAAATTTATTCTAAAGTCTAAATGTTCTAAAGAGAAAAAATAATTTAAAAATCAAATAATAAACATTTTACAAGTCTAAAAAATATATAATAGACTTTGATTTTTGAATATTTATTATTTATAATAAACTTAAGACTTCTAGCATTTTTATTTTTATCTTGGTCTAAAAAAGATAAAATTTTTTGCAAATTTTCCAGTCAACAAAAATTTTATAATTTGTTAGATAATTTTTGTGAATATTAAACTGAGTTTTAGATTAAGTTATATTCCTTTTTTTCTTAAATAAACCAACACTTTAAAATTTAAAATCAAATAGTCTCCTATCAAAAATTCAAAATCATTCTAAATAGTAGTAGTAGTAGTAGTAAGACCGCGTGGCGAGATAACTCGCAGGGATGCCCTTCAAAGCGGTCGTCTTAATTGATAATGGTCGTATTTGATTTTAAAGGAGTCCACGGTCTCAGTTGCGACTATGTCGTCTGGCAGTTCGTTCCATTCATTAGCTATTCGATTGATGAAGAAGTTGTGTCTTTGCTGACAAGATGCCACGATCTCACGCCGTAGTTGACTTCTCTTCGTGTCTCTCGGAGCCGACCAATTTGGCTCGTTGTGCCACGTTATGTCATCTTTGCCTCTGCTGACTTTGTATAGTTGAATTAAGTCACCACGTTGTCGTCTTGTCTCCAAAGATGTAAGACCCATCCTCTCAAGTCTGTTCTCGTACTCCATGCCTTTCAAGGCAGTGGGGACTCTCGTTACTCTCCTCTGAACTTTTTCAAGGGTATTTATATCCTTCCTGAGGTACGGGTTCCAAGCCGACACTGAAAACTCCAGATGCGGACGAATGTAGGTGCGATAGAGTGAGGCCCATAGTTCTACATCCCTAGAAACGAATGTGTTTTTTAACATTCCTAGAATTTGGTTAGCTTTTGATGCGGCATGAGCGGACTGTGAGCTGAACTTAAAATTAGGCGTGAGAATGATGCCCAGGTCGCGTTCTTCCGATGTGTTTTGAAGCAAAATGCGAGAGCCATCCTTCTTTTTAGCGTATAAGACCTGGTTTCTGCTACATGCTTGTTGCTACCGATATTCATAACCTTAATTTTAGACTCGTTTGCTTCCATCAACCAAGTCCAACACCATTCAGCCACTGTGTCCAAATCAGCTTGAAGACTATTCACCGCCTCCTCGGATTCCACCTGCGCTATTATTTTTAGATCATCGGCAAAAAGCTTGCTTGTGTGTATCAAGTGGCTTGGTAGGTCATTGATGAAGATTGCGGGATTCCATTATTCTAAATAAAAAATTCTTTATAAATTTCTATTCCGATTCGATTTTTTATATTAATGTTAGAAAAATTTGAAAACATAAAACATACAACATCGCAGTTTTGATCAAAGATTATAATTAAAAAAAATGCTCAATTTGGACATTGGGAATTTTCATAAAAACTTTCAAAAAATTACAAAAATTATTTATAAAATAAAATTATTTTTCATTTATTAAAATTGACAAAGTATAGATTTTTAGTTTTTGATGATAAAACAGCATGAAATAAAATATGTTTAACAAAATTCAACAAAAAAGATGAACTACTATAAAGCATCAGCAGTCATAGTGATTTTGGGAAATTCGAGATCAGAGCCGCTCAAAATTACAAAAGGTGTGAAACAGGGTGGAATCCTAAGTCCAACTCTTTTCTTGTTGTAAATTGATTTACTTGGGAAACTTTTAGCTAACTCAAATCTAGGTATTAAAATTGGTATTTTGATGATGAATATCTTTTACGCTGACGATAGAAAGTCTAAAACAATTCGGAATAACAACTAAAGTGAAACTTTGTTACTACAAGACATATGTATGTTCCATGCTGTATTATGGTTTTGATACTCTTATCATTAACAAGACTTAAGTCAGGACACTGCAGACCATTGAATCAAGTCTCATAAAAGGGATGTTTTGAATTCACAAAAAGACTAGAAAGACACAATTCCTCAAGGCTTTAAACAGACTTGTTTTTAAGTCACAAATCTTAAGTCAAGTAAAGTCAATGACTTAAAATTTTTTTTTTAAGTTAAGTCAATGACTTAAAAAATTAAATGACTTTGACTAAAAAAAAAAAATTTTAAGTCATTGACTTGACTTTGACTTAAATTTTTGTGACTTAAAAACAAGTCTGGCTTTAAACATTGATAAAGTTGAAGATCGAAAAACAAAGATCAATAATAATTTTATCAATAGATTAATCAAATTGGATACAACTAGAAAAATACTTCTTGAACTTGAGTCTGATGCCGCGGCAAGAAGCGACAACGTTAAAAAAACTGGAGTCAAGTTATTAGTAGACTACTATAAAAAATCTAACAAAAATTTCCGAATTTTGATGACACTTAAACAAAAATGAGAATAATGATAATAAAAAAAGAAAACTAAATATTTTTTAAAATCTTTAATCTTTTAAAAGTATTTTTTTAATTATTCATTTTTAACTCCTCGATCTGGCGAACTTCACAACCCAACATTTCAATCAAATTCAAGCGGAGATAATTCAAGACTCTAAGGTTCTTAATTATTTTTTTATTTCTTTTTCTCTCCAGGTATCTGCCTGATTGGCATTTAAAGCCCTTTAAGGACTGCGCACTGATAATTTCCGGGGGGTAACTTGTTCCAATTCTTGACAACTCTTTTCGTAAAGAAATTTTCACGTTGCTTTATCTTCGTAAGCTGTTTAGTAAACCTTTGTTTGTGTCCCCGTATTACACAAACTGGACTATCGGTTATCAGTGAGTAACATTAGAGTAAGATGATTTTGCCATTTTACTAAGCTAAGCTATATAATTTAAAAAATTCTATTAGGCTTCCTCTTTCCCATCTCTGCTTTAGGGACGTTAATTCTTTTCCAATCTTTCTTCGTAATTTAAATGCATTATATCAGGTGGCGTAGCTACATGGTGGCGAAGGGGAACGCCCCCCCCCATTTTCAAAAAAAAATTAAATTTACCCCCCTTTTCTGAGGTCAAAAGAAAATTTTAACATATTATTTAATATTTTTTTGCCTTTTTAGCAATTGAAGTTGCCTAAATAATTGTTTTATACAAAATCTTAATTTGCACAAAATTTGTGTGTCAATTTGTAAAAAAAAAGTATTCTCAAATTTTTTTATTTAAAGTAAAAGTTGCAACTTAGGTTTCAATTTAAAAAGTCACAAAATTTTATTTTTGATGAGATACCAAAAGAACAAAGGCTGATGAGATTAGTAGAATTTTTTTTGAGACCGAATGTATGTGACATATTTCTGAATATTTTCGATTTATTTCGAATTTATTTAACCGATTTCGAATGCGAATTCAGAGAGATCTTTCTCCGTTCTAAAGCGCTTGAAAGATTACTTAAGGAATACTATGACTCAAAAGCGACTTGGGGACATATGCTTGATTAATGTTGAACCAGAAGAAGCTGATAATAAAGATTTGGCAAAAATAATTGATTGTTTTGCTTTAGAAAAAAACAGAAGATTGAAATTATTTTTAGTTTTTTATTATGTTAAATTTTGTGTTAAATTAAGTCCGAGTTTAAATAATTGTATAATAAATAATAAAGTTTATTATAATTGAACCTTATATTTTTTCAAAATTTTACCTAAAAAAAAGTGGAGGCTTGATAGCCGGAAAAAAAAAATATTAAAATATTTTATAAAAAAATATTTTATTTTTATAGTTCATTTTACAAAAAAACAAGTTTCGAAAATTCATAAATTCAAATTCATGTTTTGTCAAAAAATTTAAAAAACATTTTAATATTCATTTTATTTAAGGATTAATATCACATTTTTTGAAATTAAAAAAATTTAATTTTTTTTTAAACTTGTCTTGATTCTATTATCCAAAATAGTGAATTCTCTATTTATTTTGAGGAGAAGCCAGTATGGCATCGAAGTGACCATGTCCTTTTCAATTTGATCAAATTTAAAAATCATTCCAAATGACTTCATAAATTTGCCAAAAATTCCAATAATAATATAGCAGTGCTTTTTCGAATCAAAAGCAGACTTCAAATTGTTAACCTTTTCTAACTTCTTAGTCACATTAAGTCCATTATATATTTCACATTGGCCCTTTTTCGGAACTATTTCTGCATCACCAGTAAAAATTTTATACTGACATGCTGCATCCGAAGATTCGCTAATTTTCATCTGTATAGTATTATCATTTTTTTTGATAAGTGAAAAACCTTTATCGAGTACATGTGCCCAGTCCCAATAGTTCATCAAAAAATTAGAATTGTCATCTAATTTCGGTTTTGATTCATTTAAATTTAGCAGATTTTCTCCATTTACTTGAATAGATTCATTTAACCATAGGTCTTGTGCATAGACCAGTTTTGAGTTTTCATAAAACTGAAGACAGCCCCATGAGTTTTGTTTCGGAGTTCTGATTATTTTACAATTAGAAATGACTGTGTTTAGTGAAGAATTAAAGTTAATTTCACTCAGAATATCATCGGCCGAAGTTCTAGGCTTTTTTTGAACGGACTCTTCATCCGACGAGTCCAATGCACTCTTCGATGTTTTTGCTCTCGAGTCACTCATTAAAACAAAATTAAAAACTAAAATAAAAAAATTTAACTTGCACCAATAGATTCATTAACTTCACCAAAGAGATTTTGCCAAATTATAAAATTTATTTTTCAAATTAAATTTTGACAATTTCTCCAAAAATGAGCCAACTCAATAAACTGCCCTCTTTTTTAATTCAGTATTATGAGCATGATAAAAGCATTGATTTTCCTGTTGAGTTGTATCAAACACCGTTGGTCATTGATGGTCTTTTCTCGCCCTTAACCAATTCAAAATTCAGCCTCGGCTATTTGGATAATTTTAGCCGAACCAATGAGTCTGAAGAATGCCTTCTGAAAATTGGTCATGGAATTGAATTTGAAAAGAATGACAACGATATTTATTTAATTAAAAATTCATGTTTTCAAAAAGTTTACTTATTAGCCAAAAGATCCGATGGACCGGAAGAACTAGAACCAGGTAATTGTTTCTAAAAAAATCTTTTTTTTTCTATTTTTTAAATTAAAAAAAAAGGTTTCAGAAGACCGATTTTTAATCTAAAGCCTCTATTTGAGCATAAATTCTTTCCAAAAAAAGTTGGCAAAATATATGATGAATGTTCTTTGCGCATCAGTTTCGGAAAACCTTTCGAAAAATCACAAGATTCTGAGCTCGGATATATTTCACCATGTTGGATCGAAATGACGCTAAGTCGAATAGTCGATACATTTGAAAACCCTTAATATTTTATTTTTCTTTATATAAATTTAAAAAAATGTTAACAAATAAAATATTTTTCCAAAAAAAATTTTATAAAAATGAAAGGAAGAAAAATGAAAAAAATACATTTTTAAATTTGGTTTTGGCCAAATTAGATTTGATTAATTCAAAAAATAAATTGACTTTACGAATTAATTATTTTATTAGAATCAAGAACCGAAATAAAGAGTGTGAAGCAAAAAGATTGAAAATACATTTTTTTGTTAATTTGTATTTCTAAAGAGTTTCTCTTAAATTTTTCATCTGGAGCTGCGACCCAACATTCTGCCAACAAAATTACTATGGGACATTTATCATAAACAGCGCGATTAATCCGTGCACCAAAGAGCTAAGAACTATTTGCAGATTTTTAGACTGGATTTGGATTCTTTATGCTAGATCCCAATGCTTTTCAAAAAATTTAATGAAATTTTTAAAATTTTAATGTCCATTTTTTCTAAGATTTTCGCAAGACATTATTCTTTAGAGCTCTACTAAATTTTTTGGCTCGAGTCGACCAGAAAATTTTGAGAGGGCTATTGGAGCTCATCTATTTTTTTTGAAATTTTAAGATAAAACTTCAATAATAAAAAAATTCAAGTTTGGATATTCAAGTATGTTTTAAAATAATAAAATTGCGTTTCAACAGAACCATCATATTTTTCATCAATAAAAAAGCATGTTTAAAATTTTGACTAGTAAAAAAAATATGCTTTGAATTAAGCGAATTTTATACAAATATTTAAGAGACTTTAAGAAATAAGAAAATTAAAAATCTAAATGTCTCATGGTTTAGTAAAAGAACCCTTTACCCGTAAATCACACCTGTCCTCTAATTTTGATATATTTTTAACAATTAATTCTAAAAAACAATAAAAAAAGATTGAAATTGGCTCTTGATAATTTTTATGTCTTATCGTTCAAAAGTTCTTGGAAAAATGACTTAAATTTTACTTTTTGGAATTACATGAATTACTTTTTGATGGCCTTTTTATTTAGTTAAACCAAGGAACAATTAGATTTTTATTTTAAAATTTTAAAGTCTATTTGTATAAAATTTTGGTTAAATTCGCTTAATAAGAAAAAAAAATTATACTCTCTTTTTTGAACACTCTTTATAAAAAAAACTTTCAATAATACCCGGCGCTAATTTTTTAGACTTGACTGCTATCAGTCTTAATTTTGGATATTTGCTCTTATAAAAAAATTCTGTAGTTTATCTTTTCTTGTTCAATTTGTTTCTAATTGGCATTAACAATTGGTTTGAAACTTTCAGTTTAATTACATTTTTATAATATCTAAAAGCCAACTAAAATAATAATTATTTTATTAAAAATTAACAGTTCTTCATTAGCTGATTAAAATTCTCTAGAGCAAAAAAAATGCTCCCAAGTCCTACATTTTATTCCGTAGCATCAACGGGTTCAAATTTGATTATTTTTATCATCGGTTCGATGCTAATTTTTTTCACAGTATGCCTAAATATTTTCATAGTATTTACTGTAATCACGGAAAAATCCATGCGCAACTACACAAATATTCAGTATGCGTCAATGTCTTGTGCGGACATTTTGGTCGGCTCAGTAGCCATGCCATTGATGCTGGTATCTACCTTGTACGACAATTGGCCGTTCAATGAGGATATGTGTATATTGTTTATCTTAGGAGACTTTGTGGGAGGCAACATAAGCATGCTACTCTTGATGGTAATTGCTTTTCATCGTCTTAGGTGCATCAAAAAGCCTTTTGGTATGATAAAAAAGTCACGTGTTGAATTATTCATTCCTAGTTTAGTCATTTGGCCCACAGTATTTTTATTCTGGACGATACCAGCTATGCTAATTGTCAAAAATTCACGGCGCAAGAAATTTATGGACCCAAGAGATTGCTATTTTATGTACTCTTTTGAATATGTCATGGTAGTCGACTTAATGGCCTATTTGATACCAATTTTTTTGCTTATTTTCTTCCAAGTATCGATCTATGATGCCTTGAAAAAAAGGAAAAAATTTATGAATCCGAAACATTTCAATAAATTGATCAAAATTGAGCCCATTGAAAATGATCCAACAGCTATTTCCACCTTTTCGACAAATTCACTTCCTGAGTCCAAACCAGAAAAACTTATGAAAAAAAAAATAGTGTTTAAACGCTCGAATACAGTGAACTCGATCCAAGAGCCGAAGAAAAAACATTCACTTAAAGAATGCAGGATAATAGAAGGAGTTGTTAGTGCCAGTACTGGTTCAGTGGAACTTTTGTGTTCGGAAATGAGTAGAAGAAAAAATTCAGATAGTTTGCGGGTGCAAAAAGTGGTTCAAAGTCAACAGCATATGTTGTTCTCAAACAATTATAAAAAGAATAAAAAAGCTTTTAGAACTTTGGTCTTTGTTACAACTTGTTTGACAATTTTATGGTTTCCATGGATGGTAAGTTGGCCGATTGATGCTTACTGTAATTGTATTCCTCGTAGGTTTTATGCTCTCACCTACTGGATGGAATATCTAAATTCTTTATTCAATTCAGTTATTTTAATATTTGGTAATCAGCATTTTAGAAGAAAATTTTTCTTATTATTCAGAAAAGAATCTTTAAATAAAATTTAAATTTTTTTTAATGCTTGTGTCATTTTCACTTAATTAAATTGAAATAGCTTTTTTTCTCCAAGTATTAATATTTTTTTACCAAATGTATCAGTTGATACAAGGATTGTAACACTAAATAGGTGTCTCTGCAAAATCTCTGCAAGTTTATAACAAAGTATGTGCTGAGACTGATAGAATATGACAGAAAAGATAAGTGACACTTTTTATTTAATTTTTTATTTCTATCTAAATTCTCCATGGTCAATACATCAGTTAATTGAGGAGAAAATTTTTTTAGGAAGCTATGGACAACCAAAGAAGACATACCAAAAATGTTGTTTAATGCTATTTACCTTTTAGCAGTATAAAATTCAAGGAAAAATACCAAACTTTTTTAAGACACCTGTCATTTTGAAAAAAATCGAAATAAAACTTCTAAACCAAACCCCTAAATTTTAAATTAAAAGACTCATGGAGCTTACTTTTAATAAATGCCACGAAATAATGAAATAATAATAAAATTTTAACTATGATTTTATATCAGAGAATTTTGCTTCTTGAAAATAGAGAATTAATTTTTTTTGTTAATTTAATTTATTTATAAATAAAAAGTTTAAGCGTCAGAGGCATTGATTTTAAAAAAATATTTATTTTTTCCTTATTCACTCCTATAATGAAAATATCATTTTCAAATCATATTCCCAAATAAAACATTTAATATATTGTTTAAATAAAACTATCGTTATTAAATTTTTTTAATATAAAATTAAAAAATTTTGAGTTTAAATCATTTTATATGCGAAAAATAAATTTGACATAAAATAAATTTGCGTGCAAAGAAAAGCTGGATTAAGATATACATTGAAAATGTCAGGTGATTCAATTTACAGAACTAATTTGTTAAAATGTATGGCAAATATTTTAATTTCCTTATTTTCTTCTAAAATATAATTTAATTTTTTTATCAAAGATTTTCAATTTTTATTAAGGAAACATTGATCCATTGCTTTTTTCTTAAAATAAATTAAAAAATTTTAATATTAATTGAGAGAGGTGATGACAATTAATTACTTAATAAAAGGAAGTAGAGGATGGTGTTTTGACGATCTGTCTAAACATTTCTAAATTTTTAAAAAATGATTTTTTTTTTTGTCTTTTTAAATGAGTAAATAAATTTTTACTTATAGTTTTTATTTCTTTTTGATCAAAATAAGAATTTTCAGGAATTTATTATAAAAAATTAAATCAAAACGAAAAAGAGCAAAATTTAATAAAATTCCATAAAGGTATATTCTTTCTTGAGTAAACACATTTCGATCAATAATTTATGCATCAAAAAAATTGGATTCGTTTACAAAATATTTTTTTTCTTATTAAAGGAAACTTTTAGTAAGAAATTTCAAGGAAATCGTACAAAAGAAATTTGTTAAACAACTGAAATAATTATAAATTTATTGCAACGAGCATTCTTGAGTATTTTTCAACTGATTACATCTAATTATATATTTAAATTGCGAAAATGATCAAAAATTTATTTAAAAAATTTTAAGACCTCACATTTCAAATAACAAGCATAATCGAACAAAATTAGAGCTAAATTAAAAAAAAACTATAAGCATTTATCTAGCTTTTGACTAATTTTCACTTTTTCATATCATTTGATTTATTGTTTAATTTGAATTGAATCAATTTATCATTACGACTAGTTATTCAAGTTGAGTTTATCTATAAACAAATTTTCTGAATTTTTAAGTAAATTTTTCAAATCTAAAATCGATTTTAAATCATTTGAAATTTTTTTCATCAAATGTTCTTGCAATTCAGATTGTTTTTAATTACAATTACTAATGGTTTTTGATATACTATGTTTGTCATTTAAATAAATTTATTTTTTTCCCAATAAATAAAATTTATGTGTGTAAATTCTCTTTTTTTTCCAATGGGTTTTCAAATTCATCTACAAATTTGATTATCGCAACAGATAATAATAACAAATACCAAGTCACATTTGATTAATCATTCTCCAAATAAGAAAATATTTTAGCATTAATTTGGAGCCAAACAAATGATCTATTATCTAACAACATGAGCGCGCATTAGCTGCCTGTAAGAAATTTATCTTTTAAATAATTTTTAATTTTTTACAGACTCAGATTTTGCCAAAATTAGATAATTCCAAAATATCATATTTTTATTTCAATTAGAAACGTAGCTATAGATTATCAAAAAGCTTTTCAAATGCAGTTTTCTTTGGGCAAAATTTGTCCATTAAAGATTACACTCTTTGGTTTTATAGAGATAATTTTGGAATAGAATTTCAAATTATGAAGGCTAGATATCGCCCATCGAGTTCGAAAACAAATCTAATTAACTTTCTTTTCGAAAATTTAACCTTTACGAAATTTTTCTAAAAGATTACAAATATCAGAAAATTGTTTATTTAGTTCGATAATAAAAGTTTAAATCGATAACACCATGATCCCAGTACTGATCATAGCCGTCTATCAAAAAGCTATAGAATACTATCTTTTAGCTTGGTATTAAAATTTTTTTTTCATTTAACATATAAATTAAATTAGAACCATCCGCGGTTTTTGGATCGCACACTACAAGTTAAATTCTGTTATTCTTCCAAAACTCGAGGGTTAAAAAGCTCAAATTTGTTAGTTTACATAACCAGGAGGGTTTTGTTTTGTTTTGTTTTGTGCGCCGATATTTCAAGGCATGATTCAACAGATTAGATAAATAAACAGTTTCATTGAGGAAGCATGAGGCTAAAAAGCAACTTAATTTTTTTTTAAATCTAAAATTCGCTCTCTTTTCCAACCATTATGAGCTCTGAATTTGCTGAAATCGATTTAAGCCTAATCCATTAGGGCTAATGGATTTTTTAATCTCTGTACAATTGAATGTTTTCATCTTGCTTGTTGACAGGCACCGCGCATCTTCTGATTTTTTCTTTTTCTATTAAGATTTTGAATAAATTTCGATCAGCACCTCTAATGTATTCTTTTTTCATTAGAGCAAATAATTGGCATACATTTTTAGAGATAAATTAGGAATCAAATAAAAAATTCCATTTCGAAATAGTTAATCCAGCAATTATGTGTGCTTTTAAAAATATGCTAAATTAAATTGTCTAATTTAATATTTTACTTTGTTTAAGATTTTATTTAGATTTTATTTTTTTCAAGTGAAAGATTAAAAAAAGGTTGTTCACCAAAGACGTAAAAAAAGTCAAAAATTTTTTGTAAAGTTTAAATGCTCAAAATTATTGTTTTGAATTTGAATCCATTTGTGGAAGGTCTTTTTAATTTTATTCTTTATGAACAGAGTTAAATGCATTGTTACTTTGAAGGAAAATTTCACTTATCACTTTTTTTCATTAACAATTTGGAGCAAAAATTTGTTGAGTTATCAAAATGATTGATTATGACTCAACTGTTTAATTTTAAGAGGTTTGATTTAAAAAAAATCATTCGGTGCCATAATTCAAACTTAAAAGAAACTTTAAACTTATTTTTTGAATCTTAGATTTGGAAACAAATTCGCTCAATCTTAATGGTGTTGGTCACTGTAACCAATCTGGTCCGATTAATAGAATACCTTGAAAAATTATTTTCCCTCTTTAAAAAGTTCAACTTATATTTAATGCTTGTCTGTCATAGATTTTAGAAGTTAAAAATGGAACACAAATTATTTTATTATCATTATGTTTGTATAGAAGAATATTTTTTATTTGATCTTTATATTTTTTCCTGTAAAAAAGGTTTTAAATTGTTGTTTAAAAATTAAAAGATAATTTTTAAAAAAAATTATAGTTTTTGCTTTTTTAATTCTTTTTTAAAAAATATCAAAGAAATTTAGCTTTTTTAACATATGAAGTTAAAAAAGCATTCGAGTAGAACAAGTAAAGCCTGAAAATTATTGATTCTAAGGTATTAAAAAATTTTGAAGAATTTTTTAACTCAGATCGAAAATAAAAAAGTCAATCAGACTTTAATTTAATTATTGACTACAAATTTTGTAGAACTTTTAAATTCAAGTATTAAAATGGTAGCTTAAACTTCTTGTCATAATTTTTTAAATGAATCATTAATTTTTTTTTTAGAAAGATAATTTATTTTTGAAATTAAAATTAATTTTAGTGTTTCAATCAAACATTTTAAATATAAAAAAAGCACTTGGCTTTTATATCTAAAAAATAAAGATTGACTGAATTAATCGATTTTTTCGTAAATTTTAATATTTATTTATCTTAAAAAAAAAGCTATTTAGTTTAGCTTTAGTAATCAGATTATATTCAACCACTATTAAATGAATTATCTTATTATTTTTTGGTTCAAATTAGATTTGATCTCAAAAATGAAAATTAATCAATGCTCTAAGAACCTGTCTTGAACAAGTGCTCAAAATTTTTGTTTCCAGGTGATATTTTTCCTAAATTAAGTGCAAGTTTTTTCTTAAGTAGTCTCAAGTAACCTAAAACATCTATAAATTAAAATATTTTTTAAATTTTTAATAAATTTAATTGAAAAAAAAATATTGATTTTCGAAAAGAAATAGACTATTTTAATAAATAGCACCTGAGCTTAAAGCTTAACGCCAAATCGTGCACAGCTTTTAATTACTAGCTTGAGATGACACGAAAAAAGGCTTTTTAGCATATTTTGACATCTTTGAGGATTTGAAAGGTTAAAAAATCTTTCGAATACGTTCTCTAAGATACATTTGATAATTTAATCAAAAAAAATTCCCAAAACTCTAAAGATAGCAATTCAAATTAAGTTTCAAGTCTCTAAGGTATTAAAGAATTTTTTTTGACAATTTTTGAATTTTTGTTTCTAAAAAATAATGTTGATGAGGTTTTGAAAAAAACTATTTCCTAAGGTCTTAATCTCCTGTTCACAAATTTACCTAAAAGATCAAATCTAGCATTCTATTGATCTTAAACCTATGAACGATTTGTAATCGATTCTCAAAACTAGAATATATCATTGCATTACTTAGCTTTGATTTTAAAGTTCAAGCTTATGGTAATCAGATGGTTGAAGAAAAAGCTGTTTGTTGTTAACATGGTACCAAAAAGGGATTCAACTCTTTGAAACCAAATTTATTTCTTGATTAATAATACTCTTTATTTAATTTATAAACAATTACATTTTTCAAATCAGTTGGATTTAAATACGTCAGTTATTAGAATCAAATGAAAAGCTTGAAACTATTTATTTAGATTGTAATTTTGCATTCATTTAATTAAGCGTCTTTGCTAGATTCAAATGTTAACAATTTTGTGAACAACTCGTGCTTTGGGATTAAGTTTTACCAATAAAACAATTCAGTATGCCTTGCTATATTTGTTTTTAGCTGACGATAGAGTATGGCTCACATATACACAGACAAAAAGGAGATTAATCATGTTTAAGCATTAATAATTTAAGATTAGAAATAAATTTTAGTTTTTTTTTAATTATTAAGATAAACATTAGAAAAAATGGAAATATTCAAACTAGTTTAAAAAAAAATATCAAAAGATTTTTTTTTCAATAAAATTGGGATTAATTTCAACAATTTAAAATAGAATTTGTTAAATTTTTAAATAGCCAGTCGGTGAATTTTTATCAACGACTAATCTTTTTAGCATATTATGAATTTTCGGCATTATTTTCATTTAGAAATTGGCATAATTATTTCTATCAAAGGTGCTGTGTTCGCTTTTTAGTTGAAAAAAATTTCAAAGCTAAAATTTTTGGACAAAAAATTTATTTAAAATTAATAATTAGACGAGAAAAGATAAATTTATCGTTTTAGTAAGAAATTTTTTATTTTTATAAAAACTATTGAAAAAATTTTTTTAGTTTAATAATCAAAACATGTCGTAATTGATTTACTTAATTTATTAAACAAAGCTGGATAATTTTATTTTATAAGAATTTAGTCATACGTAACAAAATCTCTTCAAATTGCATAGTGATTAGGTGAACACTCAAAATTTAATTATTTTATTCTCAAATAAATTATACTTTTTGAAATTTTATGCTTTATTCTAAAAAATTATAATTCAAATGCAAGTTATTTGACAAAATTTCCATTACCAAGCTTACTTATCGTTTTCAAACAACTTGAAAAGCATATTCATTATTTTACCAAGTCTCAATAGACAGAGATTAATTAGTTGCATTCATTTTTTGAACTATTCTCACATTTATCTAATTAGCTACTTATTCCATCAAAATTAAGTTTAAAACGTTTGGTTATGGTTATATAAAATTAAGGTATACATTTATTTCAATTAAAAACGATCCTTCAGGTTTATGTTGTGTTCCTTAGACTCAATCTAGATTTTGTCCGACAGAAAATATTGATCTCATGCACCTTTTGTTCTAGTGAAATGTTAAATTGGATAAAAACCATATAATTATGTTGTTTAAGGATAAATTAAACGTAAATTAGTTTTGTTTATGTCAGATCTTTTAAGTTTTCATCACGGAATAAATAATATGAGAAACAACAAGAAATGATCATAATTCTGAAAGATTTAAATATTAGTCACAGTTAATCACTTGTTTTTAATTAAAATCAAAGTTTTACAGGTTTAAAAAAAAAGTTTGTAGTCTATTTTAATTTATTTAAAAAAAAACGTAAAATTTTGCCAGGTTTAAATAATTTATTCAAGCTTTTAGTATGACCGAACGTTTTATACCAAAACCAAATGCTCGATTGACTTTATTAAATTTATAATAAAATAAATTTTTTTTAAATTGTTTTTTCTTCTATATAGAATATTTTACTTTTTCATAAATAGAAATCATAAAATTTTAGCAGATTCAAGCATTTAAAAAAAATGATTTCTTAGGTAACTGAATTTTATCGAGGGAACAACTACAAAAAAAATAACAATTTTCAGTACCTTTAGATCCGATACTGAAAAAATTTAAAATAAAATTTTTTAATTTGAATTTTTTAATATTTTAGACCCGGAGTTCTATTACATCTTTGTGAAGGAGAGTCCTAATTTTTTCATCTTTCAATATCATAATAAATCATTCTTCAGGCAAAATAATATTACATTTGCATCATTTTTTTATGGTAACTTATAACTAAATTGCTGTCCCGACCATAGGTTTTTACCATAGTTTAAGAATATTATTTATTTCTTAATTTTTGTTTCAGTGTTCGTTGCATTTTAGGTTTCTTCCTTTGCAATGTTTCTTCAAAAAATTCTAATATCTTGACTAATTGAAAAATTCTGTAAAAAATTTAACAGTTGATAATTTTTTAATTCAAACTAATGTCAAAAATTGAATTTAAGTATTTAAGTAAATAAGTATTTTTGTTGAAAAATTTGATTATATGGTTGTGAAAAATGGTATGGTAAGTCTAAGCCGAGCTCCCGACTGATTGAATCAGGACTAATTATTTAAAAAAAGAAAATATGCTCAGATTAATTTCCGTTCGCATTAAACAGGGGAGAATGAATCAATAAGCTAAGAAAATGTATAAATTATTAAAAGAGCTTTAGGTCTCAATTAAAAAAAACACAACGGGTTCATTTTCTCGCTTTCTACATTCAAAGATAACTTTAAATGCTTAATGCTTAATGAGAATTTTGAAATATGGGCCTAAGTTATTTGCCCAAAATCTATTACTCACTTCGAATTCAATTTATATCAGCTCATTTATTCTGCCCGAAAACTAGGTCGATGTTCACAAATATTTTTTATTATCTTTTATAATGAATATTTGAAATTTTTGAATAGAATTTTTAGCCACTTGCATGCTTCAACCTGAGTAAGTATTTATTTTTGAAAGCGATAAGTTTCCGTTTATTAAAGCCATATGCGAAAAATTATGATTTCAATTTTTATAAAATAATCTTAGAAATGCATCAATCAAACAATTTAAAAGTTAAGCAAATATTCGCCGATTCGTATGACGGCTCAATGTTTTGTTTGTATATTTTAATCTTTTTTTTTCAGTGATGCGAAATAAAATTTTTTGATGATGCAAATTTTCATTTTTTTCCAAACTCTTTTTTCTCTTCACCCAGAAAGCATTGATGATTAATAATTACTACTTGATGCAGAATCCAAAATTGTTCAATTTTAAAATACCTATTGACGGCCTTGCCTCAGGTCCGGCGACTTCCATCCAATTTCCTCTAGAAGTAAATATTTTTGTTTTTTTTCCGAATAAAAGGTCATTCAAGTTTTTCTAAATTTAATATTTAAATAAAAATTAGGTCTACCAAAGCAAATTAAGCTTAAATGAAATTTTTGGACCATAATTTTATGTATCCCATAGCATTTACCTTTTTTGTTGGATTTTAGGTAATTTCCTTTCGGACGTTTCTTTTAGATTTTTTTATTTTTTGCGACTGATTGAAAAAATTAATTTTTAAAAAAAATAAATTTAAGATAAATAAACATTAAATATAATTGATAAATAGAGCTGTTTTTTGTCAATTTCTCGATAAAATGGACAATGGTAGTGCCAACGGCAACAGCATTGCCAATTCAAGTTTTTTGCACATGGGCGATGTAATATCGCTGTACGCCGAAGGCAAAGTATGCGGTTTTATCAGCACACTTGGCTTGGTAGATAGTCGTTGCGTGGTTCATCCACTAGCCGGTGATCTTAAGCATCCGCCGAAAAAGTTTCGAGATTGTTTATTTCGTGTATGCCCGCAGAACAGATATTCAGCTCAGAGACAATATTGGAAGCAGTGCAGACAGAATGCGGCTAGTACAAACCAAAATTTGACCGTGAACCAGAGCATTACCAATCTAGATGAATCGGTCTTGAAAAAGTTACATGTAAAAAAAAAATAATTTTTATTAAATTTTATTAAAAAAAAATTTAACTAAAGCACGCTGCCGAATTGGAAAAAAAACAAAACGAGACCGAAACTGCCAAACTGATAAACTCGAGCACTCTCATTCAATACGGGAGCATAATCCAATTATTACATTTAAAAAGCAATAAATACTTGACCGTGAACAAAAAACTACCGGCACATGTGGAAAAAAATGCCATGAGGGTGTACTTGGACTATGCCGGCTCGGAGAGCTCCTGGTTCATTGTTCAGCCGTTTTACAAGCTTCGTTCTCTTGGTGACAAGGTAGTAGTCGGTGATAAAATTGTTCTGCAGTCGTTCATAGCTATGCAGCCGCTTCATGTAAGCGAAATGGAGCTCAATGACCATCCTGGATGCAAAGAGGTAAGTTAATTTTTTAATATAAGCTAAGTCGAACACAGGGTTAATAACTTCCTGCCCGAAACTAAACTGTTAAAATTTCTTAAAGATAAATTGCCGTTGGTTAATAGCGCCCATAAAACGAGATTTTAATTTAAACCAAAACGATGACCAAACATCGTACCAGAACGTTACCACAGAGGTTTAAATATAAAAATATTTTGACATATTTTTATGTATAGCTTAATTCACCATTCGAATTATATTGGCTTTTTAGCACCTGTTTTTTTATAATTAATTAAATAAAATTGTTAATTGTATTACCCGAGCTGTACCTGTCAGCATGAATGGCCAAAAAAATATAGTTTTTTTTCTATCTATTTGATTTTTTTTTAAAGGTTAATTTGCTCAATTCGCAGACAAGTTGGAAGGTTGCTTTATTCATCTGCCACAAAGAGGACAGAAACGATGTACTCAAAAGTGTAAGTTATAATTTTATCTAGTGATTAAAAACAATTTTTCATTAAATTGGGACAAAATTTGTTGAGACCGTAAAACTAAAAAAATTATTTATATTTTAATTTTTGTTTTAGTGTTTAAAAAATAATTATCCCTGATTTTCGGACATTTATGAGAAAATTTTAGCTTACATTTATCTTTGATAGAAAAGTAAAAAAATTAAAATACATTTTAAAAAAAAGTTTATTAGCTGTTTTTATTTTTTGATCATTCATTTTGTTCTTTAGTCATAGAAATAATTGAGTACAAAATTAGTAGGATTTAAATGAATATATATTTTTAAATACATTATTTTAAAAGTTCACTTTAAATTATAACTTATTATTTTTTATCAACCTTTTTTTATTGTTTTGTTTTTCTTAAATCAACCTAATTAATGGAAAATAGCAATCGTTTCTTATAATCTTAGTATTGATTCATTTTTTTGGCTGATGTTCGTCTGTGAAAAAATTTTTAAAAATCCAGGATCAGTAAATGTTGTGATTCGCATAGTATTTTATTAAAAAAATTTTTAAGGTAAATTTTTACAAAAAAAAAACGTTTTAATATTTGGTTCATAAAATTTACCTTTAAAATTGGTTGAAAATAGACATTATTCTTTTTTCTTTTTTAAGTCGCCTATGAGGTGCAGTTTATAAATTATAAATATAAAAAAATTATTCTAAATCTTAAAGTAATGTCTAATTTAAATCATGCAGAATTTGGAATCATGAAAGATTTAGGTAATTTTATTTTTAGTCAGATTAAATTTAATGGTTCGAAATAAATAAGTCTTTATATTTTCAAATTATTAGAAAATTCAATTTTATTTTAAAAATCTTCTAAATAGAAAAGAACCGAATTTTGATAGTTTTCATTTTAAGCTTCGAAGATAATTTGGGTTGAGTGGTGAAAGCTAATCAGATTAACTTTATCCTCTTAAAAAAAGATTAAGATAAAGTTTACTATTTTAAATTACACTAACTTGCTGGATAAACCTTTTGAAGCTTGTTCAATCACGAACCTGATGAGAAAATATCTTCAGAAACAGTTTCGGTGTTCTAAAGATATTACTAAAATATAGCTTTGTTGATATATTAACTTATCAATAAATTTAAAAAAGAGTTTAAAATTTTTATTCTAATCGATACTGAAAAAAATATGAGATTAAATTCATAGCTTTCTATGTACATCTTTTTAATGAGATTAATTTATAAAAATTTCAAATTTAAATTCAATTGAAGTTCAAACACAAATACTTTTCTTTCGAACAAATTGAAGACTTTATTCTCTGAAAAAGATTACAAACATGATAACATATAATATAAAATTCTTTAAAAAATTAAAATTGAATTAACTTTATTTTTTAACTATATTAAAGTCGAATGTTTTTTTTAACATGGGTAAAATTTATTCATTTTTTAAGACACGTCAATGTTTGATTTAGTAACATGTCACTAAATTCGGATAATAACGTTAAATCCACACATTGGCGTAGCCAAAAATATCAAAAAGGGCGGCCCAAAGTTAAATAATAAATTTCAGAAATTCCGTTTATTTCATTAGATGGAAATTACAAAAAAATTTATGATAAATAAAAAAACAAATAAAACAAAAATATCTTTACCTTCTATTTTTTTGAAAATTTACAATTTACTATTTAAAATAAATCATTGTAAAATTTTACAAATTTAAATTCTTATTTTTGAAGCATTTTATGTTTAAGTTATTCGATTATTATATATTACAGTCGACTCTCTTTAATCCGTAACAGACGGGACCGAAAATAACCATTACGGATTAAGTTTTACGGATTATCTTTAATCCGTAAACGAACAAAAATCTTAAAGTTTTCGGATTAACAAATGTAAATTTTGATACAAAATTTTATTGATAAGAATTTATAGAAATATAGTTTAATAAACATTTAATTTTAAAGTAAACGGAATAATTTTTAAATTAATTTTTTTTTAAAAAAGAAGAAATAAATGTCTGGTAACAATTTGAAGTCACACTCGTTAAAATCTTTAGAAGTTTCAAAAAAAATTTGAACTTAATCTATTGCCTTCTTTGCTTGTTTATAGCTTGTTAATAGCTTTATCGCTTACAGATAGAGGTTCTTGGTCAATTACCTCAACTTCGTCATCACAATTTTGATTGTTTTTTTGAGCAATTTCAATTATATCTTGATTTGTTAGGGCCTCGCCCGTCGATTCGTCAGCATCAACGTCTAATCAACATGATATGAACTTAGTGTTTTTAAACATGGTTTCAAAAAAAAATTACGAATAAAAGATTGATAATTATAACATGTAGATTTAGAATTTTAATTTATTTTGTTACGAATGGAAAAATAAACCGAACTAAAATTACGAATAAAAGTGATGAAATTTGTATTGAAAGTATTGGAAATGGGGTAGGGACCGGTGAAAAACTTCCGAATGCCGAATTTTACGAATAAAGGAGTTTCGGATTAAAGCGAGTCGACTGTGGTTATGTTATATTTCTTTTGTGACCAAAAAAAAAAATTAGTTGTTGTTTGGTCAAAATGAAATTTGTTAGATAATCTTCTGATATTCTTGATGAAATTTTTGCTGAAGTTTACGTTAAAAAAATTCATTTTTTTAACCCCTTACTGTCAAAAATATTTTAAAATTTTTTTAAAGATTCTTTATTTGTTTCAGGGCACTTTTTATTTCAAAATTAGTCATCTCTAGAATTTCAGTATTCCTTCAAGTACAATACTTTAAAACTATAAAATTTCTATGAATAGTATTTATATTTAAAATGAACATAAAAAGAAAAAATGTTTGAAGACTTTTATTGGGATCAATCCTTCCAAGGACTTGGTGTTAATGTTTATATCAATTGAATCTCGTACATATTTGATTTTTTCCATTTCCAACCAATTTTAAAGACTACAGTTTTTGCGTCTTATTAGTTTTTTTCTCTTACTTCTTTTCTATTGATAACACTGTGAATTAAAGAAAAAAAACAGCATCAAAATGAAAAACCAAGTAACTTTTTTGTAAAAGCATAAAAATAAAAACAGTTCAGGGAATTTTATCACCCAGATTCAGCTTATGCAAAACTTTCTAAAAATAAAAATTGCAGTGTATTTTTAGAAGTTTGATTTAGGTGATATATAAAATTTAATTTTAAAATTTAATTTTGTCCCCCAAAAATAAAACTTTTATGGCTCTATGTTTTTCTGTCAATTAATTTTACAAAAATCAATTAATATTTTATTCAAAACGTCAATTAAAATAAATAAAAATCAATTGATAATTTGAATGTCCATTAAAAAAACAAAAATCAATAAAATAGTTCAAAAATCAATTAATTAAACAAGAGTCAATTTTAAATAAAAGAAATACATAAAATTGAAGATTTGTCAATAGAATATTCTTATGTCAATTTAATAAATTATTGTCAATTAATTATATTATGGAATCAATAAAAATAATGTTAATGTAAATAAAATTTACATGGAACTTTTAATCTCATTTTGAATTATATTAAAACCTTTTTTTTTCAACACTCAAAAATCTAAAAAAAATCTAAAATGAACCTAGTTCCAGATATAATCGAGTTTGAGGATTATCCAGACCAAGCTATAGACGTTCCTTTAAGAAAAACAAGACCTGTCGGATGACCAAAAAAAATAAACCACAAATAAATAAAAAAATAATAGACCAAGTGCTTTAATGCTCAATTAATTTTTTGTTAAATTTTTCTCTAATAAATGCTGTTTTTTTTTAATCTGATTAAACTTTTTTTTTATTGATAAATAAAATTTTAATTGATAAAATAAAAATTAATGGACTTTTGTTTTTTTAATTGACGACTTATTTATTGACGTTTTTTTTTTAAATTAATTGATTTTTGAAAAATTAATTTACAGAAAATCATAATGCCAACTTTTATCAACATTTTTTCCAATTTTCATAAAATTTAATAGTTCCAAAAAACTTTTTCAACATTATAAATTTTTTTTTACTAGGGTGATGTAATTCGGTTGTTTCACGCCGAACAAGAAAAATATCTGACTTGCGATGAATACAGAGGCAAAAGAGAAGTGTTTATTCGAAGTACAGCAAGATTAGCGGCCACATCCGCTACATCGTCCAAAGCTCTATGGGAAGTTGAAATAGTCAAAAAAGATCCGTGTCGCGGAGGTGCTTCTCGGTGGTCTAACTTGTTTCGATTCAAACATTTAGCATCTGGAAACTATTTGGCTGCTGAAGTTGACAATGATTCAACAGAGGATCAAATGCGCTCTAAATTGCGTGGCGATGCATCAAACTTGGTTTACTATCTTGTTAGTGTTACCAATGCTTTTGATCACTCGACCATATTTGAGTTGGATGAAACAACGATCACTATTCATGACTCACCGGTGCCGCGTAATTCCTATGTAAGACTAAAACACTGGGAAACTGGAACATGGGTGCACAGCACTGCTTTGTTGATAGATAAAGAAGAGGAAAAGCCAGTTATGTGGAAAATAGGCTGTGCTAAAATAAAAGAAGACAAAGAGGCTTTTCAGCTGATTCCAGTTCCGACAAATGAGGTCAGAGATTTGGACTTTGCCACTGATGCAGCCAAGATGCTCAAAGTGTTCGCGGAAAAAATCCTAATTAATCAACTTTTAATGAACGATAAACGATCCTTGTGTGCTTTGTTAACTGATCTTATTTTTTTTGTTGCCGAATATGAAAATGGAAACACTAATGACTCCTTGGAGATTCAATTGAGTAAACCCAATCGCGAAAGACAAAAATTGATGAGGGAACAAAATATTTTGCAGCAAATTTTTAGAATTCTGAAAGCACCATTTGTCGAATATGGCAACAAAAAAGGCCTACAAACTCACGAGCTTAAAGATCCAAAGCACGGACTACAGCAAATATTTCGACTTTGCTATAGAATACTTAAACACTCGCAGCAATCCTACAGAAAAAATCAAGTAAGTAAAAAATAACTTATTGCCAGAAGAACTTGAAAAATAAATTAGTTTTTAGCATTTTTTTTCAAATATTCCTCCATTTTATTAAAAAATTGATTAAAAAAAAGAAAAAATTAAGTAAAATTAAACAAAAAACATATTTTTTATTCTTTTCTATTAAAACATAATAAAGGGTGTCCAAAAAAGAATGTTCAAAATTTTGACAAGTAAAAAAAATATTGACCGAATTAAACAAACGTTGTACAAATATTTAATAGACTTTAAAAATTAGGAAAATTAAAAAATCTAGAAAACTAATGTTTGGTTTTTAGAAAAATAATAATTTTTTTCAATGAACATGAGTATATGGAAATTTTATTACGAAAAATCGTCTAAAAAATTCAGAATTCAAGGAAAATTAAAATTTTTTATGAGAAAAAGATTTTTGTAAATGATCTAAATTTTAGTCTTTCACTAAAAAGTGAAAAATGATCCTTAAAATCGAATTGTGATTCTAGAAAAAAATAATGATGTTTTGTGAACTTTTATCTAGATGACGGTAAGGTTCGCGCGGCCTAAAACTACAGCTTTATCTAAATTTGACTTTTCCGACCAAAAATTCTTATTATAAAAGAAAAATTAATGAACTGATCAAGCAAAAATTTTTAAAAAAATGAGCTCAAAAATATGCTCAGAGATTTTTAAGATTTCTGATTTTCAAAAAATTCGAGTTAGGGGGTAAATAAAGGATGAGATACAAAAATCGTGAAAAAAATTTTTCATCTCCGGTAAATTTTGATGTCCAAAACTTTTTTTTAAAAACATATGAGTGCTTCATTTTTTAGCTTTAAGGATCTGTTAAGAAAAATTAAAAATATTTACTTAATCAAAAAATTAAAAATATTTATTTTTGGAAATAAAAGGATACAACTAATAATTTTGGTGCTAATATTTGAAAATGGGTAGACAAAAAAATAATTTTTTTTACTCCCACCTAAAAAAATGGCTTTTCTAGGTTTTCATATATGAGCCCCAGTGTAGCGAGGTAATTCTCCCTCAGCGACCACCGGAACAGCGGCGCTGTTTACACTCCAAGTGTCCAAGACAGTCACCCACCAACCTTTTTTTATTAACACTGTAAAGCTGCTTCCATAGACTACTTCCCTACTTACTTTTTTTTATATTAAGATGTTATGGTCTTCACGGTATTTATAGTTAACTTGATAAAATTCTTAATAAAGTTTGAGTGTAGCATGATTCTAGAAAAAGGACAATCTAAGAGCTTCAAAGTGTGTACAGGAATCACACAAGGGTGCATTCTCTCCCCGTCACTATTCCTAATACTGATTGACTATGTAATGAAGAAAACAACTTTCAATGTGAGGGGTATGCAATGGAATAAACTTAGACTTTGCGGATGATCTGGTGCTAATATCTAATAATGAAAAACTTTTGCATTATTCGTGGTCGAAAAAGTCAAATTCAGATAGTACTGTAGTTTTGACCAACACGAATTTCACTCAGAAAGTTCCTTCTCCTCTTTTAAATTAAAAATTTGACTTGGAGGCGTATTTGAGATTTTTTCCGGTTTTCAGTAAAAAATTTACAAGGCTAAGCAGATTTACCTTTGGATTCTCTGATTATATTTAGAACATGGTGATTTTCTAATTCAAATTCTAATATGTTGAATAGGAACTAAATATTAAAGTCTAATAGAATAAATAAAATAATATTCGTGTTTTTTAAATAAAATGAAAAAAATTAATAAAAAATTTTGAAATTAAATATTCAAATACTTTTTTTCCAAGGAATATATTGCGAAACAATTTGGTTTCATGCAAAATCATATTGGTTTTGACGTTCTAGCTGAGGAGACAATAACAGCCTTGTTGCATAGTAATAGGCAGCTTTTGGAAAAACACATAACTCGCAAAGAGATAGACACGTTTGTTAATCTGGTCAAATCCAACAAGGACTACAAATTTCTAGAGTATTTGTCTGATTTATGCGTGGCCAACAACGAAGCTATTCCTAGCACCCAAGAGCTCATTTGCAATTGTGTCCTCAAAACAAAAGAAAATTCAAGTATTCTCATAGAAACAAGGTATTCCATTTTTTTACGCTGATTTATTTTACAATTTTTTTAATCAATAAAGATTTGAGAGATGCAATGAAAGAATAGTTTTAATGGAGAGTACAGACGATTTTTCCAATCGTCTTAAATCTCAGATTCAATTTTCAGGTAGTAATAGCAGCTTAACAATCTATTCAGCTCCCATAGATGACCGAGAATCAAATTTAAATGACTCAATATATCAAGCTATTACTAGTTCAGACGAAAATATTATTCTTTATTGGGATAACTATGCGATTCAGCTCCAAGAACTGGTCAAATCAGAGTCAATATACGAAAGAAATATGCTTGAGTATTATCGCTATCAGCTTAATTTGTTTTCCAATATGTGCCTGAATCGACAGTACTTGGCCATTGAAGAACTAAGCACTAATTTGACAATTGAATTAATTTTAAAGTCAGTTATTTTCAATTTAAAAATTTTATTTTAATTTTACTTCTAGATGTATGCAAGATGATATGCTAAACCACGATCTAAGGGCTTCGTTTTGTCGTCTCATGTTACATCTACACGTAAAATTTTTAATTTTTTTTTTACTTTTTTGTTGCTGATTGAAAATTTAATTGAAGATTTTGTTATTTTTTGGAGATATTTTAAGATTTGGTACTTAAATTTCAAAATTGAATTTTCAATTTTTTTAATTCAAGTATTTAACTGGAAATTTTAGTGAAACCCAAATAAAATTTAACAGCTTAAAAAAAGGAAATGTACAATGATTTCCTGCTCAGTAAATTAAGCAAAGTGTAGCAATTTTTAATTAACTTACTACTAAAGTCTAATAATTGTAAACGAAATTTAAAAAAGATAAAAATAGAACAAAAATAATATTTGTGTAATTAGTTTATTAAACTCTCACAAAAAAAAAATATTAACAAAAATAAAAAAAATGTATAGATTTTATTTGAATTTGAATTTTATTAAACTAAATCGTAACTTTATTAAATTTAAAAAAAAATTAAAAAAAGAATACCGACTAATTTTAATTTACCTTTTTATTGCAATCTTTTGAGGGACAGGTTTCTGGCGTTTGCGAATCGTACATTGGCATTCAAGAGTATAAGTTTTTTATATACAGGTCATAGCTATTAAATGAATATTTTAATTACCAAAAAATTATCATGTGTCAAAACTTATTAAAAATAATTATTTCTTACAACTAATGGAATAGAATGACTCAGTCGTGTCCCAACATATCTCTCACTCAACTCAAAAAGCCGATCCGAGACTGTTAGTAGTTTAAGTTTATTAAAAGCTTCATGATTCACGATGTTGGAGGCAGTATCATATTTTAAGGATAGATCTTACTGCTGTATTCTGAATTGCTTGTAATTTTTTGATATTATTTTCTGAAAATAAATTCAAGCAAGGAAAAGAATAGTCTAAAATTGATCCGACTAAAGATTTATTTAAATTTCCTAGTGTGTTTTGAGTAAGACCCAATATATTATTTTTTTGGAATAAATATTATAAATTAGAGAAAGTTTTATTAAAATTTGTGGATAATTTTATTATCGTTCTTTAATTAATTTTCAGAACAAAATTATAAAAAAAATTAATTTTGGATTATTTTAAAAAAATATGTTGAATATGAAATTTTCAAATTTTCTGATTTTAACTTTATAAATTTTTTTTTTTGAATTCAAAACACTTTTTTCGAGAAAGATTACTGATTTTAAGATTTTTATAAACAACAACAGTTTAGGAAAAAAATTGACTTGAAACATGAAAATGATTAAATTTATATGTTTTAAGTTAATTAAGCAAAAAATTTAAGTTTGATTTTAATTCTGAAAAACTAATTCTTAAATGGATTATTAATAACCTGGCACATAATATTAATAATATAGGGGCATATGAAAATTTATTCAAATCAAATACAAGATTAATAAAAAAATTGAAAGAAAAAAATTAATTTTGAGTTAAATAAAATATTTAGAGCAAAAATATTAAATTACATTTTTATTTGCTCCAAAAATCAGTATTTTCTCTATTAACGCACAATATATTGAACGATTTAAAATATTATTCCAATATTGAAAACTTGGACGACTGAAACCATTTTGATTCTATTTGAAATCCCAATTATTTTATTAAATGCCCGGTTAATTAGTAGCCTTTTAAATTTTAATTTGGTGCATCATCAAAAATCAAGATTAAATCATTTTCTCTGAATTTTTCCAATTGTTGATTTTTGAACAAAAATCAATTCAAATTTTGATCATATCACTATTTTTGTAAAAATTATTTTATCTTTAAAAATTCAATGTTTTTAGGTTGACAGAGAACCTCAAGAACTTGTGACACCTGTAAATTACGCTCGTTTATGGATCAATATACCACTGGCAATAAATATCGAAAAGTAATTAACTTTTAAAATTTTTAAAAAATTCAAATGGTCTTAACTTTACTGTGTTAATTTAAAGATGCAAAAACATTAGATTAAAGTAAGGATTATGAAAAATAATTAATATATATTAAACAAGCTGAACTCATTCCTAACCCTGTTTTAAAAATTTAATAAAGTTTTATAATAAAATCCAATGTTGTCATAAAATTCTAAGCTTGTTTTATTCCATAAATTCGATTTTTGAAGACAAGCTTTAGATATTGCATTTAAATGTAACCTGGATGCACTGTTCCATTATTTTTCACATTAAAATGATACTTAGATTCTATGGCTTAAATAAAATATTTTAATACAAAGCTATGATGCTGCCAATGAAGAAGAAAGCAACATGGTTTTTTCGGAAAGCCAAGCGAGGATAGAAGGCGTACGCAAGCGCTTTGTTCGATCATCGCCTTCTAGCCCAGTTAGTTCAAACAATTTATTTCAAAATGATATAAAGTATGAGCCCGAGGACACCAAGTTTCAGGCTACCATCGACTTTGTTCGGGCCTACTTAGACAACGTGGTCCAGCAAACCTCTCCTTTTGGTGACAAAGAGCAAAATAAATTAACATTTGAAGTAATGTTGTCAAAAAATTAAAAAAAAAATTTTTATTTTTTTACTAAAAGGTTGTTAATTTGGCCAAAAATTTAATCTATTTTGGCTTCTATAGCTTTAAAGATTTGCTAAAGTTGACCAAAACTTTATTGGAAATACTTGACCATGACGATAACACAACAAATTCAGGTTCAAGCGAGGACCAAGGTTTGGGACATTTTTTATTATTTTAAGCATGTTTGATTGTTATATTTTTTTTTTATTTTTATTTGGCACTAAATTTAGCATCAAACATATTCAGCCAAAGTAACAAACCCTTAAAAAATTCAACTCAACTGAGCCATAAAAACTCTGTTGACCAAAGTGAAAAAACACCAGAAAAAAGGTCTTGCTCACATTTAGGCTTGATGCACTTTGCGAATGACTATAGTAATGAGACACATATCAACATTCGCACTCACTCGACAAAGCGCATGAATCGCTATAGCTCGAATTTTCTCACCCATGAAAATATTGTGTATGAAACCAAGCTTAGGATAATAGACATCCTGCAGGTTTGTTGTGTTATTTGCTGCATTTTCCCAAGGCCGTCTTGTTACTTAAATTAAAAAAAAATTTAATTTAATTTATTTTATTGATAAATATTTAGCAATTCAAAGCAATTCTATACTCAGTCTGAATAAACTAGAAGACTATTTTTTATACAATGAAGAGGAAGAGAGTGTGTCGCGCAATTACTTGATGTTGATCGAAGATCGCTTTATGGCCAAGGTAGCCGAAGAGTCGCAAGCAAGCGAGTCGGCATCAACTTTTGGCAACAAAACTCTGATTGTCCAAGGTTCGAGCAGCTCTAACCAATCGGCTAACCTTTTAACTCATGCCGACAATTTAATAATTAAGGCTAAAGTCTATATACTGGAAATATTGGAGGTATTAGGCTTAAAATTGCTTTCTGACCCAACCATTATCGGCCTTGCATCCTTTAAATTTGATTTTATATTTTTTATTTTTTTATATTTTTTAGTTTATTCTCAATGTTCGTCTTGACTATAGACTAACTTATCTCTTGTCATTGTTCAAAAAAGCGTACGAGAGCGCCTATAGTAGCTCAAATGGAATGCCTGATAAAAAAGCGTTTATAAAGCTTATTGCCGAAGCTGAGAAAATATTCCGAAATGAAAAGGAACTTACCGATTTGGATTTAGATGGAGCTGGAGGAAAAACAGTCAGTATTTTTTTGTCCATTTTTTAAATATGTTCTATTATTTTTTTTAAATAGTGTTTTAAAAAAGTCATTAATTTAAAACTTGAGTTCTTAAGTAAAAGCTTTTTAGGTAAATCTTGTCACAATTTGGTCAAAAAATCCATCTATTGTCGATGAAACCACAAAAATTTAGTATATTATTTTTTTAATAAAAATAATTATTTATGTATACTTTATTGAACTTTATAGATTTGAAAAATATTTGAAACATAACTTTTTTTTCTGATTACAGAAATAAATGGAGCTATATGGAATAAAGTACATAAAAAGTAAATAAAAATCAGGATTACTGGTTCTGTGCTTTTAAAAGATTAGGGTTAGGGTTACATAAAGTGTATCGTTTATCTCGGAGCTAAAATTTTCTTTTTATAATTTTTATATTTTAAAGAGGATCGATTTTTTTTTTATTTTTTGCTAATACTAGTTTTTACTAGGCTTAAAGATTATAATTTAAAAAATTCGAAAAAAGCGTCATCAAATTAGCTAGATTCTCGAAATTTTCCATGAATAGACAATGAGTAAAAAATTATTAATATTAAAATTCATTTAGTGATTTTATTATTATTATTATTATTATTATTTATTTAAATTTAACGGCACAAAATTAAAAAAAAACATTTAATTAATACAAAAAATAAAAAAATCATAACAATATAAATCAAGCAACTATATAAATCTTTTTATCTACAAAGTCCAATTGTTTACAAAATGACGTGTTTTGCCTGTCAAACTTATTGTAGTATTTTCTTAGATATGTTATCGTTTTTTTTGATAATACGTAAATATCGATAATTACATTACGAAACGTAAATTTTGAAATAAATATAATTATCAATTTTTCCTGCTTTTTTTATTTTTCTCCTAATTGACTTAAATTAAAAAGATAAATATAGTAATAATCTGAAAAAAATTAAATAAAGCGTAAATATTGATAAAAAGTTTATTGTCTTGAGCAAATTGTATTTCAGTCATGACATTAGGAATTACACAGGAGACTCGATTTTTTACAACCGCATCGATTTTTAAAACATTGCGATGTACAATTACATCTTACCATTACCTCAGCTTGCTTCTTTTGAATCTGACGACATTATCACAGATTCCAAGTACTATTAGCAGCTGTCTTAATTGTTTTGACTGGTTCTTGTATTTATATTTAGAAATATTCATCAAAATTTACTGAAAAGTTAATTTAGTTTTAAACTATTGCAACTTTGTTTTTTTTTATTTTGATATTTACGGTTGCTTTAGGAAATGTCAAAACTTACCTAGTAAAATTTGATAACTAGAAAAAATGAATATTTATTTCGAGATTTACGTTTATCAAGATTTACTATTACAGATACAAAAAGACGTTCTTTTATGTTTCATTGTTCATTATTTGATTTAAAAAGAATAATTTGTGTTTACAATAAAGTTTTTTAATACTTTCAGTCCCAAGAGCTTGATTTAGAGGAGAACTTCTTTGAAACTTTTTAATGCCTATGCCTCTTTTGATTAATAAGTTTTGTCTTTATCTATTTCTTCTATTTTTTTTTCGCCAAAATAGAGACTGTCCAACGATTGCCGTATGCTAAACTGAGTTAAAAATTAATTATTATATATTAAAAATTTAAAGATATGTTTAGTTGTTGCGATTTGCTAATAGACACTTTTGATCGATTGATTAAACAAAATATTTTTAAAGTACAAAAGAGGTATAGGTAAAATTGTGACATAGGATTAATTTATTAGATAAAAAGATGAAATTAACTAGATAATATATTTAAAAATAAAAAAGATGAAATCAACTAGATATTTTTATTAACTAATAGAAAAAGACAATAAACTATATGAAAATGTTTTTTACTAGATAAAGAAATTATTTGAAAGAAAAGAAAATTAAAAAAACTATATCATAAATAAATCAGTACTTAATTTTTTCTTCTTTTATTGAGCGACTCAAGAACATGTTCAGCATTGTTTATTTAAAATGCCTTAAATTAATGGCATTTTTCCCTTTCATTTTTAAAACTAAAATTCATTTCAAAAACAAAAATAAAAGTTTAATGCATGTTAGATTTTATTTCAATTTATTTCAATTTAAATTATTAATTATGGGCTGGAGAATAATCGAAACAGGATAATTAGTCGAGAATTAAAGATTAAAGAAAAGTCGATTTAGTTAGATCATTTAATCCAAATGAAATGAAAGGGTATTTGGTAAATTTGTAATATGCATTTATTATCAATTGGATTTAACTTAAAAATACTTAAAAAATTGTTCTTTTTATTTCTATTAATTAAATACCTATTAAATAAGCATATTTAAAAAAATTTATTAAATGAATTCTATTAAACAATACAGTCAATCTGCGGCACAGGTTCTATTAAGAATAGCTAATTTGTCTAATTAATTATTAAATAGCAGTAATAGGTGATAGTAATCACCCACAAACAGTATTTTCTACTTAAATAAGGATACAAATAGGTTTTTTAAATCAATAATTATTCTATAAAAAGTCATAAATAGTATAGTTAAAACTCAATATAGGAAATTTTTTTTTTCAAGGAAAAATACATTGATTATTAAACCAAATATTCTGTTAATTGATATTTTTCCATTAGAAATATTAAAAAATGAATCCCAAAAGATCAAATAATTCATTGATCATTTGATCAATTTTTTTATTTGGTCCTAAAATTAAAAAAGCGTACAAAAGCAACAGCAACGACAAACTTTGGACAAATTTAAATGCTCAAATAACATTATCAAAATATTATCTATTTTTATTTCCTATTTTTTTAATAAAAATATCTTTTTAAGACATTTCCAATTTTTTTTGAAGATTTTTGGAAAAAAAAAGTTTTTATAGAAAAAAAAAATACAAAATTTTACATTTAACTTTTTTTTACAATGATCAAAATAAAAGCGGTAAAAATAAATAAAAATTTATTAAAACTATAAGGAAAAAAGACTAAAAAAATCTTTTAAATAAAAAATTTTCTTAATAATCTTTTAATAATTTTTATTCATCTAATGGTACTCTTCATTAAAGTTTTTTTTTTTTTTAATTATCTAACGATAAACTCTTTTTTCCAAAAAATTCGTAATAAATGCTTTAATCTGGCCTTTAACAAATACGAAATTTTTTGAAAAAAATAAAAATATACAATGGCATTGTGAATTTTGGAACAAAGAACAAAAGCAAAAATTTTAAAATGAAATAATTTTTTTACTGTCAGTCTGAAAATTCTTCTGCAAAATATATCAGCTGATACAAACTTTGTACCACCCTAATTTAGTCTCTGCAAAAACTCTGCAATTTAATTTTAATGATTTTCTAATTCATTTAGTGTTTTGCAGAGTTTTTGCAGAGACTAAATTAGGGTGATACATGAGGGACTTGATTTTGTTCTTTAATCCAAAATTCACAATGTCCATAAAATTGAATATTTAAAATTTTTCGGTAAAAAAACGTCAAAGCAATACCAATAATGTTTTTTTAAGTTCCTGCGAGTTCTTCTAAAGCTGATCATGCACGACTATCCACCATTAGTCAGTGGTTCCTTGCAACTCTTGTTCAGACACTTTAGCCAAATTCAAGAAACTCTCTCAGCTTTCAAACAAGTACTTTGAGTTCTAGAAAAAATAAAAAAACTCTTGAATTATTTTATTCAGATTCAATTATTGGTATCTGATGACGACGTGAACAATTATAACAAAATCAAGACCGATTTGGACAAATTGCGTCTTTTGGTTGAACAGTCTGAATTGTGGATCTTTAAAAAAAAAGAAAATTCCAAAGATGAGACAGAATCAACTAAGAACAGCAAACGGACATCAAATGTAAAAGTGCCCGAGCAGAAAAAAGAAAATTATTCAGAGAATATTGACACGGATTTGATGACCCTCTTGCAACTTGACCATGGCCCCGAAATCGAAAACTCAGCAATACAGAAGTACAAAGAGCTCTACACCATTTTGCAAAACCTTATAAAACTTTGTGTCAATCAGACCGTGTCACCAAACGGGACAATAAAAAAAAAACCGCGCCGCAACGACCAACGCTTATTGCGCAACATGGGCGTTCACAACATAGTCCTTGATTTGACCAAGATAACTTACGAAAAATTAGAAGACAAACGAATGAAAATAATCATGAAAACAGCTCATGAATTTTTGCAGAATTTTTGTTTCTCAAACCCTCACAACCAGGCGCTGCTGCATGAAAAAATTGATCTAACCCATTACCCTTCGAATGAATGGGAAGCGAAAACAGCCACTTATATTTTTAAAGATAATTCAATTCTTTCAAACGAAATAAACGAGAGGCTGATTCAAAATTTTATACATGCCTTGGAACATCAGAATGTAGACGAGTCCAAAGTGCCTTATCTGGAATTTTTGCAGACAATGTGCGTTATTGATGGCCACGAGATCAAAAAGTGCCAGGACATGATTATTGCAGAGCTGATGAATTCGGATATAATGAGTTTCAGCTCGGACAAGACCCACATTGACGAGATATGTTTATTGATGCAAAAACATAAGCAGTCTGATGGTGAACATGGCACAAGTGTTCTAAATGGTCAGTTACTGTTTCATATAAATTTGATCAAGGTGTTGATCAGCTGCACAATGGGCAAAAATACATTCACCGAAATAAAGTGTCACACAATTTTATCTTTGGAAGATATTGAAAAAGTGGTCACCAATAAATACTGTGTGGTCGAAGTGAAAGAGACATATTTGAATTTTTTGTACCATTGCCATATTGATACAGAGAATGAAACCAAAGAAATATTTACACAGCCCTATATATGGAATATATTTGAAAGCTTTATTCAAGACATCAATTTGGTTTGTAACACTGATGAAACATATGCTGATAGATCTATGCAGACCTATGTTGCAGAAGGTATTGTTGAAGTTGTCAGTGGTTTTTTCAATCACACACAGTTCAATCAAATACCTCAACCTCAAGTAAGTTAGAGAATAATATTTTTCTTACTCAAAATGTACTTTAGCATATTTTTTTATTTTTTTTCCTTATTCACTCCTTGTGGAGCAAAAGGTCATTACTTTTGATTTCTACTCAAGCCGATAATTCGCCTTTACCCTTGCTTCTTTCCTTGTCATCTCCATTTCGGCGAATTCTTTCGTGATTCTTGACCTTCATCTTACTGCTGGTTGTCTTACCTTGCGTCGCCCTTGAGGTGTCCATTGAAAGGCTCTCTTTGGTATCCGTGTTTCTTTCAATCTTTCATTCCATTGAAGTCTTTTAATTCATTGACTCAATGGCTCTGAATTTGTTCTTGTGTATAACTCAGCGTGGAAGGTATCCAGGCTTTTTATGTCGGACTCAGACATTCTCCAACATTCACTTTTGTCCTTCAGTGCTGCTTTAACTTCAGTGTTGTACAGTTTAAGTTTTGTTTCCTTGCTGGATCTAGCAAAGGCAATCTTTGCTTTAGCAAGTCTATTCCTAATGTATTCCCATTGCTGTACTGATGGTGCTTTTTAAGTAAGTGAATTCGCTTACACACTCGATTTGTGTACCATCGATGGTGATCGGGGTATCCAATTTTTTGTTTGTGCATATGACTTTCATCTTGGTCCCATTAATTTTGAGTCAAATCATCTGCAAAGTCTAAGTCTTCAAGATTTTCTTTTAATCCTCATTGTTAACCCCTTGCACTGACATTTGTTTTCTTCATGATGTTATCTATCAGTATAAGGAATAGTGACGAAGAGAGAATGCACCCTTGTCTGACTCCTGTACACACTTTGAAGCTATCAGATTGTCCTTTTTCTAGAATCACTCTACATAGACTAGTTATTTACATTTAGGAACATCATTGAACAAAGTCTGAAATGGAATACCCTTATGTATTTTGACTTCATTGACTTCAAGAAAGCCTTTGATAGCATAGTCAGAGTCATATTGAGATCCTATGGCTTTTCGCAGAAGGTAGTTAACTTAATGAAACTTTTCCAGAGTTTTTTAAAAGTCACAAGTCTCAAGTCAAGCCCAAATCTGATTTTTTTTTCCAAAACTTTTTTTGATCATTTTTAAAAATTAGTACAATTTTTTTAATTAAACTGAGTCAAATAAATAGCATCAGCAATTAAAAAAAATAAATATTTTTTTCTTAATTAAACTGAGTCTAATAAATAGTATCAGCAATTAAAAAAAATAAAATTTAAAGTCAAGACTCTAATTTGGGCACTAAAAACTCTAAATCGAGAAATTCGAGTCTATTTCATCTAAATCCTGCTTCTTTTTCTCTAAGTATAACATCTCAGAATTATACTTCAGAACGCCTTGTTACAGTGGTTCTTGCTAAAATGAAATGGTCCGTTCCCGAAAAGGAATGGAATGGAGACGCATTCCATAAAAAACCATTCCCGTTCCGTTCCATTTCAATTCCATTCCATCTGTACCGTTCCATCAAAACCATTCCATTCCAACCGTTCTATCCATTCCATTTCATTTTAGCAAGAACCACTGTATTTTTTATCATATAAATAATATTTTTATATTTATTTATTAATAGTTATTTTTTATCATTTTTTGTTAAATTTAATTTAAATTTTTGAAACTTACGTAGTATTCTAAAATATGAATTATTTTTATTCGAATTAATGTATGAAGCACTTAATTATATCTAAAAATAAATTAAAATCTTTATAATTAAAAAAAGGAAAATTTAAGATAAATTTAAAAATTCAAAATTAAAAAAAACATGAATATATTTAAAAGCAAAATACTGTTTTTTATAGAATGCGTCTCCATTCCATTCCTTTTCGGGAACGGACCATTTCATTTTAGCAAGAACCACTGTAGCAGTGTTATTTCTCGCCAATTGTTGCAAATCATTTTGTTACTTGTCATTGAGCTTGACTATGAGGCCTTTTGACCAGACCTCTGGTATGATATCTTGCCGCAATCATATATTTCTAAAGAGGTCTTCCAATTTGCCTACTGTGATTTTTCCGTCAGTTTTCAACATTTTACTTATTATTAAAATAATTCAGTGTTACAGTATAATTAAAATCTAAATAAGATTTCCAAAAAAGTTACATAATCATTTCTAAACTTCAAGATTTAAAGAAAATGTCAAATGTTTAAAATTTATTGAAAATTTTTTTAAATAAAATATCCCAAAAAAATACAAGAATTATTAATTATTTTATTTCATCAAATATTTGAGTAACAAATTACATTTTTCGTCTTAAGAATAATTTAAAAATAATCTTCATTATCGATAACAAAAAAAAATAATTCAATGATTTTACTTTGAAAGTAAATTTTACCAACCAATTAATCATAATTTTAATAATAAACCAAAAAATTATCTAAAAAATATTTTTGTATCTAAAAATTTCCTCTTTTCTCTGTCTTGCTTCAGAATCTGCCAAAAAATTTGGAACTGTGAGGTAAATTTCGAACTACATAGTTACATAAATACCGAAAAATCAGTAATTTTTCATTCTTTTAAGTGACTTAAGAGGTTCAATTTTTTTTTTTCAAGATATCAAGATATGTAATTGTATAGATTAGACAGAGAGATTTTTGAAAATAAGCATCAATATTTAATTAAAAGTAGAGTACAAAATCAGATATTGGGTTCAGAAAGTATTTTTCTTGTTGAGTCAGGGCTTTGACCGTGGGAAAATTAGGGTTTTGTGAAATTCAGCAGAAGAACAGAACAGAACAAAAATATAAAAAATCTAATAAATCTTTTTATGTAAGTTCAAAATTAAACCTGTAAACGCTCATTTAATTTCTGCTTACTTTACAGATTTTCACCAGAATTTGGTCAATAATGCAACTATGCATATTGCACCATACTACATTCACAGAACTAAAAGAAAAAAATTTTTTGGATTTTTGTTGCTGAATTTTTAAAAATCTAAAATGGGAAAAAAATTATTTTTCAAATTATTTTAAAATTAAAAATTATATAATAGCAAAAATTTGAAAAAAAAACATTTAATTGTTGAAAATTATTTAGGCTCGGAGCTGGACCTACAGAAATCTTTACTCGAAAATGCTTCAGCTGTTTCGCTGCAGCTGGCTGACAGACATGCAGCGCTCGAGCATTTCGTGTGTATTTGGTGCAATGCTAGAAAAGTCGAATTTTATGGGAGTCAGTGAAATGCCACTGCCGAAAAGTTACGACTCTCCAGAAGCAGAACAGACAGATGACAAGAACAGAGCCGATTCAGAGATTCCTAATTATTTTAGTAATGACAACGTTTTCAACCACCCAGAAGACGCCTACAATTCCAAGACATCACTTGATACCAGGCATGATACTCGGATTGTGAACGAGTCTTTTCAAGATAGTGTTATGCTCTTGGAAGAGGGCTTTGGTTCAAAAATGCAGGCTGAAATGCTTGTGTTGGTTGATGTGCTGCACAAACCTGCTGCAATATTTTCGGCTAATTCGGTGTTCAGAGTCAAGGCACAAGACAAACGCTTCATCGGAAAGTAAGTCCAACAATTGATTAAAATGATCAAACTTTCAAACTAATCATTTAGATTGATAAATCATGCAAAATATTTAAGAGATAAGCAAGAAAATCAATTGTGCATTAAACTACTTCAAATTCTAAGAGAAATGATACCTAATGAGAACGAGGTTAAATCTAGAATAGTTTTGCTTGAGGTTTTAGATCCTTTTTTTAAAAAAAATATGAATGTTGTAATATTAATGTTGTCTCCTTTATTGCATGGTTTCGCTATTTTGATGTTATCTAATCTTTTTTGTTGTATATAGCTTGATAGCCCATTCAAAATGCTTACTTGAGGCAAAAATAAAATCAGATTATATGCAAGTGAATCTGATTCAGATATTTCGTCAAATGGTTTTCCATAACTATTACCCTATGCATGACAAGCTGGTTTTAATTCAGGCTTAAGGTGATAAAAAAGAATGAAAAATTTATTTTTTTTAAGGCTGAAGAGTTGCGCAAAACTTTGCTCACAAAATACCTGGAAGACGACAGCGATTCGGCTGATTTTAAACGAAGCGGGTCGACGTCAAGCCTAGGCTCAAGTGTCAAGTCAAAAAGCACCGAGATCAGCTCTTTTAATGTGAAAAATTTGGAAGAGGAGGACGAGCGTGACCTGAAACGCTACGAAATCCAATGTGAGCTAAATAGTCAAGGGGCCAGCGATTTGGTCATCGACTTGTTCATGAGTGATATTAGTAACAAAGTTTTTAAAGAAAGCGTTCTGCTTGGAATAGCATTGCTAGAAGGTGGTAATACCCAAGTGCAAGTTAGTTTCCATTATTCGATTTCCCCTTAATTTTATACAAATGGTCCTGAACTAGAATTGTTTATTAAAAAAGATATTTGAGCTTTATTTTTGGTATAATATGAATAATTCTCTAATTGTTATGATTCTTATTTTTATCATAAAAATGACATTGTGAATTTTCATACAAAAATTCCAAAACAAAATTTAAATTCTTAATAAAAATATGGCTTTTGAACTACAGATTTTTCTGTAATTTTTAAAAGGTGAAACAAACATTTTTTCATTTAACAGTCCAATTTAAGAAAAAATTTTAATAAATGTTTCCCAATAAATTGATTGTTTTAATCAGATTGTATGTTAAATCAGAATTGAAAAATAAGATTTTTTCAATTGTAACGATGACAGAATTTTAATATTTAAATAAAATAAATTTACAAAATGGAAAAAAAAATTCTGATTTGAATAGATCATAGAGACAAGAAATAAGTAAATTCCACAATATTGACATTTTGTTTTATCATTAATATTTTCCTTTAAATAAAAATTAATATTTTTTTGTTGAATTTAGTGAAACATATTTTTTTTCATGTTGTTTCATCATCAAATTTTGAAAAGCTCAATTTTGTCAATTTAAATTAATGAAATAGAATTTTATTTTTGTAATTTTGGGAAAGTTTGTATGAAATTTCACCATGTCAAAAATAGCACTAAAAGGCCGGAGGATTTTTTTCGACTCATTCTTGGTACTTCTTCTGAATATTTCTCAATAAATTGAATTATTTTTGAAAATTTTGTTTTTACTTCGATTCAAAATTCAAAAAAACTTTATAGTCAATCAAATATTTATTTGAGAATATTTTTATTTTAACGCAAAAATACTAAATTTAATGAACAAGCTTAACATTTTCTTTCAACTAACAGGTCCAAATTTCTTCTTATTTTAACGATGCTTTCTAAACTGTATAATTTTCAGATTTTCTATACCTATTCTTGAAAAGCTTTTGGATTTGTAATACCTTAATGGTAAATTCAGCTATTTTTGTTTAACTTCTTTATTTAATAAGTTATTTTTTTACTTAATCGATATAATAATATTGATTTTCAGTTGAAATAAAAATCGATGAATTTTCAGAATGACTATGAGCAATCATGTACAAAGAAGACTTGCAGGTTGAATTTTTTTCTGTAGAATCACTTGTAGAATCATTTGTATCCTTGTGAGTATATTTGGTAAACTCAAATGACCACAGGTTTCCTTGAATTGAGTAATTAGCATTTTAGATAGTTGTTATCAGATCATTTTGACATCGGTCATTTATATTATTATTATAAAAAAGCTACAGCAAGACTAGCTTGCGAAGGCGGCCTACATGAGAGGTCGCCTATGGTAGCTCGTTGCACATAATGAGATAAAACACTGATAGAAATATACAATAAAAATTTTAGGGTTAAAAAAGTTAATTAATTTTTACAAGAATAAAAAAACTCGAAATAAATTCTAATAAGAGAAGTAAGAATTATATTTAGTATACAATTGATATATAGTGTTAAAAAGTAAATATCAAAGGGTTGTTCGATATCGAAGGACGAATAATAATAAAATTGTTGTCTGTGGTGTCTATGGAACGGTAGTTTGGGTACAAGACCGGAGACCCATTTATTTTACTCTTATCAATAAAATTAGAAAAATTAAAAAATCAAAAACTTTTTAGATGATAAAAATATAATTTAATATAAAAAAGTTGATAAAATATAGTTGATAATTGTCTGAAATTTGGTAAAGAAATTTGAGAAGTAAAATTTTGAAAATTTTTTCCGACTAAACAAATTTTCAATTTGAAAAAAGTTTAAGTTTTTTACTACTTTTGAATTTTTTTGGTAAATAGGAGATTATTTAATCGAGATCAAAAATAAAGCTCAAATTTTTTTTTAACTTTTTATGAATTAATTGTTAATAATTTTTTTCCAAGAGAACGATCTTTAATCGATTGATAACCGAAAAAAATTCCGAAAAATTTTGTAGGACTTTTCATGACCGAATCGATATCGCGCAAAAGGAAATAAAAAATTTGAACAGTTTCATGTCAACTGAAATTACTGATGGTAAGTGAATTTTTTTCCTCAAAGATAATTTAAAAATAGTTGGTAAACTTTAGAATAGATATTTAGTTAAAAATTCAAGAAATCATACCGTAAACTCGTGTTCACGACTCTAAGAGTAAAGCCCAAATCCAACCTTTTTTCTTTAAGAGTTAATTACATAGTTTCTGTGTTACAACAGTTAAAATTTAATTTGCAAGAAAATACCCTGAATATGGGATATTTTCTAAAAATAAAGCCCAAGTTTAACTTTTACTCTAACAAAAAAATTGTCTTTGCTCTCAAAAAAAAAATGAAAATTTTTAAAAATTGTAGAGTTAATTAAAAAATAGAAAAAAGTCTATTTTTTCATTTTTTTTTTTGAGAGCAAAGACAATTTTTTTGTTAGAGTAAAAGTTAAATTTGGGCTTTATTTTTAGAAAATATCCCATATTCAGGGTATTTTCTTGCAAATTAAATTTTAACTGTTGTAACACAGAAACTATGTAATTAACTCTTAAAGAAAAAAGGTTGGATTTGGGCTTTACTCTTAGAGTCGTGAACACGAGTTTACGGTAATAAAAGCAAATTAAATATTGAAAAAATTCAAAAATATATTAATGCTTAATTTTCATTAACTAATTTATTAATTTCTCACATTCAAATCTTAATGTTATCTTTTAGAACAATTTTTCTAATAAAAAACTCAATTTCTGCTTATTTATGACAAATAATGTTTTAATAACGCTTTTTTGATAAAAATTAATCTAAATTAGAAGCAGGTGCAGTCATTTGGGGTCCGAGACAGAGCCCTGATTTAGGGAATAGGGGCTTAATTATTGACCCTTATTTATCCCTTTGCTACTAATCTTGATTTTTTTCTTTCCTAGCTCTTTTTTTTGGGAATCATCAAATTTTAGATTAAGAAACACTCTAAAAAATGAAAATAAATTAATAAATTTTTTTCTAAAAACATAAAATTGCTTCTGCAAATTTTATGACCTGATATATAGAATATGTCATCTCAAATTTTTTTTCATAAATAAGGTTTAATAAGCTTTTGTTTCATCAAAATCAAAAATTCTTAAAAGCTTTTAAAATTGTGGTGAAAAAAATTTGATTTTTATTTTTTTGATTCTGTGTGGTCAAAAAAGTTGAAAGTGAAATCCATTCTTGAAAACCTTTTGATCCAAAAAGTTACCTATAGAACTTTAAAATATTTAAAACTAAAATGACGGAATTAATTAAAAAATATATATTTTTATTAAAAAAAAAACTAATTTTTTAAGTTACCAAAATAAAAGTTGCCAGTCATCACTATGCCGCTCAGGGAAACGGACAAGACGAGGCCCTGCTCGATGACAACAATTCACTAATGACACATCGTCATCGCGGCAACCGCTCGGACAGTGTGGGAACTAACGCGACCATGGGATTTTCAAACTCAAACCACTTGGGTGCTGGTCAAGCCAACCTTACCGAGGACATAGCCATCATGGAAATAATTCTCAGATTTCTCCAGCTTCTTTGTGAAAACCACAATGCCGATTTACAAAATTTTCTTCGCATACAACAAAACAACAAAAAAAGCTACAACTTGGTATGCGAGACCCTACAATTTTTAGATTGCATTTGTGGCTCTACTACTGGCGGTCTGGGCCTGCTCGGCTTGTGGATCAACGAAAACAATGTACATTTGATTAACCAAGCACTGGAGACACTCACTGAGTATTGCCAAGGTCCATGCCATGCCAACCAGTATGCCATCATCAACCACGAGTCAAATGGAATCGACATTGTCATAGCATTGATCTTAAACGACATTCAGCCCTTGTCAAAAAATAATGTCGAAATGTTTTTAGCTCTAAAAGATAACGCTTCTAAGCTGTTGCTAGCTGTGATGGAAAGTAGTGATGATACTGCAAATGCCGAGCGTATTCTGTACAATATAACTCCAAAAGCTTTAATAGATGTGATACGCGAAGCATTCGAGCAGGGCAAAGAAATGGACCAGCAGGCTGAAATAGCCAAAATTCAGCGCCAAGAAAGTACAGCTTCTAAAAAAGTGGAAATGCTAGAAGTAAATGACAATATGAGCGAAACAGATGAGCTATTGATGCGTCGCTCTGTGTCCACATTGTCTGAAAGTGTCAACGATGAAGGCCAAAGTCAGAATAGCGATGAGAGCGAAGGTGCTGCACCGAGAGAAGTTGGACATAACTTGTACATTTTGGCACACAAATTGGCCAAGTTTAACAAAGAGCTGAGTGTTTTGCTTAAGTCAAAGGACAATCAGGAAAACGAGGCTCTTGCGTACTATGCGGCCCATACAGCTCAGATAGAAATAATACGCGAAGACCGAGCCATGGAGCAAATAGTGTTTCCAGTGCCAACCATTTGCGAGTATTTGACTGCCGAGACCAAACAAAAAATATTTCTGACCACCGAAAAAGATGAACAAAATAGCAAAATAACAGGATTTTTTGAGCAGGTCGACATGCTGTGGAACGAAATGAAATGGCAGAAGAAACTCAGACAGCAAAGATGGTTGTATTGGTTTAGTTCACATATGAGCCTTTGGAGTGATATATCATTCAATTTTGCAGTGTTGATAAATTTACTAGTTGCCATTTTTTACCCATTCGACAGAGGCATCAAAGACCTTGATCCGAAAATAAGTGCATTGATTTGGACCTCCTTGCTTGTGTCACTGGCATTCATTATTTCATATCCAAACAAAACCGGTATTCGGACGTTCATAGCGTCCGCCATTCTGCGACTTATTTATTCACTCGGCCTTGAGCCCACTCTATGGCTAATTGGCTCCATAAATGTGATCAACAAGGGAATATTTTTGGTTAGCTACATGGGAAATCGGGGCATATTTTCCCATTCTTTTAAGAATATATTCAGTGATTTTGAGTTTTTATATCACATATTATATTTGGTCTTGTGCCTTTTCGGCCTTTGTGTACATGAATTTTTCTACGGCCTTTTGGTGAGTATACTTTAATTTCTTTTTAAATTTTACACCGGTTTAGATAGATAAAAAAACAAATTATTTATAAATGAGACTTCATTTAGTCTCGCCCCGCAGGTCCCTGTTGTAGCTTATTATTATTATTATTTTTTTAATTAATTAATTGAGAACAAAAAGAAGTTTTATTTTATAAAATTGTGGACAAAATATGGGAGTATTGTGTCACCGGCACGCAGACTATCAAATAATAATTTTCAAATAATAGCTCTCAAATAATATTTCTTGAATAAAAATTTTCAAATAATAATTTTTTCACATAATTGAAAAATCAAACAATAATTTGTCTAAATGATAGTTTATTTGAATAATAATTTTTAAATTAAAATTCTCAATTAATATTTAATAAAATATATCGTTTAAAATTGAAATTGTCTGTGAATATTACCGAGTGGTATCTAGCTAAATTTAGTACATTTCTATTGTCTTATACTTAAATAATCTGACATTAAACGACGAATCTTACCACTGCGGGTATGCAAAGGTGAATCCATATTGATTATCATTATTTAAAAATATTAAAAAAAAAAAATTGTGTTTTTTTTTTCTTATTCATCTAAATTGTAAAAAAAGCTAAGTCAATTGCATTTTTCTATTATTTGAAATGACTATCATTCAAAAAAACTATTGTTTTGAAAATTATTGGGACTAACGAAACTCAAGGCAAGACGTGAACGTGGAGACTTAATCGAGAGCTTTAAGATAATGAACGGTCTAAATAAAGTTCAGTTACAGAATCTGTATATTAAAAGTCATGCACTCTCATCTAATAGTCCAGCTGGAGGAATCCGAAGACATTCAAGAAGATTAACCAAACAATTGACAAGAATTAAACATAGAGATAGCTTCTTGACAAATTGAGTGGTAAACGAGTTGATCAAATTACGAGTTGAAGTTGCTAATGCAAAATTCAAAAATGAATTTAAAAACAAACTTGATAAATATTTGAAACTAAAATAATTAATTTTTTCTATTACCATAGTTTTATCATTATAAGGATTTATGTTAAAACTAGAGAACTATCAGTTAGTCTGCTGTAGTTTTTTTATTATTATTATTATTATTATTATTATTTGAAAACTGTTATTTAAGAACTATTATTCGCTCTAGTGTCATGTCACCACACATACTCAATTTCTGATGAGCAGTTTTTTTTTTTAAGCTTTTTATTTCTAATTGTACAAACAGCACAATTTTGTACAAATTTTGAAAAATTTTGTTTTTACATCAATTAACGTAAAATGTTGGAAATTTATAACTTTGTTCTTATATATAAATTTTGATATTTTCAGATTTTTGATATTTTTGGGTTCTTGAAGATTTTTAAGAAAATATCCTAGAATTTGAAATTTTTATTTTTTTTTATATTGGCCCATATCATTTATTATTTTTATTTTTTTTTTATAAATTTACTTTATCTTACATAAATTGTTGTAAAAAATAAAAAGCGGATCTTCAGTTTAAAAGCCCATTAATGAATTTATTTATTTAACGATTTTTTGATATGTGAGATACGTAACTTTTCTTACTTTGGAACAAACTTAAGATACTCAAGGTCCTCATCGGTATTATTCAAAATTCGCTTTTTTGTTTTTTACTGAAAGTCTAAAAATTGTTCTGCAAAATGAATCAGCTGATACAAACTTTATACCACCCAAACTTAGTCTCTGAAAAAACTCTGCAAATCTGTAAAGCACTAAATGTTTTTAAAAAATCATTAGAACCTCTCTTATTTAAATTAACAGTTTTACTTTTTCTTGAGATACTTTTAACTTAAATTTTTTTACGGTATCGAATGTTTTATACAAAATTTAATGTGATAGTGAAAATGATTTGATTTTTTAGTTGAATTAATTAGCTTGTTATAAGCAAGCTTTGTTTTATTTGTCTTCCAAATCTTGTCAAAAAAATCCCCCTCGACATATTCTCATTTTTTTAAAATTTAATTTTCTAAAATCGGTATTAATGTACTTTTTTTCTCATTTTAAGTTATATTTTACCTCAATCAATTTTATTGATCCATTAATGGAAGATTGAAGTTAAATATCCTTTTTGAATGCTCAATTTAAATTTAAAAAATGATTCAGCCATTTATCAAGTTAATAAATATCTAATTTTATTACAGATGCAAATACTTCAATTGAATGTTCTATGAAATTCTTGAATTCTTTTTCGAAAAGTTTTTCAGATAAAAAATTTATCAAATGTACTGCACCAAAATTTTACACATAAATTTAATTTATATATTTGCCTCTGCAATAAAATTTAATATTTATTAACTTGGTAAATGGCTTGACCATTGAGCGTTTAAAAATGATCAGAACTATAATTTTCCCAAAATAAGTCAAAATTTTAAATTTATTTTTTATTTATTAGTCTAAATAAATACATCAACACTTCTTATAAGAAAATTTTGGTTAAAATGAATTTTCATGTAGGATAAAAGCTTTTGCTGACTTCAATAAACTCGAATAATGAATTTTTTTTATTTAAAAATTTTTATGATAAATTAAAAAATCATTTTTTTAATTTTAAAGTTTGGAATTCACAGCCTCTAATTTTGGATTGTAAAAATTTAAAAAATAAAAAAAACACAAAAATCTCCTAAAATAGGAGTATTAGAATAAGATTTAATTTAATTATACGAATTTGAAATTTTTAAGGCCAAAACTTTACTGAATGAATTTTATTCAATTAAATTTAAATCCTTCATAAATTTTTTTTAATTACCATTTTTTGGTAAATAAAATAAAATTTCAGCTTACTCCAAATTCTCTCTGTTTTATATAATCTTGGTCAAGTTATTTGAATAGATCCATTTTACATATTTATGAAATCTTGAGCCTTAAGTCTAAAAAAGTTTAATTTCAAATTTCCTAATAATCTAAAGGATTGTTTTTATTTTTTTAAATAAATTAATCAAAAATAAAATTAAGTATTTATTTATCAAAAAAAACTTATCAGATGAATTGTTTCTTACAGATTGCAGTTATATGTCTTTTATGACAATTCCTTACAAAATTTCTCCCATAAATCCCTTTTTCAAAGATTTTAGGTTTTCTTGATTCTTCACTAAATGTAGCTATTACATTTTCTTTAAAAAAAATTACTTTTTTAAGAAAATTATCCTTTTTGTACTTAAGGTTTTTTTTTAAACTATTGAATAAAATTAAATTACCAAATTCTAAAAAAAATTTATTCTTTTAAGCTTCTGGATGTAGTATACAGAGAAGAGACATTATTAAATGTGATTCGGTGTGTAACGAAGAACGCCAAATCGGTCCTCTTAACAGCAGTGTTCGCAGTTATTCTAATTTATCTATTTTCGATCTGCGGATTTTTGTTCCTAAGAGATGATTTTATAATGGACGTTGATCCTAACACAGACAGTAATCACTAATTTAGCAATTAAAAATAAATTATCTAACAATTTAACTTAAGAGCTTACACCTGCCCAAATCGAATACCAAAATCGCATCCGCGCTATCCGATCATCCGAACTGAATGATTACTGCTCGGCTGAAAATTGTACATCAAAAGATACAGAGTGTAAAAATTTTTTTTATTATTTAAAATAATAAATAATAATGTTGAAATGTTTAGATGAATCTTTAGAAGTTGAGGGAGATGGTCTAGAGAGATCATGTGACACACTAATAATGTGTATAATTACAACACTGAATAATGGCCTGCGTAATGGTGGAGGAATTGGTGACGTTTTAAGAAAGCCCAGTAGTTCAGTTAGTATCTTTAAATTTCAATTCATCTTAAGCTTTTTTTTAGTCTTTTTTCAAAAAGGAACCCCTATTCATGTTCAGAGTGGTCTATGACTTGCTTTTCTTCTTTATTGTTATAATTATAACATTGAATCTTATTTTTGGTGTTATAATTGATACCTTTGGTGATTTGAGACAAGAAAAGCAAGAAAAGGATTATACACTGAGAAATACATGTTTTATCTGCAGTAAGACAACTTCTAAAAAATTTGAGTCTAGAATTCCAAGAGAATTATATTTTCAAGGTTTGGACCGGTCTAAATTTGATAACAAAACAGTGTCATTTGATGAACACATTAAACTGGAGCACAATATGTGGCATTATTTGTATTTTTTGATTTTGATCAAAGTTAAAGACAAGACAGAGTTTACTGGCCCAGAAAGCTTTGTCTATTCGTGTATTCAGGTATGCTTGATTTTTTTCTCCAATTTAAAAACAAATCTATTTAAACATGAATTTTAGAACAAGAATTTAGAATGGTTTCCAAGAATGAGAGCGATGTCACTAGACTCATCTAACAAAGATGAGGAAGAAAATGAGCTTAATCAAATAAAGTCAAGGTTGGACCAAACAAGCAACTTGGTGATAAATTTACTTAAGCAATTAGATGAGCTCAAAGAAAGCTTTGCGGACAAGCGAAAAAATGAAGAACGACCTAGTCTTTTGAAAATTTGAATATAGTTTTAGTTGTTTTTAAATTGTTTTATTTTCTATTTCGAATGAGATCTAAATAAATTTTTTTTTCTCAATTTCCGATTAAATTTATTTTAATAATATTTTTTTTTCAGTATATCCGAAATATTTTAAATTATTAGCATACTTTTTTGCTAAAAAATTACGAATCTTTCCAATTTAATAAATTAGAACAATTGAAAATTTTTTAAAGATTTTTTAGAATCAAATGATCTAATATTAAAATGACTCGTCCTACATTAGATCAAATAAAATTATCTCAGGAGACATTTGGAGGATTTAATCTAGATGGTATAAAATGTGATAGACATAAAAAAAATATTTAAAACTATTGAAATTTAAAAAATAAACTTTTTTTTTATTTTTAAAAAATTAATTTAAAAAAATTATTTTTTTTTTATTTTTTGTCGTATTTTCGTATACAAAACTCAGTTTCTTCTATATTTTTTTGAGGTTCTTTTTGGTTTTTCTTTCCATAATATTTATATTATTAGTTACTCAGAAGGACCAAAAAGAATTTTCTATTTTTTTTAAGTATAACACTTGCAGCTTTAGTATAAAAAAGTTGCAGTATAGTTTTAATATTATTTTTTCCCTCTAAGTGATGAAAGACCAACAAAATTTGTACTTAGGCCTCGACCAGGACAAAAAAAAAGACACCAAGCAGTTTTCGTAAAAATTTTGTGAACAAACCCGATGTTGTTCAGACACAGGTTGATGTGTAGAGACCACAAATAAATGTGATTGAGCCTCAGGTGGATCTTGTTGAGTCACAGATTGATCTTTAGAAAATTCAGTTTTTCAAACAGAAATTAAACGAAACAAACTTAGGTAGTTGACACCAAATATTATTTGTAAACAATTTCAGAATTTCTTTGAAAAGATTTTTTAAAAAGCCATTAATATAATTTTTATTTTCATTTTTTTAGATATTGCCTAAAAATTCGTAAATTATCGAAATAATGAGAAAAAAAAAACGAAAATTATAAATTCAGCCAGATAAAAAGAATTGCTTCCTCAAATAACCGAAACAGATAAAGCTGATACATCCATTAATTCTGTAAGCCGACATTTCGTGTTAATTCTTGCTCAATTGTTTATTCAGTGTATAGCAAAAGACGTTATTTAAATAATTGGATTGCTTACAATGTCCTTAAATTTAAAATCTACTCAAGTTACTTTTTGTCTAGTTGTAGGGCTATTAAGTAATTTTCAAATTAATAAGCAACTTATTCTATTGAGAAAAATGTGAATTAATTTTTGCCTTAATCAAGCTTCAAAATTCATTTTGAATTGTGATTTTAATTATTAAAATCAGTTGAAAAAAAAACTCATTAATTTTTGCTAATTTTTATTTTAAAAATTATTTGAAAAAATAAAAAATTTCATTTAGTAATTATATAAATTATGACATCGATTATTTTCTATGATATATTCTTATTTAAATCGGTGAATCTAGATGAAATGGTTCCTAACTCATTAATGATTCATCTGTCAATTTTCATTTATTAATCATCGTTTTCTTTATGACTGGATAGTATATCAAAAGATAAATCTATAAAATCGATAAAATCGATAAAAAATTTCAAAAAAAAGTATATACCAGTAGATAAGTATTTTTTAGTATAGTTCAAAAATATGTCAGCTTTTAACGAAGGCCTTCCTAAATTGTAAGCTCAAGTATTCTTCATTAAAGCTTTAGCTTAAAATTTAAGTCCCAACATTTCAAATAATGAACGAAAAAGTCAAATGAAAAAGCTGTCAACACTTTGGATTTCATTTTCACGACCTAGCCTGGCAGTGTTTATGCAATCGATACAAAATTTGTGCTTGGTAACATTAATAGAAGACATCTGATTATCTTTTTCAATTTGGTTTTCAAAAAAAAGGTTAGTAAGGAATTATAAACCTATTAAATACCTGTAAAAAATTTATTTATAATTAAGCTGACTTTGAAAAAATCTAATTTTTTCTTTTAAATTGATTGGGTTCATTAATTAGAGAATTTAAATATTCAGGAAATGTACAATGAGTTAATTTTCTATGCCAGCGAAGCTAAAAAGAAAAGTATCTCAAAATCTTCGAAAAAAGATGAACTCAGGATCTTAATTAGAAATAAAAAAAATCTTAGATACAGGAACTGTTCATGGAACTGGAAGAATATGAATCTATAATAATTACAAACGTATCTGTAAATTAGTTCCATCAAAAATAAAAAGAGCCAAACTAACTTATGAACAAAATTTAGTGGAAAAAGCTAAGGAGAATCCAAAATTATTATACAAATATCTAAATGATCAACAAGTAATCAGAGAATCAATCAAAGCATTAAAAAAGTCAAACAATGAATTAACGCAAGAACCGAAAGAGATATCAAATCTACTAAATAAATGTTTTCAAGATGTGTTTGTTATTGAACAAGATGGGGAGCTTCCACCTTTTGTAGCTGAACTTAATGAAAACTGTTCAGAATATATTGACATTGAACCAAATGATATCAGTTATGAAGTGGTTTATAAAAAATTACAGGACCTAAATCAAAATAAATCATGTGGTGTAGACAAGCTTCATCTGCTATTGCTAAAAAACAGTGCAGAAGCCTTTACAGTTCCTTTGACTTTAATTTTCAGAAACTCTTTATCTAATAGTCAGCTTCCAATACAATTTAGATCAGCAAATATAACTCCATTGTTTAAAAAAGGTGATAAATCAACGGCCAGCAATTATCGTCCTGTGTCTTTAACTTCAATTCCGTGCAAAATTATGGAAAGCATAATAAAAACCAAAATGACAGACTATCTTTATAAGAACAATATTATATCTAAAGAACAGCATGGATTTGTCATGAAAAAGTCATGTACATCTTATCTTCTGGAGACTCTAGATTTCATCTCAATGAGTCTCTATAAAAGTATTCCTGTTGATGTATTTTTGCTATACTGTGCGAAAGCATTTGATACTATTGCACAGCACACCGACGTCTTATAGCTAAATTGAAAGCGTATTGCTTTGATGGTCTGACACTAAGATGCATTGAAGCTTTCTTGAAAAATAGAAGACAACGAGTTGTTCAAGGTGAAATTTTGTCGGATTCGGTTAAGATTTATAATATGTTTATGTAAACAAAGAATTCAAATATGGTCATTGAAACAAAGAGTTCTCTTATTTTAATAATTGTTAGCAGTTTTCAACGTCAGAAACCGAAAGAGATCTTGGAGTTATTTTGCAATTCAAATCTTAAATAGAAAAATCAAGTGATAGAGGCTACAAACAAAGCAGTTCAAATGATGGGTCGAATTAGGAAATCATTCGCTGGTTTTGATTGTAAGTTATTTAGATCATAATATTTAACTTTTGTTTGTCCTCTCTTGGAATTTGTGGTGCCTGTATGGTCTCAAATTCTTAAGTCGAACTGTGAGAATGTTGAAAGGATTTAATTTGTTTCTTAAATTAGAAACAAACTGTATGAAAGCAGATTGAAGGCTTTGAACATTCCAAATCTGGTGGAAAGAAGAAAAAAAGGTGATTTCATTCAATTATACAAGTTAATGCATGGAAAAGAATCGGTTAAAAAGCAACAATTTTAATGTGACAAAAATCGGCATGGGATTAAAATAGCAGATATTAAAATAACATACTTCAAAATAGCACAGGTAAAAAATCGCAAGTTTAAAAAAGCTTAATTAAAATAGCAAAGTCTTTTATTAAATAGCATCGATTAAAATAGCAAAAAAAATCAATTAATCAATTATTCTAAATTTAATCACAAATTAATATTTTAATAATTTACTCAAACTTCATAAAAACTATTGAAATTTTCTAAGGTATATTCTTTCATTATCTCTTGTATTCTGTTGCCTAATACAATGTATTTTGGTGGTCTTTTGTAAACAATACCAGTTTTTAATTGTATAATTATATCTACATTTTTCTTTTGTTCAAGTCTAAAAGTATCAATCAATGAATATACTAGAGGATGCTTGGACAACATGCTACTTATTTTTTTGTGATAAAGTAATAATACCAGTAGCTAGTTTTAAATTATCAGACGTATCAATCAAAGAATCTTATTAGTAGCCATAAAAAAATTTACCTATTAAATAAGCATAATTAAATCAGCTATTTTGAACTAGCTTTTTTTTTTTTGCTATTTTTCACGCTATTTTTAATTACAAGCTAATTTAATTATGCTTATTTAATTTGGCAATTTTGAACTCGCTATTTTTTTGTCTGCTATTTTAATATAGAGTCACAAAAATCAAAGGAAGAGGTCACTGCTTCAAAAATCACAAAGAAATTTCGAGGCTCCAACATAGAGATAACTGTTTTTTCAACAGAACCGCTAACATATAAAACTCGCTGCCAAATCAATTAGTTGAAGTCCCCAATGTTAACAGCTTAAAAGCAGGCATTGATTGCTGGATTAGCAGCAATCAACCACATCAGCTGTCTTAGTGTGCCTTATCAGCACACTCGCTGGCTAGCCAGCTACAGTCAAAACTCCTACTTCTACTAGTAAAAGCAGGGCTGTTTAAAAGTCATTAGTTTCAAGACAAATTTTTTTAGTTAATTTCTAATTTTATTAAATTTTCAATAATTAAGTTGAAATAGAATCAGGAGGAGATTAATTTTAATAAATTTATAGTATTTTAATAAGACTTTTAAACAAATCTGGTTAGCATAAAAATTTTCTGCATTGTACCAGTCCTGTGAAAAATTCAGATAAAATTCTTATACAAATCAGAGTCATGACTTGGACTGAAATAAATAATTTTTTTAAAAATTTGTGACTTTAAATCAAACTTGAATTGCACATTTAAAAATATATCAAAAAATTTTTTTTAAATTAATTTATTAAAATAGAAAAAATAAAATGCTTTTTACAACATAGAAATTAACGGCATGAAAAAAAAAGATTTCCTATAAAACTAAAAGAGCACCTAGCAATCAAAAAAAACGTAAAAAAACAGAAAAAATACATTTATTTTGAACAAAACAAAAATTGGAATGTCACAAGTCAGATTGTACTATTTGTTCTTTTCGCTTAAAATTTGGCGTAGTTTGAGTCTTGGACATCGATATGACTGTTTTTGATTCAGTGTCCAAATAGTCCAGCTTCACTTTTGGAAGTTGATCAGTTAAATTATCAATAACACCAATATCATTCACTGATTTTTTTATAATGGATCTAACCGGTCCGGCGCCAGTCAACGCGCCGGCAAACATTCGGGCATCGCCGGCGCGCAAAGACGGCCTAGATTCACTCAAATCAGTCAAACAATTGCTTGACTCAAAATTTTTCTCATCCTCACTGCTTAGCTCGTCCAAAAAAGTCACACTTTTTGAGCGGATATTTTTGGACGAGCGTCTTAACTTGGACGACTCGATTATTTGCTGTCGCTTCTCTATTTGCTTTCTTTCTTTTATTTCCTCGTCAAGCTCGGCTCTCAGTTGCCACATTAGATCCGACTTTATGTCCTGCTTTTTGTCAATCATTTCATTCTTTATGCGACCACTGTTGCGCGCCTCAGTGAACAACGAGCGCTTCAGGTCAAAATTCTCTTCGCCCTCTGAGTCCAAGTTCAGGCTGCGGTTCGATCTTGAGTCCATGTCGGACTGACAATCAAAATTGTCTGCTTTGGCCTTTTTTTTAGCCTTGAGCCTCCTCAAACTCAAACGCTTGTTGTCGCTTTTGACCATGTCACTGCTGCCACTGTTAGATGGAGCAAAAAAATTTAGCAAAGAACTTAGCGACTTTCTGTGGGTTTGCTCAGTCAACTTTTTTTTCTCCTCGTCAAGCTTTTTGCTTCGCTTTTCTCTTTTCAGCTTTTGTTTTTCTTCTACTTGACTCTGAATTTTGTTCATCAAATTAACAGTCTTTTGATTAGTGGCCTTGGACTCGGTTTTGTCCGGGACTCGCATCGGCACACTGCAACTCCGACTACTTTTTACACTAAGCCTGTCGAATGCCGATCTTAAAATTAATTAATATAATTAGATTGTAAAAAATATATTTTTTTTTTAATCAAAAAATAAATTGATTTAAACCTGGTTTTATGTAAAAATAAAAAACAAAAAAAAGAAATAAACTGTCACTTTGGCGCGCTTCAGTTCACAACAAATCGCTGAAGTTAAATTTCATTATTGCTAATGGTTCATAATAATATTAATTAAATTGTTAAATTTAAAAATTATTTTTTCTTTTGTTTTTAATTTTTTTAGAAAAAAAGAAAATGTCAATTTTCATCTAATTAGAAGAAATTAAAAAAAATAGTTTGATTAGAATACAAATTTTATTTTTCTTAAATTCCCAAATTTCTTTACCAAACAAACATATAACTTCATTAAAACATAATCAATTTACAGCTTATTTTTCTTAGAAGGTTTATTATTTTTTGCATAAAATAAAAAATATTTTTAAACAAAATTCAATTATTTATAACATCTTGATGAAAAAAAAAATTTTAATAATTTATTTAATTTTTCTCAAGAAGTACCAAAAAGATTCGAAAAAAACCCATCGAAATTCAAATGCTAACAATACCGAGTGTCTTTTTAGAGATCTTTTTAATTTCATCTGGCTTTAGCAATAAGAGATTCTAAGTCAAGACCACTCAATGATTAAAAAATTACTTATTTTTTTATACGTCAAAATCAAGTCCTGACTTTTACTTTACTTTTAGTGACTTAAAAACAACTCTAAACAAAACAAGTCAGTCACCTCAAATTTTAGTAGAAGCATTTTTTCTGTGACAGTTCAATCTAACACTTGCTGACGTGTGCTGCTTGTTTTCGGAGAAATTATTGGCGTTTCCATTTATGGTCGACAGTAAATTTATTTCCTAATGCACGATTTCGAAGAATTTCTTTTTGGTTCATTTTTTTTAGTTTCAGCAAGTCAATAAAATTATTTTTTCAAGTAATTGCATTTAAAATGAGGAAGTCATGACAGGACCCGTTATAATTTCCAAACAAGCATTATGAGAGTTCCTTTTTAACTCTTGGTATTTTATAAAATATACAAAAAAATATACATCTTGTTGGAACAAAAAATATGCTTTTCCTGCTCTACGGAATGAAATTCAAGTGTAAAATGGAGCTTTGGATTGAAATTTTTAATATGAAATATAACCCAGAAGATCTAATGGGGCAAGTATCTTTTTGAAAATACTTTTTTCAAATATAATAATAACCAAAAAAAATTCAGTTTATAATTTTAGTATTTGATATTTTATTTATAATCAATTTAATAAATTAAATAGAGTCTATGTCTTAAATTTTTCAATTATTTTAAAGCAATCTTTTTCCTCTTTTTCTCATTTTCAAGGCAAGTTACTTTTCTTTTGATTTTAGTTTGATCTTTTGGTAGTGGTATGATTTTTAAAAATTTGAGAAATTTCAAAAATTTTAAAAATAAAATTTTAATTTAAATGATTCACAGATAAGAAAAAACTTTGAAAAAAATTTTATCAGCCACGAGAAATCTTCAAAAAACTTGAAAGTACTTAAAAAATCTATCGCTTGTATTCCATTTTTTGTTTGTTTAACTTACGAACAGAGTGTTTTATTTTTCTAAAATCTTAATATTTTTCAAATCCGATTCTCAAAATAACTAAGGTCTTTTATTTTAAACAAATTACTGGACAAAAACTAAGCACATTTTCAGAAAGCTTGTTAAATTTTCTTCAAGAAAATTGGGGATCAGTTGGGGGCAGGTTTTTTAAAGTCTAATAAAATTCAACTTTAGCTAAAAAAAGATAAACTAATTTAATTTTCAAAAAATAAATAAAAACATCAAAAGATGTATTTTTTTTTTCAGTAAATTAAACAAATTAAAAGTAAATGGAAAAAAAAATTTACTGATCTTTACGAAAATTTACGGGAAAACGAATTTTGAAACGGTAAAAATTTAAAAAATTTTAGTAGATGTGCTAATTTTAGTAAATGTGTTAAAAATTTGGAAAATGTTAATAATCTGAATTAAAGGTGATAACTATATATTAAAATTTTTAAATTTTTTTCTATTTTATTATGAAAGCAATAATTTTTATTTTTAATTGGATTTATTTCTTCTACTTAAATACTTTTCCGTATTTTTAATTTTAAAAAACGATTAATAAAATAATGATTTGAACTAAAAAAAAATTATTAGAGTAGAACCAAAAAAAAATTTTTTTAATATTTTGAATTAATAGTTTTTTATTATTTAGCCTTTAAAACCGAACGATTAGTTTTTAAATGAATTTTAAGTTTTTTCAAAAGTTTCACCATAAAGAAAAATTAAAAAAGGTGATCTTACAAAAAATCATTATCCATTTGTTTAATATAAACTTAAATTAATTAATATAAATTTTTTTATTTATTTTTTTAAAAATTAGCCTCCAAGAAGGAGAAGTATAAAATGAAAAATATTATAGTTACAAAAATGATTAGAGAAATAGAAAATTTAAAAAATACAAGTATAAATTTGAAAAGCTGAAAGAGAAAAATTAAATTATATTATTCTGCATTGAATGTTTAGTTAGCTCCAAAAGTAGATAATAACAGTTTTTATCACTGATGCTATAAATATACGTTTAATTTCCAAGTATTTTACAAAATCTTTTTTGCCGTAAAAGCCATGGTCTAACTTAAATTATCAAGGAATTTTTCTCTTAATATAATTTTTAATGAGCCAAAATATTACCAGACCAAATTACCTGACACAAAAATAGCAAGAAGTACCATAAAAATAGTAAATTATACCACTAATTTAATAAAACAGCCACAAATTAAATTTTCAATTTCAGATTCAGTTTTTTTTGTGCACTAGTTATATTACCAAAAAATTTTATTTTAAACCATTTTTTGATAACACTAATCATAAATTTAATAAAAATAATATTAAAAGAAGTAAAAAAAATAGCTAAATAAAAAAAAAAACTATTGCTTTATTTGAAAAAAAAATCATTTTTATTTGAATAAATAAAGTAATTTATTTTGCTATTTTAGTAGTAGTAGTAGTAGGAGTTCTTGGTACGACACTAACATATAGAGTGTCTGAGCCCATCACCGCCGATTGGCCGTGTAGAGCTATAGCAGTCAATTCCATTGAACTTATCTAAAGCCATTTTAAAATTAGCGGTTGCCTTAGATTTCACTACATTTTCTGGCAACTTATTCCAATGCGGAACTACTCTGTCCGTATGTCTGGCGCTTACTTCAGCTGCAGAATCGTTTCTAATTTGAGCTGGGAAACTTTCTCTCATCTATTAACAACAACAACAAAAAAAAACTATAATTGTACTTTTTAAAAACACTTCTTTTATAAAAAATAATTTCCCTCATTATTAATTTAAATCTTAGTTGAGAAAAGACGTACTTTTTATCCTTTATGACATTTTTTTTTCAAAAAGAATGTTCTTTTTGTACTTTTTAGAAGTTTATATTAGCATTAGTCTGGAAAAGACGTACTTTTTATCCTTTTTGACTTTTTAAAAAGTACAAAAAGAACATTCTTTTTGAAAAAAAAAGTCAAAAAGTACGTCTTTTCAGGACTAAGGCTAATATTTAATTCTAAAAAAAAACATCCTTTCAAAAGAGAGTTTATCTAAGGGTCCGTTGTCAATAGGTCCTTTCTCTCTGGACTCTGATGCTATTTTTTCTTAACGCCACGACTGGACCCTTGTTTTCTGATCTATTCACCAGATTCTTGACCAAGCCTACCTTTTCTATTCCATTCACTAATTTGTACATTTCAATCAAGTCCCCTCTCACCCTTTTTGCACTCAGTTTTGTCAGTCCTAATTTGGTCAGCCTCATTTCATACGACATGTTTCTTACAGACAACGGTATTTTTGTTTACCTCTCTTGAACCTTTTTCTACGCATTCACATCTCTTTTCATACTTGGATTCCAAACCTGCACTGCGTAAGGTGGGGTCTCACCATGGATATATACAATCTTACCCACAGTCTTTCCTCTCTACTTGTAAACGTTCGCTTTAGCATACCAAGTATCCTACTCGCTTTCGCACAAGCACTTTTCACTTGGCTGGTCCACTTTAAATCTGATAAAACCATCACGCCAAGATCCTATTCACACTCTGTGGTTGCTAGTATAACATTTAAGTTGCTTTTTTGTGTATATTAAGGAAGAATAAAGAAAGTTAATGGAATCTAGATATTCTAACTTCCAGTTCAACTGTAATTAATTGTAATGATAAAAGTTTCGAAAATATCAAGAAATTTAAAATTTGTGACACGCAGTTTAAAAAAAAATTAATTTTTTGTTTGAATAAAAAAAGCAGTAGTTTTTTTTTTATTTTGCTATTTTTTTACTTAAAATTTATTTATTTTTTTTAAATTTAATTTGTGGCTGTTTTATTAAATTAGTGGTATAATTTACTATTTTTGTGGATACAGTTTACTTTGGTCCATTTTTAATTCTTGAGTATTCATGAAAAAATTTAAAAAAAATCTGACGATAAGATTTTTTTTAAATTTTTTTAAAAGGTGATTCCCTTCTTAATTAAAAAAAAACGGAGACTGATCTAAATACCAATAATTTAAAGTTAAATATTAAAAACATTTGATTGAACTTTTTTTCTAAATTTTACCAAAATTTTCTAAATTCTTCTCAATTTTGCCTTTTCAAAATTTACGTAAAAATCGGTAAATTTTCTTTGTATCCATTTATTTTTAATTTTCTTAATTTACTGAAAAAAGTTTAAAATGGCCTTAAAAATGGCATTTTGTTATTACCGTAAAACCTTGCAAACTACCCCATGGGATTCAAACGAGAAAATGGGGGGGGGGGGGTTATAATTTAACAGCAATTTATTCTGTAAAATTATTTTAAAAAAAAATAAATTAGAAGCCCGGGCTTATATTGAAATTATTTATTTATTTGAATTGATGGGGTAATACGGAAAAAAGTTTAATTTTTGACTGGGCTTTTAAAGAAAATTTCGGTACTTTTGAAAAAAAATTAATAAAAAAATTAAAAAAAAATATTAAATAATATCATGGGTGTGTATTATTTTTAATAATGCAATCCCATGAGACAATATCATAATTATTAAAATTATCCCATGGGGTTATACTGAAAATCTGTTAGTATTATTATAAGAATTTTAATTAATTTTTTAATACAACCCCGGTGTAATACAGAATTTTTTTTTTAAACCCATGGGATTATATCATATATTATGGTGGGGGGGCTATAGCAAATTACACACTATAACCCCGGGGTAGTTTGCAAGGTTTTACGGTACGTAAATTTTCGCAAAATTACGTAAAATTACAAAAAACACTAGTGTCATGTGATCACTGAAATTTCTAAATTTCTGCAACATATTTGAATCAAACGACGAAAAACCTACCTAAAAAAGCCGGGGCTTTGTATCTGATGGTGTTTGACGGGCTTCGGATCAACATCCTGTTCAGTGTAGTCGTCGTCGAACGAGTCAAAATCGTCGGCATCAAACTGCACCAAATTTTGCTTCTGTTTCTGCAGATCGAGCTCTATTTTGTGTTTGTCGAGCGCGTCCTCGACTATTTTGCCAATGGGCTCGATGGGTATGAAATTGTGCGGCTCGTCCTCGTCGAACGAGTCAAAATCGCTGGGGTCAAAGGAGCCCGTGATGCACTTGGTCTTGCGTTGAGTCGACGAGTCCGCCTGCTCGTCGAAAGTGCGCGGCGGCTTGGCCGGCGCTTCACCGAACTCAAAGTCAACATCGATCACTTGTTCCTGCTGCAGTTGGATTATTCCACAGGCCGCCTTGGGCCTAGAGTTGTGGCTGAACTTTTTGCGCAAGCACTCCTCGTCCTTTTCGCTAAGCTTGATCAACTTTTGCTTGAGGGTTTCGGTGGGCTCGGACTTGGTCAAGTTGACGGGCAGCGTGCACTTGTTGTTCAGCAGCACGTTTCGCAGTATGTCCGCCGAGGTCATGTAGCCGGCCACGACCACATGCCGCTCGCCCTCATACTCCAACCTCACTTCGTCCACCGAGTCCGGTATTTGATTGATGAGCAGGTCGTGGGACGCGCTCATGCTTTTTGAGCACGGCGTCACGCTCCGCTCCGTGCTCATGATCCGAAAGTCCGACTTGGAAGTGTACTTGGAGATGCACGAGCTGGTGTCGGACACGGCCGGCTCTTCGTCAGGTGGCGGACGACTCACAGGCAGCGGTGGCGCCGGTGCATCCACTGGCGGCGCTCCCAAATCCACCACCCGATCACTTTGCATAAAATTTAAATTCTCGTACAATGGCACCAACTCTGGTGCTTTGTGGCTTGTCACCACTTTTCTCACATCGGTGACCACTTGTTTGGCTTTCTGCGGCGATTCGAATATGTTTCTGAGCTGGCTGACAATGCCCTGAGTTGGTTGGTGCGGGCTCACGCTTGACACCGACGACGACCGGTTGGAGCAGGTGGAGGACATGTTGGACGAAGATGAGGTAGAGCAGAAGGCCTCGAGCTCGCTTTTGATGATGGACTCGGTGCTGGTGATTGAGCTTTGGTGTCTGGGAGCGGAGCGGGGCTTGATTTGGGGCGCGCACTCGTGCTGGTTGCGCGGCTTGGCCAGCGGCTTGTTGGCGCACGCCGTGCCGCTGTCTGGCCCGCTGGGCTCGGGCCGGATCAGTTTTCTCGGCTGGTAGTACTTGTTCTCCAGCGATTTTCTTGGCGTGGCCCGCAAATGGACTGAGCGGTCAATTTTGGCGTCGTAGTCGAGCACACACTCGGAGCCCGATGTGAACTCGAGGCTGGGCAGCTGTTTGGCCACTGTGTCGATTTCTCGGCTCTCAATGAGGATGTCGATCATGTCCAGAGTGGTTGCGGCGTTCAGGTGGCTTTTGTTTATTTGGATTTTGCCCTTTTTGTGCCTAAGGCTGGGATTTTGCGGCTCGCTTAGACCCATCGTTTGGATGCACGCGTCTGTCTGCATTTGGCTTTTGAGTAAATCATTAATGGTCTTGCTTCTAGCATTCATTAAGGCCTCGGCTCCTACAGTCATACAAAATAGAAAAAAATTTAATTCAGGTCAGTTTAGATAATTGGTTTTTGTTGTTGGCATTTGGCTCAAATTATGATATGTGCTAAAAAAATTATTATCTTTTGTTCAGACTTTTCTTATCAATTTAATTGTTGAATGATAAGTTTTTTTCTTTTTGTTATTTTTTTTGTTTTGTTAGGGCTAAATTCATCACGGCCTATTTAGTTGATTTAAATTAAATCCAGCCTTTTGGGCCCGGTTTTTTTAATCCGTATTTTTTTTGGAAAAAATGGAAAATAGTGGAAAGTTTTACCAATTTTTTGCTCTTGAGTCAACAAGACTTATCGCTGTTCAAATATTTTCATTTGATTTTAAATGTTATCTAAAATTTAGCTCAAATTATACCGGATCTTTTCAGGCCAAGTGACTTTTTATTACAAAATAAATATTTTATTTTTTTTTTTGATAAAATTTTATTTTTTGGCACTTCCACTAAAAAAAGTATCATTCTAAAAACTAGCATCCAATTTTTACATTAAATGTTTTTTATGTTAAACTTTTGGATTTAATAATTTTGTTTGAAAAAAAAATTTCTTATCTTAGCTGGAATTTCAATTAATATTTATGTTTCGAAAAAAAAATTTATTTTTCGTAATCTTTTGTTTAAACTGATACACCCAAGAGTCCCACATTTCTATCCCACAGTTCAATAATTATTTATCTATTTTTTATTTATTCACTAATTGTATTTCACTAAAATAAATCAAAAAATTAATTTTTTCTTAAATAAAAAAACACTATTGTTTTTAAAACTTTGAAAAAGTATTTTACAATTATTTATATTGAAAAATTCAAGTTTGAAGCTGGTTCCAAAATTAAAACCGGTCCACTATTAATTTAAAATATTCGTATTTTTTGAATTGCCTTACTTTTGAACCTAATATAAAAAAAACACTAAATATAGGTGAAATAGAAGATTTCATGTTATTTGCAAGCTAAATTTGAATTCGATAGAGATAAAATTTTTTAAAAATATAAATAATTGCTACAAAACAGTTTTTAATAAAAAATAAAAAATTTCTTTATTTAAAGTTTTCAATTTAAAAAGTTTCAATTTAAATTTATCGAGGATTAAATTTAAAATTTTCTTCTAAATTCTTGAAAAAACAATTAACCAGACTATAGTATTGAAAAAATTTAATATAAGAATATGCTAGAATTTTGTTCTAATATAAAAATTGACCTGAAAAACGGACATTTGATGTAAAAACTTTTTCAGATTAGTATTTAATTTTTAGATAGATCTTCAAAAAAAAATGTAAAAAAATTAATTATTTTGTTGACTAAATTGGTATAATTTCGATTTTTTTTATATGTACCAAATAAAAAGTAATAATCAAAAAATTAATGAGTTTCAGAGTTTTTTTTTTAATTATTGTTGATGCTCACTCGTAAATTAAAATATCTCTAACCTAAATATAAATATGCTTCCCGTGAAAAAACGCTGTCTAAATTAAATTTTTTTTAATTTTCCTCAAAATGGAAACTCAATCTAGAAAAGCGTTCTTTTAAATCAAGTGGATCAAACTTTACTTATTATTTGTTCTTTATACCAATAAAGTTATGATTTATTTAAAAAAATTCATTTTCTAATGAAAAAAGATACTTTGTTTCATTTTCGTTAATACTTCCTATCTTTTTTTAAGTTTAAATGAATCAATTACAAAAAATTAAACTTTTTTATATTATTTTTTTTATATTGGTTATTTTGTATCCTTTAATTTGTAAATATTTTTATTATTTTTGTGGATTAAAACATCAATCAAAAATTAATTCGAAAAAGATTTTCAAAGGATCCTTAGAATTACGAAGAAACAATCAAAGTGACAATAAGCATTCGACTAGAATGGTGGCTGCGTGTCCTCATTGTGGTAAAATTTGGATTTATTTCCATGTTAAAGCTCATTTTCATGAAGTTATATCTATTTGCCACAAGTTATTCCAAATAAAGCAGTTCGATCTTTTCTTGGAACTAAAAAATATAATTTTTTTTTAGAGCATTTTAAAACTTTTTCGCTAATGTTTTTAAATTTATTTAATTTTTAATCCGAACAAAACAAAAAATAGCTTCATTTAGGCTGTTCATTATAAAATTCCAAAATAATTCATTTATTTATTTATCTACTCAAAAATAAAAATTTTTTCTATTAAAAAATTTTTCAATTAAACATATAAAAAACTGGTTATTAATCAATTATTCCAGCAAGTATTTATCATTCTCTACAGCTCAAAGACTTCTCTTAATTATTAATTTAAATAAATTGAATATTAAACATAAAAATATGCAACATCTTTTAATAGATAGTTTATGACCTCTATCTTACTATGTCTGTTAACATTAATTAATAATCATTATGAACACATGTCTAAATTTCTTATAAAATTTTATTATTTTACTTTTTATCATCTTGTTAAATTAAATTGTGTAATTTTTTCAAAAATAGGACTTATTCGATACAAAAGCTTTTAATTGATTTAATGGTTATGTTTATAAAAATTTTATTCAGCTTATTTTAACAATATTTTATTGTGACCATCAACATAAAATAACAATAAAATATTGTTAAAATAAGAATGTTAAATTACTTTTAATTTAACATTAATGTAATTAATGTTAAATAATTACATCAACATAAAAGGCTTTTTGGCTTTATGATTAAATCTTGACTTTAAATAATTTTCTGGGAAATTATGTCACCTCTCTAGTCCGATCTTAAAATGAAGATATTAGAAAAAAAAAAGTTTTTATTAGCAAATTGCAATTAATTATTGCAAAAAAGATAAGTACTTGTTTTTCGTTAAAACAAGTTAAGTCTTTACGACTGTTTGAAATTATCTTTAAGCTTAAATTTTCGTCATAAAAATACTAACGTGGTGAACAAATATCAAATGTGGTCAAATTTTAATGATAATGATCATGAATAATTAGTTTTAAAGGTTTTATATATATTTAATTAAAAAAAATTAAAATCCAAAACAATTTTTATACTAACTGTTTAGGGTTTCATAAACTTATATTACATGAACGTCATTAGATGTTTATCTTTTATTAATAGTGTAACTTATTAAAAATTTTGGTGAAATATTTAAAAAATTTAAACAATCGCGCGAAGACCTATTTTTTTATCAAATTAATTATTATAAGTGCGATTCTCCTATCTTCTTTTTTAACTATTTAATTGATGTTTTTTTTTACAAAATTTTAAATTAAATTTTAATTTTGAACTCAACCCAGTTATTGTATTTCAATTTTCAGTCTCATATGTTATTAAAATAAAAAAAAATAAAATTCATTTGAAATAATGTAGCCAAATACAAATAAAATCAGCTTCTAAATTCTTGGGTTATGTTTTGTCGAATAATTATTTTTTTTTAAAGTTTATACAATCATACATAAAAAACTGATAAATTATATTTTCTATTATGAATTAGTAGTAATAAATAAAATTTCTGATAACAAAATTATTTTTTTCATACAATATAAATTATATGAAAAATCTATTTTGTGTTGTATCAAAATTTTTGGCGTATTTTAGCCTTCAAAAACTTCAATTAGCAAATATTGTAAATCTATTAAAGAAATATAAAATAATGATATTCATTTTAATTAAAAGTTTAGTCGGATGGTTTTCATTCGAAAGTTTTTAGTTAGATTAAAAAATCTTAATAGATTTTTATGTTTTTTTATCATTTTCTTCTATAAGAAAAATATAAAAATATAAAAAAAAATTTTTTTTTTCCTTCCTCTTTGGAACTTTGTTTAATTTTTTTAAATTAATGAATTTAGATACAGTAAAGGCTTAAGATTTCTTCAAATTCTGTCTTTTCTCGATTTTAATTCAATAAACATGTTGTTAAAAAAACAATGAAAATTTTTCAGAAAATTTTGAAGTTTAATATAATTATGAATTAATGAATAATGATTCTTATAAAATATTTTCATAAAAAAAAAATACAATTTGTATAATTTGTCACAAAATCGATTTTTTAATTAAATAGTAAATTTTTCAAACTTATTATTTTCGAAAATACACCCCGATTTATGATCAGATAAATTCTTTTTAGCTTTCAATATTAATAAAAAACGATTCTGGTTTAACTAATTACCAAATGGACATTTTACCTTTATAAATTCGATAGTTAAATATTTTGATTATAAAAACAAAATATTAATCAAGAATTTAATTTATAAATTCAATTGCCAATGATCTCTAAATTTCATGCTAAATTGTTAAAAATAAATTTCGGTTAAAACCCTCTTTTTAGAGAATAAGAACTTGGTTGGAAATTAAAAATATCAATTGAAATTTGTTTCTTGGGACTTGACCCAAGAAAAGAGTGAACTTTATTGGCACTTATCGTTAATGAAAACATCTTAACCATTTCAAATCGAAAATATCTAATCTGAAAGTTATGGATCAAAGTCAAAAAATCCACTTTTTATACATTTACTTCTTATTAAAATTATTATTTAAAATTCTATTTAATATTTGTACTGAAATTTTTAAAAATTTAATAAAAATTGTAAAAAAAAAACTTAATCGAACGAACGCATACTTCATCTCTCATATTATAAAGAACTTTTTTATAAAAAAAATTATTCATTTAATAAATGAAAGAAGGAATTATGAATTTTATGGTTCTCCAAATCATAAACGGTTGTAGGGTAATAATTAACGATTAGTCTAAAACGAATTTATTGAGGTAAAAACAAAAATAACTTTAGATCAACCATTTTTAGGTGAATTAAAAAGATTGAATTTTTAATAAATTAAAATAAATAAATGTTTTTTCAACAATTTTCAAATTGATTTTTATTTCCTTCATAAATTGTGCCAGTATCAAAATAGTTTTGGAATAAATTTGATTGTCCCTGTTTTTTAATATTTGAAAAAATCATCTGCATCAATAAATTAATTTTCGCTTAAGTGAATTTGCGCGCTAGCATCTATTAAAAATATGAGTAGTTAAAAAATATTTTTTTATTTTCTAAAATTTAACTTACAACATTTTTGTTAACATTTTATAAAAAATGTAAGAAATGCTCTTTTTTTAAAAAAATAAGACTAGATATAAACAAAAATAATTTCTTTCTTTTTTAGAAACAAAAATAAAGTGCATATAACTAAATTTTGGTTTTTAATAAAAACAGAAAAAATATTATTTTCAAAAAATTTCATATTATAAATAAAAATATCTTGATTTCTATTGAAATTTGGTAAAATTTTTAGTCAAATGGTCCCGTAAAATGCACCTCTATGCATTTTTATTTTGGGAAAATTTTCATACTGTGAATTGATCAATTAGAATTATTAATTAAAGTCAGTTATGATAAATTTAGAAAAAAAAAAATTAAAAAAATTAAATGATTATAAAAAAAAAGGGAAACCGTCAAGATTTTCAAATCAAAAAATTTCTTGATAATTTAAAAATAATTATTTATAAGCTACTTATTAATAACAAATATCAATTAAAATATATCCTTGTTATTACCATTTTAGGTTTTTTTTATTGAATTAATTTACATGTAATTCATTTGAATTTTTTTTATTTGAAATATTTTATTGTGTTTTTAAATTTTTAATGTCAAAAATTTTTTGGGTTTTTTGATTTTTTGATTTTTTTTTGAACTCGCCTAAAAATGTTATGATAAATTTTAAAAAAATGCCACAAGAAATTTTAAATTGAATATAATTAATAGGAATAGTAGGAATCAAATTTAACTAAAGTCAAAAACAAATTATGAAGGACATTTTATTTTTAAAAAAAAAAGGATAAATAAATCAAAATAAAATTAAAAACGATATTTTGAAATAACTAGAGGTAAGACATATTTAAATATTAGACACTTATTTTAGGACATTTTATTAATGATTGATTAATTTTCTACATTCAATAATTTCGACATTATTTCTACTGATTTTGCAAAAGGTTTCAAAATTTTTCTGTACTTAATTTTCCAATTAATTTTAATTTTGAAATGGGTCTTGTGTAGGCAGAGGCTCTAGTTTGTTGATTAACCCTCAAAAAGAAAGACAGAATGCTTAATTGCTCTAATTTTAAAATTTTCTTTTTTAAATTTTATTAAATTGTAGCAATTTTTTTTAAAACATTTATTATTCATGCCCTGCATCACCCGTTATGTCACGCTTTATCAACTCACCAAATTGAACTTCAAATTGTTTTCTTAACAAAACAAAAAACGCCAAAAAATTAAAGACCTTTTTTTAAAAGTTTTGGATCAAAACTTGTTTTTAAAAAACAATTGACACGAATATTTAACTCATAAACCTAATGTGATATTTAACAAAAAAATTGTACTATTTTTTCTAATTTAAAGATTTTTTTTAGTCAAACAAAAAAGTCTGCTTTATTAAATGATTAATAAAAAAAAAAAAAAACTAAAGAGTCCGGTCATAAAAATAAATTACCTGTTTTTTGCTTGGACTCCGAGCCATTTCTATTTGAAAAACCTTTGAGTAGAATAATATATGCATTGGTCGAATGTACATTGTTTGGTTGGGTGGTATCGCTTTGCCTGAACATCAGCGAGCTGAATTGGTTCGGTTGACAAGCAACAATATTTGTCTGAAACGCATTCAATAGATTAAAGGCCTTGTCGAGCTCTAGCTTATCGCTGAACGTAAACAAACACGAATAATTACTGGTGAGAATGATCTTGAGCTCGTCGGTCCAGTCAGTGATTAGTTTGTGAGGAGATTTGGTAAAAGTGGGATCAAAGGCAACAACTAGATCGGGCTCAAGGAAACCATCCGAGTTGTTGCACGCATACTTGATGTAATTCGAATAGCTTCCTTGCCAGCCTGAGAGAAACACACTGCGCTTCGATCTCAACAGATCAAAGTTTTTTTTGAGCACTGGACTCTGGATCAGCTTGGACCAGTCGATTAGCTCAGCATTGGCCGACTGGTCAAAATTGGCTGTGTTCAAATAACAGTTTGTAGATATCAGCACAAACTCGATTGAGTTGTCGCTCTCCGGAAACATGTTCAAAATTTCGTAGAATTTTTTTTTTACACAAAAGTCCAAATCCAGAGTTTGACCAGTGATAAAATTGGCGACCAAGTCATCGAAAAGCTCTTGTGGCGGATACAAAATGTGGATGCACAGTGGCTTTGACTCAGGTGATATATTTAGGCTTTTTAGAGTGGAGCCGATGGTGATCGGAAAGCTCATAATTTGAGTGACCCTGGCCAGTATGCCGTCCAAAATGTCGTTCAACTGGGGCTCCCTACAATTTAGAATAACACTTTTGTTTGTGAATACTTCTTGATGTATTGTTTTGCTTAGCAGGCGAACAGACTCGACCAGGTCCGATCTGAGCTCGAACCAATCGGTCCAAGTGGTCACCCGGTCGCCGCTCCACCCCAAGTTGCAGTAGACCGGGCTCAAATCGATCGGTATTGATTCCATTATTTGGCACAAAGAGGCCCATTCCAACTCGGCGCATTTCGGCATGTGCTTTTCCATCCAGTCCAAATATTGGTGTTCCTGGCTGCAGTAGTAGATCATTTGACATCCATAGCAGCGTCCGAGCAACTCGGCGTCTTGGTGGCCGCAGTAGGCGCAAAATTTACGCGCCGAGTCTGCACACTCTATGCTAGATTTTAGATTAAACTGCACTTCGGACCACATTTTCAAGGAAGCTTTTCATTTCTAAATTAAAAAGAAAAAAATTTATTTTTTTGTTCAGTCAAGTTGGCATCAATGACCATTGAAAGTAAATTGTTTTTTTTTTTCCAATTCAAATAATAAAAATTTAATTAACCTAATTTTAGAAAAAAATTTTTTTTTTTTATTGTTTTATTTGTAAAAAATGTCCCCAGTAGAAAAAATGGAAACTTGTTGGGGTTTTGTCAATTCGAATAGATCGTTGGATTATTGTCTTTTATGAAGTCTTATGTAAATTTTGAAATTAGCTGGTACTAAAAGATTTATGCGGGCTCTGAAGTCTTTTCTCAACTTTTCGTAAATTATTTAAAGTCATGGCTAATTTGAATTTTTTTCTATTTGCCGCAAGGTGCTCCAAATAATTTTGATTGAGAAAGCCTAGAGATAAGAATGCATTGAATATATTTTTGACCTTTTTTCTATTTTCTAAATGCCAGTTGCAGTCATCGTTGGTCACAGTGTGAGGCTGATTTACAGCTTATGTTTCATTTTATGGATAATTTATTTGTAAATATAAGTATTCGGACTAAAATCGATATTTGCCGTGCACTATTCCGAATAAATTAGACTAATTTTTTCTTTTAACTCTTGGCTTCTTTTGATTAAAAGAACTGTCTTAATTTTTAAACTGAAAACGAGACTTAATTCTTTATAAAAATCTTTAATAATTAAAATTCTTAAATATAATAATTATTGTAAATTCAGAATTTAAAATATTTTTTAAGTAATTTTTTTATTCTACTAAAGAAGCTTGTCTGTTAACCAAATTTAAAAAGCTCGATTCTACACAACCCGAGGTTATTTTTAACATTATTTGAATAAACAAACAAATAAAATTAAAAATTTTTTTCTCCCAAAATTCTAATAATTTTAATAAAGAAAACTTTTATCAGCTTTTTTATCTTAAAAATAGTAAAAGATAGTTTTCCAGTTTTTTTTAACTCTTAGCTTCTATTGATTAAGGAACAGTCTTAATTTTTTAAACTGAAAACGAGACTAAATTCTTTAATAAAAACTAAAATAATTAAAACTTAAATGAAATTTTTCACATGATTAGCAGACAATTGCACCATGCTGCATTCACAACTCCGATAATGAACTTTTCTGTTCTCTTGTACTGAATTTCACAAAACCAAAAATTTAGCATTTAAAAAAATAGATTCCTATTTTAACTATAGTATGTCAACTCTTTAAGTCATAAAAATTCTTTTTATAAACTAATAACTTTAACATTATTAGAATAGATTAAAAAAAATTCAAAGAAAGTTTTAAAAAATTTGTTAAATTTTTATTATTGAAGCTAAAATTTTTTTGTTTGAAAAATTTTTTTTTCCATTAAAATTCGGCAGGCTAAGGTTTATTTTTAATAATACTAATTAAAAATTTTAAAATATCATAAACATTTATTCTTTATTCATTTAAAACCTCAAACTTAGAATTACGAACAAAATTTATTCAAGAAGCACCGAACTAGAAAAGATTGATAATGGTTAAAACACAATTTTTAAATATCTGATTTTTTAAATATTGTCTTAACATTGCAAAAAATAATGTTTAATAAACTTAAAAATTCAAACAATTTGAGAATTACAATCTTTTTTTTTTTTTAAATTTTATTATTCCTACATTATTTTTTATTTTTATAAATTGTCAATTTTTTTAGTGCTAGATTACAAAAGAATTTTTTTTAATAAAAATGAGTTGTTATATATTTGAATGGAAAAAAAAATATAAACTTTTTAAACTTCCTTAAAGACAATGGCAAATAAAATAAATTAAAAATAATTATATTTGTTTTTGTCCCAAAAAATTTTACCTAATTTCAATTAAGAAATAATTTTTTTGAAATCTAAAGATATTTACCATTTTTTAATTTAACTCTTTACCACTTTAAAATACAATGCATTGTCTTATTTAACAATAAAAAAAATTATCACTCAATTTTTTTGTTGCTTTTTTTTAATATAAAAAAATTTGAAAAACAAAAATTTATTTTTTCTTCTTTACTCATTTAATTCAACTGCTAATTACTTATGAACTCGTGTATTTCTCTTGACCATTCAAGCTAAAAAAGAATTAAACTATTTCATAGATAGCTCTAACTTAAAAAAAAGATTAACCAAATTAGATATTAAAAAAAATTATTCTTTATTATTCAAAAACACAATTTACAACAACAACAAAAAAAACAAAATCGGGTTTTCTTTTCACAAAACGGTGATAAAGAAAAATCAGGTCAAGAAAAGATTAAAAGTAAATTTGTAATTAAAAAAAACGATTGTTTTGAGATAGAATTTCGTTTAAAATTGCACGTATCAACTAAGTTCTTAACTTAAAGTGAACTAAAAAAATAAAATTTTTTCCCAATGAAGTTAGCAATCACAGGTAAAATATTCGAATTCATAATTTTTAGTATCGATTATTGATCCATTTTCCCTCAGCTCGCTTCATTAAGTTTTTAGGTCATTCAACTTGAGACCATACCTGCGTGATTCGTTTTCATTCCAGTGAGATTTTAGCATACTTAAAGACATTTCACTTTAGAAATAAGTAGGATCACGTAAAGCCAGACCTTTGCGCATGCTATCAACAAAATTGACCTTTTTCTTGAGCATTCCAAATACCCTGAAATCAGTGGCGAAGTATTGCCCCAAAAACAACTCCTAAAATGTTTGTTTTTTATTAAATCATTTCATTCTATGCTCATCTAAATTTATCAAACTGTCATTTTAAAAGTCTTTTTTAAAATTTGTCAAATATTTAAATCTTTTATTTTTTCAAATTTTCAAAAGTCCATTCTCTCAGCTCATGTTTAATTTTTAATAAACAAAAAAGAAGTCTTTTAACAATTTATCATTCAGAATTATTTAGTTTCTGATGACTCGAGTCTCAATCAAGTAATGTTCAAAGAATGACTCAGGAATCCGAGTCCGATTCCGACGATTCCGACTAGAAGAAATTATGGAAGATGTATACTTAATAAAAAATATGGCCATTGATTTACATTTTTAAATTAATTAATTATCTTTGTTATTTAACTAATCTAAATTTAAAAAAAATTTAAAAAAGGTTTCATTTTATTTCAAAAAAAAATAAATTTCCAGCCAAAATTATTCTTTTCGGACATCTCTGAGCCTTTCTATGACACTCAATAATAATTTCTGTGCTCTCATTTTTGATTTATTTTCTACTAAATTTAATAATAAATACACACTCGAATAATTAATATTAATACCCAATTAATAATAAATAAATTTCCAGCCAAAATTATTCTTTTCGGACATCTCTGAGCCTTTCTATGACACTCAATAATAATTTCTGTGCTCTCATTTTTGATTTATTTTCTACTAAATTTAATAATAAATACACACTCGAATAATTAATATTAATACCCAATTAATAATAATCTACCAGATTTTTTCCATTTCACCCCAAAATAGATAGACAAATGTCTACAATTCGAACACGCAATTTATCAATTAAATTTACTTTAGAATAAATATTCAAGTGAAATAGAAAAAAAATTTGAATTAATTTGAAAATAAAGTGTAGCCCTCTAAATCAAACTTGAATGGCTCCAGGCCTGTATTAAATTCATTTGAAAATAGATAGAAAATTGGGACATCTTAAATTAAAGTGTTGGTCACTTTGAAATAATCTAAATGACATATTGTAGTAAATGAATAGCCAAAATTAAATTGACATCAAAATTAAACTAAATATTTTTTTAACCGATAAACTCGCTTGAATTAAACTAAAACTGCTTCCAGTCTCTGAGAACTGCAAGCCGAATAAAAAAGGTCTAGTTTAGAAAAAATCACAAAATTCATAAAATATTTATTTTTTTGTCAAGCTAATTATTTATGTGCTCGTTTATTTGTAATTAATTTATAGTTCTGAGTGGACATTCTTATTGAATTACAACAAATGGTAGTATTTCGGTTGACACTCGAATCAACGAGTATGAGGCATTTGATGACAACAACAAAAATTGTAGCTTGGATACAGCTAGTATAGTCTTATAGATAATTAATATTTGAATTGATTTAGTAGTCCAGTCGTTGTACAAATTTTAATCCTCGGATAGTTTAAAACCGGAACAACGGTTGTAGACTACAAACTAATTTACTTTATCGGTTTAAATGATTTTATTCGAATATTAAATAAATTTTTCTAATAAAAGTGCCAAATGAAGTTGATTTAAATTGTTTATAAAAAGCCACCTATATAGGAAAATTTTGGATCTGAGCTTAGTCTAATAAAAAAAATTCATATTTATTTTATATGAAAAATAGTCTTTGTCATTTTTAAAGGGATTATATTTCTGACCTTATCTTATTCACAAAAGCGCTTTGAAATACGACGAGAAGATTAATCTATTTGTAAATAGAAGATTTACTCAACAAAATCGATTACTTGAAATGCTCATTAGCTATTGTCTAATTAGTTGAAATTTTAAGACTATTTTTTTTAAAATAAATTTTTGAAATTTTAGAACTAAAGTTCTAAATTGTAACAAAAAAATTGAAAATCAAATTTTAGTTTCCAGGTCTGATTCATTCATAAAACTTTTTGTAAGATCCTTAAATGATTTAACATTGTGACAGTGACCCTGTTTTGTGATTTTTTTTAAATTAATTTTATTTAAATAAAAAAAAAGAATCGAAAAAAATAAAAATCGAGAAATTAGTCATAAATTAAAGCTTTGAATTCAACATGGTGCATTATTGACTAAATTCTGGTAAAACTCTGCAAATTTGGAAGATGTTTAATTTCATTATTTTCAAACGTTGTGCTATTAAATAAATTTTTCACATGATTAGCAGTGAAAATTTTGAACTTTTCTGTTCTCTTGTACTGAATTTCACAAAACCAAAAATTTAGCATTTAAAAAAATAGATTCCTATTTTAACTATAGTATGTCAACTCTTTAAGTCATAAAAATTCTTTTTATAAACTAATAACTTTAACATTATTAGAATAGATTAAAAAAAATTCAAAGAAAGTTTTAAAAAATTTGTTAAATTTTTATTATTGAAGCAAAAATTTTTTTGTTGAAAAAAATTTTTTTTCCATTAAAATTCGGCAGGCTAAGGTTTAATTTTAATAATACTAATTAAAAATTTTAAAATATCATAAACATTTATTCTTTATTCATTTAAAGTCTCAAACTTAGAATTACGAACAAAATTTATTCAAGAAGCACCGAACTAGAAAAGATTGATAATGGTTAAAACACACTTTTTAAATATCTGATTTTTTAAATATTGTCTTAACATTGCAAAAAATAATATTTAGTAAATTTAAAAATTTAAACAATTTAAAAAATAAATTTTTTATTATATAAAAATTTATCTTTTTATTCCAGTAATAAACCCGATGAAGACCATTTGGTCAAAGTTCCTAATAAAAAATAAATTTATTTTTGTTTTATTTCGAAATTTTTAAATAAAAATTTTTAATTAATTAAATTTTTTTTCAAATAAAAAAAATAAAATTTCTAAGAAATTAAAAACAGAAAAGATAAATTAAATATTAGCTCAACTCTATTGAACTATGGACACTGGTCATCAGTTTTATATTTTCTGTGGCGTGACCACAAAATAGTCAAAATTTGTTATGCATTTAAAGAAATATGATTCGAATGTCAATCAAAATTAAAATTAAGTTGCCGCTCTAATAACAAAATGGGATCTTATTTTTAATCTTGGTTTTCTTGGGTAGGGCCGCTCTCTTGTTTTAGACAATTTAATTAAAATTTATCTATTTGTAAATTTGTTTCGAGTGTATCTTCTTCAGTGGAGAAAATAATAAAACTTGTTCTTTTTGTAATCATTCTATGATTAGTTTTGTGTTAGCGGTTTCATGCATACATTCAATAATAGTTCCTTTTAGTCTTCTAGTCTGAATTGAAAGATATAGGTGAATATATAAAGTTATTTATTGAATAAAAAAATATTAAAAATGTCAATTTTATTAAAATTAATGATATTTTGCAAAAAAAAACAATCAGAAGTGTCAAATTTTTCCAAATTAAATTTAAAAATTTTCATCTGAAGAATATCTTAATAAATTTATCTTTTGAATTAAAACAAATAAATAATATAGAGTAGAGATATAGAGAGAGGTTAATTAAAAGTCTAAAATTTTTTAAGAGTAAAGCAAGATTTTCTAGAGACCTTCCATCTGAGAAATAAATATAAAACTGAGCCAAGAAATTGTCTTTTTTAGAATTTCATCTCTTCAGACTTCTAATTTCGAGAAATAAACTCTTTAAGATAATGATATTAATTGATTAATCAAAGTTCCATTTGTCCATTCCTTGACCAAAATTTCTTAAAAAAACAAAAATAATTCAAAAATTAACAATCTGTAATTTTGAAAAAAAAAAAACTTATTTTACTTTTTTCGTTCCAGAAACAGGACTTAAGTTAAATTTAATTGTGCTATAGAATTTTCAAACAATTAATTATGAAACTATTGATGCGTTTAAAAAAAAATTTACCGTTAAAATTATAACAACTAAATGAATTCTATTAAATAAATTTTAAGTTTAAATAAATAACAATTATAAAAAAGTCGCAAAAATGCATTTGCGAAATTAAAAATTACATTTATTAATAAAAAATAATTTTTTTTCGTCAAGTTGACCTCTTAAAAATTAAAAAAAGCTAACTACCAAAAAAAGAAAATATATTACTTGAACTTTTAAATTATTGAAAATTAACCGAGGCTGTCATAATCGTAACAATTTTGATTCTAAAAATTAACTAAATTCCTATTCTAAAGAATATAAAAGATTTTGAAAATGTAAAATGATATTTTTAAAACAAATACCATGCTAGTTCAAAGAAATTTAAAAAATCGTCTTTAATTTATCTTTTCAAATATGATTTATTTTATCAGATTAAACATCTTTCGTGTAAATTATAGATATTCAAGTATTTAAATTTATTAACCCTTTAGCACTAAAAAAAAATAAGAAATAAAAAATTAAAGAGACGTTTTTAGAATAGCGCTTTAAGTTATATACAGTGGGTTACCAATGAATGACTTTTTTTTAATATTTTTTGTCACTTGACTCCAATTTTAGCCTTTTAATTTTTTTACTATAGTGCCAGCTGGATAATTCAAAAATATTCGTTCTTTGATTAATTTTCCTTTTTACATTTAAAAAATTTTTTTTCGTTTATTTAGACAAAAATTCTTGGTCAACAAAAAAGCTATCTTTTCACAAAATTTTACTAGTTTTAATTAACTATTATGCCATTAAATAAATAATTAAAAAAATTATATTTTTTTTAGACTACTACTCAATTTTCACATTTAGAAAAGTTGAGTGATAAAACCCCGTGTCTTCCAATTTAAATGGTTTTTGAGAGTGTAAAAAAATTGTTTTGGATATTGAAAAATTTTGGGCAGATGGGTAGTCATTTTAATTTACTAAAAACAGCTTCAATATTAATTACATGTTATCTGATATAAATGAACAAAAATTGGTTGAAAATAATTAAAACTCATCAGAATTTGAAAGAGATTAATTTTCCTTAATAAATATATCCACTTTCGTTCGCAAAACTAAAATTAATTTCAAAAGTATCCATTATCATGTCTAAACCTAAAAAATGATATTCAACTATCCATTAATTCAAACATTCTTGTTACTCTAGGGATTTAAAAATGATAGATTTAAGAGAGTAAACTTTTTTCGAAAAATGTCATTTGTTTTTCCCATTTTCTTTGCACAATTCAAGATTACTATTTTCAATATTTGTTTGTTTGTATTCAGGATTGAAATTGTTTGTTTGCTCACTTGGTTTTTTTGCTTACCTAAAGACTTTCTTTGAAAATTTAGCATTATTGTGGCAAGACTAAGACCAATGGCTTTGTTTAATCACACTTTGACACAAAAAGCCTACATTTTTTCCAATTTTTTTCGAGTCTATCTAATCTTCAATGATTGAAAAGGTCCAAGGATAGAAAATACTGAAAGAACAATGATTGCCAAAGCTTATTCATTCGATTCTAAACAACTCAAAATCTGTGTCTTTAAGCAATTTGGCTACGGCTTGATATAAAATTTTATAAGCTCTACTTCGATGGATTATTTTTAAAAAAAAATTGAGACTGGATACTAATTGATTTAGTGAAGTTGGATATAGCTGGATAAAAGCTTTTAAAAATAGCACAAAACGGGATATAAAAATATATTTTGTGTCACGATAGGATGCTAAAATGGGGGGTGTAGTATTTGCCCGGAACTATTATAAATTATTAGATTTCTAGTCAAGATTTTTTATTTGTCGAAAATTATATGCTTGTCAAAAACAAAAATGCCCTCTAAAGCTCTTCTTGGTCTTCTGGCCTAACAAATTATGTTGTTCATTTGAGCAAATTTGAGATTGAATCAATTTTGTTTCTAAATTTTAATTAAATTGAATCAAATATCAAAAATTATTTGCTATTATTTAGACAAAAAATTAAATAAAATTAACCAAAACTTAGTTTTTTTTTGCTGACTGATATTTGTTTATAAAATTAATTAAATATGTGGTCAAAATATTTTTAAAAAACGGGTGTTCAAAAAAGAATGTTAAAAATATTTGAAAAGTATAAAAATATGCGAGTTTAACCAAAGTCTTGATTATTTTTTATCCACCAAATATCACTTGGTAATCAAGTAAATATACTCTATACAGATTTTTCTAAAGCCTTTGATAGAGTGCATCATTCAAAACTTTTTTATAAACTTAAACAGTTTGGTATTGATGGAATGCTAAAAAAATGTATTAAATCGTTTCTTTGTCATCGTAAACAAAGGGATGTTCTTGGTAAAACAGAATCCGAATGGCTTAATGGGACTATTAGTGTACCATAAGGCTCTGTCCTTGGTCCACTCCCTTTTGCAATTTTTATTAATGATTTGTTCGACAGTCTAAAAAAGATGACTGCAAGATATTTTGTGTTATAGATCGATTCAATCAATTGGCATCATTTAAGTTACTTCAAGATGATGTTGATTCATTAATTAGCTGGTGTAATGAGTGGTAGATGGATCTAAATTTTGATAAATGCGAGATTTGGTCGAAATTAAGAGCTTTAAAATGCAGACTTTAAGTCATAAAAATTTAAGTCAAAGTTATGACTTAAAAATTTTTTCATTTTTTTAGTGAAGTTTAGTTTAGTTTAGTTTAGTTGAGTCAACTAATTTTCTGATTTTAAAACTAAACTTTTTTTGGATTAAAATAAAAAATGATATTTATTTTTAAGTTTAAAAATCAGATAATTAGTTCACTTGACTAAACTTCATTAAAAAAAAAAAAAATTAAGACTTGTGACTTAAAAACAACTCTGTTAAAATGATTATATTATGGCTGATACAGAGTTGTTTAAAAGTCACAAGTCTCAAGTCAAGTCAAAGTCAAGACTTTTTTTTTTTTTTTTTTTTAAAAAGTCCCACCAAAGACTTTAAAATTTTTTTCAAAAAAAGTCCAAGTCAAGACTTTTTTTTTTTTTTTTTTTTTTTCAAAAGTCCAACCAAAGACTTTAAAATTTTTTTTTCAAAAAAAGTCCAAGTCAAGACTTTTTTTTTTTTTTTTTTTTTCAAAAGTCCAACCAAAGACTTTAAAATTTTTTTTTCAAAAAAAAGTCCAAGTCAAGACTTTTTTTTTTTTTTTTATTTTTCAAAAGTCCAACCAAAGACTTTAAAATTTTTTTTTCAAAAAAAGTCCAAGTCAAGACTTTTTTTTTTTTTTTTTTTTTTCAAAAGTCCAACCAAAGACTTTAAAATTTTTTTCAAAAAAAGTCCAAGTCAAGACTTTTTTTTTTTTTTTTATTTTTCAAAAGTCCCACCAAAGACTTTAAAATTTTTTTTCAAAAAAAAGTCCAAGTCAAAAAAAGAGGAACATCTCTGTTGATCCAATTTTAAAATTGAAAAAAAACAATAAATTTTATTTTCTTTAATTTATTTTTGAAAATGGATTAAAAAACATCCTTGAAAGATTTGAATTAATCTGTTCTTTGAAATGGAATGGTTCAAAGATAAATATTTGAGACTTTGCTTACTTTTTTTAGCAAAGTTATAAAAAACTTTATAATTTTTTTATTATTCTTTGTGTTCATCTGAAATTTTTTGAATTTTAAATCTTTTTAGTATTACAGCAACAAAAGTAACTTGTGTTTAAGTAATGAAATCAAAAAGTGTCAATTGCTCCCTTCTTACTCCACCAGATATTATAAAATTAAATCTAGTCTAGTAATTGAAAAATATAGGCCCTTGGCAGGAAGAAGAAAATTCTATTAACAAGGAAAGAACCATTCCATGTAGCTCAAGTCAACTAACTTTGATTGAAATTTTCTGAGATGATTGAAAGTTTAAAAAAAAAAGAGCAAATAAATTTTATTTAAAAAAAAAAAAAAATTTAAAAGTCCTGACTTTTTTTTTGAAAAAAAAAAATTTAAAAGTCCTGACTTGGACTTTGAAAAAAAAAAAAAACAAAAAAGTCCTGACTTGGACTTTTGGGTCTTGTACCATTCGTGGACAATTGTCCATGGACAATTGTAGATGTCTGATTGGTGGACAATTAAAAAAAAAAATAAAAAAACATAAAATACCTGGACAATTATTCAATTAGGTGGACAATTAATTGAAAAGTTGGACAATTTTATTAGAAAAAAAATCAATCAAAATAATCAATAAACTTAGTCTCTCTAATTATTTTTACGACTTCTTAAATTATATTTTATCGGCAAATCACACGTACTCTCTATTGCTTCATTATTTCTATCGCTATTCTTCTTTCTCCCTCTTTTCTTTGGAGATTTTTTTCGACAATTACTTGGTCAACATTTTCAAAGGCTGGTATGGTGGCCGGAGCATCTTTAATAAGATTTAGTCTAGCTATCTGTCTAGATTTAGGACTTCCGCTATCACTTACAACAACTGGACTCTCCACTCTTTCCATAGCTGAACTATCACCAGCCTGATAATCTCCGTGGTTGTCATACAATGGAAGGTCATTTGAGATTAATTCATCATCTGAAACAACATCAAACTCTTCGCCACCAGTCTTTACTAAAGCTTCAGCCATCTCATTCATATCAAATCTACTTGAATCATATTTAGATATTTCGTCGATAATAGCATCAGCGGCATCACCTCTTCCGGTCAAACAAGCCTTACGACGCCAACAAAACTCAACTAAATATGACTCTAAATAATCTCTGGAAACACCCCTCATTACTTTGATATGCACCTTAGCAGCATTCCAAACCGACTCAATGCTGTTTGTGTGCACTCCGTTTTCTGGATTAACGAAATAAAGTTGATGATTGACCGTCAAGTGTTTGAAGTGTTTGTCTAAGTCACGGATACGACTATAAGCCTTCCAACAATCTGAGTAGATCAAAGTACCAGGAAGGATAAACTTGTAGATAACATTTAATAAATTGAAGGCATCTCGTTTTGGCACAACGATAAACAAGCATAGTTTGGAACCTCGCTCGTACATACCAAACACCCATATTTGCCTCCTTTTTAGATCCTTGCCTTTGTTGTGTTTCACTTTGATAAATAACGATTCGTCGATCTCGACGATTTTACCATCACCACCGAGTTTAAAATTTTCAATATCTAATGACATCACTGCTATTTGTCTAAGTCTTTGTTGGTACGTTATAAGAGTTTGACGTTCAACTGGGACCATACACGTTTGATCTACCTGTCGGACTTGAATGGCCCAATAATGGACAACTTTAAGGAAAGTCTTCAAATCAATACGAAATTTTTCTAAATAAGTTCCATCTCTGAGACTGCATCTCTTGCTATCGGTCGTACATCGCCATGCAAATCCATCTAAAGAATCCTGCCTTTCGATGAACTTCATAGCCATCTGACATTTTGGACATGCTTTGGATTTTGGGATAAGACCTTTAACTTTGAACCATTCGACAATACTACTTTGATCAAGTTCAATAACCTCAATCGCTTTGAATGATTCAAGTGGTTTACTAAGAAGAGTCATTTTTTGTAAACTTTTTGAAAAATTGTTTTTTTCAAATGTGTTAGCAGAGAATTGAATCAAAAAAGAAAGCGCTTAAATTAATTGTGATTTTTTTTTTGCAAAACAAAATACACTTTAGTTTTAATGGACAATTTTTCAAATACCTGGACAATTATTCAATTAGGTGGACAATTAGATAAAAAAATTGTCCACCAATCAGACATCTACAATTGTCCATGGACAATTGTCCACGAATGGTACAAGACCCGGACTTTTTTTTTGAAAAAAAAAATTTAAAAGTCCTGACTTGGACTTTGAAAAAAAAAAAAAACAAAAAAGTCCTGACTTGGACTTTTTTTTTTGAAAAAAAAAAATTTAAAAGTCCTGACTTGGACTTTGAAAAAAAAAAAAACAAAAAGTCCTGACTTGGACTTTTTTTTTGAAAAAAAATTTAAAAGTCCTGACTTGGACTTTGAAAAAAAAAAAAAAGTCCTTCTTTTGACTTTTTTTTTGAAAAAAAAAATTTAAAAGTCCTGACTTGGACTTTGAAAAAAAAAAAAAAACAAAAAAGTCCTGACTTGGACTTTTTTTTTGATGACTTAGACTTTTTTTTGGGACTTTTAAACAACTCTGGGCTGATATAGCGAATGGTAAAGCTCATTTTTCTCAAGATCCCGGATTCAGAAAGACTTAGGAATCTGGATCCAAAATGATTTGAAATGGCATTTGCAAGTTCTTCATTATTTTAAATTTCGGACATTAATTAACTTTAAACAAGTCTTGTAAGGCTTTAGCATGCAATTCCAGTATAGTGCTCATGTCTACTGAAAGATAGAATAATTTTTGAGAATGTACAGCGAAGTGCTATTTCCGTTTTTTAAAAATCTAAACTACGGTCAAAGACTTTAAGCTCTAAATCTGGCCAATTTAACCGAAAGGCGCACCAGAGGTGACTTAATTCAAATTTTTAAGATAAAAAATACCATGCTAGTTCAATACATTGATAAAATCAGTTGGAAATCTTCACTCACTTTCTCAAGTAAAAGAACAAGATGCCATCCATACAAAATTAACAGAGAAATAATCAAGAATTGTGCTCAACGACACAACTTTTTCAAAAATTCTGTTATCAGTTTTTACGAATTTTGTACGAAGCAATAAACAAACTAAACTAAATTAAATTTTTTACAAATATTTGTTAGACTTTAAAAAATAAAGAAAATTAAATAATCTAGTTATAACATAGTTTAGTAAAATAAAAAGTCACAAAAAAAGGTCACCTAGAACACCAATTCATGTAAATCAATCCTGTCCTCTAATTTTCATCAAGAAAATATATATTTCTAAAACCTTGCAGTGGTGTTACGGATTTAGTAATTTACGATAATTTTCGTAAAAAAAAAAATTTACCGAATTTTACGTAAAATATTGTAAATTTCCTAGATTTTGGTAAATTTCGAAAATTTTCCGTAAATTTATGTAAAATGTTCAAAATTTATCAAATTTTCCGTAAAATCTAGTAAATTTACGTAAATTTACTATTTTTTAGGTAAATTATCGTAAATTACTAAATCCGGAACAACACTTTATCTAAAAAAACAATAAAAAACGATTAAAACAAGCCCTTAGTCATTTTTTTGGCACATGGTTCAAAAGTTAATTTAAAAAATTGGTAAAATTTAAATCGTTTGAAATTTTGAAGACAAAAAGTTAAATTTATCAAACCAAAACTTAAAAAATTTTGCAGACTGATAATTAAAAAAAATAATATAAAAAATGACTGTTTTTAAGGGAAATTAAAATTTGCTATAATATTTTTATACTAATTTCAATTTAGGATTGTTGTTTCAGAAATTCTTTATTTTTATATTTATTTATAACTTGATTTTTTAAATTATTAAAGAAAATTCAAAAAATAATTCTTCGTTTGTCAATTAACTCCGGCCAGAGAATAATTTCTTTTTTTTGTTGTCTTTTGTAATAAAAACCTTACTTGTATTTCGAGATTATGTTGCACTTCTGTTTTTAAAAATACTTTGGATGCAAAAAAAAATTACATTTAAAATGGAGAGATTTTTTTTATTTCACTAATTAATTAAAAAAATTTAAAATTAAAAGCTTTGGGATTTTTACTGTAACAATATTATTTTCAGAAAATAAAACACTTTAAAAATAGTTTTTTATTTTATTAAGCTTAAAAGCCTTTAATAATAAAGTAAGGGCTTTTCTTTTTGTATTTAAAGAATACAAATTTAAAAATATAAAAAACTCTCGTGATGCTTGTTTAGAAATGATACAACTGTGATGCATAAAACTTCTGGTTCTCTCCTGAGTGTGATTTCTTTAAATCACAAGATATTTCAAACTAATCTCTCCCTTAACTTTTCTTTTAATGATTAATTGAAGTTAAGTGAATTCCAAATGACTGGAAGTATAAATTATCTAATTCGATTAAAAGCACCAAAAGGGACTAGTAGATTAATTAGCAAAAAAATATAGAAAAAAAAAGAATAAAATATGTTATTTATCAGAGTTGTTTAAAAGTATCAAATCCAAGTCCGGAATTTAAATTTTTTCTTTTTTAAAAAAAAGTCCATTTTTTATTTTTAATTTGCTAGATCAGGCTTTATATCAAAAAATTTATACTCTTGGTTTGTCTTAGTATTGTAAATCAAATTGACGATTTGAACAAATAATTTGATTTATTTCGATATAAATTTAAAAAAAATTTGAACTCAAATTTAAACTGAAATAAAATTTGAATTCAAATTTAAACTTAAAAAATCTAAATTGAATTATTGACTTAAAAAAGTCTAAATATATTTTAAATCATATTTTTATTTTTAAAAAAATTTAAATTTAATAAGAAATAGATTGAAAAAAATATTCTTTTAATTTATATTTATTCGATTTTATATGAACTTAAAAAAACGAAACTAAATTTATAAAAAATTTGTTTTGATTATAATTATCCAAAAAATTTTACTAATTTAAATTTCCAGAAACAACTAAAATTATATCTACATTATCAGGTTTGAGTCTGATTCTTCGTTCTCTAATAGTGTATCCAGCTGCTGAAAACAGTTGTTGCCGGAATAGCAAATATTTTTTTAAAGATTTGTAAAAGAATAGGATAATTTTGATGATTGCTTTTCCAAAATTCAATAGGTTCAATATTTTTTGCTGGTTCCAAATTATAATTGTATAATTCTTTATCTAAATTGTGCATTTTTGTATATTTTTTTTTGGATTAAATTCTTTTTGGAAATCAAATATTTGAAGGCGGTTTTTTTTCTCGTGACTTGTTTGATTGGATTCGTGATTCAAACCATCAGTTACGGTTTTTGTAAATGTGGTATCAAAGGGTTTCAACATTTGTTTTAAATTTTCTGGCAAATCTTCAACTATAGCTTTAATAGTAGCTCTTGCTTTTGATACATATTCTTTTTTCTGTTCCTCATTTCATCTCCCAAATGATTTTGTTCGTATATCTAAGTATATTGATGTTATAATATATTTATTTCTAAAAATAGAGTATTTTTCAATATAATGATTTGTATAATAAAAAACAAATTTTTTCATTACTCTTCCAAATACTGAATAAATTTAAATATTTTTAAATATTTCATTCGAGATTCAATAGTATCAATTCCTAATGCGTTCGCAAATTCACAACAGTTTGAATGTCTAGATAGTCCAAACATAATTTTAAAAATGTACGACTCAATGACTTGAATCTTCCTCGTTTCTTTCTGATTAATTGCTAAAGCATCCATTCCATATATTAGCGAAGCTAATATAAAGCAAACGCTTATTTAGCGCCTTGTAGCGAAGCTAATATATACTTTACAGAAGCTTTTGATGTGGTTGATTTCAATCTTCATCAATATAGATTAGACAATAATTCTTTAGCTTTTTTTCTAATTATTTTTGCAAAAGATTACAAATAATTCGTATAGAGAACGAAAAATTCAGGCTTACACCATTAAAGTTAGGAGTTCCACAAGGTTTAGGTCTTTAATTTCTAATAAACAAAACTAATGCCTCAGACATTATAAATATTTGTGACTGCTTTTTAAAAGCTTTTGAATTTTTTAAGATTTTATTTTTAATTCAATAAAAAGTTCAGATCATTTCCCATTTTCTGATCTAATTTGAGTTTTTCAAAAAATTATCAAATTAAAAAGTTAAATTTTTAAATAAAGTTTTATTTTGTTTTAGTTTTAGTTCGTTGCTCTAAATATTGAATCTAGTTTTAAGATAAAAATTCTAAGCTTTCTTTAAAAAAAAATTAAAAAAAATCTACAATTGAATGCTAGAACCGGCTGAAAACAGAAGTATAAATTTTCCAAAACAATAAAAAACAATTCAAATGTACATTTTTTTCTTTATTCACATATTTTAGCATTTTATCTCATTATACAAACTTTTAGATCTAGGAACTTGAGAATTACGTCTATGTTTATTCTTATCTTGCTCATTTTCACCAAAAGATAAAAATGCTGATTCTGTGCACGCATTTATCTTCCCATTTTCACTGAGTCGCACCACTTTCCACTCAGTTTTCACTCGAAACGATCTAGACAAGTGCAAATGAAGCATGTAATCCAAAGGAGAATGTGTGGATAGGCTTTCATTAGCCATGTTTATGAGTGGTATTTTGTACAACAACGGTAATAAGGCTGAGTTAATTTGTGAGTTAAAAAATAAAATTTCAATCAAATTTTCCATAATAATGTAAAGCAAACGCTTATTTAGCGCCTTGTGTTGAAAAAGGTCGAAAAGAGTAAAAATTCCTCGTCTAGTGACGTCATTGCCAAGAATGTGACGCAGGTCGTCTGTCACAAATGACAAAATTTTTGTCTTGACCAAAAGCTTGGTCAATTCTTGGACGCCCTTGGGGCGTGCTGGGTGAGCCTCACTCAAAACACCTTGGGGCCAAATGCGCTTACGGAAGTTCTTTAGATATCTGGCCAAACTTTGTTCATCCAAATAAATGGCAATTTGTTCCTTTATTTTTCTAAAAGAAAAAACTCGAGTTCTTGGAAAAAATCTAAAAAAATTATTTTTTATACCTGTTCATTGAATCACCTTTGAAATTTTTTAGTATACTTTTAACTATTGCCATCAAAGACTGTCTCAGCCATTGATTTTTTTCTTTCAAATCAAAAATTTCATCGATCAACAAAATAATAACTTTAAATGGTAAATTGTTCGATTTCTTGTTAAAAATAAATTTAATTAATTTTTTTCAAAAAATTAATAATCATCGAAAATTTACTAAATCATCGATGTTCAAAATTTGGCTTTCATTATCACTAGACTTTGATTTTTGTATTTTATTTGTATTTTCATCAGCTATTTTTAGGGAGGATTGAGAACTAGTTTGATTAGTATTCTTTAAAGCATTTGAACTAGAAGATTCATTTGTTAAATTATCCGATATGCCTTTTACTATTCCGATAACATTATCCGGAGCATTTTTCAAAGATGTTTGAATAGTCTGAACTGAATTGATCATTGGGCTCAAAATTGAATCGAACTTTTGAAATTAAAATTGTAAAAACTTAAATAAATAAATTGGATCAAAAATACCCTTCGTTTAAAACTTGTTGGTGAGGAGTATTCCCATCTTCTATTTTCTAGAAATTTTAATACTAATTCTAATAGATCAGGATTGTTTTTCATTATTTCATCACTTGTAATGCTCTTTAAAAAGAAAAATAATTTATTATTTTTTACTTGCTAAATTCCATTATTAACTTTTAAATATTTGTTTAGTTCATTTATCCGCTTTTCGACCAAGTCATCATTAAGGCTGTTTCGAAAACTTTTACCAGGTAATGTCGGAATATTTAAGTCAGGAAACTATAAAAAAATTAATTAAAATTTTTATAAAAAATTTAGATAAATAAATTTTGAATTGACAATTAAATTAAAACAAGCTTCAAAGAAATTAATCTCCAGAAAAAATCTTCAAATAATAAAAAAAAAATATTTGTTAATCAATTTAATGGATAATTAAATTTAGTTTTCATATGTAAAAAAATTCAACAATTAGAGAAAATTTTACCAAATTTTAATAAAAAATAGTGTCTAATTTCTCTCGAAATTTTTTTAATAAATTCTCAGTTAAAGTTTTCAATCATTTTATTTCTTAATTTTCTTTTAACTTAGGCCAAAAAAAATTATACATATTTGAGTGATTTCAACAGAATTATTTTTTTAAACAAGTGGTTCTATATTTCATTTAAATTTTAGAAGAACCTTTTTTGTTATATCCGATTTAAAATATTAAAAATGAATATAATTGAAAAAATAAATTTTGTTGCTAAAAATTTCAGAATACGCTTCCTAAATGATTAAAGTAAATTCAAATTCAATTTGTATTGTTTAATTATCCAAAAAATTCAGTGCCTAAATGAAGATTGTTTAATCTATGATTAAGTTTTTTTCTATTTTTGAATCAACCTGATAAAAAATGAAACCAAAGTTTCCAAACTTTTAAAGTCTTAAACGAACCCAAAATTGATCTGAAAAACAGGCATTGTATACGTTCCAACAAATGGTTACAGAATGCATACTTTGCAGATTGATTATTTTTTTTTGAATTATTTAAGCCTTTAATAATTATTGAAAATAAAGAAATGAACAATCTACAGTGTGATGAAGGCAGAGCTGGGGAAGTAACTGTGAACACAGAACACGCTATCACCCTAGCCAACTGGAGCATCGGACCTGAGGCCCCTATCCCTCTCAACATTGAACCAAATTACCAAAAGCCAACCAGTTCTCGACGACACTAAACTTCCTCTTCAAACATTATTATCATCTTTTAATTAATTATATACTGACATAATGAATTTAACTGATTAAGTGTACATACCACAGTTACCATTGATGGGATCCTACTGTCTCCCATTTTCGCAAGTCTAGCTTGTAGAAACTTATATTATTATTATAATAAATGGTAAATTTTCTTTTATTTCTTTAATCAGGTTTAATTTTATAATTAAAAAAGGCTATGATTTTTTTGCCAATTATTTTTTGAATATATTCCGAATAAAAAAGGCTTTTCCATTTTTTCAGTGCCACCCAAATTTCAGATCTTTTAAATGAACAAAAAACGGATCCGGATTGTAATGAACTGAAAAAGAATATATTTAATAAAATGATACTTTAAATACAAAATACAAGCATGGTCAAAATTTATCCATTCTAGTCTTTAACCTAACTTTTTAGAGTCAAAAAACTCAAATTAAGAAGAAGTTTTTTATAAATTAAAATTTGATTATTGGCAATTTGATGGGAGGTTTAACAAGATTTTAACAATGACCGATTTAAAATCAAAAATAAGCTTTAAGTTCATTTTAAATCATAGAAAAAATTTTTTAAATTCTAAAAGTAAAAATTTATTTTTTTTTGGCAAAGAGAAGAAGAGAATAGGAAAAAGCTTGGTTAATGGTGTTTCAAGAATTCAAAAATCAGCACAAAATACAATGTTATTCATTTGTCTTTATACAGTCAATCCTCCGTATAACGAGACCCTATATAACGAGAAACCCTTTATAACGAGCAACTTGGCTAGAACCGATTACGAGCTATAGAAAAAGATATAAAAATTAATTCGATATAACGAGTTTCGATATAACGAAAACTTGATATAACGAGCTTATAATGAAATACCGCTTAATCATTTTCTTAAGAATAAAAAACTTCCTATAACGAGCTTGAACAAAAGAAATTTTTTCACAATTTTTATATAAAAAAAAATAAAAATAAAACAATTAACTTATCTTCATGAATAACTATAAATCACCAGAAAACATTTCCTATCTAATTGTTTATAAAAAATGTCCAATCTTAATCAAAAAAAGAAAGTGTATTTCACTTGAAACAAAAGTTGAAATAATAAAAAAACATTGCGAACAAAAAACCGCTACTTCAATTCTCGCAAAAGAGTATAGCGTCAACACATCGACCATTTCGACAATTCTCTCGTTTAAAGAAAAAATTTTAGAGCACTTTGAGAAGAACTTGTGCGGTACAGAAAAAAAAGAATCAAATTATCGAGTTTCGATGATGTCGATAAAGCCGTTTTGTTTTGGTTCGAACAAGTTCAAAAGTATAGCAAAAAGTTAAACTTTGACAAATATGCTTATGTTTCAATCGACTCAAATTTTCCTGCACGCGGCTTAATTTAGATGTTGAGATCATCAGTTCAGTTAACAATACAGCACAAAATGATGACAATAATTTTGTATTTTTTTTCCTTTTTTATTTATTTTTTTACCAATAAACATTTTGAAAAAAAAAATTTTTTTGCCCATCTTTTTCAATGCAATTTCGATACATCGAGTTTCGATATAACGAGCAACGAAATTTTCGCCCAACTTGCTCGTTATACCGAGGATTGACTGTATTATGGTATCTTATTTATTGGCTTTTGTATTTATATTTTTTTATATTTCTATCCATGTGAACGGTTATTAAGGGCAGTCGAGAAAATTGGTTAAGAGGATAGGTTCAAATGTTATGATGCCCAGGCTCAGAGGCTCATAGCATTACAGGTGCTCTGGTTGCTACAGTTGGGCGTTTTTTTTGAGGCTCTTGCCCACGTTCCAGCTTGTGGGTTTCCACGCAGCAAAATTACTAATACTACTCCTATAAAATTTTCATTAATTTTCCCGAAAATGCTATGATAAAAATTAAATTTATTTTAAATAATAAAATTGTGTTAATTTTTAAAATTCGTATCCGGATTTTAGGTAGAAAAATTCGTATTTTAAATGGCAACCGAAATATTTGATATCTTTCAAATAACTAAAAGCGAAGATTTATTAAAAAAGGATTCTTTTTATTGAAAAATGTAAACAAAACAAGCAAACAAATTATACAGAATACTTTGAAAATCAATGGTCAAATGCCCCAAAACCTGGTACGAAGAAGTTAAACACTATACTCCAAGTACAAATAATTGGAAAACAGTTTCACTTGATAGAGCTAAAGGCTATCATTGGGCTAAATTTGGTAAATTTACCAAATGATAAAATCAAATGGAAATATGGTGTCTGCAAATCTTCATCGATTTTCGTATTTTTTTTGCAAACATGTGACTAGGATACCAATTCGTTTAAAATAGTGTAAACCTTCAACTGCAAAAGATTTTCCAACTGGAGGAAGAAAAACGTAAAGAGGAAAACGAAAGCAATTTTGAAGGATAAATATTCGCGAAAATTAACTACTGAAACAAATCATCTAATATAATAATCATAATCTAATTCTGTAACAAAAAAAATGAAAAAAATAAAATTTTGAACAAGCTTTTTTCTAAGAAAATTATCTTAATTATTAGGAAAATTATTGATTTTACATCAAATTGGCATTTTAATTAAAGTGCATTTTAATAACTTTTTTTTTATTTTAAGTGCTCATTTTTTACTTTTAACTTGATGTTTAGAAGCTTAATATCCCTTAAACACCATTTAAAAAAAAAGGTTTTTTGTAAATTACCATGATTCAAAAAAGGTCTCTACTTCACATGATCATTTAAATAATAGGCAATTTAGTATAACGAGTTATATAGGAAAGTTGCTGGTACGAATAGTCTATTCAAGATTATGACAATTTTTTAGAACAAAAATTCACTTCTTATCCAGGAGCAATCTGGATTTAAGAAACACCGGTGAACAACATACAATCTTTCCTTTTTAATTCAAAAATTTGTGGAATCATTTAATTGAAAAAAAAGAGTTTGTTGCCTGTTAATTGATATTTCCAAAGCCTCTGTTAGGTTTTGGCATGAAGTTTTACTCTTTGAATTTATAAAAAATGGATCCACCTCATTACTTAACTAACTGGATTAGATCCTTTCTAGGCTCTAGGACATATAAGGTAAATTTGAATGACCAACTGAGCGAAAAATACCAAATAACTGCAGGTGTCCTTCAAGGCTGAGTAATTAGTTCTCTTTTATTTAGTATATATATTAATGACATATCCAAAAGAAACAAAATAAATAATGAATACTCTCTGCTTCTTATTCATTTACAAAAAAAAAAATAAGATAAATAAGATAAATAAATACACCAACGAACTAGAACAATGGCTTATTAAGTTGAAAATGAAGATATCAGTTGAAAAGTCGTGTTCATTAATCTTTTCCAAGTACAAAAAAGAGGGTGATAATCTAAACTTAAAAATCTATGGAAACAGAATAGTGAGCCAAAAAAATCAAGTTTCTTGGTATTAAATTTGATTCTAAGTTAAACTTAAATAAACTGGTAGACGAAGTTAAAGAACGCTGCAATTAAAGGCTAAATATTATTAAGATACTATCAAACGAAAATAGGGTCTGAATCAAAACACACTAAGAAATTTATATAAATCTTTAGTTGGATCAATTTTAGACTATTCTTTTCCTTGCTTGAATTCATTTTCAGAAAATAAAATCAAAAACTAAAAGCAATTCAGAATACAACAGTAAAATCTATCTTCAGATTAAAATATGATATTCCCTCCAACATGGTAAATCATGAAGCTTTTAATAAACTTAAATTACTAACAATCTCGAATCGTCTCTTTGAGTTGAGTGCGAGATATGTTGGTACAGGACTGAACCATTCTATTCCATTTATTGCCAGACTGGTGGAGGAATACAAAGAAGACTTCAAATCAAGATATATTGAATACCCAACTCTATTGTGTAATTGCTTCCTTTCTATTTCCTCTTTTTTTCCTGAAGCTTCAACTATGCAAACATGTGTCATATTTAGCACCCTACATCAAAAAATTTCTTTTTTTACTTTCTTTTCATTTTATTTTAGCTTATAAACTTTAATTTATTTTTATTTTTTTTAATTTTTTGTTACACGAGTTAGCTTTTTTGATATTCTATAAATCCTAGCTATTAATATATTTTTAGTTAAATATTGTAAACTGAAAATTTTTGGAATTTTAACTTTATGTGAATAATTCTATTATTTTCCTTAATATTTTTTTGTTTTCTAAATTATTAAATTCAATTACAATAAAAACAATAAAAGGTTAAGACAGGTTTTTTCGAATGGAGCAAGACCCTAAGGTCTCACTTCTAAAATGGACAAAAATTACTAAATATGTTTGCTTTGAAAAAATCATCAATATGAACAAATAAATAAAATTCATTATGTAATTTAATAAAAAATATTGAACATTTAATTATTATTCATTAAACAAACAATGTAAAATTTATTAATTTCTTTTTTTTCTAATCTAATATTTGCTTGCTCATAACATTATTAATTTCTAACAATTTGATTAATTTCTTTTTTTGCAGAATAAGAGTTTAATCAAAGAAAGATTAAACTTCTAAAATTCCAGAATTAACTTTATGTTTTTAATTATTATTTTAATTTTGGACTTAATTATTAATTTGAGTTAAAATTTTTACTGATTTTTAGTGTAAAATGAAGATTAATTATTTTTAACCTATATTACCCAAAATACAAAATTTTCCAATTTGTATTTTTAATGACAAAATTGATAATCAAATTAAAATTTTCTATTCATTGTTTATTCTATTTTTTTTTAAATAAAAATAGCCAAAAGGGTGGTATATTAGAGAAAGATTTTTTTTAGTATTTTAATAAACAGAATTTTTATAGATTAATTTTTTTTTGGCTTTAAAAATTAAATTCATAAATAATTCATAAATTATCTTTTTTTTGGTGTCAATTAAAATCAGTAATTTTGAAGAAATTTATGTGAATCTATTTTAAGAAACTATTTAATACTCTTGCACGCACTAAAAGCTGAAACCTTGTTTAAGCCCACTCAACACTTACCTTGCGTTTCATGTTAAAAACCCTCAAAAACCTCGAGATTAGTGCACTTAAAATGTGTTCTAAGACAAACATCTAAATCCAAAACTTTGAAATAAAAGCTGCATTTAAAGTACGGTATTTAAAATGAAGTTTTTCAAAGGACTTAACACGAGGTCTTAAGTTTCCTTGAAATTGTTAGCAGAAAAAAACCCTTAACAATTTTAACTTTCCTAACTGTGGTAAAAACTGAAAACTTACATTTTTCTTTAAAATAAGATGAAAATCATGAAAATCATTGAACCTTCTATAAGTTTGCCAGTATTCAATTTTACCATTGGATTCATTTAATTTGGTTATGTCCATTATGTAAATCGAATAAGTTTTCTTAAGTTCATTGCAGCGTCCAGTTGAAATGATGCAAGCGTTTATTTTAATATACTTTGGATCACTGCTATCGTTTTTGGCATCCACGGTGCACAAATCGAAGCTGTTCAAAGAGGCTCTGTCAACTGTGATGGAAATGTTATCACTTTCCAAAGAACACATTGCCTCATCTTCATACCCATGTGGCTCTTCGACATCTCTCAAAGAGACCAACTCTTCAAATTCGGTCTCACAGGCCAACTTAAGGTCATGTTTTATTAAAATTTTATGAAATTCACTGCTTTTTTTAAATTTGCTTAAATATCTATCATCCATTAGAATGTAAATTTTTGACTGTAGATCATCAAACAGAGTCTCGGTAATCAAATCTATATTTTCGAGCTTTTCCAATACCTTGCTCAGCTCTTTTTTGTAAAATGAAAAATTTGCTACATTAACTGGCTGATCGTCCTTTGAACAAAAAATAATTTTTTTTATTTCTAGACTAGGTTAATTTACATCGTCTTGGCTATTTGTGGAAAAGTTCGATGCATTCAAAATGTAGGTATCAATGAGGCCTTTGGAATAGTCTTTTAAAGAGTTTTTGATGCCTTGAACTAAATTAAGGTCGGTGTTGTCAACTTTTGAAAGTTCTTTTGCCGCAAATTGGCGGTACATTTCCGCATTTAAATAAAATGAAATTAAATTTTGAACATTATTTTTGCTCATAAACTCTGAAGAAAATCAATTAAGACTTAAAAAAAATTAAAATTTTTTCAAACCTATAAAACAATGTTGAGTGTCTTCGTTACGCAAAATCGACTCAAGGGTGATGGCGTCCAAGTGCAAATTTTCTATCATCTGTTGATAATTAGTTTCCTTTTTTTAAAAAAAATAAAATAAAATATTAAAATTTTTAAGCAATAAAATTACATTTTGATCTTTTGTGGACTCTTTTTCAGCTTTGAATGCATTTTTGACCAAATTGGATATTTTATCATCTATTTTTCGCTTTAAATAAGACAAGCTTGATAGCTGTAGTTTTATGTCATTTACTTTAAAAAAAAATTATTTTTAAAATATAAATTTTATTTAAAAAATACCATTATTGCCTCCTAGGTCATTTGAACGAGTTAGTGCTATTTCTTTTTCGATTTTTTGACTCAATTCGCTAAGCTCATCAAGACTTTCACAAAAATTAATTGTTGTCATAAAATTCTCTGTAGAAGGTACAAAATTTCGAGACAAGTAAAGAATGGACTGATTAATGTAATCCGGTTCAGTTAATCTCTCAATCGAACCTTTAAGTAAGACATGCGAAAAAATTTCACGTAACAAGCATCTTAGTGGCAGGCAGTTGAACGTTTTGGAAGGCATCAAACAAAAGCACAACATTTCACTTAGCTCTTGTAAAAATTCTGGAATTTTTATTAGAAAAAATTGATATTTTTTTTCCTGTCAAAATTTTACCATCTTGTTCTTCTCTTTGGTCAATGCAAATATTGTCTCTGCATAAATTCTTTTCACAGTCGGCTTCTGTGTCAAAAAAACACTCGACAAATTTTGCTCTATTCGATTCTGTTAAAGCCCGAAAGTTGTTGCACTGTTGGTCATAGGTCTGGTTGTTAAGACCCGGATCCGGCTTTTTGAAGTTTCGTGCTCGTTCGCGCGATTTTTTAAAAATTCTTATTTGAATCAACAAGTTCTGCGCGAGAACATTTGTCACAAAATTGTCCCAATGGATTTGCTTGAGGCTAGAAAAAATTGAAAAGAGATTACAAAAAAAACATTGTAATAATAAAAAACTCAAATTAGACACCAATTTTGAGTTGAAGCTACTGATTTTAAATACATATTTAAGTATAAAATCAATTAAAAATATTGAAAATACTGAAAAATCAATAATATAATAATTGAGTTAAAATTTTATTTGAATTTTAATTTTGAAATTTTTTGAATTTTTTTAAAGCAAAAATTGCCATGTTTTGACTGATATTTTTTGAAAAATAAGATATTCAAATCTAATCCAAAAATTGTTTATTTTTAAAATAAATAAAAGATTTAATAGGAAAAATGAACTTTTTTCCGCTATTTTTCCTAGGCAAAGAACACCGAATAATATTTTTCCGCAATATTAAATACACTATTTTGTAGATTAGAATTATATGGTTTTACATTTATATAGTTCATAAACCAAAAACGGTGATCGGCTTATTTTTTATTAAACTTTCATATTTTTTTAAAGCTAGAAATGATGATAAAAAGTCATTTATTTTCGAAAAAGATATGAAGGTGAGTTGCACACAAAGCTTTCAAAAATTACAAAAATGAAATTCTTTCTCATTAATTTGAATTGACAAATTGAACTTTTTAAGCTTTGATGATGCAGCACGAATTAAAATATGTTTCACTAAATTCAACAAAAAATATTAAATATTATTAACAGATTTATTTTATAAATAAATATTATAAAATAAATTATCGAAACTCTTTACGACCTAATTAAAAAATAAATAAATAAATAAAACAACTTAATTTTTAAAATATTTATAATTCTTTTTAAATTTTATGCAAGATATTTTTTTTAACTATTGTATAACTAAGACGAGTATTCAAATCTTTTTTTTTTATATTAACATTAATTTATTTTTTTTTTTTACAATGATGTTATTTCAGGCAAGAGTTTGAAAGGAAAGACTAAGATCCATTCCAAATAGCCTGAGATTCCACCTCTTATTATATTTGAGATTTAATTATTTTTTTGTCTTCATGATCGAAGATTAAATTTGTAGATTTATTTTATTTAAATGTTAAAATTCTAAATCAACAAATAATTTGATTTAAAAAGTCAATTTGTTGGAAAATATAAATTTTTTTTTAAAACTGAACTATTAAATGAAAAATTGCTTGTGTAACTTTTTAAAACTTATCGAAAAATGTGCACTTCTAAGAATTAAACATTTTCTTTTGGAATTTTTGTGTGATAATTCACTATGCCCATTTTTAAGGTCTCTTAGAGATTCAAAATCTAAAATCGAATTTAAAATTCTAGATAGTGTGGGAGGGTTAACTTTTGGGACCTTGCATATTAATATATTCATATTGGATTAAGTAAAGTGCATTTAGAAAAAATATATAATTTTATCCAAATTGAGATAATTATTTTAATTTCATTACAGGTTTTACCTTTTAAAATTAGATGTACAGAACTGGAATCTAAATTCTTAAGATTTAATTAAAAAAAAATTAAAATTCTTTTAGAACTTAATTTTTAAATAATTCTTTCTTTTTAAAATATTATCTTGTTTTAAAAATACTAAAATTTCGAAATTTCTGTCAATTTTTTAATTAAAAAAAACATCAATATTTGATCAGCAATCATGATTATCACAAAAATCGGCTTTTAAACTCTAAAATACCAAAAAAAACATCTATAAAAAACCCTTTTATCAGAAAAAATAAAATTATTACTAATTATATTTAAAAAAAATTCAAAAGAACTAAAATTTAATTACCATTGATTAATTTGTTTTATGGAAAAATAAATCAAAGCTCTGACATGATTGGAAAATTCGTCTTGGCTGCTTATGTTACTTTTGTACCAGTCATCCACAAAATCTCGTATTAATAAATCAATTATTTTGTGCAATTCATCATCGACCAGGTACAAGCCACTAAGAATTGGCTTTATGGTCAACAGATTAATTGATTTTTGGTCAAATTTAAGTGATACAGAGTCCAAAGTTGATTCCGATGCGTCTTCGCTTAGCTCAGTGGTATCTTTTTTGATAATTCCTGTGGAATTGTTAAATTTACTTCGAGAAGACTTTGAAAATTTAGCAATTTCACTTTCAATTACAGAGTTTTTTATCAAAAAGAATATAAATCTTTAAAAATTATTTAAAACTATTTTAAATTATTGATTAAAGCTTACCCGGAGACAGCAGCTAGGATATAAATCAACTTTTGAAAGTGATTTATGATCAAATTAATCAGGATGAGAAAAAAATAGAACTTTACAAAAACTAATATGGTAATGTCATTTAATTTGATTTTGTTTATCATTTCAAGCTTCAATTTTGCCATTTTAATTGCGCCCGCATTTACATTTTAAGATAATTTCTAAAGCAAACATTAAGTGAGTAATTGACGAATTCTTCTTATTTTTCCATATGCTTTAGGAAACTTTGGTATTTTTTGAATGAATTTAGCTGAATAATTGCATAATTTGAAATATTTTTTATGATCATGACTTAATAATAATATATTGAGATTTTATTCTTGTTAAAATTAATGATTACAGAGGCAGTTGAAATTTTGAATCCTATTATGAAAATGTTAATGTGAAAATAGAAAAATATTGAAGTATGGAAAGCGTGTCTGATTACTCTGGTGAATTAGAAGCATTAAAAAATTTGTTCATTAGTTCTGAATAAGTTTGCTGGAGTATCGATCAATGTTTAGTTAGGTCTTAGACTAATCTGTGCCAAAATTTTTGAATATGGATTTTTTCAAGATTGATTAGAAAAATTTTTAATTTATTTGTTTGATTTTTAAGGTCACCTAGTTTTGAATCTTTATTAGAAATATTTAGCCGATTTTTATTAAACTAAAGTGAAAATTTTGTACTCTTTTGGATCATGTCTACAATTGTTTGCCTAAACTTTTTTAATAAAAAAAGATTTGGGGTCTCGTCTGTTATGTGACCAGACATCAATGTGATAATATGTGACCAGTAATAAAGAATTAAAACAAAATTAATATTTTTTATGATTTTATTATTTTCGTGACCATTTTTTAAAATTTATTTTAAATACTTAATTTTAAAGGAAAAATAAAAACTACTACTGATGCATCTTTAAGATACGTTGCTTGACACCACGCTCATTTTTCAATAATCTGCAGCACTCTGGACACGCTATTGGGTTTGTATGTTTGCTCAGGGCTCTTTTTTCAGCAAATTGGGTATCTTCAGAAGCATTTGGAACTTCTGATCCAATTTTTGAATACTTCTCTAACATATTCTTTTTTGAATTTATTTTAATTTATTTAATTACAAATTTTCATGACCAATATCTTTATTTATATGACCTGGTTATGATTAAAAAAAAACTTTTTATGGCCAAATATTTTATTTATTTATTCAAGCTTTATAGGCAAAATTCTAAGAAAAAATTTTTAAAATTAAATGAAAAAAAAGTCTGTCATATCATCAGTTGAAATTTTATTAACTAAATCTTATTAAAATTCATTTTCCCTTATTTGGTAATTTCTTACTGAATTTTTTTTACTTAGTCAATAAGCTTAGCATCTACATTTATAAAAGTTAATTTGATCAATGGTTTCACTTTTTTGTTTTATTATCTCATTAAGTTTAAAAAAACAAACTTTCTTGTACAAAAAACAAATCAGAGTAAAGGCTTTTTTTTTTTAATATTTCTTATTCTAAACTTTGAGCAGTTGTAATTTTTCATCTATGGTTTTTAAATCAACAATTAAAAAGAAAATATTTTATTCTATTTTATATTAGTTCAGATTAATAAGAATTCAAAATCTTACATATGATAATAATAATTATAAATAAAGCTACGACAAGCAAGCTTGCGGAGGCAACCTACTAGAAGGTAGCCTATGGTAGCACATTATATATTATACATAAAATGAAGAGTCAATATATATTATTTACAGAATGAGGTAAGAAAGAAATTATAAGGAACTAATAGGGGTTTATAAAAGATACTGTTAGATCTAATTAATTTAAATTTTTTAATGTGGTAAAAACTTACATATGACTGTGTGAATCTTATCCACATGTTGGAGCGTGGTAAATACAAATGCAAAAATAAAGAGCAATATTTACAAAATGGCTTAGTTTTTCGGTAGCAACTTATTTTATTATATTTATCTTTTTGTTTTCGGTCCCGAGCTAGAGCTCATTCAGAATAAATTATAAAATAAAAAATAAAAATAAAGTTTATAAGCTAAAATAAAATGTAAAGAAAGTAAAAAAAGAAATTTTTTGATGTAGGGTGCTAAATATGACACATGTTTGCATAGTTGAAGCTTCAGGAAAAAAAGAGGAAATAGAAAGGAAGCAATTACACAATAGAGTTGTGTATTCAATATATCTTGATTTGAAGTCTTCTTTGTATTCCTCCACCAGTCTGGCAATCAATGGAATAGAATGGTTCAGTCCTGTACCAACATATCTCGCACTCAACTCAAAGAGACGATTCGAGATTGTTAGTAATTTAAGTTTATTAAAAGCTTCATGATTTACCATGTTGGAGGGAATATCATATTTTAATCTGAAGATAGATTTTACTGTTGTATTCTGAATTGCTTTTAGTTTTTGATTTTATTTTCTGAAAATGAATTCAAGCAAGGAAAAGAATAGTCTGAAATTGATCCAACTAAAGATTTATATAAATTTCCTAGTGTGTTTTGATTCAGACCCTATTTTTTGTTTGATAGTATCTTAATAATATTTAGCCTTTAATTGCAGCATTCTTTAATTTCGTCAACCAGTTTATTTAAGTTTAACTTAGAATCAAATTTAATACCAAGAAACTTGATTTCGTTTTGGCTCACTATTCCGTTTCCATAAATTTTAAAGATAATTATTTTTTTTGGTAACAAAATTAATTGATTAACAGATAAATTTATTCTTCAGTAGATAAATGTTCTCGGTTAAAATATAATATTTATTTCCAACAAAATGTTTGGCATTAAACATATCCCATCTAAAATAATTGAAACTAAATTAGTTGATTAAAGCTGAAAATAAAAATAATTAATTAAGAAAAAAACTTTTAAATGAATTATTTCAACCTTTGAGAAAACTTATTCATTAATTTAAATAATATAAATTATTTATACTCATTTTAATTTAAAAATTAACATCTCTCTTGAATCCTAAACGTCAATTCTTATTATTCCAAGACCAGTTGATGCAAATAATAACGATACCGATAGTGATACAAGTTAAAACAAAGTTTTTACTAACCCATTAAACGGAGGAAAAATGATAATAAAAAATGTCACAGTCTTTTTATCGTATCAATTTAAAAGATGATAAAATTGATGACAAAAATTGGGCAAAAAAAGATGTCCGAATTAACAAAAAAAAACCGACAAAGTATTTTACAAAAACTGTCTCTCTGATAAAAATCAAATAATGTTGAAGAAGCTATTGTAATTCAATGCCGGTCTCTTTTAATAATTCAGATCAAACAGCTTCAATCATTTCAGTTCAACCATTAGCTCAAAAATGCCGAAGAGAACGTCTACCGAAGTCAGTAAATGTTCAAAATATTAAAAAAATTGTTCAAAAAATTGGGTTGTAACTGAGTCTTAGGTCCTGGGCTTATGGCGAATACACCAGACTAGTGATGAAATCAAATTAATTATTTATTATTAATTTTATGCAAATCGAAACTAGAAAAAAGCTAATTCCAATTTTCGAATTTTAAAACCAAGATTTTTGATTTTTAAATATGAAAATCACAATTTTAAATTATTGAAATCGAATAAATTCTTACTTGATTTTGAAATTTGATTTCTGGAAAATTCGAATTAATAGGAACTCGAATTTATTAATCGATTTTAAAAAAGGCGAAATCAGTATTCGAATTTTAAATAATTCAAATATTGAATTTAATATTTAAACAATTCGAATTCAATATTTGAATTCTGATTTCGACTTCTTTTAAAATCGATTAATAAATTCTAATTTACCAAAAATAAAAAAAAGATGCAATATTTGATAAATTCGGAATTATTTTTTATTTTTTTATGACAATAGTTAATTTTTTTCTGAACTGAAAAATGCTTTTTTGTTATTTAAAAAGAAGGAATTCACTTAAGTTTAATAAAACAAGCGTATTTAAAATTATTCATAAAAAAAACATTAAATTAAATTCTTTTTTTTTTTATTTAAATTATTATTTTTAATATTCTTCAATTTAAATATTTAATTCAAATAAATCGTTTTTCAATTAACTTTTTCGGAATTTTTTTTTAAAATATTTTATTTGAATAATACAGTACCGATTTGACAAGTCGATTTCTGGTAATTTTACGTAAATTTACATTTTGTTACAAAGTAATTTTAATTTACGTAAATTTACGTAATTTTACGTAAAATTACCAGAAATCCACTTGTCAAATCGGTACTGTATGTTAATCCGAATTCTTAGTTATTTGAATTTCGTTCCGAATACTGATATTCGATTTCATCACTACACCATACCCACGGCATAATTTGCAAGGATTAATGGTAGATCTAACCATTCCCCATAGTTTTAAAACACAATTCATTGTTCACAACATTAACAGAAAAATGGGTTCTCTAGTATTTTTAATATTTACCAAGGTCATTTACACAAAATTTTTCTAAATATTAATGAATGATCACATTCAAATTTTTTTCAAAAGTTTTTATTTTCTCTCACTAATTTTCATGATTTCTAATAAAACATATGGAATAAGATTTAAAAGATTTCTTCAAAAATTCAAAAAATAGTTTTTAAAGTGTATTTCTTGGATTTAAAAATAAATATTCGAGAATATTTTTAATTATTTTGGAAGATTTTAAAAACATATAAATGAAATTAAAGGACCAAAAAACAGAAGTTTATTTAACCTTTATCCCCAAAATAAAGGTGCTAATTCAATAAATTGATTATTAATGGTTTCTTCAAGAGCATTAGTCTTAAAATTGCCTAGGCTTCCGAATTAATTTTTTATTCAAAATCTGAAAAACACAGTTTAAAATCTTTTTTTAGCTATTTAACGAAATCTTTTGAATCAAAATATCGTCTATTTAAATAATTAATAGACAGGAAAATCAAATTTAAAATTTTAAGCTAAATAAATAAAAAGGATTTTTTTTATTTCAATTTATTCGAAAACAAAAATTTTTAATTAAAACAAAAGAAAACTTAAGTTAAATAAAGATCGCGTTTTGAGTATTTTTTAATGGAAAATATAATTTTTAATATATTTTAATTTTATTCAACGATTGAAAAGTTGATCGAAAATACTCTAAATTCAGAATTTAATATTCTAAATAAATAAAAGTTTTTGAGCTAATGTTTCTTTAAGATCATACTTTTAGGGATCATTTCTATAGTATGTATCGCCCGAGCAATGTCTAACCATTGCCGAACGCTTTAACCCACGATGATGAGTGAAAGCGGACTTGCCTGAGCGCGAAACCGATATTGTTGGTTGTTTTCAGTTTTGGAAACTTGGCCGTCAATCATTGATGAACGTTCACGGTTAGCTTTAGTCTAACTGTTGAGGACAAGTTTGCATTCCGAGTGGTTTATTTAATTATAAAGTAAAAAAAAGAAAACTTTTTAGCATTTTTTATTTAATGAAAAAATAGTATAAGAATTGTCACATAATTTAATTTTTTTTAAAAATTAAAAATTATTCTAAAAAAAATTTTTTTATTTGAAAAAAAATAAATCCTATGAAATACTCAAAAACGTATGTTCAAAATATAAAATTTGAAAATAATATTTTTATCTAAAAATTAGTGAATGAATTAGAAAGAGTAAACCTGATTAGAGTTCTGGTGAATAGATCTGAAGTCAAGGGTCTTTCCGCGGCGCTAAGAGAGAATAGCCTCAGAGTCCATAGAGAGAGTTTCCCTGCTCAAATTGGAAACGATTTTGCAGCTGTGGTCTCTCATTGTAACAAGTTACCAGTAAATATGGCAATATCAAAGTTAACCGCTAGCTTCAAAGCAAGCTACCAAATGGTGGTGATGGGCTCAGACACTCTACATGTGAGGTGTCGCAACAAGAACTACTAAAACTACTTTATAAAAATCGTTTCAAAATATAAAATTTGAAAAAAACATCTTCATCTCATTTTATTAATCTGATCATAAAAAAATCACCCCCAGAGGGGATCGAACCCTCGACCTATGGATTAGAAGTCCATCGCGCTATCCACTGCGCTATGGGGGCTTATTTTATGCAATCATATTTTTGTTTTTTATCGTCAATTATCTTGAAAATAAATTTTTTATTTCAAAGGTTTAAATTATTGTGAAAATTTCAAAAGTTTATCTAAATATTCTAACTTTTCAAATTTTCGAAGACAAAGTAAAAACAATAATAAATTGTGTGATAAAATCTTGTTCAAACTTATATCTTAAAATATTTCTTAATTTATTTATTTAATTAAAGTTTAAGTCCCATGGACAAATTGAAATAATAAAAGAAAAAAAAATGGACAGTTAAATATCCATTTTACAATTAAGAAAAAATTCAGTTTGTTATATACAAAAAAATGATTAAGATTATTCAATATACAATATTCTATTAAATAAAAATAGTTTTATCGAGTCAGTTAGTCCAGAGTTGCTACATTCGAGTATTCCTGTTGATGTAATTCTGCTAGATTTTGCGAAAGTATTTGATACTGTTCCGCACAGACGACTAATAGCTAAATTGAAAGCGTATGGCTTTGATGGTCTGACACTAAAATGGATTGAAGCTTTCTTGAAAAATAGAAGACAACGAGTTGATCAAAGTGAAATTTTGTCGAAATGGGTTAAGATTTTTAGCGGTGTACCACAAGGGTCAGTGATTGGTCCACTTTTGTTCGTTTTGTATATCAATGATCTACCAAAAGGAATAGATAATGTTGTCAAAATGTATGCAGATGATACAAAAATATTCTCGCAAACGGTATCAGAAATAAGCGCAGTGAAACTTCAATCAGATTTAGATTTAATTTTCAAGTGGACTCAAGATTGGCTTCTTCTCTTCAACAATTCAAAATGTGTGGTTATGCATTACGGTCATAAAAACAAAGAATTCACTTATTTTATTAATGGTAAACAGTTATCAACGTAATTGAAGGCTTTGAACATTCCAAATCTGGTGGAAATAAGAAAAAGAGTTGATCTAATTCAATTATACAAGTTCATGCATGGAATAGAAATGGTTGAAAAAAGCAACAATTTTAATGTCACCAAAATCCAAGGAAGAGGTCACTGCTTCAAAAATCACAAAGAAATTTCGAGGCTCCAACATAGAGATAACTTTTTTTCAACAGAACCGCTAACATATGGAACTCACTGCCAAATCAATTAGTTGAAGCCCCTAATGTTAACAGCTTTAAAGCAGGCATTGATTGCTGGATGAGCAGCAATCAATCACATCAGCTGTCAAAGTGTGCCTTATCAGCACACTCGCTGGCTAGCCAGCTACAGTCAAAACTACTACTACTACTACTACTAAATAAGCCATTGAAGAAAAATTTTTTAGCTCCTCAAAAAAATATAATCCAAAAAAAATCAGTGAATTTTTTTGAAAAATAAATTCTTAGAATCAAAAAAAGTTACATTTAAAAATAATACAAATTTTTTTTATTTAAATTATTTATTATGTAAAATTACGTTTAAAATAAAAATACCAAAAATAAATTGAAGCAATTCCGAAATTAGCCAAATTCTATTTCTCCAGAATAAGCAACTTGATTTTTGTTTCAACACTTAAGGTATTTTTTTGAATATTTTCTATACAAATTCAAAAAATTTTGTTTTTTAAAATTTTAATTCATAAAAATTCTATTAATTAACAAAAAAAATTTTCTAAATATCTCATTTTCATACAAAATTAATTGTGAATTGAAAAAAAATTTTATAAAATAAATTTAAGCTAAGCAAAAAGATAAATGAGATAAAACTTTCAGTATTTTTCAGGATAAATTTCATAATGAATTGTCCAAATATAAGTAAAATTTGATAATTTTTTTATTGTTAAATATTTTTTTACAAAAATTTCAATTTTTTACTTAAAAATAATTTTTTTTTTCAATTTAACAAAATTAATTCAAGAAATTTAATAAAACATAAATTTTAATTAAATCAGTGATTTTAGCAATTTTTTTACGAAAAAATTAATTTAGAAAGATATTCAAAATTTTGTTCAAATATCTCAAAAATTAGCAAAAAATAAACTTATTTTTGATCCAGACAAATTATTTTTCCAGCTAGCTATATCTAAATAAATAGTCATAAATTTAAATTTGCAAAAAAAATTCTTCTATTATATCATTCAAGAATTAAACGAATGAAAACAAATTTTTAGACTGAATATTTCTAGACTTAAGAAGAAACGCTTAAAATTAATTCCTAAAATTCTGTCCAAAATAACTTGGTTTTTAGTTTTTAAATATCTGTCATTTAATTTACCAAACTTTTTAGATTTTATTTAGTATTTTTGAGCTTATATCGCTAAAAATGGCTGGTTCAAATTGTGGTCCAAGTAAGACAAGTAAAATTAATTAACCCCAATAATTTTTTGACTGGTTACCAAAAGTGATCCCGAGAAGCTTCAAGTTGCTGGAAGAACTAGAAGACGGTCAAAAGGGCTGCTCAGATGGAACAGTTTCTTGGGGACTAGATGACGAGAACGACATGACTTTGAGCCGATGGAACGGCATGATTATCGGACCACCAAGGGTATTGTCTCAAGTAATCTAGCTAAAACCCAAGCTCTAAACTGTTCTTTTTTTAAGACGACATTCGAAAATCGAATGTACAGTTTGAAGATTGAAACAGGTCCTAAGTATCCAGAAGAACCACCAATTTTAAAATTTACAACAAAAATTAACATGACAGGAGTAGATAAAAATGGCGATGTGGATCGAAAGCACTTTCAAATTCTTTCCAAATGGCAGCGAAATTACACAATCAAGCACGTCCTGCAAGACATCCGAAAGTCGATGACCTTAAAGGAAAATCTTAAACTTACGCAACCGCCAGAGGGTAGCATGTATTAAAGTATCAATTGGGCAGTTCATATTTAGTAATTAAGAAATGTTTTTTTTGTACAAGGCTTTATTGCGTCTTTAAAAATATTGAAAGCTTTTATTAATTTTGATCATTAATTTAAGAAAAAAATTTAATAAAATTTATCAAAAATTTCTAGTCTGCTTCATTTGACTCTCTCCGAACTGATTCAATGCCATATAAATCAGGTCTCATCTTCCTAATAAATGTGTAAATGGGCGCCTCAAAAATTTTCTGATCCACTTCAAAATTTGGATTATTGTTGTTCAACCTGTACTTCAAGTGATAGAATATTCGTTTTAGATCAGCTTGGGTTCTGTGATACGAACTGAAATAGTACACTACAAATTTGTACAGAAACTCATCGTCATAATCTTAAAATAAGTGTCAAATTTTTTATTAAAGATATCCGATATTCTTTTACTGAAAGCTTTTAAAAACGAAGATAAAAAAACGAAACGAGCGTCCTGATCACTTAGAGGTTCATGTTCATATTTGTTTGCGTTAATGTTAAAGATTGTTATCAAAATTAGAATTAAAATACACTTCATTTTCTTATTTTTATTATCTTTGAAGACTTTTTATTTATTTATTTATTTGTATCATTTATACCACACTTACTCAAATACTAAAGCGAAATTAAATTAAATTAAAAGCTAAATTAAATGACGGGTTTTTTAATTATTAAATGAGCCATGTTTTTTTTTGAAAAGAATCTGATACGGATTTTATTTCATATGTACTAGCAAATTTTGAAATACTAAGTGAGATAAAAGTTTGTTTGTGAAAAGGCTTCATTTAAAAAAAGTAAATTATTGAAGGTAGCAAAAAAAGATAGTCAATGTATTATTGCTGAGGCACCAATTTAATTTGATAAGAAATTTGAATAGAAATTACGGGGAATTTTTCACTAAATTCTCAAAGACCTTTTGGGGTAATTAGCTCTACTATTTAGACATTGGAGGTGTTTCATTTGGAAGATTTGTGTCATGCTTTTTGAAAATTTTCACTTATCCCATTTCATAACAAAATTATAAAAAAAAATTTATTAAAGTTCCAAGTGTCTTTAATCGAATTTAAATTAACCTGAAATTCTTAAAAAAAAATAAAAGAAATTTATCCTTATAAAAAGAAAATTTTAAAACATTTAACCTTTTTAATCTATTTTAAAAAATTTCCAAGTTTAATGAGGCAAAACGAATTATTAACTTTAAGCTAACAGAACTTAAATTTGAATCCTACATTAAAAATCAGGATGATGAAAAAAAGTAAAATTATTATTTAATCATTAGGTACTTTATTTATTGTATAAAATTCAGTTAAAATTGATTAAAACTTTGCATTGTTTACTAAAATTTAATTAATTTAAAAAAACAGATGCCAACATGCAGACAGAATTGTGTCTAAAATTGGAATTTACTAAATTGTTTAAAACTTTGAATTGAAGACTGATTTCAAGCGAACTTTAAGATTTTCTAAAAGATTTCTTATCAATTTGATCTGATTTAAGTTTTAGACATTTTCTTCAAAATATTTTCAAGATGCTATCTGAGATCATGTGTATCAATCATTGTAGCTTTTTTGCTAAAAGAAATTGTGAAATTCAAATGAAAATTGAACAAAAATTCTTCCTTTTTTGATAAATTAAAATTAAAAAAAATAAAATAAATTCTAAAAAATACTGCAACATACTTTTATGCACCTTTTTTGCCTAAAATAAATTTTCTAATGTTTGAATAAGAAAAAATATTAAACATTAAAAATATTCAAATTGATCACTGATTTTATTTATTAAAAAAATAGAAAACTTTGATTTTATTATTAGATAAAAAAGAGAGGTATTGACAATGAAAATATTAAAAAGTTAAAGTCCTTTCTGTACTTTTTGGACTTAATCAAAATTTAAATTTATAATTTGAATTTATTAGGATCCTTGATCCTTTCTATAATTTTTTTTACTTAATCTAAATTAAAATATATTTGGCCATTTTCTTTTTTACTTTTTGTACTTAATGGTAATAATAAAAAAGAATTTTAATTAATCAATATTTTAAATATCAATTTTAAATTTTAACTAATATTTTTCTTACCTCAAGCATACCCGAATCCCTAAGCCAAGGCTTCGCCCCGACCCCGTTTAATTATTAATATAAAGATTAAAATTACCATTAAGTACAAAAAGTACAAAAAGGAAAATGATTTTTAAAAGTTTAATCTCATTGTTTATCCATAAAAAAAGTTGCAACAAAATATGTTGCAATATAATTTTAAAATATAATTTATTATCTTTAATTTTAATTTATCAAAAAAGAAAGAATTTTTGTTCAATTTGTATTTTAAATTCCCAACGCCGGTTTAAGTTGTCTGAAGATTATTAATCTTTATTTTTATTTAATGCAATTCTTATTCTTCTTTTATCTTGCTCTTATCTCTAAAAATGAAAAAGTCTTTATACATTTACCTAGAGTTCTGTGCTTCTAGCTATCAGAGATGTTTTCCTAGTAAGATGTCCTTATTAACTATTATAATTATTAAGATTTTTATAAATAATTAAAAAAAATAATTTTCAGGATTTGTATAAATTTTTTTTAGAAGAAACTATAATTAGTCAAAAAAAATTATTTAAAAAAATCTATCAAAACGAACTAGATAAAAGTCATTACTTTTTTATTCAAATACTAATAGAATTTTTTGTTCCATAAATATAATTTGCTTAAACAAAGTTTAAAAGAAAGTCAATTTGATCTTAAAAAAGGTCTAAAATCATAAGTCAAATTAGCAATTTATTATTGCCTGATAAGCACTATTTAAATTTTTGGAATATTATTTAATATATATTTTAATTTAACAATATCCAAACTAAACTAATTTCAAATCGTCTAATTTAATAGATCAATTTAATTTTTTTTAATTTGCATTGTTTTTTTAGTTTTTTTGTATGTTTTCTTTTAAAAAAGATTCAAATCACTTCATCAAGCTTATTAATACTTAAACTATTTTCAAGTGTGAACTATCTGTTCCCAGAAAATTTATTGATAATCCAATAAATAAAACTTCTAAAAAATAATAAAATTGGTAAAAATAATTTTAGAAGTAAAAACAAGAATTAAAGTTGTACATATTTTTTTATCTTTTTTAAAATATCAAATTAAATATTGTTAACTGTAAAATTATTTCTTAACGAGACTTTTAAAAAAAATTGTTTATAAAATTAAATTTTTTTTTCTCAAATTAATATTGAGACCAACTGGTCTATAAATTAAATGGCGTTTTTTTTTCGAAAAAAATAAGATCGGCTGGTCATGAAATTGATCAGCCCCAAAATTTTTTCAAAAATAAAGTTTTATAAGAAAGTTTTTTTTTTCTGCAAAATTTTCTAGAGGCATTCGTGACTGTGCAAAAAATTTGGCTGTATTTTTTTCGTGATACAGTCATGGCTTCTTTTTATATATTTGATTCAATTAACACCATTATTTAATGATGTAAAAAAATTAAATAATAAGAAAAAGAATCAGTTAAAATTAATTGATGCCTGTAAATTCTGTATATTTTCTTTTTATATCACTTATATTTTCACAGTGGAAACCATTGAAATCAATCACCTAATCGAAAAAACTCAACCTAAATTCGTATCAGACGACCATCTTGAAGACGAAGTGATTTAGAATACTAATGAAAAAAATATTTACATTTCCAACCAGCATTCCATCTAAAAAAAAAAACAAAATAAAGAGAAAATTTATTAAGAAATTTGAAAATCATAATTATTTAGAGATAGAAAATAATTCAAAATGTGACAAAATACGAAATCCTTTCTGATGTAAAGCAAGATTTTAGTAACAAAAAGGGAAATTATACTTAACCAGTCTTTGGATGTAATTAATTCAATAGACAACAAATTGTCATAAACAAGTGAATCGCTTGGACAATAAAACCAACTTAAAGAACCAAAAACCAAATATATTTTGTTATTTTAGCTAAAAAATGAGTAATCAATTTTTGCTTTTGCACCAAAATAATTTAAAAAAAAGTTGAAAAAAATTATTTCAATCTAAATGAATGATAGTGATTAAATAACATTTTTCTTGAAGATACCTATCATTCAAAATTGCTTTCAAAATGATTTAAGTTTTGAATAAAGAATAGACTATTTCATTTTAGCCTATTTACTCGGAGTAAATTAGTTAATAAGAAAACAGTCAAAAGATTAAAAAATTTTTTTTAGAATAAATAAAAAACAATGTTTTTTATAGAATTTTATTTTAAGTTTAAAAAATTTATTTACTCCGAACTCTTTTTTTTGGGATATTTAACCAGAAATTTTTATTTTGGTGCCACACAATAACATCATCATAGTGTATTATAATTTATAATCTTTTTTTTTAAATCTTTAACTTTTCAGGAAGCAAAAGTTATTTATCTTTTCAATATTTGGAATTTTTTTGTTCAATATGGGTATATCTAACTTAGGGAATACGGTACTAATAAATTTTATTACACTGATAGATCAAATCAAGGAACGTAGCAATTAAATTTTGATTCGAATAAAATTTCACGTAATTTTACGTAAAAAAAGTAATTTTTTCTTCCGAATTCAGGCTCACAAAATTTTAAAAAAGTCAAAAAATCTCAAAATTCTCAAAAAAGTAGTTTTTTTTGGAATTTTTACTTTTTATAAAAATTTACGTAATTTCCGGTAATTTTACGATAAAATTTGGTTATTTACTTTTTTTTTACTTAGGTAATTTTACGTAATTTTACGTAGTTTCACGTAAAATATAAATTTTGTTTTGATCTATTTCGGATTATTATATTTTTATCCTTGGTCTGAAAAAAAATTCAATTTTTAAAAATATTTTATTTTCAATTCAATTCATAAAAGAGATAAAAAATTTATGAAATTAGTTTTCAATTTTTAATAAAAACATTCTCTTTTTTAAAGGATATGTGTCAAAAAATAAAAATTTAATAAAAAAATTTTTTAACAGAGAAAAGCACTATTATTTTGTTAAAATTTAGATTGAGAAATTTTTTCTAGTTAAAAAAAATAGCTTTAAAATTCTCGAATTTTTCATTTCGAAATTCAAAATTAATCCTACTGAATCTCAATTACGCTGGAATCAAGAACAATTTTTACTGATGATTTTATTAATACTGATAAAAACTTGCAGATTTGACTCAAAATTCAAATTTAATTAATAAAAGCTAAGAAAATAAATTGCAAAAAAATTTCGTAAAATCCTTTATTTTTTTAGCAGCAAATTATAAGATAATCACTTATACCAAAAAAATTATAAATCAATGCACCTTGGTTCTTTTGATAGATATATTTTAATAAATAAAAGCTTAAAACTTATGCATTAAGATTAATAAAATATTGATTTGATAGATGAGAGATACGGGCATGAAAAATTCATCGATATAATCAAAATATTTTATTTATCTTTTTGTTAAGAATCAAAAGTGAATTTTCCTATTCAAAGGTTATTCTAAATCTGATGTTTTTTATTAAAATTATAAACAAACCAAACTTTGTTTAGAATTGAAAAATATTTTTTCAAATAGCCAGAATATCGAAATCTTTTCATTAAGACTAGGGTTCAATAATTTGAGTGAAAATTTTTTCCATTAGTTCAAAACTTAATAAGTATGGCTTGCCATTAGCCCCGGCCATTTCCAAACGAAGAAAAACAACTAGCGGTTCAGAAGAAGCCTAGTTGAGTTGACCGATGTGGAAAATTTGAATTTTTTTGTCTAAAACAAAAATAATTAAAATTTAAACTACGAAATTGAAATTAAACTAGAATTTTTTTTATTTTAAGGTCGCATAAAAATCGCAATATAAATATATTTATCTTTTTTTGTTTTTTTTTTACACTGAGTTTACATAATTTCTTAATTAATTAAATTGCAACCAAATCGAAAATTTTAAAAAACAATTAAAATTCCGAGTTTGATTTATATATTTATTATATGATAAAATAATAACTATATAATTAGAATAATAATAATAGACGAAATTTGGTAAACAAGTAATGCAAGTAGGGTTTGGTGCAACAAATTCAGCTTCCTTGCCGAGTGACACTTCTTGATTCAATTCGGCAAAGAATGAAATCAATTTAGCCAGAGTGCAACCGACCATCAACTAATACAACTTTCAATAGATTTTTTTTGCTTTAATTAATAAAGCAAGCTGATATAAATAAAGCAAGTATTCCAAGATTGGAAGAAAGATTTTGGAAAATTTATCATTTTTTGGCGCATTTTAGACATTTGATAAGCTTTGTTATTCTCGAATTTAATTAGCGTCTCTAAAGTTGGACAAGTCTTGATCACATAGTGTATAAAACACTTCAAACTAGTTGAAATGTTAATTAAAAAACTTGTAATTTAATTTAAAAATTTTCAATCAAAACATGTTTTTTTTTCGAGGCTATTTTGCACATTTTTGAACAATAGAGATTGATACCAAACAGTGGTCTTTTCAAGCTAAACACCATGACAAGCTTTTAAAAAAGGTTCAATTTAAATTATCTTTTTTACTTATTTCTAGATAGAAATATGACCAAAATGGAGGAAAAAATTTCATTGATTAAACTAGAAATGGTGAGTTCCTTGTTTTGGGCTTAATTTTGACGCATTTTTTTTTTAGAAAAATCAGCACTTCGAAAACATGGAAATAATGGAGACATTGGAAAAGCTGAATGATTCAATTGATTTTTTGAAGCTGTTGGTGCCAAGCAATTCAAATGGGTCTTCACACGACAAATATTGTCGCGCTTCTTCCTCTAAGCCACCACCGATTAACCAAAGACTTGAGACTAAAATCAATGGGCTCAAAAAAACACTTTATGATAACTTGGAAAAAAAGCCCCAGAATATACAGCGAACCAATATACCAATAAATACAAAATACTTGACACTGAAGAGAAATTGCACCTTGGTAAATCATCAGAGTAACCAGGCCTGCGAAGAATATTATCGGATCAAAGAAAGATCGAAAAGCAAAATAAAATTGCCGGATAGCAGGCCAGTTTCTAGTCCACACAATAAAGCAAGATTGGAAAATATGGATAATGGATTTTCCGGAAAGCCTACCCAAATAAGAACACCGAATTTAGTAAATAAAAATTTTTCGACATTTTCAAATAATAACAAGATTTATCATTCGAATAATACGTTCACTAGTAGCAGACATTGTTCAAAGAATGTTGATCTAGTTCGCTTAAAGCTAAGTGGAAAAATGCCTGATTACAACTCATCGATCATCAATGAAAGTAGTCATTTAAAATTTGATGGTAGAAAAATTTTAAATCAAATTTATTATATTTAGAAAAAGAAAAATTTAGTATTTTTGCTTCTAATAAAAAGACTGTAAATTTATTTTTTAGATCTAATTTAGTTTATTTTCAAAAGTTGAAACTCAATTAAAAGTAAAAATAATTCTAGTTTTTTTTTTATTTTATTTAAATTTTTTTTGAATTTTTCAATTGTAATCAATTGAATTTTCTAAATGTGAATATTTTTTACACGCAATTTATCCTGTGTGTAAAATATTAAGAATTTTGACTTTATTTTTAACATCTGTATTAATATTTCTCAGTCTTCTTTCCTCTGAGCTCATTATATTCTAAAAATTTAGCTATGATACAAAGTTAACACGAATAATTGATTTATTTATAAAATATTTTTCTTTTGAAAGACTCTCTAAATCAAACAAAATTTATATTTTTTTCATGTAACGCTTAAATTTGAAAAAAAAAAACATATTAACAAAATGTCTCACAAAAATTAGCAAGCTTTAGCTAAAAATACTCTATCAAAGGCGTCTAGCATTAAAAAAAGCTGTACATTTGAACTCAATTTGAAAAATATAGAAAAAAAGTTTCCTAATTAATTAGCTTTAATGGAAATTTTCGATTTTTTTGACCAATTTTGAAATATCTTACTTATTCGATCAAAATTAAGGTAAACTCTATTAGACTTCAATTATATCAAAATTATGTTATAATAATATTTTGTTTGAAATAAATTTAGTATCATGGTTTCGATGAAATTGAAGCTTTATTGAGTAAATAACAATTTTGAATTAGTTCTTAGAGTACTGACCAAGAGAGAGTGAAAAATGAGATTTAATAATTAAAAAAATCTGCTTTTTTTCTTTTATTTATCTTAAGAACATATTTTTTTTGCTATCATAGATAATTTTGGGAAAAGATAAAAGTGAGATGAGAAAGATAATTCTGAACTTTTGTTCTCATGATAACTCAAAAATTAACTTAGAAAAAATGATCGAAAGTTTTTAAATTGAATTTAAATTAGTTGTATTCTAAAAATTTTCATATAATTTTTAAAAATCATGAAAAAAGTATAATCTTTCAAATTTATTCAAAAAATTAATTTTGAGTTACTTTTGAAATTTTACTAGATTAAAATTAAAAAGATTACATCAAACATAAAAAATGCAATTTTCAGTGCTTTAAAACGAAAATCTTTAAATTTTATATTTAAAAAAAAAATTAATAAATAATTTAGGAAAAATCTGATTTTTTAATTTACCAACTTTATTATACTAATTTTTAGAATAAAAAAAATAATCAGATCAATTTTATTTTTTACGTGTATAAAAAAGTACAAAAAAGTACAATGATCAATTATCTAGCTTTTGAATAAACTGGTCAAAGATATTTTTTTTAAATGTTAATAATTTTTTTATAAAATAAAATAGAACAAAAAAATTAATATTTATTTTCTAAGGATAAAATTCTGTTTTTGGACTTGATTTAAATTAATTACTTCATTTGAAATTATAATTATTTTTTATTATAAATTAAAATAGGTATAATTTTTAATTGATTTTCTAATTAATGTAGAAAGAAAAATATTTAAACTGGGCAATAAAAATTTGAGTAAAAGATCTTACATCATTATTAATTGATTGCATTAAATTAATTTTTAAAATTATTCATTTTTTTTTAAAGTACGACTAAGACAGTGAATCGATCTACTAAATCGTGATATATGTCCACTTTTTTTATATTTTATCGTTTGCTAAACATTAATGAGTCCGGCGTATCTAAATTCTTGGAAAAGATTTGAACCTTCAAACTTCAAGACTATGAAAATTGTTTAATAGCTTCATTATTGTATTTTTAAGAATTTATTTTATGAACTAATTAAAAAAAGATTAAAATCTAATTCATCCTTGTTTACTTTAGCAATTATGAGTTTTCACATAATGGGTTTGTTGAGTGCTATTAAGTAAGCAAAAGCAGTCATTAAGATAAATAAGCAATCATTTTTAAAAAAATAAATTTTACTCAAAATTATAAAAATATCCATCTAAAAATTAATTATTATATAAATTTAAAATTTGCCACTAAAGACAAGTGATCAGATGAGTAATTTAAATTTGGCAAACCATTTTTGTCTATATTTTCGTGGTCAATCGGCAACTCTAAATACTCTGTAAGCTTCAAAACATTAGGAGTATAAAAAATGTAGTCAATAGCTCTTTTGATCATGTCGTCGGTGTTTTTTCTTTTCTTAATGGTTGTTGGCTTCTTTGACCCATCTTGCATAGTGTATGCATCACGCAGAAATAGATCTTGGTCATTTTGAATGAGATCATAGAATTTTTCAAAGGGTTCACCATTAAAATCTCCCAGTAGCATGACCGGATGATTTTGATAGCCCTCTTCGAATGAGCCATTTAAATGAGATTTTAAAGATTTCAAAACTTCGCCAATTTGCGCTTGCCTCTTCTCATGATAGTCTTCTTTCGATTTAAGATGAAGACAAACTAAAGTGATCACTTTATTTGTGGTCCGATGTCTCAGTTGAAGAATTATAAATATTTGAGAATTCACCTCAGAATTTGTGGTTATCTTTTCACAACTCATATTTACAGGCTCAAAAAGAGACAACTTATAAAATATAGCACACCCATCCGGGCCTATATTTGGCACCATGTCAAGACAGGGACTAAAAAATTTTGGACAAAATATGCTCGTGTAGCCTACAGAGTGTAAATAAGGCTTCAGTTCTTCGTATGCATCGGCTTCTTCGATGCACAAAATGTCACAATTATATTGCACCAGCTCCTCTAAAGTCCTCCATAAACGATATTTTGACCATTCGTAGACGTCTTTTGGCACAGTAGTATTATCTTCCATGTAGCATAAAGAACGGGCTAGCATGTTCCACTGGAGAATGCGGAATTCATTTTGATCACGTTCGCCGCTGTCCCCAAAACGTATAAATTTACGTTCAACACATGGAGGATAATTCTTTAATTTACTACGCAAACTAAAATAAAATTTAAAAAATATTTTTTTTCTAAATTTTGGATCCTTTTAGTCCATATATCATTTTTATTAGAAATCAATTAAAATCAGCTAATTAAATAAGAACTTCTGATATTGAAAGTGAATATCAAATTAACAAAATATTTTAAAATTGTCTTTACTGGCATCTTGAAGTTGATGATCATTTCTATTCAAAGAGATTAATTTTAGATATTAAAATTTATCTCTGAATTAATAAAAATATTAAAATGTAATGCAGATTTAAAAACAGAGCTCAAAAATATTCTACAAAATGCAAAGAGAACAAATTTATGATTAATGAATCTAAAACCAATTATACGGTTTTTACAGCAGCCGGAATTAGAGAAAACTATAACATTAAGTTTAGGATGAATCTCAAGGTAGAATCAGCAGAAATCCCACTAGTTCCAAATCCGACCTTCCTAGGTATCACACTAGACCCAAAGCTAAACTTCAAGCAAAATCAATCTGATTAAATCAACTGCACAGTCTGCAAGTCATTCAGCTACACAAGAAGTTAAAAGAAAAAGAGGTAGACCTAACAAAACTGCTATATAGTTAATATTATATATAATAATATATAGTACAAATTAATATAATATATGGTTAAGTTAATATAATTTTTTTATTTCATTTAAAAAAAAAATAAATAAAAATTTTTACCGTTTAACTCATTTCGTAGCTCTTATTTATTAATTTTTGGGGCCAAAAATTAATAATAAATGAGTCCAAAGTAGTAATTATATATCCGATAATTAATTAATTATTGAGTCCAAAATAATTATGAGGCCGTTTCAGTAATAGAATGAGCCTATTTAATATTATCCCATTATTTATTATTAGGGAAAAAATAAAAAAAAATTTAATAAATTAAACAACTTTTTTGAAAATATGGGGTTTGAAAAGAAGGTCAAAATGACCGTTCGGAACAGCCCTGAGTTAAACTCAAACCTATTTTTAAAATAAAAAAGAAAATAATAAAGATTTAAAAAATGAAATAATTTAAAAAATATTTTTTCAATCCATTGATATTGATGATATAGATTTTTAAATTTAAATTTATCAATCCATTTTTATTAAGTTTATTTTTAAAATTTTTTAGTTTAAAAGGATTTGTTTCTAGCATTCAAAATTAAATTAATAAATGAAATTCCAAATAATTGAAATAATGAAAAGATCGATCTTTCCTACCAATATTTTTGAAGTAAAAAATTTCAAAATAATTTAAAAAAAAATGAGCTAATTAATTTTATCAATGGGTTGAGATAATATTCTTTTAAGATTATTTAAATTAATTCAAAGAGATTAATTTTAATATCTAAAGATAAACTCTTTGATATAAGACTGGTTTACTTTGATTCTTTTAAATTTAGACTTTACTTAAGTTTTTTACTTTGGTAGTTTTTGGTCTCTATTTTAAATTGAAATGGTTCTTTTTATCATTTTTGCTTATATTAATACTATTGACTTTTATTTTTAAAAATAAATAAAAATTTAAATTTCAAAATATTTTTTATTTCAATATTAATATCGTAAGGGACCCATAAGAAGCCAAAAAAGTTTTTGTGAAGTTCAGTACAAAAGAACAGAACAAAGTATTAAAAAATTTAATAACTTTATTATCTAAAAATTTAAAATAAATTCCGTAAATCCAGCATGGTGCAACATTCAAAGTTGCATTAACTGTAAAAGTCTGCAAATGGTGTGCAGAATCTCTGCAAAATGCACCTCGCTCGATTATATTGAAATTTAATTTCTGCATAACTCTGCAAATTTAGCAGGCTTTGATATTTGATGCAACTTTGAAAGTTGCACTATATTGCATTTACAGAACTAAGTTTTAACCTTTAGAAAAAAAGTTATTCAATTTTTTTACATTTTTCTGTTCTTTTTTTTCATTTTGTACTGAATTTTACCAAACCCCAAAAAATAGCTCAAAAAAGGGAAAAAGAACTTAAAGAAAAGTTAATTTATAAAATTAGTTTTTTCTTGGTTCTATTTTATCTTTTTCTGATTTTCAATTTATGTTTATTTTTTTGCATCAAGTAACAGACTCCTGGTATAAGGTATATTTTACTTAAAAATCGACTTAATGTTTGTTATTTTGAAAAAAAAAAACTCTAAAAACTTTGAATTGCGAAATGTTTACTTGGAGCTATGTCGAAAAGGGAATTTTGTCTGAAAAAATATCATTCTTATTCAATTAAGCTTAAGAGCTTAGAAATATTAAATTATGGTTCGTTTTTTAATTAAAATAGGCGGACCAAAAATCTGATTAAATTTCATCATAATTTTTTTTATTTTATTTTCTTCTCTTATTTCCTTTGTCTTTTCTATATTTATTTATTATTTATTTGAGAGTAAAGGCTCATTTAGATAGATAATTAAACTTAGAACAAAATAAAATTTAAATTTAAGTTCAAATATAATAAGAAAAAGAAAATAAGGTAAGTAAATTGAAATATGAAATGATATGTTTTAGAGATTTTAAGTGCTGGTCGGTCTTGGAAGGAAAGAAAGAAGATATGTTTAGATAGAAATTGCACAAAGGAAGTTTGAATTGATTCGAAACCTGCAATTTTTAATCAGCAGGAGCTAAAGTCTTATAAAAATAGATTTAAAAAAAGTGAAGTAAACATATCTATAAAAAATAATATTATAAATTATTTTCTTAATTTTAATAATACATTTGAATATCAGATGCATAATTTTAATGTCAATAAATAATATTCAGACTTACAAGATCCGAATTTTTTTAATTTACTATTTTAATAAACTTGAAGAATCAATCAATCGATTGATGTCTTTATAGCTATGTGATGTCTTTTTCTGATTTCGACTAGTGAATCTAGACTTAGCTTTAAAAGTGTGATTAATTTTTTTATAAAAAATCGATTTAAAATTTACCAATGGCATACCCAAAAAAAGCTCCGACTGCTATCAAGCCAAAAGTTTTTAATGGATTTCTGACAAGATTATCACTCATTTTAATGCTTTTTTTGTTAATATCTATTTGCCATATATTTAATAAATAAATAATTATGAAATTTTTTCTTTGAATTCTTTTATTAGACATTAAATCATAAAGTCGAGAAATATTTTTAAACGGTAGTTTAGAACCGTAATTTAAATTTCTTAAAATAAAAAAAAAATTTTAAATTTATTTACAATTCGATTTTGATATTTAATAAAAAAATGAAAAAAAATTTAACTCATTGACTGGAAAGTTTAGTTATCATTTTTTGATTCTCCAAATTTTTCTTTAATTTTAGGTACTTAAAAAAATAAAATTAATTTTTTCTCTCAATTCAAGTTTTGTTTTAAAAATAATGAATTGAAATTTATGAAAAAAATTTTTTATTTTCGAATAAAAAAAATTTCTTGAATAACAAATATTTACCTGAATTCGACTCTGAATTGCCTGCTGAATCCAAAGCATTTCCAAAGAGACATTTTCTCTTACACTGATAAGATCACTTTTGGACATTTTTTTCAAATTTTCTAATTCCAAAAAACTAATTTTTTCAAAATCATCGATTGTCTGAAAGCTTTTCACACAAATTTGATTATCTTCTATTTTGGCACTAGCTCTAGGTCTGCTTAATAATTGGCTTTCTTTTTTGGAGACAAATTTAGGATAACAAATTGGCACATTTTCACTTGGCCAAATAATTCTGTAGTCTGAATCGGCGCCCTCAATTTCCTCGAAAATATTCTCGTAAATTTTTCTCACACTTAAAATTTCATTTTGAACATGAACTTTTCTAATATGAGACTAAATGATTTTTTAATAAATGAATTATTTACAAAATTATAAATTTTAATGATTTACTTGAATTTTTTTCAGCTTTTTCAAGCTCAATTCATCATCCAGATCCATTAGAAGTAGACGAAATATTTTAAAAATTAAGCTCTAAAGTTATTTTGAAAAATTCAGGTAAAAATACCTGTCATAAATGACGCAAATGTTCAAATTAAACTTTTAAGAAAATAAATGAACAAACATTAATTGATTAATGTTGCTATTACTTACACACAAAGCTAACCTTTTTTGAACTTTTTTTTCTAAAAGGTAGAATTTTAGCATGTCTCATTACTATGGAAACTTAATAATTATAAAATTAATTTTTAGCAGTTTTTTTAAAAGCTGCCCCAAAACAAAAATTCTGAATTTATTTAGAATTTATTTTAAAAAAACAAAAAAATAAAATTTAGTTGCTTTGTTCTTTTTGAATCATTTCTTGGCTAATTTTGTGGACTTGATCGACCAAATGTTTGACATTTTCAGGGTCCATGTCCGGATAAATGCCATGGCCTAGATTAGCTATGTAGTTTTTGTGACCAAATTTTTGCAACATGTCCTTGGCCATTTTGGTCAAATCTTCTTTATTAGCATAGAGGGCACAGGGGTCCAAGTTTCCTTGAAGAGTCACCGTTTCCCCGCATATTCTTCTAGCTTGTTGTGGCTTAATTGTCCAATCGATGCCGACCACCTCGTAGTGTGACTGAGACAGCTCTTCCAAAACGTAGTGGCCATCTTTGGCAAATATTATCATAGGAACGCATGAAACTTTTCGTTCCTTTAGCTTGTCGCGAACTCTTTTTGATATTACTCTGATGTATGGAAGTGCAAACTTAACAAACAAAGTGTGATCTAGACAACCTGCATGAGATTCAAACACTTGAAGAAGCTAAAAAAAATTAAAATTTTATCATTTTTTAATTAATCTTTAGAAATAAAGAAATTAACTAAATATAAATTAATATTGGGGATTTTTAATTACTAAACAAGAAGAAAATAAAAAAAAAAGGAAAACGAAATTTACTTTATTAAATAGTAATTTGTATAATATTTGATTTAACAAAATAAGAGCTTGCAAATATTATTTTTGTTTTAAGATTCACTCTTAGCAAATTTTGATAATATTTGAATTTCGAAATACCAAATTTTTAATAGTAAAAAAATAGTAAAAAATTTTGAAAAGATTGTTTCTATATATTTTCAATTACGCCAAATTTGGCGATGATATAAATTTAAAAAAGAAAAGTAAGTAAAAAAAGAATATTGAACAAAAACGAAAAATATTTTGGCAAAATATTTTTGGGGCATTTTGTATTTAATCCCCGATTAAAAACAAAAAATCTTTTCTTTTTAATCAGGTTTCTAAATAAAGACAAATTCAATTTGCACTTAATATTTATTTTTTTACTTTAAAAAATAAAATCAACAACAGCTAAATTAAAAATTTTACATGTTTAATTATGAAATAATGAGTCAAAATTAAATTTTTTATTAATAAATATGACTGCAATGATTTAAATAGGAATCAACTCAAAAATTATGTTTCTAACAATTTAAAATTAATTTTAACAAATTTTGAGAGATATTTGCTCATGTTCTCAATAGTTAACTTGGCTTAACGTGGAAGCATAAATTTTCTCTTTTCTCCTTTTACACCTAGGCACAGAATAAAAATACCCAATTTTTTTTCTAAAAATATAAAATTGGTTCCGTTAATTGTATAAAAATAGTTCACCTGATAAGCATTTACTAAATCCAGCTTCTGGGAAAAAAAACAGAATTAATTCTAAAAAATTAATTCTGTTTTTTTTTCTTTTTCTAATTAACCCTATTTCTAATTTGATGGGCTTGCCATTTTTTTTTATCTTTTTGTTTGACTGTACCGAGCTAATGTTCCTTCAGAATAAAAAAAAATAAAAATAAAAGAAAGGTCTCATGTTTTTATACGATATAAATTAGCAGATAGAAGTTTTTGACAATATTTAGAGGCCTAAAGTCAGCCTTAAATATTTTTTAATTTTTTGATAACTAAAAGGGAAGAAAAGATTCAATTTACTTAATTGTCTTGATTTTTACTGAGACTTATTTGAGTGTTCTAGATTTTTACAAGTTCTTTGAAAAAGAGAGTAATATTTAAGAGGATCTACCTCTTACCCACGTGAAAAACATTGTTCATGACAAAATTTTAAAATTCAAATCAAAACGGTAGCTTTATTTTTAAAAATCAAAATTAATGCTGTTTAAATTTTAATTCTTTTAATTTTAGCTTTTTAATTTAAATTTAATTGTAAAAATATTAAGTTAAGGATATTGAATAATAAATGATGATAAAATTCGATTTTTTGGGTAAGGTGTTCTTTATTCATGATTTGAATTTTAAAGCAATATTTTAAGTCTTGAAATTTTAAAATTTGAATTAAAAAAGGTCTATTTTTTTTAAAGATTTAAAAATCGCTTTTCATGTTATAAAATAATAATATAAAATTTATTTTTTAAGTTAAAAAAAATAATTGATAGATAAATAAAAATCTTTAATTAAAATACCTAAATTTTATCAGCTACAGGTCAATCAGTTATGAAACCAGCACCTACAAGCAAGGGAACAAAAAAAAAACAAATCTTTCTTATTTTGCTTGAAAAGTTTTTGGAATAATGTATCTTTTATTTATATTTTTACTCACATTGTTATGGCATTTATACTATAAAAAAACTTTTAAATAAAAATTCATCTTTAAATTTTTTATATCAATTTTTTAATAGCATAAAAAATATATTAAATACAGACTAGGGCAAAAGTCATTAAATCAAAGTCATATGACTTGACTTTAAATTTAAAAAAAAAAAAAAAAAGTCACTAAAATTGAAAAATTTAGCGAAAAAAATAATTTTTATTTTTTTGAAAAATGTACCTTTTTTTATTTTTTAAATATCGTAAGTAATAGCGACCATTTAAAAATAAAATATTTTCTAAAAGTGAAAAATTCTAAAATCTTTCTAAAGAACCTTAAAAATTGAATTGACTGGGTAAATAATATCTTGAACAATTTTAAAAAAATACTTGGAAAAAAAAATCAAAAAACCAAAGCCCAAAGCTACTTTTTATTTAATTTTCATTAACTTTTGAATAAATTGTCATTTTTAGCCCAACGATAACCTAACTTTAATTACCGGATTCAAACCGATTTAAATTATATTCAATTAATTTAAAAGTAGGTTTATTTTATTTGAATTACTTGAGCGCCAGCACACACTTGCTCCACTAAATAGTCAATAATTACATTAGTTAATATTTTCAGAAGCTCGTGACTTTCTTCCGGGTATTTGTAGAGCCAAGCTTTTGCTTTTGATTGAGTGGTTGAACCCCCACCCTCAATCATGTATGACATAAGAGTCCACTAAATAAATAAGATCTAAAATTAAGTTAACATAAACAAAAAAAAAAGATTTTACGGGCGCCCCACTGAAGCCTATTAGAGGAACTTTTCCTTGCAGAGTGTGTCTAGTCAAAGTAATTGCCTCAAAAACGTAGCTGAGCTCTTTTTTGACATCACAGTCTTTGTTCAGTTTTGAAATGTCAGCTGGAACAATCAAAGGTGCCGGAAATGAGGGTCCTTTTGAGGGAAGCATCTCGACTATCATGCCTAAGGCTTGAGGGATGACCAGTATATCACTGAATATAATTGCAGCATCGAGGTCAAATCTGTTAATTGGCATCATGGTCACGTCACAAGCCAATTGGGGATTTTGAACTAGCTCAAAGAATGATTGTTTAGTGCGAATTTCGCGGAATTCTGGCAAATATCGGCCAGCCTGACGCATGATCCAGATTGGCACACGATCAACACTTTCACCTTTAGCAGCCCGAATAATCAAATCATTTTTTAGAGGCGGAAAATCCTTTAAAAATAAGAGTTAACTTTGGTAAATAAAATTATCATTTTGCTTACATCAGTGGACATTTTGTCTCTTTTTTTTTACAAAATTAAAGCTAATTTTAAAAATAAATTTTTTTGAAATATTTCTTTTGAATTAATGTTTTTTTTTGTGATTTTTAAATGTTAAAAAGCGAAAGCAAATTTTGTCTCAAAAATTAGCTTACAAAGTTGTTGGCACAGACCGGGTTAAATTTGAAAAAAAAATTGAAAAATTAGTTCCAAATGTATTCAATTAATTTAAATTTGAAAAAAAAGTGTTTTGTTGGATTTTTTTATTATGAAAAATTATCATAAAATGTATAAAGTTTTCTATTTTGGTTGAATACTTGCAATCTGCTGTTCGTATAAACTTTTTTGAGTAGCTAAAAAATTTCTCATAAAATTGACATTCATTCGAATTAAGTCGTTAAATGTCTGATTTATTAAATTAAATCCAGTTAGTTGATTTAAATCTTTTAGATTTGTTCCTTGGTTCAAAAAACTGACCGAGGCCAGCAATAGACTTGACGGGTTGTAGACATTAACACTTCGCATTAGATCCGAATGTCTGAGCAAATCATTCGGGTCTACTTGTATTTCTGTATTGGTCACTTCTTTTTTGTTCTCCGCAAATGTCAACTGCTTTCGTTTGGATTTATCAGCCTTGGAGACAATGGTAAAGTCTTGGTCGGTCTCGAAATCATCATAGTAACTCTTGTCCTTGTAACTTGAACGATGATGGCTTTGGCTCAAAGCATCCAATTCACTTTCTGATCTAAGGTACTTTTTTTCGCCAATTTCAGTTGCTATGGAAGAGTCCGCAGTTCTATAGTCGGTTTCTGTCTCAATAACACTGATAGGAGTCTTGGACCTTTTCTTTTTTCTATCTTTGCTCTTTTTTTTGGAAGATTTCTTGGAACTTTTGGACACTGATGATTCGCTTTTATCCAGCTCATGAATGTCAAGAATTACATTGGCGTTCATCAAAGAAGGCGATTGAGTGGAAACAGTTGCAGTAGAAAGCTCATCGTCCTCAAAAATCGAAGCTGTCCTTCGCTCTGAGCTAATTGGCGACTTGGATTTGGGCTTTTTGACAAATTTGCCATCTGCAGGTTCTAGATCGTCGATGGTTAGAACAAAATTTTTGCCAAGCAAATCTTCGACCTGCGATTCATCTTGATCTGTGATGGAATCCTGCTTTAGAAATTTGACTCGACTCGGAGATCGCTTGGGAAGATTGGAGGAATGGAGTTCATTTGCTGAAGAGGCTTCGGATCGAAGCCGACTAGAAGGTCTTTGAATCGAAGACTTTCGGTTGGGTGTACTGCTGCGATCGGCAATCGAAATCTCCAAGTCCGTGTCGGACATTTCACTCTTTTCCGAGTCGGAATTTTCTTCAGCCTTTGGCTTTGCTTTCACGAATTTGTTTTTGTTTAAATTTTTGAATACCGAGTCCTCATCTTCGTCACCATCATCACCGTCATTGCGGAAGATTGAGTGTTCATCACCTGAGCTATTGATTGAATAGGATTTTTTTGATTTAAGTGGTTTGCCGGTGTGTTTGGCCTGTAGTTTTTCGAATTTTTTCAAGGCATTGGATGAAGCAAGAGAAACTTGTTTACGCTGATTTTGTCGCGAGCTCAATTCATAGGGGTTTACCATTTTTAGTTTTAAAAAATATGTGATATTTTTTTATTTTTTATTAAAGGAATTTTTTTAGAATAATTTCAAAAAATTATTATATCTCCATGGTGAATAGGAGGTCAGAAATTTCAGTCAAAATTGAAAGGTAAATGAATGATTAGCTGATAAACATTTTCACTGACCAAAATGAAAAAAATTATTTTTAAAATAATAGTCAAATTTAATAGGGAATTTAAAAAAAGGAAAAAAGGGTGTTCAATTATTTGAAGTGGATGAACCATCTCAAGACACCAGCACAGATATCCTTTTTTCTTAAAGAGTTGTACATTTATTTATAAATAGAAAAAATAAATATTTGACAAATTAATTTATTTATATAAATAAAATACTAAATTTATAAGATTTAAAGATTTTTTATTTCCATGTTTTAGCTTTAAATATTTTATTTTTCAAGATGCCATTCTTTTCACGCGATAGTCAAAATATGCTCTCTGGCATTTAATGACAGCATTTAATAAATATAAATTAGAAAAAATTTTTATTGAAAAATTTTAGAAAAATTTTCGATAATGTAACTTAGTTATATATCAGATCATACTCGAACAAAAAGAATACAGATAAGCGTTCATGAATGAACAAAGTGTTCATTTTTTTTTAATACAGTGTTGCTACGATAAAAGGATTTGACCATAATTTCCGTAAATTTGTGATTCTTTCTTTTGACATTTTACGGTAATTTTGTCAAATTAAGGAAATAAATTTAAATCATGGTAAAATCCTTTTATCGTAGCACCACTGTATTATTTGAATAATTGGAATAGATAATTTAATGAAATTCAGGGGATTACGAATTACACTGACATAGTGTTGGAAGAAACATCATATTATAATTAAAGTTTAAGTTAAAAACAGACTGATGAGCTTTGTAAGACTTGAATGTTTTAAATCTTTGCCTCTGATAATGAATTCAGACACGGAAAAGAATAATAAATTACAAATACTTACAGTGGTCGTTCCTAAATGCTTACGGTCATAAAAAAAAAGGATTTTGGTAAAAAAATTTAAAAGTGGCTTCTTTTCCAAATATTTAATCATTTTTTTCAAGAAAAATTTAAAAAATTTCAACATTCAACCTTACCGTTTCTTAATTAATTTTATGTAAAATTACACAATTTTTGGTAAAATTTGGTAAATTGAATTTTTTAAATAAAAAAAGGAATTAATTTTATAATTTTTAAAAGATTCAGATTTTGTAGACTTTGAAAGGAGAAATAAATCTCAAAACATTTCTGTTTTTTCTTTCAAATGCTCTTTCTGATTATAATTTTTTGATGCCAAAATGCCGAAATACATAATCAGATTTTGTCTGATTTTTTGTTGGTTTTTTGAAATTTGGTAATGAAAATATAAATCTACAAATAATTTAAAATGAAAAAAAAATTCAAACGTTCTCAAAAGGACTTAAAATCAAAAAATTATTCCAAAAACCAACAAAAAATCAAACTAAAAATGATTATACACTTTGGCATCCATATTTTCTTAAAATATCTTTAAAAAATTGTTATCAGAAGGAAATTATTTCAAAAAAGGAAATATTTGTGCTCAATTTGTACTTAAATTCACAACGCCATTTAAAAATTTCAATTTTTTCTTTGTTAAAAACCAATTTCATTAATGAAAATTAAGTGTATCTTGTTTATTTTGATCATTATATTTTGGATGCATATAAACCGGTTTGGATAATTAAATTAAGGATTTTGATCTATTAAAATTTGAATTGTTAATTTTAATTTTCCAACAAAAAATTCTCTAATCTACAACATATCCAAATTCCTAAACCAGGGCTCTGCCCCGGACACCGTTTATTTTTTTTATGACAATTTAATCATTGAAATGACGACTTAATATTTACCATTTTTTTTCAAACAAGAATTTTCGGAACCTTTAAAATTTTTTATTTTTATTTTTAATAGCACAATTAATAGCAACCACATCTTATAACAAAAAAAACTGGTGCAAAATAACCCTATTAGTGAAATAAAATTTTAACATTTATATTGTCTTAGTTTATTTTTATTTTTAAATTAAAAATTTCGAGGATGTTTTTTTTCCTAATACTCAAAAATACTGCCAATTTTTAAAAATTTTTATTTTATAGAACTTTTTTAAAACAGAATTTTGGATGCCTGTTCTTTTTCAAATAAAATTCAATTTAGCATACGAAATATTTGTTTAAATAATGAAATTATGCTTTTTTTTAATTTTTGTAAATTACAGTAAATTTTTATTAAAAATTTAAAATTAGGATGAATAATTCAGTCTCTTTTGTGAACAGCGTTTGTTTTTATTTTTTTATTTAGAAATAAGTTGATCAAGGATTAGGTTGCTGGCTCTTTCTTCGATTTTTTTTAATTTCAGAACTTAATGCTATTATAAATAGATGATTTGTACGGAAAATATTTGATTTTTTGGATCCCACTGTTTAAAATCACGAAGCAGTGACCAAATAAGTATCAAATGAGATATTGATTGAAAAAGAACTTGGCCGGCTCTGTAATTATAGAGTAAACGCTAAAAAAGCTGAAATAAATTAGTTAACAAATAAAAAATAAACTAATCAAAAAAGCAAGGTTAAATTAGCAAGTTCAAAATTTTACCTGTAGAAAAATCAATAAATTAAAAAAAAAGGATCAAAATAGCAAGTTCAGAAAAAATATATTTGATAATTTTGCAAAAAAGTTAATCAATAATATTTTTTTAATAGTCAATAATTAAAGCTAAACTATAAAAAAAAATTATTTCTATTATAATTGCTTAGAATTTCCTTAATCCTCTCATCTAATTTAAGATGAGGTTTTCTCGTATATTTTATACCGGTATTGCTTGAATAATTCTTCTGTTATCATATGATATTTTAACATTATAGAAAACGTATTATGCCTATATAATATTCTAATTGTGACAATTTATTTGTATCATTTATAATTTCATTAAATTCACCTATTCTGCATCCTTTTGTTATACGAGCAATTTTTGATAATACACCGCCATTTTTTCATTTATTGCATCACAGGTATTAATTTGTCTTAAGAAATGGGTCTTGGTAGCATAATTGTGGTAATCTTTTTTTAGATTCTGTGACATAGCCTTTATCGCTATTAAATTTCAAATCATTAAGCTTTTTAGCTAAATCATCCACTTTTTAGAAAAAATACTTATAATAGCAGCTTATTTGTGTTTGCTAATTTAAACTGTAAAAGAAAAAAAGTGCTTTTTTAATTGTTTTAATTTTTGTTTTGCTTTTTTTTTAAGGTTTTGTGAAATTCAGTACAAATTGTTAAAAAGAACAAAAAAAAATTAAAAAAAATTGATTAACTTTTTTCTAAAGGTTTAAACTTAGTTCTGTAAATGCAATATAGTGCAACATTCAAATTTGCATCAAATATCTAAGTATGATAAATTTGCAGAGTTTAGCAGAAATTAAATTTCAATATAATCAAGCGAAGTGCATTTTGCAGAAATTTTGCACACCTTTAGCCGACCTTTACAGTTGATGCAACTTTGAATGTTGCACCATGCTGCTTTCACAGAATTAATTTTAAGCCCTTTGGAAAAAAAGTTATTTAATTTTTTTAAACTTTGTTCTGTTCTTTTGTACTGAACTTCACAAAACCTTTTTTTTATACTCACTATTTGACCATATGAAATTTTTGATGCGCCGAAGTAAGTTGGATATGGAACTAGCTTGAGGTACTCCAAACTTGATTGGCTTGGTGCATGAAAGGTGATTATTAATACTAACCTGCAAGAATTTATCTGACGATAATCTATGACCCATTTTGTCAGAGTTGGGCTAAAATTGAATTAGATCATTCTTTTAACTATATCTGAATGAGAAGCTTTATCAGAAGCCTCTCGACATCAAAAAACACAGTCCCTGTTAGATCATTCACAAATTGACTGCATTATCCTTGTAGTATGGTGACATGATCAGACTTTAAATATAACTTGTTACTTAAATAGAAAAGGGATTCAGTTGTTATTTCTAAACTTATTTTAATTTAAGTGTTTAACCAAATACTAAGCTTATCATTCACACACTCGGCCTGTACTACATTCTCAATATTTGATTTTGGGTTCACATCTTTTTTCTAAATTCGCATTGACAGTCTAGGTGTTGTTGTTTTCGGCCCAGCTTTGAATTTTAGTCTAAACTATTTTCTCCGATAACTTTTCTTAACAACTAAGAATCGAAATCAAACGATATGACGAGACCAAGTCATAATAATTTTTGATATTTTCTAGCAGTTCTTTTTTTTTATGAAGATTAATAAAAAATCAAAAAAAAATATTTTTAATAGCTTTATTAGTCAAAAAAATTAAAAGGTTGCTATCTAGACCTTTGAAAAATATAATTTAAAATTTCGTAATGCAAAAATAAAAAAAATTGCTTCCTTTTTCTCAAACATTTTTGCTCTAAACTAAAAAAAATACGCTCAAATTAATACAAAACATCCGCGTATTTAATTTCTAATATTGGCTATTATTATACAAACTCTCTTATCTAAAAAAAATTTTATTAAGCCCAATAAAACTGATCAATCTAAAGGATTTATTTTTCAAAAATTTTAAATTCTTATAGTCAATCGGTTTTTTTAGCTGGTTTCGAAGTTATATTAAAGCAGTAGATATTCAAATGTTCACATATTTGTCGAACCTTGGGTAAAAAATAAATAAAAAATTCTTTCAAAAGCAAATTTTTTATAAAATATTTACCATGCAAATACCGTAGTGTATATGAGCTATGGTTATCAGGACAGACATGAAATAGAGTGAATAGACCTCAGCATTAGGAGTCAAATAGGGCTCGATAACAGAACCCTTAAAATTAAGAGTGAATAGAGCAACAAAAATTGTCAGCGGTATCAGAGTCCAGTTGAATATTTGGCACCTTGTGCTTGTCATCTGTGCCACAATCAGCCTACACTAAAAATGCAAAAATATAAAAAAAAAATTTAGAAACAAAAAAAGCGTATTTTTACCGAAATATTGGAGAAAAGGGTTCCTGTCAACCAGAAAAAAGCTCTCGGCTCAAGATCTAGAATATTTATCTTTGAATATCTTATCCAAATCAATTGAATAAAAAAAAGGTAAAGGGTGGAAAAAATTGGCCGAACTCCTTCATAAATTGATTTTTGCTTGAACGACTTGTTAGAGTACGCCACATACATGTTGTACAGCGAGAAGGGCAAAGATAAACCGATAGAAGCCACTAAAGTTTTTAAAATTTAAAAAAAAAAATTTAAAAAAATTCAAAATTCCGAATTTATTTAAAAAATAAAAATACCATAGATGACAGCAACCACAAACTGGGTGAACAAAATTGGTCCAATTTGAAAGTACCATATTTTTTGTCCGAACAAAAATGTTCCAAAGAACAAAAAAGTCATTCCTACTTGACTCAGGTCGTAAGACCATGGCAAAAATAGAACACCTGTGTTGTACTTTTCCCAATGAGAAACTATAAAGCTGCCCAGAATGAGCCACAAGAGGCCATACATGGAAAAAGCTGTGATTCCGAACGGCTCGTTGCGGCCAAATATGGAAAACAAAGCTACGGGGAGAAAGAGAGTTGCCCAGCTGTCCAGGCCATGATCGAACAGCTCGCCCAGAGGAGAAGAAGAGCCGGTTCGTCTGGCTTGTTTGCCGTCAGTTCCATCTTAATTTTTTAAATCTATTTAGCAGAATTTTTCTCCTTTTTTTTAGTTTCTTACCCAAATGATGTGACAAAAATTGACAGATGCTCAGAACTAGCCACAGCCATTGGGGAATACATGAACAAATGTAGGACGGTATGGTCTCGAATTTGAAGATGTTATTCTGAAAGTACAGTTGGTTTTTGGTCAAGTTTTGCATATTTACGCAATCTTCTTGATTGGCGCAGTAGCCATAGAAGCTGTAGTCATAGATTGAGAAAAGCAGAAAGTTGACAATTAGACACAGAAATCCGACAAATGTGATCAAATTGGGCGCCAGCCATCTAGGATACAATTCGACTAGGAAATTCCAAAACGGGTGCATCACATAACGAGACAATGGTGACGAGTCAATACAACTGTACTTAAAAAAAATTTAGTTGCATCATTTTATATCAAAAATTATCTTTTCACTAATTATTTGAGTAAATAGTATTTCATTCTTTTTTTTTCTTGAAAGCCTTTTTTTGGACACCAATGGTGTTGGTTGCTAATTTTGCTTACTTTGTATCGATCAAGCCCTGCCAAGTGTTCATGGGTGATGTATTGATAGGAGAAAAGTTTGCGCAACAAGCCCATTCTATTTGGTAAACAAAATCAAAAGTCTAATTGAAGCATCCAAATTATTTATGTGTCTAAATTTTAAAATAGGTAAATAGGTTTTTGATGTGGAAATTGATGGTAAACTCTTTCAAGTGGCGCCTAGACTTTGTTACAAGATGAGAATTTTATCTCATCTATTTTTTTTTCTTCAAAAAAATACTCTAAAAAAGCAAACTTGGCAAGAAAAAGCATAATTAATGTTTGGTTACTAATAGCAAAATTTAACTTTGTCGATTTATGGTACTTGATTAATTATTTGAAATTATTATAATTAGAAAATTTTGATTTAAAAAACAATCGGCGTTTTCTCTCTTTTTTGTTTCTTTCCAAATTTGCTTATCTTTGCTTCATGATAAAAAGTTCGCTATTTGAGTATTGCATGCAAAGACAACTGCAAATTGTTTGCCCTGTCTAAAAACAAACTTTACTTTAACATCAGATAGAGTCAATTATGGCTAAAATCAAAAAAAATTATCGATTTAGTAAAATAATAAACAGCCAAAAATGTGAGATGCTTTTTCTGAAAAATAATTTATTCTAGCTGATTTTTGTTAATGAAGTTTCGACAATGAAACTCAAGTCGGCACTGTCAAATTTTGCATGAATTTTTTTTCAAAAAATTTTGTTTGAAAAATTTATTCTAAGGTAATTGAGCATTGGATCAAAATAATAAATGATTGTATTTTTTCACATAGAATTTTTTTAATTAAAATAAACAATCAAATTTTTTTTTTAATTAGAAAAAAAATATTTTACTTAGTATTTCTAAATTAGTGCAAAAATACAGTATTGACTTGTTTTCGGTTATTTTACGTAAAAGTTTAATATTTCAATACTAGATTTTAAACCTTTTTGTTCCTGAAAAAAAATGTTTCTTCATTATTTCAAAAATTAATACCAAAAGACTAAATAGTATCATTTTCTAAGCTATAGAATTTTTTTCTAATTAATTTGTTTTGAATTTTTAAATATACCATTTGATGGAGTTTTTTAATAGTTAATTTGAATCTAAATTATTGATTAATATAATTTTAATTGTAAAAGTAAACCAGTTTAGGTCGAAAAAATTGAACAAGTAGGAAAAAAAAAACAATAAAACAAAAAAACTTTAAAATGTAAATATTAGCCCCCGCACTTAAAACTAGAAAATGTATTTTTAATAAAAAATAATTTTTAATCATTTGTGAATTAATTTTTTTTTTCAATATTCAACCCGGCATCTAAATTTGAATTTCAAAAATAAGTTAATGACTAACATGTATTATTGATGACGCATCTAAATTCGATTTTCAGGAATTAACGCGGCGTTTTCCCCGAGTTTTGGGTTTTAACGCGGCGTTAAACACCAAAAATCTGCATTTTAATGCACGCATCAAAAGGGTGGAAAGTTTAATATAGGCGAGATGTAACGTGATGCTTGGGCTAAAACCTGAGTTTTGGTTTTTGATGCATGCATCTCTTTGCAAGGGTATACGGTAAATTAATTTTCTTCATTTTATCCTATTTTTTATTATTTTTTTTAATAAAAAAAATTTACATTTTAATAATACTGTATTATTATTTATTTATTTTTTTTATCTGTATAGGGCTTAAGTTCCTTCAAAATAAAGTTAAATAAAATTTTAATTAAAAAAATAAAGTAGTTATAATAAATGATAAGTAAAAAAGTAAAAATAAAGAAAAAAAATATTTGAAGTTTCAAGAAAAAACAAGAAATAGTAAGGTAACGAAAACACAATGAAGTCGGGTATTCAATTTAGTACGTGTAATAAAGAGGGTCAAGCCACCGAAAACAAAGCACTAAATATAAATTAATATTAAGTTCAGTTTTTTATTTGAGTCTTAATTTTATTAGTTAACAAAATTTTATCAAATTACAAATCGATTTCATTGAATAAATAATATTGAATATTTAAACAGAATTTAATTTTATTTTAATTTATTGAAGAAATTATTTAAACATCTAAAAATAAAGCTATTTAATTATCAATGTTTTTTATTTAATTGACCTAATGAATCTTATAAACGATTACTAATAATAATTGATAAACTTCAAAGATTTCCATTTTAAAAAACTTAATAAACAAATAAAATTGATTTAACTTTATTATAGAAAAAATAAAAGAAAGTATTGAAACCGAATTCAAGCAAAATTTTTTTTTACACTTTTATAATACGGTAATTCAAAAAAAAAATTTCTTATTGACTGAATTTAACCAAATTTTGTACAAGAAAAAAATCCAATTTTCTCATGGTTTAGTAATAAAAGACCACCTAGAATTCCGTTCCCTTAAATCAAACCTGTCTTATAATTTTTATCAAGATATATGTTTAAAACCTTATTTCATAGAGCAATAAAAAAGGCATTTTGAAGTTGATGATAAATTCAAAGAGTTTATCTATGGCAAATAATTTTTTGGTATTGCTATTTTTAATAAAAACTCATCTAAATTAGAGGCGGGTGTAGCCAGTAGGGGTCCGGGTTGAAGCTTGGTTAAGGGTTTCGGGTAAGCAGATGGTTCTTTTTAATAAATTAGTCTTAACTTTAATTTAGGGGTTTATTTTTATTAAAAGAGTTTTTGAATTATGAGGAAAATTATAAAAAAATTTCAACCTTTTTTATAATTCTTTCATTAAGAATATAAATATTTATAAAATAAAATATATCCATAATGAAAAAAATTTCAAAACATAAGCGATTTTTCAAAATATTTAGACCAAAAAGTTTTTGAGATAATTTCAAGTGATAAGTTAAAAATTAAGTCAACGATTGTAAAGTATGCATCTTTTATTTGTTTTTGAATCAGAATCATTGATAAGAAAAAATAATAAAAAGATAAAGGCGTTTTGAAGTTTTTTCAATTTGACAATTTCAATTAAGTTAAAAAAGTAAAAATTTGAAAAAATTTTATTTAAAAATATTTAAAGATATTTTTAATTTGCTTAGAGTACTTTTTTATGACCTGTAAAATTCATAGAATAACATTAGATTTTATTTTTTATCGATAAATAAATCACGTGCTTCTTTTAAACCATATTACAAGAAATATTTATCAAGAAAAGGGTTATGTGCTAATAGGCTGGCCAAATTTGAAAAACTACTAAATCTCCTTCATTTAAAAGATAATTTTCTTAAAAATTCATTTTCTCTCTATCGCTCTCATAAAATGCTCTCTTGTCAAAAAAAGCGTTAATTTCAAAAAAAACCCTTTGGACCTCATAAAATTAACTGCCGAAGGTAAAGACGTGACCAAAAAAATTCGGGAAAGTTGGTTAGACTTGGTCACCATATCATTTAAATAAAACTAATTTAGCATTTAAAATTGGTATAATTTAAAATTTATTAAATGAAATTTATTTTTGTTAATGATGTTTCGGCGCTGTCAAATTTTGCATATTTTTATAGAATATCAGTCATATCATTGAAGTTATCGACTTAATAAAATATATATACAGTCGAGTCTTGTTATAACGATGCTGATTAATACGATATTCGCTTTATAAGGATATTTTTTTTCATAATTTACATTCCCCAATATAATAACATGTTAAATTTATTTGTTAATACAATGTTTCTTTAATACGATACCTAAATTATAGGTTTATTCAGAAAAAAATAAACAAATCAGTGCTAATTCATCGTCTTTAATACGATATTGATCTTATAAACAAAAAAACTTGAAATTTCGAATGATTTTAATAAAAATAATCTCACTGTCACAGAACTTGTGAAAAAATATAATAGACCTCAGAGTAATGTTTCTTCTATTCTTAAGGCAGAGAATCAGGAAAAGATAAAAAACTTATATGAAAATAATTTAATCAATCCTAGCTCTAAAAGAATGAGAGGTTCTAATTATGTTAAAATTGAAGAGACCCTTGATCACTGGTTCAAATCAGTTTTTTCATATAAAAATATTACTCTTAACGGTCCATTGATTCAAGCCCAGGCTATTAAATATGCAACTATGTTAAATCAAACTGATTCTAAAGCTAGCAATGGATGGTTAAACGAATTTAAAAAAAGGCATAATATTACCTTTAAAACTATTGCATAGTTAAACTACGATTGTATTTTGCCCAAAAGAACCAAAACTGTTCTTTATTCATTCATCATTTGTCTAAAATGGATCAATTTTGTAGCGTCGATCAGTCTTTTCAAAGTAAAATTGATAAATATTTTTCTTTTAAATCTATTTTTTATTTTTTAATAAACAATAATTTCTTAAAAAAATATTTATCTTTAATCTTTTTCTTCCCATCCTTTAACGTGCAAATTTGATTAATACGATATTGGTTAATACAATGTCCATTTTTTCCGCCTAAACACATCGTATTATCCAGACTGGTCAAAGACTTTTTGCATGATTGTTTGAAAATATTTTTATTTTTATTATTATTATTATTTATTCTTAAAATTACGCCAGATTCGGCGATATTAAAAATAGAAGAAAATAGAATACAAAGGAAGGAAGTTTTGTACTGTTTGTTTTCCTTTTTTTTTAAATTTACAATTATGTTTAAGAAATAAAAATATTAAAATAATTTTTCTTTTTTTACATAATTACCACTAAAGTTTTAATTTTAGATTGAATATTCAAAGAATGAGATTAACAAAAAAATAAACCTTTTTTAAAAGTTTGAGGTAAGTATTTTTTAAATTTTATTTAAAATTTAAATTTGAAAATATTCTTAAAGGTAATATTTACCTTTTTGACTTAATTAGAGAAAGTAAAAACTCCAACATTAAAATAAACCAAAAAAAATATTTTTCAACACAAGCTTACTACCGAACAATCAGTATAATTTTCTGTCTAAGAAATCAAATCATTATTCAAAAATTGTAGAATTATTTTAGTTTGTTCCGTATTTTTTGATATCTCCAATTATATAGGGTTTGGAACTAATAAAATGAACCTTCTCCCTTACCTAATTCATTGGATTGATTCATTCTTAAACTCAAGATCAATTAAAGCAAATGCAAATGGTCATATAAGTGATGAATACCATTTTACTACAGGTGTTCCTCAAGGCTGAGTATTTTTATCAACAATATACCTATATACCTAAAGAGATAAAGCAAATAGTGAATACTCTATTCTTTTTGTTGGCGTTTTGGTCTTGGTCATATTCTACATTTTTGAGAAAGAAAGGAAATCTTGAGAATAAAATAAACAAATACTTCAACGATTTAGAAAAATGGTTCTACAAGTGGAAGATGAAAATATCTGTTGAAAAGTCTTACTCCATTATCTTCACTAAATATGGTAAAAAAAAATATTGACTTAAAATTAAAGACAATAAGAATAAAATTGAGAGTAAGTCAAGTTCTTAGGTATAAAATTTGATTCAAAATTAACCTTTACCCCAATTGTTGATGAAATAAAACAGCGTTGTAGTTCACGGTTAAATTTAATAAAAATATTGTTAAACAAAAAAATGGACCTAAACTTTATCTAGAAATTTTCGGTCAGTTTTGAATAAAAAATTATTAAAAATATAAAAACATAAAAAAATATATATACATTTATAAGAAAGAGGTTTTTTAACGATTTAACCGCACTGGTTTAGGTAAAAGATGATGATTTTGTCAGAACCGAATTTTTGTTTACACTTGAATCAAATTTTTTCATTATTTAAACTCATATTTGGCTCTACCACTAGATCTCTTTAAAGAGCTGGGTCATTACTTGTTGCTTTACCAGACTATCTTCTTTTTTCTACTTTCTTTGAAGGCTTTTTTCTTCTTCTAATTTTTTTCAGTACTTTTGGTTCAATCAAAACTTTATCAAACTTTCTTTTAACTATTGTTAATTACGGTCAGGATAAACTGATCCAATACACGGACGATTTTAGGCAGTCAGCCAGGCTGTCTAATTTTTTGATCGCCAAAAATACGGGCAAAATTTTTGCGGCGGTCACTTTAACTTTCAAAAAATTTGGCAAAAAAAGACGAAGTTTTCTTGAAGAAACTTTTTTAAAAAAAAATATATTTTTCATTTATTTAATGATTTTTATATCTTATTTATAAAAAATTTTAAAAGATTTTTTTCAAAAAATTTTACAATTTACGCGGCTGACCGGCAAAAAGTCTCACCGTCATGGTTTCTGTTTTTTTAGCCATTTTTTTAGGTATTGCTTGAAAGGTGTTCTTTGATTATTGACATTTAAAAAAAATAGATCATTCCAAAATCAATTTTTAAAATACTGAATTTTTTTACATAGAAATTCAAAATAAACCACTTAACGATATTACCCTAAAGTGAATTTTTTTCAAAAAATGTGAAATTATTATTTGTATTATTAATATTATCTATTTAAAAAAAAAAACGCTCTGGTAACGAAAAAAAAGTATCAAAAATAATAAATAAATTGTAAATTAAAATAAATCATTATTTGTCTATGAACAAGAGATTATTTTTAAATGTTTTTAAATTTTAAATAAAGATTATTTATTAATTATTTTTATGTTTATAGATAAATCAGAGTCAAAAATTACATAAAACAAAGGGTCATTGTAAAAAAATTTTTTTTCCAAGCGATATCTTTTTTATTTATGGGTTTATTTTAAAAACAATTTAAAAAAAATAATGTGATGGGATAGTCTTATATCAATTGATTAATTTGTTTGATTTATTTGTAATTCAAGATCAAATTTTTAAGATCATATGAAATTTTAAAACTTAATTAATCTAGTGATTTTGATAATTTTTATTAAATAAATATAGAATATTACTGCACATTCAATGTCTAATAATGGTTCATAATCAAATTAACATCAAAATGATTGATCTCTAATTTATTTAACAAAAACAATTGAAAATTAAAAAAATTTCAGGTTAAGTTAATTCAGAAATTCAAATTGATGATTTGTATAGTGATTGATTCAAATTATAAAATAATTTTATTTTTCCACTTAAACAAATAATAATTATAAATTTTAAGACATCAAATTTTTTTGTCTTTATAAATCTTAAGTAAAAACAATAAATAATTTCAAACCTTTGAATTTTAAAAATTTGAAATTAAAAAGCTTATAAAGCAGTTTTTGGCATGGATTAAAATGTGAAAAAAAATTACACGGGATAAGCTCATTAGTTTATTTTATTTTCAATTTTTTATCCTATACGACTAATAAATAAAAAAAAAGCAGATAAGCAGATATTCCTTTTTTGAAGGAAATTATTTTGGCAAAATTGAAACAATTAAAACTGGTCGTGGTGGTGGAGTTAAGGACTCGACTATTCTTACAAATTTTAGATATTTGATAGAATTATGGGTAATTCATGATAGAATACTTAACTTAATGGCATACCACATTTGACAAATTATTGAGAGTCTTGGCAGCTCATTTCAATACATGCTGAAAAAAGCAAACAAATTTTTACTCTTTAATCGACTCACTTTGACGTGAAAATAAGATAATAGAGAACAAATTATTGAAAGAAATGAAAGATTGAAAGAAATGCTCAAGGGGTATTTTGAGAAACTTTGAGAATATCTTCTAGAAAATTATTTTATTATTAAAGAATTAATTATTTACCTTTTTTGATTTGTGTTAGCTACGAAATAAAATTTATTATTTAATTAATTTTTTTTATTTATAAAAAAAACAGCCACATTGCGATTTTAATTTAGCTATTTTGACCGGTGTTAACAAATGTTAACTTTATTTTGCAATCGGTGCAAAAATTCAAACACAATCAGGTCAAAGTCATCAACCGTTTAATTTTAGAAAAAAATGGTTTCTCTATTCTTGAATCATCCAATTCAAAAGTGGTCTCTTTAGTCTCAAATTCACATTAATTTTAGTAATCAAACCATTTTCAGCAATTTTTAAGTCTCACCACTACACCATTCCACTCCAATTAATGGACACATCACACAGCAAAAAGTTGATGCTCGCCTCATGCAAACAAATTCAAATTTATGAGTTGATCAACAAAATTCAGAATGTATTAAATACTGAAAACTTATTGCCTCGTGAGTGTTGCATTGAGTTTAAACTAATCAATATAAAATTGTTCATTTTTTTACCAGAGTTTATCTATTTTGCCAAAAATATGGATGAAATGCGAAGAAAATGGCTCGACACCGAGCTGAAATGCAAGGATCTTGAATCAAAGCTTAATTTGGAGAAGAGCATTTACCAGCGCAAAATAAATGAACTCAAGTATTATTTTTGTTCACTTTTCCAAAATAGATGCCATTTTTTAACCACTTTGAAGAGTTGACGTGGAAATCCATCACGAAAAACGCCTGCATGCCGAAAACAGAAGTGAACGCTTACAAAATGAATTGGACAAGCTGCAAAAACAATTTGATTTATTCAAAGAAATTCTCATGTCAGACAACAATTCAGCTTACCAATCCGCCATCAAGCGCTCACAGCTAATGTTCACTAATTTTAGCGAAAACAATTTTTATGATGACCAGCAAAGGAACACGCAAAAGTCTCATGCGAATTTGAACGGATTCCGTGAATCGGCAAAGTGTGAAAACAAAGAAAATCAATTTAAGGACAAAAAAAGGTAAGTTGACATATATTCCAAGCATACTAGGAAAAAAAATTTATTATTCTCATCAAAAGAATAAAAAAAGCTCTTTTTTGTAAAACTTTTTTTAAATTTTTCCCCAAATATCAATGTGGACCAAAAAAAGGTGCTTTGGGAATGATGCCTAAATTGAATTCATATAATTAAATAAAAGATTTATTTTAAAAAAAGAGTTTTCTCTTTTTTTTAATTAAGTAAATTTTTTTTAAATTTTAGTTAAGTTAGATTTAATTTTTTTTTTAATTAGTTAACCAGAGGTCTTAACTTATTTTAAATTTAAATGAGACTATTCATTTATTTTTAGTCTTATTATTAAAATATAAATATTTTAAAATTGATAAGAAATCGGAATTTTATTTTCTAATAATTAAAAAAAATAGAGTTATAATATTGTCTTCCTTTATTTATACTTCACCGCCAATTAATTAGTAGCGAAATAATATATAACTTATAATTTCATAAACGTTTCACGGTGATGTGATGGTATCGATTTCTATCACCTTTCATTACTTTGTATCAAAAAAAACATCGAATTAAATTTATCTGGAAAAGAAAAGGATACGAAAAACAAAGAAATAATGCACATTAATAAACAGATCAAAATTAAATTATTTTTAATCATTAGTTAAAGTATTATTAATTAGCAAAAATGTCTATTTAATTTCAAAAATCATAAAAAAATAGTAAATGATAATTTTTTTAGTCGTAAAATAAGTTTTTTAAATTTTTTAATTAATAAATTAATGCAAGTATTTTGCATAATTCTGCATTTATTTAAAAAATTCTTCTGCAATAAAGCGTAAAATCAAAAATACTTAAAAAAATTCTTTTTTAAATATGAATTTTTAGGATGATCATTTTAATTGATCATTGACAATTTTTAAAAATTTAATAAATCTTATATAATTTAATTTTAAGTGTACCGTAAATGCTTGCAAATCATTCAGGCTATGGTGTATAAATTCGCTATTTGCCTTTCCTCTTTTAGATTGATAAAAATACATAATTATAAAGGACTAATTACTCAGCCTTGAGTAATTGATATTAGTTAATATTAGTAATTGTTTATTTTTTGACTCTAGCTGTACTAATATTTTTAATTTTAAATTAGAAAAATAATTAGTATGGGAGTGAAGTTGGAGGCATCCTTTATCAAAACATAGCAATTTATTTTAAATTGTTTAAAATCCTAATATAGCATGAAAACTTTACGATACTTTAGAATATTAAAAATAAAATTTTGTTAATATTTTTAAAATTCAATAATTTAAATATATATTGAAAATCTATTAATTATTTGTAAAGTTAATTTTGCAATAAAAAAAAATTGAAAGTTAAATTTTTTGTTAAAATTTTTTTAATTTTTTATTAAAATATACACTAATATTTAAAATTTAAAATATTTTTCAGAAATAACTAAATTTTAATATAAAAAACGATGTAAACAAGTTTTTTTTAAATTTTACCCAAGCATTCTTTGCATATAATTACAGTGCTGCTACGATACCTTGAATTCACCATATTTTACGTAAATTATGGTAATTTAAAAAAGGGTATTTTTCTTAAAATACCGATAATTATTGTAAAATTCAGTGAAAAAAAAAATTTCCAAAATTTCTCGAAAAACTTTTTTTTAAATTTTTGAAAAAGGAAAAAAAAAATTTGATTGAATTTGTGACAAAAATTGACGTAAATTTCGGTAAATTTTTGTAAAAAAAGGTAAAAAATGGTAAAAATTAAACAAAAAAGAAAAAATGTTTTTTTTTTTATTTCATTCAATTTTTTTTCTAAACAAATAATGAAAATTAATATTTATTTGTCAATTATTTGTTTTCCCAAATCAGTATTTGAAAATATTAAGTACGAAAATGTTAAATTATTTTCTTATATATTGATCCTTTTGGAATACATTTTACAAGCCCAGCTTTTTAAAAAAATTTATATCTAACTTTTGATTTCATTTAAAGCATATTATTTTACTTTTGATATTAAGCATTTTAAAAAGCTTTGACAGTTGAAAAATGTAAGAAATATATAAATCATCTTGAATATTTAAAAAATATTAAAAAATTTTATTATATTAATTTTTTAATAAAACATTTCTAGATTGTTGAGATTGTAAGTGAAAGAAATGGTGACTGGTCTGATCATTAAATTCTGATTGTAAATCTTTTTTTTTTATAAAGCTCTATATAAATGATTTTTGATAATTTCTGTATATAAGAAAATAATTTAACATTTTCGTACTTCATATTTTCAAATACTGATCTGGAAAAACAAATAATTGACAAAAAAATATTAATTTTCATTATTTGTTAAGAAAAAAAATTGAATGAAATAATAAAAAATCCATTTTTTCTTTTTTGTTTAATTTTTACCATTAAATATGGTAAAATATCGTGAATTTACCATAATTTACATAAAATATGGTGAGTTCAAGGTATCGTAGCAGCACTGTATTACCTGTTTATATTTCTGCAAAAAACTTTTTTTTCGAGAAATATAACACTAATTATCTAAGTATAACATAAAAATGAAAAAAAAAATATATTTTTTAGGTCAAAAAAAATTCTAAATTAATTTTTTGTGTTCTCCGATCGGACTGGTATTCAGCGTTTATTCTTTATTACTTTTTCATTGTTTTCCAACTTATTCTTTTTTGCCAATGGCTCCTTGGCTAAATCATATGAAATATTATGATGCCTATTACTATGATTGCTTGAGTTTCAATTGACTGTTTTGTCATTGCTTTTGTTGTTACTTTCGGAGGACCTGCAACACGTTTTCTTTCAAGTGGAACGTTCATTGCAATCTTTTGAAGTTGCAAAATTCTAGAAATAAAAAGAATTAGAAAGATTAACAAAAAATAGAATTAAAGATTATTAAAAAAAAAAATAAAGTACTTAATCGCGGGCTTATTGCAATCACATGATCACAATTACAATTCAGTGTTCTCAACTCCCATTCTTCTTGGCTGATATAAACAACAGGAAACGAATTGTTAAAGACGGATACCCTTCATAAATAAGTCAGTAAGTTGCATCTGCCAAAACATGCTTTTCTTTAATTGCTAAGCTTATCAATCTCTTGGTCGTAATAAAAAACCACAACAAACAAAATAACTTTTACCTTCTCATCTAGTTTTTTCTTGAGAAGCCTTGTCTTGAGATGTGTTACTCGAGATATTTTATTAAATTACAGAGTGAATTTACAAATAAATTAATACTTTTATTTATTATTACATTTTATTGTTATTTAAAAATATTTTAACTTTTACCTTTTCCTCTAGTTTTTTCTTGAGAAGCCTTGACTTGAGATGTGTTACTCGAGATATTTTATTAAATTACAGAGTGAATTTACAAATAATTAAAAAAAAAAATACTTTTATATATTTTTACATTTTATTCTTATTTAAAAATATTATAACTTTTACCTTTTCCTCTAGTTTTTTCTTGAGAAGCCTTGTCTTGAGATGTGTTACTCGAGATATTTTATTAAATTACAGAGTGAATTTACAAATAATTAAAAAAAATAAAATACTTTTATTTATTTTTACATTTTATTGTTATTTAAAAATATTATACGCGAATATTATTTCTTTCACAAGCCTTTTTTTTAACATTAAAAAAAACAATTTTTCAATGAAATTTTTCCAAGAAGTTATATGGACCCCTTCCTTATTACGCAGCTAATTAGCTAAGAGAGTGCGCCTGTTGATTTTGAGAGAAAAACTAAAAAACTAAAACCAATTTTTTTTCTAAATTAAAATTTGATCTAAAAATAAATTTGTGTAGAAAATCAGCTTGTGGCGTTGAAGACACGGGATCGATTGTATCTGACTATACCGAAGACGACTTGGACATTGCAAACGATGATGAAGAAAAAGCACCTGCTGCCAAAGAGGATAAAAAGCAGAAAAAAAAGCGGTCCGTGTGCCGCCACAGCACTTCGGTCACCCGGGACCCAAAAGCCGATGAGCGCAAGGACCGCAAACGCAACCGATCCAAATCAAATGACTTGACCAACGAGCAAAGAAAGAGAGTGAGCCTGGGACAAATAAACAACGCCATATCGGCCATTACCACCCTCAAAATTGACCAAGCGGGTCGGCCAGTCGAGCTCACATCCGAAATCAAACACGGCAATGACGAAAAGCAAGTCTATTTGCCGCAGCGAGCTCGCTTCAGAAAGAAGAGGCCGAGCCGCGAGTTTTTGCAGCGCTCAATCGATTTGACCGAGGACGACTCGAGCGAGTCGTTCTGGAATCAGTCCATAATTGAAGAAACGCCAGCTGCCCAGAAAGTCAACATCATGACCCCGATCAGAGAATTGACCACGCCGATCCACAACCGCATCTACTCCAGTGTCAAAAAGAACACCCAGACTCTAACTCCCTTCAAAACAAGCTCCAATTTGATACCTTTGGCGAAGCGCTACAAAAAGTCCCACACGTTCAAGGCCCAAGTTATTCTGAATAGCGAATTTTGCGCCCACTGCGACAAACGAACTCGCTTTGGCAAAATGATCATGAAGTGCCGTGAATGCGACATGGTGTGCCACTCTGAGTGCAAGGATTTGGTGCAGCGTGCATGCTACAAAGTGCAGAATTACCCGCAAAGCGGGACCATTAGCGACTTTGTGGGCACCAACGAATACCCGCACATACCACCAGTGCTGCAAATGGTCATCAATGAAATAGAAGTAAGGGGCCTGTTGACCCATGAGGTGGGCCTGTACCGGGTGAACGGGTCCGATGTGCAAATAAAGCAACTGAAAGAAAAGCTGATCAAGCGGCACCAGATGCCCGATCTGAGAAAAGTGACTGATGTGCATGTGCTGTGCAGCTTTGTCAAAGACTTTTTGAACAATTTGACCGAGCATCTGGTTACGTATGACTCGTGGTATCGGTTTGCTAAAGCGTGTGATGTGCACAATGAGCTTGACCGGTTGTGTCAGATTAAGGAAGCTGTGCAGGATCTTCCGGAAGCCAACCGGGACACGCTCTCATTCATCATTCTGCATTTGCAGAGGATTAGTGAGACGGAAGAGTGCAAGATGCCGGCCTCCAATTTGGCCCGAGTGTTCGGGCCTTCACTGGTCGGCAATTCGTCGCCGCAGCTGCCGCCCGCTGAAATAATCAACGAAATTCGAGTGCAGCATTTGATTGTGGAAAATTTGATCAAAATACCAAGCTTTTTTTATTTGAAATTTTTGGATGTCAATGAGAATGAGCCAGAAAGATTGTTCAAGAATCAGCACTTGAGCAATACGCCTGATTTGATGAGGAAGAGTAAGACCGCTGTCGTCTTGTCTAGTATTCTTGGTCCAGCGGTCAATCTTCACTCGTGTAACTCTTAGATTTTTCTCTTTTTTTTTTCAGATGTTTTTTATTATTGGATTAATTGTCAATGCATTTGTTGGTTATTTTTGTTAAATAAATTTTTATATCAAAATTTAAAATGTTTAATTTAGTTTTTGTTTTTAAATTAAATTCAACTGATCAATTACATGATGGTAGGACAATTTTTTATTAAATACAGTGAATTCTCGATTCATATCAAGTTTTTTCAGAAATTTTTACTAAAATTCTGGTCTTATCTGATTGGAGGATTGAAATTGAAACATTTTTCAGATATGAAATTATTTATTCAAAATAAAAGTTCATGGTCAAAATTACAAAAATAAAAAAATTGAAAATTACAAAGATTAAAAAAAATTATACACACGACGAATTATATTGATCGATTCGGCATCTCTTATTGATAATTTGACGAACCGATCCTTTTCGTTTGTTTGTAGACCTGAAAAAATCTATTGTCGTCATTTTAATAATAATAATAATAAGCTACAGCAGGAGACCTGTGGAGCGAGACTAGATGTAGTTTCGCTATGGTAGCTATCTTTCTGTGAAAAAAAAAAAAAAAAAAATTTCATTAAATATGCAATCCAGTCAAGTTCATTCATATACTAAACTAGATTATTTATAATTCATTCATTTTTGATTTGCGATTTATTTATTTGTTTTTTGTTTGTTCTTTTCATTTATTTTTTATTTCTCGTCGGACGAACCTCCATCCAACACTTCAAAATTTCAACATCTTAATCAAATTCAAGACAATCTGGACTCAAAGGTAACCCAGTTATTTTAGTATTTCTTTATTTCTTTTTCTCTCCAGGTGTCTGTCTAATTGGGATTTAAAGCTGTTTAAGGACTTCGCGTTAATAATTTTATTTAACTTTTCTAAACCTTCTAGATTAGAATGGTCCACGAAATCGACATGGATGCATGACTATTAGATAAGAATTTGCATGAAAAATTTCTTCAAAGTTCACCAACAATTGGATTTCGATTTCTTGTAAAAAAAAATAAAACTAATTATAATTGTTTGTTTGTCCAATAATATTTTTTTTTGTTTCAATTGGTTTATTTCATTTTTGTATTATCTTTTTTTGTACAATAAAATTTAAACAGAATTTTCAAATTTTTTTCCTCATTTCTATACAAAAATATTGATATGTATCGAGACTCGTTTGGGAAACAAAAATATTAGTCTCGATAATTTTGTCTCTTTATTCGATTTTCGAGACTTTTTCGATTTTAAATAAAAGCCTCGAAAATTTTTATATAAAAATATTATTTAAAAAAAATCTATTATTTAAAAAAAGTCCTTTTTATTTTTTTAACTCCTGTAAATTGTATCATGTAGAACTTTTTGCGCTCATGAATTTGAGCTATCATTATCGTAGCTAAAAAATTGACCATTCTGCAGTGACTTGAAAACTAAGTGACTGGTAATCACTTGCAAGTTTCCCATGTGCATAACTTTTCGAATCTTTGACCTTTTTTTGATCTGTAAAAGCCAAAGGCAAGAAAATCTCAAGATCTATCTAGTGGTATCTTCGGTTTTCCATAATTCGAAAAATTCATTGCAAAAAACCATTCTGAAAAACGTCAAAATATGGGTTTTTTGCTCTTTTTCAAAGTCGCCTGAAATCTTGTCCTTTTAATTTTTTTAACTCCTGTATATTATACAAATTAATATCATTTAGATTCAAAATCAAAAAATGAACTTATCAATTTTTGAGATTTGTTTGTTTCTTTCAAGCTATCCAATCTGATTTTTATCGCAGCAAGGTGATCTAAATCACTTTCATGTTTAGTTATATGTTTGAAACCAAATTTTTTGGCAAACTTAGCAGCAATAAAAACATGAGTCTCTTTTGGATTGGCTTTAGCATATTGAACTATTTCAATTTTTTGCGAAATGTTTAAACGTTTCTTTTCAAGATTCATTTTGAAAATTAATACCAAAGAATAAAAGAAATAAAAATGGTGTTTTTAATTATCAATTTTTCGATATAACATATGTTATATATAACATAGAAAATTGACATTTGAAAAAATATTCAATAAGACATAATTTAGGTCTCGAAAATTAAGCAAACTTTACATTAAAAGTCTCAGTTTTATTATAAAATAAAGTCTCGATAATAAAAAAATTATCGAGACTCGAGTTTCGATAATCATTTTTTTTTTACGTGTAAAAGGATTTAAAAAATTCGGGAAACAAAAATTTATATAAAAAGCTTTAACATGTTTCGATTTTGCGTATTAAAGAGTAAAAAAATTATAAAGAAGGAAAAAAAGTGATAAAAGTTTTAAAAATTCGATTAGTATGATGTCATTTATTTTCACAATTACTAGCACGTAAATTCCGGAATCATTCAATCAAAGCTTGGTCTACTTGGGATAGAATATTTTTTTTACTATCACTAACAATCTGATCAAATTATTTCAAAAAATGCTGGGCAATTTGAAAAAAAAAATCCAAATTTCTAATTTTATGATATCTTTTTAATTATATCGACGAGCTGAATCCAAAAATGTCAAAATTTTGAAATCGGACCATTCTTTTAAAAGTTATATGAGCTTAAAGTCTAAATGGGCTTATTACTAAAAAATGACAATCTTAGTCATTTCTTAAGATTTTTTTTAAGCATGTTCAAAAATAAATGAGAAATTAAAAAAAAAATACGGTATAAAGCTGTTTGGAACTCTCGACAGTGATACAAGTGATTGTGAAAATGGTGTTGAAAAAATAGAAAAGAAAAAAAAATCTATTAAGTATAAATATATATTAAAGAATAGTTTTGAAAAAACAGAAGAAGCTCTACAATCAATAGACTCAACAGTTTGGGCCAAATGGTACAAAAATTCTTGTGCTGATGGTCAAAAAGTTTATTATCGATGTAAATTATCAAAATTTAGAGAAAAACAATGCGAAAAAAAATCATATTTGCATTATTTGAGCGATAGTTAATGCTTATGAATCAGTCAATGAGCATACACATTTAGACAATAGTGAAAAAAATATGTCGCCCGATGTAAAAGCCAAAATTGTCGAATTTTTTAACCTCAATATATTCTAGAGCTACTGAGAGAACAAAATATGAAAGTTCCAAAAAAGTCGATATTATTATTAAGATAGGGAAGCACGGCTTTGCGAGTAACGAGGCGTTAACTTTCAGCTTTAATGTTATGTTTTATTTGCATGTTTATTATAATATATTAGTTTCGGAAATGAAAAAAATAACATTTAATTTATCAATTAATATGTATAGTCTTTTGACGTTTTACGTCAAGAATTATTTAAAAAAAGTCCAGTATTGGATTTTTATTCGCGTACACATCTGCTTAACTACGCTCGTTCCTCGCAAATTATTTATTAGTTTAAAGCCCCATAGGCAAAATTACAAAAAATTACATTAAATTCGAGATAAATTTAAAAAAAAAAAGAAAATTGCACCAGTGTTACTATGTAAAAAAGTTTACTCTCAAAAGATCATTTAAAATTTTATAAAAATAAAAGTAATAATAAAAGTCAATTTTAGTTCCATATTGATTTTTATTTGCGAGCACACAAACTTAACCTAGTCAACCAAGCCACGATTTTTATCTAAAAATATATGATCAATTATGACTATTGAAGTCTTTGTGCTATATTCCATCGGATCAAAGTGTATCTTTTTCTCGAGGTTCTTGAGCTGTTTGCAATATGAGGTATTTTTTTGTTCAAAAGTCGAGTAATCTGAATGTAAAAATAGGAGTAACTCCCAACAGATTTTACTATTTTTAAGCTGTTTCATAAAAAATATCTTGTGTTTCATATAAAGTTGTTCTACCGTTTCAAGACGTAGAGTCTCTAACATCGGTCTGAACCTGGCATATTTCAAGTAATAGTCAAGTATAGTTTGATATTGTTAGGCTTTCTCAGAAAAATTCGAAAAGAAAAATTCGGAAAAACAAAAAATTAACCTAGAATTTTTTTTAAATTTACCTAGCATCTTTTGTTTTTTAGCTTGAAAAACAAATAAAAAATACCTAGCAAAAAATACTTTTTTATTTAGTTTTTTATCTACCTAGCAAATTAAATTTTTTACTTAGGGAATTTTTTTATTAACCTAGCATTTTGAGTTTTTTAACTAGCGTAATTAATTTAAGCCTATTAGAAATATATGAAAAGAATTATCATTTTTTTAACTTTGTGTAATAGTTCTACTCATTTTCATCATTTTCTTCATTTTTGTCATTTTATTTAAGGTGCCCCAAGTCATAAACACTAGTTAGCTAGGATTATCAAAAATTCACCCCAAAAACTTTTTTTAGGTTAATTATGACGCAGAATTCGATTTTATTAGTGAAAAAGTTGGATTCTTATATCTTATACCCGAGTTTCAAGGGGGGGGTTCAAAAAAACGTTTTGTTTCATAAAATGTGAAGCATATAGAAATCTACTTTTTTTTTTTTTTTTTATGAAAATTTACCCTAAATTTACTCGGATTAGTCGTTTTTTATCATCCATTAGTTTATTTTCCCTTTTTTTTTGGCGATTTTTAGAAAAAATGTTTTTTTTTTAAATTTATGCCTTTAAATTTTATTTCGTATATAAGACTTTTTTCAATTAGGGTGATTTTGGGCTTAAATTAAAGCTAATTTATTAAGAAATAGGAATAGATGGGCTTTTTGGATAATATTGTCTATTTAGTAAAATATAAGCATTTAAAGATACCTATGTAATAAATATAAAGTTTTTAGATAGATAGGAAATTTATTGTTCTGAATATATTAATGTATTAAAATCTTTGCTTTTTTTATGAGAAATAACTTTACTACTCGATTTTGCTCCAAATAGCTTTTCTAAGACATTTTGATAGCTTGCACCACTTTGAAATATTTCCAAAGCTCTCCAGAATCTATTCCATAGCTTAATATTCAAATCTATATTTTTATATTCATTTATGGCCTCTAAAATTAAGTCTAAGAACTTGTTGAAATCTTGATCATTTTTTTTTAATATTTTACTGATTTTAAATCTAAATAGAATGCTTTTAAGACAAGATATCAACAAACCCCATCTATTTCTATAGAGGAGACTTAGTTCTCTTAAATAAAAAAAAATTATCTATTTTGAAATAATTTTACGGGAGAAATAAAACGCCAAAAATGCTAAATCATCGAATTTTTTCAAAACTTTGCGTTTAAATTGTTAGGGATTTTTATTGAATGGGTGAAAAAAAATAAACAAGATTAGAAAGTACATTTCCTCTACTATCTGAAGAAAACAAAATTGAGTCTCCAAGTCAGTTTAATTTTTCGAAAAAATCAGTTCAAACTTATGCACTAAATTTGTATTTTTATTTCATGCAATTCGGCAAAAATAAGATGACATATGAAAAAAATGATTTCAGATTCGAGTTCTACGCACAAAATTACATTAGATTTCAAATTTTTGGAAAAGCTAAAAATTTTAAATCCAAAACTAGTGTTTATGACTTGGGGCACCTTAGTTTGTCTTATACTGTTCTATTATTTTATCCTTTTTAATGCTCTTCGCTACGCTAAGTGATAAAGTAATCTCAACGGATGTTGATCTTCTATCAGCAATACTGATGAGGACATTGTACTTTTTTTCAAATGAGATTGTTGTGTGTTTAAGAGGCATTGATTATCATTCAATAAATTTTTAAAGTTAATAAATCTCATTAAAAAAAATTGAAAACAATGTTAAACATTGGACTTTTGGTACAGAATAATATTTTTTGAGCATCATGGACTTTTATCTAAATTAAACAAAATCAGACTAACTCTCTATCTAATAAACTGGATCAATTACTTTTTATCAGGTCGAAAATTTAAAGTAAAATATCAAGAGGTCTTCTCACAAAATTATCACATCAAATCGGGTGATCCACGAGGATACATCTTATTACAAAAACTCTTCTCAATCTACTTCTTTGACCTTAGTGAAAAGTTGAAAGAAAATCACGTTATTTATGCTGACGAACATTGTTTTTATGTGGAAACAAATATTGAAAGACTAAAACCAATCATACAGGACGAAATAAATAAAATGTACATGTTCTGCGAGGAATTGTGCTTTAAACTTAACTCAAGAAGAACCACCTACACAATTTTCACACCTTCTGAAAAAAGATTATCAAACGAGCGACTGTACTAAAAAGATATAACTCTAAATAACCACAGAATAGCTCTTGATTCACATCCAAAACTTCTTGGTTGACCCAAAATTAAGATTAATGATACACATTGAATACATTAGTGACAAAGTCACTAACCGACAAAATGCTATAAAAGCCTTGAAAGGATAGCTCTGGTAATCAAACTCACAATTATAATTGAACTATTATAAAAAGCATGCATACAATCCATTTTCATGTTGTATACAATTAGATAAAAACATAACACCAAAACTTTTCTTATAGATCTTATTTTGTTTATTTCTACTTTTATATTTTTAGTCTTTAAAAACAAAAACTTTTTATTTTAAAAATCTAGTAACCGGAAGGCAAAAGAGCTAAGCTCAAGCCTTTTAAAATCATTAAATAAACTATTGAAACTTCTGAAACATTTTCAAATACAGTCATATTCCAATTATTACATCCAAGAACGCACTTGAAAAAATATCTTCGATGTAATTCATTTGAAATTGTTTGATTTATATAAATTGTTTTATTTAATTATGTTCTAAATAGAAAGTAAGTGTTAGTACCCATAAAGGTACTAACAAATTAGTAATAAGAGAAAATATGTTTTAAATAGAAAAGCTTTTATGTTTAAATTTTCATTTGCGATTGTTGTAGCTTAATAAAAATACAAACTGACTAAATATACCTAAATGAAAATATTGCCGTGTGCAACACTGGGAACGGCCTTTAGTTGTTTAAAACAAATTCTCACGAACTAACAAAGTGTTAGTCTTGTGACGAAATTTCACTTGACTGTCTACAAATTCTGCAAAACAAAACTCTTAGCCTTTGCCTTAACTCTGACTACATGGACCATACTGCACTTATTTACTCACTAGCAAAAATCGAAATGATCAAGCCACTGCTTATAGATTTGACTCACAGATTCAGCGACAAAATCACTCTCAATGCAGAAAACAACCAAATAATAAACGAAAGAATTGACCAAAATCAAATCAACAGAAACTACAAATTAAAGCAGCACAAAAAAACGAAGAACAACTTGCTTGGATTCTCATACTTCTACTGAATCTTAATAGAATACCTATCTTTACCTCTTTTAATTTTGAGCTATAAGAAAGCTCTGGCTTTCGTATTTTTCCTAAACCTTTTAGAATTGTCTGTTCTACAAAAATCGATCTCTTTGGCTCCTTTTGCGATTTCATTCAATCCATATCTATCAAAATATATGTGCCAGTTCGATCCATTCCATCATTACAATTAACCATTATCGGACACGTTTTGCTAGAGTACGATTTATCCACTATCTTCCTAAAGTCCAAAAACTACTTTAACGTTAAAATGACTTTAAAATTAATAAAACGTTTTAAAAATACCTTCAACTTTTTCAAAAAAAAAATGGATATTTAATAATCTAATTTTTAAGCAAAAAAAGAGCTTAAATTTTTAATTTTTTTACTCTTTAATAGGCAAAATCGAAACATGTTAAAAAAATGTCTAAATTGCACTTTGATACCCAGTACCTTTGAATGGTAAGCAAGTTCAATTGTATTCCTAATGAGAGCTTATTTTTAATACTTCACAATTAAAAATGAAAAAATAAACTTTTATTTAGAAAATTTATTAACAATGTGAAAATTTTAATCTAGTATTTGTTTGAAATATGAGTATAGGTATGAGTAATTCGAGTATTTGTAAAAATACTAGTAAAAACTAGAGTTTTTAAACTTTTAAAATACACTTTGTATTAAATAAGAGTACGACATCCTTTTTTATACTCGTCCTTTTTTTAATTATTTTCAAATTTATTCACATTAAATCATCACCAATGTCAAATTAACAATAATTCAAATTTTTTTAATTATATTTTTTATTTAATACTTAATTGAATTGATCAATTATTACTCACAAGAGATGAAAAAAAATCAGCAAAAAAAAAAGAAGAAATTAGTTGTTTTTTTGTTGCCTGTAGAACAAAAATAATCAAAATTTAAAAGAAAATTTTAACAAAAATTACAAGATTTATATTTTTAAAATAATAAACTATTTTGTTTTGAAACAAAAAATATTTTTTTTTATTTATTTTCTTTGTCTTTTGCCATTTTTGTCCGGTGATCGTGATCTTGACGATGACGAAGATCTGGACGAACTGGACGATCTTGAGGACGAACTCGATCTAGACGAACTTGAGCCTGAGCTTGACGATCGACTGGACGATCCAGACGAGGATCTTGTTCTCGATCGTCCGCCTCTCCGTCTAGATCTCGATCGTCTTGGAGCTGCCCGGGCATAATCACTGGCCCGATATCTGTCTGCGTAATAGTCACGACCCCTGTATCGGTCGCTTTCGTATCGAGGCGGTGTTCGTCTCCTATACGGCTCATATCGATCATAGCGATATCTGCCCACATCTGTTCTACGCTGATCGTTTCTATCCCTTTCTCTAGCGCGATCTCTCTCTCTGCTTTTCTCTCTGCTTTTCTCCCTGCTTTTCTCCCTGCTTTTCTCTTTACTCTTTTCTCTACTCTTCTCTTTCAATCTCTCTTTACTTTTCTCTCGGTCATTGTCTTTGTCTTTGTCTTTGTTAGTTCGCTCAACAGTCTCTTTTTTCTCTTCGACTCGCTTGTTCTCCGGTTCTGCGTTCTCTTTGACACTGCGCTCTTTGGCCCTCTCCTCTTCTTTAGCTTTGCGCTCTTTTTCCTCTTTCTCCAAACGCTCCAGCCTTTCCTTTTCCCTTTGAACTTTTTCAGCCTCTTCTCTTTGACGCCGCTCTTCGGCTCGTTTCTCTCGCTCCATTTGTCTTCTATCGTTTTCGCGCTGTCTTTCGACATACTGATCCTCGTTCAACGGCAACCAGTAGATGAACGGCGTAGTCGTTGTCTTTCGGAATAGATCGTCAAATGTTTTAACGGGCTCTTTTTCTTCTTTGTTCTCTTTTTTCTCTTCGCTATTTTCCACTTGTCGTCGATCACGTGATCTCGACCGCTGTCTAAGCTTGGGCAAGTCCCATTCTCTTATTTTTTCACTTTTGTTTTTCGGCTCTTTTTCCCTTTCTTTTTCTCTCTCCTTTTCTCGTTCTTTTCCTTTTTCCTTCTCCCTTTCTTTCTCTCTTTCTTTTTCTCTAGTCTTGGCCTCTTTGTTCTCTTTGTTCTCCGAGTCTTTGTGTTTGTTTGGCAGAGTGGGTGCACCGTTCATGTTTGCCATCAGTTCATCCAGAGTGGCGTACTGGCACACTAGGTTTTTTGGGTTAGACGACGGCCATTTGATGTTGTGCAGATTTTTTTTGGCCGATTTGGCGTCTTCCTTGGTCTCATATTCAACATAACAGTGGGATTTGACAGAGTTAATCCAAAAGTGTTGTTCATTTATCTTTCCGTATTTGCCCAGCAGCTCTTTTAGCTGATTTAAAGTGAAAGGCCGAGTCAAATTGGACACATGAAGAACATTAGTGACTTTTTCATCCATTTGAGTCGAATCACTTTTTGCTTCTTGGCTCTTGGTCTCGTCTCTACTAGGCGACAACTCTTGAACACTTTCTTCAAAGTCCAGCTCATTTTCAGGCTCCTATTAGAAAAAATTCCTATTAAAAAATCTGTTTTTTTCTTCAATTTTTTTTTAATTACAATAATTACTGTGCGCGTAATCAGCGGCGTTTGTTCTTTGTTCAAATTTTCAATTGGCGATTTGTCCAAATTGTCCAAAGGATTTGATTGCAGATAACTCTTGAGCGTGTCACTTGATATAGTGAGAGATTTTTTAGCTGAAAGAAACGAGCTTGCTTCATTAGACAGCCATTTTCGCTTCCGATGAGAACCATTTGTCTTTTCATCCTCTTTTTTTTCCTCAATCGACTTTTCTTCTTCTACTTTAGCCTCATGTTCCTCTGTCGACTCATCAGCTATTAAAACCTCTTTAACTTCTTCTGGTTTATCAACCACCTCATTTTCAGCCTCATTCTTACTTTCCTCCGCCATAGAAACCTCTTTAACTTCTTCTGGTTTATCAACCACTTCATTTTCAGCCTCATTCTTACTTTCCTCTGCCATAGAAACCTCTTTAACTTCTTCTGGTTTATCAACCACCTCATTTTCAGCCTCATTCTTACTTTCCTCCGCCATAGAAACCTCTTTAACTTCTTCTGGTTTATCAACCACTTCATTTTCAGCCTCATTCTTACTTTCCTCCGCCATAGAAACCTCTTTAACTTCTTCTGGTTTATCAACCACTTCATTTTCAGCCTCATTCTTGCTTTCCTCCGCCATAGAAACCTCTTTTGTTTGCTCTGGATGGTTATCTTTATTCTCTTTTCTGTTTTCTTGACTCTCATGGTCTTTGAGGTCTTCATTTATTTTCTCCGGGCTGGATAGCTCTTGTTCTTTTGTTAAGTTGTCATCGCTGGACTGATTAACAGCTGTGTTTGACTCGATGGAGTCTCGAGTTTGGCTCGAGCTATCGGCTGGTATGTGGGGCTCCTCGACTGGCTCAGCTTCTTTGACGTGTTCGTCTTTTGGTTCGCTGAAAGAGCCGTTTCTTAGACCGGCCCGTTTCCTCGGTGATTTTTGAGGTGATTTTTGGCTTGTCTTCACCGACTCTTCTTCGGTCTCTTGGTCTGTTTTGGGCTCTTCGTTTTGCTCAGTCAAATGCTATACAAATTAGAAGATAACTTTTTATTAAAAAAGAAAGCAAAATTTTTATTAAAAAATACAATTTTTAATTTTTCGAATAGCTCTTGCTTGTTGCCAGAAGTTGAAATCCCTCTCTTTTTCAATTCGGATTTCAACTCGGTTACTTTTAAGTCGGCTATGTCGACCATTTTAGAATTTATCTTCACTTTGAGTGCATCCGACATTGTAGTTTTTTGTGTGACAAAATGCGACTCTCGCTTAACTCATAAATCTAAATAAATTGAGAATTTTTGTACAAGTGAATGTGCGCGATTTTATTTGGGATTTTATTATTTCATGCAAAATCTTAAAAATTTGAAATCTCTTGGCCTGAAAGCGAGTATACCTAATTAATTTATGCTAAGGATAATTTCAAATTTGTTCTCTTGATCAGAATTAAGCTGACATTTAGCCTTGGATTCAACAATTTACAAAATGAAGTTAATAATTACCGTTTTGTTCGAGAAAGTTCAATTGATGCAAAAAATACAATTTTTTTATGCATGTGTATGTTTCATTAGTTTCCGCCACAAATTTTACTATTAATATTTACATATGTTAATAAATATATTAATTGTTTATTTAATTCACTAAGGGAAAATTGTTTCAATGAAAAAGAAAATCTATTTAAAAATTTTTCGGAAAATGTAAACTAAGAAGTGTTTTTGTTAATTTAAATTTTTCAATAACAAAAAAATTCAAATCAATTATATTATTTTACGATAGGTAGCCTTTTGGTAACGATTGAATTAAAGAGAAAGGTTTTTTTTTTACAAAGTAATGAATGTTCAATTCATTTAAAAAATTTCCCAAAGAATAATTTTTATGTTGAAAAAACGATGAAAAAATATTAATTTAAATTCTCTCAAATCTGTATATATTGCCAATATAAAATTAAATTTCTTTTTTTTCATTTTCATGATTTTACCTACTTTGAATATTTTTTTATTTTTTTACTTGTATAAAATTTTCCACTAAATATATAAAAATAAAACTTAATTAAAGAAATATAATCATTTAAATTTTTAAATCGGTAATATTCAGAATCAAGCCTTAAATTAGCCAAATTAGCTCGAGGCGTTAATTTTATTCTAAAAAAAAGTATTATAAAAAAAGTAGAAGTTAAACGAAGAAGAGTTTTTTTAGACAACAATATTTATTAAGAAAATTTAATTATCAAACTGAAAATATAGAAAAAAATTATTAGAACTGAATTAAATTTTAGATTAGTTAAGTATTGATAAACATCTTGATCATAATAATCATCTAAAATTTGATTTATGAGTTCTTTCAAAATAATGTAACAAGGCTTCCTTTTATTTGCCTGTCCACAACTTAGTTGAATGAATAAATTTTCTATCTTCGATTGCTCCAGCTTTAAACTATCAATTAAGCTCAATAAATGAGGATGTGTTCTGATTAAAGATTGGAGTGCATTCATAGATTAATTGGAAATCTCGGTTATTGATGCATCAAACTCTTTCCTTTTCCTCTTGCTCATATGTAATTGTCTTGAAAATATCTATAAAATTTATTTAATTTAGCCGATGCCTGCTTTTTGAGATTGAAAATGCATCAATTACATTATCGGGTGGCAAAAAAGCAAGGCATGCAACTAATTTACAGTATAAAATTACTTGGTTGTCCACATTGGACAAAACGCAATAGGCAATTCAGATAATTTAGCTTTCAAGACTTCAAATACTTTTGTGTATGATTTTTGTAATTTATCTGACAAAAGTGCGAATACCAAAGGCAAATTTTTCATGTTTTTATTAATATGAATTGAAAAAAGTTGTTTGAAAATGTTTGGAGCATCGTCGAAAGTCCCTTCACATAGCTTTGAGTGTTTAACAATTGTAGATTTTTTTGAGTAGTGAATATCAAAATACGATTTTGATTTTCATAATTACCTAACAATAGAAACTGTTCTTGGTCGTATCTCTTTATAATAGTAAAATCAATGTGTAAAGCAAATGACAGATTGATCTTTGTACAAATCGGCTCTATTTCTTTTACACAGTTGTCAAGTAGAAGATTTAGATGGTAAATTTTCTACAACTTTTTCAACTACATTCTTTTGACATTCCATTTAGATTTTTCCTGGTCTTGTGTCTGGCTGAGAGGCAGCTATTTATTTGATATTAGCTTTGATAGCTCTATTTTGGGTTTTTACTGAGTTTATATGGAAACGCGCCTTCCCTTGAACTATTGGTTTAAAAAGGCCGTCTGTATAAACTGTTACTGGGAAGTTTGGGAATTGACAGAATTCGTTTTAACTCGTTTTGTATTCAAAAGAATCGTCATCAATTAGGATCGCGATCCATCATTTTTAGGACGCGATGAATTAATTAAATTGAGCGACAAGCTTATGTTATTAATTGAGTTCACTAAATCATCCATAATAAAATAAAATAAAAAAACACATACAAAAACTTTGACTGTTTTAAACTCAGAAGAGCCAAATTTCCCATAAATTCATAATTTTCAATTTCAAAATTTATTAAAATTTAACTGAACAATCGTGCTTCTAGAGTATAGATGACTTTCTAGAAAAAAATAACCTTTAAAATAAATTTATGTTAATTGTTTAATGAGTTGTTGCTTCTAAGCTAATAGAGCCGTCAATTTTGCATTGATTTTTTATTTTAAAAAATTCAATTATATCTTTTTCGCTATGATTAAGATTAATATTAGGACTAGATGTTTTGATTGAAAATTAATTAGAAATGAATATGCCTTTCTTTCTTTATTTATTTATTTATTTATTTATTTATTTATTGAATTGAATTAACCTCCTTTAAGGAGAAATAAAAGAAAATAAAGATAAAATTTTTTTTTTTTTTTGTGTTTTTGTGTTTTTTTAAAAAATGAATAATTATTTTATCTTTATCAATCACTAGTTTTTGATGATTAGAAATTAGAGTATGAATTTGTTCAGATCCTTTTCAAAAGGATCTGAACAAATTCAAAAGTTTTGATCGAAATCTAATAAAATGAACTGGTGATTCATTTCGTTTTGTAAAATTTTTAGACAAATCATAACATATCAAGGGATAGTCAAACAGATTTGACACATCTGTTTTATTTTTTTATTTTAAATTTGGTTTCAAGTTGGTAAACTTTTACCAAGTTCTGGGAAAAATAACACATCTGGTACCCAGTGTTCTTAATTTATTTTTTTAAAGACAATATCATAAATAAATATTGTTATTTGTAAAGAATTAAGGGATCAAACGAGCCGATTATAAAAATTTTCCGATGATTGGTTCAAAAAATTTATCCAAAAAAATGTAAAAATTTGAAAATTTAAGTCACCTTTAAAAGAACTACAAAAATTGATTTCAAACTAATTATTTTTGATAGAAATAATGATCAAAATCTGATTTAGACCTAAAAATGTAAGAATATAGACACATAAAGCAAATATAAGAATTCTAAGTTTTTAATTAATTTTTTGTGTACCCAAGTAACGTTTTTTGCAAGAACTTTTCAATAAGTTACCGATTTTGCCTTATCGATAAAACCGTTTATTTATCGATAAAAACTATCGTTCACTTTTTGCTATTGAAGCATCATATTAAATAGAGAACAGGCTTGTGAAGAAAGGAGCAAGGCGTGATAAGAGGAACCATATAAACCAGTTTGCAAGCGAAGCAGAAGAAGCCAGCTCCAAAGGGGACCTACATAAACTACACAGGATCACTAATTCGATATGTAGCTCTTCACAGAAAAGAACAAGACAAAAAGGGTCGTATCCTAACAGCTGAAAAAGAGCAAAAGCAAAGATGGGCATTTAGCATTTTAGAGAAGTTCTAAATAGACCAGAACCTATAGAGTCTCTAAAACCTGAAGCAGCTAGCACTGACCTCGATATTAACACCGGAGTGCCAGGCCTAAAAGAAATAGAAGCTGGGATAAAGGCTCTGAAAAACAGAAAAGCCCCGGGTATAGCGATGGCTCGGGCATGTACTTAGAATGAAATAAACACGGATACAAAAAAGAGCCCTTCAATGGACACCTCATGGGCGACGTAAGGTAGGACGACCAGCAGTAACATGGAGGTCGGCAATCACGAAAGAGCTCATCGAAATGGGAATGAAATGGGGAGAAGCAAGGGTAAAGTCAAAAGATCGACTTAATGGAAATCAAAAGTAATGACCCTATGCTCCACAAAGAGTGAAAAACGAAGAAAAAAAATTTTTGCTTTTAGTTATGTCAAGCCTGACAAAAATCGATCTCAAAATGTTTAATGTGTGATTTATTATTGAAGATGTGGATAAAAAATGAATGAAAATATTAATTTTTTATTATTAATTATAAAAAAAAATTATTAGTATAAATTAATTGCCTTTCATTACCTAAATTATTTTAACATCCTAATTCTTTTATTTTTTCTGACTAATTGAATATCAGTTAAAAAAATTTAAAAATTTTAAAAATTTTATCCAGAATTAGACTTTATTTTTATAAAATTATAATTGTTAGACCAGTGATCATTTAATTACCACCGTATCGAAATTCCTCCACCAACAGACCAGTCATGTGGTCCTCTGTAATGACCATTTGCATAAGGAGACCATTCTATTTTTTTAGCATGTCTCTGAACGTTATCACTATTAATCGGAAATGGTATCGGTGTTTGCAGCCATTGAACTTTTTCGTTCGCTACTTCAGGTTGCTGGGGACCAGGAAATCTATGATTTATTATCATAGATGACCCGAATAAACTACATATTAACATGACTAGTGACAGTCTTAAAATCATTTTTACTGCTTATAAAACTTAATTTTTTTCTTGAATATCGCTGAATATTTAAAGTGGAAATCTCATGCTTAAAAATATGACCAAAAAAAGTGATTAATAAAAAGCATCTAAAAGCTTAAATTTCATCTGAATATTTTTACATACATTCGATCTTTTACAAACAAAAAATAAATTAAATTTAAAAATAGTAAAGAATTATATTAAATTTATTTATTTAAATTGAAAATTTATATGAAATTATTTTATGCTAAAAAGATACAAAGTTAAATATTTAAGATATTATTAAAAACTAATACAATTTTGATTTGCCACAAGGATTTTTGATAAATTTTTGCTTAATTTTTTAATGATCTAACAATTCAAGTTCATTTTTAACTTATTTTATTATTAATTCATTTATAAATTGACTTAATTCGTTTATGTTATTTAAGGAAAATTTTATCTAAGATCCGAAACAGACAATTAAGTTTAATCAAAATGAGGATAAAAACAAATTTATGGAAATAAAAAGTAATTTTAGATCAGTTTTTTAAACTAATTATTTTATTATAATATCACTTATATCACTTAATTTTACGGTAAAAAGTATTTTGCTTATTTTTTTTATGTTTAAGTTTGTTTTTTTTATTATATTAAGGCTTAAAACTAATTTGAGAATTTACTAGAATTTAACAAAATAGTTCAAAAATTCTTTTTTTTAATTTACAATTTTAACCTTTGGTAAGTTAAGGTAATTTTTTGACATTTTACATTAATTTTCGTTAAGTTAAATTTTTTTTAAATAGAGTATTTTTACGCTTTGATTAATTTTATTTGTGTCAAAATTAATCAAGAAATTCAGAATATATGATTGAAAATATCAAAATTGTATATGAATCTTAAATTTTTCAAATAAATAAACAAAATATAGAATTTTAGTTTTAATTTTATTTTTTTAAATACTGAACAAATCAACTTAATTTTGTTATTTAAACTTAACAAGTTCAGACTATAACTAAAACTTAAAAATTAGAATAAAACCTATGAAAAAAACATAAATGCTTGGTTATCAATAATTGATTGAACATTAAAACAATAAACAAGATTATAGAATGCTATAGTTCTGACTTGGTCTGGACTGGATTTCTCAAAAATTCAACAAAATCCTCTTTATTACGTCCTCCATTGTAGTCAAATTTAAATTGACCATTTTCAAAAAACTTGAGTGTAGGGAATCCACGCAACTCAAATCTCTTATTTAACTGACTGTTGACAGTGGCATCTACCGCAGCTAAATACGAACCTGGCACAAAACTAGTCACATCATTTGCAGCTAGGGCATAAGCTGGCTTCATGTTCTTACAGTGTCCACACCATGGTGCATAGAACATCACCAGAACTTTTCGCTTAGAATTTATAAAGTCGTCAAAGTTTGAATCATCTAACAAGTGAACGTGCTTGTTCCCCGGAAAGTCCACCCAATCATCTCTGGGGTCACTTTTAGCCGATTTCGGATCTTGTGGATTTTTCATGAACTTGATAAAATCTTTTGCCTCACGACCCCCTTCATACGGCTTGGGGTTTTTTCCATAATTCAAGTAAATAATTGTAGGGAATCCTTTAACATCAAATTGTTCACATACCGACTGATGTTTGGTGCAGTCGACTGCAACAAATGCCACTTTAAGTTCATCTTTAAAATGTTCAGCTGCTTGGGTAATCTCTGGTTTGGCTTTCTTGCAATGACCGCACCATGGAGCATAAAAAAAAGCCAAAGTATGCTTTTTGGTTTTGATAAATGAAGTAAATGATTCAGCGTCGGCATGAAAAATGTGCGATTTTTCATCTTTCCATTCTGGTTCTTCTTCTTTTTTTGGCGGTTCAGTTGGACTAAAAAAATTTATTATATTTACTTTATTTCTAAAATAAAATGTGGAATACTTTCGCATGAATTCAAGAATCTTTTCCTCAGATCTTTCACTATAGTCCCATGCATACTTGCCATCTTGGAAAAATTTAATTGTAGGGTAGCCTTTTACTTTAAAACGCTGTGCCAACTTGGTCTCCTTGGTCGCATCTACGAATGCAATTATGTTCTCAGAATTTTCTTCCTTTAACTGTTTGGCAACATTGTTAAATACTGGTTTCATGTTTTTACAATGGCCGCACCATGGAGCATAAAATTTTACCAAAACATTGTTGTGCGAATCAATGAACTCGTCAAAAGTATCATCAGTCAGAAATGTAACATGCACGTCTTCTTCGTCAGCCCAGCTTTTTTCCGCTTCTTTTGGTTTTGGAGGCTGAGGATCATTCATCCATTCAACAATCGAATCCTTGTTATTTTCGCCTCCATATTGAAATTGAAGTTGACCAGATTTAAAATAGAGCAAAGTGGGAAAACCAGTTATATTAAAGGTTTTTCGAAGACCATAGTTTTCCATCAAGTCAACGTCTATGCCGACTAAAACTTGCTTTTTTTTTAGCTCAGTTGCTGCAGCCGAAAAGTCAGGCTTTAGTTTTTTACAAAATCCACACCATGGTGCATAAAACATGCCGAGTATTCCAATTTTGTCTGATTTGGCATATTTTTTTAACAATTTATAAAAAGACTTTTTATTAAATAAATTAGAATTAAAAGTTTAATTTATTGAGAATTTTTACTGCTTCATCCTTGATGTGAACAACATCTTTAGAGTCTTCTTCCTGAAAAATTAGTTTAGCTCTTTTTTTTAACTTGAATGCTTGTAAAATACCTCATCCCATGGCAAGTCACCTTTTGGGTCTTTTAAAAAGCTAATTATAGATTTTTTAACAAGTTGACGATCATAATCTTTGTGAAACTTTCCTTCGCTAAATAAATAAAAAAAAGTTTTGGGTTAAATTTTTGAAAATTTAAAATACCTAAAATGCTTGATCTCGAAAGGTTCCGGATTTATTTTTAATTTTTTACAAACTTTCTTCAATATACTTTCAAAAATTTAATTATTTGAATTTTTTTTACATTAAAAGTTTACTCGCAATTGATATATGCGATGGTTGCCAAGTTTCTAACTTCAACACTTACTTCTTTAAAAAGCTTAATTTTATCCTTTACAACACCATCTTCCCACAAATTTCATTTAGTTTTTAAATCAAGATTGAAAAAAGATTAAATACCGTTTTTGGAGAATAAAATAAGCAAGTTAGGGCGAGTTTTCAGCAAATTTTTAAACTCTTTTTCGTCTTTGCACGTTTCTAAATTAGTGCCCGCAGCTTGGATTTGGCAAATTCCAAGACAAATTAGAACAATTGTAAAAATATTTTCAAGTTTCATTTTATGAAAATTTTAAAATGAAGAAAAAAAGAACAGATAGAAAAAAATTTTCAATTTATGCTGACGAAAGCAAATTTTAAGTTAAATTCGTTTAATTATGTTGAGGTAAAAAAATTTCTTATTGAACTAGATTTTTTTCTCTCAATTTTTGTATACAAATAGGTGGTATTTTTAAACGGGTCATTATTATTTTGTTCACTAAAAATTTATTCACAAATATATATTGAATTAAAAAAATAATGACTTTCTTTAAGAATTAATTTAAAGAAAAATGCAGCAACTTATGACTTTAATTATGCTTTTTTTAAACAGTTAATCAAGATAATCATGATAAATAAAGCCTCAAAAATCTAGAATGAGCAAATTTTATTGACCAGATTCAAAATAGTGATAAATAAAATAATTTTTTAAAAATTGACATGGTGTCCGTCAGGACATTCGTTTTTCCAAGAGTGTTCTTGGAAAATTTAAAAATTCCTGTGATATTTTGATATCCGTAACTACTACTTTCCGATAATGCTTAATTTTTACAGAAATTTTTGGAGTCTACAAAGTTGGTTGTCGATTATTGTTGATTGGTACAACTTCCTCAGAAAACTGGTCTAATTTTGAAAAAATTTATAGTGCCCCAAATTATAAAGGTAACTCGGACAGGAACAACAAAAAAGTTAATTTCTCGATCAAAAAGCGACCAATGGCCTAATATTTTTAATTAATAGCTTAATATCTCATCTACAAAAGTTGGGAGAAATTTGACAATATCTAATATCCTTTTTCTCACAGAGACTCTTGAATTAGAGGATAAAAATACCTCCGACTTACTTTTATCATCTAGGGCACTATAAGTTAAATAGAAATTCTTCAAAAATGTAAAATTTTTGTTTTTAATTTTTTTAAATTGCTGGAATATTTTTGGCAAAACTTAACTCAGACTTTACTTTTTATAAAATCACCATTAATAATATGTTTTTTTTTTTAATATATTATTAATGGTGACATTTTTAATTTTTCTGAAAACATTTTTCTATATGAGAGAGATATCTTATAAGAAAGATAAGTCTAAGTTTTGGAAATTCATAAATAAACAGAAAAAACGAGAACTAATGATAGTGGTATCTCATTATCCATTGATTCTGTTTTTGAAAATTTTAAAAATATTTTTAGTGAAACTATCTCCTTTGACAGTGAGCAGAGATTAATTAAATCCAAAGTTTACGAGACTTTAAATGGGTTTAAGCCAGGGGACTTTATTCCTGAGTTTGACTTAGATACATTGGAGAAGGTAATAAGTGAGAGTAAAAACTCAACTGTTAAAGGGTATGACCAAATGTCCTACTCACTGTTAAAAAACTCTACTTCGTTAGAATTTAAAATAGTTGTCCTTGAATTCTTCAACCAAATTTTAAGATTTCACTCTGTTCCTGATGACCTAAATATTGCCAAAATCACCCCAATCCTAAAGGACCAAACAAAGTATCACAATGACTTAGGTAACATTAGACCTATCTCAGTGCCCAATTGTTTAGCTCAAATTTTTGAAAAATTGATACTTCATTCATCTCCGGGTCTGCGTAAAACAAGTATTAATCAATTCGGTTTTAAGAGAAAAACTTCTTGCAATCATGCAATATTTGTCTTAAAAGAAGCAATTCTAAAGTATAAAAAAAACAACTCAGGATGTAAGCTTGCATCCTTGGATGCAGAAAAAGCCTTCGATAAAGTTTGGAGGGATGGGCTATTTTACAAGCTTATACCAAGGATGGACATAAATTTTTGAATTGTATTAAAAAAATACTACGACAAATCTATAGGGGTAGTTTGAATGAATGAAATAAGAAAGTCAAATTTATTTAAAATAAATTGTGGGGTAAAGCAAGGTGGAGTTATATTCCGTTTTTATTTAATGTTTTTATTGATTATCTAATAGAAGAATGTCTATCAAAAAATATCGGCGTATTATACAATAATATGAATACAAGTATTATTGTTTATGCTGATGATATACTTTTAACTACTTAGCCCAGTAGACTCTAGTCTTCAGGAGCTTTTAGATATTTGTTCAAAATATGGAAACAAATTGAAAATAAAATTTAACCCTAAAAAGTCATCAATAATTGAGTTTGGTCCGCAATTATTTAAAAATACTTTTTATCTTGGAAAAAATATCTTGGACAAAGTAAATAAAATTAAATATCTAGGAGTAGAAATACCAAATAACTTTGACTATCATAATATTGCAGTAAATAAATTTATTAAAGTACAACACGACTTGTTTTCTCTCTCATATTTGGGGTTAAAAAAAAGGGAAATTTCTCCATTTTTAATATATAATAGATAATATATAATGGAGATAAATAAATCAACTTTAAGAACAAAACCTCTTAATAAAACAAGGTTAGTAATTACACACTGGAATTGTCTTCATTTACCTAGTAGGGTTCATCTCTTAGCCAATTTTTTAGCTCAAAAATGTCCCGACATTGTTTTGCTCAATGAACTAAAGATAGATTTAAGTGAGGCAAATATTTATCTTGATTTTCAAATCTATCAATTCATAACAAAACCACGCAACAAGTATGGATGAGGAGTAGCTATTTTAATTAAAGAAGGAATTGAATTTATACAAGATTTCTCTTATGAGGAATTCAATTCCGAACTCCTTTGTATAAAAATGAACTTAGGAAAGAATAATGAATTGTTTATATTTAGTCCTTATAATCCACCCAATGTACTTCTTAACTTTGAGCTTTTTAAAACAGTTAATAAAAAATGTAGAAACTACATTTTAGGGGAAGATCCTCAATTCGACAAACATATTTCGACATATAATATTTTGACAATTTTATTTCGACATAAATTAATTAGACAAATTAAGTTTCGACAAAGTTATATTTAGACAAGAGTTGTTTTGACAAAAAAAGAGACAAAAAAAATCAATTAATCAATTAATATAAAATAAAAAGTTAATATTCTATCAATAAAGATAAATTATTTAAATACTCTACAACTTTTTCTTTGTTAAAATTATTTAAAATTGTAGTAATTTGTTCTTCCAATTTCATGTACACCGCTTTTCTTTTATTTACTTGACCAGTACTCAGTTTGATATATACATTCTCAGTATTAGATTGCTCTAGTTTAAGACTATCTATTAAAGACAACAAATGAGGATTTAATTTAATTGTCGGCTGTAAAGCGTTATGCCAACCTTCTAGGTTATTGTTTGTCCTTGGAAGACCTTCTTTAGTTCTTTCATAACAGTTCCAGAGTTCTAGACTGAATCGTGGAGTTTTTCGACTTGGAACTTTAGTTAACGTTTTTTAGGACCAATATAATTGTCTTCAAAAAAGGTATATACCTTTTTAAGTTCATTTGGAATTAAACTTTGAAGTTCAAAAAAAGCATCGATAACATAATCAACGGGTACAAAGGGTAGACAAGCCAACATTTTGAGTATTTGCGTATTAAATTATCTTTTAACGACAAATCCGAATATTTGGCCGCTAAACCACTTGATTGTATGTGTCTCCAGATGGACTTTTTTATGTTAAAAAACTTTGTGTAGGTCACTTCTTGTTTGTTAGTAAATAATGCATAAATTAACGGTAAATTTTTTCCCTGTTTAATAACATTAACAGTGAATAATTGCTCGAATATCAACGGAACAGCATCAAATGTAACATCACATAGCCAATTTCTGTGTTCACTCAAAATTTGTAGATTTTTTTCAGTGGAAAATATTAGCATTCGTTCTTTGTTATTGTAATTTTCGTCGTACAAAAGAAACATTTCGTCTTTCGATAATCTTGTAAAATCTTCATGAAGTATGAAATTTAAATCTTGAGGCATATCATATTGTTCATACGGGTCTATTCTTGCTCTAGAACATAATTGTCTTGCAGCATTGTAAGTTTGTAAAAGTGCGACGACTTCTTCCTCTAAATTTTTTTGGCACTCGAAAATTATTTTGCACGGTTTTGTATCAGGTTGACTTGCTGCCATTTGTTTCTTTTCGGACTTCACTTCTTTGACTTTAGTTTTAATAGAACTTACATGTTCATGTTCCTTTATTTTTGTAACTGGTTTATTCATACCAATTGTTGACACAGAACCATTACAATTTGGGTATTCAGAACTATTACACCTCCATGTTATTTTACCAGTTGAAGCTTTACATGACAATTTGTATTCAAAATAATTATCGTCAATCAAAATGTAACTCTCTGAGCCGTCTTTTTTTTTCGAGTTGACGGAATTAAATTCAAGCTTTCAAATTGCGAGAGTAATTCATCCATTTATAAAATAAAATAAAATGTGCGAGTTTTGTCAAAATAATTGTTGTCAAATATTACTTGTCGAAATATGTTTGTCAAAATGAGGCATATTCCATTTTATATTCCATGTCGGTGATCTTAACGCCAGAACAAAGCAAATAGGCTGTGTAGGGGAAAATGAAAATGGCAAAATGTTGGAAAGTATAATCAATCAGTTAGACTTTTCAGTAATGTTCTTTTTTTAGTTTCATCTTCATTAATTGACAAAATTACCGACTTTTGTTTCCTAAATAGTCAAGACATGATTAGTGACCATTTCCCAATCGAAGCATCGATTTCTATGGGCTATCAATAAGAAAATAAATCAGCAGCTAAAAAGTTTAATTATAAGAAAGCAAACTGCCAATTATTTAGCGAGATTTTAAATTCTCAAATTGTGAATATCGCTGAAAGTTCCCTCACAATAGATCAACTAAATGATAAAATTACAGAAAATTGGTTTGATTTTATTGAGAAAATGGGAAGAAACTCACTGACAAGTATACCTTTTTGGAAAAATATAAATAAATTTAGAACAAAAAAAGGAACAAATTTGATTCCTAATTTGATTTTAAATGGAAAGGAATTCAAAACTAATGGAGAAAAGGGAAAATGCTTCGGAGAACTTTTATCTTCAATATTTTGTCCTAACTCTGATTTAATTGATACTGAGAAAGATTTCGAAATAATAAATTCTAACTCTGATTTCCTTAAAAACAATAATCAGTGTAATCTTAATGATCCAATTTCCATAAATGAATTAATTATGGTTTTAAAAAGATTGAAAAATGAAGCGGCACCAAATTCATAATTTAATGTCATAAAACTTACCTGAAATTCATTAATAGAAATAATAGAACTTTTTAATTATCTCTTTGAGAAGGGAGAGTCCCTAAAGCATGGAAAACATCGAACATTAGTTTGATTCAAAAAAGAGCCTCTTCTTTACAAGATCCTTTAAATTATAGACCAATTAGTATAACAAGTTGTTTAGGAAAGCTCCTGGAACGCATAGTATTTTCAAGATTATACAATTATTTTTGAACAAAATTCACTCCTTAACCAGGAGCAATCTGGATTTAGGAAACACCGGCGAACAACATACAATCTTTTCTTTTTAATTCAAAAAATTGTGGAATCATTTAATAGAAAAAAAAGAGTTTGCAGTCTTTTTTTTGATATTTCTAAAGCCTTTGATAAGGTTTGGCATGAAGGTCTACTTTTTAAATTGATTAAAATGAATCCACCTCATTAATTGACTAACTGGATTAGATCCTTTTTAGATAGGAGGACATTTAAGGTAAATGTGAATGATGATCTGAGTGAAGAATATTAAATAACTGCAGGTGTTCCTCAAGGCTCAGTAATTAGTCCTCTTTTATTTAGTTTATATGTTAATGACATACCCAAAAGAAACAAAACAAATAACGAATACTCTCTGCTTTTCGCAGATGATCTAGTTGCATTCTTCATTTATAACAAAAATGGGAACTCAGAAAATAAGATAAATAAATACATCAACGAACTAGAACAATGGCTTATAATATGAAAAATGAAGAAATCAGTGGAAAGTCGTGTTCATTAATCATTTCAAAGTACAAAAAAGAGAGTGACAATCTTAACTTTAAAATTTATGGAAACGGAATAGTGAGCCAAAAAGAAATCAAGTTTCTTGGCTTTAAATTTGATTCTAAATTAAATTTTAATATATTAGTAGACGAAATTAAAGAACGCTGCAACAAAAGGCAAAATATTATTTAGATATTGTCAAACAAAAAATGGGGTCTAAATCAAAACACACTAGGAAATTTATATAAATCTTTAGTCGGATCGATTTTAGAATATTCTTTTCCTTGCTTGAATTCATTTTCAGAAAATAATATAAAAAAACTACAAGCAATTCAGAATACAGCAGTAAGATCTATCCTTAAGTTAAAATATGATACTCCCTCCAACATCGTGCAACATGAAGCTTTTAATAAACTAAAATTACTAACAGTCTCGAATCGTCTTTTTGAGTTGAGTGCGAGATATGTTGGGACAGGACTGAGTCATTCTATTCCATTGGTTGAAAGACTGGTGAAGGAATACAAAGAAGGTTTTGAATCAAGATATATTGAATACCCAACTCCATTGTGTAATTGCTACGTTACTATTTCTTCTTTTTTTTCCTGAAACTTGAACTATTTAAACATGTGCCACATATAACAATCTTTTCCAATTTATGTCTTTTCAACTTTCATTTTTTTAGCTTATTTACTCTATTTTGATTCTTTTTTTTTACCTAATTTTATTGACTTTAATTTTATTTTTATTTTATTTTTAACTTATTCTGAAGGAGCTTTAGCTCGGTACAGAAAACAAATAAATAAATAAATAAATAAAATAATAACTTTGATCAGCTGTACGTTTTTTCCAAACTTTCGTTTATAAGTACAATCAAATTTAACAGAATGTTTTTTGTTATCTATCAAGATTTGTGTCTAAACAAACCAACTATGCCTAAAAAATATTAACGACAACAAGGACTTTACGCTACTTATTAATTTAACTAAGTCATTTGGTAGTTCCAGTGGAACAAATATTGGTGATTAGTTTTTTTTACCTTTCTTATATATTTAACTTTTTTTTTTCTTTTTTTTATTTATTCTCTTTCTCCTTCAATGGAGATTGATTTAACAATGAATAAATAAAATAAATACTTTTTTTTGATAAATATCTGTAAAATAAAAATTAAGCTAGAAAATGATAAATATTTGTAAAAAATTTTATTAGAAATAAAAATAGTACCAAGATTTTTTCAATGGAATATAATCCTTTATAAAAATTCAATGGAATTTAAAATTACAATCGGTAGATACGAGAAAAATATCTGATGCCAAATTATTGCAGTTTACGTTGATTGATTGAAAATATGAAAATCTTTCAATATTAAGCTAAGAATTAGCAAAGTATCTTTACATATTCTTCAAGAAGAACCGGATACCTGATAGTTGGTTGTGGTGCCACTATCTTTACATAGTTTATTCTTCAAGAAGATAAATTATCTGAATTTTTTTTTATTTCTCAATAATAATGATTATCTGTTCTAAGACTTAGCTTTATAAAAATAAAATATCTTTCCGTAGTCATTCTCTAATTTTTTAGGTAGTTTGAGCTCATTTAAAACTTTGCAATGTATTATAATTAATTTTTATAATTAAAAGGACTATCATATTTAGTTTTAGAAAAGATGGGAATTCTAAATTTTTTGAATAAACAGTATTCTTTTAATATTAGCTTCTAGGAAAAAGTTTATTATTTGTTTATTTGGACCGAGCTAAAGCTCATAAAAATAAAAAATTTGAATGAAAAATTTGTGTCTTGATAGAGAGAAGAGGATTGGAAACAGGCTAAATGCACTTGTCCTTGTTTTCTTAAAGAGTTTATTTGCAACCATTTAGTTGAAATGGCTATTAGATTAAAAAAAGTCAATTCTACATTAATAGCTAAATCAGTACCCATCTGACAGAAAAAGAAAGAGAGACAAATCTTCATTAGCAAAAAAAGCATTTATTGGAGAATAATTTCTTAATCATTTTAATACTACTCAATGATAATTTTCATGTACCCAGTTTTCATTTCTTATACAATAATATTGACTATAAATAAATACCCAAAAAATATTTATTTTCTCACCCAAATAATTAAAATAAATACCCTTTTATTAAAAGTCCTAATCATTTAAATGTAAATTTGGGGTATTTTATAAAAAATAAATGTATTGCAAATGAATATAATTTCATAAATATTCTCTTACAAAATTTTTATTTAATTAAAGAGAATAAAACATATGGTCAATTTAATAAAAATAAAAAAAATAAATCCAAAATCTCAATTTTTTAATTTTTTTGATATAATAAAATAAAAAACATAAATTTTTTAATTTCTTCAGTAATTAAATTGTAAGCAAAGACCAACTTTTATTTGAACTTATTTAAGTCCAAGTCCGGACTAGGGCTTGACTTGAGATTTGTCAACTTACTTCTAAAAGAATTTTTTGGACCAAATGCTAGATCAAAATTTTATGAAAAATAATTTATATAATCTAAATATGGGTATATTCTAATTCTAATTTTCAAAGAGAGAAATCTAGTCATTTTGTACGATTACATGAATAAATAAAAAGTTTATATTAGATGTCTGCTTTGGAAAATTAGAAAAATATTATACAGATTTTTTTCTAAAATCAAATCCAAAGAAATTAAATTTGAAAATTAAATCATTGAAAATTTAAGAGTTAAGCAAAAAAATTTCTAATACTAATTTTAAATTGAAAATTATTTGATTAAAAAAAAATTTTGAAATCAATAATTCAAGCGAAAAACGGTTCATTTCAAGATAGGATACAAAGATTAGTTTTCATAATTTAATTTTAAAATTTTTAATTAAATTTTGTTCAAAATGTCACTGCATACTGTTTTAAAAAGAAAACCACAGGAAGTCGCTGCATCATTGAAAACTATATAACTAAAGAAAAAAGCTTTGCCAAACAATATTTGGCAAAAATGACAAAAATAAACCCATTCACTAAGCCTGTCGAAAGGAGAGACAAAGTAACCCTAGCTTTGAAAATAATAAGCTTAGTTTTTCAAATTCTGGTGTTGGTTTTAATTGCAGTTGGTCTTTTAATATATTTTGTTGGATTTCATAACAAACCACCTGAAGTCGAAGAGTCCGAACCATGTCCTAATAAATTCAGTGGTTCAGTGTGTGATGAATGCGGAATTATTCATAATGAACCCAATGTAAAAATTGCTGGTGGAATGGAGGTATCAAACAATTCATGGCCAGCTTCAGTTCATTTTATTTTCGACTATGCTAACTACTTTAGAATAAATGGATCTTGGATTTACTTAACCAGAAGACTGGGTTGTGGTGCCACTTTGATAAATAGACGAACTATAATTACCGCAGCTCATTGTATTATAGAAAAAATAGATTTCGTCCATAATGGTGCTCCATATTCAATCGATGTTACCTTGAATTCCTATAGAAGTTCGTGGTCAGAAATGTACAGGGTTTACTTGGATTCTCATGATGTGAGTGCTCTGAACTCATGGTTTTTACGAAGCGAAGCTAGACAGGTCGGAGTTGTAGAATTTACTCGAGTTAGTATTCTTTTAAAAGGTAATATTTTAAACTTTTTTTAAAAAAGCATGAAGATTATGACCCGGATACCCATTTGAACAACTTGGCCGTGATGAAACTGGCATTTGAAGTTGAATTGGATCACAATACCCAAATAGCATGCTTACCAGATCCAGATTTAGAAACTTATCCGCAAAATCTGAACATAGATGGTTGGATAGTTGGATGGGGAGAAACTTTTTCAGGTGGATCTCCTGTAACTTTTAACCGCAATGCCAGAATAACAATCTACGATGACTTAACATGTGTTTCAGCTGGTAATTCCAATTATTTAGATTCGAAAAAGCAACTCTGTGGTGGAAGTGCATCCAGTGATGCGTGTCAAGGCGACTCGGGAAATGCACTGTATGTTAAAGAAACAGTTGATGGGATGGAAAAATTTATTATTGCCGGAGTAGTGAGTTACGGCGCAAGTTGTGCAACTGGCCCTCCGAGGTAATTTTTTTATATTAGTTTGACACATGCATTGATAGAAATAATTTTATAAAGTGTATTTACCAGAGTAAGTGCGTACAGCGATTGGCTTCTTCATCATGTCAGCTATTAAAATAAAATAAAATTTTTTTTTAATTAAACTTTTTAATTTATTAAAAAAAAATAAATTGAATAAATATTATTTTTTTGACTTTTTGATTAAATATTTGAATGCCTGTCTCGAGAAAAAAGTTCATTCTGCTTTAAAAAAATACAAAGATAAAAAAAAAATTAATAGTGTTGAAATCGAAGCTGTTCTCAAAGTAAATTCTAAAATTTATAAAAAAAATTTTAAATTTGATTATTTTTTCACATTATTTAATTAAATTATATTTTTAATTTCAATAAATAATTCATTTTGAATTTTGTTTAATTAAAAATTTGAAAACTCTTAAAATCTAAATCTGAATTTAAAACAAACCATCCAAATTTACATTTGTAAAAACTAAAAACTTAATAATTGAAATTTTTTCATATTTTTTTCATTTAAATTTTAAATGTAACGGAAAAATTTTTTAAAATTTTAAATTATCATCACATTTAACTGAAGAAATAATTTTTGATAAAAAGCTTTTTCTCAATTTCGCATTAAAATCTATTGAATATTTTTAAAGTTACATTTTATGGTAACTTTAAAAATATTTTAAAGATTAGTTTCACTTACTTCATGAATCAACAAATATTCTAAATAAAAATTTATTTTATATTAAATATAATAAATTAAATTAAATTTACAAGATTAAATTTTAATAAGGAATCGGCTTTTAAGAGAAAATTGGACAAAAAATATTTATTAAATATTATTCTTCTTACATATCTCTCATTCTACTAAAATACTCGATTCAGACTGTTGGTAGTTAAATTTTATCTCGTGATATAATATTTTGAAAGGAGAAATATTTTTTAATTTTAGAATAATCCGAATTTCTTAATTTCTTGTATTCGTTTGAGGCCAATATTAACTTCTTCAGCTATTTTTTTTTGCTATTTCTAATTTTTTTTGTTTTTTAACTAATTTTTCTTCTTATAAGCAAAATTATTTTTTATCAGAAAAATTATACATTTATATCTATTCTAATTATTTTTTTTCCAGAAAATTTAATCATTCATTTGAATCTTATCTAAAAGAGATAACAAGAGTTAGGAGAATTGAATACATCAAAAATGAGTGGCTTAAAAGTAGCTGTAATTGTAAATTCTGGCTACAAAACTTCCTTTGTAAAAATATCATAGCGGTATCTAGTAGGCTAAATCTCTGCCAAGTACCTCTACAAGCAAAATTTTTACCAATAAGTCAAAAACGTAAAAGAGGTCAACCATCGAAAACTAGACCTGCATTATAATGTCAGCCAAGTGAAAATAGTGAAGATTTTGCTGTGAATAAAGATGCAAACCCAAAGCAAGAAACTTTTGGACCTATTTCTGGTAATGAAAATGCAATGAATATAATTCCATCTAACCAAACTTCTCAAACTTTTAAAGTAATGGCTAATCAAAGTGAAATTTGTCAACCAGCAAAAAAAAAGAGGAAGACGAAAAAAGAATAAAATTTTTTTTTGTAAATTTATGATTCACGTTTCTGTTCATTTTTGTATTCTAAATAAATATATATAAATAAAGAAAATAATTTATCTGAAACAAAAAAATTAGCTGCAATAAAAATTTAGAGAGTTTTTTTTTATTTGCTAGTAAGAAAAAAATTAGATAAAAAAAATTGACTAATTAAGAGAATTTGAGAAAGCTTTATAAAGTTTATATATAAAATTTTTTATATTTTATCATTCCTTCGAATATTTTCAATCGGACTTTTGACTCCTTCCATTTGGTTCTAATTTATCCAAATTGTTCAATTTTTTAGTAGAATTAGACCGAATTCTCCCCCTTTAAGCCATAATTTCACCCTTTTTCCCAAAAAAAATACCATTGACTCGTTAAATTTTTTGTTATTTTAAAATTTATTTTTATTTTTAAAATTGATAAAAATTAAAGTTTCATCATCTTTTAATGAAAATTCTTCATACAAGTTCGAAAAAGCATGAAAAAACTAAGATGTTTCAAATTTATTTTTCGATAAAAATGAATGGAAGTTACTTTTGCAATTTTATTAGATTGAAATTAAATAGATTAAATCAAATATAGGATATTTGGGTCTCCCCGGTAGTGTTATCAACTGATAACATAAGGTGTTATCAAATATTGAGCAACCGATTATGTTATCAAGGTGATAACAACTTTTGTTATCAAAAGATTTTGTTATCAGTAATTTAATATTATTTAATATTAAAAAAAAAGTGTTATCAATAGACTTATTATGTTATCAATAAAATAACTATGTTATCAAATAATTTTAAATTTATTAAAAAAGTTTCCGAGTCCAGGTCAGTATTAAATTAATCTTAAAACAAAAAATACATTTTATTTTATTTATGCTTTTTTGCCATGTAAATTTGTATTCCCCTTTCACCATTCATAAACTATAAAAACATAAACCAAAACATAAAAATTCATTAGATTCGTTTATATCACTTTTATTAGTCGACATTTTATTCTCAATTTTAATGCTTATTTTTTTAAACTTTTAATATTTTAAATTTGCTTAGTAAATAACTATTTTTATTCAATTGTAACTTAACATTATGTCATCAAAACATATTTTGTTATCACAAATAAAAATCACAATAATTTTTTTTGTTATCAAGTGTACAAATTTGTTATCAAATACAGAATTATGTTTATTAGTTGATAACATATAATGATTTTTAAAAAACACTCGAAATCAAATCTAAAATTTGTCACCGGGTTTACACATAGAATGATTGCCCCATGGTACAATATACTTAAAAAAACTTTTATGCAAATTTGATCAAACCCTATTGTTGCATCATCCGTCAACTTTTTTTGCACCAAAAAATCAATTATTTGATCTTAATCGATTCATTAAGAACTGTTTTCCTAAAAAATTTTTAAAGGATATCTTATTTTAAATTATAAATGAAAAAATACTTGAAAATAATAAGAATTAATTTTATTTTTTTTTTAAGAAATGATCAATTTTTAATCAATCATTGAGATTTTAGAGTTAAAAATAAATAAATCTTTGGTTTGACTAGATAGGTAAAAATAATCATGTTTCAATCGAAGAGACAATTTTGGTTAATTTGGTCAATTGTACTTGATTATTAATGGGCTGGATTTCACTTGAAGGTAGCTTTTTAGGTTTTACATAAATCTTGCTTTCGTCCACTGTCCATTCGCTCTGTAAAGATATTTTAACAATTTTCTCTTCGCCTACTTGGAGCAAATTGGCCAAGTCCTTAATTCTAATTGACGAGTATGCCATTTGGACTAAATTAAATATTTTTTCCCGCATTCTCTCAGTAAAATAACTGAAAAGATTTCTGAGCTCATCGTTTGAAAAATTTGTAAACTGATTTGCTAGCTGGAAGGCAAGCGAATAGTTTCGGAGGATGAAATTCTGAACTATGGGCCATAATTTGGACAATTCAGCACTAGGATCTTTTAAAGCCGAAGGAATTCTTTTCCATAAAAATTTTGCCTTCATGCTACACCAACATTTAGAGTCAAGTCTAAATTTTAATTAAAAATTCTCACGTATCATCGTCCAGGATGTAAAAAATCAAAAGTTTTATGTAGACTTCGTGACTAGTGTCATCTTGGCTGTTTAACTCAATTTGTTCGAGTTGGTCAATTTGATCTTTTAGAGAAATTTGATCGAAATTCATCTTAATGCAAAAAAAAATGATGATAAAACTTAACAAAAGACACTGGGGTCCTTGATATCAAACAAGGATATACAAAGAGAAGTAAAAAGAAAATAAAAAAGAAAATAATTTATTTAATAAAAAATATTCTAATAAAATGGACGGAAAATTTGGAGGTAATCCTATTCTACTGTATTGCAGCAGGTATTTCTTTATCATGTACAATTAATGCGTGCACAAGACCCGAGCGTCTGTGCCCGCTGCTGACAGTGATGAGTTTACATTCTGTTCCATTAATGTCAAACTTTGTTTCAGTGCCATTTTCAATAAACTCGGGCTAGTATTTAAAATTTTTACAAAATTATTTTATCTTTGCTAGTCTTAAGCCTACCTCGATGTCTAGTCGCTCACCATTAAGCCATAAATCCATGGTATTTTTTTCCAAAGTCAAGCGGTAGTCTTTGTTATCTACAATAAATGTCCACGATTGGAGTATTTTTGATTGATTTTCACAAAATTTTTGATAACTTTTTCCATTTACTTCAAGTGAATACTCATAGGTAAAGCCAGAAGCTGAATCAATTGAAATCGAAAATTTATTTTTTCCTATTGTAAAATTCTCTTGACCTACCAGCTTAAACATCCAATTTTGTCGCATTATCTCCTTTTATAATAAAATTTTTTATCTTTTCTTTAATGTAACATAAATTTGGAAATTTAAAATCAGATTAAAAACAATATGGGGTTATACTCATTAAAAATTTTTTAAAAAAAGGTGAGGGCTTCTTTTTTCAGAGAACAAAATTTAACAAAAATATTTTGAATCTTAAACTCGAAAAATATAATCATTACCGAAATAAAAAAATACATTATTATCATATTTTTATCAATATTTAATTTTTTATTTTCAATTTTAAATTTCAATTTTTCTTCTTTCATGAGGGTTCAAACGAACGTGCCTTGGGTTCTACATCATAATTTCATATTGATTTCAATTTTCTCAAAATATTTAATTTTATCATTTATTAAGAATAAAATTTAGGGGTAGACCCACTGTCTTTTTTGTAACAACAACAACAACAAAATATTCTAAAAATATTTAAAATAAAAAATCAGCATTTACCCAAAAAATTTTTATTTAAAATTAGATTAAAAATGACGTTTAGGAGCTTTCTAATTGATTAAAATAATATCCTTTTAAACACTTTTCTCCAAATTCGCTTGGTATTGAAATTAAACATTTTTAAAAATTATTGAAATCTGCGCAATTTTAAACTGATTTTTTATCTAATAAAATCATATATTTTTTTTTTTTAAATCTTTGTGAAAGGTGACAAAATTCAATTCTATTTAAAAAAAGATTTTTTTTGCCCTAAAGAAAAGATTTTACAGAAATTTTAAAAAATATTAGAAATTTATTTAAAATTTCCAAGAGCCTCTTGGTAAAAAGTTATATCACTTGAAAAATTGTTTGTTTTTCAAACATTAATCCTTAAATAATTTTGAATTTTTTTTTTTTAATTTTTCAAAATTATTAAAAAAAAAAAAAACATTTTAAAATTGTTTTTTTTATAAATGAAAAATATTGCTTATTTTCTTTGATACAACGAACCTCTTTATAACGAAATCCCGATTTAACGAACTAAGAAAAAAAAACGAGTAATACTTTTCTTAAGAAAAAAACCTTTTTATAACGAATTTAAAAAAAATGACATCGGTTAATTAACACCTTGAAAATAAAAAATAGTAAATAAAAACTTGACAATTACTAGTTATTGTTTATCTAAAAATTCTAATTGATAAAAATGAATGAAAAGCAAGTTTTCAAAAAAGAGAAAATGCATATCCCTTGAAGTCAAGATAGAAATTATGAACAAATGAACTGAAACAATTTTTTGGAACAAAAAAGATGATAATTCTAATGTAATTAATTTATTATTTTATATTGAAAATTTTATAATTGAAAGTAGCTTTACCAAACAACCATCTATTACCGATTTTTTTCAAAAAAATTGACTTTTTGTTTTTTCTCACATTTTTATTTTAGATTTTTAATCAATAAAATTTGGTTTAAAATTTTTTTGTACCTATCATTTTATATGGGAATTTCGATATAACGAATACCGAATTTTCCACCCAAGTAGTTCGTTATACCGAGGATTGACTGTATATAGAATAGAATTGATATTCTATAGTTCTTTTTAAAACTTTAAAAAATTGCATTCTGAAGAAATTAACATAATAATTAAGAAGATTGATAAAAAGCTTTTTACCTCTTAATTGAAAAAGAATTTTCTTGGTTCAGGATTAAAAGTCAGAAAAGTGGTGCTGAAAATATTTTTGTTCTAGAAAAATTCAGAGATAAAATCAAATAAAAATATAAAAAAAAAAACAACTAACTTTGAATCACTACTTGAACTGGAACAGCCTAAAAATATCAAATCAAATGCTTCTTTTGGATCTTACTATTTAAAAATGTCATTTAAAAGTAAAAAAAACAAAATTTACTCAAAAAAGCCAATAAAATTGAATTCTCTTTTATACAAATTTTCCAAATTATAAATTTTACTTGTAAACACAAATCTAAATTTTGCATCTAGAAAAATTTTTGATTTTTTTAAATTAGGAAAGCCTTTCAACTGATTTAATCAAAAATTTAAAAAATGTCATTTTTTTAACAATTTTAGAATGTGCCATTTAATTGTTTAGCAGATTTCCTAGTTTACTAAAATGACTTACTTTATTGTTAACTCGTATAACCCTCCTCCCACTTGTGGTGCCATGTTCAAACTCTATTCTATATTTCCCATCTGGCAGTGCAACATCCCATTTGGCGACAAGATCGTCGGACATTCTAAAAATTTTATTTTTAGCCATTAATTAGAAATAAGTTAAAATGGGTTTTAAACCATTTTGAATCAAGAAAATTCTGATTAATATTCAAACACTTTATTAAAAAATGTAAAAAAAAAGAAAACCAGTTTGTGCGTATTTACACCGCCATTTAAATAGGAATAGTTTAGTCCGACGAATTATGTTCAAATTTGGCCTCTAAAATACTCAAGAATTTCTAATTTATATTTAAATTAAACTTAAAGTCACATAACATGTGATAAAAAACTTGGTCAATATTTTTTCATTTTCAAAAATATTTACAATTTATTATTTAAACAAAATTGACTCGAAAAATGAGATATTAAGCGAGCCCTTAAAAAAAATTTGCCCGTGCAAAACAAAATAATGAACGATAGCCTTGAACCGGTTTTTTGACCGAACAGTTGTAATCCAGATCAAATCTAGACTTAATCTGGAGGATGTCCTGGACAGCTTTGACTTCTTTCCAGCCATTGATCGATACAACTTAAATTTATTTGAGATAAATTTTAGACTAAGCAATTAATTTTGAAAATACTGTTTGTGATAAATGCATAGGCAGGGCAAACGTGCTATGGTCTGGCCCTTTTCTAGCTCTTCGAAGCAAATAACACATTCACCTTTATCATCGGTCAAAACGTCTTCTTCAATTTTTATAAAATTTAATTTTTTTAATTAATTAAAATTTTAATTTATTAGGTTTAAATTACCATTATAAGTCAGACGAGGCTTGGTCAAACACATCATGATATGGGCCTCGACATCATCGGCTGGAATCATTTTATTGCAAACAAAACATTTTAAGTCTTAAAAAAGAATTTTTTTTCAAAAGTAAAATAATTAGATTTTTTTTCATTGACACTTGTTTAAAACACTTGACTAAATCTGCCAAATTTTGAAATGAATTTTTTAATTTTAATTCAAAATTGTCGCGACCTGTTTTTTAATTAAAACCAAAAAATATAAAGCTTTTTGGTCTATTTTGAATTATAAGTGGCATTTTTGAAACATTTAAATAAATTTTATTAATTTTTTTTTTAACTTTAAACCTAAACTTTAAAATATGGTGAAATCCAAAAAAGTAATTAAAAAATTTTGCTTTTGCACGAGAATTAAAAAAAATATTTTGAGGCCTTTTGAATTTAAAAAGGTAGATTGTAAATATAAATTTTGACACATTCAATTAAATGAACTAAATTTATTTTTTTTAGAATTATAAGCTTTAAAATTTCCGATCAACATTTTGAACTTTAAATTGATTTATTTTCTGAGGCAAAATTTTTTTTGCAGTAGATTATTCTTATTCTCAGCAAAACAAAATTAAATTTGTAATAATTATTTTGCTATATAAATAAATTGGCTATTATCATCAAATTGAAAATTAAGTTTATTTTCTAATAGATTTATTTTTATTTCTTATTTAAAATTTTGATGAATTATTAGTGCCAAATGAATAAAATTTATAATAAAAAATTAACAATTTTCCTCGATAAAATAAAGATTTAAGTAAAGATTTTTTATGTGATTTGACATTTTCTAATTTCAAAAGGACTATTAAATTAAAGTTTCTAGCACGATAAAATTTTTTTATTCAAAAGTGTAATTTTTGTATATAAAAAATATGTGTGTCTAAATATTCTAAAATTATAAGATCTTGATTCGTAACCGCGATAGAACAAAAAAATATTTTTAAATTCTTAAAATCAACAATGATTAATACATCGATATTCTTTCAGCCACATGATTAAATTTTGAAATCAAAATTTTTTTAAAAAGTTAAATAAACTTAAATTAGGGTTTTCAGAATTTTCATAAAAATTTCAAACACACATAAGCAACAAACCATTTTAGGAAAACATTTTTATATTTTAAATCTAAAATTAATTAAAATATAGCACAATTTCTACAGGAAACGAAAAAAATAGCAAAACTATAATTTAAATTTAAATTTTTTGCTAAAAAAGCTATTCTAGTGTAGTTATGTTAGTGAGGAAAAATTAAAAAAATTAAATAAATCAAAAAGTATACAAATTGATCTTTTAGACATAAATTTTTTGTTAGAACCCAAAAATAAAATTCATCTTTGGTAATTATTTTCCTCAAAATTAAAAGAGTGGCTGTATAATTAGAAAAAAATAAATTGTTAATTCAATAATATACTGAAATTGATGCTTTCGAAAATATGAAATTTTTTAATTCTTGAACAAATTTGGCTTGAAATGGGGTGATTTAAAAAAAACTAAATTTAGACTATTTTTACCTCTCATGCCCAGAATAAAGGGAAGAGTGTTGGCCAAAGAGCTCAAGTCATGGTTCCAGGTGGATTCATCTTCGTCAGAACTCAAGTCCGAATTTTGATTTCGATTTGATGTGGGTGACTGTGAAGATTGGGCTTGCAAAATCCTCAACAAAATATCTTGGTTCGAAGAGTAGCCGCGTCGGGATATTTCGTTACGCAAGCGACTTCGCGGCGACATATTGGCTACTGATTGATTCGAAGTTGACTGGGATACATTTCTGTTTCTGTGACGATGACGATTGGCGCTGTTCGTTGCCGAGCTAGCGGCGTCTGATGCTGGAGAGTTGTTTATTGAAGCAGTTGATGATCGCTGGCCCATTTTGGTTGCTATTCACACAAAGTTCATATCTAACAACGAAAAAAAATGAAAAATTTAAAGTAAAATTAAAAAAAAATTTATTTGCAATTTCGTTTATAATAATTTCAAAATAAGCTTCGAAATGATGTATAAATTATTATGATTTTAAATTTTGTTGTTGGTTGTGTGGTAAATGCGCCTATGTATGCCTTTTAGTGCTTTTCTGTCTTAGTCATCGAAGAAAATTTTGGATGCAGTCGGTCTCCTTAAGTGATTTTCTGAAGCACACTCATTTGCATTTCATCAAGAAACATAACTAGTTTTAAATAACTTTGAACAGTGCAAAAATTAAAAAAATAATTTTATTAAAAAATAAACTAATTGCGAAAAAAACTTGAATTTTTTATAATAATTTTCACTAGATTGTTTTATCTAACCACGATCAATAATTCCTCATGTCAAATTTTTTCTTTTTCTTAACAGGATCTAAAAGATTGATACCAGACCGAGATTGAGTTTAAAAGTACACTTTTTTACTAGCCAGCAAAAAAAATTTAATTTTTAAATTTAAGAAAAAAAATTTCTATTTAAAAATTTGATTTAACTTTTTGCTTCCTTTCTTGTAGCGTTGGTCAGACCCGGAGTAGTCTTATTTTGCAAAGACTGGTAGAGACCCTATACTGCTGAGCACCTAATCAAAATCAACTAATTCATTTTTTCAATTTTTCAAGTTCTTGCTGGGACATTAAAAATTTTTGCTCATAAAATGTTCCTTTTCGACTTAAAATAGATGACATTTGGCATATTTGATAGAAATTCATTTTTTTGCTCCATATGCTCTTGAATTTTAAATTTTGTTCATTAATATAAAAGCTTTAGTTCTGTTAAATTGACGATTTCCTGGAAGCTAATTGTATTGGAAAAATTAGTCCTGCGTTTTAGAGTCAGAAAAGATTATGTTTAAATTATTTTAGAAAGCTAAAATAATTTGATTTTTTGATAAATAAATTATTAATTCTGTATATTAGAAAAGCTTGGATTTAAAAACTCGTAAAGTTCAAAAATTCTTCATTTTTTTCAATTTGCTCTGATAACGAGTTGTCATTAATCTTAAAAAAAGTATTTTCCTTTACCTAAATTTCTTATTTCTCAAAGCGTGACACGTTGATACCGACCATGCGAAAAATAATTATAATTTCTGGAAAATTTAGTATAAAATTTTATTCAAGTTTTTGCCTACACAAAATTCTTATCTATTCCAAGACAAATTGATTAAAAAGATATAAATTATTGTTCTCTTACCATACTTTAAAATCAATATATATTTGACTAATTGTAGATAAAACTATTAAGATATAAATAATCACTTTATTAAGAAAAACATGTCTTGCATCGTGACTTTAAATCATACCTTAATTGATGGTTTTGTGAAGTATTAAAAAATTTAATAACTTATTATCTAAAAGTTTAAAATAAATTCTGTAAATCCAGCATGGCGCAACATTCAAAGTTGCATCAACTGTAAAAGTCTGCTTATGGTGTGCAGAATCTCTGCAAAATGCACCACGCTCGATTATATTGAAATTTAATTTCTGCATAACTCTGCAAATTTAGCAGGCTTTGATATTTGATGCAACTTTGAAAGTTGCAGTATATTGCATTTACAGAACTAAGTTTTAACCTTTAGAAAAAAAGTTATTCAATTTTTTTTACATTTTTTCTGTTCTTTTTTTCATTTTGTACTGAATTTCACAAAACCTTAATTGATTTTATAAATGTTAAAAATAATAAAAGTTGAGAATTAGTGAAAAAATTTAAATCAAAATATACATCTGATATAAAACTTGATTAAATTTGAAATCAAGAACTAAGAAAATGTCTGACCATCAATTATTTAGTTCATGCATTACAACTCGATACCCACACTGACTAAATCTTCGACAGCATGACTTTGAAAACTTATGAAAAGATAGTTATTTAACAATAGACAAATTTTCTGAAAAAATTAATCTTTTCAATATTTAACTACACTGAAAATAAATATTCAAGATTATTAAAGCTAATAAAAATTTATTCTTAATCATTTGCCATTACAATATTTTTTTTCTTTTTATATTCTAAATTTGTTTAATTTGTTGACTAATAATTTTTTTTAATTTTTTATTTTTGAAGTAGTTTGTATCGAACACATTAAATAATGATGATGATTTCAATTGGGCCGAAAAATAGAATTTAAACTCAATCTAAATTTAAAAAATCAAGTAATTATTTTAAAAATTGTAGGGCTGGTAGATCGGTTAAAAAAAACGGTTCTAAACCGGTTAAAATATTAATCGGTTTTAAATCAAAGCCGATTAATGTAGCCGGTTAAAATATTGAAACCGGTTTCAGACCCGATTACAATTTATAACCAAATTTAGTTACCGGTTAAAAATCCTAAGCAGTTATGAAACCGTTTCTAACCGGTTAAAAAGGAACATTAATTTCTTGAGTTAAATGTTTATATTTTTTTTTAATTAAATTTTTAAAAATTATGCAAAAAAATTCATCCTTTTTTCAATAGACTTTTTAGCAAAATTCTGATTCAAATCAAATAAAAAGGTTTGAGAAGAATAAGATTGTCTGTCTCGAGTAATCTTTTTATGATCATTTAAATTGAAAAACAAGATATGAAAGTGAAGAATTGAAGATTTGAATTTTATAAAATTAGTAGCAAAATTCTACTTGAGCATAAGTCCTTCAAGTGTTCCATCTGAACAAACTTCTTCGGCTGGTGGACTTTTTGTTACAAAAGATAGATCTTCTTTAGACCCGAAAAGTGTAAAAAAATTGATTTGCCTAAATTCATGGAAACGAAAAAATTGATTGATTTTGTTTAATAACTTCGTTTAATATTTCATGTTTAAGCTTAAAGATTTATCAATAAAGTTTTTATCTAAAATTTTTTTGAATTTTTTTATTCATCAATCCGCTTAAGACAAACTTTAACCGGTAATGTAGCCGGTTAGAATTTATAAACCGGTTCCGTAACCGATTAAAATTTTTAACTGGTTAATGGAACTGGTTACACATCCTAACCTGTTCTAAAACCAACTAAAAATTTTTAACCGGTTACGGGACCGGTTTAAGATGTCTAACCGAGCTACCAGCCCTAAAAAATTGATTAGTGAATTTTTTTAGAATATTTTCTTTTATCAAATTTAGTGAAAGTAATGTTTCAAATGTCTTTTATCATTATTTCAAAAATTAAATTATAATTATTTGAATACTTATGTGTTCATATGAAAGGTAAATTTAACGTGAATAAAAGACTTTTATTTTAAAGTTTAAAATTTATTTATGTATTAACATTTTTCAGTTATGTAATTTTCGGCAACTTGAAATTCATGATCATGATCACATGATCAAAACTTAATTGATTAAAATATTAACAATTATGATGAAATTAGATTTTTTTTAATTTTTTTTTATTAATCATAAAATATTTATTATTTTAATTTAACAAAAAAGTTTTTTTTTTCAAATATATCTTCGATTGATTCTTCTAAAATCGTTGAAAAATTAAAATTGTTGTAATAACATTGCGAAAATAATTTTAAGAGAATATTTCAAGAATTTTCATATTTGAAATTAAACTCTTTAGTGAAATAAGAAAAAAACTAAAAATGAAATGAAAGCTAAAATGTGCTAAGCACATGGAACGAGGGTTTAGCCTCATCATAATAGCTTGTTTAAATCAAGTTTATCAATTTTGTCTTTAAAAACATAAATTTTATTTGAATTAATAACAACTCTATCGAGTCGATTCCAAACATTGACCACTCTGTTACTGAATGCTCAAAGGTCTTTAACAGTTGTCTTTCTGACGTAAAATCATAACGACTAGGGGTTGAGCCAAACGTTTTATCTAGATTTTTCTTGAAGACTAAGGGTATATGCCAGTTGATCTTGGCGTGTCCTTTGATAATTTTAAACATCTATATCAGATCTCCTCTTAATCTTCTGCTCTTTTGACTGGTTAAATTCAATGCAGCTAATCTTTCTGAATAGCTTAAATCTTTTGACTCTGGAACCAATTTAGTAGCTCTTCTTTGGACGGATTCTTGGTGTCATTTTTTAAGTACGGATCCACACTTGAACTCAACACTCGAGATATTTGTTAAGATCATTCTCTTAGGCTAAACAAGATTCCTCGCTGTCTACATTTGACATCAACTTTGTGTTTTCAGCAATTACCTGACACAGATTTTGATTTTAAAATGTTTGGTAAGTTGTAAATGTAAAGAATGAACAGAATCGGACCAAAAACTGAACTCTTAGGGACTCCAGTCTGAAAACTAACCCATTCAGACACTGTTTCACCCATTATTACTCTCTCTCTTTTGTTCATCAAAAAACTTAAACCCATTCAATAAATTACTCATCAAAACCATAACATCAAAGTTTGTGATTTTAGCGTGCGGAACTTTATCGAATGCTTTAACAAAATCCATATAGATTGCGTTCAAAGTCTGCAATAAATTTGTAACACATAACTAATTTTTTACGAATCCATATTGTTTTTTTTTGATTAGATTATTCACCACTAAGAAAAAGACCTAAACTCCTTTAAAAAGCTTTTCCATTATTTTAAATGGAATTGAGCTAAGTGATGCAGGTCTTTATTTAGAAGCTGGCATCCTGGAACCCTTCAACAAAAGAGTGACGTTTGCCTCCCGCAATTTGCTTGAAACTTAAAAGTTCTTGTAAATCTCAATTAAAAAAATGATAGAAGCAGGACGATAGCTTTCACAGTTTCTTTTAACACCCATGAATGAATACCATTTGTTCAGTTGTGATAATTCTTTGAAGAAATTTTTTCCTGAAAAAGTAGTCCTTGGATCAAATCCTTGAACCCAGGCTCTGATTCGAATCGTTCATTTAATATACCAAATATTTTGGATGGATATTTTTTTAGGTTACCATAAATTCTTGATTTGATTTTTAACTTAAATTTCGAGTTGATGTACAGGTAGAACAAATTTGGATTCTTCTCACATTCTTTTAAATCATTTTTTCAAGATTTTCGGTCGTTTTTTTAAATTGTTTATAGTTCTCCGATTAGAGTATCTCTTTTGGAAACAACGTACTTAAAACGATAATTATTTTTTTTACAAAAAAAGTTTCATAGTCGACGAAGTAATCCACAGTATTATTTAAGATAGGCGGAGCAAAACTTTGCTTATCTTAATATTCGAGTAACGAGGTGTAAACTTTTTTTAAATTTATTATAGAAATTATTATTCTTCTAATAAGTCGAGTTAACTCTCATTTACAGTCTTTATTAAATATTTGTTAAGACTTTGGGTCAAAATCGTTTATCTACAAGACATATTGTTTTTCATAGTTTACCAATGGACTAGGTAAAGAGAAAAAACTACTTGAATAATTCATTTGGTAAAAAATAATTTTTTTAATTAAAAGATTGAACTGTTTTTATTTCTGTTTATTTGATTTCTTTTCCTCTTCCTGTCTAGTCTGAAGCATTGGTGGCCAGGACAATTTTTGGATTCTTTCCAATGGCATGGGTTGAATCAAAAAATCAGTTAACTTTATAAGGTGGGATAAAGCAACAAAAGTAAGTAACAGCTATGAAATTGTTTGTCTTTGAGATTTGTGGAAGTTAGACATAATGGAGAGCCTAAAACAGGTAGAAGTTGTCCAGGAACACCAGTGAGTAGACTGGAACACATCCAAAAGTTTTATCGTTTCAAAAAGTTCAAGAAAAAAGTTCTTAATTCAAATTTTTCGATGAATGAAAAAAATTTGCTCCTGTAAAATATGTAACAATATGTAACAAAAGTTGTTACACCAAGTAGCCTTGAAAATAAATTCTGAAAGTTTTCTTTTAATTAATCATCGACTTTTAAAATCAATCGAATTTAAGACAATTTATTTGTCTTTGTAAAAAAAGAAGTTTTATTTGCAATATTTTAAAATTTTTGTAAGTGTTAATTTTAAATTTCGAATTTTTTTATTTCAAAACCAACTTAACATTCATTCAGTTTTGTTGGAAAATCAATAATTGGTTAATTGGAATTTTTTTTTGTTTTTTTTTGAGCAAGTCCTGTAACATTTTTTGTTACATTATGTGCTAAATTTTTATTTTATCACTTCATTCCATTCAAAATATATACGAATTTAAGATGTTGAACTGAACTTTATGAACGAAACTTCACAATGCTCCAGTGGCCCGTTTTTCGACCACACTACAATTGTCAAATCAAGATTATTATTTGCAATTGTTCAAATTTGATAGGTAAAGAAGGAAAGTTTATCTTGTTAATAAACCTAACAATTAATTAATAAAAATAAGATTGATTTCTGCTTCTTATAAAAAAAAAATTATTTTTATTTTTTTACTTCTCCTTAAAGGTTAATTCATTTCAATAGATAAATATAGTCTATTGACGTACTTCGTTTAATTATAGTCCTGTAATCAATTTTTTAAACGCAATCACATAATTTGTTTAATACGCTCGTTCCTCGCAAATTAGAATTTTATTTACGTATTAGAATGAATTTTAAACACAACTCGTGATATATTTTCAAAAATAAGTCATATGATGATTCGATGACACGATGTCCTCGGGATAGGTATTTAAATACTGGCTTGTGTTCCAGTTCGATTTTTTTTTTTTTAATTGTTTATTTATTACCCAGTCAACTTTATTTTAAAGGATCTTTAAAGAAATTTTATAGAAATTTGTAGAGTTTTTTTAGAGGTTATCGTACATTTTTCTCTAGAATATCTTTAAAAATTTCTTTTTAATTTCTCTAAAATATCTCTTAGGTTTCTTTTATTTATCTCTAAAAAGTCTTCAAATTTTATTCAATTAAGATTTTTTTCAATTTTTCAATTTTTTTAATCAGTAAGCGGTATACATTTATTAATTAAAGTCAATAAACATGATTTTGTGCCTCAGAAAATTTTCAAGGATCAAGATAGTAAAGATCAAAATCATGATCACTAAAGCTGCCATAAAGCTAGATATCCAGTAAAAAATAACATTATTCTATTGTTTATAATATAAAAATGTATAATAGGCAATTCAAATAAAGTAATAAAATCTTTTGATTATCACTAGCCAAATCCTAAAAAAATTAAAAACAGATGATATATGGTTTGTTTGTTCAAAAATGGTTTGTTCAAACGATTCAAGTTAAAAAAATTTTTTGAAATAAAATTTTTACCAGCACCAGTAAAATTCACTTTTTAATAAAAAAATTTAATTCTAAAATAATGTAAAATCTTAAACAGGACAAGAAAACCGAAAATTTTAACTTATAACTCAAGGCAAACGAATAAAACGAAAAATAGAATCAAATTAATGAACAAATTCTTAGTGGCCTTAAACAAGAAATTATCATTTTTTTCTAAATTAATTTTTCATTTTTTTTATCTTTTAATTTAAAATTGAATATTTTTTTTTTAATAGAAGAATTTTTTAATTATTTTTTTGGTGCAAACTGAAGTTCCCAATAACCGGAAAAAAATTATCTTAGTCTAAAAATAAAAGCTCCATTAACTTTTAGATCCATTATTGTTTTGGCGTCCAAGTATTTGATTACCCTAGTAGTAGTAGTAGTAGTAGTATTGAAAGCTGTGACACAGGCGAACCTGTGTGAACGTAGTTTATAAGGCTACATTATATCAGCTAAATCCTTATCTGCTATACCAATTTCTAAACCTGATATACCGATCTCCTAAGACTTCCCGATGCCATGTGTGCCTCAAGTTCCGACTTGAAACCGTTTACTGTATCCGCATTTACTACATAGGATGGAAGTAAATTCCAGGTGGTTGCAGTCCTGTTAGGCAAGAATTTCCCTCTTATATTGCAATTCCCACAGATCTTCTTAGCAATTAGGTGTGTATGTGATCTACCTACATTCCCCCTACCTATAGTCATCCCCAGGTCCACCTCCTCTAACCCCTTGGATACTTTATATAATTGTATTAAGTCACCCCTTTTTCTCCTTAATTCCAGGTCAGTGTACCCCAACCTCTTTAACCTTTCCCCATATTCCAGTCCTTTTAGCTCCACCACCATTCCTGTAGCTCTCCTCTGAACTCCCTCTATCTTCCTTATCTCCCTTTTATTCAACGTGTTCCACACCGATGATGCAAACTCTAAATGTGGCCTAACAAAAGTAGGATATAAACTCTAAAAAGATTTATGTTAAAATATCTAAACGTCTTTAAATTAATTTTATTATTTTTTTCTATAGATCCAAAAATCGAAATTAAAAAAAGTTAACTCTTTATTTTAAAAGCTAATTTTATTACAGTCCTAAAATTATAGATTAAGTTCAATATATTTTACAACATTATCTAATAAAGCAAATGGTAATTTAAGACCAAAGACAGGGTCCAGCATGGTCGCAATTCCGTGAAATCCTTCTTCATTAAAATCTAAATTTACAGGCACACCTGCTAAGCGAAGTCTTTCAACAAATATCAACTGTTCGTCTTTTAAACCATCCATTTCAAAAACAAGCATGTAAGTTGGCGGCATGTTCCGCAAAATTTCAATATCTGCCAAGCCAGGTGAAAGCTCAATATCAGCTAGTTTTTCAATCTTGCTCACAAAATTTTTATTTCTAAGCAATGGATCGTTGATTAAATAACTTCGATTGGGAAAAAGTATATTATTGTAATCTCTATAATATGATCTTGCCTGTTTGTATTCTTTTGGAAGCAAGTTTATGTCCAAGTATGATTGATACTTGTCTCTGAGTCTTTGGTCTCTGATCAATAGGGTTTGTTTGTTTTGAAGCAAAAACTCTTGCATTTCTATTGTTACTTTTGAAAAACCCAAATACCATAAAATTATTTTGGCTGAATTCAATGTGGGGAACAATGCTTTGTGGCGCAAATGAGAAGGAAACCTTAGATTTAACATTTGAATCCATGGATAAATAAGCACTTGTAGTCGAGGTTTAATTTGTCTTCGAATATAAAGTTGTTGACTAAGAACTAGAGCCAGATTACCACCGGAAGAATCTCCAGCAATTATCATTCTTTTTGTGTCTAATTTTAACACTTGAGAGTTATCGATTGCATATTCAAGAACGGCAAAGGAGTCCTCTAGCGGAATAGGAAACGCGAATTCAGGCGACAAACGATAGCTTTAAATTTCTTATTTTTTTTCTTATAAATTTTTTTTCTAATTTACTTGACTGATATTATAATTATATTAGATCGCCTGGCAATTTCAAAGAGATAAGTGTCAAATCCATCTTTAAAAAATTTAAAAAACAATTTAAATTTAATATGTTTTAATAAAATTTCTTAAAATAAATTAAATTTTAAAAACCTATGTGTCCAAGAGAATATCCGCCACCATGGGTAAATACCATAAAAGCCATTGAACTTTTTATCTTAATTGGAGAATAAACTCTCACCGAAACTCTATTGAAAACAGTGTCATAGATCTAGGTTTTCATTTTTAAATTAGAAAAAATAATATCAATTATTAACTTGCCGTATATTCAGAATCAATTAAAATAGTCTTTTTGGTTATGACTTCGATGGCCCGCCGCACAATATAATACTCATGTTCAAAGCCAAGAAAATCAAAATAATAAGCCTTTAAAAAATTAACATTTAAAAATTTAAAATTTTATTCCACTTTATTACAAAATTTCCTATAATTTTATTAGCCAGAAATATTGCTTTGAATAGAAACGGGCTCTCGAAGGTCTCGGGCACGTAAACTGCTGAAAGCTCGTTACCAATATAAATAGATGTTAAGGCAACAAGTGCGACAAACAATTTGCCAAGCATTATCTGAAAAATCAAAATTTTTAATGAATTAGTCTAATTATCTATGTGTTTATATACGAACTAAATGGTTTTAACATTTTGAATATAAATTGGCAAAAAGTTAGGCACAAAGATTTGATATTTAGTGAACTAATTGCCATTTAAGACAGTTAAATTTCATTTTCAAGCACGAAAATCAAAGCTAATCTAGGTTTGATTTTCGAATGATCTTTGCCATTGTGAGCGACGTTTAGATCTATTTGCTTTAATCTAATGTTGACACAGTATTAAATGATTCAAAAATGGTCTGAGCACAAATTTTAAAAATTAAATTAAAAGACGCATTTTAAAAAATTTTGGTCGAAATTCTATTAGTCTGCTTAAGCCTAAATAAATATCAATCGACTTATTTATAAAGAAAAAAATTCTTTAACTAAATTTATTTTAGATAAGTAGATTAGACCCAATTGCTAGAAACAAATTAAAATAAAATTCAAACAGGATATTTCTGAAAATTGGATGAATTTTTATTAAAGCAAACTAAAAGATTAAGTGGTGAGAGCCATAACAGTGGACAGAAGTAAATGGAGAGTTCAATAATAAAATATATTGATTTTTTTTGTTAAAAATTAAATTTTGTTGAACAGTAGAAATTCAAATAGAAGAGATTTTTTGAAAAAGTGAAGTTTTTACCATTGGTGCAGGAACAATTGGTATTTTGAAATTTTATAACTATGACTTGCCAACTATTCAAGCTTTTTAATTTAAATTCATCAGAAATTTAAAAAAAATTATTATTAAATTTTTCAAATAAATAGTAATTGAAAAAGTAAATTTTTTTCCATAAAATTCAAAAAACACTTTCAAATTACTAACTAATATAAAACTTGGCCACTTTTGCTATAACAATAGAAAAAAAAAGAACTTTATTTTAATTTAATTTATCTATAAATCTCGATGATGTTTTTGTGTCAACGGGATTTATAGATCCTTACCAAGTAAATTTAAATGTAAAAAGTTATAAATTTACAGTATTTGATAATAATTTAGAAACATAATAAATCGATTCAGATGTGATTCTAACGTAAAACTGAAGAATAGTGTTAAGAAAAAAAAATTCTTATTAAAAAAAATTAAGGAGACACCTATTCTTTATAATTTAACAAATTTTTTTTTTATTTTTATTAGAAAAGTATTAAAAAAAAATTTGAAGTTATAGTAGCAGTAGTATTTATTTCATTATTTCAGATTAATCGCGATTGTAAAATTTTTAAAAAACACTGTAAATCATAGTAAAACTTGGTTGACCTATTCCCTGGAAAAAACTATCAAATTCAAATTCATTTTTAAATTTAATTGATTAATATGAAAAATAAAACGTTTTATTTTTTATCCTATCCTTAGTTAGTGCTTAATTTGTCTTCATTTTATTTTTTATTTTTTTGAATTAAAGAAAAATTAATAAAATTGATTTAAAAAAAATATTTTTATTCTTGTATGTATCTCCACATACTTATTATCATCATAAGATGCATATATGTATTTTTCAACAAAATAATTTTGAAAGAATACATAAAATATGTATTCTCGGATACAAAAAAAAATATTGTATTTTTTGATTCACCAAATAAATATTTTGTACCCGAGGATACATCAAAATTTGTTCTCGGATACATGCCAAAATGAGGGACCATTTATTTCTTAAAAAATTGAAGTTCAAAAAATTTTGAAATAAAAATTAATAATAAATAATTTTTTTAATCTAATAATTATTTAAATTTTTTATTTTTCTAATTAGTATTTTCAAATTTGAATTAGAATTCATTTTCTGCAATTTATTTGTATTTTAGATTCAGATTTGCTGAATTTATCTAGAAAAAAAAATTTAAGTGATGAAAACTTATAAAAGCTTTTAAATCACGACAATCATTTTTTTGAAAGTCTATTTTTGAAATGTGATTTAAATTAAAAAATTAAATAAAAAGATAGTATTTTTTCATTTCTTAAAAAATGAGCTGCATTAGAAAATTAAAAAATATTCCATTCAAAGCAATGTTAATTCTATGCTTTCTTATTGTGCTTTCTTTATTTTTTAATAAGCAAAATCCAAATTCGTGTGATCTAGATAGCAAAGAGCTAGTTAAAAATTTATCAAAACATTTGACACAAATGGCCAAAAAATTCGGTCAATTATCATGCAGTTTGGAAAAAAAGGTTTCCTTAAATGGTGGTTGGTGTTCAGAACTTAGTGGAAAAAACAGCTCGGAGCATGTAACTGATATAGAAATAGCAAAAGAGTTAAGTTTTTATCTACGAAACAAAATAGTTGCTAGTTTTGGCGATGGACCTGGTCTTTATAAAGAAATATTTATGTATTTCAAAGAAGTTCAGAGCTATGACGCATTCGATGGAGCGCCATTTTGCGAAGAAACTTCTAACAATGATGTAAAGTTTTTGGATCTAACCGTGCCTGTTTATCACCTGAACCCGTTCGATTGGATTATCAGTTTAGAAGTAGCTGAGCACATTCCCAAAGAGTATGAAGATACTTATATAGATAATTTAGTGAGGCATGCTCGAGAAGGAATAATAATCAGTTGGGCTTCACCGGGGCAAGGAGGACTTTCACATCTAAATGAAAAATACTTTGAAGAAATAAAGTCAAAATTTTTCAAAAAAGGTTTTCAACATATGCCCGAAGATTCCCTAAGAGTTAGAGAAAAGTCCTTTTTGCCATGGATTCAAAATAATCTCAACATATTCAAGAGATTTTCTAAATTTAACTTTTGATCTATTTTATTAATTTAATAAAAGACTAAAAACCAATTACAAAAGTTAACTTAAATTTGTTTATATATTTTTAAATTAATTATTTTAAATATTAATTTTTTCTCTTAAAAAAAAAATTTAAATTTGTATTTTTTTTGCCAAAAATGAATCCATTGACGTAAAATTTTTATTTTTTGGCTTGTCCAGTTGGTTTTATTTTATTTGTTTAGTCAAACAAAGAATTTACAAAAGTTAATTGAAAATGAACTTAAATTGGGTGCTGTTGGGACAACAAAATCTTGGCACAATCAATATAGAGACAGTGCTTGGGTGTTTTTCGGAGGAATGCCATACGAACTTACCGAGGGCGACATTGTCTGTGTTTTTTCTCAGTAATTTTTTCTAATAATTAAATGTCTAAATAGATAAAGACTAAAAAAATAAATTCTCAGATATGGAGAAGTGGTTAACATAAACTTGATCCGTGATCGTAAGACAGGAAAATCGAAAGGTTTTGGCTTTGTGTGCTATGAAAATCAAAAAAGTACTGACCTAGCGGTTGATAATTTTAATGGAACAAAAGTTTGTATCTTTTAAGAATTTAAAAAAAAACTGTTTATTTACTTAAGCATTGAAGATATTGGGTCGTATTATTAAAGTAGACCATGCAGGAAACTACAAACCTCCTAAGGAATATGAAGATGCTGATGAAATTACAAAGTTTCTCAGAGAGTCAGGTTGTCAAGGTGAGCTTCATCAAATTGAAGAGCAAAACGATAAAAAAATGCCGAAAGAAATAAAATCCGAAAGAGATGATAGACGAAAACATGATGATAGAGAGCGAAAAAAATCAAGATCTAGGTCTAGAGAAAAAGAGAAACGCAAAGAAAGAGACTTGGGCAGGGATAGAAGTAGAGAACGTCATAAAAAAAGAAGTCGCAGTAGAGGAAGAGACAGAAGTCGAGATAGACATAGAAGGGACCATCACAAAAAAGACAAATATTGATTTTTGTAAATAAAGAACTGTTTTTGTTTAATACAATTTATTAGATATTTTTTATTAAATTTTAAAACTCATAACCTTTGAAATTTTCAGATTTTTTTTCAGAATTTATGCCACACTTAAACTGTTTGCTAAATTTTCCGACAGAAAATTTACGATCTATTTCTTTTGATTGATCTTGCTTAAAAAATTAAAATCTTTACTCTTTCTGATAATCAAATTAAATTATTTAATTTAAATTTCAAATCATATCTTTATAATACCGTAAACTCGTGTTCACGACTCTAAGAGTAAAAGTCAAAAACTCCGCTTTTAATACTATATGACCAAAGATTGAGTTTTTGGGAAAAAATTTAAAAAAAATAAAAAATCCCATCCTTTGCCATATAGAGTAAAAGACAATTTCAATTAGAGTAAAAGCGGAGTTTTTGGCTTTTACTCTTAGAGTCGTGAACACGAGTTTACGGTAGTTGGGATAATTAAATTATAAAAATTTGAAAATTTTTAAGTTTCTAAAGTCTTGTACTAAATAATACTAAAAAATCAAATTTATTTTTTTATTCAAAATGGGTTAGGATTAAAATGGGAATATTATTTCAGCACAATCAATTTCTGATTAGCACAATGAAACAAACTTTCAACACAATTCGATTTCTTCTAAGCACAAAAAATTATATTCAAAAAAAAAAACATCAAACACAAAAAAATTTTGCTTAAAAAATAATTCTTAAAAGAAATTTTTTTTCAACACAAAAACATTTAAATAAAAGAAATTTTAATGATATTTATTTAATAATTATTAAGTAAATTTCGAAGCTTAAAGAAAAGATATTACAAAAATTAGGATCTAGAAAACCATTTTTCCGCATTTTTTGCTCTACCTCTTTTACGTTTATTGACAAATTGGTCCTTTTTTTTAAACAGTTCTTTTAATGCCAATAAATGTGCACAATATCCTAATTTAGTGAAAAAGTTGCAAGAACATTTCTTACTTCAAAGGTTAACTTTAAAACAGTTCTTGAATAAATTTTTTAAAAATTTTCCCAACAAGCCATTTTTTTACCCAGTTAAATATTACACTTTGAAAGCTTAGGCACCACGGCAAAAATTTTTGAATCAATTGAATAGTACTTAATTATTTCCATACTTTTAATTAAAAAAGCATAAACGCTCAATTTTCTCCTGTAAGAAAAATCACGCTTTATTGATGCATTGAAAGATTCGATAGAATGTCTTATTTGCTTTTTTTTACAATTAGGCACCACATGAAAATAGCACATCAATATGTTTTTGTTTTTTTTTTTTAAATAATTTAGGCGAAGCCTTGGCTGGTTGGAATGGAGACTTAGTCCTTCCTTTCAGCCACATGATAGATTTTTGATACCACATAATGTAAAAAAAAATAATACAATTTTTTTTGAAAAAAGTTAAATTAGTATGTTAACTGAAGGAAAAACTTCTTTAGCAGCATTATATGATGCCAGCCAAGCGTCTTGAACAATATATTCTGGCTCAAAATTATATCCAAGCTGGAACTAGGGCTTAAGGATTTGTGACTGGAATCAGTGCATGAGTTGGCGAAACTGATTTCCCTCCATTAAGAGAATATATTCATTCAACTTTTTTTTAAAATTTTTAAGCTAATTAAAAAGCATTTTTGTGTTTAATGTTTTTTATCAAAATGATTTTCTGTGTTGAATACATTTATTTCATTTTTAATTTTTGTGCTAAAAGTATTTTTCTCAAATTTTAATTTTTGTGTTGAGAAGAAATCATTTTGTGCTGAGCGTTTTGAAATTGTGTTGAATGGTCATTTTTTGTGTTGAAAAGGTAGATCCGATTAAAATGTCATAAAAAAGTGAATCAAAAAATTTGAAACATAAGAATAAAAAATGCTAAACAAAATTGCAAAGGATTAACCTATAAATAAGCTTTGTGAAACATTTGATCTTTTTTTATTTTTATTTTTATACTCTGCTACCAACAATTTAATTTATTTCCAAAAATGATGAAAAAAAATTTTTTTGTGTTAAAAATATTTGTTAAAATGAAAAGTTAGTTAAGCTAGAGTCTAGGGTGTCATTAAATAGCATGGTTGTATGCGCAGCTAAGGCTCGTACAAAATAAATGGAACAAAAAACGAATTTTTATTGTTTAGCTGAGTAAATTAATTTTCCAGATTATTTATTCTTAAAATAATTTTATGTGTCACTTTTTGGTATAAAGTTTCCAAAAAATATGTGTTTTTAAAATGTTTAAAAATTAATATTTTTTTCTATTTAATAATAAAAATAAAATTTATGGGTTTGTTTCATTTTATTCGTTTTATGTATTAATAAATAAATTTAAGTTTATGTGTCATTCACAGAATATATATTTTTTAATCTTGATACATTGTAAAGTGATCAAAAATACACCATAAACTTTATTGATTATCTAACTAATGAAGGCAAAATTTAAATTTTTGTCTTTTTAATTAATTAGTAAAATTGTTTATCATTTGACTAAGCATGCTATTTTTTGCTGTTCAAACATTTTGGTTGACCAATTTAATTGCCAAAAGAGAATTAATTTCAAATGATACCATAATTGTTGATTTAAAAATAATGCATTGAATTCCGATCCAATTTTCCACTAATTTTTTTAAATCTGAATAATCCTGACATGCCATTCCATACAAAAATTGTTGAGAATATTATTTCAGCACATTAAAATTCTGATTTATACGTAGAAAAAACATTTAACACACTGCTTTTTCTTCTCAGCTCAAAAATTAACATTTAATACCAAAAAATTGCTCCAAAATACAAAATTATTTAGCGCGAAATTGTTTTAATTAGTCTGAAAATAAATTTTTTGTAAATAAATATTTTCTTTAAAGAAAAGTTAAGTTAATTTTGTTTGAATTGAGATCCTAATTTAAAAAAAATTTGATCATTTCTTTCAGTTGAGCTCAACCTTATAAGAATAACTAAATGTTTTTGTAAGTAACTTGAGCGTATTATTTACCCAAAAATAAAAAAAATCTATCTAATATCTTTTTTCCAAACAAGAATTAAGTTATCAATTGAACATTGAAATTTTTTTGCGAAGCAGTTTTGATTAATGCATAACGATGATTCCATGTCATCAGCAATAATATCTATTTTAGTCATTTAGTATTTATATCCATGAATACAATTCGTATCAAGCCAATTGAACTTTGGATTCGGGTATTCATAGGATAAGCAATTTTTTCGCTGCATTTAATTGTCTTGTAAAAAAATAATCATCTGTTTCAACTCTACATCTTTTCTTTTCTTTGGGGCATCTTGAAGTTTAGGATCAAAATAATCAGATCGAAAATTTTTTTTTTATAATTTTTGAATGGTATTTGATTAAATCTCTCTGCAAAATGCTAACTAATGCAATGAACATGATAAATATTATTAAATTAAGGTTCTGCAAAAACTGTGCAATTTTGCAGGACAATGCATGCCAAAAAAAAATTTAATTCAACTGCTGTTAGTGCGCAAACAATAAATGGCTTCAAAGCAGTCATTGACAATGAAGTTTTTGGAATGGTGAAAAGCAAAGTCTGCCAAAGCCTTAGTTTATAAGGCTAAACGCTTTCAAGCGTTGGTGTAGATAGAAATATCTATACTGCAGATACTACTACTACTGCTACCATTCAAAAATTATAAAAAAATACTTTTTGATCTGATTTTTTTGATCCTAGACTTCAAGATGCCCATTTTTGGTCGCGTAATTAGGAGGGATATTGAAGAAAACATAAAAATGTGAATCTAAAAAATAACAATATAAACTAAAAATTTTAATTTTGAATCTTTAAAAAAGTGAATTAAAAAATTAAGTTAAATATTATTTAAAAAATAAAAAAAATAAACATATAAACCAAAAATGAGACGAAAACTCGAATGGATTTTAATGACCAAAATTAATTCTAAGGTCGAGCTTGAATATTTTTTTTATTTTTTTATCTTACTTCGAATGTTTTAATTTTATTTTTTTTACTTCATGACTTGATTTTTTTTTAATTTGTTCAAAAAAGTTAATGTCAATTCATATAGTGTAAAAAAGTAAATTAAAACATCTGAAGCATTGAGGAATTCATTGAAGAAGAAAAGTTGCGCCCCGTGGGAAATATTTTTGGAAAAAAATACAGTAAACAACTAACAAGAAAAGTACTATTAAAAGAGAAAATTAGGAATTAGGAGAAGAAAGTATACTTTTTTCTTTCGAATGATAAACTTTTTATATGATATACATTTATCTGTAGTTGATTTAGTAAAAACATTTCTAAGAACGAAAACATATTTTTTATTTTAAAATCTTTGAAAAAATGCTCAAAAATTTGAATTTTGAATTTGAATTCAAATTTTTCGAAGTATTTTTTTAAATCTAAGTCTCCTATTTAAAATTTGGGTAATTTTTTGATTGATTTAAATGATCAAAAGATATTTAATAAAATTATCATTTTTGTAATTTTTCAATTTTGTACAAAATGCTTCAGTTTTTACAAGACTTTAAAAACATTGTGAAAACCTTTAAAAAAAATACTCAATTTGTCAAACATTATCAAAAAGATTATTGCTTTGAAATTAAAATTTTAAAACATAAAAATTAAAAATAAATTTTTTTAATTAGTTTCATTTAACCTATTTTTAGAAGATTAATTATTTAAATGCCATATGGACTTTTAAACATTAGAAAGTAAGGACGAAGCTCCATTCCAACCTTTTTGGGTGTTTCTCAAACAACATTTTTAAAAAATAATTTCAGTATGTTAGAGAACTTGAGCAATAAATTTTTACTCCACTTGGGGAACCTTTATTTTATGAAAAAAATTAATAAAAAAATAATTTAATTCCTCTGTGCGCATTATTTACAAAAAAAGGAAACATGTGTTAATCTTTTAATTAGGGAAAAAGTAGAACTATACGTGTTCAAACAAAACTAGAAACTCGCCAATTTAAATTGTGTCTGATGAATTATTTATAATATAATCCGAGTATAAAATTACAACTGAGCTTAATGTTTTTTTTATTTTCTAAAAATAATTACAGTTTCTCAGATATTGATTTTGCACTTTTATTTGTTTACAATAAAATAAATTATAATTATTCAAAGTTTCAATTTTTTTATTTAAATTTAAAAAAAATATGTTATCTTGGCTTGAATTTACTTAAGTAAAGAAGAAAAGAAATGAAACTTTTTTATTTTCATTAATAATTTTTGAGAATTTATAATATTTTTTTGATTTAAAAATATGGAATCAGTTTCTATTTATTTCATTTTGACTGTTCCGGTTAAATTAGATACAAAATTAGATTGTATTAAAACCTTGTTCATAATTTTCTTTTTAGAACTACCATGGTCAGTGATTAAATTGTAAATATTTTGGTAATGCCTAGTTAAAAAATAGCATTAAATTTATATTTAATCAGTTATTATTATTATTTTTGTGGGAATATTTATTCATTTTTTTTATGATTTTTTTAAAAATTTAAATGTTAATGTTTTTTTTATATTTAACATATTGGACCATCAAACATTTAAAAAAAAATTAATGCATTATAATATCATATTGTTATTTATCTATTTTAAATTGATTTAGAAATCATTGTTTATTCAACTATAGTAAATAAAATAATCAATAGCTGTAATTGGAACTAATTCAAAGAATTATTGTTATTAAAGGGCACATTATAAATACGTAAATTAATTTTAGTATAGGTTAAACGGTTGTTTTTATAATACTTTTCTTTATTCCTTTGTATAAGTTAAAACATTTAGTGATGAAATTTTTTTCTTTAATAAAAGCAAGTTTAGAAATGAAAATTTGGTTAGAAATCTTAAATTAAATTTAATTAATTTTAGATATAGCAGATATTTTAAGTATTAAATTAAGTGATATTGAAAAGAGACTATTTGAATGTGATATTTTATCTGTTATAAAAAAATAAACATTTTAGTGCATTTTCAAAACTAAATTCAGCTTTTTTTGGATATTCTTTGATTGCTCTATCAGAGTTTAGGAAAATTTCCAACATTTTAATTAGTCTTCTTTGTAACCTTTAATTAACTAAATGTTTTATAAATTGTTATTTTTTTCATTTAATTTTATCTATTTACATTCAATAACCCAATTAATAATAATTTTCGTAATAAATTTTTTTTTGTAAATGTATTGTATTGTAAATGTATTTTTTGCACCCTCCTCCAACACCCCGGTACAGTCATTTGAGTTCGCCATACCTCTTAACAAATCCTGAATACGCCACTGTACTTAAAAGACGGATCCGGATTTTAAGAATTTATGCTAAAGAAAGGATTCGAATCTAAAAAAAATTCTTATAAATAATTTATTAATACAAATTTTAAAAAAATAAAAAATAAATTGACTAACTTATTTTAAAGGATGTATAAAATTTGATTAAATTCATTTCAAGTTTTTTTTTTAATTTATATTAATTTTTTCTCAAATATAGATATAAGGATATGGGACAATTTGGATAGAAACCCTAAATAAAAGTTGTGTATTTTTTTGTTGATCTCGATGAGGTGATTCAGAATATATAATTATTTTATTTGTGACAACTAGTTCAAGAAATATGGCGCCTAGAAGTTTCAAAGAGAAATGACACCAAAATTCTCATTCAAGGATTTTAAAAATACTATTTTTGATTTTAAAATTTAAAAAAAAATTGTTTTCAGTATTAAGAAAGTTAAAAAATGTTTACCTAAATTTTCGAGTATGGTCACTTTAAGACCTTGGAGACCTCATTAATGCATTGTCAAATGCGATAAAAATTTCAAAAATCAGATCCTTTAAAAAATCCTTTCTATCATAAAAAATTGTTTATGAAAAATAAAAATCTTTTTTCTTGATTGTTGTTTTCAATAAGAGAAAAAAATTCAGTATCAGGCAGTCAATATTTTTGTAGTAGAGAAAGAAACTTCGTCAAGGACTATAGAAAAAAGTGTTTAATTATCTTAACGTTTTTCTTAAACTCAAAAACTAAATTTTTTTAAAATGTTCAAAGTTTATTTTAATATTTTTCATTTTTTGAATTTCTGTTCATATTGACCCATATCCTTTTTAAAAAGCGGCTCTATTATTTAAAAAAATAAAATTTGAAATAAGCTTAGTCTAAATTAAACTAAAATTATCCTTAGAAATTATTTTTAAATTTAATCCGTATTTTAGAACAAAGTAAAATCCGTAAAAATAATCCGTCTTTTGGGTTAAACAAAGTTAGTCTACGAAGAACATTGGTCGTTTTGACTTAGAAAAACCAATGTATGTAGCTTTTCTAGAACTTAAACATTGTCGAAATGACATTTGTTTGACTTGGTCTTTGTTTTGCTGGCTTAGATAAATTTGTAATTTCGTATTCTTTTTTAAATAAAAAACTTACCCTCTTATTTATTTTTTATTCATTTACTTCAGTTTACAATAAAGATAGTTAAAATTGAAGTTAATGATCAAATTTTTATGATAGAGGTCAAAATTTATTAAAAAAAGCTTTTAAAAGATTATAAATTGATTATAAAAGTTAATGTAAAGACATCTTGTCATATTAAGCAAACAATGTTTTGTACAATTCTGCATTAAATTTTTTTGCAGATAAACAAAATTAATCATTTATCTGATGATACCTGTAAATACTTAAAACTATTTTTTAATGATAATTTTTTTTATTATGATCATTAAATATTTGTTGGGTTAATACTTAAAAAAAGAATCAAATGAATGAAAATAAAACTTTTAAGAGATAATTGAAAATAAATAAATATCAAAATAGCAATAAAAGTAATTAAGATCTAAATAATCGATGGCTCGGCAAAGAAAGGAGATAAAGTAAGCTAGGAGTTAACTTCTTAAAATTAAATTTTTTATTTGAAAGAATTTCTTTTAAATTTAGCCTTAATTTGCACTGTTTTTTCATTCATCCATCATTGGGGAGAAAGTTAAAAGAAAATCAAATTTGGAATTTAGAACGCAACCTTAGCTTCAAAATCACGATTATTTTCGAAGATTTTAACATCAAGATCAATTTTTTTTTTAAATTTTTTAAAATAATATAAAAGATGACTTTTCAGCAGAAATCTAAATTTTTAATTTATAAAGAATTGTTTCAATTTGTAAAGATAATTATAAACTAACAAAAATTTTTGAAAGTATCCCAATTCGCAAACCATAGTATTAAGCATTTAAATTTTAAATATTTTTTAAGTTTTAACTAAGAAAATAATAATCAAGCTAAGAACTGCAGAGAAGTTTGTTAGCTTTATTTTTGAAAAAATTAAGAAGGGTTGAGTCTTACGAAAGTAATTAGTCTTGAAATTAAAGTGGATTAGTACGGGTTTTGATTTGGGATGCTATACCTTCTTTTGGAAAATAAAAGTGCCCCAATAATCTAATAAAAAGAGAGACTATTTGTTTTTTTCACTTTAGATACATCATTTATTAAAATGCTTTTTTATTTAGGGCTAATCTTTATTATCTTTACTATTTCCGTTATCGAAAAACGAGTCTAAAAATGATCTAAAAACAACCTTTATTGTATTTTTTTAATTCCAAAAACTTTGTATTCTTTTGTTAAAAATAGCTTAAAATCATTTAAAAAAAATTTTCGAACAAAACATTCTAGAAAATGGACATCATTCAAGAAAATTTTTTGCTGCCTATTTGCAGAGGCTGAATTTAAGTGGCACATTAAATGTATCAACAGATGAATTTTACAGAAACAATTTTAGGCTTATTTTTTTCCGAAAATTCTGCTTTTCGTATTTTGTACTTGGACTAGTCAACAGCAAATTTTGAATTTTTTTATTTTTGTTTTGGAGTATAGCTAGAAAAGTAAAATTAATGACCAATTTAAAATATGCTCAAAATATTTAAAATGCGTAATTTCATTATCTGCAAGATCACACGCGGTTATTCCCTTTTTTCAAATTTAAAAGTATGATTTTTGAAGTTTTAAATATTCTGAAATCTGCAGTGAAATTAATTACGCATTTAAAAAATTTTGGGTAAATTTAAAATTTTGAAATTTGATCATGAATTTTACTTTGCTGTAAAGCTTATTTTAAGCGATGACCAAGGTCTAAACTTTTATAATTTTTTTCACTTAGTTTTTATAAATTAAATTGATCATTGAATTATGATACTAATTTTAAAGCTCTAAAGAACAAAAATTCTAAAATTCTACTTCTGTTTGCTTGCTAGTAAATTAATAAATTTCTGTCAAATTTCTATCAATATGAATAATCAAATTTTTAAAATTTTTTAAAAATTTTATAGATACATTTTATTTATTATGTGTTAAAAAGATTGATTTGCATAAAACATGTGTCACAAAAAAGTTTCCTCTTTTTTTCCAAATAAGAATAAAAATGATCCTTCAATTATTGAAAATGACAAAGAAATTTTCCCTGAGGCTGAATAAAAATTAACTAATTTAATTATTATTTATATTTTTTTTATTGATGAAAAGAATTAAAAATTTTTAAGCTAGAGAAACCATTTTTTACTTGTAAATAAAAATATCTTAAGAAGCGAAATTAGACGACGTTAAAATTTTTTAAATTTTTTTGACACTTGATGATATAAGGATAATTAGGGGTCTCAAACAACTGTAACCTATGAATTATTATTTTAATGGCCACAAAATCAACTTAATAATTCAATTAATAAACAAACTTTTTTTTTAATTGTTGTGTTTATCATGACTATTTGAAAAAAAATTTCTACAAAATTGTAAATTTGTGTCCTTAAAAAGTCCTTTAAAGATAACTGATTTTCTTCTGTTTAATAAATTGTCTAAGATTCATTAGTACTTTCTTGCTCGAAAATAATTTTTAAGTTTCGATTTAAGGGAAAAAAATAAATTTTTGTGACTTAATTTCAAAAGAAAATTTTTTTTATTTAAATAAAAATACCATTGATTTAGATAGAATTTTAAGGAGTTTATTGAGTTTATATAAAAACTAATTTTTAATAGACTTTAAATAAGTAAACCCATTTACTGAGTTAAAATCTATGAATAAAGAGCTAAATGGGTTAAAGCCAAAAAAATTATAAGTTCAAATTCCCATTATTTTTTAACGTTAACTTTATTATTAAACTGTTTTTTAAAACCCTAACCGGTCCTAGTCAAAGGTTGAGCTAAAACCTTAGGCTAAAATGGGTGAAAAAATTTTGAAATTTTTAAACTCAAATGAATTTAAAATATTAAATATGTTTAAAAAATTTAACTTTATTAGAAAACTTAATAAGTCTTACAAGAAAGACTTTTATGATAGCTCTTTTTTTCTTATCTCCTTTAAACATATTCACCAACGCTCACTTAATCACTTTCTCTGGCAGCTTGTTCCGCTCATTTTTTATTCTATTTGGAAAAAAAATGATCTTTCTGACAGCTGTTCTTCGTAGTTTGTGCTGATAGCTTCCTCTGGTGTCTTCGGATCTGTTGTGAATGTCCTGAAATTGACCAGAGTTCTTATCCAAATCACTTGATATATTAAATTTTTTTTATTTATTTAATTTTTTTTTAAATAAACTAAAAAAAATTAAGTGTCACTATAAAATATTGTACATTAACAATTTATTAATTATTTGAACAAATAAAAAAATTCTCAATTCTAGTTTTTTTGATTATTTTTTCTAAATTTAAAATAATTTAGATTCATCGTCTAAATCGCGATTTTTTTTCACTCGAGGTAAAATTATAATTTCTTCTAGTTAAAGCGATGACATTTTTTTCTATTTTTTTTTATTTTTTTGGACTATCTAGTGTTAAATTATGGGAATTTGAGAATTTTTTAAAAAACATAAAAATTGTATGTCTAACTTAAAACAAAATTGTCGAGTTTACTAGGGCTTATTTGACCAAACTTATATTTCTCAATTAGAGACTGTTTGAAAACAAAATTTTGTAGGAACCGAGCATGAACACATGCTAAACACAATTTATATATTTAACCTAAATTTCTATTTGTTTTCTATGTCTTGTATGGGATCCTTAAGAACATAGAGATAAATTAATTTACTCTAATAATCTGTGGACTAGTGACTGTGCGCATTTTTTAGCTTAACTACAAATAAGGTTTTTATTGCAATCATAAATTCATACCTTATATTATGTAAAATGCAAATGATAGTCTTAGCTTATAATCAACACAACAACATACTAAAATAAAATAAAATTATAATAAAACTTGCAATATTTATAATTTTTGTTAGAAAATAGCTTTGAAAATTTATTTTTTTTAATATTTGCTTTTATGGTTAAAGTTTTTAAGTAAACCCCACAAAAATATTCGATTGACCATCAATATGAATAAGTCCAATTTGGGTCTAAATTTGGCCATCATCTTTAGTCTCATAAACTATTGCATTTCGATCAGAGACACATTTTCGCCTATAGGCAGTGATTTGTTCAATAACATACAGTGTGTTCCACATGCATACGGCGATTTCAATGCCGACAAGCGTGTCGACATCATTTGCGTGACCAAATCCGGAGACCAAATCGAAATTTGGCTCGCACAGGAAAAAGAGCCGCTATTCTACCGCTTTCAGGTTCTCAAGTAAGCTAAAACAAGACAGCACAAATTTTTTTTTTAAATTTTCTGCAAAGAGTTGGCTCAACAATTGTCAACATAGTTCCTGGAGACTTTACCGGTGACTCAGCCATGGATTTATTAGTCACCTATAAAATGGGTGACGAGTTTGGAATGATTTTTTATCAAGGACAAAGGAGTGCAAAATTTCACAATGAAGCTGGAGTTGGGAAAAAAATAAACTTAAATTTACTTGATCAACCTTTTGTTGCCGAGTAATTTGAAATTAAAAATTATTTGAATTTAATTTAGATTTTTTTAAGCTTTGATGGCGATGGAAAACTTGACGTCTTGGTAAACACCAATGATCAAAATATCAGCTTTTATTTTTTTGAGTAGGATTTTTTTTGGTGACAATAAAAATTTTTAAACTTCTTTTTGAAAGTTCGAATGGAAATTTGCTAAAAATGGACTTTATTTACTTAGACAATGTAAAATTAAAAAAAGGCTTTGCTCATACAATTACTGATGTAAATGGTGATTTCAAGTCGGATTTAGTGCTAACTGGCCAAGATGATGATCAAAAGACTCGTTTTTATGTGTTTGAATTTAATGCGCTGACAAATAAATATGAAAAAAGCGATTCCTACTCAGTGCCCAACCAGTCGTTTATTTATGGTCAGTCTTTATTTGCTGATTTTGATAGTGACGGTGAAATTGAGCATCTACTTCCATGTTGCAATGACAAAAAATGTTCCAAATCTTACATATTTATTCGCAAATTCAATAAAGTAAAATTTAACTTATACTTAAAAAATAAAAAAAATAATCTATTAAATATGATATAGTATTACATGTGTTTAAATAGGGGAAAATATTAAAACAATTTATTTGTAATGAAAATAGAATTTTTATCTTTAATTAGAAAAAAATAGAAGCAGATATAATTTTATTAGAGATAACTAGAAAAAATGCAACACTGGCCTGATTTTCCTTAGAATTTACGTAATTTTTCGTTAAATTAAAAAAAATCATGATCACATTTTCAAAATTTAATCTAATTAGATTTAATCTTTTAGATTAAATTTTACAAAAACTTTTTTTTTAATTTAGCAAAAAATAATTTAAATTTCATTCGTGTGGACTCTTTAAAAAACAGAATAAAGCTAAAAGTTAATTTTTTTAGTTATCTTATAAAGTTTTTAAAGTTTTTTTTAACAAAAATTTATTAAAAACATAGAAAATCCATGTGTAAAATAATAATTGAAAAAAACTGTGCTCAAGAAATTTAAATGAATTTAAAAAAATAGAAAATTAAATTTTTAATGTAAATAAAACATATAACAAGTGAATCAATATATACATAATTTAATTTTTTTAAACTGTATCCAAATATAAAAACTTTTTTGTTAAAATTTGAAAAAAAAAGTCAAAATTTTGTTTAAATGAAAAGTTTTCAAGTTCGACCTCTGAATTAACTTTGGTCAATAAAATCCATTCGTGTTTTTTTCTCATATTTGGTTTTTATTTTTTTGTATTATTTTTTTAAGCAATTGTGTTTAAATTTATTTTTAATTCACTTTTTAAAATATTTAAAAATTAAAAATTTTAGTTTATGGTGTTGTTTTTTAGATTCACATTCATTTGTTTTCTTTGTAATCATATGTAATCTGTAATCATATCCATCTCTTGAATAAAATACTGTTACTACTGTTCCATTCAATTTTAAATATTTTTTTAAATAAAACAAAATGCAGAAAAATATTAATTAAAATAATTTTTAATTCTAATCTAACCATGCATTATCCATTATCTATGCATAAATGTAGGGTTTTTAAATTTGGGAAGACTTTGAAAGAATAGAACAATTAAGTTCCTCATTAATTACTGAAAAAAAAGTTTCTGCATTTAACTTTATTTTGTAATAAAAATATTTAAAAATTGTTTGAATCTAATAACTGATTATCATAATTATCAAATTACAAACCTAAAATAGTTCCAGATAAGCATCCAGAAAATAATTAGTATTTTTATTAATAATTAGTAATTATTTTTGCAAGTATTTTCCTTTTTTTTTCGATTACTGGAAGTTAATTTAAAACAGAGTAAAACCCGGCCTATCGGTAAACAAACTTATTAAGGACTCGCAATTCGAATAGTCTTTACTTGAGTAATAAATATTAAAAAATAAGTTAAAATAAATATTATTCAGCAATAATTTTAGAGTAAAACCAGAAAGAAATGACTTTTAATTTATTCTTTATTTATCTATTTTTTAAATCTAAAGAGTAAAAACCAAACAAATTTAAAATTAAAAAGAAAAATGAAAATGGAAATGAAAAATATATCAAAATAAACGATAAAAGAAACAAAATAAAAATTAAAAAATACCAAAGATTTCAGAGCATTATTTTGTCTCAAAAATATTTAGTCAAATTTGAAAAGAGATAATACATTTTTTGTAATAAATGAAAGAGAAACTTGAGTTGAATCTTTTACAGCATCTTTAAAGTATGGTATTTAGATATACTGAAAATATTTTTTAAGAAATCATGTCAATTATGTTTTTTTTATTTTTCAAAGCTATTTATTTTCAAAAATAGCTAATATTATTTTATAAGATTTATTCTTATAATTTGAGTCATTTAAAAGAAAATTGTATTTATTTAAAAGAAATTAGAAAAAATAAATTTTCAGTGATTTGAAGTAAAAGTTAAAAACTGGAATTAATAATCCAATCTGAACATTTAATAAAAATTTTACAAGGAATTATATTTTAGTTCGTAGATCGATCTTTAATAAAAATATAATTTTTGAATTTAAATTAATATTTTTTTTTTAGTGGAATCAAGTTCCCATAGATTTTGGTGATTATCGATTTATTCCCCAAAGCGAATTCAAAGCAAGCTGGGGCAACAGTATAAGTATAAAATCCGGAGATTATAATTTAAATGGCTATTTGGATCTCATGATTGTACTCGAAAATGTGGATAAAAAGTAAGTTTTCTAGAGCATTAATAAAAGGTACAAGTGTATTATAAATTTGATTTTTAAACGATTTGTGGGAAAATATTTAAATGACTTGGTCTTTTTCGTAATCGAAAATTCAACTTTTTGATATATTATTTTTCTATTTTAGAGCTAGAATGGGTCTACTCATATTAAAAATCAAATTTAACTTTTTTACTTATTTAATTTTTTTAACTCAAAGCGAGCTTTTTCTAATTCAAACAATTTCTTTAATCAACATTTGAAAATTTTATTTTTTATTGAAACTTTTTTCAAAATTTTATTTAATGTGTATTTAATATATTTTCGAAAGTTTTAAATCTAAAAAGTTAAAAATTAATCAGGTGATTTTTGAAATAATTATTCAAAAAAAATAATTCATATTTTGAACATTTAAAATCTTTCCAAATCGCGAAAGGACAATTCCAACAAAATCTATTAAATAAACAATTAAAAATTTTACAAATTTAAATTTTCCTGGAAATTATTTTCATTTCTGTCGAAAAAGTCGAATTTAAGCCCAAGTGATTTCTAATGCAAAATATTTTTCTTGTTTAGTAAACGTCACTATGGGTATGTCAAAAAAAAAATAAAAATTATTTGAAATTTGAAAATTATTCATGTAGATACGATAATTTATTTTAGTAATTTATTTGAAAGGTGATGGAAAAATCAATGGTAAAATTTTATGAATTTCTTTTTATTTAATCAAATCGCATTAAAATTACTAAAATAAAAGAAAATTTATTTTAGAAATTTATTTTTGAAAAGTACTTGATCAAATATTCTTGTTCAAAGTTTGAGACTATTATTCCTTTGAGTTCAATATGATTTTACAAATTTTCAGCTTTGGTAAAGACAGCAATTTTTTAAAAATAATTCTCAAAAAGTCTTACTAAATAAGTTTTAAATAAATAAACACATTAATAGACTTAAAGTACTGAAATTTTCTTTACAAATATTTTTTACAAGTTTATGACAAAATTTTTTTTCTAAAAAATATGTTGTTTAAGTTGTGACAACATAAGAAAATTTTCGTAATTGTGACAATTTTCTCATAAGAAAATGAGTGTGTGTTGGTCAAACTCAAGTGCGTGGTTACACAATGTTCCCTTCAGTTTTTATTTTTATAAACAAGGAATTAAAAAAATTATTCAAAAAAGTCCCATAGTAACTAATTATTTTCATTACATTTATGTCAAATAAAAATGGTCTAAAAAATAAATAATTTAGGCAATGTGAATTTTCATACAAAAATTTCAAAACAAAATTTAAATTCTTAATAAAAATATGGCTTTTGAAGTACAGATTATTCTGTAATTTTTAAAAGGTGAAACAAACAATGTTTCATTTAACAGTCCAATTTAAGAAAAAATTTAAATGGTTGTTTCCCAATAAATTTATTTTTTAAATCAAATTGAATGTTAACATAGAAATGAAGAATTAAACTTTTACAATTGTAACGATGACAGAATTTTAATATTTAAATAAGAAAAATTTACAAAATGCAAAAAAATATTCTGTTTTGAATAGATCATCTAGACAAGAAAAATAAATTCCAAAATATTGATATTTTTTTTATCATTAAAATTTTCCTGTTAATAAAAAGTAATATTTTTTTGTTGAATTTAGTGAAACATATTTTGTTTCATGTTGTTTCATCATCAAATTTTGAAAAGCTCAATTTTGTCAATTTAAATTAATGAAAAAGAATTTTATTTTTGTAATTTGGAAAGGTTTGTATGAAATTTCACAATGCCAATAATTTATAAAAAAAAATTCAATTCTATCTAGTTTCTTTTATTTTTCATTCAAAAATTGGCGAATCTTTAATCAATCAAATTTATGATCCTTTAGTGCCAAAAAAAATTAAAAAAATTAAAAATTTGTTTTGTCCTTAGAAGTGAAACCAAAGAAAAATTTGCTGTTTTAATGAAGAACATACCAAACAATGGTCTCAATGCATCTTCCACATTCAATCGCACATTCGAAATGGACCAGCATATTTCGAGTCTTTATTCGTACAATAATGTAGTCCAAGCGTCTTTTTTTGACTTGTACGATGATGGGTATTTGGACATCTTGCTTGTAGTCGAGGAACAAGAAAGTGGTGGAGTTAACTATCGTATAGTAGCGCTTAAAAACGACTACTACGATGATGTTTACTTTATTAAGGTGATGGTGATTCCAGGTCTTTGTAGTCAAGCAAAATGTCCTTTTCAAAGCATTCCCTATGGACTCAATTATCCAGGAGCCTTGGTAAAAATTGAATCAATATCAAACGAGTATCAGAAAGTGGTCATGTACGCAACTCAGCTATCTCAAAGTAGCTATATGTCACTTCAATTGCCATACATCATATTCGGTCTAGGACCCACACCCAACTTTGTGGAACACTTAACAGTCGGAATTTTGGCAGATAATGGAAAAATCCACGGTTTTACTAAAGAATGGCATCAAATCATTCCAAATTCACAGCTTGTCATCAATCCATATCCTCGATACAATACCTATAAGTATGATCTGTTTAAATTTTAGTTTCTAACAAAAAGATTAATTAAATTAACTAGCTGGAAAATGCAGTTGTTCATCACTCCATCAAAAAATATACTCATGACTGGTATTGCTTTGGGAAGTACCATGATATTCTTAATTATCATGATCGGTTTACTTCAGTTTAGAGAAAGAGTAATTTTTTTGCCTTTGGAATTTTTTTAATTAATTTAAAATAAAAAAGAAATTGGATGAAAAAGAACGCAAGATTGAGTCGCAGCGTTTCCATTTCGACGGTTTGTAAATAAAATGTTTTTGTGAATCCTATTTCCAAACGGTGGTTGTTTTTGATTACATTATTTTGAGAACAGTAAGGTATTGGTATTAAATTAAGAATTGCAAGTGACGCCAGTGCAAACAATACTTTTTATTTTTACTTAAAGATTTGATTTTTCCGAAAATATATTTTAATAATATTTATTATGTGGTGGTTGCTTATTTTTTTATGAATTTCTTTTTATTTTTTTTGAAATAAATATTCTGTTAAATTAAAAAGAAACTAAATTCTAACATCTTTAATTAATTAATTAAAATTTTATCTTAATAGTAAATTTATAACTGTACATACTAATAATGTCTCACAAAACAAAGAGGGGACCATCGAAAATTAATGAAAAATCTAAAGCCAAGAAAGAATCTATACGGTTAAGTTATCAGGAAACAATTTAAAACCAATTCAGGTATCAAAGAACATGAAAAAAAATAATTTAAAAATAAATTAAATATGTTTCCGATGTTTTTGTAGATTTATGTTAAAAAAGATTTACCAACATTAACCATTTTTATATTTTTACTTGAATATTCCTTATAATATCCAATTTTTCAAATATAATATTATCATTAAAAATCATAAGATTATGTGGACGATACCAACAGTTAGTCTCTATTTTATTAAACATAAGACCAAATTTATTAATTAATATCCCAAATAAAATAAAAATGAATAAATTAAATACATTTAGATTATTTTTGTTATTTATTAAATAAAAATAAGAAATTACAAAAGAAATATTAAAATGAATTAACACAAAAAATATATTTTTGTTTACATTTATTATAAAATAATCTTTTTTTTCAAAGGCTTTCCGCAAGTATTGCGTGCTTTGGTTAGCTCATCGACCAATCTAGCTTTTTTACTTGATTGAGTTACCTCAAGTTCATTTTGAGACTCATCATAGATAAGTTTTTTTTCGACATTTTTAGTTAAATTCCGATGGTTGAACATGCAGCTCTTGAGTGTTTTCGATACACCACCTTTCTTTCTTTTGTTTTGAATTGGTAAATCCTTTCCAATCGCATTAAAATCCTCCAATTTTAATCGAAATGCACAAGAAATCATTTGATGACATTTAAAATTCTTCAACCAAAAACTATACGTACAGGTACTTAATTTCCAAATGTTGTTGTTCATTGTCACCTTTCTAAACATGTTCGCACTATTGATGAGCTCGTCAAATTTTTGCCAATTTTGATCTCTGATATTTTGGATGTTTTGTTTCACCATTTCTTTGTTTCCACTTTATCACCGAACTTGAACCACGCGCTTATCTTTTTTGTTAAAAACCTTATCCATCTATTAAATCATCATTACAAAATATCGGTTCATGGTTATACTCTTTAACATTTAAGTTTTCAGCTTCAATTCCTAAAAAGTCAAATATAATTGATTTTGGCCATCTCTTGTTTAGAAATGATTTTTATCTAAATAATCTTAAATCAAACAAAGTTAAGGAACTCCAATATTTGGGTTTAAATTTAAATTCAGATCTTGACTTTAATAGAATATCAATAATGAACTTTAAAAAGGTTCAAAAATCATTTTTCTCGTCCTCCTTCTTAATTGGGAAAATAAGTATAATGACTCCATCTCTTAAAGCCTTTATATATAAAGCTTATTGCTTATCACAATTTACGTATGGTCTGGGAATAGTTACACTTAATAAAACAGCGATTAATACATTAAATATTAATCAAAACAATTTAATAAGACAAATGTTCAACCTTCGTTATACATGTCACATGTCGGGGGTCTTAAAAGTTCTTAAAATTTTAAAATTTGATCAACTTTACCTTTTTTCAAAACTATCATTTATTGCGACGATAAGATTTAACTCATTAGCATCTAGTATTTTTGAGTGCATTAAACAAAACGTAACTATCTGTCCATCAAAGTCAAATAACTCTTTTGAAACAGATATTCAACTTTTGATTAACCATTTCAATGTAGATTTTCCGTCACTTTTATGTAATATAAGTAAGTTTAAAAAGGAGTTAAAAAGGCATTTTTTCATCAGTGATGGCATTTCTGACTCTATCAAAATGTGTCTTGGCAACATAAGATTTAAAGATTATCGTATATTTTTAAATGAATTAATAAGACCTAAATGAATTTCATAACTTGAGATCCAAAAAGTTCAATTGAAACTATCTTCCTTTTCATTTTGATACAACTGTAATATTTTCGAATATTTTTATGTATATACAGTGGTGATTTGATAACAGTATTTTACAAAAAATTACGTAAAATATCGTTAATTAACAAAATTTTACCACATTTTATGTAAATTAACGAAAATCCGAAAAATGAGAAAGAGATGTTTTACGAAAAATTGCGTAAATTTTCAGGATTTTGAGATAATTTTGGTTAAATTTGGTAAAATTCAAAATTTTTGAAAAGATGTCTTTTTTTTTCGAAAAATCGAAAATTTAAATTAGTTTTTTCTTCATAAACTGGTTAAAAGAATAGTTATTTTTAAATTGTTATAAAAAAAAACTATTTTAAATTTTCGATTTTTCGAAAAAAAAAGACATCTTTTCAAAAATTTTGAATTTTACCAAATTTAACCAAAATTATCTCAAAATCCTGAAAATTTACGCAATTTTTCGTAAAACATCTCTTTCTCATTTTTCGGATTTTCGTTAATTTACATAAAATGTGGTAAAATTTTGTTAATTAACGATATTTTACGTAATTTTTTGTAAAATGCTGTTATCAAATCACCACTGTAAATACTCTTTTTTTTTTTTGAACTCTTTTCTTCTAATTTTTATTTTTACTTCTCCTGAAGGAGGTTAATTAAATTCAAATAAATAAATAAATTCGATCGTTTGTATCCGGATTGACTATGTATATCGATTTTGTATGATCTTGTGACCAGTAATGAATCAGATTTTGCTGGCATTCGTTTAAAAACTCAATAAAGCCTAATATTTGATTTTTAAAAGAATTTTTAATTTTTTCGTGGCTCGATTCTAAACCGCTGAGGTTCTTGGTAATTCAATTACATATCCCTCATACCAGCCACCATTCCTTACTACTCATTTATTTGATATAATTTAATTAATTAGAAATAATTTTAAAGAATGTAATAATATTGTAGAAAACCAGTTTTTTATTTATTCTATTTAGCAATTTTATTTTTAAGTTGAATTTATTTAATTTGAAATAATTTTTATTTAATAATAATAATTAAGAGTAATTACAGTAAATGATTCAAGTTTGGTCATTTACGAAGCTTAAAGACAGTATACTCCTAGCTATAGTAGCTTATATTGTTTGCGCTTTGTCGAACTTGTTTTTAAAACCATTGACTGTTCTGGATTCACAAATTTGTGTTGGCAGTTTGTTCCATCCATTCACCACTGTAATTGTGAGTGAGTTAGCAGGCATGTTTGGATGAAACCAGTTTACTTTATTGTAGCCCCTGACAAATTTAAACATCTGTAAAATGTCTCTTCTTTCTCTCCTCTCAGACAATTTTTGAAGCCTTAATTTTCTTAATCTCTCCTCATAAGTCATATGCCTGAGATGATGTATTGACTTCGTATCCCTTCTTTGTACCATTTCAAGACACTTGATATCCTTGCTATTGTTAGGACACCACGCTTGTACAGCATATTCCAAATATGGTCTTACATTAGTCTTGTACAATGAGCTGAGCATTTTGAAATCCATTGATTTAAATGTTTTATGATTTGTAGCAAGTCCTGTGTTGCACCTCATAGCTGCTTGCCTACATTGATCGTCCCACTTAAGATTGGATTTCATTTGGACTCCGAGATCTCTTTCCGAAAATGATTCATCAAGAATATGCACAATTCCAGATACTGGGTCGCTCATCTTGTATGACTCGACTTGATCATCATTTTTTTTTTATCAGCTTTTCGCATAACCTTGCATTTATCAAAATTGATGATCATTCGCCACTCAGCTGCGCATTCGACCAATTTATTCAAGTCTGATTTAAGTTTTAATAAATTTAGTAGAACAAAATATTCAAGTTCATGTCTTTTTTTTGTGATCGTCTTCTCAAGTGACTCACAGTGAATGTGTTAAAAAGATTTTTTAATCGTGAGTATCAAATTTTCAAGTGAATTTAAAACTAGGGAAAAGAATGAAAAATTAAAAATTTAAAACTTAAATATTAGAAAAAAACATGAATTAATCTCGGGACTTAAATTGAAGAAAAATAAAATAAATCAATTTTTTAATTTTGTGGCCAGTCTATTTTCAGGTCTTTAAGCTTTATTTACCTTTAGTGATTAATTGTTGCAAAATATTTTTATTGTCTCTAAATTATATCTTAATCTTTCTTAATGTGATCTATTTAAACTTTATTTTTTTAAAGCCTAAAGCAAACTGAAATATTTAGTTTTCAAAAGAACAAGAATAAAAGATGACTGTGGTTTTGTTTTCTAACTTTTAAAAAGTTATTTACTTAATTTGTGAATTAAAAAACAATCTTAAGATTTTGTTTTATTAACCTTAATAAAACTCAATTCTCAAACTCATCTCCTTAATTATTAAACAATTTAGCTTATCTTCTCATTTTGTTTTTGTCGAAAATATTTCTATGCTCCTAAATAGTTGATTTCAAAAAATTAAAAGAGCTCAAGTCTCATATGAATCGAAAATAAATTCATTCAAATATGTTTTTTCTATTTTTGCTCTTGTTCCACTTGGTGCTTTCTCAAATAGGTAATTTGTGACATAAACTGAAAAATAAATTTTTTAAATACTTCTTCACAAGATAAGCCTGTTATTACCGATCTGCAGCAAAACAATGAAAATACTGTTCTTATCAAATGGGTTTATAGAAAATCAAATCCACAAGAAAATCACCGACTCAGAGTTCAATTTAGCAAAGATAACTTTCATTATGATTTAAACGAATGGCCAGGTATTTTAAAAAAATTCAAATTTAATTTTTTTGATTTTTATTAAAAATTTAAAGTTAACTTTGAAAAAGTAAATTCAACATCTGGTGAACTTATAGAATCAGCTAGTGCAAAATCGAATTTTGAATGTTTATTGCGGTGTATAAAGAATTTTGAGTGCAATTACTTAATTTATAAATTTGATATCATAAATAATTGTTACCTAAAAAAAAATTCTGCAAACGAATCAAGTTTAAAGTGGGAAAATGAGGATAATTTTCATTTAACAGGTAATTTGATGATCCAAGTTTTATTTAAAAATTATTAAGGAAATAAGAATTTGATTTTAATTTTTCCAAGACTTCAAATTTTGATAGAACAAAAAATTTGATCGCAAATTTTTTGAAATATCTTTTCTTAAGCGTTTCCTGGTCTTGTGATTACAACATTGGATTTTATGTTATGTTTTTATCTAATTTTGTTTGTCATTTTAAGCTTCAAGTTGAAAAAAAAAAACATCACAATTATCATCAAGTCCAATGACGCTTCTGCGTAATCATAATAATAATTTGCGTTTCCATTTAGGGTCGACAATTTATTTCCTAATGCACATTTTTTTCAATGAATAAATTAACACGATTTCGATGGGTTTCTCTTTTATTAATATTTTTTAGTTTCAGGAAGTCAATAAAATCATCATTTAAAGTTAGATTTACCAAAACAGACTCTGAGGATTTTAAATTTGTCTTCAGATATTTTTATTTACTTTTCCAATTAAGCTTAACTTTGTTTGATAATTTTATTTCGTATTTTATTTTCGAAAAAAATACTGATGTTTATTCACCAAAAAGGAAAAAAAAGAACACAAAAGACATGGTAAACAACGCATAAGCTTTTGGCATTCAAAAATTTTAAATTAATTTTTAACCCTGTAAATCAATCAAAGATTTTTCAAATTCCTTGTTTAAATTTTAAAGGTTGTCTTGTTAAAAATAAAAACTAGATTTGAATTTTTTTAATTTAAAAAATAATTGAATAATTTAAATCTGCAAAATATTGTATTGTTTCAAAAAATAGATCATGAATGAGTTGTGGTGATCATTTTTTGTAAACTTATGTAAATATTAAAATTTTTTTAATCAATTTTTGTTGTTTGATTGATCTTTTCAAAGCCTTATTTTCAACAAAAAATACAAATTAAATTTTTTAATAATAATTTTCTAAATTTAGATAGCAACAGAGAAATTGTGATAAAAAAATTTCCATACAATGATTTATACAGATTTCGAGTAATGGTTTATGATGAGATTGAGAAAAAATGGACCCAATTTTCCGATGCATCACATCAACATTTGGACACTAGAATAAGTAATTAGGCTTTTTAATGGACCGATTCTAAAATTTAATCAATTTTTATAGATTTATTCATAACTGTTGAAAGAGTAGGAAATACAAGTCTCAAAATTAGTTGGAAACAAATTGGCTTATTTAAAAATTACCCAATTAGTCGATATAATATTCAAACTTCAATTAATCAAGAGCCTTTTAAAGATAATTTTGATTCTAAATTTTTGTCCTCAGGTATGAATAATTATTAAACTTAATTATTATTATTATTTGTTTCATAGCGATGAATTTTAGGGTAAATTCAAAATTGAGTGCAAAAAGTGCCGGTTAAAATTTTATTTTATATTTATTTTTTAACTAATTTCAAAAATAAAATGTTCCTTCATTGAAAAAAATAAGGTATAGTAAAAAATGCTTTATTTAAATCAAATCTTCACTTGCTTTATTTTTTTCATCTGCATCTTCATTCAAATGTCTTTCTTGTTTAATGGCCTTCATACAAGAAAGAAAGATATAATGAAATGACATATAGTTTTTGGAAAGTTTAAAGAGTCAAGCATTTGAAGGTTCTCTCCAATTTAATGGTTCTTTTTGAGATTGTTAGTGATGATCATACCAAGATAATTCTATGGGTCTCATTTAGAAATTTTTAGAAATTTTTTTTAAAGGCATTTTTAAATTTTTGCTGTTAAAGTAAATGCAATAAATAAGCTGATTTATTGTTCTATTCAATTAAGATTTTTTTTGAATTTTAAAAGAAAATATATTTTATATTTAAGAAATAATTTTAGAAGATAATTTTTTTTTATTTGAAAATAATTTATTGCTTTAAAAAATAAAATTTGGTGTTAAGAAATATTTCAAATGTCAGCATCAAAAATTCTCACTTACCTAGACTTAAATCTAAAGGTAGTAAAAATAAAATCGAAATTTTTTTTTAATTTTTATTTTGAAAATTTAGTTTGGTAACGCCTTCAGTCCCCTAAAACTATTTAAATTGAAGTCAAATTATAATTGACAATAAAAAATAAAGTTGACGATATTTAATATTCATTATTTAATGATATTTATGTTGAATAAATAATTTAAAGTGATCAAAGGTATCTTCTAATGAGGTAGTTAATTATAAAAAATAATTTCAGATGACATTTAAATACAAGAGAAATTTTTGAATAAATCATTGATTTCAAACCTTAGTCGGAAAATTTAGAAATTCAAGGAAAAATTAGTAAATTTTTGTATAAAAATAACTATTAAAAAAAAAAAAAAAAAAAAAAAAAAATTTGTTATAATAATTCACAAGATATCTGAATTTATGTAACAAAAAATTAGATTCACCTTACGGGACATGAATAAAAAAACTTTCTTGATTGAAATTGAAATTACAATTAATTGACTTATAAATACGATATGTTTAAAGTATGAAGGAAAGGAGTAATTGAAAAAAGGAGTCTAGTCCATTAAGTGAACAAGTGTTCACGAAATAGGTGAACATGAATTGTATAACTAACTAATTGTATAACACGGTATAACTAACATGAAATTTATTTGAACAATTTTAGAAATAGGTAAACATTTGAAAAAAAGTATAATTAAAAAAAATTTATTTGAGTTTTTGAATAAAGAATTTTATGTCTTGTGTCTTGTTAAATTAAAAACTTTTACTTATGACTCCGAGTCATGGCCTTTTATACCACGCTCATCTTCAAATAAGCGTAATTCATATTCTTCAGATTCAAAAACTTTATTCATTTTTTTCTATTAAATTTCCTACAAATTTTGAAAAAAAATTATTGATTTCAAAAATAGAATATTTAAATTAACATCTAAATTTGCAGCATCATTCTTTAAAAAAAATTTTCCTATTTTAATATAAATTTTACATGGAACAGTTAAAAATTTTCATTTTGGCAAATTATAAAGATAGGTGAACATTGTTAAATTTAGGTGAACAATTTAAAAAATAAGGGTTAAAATAATTAGGTGAATAGTTTGTTCACTTATACCGTGAACATGAATTGTTCACCTATTTCGTGAACACTTGTTCACTTAATGGACTAGAGCCGAAAAAAGCAAAAATGTGAATAAAAAGTATTTTTGAATTAAAAAAGAAAATAATAATATTTGATTTAATTAGTTTTCGATTCTGAATAAAACTTTTAAAATTCTTAAAAAAATTATGTTTGCAACTAATCGTGTGTTTATCCAACTTCTATAAAAATCAGATGGTTGACATTTTTTTTGTGTTTTATCGTTGCTTTGCAAAATTTAAAAAAATATTTTGTTTTTCATTTTATTTAAGACAACAGTTCTCTTTTGTTCTTAATAGTACTTGAGTATCAAATAATTTTTATTGAGTAAAAATTTTACCAAAAATTCAATTTTTATTAAAGATGAAAAAATTTACACAAATAAATCTCTATGAAACGTAGATAAGTTAATTTTTTATTTTTCATCTAAATTTAGAGACAAATTATCCGAATTTTTTTGAACTGCCATTGCCACCCACGATAGGTACTTGCAAGTCTGAACAAGAATGTTTTACTAAATGCTCGAAAGTCCATGACTGCATAAAATATGCTTTTAATATCACTCACGGAAACTGTCATCTAATCAATAGCTTTGATCCTATTAATGGAATAAAAGTTCCCACTATAGTCTCACGATCAATTATATGTAAAATTTAAAAATTAAAATAAAAAATTTTTATCATTTTTTTATTTAGCATCTTCGAATCAGTTTATTCTTGACGATTTGAAGCTTTTTTCAAATTATAAAATCAAATTAAGTTACAAAACTCCGCTTGGAATTCAACGATCATCTAATTTGATTTCCTATGTTTTAAGTAAATTTTTCTAATTGAAAAACTCAATTACTATTTATTAATTTTTTAGCAAAATTAAAACCTTATTTGAGAATTCAAGTGGAAAACACTGATTTCACAGTTGCTCTTAATTGGACCATTATCGAACCAGTAAAGCTCAGAACTTATCTAATCCATTCCTCAATCAATGAATCAAGCTATTTTGATCAGTATTTTGAAAGCAACTTGCACGACTTTGATGATCCCACTCAATCAATGCACCATCTGAACTTAAATGATTGCTTTTATAAATGTGCCTTGAACACAAGCTGCTTGGCTTTTACATGGAACAGGTTTGAGAACAAATGCTTTTTAAAATCAAACAAAAATAGAACTCGAATGTGCGATCCGAATTATTTTTGCTCTTCAATTATGGGTAAAAAGATAATTTATAAAAAATTTTATTTTAAAAATTAAATTAGATAATTTTTTTTTTCTGATGCAAAAAATTGTCATATTCAATCTTGAATTGTCCTTCGTCCTTAATTTACCTACACCACTGTTAAATAACTTTCTTTAAGGAATATCTAAAACCATCATAACCATTTTGCTTAAAAAAATGGAGAAAAATTTTTATTATTCAGTATGATTTTCTTTTTTTAAAACTTTTAACTTTTTTAACAAGCAGTGTTTGGATATTTATATATTGGGTTAATACGTCTAGTATACATGTTGAATACACCAGTGCTTTAATAAGAAATGGATCTCCTTATTCCTGCTGATCCTCCTTCAAAAACCTTGGTAGACAAAACTTAAAGGGATTTTTCAGACAACAATTCAGTTTTTGATTACAGATAAAAAGACAAGTTTAGGTGATACGTCTTAGATCACCTAAATGTGTCTTTCTCTTGAAAGCTTGGCGATTTCATTCTCCTTCTCCTCTCTTATTTTTAGCAGATCAATAATCTATCATTTTATTGAGCTTGCTACTGTTTTAGCCATTTTCTTTGGGAATAATAAGATTTTTAGGTTTGAGCTTCCAGGCTAGATTTTTTAGAAAATCTAAAATCGGGTGCATCAATGTTGGCATTGACATTTGGCTAGTATCCAAAGGGTTAGCTAGAATTAACAATTCGTTAGAACCAAAAAATAAGGTAACATTTGGCTGATTCCAATAACTAAAAACAGAGTCCCGAAACGAAAATTGTTGTTCCGTTTGCACCATTTGCACCTTGGGCTTTATCACATCCATTTACTTCTTTTATTGTCCAAAAAAAAAAGTGGATTTCTAAAAATTTTGGCTTACTCTTGAGTGAGACACCGCTGCCACCAATTTAATAGCCTCGCATTATTTAATAAAATAAAAAAACAAAATTATAGTTCTAAATCTTTATAATTCAAAATTCTAACTAATTAAAAAAATAAAACTAAAATACAGTATTCATTTAGAGAGACAGAGACAGGGTCTGGGTACAAGAGATGTTACAATTCTAAGAGAATTCCTAAACTTTGGCATAGTTTTTTTAATTAAGATTAATGAACAGGTAAAAAATTTATACTAAGTGTGATATATAAAATTAAAGAAAAATAAATCTTCAAATTAGTGTTTTTAGATTTTGTTTTTTTATAGTAATTAAATCAGGAATATTTCAATAGAAGAGGGTCAAGCAATGATCTTTACGGAACTTCACTGATTACCTCTTTCCATTAAGAGTGTTTCTGTTATTAAGACTTTTAATTAGATTGAAACTAAAATTTGAAAATTAAATTCAAGTTTATAAAAGATTAATTAAACATAACAAATAAAATAAAATCAAAAAACTCTCTAATTATTGCTTTACAATAAGTACATATTATCTGGTAGCTTTTTATACTTAATCATTAAGAATTGAAAGTCTTTGAAATTTTTTTTTTTTTAATTTAAAAATTATTTTTTAACAAGAAAAGAAACAAAATAATTTTAAATATTGATTTTAATTAAAATATTTCAATGGAATTAATGAAATATAAAAAACATTTTTATACTTCTATTTTTACTTTTTCAAGAAAATGCTATTTTTGTCGATGTCTCTTTTTTTATATTCTTTTGACTTAATTTACTTGATCAATACTTGATCAATTTGTTTCTACTTCTCTTTTCTATTTATGTTTTTTTCGATTATTTTTTCAAGTGACATAAACCCATCATTACCTTTTTGTTTTAAATTAAAATATTTTTTTTTAAGAATACAACTCCTTAATACGAATCAAAAACCATTTTGTCAATACCAAATATTGCTACATGATCAGTGTTTTAAGTTTTTTCGGCTTTGCAGGTGAAAAATCAAACAAAGTTTGTTTTAAATGTAATTGATTTTTGATCTAAGTTAAAATTTATTTATTAATTTCAATTCAAAGGGAATGTAACTGTGAGTTTAAACTCGGATTCAAAGTTTAAAGAAGGGTCCCGCGCAACCTTGCGTTGCAATATAACTGGCATAACAATGGAACAACTGGATCATCTAAAATGGATCAAAAACTCTATTGTCTTATCTGATGCCAAATTATCACAGAGCTCTTTTCATCTTGATAAGCTTAATCTAGAACTCTACTCTCTAAATTATTCAAAAGACAACGGCATTTACTTGTGTGAGATAACACTGACCAATGGTCAAATTCTGGTCAGCAATAAGTTAGACTTAAAAGTTGATTTTGGACCACAAATCAAACTCATCAGTGATTCAAACCAGTTAACTATAATGCAAGGCGATCGGGTCAATATAAGCTGCAGCTCAATCGGTTATCCCATACCTGATATTAAATTTAAAAAAAATAACAAGAAAATAGAAAATTTTATTGAAATCTATGACTATAAAAGTTTCCGCAAGACTATTTTTTTAAATATAGAAAAAAGTTTATTTAATTTGCACAATGGAACCTACTCCTGCTATCTGGATAAGCTTTTAAAAAAAGATTTTGATCTTTTTATCCGGTTTGGACCTTTTTTTGCAAACAAATCAAGTGATATTCTTGTAAACGAATTTCATAGTGCATCTATTGAATGTTCTATAAGTAAACATCCCACACCTAAATTGAAATGGAACGAAAAAATAAAAAAAAATAATCAATTGAATTATCAATTAAAATTTTCTAATGAAACGTTCGGAACATCGGTGCTTAGGTTCGAGAATGTTAGCAGAAATGATATGGGCGAATACTCCTGCATTGATGAAGAATATCCAAATATGAGCCAAAATTATATGCTTTACGTACATTGTAAGTATTTGGGCTTTTAATTTTAAATTGACTGCTATTAGGACAAAGAAAAAGAGATATAATTTTCTTTAGACTGTTTTTTAGTGTAAAAAATGAAGTGGAGGAAGATGGCCTCCTTTGGTGCCATTTAAAATTCAGTTCAAAAGAACACAAAAATTTTAATTTTATTAAAAACCTTAAGATTTTTTACCTAAGATAAATTCGAATGACAGTTAGAAATTAATGGATGAAGTGTCATTAAAAATTGAACTTGATTTTAAATAACAATCTATCTAAAAATAACTTTTCATTAAAATTTTTTTCCCAAACATTTAAAAAATTGTTTTTTTAAATTTTTAACTTAAATTAATCAACCAAGACAATATTTATGTATCTTCACAAATTTAACCGGCAACTGTCTTTAAATAATTTAAAGAAAAAAATCCAATTTTAAGATATTATTTTGATCTTATACTCTTTTTCGAAAGTTTTAGTTTTTTGGAAATTTGATGTTTTGAAATTTATTGAACAAGGTTCTGAGTAGACTCTTTTTACCATTAATTTACAGTGCTCCTACGATTCATGATTCTGAGATAAACTTACTAATTCTATGCTAATTTTCGTAATTTTACGTAATTTTAGCGAAATTTACGTGACAGTTTGCCTTTTTTTTTAATTCAAAATTAATATTCTAATTTACAAACGATTATATTGAAAATAAAAATAGAAAAGAAACATGATTAGTCAGATAATTTGAAAATTTTAAAATAAAAATTTCTATAATTTTTGCTACTTTTACTCCCCGCCACCAGTCAACAGAGAGAGCACTTCTTCACCAATAGAGTGACTATGCCAAGAGATCGTTCAATCCCTATCCGTCAACCAATTCAAGAACAGACTGGATAAGTACAGACGTAAGGAGAAACCTACAATGGATAAAGTCCTGAGGCTCTGGAGAATCGACATGAGGGAATGGTGACCTAACGAATACCAATTTACAGCGTGATGAAGACAGACCCGGAAGTGACTGTGCTCAAAACACAGAACACTCTATCACCCCAGCAAACTGGAGCATCGGACCCGAGGTCCCCATCCTTCCCAACATCGAACCAAATTACCAAAAGCAAACCTGTTCTTCACGACACCCTTCTTCCTCTTCAAACATTATTATCACCTTTTAATTAATTATAAATTATCATTTTTACAGTAATGATTTGAATTCATCATTAGATTTAAGAATATTATTGTTTAAGTACAGTAATTGATCAGTCAATGAAAACAATAACTTTTCGAACCTTCCGACTTTCCAGTTTTCGTGATGTTCCTTTATAAATTTCTGACTCTAGATTATATGTTACAAATTTTATTCTTTTTTAGATTTTTTTCATTTTTTACTATATTTTACCAAAATTTACCTGTAAAATTTTGGATTTTACCAATTTTTACGTAAAAAATGATAAAAAATTAAAATTAAAAAAAAAAAATTCAGAAGTAAAAATCGTATTTTTTAAAAAATTTTATGAAAAACTGCAAAATTTGAGATATTTTTAGCATTTTGGATTTAACATAATTTAACGTAATAATTGGTAATTTTACTTCTATGGTAATGGTAAATTAACTTAATTCTATGTACGTAAAATTAAGTTAATTTACCATTTTTTACAATTTGTGTTTTACGTAAAAAATAGGAAAATTACGGAAATTTATATTGACATAATGAATTTTGCTAATTAAGTGTACATACCACAGTTACTATAGATGGGATCCTATTGTTTCCCATCTTCGCAAGCTTTCTATTCTATTGTTATTTATATTTTTATTTTTATTATCTGTATTATTATTATTATTACTACTTTTTCTTATAAGTACGTAAATTTACGAAGAAATAAGTATTTTTTTAATCAACAAATATATTTTTTATAAAAAAAAAACTTATCCTGGAAAAATTACCAAGAAAACGTCCCATCTACAATTCATTTATTAAAAATTGTAAATTGTAAAATTACGTAAATTTATGTAAAGTATGTGTATTTATATTAACCAATTTAATTAAAAAAACTTTCTAGCTTCATATATTTTTTTCACAGAGCGTAACATAAAACTTTGCATTTGAACAGACATAATAGACCCAATAACTTGCTAAAATTAAAAAATTCAAAATTAATTAATTTTTTTTGTCAAGTTCCATCAAGTTTAAAAAATGAAAACCAAACTGAAGTCTATCAATTGACTCAAAATTCATCTGTTGAGTTTGATTGTGTTTCTGTGGGTTATCCGATTGTCAATATTGAATGGAAATTCGACTCTTTTAATGTAGATTTACATCCGAGTAAAGCTTTTAATTCTACATGGAATCAGACATCTATTCTTATTCTGGAAAATCTGAATAAAAACGACCAAGGAAATTATTCGTGTGGTTTTGTGATCGATAATGTTGAACACAAAAAATATTTTCGAATAATTATTCAAAGTTTGATTTTTATATTTTTTTCAATTTTATAATCAATTTAAAATATATTTCTAGGCAAACCAAAAAGTCCAATTTTGGTCTCGGGAGAAGAAATAGAGGGTGGCTTGATAAAAGTAATATGGTACATTGAAGACATCGGCAATTGCGCTCTAGTCGGCGCGGTAATAGAATGGGCAGATAGTTTTGAATCTTCATCTATCAAAAGTCTGAGCTGTAAGATTTTATCTAATCAATACTTTAAGGAAATTTTCCAAATTTCCGAATTTATTTTGCCTAAAAATTGCTAATGGCAACAAGGGTTTTGGTAAATTCTATTCAAAATAATATAAGTTTACTGAAAGGTGTATTTAATTGAACGGAAGTAAACAAATAACTCTATTTAAAACTTATCGACTTTTTTTATTAGAAACACTTCAGTTAATCTTGGTTCATTTTTTAAATAAAAAGTGAGTTTTGATAAAAGCATTTTTTAATTTAAGTGAGAAATTAATATTATTGTAATTAAAAGGGATTGTTGTTTTAGCATACCGATAAAACTTTTCTCCATACCCAATTTTCATCCCACTATACTTGCATTATTAACATACCTAACACCTTAATAACATACTAAAATCTGCTTGACATACCAATGCTATTTTTTCAGAAAGTTTTCCCGAATTGTCACTTTAATCATCTCCTGGTAAAAAGTGCAAACAATTCGCCAAAAAACATTCGAAATGGAAATTTTTTGAATAAGATAATTAGTTTTCCTTCCTTTTTAAAGTCACAGATGAGATTAAAATTTATCTTAAATCTCGGAATTCAAATTTTTATTTTTATTTGAAATGTGTGGTGGTAATTTATTCACAATAAGATAATTACAAGAATCTAATAATTTTTTAAACAACCACAAGCTTGGTGGACTGAAAATTGAGAGAGTGCATTGATAAAAATTAATTTTTTTTAAAAATTAACTTAAATTTATATAAAATTTTTTATTTAGTGTTTATTTTATATTTTTATTTTTTTATTTTTTTTTATTTTACAAAAATTAAGTGTGCTAGACATTTTTTTTTAAAAGGTATGTTTTTCAGCAAAAAGTGTGTTAAAAAGTAAAGTATGCTGAGATAAAAAATGGATATGCTGAAAAGTTTTGATAGTTAGTTGGTCAAGAAGATCCTAATTATAAATTTACTCCTTTTCTTTAATTTAATCTCTGAGTTAGATACATTAGATTTTTTTTATTTATTTGAAAAGTGACTATTTGAATTAATGCATTTTAAAAAAAAAGCTTTATTACCTATTTAAAATTCTATTTATTTGTTTATCCTTGGCGCGTTTTTTCTGGAATTTTTTTTGAAAATTTTATTCAAAAAGAATGTGTTAAATGTATAGAATTAAATCCTTAATTGTGTATACCTTTATCTTTTAATTCATTATTATTAAATAATTAAAATCGTTTCATTTTTTTCCAAATTTAATAAGAAAAGCCGTACTTTAAAAAGAGGCAAAAAAAAATGTTATTTTTAGTTTCATACCAAAAATAATAATTAATTAAATCTTTTTATTTCATAATTTTCTTTTTTTAAATTAATAAGAAGTAAATATGATTTTTCAATAGTTTAATATAATTATTTTCACAAATAATATGTTGTTTAATTTTTTTTTTCTTTTCATCCATAAATTTAGACTAATTTATCTAAAATTTTTTTTTAAAATAATACAAATTACTTTTTTGCCTTGTTGAGTATTGCAGTCTCATAAACCGAAAACTTTGGGACAAACACCATGTTAAATCATTCTTAGCTTACATCGCATGCTCCATAGATGTGCTTCAAGCCTTGGATCAAGTTTTTTCAAATTTGACGCAACACTAAAAATTTAATAATAATTTTCTTACTCTTTCTTTATATTCAATTTAGATCGCTTGATAAAATGCATCTTTCAAAAAAAAATTTTTATTTTTCACAGAAATATCAAACTTTAAATTAGTGAAAGAAAAAGCTCAATTTTAATGCGGAACCAAGGCTTAAAACGTACATGTGAAGCATGCAGTCTAAGAAATGGTGTTTGTAGCATACCCCAAATCTGTCGATTTATGACGCTCCAATATCGAACAAGGAAATACGGCATTCTAATTTTTATTAATACTCTTTATGCTAAAAAATTAACAAACAAATTAATTTGATATATTTATTTAGAATAACTTACAATAAGAAATAATTGAATGAATTGACACCTACAGTATGGATCAAATTATTATTTTTACTTTCCAATTTTTAAAGAACAATTCTGTTCAATTTCAAAATTTCAAAATTAATTTTGAATTCTCAAGTGTATATGAATGAAAATTTTAATTAAAAGTAGTGGTCGTTTTATTTTTTGTAAATGTTTGATAAAAAACAATTCATTGATAAATAACTAAAGAAAAATTGTTTAAATTTAAAGAAAAAAGAGCTATGCTTTTAAAAATACATCTAAATAAAAAGAAGGAAATCAGTCGTTTAAAACCTAAGCCTCAATTTTTGAAGAGGCGTTCTAAATTTAGCAAATTTAAGTTCTCAACAAAGGTATTCAATAAAAAATGTTCTAAAAAAAAATTTTAGTTGAACAGAAAATTCAAGAATTAATAATTTTTAATTGTCCACTAAAAAGGTTACATAAATTTTAAATTATTAGATATTTTATTACTCTGAAGATTAAGGTTGTAAAAAAAGAAAGTATTTTAATGTACTTCAAATTTTCAGAATATTTTTGGGTCTGGGGTTTGAGTTTGGTTCTGGTATTCTTGCTAAATTCGGACAACAAGCTGGTTGGTAGTTTTGATTGTTCATATTCAAGTCTGGATTTTTAAGTGCACTTATTTTAAGTAAATTAATTTATTTATTAATTTTAAAAATTGTATTTTTTAAATTATGAATGGAAAAAAAACAAACTGTTGATCAAAAATTGGAATTTTTTTTAATTATTCAAAAAAGTTTCAAAAAAGTCAAGTTAAATAATCTTTTAAAGAAACTAATCAATAAAAATGATCTTTAAAGGTTAACAATATAAATTCTTCTAGAAATAGTGGTAATAACTAATTTTATCAATATAACTTAGAACAGATTTTTAATCAAAATTTGATTGATCATTAATTAAAATTTTTAGTTATTATAATCAGGGTGAGTCCTTAGTTTTGTTTAAAAATAAGCTATGTGTGATTAACTCTGGACAATGAGACCGAAAATTTTCAAATAGCATGCAGATGATAAAAAAAATCTAAAAATAATTTTTTTATAATAATTCAAAAAAATCTCTTTTTTTCAATTAAATTCTAATTTATGATTTAAAGATTTATTTTGTCAAAATCAAGAATCAATCTTTCAAAATCTGAAAAATGTTTTTTAATTAATAAAATTTTGTTTGCTAGATTTTTGTTCATTTTATATTTAGATCATTTAATCCTGCGAGAATCATCTCGTTCTTCTTGAGGGTAAAATTAAGCTCTTTTTAAAATATTTAAACATTGATTGAGCTTTAGTTATGCGCATGATGCTCAGCATCAAGGTAAATGTTCATGTTTAAGGCAAAAAAAACAAGTTGATTTTTATGTCTTTAAACTCTGAAGAGGAAATAATTGAATTTAATTAAGCGCTCGAATCCAATTTTTTTGGTAAAATTGACACATCTCTTGAGAGAATGTATTAATGTTTATTCTTAAAAATACTTAAAACGATAATGAAAAATTATTTATTAGATACTTTGTTCAATAAATCACGCACATTTAGTTCAATATGAATTTAAATATTATAAAATATCAGTTCTTAAAATTGATAATTTTTTCAATTTTTTTTGCTGGAAAAATAATCACTTTATTTCCAAATTTTCCTCTAAATCAAAGGTTTCTAATTAAAGGATTTTTGTCCCATAGTTCCTTGTGATTAAACATCTAGATTTTGATTAAAGACCAATAATTAAGGCCCGGTGTCGAAAACATAAATTCTCAGGACTAGAAATTAATTTTCATTTAAATTATAAAATATTAATGGCTCGAAAGTATTTGTTTGTTATATGTACTTATTTAATCGATTAGCTTTAGATATTTTTCTGGAAATTGGAGAATTTTTTCTATTTTTAATTTTCCATTGTTGACAAGAAATTTAATTTTTTTCTTTAAAAACTTTTTGTTCTTTGATTTCTACAATTATTCTAATTTAATTAATTAATTTTTTTTCTCTCACAAAAATGATTGTGAATTATTCTTCGATTATTTTATTATTAAATTTTCCTTTCCTAAATTATCTTTTAAATAAAAAAAAAAAATATTCTTCGATTAGTCAAATTCAATTTAGCTTTTTTATTTTTAATTCAAACTAAAAACCTCAGGCTCATTCAAAATTTCCTCAATATTGATTAATTTTTATTGCATTTAAACTTTATTTAACAAGCGTAAATCCAAACATTTTTCATAAGACTTGTCAATCTCATTATTATCTCTTTTTTTCTGAAAAAGTGCTCTTGAACAACTTAACTAAAAAAAAGCAATTTTCCTGATAAAAAATTAAAAAGGAACTCATTTTTTAATTATTTGAAAACAAATATCAAACTCGGAAAACTCAACAATTTCGGTACTTTGCACCTAGATCAAATGGCTAGCACTAAAAGCTTTTTAGGCATCATTTTAACTAGAAAAATGACTTTAGTTAAATCATAGCTCTTATATTTTGCACTTCCGGATAATTTAATTATTTGTTTCTGGCTTAAGTAGGAAAACATAATATCTACCATTTACTATCAGGTAATCTAAAGCTATAAATTCTTAAGCTTGCTAAGGAGTTTGTTGGTGAATATTTATTAAGTATTTGTCTGAATTGCTTGAGTTTAGTTGACAAGTGGTGACAGGCATAAGAGGATGCTGCACTCGAAAGCGCTTATCTTGTTACAGTTTTCATGGCTTGGTATGTAATCTCTTTTCATTACGCTAATTCAAAATAAATATTTATCATCAATGGATTTTATTTTGTCAAAATTTATATTAAATTTTTAAAATAAATATTTTCCTTTGACAAATCTAAATTTTTTGTGTGTCTATTGGTGATTTTGTGCATCATTCATTTAGTCTTAGCTCCCTAATTTGATTGACTAAGTTCAAATAGACTTAGAAACTTTATATCATTAATTATTTCAAATCCAGTGGACACTCTGGTCCCTTTATTCACTATTTTTCTTAATTTTTTTGATATTATGCTAGTAAAAAATTATGAAAAAAATGGTTATTTAAATAAATAATTAAAAGCAGAATTTTGACAGTTTCTCAAGAAAATTTTTATTGCGCCTAAAATTTTCCCATTCAAATAATTTATTTGAAAGTTAAATTATTTTCATTTTTAGTTAAATTTTCGGAATCGTTGCAACAAGAGAAAAAGCATTACGAGATCAAATTGAAGTTAAAAATTCCCAAGAACAATTTTATTCGCTTGGCAGTGGAAAATTCAATAGGACGAAGTGAACCAAGTGATGCCAAATATTTGTCCAGAAAGCCAACTGACACTTCTCAATTGGAAAAAATCAAATTAAAGACCATTTTTGCTCTGATAGCTGTTCTAATAGTTGTTTTTCTAATTGTTGGCTTATTTGTTGCCATTTTGTTCAGACTGCGCCGTGATTTTAACAAAAAAAGCCAGCTTAACCACGAAAGCAAATGTAAACTAAATGATACTATCGAGAGCCGGTCTTTGCAGCAAATTGAAAGCGTTTCAACCAACTTAAATAGAGGTGACGCGCGCTTTTCATTTTTGGATAATTTAATATCAAAAATGAGTGATAAGCGGGTTGGGGCTGGCTTAAACTCACCCAGAAGCCATTCGGGACCCAATTTCGGAATTTTTTCAAGAATAACAAGCCTAAAGCGTAAAGATTCAAAAAAGGCTAAAAAAACGGAATGCTTGGACTCAACAATTAGTGACATTAATTTAATAGATAAACATATTAATTTGCCGATTACATTAAAAAATTTGACCAGTCAACTGGAATTGATGAATGACAATTTTGCCAAGACGTACACCAAAGAATCTTTGCTGAAAAGATTTACCCAAGATCTGGAATCTTTAGACAAAGACATGCATTTTGAGTTTTGCGTAAATAATTTAATATTTGGCAAGTTGAAATTGAAAAATAATTTTTCCTTATTAAAAAAATTTAATTCATTAAATAGCTTTGTTTTTTTATTGCATAATTTATTTGCAAGTTTTTAGGAAAATTCACACAATCGAAAATTATAGACTAAAATAATATTAGAATTATTTAATAATCATTAAAAATTGATCTTGGAAAAAATAATATCAATTTGTAAAGAAAATAATTGTTTTTAATATTTGAGCCGTGGTGATTTTTTGTTCAAGATTTGGTGTCCAAAATGTTAGGCTTTTCAAAAGACTATTTTATAATAGAAAATTTTTTCGTTTTTTTTATTTGACCAAACGGTGGACCCCAATCCTGGAATATTTAGAAACTAAATACCCAATAATTTAATTAATCTGCAACAAGCTTGTGACCATGGAGCTATTAAACTTAATACTTCACAATGACAGATAATTTTGAATCAAATTTAATTTTCAGAAACTTTAATTATTTTTGTCTGTTCATTTTTTTTCTATAAATCTTAAAGTCAATTTCCTTAAAAAACAATTCTATAGATTTAAAAAAAAACACTGAATCCAAATGTTTTCGGTTTCTTCTGACCCAATGTTATGATGAATTCAAGATTTTTTTTCAAAACGTGAGGTAATTTTTACCTTAAAATTCGAATTTTTGACTATGTTTTAATTTTCCTATTTATAAAGCACTTATATCAATTAAATTCTCTTTTTTTCTTAAGTATTCTCAAGTTTTTTTTGTTTTTTGTTAAATTTTTTTATTTCTCTACATTTCATTTTTATAAATTTTTTTAATGTTAAAATTAGCTTTTTTTAAATTTTTTCCAAAGAAATTTTCATCATCTATCGCTTTGATTCTCTATCTGAAACCAAAAATTTCATTGAACATTCTAAATTTTCCATTTCTTTTTTTATCTTTTAAAATTTTTTAGTTATCTATTTAATGATTCAATGACATTTTGTGTATTTTTTGACAGTAAGTTATGATATCATTCAATTTCATTTAAGTTCTTTTCTGATTTAGTTATTGAACTCAAAAGAATTTTTAGAAGGATTACTAAACCATCAGAACATGGAAAAAAATTTTATGTACAATTTTTTAGTGTCATTCCTTGCCAAACTTTTACCTTGATTGACACTCATAAAAAATATTATCCCATGAAAGTCACTTATAATAATAATAACAGACTTGTTTTTAAGTCACAGTTTTAAGTCTAAGTCACAAAAATTTAAGCCAAAGTTATGACTTGACTTCAAATTCTTTTTTATTTAAGTCAAAGTCATAACTTAAAAATTTTTATTTTTTTTTTAGTGAAGTTTAGTCAAGTCAACTAATTTTCTGATTTTAAAACTAAAAAATAAATATGATTCATTAATTAATCCAAAAAAAAATCATTAATATTTTTATAAATTTAAATAGAACTTTAAATAAATTTTACACGATTCCATACGTGTTAAGACATTGAATTGACTTAAAATGAAAAAAAAAAATTTAAGTCATTGACTTGACTTGACTTAAGACTTGTGACTTAAAAACAACTCTGAATAATAATAATAATAATCTTCAACAGGGTTTCTTGTAGAGTAAGATCCAAAAGCTTTGGTAGCTAAAACGCTATGGTAGCTAAAACGAGTTTATAAATAAATTTTTTTAATTGTTAAGTCTTTTTTTTGAAGCAGAAAAATATTAGAAAGAATTTTTTTTTAAATTCGATAAATTTTTCTAATTATCTAGATATTAATATTTTAAAATATCTCTATAATACTAAGTTTTTAAATTTACTAAAATATTTTGGAGATCATTTTAAAGAATATTTAGACGGAATATATAATTAATCGAATTCTTATGAAAATTTAAATTAGAATTGTCTATTTGATTTTTTTCAAAATTAGTTTTTTTTTATTAATAATAATAATAATAATAATAGCTTATATTCTAGGGTCAATTTAGTTTAACTAAATTAACAAAACAGAACGACTTAGGTAGTCCCGCTATCATATAAGCCGACCCGAAAAAAAGACCTGTTCGGGTACGGGTTTCGGTTTATTCCCGCAAACGAACCCGTACCCGAAATACACGTAATTTTCGGGTAATTCAAACCGAAAAATTTAAAATTTTAGTAAATACACGATTCCATACGTGTTATGAGGAAAATTTAAAAAATCAGTCTGAGTAAAAGATAAGATAAATAAAATTTTTTTTTTATAAATACGATTTTCTTAAGAGAATGTAAAAATTTTAAATGCTGAAAAAATAAATTTCAATTTTTTAAAATTTCAATTTTTTAGTTTTATTTCGGTCTAAATAGAAAGCTTTAATTGGAACTTTAGCCAAACTTGGAAACTTTTAGCTATATTGACTACAAAATGCATGGGTTGAATTTTGTCTATTTGTGGCTTAATAAATAAAATCTAAAAAAGAAGAACATGCAATCTTTTTTTCGTTTAATTATAGGTTCGTGAAACATCGACCTGAGTTTGATAAGACTTGGACTTTTGCTAAATTTCTAAAAGCTGCATTGTATATGATATGGCCTTGGAGTAAATTTAGATTAACTAGTCCGCAGCTGATTCCATTCTTGTTTTTCATTCATTAAGAATAAAGCAGTTTTTTCCAAACTTCAACTGCTTTAGCTCTAAATTCTTCTCAAAAAGGCTCTTGGTATCATAATTCTAATTATGACGTATTCAAATAAATCTTTCAGCTGAGTTAAAATTCAAACTTTGATTTTAATTATTAATTATTAAAATATTCGTTAAGTTTTTTTTCCAGTTTCATTTTTAGCCTCAAGTGTTCCATATAAGATTATGATTAGACCAGGTATTAAGTGAACAATTGTCCAGTCAGTTTTTTGAGTAAAATCGAAAAGTGAACAAAAGGTGTAATATCTTTAGGAAGAGATGATTGTTTCTTTTGGAACAGGACATGATTTATCAATGGAAAACGCTTCCTTTTCGAAGCTTTATAAATTGAGAAGAGAACCATCTTGTGCAATATTCACATCTAAAATTACATTTTTTATTGATAAAATTGATTGATTTAAAATTTGAACGACGAATAGAACTAACAATAAAATTTAACTCAATTAAAAAATTCACCCCCAGTTAAATTAGCTAAAATATTGATTTCAAAAAGTAACATATCATCTTAAAAAAAGCTAATCTAAAAAAATAATTATTAAAAAGTACACTTTTTATTATTTGTTCTTTATAATAGAAAATAAAGATAAAGGAAAATTCTAGTTCTATTTATATTTAAAAAGTATTTTAAAACACTCTATATCCGATTATTATATTTTCGAATATTTCCCTGATTAACTCCAGTTTGATCAGCAATGGAACATGGTAATTTCGAAGTTACATTTCGATAGTTAAAATCGCGATTCTTTTCCTCCTTGTCTTGGCATTTTAATTTGAGAAATTTAAATTATCTATTATTATTTTATTATTTTTATTTTGCTTTAGAAAAAGCAAATATTTTTTTTTAATTAACTTTGACAAAAAAAGGCAAACATTTAAAATTTAACAAAAAAGATTTTTTAATCTATTTTTTTATTTTTGAAAAAAAATTTAGTTACTATTCTCAACTTATATTAAACTAAACAAAAATTTTAGTTCTTTTCATGAAATTTTAAAATTTTTCTTGTTTGAAAAATCGGAAAATTACGTGTATTTCGGATACGGGTGCGTGTACAGGTAAAAATCGAAACCCGCACCCGAAATGATCTTTCTTTCGGGTCGGCTTGTAAGAGCCGGCTTTAGTAATTCTTTTAGTTGACGTATTTGATTTGGTTTTGATATTTTTAAAAATTTTCAATTTGCCTAATTATTTTTTATTATTAACTTTAATTTTGTTTAAAGGAAATAAAGAATCCAATAAATAAATCTTTCCATGATTCTTTGAAAATTCAAAATGAACGAAAATCAAGATACAAACATGTTTATCCTTGTGAGTTGATAAAAGATCCTTGATTAAGTAAAAATTCAATTTTTTTTGCAAAAAGATGATGATAATCGAGTGAAACTTAGTTTGGTTCCTGGAAGACCAGATTCAGATTTTATAAACGCAAGCTACATCGAGGGACACAATCAATCGAAACGCTTCATTGCTGCCCAAGGCCCAACCAAGGATACTACGGAGGATTTTTTGCGTATGATTGTCGAAAAAAATGTTAAAATTATTGTTATGCTGACCAAAATATACGAAGGAGACCCTCCGATTGTAATAAAACTAAACTTTAATTTTTTTACCTAATTTTTAATTCTAAGCTCAAATGCTGGCCTTATTGGAATGACAAAAATTTGATTAAATTTGGTTTGAGCTCGTGTGAAGTTAAATCAATTGAGAACAAACTTTTTTATGAAAAAAGAAAATTAAAAATAAAATACAAAGTTAGTTTATTTTGATTAATTTTTTTTCGAAAAAAAATTATATATAAATTTTAAGGACGCCCATTGCCTAGCAGATCATTATTATTACAAAGAATGGCCGGACAGATCAAGTCCTTTAGAATCACAATCAATAATTGAGTTAATAGATGGTCTGGTTAGAAATTTGGAGTCTAATCCGATTTTAGTTCACTGCAGGTATTGTAGTAAGATTAATGTTGAATAAAAAATTTAAATTTTAAACTATTTTCCAAAGCGCTGGTATTGGTCGGACTGGAACCTTTGTCGCTTTGTTTAACCTGATGGACGTAATGAAAGACAGCAACATTGTTAGTCCAAATATAACTGTGTATGAAATGCGTCGCCAAAGGGCATACTCTGTTCAAAATTGGGTGAGAAATTAATTTTAAATTGAATAAAATTTAAAATTCATTTTTTTTAAAGGAACAATATAAATTTATACACCAAGCCTTATTAGAGTGGTTCATGTTTTCAAATAGCACTTTTAATGTTACAAACAAAGATAGTATCAAATCGATATTATCTAATAAAAATTGTTTAGAAAATGAGTTTTTGGAAATTTTAAATCTTAAAGACACCTTTAAGATAAAAACCTACTCGTTTATGAACATTATTAAATGTTCTTCGATTCATGAACTGATACGAAGAGATATTGAATACAATCCATCCAATTCCAAAGAAAATATAGATGATTTTAAATTGTTAGATTTTTTGTTGTTGAAAGTAGGGCCTGATTTTAAAGAAAAAAAAAATTTAACAAATTATTTTAGACTCCGCCGTTCAATATAAATTTTGTTCTCTCAACCGAACCAACAAGCAAAAATATTAATTTGTATCTTACGGCAATATTTAGATTAAAACCAGAGATTATTGTGTCAATTAGTCCGAAAGTAGTATTGAATAGACAATTTAATGGTTTTTTTAATTAAAATTTTAATTTTAGGAAAATTCATATTTTTCTGTTTTAAATGAGACCAGTATTGACAAAAGTTTAGTTTGTGGAATTGTTGTATTGTGCCAAGAAGTCAAGTCAAACGAATTTTTTAAAGAATTCGAACTTGAATTAATTGATACAAAGGTAATTTATTTTTTTTTGTTTTTATTTTTAAATGCAATCTTATTTTATTCCATATATAAATTAAAATTTGAGTTTATCTTAAAAAAAAAGCAATAGCTGAGTATCTTAATTGATAGATCACATTTCCTTTTATCTTTATTTAAAAAAATAAAGAATAAATGCTTTTTTTTAATTACAAAATTTTTATTTCTCAGGAATAATTATTTCTATTTTGAAAATCATGATAGTCTGGCAATTTTTTTTTTTAAAGTTTTATCAATCAAAAATTTAATTCTAAGTTTTAAATTTTGATCAATCATCGAACCATGATAATATTGGTTTAATTTTTTTTTTAAAGAGCAAAAATAAATCCATCAAAATTCGTTACTTCACCACACAAAAACTCTGGACTAAAGAGAATGTATCAAATACAAGTAACAATTCCAGCACCTATATTCCTGATAATTTATTCGAACAAAACGAAATAAAAATAAATGAAATTGATACGGATCAAGAGGAAAATGATTCGAAAAATTCGGGAATTTTTCCGGTGTCAAATAATGAGTCTATCATCAAGCTTTTTGACGCTCTTGCCGAATATATGGACACCAAAAGTGATTTTCTGACTTCATCTTCCACTGGTTTATCCAAGTCAAAAAATAACATTATTCTTGTGCAAGCACAGTAAGAAATTTTACTTTCTAAAGGAATATATTTTTGCAGTAAAAATTATCTATTTTTATTTCAAAAAAATTTATAAAAATTTGAAAATTTAGAACAATTAATTTATTTTACTTGTGGTGTTTTTTACTGAGAATTTCCGAGGTTAAATTAAAAAAATTTAATGTTAAAAAATGTAAATATTAGGATGGATAAAAAATTTCGAGTTGAAAAATTTCAAAATTAAGGTTTATAATTAATTGAAAAAATGGAAACTCAATTTTGTGACACACCGGTCATATCATTTATCTGAGTTACTTTTGAAGACAGATTTTATGATCAAAGAAATGAAAATTGTTTCAAAAATCTTTTTTTTTCTTGTGAAAAAACACTTAATTTAATATTGAAAAATAGCTTTAGCATTCTAAGAACATGCTTAATTGTTGAGGATCAAATCAATAGTATCATTACCTGCGATAAATGAAAATGAACATGATTAATATGTTTTACCTAATAAAAAAAAAAAAAATTTGTTCAATATTTAACTTCACTTATTAATTCCTATGAGATCTGAATTTTTCTTTAATTTTCTTATTTGTATTCGTATTTTAAGACTACTTAGATAAGATCTTAATAAAGATCTATCTTTAAGATGTTCAAAAATTACTTAAAAGTTCTTAAAAAATTTCTTATAAGTCTTTAAAATTCCTGAGACAAGATCGTTCAAAATTTTTATATAGGTTTTTTCTTTAAGATCTAATACATTCTTTTAAAAGATTTTTCGTTTAAGATTACAAAATCTTTAATTGTCTATAGTTGACAATTCTAGGCTAAATTTTCCTTTTATGATAAAATATACATGAAATTAAAGATAAATTAAAACCACGAGTTTGAATGGTAAAAAGCTAAAGTTATAAAATTAATTAATTCTAGAATAAATTTAAATTATTTTTTTTGTTTTTTAAAATGTTTTATTTAAAGAATTAAAAAAAAAACGATTTCAATTGAAATAATATTTTTATAGTTTACTAAATTCATTAAGATACTTAATTAATAAATGGCCATGGTTATCTTAGATATTAAGGAAGTTTATGAATGAAATTACCACTGGGTTTACTTGCCCGTCTTGTTAAAAAATCCACTGCTTATTCTGGCTAAAAATATCTTATTAAAACTTTGGCAAGATTTTTTTCTTTTAAAAATTTTTCAATAAATCTTTAAGTAAAAAAATCCCAAAAAAGAATTGGCTATATAAATAAAAATTAAACAGATCATGATGGACCGATACGGATTTTGGGTACCTAAAAGACGGATCCGAATCGAATTCTTAAAATAATTTTTAAAGAAAATTTTAGTTTAATTCAGATTTAGCTTCAATAAAATACCTTTTTCAAAATTCTGCTGTTTTTTTAAAGGATGTGGATCAAGTTGGACAGAAATTCAAAAAATTCAAAAAATTAAAATTAACTATAATCATCATTTTAAAAAAAAATTAAGTTCAAGGCGTTCACGTTGAAGAAATTATACACATATTTTTTCTTTAGTCTTTGACGAAGTTTCTTTCTCTACTTCAAAAATTTTAAATGACTGATAAAAAATAAAATATTTTTTTTTCTTTTAAAAAAAAAATATTTTAAATATTTTAATTTTTTTCAATTACAATTTTTACTAATAGAAAGATTTCTTTTCAGGATCTGATTTTTTAATATGTTTATCGCATTCGGGAATGCATTAATGAGGTCTCCAAGGTCTTAAAGTGACTATACTCGAAAATTTGGGTATTTTTAAAATCCTCATTCAATTATAAAAATTTTGATGTCAATTCTCTTTGAAAATTTTAGGCGCCATTTTTCTTAAACTAATTGTCATATAAATAAAATATATGCTCTGAATCATCTTCGAGTCTAGATCTGCAAGAAAATACCCAACTTTCATTTAGGAGTTCTATCCAAATTGTCCAATATCCATTATATTTTAGAAAAAATGTAACAAAAATAAAAAAAATAAAACTGGAAATATACTTATTCAAACTTCAAACCTTCTTTTATTTGAGTAACTCAATTTCTTTTTGATTCCAAAATTTGTGTTAAGAATTTTTTTTAATTTTTTATGTATAAACTTCAAAATATCCCTTTAAATAAAATTTAATCATTTGATAGATTTTGAGGTAATCTTTTTAAAAATTGATTATTTTACTTTAATGATTATTAAGTGTTGGAAATTGACAAACCATTTGATTTTTAAAAAATAAAAAATTATTTAAATTAAATAGCTTGTTGTAAAATTTTTTCAGATGACTATTAAATCAATAACTCTATTCAATTTTTATAACTTTTTTTTTTGTATTTTTAATATATATAAATTTTTTAATAATCAATTAAATAAATGAAGTGTTAATCAGCCTCATGAGGCATGGGCACTAGCCTGTTGATTAACCTTGAATCTTCAGAATCTTCAAGAGGCTAAAGTGTTTGGTCTTACCATCAAAATTTTTTTAAAGTATTGAAATTTTGACTAAGGTCTGGTGATCATTTAACAGTATTCTGTTTTTGTTGATGAATTATTTTCTGTGGCTCATTCTTAAATTTTTCCATGCGTCGAGCCTGTTATTGAATTGATTTGCAGTCGAGGCACCGATTACTCTCTCAGACAGGCTGTTCCACTCTCTGATGACACAATTCGTGAAAAATTTTTCTCGCTGAACGCAGTTGGTAGGTGCTTGAATTGAGAAACGCATCCTGTGCCTCTAATGCAGGGGAAGTTTAACATTTCTTCTCTACTTCTGCGTTCCCTGAGAGTTGGTAACCACAAAATTGAAAGGCAATCACTGTAGCTGAAGTTACGGATTCTCTGAACTAGTTTGGTTGCTCGTCTTTGTACTTTCTTTAAGAAATTTCTATCCTTGGCTGTGTAGAGGGACCAGACCACTGATGCATACTCCAAGTGGGGCCTGACAGTATAGCGACGTTTTTCTTAGCTGTCCAAGGATGGAGATGTCCTTATACATTACTCACATGTTGAAAGCATCTCCTAAGTTGTGAACTACTCAGTGAGTGCCTCAAAGTTCCGTTGCCGCATTGCCGTGGCTTCTTGCTTTGATTTTGTATTTAAAAATAGTAAAAGCCATCTGTGGTATAAATTTTTCCACAATGTCTCCATTCTATTTATTGATTCATATATTTTCTACTGCAAAAATTAATTTATAATACTATAAAAAAATTAAAAAATTTTTTTAGGAAAAAATTAAATGACAGCATCGAAAAACACGGCCTTTTCATCAGCCTTATGTATCTCTATTATAACATAAAAATAAAAAACGAGTTTAACATAGTACAAATTGTTCGCCTATTACGCAAAACGTATCCAAGACTTTTGAACAAACAAGTGAGTACCTTAATCTCAAAGCTTAATTTTGTTATTTAAAAAAATACTATTTAAGGAATACTACGACTATTTGTACAATTTTTGCTTGTCGGATAGTTTGACAACTTATTAGCCGCTCAATTTAATTTATTTTAAACAACTTTATTTTTTGTTTTAATTTTGAATAAATTTTAAAAAAATCTTAATCTTTAATCTATTTGAATTCGATTCTAAAAATAAATTTTAAACCATCAAATTAATTCTCTCTTTATTTTAAATTGGGGCTTTAAAGAAATCGCTGAGCAAATAAGATAAACTGACGGATTCGTACGGACCTAAAATCTATGTCAATTAATTTTTTTCCAACTATAGATTTAAATTACTTTTGGGGTATTTCAATTAGACAGGTTAATAGATAAGAGGCTTTCAATTTTTTAAAGGTTTCGCGATTCAAAATGCCAAAATAACTTGACCATTTAATTTTCAATGTTCACACTTTGGTCATATAAACAATAAGCTAATTCTGTAAATTTGCAATTTTAAGCAGAGGAATGGTACCATTTGATCTTTTGCAGCTAAAAAATTCTGAGAAATTTCCAGCATAAATCAAATATAACATTATTCTGCCAATTTCTGAGCTATGCGTTTCCTGTAAAAAAAAAAGCTACAAAAAGACCAAGAATTTCAAAGAAGAGTGATCTTTATCTAAATATCTGGTTTGAATATTATGCAAATTTATTTATTTTTTAAATTTAAAGAAATTTTTGATTATCATCTCTAGTTATTTATTCATAAAAACGACACATGGATGATGTTGATACAAAGTAAAACATAAAATTTTAAATTTCATAATTTTAGGATTAAGTGGTGTTAATTTTCAAAAAGATTTGAAGATAATTTAGAAAAAAAAAATTAGCAACAATTTTATTTTAAACAAAAAAAAATTCGGCTGAATTTAATACTTTTTTGGAATTCTCTTTCAAACGAATGATATAATAAAATTTATTAAATTTCAACGAAACACTTAACATTAAAATAGAATAATTCGTGTGGGAATCTTGTAAAGGTTGTCATTGTCGATATAGTTGTTTTTTAGCTAATATTTGGGTAAATATTGAAACAGATTTTTGATAAAAATTCAAGATTATTTTACTGAAATCTAAAAATGTGATGTTAGTCACAATAAAATTGACTAAATGTAAAAGAACAGGCTCTAATCGAATGACGAATATTTTTATACCAAGTTAATGAATCTTTGTCAAATAATATTTGGAGATAAAGACGGATAATAGTGTTCGGAGAAGCGATCATTTTTAAAATTTTGAAATTACCTTTATTGTATTTTAAAATTGCAGTTTTTAATTAGGATTTAAATAAAAATCGATATATCACGTTTTCATAATTTTTTTTCCTAATCTTACATCTAACACATTAGGCTTTCGGCAGGATTCAACATTTTTTTTCATATTCATATTCAATCCAGTCTATTAAGCTTGCTCTTTTTTGATGATGATTTATGGCAAGTAAAGCAAATTTGGAAATTTATTTTTAAAATCAGCTATTTCAAATCGTCAAAGTTAAAAATGATTTAAATTAGGTATAATCCGCTTAAAACTAGAGGAGATATTCTAATAAATTATTTTATGTAAATATGCAAAATACTGGATATAAATAATGATTAATTTTTGACCTAAAGTTGAACAGAAAAAAATCGAAATTTCTCTTTTCAAGTCAAAGTAAGGATTCGATTAGAACTTTTTCAAGATTCCTTAAAAATTAGCTTGAATTTTTTCCAACAAATTTAAACTGAGAATAATGCATCCGAATTGAAATGACTAATTATTTAGAATAAAAATTTTATTATACTAAAACAGGATCTTGTTTGTCATATGTGGCATTTTATTTGAAATAAAATTTTTTCAAGAAATCTTTAGTGGTTGATATTTGTGAGTTAAATTATCTATAAATAAGAACTGAGTTTTTTATGGTATTTTGTCAGATAAAAATAAAATGTTACTAATTTAACATTATGACATATAGCATCATTTTAATTTTTCTTTTTAATTTACCAGAATGGGGACGCTTTTTACTTGGCTTTTCTTATTAGAATTTAAAAAGTTTTTTTTCAATTAAGTCATTAGACTATTCACCGATAAAACCTACTATATTTTTTAAAGGAATGAATAATGTAAGCGATATTAGAAAAAATATATAATGTGGATCTAATGGAATTGATAAATCTTTGATATTTTTGCTGAGAATCGACCACGATTAGTTAAAGTTAGCTGGTCGACGAATTTATTCCTAAGCATATAAAATTGTTGTAAATTTGGTATAAAATAAGATTTTCGAAGTTTATTTGTGAAAATAATAATTTACAATTAGTCGGGTTCATTTAGAATAGCTTGTTTAAATTGTTGTTAAATCATCGATTCTGAACATCATAAAAATGACAGACTATCTATAAATTTTAATCTTAATAAAAAAAATTGTTCTAAATTAACAGAATTTATTTGTTTAAGGCTGATTTCAAAATCGATCATTTTGAAATTTTAAATTTTTTTTATAACTTTTTTAAGATATATTTTTTTTTCATTCTCTTTTGGTTTTTGAGAGTTCTTTCGTTTTCTGAATTAATAAAGTTTAATTAGATTTATTTTTAGAACTTCATGACAAATCTCCTTCAAATTTCATTTGAATTAAATATTTATTTTCACTTTCATAATTGAGGATCGCTCGCATTCAAGTGTTTAAAAATTACTTTTAAACTATTAATTAATGAAACTTGATGTTTGCTCATTTATGCTAAAGAGTCCTTAATAAAATGAGACCGGCTTAGAAATATTTTTAAAGATGATTTTCTTTTTAAAAAGTTAATTAAATTCAAAAAGTTTTTAGAGCCTTGTTAGAAACAGTAAAAGTGGAGACTTTCGATCGAATCTATTAAAAATTAAATTTTTTTTCATAACACTTAAAACAAAATAAATTTTGTAATGATCTTTTGATATTTTTGAAAGAAAAATATATACATTATGATCAAAAAACTTCTAGTTGGGCAAGCAAATAAAAAAATAGAAAATATTATCAATACCATGGAAGTATATAATAATGATTTTAAAAAAATAAATAATTTTTAAATAGAATTAAATTTTTTTAATCTTACTAATTTTACTAAATAAGCAAAAAACTCCTATCAATTTCCTTATCAGATCTCGATACAGTGAAGATATTCATAAGTTTTTCATTAAATTTATTGGATTTAGGTAATGATTTTTGAATTATTTTTTTACTTCACATTTTTCGAAATAATCTTTCGTGATTGAATCGAGAAAAGTTTTTTTCTGTTTTTTTAAGTTTTATTTTCTTGAATTATTTCAAGAATATAATTCAATGACAAGGGATTTTACGGAAAAAATTAGAAATTAGAAATCAATATGCTCCAGAAGATTATAATTAAAATTTGTTGGTTAAATGTGGTTCCCACATGCTCAAATATTTTTTCGAATTTCCTTTATCCAAATCATGTGAGCTAAAGCTTGAAGAACCAATTAAGACCAATTTTGATTTAAGTAGTAGAGGATGCTAAAGTATTTTTTTCAGAAAATTTTTTGTGTTTCCGAATGATAAAGACTTTTTATGAATATTTTTTATAGATTTATTCAGTAGTTTCCTACTCATGATAAATAAATTAGCCATGAAAAAATCGAAATTATTTTATCATTAATTAAAAAATTTAAAATTTGTTTTTTTAAAAGATTTTCAAACATTATATTTATGTTTTCTATTTGTTTTTTTTTTACAGTAAAATAAGACCATTTGGTTTGAATATTCTAGAAAAAAACATTTTGATTTTTCTTAAAATATACAACTAATGTTTTTTAAATTTTTGCAAGTTCAGTTTTTAGAAAAAGCTTTTTTTTTTCTTTGTCAAAATTTTTATTCAATTTTGTTGAATTTTTAATCATTAAAAATGATGAAGAAGTCAGTTGGAGTCAGTTGTCTCTCATTTTTTTGGCTCAAAAATTCATCTTTCGTGAATAAGAACCGTATATTTTATGGTATCTAAGCAAATATGGTAAAATGATACATGAAATTTGGCAAAGAAAACAATTCGTCTAAATTGAACGAATTTAGAATGTAGAATCACGAATCGATGTCTCATTTTTCTCTTTTTTTTTCAACTTAACTTGTCCTTCAATCTATCACTTGAGTAAATATTTGCCAATGTATTAAATTAATTCTTTCATTTTTAAGGTAAATAGAAAAACTTAAAAGAAATATTGAATTTTTTTTATTATAAGAAAGAAAAATTCTAATCGTATGCACAAATGGCAAAAGGTGGTCCAAAATTAGGCTGTGGAGCTAAACTCGTTCGTTTTACTCTAGTTTTTTTTAATCTCATATTTTTTGTAAGTTTAATTGAATAAATTTAAAAAAAATTATATTCTAAATAAATTTTTTGTGAAGATCCTGGGATGCTTAATTCTCGCCTTAGGCATATACGTCCTGGTAGATCCGAGCGTTAAACAATTACAAGCTATTGCCAATACCAAAGAGTTGCAAAAGAGTGGAATCGACTTAACTTATATAGATAAATGCGGAATAGCATTTTGTATTTTTGGAGGATTTATGTTTTTAATTAGTTTTTTGGGCTGTTGCGGAGCATTGAAAAAAGTCAAATGCCTGCTCGGACTCTATTCCACTATACTTCTTTTGATCCTTTTAGCCGAAATAGCCATCGGAATATTTGCCGCTGTCTATTCTTCCAAATTCCAGGGAGTTGTAACCAAAGCTTTGAAAGACAGTATTCGGGACCAATACATGGGAGAAATGTCCAACAAAACCCTGGGCTCAGTGGCCTGGGACGCCGTTATGTTCAATGTAAATCAAAAATTTTGAACTGTAAATTCTAAATCTTTTTTAAATTATTTTAGTTCGAATGTTGTGGTGTTTACAATTCCTCTGATTTTAACCAAGCGAATAATGTTTGGACTGATAGAGGTGATGCTTTGATACCCATATCTTGCTGTAAGTTCAAAGACAAAAAAATCGACTGGAGTGGTACTTTGCCAAGTAATTCGTCTTTTGATATCAACTGCTTAAAAAGTCCCAATGAAAACAACAGTAATTTTGGAAAAGTAGGACTTAATGCTTAAGAAATATTTTAAAATATCAATTTTAATAAAAGGGTTGTTATGACAAAATCATGGGTATTGTTAATGTATACAGCATCGTTGTAATTGCGGCTGCTATCGGAATCGGGTTCATTCTCCTATTAGGTGTTTGCTTTGGTTTCTATTTATGCAAGAGAATTAGAGACATGGACGATTATATCTAGATAATTTAAAAACTATTTTTAAATTTGAAACTGTTTTAGTTTATTTTGTAAATTTTACAGGTATAAATAAAACGTTCTATACCGCAGCTTTTTTTACATTTAAAAGTGTAGCACACCAAGTACATCATTTAATTTTTAAATAAAGTTTTAAAAAATTTTTTTTTAGAAAAAAAATTAAGAGACTTTAACTAACTTCATTTGCTTCATTCTCTGTGATCAAGAAAGGAATTTAACTCCTGACTTGTTTAATATAATAAATCAAATCTACCGTGTAGTATTTACCACGTTTTGCTTTAAATTTTTTATTTTTTCTCCAATTTTTGTCTCAAAATCTCAAATTTTCAAGTTAAATTCAGACTCAACATTTTGGCTATCGACTAACTCTGATTTAAATGTCCCAAAAATGATTGAATTTTTTCAAATGAGAGAAAAAATGATGGTGACAAATATAAAATCAAAGATGGTAAGTCAAAAAATATATTAAATAAAATTAAATAGTCATTAAATAGTTTTGAAGTTTTGTATCTTTAAAATATTTCAAATTTTGAGAAATGTAATCGATTTCTCAACTAAATAGAGTTTTCAAGCGAGAGGAGCGATTCAAGTTCTTTTCAAGAGATATTATTTAGCTTTGATACAAGTTCAAAAATTTAGTAATGAGAGAGTTCATCGCAAAATGATTCTAAAAACAAAAAAATTATTTGATTTTTTTCATTCCGATACCTTTAAATTTTTTTTGTTTTAAATTTCTTTCTAAAACTGATTTTAAAATTTTAACTTTTTATATTTAAAACTAAAAAACGAATTATTTTCTTTCTTTAGTATCACTTAAAAGGTGGACAAGGATCAATATTTTAAACAGATAAATAAAAAATTAAAAGAAAAAATTTTAATCTTTATTTTTAAAATAATAAGTAGAAAAATATAACATATATTTGCATGAATAGAATTTTTTAAGAATCAGTTGGTTCTTAAAATTTATTCTTTTAGAAAATTGACTTAATTAAAAGTTTAAACAAAATAGAAATAGATAGAAATATATTTTTCCAGTCCGATTATAATTATTAGAATCAAGCAAATTTGATCATTAAATATAGATCTTATCAACAAAGACGAATAATAAACAATTTACATAGTAAGGAATGTCTAGAATACTAAATCTTTACTTGAAATTTGTAAATATTTGAATTATTAGTATATAGAGTTGACTCTGACAATTTGTTTTAAATAATTAATTCCTTACTATGTAAATATGTGTTCGCAAAATCTAGAATTTTTGTCAAATTAATTTTTTTTTAAATATTATTTTTGTTAAAATTTTTTTTTCAAAGTATGCCACATTAGTGATCTTAATAAAAATTAGTAAAAATAAATCTAAAAACATTAATTCATAGTCAAATAATTTTATATAAACTGTTTCAAACTTTCAAACTTTAATATTCATTTTCTATTTTTAGATTAATCTTAGAGCTTACACAGACCTAAAATCGATTGATTATTCAAAATTTCAAATATTTTCTCTGCAATTTAAATATAAATTTAAAACAAATATATAAAAATAAAATTCAAAATTTTTGAAACTTTGCAATGATTTAGTATCGGATTATTCGCGAACAAAAGTGTAATGTAATATGGGATAATAAAAGGATTGTTATGAATAATTCTTTATTAATGATCAGATGACTATAATAATAAAAAGAGTTGCTTAAATATTGAATTATGTACATAACAAGTTTCTTTAAAAGAATAAAGATGCAATTGCAAATTACCAAATAAGGTAAGATGAATTTTAATAAGTTCTAGTTGATAAATATTCAAGTCATCAACTTATAATATGACATCCCCCTTCTTTAAAATGTTATCGTCTCGATAATCACATTTTTTCTCTCAATCGATTATCAATTGAATCTATTGAATTGAATTCTTCTCCATTGTTTTCAGGTCTTGCTTGTGTTAAATTATTTCTTCTTTTATTGCTATTTAGTAGAAAACATTTAATCAGAGTGAATTGACAAAAGCTCGATACAATAATAAATAATAATGAGTAAATAATATATTTTAAAAAACTAGAAAAATATTCGAAAATACTGGTCACTTTTGTCTTTAATTCATTAAAATATTTTCCATAAATTCCTTTTGAATATTTATCTTCTATTGGTTTGAAATGTTTATCGTCAATATTGTAATTGATTATTTCGCTGAAGACTTTCATTGCGTCTAAATTAGACATCAATATATTTGAACGGTGAGTATTAATTAGTTTCACTTTTGAGTTAAAAATGTTTATTTTTTGCTGTTTAAAATATCCATGTTCGGAAGATAATATTTCCATATTTTGCCTTTTTATAATCTCACATTTAAAAGGATCATTTATTTTGATATAAACAGAATCCCTCTCACACGTAATCTCAGTACCCAGCAAACTAATAATACCGTTCTTATGTAGGAAACCATTAATTTTATTATCTCTCAATTTAAAACTAACTTCGATTTCTTTATAGCAATGCTTTCTATTTGATCGTTTTATTTTTATGTTGCTGGCATTGTGATTTTCAGGAATATTTATAATTCCGTCTTCTACATATAATATTTTAATCCAATTTTTGTTCAGTCTTTAATATTGCTTATCCAGCATCGAGGAAAGTTTTAAACTTAATTTAAAATTAAAACATGCTTTATATTTTAATAAATTTTCCATCTTAAATCTTCCTTTTGATTTAAGTCGATATTCGAAATCATCTAATAATTTCCAAATTGATTTTACCTTTTTGAACGTTCTTGTTCAATTTCTTTGAGTTTGCGATGTATAATCCTTGGTTTGTTTTAAAAAGTGACATATTGCATTGATTTGTCCTTTCTGTAGGCCCAAGTAATATGTTTTCCTCATAATTTACATAAAAATTATCATCAAATTTAAACTTTGCTCCAAACACAATTACAAATGGGCATTCATGAAAGATATCTTTTTTCCAAACAAGAATTGAGTTATCAATTGAACATTGAAATTTTTGCGAAGCAGTTTCGATTAATGTTTAACGATGATTCCCTGTCCTCAGCAATAATATCTATTTTAGTCATTAAGCATTTATATCCATGCATTTTATTCGTATCAAGCCAATTGAACTTTGGATTTGGGTATTCATAGAATAAGCAAATTTTTTCGCTAAATTTCATTGTTTTGTCAAAAAATATAATCATCTGTTTAAATTCTACATCTCTTTTTTTAAACCATTTACCAACACACTTCTTGATCTAAAGCAATAGGCTGCCAATCAGATGTTGTACAATATTTTGACCCTAAAATATTTTTAGTACAATTCATGTCAATTCTATCTACCATCTACTCTATAACACTTATATCCTGTTCCAAAAACTAAATGATAAATCTTATTTAATATTGATAAATTATCACAATATCCATGCATTCCGGAAATTTTCTTCTAGCTTCTAAGGTATTTTCGCAAACTTCATTTGTCTCTAATATTGCCTTACTTTCACTAGCGGAGCAAAAAGGTTTCTTTCTAATCCGAAACATGGATCTAAAAAATAACTTATAACAATAATTAAAGCAATAAGGAAATCTTTAATTACTCTTGGTCTCCCGCGTCTTTTAGTAACATCTTCATTATTTTTTGATAATTGTTTTCCTTTCCAATATTTATTTATTATATCCACAGTTTCAAACCTATCTTCACTAATTCATTCTTGTTTTTTATTTTTTTTCCATCCTATTAAGTATTCTATTTTATTATTTTTTGTTTTTATCGTCAAGAATACATTCAACTTCACCAGCATTTGTGTCAAAAACTTCCTTTTCAACTATCTTTAATTTTTCTAAAGGAAATTTTAAAGTCAGTCCAGATCCAGTTTCATCTTGTAGGAAATAGTTTCCACGCTCATCATAATCGAAAGTTTTGTATGGTCCCAACCATCTTGGTGCTTGTTTGGATATAATGCCATCATTTCTTCAATAAACAATTGTTCCATAATTTAAAAATTTTCTTTCAATTGGTTTATTTTTGCTCTTTGTTAATTGCATTTGTTTTTATTGTGCTGCCTCAATATAACTTAGTGTTTTACGTCATTTATTTTCAATTGTTTCTCTTATTTCTACAATCCTCTTTATTAGACTCTCCTCTTCCATTGATTTATTAATGGACAACCAGTCTTCAAATTTATTAAATTTCTTTCCAAACACGACCTCAAATGGTGTTATTTTCGTAACACCATTTGAGGTCGTGTATGTATTTAAATTTACATCAAGATTATCGAATTTAATCAAACGTTGTATTGGAAAAATTCCTGCTCCAGTTAAGTTGAAATAGTCAATGCCTAACAGAATATTGTATTCTTTGTGCTTAAGTATTAACATAGGTAATTCGCTTTTTATTCCTCCGATATTTACTTCTAGAGCTTCAATTTTCCCACACACATCAACTATCCTATCATCCGAAAGTCTGACCTTAGTTGCATCAGGCCAAAATCTTTTTCCATTTTTTATTGCGCAATCTTCTGCTATTATTGACATTGTAGTCCCTATATCAAAAACTATCCTATCAACAATTTTCTTATTTATTAGACCATTCGTCATTAATAAACTTGTTGAATCTGCTAAGAGTGATACACAATTTATCTTTTCATCATCAGTACATGGTAAATAATTAGTTTTTTCGTCGTTTATTCCTACATAATTTATTTTCTTATGAATTTTTCCTTTATTTTTCCAGCATTCTTTAGAGATATGTCCTACCTTATTTCAATTATATTTAGCAATCTTTTGGAATTTTCGTTTATTGTACTTGTCCCATTTTTGAAACTTTCAAATTTTTTCTTGGCTCAAAATTTTGATACTTATTAAAAGAATTCCTAGTATAATTTACTAAATGTTCCTTTGTGGAGCCACTTATAGATTTCAAATTTTTTTCAAATTTTATTGCTATCTTGTAAGCTTCTTATATAGTCTTAGGTTTTCTTAATTGAACTTCTAATGCACACTGCGGCTCTAATGCATGAGAAAAAATTAGTATGAGATCCTCCTGAGCCATACTTGATTTATTTGCCAGTTCCTGAAATTTGGATAAAAAACTATCAAACTCTACAGTTTGTTTGAGTTTAACTATTAATTAATGAAACTTGATGTTTGCTCATTTATGCTAAAGAGTCCTTAATAAAATGAGACCGGCTTAGAAATATTTTTAAAGATGATTTTCTTTTTAAAAAGTTAATTAAATTCAAAAAGTTTTTAGAGCCTTGTTAGAAACAGTAAAAGTGGAGACTTTCGATCGAATCTATTAAAAATTAAATTTTTTTTCATAACACTTAAAACAAAATAAATTTTGTAATGATCTTTTGATATTTTTGAAAGAAAAATATATACATTATGATCAAAAAACTTCTAGTTGGGCAAGCAAATAAAAAAATAGAAAATATTATCAATACCATGGAAGTATATAATAATGATTTTAAAAAAATAAATAATTTTTAAATAGAATTAAATTTTTTTAATCTTACTAATTTTACTAAATAAGCAAAAAACTCCTATCAATTTCCTTATCAGATCTCGATACAGTGAAGATATTCATAAGTTTTTCATTAAATTTATTGGATTTAGGTAATGATTTTTGAATTATTTTTTTACTTCACATTTTTCGAAATAATCTTTCGTGATTGAATCGAGAAAAGTTTTTTTCTGTTTTTTTAAGTTTTATTTTCTTGAATTATTTCAAGAATATAATTCAATGACAAGGGATTTTACGGAAAAAATTAGAAATTAGAAATCAATATGCTCCAGAAGATTATAATTAAAATTTGTTGGTTAAATGTGGTTCCCACATGCTCAAATATTTTTTCGAATTTCCTTTATCCAAATCATGTGAGCTAAAGCTTGAAGAACCAATTAAGACCAATTTTGATTTAAGTAGTAGAGGATGCTAAAGTATTTTTTTCAGAAAATTTTTTGTGTTTCCGAATGATAAAGACTTTTTATGAATATTTTTTATAGATTTATTCAGTAGTTTCCTACTCATGATAAATAAATTAGCCATGAAAAAATCGAAATTATTTTATCATTAATTAAAAAATTTAAAATTTGTTTTTTTAAAAGATTTTCAAACATTATATTTATGTTTTCTATTTGTTTTTTTTTTACAGTAAAATAAGACCATTTGGTTTGAATATTCTAGAAAAAAAACATTTTGATTTTTCTTAAAATATACAACTAATGTTTTTTAAATTTTTGCAAGTTCAGTTTTTAGAAAAAGCTTTTTTTTTTCTTTGTCAAAATTTTTATTCAATTTTGTTGAATTTTTAATCATTAAAAATGATGAAGAAGTCAGTTGGAGTCAGTTGTCTCTCATTTTTTGGCTCAAAAATTCATCTTTCGTGAATAAGAACCGTATATTTTATGGTATCTAAGCAAATATGGTAAAATGATACATGAAATTTGGCAAAGAAAACAATTCGTCTAAATTGAACGAATTTAGAATGTAGAATCACGAATCGATGTCTCATTTTTCTCTTTTTTTTTCAACTTAACTTGTCCTTCAATCTATCACTTGAGTAAATATTTGCCAATGTATTAAATTAATTCTTTCATTTTTAAGGTAAATAGAAAAACTTAAAAGAAATATTGAATTTTTTTATTATAAGAAAGAAAAATTCTAATCGTATGCACAAATGGCAAAAGGTGGTCCAAAATTAGGCTGTGGAGCTAAACTCGTTCGTTTTACTCTAGTTTTTTTTAATCTCATATTTTTTGTAAGTTTAATTGAATAAATTTAAAAAAAATTATATTCTAAATAAATTTTTTGTGAAGATCCTGGGATGCTTAATTCTCGCCTTAGGCATATACGTCCTGGTAGATCCGAGCGTTAAACAATTACAAGCTATTGCCAATACCAAAGAGTTGCAAAAGAGTGGAATCGACTTAACTTATATAGATAAATGCGGAATAGCATTTTGTATTTTTGGAGGATTTATGTTTTTAATTAGTTTTTTGGGCTGTTGCGGAGCATTGAAAAAGTCAAATGCCTGCTCGGACTCTATTCCACTATACTTCTTTTGATCCTTTTAGCCGAAATAGCCATCGGAATATTTGCCGCTGTCTATTCTTCCAAATTCCAGGGAGTTGTAACCAAAGCTTTGAAAGACAGTATTCGGGACCAATACATGGGAGAAATGTCCAACAAAACCCTGGGCTCAGTGGCCTGGGACGCCGTTATGTTCAATGTAAATCAAAAATTTTGAACTGTAAATTCTAAATCTTTTTTAAATTATTTTAGTTCGAATGTTGTGGTGTTTACAATTCCTCTGATTTTAACCAAGCGAATAATGTTTGGACTGATAGAGGTGATGCTTTGATACCCATATCTTGCTGTAAGTTCAAAGACAAAAAAATCGACTGGAGTGGTACTTTGCCAAGTAATTCGTCTTTTGATATCAACTGCTTAAAAAGTCCCAATGAAAACAACAGTAATTTTGGAAAAGTAGGACTTAATGCTTAAGAAATATTTTAAAATATCAATTTTAATAAAAGGGTTGTTATGACAAAATCATGGGTATTGTTAATGTATACAGCATCGTTGTAATTGCGGCTGCTATCGGAATCGGGTTCATTCTCCTATTAGGTGTTTGCTTTGGTTTCTATTTATGCAAGAGAATTAGAGACATGGACGATTATATCTAGATAATTTAAAAACTATTTTTAAATTTGAAACTGTTTTAGTTTATTTTGTAAATTTTACAGGTATAAATAAAACGTTCTATACCGCAGCTTTTTTTACATTTAAAAGTGTAGCACACCAAGTACATCATTTAATTTTTAAATAAAGTTTTAAAAAATTTTTTTTTTTAGAAAAAAAATTAAGAGACTTTAACTAACTTCATTTGCTTCATTCTCTGTGATCAAGAAAGGAATTTAACTCCTGACTTGTTTAATATAATAAATCAAATCTACCGTGTAGTATTTACCACGTTTTGCTTTAAATTTTTTATTTTTTCTCCAATTTTTGTCTCAAAATCTCAAATTTTCAAGTTAAATTCAGACTCAACATTTTGGCTATCGACTAACTCTGATTTAAATGTCCCAAAAATGATTGAATTTTTTCAAATGAGAGAAAAAATGATGGTGACAAATATAAAATCAAAGATGGTAAGTCAAAAAATATATTAAATAAAATTAAATAGTCATTAAATAGTTTTGAAGTTTTGTATCTTTAAAATATTTCAAATTTTGAGAAATGTAATCGATTTCTCAACTAAATAGAGTTTTCAAGCGAGAGGAGCGATTCAAGTTCTTTTCAAGAGATATTATTTAGCTTTGATACAAGTTCAAAAATTTAGTAATGAGAGAGTTCATCGCAAAATGATTCTAAAAACAAAAAAATTATTTGATTTTTTCATTCCGATACCTTTAAATTTTTTTGTTTTAAATTTCTTTCTAAAACTGATTTTAAAATTTTAACTTTTTATATTTAAAACTAAAAAACGAATTATTTTCTTTCTTTAGTATCACTTAAAAGGTGGACAAGGATCAATATTTTAAACAGATAAATAAAAAATTAAAAGAAAAAATTTTAATCTTTATTTTTAAAATAATAAGTAGAAAAATATAACATATATTTGCATGAATAGAATTTTTTAAGAATCAGTTGGTTCTTAAAATTTATTCTTTTTTAGAAAATTGACTTAATTAAAAGTTTAAACAAAATAGAAATAGATAGAAATATATTTTTCCAGTCCGATTATAATTATTAGAATCAAGCAAATTTGATCATTAAATATAGATCTTATCAACAAAGACGAATAATAAACAATTTACATAGTAAGGAATGTCTAGAATACTAAATCTTTACTTGAAATTTGTAAATATTTGAATTATTAGTATATAGAGTTGACTCTGACAATTTGTTTTAAATAATTAATTCCTTACTATGTAAATATGTGTTCGCAAAATCTAGAATTTTTGTCAAATTAATTTTTTTAAATATTATTTTTGTTAAAATTTTTTTTTCAAAGTATGCCACATTAGTGATCTTAATAAAAATTAGTAAAAATAAATCTAAAAACATTAATTCATAGTCAAATAATTTTATATAAACTGTTTCAAACTTTCAAACTTTAATATTCATTTTCTATTTTTAGATTAATCTTAGAGCTTACACAGACCTAAAATCGATTGATTATTCAAAATTTCAAATATTTTCTCTGCAATTTAAATATAAATTTAAAACAAATATATAAAAATAAAATTCAAAATTTTTGAAACTTTGCAATGATTTAGTATCGGATTATTCGCGAACAAAAGTGTAATGTAATATGGGATAATAAAAGGATTGTTATGAATAATTCTTTATTAATGATCAGATGACTATAATAATAAAAAGAGTTGCTTAAATATTGAATTATGTACATAACAAGTTTCTTTAAAAGAATAAAGATGCAATTGCAAATTACCAAATAAGGTAAGATGAATTTTAATAAGTTCTAGTTGATAAATATTCAAGTCATCAACTTATAATATGACATCCCCCTTCTTTAAAATGTTATCGTCTCGATAATCACATTTTTTCTCTCAATCGATTATCAATTGAATCTATTGAATTGAATTCTTCTCCATTGTTTTCAGGTCTTGCTTGTGTTAAATTATTTCTTCTTTTATTGCTATTTAGTAGAAAACATTTAATCAGAGTGAATTGACAAAAGCTCGATACAATAATAAATAATAATGAGTAAATAATATATTTTAAAAAACTAGAAAAATATTCGAAAATACTGGTCACTTTTGTCTTTAATTCATTAAAATATTTTCCATAAATTCCTTTTGAATATTTATCTTCTATTGGTTTGAAATGTTTATCGTCAATATTGTAATTGATTATTTCGCTGAAGACTTTCATTGCGTCTAAATTAGACATCAATATATTTGAACGGTGAGTATTAATTAGTTTCACTTTTGAGTTAAAAATGTTTATTTTTTGCTGTTTAAAATATCCATGTTCGGAAGATAATATTTCCATATTTTGCCTTTTTATAATCTCACATTTAAAAGGATCATTTATTTTGATATAAACAGAATCCCTCTCACACGTAATCTCAGTACCCAGCAAACTAATAATACCGTTCTTATGTAGGAAACCATTAATTTTATTATCTCTCAATTTAAAACTAACTTCGATTTCTTTATAGCAATGCTTTCTATTTGATCGTTTTATTTTTATGTTGCTGGCATTGTGATTTTCAGGAATATTTATAATTCCGTCTTCTACATATAATATTTTAATCCAATTTTTGTTCAGTCTTTAATATTGCTTATCCAGCATCGAGGAAAGTTTTAAACTTAATTTAAAATTAAAACATGCTTTATATTTTAATAAATTTTCCATCTTAAATCTTCCTTTTGATTTAAGTCGATATTCGAAATCATCTAATAATTTCCAAATTGATTTTACCTTTTTGAACGTTCTTGTTCAATTTCTTTGAGTTTGCGATGTATAATCCTTGGTTTGTTTTAAAAAGTGACATATTGCATTGATTTGTCCTTTCTGTAGGCCCAAGTAATATGTTTTCCTCATAATTTACATAAAAATTATCATCAAATTTAAACTTTGCTCCAAACACAATTACAAATGGGCATTCATGAAAGATATCTTTTTTCCAAACAAGAATTGAGTTATCAATTGAACATTGAAATTTTTTTGCGAAGCAGTTTCGATTAATGTTTAACGATGATTCCCTGTCCTCAGCAATAATATCTATTTTAGTCATTAAGCATTTATATCCATGCATTTTATTCGTATCAAGCCAATTGAACTTTGGATTTGGGTATTCATAGAATAAGCAAATTTTTTCGCTAAATTTCATTGTTTTGTCAAAAAATATAATCATCTGTTTAAATTCTACATCTCTTTTTTTAAACCATTTACCAACACACTTCTTGATCTAAAGCAATAGGCTGCCAATCAGATGTTGTACAATATTTTGACCCTAAAATATTTTTAGTACAATTCATGTCAATTCTATCTACCATCTACTCTATAACACTTATATCCTGTTCCAAAAACTAAATGATAAATCTTATTTAATATTGATAAATTATCACAATATCCATGCATTCCGGAAATTTTCTTCTAGCTTCTAAGGTATTTTCGCAAACTTCATTTGTCTCTAATATTGCCTTACTTTCACTAGCGGAGCAAAAAGGTTTCTTTCTAATCCGAAACATGGATCTAAAAAATAACTTATAACAATAATTAAAGCAATAAGGAAATCTTTAATTACTCTTGGTCTCCCGCGTCTTTTAGTAACATCTTCATTATTTTTTGATAATTGTTTTCCTTTCCAATATTTATTTATTATATCCACAGTTTCAAACCTATCTTCACTAATTCATTCTTGTTTTTTATTTTTTTTCCATCCTATTAAGTATTCTATTTTATTATTTTTTGTTTTTATCGTCAAGAATACATTCAACTTCACCAGCATTTGTGTCAAAAACTTCCTTTTCAACTATCTTTAATTTTTCTAAAGGAAATTTTAAAGTCAGTCCAGATCCAGTTTCATCTTGTAGGAAATAGTTTCCACGCTCATCATAATCGAAAGTTTTGTATGGTCCCAACCATCTTGGTGCTTGTTTGGATATAATGCCATCATTTCTTCAATAAACAATTGTTCCATAATTTAAAAATTTTCTTTCAATTGGTTTATTTTTGCTCTTTGTTAATTGCATTTGTTTTTATTGTGCTGCCTCAATATAACTTAGTGTTTTACGTCATTTATTTTCAATTGTTTCTCTTATTTCTACAATCCTCTTTATTAGACTCTCCTCTTCCATTGATTTATTAATGGACAACCAGTCTTCAAATTTATTAAATTTCTTTCCAAACACGACCTCAAATGGTGTTATTTTCGTAACACCATTTGAGGTCGTGTATGTATTTAAATTTACATCAAGATTATCGAATTTAATCAAACGTTGTATTGGAAAAATTCCTGCTCCAGTTAAGTTGAAATAGTCAATGCCTAACAGAATATTGTATTCTTTGTGCTTAAGTATTAACATAGGTAATTCGCTTTTTATTCCTCCGATATTTACTTCTAGAGCTTCAATTTTCCCACACACATCAACTATCCTATCATCCGAAAGTCTGACCTTAGTTGCATCAGGCCAAAATCTTTTTCCATTTTTTATTGCGCAATCTTCTGCTATTATTGACATTGTAGTCCCTATATCAAAAACTATCCTATCAACAATTTTCTTATTTATTAGACCATTCGTCATTAATAAACTTGTTGAATCTGCTAAGAGTGATACACAATTTATCTTTTCATCATCAGTACATGGTAAATAATTAGTTTTTTCGTCGTTTATTCCTACATAATTTATTTTCTTATGAATTTTTCCTTTATTTTTCCAGCATTCTTTAGAGATATGTCCTACCTTATTTCAATTATATTTAGCAATCTTTTGGAATTTTCGTTTATTGTACTTGTCCCATTTTTGAAACTTTCAAATTTTTTCTTGGCTCAAAATTTTGATACTTATTAAAAGAATTCCTAGTATAATTTACTAAATGTTCCTTTGTGGAGCCACTTATAGATTTCAAATTTTTTTCAAATTTTATTGCTATCTTGTAAGCTTCTTATATAGTCTTAGGTTTTCTTAATTGAACTTCTAATGCACACTGCGGCTCTAATGCATGAGAAAAAATTAGTATGAGATCCTCCTGAGCCATACTTGATTTATTTGCCAGTTCCTGAAATTTGGATAAAAAACTATCAAACTCTACAGTTTGTTTGAGTTTAAAAAGTTCCAATTTTATTTTTCCTTTTCTTGCTTTTGATCTCCTTCTTATAGTAACTTTAAATATCCTTTAAATGTCTTAATTGCTGAATTCTTCTGGTAATTAAGCGAGGTACTTAACGCCGTCTCCTTCACATATGGAGTGATTACTGCAAGTTGAATTTGATGAATTTTATAAGTTATTATGTTTAAAATCTATTAAAAACTCAAATTGTGAAATTGTCTCACATATTTAATGCTCTAAGCAAGATGAAAAACAAAACTGTTAGACAACTTGGTTTACGGTTTTGTTTGGACTTGTGCAGAAAATAATTTTTTTTAATTAAAATTTTATCATCAATTAGTTTTACTCATCATTAGAGACAGGAAAGATCCCAAAAAAGTGGAATAGAGCAAATGTGTCGCCGATCATCAAAAAAGGAAGTAAATTAGAGCCAGTTAATTATCGATCCGTATCACTTACGTCAGTTGCTTGTAAAATTCTGGAAGGTATTGTCAGGGACCGGTTAATGTTTTACCTTTAAGAGAATAATCTAATAATTTGAAGTCAACATGGATTTGTTCCAAAGAAAGGATGTGTCACGAATCTACTTGAAACGCTTGATATGATCACGACTGAGTTGGCTAAAGGTAACAGTGTGGATGAAATACTATTAGACTTCTCAAAGGCTTTTGATAATGTACCGCATCAACGACTCCTTCATAAACTACGTGGTTATGGGTTAGGTGAGAAAATAGTAAGGTGGTTCGAAGACTTTTTGAGTATGAGAACTCAGCTAATTGTACTTGGTGATGGAGTTTCTAGATGCTTAGAGTTACTGAGTGGAGTTCCGCAAGGGTCTGTACTTGGACCCCTGCTATTTGTTCTATACACAAATGACCTACCTGACTGTGTTTAAAATAGAATGGAATTGTATGCAGATGACTCGAAAATACTCGGCATAGTTAATAATGTTTATGAGAGAGCGATGTTACAGAAAGATCTGGATGCAGTTTGTCAATGGATAGAGGTTTTGCGCATGGGACTATGTGATAACAAATGTAAAGTAATGCATTTCGGCAGACTAAACGAAAGGCATAAATATACACAAAAAAGCAACAGGAATGTTATACTAGCGACCTCAGATTGTGAAAGGGATCTTGGAGTCATGATTTCATCAGATTTAAAGTGGACCAAGTGAAAAGTGCTTGTGCGAAAGCGAGTAGGGTACTTGGAATGCTAAAGCGAACGTTTACGAGTAGAGAGGAATGAGTGTGGGTAAGATTGTATATATCCATGGTGAGACCCCACCTAGATTACGCAGTGCAGGTTTGGAATCCAAGTATGAAAAGGAATGTGAATGCGTTGGAAAAGGTGCAAGAGAGGGCAACAAAAATACCTTTGTCTGTAAGAAACATGTCGTATGAAATGAGGCTGACGAAATTAGGACTGACAAAGCTGAGTGAAAGAAGAGTGAGAGGGACCTGATTGAAATGTACAAATTAGTGAATGGAATAAAAAAGATAGGCTTGGTCAAGAATCCAGTGAATATTTTCTGAAACAGAGTAGTTCGGCATTGGAATAAGTTGCCAGAAAATGTGGTGAAATCTAAGTCAACCGCTAATTTTAAATTGGCTTTAGATAAGTTCAATGGAATCGGCTGCTACAGCCCTACACGGCCAATTGGCGGTGATGGGCTCAGACAATCTTCATGTTAGGTGTCGCAGCAAGAAATTCTACTACTACTACTACTACTAGTTGTTTCAATTAATAATTAATAATTTAATTTTTTTTTAAATAAAATTAAATTAAAAAATTTTTCACGTCCGCGTTTAGGTCTCTCTCTTTGATTCCACATTTCAGGGATAACCAATTCAAAACCCAATCTCATTAAAAAATATTAATATTGACTAAAAGACTTTGCTGGCATGGAAATGCATTTAGAATAAAAAGAAAACGGATATCAACTATCACGAAAGAGCTCACCGAAATGGAAATGACATGGGGCGAAGAAAGAGAAAAGGCTTTATTCATAATTTACAGTCAATCCTTTTAATATATTTGATTTATTAATATTTTTTTTCCAAATGAGTTTACATTTTTGATTGGGAAATATTTTATATTTCACATTATAAATTAAACATTTAGAAAAACCAATGCTAGTAACCAGAATGTTTAAAAATTAGAAACAAATTTAAAATAAAAAAATAATAAATTTTTTATTAATTTATCTAACATACAAAAATAAAATGGCACTAGCGTACAAGCTTGGTTGTTTGATTTTTCATCTAAGGCAAGCAAACCAAGGCACTTTGATAAAAAAATTGAATTTTTTTGTTACAAAAAATTTAAATTTTACAAAAAGCTGAATTAAAGTTATACGAAATAGACGATTGAAAAGAAAATATAAAAAAAAGTTAAAGCAATGATTGGAAACAAAAAATAGCTTCGCCACCACCACACATTCCCGATAAAGGCCATAGTTCAACCATTTCTTATTGCTTAAATAGTCTTCAATTGATCTCAGCTCGTAGTTTAGATACAAAGTGGAGTTGTTCTGCAGACTCAGCAAGATAGCGTATGGTATGGTCGAGAAAATGAGATAAAAGCCCAAGATAATAATAGTTATATAATGGGATATTTGGTTAACACTTATTTTGGAAGTGTTTCTGTTCAGATTAAGAATAATTGAGCGACGCTTGTTGCTCATAGATGACCGATCTGCCATCAGCGGCACCATGGTCAAGCTCTTGCAATTTCTGCAGTCGTCATACTTTTGCCTGACATTGATGCAGTAGTCGGAGCCAAGGACCAGCAAGGGTGAATCGCTAGCTGACTTTTTTTTCTCCTCTTTTCTTTTGTACATCTGCTGCTTTCGTCTAAAAAACATATTTTCCATTTCGAACTCATCCGATGCTGACTGAGAGTTGACATTCTTGGGCGAGCATCCGAAAAAGTCATTTATAAACCGATGGCTGCACGGCCTGCTCATTTTTGCCTCCTGAATGGGGAATATTTGCTCGTAGGGCTTGTAGGTGCTGTTGTGGCGCGGCTGGCTTTTCGGCTCCAATTTGGAATTCAAGCTGGTTATGAACCGGTACGTGTTTATTTGTTTTGACTTGAAAATTTTGTAGATTACATAGAAGTTCATGCACGAAATGAGAATGCCTGGAATGAACCAAATAAGAATGGGCTCGGTGAATGTAAAGTAGATGTTGTAGTAGGTCCATGTGGTGTTGAACAGACTTTTGGTGAGCGAGTGTCGCGCATCGCATTCATTCTGCTTTGAATTGTAGATCATGAGGAAGCCTCGCGGCAAAGCGAGCACACATGACATGGCCAGCAAAGAGAGTCCGATTAGAAGCTTGTGCTTTTTGTTGTTGACAAAAAAGGCCCGATTGAACTTGAGCGGGTTGTATATGTGGTTGAAGCGTTCGGCAGTTACGAACAAGGTAAGCAGGACTGAATAGAAGTGGAACATAGATGGACCGTAGTCGTAGAAAAAGCAAGACAAGTCGGACCTTTTGTAAATGTTGAATTTGGACAGTCTGATCAGAATAAGAAAATTGGGCAACTCGGACAAAAAATTGTACATAAAGTCACTAAAGGCAAGAAATATCAAGTAGAAAATGCTTTTGCGGTTGATCATTTGATTTTGCATGAGAACCAGGAAGCACACCAGGTTGGTCAACAGGCCCATGTAGTGGAAAATGGGTATTGATTTTTCTAGTTTGGTGCGCAGCGGAGACAGCAGCTCGAGTATGTGGTATCGGTCTGAGCGGTTGAAAAAGTACACTAGTCCGGATGAGTGCTGTAAAAGAGACACCTCAATCAATTTGCTGCTGTTTAGCATTTCTAGTTACATCGGGCTTTTAATTATAGTTCTAAAAAAATTCCTAAAAAAAATAATTAAATATTTAACTATTTGCTGACTTAATCTCGCTGGAAAAAAAAGTGTTCAGGCTGTGGACTTTTTTGTTGGAATTTTTTCCAAATCGTTTTCTTAAGGAAATTTTTAATCATTTAATAAAATTTGATACCAAGTTTAAAATTAAGCACGTTAAAATAACTCAGTTAGTTTTGTTTTAAGGCTATTATAATAAAAGTTTATCTGTTGCATCATAATATTAGATACCACTAGACATAAATTCCGCATTCTTTGGCCTTAAACTCAACTACAAAAATCAGTCCTCACAAATTTTGTGATCATTAATCGCCAATTTTAATCTTAACAGGTATAATGGTTGTCTTAAAATTGTTGTCCCTAATTTGAACAAAATTTAATTTTATTTTAAAAAAATTATATTCATTTAAATAATTTTTTTTCAAAAGAAAAACTTTTTTTTATTAAAAGATTCTTAAATGCTGGATTTGGAAATGAATCAGATGCTGGTAATCATTAGCAGGATAATAAGATGTTGTAGAATTTTTCTAGATTCGTCCAATTTTTTAAGGTTATGAGCCCAACCTTAAAGTTTATAGTTAAAAAACTAAACAAGTATAACTAGTCATTTGAGCATAACAGAGTGATTCACACCACTCGAAGTACTAAAAAAATTCTGTGTAAATAAATATCAATATTTTATATTTTTTTAATATTCTACGAAGAGATGTGTTCTCGAAAGGTGACTGCAAAAAAACATCAAAAAAAAGACTGTTTTGGAGCAATTTTTCATACTTAAAAGATGAGCTACACCGAAGAAAAAATTTAAAATCGTAATAATTCACAAATTAAATTAATTAAAATGTTGGATTAAATTTACACGTTTTATTAAGTGAAGCTATGATTAAAGGTATCTTTATTTTATTTTTCATAAAAAACTTTTAACAATTTTTGAAAAAATCAAATATTTACATAAATTTACTTAAATTTAAGTTATTTAAAAAGATGCCATACCATTTTAGTATTCTATTCAATAGAAAATTAAATTTTGTATTAATAGATTGTAGAAAATTTGGTCTTGTCTTGTTTAAGACCAACTGCAATAGGTAGCCAAAATATATCTAGAATTTTAAAAAACTAAAAATACGGAAACAAGAGTTTATTTTTAGTGATCAAAAAAAAAATTTTAAAATATTTTTTACGAACATAAAAGAGCTTTTATAATGGTTTTTCTTAAAAATTTTCTCAACTTGATTATATTTTTTTACTAATTTTTTTAATTTCAATGTAATTCGAATCAATTAGTTGCTCCGTATCGATTTTCTAAATATAAAACTTTAAATAACCCTTGAAATCAAAACACTCTCTTCAATTGTTAATGCAATTTGGTTTTAAGTCTGCAAAAACTTCTTAATGTTCTAGTTTTTTTTTATTTTATTAAATTTTAAATCATATGATAAAGTTAATATCCAAGTATATATTTTGGTCAACTATTGAGTGACCAGTTGATTGTGCAATAGATAAACCCCAACAATTTACTGGTTTTCTCACAAATGGTTTTTTTAGACTAAAAATAAATCGAAAAATTAAAAGTAAATTATCGATCCAATTCAGCATTCTAAAGTAAGATTTTTGGCAAAAATTTGAAAAATACCTTGAATAACATTTGGTGAATTAGCTGGCTTAATTATATCACATATTAATGGGAATCACGAAATATAAAACACTCGTTAAATAAAAAAATTTCCTTTCCAAATCATAATCTGTTAAGCTTTCTTTTTTTCTCGTCAGAGATTTCATCTTTTTTGATTACAATTTGAATGCTACATTTGATAACATGAATTAATATGATAATAAAATTTGAATTTATTTTTTAAAATTTATTTAGTTTCTTAAAAAAAAATTATTTGAAAACCAAGCAATTTTACACCCACTGCTAAAGAATAATTTTATTTTGCTTGCGAAACTCTATTAATTTTTTTAAAGTATCAATTGAAAAAAATATTTCAAATTGTTCATCTGATGGCTTTAAAAATAATATTTTATTAGCCAAAATATATGATCAATAGTAAATAAAATATTTACATTATTTTTTTTAATGAAAATACAGATGAAAGAAGACCTTCGGACAAATTAAAAAAAAATTGATTTTAAATATTTGTAATACCTTAAAAAAATCCTTACAAATAATTTTAATCTTTTATTAAATAATATTTTGATTTTTAATTAGAATTTTTTTTTATTTTTTTTTGCGTGACATACACCTTGTTTAAATAGAATTTAAGGACATATGCTTGATTTCCAATATTAATTAAATTAAAACTTAATCTTTAAAACCCCATTCTTCTCTTTCAATCCGTTTAAAAAATTATTCTAAATTCATTCACACGATCGTAGCTTAATTGAAAAAATGGCAAAGTCATAGCTATTAATCTAAAATGAATTCATTATTGAATTGGTAAATCTGGATCTTGGTATAAAATAAAATCTCCTAGCCCATAAACTCATCAAGTTAGTTTGATGGTTAGGAAACTTCGATGGTCATTAAAAATTTGGACTATTGGCATTTTTTAGTTGTTATTCGTAGGATTGGTGGGGTCTCATTTTTATTAAACTTACAGCGTAAGTTTCTCTAGAAGCATGACTAACACACAAACCATTCGGCTATACGGACTTAGCAATACTTTTTTTATTTTTTTTATTTATTTCAATACATCATGATTTCTTTGCCAATATTCAATTTTTATCCAAAAAACAAAATTTCGACCCTGAAAGGACAAATGACTCTTTTTATAAAGCTTTAAATTTCTGAATAAAAACAAAAATAAATAGAATGAAAATAATTTTTTTTAATTTAAAAAATAAACTCTTTTATTAATAAACTCTATAAAATAAACTCCGCTAACCTGTACAAATAATTTTAAAAGCAACAAGATTAGAAAATATTGAAAGATTATTTTAATAAAAATTATTTTGCTTAAAAGATGGTTAGTTTAGGAAATTCAAAATTTTAATTCCATTAAAATCATTGATTTTTGGAAAAAATTAGAAAAATAAAAAAAACAATTCACCTCAAAAGTATTCTATTTTTGTTTCGAGCTAATTGGAATTAATATGAGAATTTTTTTCAAAAGAATTTTTGATCTGAAAATTAATTTTTAATGGAGAGTGAACATAATGCATTTTAATTTTTTCTATTTTTTTAGATTTTTAGGTCTAAATGACACTCTAAAATATGAAAAAGCAAAATAGGTGTAATCATTTTAGTGTTAAGAATTCCCTTTAAGAATAACACGACATTTTTTTTGATAAATCTTTACTAATATTTAAGATATTATAATAATAATATTAAACTAGATGAAATTTAAAATTTTTTTGAACCTGTGAATTTTTATGAGAAAAATCTTAACTTCTGGAATTTTTCATATCGAAAATCTTTTTTTGAAATAAGGAAGTAAAGTTTTGAAAATATGCCTATCACATTACTGCTATTCAAAAGCCTAGAAGTAAAGTTTTAAATTTTAGATTGATTTCTGCACTTAGATACAGCAAATACAGTTTTTCCTGTCTTAAATATATTTTATTGATTTAAATTTTTTTAAACTTCTTTTTTGCTCTTCATGATTCCACAGTACTTATGTTATCATGATTATCGTTTAATTTTTTGAGTTTGAATTACAAAATGTATCTTATGCTGAAATAACACTGAAAAAGTGTGATGTTTCAAGTATTTATTTCATTTTTAAATAAAAAATAAATTTTAATTTAATATTTCAAGCATTTTCATATTTGAAATTAATATTTTTAGTGAAATACAACGAGTTTGATTTTTTTTTGTGCAATTTAAAAAATTTTTATTTAAATTTTAATTTAGTCTTTGAAAGTGTTCATAAATAATCAGATCTTTCATTTATGACTTTAAATGTTACTGTTATTATCTATTTTACTTTTTAAAAGATTAGAATTATTTTAACTTAAAGTATTTTTCAATAAAAATTTTATTTATTTTTTATTTGAAACCGAAAAAAATACTTGAAACATCACAATTTTTCAATTTTATTTCAACATTAGATACAGCATTTTGAAATTCAAACACAAAAAGCTAAATTATATCTTTCTAAACAATAAATTTACCATTGAAATATCCAAAAAAACATAAATTTTTCTATTTGACTTGATTTACTATTTTGCAAGCTTTTCGAAAAATTTTGACTCACAATAATTTTTGCTTTGTTTTAAATATTCTTGAAAATAAGTGAGAAATGAATTTTTATTTCTATTTATTAGCAGAATAAACTTTAAAATAATCTTTTTGACTAAAATTTTTAATAATATACGAAACTCTGAAGAATGCTTCATAAATCCGAAACCGGTCAGTTTATAAATATTAATAAAAGTCTAAAATAAAATTTTTTTTTTTAACAAAAAATTATTTCTTTTTGTCTATTTTTCATAAAAAAAAAATCCTTAAAATTATCTTTTAGATCACGAAATTTGAAATGAGATATAAGTCTATAAAGTGGGTTCAAACGAATTAAAATAATTTAATCTATTGCATTTGCTTAATTGAATAAAAAAACTTAGAGCTAATTAAATTAAAGATTTCAATAAACTTGCTGAATAAAGTCCAAAAACTTTTCTAAAAAATAATTTTTTTTTCTTTATTGATTGTCATCCCCTTAGTTGGCGGAAAATAAAAAAACATATTGTAAACGTATACCCGATTAATAAGACGAACTATAAGTTTATTTTTGTATGGAGTTATTCTTATCTAAAAACCATGTTATAGAAATTTTAATAATAAATAAAATTGAAAATAGGCTATGACATGATTTTGATGAGAATAAATCCAAATAGAAATGAGCTTGAAGTTCGCCTTATTTCTTTTATTAAATGATAAATGAAAAAGAGATGTTTTTAAATATTCTTTAAAAAATAAAAAAAATTATTTTATTAAATTTTATTCTGCTAGCTTAGTAGAAATACTAAAAGGATTCTTACCAATAAAGACTATTAATTGATGGATATTAATTTACAGGTTTAGAATTACTATAATAGGTTTTAATCTCAATTTTAAAAATGGCTTGTTGCTATTTCCGGGGATGGATGCTAAAGATTTTCGATAAAAATTTTGCCTAGAAAATGCCCCAAGTCTCTCATTTGGAACTATGAAGGTAATCCGATTATGTTTTTTTTAATTTACTTCCTTTTTATTTGATTAAAAATTGAGCAAAAATTTTGATTTGAATTTTATTAGAACAAATGTTTTGATTAAATTTTATTCTTGACATTAGATATTTATTTATCTTAAATATCTTTACTATCAAATCTTATTAATTTTTAAAAAATTGAAATTATTAGTTTCGAATAATAGTTCAGCTTAGCCTGCCAAGTCTTTTTTCATTTGGAAGAATAACTCAAATTGAAGATGTATTTTCCTATCTTTTTCTTCAATTTGAATACTAAAAATTCACCAAAAATTTCACTGCACATATTTTTAATAAAATCTAAACTCAAACTCGAGATTATTAAGTTGCTGGTAAGATCTTCTCTCTATATTTTACTTATAATTATCTTAAAACCAAAATAGCCTGTAACCAAATTTTCCAATATTTTATCTTGAATACAAATAATTTATTATTTTATTAGAGTTCAGGGGCTAATTCTTTTTTTGGAATATCAAAAAATTTAATTTTTTTTTAATTTAAAATATTAGATGTGATTTTAATTAAGGAGTAACGCTCACGGATTATTTTCAGATCATTCTGAACTCAATTATCTGATGAATGCATTTGATGCCAATTATGCCTGAGTTTAAATTATGATTCAATACATTATAAATCTTTTAATAAAAAAAGTAAGTTCATATTTATTTTCACTGAAAATTGAGATTTTAAAAGACTGTATCTACTTACCATGAATATTTTGAATATTCACTAGGGCTGAATTAATTTTACCCCAAGGTAATAATTGAAAGTAAAATTTTGTTTCCAAATGAATATTCTAAAATAATTTTCTATATTTAGATTAGGAATTTTATTAATTGATTTCAATCATGAAAATTAAGAAAACTGACTCATAAACTTAAATAATAATTTACGACACTTTTAAATACCTGTGCTAAGTTAGAACCCTGAGTCAAAAAATAGCTAATAACTAGCTTCATTGTCGCGTGTTTTGTACATTTGTAAGTATTATAAATCTATGCTAGACAATCTGAATAAAATCAAAAATGATTTTTTAAGGATTATTTAAATCATTATTTTTGATTTTTAGGAATCATCTAGACGAAAAATTGAATTGGAAAAAAATATCATGACATGTTTCAAAACAATATTGATAATTCCAAATTACATGTCTTAAAATTTCTGTAAAAATCAATTGAAAATGGATTATCTAAAATCATAGTCAATGATGTTTAATTCTATTTTATTTTGATTTTATTTTAGTTTTGTGACTTTAACTCTTGACCATTATTACGTAAAGTATGCTTAATATTCCAAGATGAGAGATTTTGGAAACAATGATCACAAGTCGACTAGACCTGTTTTTGGGAATAGCTCTTTTATAGTTAAAGAACAGTTATATTCTTGTAAGCAAAGGAAGACTGCTTGAAATTTAATGCTCCTAACCCAAATTATAAATGAATATTTTCCGCTAGGCAATTGTGTCTGCAGTTTTTTTGTGACATCTTCAAGGTGTTCTTCATGAAATTAATTGTAATTTAACTAAAAAAATTAAAAAAAACAAATTTTACCGTAAATCCTTGAAAACTAAGCGATGAAGTAATGGTGTAAATAGGTGGGGTTATTAGTAAAAAATACTTTTTTGTGTCTTTTTAAATAAAAAAATCTACAAGAAACCTGAAGTAATGTAAAACTATTTATTTTATTTAATTGTCTTTAAAAAAAATTGCGGTAATTTCAGACTGAGCTTTAAGTATTTTGATTTCTGGAATTATAAAAAAAATGGAAAATAAAATATTAAAACGATATGGATTTAAATGTGAAAAAAATTTCAAAATAAAAGCTCATGAGCGTATATCATTTAAAATTTTACCCATGAGACTTTATGATAAATAGAAAAAAAGCACAGTGGGGTTATGGTGGAGATTATTTTGATAATTATAAGGTTGTTTTTAATTTTCTATTTCAATTCAGAAATTAAATTGAAAATGAAATAGGTACTGGTTATTTGTACACCAGAACCACGTGGTATTTTGCAAGGATCTACTGTAAGTACGAAAAAAAAATTTTCTAGAAATAAAGCTGTAACTTTAAACCCAAACTAAATTCAAATGTAGAAAAACACTAGTAGATATTTTAAATAAATTATTATTTTAATATTTAATTTGACTATGTTTTTTTGCTTTATATTTTTTGTAATTTTCAAACGAAATTAATTACAAAACGATCCTAATTACATAATATAAAAGTATATTTATGTTAAATTATTAAGAATAAAAACTTCAATCAAAATTTTGACTTAAAATTATTTTTTATTTTATCTATTTGCCTATATGTACTGAGCTAATGCTCTTTCAGAATAAAACTATAAAAAAAAGGATAAATAAGTTAAAAGAAAATTAAAAACGATAATGTCGCAAAATGATAATTTCAAGTATCATTTAACACCAAAAAGTGTTGCATTTTTTATTTTGGTCTATTATAGATACATTTTTGTTTCATTATGAGAATGGTTTTTTAACTTCCTAATAACTGTACGAGCTTTTCTCTTTTTTTTTTAATTTTTTTGGGTTTAGTTTTTTATTCTGTAAATCTTTTTTTGCATTAGTATTTAATATCACTTTGTGGTCAAAATAGTGATTAATTTCAAAGGTTTCCATTATGAAAATATAAATGATTGAAAAAGAAACTGGTAAGAAATTTCAAAATACATTAATAATTTTACAAAAATTAAACTTGTTTTTTATTCTCAGAAAATTAAACTGTACAATTATTTTTCACCATTTAATTAAAAGTTCAAAGAGTTAAAAAGTTTCAATAAATATAGCCATTTTGACTCGAATTTTAAAATTTTAATTTCAATTAAATAATAATTTTTCCCTAAATAAAACACACATCTAAAAAGATTAATTTTATTTTAACTATTTTTTTTCAAACAACTTTTGACTCTCTTAAATAAAATAATTTTTTTGATAAATAAAAATTAACTTTTATAAGCAATTTTGTTTTTCTCTAAATAAGAACAATTTGAAAATAAATCAAAACTAAAACTAAAATTTATTAAAAAAAAGGAATACGACGATGCATCAAATTCATCAGCTTTTAATCAGGCTTCAAGTAATTCAGAGTCATGGATTGATCTGAAAAATATTTAAAAATAACAGGAAATTGATTATTAAATATTGAAAATTTTGCCTCCATCAAGTGCACTCAAAACTAATACTGTCTCTTTTGTACAAATTGAAAGATCAGTTAAGGAAATATGCAATTTAGAATATCGAATAAAGATTCCATTGCTCAAAAATTCAGCATGATCATGAAACTTAAGATCAGTAAAATAATGAAAATGATTTTTTTTAATTATATGAGTTTTCAGGGTCATGTTGACTATGTGATCAAGTGTTCACAAAAATGTGATCATATATGTGATCATGAAGTATCATGTCCAGAATGTGATCAATTTGACCAAAAAATTAATTATTTGGCTTAATTTGATAAAAAATGATCACCAAGTTTTTGTTTCTACAGTGTTGATTTGACCATTAGAAATTACTGTTTTTACCTAAATTTAGTAAAAAATGATAAAGCATTAAAAGGCAAAAAAAGAACAATTTTTTGCAATATAAAAATGATTTTACAATATTTAACTTAACATAAGGTAAAAAAAGTCATAAGAAATTGATAATACAAATTTTACTCACCTAAAAATCGTAAAATAATTAAAAAGAATTCAGTTGAGACTAATCAACAAATTTTCATTAAAAAATAACAAAAATAGTAATTGTGAGTGATGGTGGGTAGTCATGCTTCTAGTGTTATACAAAATATTGACAAGTTAGGGTTTTTTTAAAACCTTTAGATCAATCTTTATCCCAATAAAATTCTTTTTTTGTTTAATTTATATTTTTTAAAACAAAAGTATACTTACGGAAAAAAATTGCAAAAAACCTTCTTTTTTAAAACGTTATTTTAATAATCGCGATTGAGAAACTATTTTTTCTTAAATTTATTAAATTTTAAATGCAACAATTTTTTCAATTTACAAAAAAATTGTGATCACTAAAAATGTGATAAATATTAACTGATCACACACTGAACATGATGCCTTTGATAATATTTTTGGGCTTTAAATTCTTTCTAGCAATTATTTCATATTACTTTTTTTATCACCAAAAAATCTCACTTTTCTAAAAATACCTTTATGAAACAAAATTACTTCTTGCAAACAAAATAACTTATTGAATAAAATTACTTTAATATAAAATTTTTACAAAAAAATGATTGATCTCGAAGAGACATTTAATGAATCATCGATCGAAGATAAGAGTTCATCCGCTAACGAAATAGGCATTGAAATTGACAATCAGACCTACAACTCCAATTCTTGTAATCGCCCAAACAGACGAAAAAGAATTTACTGGAACATTGAAATTAACAATTACAATTACAATGAGGCGCTCTAAAGTATTGAAAAAAAAATGTTTTAATTTTACTTAAGTATTTTTAGACAACAAAAGTATTTTTGTTCCAAAAGAATTTTTTTAGACAAAAAAAGTACTCTAATATTACAAGAGTATTTTTAGAATGCAATGAGAAATTTTAGAAAAAATAATGATTTTTGGTGAAAGAAAAATTCTAAGCCATATTTTTGTAATTTTTAAAAAAAAAAAATGTTCTCATACTATAAATAAAGTCATTTTTTAAATTTAAATTTTTTAACTGATTTTTTGTTTCTAAGTTTTTTGAAATAATTTATTTCAAAAGTATTTGTCTGTAGCATTCAAGATTAAATTTAGAAATGAAATTCAAATATTAAATTCCAAATAAGTGATAAAATTAAAAGATCGATCTCTCCTACCAATTTTTAATTAAAAAATTTGATTGACAAAAATAAATAAAATTTACAAAAAATCAGCTTATAAATTTAAATTTAGAAATTGGTTGAGAAAAAATTTGTTTTTAATTATTTTATTTTTATCTAAAGATATAAAATATTTTGTCCGAATAATTTATTTTTACATGAAAATAAAATTGCCGAACAGTGATCATATTAATTGTATAAGAATTTATCAACCAAAAAGCTTCGAGTCAGAAAGCGGCGTTAAAATTTAAACATCGAATAATAATGAAATTTGAAAAAAATAATTAATTGAAAATACAATATTTTTTATTTTTGCTTTCAATATTTCATTTTCATTTTTGATTCTTTATTTCTAAATATTCAGATAGTTTTGTTTTTTCTTAATTAATTTTAAAAAATTGATTTTATTTTAAAAAAATTTAAGGAAATCCTTAAAATCAATTTTCGGTTCCAAATTAAAAAAATTAAAAATACGGTAAAATAAAAATACGAAATTAAAGTCTAAAATTTTGGCGTAAAATGCTACTCCGAACAAATATAATAATGTTTCTAACCTTGATTAATGCGGCGATGAAAAATTTTAGGTTTAATCACATCGCCTTCTTTAACATGTATTTCGGTAAGTATTTTTTTTTAAATACTTAATTATAAAAAGATTGCGATGAAAAAATTAAAAATTGAAATAAGTTAAATAATTAAGATATTTAATTACTGATTTAGAAATATGTATTTATTTTATTACAAATATAATAAATCATAATAAATCGAAATAATAAATTTGAAAAATTTTAAAGATAAGAACTGATCTTAATTAGAAAATGCAATTTCTAATTAATTTCCCTCAACCGAAAAAAATTAAATTTCAAGTTCCATTTATCTAAATAATTAATGGAGATTTTACTTTTTTACATTCTTTCAACAATAATGAATAGTATTCTTAAGTTGAAAAAAGCATTAATCTTTTTTACTGAGTTTTTTTTTTTTTTAACAATTCTAATTAGTATTTTGAAAATTTTCCTCTCTTTTCAAATTATGAGCAATTTTTAACTTAATAAATATTTATTGATAATTTAAATTTCTTAGCCTATGCATGAAAGATCAAATGTGTGAACTGAAGTGACTGAAGCTCGGTGTTTAGAATTTTAAACGGAAGATAAATGGAATTTTTTTTTAAATATTTTAATTTTAAGGAACTGAGTTAAAAAATTTTTAGATGAACCTGAAAACCGCAGAAATGAATCTTGATTTTTATAAAAATACAAGTTTATCTTATAAAATTGACATTAAGAATTAAATGCAAGAGATCAGATGGAAACTCACCAAAAACCGACTTCCGAGTGGAAAGCATTTAGAGCTGAGTTTGGACTAAAGCCTTATTATAGAATTTTTAAAGCCACTAGTTCTTAAAGAGAGTGCACAATTTGCTAAAAAATTAATCACTTTTATTTTTATTAATTTAAAAAAATAATTCAGACTTAACGTGATGCGACAAATTCTCTGAAATTTTTTCTTATTTTCAATTCGGAAATTGAAATGCGACAATTGTTATCGTCTAAAATTAGCACTAGTTAAAACCGTTAAAATCGCTTTTATAACAAAATATTAAAAGACTAAAAAATCCATTTATTTTTAAAACAAGATTATTCAGAGAAAAAGTGAATGCTAATAAGAGATTTTTTTCTTTTTATAAGTAAAATATAATGAGCAAAATAAATAATTATTATCTAGAAATAATTTGTCCCTTTATTAATTTAAGACTTGAATCTAAATTGTTAAAAATAATTTTTTATACAATATTTTCAAATTACTTGCATTGAGATCTGTTAGTAAAAAAATCCAATTTGAGATACTCATTTCCTATCTATTAATTCGAAAAGTTCTTAGCTTCAAAGTCTGCAATAAAAATCAAATAAAAATCCCTATAAATTGATTGTCAATTTTGTCTGTAAACAAATAAATAATTTAGATCAAATTGTTAATTTTGTTTTTGACTATTTTTTAAATTAAAACAATTGGTTTTTTTCCAACAAAATTGTTGACATTGAATTGAAGTTTATACAATAAAATTATGATACATGAAAAATTAGATTCTGATTCAAAATTCAAGCTACTGAGTTAAAAAAATAAGGTTTGATTACACTTAAGATAATTACTATACAAATAAAAGTTTTTTATTTATTTCAAAAATTACGCCTGACTATTTGATGACAATTTGATGAATTTTAATTTCGAGAGAAAATGGCAAAAGTTTTTTAAGAAGATATTTCTAAAAATTTAAAGCATAAAAAGACATTCGTTAGAATTTATGTGATACAACAAAATTAATGAAAATTTTTAAATTGGCTTTTTTAAATTTTAATTTGAAATTTTTGAAAAGAAGTTTTTGAGGAACTCAAGAAATTAAACAAAATGGAGATGGTTTGCACCCACGCGAGCATTAACCCAATCTTTGAAAAAGGCCAGAGAACAGAACCGTGGAATTAGAAACCAATTTCATTAACAGCTGTTCCATGCAAGGTGATGGAGAAGACTAAGAAACAAGTGATGGGGAATCATCTCGAAAACAACAAACTTATAACACGACATCTACACTGTTTCGTTAGATTTAAATCATGTGTCACGAATCTAATCGAATCACTGGACTTAATAGCGGAAGCGCTAAACAGAGGACTAGCAATTAAAATGACATTTCCTGACCTCATAAAAGCTTTCAGCATGGTAGCGCATCGGGAACTTATCTTATTTTATGATAAACTTTTCAAACTACTTGAATCTTTCTTGAGTTGTTATTTCTGAATTAACATCAGAAGAAGATGGGTACTCAGTGGTGTTCCGCAGGGATCAGCACCTGGTCCTTTGCTTTTTGTAATATTGATTCACCAAATACCTGACAGACTGTATCACATTGGTAAGTTCTTCAAAGATGATATCAAATTAATGACAGTTATTCGCAATGTTGTTGATCAAGAAAAATCCAAGCGGACTTAAACGAACTTCTTAAATGGTCAATATTTTGATAAATTATTTATTAGTTTTTTGTACCGAGCTACAGTTCCTACAGAATAAATTATAAAAATAAAAAAAATAAAAAAATAAAAATAAAAATAGAGTAAATAAGCTAAAAAAATGTATAGAAATTTTAAAAGAAATATATTGAAATAGGTTGTTACATGTGACCACCTATTACTTCGGAATAGAATGACTCAGTCATGTCCCAACTCAAAAAGCCGATTCGAGACTATTAGTAATTTAAGTTTATTAAAAGCCTCATGATGCACCATATTGGAGGGAGTATAATGTTTTAACTTAAGGATAGATCTGACTGCTGTATTCTGAATTGCTTGTAGTTTTTTGATATTATTTTCTGAAAATGAATTCAAGCAAGGAAAAGAATAATCTAAAATTGGAAATGTAAAGCAATGCACATAAGAAACGGTAAAGTCCAACAGCAAGAACTATGCATTTCACACATACGATGAAACAAGTCAAAAAGTTATACTTATCAAAATATTATCAAAATATATGTAAAAGCTGTTGATTTGATGGAGCTTTTCGACAAAATAAAGATCAAATATGCGATTGATAACATAGTCATGTTCTTGAACCAAATTACACCTTTAACAATCAAGAATTGTTTCAAAAAAACTGGTTTTTAAATTGAAGATGATTAAAACACTGGTGGTAATAGCGAAGGTTCAAATGTCTTTAAATATACAGAATGCTTATGGAACGAAGCAGCCAAAAAAGACCAGCATCTAAAGCAAATCAATTGTTTGGACTTCGCGAATTGTGATGATTACTTAATAACAGCAACAAGTTTAACTGACGACATTTTATTTATTTTATTTATTTGTTTATCTGTACCGAGCTAATGCTCCTTCAGAATAAAAAAAAAAAAAAAAAAAATGAAATAAAATAAAGTTAAATAAGGTAAAATAGAAAAAAAAAAAAAAAGGATAAAAAAAAATAAATAAATAAAAAAAAAAGGATAAATAAGTCAAAAGAAAATTAAGAACGATATGTTTAAATAACTAGAGTTAAGACATGTTTAAATATCTGATAGTTCAGGAAAAAAAGAGGAAATTGCTAGATAGCAATTACACAATGGAGTTGGATATTCGATATATCTTGATTCGAAACCTTCTCTATATTCTTCCACCAGTCTGACGACATGATTGTCCAAAACATTTAAAAGAGAAAAATCATTAGGAACATCATGAAACTGACTCAGAAGAAAAAAATGATCTTTTATATCAAAAATGCGCGACCTTTATCAGTCTAAACCTGAAGATAACCAGCAATTTCTTAAGTATTTGCCGGGAATGGAAAACTGTTTACGAAATTATCTATTTTTTTTTTAAATTTTATTATTTTTACTGACGTGTTTTTGCAAATTTTGATTTGAAAATAAAATGTTTTCCTTAAAATGTTTTTTAAATATTTTTTGATGATTTTTAGTTAACTCGAACTTTTTCAAAGTCCCGAAGAGCATGAGTTAAGTATGAAACACTGCAATATACAAGACCTACGTCCGACTACTCATTGAATATGTAGCCCAGCCTGTAAACCGAACATAAAACAGAATATTAAAATAGTAGAAAAATTACCAAAGAGAGCCACAAAAACTGTCCCAGAACAAACTTTATTATTTCTGTATGCTTTATATTCGGTGAAATCAAAAAAATTCAAAAATTTTAAAATTTCAAGCTATCGATAATAAAAAACGAATGACTCCCAAAATTATTTCGCCCAAAAGCACAAACCCTAGTCGGATATATTAATTTCGAGTCTGATAATCTGCGCCAGACTCCATCAATCTTAATATTTTTTTAAATAAAGCTGATGAATCTTTGATTTTAAAGAGAATTTTTCGAATAATTATTTATGAATGAAAATTCAAAATAATTAAAAATTAATTGATTATTCATAGGTTCTACATTAATTAAAAGGGATTTAAAGAATCTAAATGAACTTTAAGTTAATTAAGAACTAGAAACAACCAATTTTATCCAATTTAAAATGATTGTATTTACTTTTTTAAAAATATAATTTAGGGTAGACTCCAAGGCACGTCGGAATTGTTCAAGACTATAGTTTGAACCCTAATGAAAGAAAAAATTGAAGAAATTTATTTTTTTAATTTAAGCTAAGTATTAATAGTAGATTTTATTTAACTGTCTTGTATTTTTTAGAAACTTTTTAGATATTTGGTAAAATAATATATTGGTGTAATATTTAGAATAATAAATTTTATTAAGTAATTCTTAATAACTAAAAAATTACTTAATTTTACGTTGGTTTTTGTAGCAATTGAGATAATAGAGAAAAAAACTGCGATGTTTCTATTTTTTTAGTGATTTTAAAAATAAATGAACACTCAAAAATTAATAATCAATTGATTTGAATGTGTAAAATCACTGCTTGACTTCAAACAGGTGCCAATTGAAAAATAGAGTCTCTGCTAGCTGACTAAATGCAACAAAATTAATTTTAATTTTTAATTAATTAAAAATTAATATTTTTTTTATTTATTTGGCTTTTTTCTTAATTTTTTTAATACCATTTAATAAATTTTTAAATTTGATCTTTTTACTGACCATTAAATTTGTATTTTGTCTTCTAAAAAATTTTATTTCAAGATGAACTGGTCTCAAAAAGCTAAATTTAAAAAATTTTTTAAAAGAAGAGATAAATTGGTTCTCAAGATTGCTACTTCACACAAACAAAAACAAAAAAAAGATATCTGAAGAAGCTCTTAATTTGTCTGTATTTTCGCACTTCATTAAAAAGTACAAAAGATGAAAACATTTTTAAGAACAAAAAATGCATCATATTTTCCTTTGTTTAAATAAATATTAATTGCATTTAAATTATTTAAATCATCTATGTCATTTTGCTGAAAATGTTTTTTTTCTGGGCTAATACTAGTAGCAATGAATAAACGAAGCTTTTCAAAATTTGTTAACTTTCAAGAATATATGCTTAAAAGCTTTATAATTTGTTTTTTTTTCTGCAAGGTAAAAATACTTTATAGTATAGTTTAGAAAATTTAGCGTTAATGTTCTCAAATTAAGATATATACAATAAGTCTTGTATAAAAAAAAGATAGTAGAAAAGATGAAAGTATGATTTTAAATTTTCTTATCAAATAATCTTTTATAAATAAATAAACTTTTCTTACTTTGTAATTCAAAGTTAAGTATAAACAAAGGTATTTAGAAAAAAGAGAAAAAACATGAATTTTGAAGATATTTATAAAATAAAAAATTGAAAGAAAAAAAAAATTTAAAATTAAAAGTTAGATAAAAATAAAACAAAATTAAAAATTAAATCATTTAAAATATTTTAAACAATTGAAATAAATAATTAAGTTAAAAAAGTTTTTTTCTTTTTGTGTGTAGGAAAATGTGTCGAATGAGACTTTTAGAACGATATGTTCATTTTCCTCTTGCAAAGCCATTGTTCTGGTTAGAAAATTTTATTAATCAAAAAACTACTTTTATTACCTAGAAAAAATTGAATAAAAAAAATTCATAAACCGATCATTAATAATTATCTTTATTTAGTTTATAGATTTCACTTATTTATTAATCTGTATAATTAAAACTAATTATTAAATTTAAATTAATCGACAAAATATTCGAGGGAAATTTTTAATTAACTACTTTTTCTAATTTCAGGAATGAATAATGAAATACTTTAATCCGTAGAAAATTTAAAAAATTATTTCAATTTTTTATTCTTTTTTTTTAGTTTATATAATCTCATTTTTGAAACTTTTTTTAAAACCTGATAAAACAAATAAATAATTACACTATCTTCAATTTAATCACTAATCCAAACCAAAACGAGGCAACTAAATATTCAATTTTAAGAAAAAGAGATCCCTATTTAAATATTTTTCCAGTTAACACAATAAAAACCCTTTTAATATTTTAGTTATTTTTTAAACTTTTTGTTATTTAGAAAATTAAAAACCCTTTTGTTCTTATTATTAATTTACTAAAATATCGAAACCTCAAGTCTAGTTAAATATTTTGTTTAAATATCTAGCCTTATTTCAATTTATTTAATTGATTTTAAAAAATTTCTCTTTACTTTTTATTCTTCTTTTTGTTGTTTTTTTAAATTGAATAAAAAAAAGCATGTTTAATTGAATCATGATCGGCATCACTAGAGAATTCTTTCTAATTTACTTGATCTTTTATTATTCATCAGTAAAGTTGTGGGAAAAGGTACCAAGAAAAATTTTGCTTAACCCAATAAATTTATGCTATTTTTTAATTTTTGTTTTTTTTTTTGTTACCATTTAATTCGAAAATATTTATTTATTTTAATTTGTTTATGATGACTCAAACGAGTGCATGTTGTCTCTCCCTAATTTATTTAAAAATTAAAATACAATTTAACTTTTAAAATTTTTGCATTTCTGTGTAAGTTTTTTGAAATTAAGTGATTAATTTTTATAATATTGTAAAAAAATTTTAATTTTTAATTATTAAAAGAACAAATTAAAGTACTGTTACAAAAAAATTTATAAAAAATTTAATTAAAAGATGACGAGATGATTTTTAATCAAATCGTTCTTTAATCCAAGGAACATCATTTTGCTGTTAGTTAAAGCTTAAATTTAGGTTTCCAATATTAAATCAGTAGAATCACATTGTATTTTATCTAATACTTAGCCTGGTGATCTTAAGAGTGGACATAAATTTGTTTTGAGGTTTAATTAATACTGAAAGTTACATTTTTTATTTTAAATGAATTATTAATGGAATAAATTATTAATTCCTTCCATGTGATCTAACAAAAATTTAAAATCTTTATAAATAATTTTTTTACAATACAATATAAAATAATCAAAGTATTGATAAATAAAATGATAAAATCAGAAAGCAAAAGTCGGATAAAACTTGTTAATTTAGTTTTATAATACCTTAAAAAATTTGTTAATTTTAAAGAAAAAGAAATGGCAAAAAGTCGGACAGGCCTTCAATTACGTTTTAATAATTAATAGATTTAAGCTATTTTTTCTAGAAATTTTGTCTGAATTTTTTTCTTCTAGTTTTAATAGCCAAAGCTGACAAAAAATTCTCTTTGAACAAAAAAGATTAGAAAAATTAAAAAATAAATTTTTAAAAATTAAATTTTTAGTTATAAGTGATTTTTGGAATTTAGTTGAACAGCCGACAGCTATTTTCTTAATAAATTAATAAAATCTTAATTTTCCTTTTAGATTTAATCAGATTAAAATAAACGAATACTATTTAATTTTTCTTTAAGGGTCTACCTTGTGAAGAACGATTCAATTTATTTTTTAAATCAATACACAACTTCAATATTCGTACATTTAAAATTGTTAGGCCTTTTTATTAGAGAAGCTTTCATTCTACCAATTTTTTTTTGTTCAAATAAAATCTATCGCAATTTTTTGAATCTAGTGAAAAAATTGATAATTAAAAAAAGGTAAAATATATTAATTCCTGTCGAATTTTTTAATCGAAATGATATCGAATAATTTCCTATCAGTTTTGAATTTTGAAAAATTTGTTCAAAAAGAATATTAAAAAATTTATTAATATGAGAAAAAAAACACTAAGGAAGCAAATTTTATTACAAAATAATTTATTGTCAATAAAATATTTTAAACTAAGGCATCTAATCAAGGGTTCCTTTATGGAAGTCACAATTATACAAAATTGACCTATTAATTATTCGATTTTTTTATACATCAAAATACAAAGTAGATTAATTTTTTAGTCGCAATTTCTAGTTTCTTGTCAATATTGAAAATGAAAATCAGATTAAAAATTTAAAAATTAAAATATCGCTGATGGAATCAAAATTTAGGAAACATTATTTAATTTAATTTGACTTGAGTCTAATTTTTAAATTAAAGATATAATGCTCTAATGCTTTTAAAAGTCAACAAGAATTTTTCTCACATTATTCTACCTGTAATTTCGTATTATTCTCATCTAAAAAATAATACCCAATTACCGTTCAGGCTTTGAATTTTCAGATTTTTACTAACTGGACTAAATTCAGTATTACACATTCTGATATCTATTTAAAAGTTAAAAATCGAATTTGAAGCAAAATTTGAGGACAAATTCATCTTCAGAATTTTTAAACTAAATTCTGAAGATGAATCTCTTTAAAACCTTTTTGTTTATGTTAAAAGAAAACAAAAAAACTAACACGCCTAATTTGGCAAAAGGAACTCCAGAATTTTTATTAATTACTTTTTATATAAAATAATTTCCACCCAATATTCAAATTTGAAAATTATAAAATTTTTTGAACAATAAAAGCTTATTTTTTATAAATAAACAAATTATCTGGTAATTAATCTTTATTCAAAACATTCTTATCAATATTTATCCTTAAAAATAGTCTAAAAACGTTGTTCTTTCGAAAGCACTTTTTATCAGTCTAAAAGTATTTACCTTTTACAAATTAGATCAAAACCAAACTCAAATAAAAACAAGTTTTATTTGAAAAGTTATCTTAAAATTAAAGAATAAATGTCATCTAAAAAATTCAACAATCTTGAGCAACAAACTACAATAAATTATTCTTTGATCAAATTTAGCAAGCCACCATTTGATATATCAATTGGAGTCTTTTCTTCCTTCAAATAGAATTAAAATTCAAAAGAATCTTATCTAAATTTAAAAAAAAATACTTTGTTTTTATAATTCGGATTAGCTCCATATTTCAGTAGAACCTTGCATGCTTCAACTCGTTCTTCCTCACAGGCGAAATGCAAAGGCGTACTTCCTTCCACATCCGCTCTATTCACACTAGCTTTGAAATCACCACAAAGCATTTCAATTATTTTTATGTTTCCTTTTGAGGCTGCCCTGTGCAACGGTGTGTGTCCATATCTATCGGATAAATTACAATCAGCGCCTTTTTCTACTAGCTCTTTGACAATCGCTGGGTGATTTTTGGAGCAAGCGTAATGTAATGGTCTTTGCATGTTTACATTACCTTTGTTTGGGTCGCAATCTTTTTCCAAAAAAAATTTCACCAAGGGCAAAGAGCCGACTGATGACGAAATCATTAGAGGAGTCCATCCGGTCTGTAAAAATTTCTTAGATTTTTGAAAAAAAAAGAATAATCAACCTCATCTTGATCATCCAAATCTAAGTCATAATTTCCAACAATGAAATCAACCACTTCTTTTCTTCCACCAACACAGGCCCAGTGAAGAGCTGTTCGTCCTGACTGTGAAAAATTATACTTTTAGTTTTTAATTTTAGATTTCTAACTTGATCTCTTTTGCGGATTAAATCCTCAATTTGATTTGAATCAATTTTTTCTTTGAGCCCATTTATATTGCCTTCATATGCCATACGGCAATGTTCAAGCTCGGACATTTTTTTAGTGAATATTTTTAAAAAATAAAGATAAATTTTTTTTTCAAAAATTCTTTTCTTTTTTAAGGATTGACTAGACAAATTTGGAATATTTTAAAAAGAAATTCTAAAGAACAGTTTATTTTGAAATTTTAATTTTAATTTTTTTCATCTCTAGGTCAAATTCAGTGAAAAAAAATTATTCAAATTTTGCGGTTCAATTTATAATTTGGGATTATTAAATTTTGTAAAACATTTTTTTGGCAATGATAAAAACCTTTTTATTTCATTTAAAAGAGAACATATTATGTTTATGTAATGAATATTATCATTGGTTTTAGAATCAATAAGGAGAATATAAAATTATTAGAATAGAATTATAAATAAGGCAACTTTTTTAAATTATCGCCAATTTTTAAAAGATATCTTAAATTATAATAATAAACGATAAAATATTAGTTTTGTTCTAAAGAAAATTTGATTAATTTAAAATTATATTTGAAAATTTTTAAAATTATTTTATATATTCTTTCGAATTTTGCTCCAGAAATACATTTAAAATGAGGAGAGAAAACTAGAATCGCTCATAAACTCTGGCTCTTGTTCTAATTATATTCTAATAATCGAAAATTATTTCAATTAATTATTATGATGATTAAATGCTGCCGTTGCGCTGCTCTACCTGGTCGATTTTGAATGCAAATATGCGACTATGTCACATTGTTTATGCTCAGGACACTTATCCACTTATAAGAGGAAAAAGTTATCCAGAAAAATTATTAAATAAATGCTAATTAAATAATTTTTTTTTTTATTTAAAATTAGAATTTATAATTTGAACTAAAATTTATTTCTACTAGTTTTTAGTTTATTATTTTTTTTTCAAATGCTTGCTGTTCCTATCATTTTCATATTTTTGTGTTTTATGTTTCGATTTTTGTTTTTTTTTAATATTTTTACCAATTCAATTGACCAAACAGCTAACCAAATACTCAGGTGAGAATTTTAACAAATCTTTTTAATTATTATAAATTAATCTGTCTTATCTATTGATCAAAAATCTAATTTTATTAGAGTTTTTTTTTATCAAAAATACATAATCACTTAAATTCAAGCATGTTTATTTAGCAAAAGTCAAGACATTTAACAATTGAGGTTCTTGGCAATTCCGCAATTCTTTGTTGTGCCATATTATGAATGTAATTATTTTATGTTAATAGTTGGACACACGCGGCAAAGATTATTTAAATCGAGGTTCTAGAAAATAATGCAAAATTAATAAATTTTAAAATTAAATTATTTTAAGTATTGAAGAATAATTAATGTTATGAAAAAAAAAATTTTCTCTTAAGTTAATTATCATTAAAGATTTTATTTGTAATTTATTTTAATTTTAGAAAAAAAATTATAAAAAAAATTTCTATTTATAATTAATTTTAATGTAAAATATAAATAGATGTAAAATATTCGATTTTATAATTTATTTTTTGTTATAAAACAAATTCAGTAAATTATCATATGAAATCTGGACCATTTATAATATTCAAAAAATACTTTAAAATTATAAATTTATAGAATTATTTGTATTAACATTTTTGTTTCGTTTTTTTATTTAGAAAAAAGGGTCGAGACAAATAAGAGTGTTCAGAAAGTCGATGAAATCAGGTATTTTTGCCAAAATTTCAACAATACGAAATAAAATTGACCGTGAAATCTTTTCTTTCGAAAGAGATGCTGAATTTTTATGTTTATTTTTAAATTAGCTTTATAAACCATTTGTTAGCATTGAACCAAGCCGACCCATTAAAGTAAGATGAATCAGTTTAATCGTTCAACCAAGAAAATTTAAACTTTATAACTGCCTGTAAGTCCATGAAATTTTATCATGTAATTTTAAAAAAGCAAAATTTTTGATTATTGGTAGATTTGAACCATCAGACTTAAATAAAAAAAAGTAAATATTAGAATTTTTTGGTAAAAATTACCAAGATAAGAATCGTAATTAAACATTTGAAGAAACTGATACCAATAAAGTTTTTTGAATCCCGTATATATTTTTAAAGCTTAATTTTTAAGAGTATATTTATCAGCAATTTTATGAAGAATTATCAAATTGGAGAGGTCTTATAATAAAGAGTTTTAGTTTGTTTGCTGCAAAAATATTTTACAATCAAAAGATTGCTTAGAAATGGCATTAGATGAAAAAAAAAATTTTTAAATGAATAATAAATTAATTAATTTTTAAAGATTACAATTAAAAAATGTTGTCCAGATATTTTTGAATCTCCAAAAAAAAAAATTTTTTTCTATTATGTTAGGATTTAAAAAAGCCGTTCAACAATTAATTGAGAGACATAAAAAATATTTTAATTATTATTTGATATTAAAATATTTAATATCAAGAGTTAAAAGAAACGCTTAATTTTTGATTTTAAAGTAACTCTGTTTTTTATTACAGAAATGGTCTGTCAATATCAGAATTCAGAATATGATTCTGATGTCTTTTTTATTATAGTTTATAATTATTAAATAAATATTTTATTTTAACGGATATATACTTAATATAGGACTAAAGTAAAGCGTTTTTATGCATATAAAAAAATCTGAAATGAATGAATCAAGAGAAATTTTGAGGAAGCATGCGAAAATTTTCCAGAAAATGCTAAAAATACATTTTTTTTATTTAAAGTTAAAAAGAACGTAATGAAACAAATTTCTGCAAATATATCTGTATTTTCTTTGAAATCTTAACACCATATTAAGATAGTAAAAAGCAGCCAAAGTTTTTGCAATTAATAATTTAAGTCTGTTATTTAAACATTAGAATTATCGGCATCACAAACTATTAAATTTAGAATATATTAAATTCTATAGAACTTTCATTTTATTAAAATTGATGCAAAAATCAATCTTTGATTTTAATGGATTTTATTCGTATCTTAGCATATTGCACAGTTATTACCAATCATTTAGAAAATTGTAAATAAGTTATTAATTCAATAAAAAAATATTTATGTACATTTGAAAATGGCATATAGTAGTAGTAGTCGTAGTATAAACTGCTGTACAGCGAATGAACGCTATACCAACGCCAAATATGACGTCTGGCCCACTAAGAGCCTTAGCAGTCGTTGCTTCTATTTATTCCAAAAACTTCTTTGTCGATTATTGCCTTGAAACCATTGAGTGAAACCGCATTTATAGCTCGTGTTGACAAACCATTCCATATGTACACTACTCTGTTTGTTAAAAAGTTAAAGCGATGCGGACCATTCTTGTTTAGTTCTCTTACTAGCCTCTTGTCATGTCTTCTCAGATTACTAGCTGGCCCTGTTGTTGTTTTCGCATAATTAATTCCGTTTATTAAACTTATATAGATGTTGAATTTACTTTAAAAAAAAACTAAATTAATAAAAAAATAATCAAATAATTCATTTTACTTATTATAGTTTGTGACTTATTACTCAATGTTTTTGGCACTCTTTACCAATATTTAATTGTAACCATACCTCTTTATTTAGCTCCCAAGCTCAATTTTTGGACTAGGAAATCGAAGTCGATATTTCGCCGAAACTAAATCAGATTTTTCGCTTCATCAGCCCTAATTACAACAAGGTGAAATTGAATTATCTCAATAGGGCTTGTTGTCTTTTAAGACTCATATTTAACTAGTTTAAATACCTTTAGAATAATTGATCATTCCATTGATAGCTTATATTCTAAAATAAAAATATAACTTTAATTTTGTTTAATACAAATTTGTGCAATGAGTTTTAGTCAGAAAAATATGTGTCAAAAAGTGTTTCAAAAAAATTGGATTAACCCGTATTTTTCTTCTTCAAATCAGAAAAATCTGTAAATTAAGTAAACGTGTATTTTTCATACCAAAAATTCAAACGAATTCTAACGATATCTTGACATATATCCTAGAAAATATAAGTTTTTTTTTTTTAATCTTACTTAAATTTAGTTATCCATTTTTATAGAAAATATTAGGTGAAAATTTAAATTTCTGATTCCTCCCGATAAATTTAAAATTTTTGGATTTTTTTAATTTCAAAAAAAAAACAAAAATAAGATTTATTTTTTTAAATTTTGGTAATTTCGGTATTTTAGTAGAAAATTAGTTTAAAAAAGGAAATTAAACAGCAAAAAGAAAAAAATCTAAAAAAAATTTCTTTTTTATATTTAAAATTATGAATTTTTAGATAAATGATAAGCAATTAGGTTATTAAAAAAAATTTAGTATTGGTAAATTTTTACCAATCTTTTTTAATTTTTTTCATAGTTAATACAATTCAAGTTGATATTATTGTAAATTGAAAGCTTGAATGTTGCATATTTCAAGTTTGATCATTCGATTCCAAAGCTATTTATCACTCTTAAATAAAGTTTTCAACATCATTGAAATTTTTGACTCCAAATTTAAACAGTTTAAAAATTTATAAATAATAATTTTGAAAAATAACACCAAAGAGTTCAGTAATAATCAAAATAAGGTGGGATAATTTTAAATAAACTGCACTTTGACAGAAGTTGACAAACAGAAAAGTCTGTTTATACTAAATAATTTCTTATTAGCAGCAAACGCAAGCAATGCTGCAAGCTAGTTTGGATAAATTTAGAATCAAAATTTTAGATAATGTTCAATCTTAAAAATAAAATAAAGCTAAATTTAAAGTAAAATTTAATAAAAATTTAAAAGAATAAAATGTGAAAAAATTCAAATAAATGAATAAAATAAAAGAAAGATTATTTACATAGTTTGTTTAAATATTTGAGAGTTCAGGAAAAGAGGGAATTATAAGGTACTAATTAAAAAATGGAGTCGGGTATTCGATATATCTTGATTCGAAGCCTTCTTTATACTCTTCCACCAATTTGACAACTATTGGAACAGAATGGCTCAATCCTGTCAAGAATATATCTCACTAAACAAAAAATCAATTCGAGACTGTTTGTAGCTTAAGTTTATTGAAGACTGCTTGGTGCATACTATGAAGGGGGTTTCATTTTTTAGATTTAAGATAGATCTTGCAGCTGAGTTTTGAATAGCTTGTTTTTTTTTATAGTTAGTTTCTGAGAATGAATTTAAAAAAGGAAAAGAATAATCTAAAATTGATCCTATTAAGGATTTATAAAGATTTTGTAATGTTTTGTTATTTAGATCCCATTTCTTATTTAAAAGATACTTAATTAAATTAAGCCTTGCATTTAGTGTCGAAAATCGAATATTGTATTTGATTTTGTATTTAAATATTTTTTACTTAAAATCTAATTATATTTGTAAATGAAATTTTAAAATTTTAATTTTTAGTTTTAAGATACTTGAATATGTGTTCAAATAAAAAAAAATTCTTTTTTAAATTTGAACAAAAAATTTATTTGATTTAAATAATTAAATAAATAAAATCAAAATTTTAATTTGATTCAGAAAAAAATAATTAGTCGAAAATTGAATTTAAAATTATTTAAATTTTTAAATCAAAAACAAAATTAGATAGTTCTCTTTGTTAACCTTCTAAAAATCAACAGGATCTTTTTGTTAGAAGGTTCCAAATTATATTTATATTTCTTTTTCCACAACATTAGATTTGATACTATTTTTCAATTTTTCCATTAATTATATCAAAAATTTGGAATATGATTCTTTTCTGATTATTTTGTGATTTAACATCTTAAGTTATTGCCGTAAAATGCAGAAGCGTGAGTATCTTTAATTTTGTTATTCTATAGAGAATCTTCGAATACTTGTCAAATAGCAAATATTATAAGTCAATTACAACTAAAAAGAAAATGATTTAATTTTCAAACAGGAAAAAATTATTTTGAGATTTTTATTATTGAATGAATCAAAAACTAAAAGGAAGAAAAAAACAAATAATTAAACAAGACAAAACAAAAACATTATTTTTAATAAACAAGAACAGAGATAGCTTTAGCTGGGCTTCCCTGTTCTTGATGTCGTTGTTCGTAGTTGTTTTTCGATTTTTTGAATGAGATTTATCTCTTCACGCTGAGTCTGGTGATCGACTTTCAAGGCTTTGAAATAGTTTATCTTTTTTATTTGTTTTTTGTACCAAGCTTGAGCTCCTTCAGAATAACTAATAAAAAAATAAAATAAAAATAAAAATCAAGTCAATAAACTAAACTAAAATAAAATCAAAATAAAGTTAATAAGCTAAAATAAAATGTAAAAAAGTTAAAAAGACATATATATTGAAATAGTTTGCTACTTGTTACACATGTTTATAAAGTTGAGGCTTCAGGCAAAAAAGATGTAAGGAGAAATTACACAATGGAGTCTGGAAACCAATGGAATAGAATGACTCATTCCTATCCTAATATGTCTCTCTTGTAGTTTTTTGATATTATTTTCTGAAAATGAATTCAAGCAAGGAAAAGAATAGTCTAAAACGATTTATATAAATTTGCTAGTGTATTTTGATTCAGACCCTATTTTTTGTTTGACAGCATCTTAATAATATTTATATTAGTTTTTTATTGCAGCGTTCTTTAATTTCGTCTACCACTTTAATAAAGTTTAACTTAGAATCAAATTTAATACCAAGTAACTAGATTCTTTTTTGGCTCACTATTCTGTTTCCATAAATTTTTTAGTTTAGATTATCACCCTCTTTTTTGTACCTAGAGAAGACTACTGAACACGACTTTTCAACTGATATCTTCATTTTCCACTTAATAAGCCATTGTTCTAGTTTGTTGGCGTATTTATTTATCTTTTTTTCTAGGTTCCCCTTTTTTTTGTAAATGAATAATGTAACTAGATCATTTGCGAAAAGCGAAAAGCATTTACATTTACCTTAAATATAGAGACTCAGATCCTGATACCGCTTCATTTTTCAATCTTTTTAAAGCCATAATTAATTCATTTAAGCAAATTTGATCATAAAAACTACACTGATTATAATTTTCAATAGTTGTGTAATCTTGTTTTAAATACGTCTTTTTTCCCGTGTTTGGAGATACGATATTGCGAACAAAGTTGTTGTAATTGTTTAAGATTATATCCTGCATATGTGCCATGATGAAACCAATAATGATGATTGACTTTTTTGTTTTTTTATTTGTAAATCTGTACCGAGCTAGTGCTCCTTCAGAATAAAAATGTATTAAATAAAAAAAATAAGGATTAAATAATGAGAAAAAAACTAAAATTAAAATTAAAAAATTAATTATTTTTTACTATTTTTTGTCCAGTGGTTTTTATAAAGTGATAGAAAAGAGGACCCATTCCAGAGATAAATGAAATAAAGAAGCTTATCAGAGATGAAAATAATTCAAAAAACATTAGATTAGTTGTCTATTTGTCACTAATCAATTCTTTTTGTTTTAGATTAATAACTTTTTGTTCTGAGATTAATTGATTTTTATTTTGTTCCGAAAATATATTTATTTTTTTTTGTTTGAATTTTATAGTTCTAACAGTAAATTTAAGTCAATTTTTTTGCTGAGTCTAATGTGATTCTTAAGAATTATTTGTTGCTTCACAATTTAATTAATTGTCGTAAACCTTGAAGATTAAGTTATTTTTTTTTCAAAGATTATTTAACATGTCTTTTGAACAGAGATTGAAAAACCATTGCTCGAGTTCTTTAAGGTACTTAATAATCATTCGTTTCGGAGATTTTCTTTCTTTATAAAAATGAAAAATGTAGCCAAATAATCTGCAAAAAAGAAGGCAACATTGGTAGTTTGTTTTCGACCTTGTTTAAAAAAAAAAACACTTTGTGTCATCAGCAAATATTTTGACTTTAAATTTCTTTAAAACCAAAGGAGATCATGAATTGAATACAACAAGGTGCTTTGAAGATAAAATTTTAGCGTGGTCAATTTAAAATTTTGAAGCAAGCAGAATAGAGTAATTTTTCGAATTTTTATTTTTTTCTTTTAAATAGTAATAATCAAAGATTAACATTAATAAATCAGAAATAATTAAATCAGAAGCTTAATTCCATTTCTCAAAGCCATAAAGTGATAAAAAAACAAAACAAAAAAAAAGTAAAAAAAAGTAGTAGCAGTAGTAGTAGTCATAAAGAGATATTAAAGTTAAACAGGTCCTCTAAAGAGAAACAGAACAAAACTTACAAATTACAAACTGATCCAGAGAATTAATTTTGCTTTTATTTATAACTATATTAGCTAAGTTGTAAATTGCCAACAAACAAAAAAAAAAGAGAAGAGAAAAGAATAAAAAAAAAGAAGAAGAAAAACTATACAATACAGAACAATTTCAAAAATTTCCCTCGGATCTTGCGACGAGGACTTAAACGGTAAAATTAACTAAAAAAAAATAATTGTCTCAATTAGCATTTTCTTGGGCAGTTGTGTTTGACGCGATGTCGCTGCCGACCACGACTGTTTGAACCTGGCTGCCGTTCGCAGCTGCACTCTGCTCCTCGGCGCCCATCGCAGAAGCCTGCGCCTGCTGCTCGGCCTGGCTGTGTATCTGCGGCTCCAGCTTAGTATTGGTCAACGTGATCACTGTTTTAGTCGGCGTATTGCCGCCACTCTGCTGCGATGCCAAATGCGCCAGCTCCTGAATGTGCGCCTGGTCCATTTGATTGTTCACAATCATCACCGCCTGCTGCTGCTGCTGTTGCTGCTGCTGTTGTTGCTGTTGTTGTTGCTGCATCATTTGATTGTTGAGTGTGTGGCTGATGGAGTTGCTTGACGAATTGGGGCTGAGAGACGCGTCCGAGTTGGTCTCGGCATTGTCCGACTTGAGCTTTTTCATGGTGTTCTTGAGCGCCTGACGCTTGTTGCAGAACCACACTCGGATCACCTCTCTGTCGTAGTTCAACTTCTGGGCGAGCATGGTCATGTCGGCGCCCTGGTTGCCCGACGGGTGCGTGTTCTTCTCGAAGTAGTCGTTGAGGATCTCGAGCGCTTGCGGCGTGAAGCTAGTGCGCCGCTTTCTCTTCTTGGTGTTCTCGGTGCCGAGCAAATCAGCGAAGTTTGTGTGTGTGCCCGATTTGAGTCTTAAAAAAGCGAAGAAAAAAAAATGCGAAATTAATAACCAGCTCGACGACTATAAGACATAGAAAAAAATACCTATCCGCATATTTTAATTCGGCCTCCTGCATCCACTTTTCGAGCACGGGCTTTATCTTGGCGGCCGACTTGGGCGTGATGTCGAGCTTTTCGAAGCGGCAAATGGCCGACTGGGAGTACGCGGGGCCCTTGGTGGCGCTGAGCGCCTGGCCCACCTGGGTCTGGGTGAGGCCGAGCGCGAGCCGCCTCAGCTTGAACGCCTTGGCGAACTCGCGGATCTCGTCCAGGTTGACGCCGTCCACAGTGGTCGCGTGCGTTATCTGGTGACTCGACTGCATGTTGGGTATGTTGGCGATGGTGGGGCCCTGGTCGTCCATGGACGTGTCCGTTTTGTCGTCTTCTTCGAGCAGCGTTTTGATGGGCGTAGTGCCGTTCTGGTTGCCAGTCGCATTGCCGCTGCTCACGCGGCCTCCGTTGGCGCTCTGGCCGCTGTTCTGCGGCATCGACGCGAACTGAATTTGGGACAGGTTGACAGCTTGGAGGAGATTTGAATTTTGGCCCTGTGTCGACTGATTGTTTGTCTGCACGTTGACAGTTTGAATTTGCGAGGCGTTCTGTTGTGAGGCGGCGGCGGCCTGGCCCGAGCCGGACGACGAGGCCGCCTGGAGCACCGGCAGCGACAGGATCTGGCCCTGGTGGTTGATGACCAGCGTCTGCTGCTGCTGCTGTTGCTGCTGCTGCGAGGACTGCTGGGAGCCGTTCTGCGCAGGGTTGCTGGTGGTGGACGGCGTCGAGGAGGTGGACGCCGTTGCGGTCTGGCCCTGGCTCGCGGCCGCCTGTCCGCCGCCACCGCCGCCCTCCTGGTTCGGCTGCACCACGAGCTGCGAAAAGTTGGGTATCTGAAATATCTGGCCATTGGCCGTTATGAACGATATGGGCTGCTGGTTGGACTGGGAGAGCAGCGACACGGGAATATTTATGATCTGAGAGCTACCAGTCGATGATGGTATTAGAAATTGCTGCATTTTTTTCTTATTAGCATTAAATCTACAAAATGATAATTAATTATTATAAAATTGGCTAATAATTATAATGTCATAGTCAGCAACAACAACCAAAAAGTAAGTTTTGATTGAAATTGCATTCAGTGTGGTTTTTTTTGGTCGGAGTTGTTGTCGAATAATTATTAGCAAGAAATGATGATGAGAATAATTATTTTAAGTTTGGTGAAAAATTAGGCAAATTATTTTCCATACGATTATCATTTTGAACTAAAATAAGAAAGAGAAAAATGGAAATTAAAATAAAATATGGCTGGATTATTAGAGAATATATATTTATAATTAGAGAGTGTGTGTGCGGAGTGGTGAGAGCTGTGTGCATGTGGACCCCCCCTGCTCCTGTGCGCTCGCTCGCCTCGCCATGCATGCACTAGCGTTGAACTCGACTTGGGCGTTCATTATGAACACTCGCATCAAATATGCAGCGAAAATGGTGTGCATAAATAAATGCTTATTACTAATGACTTTGCTAGCACTCTCTGAATAAAATATCTAGATTTTACTGTATCGGTTTCAATTAGCATAATTTGCCTATGCCATTCTTGAATTACTAATGCTTACTTTGGAAAGTAATTATCATAATTTGGACGATTATTTAAGCCCGCCTCTATCGATCTTGAGTCAAAAGTTTAGTTTGGGTCAATAGTCAAATATGGCTGTGCCCAAGTGAGTTTTTTTTTTTCATACCACACGTTCAATTCAAATTGCTTTAGTTATTAATCTCTTCATTGTTTTACCACTATTCCACTAGTCCAAAAATTCAAATTTCATTGTAGTGACATGTTTTTTGTCTTCGTTTTTTTTTTTTTTTAATAAACTTTCTTATTGATTCGAAAAAACTTTATCACTGTCCATATGAAAAAAAGTTACATGCTAGTGACATTCATTTTGTCCGTTCCTTATAGCTGTACAAAAATTTTAAGTTACAGTTTTTATTGTCTTATTTTATTCTTCATTTATTTGACTCTATCTACTTGATGTCCAAAAAAATTAAAGTTTTATGTTAGTGACGTTTATTTTGTCCGATTTAAAAAAAAAACTATCTTAATATCTCTTCAAAAGTCTTACACTTTCCTCTTACTATCCACAAAAAATATTTTGCATACTTTTTATTTACTGACCATAATTCTAATTGATGACATTTCTTTTGTCTTAGTTATTTCCACCTTTTAAAAGACTCTGGAATAGCTATCAACTTCATGTCCTTTTAAAATGAAGTTTGTCTTTTTAGTGACATTGGTTTTGAATTTAACACTCAAGAAAGAGATATTCTGCCAAAATGAGAAAGCCAATCGTTGTTTATTCAACTGTATATATGATTAATAAAAATTAATAAAAATTAATAAAAATTAATAAAAATTAATAAAAAATTGTTATTCAACTCTTCCTCTTTTTTATGCTTCCTCTAAAAGTTAACTTTTTAAAATTAATTTTAGCATCACGTGAATCTGTGAGCCAAAGTGCGGTCATTAAATTGAAAGGAAAAAAATTAAAAAATTAAATACATTAAAAATTTAATTTATGCGTAATAATTAATTAAAGATTATACTAAATTAAAAATTGTAATAAGTTTCCTAATCAGCACGGACTACTATTAATATCTCTTTTTAATAAACAGTTCAAATTTGCATTTATAATTTTAAATTAGCAAAATATCTATGATTTTTGTTCTATCGTGCCAGTGTGTTGTGCTCGCGTTTTGCCTAGCTTGATTAATGAAAAATAATTCAAACCATAAAATCATCATATTTCAAATGAAGAAAATTTTTGCTAAGTTATTATAATGGATTTTTAAATATCAAGCTAAATAGAAACGAAATTTTAGAACTAGCTTCGACAAACAAAGCCATATCTCCAAACGAACAACCAAAAAAAAACTATTGAAAAAGCAATATAATTTTAGAAATAAATAAAAATAAAATTTGCATTTTATTCGTTGTTTAGGAAAATATCGAGCTTTTGAAAGAAAAAAAATTCTTGCTAAACATAATATGAGCTTAATTAAAAATGAAAGCATTAAATCAAATACGCCAAAACAGAATACACAGAAATTTATTTAAATTTTATTAATATGAATATTTTTTATAGCTCGATCTCTCTCTTTCTTCTCACTATCTTGATTTTACATTTAATTAAAAAAAGCACATTGAATAAAATATATTGAATTTTGTTTAAATTATGGCCAAAATAATTTAATTAAAAAGCCATAAACTAAAAAAAAAATTATTATTTTTCTTTCACATTGTAAATTGAAATATGAGAATTTTTTCTTCTAAAAAAATTAAATAAATTCCCATTCTCCCCCCAAATCTGGATACTCGTTCGGCTGATGATCCCTTTAAAAAATTGTCCACTTTAAAACAAAATTAATTGCTTTCACTAAAGATCAAACACTTTTTAGTCCAGAGATTTATTTCATTTAAATGAGTAAAAATTAAAAAAAAAAGAGAGAGAAGAGGTTACACCTTGGACAAGTCTGTGGCATCTTTTTTTATTTCGTGATTGCTTTTATTTTGTTTTGAGTACAAAATTCTTGTATTGATGGGTATTTCGATGGCAATGCTGAAATTGATGCGCCTGATTAGTTTTTTGGTGTTGGTATCGACCACTAACGCAGTAAAATTGGTGTGTTCCTTTTTCTTTTCCGAACTGTTGCTGCATGGATTTTTGGGATCACTGTCGCCATCTTCCTTAATGGAATCTATCATTTTGTCAAATAAAAAAAAATATATAAAAGACTCTGATTATTATTAGGCAAAATAAAATCACTAAAAAATATTTTGTAACTTAGGGACATGAAAATAAAAAATGTTTTAAATAAAATTTATTCGATAATATTTTTTTTAAAAATCGTATAAACTGTGAGATAACAATAATTATTGCTCGCGGCCATCCCAGTCAAATCCACCAGGCCTTTCTTCGTGTAAAATGTTTTCGTCCTCGGTTGGAACTCTCGACTCAAAAAGCCATTCACTAAAAAAATTACGAAATGAAAAAATAAAAACTTCAAACAAAAAAAGTACATAAATCGTGGTGTTTTGAGAATGCGGAATCCGCCTTGCTGTTTGGGAAACACATCTTCTAAGTAGTAGTAAACATGACCGACAGCTATGCCCATCAAATCAACAGTGGTCGAGCCTCCCAATAGTAGTGAAAATCCGCACAGAACCCAGGGTAGATACGGTGCCTGAAAATTCATTAGACCGAAAAAATTCATTCTTGTCAAAAGAAAAAATAATATTTTTTCAAAAAATTTTCCTTTTATTGGTACCTGATTGAAGGATTACGCCTACCCCACACGTATACATACATTATGGTCAATGCGTTGCCCAAAAATATGGTATTAACAAAAAAACCAATTAACTTTTGTAAATAAAATTTCTAATTAAATATTTATTTTTTGTTAGTTCAATTACTATTAGCATCAGACCGCCGAACAAAAGCATGAAAAAAAAGTCTGCGGTCTTTCCTCGAAAAGAGCCTTCCTCTAAGAATCTACAGTAGCGATATGTGAACAGCATATTGAACAAAAAACTAAATCCGATCGGACCAAAATAGCAAAAATTTGTGATCAGTCTCCATATCTGAACAAAAAAAGCAATTAAGATAAATAAGACAAATTTAGAGTGTAATTTTAAAGATTTACTTGAAAATTTTTGAAAATTAATTCTGGATTAAAATATAACTGGTATGGTGTGACGATATCAAGTTGCTAGAAAGGAGGAATATAATTTTATTGAAAAATAGATTTTAAAAGATAAAGGAATACCACAGCGAGAGTGGTCAAGACGCATGAAGTCACATAGGCTCGGGTAACCGGTGGTATTTGCATGAATTCATGGTACATCAATTGATTTGCCATATTAGATGGGCATTTAGGAAATATTCGAACTCAAATAGAAATGACAATTTTTTTTAATAATAAATTCAAATTAAAATTTTTATTTTTATTTTTTGTAAAAAATAAGAAATATTCTTTGCAATTTTGCATATTTTGAAATATTTGCCGTATAGAAAACTTGTTACGTGGTTAATGTAAACTGACTTGGAAGATTTTGATTTGCTCTAAAATATCTAATTTTTGAAATTTATTTTAGAGAGTAGATTTGTAAAAAAAGGAAAACAATTTTTAGAATAAATGCTACTATTAGGCTTTTATTCTAATAATGACAATTTATGACATTTTTTAGTATTATTTATTTAATTTATTTCCTTTTAAAAAATAATAATATTTTTTAATGATGTTTAACAATTAAAATGCATGTCACAAAAAATTTAAATTAATGACGGCAAAAAATAATAGAACATAAATGAACTGGTTTAATAAGAAGTGTAAAAATATTGATTTTAAGATTTTAATGATTAAAATTTGTAAATTTGATTTTAAATATTCATTCAATTATTTCTTACTTCTTTGTTTGATATCAAAAATTAAAAGTACATATTTAATATAGATTTAATATAGAAAAAATTGAAATTTACTCCTTTTTTGCTATTTATACATTTCTATTCTTCCAGCATAAATTTTTCCTAAATAAAAAAATAATTGCATGAAACTTTGAGAATATGTTTTTTTACTTTTTGATGTTTTTAAAAAATGTATAATGTGCTTTGCCAGTTTCGTCTTGAAAAAATTTCCATCCTACAAAAACAAAAAAGTTCTTAAGACTCTTTTGTAATTTAGTAAAAATTATCCTTTCTTTAAAAAAAATAATTAAAAGACGTTTTAAATTATTTTGCTTTTAAAAAATTAACTATCAAATTCTTTCTATTTTTTTTTAATTTTTTGTAAATATATCACATCTTATATTTTGGGCTTTTGTTTAAGAGAAATTCTATTTCTAGGTTAAATTCTTCCAAAGTTTGAGTATCTTTTGTAACTCTTTTTTTTCACAATGGGATTTTATTGATAAAAATTGGGAGAACTAGACCTAATCTAGATCTAGCTGATAATCTTTTTTTACTTGTCAATATTTGAAAATAAATGGTCGCATTATAAATGTTTATGGTGATAACGCTGCTCCTGACAATGATGCATTTATTATGGAAAAATTTCTCCAAAATGATAAAGACTTGAGAAATCTTCTAAAGAGAGGTGATCTTGCTATTTTCGATCGTGGATTCAAAGAGTGCATTGCTAGATTGAAAGCTGTATATGGTTTAAATTGCAAAATACCTACTTGTTAGTTGGCGCTAGAAATTTCTCCTAAAAACTTTTAAATAATTTCGCTTTTATTTAGTTCTTAAAGATGGACAAAAACAACTAAGTTGGAATGAGGCTAATGAAACACGATTAATAACTAAGTGTAGATATGTAATAGAAGTTATTAATGGCATTTTTAAACAGCAATTCAAAGCTTTAAAAGAAACGCAAAATACAGTGCTTTCAAAAAATCCAATTTGAAAAATTTAAAAAATAGCAGCGGCTCTAATCGTTTTTTTCTCAGAAAGAATATCAGATAAAGAAGATGAGAATCAGATATCTGTAGAAATGAAAAGCAAGCTAAGAATAAAAAATAATCTAGAATAATATTTGGATTTAAGGTCTACTTCATTCGTAAAAATTGAGAATTTTCAATTACAAGGATTTCCAAAATTGGACGTATAGATTCATAGGAAAAAAATTACTTTCGGAAGATATCTGCTTGAACAAGCGTACCGATATTTGGCAGAGCATTTCGAATCTATTTATTATCTAATGAAGAGTATCAATTTTTAGCTTGTGAAAATTTGATTACGGAAAATGATAAGAAAATTATCTTTGTTAAAATTCAGTCTCGTCATTCAAACAGCGTAAAACATAAAGTATTTGTAATTTTCAAGCCACTCTCAAAAAGCTTAAATGATATTTCTTGGGTTTGTAGCTGTAAAATGTGCAAAATGACTCTAGGGTGCTGTAGTCATGTAGCAACATTAGTTTATTTTATGGGTGTAGGTATTTATGATATAGCAAGTATACCAAAACCTGGTTATAGATTGAAAAATATCTTAGTTCCGATTTTAAATGACAGGGCAATGTGAAATATTAGTACAAAAATTACAGTACAAAAAGTAAAAACACTATAATTTTTTTTCTAATTGTGCAAAAATGGTTCTGTAAACAGTACAATATTGTACAAATTTTTTAGACACGAATACCAAGCTCTGCAAAAACTCTGCAATTTATTGCATATATTAATCATGTATTTTTTGATAGTGTGCATTTTACAGAAAAATGCAGAGTTTTTGCAGAGCTTGATATTCGTGTCTAAAAAATTTGTACAATATTGTACTGTTTACAGAACCATTTTTACACAATTAGAAAAAAATTATAGTGTTTTTACTCTTTGTACTGTAATTTTTGTACTAATATTTCACATTGCCAATGACAGTGACGAAGAGGGTGATAATTCGACAATTAATACTGAAACTACAATCAAACGATCAATTTCAAAGGCATCAGATATTCAAAATAATCCGACTCTAACAAAAAAATGACTTAATTTTATATTAAAAAGATTTATTCAACAATTTTTTTGAAAATTTTCTCTTTTATTAATAAAAATTATATAAAAAACTAATGTGTCTATTTTTTTAATCATATGGTCCTTTTATAATTCAAAAGCTTGGTCGCGCCCCAATTGCCTATACCTGATTTTTTTTCCAGTAAATTCTTGGTAAAAAATTATCAAAATTGCAAATTTTCAAGCATCAGGCAATTAGGGCGTCATATCGGGCGAAAATCCTGAAAGATCCTGCATATCTCTTTTTATTTAATCCACAAAACAAAAATAAAAAAAGATTTTTGTTCGACGTAAAAAAAAAAGAAAATGACATTTTCAAGTTTATGATCCTTTTTTAATGCTCAGAATGGTCAAATCAAACAAATTTTCGGGCAATTTATTTAATAATGGCATTATTTAAAAAAATAAGTGAAGAGGTTCATTTTTTGATTTAGCATACTTTTTTAAATCTAAAAGTAAACCTTGCAAAAGTCTGCAAAAAATAACTCACTTAAAATTGTAAAAAATTCAAAAATTTTTTTCTCCATCTCTTAAAATCATTGATAATCTTAATTAATTTTTTAGAGTCTAGAATAAATTTGGACAAAATTATTTAAATAGATCTTTATTTTAAATTAAAATTTTGCACACAACTTTAATAAACTAATTTTAAATTATTATAACTTTTATTGATATTAAATGTTGGCTGATATAAAGTCATAAAAAAATTTAAAGTAATATTTTTAAATTATCCAGAGATTCGACTTAACCAGACATAAGTTTCATGAATTCTAAAAAAAATTGAAATTAAAATTATTTTTCTTTCTTCTTAAGAACAAGCTTACCCTCAAAATCAACAGTTCCTGAACCGTCTTCGTCGACTTCGCTGATGATTTGGTCGATTTCTTCATCGGCCATATCGGGGTCCAACGCATTAAAGATCATCTTCAAATCGGATACATCAATGACACCTATGTTATTCTTGTCAAACACTCTGAAAGCTTCTCTTAACTCTTGCTCATCTTCGGCCTCTTTGGTCTTTTTTGTCATGAGTGCCACGAACTCCTCGAAGTCAACAGTTCCGGAACCGTCTCCGTCCACAGCCTCGATGCATTCAGCGAGCTGTTCCGGCTTGAGGTTATGGCCCAAATTTTTCATGACTGTGCCCAACATAGATGTTGGAATTTCGCCGTTGCCTCCTTTGTCGTAGACTTTGAAGGCCATGCGGAATTCAGCAATCTGGTTCTCGCTTAGCTGGTACTCGTCTTGTTCTTCTTCACCCTTTGAATAAAAATCCATTAATCCCTAAAAAAAACGCCATTTTGCCCAAATTACCATTTTTACAAAAATTAAAAAACGCTTTTGATTATCTGTTTAAGAATAAGTTTGGAAAATAAGAAAAACTCTTCTTTTTTAAATATAAAAAAAACTTGAGAAAGTTATTCCAAGTTATTCGTTGGATTAAGCATAATTTATAATCTAGCACAGAAAGAATGAACACAACTGGCAAAGGTAGATAACTGCTCTTTTCGATTAGCTATTTCATCGAATCAATTCTTTCGATTGTTGATCGACCTGATTTCAAGAGAAGATACTAGAATGCAAGCGGTTAATGTATTCGCATTCAAGAGGGAAAATAAAAGATAATGAGGATTTAGCGTTGAGTATATTCTTTTTGGCAAAAATAATTTATTCAATCTGAGATTTACTTTAAATGGTTTTATTCCAAATTTTGGAATAATTTACTCATTAGATGCTTGTGCATTCTGTCAGATCGATTCAAATCTCTGAATAGGGATATCCCAGAAATTTTATCCTAAATTGCCCGGTCACTGCTACAGATCAATTCCAATTAAATTAGTTTTTTTAATAAAGGAAAGTGATCATCTATCAATTTTAATTTGTATTTTTATTTATGTTGTAATGAATAATTTAACCTTGGATTTTGGCAATAATCTAAAGATATTAGAAAGCTTTTTTTAGAATAAAGATCAGCGTCTTTCGAATGTTTGCTATACAAAATTATGATCCAAGAGTTCATATCAGTTCATTGGGATTTAAACTTAATTTTTCATAAATCTCTAAATTAAAAAATTTTATTAAAAAAATATCATTTTTTAATTAGCGTTGAAAATCTAAAAAGTGGGCAATTTTAAAAAAGAAATAAAATTAAAGTTTTTAAATTTTTTGTTTTTCAATAAAGTTGTGCTCGAAAATAACTTTTAATTGAAGCTAACATCAATCAATTTTCCTTTTTTATTCAAAAAATTAACTTTAACACTAGAAGACCCGAAAAGTTTTTAACCATTAAAAATTAAAAATTAATAATAACCAAACCAAAAATAATTTTTTTCAAAATTTTTTTTGTTCCTTAATTTATTATTTATTTGTTTTCTGTACCAAGCTATGGCTCCTTCAGAATAAATTAAAAAATCAAAATCAAAATAAAAAATAAAATTAAAGTTAATAAAATGAGATAAAAAAAATCAAAATAAAGTAAATAAGCTGAAAAAATAAAAGTTTAGAAGACATAGATTGTTAGATGTGGCAAATGTTTACATAGCTCAGGTTCCAGGAAAAAAGGAGGAAATAGTAAGGTAGCAATTACACAATGGAGTTGGGTATTCAATATATCTCGATTCGAAACCTTCTTTGTATTCCTCCACCAATCTTACAACCAATGGAATAGAATGACTCAGTCCTGTCCCAACATATCTCTCACTCAACTCAAAAAGCCGATTTGAGACTGTTAGTAATTTAAGTTTATTAAAAGCTTCATGATGCACGATGTTGGAGGCAGTATCATATTTTAACTTAAGGATAGATCTTACTGCTGAATTCTGAATTGCTTGTAGTTTTTTGGTATTATTTTCTGAAAATGAATTCAAGCAAGGAAAAGAAAAGTCTAAAATTGATCCGACTAACGATTTATATAAATTTCCTAGTGTGTTTTGAGTAAGACCCCATTTTTTATTTGAAAATATCTTAATAATTTTTAGCCTTTTGTTGCAGCGTTCTTTAATTTCGTCTACTAATATATTAAAATTTAATTTAGAATCAAATTTAATACCAAGAAACTTTATTTCTTTTTGGCTCACTATTATGTTTCGATAAATTTTAAAGTTAAGATTATCACTCTCTTTTTTGTACTTTGAAAAGATTAATGAACACGACTTTTCAACTGATATCTTCATTTTCCACTTAATAAGCCATTGTTCTAGTTCGTTGGTGTATTTATTTATCTTATTTTCTAGGTTCCACTTTTTTTTGTAAATGAATAAGAAGCAGAGAGTATTCATTATTTGTTTTGTTTATTTTGGGGATGTCATTAAAATATATACTAAATAAAAGAGAACTAATTACCGAGCCTTGAGGATAACTATTACTAATTACTGAGCCTTCATTTATTCTCAAAAGTGTTGTTTATTTTTTGTTAATATTTAATTTTATCGCTATAAAAGCCATTAAAAAAATCAACCTAAAGGCCCGAGAAGATTTTTTGACTTGTCAAGCATTTTGTATTCCTTTGAAGTTAATTCTTTTTTTTAGACAGCAATTTTATTGGTAAAAAAATAAGGTATTCTAGTGTTAACTAAAATTTACTAATTTTAATGATATTTTTTTACCAGTAGCTTTTTAATAATTTTTTATAAGCATGACATTTTTTTGGAGCATGTGGTTTATTGACGTGGTTGAGATGATGCTTTTTGCGTACACCTAAGTTGTCTTCAAAATCAAACAAGAAAATAGAAGTGAATTGTTTCCATTCTTTTTATATCCATTGTATTTTTTCTCCAATATGGACAGTGGAAAATATTTAAACATAAATTTAATTGATGAATCTATTCTTACTAAATTATCGCGATTAGCGATTTTTCTTTTTTTTTGTAATTTTCTTTTACCTGACAAGGCTTTTGTTCGACTCAATTTAACCAGAAATTCAAAACAAAAAAAATTAAGTGAAAATTTTAATACTTGATATTTTTTGTTATAATTTAAACTTCACTCTTTTTTCATATTTGATTCAAATTATGCATACTGTTCAGAAAAATGGCATAAAAATCTCGATCGGCTAAATAATGATTTTATGTGCCATTTTGAGAAATATTAAGAAAAATTTAGTTAAAGAAATATTAATGAGTATAATAAGCGAAAAAAATCCTTCAAAAATTATTATTTTTAGTGGAAGCAGTTTAACCTCAGCGTTATATGGATCATTTGGATAGTAAATTTTCAAGATGCTTGTCAGATTATCAGTGATAATTCAATCATTTCGGAGACAATTCACATTCAATTAATTAAATCTTGTCTTGTTTATTTGGACTCACCCTGTCTACATAATAAAAACTCCTCGAAGTTTATTTATTAAATGGATAATGAAAAAGAAACAAGCCAGTGTTTATAAATTCAAAAAATTAAAGAAAGCAAAAGATTATGACAACAGTTATGAATTTCACATTACCTAGCAGTTCTAATCCGTATTTTTCCATTACTAACGCGGCTTGTTTTAAACATGGTTCTGACATTCCAGGTTTCGACCCTAAATCATGTTTTGTAGTAAATATCCCACTTTTCTGCTTGCGACCTCCTTGTAGGTCTTCAGTATAAAGTGCCATGACTGGCGTTTTATCGGCCATTTGGTTGTTACCACTGCTCTCTTGAACTTCTTTCTCAGTTTTTAAACCTTAAGCCTTTTGCTTTCTTTATTTCTTTGCAGCAGGCTGTTAAATTACAAATAACAAATTCTATAAAACCTACCACAAAATTAGATAAAAAATAAAGAATTCACAACAACTTTTTAATTGTGTTGTATTTTATTAAATATGGACATAATTAATAAAAGTGTTTAAAAATAGAGTAATTCATCTCGAAATTAATAAAAAAAATTTTTTTTGATTACATTTGCATTTATCAAATCTTCTTAATAAATTTTCACTAGAAGTTGACGGTAAAAATTTATTTTCACTGGCTTTTTTCTTGTTTAGATTGTCATCTTCATCTGATTCAAAACAAAATGCCACGGTTTTCACAGCATCTGATGGTTCGTGTTCAAGATTTTTTGCTGGCGCTCCTCTTTCCCATTTATTAAAAATAAAAATTTTCATAGTAATCGAAGTTCATGAGCTTAAGTCTGAATAAGCATCCATTTAAATGGTCACATATAAAATCTTTAAACCAAAGTGAATATGTAATCTTTTTTAATTTCCAATTTTCTCTGTCCAAAAAATGGATCTAGGATTTTGATGAATCTTGATTCGAAACATAGAAGGAACTTAATTAAGAACCTCATGATAAATATCGTATTTTTTTAAGCTCATAAAGGTACTTTTTTATTATGATTTGTATATCTCTTTTGATCCAAACATCTTTCAAATTAAAAAATAATATTAAAACTTCATTGAATTAAATATACAAAAGAGAAAAATAAAAAGCAGAGGGAAATTAAAAAAAAGAACAATATGTTGAAATAAAGCGTGACATTTCTTGAAAAAAACATTACTTATAAAAATGCTGAACCAAACACACTTTTTCTATTATCAAAATTTATTATTCATTTACATCTATTAATCTTTTTAACTATTAAATTATTTAAGAACCTTTTCTACATACAAGGTTTTTATGCTAGTGTAAATACCTTTCAAACATAAAATATGCTGAGGATTATACGTATTACTAAAATTAAACAGATACTAAAAATTTTTTAGTATAAATTTTTTTTGATCAAAATTAAATCTGCTAATTAAATGTAAAAAATCGTCCTTGAATATTCCAAAATAACAGTGAGGTCTAATCTAAAGGACTTTTATTTCATAATAAGTTTTTGCTATTAGAAAAAATAATTGAACTGAAGAATACCATTTTGCGATTCTTTTTAAACCTGTACTTTTAATAATAAACAAAACATTTAACACTTCCATTATAAATAAAGATATGTTATAGAGATTCATTATATTCAGCTCACCAATATAATGGTTCTAAGCAGGCAGCTGCCAAACCTTAGACAATTTAAAAACAAAAAAAAATTTTATTATAATTAATTATTTGAAATTTCATTGTTAAAACATGAATCCAAAAACACCCAAACGAAAAAAAAAACTTGTGAGCTTAAAAATACTTTTGTTTTTACTTTTTTTTTACCATATTTTACTATAAAGTCTGATTTTACGTAAATTTTCGTAAAATTACGATTGTATTTTTACGAAAATTTACGTAAAAGAACCATCGATATTCATGTCAAATCAATTCAACACTTATAAAAATTTATTTTAAACGAATGTAGCATTTTGATAAAGTAAAATTTTTAAAAGAAAAAAAAAAAAGTAATTTTGGCTGCAAAAAAATTCTTGTCATTTTAATTTTTTTATTTTTTACTAATTTGAAAAAAATAAGAACTTATTGTACACTGTTCAAACCTCTATTCACAAAAACAACAATAATTTTTTTTTAATAATGATATTCTTTATTTTTACAAGTTTTTTTTCTCGTTTGGGTGTTTTGGATTCATGTTTTGAAAATAAAATTTCAGTTAAAGGTAAATAAAAATTTTTTTAGTTGTCTTGAGCTTTCTAAAATACAAAAAAAGTTGTAGTTTTATTTAAAAAGGATAGAAGAAAATTGGGTCCAGAACGCAGCCTTGGGAAGTTTTAGAGTATTTGTAACACTTCAGTCTGGCCACAACCTTAGTGTTAATAGAAATCACGAATTCGTTTTAAAAATTTATTAATATAATAAAAGTGAGATTTTAAAACAAATATTGAAAAGATACAACTCTAATTTATAATCAACTAATAGTTAGTAATAGTAATAAAATGAAGTATTTAAAATAAGTAATAAAACTAAAAGTTTATTTAAACAAGATTTAAAAAATAATTAATATTTAAAATCACATAAATATTTATTGTTGCTTAATAGCAATTCTGTTAATGTTTTGGATCAAACGAGGGTTCTATGAATCTCTATAACATATCTTTATATATAATGGAAGTGTTAAATGTTTTGTTTATTATTAAAAGTACAGGTTTAAAAAGAATCGCAAAATGGTATTCTTCAGTTCAATTATTTTTTCTAATAGCAAAAACTTATTATGAAATAAAAGTCTAAATTTTCTTAATTTTATAATTATTGTAAATTTTCCGTCGACCATCATGTCAAATCATAACTGTAAAAAAACTTTTTTCTTTTAAATAAACCTTTTTTTAACATATGAATTATTTCCAAAATCATATAATTTTACTCTTAATTCTAAAATGTTTGATTAGGAAAGTGAATCCGCAAGTAGTTTTATTGAAAAAAATACACACTTTTGTTTGATCAAGATAAATACCAAAAAAGAAAGAAAATAGCGCCAAGCATTTTGGAGTTTAATAGCCATTTTAAAATATTTGAATATTTTTTTGAACCAAAATACAAATTATTTGTACATTGAAAAAGTCTTTTATTTATAAAAAATATCGTTGTTATAAAAAATACGCCAAAATAAATTTTAAACAAATAAAAGTAAATTAACACTGGTGAAGTTGATTTAGTGATAAAAAAGTAAAGGCCTTTTTTGAAAAGCAAGATTGTCAAATTTTTATTTCTTCAAACACAAAATCTGTAACTAAGAAAAGTAAATAATTTAAATTAAACCATTTAAAAATAAAAAAAAAGGTAAAAATTAAATATTTAATTAAAAGTTCTTGTTTCTTTGATAATGTCCATGATTGCTCTATATCGGTGAGCAGTAGACAGGCTTTGATTTTGATGTTCTAATAAAAACCAAGACCCGTAACGAGATGGCTGATCAACATATGCAAAATGACAATTAGCACTCATATTGTACAAGTCAAACATTCTATAATAATCCTTGTACACCTTGTACATTTCTTCTCTACGATTCCACTCAATATATTTATCTGTGGCACCAGGGGTTTCCTGATTTTTCAATATAACACTCAACTCCATCAGACCACTGCCTGACTCGTACATTCCAAAACTAACATTGTAATTTTTAGCAATATCATAGTGTTGTTTAATGGTACTATTCATTTTTTCCAAGTCTTGATCACATTTTTCAAACAACTGGTCAAAATTTAGCTGAACCACGTCAATTGCTTTAGGGGAACCACACGAAATATAGCCTGTTATTGCTAGCATAATATTAGAATGTGACTCATAAGCTTTGTTATACTCCAAAATGCGGCTCGACATTATTGGCATTAGCATGAATGAGCCTAGCACCAGAATTAGACGATTCTCATCTTCTCCAAAAACAGACTTGAATATCCTAATTATTTCAACGGAGCGCTTTGAATAGTAGAAGTTTTTTGCTTTAATCGAATCTTCGGATAGATTTTGTTCCAGGCCCATTTTAGAGCAATATTTACCACTGTCAAAAAAATTGTTCCAAGCTTCGTTGGTATACTCTATGTAAACATTAACATCTTTTCTTAACTCTTGTTTAATTAGTCTAGCCATGTTTAGAACAAAATTGTCACTAGCCTCGTATGGCACTGTAAACCAGCCGTTTGTTTTAAGTTTGTTGCACAATTTAATTTGGTATTCATAGGCAACACCTTTTCTCTGGGAAAATGTCTCAGGTTTTGTACGATCTGACCATTCTATGATTCCATTTTCTTCGGTCCATGGCATGAACCGTATTGTTTTAAAATGAGACAATCTTTCGAGGAATAATTGGTGAAATGGCTCTTGTTCATAGATGTCTTGGTAGCCGTCCATAACAATTCGAATATTGCGTATGGGGTTATTTGGATTCGATTTTTGAATCTTCATTAGAATACCATTATCTCTGATTAAGCTCAAAGTAACATTGATTTTCATCTTAAATTTTTCAGTCTGATCAATTATTTTTGCGTCCATGCCAAAGTCAAGAAAACCTTCACCATCATAAAATACATGGTAGACTCCATTTGGCCACTTTTGTTTTACATCTCGCAGCATTAGAGTAACCAGTTTACGATCTCTTGGAATGAAAGCTGGGTATCTATCTGGCCGCAAGCTTATGGGTTCTTCTAAATTCCAAATGTATAATGTATTCAAATTGTCGGCATGCTGGATAATCCAATAGCGAGCCTGTTTGCCAAGGTCTACAAAAGCCCACTGGGTCGACCAGTCAACAACTCCATTTAGATTGATTCCTATTTTGGAGCCATCATTGTTTGCTGAAGTTTTGACCGTGCATGATTTGTCCGCATCTTGTTTAAACCCAGCCCAGCACCTGCAATTACCTTTGACACATGTGCCATAATGACAAATTGGACACTTTGGAACATGGCTTTGTAAGCTTAAAGGCTCACAAGTTGCATTTCTAAGAGTATAGCCTGAGTCGCATACACATTCATTGGTGTTGGTCGAACAAACACCATGTCCATTGCAACCACAGTCAACATCGCAAAATTTACCCTTGATTTAAAAATAAATAGCTTTTTATCTATTTTTGTTTTTTATTATAAATAATTTTTAAAGAAGTCATATATAAATCAAACTTGGTTTTTTATCTCACAAGTTTATTTTTCAAAAAACCCAAAAGCAATAAAATATTTAGTTTTATTAGTCAAAAATCAAACCCGATAAAAACCAAAATGTCTTTATCTTTTTAAATAAATTCAAATCACTTGATAGTTTTCTTGGTTATCTTTTTAAAGGTAACAGATTAAAATATTTTTTTTTCACTCTTTGAAAATTTTAACCAAAATTTTACACTTCAATATATTTTGAATATTTTATTTGTTTTTTTTTTAATTTGTAAAACCATTCCTTCTTTTTTTTACATAAAAAAAGGCACTGTGATATTTCATACAAACTTTCCAAAAATTACAAAATTAAAATTCTTTTTCATTAATTTAAATTGACAAAATTGAACTTTTTAAAATTTGAAGATTAAACAGCATGAAATAAAATATGCTTCACTAAATTCAACAAAAAAGATTAATTTTTGTTAACAGAAAAATATTAAAGATAAAAAAATTCAATATAATGGAATTATTTATTACTTGTCTCTACAATCGATTCAAATCAGAATTTTTCTTTGCATTTTGTAAATTTATTTTTTTAAAAGTTAAAATTCTTTCATCGTTACAATTTAAAAAATCTTATTTCTTTATTTATTTTTCATTTCTAAGTTAACTTACAATTTGATTAAAACAAACAATTTATTGGGGAATATTTATTTTTTCATTTTTTCTGAAAATTTTTTTTTTAAATTCGACTTTTAAATGAAAAATTGTTTGTTTCACCTTTTGAAAATTACAGAAAAATCTGTAGTTCAAAGGCCATATTATTATTAAGAATTTAAATTTTGTTTTAAAATTTTTGTATGAAAATTCACAATGTCAATAAAAAAAATTTATTTAATATTCTGAATAAAATCCAAAGGAAGCAGTTTGGTGCAGTTTTTCTAATTTGAGAACTTTGAACCAAATTTTTCTTAAAAGTCTTAAATTCTAACGATTATTTTTATTAAATTACTTTGATAACTATTTTTTAAATTAATAAAAATTAAATATTTGATTTTCAAACAAAATCAAATATAAAAAAAAAAATAATTCAAAAAATTTTGGAAACTTTTATTTTAAAACTGTAGGCTATTTTTTGACATAAAATTAAAAGTTTCCAAAATTTTTTGAATTATTTTTTCAGCGTAAAATGTGGGTAAATCCCCGCAAAAAATCCCCTCTGGTGTTATCTAATTTTTGATGGTGGACTAAATGGGGTTGTGAAGTTCATTTCAATTCAGAAAAAGTTAAATAGCTTTTTTACTAAAAAACATAATTTAGTTATTAAGCAACTTTGCTTAATCCAAAAATATATGTCTCCAAAAACTCTGCAATGTAATTGCACACTTGATTGGAATACTTTTTAATGGCGTGCAAAATACAGAAAATTGCAGAGTATTTTGCAGACTTATTTTACTGCATTAAGCAAATTAGCTTATAATTAAGCATTTTACAGAACTAAATTATCTCTTTTAGTAAAAAAGGTTATTTAATTTTTTCTGAATTGAAAAGATCGAATTGAAACGAACTTCACGACCCCGACTAAATGGTGCATATTAAGACTAAGAAAGTTTAACGCTTAAAAAAATTAGCATCTAAAAGATTTATAGTAATTCAGGGTTGAACCGTGAATTCTTCTTTGAATGACTATAACTTTTCCTTGAAAAAAATTTTTCTATTAAATAAAATAAAGAATATAAAGAACGTCTTTGTTAATAAAAATGACCTAAAAAAATAATTTTTTATTTTTTTTATTTCATTTAAACTACTTAAAAGAAAATGCCGATCCTCAAAAAAAATTTCTTGATAATTGGTAAAAATTTGAACAAAGAACACTGTTGTTTGTGTTTTTTGATGCTGATTACGAATTTCTTATTGAAAAATTCAAAAACTTAACCGATTTTCTGTTATTCTAAAATAAAATAAGTTTAAGAAAAAAATGGGATTGGGGTTAAACCGTTAATTTCATTTATTGCAATAATAATAATAATAATAATAATAATAATAATAATAAAAAATAAGCTACAGCAAGCATGCTTGCGGAGACGTCTTACTAAGAAGACATCTATGGTAGCTAGATGCATTGAAATATAGTTACATAACAAAAACTTTATAACTTTATAACTTTATAACAAAAACTTTATATTTTATAACTAAATAGTGTGAATTTTCTATTTGATTGATATTTAAAAAAAAGAATTTTTAAAAATGCCGAGAAGTAACTTCCAAAAGACCCAAAAAGCTTTACAAATAGCCATTGCCGAAATTGAAGCTAAAAAATTAAACAAACATCAAGCTTCTGTGCTTTTTAACATCCCATATTCAATAGTTAACGACCGAATCAATGAAAAGTATAAAAGACCTGCAAATGGTGAAGGTGCTACCCCATGGATCCCTAAAGAATTTGAAACGCTTTTAGTTGAAGTGATCAAACAATTAGCTGATTGGGGTCATGGTATTAATTTTGCTAGCATTAGAAACTTTGATCAGACACAATTAAGTTGGGAAAAAAAAACAAATCGGCCAACTTAGTTGAAGAGGCGAAAAAGTCATTGGTTCAATCTGTTCTTCAACATCTACAATCAGCAAATAAAGAGAAAACGTCAACAAAAAAAACGAGGATTAAAAAAACTACGATGAAGTTTTGACTGAGAATCAAGTTTTGAAACAATTAGAAGATGAAGAGGCAAAAAAGTTGAACAAAAAGAGGAAAAAAGTGACAATAATCAGTGATGAAGAAGATGAAGAAGAGTCTGAAATTGAAATATCTCCACTGAACGACCAAAAAAGTTGTTTCAAAATGTAAAACATATTTGGAAAAGTCAAAACAAATCAAAACAAATGGATTTCTTGTGAGAAATGTAACAATTGGTCTTGTGGCAAATGCCTTCCAAGAGGTTTGATTTAACTATGGAATTTTTTTGTTCAAAAAAGTGTTCTAAATAGATAAATTTTGTTTTAAAATAGTATACATATATTTTCTTATACTTTTTTTTGTAATTTAATTGCTTGAATTCACGGATATACCCCAATGTAAGCGTTGAAACGTTAATGAAAGATCTTATTTTATTTTAACTAAAACTTTTGAACCGTTCTTTTATTTTAAATAAAGTTTTTTTAAATTAAAGACAATATTCTCTTCTATTATTTTTTATTTTTTTTCGAAAAAAAAAAAAAAAATCTCACAACTAATTAGCGATCAAATAAAAGAATTCACGGTTTTACCCCGTTTGACTTTATATCAAGATTTTTAATTAATAAAATAGTTAAAAATAATTTTTTTTAAGATGAAAAAAAATTTGCCAAATACTGACCTTAAATCCTCGGAAACACGAACAAACGTCTTTATCAATACATTTTCCATTATAATTGCATTCTTTCTCACAACTAAATATTCCACAACCATAGCCAGAATAGCCTTGATTACATTTACATGTGTGGATAAGATAAAATCCTTCAGTATGATTATAAGAGCAAACGCCTTGTCCGCCACATTTGTACGTACAACGTTCCGACTTTATATAATTCACTCTCTCACAGTAGTCACCCATTGAACCAAAGTTACAATTGCAGAAGTCCTTTTTTTGTTTCATGACATTCAAAGAGCATTTTCCAGACTGGGAACAATTCAAATCACAAGTACTTTCTTTTTCGTTCCAGTCGCAAACTTTTTGCTCATCAATATGGTCCATATAAGCCTGAAACTTTGGAGATTGAGAGTGGTCTGAGTCCGAACTCTCTAGTAAGCCCCAACAGCCATATTTTGAATAAGATCCAACTGAATAAAAATGACTATAAATCTTTAAGTCAACTCTCTGAGTCATATTATTCAAATAACTACGCAACAATTGATACATTCTCTTATCTCTGTGAATTTTAAAAGACAACTCTGTTAAATTAGCGTTCCATGTTTCTTTTAGTGCACTGAAGTCAGGGCCCGCTTCGTACAAAGCAAGCTGCATAGAAGGAGCCGAAGACTTCACAGTTGAAAAGGTTCTATTTAGTTGTAAAAATGCGTCTTGCACAGATTGATCAGCTAGTTTTTCATAAAATTCATCCACGTCCACCAAAGTGTTGTTTATTCTCAAAGAAGAAGACATGTACGGAGCGATTGCTATGACATCATAATGCAAATAAAAGTCTCCTTTGCAAAGAAAAAAAATCTCAAGGGGCCAAGACCATGCAGCTTGGGTATTGAGGACTAAACGAATTCTGTCTCTACTGTATCTTTGACCAAACACTTGTTTGACAATGTCTAGGTATCTTTTTCCGGTGGAAGCATGAAAGCAAATACGGGATATTAAATTTTTAGGGTACTTGTTACCAGGGTTGGAATTTAATGACAAGTCTAAAGAGTAGCCCATTTTTTGCGCATAATTTCCGCACTCATGTATGCCACCCAGTCCCCAGCATTCATTTCCAACCTCAATGTATACTGTGACATCATCACGCAGGTTATCTCTTACATATTCAGACCATTTTTCAACATAAGTATCAGTTGCCCTATGCGGTAAATTAAACCAAGGATTGGATCCCAATGTGTTGCAGAGTAGCACTTGTTTCTCCAGACTAATTCCTGTTTTCAGTCTAAATGTGTAATAGTCATCTGTGGTTCGATTGGACCAGTCGACTAGTACGTCTTGGTTTACATTTGACCATGACATGAATCGAATTGTGCTGAATTTACGCAAAAATTCCAAAAAAGCTGGCTGAAATGGAAAAGATTTGGAAATGGCTTCGTATCTTTTTTCAAATATTTTAACATTTCGAATGGGATTGGAAGGGTTAGTTCTTAAGATATTGTAATAAATTCCATTGTTCATTTCAGTTTTATGGGTGACTGTAAATTCAATTCTTCCAGCTGAGCGTTTTGTGATGAAATTGTCATCAAACCAAAATTCGAGTACACCATCACCATCGTATGTGCACACATAATGTCCGTTTGGGTAGTGGGACTTTAGATCTCTGGTCACAAATGTGCCAACCATTTCGCCAGCCTTAAGGTATTTCGGATATCCGTCAGGTCTAAATTGACTCTTGTTTAAGCTGTTGGTCAGCTCGCCCCATCTAGTTGCATAGACTGTTTTGTGTCCGATCCATTCGCGAGCCCGGCGATGTAAATCTATGAATGTTAATTCAGTTGACCAGTCTGGTATTCCGTTAAGGTTTACAGAATATTCAGTTTTATTTGATGCACAATCCAAGTATTTTTTTGATAATTTATCACATTCTGAACCAGAATAGCCATCAAAACAAACACACTCACCCTTATAAATTGAAATTTTTTTTTGAGATCAAATTTTAATTTTTCTTTATTCTTATGGAGCTTTTAAAAAAAAAATTTATTTGGTCATAAAATTTAATGTAATAATAGAAAGAGGTGATTTTTTTCTGCAAAACTCTGCAAAAATTGATTATATACACTCAAATAGTGTTGCGATCCGTACAAGCGGACACTTGATCGGACAAAATTTTCAGAAACCGTGTCCGTGTCCGCATCAGCCGGACAACCTTTAAGTGGGTGGTCATTTGGCCGGTCAACCAGGCGTTCTAATTTTTGAACCGCCAAAATAAACGGTCTAAAATATACGGGCGGCCAAAAAACCGGCCGATTTTTTGGCGGGCGGTCACTAAATTTTTTGTAAAATTTTTAAAAATAAGATAAAAAAAATTTTAAAAAACTTTTTAATCATTTGAATAGTTTTTTTTTTAAATTAAAAACATTTTTTCGAAAAAAATATCAATTTTAGTGCCTAACCGCCAAAAATTTGGCCGTATTTTTGACCGTCCGTATTTTTTAGGCCGGTTTTTTGGCCGTCCGTATATTTTAGACCGTTTATTTTGGCGGTTCAAAAATTAGACTGCTTGTCTGACCGGCCAAATGACTGCAAAAAGCCGTCCGTTTAATGGACGGGTTTGTCTTGACCGTATCCAACACTAACTCATAGTGTGAAGTTTTAAATCTAGAGACAAACTAGTCAATATTTATTTTTATATTTGTATGTTCCAACCACCTTCAGATTAAAAAAAAGAAAAAAAATTGACCAAATTTTTTAATTATTAAGATTATTGCAAGAAAAATTAATTAACAAAATATTAGATAAAAATTCAATATTTTTAGCTTATTGAACCTTTTTTTAATTAAAAAACTTCTAATTAAATAAAATAATTAATAACTAATGACCAATTTAAATCAATTAATCAAAATAAAACATAACTTTACACAAATTTCTTATCTTTTACACTTAATTAATGTAAAAAATATGAAACGAAAATAAGATGAAAAATTTTAATTTTTTAATTTATCTGTACCGAGTGTATTTAGTTTTAAATACGTTTTTATTTTCTATTGAATATTTTTTCTATAGAATAAAGTGTCAATGAGTTAAAAATATTGGATTTTTTATTTAACATAATGTTAATAAAAAATTTTTAACAGTTGGAAAAAATAATAAAAATTTGATGTATTTTATTCAAATTTTGTTGTATCTATTTTATTCGTCCTTAATAAATTAATTTTATATTGAGTGAATTCTGCCAATGATTTCAGATAGAATAAGGTGCCTAAAATAAAACGCTTTACTCCCTATTTTAAGATTTTGAATCCATTTTTTAATGTCCCTAATGCTCTAACTATTACTACTGGCATAACTCTTGATTCTGGATCCTGTTGATCTCGATTTCCAAGTGCTGATCTTCTCCGTTTCTTTTAATATGATGCTTGTATCACGGGACAGGTATAGAGATCAACAGATATGTTTTATATTATTATGCAACACAATATCAGAAAAATCAGATAAAATGGTATTTGAAAACTAAATTTGTTGTTATTGGAACATCTCATAAAATGGTTGTTTTATTTGTATTAACACTAGAAGCACCAAAACGAGTCAAAATGACTTGTTTTAATAGAATCTAATGGATAAAAATGGATAATAATTTATTATACTTAATTTTAATTGAGAAAAAATAAAAATTTGGCTAAAAAAAAGTATCTTGCAAAAATTTTATTCTACTGAATTCTACTGAATTCATTCCTTTTTGAACCAATTTTTCATCTTTCATGTAAAATACGCAAACTTTAATTTTTGCATTTTTTAAATTTGCTTATCTTGGTTCAAGTATTAGGATTTAAGTCAGTTTTTAAAGATTTGCATACTTTTTATAAATATTTAATGACTCATCATTGATTTTGTAGATAAATTCAATTTTTAATTAAAAAACGAGTCAAAATGACTCTTTTTGGTGCTTCTAGTAGTATATACTTGATTTTGTACAGAGGAAATATTTTTTTTATTTGAATTTAGTTAATTTAGAAAGTTATTCTTATTTTTATGCTGAAAAAAAAAATTGTGCTCAAATAGCAAAAATTGACTTAGATTTTAGCGGCCAAAAATCGAAAAAGAGTCATTTTGACTCGTTAGTGCTTCTAGTGTTAACTACTTTATCTGATTGATGGCCATAGTACTTATCTGACACTTGAACCCCCAATTGCTTGCATATTGACCAATATTTTAAAGCCAATGCACTGATCCATCGAAAAACAATTTTTCCATTTATCTTTTATCATAATTATTATTTATTTAGGTAGAAATTTTTAATTTCTAAAAAAAAATTTAACAAGAAATTGTATGAATAGATTTTGCTAAGATTTCAAGATTTTTTGTTTTCCTATTAATTCCTTTTTAAAGTCATTGTAACTAAGAATAGATCAGTTGATTCAAAATCTTACCAAATGACAAGTCCCCCATTTGCATTTGTCACACAAGATAACTTTTTCCTTTGGTAAATCATCAGATGTAAAAGGAATTTTTCCATTGTTTCCATTTATCCATTTTAGTGCAGCACTATATTTGGGAACAGTAGCAAGATCTTGATTCAGATTCTCTAACAGTGATCTATATCCACATCGGCCTCCTCCATTTACACATCTATCAACTCTTTCGACCAAATTATTCAAAACCATCAAACCACCGCCTAATTTGTACCATCTTTGCATAAAATCCAAATACAAATCTTCAACCATAGGATGTCTTAGCGCCTCAATAATCAGATCTTCTAATCTTTGTTCAGCTGCTGACATGTCCAACTTTTTGAACCTAGACGCAAAGCCTGGCGCATGTACTTTAAATCCGATATTGTAACCAATTAGTGGAATTTTCAATTTAATAAAAGTCTTGTGCCTCAAATGATTCAAGCTTATCTCTTCCTTTTGAATTTGCTGATAAATCAATTCGAGGATATCCTCGACTGTAAAATCAAGAGACTTGGTTATGTTGTACGAATTTGAGTTAAACTCAATGCTGTGCGCAATATCACCTCCGATTGAAAATGCATCAAATTGCTTCAAATCGTTTTCACTATACTTGTTAATAGTATTGTCAAAATAAGCACCTAGCCACGTAGATAAAACATATTTAACCCTTGGATTTTCATTTCCAAATATTTTCTTAAATTGACTGACAACATTCATCTGCAAAACAGGCTCATTTTTATTAAAACCCTTATCTGAATCTTGTTCGACATAAACCAATCTATTGGAATTAAAGTTTTTCTTAATGAATTCTGACATGTTTCGCATGTATGCATCATTAGCTGAATTTGGAATTGAAATCCAAATATTTTTGTCCAAAAGATTTCCTAATTCAACAATGTACTCAATAGAGACCATATTCATGCCTGTTTGAGTGTAAAAAGTGGCTGGTCTTCGGCCTGACCAGTCAAAATTTACCAGAGGATCTCTAGAGTATCCTCGAATCATCCATGCTGTGAATCGTAGTAATTCAAAAGGCTTCAAAGCATCCAAAAATTTAGCCGAAAATGTTGATGTCAAAAATTGGTCATCTTTTTCCCTAAGATCAATATTGGTTACATTTGGCTGAGTGACAATCAAAATTATTCCTTTGGTCGAAGCCTGGGCTACTGTGAATTCAACTCGATTGTGATTTGGATATTTTAAATTGGAGGCATCACCAAGCAAGGTAATATTCCCAGTGCCACTAAAAGTGACAATATAATCTCCAGTAGGATATAAGCCACTAGTTCCCACAAGGCTCATGTAGCCGATTTTGGTGCTACCGCTCTTTTGGTTGAACCATATGGGGTAGCCGTCTGAAGACCATGTTGTTTCGAATTGAGATGACCATCGGGTTGTCTTCCAACCGTCGGATGAAGCAATTGGCACCCACTCTTTAGCATGCTTAAATCTGTTTGTGAATACCCATTGTGACATTTCGTGGTCGATTGGACCCAAGTTGATTCCCAGCGGTGGTCTTGGCTGGTCATTGCCGCTGAACAAAATTTCAGCCAATGTTTGGCTAAATAGGAAAATAAGAAGAAAAATTTTCATTTGGTAAATTGAGAAAACTTTAAAGAATGTTTGCAGATTTTATAGAAGATGAAAAAATTTATCCATTCAACCTGGTGCTATGTTTTAAAAATTTTGATTTATCATTAATGATAAAGTAAAATTAAATTTCCATATTTTAGAAGCATGTGCACGATCATTATCGTTCGATACACCTAGACCTTTCCTCGATTCTATTTAAAATACGACATTAGTTCACCAAGTTTACTTTTGAATTTTCTCTTAATTGATGTGCACGCAGACGAAATCAATGTAAGCCACAGATAATGTACGTAATATTACTAATTTGAAATTTAAATTTTCCAAAAAATGGTAACAATTAAAACAATTATTTTATTTAAACTTTGTTACTAATGAAAAAATATCAAGTTTTTAAACATGGTTCTAGATTGCTGAAAGAAAATTATCATTAATAGACGAATACATTTTAATCGAACCATTTTACTTTACGGATGACATATAATGTTTTTCGAAAATTTTCAAATCATAAAAAATGACGTATAGACAATGAAAATATTTAAAAGTAAAAATCCTTTCTGTACTTTTTGTACTTTTTGTACTTTTTCATAATTTAAATTTATTTGGCCCTGTTCCTTTTTGTACTTTTTGTTCTTAATGGTAATAAAAAAATCTTTTATTAATCAATATTTTAAATATCAATTTTAAATTTAACTAATATTTTTCTTACTTCCAGCAAACCCGAATCCCTAAACAAGGGCTCCGGCCTGGACCCCGTTTAAGTTTTAATAAAATGATTAAAATTACCATTAATCACAAAAAGTACAAAAAGGAACTCAAGTTTTTTAGACCCCATGAAGCCGGGTGCTGAGATAGAATTTGTTTAATTTGTTCTAATTTTATTTTTGCGGATAAATCATATCCTAATTTTAACGCAATACTTTTTAACCCTTTGCTTTTCCCTATATTTTCACCATCTATAAAATAAAGATCCAGTGTCTTTTCAGTATTATTTACATCTTAAACAATATGTTCGTACTAGAACAGATCAGAGTTTTGATAAAATGAAAAAGTTGATTGATGATGCTCGAGACGATTTTATTAGAAAAGAAATCTATAAAAAATTAATACGAAGATATTGGAGGTCAGTTGATGCTTATTATAAAGGATCAACTTATGGTGAAGTCCTAAAGGCATATTTTTCAGGTAAAACTAAGGCAACTCATCAACAACATTTAAAAATAACAAATTCATTGTTATAATTAATTAAATGTATTTTTTTTTGAATAATAATTGAAAAATTTTCAAGAATTTTTTTTTTTTCGAAAAATGGACTCTTTTTGAGCGTTTATAAAAATTTTTGAACTAAATAAATAAAAAAAGTAAAATCATCATTTTGTTCAGAATTTTGTATAGTTTCAGAATTTATATAAAAATATATAGGTTAAGGGGTTTGCAAAAAAGTAGATCCCGAAAAAGTTAAAAAATGTCAAAATTTTTCCGATTTTTTTCCGAAAAAATTTTCAATTTTTTTTTTTTTCAAAATAACCAGCTCAGAATATAGAGCATTTAATTCTCTATCAGAAAATGTGTCGATCGAGTAGATTCGATTGATTAAATTCTGAGATAAAAAAGCTTAAATAAGATATACTTTATATAAGGCTGTAAAGATTCAGACCCCCCTAGACAAAAAAAATTTTTTTTGACCCCCCCCCCCCCCTAAAATTTTGGCTAAAAATAGGTTTTCATATACGTAGAATCTAATAATGAGGTCGAAATCCATATCTGGAGATAGTGTGGAAGTTTTGCATCGCGCGAACTTTACAGAAAGTACAAAAAGGACCAGGGAAAAATAAATTTAAATTTTGAAATAGTACAAAAAGTACAGAAAGGAAAATGATTTTTTAAAAGTTTGATCTCATTGTCTATTCATGGAAAAAATACTTGATACTATATTAATTTATTATCCCTGTAATTTATTATCCATTTTACATAAACTACGTAATTTAAATTTCGTGGAGGAATACAAACAAGGTTTCGAATCGAAAAATATTGAATACCCAACTCAATTGTACTCAACATGTAGCAACCTATTTCAATATTTGTCTTTTAAACTTTCTTTTAAGTTTATTTAATCTTATTTTATTATCTCTAAGTTTAATCTTATTTTTTTTTAAATTTATTTTGAAGGAGCTCTAGCTTGGTACGGAAAAATTAAATTTATAAATAAATCCTCTCAGTAATTAATGATAAAACACCAATATATAATAGATTTAAGACAGAATATGAAGTCCTAGATATTGTTTTAATACGATCCTCACTCTAAGATAGAGTTATTGACTTTAAAGTTCTGACAGATGATGATATGTTAAGTGATCATTTTCCTATTCAAGCGTATATTTCTATTGAGCATTTTATGATAAAATAGTTCGAATTTTAATTTAAAAAAAAGCAAATTGGGGACTCTATCAAGATTTACTCAAGTCTTCATATCAGTATAATAGTTATACGGAAAATATTGACGAGCTAAATGAACACATCTCAAAAAAATCGTTCATGCTGCTCAAAAAAGTATACCCCTCCATAAAATCCACTGTCAACTAGACCTTTTTGGAGGAAAATAAATAAGTAACGATCAAAAAAACTTACAAGACAAATCCCTTCACTTTTTAAAGATGGAGAGGAATATATTTCAGATACAAAAAAAGGAAAAATTTTTGGCGATCTTTTAGCAGCAACCTTTAGTCCTTAGCTAGATTTTGTTGAATTCGACGATAATAGAGAAGTATCACAGAAAATAAGAGATCTCTTTAAAAACAAGGTACAAAATAATTTAAACGAGCCTTTCACTCTTTTAGAAATTTCAAATGCCTTAAAAAACTAAAAGAACTTGCGGGTTCTGGTTTAGATCGTATCCACAACCTAATGTTAAAAAAATTACCTTTAGAGACTTTATTTGAAATGAGTTTGGAACTAGGTAAAGTCCCAAATTCCTGGAAAATAGCAAATAAAACTATGATACCTAAGAAATCTTCTCCGACTCAAGATCCTGATAACAATCGTCCAATTAGTATGACATGTTGCCTTGGCAAGTTACTTGAACGTATTATTTAATCTATAATATATAATTTTCTTGAGAAAAATAAATTACTTATTCAGGAGCAATAAGGATTTAGAAAACATAGACGCACTGCGGATAATCTTTATTTTCTTATTCAAAAAGTTTTAGAGTCTTTTAACAGAAAAAAAAGTCTGTTGTCTTTATTTTGACATTTCTAAAGTTTTTGATAGAGTTTGGCATGATGGACTAATTTACAAGCTAATTAAAATTAATCTACATCCTTATCTTATTTACAATATTCACTTCTTTTTGCATATGATTTGGCTACTTTTTTTATTTTCAAAAAAATAGGAAATCTTGAAAGCATGATTAATCAGTACCTAAAAGATTTTCAAATGGAAAAATGAAAATTTCTATTGAAAAGTCATGTTACATTATCTTTGAGAAAAAAACGAAAATTTAAATCAATCTTGACCTTAAAATTAATGTTTCTTGAAATTTTTTAACACTCAAAGCTCATTTTTGATTGAAAATGTATCTATTTTTTGAATTTTTTTTTTTGTAAAATAAATTGAAGACAAAGCTAATTAGTCATTAAAAAAATTATAATTTTTAAACCATATCTTGACCAAAGACCCATTTCAAGCGCTAGAACTTCTTATAATTGCGAAAATTATGATGTCGAAAATGACAACTAATCAACCATATGCTGAACTTGATTGAGGTAAAGACTCTAGTAATAAAGAAACTGAAAAGAATACTACAGAAAAAACTTCGAAAAAGAAAGGATATGAAGATAAGATACTAGCTTTTTCAATATATCGTCCAATTGTTCCTCTAAAAGCAATGTTGTCAAGAATTTATGGAGTGAGGCACTTTGGAAAATTAATGTCAAGAAATAAGAAATGGTAAATTAAATCGTAAAGCCTAAAACTCTAATCACTCCAGTTGCTTCTATAAAGTGCAAGCACTGAGCCTGATTCATCTCCACTTTCTGAAAAAAGTGTCAAATTAGACTATTTATTTGGAATAAATCGAATTCTGCCCAAGGACAAAATGTAATCTGTAATGAAAAATTAAAGAATTTTTTTTAATATAAAACTAGAAAAAAATTTTAATATTTTTATTTTACTTTATTTAACTTCGTTTATGGATATTTAAGCTTTTTAATAGAAAAGCAACCAAAATTATCCAAGGTAGGTATTTAGTAATTTTAGGAGAAAAAACAGTGCTTCTACGAATTACTTTTGAAGCCACTGCGTGTGGTACTACAGTAATGAAATGATTTTCAAAAAATTTTAATTTAGATCTACCAAATTTCGAAATTTTTTGTATTTATTTTGCTCTAAAATTATTAATGACCGGAAAATAATTTTATTATTAATTAAAAAAAAAAAATTAATATTGCCAGTTCGATATTTAACATTTTTTAATAAAAAAAAAAGGATTCCAAATTTTTGAAAATACACATTTTTAATCAGTTAAAAAATATTTTTAAGATCGTAGGTGATCGCTTCACCTCGCAATCTAATTTTATATATAGATTTGAGTTCATTGGGCAAAGCTTGATAAAAATCGTCTAATTTTTGGTTAGTTGAACCCTCTAAAATGATTTCATTTGAAAGGTTTGAATCATTTTTGAAAGATGATAAAATAAACAATTTATCATCTAAGAAGACTATAAATTGTTTACAATGATAAAAGATTCGAATATATCAAGAAATGTAAAATTTTTGAAATCAAGAAATGCAAAAATATGGCCCATATTTTGATTTAGAAAGCACTCATCTATTTTTAAGGAATGTATGATCGTATACATTAAGTGTATTATCGAATACATGACATGAATTGTCGTATACATAACATATTTTGTATAAAAGTAAACATAATTATAAAAAAAATTATTTATTGTAAAATTTGTATACGATTATACATGTCATAAAAACAATTGTTTGTCAAAAAGTATCAGATGCCGACAGACTAAAAGAAAATTAAAAAATCAAAATTGGCAATATTCGAAATTATATAAAAATTTTAAAGGACAGAAAAAAGCTAATGTAATGATAAAAAATAAGATAGAAAAAATAATTATAAAGAAAATTTAAATTTGAGCGGAGAAGGTAAATTTTGCGAAAATGATGAATCTTTGTTCCCCAAAGTCAAACACTTAAAGGTTGAAAAATTAATTTTAATTTTCTTTAATTTTTATTATTTTATGCTGAAAGGCAAAGATTTAAGTAGAGAGCGCATTTGGGTATTTGGGATTGTTGAAAGAGTAATACCAAGTCAACCAGATCAGAGCAAATGCTAAGCTATTTCTAAAGCTCTTTCAAATTAAAAATAAAATAATTATTAACTAATTTTTACATCAGTTTAGAGAAAAAGGCATTCTATTAAATTTTGAGCTTTATTCAATTTGTTCACAAAATCTAAAAATTGTTCGTCTAATTCTATTTTAAACAAAAAAAATTGGGTGAACCAACAGTTCACAAAACTTGAGAACAAGAATTTTTCGGATAATAAGTGAACTATGGTTCACCTAACCAACTAGAGCCAGTTTTTCAACAATTGAATATAAACTTTAATCTAAATGACTTATTTATCTATTTTTTTTTATATTATTTAATTTTAGTTTTAGTTTTTTCATATGTTTTTATTCTGAAGGGGCATTTTCTCGGTAAAAAATAAATAACTGAATTGTTTAAAAGTTAAAAAAGAATTTTCAATATTTTTTTTTCAAATTTCCAAGCAAAAATTAAACTCATACTATTTCACCAAATAGTTTAATCTCAAATATGAAAATGCTTGCAATTTTAACTTTAAATTATTTTTTTTTTTGAAACTGAAAAAATATTTGAAAAATCGCAATTTTTCAATGTTATTTCAACATTGGAAACATTTTATAATTCAAACACAAAAAATTAAACCACGTAAATGTGTATTTATTAAAATTATTTATGCAATATTTGGTTAAAACTTTTTAGTTGTTGAGGAACTAGCGGCCGAATTTTTTTGATAAATAAAGGAAAAAATTTTTTTTTTTATTAAATGCTCGTTTTATTGTCTAAAAAATATCTGTTTTCTTAATATTTTCTACGGATAAAATTTTTTTTCGTCAACTTGACTGCTTATAAATAAAGTTAATTTAAAATGCGGTGGCATATAGAACTTTTTCTGCTCTAAAAAGAATAAAAAATTGTCTTCAAAGCAGGATAGGTAAAGAAATATTAAATAAAATAAGACAAATTAAATGAAATTACAGAATTATTAATATTTTTGCTAGGCAAAAGAATAGAAGGCTTGAATTTTTTTAAATATTTAATTTAATTTTGTTTAATTATTTTAAAAAAATAAAATTTTTTTAAAAGACTGATTTTTAAATTAAATTACCTTGTTATAAAGCCCTCTTAAAGCTCCAATTCTATCTCCTCTTCTTTTGTCTTGAAGTTCGCCACACCATTTTCAACTTACTGGCGCCGCCACTTCGAAAGCTAACCGAAAAGGTAGCTGAAATCATGTTGACCAGATCGGTATTCAGTTCAAACCACGTACTCATTGCCTTCCTGAGGTCAAGAATGAAAAATCGAACTGTATTCTGATCGCAATGTAAAACACGAAGTCTTGTTCCATTTTCAAGTCCGAGAACAAGATTCCAATTTTTGATCAAAATTACAATATCTCCAACTTTTAAGACCTTCAAAAATTGCGTGTTTTTCAATATTTTGTCGCCTTGATTTAATTCCAGCAACTTATCTTGGATGCCTGGTTAAATACGCTACATTGAAGAATCTAAAAATAAAGACCGGTATTAATGTTAAATATCTATCGAATATTTAACAATATTTTATTCTAGTTTTTTGACAAAAATATTAAGGTATAAATACTTTAAGATTTTAGGACATTTTTCGATTTAAAAAACTTTATTAAGAAAATTGGATTTCGGTAAAAAATAAAAAGTTAATAAAAAATTTTTTTAGTTAAAGTAAAACTTATTAATCATCAAGCTCAATTAATTTTTGCTTGAGCTCTTCTTTTCTTATTATTTTTATAGCTTTATTAGAATGATTAGGCTTTAAATTCAAGAGAATATCGCTTTCTTTGTAAATTGTTTTGAGATTCCATTAAACAAATTAATTTTTGAAAAAAAAAATTATCAAGCAAACAAAAAAAGCGGAAAATTTTCTTGAAAAATTGAACAATATCAAAAAATTTAAAATAATATCTAAATCTAATAATATCTAAATGTATAACCCAAATGATAAAAAGTTTCCATTATTTCTTATAAAAATAAACTATCTTCAATTTTTTATATCAAACAGACTTTAGAATTTGATAAATACACAATGTATTTCTAGTTCCTTCATTATCAAAATAATTTAAATGTTACTGATCTTGTCAGACAGATCAATAATTTTTTTATAAATAACTTGAAGAATATTTGTATTTATGACTCAATTTGTTTAGGTGGGAACTTTTTTGATATCATTAAACCAAGTGTTTCATACAATGGAAGATTTTCTCATTGATGCCGTGGAAATTGTAAGATAAGGTTTAGACTATATCCAATTACAATTAAGGCAGATTATTTGTTTCCCCTAAAGGCATCTTGATTGATTTTACAACAAATTAGTTATCAATTGCTAAAATTAAAATATTCATATTGTATATTTTTTATTGTAAAATTGAGAAACTCTTTTAAAAGCATTTAGAATTTCTCAACAAAACTAATACATTTTAATAATTATTTACTAAGTTTTGATCAGATAAGCATTAAATGATATGATATTAACCGATGAACTTTTGTTCAAAAAATTTCATATTTAAACCTCATTTCGTAGGTTTTAATTATAATCTTTGGAGGAAAAAAAATTTAAATTTGAGTTTTGAGAATTGATAAAATTTTTAATCTCAATCAAACAAGACAATTTATTTTAATAAAACAAAAATTTAAAATGATCATTCACAAATTCAGATTTTCTAGTGAATTTTACTTAGATTCGGCTTTTTTTAAAAAAAAATTTAAATTTTAAAATTCATTTTGCAGAAGCAGGTATCGAGCAATGGTTCTCGATCACAATTTTAATATTTTTTACAAGGTTTTCCGGCAATTGGCATTAATTAAATCGATTGATTTATTTTTGCACATAAACGCCTATCGCAAAAATCAGTCTACTTAATCTAGAACTACATATTTATAGTTGAAATTATCTTCTTTGATTTTTGATAAGTTTAAATTCCACAACATATAAAACTTTATCACCGATCTTAAATTTTGTTTATGGGTTTATTTTGAAAAGTATTGACTGATAACAATGCTTTAGTGCAAGATTATAGTAATCGTTTTTCAATGCGATTTTTTTTAATTTTTCACCTAAGGCTCCAGTGGGTGTTTTTAAACGGAAATTAAATTAAATGCCGATTTGATAATTTAAAGCAAAATAAAAAAATTAAATATTGCTTAATCAATATTTTTTTTATTAATAGACTCGGTTTCAGCAATTGTTCAAATTTTTAATTTTTAAAAATTTATTTTCTAATATTTAAAGAAATTCTGAGAGTAAGTCATTGGAATTGTAGGAGCATTTGCTCAGCAACTTCCAAATAAGTAAAATCTATTGAGTAATCATATTTAATTTCAAACATTATCTCAGTCTTATCGAAATTTTTCGCCTTAAATTTTTTACTGGAATATTCCATAAAAGCTGTTTATTGAATAAAAGAAATGATAATTTATTCGATGGGCTAGGATTTTTTGCTTTGCTTCAAGCCAAATCTTCTTTCATATCCCCTTTCCAATCTTTATCGAATATTTTAATTAAAAAATACACATTTTTGTTCATTTTGAAATAATTTGATTCAAGATTTAAATTATTTTTATTTAAAAGAGAAGTATTTTCAATTTAAACCGGGCCATTCTTAAGACCCAAATGATTATTTCTTATAAAAACAGACTTTTTTGTTTAATTTACTTTTTTAAATATTCATATTTCATTTTAAACATTATTTCAGACTTGGCGAAATTTTTCAACTAAAAAACTTTTACTGGAAGATTCTATGCAAACTATCTATTGAATAAAACAAATGGTAGAAAATTCAAAATGTGCAAGTTATCTATTTCTAGCTTCGGAATTAACATGTGTGCTAACAATCAAGTTTTATTTTTCACTTAGTTCCAAGACAATAGCTAATTAAGGTACTTAAAGGTTTTGAATTTCTCATTTCTAATTTAGTCGAAATTTCTAGCGCTGAGATCCCAGTCATTAAGCAATCGAATAGCTATTTAAATATTTAATTAACCAAGAGTTATTTTATTTTTATTCAGCCACTGCATCTGAATTGGAAAAATTTGAATGATTTGGTTTTATTTTTAAACTTTCACCATCGAAATTTGATAAAATGTTCAAAATAAAAAACGTAATTGATATTCAAAACAAGATAAAGATTAGTGGAAAATATTTTTTTAAGCTATCAGTGCTTAATTCAAAATACATTGTTGCTGAATAGATAAAAATCCCGCAGACGGTATATCAAAAATCGATCAGCTAAGCAGAAAGGTATTCCCATTATTTATCGGAAAGATGGTGAGATTATAACTAATGGTTCCATTAGAAATTTGTTGAAGTCTTTTTTTTTAATTTTCCACAGAGTTAATCAGCGAAAAAATAAATTTTTAAACAAAACTTTCTCAGTAATTTCTAATTAGAGAGGTGTAATTTATTTTACCAAATGATACATTAGAAAATTTAATCCCAATCAATTTTATCATGAATTATTTTTATTCTTTTCTTCAAATTAATCATACAACATTCAAATAACTTCCTAGCTAAATTTTTAAATATTCCTAATCAATTAAATGATATAAATTAAAAAAACATAGTCTTCAATTTTTTAACCTAACCAGACTTTTTTTTATTTTCAAATTGATCAAAATCGATCTGGTTAGATTTTATGTTTAAATAAATTTACTCAGTATTTAAGATAAAATCAGAGTTCTAAATTTTGTTTTTTTTAAAATACATTATGAAGATAATTTCTAATAAATCATAATTCCGTAATGAAAAAAAATCTAATAAATATTTTTTTATAGTTTCAAATTAATTTCGAATTTAGTCGAGTTTAAAAGTTTAGAAATGAGATAAATAAATAATTCTAAAAAATAATCCGATAAGTGATCAAATCTAATGCTTTTTACTTGAATTTTGGTTTATAATAATTTAGTTAATAAATACTAATTCTGTGTTTAAGTGACAAATAGTGTATTTAGCGGCACTGTGTCTGTGAATTACTTAGTTTTTTTTTTCTTTAGATTAAAATATTTATTAAATAAATGATAAGAAAAGAGAAAGAGTTGAGGGTTTTGATGGCGATTTTATCTTCAAGCTTCATTTTCCTTTTTTTTTTCAAATATTTACCTTCTTAAATAGGTATAAATCGTCTTTCTGGGAATTTGTTTCTAAAAAAAATTAGCCCAAATCATAAAATAAAAGTTTGGAATTTTATCTAAAAAGTACCAAATACATTTACTGATTCAATTGAACTAAAGACTCAAAGACCTAATGTTTTCAAAAGTTTCCTTAATAAAAAACTCATGTTGAGCAGAAAAGTAAGTTTAAAATTTTATTGCTTTTTATTCTTCATCTTCTAACTTCAACTTCTTGTGGAGGATAATACGCCCACACGTCCATGTGAGTTTTTTTCGGGTCTTGTCGCCTATGCTATCGGTAGATAACCAAATACGTTATCGATTTCGATAACATTAATTTTAATAAAAAAAAATATTATATAATTTTATTTCGAGTCTATAGTCAATTATTTTAAAATAATAGTAAACTTAATCAGGATTTAAATTCTTATTATTTAAAAAAAACATATTTATTTCTTGTCTCTTGATGACTTCGAGCTAAACGCATATTTACTCCACGCTCACCTTCCATGTAAGCACCACAAACAGGACATGGCATCGGATTTTTTTTTTTGCTCAAAGTTTTTTTTAATAACTCGGTAGTTTCACTTGAATTTTTAGGTAATTCCAATGATCGAATCTCACACAAAACAGCCTTTTTTTTAAATCAGAAGACAATTCACCTCACGACATTTTTCATAAATTATGCCGAGTTAAGTCAAAGCCTCGCGATCAGGTACAAGCACCATGTAGCATTTACTATTTTTCTCAATTCTCTCTACTTTTTGCAAATATGGAGCCATAGTTTGATCGTATTTTTTACAATTTGGATCAGCACATTTTCGTTCTTTATGAACTAAACCGGAATCGGAAAGAAATAAAAAGAGCTTATACTCTTCAGATTCAAAAACATTGTTTTCATTTTTAATTAAATTCAAAATTTTTTTTTTAAATTTCAAAAAAACTTTTTGCTTTTACTTTTTTTCAAATTTAATGAGTCACATATTTGTCAAATTATTTATTTATTAAGTTCTACATGATACAATTTACAGGAGTCAAAAAAGTTAAAAGGACAAGATTTTAGGCGACTTCGAAAAAGAGCAAAAAACCCATTTTTTGACGTTTTTCAGATTGGTTTTTTGCAATGAATTTTTCGAATTATGGAAAACCGAAGATACCACTAGATAGATCTTGAAATTTTCTTGCCTTTGGCTTTTACAGATCAAAAAAAGGTCAATGATCAGAAAAGTTATGCACGTGGGAATACAATGAAGACAAATTTTTTAGAAAGTTGTGTTAAAAAAATTTAATTTGTTTTTGGTTATCGGTAAAACATTTATGTTATCGTTTCAGATAACATGTCTGACCGATAACTAAAAGGTTATCTAGTAGATAACCTATTCAGCAGTGACCACTTCGATAACCTGTTTGGTTATCTACCGATAACATAGGCGACAAGACCCTTTTTTTCTTTCATTAGTCTTTCAGCTGTTTCGTCCAGGGCATCTTTGGTCTTCTGGTCTCCTTGTGGTGTCCAGAATAAAGCAACTTTAGGGATTCTGTGGGTTGGCAGTTCTTGTTTTCCTATCCACCTCATCATTTCTAATCATATTTCTTGCGCATTTATTAAACACTTCTATTTGTTGAAAGTCACTCTCGGTCATTCTTCAATATTTGGATCCAAATAGCACTAATGATTTTATTAGGCTACTATAAAAACATAATTTCCCTTTTATTCAAATTCGAAATCAACCAAAAATGTCTTACGTGGTCGATCAAGCCTTATTTTAAAATTTTAAAATAATTTTTAAAAAATAGTTCATATTCATATCTTCTAAAATTTTTTAATTGAATTTTTTTTTCTGAAAAAAGATTGCATTGTGAATTTTAGAAAAAAAATGTAAAATTTTAATGACTATTTTTCTAAAAGCTCAAAATTGATTCCGTAAAATAATTTGGCTGAAATATTCAGACAGCCTCTCTAAAATATTCTTAAAAACAATTCTTTGTAGAGTATGAAGAGAAAAATTGAATTTTTGCGGCTAGATCCCCCTCGGAAAACATGTTTTGGAAAAATAAACAAAAAGTGTTAGGATAATAGCATATTTTTCTTTAGATTTTTTTTTATAAAATTCAGAATGCCATGGTCACATAAATAAAAAATTATTTTATTAAAAATTTTTTAATAGGGTTAAGTTTTTTTTAAAAGTATCTTAACAATGTTTCCTTTCTCTTCATAGAATAATATTAATTTGTAGCAAGCTGAGATCCAATATGTTTCGATAAGTTTCATTACAGTAATTATTTGTTAATTTAAAAAAATGCCAAAAATGCTTAGCAAATTATTGCTTGAAAAAATAGAAAATGATTTGAATTTTTTCAAAAATTTTGATATTTTTTTGTTAATGATTCAAATGTTCACAATATTTCATTTGAACTTTTATTCAAATTTTCAATCTCAAAGCAGATATTTTTATTTTGGTTCTTGATATTTCTTTCAAATGAAATAATTAAAATTGTCGGCCCTTAGGCATAAAAATTACTTTCTTTAAAATTAGTTGACTTAATGACTTAAAAGAAATTATTGTCGAATGTGTTCACTAATTCGGCAGAAATTTAGGCTTCAAATCAGAAAAATTGGAAAAAAAGAGTCTCCTTTTTCGATTTTTATCTCTAATAAAGATTATTTTTTAAAAAATGCTTGTTTTGTACTAATGAATTGGAGCCTTCTCCAATTTTTCGAATTTTGATAATCTTGTCAATAGACTTTTTCGAGCATAGCTTACATGAAATAAAAAAATCTTATCTTTTTATAATCTAAAAACAGATTGATTTTAGCTAGGGAAAAAATTCATAGTATGCAAGTCTTAGTTGTTGATTTACGCTTTACAATCTATTCAACCAGTGTTTAATCAAGTTTTAAATTTTTAAATTGATGATTAATGGCATGTGTATTATTAAGAAAATACTGCTTACTTCTGTAGAAAATTTCCATTTTGTCTATTGAAAGAAATTAATTAATTGTCAAGAATACAATCAATAAACTATTCAGAAATTTTTTTTAATTATTTTAGATTTGTTTTATATAAAAAATTGAAAATTTTGTTTTGTAATCACATTAGAACAGTGTCAAAGAACTTTTATTTTGTAGCTTAAATTTATCTTAATTATAAAAGAAATTTTTCAAGATAAATGATTTATATTAGTTGTAAAGCATTTTTTATTTAAATATTTATATAAATTTGAAAATTTGAAAAATTGATTGCTCAAACTCATCACCCAGCACTGCATGCTTACTTTTCTGCTCCGAATGCAGCATTTTTAATTTTATTAAATTTAGATCTTGAAAAAAAAATAAAATTCAAGTTTTTTTGGAAAAAAAATTACCAAGAATGTCTAATAAAAACACAGTAATTTTTACTGACAATTTTTTTTTAATTTTATGCCACTTTGAATTAATTTTAAAGAAAAACAACATTGATGCAAACCGAAATTCGGCCAAAATAGCCCAAATGATGGGCTCAGAAGTTTCTCTGACCGAAGAGCAAATTTGTGGTAATTATAAAACAAAATTAGAATTAATCTAGCTAATGTTTTAAAGAATTCCGCGAGGCATTTTCGTTGTTCGACCGCGATGGTGACGGCTGGATAACGACAAGCGAACTAGGCACTGTCATGCGCTCTCTTGGTCAAAACCCGACTGAAACTGAACTCCAGGACATGATTAACGAAATCGATGAGGACGGTTTGTTGAATTTTTTTTCATAAAATAAATTTTTGTTGCTTAGTAAACTATTAGCTTATCATACAGGCAATGGAAACATCGACTTTGAAGGTAAGAAATTCGCTTTGTTTTATCTTGGCATAATCAGAAAATTTTAGAATTTTTGATTATGATGGCCAACAAAATGAAGGACAGTGATGGAGAAGATGAACTCAGAGAGGCTTTTAGAGTTTTTGATAAAGTAAATTAAAATATTTATTCTCTATATGTGACCCTGGTAATCCTGTTTAATTGCTTATATTTCTATTTTTTGCCAAAATATACTCTAAGTATGTTTATTTATTAAAGATACATCAGCTTTCTTAGAAGAAGACCAAAATCTAAAATTATTTTTTTTGATGATCCCTAAGGATTTTGGAACAAAAAACAAAAAATTTTAATTTTTTTCTTTGTCTGCCCTGTTTCGTAATCACTCAGGCCAAAAATTTTTCAGACCAGTTTTTTTCTAAAAGAAAAAATTCAAAATTTGAAAATTAATAAAATAAAGTTTTTTGGAAAAAAAAAGCGAATCAAAAAATTTTTTTTATAAGTTCAAATATTATGCTTCTCAAAAAATTTCAAATGAAAATAAAAATTTGCACAAAAAGCTTTTGTTATTCCTTTACCAAAGCTTTGTGAGCACTTGTTTGAACTCTCTCTTGGAAAATTTTGATACGAATTTTTCACATTTTATGTTCATTTCATTTAAAATCATTTTTTTAACTTTCTTCTTATCAGTTGATATAAGCTATTATCATTTGAAAAAAAATTCCTCTACAGGGGCTCAAAGAGATTTTTAATTGTCGAAAGTGTGCTTCGTTCCGATGAGAATATCTTTTGCAAACATATACAAAAGATATAAAAACCACATACCATCTTGTAGAGCAAAAAATTCTCTACAAGAAAAAAATTTTTTTTCTTCCAAAAAAAAAGCCGAAATTTTACCCATTTTTTTGTTTTTTGTATCTAGTCCCAGGGATTCCCCGGACCCCAAATGAAATATACAAATTCTTGAAATTAGCTGATATGATGCGACAAGATAATTTCCGGCACTGTATACTGGAAAGATATTTAAGTATGCTAAAACAACTAACCCGACTCTGGTTTCTTAAAAAAGTCTTTTTAGAGCTGAAAAATCAAAATTTAACATTGTATTAATTAAAAATTACAAGCGCTATTCATCATAATAACCTGATAAATATTTTATTTTATTTTATTTAAAATTTTTAGATAAAACTTATTTAAAATCTTTTTAACCAAATAATTAATTTAATCTATAAAATTAAACATAAAATTAAATTCTAAAAAAAGAAAATTTTATAATTAGAAAAAAGGATCATTCATATGTTCCCACTGTCATTACCAGTACTTTTCGGTCAGTTCTTGTCCTAATCTAAACAGATTGGGGCCGGTCCAATTAATATGGGTCCGATTCCTTGTAAATTCTGTCGTCTGCGATAAAGTTCTAGTTTAGGTTCCGGTCCAAATTTGTTCAATGGTAAGTATGGTGCCAGTCAATAAGATTTTATCAAATCGCAAAGTAAGTGATCTATTCTGAAAGAATAGTTTATGTCTTTTAATTTACTAAATTAATAAGTTGACAAAAAGTGATAAAAAAAATTGATCATGGTTTTATTTAGTTTCTGGCACGTTCTTATGTATGTCGTAGCAAATAAGTAAAATTAATTACTCAGTTAAAATAAAAAAAAAAATTATTTTTATTTTACTGAAATTAATCTTTAAATTTTTTAATTTTGCTTTAGCTGAAGTCAAATAAATCAAAAAAAAAATTTATAATTTAAATTCATTTTGGCTTTAACATCTTCCTTAATTTTAAGTTTACAGTTTAATTTGGAAAAATAAAAGGTTCAATTTTACAGTTCTTGTTTTCAAGAAAAAATTCCTGAATTTATATTCATGCAATGGAATGTGTCCATGTCCAAATTGATGTAAATTATCCCTAATAGATCTTATTTAAAAATTTAAATTTATTTTTTTGGAAACACATTATCTGGTCCATGAGAATTCTTGTTCAGGTTCTAAAAATTGTCATTTGAAAAATTGCTTTCAATAAGAAATTCAGTTCAAATTATAAAAAAATTTATTTCTTCTTTTTTGATAAATTTAAATCCCATTAAAAAAATCAGCTAACTTAAAATTATTTTTTAAATGTAGCAAAAAGGCATGAACTTAAACATAAATAAGACCGAATTTGATTATTGATTTGATTTATTAAAAAAATTAATTTTAAATTTTATTTGAGGAAAAAAAAAGATTTTTTAAGAGTTTATTTATCTTTAATTTTAGTTTATCAAAAAAATAATTATTTTTCTTCAATTTGTACTGAATTTCACAACGCCTTTTAGTCCAAAAAAGGTTTTTAAGGATACTTTACAAACGAAAGCTTTAAAACTGTTTTCTAGGATGGAAACGGGTTTATATCAGCCGCTGAATTGAGGCATGTGATGACAAATTTGGGAGAAAAATTAACAGATGACGAAGTTGACGAGATGATTCGTGAAGGTAAATGAAGTCTAACAGGAAAATTTTGTTTTTGAATTTTTCATTTAAAGCTGATTTGGACGGTGATGGAATGGTTAACTATGAGGGTTTGTGCCAGGCAAAGTTTTTAATTGAATTTATTTATCATTTTTTTTAAGAATTTGTTGAAATGATGACAGCTAAATAAATAAAAAGGACCGGCCACATTAATGACTATATTTTAAAATGTATTATTGTTACTAAATTTTTAATTTTTTTATTAAAAAAAACTATTTTCAAATAAATAAAACTAATTTGAAATTAAATAATTTTTAATCATTCATGTTGAACAAACATTTTTTTTGAACGGCACTCTCAGTCGCCTCGAGCCATCGGTCAAACGAATACTGGCTCTCAGCTCTAAAAAAATAGACATGATTTTTAAATTGTAGTTTAAAAACAAAATCTTTGTTGATGCTATCTGACTCGCTTGGCACAGTGACAGAGTAGCCTAGCAATGGCAGACTGGCTAAAGGATATTCGTCTTGGTATGTTTTGTAGAAAAACAGGCAAAAATTGGTAAAAACAACCCAGAGCTTTTGCCATCCGTTACTATTTTTGAATTTTCTTAGCAAATAACCACTCAGCTGGTTAAGGTTGGACCTATGTATATCGTTTGAGCCAACGCTGGTGTTTCGGTGCCAGCAAACATGCATTGTCGTATTGGCTCTGTGCTGTATATTTTGAGCGCTTACTTGATCTTCTTCGTTGCTCAGATCCAAATTGTTGTCCGAGGAGCTGTTTGATTTTAGTGTGCTGTAGTTACTCTTTTGATCGAGAAGCTTTGGTGAAACGCTTGTATTCGGTTCGCAGTTTTTGGCTTTCTCCACTGCCTCGTTCAAATCCTGCATCCATTTTGCTTTTTCTTGTGCATTTACGGCACACAGAAGCAGAGAACGCTTTGAGCAATGAACCGTAAATGAGTTTTCTACGCTGATGTGTGCGTTTCCGTCCTCTATTTGAATATTTCTAAGCGGAAATTCGCCATGAACTTTGAACTGGAGACCTGAGTTTGTAGAACATTTAGCACAATAAAGCAATATGTCGTCAAACTTTAGAGAAAAAAATTTAATTGATTCAAAAAAAATTAATTTTATTTTAAAAAAAATATTTTTTAAATTCTAGAATCTAAAAAAACTTCCTGTCAAATTTTGTGAAAAAAAATCATCTTTATGATATTTCGACCTATAATCAATTTTGTTAGATCACAAAAATTACCTTAAAAAATGGGAAATATTTTAGAAAAAAAATACTCCTATTAAATAGTACCACCTCAATAGTTTTATTTCTATAGTATGCTGTAAAGACCATGGACAGACAATGAGTTTGTAAATAAAATCAATTTGACTTGTACTTTTTTGTACTTTAATATTTAGACTTAGCATGCATTGTACTTTTAGAACATTTTGTTATTTAGGATTCTGGTAAATTTTTTTGAAAAACTATGTAAAGAATTTAAAGAATTTCGTGTAAAAAGTGGAGAAATTTTAAAAAGAATCAAATGCTCATTGTTTTTACCTCAGGAATGTGATTTAAACAAAAAATCTCATAGAAAAGATTTTTACTATTAAAAAAAAATTAAGTTTATTGTCTTTTTTTAAGTTTAAACAGAAAAATTGTAATTTTTTTTCAATATTTTTATCGAATAATTATTTTCTCAAATTTTTTTTCACAACTATATTTAAATAACACTATTCAGCTTTTTAAAGGTTGTATTGGAGAGCTTTTAAATCTTCGCCATGTTATAAGATTGGCATACGAGGTTGAGAGGAGTTTAAGTTTTGCCTTTTAAATAAGAAGACATAGCAACTGTCTTTTTAAATTAGAAATTCTCATATTTGTTAATTAAAAAGGCGCCTTACTTTGAAAGTTGATAATTTTAAAAGTTTGGGAAGTTGATTAAAAATTAGAAAATTTAAATGAATGGCGCAAAATTTGAGTTCTGAAAAATAATATAAAAGTTGAATGATATTCTTGTGACAACATCGCTCCTCAAATAAGCGAAGGCTTATTCTGGAAAGGAATTCCTAAGCCAACTCAAATAACCAATCTTCAGATAAGTTGTACAAACTGTAAATACCATAATTTATCTAGTTTTACCCTTTAATATCATTACCAAGCTAATTCACACTACAAAATAAAAAATAATAAAAGACAAAACTCAGAAAAATAATTAAATTTTTTTTTAATCCATATCTTCTCTCTTTCCTCTTTCTCTTTGAACCAAAAAAAAATGAAAGTTGTATGAGGCCTCGCTTCGGCACAACCTTGAGAGATCATCTCTCTAAAATTATCTATCTATCTATACTAATTGAATACAAATAAAATTTTCAAATAAAATGAATTCGAATCCGAAATGGGAAAATTTTATAAATAATCTAAAAAATTTAGATATTTAAGAAAATGATCTTCTAAAGCTAAGCAAATTTAATCACGAGCTTTTTAAAAAAAAACATAAATTCATTGCTCAATGCTCAAATTTTTACATATCGAACTTATTCTAAAAAATATATGTATCTTTTCGATGCGATATAAATGAACAGAGAAATAACTAAATATTTGAAAAAAATTTTAATTCTATGAAAATTTGCAGAAAGAATTAAATTTGACAATTATAGATTCTGATTTCTGTAGGACTTGTTTCTCTAAAAAATTAAATAGTAATTTTATTTATGATCAACTGATCATAAAATTAACTAGCTTAAATGGAATATATTGTCGCGATTCCACTTGAGTAGAAAACCGCTTGGAGTTAGTGCAATTTTTGAATTATTAAGAGGTTCAGACAAGAAAATATTTAAAGGTAAAAATCCTTTCTGTACTTTTTGTACTTTTTCATAATTTAAATTTATTTGACCACCTCAATAGTTTTATTGACCCTCTACCTTTTTGTACTTTCTGTAATTTTTCTAATTATTTTTTTTGGCCCTGATACTTTTTGTACTTTTTCTAATTAATCTATTTGGCACTGTCCCTTTTTGTTCTTATTGATAATAAAAAAATTAATCAATATTTTAAATATCAATTTTAAATTTAACTAATATTTTTCTTACCTCCAGCATACCCGAATCCCTAAACAAGGACTCCGCCCCGGACCCCGTTTAAGTTTTAATATAATGATTAAAATTACCATTAATTACAAAAAGTACAAAAAGGGACAGTGCCTAAAAAATTAATTAGAAATAGTACAAAAAGAAAGAGGGCCTAATAAAATAATATTCTGAAAAAGAACAAAAAGTACAGAAAGGAAAATTTTTTTTTAAAGTTTGATCTCATTGTCTATCCATGAAATTTTGAAATTATGGATATTAAAAAAAATTCACGTTCTTTTGGAAACTAATTTTAGCTTTCTCTTTGACTCTTAAAAAAAATTCGATCTTGAATTTGATAAAGAGTTAAAGGATAGAAGAGAAAAGAAAAATAAAGAGGAGAAGAATGTCCTGAAATCTTGAAACAATTTTTAAAAGCTTAATCATAAAAGCAAAAAAATATAAAAAGTCACATCTTTGTTTAATTATTTATAAATGTTTATAAATAAAAATAATGGGAAAGAATTAAAAAAAAAAATTAAAAGTAGATTAGATTTTTTTTCAAAGATCAATCAAATTTTTCAAATTTTAATGAACTGACTATATTTTGTTTTTGTATGGAATTAAACTATTCATTTTCATCATCTAAAAATTTCTTTTGAATAATTATATTTTTAATTTTAAGATTATTTTGAAATTATTTAAATAATTGATTTTTTTTATTTATCTTAATATGCAAGTAAAGAAAAAAGATGGAAAATATCAATCAGTTTTTTTATTTAATATTTATTTAGTTAAAAACTAAATTCAACTTACCAGGAAAAACATTCGTTGTTGATAGCCCTTGCGGGATAATTTTTGCAGAGAACCTTCACGAATGAACTTCTAAAATTTAAAATCAAGTAAAAAAAATTCCAAAAAAAAAAATAAAAATAAAAATTACTCGTTTGGAATCAGGATCGTGGCTAAAATTAATCAAGTCTTTTTCCAACTCGAGCAATTTTTGTTTATTTTCCTTAAAAATTTTTATGAGGTGATAAGCAAATAATTTAGAATGTAAATTAGAAAAACGAATTTACGTATGAACATATTTTTTCATTGATAAAATCGCTGAGATGCTCAAGCTTTTCAAGAATGCTGTATGTTTGCATATAATCAGGATGCTTTATTCCATAAGATATCAACAACCCTAAAATATTTGATAATTATTTAATATTTATCTAAAAAAATAACCATTTAATGATAAAACTTTACTTTCTATTAAAATCTTATAATGGATCACTCGTTGAACTGGTTTAAACAAAAACAATGAGAATGGCAGGTAGCAAATCTTCAGCGACTCAAACTCTTTATAGATTGCGTCAAATTTTTTATTTTTTTTACATAATTGTTCAAGTTCATTTAGAATGAGATCATATTTTTGAATATAAAAATTATAAAATTTAAAAGAGTGCTCTAGAGAGGAGAACAAGTCCCCCAAAGCCAAACTGGTCGATGTACACTCAAAACTTTTATCAGTCCATTTTTGAAATCGGGCCTCGAGTTCATTCAAAAATTTTGAATGAAAGTCGCCTAGTGGAAGCAAAGCTTGATCCGAATAGAGCAGATCAAACAAGTTAAGATTGGCCAGGCTGAAATTCTGTTTATCAGCAAACTGTTTGAACAAAATAGTAACCAGTTCTAAATCTTTTTTGTAAGTGCGTTCAGTCATGACAAGTTCTTTCAGAATAGAAAAAACTTCTAAGTCTTGGACCAGAGGTCTTCTGAGCACTGAATCGGCCTCGTTTTTGACCACTAGAGTAAACAAAAAAATTATTTCAAATAAATTCCTTTAATTGAGCATGGCACTTACAATTTATCGCTGAATGAATGACAGGCTGCTGATAGTCCTGGAGTTCGATCTTTTGGTTCGGATTGATAGGCAAAATTTGAATTGGGCTGGTGATGTGTTGTCGGGGCCCGATGTTTTGTTTTATAGTTGGGCGATATGAGTAGCCCGGTTCTGTTCGGATGGGACTAATTGGACGTCTTATTCGCTCATAAGCTCTTATTTTTTGCTGTTCATTTTGCTTCTTCATGTTGGACAAAATAATTTGAGCCGCTAGTGAACACCGAGCTTTTTTATCCACTTTTAAATTAAAAAAGGAAAATGAAAACAAAATCACGTTTTTCTAATTTTATTAAAACAAAAAAAATAAAAATCTACAAGACTATTCTAAACAATTTTTAGTTTGGTCAAACCTAATAGGTCCGTAAATTTTCTTCCAGCTAAAATTTGCCATCAAAGTTTTGATATGTTGACAGTGATTAAAATTTTCAAATTTTTTCTTTTTAAAAATTAAGTGTGAGCTTAATTAAAAAAAAAAATTGTCTTATCTGAAAATAAAGATGAGCCAGCATTTATAACAGAAGTTTTGGTTTTGAAAATTCTAAATTATCAATTCGGGAAATTTGACTCTAAATTTGAAAATTCAGAATTTTTGAATAGTACGACTTAAAATATGTTGGGACACCTTGTGTTCCAAAAAGAGTTAAGAAGAAGAAAGAAGACTATTTAAAATATGATTTTCGATCATTCAAATTAAAATTAAAACTTAATAATTGCTCAGGGTGAAGAGACTTCAAAAACATTAAAACAATATAGTGTTTATTTTTTTTAATAATGATATTAAAAAAATCAATTTTTAGTTTTAAAATTTTTCACTAAAAAGAAAACATTTCTCTAAAATATGTAAAATTATTAACTCGACTTTTTTTTTACATTTGAAAGGATAAAATTAAATTACTAAAAATTTTCAAAACAAATTGAACCACAATTTAAAAAATGTACTATCTTTTTGAATTTAGAGACACTTAAAATTTTTTATTATTTTGTCAGAAAAACTGAGTTTAAATTTGTTTAAATTTTTTTATTATAAATTAGACTTTGTAGACTGGTTCAAATTTTCAAAAGTTAAACATTCTTGATTTTATACATTTACGTTTCTCTCTGAAATAAAGTGGTTATTTTTTAAAAATACTGTAGCTAGTGTCAATTTAATTTTAATTAGTTAAATATTAATGCCGGACCACAAATTGATTTGTATTAATTAACTTATGTCAATACTTGCCTTTAGCCCTTTTTTCTTTTTTTTCAAATTCAAGAGCGTAAAAAGTTCTACATGAAACAATTTACAGGAGTCAAAAAAGTTAAAAGGACAAGATTTTAGGCGACTTCGAAAAAGAGCAAAAAACCCATTTTTTGACCTTCTTCAGATAGGTTTTTTGCAATAAATTTTTCGAATTATGGAAAACCGAAGATACCACTAGATAGATCTTGAAATTTTCTTGCCTTTGGCTTTTACAGACCAAAAAAAGGTCAAAGATTCGAAAAGTTATGCACATGGGAAACTTGCAAGTGATTACCAGTCACTTAGTTTTCAAGTCACTTCAGAATGGTCAATTTTTTAGCTACGATAATGATTAATAGCTCAAATTTAAGAGCGCAAAAAGTTCTACATGATACAATTTACAGGAGTCAAAAAGGTTAAAAGGACAAGATTTTAGGCGACTTCGAAAAAGGTTACATTTAAAAAATCAAATGAGGCAATAACTCATAAAAAAATCTAACCAAATTTAAATTGATTTTATTGAAATAAAAATTTTTTTTTCAAACTTAATTTATTTAAACCTTAATTAACAACTAGTTCTATTATAACCAAAATGACTTGACAGACTTAAATTTTTTGCTGAAAAAAAACTTAATATTTAAATACACTTTTATTTAAGTTTGGCAAATTAAGATGGAAAAAATACTTTTATTAGGCTACCAGATTTGACCATTGATTACTTCATGCTTAATCTTTTATCTGTAAAAAAATCATTCAAAGGAAGAAGAATCGTTATTTGAGGAGATATGTTTTGGACTGTGCTCCATTGGAGGCGAATCGAGTAGCAGATCACTAGATTTAGCGATCGATCGGTCAAAACTGGGGCCATCATCCAAAGGTGTATTGGCCTCGGAGCCGTCCAGTGCCATAATTTTCGACAGACTCTCATCATCTAGGCATTTATCAATCACGTCCTCATAGGTCTCGCTGCAGCTGTCATCTTGACCACAACTACTTGAACTGTACTCCTTGTAGACTAGGTTTTTTTTTTGCGGAATTTTGAGCTGCAAATTTGTTTTCAGATTGACCGTGTCGTCCCGATACGAGAAGGAATTTTTTGGCGGCAATTTGCGCCCATCAACATACTTGATGATGTGCGGCAGCGATTTGACACTAGGGCCTGTCTTGAGAATGCCATCTGCTTGGAATTGTGTGCCAGTATTTAATTCTATGACCGAGAGAGTCGATGAAATGGACGAGGTGGACACCGAAGTGTCCATTGACGAGTCCGATGCATCAAGAAGCTCATTAATGTAGGATATAGATGAAGTTGACATGGAGGAACTGAGCGAAAAGGACAAATAATCGTCAGAGTTAAGCTTATTCCTAACATTTTCAGGCTTTTTAACTTGATTACTAGTCAACACTACTGGAGTGGCACACAATTTTTTAACTCTATTAAAACTACTACTATTAGAATTGAAAAAATTTTTCTTACCGTCCTCATCATCATCTTCATGGGCTTCTTGATTCGGATTTGATGAAGATGATGACGGCGATGACGAAGATGGACTCAGCTTGTCCGCCGAGTACAAATTGGTAGTTGTTGTTGTGTGCAGAAATTCTTCCTTGTAAGTGGTCTGGATGACTTCCTTGCGCGAGTAGATTTTGTTCGGGTTGGACCGCTCTAGGTCGCCTCTTTTCTCCTGTTGTATCGGCAGACTCACACTCGGTGGCTTGAAGGTGCTCGTGGTATTTTGCTCCTCGTTTTTCGCCTGATCACAGTCCTCGTCAGTGTTTTGGTCATCGCAGTCGTCATGGTCCGACAGGGCCAAGGTTTTTTCTTTGCCAAGACTGTGTCTGGAGTCCTGGTGCTGGTACAAATTGACCGAGTCTGTCGAGCTGATAAAATTGGTGGATCCGTGTCCGGTGGTGGCGTAGCCCGGCTGCAGTATGGCTCCTGTGGACCGGCTGGCCAGGTTTCGGTTCAGCGACTGGGTGCCCTGGGGATGAAAGTTGATAGCGCCAGAACTGCCCGAGTAGTTGTAGTGGCTTATGTTGCGCATAGAATGGTAGGATCTGTCGAACGACCTGTTCTTGGCTAGGTTTTCTCTGGCGTTTTCTATTAGTTCTTTTTGAGTTCGGCCGTAGTAGCGGAACGAGGAGCCGCGGGTAAGCAGCTTGCTCTTTTGTCTGGGCATTCGCTGGGCGCTGATGCAGCGAAAAAAAGCGTGGTGTTCTATACATTTTTTCCAGAAGTTTTTGCTGTCGTCCCTGTGGTCGAAGTAGAATTCGACAGTGTCTTTGTAGAAGCCGTAGTTTTCCGGATGAAGTTTGACTAGGAATTTTTTGCGCTTGAAGCTCAGCTTGCGGATTTTGGCCCACGAAAATGTGTTTATTTTGGTGCAATTTTGAAAGACCAATATGCCCATATGGGCCACTGCTAGATTCAGCTGAACTCCTTCGTGATCTCTGGCAGCGTGCATCAGTATGCCGTAGAGTTCGATTTTGCGAGCAATGTCCAGCAAATTCATGTCGGCATCGGCCGGTGTTTGACCACTTTGGAAAATTAAGATATTAGAATACAATAAAAAGTTGCTGTAAATTGGTAGAATTCTAAGCCAATTGATGACATATTCATATTACTTCCAAAAACATGGTTTGGTACAATAAAACAGAATTAATTTTAAAAAAATCATGATCCAATTTTATTTTTTGTGTACCTAGAATTTTTAATTTCGCACTAAAATAGTTTGAGTTTTTAATAAAATTAATTTGATTTGAAGTTGAAATTATCTTTAGAAAAATAATTTTCTGGCTTTTTAATTTAATGCTTTTCGGCATTGAATTTTAGAAAAAAAAAGAAAAACAAGTTTTCATTGTCATCTAATGAAATTGATGAAGTCGGGCTAGAACTTGACAAAATTAGATTCAATAATGCCAAAGTCATAGCAGTCATAGATGTTCCTAAAGTGTCAGATGAAATCAATTTTTTTTGTAATAAGAACTGTAAATAATCACGACCAACGTGTCTTGTCCGATTTATAAGGAATTTATGAAAAACTAAAGGATTTTTAAGTAGCATATACCAAGTAAACATAAAGAATTAATGAAGATTGAATCATTTAACTAGGTTTAAGTTCCATGGACGAATTGAACTATTACAACCTAATTTTGACTTTTAAATTTGCAATTAATGCTTTGGTACCGCTATTTTTAATAAAAACTCAGCTAAATTAGAAGCGGGCACTGCCAGTCCGGGAAGAGCCCTGGTTAAAGGTTTCGGGTAAGCAGAAAGTTAGGGTCTTTTTAATAAATTAGTCTTAACTTTAATTTAGAAGTTTATTTTTACTAAAATTAGCAGTGAGGAAAATTATGGGCCTCTAAAATTTAAAATTAAAGTTTCATAAAATACAAAAGTTTTTTTTAAAAATAATTTATTTGTAAAATCCTATTATTTTGCGTAAAAGATATAAATCAATAAAATTTAAAAAATTTAAAAAAAAATTTTTAAGCAAAATTTTTGACTTTAATTCAACTTTTGGCCAACTCTGATTTTATTTTTAAAAAAATAAACAGTTTTATAATATTTAAAATTTTAGATAAAAAATGATCAAAATGACTTGTTTTTTTTAAATTATTTATAACTATTAAGAAAATTGAAAAAAAAACTCACCACCAAATTGATTTTGATGATGCTAGATGCCTATTTTGTTGAAAAAGAATCATTGTTTATTAAAAATTTTTCATTTTGTTCAAAATTTATTACTAAAAAATGAAATAAATTTTTTGAAATCAAAATAATAGATAGATTTATATTTTTGTTAAATCTCAAAATTTTCTATACACGAGCGAATGTTTATTATGCTTTCTTAACACTAGAAGCACCAAAACGAGTCAAAATGACTTGTTTTAATAGAATCTAATGGATAAAAATGGAAAATAATTTATTATACTTAATTTTAATTGAGAAAAAATAAAAATTTGGCTAAAAAAAAGTATCTTGCAAAAATTTTATCTTCTACTGAATTCATTCCTTTTTGAACCAATTTTTCGTCTTTCATGTAAAATACGCAAAATTTAATTTTTGCATTTTTTAAATTTGCTTATCTTGGTTCAAATATTAGGATTTAAGTCAGTTTTTAAAGATTTGCATACTTTTTATAAATATTTTATGACTCATCCATTGATTTTGTAGATAAATTCAAAATTTTAATTAAAAAACGAGTCAAAATGACTTTTTGGTGCTTCTAGTAGTATATGCTTAATTTTGTTCAAAGAAAATATTTTTTTTTTATTTGAATTTAGTTACAGTGCTGCTACGATACCTTGAATTCACCATATTTTACGTAAATTATGGTAAATTCACGATATTTTACCATAATTACCGTAAAATATGGTAATCTAAAAAAGGGTATTTTTCGTAAAATAACGATAATAACCGTAAAATACCGATAATTACTGTAAAATTCAGTAAAAAAAAATTTCCAAAATTTCTCGAAAAAAACCAATTTCCACGAAAAAAATTTTTTTTGGATTTTTTGAAAAAGGAAAACAAAAAAAATTTTTGACAAAAATTGACGTAAATTTCGGTAAATTCATGTAAAAAAGGTAAAAAATGGTAAAAATTCAACAGAAAAGGAAAAATGGATTTTTTATTATTTCATTCAATTTTTTTTCTTAACAAATTATGAAAATTAATATTTAAACATTATTTACAAAATAAATTTTATTTTCTAGCTTTTTTTGCTTTTAAGCTGTTAGCTGTCTTGTCCCAAGGTTAAACTTTTAATATCGTTGAAAAAGTTAAACAAAAAAGTTCAAAATTAAACTATTTTAAGGTAAAAAAAGTTTCGCTTTTTTAATTTACACTTTATTCAGAATATAAATATTCAACTAAAGAACAAATTCTCTGTTATTTTCTGCTCTGTTAAATTTTGTAAATAAAACTTCAAGTCAATCTATTTAATAAGATCATACCTAAGCATAAATAATGGTGGAAGTAATTTAGAAAAAATTAAACTTGTTGAAGAATTAATTGAATCAATATTTTTAGGTAGTTATGATCCGAAAAAAAATTGTTTACTTACATATGATTTTTGTAGTAATCAATTATTTTAGACTCATGTTCGGTGTTTTGATGCGGAAAAAATTTTTTATTTTGAAAACAAGTTAAAGGATTGAAATTCTCGTTGAAGTCGCCAATTTCAGCTAATTAGAAAAAAAATGAAAAAAATGTAGGACTTTAATTAAAAAATTACCTTGCAGTATGTAGCTAGCTAATAGAGAGGCTGTGGCGTCCGTGCAAAGCAAAAGACCTTCGGCTAAATCGCGCTTTATCTGTAGGGCGTACAAATATCGAGTGTACTCTTCTTCGAGCTGACCAGGGTCCGGTGTGTAAAATTTAACGCAAAATATTAGCTTTAAATTGTTCTGTATTTGTTTGGCCACTGGTTTGTCATAATCAAGCCAATTCTTTAATTAACAAATATTTAAATAAAAACAAAAAAATAATCATTTATTTCAATACTTTTTTTCCTTTAGAGTCAATAAACTCAAGGCCGAAGTAGTCGCTCTCAACAAGTTTAAGATATTGGTAGACCAAGTTTATCAATTCATTGCCAGTTGTCTTAGACTGCAAAAAAATTTCCCAATATTCAAAGATTCATTAAGAAATTAAATTCTTACTTCGATTTGAAAAGGAATTTCTGAATCATCCAGCATTAGTATTTTAATTATTAAAGTCTTTCGTTTGGGTCCTGGACTTTTTGAACTCATTTGTCAAAAATAAATTTGAATATTTTTTTACTAATCTAAATATCTAATAGAAAAATCCATTTTAAATTTTATTCAAAAAAATCCGCAGAAAATTTGGAATCTTCTTTCAATGTCATGAGAGATAACAATCTCGATGAAAAGATAATTTTTCACAATAAATATTGCTCTTAATTCTAATACAGTCAATCCTCCGTATAACGAGACCCTATATAACGAGAAATCCTTTATAACGAGCAACTTGGCTAGAACCGATTACGAGCTATAGAAAAAGATATAAAAATTAATTCGATATAACGAGTTTCGATATAACGAAAACTTGATATAACGAGCTTATAATGAAATACCGCTTAATCATTTTCTTAAGAATAAAAACTTCCTATAACGAGCTTGAACAAAAGAAAATTTTTCACACTTTTTATATAAAAAAAAAATAAAAATAAAACAATTAACTTATCTTCATGAATAACTATAAATCACCAGAAAACATTTCCTATCTAATTGTTTATAAAAAATGTCCAATCTTAACCAAAAAAAAAGAAAGTGTATTTCACTTGAAACAAAAGTTGAAATAATAAAAAAACATTGCGAACAAAAAACCGCTACTTCAATTCTCGCAAAAGAGTATAGCGTCAACACATCGACCATTTCGACAATTCTCTCGTCTAAAGAAAAAATTTTAGAGCACTTTGAGAAGAACTTGTGCGGTACAGAAAAAAAAAGAATCAAATTATCGAGTTTCGATGATGTCGATAAAGCCGTTTTGTTTTGGTTCGAACAAGTTCAAAAGTATAGCAACGTAGTGCATGGGATGGTGTTTCGGCATTAACAATCCAAAGATGTTTTCGAAAAGCTGGTTTCAAGGGCGATTTTTTATTTGGCGATTCATTGAGTGGATGTGAAGAAAACGACGAATTTAATGATATATCTTCGTTTGAAAAAAAGTTAAACTTTGACAAATATGCTTATGTTTCAATCGACTCAAATTTTCCTGCACGCGGCTTATTATCAGATGTTGAGATCATCAGTTCAGTTAACAATACAGCACAAAATGATGACAGTGATTCTGATGTCGAAGAAATCGAAAAACCTAAAAAACCTGTTATAAGCTCAAAAGAAGCTTTCGATAAAATTAATGATTTAAAAGATTTTTTTTTGAATAAAAACCAAGATTTCTCAAAAATAGTTGATTTTTTGTTTAATATTGAAAATGTTGTGATTGAAAAATGTAATACCAAACAAACATCTATTAAATATTTTGTAAAAAAACAATAATTTTGTATTTTTTTCCTTTTTTTTTATTTTTTTACCAATAAACATTATGAAAAAAAAAATTTTTTTGCCCATCTTTTTCAATGCAATTTCGATATAACGAGTTTCGATATAACGAGCAACGAAATTTTCGCCCAACTTGCTCGTTATATCGAGGATTGACTGTAGTCTTAGATCACTTAGATAATCAAGAAAAATGAAATGAAATATGAAATTGGCATACACAAGCGGTTCAAATGATAAAATCTCATTAAATAAAATTATGTTTGTTAGTCATTAATTTGGCTGAAACAAATTAAGTGGTAAAAAAAACATGATTTTTGAAAAAATCAAATATCTGGCCCTTTTAGCTTTGGAACCAAATATTTTTTAAATCAATGTCACAAATTTTTATTGTTTTTTTTTAACTTAATTTAAAAATTTCTTATCCGATAGTCTTAAAGATTAGTTCCGATGATACTAGCTAATCTTGTAAACTTTTGTCCCGTAAAGGAAGTAAAGACAATGAGAATATTATAAACAGAAATCATTTTTTTACTCTCTATACTTTTTATACTTAAAAGGAATAAAATCTAAGATTTTGATTAATTAATAGTTTTAATATTTGCCTGAAGTTGGACCTATTGAAGATTTTTGGTCACAATTGAAAAGGAAAGTCTACGAGAATGACTGGCAAGCGAAAACACTTCATCAATTGAGGCTCGGGATACTTAAATGTACTACATCAATACAGACCCTAATGGAAGGTGCCTAAAGTCGGATTGAAAAAATTCGAGGAAATGATATAATACAAAAAAAACTTTGTTAAGCTTTAAATTCTCTTTCTAAATCACTTGGCCTTAGTCTTCATTTTTTAAAAATGAAGGAGTTTAAACCTTTTGAAAAATTCAGGAAACTTTTTCTTCACCCGCTAATTCTTTAATTTACAATAAACCGAATCTCTAAACCAAAACCACATTAAGCTTTTAATATAAAGATTGAAATAATTTTAAAGTACACAAAGGATTATTATCATTATTACTAAATCAACTTATGACTTTGTAATTATAGTCAAAAACTAAGAATGAAATAGTTTGTTAAATTAAAATTGTTATGTGGTAAAAACTTGGTGTGAAGCACTATTAGTACAGCGCTGGGAACACACATAGACATGGAGGATTCTTGGGATACACTGGTCTGAGACATTGTCTAATGCTGACCTATACAGAAGAACAAATTCAGAGCCATTTAGTCAGTGTTTTAAAAATAAAAGACTGCGATGGCTTGGGCATGTACTTAGAATGAAAGAAACAAGGATACCAAAAAGAGCCATTCAATGGACACCTCACGGGCGACGTAAGGTAAAGCAAGGGTAAAGGCAAAAGATCGCCTAAAGTGGAAATCAATGCTCCACAAGAAGTGAATAATGAAAAAAAAAAAACTTGGTGTCCGGTCATCAAGGCATCGTAGCATTTGTCTTGAAAATTTAGGAGTAAAATTTCATTAAAAACAAAAATATTGAGAAAAATCAAAAATTAAAAAAAATATCTAAATTTAATTTTAATTTAATAAATTTCTCCTTTTTAAAAAAAGAAATCAACAAAAAAATTGAAAATAAAATTTTTTACTTGATTTGAAAAAAATATCAAAGTTTGCAGGAAAACTATTAATTAAAAAAATCCAGCCTGAAAAAAACTCAAATTGGTTGCCTCTACCACATTACCACAATGCTTGTTAGTTGGCTCAACGAAATTCTATAATTTTAAATTTCATATGGGCTCTAATGAAAGCTGAATAAATAATTTCTGCAATCTCCTCAGTGAATAGAGTGAATGTTCTTAGAATTTGCTTTAGTGACTGTTCGACTTAAATAGTTTCCTTCTGATGCAATCTTAACGTCTAAATCTCACTAGCTACTTTAAGATTCAATTACAGTCCTTGCTAAGCTTGTGCATACCAAAATGCATTCTCTAATGTAAAGAATCATGTCGCAAATATTCCACTAGTGGATTACTTAGCTACGATTATCTGAATTCAGCACAAGAGAACAGAACAAAATGATAAGACCTAAAAGCTTTTTTTCCATAAGTTCCGAATTAGTTCTGTGAGTGCAACATGGTGCAGCAAGCATAGTTGCCTTATAAACCAGATTCTGGTAGAGCTCTTCAAATGTGGCACAAATTAAATTTCTATGCAGTGGAGCGTAGAGCGTTTTGCAGAGATTTTTTTGCACATCATTTGCAGACTCTGACAGTTAATTAAAACACGCACGTTGCACCATGTTGCACTCCCAAGACTAATTTTGAACTTGGAGACCAATTTTATCATCTGGTTGTGTTGGTTTTGAGCCAAATTTTGCAAAAGCGTAGATACCTTGCTGGCGACAATTTACGGTCTTTAAAATTGAGTCCAAAAGCGCATTAAATCAGAAAAGAAATAGATCAGGGCACATTTGAATCCGTTGGAAGCTTTTAATTAGAGAATTAGTTTGGCTTAGATCTAAGTTCCTAGACACAGCAACAACAACAAAAACTCTTCAAATTAATGTGCTTTTGGTGGAATATGAATTGAAAATTATGCTCAAAAATAAAAATAATTTTTTTTTTTGAAATATTATTTTTTATTGATTAGAAAGATAGAAAAAAAAGTACTGCTAATGCTAAAGAGAAAATTTAGAAATTAAAATAGCTCTAAAATCGGATATATTATAATAATTATTTATAATTGAATAAACTTGCTTGCTAGACGCACAAACTCTTTTGCTTTTTTGATGGTCGTTTCCGTGCCACATATTAAACATTTGACTCATGAAACAAGACAACTAATAGCTACGGACAAAGAACAATTCAGTCTAGAAGAAATATCGATTTTGTTCAGCTGGCCTGGAAGCCCGTGAACAAAGTTCAACGCGTCGAAACTAGATCTTAATTATTCATTTTGTACAAATTTATATCGATTGATTTTTATGTCAGAGCCACTCTTCGAGTACTACAGATCCTAGTCGATCTATCTACTTAGATTACTTATGAGCATATTTTTCATAATTACCGTATTTCCATTAAGATAGCAATCATTTTAATGATTCATCTCTTTTGGCCTAATTTCAAGTTAAATTTTATCTTCTATCCATATTTACAGACATGCCTATCTTGTTCAATTGTAGAATTCTGATCAAAAGACTAAAATAGACGCTGCTCAGTCAGTTACCAACAGACCAGCATGCTTCAGATGTTTTTTTATTTTTATCTCTTTCGAGCTAATGCTCCTTCAGATAAAAAATAAAAGTTAAACAAATAACGATGTTGATGTTAATTTTTTTTGAGATATTGTTTTTAGTTTTATTAAGCCTTGAATCCCGGCAAAGAATGCCATGCTCTTCTAACTCAACACCAACAAGACTTCCCAGGAAGACCACGTACAACCTTGCCAATAGTCATCAGTGGCGATCTTAAGTCCATCAAAGAGAAAGCATCGAAGAAACGAGGCAGGAAGAAATCACCATCGCATCTCTACTAGCCAAGTTAACGACAACAAGTGAGAGCAGCTAGCACAAAACAGCGAGCATTGCATAGATCTCCTGAAATTTTAAGAATGAAATCAAAGAAAAATGACTCATAGAAATAGTGAGAGTCTGATGGAACCAATGTCAAGAACGATTGACGGTGAAAACCTTGGAATATTTTTACACTGTAAAAGTATGCTTCTTGACTAGACTAATGAATAGTTTTGTGATGAAGAGATAAATGTTGAAGTTGGCAGTCTTTGAGCATTACAACAATAAATCAGTTTAAAAGTCGTGTTCAGTAGTCTTTTCTAAGAACAAAAAAGAGAGTGAAAATCTAAACTTAAAAATTTATGCAAACAGAATAGTGAGCCAAAAAGAAATCAAGTTTCTTGGTATTAAATTTGATTCTAAGTTAAACTTTAATAAAGTGGTAGACGAAATTAAAGAACCCTGCGATACAAGGCTAAATAAAATAAAATAATTTAAAATTTTTACTATCAAAAAAAAAATGGGTTCTTATCTAAATCAAAATACACTAGCAAATTTATATACAGTAGTGATTTGGCACGTGGATTTTACGTAAATTTACGAAATTACATAAATTTACGTAAAATCCACTTGTCAAATCAGTACTGTAAATCATTTTAGACTATTCTTTTCCCTGCTTGAATTCATTTTCAGAAAATAATATAAAAAAACTACAAGCAATTCAAAAAACATCAGTGAGGTCCACCCTTAAACTTAATATGATACTCCCTCCAACAAGGAGTTTGGTGCTGTGCGAGCTATTATGGCCTAGGAATTTTTTTCTAAATTTGACGAAAAGCTTAATTATAAGAGATGTATTGATATTTTAAGAAATAACTTGCTTCCATCAATAGATATGCGAAAAAAAGATGAGCCCATCAAGTTCCAACGAATAAATGATTCTAATGGAATGATTAAAAGTGAAAAAATACTGACGTTTTATCTTGGCCTGCAAATAGTCCTTATCAGATAAAGCGACTGCTAAACAAGAGCCAAGGTCATTAAATACTAAAAAATTGTCTCAAGTAATCTTGATAATGTACCAAAAATAATTTTTGAGAGTTAATAAGACTCAATGCCAAATAAAAACAATAAAAGTATGAAAAAAAAAAGCTGTTTTAACTCACTATTACAAGCTTTATTGAAGCCATTTTTTTAACTTTTTCACAATTAAATAAAATTTTAAGATTCGGATTACCTTTGTCTAATTAGAATAGCAATTGAATGGATTGTCATTTTAGTCCTGAATTAAATAAAATTTTAATCTAAGAAAATACTGAATTAAGCCCGAAAAAAATTTCCTCAAAATTATAATTTTAATCTATTCCATGACAGTTCAAATCAAAATAGAAGCTAAAAAAATCAAGCGTTTTTTTAACTTTTTCACAATACTGCTATTCTTTATTATTTTATTTTAATTTTTTTTACTTTTTTTTACTTTATTTTGAGTTTTTATACTTTATTCTGAAGGAGCTCTACAGCAAATTTCAGAAAAAAATTTTACAGTGTTATTCATTGTAATTTTTGTCCCGAAAAAAAGAATTGTTTTTTGCTATTAGTTAACAGAAATGTCAATTCAATTCAGTTTGTACAGATTTTGAAAAAAATTAATTCATTCAGATAATAAAATTAAAATGCTTATGTTTAAAATCTTTGTCTGAGTTCATTCTAAAATTTTCTAATATTTTTGAATTAATTGTTTCTTCTTTTAAAATGTTCCAGAGTGATGCTGGCTTATTTGTTAAACAAGTTTGCATATTATTCATCAATATATTAAAATTTTTAATTTTTTTTAATTAAATAAACAAAGTGCTAACCTTTCTATTAACTTTGAAATTGAAAAAAAGGAAAATAATAATTAAAAATTGATTAAGGTTTTTTAAAAATTCCCTTATGTTTTGAGACACAATTATTAAGCCTTGAATCACAGCGTTCTTTTAATTCATCCACTATGGGACCAAATTTTAGTTTTGAGTCTTACGAATTTGATTTAGTCAAGATTAATTTTAACTTTTGTTTTTTATTCTCAAAGATTATATAACAGACATCTCGTTTTTCAATTAAAAAGCCAACAAAAAAAAATCGAAATGCCAAAAAGAAGTCGACTAATAACTGAAAATTGCGAAACCCTTGCTTTAATTAGATATTGATCAGCCAAATGTCCATTTACATTTTTATAAAGGATCTTAAATGTGGAAATGATCTAATCTAGTAAATCCAGAAACAATTCTTAAGAGTTTTTTTAAAGAAATTTTTTAATTAAATTCATTCATTTTACTTTCATTTTTATCAACATTAACAAAGTATATTTAAACTTAAATCTAAATATAAAATGATAAAATTACAGAAAAAATCATTTCAGACTGGTGGAGGAATACAAAGAAGCCTTCTAATCAAGATATATTGAATACCCAACTCCATTGTGTAATTGCTACCTTACTTTTTCCTTTTTTTTTTCCTGAAGCCTCAACTATGTAAACATGTGTAACAAGTAACAAACTATTTCAATAAATGTCTTTTTAACTTTCTTTACATTGTTTTTTATTTTATTAACTTTATTATTACTTTTATTTTTATTTTTTTTTTTTATAATTTATTCTGAAGGAGCTCTAGCTCGGTACAGAAAACAAATAAATAAATACTTTTCAAAAGGAGTCCAGTTAAACCTAATTAAGTAAAGGTTGGATCTTAGATGAAGAAGTCTTGGTAAGAGAATTTGAATCATAAGAATATCTTAAGCCAAGTCAAATGATTTAAATTCGAAAAAAAATTCTTAAGTGACTTGATATGACTTTGTGACTTACTCAAAGTCTGTCCAAAACTTATTGAAAAATCTCCCAAAAATAAATATGCTTGGTTTAATCAAAGAATTTAAATGGACACGTAGTCATTAAGCAAAACACCTTTAAAATCTTTAATCAGTTCCGTATTCAACTATTGCTTTATAATCTTTAACCGTGGAAGTCAAAAAATTAAAAGCAACTTACATGTTTTTCAAAATAAAATCCTTAGAATACTCAGATTTATCCCGCAAAAAACAAGCCTTGAGACGACTTGAAAAACATTAAAAATTTAAAAAATTAGCGACAGAGCGAACTCACTATTTTTTAAATTTTTTAAATTAAGGAATTCTTAAAAAGCTATTCATCTGCCGGTGAGAAAATATTTCAAACACCATTAAACAACATTCTTTAGGTATAAAATAACTCTCAACCCTTTTAATATTATATAAATTTTAAAAAATTACAATTTTGAGGTCTTGTTGACTATGTGATCTTCCCAATGCATGATCTTTCATCTTGCTGGTTTTGTGCTCAGAGATGATCACATTATTCAATGATATTAACTATTTTTTAATGATCACACATAAAAATCACTATTTTAATAAAATGATTCATAATGGGTACAATATAATCAAATTCAAGTATTCAAATTATTTTATCTATTCTCTTTAAAAGCGCTTTGTAAAAAACATTAAGTTACAATGAAATAAGAAAATCATGATTTCAAATATTATTATAGTTATAATAAAAAAAAACTCTATTTTAAATGAAGACTTTCTTGAATCGATGAAAAAAATCTTTTTGAAAAAAATAAAAAACTTTTGCTTAATACTTCCAAGCCAAAGCTGCACTAAAATAGACCGTAAGAGAAAAGGTCAATCAACGATTTTAAAGACTAGAAAAAGATGGCCAAAAATCCGCACAAAGTGGAGTTATAAAAGTACTAAATAGGCATCCAAATGGTGTACCTTGTCCTTTTTGTGGTAACTATATGGAGATGACGGAGTACTCATATTTCAAATGGCCAAAAAACACCTTTTTTCAACTTTGATAATTTATTAATGACTTGTATCCAATTTTTTTAATTTTTTTTAAACGATCATTAAATTTGTGATCAAAACTTTTTCAAACACCTAAGATCCCATATTTGTTGATCATGAAAATCAAAGTCGAAAAGACCTCAATATTCTTTAAAAAAAAAATTTTTTTTATTGATTCAATAATTTTCAGACAAGAAGGCTCTTTTCCACTCGAAATTGTTTTATAAATTATTCCGTCTTGCTAGATTCTGTCAAAAGCTTTAGAAATGTAAAAATATAAAAAATATTCTTTTTTATTTTTACTAAAAGATTCTACTATTTATTGAATAAGAAAATAAAGATTGTTTGCAGTGCATCTATGTTTATTTAACTCTGATTGCTCTTGCATAAGTCAGCATTTACTTTAAAGAAAATTACACATTCTAGTGAAAATAATACGTCCAAGAAACTTAGCAAAAAAGCTTATCATACTAATAGGATGATAGTTGGAAGGCTCAAGACTCGAAGAAGTTTTATTAAGTATCATTGTTGTACCTGCTTCTTTCCAGGATTTTGGAACCTTACTTTGTTAAATTAAGAAATATGTGAAGGCTGTTTATTCTTAGCCTCAGAGTCAAATTACATCTTTAAAGTAGCCTTGTAAATCTGTATCGCTGTTTGGATCTACAAGGAGATGAAGTTAGAAGAAGATGCTAAAAATGTTAAAAAATTGACTGATTTCAAATAAGGCCTCTTTAGGCTAATTGAATGCATCTTTTATGCCTCTTTCTTATGAAATAGTAAACATTTCAGTTAAATGGGGTAGATGAGGACCTAGAAAATAATTGATGAAAATTTAAAAATTTTTATAATAAAATAAAATTAAAATTATCGCTTAAAAGATATTTAATTTTTGCACTTTGTGAAAACACTGCTGCAAGACCTATCACTTTTGATACTCGAACAAAGCTAGTTTGGAGCCTAGGAGGAAATTGTTCGACCTGGTTAAAATTGAATGACGCAATAGAATTGCTTGCCAAACGCAAATTGAAAATTAATGTTCAGTCTAATCGAGCATATTTAGAAAAATTTATTATTTATGAATTAGTAAAGCTATGATGAAAACCTAATCAAAATGCATAGTTAATTGAGAAAATATGAATATTTTAGTGCCAAATGCCCTAGAAGATTAATTAATTTTGCATCGATCATCTAAAAACTAAGCAAAAAAATTCTCGGCAATGCTCACAACCATTAAACAAACAAACACACAGAGCTTCTTGCTGAATGCAAAGCCGGCTTGTACGTGATTTAATCGACTTTGAAGCTGGTGTTGATTTACTCAGAAAACAACACCGGGTTAGAAAAATAAATTCGTTTTTTCTTGATCATAAGCACTTGAAATGCTTGAAAACTTTCTCATGTCTAATACAAAAGATCAGGTTTCTGGTAATCGAAAAGTTTTTAAATTAGCTTTTCTTATCTTGCCTCAAATCAAATTCTCTATGGAACTAAGTTAATTGAAGTCTTGGTGCTCATGATCTGAATGCGAAATTGAATACTCTTATTTAATAATCGAAAATATTACATTTCGTTTATTTTTGGATTTTGTTTGAAAATTTAATAGTTAAGGCATGCTTTGTGAGTGTGAGCCAAAGCACAGATCTTGTGGATTTTTTTACTTATTTTTTTTTTAAAATCAATAGATAATATTTTTGCCTTACAAAAATTCCAAATTAATAAAATAATTATTATTTATTTGCCTAAATAGTTGTAAATCAAAATTTAAAAAATATAGCAAAATTTACTTTTTGTGGAATAACAAACATGCAACAGAACATTCCATTATGTTTTCAATTATTTTAACAAACTGTTTTATATTTATTAATACTGTCTTAAAAATGAACATTATTAAATTGACTATTGTCACTTGTCAGCTTTTTGAATGCTAATTAGCATGAAATTTTGATTATCAAACCATCATGGTGGTTTGGTAATCGCCGGGCAGTTTCTGGCGGAAAAACCCTAATGTTTAAAAAAGTTTTAATCAATTATAAAGGCTTACGCTTCATAAATCTTCACGGTATGAAAATAGACCCCATTAGAGCCATATGTTCATGTATCAAAATAAACAAAATTCAAATTAAAAAAATTCATCGGAGCAGAATTTTGACTTGAAATTTAAAATTTTGAAAAAAAAAGCTCTCAAAGTTTTTAAAGTTTTTGTACAATTTAGAAAATATCAGTTTAACATTAGAAAAAATATTTTTTCGCAAAATTTATACAAAAATTTGGTTCAGAAATCCTTCCAATATCTGCAAAAAATTTTTCTAAGTCTTTTAATTTCAGATTTTTCTGGTGTTTCATCACTTCCTGACACGTTTCTTCATTATGGTAGCTTTCTATGATTCCCAAAATTTCTCAAAAAATCTATTATTTGTTCCTAAATACCACTGTGAATTAAATCCGATAGAAATGCACTGTGCTAATTTGAAATTTCGGGCTAATAACAAAAAATAAACTGATGAAAAAATTGTAATGGATCTGATTATTAGAGATAGGGAACATTACAAAACATTAGATACAAATAATAGAATTTTTGGAAAATTTTAGGAAGCTCCCATAATGAAGCTACCGAAATTCTCTTATTTACATACCGTGAAGATTTATGAAGCATATGTCTTAAATAACATTATGAAATAAAAGCAAAATTAATATAAATTTAAAAATTCAATAAAAAATAAAGTTTAAGTTTATTTTCAATCAAGTTAGTTTTTTGTTCAAAAGACATAAAAAGAGGAGTTAAAATTCAGCGTTGCCTTAAATCATCTTTTAAAATCAACAAAATAGCTTAAATAAATATCTTTTTTTATCCAACTGAATCTTCTTTTATCTGCATATCAAATAACAAACAAAAAATAAGCTTATCAACTATTAATGTTTTTTTTCGAGGGCTTTTTTTTTTTTAAATGAGCTAATATTTTTGATAGCCTTTGGGGTGCGATGGTTTAACCAGAAGTTTTTCAAAAAATAGGTTTTCTTGTATAAAAAGTGGTTTAATAAGTAACTAAGTATGCCATAATGGTAAATAATGATTTAAAATAAAAAAATTTCAAATTATCTCTTTGTTTCAGAAATTATAAAAAAAAAACGAATTTTATTCAAGTTAATTAATTTACTTCCTAATGTACCAAAAAAATTTGAAAATTAAAAGTAACAGGATATTTCAAAATTTTGTCTCGTTTTATGAAATAAATGTGGGAAAAATTAAAATCATTAAATACAACTATGAAAATTTACCAAGAAATATTCAGAAGATAACATTAAATAAAAATTTATATCAAATAATTTAAATAAATTACAATGAAATGTCAGATTTTTTATTTTTGAAAAAAAATTAAGTATCCAAATGAGTAAATTAATAAAGCCCACTTTTTATATTAAATTTATTTTTTTTTTATATAGATCGAAATAAATTTTCTTAAAAAAATTAATAAATAAACAAATAAATTGTTACCTATTAAATGTTTTGTTGTAAGAAATCACTTTTTTTTTTTAATTCAAATTAATTTTTATTTAATTTTAGATGCTGTCATTCATTTGGAAAACAGCATTTGTAATAGTTAAATTTAGCACTCAAAGGACGGATTTTTTTATACCATTAAGGACAGTCGGGTTTATAAACCCGACTTTCAAAAATCGGTTATAATAAATAAGTTTTACCCAAAACCTATATTTTTTTTCAACTAAACTTAATATAAAACACAAATTACAACTTTCTATGATGATATAATTTATTTTGAAAAGAAAAATTCATAATGACCATAATATATTTCAGAGCTTCTACTCTTGGACATGATAAATTTTCTAAATTTTAGTATTTAATAATCAAATTTAGATTAAAATTTATATTTTATTGCAAAACTTTAAATTAAACCACATTTTAATACGTCAAAACAAGACATTTTTAAAGTCGTGTTTTATAAACCCGATTATCCTTAATGTGTATATTTTTTTTTACAGAAAAAATTCAACTTTTTTTTTTGATAATCAGAAAATTTTATTAGTTTTAGGTTTAAAAACAATTATTGAAAAGTTGAAGGCTGCAAGAGAATCCATTATTTAGATATTTTTGAAAAAAATGCTAAAAGGGTTTTACAAACCCGACCGTTCTTTGAGTGTTAAAGTAAATGATAGAGAATTCGTTTAAATCAAAAACATATCTTGAAAATACACCTTTAATCTAATAAATGATCATTGAAAAATAATCAATATTAAAAAAAAAATTATCTTTTTTTTGTTCGTATAATAACTTTATTAAATATATAAAAATACTTTACTTTTTATTTAAATTGTATGATGCGATTAAGCTGGAATCAGTGAGATCTATTTTAAACATAAAATTTATTTTTTAGAACAATTGATGAGATGCCCATTATGTAAAGAAGTTTTCTATTTTATTCGTGAAGTCAAACCACTTCTGACAAGAAAAATACATCGTTTTGTGTACAACTTGTACGTTTAGAAAAGCGCCTGTTAATTAATTGCCTAGAGTATGAATCCAAAATTGTAAAAGCTTTAAATTTATTTAGTTTTAGAAGTCTTAAAATGGGCCTTGTAGACTCTGTTAAATTTGTCATATCAAGTATCACTTTTTAAATGGAAACAAATCAAGAGTTTTTTTATTTATATAGCGTATTAAATAATTTATTAAGAGTTAATTATGACTTCGGATGACTAATTGTGTAGATTTTTTGGAAAATTAGAAATATTTTTAAAACTAATTTTATTTTCTAATTCTGTATTTTTTAATTTTTACAATTTAATTGTCAATTTGATTTAAACTTTAAATAAATAATAATGATTTAAATCACTTAATAAATTTAGAAAATAAAACGAAATTTATCAAATAAAAAAATTTGATTAAAATTTCTAAATATTTTTTTATTAAATCTATGCAAAAATTTTTTAGCTGCTTATCAATAAATATTTTAGCTTTTAATCGACTTTTATGCTGGATTTTCGATAATTACTTCAGCACTAAAATACAATTTTCGGATTAATTAATTTGAGTTTATTTTTGCCTTTATATTATAGCGATAAATAACAAAAAGGTTTATATTTTGGGTTTTTATACTGCTTTCGATTTTCTTTTAATTTAAAAATGTAAAAAAAATAAAAATATAGACTGAATTTGTATGTTGTCACTAAAGCATCAAAATGTGTATAATTAAAAATCGTTTACAATATATTAAAGTTCAAAATTATCAAATTAATACTTTAGTTTAATTGAATATTCAAAAATTCAATTTTGTAAACTCTTTGAAAAAATTTTTCTGCTAACCTTATTTTTAAAATCTTTAACCCTTTAAAAGCCTAATATGTGATATTAACTTTGTTTTTATTAATAATTATGGTTCCTGAGAAAGTTTTTTATTGCAAGATTAATTTTTGGTATTCATAATTGCTTAGTAATAAGAATAAAGATTAGTAATAAATTTAAGATGTGATATCTTATAATATAGAACTTAAAAATAATTTTGAAAAAAGATAAAAAAGTGATTAAAAAAATTTTGATTTCCTCTCAATCTCAAGTGACTAAAACTCGAAAATAAAAACCGAACAAATAGTATAGCAAATGTAGTTTTAAGATTTGGGTACAAAAGTGGAGTGCCTTTTTATTAGAAATTCAGATGAAAATCTGTAAATTTTAAATTAAAAAGATATGTCTAATAAAATTAATTTCGGATGGTAAATTATTTGAAGAATCTAAAATAAAAAGAAACCGAATTTTTTTTTTGGATATAAAATAACATCTAAAAATACTGTAGAATACTTAAGGAAATTGATGAAAATAATAAAACTATAGAATATTTCTATAATTTACTTTTATTTTTAAAAAAATATTAAAAAAATGCCATAATCTAAATTTTTTAATTAAAATTAGAAAAAAAACTTTCCTTATTATTTGAAGTAAATTTTTTTCTTCTAGATTTTGTTAAAAAAAAACTTATCTCTAAATCTAATTCGATTATTTCAGCTAAACTAAGACTTATACGATCAAAAAACTTAAATTAAAATATTTCTTCATTTCGTATAGAAACCTTATCCATTTATTCGGTTCATTTTAATTGAATTTATAATTCATTTCCGAATAAACGAAAATTAATGAAAAATGGAATTCTCAATATTACTAATTAATCCATACAAAATGAATTTTTGAAAAAATATTCTTAACGATTGATTTTCTCTAAAAGACCCAAAAGTGTCACCAATTTTTGATCAAAAGAAAACTTATTTCAAAGGCTAGTATGGGACATTTTTCCAGAAACTAACAAGAAAAATAAATAAATGGCAGCAGGATTTTGTGAAAATTTTTTTTAATTTAATTAATCTCTGCCTGGCAACATCCAAACATTGGAAGCATTCTAAAATCAATCAAGATCAATCAAGCTTCATTAATTATCTTGGTAAGATTCTAGGACGGATAAATTAATCTGATTCTTCAAGTGTCTTGAATAAAATAGTCTGATTTGCTTACAACAATCTGGCTTTCGACTTAAAACTGAAAATCTTGTTTTCTTACCAAAATCCATTTTAGAATAAAAATAAACATTATATTTTTGATAATTGACAATCCTTTTATAAAACCTAGAATATTTGAAAACTCTACAAAACCGCCCAGTTTAAAGTGCCTATTTGTATCCTTAAATGATTTAACAAGTTTCTAAACTAAAGCTCAGATTCGATTAAGTGAACCTCGGAGTCCTGTAATTAACCCTTTAATTTTTTAAAATGCTCATTAACGAGTATCCAATTTAAGATTGACAAGTTAAGTGGAAAAGGAGCAGCCATAACAATATGTCTGGTAACTCAACCCAACCTATAATTTCAGGGTTTATAAAAATAGTTGGCGAAATTATAAAAAATTAATTTTTTTCTAAACATTCATTTTGATGAAAATCTATGTTAATTTTTAAAATCCAAAATAAAAAAAAAATTAAATTTGAGATTTTTTTTGATAAATATAAGCCATTTTATAAATAAAATATATTTTATAAATAAAATATATTTTATAACAACATAGAGATTTTTTTTGGTAAAAAAAGAGAACTATAGTTTCCAAGTCAAATCTCTCTAGATTTAAGGTACTGCAAATTTTTCAATTAAATACAGTTAGAGTTTTCCACAAGACTGGTAAATATTTACAGAGTTGTTTAAAATCTCCAAATTAAAGTCCAAGTCCGGATTCTTTTTTCTTTTTTTTTTTTCAAAGTCTAAGTCCGGATTTAATAATTTTTTTTCAAAAATAAAAAGTCCAAGTCCGGACTTTTTTTTTTTAATTTCAAAAGAAATGTGTTCGACTTAAAGATGAGAGAGATTTAAATGAGTATTTTCTTTAAAAAATTGAATCTAAATAATAGTTAAAAAAAGGCACATATATTTAAAAAGTGAATTTTGTATAAATTTTAGAAATGTTTTAAAAATTGTCCTTTTATCCAAATCAACCAAGATTCGGACAATTATTAATTTAACACAATTTAAGAATTTTCTGGTAATGATATTCATCGCAAAAGAAAAATTGTTAAGTTTTTGGACTTTTGGTAAAAAAGTAAAAAAAACGTAAAACACATTACTTTTGGAAAAAAAAAATCAAGTCTGGACTTGGACTTGACTTGAGACTTGTGACTTTTACACAACTCTGAATATTTAAATGAAAGCTAAAGAAAAATTAAAATTAGTTTTTTTTGCTTACCCAAACTCCCACCTACCACTCTTAGAAATTAATTTTAAACAATTTAATTTCTATTAGAGTTATTATTTATTTAATTTCGCCTAAATTAAATCTTTCATTAAAATCTGGGTAAAAATTGCGGTGTAGAAGATCAACTCGATGCAGTAACCTCTGTGTAAAATCAAAGAATAAAGAAGATGAGTGCATTTCATGTTGGATTGCATGGGATGTGACAAATTATTATAAATAAAGGTGAATATTAGACATTTCTAAAGAAAGATAAGATAAATTCAAGTTTATTTCTAAAATAAAATTAAAAAAATTGTTAAATAAAAAAGGTTATTTTCTTAACTTTTTAAAATTGAAAATTTTATTGAAAATTTTTAAAATATAGATTTTTATTTGTCTGTGTCTTATAGCTCAATGTCAGAAAGAGTTAATTACTCAAAGCTGATTAAAAATTTGAATAAACTAAACAAAAAAGGCTTTTTAAGATAAAAATCTTGGATAAGCTGCCAAAAAAAACATTCCTAAATGCTCTTAGCTTTAAAAATCTCATAAATCTTTTCTAGCACTTTCTTAAGTTTTCTAATTATTTTCAAGTTGAGTAAAATTGTTTGCCTTTTGCACAAACTGCTTCTAATTAAAATTCAAAAAGCAAATCCACATGTTCTATCTAATTTTTTGAAAGTTTTAAAAAGATTGGATAAAGTAGATCTTATTTAATACAGTTTGTTAGCTTTTGTTTTTTAAACAACTTTATATAAAGTTAATTAACAAAAAAAACTATAGTTTAGCATTCTAAATCCATTTGTACTACGCGTTGACTTTGATGAAACCTCTGCTAAAGCTCATAGATTTTATTCTAAAATAATATTGTTATACCTTCAAAGCATTTTATTTATCTTGATGATAATCGTAATTTTAATCAGTATTTTGCCAAAAGCGATTTTAGCTAGAGAACTATTGTGCTGTAATGATGGAATATTCATAAAATATTATTTAAATAAAAGCTGTGTTTCTAGCTAAATAAATATTTGATAAATTTAAGCTCTCTTATATAAAAATTTCATAAAAACGATAAAATTAGAAAAGCTACGTAAATAAGCGCTTCTCTTATCGGATTTAAAATAATTGTTTTGCTTTGTTTCAAAAGCATCTTGGATAAAATAAAATTTGAAAATATTTTAAATCGATTTATCTGTAAAAATAACTAAAAGATAATTTAAATAATTTTTCAAAATTTTTTTTTCCAGTATCCAAAATAACTTGAATAAATATTCCAGTATTAATTAAACAAAAATTTAATTAAAATAGAAAATTTTTAAAATAACTTGTTAAACATTTAAAGCTCACAAATCAGATTTTCAAATATTTTTTCTTAGTTCTGCTTAGCTTTTGTGTATTTGTTAATTAAAAGTTTTCCTTTTTTTTGTTGAAAATTCAGGTAATTTGAAAATAGTTTAAAACTTGACAAACGCCTTAGTGAATCGTCTAAAGAGTAAAATTTTTCGTATGTAATTAAACTATTTGTTAAATAGTATCCGTTAAATAGCAAATCTTAAAATCTAAATAATAATTTTTAAAAATTCAATACTAATTAAAAAATATATGAATTCAAAAATTTGTCTTTAATTTTTTTAACACTGTTTATTTCATTTATTTTTTTTTGTTTTTTTTTTAACATCGCCTTAAAGGCGTTCATTGCAATAAATAATAATAATAATAATAACTGAAATATTTTAAAGAAACAATTTAAAATCTGTTGTCCATTAAGGGGCAAATAATTTAGTTTTTCCTTGGTTTGACTGGAATTATTCTGTTCTTTTAGAAGAGTGAATCTAGAATAAATGAAATCGTAGCAATTTTGCAGAAGCCCGTTACTATTAGCTCTAAATTCATGCTTAAAAAAAGCCATTTTTGGTAAAAGAGTCAGTATATTTCACCTAACTAGTGACTATGTGAGCGAATAAAGTGAAAAAATATCTAAACATTTTTAATTTAAAAACTATATAAAGAAACAATTTTTTTAGAACTTAATTATTTTTTAGAGTCTAAGTGGGATTTTTTGGGAAAACATATCTTGAGTGAAAAACTTCGTTTATTTTAAGAATTTTATTGTGAAAAATTTTCGAAAATCTTTCAAACTTAGTATCAGTAATTAGATAATGTGAATTTTTATTTAATTTTTTAGACTCACTTTTATAATTATGGTCTATGATGTTTATAATTTTTTAAATAAATAAATAATTAGAATCACATGTGAAAAGCAAAATTGTATAAATTGATATTTAGATTTTTTATTAATAAATGGCAGCTTTTTTTTTTCTTTTAAATTTTTTTTTGTAATTTTTAGCTCAAAAAGCCCAACGATTTGAAGCTACAATTTCGTTCTATCAAAAAAAGTCAAATAAGTCTCTAAGAAATCTAACTATTTTACAACATAAAAACTTTAAATTAAATTAATTTTCAAGCATTTTTGAAACATTAATTTCAAGCTTAATTTCAAGCCTACTCGATGCAATAATTTAAAGTATTGGATTAAAACTTTAATTTTTAAAGAAAGGGATATAACACCACTGCATAACCCTTAAAAAAAGAAAAAAAATATATTTTATATATTAAGATTAGATTTAAAAAAAATAAAAGCTAAATAAAAAGAAGCCTTTATACTGGACAAAGAGGAAGATTCAGAGCAACATTGAAAACTTGGTAACCAGGTGTTGTTTCCAATAACACTATTAGAAATACTAGATTAAAAAATAATAAGTTTAAAAATATTTTTAAAAAAATTATATTTTTCCCAATGTTTCTTGAGCAGGAGCAAAGACTAGGCAGGTTAATGACTTTAAAGGTATATAGAGAAAATAAAATTATTAAATTAAAAAGAATGCCAAATAATAGCAATTATAAAATAAGTTTCCATGTTAACTGTCTCAAAATAAAATATAAATTTGGTTTATATTCAACTTTCTTCTAATTGAATATAATTAAATCTAATTTAATTAATTAAATATTGATACCAATTGTGTTTTTTATTCATTTTACAGAAAAAAATATTATTTAAGATTAACATTTTAAAGTCAAGTAGTCTTTCAAGTCAAGTTTATAATCAAATCGTTAATTTTTCTTTAAGTTTGGGTAAATTTTAAAATTTTAAGTTTTTAATTATTAATAAATAATTTAATATCCAATTATTAAAAAAAAAATAATTTAGAATACTTTATTTAATAGCAAAAAAATTTTTCTTATGAATCATAGTCAGTATCAGAACGATGGTTATTTTTGTAGGAATAACTATTTAGATTCCAAGCAGAATTTGTGTTTATTGAAGCTTGAAATCTTATAGAATCATCTTCAATTTTATAGAATCCATTTTTTGGATCAGTTATGTTTTTGAAAGTAAAAAAATTTAGACACGTTGAAGAAATTTCTTTTTGATTAATATACTGATTGAACGATGTGGCATAATCGTATTTGGAATCTGTTTTATGAAGAAGTCTCAATACAGCTTGGATGTTTCTATCATTTTTATATTGAACTGGCTTAATTGGCTATTTGTACAATAAATAAAAAAAAATATATTGAACTGAATTCGACTTCAAATAGATGCCCATTATCAATACATTTTGATTCAATTCAATGAATACTGACCATTCAAAATTTGGAATCAAAAATGGTTTTGTTTTTAACTCAATTTTTCGCATTTTTTCTAATTTTGAAAAGTTCCTAATAACAAAATATAAACTCTGCTCAGAGTTAATTTGAACAGGTTTTTTGATAGGAGAAATACTATTTGTTACTTTTCGTAGACTCAGCTTTCCAAACAATTTCTGAACATCTAAATTTTCATCGCCTCTCTCAAATGCCAAATTAGCTTGACTTAAATGTTTCAATGTAGACGTGACAACGTTAATTTGGCTGATGACTTTTTCTTCAATTTTGTTTATCAATTCTATTTTAGACTTGGTATCCAAATTTTCCACTATTTCAGCATCGTTTGTTTCGTTTTCGAAGAGCAAAATTCTTTCTAGCTCTTTATCTATCCTAACCAAAGATGATTTTTGTTCCCTCTCAATTTCTAATAGCAAATTTTCGTAGTAGTCGTCTATTTTTTTACTAAGAAAAATCTTGATTTCTTCGAATCTGCTACTTTTCGACAAGTAAATTTCGACAAGGTAAATTAGACAAGATTTTTAATTAGACAACTATTTTCGTAAAATAGTATTTCGACAAACGTCTTTTAATTGGGCAAATAGTAATTAGACAAAAAAATTGTTGGTTAGACAAAAATATTTAATAAGAAAAATTATTTGAAATTTTTCATGTTTTTAATAATGTGAATTGAAAAAAGTTGCTTGAAAATGCTTGGAACAGCGTCGAAAGTCCCATCCCAGCCAATGACGATGAGTGTTTAACAATTGTAGATTTTTTTGAGTAGTAAATATCAAAATACGATTTTGGTTGTCACAGTCTGGATCATAATTATCAAAAAATAGAAACGGTTCTTGGTCGTTTATAGTAGTAAAATCAGAGTGTAAAAAAAATGACAAATTATCTGGAATTATGTATTCTTTGTACAAATCGACTCTATTTCTTCTACACAGTTGTCTAGTAGAAGCATAAGATGGTAAATTTGCCATCACTTCTTCAACTACATTTTTTTGACATTCCATTATGATTTTTCTTGGTCTTGTGTCTGGCTGAGAGGCAGTCTTTTTTTTAGACGCGATGATTTAATTAAATTGAGCGACAAGCTTAAGTTATTAATTGAGCTCACTAAATCATCCATAATTGAATAGAATAAAAAAAAAACACTTGCAAAAAAAAAGTCGTCAAGTTTTGTCGAATATATATTATTCGAAAATTAATTTGTCAGGTTTTATTTGCCTCGTCGAAAATTAATTTTCTTAATTTTTATTTGTCGAAATTAAGTTGTCGAAAATTACCTTTTCCAAATTTATTTGTCGAAATGTAAATCAACCGATTTCTTCTCTTCTGAGATCGACTTGGTTCTTTAGATTTTGAAAATTTTCTTCTATTAAAAATTGCTTTTTATCTTTGGATTCTTCAATTTGTTCTAAGGAGTCTTGTAAATGTTGTTTCTTCGACTGTAATCTCTTTGCATTTAGTGCCAGTTTATTTCGATCCAACTCCAAGCATTCTAGAGTGGAAACGTAGTGTGATTTGCAATATGGACATAGGAAAACTTTAATTGCTTTCTCATTCGAAAATAAATTATTAAATTGCATTGTGAAGCCACATGGTAATATGATGTCTAAGTCATCCATTTTTTGAATATTTTGAATTTTTTTTAAATAAAAAACTTTATGTTTTAATTTTTTAGCCAAATAACTAAATCTTTATCAGCGTATAGAATAAAATTCAAAAAGATTTAAGTCAAAAATTTTATTAATTATAATATTTTATTCAGGATATTTTTTTGTTTTAGATAGTTAAAATTGGTCAATTGAAGTCGATTGCTTAATATTTAAAAAAAAGCATGCATATTTTAAAAGAAACTTAAATAATTTTGATCTTTTCGAGCTATTAAACAGTTTCATTTTAAAAGACAGATGACTTAGATTAATCTTTGTAAAATATTTGGTGTTGGTGTACTGGATACCAACACCATACGCATACACCATAAAATTTAGTGTATCAAACACTGAATATTTGAAAAAAATTAGATAAAATTTTTAACTCAGAAAAATAAAAATGCACTGGATGGCTCTGTCAGAACAGCATTTATTAATAATACTACTATTAAGCTATTTTATTTAAATTATGATTTATTTTTTCCAGAATTTTTTAGAATAGTCTTTATTTTTTTAATCAAAGTAATTGTTGAAAACAAAATGAAGATTGGAAGGTAAAAGAGAGTTAAGGGGACTAATAAAAATTGCGTTGAAAGTTGCAACTAGAGAGTATAAAAAAAATAAATCCTGTGAAATGATTGCTACAGAACCATGCTTCCACAAAGCAGTGATGCGCTCAGACATGTAGCTTTTAGGGTTTCACATCAACAACTACTAACTTACCCAAAAAAGGTCATTCTTGTTAAATTTTAGAATATCATAAGGTACTCTAAGTCAAAAACTCTAAAATTTTATTTGATTTATCTATCTATTAAGTTTAATAATTATTATTATCAATAAACATTGATAATTTAAATGTCATTTTTTAACAATAATAATAATAATAAAATTAAAGAGTTAAGCCTCATCATAATAGCTTGTTTAGATCTAGTTTTGTTTTTAAAAGCATTAAGTGTTCATGAATTAATATCAAATCTTTCAAGTCGATTCCAAACATTGACTACTCTGGGGTAAAGGGTAAAGTCAAATAAAAATCTGGGAAACTCATACGAAAAGAATTATTTTTTGGCCAACCGAAAAAATAATGAAAAAGACTTTTATTTCTGGGAAAGTCATACAAAAAACTCTTAAATCCGGTAAAGTCATATAATACTAGGGTAAAGTCAAACAAAAATAATTTTGTTTTTTTTTAATACAAAATTTATTGATTATTAATTAAATTACGGATAAAAAAGTTACACAGAAATAAACGAATACAAAAAAAACTTTAATCTTTTTTTAAACAAAACTTAGCAAAGCTATATCTTCCTACTTTCTTTTTTGATTTATTTACAAAATTTGATTCCAAATTTAAACCTTTGTATTTTTTTTATCATAATGCAGCCAACCAAAATATGGCAACAGATACCCTTATCCAAATAGGGTGAGCAAGAACATTTATTCCATTCAATACAACTACAGTTCTCATTTGTTATTTCTACATTATCAATATCTCCATTTTTATGAAAAAAAACATTTAAAAATTAAAAAATTACTACCGTAATGCCTTGCCCCCTAATGCGGCATTTATTTTCAGAATTCTGGATTTTAATGCATGCATTTAACCCACTTTTTTTTCCAGATACGCTGCGACTAAAAATGCTTCAGTTAATGTCAAAATTTTGGTACAAATGCCGCATTAAATATGTAAAAAATAATAAAAATATATTTTTCTATTTTTTCAATTGTTTCAAAATTTGAAACACAAAAATTGTTCTTCGGACATAATGCATGCATGTAAAGTTAAAATTTTGAGTTTTAATGCTTATGAGTAAAGCTGCTAATGCTCAGTCAGAAGTCGAAAATGAAAGTCCCGAAACAGCTGCAGATGTAGAACCAAGCAGGAAAGGCCGTGGTGGTCGCAAAAAGGGAATCAAAAATAAAAAAACTCTAGAAAAAGAAGCACGTGAGAGAGAAGCTAGTGAGAGAAAATAATAAAATTTCATTTTTTTTAAAAACAAATAATTTTTATACGGAAAATTTTATGCCATTTTTATATTAAAATACCGTTTTTTTTATCAATTTAAATAAAATTTCGTGACGCATTAAAACTCAAAATTTTAACTATACATGCATGCATTATGTCCGAAGAACAATTTTTGTGTTTCAAATTTTGAAACAATTGAAAAAATAGAAAAATATATTTTTATTATTTTTTACATATTTAATGCGGCATTTGTACCAAAATTTTGACATTAACTGCAGCATTTTTAGTCGCAGCGTATCTGGAAAAAAAATTGTGTTAAATGCAGCATTAAAATCCAGAATTCTGGTTTAAAGTGCAATGCATTAGGGGGCAAGGCATTACGGTAATATAGAATTTTAAATCTCTTTGTTTGAAAAATCATTTAGAAGATGATTTTTAAATGATGAAAATTCTATAAAATTCATGTTTATTTAAACAATTTATTAAAGTTTTATTTTTCAAATAAAATCGGAAAATGGAATAATCGAATAATTGTTTTTTGTAGAATTCTTTCCATAAATGTTTTTACTTAGAATCCAAAATTTTTTAGAATTCATAAAATACTATTATCTAGTTATTTGAGCTTATTGACACATAAAGACTCAAAAAAATTTAATTTAATCAAATTTCAATACTAATACAAATAATTGATATTTTAATTATAAGTAACAATAAACTTACGAAATTTAATAAAATCTTTTTTAAGAAGATTTGAAAATTAATTTTTGGTTGAAATTGAAAACACTGGAAAAATAAAAAAGGATCATGGCTAATCGTTTAATGTATCTAAAAGATTTTTATTTTCATTACATCAAAAAGCAATATTTTACATACTGTTGAAACCTGATAATTTCTCTGAGATGATTTAATTTAAATGCTCTAATATTCTTTTCTCTTGTAAAATATTTTTATGTAATATGAAAAAAATTAAATTTTTTTAATTTAAAAAATTTTTTAATTTAATTCTTTTTTTTTTTATTTAGAATGAAAAACTAATTGTTTTAATAGAAAAAAATTGTATTTCTTTTGAAATTTACTGAATTATTTCAGCTTTTATTGTTGCTTTTATTGTTATTAAGTCATATGCAGCATCGTAATATCCATTTTTCTGATCCATTATTTCATCAATTTTTATGAAACTCGGAAACCCATAGCCAATTTCGCTTTCATACAAATATTTAAGAGAATGGGTTAAGTCTTTTACTGTGTTAGATCTATTTAACAGCGAAATTTTTAAATTGGCATCAACAGGAAATTTGTGTGATTTATCAATAGAATTACAATACAAAAAAATTCCCAATGATAATTCTTTATTTACATCATCAATTAATCTAATATTAATTAACCATTGGAAATTTCTAACAGTACATCTTTTCGAATAAATGTTAGCATTCTTTCTATTCTTAATTTTAGAAAAATCATTGATAACTAATTGAATAGTTGCTTCAGATCGACTATCATCATCAATTTCATTTTCGTTAAAAATAAAGTTTGTTTCTTCTTTCAAATATAGCTCTCCGAATAAATTTTTTATTTCAATATCTTCAATGCTATCAATGAGTCCAAACTTAGTCTCGCTCAAATTATCTTTTATATTTTTAGCCAATTTCATTCCATTGTCAATTATAGTATTATATTTTTTATAAAAATTTAATTTCGTGTGAACACATAAATCTTGATCGATTTTTAATGAATCAATTTGTTTTTTTGTTGGGTCCATATCTTTGATTTTCTCTTTGAATTCTTTTATATTCAAATCTTTTTCTATATCAACTTTTTTCAACAATTCATCATAATAATTGTCAACTTTTTAATTCAATAAAACTTTGATTTCTTCTCTACGAAGGTCAATTGCGTTCTTAAAGTAATCATGGGTACAATCAATTTAATATTCAAAATCTTTTTGATAATTTACAAATGCATTCAATTGTTGCGTACACTGTTCAAATTGTTTCTTCTTTAACTCGAATGATTTCTGGACCATGACCAGTCTATTTCTTGTCATATTTAGACATTCTTGAGCTGTTAGATAATGTGTTTTACAAACCGGGCATGGAAATGTTTTGTTTTTGTAAAAGATTTTTTTGTATTTGACGGAAAAACCACATGGTAAAGAAACGTTTACATTGTCCATTTTGGATAATTTTTGCAGAATTTTTAAATTGTAAAAAGGAATATAAAAATTTTCAAAAACTAATCTTGATTGCACTTTTATTCATGAATTTTGGTCCGAATTATCTTGCTTTCTAACTTTCATCCCTTTTTCTATTTTCGAACTAATGTTCCTTTTTTATTTTTGTAATTTTATTTTTAGATAATAATTTTTCATTTTTTAAAAAAACACAAAAACACAAAAAAAAAAAAAAAAAATTTATCTTTATTTTCTTTTATTTCTCCTTAAAGGAGGTTAATTCAATTCAATAAATAAATTAAATAAATTGCACTTTTAGACCAACCCATTTAGTTATTTAAAGCCAATATTAAATGAATTAGAAAATGTGCTCAGCTATAAATAACACGATAGAAAAAAATTATTACAATGCTTAAAAAGATTTTGAATTTTAAAAATAAGCCCTTATTTTTTTGTTTATTTCTAAGGCATGCATTAATCAAGATTGTGCAAAAATATCGGGTGTAAATCACCAAAATTTTTTTTGATAAATTTATTTCTATTTTTTTGAATTTTCCTGTACACTCATTTTCATCTAAATAAAAATTTTCATAACCTTTAAATATCGAGTGAAAATAAAAACAACATAAAACCACCAAAAATATTCTCATAACTTTTCAGATACACACAAAAGTGATTTTATTTTTGAATAGAGCATAAAAATATCTACTAGAGAATGAAGGGGTGCCGTCCTTTTTACTCTACCCTAAATATTCTAGGTAGAATAAAAGTAACCTTTTCAGACCCAAAAAAATATTGGGTCTATAAAAGTTACTTTTATTCTACCTAGAATATTATTCCCTAAAAACATGCTAAAAATGTAATTTAATAGAAAATATTTTATTCAAATTAATTATTCAATTAATCAATTAATTGTTGTTATTTCATCAGTTTTTATACATAATTTTTATGAATTCTAGTCATATGTGTCTTTAATCTAACAAACTCTTTATTGCATATTTTACATGTTTCCTTTTTACCTTTTTGTGTTACAACATCATCAGTTATTTTTGAATTTATGTGAGTTTTGAATTAATTAGCTGCAAACATTGTTGCAAAAAAATGTTTAGATTTATTCAGTTTTATTTTTGTAATGTAAAATTACTCCGAGTGATTTTCCCTTTTTTTAGCATTTTTTAGGGAATAATATTCTAGGTAGAATAAAAGTAACTTTTATAGACCCAATATTTTTTTGGGTCTGAAAAGGTTACTTTTATTCTACCTAGAATATTTAGGGTAGAGTAAAAAAATCCTAACCCGAATGAAGTTTTTATAAACTAAACTAAATGATTTTGCCATTAAAAATCGAAAAATCAACTTTTTAGGCTCTACGACAATCTACCCTGATTTTTTTGGCTTTTTTAATAAAATTTCAAAAAAAAACATAAATTTACTTTAAAAACTGATTTAAATAAAAGGAATCTAATCCTTTTATCAGATTCCTCAGGACCGATAACCAAAAATGGCAAATTTGTTTTGTGTAGAAAAAATGGAAAATGACAAAATAATAAGGTCGCATTATTAAACAGCCTAAAAAGATTTTTGAATCTTTTTAATGGTTCCTTTTGGTTTTTAGGGTAAGTTTTGGTTCAATTCGGGAATATTGGTTTTTAAAAAAGATTTTAAAAATTAGAGAATATTTAAAAAAATAAATACTTAGAAATTTTTTTTTTATTTAATCGCTTTTGTCTTTATTCTTTTGAAGCTATTTAGCTTCTTTTTTTTTTAATTTAAGTCCCATGGACAGGATAAAAAAAATAAAATTTAACAATTCTGAATTTTTAAGTTTCGATACTTTTTAGATATCATGTTTGACCCAAAAAAAATCCTTGAAATAATTATTAAAATCATCAAAATAATTTAAAGAAAAAAAAATTCTTAACTTAATAGAAGCTATTTATTTAAATTAAAAGCAAAAAAAAACTATTTTATTTATTATTTAAACTTGAAAATTTTAACTGTATCTAATAAAAAGAAAATTCTAAAAATTTATCTTAAAAAAATTAAAATTCAAAAATTTCTCTGCAAGTTGAATAAAAATCATTAAAAACTTTTAGATGATCTATAATTCACCAGTCCATTTTGATAAATCAATTTGTTCTTTTAAAGTCAAACAGTCCACATTAGGATTAGAATCCGATGATGTGTAGAACACATTTCCTGCGATTTCAGCTATTTCATAGTTGTTACATATCAACCCAGCCAACGTTACTTTCTTTATTTCAGTCAATTGTTCTACAGGATAAATAATTAAATTTTTTTTTTTCAAATAAAAAATATCAATACCCAAAGTAAAAGCTCCTGGATTAACGCTAGGACCATTTTCGTAGTAAAATCGGTCTCCATTTTTTAGATTAGCAAATTGTTCCATTATCAAACAAGAAAAAGTAGGCGCAGCCAAAAATGAGTCCGAATCCTTTTTTTCTAACAAAGCTCCTGCATATAGATCAATATCAGCCACATCTCTATTAAAGAAAATTAGACTCCTCTTTTATCAACCCTTTAAAATTTACCCATAAACTGAAGATAACACATCTCGTCTTTTAGGACCTATAAGATCTTTTAAGTCATTCATTTCAGAAACAACAGTTCCATGGCAATAATTCACATAATCAATATATGGTCTTAAGCCATGATCTCGCCCTCTGTGAATGTTGGTCGCAAGTAAATCATGAGCTGAAAATACACCATTGATAGTCTGAGCAAACAGATTATTTTGCAACTGTGCTCCAAAACTTCCGAATTTCCAGCAATTGTCGTTCATCATACCCTTGAATATTGAATAGATTCCTTCTCCTCTTGTATCATAGGCATAATCAGATTTAAATTCCAAATCAGTAAAATTAATAAAGGCCAGTCTAGTGTCATCAGTTTTGTATCTATTAAATTTATCTCTTACTAATGAATGACCAAATCTAAAAGCAGCAGTGGAAAATTCGTTGGTAAGAGCCGGATTTATCTTTAAAAGATTAAAATTAATTTCAACAATTTTTTTTTATATGAATAAAAATATTTAATATCAACTAAAAAAACTTATCTTAAATAAATTTTTTTTTCATTTTAACAAAAATTCTTTTTAATTCTAACTAAAATTTTTCTTGATTTTAGCCAAAATTTTTGAATTTTTGAATTTAAATTTTTAAAGCCCATTATTTTAATTTTTAAAGAATTTAAATTTAAATTTACAGAACTATCATATCCGGTATAATATTGGGTTGCATCTAAATCAGGTGATATATCTCTACTTCCGTTGATCATTGGAACCCATTCATTGTAGACTATATGCTGGAGAAGAGCAATGACAATTCGTCTTGTTTCCTGATACAGCTCTTCGTCGGTCCATGTCGGATTATTTGTGGCCAGCTTACCAGCTATTCTGTTGTGCTCCCTTAGGAACAAAGTGTGAATGCTGACTAATCCTAAATTTTCACTAGTTCTATATTCACCAGCCAAAAAGCAATTATAAGTTGGATCAGTAGATGAGCTGCATGTATCGCTTGATACTGGTAAATAATCTCCATTTGTCACTTGTACATTGTTTGAGTTCAAAGGCTCGCTAGTGGCCAACAGTCCACCGGAAAAAGTTCTTAATTCATCTGCGCGATCTTGATCGATTCCATAAATACCAGAGCCATCAATGAATGAAGACAGAAGATTAAGTTGTTCTCTATAGGACAAATTGCAGTCAAAATCTGGGAACGATGCACTTGACCGTGTAAACTTCATGCAATCCTGATCCAGAAATTGGTCGTTTTGGGGCCATTCAAGGGGCATACAATCTGAGTCTGTTGACCCACAAGGACAATCGAGCTCAACACCATCAGAGTCAGTGGTGGCCGATGTTCCAGATATGTCATGAATTAAAAATTGGCCAAAAATCGCATAAATGTGCGATACTGTGTTTTCATGGACCCCCACGTTTGGTGGTGGCGAAATTAACAAACTTGCTGTTCTTGGATGCGGCAAATCGCTACCAGTGACAGATAAGCTTCTTGCTGAATTGAAGCCGTCTTGGTACGCGACAGAAAGGACTCTTTGATAAGGCGTATTTGCAGCTCCATAAAGAGGATTGTTTACATTGTTACACGAGCCATTAACTGATCTGTATTTGTAACTAAAGTCACATGTAACATCAGTAAAGGGGCAATATTGAGAGTCGATGGACAAGTCAGCTCCAGTAGATCTTGCTGTTGTTGAGTTGAGGACTGTTTTGATGGCTAAAGAAGTAACTTGATTGATGAAATAAGCATCGGTTGATGACTGTCTCATGTTTGACTGCATTTTGGACCTGATTCTTTTAGCATTCCTGGGCAGTTTTGTCCTGTTTCTTCCAAAAAGTGTCTGAAGGTCTGAGTTGAGTTTTTCCTGCCTTTCGCCTAGAGAATTTTTGTTGGTAGTTGTTCTTCTAGGTCTGCATTTTGCCCTGGTTTCGTCGACTAAAACACCGACTAAAAGAACTAAGAAAAATAGAGTTAAATTGCGCATTGGATTTTTACTTAGAAAACTTTACGAGTTAATTGGTATTTATACCCAGAAATTGTAATTAAAAAGACTATTCGAACATTTATGGCAAGAATTGTTTACGTGGTAGCTCTAGCAAGCTAGAAATTTAATTTAAACTAAAATTAAAATTTTACTCTTAATTATCTTTTTAATTCTTCAATTTTAAGAATCAGGTCTTATTTTTCAAGAGCAATTTTTTAATTGAAAAATAGACCTAGTTCTTTCAGACTTTTTCAACTCAATTCAAAATTATCATGTATTTCAAAAGAACACACTCAAATCAAATACACATTGTTTTTGTATTTTGGGTGCATGAATTTGAGGATATTCGTAGCTAAGAAATTTTTAACAAAATTTTAAATTTATTTATTTAATAGAGTTTTCCAGAAATATTTTGTGTATTATTTGAAAAAAAGTTGTCTAAAATGACATTTTAAATAGATTTTGTGATTTAAAACAAAAAAAATAATCACTAAATGAATAGATTTAATGCGTTCAAATTTTTTAAAAATTTTATAAAATTTTTAATTACTTTTTTTGAAAGCTAAAAAAATAAAGCGTTCAGTTTAAAAACCATTATTTAATTCTATTGACCCTAGATTCTAATCTTTAATGTCTAAAAAAAGTTATTCGATTCATTAATTTGTATTTTATTTTTTTGTTTTAAAATCAAAAATATCTAATAAAATTAAAATATATTGAACTTTATTTGGTTAAAAATTTTAAAAAAATGTCTCCGATAAATCTCAAAAAATTTGTTTCCAAAATTAAAAAGTGCATTAAAGATATTTCAATTTTTAAAAGAGATAACCGTAAAAACTATCAAATGATTGAATTTTACGGGTGTAGAATAAAAAATGGCACAAGACTTTTTTTCAAAATTTAAAATCAGTCTGATCCTTGCTTTAAAATAAATAAAAATTATATCATAAAGTTAAATTTTCCACAAGTTGTTAGTAAAAAATGTACCATCAAAAAAGATCTGTACAACTTTGTAAAAAGTAACCAAAATTTGCCAAAATGCGAAGTTGTATGGCAATTCACTTTATAGAAATAACGTTAACAAGACACCGTAAAGTGTAAAGAACAAGTACGCTAAAAATAAAAAAAAATTATGATAAAATTAATTTAATGCCATTGTTTATTCTACACCCGTAATTAAAATAGATATTTTGAATTCTATACTGTTTGATTTTTTAAGAAACAAAACCATTTTTTTGGGCTTTTTTTACTTAAAGATTTATTCAAAAATTTCAAATAGAAAAAAAAAATCTTGCCAAATAAATACATTATAATTGATCAATTTTTGTTTGAAAATGCTTGTATTCTAATGCAAAAAAAATATTTTTGTTCAGCGAACAGGGATTTATTGTCCCAATGAGCAAAATATATTATATATTACTTATAAAATAAAAAAAAAATTAAGCATATTATTTTTGGGTCCTACTAAAACACTGACCCTCATGTTTTTTGCAAAGCAAAAATATTTTCAAAAGTTTTAATATATCATTTACATTGAATTTTTCTCTATTTTTTGAAAATTAAATTATTTTTTCTCCAAAATTATTATTTTTTGTGAAAATTGAATATTTTTATATTTTTAAAAACCTGACCCCCAACTGACCCCCATTTTTCTTGAAGAGAATTTAATGAACTTTCTAAAAATATGTCTAGATTTTCTCCAGGAAGTATAGTTTTTGAGATATTTTGATTATAATAAAAGATCCTAGTTATTTTGAAATCGGGTTTTAAAGTTTTAAAACGATATACTACTCGATCAAGAATTTTTGAGCTTTTTGACTGTCATGTTTGTTTTCTTAATATCAATATTATTTTTAAAGGAAAAACTTTAATCTACTTTTAAAGAAACCTGACACCCTACTGACTCCCAATTTTATACGACTGACCCCCATTTTTCTTGAAGAGAATTTAACGAGCTTTCTAAAAATGTGTCTAGTTTTTCTCCAGGAAGTATAGTTGGTAAAAATTATTAGTAAAAATAAAAAATTTCGCCTCATTTAAGTTTATCAATTTTAACGTAATTTTAAATTTAATACATAGACTTTATTATTTATTAATTATTTTTTATTTTTTTTATTTATTTTTTATTTTTTATTAAATTAGATGTTATAAATCAATAGCAATTTTTGTTAAAAAATTTAAAGAATTTATGAATAAAACATAAAATATCAAACAATTATAAAAATTATTGAAATTATTGAAATTCTCGAAAACTATACTTCCTGGAGAAAAAATAGACACATTTTTAGAAAGCTCGTTAAATTCTCTTCAAGAAAAATGGGGGGTAAGTTGGGGGTCAGTCGTATAAAATTGGGGGTCAGTTGTAGGTCAGGTTTTTAAAAATATAAAAATATTCAATTTTCACAAAAAATAATAATTCTGGAGAAAAAATAATTTAATTTTCAAAAAATAGAGAAAAATTCAATGTAAATGGTATATTAAAACTTTTGAAAATATTTTTTCTTTGCAAAAAAAATGGGGGTCAGGAAATTAAAAAAAACTGGGGGTCAGTTCTTTAGGAGGAACCTTATTTTTTGATTTTAAAATCTGAGAAAAATGATTAATTTTAATTATAAGAAAAAAAAAGAATTATTCAAAATTTATGAGATTAAATTAAATTTATTGAATTAAATAAAATAAATCTACTAATTTTTTATTTACATATTTTTAAAATACTAGATACAATTGATTATTTATTAATAATAATTAAATAAGTTTAATCAAAATAAAAAAAGTGAGAAAAATTAATTTTATACTTTTTCATACTTTATAGAAATAATTACCCTCAAAATTTAGACCAGTTTACTTTTGATTCATTAACTTCATTTTATACAAAAAATGACTCTAAATTTAATTTTTTGATAAATGTTGATGGCAAGAAATTCAGAGTTTGTGCATAGGCTGATTTAAATCTTCCAGTTTTTAAGTTTTTTTTCTTGAGGAATTTTGTTTTTCAATTTGGTGCTCCTTTCAAATCTCTTGTAAAATATACCGTATACCCTTACAAATAAGTGCCTCAAAATCGAGTCTTTTTTGAAAAATTTAGACCCTTAGATGATAGAAATTTTTCTTCAAATTAAATATTACATAAGGATCTAAGCACGCTTTATAAGAAAGAAACATAGATGGAACTAAGCCACTTTTGATTAGCTTTACCACTTTTGATTACTTAAAAGGGAGTCTAAGGGGGGCACTTATTTGCAAGGGTATACGGTAACTTAATTTTAAAGATGTCATTATTTAGCATCGGGCTTAATTAAAGACTAATTTATCTTACAAAATCATATTTAAAATAAATTATAATTTAGTTGATATTTATTTATTTTATTAAAAAATCGGTTTAATAATAATAACTTATAAATATATTTAGGCAAATGTCTCCCCAATCTTCAAACAAGGTAGTATAACGAGTGTTGTTAATTATCGTTCAGATTCGCTCATTTCAGTTCCATGTAAAGTTCTTGAGTCACTGATCAAAGACTATATTTTAGGGTAACCGGTCGAAAAAATCTATTGTCGAGTAAGCAACATGGTTTTGTCGCTAACAAGTCCTGTGCAACAAATTTCCTTGAAACCATCGACTGACTTACTCCATGACTTACTGACTCCATGAGCCGTAGATTTCCTTCGGGCGTCATCTACCTTGACTTTACCAAAGCGTTTGACAAAGTTTTGCATGAGCTACACCTTGTCAATTTGGAGGCGTATGGAATCCCGACTGTTATAATCGACTGGGTTCGCTTTTTCCTCATTGGTCGAAAACAGCGCGTTGTAATTTGAAGTGTCATGACCGAGTGGAAGCCAGTTACAAGTGGGGTACCTCAAGGTTCTGTTCTTGGTCCACTTCTTTTCGTTATTTACGTCAATGACTTCCCTGATGTATGTCACTCAATCTGTAAGCTTTACGCTGACGACACAAAACTTATGGATTCTGTAATATGTGCTGATGACACCAGAAAGCTTCAAAAGGATCTCGACAATCTGGTTGAATGGGCAAATCTTTGGCAAATGGGCTTTAATCAAAGAAAATGCGTAGTCATGCATCTTGGAGCAGACAACAAATGCTATGAATACAAAATAAGTGGTCGGAGCCTTGCAAAACAACCAGAGAGCGGGACTTGGAAATAATCAGTACAAGTGATCTTAAGTCAGGAAGACAGGCCAAGCGAGCAGGAGCAAGAGCCACGACGGTAGAATGTAAAGACAAGAATACATTTACTTTCTTTTCTCGTCAGCTGGTAAATCTGCTTTACAAGTCATTTGTTAGACCGCATCTTGAGTTTGCAGTGAGCGCTTGGAATCCCTACCGACGTGGGAATATTGATTTACTTGAGCGAGTTCAGAGGAAATTATCAAAACGGGTCTTTCTGACCAACATACATAAAAACTTTTCACCATACATTCAAATCTTTTCACCATACCTAGTTTTTATCAAAACATACATTTGCTGAAAATTATACAAAATTCTTAAAAATATACATAGGACTGAAAAATAAACATACAGTCGAAAAACATACAGATTGCTAACAAACATACTGGTTTTTTAAAAAAGTCACTTTTAAATTTAGTGCTGTTTAATTTTAGCAGATAAATAAAAGAATTATTTTTAAATAAAAGAGACGATATATTTTTATTTTTGTATTGTCAAAAATTTTAGTTACAGCATTGTATGAAGCGTCCCAAGCATCTTGCATGACATATTTTGGTTTAAATTATTATTCCTAACCTTTTGGTTAATCTTCTTGTACCATTGTAATCTCTTGTTCATGGCTTGTTAAACCAAAGATAATGGGGTTTATTTTATTTTTAAAATCTGTACGGGCTAAAACAATTAATGGAAAACCATTTTTTGTAAGTTTATAAGTTGAGTCAATGTGATAACAACCATTTAAATTTGAGTTTATTTTTAGGATTAATTTTTTTGTATAACATTATATTAACATGACCAAGTTCAAAACCATTATTAAGAATTATATTCCTTTTTCATTATATTTAATGTTGAAAAAAAAACGGTTCATCTTTATCTAAATCAGACGAATATAAATTATCTTTAATTATATTTATTACTTATTAATTGAATTTGTATTTAGTTTGCTGTTACGAAAATCTGTAAAAAAATTTTGTAACTGTAAAAAAATAATTATTTCATAATTATTATGTTAACTTTTAGTTTAAAATTTATTTACCTGTCTTAATTTTGGAATCAAAATTGTAGGTAAATTATACTCATTTATTAATGCATTATGTACTACACTTGGAATTAAATCAGGTTGTAATTTCAAGCATTTAATAATTTTATCTTTTACAATTGGATTTATACCTCATGTTTTTTTGATACCATTTACTGTACCCTCGTGTTTACCACGTTGATATACATAAATTTTTTTATTTGTTGTAAACATATAGATTCTTGATTTAAAATTACACTTGTCTTTTTTACAATTACAAGTACGATGAATTCTTGTCATAAAATGGGAGTTACTTTGTAGGCTTGATTTACATTCGATGCAGCTATACGGAACATACTCATTTATTGTTACACTTGTGTAATAAAAGTTATATGTAATATATATGTAACAGTAAAATTCCTTAACACGGAAATTTCTAAATTTACTGGTCCATCAGTAATAGTAAAATGAATATGAAAAAAATTATGTTTTGTTTTTTTACTAGTAATTTTGTAAATTTACTTTTCAATCAGTAATTATGTAAAACAATTTTTATTGCTTCAGTAATTAACTGAAACTAATTTCAGTAAAAAACTAAAACTTTTTCAGTAAATTTTCTGAATTTGTAATTTGAAAAATAAAAAATGAATTTATCAATACTTTTGGTTATTTTTGCCATGGTTCTAGACCTGGCAACTAATTCTCAACCCGAAATTTTAAATGTTGATCAAGAACGCATGCACAGAGAAAAGTTTTATTCAGCATTCGAAGCGTTTACGATCGAAGAAAGCCTCAAAAATCCCGATAAAAAGAAAAAAAAAACTCGGACGATTACATCGGCGACTGAATATCAAGCTTTAATTCTCAAAATCGAATCTGCACTAGAGAAAAAAACAAAGAAAACTCCTGAAGAATATTATTTTCTAAACCAATATGAAATTTTAGTTGTTGGCGATACTAAAAAAATAATAAAAAAAAGGAAAAACCAGGACGAACCGATAAGATTTCTCGTTCCTTGGGACCAAATTTTTGAAACGATTTATCGTATCCACGATCAAATCGGACACAAAGCACGTGATATTATGATAAAAAATTTAACGAAAATCACTTAAACATAACAGTTGACATGATCGTAAGTAAGTTATGAAAAAATTTACCTGTAAAAATAAAAATGTGTCAATTAATTAATTAAATTTTAAGTTTTCATCAATACATGTGAGCAATGTATTATGAATAAAAAAAGAAGCAAGACCACTGGTGTAGTTGTAAAGCCTATTCTCTCAAATAATTTTAATAGCCGTGCTCAAATGGATTTAATTGATATGCAAACGTTACCGGACGGTGATTTCAAGTGGCTTTTAGTTTACCAAGATCATCTAACTAAATTCATCTTGTTACAAGCACTCAAAGCTAAATCGGCAATTGAAGTTGTAAATGCACTCTTCGACATTTTCACATTGATTGGTATTCCAATGATTTTGCAATCTGATAATGGTCGTGAATTTCGAAACCAAATAGTTGAAGCGTTAAAATCAATGTGGCCAGATATTAAATTTGTTCATGGCCGAGCTAGACATCCTCAGTCTCAAGGTAGCGTAGAAAGAGCCAACGCGGAAATAAAAAAAATGCTTGCTACTTGGATGCGAGAAAATAAATCGACCAAATGGTCGACTAGAATTAAATTTGTCCAACTAAAAAAAAATCATTCATTCCATTCAGGGATAAAATGTAGTCCCTATAAAGCTGTTTTTGGCGTTGAAACACCACTCGGCTTAAGTTCCACAAGTATACCTGCTGAAGAATGGGGCAAATTGGATTCAGCTAAGCAGTTGTTCGATTTAGTTGGTTACGAGTACGACTCCTCCGAAATACTGGAAGATGAAGACGAAGGCCATGATGACATATTTGACCCGAATAGACCCGAAGAAGTAAGAAATATATCCCAGAAGCTTATATTGGAGACATTGTTGTTTTGCCCATACCAGAAGTTGATAAAGGTCTCACTGAAGCTCCGAATTTGGTCTGTCGAATAGTTGACATTGACTTTGATAAGTCAATATATGAATTAGCTTGTGAAACTGGAGTGCTTAATACTCTGTTTGCAAGAAACAGCTTTGACTCGGTAAAAGATTGTTCTATAGAGCTAAATTTAAAACTAGACAAAGCTTTAAGTGTGAGGCAAGCAGTAAATGAATTATCAATTGGTGGTGGTCAAGGCATGGTAAAGTGCAACTGTACTGGTCAATGTATGACAAATCGATGTGGTTGTAAAAAGTCGCAGTTGTTATGTAACTCAAGATGTCATGGAGGCAATTCAAGCTGCAAAAACAAATAAGCTTTTTTTTTATTAGACTAATTAAAAAAATTACTATAACTTAAAGAGATAAATATTTGTTTTTTTAAATTATGAAAATCTACGTTTCGTTTCAGTAATTTACTAAACTAGTTTCAGTAAATTACTAAAACTTAAAGAGATGAATATTTGTTTTTTTATATAATGAAAATCTACGTTTCATTTCAGTAATTTACTAAAATAGTTTCAGTAAATTACTGAAAAAATTAAAAAATCAGTAAATAACTAAAATTTATTAATTTTTTTATGTTTTACATATTTACTGATGGACCAGTAAATTTACAAATTTACGTGTTTTAAAAATTTACGGTAACAAATAGATTAAACTCACCATGACTCTTAAAAACACAAACAAATTCAAAATCATTTTTGCTCTGTTGAACACGTTTAAGTAATGCTGATAATGATGGTGATGATCTTTCAGACTAAGTACGAGACGTTATATTTGAATTTGTTAAAAGACTGTTTTTAGACCTAAAAATACTTAAAATTGAATCAGACTTGGTTTTATCAGTATTATCTAGTTTTATCGAACTTTGGTCAGATAATTATCAGTTGTCTTGACTGTAGTCGATTTGTGTACCAATTTTATTTGATTCTTTTTCAAATGATGACTTTAATCCACTTGTTTTAGGGACGTTTTTTTCCATTCCAATATCGATATTTTCTTTTAAATCATCATCTATGTCATCTAGAGAATCATTTAATTCATCCGTTCTTTTTTTTTCAGCTTCTGAATGATCAGGTTCTTTATTGTTTCTTTTTTTATAAGTTCTTGTGGCCTTATAATGAATTGTTTGTTTTGTCCGTCTATTCATTTTATTAAATTTTTGAAAATAATTTTAAATTTCAAATTTTTATTTTTTAATATGCCAATTGTATGTATGTTTTTTAGTATGTTTGTATGTTTTGAAAAATTTTGTGTATGCTGAAAAGATATGAATGTATGTTGAGAAGATTTTCATTTATGTTAAAAAAACAAACCCTTTCAAAACTGGTTCCTGAACTTAAAACAAAGCCATCTAGAAAGAAGAGAGGCTCTTGGTTGGATAACAGGGAGCACAAGAAGAGGTCAAATGGCTATTGAAGGACAGCTTGTAAGAAATTGTGGAGCCAGGCATAATTTTTTTACAGATCAAATCGCCGGAAAAAGGAACACACTTGACGCGACAACTCGAAGTATAAGTGATACAAATTTTTTAACGCCCTGCTAAAACAACCATCGATCATTGTTAATGCTCGATGGCTGTTTTAGCAGGGCGTTTACATGCGCATCTGCTCGGGATTTAGGTCCCTATAGCATACCTTACTACTACTAATAATAATAATAACAATTACGCATGTTTAAAACCCTTTCATTTAAAAAAAGGGGGCCCGGTTTCTATCGGAGCTCAAGAAGGTTCTAGAAAAGAGAAGAGTGCTTCTTCGCGTAAAAAGAATAGGAACAATTCTTATTATTGTATTATTTTTTTTAAAAAACATCCTTGTTTGTCTCTCTTAAATTATTTAATTTCAATAAATAAATAAATTTACATTAATTCGATAGCTTTATTATCAAAATCTCAGTTATTTCCTAAATTTGAACGAGAATCATTTCTTATAAAAATATTATCCAAAACAATTAGACCATTTGATGGATTGTAGCCTATAACTGCCTCTAAAAAATACTATGGTTTACCAAACAATGCATTCACTTCACTTATATAGTTCTTTGAGCCTTAAAATTAAAAGTGATCAAATCTATGTCTTGTGCAAAGAAGCAAAATTCTAAATAGAAAACTGATTCATTCTAAAACAAATTCTTTGATGCTTGATCTTTTTTGTAATAGTGATATTCAATCGATGATCTTTTTTAATTTTTCCAAATTTTTGAAAAAATTAATACAAACTCTTTTTCCTGAGAATTATTACTTTTTATGGGCTTTTTGGAAAAATTTCCTCTTAATTAGAAAATTAAGTTAAAACAAGTAAATTATATTTAATTGTCTTTCAAAGAAAATTTAGTAAAAAGGCATTTTGAAATTTCATACCAAACTTATAATAAACATAAAGAAAATAATTTAATAACTTTTGTTATAAAATTCAAAAGCTTGTTCTGCATATGAAACAAAGTGAAACAATTTTTGCTTCTACTACTGCAGAAGCCTGCAAAATCTGTGCCAATTAATTGGGTCTTATTTTTATTACTTTTAAATAATAAAAGCATAATTTTCAATCTTTTAAATAATTTGCTAAGCTTTTACAGTAACATTCTTTGGGTCTAGTGGCTCATGAGAAGGTTTGTTCACACAAAAAGTATTCTATTATTAATTTTTTGTTTCAATATGGAATTGTTTTCTAGTACCATCTAAATTTTTTTAATGTTAACTATTAGAATAAGAATAATTTTTATTTTTTTCCAAGTTGTTACCAATATTTAACATTTTTTTTAAATAAAATTATCGAAAAGTCAAGAATAAATTTTAATTTTTTTGAAACCAATATTTTATATTTTATTTTTTTTTGCCATGACATAATTATTAAAAATTCAAAATGCTAAATCATATAATTTTAAACTTGTAAAATTTTAAAATTATTTGTTTATCTGTACCAAGCTATCCTTCAGAAACTATAAACCATTAATTAGTTTTTTCTTGTAAATATCAAAAAAATAGACTAAATTCTTTAAGAGTATATTTGTAATTTAATTAGAGTTACATTAATTAGAGGAAAATTAATTAATTTAAAAAATTAAATTTAAAAGGGACGAACTTAATAAATTAAACTTAAATGAAATCCAGGAAATATTTGGATTTTTTAAATTCAAATTTCTTTATTTAACTCTAGCTACTTTTTTTTTTGTTTCTGTTCGGTCAGGGATTTTCATCTTCTTTCAAGGTGTTATTTGAAGCTTCTTCAACAATTTTGAGACCATTTGCTGGCTTATATCAAATTTTTTGGCTGCTTGACGCTGACTGATTATGTCTTTGTGATCAAAAGCCTTTTTTAGCTTATTGAGTTGTACTTTAGTCATTTTTTCGGTGTTTGACGAGATCCTTGTTTCTTTTCTGGTTAAAAATATTCACTTCGTTTTAAAATTCGGTAAACAGTACTCCTTTGAATTTTTTCTGCCATTAAATGCCTCACAGTGAATATCTTTCCAAGTGATCTATTTTCGTTAAAATCGCGTACACGCGAATTCTTAGTGCCTCTTCTTTAGATGAATTTATTTTGGTCATTTTTAATTCAGATTGAATAATTTTTTTATTTATCGTATTTAAAATTAAATTTACTTCAAGGATATGGAAAGAGATTTTAAAATTAAAAAAGCATTGCAAATGATACTTAAAGTTCGTCTCGATTTTTAGTTGCCACCCGTTAGAGTCAAAATGTTGCTTTAAATGATCACAATGTACAGATATTGCAGACTTCCGGAGGAGGTGAAGCAAAAGTTTATTCACTTTGGTTTATTTGCAAATTAAATTTTTGACCATTAGAACAAAAAAAAAGTTAAGAAAGATAAATCTTTTCATTTTATTTCTTTAAAATTTATATTTATTTTTATATTCAAATTTCATTTTTAAATTAAATTTTGAATAATAGATTTTTTAAAAAATTCAAAATAAACTTTTAAATTTATATTTTAAAATCGCTTTTATTTTTATTATTGATGAACTGAAAAATTTAAGTTTTAAATTACTTTATTTTTAAAATCAGACTTGTTTATAATTTTAATTTAAAGCATATTAAATTAAAATTAAGTTGTTTTCGGATTTATCATTATTGAAAAAAGACTGCAATTGTTTAGCAGCTTTAAATTTGAAAATTAGTTTGAATAAATTTTTGAAACGTAATTGTTTTTATCAAATAAAGTTATAATAAAATTCTTAATTTAGTATAATCATTTGCTATGGAGCTCCAATTTGCCTAGTTTTTTTGCCAAAATTTACAATACTACGTAAATATTTTTATCTGATTTTTACTTTCCAAAAAAATTACTAATCAAGAGTTTATGTTGGCTTATGGAAATTTGATACTGCAAAAAAATTAAAAGTTAACTCTAATTTAATAAAATCGACATCTTATTAAATAAAACCGTTTTTTTTATAATAAAAAATTCAAAAAATAAAGACTTGCATCTAAAAAGAAAAATTGAAAACAATTTTATCAAAATACCTGTTAGTTAATTAAAGTCATTTCAAATTTTTTAATTTCTCTCTTTTGACACTTAGCCTATTTAAATATTTTATCTTTTTGCTTAAACTAAATTAAATCTTTGAAAAACTGTTCATTCTAAACAGAAAAATGCAAGACAATCATTTCCGAGGAGGTTATACTTGAAATCCAAATCGATGACACTCACAATGACGACCATAAAGAAATTTCTTACAAGCCAAAACTTGGAAAAGGCAAAATTTACTAGGAATTAAGTGAATTCGAGTCTTACGAGATTAAAGACAATTAAAAAAAAGTTGAAGAAGTCAAATAAAAATTAAAACAAATTTTTTTTGATAGCTTTTATAAAAAATGGATGCACAGTTTCGATGTATTATAAAGTCAATGATGAACAGAAAGGGATTGTTTATGTATCTGATGAAGAACATACTGGTCATGAACCAGTCGAAGTTAACCAAAAATTTTAGATTTTTTGATTTTCTGATTTTTTTTATAAATTAAATTTTATTATTAGTAGTAGTAGTAGTTCTTGCTGCGACACCTAACATGTAGATTGTCTAAGCCCATCACCGCCAAATGGCCGTGTAGAGCTGTAGCAGCCGATTCCATTGAACTTATCTAAAGCCATTTTAAAATTAGCGGTTGACTTGGATTTCACCACGTTTTCTGGCAACTTATTCCAATGCGGAACTACTCTGTTTGAGAAAAATACATGTCTGGCATTTACTGCAGCCGCAAAATCGTTTCTAATTTTAGCTGGGAAACTTTCTCTCTGGACTCTGATGCTATTTCCTCTTAACGCCCCGGCTGGTCCCTTGTTTTCTGATTTATTCACTAGATTCTTGACCAAGCTTACCTTTTCTATTCCATTCACTAGTTTGTACATTTCAATCAAGTTCCCTCTCACTCTTCTTTCACTCAGCTTTGTCAGTCCTAATTTTGTCAGCCTCTTTTCATACGGCATGCTTCTTACAGACAAAGTTATTTTTGTTGCCCTCTCTTGCACCTTTTCCAACGCATTCACGTCCATTTTCATACTTGGATTCCAAACCTGCACTGCGTAATCTAGGTGGGGTCTCACCATGGATATATACAATCTTACCCACAGTCTTTCCTCTCTACTTGTAAACGTTCGCTTTAGCATTCCAAGTACCCTACTCGCTTTCGCACAAGCACTTATCACTTGGCTGGTCTACTTTAAATCTGATGAAACCATCACTCCAAGATCCCTTTCACAATCTGTGGTCGCTAGTATAACATTCCTGTTGCTTTTTTGTGTATATTTATGCCTTTCATTTAGTCTGCCGAAATGCAAATTTTTCAACGAAAATTTTTTTCTTTTTTTTTTGTTTACTTTCAATTCAAATGAGAAAAAAAATTAATTAATGCTTTACTCATAAGAATACCTTTTAAATTAAAAGAAAATCATCCAAATGACTATGAATTAATTTCTCTACCAAAAATCTCAGATTACCTATTCAAATTTTTGAATAAATTCAGTCCCACTTTTGATAGTTATAATTGCATAATATTATCTCAGTGTGTGTATAATCATTTGGTTCAATGATGTATTAAAATATTTTAATTATACAATAATGAAATAAAAAAAAGTGTAGGTTTTTTTTTCGGAAATAACTATAAATATATCACTGTAAAATATAATTTAACTTGATTTTAAAATACTAAAAACCTCTCTCAGACTTTTAGCTTTGATTTCAGGCTCTATTTTGCTATGGGTAATTAAATTATTATTCGCACTTTTTCAAGTTTTAAAAAGTCATTTAAGACAAAACCCCTTGAGATGTATTTTCCTGAAATTAAGAGTAAAGCTTACATTTTTTTGCAAATTGAACTAATTTCAAGAAAAAAAAACAATTGTTACTTTGAAGTTATTCAAGTGGAACTTTATAAATTGAGTATTTAAGAGTGTTAATTTTGAAAGCCGCCAAGTCACAAATCTGTGATTGCTAATTTATTAGATTTTTGATACTATTTTTTTTTAATACTGTATTTTTAAAAAAAGATAAAAATAAAGGTTAATTAAATAAAATCTAAGAAAAATAAACCGTGTAGTCAACTTGAAGGAATTCAAGCGGTCTAGATTAAGCGAGCATCTTTTAAGGGTCAAGTTTTAGCTCAGGCTGTAAAGTTTTTTCATCTTTATCATTAAGTTTTATCTAAAAAAATAAAAACAAGGTAGTAAAGCAATAAAACATTTTTGATTGAAACTATTGATTTTTTTATTGTAAAAAAATTTAATTAGATTTAAAATTTAAAATTTAGTCACGAGCCTAAAATAATTTGTTGTTTTGCATGACATTTTTATTTGAATCCGGAAAACTTGTACGCTTTCTAAAATTCCATTTGTCACTATTTTAAATTTGAAAATGATTTCTCGGGATTTCAAGACAAACAAATCGATTTTAGTTCCCACGCGTACCTCAAATTCCGATAGCTACTCGAAATATCCAAACAATTTCAAGTGTTTAGATTTAATAGTATTTTTCTTACCTATCACGTTTCAGAAGGTTCAAAATTTCCATTTGCCTAACCTGGCCAAAAAAATGGGTTTCTCCAAAGGCTTCTGATAACAAATATTTGAAACTCTTTTTTTCTCTCAGTCGAACAGTTTTTAATTTCTCTAATTAAATATTTACCAAAAAATCTCATAAACTAATATTTGATAGAACATAAAATCACCTGCTAAGTCAAATCTTTCAAAGTTGCCTTAGTTACTAAATTTTATTTTATTTTTTAGATTTTCGGTTCCAGTAAATATAGAAAATGAATTTGAGAAAATGAATTTTAGCTCGCATCAAATGCCCCCAGCTTTGATTGCGGTAAAGCGAAGTTTAGACCTGGACGATGAGTCGGGTACAAATAAAAATTTAAAAAAAATTTTTTTTAAAATTATTATAAAATTTAGATTCGTGTTGGCAAGCAAAAAGACCAAAGAGCGCTGATTCAATTGAGCTGTCCGAACTGAGTCTATGGAAGTTGGCGAATAGACATGAAAATTTGCTGCAGTGGAAAAATTTAGCCACAGAATTGGGTCTTAAAAATTCCGAAATTCAAGAAATTGAGAGCAAATTTAAATTAAAAGATGGCCTAGTCGAGTGTTTGTACCAAGTTCTGCTAAAGTGGAGGCTAAAAAGTCCAGACAAATGCTCAATTAAGTATTTAGAATCAAAGATGGATCTTGACCAATTTGATGAGACTAAATGCGAAAATACAATGAGTGCTTATGAGAAATTGTTTCTTGAGAATGAAGCAAAACTAGAAAGCATCAAGTCAGATGAGAAAATTTTATGGGATATATCGGACTATGTTTGTGCAGAATGGAAGTCGATAGGTCGATATTTGGGTCTGAAAGAGTCAGATATCTACGAAATAGAAATAAAGTATTTGTATAGAGATGGTCTTAGGGAATGTTGTTACCAAGCTCTTTTGAAATGGTCGCATCAAACAAATGATCATCATTTGAAATTTTTATGTCTTAGCCTTATTAAACAATCGTTTAATTTCTATGTTAAAAAATTAATTGAAATGTTTGTTTAGTGTATTTTTATTTAGTTATTATTTGTTTGTTTAATTATTTATTTTATCCTTATCTGAAACCGTCCATCAGATAACCTTTTGTTTTTAAATGTTTTTGTTGTATTTGTTTTAGATGCTATGAGTAAAATGAAAATGTTCTATGTTAAGATTAAAAATTAAGACTAAAATTTATTTTTCGTTTATTTTTTTTTTATTAAAAAATGAAAAAAATTACCAGAATTCAATAAAACTTTAAAAATTCCATTATCTTTAGCTTTTATCAGCTAATTCTTTTTTTTTGGCTAACCAGCAAAAAAATTTTAATTTTTAAAAGGTAAAATATATGAGAAATATCAAACTTATAATGATCTGGAAACTTAGTCATTTGATTTGACCAAGCATGCTAAAGAAGGATATAAATGATTGTTTTACAGAAAAAAAATCAACATGCAAATCTTCTTAATACATGGTTCCTCTTGTTATTCGCAAAATACATTGATTTTTATTTCAACATATCGATTAAGAAGTAAATTACTTTTTAAATATTGACGAATTTTACTTTATTATACGTATAGGTAAAATATAGCTTAAATTACTTTATTTAACCATGTGATTTGAAACTATTTTTTTTTTTTAAATATGCACAAGCTTTACAGACATTTAAACTTTCCTTAAATTTACAATATCTTCACTTTTTTACATTTTTTTTTTCATCATCCAAGAGGTGTTTTTTTGATAAATAAAAAAATAATAAATAATAAATCCCCCTTTTTTTTAATTTATTGATACTTATCCTTTATAAATGAAACTTTTAACTAAAAATTCGAAATCGATTTAATACAAAGTATCTCAATTTTTTATTTTTTTTTATAATTAATGTAATCAAGGAACATTGTAATTCAAGGCTAAATTTGATAAAGATTCTGTGAAATAATTCATTTCTTCTAGAACTAAGAAAAAAAACAATTTTAGAATAAACTTTCAACCTAGGTTCAAAAAAACATCGAGTCCGATGATTTTGATATTGAGAAAAAGAATACGCTTCAAAATATATGATAATTAAAAATCTATTTTACGAAGAAAAAAAAGCTGTATAATTTTTAATTTTTTTTGTCATTTAAATTTATCTTGCGTCAGTTAACAATTGATGTATTTTTTGTGGTTTCTTTAAAAAACGGGAACAAAGCTTAAAATTTTTGATGTATTTTATTAAAAATTTATGGTATTCGAACCAAATTTATTTTTATTTTTTTCAAATAATGTTCTCAAATTTTCAAATATTTAATGTAAAAATGACACGAGGTCAGTTGCTTGAAGACTTGGCTCCGTTCTTTTAGCACTGAGTTTTGTCTTATGATTTCTAATAAAAAATTTAAAAATAAAAGTATTTTTATTTATTATCTATAGCGTTTCTCAAAGTGTTGTCATTTTTAGAATTTCTTAAAATTATTTTTCACAATAATTTATTTAAATTAAAAGTTTTTTTTTTAAATTTATTTATTTATTTGTTTTCTGCAAATTGGAATGAATTTTCAGGTAACATATAACACCTTTTTTTTATTTTTAAATTTTGAGTTATATTTAAATGAGCATTAATTAATTTGAAGTTAACATTAATTATTATTAACGTGCATTAATTTTATTAAAAGTACATTGATTATTTTAAACAAGCAATAATTTCTTATTTGAGCATTATTAATTTGTATTTGAAATCAATACTTAAAATCAATTTTATAAATCAACATTGACAAATGTTCTAACTTTAAGATAGAAATTCTTACATTATAATAAAAGATTTTTTGAAGTTCAGTACAAAAGAACAGAATAAGTATTAAAAAATTTAATAATTTTTTATCTAAAAGTTTAAAATAAATTCTGTAAGTGCAGAATGGTGCAACATTCTAAGTTGCATCAACTGTAAAAGTCTGCTAATGGTGTGCAGAATCTCTGCAAAATGCACCATGCTCGATTATATTGAAATTTAATTACTGCATAACTCTGCAAATTTAGCAGGCTTTGATATTTGATGCAACTTTGAAAATTGCACTATGTTGCATTTACAGAACTAAGTTTAAACCTTTAGAAAAAAAGTAATTCAATTTTTTTACATTATTATTATAAGTTATTATAAGTTAATCTGCAACGGGTTTTAAACCGCGGAGCTAGGTACCTCAAGTACATGGCTATGGCAGATAAAAAGTGTGATTTAACAACAAGTTTTAAATATAAATTCAAGAAATGAAAAATAAAGATAAAATTAAAAGTGTTTTTTTGATTTGAAATTATCATATCTATTTTTAAATGAGTTCACTGTTGGTGCACTCCTAACTTCTGGTGGTAGCTCATTCCATAGGGGTACTGTTCTATTGGAAAAGAAGTTGTCTCTCGGTGAGCAGTTTTTAACAAATTGCCTGTAAAGTCTCTTCCGTGATAATCTGGTTGAGCCAGCAGGTCCCATGTTTTCAGATGCAGGTACATTGTTTCTGTTCTTTTTTTCATTTTGTACTGAATTTCACAAAACCATATAAAATAGGGAAAAAATAGTAAGGTATTTAATTTCTTAATAATAAATCAATAATTGGTAAAAGAATGCTCAAAAAGAGCATCTATTTTGAACCGAAAGAAATCATTGAATTACCTGTACTAAAAGGTACGATTCTTTGATTTAAAGTCTGAAAAAGGGTATAAAATTCACTTTGTTATCAATTTTTATCTACTATTGCTGATATTAGAAGCATCAAAATTTTAATAAATCATAAAATGGCAAGTCAACGAGTAGCAGAATACAACAGTGACACAGATACTGATAAACCAGAACATATGGAAACAGAAATTAAAAAAAAAAAAAAAAAAAAAACAAAACAGAAGAAAATCCACTCCATTATGTAAATTTAACAACAAGAATGAATCACTGGAAAAATTCAAAAGTTATGGTTATTTGATTGTTTCGATTACATATAATACAAGTGAAGGGATACGCGTGTATTATAGATCAACAGCACAACATTTGTTATGTCATAACGAAAGTAAAGACAAAACATTTTTTTAATAAACGATGATCATGCCTACGAAGAACCAAGAAGAACGGAGAATAAAAAGAGTCAAAAAAAGAAATTTGTGAATTTTTTAAGTTGAAAATTAAACCCAGGCGCAAAATGAACTTGAAGGATGGTGTAAACATAACAATCCAATACCAGTTAATGATGATACACCATGTGTATAAAATTTTGAAATCGTATATGACGATGAAATTGATGAAAATGAAGATGTAGATGGAGATGGAGATGGAGATTTCTGATAAAGAAATGCATCGTTATGACAATTGAAGATACAATTCATTTGCTACATTCAAAAATGTATAATTTGGTATATGGTTTGTTTGTATTCTAAGAAACAACGATTGGAAAAAAGAACTTACTTACGTCTTTGATTTTTAAAAAATTACATGTGTAAACATATCATAGGGATGTCAATAAGATTGAAGTACTGTAAACCATCACATGAAGTAAAAATATGGAAAAAGCTAGCAAACGTAAAAGGAAAGACCTACAAAAGCAAAAAGTGCTATACTATTGCAATAATGTTTTGATTAATGTTCCTTTCTTTTAAAGATTATGTTCATTTTTTAGTTTTAAAATGTTTAAAAAAGTTTTTTAAAGATATTTTTTGAAAAAAATAATGTTTTTTCTATAAATTTAATGCCAAATAAATGATAAATAAATGCTCAATAATATATATTTTTATGCTTTTAATATAATGCTCATAAAATAATGGTCGTTCAGTATTATTTAATGCTCAAATAAATACAAGCCTAAAATTTTTTGTTTATTTAAATAATGCCAAATTTATTATAATTTTATAAAGTAAAATATAAGTATGAATATAAGTTTCTAAAGTGATCATCGAAATTGATGAAGAAAAAATACCCTTTACCCCTTTTTTTTATTTAATTTTTTCATCGATCAAATGTTATCTCAATATACTGATTTGAAAGTTGGTTAAAATATTGATGAGTTAAATTTGTCTATCTTTGCATGCTGCGACGATAAAGTCTTATTATCACCCTCTTAAAAACACATTTTATCAGATTACTGACTGAAACTAAACTAAAATTAATCACAAATTTTTTCTTAAATCTGATTATTTTTGCACACAAAAAGACGCAAAAAGTAAATTTCATAGCTGTGCTAACCAGGTGCAAAATCTCTGAAAAATGCAATAGTCTATTTTAGACCAGCAATTAATTTCTTGTTAAATTTCTATAGTTTTGGGGTCTTAGCTGTAATTTGACCAGGTTTGGTCACCAAAATTTCTAATTTTTCACATAAAACACGATTTACTCTATTTTAATAGTTTTTTATTTCTAATACATTTCCATTGATAATACCATACCATGTTTTTATATTTATTGGATTATATCAAAACAATAGAGAACGATAATGATGGGAAATTTTAATAAAACTTTTATTGAACTTGTAGAGTAAGGCTCTATATTTTCTGAGCTTTTTGAACTTACTATGTGACCAGTGCCTGGTAATATGCCTAGTCACATATTTTTTTACATGGTACTTTTTAGAAAATATTGTTTTCTTCTAGAAAAAAAGCTCTAATCTTATTATATTGTTTCGGTCTTTTGTGCTCAAATTTAAAAAAATTAAATTATTTGTTTCAGAAAATTTCAAGTTAGAATTGAAATAGTGCAAGATTTCAATTTTGAATGAAATTAATTTTGCAATATTTTAAATACTAACAAAACACCTTGTTTTAGAAAATTCAAAAATTTTACCATTTAAATATTAGAAAAACCATTCATTTCTTTTGAACTTAAAATACTAATAAAAAAATTGTAAAATTTTAAAAATAAAATGGCTGGTGGTAAAGGAGGCAAAGACGCTGGAAAATTGAGAATAAAATCCGTATCTAGATCGTTACGTGCAGGACTACAATTTCCTGTTGGACGCATACATCGTTTGTTGAAAGGCAAGACAACAAGCCACGGTAGAGTGGGCGCAACTGCAGCAGTATATTGTGCAGCCATCCTTGAATACTTGTGTGCTGAGGTCCTCGAACTTGCTGGCAATGCGTCAAAAGACCTAAAGGTAAAGAGAATCAACCCAAGACATCTTCAACTAGCGATACGTGGCGATGAAGAATTGGATTTGCTGATAAAGGCTACAATTGCAGGTGGAGGTGTTATTCCTCACATACACAAAGCTTTAGTAAGTGGAACAACACCTGTCACCACCACTCAGAAGCAACAAGTTGTTAAGTCCAATCTGGCCCAATTAGTTTAAGTCATTTTTAAAAATAACTGATAAGTTCAATATTTTTTGTACATACCACAATCTAGTCCAGGATCTCATCTCTATTTTGTTTTTTTTTTAAATCTTTATTAATGACTGAGTCATTTTTTGATTATTTAATAAAACTGTTTCCAAAAATATAATAAATTGTTTCTAGAGAATTAAATTTTTTAAATTTTTTTCTTTGAATGTGCTGCCCTAAAGCATGATTAATAAATTAAATAAAATTAATTCTAAATTGTCTTTTTTATAATTTAGAGATAAGTATTCGTCTAAAAAAAAAGAAACCTGAATCATTTGAAATTTCAACATTATGTTTTATTAAAAATGCAATTAAGAAAAATTTCGTATTATGATTATTTTTTTATACGAAAAAACATTGAATTATGTCTTTTCAAAAATTAATTGAATTAGCCAAGGATCATGCAAGAAGAGCCGTAGAATTTGATGCAAAAAATCGGTATGAACAAGCTATTTTCTATTACATGGAAGCTTCACAATGCTTAGTTGACGCAAGACAACTAGAACCTGGACTAATCGAATCAAGCGGCGTCTATTCAAAGCTAAATCAGTACATTTCCCGAGCTGAGACACTCAAAATAATTTTGAATTCAGCAAAATCATCTCCTGACAGCTTAAAATCTGAAATTGAAGTAATTTAAATTTTTTTGTTGCCAAATTAACTTCGAAAAGATCTGATTATACCAATTTATACACCTTAAAATAACTAAATAGAAGAGATAAATAGTACCAAGCTTTGAAGAATAATTTTTTTGTAAATATTTTGGTTTAATGCAAAATGTTCATCAAAATAATAAAGAAGAAATTTTAATTAGTTTTTAAGTAGTAAAAATTGTGAAAATTTGCATCTTACTTCAATAAAAAATGCTTTTAAGTTTTTGGTCCTGCACTTGGAAAAAAAATACAAACTAGGTGACATTTCGAAATTTGATTTAATTTAAATAAAAAATTATCTTTTTTAAAAAATCAAATAAATTTAAAAATCCTGATTAAGCACAAGGTTAAATTCATCATTGATTCAAAAATTTAGTTACGAAGCTAAAATTGAATAGCAGGATCATTGTGCAATTTTTTATTGTCATTTTTTTAATAAATTTGTTGGGAGGGAATTTAAAGTCTTTTTTTGAATTTCAAAAATTCAAAAATATTTTTTTACGAAAATCAACTTTGAATAAAGCGTTTTTTTTTAGGAAATAGTTGACTTATGTAGCCTTGAAGGAAAAATTCGAAAAAATAATTTTCCTTATCATAAAGTTAAGGATCCAGAATTACAATTTATATTTATATTTATTTAATTAATCTAATATTCTAAAAAATATTAATTTCAATTTTTTTAGAATTGAAATTTTTGCATAAGTTTATTTTAAAAGAATTATTTTAAACTCTTATTAACAAACAAATGCTTTTTCGAAGACAAAAATCGAAGTTTTTTTCAAAGATGGTCATCAAATTTTATTTAAATTCTTTTTAATAGAAAGATTTAGATAAGTGTTATTGTATGCTTGAAGAGGCATTAGATGAAGACTCAGATGGAAATATGAAAGAAGCTTTTGAGCTTTATAAAAATGTGGTTGATTTTTATCTAAAAATAGTAATTTTTAAAATTTTCTTAATTTTTAGAAATTAATTTTAAATCAATTAGAAACAAAGAACAGATATAATTAAGAATGAACATGAGCAAAATTTGTTCAACAAGTTACATAAAAATATACCCAATGCATTGGAACGTGCCGAACAGATAAATGCATGTATTAAACAAATTGATAGCTCGAATAAACTTTTAACTCAAAAAATCGAACCTCCCAAAATAATATCATCTTCATTTACTAAAGACGAAATAGATGTTCTCAGACACGGATCTTTTATAAATGGCCGTGATTACGTTCCATTTTTTCCCGAAATTGACAGCAAAGAAAAATTCTTTTTCTCCGTTCCTTTTAGGTAATTCATTGAAATTTTATGATTTTATTTATTTATTTTAAAAATAACTTGAATGAGACCACAAGTTTAAACAAAAAGAGCTAATTAAAAGCCCAAGATAAATAAATATTATTTTGTACCAATGTTTTTACGGTCTGATTTATTTGGTAAAAATATTTAAAATTTTATTTTTATTTATCAGTTTTATTTGTGCCGAGCTAAAGCTCCTTCAGATATAGGCATAAAAAAGATTCATAGAATATTTTAATTTATAGCTTTTTTTATAGATGTATTTAATATTTAATAATTTATCAAAGTTTAGATATATTTTATAAGGTAATGTTTCATATTTTGGCTTTAAAGCTGTTGAAAATTTTTTAAAATCTGAAATTGAAGTAATTTAAATTTTTTTGTTGCCAAATTAGCTTCGCAAAGCAGTTTCGAAGATCAAGATTAAAATTCTAGATAAGATCTAAAATAGAATTTCCCCTAAAGGATCCTATTCATATCTTGACTAAAATCTTATTCAGTTCAGGATAATATCTAGATCAAGGTCAGTATCGAATCATGCAAGTTCTAAAAAGGAAAAAGTAGGATTTTTAGAAAAGTTAAGATTTCTATAAAATTTCTTATAAGATCTTATTTGCTCTTTTTAAAAAATAAATGATAAATATACGAAATTTCAAATAAAATTATGATTTGTCTTGTTCAAATTAAATTTTAGAGAAATAATATGAAAAAATTTAAATAAATAATAATAAATGAGGTAAATGTTGGTTGAATAGAAGCCTCGATTTAATTTTAGGGTTCAATGATATTCATTTTTTTTAAATATTTTTATTAAAATTAACAATTTCTGACTAATGGACAATATTTTCTTTTAGAAAATTATTCTATTATCTGCATTTTTGCCTCTTATTCTTAAACCTTATCGAATATTTCGATTATACAATCATTTTAATTAATTGAGTTATTGAGTTAATTTTTTTTAAATAAAAAATTTTAAATTTAGAGAAATATTGTCAAATTTTTTAAAGCATAACCAACACACTTCTAACCCAACCCTAATCCCTAAGCGAAGCTGCGCGCCTCGCGCTCCCGATTAAGATAAATTTAACCGTAATCCCGAGACTCGCTTTGCTCGTCTGGGATATGACTATGGCTGGCTTATGGCTGAATTCCTCTTATTAGAAAATAGTTTTGGACGGTCAATGTCAATTTTTTTTTCAATAATTCAATAATTATTTTTATTTTTTAAAAATCGAATGATTGAAATATTCTAAAGTATTTCATAGGGAAAATTTCGAACCGAATAATTTCGAAATTATTATATTATTTCAAAATAATATTAAGATTATTCGAATTGTCCATGTATGTAATTTTTAAATTATTTTGAATGAAAATTTAAAAAAAAAGTAATTTTCAGTATTTTTTTTACATTATGTTAGTGGTAAAAGTCCGTTGTTTCCATTTTAAGTAATTCCAGGAGATTAATCTGAAAATAGATACTATATAACCCTATAAAATAATATTAGCAAAAAGATCATCTTCTAATCTCAAAAAAATTCCAAAAAATCTTAATTTTAAAATTATGACAGGTTTGAAATCTGAAAAACGTCAAAAAATGGATTTTTTTCTCTTTTTCGAAGTCGCCTAATTTCTTGTCCTTTTTACTTTTGACTCCTGTAAATTGTTTCATGTAGAACTTTTTGCGCTTTTGAATTTGAGCTATTAATCATTACCGTAGCTAGAAAATTGACCATTCTGCAGTGACTTGAAAACTAAGTGACTGGTAAAGATCTTGAACATTTCTTAAGAAAAAGAATAAATATCTTAATTAAGAACTTAAAGTTTTTTTAACTCGAGATTATTACAACAAAAATGACATTAAGAACTTGACAAGAAAAAATTAATTTTACTAAAAGATTTTACTCTTTAAGATTGTTTTATGACTTTCTATTTTGTCTTGTAAGATCTAAATAGAAAAAAATAAGGATTAAAATTTCATTTAAGAAATGTTCAAGATCAATTAATAAGATCTTTGATTATTTTTATGAATATTAATTATAAGAAATAAATTAAAATCTTAAATTTTTATTTTTTAATTAATTAAATGCTAACATTTAGATTGTGAATAAATTCAAAAAATTTAATTTTTTTCATTCTCTAAAAATATTTTTTATTTTAAATATCAGGTTCAAATGTTTCAACATAAATTCGTTCAATTGTTTGCGTTAAAAAAAATTTCAAAGAGTCTTAATTTTTTTATTCCTGTTAACTTCGATTAGAATATATTTCTTTTCACAGTTTTTTTTAAATTTTAAAAAAATTGTGATATCCTGATTTATATTTGAATTAAAATCTAAATTCTTTGATTTTACTCATGATTTTTAATGGCTCTTGCACTTTTTCTTTTAAGAATCTTATAAATTATTGTAAAAATCAAATTTTTGAAAATTTTATCATAAATTCTTGACTCTTTTCTAATCTTATAAGATCAGATACCGAGCTTGAATTCCTATAATGCCCGCAATTGTACGAACTAGAATAATTTTATTATTTACTAAGTAATTTTCAAAATAAAGCCCACCAAATATGTAAAATCCATTTGCAATAACTCTTTTCTTTACTAGTGATAAAGACGAACGTCTTGCGTTGTCATCATCACAAAAATCAAATTTCTCAAGATGGTCCAGACCGGACGAGTTGTTTGAAAATCCAACATTGATGTTTTCAATTTCAAGTTTTAGTGTAAAACAAACATGTATATCAGACTGCTCATTTGTGGCATCGTTGACAGTTTGTGCACAATACGAACGGAAATTTAGCAAAAAAATTTTATCCGGAATTATCTACCCGCAGAACAAAAAAGCTGAGCCAATCTATAATCCTTGCGGAAAGTACATGATAAGTCTAACACTGAATGGCTGTGCTCGCAAAGTAATAATCGACGATTACTTACCTGTTGATAATTACAGTAGTCTGCTTTGCTCCAGATCAACCAACCATGGCGAGTTATGGGTCAGTTTGCTAGAAAAGGCCTATATGAAAGTAATGGGTGGCTATGACTTTCCGGGCTCGAACTCAAATATTGACCTTCATGCATTGACTAACTGGATTCCTGAGCGCTTGGCAATCCACGGTGATCACACAGAGTTCAACCCAAGTGCCGACTTTGACCGCATGTTTGAAAGACTACATTCAGGCGACGTTCTGATCACTGTCGCTACAGGGTTCATTAGCAAAGATGATGAGTCACGAACGGGTTTAGTTCCGACTCATGCTTATGCTGTCCTAGATGTCAGGAGATTTAAGAACAAGAGACTTTTTCAATTGAAAAATCCTTGGTCTCATTTAAGATGGAGAGGAAATTTTTCCGAATATGATGTAACCAATTGGACCAGAGAGCTCAAAGAAGCTTTAAATTATGATCCGAAATTGGCAATCAATGTAGATAATGGTATTTTTTGGATCGACTATGAATCGCTTATGAAATTTTTTGATGTCTTCTATTTGAGTTGGAACCCTTCTTTATTTTCATTTACCAGTTGTTTTCATCGGTAATTTTTTTTTTATTGAAGTTTTATCTCAACTAAATTTCTTAAGAAAATGGTCGGTATCCGAAGGTCCTATAAAGGATAGATATAATTTGAGTGAAAATCCTCAGTACGTTTTAAAAATAAGGCCGAATGCGGGATCGAAAAAAAGCAAGTTTACCACTTGGCTTTTGTTGACCAGACATATCACAGATAAAGCCGATTTTGCTGAAAATAAAGAATATATAGCATTGGTTGTTTATAAAAATGATGGTAAAAGGGTCTACTATCCAAGTAATTAATAGAATATTTAATTTTTTTGAAGCATCAATTTCAGGGGTTCTTAAAAAGGCCCAGAATTGGCTAAATTACGTTATTTTACGTAGTTTTTCATTTAATTAATTAATTTTAAAAAAAAATGTTTTTCATGGTACATAAAAAGAAAATGATTGATATGATTTTTTTAAAAAACGAAATTTTATTTTAAAAAAAAATTTTTCTATTTCTTACTTTTTATTATGAATTTTTAAGTAAAATTACACATTTTTGGTAAAATATGGTAAAATTTTTTAATGAAATATTTGATCATCGAATCTAAAATTTAGAAAATAACTTCAAAATCAAAGTGATTTCAATTTAATAAAATTTTTGAAGAAAAATTGTCTTTTACATATAAATAATAAGAAAAGTTAAGAAATAGAAAGATCTTATTTTTTCAAAATGAAATTTATTTAAACTTTAGAAAAAAATCATATCAATATAATTTTTGTAAATACGCATTTGAATTTTGAATATTTTATTTTTAAAGACACATTTGTTCGTTATTCTGTTTAAAATCTAATTTAAAAAAAATTGGTAATTGGTAAAATTTGAAAAATCGAGTAAAATTACAAATTTTTTAGTAATTTTTTGTTAATTTTTCGATTTTAAAATTGCAATAAACGTTCTATTAAGATCGTTTTCCCTATATTTTTGATTTATTTTATTATGTTAGTAAAATTAAATGTTTCAAAATGGTTATAGACTGGTCCATTACCATAAAGTAGTAAAAAGTACCACAAATTTGATAAAACAACGATGAATTAATTAAATTTTCAAAAATTCAGTTTTTTTCCTCTAATTTAGGTATCACAAAAAAGAAATATTATTTTCCTCAAAATTTTAATTTATTTACCATGTAAAACTGACTGGAGTGAAGTTTTGACATGAGTTAAAAAAAATGAGTTACTTTTTAATTAACTTTTTTTTTTTTTAAACTGAACTAAATGAGTAAATTTTCAACTTAACTGATTATTAAAATTTATTATAAAATTATTTTGAAATACTCGATCTTTTTCTTATTCCATCAAATTTTCGAGATACAATTGTTGAATAAAATACTTACTGGTCAATTACTTTAGGGGGTGATATTAATGCGAAGACTATAGTAAAGGATGTTTTGAAATAGATGAGAATGGATTTATCTTAGTAGTAGTAGTAGTGTGAACTGCTGTACAGCGAAAATGATCGCTATACCAAAGCCAATATGGCGCCTGGCCTTAGCAGTCTTTGCTTTTATCCATACCAAAAACTTCTCTGTCGATTATTGCCTTGGAACTATTGAGTGAAAAAGCATTTACAGCTCTTGTTGACAAACCATTCCATATATCTACCACACTATGTCTTCTTAAATTACCAGCTGGTCCTGTTGTTGTTTTTGCATAATTAATTCCATTTATTAAATTTATATTTTCTATACCTTTGACTAGTTTGTACATTTGGATTAAATCACCTCTTTTTCGCCTTTCTTCAAGGGTTTTCAAATTTAAAATCTTTAGCCTTGATTCATATGGAATATTTTTTAGACAACTTAGAAGTTTAGTCGCTCTCCGTTGTACCTTTTCGATTATCTGTATATCACCTTTAGTTGTAGGGCTCCAGACGCTTACAGCATATTCAAGATGTGGACGGACTAGTGCTGTATAGAGTAGCCTAGGAGAAGTAACACTTAAGTTTTTGAATGTGTGCTTGATCATAACTAATGCTCTGTTTGCTTTTGCAGATGCTGCTGAGCATTGTTTTTTCCATTTCAGATCATTTGTTATGTAAACACCTAGATCTTTTTCTTCTGCCGTTTCTTTTAGAGTATGACATAAACGATTTGTTTGGTTGAGCATTTGATATTGAAAGTTGGGATTTTTTTTTCCAATGTGCATTACTATACATTTCTCTAAATTTAGATCAGTAGACCATGTATCTGCCCAACTAGTTAGGCTGTTTAAATCATTTTGAAGAGAGAGTGGTAAAGTTGCGTCCTGACTTAAGGGTCCGATTATTTTCAAATCATCTGCGTAAGATGAATTAAATTCCTTTAAAACTTCGACCAAGTCGTTTATGTAAATTACAAATAAAATAGGGCCAAGAACTGATCCTTGTGGTACTCCACTCGATACATCTTCCCAGTCTGACATAGTTTCGCCCATGACTACACGTTGCTTTCTTCTGATTAAGAATGACCTGAGCCATGAGTGCATTTGGTTATTTGGAGCTTAGAGGAAAATATTTAGCAATCTTAACGTTTTATTAATCAATGACAGAAAAATTTTGAAGTCATTCATCTTTTTTTGATACAGTTAGTCTTATGATGAACTAAAATAACGCTGTAACTCAAAGCCTTACTTAATTATATATCTCTCAAGTAAGAAATGGGATCTGAAACCCAATACATTAGGTAATATTAACAAATTAATAAAAGGATCAATTTTAGATTTTTATTTCCAGTGTTTCAATTCATTCTCAAAATCTAACTTTAAAAAATTACAAGTCTTTTAAAATACAGCAGTTTGTCAAACATGATAGCATTTTGAAGCATTTGAAATAGGAAAATTTGACTTAACAATTTTGGAAAAGCACCTGCAATTGCAAAACAAAAACTAGAAAGAATAAGGCGATTTTTAGATTTTTTTACATCCAACCATGTCCTGATTGTGGAAAACATATGGAATGCCTTCGTGCAAATGTTCCCGCACTCATTAAAAAAACTGTATTAATTTTTTGATAACGAACTTTGTTTTTAATTAATTTTTGTAAAGACAACTAAATTTTTTAAATATTATTTTTAAATGTTTTTTGATAACAAAATATATTATCAGATGATAACATAACCGAGGAGACCCATATAATACCTCTAGCATCATCAAGCGACTTAAAATAAACTTTAACTGCTTTTTTCTTCCGAGTTTTGATTTATTTTTTTTAAGATCAAGAAGCTTTAAATTAACACAGAAATAAAAATAAATTTATTCAATCTTGGTTGTTTTAATAAATTTTTGGAACAATTTACTACTGATTATCTCTATATAATGTAATTTTGCGTTATTTTACGTAAATTTACTTATAAACCATGTGTGTCTACTCTAGTGCCTAAGGAGTCTGGAAATATTTTTGAAAATTTTTAATCATTTTAATTCTTTTTTGAAAAATTTCCTAAGAAAAAATAATTTTTAATATTTATCCGAACACCTATTTAGATGAATATCATAAAGTCATTTTTTTGGAAAAAATTTCTTATTTTAAATTCATTTAAAAAAATATTAAAAAATTGTTTTGAAGTGGAACCTGCGCCTTTTAAAGAAGGAGTTCGCATTAACAGCCCTCATTATTTAGTAAAGCTGGTAGATGAATGCAGTGAATCTATGATCTACACTTTAGTAATTGCCCAATATGAAAAATCCAAGTCAATATATTACACCCTTAGAGCTTATTCAACAGTTCCTTTCAGTTTAAATGAAATAACAGAGCCGTACAATAAAAAATATTGGAAGAGAATAAGTGGAAAATGGGAAGGTATGAGTGCTGGTGGTTGCTCAAATAATAGACAAACTTATATGAATAACCCAACTTATGAAATAAAACTCATCAACTCCAATGTTTCATTTAAAATTGAATTAAAAGGCCCTCAGTAGGTTTTTTGATAAGAGATAAATAAAATAATTTTAATTGTCATTTTAGGCAATACTCGGTTGGGTTTGATTTTATAAATGTAAATACGAATCAAGAGAAAAGCACAGGAGATTTTAGAAAAGGCTATTGTGTGATGACTTTAGATAATCTGGTTATAGGTAATTATCGAATTAGGCCATGTACATTTTTGGCAAATCAAGAAGGACCATTTATTCTCGAAATATCTTCGACACATGATTTTAAGATTAATTTGATCTAACTATGTCTGATTTATATATTTAAATTTTAATGCATTATATAAATATTTAGAAAAATAAACTTCATTTAAATTATTTTGATTTTAAGAATAAAAAAATTTCATTATATTCGACAATTTTTAATTTTTAATAAATTAATTTAGTTTAATATTAAATAAATGAAACAAAACGTTTAACTCCATTATTTTTCAGCATTCAAATTTAGAGTTTTTTTGGTTTTTAAAAAAATCGAAGTAAAAAATTAATAATTTTGTTTAGAAGTTTACTTTGTAAATTAACTAAAAACGTAATCTAATTATAAATTTGAACATAATTTTTATAATGAAAATTACTTTTTTAAAATATTATTTTTTTCCTTATTGACTCCTTGTGGAGCATTGAGTCATTACTTTTGATTTCCACTCAAGTCGATCTTTTGCTTTAAGCCTAGCTTCTGCAATATTAGGACCCTGATTTAAAGGCTCTAAATTTGTTTTTGTGTATAGGCCAGCATTTGACAATGAGATCAATTCGGCATTAGTTGAGGATGAGAGGCTCAGGAACGCCTCTGGAGAACAGGTCTGGTGCCAGCTAATGATTGGAAAAGAGCATATTATACTAGGGTGTATGTACAGGCCCCAAATGTAAGATATGGTTCGTGCGCACAACTAAATACAACTATTGCGATCGCAAAAGCCTTGTTGTCACGAGAAAGATCACCAGCTTATGTGATGTCTTAATTTTTACTTTTTCTTAACTTCATAGTTCATCATGTGACCTTTTTATACATTTTCTTATGTCATTATATCATTTTCAATCGTTTTTCTTATACACAAGATGTACATATTTAAAGTATATACGCAATTTTACGCGCTTATAAGCACAGCATAATAAAATAAAATATAATGGCTTAAATTTTTTGGGGGGGATAAATTTAATTTTTTTAAAATGACAAAAATAACTAGAAGTGGTGACTAATTTAATCAATTTTAGCTGACAATAAAAAACTAATCATTCTGACAAAAAAACTAAACGACTGACAAATACATATATATTGAGATGACTATTTAATAATTTTGCACTGAAAAAATTTTTCATTTTTATTTTATTTTATTTTAGTTCTAATTTAGGTATTTAGTTCGACTTGAGTGGAAATCAAAAGTAATGACCCTATGCTTCACAAAGAGTGAATAAGGAAAAAAAAAGACAAGTAATTTAATTCTCTGGATTGTAAGAAATGAACTTAAATTGTGAAGTTTTCTCATAGTTGACTCTAGCTTGATGATGAGATTTGGACAAAACGGTTTGTCATCACCGTCTGGAGCTTTCTTCTGATTTTGGTGCTATAGTTCAAGATTTTTATTTTTATTGTGACATCAAAATCATTAGTTTGTTGTAAAGATAATTAATTAGTCAAAAAAGAATTTTTGTCACTCAAATAATTATTTTATCAGTCAATTAATTTATTTGTCATCATATGTAGTTTTTTTGTCAGTAGATTTAGTCTTTTTTGTCAGTAAAATTTAATTTTTTTGTCAGTCCATTAATTGATGGCCAAATAAAATCAATTTTTTTATACAAAATAATATCGTTCCATAAATACACGCTCTTTATTTTACAAATAGTTCTCTTTTGGCTTAGTGTTTACAGCGGTTTTAATAAAAACGTAACGCCAGCGATCCGGCCGGTCGGCCAACGGTAACTTTGGCGTCCCAACACGTCCGACCTTACTAGACGGCCGACCTAAGCGTCCTTGCCGGCCGGTTTTTGGTTTAATGAAAGAATTTTTTTTCTCTTCTTTTACAGTGGTGTTCCGGATTTAGTAATTTACGATAATTTACGTAAAAAACAGTAAATTTACCGAATTTTACGTAAAATATTGTAAATTTACGTAAATTTACAAAAGTAAAAAAACGTAAATTTACTTGATTTTACGTAAAATTTGGTAAATTTCGATCATTTTACGTACAGTGCACTCGCGCTACAACGAATGAGCGGGACTTTATAATGTCATTCGTTATTTGAAAAATCGTTATATCAAATTTTCCATGTTAATTGATTGGTGTTAAAAAAAAATGTGTAATTGGGCGGTTGATAGATTTTTTTAGTTATTTATTGACAAAATAAGATAAAACACAAAGTAATTAACATAAACAATAAAAATAAGAAAAAATTAAATAAACTAATTTGATAAACTGAAAAAACTTGTGATTTTCGATTGTTTTTTTGATTCGATTGATTGAATAGAGGCGATGAGTTTGAAGACTGAATTTATCTCATTTCTACAGTCTTCTTTGCTATTCATAAAATATTCTCTAGCTGTATTCAGTCCGGCGATTGCTTTTTCTTTGCTTATAAACTCTGTTTCTGTTTCTGTGGTTAGGGATGGTTCTGCTTCTTCGGTTTGCTCACCTTATATGAGATGTTGTGTCTTTTTAAAAAAATTATTTAGCCACCCTGAACTTGCCTTGAAATCAGGTTTCTGAAGCATTGTTGCTATTTTGAGAGCTTGAGCTTGTATTAGAGGACCATCGAGTGTAATTGAATTATGCGCTTTTGTGTCTCTGAACCACATATCCAGGTATTTTTCAAGCTCTTTGTACTCAGGCTCTCTCAATCTCTTAGCTTTTTTAATTTCACGCATGGACTCAGATGCTTTTTTGATCCCTTCTTGATTCTTAACGATTGTTGAGATAGTCGAAGCTGCTAATCCATACTTGCGGGATAGTTCAGTTGGAGTTGCTTTATTATTGTAATCCTCTATTATCTCAAGCTTCAAGCTTATCTCAGGACTCTTTCTTTTTTTACTTTCTATTTTTGAAACAATAAAAAAACACCAATAAAAATTAACTATTAAACAAACAAAAGTTTATATAATAATTTTTGATTGGTTGGTTTCTTTTTATTTTGTCATTATTTTTCAGGAGTTGACACATACAGATTAAAATTTCATTGATAAACAAAAATTATAACGAATGTGCTAAAATAAGATTGTATTCGTTAAAGAAAGTGACAATTAACGTTGTTAAGTATGAAAATGGGCTTCGATTTCCCATTCGCAGTAGCGAATTTTTCATAATTTCATATTCGTAATATGATATTTTGTTAGCCATTGATTTGAATGGAGAGGAAATCGGGGCTTATACATCATTATCTGTAGCGCGATATTCGTAATAAAGCGAATCGTTATAGCGCGAGTGCACTGTAAATTTATGTAAAAAAAAAAATGTCCAAAAAATTGAAATGATTTGGCACATTTTAAAAAAACATGAATTTTTGTTATCCTTCAATATTTATATCCAGAATTATAAAAAAAAAATTACCATAATTTACGTAAATTTTGGTAAAATGTAATCAATTTAATGGTAAAAAATAGTACAAATGGTAAAAAATGATTATTTAAAATTTTAAATTAATTTGAAAAAAAATTTTTATTCCAATTTTTTACGTTAAAAAAATATTATAAGTTAATATTGCAAACATCTCATAGAGAGCGCATTTGGGTATTTGAAATTGTTAAAAGAGAAATACCAGGTCAAAAAGATCAGAGAAAATTCTAAGCTATTTCTAAAGCTCCTTCAAAAAATAAAAAAAAAATAAAAAAACTATTAAATAATTTTTAAATCATTAATTTAAAAAAGCTAGGAAAAAAGACTCCAAGTTTTAATTTTGCCAAGTTTTGAAGCACGATTCAATCGATTCAACATAAACATGCAACAAGAACATAAATAGAATCAACTGGTACTGTTTTATCAGAAGAACCCCAAATAGTGTAGAAGAAATACCAGCTAACCTATTTGTGGCACAAAACACAAGTTTTACAGACAGTTTGTGAGAAAACCTTTTACCACGAAATACTTTCTTCACAAACAGAATCGTTCCATCTCGGAATGAACTACCTGACCAAGCCAAGAATGCGACAACTGTTGAGCAATTCAAGGTCGAGTATGACAAACACAAAACAGGTACTTGATCAGATAACCGGAGACAAACATATCTGCTATAGCTGGCTACCAGCTCCGCGAGCCACTGACTTGCTGTCGATTATTTAATAATAAAATCAAATGAAGATAATAAGAATAATTAAATAGTTAATTAAAAATAGTTAAAGCTTCTTTTCTTCGCGACTAAAATAGATGAAAAACAAAATGTTGGAGCGGATTCTCGGAGTTAAATAAGAAATAGAGATAATGATTAAATGTTAATTATTTCTTTTTTAATTAGAACAAAATTTCCTAAGATAAAAAAGTCAAACTCAAAGATGTCTTATCAACAAACTAAAAAAAAATATTGGAAAATTTACCTGACTATCTAAACCAGACAATTAAATTTTTGGAAATAAAAGGCAATATTAAATTATTTTTTTTTAAAAATTCGTCTCTTTTACAATAAATTCTTTTACAATCGTATTTCCCAAAGTTGGACTGAATGCTAGAAGCAGATTAAAATATTATTATTATTATTATTATTATTTATTCATAAAATTACGCCAGATTCGGCGATGTAAAAAATAACATAAAATTGAATACAAAGGAAGGTAGTTATGTACTGTTTGTTTTCCCTTTTTTAAATTTACAATTATGTTTAAGAAATTAAAATATTAAAATAGATTTTCATTTTTTACATAAATACCACAAAAGATTTAATTTTAAATTAAATATTCAAAGATTGAGATTAACACAAAAATAAATAAAACCTTGTTCAAATGTCTTAGGTAATTATATTTCAAATTTTATTTATCTTTTTGAGATAGGGTTGAGCAATCAAACACTATTATAGAACAAAAGCAATAAAATACAGAAGATTTTACAATGAAATTAGACATAAAAAATGGATTCAATTAAAACTTAAAATATTTACTATTTCAACTTAATTTTATGGAAAAAAAAGTTCTGTCATTTTAATTTTGATCAAATTTCTCAGCAGCTTAATTTTGATTATTCTATTATTTACAATAATCGAAACAAATAATTCAAAATATTCATTACAACATTTATTTAGAATTTAAACAAGATTTCCTTGGCAATATTTTCCTGAGCAATCATCAAATGGAAAATATTCTGGTATTATATTAACTTCAGTGTTGATAACATTTACAGTGTCATCAAGTCCTTTAAAGTCAAATTCCATATAAAATCCCAGATAGAACTTCTCAGGCTTTTCAAAAGCTATCTCATAAGTAGTTTGATCAGAATCTGCTATAGTTGTTATTCCATTTTTAGTAGGAACCCACTTTACAGGGTGAAGCTTCTCTTTTGAAGGATCATTAGGATCAGCTTCTGCTCTTCTGAAGTCTCTCCTGCCATCTTCTAATGTGTAGGCATAAAAACATTTTACATCAAATGGAAGCAGATGATCTTTGTCAATAAAAGCTCTTATAATTCCATGAGACGAGTTATTTGGCCTAGACCATCGAAGTCGTGGTTTTAGTCTTTTTTCGTACGAACTGATAAAAATCCCCGATAAAGACCCCAAAATTTCACTGTCTTTTCCACTTAAAGAGTGACCAACATTATCGAATCTTCGGAGTAGAGCAGTCCCATTCGTTGCAGCTACCAAGTTGTCCCAATAAGCAAAAGTATCATCTGGCAGAAAAAATTCATCATTTGCAGCATTCATTACCATGATTTGAGTATCTTTATACCGCTCGAAATAACCTTTTTAATTTATTTTTTAGATTGAATTTAATTGTTTCAATTTTTTACTTAATGGATCGACTAGTCTCTCCAATTCGTACAATTCTCTACTATCAATGTATTTTAAATTATCTTGACTATAGTAATCATAAAATTCGAAGGTCCATCCTCCTAAACTTTTGAAATGATTGTGAAAATTCTAAATAAATTTTTTAAATATTTTTTTGATTGAAATTTGTGGAAAATTCTCACCAAATTTAGGTTAGCCAAGTCCATGACTATGGGAGCTGCCGCGAAAACACGCTTATTATCAACTGCACTCTAAAATTAATTATTAAATTAATTAGGAGAACTTCTTTGCTAAATTGCTTTATACAGATGTCCACGTAGTCCATCCGCGTTTAGATTTACCAGTAGTCATAAACTTATCTATTTTTATTCCAAAATTTTTCAAAGAAAAATCTTCGACTGTATCCATAGCTTTGATAACAGCTTTGGTCATTGGAAATCGCAGGAGAATAGTGGGATTGCTAGTATTTTTTAAAAAAAGCTTCCTAAAAAAATAATAGATTCTTAAATTAATAAAAATCAAGAAAAAAAACCATGTCCAAGAAATTATTTCATCCTCTGATCTGGGCACTTTATCCGGATCATTCTGAATAAATCAAAGTTTAATTGCAAATTTAAAATTTTAATTTTGAAAATTATACATTAAAAACATACGGCTGGTTTGGAACTTGTTGAAGAACTGCTGAAATTGTTCCGGTTATTAAGGAAAAATTTGAAACCAACTGAATGTCTCCATCTGTTGGCTTTGGGATTCTTAAATCTCAGAATTAGTCTAAGTAACCGGAAAGCCAATAAATGAAAAATTAAGAACATTTATTTTTTCGAAATTTCTCAACTTTTTTTGCAACAGTGAAAATTAAAATTTTATTTTTAAAACTGATTAAGTGTAGAGTGAAGTCAACTCAATTAAGAATCACTATATTCATCATAAAGGATAAAAGTTCAAGAATTAAATCAAGGTTCTATAAAATATGGCACAATTAATAAATAAAGAAAAATTGAACAAATATCATTTTGAAATACTGATAATTTTCTTAATATATCCTTTTTTTGCAATGCCTCAGAAATAAAAAATACAAAAATTTAATAAATATCCAAGCGACCAGTTCATCTAAGAGGGCAGATTTCTGATATTTTACGGAATTTTCAAAATTTACGATTTTTAGCATTTAAGAAAAAATGATCTTGTTAATTTTTTTTGAAAAAAAAAAACTGTTTTTAGAAATTAAGTCTTATTCAGTAAAAAATTCAAAATCATTTTTTTTTGGTATTTGAACTATTTAAGCATTGTTTACACCAACTTCCGATATCTCATGTAAAATTGGTCTCGTTGGAATGGGATAAAATCTCACCAAATACAACTGAGAATACTAAAAAAATATTCCTGAACTGAATATTGGAACAATTTAATTTTTCATGAGAGGTGTAATAAGAAGGATATGTAACGTAAGAAAAAAGAATTTAAATTTAAAAAAAATTCGTAAATAAATTTTTTAAATCTTTAATTTTTTTTAATCATTCTTAGTCTGAAATCTGTTCTTCTTCACATTAAACCTCGAGAACTTTTTGGCTCGAAAGATGAAAAAAGATTAGTAGATTTTTAAAGATAATTTTTGAATTAATTAATTAAAATGAAAATAATCAAAAAATACTCTTCTTTATTGGAGCTTCCACCAATCCACATCAAAGAAGCATCTGGCCTAAAAATTTTATCAGGAACAGCTAGTGAAAGATAATGCCACCATATCGGTCTTTGAACAATTGTTTCTAATTTTCTGGTAAAATTCACTTTTTTCTAATTGAAATTAATTTTACCATCTTGCCATTTTTGGGATGTCATATTTAAAATAAACAATTTGTATCCGCTAAGTTCATAAGTATGAATTAGTTGATAACCATAGTTGGGATCGAACTGGAACACATAGTCATCAAGGGGCGTTTGATAGCCAAATTTAAACAAGAAAAATAGAAAAAAAACACCTTTAAATCTCATTTTGAATTTTGGATCAAAATTGGTTAAATAAAAACACTGAGAAAACTCGTATGATTTATGTTATTTTTAGAATCACAAGATTCCTTATTTTATTATCAAAAATGCACAAATTATATAGATTAAGTCGAAAATAATAATTTTTTTTTTTGGAAAAAAATTATCTTCACCATTAAAAATCTAACAATTTAAATAAATGATAAAAATAAAATAAAAAAAATAAAATTTTTTAAAAGTTTTTATTTTCTTTCAAAGTTAAGTTTTTTCTTGATTTATTGATTTTTCTTATCATCATTATCAATGGCTTCTTGATCACCACTAGACCTGTTTTGAAGATTTTTTGGCGGACGGGTGTACTTGATCATCGTCTCAGGCGACCGATACAAAAATATAATCTTTGCATACAATTCTTCTTCTAGCAAAAACTGCTTGTTTTCTCGCACCATATACACTGATCTTACCAACTTAAGAATTCTATCCACGTTTGGCAACTGCTCGAATATGATTTTCATTGATGAATTGACGACCATAATGCGGATAAAACGAGATAAAGCAAGCACAAAAGTTATATATATACCTATAATTCTTCACGAGAAAAAAAAATAAAAAAAATATTTAAATGCGAACTGTTGTGTTTTTTGGTCTTCGTCTTTCTAATTCTTTTCGATTACATTTGGTTATGTGAATCATGAAAGCCGGATCTCGGTAGATATAAATCAACTTTTCATATAGCTCATCTTCTAAGTCGAGGAGTACCAGAGATCTAACCAGAAGTATATCATTGAGCAGCTGAAGTATTTTATCCACATTGGGTAATTCCTGGTAGATTATTTTTGTCGATGAGCCCACAAGTGCATCTCTGACCAGCTGGGCAATTAAAATAATGAAGGTTGAGTATAACCCTACAATACTACAGGTGATAAAAATTAGCCTCTTATCTTATAAATTCAGTTCATGCAATAAGCAAAAAGCACTACATAAAAGTGATTAAGTTACGAGAGATTGGGTCAGATCAAGCGTTAGGAGAAGACATTAGGAAGACAAAATAACACTCAAAAAATAATATTAAAAATTTACCCTTGTTCGGTAATAAATGAGATGCTTGATGGAGAAACTTGATCACTTACTACTACAATTGACAAATAGCCAGATTTGGAGCATGGTGGAGTGTAGTTTTTTGTTGGAATTTCCAAAGCGTCCCACCACAAGTTATTCGATTGGTTTCGTAATTTTATTTGAATGTCAACATAATATTTAAGTTTTTCTTAATATAAAATTTTTGATCAAAATTTTCAATAAGTAAATAAATCATGTGGATAGATAAGATATTATTTTAAAATAAATTAATTGTTAATAATTTAAAAATAATAAGCAAAAATTTTTAATAAAATTTTTTTTTAATTAATAAATTTTTAATTATACTTTAAATTAAAAAGAATTTTTTTTTTTTAAAGGTTTATCAAAAAAATTCATAAAAATCATTTAATTCTTTGAATTTTAAACACGAATTCAGTTTAACAATAAGTACGTAAAAACCAAAAATATGGTGAATGTTCAATTCATAGATTTTTTTTTCAAAAAATTATTTTAATCTCTTGAATTTTTCGTTGACAATAAAAAGACAGGCAGTTAAAATTTTGAAAAATCCATAAAATAAAAATTCTTATTTAAATTATCCGGATTTACTTTTTTGTATTTTATATTTTTTTGAAAATCTTGCAAAAAACATTTAAAATTTGTTTAAAAAAAAAGTTAAAAATTGTTATTTGATATAATCAAATTTTGTGTTTTTTTTAAATACTTTTCTTTTTAATTTTCTTTTATTTTTAACTAATTTGAGGGGAGCCTCGGGCAGCACAGAATGGAACTAAGTTTTCCTTTTTGGCCCAACGAGTAAAAAAAACGAAAAAAAAAAAATGAATAAAAAACTAAGACTAGTTTTTAAAGAGATGAGTTAAATATCGTTTTTAATAGATTCGAGTATCTAAAAATCTATCCAAAAAAGCCCATTAATATATTTCTATCAAATGTATGTTTATTAAAGCATATTTATTCTTATAAAAATAAAAAAAATGCTTAATCAAATTGAAAATTTTAGGGCAAAATATAAGGTACAGTCATACCTTCGTATAACGAACCTCAATTTAACGAAATCCTTGAATTAACGAAATGAAAACTAAGAATCGGAAATAACTATTTTAAATTCTATACAAAAAATTTTCGAAATAACGAACTTTGATATAACGAAATTTTGATGCAACGAAATAAAACTAAAGAACAAATAAATAGGTTTCTTTTAAAAATTAACTTCCTATAACGAAATTAATTTCTAAATCATCCGATACAGAACCGAAAAACGTAAATCTTTTACACTTGAAACGAAGGTTGAAATAATTAAAAAACATGAAAAAAATATTTCAACTACAGAACTGGCGAAACAATACAACTGTAGTCCATCTACAATTTCAACCATATTAAAATCAAAAGCCAAAATTATGGAACATTATCTTATTATTATTATTTATTATTTTTAAAAAAAAATACATACACCTCATAGGCATTTAGTAAAAAAAGGTTCATTTATATATATAAAAAAAAAGTATTTATATAAAAATTTAAGTCACTTTTAATAAAGCATTTAGCTCATTGTACAAATAAAAATAATTAGTTTTATTCAATATAAATTTTTGTATTAGATAAAAATAGTATTTTACAGAATCAACTAAGCCCATGTTATTACCCATAAATAGGGAATTAACCAGTTCTACCATCGTATTTGGATCATAATCAAGACAGTTTACATACAGTTTTTCTTCAACACTTTTGATTTGTTTACAAAAGGACGTATTGTCCCTGTCATAAACTTCATTTCCTTTTTTAATTTCATTAAAAACTTTCCAGCATAAGCTATTATTTATAATTTGTTTTAAGAAAAAAATTTTATGTTTGTAGTAAATCTGAACATTATGAAAAAATTTTTGTCGGTCCAGAAAAAAAAACGAATTAAACTATCAAATTACGATGACGTCGATCAAGCTGTAATTTTTTGGTTTAATCAAGTAACAAAATATAAAAACGTTACAATCAGTGGTCTCGAAATCCAATTACAAGCATTGAAATTCTCGATTATGCTGGGTCATCTAGATTTCAAAGCCAAAACTCTAACGACGAAGAAGAAAAAGAATATCGAGAAATTTTAAATTATGAAAAAAAAACTCGATTTTGATAAATACGCATATGTTTCGACGCAGAACTTCTAGCTTTTGGTACATTAAGCGACGAAGAAATAGTAAAAAAAGTTGGCTGTGACGATCAACTTAATATAGCGACTGATTCAGACGAAAATGAAGAGATAGAAGAAATTTCAAAACCAACTATTAATTCAAAAGAGGCTTTAGATAAAATTAACGACTTGAGAATTTTTTTTTTCTTTAAATAATAGCGATTGTTCTAGTTTTATCAATAATTTGTTTAGTATTGAAAACTTTTTGATTGATATGCTTTTACTAAACAACCTTCTTTGAATGAGTTTTTGTTAAATAAAAAAAATTAATTTTTCCATTTTATTTTGTTTTCTTTTTCTTTTTTTTTAAACATTATTTTTCCAAAATTAAACTTTGAAAAAAAAATTTTCTCTTAATCCTTTAACATGTAAATTTTGATATAACGAATACCAAAATTTCGAACCGACCCTTTCGTTATACCGAGGTACGACTGTAAAAAGTTTTAAAATATTATTTTTTTATTAAAAAAATTTAAGGAAATTTGTCAGTCTAATACTCTGCGAATGTAATGCATCAAGTTCAAGTCTAAAGGATATAAAATCGGGCGATGGTCTAGATTCGTGCTAGCTGAATTAGTTAAAAACAATTTTAAATTTCACAAAAAAGTGGAAATAAGATTTTCATTGATTTTCGTAACAAGTAATTAACTTGTTCAAAAATATCTGGAAAAAAATTATTTTTTTAATTTTAATTTTTTTTAAAAACAATTTATCTTCTAAAAGTAAACCTTCGCAAAAAGTCTTTGTTCAGAAATTCAATTGGTAAATGCGGTCCGGCTGCCTCAACTAGAGGACTTAGTAAAAGAATAAGATCACAATGTTTGTGGATAAGATTCACGCAGTCATTCTACTATTACTCCTATTACTACTGTTGAAATTTTGTATATAAAATTTTAATGGGCCAGCATAAAATATTTTTTTTACTTATTAATTAATAATTTATTTATTTTGAATAAAAATATTCTCGTGTCAAAAAACAAAAGTTGTTTGTAAGCTTAAATTTTCGAAAATGCTGGTTCTGTAAAATTCAGTACACAATGATAAAAAAAAACAAAAAAAAATATAAAAAAATTTGAGTAACTTTTTTTCTAAAAGCTTAAAATTAGTTCTGTGAAAGCATCATAATGCAACATTCAAATTTGCATCAAGGTCTGCTAATTTTACAATATAATCGAGCGTAGTGCATTTTGCAGAGATTTTGCAGACCTTTACAGTTGATGCAACTTTCAATGCTGTATTCACAGAACTAATTTTAAACTTTTAGAAAAAAAGGTTATTTAATATTTTACACTTTGTTCTGTTCTTTTGTATTGAACTTCAAAAAACCGAAAATGCTGACATTAAAATATTTGGTAATTAAATTCACTGATATAATTTAAATTGATCAAATTTTTTTCTTTAATTTGATTCAACTTTTTAAAATTTTGAATTTTTTAATTATTTTCAAAAATCCAAAAAATTAATTAAAAATTTAAATAAAACTATTTACCCGAATTTTTCATTGAATCAATTTCCACAATATTTCCTTTAGTTCTGGCATGAACAAACCTGGGATAGACCGATTCTAGCTTGACACTTTTAGCACTATTTTCGTTATTTAGCATTTTGTAAAGCTCCAATTTAGTTTCGTTGTAGAGCTTTGACTGCTTGGAAGCTGAAACAACCTCACTGATTTGTTCATTCTTAAGGCCCGTAGACACTCTTGTAATTGAATAAAAAAAATTAAGCTCAACTGGATCAGGTTCATTCAATTGTTCTTTCAGATTTTCAAAACTGGGTGGACTTATCTGCCAAATTGAAGTCGAATTTCCGGGTATAGCTATGCAAAAAACATCATCCGGAGTATAGTCTTTTAAAAAGCTATAAGAACCAGAATCAATGTTCTTCAAGGAATTGAAATCATTAAGGCTAAATTTTTGTGCAAGACGCTGCTGAGAGGACATCGAGTAAATCTGTAGGAAACCGGCAATCTGCAAGTCAACTTTGCAAGTCTGTGGTGGAATTGATTCATTGAAGTCTTTGCTAACAGAAAACAGAAGCAATGGAAACCAAATGATGAGTATTATTATTGTCAAAAGAAGACCTCCAAAGCCATACTTGATGGTGGCTTTACGCTTGTTACCTCTTGGAGTAGGATATTTCTAAAATAAATGTTTTAAAATAAATTTTAATTTCAGAATTTTTTTTTTATTTTTTTAAATACATTTTCGTTGTATCTGAAACATTTGAGGACAAAAATATTGGCGTAAATATCTTCCATCTGAAGCCAATCTGATAGACTAAGAGAGGTGTCGGTAAACATCCAGTCCATGAGCGATCTTAGCTCGAGTAAAAATGGAACTAGAAGAAAACCTTTGAAAAGGACAAGGTTTATGTAGCTGTAACTCTTGGTCAAAAAATTTCCCAAAATTCTAGTCGGGTATCCGCATCTGATTTGTCTGGAAGAATAGCCAAAGTAAATACATTTCACCAAGTACCATATTTGAACAGGCTTATTTGCAGTAAAAGGCAATTTGGTGATGTACGGAAGGACAAAAAAAACCCAAATGTGAACAAAAAGAACCAAAGCCAGCTGGAATAAAAATTTTCCAACCCTGTTCTTTCTTAGATATAAAGCTCGATCAACTATCATGAGAATAAATTGAATCAAAAACATGACCAAAAACGAGTACGGCACCTTGTTGTCTTTTATGGAACTTACCACACTGTTTGAAGAATCCTCGGCTGCCAAATAGGCCGACTCGCCGAAGTACTGATATGTAAATATAGTTATGATACAGTTTATGAACTCACAGAGGAATGTTTTAGCATAGCAGTCCACAACAACGGCATAGTGTTTGGATTGAATGTCACGATAGAATTTCAAAAATGGATTAGTTGTCTTTTCTCTTAAAATAAATGTTATGTTAAAAGCTTTAGTAGTTAGATAGGAGTTAGGTGAGTGTTATGATTTCAAGCTTTTACAAGACATGGAATAGATATTTACAAGACAACATTTAATAATAGGAGGGAAAATAAAATTTAAATTTACATGATTTTTTTTAGATAAAATTCTAATTTTCTTTTAAAAAAAATTTTTTTTTAATTAACTTGACTTTGATTTATCATTTTTTGGATAAAAAATTTTGTAGGTTGATCCAACTTCCGGTTTGTGACGGTATTGTAATTAAATTTTAAACAATTTTAAATTATAATATTTTTTTTTCGCAGCGCTAAGACCTCTCAAACTTAAAACAAGAAAAGCAACTGAAAAATTGGACCCTGTACTATTTCAAAGCTTGATTTAGGTTCAACAACCATGTGTTAAGTTGAGATTTAGAACAAATGTTATTTTGGAAAATGATTAAATTCTTAATTCTAAATAATCCTAAAAATCATATTCTTCTTTTTTTCAATTTTTAAAAATTAAGATAATTTGATTGCTGAAAAAATTATTAACTCATACCATCAGGTATACACTGCCGATTTGACACATTGATTTCTGGTAATTTTACTTAAAATTACGTAAATTCACTTTTTGTTACAAAGGAATTTTGGGTTAATTTGCGTAATTTTACGTAAAATTACCAGAAATCCGCGTGTCAAAGCGACACTGTAAATTTTTCCATTTTATTTCTTTGTATAATATGTATAAAACTTTGTCTTTTCAAATTTTATTTTTTAAAAATAATTTTTATAAAAATTTCTTTATAAAATCTTTATTATTTTGAAATTTTTTAACAAATACATGAATTAGCGAAATATTTTAAACTTGTCATAGTCAAAAATCTAAACAAAAATTCCAGACTTCATGCGGTTCGATCAAAATTTAAGGACCGCGAAGTTAAAATTAGAGAATAAACCTTTAACAAAAAAATAAATATAGCTCTTTAATTTTCCATTATTTACGTTTTTATTCTTCATAGATTTTATTTTTTAATTGTGGAAACCTGTTTTTTCAAGTCAAATATTTATTTAAAAATAAAATTCAATTAATTTTTTTGAATAGTATTCTCTTAATTATTGAAATTATTATTAATTTTTTAAAATTTAAAAAGTGATTGAAACGCTTAAGTGACAAATAAATGAGGAAAAAATTTTGGCAAATTGTTGCTGAGATTGAATTAAAGTTAAAATTTAAAAGATATTTAACAGTCTTCGACAAATTGATAAAATGAATTTTTTGTCCTCTTTTATTCACCACCTTTTGTTTACACACGTGTAAAAATTTAGTAAAAAAACTTATTAAAAAATAAAAAATTTAAATCTAAAATTCGACTAAAGGCTCTATTTTTGAATTTTTAATGCTTCTTTAGCCTTATCCAATTTTTTATATAATAATAATCTCTAATTGCTACCAAGTGAGATAATTAAGAAGCATTTCTATATAAAAGCATAAAAAATCATTATCTCAATCTTTTTGTGCTAAAGAGACCTTTGTTGGTTCAGATAAACACAAAAAATGGCGAAAATTTTTTAATAAATTTAACTTTAGTTTTGTTAAATGAATTTTGATCTTACTTAGAATTTTTTGTAAAACTCCATTGACTAAACATTTTATTTGAATGAATTTTAGCAATTTTGAAACTTTAAATTTTTTTTATAAAAAAATGCTATAAAAAAAAGTTTAAGGTATTTGTTAAGTCAGACCCAATTGGAAATTTTCCTTTAAAATCTTAATATAATTTGATAATTTTAAACTTAAATTAAATACAATACCGTTTAAAAAAAATTAAGTCAAATAAAATTTTTAATTACTTTGATACTTGTTCTGCTTTATTCTTTAACCGCTTAAGACCAATATTTTCAGCATCGTCATAATCATTTGCATTTTCTTCTTCAGTCAGTTCAGGCTCATCGACAACTTCACCTGTTTCAATTGGTAAATTTTCACTAGTCTCCTCATCTAGATCATTTTCAGCATTAATCTCCTTATTTTTGATTGTAATCATCTCGTCATCATCCTCATCATTTGAATAGTCTTTCCAAAGGCCAAGGCGCTTGAGAATTGTTCGGTGCAAAAATATCACCAGCAGACAAAATAAATCAAACACAGCAAAATTATTAATTTTCGCTATGCCAAGTACTTGAAGCAATTTTTTAAGTGACTCCTTATCCTGAGAAAAAAAGTCAAATTGAAAAAGGTATTTAATAACCACAATAGCTTCGATGTATGTGATGCTGGAAATCCAAAAAGTTTTTGTCGGACGTGGTAGACAAAGCATTGCCCATAAAAATATTGAAATCGGTAATGGCACCGAGAGCAGTGAGGCTGATTTTAAATGATTTAAAATCATAAAAAAATAGCAAATAAACTCAGATTGACTTAGAGCAAAGTAAAATATAGAGGAAAGGAATTTGTCGATTCTAGATTGTGAATTCATATGCTGATTCAACTCTTTCAAAGCTTGATGGATATCTTGGTCAGTTAAGTAGCCGTCTATTGATTGCATCGATGGTTCTTGGCTGTTCGAGTTGAATTTCAGTTTAAGCTTTTCTTTAGCTAGCATGTGGGATACCAATCGGAAGTCTTTGGATTGCTTGTTTAAGTAAAAAATGAGAACATCAATAGTAATGAGGAAGTATTTTTCAAAGTAGTATTTGATGGTCAGAAAATGTTTGTTTTCCACTGTTAACCAGCTTTTTTTTTGTTCAGTTTCTTTTTCATTTTCGTTTTCTTTTTTATCCAGAATGATTGCTGTTGACAAAATTGCTTGCTTCATTTCTTTTGAGAAATTCGAAGAAGAGTCGGATGACGATAAAAATTCTTCATCTAAATCTTTTGATTTAGGAGCTTGGCTATTTAGATCAGCACATTCGTCGGCATCTAATTCTTCATCAAACATATAATAGTCGCCAGAACGTACAGCTTAAATAAAGATTAAATGTATTAATAAAAGTTAAAGATTACGATCGAGCTTGCGAGTGGAAAATATTCCATTTTACCATTTCAATAAAGAATTTAATTTTTTTTAATAAATTTTTTTTTTTAAATATTTTATTAGAAAACATTAGTTAAAAATTTGATAATTTGAAAATATTTCTAGAAATAAAACCTACTCTGACCGAATTCGCGATGAATTAGAAGCATCATATGCAGTAAAGAACAGTGTTGTGAAGAGAGAAGCAAGGCGTCATAAGAGATCATAAATAAACCAGCGTACTAGTGAAGCAGAAGAATTCAGCTAAAGATCTACATATGCTACACAAGTTCACTAAAATAACATGGGCTCTTCAGGTTAAAAGAGCAACGTTAGTGAAGGACAAAGAAGATTTTTTAACAACTAAAAGAGATAAGGGATAAAGATGTGCAGAGTACTCTAGAAAAGTTCTAAATAACGGGTGTAGAATAAAAATGGCACAAAAGTTTGGTTTAATTTGTTATAAGAGTGGACAAGACCTTTTGCAATTTTTTTTCAAAATTTAAAATCAGGCTGATCCTAACTTTAAAATAAATATAAATTATAAAGTTGAATTTTCGACAAGTTGTTAGTAAAAATGTACGAAACCATCAAAAAAGATTTGTACAACTTTGTAAAAAGTAACCAAAATTTGCCAAAATGCGAAGTTGAAAGGCAATTCACTTTATAGAAGTAACGTTAACAAGACCAGTGTTGGGGGCCGGTCGAGAGGCCATGTGGCCGGCCAGAAAAAAAAAATGGCCGAGACCGTGGCCGGAGGTGCAGGCGGCCAAAAAACGGCCGGTCGAAAAAACGGCCAATGACCGTGAATGGCCGGCCAAGCCGCGGCCAACTGACGTACCGACCGTGAAATGGCCGGCCAAATTTTAGAAGACCGTGTGGTGGCCGGCCGAGTATCGGCCAAATAAAAAACCGACCGTGAAGTGGCCGGCCAACTGAAAGGCCTTTAAATGGCCGACCGTGTGCAGACCGGCCGGCCACAAAACGGTCCAAAAAAAAAATTTTACGTAGATGATTAAAAATATTTAAAGACATTAAAATTTGCATTTATTATTTATCAAATATTCTGAATAAGCTAATTTTTAATTATTACCTCATTTTTTTCCGATATTTTTCAGAAATCCTTAAATTATATATAGTAATTTTGAAAGAAATTTTAAACTGAATAAGGATTTGATCCATGCATAATATGATCAAAAATGAATAATTGTACTAGACAACTGTGCTATAAGGATTTTAAAAAAAATATATTTTATTCTTATTTATATTTTTGAAAATTTTTATTTTAATTTTATATTATATTAAAACGTTTATTAAAAAAATAACTAAAATTCAGAATTCAAAATTACTATATATAATTTAAGGATTTCTGAAAAATATCGGAAAAAAATGAGGTAATAATTAAAAATTAGCTTATTCAGAATATTTGATAAATAATAAATGCAAATTTTAATGTCTTTAAATTTTTTTAATCATCTACGTAAAATTTTTTTTTTGGACCGTTTTGTGGCCGGCCGGTCTGCACACGGTCGGCCGTTTAACGGCCTTTCAGTTGGCCGGCCACCACACGGTCTTCTAAAATTTGGCCGGCCATTTCACGGTCGGTCTGTCAGTTGGCCGGTCCTGAAAAGGTCGGCCTTTTTAAAAACTGTCCACAGAGGGCCGACCAATTCACGGACGGTCAAAATTGCGGCCGTTAAATTCACAGCTAAAATAGGCCGTTTATAGTGGCCGGCCAACTGGCCGTTCAAGTCCGGCCGGCCAACTGGCCGTTCAAGTCCGGCCGGCCAACTGGCCGTTCAAGTCCGGCCGGCCAAAGTTGGCCGCCCCCCAACACTAAACAAGACGCCGGAGAGATTAAAGAACAAGTACGTTAAAAAATTGGAAGAAAAATTATTGGTCTATCAACATGTCCACCTTGGAGAGTTTATTAAGAAACGACTTGAACCAAAGATTAAAGAATATTGTCAGGATGGCAATTATGTTTTTTTCGCACGACTGAGCATCATCTCATTATGCGAATATGGTATAAAAATAAAAGGTATGTTTCCAAAGAAGTGAATCCAGAAAAAGTACCAAAAGCACGACCAATCGAAGATTTTTGGGGAAACTTGAAAGCCAAAGTTTATGAGGATGATTGGAAGGACAAAAATCTTTATCAACTCGAAAACAAAATTCGCACTTGCCTGAGCAATATGGACCCAAAGGTTGTACATGCCCATGCCAAGACTGTTCGCTCTAGGCTCGATATCATACGTCGTCATGGAGTTCAATACCTTAGCTGATATTATTTTTTCAAAATTGGAGGGTTCAGTTGAAATTTAAAAATAAATTTGAAGCCTTTGTTAAAAAAAAAATTTTTTATGATAAAATTAATTTTGTGCCATTTTTTATTCTACACTCGTTAGATTAGATAATCAGCTAGCACTGATATTGTCACACAACTGACTAGCCCAAAAGAAATATAAGCTGCGGTGAAAGCTCTGAAGAACAAAAAAGTCCCGGGTATTGACCGAGTCACGGCAGCAACACTGAAAGATCATAATAGAGATAAAACAAAACCTTTTGAGCAATATATAGCGGTAAGAAATCATACTAGAGGACTGGTCAAAGACCTTATAGTCAAGCTCCCTAAGAAAGGTAACAAAATGATTTGTGACAATTGGCGAGAAATAGCACTGTTTCCAATAGCAAGCAAGGCGTTCCGCAGCATAATACTGGAAAGAATCAGGAACTCCTTGGATGTTATACTTAAAGAAGAACAAGCAGGATTTAGACGAGGTAGAGGATGCATAGACTAGGTATTTACACTGAGGAACATTATAGAACAAAGTCTGGAATGGAATAGCCCCGTGTATCTTAATTTTTGTGACTTCAAGAAAGCCTTTGATAGCATACACAGAGAAACCTTGTGGGCCATATTAAGATCTTATGGCCTAGCACAGAAGATAGTTAACTTGAAGATAGTTAAAACTCTTCTACGAGAAATTCGAGTGTAGCGTCATTCTGGAAAAAAGGCAATCTGAGAGCTTCAAAATCTGTACAGGATTCCTAATAAAATGAGTACATGTCATGATAAAAAGTACTGCCAGTGCGAGGGGTATTCAATGGGGATTAACAGTAAAGCTTGAAAACTTAGACTTTGCGGATGATATGGCGCCAATATCCAATACAGAAGGACAAATACATATGAAGACGCAAGGACCTAGACATGTACTTAGAGTGAAGGAAACTCGAGACACCAGAAAGAGACCTCTCACTACCATGCTTTTCGATTAAAAAAGAATTTTTAAATGTATCAAATAATATTGAAACTAAAAGCAAAAAAAAAAAATTAGAAATCAATTAAGCCAAAAATCAAGAAGACATTTTTTACTGGTCTTTTTGAAGATTTGTTTGAAATTTTTCACCGCAAAGAAGTGACTTTTATTTTAGATTTGGCAAAGAATATAAATAAAAAATTATATTTTCTTATCAATTTAAAAAAATACCATTTAAATAAATTTAATTATTTATTTGTTTATCTGTACCGAGCTGATGCTCCTTCAGAATTTTTAAGATCTTTGCTTCTTTTATGTTCAAAATTAAAAATGACACAGGCGGTCATCTACGGAATAAAAATAAAATTTTCGCTTTAAAATTTTTTGATTTTTTTTTCATTTTAAATGATAAAAAGTAAAAATTCAATTACATAATTTTAATTTAGCCTATTCTCAGCCTTTTATAAAAATACTATTTATCACTTTTTTATAAGTAATCAACCCTCGATTTGTCTTTTTCTTTTTTTTTGTTAATACAGTGCTGCTACGATACCTTGAATTCACCATATTTTACGTAAATTATGGTAAAATACCGATAATTTATTTATTTATTTCAATGAACGCCTTAAAGGCGATGTTAATAAAAATTTAGAAAATAAAATGTAATAAATAAGACAAAGTTTTAGTGTTTTCTAAAAAAATATTTAATTTAAATATTTAATTTTAATTACTGTAAAATTCAGTGAAAAAAAAAATTTCCAAAATTTCTCGAAAAAAACTGGCTTGTAAAATTTATTCCAAAAGGATCAACATTCAAAGAAGCTTGGGACAAGACAGCTAACAGCTTAAAAGCAAAAAAAGCTAGAAAATAAAATTTTTTTTGTAAAAAATGTTTAATTATTAATTTTCATAATTTGTTTAGAAAAAAAATTGAATGAAATAATAAAAAATCCATTTTTCCTTTTCTGTTGAATTTTTACCATTTTTTACCTTTTTTTACAAGAATTTACCGAAATTTACGTCAATTTTTGTCAAAAAATTTTTTTTTGTTTTCCTTTTTCAAAAATTCAAAAAAAAATTTTTTCGTGGAAATTGGTTTTTTTCGAGAAATTTTGGAAATTTTTTTTTTACTGAATTTTACAGTAATTATCGGTATTTTACGGTAATTATCGGTATTTTACGGTAATTATCGTTATTTTACGAAAAATACCCTTTTTTAGATTACCATATTTTACGGTAAATATGGTAAAATATTGTGAATTTACCATAATTTACGTAAAATATGGTGAATTCAAGGTATCGTAGCAGCAATTGTATTTCACATTGTATTTCACAATTTTTTAAAAGTTTTTAACTTTTTTTTTAAAAAAAATTTGCTTAAAAATAAAACATCCGTTTCAAAGCTTTTTCATTAAGCGAATTCAAGAACAGCAAAAATTTTTTATTTTATAAAAATTGTCAAAATCAAAAATTTTTTTAAAACCTAATGCAAAGCTAAAATTATTAAAATTTCTATTATTTACCAACTAAAAGACAAATTTAGATTCAAAATATTTAAATATAGAAAAAAAAAGATCCCTAATTACCTTCATAATGATCTTTTGGATTCTTGGCCACTTTATCAGTTTGATGCTCTCTAATTCGCTCAACATTAGCTTTCAGTTTTTCCAAAATTTTGTCCTCTTTGTCTTTTTCTCTTTTAACTTTGTGTCGAATTATTTTCTTAAATATCTCAGCACCTCTAGATAAAAGAAAATTGATAAATTTTGCCAAAATACATTTTCTAGAAAAACTACCTGGCAGCTAAAATTGCTTGGGCTCGATATTCATTTACCACATGTTCGAACATGTTGGACATGTAGAGACGTCGCTGAAGCAACAATACCAGAAAACAAACAATGTCCCATACCAGACCGACATCTCCTGAATCATCATTTGCCAAACATTTTGTTTCCGGAAATTTGTCGGATGGAAGCGCTTTGCAGTTTATGCCAAAAATGTCAATCAATAGGCAAATAGAACTAACTTTACTCGAAAAAATACAAATAACTATCTTTTTTTTTAATAAATTGATTTAGTTTATTTTTTGCTTTTAATTAAAAAAATATCTACCTGCAGTACTGCTTTGATAAAAATGACCAGAAAGCAATAAGAGACAAGCACGTTCCAACTTAAAAAATAGACAATTAATAAAAAAATTCATGAGAAATAAATTACAATTTTAGGAGTTTGTTCAAAGGTCGCATCAGAAAAGTTTGTCCCATCCATAAGAAAATAAAGCTCAAAATGACGTATCCCATGCACAGGATACTTATTCGGCTTGTGCCGGACAAAAAAACTATTGCCAAAACCAGCCAGTATGAATACATGTAAATAGCATATTTTAATCTGTCCAAATAGTTTCTAGTCTTTGAGATAAAATCGTGGAATGGGTTCGCTTGAAGAGGATCTTTTTTTTCATAAACAAGCTCGTCATTTTTTCCACCGATTGTTTCTATCATGCTGGTGGAAATTTTTGCATGCTTGTCCATTTCCAGATTGAATACATTCAATTGTAGCCATACAAAGAAAATTTGAAAAAAGTCTGCAATTATTTTTGTGGCTGATGGAGGGCTTGAATAATCAGGGAGAAACAGCCAAATTCGAGCCTTGTTTATAATGTTGTTGGGCTGGCTTCGATTCCACTGTGACCACGGGTACTCATAGCACAGCACTGATGGTAGCCCCAGGCATCCAGCATATTGAATTGGAAGTAAAAGGATTAGAAAAACAAAATAGTAAATCCATATTCTTCTGATAGCTGTTCTTCTCAGATTCAAAAATATGCCTAGCCAAATTCCGTATACCAAAGCATACAGATCCATTCGAGTTATTATCACAATGGAGGTCATGAATAGACAAATTTCCAAGCCGAATCGATAGAAGAAATAATTAGCCATATATTTTAAAAATTGGAAAAAATCTTTGTCCATATCTAGCCATGTTATGTGGTCAAATAGAATGCTGTAAATGGGTGGTGGGATGTTTTTTTTTAACCTGTAGTGTTTTTGCTTGAGTTTGACTATTTTTTGAAATGTCAATAATAAAAATATGATGATGTAGTACTTTTATTAAAGTAGTTAAAATTGAAAAATTTCGAGCTTAGAGGAAGATTACTTTTAGGTTATCTTGTATATTATCTGCCTTTTGAATGCCAATGTATTTCAAGTTGTCCTGGGGTTTGAGCAAAAATGGATCAATTGTTGAATCTGAACGATTAGTAAACTAAAATTTTTTAATTATGAAAGTATTTTGTTTTAATAATTTTTTTTTTCAATTTTACAATTTTATTATAATAATTAATAGAATTAAAATACTTCGATTTGAAAATTTTTTTAAAGGCTAAAATTTTATGATCAAAAAAATTAAAATCTAATTAAAAGAATTTATTCCTAAAAATTTGGATTCAAACAACACTAAAAAAAATTTCTAACTCTTGATTCAAAATAATTTTTTTAGAAGAAAAAAATTGATAATTAAGTTTTGGAATTATGATTTTTTTGAGCAAAAAGAACAGTACAAAACTTTAAAATTATTATTATTATATTAAAAAAAAATTTTCTCTATGCCTACGATTTATTTTTCAAATATTTCAGCTGATAAAAGTTTATCTATCACCTAAATTTAGTTTAATATACAAAAAATCTGCAATTCGTTTGCAAATCTCCATTTGGCAAGTTTTTTTTTCTATTTAACTTTTTTGAAATTTTGAAATTACGTTGTTTCATTAAAACTCAATACTTAAGCATGTAAAAATTTGAAATATAATTACGCAATTATTTTTAGAAATGTAAAATAGAAAAAAAAACCGCGTATAATATTCTTAAATAACAATAAAATGCAATTTAAAAACTAAAATACTGAATTAGGAACAAAATTAAAACATTTTAGTTTTTTTTTGTAATTAATGTCAATTACATTTGAATTGATCACTATTTTAATTTAGAAATACATTATTGATTGAAATGAAACTCTTATACAATCAAAAAAACCTAAATTATTTATTAATTAATCCTATAATGTTCAAAAAAATTGCCACTTTAAAATTTTTTATCTTTCATTTTTTGTTTATAAAATTAACACTTTTGATTTTATTTTTATATAAACCAATGTAGCCTTATCTCTAGTTCGATATAGTTAATCAAATAAATAAATGAATTTTTAAAATAACTCGGGAATTAAAAAAAAAATTCCTGTAATTGAAGAAATTCCTAATAACATATCTCAAGATCAGGCTTTTGAAGCTAATACTAAAGGAAAAACTAGAGGAAAAGGTAAAAGTTATTTTCCCTTCTGCAGTTTTCGCTCCTTGGAGGATGCTAAAAAATGCCTCGATAGAGAATTTGATTTTTTTGTCCTTAAAAAAAATATTCTGTTTTTATTTTTATTTTTTTGTTCTATTTAGATAATTAGTACTTTATATTTCTAATAAAAAGTAATGAATAAAAAATTTTGTTCCAAATTCAGTATTTTAGTTTTTTTTTTGCATAAAATAAACACAGGTAATAATTATATGCCAACAACTTAAATACTAAAATGTGCCTGTTTAACTCTTCAACTAAGCTTTATAGACTATAATCTGTCTTTAAAAACAAATAACAAACAGTCCACTTATAAAACATAAAAAATGATAAATAGTCATAAAAATTTACTGAATTTAAATAAATATTTAAACTAAAAATTTTTCAAATATTTTATTCAAATTTTAATATTTTTAATTTAATTTCAAATTGCTTTTCAAATTAAAATATAGTTCGAATTTTAATTTAAAACTGACAGTTTTCGAATTTAATTTAAAAAGGGAAAATTAATCAAATTTAAATTCAAATTTAACTGATATTCAAAATTGTATTCGACTTAATTGAACATTAAATTGTTTGTTTAAACATTTTTTTATTTTAATTTTAAATTTATGTCCTTTTATGTTCAAAAAAATAATTCGATTTCATGACTACATTTTTGATTTATTTGTTTTCTGGTCAATAAAATAATTCTTCTGTTTAAAAAAAAACGGCTTTTAAAAAAATAATTAGCTGATGAAAAGAAACTTTTTTCATCAATTTCTATCTTAAATTTATTTTAATAAATTATTAAAGAAGAAATATACCTGTACTGTTAATTTACTTAGAATCTCGAATAAAAAATGTAAAAATTACTTTATTTGATTTAGTCAAGTTTAAGTGAAAAAAAAACCGAATAAAAAAAATCAAAACAAAAATTACTTAATTTATAGCCTAAAATACTTAGTTTTTACCTAGTTTAATTATTTTACTAAACATTTAAATAAAAAAAAATTATGTCATTTATATTAATAATATTAAAAAAAATTGACTTGCATAACCAAGACGACTTTTTTTTTAAACATAAAAAAAATAATTTGTGCAATGTTTTAAGTATTTTAACAGTAAAGGTAATGATCGTCCATTAATAAATAGACTATGAATTAGTTGCTACAATCATTTTGATAAATTTTACTAATTAGAGAAAATAATTAGGATTTACTTACTGTACAATTGGTGACCATTGGACTGTGAACAAATTTTAATTGAAAAAACATCGATGAAATAGTTAGCACTGAGATCCAAATTTGAACAATTCCCGAAAAAATTGAATTTATTCTCTTATCAAACTCATTGCAATGGCTAGCAAGGATACTAAGCAAAAGTGCTACAAATAAAATCAAGTTTAACAATGTCACATTTTTGATGCAATAGATTCCTATAAGACAAATAAGAGCTTTATAAACATGTATTTCGGCTAAACGCCACATATAAACTGATACAATTGAATACCATTTGTTGACTTTTTTGATATTTCTCTTCAAAAACGACAAAAAATTTTCTTTTTTTCTTTTTAATTTATTTTCCTCATCAGAAAGATTGGTCTGTAAATTGGTGACAACCAGATTGGTGTTGATACTGCTTGTTGGTTCTACCACTTCGACCGATTGGTCTGTGAATCTTTTTGAATTTGTTAACTTCATCCAGGAATCGTGAAAATAGTGATTTTGGATTATGTTGACAATAAGAAAAGTTGTTGGCGTGAGTAATCGAACCACTAGTTGGTCAGTTTTGTCGAATTTTTCAAAACCAATTGATGACAATATTTCATCATCAATATTCAAAACACGTTTAAAATACACCGGTACTTCGTCAAATTGGAAAATGTAAATTAAAACAAGAACTATCATTGAATAGATAATCACAATAAAATTAAATATGTACAATGACATCCTCCAAAATGTATTAAGCAGCTTAAAAATAAAAAATTTAAACATACATGATCGTTAAATTTTTAGCTTTTAAAAAGGAATGCATGATAAATGCAAAGCCTTGTTTTGGTTTCATAACAAATTTATGAAATCCTGAGCCATTTGTTTATCTACAGAGAATATATTTTTATAAGAAAATAATTTTTATTGTCATTGTATTTAAGTTTAATTAAAAATATTCAAATTTGTTTTTTTCCCAAAAGTAATGCATGAAAAATGTGGATTTGATTTACGTAAAGTGAGGTGAAATTTCACAAAAAACAATTATTTTTGGTAAAAAAATATTCAAAATAGACTTTATGAAAAATAATAATTATTGTAGATTTCACTTGTTGGCTTTTCTTTTAAAGCATAATCTATTATCTGATTCACAACACGGCTTCATGCCAAAAAGATCATGCTCAACAAATTTACTAGAACCGCTGGATTTTATCACGTCAGCTCTTAACAGAGGTTTATCTGTCGATATTATATAAACTGATTTTTCGAAAGCATTTGACAGAGTATCGCATAGGTTGTTATTATATAAACTTAAGAGACATGGTTTTACTGATACTGATATGGTTTTACTGATAGGGTTCCACTATGTCAAATTGGTTCAGTTCAGTACCTCAAGGTTCAGTTTTGGGACCACTTTTATTTTTAATATTCATAAATGACCTTTCGATTGGTTTAGTTAATAAACGTGAAAAATATGCCGATGATACTAAAGTTTTTTCTGTAATTAAGAGTTTACAAGGCAATCTTGTACTTCAAAAAGATATTGATATTCAAGCTGGTCACTTACTTGGTCGTTGGATTTAAATATTGAAAAATGCGGTGTAATGCATATTGGCTCAAAAAAGCTTTGTTTAATTATACAATATTTAGTAGATATGGAACGAAGAATTTATCTAAAACAAATCTTGAAAGAGATCTGGGTGTTTATATTCAAAGTGACTTGAAGTGGACTAACCAAGTAAAATATTGTACTATCCGTGCAAACCGTATTTTGGGTATGATCGCTAAGAGTTTCAGGAAGTTGAACATTGATACATTGAGAATGCTTTATACAGCACTGGTTAGACCTCATTTAGAGTTTGCCATTTGCTCATGGTGTCCGTTCCTCGAAAAAGACATTCCTGAAATCGAGAAGGTCCAAAGAAGAGCGACAAGAATAATCCCTTCACTTCGAAAATATGACTACTCGAAAAGACAGGAAATGTTTAACTTTACTAATCTTAAAATAAGGCGGATGAGAGGCGACTTAATCCAACTGTTTAAAATTGTTAACAGATATGAAAATATCAATTTTGAAAATGGTATCAATTTTTCCCGAAATCACTCTTACAACTTAAGAGGACATAACAAGTGTATTGTTAGAGAAGATGCGAAAAATTTTTTGCAACGATATCATTTCTTGACAAACCAAATAGTTAATATTTGGAATAGTCTTCCTCAGTACATCATCAATTCTGGATCAATTAATAACTTCAAAATTAACTTGGACAAATGGCTGAGGAAACAGTCTAATTTACTGCCATAGCTTCAAAGAAGCTTAACCCGTTAAGGTCGCAGTATTTCCTACTACTACTACACTTGAATTTTTTTAAAAATATTTTGTATGTTTTTTAAAAAATTTTCTCAAAATTAAGATTATTTTGGAAAGTTTTCTTAAATTTAGATTTTTCACTTTTAGGATTTAATTTTATAAATACTCCTGTCGGATAGTCTAGAAATAGTGGCTATGTGTCTTTTGCTTACTGTCATTTGAATTTTCAATTTATTTCATATTAAATTAAATTTTTTTTTAACTAAAAAAGACCATGATTTTCTTCACACATAACAAAGGAATTGTTTAATATTAAACTAATTACCTCACCAAAAAAACACTTAAATTATGACATTGTGTAAAAAAATTAACATTTTGAAGTTTTGATTTTACTGCCACAGACTTGTATAAAATTTGAAAGTATTAAATGTCAAAAAGGAGTTATTAAAATTTTCTTAAAAAGTAAAAAAGTTCAAGAAAAATATTTAAAATCTCAACTCAAAAACATTGCTTGAATTTATAGTTTTATTTTTACTTTCTTTTCTAATAGACTATTAAAAATCATAAAAAAAAATTTAAATGTTTCTCTTGGACTTGTGACCTTTATAAAGCTTTTCATTATTACTGAGTATAAAACTAAGGGCTGTTCAGCTTGATAAAATTTTTACTTAATTATATGGTCATAAAATTGAATTCATTAAAAATTGAATAAATTCTCAACTAAATTTAACTTTTGATTTAAAAACTTTTTGAAAAAATTAATTTTTTTTATCTTATCCACATTTTATTATTTAAGGAAAATTTTATCAAAAATCTTTTGAAAAATTCAAATCAGCTAAATAACATGACTATTGGGTCACCAAGCTGACTAGTCCCAAAACTCATGCAATAAATAAAAGATGGTCAGAAATTGAATTTTTTCAACTTTAATTCTTTTACATTTTTTCATCAATACTATGACAAAAAATGCTGTTTTAATTCAATTACTAGACTTTAAGCTTAAATTAAAAATAACACCAAAAATTTGAATTACTTGAAATGTAGTAATAAAATACAAAAATAGACCCATGTATCCTATTCGATAGGCGACAACTTCGTTTTGACAGCTCATCAATAGGAGCATAAGAGATGAGAGAAAAATCCAATATTTGGCAAAAATAGACTGAATCCATTCGACAATTTCAGCCTGAAAGTTTTGATCCAAAAAAGGAAATTGACTTGTATTGGTCTCATGTGTTGGAATGTTTAAAACTGTTGCTTCGTGTCGTTCTGCAATGAATTGATGCAAAGTTAGCCAGAAAAACAATGTAAGAGCAGCCTTGATTGCCAAGTGAATTATTGGAGTTTCATGCTTTTCCAGACCGATTTCTTTAAACTCGGGCAATTCTGCTGAATTTAGTCGCAGGCTATAAATAAACTCTAAAATCAAAAGTGCTATTGAATAGGCGACTATTAAAGGAGATGATCTAAGACACCACTGTCTTGTCTTTGGCAAAGTCCAAATTAAACAAGCCCATAGTAATAGGACAAGAGTGAGGAGTGAATGGTACAAAATACTCCATGCCATCATTGAAACCAACGATAAAAGATAACTTTGTTTGTTAAAAAATTTGAATATTGATATTAAATATGCTCGAGTGTAGTCGAAGAAAATCGCTGTTTGACGACGTTTTTTGTGATTGTCTTTTCGTCGCCGAGTGTTCGATGATACATCACTGTTGCTATTGACTGAATGAGTAGTAGAGGAAAATTTTTTTAGCCTCAAATTGGCTGTTTGAATTCCTGATTCAGTTCCATCAGCAACAAAAAGTTTCTTTGAAAAAAATTTTTTTTTATTTTATTCTTTAAAATAAATTTTAAAAAAAGCATCAAGCAAATTTTTATTAAATCCCCGAGCATAAAAAATGTGCAAACAAATAATCTAGATTAAAAATTTTGATTTACTAATTTTATAATTTCAATGGGGATTAGGGATTTTTTTAGCCGATTTTTTCTTATTGATGATTTTATTCTAAACTTCATGCCTTTTACCTTTTCAGGATCAATTAGTTTTTTATCATCCAAATCAATCAAAGAGTTCTGATCATTTATTTGATCTGAGTTTATGGTTTCGTGTACATAAACTCCGATCTTTGAATTTAATTTAAATTTGTTTTTTATTTAAATTAGTCTGTTAGTAAAAAATCTTGGCTCAAAAATTTAAAAATTTTTTGAAAAATTGAATGGGTTTTTTATCTTTTGACGCTAGATATGTTCATTCAAAAAAAATTATTTCACTGATCGTATCAATAAAACAAATTGCTAGGATTAAAATTTAATTTTATCTCTAGTTGTGAAGCATTCTTGCTTAAAAATTGCCAAATCTAAATTTTGAAAATTTTTTCAAGTCTTGAAATTAATAAGTTTAATTTTTCATGTTTTGGTTTTTGTGTCATTTCGTTAATGACTAGAATCTTCGATTGTTTTCTTGATATAATGTTTTTTCAAAAATTCAAATCAAGACATTTTTTAAAAATTTCAAAATTGAAATTAAAAATTTTAAAGTCAAAGCTGGTGATTTAATACCACAATGTTCAATATTAAATCCAATTTTACTCAACATTTATACAAAAGATTTACCAACTACACAGATAAGACTTTTTCATTATTTATCCTGATGATCTGGCTACTCTCTTTTTTTTTATAAAATTCAGAAATTTTTGAGCTCCAATAAACGAGTTTTTTTTAGGTAGAAAATGACTAAGGTTTAGGCAATTCAAAACTTCAACATTGTCTAGAATTAGCAATCAATTATGTAGAATGCTACATTTTTTCAAGAGAAAAAATAAAAAGTCAAAAAAGAATTAAGTATTTTTTATTTTGATTTAATTTAATTAAAAAATTTAGAAAATTTTAAAATAAATAATACTGAAGAAACACGATGTCAAAATTAATGTGGTTCAAATCATAAACTTTAGTCAGAAATATTAATTTATAGTCCACAACCTCCGTCAGATTCTATCAATCTTAATAATTTTTCAATAAAATTAAAGCTGATAATTTTTAAAAATTTTTTACAATCTGAGTTTAATCGGATTTCAGATAAATAATAATCGGATAAAAGTTAGAATGCCTGAGACTATGGTTTAAGATTTGGAACACTTTAAAAATAATTTTTTTTAAAAAGAGTCTAAATTAAGAAATTCTTCAGACTTAAGTTTTTAATTTCAAAAAATCTTTTTGAATCTTAGAAAGCAAGCCGTTTTTCACGCGGGAATTTTTTTGAATAATATGATAATTGCAAAAAGAACAGCAGGCATAAACTAAAAAGCAAGTAAGCTATTAATAAAAAATCTTCAACGATTATTGTAAATAATTATCTAAATTAAATTTACATACTAACACGCTTTTTTCTAAAATTCTTTGGGTAAAAAATACCATTTACCATAGTTAAGTTTTTAGGGGCTATTTTTGATGGGATACTTTAAAGTAGGTAACAACATTTAGGAAGAAATGAGCTCTTCAACCGAAAACTTTGGAATATATCTAAAAAGCAGTTGTTGAGTAGTTCATAAACTACTTAAATAAGCATAATTATTAAATATTTTGTATATTCTGAAAAATAAAGTGGATTTTTAAAGATTAAAATTTTTATGGCATAAAAATGCCTGCAAACAAGTTATTTTTTGATTAAAATTGCTAAAATTTCTCAAATGAAACATTATTCTACTATCATCTGTTAATTTATGAGAAAAAAAATAAAAAGTAATCTTTTTGACTGATGATAAATAGTTTGGACTTTTTAATTTTAGGTAAATAGCAGAATAAAATTTAAGATTGATCAATTTTTAAAAATTTCAAGAATTATCAAAAAATTAAAAATTCCTTGGCGAAATTACAGATGACTATCCTTTTTTGGGAAAAAAAATTAAAAAAATTTTGCTCAAAATTTTATACAACTACACAATCTTTACTGATTTTTTGATAAAAATATTTAATTTGATAGTACATATCATAAAATAATGAATTGAAAAAAACAATGACGTCAATAGAAATCGATTTTAAAATTTTTCAAATCTTAATCTGGAATTTTTGTTGAAATAAAAATTCATTATGTGTTTATTCATTAGAAGAGTGACTTTGAACTCAGGTCAGCATTGTACACTTTTTATCACTGTAATTAATTAAACATATGGCGTGGAAAAGCTTTCCAAATTTAAAACACATTTACAAAACGAGATAAAATTTAATGCAAAAAAATTTAAATGCAGTTATTTTAGATTTCTCATATCTCCAAATGGTTTTGTCTTAAGTTTATATGACTTGAAGTTATTAAGATAGTCAAGATGCTTTGTTTTTTGTACTCTCCAATTTTAGTTGTATAAAAAGTGAGCAAAAAATTTTATTTTTAATTTTTTAGATAAAGCTAGACAATTTTAAAATGCCTCGCTTGGACACTGATATAAAGCTGGATTTCAAGGACGTCTTGATTCGACCCAAGCGTAGCACACTCAAAAGTCGCAGTGATGTAGACACCCTAAACACTGCCAAAATTAACCACTCTAAATTTTAAATTTTTTAAGGTAGAACTGAAGCGAGAATACAATTTTTGCCATAGCAAACGAAAATTTTGCGGGGTTCCCATAATGGCCTCCAACATGGACACCGTGGGAACATTTTCAGTTGCCAAAGAAATGTCCAAAAATGGCTTGTTTACCACTGTGGCCAAGCAAGTGAGTGTCGAAGAGTGGATAAATTTTGCCAAAGAAAATCCAGAACACTTACAAAATGTGGCCGTGTCATCTGGAATATCCGAAATGGACACACTTCACCTGAAGAACATACTGACTGCGGTCCCCGAAGTCGGCTTCATTTGCTTAGATGTAGCCAATGGATACACCGAGCATTTTGTTGAGTATGTTAAAAAAACTCGCGCCAACTACCCTGAAAAGACCATAATTGCAGGCAATGTTGTAACTGGCGAAATGGTTGAAGAGTTGATCTTGTCCGGGGCCGATATTGTCAAAGTAGGAATCGGCCCAGGCTCTGTGTGCACCACTAGAATCAAGACCGGAGTGGGATATCCACAATTGTCGGCAGTTATTGAATGCTCCGACGCTGCCCACGGTCTAGGAGGACACATCATATCTGATGGAGGCTGTGTCTGCAGCGGTGATGTGGCCAAGGCTTTCGGTGCAGGTGCCGATTTTGTCATGTTAGGTGGAATGCTGGCAGGTCATGACGAAACACCAGGAACTGTCATGGAAAAAGATGGAAAGCAATTTAAAATTTTTTATGGCATGTCCAGTCAAACAGCTATGGAAAAGTATTATGGCCAAGTTGCGGACTATCGAGCTTCGGAAGGAAAGACTGTGTATGTTCCTTATAGAGGACCCATTCAACCAACAATTCAGGATATTCTTGGTGGATTAAGAAGCTCTTGCACTTATGTTGGTGCCTCTAAGCTAAAAGAAATCAGTAAAAGAACCACATTTGTGCGCGTAACCCAGCAAGCAAATGATGTTTTTACATCAACAACAATTAATAAATGATCATATGAAATTTTTTAAATAAATTTTTCTCAAATTAATTTTTTCGATTTTTGAACCAAGATCACATTGACTGCTGATAAAATAAAAATCCTTTGTGTTTCTTAAAAAAATTGATCATCTCAAATTCCATAATTTTTTGTCAATTTTTTAAAAAGAAAACTAAAAAGAGCATTTATCCAAATGGAAAGCTTATTTTTTTATTTTATATTTTTCAATCAATCTTTAAGTAAAAAAAGCCCAACCTGTTTCTGATAAGATTTAAAAGAGATGTTTAGAATATTATCCTCTTTGATTTTTATTAATAATATCAATCCATTTTTGGGCTTTATTTACTTGAAGATTTATTGAAAAATGAAAAAAAACAATTTTTTGGCAAAAATTTAATAATAAAAAATAATAATTTAACTTTAAATTGACTATTTCAATAGATTCAAATGAAGTTTTTTTTTTTAAAGAACAACGTAAAATAGAGGGAGATTAAAAAAACATATAAAATGTGAATCTAAAAAACAAGAATATAAACTAAAATTTTTAATTTTGAATCTTTAAAAAAGTGAACTAAAACATTAAGTAAAATATTATTGTTCGAAAAAAACAAAACATTTATTTTTATTGATTTTTTTTAATATGAACAAAAAAGTTAACGTTTTATTAACATTTATGAAAAAACAAATTTATGTGTTGGCTAACATTTTAAAAAATAAAATCAAGTTTATGCTTGATTAATTTATTGTTTGTTTTATTTACATTTAGTATGCTTCTTTAATCCTCACTCACGTAAAATATTCAAAAATGATTAAATTATTTTTGAAAAATATTGAAAAATACTATTAAAATTACTTAATTTATTTTAAGTCTAATTAAGTAAAATAAATGTATTTATTAAAAGAAAAAGTAAAAAGCTACATTTAGAAAACCCCTCTTATTTGCAGCTTTTTTTATAGAAAGTTTTTCAAATTAAATTCAAAAGAGTAAAGTAATTTTTTCTCAAAAAACTAATTTAATCATGTTTGATTAAATTTATTATTTAGAATATTTTAATTTTTCAAGATAAAACTTTAATTATTAAATAATATTATTTGCACCCGTTCTTACAATTATTTCAAAGGAGAGCCATAGAAGCGATGCAAAAAATGAATTTTGAGTAATTTTAAATAATTATCATTCTTTTGATTCAATTGACGCGAATTGCGGCGATGTATAAAATAATTAAATAAAAAAGATAAATAATGAGTAAATACAGATTTAGATTTACAATTTTGATTATTTGATCTAGAAAAATGCATGTTATTTAAAAAATCATAATTTTTAAATAAGTAGTTTTATTTATTTTTTAGATCCTAAAAAAAATTATTTAATTATTATTATGAGTCAAAATGAAAAATTAAAATTTTGCAAAAAACATCTAAGAATCTTATTAAAGAATATTTTTTAAACTCAATATTCGATTAATAGATTATTTTTCATTGCTGAACGAAACCTGCCAATCTTTTAACTATTGATGATCAATTAGTTTGAGAACAAAAAATTTATTTTCTAAGCAACAGTCAAAAATAAATAAGTTAAAAAATCTAACCTGTTTTTCATTTATTTCATCGAAATCATTATTTTTCACCTGATCTGATTCAATCGGCTTGTCAACATTTATTTCAGGTGAAAATCCTGTAATGCGAGGGCTCGATGAAGCCTTTCTCTCTAGACCATAGCTTAGCTCTAGGGCTATTATCCAGTATAGAAAAATGCAGAGCAAGGGCTGAAAAACTTGGGTTAACTCAAGATTTGGGTTCAGGTAAATATGCGAAGGCTGTTCACATTGCCACTGTATTATCTTATTAAGACCAATTAATCTTGCCAAAAAGGTACCGGGCTCGACCAACTGCTTGAACAATTCTAATTGATACAAAAAAATTGTCAATGTGTGCAGAGAAGTGTAAAATATGAAAAATATTTTCGTGTAAAATTGGGACTTTGTGGCCTTTAGTCTTCCAGTTACGGACCATTTAGTGGCCAAAAATACGAATGCCACAAAGTATGGAATAGTTAACAGAGATGGCCAAATTGACGCACAAGAAAATAATAAACACATAAACAAAATTTGATTTATGTAAGCTAGGACTATTTTGTATAAGCGTTTTATTTTTGTGTTTTGTTTAGGCAAGTTTTGTTTGTTGGAAGCAACAGTGTGTCTGCTGGTCGTAGGGGTTACTGGCTCATGTTCATTTACATTTTTCAGAGGACAAAAATGATCTGTAAAGGTGGTGTCTTTGGTTGACTGGTTTGGATATTTGTAAAGCAAACGACGCTTGTGCTCAATAATGCAGCTGGAATATTTTCTGTTAATCAAAAAAGTGATAAATGCGCCAGCCAAAAGTATGACATCTGGACTCAGCACCCGAAATATGTCACCCACAAAGGCTTTATCAAATCTGGCATAGCCCAATTCTTGGAATAATTCTTGCCGCAAAGAACAATTGGGCAAAAGGTCTGATTTGGATGAAATTATGACTATTTGGAAAATCAACTGACCAGCTAGGCTGACACAGCTGATCACCATAAGAAGCAAAACAAATTTTTTAAAATGATTAGACAACGAAGTTTCGTTTATGGGGTACAAAAATGGAAGATAGAACAACAAAAACAAGTGGATTAGCGACTGAAAATTGGGTCTTAAAATGACGCCTATTTAAAAAAAAAGATAGAGAAAAATTTGTTTAATGATTTATTTTTACTTACAAACAAGCAGTATTATTGGAATAACTGCGATTAGAAAGAAAAAGCTGGTACGTTTGTACAAGGTGATAAATTTGGCGCCAGAAAACTGGCTGGATGTTTGAGTTGGATTTTTGGCAACATCTTGTGCTGACTCGAACTCAGATGATTGTTGATTTGTGCCAGATAGTGTAGATTGGTTTTGAATAAGTCGAGCTTCTAAACTCGCGTCCAATATCGAATCGGCCGCTTTTACGACTATAATGTCGTCTATGTGAGAGTTTGAGGCTTCATTTACCAAGTCCATTTTTTGATATTAAAATTTTTTTCAAAACATAATTCTAAAAAATTTATCATAAATTTTAGATAAAATGATTTGCGAACAAAGTCACTTGTTATAATAGGCGAAGATGAAGGTTTTTTTTATTGAAAGTTTATAAATTAAAATGCAAATTTATCTTTATTTAGAAAAATTTTAAAAATTTAAATAAATTTCAACAATTAATCTAGCATTACATAAGAGCTAAAATAATGACTTAGCTTAAATGTTAAAATTTGTAAAATCAAAAATGTATCTCTTTGAATTCGTTAAATTTTCATATTTTTTTTTTATTATCATTTGAGAATAATTCACCTATTGACGGTGGCTGTTAATATGACTTACTATGAAAAGAGTTATCATTTTATACTTTAGGTTAGAGTTCTACTCATTTAACTCATTTTATACATTTTGCTCATTTTATTCGTTTTACTCATTTTATACATTTTGTTCTTCATAGCTTGACTTAACCTTTTAAGCTTGGTTTAAAAGTATATAGAAACCATTAGTTGATCTTTGGTGTCAAAAGGTTGAATAAAATTTTTGAAAAATTCTATAAAATTTGTTATCATTTTTATCAAAAATATTTAAAAAGATTAAATAGTCATTGATTATTTTTTAATAAATGATTCATCAATGATTAAAAATTGATTAAAAGTAACAAAATTGAGCACATTATTTCCCTTCCCTGCTAATTTCAATAAACTTTTCGCCTATTCTATTAAAAAATAGACCCCCAAATCAAAGTTAAAGCTAATTTAATAAAAAAACCTTTGCCTTGTGCTTACCCAAACCCTAAACCAGGGCTTCGCCCCGGACCCCTTTGGCCTTAGCCGCTGTTACCTATACCTGGTCAGTGATCCGGATCTCGACTGGCTGCACCTGCTTCTAATTTACATGGGTTTTAAAGAAAAAGAGGGTTTTTATTGAAATAGTGGAATTTTTATTTAAATTTTCTTTGACGAAAACATTATTTGCTTATATTTTTATATGTTTAGATTAAATTTTATATTTTTTTTTAGAAAATTTATTTTTTTACTTATTTGTAAATCTGTCCCAAGCCTTTGGTCACTCATAATAAATAAGAAAGACTAAACATAAAAAAATAAAAAATTAATTTTTAGCTTGAAATAATAGTTAAACTAATTGATTAATTTTTTGGGTTACTTTTTTTAGGATTATTTGCCCGAAAAAAAATTTATCGAATTATCTTTGTTTCTAGCGAGACCCAGGTAAGTCAATTAGTGCTCAAATTAAGGTTAACTGTAATTTTTTGTTGCTTGTGATTATTAGCCATCCATCGGTATGAACAAGAAGCAGATAATTTTGCAAAATCAAATTGATTAATTCTAAATTATATCATGCCAATACTGACTCCGTTGTGTAATCGCCATCTAACTATTCGTTCTTTCTTTCCAAAGCTAAAGACGTCTGGCGAAGTCTCTCTTTTGATTAAACTATGGTTTTTTAAAGTCAAAAACAACGAATTAGGCAAAATGAGTAAATTGAGCAAAATGAGCAAAATCAGCCATAAGAAATTGACATTCATTTCGACAATACATGGGTTTAGGGATTCGGGTATGCTGAAGGTAAGAAAAATATTAGTTAAATATAAAATTTATATTTAAAATATTTATTAATAAAAGGTTTTTTTATTACCATTAAGAACAAAAATTACACAAAGTACAAAAGGGAACAGGGACAAATAAGTTAATTAGAAAAAGTACAAAAATTACAGAAAGGATTTTTACTTTTAAATATTTTCATTGTCTATACCTCGTAAATATGCAAAGACTAATTTTAAAAAAACGTTTTGACTGAACGAGTACTAAACAGCAAGAAAAAATCCAAATAATATGATTAAAAAACAAATCCTAAGAATTAGATTTTTTCAATTTTTTTTTTATATAGAATTTAATTTGTTTCTTAATGACAATTACTCTTAAATATTTTGAAAAGAAGGAAAATAAGCTCACATAAAAACATTAAAATCATTTGAATTCACAGCATATATTTCAAAAAGAAATTGCTAGACATAAACCTATTGCTCAGCTTTAAATAATTTTTAGTGATAGTTTAATTTTTTTATTATTTTTTTTGAATAAGCTTAAAATTTTTTTTTTTTTAAGTTCTCTTAAGAAATCTTATCATAAAATTCATTAAATTCAATCCAAGATCATATTTTTTAAACTTTTCACAAACGCTTTTGTTTTTAGACATTGTCACTTTTTAATTTATTAAGACAATTTTTCCATTCAAGTCACAAAATTTTTTAGATTTTTTTTTTTGAAAAAAAAATTAATTTTCAAGGCTCTGTTCAATTAAGAGTCTAAAATTTTTTTGGTTAAATTAAATTTTATCATAAATTTGGTTAAAAGTAAAATTCACCAAGCAGATATTATAAAGAAAATCAAAAATTTATTTTTCTTCAAAAATATCTTAATTCTTTTCTAATCTTAAAAGAATTTTTTGTTTTTTAAAGAAGCCTTACACTTTTTCTTTGAGAGTAAAAAACTTTGGAGAATTCTTTTAAAGAATGTATTAAACAAAACTTCTTTTTAGTTTTTTTATCTTATGTTTTGTAAGTCGTTTTAGCTACCATAGTGAAACTCTAAGTCTTGCTCTACAGACAAGAAGCAAACCAAGCACTTAATGCCTGTTGCCAAGAAAGCCAAGAATGACCAAGCACTTAATGCCTGTTGTAGCTCATATTATTTATTATTATTATTATTTCTTTTTTAAGGTCTTTATAAATAGAAATGCTTGACTTTGAAAATTTACCAAAAAAACTTAAAAGACATAAATTCGATTAAAGATTTACAAAAATTAATTTTCATAATCTATTCTTTTCTTTTTTATTTCTTGAACTGTCCAACATCCAAATTTAAGTCCATTATTTTTTTTAATTAATAAGATATAGTTTTCAAAATTCCTTGAGTAATATAACCCTGAGGTCGAGAATTTTTATTATTTGACAAAGTTCAATCAAAGCTATTATTTTAATTTCATCAAAATTATTAATTTTGAGTTCAAATCTTAATTTAAAATTTCGAAAATATCAAACAAATTTAAAAATTTTTAAAACAAATAATGCTAATCTAAAAACAATTACCAATTTTTTTTATATTCAAACATAATTTATTTAAAAAAGAGTCTAAATTAAGGAATTTTCCTAAGTTCAAAGCTATTCACTTTCAAAAACAAGGTTTTAGAAAACCAACTTTTCTTTATACTTGTCTTTTTCTAAATATTAAGAAAACTTCAGTGAAAATAATGCTACAATCACCAAATAGATAAGATAAACGATTTTATTATTTATGGCTATACATGATTGATCATATTCATTAATTAATTTTTTCAACAAATTTTTTATTAAAACACCAATTTTTATGATGTAAAATTTCAGGAATTATGGGTCTTTCTATTTCACATACTAGAACAGAAACTCTCTACCAAGAAATACCTTCTTCACAAACAGAATCATTCCATCTCGGAATGAACTACCTGACCAAGCCAAGAATGCGACAACTGTTGAGCAATTCAAGGTCGAGTATGACAAACACAAAACAGGTACTTGATCAGATAACCGGAGACAAACATATCTGCTATAGCTGGCTACCAGCTCCGCGAGCCACTGACTTGTTGTAGATTATTTAATAATAATAATGAAAAATAGAGAAGAAGTAAGTTTTTAACTTAAAATCCTAAAAAAAATTACATAATAATTCAAAAGTACTAAATTCCTAACTACTAAAGCATTGTATACAATTATATGAGAATTCAAGTGCAATTCTAAAAATACAGTTTTCTGAAAGCCAATTTCTCAGGTATTGTAATTTCTAACTCAAAAAGTTTAAAAATTTAAAAAAAAAATATTGGTTTACTTAACATATAATTCTCAAGGAAATTTTTATAAAAAAATAGAACATATCTCTTGGATAAAAAGCTAATATCATAACAAAAAAGGGCAGTTTTCTAGAATAACTCACTTACTTTTAAAAATTGGGCTTTCTTAATATTTTTTTTCCTATTTTTGTAATAATAAATAAGTCTTAACCTTTTTTTTAATTTATTGAACTTGCGGCTCCTTTTAATGATATGTGATTTCAAAATTCATGCACTATTAGGAAAAAAATAAAAAATTTGAGCTAAGATTAAAAAAGATTTAAAAGCTTCAAAAAAATTAGATTCATTTTTTTTCTAAAAAAACTGGTTATAAACTTAACTATTATCTTGGTGGACCATTAAATCGCAAATTTTATGACTAGACAAATTTAAAAAACAATATTTAAATAAAATTCTGCAAAATTTTTCCTAACTGAGACTAATTTGCCCTTTTTGGCTCGAAAAAGTTCATTAAATTTATACCTTTCGGTTTGTCACGTCAAGTGAGAATAATTGATCATTCTAATTCACTAATTCTGCGGAATAAAGAATCGATCAATAATAATCTAAAAAATTCTGAATCTGAAAATGAATTCAAAAAGTTTATTTAACCTATCAAAAACAATTTTTTCATGACATTGGACCAACTCTCAAAAACAAGCTTTGAATCAAATACATTATGATGGACTCAGCTCTAAAGCTAATTGATAAAGAACCTAAAAAAACACTCTGAACTTTTAATTTTATTTTACTAATAACTTAAATACTAATCCATCTTGTTAGGCTTTCATGCTGAAATAAGTCTTAGTAGAATGAAAGTTTTTTATTATAAAAACAAAATTTGAAAGTTAATTACTTTTATAAAAGATCATTAGCTTTTAAAGTTTTTATCATTAATTACTCAAAATTTCCCTCTACTTTCTTACTCTAAATATCCGATTTTTGTACTATAGTTTAAAATACGTGATTTCAAACTTGTTAAACTAGTTTAAAGAAATCTTTATTTTTATATGCATTTAATTGATTGATATCCTTTATGAGTTATTTTATCAAAAAAATATCTATTAAATTTTAAGTAATTTATTTTTGAAAGTGTGGAAGATTTTTATTTGTCTAATGCCTAAGGATTGTAAATAAAAAATCACGATCATTTCAATGTGTGCAATAGTTTAAAAAATTTTCTAGTTTGATTTTAGTCTTGATTAAAAATTAAAGTTAAAAAAAAAAAAATAAAAAAATAAAAAAATTTTTGCGTATTTTCTTTTGATTCAAAAAATAAGTCATGATCATTTTTTTTATTTAAATTGTAATATGCAAAATGAAGTGATAGAGGTTAAAAAATTCGAATTTCTTAAAACTAATTTATAATATTCAATTAGTTTTGTCATTTTTTTTTTGATTTTAGATTAAAATTAAAATTTTTAAAAAATCCTTTTAATAAAATTTTAAAGTTTTTAATTGTGATGTTCATTTTTCAAATAACTTATCAAAAATTTTTGAATAATTTTTTCTAAAGTAAAGATCATTCTAATTTTATATTAAAAAAAAAGGTGATAAATCAACGGCCAGCAATTATCGTCCTGTGTCTTTAACTTCAATTCCGTGCAAAATTATGGGAAGCACAATAAGAACCAAAATAGAAGACAATCTTTATAAGAACAATATTATATCTAAAGAACAGCATGGATTTGTCAAGAAAAAGTCGTGTACATCTAATCTTCTGGGAACTCTAGATTTCATCTCAATGAGTCTAGATAAAAGTATTCCTGTTGATTTAATTCTGCTAGATTTTGCGAAAGAATTTGATACTGTTCCGCACAGACGACTAATAGCTAATTTGAAAGCGTATGGCTTTGATGGTCTGACACTAAAATGGATTAAAGTTTTCTTGAAAAATAGAAGACAACGAGTTGTTCAAGGTGAAGTTTTGTTGGATTGGGTTGAGATTTTTAGAGGTGTATTACAAGGATCAATGATAGGTCCACTATTGTTCGTTTTGTATATCAATGATCTACCAAAAAGAATAGATAATGTTGTCAAAATGTATGCAGATGATACAAAAATATTCTCGCAAACTTTATCAGAAATAAGCGCAGTGAAACTACAGTCAGATTTAGATTTAATTTTCAAGTGGACTCAAGATTGGCTTCTTCTCTTCGACACATCAAAATGCATTACGGTCATAAAAACAAAGATATCACTTATTTTATTTATGGTAAACAGCTATCAACGCCAGGAACCGAAAGAGATCTTGGTGTTATCTTCAATACAAATTTTAAATGGAAAAATCAAGTGATAGAGGCTACAAACAAAGCAAATCAAATGTTGGGTCGCATCAGGAAATCATTCGCTCGTTTTGATTGTAATTTATTTAGATCATTGTTTTTAACTTTGTTCGTCCTATTTTGGAATTTGCTGTGCCTGTATGGTCTCCAATTCTCAATTCGGACTGTGAGAATGTTGAAAGGATTCAACGCAGAGCTACGAAAATTGTTTCTTCAATTAGAAACAAACCGTATGAAAGCAGATTGAAGGCTTTAAACATTCCAAATCTGGTGAAAAGAAGAAAAAGAGGTGATCTAATTCAATTATACAAGTTAATGCATGGAATAGAATTGGTTGAAAAAAGCAACAATTTTAATGTCACCAAATCCAAGGAAGAGGTCACTGCTTCAAATATCACAAAGAAATTTCGAGGCTCAAACATAGAGATAACTTTTTAACAGAACCGCTTACATATGGAACTCACTGCCAAATCAATTAGTTGAAGCTCCCAATGTTAACAACTTTAAAGCAGGCATTGGTTGCTGGATGAGCAGCACACTCGCTGGCTAGCCAGCTACAGTCAAAACTACTACTACTACTATAAAATGGAAATATCTTAATATTTAAAACTTTGTGCCATTTTTATCCGAAAATATTAGTTTCAAAATTTTTCACCCCTATTTCCATATTGTATAATTAACCCAGTTTTCTTAGGAAAATTATGTCAAGCTATTTTACTTTTTTTTCATTCGTTTTTAGAAAATTTGTCCTTCTATCTTTATTTCGATAAGAAAAAATTTAAATTTTATTCGAAACCAAGCTCGATTCCAACCTGCCTGGGTATTTTCCAAACTATATTTTGAATAAAAAATTTACCTCAGTTTTAATGAATTCAAAATGAATATAAAATATTTTATTTCCTATCTAAAATGAGGGACTTGCATTTAAAAGGAAAGTGTAGAGACTTGTCCTTCTTCTTTACCCTTATCATGTTTCTCAATGTTGTCAATAAAAATAACGTAATCATCCGAAATGGGTGACAAGTCTTTAAAATAGAGTACTCTATTTTAGTGACATGTAATAAAAAGTGAACACATTTTAAAACTATTAACAATTGTTAAAACTTATATAAAATCTTTAAAATTGAAAATTTAATTAACTGTTTGAATTAACTGACTGATTTAATTTTAATTATGAGTTGAAGGATTCATTTAAAAATCAGATAATAAAGAATGAACAAGAAGCAATTGTGGCGATAATTGATTTTCTAAAAAGCTTGGGTATCGAAAAATGCCAATCTTATATAGAACATTTAAAAAAGATTTTATAAAATACTTTTCTTCATTAAAATTTAAATATTCAAAAAAAGGAAACCACAATAGCAAAAAAAAAAATTGAGATCGGTCTAATCACTAAAAATATTTAACCATACATAAATAAAACAAAATAAAATTCATTAACTTACATCTTCTTACGTTTTTTTACTTTTTTTTCACTTTATTTAACTATATTTTACGTAAATTCACCAGATGGGATTTCATGTTTTACATAAATTTACGTAAATTACGTTTTTTTATTTTAATATAAAAATTAAAAAGCTAAAATTTAAAAAATGTTTATATTCTGAAAAATTTCAAGAAAAATAAGAAAACAGCAGCTTTTTTGGTTCTTTTAGAATTTAAAAATAGCCATTTCACTAGATCAATTTCGATAAATAAAATACATAAAAAGTTTAAATATCTAAAGAATTTTGTTCTAAATTTAATTACAATAGAATGAGTCATTTGGCCTTAAGCCTTTTGGCCTCCAATCGCCATATATCCAATTGCTACAATTTTCACATGATATCCATTAATCCTGAAAATTACTTTTAGAAAAAAAAAATTTGCATCTAAAACAACGTTTTGAAAACAATTCAAATGATTGATTATTTGATTGATTAATGTTGGTTGATCGAAGTGGTTTAATTGTAAAAGATGACATCTTTGATTTAGTAGCTCTAGTTGCCTTTGGCGAACGACAGCGCTTGGTGAAATTGGCTGTTGAGGATGGTTTCTTTTGGATCTTTTTTTCACTTGGTCCTGATATATTAGGGGACGATCTCTTTTGATTTTTTCCACAGGAATGTAGCAACGCTGAATTTTTTTTTTTCAATTTTTCTTTCAAGCATGTCATCAAAGCTAAAGCAGTTTTTAAAATTTTTATAATTTATTCGCTTTTAATTACATGTCAATAAAAATGAATTTTATTTATTATTTTTAAGTGCTTAATTTTGAATAGCATGTCACCAAAATAGAGTACTCTTTTTTAAAGACATGTCACTCAATTCGGATAATTACGTTATTTTACAGATTTTGATAAAAAAAAATTTTAATATTTAATATTTTAGATCAATTTTTGTTTGACTTTACCACAGTTTTGTTTGATAGTCCCAGATTTGGGACTCTTTTTTTTCAGTTTTCCAATAAGAGAGCATTTTTTTATGACGTTCTCTCTTGTAGATATATTTTAGACAAAATATCAAAGTCAAATATCAAAATTTAGCTGTGTAAAAAAGTTTATTTAATAAATAAATAATTTAGAATTAATGTTTATTTCCAGACTTTCGACCTAGTGAAGAATCTTTACCGGATTTAACTGATTCAGTGTCATTCAGATTACCATTGTTGTTTTTGTTCACCGGATCCCTTTGTTTCATTAGTTCAGTTAATTTAACATAATTTTCGTAATCGGATGAGAAATCATTATTCTAAAACAAAAAATTAGAAGTTGAAATTTTCAAATTGGACTAACAGTCATCACTAAGCGAAGTAGACCAGTTCCTTGACTTTTATGTAGTTCCATAAAAGTTTTTTGATATGAAAGTGCCATTAAAAAACTATTTACACTTTTTTCAGTTAATTCATTTCCTGAATGAAATAAATAAATTAATTCTAACAACTAATTGAAATTTTACTTGATAAATTCAAGCTTAGAAGCGTCCGGTTTCCAAGCAGCCATAATTTGTCAGCAATAAATTCAGCAATGTCAGTCAAAGGACTTATTTCCAAAAAGGCTAACTAAAAATAAAAAGGTTTATTGATTTTTAAAAGTTTTTCAGCCAAAACTTAAGGATTTAAGGAGCAAAGATAAATGTACATTTTTAAGTCGTGTTGAGTATTCGTTTCCATAATCATCAGTCTCCTATAAATTAAAATTAAATTATACATTAATGCATCTTTAAACAACATTTACAAAAAAAGCATCTTAACATTTAAAGCTGAAATAGTGAAAATTTTAGCATAAATATAAAGCTAAATATTTATAACATTAAACATTTAATTGATTATTTCATAAGCTAAAAAAAATTAATTTATATTTATCAGAGTGGTATCTAGCACCTGCTTTGCAATAAAAAAATTAAAGAAATTGATAAATTAATACTTAGCAAATAATGTGAACAAATTAGAAAAAATATGCGAGAATATGAAGTAATTATTATCAACAAAGGGGTCCTGAAGTTAATGATCATTTCAAAATATCATTTCAAATCCAATAGTTTATCTTTGGTACTTTTATAAATTAATGCTTTAAAAAGTAGCACCCTTTACATGCTTTGTAGATTTGAAAAATAAAAAAAATAAAAAATTAAATTTTCAACACATTTTAAAAATATTATTTATAAACTGATTTTTTGTAAAGTTTATTTTAAAAATTTCAGTCTTTTCATTTCCTTACTTATTTGAAATTTAGTATTTGAATTTAGTTCTTAAAATTTAATTTTGAATGCTAGATACAATTAATCTTTGAAATTCAAAATTTTAAAATAAACTTTACATAAATTCAGTTATAATTTATGTATTTCAAAAAAGATTTGTTTATTTGAAAAATCTTTAAAAAATTTGAGGATAAAGAATTTTTTAAAATGAGTCAAACATTTTAAAATCTAATTTGTTAATTAAAATAATGTTAACAAGCTAATGTCCTTTTTGACTCATTTTTTCAATTAATTTTCGAAAGAGATTCAATTTTTTTTCCTTTTTTTTCGCGGTTTTTAAGATCGTAGAATTAAAATTTGAAGTAATCAAAAAAATTAGACAAGATCAAAGTTTCTATTCTATCAAAACTCTAGTTTGTGAAAATGTATAAATTTTAACCAATTTTTGACATCTGGTCTGGCTTATTCTAGATAAAAAATTTTTTTGAACATTTTTCGAAAAATATCTGAATATTTTAAAATTGATTAGTTTAGTTTTAAATTTAATAAATTATTTTCTCAAGAAGGGCTTTAAATAAATTAAAATGATTATTAGTAACAGAAGGCATTGACAAACGATACAATAAGCTAAAACACAAAAAAGACTTAAATGCAAACTTACATTAAATTCTTCATCTTTCGTATTTCTTTTTCCAGTCTTTGCCAAAGTTTTTATAGAACGGTTGATTTTAACATCATTTACAGAAGCTAAAAAACAAATATTTTCTAAGTTAGTATTTAAAATTTTATTTTATCTTTTGCATGCAAAAGCCTGTCTTAATATTTTAAACTAAAGGTAAAATGTGTTTAGGATCATAAACAGACACGGGTCTAAATCAAACTTACGAGTCTCTTTTGTTTTCTCAACTTTTAAATAATTTTCAGAATTAAAAAAAATGTTAAAATACAAATTAAATTTGTTTAAAATCAAACCTTTTCGAGCGGCTTTATCATCTTTCTTATTTTTGTTCAAAAGTTCTTTTGAATTTTTCTAAATAAAAACATGAAATTTTACTAGATGTTGATTAATTTTTGAGAATAAAAAATATACTTGATTAGCCTGGCTGTTTTGAACAGGCAATGTAGCTGCCATTTCGCCTGCTTTTTTATTAATAGGCTTTTCTTTAGCTTTTTGCAAAGTTAAAGTTAATATTTTTTTATTTATTTTAAAACATACGGTCAGGAACTTTACGATCTGATGTGGAAGTCTATTTAAAAAATAAAAATGAAGTAAATTGCATTAAAATACAGGTCAATTTGGGTATAAGGTAAGCCTTGAAAGAGATACAAGTATCATTCTTCAATGTGTTAAAAATTTTAAAATTTTTAATGATAAATTAAAGTTGATACTTATTAAATATACTATAAAAATTTTTGGTTTAAATTGTTTAAATTCGACTTATTATAAAATCAATTAAAGTGGACATGAAATCCATGCAAGGAGAAGTGATGGCTCAACCTCTGTCTTAAAATGTCTTTGGCTTGTGGTGCCGCTTTTTCTGTTTTCTGAAAATTAAATTGATTTGTAACTAATGGAAATATGTAAAATAATAGACTCGGTTATAACCCTGGTTTTTTCTAATTAACTTTAACCCTGGGCTTATATAGAAAAACTTACCTTATAATTTCCAAATATAATTTTCATTATAATCCCAGTGTGATTATTAAGATATTTAATTTTCCATTTTTATTTTTGCATAATTTCAGAAATAAAAATACTCTAGTTTTTATCATAAGCTTACAAAATAATTTAAATATTTTTTTATGCTTTCTTATAAATTTTTAAATAAATAAATTTTTTTTTTTTAATATTTAATTTTTTTGTCATCACGATAATTGGCGCTAATTGGTTTAGGATAGTGAATTTGTGATAAGCCTTTTCTTTTTTATCACTAATTTAACTTTACCTACAAAATTAAACCTATATCTTTATCTATGTAAAATAAATTTTATCGTATAAAACGATTTTATTAAAACAAAATTTTTTCAATATAAAAAAAAACCTAGGGTTAGGTTTAAAAAAATAAATAATTAATTTCTTAAAAAGACTTCTTCCAAACTCCAAAATACTTATAACATTTTTCTTTCCTTTAAGTTTTCATTTAGCAATTCCCTTAGTTTTCATTCTTTCAGTTAAACAATTGACTTTCAAGCACTTTAGATTTTGGTGATAAAATTGTATGAATCAATTATTATGTTAAAGAAGATTTTTTATAAGGAAAAAGTTTTTTTTAAACCATTAAAAAATTTTATTTTTAAAGAGTAAATTTATTTTAGTAATAAAAAAAAATTGAGTTACAAAAACAATTTCTAGCTCTTGAAATTTAATCTTTTTAAAAATAATACACGTATTTTTTGAAAAAAAAATAAATAAAAATCTTTCCTTATAAAAACCACTATTAAATTTAAATAAATTCTAATCCAATGTCGCAAAAATAGCATCAAACTTATGAGGATTAAAATTAACATCAAAAGGTAAAACTAAAATTAGCTACAGAGTATTAAACTTGATAAATTGATTATCAAAACAGTTTAAAAAAAACACAGAATTCACGGATAAATTGTAAATCTAAGAATAAAACATAAGTTAATATTATGCTAATTATTTAGGTAAACTGTGTAAAATTTATGGAATTAGCCGCCTTGGGGCTTGAGTGAGCTTGGTTAAAGATACCGTGTTTAAAAGTTTGATCAAAGGTTTAGTGATCTCTAGGACGATTAACTACAAAAAAAATTCAAATAAGGGAAATAAATTTACTGTAAATAATATTAAAAAAGATGGAATCCGGAGCGAATCCCTAGGCTAGGAATCCAGGTTTATATAAAAAAAAGGGCTTAAAATTCTGTTTTATATTAAATTCATTTTTAAGAGCTGTATCTGCGTACAGCAAACTGAATTCTTAATTTTTCTAAGCATTGTATTTTTGTCTCATTAATAATTATTTTAAAAAGTTATTCGAAATTTGTATTACTAAAAAAATAAAATTTTTACATTAATTTTACTTTTTTTTAAAAATAAATTTTTAAAAATTTCGATAATTTTTTTATTTTTTTTTTTAGATGAAAATCCTTCCAAAGATCAATGGCGGAAACCTAAAAAATGTCAAATGAATCTGTAAGTTTTAAAATCTATAAAATATGCATTTTAACAATTTAAAATTTTCCTGAATTAATTAATGTATTAGTTATCCTCTACAAAATTTTTTTTTTTTATTATTAAAACTTAATTTGATAATTTTCCCGACAACCACGATTACAATTATGAAAAAAATATACAGAATTGCTTCCACACTTGCCTTTTGGTTAATTTACGTAAATTGGCGAAAATTAATGCATAAAAGAAAAATATACGTAAAATTTTACATGAAATTTTTTTTAACTAATAGGTAGATATGATCAAAAAAGTAAATTTTAAATTAATTAACGTAGTTTTTTCTTACAGAAAATAAATTAATCTAAATTTGGTTTAATTTTTTGTGTTTGAATTACAAAATGTATCCAATGTTGAAATAACATAGAAAAATTGCGATATTTCAAATATTGTTTTCAGTCTCAAATAAAAAAATAATTTTAAGTTAGTATTGCAAGCATTTTCATTCATGAAATTAAAACTTTTTTTAATTGAACGAGTTTAGTTTTTATTTGAATAATTGAATGTATTGTGAATTTCAAAAACAAAAAGAACAAAAATTCTTCTTTTTTTGATAAATCAAAATTTAATGTTATACAATATATTTTAAAAATACTGCAACATACTTGGTTGCATCTTTTTTACCTAAGATAAAAAACTTGAAAATTTTGAATCGTCTATTGAAAATTTGGAAAGCATTGAAATCGAAATTTTAGGCTTAATGGTCAAACAAAAAACAAAATTGGATTATTTTAACAAATAATTTTTTTGATTTCTGATTTATGAATTATGATTTATCGTACTAGATTATGCTTTTTAAATTAATAAAAACTTTAAAAATAACATTATTTTCTCTTATTTGGATATAACGAAATTCGTTTATTACGAACTGCTTTTGGATTCCCCCAGTGACTTCGTTATAACCGTACTTCACTGAATTATGAAAAATAGAAAATAAAACGGAGATATTTTTGGAAATAAAATTTTTTCAAACTTATTCAGGCTTATGAAATGATGAACCCTAATTATTATTATTATTATTTATTTCAATGAACGCCTTTAAGGCGATGTTAAAAAAAAAATAAATAAATGAGATACTACGTTCATTAGACCTATTTCTACGTTCTATTTTCCTATTTTTTATTATAAAATGTTTTGTTAAAATACATTAAACGAACCACAATTAAAGTGTTTAAGATGAACCAAAAAAAATTTAAGAAATATTTGAAAAAAATATTTGAAATATCGCAATTTTTCTATGTTATTTCAACATTGGATACATTTTGTAATTAATAGTTCTCGATGCATGTTTACAAATAAATAAATTTTCATCTTCATATTTTCCAAATTTTTGAGAAATTACATAATTCACAAAAGAGGCGTTTTTAAGGCTAAACAAAAATAAGAGATTTTTTTTGACATTCATAGCAATAGAGTGTTTTAAAAAGATAACTATTTACCATTTTTATTCAACCCAAATTGGCCTCTTAAAATTCTTTAGACCTACAAAATTTTCGAAACTTCTTCCTGACATGACACATCTACGATGAATGATCTCATCAAACGTCATCGGAAATTTACTAATGACCTCAGCCAAAGCCTCGGCGCCTTGGTCTCCAATTTCATTGTTGGCCAAATTTAGTACCAAAAGAGTTCTGTTGGTCCTGAGCGCTTTGGCCAAATATTTAGCGCCTTCATCACCTATGGAATTCGTGTTTAAATTCAACGACAATAGCTTTGTATTTGCCCTTTTGAGTTCTCCCAGAGCACACGAGAGGTACTGAATGCCAATGTCTCCTATGTTATTGTTGCGCAATGATAGGTATTGAATATTTGAGTTTTCCTCGTACAATAAAACATGATAAACTGGCTTCGAAATTGGATTATTGTCCAAAATTAGTGTTCTTTTAAACACTTTAAATCAAAATATTCTCTCACATTTTACAAAAAATACCTTAGATTAGAACAGTTTGAGAGCATGGATCCTATGAGTCTGACTGCTTCTTCATCGAGTCCTGCAGCCCATAAACTAAAAAAAATTTTTTAAATTTTTATTAAAAAAAAAAATATAAACAAACTTTAGAGTGTGCAATTGATCTATAGATGGCAAGCAAATATTGAGTATTTCGATTATCGGTTTGTCCAGTTTCCATCCTTTGACGTGAACTTCGGTGACTGAGTCCAATTTGTCCGGATTGTCCATTTCGACTTGAATTTTGGGCTTAAAGTACTCGGCAGCATCCTTGATCACAAAAGATTTAGGGGGCAGGTCAACGAAGCTGTCCGGATTTTGCTCAATATCGTTTTCGCCATCAACTGTCATTGAACTAGTGACTGCTTGTTTTTTACCGGTGTTTTGGTTTTTTTTATCTTTTTGAGCTCCATCGGTGTGATTTAGAAGCATGTTTTGAACTGCGCTGCCTGGCCGTTTGCTCCTGGATACCACTTCTGGAATAAATTTAAGGCTCTTGAGCTGGCAGAGAGTGTCAAAGTCGTCTTTGAATTTCCCTGTACATTTCAATGGTTCTGTAAAGTCAAACATTTTTAAAATAAGCGTAAAATGAGTTTTGACAAAAATATTTGAGACAAAATTTAGCGTAATGGATTTTATTACCTGTGGAACTTTTCGAATTTCCTTGTTTAGATGAACCTAAATTGAGACTATTGCTCGTGCCTAGCTTATTAGCTGGAGTCGAGTTTTTAGATTTGGATGCCATTTAATTTTAATTATTGCAATAGGGCTAGATACTTTTGGGTATAACGTGACTGTTTTCTATATTAAATTTTGTTGTTTTGCGGACAATATTTTTAATTTTGCTAGCTCTGAAGCGAATTTAAACGATTGGAAAATTGACTTTACGCAGTAACTAAGTTATTGCTAGAAAATAAAGAGTTGGTAATTTTAAAACAACTTATGCTGGCTGATTTTTACTTTTTCTTAAATGGGGGAATTCTTTCAAGAGCAACTTAGAAAAAACAATGAATTGTTTGGAATTTTTAATCTTAATTTTAGCTTTTAGCATGAAAACTTTTAATATGTTGAAATAATTAAATAAGAGTTTTTCAATTTTTAGAGGAAACTTCGTCGCTTTGAACCAAAAAAATTGGCTAAAATTGTCTGATGCTTTTAAATTGTGATTTGTTCCATTGTAATAATTAAAATACTTTAATAATATTTTATTATGGTTGAAATCATTTTTTTATCAGATTTTAAACTAAATTATAAAAATTTTTTAAATTCGGTTTTTAAGAAAATTGGAAAAAAAAGAACGAGATCATTCCTTTAATAATATTTTGATAAAAAAGTACAAAAAATTTTGGAAAAATGTAATAAAACAAGGAATAGTCAATTAATAGAATTAAATAATTAATTTTAAAATAATGGAATAAGTATAAATATTTAAAAATTTCTAAATTTTTATTTATTTCTTTTTTAAATTTGATTTTCAAATATTATTTTAGCAAAAAAGCTGATAATTCAATGAAACACTCACTTAAAGGTATACAATAATGAAAGCTTTTAAAATCTATATTTTTTAAAGTACATTCAATTAAATATTAGCATAGAAAAAAAAGTAAAACCAAATTCGAATTAATCACTATAGACTTCTTAGCTACAAATGTTAAACGACATTCAAAAAAATTATGTTTCAGCAAATAAATAAATTGGATCGTTAAAGTACAATTTGATTTATTTATTTTTTCTTAATTTAATTTTTATTTTGTTATTAAATACAACTCTACTTGTATAAATGCAACACGGTATTTAGTTTTTAGGATGATTGTTGAAATTTAAAAACCTTTAAAATATTAAAAATTTTGGTATATTCAAAAAAAATTCAATTGATAATTGATGATATTAAAATAACAAAAAAACAAGTTTCATTTTTCCTTACAGTCCGAAATGGAAACAAATTAGAAACAAAGTCAATTCATAAATATTTCCACTTACCCTGATACAATATTTTTATTATTTTTATATATTCAATTTGACAAAATTATTTTTAAAAACTGTAGTTAACAGATTCAAAAAAATATTTCTATAACTTAACAAATTAAAATTACATATTCAAAATAAAATATTTGCATTTATATAAAATAGTGTTTTAATAAAAGATTTAAAAAAAAACAAAATTAAGTATTCGAATGATATTTCTTCTTCTTGTACAAAGATTACTCAAGTTTATTATTTTGATTAAAAAACCGAAGTAAAAATTGGAATATTTATGTAAATTACCTAAAATGCTAATTTTGAAAAAATCCAAATTTAGAAGAATGTAAATGTTTTGAAAATGGTTAAGTAAAATATGATCGTAAAGGATTGAATCAACATTCCTTAAAAACTGTCATTTTTTTCCAGAATTCAAATTAATTCTAATGAATGTATTTTTAAGAATTTTATGTCCTCAATCAGAAATAAGAATAAGTTTTACCATAGAATTTTAGAATAAAGTTTATTAGATTTTTTCAAATTTTGTACTTTTTTAAAATTAGTAGAAAAATTTTTTTAAAGAAATTATTTAAAAATATTTTTGTCTTTTGCATAAAATTTCCAAAAAAATTAAATTTTCAAAAAAAAAATACAAGTCACCTGAATTTAAACTGTGTTTTTTTAACAGACCATTTTTAATGCTAATTGATTGTGATCTTGATGGCTTCAAATTTTTTTCAACCCTCTTTCCCATGACAACCTTTTTTGAAAGACTTAAAAATTGAAAATTTTAAATCAAAGATTAATAGTGGTTTATTTAATTTTAGACAAAAAATATATTACGATTTAAAATTTTGATTATTTGATGCGATCGATTCATCTTCTATAGACATTGCAAATAATTTCATCGAATCAAAGCAAATTTTGATAAATTCTAAAATTAATATCAAACATTTTTGATATGTAAAATGTTATTTTTAATATTATAAATTTATAATTTTTAAACCCTTTTTAAATAAATTTTTCAATTTTATTAAATTTAAATCTAAAAATAATATTTAGACTGATTCTGACGAATTGTAAATTCATTTTAATTATTTACCACTTGAAATTTTTTTTCTCCAAGTGGTATAAAATACTAGGTACTTTAAGTCTTAACCCTGTTTTCTTTTAATTTAGGGTATCTTAGAATTTTGAAAATTTTATTAAACTTGAGTTTGAAATTAAAAAATTACAGATTATTTTCCCTTAAAACAGACTTCATTAAGAAAATTTGAAGTGAAAAATTTTGTTTCCACAATCCAAAAACTTAAATTTTAGTTAAAAAAATACTTATGTATTTCTAAAAAAAATATACTGTGTTGATCAGTTGATCGAGTTCATTTCAAGAAACCATAATAACATATTTTATTTGTAATAATTTACATTTAAAATAAAGGAAGATACTACAGATAAATTATCTTTCCGTACCAATGTCTTATGACATTATTATCTGAAAATTAAAAAGCTAAACAGGGTTAATTGGGGGGTGAAAAATTTTATTGTAAAAAAAAAGATTTATTCACTTAAATATACATATGACTTTAATAAATAATAATAAAAATAATTTATTTAAATTTATTTTCTCTAAAAAGAGTAAGTATAAATCTCAGTTTGTTAATCCAAAGAATTTAACGATATTTCAAAATTTCAATTAAAAAAGGGTTTTGTGAAGTTCAGTACAAAAGAACAAACCAAAGTATTTGAAAAATTTAGTAACTTTTTATCTTAAAGTTTAAAATAAATTCTGTAAATGCAGCATGGTGCAACATTCAAAGTTGCATCAACTGTAAAAGTCTGCTAATGGTGTGCAGAATCTCTGCAAAATGCACCACACTCGATTATATTGAAATTTAATTTCTGCATAACTCTGCAAACTTAGCATACCTTGATATTTGATGCAACTTTGAAAATTGCACTATGTTGCATTTCTAGAACTAAGTTTAAACCTTTAGAAAAAAAGTAATTCAATTTTTTTTCATTTTTTCTGTTCTTTTTTTCATTTTGTACTGAATTTCAAAAAACCTTAACAAAGATAACCGGAAAAATGATCAAATGTTTAAATTCTTGTAAAAAAGATATTTTGAATATTATTCTATTTGATTTTTTATTAATAAAAACAATTCTTTTTCGAGCTTTTTTTACACTAAAATTTATTGAAAAATGTAAAATAGAAAAATTATTTGCTATATGCTTGAATTCTTATTTTAAAGAGAAATAAATAAATATTAAAATGAGCCCTTGATCATTTTTTTAAGGCATAAAATTCAAAAATTAATTTAATTTTTTTTTCAAAAAAAAACCTGCAAATTCACCAGATCTAGAAGCTCGCAATTAATATCAATAAAATGCAACTTAGAAAAAGAAGAGTGGGAAAAGATATTCAAACTTGGAAGAATTTAACGAAAAAATAGAATTTCCCGTGAAGAAAATTACAAAAAATAAGATATTAAATGCTGTAAAAAGTAAGTAAGAAAGGTAGAAAATGCAAACAGATTAATAAAGAATTACTTTATTTGCATGATTTAGTTAAGTACGATTGTTTAGGGCAAAGTCCTTTTTTAAATTTTTGTGAACAATTCTGCAGGTCTTATAAAGAGATTAGTTGAAAAATATTTGTTGGAAAGCTAAGTCATCAGTTAATTAAAGTTCAAAGTTTCAAATGAATTAGACTTTCCTTTTGTAAGATATGAGAAAAAGTATATAGATACTTAATTTTTTAAAGTTATTCTTAATTTAAATAATAAAAACTTTATAGATTCAAAAGAGTATAATTTAAGTAATTTCTTTAAACAACTTGAACACTCGTTATATTTTTTAATTAATTTAATTCTATTCACTTATTAAATACCTTACATAATTAAGAATAAAATTTCTTTAGTTGTTGAAATTGAATACACTAATTGTGGACGTTTCTCACACCAAAAAAAATATTTTATTTAAATACAGCTTTTTTCACATACTTACTTCCTTAAATTCTATTCGGTTTTTAAATAAAAAAGAAGCAATGCAAATGTTGTTGCATGTACTTTGTATGGTGAATTATCAACCTTGGAATGAAGAAGAAAATTAAAAAAGAATCGAATTTTTTTTTTTAATTTTAAATCTTATTTTCTGAAAAAGAATACAAAAATATTGACAAAATTTATTATTTTTACTAAAAATTTGATCTTCGAGTTATAAAGTGCAAGAAATATTGTTGCATCAATTTTTTAAAGTTTGACAATCAGTTTGAATTTAATTTTAAGAAATTAAATTTCTAATACAGATGGATATCCGACGAGACATAGGCACTGATAGCTGAAAGAGGGGAAATCAAAGCGAAAATGCTTCAAGCAAAATCTGACCGAATCCGCGAAAATGAGAAACATCATATGGATTAAAGAACAGGCTTGTGAAGAAAGGAGCAAGGTGATAAGAAGAACTATATAAACTAGTGTGCAAGCGAAGCAGAAGAAGACAGCTCAAAAGGGGACCTAGGTAAATTACACAAGATCACTAATTCGATATGTAGCTCTTCACAGAAAAGAACAGCATTAGTGAAGGACATAAAGGGTCGTATCCTAACGACTGAAAAAGAGCAAGGGCAAAGATATTTTTAGCACTTTAGAGAAGTTCTAAAAAGACCAGAACCTATAGAGTCTCTAAAAGTCCAAAGGAAATAGAAGCTGGGATAAAGGCTCTGAGAAACAGAAAAGCCCCGGATATTGACGGAATCATAGCAGAAATGTTGAAAGCTGACGGTAGGATCACAATAGGGATATTTCACGACCTCTTCAGCAAGTTATGGCGGCAAGAAATTATACCAGAAGGCTGGTCAAAAGGCCTAATAGTCAAGCTCCCTTAGAAAGGTAACAAAATGATTTGTGACTATTGGCGAGGAACAACACTGTTACCAATAGCAAGCAAGGCGTTCTGCAGCATAATACTGGAAAGAATCATGAACTCCTTGGATGTTATACTTAGAGAAGAACAAGCAGGATTTAGACGAGATAGAGGATGCATAGACCAGGTATTTACACTTAGGAACATCATAGAACAAAGTCTGGAATGGAATAGACCCGTGTATCTTAATTTTTGTGACTTCAAGAAAGCCTTTGATAGCATACACAGAGAAACCTTGTGGGCCATATTAAGATCTTAATAACTGCCACAGAATATAGTTAACTTAATAAAACTCTTCTACGAGAAATTCGAGTGTAGCGTGATTCTGGAAAAAGGAAAATATGAAAGCTTCAAAGTGTGTACAGGAGTCAGACAAGAGTGCGTTCTCTCTCCGACTTTATTCCTAATATTCATTTGACTATCTCATGAAAAAAACAAGTGTTAGTGCGAGGGGTATTCAATGGGGATTAACTGCAAAACTTGAAGACTAAGACTTTGCGGATGATCTGGTGCTAATATCTAATACAGAAAAACAAGAACAAATGCATACGAAGACGCAAGAGTTGGCGTACAACGCTAAACCAACGGGACTCGAAATAAATGGGGCCAAAACGAAAGTTATGTGCATAAACACCAAATTGGATACCCCAATCACAATCGATGGTACACCAATCGAGTGTGTAAGTGAATTCACATACCTAGCTAGCACTATCAATACACGTTGGGAACACACAGAGACATAAAGAATAGACTTGCTAAAGCAAAGGGTGCCTTTGCTAGACTCTGACCAGCATGGAAATCAAACAGCTACAGCAAGGAAATCAAAACTTAAAGTATACAACAGAGTAGTAAAAGCAACACTGAAGTACGGTAGTGAATGTTGGGGGATGTGTGAATCTGACAGGAAATGCCTTAACACCTTCCACACTGGAAGCCTGCAGAGGATTATCAGGATACACTGGTCTGAGCCATTAAGTCAATGCATCGAGAACAAAAGACTGCGATGGCTCTGGCATATACTTAGAATGAAAGAAACACGGATACCAAAAAGAGCCCTTCAATGGACACCTAAAGGTTGACGTATAGTAAAGCAAGTGTAAAGGCTAAAGATCGACTTGAGTGGAAATCAAAAGTAATGACCCTATGCTCCACAAGGAGTGAATAAGGAAAAAAAAAAATTTCTAAAAAATTTTCGGTGATTTCAGGTAGGAGCAACGATGATGCAGACTTAGAAGAAAAAACTTCTATTAAATTTTCTAATGTTTGGTGCTCTTCTTTTGTACCATGATTTCTATACTCAATTAAAATAAAAGTACAAACGAGAAAATATAAAAAACAAAAGACTGATTTTAAATAGGTAAAATGGTAAAATTTTAGTTAAAGCTATAATTTTTGATATTACGAGAAAAATTTGAAAGTTTATAAAAATCTTTTCAGAAAATTTGCATAAAGATGTTTTGTTAAAAGTTCAGTACGAAATGTGATCTAAATTTATAAAAGGTGACTTGGGGCACTGAAAAAATAGCTTTTTCGAAAGTTCAATTTCAATTAATTATCATTCAAAAATAAAGGACGTTTTAAGACTTCGGGTTTCTTATTTAATTCTTAATCTGAAATTTAAACTTTGTTAAAATTTTTAGAGAAATTTTGAAAAGATAAATTCTGATTAAAATAAAAAGTTATTTTATTAGCCTAAGAAACCCATTTTTAATACTAACCAAAGTCAATAATTTGTTAAAGCTTCATAAACAAAAACAAAAAATTTACATAAAATGAAACGATACGATTTTCTTGAATTAATTTGATGTTTTTTTTCCATATAAAGTCCTTAATTTTTAAAATTTCACTGATAATTTTTTTTTAAAATAGCCTAATTTTCTGAGTTAATTTCTGAGTTAATTTAAGTAAAATCGTTTCAAGAAATAAAATCTAAAATTTTAATGACTAAATTAATCTAAGTCAAGTAAATATTTATAAGACTGAAAGTTCTCATTTCTGTAAAATACAGCATCCGTTTTTAAAAATAACATAAAATACTTTATTTAAAATAAATAAAAACCAAAAGAATAATTGGGTTTAAGAATATCGATATATTTTTAAAATCGATTAAACATCAATTACCTCTTCTATAGCTTATTTAAAATACTTTTTATTCCCTTCAAGAATTAAAACAGGCAAATTGAGTTTTGAATAGCTCAATAAAATGGTCAATTTAAAATTTTTTGATACCTAAATAAAAAAGTTTTTTTAAAAAAATCTTAATTTCAAATTCTAACAAAAAAAACTTGGATGTTAGATTTTTTATGAAATTAGCTTGAAACCCCTTAATTTAAATTCGATATAATCCAAAATTTTTACTAGGTCTTTTTACATCTAAAATTAATTTAAAATTTATTTGTTTTCTTTTTACTGTGCGTATTATGCATTAACAAGTTTGTAAATAAGTTTTCAAAGTTTCAAAATTAAAATCTGGATTCACTTGTCGCTGCTTCAGAACACGAGCTAGATCTTTATAAAATAAATATGGAAGGTGGAAAAAAAATCAAAATAAAATATACGTGGAATTTATTAAATTTGGTATTCCTTATTTTCTTATGAACTAAAATATCTACCTAATAGTTTTCGCAAAAAGGAAATCTCTGTAATCATGAATTCATCAAGCTATTTGCTTTTTAATAAAAATTTCATTCTTATTTAAAATTAGCCTTTTTTTATTTATTTAGTCGATTTACTAAAGGAGCGATAATTAATTCATATATTTAATTTCTAAAAAAAATATAAAAAACTTTCAATAAACAAATTAAAAAAAAAAAACAACATTTGTATTTATTATTTAAAAAAAATGACAATTGATTTAATATTGATTTGAAAATTATTTAGTGAATTTTACAATTATCTAGGGGAAATTTTAATTTTATTAAGTCATTCGAATATCAAAACTTGAGAGATATTATTATCTTATGAAATAAATCAAACCACAATTGTTTTAGTCAAGTTTTAGGTGTGTAATTCAGTGAATCAAAAAATATCTTTTTTTCGAAACTTTGAAGTTGTTCACAGACATATTTGTATTTTTTACAGATTTTTTTTTCATTTAAATATTGATGGATCAATTATGTAATTATTGGAATTTTATTTTTATTCACCTAAAAGTCTTGAAATAAGATTTAAAAAAATAAAATTTTACATTAGCTTTGTATGATATTTTTTAATAAAATAAATTGGTGAACCTAACTGGTCTTTAAAAAAATAAATCTTATTGTTGAAATCTTTTCCCGGGTCTTGCCTGTCATGTGACCACTGACTTTATGTCGCTTTTGTGACCAGATTTTTTTTTGACTAGTCACCTTTTCACCTACTATGTGACCAGTAATAAAAAAAATTTTTTTATGATTTATTTATTTTCGTGACCAGTAGTAAAATTTATGTGACAAAGGAAAAATGAGAGGTGAAAACATTCAGAAATTCAGATTACTTCTTCTTCATCAAGTTTATAATCATTCCGTATCAAGTAGAATTTTCAAAGTCACAAAAAAAGCTTAAAAAGACAAAAAAATAAACAAATCTAAGATATTTTTTTTAATTACTTGGAGCCATGTAAATTCATCTAAGTAACTCTGAATTTCTGAACGTTTTGCACCTCTCATTTTTCCTTGATCACATAAATACTATTACTGGTCACGAAAATAAAAAAATAATAAAAAAAATTTGGTCACATATTGACATAAGTGACCATTGAATAGATTACCTGTCAAAAAAAAAATTTCACATAACAGTGACTTTATGCTACTTTTCCCAAGCTTTGGATTAAATCGATAGAAATAATTCAAGAAAGTTGTGGTATATTTAAAAAAAAAATAAATTATTTATTTCAAAGCATTATATGATTCTAACAAAAATTAAATTTTTTTTTTTTAAATTTTGAGATACAAAATATTCAATATAAAAATTAACATTTTAAAGAACATTTATGAACATTTTTTTTTGAGAGTTTGTTAAAGTATGGCTGTCGCGTGAGAAACATAAATTACTCTAAAGAACTTTAGATCACATTCTCAAGTTTTTTTTAAATTATACACAGAACAAATTTTACTGAAGATTGAAATCTACCTATTTCTAATTTTCTGGTAACAATACATCAAGATCACGTTTTAGACTGAAAATCAATCAAATTGATATAAGCTTTCGTACTTGTTTATTTAAGAATTTGACAGGATTGTTTATTTATATATTTAAAATTAATTGAAATAATGCTTGATTATTTTTCAAATAAATTTTCGAATTAAATAATTTATTAAGTTGCTAACGGGTTTAAAAATTTTCTAATAAGTATAAATAATTTGCTTTTAGATATTGTGAAATAAGTTATATAAATAGAAAAGTATTATTACAAAATTAAATGACTATTGATGATTTGAAATAAAATTCTCTAAACATTTGCCTACTGCATTAAATGTTTTAGTTTTTAATAAAATAAAATATTTTAAAAGCTTAGAGCAAAACTGATAAGCTTTTAATTTGAACTGATTAAGATTTTTTTTAGTGGAAAACATGGTTTTAAATTTGTACATCTGGGTATTCTTTTCAAACAGTCTTCCATGAGTATGTTAATGAATTGAATAAAATTTAATCTCCCTAAAGTCTTCAGATTTCAATCCCATTCCTTAACGACAGAAAAATGCCAAATTATATAAATCATTTAAAAAAGGTTTTTGTCAGTTTTCAGGCACAAAAATTTTTAAAAAAATTCAAAAAATGTCTAAATTCTCAAAAAAAGAGGTATTTTTTGGAATTTTTACTTTTTACAAAAATTTACGTAATTTCTGGTAATTTTACGTTAATTCAGGTAAAATCCGGTAAATTTACATTTATAACTTTGGTAATTTTACGTGAAACTACGTAAAATTACGTAAAAACAGAAAATCTTAGCATTACTGTAATTACGGATAATATTTCCTTAGACCTTCATTAAAAATATTTTGAAAATGGATTTCATATTGTTAGAATCTATATCTTAATCTGTAAAATTAAAATCAGATGTACCATAGGGACCCGTTTTAGGTCTACTGATGCTTTTTTTTTGTCAAAGATTTACCATTTTCATCTAAAAATTTGAAAATCGAAATATAAAGTATATTCTTTATCATTTGCAGGTGATACAAAATTTATTATCAAATGGATCAATGATTCCACAAGTACAAAGTTTGATTTAGCTTGACCTCCCCATTGGAAAACAAATGTCAATAAAATGATTGTGTTGAAAATAAGATGAAGAGAGTGGAAAAGAGTTTTAACTTTCTAAATAGTGTTGGATGACAACCAAAACTAATGAGACCTGGCACTATAGCTTTCTTATACAAATAGTTCTCTAAATCTATCTTTAGATACAATTTAGATAATATTTCCATTGATTACTTTTTATTCAGTGTCTAATTTAATTCAATAAAATACATAAAAAAAAGACTGTTATTTTTTCATTGTATCTAATTCTTTATTTATTGTATCTAAATAATAAGCTATCTAAATATAGTGAATAAATATTTTTTTTTAGTATCTAATTATTTTATCTAAGTATCTAAATTTTTTAATTGAATATCAATTTTTTTGTTGTTGTATCTATTTAGACATTCAATTAAGCTAATTAGATAATTTTTGAAATCAGAAGATTAGATTTAATTGTCAAAAAAAGTATTCTGAAGTTGGTTAGATTTTCATCATCAGTAATGAGTTAATCAAAGATTTTTATATTTGTCAATTATTTGTTATTTATTTTTTTATATCTATGGCTGAGGCCGTAAATCGACCACTTGCTCAAAGCCCCGTTAAATAAGGTGGCGATGTATTTGCCAATATTTAGTTTTAGAATAAAATATAATAAAATAGTCAAAATTATAAAAAAACAAAAAAAAAAATTTAATGAAAGTTTTTAACTATTTACACTGTTTCTATTGTTGTCGTATCTTAAAAGGCTGTAAACGGCTGCTGTTTGACCGTTTCGCTTAAACACTCCGCGTAGTTCTTCAAGTACGGTGTTGTTTTTCTTACACGTTTCGAGCTCTAATTCATTTAAGTATCTGTGGTATTTACATTTCTCTAGAAGGCCAATGTCATTCTCATACTGTATTTCATTCAATATACTGAGAATACTATTTACATAGTCATTCTGATCTCCTATTTTTAACAGCTCTTTGATGATTGATTTTGTAAACTTGTTGTTTAAAAGTCTTTCAAAGAAATCTATTTGTAATTGTTTTAATCTGGCATTAGTCTTATGTAGATTGTTTATCAGTCTAAGGTTTGTTGTTCTGCATCTCTTTGGAACGTAATATGTGTATCTCAGCATATTATTATTAACTTTAGTCACCGCGTTGACTGTAGTTTTAATGGGGTTAATCGTTTCCATACCATACATTAGAACTGGTAATATATAAGTCTTGTATAAATGCCCTTTTAAATAAAGGCTTGCGTTTTCTTTCAGTATTTCCAAGTTCTTTAGTTTTGCTAGTGCGTTCAATGCTGCCTTTTTTCGCCCTTCTAGGTGAGAGCTGTCATTATTATCTTCGTTGAATTCTACTCCAAGGTTTTATAAAATTTACTTTTTGTATTATTTTACCTTGTATTGTAAGTGCACCCTGCCACCAGTCTTCTCTTCTATTGGCTTCTATATTATTCGTCAATTATATATTAAATTGAATTATTTTTTGATAAAAAAAATAATTAGATACTGTAAAAAAAATATCAGATAATAATTAATATTTAATTAGATACAATAAAAAAAAAAAAATTAGATAGCTTATAATTCACTCCTTATCCAGGAGCAATCTGTATTTAGGAAACACCGGCGAACATCAGATAATCTCTTCTTCTTAAATCAAAAAATTGTGGAATGATTTGATAGAAAAAAAAGAGTTTGTGGCCTTTTTTTTGATATTTCTAAAGCCTTTGATAGGGTTTGGCATGAAGGTCTACTTTTTAAATTGATTAAAGTGAATCCACGTCATTACTTGATCCTTTTTAAATAGTAGGACATTTAAGGTAAATGTGAATGATCATCTGTGCGAAAAATATATAAAATAACTGCAGGTGTTCCTCAAGAGTCAGTAATTACTCCTCTTTTATTTTGTATATATAGATTAATGACATACCCAAAAGAAACAAAACAAAAAACGAATACTCTCTACTTTTCGCAGATGATCTAGTTGCATTCTTCATTTATAACAAAAAGGGGAACCTAGAAAATAAGATAAATAAATACACCAACGAACTAGAACAGTGGCTTATTAAATGGAAAATGAAGAAATCAGTTGAAAAGTCGTGTTCAGTAGTCTTTTCTAGGTATAAAAAAGAGGGTGATAATCTAAACTTAAAAATCTATGGAAACAGAATAGTGAGCCAAAAAGAAATCAAGTTTCTTGGTATTAAATTTGATTCTAAGTTAAACTTTAATATACTAGTAGACGAAATTAAAATACGCTGCAACAAAAGGCTAAATATTATTAAGATATTGTCAAACAAAAAATGGGGTCTCAATCAAAACACACTAGGAAATTTTTATAAATCATTAGTCGGATCTATTTTTTACTTTTCTTTTCCTTGCTTGAATTCATTTTCAGAAAATAATATCAAAAAACTACAAGCAATTCAGAATACAGCAGCAAGATCTATCCTTAAATTAAAATATGATACTCCCTCCAACATCGTGCAACATGAAGCTTTTAAATAACTAAAATTACTAACAGTCTCGAATTGTCTTTTTGAGTTGAGTGAGAGATATGTTGGGACAGGACTGAGTCATTCTATTCCATTGGTTGTAAGACTGGTGAAAGAATACAAAGAAGGTTTCGAATCAAGATATATTGAATACCCAACTCCATTGTGTAATTGCTACCTTACTATTTCTTCTTTTTTCCTGAAACCTGAACTATGTAAACATTTACCACATGTAACAATCTATGTCTTCTAAACCTTCATTTTTTTTTATTTAGCTTATTAACTTTATTTTGATTTTTTTGTATCATTTTATTAACTTTAATTTTATTTTATATTTTGATTTTGATTTTTTTAATTTATTCTGAAGGAGCCCTAGCTCGGTACAGAAAACAAATAAATAAAATAAAAATAACTAGTGTTTTTTTGATTGAATGGTGTTTTGAATGTCACAATTCTGGAATATCTGACTCGATAAAATACTTTTTTTACCTAAACGAATTTTCAATGTTAAATAATCTTTATCATTTTTATGTATATGAGAAATTGAATTTTTTTACTTAATTGTAAAATAAATATTTAATTGTGTATTCAATTTTTCTATTCTTTTTTAAATAAAAATTTATATTTCAATTTATTCATGAGAATTAAACTTTGATAAAAAAAATAGATAAATTAAGTATATCTTATAACGATCTTGAAACGATTTTGATAAGTTTAAACTGTAAAAGCGTATGCTTCATAAATCTTCACGGTATGGAAAGAAGATAATTTCGGGAAATTAACTACTCTATTTTTTTCAACATGAAAAATTCTCCCAAAAAAATAGAAAAAAAAATGACCAATTTTTGTATAAACCTGTTCAACATAGGACCCGTTTGAACCTGTTTTTCAATGTTTTTCGAGAACTGTATGTCTTATCAACAAAATTCAAAAAAATTTGAATTCAGCATCCAAAATTTCATTGAAAGTTTTGGGATAAAAATCTCATTTTATATTTGACTCCTCGACCATATTAGAACTATAAGTTCATGGTATCAAAAAAAAACAAAATTTAAATTAGAAAAAAAGTTATCGGAGCAAAATTTTGACTTGTATTAAAATTTTAATTAAAATTTAAAAAAAAAAAAGTATTTAAAGTTCTTGTAATGATTGAATAATTTGGGTTTAACACAAAAAAAAATATTTATTCGCAGAATTTTATAAATTAAATTTAAACAAATGGTGTTATTTAATTAACAGTATGCATGTCACGATCATTAAAATTAATTATCAAAGATTTGAAAATTTGGTTTCATTAAATATAAGAATTTTGAGAAAGTGTTAAAAAAATTTAAAAAAAAAGTTTTTTTTTAAAATCGAATTTCAAATACAAAAAAATCTCAAGTCAAGATTTGTCTTGACTTGAACAAAAAAAAAAAATTAGTAAATCAAAATAGTAAAATAAAAAAATTTTATAATTAAATTATTAATCATTTGTAGTGTAAAGTGAAGCCATTGGGACTTGAGTTTATTGAATCACATTTTTTTTCTAAATATCTTTATTTATCAATAGTATTTTAAGAAGAGAGCTGAAAAGAGGACGAAACCGTCTTGGAACCCAACTTGAAAATTTTTTAAATTAAAAAATCAAAAAGTGAACTTTTAATTAATTATAAGACAAATCAAAATCATAATCGAACTTTTACTAATTGTTTCCATGGATACTAAAAATTTGATACATGGTTGAAGGTAATGTGAAAAAATTAAAATTCTAAATTCTTGGCTAAACTGCTTTAAATATTCTTGATTAAAACTTCAATCAAATCGAAAAAGGATGTTGCTCTCACGAACAAAAGCGGCCGAAGACCCGGTCAAACAAAAAGAAATAAAAGAAAAGCAGAAAAAAAAGCTTCCCGAATTGGAAGACTTTCTTCAAAAGCGAGACTACTCCGGTGCCATCGCTCTGCTTGAATTTATGCGCAATACTGGCCAAGGATTGCCCATGACAGAGCTATGGATCGGCTTTTGCGCATTCCATATGGGAGATTTCGCCAGAGCCAAGCATGAGTATGAAAAATTGCTCGAAAAAGAAAAATCCAAGTCTGTGGGTGAAGTTTTCACCTATCTGTCATGTTGCCTATTCATGCTGGGCATGTACAAAAAAGCCGAAGAAGTTGCGCTCAAAGGCCCCAAGAGCCCTCTTCAAACCCGAATACTCTTTCATGTATCACACAAAATGAATGACGAAGACAAACTAATGGGTCTTCACCAGCAACTCCAAGACGTTCTGCCAGATCAATTGTGTCTAGCGTCAATGCACTATATGAGAAATCATTACCAAGAGGCAATCGATATCTACAAAAGATATCTGCTCGAAAATAGACAGTATTTGGCACTTAATATTTACGTCGCTTTGTGCTACTATAAATTGGACTACTATGACATTTCCCAAGAAGTCCTGGCTGTCTATTTACAGCATTATCCAGATTCAGCGATTGGTATTAACCTTAAGGCCTGCAACCATTACAGACTCTATAATGGTAAAGCTGCTGAGGTAAAATTTGATCTCTAGCTTTAATTTTTCTAAATAAACTCAAAATTAAGATGGAACTGAAAAATTTGCTCGAAAACGCATCACTATCGTTCTCTTACGCCAAAGATCTTTTCAAGCATAATCTAGTAGTGTTCCAAAATGGCGATGGGGCTTTGCAAGTTCTCCCCTCTCTAGTTGATGTGATACCCGAGGCTAGGCTAAACCTTGTCATTTACTACCTGAGACAAGGCAACATAGCTGATGCATATGACCTCATGAAGGATGTTGACCCGTCTCAGCCTAACGAGTACATTCTCAAAGGTGTTGTTAATGCAGCTGTCGGACAGGACCAAAATTCAGTACTTAAAACATTTATTTTGTTTTTTTTCTATTAAAAATAACTTTAAAAATTTAGAAAGAAAATCTAAAAGTTTCGCAGCAGTATTTTCAATTGGTAGGAGGCTCAGCCAGCGATTGTGACACCATAGCCGGTCGCCAATGCATGGCCTCTTACTTTTTTCTCATCAGACACTTTGAAGATGTTTTGGTCTATTTGAATTCTATTAAAGTAAAAAAAATTTATTTTTTCTCATCAAAAATTTTATTTTATTTTTATCGAATTTTTTTTTTTTTTCCAAAGAGCTACTTCTATAATGATGACATATTTAACTTCAATTATGGGCAAGCTCAGGCTGCCATCGGATCATTCAAAGATGCCGAGCAATCTTTTCTATTGATAGAGACTGAGAAATTAAAATACGATTACGTTTATTTAAGCTGGCTAGCGAGATGCTACATCCGAAACAACAAGCCGCGCTACGCTTGGGAACTCTACTTAAAGTTGGAACAGTCAACTGAATCATTTAACTTATTGCAGTTGATTGCGAATGATTGTTATAAGATGGGTCAATTCTATTATGCTGCGAGAGCTTTTGACTTAATGGAAAGAATGGATCCCAATCCGGAATATTGGGAAGGGAAACGAGGCGCATGTGCCGGCGCTTTTCAGTTGATAATCGCTGGACATGAGCCCAGGGAAACGCTGCGCGAAATATTGCTTTTGTTGAACCACACTAGCAGTCCCCAAGCAGACTCCATGGTCAAAGTGATGAAAAAATGGGCAAGGGATAACAAAATTAGTGTTTGAAAAAATTTATTTTTTTAGATTTTATGTAAACTTGAAATTACACAAAATTTTTAAATTTATTTTATCCGAATTTTCATATTTTTTTAATTAAAAAAAGATGACATCGAATGCATCAAAATTTTATGAGTTAAATTTGGTCAAAATTAATTAAAGATCAATTGTTAAATTTCATTAGAATAATATTTATACGTGGTTTTGCTGAGATCTGGATTTTATAATAAATATTGTTGTATTACGGATATTGCGATTTCTTTTGGATTTTAATTTTATTGAATCATGAATATTAAATGAAAATGAAAATAATAATGAGATAAAATAATTATTATCATTATTTATTTCAAAAAATTACAATATTATTTAAAACGACAATATTTTCATTAAAAAAATAAAATTAGCTTAAAGACTTTTTTTTTAATTTAGTGCCACAGTGCGTTAATTAATGTATGTTGCCTTTTAACATTTAAAAAAAAAGAGAAAATTTTTTTTAATAGTCAAAGTATAAAATTTTATTTCATATTTTTTTTAAAGCAAATAAACAATGTTTATATCATCAACAAATATAAGTCTTTTTTTAAGTATCAATTAGATTTTGTTTTGATTCAAAAAAAAATAATTTTCTATTAAATTAAATCTTTTCAATATTCTTTTTATTAATATAAAATTTATTAGATAAAAAGAAAGCAAAAATTGATAGCTTCAAAAATAGAAGCCTAGCTATTTTGACTTACTCACCTTGAAATAAAAAAAATTCTTATTTTTAGCTTCTTTCTTTTAATTATTATCTTAAAGCTACAAATAAAAGTAACTTAATTTTGAATTTCCTCATTGAATTACCTGTTAAAATCTTTTGTACTAATCGTGCTTAGTCATATAGTTTATTGCATAAAAATATAAGAAATGACTACATTTGAAATAATGAACTATAATAATGCTGAAAGTAATTTCAGCATTTTAAAATTTTTTGATTAAATTAAAAAAAATTTCCTTTTTTTGTTTTTTTGACTGATTAATTTTTTTTTTCCTTATTCACTCCTTGTGGAGCATAGGGTCATTACTTTTGATTTCCACTCAAGTCGATCTTTAGCCTTTACACTTGCTTTACTATACGTCAACCTTTAGGTGTCCATTGAAGGGCTCTTTTTGGTATCCGTGTTTCTTTCATTCTAAGTATATGCCAGAGCCATCGCAGTCTTTTGTTCTCGATGCATTGACTTAATGGCTCAGACCAGTGTATCCTGATAATCCTCTGCAGGCTTCCAGTGTGGAAGGTGTTAAGGCATTTCCTGTCAGATTCACACATCCCCCAACATTCACTACCGTACTTCAGTGTTGCTTTTACTACTCTGTTGTATACTTTAAGTTTTGATTTCCTTGCTGTAGCTGTTTGATTTCCATGCTGGTCAGAGTCTAGCAAAGGCACCCTTTGCTTTAGCAAGTCTATTCTTTATGTCTCTGTGTGTTCCCAACGTGTACTGATAGTGCTACCTAGGAATGTGAATTCACTTACACACTCGATTGGTGTACCATCGATGGTGATTGGGGTATCCAATTTGGTGTTTATGCACATAACTTTCGTTTTGGCCCCATTTATTTCGAGTCCCGTTGGTTTAGCGTTGTACGCCAACTCTTGCGTCTTCGTATGCATTTGTTCTTGTTTTTCTGTATTAGATATTAGCACCAGATCATCCGCAAAGTCTTAGTCTTCAAGTTTTGCAGTTAATCCCCATTGAATACCCCTCGCACTAACACTTGTTTTCTTCATGAGATAGTCCTAATTGTAAATATCTGGTCTATGCATCCTCTACCTCGTCTAAATCCTGCTTTTTCTTCTCTAAGCATAACATCCAAGGAGTTCATGATTCTTTCCAGTATTATGCTGCAGAACGCCTTGCTTGCTATTGGTAACAGTGTTGTTCCTCGCCAATTGTCACAAATCATTTTGTTACCTTTCTAAGGGAGCTTGACTATTAGGCCTTTTGACCAGCCTTCTGGTATAATTTCTAGCCGCCATATCTCGCTGAAGAGATCTTGTAATATCCCTATTGTGATCCTACCGTCAGCTTTCAAAATTTCTGTTGTGACTCTGTCAATATCCGGGGCTTTTCTGTTTCTCAGAGCCTTTATCCCAGCTTCTATTTCCTTTAGACTTGGCACTCGGTGTTAAAATCGAGGTCAGTGCTAGCTGCTTCACTGCCCGATTATGATTTATTTTCAAAATCAACTTTTTCATTAAAAAAAAACACCAAATTTTCGGTTGACAAAAAATGGTTTTGTTATTCTAGTAATGCTGTATGAGATGTTTTCAATCGCCGAGGTCAAATTTTAAAGCAATTTTTTCTTTTAAAGAAACAAATTCAATAAATTATTAATCAAGATTCAAGTATAATATTTTATTCATTTTTATTAAAGATTTGAACGAGAGATCTTTTAGTCTTTTACTTTCGTTTTTAATTATTTTTCTCTCATTTTCAGTTGCAGTTATTTCGAAATTAAGAAATGAAAAAGCTTACTGAAAAAATTATTTAATCAATTTTTGATTTAAACAATAGTAATCTCTAAAATGACTATTAGTTGAAATAATTTGGGATTTTATATTATTTTGCTATTATGTTGACAAATAGCTAATTATTTTAAGATAAAAAATTATTCCAAACCGAATATTTCTCTTTATAAATATCAACGTGTCATGTAAATTAGCAAGTTGATCATGTAGAAGTAATATATAATTTATTTCACAGGAGCATCGGTTTCATACGCCCACTCGTTTTGGATGCCTCTGATTTTAAATTTAACTAAATTATTTATGTCTAATAATAAATTTGTGCAAAATCGATAAATGAATAAAATAAAATTTCATTTAAAATTTCTTATTTTTTAGCTATTATTTAGGTTCTGAAATCTTTTGTTCCTCATTGAATAAGCTGTATTTACTTTTTTTATATTTTATTAATTTCAAATGCATTAGGGAAAAGAAGAGAAATTGAAAGGAAAAATCATTTTAGTCGAAGAAGATTTTCGTCATAATTTAAATTGATTATTTGCGCAAATTTTTCAAAAGTGTGTTCATTGTTACCAGGTCTTTTAGTTTCTAGCTATGCATCTTTATTTAAAAAAAATTCAAAATTAAATTTCTTAATTTTTCTTAAATTAAAATGACTAAAATTGTCTTAAGTTAAGTCACATGTTTTCTATATCATTTGTTTTTCATATTATTTTGATACAGAAAATAAGTTTTTTCACATCATATTTTTTTATGGAGCCTTGATCAACTTTCAATCTTTGTAATTTTTCATGATTTAAATATGATTCATTAGATTTACATTAAATTCAAAATTAGAGAGAGAATCTTTTTTTGTAATAAACTGAAAAATTATCCACCATGGTCTTGTGAACAATTTTAGTTTTTTTAAGCACTGACTTTCTATAAGAAGTTGACAAAGGAAAAATTTCTGTCAGCGTAGTAATCATTGGAATCAGAAATGATCGAAAGGGGTTTAAATGAAGACTAAAAGTCAATAGAAAGTCATAGTAAAAATAAACACTCTGAACAGAAAATAATTAATTATTTTTTTCCTTTTTTAAATTTTCTTTGAATCCCAAGATCATGATTTTTATGTCTACTCGGAACTCAGCAACTAGATCGACCAAATGAGAAATATAATTTTCTAGAAGTTACAAATAAGTTCTGTAATGCAAAAAACAATGGTGCACCTTTAGACATTGTCTTCATGAACCTTCCACTTAATCACATATTTTATTTCTTTACATTTAAGCCTAGTGCACTTTGCAAGCAATTAACAGACTTTAGAAATCAATTTAACTATTTTTGGTGCAATAAAAGAATTACTTACATTAATATATTTTGTTATTTATTTTAGCCTAATAACTAATAAAGTTGAAAAAATTTACAGTTTAAAAAAATTAAAAATTAAATTACAGTTTTGATATGATCATAATTTACACATATTTTTAAGAAATTTTGCGCAATTTTTATGATTCAACTGTAATTTATTTTGGTATTTTCGTAAAATATTGAACATTTACGTAAAAAATGATAAAAAATAATAAATGATTAAATATTTTATTTTAGAGTCAAAGTTAAAATTTAAGAAATTTTATTTTTTAAAATATTCGTTATGAAATTTCTTTTGTAAACCTTTAACATTTTTCAAATTATTTTAAATAATTAGTTGTAGCGAGTGAGCGAAAGCGCATTGTCTTGCTCACTAATGTGTCCTAGTGTCTCTTCTTCTTCACATTCATCTGCATCAATTTTTTCTTAATCATCTGAGCAAAATTTGTTTTTTTTTCTACTTTGGCTTTTACCAACTATGTAAATAATAGATTTATATTTTTTTTTGGAAAAAAAACATCCATTATTCTTCTTTTGACCTTTAAAAAATTTCTTTTATTCCAATATCAAACTATGATATTGTATGAAATTTAAAACTTTTCTGAATCATTTAAATATTATTTTTTTAATTCAACAATTACATAAAATTACGTAAATTTACGTAAAATTACGCAAAAAATTATCAAATTCGATTGATAATATCAGTTCCTTTTTTTGGATAGATTTTAAAAAAAATAAAAAAAAATATCTAATTATTGTTAATCTAATTTTTGAAAAAAAATTTGAAATTAGATTTAAAAAATAAATTTAAATTACTAAATAAAAAGTATAAGTTTCACTTGTTTCTAATCGATAAGTTAATTAGATAAAAAAATAATTTTTTGAGTAGACCAATCCTTTATTTTCATATTTCTATCTAAAAAAGTTTTTGAGATTTTTAGAATATCTAGACAGAGCTTTATTATAAATGGCAAATTATGAAAATTTTTAAAAGAAAAATCGATGAATATTCAGCAGAATTTAGAAGAAATGATTTTTTTTAGCTATCTGCTGAGTGATTATAAATTGGTCTTTATTCAAAAATTTATTATAAATGTAACAAAAAATTAAAGTTAGTTAAGTAAATTAGTGGAAAAATTATAATAAAAATTGCATTTGAAATTTTTTTTTTAGACAAAATTCAAAATGCGCAGAATTTAGAAGCAAAAAAAGAGGGATCAAAAACAAGAATGAGCTATTTCGTATTTAATTTTTAAAATTCACCTAATTAAGTATAAATAAGTTCGCATTTTGTCTAAAATATTTTCCAAATAAACATAAAAAATTCTCCTTTATGCTTAATATAAGCAATTGGGACTAGTGGGGCGCTCAAATGCTGAACTCACTCATTTGTCGTATATGTGATGACGACTTGATTTAAAATTTCAACTTGGTTTTTACATAATTTTTGCATCATGCCAAAATTAATCACCATTATATAAATTTCTCTCGCTCACTTAAAGCCAACTCTAAATTTACTTAATTTCTTATCCTTAGATTTAAATCATCTGACAAAGTTCCAACTAATCTAATAGAGAACAATGGCATATGCTTACTTATTCAAATACATAATCATTGGCGACACTGGAGTCGGAAAGTCGTGTTTGCTGCTTCAGTTCACTGACAAACGATTTCAGCCCGTGCACGACTTGACCATAGGAGTTGAGTTCGGCGCCAGGATGATAACCATAGACGGCAAACAAATTAAATTACAAATATGGGATACAGCAGGCCAAGAGAGCTTCCGATCAATCACCAGATCTTATTATCGGGGAGCTGCGGGCGCTCTCCTGGTCTACGACATAACAAGACGAGACACATTCAACCATTTGGCCAATTGGTTGAAGGACTGTCGCGAGTACGCCAATTCAAACATGGCCATTATGCTGATCGGCAACAAAAGTGACTTGGAAGCCAGGCGAGAGGTTAAAAAAGAAGAAGGCGAAGCTTTTGCCAGAGAGCATGGTCTAATCTTTATGGAAACATCGGCCAAAACAGCCGCCAATGTCGAAGAAGCCTTTATTGGAACGGCCAAAGAAATTTATCAAAAAATTCAAGACGGAGTTTTTGATATTAACAATGAGGTTTGTAAAAAGTGAAAAAAATATTTTTATTGAAGTTTTTTTTTCCAGGCGAATGGTATTAAAGTTGGTCCAAATGTTAATCAGTCAAGTTCTCAAAAACCGCTTGGAAGCACTGGTGGGTCTAACACGAATGCCAGTGGAGGTTGCTGCTAAGCAATAAGCGCCTGGACACTTTTTTTTTTATATTTCTAATAAATTTTTACTTTATGGAAATTTGTTAAGAAATTTGCCACCAACTATCCGAAATAATAATGTAATATTTGTTTGAAATAAATTTTTTTCTACACGAATTTTTTCTCACAACTTCCTTCGATAAGCAAAAAGTGTTCTGGGCTGCTCGATGTTGTACTTTGTGTTCGTTTCTTTCTTTCTCTTTTTCTCCCATGTTTTTTAATTTCGCTTATAAACTGGTCATTTTATCATGTTCTAATTTTCTTGTCTATTTATCTCAGATTATTTTTAGTCGTGTTTATTTTATTAAATTTTTAATTTTTTTTGCATTAAAAATCAGTCTTATTTATAACAGGCAAGCAAATAAATTTAGAAAAAAAATCTTTTTCACATTTTCCTATTTTATAAATTTTGGGGCTTGACCTCTAATAATCGGTGATGGAATTACCAAAAGGTTTTTGAAACATATTAATTAAACAAAGTTTTTTGCAAATTTTTGAGACTTTTTAATTTAAATTGTTCAAACAAATGATGGTCAATTTTTAAATTTCACATTTGAACTTGAATTTTATTTCATGTAAAGAAATTTTCACTTGATCCTCCTAAAGTTACTAAAATTAAATTTTTGTCCCATTTTTAAAGATCAAAGGTAAATTTAAAATTAAAGAGCTGTACATTTTTTTTTATCTTTGTCTCAAGAGCTTCAAAATGAGATGCAATTTGACTTCCAACACTTGGACTGATTTCGAGAAAGAGAAAAATGGAATCTTCAATCGGATTCTGATTAAAAATGCTGCTTTATTCAAGAATTATCCTTTTACTCTATGTGGAATATATGAAAATTTTTTTATGCTCAACAATTTTTTAAGATGGATCGTACAAAAAAATATACAAAAAATTCTTTAAAAAATATTAATTAAAAGTTTTATTTCAGGTGCAACAAATATTGAAAAAAATATTTTATTATCAATAAATCAGTTGTAAACATTACAGAGAAAAAGTATACTTAAATTAGAGTATCAATCTAATCTCAAAGCATTTGTGTTAATCAAAAAATTGTAACCAGTATAAAAACAGATTTAATGATTAAATTTTAATTTGGTACGGACTTTGATACAAATTGCTACAACTTTGTAGAGGAATTTGTGTCAAAGTTGGATTACAGTGACGACCAATTTTCAAAAGTGTCATTTTTAGAGCTAGTGAACATTATTGACAAATTAAAAGTTGACTCTTCGTCTGGTAAAGATGGCATTCACAACAGATTTCTCAAAAAGCTTTCACTCAAGGCAATTAGTCTCCTCCTTGATTTGATAAATCTCTCTTTAAGTGTCGGAATACCTGAGTCCTGGAAAATTGCAGTGATTACGATGATTCCAAAGAAGGCTGGTTACTCTACTGATCCTGTTGATTATAGAGGAATCAGTCTTCTTAGTTGTCCTGGTAAACTAGCTGAAAGAGTTATTAGAAATCGTTTATATTACTTTTTAGAAAGTAAAAAACTCATTATTGACAAGCAGTCTGGATTTAGAAATAATAGAGGCTCTGCTGATAATCTTTTATTCATGACCCAAAAGATACAAGAACGACTAAATAAACATAATGGCAGCAAGGTATGTGGTATCTTTTTTGATATTTCAAAAGCCTTTGATAAAGTCTGGCATGCTGGACTAATCTATAAACTAGTCTACCTGGGTGTACCTATTTATCTAGTCAGGTCCGTTAAGAAATTTTTATCGGGCAGATTTTTTAAAGTCAAGATTAATAATAAGTTTAGTAGGATGTATCCCATTACTTGTTCTGTTCCTCAAGGATCAGTTTTAGGTCCACTGCTTTTTTTAGTGTACATAGGTGATATTCATCTCTCAAACTCAAAGCACTCTAGTTACTCAGCACTTTTTGCTGATGACCTGGGGGCGATATTTTACTTTAGAAAGACAGGAAAAGTCATTAAAGTAATTAATAAGTACCTAAGTGGGCTTAAGAATTGGCTGTCTGCTTGGCGTCTGAAAATGAATGCCTCAAAATGTTGCTATACTATTTTTTCAGCAGGTGGTCGAGGTAGACTGAAAATGGATTTAAAATTGTCTGGAGACCTGATACCTTATAATCCTAATCCTCTCTTTTTAGGAGTGACTTTCGATGAGTACTAATGTTTTAATAAGCAATTTCAAAACTTGATAGTAAGAGCCCTAAAAAGGCTCAACATAATAAAAATTTTTGCTCACAGCTCTTGGCACCTAAAAAAAACTACCCTCACTAGTATCTACAGAGCCTTAATTGGTTCCATGTTTGATTACTCTTTCTTTACCGTAGCATGTATTTCTAAGACCAACTTAAAACTTGTTCAAACAGTTCAAAACAGAGCTATTAGGTGCATCTATAAGTTAAGATGGGACAGCCCAACTAGGAGTCTCTTTTCAGTTAGTAACATTTTGTTTATTAAAGAAAGATTCTTACAAATGGGTGCTAGATATATGCTAAAATGTTTCTCTTATAAAAACAGATTCATTAAGCTACTTGTTGAGGAATATAGTGGGTCGTGGTCTGAAAACACAGCTAAAGTATCGGTTACCTCTACTCCGGTAGGAGCCTTTTTCTCTATAATTTGAATTGCGTATGCGTGTACTGTCCTAATTAGTTTATATTTGTTTCTTAGCTTTTTTAAGATCTTTTATGAGAACAGGATTCTCTTATATAGTAATTTAGAATCTATCAATTTTTTGTCTTCTTTCTTTTCTTCTGTCTTTCTTTTTTCTTTTTTAAAAAAGAAAAAATTTATTTTTAATGATGTAATTTAAAATATGTTTGTTTTTTTTATTATTGTTTTATTTTTTTACTAGGCAGAAGGAGCTTCACTTCGAATGTGCAGTTTGCACTCTTTTCGTATGTTAGCTCGAAGCCTTTTTAAATTAATTTTTAAATAAAAATAACTATTAAAAAAAAAAAAAAAAAAGATTCATATTTAGAATTAGTCCAAAGATTTAGAAAGGTATCAATTAAATTTGAATAAATTAAGAAAACTTTTTGTTACCACTTCTACTATAACTACTAATAATGGTATGTAAAAAAATTTTTTTTTGTTATGACAAGATAGTCCATTCTCCTTTTTCTCATGTTAACCATTGTACAAATTAACCTTAACTTTTTTTTTATTTTTATTTAATTTTTTGGTTTTTTAATTTTTTTTTAATAGTTATAAATTATAATGATAGATTTAATTTTTAACAAATAAAAAAAAGAAAAAACAAAGAAATTATTTAATCAAGCATCATGGTCTCCTAATGGAATGGACAGAAAATTGGTCAACAAATCTAAACCTGAACAAATGTAAAGCAATGGATCTAGGAAAGAGAAAAGAAAAAGCCAATTACTTATTATCAAACCAAAATATATCTCATTTCCTAGAGGAGATAACAGAAGAAAAAGATTTGGGTGATTTGGGTGTTAAAAATGTAATGAGCAGCTATGAAAGCTAACCAAATACTGGGTCAAATAAGAAATTTTCTTTACAAAACCTTAGCCGAGAATCATTAAGACTTCTCTATACATCACTTGTGAGACCCCATTTGGAGAATGCAGTAGGAACTTGGAGTCCGTATTAAAAAAAGGACATTAAAATTCTTGAAAAAGTGCAACGAAGAGCGACAAAACTGATTGATTATACCAGAACCAAGTCAAATGAAGATAGATTGAAATATTTAAATCTAATGAAACTTGAAAATCATCGTTTAAGGAGAGACTGAATTTAAATATACAAAATTTTATAAGGTTTTGAACAGACTTGTTTTTAAGTCACAAGTCTTAAGTCAAGTCAATGTTTTAAAAAATCCATATTTGATATCAATAATGTAGTTGCTTCCAAATTCCTGGCCGTTAATCTTGACCTATGTTCCCTGTAAATGTAACCAGATTTAGAAAATAATTCTTTCAACTGGTCCAGATGAAGCAGGTATTGATAAAAAATTTTGTGCAAGTCATGACTTAGACTTAAAACTTTGACTTATAAACAAGTCTAAAAAGTATCATTAACAAATGGTATCAATTCCATTTGTGGTGTAAAAAACCTAAGAAGATCAGATGACAAAAAACTATACATGATACTACTACTAATACCGCTAGTACTATTTTATTAATATGAGTAGGATTTTGTCAAGCTTTAAAAATTTAGAATCTTGAAAATTAAGAATTGGACCATCTGTTGGAGCAGAGTATTTAAAGATTTATCATTTATTCAGGCTTGTTTATAAGTCACAAAAATTTAAGTCAAAGTTATGACTTGACTTATAAACAAGTCTGTTTATTTTATAAATTTTACTACAATTAAATTTTCTGATTTTACAAAACTTAAAAAAATAAATTTTAAATTTTATCTAAATAATCATTGATACTTTTATATAAAATATAGATAAATAAGTTAGCTTTATCTTAAGCATTATAAATAAAAATTTCAAAATTCTAACTTAAATTAACAAAAATTTTCCTTTAAATATTTCTTTTTTACATTCACAAAGGAAATTTTAATTTTTCAACAATGTTTTGGCTATAAAAAAAAATTGAAAAATAAACAATTATAAACTTTCAGCATTATCTTTCGCATAGAATAAAGGAACTAAAATTTTTAAAATTTTGTTTTATATTCCAAATTTAAACAAGAAAAATAAATAAAAAATTTAATTAAAAAAAAATGACTGTTATTTTTTCATTGTATCTAATTCTTTTTTTATTGCATCTAAATAATAAGCTCTCTAAATATAGTGAATAAATATTTTTTTTAGTATCTAATTATTTTATCTATATAAAAAGTATCAAAATTTTTTCTTGTCGTAACTATTACAAAAAGGAAGAAAAATTAATCTTTTTTTGTTCTTTTGTTTTGAGGTTGATCTTGAATTGATTTTTCGGCTTGTTTTTTAATCCAGTGGGTCTTCTTCTTTTCTTTTTTGGAATCTCAGACTGAGCTGAATTTTCATTAAAATTGTTTTCAACTTCAACTTCATTTTGAATTTCCATTTCTGCTTATTGAGCCTCAATTTCTTCCATCACATCAAAATTCTCCAATATGGGCATGTGCATTCACTTTAAGACCATTCTAAATGAATAGTAGTCATCCAGAGAATGGTCATTTTGGGAGCTTGATTATATTTGTCAATTAGATATTAAATTGAATTATTTTTTGATACAAAAAAAAATCAGATACTAATTAATATTTTATTAGATACAGTAAATAAAAAAATTAGATAGCTTTGAAAATATAAGCCAAAAAAAATGAGCAATTTTTTTTCTTTAATTCCCTTTATTAGATTTTCAAAAAAATAATTCACTAATTGAATTATGAATTTATTTATTTATTATGTAGTTAAATTTTGTGTAATAAATCGAAATTACTGTTTTTTGGTCATTATTCATGCTTTTATTTAAATAAAATATTTCCTTTTTAGACCGTAGTTTATAAAAATAAAATTAATACTAGAGAAAAAAATTCTGATAAAAGTAAAATTTGAATTTATTTTCAAATTAGCATTTAATTAAAATTTTTAACTAGGCATTTAAGAAATTCAATTTTGTCTTGAAATATTCAAAATATGCAAAATGAGAAAGCTATTTCATAAAAAGTCTCTTCTTAGTTTTTTTCTTTTGTCATTTTTTATATTTTTGTACAACGAGTTTATTATATATTATCAGGTATTATTTGCATGCAGCTGGCCGAGTAAAAAAAATGAAAATTTGCTTAATTTAATGCTAATATCAGACACTCATTTGCTCGGCTCTAGGAACGGTCATTGGTTTGATAAGCTACGGCGGGAATGGCAGCAGCATCGGTCATTCCAAACCGCCCGATTTCTTCTCGACCCTGATTATATAGTTATAATGGGCGACATCACAGATGAAGGAAAATGGTGCTCTGATAAAGAAGTATTTTTTTTTCTATTTGAAAAGAAAAGAAGTTTTAATCTCAAATTCTTAAGTGGACTTACTACGAAAAGCGAGTCAAAGAACTTTTTTACACAGATGAAAAAACAAAATTACTTTTAATAGTTGGCAATCACGACATTGGATTTCATTATGACATCAATGAGCGCAAGATAGAACGCTTTAACAAGTCATTTCATACTAAGTTCATTGATTTGCATCAATCGACCATCAAAGGTCTGGACATCAACTTTATTCTGGTCAACAGCATTTCTTTAGAGAACGATGGATGCAAATTTTGCAAGCGTACTCAAATGGAATTGAAAAAGCTGAACAAAACTATGACTTGTTTGAGGGACAATGGAGTTAAAAAATGCGATTTTAAAAATATAAGTGGCAAGTACTCTAGACCGATTATATTCACCCATTATCCACTTTTTAGAGATTCGGATTCCATATGTCCTTTTGACATTGACAGTGAAATAGCAATTATCAACAAAAATCCAAAATTTAGGCCCAAGTATGATTGTTTATCATTGGAATCAACACGGCAAATGGTCGATCTTTTGCAGCCGCGACTCGTCTTCAATGGACACACTCATTATTCATGCTACAATGAACAGCATAACGTGCCAGAGTTTACCATTCCGTCATTTAGTTGGAGAAACATAAAAACTCCGAGTATGCTTTTAATTCAGGTAGACAACCATAATCACCAGCATTCAAAGTGTTTTTTGCCAAACGAAAATCATGTCATAAATTTGTATATTTTTTCAGCCATTGTGGGTCTAATTTATATTTTTGGTGTACTCATTTTAAAATTTAATAGGTTTGTTTTTTATCTTAAAAGTAAAAATCGATCAAATGGATTCTTTTTGGGCAACATGTTTATTAAACAAAACTAAATTAAATTTTTAAAAATCTAATTTTACCATATTCGGTCCTTAAAAGTTACTTTTACTAAAAACTGAACTCTTGTCTAATTTGGACCATATGATAAATCTTTTGAAAAATTTTTTTATTAGATATATTCTAACACGAGCAAAGAGAACCTCGAGAGGCATGATCGTGCTCCGTTTATTGATAAAAAAAGAAAAACATATAAACAATTAAAAAATTAGTTTTTGGGAATTAATATCAAAGTTACAAAATAATTTACAAAATTTAATAAAAATTATATTGATTTTATTATTTATTCTCCGCTTTAAAAAAAAGCATCAGAATCAAAAGTTTTTTCAAAATAATCATTAAACTTTCCTATGGAAAGAACAATGTAATGATTTCAATGTCTAAGACTATGTTTAGTTTCTCGAGAGAAATTTTTGATCAAGACTTCTACTAGTCCACTGGGGGAAGTAATAGAGTTTAGAATTTTGTGAGCAAAATTGGCAAGATGCTTGATAACTCAAGATTTTTTAAATACCTAAAAAATCATTTTTTCAAGGTTTTCAAGTATGCAGATTAATATTTTAAAGTCGGTTTGCTGAAATTCAGATAGGGTTGTAGAATTGCTACGCGGGAACCTTAGATATGAGCTCTATTCTTGATTTTTTACTAAAGAACTTGACGAATAAGTTATTTGCTCTTTCCTCGAATGTTCCTAGATTTAGTTTTTTGCGTATATTTTTTTTCCAAGTCCTAATTGGAAATCGTTTAATAATATTAAGGATTTTATTTTGAATTTTTTGTAGTGATATTTTTATCTTCTCTGTTCCAACGTTTAGAATAATAAAACAGTAGCCAAAGAGTGATCTTATCAATTATCAATGTTTTGCTTCTGATAACATATTTTGTTATCAAATTGGTCACCCCCGGTTTTGTTATCATTTTGATAACAAAAATATTATCAATGAAAAATGTAACCAGAAAAAATTTTAAAATATTTTTAAAATAATGTATTGACATTAAAATAAAAACTGAACTTATTTGTATTGACATTAAATTAATATTTTAGTGTCAATACAAATAATCAATACAAAAATTATTTTAAAAAAAAAATTTCGTTATCAAAAAAAATATAAAAATGTAAAAATTAAACTATTTTTTTATGAGTGCTGGACATGTGCAATTTTAAGCCACGAGGGCCTTCCATATATTTCCCACAATCAGGACATGGAGTTAGATTTCTCTTACCACTTAAAACTTTACTTTAATTTTCCAAATTTTACAATTTCGAATGTTCAAAATTTAGTAAACTTTATGTTATCATTTAAAACATTATGTTAACATTAAACTTATTTTGTTATCATGGTTGGTAGCATTTTTCCTTGATAACATTTTTTGTTATCAACATGATAACAAAACCGGGGGTGACCAGTTTGATAACATAACCGGGTAGACCCTAAAAATAGAGGAGGTCCTAAAACACTCCCTTGAAGAACATCTGATTCAATTTTTAGTGATTTTGAACCAAATTCATCAATATTCACAACTTGGGATCTATTTGAGAAAATTTGTAAGGATTTGTAAGGAGTGCAATAGATGTTTCATGAAATCCATAACAGTGTAATTAACACACTAGCAAGCACACTGGGCAATGTCAATGTTTAATTTTTTCTTGTATTTTCTTTTGTTAAAATCATATACATAAACATTGTCATTATCCAGTATGCCGGTTAGTGTGTCTAAAAAATTCAATAGAATGTGATAATTTTAATATTGGTATCATTGTGATTGTGGTAAAAATACTAGTGGTTTTAGAAATGGTTCCCGGAAGTTGTGGTTGTGCTTTAAATATAGCTTTAATTGTGAAAAAAAATTTAAACTTAAATTTATAATTTAAATGCTATAAAGATAATTTTAAACTTTGTTTAAAAATTTGTTTAATCATCTGATTATTGTTTGATTGAGTGGTTTGAACATCGTAGACACTTTTTTTTGGTCTACCACGACAACGTTTGGGTCGAGTTGTTTCTAAACCAGCAGCAACTCTTAATTCAGCGTGGTCTATTGCTTCTTCCTCTTCGTTTTCATAAATGATTTATGTTGTATTGTTTATTTATTTAATTATTTGTTATTTATTAGTATTTCTGTACCGAGCTTAAGCTCCTTCAGATTAACAAAAAAATTCAAAATAAAGCAAAAATAATTTAAGTTTAGAAAAAGAGAAATATTAAAATTAAAATTAGATAAATTTAGATAGAGAGTAACTATATTTTAAAAAAAGAAGGTTCACGACAAAAAAATAAGAAACAATAAGGTAGTAATTACACAATGGGGTTGGGTACTCGATTATTATTTTAACATATTTTAACTTTTTTGCTTATTTTTTTGTTTCAGCTGGTTCAATTAGGTCCTATTCAAAACTTTAAATTATTCTTTCTCAGTTTTCAAAAATATATAAACACAATTGTGCTAAAAAATTTATTAAAAAAAGACTCGTTGGTTTTATTATCAGAATTTAGATGAGAATTAATTTTAAAAAACCATTTAGATTAGAACGACCATTTTGCGTATTTTTTCAATTTCTTTTTCCAATTTATCTTCGGAAAGTCTTATTTTTCCGTCAACAACCCTTTGCAATGCAACTATTGAATCTTGAACATTTTCAAAGCCATTTTTTAATTCTTTTTTAAGCTTTTCGTGCTCATTAGATGATTTGTTAAACCGGTCATCGATTCCTTTATTTACTTTATTTTCTAATTTCTATGAAAAAATAATATTCTATTAATTGCTAAATTAAAAATAATTTAAGTTTACTTCAATGCTGGTAGACAATTTATTTAAATTTTTTTGGAACTCATCCTCGAATGAAACAAACCTTTTGTTCATTGACTGTGTATATTCCTCGATTTTTCTATCTAAGCGATCAAACTTTTCTGTATTCCTTTGGCTCTCGTCTATTTTAAAATTCATCCGAGTCTCTAATCTTGACAAATCAGTGTCTTGGTTTGCTTTCAATTGATTGATTTGGCTACGAATGTCATCTAGCATCTTTACAGCAAAATAAAATAAAATAAATTATCTCTTAAATTTAGATCAAATTTTACTGTCCGAGTCTTTCCATCAATTAGTTGAAGCTGTTTAATGGTATCTCCTTCCACATTTTTCAACACCATTGTCTGCTCTGTCATCACAGAATCGAATTTTTTGTTCAATTCATTTATCTTTTTAAAATTAAATTATTAATTAAAAGCTTTTAATTTAGGGATCTTAGCATTTGCATTTTTAGTTAGCCCCTTTGTATTTATATGGGCGAAAAAAAGAAATAAAATATTTTCAAAAAAAATTTGTAATGTAAATGGTAATTTTATTTTATTTTATTTATTTTAAAAATTTAAAGCCTCATAGGCAAATTGAAAAAGAAACACAAAAATAAAAATTACAATTAAAAAAAAAATATGATTTACGAATCGCATTAATTTTCATAAATAATTAATTAATCCATTGGTAATGAAACGAAAACAATAAAGTTAATTTGCCCCCGAAATATTTAAAATAAGTTATTTTATTATTTTATTATTTCAATAAATTAATACTTTAATAAAATAATCAAAAATTATATATTTTCTTTTAATTGATTTTGAACTTGAATTGTGGGCTCTTAATGTATTCTTCAAAATCAAATTATTGTTGAAATCTCTAAATAACTACAAAATCGACCTTATTAGTTATTCAGAGAATTCAACAATTATTTAATTTAATTTAATACCGACTCTCACCAACTTATATTTTTTTTTATTTTAAAAATTTAAAATAATCAACTTTCGTCGGTAAGCCGCTTGCAGATCGAGCGCTCTCTTTTCTGCTAATTCAGTTAAGTTTTTTTATTTAAAAAGATTTTTTTTCCAAGTTTAAATTGACAAAAAAATAATTTTATGAATTAATTTGTATAAAAGAATTAAAATTTAGTCTAAATTATAATTTGTTTAGGCTAGAATTGGACTTTTACTAATAAAGTTATTATATAATTGCTTTCTTTATTATTTATGTAATAACCGCGAACTATCAGATCTTAACAGATCCAAAAAATAAGCTTTTTGAGTTTTTAGGTTTATTTTATTATGAATTACACAAGAGAGTTTGGTATTCGATATATCTTGGTTCGAAACCTATTTGGTAACATCAGCCAATTTCATCTCAACCTGTTGAATAAATTTATGCAGTCCTGACCCAGCTTAACTCGAGAAGTCGATTCGAGACTGTTAGTAATTTAAGTTTATTAGAGGTCTCGAGATGCATAATTTTGGAGAGAGTATATTTTTGTTTGAGAAGAGATGGAACTGTTAAACTCTGAATAAAATCATTTTTTTTTTTTTTTTTGGTTCTTTTTATAAAAAGTAAGTGGTTCTTTTTTCGTTTTTTTTAAATATAATTTTAGGAGAGGTCCCCAGGCTGCTCAGAACGGATTGCTCTTTTTTTTCAGCCTTCATGTAATTTTATAAAAATAATACTGATAATTAAAAGCTACAGCAAACGAGCTTGCGGAGATGCATTACTCGGAAGCCATCTATGGCAGCAAATCGCGCAAAAATCGAGAGATAAATTAAGGATCTACAAAGAAAGTTACAGAGACGAATACGAGAGATTATACAGGTTGATGTGTTAAGTAAATTTATAGTAATTAAAAAAAATTGTCATAAATAAAAAATAAATTAAATAATTGTACATTAGTATGAAAAAACTAATAAAAGATGAGTAATTACATATATAGGTACAATTGATTAAGAAAAAAGAATTTATAGAGACATTACATATATTACACAAAATTATAAAGAACATTACAGGTAAAGAAAAAGATAAATAGAAAATATAGTTACAAACTTTAATATAAACAGAAAATTTCGAATAAACAGTTCCAAGATTGTATATAGAGAAAGATTAGACGTTTGACAAAAGAATTGAATGTTTAAAATAAAGATTAAATAAGTTTGATTAATTATAAAATTAATCATAAAATGTTTATTTAAAAAAAAAATTAATTAAATCTTTTTTTTTCCAACTGATTTTTTGATTCTTGCTGAATATTTATTCCGATAACTTTAAAGATAATTTTAAAATCCAGATAGAACTATCCAAATTATTAGACGATTTAAATAATATTTTAAGCATATAATTTTCTTACTTAATAAATATCAAAACAAAATTGTTTTTATTATTTTATCAAAGTCAAAGACTTTTATTTTTTTTTATTAAAAAAATAATAAATTGCGTTAATCTTGATGACTCGAAGTTCCGAGATCCTAAAGTCTATTTTTTCTCCAGTTTTACAAAATTACACTTTTTAATTAAAATTACAAGAAAATTCTGAAATATGACAAATCGATATTCATTAGACAACCAAATAGTATATATTTTTTTTCATATAAAGCCTGATCTAGAAAATTAAAAAAAATATAAAGTCCGAACTTGGACTAAACAAATTATTAACTCAAGCTTAAACAAATTATTTTTAGTAAAGTTTAGTCATTTATTACAAAAAAATGAGAAAAATATCTTTTTTTTTAAATCTAAAACTAAAAATTTGAAATTTGCATTTCAATTAAAAATTAGGCTTATAAATATTCTTTTTATTTTTGAATTTATTGAAAAAAAGTCTATCAATACCTGCTTCATCTGGACCAGTTGAAAGAATTATTTTCTAAATCTGGTTACATTTACAGACCACGTAGGTCAAGACTAACGGCCAGGAAAAAACTTTGGAAACAACTACTTTATTGGTATCAAATATGGATTTATTAAATCATTGACTTGACAAAAAAAAAAATCTTAAGTCATTGACTTAACTTAAGACTTGTGACTTAAAAACAAGTCTGGTAAAAACCAAAGAAATTTTCGAGCAAGTAAGAGATGCACTCATCAAAGATAAGTTTGATCATGTGAGTCAATCTGACTGCTTCTTTTATTTAGCTTTAAATAAAATTCAAATAATTAAATATTTTTAAGTATTTTTTAAGCTCAAAAGTATTTAAATTATGATCAAGAAATAGTTAATTTTTTAAAAAAGATTAATTAAGAACATATTTGCTGATTATGGTTATATATGGTGTTAGGACTTTTATAGAAAATTTAAAAAACCTACCCTGCTTTCAATATCATTCATGCGTAATTGCGCGGACCGGTTGTTGTCTTGATATTGGAATTGTAGCTCTTTCAAGCTGTTAGAATGAGCCATAATGTCATTTTCAATTCTGTTCAATTGGTTATCATGTCTAGTTATCTTGAACTGAAGATCTTTATTTATGGCCATGAAGTTTGCTTGAAGATCAGTTGTTTTGAATTCAACATTGTTCATTTGAAAAGCTCGTTCGGCCAACTGACCATCCAGAGCTTCGATATCAGAGTTTAATTTCTTACATACTGAGGATATGACACGGATTTGTTCGTCTAATAGCAGACGGGCACGTCGTTCGTCTGACAAAAATTCCGACATCCCTTAAATGTATTTATATTATTAAGTAAAATTTTACGAAAGAACATTAATGGAATCTGACTATCAGGTGGTATATTTAATGGCTCATTTAAAGTAATTGGCTGAATGATCGGTGGTAATCTGGGAGTTGTGTCTCTACGTGGAGTAAAATTTGACATTTTTCATAGAGAGGAATTTAAGCTCTCAGTTAATGAAAAAATCAGACTCTCATAAAATTTATGACGTAAAAAATTATACATACCTTTGTAAAAAATTAATCAATCAAATTATTTTTTTCAGAAAGGTGAGTTAAAAAATTCAGTTTTTTAGAGTAAAATTCGGGATAAAACATGATAATGCATGGAAATTTGTTGAAGGTTGTCATGGAAATTTTTTTTTTCATAAATTTGAATATTAAATCAAGGTAAAATTTCACCTTATTTTAAAATACAATTTCAGTCTAGACCAATGGACAACTTTTTGCATTATTCAATTTTATAATTATCATTATTTGGTTATTATTTTATCCTAACTATGTGTTCTATTCATTTATTCAAGTTTTAATTGAAAAATTGAATTCAAAATTAATAATGCTTTGGATTTTTTTATAATTTATTTTTATATTTTTATAAAATATCAGAAATATATTTTTTTTTCTTAGTCATTTCTCCTGAAAATGTACAATTCTTGATTTATATTCTTATTATTATTGTTTAAATTGAACTGAGTCAAATGATAAGAATTATCAACCCTAGGTTTAAATTACTCAAAGAATGTTAAAATTCAATCTTAATATTATTTATATATGGCTCTATGTTTTTCTGGCAATTAATTTTACAAAAATCAATTAATATTTTATTCAAAACGTCAATTAAAATAAATAAAAATCAATTGATAATTTGAATGTCCATTAAAAAAACAAAAATCAATAAAATAGTTCAAAAATCAATTAATTAAACAAGAGAAAATTTTGAATAAAAGAAATACATAAAATTGAAGATTTGTCAATAGAATATTGATAAAATAAAAATTAATGGACTTATGTTTTTTTAAATGACGACTTATTTTTTGACGTTTTTTTTTTAAATTAAGTATGCCAAATTTTTGTATCGCAAATTTTGATAGATTCAAGATCATTCGAAGCTTTTCCAGAATAAATCTCAATTCACAGAATATTTTCTAAATGGACCCAAAACGGGTCTTTGCTAACAATATGATTAATGAAGAAATAGAAAAAAATGTCTCTTTATTACATATGTTACGGACTTTCTAGTACTTAACTTAGGTTAAGGACTGGTGAAGCATGTTTAATAATTCTTTTTTTTTCTTTTTTTTGGCTTTATTATTATTTATTACTTTTTTGGAAATGAATAAATGTTTAAACAAAACTGTTCTTTCTTTTAGCCGTCCTCAAACCCCAAACCGAACAATTAGTAAAAAAAAGGTACCAAACCTCAACAGTGGCGTCCCTATAAGTGAAACTACATCGAATTTGAGAAATATTTTTCAATCAAAAAACATATTTACATTAAATTCAAACCGCATACTTAACAAAATGAAAAAAGTGTTTTTTTCATGCATGCTTATGTTGTTGAATTTATCACATGTACAAGCATTTTGCAAATGGAACTGTAACAGGTCGTTAAAGCTAAATGATGTAAAAGAATTTTTTGTTGATTTTTTGATAGGATTTTTCAAATTATGTTTTTCAATGTTGGAATGAATGATTTTTCAAAGAACCTGCGAGGCTGTGATAGCTATACTGGTTATAATTATCCTATATTTTGTCATAAAAGGGAGGCACTCTAAAAAAGAGAACACGATTCAATCCTTCAACCGTGCTACCAATGCATCAACCACAAACGTTAATCTTGTCAATATAGTTCACGTCAACAAGGTACAATCAAATAAGTCATTCAATGATAGACTTGCTAATAAGGATGTAACCGAAATTAAAATACCGTTGTTCACCGAAAATTACAATTTTTAAACATGGATTGCTATTTTAATGTAAAATTTAAATCGAAGAGACAAGGTGGAGTGGTTCGAGGTTGCACTGGCAAATATTGATGATAAAATACTTTTGAAATTGTCAAATTTACAAAGATAGTTGGAAAGCCCGAACGGATTTGAATAATTGAAAAATGAGTTGGAAAGCATTTTTATTGATTCAACTAAGCCGTGTGGCAAGCCTAAAAGCCTTGATGACTTAAGATTATTTTTGCAGAAACCAACGATCAAATGAAAGTTTGGAAAATTACGCAAGGAGCGTTAAAAAATGTTAACCGAAACTTTTCCAAAACAACCGATTGAATTTTTTGAGGACGTATTGAAGGAACGTTTTATTGAAGGTTTAAACAACGCACGATTGAGAGTAAAGTGTCGTGAAAAAATTCAAAAGTCTTTTAGACTTAAAGAAGATATAAATTTTGATCAAATTGTGAATTACGCTGGAGACAAGGACAATTGTTTCGACAACAGTGTGTCAATGGAATTTGATGGGTTACCTAATCGATCAAAACTGTACGTTTTGAATAAACAGTCCAACCTAATCAAAGTGCACATGTAAAGAATAATAATTATTGGAACAATAACTCTCAAAACAGTTTTCGAACAAGTAATTAAAGTACGACACTCGTTTACAGTCAAGATCAAATCTTGCAAATAAACCATTTTTTGGAACAGTCGAGAATCGTCCAATAAACTCATCAGAGGTAAACAATGTTAATGAAATTTTACCAACAAAAATTGTTGGAAAAACAAAATCCAACAACACTCTTGTTTCATATTTATTTGACACTGGAGTGCAAAGAAAAATTATTAATGAATCTCTGTATGTGAGGATGAAGAGGGAGGACTCTTCAACCGAACTTTCACAATACAATGGTAAACCGTTGTGGTCTTGTAATAAAAGATTAGCATTTATTGTGTTGTAAATTAAAAACGATGCAAATTAACCGATAAGTCGTACGATTATTTGCAAAATATTCCGATAATTGTAACAAATCACAAGTCAAAACATGAATGCTTACTTGGTCGTGATTTTAATGAAAAAAGTTCTGTGTTTCAACAAACAAGTAAGAAATATGGATACAAAATAAAAACCGATGCGGAATATATAACGAGAATTTATAATGGACTTTAAAAAAGAAATCTTGAGACAAATAGAACGATAAACAAATATTCAAACGACGATTTGAAAGACGAAATTATGCTGAAATTAAGCGACAAAACCATTGATTTCCCAAACAGAGTTACAATCGATTTTAATCAGATAATGAATCACAATTCAAATTCAAAACCGTTTATTTCTGAACCAATCCGAAATGTGTTAAATAAACCGTCGATTATTGAGGCTAGTGAAAATGATCAAGCTCAAGATATTTCCTAATCAGACATTCAAAGCTGCGATGAGTTGAATGAAGTGTCTCAAAGTGATAAAAAAACATTTAAAAATGAAACTGAACTCTCAATTGTACGTGAAATTATTATTAAAGAACTATAATCTATTTCAGCTATTTCCGTTTCCAAGTTGACTCCACACAAAAATAAGGATATAGCTTTCAAAATTGAACTAAGCAACCCAATGCAGCAACCACTGACCCCAAAGTCCAGACCCTTGCCGTATAATTTAAAACAAAAAGTTAAAGAAGAATTGGACAAAAAACTTAAAGCTGACATAATTAGAAAAAGCAGGAGTTCAGCGTTACGAATTGTAGACAAAAGAGATTGATCAATACGAATAACTGTCGACTATAAAACATTGAACAAAATTATCCAAGAGGAAAGCTACCCGTTACCATCAATAAAAGACCTTTTTAACAAACTTGTTGAATCTGATTAGTTCACAAGAATGGATATTAAATCGGCGTATCATCAAATTTTTGTTGAAGAGGAATCAATTAAATATATAGCTTTTATTTGTGAATTTGACATGTATGAGTATTTGAGCATGCCAATGGGCATAAAAATCGCGCCAGCTTGGTTCCATAGTGTTATTTAAAATGCTCTCAAGGACCTGATAAACCGTTAACTCGTTGATGTGTATATTTATGATTTATGATTTCACAAATAGCTAAAGAATGGTTTAAGATTTCATGATGATGTTGTGTTAGAATGCATAAATGTGCTTAGAGAACGAAATTTTAAAGTTTCGTTAGAAAAATGTATTTCAGCGGCAAAGGAGATCGATTTACTTGGATTTGTTATTTCTAAAATTCAAATTAAACCGAATCCAAACCGAGCTAAAAGACTTGAGAAAAATTAACCGAAAAACATACTCGAATTACAATGTTGGGTTGGAATGGCAAATGGCTTTCGAAAGATTGTTAAACCGCTGACCTAGAGACATTATTGATACAATAAGACAAAAAAAGAAAGCAAAAAATTAAAATCAAAATATGCGGAATTTAGGCCTTTAAACAACAAATTAACAAGTGACTTGAGATATAAATTAAGAAAGTTTAGAAACAAAAATTGGTCAAATTTCATTAATAAAAAAGGTAAAAATCCAAAATCTAGTAAACCGTTTTGGAATAAGATAAACAAATTTAGAAAATCATAATCATATTACAAAATTAATAAACTTGAGTATAAAATAGCATTTTTGACTCGAAAATCCATATATGTAGCTGCTTTGTTGAAATCCTTATAAATACATTTAGTTTGAATAATGACTTTATCAATTTTTGTTCTGATAGAGAAGTTCATAAATTTGTCAATGATTTTTTTAACAGGAAACAGAATATTATATTTGTTGAACTTACACTTAACGAGCTAAAAAAATTCTATCAAAAAACCTAAAGATCAATCGGCAATGGGTTTTGATGGAATCGATAATAAAATGCTTAAAAATCTTCAGAATTCTTTCCTAATAAGAGTCCTAGAGTTCTTTCACCTTTGCTTAAAACATGATTTTTTTCCCTGTAGCTTGGAAGATCGCCAAATTTTCTATGATTTAAAAAAAAAAATAGTTTCCTTCCGACTCTAATAACTATCGTCCAATTAATGTTACAACAACAGACTTTATTCATATGTTGAAAATAATAAAATATTAGCAAATGAACAATCTTGTTTTTGAAGAGTAAGGAAGACTGCAGACGACCTTATCTTTTTGATTCAAAAAATATCTGAGTCTTTTTGCATATCTAAAAAGGTCTGCGGCCTCTATTTTGATATTTCTAAGGCATTTGATAAGGTCTGGCATGAAGGTCTCTTCTATAAACTAATTAAAGCTGAAATCCCTGACTATTTTATACTCTGGATACGATCATTCTTGTATCACAGATCTTTGAAGGTAAAAATAAATGACTTCACATCAAATTCATTTCCAATTAGGGCAGGCGTTCCAAAAGGCTCAGTATTAAGCCCCTTACTCTTGAGCATAATTATTAATGATATTCCCAAAGCTGAACTTTCGAACAACAAATACTCACTCCTGTTTGCTGATGATCTGATTGCTTTCTTCATATTAAAAAGACAGGAAGAATTGAAAGAGAAATAAATAACTAATTAAAAGATATAGAGCCATTGCTATGCAAATGGAAGATAAAAATGTGCCAAATAAATGTAGCTACACAATTTTAACAAAAAATAAGAAATTTGATAATATACCAATTCGAAAATAATACCTCTAGACTTCAGTTATTCAACAAAACTATTCCCTATTCTTAAACTAATAAATTTCTTGGTCTGTACTTAGATGAAAGTCTTTGCTTTGATAAACAAAACCAGATGATCCGGTACAATACCATCTTGTATCAGATGCAACAAAAACATCCTTCGGGTCTATTATTAACAATAAGTGTGCATTTGCAGGTCAATTCAACATGGAATTACCCATCACACTGGCAGAAACCATAACAGTCTTGATAGCGTTAAAACAAATATGCGACAATGCCGAAGAAGACAACATCTCCATCATATGCCAAATAGAAAACACTGGAACAATTGCAGCAATAAAAAAGAACAGAATGAAATACAGATCTCTGTCTCCACTGGGTAATCTCACATTATCGGATATTCTCCGCAAGCAGAGGAACTTTTTTGAAACCCGAGTAACTCCGATGTACATCGCTAGTGAAGCAAACCCAGCAGACGCCATATCAAGGATTAGATGGAATGAATATGTTTACAAGTGGATCCCATTTACAAAATTCTTTAGGATAGACAATGACCCGGGTTAACTTCTAAATAAATTGAAGAAACACTTAGAAATGGTACACCCATTGGAAAACAGCCTCAGATACAGCAATCAGGAAGAACTGTTAGTCAAATCTGAAGCAGCTAGAATAGCCCTATCACTAAAACGACAGTCTTTTACCTCAATAAAGCTGTAAGCTAAAAAACAAAAATTACCTTTCGCAAATCCAGATGTACATGTGGATGAAGTACAATTGGCTGAAAACTGTATTCCCCCGATTATAAGGACGAACGATGGAACGGTTGAATTGGAATTATTCAATTCCCAAATGAGGGACTTGACCGACATACCGAATCTGCGTGAAGAACTGAAAAATCATGAAACCTCATTCGAAGGGATCAGATACCAACAGCAATTTAGGCCACAATTTGAAACCATCACAGAAACGGAAGAATCAGAAGAAGCGGAAGAATCCATAACACAACCCCTGGTAAACTACAAATCATCAGAGGAAGACAGTATCGAATTTGAGGCTATAAATCCCAACGCAATATTGGACTCTACCAAAGACCCTGAAAAGGTAAAAATTAAGAAATTAAAATCACTTACTCTTGAAGAAAGGGATCCATTCATCTCGGACTGGTCTCCACCCATCAAATACCAACGTTTGTGTAACCAGGAACTAGAATTAACTTGGCCGGAATTCAGACCGCCAATGGAAAAAATCTCCAGATCCATTTCAATGCCAAATCTCCGCCTGAGAAAACCGAAATCCAAAGCGGATGAAAGGCGAGAATCAGACTGCTTTGTATATCCAGAAGAAAAACGAAGTCGGATAAGTTTCGACGAAACAGAGGAACAAATTGGCATAAACACGGAAGTTGTCACGTTGATCGATCAATTAATTAGCCAGATTGAGACGGCGAATTAAGGAAGACTCGCCTTATCATTAAATAGTAGCTCTGGACATAAATTATTATAATTTTGAATCAGAGACTGAACACGAGTTAGAATTTGAAACTGAATAGCGTGGTTCTAGGTGAAGTTCGTGACTTTAACAAATTTGGTTATACTGCAGCTATATCTGCAGTTATATTTTTTCTATTTAATCAAATTCAATCATGCATAATATAATGTTATCACGAACATAAATAAAAACATTTTGCAAATTATAAAAGTTTATTTGAATCTCTTGAATAAGTTTTTTGGGGAAAATTTATTTTAGTTATTTTTTTTATGTGCGCGAGAGATATGTAAATTGACTCCTCGTTTTCCTTCTATTTACAATCACATTAGCTTCATTAGCTACTTCTTCAGCATCCGAAATCACGATAGATTCTTTTTCAGAATTTGTATCAGACCCGGACTGGGAATCGAATTCAAATTCTTCATTATCAGTTGGATTTTGAAAATTGGCCTCAAATTGGGATAACCTTTTTAAAAAAATATTTTTTTTAAATTAATTATTTATTTTTATTATAAATACTCTGTTCCTGGGTTATAAAGCAAGCTTACGATCTGTGGTACAATTGTTATTGTACCCCCAGACGTATTCATCAATATACGATTGAATCATTGATCTGGTACATCCATGCATCTCTTTGAATATTTGCTTGCAACTTTGCCAAAAACTCTCAATTTTGTTTGTGCATGCCCCTTTAAATTTAAGATAAAAAACCAATTTAATTTTAAAATTTAATTTTCCAAACAAGAATTAGGGTCAATAAAATTAAATGTGTGATTGACAGTCTTGTGTTTAAAATTTTTCAATTCTTTAATTTTTTAATATGAGCTCCAACAATCTGAGTATATAATTGAGCCTTCTCTACACGTATTGTAAAGGATTTCGAGAAGTGTTACCGCCTCTCTATCTGGGACAATTAAAATAAAGCACTTACTATTTTTATCATTTTATCAAGCTCGTAATAATTTTCTGGGATTTTTTAAACAATGTAAAAAAGACCCATCATAGGCTGTTTTGGATCTTCCACAACTCGAGCATCTCCAATAAAAAAGTGTATTTTTTTGCATTTTTATTGCGCTTTTGTAACCATGGTGACGTCTCTTGATCATATTTTTTACAATTCAAGTTAAGACATTTCCGGACTGAGTGCACAACACCATATTCCAATAGTCTTAAATAAATCTTATATCATCGGTATTTATGATATGTTGTTTAATATCCATTTTGGCAAGTAATTAATAAATTTGAAAATAAAGTAAAATCTGTTTAAATTTGATTTTCTTCAATTTTGTTGAATCATGACTCTATCCAATTTTTAAAAAGATAACTTTATATATTTTAAAATTTCCCATAATTATCATCACAAAAACTTTTTTAAAAAATCAATTAATAAGAAATTTTATTTATATTTAAGGAATTAGGTGTGATGTGACACTAAAAATGTTATCATAGAGTTATTTTTGTTATCATTGATTATTTTAAAATATTATTTTTGATAACAAAAATATCTGATAAAATTTTTTTTATCAGAATGTTCACATAAACAGCATGGTACACATTGATAACATATTGAGTTATCACCAGATAACATTATGGACTGGACCCGCATATTATTTTTTAATAATTTCGTTCTGGGAGATGATATGAAAAATTAAAAAAAAAGCAGACTCTGGTAATAGTTAAAATTTTATTTTTCTTTTAAGTCAAGTCAATCACTTAAATTTTTTAGTCAATTAAGACATTGACTAAAAAATAATTTTTTTGTGAAGTTTAGTCAAGTCAACTAGTTTTCTGATTTTAAAACTTAATTTTTTTTGGATTAAAATAAAAATCATATTTATTTTTTAGTTTAAAAATCAGATAATTAGTTCTTGGTCATTGTAATGGAAGACTAATAATGGATTATCTAATTTTTATAGTTTTGATGCTAAGGACTCTAATCTTAATTGAGTGTTAAAAAACTGAATTAAAATAATCAAATAGAAGATGTATTTTGACATGTTGAAAAGGCAAAATCTTATCCTTGATATTTTTTGCTAATACTATATTTATTTTTCTGCTATTAAAAAAAAAATAATACTAAAATTCACACTTAAAATACTAAAAATAAAATTAAAATGGGACCTTTTTTGTTTATGTGATACTAATATTTTTTTTAATTGGTATCAAATAATTAATCAAATAAATATTAATGGGTGAAAACAGAAAGAAAGGAAGGCCTGCGAAGAATAAAGATGCTCTTAACCGCTAGTCGATCGAAACGTAAATTCATTTAGAAAATGAAGTGGCCGAAGACGAACTTTCGTTAATTTTGAATCAGAGACAGAACAGGAACCTGCAACTGCGAATGGTCAAAATTTAAAAGAAAGTTGTAGCGCCAACGACGTCAAATGAACAAACAAATGAGCAGCAAAATATCGTTCATGGTGTATTCGAATCAGAGCCAAGTGTGTTGAATTTAGTAGAAAATTGCCCATCTAAACGAGGTAGACCTCGCAAAAACCCAATCATTCATCAAAGTAAGCCTGCGAGCAAAAGATCTAAAAACAATTAATTTTTTTCTTTTTTTCTTATTTTTCTTTTTTTTGTATTTTTTATTATCATCAATAAAAATTAATATCATTTTCTTATAATTTGTATAAATGTATATATTTGTATAGCATAAAAATAAAGAAATAAAAATAAAATTAGTTTCATTTTTTTTTAGGAGCAGAAAAATAAATTTAGTATCACGTAAAATACAGGCCATATTTAAATGACTAACAATTCAAAATGTGGAAAATGTGAAATAATAGTACAAAAATTACAGTATAAAAAGTAAAAACGCTTTAATTATTTTTCTAATTGTGCAAAAATGGTTCTGCTAATTAGTAAAAAAATTCACATACAAAATTGAATTTAATTAGGGAAAAATTTTTAATTTAATGTAATTTATTTTTTACTTATATGATTTCTGAAAAAATTTTCTCTTATGATATTTTCAAAATAAGAAAATTGAAAATCAGGCTTTAAAAAATTTAAAAAGGAGAATTTATTTAAAAATCTAAAATTAAATACTTCCTAGCCTATTAGACAATTTCATTGTTTTCAATAAAATACTGGAACAACACAGAATACAAGCTTTGTATCAACTGATTAAATTTTTGAACAAGTTTTGAACCTAAATAATTACTATTTTTATTTATTTGTTTTCTTTTCAAGCAAACGCTTCTTCAGATAAAAATAAAAAAAATAAAAAAAGATAAAATAAAATAATTAAAACAGTTTAAAAAATTTTAAATTTAAAGTAAATTTTTTTTCAATTATCAATTAAAGGATGAGATACAAAAATAATAATTAAAGAACTATTTAGTTAATTAAAAAGATGGAGTTGAAATAAAAAAAAAAATAAAAACAAAAGATAAATATATAGATAAGATCTTAATAGTCAGAAAATTTTTGAATAATTAGGTAGCAGCTACATAGAGGAGTGGGATTCGTAATAAATCTTGAATCGAAGCCTCTTTGATACTCCGAAACAAGTCTTTTAGTCAATGGAACTGAATAATTTATATTAATTTTAGTCTTTACTTCTTTAATTTGTTTATCAAAGCAAAGACTTTCATCTAAGTACAGACCAAGAAATTTATTAGTTTAAGAATAGGGAATAGTTTTGTTGAATAACTGAAGTCTAGAGGTATTATTTTCGAATTGGTATATTATCAAATTTCTTATTTTTTGTTAAAGTTGTGTAGCTACATTTATTTGGCACATTTTTATCTTCCATTTGCATAGCAATGGCTCTATATCTTTTAATTAGTTATTTATTTCTCTTTCAATTCTTCCTGTCTTTTTAATATGAAGAAAGCAATCAGATCATCAGCTAACAGGAGGATGGAAACTCTAGATGTCATCTCAATGAGTCTAGACTAAAGTATTCCTGTTGATGTAATTCTGCTAGATTTTGCGAAAGCATTTGATACTGTTCCGCACAGACGACTAATAGCTAAATTGAAAGCGTATGGCTTTGATGGTCTGACACTAAAATGGATTGAAGCTTTCTTGAAAAATAGAAGACAACGAGTTGTTCAAGGTGAAATTTTGTCGGATTGGGTTGAGATTTTTAGCGGTGTACCACAAGGATCAGTGATTGGTCCACTTTTGTTCATTTTGTATATCAATGATCTACCAAGAGGAATAGATAATGTTGTCAAAATGTATGCAGATGATACAAAAATATTCTCACAAACGGTATCAGAAATAAGCGCAGTAAAACTACAATCAGATTTAGATTTAATTTATTTAAATATAATTTGGGAGAGACTCCCAGGCAGTTTGGAATGGAACTTAGTCCTCCCTTTCAGCCTCTTGCTTGAAGATTTAGATTTAATTTTCAAGTGGACTCAAGATTGGCTTCTTCTCTTCGACACATCAAAATGCATTACGGTCATAAAAACAAAGAATTCACTTATTTTATTAATGGTAAACAGTTATCAACGTCTGAAACCGAAAGAGATCTTGGAGTTATCTTCAATACAAATCTCAAATGGAAAAATCAAGTGATAGAGGCTACAAACAAAGCAATTCAAATGTTGGGTCGCATCAAAAAATCATTCGCTCGTTTTGATTGTAAGTTATTTAGATCATTGTATTTAACTTTTGTTCGTCCTCTTTTGGAATTTGCTGTGCCTGTATGGTCTCCATTTCTTAAGTCGGATTGTAAGAATCTTGAGAGGATTCAACGCAGAGCTACGAAATTTGTTTCTTCAATTAGAAACAAACCGTATGAAAGCAGATTGAAGGCTTTAAACATTCTAAATCTGGTGAAAAGAAGAAAAAGAGGTGATCTAATTTAATTATACAAGTTCATGCATGGAATAGAATTGGTTGAAAAAAGCAACAATTTTAATGTCACCAAAATCCAAGGAAGAGGTCACTGCTTCAAATATCACAAAGAAATTTCGAGGCTCCAACATAGAGATAACTTTTTTTTTCAACAGAACCGCTAACATATGGAACTCACTGCCAAATCAATTAGTTGAAGCCCCCAATGTTAACAGCTTTAAAGCAGGCATTGATTGCTGGATGAGCAGCAATCAATCACATCAGCTGTCATAGTGTGCCTTATCAGCACACTCGCTGGCTACAGTCAAAACTACTACTACTACTACTACTACTATTTGGTTAATTAAAAAGATGGAGTTGAAATAAACAAAAAAATAAAAAAAAACAAAATATATAGCTGATGATAACATTTTATTAAGGTATAGTTTAAAAATAATCTTTCTGATAACAAAAATATCTGATAACATTTTTGTTATCAGACTGTTCACATAAACGGTATGGTACCCGTTGATAACATATTGTGTTATCACCTGATAACACTGTGAACAAGACCCAAATAAGCTTATGAGCCAATATCATGTAATTTTTTTTTCACATTTTAATCCATACCAAAAATTGCTTTATGAGTTTGTTTAGTTTCCATTATTTTTTATTGTTTCAAATATTTTATATAATATTAGAAATCAAAATACTAAAAGCTCACTAAATTAAAAAGATAATTTTGAAATTATCCTGAGTTAAATTTTATCAATTTCCAAAGAAAATTTCAATAATATTTATTAACTTATTAACTCAACCATTTTACACCAGAACCCGACAGGTTAGTTTGCAAGGTATTACTCAATTATCAAAGAAATTTTACAATCTAAAATTACAATAATACAGTTAATAATAAAAATAATATAAGTTACAACAACTTGGGAAGATGGTAAAATTTAAAAAATATTATTTCCAGAATTAACTGAATTAATAATAAAATTTAACTTTTAGATCTTCAATCAAATAAAAGATTTTTCCTAAGTCTCTTTTTTGTTAATTTAGTTTTATATTTTTGAAAGATCAATTTTTGAAAATAAATATTCTCTTAAATATTTAAAAGTAATTATTTTTATATAAAGTCTATTTTTATTAAAAAGACTTTGAATTATTAAAGAATTTTATTTTTAAATTTTTATAAAAGAGTAATGAAACTCTTTTATGTATTGTTTATAAATTAATAACAGAAAATTAAAATATTAATTGATTTTTTAATTTGAATTTTCTTTCAAGTTTATTACCTAAATAAATCACAATGACTTTCTAATTTTTTCTTGCTTCAAAACTCTGAATAAAACTAAAAATTTTACACATTTTTATTAATTAATTGATTGAATAGAGTATTCAACTTGAAAGAAAGCGAAATATCTTTTAAATGCAGCACAGTTTTATTGCTTTGTTTAAAAATTAATTTTTTAATATTCCTTTTAGTGAAAATAAACCTTTAAAATTTAACTTTTATTTTTTTTAATTTGAAAGGGGTAATAAAGTTAATAATAAAGTGTTAAAGTAATAGATAAAAATAAAAATCAACCTATTTAACCTATTATTTTGGGGGAATAGTAAGATATAGATGTATAATATAGATATAGATATAGATAAGATGTATAAAAATATAGAAAGATAAAATAATGAATAAATATATAATAATTATAATTTTATTAATTTTTATTAAAGTGTTAATTTAATTAATAAATTATTTATTTAAATACACATAACATTCACAATTTCTTCAAGATATTCACAAGAAATTTCGTATTTTTTGAGTGGTTTATTACCACTTATTTCCAATTAAATGAAATACATTAAAAAAAAGCTTTACATCCGTATTTTTTTTTCCTTCCCCGATTTTATTTTTCTACATTTTATTTTCCATATTCCAATATATGATCTAAATTTTATTATCGGGAACAATAATCTATAATCCCAAAAAAATTGCTTTTTTATATTATGGAAAATTTTTGAAAAAAAAAATAAAGATTTAAAAAGCTTAATTTATTGATTTCAATTGAAAAAAAAAATATTTACAAAATAATTAAACATTTAAAATTTAATATACTAAAACAAATAATTGAGCATGATATGAATAAAATTTGACTATTCATCGCTAGGCCTATGCTCATTTGAATTGGCATTTTTGGATGTTTCATTGATGAACGAATTTTCCACGGAACAACAATTGCTTAGTGATTGATCTCTATTCACCTGCAGGCAACTTCTAGCCGGCCGCAAATTAGGCTTGTAATCCACTGTCAAATTGAAGTGAGCGTTTTTCCTATTTGTTTGAACCGGGTCTCTCCGGCATGCATACAATACATTCATGAATATAAATCCAAATTCTTGGCGAAACTTGGCCGGTCCAAACACAATGTAAAGCAAAAAGTTGATACTTGAATTGCACATTATTAAAAAATTTGACAAATCAAGACAAATGGAGGCGAATGCACTTTTGTCGAACTCGATACTTGGGTAAATGACATAGATTATTTTGGCAATGGCGGCAGGAAAATGACAAATGAAAAAGATGGCAACTACGCCAAACAGAGTAAGAGTGAGTGCGCGTCCCCTGTGAGAATTTTTTACATTCTGCAAATTCGAGCTGGACGATGGCTTGTTGAAGCTCAAGCTCGAAACAATGCTGAACTTGGGTGCCAGATTGGATCCGAGCGTGGTTTCTTTGAGCTCTACATCAACTTTGGAAGTCTCGTCACAGTTTGTGTTGACCGAATTGTAGTCCTTGAGGATTTGACTAGGGTCTCTGTTGAGTTTGTATTTTTTGCATCGATTTCTCGATTTAAAGTAGGCACGCAACAACACCAAGTTGAACACCATTATGAGAATGAATGGAAAAATATAAATGGCTATCATGTAAAACCAAAGGTGAAATATTTGACGAAATAGTCGAGTCTGACCAAAGCTAGTCATGGTCGTGAATACATAGGTCTTGTGCTGAATCTCCAGTGAGCTCAGTCTTTTCTCGAACATTTGTGGTATCAAGTAGACAATTGCCAAAAAATAAAGGATGATGATTGTGAGCTTGACTTTTTTAATTTTTTTTCTTGTGGTCACTTGATTTTTCAAGCTTTCCGTATTTTTTTCTAGAGCAGAAATTGGCGTGTCTTTCAGCTGCAAGTGTTCGTTCAATCGGACCGAACACCAGCATAGCGGAATTAGAAGAGCTTTTTTTGAGTAGAACTTCAGCTCGTAGGTTTTTTGTGTGCAGTTATTTTTTAGGTTCACATGGCACATGTAGGACTGTGACGGTGAGCTGTCGGTGTGAGCATAGTTGAGCGTGCATTTGCGTCTTTTGATGGAGCTCAAAAAATGTGAAGGTTTTACTATAGAGCGGCACCGGTGAATAGAAAAGGCGCATATTAGCCAAACGCTGAGCGCCTGCAGGGTGGTTGCAATAGGATGTGTGTAAACCGATATGCCGAGGCAGAATTCTCGGTATTTGGTCAAGTTTGTTTCCAAATAAGGAGGAGGTATGTACTCGAGCATGTTCAGAATGGCGAAAACACAACTAAACAGATCACACAAGCTCAGCGCTGTGAGGTATGCGTAAAAACTAGACAGTTTGTATTCAAATGAGAAATTTTGTCGCGATCTTTGCCTCAGCGAATACTTCCGGCTTGATGTAAGACTTGGTTTGAAAAGAATGTAGAGGCTTATTAGATTGCCGAGGATGCCGAATATAGAAATGACTACTCCAAGCGACCCGAATATGTGTCGCCATATTTCGAGATCAGAGCTGTGTCGGACTTCACTGTATATTTGATGCTGCAAATAATCGTTCTGTATTTCAGTCACGTTTGCGTCACTTGAGTTCTTATGCTTCATCTCTTTTGGTCTAAAAAAATTTGAATAATTTTTAAGTAAATTTAAATAAATAAAACTGTAGTTGGGTATTTTGATTTTGATTTTGTGTGAACAAATTTGAAGTTTGAAATTTTTTTGTCCAATTTCCTAAAATGTTGTCAATTTATTGAGATAAAAAATTGAAAAATTTCAAAAATATTTTTTATTAAATGTAACGGGTGTTTAAAAAAGAATGTTCAAAATTTTGACCAGAAAAAAAATATGTTCTTATTGACCGAATTTTGTACAAGTATTTAATAAACTTTACCAATTTACAAAATTAAAACATCTAGAAAGGTAAGCCTAAAAAAATGACCTCTAAATCATCCCTGTCCTCTAATTTTTATCAAGAAAATATATTTGCCTAGCACTTTATTTTAAAGAGTAAAAAATAATGATTTAAATTGCCCCTTAGTCTTTCCTTATAAAAAGTTGTTTGAAAAAATGCTCAAAATATAACTTTTTTGAATTACTTAAAAAAGCTAAGTATCTATTTTCGCATATCTTCCGAAAGAAAAGTTTAATTCATTTGAAGATTTAAACTTTCTTATCTTTATAACAAATATGTTTTCAATTAATTTCTTAATGAGTCCTGTATACATCTTCAAAAAAACTTAAAAATTGTGTGTACTCACTTTGTAACAGATTATGCCCTTAAAACGCACTTAACTAAATTAAATAAGTAAACTAATTAATTAATTATAAAGAGTCAAGATCTAACCCTTTTAAAAATATACAATACATTTTGATTTAACTTGCTTACATTTTCTACATTACTTACTTTAGAGCTAAAGCTTTTCACAGCTACTTATATTGCCCCTTATATTGCATCAAAACAACTCTACTTTAGTTTCAGAGTTGTTTAAAAATCATAAGTCTCAAGTCAAGTCCAAGTCCGGATTTTAGAATTTTTTTTTCAAAAGTCCGAGCCAAAGACTCTGATTATTAAAAAAAAAGAAATTTTAAATTAAACTGCGTCAAATTAATAGCATCAATAATCAGTCAGAATCACTGGCAAATAAAGTTTCTGCCCTTCAAGAAATTCATTAAGTCCATTAAGTATTTTCTTGGAAGAAAAAAATGTTATGTTGTAATAAATTTAACAAAAAAGTATAACATTTTAACAGTAAATTTAACACGAATTTCAGATAAATAAAATATTTTTTTTAAGTTAAACTTTCTAGGATTAAAAAACATATTCAGTGGTAAAATATTTTGCTCTCATTGACAGCATTTACATTAAACTTTGAATTTCGAAATTTTTCTGAGATTCTGTTTTTTACGCAAAAAAATATAAAAGCTAAGATTTCAAAGAAAAAAAGGAACCATTGTAACTATTTTGAATAATTATCAAAATTAAAATTTTGCATATTTTGTAAGGTCAAAAAGTTTTATTTAATAAAAAAGATATTATTGAAATTTTGATTTAAATTCTTGTTCAAAACGAACAAAACTTTGATGTAACTTGACAAAAAGTAAATTTTATCTCTCACTTATTAAGAAAAAATTATTAATTTATTTAAAAAAATATTTAATTCTAATAAGTTTAAAAATTGTAATATTCTTGAGAGTCACTTTTTTTCCAAGGCTAAGATCACAACTATCATTAAAAATCCGAAAGAAATCTGAGCAGGAACAATAAAATTTATTAAATCTCTTGAAGTAAAGGTTTTTTATAGAAAAAAAAACTTATCACGAATCAATCACTGATTTTGAACCTGGTATCCGATACAAAGAAAATGAAAATCAGTAAAAAGAAATGAAATCATTGTCTTGAAATCAGATTTTCGACTAAAAAGAAGAAGCAATTACTAAAAATAGGAAATAACTAATTACCCAATTGACAGTAAAGCAACATGAAAACAAAAGATTGAGCTCAAATGGTGGTGCTCAAAAATGCTCGTCCGAAATTTGAACTGAGATAAAATTTATGAAGCAATTTCGTGAGATTGGCCCAATTTTGTGCATAAATGGTTCCAGTTTTTCGGGTTTTAAATAACGAACAGACATTTTGAATCTATATTAGAAACTGATGCTTAAAACTAAAAATGTCTTCACTACGAAAACATTAGCTATTATTTACTTTCTGGTATAAAATAAGATCAAAAATTATAGCCTGTAAATTAAATTGAGCCTTAGAGTATTTTTTATTTCAATTTTTAAGGTATAACTATTATTCTGCAAAATTTGATGAATTTAGATACCGTACACCTTTGGGGCTTGTAACATGGAAGTTATATTGAAAAAATACAACTTAAAACCAGGTTTTGAATTTCAGGGTTAACTATTAAAAGAAAAAAATAATTAATTAAAAAAATAAATGATAAAAGTATTTTTTTAGATTTTAATTACAAATTGTTTTAGTAAATTTAAGTCCACCATCAAATATTGACCAGTGCTAAATTTATACTCAACTAAATTCAAGGTTTTGGTTGTGGAAAGTTTCTAGTGATCAATCAACACCATTTTCATCTGCCTCAAATTACAATTCAATCGAACAAAAATCTTCTATTGTCGTTGATAGAATAGCACTATATGAAGAAGCACAAAAATTAAAAAAAATAAATAAATTATTAATTAATTATTAATTAAGCACTAGTAAACTTTTTTTATTAATTTCGAATAATTATTAACTTAAAAATTTTCATTTTAAAAATAAATTGAAAAAGTGAATCAAAAAAGCAAATTTTTTAAATTAATAGAATCATGGTCTTTTTATAAAAAAAATTAAAAAAATTTCATGATCTAGTTAATGATTCTTTCTCTTGGATCAAAAAATGGAAGCTAAAATATATTTGAAAATTTTGTGAGGAACTTTTCAAGGGAGACCCAATGTAATAGCAATTAAAAAGTTACAATAATAACAAAACTTATCCCAAAACAACCTATTTTTGGTAAATGGTCTTAATCGATTCTTAAGTTTGAATTTTCATTTGAATGAAATAAATAGTTCTTGCCTTCAGAGTACACCTTTTAGGGTCTAAATGCTGAACTTAGAAAAATTCTAATGAAAATATTGATCTTACCAATTATAAAGTAACCAAGTGATAAATACTGATTTATTTTGTTTAATGAAAATTCTTGTTTTAATAATAATGTTAAATTAAAAATTGCTTTATTTCACAGACATGATAATAAACTTTTATGGGTAATTTAGCTTTTTATTTAAAAAAAATAGACCTAAATTTTAACAAAAGAGATCAAAAGAGTCAATTTAAAAGAAAACTTGGTATAAATTGATCTTAATAGGCTTAAAAAAAAATATTACAGTCTGGAATATTAAACAATACAGCTGCAATTGCTAAGCTTAGACTTCAATCAATGCATTTTTATGATTCTATCTGCTTTTTTTTATAAAAAATCGACAAACAATCTACGCAAACAGATGGTAGTGTAACAAAATGCATTCATTTTTTTTTTTGAAAAGTTTTTTTAAATGATGGTTCCTTGAACGAAATATTTGGTAAAGTTAAATAATACTCATTGAATTGGAATGTATTGCCAAAATTTCCAAATCCTAAGTAATTTGAATTAAAAAATTTTAAGTTGTGAATTTATTCATTATTTAAAGAAAAGAACCTATTTCAAAACTGTTTATTTTATTTGAATCGATGTTGGTAAAAATATTGATAATAAAAGTTGATATAACTAGTTATCAAAACATTTTTATTTTGCATTGTGAAGCAAAAATTTTGCCAAATTAGCTAATAAGCCCAGTCCCAAGTGAATTTAGTTTTGAATAATTATCTTAGTATTTCCCTTTTTATTTTTTTTATAACTACAGTCATTTGAATTATTGAATTTGTGTCACAAAATTATCAGAGGTAATGAACATGATTGATTTAATTTAACTTGCATCAAAACAACTCCGAAAAACTCCGATCCTAAAATTTTATCATGATTTTTAAGATTAGAGTAATTAAAGCAAAAAGTTTCGTGCAAAACAAAACTATTATTTTTTTTAAATTCATTTCTGAAATAAAAATTGATTTTAATTTCCCGACTGTTTTCACCAAATCTCATTTAAAAATTGTAAACTTTCATTTTAATTAATTAACTGCAAGTAGATCTAGTTTTAGTGCTTATCATACAATGCCTTTACAGATATCTTCTTTTAAATTAAAAAAATCTAGATAAAAAAATTAAAAAAAAAATTAATAATTAATCATGCTCCTTCCAAAGAGTTCTATTAAAAAAAATAATCTAAAAAATGCATTTCCTCGGTATTTTAGATCAATCCTTTAGAAAAAAAGTGGATATTGGCACTGTAATTCAAGACTGCTTGAAGTGTTAAAATGATTAAGAAAATGTTTTAAAATTGCTTTTTCTTAAGATTATTCAAAATCAATTCGTTTAAGCCCTACATGCAAATTATTGAGGAGCTAAATTTCTGACATATTCACTAAAACGTAAGAAAAAATGAAATTAGGAAGCTTTTTAGAAAATAAATCTTATGGTGAAATCCGACTAAATAATTATTTTTTAAAAATATTCAGCACAAAAAAGCTTATTTCAATATTTATTTAATTAGAAAAATAAACAGAAACCAAAAGTTTTATTAATGACCAATTTGGCTAAATAAAATTTAATAATTAAAGTCTAATGAAAATTGATTTTTTATTATTCGACTAGCCAAAGCCAAAGCCTGCTTAGGAAGATTTATTCAATTATAAAAGAATAATCTCTTGATAATCATAGATAATACTGAACTAATTTAATTTAAAATTCAAATTTTCTAAAGCGATTTCCGATCAATTGATTATGTCTCCTCTTCTGTCTAAATGAACTACTTAAAAAAACTCGAGTCTACTTCTGTTATTAAATTAACCAAGCACTTTAGAGTGATTAATTAATACTCGTTTGGATTATGTGATTAAAAAAAATTTCTTCAATTCAAGAGTTCATTATATTTTGTTTAATGATACAAACATTTATAAAAAGAATAAGTTGTTAATTTAAACAAACAAATGAGGCAATTCAGTAAAATTTAGAGAGAGAGAATACTTGAAACCGTGGGTTTTAAATTTTAAGATATTCTCCAAATTTTATTTTATGATCATTCAAAAATTACAATCAGAATCTAATTAGATAAAAAATATGGAAGCTTTATTTAATTATTATTTTGAATCTTGAAGCAAATCTTAAATAGCAACCACTAGAGGATTAAAGATTTTTTTATTTCCAATTAATTATTATCTATCAAAATAATAGATAAAAAATTTAATAATTTATAATCTCAATCAATGAATAAATGTTTTTTAAGTTTTCTTAACAATTCCAAATAATTTAAAAGTTCAATGAATAGACTATTTTTCATCCCTTCCAGGTTTGTCGAAGTTCAGCAATTTTTAAAATATTTACTCATTTTAAACACTTCTTGAAAGATGAAATAAAAAATAAAATAATAATAAGGAAATATTTTGATAATTAATTTTTACATTTAAATGACTCTTAATATAAAATAAAGTAATTAAAAAACTAATTTGAAATTTAAAGGTCACAAGAGTTTAAACCTGGTCATTTATTCTAAGACTAAAGTAAAATTTATTTTAAGTTTTTACTGTCAAAATTTGTTTTTTTCATAACATTCACAAGAACACAAAATTTTTTTACATATTTTAAAATTTGTATAAAAATATCTATTTTTCTCAAAACTTGTGTCATATGGCTGAAATGAACGACGAGTCTTCATTCCGGCCGGCCAAAACTTAACCTAAATTATTTTTTAAATAAATTAATCAGCAAAATAATTAAATTTTTCCGATAGTAGATTTTTGAATGCTCAATTTCAATCAGAATAAAGTAAATAAAAAAAATGAATAATTTTCTTGCAAAAAATAATCTGAATACTCTACTCTGTAATTTTCTGTAAAAACAAAAGTTACGGGTAGAGCACTGGTTTAGGGAAAAGGGGCTTAGGTCAAAGGGGTCCGGATTTAAGGTCAGGGTATTTTTATTAAATAATTCTTAATTTTAAAAAATTAGATTATTTTTTATAAAATTTTCAGATTAAAAAAAAGAAATATTACAATAAAAAAGACACCCTAAGTTTCATTTATTTTTTTAAAGTCTTGATTAAAAGCACGGGGCTTACAAATAAAATATAGATCGGTTCCAAAAATAGAGGAAAACAATTTTAATCTTTTTACTTTAAATTTAATTTAAAATTAGAAAATTTATTAATATATTTTTCAATTTAAATTCTATACCACAGCACTTTTAATCAAGACTTATATAAATTTTTATAAATATTTTTTTAAAATTTTTTCTAAATTGATTATATCCTTGCTAAAAACTTTCACGCGAATGCATTCTCTCTCACTTAAAAATTAAAATTTTAACATTGGAAAATTCTTTTCGATTGCATCTACCTTAAATGCAGCTTTAGATATTAAAAATGTTATGTACCATTTCAGATGTTATGTTTATCCTATTTTTTAAAAAAAGGTAATGTTCTTGTTGAAAGATCATCTCATGTCCCATCTTATAAATCACAACTCATTATTCACAACTCAGTTTCATGCCACATAGATCATTTTCAATAAAGAGTCTTTTAGAGTCTCTTGATTTTGTCAGTTCTGGACTTCAGAAAAGGTTTACCTCAGACCCCATTTTATTTCATTTTTTGGTGAAGTCAAAGATCTGCCTTGACTTAAGATATTTTTTTTTAAAAAACTAAAACCTAATTAAAGAATAGGCTGAATTTTAAATAAAGAAGTCTTGGTAAGAAAAAGGATTTGAACTAGTCATTAAAAAATTATCTTTTAATTTTTTTCTAGATAAAATTGAAAATTTCAAAATTAAAGCTAAACTTTTATGTTAATTTTAAGACTTTAAAAAAAATCCTTTTTCTATACAGAGTTGATAGCTGAACATTACTGAACATTACTAGACATAACTAGTCGAGTTCCTCCAGGATAAGTTTTAGGACCACATCTATTTTTGATATTTATAAACGATCTATCAATTGGTTTGAGTATTAAGTGTGAAAAATATGCAGGTGATACTAAAGTTTTATCTTTCACAAAAAATTTAAATAATAATCTCTTAGTTTAAAAGGATTTCATTTCAAGCTGGTTCCTTACTTGGTCTCTTGATTTAATATCGAAAAATGCTCTTTAATGCTATTCCCTGTACTCCGTAAATATGAGTACTCAAAGATACTTGATTTTTTAGATTAACTTATCTTAAGATAAGACGCATGAGAGGAGATTTAATTCAGATGTTTAAAATCATAAATGGCTATGTAATTGCTCAGTTTATAAATGGCACTAATTTTTCACTCAATACGGTGTATAACTTAAGGAGACATACAAAATTTTTGGTAAGAAAAGAAGCTAAGAGTTGTATGCAGAGCTATTGTTTCCTAAAAAATTAAGTTATCAATGTTTAGAATAGCCTAGCTCAGGACATTTTTGATTCAGAATAAAAAAACGCTTTTAAAACTAAATTGGATAGATTGCTTGACATGCATTAAATAAAACAAAATCAAATCTCGAGCCATAAGTATAAGTTCTGGATGCTGTTTACATTCAAAAAGAAAAGATTTACTGCCTTAGCTCATAGCTTTATTATTTCAAAGATGAAACTGTAATTTGCGTAACATTGCCTGTTATTTGAAAAACTTTAAAAAAGCGCTTTAAGTGCATTTTTGATTTAAAATTTTGAAAATTTCCAAAATAACAAAAATAATTGAAAATAAATTTTTTTTTTACAAACTTACATTGACTGATATTTTATAATAAAGTTTAACACAAAAAAATTTTTGAATATTTTTCAAGAAGCAACAAGCAATCTGACTTTCAAAAATTATTTAAATTTAGAAAAAAAATGAATAGATTCAATTCAAAGCTTAATTAAAAAAAGATCATATTTTTTTGTACTATGAAATTTTGTGTAAAAAATTAAATATTATTCGAATTATAATATTAACTTCAAAAGCTGAATTTTTTGTTTTAAACATAGTCTAAAATGGTCAGGATTTATTTTGTTAAAAAATCAAAAATTCCAAATTAATCTTAATAATTTAGAAATTAATTATTTATTGATTCCAATTTATAGAAAAAAATTTAGACTAATATTTAAATTGCGAAAATTACTTTTTATTATCATTTAGAAAAACAAATGATATTGATTTTGAAAAATTTAAAATAAATTAGTATGAATGATTGCCTTAATCTTAAATCCGGATGAAAATTTAAAATAAATAATCCCCAATTTATTTCGACATAAAACAATCACGTTCTAACTTCCTTTAATCCAGGTTAATTAGAATATCAAGCAGTTTAGTTTCTTCTAGAATAAAAATTGAAGAACAAATAATAAGGGTGTAAAGGAAAAAAAGATAAAAGCAATTTAGATTGAAAAAAATCTAAGTTAAATATTTGAAATCTTTATTGATTTACATAATTTTAGAAAACCATTAATAGAACGATTAATAATATTTTTTTTTCTTTATACTTAATTATTTCAATAAGAAAAGATTTATCAATTCTTTAAACTTTTTTTAAATGATGGCTATTTAAAATTGAATTATTTGATCATCTTTTTCAAAACAAATGAATGTAAAGTCCTTAACTAAACTTAGCTTTAATTTGAGTTAAAACCTTTACTTTTAAAAAAAACATTTCAAAATTAAATAATATTGTTCTAATAATTTCTGACTCATTTTATTTAAATTCATTTACGCAAACTCGGCATGCAACAGGATTTTCAATTATACTCAGTATCTGACTTGTCAAATTACTTTTTGGTTGACTAATTTTCTTTAACTAACTAATTATTATTTATTTCACATGAATCTTTCTTTATATAACTTGATTTTTTTTTTCATTTTTTTATTATTTTATTATTTTGAAGTTTTCTTAGCTAATATTAAATAATAGTCTACTGAATTGAATATTTTAAATTTTAACAAAAAATTTCAAGTCAAAATTCAAGCCATTACTTTGAACATCTAAAAATACAGAAAAAAAATTTTTTTCATTTTTTTGGCGAATTTAAAATATATGTATATATAAAATTTAAGATTTTGTAATTCTTAAATTTAAAAAATTTTGACTTGAATTTTTTGATGACAAACCTTTTTTCTTCTTATATCATGTGGTCAGCGCGTAGAACCATGGAAAAAATTGGATTGCTCAAAGATGTTGAGATTTATAGAAAGATATAAACTAAGAAATTGAGGGAATTTTTGCAATAAATTTCCAAATTTAAAAAGTTTAAAAAATAATTGATCAAGATCATTAAAAAAATATCGTAAACAGATCATTAAAAATTGAACTTTGTAAAAAATTAAAGTCTAAATCATGACTATAATAGACTTTTTTGTTCTGTAAAAAAAAAATACATGGGACATTAAATAATGTGAAATAATTTTAACACTAAATCCACTTTTTTTTGATCATTAAGACCCGAGAAGTCTAAAAAACCTTTTAATAACATTAAAAGAAACAAAAATTTTTGTTCTGGTTATCTTAATTCTATGTTATATAATTTTATGTCTTTATTAAAATAACATTAATAAATTAATTCAAACAGACTAAAAATTGATGAATCTTAGAAAAAAATGCTTGAAAGAAATTAAAAAATTTTTAAACTATTAAAACCCCAAAGCTCATTAAAACTTCTATTTATTTAAAATGGAAAAAAGAAATTTTTTAAAGGCTATTTTTTTATCTTATATTCTACAATCCTTTGTTATTATTAAACAATCAATTAATTCAAATATTTTTAAAATTACTGAATCTAAGGACAAATATTACAAAATTAGTAGTATTTCTTGCTGCGAAACCTAACATGTGTGACAAGCCTAAAAACTTCATGATCTTTATGTTAGTATTTTTTATTGCTGTTTAATTATTATATATTTAAATCTTTAAATAGTTAAAACTTATTTAAAAACTTTGTTCTTTTGCTTCAGTTATTATCGTACATTTAAACATGATCTAAGCAAAAAATACTTCAAAAAATAAATCAAGAAAATTTTCCGGTCACTTAAAAAAACATAAATCCTCAATGAGAAAGAAAATTAGGGGACAAAATTTAGTGATTCTTCTACGAAATTTTTGAATTAACTGTTTGAATCGTCTTTAAATAATTTCTTATTTTTAGCTTTTAATTAATTAACTAAAACCAATTGCGAAAACCGAATTATAGCAAAAAATTGAGAATTTTAATTTTTATAAAATTTTTGTAAAAACATTTGTATTTAATTAGGCTTTTTGATCACGTATTTCATGAGACTCAAATAATTAAAAAAATTTCTCTTAAAAATAGACTAAAATATTTAAAAATATTGATATATAATATATAAAAATATATAATAGATTTGTTTAAGTAAAATATGGTTTATTTTAAAAAAAATATAAAAAAAGAATGAACAACAAAAGAAGATTAAACATGACGTTTAAATACATAACATCACATGGCCATACAACAACACGAGAATTATTTTAATATTCAAATTAAATGTTTCAATTTAATAATTATTTTCAACAGTAATTGAATATTTTTTTATTTTTCATTAAAATAAATTGATTTTTTATGCCTAAAATAGGACATTGATTGAATGTGACAGGAATTAAGCTAATCTTATTTGAATAAAGAGTGACAATAAAAAAAGGAAATAACTTCATTTTTTGAACAGTGTAAAATGATTTATTCCAAGCTGTCTACCAAAATTGCTGATGCAAACTAATTTAATTAGCTTTAGCTTTGTTTATTTTTTCCTGAACCGATTTTTGAACTAAATAGAGAAGAACTCATTAAATTAAATACCAAAATTTAATAAAAATATCAAAGTTTTAACAATTAATTTATTCGATTAGATCGAGACAATAAAAATTAATCAATATTAGACAAACCACACTGAAATGAAATTTAAAAAAATTTTCCGAGTGATTATTTTAATTTAATAGATTTTTCTCAAATAATTTAAACGAGACGCAAAAATTAAATGATTTTGCTTGATTTAAAATCAGCTTAGAGCTAATTCTTCTTTCAGATATTAATGGTTTGTTTATCCGGTATTTTCGCCTTGAGGAATCTTTATTTTTCAAACATCGCATCCATTAAATAAACTGTTGTAAATATTACTGAAATTTTTAATTTAATAAGCTAATCACATTGAATTAAAAATGAGTTTTTGTCCTATAAATTTTTTAATTGATTTATCTCAGACTGTTACATTATTAACTTTTGATAGTTAAAAATTTTTCAAATTTTTTTGTTAATTATTTTCAGATCTTGACATGATACAAGTAGAAAAATGTTCCTTCTTTTCGTCAGCTTCAATTTCCGCTTCAATTTTTCAAACTTGGAAAAATTTCAATAATTATTTAAATTGAATAAAGCCCATATTGCGAAATAGAATTAATTAGTTTTAAAATAAAGTTGTCAACAATTGCTGTTTTTTTATACAAGAATTTTAGCTCAGAAATTACAAGTTATAATATTTTTCTTATTAAAATGTTACATAATTAATTAATACTCAAATTACCTAGCTAATAATTTAAAACAATAATTTTTTTTTAATTTTAAATATTTTGACTTGGAAAACTAATAAAACAAAACTTTAAAAAATCAATAAATTGACATTCATTAAATCAAGAACATGGAAAAATTAAAAAATTCAACTCTTTTCAACACTTAATGAATTATATTTTTTATTGAAAAAAATTATTTTTGATTAATCCAAGAAATAAAAAATGCTCCAAGGATTTTCCCCATTCAATGTATTGATTGATCTAATACATATTTTATTCAATTAGTTCCGAAATCTTCAAGTTTTTTATCAATCTAATAACGATCGAGTGTTTTCTTAGGCTTTTAAGCTTAACAACAAAAATTTTCTAAAAAAACGTTGAGTTCTGTAAAAAAGAACCTTAGATAAAATTATTGCTAGCTGATCAAAAAGAAAACAAAAAAGGATATGAGCCTAAGAAAGAAAATATTCAAATCATTAATTTTTGAAGATAAGCTATTTTTATTTTTTTTACTGTAATCCAGGAATTAGTTCAATAAAAAGCAGCTTTTTAGTTTAATTCTCATATAATTCTAGCTGACGTATGTTTTAAAAAGTAAAATAAATTGAAAATTAAGATTCATATCGATGAATCAGGTTTTAAAAAATGTTCACTTTGATTAAAAGTAAAAGTAAAAATTATGCAAATATAGATATCAAATGACTCACCTGTTTGTTAATTTTTTGGTCACATAATATGTAAAAATTTTATAAAGATTTCTCGACAAAAGTCAATATATTTAATTTAAAAAAAATATGCATTTAATTAATAGACCAGTTGGTCTCAAAATTTATTTGAGAAAAACAAAATTTAATTAACAAGTTTTTTTGTTGTTTTTTTTGATCATAATTTTAAATTTAAAAAAATGTTCAGTAAAATTTGTGAATAAAAATTTCGAAATTTGAATTAAAATTTTAAAATTACTAAATTTAAATTATTAAAAATAAAATTATCGAATTTACTTGAATTTAAAATGGATTTAAACGTGCTAAAAGCCTTGGATAAACTGCAGTTGTTGCTCTATCTGATGAACATTGGTATTTTGATACCACAAAGAGAATGTTCAAGATGCCAAACGAAATGTAGCTTAAAATTTCGAAAAAATTTAATATGCTAAAATAAATATGCTAAAAAACAAGAAATTAGAAAAGGCAAATTGAAAATTGAATTCAAGTCGATTAGTTAATGAAGTCTCGACTCAAACTGAATGGTCTCCTTTCATTGATAATCCAATAAATAAAATTTCAAAAAATGGTAACATAGATAAATATAATTTAAGAAGTAAAAACAAAAATTAAAATTAAACATATTTTTATAATTCTTTCCAAATACAAATTAAATATTGTGGCCAGTCAAATTTTTTCTTAACGAGACTTGAAAAAAATGTTCATGGAGCCGTAATGTTTGATATTGAAAAAACATTTGATCGGGTATGGCATAATGGACTTTTATTGAAATTACACAAAATCAGACCACCTGTTTAATTAATAAACTGGATGAGGCCGAAAATTTTAAAGCAAAATATCAAGAAGTCTTCTCACAAAATTATAACACCAAATTGGGTGTCCAAAATGACTGCATCCTAACACCATCCCTCTTCTGAATTTATTTCTTTGAAATAAGCGAAAAATTGAAATTATTTTTACGGCTTATGTATTTAAGTAGGTTAGTCAAATATTCTCCAAGATAGGGAAGCAGGGCTTTATAATCACGAATAACGAGGCGTTAACTTTTAACTTTAATGTTATGTTTTATTTGCATGTTTATTATAATTTATTAGTTTAGAAAAAGTAAAAAATTACATGTAATTTATCAATTAATGTGTATACTCTATTGACGATTTACGTCCAGAATTTTTTTAACTATTCAGTATTTGTTTTTTATTCACGTCTGTCTATGCTTAATATGCTCGTCACGTACCGCTCGTTCCTCGAAAAACTCATTGAATTTATTAGTGACTAAGCAACTGACCGTCAAAATGTAATAAAGACCTTGAAGGGTCAGCTTTGGTCATCAAACAGGGAAATAGTTTTTAATTACTGTAAAGAGTTCATCCCTTTATTCCAATACAGAGATCGAAAAATGCACTTAACCGTCTTCAGATCCTCCAAAACAAAACTATTTGCCTTTGCCTTAGCTCTGACTACATGCGCAGCACTGAATTTATTCGTATAAAAAAAAATCCAAATGGGAACGTAACAAGGTTATAAGGTTCGTTTAAATTCCATCATTTCATTTCATTTTTAGCAAAATACAGTAAAATAAGTCGTCAAAAGCTTCAATTTTCTGCATTAAAAAGTTTTCTAATAAATTGTACAATTACCATCCATTTTTTAGCAGACTCATTATTTTGATTATGCAAAATTGCTTAAACATCAAGCAATAAACAGAAATAAATTATCTCTTCTAATAAAAAATGTTGATCAAGTTTTTCTGAATTTAAATGATCTAATTGAAACGAAATTTACAGACCCACGAGCTACGAATTTTAAAATCAACTCTCATATAATACGACAAAATTATTCTTAATTTAGAAAACCATCAAGCATTAAACGAAATAATCAACCAAAATCAAATCAACATTAACTTTAAATAAAAACAGCACGATTAAAAAAGAAGAATAACATGCGAGGATGATTAACCCCTAACATTCTTTTTAATTTTATACCATGAAAAAAAAAATCAGTATAATTATAGCTTAAAACTTTTACTAATGTAATTACTCGATTTTTGTGAAATGTTCTTATGTATTGAAGAGTGGCTTTTATTTTAAGACCTAAAAATGACGATTTTTACATAGTTTAGTTGCTAAATTAGCGATATGTCACTACAGTCGAAAAAAGGCAATAAATGATTTTTAAGTAATTCAATTTTTTTTATTTTTTTTCTCTGGAAAATGAGAAAGTGTTTTATAATTAAGAAACTTTTTTTATTGCCAAAAGATTTTAAAACATTTTTATGTTATTTACAATTTGGACTTTAAAATGAATCATTTTGTTCAAAACCCTTTGGCCAACAATTTTAATTTGTCAATGCGAGTCTCTCTGAAAGAAGACATATCATGAAGTGCCTAGGCCTCGAACTTAGCTCATACAACAAAGACTATGACCATCTACATGAAAGAGAAACTTTTTGAAGTATATTTAAGACCAGTTTTATACTCTTTTATTTAGTACTTTTAAAAGAGTATATACAAATCCCCAACCAACAAACAAAACAAAAAACGAATACTCTCTGCTTTTCGCAGATGATCTAGTTGCATTCTTCATTTATAACAAAAAGGGGAACCTAGAAAATAAGATAAATAAATACACCAACGAACTAGAACAATGGCTTATAATATGAAAAATGAAGATATCAGTTGAAAAGTCGTGTTCAGTAGTCTTCTCTAGGTACAAAAAAGAGAGTGATAATCTAAACTTAAAAAATTATGGTCAAGTTCCTTGGTATAAAATTTGATTCTAAGTTAAATTTTAATATATTAGTATACGAAATTAGAGAACCCTGCAATAAAAGGCTAAATATTATTGAGATATTGTCAAATAAAAAATGGAGTCTTAATCAAAATACACTAAGAAATTTATATAAATCTTTAGTCGGATCGATTTTAGACTATTCTTTTCCTTGCATAAATTCATTTTTTTAAAAAATATCAGAAAATTAATATTTCTAACAGTCTCGAATCGGCTTTTTGAGTTGAGTGAGAGATTTGTTGGGACTGTACTGAGTCTATCAATTCCATTATCAAACTGGTGGAGGAATATAGAGAAGGTTTCGAATCAAGATATAATGGATACCAATCTTTTGTAATTTGATTTGAAATCATTTTGTAATTGCTACCTTACTATTTCCTCTTTATTCTGAAAGCTTCAACTATGTAAACATGTGTCACATATAACAACCTATTTCAATATTTGTCTCTTTAACTTTTCATTTCATGTTAGCTTATTTTACTTTATTTTGATTTTATATCATTTTTATTTATTTATAAACTATTCTGAATGAGCTCGTTAAGAAAATAATTAAATAAATTAATAATAAATGTCTTAGAAAACATCTTCATTCAAACAACAATTTGTAACCTAATCAAAAGAATTGATAGGAGCATTCTTCTTTAAATGTTTACTTTCTCCTTTTTTTATCTCAAGCATGTAATGTCTTCACTTCCTTTTTTTTAGATTCTCTTTCATTTTATTTTTTTTTTTTTCCAATTTAATACGCTCTTTTATTTAAGACAAAAATTGATCAATACCTTCCAAAATTATTTAAGCACATATTCAATTGTAAAAAAAAATTATATTTTTTAGTGAATTCAAATAGCCATAGAATATTGATGAAACATATCAATATATTTGGATTAAAAAATCTGCCTGATTCAAAACAACAATCGACATAGAAATCTGGAAATTATAAAGTTATTAAAAAATTTTTTTAGTGAAATGTCACTAAAATCGAGAAATTTTCTTATTGAAAAATTTAAATTTTTAACCTCTTTAACTGTTTACTGTGAGAAATCTCTGACTTGCCCTTAATCTTTTTGAAATATAAAATAATTTGTAAGGCACTATTTAAATTTAGCAAATGTGACCGAGTTATATTTCATTATATTTTTAGTAAATTATTCATTTTATTAATATGATTTTTTCGAAATTTGGTTTCACGAAATTTAGAACAAAGGATTAAAATGAAAAAAATTAAAAATACATTTTACAGCATATTTCCAAGCATTCTGCAAAAAAAAATTTTAATTGAGATATTTTTTTGTTTTTAGTTGAACAATTTTTTAAGAGGGTTTATTTCTATTTGAAAAATAATCTTTCTATTTTCTTAAACAGTAAGTCGTGAAAATCTTCTATTATTCTAAGCAATTTTTTTCTGAAAATTAAAAATAAAAGTTTTTTATTAATCATTGTCAATCTACAGCATCAAGCTGCTGTTCTCATGAAATATTTTCATCTTGAAAAGTTCTGTTCAAAATATAGAAAAATAAAAAGCTTAGAAATTAGAATTCTTTAATCGTTTGTTTAAACAAAATTCCTTAAATAAATTTTTTTACTAGTATAAAATAAATACATTAGGTTTAAGAGTTTATTAACTGCTTGGATCCTCTATCATTATTCCAATTTTATCTGTATTTTTGCTTTTTTTTCTGAAATTTTTATTAGGAATTTCACTAAGCCATAAAATGACGTCTTTAAATTTGAATCTCAGCATCAAATTGCTTCTGTAGTTATCACTTACAAAAAATTCAATAAATCATTAAAATCAAACCTTTGAAAAAGGCACAAAAATTTCTAAAAATGCCCAAACATTTAAATATTTAAATTAAATTGCACAATATTTTCAAAAGCTAAAGATAAACTAAATATTTTGAATGCTTTATCTGCTGCAATCGACAATACCAATTTTTTGATTTAAAAAATATATTTTAAAGTTTTTACTTTTCTTATTTATATCATTTAGTGCTGTGACACATGGTTTTTACGTCAATTACGAAATAACATAATATTAAGATAAATTACTAGAATTTAAGTGAAAAAGTATGCTGGAAATATTCCTTAATTTTTTACTATTATAATTCTAAAATTGAATTTCTTTTAGATTTTACTGAAAAATAAAATTATCTTTTTTTAACTTAAATTTTGGTAATTTTTCGATTTTTAAACGATTAAAAGGTTTAAAAAGCAATTCAATATTATTTTTCCCAAAAAATAGAAATTTTAAACGCCTTTAAGAGTAAATAATAAATTACTAAAAAATTTATTTTTAAACTAAAAAGAAAACAAATCATTTTGAAACATTCTGTATAAAGTTGATTTTTAAACTATGCAGTTAATCAGAAATGAAAATCTATTTTGAATTTGACTAGAATATTTTAAGGCTTAAGTCAACAAATTGACATCACGAATCCTTAGAATAAAATAGATATTTTACATTAGAAAAACTCATAGATAGAATCTAAAGACTCAAATAAATCGATATAAAGGAAAAAGCTAAGCAAAAAAGCGATTTCACAGGTGGTACAGGGTTAAAAAATATGAGCCTTTCATCAACTTCGTGAAGAATTTTTTTTTTTTAAATACTTTAAAATAAATTTAATTCAAATTCTAAATAATTTAAAAAATAAATTTAATTCAAATTTCATTATTAATATTGTGAATTAAAGAAAATTTTTCACTTTTTTTAATTGTACATAGTCTGAAGAAGATATAAAAAAATAAATAAAAAAATGTTAATTTATTTAAAAACATATTCGTTTGATTTGAATAATTAAAATTATGAAATTTACTAGTTTAGTCTAGTATTTGAGTTAAATAAACAAAATAAATAAAAAAATTATTCAATTAAAAAAAATTAAATCAGCTTTTATGTCAGCGCTAAAGATGTGTCAAAACTTACCTAAAATCACATCTAATGAATTTTTTTCTAATATTTATCTTTTAATTTATGGTTTAAAGCTAAATCATAAAAACATTAACATAAGGGCTTAAAAAAAGATCTGACATTCTAATGGCCTGAAAGATTTTCTAAATAATTATAAAGAAGAAAATTTAAATCTAAATCTAATAATTCAGATAGGGAAATATTTTATTAGACTTTATTTCAAGATTCTCAACTTTAATTAAATTTTTTAATAGAATTAAATAAATATAAAAACAAATCATTTGAAAATTAAAAACATTTAATTTTTAAACAAAATTTACGTGAAGCATTTAATAAAATTAAACTGTCTTCATGTGTTTCATACAAAAATAGGATATATTTATTTTCTGTAAATTGAGCCAATTTTAAAATGAAATAAATATTTTTTAAATAAAAAATATTAAATATCAAGATGATAAAAAAACATTTTGAACTGATTTTTACTTGATTCTAATTTTTTAAGTAGAAATTTAAATAGATAATCCAACTATTTATATTTTACATAAAAAATTAAGAAAATAATTCAATTTTAAATTCATCCAGATTGAAAAAATGAGCCTCTTTTTATCAAATTATTAACAATTTATAGCAAAATCAAACTTTTAAAAATAGGATATATTTAACATTATTATTCCTAAATAATAGAAATTTAGGAAAAATAATTGCTCCTTCAGTTCAAAAAAAATAAAATAAAATAATTAAAACAGTTTTAAAATATTTTAAATTTGAAGTAAGCGTTGTTCATTTATTAATAAGAGAATGAGAGACAAATATAATAGTCACAGAATTGTTTAGTTAGGAAATAAAAGGAGTTGGGAAAATAAATGGAAAAATGTATTTGACGCATAAAAAATAAAATTTTAGTATAAAAAAAAACTTAACTTAATCAATATTCAAAGCTGACTTGGCCTTTGGTGGTCGACCACCTCTTTTAGTATTACTTAGTTCAGCATTAGCCTTAAGTTTAGTTGGACGACCTCATCTTTTGTCGGTTCAACAGCTTCTGAATTTAATTCTCATGGACCTCATAAACTTAATCAACTTGATCAAGATGATTTACTGCAGGAACTTGAACCATTTCAGATAATGGAGCCACTTTAGATACTTGAGCTCCTATAGAAAAGTTTTGATGAAATCTTTTCTTTGTTTCTCTCGTCGAGGCCGAGTAGCGAACTACCTTGGACAAAGATTTTTTATGTTTTAAAAAATGCGATAAAGAAAAAAAAAGAGTCTTAACTTTTTATTCTTTATGCGATGGTTTAATTTTTTATGCTATAAAATTATTTTTAATGCGTCAAAAACCCTCATACAAAATAAATGAATAAAGATAATATGAGAATCAAGAAAAAAAAACACAAATATGGATATGATCTTAAGAGTCAGAAAATTTTTGTATAGAGGTAGCAGCTGTATAGAGGAGTAGGATTCTTAATAAATCTAGAAACGAAGCCTCTTTGGTACTCCAAAACAAGCTTTTTAGTCAATGGAACTGAAAAATCTAAAGCATTACGAAGGCAATTTTCCAAGAGAGTGCTTAATCTGTGATCAATTTTACTACTATTTAATTTATTTTCTGCTTCGTAGAATAATGATTCAGAGGAAGTTCTGAGAAGAAAATTAGTATTCATTTTTAAATAAATATATTTAATTGTGAAAAAGTGTTATTTTTAAAGAATTAGTGTCAAAAAATTAAAAAAAGTTGATTTTAATTAAATCTGATGTTAATTTAGTTTTTTACAATCTTAATAATTAGGGATTTTTTTTGAATATTTGGGAAAATTAATGAAAAATTGGGGTATTGTAGAAACGATTTTTAATGACCCTTTTTGGCTACTTTATTTTAGTATGGAATTTTTTTAAAAATTTAACTAAAAACTTTAAATAAAAATAATTAATAATTTTGCTATTTTGCCCTTAACTTATAAATTGAAATCAAAGTTTGAGAAAGAAAAACAATGCTGATATTTAAAAAAAATTGGTGCTTCAAGCAAATGCTTATAAAGCACATTTCCTTTTAAAAATGGTCTGGTGAAAAATAATTCTTTTTTTTTTGATCGTAATACAACACTTTTATTTATTAAAAGGCTTCAAACTAATTACTAGGGGTAAAAAAGCTATACGATTTTTCATGTGACAGTTTAAAAAGAGAAGCAATTTTAAAATCAAATTTCGCTTTTTTTTGTAGAAAACATGTTCAAAAATATAAATTTAAATACCACAAAAAAATAAAACTAAACGTGCTGTTTTCTTTTTAAAAAGGAACAGCTCAATTATTCTTCAAAATCGTGGATTATATTTTTTAGCTTAAAACTTACTGTTAAAAAAATCTTAATTAAACATTCTAAATTTTGAATTCAATTAGCTGTTTAAAAACTGAATTATTCATTTTTTCAGACGAATTTTCAAATTTTTTGAAAGATTTCAAATAGCAAAATTAACGATAATTAATATTTTAAAATTAAATTAAATCTTCGATAATAAAAAACACGAAAATTGCTTTAACTGAGTGATTGAGAAATAATGTTCTCAGAGACAAAATTTATTAACGCTCCAAGTAATAATTAAGAAAATAAATTCAGACGGTTATTAATTTAGAAACTGTATTTTTAAGACAGAGCTAAATTAAGTAAATTTCTTTGTTTATATTTTTTTCCAATTTGTTACTCTTGAGAATGAATTAAATAAGATTAACTGTTCCGAAAAATTCTTCTCAACAGAATATTAGACGCATTAGATTTTCAATTAGAAAAATTTAAATATCATCTATTAATCAAAATTTTCTTTAGAAATCAATTTATCTAAAAAAAAATCTTCTGCAATTAATAATTAGAAACATAAAATCAAAATTTAAACAACCAAATATAAGAATATTTAGAGCTTGTTTAAAAAAAAGCCTATTTCCCGCAATTTAAAATCTTTTCCTCACAATTCAAAGTTTATCAATATAATTTCACCGAAACTGTAAATCTTTTCAACACATAAAAATAGATTTGAAATATTTACAAAAAATTTATATTTTATTTTAAATCAGAAAAAATCCATAACATATTAATCATTTCGTTTGGAATCATTAACTAAATATTCATCATTAATTAAAATTTTCAATGCTAAAAAATTCTACTAAAGCCCATTTAATGATTTAACAATATTCAAACTCATTTTATCAGTATTTAACACATATTCTCCTTTCAATAAATCTCTATTTTTTGCTTTCTTTTTTGCTCCATTGCCAAGAATTTAGCGAAATTGATCACTCGAGTAGTCGTTAATGAAATGGTGGCACATGTTATCATAAATTTTGAAAGAACGGCGTGTGCTAATTCATTAACTAAAATTGTTAATTTTCTACCAGTTTAACTTGTTGAATTTAAAAATACCTTTTTTATGAAATTACTTAATAAAAATATTCAAATATTTAAGAATTGATGGGTTATCCCTAAAACACGGATTTTTTTCCGGATTTTTAATGACTAAAATACAGATCCGGATTTTAAAAATGGTAAGTTTCAAATTAAAAAATTTATTTAAATTACCCAATTTTTTTTTAAAAATTGGAACGAAAAAATTAAATTTTGTAAATTTGAGTAAGTTTTGAGTTTATCAAATTTTTTTTTTGTGACATCAAAACATTTAAATTTTCAAAGCATTCTTCTTCAAATATATTTTTATATTTTACAAAATCAACATTTAAAGCACCATATGGAACATCTTCAGGCATTGTAAGCAACATATCTTCTTTTATTTTACAGCTGAAATCAAACTCTTTGTTGATCAAAACAAGTGACAAAACACGATTGTCTGTTTTTTTTAAACTATTTAACTCACTTAATTGTAATTGACTTTGACCCGAGCTCAAACCATTTTGTAGTTCTTGGGTATCGTTACAATTTCGTCTTAATTGTCCCTATACTCTCTTCCTGATTTAGTTTTCTTTTTTCCCTGTAACTTTGGCAAATTTCTTTTTTTTTTCGTTTTCAATAAGTCATAAACACCAAGGCTTAATTGAACAACTAATATGTACACAATAAATTTTTTTATCACACGTATAAGTTGTTTTAGAATTCATTCTAACCATAAATATTAAAAGTACCAGTCTGAGAACAAAAGTGAATAAGTCTCTGTAAGCTAAACCACTTAGCTCGATTCAATTTGGACTCCTGTAAACAATATCATGTAGAACTTTTTGCGCTCTTGAATGCGAGCTATTAATCATTATCGTAGCTAAAAAATTGACCATTCTGCAGTGACTTGAAAACTGTATCATTCGAAAACACTTCAAAGTTTTTTTTGTGCATAACTTCTCGAATATTTAAGCTATTGAGGATCTGTAAAACAGAACCAAATTCAAGAAAATTTCAAGATCTAAAATTATAAAATTAAAAAAAATTTGCTGATTTTAAATTGTCTTTATCAATTTTTTTCAATCCAAACCCGGGTCCGACAAAAATCCGGAAAAAAATCCGCGTTTAGGGATAACCGAATTAATGGCGTACAACATAAATGAAAAAGAAGATGATGTAGAGCTTAGCAAGCATAGGCTGAAAAAAAGGAGAAGACTTCCGCTTTCTGGGCTCTATGATGCAATCAACAGAAAGCGACTTCAAGAGACGCAAAAGAATAGCACATGGAGCTTGGAAAAGCATGGAGAATGGATCATAGCACTGCAAGTGGAGCGAAAAATCAACAGCTATGTTACTAAGTGTTAACGTGGAATGCTAAACATCAAGCAGCTAAACCCTGTCCCACTAGAGAGCATATACAGACAAGTTCCCCAATTAACAAAATTTTGAAGTGATGTCCAAGTTTGATGACAAATAGTGATGTGCATTGATGAGAAATTGTCCTATCGCTTCAAAGTGACATACCAAGTAAAAATTGATGTGACATCGAATTGTAATCTTTGAAATAAATTGATAGAACACCAATCTAAAACTAATTTTTTCTTTTTCATTAAATATTTATTAAATTTTATAAATTTAAATTTTTTTTTGCAAGATAAATATTTAGATCGAATAAATTTGAATTTTCAAATGGTTAAAAATATTATAGAAGTTTGTTAGCGAGGCATTATTAAACAAATAAAAAAACTACTAACTACTAAAAGTAACTAGGTCTTAATTTTTTTTGGCTTTTACTTTAATTTGGAACTTTTAAACAACTCTGAAAATAAACAATCAATAATCAGCGTCATGTACTGTTTATCAGAATATAAAGGATCTGAAAGAACAATTTCGATAAACAAACTATTATCTATTTGTTCGAAACGAATATAATGGATTTCATTTATTTTATTCGCCTCAATTAAACAAAAATTTAAGTGATTAAGTTTTTTTATCTTCTTTACAACATATAATCTAGTAAAAAAATATTTAATAATTAAAATAACTTTTAAGAATCAATCAAGTACTAATTAACACTAGAAGCACCAAGTATTTTAAGTGTTTTTGGAATCCTTAATTTAAAAAAAAAACTAAGTAGTATTATATATTTTTTATTGAACAAGATAAATCTACATAATCCGAAAGATATTTCTTTATTTGAAAAATCTGTTCAAAAAATGAAGATTTTAAATTTTTTAAAACTAGCCGAATGAATGGTTTGATTTTTTTTTTAAATATTATTTAAGGATTTACCACAAGGTACGTCCGAAAGGTTCAAGACTTTCTTTTGAACCCGCATGAAAGAAAAAAAATGAAAATTTTTTTTAGAATTTTCTATGCATAATTATAGTACCCTAATTTAATACGTAGATTAAAGTCGTTATTCTAACTTTTTCATCAAAATATTGGGAGCAATAATCCAACTTCTTAGTTTTTTCAGTTAAAAAATTTATAAAAATTCCCTAAAAATTTGATAAATAGTTAAAGTGAAGTTAAGATAAGCAAAAAAAAATATTATCTTAGAAAACTATAACATGAAAACCTATTATTACCTCTGTTTTAAAAAAAAATTAATTAACTTTTATCAATTAATTGCATTTAGAAATTTTTGTTTTTTTTTAAAGAAAAAATACTATTTAAAATGATTAATTTATCGTTCTTGATCACAGTTTGGCTATTTCTCATATTAAATATAAAATTTTGATAAATTTCTTTAAATATTTAAAATAAAAACCAATATTGACTTAATTTAATTTTCTCAATTTATCTTATAATTTTTGTTGATCAAAATAATTTTTTTTATTAAATTAAATTATTAATATTTATACAACAAAAAATTAAAATTTATAAAAAAAAATATTAATTAGATATACTTTAATTATCCTTTTAAATTTGTATCAGTCTAAAATTATTAAATTTTAAAAAGAATAATTTCATTGTATTTTTTAATAATGTAAATGATAAAGTTAAAAAAAAATATTCTTTAACTTCAGTTGAAATTTTCATCGATTAATAGTATATGTAAAAAAAACAGCGGCATGAAATTGATTAACAGTAGATGACGCTCAGAAAATAATATCAAAAAACTACAAGCAATTCAGAATACATCAGTAAGATCTATCCTTAAGTTAAAATATGATATTCACTCCAACATCGTGCAACATGAAGCTTTTAATAAACTAAAATTACTAACAGTCTCGAATCGTCTTTTTGAGTTGAGTGAGAAATATGTTGGGACAGGACTGAGTCATTCTATTCCATTGGTTGTAAGACTGGTGGAGGAATACAAAGAAGGTTTCGAATCGAGATATATTGAATACCCAACTCCATTGTGTAATTGCTCCCTGCTTTTTTTTATCTCATTTTATTAACTTTAATTTAATTTTTTATTTTTGTTTTGATTTTTTTTTAAATTTTTTCTGAAGGAGTCCTAGCTCGGTACAGAAAACAAATAAATAAATAGATGTTGTGTACAGCTGATTTTGCAACTGTCAGGGCTGAGTTGATCTCATTGTCAACTAAAGAGTTAGCAGCGAAGCTGTGTCCAGATGGTGGACGGTATATACACCCTTCGATTCTAGTTTTCATGTTTAAGTTTATTTGGGACCAGAGTTGTTCTAATATTGAGCTTTTTTATATGTTCTTAAGATCTTTGTTTTTATGTAGAAAAAATTTTATTTAACAAAAACTTTAATTTTTTTTTATTAATTATAATTGAACCCTCCTATTTTGAAAAAATTTGATTTAAATCAGATGCTATTCTAAATGAAACACTATTTTAAAACAAAATATGAAATTAAGAAAAAAAGGAAAATTTTTAGCAGATGTTGAATGATTTCTGAACTAAATTGCGAATAAATGTTTTTTCTAGTGTTAAATCCATATTTTCTAAATGTTATAAAAAATATAAAATTTTTGAGAGCTTTTTTTTCAAAATTTTAAATTTCAAGTCAAAATTGTGCCCCGATAACTTTTTCTAATTAAAATATTGTTTATTTTGATACCATGAACATATGACTTTAATAAGGTCTAGGGGTCGAGCATACAAGTCAAAGTGATCCAACCCTCAAAAACCCACATATCTCAAAAAATTTAAAACCAAATGAGATTTTTATCTCAAAAGCTGGTCATTGTGATGAAGACATCACTGTTTATGTATGCGGTTCGCTGTGCAGTTGCATGCTAGCTTATTTCATATTTATATTTTATACTTATTTATTTTATTTATTTCATTTTTCCTCATATTTCTTATTATTTCATATTTCTTATTCATATTTCCTCAATGTGATTTATATTTCCGCCCGGTGTTCAGTCTACGACGACAACCGGGCCCGGTTTTCTTTTTAGATAATAATAAACTTAAAACTTTATTAAAATAGTCTACTTTATTTTAGTCATCAATGAGGCTTTGGATGCTGAATTCAAATTTCTTTGAATTTTGTTAATATGACTTACCGTCCTCAAAATGCATTGAAAAAAACGGATAGAGGACACTTAAAGGCGAGAGTATGACATGTATCGGTTATGAATTTTTTTCATTTTTTTGGGGAATTTTTCATGCTGAAAAACGTAGAAAAGTTAATTCCCAGAAATTCTCTTACTTACATACCGTGAAGATTTATGAAGCATACGCCTATAAATTTTTTAATAAAATTTTTCATCGACATAGAATAAAAGTATCTCAATTTTATTAAAAAATTTAAATTTTGGCACCATAATTTTATTTTTTTGTTAATCACGAAAGATTGAGTAGCAAAAAGGTGAACTTATTAATCAGTTATAATCATCAACCAAGTGCTCAACAAAAAAATGTAGATAAATTTTTTTAAATTTCAACTGGATTTAAAAAAAAGATTATATTCATATTCATTTTTTAAAAAGTCAACACCATTTGTCTTTTTCACGATAACAAAAGTATTTTTTCTCATATTTGAATATTTTTTATTAAATCAGAAATTTTTAAGATAAATACTTATTGATAAAATTAATTTTTTAATTATCTTATGAACCTAATAACAGATAACTATGATAGATTTTTTGGGTGTAAAAAAATTAAAAAAAAGTGTTCAAATGATTTTTTTGTTTTTTGTTTAACCAATATTTTGAAAATCATCTTAAAAATTTCGAATCTTTATTTTTGATATCAAGACTATATCAAATTGAATGAGAAAAAATACACATTAATATGTCTTAATAAACTCTATTGAAATTTTTTTTTACAAAAACAACTTCAACTAAATTCTGGTTTTTGGAGGCGAAATTGTTAATTTATTAAAAAAATAAACAAAAAACGAATAATAAATTATTTTATCTAATTAAAAAAGATGAATAATAAAGTCGCCTGACTCCAGAATCACCATGCATTACTAGGCAAGTTAAGCACATAGAGCGGTCAAAACAATCAGTGAACCACCAGCCAGCCTTCCAACCACTGCTACAATTCGAGTTAACAGCCAAATCATAGTCCAGATCAAAAGTAGAAAACAAAGAATTGTTCAACAGCATTAAAGAACTATGGTCCGGGAATTTGTCGATTTCTTTGTCCACAATCAATTTGAAATGACTAAATTCATTTAAAACCTTGAAAAATCCAATTCTGTAATTCGTGTCGTTTAGAACAGCTGTGAGCTCTCTGCTTTTGTGCTTTGTTAACAAGTGAAAGTTGTCCAAGCCGAGAAAATGATCACCGTTCAAGTCACCAAATCCATTTTTGTAGACTTGGTAAGAGTTTTGAAAATTTATTGACGATTTGTCACTTTTACGGAACAAAACAGTCCATCCTCCGGCAGTCATATTACAGTAAACATTAAGTCTTTGACTAAAGTCGTCTCCATTAGGCTGGATCTCATAGATACCATTTTGTCTGAATCCCATGCGAAAATAATCATTGCAGTCGGTGTAAATAGCCTCTTTTTTGTAAATTCGTACAAGAAGGTACGCAATTATACTCACTAAAATGGAATTGGAAATAAGTGTCAGCTTGAAATCACTAATAACTGGCCCGAGACCATCTCTATCTAAAAATTTGCAAAAAAATACAATCTGAAAATTTGAATCATAATTGAACCAACTTTTTTGAGGACTTTTGTTCACATTTGATTTCTGGCTCATAGTGTCTGTGGCTGATTTTTAAAAATTACCCAAATATTTTTGATAAAAATTTTGATTTTGAAAATTCTTAACATAAAAAATATTAATTCAAGATATGTAAGCGTAATACTAGAATTGCAAATAAATACTTTAAAACAAAATAATTAAAAATATATTTGCAATCTTAAGTTTTTGAGCGACAACAAGGCATTCTAGCATGCAATTTTTTTAAAATAAATTATCAATCAGTTAATGAAAAATAGAATAATTTTAATTAATTAAAATAAAATTCAAAATATTTTGGATGCAAAATTAATTTGAAAAAAAAACTAAAAACATCAGTTTTGAAATATTTTTTTTCTAAAAATTTGTCCATCATTTTTATCATTGTGCATTTACCACAGTCTTCAATTTTTGGAAAACAAATTGTTTTATGCTAAATATAATTGCATAGGTACTAAATAGGTTCTTATTTATTAAAAATTAAAATTTGTTTTTAAGGTAAGGAATTAGACCTCTATTGTTACGAGTGGTTTTTGCTTAAATATTTATCTTTTTAGAATTAAAAAAAATTGATTTGGGTCACGAAGTTCTATTTTTCGAACAAATTTGTGGTTTAATCAAATCATATTTGTTAAAGATAATAGTGACTGAAATATTAATTTAAATATGATTTAAGTTTTGAAAATTTTAAATTAATCATTTATCTAATCACTGATTTGGCATTTGACAAACAATGGCACTAGAAAAGACTTTTAGGAACTGAAAATTGAACTTAATCTTTCTAAACCCTTCTTCTGCAATAGAAATTTCAGTTCTAAAAAGTCCGGCTTTTTTATTCCAATAAATCCTTAACATTACGTTAAATTACGTAAAACATGATTTGTAAAAAATGGTTAATTAACTAAATTTTACGTAAATTTTCGTAAAAAAAGTAAAATTAGAAATTTTTAAGTTTAACTATGTAAACAAAAAATTTTGTTATAAATATGATTTTTGATTTTGGAATTTTTTTTTTTTTAATTTAATTTTTCACCATTTTTTACGTAAAAATTGGTAAAATCCAAAATTTTGGTAAAATGATAAAAAAACGAAAAAATTTAAGAAATATAGAAACCAATAAAATTTGTAACATTACACTTTTATTTTTAAGAATAAAAAAAAATTCCTTTTTTTTAATATGTGAATTTAACCAAACCATGTTACCACATTAGATTAAAATCTTCGAATCCAGAAACATGAAGGAATACTTCTTACAAAGTCTCCACAAATTTCGTGGCAAATGGTTATTTTATTTAAGGATTGATTTGAGATGTGCAATGCTGGTCATTCAAATATTCAAATGAACCTTTAATTTTGGAACATTTGAATCGCCAAGATTAAATGTAAACATTAAAGTTCTGTTTTAATTTGAATAAAGCCTTTTAAATCAATAATGGACTCTGTAATTTATAGAGATTTGAGAGCAGACAAATTTGACTTAGCTTTTAAGTTACATCAAGACAATGATCCAAAACATAAGTTTAATTTATGTCGAAATTTTCTTTACCATAACAATATTATTTGGGTATTTTATAAAAATTTTAGTTTTAAAAAATTATTTAACATAGTAATTTTATTCGCCTCCAAAATCACTAGATTTAAACCCAATAGAGATGGTTTGGCATGGAATGAAAAATTTCATCATCGAAAAAATACCAAGAAATCAAGATGATGCATTGAAATATATTTTTGAATTTCCAAAAACTCTCACGTCTAACAAATGCAAGAAATATTAAAAATTTAAAAAAAGTGAAATAATTCCAAATTTTATGTTAAAAAGTCAACATATTAATTGATACATAATTAAGGTAATTGAGATTGCTTTTCAAAAGGATGGTTTATGGTCAGGCATTAAAAATTTTCCCATGTCAAAATCGTATTTTTTATGAAAAACAGCAAAATTTGAGATTTTTTTGGCATTTTGGGAGTTTAAATAATTTAAAGTAAATTTTATTTTAACTTATTTTTCTTTTATTCTCTTTTTTCTTTGATTTTAGACTTTTTTAATTAAATTTGAATGAGCTCTAGCTCGGCACAGATAGACTAACAAAATAGTAATAATCAAATCATCTATGAATGAATAAAAATATTTTTTTTAAATCAAAATTACGAAATTCATTTTTAAATAAATCGAAAATATTTTCAAAGCATTTATAACTTTTTCTACACATTAAACTTCATTCAATGTGGTTTTAATTTTTTGTGTTTGAATTACAAAATGCATCTAATGTTGAAATAACATTGAAAAAGTGCGAGGTTTCAAATATTTTTTCAGTTTCAAAAAAAAAACAAAATTTTAAGTTAGTATTGCAAACATGAAAAACATAGTTTTTTTTTTATAAATTTTGACTTTGGGTTTGTGATATGATAATCCTTAAAGATAAAAATTGTAGTTTAAAAAACTGACTACGCTCTGTTTTTCATTTTTCATAAATTAAGTATTTGTTAAAATGCACCAAACGAAAGTAAACTCAAAATTTTTTAAGAAGAAAACAAAGTTTTTCGTGCGTAGTCTGTTGGTTCACTTGTGACTGGAACGATTCTTGTTGTCAGGTTTTATGAACTATTAGTTGACCTTATCTAAAAATTAGTAGGTAAATTTTGCGAAAAAGATGAATATGTGTCACCCAAAGTCAAACACTTAAAGGGTGAAAAATTAATTTTATTTTTCTTTAATTTTTATTATTTTAAACTGAAAGGCAAAGATTTAAGAAGAGAGAGCATCTAGGTATTTAAAATTGTTGAAAGAATAATACTAAGTGAAACTGATAAGAGAAAATAGTAAGCTATTTGTAAAGCTCCTTCAAATTAAAAATAAAATAATTATTAACTAATTTTTATATCAGTTTCGAGAATTAGGCATTTTATTAAATAGCTTAATTCAATTTTTTCACATAATCTAAAAATTGTTCGTCTAATTCTATTTTGAACAAAAAAATTGGGTGAACCAATAGTTAAAAAAACCTGAGAACAAGAATTTTCGAATATTAAGTGAACTTTGGTTCACCTAACCGACTAGAGCCAGTTTTTCAACGACTGAATATAAACTTTAATCTGAATGAATTATTTTTTTCTTTTTTTTTTCGTTTTATTCATTTTTTTTATTTTATATTGTAGTATAGTGACACAATCTAACTTCTTACAAAGTACCCGCGGAAAGCTTCATAAAAAATGCATTAAAGAAGAAAACCTGGCAATATGGTGAACAATTAATGGAAAAGTTCTTAAGAATTTACGAAATTGTGTTCACATTAGATACAATTATGCTGGAGAAGGAAGGAGTGATGGGGCACGAAGTCCAATACAGTGCGTTAGGATGGTCATCAAGTGGATGGCATGGGACCAAAGATGGGGCAAAAAGGATAGCAGCCTGGTCATGGTGGAAAAGGCTGTTTGAAGAAAGTGGAGCGGAAATGGAATTCTTTAATCATATGACAAAGAAGTTCGCCCCAGAAATGTTGGTCAGCGAGAAAAGGTGTACCATTTGCAATAAAGAAGTGGAAATGGACAAGGTGTGGGAACATGTAAGGACCTGCGCAAATTTACAAAAACTACAATTCTTCGAGCAAGAAATGGACAGATTATTTATTACCTGCGGGTTATGCGATGGAAGAGTAAAAGTGGACAACTATAGTGTGCATTTATTAGATTGCCAAGTGAAAATATATGAAAACTGTGGGCAAGAAATAAAGAAAATAGAAGAAACAGAACACTTATTAACTTGTCGTCCAGCTATTATTCCTATATTTAGTTGCCCGCGCTGTAACACGGGGCTAACATAAGATGAGTTTGTGCAACATATTATCGGATGCATGGTTCCTAGAGAAAAGTGTAGACTGTGTGGGGAAGAAAAAAGTCCTAACCATAGTTGTAGTGCCTGTCCTGTATGTGCATCCATTTCAGATGTAAATAACTGGCTAATTTTTCCTATATGTGGCCATGTACTAAGCGGAGAGGAGGAATGTTATAGAAATTATAAAAGACATTTTATGAGAGAAGGAAGGTTACAATGTCATACGTGCAGGGCGGAAAATCCTATAGATTTAAAAAGAATAAGGATGCCTTAATGGAAAATGGATAAGGAGAAGATGAACTATTTGGAAGCGAAGAAGAAAATTGAAGAGAGATTAAAAAAAAAAAAGGAAACCCTTATTGAAAAATTTAACTTTTTTTAAACATTTTAATTTTTTTTTCGAAATTTTAGTTAAATTTATTATAATTTTTATTTTTTTTTTTTTTTTAAATTATGACCAAAATTAAGTTAACTTTTTGTATTGTTTTGAGAATTGTCTTTTTTTTAAATATTTGATGAAATTGAGGACAATTTCCAATCTAAGGACGGGAGGAATGTAGTATAGTGACACAATCAGACTATAAATATAACTTTATATTATTAATAGGATTTCTATTATTGTTGTTGTTAGGAGAAATATAAACTTTATTTTAAATAAAGTGTTTAACTAAATACTAAGCTTATTATTCACACACTCGGCCTGTACTACAATATTATTTAACTTTATTTTTAGTTTTTTTAATATGTTTTTATTCTGAAGGAGCATTTGCTCGGTAAAAAATAAATAAGTGAATTGTTTAAAAGTTAAAAAAAGAATTTTCAGTATTTTTTTTCAAATTTCCAAAAAAAAATTAAACTCATTCTATTTCACTAATGATTTTAATTTCAAATATGAAAATGCTTGCAATATTAACTTAAAATTTTTTTTTTTGAAACTGAAAAAAATATAAAAAACATCGCACTTTTTCAATGTTATTTCAACATTGGATACATTTTGTAATTCAAACACAAAAATTAAACTATGTTCATATGCACCCAAAATTTTTAGGTAAAGCTAGCGAACCAAATAAATGTGAAAAAATTACATTACATAGAAACTTTGACAAACATCTAAGTCGAACAGCTACTTAATCAAATTCTTTATTGAGCATTTTCCTGAATACATTCACTCTATTTACTGAATAAATAGCCAAGATTATTTATCGAATTTTCATTAATATTATTTGTTTTGAATATTTGTAGCCAATTCTTCTTCACATTAAAACATTATCGAAATAAAAATAAATTAGCTCTCATCTTGAATTTGCTGCGCCGGCAACGTGAGAACGAAGCTGAAGGGCTATGCGCTAATTAAACAAGTTTTCTATGGCGCTCAATTAAATTTAAATAAACAAATATTAATAAATAATACTAAATATTAATAATGTTTTAGGCTTACTAGCTTTTTATTAGCCATTTGAATAAAAGAAGTTGTGAAGTTTACAATCTTTTATTAACGATCAAAACAGTAGTATTTTGCGATAAACACTTGCACATCAACCAAGAATCAAGAACCACACACCAAAATTCCTCTTTTAGCATTTACTTTTAAATTAACTTAAGTATTAAATCTCCAAGTCACCAATTAAAGTAATTAATAAAATACAATATCTGAAAAAAGTTCGATAATGAGTTAAATTTACACCAGGACAATGTTTTTTTTAAATTATTTTTTTTCTCGTTTTTTTGCTAAAAATTTACGTAAAATTTCGTAATTTTTTTTTCAATTTTCCTTTTAATTTTCTAAAAAAAACGAGAAAAATTTCTAAAAATCGTCAGTTTTTCAGTTTTTTTTGGCCATTTTTATATTTACTTAAATTTACTAAAATTTTCGTAAAATTACGCAAAATCACGTAGAATTTCGTAAAAACTGTTTATGATAGCAGTACAGTAAATAAATAAATAACCATCAGAGTCAAATTTAACAAACTAAAAACCAAGAAGAGTATGTGGCGACTTGATTTAAATGTTTAAGATAGTTAATGGCACAGAGATTGTTAATTTTACCAACGGGATCAATTAAACACTTAAACACCAAGATTGAAAATCGAAGATATGAAATGAGGACACGGACACAATTTTAGACGAGAGCAAGTAAGGAGTTCTTAGATTTTCCTAGATTAAAATTTTTGTCAATGATTTGAACAAAAAACTTTAATAAATTACTACTACCACTAATTTATTAATTCACTAATTTTCTCAATTTTAGAGTTTTTTTGAAGAATTTTGCATAAATAATACATTGGTAGTACAGAGTATGTTTCAGTAACTTCAATTTATAGAACATGTCTCGGTCCATCAGAACTTAGCTTTTGCGTTTTTATATTTGGATTTTGTTTTTTGCACCAAAAGTCACAATGCCTAAAAATACGGAAGTTTTTTTTCCAGTATTTTAAATAAATATTTTTAAAATATTAATTTTCTTTTTTAAGTTAAGATTTCCTTATGATATAGAATTTCAGTGTTGTTAATCAGGAAAAAAAAATTTTCCTCATAACTTTAATGTCTAAAATCTTAATTCTGTAAAAAATACATTTTAAAGAAATTTTTAATATTAAACAAAAACAAATATTTTAAAATATTATAACCTAGTATTGTATTGCATAAATCAAAAATCTATGTGTAAGTATAATTATTTTTGAAATTTTCATTTCGACAAAATGAAATTGATAACTTTTTCTCTTATAATTCTCATATACAAATCTTCTTATGGAACTATCAGTGATAATATGGATTTTAATTGTGAAGAATTGCTCGATCAAATGATTAAGTGTTCAATTATGTCTATAGGCTTATCTAATAGTTCAACTATATTTTTGAATTACTCTCTTGAATATGGTGAATACAAATTGCCCAATTCTCTGGTGAACTTTGTTGGATTTTCTTTTCCTGCACATGCAGCCGATTTGGCTCCTGTTGGTGCAAGCATGTATGTTCTTCTATCGCAAAAGTTTCTATTCAATACAATACTTAAAGGATTTGAAGTTTTCGCCTTAGAAGATGGTCGAATTCAAATTGAACTGTACAATTCTAAATTGTGTCCTTCAAGCGAGTTTTGTATGTTTTTTTCACAAAGTCTAATGAATGAAAATTTCATAAAGTCTTGGAATTTAAACTTGAAATCAGGTCTTAATCGCATTTGGTTAACAAATTCAAAGCAAATTTTTACAGCAAGCTTTCTAATTATTAAGATTCAGAGTGGAAAAATCGGAATCGACAATTCAACTGATGTGTTTCAAGATTTTGCTCTGGTTAAAAGCAAACTTAGCTCTGATTTGTTTTTGAGGAAAATGCATAGACTTCTCAATCTAAGACTTTGTGTAAATTCCATAGTAGAAGACAGTTTTTATCAAGGTTCTCTAGTTTTGTTCAAAAAATTACCGAAAATTCCAATTTCCGTGCTTAATATTACAGTTGCTTTAGGTAATTCAAAAGTTGTGAAACAAGCCAAAATAAAGAAACAAAACTGTAAGTTTAATAAAAAATTTTCTTTTTCTTAAAAATTAAAAATACTTTTTATTATTAAACAAAAAAAGAAGTAAAATTTTACAAAACTTTAGGCTGCAAAAGCTTTGCTTTTGAAAAAATAATTTTTATTAAATAAGAATTGATTAGAAATGCTAGTATATTCGAAATTAGATATTACTGTAAATTCTTGTCTACTTATCTCCTTTGCTACTTTGAGCTTTTTTCCATTTTTTTAAACTAACAAGTTTTTTAGATGGCAAAAATGGAAAAATTGAAATTTTCGATCAAATATTAATGATAATAGTCGAAAATTATTTTTTATTAAACATTTTAATTAGTTTCCAATTTAAATATTTTTTCATGCTTTCAAAATTGAGCAAACAATTTTTAACCATTTTATCCGTTTTTTTTTTTAATTCAATAAAAAAGTTAAATATTTAATTTGTTTGCCAAGAGAAACATGCAAACAAATTAATAGTGAAAAAACAACTTTTTTTACTAATAAATCAGCAATTTTCGGATAAGAGAATGCACTAATACCAAAAAAGTCATAAAATAACAATTGGTTTAATTTATTTATTTATTTAATTATTTCAATGAGCGCCTTTAAGGCGATGAAAAAAAATTAAAAATAAGTATAACGATAAAATAAGACAAAAATAAGTGTTTGAGTAAAGATTTTAAAAAAATTTCAAATTTAAAATGTTAATTTTTTTTATATTTCGATAATTATTATTCATTTTAACGTAATTTTGTGTTTCTTTAAAAATAAAAATAAAATAAAAATAATATTTTAAAATATTTAATGGCGTTGCTATTTTGACGCTTGTATTACAATGTATCGATTGCTATAGCTCATTATAGCTTTGCTTGGACTGGCTTGAAGTTGCAATAATTACTACTACTACTAACTCACTCTTTTCCAGAGTCCGATCACTGCTTGGTTGTCAATGAAGAGCCTTAACACTGACTTGTGATCGGTCATGAGTGCTGGAAGTATCGACGCAGCTGCCTCGTTGAAAAGTATGGCTTCAGTCGGGGCGGCTACTGAGAAGCTTGAGCAGCAAAACAAAACAAAACTTCTTAAAAATTATAGATTACCGCCGGGTGTTAGAAAGGATTTAATAAGCAACATCCTGACACCCACCCAGGATCACCCGGCGTTTAGTAAAATTAATAGGTGGGAGTTCGGTCGCCCTGTAACTAGACGTTACTTTTGGGACAACGACACGAACCAGTATTTCTTTGTTGAGTCGGGAGGGTATGAGGACATCCCAGAGGAATCGGAAGACGAACCTCAGAATAATAACCAGGATGAGCCCAGCACACCAGGCCCAAACCAGCCAGAGCCCCTTCCTAATACCACCACTAATCCCGTCCAACCTAATTCTCCTGGCGATAATATGTCTGTCCGCTTTAGGCCCGCAGCATTTACTTTTTCAGAGAAGGCCCCTAATAGGATAGATGTGGACGCTTATTTCGCGCCACCAACCAGCATACAACAATTCCATGAGGAATTTCCAGTCCCAAAAGCCCTGTATTCTAAACTAAAACAGGGCCTAAGAATTTGGACTAAAGGGGGTTGTGCTCGGACAAAAGGTGTCCAGCACAAAATCAAAGCCAAAGACTCTGACCGAGACAAAGTCATAGCTTCCCTACTTAAGGCCAATATTATAGAAAAAGCCCCCCATAAGAAGATACCACGTTATTGTGGTACCTTCTTTTTAGTAAGGAGACCCGGCTCCAAAGTGAGACCCATTGCCGACTTTTCGGCTCTCACAAAAGTTATAGAGGCGCCAAAATTCGCTCTAAAGTCTTTATACCAGGTGGTCCAGGATATTAACTGGCCAAGACACCTCTGGTATTCTAAGATAGACTTTAAGCAGGCGTTCTTCAATATTGAGCTCCACCCCAAAAGCAAGTTTGTGACCACTTTCGGTTACGGGGGGGAGTTCTATAACTTTAATAGGATGCCCTTCGGTCTTAGCATAGCACCCTACATCCAACAGATGCTCCTAAACTGTGTGTTAAAATTCATTAAGAAATACACACAGTTTACTTATGGGCACTTGGACGACCTGATAATTGCGCATCCAGATAAAAAGAAGCTCCAAATACTTCTGGATGTGCTTAGGGCAAAACTGAAAAACGCAGGTTGGGTGCTAAACACGCTAAAGTCCGTGCTAAATCCGGTACCATCACTAAGTTTCCTTGGAGCGAACTGGGACGGGCTAGGCATAACACGTAGCAGGGAAGCTACGAAATTTGTAAAAGAGATGTCAGAGTCTCTCCTCTTCTCTGACTATACAGGCAGGACCCTCATGAGAGTGAGAGGGTACCTGAATTATTACTTAGGGTTTGCAGGAAAGGTAGGGCCAATTATTAATACCTTCCTCAAGATGACAGTTACCACCAGACGTGACTATTGGTGGTACATTAGCCTGCTCCTTAAATGTGACAGGCTTAAATTTAGGAGTCCCCCTAGGAAACAGCGCATCTGGTATACGGATGCTAGTGAGTATGCGCTTGGGGTTTTTGATGGCTACTCGGGAAGGGAATTCTCAGTAGCCGCCCCGACTGAAGCCATACTTTTCAACGAGGCAGCTGCGTCGATACTTCCAGCACTCATGACCGATCACAAGTCAGTGTTAAGGCTCTTCATTGACAACCAAGCAGTGATCGGACTCTGGAAAAGAGTGAGTTAGTAGTAGTAGTAATTATTGCAACTTCAAGCCAGTCCAAGCAAAGCTATAATGAGCTATAGCAATCGATACATTGTAATACAAGCGTCAAAATAGCAACGCCATTCTATGTTTTGACTTACTCCTTAAAATAGTTGATTGACGAGTTAAGCCGCATCTTTTATTAGTTTAAAGTGAAGTAGTTAGTCTTGATGCAAGTAAGGCGTTTAAAAGCTTCGTAGAGCTGGCATTTTCATCACATTAGTGAACAATGTTCCTAATCCAGTGTGGATAATTTTTTTTTAAGTGATAAAATTAAGCTCTTTAGATGGAGAAGAAGTACATAAAAAAATTGAAAATTAAGTTACTGATGTAAGAAAAAAAAAAAAGAAAGAAGAAAAAAAAGAGGTCATAAACTAAATTCCATTGAAATAACTAAATGACTCCGTTAAATTAAGTTCAGATTCCAACAGAACTATGTCCTGATCAAATGACTTTGATTGACCCATTTTAGTTGGTTTATTATTACACAAGTCTTTATAGATAATAGATGCCAATTTGTTTTATTTTATGGTATTTTAATAAAGGTAAGTTTAGCAAATAATTCCGTGCAAAATTATGGAAAGCATAAAAAGAACCAAAATAGAAGACTATCTTTATAAGAACAATATTATATCTAAAGAACAGCATGGATTTGTCAAGAGAAAGTCATGTACATCTAATCTTCTGGAAACTCTAGATTTCATCTCAATGAGTCTAGATAAAAGTATTCCTGTTGATGTAATTCTTCTAAATTTTGCGAAAGCATTTGATACTGCTCCGCACAGACGACTAATAGATGAATTGAAAGCATATGGCTTTAATAGTCTGACACTAAAATGGATTGAAGCTTTCTTGTAAAATAGAAGACGAGTTGTTCAAGGTGAAATTTTGTCGGATTGTGATTGGTCTACTATTGTTCATTCTGTATATCAATGATCTGCCAAGAGGAATAGATAATGTTGTCAAAATGATAGTCTTCTATTTTGGTTCTTTTTATGCTTTCCATAATTTTGCACGGAATTATTTGCTAAACTTACCTTTATTAAAATACCATAAAATAAAACAAATTGGCATCTATTATCTATAAAGACTTGTGTAATAATAAACCAACTAAAATGGGTCAATCAAAGTCATTTGATCAGGACATAGTTCTGTTGGAATCTTTTTTTAACCAAGATGTTAAGAGTTTGAACCTTCGAATTGATGCTCTTAAGAAGGATTTCAAATTGCAATTTAATCAGGAAAACGGGCTAACTGACTCCATTAAACTATGCTTGCCCAACATTAACGACAACTCATTTTTCAATCTGCTAATTAGTTTAACGGAGTCATTTAGTTATTTCAATGGAATTTAGTTTATGACCTCTTTTTTTTCTTCTTTCTTTTTTTTTTTTCTTACATCAGTAACTTAATTTTCAATTTTTTTATGTACTTCTTCTCCATCTAAAGAGCTTAATTTTTATCACTTAAAAAAATTATCCACACTGGATTAGGAACATTGTTCACTAATGTGATGAAAATGCCAGCTCTACGAAGCTTTTAAACGCCTTACTTGCATCAAGACTAACTACTTCACTTTAAACTAATAAAAGATGCGGCTTAACTCGTCAATCAACTATTTTAAGGAGTAAGTCAAAACATAGAATAAATTAAAGCCAAGAAACTTTAATAAGCATAAAAATTAATTGTTTAATTTTTAAAATTTTGCCTTTTTCTTTGATTATACAAAATCTAATTAAGCTTGAGTTGAGAGATAACAAAAAAATTAAAAAAATTCGAATCTATGGTTTATTTAATGATTTAAATTTAAATTTAAATATATATTTAATCACTTAGTACTTTAGCTTTTAACATTTAATTAATTAATTTAATCAATAAACTATTTAATGGATGTTCTCTATGTTCTATATTATTATTATTATTAATTATTAGTTCTAAGCCTCATGGGCAAAAAAGATACAAAAAAAAGATAAAAATCTTTGTACAAATTATGATTTCGTTTAAAAATCTATTCTCAGTAGATCATTTAATATTTTAAAAAAGTAAAAATATTCTAAGCTGAGTTCCATATTTATTTTTATTTGCAAGCACACAAACTTAATGGAGTCAACCAAACCACGATTTCTGTCTACGATTACAAATAAATGATCGATTATAAACAATGAAGTCTTAGGAATTTATTCCATTGCATTCTTATGTATTTTCTTCTCAATGTTTTTGAGCTATTTGCAGTATGACGTATTCTTTTCTTCAAAGATAGAGTAATTCCCATGCAGAAACGACAACAAGTCCCAACATACTTTACTATTTTTTAATTGTTTCATAAAAAATAACTTGTGCTTCATTTATATCTGTTCTACGGTTTCCAACCTTAGAGTCTCCAACATAGGAGTAAATCTCGCAATTTTCTTAATACCGAATGCCCTTTTGATAAGTAAATTCTGTCTAATATATAATTCACGGAGATTCTTGTCCACAATAAACACCACGTCTAAGTGATACCGGAATTTTTTTTTTTTTTTGTATATTTTTATTCAATATTAATCCATACTTATTTCTACGTTTATTTATTATCTTTGTTCAAAATTTTTATATGTAAATTAATTCTATGTTTGTCCGGGTAAAATAAATTCTATGAATAATAATAAAGTGTCCTATTTTAATTAAAGGCGTATGCTTCATAAATCTTCACGGTATGTAAATAAGAGAATTTCGGTAGCTTCATTATGATAGCTTTCTATGATTCCAAAAATTTCCAAAAAATTCTATTATTTGTATCTAATATTTTGTAATGTTCCCTTGCTCTAATAATCAAACCCATAAAATTTTTTCATCAGTTGATTATTTGTTATTTGCCCGAAAAAGCCATTTCAAATTAGCCCAGAACATTTCTAATTCATGGTGATTTTTAGGAAATAAAAGAATTTTTGGGAAATTTTGGGAATCATAGAAAGCTACCATAATGAAGAAACGTATCAAGTAGTGGTGAAACACCATTTTAAGGCAATATCTGAAATTAAAAGACATAGAAAAATTTTTAGCAGATGTTGAATGATTTCTAATTTTTAAATTTCTAATTTTTAATTAAATTTTAAAAAAAGCAGGCTGCTTTTTTTTGGTCTTAAACTAAACTATCTTACTTTAATTTAAATTTTTTTTACATCGCCTACAAGGCGTTCATTGAATAAATAATAATAATAATAACAATAATATTTAAAATAAAAAGCGGAACATCACTTTTGTCAATTTTTTGAAAATTTACTATAATTCTATCTTTTAACATAAATGTGCCAAAAAATGTTTAATTTTGTGATTATTTTAGTAAAAGAAAAAACAGAATTTTTCTATTTTGTTTGATATTTTGATTCATTCATGTTAGCTTTTCCTATTTCTATTCGAAATTAACTTTAAAAAATTCGAATAAGACACTTGAATTGCAATTAGCTTAAAAATTTAAATAAATCTTATTATATATTTATTAATTATCCAAGCGACATTAGCAATTAAATGGAGAAAATTAAAAATAAGAAAAAATAACAGTTTTTGGTGCAAAAATTTGATTAGATTTTTATATATTAATTATTAAATTTACTTTATATTCATTGTTTTGCTTAATTTTCTATATACAATTTTAAATTAATTTCTTTTATTTAATCTATAAATTTAAGATGACTCAAGGGTAAGTGTATGCGACGATGTTGCTCCAAAAACGACACCAACTTGCTTTACCAAAGCAACATCAAGGCAAAAAAATAGTGATCTGGTAACCAGCTATAGCGATGACACTAACCGAATACTTAGACTAAATGAGACATCAAAAATAGCATCATTTATCGGTGTTGAACTATCAAATAATTCCAATGAAGTGTTCAATTCATTAGACAAGGTTTTGCTGCTGAATACTGAATTTAGATTTGACACTTATTTGGAATCAATTGAAGTAGTTGCAATTAGACCCGGATCTATAGAACTCGAAATATTCTCATTTATGTCATGTAGTTCACATTCATGCAGCAAACAAATAGATGCAAATAAAGTTCTACCAAATTATCAAGCTCGATACCTTGGAGAATTTGAACTTAAAGAAGGGCTCAATAAATTGGAAATTGGAAGAGTTTATGTGAAAAAAGATTCTATAATCTCATTAAATCAGAAAACGTATTGTGTTGCTTTGATTCAATCAGAATGGATTCTATTTTCCGATAAAGTGTAAGCTTGGAATTTTTTTAATTTTTAAATTGCAGAATTGTTAATTTACGTATAATAAAGTAAAATAGAAAAAAAAATTTTTTTGCAACTAAAAGAAATAAAAGTATTTACTTTTATAAATTACTTATTTAAAATTGAAATTTAAAAATGCTTGTTAAACTTGATTAAAAATTTGATAAAAAGTAGATTTTTCATTTTTCATTTTTAATGAAAAATTGTATCAATTTTTTTTAATTTTTAAGAAAATGTAAAAAATGGAATAAAAGAATCAAAAAAGTACATTCAAAAAAATTTAAATTTGTTAACTATCAAATTTATACAAAAAAATGTAATGAATTTATAGAACCCTCTTTTTTTTGCATATAAAATAAAAAAACTAGATTTTTGATGCAGTATTTTAACAATTTGAATTTATTTTGGACTAAAGAATCTAAATTTTTGGAAAAAATTCTTTAATCTAGCCAATAATTATTTTAAATTTTATTCTTTTAGCTGAAATTTAAAAAAGAAATGAATTAAAATTTTTCCAGTAAAAAAGAGAATTTTTTTCAATTTAAATTTACAAATTTTGACTTGAAATTCCTATCCGCAAATCTTAACACCTAATATTTTTTAATTTTGTGATTTAAAAATAAAAATTTTACTGGGGTTTGAAAATAAAGACTAAAATAAAAGTTGTTGCTCTTTGGGATTTAAAAACTGGTGTGACAAAAATTTTTTTATAGGTAAGTTATTCTAATCCTGAAAGGGTATATATTTTTGTGCAAAATATAAGGTTTTTTGATATTATATAGCTTTTAAGATATTCAAAAACGAATTTCAGCACAGAGGCTACACACAACCCTATTTTTTGCATAAAAAATAAGAGACATGTCAAGTATGTGATCAAGTGTTTCCAAAAATCGTGGTTATAGGTATCATGTTATGGAAAATAAAGCAGTAATTAAATTTCAATATATTTTAGCGAAGTGCAATTTGCAAGGATTTTTCAAATTATTAACAGACTTTGACAGTCGATGCAAATATGTACGTTGTGCCATTAACAGAACTAATTTTGAACTTAAAAAACAAATAATTTTTTGACATTTTGTTGTTCTTTTGTTCAAAAAAAACAACAACAAAAATAAAATTCTGTAGATAAAATATTTAAATAAATTATAAAAAAAATTTCGATTTAAATAATTTTGTTTAAAAAATAGTGAACTTGATCAAGAAATTATCATGAGTTTAATGGGAATTTTCTCAAGATCTTTATAGGATTCTTTAGGTGAATTCTATTTTACAATTCTTTCTCAATTTAAATTTAAATTTTTCGAAAATGTAAACTCTTTCTATTTCAGAAAATTAGACATTTTTTAGTATTGAAGTATAGTGACATGATAAGACTTAAGGTAAAGGCTGATTTCACGCAGACCTTTTAGTATCCTGAGCCAAAATTGATGAGGTGTTTTTGCTTCCCAGTCATTCTCGCAGGCTTTCATTTTCAATATTTCCTAGTCAACTTTTCATCCTAGCAAAACTTTTAGCATACCCATCAATCATTCCACCATACTTGCACTATAAGCATACCAAACACCTTAATAACATACAAAAATCTGATTATCATACAAATACTATTTTTCGAAAATTATTCCCGAATTTTCACTTGAATTATCTCCCGGCAGCAAGTGCAAACAATTCGCCAAAAAGAATTCGAAATGGGAATTTTTGAACAAGATAAGAAGTTTTCATTCTTTTTTAAAGGTAGAGACGAGATTAAAATTTATCATAAAACTCGCCATTTAATTTTTTTTAAATTAAAATGTGTGGTGATAATTTGTTGACTATAAGATAATTAAAATAGTCTTATAATTTTGTGAAAAAACTCGAGCCTGGTGGTCTGAAAAAATTAGAGAGTGCATTGATAAAAAATTCAATTTAAATTTTTAAACATTTACTGGTTTTGTGAAGTTCAGTTCAAAAGAACAGACAAATTGTAAAAAAATTACACAACTTTTTTTCTAAAGGTCTAAACTTACAGTGATGATTTGCTACATGGATTTTACCAAATTTTACGTAATTTTTGGTAAATTTATGAATAAATGCAATTTTTTAGTAAAATTTTCAAATTTTTTCTTTTTCTCTAATTGACCTTTAATTGATTCTTCTAAAATCTTTGTTTGAAAAACTGTAAAGACAAATTTAAAATAGACATTTAGGTATCAAAATTATGGCTCAAATAGACGCTTTTAACAATATTTAGATATCAATTAAATTATATTACGGCGAAACAAAGTAAAATTTTTTATTGTAAAATTTCAAAATGTTGATTAAGTATTCAATTTACTTAAGATAAAAATTCATTTAATTTTCTATCTAATTATTGATTAAACAAATAATCTTTAGTAAAGTTTAGTCATTTATTGTTAAAAAATTGACAAAAAATAACTTTTTATTTAAATCAAAAACTAAAAATTTTGATTTGAAATTTACATTTGATCATGAACTTCAATATGAATGCTCCAGAATTGTATCAGTACATGAGATTAAAATTTATTGTTTCTCTTTTAATTATTAATATTCTAATTTTGTTCAATTTTATTATTAATAACTTTTGATATTTCTTTGAATTGAATAAAAATTATCAACATTAAATATTATCAAAATGCCAAAAATTTTATGAAAATGTTATTATTAGGCTTCTAATAGTGATTTCGATACCTGATCAACTGGGAGTAGTAGTAAAAATAACTGCGACTCGAATGACGAGTAAAGCCGTATAGCTGTTACAGTTCTTTGCCTTCACACCATTCTCTGTTCCATTGTCAACCACATGTCAATTTTTTTTTTTTGAATGAATTCAGGGAAACTGCTCCTTTGGTAATCAGTTCCAGTACTTTACAACCCCATTAGTTGAAACGTGATGGACAACTTTTAATAAGTCCTCCTTTAAGCATCTTTGTGTGGCATCTTTGTGAGTTTGTGTAGCATATCTAATTCTACTTTCCAACCTGATAGATTCAAGATTATTGATTATTTTAAAAATTTGTATTAAATCGCCTCTTATTCTTCTAGAATTCAGTGATGTGAGTTAAATTCTAAAGTAATTTTGACATCCCTAATTCTATCTTTCCCCATTCATGTATCCATTGACATACATTTCTTATTTTTTACCATTTTTTTATACAGACTTAAACTAATTTTGATTTTTTTAAATAAATTTTTATTTAGAGTAAAAAATTTGGTTGATATAGATCAGAATGATAAAAAATCATTAGCAGTTAGGTGCATTGTTGATGCAGATTTTTACTTAAACATTCTCAAAAATATGGACACAAATTTGAATCATTTTCCAAAAGCAGCGATCAACAATCGAGCATCAGCGCTACCTAGATCGGTTGTCAAAAGACAGATTAGTCAAGAATGTATATTTTAATCATTTATTGTTAATCAAATTTTTAAATATTAATCAATTAAGATTTTGAAGCTAGCTCAAACTGCAATTTGGACAGTTCAAAACTTAAACTTATTTGTTCAATTCGGGTTAAAACTGAACTTTTACCAATAGCCATTGATTTTCATATTAACAATGGATACAGTGAAACATTTTTGATAAAAAATGGTAAGACAATAAAACACTTTTAAAACATTTAATATTTATTTATTTTTATTAAGGAATACAAAAAAAAAATATTTATGAAATACCAAATTTGAAATCACATATAGCCTCGGATCAATTAGAAGGAAACGCAAATGTGTACCTTCTTAGTAGTATTTTTCGAGAAGACGGTTATCTGCAAGGTTTTGAATTCCATTCGACTGCGTTTGTTATCAATTTATTGATTCAAATTAAATCGGTGAATTTAACAGTTTATCCAAGCTTTTTGGTACAATGGCAATTTGAAAGAACACATCATTCTTTTTTAATTGATAAAGTTTATCCAGGCTATACCAAGCTCTTGTTTAAAAGTCCTCTAAAAGTTTTAAAAAATTGGTTTGTAGCTTTAATTAATCCTCCGAAAATGTTTTATACTGATCCAACTTTAGTAGCCCACTACAAAGATTATATTTATTATGAAAGTAGTTTGCCCAATTATTATAAATCTATTTCAGGTAGAGTCTTATTTAATTCAATCTTATTGCATTATTATGAATGCGATTTGAATATAACACATTTGTTTTCGGAAAATGGGAATTTCATTTACACATTGAAAGCGTTAAATTACTCAACAATTATTGAATCAAATGGATTGCTTATCAGACAATGTAAAATTTTTAGAATGATCTTTTAGGTTTTCTTCAAAGCAGAGCATATTTTATAGGGATTTACCTTTAAAGCACAATTATGATAGCCTTTCAACACAATCAAAAAAAGATTGTTCACAATAAATTCTTTTAGGCAAAAAATGGAAAAATGCACCAGACACGCCCAGTAAAATACATTATCGAAAATTTTCGAGAGTTTACGTAAAAAATTTTTTTTTCGTAAAATTTACGATTTTTTAACAGATTTTTTTTTTTCGAAAAATTATTAATTTAAAATCTTCGAAATATTTACGCTTTTTTTCCTAATTTTTTTTTAAAAAATTTTAAAAATAATTTACGAAAAATTATTTCAAATTAAATCTATTTTCACATTCAATATATTTAACTAAATTATTTTAAAGCAATTAGAGCCTTTTAACTAAAACATTACTTTTTGATAAAATCTTTAAGAAATTTACAAATTTAATCACATAATTTTTATATTTTTATTTTGATAAATTAATTTTTTGAATATATCAAAAAAAAATTTAGCTGAAATAGCACCAGGGCTGTTTCGAACGGCTTGCGAACAATTTTTAATTGATTATTGATATATTTTGATAATATCTAACTAATCAGTCCAATTAATATTAGTGGGGAGGAGTCTTTTCTTTAGGTTTCAATCTTGTTCTTTGCAAGTGTTTATACAACAAAAAGATTTAATTGGCTGTTAGAATTCAAAAGACGTTTTTCAATATGAAATAAAATTATAACGTTTTTTTTTATTCAATCCTTCATATTAAGCCTTTCATAAACACGCATCTTAATTATATTAAATTACTGCTTATATTCACATTCTTATTTTCTAAAAAATTTATCTTGCTAATTAATTTTTATATCTTTATTTTAGATTATTTTTTTTAATAACAAGAATTTTGCTGCTGAAAGCCGGAAGTGTTGAGTCGAAAATCATCAGAAAATAAATTTAACTTGATTTGATATTTTATCAGCCGATAGATCACTGATTAGAACTTTTTTCTAAATTTGACCAATTTATCTGATTCAAAAGTTCAAAATTTTCACTTTCATTTTATGTAAAATTTTCAATTTAACTTTGCGAAAAATTTGCATAGATTATGACCATCTTCGGCGTTTTTTTACGCTTTTATTTTTCGTTGATTTTACATTTTTTTTTCGGTTTTTAAATTTACTGGGCGTAATGAAAAAGTTAAATTAATTTAACTAATTGAGCTTGCTTAATATTTTTTCTAAATCAAGATATTTTTCTCATTTATTAACAAAAACTTTTAGAAAAAAAAGAGCAATATAAAAATAAAACATTATTTTGTCCGATTCGATGATTTTATTTGCTTTTTAGCCAAGTCATTACTTTTTTAATTCTTATTTTTGGTTTTTTTAGACTAAATTTCGATTTGTATTGAAACAATCTCTCGGAAAGCTTTTTGACCATTAAGATCGCCAGTTTGACTGATCAGATCCCTTATCTTTGTCTCTTGATCAGAAGGTATGAGAAAATTTGGGAACTCTTTTGAAAATGAAACCAATGGTGGTTTATAATTGTTATTTTTGAATGAAAACAAATTTTAAAAAATCTTGCACATGGTTAAGATTCGATTAATTTCTTCTCTATCTAAATGTTTTATTAAAAATTTGATTTAGACGAATGCTTTTTAAAATTTAAAGATTTTTTTGACAAATAAAATGTTTCTGAAAGTTATTATCAGTACAGACTGTTATGATTAGTAAGTTTTTTAGGTTGCCTAGTTCAAGCCTAAATTATTACAATAAAAGTCCAAGCCAAGACTTTAAATTATAAAAAAAAAATTCAAAGTCAAAGTCGGAATTATTTTTTTGAAATTTTTTTATTTCTTAAAGTCGTGGCTTGGTCTTTTATTGTAAAAATTTAGGCTTGAACTAGGCAACCGAAAAAACTTTAGATCTAAACAGCAAAAGCTCTCTTTTTTCATCATTTTTCAGAAAATTAAAATTTTTCCATCGTTGATCTAAAAATACCGCTGCAATAATTAAATCATTTTGTAAATAAACTTTACACCCATTCGTAAATCTTTAGCCAACTGATCCAAAAAACTAAAACTCTGAGAACTCTCAAAGATCATCTAAATTTGAGAACATAATATGCAAAAATGTTTTTTCTCATAAAAGCATTCCTAATCTTTCTCAGAAAATCTACAAAACCAGTCTTCCCCCGAACATTTTTATTATGATAAAATAACGCAGGAAAGTAAGAAGAAACTTTCAAAAAACTCGCTGTCAAAAACTCGCTGTCAAAAAATCAAGCAAAAATATAATCAAGATAAATTTGAGTTAAAGGCCTCTTTAAAAAAATTCTGGAATCAAAATTGGTTTGATTTTATCAAGAAGATGGGGAAAAACCCACTTACAATTAGACCTTTTTGGAAAAAAATTAATAAAATTAGAACAAAAAAAGGATCAAATTTAATCCCAAATTTGTTTTCAAATGACAAGGAGTTCAAAACTAATGAAGAAAACGGAAAATGCTTTGCAGAACTCTTATCTTCAATATTTAGTCCTAATTCTGATTTTATTGATACTAAGAAAGATTTCGAAATACTTAATTCTAACTCTGAATTTTTTAGAAATTATGATCATTGTAATTTTAATGATTCAATTACTGGAACGAATAGCTTTTTCAAGATTATACAATTTTTTGGAACATAATTCACTCCTTATCCAGGAGCAATCTGGATTTAGGAGAGATCGGCTAACATCAGATAATCTATTCTTTATAATTAAAAAAATTGTGGAATCATTTAAAATAGAAAAAAAAAGTTTGTGGCCTTTTTTTTGATATTTCTAAAAACTTCCATAGGGTTTGGCATGAGGGTTTCCTTTTTAAATTGATAAAAATGAATCCACCTCATTACTTGACTAACTGGATTAGATAATTTTAAGATAGTAGGACATTTAAGGTAAATGTGAATGACCACTTGAGCGACGAATATCAAATAACTGCAGGTGTTCCTCAAGGCTCAGTAATTAGTCCTCTTTTATTTAGTATATATATTAATGACATCCCCAAAAGAAAGAAAACAAATAACGAATACTCTCTGCTTTTCGCAGATGATCTAGTTGCATACTTCATTTATAACAAAAAGGGGAACCTAGAAAATAAGATAAATGATTACACCAACGAACTAGAACAATGGCTTATTAAATGGAAAATGAAGATATCAGTTGAAAAGTCGTGTTCAGTAGTCTTCTCTAGGTACAAAAAAGAGAGTGATAATCTAAACTTAAAATTTATGGAAACAGAATAATGAGCCAAAAAGAAATCAAGTTCCTTGGTATAAAATTTGATTCAAAATTAAATTTTAATATTATAGTAGGCGAAATTAAAGAACGCTGCAATAAAAGGCTAAATATTATTGAGATATTGTCAAATAAAAAATGGGGTCTCAATCAAAACACACTAGGAAATTTATATAAATCTTTAGTCGGATCGATTTTAGACTATTCTTTTCCTTGCTTGAATTCATTTTCAGAAAATAATATCAAAAAACTACAAGCAATTCAGAATACAGCAGTAAGATCTATCCTTAAGTTAAAATATGATACTCCCTCCAACATCGTGCAACATGAAGCTTTTAATAAACTAAAATTACTAACAGTCTCGAATCGTCTTTTTGAGTTGAGTGAGAAATATGTTGGGACAGGACTGAGTCATTCTATTCCATTGGTTGTAAGATTGGTGGAGGAATACAAAGAAGGTTTCGAATCGAGATATATAGAATATCCAACCCCGTTGTTGGATATTCAACCCCGTTGTTGGATATTCAATTATTAGTAAGGTTGGATAAATTCAATATATCCAACCTTACTAATAATTTAAACATTTGCCACATGTAACAATCTATGTCTTCTAAACTTTCATTTTTTTTTAGATTATTTACTTTATTTTGATTTTTTTTATCTCATTTTATTAACTTTAATTTTATTTTTTATTTTGATTTTGATTTTTTTAATTTATTCTGAAGGAGCCCTAGCTCGGTACAGAAAACAAATAAATTAAAAATAATAAATAAAAATAAAATTACAATTCTAATTAGTCTTCGATTATCGTAAATTCATTTGATTTAGGATTTGATCTTTATGTTTTGAGTTTATATCTTTTCTTAAAACTTGTTTAATTAAGACATGGTTTTTGTAGACCGACTCGAGCATCAAATAAGTCGGATTCCAACGAGTAGCTAACCATTTTTCTTTGAAGGCTTATTTTAATTTAGTTGAACACATTTTATTACCTTCCATGACTTGACATGCATAATTGTCTTAAAAATTGTCTGAATCGACCCTAAAATATTTCCAAATAACGCTCCTTTTTGGATTTGTATTCGACTCACAACACTAGTCATATGACGCTAAACCTGAAATATTGAGTGCATTAATATTTTCACTAATTTCGATATTAAATGTTAAGACACATTTTATTGTGTTCTATTCAGGCAAAAAAACATTTTGAAAAATTTTTTTTAGCTTAACAATACACTTAAGTATTTTTAAGTGTATTTTTTCAATGGTGTGCTCATCAGAAATGTGACGTGTGTTGCTCAGAGTCTAGTTTGTGGTGACACTTCATTCCCATTCAGAAATAATCCTTACTAGGAATATCTATTGAATTTCAAAGATTTAAAGGGAATGGAAAATAAAATAAAATATGCTCTGGGTTCAGGTGTTTTCATGATGGTAAATTTTTATTTAAAAATATTTAAAAACAGATGAGTTTGCTGACATTTATTTTGAGAATTTAAACGATTCGATTGATCACACCATAAATGGTATACTCTTTATTGCAAATAGTCATAATTATGATCACGTTGATTTTGATGGGGATATAGTTAATTTTAAAAATAATCCAATCGATTATTTTGGAATAATGGTTCCATTTTATCTACAACAAATAAAGACCACAGAATTGACCGGAAAATTTCTGCTATCAAATACGTATTTTAAATATGACACCAAACTGATCGGATTTGAATATTGGGCTAACTATGCTTTTCAAAAAATTTATGTAGAAGTAATTTATAAAATATTTTACAATTTAAAATTTATTCAAAATTTAAATTTTAGATTACACGTAGCAATCATTTGATACATAATAGAATCTCTTTATATACCAAAAAGGGATACAATAGCTACACATTACCTAATTCATTAAGTGTAAACAAAGGCTTTTCAATTGAAATAATAGTAGACTATCCTCATTTACTGGCGATCAATGATCGTAATGATCTAATTTACTCAGACATGTATTGGGACGGAAATGAATATGTCAAATTTAACCAGTTTAAGAATCGGGCCTTTTATTTTAATTGTAAAATCGATCAACACTATTTCCTACAAGCTTATCATTTTTCAAAAACATTTGAGCTAAATGAAACAGATGGTACAGCAAGATATGCTTCAGAAAATTTCCATTTAAATATTCGATTCAATAGAACAAATTATCAAGTCAAAAAATACTTCACTATTTCAAAAAGTAAAATTTTTCATATTTTATTAATATTTTAAATTTATTGCTTATAGTCAACTGAGGTAAACGTTTATTGCGCTAAAAGGGTCAGATTTTTTGTAATTGAAAATTAACAAATTTAAATTAAAATTAAGCTTGGCACAACCTTGATTTGGACAATTTCCTGGCTCAAAAATTAAATTCTGTTTTATAAGTGATTTTATGCAAATTTTCTATTACTGTATGAAACCGATTTAATTCAGATTAATTTTTTACCTCTCCAAGCTGTAGGACAATTAAAGATAAAGATTTAAGAATAAAAAAATTATTCAAAAAAAAATTTTTTTAGCTAAAAATTTTATAGGAGAAAAAGAGTTGATGAGAATTCAGGAGAAATAAGGTAAAATTTTGGGGCACTGATACTAATTACGGGTATTTTACAAAACTTTTCTTAAGCTCAATTAAGATTATTTTAAATTTAAGAAAATTTAAACATTTTATCAAAAATATTTAGCTAATTTTAGAATTAATTAAAGAAAATCAATATTTTAAAATCGATTAAAAAAATTGTAGCCGATTTATTAAAATCGATTATCAAGGATTTTTTATTTCTTTTTATAATAATAAGCCAGAGTTGGTCAAAAGTCAAAGTCAAGCCTGGGCTTTGACTAAAGGCTACAAATTATTTTCGTAGTAAAAATAATTAAATTCGTAGCAAAAAAAATTAAAATAAAAGCAAAGATTCATTAGTAAAAGTAGCAAAATAAATTTATCAATAGTAAAAAAAATAAAAAAAATAGTAAATTATTATATCAAATATTTATTAATAAAAAAATTCACACATTACTTAGAAATGTTGTTTAGTGTTATTCTATGGATTTTTTCTAGGACGGTCTCTTTTTCTCGGAGCTAAATTTGAAGATGTTGTTGGTTGTACAATAGTTTGAATGTCATTATTAATACTATCGGCTTGATCTTGATCATTATCATTTTCATTTGAAAGCGGATCTTGGTTGATCGATTGAGCCATTGAAATTGGAAATTCGTAGTTAAAACTTTGTAGAGCTGGATTAATTGGACCAGTCGAAATACGTTGTACCAAAGTAGGTGTAGCTTGTTTTCGTCTTCCTCGCTTTTTATTTGCCTCAAGATTGAGATCTAAGCCAGGAAATTCACATAATTTCAACCTGTATGCAACACCAATTACATTTTCGGTGTTGCCTTTATATTTCTTTGGGTCACGAGAATTGATGTAGATGAAGATTCGGTATCGCTCATTTTTAGTTTTTAAATTTTCAGATTTGTATATTTAAATTCCAAAATTTTTTTACATTATATACATTAATAAGTGATAATTGAGTAGTGTTATAAATAAGTGATATATCAATTATATTGAGTAATTGATAATTGAGTAGTTATCAATCAAAAATTAAATTAATTTATATTTACTATTGAAAAAATACTTTTGCTACTAATTAATTTATTTTACTATTAACAACCTTTTTTTACTACTTTTTTATTTAATTTATTACGTGTAATATTTGCTACGATTTTTTATTAAATTTGCTACTAGTTTAATTATTTTTGCTACTGGATTAAATAGTAGCCTTTGACTAAAACTAAAAAAATTTTTAAAAAATTTTTGTTTTAAATAAAGTTTAGTTCTCGAATTTCAATGTTTTTAAATTAAATTTTATCATTGTTAATTTTCTGTAATTTGGTGCTAATATAGAATGATGAGCTCTAATGTTATAGCCTGAAAATAATTAAGTTGACTTGGGTGGACTCAACTCAAAGTCGACTTTAACTTTATCTTTTAGCGATTCTAACTTTAAATTTTGACTTTTGACCAACTCAGTAATAAGCCTTTCTAAAATGCAGGAAAAATGGATTAATTTTAGTTTGAAAAGTTTCAAAAAAAGATTGATATTTCAGAAAAATAAACAACTCTTTTTCAATAAAAATTTCAATTTTAATAAAATTTTTTATCATTTATGTGACCAAATTTCTAGACCGAATTTTTTTGGCAACATATTTACTGGTCAAGTAATAGGTGATCAGTCCTTATTAAATTAGATAAAAAACAAAAATTTATTTTTATTTTTCACTAAGTAATGGGACTTTTTTATTTTTTAAAATTTATTTATTAGAGGCTTTTTAGCAATTAATTTAGACTCTTTTTTAATGTTAACTTTAAGGACAATTCGGTGATATAATATGCACAAGAACTTTGGTTGATAACTCTGGTTTAAATTTTGAATACAACTGTTCAGTGCTGTTGATCTCTCAGTCAAAATCCTTGCCTATTGCAATTCAATTTATCAACTGCCAAAAAAAATTGTTATATAACAATGGAAATTTACTTGATGGCTTTGGATATTATAGAGATTTTGACTCATCCGAATCCAATCTTACTTCACCACTTAACTTTTTGCCATCACAGACTTTAGATAATTCTTGGCAAATTCACTTGCTTTTAACAAGCACTGAATTCTTAATTGAATCTCGTTTAATCGGATTCAATTTTTTTTCAACTTCAACTGATCAAATAAAAATAAACCTATGGTCTAGTACTATGTGTTCTGTTGAGTCCTGTTCATCATATTTTTACAAAAGTTTGCTTTTTTCAGCTGTGCGTATAAAAACATGGACAATTGAGCCAAAAATTGGTGCAAATACGCACATGCTGCCAATTTCCTTATTTGTCAATTTCAAGTCATTTTTTACCATTGAACTAGTGACAAGGGCACAAATTTTGTCCGAAACTTCTGACCAATATTATTATCCAGACTACGAAATCGAGGGAAGAAAATTGATTCCAATTTTGGGCCAACAATTTCTCTTCAAAGCATTGACCAGCTCTTGCTTTTACAAATCAATAATAAAATTAAATCATTCGAAAAATTATGATTTTGAAAACAAAATTTTATTGCCAGGAACAGAAAAAAACTTTGATTCAAATAAAAACATGAGCATTGAAGTTATTAATTTGGAATTTCTGAATCTTAATATGAAATTTGACATAGAAGTTTACAGTCAGAAAAGTTCAATAGAAGTTCTAATTGATTATGGAGATTGTAGTAATGAATGGCTGTATTCGGACAGCAAGCAATTTAGACCATATTTTGGCCTCAATTTGGATTCGTATAAATTTTCCAAAATAGAATTTGAAGATGAGTCAGTTAACTCATTTCTTGTCCTCAATTCAGAATTCAGATATGATACAAATCTGCTTGGTTTTAAAATATATGCTGTAAGAGAAGGACAAATTTTGTTACAGGTAGTTTTTTTAAAAATTTAAATTTTTTCAACACTTTATATTTTTCTGGCTAAAAAGAAATAGGCAATATTTAAATTCAAAATTTTTTTTTCCTCTCCCCATTGAGCAAAAGTACGATCCAAGTCCAAACGAATTCTGCATACTGATCTGCTATCGAAGGCGACTTCCGATGAACCCCGTGTGATTTTTATCTGTTTCAGCTCTCTCTGTTTGTCTTTCTGGATTTGTTTTCCTTGAGGTGTTCGTATTATCATCAGCATGCATCCCAGAAGATAAATTGAATATAAATCTTGAACAAGAAATTGAAAGATCAGAAATAGTAGAAAATTCGGTTTTTGGTTTTATTAGGATCTAATGTGAATTAAGAGTTTTAAAGAAAATTTAGAAGAAATATTACGAAAGACGAAAGATTTTTGGAAATTTTCTTTTGTTTGTTTTAAAAAATTTTGAACAATTTGTTTTCAAAGATTTTATTTTTTACTCTGTAAATTTTTATGAAAAAGTTGGTAATTCGAAATGGCATCTTGAAGTTGATGATCAATTCAGAATATCAAATCAATTCAAAGAGTTTATCTTTGGATATTAAATATTTGCGGTGTAACATGGTTTACATGTTATGTAGATTTAGAAAATAAAAATATTTTTGAAAAAAAATTTTCTCAACCTTTATAAAATCGATTTTTAATTTATTAAACTGATTTTTTGGACAGTCTATTTTCATTTTATTACTTATTTGGAATTTAATATTTGAATTTCTTTTTTAAATTTAATCTTGAAAGCTAAGTACAAATAATTTTGAAATAAAAACCAAAAATGTTACCAAAAATCAAAAATATATTTAAATATAAAATTAAGACGCGAAAAAAATGATTAAGGACCCATTTTAATCGTTTTTAATGCTCTTCAAAATAAAGTTTTTGACATATATATTTTCTTGATAAAAATAAAAAGACAAGTGTGATTTACAGGTAAAGGTGCTCTAGAAAGCTAAAGAAAATGAGCTTTTTATATTTTAAATATTCTTTTGTGTCCTTTTGTGTACTTTTTCTAAATAAATAATTATATATAAAAATTCTCTCTTATTTTAATTAAGCCTATTCTCTATCTCAGCAGAGCTCGGGCCCGGACCCCGTCTATCTATCCCACCTATATCTATTCCAAAAACTACATAGCTCAAGGCGTTGTAACCGTCTTAAGGTTAATGTAAAGTACACGAAAGGACACAAAAGAAACCTTTTTATTCTAAAGAATAAAGTATTTATAAACGACTATTTTTTTCGTCTTGAACCAAATAAACTTTTAAGTCCACGTCAAACTTTATTTTTTTATTTTTTACTAGACAGAGAGCTCTTCCAACTTTAGAATTATATCGATTTTTAATCAAGGAGCCTCATATTATTTTATTTCTTGAATTTTCCGCTGTCTTTTATTCCTCTTCAAATTTCCGCAAGTTTTTATAGATTGTTTGATTCTGCGGAAAAACTTTTAAAAACTTTTTAAAAAATAGTTGCGGAATTCCGCAAAACATTTCCGTTTTCCGCGTTTTAGGCATTACATTTTGTGCAGCATGTCCTGTGCTATTCTAATTTTTATTGCTGAAATAATCTCAGATCTTTCATGATCTTTCTATTAATCCAAGAATATACAAATCAAGATGAAAGTCATTTGGCCAAGGCATAATAATTTTTTGGAGCTATTTAAATCATTCAAAGCAGAATGATATAATGTAATTTTTCTTTTTCAGCTTATCTATTTTATACTTGTATTTTTAATGTAATTATGTTTTCTTTTGTTTTAAGTGACTGTAAATTTTTTCATATTTTACTTCTCTTTCTTGGAGATTAATTTTCACGAAAAAAAAACTAAAAAAAATTTGTCCATCTGTACCTAGCTGAAAATTATTGGTACAGAATGGCAGTCCTAACATATTTTTTGTGGCTTTCTTGTCTTTTTTTGCTTCTTTTTTTTGGTTTTCTATGTTTTTTTAAAATATGATTTTCAAATGAGAAATTATTTTTGTGGTATTTTGGTTTTATCTAAGTAAGAAACAAGAAAATTTTTTTGAGATTATAAAATTTTAAATACATTTTTGAAACAATTTTCTACTGCCTATTTTTTTAAGTTTGTTTCGACTGATGAATGTGGAGTTCTGATGCCTTGTTCTTTTTATTTTAAACAAAATGTCGCAATAAATCGTCTAAACATTGAAACAAATGTGATAAAATTAAATTTGAAAAAAGGACTTCAAGTCTATAAACTTTCTAGTCCGATTTACATTAGAGAAGGTGCAATTTTGATGATAACTCATAGAAGCGGACAAATTGGATCGATCTATAATGAGGAGAGTGACAACACCATGTCCGATTATTTTGTTGAGTCTTTTAATCAAAGTCTTCTAAATACAAGTTTGATCAAAATGAATCAAATGCTGGGAATTAATTGTCTGATTGAATACGGTTACTACATTCATCAAATTAAAGTAGCCAAAAAATACTATCTCTTTGTTCCTTATGATATCAAAGTAAAATTGGCTAATTCAACAAAAAATATAAACATTAAAGCTAATGTTGATCATGGTAAGTAGAATTCAAATTGTCTATCAAATAATCTCTTTATCTAGTAAATAGTTTTTTATTAGTTAATAAAAATATCTAGTTGATTTCATCTTTTTATCTATTATAGTTAATCCTATGCCAGTAGAATTTATTTAATTTTGACAAAAAAAATACACATACAGTAAAGTACGGTTATAACGAAGTCGCTGGGGGAATCAAAAAACGGTTCGTCATAACCGAACTTCGTTACATCCGAAAAAGACAAAAAAATTTTTTTTTTAAAATTTTTATTTAATTAAAACGAATTAAAAAAGAAATAATAATGATAAATATGAAAAAAAATTATATATTATTTTTTCCTCTCTACTCCTCTCTACGTTTGTAAATACCGCTCATTGTACCTACTGGAATTTTAAATTCCTCGCAGACTTCGGTCTGAGTTTTTTTTTTGCTATCGATAAGCTTTATGTATTTTACTTTTTCATGCAACGTAAAAACCTTACGTTTAGTTGGTTTTGTTTTTTCTAACATTTTTTTAACATAATATTTTTCCTGTTTTTTTTTTATTTTATAAAGGTTAATGTGTGATTTTTCAGAATATTAATTGATTATTAAGTAGGGATTAGTTTTAAGATTTCGGTATTCAAGAAAATTCATACTTATTTGCTGATTTCTATTATTAAAAATTAAGAAACCAATATTTCTCAAATGTATTTTTTAATATTTTCGTTATAAGCGAATAAAATTTCATTGAAAATTATCAAAAAATGCTTCGTTATAACCGAATTTTCGCTATAAGCGTACTTCGTTATAACAGTAAGAAAATGTATTAAAAGTATTATTGTTCTGAACAACAGTGTTTTATTTTTCTTTATAAACGAATTTTCGTTATATCCGTGTTCGTTATAACCGCACTTTACTGTATTATTATCTTTTGTTTTTGTTAAGATCCAAGTGATGACATCATCATTCTTACCTCCTATTCTAAAATTTTTTAAATTAACTGCAGCAAGAACAGTAAACAAAAGAAATAAGAAAAAAATTTGATTATTTTTCAAATTATTTAAAAAGAAAATTCTCTTTTACTGTCATTTGTAATTTTAAAATCTAATTCTTAAAATTAAAAACTCATCAGAAAATAAAACAAACCTACCAGATCATAATTTACCCATTTTAAGTCAATCAGCATTTTTTGAAGGGAAATAATTATTTAGAAACAATTTAGAATAAATTTCTCTGCTCCAGATAAAAATTTTTCAAACTTCACTCTTCCTCAAAAAGTTGGCAGGTCACAACTATAATTTTATACCTATTTTTATATCTATTATGTAATCTTTTATTAATTTTTCTTTAAATGGTAGATTGTAAAAATTGATGTCAAGACTTGTGTTTTAACAGATTAAAATGTGAACAAAAAATTTGGCAAAATATAAAAAAAAATTTAATTTAATTTATTTTTTATTTTAAATTTAATAATAAATTCCGATCATTAAAAAAATTTATTTTTAGATTCCTTAAATATTAGTTCTGTTTCATATTATGAAAGATTAAACAAGTTGGTCATAGATGAATACTTTTTGAACAGCGTGTGCATAAAAAATGAAACGAACACTATCTATTCCGAATTGAGTAAATCTGACTGCAAAATAGGTACTTTGAACATTTAAATAAAACATGATTTAATCAAAAATTTTTACTTAGACGCAAATTTTTCTTCTTCCTTTGAATTCAACAGCTTACCAACTTCAGAATCACCAGCTAGATTTTATCGATCCGATATCATAAAATATAGTACCAAACTAGACTTGTTTTTTAAGGAGAATTATACAATTACGAGGTTCTGGACTATATATGCTCTAGATGACAACAACACCATCATTGAGCCAGAAATAAAATTAGAAGGTAATCCAACTGTAAGCTATAGCGAGCTGGTAATCAAAAGTAATACACTGAACTACAATAAGTATAAGCTAGTCCAAGACATAATGATCAAAATTGATACAGGCAATGTGAAAAATATCAAAAATGAAATAAATTACAAAGCTGAAGCTTACATTCATGTGGTACCGAGTGGAATTGCTCCTTATAGCTTAGAGAATGGTCTTGACTATTTGAAAATTGGTACTAATCAAAGTTTCACTCTAAAACCCCTTGAATATGCTTATGATATGGATTTTTTAGTCCATACACATTCACTTAATTTTGAGTTTTTCTGTTTTGTTGTAGACAAAAATCATTCAGTAAATAATAAGACCGACTTGGAAGATTTTCAAAGTTTGGCTGAATTTAAGTACAACCTGTCATTAACTAATCAGTGTTTTAGTTCACGCGATAAAATAGTATTTGAATCAAATAATAGAACTCTCAAAATTAAACCAAATGGTTTAAACTTTAGCAAAGATAATTCCTATCTGTTTTTGGTAATGACACATCATTTGGGAAAAGAATACTATCAAATTATTACAGTTGAAGTGCTCGATTTTACCAAAATTCCAATTGTTTCTACAAGGTAACAATTTTTTAATTATTTAATAACTTTTTTTCAAAAAATTGATAATTTCTTTGTGTAGAGTTAAAATATAATAAAATAAAAATATAATAATATTAAGCTGCAACCGCAATCATGACACCATGACCACTGCAAGTGTGGCGGCTGCTGAATTACCCCTTCGATGAAATTCATTCTTTTTCTTTTTGTTGTTTTTTACTGATCGAAAATTTATTAATTATTTCGGTTTTAGCATTTTGGAATACTTATCTTATAGTTTGATTTGAAAATTTCCCTTGCTAGAGAGTTGACTACAAAAACGGTAACTTTTTCCAAACTGGAATGAACTGTTGACCAGAAATTATCTCTTTGACTACAGTTTCATGTAAATTGTCTTGCTACTCTGTGTTGCCCACTTGCCGGACCGTCTGACCTTAGCGCTTTTGCTACACTATTTGGGTGGAACCAGTTAACAGAGTTTATTCGGTTAGCAATTTTATACAATGTGATCGCAGAGCCTCGGGTTCTTCTCTCTTCAAGAGTAGTGAGCTCTGGTCTGACAAGCCTTTGCTCATAAGATAGTGTCCTAAGTTCTGATACAAGTTTTGTGGCCCATCTTTGGACTCTCTCAATTTTTTAAAAACCTCCTTATTTTACGGGTTTCAAACTGATACTGCATATTCAAGGTGAGGTCTCACTAAACAATAGTATAAGGTCTTGACTGTGTCGCATCTCCAGCATTTGAAGGCACGTCTAAGTGAACCAAGGGTGAAGTTAGCTCTGTTTGCTGCAATGGTGGCTTGCCCACCCCATTTTAAGTTTCTTGTGAGCTGGATTACAAGATCTCTTTCTGACTCAGTTTCTAATCAAGTCGTGTCTTGTCTTGTGCCATCTGAGTTTTTGTTTGATTTTCAAACATGCAAATTTTTACATTTTAGCAGATTAAATAACATTTTCAAATCTGGTGCCCAAATAGATCCCTTATCGAGACCTTCCTGCAGCTGTTCTCTTTCTAACATATTTCTTATTAAAATAAATAAAATGAAAACCTCAAAAATAAAATCAGTTTTTTTAAGAATACAATTTTTTACAATCTTTTTGGTAATGAGCCAAAACCAGACTGATTAAATTTTTTTAAAAATGTCAATTCTTTTTAATCAAGGATGTATTTTGTGCAAAGTTGGTCAAAAGTCAAACTTTGTCTTATAAGGTATTTTTTTAGATTTTTTGGTTTCTTTTTGAATGAGAAATTGTTTAAATTATGTTCATTTCCAATATAACACGTTTTTTTTACAATGTTATTTTGTTTTTTTTTCAAAATTCTTGCCTTTAATGAAATCTTAATCTCCAATTTTAAATATCCCATTTTGTTTGAACAAAAAGTTCATAAAAGTTATCCCCAGGTTTTTTTTTCAAATAAAATTCCATTAAGTATTGATGAACTAATAGATGAATGTCTATCAAAAAAAAATATCGGCGCTTTAAACAAAAATATGAATACAAGTATTATTGTTTATGCTGATGATATACTTTTACTTAGCCCAGTAGACTCTCATCTTAAGGAGCTCTTAGATATTTGTTCAAAATATGGAAACAAATGGAAAATAAAATTTAACCCTAAAAAGTCATCAATAATTTAGTTTGGTCCGCAATAATTTAAAAATACTTTTTATCTTGGAAAAAGTAAATAAAATTAAATATCAGGGAGTAGAAATACCAAATAACTTTGACTTTCATAATATTGCAGTAAATAAATTTATTAAAGTACAACACGCCTTGTTTTCTCTCTCATATTTGGGGTTAAAAAAAGGGGAAATTTCTCCATTTTTACAAGCATTCATATACAAAAAAATAAATAAAAATAAATAATAACTTTGATCAGCTGTACGTTTTTTCCAAACTTTCGTTCATTAGTACAATCAAATTTAACAGAATGGCTTTTGTTATCTATCAAGATTTGTGTCTAAACAAACCAACTATGGAGAATAAATTAAAGTCTTTTAACCAGGACATTGTTCTTTTGGAATCTCATTTTATCTTAGAAATAAGTAAAATAAATTCTAATCTTGAAGCTCTCAAAAAGGATCTCAAACTACAGTTTAAGCAAGAGAATGGACTAGCTGACTCTGTTAAACTTTGCCTTAAAAAATATTAACAACAACAAGTACTTTACGCTACTTATTAATTTAACTAAGTCATTTGGTAGTTCCAGTGGAACAAATATTGGTGATTAGTTTTTTTTACCTTTCTTATATATTTAACTTTTTTTTTCATTTATTCTCTTTCTCCTTCAATGGAGGTTAATTTACCAATAAAAAAATAAATAAAATATTGAGCATCAAAAATTGATCATTAACTTCAAGTTGCCAATTTATTTATTTTAATTATGTCTTTAAACTTGACTGTTAATAGAAAAATTGTTTTTTTCACCTTTTAAAGCTTACAGAATATTCTGTAGTACGAAATCAATTGTTTTAAATTTCAAGAATTTAAATTATCTGAATTTTTGTATGAAAACACCGATCTCTGAACTAAACCAAATTTCCCAAATTTTCTCTAGTTACGGAATAACGGGTGACAACATAAAATCGAGACAAACTTTTAAAGATCATAACTCCTTTAGTATTTATCAAAATAAAACAAAATTTTGAGAGAATATAGCATTTTTTTTCTAATTTTTATTTATGCTTTATCTTTTTTCAATAAGTCTATTTCTTCGAAAATTATTCAGTCGTTTTAGTCGTTTTTTTTTTTGCGTTTCGGTTCGATCAGGGATTTTCGTCTTTTTTCAGGTGTTATTTGAAGCTTCTTCAACAATTTTGAGACCATTTGCTGGCTTATATCAAACTTTTTGGCTGCTTGACGCTGACTGAAGTTATATTTGTGATCAAAAGCCTTTTTAAGCTTGTTGAGTTGTACTTTAGTCATTTTTTTCGTTGTTTGACCAGACCCTTGATTCCTTTCTGGTGAAAAATATTCACTACGTTTTAATATTCGGTAAACAATACTCCTTGGAATTTTTTCTGCCATAAAATGCTTCACAATGATTATCTTTCCAAGTGATCTATTTTCGTTAAAAAACGCGTACACGTGAATTTTAGGGCCTCTTCTTTAGATAAATTATTTTGGTCATTTTTAATTCAAATTGAATAATTTTTTTTACCGTATTTAAAATTAAATTTACGACAAGAATATGGAAAGAGATTTAAAAATAAAATTAAAATAGCATTGCAAATGATACTTAGAGTTCGTCTCAATTTTAAGTTGCCACTCGTTATCTAAAAATTACATAGAATAACAGGGGTTCCATAAAACTAGATTCAAAAGAAAATTATTATTAATTATTAATTATATTTTTATATTACTAAAATCTCTCCATCAATTTGAAAAAAAAAATATCATTTGATTTATTGACCCTTAAAAGGTCTTAAAGCGAATATTTAAATTTTAAACTTTTAATTTAAAGATGTCGTCTTGCTGAATACTGCAAACCGTTTCGCCTCCATACAAAAATAAATCCAAGCTATACATTGGCAGTTGAAAGCTGGTGCAAAAAAGAATGTGAGAATGCTATTAGACTAGAGTTCAAAAACACCATTTTTTTGCAGCAATACAAAAATTCTGACTTTTCCGAGCTGAGCAGTTTTAATGATAAACTAATTTTTGGATCTAACATGTCCGAATTAACCATTTTGCCAGCTCTGTTTGAAAAATATCCCAATGTATCATTTTATAATATAAAATTTGAAGTGACTGCATTTTATGAAAATGTCCAGACAACTGGATCTACCCTTATGAGAATAAAAATAAATGAAAAGGCTTTCAACGGCTCATGCAAAGTTGATCTCAGCGAAGGCTACGCGCTTTTGACCCTTTTTGAAGTAGCATGCAGCGACTGGATTGACAACGATGGCTACATAGTCAGATATGAGTATTTTGCAAAATACTCAAACACCTCGGATCCAATAGCCATTAACTTTAACATGATAGGAAGGCTAAGAACCCAGCTTCCGCAAGGTCTCGAGTCCGATGCATTCAAACTTTACCTTTTTGTGCAAATAATTGATGATTCAGATGCCATTACTATATTTGAGATAAAAAATCCCATAATTGTTAAAATAAAACCAAATTTTCTCCTCAACGTAATAGCTCAACTGGTAAACAAGCCTGAAAATTCTGACTTTTTCCAAATGCTAAAAAATGGAGATTTACAGGAGTCATCCCGCAACATAATATCAATAAGTTCAATGTTGAATAGTCAAAAGTCAAATGGGACACCAGGAGAGATTGAAAAGATCAAGGACTTATTCACCAATGTGGCAAATGACTTCGAGCCTAAAGACTTGAGTAGTGTTAAAGTAATAGCTTCTGTTTTGTCCTTATTGACCACAGATAAAAGTCAGCTTTCCATTAGCTCCGCCGAAATGGCACTGGCCAAAAGCTTGGACTTGTCGCATAGACTTCTAAATATGTCCAGTTCAAATGGCTACTTGTTTCTAAAGCAAGCAGCTAACAAAATTGTGGACACGGCAGCAAATGCTCTCCTAAATGCCAACTCACACAATTCAACCAACATCGAAAAGTTTCAAAAATCAACCCAATTTATCCTGGATCAATTTGCTTCTTTGTCATCTGATCACTTGAGCATTAGCCAAGAAACAAGGATCAAATCGAACAGCATTGATTTACGTGTGGCAAGAATAAATTGGAAAAATTTAATTAACAAGAACATTGATCTTGAAAATGGACATTTTCTACTGCCCAAATCAAACATCAAATCTGAAAAAAATATTGTACTAAAGAGCTACTCGATGCCAGAAATTGTTGCCAGCAAAGATCCAAGTCTTGCTAATTCTCCCATAATCAGTCTCTCTTATTTAGCTGAGAACCAAAAGGAAATAAGGATTAAAGACAACGGCGATTTTTTCAGGATAAAAATACGCCGCGACATGTCCAAAGTTGACATGGTGCAATTTTCATCCGTCAGCTCATTGATTCAGAACTCGAGCACAAATTTTGGGTCCAATCAGTCGGCCGTTTACCTCAAAGTCAAAGTACCAAAAGCTAATTCTTCACAACACTTGCAAATAAAGCCTTTGGCACAAGCGAAAATTTTCGTTGTTCTACTCAAGTTTAATGAGATGGCAAATTTTGAGAGGAAATCATTTGATTTTGTGCATGTTCTTTGTCCAAGTGAGTTGATAGTCAAAGAAAATGATAGCTACTATCAAGTTTCGACAAATATGTCGACCACACGTCAGTATTTGAAAACAAACATGCTAGGCATTGGAATAGCTGGTTTTAATTACAGCTTTGAGGAATTGCTTTGTGAAAACAACACTTTTTTAAACCAAAAGAATATTTTTGACCTCTTGTCATTTGGTGACTTGGAGCTAGAAAGTGACTTTTCTTATCGAGTTTTTTCATCAGGCTGCTACTATAGGGAAAAGTTGACTGGTGAATGGAAATCAGATGGATTGGAAGTGGTTAGCGATCAAACTGGCGTTGAGTACACGGTTTGCGTGTCTAGTCATTTGACTGACTTTGCCGCTGGTTTTGTTGTTTTGCCCAGCGAAATTGACTTTGGTGACGCATTCGCCAACTCCTCTTTTGAAAAAAATCGCACTATTTACATTACGGTAATAGTGTGTGGTTGTATTTATCTATTTGCTGCCATTTTCTGCATTTACCAAGACAAAAAAGATAAATTAAAGAATAGAATTTATTTGATGAAAAATTCATCGAATAATTCAAATTATTATTATGAAATAGTTTTTTTCACAGGATCAAGAATTGATTCAGGAACCAAATCTAATGTTTACCTGAGTGTATTTGGCACGAATGACGAACTCTTAAACCAACGAGTCCAAAGTCAATCTGAAACTGATAATAAACATTTGTTTAAAAGAAGTTCTGTGGACACGTTCATTTTGGGTGTTAGTAGACCATTTGGTCAGCTCTACTTGTGCCAAGTCAATCATGACAACTCGGCAAAAACAAAGCAAGATGCTTCTTGGTTTCTGAAGCACATTTTTATATGTGACTTACAGACTGGTGAGAAGTTTACTTTTTTTTGTGAAAAATGGTAAGTAAACTTTATTTTAATAAAAAATGTTCAGTGCAAAAAATGAAAAAAAAAAGTTTAATTTTCAAATATTTTTTCACTTTCAAAAAATAATTTTAAGTAAGCATTTTCATTTTTGAAAATTAAAATTTTTGGTGAAATAGAACATTTAATTTTATAATGAATAAATTTTCAATATTTTTAAAATCTTAAGTCAAATAACTCAAAAAATGAGTCATTAAGAACCCTTATTATTCTAACTTAAAAATTTTTTTATTGAAAACCTTGAGTCTGCTTCATCCTCTTACACAAAATCAATAATTTTAAACTAGATGAAAGCAAAAAGAAAAGATTTCCATCTGATTTAAATCAAGAGAATATTTTCACTCTTTTTTATATAAGAGTGTTAAAACTATATAACTCAAATTTTAAAAATGTAAAAACAGAAACTGAAACAGGTAAAAAAAAAAAAAATTTTCGGCGTGGTAAAAATGGAAAAATTATCAGGCCGAATAAAAATTAACATTTCTTTCTGAATTATTCTTTTAACAAAAATTTAAATCGAATTATCGCATTAAATAAAAATTTAAAAAATTTAAATTTAAATTTCTTCAAAAAAAACAAAAATGCTCCAAAAGCACAAAAATTAAACTAAACTTTTTCCAATTTAATTTTATAAGTAAAAAATTTATTGTAAATCATATAAAATCAAAAAAATGCTTTAATGCGCCTATTTTATTATACAAATTTCTTAGAAACAATCAAATTGAAGCTAATGATAAATTAATGTTAATTACAAAATTTAATAAGAATATTGTAATATTTTTATAATACATTTAACTAGAAGAAATTTTCTCAAATTGAATTAAATATTAATTTTTAATTTGAAATTTTACAATTAAAAAAATAAAAAAAACATAAAACAGAGACCTTGCTTCTTGTAAAGAAAATTTTTATTGTGACTAATTTGAAATTGAGCTTATTCATGAAATTTTAGATTTAAATAATGTAAAAAAAAATTTTTAAATGATTATTTATTTTCATGGTTATTAACTTCAGTTTACATCACAATTTAATTTTCAAAAATATTACTTAGAAACAACTTTAATAGTTTATTTTTAAGTCTGAAATAACACCTAAAATTCTAAAGAACCAATTTTAATAATAATAATCAAATTAAAATTTTATTTTAAAAAGAATAATTTAAAAAAATTAAAAAGAAAAATTTTATTATTTAAAAAAATGTTTGATTGGTATGATTCCATAAAAATTAAGTATTTTAATCCAAATCAAAAAGATAGCAAAAGTCAAGACAGAATAACAAAAATAAATGATAAAAAACAAATAGTTGATGATAATTATTTTTTTTCTTTTAGTTCAAAATTAAGTCTATGAATGTAACAGGTATATTCAAACATTCAAAGTTGCATTAACAAGACTAATTTAAAACTAATTTTTCAAAAAACAAGTTTTTATTTGAATTTTTAGTATTTTGTACAGAGACAGATTTTTTCTGAATAAATAATTTCCAAATAGATTTTTCCGGAATCTTTTTTTGAGGCAAACTTAGGTCTAAACTTTTTGATCAAAGCACAATTAAACCAAAATTTTTTCTTCATTGTTCTAATATCTCAATTTAATACTTCATTACTTAAATATTTCCATCTTTCATACGACCATTTGCTGATTTAATCATTGATCTTATTTTTGTAATTATTCTCAATAAAGCGAAAGCTTGACATTCAATAAGTGGACAAAATCATGGTTTATTTTTTGAGTTTTCGAACGAATACTGTGCTTTCGCTTTCAAGTAGCATGGCATTTTTGTCTGATAGTTTTTATGGCATTTTGAAATTTCATACAACCTTCCCAAAATTACAAAAATAAAATTCTTTTTCATTAATTTTAATTGACAAAATTGAGATTTTTAAAATTTGATGATAAAACAGCATAAAACAAAATTTGTTTCACTAAATTTAAGAAATGATTCATTTGTAGGAGAGAGTATGACAAACAATTAAATTAAACTTATGGAATACAAAACAATACATTATTAGAATTTTATTTTTAAATTGTAATTTTAAAAAGAAAAAAAAATGAAATAATAATAATAATAACAATAAGCTTGAGCAATTGGGCATGTGGAAACGACTTACTGAAGAAGCTGTCTATGGTAGCTGCGTTACAGTGGCAATAGGAAATAGATTGATGCACGGCCATCTTGGACACTTGGAGTGGAGACGGCACTGCTGTCGCTTTGATCGCTGAGGAAGAATAATTGTTGAAGAGAATTTTTTGTTTTCAAAATTAGTTAAGGAAGCAAAATTTTCTAGGATTTGCTTTTGTCACTTAGTATAGCAAAAATTGTCCTTTGGCTTTGGGGTGTCTTCAGATCCCAAAAGTAATTGAAAAAAAATTTTGATTTTTTTGCGGGCTAATGCATCAACCAGTATAATCATAGTTATTTTATCTCTCATTTTAAGATCCCTTACTCAATTCTGAGTACTTTGATAAACAGACAGTCTAATTAGCTTCAAAATTAACTGAGATACCTTTACTTAACTTAAATCATTAATGAAAAAATGGAACTTTAGACGGTTTATTTCTGAATTTTCAGTTATCTTAAAAAAAAATGCTTGCCAAAATTAATACTTGGATTTTAAGCAGAGTTCAAAAGTCCCAAATTAAAGTCCCGACTTTTTTTAATTTTTTTATTTTCAAAAGTCCAAGTCAAAGAATTATATTTTTTTTCTTTAAAAAAAAACCAACACTCGCAACAACAACAAGCGTCGAGTCATCAAGATTAAGACAATCTATTATTTTAAAATACTTGAAGAATTTTTCTATTCATTATTTTCATCGTGAAAAAAAAACTAAACAAAAGTCTTTGACTCGGACTTGACTTGAGACTTGTGACTTTTAAACAACTCTGATTTTAAGCTAAGAATGCCTTTTAACTTTTAAATTTAATTTCAAAGGCTGGCTGTTGACAAAGATGATGGCTTGATTGAGCGAAACATGAATCTAGCGAACTTTAAAGAAAGGCAAATGCTGAGCACCATGATTAAAAGACAAACTAAAGACCGTCTAAGCGATGGTCACTTGTGGTTCTCGATTTTTGCCAGGCCAACTTTGAGCACATTCACGCGACTAGATCGTTTAACATGTGCATTTGTACTCTTGTTCATAACAATGCTGGCAAACATTATTTACTATGACATGCAAAACGAGCCAAAAAAATCTGGAATTGAAATCGGTCCGTTTTCATTAAGCGCTCAGCAGATCGGCATTGGAATTATGATGAATTTGATCTGCTTGCCGCCAAGCTTTCTTTTAATTCAGCTTTTCAGGCGTTCCAAAGCCAGGCAAAGCAGGGCCCAAAAGCTTAAGCTAACAATTCAAAGAACCAAATCAAAATTCAAGAACAACAAAAATAGTGAAAAAAGGAAAAATTTTCTCTTGCCATGGTGGTGCAAAATATTGGCCTACACACTCTGTGTCATCTTTACTGGAATTAGCCTCTTTTTTATCACAATAAAAGCCATTTCATTTGGCGATCAAAAAGTTGCCAAATGGCTCACTTCTTTTCTGGTTTCAATACTCACATCGTTTCTACTAACGCAGCCAATTCAAGTGGCAGCGCTAACTTTTCTTCTAGCGCTCCTATTTCGTAAAATAGACAACATTACCAATTTTGATGACGATGAAGACCTACAATTGGAATCTAGTCATCTAAATCAATTGGATGAGAACAAAACATTCACCGGTTTGCCTATAGACAATTCGGATCTGCAGTTTGTCAAGGAAATGTATGCCAAGCAAAAAAAAGCTAAGCTAATACTGAAACAAATTCTGGTCTACACTCTATTTTTCTTTCTTTTATTTTTTGTTTCTTTTGCCAACAAAAACGCCAATTTGTTTGCGTATAAAAACAGTCTTGAAAAAACATTTAGAGTTAACTCTTTGGATAAATGTGTCACTGGAATAAATGACATATATGCTTGGATAAAATTTGAATTTTTGCCAACACTCACTCGAACAGAATATTTGATCGACCAAGTTTCTTACAAACTCGGTAAGCCTGTCATCAGACAACTACGGGTGCGTAGACAAAAATGTTCAACTCATCTACAGCCAAATGAGTGCTCTCATGACTTTAACCTAATCAACCAAGAACGCAATTCTTACAATTTGTCATGGTCGAAAAAAAGCCACCTTCAATTTTGGCCTCACTTTGCCAATTTGTCTCATTCTTTTGAGTACAAGCATTCGCTTGACATCGGCTCTTTTCCCTACTTTGGAAAGTACTCCACTTATTTTGGCGGTGGCTATCTGTACACAATTGATTCTGGTCAATTTGATATCGAAGAACTACAAAATGATGTGTCTAGTTTGGAAGCTCTGGGCTGGCTGGACGATCAAACTAGAGCAGTGTTTGTGGAATTTTCTTTGTTCAACGCCAACTTAAATGCCTTTGCTTACTGTACCATTCTTTTTGAGTCATTGCCAACTGGTTTTGTTCTAAAATCAACTCGGTTCAAGCCAGTTGTTTTGTACGAGTCGGACAACTCGGCTAAGAATCTAATTGTCACTTTAAACCTTCTTTACATGATGGCCATTTGTATTCTAATGATTAAACAAATCCGCAGCATTGTCAAATTAAAAGTGGCCTATTTGAAACAATTCTGGAACTATATCAATTGGCTCATGGTGGTGTTCTCATGGGCTGCTTTTGTAATCTATGTGCACAGACTGTACGCAAAAGACAACTTTTTTGACAAGATCAAGAACAAAAATGGGACAATTCGCCTAGAGCTATTGACCCATTTGAGCGATGTGCTCGATGGTTTGTTTGGTTTTTTGACTTTTTTTGGCACTCTACAGTTTCTCAGACTCTTGAAAACCAACAGGACTATACAAATTTTCTTGGATACTATAAGCCTTTGTGCCAAAGAGCTGGTACACTTCACCATTTTGTTTGTTTTAATTTGGCTCGCTTTTGTACAATTGATTTACTTGATGGAAAATGAAAAATCAGCCGAATTTTCAACAATTGTAGGAACTTTTGAGACAACTTTTGGCATGATTTTGAATCGTTTGCCAAGACTTGTCTACAATCAAAGCGATCAACCATTCACGTTTCTAGTTTATGTAGTTTTTTATACAATACTAGTCTTTATACTTGTCAATATACTGATCACTCTATTGAGTCAAAGTTTCGATTTTGTGAGAAAAAATGCCATCAATAAAAATAATAATTCTTTGTTGTATTTTTATTTGAAGCAAAAGATTAAAGTGATAGCTAGTGTTCTGAAGAAGAATGGTAGAATATCAACACCAGCACAAATTAATAATGGACTGAATTATGTAGAAGATTTCACTGCACTAGAAAATTCAATATCTAAACTAGATGATTATATTGACAGAAATATGACTGACTAAAAAAATTTTAAATTAAATCTAAATTTTCAAAATAGTTAAATAAAAATTCTAAGCATTCTTTCATTTATGAATTATTAAATTAAATCATTAAATTTATTATTATATAATATACAAATAATTTTCTCTCCGTAATTCCTTGGGGACGTCAGTAGACCTTACTTCAAAAAAAGGGAAAATTTTCACAAAATTAGTAAAAATATCATAATATTAAAACAAAAATTTCTAGTTTGTAAAAAAGTAATAACTAAGGACTTGGTTCTTTATTTACAATTTTTTTTTTATAGAATTAACAAAAAGAAAAAAAAATCGATTTTACATCGAAATTTTATTTTATTGATTCTTTTTTAATTTTTAAATAATTCATTTATTTATTTTTTCCCGAGCAAATGCTCATTCAGAATAGAAACATATGAAAAAACTAAAAATATAGCTAACTTGGTATTTCTCTTTCCATAATCCCAAATAGCTAAACCCAGTCACAAAGAAAACGATGACTAATCGATGAAAATTGATAGATGAATCATTAATGAGTTAGGAACCATTTCATCTAGATTCATCGATGAAAATATGTATAATTCATCGAAAATAATCGATGAAATTTCTTTTAATACATCATAATTTATTTAATTATTAAAAGATAGTTTTTTAAATTTTCAAATAATTTTTAAGTTAACAATAAGCAAAAATTTAATAAGTTTTTTTTTTCAACTGATTTTTAACTGAAAATTAATTTTGACGCTTGATTAAGGCGAAAATTAATTAATTATTATTATTATTATTTATTGATTTAAGCCTCATAGGCAAAATAAAAAAAAGAAAAAAAGAAAAAGTCAAGTTCTTCAAACTCTACAAAATTTGAAAATAAAAATAATCAATTCACAAATTTGAAATAATTATATATAATTTAAATTATCCAAAAAAATAAAAACTTTAATTATGTAAAGAAATCTACTTTTAGTAAGTCGTTTAAAATTTTAAACAAATAAAAAAAATTTTGACCATTTTCGAACTCTTTTTCGGTTTTATACATGACCAGATTGACCGAGTCAACCAACCCGCGATTTTTTTCTGCAAATATGTGCTCAATTATCAAAATAGATTATTATTTTTCTCAATAGAAAGACTGTAATTTCTTATTCAATAAGTTTCTTATTAATTTTAAAATTACTTAATAGCCCTTAAACTAGACAAAAATTAGCTTGAGTAAATTTGAAATCAAAGAACATTATAAGCAATCCAATTATATAAATAACGTCTTTTGTTAAGAGCTGATACACTGATAAATAATTGTACATGAATTATCACTAAATATCGACTCCAAGAATTATTGGATGCATCAGCTTCATCGCTTTTGTCTATTAGAGTAAGGAATTCTTCTGAGCTGGCTGATTTTATAATTTTGGTTATTTTTTTCTTATTTTTTCGGTAATTTAAAAAGTTTTAGGCAATATCTAAATGAATAAAAATTAAATTTATATTAATGGCTTTTCAATAATAAAAAATTAAATGATTCCAAGTAATTTTTCTTCGAATCTTTTCAAAGAAATTCTGAAATTGTTTACAAATGCCAGCTAACTAAGTTTGTTTCGTTTAATTTCTGATTGAAAAACTGAATTTTCTCATGATCAGTTCTATTGAAAGGGAAAGTCAAAATCGAAACATCTATTTAGTAAATTCAAAAGCAAAATGAAAAAGTCTAAGAGCCAAAAACACAACCTCACAGTCAAATTAATTAGCTCATGAACGTTTTCTTGGCTTTAATCCAAATAATTCAATCATAATTAATGAGATGATTCAAGAATGAAGCAACGATGAAAATGCTAAGTTTTTCATGATTGGGTCATTTTTTAATATTCTGAAGAGAAAAAGATGAAAAATTCCTGGTTTTAATCCAAAAACATTTTTCATGCATAAAAAATGAGATGATTCATAGATGAAACATCCATGAAGTCATCGATTTTAGCTTGACTGGGAATGCGTTCTCTTCTTAAATCTTTGCCTTTCAGCATAAAAAGTAAAATTAAAGAAAATTAAAATTAATTTTTCACCCATTTAGTGTTTGACTTTGGTGGAGGAAGATTCATCTATTTCGCAAAATTTACCTTCTCCGCCCAACTTTAAATTTTCTATGTAATTATCTTTTCTATCTTATTTTTATTATTTTCTATGTAATTATTTTTTTATCATTACATTAGCTTTTTTAAATTAGGTGAACTAACAGTTCATAAAACCTGAGAACAAGAATCATTCCAGTAACAGGTGAACCATAGTTTACCTAACGGACTAGATACGAAAAACTTTGTTTTCTTCTTATAAAATTTTGACATAAGTGATAATTTACTTTCGTTTGGTGCTTTTTAACAAATACTCAATAGATAAAAAATGGAAAACAGAGCGTAGATAGTTTTTTAAACTATAAATATTATCTTAAGGATCTATCGAGTTTTTTTTTTTCTCTATTAAGGATATTTCACAAACCTAAAGTCAAAATTCATGAAAAAACATCAAGTTTTTCATGGGTCCAAATTATCTTGCTTTCTAACTTTCATGCCTTTTTTCATTTTCGAACTAATGTTCCTTTTTTATTTATTGTAATTTTATTTTTAGGTAATAATTTTTCATTTTTAAAAAAACACAAAAACACAAAAAATCTTTTTATATATTTTTTTTTTTTTTTTTTTACTTCTCCTTAAAGGAGGTTAATTCAATTCAATAAATAAATAAATAAATAAATAGTTTTTTAAACTATAAATATTATCTTAAGGATCTATCGAGTTTTTTTTTCTCTATTAAGGATATATCACAAACCTAAAGTCAAAATTCATGAAAAAACATCAAGTTTTTCATGCTTGCAATATTAACTTAAAATTATTTTTTTATTTGAAACTGAAAAAAATATTTGAAACATCGCACTTTTTCAATGTTATTTCAACATTGGATACATTTTGTAATTTTAACACAAAAGATTAAACCAATTACACATGGAAATTTTTTAACTGTAATTGCTATCTAACTTTAATCATTATCTTTAGCTTGAACTAAAAAAAAGGCAGTGTTTAAAAATAAAAAGGAGCGAACAAACACGAGTAGATCAAATGAAGTACCTTGAAGTTTCCTTTAACAAGATGATGACCAACCACACCCACATCAAATGCAAACAAACTGCAGCAAACATGGCAGCGCTTAAAAGGAAGTGTGATTAGCACCGACCTAGACTTTTACATAAAGGCTCAGTTGTATTAAGCGTACGTAAGACCAGTGCTCTTTTATGACTGGATGCTCCAGCCATTTATCAGACAGAAACAAGCAAGATACTTAATCACTGGAATAAATGGCATATATGCTTGATAAAATTTGAATTTTTGGCAAAAATTTTTTGCCAACCCGAGAAAAAATAAACGCGTTTTTTGTTTAGTTAAGTCGCGTTTAATGAAAAAAGCTAAAAAACGTTATATGTTATATTTTTTATTCACTGAAAAAATGTTTAAAAACATGAAGTTTAACCGCGTTTATTTAAATAAAAGTTATGAAAAATTCAAATAAAAAAAATTTTAGTATAATAGATTCAATCAAATTCTGTTAAATCATTTGTTGGGCTTATTACTAAACCATTATCTTTCCTAACTGAAATACAGCGACGACTGATCCTTTCCAATTTGATTAGCTCAAAAATTTCAACGAATTCTCCTATTTGAAAAACTCGTCTATATATTTTGAGCATTCATTACTAAAATTATTATAAAAACGGTCTTTTTTATTTTGTTTAAAATTTTTTTACGAAAACAAAACAAGACTCATTAATTGAAAAAAAAACGAATTATATAGCCATAGAGCAAGTATTTTTCATTTTCATATTGTTTGTAGTTGTTGTTTAAAGATTCAAACCTCCTTTTATAGCATTGTGAAGTTTCGTTCAAAAAGTTGAGTTCAAAATCTTAAATTCGTATATATTTTGAATGGAATGAAGTGATAAAATAAAAATTTAGCACATGATGTAACAAAAAATGCTACAGGACTTGCTCAAAAAAATATAAAAAAATAATTTCAATTTACCAATTATTGATTTTCCAAAAAAACTGAATGAATGTAAAGTTGGTTTTGAAATAAAAATTAAGATCGTGATTTGATTTCATCATATTTCCTTTATTATAAATGATTTCTTAATTAATTTCATTTTAGAAATTAGAGAATTAATGTTACTCAGGGATCTCGGATTTTTTTTTTTCAATATTACTTCTTCTAGTCTTGTTTTTCAGCTTCAAATTCAGTTTTGTAAATCAGCTCTTTTTCAATTAAATCATCAGAATATTTCCGCTTTAACTCTTTAATTGAAAGCTCCAAATAAAGAATCGTATTTCTCAAAGATATCGATTCATTCAATTCCTTCTAATAATTAATTTAGTAATGATTATTCATTTTCCAGTTTCCTTTCGACACTTAGGATTGTTTGATTTATTTCTGCTTCATTTCTAAAATACATTTCGAGTACACTCTCTTGTGTCTTTTTTTTAATTTTAAAGCAATCGTTTTCTAAATTTTTCATCGAGCAACTCTTTCAAATCCTGTTTTACAATCGACAATTTCATATTGTTTGAGAAGCTACAATTTCATACTGATTCTTCATTTCTTCAATCATGATTGTTTTTTCTGCTAACTGTTAATTTGCGATTTTCAAACTTTGTTGAAGAACTATTTCTTCATTCGATCGTAAAATTGGAGCAACATCATTCGGATTAACTCTTCGTTAAAACTTCTTTCGTGAATTGGTGTTGAAACATTTGATGGATACAACTATTAAACAAATATTTTATTAACTAAATTTTCTAAACATCAAATAAAAAACTTTAAATATTTAATTTTTAGTTTTCATTTTTGTTTGTAAATGTCTTTGACATATTTCCAATCGTCACATAAAATGCATCATAAACAGCATTCTAAATATCAATAGATCTAATCTATTAAATAAAATCCTTTCAAAATTTTTAATAAATTTTTTTTACTTACTAAAATCGACTGCAAAAATATTTCAGGTTTTCGTTTACTTTCCACATTCGAGTCGTTTATTTCTTCGAACGTTGATTCGAAATCTACATTCTGCTTTTCGTCATCGGCGTTTTTTAATTCAGATTTCTCAATGATATAGTTTGCTAAATTAAATTCATTGCATTCCATACTTGTTGAATTAAATTTTTTGGATTTTGAATCTCCATAAAATCTTGTTAATTCTTTTGGACTTGACTGAAGTTTTAAAATAACTCTTGAGTTATCAGTTCCTTTAAGAACTGTATTTTCAGTGATATTTCCAAGATTTGTTGGCTCAAAAATTAAAGTAACTTTTGTTTCTTTAAAGCCCTTGTTGTAGTCAATTATCTGAATATCTTCGTCTTGAATGCTTTTGCTATTGGCTGAATGTTTTTTCAAATTTTTTGGCATTTCAGGAGACATTTTTTGGTTTTGGTAAAAAATTTTTTCTGGTTTTTAATTTTAAAAATTCTAATTCGGCATGATAGCGTTTACGTAACGCCATTGTAAAGGCAACGTAATTTTAATTAACAAAGAATGTTGATCAAGACACCAAAGTATATTTTGAAAGGAATTTTATTTCAAATTTTTAAAATATTTATTCATAAACAAATATTTCAATGTTAAAAACCATGAGGACAACTATGAACCATTTTTTCGAAAAAAAAAGATGTAATTACTTCTAACCCGTGACTCGCAATTTCTATTTAAAAGAAAAATTTAAATCATTTATTTATAAATATTTTACTCATAGTCTCAATAACAACTAAAAAAAAGAAATGCAGTTCACGTTTTTCCACAGAGTAAAATAAAGTTATTCAGCCAATTTTAAAAAAAATGCTGTAAAATGCTTTTGATGTCTCATTTGAATCATCATTTTATGTGAATTCTGGAATAAAAAATAATCCGCTTCATAGAATCACAAAAAAGTTTTTCTGAGGATTGGTTTAAATCAAAATGATGAAATATCTATTTATCAATATAAAATAAAGAATAATTGAATGAAAATTAACTGAGAGATTTATTTTTGAATGTAACTTTACATGATTGGTAAGAATGATTGACTTCATTTCTGTAAGCATTGTAACTAAAAAGTCAATTTATTCACATCTTAAACGTAAATAAGCATGTCAGAAGCCAAAGGTTACCATTTGCAAGTGAAGTTGCTACTCCATTATAAAATTATTTAAAGTTGAAATTCAAAGAATTTTATGAAGATCGATTCAACTTTTTCTATCAAATGAAAACAAAAAATTTAATATGAACGAAGCTCATAAAGAACAGTGGGTATTTAAAAAGTCATATAAGAAAAATGAATTATGAGCCAACAGAATTAAGAAAATTTAATTTATTATTATATTGATAAGTATATCATTTTAAACAAAGCCGTTAATGAATTACTTACTGGTTGGGATGTGATGTGAGCATAATTATGAAATTTCAAAAAACAAATTTTATCTCTGTCCATTTTTTGGTTGTTCAGTGTTTTGCTTATTTTTTGTTTAAAAAGGTTAAAATTAAGGTTAAAATAATTGGTTCATTTCATATAACTGAATAAATTGAAAAAGGAAAGCTTCTAATGTAAAAAGTTTACACCTTTTTATTTATTTTTAGTAATAAGTGAAAAAATTATGATCTAGTTTACGTTCGAAAAATGTGAATATGGAATAGGATTAATTAATGAGAACGGAAACCATTGCACTTGCTTGATAATAGATTTAACAAAAGATGAAGTTATTTATATCGATCCATTGGGTGAAAAGGAAGAAAAGTCTAATAAGGTTTTGGAAAGCTGGATGTAAGTTTTAAAAAATTTTTAATTAAAAATTTTTAAATTTAAAAAAAAATTTTAAACATAAAATAAGAAACTTATCATTGAAAAAAAAAGCGTAAATGGAAGTTAAAAATTGAACATTCGATTCATTAATTTCATTTCATAGTTGTCCTCATGGTTTTTAACATTGAAATATTTGTTTATGAATAAATATTTTAAAAATTTGAAATAAAATTCCTTTCAAAATATACTTTGGTGTCTTGATCAACATTCTTTGTTAATTAAAATTACGTTGCCTTTACAATGGCGTTACGTAAACGCTATCATGCCGAATTAGAATTTTTAAAATTAAAAACCAGAAAAAATTTTTTACCAAAACCAAAAAATGTCTCCTGAAATGCCAAAAAATTTGAAAAAACATTCAGCCAATAGCAAAAGCATTCAAGACGAAGATATTCAGATAATTGACTACAACAAGGGCTTTAAAGAAACAAAAGTTACTTTAATTTTTGAGCCAACAAATCTTGGAAATATCACTGAAAATACAGTTCTTAAAGGAACTGATAACTCAAGAGTTATTTTAAAACTTCAGTCAAGTCCAAAAGAATTAACAAGATTTTATGGAGATTCAAAATCCAAAAAATTTAATTCAACAAGTATGGAATGCAATGAATTTAATTTAGCAAACTATATCATTGAGAAATCTGAATTAAAAAACGCCGATGACGAAAAGCAGAATGTAGATTTCGAATCAACGTTCGAAGAAATAAACGACTCGAATGTGGAAAGTAAACGAAAACCTGAAATATTTTTGCAGTCGATTCTAAACATCAAATAAAAAACTTTAAATATTTAATTTTTAGTTTTCATTTTTGTTTGTAAATGTCTTTGACATATTTCCAATCGTCACATAAAATGCATCATAAACAGCATTCTAAATATCAATAGATCTAATCTATTAAATAAAATCCTTTCAAAATTTTTAATAAATTTTTTTTACTTACTAAAATCGACTGCAAAAATATTTCAGGTTTTCGTTTACTTTCCACATTCGAGTCGTTATGTCAAAGACATTTACAAACAAAAATGAAAACTAAAAATTAAATATTTAAAGTTTTTTATTTGATGTTTAGAAAATTTAGTTAATAAAATATTTGTTTAATAGTTGTATCCATCAAATGTTTCAACACCAATTCACGAAAGAAGTTTTAACGAAGAGTTAATCCGAATGATGTTGCTCCAATTTTACGATCGAATGAAGAAATAGTTCTTCAACAAAGTTTGAAAATCGCAAATTAACAGTTAGCAGAAAAAACAATCATGATTGAAGAAATGAAGAATCAGTATGAAATTGTAGCTTCTCAAACAATATGAAATTGTCGATTGTAAAACAGGATTTGAAAGAGTTGCTCGATGAAAAATTTAGAAAACGATTGCTTTAAAATTAAAAAAAAGACACAAGAGAGTGTACTCGAAATGTATTTTAGAAATGAAGCAGAAATAAATCAAACAATCCTAAGTGTCGAAAGGAAACTGGAAAATGAATAATCATTACTAAATTAATTATTAGAAGGAATTGAATGAATCGATATCTTTGAGAAATACGATTCTTTATTTGGAGCTTTCAATTAAAGAGTTAAAGCGGAAATATTCTGATGATTTAATTGAAAAAGAGCTGATTTACAAAACTGAATTTGAAGCTGAAAAAACAAGACTAGAAGAAGTAATATTGAAAAAAAAAAATCCGAGATCCCTGAGTAACATTAATTCTCTAATTTCTAAAATGAAATTAATTAAGAAATCATTTATAATAAAGGAAATATGATGAAATCAAATCACTATCTTAATTTTTATTTCAAAACCAACTTTACATTCATTCAGTTTTTTTGGAAAATCAATAATTGGTAAATTGAAATTATTTTTTTGTATTTTTTTGAGCAAGTCCTGTAGCATTTTTTGTTACATCATGTGCTAAATTTTTATTTTATCACTTCATTCCATTCAAAATATATACGAATTTAAGATTTTGAACTCAACTTTTTGAACGAAACTTCACAATGCTATAAAAGGAGGTTTGAATCTTTAAACAACAACTACAAACAATATGAAAATGAAAAATACTTGCTCTATGGCTATATAATTCGTTTTTTTTTCAATTAATGAGTCTTGTTTTGTTTTCGTAAAAAAATTTTAAACAAAATAAAAAAGACCGTTTTTATAATAATTTTAGTAATGAATGCTCAAAATATATAGACGAGTTTTTTCAAATAGGAGAATTCGTTGAAATTTTTGAGCTAATCAAATTGGAAAGGATCAGTCGTCGCTGTATTTCAGTTAGGAAAGATAATGGTTTAGTAATAAGCCCAACAAATGATTTAACAGAATTTGATTGAATCTATTATACTAAAATTTTTTTTATTTGAATTTTTCATAACTTTTATTTAAATAAACGCGGTTAAACTTCATGTTTTTAAACATTTTTTCAGTGAATAAAAAATATAACATATAACGTTTTTTAGCTTTTTTCATTAAACGCGACTTAACTAAACAAAAAACGCGTTTATTTTTTCTCGGGTTGGCAAAAAATTTTTGCCAAAAATTCAAATTTTATCAAGTAGACTTGGCCGACTTCAAGTTCAATTTGATCTGCGAGTTTTTCATCAGTCTTGGCAATTTAGACAAATGCAAAGACCAGCATGTGCAAATACAGGCGCGGCTTCAATTTTTGTCCTTTATCTACTCGATTATCGACTCTGTGGCCGCCTTTGATCTAAGCGTTCAAAATGTCAACGATTTGTGGTCGTGTTTGGCCAAGTTCGAGCACAGCTCGCAAATAGACGACATATTCAACTGGTCTCTAAACCCAGCCAAAAGCAAAGACCAACACGCTCTTAGTGTTGACAAGTTCTAATTCTTTTTGTGCAAAAGATGCCTGTGCTCGAGCCGAACAGTTTTAGTCTGTTGGCTCTGCATCTTTATCAGCAGATGTTCAAAATTTACAAGTCTAGCAGTGAGAAGAACGAGGAGCAGATGAAACAAATAGAACAGTCAGTGTGTGTCATGTGAACTCGACAAGGTTTAACTTTGAGCTGCTGATGACTCTGAGCAACTGTCTGGGCGACTTTAAAGCGGTGGTGCGCGAAATCTTGCTCAATTGCATCAAAAGCGGAAAAGAAATGGGCAGCGACCTAGTCGAAAACACTGACTGAGACAAGCTGGTCTTTAATTCGAACAATATGAGTAATGCTGATCTATGCAAGCAAGCCTATTCCAATCTAGTCCAAGGTATGAATATTTGGTCAATTATAATTTTTCTCTTTTAGTTTTATTATTAGCTTTATTGTAATTAAATGCTTAGAATGCCTTTGAAAAAGTTGTAGGATTTTTTCATGTTTTTCTTTTGTCACTGATCAAAGAATACAAAACTTTAATTTGTTTATTATTAATTGAATTTACCTCCTTTTAAGAAGAAGTAAATTTAAAATGTAAAAAAAAAAAAGAAAATAAAGATAAAAATTGAATTGCTAAGTTTATTAATTGATATAAAATTTTGCTTACTTTTTAAATCGAATAGAAACTTTTATTAAAAAGGTATTTTAAATATTTAAATAAAAATTTTAAATGTATTTTTCATAATTTTTAAATATTGGATAAACTTTTTTTAAAAAATAAGAATTTAAATTATCATACTTAAAAAAGTAAATCCAAGTTCGCGTAGCCGAGTAAGAATGATTTGGAAATCCAAGTCAATTAAAGAAAACTCGAGTGGTGGATTTGGATTCCCAAGTTCGCGTTGCACGAGTTAAAATGATTTTGGAATAATGAGGAATTTGTTTTTTCTTTAATAATTTTTGTATAAGTTTGCGCATACACATCAGAGAAGGCTTCCCATGAACAACGCAAGATAAAAATAAAAGATTTTTAAGAAAAATATATTAAATTTAATCTTGGTATTCTTTTTTTCCAATTTTGTCCCATTTCAGCAGAAGTTTTAATTTACCTTCTACAAACTTGTTCCCAATTATGCCATTGATCTTAATTGGAAAAATTATTATTATTTTAGACTTCTTAAAATAATTTAAAAAAAACCCTTTCAAAATACTCGTCATCCCTAAGATCAAACTAAGAATTGCGCTTGAAATCAGACATGAGTTGTTGCTTAAGGATTTCTTCAGGTGGCAAAAAATCCTCTTCCTCTTCCTCTGGTTCTTCGTCAACCATGTCATTTTGATTTGAGCAACCAGGAAGATTAATTTGTCTTGCTGCTGCTTCCAATGATGATGTAGCATCTGGTACCGTGACCGCTTCATTTATTGGTGGTATGTGTGCAAATGGTCCTACCTTCAACAATTTCACTCTCAGACTCCGAAGTTTCTCCCGATTGTGTGTCTACTCTGAGTCTTGATTTTAATGGTTTTTCAAGACTCGAAGGTATTTGGCGGCCCATATTGACAATTGGCGACTTGATCTTAAGAAAAAAAAATTAAAAATTAAAATATAAAAAATTAAAAAAAAATCTACCGGAATTTTTTGCTCAAGTTGATTTCAGCCGGTTTTCCTTGACAATATCATAATAATTGTGAAGGAAATGGGATTCAAAGTCTTCCATTTTTTGCTCATCGAATTCAATGGTTATTTTTAAGTCTTCAAAATCGTAAATTATACCATTTTGGACAAATTTATTTTATACAACTACTTCAGGAAAAATTATAATATACAAAAAATTACAATATTTTAATAAATACAATTTTATGTTACCTTGGAGCTGTTGGACGGAATTGAAGATGAATCAGATGACTGAAATGAAAAAAATATTAAATGGAAATTTTAATTTAAATTTAATAATTTACTTTAACCAATTTTTCAATTTCACAGAATTTTGTGCGATAATTTTCTGTTTCATCCGGATTAAATTTTTCCATATTTAAATTACTAAAGATTTTTAAAAGGAAAAAAAAAATTAAAAAATTAATTTTCTTCAAAAAACTTAATGGTGCCAAATAATAATAAAAATAATGACTGTCTAAAAAAATATCTTATATATACAAATATATATCATTAAATTTTTAAAAAGACAAGGTTAGGAAATATAATTCATATCGATCAATTGTTAAAATACAATGTTTGGAAATATTAAATATTTATCGACCGATCTAGAGAAAAATTTTAGTAGTGGTTCTAGTTATAGTTTGTTTTTGTCTTTCGAGCATTGAAAATCGATGTTACTTGCTTATTTTTTCGGCTTTGTTTAGTTGTTGATCGAATTGGTCGAGTTCGATTTAATAATATTGGGGGAGGAAGACAAAATATAGAAAGACAAAATGTAGAATTTTCTCCAAAATATAGAAAGATAAAATATAGACATGACAAAATATAGAATAGTACTATATGTAAAAAAATATAGAAAATTTTAAATATATTATATTTGAGACTTTTATTTGACTAAAACTTTTAGAGACTTTGACTTAAACTTAAAATTAAACAAAAGGTTTAGGAAATAATTACTAATTGAAAAAGAAAAAAATTGAAATAAAATTAATTAGATTGTTTTTTTTTTCTACATTTTTTTTTTAGGTAAATTCTACATTTTTTTTTCTACAGTTTATTTTACAGGTAAATTTTACATTATCAGATAAAAAATCGTTTTCTACATTTTGTTTTCTACACTTTCAATATTTTGACAAATATAATAAATCTTTTTATATTGGACTGATTTGTGATGATGTCTCCAATTGAGCACACTACCGCTTCGATGCTGAAAAATTATTGTCCAGATTTATCGCTAATAAACACACTATTTTCTCAAAATCAAATCTGATGCCAACTGCTTGCTGATTGTTTGTTGCTCTTTTGGCAAATTTTAATTTCTTTGAAATTTAAATTTGATTAATCAGATTTTTTCTTTGAAGTAAAGTCAAAAGTTTGACTTAAATTCTTTTTTTTTAATAAAGTTTAGGGAAAAGCTTTTATTTTTAATTTTTAAAATGGCACTTTTTTGGGTTCTAATTTAGGAAAATGATACAATATCTACCTGGAACGGCAAATATGCTTTTTATCTAAGCTACAAAATGTTTTGTTTTTAAAATAATAGTTTTTCACCCTTTTAATTGCAGAATCAGAAATCTGACAAAATCGATTTTCATGTAAATGTCTGGCGAAATTGGCTGAACATTTAATATTATCAAACCTTTATTTTGTCATGTCTATATTTTATCTTTCTATATTTTGGAGAAAATTCTACATTTTGTCTTTCTATATTTTGTCTTCCTCCCCCAATATTATTAAATCGAACTCGACCAATTCGATCAACAACTAAACAAAGCCGAAAAAAATAAGCAAGTAACATCGATTTTCAATGCTCGAAAGACAAAAACAAACTATAACTAGAACCACTACTAAAATTTTTCTCTAGATCGGTCGATAAATATTTAATATTTCCAAACATTGTATTTTAACAATTGATCGATATGAATTATATTTCCTAACCTTGTCTTTTTAAAAATTTAATGATATATATTTGTATATATAAGATATTTTTTTAGACAGTCATTATTTTTATTATTATTTGGCACCATTAAGTTTTTTGAAGAAAATTAATTTTTTAATTTTTTTTTCCTTTTAAAAATCTTTAGTAATTTAAATATGGAAAAATTTAATCCGGATGAAACAGAAAATTATCGCACAAAATTCTGTGAAATTGAAAAATTGGTTAAAGTAAATTATTAAATTTAAATTAAAATTTCCATTTAATATTTTTTTCATTTCAGTCATCTGATTCATCTTCAATTCCGTCCAACAGCTCCAAGGTAACATAAAATTGTATTTATTAAAATATTGTAATTTTTTGTATATTATAATTTTTCCTGAAGTAGTTGTATAAAATAAATTTGTCCAAAATGGTATAATTTACGATTTTGAAGACTTAAAAATAACCATTGAATTCGATGAGCAAAAAATGGAAGACTTTGAATCCCATTTCCTTCACAATTATTATGATATTGTCAAGGAAAACCGGCTGAAATCAACTTGAGCAAAAAATTCCGGTAGATTTTTTTTTAATTTTTTATATTTTAATTTTTAATTTTTTTTTCTTAAGATCAAGTCGCCAATTGTCAATATGGGCCGCCAAATACCTTCGAGTCTTGAAAAACCATTAAAATCAAGACTCAGAGTAGACACACAATCGGGAGAAACTTCGGAGTCTGAGAGTGAAATTGTTGAAGGTAGGACCATTTGCACACATACCACCAATAAATGAAGCGGTCACGGTACCAGATGCTACATCATCATTGGAAGCAGCAGCAAGACAAATTAATCTTCCTGGTTGCTCAAATCAAAATGACATGGTTGACGAAGAACCAGAGGAAGAGGAAGAGGATTTTTGCCACCTGAAGAAATCCTTAAGCAACAACTCATGTCTGATTTCAAGCGCAATTCTTAGTTTGATCTTAGGGATGACGAGTATTTTGAAAGGGTTTTTTTAAATTATTTTAAGAAGTCTAAAATAATAATAATTTTTCCAATTAAGATCAATGGCATAATTGGGAACAAGTTTGTAGAAGGTAAATTAAAACTTCTGCTGAAATGGGACAAAATTGGAAAAAGAATACCAAGATTAAATTTAATATATTTTTCTTAAAAATCTTTTATTTTTATCTTGCGTTGTTCATGGGAAGCCTTCTCTGATGTGTATGCGCAAACTTATACAAAAATTATTAAAGAAAAAACAAATTCCTCATTATTCCAAAATCATTTTAACTCGTGCAACGCGAACTTGGGAATCCAAATCCACCACTCGAGTTTTCTTTAATTGACTTGGATTTCCAAATCATTCTTACTCGGCTACGCGAACTTGGATTTACTTTTTTAAGTATGATAATTTAAATTCTTATTTTTAAAAAAAGTTTATCCAATATTTAAAAATTATGAAAAATACATTTAAAATTTTTATTTAAATATTTAAAATACCTTTTTAATAAAAGTTTCTATTCGATTTAAAAAGTAAGCAAAATTTTATATCAATTAATAAACTTAGCAATTCAATTTTTATCTTTATTTTCTTTTTTTTTTTTACATTTTAAATTTACTTCTTCTTAAAAGGAGGTAAATTCAATTAATAATAAACAAATTAAAGTTTTGTATTCTTTGATCAGTGACAAAAGAAAAACATGAAAAATCCTACAACTTTTTCAAAGGCATTCTAAGCATTTAATTACAATAAAGCTAATAATAAAACTAAAAGAGAAAAATTATAATTGACCAAATATTCATACCTTGGACTAGATTGGAATAGGCTTGCTTGCATAGATCAGCATTACTCATATTGTTCGAATTAAAGACCAGCTTGTCTCAGTCAGTGTTTTCGACTAGGTCGCTGCCCATTTCTTTTCCGCTTTTGATGCAATTGAGCAAGATTTCGCGCACCACCGCTTTAAAGTCGCCCAGACAGTTGCTCAGAGTCATCAGCAGCTCAAAGTTAAACCTTGTCGAGTTCACATGACACACACTGACTGTTCTATTTGTTTCATCTGCTCCTCGTTCTTCTCACTGCTAGACTTGTAAATTTTGAACATCTGCTGATAAAGATGCAGAGCCAACAGACTAAAACTGTTCGGCTCGAGCACAGGCATCTTTTGCACAAAAAGAATTAGAACTTGTCAACACTAAGAGCGTGTTGGTCTTTGCTTTTGGCTGGGTTTAGAGACCAGTTGAATATGTCGTCTATTTGCGAGCTGTGCTCGAACTTGGCCAAACACGACCACAAATCGTTGACATTTTGAACGCTTAGATCAAAGGCGGCCACAGAGTCGATAATCGAGTAGATAAAGGACAAAAATTGAAGCCGCGCCTGTATTTGCACATGCTGGTCTTTGCATTTGTCTAAATTGCCAAGACTGATGAAAAACTCGCAGATCAAATTGAACTTGAAGTCGGCCAAGTCTACCGCTTTGTGAATTTTTCTGGCCGGGTGGGATGACTAATGCTAGGTGAACAGAGCTGTGTGCATGTCTGTGGCTAAGAGGGCTGGAGCTAATTGTAGCCGTATTAAAAGCTGAATGTGTTGGCAGTGTATTGCTGAAATGAGCTGAATATTTTGGTAAGGAGGCGCAGGGCGATCGGACATGCGACCGGATTGTGAATATTTTTGATGCATGCCTCTATGAATTTGAACTTGATGCGTCTGTCTGTGATTAGAAGACAAATTATTATCTGGATTGTTTTTCGGCTTCTTTGACAATTTTCGAATGTGTTTCTTGCGCTTCACTACTTTGGTTCATTAATATATCCAACAAAAATGCGTTGCCTGGTCCACTTAAATCGCTCCCTTAGTTTCAACCGATTCGACTCACTAGCATTCGCATCTTCGAAAAGTGAATTTTTTTTTAAAACCTGTAGTTTTTAGGGCTGTTAAATTGGCGGGAAATGCTTTTCAGTCAAACGGTTGGTGAATACCAAAAATTTTACAATATCCTGACGTTTTTAATCAACTTAAAAAAAAGATAATTTTTCTTCAAATACCAATATAAAATTATTTACTTCATGATGTTGATTAGGTCCGTTCAAATACTCAATAACATTATTCTGTACATACCAGTCGGCGAGTTAATTTTTGGCTGTGTTGCAACGTAAATTGGCCGTATTCAAAGAGTTAAATTCACTCCATGCGTTCTTTTGAAGGCTCATCTGGGCAATGCCACACAATCGAATGGTCGGTATGTTGGATGTAAGGTACTTGTCGTCGAGTGTAAGACCATCCAAGTCAATTTTGATGTGAGTGCTTTGCGGGTTCGATTTGAAAATTAAAAAAAATTCAAAATTTAAAATTAAACACTATAAAAAATTTTAAAGTATTGCAAATAAAACTTCTTTTTTAACAAAAAATAAATTGTCTTATATTCGATTGATTTTAAAAGTCGATGATTAATTAAAAGAAAACTTTCAGAATTAATTTTCAAGGCTACTTGGTGTAACAACTTTTGTTACACCTTGTTAGATATTTTACAGGAGCCAATTTTTTTTAATTAATCGAAAAATTTCAATTAAGAACTTTTTTTTTGAAATTTTTGAACTTTTGAACAAAACTTCAAATTGCTCCTGTCATAATAAACAGAATGATACTCATATTTATTGTATAAAGCTAAATTACTTTTAAGAATGGTTATATTATTTTTAATTATATGATTTTTTTGACAAAATTCATCTATTAATTGTTTTTCTAAAGCCACTAACTGAAAATAATCTACTTGATGGGGATTTATTAATTGATTTTTGGTGAAACATGATTTAATATTAGAGATTTCATTTTTTCGATAAGATTGAATTTCAAAATTTTTAGCCTCATCATTAAATGCTTTGATTTTTGCTCTTATATTCTTTCTTCGGTCAAAATTCATGATTATTTGTCCTTCTTAATTTCTTGTACAGTTAAACAGATTACGTGTGATTTTTAAAACATTTTCAAAAGGAAAACATGACTTTTTGTTTAAAGGTCCAAAATTTTTTACTTGTTCTGGGAGGTGAATATGAGTTTGAAGATATGATGTCATATTTATTTGACCGTAAAAAGATTCAAATTCCGTGACATAATCAATAATTATTTTTTGAGCATCGATTAATACTTCTTTAGTTGTTTCATCGTGACACAAAATTCTCATGAAAATAACAAACTTCAATAAATTCATTAAAAATATATAATTAAAAAACCTTTGAAGATTCCGAATGAAATAAAGAATAATATTGTCCTAAATTCGTTAGCTTTATAAAAATGTGTTTCTTCAATTGGTCTGGTTTTTCTCTTTATTTCAGTAGATAGTTTAACATCCATTAGACGATTATCAAAAAAATTAATAACTTTTCCTTTTAATTAATAAAAATTTTTAGAATTTCACTATCTTCAATTGAAAAGATTTACCTAGATAAAAATAATGGTGCCAGTTATTTCTATCAAAAAAGCTTTTTATTTTTTTTTTTTGAATGTACCAATCAGACTCAGATGCATGTTGTCAATTATCACATTATCAGATATTTTTATCCAATTTGATAAATTAGAAAAACCCTTCTAAACAACTTTTTGTGGAATTTGCTCTCTCAACCTGTTTACAATATGTTTCATGTGTTCTATTAAAAAAATTAGTTAATACAGGATACACCTTAACATTGTTAATTCTTTGACCAGGATGAAGACATTTAATGCACCTATAGTAGCCGTTAAATTGGTAAGAACCTCTTGATCAGCTTTCGATCGAGCGGTAGAACCTGAAATAAATCCTAAAATCTTGATATTTATTTTCTTTTCACACCATTGAATTACATTTAAGATGATATCATTTATTTCACTGTTATATTTTTTGAGCCATAAATTAAAATACAGACTTGATCCACTCTAAGAAGAATGAATAATTATGTTTTCAAAAGATCCCCGCAAGAGAGGAGGCAATTCAGCAACTAAAGACATCATTGTCCACATTGAATTTTTACCTGATTTATTATAACTAACGGCATCTGCATAGAAAATTAAATTCAAAACTCCTGATTCAAATTTATAAATATTTCCAGGAATAATATCACTAAAAATTTGATTTTTGTGCTTTATTAATTCTAAAGCTTTGTGAGTCTGGAATTGCTCTCTCTTGGAAGTATAAGTTTGATAAATTTGTAAAGTTAATCTCTGTTTGTCTCTGCAACTCCTATCTTTTCCATTGTTAAATCTAAAAGAATAACAAAATCTTCTTTTGTGACCATAGAATAGGGATAAATTAGATCGGTTTTATTTGAAAATTTGTAATCTTCAACAAAACTCTCATCACTGTAAATAAAAAAAAATTAAGCAAAAATATTTCTGTTATTAAAGATTGAACCTTTCACTTGATTCTTCCATATATGAATTTTTGGCGTTATATGTTAAATTAGATTGTACCTCATTGGAAAAAATTAAATTCCTTTCTTCAAATGTAGAAGGTGATTCATAATTTAAATCATTAGATTCAGTTTAACATGTTTTCTTTATAAAATTTCGTTGTCAATATGATGGTCTATAATTGCTAAATCCACCTTTCTTTTTTCTCGATAATTTTTTTGTTTTAGATTTTGTCTAATATTTTTTTCTTGATCTTTATCATTCTCTCTATTTTCTTCCATTTTTAGTCAAAATGTTTTCTAAAAAGAAATTGAAACTTTGAAGACAAAAATTATGTTATGATCAATTAATAATTGTAATTTAACAGAAAACTTAAAATATTGGGAGCGTTAATACAAATAAGAGCAACCTAAAGAACATTTAGCAAAATTTTATCTTTTTACTAATTACTTAAAGCTTATTGTAAGATTAAAAATCCTACGATTTTATAATTTTATATTTCATAAAAAGCATAAGCTAAAAACATCACTTAAAAAAAACAATAAAAAAGATTTCAATTTTCTTAGATTTAGATGTCTTTTTCTAATCCGATAAAGAGAAAACATAGAAGAACTCTAATATTAAGTGAAAGTGAAGATGATGATAATTTACCAAAAGCAAGCAAATCAAAGACTCCAAAAACCGAAAAATTTATGAGGAAAAAATTACACCAAGATAATGATGACGATAATGAGTACAATGGAATATTTTACTTGTTCCAGTTCATTTCAAGTCCTAATAGATTTGATATTGTATCAGAATGTTTAGTTATTTTAGATAAAAAAGACAGTATTTTTGGAAAGGTAAAACATTATTCTAAATCATATCAAGTCAAAATTCTTAAAAAGGGTAATGTTTATCTATTACATAATCAATATTTTTCTCTTTATATTATTTTAGGGTCACTTGATTTTGTCCAGAAAATGGCTGAAAAATAATCATACAATTTGCCGCTAAGACAATCGATGAAAGTGAAGTTGAAAAAGGCTGGTAAAGAATTACAAATTTTTTCTGGATAGTATTAATTTTTTTTTTAGAAAATCAGGTTTGTTTTAAGTAACAGAATTCAATTCAAGAAAAAAAAGAGCGAATTTCAAAATTAATAACGGAGACTGATCTTTTTGATAAATGTTTTAGTCCATGCTCATCTTCTTCAATTTCCATTTCTAAACTCACAACCGATTCATTTGCACCACCGATCACTAATGATACTTTTGATTTGTTTACTAAACAAATTTATACTAAGTTCAGTGAACAGAAGCAAGAATATGATATTCTAATGAAGAAAATACTTGATATTCAATATTAAGCTTGAGAGAAAACTTTTGTAAGATATAAATTATTTTATTTTATTTATTAAATCAATTAACCTCCTTTCTAGGAAAGTAAATTTTAAAGTTTCCAAAAATTAAAAGAAAATTTAAAAATTGTTATTATTCCAAAAGGCCAAGGAAAGATAAAAAAGCCGCCGTCAGTGCTTAAAGACCTTAAGAAAAATTATTAAAATTTTAATTTTTTAAGGTATATAATAACAAAGACCTAATAAAGATGTAAATGGAAAAAACCAAAGGAACCGGCGATTGAGTGTTGCACAATTTTATTTTCGGAAGATGTAATAAAAAACTTTGTTTTAATTGCATCAGATAAGACGTAAGACTACCTTGCTCGCCTAACAGTGTTAAGTTTTTAAGAGGTAAATTATCGATAGATAATTTTTAGTTTTATTGTTATTTTTTATTTAAGAAGCTCTTGTGTTTAAGTACAAGACAATACCAGCAGAAAAACATGACCTTATTTGGAAGCCTGTTGTGAATGACTTCAATAGAAAAGGCCGTTCTTTCAAATTCAATTTGAAACCATTATTTTTGGTTGATTCAAAATTTGTTTTTTATCTTGATTAATTTTTTTTCCAATTAAGTGAATTTATAAAAAAAATTTATTTTTTGAAATAAACACTTGTCTAAAAACGCTTCTCTCTTAATTACATTATAATTCCCTAATTGAAAACTACTTAAAAATCTTAAATTGATACTTATAATAATTGCATTTAATAGATTAATTAAAATTAGGCCAAATATTTAAAAAAAAAAGATTTAAAGAAGCGTTTTTATTTTATTTATTTATTTGTTTTCTGTACCGAGCTAAAGTTCCTTCAGAATAAATTAAAAATAATATAAAAAAAATAAAATTAAAGTAAATAAAATTAGATAAAAAAAAAAAAGAATCAAAAAAGAGTAAATAAGCTAAAAAAAATTAAAGTTGAAAAGACATTAATTGGAAAAGATTGTTTCATGTGGCACATGTTTAAATAGTTCAAGTTTCAGGAAAAAAAGAAGAAATAGTAAGTTACTATTATTTTTATTTATTTATTTGTTTTCTGTACCGAGCTAAAGCTCTTTCAGAATAAATTAAAAATAAAATAAAAACATAAAATAAAAATAAAATTAAAGGTAATAAAACTAGATAAAAAAAAAGAATCAAAAAAGAGTAAATAAGCTAAAAAAAATTAAAGTTGAAAAGACATTAATTGGAAAAGATTGTTTCATGTGGCACATGTTTAAATAGTTCAAGTTTCAGGAAAAAAAGAAGAAATAGTAAGGTAGCAATTACACAATGGAGTTGGGTATTCAATATATCTTGATTCGAAACCTTCTTTGTATTCTTTCACCAGTCTTTCAACCAATGGAATAGAATGACTCAGTCCTGTCCCAACATATTTCTCGCTCAACTCAAAAAGACGATTCGAGACTGTTAGTAATTTTAGTTTATTAAAAGCTTCATGTTGCATGATGTTGGAGGGAGTATCATATTTTAACTTAAGGATAGATCTTACTGCTGTATTCTGAATTGCTTGTAGTTATTTGATATTATTTTCTGAAAATGAATTTAAGCAAGGAAAAGAATAGTCTAAAATCGATCCGACTAAAGATTTATATAAAAATTTCCTAGTGTGTTTTGATTGAGACCCGATTTTTTGTTAGACAAAATCTTAATAATATTTAGCCTTTTGTTGCAGCGTTCTTTAATTTCGTCTACTAGTGTATTAAAGTTTAACTTAGAATCAAATTTAATACCAAGAAACTTGATTTCTTTTTGTCTCACTATTCTGTTTCCATAGATTTTTAAGTTTAGATTATCACCCTCTTTTTGTACCTAGAAAAGACTACTGAACATGACTTTTCAACGGATATCTTCATTTTCCATTTAATAAGCCATTGTTCTGGTTCGTTGGTGTATTTATTAATCTTATTTTCTAGGTTCCCTTTCTTGTTATAAATGAAGAATGTAACTAGATCATCTGCCAAAAGCAGAGAGTATTCATTATTTGTTTTGTTTCTTTTTGGGATGTCATTAATATAAATACAAAATAAAAGAGGACTTATTACTGAGCTTTGAGGAACACCTGCAGTTATTTGAGATTCGTCGCTCAAGTGGTCATTCACATTTACCTTAAATGTTCTCCTATCCAAAAAGGATCTAATCCAGTTAGTCAAGTAATGAGGTGGATTCATTTTAATCAATTTAAAAAGTAGACCTTCATGCCAAACCCTATCAAAGGCTTTAGAAATATCAAAAAAAAGGCCACAAACTCTTTTTTTTCTATTAAATGATTCCACAATTTTTTGAATAAAAAAGAAAAGATTATCTGATGTTCGCCGATGTTTCCTAAATCCAGATTGCTCCTGGATAAGGAGTGAATTTTGTTCCAAATAATTGTATAATCTTGAAAATACTATGCGTTCCAGGAGCTTTCCTAAACAACTCGTTATACAAATTGGTCTATAATTTAAAGGATCTTGTAAAGAAGAGGCTTTTTTTTGAATCATAGTAATGTTCGATGTTTTCCATGCTTTAGGGACTCTACCTTCTCGAAGAGATAAATTAAAAGTTCTATAATTTCTATTTATGAATTTCTAGGTAAGTTTTTTAACATTAGATTATGAATTTGGTCAGGTCCTGATGCCGCTTCATTTTTCAATCTTTTTAGAGCCATAATTAATTCATTTAAGCAAATTCGATCATTAAAATTAGACTGATCATAATTTCTAAAGAATTCAGAGTTAGAATTAAGTATTTCGAAATCTTTATCACGATCTATTAAATCAGAATTAGGACTAAATATTGAAGATAGGAGTTCTCCAAAGCATTTTCCCTTTTCTTCATTAGTTTTGAATTCCTTGTCATTTAAAAACAAATTTGGGATTAAATTTGATCCTTTTTTGATCTAAATTTATTTATTTTTTTTCAGAATGGTCTACTTGTCAGTGGGTTTTTTCCCATTTTCTCAATAAAATCAAACCAATTTTGATACCAGAATTTTTTTAAAGAGGCCTTTAACTCGAATGTAAGTTGATTAAATTTTTTCTTGAGATTTTGACAGCGAGTTTTTTGAAAGTTTCTTCTTACTTTCCTGCGTTATTTTATCAGAATAACAATGTTCGGGGGAAGACTGGTTTTGTTGATTTTCTGAGAAAGAAAAGGAATGCTTTTATGAGAAGCAGAAATGATTTTTTCTGTAATTTTATCATTTAGTTGATCTATTGTGAGGGAACTTTCAGTGATATTCACTATTTGAGAATTTAAAATCTCGCTGAATAATTGCCAGTTTGCTTTCTTATAGTTAAACTTTTTAGCTGCTGATTTATTTTCTAATTGATAGCTCATAGAAATCGATGCTTCGATTGGGAAATGGTCACTTGTCATGTCTTGACTATTTAGGACACAAAAGTCGGTAATTTTGTCAATTAATGAAGATGAAACTAAGAAAAGATCAAGAATTTCAAAGTAATTCCTATTAAAAATATTGAAAGTAGGACGCTTATCATTAATTACTGAGAAGTCTAACTCATTGATTATTCTTTCCAACATTATACCGTTTTCATTTTCCCCTACGCAGCCTATTTGCTTTGTTCTGGCGTTAAGATCACCACCTATAATGTAGTTTCTACATTTTTTATAAAACAGTTTTAAAAAACTCAAAGTTCAGAATCATATTTGGTGGATTATAAAGACTGAATATAAACAATTCATTATTCTTTCCTAATTTCATTTTTATACAAAGGAGTTCGGAATTGAATTCCTCATAAGAGAAATCTTGTATAAATTCAATTCCTTCCTTAATTAAAATTGCTTCTCCTCCTCCATACTTTTTGCGTGGTTTTTTTATGAATTGATAATTGTGAAAATCAAGATAAATATTTGCCTCACTTAAATCTATCTTTAGTTCATTGAGCAAAACAATGTCTGGACATTTTTGAGCTAAAGATGATTGGCTAAGAGATGAACCCTACTAGGTAAATGAAGACAATTCCAGTGTGTAATTACTAACCTTGTTTTATTAAGAGGTTTTGTTCTTAAAGTTGATTTATTTATCTTCTTGTTCATTCTAAATTTTCTTCAATGCTGTTTTGACCGGCAGTTTGCTGACCAATTTCGTTAGATGATTGATCTACTTGAATTGAACATTCAGTTGTTGAACTGTTTGATTCAGACTTGAAGGTACTGTCGTTTTGATTTTCTAAGACAACTAATGGTTTCTTTGATTCATTTTCGGTGAGCTCTTTTTCATTTGGATCAGATTCGGGAAATCTCTTGGTTTGATTTTTGGTTTGGAAAAAATTCTCAGTCTCATTCTGATCACTTGAGCGTACATTGACAGGTGACTGGCATAGTGGTAGAAAATCGTTTAAACGACTTACCAAAGCTTCTTCTAAAACTAGAGTTTTAAGGTCTTTTGGGCTAATTTGGGATATTACGTCATTGAAATTTGTTGGCTGATATCCAGGTGTTTTTGGCAACACATTTTCATCATTATCTTTTTGGTCAGCTTCAAATAATGATTGCGTTTCTTCTTGGTCAATGTAAAGATCATTGTAGTCAATCTTTTTCCTTTCAAGCGACTTAAGCTTTTCGGCAATGGAGCATTTTTTTGTCAAATGTCCTTTCTGATGACAATTTTCGCATAGTGTTTCTTTGACAGGGCATTTAGCAATGTTGTGTCCTTCATCATCACAAAAATAGCATTTCTGCTTTTGTCCAACAATTGACACAAGACACTTTAAACCATACATTATTGTGGGGCCTGACAAGCTTCCAATAATATTCTCAACTTCTTTTGGAAATGATATTCTCACCCTTCTGACACCATTTTTCTTCTGGGGTCTATCTTTATATTTTTCTTCGGTAATGTGTTCAATATTGAGTCCATCAATTCGAACAGCATTAAAGAAGGTTTCAAGTCTATGATTCTAGAAATCAGAGGGCAAAAAGTGAAATCGAAAAGTACAATACCTTCTGAGATCCGGGACTTTATTTGCATCTTCAAGTCTGAAAATGGTTCCATTGATATTGATGTCACGATTTAAAACTTTGGCAACATTAAAAGCAGCATTAAACTCTATTATCCAAACTTTTTTTGAAGAGAAATTGTAGATACTTGTGATCGCATCATTTTCCACTTGGTTCAGGACGACATCAAGTGCACTAAATAAGACTTTGTGGCTAATCGGTTTGTCTAACCTCTTCAAGTTTAGCTTGACCGAATTTTTAAATATCCACCGTCGGTTTTGGTTTGTTTTGTTGAGCGACATTGCCAACACACAACTTTCAACGGTTTTTAAATCACGTGATGATGCTATTAATTAAATTTTGGTTTTTCAAATTTGCTAAGCCAAACGACAAATTTTTCAAATTTTCAGTATAAAACACGTCTTAATAACGCGTAATTTTTTTCTCGGGAAGTCACTGAATCAAACATTCTTTAAAGTATGTTCGGATCACGAAGACATTCAAAGAGCTCTGCATTTTCAAACACATTAAGAATTGACTCAATTGAATCTCGAATGTCTCGCGCCAAGTGTGGTTTTTTAATAAGATTATGTGAGAATTCGCTGGCTTACATATTCCTAAATCAATTATTGGCGATTAGAAACAGCTAACCAAATGATCTTAATGGTAAAAGTTTTATAAAAAACATTGAAAATACAATTGGGGTTCAGGTTACTGGTTTCGATACCATACTAGAATTAACCATTCTTTTACCAAAGCTTTATTTTTCTATGTTTGAAATTCTTTCAGAATCTGAAATGGTAAGAAGGATCAAAGATTTACTTAAACTAGGCCAAGCAGGCAAAAGTTCTCTTATCGCGTTCTTAAAATCAGAAAAAATCCAAAAAACCAATAACTTATTGATGATCTTACCTATTAATTTTTTTCTATTAGTAAATTTTAAACATTTTAATATAAATTTTTACAATTCAATTCTAAAGAAATCTGATCAGATTAATTAGCTTGGTATATCCTTTAAATCTGATCTTGACTTCAACACCCATGCCATAGAGAATTTTAAAAAAGTTCAATAAAACTTCTTTGCTCGTACTTCATGAAAAAGATCGGTGAATTCTCTCCAGATCTCAAGTACTTCATCTACAAAACAAACTGTTTATTGAAATTCTCAACTGCGGGACTCCATAAGACTTTGCCTTTGTAAACCGAGGTCTAAACACTTTAGAAATATTTTAAATGATCTATTAAAGAATGGATGAGACTTTTCACTTTGGCCCAAGCTCCTCTTTTAATTCTTTAGTTGTCTTTATTATAATTTTTTTTAATTATTATTTTTACTTAAAATTTTAATTATTTTTTTTTAAATTTACTTCTCCTCAATGGAGGTTAATTCGATTAAATATAGCACTGATTTGCTACGAGGATCTGACGATATTTTACGTAAATTAACGTTATTTTACGATAAATTTCGTAAAATGACTTTCAAAATTTTTTGATTAATTTTTCCTCAATAAATAAATATTGTAATTATACGTAAAATTACGCAGAGAATAACTTTTTTGAGGTAAATAATCATAAAATAAATTAAAAAAATGTCAAATTCAATTTTTTGTCTTTGATAAGCCAAGATACATACTGAGGCCTTTCTTCAGAAAATTGAGAGCAAAAAACATATTTAAGGTGGTATTTCATTTAAAGGGGTTACTGATTTGCAGTAAATTTAATTTTGTTGTTTTTTTAACTAGTCTAAAAAATTAATAATTTATTTAAAAAACTATGAATTCAGATCATTATGATATATTGAGTGAGTATTCTTTAAAATTTATGCAAAATATGTAACTGTATTTAAACAGTATCAGTATATTGACCCGAAACACAATTCAGAGGTTTGAAAAAAATTTCTTGAAAAAAACTATAATTAAAGGGTATAAATCTTTTTATTAATTAAGTGTTTTTTTTAATATTAAAAATTATCACAGGGAAAATCTCCTCCAAAATTACTATTTCAAACTCTAATAGAAGTGTTCCGAATCGAATTTAAGGATTTTTTTCAAAAGAGTTTAAAAGAAAAAAAATTGATTAAAAAAAGGCATTAGAAAGTTAGCACAATTTGAAGAAGAAAAAAAAGAAATTTGAAGAACTATCGTAAAAAGTCAATTTTCCGTTGTAACAGCTCTTTTGAAACTTGCTACAAAGGGGTTTTGGATTTGGGGCTTCTTGAGCTTTCAATGAATACATTAATATAGTCGTATATAAGTGGCGTGATCAATTGATTAAGGTGTATTTAATTAAGGTGTGTAAAAAGACAAAGAGCCATAGCTAATTTTTGTAGTTTCATGAAGACAGGCTATCAAGCCGCACTGTAAAGCTAGAAGAAAGTTCAGCCTAAAATCAGTTTTGAATCCTTCGGTTACGGGCTCGATGGTAAACAAAAATAGATACACACATTATGTAGATGTGGATTTAATTATTTATTTGTTTTATCTGTGCTGAGCTAAAGCTCCTTCAGATTTAAAAAAAAATTAAATAAAAATTAATTAAGACAAAATAAAATAAAAATGTTAAGAAAAAATTTAAGAAAAATTAAAATAAGTTAAAATGTAATAAAAAGATAATTAAAAATTGATAGATTGTAAGAGATGACATGTGAAAGTATTTAAGTATTGAACAGTTCAGGAAAGAAAGAAGAAATAGTAAGATAGCAATTACAAAATTAAGTTGGGATTGAATTTTTTTTATTTATTAAACCACAAGTTATTGGAAAAAAATAAATAAAAGATTAACATGTTCAGATTAATCAATTAGTATTACAATTAGCACAAATCCATTTTTTTTTTTAATCTTAGGTGCATAAGCCTTTTAACACATTTGAAATGTATTAATAAAGCTTATGATACCAACGAACTAGAACAATGGCTTATTAAATGGAAAATGAAGATATCAGTTGAAAAGTCGAGTTCAGTAGTCTTCTCTAGGTACAAAAAAGGGAGTGATAATCTAAACTTAAAAATTTATGTAAACAGAATAATGAGCCAAAAAGAAATCAAGTTCCTTGGTATAAAATTTGATTCTAAATTAAATTTTAATATAACTCCATTGTGTAATTGCTACCTTAAAATTTCTTCTATTTTCCCTGAAACATCAGTTTTTTTAAAAATATGTATCCTTTAACTCTCTAGTTCAATTTCATTAATTTTCCTTTATTTAAACCATTTTATTTTTTTTAATTTTTATTCTATCTTATTTAACTTTATTTTATTTTGGATTTTTTTTAATCTGAAGGAGCTTTTGCTCGGTACAGAAAACAAATAAAAAAAAAAGAATAAATTTTTTCATTTAAGTTAAATCAATTTTGAAAATTTTGAAATTCGACTTTTGGCTTAGCAATCTTGTTCTCAATTTATAGCGTCATCATGTGATTTAAGAGCTATATTTCAAATGGAAAGTTTCCTTGCTAACCCAAGCGAAATTCAACGTTGGAATTTCAAGAATTCAGTCAAACTGAATCTTAAAAAGTTGGAGAAACCTGTTAATCACAAAACAATCTTTAGGCAACTCCAATGCGTACTCAGAGACTCGGAATTTAAAGAAATTACAGCAATCTACAATTTCTCTTATTTAACAATTTCCATATTTTCGAACAAAATATGGATTATAAAGTTCGAACACGCCTTTACCGCATCGAAAGTCTTTGAACGTTCTATCGAAATTAATGGTGAATTTTTTAAGATTGAAGATTTCAACAAGGAATTACTTCGAGACTTTATCGAAGCTGTAAAAATCAATGGTCTCAAAGTTGAAAAAATTTTCAGAAGAAACATAGAAGACTAAGAAAGTCAAGTTAAAAACGGTGTGAAACAGTGTGAATTTTATTAAGCGAAAGAATCAGAACAATTAGTTAGAAATTTGACTGTTCTAAAGTGTGTAATTTCAATTGCTGGCAGAAACAAAATTGCTTTTTTTCTAATGGTGAAGGGCACAACATTGCTGGATGTCCTGTCAAGAACCAAGCTTGCAAAACTTGTAATCAAAAAGGACATTTCATCCAGAAGTGCTCTTTAGCTGAGAGGCTTAAATCGATTGAACGAGCAAAAATCGCCTATAGCGAACTAAGAATTCAAGTAGAAGAAGAAGAAATTTCTGAAATAGAAACTAACATGTTGGACATGACAACCAAAACTCCTCAGTTCACAAATAACGAGTCTACAAATGAGGAATCTCTTTTATCGTCACAGTCCAGTGATAAAATTTTACATACTCCAGTTCTATCAGTTAATCTTAAAAAAGATTTTGAACAATTAAACTGCTCAAATTTCGAAAAATTAAGGGATCAATCTACAAGGTCAACAAAATACCATGTTACCAATGTTTAAACGAGTAAGTAGATAAAGCGCGTTTCAAAATCCGACAATTCACAAACAGCTAAATGGAAAAAACTAAAAGATCAAACAAATGATAAGGAAAACAATGAACTTAATGGCGTAATTTAAGACAATAATATTTGACAGAATTCAGATGAAAATCAACAGCGATTTTATACAAAAACAGTCAAACTCAAACACACAATGATGAAAAATCTATCAAGTTAACTTTCCTCTAAGAACAGGTAAATAGTTACACACTGGAACTGTTTTCACTTACCTAGTAGGGTTCATCTATTAGGAAATTTTTTAGCTCAAAAATGAATTAGTTGTATTTAATCTATATAATCCACCCAATCTACTTCTTAACTTTGAGCTTTTTAAATCAAATAATAAAAAATAAAAAATTAAATTTTAGGTGGCGATCTAAACGCTAGAACAAAGCAAATAGGCTGCATAGGGGAAAATGAAAACGGTATAATATTGGAAAGAATAATCAATGAGTCAGACTTTTCAGGAATAAATGATTATTGAAAAGTTACAATATTTTTAATAAAAATTACTTTGAAATTTTTGATCTTTTATTAGTTACATCTTGATTAATTAACAAAATTACCGACTTCAATATCTTAAATAATCAAGACATGACTAGTGACCATTTCCCAATCGAAGCATCAATTTATATGGGTTACCAATTAGAAAAAAATCAAAAAGTAAAAAAATTTAACTAAAAGTTTAAATTCTCAAGTTTTTTTTTTTCATTGAAAGTTCCATCACTATAGATAAACTAAATGATAAAATTACAGAAAAAATCATTTCTGCTTCTCATAAAAGCATTCCTTATCTTTCTCAGAAAATCAACAAAACCAGTCTTCCCCCGAACATTGTTATTCTGATAAAATAACGCAGGAAAGTAAGAAGAAACTTTCAAAAAACTCGCTGTCAAAATCTCAAGAAAAAATTTAATCAACTTACATTCGAGTTAAAGGCCTCTTTAAAAAAATTCTGGAATCAAAATTGGTTTGATTTTATTGAGAAAATGGGAAAAAACCCACTGACAAGTAGACCATTCTGGAAAAAAATAAATAAATTGTTTTTAAATGACAAGGAATTCAGAACTAATGAAGAAAAGGGAAAATGCTTTGGAGAACTCCTATCTTCAATATTTAGTCCTAATTCTGATTTAATAGATCGTGATAAAGATTTCGAAATACTTAATTCTAACTCTGAATTCTTTAGAAATTATGATCAGTCTAATTTTAATGATCCAATTTGCTTAATTGAATTAATTATGGCTTTAAAAAGGGAAGGTCCCGTAGGCGTGGAAAACTTCGAACATTACAATGATTCAAAAAAAGGCCTCTAATTTACAAGATCCTTTAAATTATAGATCAATTAGTATAACGAGTTGCTTAGGAAAGTTACTGGAACGAATAGTTTATTCAAGATTATATCTAAGATTAATATTTTGGACATTAATTTAATCCTTATCCAGGAGCAATCTGAATTTAGAAAACACCTGCGAACATCAGATAATCTTTTCATTCTAATCCAAAAAATTTTGGAATCATTTAATAGAAAAAAAAAGAGTTTGTGGCCATTTTTTTGATATTTCTAAAGTGGTATCCAATTATTTTGACAAACATGTTTCGACATGTATTAATTGGACAAACCAATTTCGACAAGTTCAATTTCGACAAGTTCAATTTCGACATAAGCTTATTTTGACAAGTTTTATTTAGACAAAAAAAAGATTTAATTAGACATAAAAAAAGTGAATATTCAATTTATAAAGATAAATTATACAAAAAATCCATTATTTTCTCACTATTGAAATCGGTGATTATATTGGTTATTTGTTCTTCCAATATTAATTATTTGGTTTTTCTTTTGTAAATCACATGGTTTCTTATTTAAATTAAAAATTTATTATGTGTAATAAAGCACTGGTGGTTCAGTGGTAGAATGCTCGCCTGCCACGCGGGCGGCCCGGGTTCGATTCCCGGCCAGTGCATTTTTTTCAAAATTTTTATAAAATTATTAAATAAAAAAATTTGCCCAACGGGAGGATCGAACTCACGACCTTCGCGTTATTAGCACGACGCTCTAACCAACTGAGCTAGCCGGGCCTGCATTTTAGAAACTAATTTTCTAGTGCTATCATTGTCAGAAAAAATTAGAAATTTTGAAAGCAACTGTATAAACAAAGATAAGGCACTAACCAACTGAGCTAGCCGGGCCTGCATTTTAGAAACTAATTTTCTAGTGCTATCATTGTCAGAAAAAATTAGAAATTTTGAAAGCAACTGTATAAAAAAAGATAAGGCACTAACCTGTCAGAGATGTGCTGGGAACCACCCACACAACTCAGTCCTTCGTAAAGCAAATAAATGTTCGCAAATTGTAAAAAACCCCATCTTTCTTGAAGCAAATCTTGTATCATTCTAAGAATCGAAAATCAAAATCTTTTTATTTTATTAAGAAAAATTTGAATTAATGCTCATCTAAAATCAAGCGTTAAAATAAATTTTGAATTGTGCTTCTAATAATTAAAATCAGTTGAAAGAACTTGAAAACTAAGTGACTTCAGTGACTTGAAAACTAAGTGACTGGTAATCACTTGCAAGTTTCCCATATGCATAACTTTTCGAATCTTTGACCTTTTTTTAATCTGTAAAAGCCAAAGGCATGAAAATCTCAAGATCTATCTAGTGGTATTTTCGGTTTTCCATAAAACGAAAAATTCATTGCAAAAAACCCATCTGAAAAACGTCAAAATATGTGTTTTTTGCTCTTTTACGAAGTCGCCTAAAATCTTGTCCTTTTAACTTTTTTGACTCCTGTAAATTGGTCAATTTTTTAGCTACGATTTTAAAAATTATTTTAAAAATTAAAACAATTTTATTTAATAATTAAATAAATAATGATGCATCAAAGAAATTTTTCACCGACTATTTTCGATGAAAATTTTAAAAGTGTACTCATCTGTGAAAAATCAGAACAGTCTGAATTTATTTATATTTTAAACAATTCATCATTGAAACGAATTTTAAGCTTTTGAGTGGTTTCTATTAAAAAAGCAAACAAAAAATAGAAACAAAAGTAAAATTAAACAATACAACCCTTTGAAAAAATTAAAAAGTTATATATTAAAAAATTTGATTAAAAACCTTGACTTATTTTTTATTAAAAAATGGAAGATGATAAAATAATTTGTCTTAAAAATTTGAAAAAAGTTTTTTTTCAGATACTAAGAGGATGCATAGACCAGATATTTACTAACATCGTAGAATAAAGTCTGGAATGGAATAGCCGTGTATCTTAACTTCATTGACTTCAAGAACACAGAGAAACCTTGTGGGCCATATTAAGATCTTATGGCCTCTTACAGAAGATAGTTAACTTAATAAAACTCTTCTACGAGAAATTCGAGTGTAGCGTCATTCTGGAAAAAGGAAAATATGAAAGCTTCAAAGTGTGTACAGGAGTCAGACAAGGGTGCGTTCTCTCTCCGACACTATTCCTAATATTGATTGACTATCTCATGAAGAAAACAAGTGTTAGTGCGAGGGGATTCAATGGGATTAACTGCAAAACTTGAAGACTTAGACTTTGCGGATGATCTGGTGCTAATATCTAATACAGAAGCATATATGCATATGAAGACGCGACATTTGGCGAACAACGCTAAACCAACTGGACTCGAAATAAATGGGGCCAAAACGAAAGTTATGTGAATAAACACCAAATTGGATACCCCGATCACCATCGATGGTACACCAATCGAGTGTGTAAGTGAATTCACATACCTAGATAGCACTATCAGTACACGTTGGGAACACACAGAGACATTAAAGAAAGACTTGCTAAAGCAAAGAGTGCCTTTACTAGACTCCGACCAGCATGGAAATCAAACAGCCACAGCAAGGAAACCAAAACTTAAAGTATACAACAGTGTAGTAAAAGAAACACTGACGGAAGTGAATGTTAGGGGATGTATGAATCTGACAAGAAAAGCCTTAACACCTTCCACACTGGAAGTCTGCGGAGGATTCTCGGAATACACTTGTCTGAGACATTGTCGAATACTGACCTAAACAAAAGAATAAATTCTGAGCCTTTAAGTCAATTCATTAAGAATAAAAGACTGCGATGGCTCGGGTATGTACTTAGAATGAAAGAAACACGGATACCAAAAAGAGCCTTTCATTGGACACCTCAAGGGCTAAGTAAGTAGGTAGGACGACCTGCAGTAACATGGAGGTCAACAATCACGAAAGAGCTCATCGAAATGGGAATGACATGGAGGGAAGCAAGGGTAAAGGAAAAAGATCGACTTGAGTGGAAATCAAAAGTAATGACCACAAGGAGTGAATAAGGAAGAAAAAAAAGATTTGAATAATAGACAATTTAATTTATTTATTTTTTTATATAACAAGAGCTAATACTCCTTCTGATTAAAAAATACAAATCAAAAATGTAAAAATAAAATAAAAAATCAATATAATCAAATTAAAAAGTAAAGTAAATTTAAATAAAATGTTAGTAATGAGAGGCGTTACATCTTTAAGTACATTTCAAAAAAGAAATAAGTAAAAGAAAGCAGCTACGGATATCTCTAATTGAATTTATGTCTTTGATTTTTTGTTAATTACTAAAGGTTGTATTTTTTTAAAAAATCGTGAAGATTGTAAAAAAGTTAGCTAACTTTTTCAATATTTGGATTTTTTTAAATTGTAAGATTATTTAGTTAAGATAAGTAAATTTTTTTAAATAGAGGTATTTTTACTAAATTACGGTCCTTTAATTCATTAATCTTTTAATTAAAATTAAATAATTTCAATTAAGTTTTTAAATTATAATTCCTTTATAATTAATTCCTTTACTTATTAACATCAAAATTTTCTGTTTAAGCTGAGCTGGTAGCTAGAATATTAGTGTATCGTTTTGCTCAGCGTTTATCGTTTATTTTATTTCTATGGTATTTTTAATAAAACAAACCTGGATTTGTGTCTCAATAGACTCAACTGTGACTTTGTATGCTCAATTTGAAATTTTTGACAAAAGAGATTTTTCTTGCCAAGACAGATTCTTAATCAATTTTTTATAATGCTTATTTTTATTTTTGAATGCTTAATAAGCAATTTTCTTACTAAATAAATAAAAAAATCATGCTTACCCTTATTTTTTGTTTTTCTGTAAAAGAAAATTTTAAGCTTTGAAAAAAAGCTTTTTGTGCCTCAATAGACGCCCTCCGTACTTTTTTTTTTTTTATTTTTATTTCTCTTACTCACATTTGTTCAAATAAAAAATATAAAAAATTAATAAATTATTTAATCATTTATTTTTGAGATAAAGAGAAAAAAGTCCGATTAGTTGAATTTATTGGCAAAAGACGGTTCATTTTAAAAAGAATTCTTTAAAAATTTTCTAGAAATCTATATTTAAAAAAATCAATAATTGTTAATGATTTGAACTAAAGGTTCCTAGTAGACCACAACTTGGCTTTGATATGGCATCGGCTGAGTAGCTGGATAACCAACAGATTGAATACTCGGATAAGTACGGCGATTTCCAAGACAGCGTTCTTTATCAATGTGCAATGAATTGTTCTTTACGGACAAGTCATGCTCTAAAGTAGCCTTGGTACGAAGTAAATGTTGAATAGCATTTTCTTCTAATGAAAGCTTATTTTTTAGGTCCATAATCATTGAATGGAGGTCTTCAATTTCTTGAATTAGACGATGCATTGGCTGATCACGTGCCAACTCGACACCAGGTCTTCTTGTTCTTGTCTCCAATCGCGATTGAGCTAATCTCAAATAAGCTTCTTTGTCCAAAATAGTTTTTTTGATGAATTCGATGCTTTTTTCCAAATCGAAAATTTCTTGAATAACCTAAAAATAAAAATAAAATTTAAACACACTTTAAAAAAATTTGCCAAAAAATCTTTATTAAAAAATTCACCGCGCTCAGGTGATTCTGAATTTTGTCTTTAGCTTGATTTGATTCATTCACTCTTTGTTCAAACGCCTCGTTCACAGTATTGTATTGATTCCACATGTCGTTGGCTGTTTCCTTCAGTATATTGTCAGCCATGTTCATGAATTCGTCAGATTGAGCGCGTTCGCTCGCTGATCGGCGAATATTGTCCTCGGTGAACTTTGCCCAGGTGTCAGGAGTTGAGACACTTTTTATAAAAATTAAAAAATCTTTAAAATCCTTTTTACTTTTGTTTTTTACGTATTATCCACATTCTCGATTCCTAAATGAAAATTAAGGCCTCGACTGGAAACAGACATGTGTTGTGCAGCCGAATCGAGAGACAGTGCTCTAAATTTATCAGCAGCATCCAGTTCCATCTCATGCAATGCAGAGCGGTTCAGTGAATTTTGAGTGTGAAGCCTCTCCATCATATTTCGTAATTTATTTTGAGCATTTTTTATTATGTCAACTTCCTAGTAGAAATAGAAAAATTTTAAAGCCAATTTTTTTTTTTAATTACTCTAATTAATTCTCTTTCGACATTGTCGTGAACCATGTCTATTCCTTGTCTTTTTTCTCTTTCATACAAATTCTCTTGAGCAACTTTTAATTGATTTTCGGTGTCATGCAATTGTTTTTCAACTTCTCTTCGCTTCATATCAACCTGGTTGATTTTTTTTGACATCTTGTCCTTTTCTCTGTCGAGTTCTTGCTTCCAAAAGTCGATGTCGTTTATTCGCTCTCCAAGTTTCTTATCTGACTCATTTTGATTTTTCAAAGCTAGATCTTCTTTTTCACGAGCCAATCTCAATGTGTCCGACCTTAGGCGCTCCGCAGCACTCCTAATTTTATCTGAAGCCAAATAATTGTTCATTTGAGATTGATACCAATCTTTAGGAGTGTATCTGGTGTAAAGAGCATTGCGTGCGGCCGGAAAAATCAGCGGCACCTTTACAGAATCTACTGAGGATAGGTAATTGCCAGAATGAAGGGGTCCCGCAGAATCAGAAGCTGAGCCTCTGTACAATGAATATGAAGGATGCTGAACTTGTGAATTTCGGTAGTAGGTAGAAGGTCTCCAAGGTAGATTGACCGATTTGGACAATAGGCCAGAATATGGAGGGGCTGATCCTGTCCTAATGTCTTGTTGACCAATTGCTGGCAAGTACGAACCGGATTCCGGTCTACGGCCCAAATGAGTGTAAGAAGCTGTGGCAGTTTGTCCCAAATATTCCATTTTTTCTCTCGATTAACTCAATATTTGACTCTATTTTGACAATTTTAAAGAATTTAATTGAAATAATTGTTTTCAAAAAAGAAATTAAAAAACTAACCAAGTTTCACCTAAAAAATTTGGAAAAACTATATTTTTCTTTTTTATTTTTAAAAGAAATAATAAAAAGCTCAATTTTTTAAAAAATTTTCGGATTTTTATTTCAACTTAACCATGTTCGTTTAATCCAATTCTCAAATGTGGTGTCGATGGCAACACGTTTCATTTCTTTATTTGATTTTTTAATTCGTTTCTCTTTTTTTCTTGGTAATTGCATTTCTAGTTGGCAAGGAAAGCCTAATTGTTGATGTTTTTGTTTCTGTCAATTTCTATACTGTTGTTAGAGTTGGAAAAGTTTGAGTTAATTTTGCGAATATTTAATATAATTTTATGATTGTTGACAATCCATTTGTTTTAGCTTATTTCTGTTTTGATGGTCTAAGTATACATTTAAATACACTAAAAAGTTAAGATCGATGCTTCAAAATCTTAACAACATCGCTTAAATGAAGTAAAATTAACAAAATATCATATTTTCAAATTGTTAACCATAGAAACTCATTATTATATAATTTAAAAGCTGAAATAGTGTAAACAATCTGTTATTTATAGTTACGATAAATGAGTTCTAATTCATCGGAAGCTTATTAATTTGTTGCAAAAAATTTCTATATATGTTTAACAAATTGAAAAAAGTGGCTGATGAAGTAGTTAATTTTAATTTTGAATTATCCAAAAAAAAATTTATTTACATTATCAATCGCAATGTAATCTTGACAAAGATTAAGAGTCAAATATGAAAGAAATTATCAAATAATAATATAATAAAAAATAATAACAAAAATAATAGTTGTTAGATTAATAAACTTATCGAAAATATCGTAATTATTTTTAAAGCCACCTAGTTTCAAAAGATTTTTAACTGCCAGCATCAAAAAGCTCAGTAGCCAAGTTCAAAACGTGAAAATATCTGAAAATTATGTGAGAGTTGCAGCGAGCCATTTCAAAATATTTTTTTTTATCAACAAGCAAAACAAAAAAACAAATAAATCTAATTTTTTTTACAATTTTTGACAAATAATTTTTTTTAAATACATGATAAATCTTAAATTGGTATGAAAAAAATAATAAAATTTAATTCATCTAATTTTTTCATTCATTTTTAATTTAGTTATGAAAATTTTCAAATTATTACGAATTTAACTCAAGGAATTACCATTATATGAAGCGCAAAGATCTTAAAATACTCAAATTATAGGTGACAAAATTATAATAAAATTTCTCTTACTTAAATCAAGACTTTTATAATAGCTGAAATATTTAATTTATTTAAAATTTTGAAAATTTAAATGGAAAAATTAAAAATAGTATGATATCAAGCTTTGTTTTAGGTCAAACTATTTATGTTGCTATCAATTGATTACCATATTAAAAAAAAATGTCGAAATAAAATTATTTAAATATTATATTTCGATGTGAAATGAAATAATAATACCAGTTTAGTTTAATTGAGTAACAAAGATCCAAAAGAGTTCATTTAACACAAACTGTTGTATTTTTGAGGATCAGATAATATTTATTTTTTTTGATTTGGATACTAATTAATTAGATAAAGACAAAATCTCAAATGAATTTTTTTCATTGAAGCTTATAAGTGCATCCTTAGAGTCTGCTTTTGGATAGTTGATGCTCGAATTCCTCAAAAATTACGCTATAATTATTATTTTAATTTGTTTAAAGCCTTATGGGCAAAATTATTACAAAAAGAATTATAATCACTACTTATGGAAACAAAGTCTTTTTCCTATTTCTGAAAATAGTTTTGTTACATAAATCATTGCTCAAGGTTTGTTTTAAATGGAATATTTTATGTATTCAATAAACTATTGAAACTGGTTCCAGCTTTAGAGTTTGGTAATGTGGATATTTTGATTTATTTAGTATTAATCTCAATTACTTTCTTTTCTGATAAATATGCTAATCAAAATATTATGAAAGAATTGATTGTCAAAATTTTTTTATATGAATTTTGCCGCATTGCTCTTGACTTGCCATTCTATTAATTAATTCTATTAATATTCTATTATTATAAAGATACCTTTTTGTTACTGGTATTGAATGTTGCTGAGCTTAGACTCTCGTAACGTTGATTAAAACCCTTTTAAGAAAACGAAAGATAGGTGATTAAAAATTTTTCAAAGAAAATTTAAATTTTGAAGATTTCTATCGATTTTTGACATCTTTTAACAAAATTATTGTTTATTTAACAAACAAATAGAAAAATTTTAGTAAAAAGCAAAAAAAGTGTAAAATTTAATTTTATCACAAAAATAAATTTACTTATTTCACTAAAGTTCATATACAAAATATTTAATCATTAATATCCACAAAATTTTAAAACTTTAAAATATTCTAATATTTACTTTTAAGAAATAAATTAAAAAAAAATTTGAACGCTGAGATTTGATAAGCGAAAATTGAGAGCAAATTTTAATACCATTTTTGGCTCATAATTACTTAGACTTTTTAAAATTGCATTAAAACAATGACAATGACAAACAATTCTAAAAAAGGATAATTTGAAAAAAATCTTCAAAAGATTTATTTAATAAAGGGAAAAATGAAATGTAATAAAAAAGGAATGCTTAATGAAATAATAAAGTTAAGTACACGAAAGAACAGGAGTATCTGCTAGTATTTTACTATAAGTTATAGAATATAAGTTACAGAAAGTTATAGAATTAAAAACAGACTCATTGTCGATAGCGAAATACAATTATTTCTAAGAATTCTTTTTTGATTTGAATTTTTTTCTACTAAATAAAATATATTTGTGAATTAGCTAAAAAAATATTATTATTTACTTTAAGCCTCTTGACTTTTCAAGACTTAATATTTAATTATTTTTGAAATTTTAAGAGTTTAAAAAAAGTGCAAAATAATTGAATTTAAAAGTTCTAGAACATTACAAATTCTAAATAAAATTTATCTATTTTAAAATTACAGTTTCAAATTAAAAAAATCTTCAAAAGACGTATTTAATAAAAGAAAAATAAAGAGAAAAATAAAATCGAATAAAAAGGAGTTTTAATGAGGATTTGACGGTATTTTACCTAAAATGACTTTTGTTAAATTACGATTATTTGCGATAAATAATATTTATAAATATTTTTTAATTTAAGAAAAAAATGTCGTCAAATTTAGATTCGTGAGAACTGAAATCTAAAATTCTAAATTTTTAGGAAAAATTTTTTTCAAACATACACACAAAAATTTTGTGTACAGATTTTCACAAATTTTCCGATTTTTTTGAATTTTTTTTTTTCACAAAAATAAAATCTTGGAATTTCTAATCACAATTTTTAAAGGTCCATTTTTGTCAAACGAGGCTTGCAAGCTTAAAATGAAGTGAAAGCAACTATGGAGGTTATAATTTTTATTTATTTCGGAATAACAGAGAATTTTCAATTAAATTGTTTAAAAAATTTTAATTGAAACCGTTTTCACTTCAGTATATTCGTGCAATCCATATTCTCCCCTATGACAAAAATAAAAATAATTCTTGATTTAATAAGAAAAAAAATTAATTTTACAATTCACGTCCAAAGCCACTTTGTTTGAATCCTCCGAACGGAGCTTGATTTGCGGTTGTTTCATATGAATTAACCCAGACTGTTCCTGCTTCTAAAGAATTGGATACTTTTATTATTTGATTGATATCTTTGCTATATAATCCTGAACCAAGGCCATAAGTAGTTGCATTTGCTCTTCTAATAACTTCATTTTCTTCTTTAAACTTAAAGATTGAAACAACTGGTCCAAAAATTTCCTCTTTGGCAATTCTCATATCATCTGAACAATCAGCAAAAATAGTGGGTTTCAGAAAGAAGCCTTTCTTTCCGACTCTTTCTCCGCCGCACACAAGTCGTGCACCTTCTTTGACACCAATGTCGATATAATCGGTGACTTTTTTAAATTGGGTTTCATTTATTAAAGCTCCACTGGTTGTGTTCTCATTAAAAGGATCACCAACAACTTTTTCATCAGCAATTTTTTTCAGCTTTTTAATGAATTCATCATAAACTTTTTCATGAACAAAAACTCTCGAAGACGCACAGCAAGATTGTCCTTGATTACTAAATATTGAAAAAGCTGTGTCCTCTGCAGCTTTCTGCAAATATTCATCATCAACATCAAAGATAATAAATGGACTTTTGCCGCCTAGTTCAAGAGTAACCCGCTTTAAATTGCTCTTTGCAGAAGATTCTTGAATTTTTCTTCCTGTGACAGCAGAGCCAGTAAATGCAATTTTATTGACATCCATGTGCATTGCTAAAGCATTACCAGCTATATGTCCATAACCAGGTACTATATTTACAACTCCAGCTGGGAAACCTGCTTCCCTAAATAAACTTCCTAAGTAAAGTGAAGTTAATGGAGTCAACTCAGCTGGCTTTAGAACAATTGTATTTCCACAAGCCAGAGCAGGGCCAAATTTCCATATTGCCATCATAATTGGATAGTTCCATGGAATAATTTGGCCACAAACTCCAATCGGTTCGTGTCTTGTGTAGCAAAAATTTGGACCATCAACTGGAATTGTCTGACCATGTATTTTATCAGCCCAACCTGCATAGTACTCCATACACTTTACAGAACAGTCAATGTCACCCATGGATTCTGCATATGTTTTGCCATTATCCAATGTTTCAAGTCTCTTAAAAATATTGAATTGTTAAGAAAAATGATATATTTCTAATTTAAGATGTTCATACGGCCAAATAGTCTTCGTCTCGTCTCATCAGTTGAGCAAACTTGTACAGCAAAGCACCTCTTTCTGATGCGTCCATTTTTCTCCATTCGGAATCCATTTGAAATGCGTTGCGAGCCGCTTTCACAGCTAAATCAACATCTTGTTCTCCAGCTTCTTGTACCTGAGCGATTTCTTCTTCTGTAGCAGGGTCATAGGTGGGAAATGTTCGACCAGTTTTTGCATTCACGAATTCATTGTTTATGAACAACTTAAAAGAAGAAATTTAGGAAAAGATTTTTTGGCTTGGGTTTTTACTTGAGTGTATTTTATTTCAACTTTAGTAGGCATATTTTAAATTAAAAATATTTTCTAAATTTTTAAATTAATGTCTAAATTGGATGTCTTTTATCCTTAGAAAGAATTGTCTTTAAAGCATGTTTTCTAGGGATGCACTAAGAAATAAAAACTTTGATATTTAGCGTCTTTGCAAAACTAAGCTCGGATAGAAATTCTAGAAAATTTCTATAAAAAAATCTAGAAATTAAAAATCGTTAATTTAGCAAAACTGTTTTTTATCTGATTAAATTTGATAAATATTAAGTTGGATTTTTTGGCACATTTTGTTTGATAAGCAAGATATTGGGTGAAAAATTGATTAATTTGTTCAATCTTTTAAACTATTAAATAAAAAAAATGTTTTTATCCATTCGCATAAATTTTTAAAAATGAAATTTTTAATTTAAAGGTTTTTTAGAATTTTTATTGAGCTTAAAAAAACACCCAAAAATTCTAAAAACCACATCTTACATTCACACTAAAAGAATTGCTGTGTCAATTTGATGCATTTTCGTAATAAAACGCAAAATTTTCTTTTTTTTTCCATAAAGATATTTTTTGTATCAAAAACTAATTCTGCCATCAAATATAAGAAATACAATTCTAATGTTGAAAAATATTTTTTTGTTCTGAAATGACAGTGTAAATGTGACACTTTTAAAATTTTTTGAATAAATTTATTAAAAATAATAAAGCGAAAATTTTCTTTTAAGAAAGTGCTCTAATTGCTCTTTATTTTAGCCTTAAGAAACACTGATTTTAGAAAATGGTACTGTAGTCATAAGACTGTTGTGGAACACAAGTTTGATTGTTAAATGTTCATTCATCGATATAAATTTGACTACGCCGACCCGTAGAGATAAATAAAATGAGAATGATAATAATTTTAAAAAATCCATAATATTTTGAGAAAATTTTATAAAAAAATTGTTTTTTTAAAAAATTTTTTTGAAAAAAATACGAGAGTAAATAAAAAATTGATATTTCTTTTAAAATAATTTATTAAATATTTAAAAAAAATAAAAACAATTGGATAAAAAAGCTGAATAAAATTTTGTATGTTAATTTCTCTTAATTAATAATTTTAAATTTTATCATCAAAAATAGGTTTTTAAATAATTTTTTATTTAAATTTTTTTGCAGAAGCGAATTTTCCACGGAAACATTTGATGTTCAACTCAATTTTTTCGACTCATTTGATGTTCAACTGCAAATATTTGCCATAATGATTTTTACGAGGATTTGACATTTTATTTTGTAAATTTATATTATATCACTTCAAAAAAATGTAATTTTAAAATAAAATCGAAAATTGAGCTTAAATGATCTTTGTATATTACGATATTGAACGACAATCAACGATTTTTACGAAGAAAAATGTAGATATACCTAATTTTGACTTTTTTTTTAATTCGTTATAATTTGTTAAATTAAATGATTTGTAAAATTTGAAAATTTTATTGAAAATAATTACATTAAATGGTTGTAAACCTAATTTATATATAGAAGATATTTAGCAAAAAAATTCTAAAATTAAAAAAGTTAAACTCTGCCGAAATCAACAGATCTAAATCTAATCGAAATGATTTTTATTTTTTTTAGTAATGTAACGTAAATTTACGTAAAATATCGTCTTCTAAACCAATACTTACAGTACTATAAAAAAAATCATGCATAATACTTAGGCAAGGTACAAAATGAAAATGAAAACTTCACATCAAAGCATCTAACTGCATTTAATTTTTCAATTAAGAATGCTTAAAAATCTCTTTTTAAGATAATTTTTGAGCATTATCATGAACATCTGATCATAAAATTAAATTTGACTTTTTATTCAATTTAGGTAATCTAAAAATTGATGTTAAAAGAAATGAATGCCATGAATTTAATGTTAGTGAAAATAATGTTCAAATATTTAATTTTCAAAAAAAAAAATTAAATTGATTTTTAAACAAAAATGATGTCTATTTTTTAGTAACAAATTATTGTCAGGAAATCTACATATCTATCTAAAAATCTTTTGTCCACCAAATAACGAAAATTTTGGTAAATAATTGGGTGTGCATTGACAGCGTTTTTTATACCAAAATTAGTATCGATCAAAATTATTTAATAATTCAATTAAATAATTCAATTATTTATTCTTCATTATTTAATCTTCTTTTAATAATTCAATTATGTAAACATAACTTGAATTAGTAAATTTTTTTTTTAAATCTTAATAAAGTTTATTAATATTTTGTCCAGGGTGGTCAGGAAAATTCGAATATCAGTATGATATATCATTTTGTAGATAATTTTGTTTTGATTAAAATGAGCTATAGTTGATTTTAATCCCATGATTTTTGCAGAAGTTATGATGAAAAAACATCAAAATTTAAGAAATTTATTAAAAAAGATAATATTTTTTTAAATTATCGTTTTTTTTAATAAAAAAGGATTTTTAAAAATATAATTATTAACAAATTTTTATTTTTTTCTCAAATTAAAATTAGTCTTAATTTTTTGAAAATTTCTGATATCAATTAAAAAATTATGGTATTCAAAAAGATTCAAAAATATAAAATTCGAACTATATTTAATGGTTATTTGAAATGAATTTCTATTTTATGAGTCTTTTTAGATGAAAAACAAAGAATGGTATTCCCGTTGCTTACCATCATTTAGCTGCTTTAACATTTTAAAATTTTGTTTATATTTCATTTGAGATAAGAACCTGTAGGGTCTTGTTCAATTTTTAGCTTTTAATTTGGTTTTGTTTCTGGATAATTTCAAAAAAAAATATTTTTAAAGAACATTTATCTGTAAAAGTTCTTATTTCGGCTAATCGTTGAAAAATAATTAAAAAAATATAATCCAAATTTTATTTTGTATATAGGTCTATTTTTTTATTTTTTTAATTGATAATTAAATATTAAAGTCATGAATCAGAAGTTTTTATAAATTTTTTCAGGTGGACGACTTGTTCTTCTAGCATCTCTAAGTTGATATTGGTTCTTAGACAAATTATGGCTAGGACCATCTAAAATAATTAATTAAAAGGAAGAAAAGTTGAAATAAAATGCTCACTGGGAAGATTTGGCGATTCCTCGGTTCTTTTTGCAAAATTTTCTCCTTCAAAACGAAGATGAGTTTTCCATTCTCTCTACAATAAATAATCAAAAAAATATATTAAAAAATCAGTGAAAATACAAACACCGCCAAAACAAAATTTTCTCAATCCTCTCAAAAAAACGCCGACATCTCTCGGCACAATTTTAGACATTTTTTAACTTTAAAATAAAATTATAGATGAGTTTTTTCTAATTTAGCTTGTTTGAAATTTTTTTATTCATTATATGCATTGTTGCTTAAAATTTAATAACAATTTTTTTATAATATTCATATTATAAATTCGATTTAAAATCATTAAATATTTTAGAACAAACTTTACATAAGTAAATATAAAAATTTAGAGGAATTGTATTCAAAATATGTCCAAAACATCAATCCAAATGATTTAATTTATATTTAAAACTTTAAAAAAAGATTTTCCATTTAACTCCATTTATTTGTATTTGTGAAAAAACATGATTAATAAAAAAAACTTTTTTCTTTAGTTTCTAGCTTTTCTCTCCTTGTTTAAATGTGCATAATTCAAACATTTAGTATCACATGAAAAATTATCTTTCAATAGGTGTTTTTTCATCAGCTTTTGGATGTATATTGAAAGTAATGAAGTTAATAGGTTGCTTATTGATCTTGTCCAAGTGAATTATTTATTTGAACTCAAAAGATGATTTTAATATTTTATTTTGTCATGCATTAAATTCATTTAAACATTTCTCACTAATGAAAATATTGTCTAAAAAATATCAGAACATTAAAATGAGAGAATTGTTTGTATATATTATTTTTATTTTTATTATTATTACTTATTTCAATGAACGTCTTTAAGGCGATGTTAAAAACAAAAAATTAGATAAACAGGTTTAAAGAAATTAAAGACAAATGTTTGAATTTATTCTAAATAAATTTATTTATTCTTTATTTCGATCTAGAAGGCAATAATTCAATTCAAATAAATGGTACAATTTTAGCCTTTCATCAAATTTAGTTGAATCCAACAATGTTTATAGAGTAAAAACTTCTTTAAACTTTATTAATCATTCATTGCCTTTTGGTTTTCGATAGGTAGACCAAGATAAATCAAGCTAGATTCTTGAGCAATCTTTAAGTCATTAAATATAATAATATTTTTAAAATTTTTCAAAAAAGAGATTTTTGTCGATTTAGAAGCATTAAATTTCATCTTCAAGTCTTCTATAAGTTCGAATAGTCTATTAAAACTATTATTATTTATTTGATTTTTTTATCTGTGTCGAGCGAAAGCTTTTCAAGCGTGTAATTAACCTACAGAAATTAGTAATTAAATAATTTAAGTAATTAAATGAGTTTAAATTTTTAATTAAAAAATAAATTAATAATAAGTACGAACTGGAAAATATATGAACAGTTCAGAAAAAGAAGAAAAAGTAAGGTTATTCTTTATTTAGTTAGGTATTTATTTTATTTGTAAGCAAATTACTAATTTCTGTAGGTTAATTACACGCTTGATTATATAAGTAAAATGAAAATTTTTCTTAAAAGACCTCATGTTCAAAGCATTTTTATTGAATTGATTATATAAAGTTTATCAATTTTGAAGTATTTAAAATAATAACCCCTTAAGCATTAGAAATTATAAAAATGTTTAGAAATATTTTTTTAACAAGAAAATGTTAAAAAATCTCTTTTCATTTTTTGAAAAAAAGCTTAAAATTGATACTTTTTATTTAATCAATTCAACAAAAATAATCAATGAGGTAACAAATGAATTTATAAAAAAAAATCTTGTCATAAAATGTTATTAAAATGAAATGCCTATTTCGGTATTGTGAAATTTTAATACAAATTTAACAAAAATTCTTCTTTTTTTGATAAATCAAAGCTAATGATAATACTGCAACATAGTTTGTTGTACCTTTTTTTAAACGTATTATATTTTCTTTAATTTTATCTTATCAAAAAAGAAAGAATTTTTGTTCAATTTGTATTAAAATTTCACAATATCGCATATTTCGTAATTCTGCGTAATTTCTTGATTCATTTGTTTAGAAACAAACCACAAATATTTTAAAAATGAATTTCGTACATGTAGCTAAAACATTTTAGATAAAATAAAATGCAAAAAGTTTTGCTTTTAAATTTTAAATAAATAATTTAAGTATATTTTTTTAATGCCACATGTTATTTAAAATAAAGTTAAATAAAAATGGAAATAATTAAAGAATTTGCCTACAAGTCAACAACTTCGAGTTTAAACGAGCGAAACAGCCTATTCGAGCGAGTTTTTAAAGTACTTGAAAATCGCTTAGAACAAAATGTTCCCGAAGCAGCGTTCAAAGTATTGGCAAAATTAAACTATTACCTCTTCCCAATCTATATCGACAAGCAATCAAAAGAAAATTTAATTAGACTAAATTATTTATTGATAGACATCGACTACCAGTCATGTGCAAAAATCATCCTAACATCCTTGGAATTGCACTCGAAAAATTTAATCGGCCATCCTAACCGATCGTCATCCATGTTGAGTTTATACGGCCAGGATATATTGAATGGCTTCATTAAGAGTGCTTTGGTCAATAATAAAATTGACACTCTAAACATTGAAATAGAAAAAATTTCAAAAATTTACTCAAACTTCACTTTGGCTGCCTACTCTTATAATAGTGGAAAAAAATTTTTTCCAAGCTACAAGAAACTGAAGTATATTTTGGACAAAATTCCTATAATGTGCCAAAAGTTTATCTCTTCACTACAAAACGATAGGGAAAAGCCGGTCAACAATCTTTTATTTTTCGGCTATCTGCTTAAATATTTGTGCGATACCAAAAACAACTCTGGGTTTGAAGAGCTAAAAAAATCAGTTACCAAAATTTACGTGGATAGTTTGATAGGATCACGTGCAAAATTAGACTTCTGGTTGGTAGAATCTAGCAATTTTATGCTGAAGTACATTACCGAAGAAGATTTTAGAGCTCAATTTGTGCCAGAACTTAAGCGATCATTGCTCAGAAATCCGGAGATAATAATGCAAAGTTTGGCACTAATTTTCCAAGATTTAAAAATCGATCTAGGCAACTATTTAACTGAATTTCTGCCCTTGTTAAATGCTCAAATAATTAGCAAAGAAGAAAGCTTACAGACTGAATCGATTAAAGTTATCCAAGCTCTATCGAACCACTGTAAAAGTGTCGAGTCTCTACAAAACATCATCAAAAGCCTCTTCGGACAATTAAATAGTGCTCAAGGAAAATTATTTACTCAAAATCAGAAGCAATCTTTACTAACAGCAATCGGCTTCTGCTCAAATGACACATTGAGCCAAGATATACTACCTTTTCTCTTAACACAATTCAAAGATTATCTTAAAACAGAAACAAATGAGCAGACTATAATACATGCATTTCAAAATTTTAAAAACCTCCTGAAAAGTTTCAAAATGAAAAATCTTTCACAAGAAGCGATTCTGAATTTAAAAGAATTTTTCAAAATTCAATTAAATACAACTAATAATAATAACATTCGGAGTAGTATTCTCCAAACAATGGCTTCTATTTTTTGGATACAACAATTGAGACCATACGCTGAAGACTTCAACACCCTTTGTACTAAATCTTTGGAAAAGGTGCAGAGTATGGTTATGTCGAATAGCTCTTTAAGCAATGAAGCAATTTCGGCTTCATTAATTTTGGCGTTGGATTCAAAAAGTATCACATCTACGGAATCAGAGATTCTGGCTTTGATTGATTCAAAAAGAGCAATTTTTACAAATGAGAAATTCGTATCTGGTTTGAATGAAAATGGTCTAGCGGTCTTCGTTCTTTTAGTCGAACAGCTTTTAGAAATTAATACCATGAAAGAGATTAAATTTGACATAAAGTAAATTTTAATTGTTTTAAACATTGTTAACTTAAGGAAAAAAAAATAATAACTTAATAGCTTTTTTCTAAAAGCCTAAAATTATTTCTGTATATTTTATCTGTTGATAAAATTAGTTTGGCACCTCAGATGGAATTTTCTTGCATCGTAATGAACATAATTTTTTTGCAAAAGCTTGATTTAAAAGTTACCACTAAATAAAATATACAAAAGTAATTTAGGCTTTTAGAAAACAGAATTTACTAGTGTTGGTATTTTTTTCAATTCATTCTGCTTTTTTATGTAATAATAATAATAATAATAATAATAATAATAAGCTAAAACAGGTTAATTGTAGAGCAAGCTATTGCTTGATATCTTAGCAATTTTGCGCCTTCACACCTTGAAGGCTGCTGAATCGTGTTCTTTTCTTGAAGAGGTTTTTGCTTCTGGATGTAATAGTCTCTGTTGTTAAATTGTTTCAATTGCCAACAACTCTATTCAACAGAAAATTTTCTCTGTAGCCATTCTTGGTTAACTGATTTTCCAGACAGTTTTTGCTTCCGCGAACGCTACGCGATGGTCCATCAACTGTAATTGAGCTCATCAACTTATTCGGGTTGTGCAAGTCCTCTATACTTAGTCCAGTACTTATTTTGAAGTACTCAATTAAGTCACCTCTTTGTCTCCTTTCCTCTGGTGTTGTCAAACCTAGCTTTTTGAGTCTGCAACCGTACGGTAAGTCCTTTATGATTTTAACCAGTTTAGTTGCTCGTCTTTGAACTCTTTCAAACGCTGCAATATCCTTTTTTTTATAAGGATTCCACACTGCTATAATGTATTCCAAGTGTGGTCTTACAAATGCAATATATAGTTTTCGAAATGTCTGTAGGGTCCAACATTTGAAAGCTTTTTTCAACATAGCGAGAACAGTATTCGCTTTGTTGGCAGCATGAAAAACCTGAGTGTTTCATTTGAGATTGCTAGTAATGATGATGCCTAGGTCCCGTTCTCTTTCAGTTTGATTAGGTGGTTTCCCTTTCATTTTCAAGCTAATTGAAAAGTGCTTGATTGAACGCCATGAATTTGCACTTATCATCATTGAACTCCATTTGCCATGTATTTGACCACTTAATCAGTTGATTTATGTCATTTTGTAGGTTAGTTAAATCCATTTGGTTCCGAATAATAGATACAAGTTTTGTATCATCAAGTAGTTTTACATTTCAAGATTTCTTTGTTTTAAAATTATTTTTAGGAGAGAGGAATATAAAAAAGATAACTCAAAATTAAAAAATAAAACGAATTTTTTTTAAATAAGAAAATTTGACATGATATATAATTATATATAGTTTGTATTCCTAATAATTTTTTTCTTAAACAGATCTAAAGGATTCATTGAATCTATTAGACTTGGCCACCAACATTTTTGACCAATTTTTTCACTGATTTTTTCTTTAAATGTAAACATCATGGAAAAAAATCTTATCCATCTCATTTTTAACTATGTCTTAATTCTCTTTTTAAATTAAAAACATCAAAAGCATTTAATTTTATAATTATTTATTTTCTTTTTATTAATTCTTCTTTTTTCTTTTTATTGAGACAAATGAAGTTATCAAAATTTATAAAACAAACAAATAAAAAAACTGGAAAAATACAGACTTTTAAATTTTAGGACAAAGAGCTCTTTAAAATTCTTTATATTTGCTAATTTGCTAATGAGTATGCATTACTTTATTGCTTTTTTAAATGATTAAGGTATCATTGGCGCTTACATTTAGGTAAAAGGCAACTTGACCACACGATTAAACAATTTAATTTTTAAAAAAATGATATCTAATATTAATAGGACAGTTTATTTTGAAAAAAATATTATCTACATATTTAATATACTAATAAATACTTTTTTAATTAAAAATAAAGTTTTTATAATATATTGAAAAATACTGCAGCATTCTTTGCTGCACATTTTTTACCTAAATTAATTTTTCATTTTTTTTTAGTTAATCAAATCAATAGTCAATTAAAATTAAAATTAAAATTGATATTTTATTATTTGTCTTTTTTACCTTTAGAAAAATAATCTAGGTTAAAAAAGGTGCAACAAAGTATGTTGCACTATGTTGCAGTATTTTTTAAAATATTCTTTATTAACTTAAATTGTAATCTATCAAAAAATTAATTATTTTTTTTCAATTTGTATTTGAATGTCTAATACCTTTAATTTAAAAGTGTTGGTTATTAAAAACTTTTTTACTGTCTAAATTTTCCATTTTTTATTTTTAAATTAGTAATTTGGGAACACTAACTGACTAAATTTTATTTATTTATTTATTTATTTAAAAAAAATTTGTACCCAGGGGTTTTAAATAGTTGGCTCAATAAAAAGTTTTTGTTCTTTGAGACCAAATAACTATCTGATAGAAAATAATTTAAAAATACATAAGTTACAAATTCTGAAAGAGAAAATATTTTCCTAAAACAAGATTATTTTTATTTTTGTAATAATTTTGTAAAATCAAAAAAGAGCAGTTTTTTATTTATAATCGAATCTCGTTTGTCCGGTGTGAGTCACCTAAAACCCTCTTATTTTCAATTAAAAATAGACAAATTTATTTTAATTATTAATGAATCTGAAATTATTCAATTCTACATATTTTTAAATGAACTTCATTAGTAGAAAAAAATTAATCATGATCATAAAGTTCAATTTTCCATTTTAAATAATTTTTTTCTCAAATTTTAGCAGTTGGATTATTCCATATTTATTCATATTGATGAACCCGAAATTCAGTATTCGATGTGAAGCTCAAAATTCCTTAAAAAGAGTACTTAACTGGGCTCCTTACTCTTTGATTGAATCAATTTTTAAGTTGATAGAAAAAACCATAAATTTGTTTCAACCAGACAAGAACCAAAGCAAACAGGACACAACTAATCCGAAGAATTGGCCATCTAGGAAATCATTATGTGAACTTTTACTCATCATTTCATCTGTAGAAAATCTCAACAAATCCCAAGTAGAAGATTTAAGTGTCAAATTTATATTGATCTCCAATTTAGACTTTTGTTTCACAACAGACAAATTTCTGTACGAAAAGTGTCTCATTCAGTTGTTAAAAAAAAATCCAATAGATAAAACCGACTTCAGGCAATTGATCAGAAGTCAAACAGAAAATTTGATAAATGTGACCATTGAATCAGAAAGCTTGGATGAAAAGCAGCTAAATGCTGTTGAAACTTTATGTCGACTGGACTACAGAAATTACTTGAAATCAGCCGTGCAAATAGCAATAGACAATTTGAACAACAACTTAAGCAAACTTAGTAGCATTGGTAGTTTAGAATACCAAATAATGAGAACTAAACCTGGCGACTTGTTTGATAAATCATTAATTGAGAATTTTTTGAAGCAACAAAGAGAGGCCTCTTCGCAGACAAACATCAGACGTGAAAATAAGACTTATTCTTATAAAGAACAACTGGCTGATTTGGAATTGAAGAAAGAGCTCGAGTCAAAGAAAGGAGCAAAAACTGAGGAGTTAGTGTCCTTGGAAAAAATAAGGGCTCAAATGAGCAAAAAGCAACAGGATTTGTTAGATGCACAAATCGAAAGAGAGACTAGCATAAGAAACGAAATGACCAAGTTAGACAATTTGGTTAGAAAATCTTGCTCCATCCTGATACATTCTATAAGAGGCAATATCGAAGAATTCTCATTTCATATTCTTAAGCTTACCAGACTCTTCAGCTTGCTGATTAGATCACCTTTGTGTCTCAACCATATCATCAGTGTTTTTAGGGAACTTGAGCTCAACAGCCAAATATTGTTCGCTTTTATTCGACTCTCAAATCCTGCAGTTGATCTTGACCCTTGGTGGACTCAGGAGCCTTTGGATCAAATGGTAAAGAGAATACTAAAAAGTATGAATGAAGAAAAAGGTTTTAATCCAACAAAACCGGCGTTGTATCATCCATTTTTGAAATGTGCCTACCAGCATAGATCTTTGGAAGAAAAAGACTACGAAGTGATTTTGGAAATTATTGAGAAATTTTGCCTGCATCGCTACAATCAACTTGATCGTCATCTTAAATCACATATTCCAGATTTTAGATTTATCATCGACAATTTTCCAAGTCGGGAATTTATCAATATATTACTCAATATTATTATTGTTTCATGTGAAAGAAATCTAAGTTTTAATCTCTCAACCAAATCTGGCGAAACTCTTCGATACATAATTGCATTCACTAATAAATTGCTGACTAACCCGGACATAGATTTAATGGACAGCAAAAGTGAATTTATCAAAATTTATAACTTTGAATTAAGCGAGCTGATTGAGGGACTCTTTTGTGAGCTCTATTCTGTCAGAGAAACATGTCTCAACTGCCTAAGCATTTTAATAAACAACAGAAATTTATTTTTGATTGAAAAGCCCAATTTTATGATAAATGATGATGTTTACTGTCAATTGAGACATCGATTAGCAGTCAATTGCCATGACGTGTCAGAGTCCAACATAATGGTAGCATGTAAAATCTGGAAAGAAGGTTCGTTTGAGTCTGATGAGCAGCTTTGCTATGAATTGATCAACGATTTAGTGCATCCTGCTGAGAATGTGCGCTACGGCGCTGCAAACGCCCTTGCCCATTTAGTCAGCGAAAAACATGGGTGCTTGGTCGAAAGTGTAGTCCAGAGCCTAATTGAGCTTTACAAGAAGCACATTGTTTTGAAGGAACCAGAAAAAGACCAATTTGGCCGCATTGACCCGCATCAAATTGCCATCGATGAGTATGACAAAAGAACTGGAATAGCTCAAGGGTTCACCAAACTGTCCAAGTCAATATCAACAAGCAATCAAAATTTAATAATTAAAGTGTTCGAATTTTTGATTTATGAGGGAATGAATGACCGAAATGTGATGGTGAGAAACAAAATGCTCGAGGCATCCATTGAATGGGTCAATGATCATGGCAAATCGAACATAAGCAGCCTTTTGCCTCTTTTCGAAAATTATCTCGAAGAAGCGCCAAAAGACGCGTCGCACGATGCGGTCAGACAAAGTGTCATCATTTCGATGGGCACTTTGGCCAAACATTTGGACAAGAACGACACAAAAGTGGCTCCAATCATTGGCAAACTGGTCAAGGCTCTGCAAACGCCATCACAACAAGTGCAAGAGGCGGTAGCAAATTGTTTGCCGCCGTTGATTGCGTCCATCAAGTCCCAAGTGCCTAATTACATTGACCAATTGCTCAATGAACTTTTGAATGGAAAAACTTATGGCGAGAGGCGAGGTGCAGCCTATGGCCTGGCGGGCATGCTCAAAGGATCCGGAATGCTCTCGCTAAAGCAACTAAATGTGCTTCAGCGACTAAATGAGGCTATTAACAACAAACAAGAGGCCAAGCATCGAGAAGGCGCCCTAATCGGCTACGAAATGCTCTGCTCACTATTTGGAAAGTTTTTCGAGCCGTACAGCGTTGAAGTGCTGCCAAATTTGCTGCTTTGTTTTGGCGATGCGGACGAGTCGGTGCGGCAAGCAGCCGACGACTGTGCCAAAGCCATCATGAAAAACCTAACGGCCACAGGCGTCAAAATGATCCTGCCAAAGCTGCTCGAAAGACTGGGCGACGATGAGTCTTGGCGAACAAAGTGCGGCTCTGTCGAACTGCTCGGAACCATGGCTCATTGTGCTCCCAAACAACTCTCCACTTGTTTGCCAAACATAGTGCCTAAGCTTATCGAAATTTTGTCCGATTCGCATGTCAAAGTTCAAATGGCGGGCGCCCAAGCTCTGCGCCACATCGGATCTGTGATCAAAAATCCGGAAATTTTGTCCATAACCAACATTTTGCTGGAAGCGCTGCAAGACCCCGCTGTGAAAACATCAAAAGCGCTGCAAGTGCTGCTGCAAACAAAGTTTGTTCACTTTATTGACGCTCCATCGCTCGCGCTCATTATACCAGTGGTCAAACGAGCTTTTCAGGACCGTTCCACAGAAATCCGCAAGATGGCAGCTCAAATCATGGGCAACATGTACTCTCTGACTGACCAAAAAGATTTGGTTCCATACTTGCCGTCCATACTGCCCGGTCTCAAGCTCAGCTTGCTAGACCCAGTGCCCGAAGTGAGAGCTGTGTCCTCGAAAGCTCTGGGAGCCATGATCAAAGTGATCGGAGAAAATGGTCTGGCGGAAATAATTTCGTGGCTGATGGAAAAGCTGGTGTCCGAAATTAGCTCTGTGGATCGGTCAGGCGCCGCCCAGGGACTAAGCGAAGTGTTTGGAGCGTTGGGCGTTGAAAAATTGGAAAAATCAATGCCCGAAATAATTGAGAGAGCAATTCAGACAGATTTGTCGCCATTTATCCGGGATGGCTACCTCATGATGTTCATCTATTTGCCGCTTACATTCGGCGACGCTTTCATTCCTTACATTGGACTGATCATTCAGCCCATTCTAAAGGCTTTGGCCGATGACTCCGAATTTTTGAGAGACACGTCGATCAAAGCCGGACAAAGAATTGTGAACATGTATGCCGATTGTGCCATTAGTTTGTTTTTGCCCGAGTTGGAAAAAGGCCTATTTGATTTGAATTGGCGAATTCGATTTTCGAGTGTGCAGCTACTGGGCGACTTGCTCTATAAGATAAGTGGTGTCGTAGGCAAGATGACAACTGAGAGTGCTCATGAAGATGACAACTTTGGCACAGAAAAAGGCTCCATTGCGATCATAAATTCGCTGGGCATTGAGAGAAGAAATAGAATTTATTCTGGCTTGTACATGGGCAGATCTGACACATCGCTGCAGGTAAGACAGGCAGCGCTGCACATCTGGAAAGTAATAGTGTCTAATACGCCCAAAACACTCAAAGAAATTCTGTCCACACTGTTTCACATTCTGCTCAGCTGTTTGTCGAGCTCAAACAACGACAAGCGACAAATAGCAGCGACCACTCTGGTCGACATAGTCAAAAAGTTGGGCGAAAGAATTTTGCCAGACATCATACCAATATTGGAAAGAGGCCTGAACACAGACAGTTCGGCTCAAAGACAAGGTGTGTGCATAGCGCTGAGCGAAATAATGGCCAACATTAGCCGAGACAATGTGCTCATATTTTCGGACAATTTGATTCCGACTGTTAGACAAGCGTTGATGGATGGGTCGCCCGAGGTCAGATCAAATGCGGCCAAAACATTTGACAATCTTCACTCGATGATAGGCGTCAAAGCTTTGGAAGAAGTGTGTCTAAGTTTGTATGACGAAATGAAAAGCTGTGACAGAGAAAGGTCCGAGAGAGCCTTGGACGCTCTCAAGCAAATAATGCTGGTCAAAAGTCGCGCCATCCTTCCATTTCTAATACCACATTTGACAACACCTCCCATAAATATAAACGCTCTGTGTAAACTTTGCTGTGCCACAAATACTGAAGTTTTGAGCAAACACTTGAACAAAGTTTTGGCATCGCTATTGCAAGCTTTGTCAGCCATTTCTAGCAATGCCACTTTGAATGCTGAGCATTCAAACGACTCGGTAGGCACTAGATGGATTCATGAGTGTGAACAATTGTTGTTGTCAATAGAAGATTCAGATGGAGTGAAAACTTTAGTTAACGAGCTAATCCAGAATGCAACTCAGGCGGAAAAGTCAATTTTGATAAAATCAGCCGCGCTCGATATGCTCGGTTGGTTTTGCTCAAAAACATCAGCTGACTACTCGGACTACTATGACGAGCTTCTCAAATCATTGCTGGGCCTGTTTTCCGAAGCGGACAAGTTAATTTTAGAAAAAGCCTGGCTCTGTGTCAATCACGTAGTTCAACGGCTGAGTGGCACAAGTCTCACTCTGAGGCTTCCTATTGTTCGTCAATCGCTTCGCTCGTTGACCAAACTTCACAGCCAAAACCTAAATCTAATCTACAATCTAAGCCATCAATCACTTGAATTCATACACTTGCCCGGATTTTGCCTGGCTAAAAAGGGCATCACCTGCATCTTGCCAATTTTCAAGGAAGGCCTTTTGAATGGCTCGCCAGACATAAAAGAACAATCAGCCCAAATCCTCTGCGAATGCATCAAGTTGTCTGACGGCGAGTCTCTCAAGTCAAGTGTGATGGCTATCACTGGTCCGTTGATTCGCATTCTAGGCGAACGCTACAATTGGAGTGTAAAATCGGCCATTTTGGACGCCATCTATCTCCTCCTTCTCAAAGTTAGACTTACACTAAAGCCCTTTTTGCCTCAGCTTCAGCCCACTTTTATCAAAAACCTGTCCGACAACAACAGAAATGTGAGACTAAAATCTGGCTATGCTCTGGCTAAACTGCTTGAGATGAACCCCAAAATGGACGCCATCATCAATGACATTTTGGCAATGAGCAAAAATGCGCTCGACTTGCAAATAAAAGAGACACATTTGAACACAATTAGACTGTGTGTGATATCAGTTGGCTCCAAGCTAAGCAATCAAACAATTCAACAAATATTTAGTGTTCTCAAGGAAAGAGAATATTTCTATTCAGCAGAACAGTCAATTCGTTCAGTTAGTTCGGGAATACTAGGCTCTTTGTTGGGTCTGTTGGACGACAAAGATTTCGAGCTTTTTTTCAGTGATCTTATTGACTATGAAAAGTATGCAGACAAACAACAATGCATTTTCCTACAATCACATTGTATGCTTATTGCTTCGGCCTTGCAAGACTCTGCCTCAAAGTGTTTAAGATTTGAGCAAAAATTACTAGCATTTCTCAGATTGTGTTCACAGGCGGAAAATGCGGCTGTGTGCATGAGTTCAATCAGAGCATGTTGCTTTCTTCTGAGCCATGACATTAGCAATGAACTAAAATCGGACATTAACTTGGTCACTGCATTGGCCAGATGCATCAATCAAAATTCGAATGACATAAAGCTATTGCTAGTGCAGACTGTTATCTATTTGAGCACCGTAAATGAGAAAGCCTTTAACATTGAGTTGATTAGAACTTTTGTGCCAATGCTGGTGAACGGCACCAGAGAGAAGGCGTCCAATATTCGATTAGCCAGTGAAATAGCCCTAATAAAGATGTTGAAATTAAAGAGCGATCAGAGCCTGTACAACGATACTCTCAAGTCATTGGGAACGATGAAGGACTCGTTCGAAGATTGTGTTCGTTCTTTAAGTAAAGAAAGCTACAATGCTCAGCTCAGTATTAATATCGATGAATTCAATATAGATGAAACCTATTTTAAATTGGACTGAACAAACAACAATTGTCTATTGGAAAATAAATAAATTTCTAGTTTTCTTTTTCCTTTTTTTTTATTCGGTAAGATTTCGCCAAAAGATAAAGAATTAAAATAAATTTTTGCTTAAAGGCTAAATTTAATTTCTCATTTATTTAATACATTTTGAAACAGAAACATTTTTTTTTTTGTTTATTTCTTTTTCTGTAACGAGCAAGAGCTCTTTTATAAATTAGATTGAATCAGCAAAAAATAAGAACAGTATATGGAATAAAGAACAGGCTTGTGAAGAAAGAAGCAAGACGTTATAAGAGGAACTATGTAAACTAGTGTGCTAGCGAAACACAAGAAGCTAGCTCAAAAGGATATCAAAATTTGATACACAGGATAACTAATTTGATATGTGACTCTTTCCAGAAAATAATAACATTATAGAAAGAAAAAGAAAGTTCTAAATAGTCAAGAACCTAAAGAGTCTTTTAAAACTGAACCAGCAAGCACTAACCTCGATACTGATATCAATAAATCTTAATTTTATTGACCTAAAGAAAGCCATTGATGGCAAACACAGAGAAAATTTGTACGGCATATAGATATGTGGCCGGCAGAAGAAGATTGTTAACTTATTAAAACTCTTATATAAGAAATTCGAGGACAGCGAGATTCTGGAAAAAGGTAAATCTGAGAGATTCAAAGTGTGAAAAGGAGTCGGAAAAGGGTGCGTTCTCTTTCCGACACTATTCCTGAAAGTGATTATCTATGTAACGATAAAAACATCTGTCAGTTAAAGAGGTATACAATGGAGTTTAACTTGAAGACTTAAACTTAGCTGCTGATCATTGAATATTTGATCTCTTGAGGATCAATAAAAGCCAAAGGCAAGAAAATTTCAAGATCTATCTAGTGGTATCTTCGGTTTTCCATAATTCGAAAAATTCATTGAAAAAACACACACCTGAAAAACGTCAAAAAATGGGTTTTTTGCTTTTTTTCGAAGTCGCCTAAAATCTTGTCCTTTTAACTTTTTTGACTCCTGTAAATTGTATCATGTAGAACTTTTTGCGCTCTTGAATTTGAGCTATTAATCATTATCGTAGCTAAAAAATTGACCATTCTGCAGTGACTTGAAAACTAAGTGACTGGTAATCACTTGCAAGTTTCCCATGTGCATAACTTTTCGAATCTTTGACCTTTTTTTGATCTGTAAAAGCCAAAGGCAAGAAAATTTCAAGATCTATCTAGTGGTATCTTCGGTTTTCCATAATTCGAAAAATTCATTGCAAAAACCTATCTGAAAAACGTCAAAAAATGGGTTTTTTGCTCTTTTTCGAAGTCGCCTAAAATCTTGTCCTTTTAACTTTTTTGACTCCTGTAAATTGTATCATGTAGAACTTTTTGCGCTCTTGAATTTGAGCTATTAATCATTATCGTAGCTAAAAAATTGACCATTCTGCAGTGACTTGAAAACTAAGTGACTGGTAATCACTTGCAAGTTTCCCATGTGCATAACTTTTCGAATCTTTGACCTTTTTTTGATCTGTAAAAGCCAAAGGCAAGAAAATTTCAAGATCTATCTAGTGGTATCTTCGGTTTTCCATAATTCGAAAAATTCATTGCAAAAAACCTATCTGAAAAACGTCAAAAAATGGGTTTTTTGCTCTTTTTCGAAGTCGCCTAAAATCTTGTCCTTTTAACTTTTTTGACTCCTGTAAATTGTATCATGTAGAACTTTTTGCGCTCTTGAATTTGAGCTATTAATCATTATCGTAGCTAAAAAATTGACCATTCTGCAGTGACTTGAAAACTAAGTGACTGGTAATCACTTGCAAGTTTCCCATGTGCATAACTTTTCGAATCTTTGACCTTTTTTTGATCTGTAAAAGCCAAAGGCAAGAAAATTTCAAGATCTATCTAGTGGTATCTTCGGTTTTCCATAATTCGAAAAATTCATTGCAAAAAACCTATCTGAAAAACGTCAAAAAATGGGTTTTTTGCTCTTTTTCGAAGTCGCCTAAAATCTTGTCCTTTTAACTTTTTTGACTCCTGTAAATTGTATCATGTAGAACTTTTTGCGCTCTTGAATTTGAGCTATTAATCATTATCGTAGCTAAAAAATTGACCATTCTGCAGTGACTTGAAAACTAAGTGACTGGTAATCACTTGCAAGTTTCCCATGTGCATAACTTTTCGAATCTTTGACCTTTTTTTGATCTGTAAAAGCCAAAGGCAAGAAAATTTCAAGATCTATCTAGTGGTATCTTCGGTTTTCCATAATTCGAAAAATTCATTGCAAAAAACCTATCTGAAAAACGTCAAAAAATGGGTTTTTTGCTCTTTTTCGAAGTCGCCTAAAATCTTGTCCTTTTAACTTTTTTGACTCCTGTAAATTGTATCATGTAGAACTTTTTGCGCTCTTGAATTTGAGCTATTAATCATTATCGTAGCTAAAAAATTGACCATTCTGCAGTGACTTGAAAACTAAGTGACTGGTAATCACTTGCAAGTTTCCCATGTGCATAACTTTTCGAATCTTTGACCTTTTTTTGATCTGTAAAAGCCAAAGGCAAGAAAATTTCAAGATCTATCTAGTGGTATCTTCGGTTTTCCATAATTCGAAAAATTCATTGCAAAAAACCTATCTGAAAAACGTCAAAAAATGGGTTTTTTGCTCTTTTTCGAAGTCGCCTAAAATCTTGTCCTTTTAACTTTTTTGACTCCTGTAAATTGTATCATGTAGAACTTTTTGCGCTCTTGAATTTGAGCTATTAATCATTATCGTAGCTAAAAAATTGACCATTCTGCAGTGACTTGAAAACTAAGTGACTGGTAATCACTTGCAAGTTTCCCATGTGCATAACTTTTCGAATCTTTGACCTTTTTTTGATCTGTAAAAGCCAAAGGCAAGAAAATTTCAAGATCTATCTAGTGGTATCTTCGGTTTTCCATAATTCGAAAAATTCATTGCAAAAACCTATCTGAAAAACGTCAAAAAATGGGTTTTTTGCTCTTTTTCGAAGTCGCCTAAAATCTTGTCCTTTTAACTTTTTTGACTCCTGTAAATTGTATCATGTAGAACTTTTTGCGCTCTTGAATTTGAGCTATTAATCATTATCGTAGCTAAAAAATTGACCATTCTGCAGTGACTTGAAAACTAAGTGACTGGTAATCACTTGCAAGTTTCCCATGTGCATAACTTTTCGAATCTTTGACCTTTTTTTGATCTGTAAAAGCCAAAGGCAAGAAAATTTCAAGATCTATCTAGTGGTATCTTCGGTTTTCCATAATTCGAAAAATTCATTGCAAAAAACCTATCTGAAAACGTCAAAAAATGGGTTTTTTGCTCTTTTTCGAAGTCGCCTAAAATCTTGTCCTTTTAACTTTTTTGACTCCTGTAAATTGTATCATGTAGAACTTTTTGCGCTCTTGAATTTGAGCTATTAATCATTATCGTAGCTAAAAAATTGACCATTCTGCAGTGACTTGAAAACTAAGTGACTGGTAATCACTTGCAAGTTTCCCATGTGCATAACTTTTCGAATCTTTGACCTTTTTTTGATCTGTAAAAGCCAAAGGCAAGAAAATTTCAAGATCTATCTAGTGGTATCTTCGGTTTTCCATAATTCGAAAAATTCATTGCAAAAAACCTATCTGAAAACGTCAAAAAATGGGTTTTTTGCTCTTTTTCGAAGTCGCCTAAAATCTTGTCCTTTTAACTTTTTTGACTCCTGTAAATTGTATCATGTAGAACTTTTTGCGCTCTTGAATTTGAGCTATTAATCATTATCGTAGCTAAAAAATTGACCATTCTGCAGTGACTTGAAAACTAAGTGACTGGTAATCACTTGCAAGTTTCCCATGTGCATAACTTTTCGAATCTTTGACCTTTTTTTGATCTGTAAAAGCCAAAGGCAAGAAAATTTCAAGATCTATCTAGTGGTATCTTCGGTTTTCCATAATTCGAAAAATTCATTGCAAAAAACCTATCTGAAAAACGTCAAAAAATGGGTTTTTTGCTCTTTTTCGAAGTCGCCTAAAATCTTGTCCTTTTAACTTTTTTGACTCCTGTAAATTGTATCATGTAGAACTTTTTGCGCTCTTGAATTTGAGCTATTAATCATTATCGTAGCTAAAAAATTGACCATTCTGCAGTGACTTGAAAACTAAGTGACTGGTAATCACTTGCAAGTTTCCCATGTGCATAACTTTTCGAATCTTTGACCTTTTTTTGATCTGTAAAAGCCAAAGGCAAGAAAATTTCAAGATCTATCTAGTGGTATCTTCGGTTTTCCATAATTCGAAAAATTCATTGCAAAAAACCTATCTGAAAAACGTCAAAAAATGGGTTTTTTGCTCTTTTTCGAAGTCGCCTAAAATCTTGTCCTTTTAACTTTTTTGACTCCTGTAAATTGTATCATGTAGAACTTTTTGCGCTCTTGAATTTGAGCTATTAATCATTATCGTAGCTAAAAAATTGACCATTCTGCAGTGACTTGAAAACTAAGTGACTGGTAATCACTTGCAAGTTTCCCATGTGCATAACTTTTCGAATCTTTGACCTTTTTTTGATCTGTAAAAGCCAAAGGCAAGAAAATTTCAAGATCTATCTAGTGGTATCTTCGGTTTTCCATAATTCGAAAAATTCATTGCAAAAAACCTATCTGAAAACGTCAAAAAATGGGTTTTTTGCTCTTTTTCGAAGTCGCCTAAAATCTTGTCCTTTTAACTTTTTTGACTCCTGTAAATTGTATCATGTAGAACTTTTTGCGCTCTTGAATTTGAGCTATTAATCATTATCGTAGCTAAAAAATTGACCATTCTGCAGTGACTTGAAAACTAAGTGACTGGTAATCACTTGCAAGTTTCCCATGTGCATAACTTTTCGAATCTTTGACCTTTTTTTGATCTGTAAAAGCCAAAGGCAAGAAAATTTCAAGATCTATCTAGTGGTATCTTCGGTTTTCCATAATTCGAAAAATTCATTGCAAAAAACCTATCTGAAAAACGTCAAAAAATGGGTTTTTTGCTCTTTTTCGAAGTCGCCTAAAATCTTGTCCTTTTAACTTTTTTGACTCCTGTAAATTGTATCATGTAGAACTTTTTGCGCTCTTGAATTTGAGCTATTAATCATTATCGTAGCTAAAAAATTGACCATTCTGCAGTGACTTGAAAACTAAGTGACTGGTAATCACTTGCAAGTTTCCCATGTGCATAACTTTTCGAATCTTTGACCTTTTTTTGATCTGTAAAAGCCAAAGGCAAGAAAATTTCAAGATCTATCTAGTGGTATCTTCGGTTTTCCATAATTCGAAAAATTCATTGCAAAAAACCTATCTGAAAAACGTCAAAAAATGGGTTTTTTGCTCTTTTTCGAAGTCGCCTAAAATCTTGTCCTTTTAACTTTTTTGACTCCTGTAAATTGTATCATGTAGAACTTTTTGCGCTCTTGAATTTGAGCTATTAATCATTATCGTAGCTAAAAAATTGACCATTCTGCAGTGACTTGAAAACTAAGTGACTGGTAATCACTTGCAAGTTTCCCATGTGCATAACTTTTCGAATCTTTGACCTTTTTTGATCTGTAAAAGCCAAAGGCAAGAAAATTTCAAGATCTATCTAGTGGTATCTTCGGTTTTCCATAATTCGAAAAATTCATTGCAAAAAACCTATCTGAAAACGTCAAAAAATGGGTTTTTTGCTCTTTTTCGAAGTCGCCTAAAATCTTGTCCTTTTAACTTTTTTGACTCCTGTAAATTGTATCATGTAGAACTTTTTGCGCTCTTGAATTTGAGCTATTAATCATTATCGTAGCTAAAAAATTGACCATTCTGCAGTGACTTGAAAACTAAGTGACTGGTAATCACTTGCAAGTTTCCCATGTGCATAACTTTTCGAATCTTTGACCTTTTTTTGATCTGTAAAAGCCAAAGGCAAGAAAATTTCAAGATCTATCTAGTGGTATCTTCGGTTTTCCATAATTCGAAAAATTCATTGCAAAAAACCTATCTGAAAACGTCAAAAAATGGGTTTTTTGCTCTTTTTCGAAGTCGCCTAAAATCTTGTCCTTTTAACTTTTTTGACTCCTGTAAATTGTATCATGTAGAACTTTTTGCGCTCTTGAATTTGAGCTATTAATCATTATCGTAGCTAAAAAATTGACCATTCTGCAGTGACTTGAAAACTAAGTGACTGGTAATCACTTGCAAGTTTCCCATGTGCATAACTTTTCGAATCTTTGACCTTTTTTTGATCTGTAAAAGCCAAAGGCAAGAAAATTTCAAGATCTATCTAGTGGTATCTTCGGTTTTCCATAATTCGAAAAATTCATTGCAAAAAACCTATCTGAAAAACGTCAAAAAATGGGTTTTTTGCTCTTTTTCGAAGTCGCCTAAAATCTTGTCCTTTTAACTTTTTTGACTCCTGTAAATTGTATCATGTAGAACTTTTTGCGCTCTTGAATTTGAGCTATTAATCATTATCGTAGCTAAAAAATTGACCATTCTGCAGTGACTTGAAAACTAAGTGACTGGTAATCACTTGCAAGTTTCCCATGTGCATAACTTTTCGAATCTTTGACCTTTTTTTGATCTGTAAAAGCCAAAGGCAAGAAAATTTCAAGATCTATCTAGTGGTATCTTCGGTTTTCCATAATTCGAAAAATTCATTGCAAAAAACCTATCTGAAAAACGTCAAAAAATGGGTTTTTTGCTCTTTTTCGAAGTCGCCTAAAATCTTGTCCTTTTAACTTTTTTGACTCCTGTAAATTGTATCATGTAGAACTTTTTGCGCTCTTGAATTTGAGCTATTAATCATTATCGTAGCTAAAAAATTGACCATTCTGCAGTGACTTGAAAACTAAGTGACTGGTAATCACTTGCAAGTTTCCCATGTGCATAACTTTTCGAATCTTTGACCTTTTTTTGATCTGTAAAAGCCAAAGGCAAGAAAATTTCAAGATCTATCTAGTGGTATCTTCGGTTTTCCATAATTCGAAAAATTCATTGCAAAAAACCTATCTGAAAAACGTCAAAAAATGGGTTTTTTGCTCTTTTTCGAAGTCGCCTAAAATCTTGTCCTTTTAACTTTTTTGACTCCTGTAAATTGTATCATGTAGAACTTTTTGCGCTCTTGAATTTGAGCTATTAATCATTATCGTAGCTAAAAAATTGACCATTCTGCAGTGACTTGAAAACTAAGTGACTGGTAATCACTTGCAAGTTTCCCATGTGCATAACTTTTCGAATCTTTGACCTTTTTTTGATCTGTAAAAGCCAAAGGCAAGAAAATTTCAAGATCTATCTAGTGGTATCTTCGGTTTTCCATAATTCGAAAAATTCATTGCAAAAAACCTATCTGAAAAACGTCAAAAAATGGGTTTTTTGCTCTTTTTCGAAGTCGCCTAAAATCTTGTCCTTTTAACTTTTTTGACTCCTGTAAATTGTATCATGTAGAACTTTTTGCGCTCTTGAATTTGAGCTATTAATCATTATCGTAGCTAAAAAATTGACCATTCTGCAGTGACTTGAAAACTAAGTGACTGGTAATCACTTGCAAGTTTCCCATGTGCATAACTTTTCGAATCTTTGACCTTTTTTTGATCTGTAAAAGCCAAAGGCAAGAAAATTTCAAGATCTATCTAGTGGTATCTTCGGTTTTCCATAATTCGAAAAATTCATTGCAAAAAACCTATCTGAAAAACGTCAAAAAATGGGTTTTTTGCTCTTTTTCGAAGTCGCCTAAAATCTTGTCCTTTTAACTTTTTTGACTCCTGTAAATTGTATCATGTAGAACTTTTTGCGCTCTTGAATTTGAGCTATTAATCATTATCGTAGCTAAAAAATTGACCATTCTGCAGTGACTTGAAAACTAAGTGACTGGTAATCACTTGCAAGTTTCCCATGTGCATAACTTTTCGAATCTTTGACCTTTTTTTGATCTGTAAAAGCCAAAGGCAAGAAAATTTCAAGATCTATCTAGTGGTATCTTCGGTTTTCCATAATTCGAAAAATTCATTGCAAAAAACCTATCTGAAAAACGTCAAAAAATGGGTTTTTTGCTCTTTTTCGAAGTCGCCTAAAATCTTGTCCTTTTAACTTTTTTGACTCCTGTAAATTGTATCATGTAGAACTTTTTGCGCTCTTGAATTTGAGCTATTAATCATTATCGTAGCTAAAAAATTGACCATTCTGCAGTGACTTGAAAACTAAGTGACTGGTAATCACTTGCAAGTTTCCCATGTGCATAACTTTTCGAATCTTTGACCTTTTTTTGATCTGTAAAAGCCAAAGGCAAGAAAATTTCAAGATCTATCTAGTGGTATCTTCGGTTTTCCATAATTCGAAAAATTCATTGCAAAAACCTATCTGAAAAACGTCAAAAAATGGGTTTTTTGCTCTTTTTCGAAGTCGCCTAAAATCTTGTCCTTTTAACTTTTTTGACTCCTGTAAATTGTATCATGTAGAACTTTTTGCGCTCTTGAATTTGAGCTATTAATCATTATCGTAGCTAAAAAATTGACCATTCTGCAGTGACTTGAAAACTAAGTGACTGGTAATCACTTGCAAGTTTCCCATGTGCATAACTTTTCGAATCTTTGACCTTTTTTTGATCTGTAAAAGCCAAAGGCAAGAAAATTTCAAGATCTATCTAGTGGTATCTTCGGTTTTCCATAATTCGAAAAATTCATTGCAAAAAACCTATCTGAAAAACGTCAAAAAATGGGTTTTTTGCTCTTTTTCGAAGTCGCCTAAAATCTTGTCCTTTTAACTTTTTTGACTCCTGTAAATTGTATCATGTAGAACTTTTTGCGCTCTTGAATTTGAGCTATTAATCATTATCGTAGCTAAAAAATTGACCATTCTGCAGTGACTTGAAAACTAAGTGACTGGTAATCACTTGCAAGTTTCCCATGTGCATAACTTTTCGAATCTTTGACCTTTTTTTGATCTGTAAAAGCCAAAGGCAAGAAAATTTCAAGATCTATCTAGTGGTATCTTCGGTTTTCCATAATTCGAAAAATTCATTGCAAAAAACCTATCTGAAAAACGTCAAAAAATGGGTTTTTTGCTCTTTTTCGAAGTCGCCTAAAATCTTGTCCTTTTAACTTTTTTGACTCCTGTAAATTGTATCATGTAGAACTTTTTGCGCTCTTGAATTTGAGCTATTAATCATTATCGTAGCTAAAAAATTGACCATTCTGCAGTGACTTGAAAACTAAGTGACTGGTAATCACTTGCAAGTTTCCCATGTGCATAACTTTTCGAATCTTTGACCTTTTTTTGATCTGTAAAAGCCAAAGGCAAGAAAATTTCAAGATCTATCTAGTGGTATCTTCGGTTTTCCATAATTCGAAAAATTCATTGCAAAAAACCTATCTGAAAAACGTCAAAAAATGGGTTTTTTGCTCTTTTTCGAAGTCGCCTAAAATCTTGTCCTTTTAACTTTTTTGACTCCTGTAAATTGTATCATGTAGAACTTTTTGCGCTCTTGAATTTGAGCTATTAATCATTATCGTAGCTAAAAAATTGACCATTCTGCAGTGACTTGAAAACTAAGTGACTGGTAATCACTTGCAAGTTTCCCATGTGCATAACTTTTCGAATCTTTGACCTTTTTTTGATCTGTAAAAGCCAAAGGCAAGAAAATTTCAAGATCTATCTAGTGGTATCTTCGGTTTTCCATAATTCGAAAAATTCATTGCAAAAAACCTATCTGAAAACGTCAAAAAATGGGTTTTTTGCTCTTTTTCGAAGTCGCCTAAAATCTTGTCCTTTTAACTTTTTTGACTCCTGTAAATTGTATCATGTAGAACTTTTTGCGCTCTTGAATTTGAGCTATTAATCATTATCGTAGCTAAAAAATTGACCATTCTGCAGTGACTTGAAAACTAAGTGACTGGTAATCACTTGCAAGTTTCCCATGTGCATAACTTTTCGAATCTTTGACCTTTTTTTGATCTGTAAAAGCCAAAGGCAAGAAAATTTCAAGATCTATCTAGTGGTATCTTCGGTTTTCCATAATTCGAAAAATTCATTGCAAAAAACCTATCTGAAAAACGTCAAAAAATGGGTTTTTTGCTCTTTTTCGAAGTCGCCTAAAATCTTGTCCTTTTAACTTTTTTGACTCCTGTAAATTGTATCATGTAGAACTTTTTGCGCTCTTGAATTTGAGCTATTAATCATTATCGTAGCTAAAAAATTGACCATTCTGCAGTGACTTGAAAACTAAGTGACTGGTAATCACTTGCAAGTTTCCCATGTGCATAACTTTTCGAATCTTTGACCTTTTTTTGATCTGTAAAAGCCAAAGGCAAGAAAATTTCAAGATCTATCTAGTGGTATCTTCGGTTTTCCATAATTCGAAAAATTCATTGCAAAAAACCTATCTGAAAACGTCAAAAAATGGGTTTTTTGCTCTTTTTCGAAGTCGCCTAAAATCTTGTCCTTTTAACTTTTTTGACTCCTGTAAATTGTATCATGTAGAACTTTTTGCGCTCTTGAATTTGAGCTATTAATCATTATCGTAGCTAAAAAATTGACCATTCTGCAGTGACTTGAAAACTAAGTGACTGGTAATCACTTGCAAGTTTCCCATGTGCATAACTTTTCGAATCTTTGACCTTTTTTGATCTGTAAAAGCCAAAGGCAAGAAAATTTCAAGATCTATCTAGTGGTATCTTCGGTTTTCCATAATTCGAAAAATTCATTGCAAAAAACCTATCTGAAAAACGTCAAAAAATGGGTTTTTTGCTCTTTTTCGAAGTCGCCTAAAATCTTGTCCTTTTAACTTTTTTGACTCCTGTAAATTGTATCATGTAGAACTTTTTGCGCTCTTGAATTTGAGCTATTAATCATTATCGTAGCTAAAAAATTGACCATTCTGCAGTGACTTGAAAACTAAGTGACTGGTAATCACTTGCAAGTTTCCCATGTGCATAACTTTTCGAATCTTTGACCTTTTTTTGATCTGTAAAAGCCAAAGGCAAGAAAATTTCAAGATCTATCTAGTGGTATCTTCGGTTTTCCATAATTCGAAAAATTCATTGCAAAAAACCTATCTGAAAAACGTCAAAAAATGGGTTTTTTGCTCTTTTTCGAAGTCGCCTAAAATCTTGTCCTTTTAACTTTTTTGACTCCTGTAAATTGTATCATGTAGAACTTTTTGCGCTCTTGAATTTGAGCTATTAATCATTATCGTAGCTAAAAAATTGACCATTCTGCAGTGACTTGAAAACTAAGTGACTGGTAATCACTTGCAAGTTTCCCATGTGCATAACTTTTCGAATCTTTGACCTTTTTTTGATCTGTAAAAGCCAAAGGCAAGAAAATTTCAAGATCTATCTAGTGGTATCTTCGGTTTTCCATAATTCGAAAAATTCATTGCAAAAAACCTATCTGAAAAACGTCAAAAAATGGGTTTTTTGCTCTTTTTCGAAGTCGCCTAAAATCTTGTCCTTTTAACTTTTTTGACTCCTGTAAATTGTATCATGTAGAACTTTTTGCGCTCTTGAATTTGAGCTATTAATCATTATCGTAGCTAAAAAATTGACCATTCTGCAGTGACTTGAAAACTAAGTGACTGGTAATCACTTGCAAGTTTCCCATGTGCATAACTTTTCGAATCTTTGACCTTTTTTTGATCTGTAAAAGCCAAAGGCAAGAAAATTTCAAGATCTATCTAGTGGTATCTTCGGTTTTCCATAATTCGAAAAATTCATTGCAAAAAACCTATCTGAAAAACGTCAAAAAATGGGTTTTTTGCTCTTTTTCGAAGTCGCCTAAAATCTTGTCCTTTTAACTTTTTTGACTCCTGTAAATTGTATCATGTAGAACTTTTTGCGCTCTTGAATTTGAGCTATTAATCATTATCGTAGCTAAAAAATTGACCATTCTGCAGTGACTTGAAAACTAAGTGACTGGTAATCACTTGCAAGTTTCCCATGTGCATAACTTTTCGAATCTTTGACCTTTTTTTGATCTGTAAAAGCCAAAGGCAAGAAAATTTCAAGATCTATCTAGTGGTATCTTCGGTTTTCCATAATTCGAAAAATTCATTGCAAAAAACCTATCTGAAAAACGTCAAAAAATGGGTTTTTTGCTCTTTTTCGAAGTCGCCTAAAATCTTGTCCTTTTAACTTTTTTGACTCCTGTAAATTGTATCATGTAGAACTTTTTGCGCTCTTGAATTTGAGCTATTAATCATTATCGTAGCTAAAAAATTGACCATTCTGCAGTGACTTGAAAACTAAGTGACTGGTAATCACTTGCAAGTTTCCCATGTGCATAACTTTTCGAATCTTTGACCTTTTTTTGATCTGTAAAAGCCAAAGGCAAGAAAATTTCAAGATCTATCTAGTGGTATCTTCGGTTTTCCATAATTCGAAAAATTCATTGCAAAAAACCTATCTGAAAAACGTCAAAAAATGGGTTTTTTGCTCTTTTTCGAAGTCGCCTAAAATCTTGTCCTTTTAACTTTTTTGACTCCTGTAAATTGTATCATGTAGAACTTTTTGCGCTCTTGAATTTGAGCTATTAATCATTATCGTAGCTAAAAAATTGACCATTCTGCAGTGACTTGAAAACTAAGTGACTGGTAATCACTTGCAAGTTTCCCATGTGCATAACTTTTCGAATCTTTGACCTTTTTTTGATCTGTAAAAGCCAAAGGCAAGAAAATTTCAAGATCTATCTAGTGGTATCTTCGGTTTTCCATAATTCGAAAAATTCATTGCAAAAAACCTATCTGAAAAACGTCAAAAAATGGGTTTTTTGCTCTTTTTCGAAGTCGCCTAAAATCTTGTCCTTTTAACTTTTTTGACTCCTGTAAATTGTATCATGTAGAACTTTTTGCGCTCTTGAATTTGAGCTATTAATCATTATCGTAGCTAAAAAATTGACCATTCTGCAGTGACTTGAAAACTAAGTGACTGGTAATCACTTGCAAGTTTCCCATGTGCATAACTTTTCGAATCTTTGACCTTTTTTGATCTGTAAAAGCCAAAGGCAAGAAAATTTCAAGATCAATCTAGTGGTATCTTCGGTTTTATCTGAAAAACGTCAAAAAATGGGTTTTTTGCTCTTTTTCGAAGTCGCCTAAAATCTTGTCCTTTTAACTTTTTTGACTCCTGTAAATTGTATCATGTAGAACTTTTTGCGCTCTTGAATTTGAGCTATTAATCATTATCGTAGCTAAAAAATTGACCATTCTGCAGTGACTTGAAAACTAAGTGACTGGTAATCACTTGCAAGTTTCCCATGTGCATAACTTTTCGAATCTTTGACCTTTTTTTGATCTGTAAAAGCCAAAGGCAAGAAAATTTCAAGATCTATCTAGTGGTATCTTCGGTTTTCCATAATTCGAAAAATTCATTGCAAAAAACCTATCTGAAAAACGTCAAAAAATGGGTTTTTTGCTCTTTTTCGAAGTCGCCTAAAATCTTGTCCTTTTAACTTTTTTGACTCCTGTAAATTGTATCATGTAGAACTTTTTGCGCTCTTGAATTTGAGCTATTAATCATTATCGTAGCTAAAAAATTGACCATTCTGCAGTGACTTGAAAACTAAGTGACTGGTAATCACTTGCAAGTTTCCCATGTGCATAACTTTTCGAATCTTTGACCTTTTTTTGATCTGTAAAAGCCAAAGGCAAGAAAATTTCAAGATCTATCTAGTGGTATCTTCGGTTTTCCATAATTCGAAAAATTCATTGCAAAAAACCTATCTGAAAAACGTCAAAAAATGGGTTTTTTGCTCTTTTTCGAAGTCGCCTAAAATCTTGTCCTTTTAACTTTTTTGACTCCTGTAAATTGTATCATGTAGAACTTTTTGCGCTCTTGAATTTGAGCTATTAATCATTATCGTAGCTAAAAAATTGACCATTCTGCAGTGACTTGAAAACTAAGTGACTGGTAATCACTTGCAAGTTTCCCATGTGCATAACTTTTCGAATCTTTGACCTTTTTTTGATCTGTAAAAGCCAAAGGCAAGAAAATTTCAAGATCTATCTAGTGGTATCTTCGGTTTTCCATAATTCGAAAAATTCATTGCAAAAAACCTATCTGAAAAACGTCAAAAAATGGGTTTTTTGCTCTTTTTCGAAGTCGCCTAAAATCTTGTCCTTTTAACTTTTTTGACTCCTGTAAATTGTATCATGTAGAACTTTTTGCGCTCTTGAATTTGAGCTATTAATCATTATCGTAGCTAAAAAATTGACCATTCTGCAGTGACTTGAAAACTAAGTGACTGGTAATCACTTGCAAGTTTCCCATGTGCATAACTTTTCGAATCTTTGACCTTTTTTTGATCTGTAAAAGCCAAAGGCAAGAAAATTTCAAGATCTATCTAGTGGTATCTTCGGTTTTCCATAATTCGAAAAATTCATTGCAAAAAACCTATCTGAAAAACGTCAAAAAATGGGTTTTTTGCTCTTTTTCGAAGTCGCCTAAAATCTTGTCCTTTTAACTTTTTTGACTCCTGTAAATTGTATCATGTAGAACTTTTTGCGCTCTTGAATTTGAGCTATTAATCATTATCGTAGCTAAAAAATTGACCATTCTGCAGTGACTTGAAAACTAAGTGACTGGTAATCACTTGCAAGTTTCCCATGTGCATAACTTTTCGAATCTTTGACCTTTTTTTGATCTGTAAAAGCCAAAGGCAAGAAAATTTCAAGATCTATCTAGTGGTATCTTCGGTTTTCCATAATTCGAAAAATTCATTGCAAAAAACCTATCTGAAAAACGTCAAAAAATGGGTTTTTTGCTCTTTTTCGAAGTCGCCTAAAATCTTGTCCTTTTAACTTTTTTGACTCCTGTAAATTGTATCATGTAGAACTTTTTGCGCTCTTGAATTTGAGCTATTAATCATTATCGTAGCTAAAAAATTGACCATTCTGCAGTGACTTGAAAACTAAGTGACTGGTAATCACTTGCAAGTTTCCCATGTGCATAACTTTTCGAATCTTTGACCTTTTTTTGATCTGTAAAAGCCAAAGGCAAGAAAATTTCAAGATCTATCTAGTGGTATCTTCGGTTTTCCATAATTCGAAAAATTCATTGCAAAAAACCTATCTGAAAAACGTCAAAAAATGGGTTTTTTGCTCTTTTTCGAAGTCGCCTAAAATCTTGTCCTTTTAACTTTTTTGACTCCTGTAAATTGTATCATGTAGAACTTTTTGCGCTCTTGAATTTGAGCTATTAATCATTATCGTAGCTAAAAAATTGACCATTCTGCAGTGACTTGAAAACTAAGTGACTGGTAATCACTTGCAAGTTTCCCATGTGCATAACTTTTCGAATCTTTGACCTTTTTTTGATCTGTAAAAGCCAAAGGCAAGAAAATTTCAAGATCTATCTAGTGGTATCTTCGGTTTTCCATAATTCGAAAAATTCATTGCAAAAAACCTATCTGAAAAACGTCAAAAAATGGGTTTTTTGCTCTTTTTCGAAGTCGCCTAAAATCTTGTCCTTTTAACTTTTTTGACTCCTGTAAATTGTATCATGTAGAACTTTTTGCGCTCTTGAATTTGAGCTATTAATCATTATCGTAGCTAAAAAATTGACCATTCTGCAGTGACTTGAAAACTAAGTGACTGGTAATCACTTGCAAGTTTCCCATGTGCATAACTTTTCGAATCTTTGACCTTTTTTTGATCTGTAAAAGCCAAAGGCAAGAAAATTTCAAGATCTATCTAGTGGTATCTTCGGTTTTCCATAATTCGAAAAATTCATTGCAAAAAACCTATCTGAAAAACGTCAAAAAATGGGTTTTTTGCTCTTTTTCGAAGTCGCCTAAAATCTTGTCCTTTTAACTTTTTTGACTCCTGTAAATTGTATCATGTAGAACTTTTTGCGCTCTTGAATTTGAGCTATTAATCATTATCGTAGCTAAAAAATTGACCATTCTGCAGTGACTTGAAAACTAAGTGACTGGTAATCACTTGCAAGTTTCCCATGTGCATAACTTTTCGAATCTTTGACCTTTTTTTGATCTGTAAAAGCCAAAGGCAAGAAAATTTCAAGATCTATCTAGTGGTATCTTCGGTTTTCCATAATTCGAAAAATTCATTGCAAAAAACCTATCTGAAAAACGTCAAAAAATGGGTTTTTTGCTCTTTTTCGAAGTCGCCTAAAATCTTGTCCTTTTAACTTTTTTGACTCCTGTAAATTGTATCATGTAGAACTTTTTGCGCTCTTGAATTTGAGCTATTAATCATTATCGTAGCTAAAAAATTGACCATTCTGCAGTGACTTGAAAACTAAGTGACTGGTAATCACTTGCAAGTTTCCCATGTGCATAACTTTTCGAATCTTTGACCTTTTTTTGATCTGTAAAAGCCAAAGGCAAGAAAATTTCAAGATCTATCTAGTGGTATCTTCGGTTTTCCATAATTCGAAAAATTCATTGCAAAAACCTATCTGAAAAACGTCAAAAAATGGGTTTTTTGCTCTTTTTCGAAGTCGCCTAAAATCTTGTCCTTTTAACTTTTTTGACTCCTGTAAATTGTATCATGTAGAACTTTTTGCGCTCTTGAATTTGAGCTATTAATCATTATCGTAGCTAAAAAATTGACCATTCTGCAGTGACTTGAAAACTAAGTGACTGGTAATCACTTGCAAGTTTCCCATGTGCATAACTTTTCGAATCTTTGACCTTTTTTTGATCTGTAAAAGCCAAAGGCAAGAAAATTTCAAGATCTATCTAGTGGTATCTTCGGTTTTCCATAATTCGAAAAATTCATTGCAAAAAACCTATCTGAAAACGTCAAAAAATGGGTTTTTTGCTCTTTTTCGAAGTCGCCTAAAATCTTGTCCTTTTAACTTTTTTGACTCCTGTAAATTGTATCATGTAGAACTTTTTGCGCTCTTGAATTTGAGCTATTAATCATTATCGTAGCTAAAAAATTGACCATTCTGCAGTGACTTGAAAACTAAGTGACTGGTAATCACTTGCAAGTTTCCCATGTGCATAACTTTTCGAATCTTTGACCTTTTTTTGATCTGTAAAAGCCAAAGGCAAGAAAATTTCAAGATCTATCTAGTGGTATCTTCGGTTTTCCATAATTCGAAAAATTCATTGCAAAAAACCTATCTGAAAAACGTCAAAAAATGGGTTTTTTGCTCTTTTTCGAAGTCGCCTAAAATCTTGTCCTTTTAACTTTTTTGACTCCTGTAAATTGTATCATGTAGAACTTTTTGCGCTCTTGAATTTGAGCTATTAATCATTATCGTAGCTAAAAAATTGACCATTCTGCAGTGACTTGAAAACTAAGTGACTGGTAATCACTTGCAAGTTTCCCATGTGCATAACTTTTCGAATCTTTGACCTTTTTTTGATCTGTAAAAGCCAAAGGCAAGAAAATTTCAAGATCTATCTAGTGGTATCTTCGGTTTTCCATAATTCGAAAAATTCATTGCAAAAACCTATCTGAAAAACGTCAAAAAATGGGTTTTTTGCTCTTTTTCGAAGTCGCCTAAAATCTTGTCCTTTTAACTTTTTTGACTCCTGTAAATTGTATCATGTAGAACTTTTTGCGCTCTTGAATTTGAGCTATTAATCATTATCGTAGCTAAAAAATTGACCATTCTGCAGTGACTTGAAAACTAAGTGACTGGTAATCACTTGCAAGTTTCCCATGTGCATAACTTTTCGAATCTTTGACCTTTTTTTGATCTGTAAAAGCCAAAGGCAAGAAAATTTCAAGATCTATCTAGTGGTATCTTCGGTTTTCCATAATTCGAAAAATTCATTGCAAAAAACCTATCTGAAAAACGTCAAAAAATGGGTTTTTTGCTCTTTTTCGAAGTCGCCTAAAATCTTGTCCTTTTAACTTTTTTGACTCCTGTAAATTGTATCATGTAGAACTTTTTGCGCTCTTGAATTTGAGCTATTAATCATTATCGTAGCTAAAAAATTGACCATTCTGCAGTGACTTGAAAACTAAGTGACTGGTAATCACTTGCAAGTTTCCCATGTGCATAACTTTTCGAATCTTTGACCTTTTTTTGATCTGTAAAAGCCAAAGGCAAGAAAATTTCAAGATCTATCTAGTGGTATCTTCGGTTTTCCATAATTCGAAAAATTCATTGCAAAAAACCTATCTGAAAAACGTCAAAAAATGGGTTTTTTGCTCTTTTTCGAAGTCGCCTAAAATCTTGTCCTTTTAACTTTTTTGACTCCTGTAAATTGTATCATGTAGAACTTTTTGCGCTCTTGAATTTGAGCTATTAATCATTATCGTAGCTAAAAAATTGACCATTCTGCAGTGACTTGAAAACTAAGTGACTGGTAATCACTTGCAAGTTTCCCATGTGCATAACTTTTCGAATCTTTGACCTTTTTTTGATCTGTAAAAGCCAAAGGCAAGAAAATTTCAAGATCTATCTAGTGGTATCTTCGGTTTTCCATAATTCGAAAAATTCATTGCAAAAAACCTATCTGAAAAACGTCAAAAAATGGGTTTTTTGCTCTTTTTCGAAGTCGCCTAAAATCTTGTCCTTTTAACTTTTTTGACTCCTGTAAATTGTATCATGTAGAACTTTTTGCGCTCTTGAATTTGAGCTATTAATCATTATCGTAGCTAAAAAATTGACCATTCTGCAGTGACTTGAAAACTAAGTGACTGGTAATCACTTGCAAGTTTCCCATGTGCATAACTTTTCGAATCTTTGACCTTTTTTTGATCTGTAAAAGCCAAAGGCAAGAAAATTTCAAGATCTATCTAGTGGTATCTTCGGTTTTCCATAATTCGAAAAATTCATTGCAAAAAACCTATCTGAAAACGTCAAAAAATGGGTTTTTTGCTCTTTTTCGAAGTCGCCTAAAATCTTGTCCTTTTAACTTTTTTGACTCCTGTAAATTGTATCATGTAGAACTTTTTGCGCTCTTGAATTTGAGCTATTAATCATTATCGTAGCTAAAAAATTGACCATTCTGCAGTGACTTGAAAACTAAGTGACTGGTAATCACTTGCAAGTTTCCCATGTGCATAACTTTTCGAATCTTTGACCTTTTTTTGATCTGTAAAAGCCAAAGGCAAGAAAATTTCAAGATCTATCTAGTGGTATCTTCGGTTTTCCATAATTCGAAAAATTCATTGCAAAAAACCTATCTGAAAAACGTCAAAAAATGGGTTTTTTGCTCTTTTTCGAAGTCGCCTAAAATCTTGTCCTTTTAACTTTTTTGACTCCTGTAAATTGTATCATGTAGAACTTTTTGCGCTCTTGAATTTGAGCTATTAATCATTATCGTAGCTAAAAAATTGACCATTCTGCAGTGACTTGAAAACTAAGTGACTGGTAATCACTTGCAAGTTTCCCATGTGCATAACTTTTCGAATCTTTGACCTTTTTTGATCTGTAAAAGCCAAAGGCAAGAAAATTTCAAGATCTATCTAGTGGTATCTTCGGTTTTCCATAATTCGAAAAATTCATTGCAAAAAACCTATCTGAAAACGTCAAAAAATGGGTTTTTTGCTCTTTTTCGAAGTCGCCTAAAATCTTGTCCTTTTAACTTTTTTGACTCCTGTAAATTGTATCATGTAGAACTTTTTGCGCTCTTGAATTTGAGCTATTAATCATTATCGTAGCTAAAAAATTGACCATTCTGCAGTGACTTGAAAACTAAGTGACTGGTAATCACTTGCAAGTTTCCCATGTGCATAACTTTTCGAATCTTTGACCTTTTTTTGATCTGTAAAAGCCAAAGGCAAGAAAATTTCAAGATCTATCTAGTGGTATCTTCGGTTTTCCATAATTCGAAAAATTCATTGCAAAAAACCTATCTGAAAAACGTCAAAAAATGGGTTTTTTGCTCTTTTTCGAAGTCGCCTAAAATCTTGTCCTTTTAACTTTTTTGACTCCTGTAAATTGTATCATGTAGAACTTTTTGCGCTCTTGAATTTGAGCTATTAATCATTATCGTAGCTAAAAAATTGACCATTCTGCAGTGACTTGAAAACTAAGTGACTGGTAATCACTTGCAAGTTTCCCATGTGCATAACTTTTCGAATCTTTGACCTTTTTTTGATCTGTAAAAGCCAAAGGCAAGAAAATTTCAAGATCTATCTAGTGGTATCTTCGGTTTTCCATAATTCGAAAAATTCATTGCAAAAACCTATCTGAAAAACGTCAAAAAATGGGTTTTTTGCTCTTTTTCGAAGTCGCCTAAAATCTTGTCCTTTTAACTTTTTTGACTCCTGTAAATTGTATCATGTAGAACTTTTTGCGCTCTTGAATTTGAGCTATTAATCATTATCGTAGCTAAAAAATTGACCATTCTGCAGTGACTTGAAAACTAAGTGACTGGTAATCACTTGCAAGTTTCCCATGTGCATAACTTTTCGAATCTTTGACCTTTTTTTGATCTGTAAAAGCCAAAGGCAAGAAAATTTCAAGATCTATCTAGTGGTATCTTCGGTTTTCCATAATTCGAAAAATTCATTGCAAAAAACCTATCTGAAAACGTCAAAAAATGGGTTTTTTGCTCTTTTTCGAAGTCGCCTAAAATCTTGTCCTTTTAACTTTTTTGACTCCTGTAAATTGTATCATGTAGAACTTTTTGCGCTCTTGAATTTGAGCTATTAATCATTATCGTAGCTAAAAAATTGACCATTCTGCAGTGACTTGAAAACTAAGTGACTGGTAATCACTTGCAAGTTTCCCATGTGCATAACTTTTCGAATCTTTGACCTTTTTTTGATCTGTAAAAGCCAAAGGCAAGAAAATTTCAAGATCTATCTAGTGGTATCTTCGGTTTTCCATAATTCGAAAAATTCATTGCAAAAAACCTATCTGAAAAACGTCAAAAAATGGGTTTTTTGCTCTTTTTCGAAGTCGCCTAAAATCTTGTCCTTTTAACTTTTTTGACTCCTGTAAATTGTATCATGTAGAACTTTTTGCGCTCTTGAATTTGAGCTATTAATCATTATCGTAGCTAAAAAATTGACCATTCTGCAGTGACTTGAAAACTAAGTGACTGGTAATCACTTGCAAGTTTCCCATGTGCATAACTTTTCGAATCTTTGACCTTTTTTTGATCTGTAAAAGCCAAAGGCAAGAAAATTTCAAGATCTATCTAGTGGTATCTTCGGTTTTCCATAATTCGAAAAATTCATTGCAAAAAACCTATCTGAAAAACGTCAAAAAATGGGTTTTTTGCTCTTTTTCGAAGTCGCCTAAAATCTTGTCCTTTTAACTTTTTTGACTCCTGTAAATTGTATCATGTAGAACTTTTTGCGCTCTTGAATTTGAGCTATTAATCATTATCGTAGCTAAAAAATTGACCATTCTGCAGTGACTTGAAAACTAAGTGACTGGTAATCACTTGCAAGTTTCCCATGTGCATAACTTTTCGAATCTTTGACCTTTTTTTGATCTGTAAAAGCCAAAGGCAAGAAAATTTCAAGATCTATCTAGTGGTATCTTCGGTTTTCCATAATTCGAAAAATTCATTGCAAAAAACCTATCTGAAAAACGTCAAAAAATGGGTTTTTTGCTCTTTTTCGAAGTCGCCTAAAATCTTGTCCTTTTAACTTTTTTGACTCCTGTAAATTGTATCATGTAGAACTTTTTGCGCTCTTGAATTTGAGCTATTAATCATTATCGTAGCTAAAAAATTGACCATTCTGCAGTGACTTGAAAACTAAGTGACTGGTAATCACTTGCAAGTTTCCCATGTGCATAACTTTTCGAATCTTTGACCTTTTTTGATCTGTAAAAGCCAAAGGCAAGAAAATTTCAAGATCTATCTAGTGGTATCTTCGGTTTTCCATAATTCGAAAAATTCATTGCAAAAAACCTATCTGAAAAACGTCAAAAAATGGGTTTTTTGCTCTTTTTCGAAGTCGCCTAAAATCTTGTCCTTTTAACTTTTTTGACTCCTGTAAATTGTATCATGTAGAACTTTTTGCGCTCTTGAATTTGAGCTATTAATCATTATCGTAGCTAAAAAATTGACCATTCTGCAGTGACTTGAAAACTAAGTGACTGGTAATCACTTGCAAGTTTCCCATGTGCATAACTTTTCGAATCTTTGACCTTTTTTTGATCTGTAAAAGCCAAAGGCAAGAAAATTTCAAGATCTATCTAGTGGTATCTTCGGTTTTCCATAATTCGAAAAATTCATTGCAAAAAACCTATCTGAAAAACGTCAAAAAATGGGTTTTTTGCTCTTTTTCGAAGTCGCCTAAAATCTTGTCCTTTTAACTTTTTTGACTCCTGTAAATTGTATCATGTAGAACTTTTTGCGCTCTTGAATTTGAGCTATTAATCATTATCGTAGCTAAAAAATTGACCATTCTGCAGTGACTTGAAAACTAAGTGACTGGTAATCACTTGCAAGTTTCCCATGTGCATAACTTTTCGAATCTTTGACCTTTTTTTGATCTGTAAAAGCCAAAGGCAAGAAAATTTCAAGATCTATCTAGTGGTATCTTCGGTTTTCCATAATTCGAAAAATTCATTGCAAAAAACCTATCTGAAAAACGTCAAAAAATGGGTTTTTTGCTCTTTTTCGAAGTCGCCTAAAATCTTGTCCTTTTAACTTTTTTGACTCCTGTAAATTGTATCATGTAGAACTTTTTGCGCTCTTGAATTTGAGCTATTAATCATTATCGTAGCTAAAAAATTGACCATTCTGCAGTGACTTGAAAACTAAGTGACTGGTAATCACTTGCAAGTTTCCCATGTGCATAACTTTTCGAATCTTTGACCTTTTTTTGATCTGTAAAAGCCAAAGGCAAGAAAATTTCAAGATCTATCTAGTGGTATCTTCGGTTTTCCATAATTCGAAAAATTCATTGCAAAAAACCTATCTGAAAAACGTCAAAAAATGGGTTTTTTGCTCTTTTTCGAAGTCGCCTAAAATCTTGTCCTTTTAACTTTTTTGACTCCTGTAAATTGTATCATGTAGAACTTTTTGCGCTCTTGAATTTGAGCTATTAATCATTATCGTAGCTAAAAAATTGACCATTCTGCAGTGACTTGAAAACTAAGTGACTGGTAATCACTTGCAAGTTTCCCATGTGCATAACTTTTCGAATCTTTGACCTTTTTTTGATCTGTAAAAGCCAAAGGCAAGAAAATTTCAAGATCTATCTAGTGGTATCTTCGGTTTTCCATAATTCGAAAAATTCATTGCAAAAAACCTATCTGAAAAACGTCAAAAAATGGGTTTTTTGCTCTTTTTCGAAGTCGCCTAAAATCTTGTCCTTTTAACTTTTTTGACTCCTGTAAATTGTATCATGTAGAACTTTTTGCGCTCTTGAATTTGAGCTATTAATCATTATCGTAGCTAAAAAATTGACCATTCTGCAGTGACTTGAAAACTAAGTGACTGGTAATCACTTGCAAGTTTCCCATGTGCATAACTTTTCGAATCTTTGACCTTTTTTGATCTGTAAAAGCCAAAGGCAAGAAAATTTCAAGATCTATCTAGTGGTATCTTCGGTTTTCCATAATTCGAAAAATTCATTGCAAAAAACCTATCTGAAAAACGTCAAAAAATGGGTTTTTTGCTCTTTTTCGAAGTCGCCTAAAATCTTGTCCTTTTAACTTTTTTGACTCCTGTAAATTGTATCATGTAGAACTTTTTGCGCTCTTGAATTTGAGCTATTAATCATTATCGTAGCTAAAAAATTGACCATTCTGCAGTGACTTGAAAACTAAGTGACTGGTAATCACTTGCAAGTTTCCCATGTGCATAACTTTTCGAATCTTTGACCTTTTTTTGATCTGTAAAAGCCAAAGGCAAGAAAATTTCAAGATCTATCTAGTGGTATCTTCGGTTTTCCATAATTCGAAAAATTCATTGCAAAAAACCTATCTGAAAAACGTCAAAAAATGGGTTTTTTGCTCTTTTTCGAAGTCGCCTAAAATCTTGTCCTTTTAACTTTTTTGACTCCTGTAAATTGTATCATGTAGAACTTTTTGCGCTCTTGAATTTGAGCTATTAATCATTATCGTAGCTAAAAAATTGACCATTCTGCAGTGACTTGAAAACTAAGTGACTGGTAATCACTTGCAAGTTTCCCATGTGCATAACTTTTCGAATCTTTGACCTTTTTTGATCTGTAAAAGCCAAAGGCAAGAAAATTTCAAGATCTATCTAGTGGTATCTTCGGTTTTCCATAATTCGAAAAATTCATTGCAAAAAACCTATCTGAAAAACGTCAAAAAATGGGTTTTTTGCTCTTTTTCGAAGTCGCCTAAAATCTTGTCCTTTTAACTTTTTTGACTCCTGTAAATTGTATCATGTAGAACTTTTTGCGCTCTTGAATTTGAGCTATTAATCATTATCGTAGCTAAAAAATTGACCATTCTGCAGTGACTTGAAAACTAAGTGACTGGTAATCACTTGCAAGTTTCCCATGTGCATAACTTTTCGAATCTTTGACCTTTTTTGATCTGTAAAAGCCAAAGGCAAGAAAATTTCAAGATCTATCTAGTGGTATCTTCGGTTTTCCATAATTCGAAAAATTCATTGCAAAAAACCTATCTGAAAAACGTCAAAAAATGGGTTTTTTGCTCTTTTTCGAAGTCGCCTAAAATCTTGTCCTTTTAACTTTTTTGACTCCTGTAAATTGTATCATGTAGAACTTTTTGCGCTCTTGAATTTGAGCTATTAATCATTATCGTAGCTAAAAAATTGACCATTCTGCAGTGACTTGAAAACTAAGTGACTGGTAATCACTTGCAAGTTTCCCATGTGCATAACTTTTCGAATCTTTGACCTTTTTTTGATCTGTAAAAGCCAAAGGCAAGAAAATTTCAAGATCTATCTAGTGGTATCTTCGGTTTTCCATAATTCGAAAAATTCATTGCAAAAAACCTATCTGAAAAACGTCAAAAAATGGGTTTTTTGCTCTTTTTCGAAGTCGCCTAAAATCTTGTCCTTTTAACTTTTTTGACTCCTGTAAATTGTATCATGTAGAACTTTTTGCGCTCTTGAATTTGAGCTATTAATCATTATCGTAGCTAAAAAATTGACCATTCTGCAGTGACTTGAAAACTAAGTGACTGGTAATCACTTGCAAGTTTCCCATGTGCATAACTTTTCGAATCTTTGACCTTTTTTTGATCTGTAAAAGCCAAAGGCAAGAAAATTTCAAGATCTATCTAGTGGTATCTTCGGTTTTCCATAATTCGAAAAATTCATTGCAAAAAACCTATCTGAAAAACGTCAAAAAATGGGTTTTTTGCTCTTTTTCGAAGTCGCCTAAAATCTTGTCCTTTTAACTTTTTTGACTCCTGTAAATTGTATCATGTAGAACTTTTTGCGCTCTTGAATTTGAGCTATTAATCATTATCGTAGCTAAAAAATTGACCATTCTGCAGTGACTTGAAAACTAAGTGACTGGTAATCACTTGCAAGTTTCCCATGTGCATAACTTTTCGAATCTTTGACCTTTTTTGATCTGTAAAAGCCAAAGGCAAGAAAATTTCAAGATCTATCTAGTGGTATCTTCGGTTTTCCATAATTCGAAAAATTCATTGCAAAAAACCTATCTGAAAAACGTCAAAAAATGGGTTTTTTGCTCTTTTTCGAAGTCGTCTAAAATCTTGTCCTTTTAACTTTTTTGACTCCTGTAAATTGTATCATGTAGAACTTTTTGCGCTCTTGAATTTGAGCTATTAATCATTATCGTAGCTAAAAAATTGACCATTCTGCAGTGACTTGAAAACTAAGTGACTGGTAATCACTTGCAAGTTTCCCATGTGCATAACTTTTCGAATCTTTGACCTTTTTTTGATCTGTAAAAGCCAAAGGCAAGAAAATTTCAAGATCTATCTAGTGGTATCTTCGGTTTTCCATAATTCGAAAAATTCATTGCAAAAAACCTATCTGAAAAACGTCAAAAAATGGGTTTTTTGCTCTTTTTCGAAGTCGCCTAAAATCTTGTCCTTTTAACTTTTTTGACTCCTGTAAATTGTATCATGTAGAACTTTTTGCGCTCTTGAATTTGAGCTATTAATCATTATCGTAGCTAAAAAATTGACCATTCTGCAGTGACTTGAAAACTAAGTGACTGGTAATCACTTGCAAGTTTCCCATGTGCATAACTTTTCGAATCTTTGACCTTTTTTTGATCTGTAAAAGCCAAAGGCAAGAAAATTTCAAGATCTATCTAGTGGTATCTTCGGTTTTCCATAATTCGAAAAATTCATTGCAAAAAACCTATCTGAAAAACGTCAAAAAATGGGTTTTTTGCTCTTTTTCGAAGTCGTCTAAAATCTTGTCCTTTTAACTTTTTTGACTCCTGTAAATTGTATCATGTAGAACTTTTTGCGCTCTTGAATTTGAGCTATTAATCATTATCGTAGCTAAAAAATTGACCATTCTGCAGTGACTTGAAAACTAAGTGACTGGTAATCACTTGCAAGTTTCCCATGTGCATAACTTTTCGAATCTTTGACCTTTTTTTGATCTGTAAAAGCCAAAGGCAAGAAAATTTCAAGATCTATCTAGTGGTATCTTCGGTTTTCCATAATTCGAAAAATTCATTGCAAAAAACCTATCTGAAAAACGTCAAAAAATGGGTTTTTTGCTCTTTTTCGAAGTCGTCTAAAATCTTGTCCTTTTAACTTTTTTGACTCCTGTAAATTGTATCATGTATAACTTTTTGCGCTCTTGAATTTGAGCTATTAATCATTATCGTAGCTAAAAAATTGACCATTCTGCAGTGACTTGAAAACTAAGTGACTGGTAATCACTTGCAAGTTTCCCATGTGCATAACTTTTCGAATCTTTGACCTTTTTTTGATCTGTAAAAGCCAAAGGCAAGAAAATTTCAAGATCTATCTAGTGGTATCTTCGGTTTTCCATAATTCGAAAAATTCATTGCAAAAAACCTATCTGAAAAACGTCAAAAAATGGGTTTTTTGCTCTTTTTCGAAGTCGCCTAAAATCTTGTCCTTTTAACTTTTTTGACTCCTGTAAATTGTATCATGTATAACTTTTTGCGCTCTTGAATTTGAGCTATTAATCATTATCGTAGCTAAAAAATTGACCATTCTGCAGTGACTTGAAAACTAAGTGACTGGTAATCACTTGCAAGTTTCCCATGTGCATAACTTTTCGAATCTTTGACCTTTTTTTGATCTGTAAAAGCCAAAGGCAAGAAAATTTCAAGATCTATCTAGTGGTATCTTCGGTTTTCCATAATTCGAAAAATTCATTGCAAAAAACCTATCTGAAAAACGTCAAAAAATGGGTTTTTTGCTCTTTTTCGAAGTCGTCTAAAATCTTGTCCTTTTAACTTTTTTGACTCCTGTAAATTGTATCATGTAGAACTTTTTGCGCTCTTGAATTTGAGCTATTAATCATTATCGTAGCTAAAAAATTGACCATTCTGCAGTGACTTGAAAACTAAGTGACTGGTAATCACTTGCAAGTTTCCCATGTGCATAACTTTTCGAATCTTTGACCTTTTTTTGATCTGTAAAAGCCAAAGGCAAGAAAATTTCAAGATCTATCTAGTGGTATCTTCGGTTTTCCATAATTCGAAAAATTCATTGCAAAAAACCTATCTGAAAAACGTCAAAAAATGGGTTTTTTGCTCTTTTTCGAAGTCGTCTAAAATCTTGTCCTTTTAACTTTTTTGACTCCTGTAAATTGTATCATGTATAACTTTTTGCGCTCTTGAATTTGAGCTATTAATCATTATCGTAGCTAAAAAATTGACCATTCTGCAGTGACTTGAAAACTAAGTGACTGGTAATCACTTGCAAGTTTCCCATGTGCATAACTTTTCGAATCTTTGACCTTTTTTGATCTGTAAAAGCCAAAGGCAAGAAAATTTCAAGATCTATCTAGTGGTATCTTCGGTTTTCCATAATTCGAAAAATTCATTGCAAAAAACCTATCTGAAAAACGTCAAAAAATGGGTTTTTTGCTCTTTTTCGAAGTCGTCTAAAATCTTGTCCTTTTAACTTTTTTGACTCCTGTAAATTGTATCATGTAGAACTTTTTGCGCTCTTGAATTTGAGCTATTAATCATTATCGTAGCTAAAAAATTGACCATTCTGCAGTGACTTGAAAACTAAGTGACTGGTAATCACTTGCAAGTTTCCCATGTGCATAACTTTTCGAATCTTTGACCTTTTTTTGATCTGTAAAAGCCAAAGGCAAGAAAATTTCAAGATCTATCTAGTGGTATCTTCGGTTTTCCATAATTCGAAAAATTCATTGCAAAAAACCTATCTGAAAAACGTCAAAAAATGGGTTTTTTGCTCTTTTTCGAAGTCGTCTAAAATCTTGTCCTTTTAACTTTTTTGACTCCTGTAAATTGTATCATGTAGAACTTTTTGCGCTCTTGAATTTGAGCTATTAATCATTATCGTAGCTAAAAAATTGACCATTCTGCAGTGACTTGAAAACTAAGTGACTGGTAATCACTTGCAAGTTTCCCATGTGCATAACTTTTCGAATCTTTGACCTTTTTTTGATCTGTAAAAGCCAAAGGCAAGAAAATTTCAAGATCTATCTAGTGGTATCTTCGGTTTTCCATAATTCGAAAAATTCATTGCAAAAAACCTATCTGAAAAACGTCAAAAAATGGGTTTTTTGCTCTTTTTCGAAGTCGTCTAAAATCTTGTCCTTTTAACTTTTTTGACTCCTGTAAATTGTATCATGTAGAACTTTTTGCGCTCTTGAATTTGAGCTATTAATCATTATCGTAGCTAAAAAATTGACCATTCTGCAGTGACTTGAAAACTAAGTGACTGGTAATCACTTGCAAGTTTCCCATGTGCATAACTTTTCGAATCTTTGACCTTTTTTTGATCTGTAAAAGCCAAAGGCAAGAAAATTTCAAGATCTATCTAGTGGTATCTTCGGTTTTCCATAATTCGAAAAATTCATTGCAAAAAACCTATCTGAAAAACGTCAAAAAATGGGTTTTTTGCTCTTTTTCGAAGTCGTCTAAAATCTTGTCCTTTTAACTTTTTTGACTCCTGTAAATTGTATCATGTATAACTTTTTGCGCTCTTGAATTTGAGCTATTAATCATTATCGTAGCTAAAAAATTGACCATTCTGCAGTGACTTGAAAACTAAGTGACTGGTAATCACTTGCAAGTTTCCCATGTGCATAACTTTTCGAATCTTTGACCTTTTTTTGATCTGTAAAAGCCAAAGGCAAGAAAATTTCAAGATCTATCTAGTGGTATCTTCGGTTTTCCATAATTCGAAAAATTCATTGCAAAAAACCTATCTGAAAAACGTCAAAAAATGGGTTTTTTGCTCTTTTTCGAAGTCGTCTAAAATCTTGTCCTTTTAACTTTTTTGACTCCTGTAAATTGTATCATGTAGAACTTTTTGCGCTCTTGAATTTGAGCTATTAATCATTATCGTAGCTAAAAAATTGACCATTCTGCAGTGACTTGAAAACTAAGTGACTGGTAATCACTTGCAAGTTTCCCATGTGCATAACTTTTCGAATCTTTGACCTTTTTTTGATCTGTAAAAGCCAAAGGCAAGAAAATTTCAAGATCTATCTAGTGGTATCTTCGGTTTTCCATAATTCGAAAAATTCATTGCAAAAAACCTATCTGAAAAACGTCAAAAAATGGGTTTTTTGCTCTTTTTCGAAGTCGCCTAAAATCTTGTCCTTTTAACTTTTTTGACTCCTGTAAATTGTATCATGTAGAACTTTTTGCGCTCTTGAATTTGAGCTATTAATCATTATCGTAGCTAAAAAATTGACCATTCTGCAGTGACTTGAAAACTAAGTGACTGGTAATCACTTGCAAGTTTCCCATGTGCATAACTTTTCGAATCTTTGACCTTTTTTGATCTGTAAAAGCCAAAGGCAAGAAAATTTCAAGATCTATCTAGTGGTATCTTCGGTTTTCCATAATTCGAAAAATTCATTGCAAAAAACCTATCTGAAAAACGTCAAAAAATGGGTTTTTTGCTCTTTTTCGAAGTCGTCTAAAATCTTGTCCTTTTAACTTTTTTGACTCCTGTAAATTGTATCATGTAGAACTTTTTGCGCTCTTGAATTTGAGCTATTAATCATTATCGTAGCTAAAAAATTGACCATTCTGCAGTGACTTGAAAACTAAGTGACTGGTAATCACTTGCAAGTTTCCCATGTGCATAACTTTTCGAATCTTTGACCTTTTTTTGATCTGTAAAAGCCAAAGGCAAGAAAATTTCAAGATCTATCTAGTGGTATCTTCGGTTTTCCATAATTCGAAAAATTCATTGCAAAAAACCTATCTGAAAAACGTCAAAAAATGGGTTTTTTGCTCTTTTTCGAAGTCGTCTAAAATCTTGTCCTTTTAACTTTTTTGACTCCTGTAAATTGTATCATGTATAACTTTTTGCGCTCTTGAATTTGAGCTATTAATCATTATCGTAGCTAAAAAATTGACCATTCTGCAGTGACTTGAAAACTAAGTGACTGGTAATCACTTGCAAGTTTCCCATGTGCATAACTTTTCGAATCTTTGACCTTTTTTTGATCTGTAAAAGCCAAAGGCAAGAAAATTTCAAGATCTATCTAGTGGTATCTTCGGTTTTCCATAATTCGAAAAATTCATTGCAAAAAACCTATCTGAAAAACGTCAAAAAATGGGTTTTTTGCTCTTTTTCGAAGTCGTCTAAAATCTTGTCCTTTTAACTTTTTTGACTCCTGTAAATTGTATCATGTATAACTTTTTGCGCTCTTGAATTTGAGCTATTAATCATTATCGTAGCTAAAAAATTGACCATTCTGCAGTGACTTGAAAACTAAGTGACTGGTAATCACTTGCAAGTTTCCCATGTGCATAACTTTTCGAATCTTTGACCTTTTTTGATCTGTAAAAGCCAAAGGCAAGAAAATTTCAAGATCTATCTAGTGGTATCTTCGGTTTTCCATAATTCGAAAAATTCATTGCAAAAAACCTATCTGAAAAACGTCAAAAAATGGGTTTTTTGCTCTTTTTCGAAGTCGTCTAAAATCTTGTCCTTTTAACTTTTTTGACTCCTGTAAATTGTATCATGTATAACTTTTTGCGCTCTTGAATTTGAGCTATTAATCATTATCGTAGCTAAAAAATTGACCATTCTGCAGTGACTTGAAAACTAAGTGACTGGTAATCACTTGCAAGTTTCCCATGTGCATAACTTTTCGAATCTTTGACCTTTTTTTGATCTGTAAAAGCCAAAGGCAAGAAAATTTCAAGATCTATCTAGTGGTATCTTCGGTTTTCCATAATTCGAAAAATTCATTGCAAAAAACCTATCTGAAAAACGTCAAAAAATGGGTTTTTTGCTCTTTTTCGAAGTCGTCTAAAATCTTGTCCTTTTAACTTTTTTGACTCCTGTAAATTGTATCATGTATAACTTTTTGCGCTCTTGAATTTGAGCTATTAATCATTATCGTAGCTAAAAAATTGACCATTCTGCAGTGACTTGAAAACTAAGTGACTGGTAATCACTTGCAAGTTTCCCATGTGCATAACTTTTCGAATCTTTGACCTTTTTTTGATCTGTAAAAGCCAAAGGCAAGAAAATTTCAAGATCTATCTAGTGGTATCTTCGGTTTTCCATAATTCGAAAAATTCATTGCAAAAAACCTATCTGAAAAACGTCAAAAAATGGGTTTTTTGCTCTTTTTCGAAGTCGTCTAAAATCTTGTCCTTTTAACTTTTTTGACTCCTGTAAATTGTATCATGTATAACTTTTTGCGCTCTTGAATTTGAGCTATTAATCATTATCGTAGCTAAAAAATTGACCATTCTGCAGTGACTTGAAAACTAAGTGACTGGTAATCACTTGCAAGTTTCCCATGTGCATAACTTTTCGAATCTTTGACCTTTTTTTGATCTGTAAAAGCCAAAGGCAAGAAAATTTCAAGATCTATCTAGTGGTATCTTCGGTTTTCCATAATTCGAAAAATTCATTGCAAAAAACCTATCTGAAAAACGTCAAAAAATGGGTTTTTTGCTCTTTTTCGAAGTCGTCTAAAATCTTGTCCTTTTAACTTTTTTGACTCCTGTAAATTGTATCATGTATAACTTTTTGCGCTCTTGAATTTGAGCTATTAATCATTATCGTAGCTAAAAAATTGACCATTCTGCAGTGACTTGAAAACTAAGTGACTGGTAATCACTTGCAAGTTTCCCATGTGCATAACTTTTCGAATCTTTGACCTTTTTTTGATCTGTAAAAGCCAAAGGCAAGAAAATTTCAAGATCTATCTAGTGGTATCTTCGGTTTTCCATAATTCGAAAAATTCATTGCAAAAAACCTATCTGAAAAACGTCAAAAAATGGGTTTTTTGCTCTTTTTCGAAGTCGTCTAAAATCTTGTCCTTTTAACTTTTTTGACTCCTGTAAATTGTATCATGTATAACTTTTTGCGCTCTTGAATTTGAGCTATTAATCATTATCGTAGCTAAAAAATTGACCATTCTGCAGTGACTTGAAAACTAAGTGACTGGTAATCACTTGCAAGTTTCCCATGTGCATAACTTTTCGAATCTTTGACCTTTTTTTGATCTGTAAAAGCCAAAGGCAAGAAAATTTCAAGATCTATCTAGTGGTATCTTCGGTTTTCCATAATTCGAAAAATTCATTGCAAAAAACCTATCTGAAAAACGTCAAAAAATGGGTTTTTTGCTCTTTTTCGAAGTCGTCTAAAATCTTGTCCTTTTAACTTTTTTGACTCCTGTAAATTGTATCATGTATAACTTTTTGCGCTCTTGAATTTGAGCTATTAATCATTATCGTAGCTAAAAAATTGACCATTCTGCAGTGACTTGAAAACTAAGTGACTGGTAATCACTTGCAAGTTTCCCATGTGCATAACTTTTCGAATCTTTGACCTTTTTTTGATCTGTAAAAGCCAAAGGCAAGAAAATTTCAAGATCTATCTAGTGGTATCTTCGGTTTTCCATAATTCGAAAAATTCATTGCAAAAAACCTATCTGAAAAACGTCAAAAAATGGGTTTTTTGCTCTTTTTCGAAGTCGTCTAAAATCTTGTCCTTTTAACTTTTTTGACTCCTGTAAATTGTATCATGTATAACTTTTTGCGCTCTTGAATTTGAGCTATTAATCATTATCGTAGCTAAAAAATTGACCATTCTGCAGTGACTTGAAAACTAAGTGACTGGTAATCACTTGCAAGTTTCCCATGTGCATAACTTTTCGAATCTTTGACCTTTTTTTGATCTGTAAAAGCCAAAGGCAAGAAAATTTCAAGATCTATCTAGTGGTATCTTCGGTTTTCCATAATTCGAAAAATTCATTGCAAAAAACCTATCTGAAAAACGTCAAAAAATGGGTTTTTTGCTCTTTTTCGAAGTCGTCTAAAATCTTGTCCTTTTAACTTTTTTGACTCCTGTAAATTGTATCATGTATAACTTTTTGCGCTCTTGAATTTGAGCTATTAATCATTATCGTAGCTAAAAAATTGACCATTCTGCAGTGACTTGAAAACTAAGTGACTGGTAATCACTTGCAAGTTTCCCATGTGCATAACTTTTCGAATCTTTGACCTTTTTTTGATCTGTAAAAGCCAAAGGCAAGAAAATTTCAAGATCTATCTAGTGGTATCTTCGGTTTTCCATAATTCGAAAAATTCATTGCAAAAAACCTATCTGAAAAACGTCAAAAAATGGGTTTTTTGCTCTTTTTCGAAGTCGTCTAAAATCTTGTCCTTTTAACTTTTTTGACTCCTGTAAATTGTATCATGTATAACTTTTTGCGCTCTTGAATTTGAGCTATTAATCATTATCGTAGCTAAAAAATTGACCATTCTGCAGTGACTTGAAAACTAAGTGACTGGTAATCACTTGCAAGTTTCCCATGTGCATAACTTTTCGAATCTTTGACCTTTTTTTGATCTGTAAAAGCCAAAGGCAAGAAAATTTCAAGATCTATCTAGTGGTATCTTCGGTTTTCCATAATTCGAAAAATTCATTGCAAAAAACCTATCTGAAAAACGTCAAAAAATGGGTTTTTTGCTCTTTTTCGAAGTCGTCTAAAATCTTGTCCTTTTAACTTTTTTGACTCCTGTAAATTGTATCATGTATAACTTTTTGCGCTCTTGAATTTGAGCTATTAATCATTATCGTAGCTAAAAAATTGACCATTCTGCAGTGACTTGAAAACTAAGTGACTGGTAATCACTTGCAAGTTTCCCATGTGCATAACTTTTCGAATCTTTGACCTTTTTTTGATCTGTAAAAGCCAAAGGCAAGAAAATTTCAAGATCTATCTAGTGGTATCTTCGGTTTTCCATAATTCGAAAAATTCATTGCAAAAAACCTATCTGAAAAACGTCAAAAAATGGGTTTTTTGCTCTTTTTCGAAGTCGTCTAAAATCTTGTCCTTTTAACTTTTTTGACTCCTGTAAATTGTATCATGTATAACTTTTTGCGCTCTTGAATTTGAGCTATTAATCATTATCGTAGCTAAAAAATTGACCATTCTGCAGTGACTTGAAAACTAAGTGACTGGTAATCACTTGCAAGTTTCCCATGTGCATAACTTTTCGAATCTTTGACCTTTTTTTGATCTGTAAAAGCCAAAGGCAAGAAAATTTCAAGATCTATCTAGTGGTATCTTCGGTTTTCCATAATTCGAAAAATTCATTGCAAAAAACCTATCTGAAAAACGTCAAAAAATGGGTTTTTTGCTCTTTTTCGAAGTCGTCTAAAATCTTGTCCTTTTAACTTTTTTGACTCCTGTAAATTGTATCATGTATAACTTTTTGCGCTCTTGAATTTGAGCTATTAATCATTATCGTAGCTAAAAAATTGACCATTCTGCAGTGACTTGAAAACTAAGTGACTGGTAATCACTTGCAAGTTTCCCATGTGCATAACTTTTCGAATCTTTGACCTTTTTTTGATCTGTAAAAGCCAAAGGCAAGAAAATTTCAAGATCTATCTAGTGGTATCTTCGGTTTTCCATAATTCGAAAAATTCATTGCAAAAAACCTATCTGAAAAACGTCAAAAAATGGGTTTTTTGCTCTTTTTCGAAGTCGTCTAAAATCTTGTCCTTTTAACTTTTTTGACTCCTGTAAATTGTATCATGTATAACTTTTTGCGCTCTTGAATTTGAGCTATTAATCATTATCGTAGCTAAAAAATTGACCATTCTGCAGTGACTTGAAAACTAAGTGACTGGTAATCACTTGCAAGTTTCCCATGTGCATAACTTTTCGAATCTTTGACCTTTTTTTGATCTGTAAAAGCCAAAGGCAAGAAAATTTCAAGATCTATCTAGTGGTATCTTCGGTTTTCCATAATTCGAAAAATTCATTGCAAAAAACCTATCTGAAAAACGTCAAAAAATGGGTTTTTTGCTCTTTTTCGAAGTCGTCTAAAATCTTGTCCTTTTAACTTTTTTGACTCCTGTAAATTGTATCATGTATAACTTTTTGCGCTCTTGAATTTGAGCTATTAATCATTATCGTAGCTAAAAAATTGACCATTCTGCAGTGACTTGAAAACTAAGTGACTGGTAATCACTTGCAAGTTTCCCATGTGCATAACTTTTCGAATCTTTGACCTTTTTTTGATCTGTAAAAGCCAAAGGCAAGAAAATTTCAAGATCTATCTAGTGGTATCTTCGGTTTTCCATAATTCGAAAAATTCATTGCAAAAAACCTATCTGAAAAACGTCAAAAAATGGGTTTTTTGCTCTTTTTCGAAGTCGTCTAAAATCTTGTCCTTTTGACTTTTTTGACTCCTGTAAATTGTATCATGTATAACTTTTTGCGCTCTTGAATTTGAGCTATTAATCATTATCGTAGCTAAAAAATTGACCATTCTGCAGTGACTTGAAAACTAAGTGACTGGTAATCACTTGCAAGTTTCCCATGTGCATAACTTTTCGAATCTTTGACCTTTTTTGATCTGTAAAAGCCAAAGGCAAGAAAATTTCAAGATCTATCTAGTGGTATCTTCGGTTTTCCATAATTCGAAAAATTCATTGCAAAAAACCTATCTGAAAAACGTCAAAAAATGGGTTTTTTGCTCTTTTTCGAAGTCGTCTAAAATCTTGTCCTTTTAACTTTTTTGACTCCTGTAAATTGTATCATGTATAACTTTTTGCGCTCTTGAATTTGAGCTATTAATCATTATCGTAGCTAAAAAATTGACCATTCTGCAGTGACTTGAAAACTAAGTGACTGGTAATCACTTGCAAGTTTCCCATGTGCATAACTTTTCGAATCTTTGACCTTTTTTTGATCTGTAAAAGCCAAAGGCAAGAAAATTTCAAGATCTATCTAGTGGTATCTTCGGTTTTCCATAATTCGAAAAATTCATTGCAAAAAACCTATCTGAAAAACGTCAAAAAATGGGTTTTTTGCTCTTTTTCGAAGTCGTCTAAAATCTTGTCCTTTTAACTTTTTTGACTCCTGTAAATTGTATCATGTATAACTTTTTGCGCTCTTGAATTTGAGCTATTAATCATTATCGTAGCTAAAAAATTGACCATTCTGCAGTGACTTGAAAACTAAGTGACTGGTAATCACTTGCAAGTTTCCCATGTGCATAACTTTTCGAATCTTTGACCTTTTTTTGATCTGTAAAAGCCAAAGGCAAGAAAATTTCAAGATCTATCTAGTGGTATCTTCGGTTTTCCATAATTCGAAAAATTCATTGCAAAAAACCTATCTGAAAAACGTCAAAAAATGGGTTTTTTGCTCTTTTTCGAAGTCGTCTAAAATCTTGTCCTTTTAACTTTTTTGACTCCTGTAAATTGTATCATGTATAACTTTTTGCGCTCTTGAATTTGAGCTATTAATCATTATCGTAGCTAAAAAATTGACCATTCTGCAGTGACTTGAAAACTAAGTGACTGGTAATCACTTGCAAGTTTCCCATGTGCATAACTTTTCGAATCTTTGACCTTTTTTTGATCTGTAAAAGCCAAAGGCAAGAAAATTTCAAGATCTATCTAGTGGTATCTTCGGTTTTCCATAATTCGAAAAATTCATTGCAAAAAACCTATCTGAAAAACGTCAAAAAATGGGTTTTTTGCTCTTTTTCGAAGTCGTCTAAAATCTTGTCCTTTTAACTTTTTTGACTCCTGTAAATTGTATCATGTATAACTTTTTGCGCTCTTGAATTTGAGCTATTAATCATTATCGTAGCTAAAAAATTGACCATTCTGCAGTGACTTGAAAACTAAGTGACTGGTAATCACTTGCAAGTTTCCCATGTGCATAACTTTTCGAATCTTTGACCTTTTTTTGATCTGTAAAAGCCAAAGGCAAGAAAATTTCAAGATCTATCTAGTGGTATCTTCGGTTTTCCATAATTCGAAAAATTCATTGCAAAAAACCTATCTGAAAAACGTCAAAAAATGGGTTTTTTGCTCTTTTTCGAAGTCGTCTAAAATCTTGTCCTTTTAACTTTTTTGACTCCTGTAAATTGTATCATGTATAACTTTTTGCGCTCTTGAATTTGAGCTATTAATCATTATCGTAGCTAAAAAATTGACCATTCTGCAGTGACTTGAAAACTAAGTGACTGGTAATCACTTGCAAGTTTCCCATGTGCATAACTTTTCGAATCTTTGACCTTTTTTTGATCTGTAAAAGCCAAAGGCAAGAAAATTTCAAGATCTATCTAGTGGTATCTTCGGTTTTCCATAATTCGAAAAATTCATTGCAAAAAACCTATCTGAAAAACGTCAAAAAATGGGTTTTTTGCTCTTTTTCGAAGTCGTCTAAAATCTTGTCCTTTTAACTTTTTTGACTCCTGTAAATTGTATCATGTATAACTTTTTGCGCTCTTGAATTTGAGCTATTAATCATTATCGTAGCTAAAAAATTGACCATTCTGCAGTGACTTGAAAACTAAGTGACTGGTAATCACTTGCAAGTTTCCCATGTGCATAACTTTTCGAATCTTTGACCTTTTTTTGATCTGTAAAAGCCAAAGGCAAGAAAATTTCAAGATCTATCTAGTGGTATCTTCGGTTTTCCATAATTCGAAAAATTCATTGCAAAAAACCTATCTGAAAAACGTCAAAAAATGGGTTTTTTGCTCTTTTTCGAAGTCGTCTAAAATCTTGTCCTTTTAACTTTTTTGACTCCTGTAAATTGTATCATGTATAACTTTTTGCGCTCTTGAATTTGAGCTATTAATCATTATCGTAGCTAAAAAATTGACCATTCTGCAGTGACTTGAAAACTAAGTGACTGGTAATCACTTGCAAGTTTCCCATGTGCATAACTTTTCGAATCTTTGACCTTTTTTTGATCTGTAAAAGCCAAAGGCAAGAAAATTTCAAGATCTATCTAGTGGTATCTTCGGTTTTCCATAATTCGAAAAATTCATTGCAAAAAACCTATCTGAAAAACGTCAAAAAATGGGTTTTTTGCTCTTTTTCGAAGTCGTCTAAAATCTTGTCCTTTTAACTTTTTTGACTCCTGTAAATTGTATCATGTATAACTTTTTGCGCTCTTGAATTTGAGCTATTAATCATTATCGTAGCTAAAAAATTGACCATTCTGCAGTGACTTGAAAACTAAGTGACTGGTAATCACTTGCAAGTTTCCCATGTGCATAACTTTTCGAATCTTTGACCTTTTTTTGATCTGTAAAAGCCAAAGGCAAGAAAATTTCAAGATCTATCTAGTGGTATCTTCGGTTTTCCATAATTCGAAAAATTCATTGCAAAAAACCTATCTGAAAAACGTCAAAAAATGGGTTTTTTGCTCTTTTTCGAAGTCGTCTAAAATCTTGTCCTTTTAACTTTTTTGACTCCTGTAAATTGTATCATGTATAACTTTTTGCGCTCTTGAATTTGAGCTATTAATCATTATCGTAGCTAAAAAATTGACCATTCTGCAGTGACTTGAAAACTAAGTGACTGGTAATCACTTGCAAGTTTCCCATGTGCATAACTTTTCGAATCTTTGACCTTTTTTTGATCTGTAAAAGCCAAAGGCAAGAAAATTTCAAGATCTATCTAGTGGTATCTTCGGTTTTCCATAATTCGAAAAATTCATTGCAAAAAACCTATCTGAAAAACGTCAAAAAATGGGTTTTTTGCTCTTTTTCGAAGTCGTCTAAAATCTTGTCCTTTTAACTTTTTTGACTCCTGTAAATTGTATCATGTATAACTTTTTGCGCTCTTGAATTTGAGCTATTAATCATTATCGTAGCTAAAAAATTGACCATTCTGCAGTGACTTGAAAACTAAGTGACTGGTAATCACTTGCAAGTTTCCCATGTGCATAACTTTTCGAATCTTTGACCTTTTTTTGATCTGTAAAAGCCAAAGGCAAGAAAATTTCAAGATCTATCTAGTGGTATCTTCGGTTTTCCATAATTCGAAAAATTCATTGCAAAAAACCTATCTGAAAAACGTCAAAAAATGGGTTTTTTGCTCTTTTTCGAAGTCGTCTAAAATCTTGTCCTTTTAACTTTTTTGACTCCTGTAAATTGTATCATGTATAACTTTTTGCGCTCTTGAATTTGAGCTATTAATCATTATCGTAGCTAAAAAATTGACCATTCTGCAGTGACTTGAAAACTAAGTGACTGGTAATCACTTGCAAGTTTCCCATGTGCATAACTTTTCGAATCTTTGACCTTTTTTTGATCTGTAAAAGCCAAAGGCAAGAAAATTTCAAGATCTATCTAGTGGTATCTTCGGTTTTCCATAATTCGAAAAATTCATTGCAAAAAACCTATCTGAAAAACGTCAAAAAATGGGTTTTTTGCTCTTTTTCGAAGTCGTCTAAAATCTTGTCCTTTTAACTTTTTTGACTCCTGTAAATTGTATCATGTATAACTTTTTGCGCTCTTGAATTTGAGCTATTAATCATTATCGTAGCTAAAAAATTGACCATTCTGCAGTGACTTGAAAACTAAGTGACTGGTAATCACTTGCAAGTTTCCCATGTGCATAACTTTTCGAATCTTTGACCTTTTTTTGATCTGTAAAAGCCAAAGGCAAGAAAATTTCAAGATCTATCTAGTGGTATCTTCGGTTTTCCATAATTCGAAAAATTCATTGCAAAAAACCTATCTGAAAAACGTCAAAAAATGGGTTTTTTGCTCTTTTTCGAAGTCGTCTAAAATCTTGTCCTTTTAACTTTTTTGACTCCTGTAAATTGTATCATGTATAACTTTTTGCGCTCTTGAATTTGAGCTATTAATCATTATCGTAGCTAAAAAATTGACCATTCTGCAGTGACTTGAAAACTAAGTGACTGGTAATCACTTGCAAGTTTCCCATGTGCATAACTTTTCGAATCTTTGACCTTTTTTTGATCTGTAAAAGCCAAAGGCAAGAAAATTTCAAGATCTATCTAGTGGTATCTTCGGTTTTCCATAATTCGAAAAATTCATTGCAAAAAACCTATCTGAAAAACGTCAAAAAATGGGTTTTTTGCTCTTTTTCGAAGTCGTCTAAAATCTTGTCCTTTTAACTTTTTTGACTCCTGTAAATTGTATCATGTATAACTTTTTGCGCTCTTGAATTTGAGCTATTAATCATTATCGTAGCTAAAAAATTGACCATTCTGCAGTGACTTGAAAACTAAGTGACTGGTAATCACTTGCAAGTTTCCCATGTGCATAACTTTTCGAATCTTTGACCTTTTTTTGATCTGTAAAAGCCAAAGGCAAGAAAATTTCAAGATCTATCTAGTGGTATCTTCGGTTTTCCATAATTCGAAAAATTCATTGCAAAAAACCTATCTGAAAAACGTCAAAAAATGGGTTTTTTGCTCTTTTTCGAAGTCGTCTAAAATCTTGTCCTTTTAACTTTTTTGACTCCTGTAAATTGTATCATGTATAACTTTTTGCGCTCTTGAATTTGAGCTATTAATCATTATCGTAGCTAAAAAATTGACCATTCTGCAGTGACTTGAAAACTAAGTGACTGGTAATCACTTGCAAGTTTCCCATGTGCATAACTTTTCGAATCTTTGACCTTTTTTTGATCTGTAAAAGCCAAAGGCAAGAAAATTTCAAGATCTATCTAGTGGTATCTTCGGTTTTCCATAATTCGAAAAATTCATTGCAAAAAACCTATCTGAAAAACGTCAAAAAATGGGTTTTTTGCTCTTTTTCGAAGTCGTCTAAAATCTTGTCCTTTTGACTTTTTTGACTCCTGTAAATTGTATCATGTATAACTTTTTGCGCTCTTGAATTTGAGCTATTAATCATTATCGTAGCTAAAAAATTGACCATTCTGCAGTGACTTGAAAACTAAGTGACTGGTAATCACTTGCAAGTTTCCCATGTGCATAACTTTTCGAATCTTTGACCTTTTTTTGATCTGTAAAAGCCAAAGGCAAGAAAATTTCAAGATCTATCTAGTGGTATCTTCGGTTTTCCATAATTCGAAAAATTCATTGCAAAAAACCTATCTGAAAAACGTCAAAAAATGGGTTTTTTGCTCTTTTTCGAAGTCGTCTAAAATCTTGTCCTTTTGACTTTTTTGACTCCTGTAAATTGTATCATGTATAACTTTTTGCGCTCTTGAATTTGAGCTATTAATCATTATCGTAGCTAAAAAATTGACCATTCTGCAGTGACTTGAAAACTAAGTGACTGGTAATCACTTGCAAGTTTCCCATGTGCATAACTTTTCGAATCTTTGACCTTTTTTTGATCTGTAAAAGCCAAAGGCAAGAAAATTTCAAGATCTATCTAGTGGTATCTTCGGTTTTCCATAATTCGAAAAATTCATTGCAAAAAACCTATCTGAAAAACGTCAAAAAATGGGTTTTTTGCTCTTTTTCGAAGTCGTCTAAAATCTTGTCCTTTTAACTTTTTTGACTCCTGTAAATTGTATCATGTATAACTTTTTGCGCTCTTGAATTTGAGCTATTAATCATTATCGTAGCTAAAAAATTGACCATTCTGCAGTGACTTGAAAACTAAGTGACTGGTAATCACTTGCAAGTTTCCCATGTGCATAACTTTTCGAATCTTTGACCTTTTTTTGATCTGTAAAAGCCAAAGGCAAGAAAATTTCAAGATCTATCTAGTGGTATCTTCGGTTTTCCATAATTCGAAAAATTCATTGCAAAAAACCTATCTGAAAAACGTCAAAAAATGGGTTTTTTGCTCTTTTTCGAAGTCGTCTAAAATCTTGTCCTTTTAACTTTTTTGACTCCTGTAAATTGTATCATGTATAACTTTTTGCGCTCTTGAATTTGAGCTATTAATCATTATCGTAGCTAAAAAATTGACCATTCTGCAGTGACTTGAAAACTAAGTGACTGGTAATCACTTGCAAGTTTCCCATGTGCATAACTTTTCGAATCTTTGACCTTTTTTGATCTGTAAAAGCCAAAGGCAAGAAAATTTCAAGATCTATCTAGTGGTATCTTCGGTTTTCCATAATTCGAAAAATTCATTGCAAAAAACCTATCTGAAAAACGTCAAAAAATGGGTTTTTTGCTCTTTTTCGAAGTCGTCTAAAATCTTGTCCTTTTAACTTTTCGACTCCTGTAAATTGTATCATGTATAACTTTTTGCGCTCTTGAATTTGAGCTATTAATCATTATCGTAGCTAAAAAATTGACCATTCTGCAGTGACTTGAAAACTAAGTGACTGGTAATCACTTGCAAGTTTCCCATGTGCATAACTTTTCGAATCTTTGACCTTTTTTTGATCTGTAAAAGCCAAAGGCAAGAAAATTTCAAGATCTATCTAGTGGTATCTTCGGTTTTCCATAATTCGAAAAATTCATTGCAAAAAACCTATCTGAAAAACGTCAAAAAATGGGTTTTTTGCTCTTTTTCGAAGTCGTCTAAAATCTTGTCCTTTTAACTTTTTTGACTCCTGTAAATTGTATCATGTATAACTTTTTGCGCTCTTGAATTTGAGCTATTAATCATTATCGTAGCTAAAAAATTGACCATTCTGCAGTGACTTGAAAACTAAGTGACTGGTAATCACTTGCAAGTTTCCCATGTGCATAACTTTTCGAATCTTTGACCTTTTTTTGATCTGTAAAAGCCAAAGGCAAGAAAATTTCAAGATCTATCTAGTGGTATCTTCGGTTTTCCATAATTCGAAAAATTCATTGCAAAAAACCTATCTGAAAAACGTCAAAAAATGGGTTTTTTGCTCTTTTTCGAAGTCGTCTAAAATCTTGTCCTTTTGACTTTTTTGACTCCTGTAAATTGTATCATGTATAACTTTTTGCGCTCTTGAATTTGAGCTATTAATCATTATCGTAGCTAAAAAATTGACCATTCTGCAGTGACTTGAAAACTAAGTGACTGGTAATCACTTGCAAGTTTCCCATGTGCATAACTTTTCGAATCTTTGACCTTTTTTTGATCTGTAAAAGCCAAAGGCAAGAAAATTTCAAGATCTATCTAGTGGTATCTTCGGTTTTCCATAATTCGAAAAATTCATTGCAAAAAACCTATCTGAAAAACGTCAAAAAATGGGTTTTTTGCTCTTTTTCGAAGTCGTCTAAAATCTTGTCCTTTTGACTTTTTTGACTCCTGTAAATTGTATCATGTATAACTTTTTGCGCTCTTGAATTTGAGCTATTAATCATTATCGTAGCTAAAAAATTGACCATTCTGCAGTGACTTGAAAACTAAGTGACTGGTAATCACTTGCAAGTTTCCCATGTGCATAACTTTTCGAATCTTTGACCTTTTTTTGATCTGTAAAAGCCAAAGGCAAGAAAATTTCAAGATCTATCTAGTGGTATCTTCGGTTTTCCATAATTCGAAAAATTCATTGCAAAAAACCTATCTGAAAAACGTCAAAAAATGGGTTTTTTGCTCTTTTTCGAAGTCGTCTAAAATCTTGTCCTTTTGACTTTTTTGACTCCTGTAAATTGTATCATGTATAACTTTTTGCGCTCTTGAATTTGAGCTATTAATCATTATCGTAGCTAAAAAATTGACCATTCTGCAGTGACTTGAAAACTAAGTGACTGGTAATCACTTGCAAGTTTCCCATGTGCATAACTTTTCGAATCTTTGACCTTTTTTTGATCTGTAAAAGCCAAAGGCAAGAAAATTTCAAGATCTATCTAGTGGTATCTTCGGTTTTCCATAATTCGAAAAATTCATTGCAAAAAACCTATCTGAAAAACGTCAAAAAATGGGTTTTTTGCTCTTTTTCGAAGTCGTCTAAAATCTTGTCCTTTTAACTTTTCGACTCCTGTAAATTGTATCATGTATAACTTTTTGCGCTCTTGAATTTGAGCTATTAATCATTATCGTAGCTAAAAAATTGACCATTCTGCAGTGACTTGAAAACTAAGTGACTGGTAATCACTTGCAAGTTTCCCATGTGCATAACTTTTCGAATCTTTGACCTTTTTTTGATCTGTAAAAGCCAAAGGCAAGAAAATTTCAAGATCTATCTAGTGGTATCTTCGGTTTTCCATAATTCGAAAAATTCATTGCAAAAAACCTATCTGAAAAACGTCAAAAAATGGGTTTTTTGCTCTTTTTCGAAGTCGTCTAAAATCTTGTCCTTTTGACTTTTTTGACTCCTGTAAATTGTATCATGTATAACTTTTTGCGCTCTTGAATTTGAGCTATTAATCATTATCGTAGCTAAAAAATTGACCATTCTGCAGTGACTTGAAAACTAAGTGACTGGTAATCACTTGCAAGTTTCCCATGTGCATAACTTTTCGAATCTTTGACCTTTTTTTGATCTGTAAAAGCCAAAGGCAAGAAAATTTCAAGATCTATCTAGTGGTATCTTCGGTTTTCCATAATTCGAAAAATTCATTGCAAAAAACCTATCTGAAAAACGTCAAAAAATGGGTTTTTTGCTCTTTTTCGAAGTCGTCTAAAATCTTGTCCTTTTAACTTTTTTGACTCCTGTAAATTGTATCATGTATAACTTTTTGCGCTCTTGAATTTGAGCTATTAATCATTATCGTAGCTAAAAAATTGACCATTCTGCAGTGACTTGAAAACTAAGTGACTGGTAATCACTTGCAAGTTTCCCATGTGCATAACTTTTCGAATCTTTGACCTTTTTTTGATCTGTAAAAGCCAAAGGCAAGAAAATTTCAAGATCTATCTAGTGGTATCTTCGGTTTTCCATAATTCGAAAAATTCATTGCAAAAAACCTATCTGAAAAACGTCAAAAAATGGGTTTTTTGCTCTTTTTCGAAGTCGTCTAAAATCTTGTCCTTTTGACTTTTTTGACTCCTGTAAATTGTATCATGTATAACTTTTTGCGCTCTTGAATTTGAGCTATTAATCATTATCGTAGCTAAAAAATTGACCATTCTGCAGTGACTTGAAAACTAAGTGACTGGTAATCACTTGCAAGTTTCCCATGTGCATAACTTTTCGAATCTTTGACCTTTTTTTGATCTGTAAAAGCCAAAGGCAAGAAAATTTCAAGATCTATCTAGTGGTATCTTCGGTTTTCCATAATTCGAAAAATTCATTGCAAAAAACCTATCTGAAAAACGTCAAAAAATGGGTTTTTTGCTCTTTTTCGAAGTCGTCTAAAATCTTGTCCTTTTGACTTTTTTGACTCCTGTAAATTGTATCATGTATAACTTTTTGCGCTCTTGAATTTGAGCTATTAATCATTATCGTAGCTAAAAAATTGACCATTCTGCAGTGACTTGAAAACTAAGTGACTGGTAATCACTTGCAAGTTTCCCATGTGCATAACTTTTCGAATCTTTGACCTTTTTTTGATCTGTAAAAGCCAAAGGCAAGAAAATTTCAAGATCTATCTAGTGGTATCTTCGGTTTTCCATAATTCGAAAAATTCATTGCAAAAAACCTATCTGAAAAACGTCAAAAAATGGGTTTTTTGCTCTTTTTCGAAGTCGTCTAAAATCTTGTCCTTTTGACTTTTCGACTCCTGTAAATTGTATCATGTATAACTTTTTGCGCTCTTGAATTTGAGCTATTAATCATTATCGTAGCTAAAAAATTGACCATTCTGCAGTGACTTGAAAACTAAGTGACTGGTAATCACTTGCAAGTTTCCCATGTGCATAACTTTTCGAATCTTTGACCTTTTTTGATCTGTAAAAGCCAAAGGCAAGAAAATTTCAAGATCTATCTAGTGGTATCTTCGGTTTTCCATAATTCGAAAAATTCATTGCAAAAAACCTATCTGAAAAACGTCAAAAAATGGGTTTTTTGCTCTTTTTCGAAGTCGTCTAAAATCTTGTCCTTTTGACTTTTTTGACTCCTGTAAATTGTATCATGTATAACTTTTTGCGCTCTTGAATTTGAGCTATTAATCATTATCGTAGCTAAAAAATTGACCATTCTGCAGTGACTTGAAAACTAAGTGACTGGTAATCACTTGCAAGTTTCCCATGTGCATAACTTTTCGAATCTTTGACCTTTTTTGATCTGTAAAAGCCAAAGGCAAGAAAATTTCAAGATCTATCTAGTGGTATCTTCGGTTTTCCATAATTCGAAAAATTCATTGCAAAAAACCTATCTGAAAAACGTCAAAAAATGGGTTTTTTGCTCTTTTTCGAAGTCGTCTAAAATCTTGTCCTTTTGACTTTTTTGACTCCTGTAAATTGTATCATGTATAACTTTTTGCGCTCTTGAATTTGAGCTATTAATCATTATCGTAGCTAAAAAATTGACCATTCTGCAGTGACTTGAAAACTAAGTGACTGGTAATCACTTGCAAGTTTCCCATGTGCATAACTTTTCGAATCTTTGACCTTTTTTTGATCTGTAAAAGCCAAAGGCAAGAAAATTTCAAGATCTATCTAGTGGTATCTTCGGTTTTCCATAATTCGAAAAATTCATTGCAAAAAACCTATCTGAAAAACGTCAAAAAATGGGTTTTTTGCTCTTTTTCGAAGTCGTCTAAAATCTTGTCCTTTTGACTTTTTTGACTCCTGTAAATTGTATCATGTATAACTTTTTGCGCTCTTGAATTTGAGCTATTAATCATTATCGTAGCTAAAAAATTGACCATTCTGCAGTGACTTGAAAACTAAGTGACTGGTAATCACTTGCAAGTTTCCCATGTGCATAACTTTTCGAATCTTTGACCTTTTTTTGATCTGTAAAAGCCAAAGGCAAGAAAATTTCAAGATCTATCTAGTGGTATCTTCGGTTTTCCATAATTCGAAAAATTCATTGCAAAAAACCTATCTGAAAAACGTCAAAAAATGGGTTTTTTGCTCTTTTTCGAAGTCGTCTAAAATCTTGTCCTTTTAACTTTTTTGACTCCTGTAAATTGTATCATGTATAACTTTTTGCGCTCTTGAATTTGAGCTATTAATCATTATCGTAGCTAAAAAATTGACCATTCTGCAGTGACTTGAAAACTAAGTGACTGGTAATCACTTGCAAGTTTCCCATGTGCATAACTTTTCGAATCTTTGACCTTTTTTTGATCTGTAAAAGCCAAAGGCAAGAAAATTTCAAGATCTATCTAGTGGTATCTTCGGTTTTCCATAATTCGAAAAATTCATTGCAAAAAACCTATCTGAAAAACGTCAAAAAATGGGTTTTTTGCTCTTTTTCGAAGTCGTCTAAAATCTTGTCCTTTTGACTTTTTTGACTCCTGTAAATTGTATCATGTATAACTTTTTGCGCTCTTGAATTTGAGCTATTAATCATTATCGTAGCTAAAAAATTGACCATTCTGCAGTGACTTGAAAACTAAGTGACTGGTAATCACTTGCAAGTTTCCCATGTGCATAACTTTTCGAATCTTTGACCTTTTTTTGATCTGTAAAAGCCAAAGGCAAGAAAATTTCAAGATCTATCTAGTGGTATCTTCGGTTTTCCATAATTCGAAAAATTCATTGCAAAAAACCTATCTGAAAAACGTCAAAAAATGGGTTTTTTGCTCTTTTTCGAAGTCGTCTAAAATCTTGTCCTTTTGACTTTTTTGACTCCTGTAAATTGTATCATGTATAACTTTTTGCGCTCTTGAATTTGAGCTATTAATCATTATCGTAGCTAAAAAATTGACCATTCTGCAGTGACTTGAAAACTAAGTGACTGGTAATCACTTGCAAGTTTCCCATGTGCATAACTTTTCGAATCTTTGACCTTTTTTTGATCTGTAAAAGCCAAAGGCAAGAAAATTTCAAGATCTATCTAGTGGTATCTTCGGTTTTCCATAATTCGAAAAATTCATTGCAAAAAACCTATCTGAAAAACGTCAAAAAATGGGTTTTTTGCTCTTTTTCGAAGTCGTCTAAAATCTTGTCCTTTTGACTTTTTTGACTCCTGTAAATTGTATCATGTATAACTTTTTGCGCTCTTGAATTTGAGCTATTAATCATTATCGTAGCTAAAAAATTGACCATTCTGCAGTGACTTGAAAACTAAGTGACTGGTAATCACTTGCAAGTTTCCCATGTGCATAACTTTTCGAATCTTTGACCTTTTTTTGATCTGTAAAAGCCAAAGGCAAGAAAATTTCAAGATCTATCTAGTGGTATCTTCGGTTTTCCATAATTCGAAAAATTCATTGCAAAAAACCTATCTGAAAAACGTCAAAAAATGGGTTTTTTGCTCTTTTTCGAAGTCGTCTAAAATCTTGTCCTTTTAACTTTTTTGACTCCTGTAAATTGTATCATGTATAACTTTTTGCGCTCTTGAATTTGAGCTATTAATCATTATCGTAGCTAAAAAATTGACCATTCTGCAGTGACTTGAAAACTAAGTGACTGGTAATCACTTGCAAGTTTCCCATGTGCATAACTTTTCGAATCTTTGACCTTTTTTGATCTGTAAAAGCCAAAGGCAAGAAAATTTCAAGATCTATCTAGTGGTATCTTCGGTTTTCCATAATTCGAAAAATTCATTGCAAAAAACCTATCTGAAAAACGTCAAAAAATGGGTTTTTTGCTCTTTTTCGAAGTCGTCTAAAATCTTGTCCTTTTGACTTTTTTGACTCCTGTAAATTGTATCATGTATAACTTTTTGCGCTCTTGAATTTGAGCTATTAATCATTATCGTAGCTAAAAAATTGACCATTCTGCAGTGACTTGAAAACTAAGTGACTGGTAATCACTTGCAAGTTTCCCATGTGCATAACTTTTCGAATCTTTGACCTTTTTTTGATCTGTAAAAGCCAAAGGCAAGAAAATTTCAAGATCTATCTAGTGGTATCTTCGGTTTTCCATAATTCGAAAAATTCATTGCAAAAAACCTATCTGAAAAACGTCAAAAAATGGGTTTTTTGCTCTTTTTCGAAGTCGTCTAAAATCTTGTCCTTTTGACTTTTTTGACTCCTGTAAATTGTATCATGTATAACTTTTTGCGCTCTTGAATTTGAGCTATTAATCATTATCGTAGCTAAAAAATTGACCATTCTGCAGTGACTTGAAAACTAAGTGACTGGTAATCACTTGCAAGTTTCCCATGTGCATAACTTTTCGAATCTTTGACCTTTTTTTGATCTGTAAAAGCCAAAGGCAAGAAAATTTCAAGATCTATCTAGTGGTATCTTCGGTTTTCCATAATTCGAAAAATTCATTGCAAAAAACCTATCTGAAAAACGTCAAAAAATGGGTTTTTTGCTCTTTTTCGAAGTCGTCTAAAATCTTGTCCTTTTAACTTTTCGACTCCTGTAAATTGTATCATGTATAACTTTTTGCGCTCTTGAATTTGAGCTATTAATCATTATCGTAGCTAAAAAATTGACCATTCTGCAGTGACTTGAAAACTAAGTGACTGGTAATCACTTGCAAGTTTCCCATGTGCATAACTTTTCGAATCTTTGACCTTTTTTTGATCTGTAAAAGCCAAAGGCAAGAAAATTTCAAGATCTATCTAGTGGTATCTTCGGTTTTCCATAATTCGAAAAATTCATTGCAAAAAACCTATCTGAAAAACGTCAAAAAATGGGTTTTTTGCTCTTTTTCGAAGTCGTCTAAAATCTTGTCCTTTTAACTTTTTTGACTCCTGTAAATTGTATCATGTATAACTTTTTGCGCTCTTGAATTTGAGCTATTAATCATTATCGTAGCTAAAAAATTGACCATTCTGCAGTGACTTGAAAACTAAGTGACTGGTAATCACTTGCAAGTTTCCCATGTGCATAACTTTTCGAATCTTTGACCTTTTTTTGATCTGTAAAAGCCAAAGGCAAGAAAATTTCAAGATCTATCTAGTGGTATCTTCGGTTTTCCATAATTCGAAAAATTCATTGCAAAAAACCTATCTGAAAAACGTCAAAAAATGGGTTTTTTGCTCTTTTTCGAAGTCGTCTAAAATCTTGTCCTTTTGACTTTTTTGACTCCTGTAAATTGTATCATGTATAACTTTTTGCGCTCTTGAATTTGAGCTATTAATCATTATCGTAGCTAAAAAATTGACCATTCTGCAGTGACTTGAAAACTAAGTGACTGGTAATCACTTGCAAGTTTCCCATGTGCATAACTTTTCGAATCTTTGACCTTTTTTTGATCTGTAAAAGCCAAAGGCAAGAAAATTTCAAGATCTATCTAGTGGTATCTTCGGTTTTCCATAATTCGAAAAATTCATTGCAAAAAACCTATCTGAAAAACGTCAAAAAATGGGTTTTTTGCTCTTTTTCGAAGTCGTCTAAAATCTTGTCCTTTTGACTTTTTTGACTCCTGTAAATTGTATCATGTATAACTTTTTGCGCTCTTGAATTTGAGCTATTAATCATTATCGTAGCTAAAAAATTGACCATTCTGCAGTGACTTGAAAACTAAGTGACTGGTAATCACTTGCAAGTTTCCCATGTGCATAACTTTTCGAATCTTTGACCTTTTTTGATCTGTAAAAGCCAAAGGCAAGAAAATTTCAAGATCTATCTAGTGGTATCTTCGGTTTTCCATAATTCGAAAAATTCATTGCAAAAAACCTATCTGAAAAACGTCAAAAAATGGGTTTTTTGCTCTTTTTCGAAGTCGTCTAAAATCTTGTCCTTTTGACTTTTTTGACTCCTGTAAATTGTATCATGTATAACTTTTTGCGCTCTTGAATTTGAGCTATTAATCATTATCGTAGCTAAAAAATTGACCATTCTGCAGTGACTTGAAAACTAAGTGACTGGTAATCACTTGCAAGTTTCCCATGTGCATAACTTTTCGAATCTTTGACCTTTTTTTGATCTGTAAAAGCCAAAGGCAAGAAAATTTCAAGATCTATCTAGTGGTATCTTCGGTTTTCCATAATTCGAAAAATTCATTGCAAAAAACCTATCTGAAAAACGTCAAAAAATGGGTTTTTTGCTCTTTTTCGAAGTCGTCTAAAATCTTGTCCTTTTGACTTTTTTGACTCCTGTAAATTGTATCATGTATAACTTTTTGCGCTCTTGAATTTGAGCTATTAATCATTATCGTAGCTAAAAAATTGACCATTCTGCAGTGACTTGAAAACTAAGTGACTGGTAATCACTTGCAAGTTTCCCATGTGCATAACTTTTCGAATCTTTGACCTTTTTTTGATCTGTAAAAGCCAAAGGCAAGAAAATTTCAAGATCTATCTAGTGGTATCTTCGGTTTTCCATAATTCGAAAAATTCATTGCAAAAAACCTATCTGAAAAACGTCAAAAAATGGGTTTTTTGCTCTTTTTCGAAGTCGTCTAAAATCTTGTCCTTTTGACTTTTTCGACTCCTGTAAATTGTATCATGTATAACTTTTTGCGTTCTTGAATTTGAGCTATTAATCATTATCGTAGCTAAAAAATTGACCATTCTGCAGTGACTTGAAAACTAAGTGACTGGTAATCACTTGCAAGTTTCCCATGTGCATAACTTTTCGAATCTTTGACCTTTTTTTGATCTGTAAAAGCCAAAGGCAAGAAAATTTCAAGATCTATCTAGTGGTATCTTCGGTTTTCCATAATTCGAAAAATTCATTGCAAAAAACCTATCTGAAAAACGTCAAAAAATGGGTTTTTTGCTCTTTTTCGAAGTCGTCTAAAATCTTGTCCTTTTGACTTTTTGACTCCTGTAAATTGTATCATGTATAACTTTTTGCGCTCTTGAATTTGAGCTATTAATCATTATCGTAGCTAAAAAATTGACCATTCTGCAGTGACTTGAAAACTAAGTGACTGGTAATCACTTGCAAGTTTCCCATGTGCATAACTTTTCGAATCTTTGACCTTTTTTTGATCTGTAAAAGCCAAAGGCAAGAAAATTTCAAGATCTATCTAGTGGTATCTTCGGTTTTCCATAATTCGAAAAATTCATTGCAAAAAACCTATCTGAAAAACGTCAAAAAATGGGTTTTTTGCTCTTTTTCGAAGTCGTCTAAAATCTTGTCCTTTTGACTTTTTTGACTCCTGTAAATTGTATCATGTATAACTTTTTGCGCTCTTGAATTTGAGCTATTAATCATTATCGTAGCTAAAAAATTGACCATTCTGCAGTGACTTGAAAACTAAGTGACTGGTAATCACTTGCAAGTTTCCCATGTGCATAACTTTTCGAATCTTTGACCTTTTTTGATCTGTAAAAGCCAAAGGCAAGAAAATTTCAAGATCTATCTAGTGGTATCTTCGGTTTTCCATAATTCGAAAAATTCATTGCAAAAAACCTATCTGAAAAACGTCAAAAAATGGGTTTTTTGCTCTTTTTCGAAGTCGTCTAAAATCTTGTCCTTTTAACTTTTTTGACTCCTGTAAATTGTATCATGTATAACTTTTTGCGCTCTTGAATTTGAGCTATTAATCATTATCGTAGCTAAAAAATTGACCATTCTGCAGTGACTTGAAAACTAAGTGACTGGTAATCACTTGCAAGTTTCCCATGTGCATAACTTTTCGAATCTTTGACCTTTTTTTGATCTGTAAAAGCCAAAGGCAAGAAAATTTCAAGATCTATCTAGTGGTATCTTCGGTTTTCCATAATTCGAAAAATTCATTGCAAAAAACCTATCTGAAAAACGTCAAAAAATGGGTTTTTTGCTCTTTTTCGAAGTCGTCTAAAATCTTGTCCTTTTGACTTTTTTGACTCCTGTAAATTGTATCATGTATAACTTTTTGCGCTCTTGAATTTGAGCTATTAATCATTATCGTAGCTAAAAAATTGACCATTCTGCAGTGACTTGAAAACTAAGTGACTGGTAATCACTTGCAAGTTTCCCATGTGCATAACTTTTCGAATCTTTGACCTTTTTTTGATCTGTAAAAGCCAAAGGCAAGAAAATTTCAAGATCTATCTAGTGGTATCTTCGGTTTTCCATAATTCGAAAAATTCATTGCAAAAAACCTATCTGAAAAACGTCAAAAAATGGGTTTTTTGCTCTTTTTCGAAGTCGTCTAAAATCTTGTCCTTTTGACTTTTTTGACTCCTGTAAATTGTATCATGTATAACTTTTTGCGCTCTTGAATTTGAGCTATTAATCATTATCGTAGCTAAAAAATTGACCATTCTGCAGTGACTTGAAAACTAAGTGACTGGTAATCACTTGCAAGTTTCCCATGTGCATAACTTTTCGAATCTTTGACCTTTTTTTGATCTGTAAAAGCCAAAGGCAAGAAAATTTCAAGATCTATCTAGTGGTATCTTCGGTTTTCCATAATTCGAAAAATTCATTGCAAAAAACCTATCTGAAAAACGTCAAAAAATGGGTTTTTTGCTCTTTTTCGAAGTCGTCTAAAATCTTGTCCTTTTGACTTTTTTGACTCCTGTAAATTGTATCATGTATAACTTTTTGCGCTCTTGAATTTGAGCTATTAATCATTATCGTAGCTAAAAAATTGACCATTCTGCAGTGACTTGAAAACTAAGTGACTGGTAATCACTTGCAAGTTTCCCATGTGCATAACTTTTCGAATCTTTGACCTTTTTTTGATCTGTAAAAGCCAAAGGCAAGAAAATTTCAAGATCTATCTAGTGGTATCTTCGGTTTTCCATAATTCGAAAAATTCATTGCAAAAAACCTATCTGAAAAACGTCAAAAAATGGGTTTTTTGCTCTTTTTCGAAGTCGTCTAAAATCTTGTCCTTTTGACTTTTTTGACTCCTGTAAATTGTATCATGTATAACTTTTTGCGCTCTTGAATTTGAGCTATTAATCATTATCGTAGCTAAAAAATTGACCATTCTGCAGTGACTTGAAAACTAAGTGACTGGTAATCACTTGCAAGTTTCCCATGTGCATAACTTTTCGAATCTTTGACCTTTTTTTGATCTGTAAAAGCCAAAGGCAAGAAAATTTCAAGATCTATCTAGTGGTATCTTCGGTTTTCCATAATTCGAAAAATTCATTGCAAAAAACCTATCTGAAAAACGTCAAAAAATGGGTTTTTTGCTCTTTTTCGAAGTCGTCTAAAATCTTGTCCTTTTAACTTTTCGACTCCTGTAAATTGTATCATGTATAACTTTTTGCGCTCTTGAATTTGAGCTATTAATCATTATCGTAGCTAAAAAATTGACCATTCTGCAGTGACTTGAAAACTAAGTGACTGGTAATCACTTGCAAGTTTCCCATGTGCATAACTTTTCGAATCTTTGACCTTTTTTTGATCTGTAAAAGCCAAAGGCAAGAAAATTTCAAGATCTATCTAGTGGTATCTTCGGTTTTCCATAATTCGAAAAATTCATTGCAAAAAACCTATCTGAAAAACGTCAAAAAATGGGTTTTTTGCTCTTTTTCGAAGTCGTCTAAAATCTTGTCCTTTTAACTTTTTTGACTCCTGTAAATTGTATCATGTATAACTTTTTGCGCTCTTGAATTTGAGCTATTAATCATTATCGTAGCTAAAAAATTGACCATTCTGCAGTGACTTGAAAACTAAGTGACTGGTAATCACTTGCAAGTTTCCCATGTGCATAACTTTTCGAATCTTTGACCTTTTTTGATCTGTAAAAGCCAAAGGCAAGAAAATTTCAAGATCTATCTAGTGGTATCTTCGGTTTTCCATAATTCGAAAAATTCATTGCAAAAAACCTATCTGAAAAACGTCAAAAAATGGGTTTTTTGCTCTTTTTCGAAGTCGTCTAAAATCTTGTCCTTTTGACTTTTTTGACTCCTGTAAATTGTATCATGTATAACTTTTTGCGCTCTTGAATTTGAGCTATTAATCATTATCGTAGCTAAAAAATTGACCATTCTGCAGTGACTTGAAAACTAAGTGACTGGTAATCACTTGCAAGTTTCCCATGTGCATAACTTTTCGAATCTTTGACCTTTTTTTGATCTGTAAAAGCCAAAGGCAAGAAAATTTCAAGATCTATCTAGTGGTATCTTCGGTTTTCCATAATTCGAAAAATTCATTGCAAAAAACCTATCTGAAAAACGTCAAAAAATGGGTTTTTTGCTCTTTTTCGAAGTCGTCTAAAATCTTGTCCTTTTGACTTTTTTGACTCCTGTAAATTGTATCATGTATAACTTTTTGCGCTCTTGAATTTGAGCTATTAATCATTATCGTAGCTAAAAAATTGACCATTCTGCAGTGACTTGAAAACTAAGTGACTGGTAATCACTTGCAAGTTTCCCATGTGCATAACTTTTCGAATCTTTGACCTTTTTTTGATCTGTAAAAGCCAAAGGCAAGAAAATTTCAAGATCTATCTAGTGGTATCTTCGGTTTTCCATAATTCGAAAAATTCATTGCAAAAAACCTATCTGAAAAACGTCAAAAAATGGGTTTTTTGCTCTTTTTCGAAGTCGTCTAAAATCTTGTCCTTTTGACTTTTTTGACTCCTGTAAATTGTATCATGTATAACTTTTTGCGCTCTTGAATTTGAGCTATTAATCATTATCGTAGCTAAAAAATTGACCATTCTGCAGTGACTTGAAAACTAAGTGACTGGTAATCACTTGCAAGTTTCCCATGTGCATAACTTTTCGAATCTTTGACCTTTTTTTGATCTGTAAAAGCCAAAGGCAAGAAAATTTCAAGATCTATCTAGTGGTATCTTCGGTTTTCCATAATTCGAAAAATTCATTGCAAAAAACCTATCTGAAAAACGTCAAAAAATGGGTTTTTTGCTCTTTTTCGAAGTCGTCTAAAATCTTGTCCTTTTGACTTTTTTGACTCCTGTAAATTGTATCATGTATAACTTTTTGCGCTCTTGAATTTGAGCTATTAATCATTATCGTAGCTAAAAAATTGACCATTCTGCAGTGACTTGAAAACTAAGTGACTGGTAATCACTTGCAAGTTTCCCATGTGCATAACTTTTCGAATCTTTGACCTTTTTTTGATCTGTAAAAGCCAAAGGCAAGAAAATTTCAAGATCTATCTAGTGGTATCTTCGGTTTTCCATAATTCGAAAAATTCATTGCAAAAAACCTATCTGAAAAACGTCAAAAAATGGGTTTTTTGCTCTTTTTCGAAGTCGTCTAAAATCTTGTCCTTTTGACTTTTTGACTCCTGTAAATTGTATCATGTATAACTTTTTGCGCTCTTGAATTTGAGCTATTAATCATTATCGTAGCTAAAAAATTGACCATTCTGCAGTGACTTGAAAACTAAGTGACTGGTAATCACTTGCAAGTTTCCCATGTGCATAACTTTTCGAATCTTTGACCTTTTTTTGATCTGTAAAAGCCAAAGGCAAGAAAATTTCAAGATCTATCTAGTGGTATCTTCGGTTTTCCATAATTCGAAAAATTCATTGCAAAAAACCTATCTGAAAAACGTCAAAAAATGGGTTTTTTGCTCTTTTTCGAAGTCGTCTAAAATCTTGTCCTTTTGACTTTTTGAC